>BSBN01000070.1:0-5000000 GCA_027924645.1 Cunninghamia lanceolata
TTGTACCTTTGTGCTAACAAGTGTGCCAAGGGAGAACTAACCATCTACAAAACATCACAATACGGGAATAACAGTACGTGAAAGCATAACACAAATGAGGAGGACCACATTGTTGAGTTGGCCTATAACAAATCTTCTTCCCCCAACTTGCTTATTATAAAATGGATGGAGGAAAAGGTGCTCTAGGGACTACATCAAGTGTGGTGAAAAGTGCTAGATCCGAATTGTGTTCTAAGTTATTGAATTTTGTAACCCAAGGCTCAACATTCCTTAGTGGAATGGCCACACACTTGATGATATGCACGGTAATGAGGTGTTGAATGATTATTTTGTAGAATCTTTTTGTGTGTTGGAGGAGGAATAGTGATTAAGTAGTCTTTAAGTAGACTTGACAACATACACTCTTGTTGAGATAGAAGAGAAGATATAGGTGGAGTAGGAAGCAACCCTTTTTGTTGTTAACATGGCGGAGAGAACATAGGAGAAGGTTGGAAACATAAACCTACTTTAGACAAGTGTGGTGTTGGTTCCATGGGTTCCTTAATTCCTTTTTCTTTGCATCCTAACCCTTTTCCATTATATCCTTGTTTAGAAATAATTTTTAATCCAAGCTCATAACGTATCTCCAAGTCCAAAGGAAGAGAAGAGACTTCAGTATTGGCTTTGTTGAAATGAGGAATGTGATCATATATTGAAGAAGAAGTAGGAGGATCATTCTTTTTATCATGGTGAGGAGGGTCAATCTTTGTTTCAACAAGCCCATGGGGGTTGAAATCTAAAGGGACCTTGTCATTACCAAGACATGCATTAGAAGAAGATGATTCATTAGATTGAGATGATATTTTATCACAAATGGCTGCCATTTCTATAGAAGAAAGAAGATCTTCATCAATATCAAAAGTTCCAGATGCATCATTACTCTTGAGTTTAAATTTTTTAAGACTATTATATTGTGTTGAAGTAATTTCATTTACTTTCAAGGTTTTTGGGTGTGATGAGATTCTATACTCACTCATAAAGGTGGGTGTAAAATCTAACAAACCCCAATCATCATTGAAAAATGCATTCAAAGGACCAACACTATCCTAACCATTTCTATTGTTAGCAACGAAGGGTAGTGGCTTGGCTTTGGTTAAAGAAGGGATCAATTTTTTAAGAGGAATTTAATGTCTTGCTTTCATTTGCAAGCAACTTTCTAGAACCAAATCAACTTCAATCATATGGAGCTTGTTTTCAAAATGAACTTTATTGAATGAGGAAGGGTAGATGGGACTGCCCCCATGGAATGAATCTAGGCTCTACCAAGAAGAAGATTGTATGTGAGAGAATTAGGCATGGCATAGATAAGGGTAGGCAATGTCACAGGTCCAACCTTAACATTTAAGGTGATTGTACCTAGTGATTTTCTACCAACATTATCAAAGCCATGAATATTGAGTTTATCGATTTGATGAGAGATGTATCAACATTGATTTTATGTAAAAAGTCTATGCTACAAATATTAAGACCTGATCCACCATCAATCATAGTGTGTCTTACCCTCATTTTATTAATAATGATGAATATCATAAGAGGTTCATATTGGTTTTGCACTTCTATGGGAGGTAATTCATGTTGCTAAAATAAGATATTTGATGTTGTCACATGCATACAACTAAATTGAGATGCTACATCATTCAGTCTAATAGAAGGTGGAACAACTACCTTTTTTAGAGCCTCTTGGAACATTCTGTGGTATGTAGGTGATGTTTGTACTGAATCCCATAGGGAGATTTTAGCTAGAGTAGTGCAAAGCTGCTTGACAAGATCATATTCTCTACCAACATGTTGAGAAAGACGAGGAGGTGGGGGAAGGAAAGGTTGGGAAGGTGGAAGAGAAGTGGGAAAACTCAGTGCTTGCTTTCTTTTCTTATTATTATGGGTGTTGTATGTATGATAAACCACATTATAATGAGATTGTTGCGACACATTTTGAACACCTTGATTCCTTTGAGTAATTTGCTTGGAAAAATTGAGAAAGTAACCAGGAGGTTGAGATGGTTTTGGAACACCTCAAACCATTATCATAGGTTTAGATAAAGGAGGTAGATTATGTGCCTTATGGGTAGTGATTTTAGGAATATTTTGAACATTAATACACTTTTTCACTATCCCCTTAGCGGGCAGAATAAGTCTATTAATGATGATAACATTTACATTGTTATCTTTTTGAGGAATATAAGATTTAGGATAATGTGATAAATGCCCAATATCTTCCCATGGGGGATCCATTATAAGAGAAGAATCTTCATCCACTAATGCTTCATCTTTTGGAGGGAGAGCATTATAATGAAGAGAGGGTAGAGTTATGTTAAGAAATGTATCAATGATCTCATCCTCTTGCGCCAAAATGTCCTCACAAATGGGAACAATTTTAGGAGAGGTATCCAAAGTATAGGGTGATGTAGGTGAAGGTAAGTCACCATCATATGCCTTAGAGGTTATGTCAATGGTATTATCATGGGTTGTAGTAGAAGAAGAACTATCACCATCATCTATCTCATGACCATTCATGAAGATGAAATTAGTAAAGTCATCTAATATTGATAGAAATGATAAGGAGAAGCTAGTAACACATGTAAATGTGATATGGGACAACAATGTACAATTGAATTTATAAATGAATTGAGTACCACAAAGATCTAAAATGAGATTGCAAACAATGACCTACAAGTGCAAGATAAGTGGGGCTTTCCAAAAATGTGATGTTCTTGGTAACCACAACAACTAAGTCATGCAAATGTAAGATGTGTAGTATGTACAAATGATTTTCCTAAGTAAACACAAGAGGGATGTATAAATTTTTTTCTTTAAATGAAGATGCATAAGTGTCAAATGAAGCTATATAGTTTTTGTTTATGCTATTACTTTCCAATTTTAAAGAGAAGATGAATGGATGAATGCTCTTCCTTTCTACATTAAACATATATGACAAATGTGATGAGTTACAAAAAATTAAAATCAGATTTAGCAATCCTTTATTATAACAAAGATCTAAAAAAAAGATTTCAAATGTAACAACTAAATGCAAGACTAGCTAGGTTTTACCATCAATCCTAGATTTTAAATGCTTATTCCCTAAACCAAAACTCTTTGATGCAAGAATTATTTTTCTTTGTAATTTGAAAACCAATGATATTTATGAAATGCTACAGAAATTAAAAATCAGATTTGACCATTAATTAGAATCAGCAAAATTTGGAACAAGAGTCTAATTAACACACCCTAGGTGCAAGACTAGCTAGGTTTTTTCAAAAATGCAATATTTTTGAAAACCTTAATAATGAATAAGTGAAAATGCCTAATATACCACTAGGAAATTATTAAATAATGCAATACCAATCAGATCTGATGTAAAATTAGAATTTCATATCATGCTATGATGATCTAAACTTATGAAATATAGACAATGTGACAAATATGTTTTTCCTAGACTTTCATGAAATGCTTGAAATTCTAATTTCAAATGAAAAGATGCAAGAATGTTCTTTTCTTAAAAACAAATATTATATGCTACAACAAGTGAAATCAATTTAATCCACCAAATATGCAACAACACACTAAACTACAAACCCTAGGTTTAAGACTAGCTAGGTTTGCTATGAATGCAAGGTTTTTGTAAACCCTAATAATGAAACAATGCAAAGGCAAGCCATGAAACTATTCAAAATTATGAATGAATGTAACCTAATCAGATCTAGGGTAGAAAATAACTCAAATCTAAAGCAAGAAGAATGCAAAGGTGCAAGACACGACAGGTTCACCAGAATGTTATATTGAAAAGAGAGACTTATCCTAAAACCTTAAACTAGTTCAAACCTTCTTCCATCAACATTGAAACACAAACTGAGGTTAGCTTCTATCCTTGAAACAAAACCAAACTACAAGGGTTTTGTCCCTTTTTTGAATAAAGGAGTGTCAACCAAATCTAATCAACCAAACTAGGGCAAAGTAGGAAACCCTAATTGAGAAAAATCTGCAAGTAGATGACTGTCGGAAATAGTTACAAAAAATATAATACCACAATAGAGATTAGGGAATAGAGGAGAACTAGGATTTGAGTTTGGGATCTAAGAGGTACTAGGGTGCTAAGCACCCTAGACCCAAATTAGGGCTTTGCTAGATCTTAGGATCTGGGTGCCTTCGCCTACTTGTCTTCCTATCTCCTGTAACTTGTTGTTTCTTGATTCCTCCGGATGTAACTTGCACAAAAACAAGAAGGGAAAAGGGTTGGTTCTATTTAGGAGCTTGCCTAAGTCAAGCTCCATGAATGATGTTTCAACCTCCACAATAGCAATGATGAGAGATCAAAGAGTGCATGCCCTAGGAGGGTAAAGGCAAATCTGAAGTAAAATGGAATGCTGTAATAAAGCATAAAGGAGAGGAGTCACCATGAGCATGGAAACCCTAGCTAGCCTAATGTGGCATCACAACTTGACTCAAGAGTTTGGTGTAGCCCAAAGAAGTAGAGAGATCTTCACAAGACCTGCAAGAAGTTAGTACGACAATAATAATCCACCATAGAGAGCTTTAGAGAAGAATAGAGAGCATGTAAGAGAGAGAGAGTTGCAAGTGTGCCTAGATTGCTTATCTATTCAAATAAATAACATAGCTTTCTTATATATGCATTCCCATTAATTTTTGGGGAATTAAACCAAATGAGGCCGACATGAGGGGGCATTAGAGATGTCCTAAGCTGACATACAATTAATTTAGCCCCAACCTAAAGGAGGACCCAGGGTGCTAGGTGCCCTAGTCCTTTAGCCCCCAAAACTCTGGGATAAGTCGCATTAAGTGTTTTTAGGTCAGCCGTATAGTTATCTTTCAGGTTTTGTGCATCAGGATGAATAATTAATTGTTTTAGGTTTACTTGGGTGCTAAATTAAGTGTAAAATGGCAAGGGTATACATTTTACTCCATAACACTATCGACTCTGTCTCTCTCTCTCTCTCTCCCTCTCTCTCTCTATAGATATCTCTTTCCCCTCTATCTCTATAGATATCTCTTTCCCCTCTATCTCTCTATCTCTCCATCCTTTTCTCCACCTCTATATCTCTATCTATTTCTCCCTTTGTCTCTCCCTCACTATCCTCCCTCCCTCTCTCTCTCTATCTCTCTCTCTCCTAAATAATGCCCCTAAACCCTAACCCCTAAACCTGAGAAACCCTAAACCTCTATCTCCCTATCTCTCCATTATCTCTCTATATCTCTATCGTCCCTCTACCTCTCAATCTCTCTAGACATCTCACTCACTCTCTATCTCCCTATATCTCCCCTCTATCTCCTCTATCTCTCCCTCTCTGTCTCCTCTTTCTCTCTACCTATCTATCTCTCCCTATCTCCCTATCTCTTGCCTCTCTCCCTTATCGATAAAGAACATGGAAACAAGAAAACTAGGACATGCAAAGAGGGGTGAGGATATAAATTGGGAGGATGAAATGGAAACAAGATAAAATGAAAATTCATTGGATGGGAAGAATGATGAGGAGAGGTGGAAAATAGTAAAATAGGTAAAAAATGGTGGGATCTAAAGGGAAATTGGAAAGGAAAAGGAAAACTAGGAAAAGGAAAACTAGGTGGATAGGTCAGAGAGAGAGAGAGAAAGGGTAGAAGGTAGAAAGGGGAGGGAAGTAAAGAGTGAGAAAGAGGGTAGGAGGTAGAGAGTGGAGGGAAGAAGAGAGTGAGAGAGAGGGTAGGAGGTAGAGAGGGGAGGGAAGTAGAGAGTGAGAGAGAGGGTAAGAGGTAGAGAGGGGAGGGATGTAGAGAGTGAGAGAGAGGGTAGGAGGTAGATAGGGGAGGGAAGTAGAGAGTGAGAGGGTAGGAGGTAGAGAGGGGAGGGAAGTAGAGAGTGAGAGATAGGGTAGGAGGTAGAGAGGGGAGGGAAGTAGAGAGTAAGAGAGAGAGAGAGGAGGAAAATAGAGGTGAGAAAGAGAGGCAAGCAATACAAAGAATATTTGGTTAAATGGAAAGGAAGACCGAAAGAAGATTCATCATGGATTTATCAAGCTGAGGTAGACCACTTTGGTTTTCCTCTAGCCCCAGGAAAGTGAGGGACTCACTTTTCAAACAACCCCAGGTGTCTGATGCAGGAGCATCAAAGGTTCAAGAGCAATCTTGCATCAACCAAAAATATTTGCTTTCTTTTCTTTTCTTGCATTTCAATTATAGTTCAGTCATTTGTAGTTTAGCATTTTCTACTGCATTTTATTGCATCATCATATTAGATCTGACATAGCAAGATTTAGCTTCTATTCCATGTCAGCTACATCATACTAAGATGTTAGGAGATTTGGATTCATCTATAGAAAGTTATCGCTATCAGAAGTTCATCAGCTTTCATAGAGCAGAGAATTCATGCAGTCAGTTGAGAACAGAAGGTTTGCGGAGCACTTCCATGACTTGTGGAGCCTAATGGAACATCCTACAAGGTAATTAAGGACTAGATAGACCTCCCTTGAGGTCGGCACCATGTTTCATTCATTTATGAAGCAATACCATGTGTTTTAGGCTGACCTACTTGTTTCCTACACGTTTCATGACTCATTGGAGTTTGAAAACTCTTAAGACCGACGTGAAGGATTTTGTGAGCTTGAAGATGATATATATACATCTCTTAGATACATTAGTTAGTTCAGTAGTTTATATGATAAAATAGCTAGTTAGATTCTTTTGGGAAGGCACTTCACTGCCATATCTTTCATACTTGTAACCTAGAAAGTAGGCCTATGAGCCCTTTGATTGTAGCCCACATGTTGCTGGTATATAAGCATTGTGATATCTGATATATTGAGCATTTGAATCTTCCATTGCATTTTATTATTGTGTTGTTTCTGTTGTGTTTACTCTAGCTGCATGGCTTAGACAATCCCTTCATAGGACACTCCATCCATGACTGGACCACCTAAACCATAAACCCTAAACCTCTATCTCCCTATCTCTCCCCTATCTCCCTATCTCTATCATCCATCTACCTCTCAATCTCTCTGCCTATGTGTCTGGCCATGTCCCTCACTCTCTATCTCCCTATCTCTTCCCTCGGTCTCCTCTATATCTCCCTAGCAGTCCTCTCTCTATAAACCCTAACCTAAACCTCTAAACCCTAAATAATTCCCCTAAACCCTAACTCCTATCCCCTAAACCCTAAACTTGAGAAACCCTAAACCCCAAACCCCTAAACCCTAAACCCAAGCAACCCTAAACCTCTATCTCCCTATCTCTCCCCTATCTCCCTATCTCTATCTTCTCTCTACCTCTCAATCTCTTTCCCTATGTCTATGGACATGTCCCTCACTCTCTATCTCCCTATCTCTCCTCTCTGTCTCCTCTATCTCTCCCAATCTATATCAGTCCCCTCTCTATCTCTCTCTAAACCCTAAACCCTAAACCCTTAAAACCTAAACCTAAGCAACCCTAAACCCCTAACCCCTAATCCCGAGCAACCCTAAACCCCTAAACCCTAAATAATTCCCCTAAACCCTAAACCCTAAACTTGATCAACCCTAAACTCATAAAACCTAAATAATTCCACTAAACCCTGACCCCTAAACCATAAATAATTCCCATAAATCCTAACCTCAAAACCCTAAACTTGAGAAACCCTAAAATCATAAGCCCTAAATAATGCCCCTAAACTCTAAACCCTAAACCCCCCCTCTCTCTCTCTCTCCTAAAACCTCTAAACCCTAAATAATGCCCCTAAGCCCTAAACTTGAGCAACTCTCTCTCTCTCTCTCTCTCTCCATTTACCTTCCTCTTCCTTAATATTGAAATCTAATTTCCATAAATGTGAACCCAAAAATCTAAACATTGACAC
Source organism: Cunninghamia lanceolata (assembly GCA_027924645.1). Taxonomy (NCBI): domain Eukaryota; kingdom Viridiplantae; phylum Streptophyta; class Pinopsida; order Cupressales; family Cupressaceae; genus Cunninghamia; species Cunninghamia lanceolata. The sequence continues at coordinate 7,853 of BSBN01000070.1, forward strand.
TAAAGCATTAAAAAAACCCCTCTCTCTATATATCTTTATCTTATAGTTATATTATTTTTTCATTCTATTTATTTATTTAGTGTCATTAATATGTCAAAGTGGTGATAATTTGTATAGATCAAATAACTTGTGTCATCTCGTCTTATAGGATTAAGTTGAAAATTGTTTTGTATTTCCATTCATGAAGAAAGGAATGTGATATTTACCTTGTCCATTTTGAAATAATGAGCTTGATAAGATGGATTATACATTTCTTTCATTTTTGAGAGAAATGTGAGCCTAATTAGATGGTTATGAAGGCCACATACGTACTTCATCAAGATATCATCTTCTCACATATATCCTTTCCCATTTGAATAACTCTTTTACAAAATTCACTAGTGTTCACTCTTGCACACTTTGACTTTGTTTTTGATTATTACATTGCCACTCAATAGACCTATCTTCTTTGTTGACAGAAGATAAAATTAATTTTTTTATTATATTCTTCCCATGAACATATAATTGATAATTTTCTTTAAATTAAAGAATGAGAATATCTTTCAAACCATATAAGATTATTAGTTTTTAGTCTTAATCCAACAAAGGAAATTTTATGTTCTTCACTAATGTTGTGCATACTTAAATATACCTCAAGTTATGACAACCAATTATCAATCTTATTGACAAGATTATATCTTCTCCATAAGGCATTATTTCTATATTCACCTCAACATTGAAAACATGTGCTCATAAAATAATTTTCTCACCATGGGATTACACTTTTTTTCTAAGAAATTGGCCACTCCTTATGCTTAGGATTCTCTAGAGACATCCCTAATTTCTCCATGTGTGTCATTGGTTTTTAACTTCCCCATAGAGAGAAATTATTGTAACATATTATATCTTGATAAACCTCTCTCTATCTATATCCCTTAATTTACCCCTCTCCCCCCTCTCTCCCTTCTCTCTCTCTCTATCCATCCATCCATCCATCCATCTTTATATCTTTATCTATTTATCCCTCTATCTCCCCCTCTCTCTATATATCTCCCTCTTTCGATCTCTCTATCTCTCTCTATCTTTCTATCACTCTCTCTCCCTCTCTATATCTCTATGTATATCTCCCTCTATCTCTTTATCTCTCTATCTTCCCTCTCTTTATCTCTCTCACTCTCTATCTCTCTATATTTTTATCTATCGCTCGCTCCCTCTCTACCTTTCACTATCTCTCTCTCTCTCTCTCTCTCTCTCTCTCTCTCTCTCTCTCTCTCTCTCCTTTTTGTCTTGAAAATGCACTCACATTTTGTTCTTACAAAATGTGCTCACATTTTGTGCTTACAAAATATGCTCATCTTTTGGGCTGGTAAATACCAAGCCATAACACGAGCACATTTTATGATTTTAAATATAACATGAGCACATTATGCAGAAAATTGGCCATTTGGCCACTTTTTTGTATCCCATCTCCATGCACTCACCCACTTACCAAGGCAATTGTCTTATCTACCCCCAAATTTCTACCTAAACCATTGTAATCCTTTTTCTTAATCAAATTTATCCCCATCAAACTCTTTGGTATACATAATTGACTACTCTTAAACAACATAGTGCAGGAGCATCCTTGGTTCAAGAGCAATCTTGCATCAACCAAAAACATGCATTTCAGTTTGTTTCTTTTCATTTTCCAGTTCATTCCAGGTAGTTCAGTTAGAAGCAGTTTCTGTATTTTTGTCTGCATTCTGCTGTAGTTGCATTTCAGATCTTGTGGAGCTGGACTTAGTAGATAGACATGTTCATCTACATCATATCTAGAATTTAGAACATTTGGTTAAGGTACCAGAAAGATATCTCTAACAGAAGATCGACTATTTTCTCAGAGCAGAGCATCCTAACAATCTCAGACAATCAGCTAAAGGAGAAGACCTGCAGAGCATTTCCTGATCTGTGGAGCCTAATGACACATCATTTAATGATCTTTGGTTCATGGCCAACCTTCCTTGAGATCTGCACATCATTCCATCCATTTGCAGAGGAGCTCTATTCATTTAGGTTCGACCTATCTATGTACACACGTTACAGCTCTTCATTGGAGTTTGTGTTCTTCCTTGGCCGATGCAGAGGAACCTTTTGTACCGAAGATGATATATAAGAATGAAATAGATCCCTAGGAAAGCATATCAAATGAATTAGAATTTGATTCAGAGAGGATAGTCTAGATTTTGTGTGAAGGCACTTCAAAGCTATATCTTGTGTATATTCTGTAATCAGGCTAATGAGTCCTGTTGTAAGCCCGCATGATGCCGACCGATTTGTATTTGAATTCTTTGCTATACTGAATGACTGAATATGTATTTGTTTCATAGATTTGAGTTGTTTCCATTGTGTTTACTCTTGCTGCACGGTTTGGACAGTTCATTCTATGAACCCTCCTACCGTGACTGCACCAAGTGGTATCAGAAAAAAAGTTCAAATCTTCGGGAGCAAAGTGATTAAAGTTGGTGAAGGAATTCCGTAAGATCTTGCTGTGAACAGATCATTGAATTGAGGCAAGTTACTTGTGTCATAACTGATCACCGATTGTGAGGCAGTTGTCACCTTGTAGCCTAAACGCCAAAACTGAGGTAGTTTACACTTGATCCTAGGAAGAATGCCACCAAGGAGAGTTGCTACTGTTGGAACAATGGCTAGTAGAATGGATGATATGATGGAAATGATGAAAATAATGCGAATTCATTTGGATGCTGTTGAGGAAGATAGGCAAAGAGGTTTGACACTAAGACCTAATGTTGAAAGTGATGATGAAGAGGAATTTCAATTTGTTGAACAAATTGGTGAAACCCTAGCAGGTGAAGAAGAAGGAGAGTCAGATCAAGTGAAGATGTTGCGAGCTATTTCAAAGATTGGAAAGAGACCTAGACTCAATGTACCGAATTACACTGGTAATCTGAATCCTAAAGAGTTGATTGACTAGATAAATGACATGGAAGAATACTTTGAATATGAAGAAGTTGAAGATCCAGAGAAGGTGAGACTTGCAAAGACAAAGTTGAAAGGACATGCTGCTATATGGTGGAAAGAAGTACAATTGGAAAGAAATAGAAGAGGGAAAGAAAAGATTACAAAGTGGGATATGATAGTCACAAAATTAAAGAATCAATTTATACCTACTAGCTATGAGTTGGAACTGTTGAAAAGATTGTAGAACTAGAGACAAAAAGAGAAATCTGTGAAAGAGTATATTGAAGAATTTCATAAGATGATCATAAGAACAAGACATAGTGAAGCAAGCAAGGAGAAAGTGGCTAGATATATCAATGGATTGAGATTGAACATTCAAGAAGAACTATGCTTGGTAAGGATGACATCTTTGGAGGAAGCATATTAGTTTGCCCTAAAAGTTGAGGAGAAGCTAAATAAGAGGCATGATCAGAGACAAAGAGGAAGAGGAGGTAAATTTTAGAGAGGTAGAACATTTTCCAGAGAAGACATACCACATTCAGAGTAGAATAAGTTTGACAACCCATTTAAGAAGGAAGATAGAGATAACAATGCTTACCAGAGAGATGAAATAAATTTTTACTGGAGAGGAAACCCTAGTGCATACCAGAATGAAGGATACAAAAGAGAGGGAAGAGGATCTGATAAGAGAACATTCAGAGGTACTTGTTTCAAGTGTGGAGGTGAAGGAAATAGAGCATTTGAGTGTAATTAGGGTAGTACAAGCAAGAAAATAGAGAACAGTGGAAGAGTAGCCTATGTTGAAGAAGAACCTATTGGATCACCTAGTTCAGTTGGTAAACTAGAGAAAGGAGAATCACTTGTAATGAGGAGAGTATTATTTCAAGAAGTAAACGATGAAGAACCACCGCAGAGGAAGAGTTTGTTCAGAACTAGATGCAAAACTGGAGGTAAATGTTGTAAAGTTGTAATTGATAGTGGTAGTTCTGATAATCTAGTTTCAGACGAGATGGTGACTAAGCTAAAGTTGGAAAGATTGAAACACCCTAAGCCCTATATGATAGCATGGATTCAGGATGATCATAAGGTACTAGTAAGTGAACAATGTTTGGTGAAATTTCATATTGGATCTTATCATGATGAAGTCTTGTGTGATATTATGCCTATGGATGTTTGTCATATCTTGTTGGGTAGACCTTGGTAGTATGATAGAAAAGCTATACATGATGGGAGAAAGAATACATACACTATTACAGAAAATAGAAAGAGAATTACTTTGATTCCTTTGGAAGATGATCCTAAGAGTGAAGTATGTGTGAATGCTAGAATTTGTTTGGTAGATGGAAGAAAATTTCTAGATGGTTTGAGACATGAGAATATGTGTTATGCTTTGATTCCTTAGAAGCATGAAACACTAAAGAAGGAGACTGAAGAATCACAACCAGAGGAGATAAAGGAGTTGCTAACAGAATATGAAGACATCATATCAGATAATGTACTCGAAGGATTACCATCAATCAGGAGCATCAATCATCACATGGACCTTATACCTGAAGCAAGTTTGCCTAACAAAGTAGCACATAGAATGACACCAGCAAAGAATGAAGAACTAAATAGATAGATACAAGAGTTGTTGAGAAAGGGTTTGATCAAAGAAAGTTTGAGTCCTTGTGCAGTACCTACAGTGTTAGCACCGAAGAAAGATAGAGAATGGATAATGTGTACAGACTCTAGAGCAATAAACAAGACCACAATTAAGTATAGATTTCCTTTACCTAGGATGGATGATATCATGGATTGTTTGAGTGGAGCAATATATTTCACAAAGATAGATTTGAAGAGTGGATACCATCAGATTAGAATTAGAGAAGGGGATGAATGGTAGACTGCTTTCAAGACAAATGAAGGATTATATGAGTGGTTATTGATGCCTTTTGGATTGACAAATGCACCGAGTACTTTCATGAGATTGATGAATGATGTTTTTAAGAGATTCTTGGGTAAGTTTGTTATTGTGTACTTGGATGACATTCTAGTTTTTAGTAAGACAAAAGAGGAACATTTGTGGCAACTAAGACAAGTATTATAGAGACTGAGAGAAGAGAAATTGCTAATAAACATCAAGAAGTGTAGTTTCATGAAGGAAGAATTAGTATAATTGGGATTTGTGATTTCTGCAAAAGGATTGAAGATGGATCCTAAGAAAGTGAGAGCAATTGTTGAATTACCTACACTGGAGAGCATTGGAGAGGTTAGATCATTTCATGGATTGGCTAGTTTTTACTAGAAGTTCATCATAAATTTCAGTTTAGTTTGTAATGCTATGACAAAGACAATGAGAGGTGAAAAAAAATATTTCAAGTGGACATTAGGAGTAGATAAAAGTTTTGAGTTGTTAAAGTAGAAAGTGACAGAGCAACCTATTTTGGCATTACCAGATTTCAATAAGGTATTTCAAGTTGATTGTGAAGCAAGTAGAAATGCGATTGGAGTAGTGTTAAGTCAAGAAGGTAAACCTGTAGCATATTTCAGTGAGAAGTTGAATGATGCAAGGAGAAGATATTCAGTTTATGATCAGGAGTTCTATGCCATAATTCAAGCCTTGAAGAAGCGGAGACATTATTTATTGCCTAAGGAGTTTGTGTTGTATACAGACTATCAAGCTTTACAGTATTTGAATAGTCAAGGTAAGTTGAATAGAGACATATGAGGTGGTTAGATTTCATGTAGAGTTATACATTTGTGTTGAAGCATAGGAGTGGTAAATCAAACAAAGTTGCTGATGCATTGAGCAGGAGAAGGAGCTTGCTGACAGAGATGAGAGTTGAAGTGATAGGATTTGATGAATTGAAGAACATGTATGAGGGAGACATTGATTTTGCCAAACCTTGGAAAGCATGTAAGGAACCCGTTGTGACAGATAGAAGTAAGTGGTTGGATTATTTCATTTAGGAAGATATGTTGTTTAGAGGAAATCAATTGTGCATACCTAGAAGTTCAATGAGGGATAATTTGATCAAGGAGAAACATAGTGAAGGATTGGCAAGACATTTTGGCATTGATAAGACAGTGTCTTTGGTGAATGAAAACTACTATTGGCCTTAGATACATAAGGATGTTAGGAAATTTGTGTAGAGTTGTAGAGTTTGTCAAGTTGCAAAAGGAAGTAGTCAGAACACTGGATTGTATAAACCTTTAACAATACTAGAGAGACCTTGGGAAGACATAAGTATGGATTCTGTAATGGGATTACCGAAGACAAAAAGAGGACATGATTCAATATTTGTAGTGGTGGATATATTTTCAAAGATGGCACATTTCATACCTTGTAAGAAGACAACTGATGTAGTGCATGTAGTAGACCTATTTTTCAAGGAGATTGTAAGATTGCATGGATTACCTAAGAGTATAATTTTAGACAAAGACACCAGATTTCTTGGATACTTTTGGAAGACACTTTGGAAGAAGATGAAGATAGATTTGAAGTTTAGTTCATCTTTTCATCCACAGACTGATGGACAGATAGAGGTAGTGAATACGAGTTTGGGAAACTTGTTAAGATGTTTGGTTGGAGAGAAGACAGGAAGTTGGGATTTGATTCTTTCACAAGCAGAGTTTGCATACAATAATTCAATGAATAGGAGTACCAGGAGAACACCTTTTGAGATTGTTACCAGAGTAAAGCCTAAGGGAGTTACAGAATTGAGAGATATTAGTGTAGAAGAAAAGAGAAGTGTAGAAGTAGAAAAAATTGTAGATCACATGAAGATAGTGCATGATCAGGTAAAGAAGCATTTGGAGGATATGAACATAAAATATAAAGAGTAAGTAGATGAGAAGAGAAGACATAAGGAATTTGTAGTTGGAGATGAAGTGATGGTATATTTAAGAAAATAAAGATTTCCAGTTGGGACATATAACAAGTTGAAGATGAAGAAGTTTAGACCTGTAGGATAATTAGGAAATTTGATTCAAGAAATGCATATGAAGTGGAGTTACCGGAGACATTAGGTATTTCACCTATTTTCAACATTGTAGACCTATATCAATATCATGTAGTAGAGTTTAGTGACAACATGGAAGATGACTTGAAGAAGCAGTTACCACAACAAGCACCGGAGCAGATTGAAGACATTTTCAACATCAGAGTTGGACGTAGCACCAAAGGAAGACAATACAAAGAATACCTTGTGAAGTGGAAATGTAGACCGGAAGAAGATTCATCATGGATTTCTCAGGCTGAGGTGGACTATCTTAGTTCTCCCCTAGCCCCAGCAAAGTGAGGGACTCACTTTTTCAATAACCCCAGATGTCTGATGTAGGAACATCCCTGGTTCAAGAGTAATCTTGCATCAACCAAAAACATTTGCATTTCAGTTTGTTTGTAGTTCAATTTGTTTCTTTTCATTTTCTAGTTCATTCTAGTAGTTCAGTCAGAAGTAGTTTCTATATTTTGGTCCGCATTCTTCTGTAGTTGTATTTCAGATCTTGTGGAGCTAGACTTAGTAGCTAGACATGTTCATCTACATCATATCTAGAATTCAAAACATTTGGTTAAGGTACCAGAAAGATATCGCTATCAGAAGATCGACTATTTTCTCAAAGAAGAGCATCCTGACAATCTCAGACAATCAGCTAAAGGAGAAGACTTGCAAAGCATTTCCTAATCTGTGGAGCCTAATGACACATCACTCAATGATCTTTGGTTCATGGCCCACCTTTCATGAGATCCACACATCATTCCATCCATTTGCAGAGGAGTTCTATTCATTTAGGTCTAACCTATCCGTGTACACATGTTACAGCTCTTCATTGGAGTTTGTGATCTTCCTTGGCTAACACAGAGGAACCTTTTGTACCAGAGATGATATATAAGAATGAAATAGATCCCTAGGAAAGCATATCAAAAGAATTAGAATTTGATTCAGAGAGGATAGTCTAGATTTTGTTCGAAAGCACTTCAGAGCTATATCTTGTGTATATTTTGTAATCAGGCCAGTGAGTCCTGTTGTCAGTCCGCATGATGTTGGCCGATTTGTATTTGAATTCTTTGCTATACTGAATGACTAAATCTGCATTTGTTTCATAGCTTTGAGTTGTTTCTGTTGTGTTTACTCTTGCTGCATGGTTTGGACAGTTCATTATGTGAACCCTCCTACCATGACTGCACCATAACATCTCATCCTAGATCAAATAATCCAACCATTTACTCCTATCCATGCTTACTAGTTAATTACATGCCTTCCACACCTTCATCAAATCAATATCAACTTCATACAAATGCTTTATTTCTTCAAAACACATTACTTCTACTCTCATCTCTAATAGGATATTTTGTCTCCTACTTAATGCATCAACAACCTTGTTTGACTTCCCACCCCTACATTTCAACACAAAAGTATAGCTCTTCATGAATTCAACCCATACATATATCTCTAGTTTAACTAACCTTAACTATTCAAATATTGTAATGCTTGGTGATCAGTATATAAGACAAACTTCTTGGGCAACAATTAATTCCTTCATTTATTCAATGCTTGAATTATGGCATAAAACTCATGGTCATAGACTAAATATCTCTTCTTTGCATCATTTAATTTCTCACTAAAATAGGCTACTGGTCTTCCTGTTGGAATTATCTTGGACAACTAAGAGGGGGGTGAATCAGTTGTCCCAGAAATTAATCTTTTCTTATCTTTTAATCTTCTTTCACAATTGGCAAATTGATTAATGATGAATACATTAAAGCATATAACATCAACACATAAGCAGAAACATAATTAACACATTTGACACCAAGATTTTTGACGTGGAAACCAGGTTAAGGGAAAAACCACAATGGGTGTTAGCCCACAAGATTCATACCCTGTTAAAAGTACTTAAAATAATGGGAAGACACTTGCCTTCGGGCTCAATGCTCAAAAGAGAGGCTCACTACCTACAAGAATTTTGAGTTTAACATAGAAAGAACTAACTAATAATTAGCATCTTTTCATGCCTGGTTTACCTTCATTTAATGCTCACAAAAACCTCTGCTTCTATCTCTAGATTCTTCTTCTCTGATTCTTCACTCTATACTACTTTCACTCCTCTTCTTCTCTACTCTGTTTCTGATCTTTTCTTTGGATTTAATTCATTTTGCACAAGGATAATTTTCAACAACTCTTCAACAAGTATTTGTATGCTTCATCAACCTTGGAATGATCAACAAGGTCATCTAAACTTGATACATATCATTACACTGTTAGCCAAACAGAACTAAGACTTGAATCTTTGTCTACAAGCATGCCACACTTCATAAAATGCTCTTAGAACATCTGCAACATGCTAGGATCATCCGGTCGGCCAAGACTGGGAAGAACATCAACAACATAAAGGAAAATCTTCAAAAATGAGCTCAAACTTTAATGCAGACCTCCAACACAACAGCTACATGATCCAAAGATCTCCACAAGCACATTGAATTCAACAGAAACATCCACACTCCTCCAACTCATCAAAATCACTTGCATCTTTATCCAGAACCTCAAGAACACTATCTGTCATGACTGTCGAACTAGAAGGATTGTCGAACTAGAAGGATTGCTTGTGGACCTCCAAACCATGAACCACTTGTATCGATGATACACAGTGACTTCCCAAACATGCCTCTAGATCCGTAGATTATCATTTTACATTACCGGAGCAATTCGGACCTCTTTCCTGTCACTATATCTCTCCTGAGTATTGCAGGAACTGGTTCTACTCAGATGGCCATAACTTCTTTAGATCTTAATGCGAACTTCTCAAATCATAACTGGAGCTTCTTCAGACAAACCTCTACAAATCCATATGGTCCACATACATTGATCTTCATTAGTTTTCTCAATATCCTCAACAATCCAGTCTTCTATACAGATAGTAAAATAGGATATAGTTGACACGAATGGCAACAGTGATATGTTGACATCAATGACAACACCGCTTAGGTACATATGTTGCAACACTTCCTTCTTGACTTAGTATTGCTCCAATAGCACTTCTACTTGCATCACAATCAACCTAGAATATTTTATAGAATTCTGGTAAAGCCAACACTAGTTGTTCTATCACCTTCTTCAAAAACTCAAAGCTCTTGTCTGCTTCTATTTTCCACCTAAATTCTTTCTTACCTCCCTTCATTATCTCAGTCATGGTGCACAAATACTATTGAAATTCCTAATAAACTTCATATAGAAACTTTCCAACCCATGAAAACATCTCACCTCTCCAACACTCATTGGTGTAGGCCATTCCACAATTGCTCTTTCTCTGGATCCATCTTCAAACCTTCATCTAAGATCACAAATCCCAAATATACCAACTCCTTTTTCATGAAGATAGATTTCTTCAAATTGACAACAATTTATCCTCTCTCAATCTATGCAACACTAGCCTAATATATTCTAGGTGTTCTTCCTTAGTCTTATTAAAAACCAAAATATCTTCCAAGTAAATAATCACAAACTTACCCAAAAAATTTCTTTAATACCTCATTCATCAATCTCATAAATGTACTTGGTGTATTAGTTAGTCTAAAAGGCATAACCAACCACTCATATAATCCCTCATTAGTTATGAATTTGAGCTTCCATTCATATCCTTCCCTTATCTTGATCTAATGATAACCATTCTTTAAATCAATCTTAGTAAAGTACCTTGTTCCACTCAAATAGTCCATTATGTCATCCATCATTGGTAATGGGAACTTATACCTCATGGTGATCTTATTGATTTATCTAGAATCAATACACATCCACCACTCACCATACTTCTTGGGTACTGCTACCATGAGTATCTCACATGGAATCAAACTCTTTTTGATCAAACCTTTCCTAAGCAACTCTAGCACTTGTCTATTAAAGTATTTATTTGTATAGGTGTCATCCTACACGGTGCCTTATTTGCCAAACCATCTCCTAGATTCAAGTCCATATGGTGACTAATACTCCTTACTAGTAAAAACCCCTCTAGTACATTGTCATATATGATGTCCTTGTATTCTATCAATAATTTTGATATTTCCTCCTACGATGTCTCCTCATCACTTGTGGTGGTGTTCCTAGCATTTGTGGTGCTGCATATCATAGGGATCAATACATAACATACATTCTCATGTCCCAGACCATCTAAGAACCTTTTCCCATCCACCAAACCTATTCTAGCATTGCTACAAACTTGACTTTCTCTATCATTTATTGGCATTAAATTATGCCTCTTTCCATTCCTTGTTATAGTGTAAGTGTTTGTCCATCCATCATGTATAGCACTTTTGTCAAATTACCATGGTCTTCCCAACAATAGATGACACACATCCATTGGAATTACATCACAAAAGACTTCATCGTGGTATCCCCCCATATTGAATTTTGCCCAACATTATTCATTGAAGATCACCCTATGTTCCTTCTATAGCCACGTAATTACATATGGTTTTGGGTGTTTTCAACCTCTTCAAGTTCAATTTATCAACTAATTCTTCAGATACTAGGTTATCTATACCACTGTGCTATTAATGAAAACTTTACAACATATAACTTTAACTTTGCATCTAGTTCTAAACAAATTCTTTGTTTGTATTGGTTCTTCATCATGGTATTTTAGCAAGGCCCTCCTCATGACCAATTATTCTCCATATTCAAGGTCATCCTCTAATTCATATGGTCTCTATGGTTCTTCATCTACAAATGTAACTCTTGCATTACTTTCTTCTCTCTTCCCTTGACCTTGAGAACATTCAAATTCTTAGTGCCATTATTCTCCACACTTAAAACATGTTCCTCTAAGAGATTTTCTCTTATTCCTCTATATCTTACTCTATCTTGCTGATATTTACCCTTGTAGTATGTATCACCATCTTTCCTATCCTTGCGGTAAAAATTACCATCATCCCTACCTTTGCGGTAGATATTACTGTTCCCTATTTAGTTGTGGTACATACCATTTTTATTGTCATATGTTTTATTAACCCTTCTTACCTCTCTATATGGTCTTCTATCACCGTACTATGAATTCTAGCTTTGGGGTCTTTCTTCTCTTCCTCTCTACTAGTTCTTCCTACTTCCAAGCCTCTTATTCAAATTTTCTTCCACCTTAAGTGCAAATTGGATATGATTCCTCTATGTTGTTAACCTAACCAAACTTAGCTCCTCTTAGATACTTTCTCTCAATCCATTGATTTATCTTGCAGCATTCTATTTGCTTGCTTCACTATGCCCTATCTTAATGATTAGTTTATTAAATACTTCAATATATTCTTTCATATTCCTATCCCTCTATTTTATATTTTGTATCCTTTTCAACAATTCTAAGTCATAATCGATAGGTATAAATTGCCTCTTCAATTTGCAACCATTCTCTCCCATTTTTTTATCTTTTCCTTTCCCCTCCTATTTCTTTCTAACTATACATCTTTCCACCAAACAACAACATGTCCTTTCAACTTAGTTTTTGCAAATCAAACCCTTTTAGGATCTACAATATCCTCATACTCAAAATATTTATCCAAATCATTTATCCAATCAATCAATTCTTCTAGATTCAAATCACTACAACAATTAGGAATCTCAATCCTAGGTCTCTTACCAATTTTAGAAATAGCCTTCAACATTTTTACCTGATCTGATTCTTCTTCTAGGTCTTCCAGATCTCATGCATCTTATCTTACATTCTCATCCTCATTGCTCTCATCATCATCCCTAGGGTTTAGACCTCTTTTCATGGCTTCTTCTACATCTTCCAATCGAGCTTCAACCATACTCATATTTTTTAACATGTTATCCATGTTTGCAAAAACTTGGGGTTTTCATAGTGGCATCTTTCCCTTAAATTTGGTACAAGCTACCTTAGGTTAGTAGTTGGTGTATAATAACTCCTTGGAGTTGCCTCTCATTTAGCGATTTGTCGACAAGATTCTTGTAGATTGCCTCAATTTGGCGATCTATTCACAATAAGAACTTATAGGATACCAACTTGTTCTCTTCAGGTATGTTGTAATACCACTTGATGTAGTCATGGATGGAGGATCCAATGAAGGATTTTCCAACCATGTGAAATAAAAATCAAACACACAACATACATAGTAGAAACTTAATGAAACAACAACAAAATTTATTGATTCCATAGTTTGAATGATTACAATTCATTGTAATGGGCTTCTCACATGCTAGGCTATAGTTATTTGAATACAAATCCTAAAATTAAATTATTTAGATAAAAATAATTACATTCCTACATGTCACACTATCAAAATATTTATTATCAATATCACACTCCATTTGGACTCTCATTATCATGCTCACACTCTTTACTTTCTCATCTGCTTCTTGAATATACTCCCTTTGTTAGAGTAAATAAGATTTTATCTATTTATGTTTGCTTAAGTTTACTTAGGCACATAATAATTCATAGTTAGGTTTTGGGAAGTTATTCCCATAATAAGTTGGAGTAGTTTTTACCTACTTGCTCCTGAACTTGCCTATATATTGTACATTTTAATATATTATTGAATATATCTTGAAAATTATTTGATATCATCTCATCTCGATCATTATTTACTCATTAGTGAAAGAGCTTTGCTTCTCTCATATCTGTGAAGGTTTATTCTACAAATTGTGCTCCTAGGAGGCGATTAACACCAACATGGTATTAGAGCTATCAATCCTGCAACTCCTTCCTTCTTGAGAGTTTTCTCTATTTGCAAGATATTTAGTTTGCATGATTGGTTGTGCATGGGTACCTAACATGGCCTAGTTGTCGAGACCCATATATTGCATTATGCATATTAGTCTTGCATAATAATTCTTCTCCCTAAGTTGCACTTAAGGGGGGGTGTTATAGTAAATAGGATTCTATCTATCTACGTTTGCTTAAGTTTACTTAGGCACATAATAATTCATAGTTAAGTTTTGGGAAGTTATTCCCATAATAAGTTGGGGTAGTTTTTACCTACCTACTCCTGAACTTGCCTATATATTGTACATTGTAATATATTATTGAATATATCAAATTATTCGATATCATCTCATCTTGATCATTATTCACTCATTGGTGAAAGAGCTTTGCTTCTCTCGCATCTGTGAAGGTTTATTCTATAGATTGTGCTCTTGGGAGGTGATTAACACCAACACCATCAAACCATTAATGTACTTTTCTATTTTCTCATATCCTTCCTATGATGTCCAAATTGTATTTTTAGCCTATAGTACTCCTTGATCTATTCTTTCATAGCCATGTTTCTCTGCCTCAAATTATGTAATTCTTAGCATAAGTGAAGAATAGTGAACTATGTGAGCCTGCTAGCCCAAGGAAGCTTTAGAAACCAAGTTATGCCCTCTTGGTGTATTAAATCTCTTGAAATGTGGATATGGCATGGATGAATCATTATAAAACATATTATCCATACCACAAGGCTTGATATGTATTTGTGGTGATGTGTGGTGGATTGTTTTGTGACTAACTAACGATAGGAAACTTACAAACAAACAAACAAAGTGAAAACAAATGTTTTTTTTTGGTTGATGCAAGATTGGTCTTACACCTTGTGATGCTCTTACATCACTTATAGACTGCATTGGACATGGAGAAAAGATCCATTTCTTCACCATACTTTGAATATTATTGAACTATCATATATATAAGCAAGTAAAAGGTTGAGATTATGCTAGCTAATACTTATTTTTGAGAAAACCATTAGTATTTTTTGCATCCATGAGCTGCACATGCCTTTCTATTTCTATTAATTCAATTAAACCACAAATTACACAACAAATATTTTCACTAGATTCTATCCTAATTTTAAATTTAGAAAGTTTTCACTACCATTGGGACTTTGTTAGTTTCCTTTTGACAATTGGAGGCTAGTAGAGAAATTTTAGTTGGTGAGTCCTGTACTCCCTTTATCGAAGATTTTTACAAGGATGGGTCCTATAGGTGTTTTAGGGAAGCCAAAAATTTATTGGAAATGGAGCTATTGAATCAACTCAACAAATTTGAAAAAATGAATAAATAATAAATAAATTTGGTCAATGCAAAAGGACATTGTCTAATTTCTTTAGGTCTTCCTATGCATCATCTAGGATAAACTTGAAAACTACCTCTATTGGAACTCATCCTTATTTTTGTATTTTTGTCTTCTCTTGTGTTCTAGTAAACTATATGATGACAATCAGTTAGAGAATTGTTTCACTAAGGGTTTCTTGCTTGCATGGTTTCGATTTCTTTTATCTATTAGTTTCTTATGGTTTAGGTTGACTTGTATGTATCTTCCCTATGTGCATACCTTAGTTATAAATGTTCCATTTAATGTTTATATATATTTTGGATAGCCAATGCAATGGTCCATAATGCATTGGCAAGGCCTTGTTCTTGTGAAGTCATCATACCCATAAGTCATGTATGTTTCAAATTTATATACATAGGATGTGCTCATGTGCCTTGTATCATCATTTTTGTGTTTCAAGTTTGAGCTTCAAGGTATGTGGGGGATCTACTTTTGTTTAGAACCTACACTCCTAAATTTTTTTTATCTCATCCATTGTCTTAACTTTATGTTTTCCTCTATCTATACTAGGAGCAACACTACGAGCCTTGGTTGTAGAAATAGGGCTAGTATAAGAGCCTAATTGCTTGCCCCTAAAATTATAGTCTCTAAACTTGAACAATCATAGCCTTAGTTAAAGGCTTAATATATTCTTCAAAAGGTTTTTCAATCTTATACCTTTTCTTCATCATCTCTTTGAGGTGAGCAAAGCTATGTGCTAGTATCTCATTTTGCTTTGGTGCATTGATATAATTTCCCCATCAAAGTATTTAACTTCATGTTAATATTTATTTAATGCATCCACATACTCACATGAATATACTTCCTCTATATTTTTCTCAAGTTCACTTTCAACATCATAGGTTGCATCCTCATTGTACTATTGTTCCCTTTCTAATAACAGAGTAACCACTATACATTTAGTAGGATTATGTGGCATGTAACATGGATCACAGCAAGGAAGTTCTTCTTTCATATTAACCTCATCCATTCTCAATGGGTTTAAGTCTCTTTTCCACTTGACTTGTGATATATATGCCTCTTAGTTGCATGATTCCCACCTTTATGTGGCTTCTTGGTTCTATCTAAATTGTAAGGGATATTAACTAGGTGTGTGCTATCAAGATTGTGTTTCCTATATCTAGGAGGTGGTAACCCTTTCTCATTTATTTCCATTCTATAAGATAGGCCCTTTAAGGAACCCACAAGCTTATCTCACTTATCACCCATGGACGACAGTTTGCTAGGATAACTCTTCTTAGGTGAAGATATTTTTCATATCAACTCACTTAATATGCTTAACTAAATCTTTTA
This sequence comes from Cunninghamia lanceolata, assembly GCA_027924645.1. Taxonomy (NCBI): domain Eukaryota; kingdom Viridiplantae; phylum Streptophyta; class Pinopsida; order Cupressales; family Cupressaceae; genus Cunninghamia; species Cunninghamia lanceolata. The sequence continues at coordinate 24,165 of BSBN01000070.1, forward strand.
TGCTTCCTTCAATGTTTATATCCAAAGAATAATATTATCTCAAAGTTTGAGGGCTCTTATCTCTTAGATAAAATCCTATTTTTAAATCAAAAGATACATAATACGTAACCAAACACATAGCTTGATTTGTCCTTAAAGAATGAGGTACCTTTCTCATTGTAGTAACAAATCTATTGTTAAATTCAATAATATATTCATTGATCCCTTTTATTATAGTAGTTAACTCATGAATATGAAATTTAGGATCTACTCTATCTCCATACTACATTTTAAAAAATCTCATGAATTCATCCCATGATTTGAACACTTTGATTAGAAAGAATTCTACAAAACGTTATAACACTTTTCTCTAAAGACTAAACAAATAATTTCATCATGACATCTTCATCTCCTATATCATAATTATTAGTTATATTAACAGAGTTTCCTAAGTGATTTTTGCTAATGATTGCATCATTCCCTTGGAATATAGGACTTTTACCTTTGATTTCATTAGGCACTAGGTTAGGGTAGTTCAGAATCCCAACAAAGTCTATCTATATCTAACAAATCCTAAGGGTAGTCTCATAGGCTAAGGTCTTTGCATATTTCTTCTAGGAGGAGGCCTTTTATTATTTTGGGGATGAGGATGCTGATATGCTAGATTAGGCTAATAGAAAGTTTGATTAGGAGTAGTTTGTCTAGCATTGTGACCTTGTTTTTTTATCAAGTTGAGTCTGCTTTCAAGAAATTTGATCTTGTAGATAGTCAGACCTAGCTCTAAGATAATCAAGTAGTTCCAACTATTTATCAACATGTTGAGTAGTGTACACGTGATTCTCTATATTAGGTTGAACAATTTCTTGGTCTAAAATTAGTTCATAGGCACCATGAAAGAATTGTTGATGTTTTGGTTCCTCATGTGAAAGAGTAGGTGATAGCTAACTAAAGGACTTATCTTAGAAGGATTTGTTCTAATCACATTATGAGGTTGGTTTGGAATGATTTGGGTTCTAGCCTTAAATTTTTTGAAGTTATAATCAAATTGATTTGTTCCTTCTAATAGATCTTACAACCTTATTAGTTGAATAATTAAATATATATTCAGTTCTAAGATCTACTAGAATTTTTTCCTTCTAGAAGAACCTACAACCTATTCATAGGAATAGGTAGTAGTTGACTTACCTATATCCTTATCTCTCCACCAAAGTTGTGACCTTATCACTGGAGCACATAGATCCTCCATCTCAAGAGAAAGATTTAAATTACGATCAATTTTGAAGGTTAATCATATGCCTTCCATATCAAGTATTCAAGTAGTTATTTCAACTAGTTTTACTAGAATAGAGTCACCGCTCTTCACTGAAGAAGAGAACTTGAACAAGGTCATAATAGAGTGCTTTGAATCAATTCCTATCACCAATTTAAACTTCAATGATGTGCTAGTATCAACATAACTAGAGCTTTAAACAACATAACAAGTTTTCATTAGATTCCTAACAATGATGTCATTTGTTAGTGATCTAAGTTGTTTGCCATAGTCCTAGAGAATTAACTCAAGACTTAAATGTAGGGATATATGTAAATTTAGAGTAATGAAGAAAAAATCATGATCATATTGTAGATAGTTATGGGCTAATTGGCAAGAGTGGGTGGCTCTTCTACACTTTTGGATCTACATGGCCAAGGAAGGTAATCCTATAGGTCTATTATAGGACAAACATCACACAAGGTCTTTCAACTAAGCCATACCCTATGTATAAATAACAACCCAAAGAGTTAGTATACATTCATTAAATTGGATCACCGATTACTACAAACCTAAATACCTCTTTACAAAGTAGATAAAAATAGGATATATATGCAACCAAGGACACAAAAAAGTTTTTCTTCCCCAATGTGATTTTAGTTGCAAGATCATACTTCATACACAAATTTAAAAAAATACATTAATGCATAATCTTCTAGAGATTATTAATAAGATTAAGATCTCATTTGATATTGTGGAGTTTAAGATTACTAAATTTTAGAATACTGGTAGTACAATATTAAGTTAAGTTAATGAAAAGAGTCAATGATTCTTGAATTATGTTTGAATGGTGGAAGGATCAACCATTGAGTGACCAATGCTTTAAAATCTATGGCCGATAGAGTTAAGCTTTGAAATCTAAAGAAGTTTGAGTGTATTAGCAAGATATGAATTAATACCAAATAGTGAATGAGAGGTGCATTTAGAATCCTATTAGTCTAGCTATATTTCATCCAAGTACACATCTAAATCTACCAAAAACTTCATACAACCAAGCATTCTTCAACAATCCATAATTGATCATAAATATTCCATAAGTTATATTGAAAAGATTTTCCAAATACTTTAAGAGAATTTTACAAATTACTATGACAATTAACTAATCAAAATGTAACAATAGGCTAGTAATTGTAGCCTTAGAGATATATACCTATCCACTAAATATTTAGCCAAATCTAGAGAGTAGGTCATGGAGAGGAGTTTTTGCATATAAGCACCTTCTTTAGACTTACAATACATGAGGGTGTTGCCACAATAATTGGTTACACTTTCTGGGACATCTTGATTTTTTCTGAAATCACACATTTTTAGAAAATATAATGTTTTAAGCGTTGAAAGGTTCCATTTAAAGGATTTTAATTGAAGAGGGTTTGATCAAATCCCCTTAGGTCAAACCCCCTTGGATATAACCCCGCTAGTTTTAAAACATACCTATAATGGAGTCTCCTCTACACCTATCAAAATGCTGATAAAAAACCACTTTTGATTTACCTTTGGGGGATCAAATGAATTCATTTAAAACTTATGTTTTGTAAGTATGTAGTCCTTATTATAAGATTCCAAAAAAGTATAATTTTAAATATATTTAATTTGATTATTATATTTATTTTTTATTTCTTGTGAATGTAGGTTTTTCAATGAACATCAAGTTCTTTGTTTCACACAAAAAAATAGGAAAATAGAGAAAAAAAATTCTAAAAAATACATGTCCTCTAGGTATTGATGTCCTTATTCCAAAAAAAAATTGAATTCTGATACATACAAAAAAGTTATGCTCTTTATAGTACACATATGTCTAAAGTATAATTGGTTTGACTTCAAAACTTAATTGAAAAAAAAATTCAATAAAACATTATGAAACCAAATGCATCCTCTAGATATTATAGTTACAAATCTAAATTTGAAAAAAATAGAATTTTATCCTTCATAGAAAAAAAATTATGTGGTTTATGGTACACATCACTCTTTAAAAATGGCATTTGTTGTTAAAAACTATTGGCAAGTTGGCATATTGTGTTGTGTGTTGGCATTAATGTCACGAAATACAATTGCTAGGTCAAATGCATGGCAGTATTTTATTGTGAAAGTTCAGTCTTATGGAAGAAGCATGTCTAATGACAAAGGGAATTGCAATTGTATGTAATGTTAAAAGGGCACTCATTTAGGAGATACAGGATCAATCATTTTTGTATCAATGTTTATATGTATGACATGAGTGTAGCATCATGGTAGTTTACATCAGGATTATAATTTCCTCCATTGCAGTATGGATTGTTATCTAGGTTTTGTCCACAAAATTTAAGGGTTTTCTTATGATATTTCAACATACAAAGAAGACAAGACAATATATGATCTTTTGTTCTTTGTCACAGATAATCAAGTTCAAAAGTGATGGGGACAGATTTCAAGTTAGTATTGTCATTATTGAAATGCTAAAGGGTTATTAAAGTCAGGATCTAAATCCTTTTAGATACTAAACCCTAATCCCTAAATCAAAGTTTCAAAGTGGACTTAAAACATTAAAGTTCCTTTTCTTTTATTTCAAGCTCAAAAGGAATCATGTCAATCTTATGATTTCATCTGGTTTATCCTCTGAAAAAAGTTTCTTTCGGAAGCTGTGGATCAAAACTCAAGTCAGTGTTTCTTAATGGAAGATTAGGGTTTGAAAGTGGTTGAAGACCTAACCCTAAAGCCTTCTAAACAAGTCACAAAATGCACTTTTCATTGACGAGTTCTTTTTTGTTTTATTTTGTCAGTGACTTGATATTGCTGGTCACTTATAACTTAAGTGACAACCTTAAGCCACCATTATCATTTGGTGATTGGCCCCTCATCCTAGTGGTGACCAGCTTCTCCCTTTGATAGTTTATAAATGGGCACTAAAGTTTCCATCAATGGTGCATATTTAATCTTTCGAGTGCACAAAAATCTTCATCAACAACGATCATTCAAACCCTAATGGCTATCTCTAGAGTTTGTTCTTTGATGGGTAGCTACCCGTACTTTCTAATTGCAAGCATTTTGACATTTTTGTTAACTATTTTCTTGACTAATTGTTTGTCAGTTTCAAATGATTTTATTTCTATGTGTTCTGGGGTATTGAGAGGTTTTTGATGACAGGGTTTTCATGTTCAATTTTTTGGGTGTATAGTTGTTGATAGATCAGTGAAGAAATATGTTTGAATGATTGAAGAAATGTGAACTTATTGATGATACTACATAAAAGTAGTTTGATGATGTGTTTTTAAATCATGTAATGATTTTCTCCATCTAAGCAGTAGGGGTGTGGTTTTTGGCTGGTAATGTATATATCATGAGTGAGAGTTGAAGGGGTTTTTGAATATCTATTTTTCAAGATAAGAGTGTAAAAAGAGAGGAGGTGTATTAGTGTTTTACTCTATAAATTGTATTGGACTCGTTTGGAAGAATAGAGTAGTAATGTAGATGTATTAGTGTGTCTATTGATGACTTCAAAAGTATCTTGATTTTGAATATCTCCACATAGAAGTGATTGAGAGAGAGAGTTACAAAATCTATCTGTAACCTATGATATCAATGTAAATAGAGAAGTACTCTATATTTTTAGTCTATTTGCATTGGAGTTGGTGTTCCTAAACTTGTAAGGGGTTGGTGCTCCTAGGGTTGGTGCCCTGAATTGTAATCAGTGAGATTTTATGTACGAGTGAGGCCTGCATTGTATAAGTGATCAGATATTTTATGAGGCTAGATTTGGAAAGTGGATCCAAGCAGTATTTCTCCCTTGGTTTTTCCCATCTAGGGTTTTCCACGTATATGCATGTGTTGTGGTGTGTCTTATGTGATCTTAGTTCTTTCTAAGTGTCTTGATGTGAATGAATTAATTTTTGTGTACCACTGATTCACCCCCCTCTCAGTGGTCTAGTGTGCTCCAACAATTGGTATCAAAGCAATAGGTTCCTTACGAAAGTTTAATAAACTTGGGTTTATCTTGGTAGTGGAATACCATGGCAAAAAGAAAAGGAAATAAGGGAAGAAGAGGTGATAAGAAAAATGCTAATCAATAAGCACCAATCAAATCAAATGATGAGTTGGGGCATGTCAATTAACATAAGAAGTGATGTATCTAAAAGAGAGGACAACCTTGTGGTTGAGAATAATGACAAAGAAAGGAGACATTCAAATGAAGAAGAAGAGGTCAAAACTAATCTAGAGGATGATGAAGAAGTAAGTCTTGAAGAAGAACTCTATTATGCTTACAATGTGGTTGAAAAACTTAAAAAATAAAACTCAAGACTAAAGTTGCAGCTTCAAGATGAAAAGGGATCCAAGGTCAAAGCACTTTCAACTCTTGAAGAAGTGGAAAAATTGATCATGGATTTAAAGGTACAAGTTGAAGAAGTTAAGAAAATAGAAGGAGAAGTAATAAATTACTTAAAGGCAAAAGAGGTAGATTGTGAAAGGTATGAGTTAGAGATCGTTTCCTTGAGAAAGGAACTAGAAAAGACATCCTCCAAGTTGCACAAGAACCTTCAATTTGAAAAGAGCACTGAATGTTTAGATGAGATATTAAATGAGCGGAGATCACCTTTCAATAAGATAAGACTTGGTTATAAAGAGGACTCTAGTAAGGCACAATAGAAGTCAAATGAAGCCCCCATCAAAAGTGAAAGAAGCAAGAAGAAGGAAGATCATGTTCCACAAAAGGAAAGAACTCCTCCACAAGCCAACAAGAACAAATTCAGAAGATTTTTCCATCCAGAACAACATCAAATGACCAGGTTAAAAAATTCTTTTCATGGTTATTACTATTCTTGTCATGAATTTGGTCATAGAGTAGTAGACTGTTGGATGCATGCAAGAAAAGTTGATTGGAATAAGAGTTCTTATGAGTTAGCAAATAGAAGATGTAATATACTATGTTATAAATGCAACCATCTTGGTCACATTGCAAGAGACTGTAGTACACAAATAAGAAATGATGGTTTTAGATTTTCAAGAAGCTATAATTCTTTTGTTCCTCTAGTTGCTTACAAGGTCATATGCTATAAATGCAATAACTTTGGGCATAGAGCACAGTATTGTAGAAGTAGTTTAATGGAACCATCTAGACATAACAAAAAGATAGACACTTTGACCAAGCAAAAGAAAGAACCTATGAACGTTTGGAGAAGAAAACAAGAGCAAGAGAAGAAAGAACCTAAGCTTGTGCATATTGCACAAGAGGCATCACTAAGTACATAAGGAGTAGCATGAGTTTAGGGGGAGCTGATCATTGTTTTATCATTCAACTCCATGGAGAAGACAAAGAGGTTGTGTTAGTAGGAGTGGAAAGCTATTAGATGATTATCATAAAGTTATCAAGAAGACTAAATACAAGGAAAGAGTTATTGATCCACCATTTGAATAGCTCTTTGTTCAAGATCAAGGAGTCCCAAGGCTCTGTCTAACAATGGAGAACTTATTTGAACCTCTATAGGCTCTACCAAATAGAATACAAATTAGGAAAAGATCAGCGAACACAATGCCAAGATAGTGGCAGGGAAATGCAAAAATATTAAATAGAAAGTTGTGAAGTTTGAGGATATTTGCAAGCCATAAGGTTCTTTGAAGTATTACAAATACAAATCCATGTAGGTGAAGGCAGAGACACATAAAAAAAATACAGTGATCAAGGTCTGCACACAAAAGATAGTGAAAGACAAGAAGTTTGGACATGTTAGAGAGGATAATGCATGGTAGTAGGGATGCCATGGAATAGTCACAGAGATCACAAAAAGGTGAGATACAAAGCAAACAGAGCTAAATTATGCAATGGATGAGACATTTTTGAAGAGTAGTTCTCAAAGAGGGGCAATCCATAAAGATTGTCTTAGGAAAGGTATACAAGCTGAGTGACATGTTAGACATGCCATCTCAAGAGATGCCACAGTCAACAAAAGGATCACAAAAGGTAATTAAAAAAAATGTTGAGTAGGGATTACTAGGTAATGAGAATGATCTTGCACAATCTTAAGTTTAGACTTTGATATAAAAACCCTATCATAACCCAATTTTGACAAAACATAGAGTCATTATTAGTTACATTCAAGTGAAGAATGGACAAGGGCATGTTAGAGATGAGCGACAGTGATAAAACAATATCCTTTGTCAAAAGTTGTCTCAAGACACTGAGTTTGTCACTGTGGTCAAGAACTTTGCATGAGAGGTTTATCAAGGTTGTAGATCTCAGTAAATAATTGTCATTGATAAAAGACAAAAAGAAAATGATCTCATCTCTAAAGACTATGGGTCATTGTCATAAAAGTGAGTTATCCTAATACTGTGTAGTGGACAAAGCATTGGCAAGGGGGAGTGACAATCCATGGTGTAAAATGGATAGAGGTTACAGTCCAAGAGAGCATAGTGCATAGTTGACAATGATGACGCATGCAAAGTATGATAGTGTAGGATTATGGAATATTGTATGATGAAATATGCCAAGGGATAGACATGAACATGTCTCTAAAGTATAATACTCAAGTTTACAGTGAAGACAGATCTTGGGGTAATGAAGGTGTGAAGAGCTTCATTCCAGGGACATGTTACAAATTTAAAGAAGCATGTAAACGTGTTATGAGATCCTAATGAGTTCATATTTTAGCTTTTAAATACCTTTCTCACAAACCTAGATGAATAAAGAAATGTATGAGTTGCTAGTGTTTATGAAGGGTGTGAAGAAGTTGTAAGGGTTATGGGGATGTCCTTTCTTCAAGGCCTATACCTACATATACATCTCAAGACTTGACAAAGAGCTCCAATGAAGGCAGTGCTCACAAACACAAGTCAGTGATTTTGGTAGATAGTAAGGAGGTTTAAAAAGAAATCAAAGGTTTATAATGCTCACTAATTGTTCTTAGTAGAATCAAGAGGAAAATCTACAAGACTTGTCATTAAACTTGATAAAGAGAAAATTAAATAAAGAGCAGGCATACAAAGGTTGAGAAGTTTTGTCTAAGTTCGATAAAGGTTTTGAAACCTATCAAAAGTATTGCACATTCAAGGGATAAAGACATAATGAAGAAAGCTATCACAATCATGTGTGAGGATAGTAAACCACAGAGAAAATCTATAAGGACAATGATGTAAAGAGCTATATGAAGGACTATGATAGTAGCACTGTGAAGGGATCACTGATCCTCAAGGTTACTAATGAAGTTGGAAAGTATGCAAATATTACAACCCTAAGAGATTCAAAGTATGGTAGAAATCCTTAAGAAGATGTAGAGATGATGCTAGGGAGAAAATCTACATAAAATGTATAGATAGAACAAGAGTAGAGCAGATTGAAGATAATGATATGGTCTTATAAATGGTATAGTTTCAAGGGGAGCTTCTGATCTTTATTCTACATCTTTGGAACTAAGACATTGCATGTGCAGTGATGTATGTATCATGTTGTATTAGTTTAGGCATGTTGTCTCTAGTTCAGTTGTATTCAATGGTGTATCACATATTCCATGATTTATCCTTCATAATTGTATCATGTTAAGTGTAGTGTCAGTCTATGCAATGATATCACAAGGTGACAGTTATACAGTTTTTCCATGGTATTGGTTTGATCAGTTAGTAAATAGTTTCCCATGATGTTATAGATTAGTAAGGTACATGATAGTAAGGTGCAAGATAGTGTGTGGTAAGGTCTCAAGTGTATTGGTAATCAATGATCAGTGATAGTGTATTTTCCAATAATCATTATACAGTGACATCAGATACAGTGGTACCATTGATATAGGTATCCATTAACAATAGTTTTTGACATGGTTCTTTTAATTGGTATGTACAGTTGTAGTGTCCAACCACTCTTTGACCAGTACATGTATTATACAATGATTGCTACATGTCTTTGATCACAGTGATATATATACAGTGTATTGTGAATGACATCCAATCAGTGGCAATGATCATGACCATCAGTGATAGTGTCACATAGGGGGAGTTGTAGTATCAAAAGAAGTACCTTGTGGAATATTGTGTTCTATTGTCCACACCCTTTGCCATTGATGTCAAGGGGGAGTAATGTCATCACTTGCAATTGCAGGTTGTTTGCAGATTGGTTTGTAGGGTGATTGTCAGACAAGACATTTGTACAAATTGTTGCAAAAGTGAAAAAGTGAAATTGCATTTGTATAATGTTGCCATCAATGCCAAAGGGGGAGATTGTTGGCAAGTTGGCATATTGTATTGTGTGTTGGCATTAATGTCAACATATACAATTACTAGGTCAAATGCATGGCAGTATTTTGTTGTGAAAGTTTAGTCTTATGGAAGAAGCATGTCTAATGTCAAAGGGGGATTGTAGTTGTATGTAATGTTAAAAGGGAACTCATTTAGGAGATACAAGATCAGTAGTGTTTGTATCAATGTTTATATGTATGACATGAGTGTAGCGTCATGGCAGTTTACATTAGGATTATAATGTCCTCCATTGCAGTATGGATTGATATCTAGGTTTTGTCCACAAAATTTAAGGGTTTTCTTATGATATTTCAACATATAATGAAGACAAGATAGTATATGATCTTTCATTCTTTGTCACATATAATCAAGTTCAAAAGTGATGGGGACAGATTTCAAGTTAGTATTGTCATTGTTGAAATGCTAAAGGGTTATTAAAGTCAGAATCTAAATCCTTTTGGATACTAAACCCTAACCCTAAATTAAAGTTTTAAAGTGGACTTAAAACATTAAAGTTTCTTTTATTTTATTTCAAGCTCAAAAGGAATCATGTCAATCTTATGATTTCATTTGGTTTATCCTCTGACAAAAGTTGCTTTTGGAAGTTGTGGATCAAATCTCAAGTCAATGTTTCTTAATGGTAGATTAGGGTTTGAAAGTGGTTGAAGACCTAACCCTAAAACCTTCTAAACAAGTCACAAAATACACTTTTCATTGATGGGTTCTATATATCAAAAAATTTGGATTTATAAATGGAAATGATCAAACAATTGAAATGCATAACCTAAACCCAAATCATTCAATACCTCGAAGATGCAAGATGAGCTTGATTGATTGATCGCTTTGTTGTGTTGATTGCTCGATTCTGCAGCATAACATTGATAAGGAGATAGATGATGGATGGTTGATGGTTGATAGATGCAAGCTAGGTAGATGAAAGAGGATAGATAATGGCTTGAGATGAAAATTTAGCAGAGTGAGGTTGCATGAAGAAGAATCCTCCATTCTCTAATGGCTCAAGAGAGGCTTGTTTTATAGGAAAGGCTTGGTTCAAATGGATGGCTAGGATCAATTAGGGCTTTAGATGAAATACTAGTTATCGAGTGAGATGGAAAAAGAAATGCAATTTGATTCCAAAAATAAAAAATATATATTTAGAATCTATAGACAAAATGTCACAAATCACTAGTTTGCATCATCTTCAAATTCCTCATGGTTTAGTAGCTATAGGTGTCCGAAAGTGAATATTTAGTTCAAAATGTTCATTTCAATGTCAAGTTCGGCCAAAAAGTGTAACCCACTATTGTGGGATCACCCATGAAAAAAACAAGAAATAAAACATGAACTACAAGATTGACACCATAGAGCATACTAGACTAGAGGACACAACCATAACTTCACCAAAATAAGTTATGTAAATATCTAATTGATGTTAAAATAAACTCAATCAGAACTTGACACCTATACCAATCTCTTGGCCTTGTCACCACATTTCACTTCTATTATGTTTTCAACAAGTTTGTTGCAACAACAATTTTATTCAATCACTAATTACTAAACACATAAGGCAACTCAATCAACATAGGTAGAATAATTTTGGTGCTTACATACCTTGACTACGTGTATCACCACACAAGTACAACATAACACATTCCAAGGAAAAAAAAACTCTCTTGATTTCTAAGGAAATCATCCTTAGAGTTGCATGTTATTATGTTTGAAGCAATTGAATCTTATATATCCTTGGCCATTGTATGCATACATACCATATATCTCATACCCTAGGTGCAAACTTATCCCATAGACTTAGAAAGAAACATGGGCTCTATCTTGTTATTATTGACTTCTTTAACTACCTCTTTTGCACATGACAACATAACTTCAAAAATCAAATTATCCCGTTCTATGTCACCTTAATTCTTCGACCACTATAAAAAAACCTTTTACCAACTAGACACTTAATGGTTTACCATTCCCCAAATGGACCTGTAGACACCTAAAAATGTCTTCTACCATCAAACTGACTCCTGACATCCCTAAACTTAAATTTTATTTAATTAATTACCCCTTTCATTTTCCAAATTCACACCATTTTATCCCCAAAATTGAATTAATCTCATTAATTCAATAGTCCAAACCTTAGCTAATAGATTTAATAAATATGCAATATTTATTAAATCAATTTCCCCTTTTCCACTAAATCCAATTAATTAGTTAAAACCATGATTAACTAATTAATTCAGCCTTTAATTGACCTATCCTTACCCTAAACAATTAAATAGCTATTATTTAATTGCCTACCCTAGCCTACCTCATCATAGCCCTAGGATTAATTAAATAAAACCCCTATTTAATTAATCCTAACCCCTTCATTTGGGTGGTCAAACCTTGTTTAACACCCTTCCCCACATCCTCCAAATAAAAAATTGAATTAAATCCACATAAGTCAATTTTTTATTTAAAAACATCCCACATCACATTTATTTCTCCTTACAACCCCATACTCATTTATTTCCTCTCTTCCCCAAATGAATTTTTAATTCATTTACATTCCCCCATATGAATCTTTTATTCCAAAATAATCCTTCACCCCCATGCTCATTCAATAACCCCTTTTCCCAAAATGAATAAAAGAATCACTTTTATTCCTAGCCCTCCATTCATTCAAGATTGAATCTAGGTCGTCCACATCAATTTTATCCTCCACCATTGATCTTCCAAATCAATTTCCACCCTTGGATCAAAATCCCTTCCAAAAATCTATAAATAGAACCTCTCCCAAGCCATTTTCATCATCCAAGTCTATGCAAAGTCATAATGCCAAAATCACTCTTGAGCTAGGATAGTGAGTTGCACAATTTGAATAGCATTTCACATTAGAATCCATTGTCTAGGGATAATCTTGTCTTTGGAACTTGTTTTGGGTGCATGGTTCCTCTCCCTTGATGATATTGGGTCTTCAAGTGAGGTATAACTCTTGTGATTTATTGCATATTAGTTTGTATTCTTACCTTATTTGATAATCTAATCTACATTGGCACACCCGGTGGGACCCACAAGGTCCAAAATCTAATCTATTTTTTGGTGAGTTTTTGTGTAAGGAATGTGTGTTTATAGGTGTGGCGCCATCCTACTACCGCAACGACGCCATCACTAGCTGGTTTTAACGCTATTTCTTGTTTTGCCACTATTTTTGCGCAACACATTTCCTTTTTACTAACCCACTCAAAATGTCTTTCTCTTGTGATCTCTCTACAGTTTTTGGCATTTGAGTGCTCTCTGTTTCCACAGAGATCTATAAATTACAAGGGGAGGTTATGTGTAAATTTTTGCAAAAAAATCTAAAAAACACACATTGGCTTTTGTTTGTCATCTTATTTTTCATTTGTGTGGACTAACAAGGCTAACGGGATGTCATATGTGTGCAACCTAATCCTCTAGGTTGTTATCAAATCACCTTTTTTTGCAGGTCAGAATCGTTCAGTGTCGTATCAGTGCTATCACCCAAATTGGCGCTATCCGCAGACAAAAACTAGGGCACTAACTAATTTCGCAGTGACGCTTTTATATCTATATTGTGGCGCTATTATTTATTGTAATGCCTTATGTAGTTTGTATTAGCGCTAAAAATTGTATTAGCGCCTTAAATGTAATATTGTAGCGCTATATTCTATTGTGGCACTTTTAGGGTTTGTTATTAGTGCGATACGTTTAATTGACACCATTTGTGTAAGTCGGGTTGTTCTGCTCGCAGTGGTGCTATTTAATATCTATTTTAGCGCTATTTTAGAAAACTTACTTTTCTGTCTATGTAGGTACTGACAAGTTTGTTGCAGGTCATATTGCGGGTACTAACAAGCTTTTTGCAGGGTGGTTTGATTTCTAGTTAGCAAATACTTTGATTTTGCAACTTAAAATGAACCCTTCGCATGTTAGTTAGTCAAACATTTTGATTTGGTGCAATTAAAATTGAACAAGCAAACTTTTGTGCGAAGTGTGTGTGCCAAAACATTTACTTTGGTGTTCTAAAATCTACAATTTGTGTGCCAACAACCAACAAATCCAAACACTTCAATTTGGGCTTTAAAAAAAGAACCACAAATTGCATAAATTGAAAGCATTTTGGTTAAAAAGAACAACAACTTGCATCTTTCATGCATCTAATCAAGAAAATCATTTTAAAAAGTGTGTGAAGTGTCTTGTGCTCTTTTTGCTTGTGGTGTGAAAGTGTATGCTCTTCCCTCGCACCATTTTGGTGACCTTGGGAATCAAAAGCTTCTCACGAAACTTGCATTAATCACACCCAATCTAATCCAAAGATCTAAAATGAACCATGTTTAGTGTGATGCAATCATAGAGAATACGTATGCTCTCCCCTCGCATCTTTGTATGAACTTGGGGATCAAAAGTATTTTTTGTGATTGTATTACTTTTGTAAACTTTAGAGGGCCTACCACCCCGCTTCAAAAGGTGGGAACGACCCAAGAGGCATCAAGCTAAAGCCAAGCTCTTCCAAGCCGCTATATAAAATAAGGTGTTTGGGACGAAAGTCTCAAGCGACAGGTGTTGTTGTGTTATACTGACAACCAACCTCCCCCAAAACCCTCCAAGGCGTAACCCTTGGAGGCTGGGAGACTCCATAATGGAGAGTAGCACTACCACACATATAACCACCTGAACAGATGCCCTTACTATGAACCATTGTTTAGCAAGCCAAAATCCTTCTATTTGTTGGCGCAGAAGGGAAACCTTTGAAGCAGCCCCGATTCATGTGGTTCTTAGTTGAGGTAGCACGGATAATCTAAAGGTTTGGTGAGGGACAAGCCTTATAAGAAACCCGGATCTTGGTATGCGTGAGAAGTGTGTGCAATTGTAAGGAGGAGCCGGTGCTACCAAGATCCTGGAGCTATCCGCTTTGAATAGGTACAGCTAGGGGATTCAACAAATACTGTCACATTCTCACCTTAGGTTGTTCAAAGTGCTTGTTAAACGAAATCACACATCTTTTTTGTCAAAACAAAGCAAAATCTTGATTGTTGTGTGATTATTGTGCTTGAATTATTTGCAACAACATTACCAAGAGACAAAACAAATCATTTGATCACATTCCAAACAAAGAAAATCCAAAATTGCCATCAAAAATCTGTCTTTTAGGACCTTGACAAACACTGTCTTGTTTTAGCACCATATCTGTCTGATAGTGGTGCCATTCCACCTGTGGATTGGCGCTATTCTTAGATTGACTTGCCTAAAGTAGAGACCTATCCATTTGAGATCCTCACCATCTACACTGCCATAATCCATAGTCACACTCCAGAAATCTGACAACAATACATCCATTTTCCTCCAAAATTTTCTAAAATCACACCTTCTCTTTGACCTTAGAGGATTAATCACCACCATTGTTGGACCCCTTTGCTACATCAAACCTACATCATTTTCATATCCACCTCATCTTTATCAATATTTGCATACCTTTTGGACCAAACCAAAATCCTTGTCATAAGAAAATCATTCCCAAAAAAATCCCCAAAAAATTCCCAAAATCAAAACATCATCAAAGTCCGTCATCCTTTTGAGCTAAAGTTAGATCTAGATTTCATCATTCACATCATATCTTGCTTGGAAAGTCAATAGTCTACCTCCAAGTGAAATCATTATCCCTCTTTGCGTAAGGTCATTAGTCTACCCCAAACAAAGAAAAATATCCATTCATGCAACCACAAATCTAGGTCCTACCTAAGCTGAATTTGTTGACTATCAAAATCATCCACATCAAAATCAAACATCCACAAAATCTCTTCAAAGAAAACGTCATCCATCACCTATCTCTTTGGTCTAAAATTGTGTAGAAAATCAATATCGCCCATCCATATCACCCTTAGGTTGAAACCTTTAGAAATACATATCAATCTTCCACCACATCTTCTCTTCTACTCCATCTCACTACCACATCCATCTTTGGGTCCAACATAATCAATCAAATTCTCTAAGGTCTCCATCCCCATCTCATCCTACATCTAGAAATCAACTCCATATACGTGCATGCCCATCACGAGATCACAAAGCAAAAAGAAGCAAGAAATGGCAGAACATTGGCCATTTGGCATGCTTGACACCAATAGCAACAACATGCCCATCTATCAAACATACAACCCATCTTCATACTTGTACCTCCCCCCGTATGGTCCCAATGAAAATCCTTTTCATTACTTACAACAAAGACAGCCAACACCACCACCACCAACACAAAACGTCCCCATCATTTCCCAAGATGATCTAGATGTCTTAAGCTTCACGCAAGATGCCGATAACATGGACCTCCTTGATAAAATCCTAAGGTCGGACCCGAGTAGATATCTTGATCATCTTCTCAAAATTGGTGCTCAACTCCCCCCCATCACGACATCATCACAACCATCCACTTCTACAATCATCCCTACCCCATCAAATACCCAAGCATCTACATCACATACCCAACCCACCATCTCTCAAACATCAACACCTACTGTATCCACCACCTCCACAACCTCAACCGCCACCACATCTACAATTCCCACATGTATCGCTATCCCTACCATCTCCCAACCCGTCATCACTTCTACTACCACAACTACCATAAACCCTTCCACTTCACAAATCACCATGGGCATACAAGGCAACATTATGCAAGCAAGTACATCCACGAGTGTGCCCGCGCCCAACCCTCAAACCATTGTATACCTACAACAATTATTCTCACAAACACCTCGCAACACATCTAACCAATCCAATGTCCACATACCCAACATCAACCCATCTAATGTCACCTACCCACATAATCCCAATCCCCAAATACCACCACATGTTCTCCAACAACTCCACGCGCATCAACAACATCAACCACCAATCAACCAAAACACCAACACGCAATACCAACACCTCAATCAAACAAATCCCCAATATCAAATCCCACCCCATCTCCAACATCTCACCAACCAACAGATGTACATACAAAAACCACAACAACCACATGATCTCACAACCATCCTACAAGGCTTAATCCAAAAGGTAGATGACCTACAAACTGGGGGCAAACGCAAACACTATTCCTTTGAGGATATTTGCCCCTACCAATTCGATCGCACATTGTACATGCCCCCTTTCCCCAAGAACTTTGAGACACCTAAATTTGACAAATACAAGGGAAAGGGAGACCCTAGGGACCACCTTAGGGAGTTCTACATAGCTTTCTTAGAAGTCTCTAATAATGACACCTATCTAATGAGACTGTTCCCAAGAAGCCTCGGCGGTCAAGCTGCTGAATGGTTCACACACCTTCCCCCAGGTATTAGGACTTTCCCTGAGCTTGCAGAGAAATTTGTGAACCACTTCTCCTACAATTTTGAGCATGAAATATCCATGACAGACCTTTGCAACACCAAACAAAAGAACGACGAAGCCTTCGTTTCCTTCTTGCAAAGGTGGAGAGGCTTAGCAAGCAAACTCCCATGGCCCATTCCTAAAAAATAACTCGCCACCATGTTCATGGCCAACCTCACTCAGGAATTAGGGTTTCATCTACAAATACTTTATGCATCTACCTTTGAAGAGGTCATCGACAAAGGCACCACCATCGAACGAGCCCTCATTGCCAAGGGCTCCATCAAACTGTATGACCACAAATCCAACAACAACAACTACTACAAATCTAATAACAACACCCCCAATAAGAACAATAACGCCAACACACAATCAAATGATAAATCACGTTATTGGGGGAAGAACAAGAACAATCTGAATGATGACATCATAGATGTTAAAGCCGTTCAACATATACAAAACCAAACACCTGCGCATATGTATGCAACAAATGTAAATAACCAGAGAGGCCCAACTAAACCACGCAAACCACGCAGACAATTCACACCTTTAGGGGATCCTGTCGAAGACATCCTTGATAGATGTCTCAAACAAAATTTGATCACGCTCCCACCTGTTAGACCTCATCAAGAGAATGATGAGAACGACTACTGTGAATACCACCGCATTACAAGTCATAAAATAACCGACTGCATGCAACTAAAACATTGCATCCAAGACCTTATCAAACAAAATCTAGTCAGTCTCGATCACAGTGCCCAACCATCACCAAACGCCAACCTAGGAGCTTACAAGGATCCCCTACCTAATCATAACAAAGCCTCCTCGTCCAACCAAGCATATAATGTCACCCCACCACCCGCATCTTACGACTCTATTGTAGGACGTATAGAAGAATCATCCCATCATGTCAATACAATCACCATTCAGGCGCAAGCACCTGATTGCACTGTTACAACCTGCCATGGCCATGCATCCATCCGCACAGCCCCTCCCACTGAACAAATGCCTGCATCAGACCCCCCACCTCCTCGTCCAATTGCACGTCCATCACCTACCCACCAATATAACCTCCTAGAACACCTAGGAAAGACACCCACACAAATCTCCATCCTCGAGTTGCTTCACACATCTCCCCTTCATAAGGATGTCCTCGATAAAGCGCTCTTGCAAACACAAGTCCCTACCAACTTGAATGTAACTCAATTCCAAGCCATGGTAGGACACATCGCTGCACCCCATCATCTCACCTTCTTAGAAAAGGACCTACCCACCTCCGGTCACATATATAATGATGCCCTGGACATTGAAGTCCGCATCCACAAGCACACCATTAAAAGAGTCTTAATAGATGGTGGCTCCAGCCTCAACATATGCACTCTAAAACTGCTAAAACACTTAGGGTACTCTGATGTGGTTGTCGACACCAGCGAGTGCATCACGATCAAAGGCTATGATGACACTGAATGGCTCTTTGAAGGTACTATCAAGCTTCCCATACAAGTGGGATAGAAAATATTAGAAACTAAATGTTAGGTTCTCGATCTCGACCTCCCCTACAACATCCTTCTCGGCAGACCATGGATTCATGCCATGCAAGCCGTCCCATCCACCTTCCATCAATGCATCAAATTCCCCCACAACGGCACAAAAGTCACAGTCTATACCAACCCTCGCCCCTTCCAATACTGTAGTTTTCTGGAAGGCCACAACCAAACATTCTGCCCATATAATAAAGCCATCGCTGAAGCCAATCCAACAACATCAGACTCATATATCGACCCCGCAAGCATTGCTTCCACTTCATCCCAAGCAACTCCACCACCTAAGGTCCAGATCAAGCTATCTGACATGGGATGTGGGGAATATGACCTACATGGCACCTTTTGTGTGGGCACATTACCCAATCCTAAGACATTCAGCATCCTAACAACAGAGACAGCCAATACAGTCATTATCAAGTGCAAACCCTCGCCCATCTTCGAGAAGAGGCATCTCCTGGATCAGGATGTACTTGAAGATATCTCATCTTGGCTTTACAAGGATGAAGAGCCTGAGCAACAAGCCCCCACAATCCCAACAGAAATCTATGGCAAATGTTTTGAAATTGTCAAAAGCATGGGCTATAAAGGACAAGGTGGTATAGGCCTTCATGAACAGGGAATCGTGAAACCACTACAAGCAACAAAGAATCCCTATACTCAAGGATTAGGGTATGGTCAACCACAATGCATCCTCACTACCGGCGAGTGTATCTTAGCCGAGGTTGCTATGGTCTCCTTAGACGTTGACAATGTTAACGAAACGGGCCTTCACGACTCCTTTAGCCATTTCACTGACTTCTTTGACTCATCCATTTGTACCATTTACTCCATCACCACTCTCCCTTCACCCTCCAATGACTTGTCACTAGTTTACCCTGGCCTCATTGATTGGGACCAACGGGGACCTCCTGTCTTTGACATCGTACCTAACGACGAGGCCATCGCCGAAATGATGGGGGTAAGAGATCACTTTCCTTTGGGAGATCATCGAGTAGGATACATAATGGAACTCCATCCAGATGCCTATTTCAGGGAGACAACCCCTGCTTCTAGTCACAAAAACACAAAAAGAAAAAATGGATCTGATGGTGAAAATTGTTCCACGGTAGTATCAGATCCCAAAATAGTAAAAATAAAAGATGTATCTCTTGGTGAAAACCTCCACGAGGCACTAGGAGATGGAAGCATGGGCCTCCCTGAGATAGATAAAGTCTATCCAGACAGATCACCCATCTTGGTCGAACCAGCTCAGCAAATGAATCTGGGGACAGAGGAAGACCTGAAAATCACATACAGAGCAGAATCCCTCAGCATACAAGAACAGGAGAACTTCTTGTCCTTCTTCACACACAGAAATTACAATTTTGCGTGGACCTATGCAGACATGCCAGGGCTAGATCCCGCTTTGGTGGTTCATCACCTTGCAGTACGCCCAGATGCAAAACCAGTCAAACAGAAGCTCTGAAAAATTAATCCTTAGGTGGCTCTCCTCGTCAAAGCAGAGCTCAAGAAATTACTGGATGTTGGGTTCATTCACCCAATCGATTATCCTGAATGGGTTTCAAACCTTGTACCAGTTGCTAAACCAGATGGCCGAATTCGTTGTTGTACCAATTTCAGGGATCTCAACAAGGCCTGCCCAAAAGATGACTTCCCACTACCAAACATCGACATGATAGTGGATCTCATAGCAGGATATGAAATGTTATCCCTCATGGATGGTTTCTCAGGATACAACCAGATAAAAATTGCCGAAGAGGATCAGCACAAAACGGCCTTTATATGTCCATGGGGAACATATTGCTGGGTGGTAATGCCATTTGGCCTGAAGAATGCAAGAGCCACCTATCAAAGAGCTATGACCGTCATTTTCCATGACCTCTTCCACCACGTCATGGAAGACGATGTTGACGATTTGCTAGGGAAATCCAAGACCAAAGAAGAACACTTAGAGGTGTTGGCCAAGATCTTTGATAGGTTAGAGCAATACAATGTCCACTTGAATCCAAAGAAATGCATCTTTGGTGTCACCTCAGGCAAACTTCTGGGATACATAGTCTCGAGAAGAGGAATCAAAGTTGATCCTGCAAAGGTCAAGGCCATCACCGAGATGCCACCTCCAAAAACACTGAAACAACTGCAAAGCCTGCAGGGAAAACTCTAGTCTATCCGTCGATTCATTGCCTAGCTTGCGGATAAGTGCCAACCATTCCAGCATCTGCTCTAAAAAGACATAGCTTTCATCTGGAACACCCAGTGCTAGGATACCTTTGACAGACTAAAAGAATACCTGGCTAATCCTCCTATGCTAACTCCACCAAGGCAAGGCGAACCCCTCTGGCTTTACATCTCTGCGATAGAGACAACCATTGGAGCCTTGCTAGCACAACTCGATGAGCAGGGGAAAGAAAGAGCTATTTACTATATCAGTCGCACCTTGATCTCGTATGAGCTCAATTATACACAAATTGAACGAGCATGTTTAGCCCTTGTCTTTACATCCCAAAAGTTGAGACACTACATGCTCAATCACAAGACCAAGCTCATTGCTAAGATCGACCCACTGAAGTACCTCCTAAATAGAGCTACTCTTACTGGTAGAATGGCTAAATGGGTCATGATTCTCATGAAGTTTGATATAGAATACACTGAGAGAAAGGCCATAAAAGGGCAAGTTATAGCAGATCAGCTGGCTGAAGCACCTATCCCTGCAGAACATCCTACAATTGTAGACTTTCCAGATGAGGCCATCCTGACAATC
This sequence comes from Cunninghamia lanceolata, assembly GCA_027924645.1. Lineage (NCBI taxonomy): Eukaryota > Viridiplantae > Streptophyta > Pinopsida > Cupressales > Cupressaceae > Cunninghamia > Cunninghamia lanceolata. The sequence goes on from BSBN01000070.1 coordinate 45,313, forward strand.
ACACCAACCACAGACACATGGAAGATGTATTTTGATGGATCATACACTCACAGAGGCTCGGGGGCAGGCGTCCTGTTTGTTACCCCTCAAGGTGACACAATCCCTAAATCCTTCAAGATCACATTTCCATGCACCAACAATGTAGCAGAGTATGAGGCCCTCATCACAGGTCTTCGCATGGCCATCTAATGGAAAATTGAAAAGCTACTGGTGTACGGTGACTCTCAACTGGTCATCAGGCAGGTCAATAATGAATACAAAACCAAGGATGACAAGCTCCTTCCCTATAAAAAGATGGTCGATGATTTCAAAGATTACTTCAAAGACATCCATTTCGAGCAAATCCCAAGACTCAATAACAAAGCAGCAGATGCCATGGCAACTATCGGATCTCTGGTAGACATGAAGAAGGACAACAAGAAATGCGAGTTCCTGATCGAAGAACTCCCCATCCCAACATACGATGTTCCTCAATCCGAACTAGTGTGCGAAGTCGTTGGTCCCTTGTCCCCGTGGTACCAAGAAATATACTTATACCTCCATGACAACATCCTCCCCCCTAATCTATCCACCTCACAAAGAAAATCATTCATCCGTCGAGCCTCCCGATTCATCCTTGTAGGCAATACATTATACGAAAGGAGTCTTGATGGTACGCTTATATGATGTTTAGACTCTAGAGAAGCCGAAGTAGCCTTGGAAGAGGTACACTCAAGCATCTATGGGGTGCATTCAAGTGGACCCACTCTTTCTAAAAAGATTCTCAGGACCGGATATTATTGGCCCACAATGGAACACGATTCCCATAGGTTTATCAAGAAATGCCTCCCATGTCAACAACATAGCGATCTCATCCACGCACTAGCACAGGAGTTGCAACCGATCACAATGCCATGGCCTTTCTCATAGTGGGGACTCGACCTCGTAGGGAAAATACATCCTCCATCCTCCAATGGCCATAAGTTCATTATCACTGCTACCGAATACTTCACAAAGTGGGTGGAAGCAATACCACTCACCTTCACCATAGGTATCCAAATCTCAAAATTCATCCTCCACTATATCATCTGCCAATATGGTATCCCCCACTCCATCGTCACCGACAATGGAAAGCCCTTTAAAAACCAAGAAGTTCGCACCTTGTGCGAAAAATTTGACATCAAACACCACTTCTCCACACCATATTACCCTCAAGGAAACGGTCAAGCCAAGGCTTCTAGCAAAACCATCCTCTGCATTCTCAAGAAGACAGTCAATGAAACTGGCCGTGACTGGCACCTCCAACTCAACCCCGCCCTATGGGCCTACCGCACAAGCATCCGCACTCCTATAGGAGCCACTCCATTCTCATTAGTATTCAGATTTGAAGCCATTTTACCTATAGAGGTTGAGCTCCCATCTCTTCGAGTGTCCTTGCAAAACATTATCTCTGATGAGGACTACCATGTCACAAGGTTGCATCAACTAGAACTACTAGATGAGAAATGCCTGAATGCATTGAATCATCTACAGGCATACCAAAACTACCTCAGAAGAAGCTACAATAGAAAGATCAGAACCAGAAAATTTGAGGTAGGTGACCTTGTCCTAATGGAAAATCAGAAGAACTTGCAAGAGCGTCTGAAGCAAGGAAAGTTTGAACCCAATTGGCTAGGACCTTATGTCGTCACGGCTAATTATGGGTCAGGAGCTTATCAGCTTGCAACACCTGAGGGGCAGCCTCTAGATGAGCTGATGAACATCCTGCATCTCAAGAAATTCTATGCATAACCCATCTGGTACCCCAAGTCAAAAAATAAACAAATCAAAAAATCAAAAACACCAAGAAAATTAGAAAATCAAGAAAAATCAGAGTGCAATAAAAAACTTCCAATGGTGAAAATCACTCCGGTGATGCCTTGGATAAGTACCATGGTGAAAACCTGTTTCAGGCGCCATGCGTAGTGGCCGGTTCTAGCATCTAAGTAGTCCTCTTTCCGTCACATCACTCCATATTTCACGCATCCCATGGCTTGGAATTTCGAAACATCAAGTCCTATCGCCCAACCCATCCTATCCCATCCCAAGGCCAACTCATGGAATGAGGATCTTTGTAAGCTCCCTTTGTACATACAGAATCAAAAAATCTAAAAACATTGCAAAATCATAAAATACAAAAACAATAGAAAATACAGAAAACCCATAAAACAACACATCTCATCGCAATCATCAAACACACATCAATCTTCATCACATCACACCCATCCCGAACCATTCCCACATCATCAAGTCTTGCCATAACTACATATTCATTTTGCCCGCACCTTAAAAGTACCTTGATCCCGTGGACACAGGGTATGTAGGTAGTCTAGAATACGAAGGATGTTTCCAGTACTCAGGTATATAAGATGCACCCATCCAACCCATTTGGATGGTCCCCATTCACTGATCTTTCTGGATCTCATAAATGATACACACGCTATGTATACGCTTGAAACATGCTCCCTAACACAAAAATCATCAATCAATATACCAACCATAATCCTACACATGGCTAGACTGTTCTTTTGCCCATCTTCCAAAAATTCTGTAATCAACACCAACGGATCTGCGTCCTAGGATATATCTTTCCTACAATGGACAAAAATCTATCATTCTATCATCACGTATCTTGGCAAGAGCACACAAAGGCTATTTGTATCTTTTCGTTGGTCTTTTTGCTTATTGATTTTTATCTTTTTGTCTTGCTCTAAGTTATCTCCAAAGCTACCTTGATCTTATTATATCATGGTAAGTAGCGGATAGCACCTAGAGTAGACATCGTCATTGTTTCTACATGCTGTGCTTGTGGGTTGGTTTCATTACTCCAAGAATAGTATTCATATCTTGAAGTCCAGGTCAGTTCTAGCATGATGTGTCCTATTTGCATATACAGGCATCAAAACCTTTTATGCATTATTCGCACTCATCGCTATGAGTCCCCTTCCTCGACTAGACAAGATTATACTACCTTGGGCATGCATGAAACCAACCTATTGTTTGTGGGTCTAGTCCATGAAATCGTAGGATATACATCATCACCTAGGTCATTTCATACCTTTATGAACTATATCCTACATTACTACATTAAACTAAGAAATGCTCTCAATTAATCTTTTTCAACTACTGTTACTAGCTCAAAATCATCATCCTAATCACTCAATCAAACACTCCCATCTCGGCATAGATTTGATAATCATTTTCCCCCCCAACCTCCCCCCAATCTAATTCCCTCACTAACCCCATTCCCCCACCATATCTCCACTTAACACATCTTGAACCAAACCAAATCCCCCCTCAATGACATGGTGTCCTATGACCTAACCGCCATCCTCTAGATGCTCCCATCTATATCCTACCCAATCCCCTCTCCCACAGTCTCACCACCCAGGGTCAACACAAAGAACATCATGTGTATCAGGACTGGACCATCTCACCTATCACCTAGTTTGCATACCACCTATCACCATATCATTTAGCTACATGTCATGGTCATTTAATTGCATATCATTTTAGGTGCATTTTAATCCATCCAATGTGCATGTCATTTTAGATTCATTTTAATCCATTTTACATAACATTTTAGGTGCATTTTAATCCATTCAATTTGCATGTCATTTTAGATTCATTTTAATCCATTTTGCATATCAATTAGGTGCATTTAGTCCATCATTGCATGTCATTTTAGATTCATTTTAATCCATTTTACATATCAATTAGGTGCATTTAGTCCATCATTGCATGCCATTTTAGATTCATTTTAATCCATTTTGCATATCATTTTAGGTGCATTTTAATCCATCCAATTTGCATGTCATTTTAGATTCATTTTAATCCATTTTACATAACATTTAGGTGCATTTTAAACCATCTAAAATCACATGTAATTTAGATTCATTTATCCATTTAAATTACATATCAAATAGATTCATTTAAACCATCTAAAATTACATGTCACTTAGGTCCATTTTAATCTATTTAAGTTTGAATAATAATTAGGTTCATTCTAGAATTATTTAGTTGCACATTATACATCACATCTCATATCATCTCACAACCCACTTAGTCACATTACATCATTATATAAATGCATTTAATACACATCTAGCTGCATATGCATATTTTCATACATAAACATACATTTTCTAGCCTAAATGCATCCATAAAATTAAAAACATCATCACATAAACATAACACGTCCATAGCATATAAATCCATAAAGAAATACTGCATCCATCACATAAGCATCATCATAATAGAACATCATATCCATAGCATCATAAACCACTAGAATGCATCATATCATATAAAATCACCACAAAAAAATGTAGATCGCTCATATATGTATACAAAAAATAATGTGTCCTGATACAAAATGCCTCCAAGGGCTATCATGATATGCCTATCACATCGAGAATCCCCTCTCTGATGGAGTGGCAGACTCTGACCCTGGTCAAGCCTGTGATCCTGTCGGTGGCTGCGGCTGTGGCTGTGCCTGCACCTGAGGAACTTGCTAGGGCACGTGTGAGGGAGGAGGCATCATCTGCTAAATGGACTGAATAGATCTCAATCTATGAGATCTCGATGCCCCCAATCTGCTGACCTGACTATAGCTCGGGGTACGCTGCGCTGCTGGCACGACCGCGTAGTACAGGCCCCGATAGTACTCCACCCATGCTCTGGCCTCTGCCATATCCCCCTGTACCTACATCACCTGCCCCTGTGCCTGACTCAACTATGCCTGTAGTTGATAAGTTTGTGTCTGTGCCTGAGACAACTGAGCCTGCATCCTTGTCAAAATTGGGGCAAGTCCACCCCTTGAAGCCTGTAGACTACCTATGCATTCTTTGCCTGCTGTGCCCTACCAAGTGTTGTATCCTGCTCTCTGGTCAACACCTCTACCTCACCATGAGCCTAGGCTAACTATGCCCGTAACACTGCCACCTGTCCATTGGCCCCATCTAATAAGGCTAGTGCCCCCTGCAACTGCACCAACTCTGTATCTTGGCCCTCTAGTGCCTCCTAAAGGCTCGCCACCTGTGCTCTCAGGGTCTCCATATCCTCCTCCTCATCCCATCGTCTCCGACGAGGTGTAAGCGTCTCACCCTCAGCCTCTCCAGCCGTCCCTAAGGGACCTGCCTGTTGCCCTGCTGCTTGCTGCCCTCCCCCAACTGCCTGCTGCTGCGCTACCTGTGGTGGAGGTAGATGTCCCCCACGCCGCCAAGGTCCTCTAGGCTGTCGCCCTGCTCCAACTTGTACCTGCTCAATAGGATCCTACTCCATAGGTACCTGCTGCCCCACCTCCCCCTGCCCTCCTGCCACTGCCTCCAGCACATCTATCGGCTGGCCATCCCTACCAACCACTCTCTCCTCTCTATCATCTCCAACCTCCACGAGGAAGTCCTCAATGATCAACTCCCCCTCCACGTGATCCTCCCCATCAGTGTCATCTCCACCATCTAAATCATCGCCCCCCGAACCTCCTGCCTCCTCTGTGGGATCTGTCAACTGAGTAGGTCGATGCATATGCCACCATATATCATAGGCAGCTGTAGTCCCTGCATCACTCACTGTGCTCCTCCAATCCCACTGCACTGGCCATAGAGCTATAAAATCTACTAAGGTGACCTGTGGCTATATGGCTATAGGCCAATGTGGCTGTATGGTTGTAGGCCAATAGGCCGCATCTCGAGGTGTCTGCGCAAATATCGCCATTTGCTGTGGAGCGTCCTGGACCAAACCAAACTACCACATGACCCGTGAGGGTAGATACATATCTATCATATGGTCTCCTCGACCCATCAGGAACCGCTGTTGAGACGCAAAAGGGAGATGTAGGTCATCACCTGGCCACGGCTCTACACCGATGTATGGTCACTGGGTCACATTGATCACATCATCTAGCATCCTCCGCCAATGCCGCACCTGCCCAGTATATGTGTACTCTGTATCCTGATATAAAAACACAAAGGCCTCAAACTGCCGTTGATAGTACCCACATATCGGCCTGGTCATTGGGATGTGCTCCCAAATCCATACGTGAAGTAGAGTAACTCCAGCTGATAATTCTCTATCATGCAGGTAGGCAACTGTATGCATCTCATGATATAACTACCCTAGCATAGCTGGTCCCCATGCATAGACAGTCTCATGCACCACCATCCCCTCTGTCATCCCGCCCCAGCCAACCAGAAAACCCCTGCCTCACCTGTCAGGCATCACGACGCCTCCAATCAAAGCATAAAGGAATAAGGCAAATGGATCTACACCTGCAGCTAGTGTCCCCTCATAGTCCATCTCCCTCTCATTCGGAGAGAGAACAAGACGATCCACACCAAACACCCTGACTAATGCACTCCGCCCTCTCCTCGTGTCATATCTAACATGCCGGCCCTAGATAGGCAACTTGAGGATGCGATAGACATCCTCAAGTGTGATGGTAATCTCTCTAGTAGGTAACAGAAAATTGCAAGTCTCAGAGTGGTACCGCTCCACCATCGCTGTCATCAAAGCTCTATGAGCTCGTAGAACTAGCATCAAGCACACTGACAGAAGCCCTAATCTCGCCAGTCAACCCTGCGTCGCATCATCAAAACCCTCAAATAGTGCCATCACAGCAGGAACTCATCACTCTCGCAACTACAATATAAACCGCTCTGTATCCTGCATATAGAACATTATGGTTAGATGTCAACCTATCTATTTCTAAACCAACCTTTTCCTTCTAAGTGTCTAACAAGCTAGCATCAGGTGGCATGAAAATAGACAACTCCTTGTGCCCTTTTTTAAATGGCACTAAAATTTCCTCTAAATGGCGCTAAAATAGAAGATAGTGCCACTGTGCATAAGTCTTTGCACCAATCCAAAAACTAGCGCTACTGCGCGCTATCCATCGTGCCATTTCTCTAAATGGTGTCACTATTAGTTTTGGCGTCAATCCTCCAAATGGCACCGATTTCCCCAATGGCGCTAATCCAGACAATCGCGCTGATCCCTCAAATAGCGCTAAAACGCATCATAGCGCTACTTTCCAGGATGGCGCTATTCCAGAGAATAGCGCCACTTTAACCCCCATATGGCACCAAAACGTCAAAACCCTATTCTTCTACAAATCATGCTAATCAAGAAGATAGCACTAAAACACCTGCCTAATGGTGACAAACTACCCTAGCCCTACCCGGGTAGATCACGCCAATCCAAAGGATGGCGCTAATCCGCCTTGCCATTGGCACTACGCGCTCCAATCCCAAACCCTAAAACCCTAAAAAATGTACATAAAAATGAGAAAATTACAAAGTCAGGGTTAGGCCCTACCGGGGGTCCAGCGCCTGGTGCCCGGCCAAACTCTCGGAACCACTCGGAGATGTGTCAAAGTCGTGGGAACTAGGGGTTGTGATTAGCCATCTCTCCTTCGTCCTTTCTTCTCCAAAGTCAAAAGTGTGCAAATGTGGCACTTTAAGGGCCCACTTTGCCTAATATAGTGGGCCATGTCATTCTTCCACCCCCTCATTCTCCCTCCAGGGTACAGATCTCAGCTTTTTTCCTCCGTTTTTCTTCCTGTCATCCTCTTTTCACATCCCCTTATCCAATTTTCATTCACATCGCATCCTTTTCGAGAACTCACCTAGAAAATTCTTATTTTCCCGCCGACCTCTCGAGGGGGTATCCCTTATCCATCTTATTCCTTCCCGACAGCTGGGGCATATCTTTCTTCGACTTGACGCCACTTCCCTCCTAGGTCTGGATGCCACGTCAAAGAGGGGCAAATGTATACACCTAAAAATGTCTTCTACCATCAAACCGACTCCTGACATTCCTAAACATATCAATTTCCCTTCTAAACAATTAATTAAATTTTATTTAGTTAATTACCCCTTTCATTTTCCAAATTCACACCATTTTATCCCCAAAATTGAATTAATCTCATTAATTCAATAGTCCAAACCTTAGCTAATAGATTTAATAAATATGCAATATTTATTAAATCAATTTCCCCTTTTCCACTAAATCTAATTAATTAGTTAAAACCATGATTAACTAATTAATTCAGCCTATAATTGACCTATCCCTACCCTAAACAATTAAATAGCTATTATTTAATTGCCTACCCTAGCCTACCTCATCATAGCCCTAGGATTAATTAAATAAAACCCCTGTTTAATTAATCCTAACCCCTTCATTTGGGTGGTAAAACCTTGTTTAACACCCTTCCCCACATCCTCCAAATAAAAAATTGAATTAAATCCACATAAGTCAATTTTTTATTTAAAAACATCCCACATCACATTTATTTCTCCTTACAACCCCATACTCATTTATTTCCTCTCTTCCCCAAATGAATTTTTAATTCATTTACATTCCCCCATATGAATCTTTTATTCCAAAATAATCCTTCACCCCGATGCTCATTAAATAACCCCTTTTCCCAAAATGAATAAAAGAATCACTTTTATTCCTAGCCCTCCATTCATTCAAGATTGAATCTAGGCCATCCACATCACTTTTATCCTCCACCATTGATCTTCCAAATCAATCTCCACCCTTGGAGCAAAATCCCTTCCAAAAATCTATAAATAGAACCTCTCCCAAGCCATTTTCATCATCCAAGTCTATGCAAAGTCATAATGCCAAAATCACTCTTGAGCTAGGATAGTGAGTTGCACAATTTGAATAGCATTTCACATTAGAATCCATTGTCTAGGGATAATCTTGTCTTTGGAACTTGTTTTGGGTGCATGGTTCCTCTCCCTTGATGAGATTGGGTCTTCAAGTGAGGTATAACTCTTGTGATTTATTGCATATTAGTTTGTATTCTTACCTTATTTGATAATCTAATCTATAGGACCCTATAGGAACCATGAACTATGCCAAGTACTTTCTCAACATGCCACCCCACTATCCCTTCTATCATGCTCATGTTGCTTGTATTTAGAAACCTCATGGGCACCTTTGGTAGATTAACACTTTCAAAATTTAGCTCCAAATCAATGGTTAGGTCAATCACATTAAGATAAATGGTTTATGGTTCAACATAGAGGGTAAAGTTGCACATGGTTTCCTATACTCATTTTACTGTTTCCAATAGGAAATGAACATATCACCTTCTTACAATATCACTATAAAACATAGAACGCATGTTGGGTCTTTGCTAAGTAGATTACAAGGACCCACCACCTTTGCCTCAACCAAGCAATCAACCTACTATATAACACTATTGGTACTTTCCTATGAGGATTTGATAGATCAGGTTACTTTTGAAAAATAATCCAATGACTCTTGAGGCTCAAAGATAACATTTCTCTCTAAAACATAGAAATCCCATGGATTGCAAGATCATGTCACATTGTCCAAATCAATGGCCAAGATCTAAAAAAAAAAATCCAAAGTCCTAACTAACTAAGACAATGATGTATACCATTATGATCTTGTATCTTGACATGAAGAGAGGCAAGAATAAACTTCATACAAATTTCCAACCACTTGTATTTAATTAGGACTTGTCATGTAGCCACATTGAACCAATAGGGAAATGATACATCACCACAACCATTGGAGATGAATCCCTATATAGAATAATAGGTTGATTGGCTAAGGGCCAACTTCAGACATGTTGTAGAAACAATAACTAGTCACCACTAAGCTACAAAAGGAACATTTAAATCTCATTCACCACTAATATTAAGTCAAAAATAAAAAAGATCAAAGGCACAGGGAAAAGGTAAGAGACTTAAGAATTTTGAACTAGACTACTATGAGTGTAGATTTGAATATCAATAAAGGATCAAAGGTGGAAAAATCATATAGATTCCAAGAGATCAATAGAGAAGCCTATATAAATCATTAATGGCCCAATTGAATGGACCTATATAGATGCCAAGAGATCAATAGAGAGGCCTACATGAATTAGTAATGGCCTAATCGAATGGTCTTTTATCTTGGTATAAAGAGAGGCAAGAATAAACTTCATACAAATTACCAGCCACTTGTAGTTAATTAGGACTTGTCATGTAGCCACATTGAACCAATAGGGAAGTGATACATCATTACAACCATTGGAGATGAATCCCTATAGAGAATAATAGATTGACTAGCTAAGGGACAACTTAGACATGTAGAAATAATAACTAGTCACCACTAGGCTACAAAAGGAACAATTAAATCTCATCCACCACTAGTAGTAAGTAAAAAATGAAAAGATCTATTGGGACCTAAAATTTCCTACCATTTTTTGCAAAATTTTAGGTGCCCATGTTGAAAAAATTAATTTCAACACTCACATGTCATGCTAAATGGTGCAGCAGGAATAGTTGTTGGCATGGCCACCAATATACCTCCTCACAATCTCAGAGAGGTTACAGATGCATTGATTGCTCTTATTCACAATCCTGCTGCCATGGTCCAACAACTGATGGAATACATGTTTGGACCTGATTTTCCAACTGGTGGAAAAATCATGGGAGATATTGGGATCTTAGAAGCATATAGAATAGGTTGAGGAAGCTTGATACTAAGAGGAAAGATAGAGGTTGAGGTGCTTAATAAGAAAAATAATCTCTCTACCCTCATTATTAATGAGCTCTCTTACCAGACTAACAAGGTAGCATTGGTGGAAAAAATTGCTCAGCTACTTGATGATAAGGAGTTAGAAGGTATTAGTAGTATTCAAGATGAGATTGATCATACAAGAATGTGGGTAGTATTAGAGTTGAAAAGAGGTTCAGAACCATCTATTGTTTTAAACAATCTTTATAAGAGACTGGCACTCTCTTGTGGTCTAAAAACCTAAGTTTTTGAGACCCAACAGATTGGCGACTCTGCTGGGGGGTAATCCAGAATCTAGTTAAAGATCATCTCATTATAGAGTCAGTGAAGTTTCAAATTCAAAAATAGATTGGTACACTCTACTAGTAACAAGGACCCGGAAAGATTAAATCATTCCTCTTTTTGACAAGATGTGGCAACTCTAAAAACAAAATTGATGAAAAATGCAAAAAGACATCTCAAAACTATAAAATTTCTAGTCAGAAATAAAAATCATAGGCTGAAGTATGCACAACAATGTTTCTTTTTCCTATACACATTATAATACAATTTGGAGTCCTGGTGATGAAAGCAGTACACATCATATATAATAGGACAATTTTATAGCTACAAAGATCATGAATGCAATCAGTATCCTGAGCATTATCAATATCAATACCAAGTTGTGCAACATAATGTCATCCCTCATGGAAATGTTGATAAGAATCTGTAGAAAGAAGTGTATCAGTAGCAGTTATGTGATCAGAGGAAGAAAAGGGGGTCATTTTGTCCTGAAATATACAAACCACTTAATTTCAGGAACAATCATGGTTATCCACATCCTATCCCTTTGGATGTAAAAAAGATTTTGCCAAAATTTTAGGGATGTGAATCAGCAAGTGTGCACTTATAGGAATTCATTAATGTAATGATGAATCATCAAATCATTGAAGAGGATATTATTATGAAACTCTTTGTGAGAACATTAGAAGACATTTCTGAATATTGGTTTTCCAACTTACGTATGCATTCTATAGCTTCATGGGATAAACTTGCAAGTAGATTCATACAACAGTTTGAGGGCAAAGATGATGAACATTCACATATCCAAGAAAGGGGTCAAGATCTTTTAGATTCATTTTATAGCATAAGGAGACATAAAGAGAATCTGCACGCTCCTTATTAGATAGAACAATGGATATCTATGTGAAGATACCTTTTAACCTTTAGCCTAATGAGCCCAGGTTCATTGAGCAATTCATGAGAATATATGACCCCGATTCAATTCATTGGCCTGAGTCATCAAAGCCAGCTACTTTTGGGCAGCTATGGCTATGGATTTGTGACATAGAAGTGTTTGAATATAGGGATGCTATAAATAATGGTGATGAATATGGAAAAACTAATCAAACAATGCAGCCATTAAATGAGACATGTGCAAGTGAAATTTTCAGTGATGATATTTTTTATTTGAAAGGGGAAGAAGTTTTAAAAGACCTATCCTCCACCTGGGATCAAGATTACAATTATGAGGACTTTACACAAGACTTGGAGCCCCAACATATTCCAGCAAATGAGAGCAGCCTTCAAAATGTGGATCTTCCTTTTGTCCCAGCCCACCCACCTCAATACTTGAATCAACAGTTTGAGGAAGAAGAGGTGTGCACATCTGAAAATGATTATTCAAACCCCTTGTATGATGAAATAACAGAACGAGAACAAATGACATTCTGCCAGGGTGTTCCAGAACATGAATTTCATGTGTGCCCAAATCTATGCTATCTGGAAAATAAAACATTTTCAGATAGTCAGAGTGCTGCACCAATTCCTGAAGGAGATGAATATGCTAATATACATAATGATGAAATACCACTTGATGATCTTTGTGACATGATGGACAATCAATGTTCTCAGTTTTCAGCCCAGCTACGAGATGATTCCATGATATATGGCAGTAACCAGAATGAAGATTTCATAAATATTTTCAAGTGGAGTTTAATAAAATCAAACCAAAATAAAGTGTATGATAGAGGAAAATATAAAACTCTCTTTTCTAGTGGCCTTATTCTATCAGCTATGGTGTGGTCCTTCAAACCATACCAGTTTAGGGCAAAAAGGAAGATTGTACTCTATTGCCCAATGAAAAGGAACTTGGTCTGCTCCTCCAGAAATTTGGGATCTTGCTATGCCCACAAGGGGCATACATTCCTAGATAGAGCCACTGTTGGGACCTAAAATTTCCTACCATTTTTTACAAAATTTTAGGTCCCCATGTTGAAAAAATCAATTTCAGCACTCACATGTCCTACTAAATGGTGCAGCAGGAATAGCTATTGGCTTGGCCACCAATATTCCTCCTCACAATCTTGGAGAAGTTACAAATGCATTGATTTCTCTTATTCACAATCCTACTGCCATGATCCAACAACTGATGGAATACATGCTTGGACCTGATTTTTCAACTGGTGGAAAAATCATGGGGGATATTGGGATCTTAGAAGCATATAGAATAGGTCGAGGAAGCTTGATACTAAGAGGAAAGATAGAGGTTGAGGTGCTTAACAAGAAAACTAATCTCTCTACCCTCATTATTAATAAGCTCTCTTACCAGACTAACAAGGCAGCATTGGTGGAAAAAATTGCTCAGCTAGTTGATGATAAGGAGTTAGAAGGTATTAGTAGTATTCGAGATGAGATTGATCGTACAAGAATGCGGGTAGTATTAGAGTTGAAAAGTTGTTTAGAACCATCTATTGTTTTAAACAATCTTTATAAGAGACTGGCACTCTCTTGTGGTCTAAAAACCTACGTTTTTGAGACCCAATAGATTGGTGACTCCGCTGGGGAGTAATCCAAAATCCAGTTAAAGATCATCTCATTACGGAGTTAGTGAAGTTTTAAATTCATAAACAGATTGGTAAACTTTGATGGTAACAAGGACCTGGGAAGATTAAATCATTCCTCTTTTTGACAAGAGGTGGCGACTCTGAAAACAAAATTGATGAAAAATGCAAAAAGACATCCCAAAACTATAAAATTTCTAGTTAGAAATAAAAATCACAGGTTGAAGTATGCACAACAATGTTTCTTTTCCCTATACACATTATGATACAATTTGGAGTCCTGGTGATGAAAGTAGTACACATCATATACAACAGGACAATTTTTATAGCTACCAAGATCATGAATGCAATCAGTATCCCGAGCATTATCAATATCAATACCAAGCTATGCAGTACAATGTCATACCTCATGGAAATGTTGATCAGAATCTATAGCAAGAAGTATATCAACAGTAGTTATGTGATCAGAGGAAGAAAAGGGGGTCATTTTGTCCTGAAATATACAAACCACTTAATTTTAGGAACATTCATGGTTATACACATCCTATCCCTTTGGATGTAAAAAAGATTTTACCAAAATTTTAGGGATGTGAATTAGCAAGCGTGCACTTACAAGAATTCATTAATGTAATGATGAATCATCAAATCATTGAAGAGGATGTTATTATGAAACTCTTTGTGAGAACATTAGAAGACATTACTGAATATTGGTTTTCCAACTTGCATATGCATTCTATAGCTTCATGGGATGAACTTGCAAGTAGATTCATACAACAGTTTGAGGGCAAAGATGATGAACATTCACATATCCAAGAAAGGGGTCAAGATATTTTAGATGCATTTTTTAGCATAAGGAGACATAAAGGAGAATTTCCACTCTCCTTATTTGACAGAATGATGGATATCTATGTGAAGATACCTTTTAACCTTCATCCTAATGAGCCCAGGTTCATTGAGCAACTCATGAGAATGACCTTGATTCAATTCATTGGCCTGAGTCATCAAAGCCAGCTACTTTTGGGCAGCTATGGCTATGGATTTGTGACATAGAAGTGTTTGAATATAGGGATGCTATAAATAATGGTGATGAATATGGAAAAACTAATCAAACAATGCAGCCATTAAATGAGACATGTGCAAGTAAAATTTTCAGTGATGATATTTCAGATTTGAAAGGGGAAGAAGTTTTAAAAGACCAATCCTCCACCTGGGATCAAGATTGCAATTATGAGGACTTTGCACAAGACTTGGAGCCCCAGCATATTCCAGAAAATGAGAGCAGCCTTCAAAATGTGGATGTTCCTTTTGTCCCAGCCCACCAACCTCAATACTTGAATCAACAGTTTGAGGAAGAAGAGGTGTGCACATCTGAAAATGATTATTCAAACCCCTTGTACTATGAAATAATAGAAGGAGAACAAATGACATTTTGCCAGGGTGTTCCAAAACATGAATTTCATGTGTGCCCAAATGTATGCTATCTGAAAAATAAAACATTTTCAGACAGTCGGAGTGCTGCACCAATTCATGAAGGAGATGAATATGCTGATATACATAATGATGAGATACCACTTGATGATCTTTGTGACATGATGGACAATCAATGTTCTCAGTTTTTAGCCCATCTAGGAGATGATTCCATGATATATGGCAGTAACCGGAATGAAGATTTCATAAATATTTTCAAGTGGAGTTTAATAAAATCAGACCAAAATAAAGTGTATCACAGAGGAAAATATAAAACTCTCTTTTCTGGTGGCCTTGTTCTATCAGCTATGGTGTGGTCCTTCAAACCATACTAGTTTAGGGCAAAAAGGAAGATTGTACTCTATTTCCTAATGAAAAGGCACTTGGTTTGGTCCTCCAGAAATCAGGGATCTTGCTATGCCCATAAGGGTCATACATCCCCTGATAGAGCCACTATTGGGACCTAAAATTTCTTACCATTTTTTACAAAATTTTAGGTCCCCATGTTGAAAAAATCAATTTCAGCACTCACATGTCCTGCTAAATGGTGCAGCAAGAATATCTATTGGCATGGCCACCAATATACCTCCTCACAATCTTAGAGAGGTTACATATGCATTGATTTCTCTTATTCACAATCCTGCTACCACGGTCCAACAACTGATGGAATACATGCTTGGACCTGATTTTCCAACTGGTGGAAAAATCATGGGGAATATTGGGATCTTAGAAGCATATAGAATAGGTCAAGGAAGCTTGATACTAAGGGGAAAGACAGAGGTTGAGGTGCTTAACAAGAAAACTAATCTCTCTACCCTCATTATTAATGAGCTCTCTTACCAGACTAACAAGGCAACATTGGTGGAAAAAATTGCTCAGCTAGTTGATGATAAGGAGTTAGAAGGTATTAGTAGTATTCGAGATGAGATTGAGAAAGAGGTTCAGAACCATCTATTGTTTTAAACAATATTTATAAGAGACTGTCACTCTCTTGTGGTCTAAAAACCTACGTTTTTAAGACCCAACAAGATCAAAGGCATGGGGAAAAGGTAAGAGACTTACGCATTTTGAACTAGACATCTATGAGTGTATACATGAATATAGATAAAGGATAAAAGGTTAAAAATTCACATAGATGTCAAGAGATCAATAGAGAGGCCTGTTGACTTTTTCCCAGACTGGATGCTTATTCCCAGATTTCCCTACAAGGTAGCCATCAGTGATCAACAGGACCTCTGGGCCAGGGGGTCAACAGTATAGGAGATAGACTCTATATTTTATCTCCTCTTCTTCTTCAGGCTCTGCAAGACCTAGGGGGGTATTCCCTACTCAACATCCATGAGGATATGCATGCAAGGCTGGGATGTTGACAGAAAGCAGATGAGTCCTCCTGTAAGTAGACCAAAACTGAAAGATAAAGGCAAAGGGGCTAGCTTTGGGCCTATTTGCAGTTGTAGACAGAGGACTGAGGTTCCTAAAACTAACTCTAATGTCCTAATGTTTGTTTTAGATTTTGATTTGGAGTTTAAGTGTGGATGCAAAGCTGGATATGGTTATAACACAAAACAAAGCATGATTGGTGCCTGTCCAGGGCCTGGAGTCAGTAGACATACACTTGTGAATGATCAGCATGAACAGCTAAAACTGGATTTCAAGGGGATATTTGTGACATCTGCCTTACAGACATCTCCCAATACAGAGTGTTAGGTTATCTCTACTTATGGTATCCCTACTGCAGTATACCCTTCCCAATGTTCAACCTGAAAACAGTTTAATCTACCCCTTGAGTAGAAGTTAAAAGATCAGACAATCAACATAGGAATTCTATGCTCTAGAATCTAAACATTACCAAACATCCAGATTCAGAAGAAGAATACATGCAATACTGGAGACAGAATTGACACAACACATGCCAAACAGCATTTCTCATATAAGTTTAATCATGAAATTAGTGGGTTCATGCCAAAAACAAACAACAAGAGATACATAAACTCACAGGTAAGCTGTACAGAGCAACCAGATCAGCTTGTTATGCATTACAGAGCCAAAATCTTCAACTTTCAACAACCTCTCAAATGAGCAACACAACCTGCTTATAACAGCCAGGTAGGTGCTCAGCAATTAATTACAATGTTGACCAAAATTTTGCCAGATACACAGTATCAGGAAAATGGCACTCAAACACAACCGGATTGGCGCCCAAACTTGAATGCAGCAGGTAGGGGAGGAGACAGGAAGATTTCTCGAGCCATGCGCCACTGTCCGCTGATTGACACTTCCAGTCGGGTACAGGATCCACCCACGCCATCGCCCATACCTCTGCAACAATCGCCATTAATGGCGCACCAACCCGCGGCCTTGGGAAGATCATCAAATCTGCAGTCGCAACCATTTCCTGCCGAGATTCATCATCATGATATTTGAAAATGCAGGATATCAATATCCCACATGCACCCCGCGATGACCTCAATAATACTTTATATACTAGGTCATGAGCATATATCATGTCGGTGCTTTTGCTCCTGACGACACTAGTATAGAACCTCATCATCATCATCCTCCAGCAGCATGATATCCTGTTGTTCGAAATATCACCCTGACGTCATCATGATATTTGAAATATAACCTTCATGATAATCGGCACAACCTGATCCATCGGAGAAACATCCTCCTGCTGAGCTTATAACAAAAGTCTGGCCGATGAACATCCTGATGACGTCATCATCATATCCTGCTGACGTCATCATCATATCTGCCTACTGCGCACCTCCTCATATCCGGATGACGTCATCATCATGTTTGCAAATATCAGGAGGTCTCTTCAAGATGATCAGTGTTAGAAATATAACCCCCCCCGGACCTTGACGACGTCATCATCATATTAACATCATCATGATATTCGGAAGACAACCGGATATTTGGAAATATCCTCCTGATGCTCAAATATCAGGTTGCACTGTAGCTCCTCTATAAGATCAGGGCGATAACTGAATATGATGATGCTGCTTGAAAAGATCACCCCCAGTAGATAATGCGCGAAGCCGGCAGGCGGATATCTCCTTGATATCAGCATCATCATGATGCTCGAACAAACATATATCCGGGTGATATGAAAATATCACCCCCTCCTTCAGAAATATCATGATGCAGATAGGCAAAGAAACAAATATCACCCTGATATAAGGATGACGTCAGCATCATCAGGATGACAAAACAACGAACAAGAAGTAATACAACATCATCAGGATGATATTAACCAAGATCACCCGATGATAAAAATATCACCCCGGCGAAATATCATGAAGGCAGAAAATATGATGACCTCCGCAAGCAGCAGGATGATAACTGGAAATATGATGATGATGACGACGACCCTTAAGAAAAAACAAGTCAGGTCGAACACTTAAAGAATAACCCTTTCAGGATAACGGGGCAACATCATCATATTTGAGCAAGGTGATATTCGGAAGATCACCGGATACTTGAAAAATCACCCTCGCAAGCAACTGAGGGCGCACTGTAGCTCACCAGTATCATCAGGATGATATCCAAACATCACCCGACAGTGAAATATGATGATGACGGTGAGAAACCAGCCGACGAAGAACATGATGATGCAGACCATCATCGAAGACAAGATGATGATGATGACCTCCTCCTCAGGAAAATATGATGCTGCAGCTGAAAAATGCTGAGGAGGTCCAACACTTAGAAAAAATGGGCAAGAAGATAAAGGCTTCAAATGAAGAAACCTCCTGATCATGACAAATCAGCCCCAGGTCAAAATGAGTGCTAACAGTGGCTCTGAATGGGGACGTGCAGGTGAAAACCTGCAGCGAGAACCAGATCTCCGGGCAGACCTGACAAAAAAGCCAAAAAACACGAGCTGTACAAGGCATTTACACTACATACATACTTTTACAAATGTGCACAGCAACCAGCTATTCATGCAAAATAGAACTTAAGGAATTGGCCATGCACAGGCAATTCCAGAATTTCACCATCTAGGGCCTGGAGGAAATAAGAATCCTCCCCATGAGTATTGCAAACCTGATATGGGCCCATCCATAAGGGTTGAAATTTACCATGTTTACCCTTTTCTTGATCTTTAGCATTCCAAATAAGCACCAGATCATTGACTTGAAACTTCCTCTTTGTAGTTCTCCTGTCAAACTGATATTTCATATCCTGTTGTCTTTTGAGATTGATCTGGTGGGCTCTCCTTCTGTCTTCATCCAATGCAACCAGCTGATTCACTCTTTCTGTCATGGGATCTTCAATCTCATCATCATTTTCCTGAATGAATCTGTAAACTGGTAGGAGATTGTTTATGGGCAGTCTAGCTGATGCACCATACACTAGCTCAAAAGGTGACTTCCCAATAGCCCTTTTCACAGTCACCCTGTCAGCCCATACTGCTAAATTCAACTTTGAATCCCAAGCTCTTTTGTTCTTGTCTAGTATCCTCTTGACAATTTTCATGATGCTCTTATTGCTTGATTCTACTTGACCATTTCCTTGGGGGTGATATGGTGATGTATATGACAGATTTATCCCATACCTGTTGCAAAAATCAACAAATTCACCTGATCTGAAGCACATGGCATTATCAGTGATTATCTTAAATGGTACTCCAAACCTGATGATGATGTTCTCTAGTATAAAATCTGTCACCACCTTACTTGTAGCTCTTTTAGTTGGAATGGCCTCAATCCATTTGGTAAAGTAGTCAGTGGCCACCAAAATCCAACTATGTCCCCCACTTGATTTGTCTGCAATTTCCCCTATAAAGTCAATTCCCCATTGCTGGAATGGAGCATCCACAGGTACAGTTCTGAGGGGTAAAGCACCATCGTATTTCAGTTTTCCTGAGAATCTCTGGCAAGGGTCACACTTCCTTACTAACTTTTGTGCATCTGAAAAGAGAGTGGGCCACCAATATCCTGCCCTGAGAATTTTATGAGCTGTTGTTTGGGCAGTATAATGTCCACCACACAATCCTTTATGCATGTCAGTCAAAACATTATTAGCCATGTCCTCCTCTACACATCTCAGCAGCACACCATCAGGGTTCTTCCAGTACAGCTCACCTTGAACAATGACATACCTGATTGCATGTAGCTTTAGAGTCCTCTTTTGATTGTCACTGAAATGGGAAGGACAATTCAGATTTTGCAAATAATAGACAATATCCTTGTACCATTCAGATCCTGATACATTTACACTCTCATCTTGGACTGCATTAACTTGGCATGCTTCCAAGTTTGACTGTGCCATCATCTTGGCTAATCCTTGTCCTCTTATCAATTTAGTAACTTGTATGTCTATGTTGAATTCCTGCAGTTTGTTTATCCATCTGCACCTTCTTCCAGTCACCTCCTGCTGAGTGAATATGTCTTTGACTGCTGCATGAGGTACATATGCAATTATATATGACCCTACCAAGTATGGTCTGAAACTTTTAATGGCTCTAACTAGTGCATATGCCTGCTTTTCCATAATGTCATACTTCAACTCAGAGGCCTGCAGGGACATACTGAAGAAAGCGATGGGCTGTTCAAAACCATCTTCATTCTTCTGTAACAAACATGCAGCTACAGTATGAAAGGAAGCAAATGAGAACACCTGGAATGGCCTAGAAAAATCAGGAGATTTAAGAACAGGGGCCATCTTTATTGCCTCTTTGATATTCTGAAATGATTCTGTTGCTTCCCTTTCCCAGTTGACAGTTGCATCCTTCTTCATCATCTTGGAGATGTTCCTTGTGATCTCTGCAAAGTTGGGAACAAATCTTCTAACAAAGTTTATCTGTCCAAAGAAGGACTGAACTCCTTTCACAGTTTTTGGCATTTGAATCCTGTCAATAGCTGCCACTCTCTCTGGATCTATCCTGACTCCATCCTTGGAAATAATGTGTCCCAGAAGTTTCCCTTCAACTACTCCAAAGGCACACTTCTTTGGGTTTAAAGAAATACCATATTCTAGTGCTCTTATGAAAATCTGCTCCAGATGCAAACAGTGCTGCTCTTCTTTCTTTGAGTAGGCAGTCAGGTCATCCTGATATACTGCCAGGATTGAATCAATCAGCCCTGCAAAAGCAACATCCATTGCTCTTTGAAATGTAGCACCTGCATTTGTTAGTCCAAATGGCATTCTAACATACACATTGTTCCCCATGGAGTGGTAAAGGCAGTCTTATACTGTTCTGATTCCTTTACCTTTACCTGATTATATCCTGAAAATCCATCCATCATGGATAGGAGTTCACAACCAGTCACTTTCTGCAACATAGCTTCCATATTAGGCAATGGATAGTTATCCTTCAAAGAGGATACATTCAAGTTCCTGAAATCAACACAAAGCCTAATATCACCATTCTTCTTTCTGACTGGGACAAGGTTAGACACCCAAGTTGAATGTCTGATGGGCACAATTATTCCAGCTTCCCTGAGCCTCTTGAGTTCTTCTTGCATCTTGGGAGCTAAGGTAGGATTTATAGGTCTTTGCCTCTGTCTAAATGGCTTAGCTTCAGGCTTCAATGGGATCTCATGCTGGAATAAGTCTTCCCTATAAGCTTTTAGGTCCTCATATGACCAAGCAAAAACATGTTTATACCTTTTCAGCAATGCAATCAGCATACTTCTAATATGTGGTTTGAGCTGTTTGCCAATATATACTTTCTGAGGGGCCTGAGATGTCCCCAAATTTATTTCTTCTAAATCCTCCTTATTAGTGGGGGATGTCCTTGTGACCATTTTGTCTCTACTATCAAAGGCTCTTTCCAAAGCCACTAACCCTCTAGGGATCTTGTTAGTCTTCAACTGAATGATCTCCTTTCCCACAAGAGTCTCTTTTCCATCTACAGTCTCTACAAAAGCTTGGAAATCAATCTGTTGATTCTCATACTCATCTATGCAGTGCAAAAATTTCAGCAAATCCCTATCATCATTAAAAACTTGCCAACTGCATATATTCTCTGGTATGGCAGGCCTAGTTTTAACTTCTACATCTGTGACACCTGACAGAGTGATGTCATCTGGCCTTATTGCAATATTAGCTAAGAAGTCAGCCATAACATTTTTTGACCTTTCTACCCAGCCAATTGAAAATGCATCAAATAATTCAATAGTATCCCAAACAGCATGCTTGTATTGTTTCAACCTTTTATTCTTTGCAGCATACTTATTTCTGATTTGGGATACAATCAGCTCAGAGTCCCCAAATACTCTTAACATCTTAATTCCATGTTTGAGAGCAATATTCAGGCCTAAGAGTAAAGCCTCATATTCTGCAATATTGTTTGTGCAATCAAACCTCAGCAAGAAAGAGGATTTGAGGAGCTTACCAGTTGGAGACAGGAAAACAACTCCAGCTCCAGAGCCTTCTTTTGCACAAGCTCCATCAAAAAACATGGTCCATAAGCCTTGCTGATCCAGCTCTTCAATGCAAACATTTTTCTTTTTGTCTTCTGCATCATCTGAGACAACCTTGAAGTTATCACAGTCAGTGTCTACAAAGCATATCTGTTCATTTGCTTCTTGGTCTTCCACTGTCTCTGATGATCTCTGCTCTCTGATCAGCTTGACATCCCTGCCATTCATTGGAATCATGGCGTATGATAGGTCCAGCTGCATACTTCCACCAATTAGTGCTGCCCATCTTCTTGACAGCAGCATACCATACTGTGGCTTGATGTCAACCACTGTTATATTCATTTTGTATCTTTTTTCAGGAAATGCTGCCAGTTTGAAATCTACATCCTTCATGATTCCAATAACTGGTACCTCTCTGGCATCCATAGCATAACACTTTCCACATGCCTTGTCAATCTTTAATCCAGTTTGCTGCATGATAGCCAAAGGCATGACATTCGTGGATGCTCCAGAGTCAAGCATACAATTTCTAATTATTTTACCATTTATAACCAGGGAAACATAAAATGGTTCCACCTGTGAAGGACACTTTGTCATGGTCATCCCTAAATAGACTTCAAGAGTCTCATCCTCTTCATTGCACATGACCTGTTTCTCACCCTGGGTCTGATCATTTTGTTTAGCTTGAAAAGGTACCCCTGAGATTAGGGATATTGTCCTGTTCTTGATCTCTTCCACTTTCATGAGTTCCATAAGTGGAACAGAGACCTTTACCTGAGAGAGGATCTGGGCTATGTCAAATGGAGCACAGTTTTGTACAACAGTTGCAGCTTGCTCCACAATCTTGCTTTTATCCTGAGCTGATTTAGTTTTCATTTTCATAGTTCCCTGATCATCATTCTTGTCTTGGGAACCTCTACTTTGATCTTCAGCCTGAGGGGTTTTGTTCTCTGGTCCTTGAGACTCAGGACCTGCTCTGTATCTAAAGTTCTGTTTATTATTTACCCACTGCTTTTTTTGTGGTTCAGTTCCTCTATGACCATGCACCAGCTGACCTGTAGAGATATCCTCTGGCTGATGTGAGCTGCCAACTTGATTTCTACCTCTGAGATTGTAGTTGCTTTTGACTTGAGCAACTGCTGCAGCTGTGAAGGCTCTGATTTCCTCATCAGAAGGTCGTTGTAGGTTACTCAGAAAATTGTGTGGGTTCTGAGCATACACATAATTATCTTCATCATATGGGGACTGTTGGCAGGCCTGAATTTGATGATCTGTCTTCTCATCAGCATCATAAAGAGTATATCCATTGCCTATAGACATCATGTTAACATCATCATCCTGCACATGATGTGGCTCATTGCATTCATTACAAGATGTAGCATTATCATACAAGGATTGAGCAATCATGCACTGCGATTGTGAATGTGGCATCTGACAAATTATACACCACGGAGCATCATCAACAATATTTATAGTTTTCTTCAGGGGATCAGGAGTTTCCTTGGCATGTTGAGCCCTCTGATTTGTGTTGTTACGCGGATATACAGGCTTACCATCATGCCAATTGGTGCTATAAGGCATATCATGTAATGATGGCCTCTTTTCCTGCCTTTGATAGACTTGCCTATCAGGAGCCATTCCTTTTTCACTTCTAGCTAATCTATAGCTCAGGTCCTTGACAACATTTGCCAGTTTGTCTATCTTATCTTCAGGAGTAGGTGTACTACCTTGAGTGTTCTGAGGCTTGTTTGGGTTCTGCAGAATTTTGATATCATCCCTTCTATTCGTCTTGCCTGATGCTTTCCTATTGTTTTCAATATTTACTGCAATTCTGAAAGCATCCCTGAGAGTGGCAGGACCTTTATCTCTCAGTCCATATGCAGTCTTTGCATCAAAGGCATTGATATACAAAATTACGCACATAGGTTCATTTGGCCTCATATGATGTGGCAATTTATTCAACACTTTAGTAAATCTGGCATTAAAGTCTGCAACCTGCTCATTTGACCCTTTTGTGATACTGGTGAACTCATTTACAAAAAAGCTAGGGTCAGTTTTATCACCATATTGCTCCTTGAATATCCTCTTAAAATCATCCCATGATGATATACTCTGGTCAGGCAGATTCCTGTACCATTCTCTTGCCTCATCTATTAAGGATTGCATGAATGACTTCATGAAAACATCCTCATGCTCAACCTCAAAATTATCCATGACATTTTGAAAGGCCTTTAGATGATCTTCTCCTGACACTGTGTTGTTTCCTGAAAATTTAGGCACTTGCAGCCTCAGATGCTTATCAATAGGGTTAGGATACCCAGGAATACCATCAAACACCAGCTGCCTGAATCTATCTAGCTGCATGGGCTGTCTGTTTGGCTGATTAACATTAACATTTCTATTTGCATTCTGGTTTCCTGCATTGTTCAGTGGTATCCTAGCATCATTCACATATTGTCTGTCATCATGATGCTGATGTTGCATTTCATATCTTTGCTGATGTCTTTGCATATTTGCATTCTCTAGAGTAGGAACTGAATCATTCTGGGCAGTTCTTAAGGCTTGCACTTTTTGTTTTATATCATCTCTGATTTTCATGGCTTGTAGGTATTCTAGTTCTGCTCTTAGGCTTCTGATTTCTTCAGCTAGCTGTTCATCCTTAGGTCTGGAGGTAGATGGTCTCATGCCATTCAGGTCATCATCCTCATCATCCCTTAGAGACTCTGCCTCTTCAAACCTTTCACTTGGGTCTAGAAAAGGGCGTTCTTGGAACACCTCTGACCTCATTCTCATACTACCACCCTGTTGCCTCTCATATGCACCTTGGATATCAGCTTCTGCAGTTGAAAAATAAGGAGCATGCTGTCCTGATGGCCCAGGGTTATCTTGTACCTCATCACTTTTTCTGGGGGAGCTCTCATGACTAGCTGAGACAGTTCCCTTTCTTCTATACATCATTCTTTTTGTTAATGGTAACTCTTCAAATAGAGGATTTTGTTGGGATCTTCTCCCCTGCATATAATTTTACCTTGACCGGTTGGGAGATTACTTCGGAGTCGCCACCTATTTCTAGGAACTGTTTTCTTCTGAAAACCAGGGTTCTTTCACAAGGTTCCCCAGCGGAGTAGATTACTGCTGCTGACTCAGATGGGTCACATATATATCACTGGAGATGGTTAGATAGTACTTTTACTTCTCAATCCCCAGTAGAGTCGCCAATTTCTGTTGACTTTTTCCCAGACTGGATGCTTATTCCCAGATTTCCCTACAAGGTAGCCATCAGTGATCAACAGGACCTCTGGGCCAGGGGGTCAACAGTATAGGAGATAGACTCTATATTTTATCTCCTCTTCTTCTTCAGGCTCTGCAAGACCTAGGGGGGTATTCCCTACTCAACATCCATGAGGATATGCATGCAAGGCTGGGATGTTGACAGAAAGCAGATGAGTCCTCCTGTAAGTAGACCAAAACTGAAAGATAAAGGCAAAGGGGCTAGCTTTGGGCCTATTTGCAGTTGTAGACAGAGGACTGAGGTTCCTAAAACTAACTCTAATGTCCTAATGTTTGTTTTAGATTTTGATTTGGAGTTTAAGTGTGGATGCAAAGCTGGATATGGTTATAACACAAAACAAAGCATGATTGGTGCCTGTCCAGGGCCTGGAGTCAGTAGACATACACTTGTGAATGATCAGCATGAATAGCTAAAACTAGATTTCAAGGGGATATTTGTGACATCTGCCTTACAGACATCTCCCAATACAGAGTGTTAGGTTATCTCTACTTATGGTATCCCTACTGTAGTATACCCTTCCCAATGTTCAACCTGAAAACAGTTTAATCTACCCCTTGAGTAGAAGTTAAAAGATCAGACAATCAACATAGGAATTCTATGCTCTAGAATCTAAACATTACCAAACATCCAGATTCAGAAGAAGAATACATGCAATACTGGAGACAGAATTGACACAACACATGCCAAACAGCATTTCTCATATAAGTTTAATCATGAAATCAGTGGGTTCATGCCAAAAACAAACAACAAGAGATACATAAACTCACAGGTAAGCTGTACAGAGCAACCAGATCAACTTGTTATGCATTACAGAGCCAAAATCTTCAACTTTCAACAACCTCTCAAATGAGCAACACAACCTGCTTATAACAGCCAGGTAGGTGCTCAGCAATTAATTACAATGTTGACCAAAATTTCGCCAGATACACAGTATCAGGAAAATGGCGCTCAAACACAACCGGATTGGCGCCCAAACTTGAATGCAGCAGGTAGGGGAGGAGACAGGAAGATTTCTCGAGCCATGCGCCACTGTCCGCTGATTGACACTTCCAGTCGGGTACAGGATCCACCCACGCCATCGCCCATACCTCTGCAACAATCGCCATTAATGGCGCACCAACCCGCGGCCTTGGGAAGATCATCAAATCTGCAGTCGCAACCATTTCCCGCCGAGATTCATCATCATGATATTTGAAAATGCAGGATATCAATATCCCACATGCACCCCGCGATGACCTCAATAATACTTTATATACTAGGTCATGAGCATATATCATGTCGGTGCTTTTGCTCCTGACGACACTAGTATAGAACCTCATCATCATCATCCTCCAGCAGCATGATATCCTGTTGTTCGAAATATCACCCTGACGTCATCATGATATTTGAAATATAACCTTCATGATAATCGGCACAACCTGATCCATCAGAGAAACATCCTCCTGCTGAGCTTATAACAAAAGTCTGGCCGATGAACATCCTGATGACGTCATCATCATATCCTGCTGACGTCATCATCATATCTACCTACTGCGCACCTCCTCATATCCGGATGACGTCATCATCATGTTTGCAAATATCAGGAGGTCTCTTCAAGATGATCAGTGTTAGAAATATGACCCCCCCCGGACCTTGACGACGTCATCATCATATTAACATCATCATGATATTCGGAAGACAACCGGATATTTGGAAATATCCTCCTGATGCTCAAATATCAGGTTGCACTGTAGCTCCTCTATAAGATCAGGGCGATAACTGAATATGATGATGCTGCTTGAAAAGATCACCCCCAGTAGATAATGCGCGAAGCCGGCAGGCGGATATCTCCTTGATATCAGCATCATCATGATGCTCGAACAAACATATATCCGGGTGATATGAAAATATCACCCCCTCCTTCGGAAATATCATGATGCAGATAGGCAAAGAAACAAATATCACCCTGATATAAGGATGACGTCAGCATCATCAGGATGACAAAACAACGAACAAGAAGTAATACAACATCATCAGGATGATATTAACCAAGATCACCCGATGATAAAAATATCACCCCGGTGAAATATCATGAAGGCAGAAAATATGATGACCTCCGCAAGCAGCAGGATGATAACTGGAAATATGATGATGATGACGACGACCCTTAAGAAAAAACAAGTCAGGTCGAACACTTAAAGAATAACCCTTTCAGGATAACAGGGCAACATCATCATATTTGAGCAAGGTGATATTCGGAAGATCACTGGATACTTGAAAAATCACCCTCGCAAGCAACTGAGGGCGCACTGTAGCTCACCAGTATCATCAGGATGATATCCAAACATCACCCGACAGTGAAATATGATGATGACGGTGAGAAACCAGCCGACGAAGAACATGATGATGCAGACCATCATCGAAGACAAGATGATGATGATGATGACCTCCTCCTCAGGAAAATATGATGCTGCAGCTGAAAAATGCTGAGGAGGTCCAACACTTAGAAAAAATGGGCAAGAAGATAAAGGCTTCAAATGAAGAAACCTCCTGATCATGACAAATCAGCCCCAGGTCAAAATGAGTGCTAACAAGGCCTACACGAATCATTAATGGCCCAATTGAATGAACCTATCTAGTCATGAACCAATCACAATGCCAAATCACAAAACCTATGAGTAAATCCAATCCCCACATATACTAAAAAGGTCATTGTGGTACCACACAGATGGTTAAGAGTGCATACAAGAAGTTGTGTAGTACCACACATGTCATTAAGGTCTTAGGGAGGACACCAACAAGAATAAAATATGTTAACACAATACTATAGAAATAAAAGAATGATAATGCAATGACAAAAGGAATAGTGTGGTATTTACAAAAAGGCTAGAATAGTATGAGACATGTGTCTGGGACATGTCCTTATACCATACAACACTATATATTGAAGGAATCATACCATATATGTAATGAGTAGGAATATGAGAGCACAATATTTCAAGGGTGAAATTCATAGAGTACGAGGCTACAAGTAGAACAAAAATACCTTATTAGGATTTCTCAAATTGGTTATAAACATAAAGGGCACCAAAGAAATAGAAAACTAAAAATAGGCCAGATACAAGAAACACAAATTGGTGGTGACTTTCAATGTGTAAGGATGATAAAGAAGTTCATTTTTCTTTAGTTTTAAAGAGGCCTCCTTGTCCACTCTAGTTCAAAATCTCCTAAATTACTTCATATGTTTCATTTCTTTATGTTCATTCCAACTTTGCATCAATATTCCATTTTATTTTTCATGAGGTTTCATCCCAAAAGCCTTATATATAGAAAAATGGAGATAAATTGCTCTTGCATTCATTATTTTCTCATCAATCGTACACTATAATATGCTTATTTAACACTAAAATGATGTAGGCCAAGATTAACTAAAGTGTAAAAATTATATTGAATGTTTGTTAGAAGAACCTACAATGCTAATTATTCTTGTAACTAAATTTAAAGGTATATTTTAGTGAGAATTGAGCATTTCTTTTTACATAATACAATATTTCATTGAAAAATGTATAAAAAAATTATAGATATGCACAAAATTTAGATATTACTATCATTCTCAAGATTTATTATGCAAATGTGTTATGCATTTAAGATTCAAATGATTTTCATAGTTTTAGCTTGCAATCTTTTAAGAATAAATGATTCTAACTCATTGAATGTAAATGGTGAATTGGAAAATAGAAAAAAACATGCTAATTTTTTTTAATATAATCAATTTAAATCTTTCTCGATTTTCCTAATACATTAAGATATTCCCCAAACTCTATCATGTTTGTTAGATGCAAAGAAATTTTTAAAGATTGCTTTTAAATCCATGCTCTCTCATACATATGCCTACCAAACAATCTTATAATTTTTTAAAACATACATATACCTTTTATGTATTGTATATTGTTACCCTTGATTGCAACTCATCAAGGCATATTAAAATTTGTCACCTTTAAGATAACATGTATTCTGATAAAAACTTGACATTTTTCATAACCATTTGATACTATGAGTCTCTTTGTTGCATACCTATAATCTTTGTTCTATTTTAATTTGTCATCAACTTTCTAGCCATGATTCTAAAATTTTGTGTTTGCTTTAAATTGCTCAATGTATTTATAATGGTAAATATGTTCAAGTGCCAAGTTTGAATTTTTTGAAATTTAAGTTCCTTAATTTTGTATTTTATAGCTTTCCACTAAAATTTTCCCTTTTGATAAATTCTAAAAGTTGCTTGCATTTTTTGTAACTTTGTGAGGATCCTAGTATGCTATATTCCTAATTAGAATAAGGATAAGCACTTGTGGCATGTTTAACCTTAATAGATGCATTTATTAGTCTTAGTTATTCCTTAAGATAACTTAGTTAGGATGAAAGGGTGTGTCCCTACATACTTATGCATATAAATAATGAGAGAGAGACTCTCCCAAACCATCATATAATCTAATATTGAATTCAAATATTATTTTCTGATTATTGGAGGTCACCCCCTCGAAGTGGTATGCTATTTTCTTAATTTTTACATTTATTCCCAAGAAATATCATAGCAAGTGGCATCAAGCTACGATTTGGGCCAAGATTTTTGTTTCCACCATAACTTTCAAACCATTGTGAATTTAGACTTGATTCTTTTTTGGGTTTTGAGGTATTTGGTAGGTAAGGTTCCATGTAAGATTTTAGAGTTTTATCATAAGTTTTACACAAGTTAATTTAATTTAATTGTTTTCATTAATTATCTCTATATGCCACAAATTTTAGATTTTTTTTTTAAAAATACATTTTTGGAAAGCTTATGAAAAATTAGGCGAGGTTAGTTCTTTGGACTTTATTATTAGAGATAAAATATAGTCTATAATTTAGTGGTGTTAGGTCAACATATTTTATTATTCTGCTCTATAGGGCACAATTTTTGGAATTTTTAGATTTTTGGTAAGATATTGAAAAATTAGAGTTTAAAATACATACACATAAAAAATCCATGTTATTTTTAGGATTGAAAGACTTTTCTAAAAAAAAATGTATCCAATGACCTTTATTCTTCACCACCTTTATTAAGGATAATTTGATAGGTTTAAACAAGAACTATTACATGAATTGAAGTCCCAACAAAACCACCTAGGTGAGTACAACCCTAATAGACAAAATCAAGGCATAAAACAACCTTTTCAAGATCCAAAATTGAACCTACCCAAAATAAATATCCCTAAGTTTAATGGTACTGATGTAACTTCATGGATAAGTCTCATGGAAGAATACTTTAAGATTTATAATATAATAGACAATGCAATGGTTGACATAGCCTCATGACATTTAGAATATGACCCTTATCAATGGTACCAATCGATGATTAGTAAAAGCAAGGGCAAATAATTAGTTGGAAAAAAATTACAAATGACTTAGTAGCCCATTATGAGCAACCAGGGAATGAAAGCTATTTTACCCAACTCAAATTTAAAACAAATAGGGTCTATAGCTGAATATCATGTTGAGCATATGAGATTAGCAAGTCAAACTCAAGATGTGATACCTTATCAAAGGCTACAACTCTCCATCAATGGAATTAATGACCAAATTAAACATGATGTTTGTTTGTTGGAACATTGCACAATTAGGGGAGCTATGCAACAAGCATTGCATATTGAGAAACATAAATCCACCATCAAAAGTACCACACAAGGTCAAACCATAGGATTGTCCTCGAACATAAAATTATGAGTAATCCTATTGATATAAATGAGGACAATTTACTTAACCTAAGAAAAATTACTAAGCACTCTCCTCAACAGGAGGAAAATAAAAGAGAAAAATATCTATGCTCAAATTGTGATAGAAAATGGTTTGGGGGTTGTAACTATACCAATAATGATAAAATAATAACAATTTATCAAGAATTAGGTTGAAGAAGAGAGATAAGTAACTACAAAAGAACCAAATGTGGAACGTGAGCAACACAACTCCATCACTAGAAGTTACACTCAAGGTTAAACAATGCGATTAATAGACAAAAATAATTCTATTGAAATAAATGGGGATAGCTTATTTAACCCAAGACAAATTAGTAATCTCTCTACCTCTGGTTGGAATGGTGGTAGAAAATGGCCTAGAACTCATAAGTGTACTAATAGTGAGAAAACACTAATGAGTATCAAGAATGAGGTTGAACAAGAGAAATAAGTAGCTACAAAAGAACAAAATGTCAAGCTTGGGCATGAGAATTCTAAGGAAGTAGAATGTACTACTATCTACCTACTGTTGCAAATATGTGTGTATGATGTGTTGTCATTGATGTCAACATATCTCTTTGTCAGAGATAGTGAAGACAATGTCGTTCAGTAAAGTAGATTGCTCTGCATTCCCAGTGAGACAAAGATCAGAGTCTCAAGATCAAAGGGTTTTGTAGAGGATTGTCTGAAGTTGCTCCAGTTAAGATTTGAGAGGTCCGCATGGAGGATTGGTGAAGTTATGGCCATTTGAGTAGAACTAGGTTTTGTAGTTGTTCAGAGGTAACAAAGTGATAGGAATTTGGTATGGATTGCTCTGCATTGGAATATTATGGTCTGTGGTTCTAGAGGTATGTTTGGGATGTTGGTGTGTATCCTCAACTCAAGTGATTCATGGTTTGGAGGTCTGCAAGCAATCTTTCTGGCGTGACTATCATGACAGTTAGTGTTCTCAAGTTCCTATATGAAGATGTAAGTGATTCTGGTGATTTGAGGTGGTGCGATTATTCTTGTTGATTTCATTGTGCTTGTGGATGTCTCTCGATCTTGTGCCTATTGTGTTGGTGGTTCGCATTAAGGATTGAGCTCGTAGTTGAAGATTTCTCCTTGGGTGTTTCTGTTCTTTCTAGTCTTGGCTGACCGAATGCTTCGTGCATGTTGCGGATGATCTAAGAGAAGTTCTATGGAGTGTGGCATGTTGTTCAAGGAAGATTTGAGTACCAGCTATGTTTGACCGATAGTGTAGTGGTCCACATGTAGCATTTTGTATTAAGTCAAGTCTTTTTGTAAATGTTTATAATGCCAACCTTGGAGATTGTTCCAATGGTTGATGATTGTAATGCTGACCTTCATGTTCATTCCAAGGTTGATGTAGTGTATAAATACTTGTAGTTGAGTCATGGAAAAGTAGTCCTTGAGTAAAAATGATAAGATTCTAAGAAAGGTCCAAAGGTAGAGCAGAGAAGAGGAAGAGGAGAAGAGGAAGAGCAGTGATGATGTAAAGGTAGCGAAGAAGTGGTTGGAGGCAGAGCAGAAGTGTTATGAGATTCAATGGAACTGAACCCTGGCATGGAGAAGATGATGTTACTCAGTTCAACCTTTCAGTGTTAACCATGTGAATGTTTTTGTAGACAGTGAGTCTCTTGGAGTAGTGAGCTCTGGGTAGTGTGCCCGAAGGTAGGTGCCTTCCCATTTTTCTATTCTTTTAATAGAGAATAAATCTTGTGGATTAACCCCCACCATGGTTTTTCCCTTAACCAGGTCTCCACGTAAAAATCTTGGTGTTATGTGTGTTGATTGTATTTATGCTCATGTGTTGTTGTTTCATGCTTTCATGGTTATATCTGTTAATAAGTGGTAAAGAAGATTAAGTGCAGCAAAAGATAAAGTTTTGTGACAACTGATTCACCCCCCCTCTTAGTTATCTGTCCTAATTTCAACAATAGGTATCAGAGCCGGTTCCTCTAAAAGAAGCTTGACCACTTGAGGAGATCCAGGATGTCGACATACAAGAAGGACAGTTTGAGATTTGATGGAACAAATTACTCTCTTTGGAAGAATCGCATGGAGTGTCGTTTATAATGCATGGGTGATCCTTATTGGTTGATAACTAAGAATAAGTATACTCCTCTGAAGAATGGTCCTACAACTCTAGATGATATCAAAGAAGCTGAGTACAACATTCGGGCTAAAGAAGCATTATTGAGTGCCTTGACTGATACAGAAATGACAAATGTCTTGGAATTGCAAACTGCTCATGAAATCTGGAAGAAGTTGGAAACTCTATATGAAGGTGATGCATATGTCAAATGTGCTAAGTTACAGAGCCTAAAGGGTAGATACAAATGTTTGAGGATGAGTGAAGATGAAAACATCACTTCCTACATGCAGAAGGTGAATGAACTTGTGTGCAGTATCAGGTGTACTAGTGGAAAACTAGAAGAATCATAGATTGTTGCCAAAGTGTTCAGATCCTTATCTGCTTCATACAAGCATAGAGTTGCTGCTATTGAGGAGATCAGGACTATGACAGATGTTGTAAGGGATCATTTGGTT
This sequence comes from Cunninghamia lanceolata, assembly GCA_027924645.1. Classification (NCBI taxonomy): domain Eukaryota; kingdom Viridiplantae; phylum Streptophyta; class Pinopsida; order Cupressales; family Cupressaceae; genus Cunninghamia; species Cunninghamia lanceolata. Next base: position 79,127 of record BSBN01000070.1, read on the forward strand.
GGCAATCTTTAGCATTTGAAATGAGTGAGTTTGGTGATTCTCTTCTTAAATTAGAATCTGCATTTAAGGCCAGTGTTTTCAAAAAGCAAAAATTTGATCCAGGTGAAAGCTCTTCAAGAAGACTAACTAGATATGAGAACCTAAGGAAGGAACTTGAAGAAGATGAAGTTGAGCTTGAAGAACTTGAATGCCTTGTTTCCAAAGGATTACCAAGAGGATCTAGTAAGTATGAAGGAAAGTTGCCTTTCAAATGTTTTGCTTGCAATAAGATTGGTCATTTTGCTTCAAGGTGTCCAGAGAAGGTTTCAAATCCAAACCCTAATAGACCTAGGGTTCAGAAGAAATGCTATTATGTCCAAGAAGCTGCTGATGAAGGAGTCACAGATGATTAATCTGATATGGGAAGTACCTCTGGAAATGAATGGGTGTTCATTGTGATCCAAGAAGAAGATTTGGTGCCTACTGAATCTACTAGCTATGTGAATGTGGAAAGTGCCTTAGCTGCCCAGATTGAAGAAAAGGATGAATGGGTGATTGATAGTGGATGTTCTCATCATATGACTGGTGATAAAAATAAGTTTGTAAGTTTGAAAAGATATGAAGGTGGAATTATGAAGATTGGAGACAATTCAGCTGGTAGAATCCATGGCAGAGGATCCATCTCTCTTGATGGTAAGAATAACACTAATGATGTTTTGTATGTAGAAGGGTTAAAGCATAATCTTCTCAGTGTTGGACAGTTGGTTGACAAAGGGTATGATCTCTGATTCAAGGATGGAAAATGCAGAATTTTGGGAAGCTTCAGAATTGAGATTGCATCTGGTACACAGACTAGAGGTAATATCTTTCATTTAAGTGGTACTAGTAAAAGTTGTTTGATTGCTTAGATTGATCAGAGTTGGTTATGGCATAGGAGAATGTATCATGTAAACTTTGATAACATTGTCAAGATAAGTACTACTCAGGCTATGAGAGATCTTCCAAAGCTTGTGAAACCTGCTAATAGCATGTGTAAGGAATGTTAGTTGGGCAAATAGAACAGAGCTACATTCAAGAGTAAAGAACAATTTTCAAGTGGATTGTTGGAACTTGTGAACACTGATTTGTGTGATCCTGCCAGAGTTAGGAGTTTGCAAGGAGACAAATACTTTATGTTGCTGATTAATGATTACTCCCGGATGATGTGGGTCACTTTCTTGAAAGAGAAATCAGAGGCTCTTGACAGATTCAAGGTGTTCAAGGCTAAGGTGGAGAATGATATTGGTGTGAAGATAAAGTGTCTAAGATTTGACAGAGGTGGAGAGTTTACCTCCGGTGAGTTTAATGCATTTTGTGAAAAGCATGGAATAAGAAGACAATTATCTGCTCCTAGGACTCCTCAGCAGAATGGAGTTGTGGAAAGGAAGAACCAAACTATTCAAGAGGCTGCTAGAACCATGATGATGGAGGCAAATGTTCCACATGTCTATTGGAGAGAGGCTATGAGTACTGCTGTCTACACTCTTAACCAGGTGTAGATCAAAGGTAATACTGGTAAAACACCTTATGAACTGTGGTTTGGTAATGCTCCTACTGTGAAATACTTTAGAGTTTTCGATAGTAACTTCTATATCAAGAGAGATGAAGATCTAGGCAAGTTTGATGCAAGATGTGATGAAGGAATATTTCTGGGTTATTCTAACCAAAGCAAGCCATACCGATGCTTTAACAAGAGATTGAAAAGGATTGTTGAAAGTACTAATGTCAAGGTTGATGAAAGCAAGGAGAGGCCTTCCAAGTCTTGTGGATATGAATCAGATGATCAAAATGGAAGTCCAAATAAAGGAAAGCAAGTTTAAACTTAAACTCAAATTTAGATTGCTACGGAGAATCCAGTGACTCAAGAAGTTAGTGCAAATGTTGAGGAACAAGTTCAAGAATAAGAAGTTTAAGAAAATCCCAAAACTCCCAAGTATGTAAGGTTGAATCATTCTGAAGATCAGATCATAGGAGATAGAAATAAAGGTGTTCAAACTAGAAGAAAAATTTCTGAAGAACAAGTGGAGTATTGTTTGATTTCAACGATTGAACCAAAATCAGTGAATGAAGCTTGTAATGATGAAAGTTGGATAAAAGCAATGGAAGAAGAATTAATGCAAATTGAAAAGAATCATACTTGGGATCTTGTTCCTAGACCTGAAAACAAAAATGTAATTGGAACTAAATAGGTCTTTCGGAATAAATTGAATGAAGATGGTGAACTTGTGAGAAACAAAGCAAGATTGGTGTGCAAAGGATATTCTCAGGTAGAGGGAATTGATTTTGAAGAAACTTTTGCTTCAATGGTAAGAATCGAGACAGTTAGATTATTTCTTGCCTTTGCTGCTTACAAATATTTCAAAGTTTACTAGATGGATGTCAAGTCAACATTCCTAAATGGAGAGTTGGAAGAAGAAGTCTACATTGAGCAACTGAAAGGATTCTAGTTGTCTGATCAAGGAGATATGGTGTGCAGATTGAGGAAAGCATTGTATGGACTTAAACAAGCCCCAAGAGCGTGGTATGCAAGATTAGATAAGTATCTGCTAAAGTTAGGTTTGAGCAAAGGCACAACTGACAGTAATCTTTATTTCAAAATTGATCATGAACACATCTTGATTGTTGAGGTATTTGTTGATGATATCATCTTTGGTGGAAATGAGAGCATGTGTAAAAAAATTGCTGATTAGATGCAAAGTGAATTTGAGATGTCCATGTTTGGTGAAATGGATTTCTTCTTAGGTATGCAAATCATTCAGTCAGATAAGGGCATTTTCATATCTTAGTCTAAGTATATGAAAGAGTTGTTGAAAAAGTTTGGAATGGAGGATTCAAAACCAGTGAGTACTCCTATGATAACCGGATGCAAGTTGAGTAAAGATGATGATTCCTCTAAGGTAGATCAGAAAAGGTATAGATCAATGATTGGAGGACTGCTTTATCTGACTCAAACCAGACCTGATATTATGAATGCAGTTGGCATTATTGCTAGATTTCAAGCTGATCCTAGAGAATCTCATGTTGTAGCAGTCAAAAGAATTTTTAGATATCTAAAGGGGGCATCTGATTATGGCTTATGGTACCCTAAGGATGATGATTTCACTCTTCATGCATATACAAATGCTGATTGGGCAAGAGATGTGGATGATAGGAAGAGTACTAGTGGTGGTGCATTTTTCTTGGGAAAGAGATTGGTTTCTTGGTTGAGCAAAAAGTAGGAGCCAATATCTCTGTCTATTGCAGAGGCAGAGCATATAGCAACATCAAGTAATTGTACTCAAGTTTTGTGCATGAAGCAAATGTTGCAGGATATCATAATTGTGTTAAAAGAGCCTATTACAATCTTCTATGATAATTCAAGTGCAATAAACATCTCAAATAATCTGGTGTTGCATTCAAAGACAAAGCACATATCCATCAAGTTTCACTTTTTGAGAGAGAAGGTAAATGAGAATGAAGTCAGATTGGAGTTTGTTTCTTCAAAGGATCAAATTGTGGATATCTTCACTAAGCCTCTACCTAAGGACACTTTTTGAGTATCTCATAGTGAAGCTAGGGGTTATTACCGCTACTATTTAGAATTAAGGTGCAGTAGTGTGCATCAGTCCGGTGGAACTCACAGTCATATTTTGTGATCCAAATTGATGTTAAGGGGATGCTACTCAGGGGAAGTAGTCAGTATGTTAATTCTAGAGGTCAGTTTGGTTTTATCTAAAAAATAAAAAGGGGGAGAGATGATTGCAAATATGTGCCCTTTGACATTGATGTCAAACGGGGAGAGAAGTCATGTGAAAAATTTGGAAGTAAGTAGTTGCTGGTGAAAGGGGGAGCAGTGAAGAAAGTGGTTGTAGGTGTGATAAGAGAAAGGGGGAAAAGTCCTTGTCTTGATGGTTGAATCAATTTTTTACATCATATGTTGCATCAATGACAAAGGGGGAGATTTTTGCAAATATGTGCCTATAATGTGTTGTCATTGATGTCAACATATCTCTTTGTTAGAGACAGTGAAGACAGTGCAGTTCAGTAAAGTAGATTGCTCTGCATTCCCAGTGAGATGAAGATCAGATTCTGTGGATCAAAGGGTTTAGTAGAGGATTGTCTGAAGTTGTTGTAGTTAAGATTTGAGAGGTTTGCATGGAGGATTGGTGACGTTATGGCCATCTAAGTAGAACCAGGTTTTGCAGTTGTTCAGAGGTAACATAGTGATAGGAATTTGGTCTGAATTTCTCCGCATTGGAATATTATGGTCTGTGGTTCTAGAGGTATGTTTGGGATGTTGGTGTGTATCCTCAACTCAAGTGGTTTGTGGTTTGGAGGTCTGCAAGCAATCTTTCTAGTGTGATAGTCATGACAGTTAGTGTTCTTAAGTTCCTGTATGAAGATGTAAGTGATTCTGGTGATTTGAGGTGGTGAGGTTGTTCTTGTTGATTTCATTGTGCTTGTAGAGGTCTCTAGATTAGGTGCCTATTGTGTTGGTGGTCCACATTGAAGATTGAGCTCATAGTTGAAGATTTATCCTTGGGTGTTGCTGTTATTTCTAGTCTTGGCTGATCAGATGCTTCGTGCATGTTACAGATGATCTAAGAGAAGTTCTATGGAGCGTGGCATGTTGTTCAAGGAAGATTTGAGTACCAGCTATGTTTGGCCGATAGTGTAGTGGTCCACATGTAGCATTTTGTATTAAGTCAAGTCTTTTTGTAAATGTTTGTAATGTCGACCTTGGAGATTGTTCCAATGGTTGATGATTGTAATGCCGACCTTGATGTTCATTCCAAGGTTGATGTAGTGTATAAATACTTGTAGTTGAGTCATGGAAAAGTAGTCCTTGAGCGAAAATGATAAGATTCTAAGAAAGGTCTAAAGGCAGAGCAGAGAAGAGGAAGAGCAATGATGATACAAAGGTAGCAAAGAAATGGTTGGAGGTAGAGTAGAAGTGTTATGAGCTTCAATGGAACTGAACCCTGGCATGGAGAAGATGTTGTTACTCAATTCAACATTTCAGTGTTAACCATGTGAATGTTTTTGTAGACAGTGAGTCTCTTGGAGCAGTGAGCTCTGGGAAGTGTGTCCGAAGGCAGGCGCCTTCCCATTTTTCTATTCTTTTAACAGAGAATAAATCTTGTGGGTTAACCCCCACTGTGGTTTTTCCCTTAACTAGGTTTCCACGTAAAAATCCTGGTGTTATGTGTGTTGATTGTATTTTTGCTCATGTGTTGTTGTTTCATGCTTTCATGGTTATATCAGTAATCCGTTAATAAGTGGTAAAGACGATTAAGTGCAGCAAAAGATAAATTTTTGTGACAACTGATTTACCCCCCCTTATCAGTTGTCTGCCCTAATTTCAACACCTACATGCATTGAATGGTACAAGTGCACCACAAACACTCAGAGTAAAATTGTTTATATAAAAAAGGTGAAAGGTGACAGTGTTGGTTGATTCAGGAAGTACACACAACTTTATTAATAGAAGATTAACTAATGAGCCCAATTTCATGTATCCAATATCTAATTTTTAGTTCATGATAGTTGATGGGAAACAACTCTCTTGTGGTAGTAAATGACATCATATAAAAATCTTGATGTGAAATTATCAAATAGATTCATAAATTTTCTCTATCCCAGTTGGGGGAGCAAATGTAGTTTTGGGTGTACAATGGCTTAGACAGTTAGGAACAATGACTTTCAATTTTCAAGACTTATCCATGGTTTTTAGTACACGTGGGAAAACTATAAACTTATTAGCTCCACCAAGTCAAATTATTAGCTCCCATAGGATGGATAAACTACTGAAGAAAGGTTATTATAGCACAAGTGTACAACTACATTTTGTACAAGTACAAGATGTGAAAATTCAAGATCAACCAAAGATTCAAGAGATCATTCAACACCATCAAAATGCATTTCAAAAACCTAAGGGTCTACCCACAATCAAAGACCATGCTTGTGCCATTGAATTAATACCAAGAAGTATTGTTCATCCTAATAAAAGTGCTTATTCATCCCCAATGATTATGGTTAACAAGAAGGATGATTCATGGAGAATATTCCCACATTATAGGGAGCTCAACAAGCTCAATTTTAGTGACAAGTTTCATATATTCCTAGTATTGATGAATTGGTAGATGAATCTAATAATCTAGTTTTCTTTACTAGGTTAGATTTACATTTAGATTATCATCAAATTCAACTAAAGGAAGATGATATAAATAAGACTACATTTAGAACACATGAGGGTCATTATGAATTATTATTTATGTCATTTGGTGTCATTAATATCCAATAAACTTTTCAAAGCCTCATAAATTCAATGTTCCATCTATTTTTTCAAAAAATAGTGTTTGTATTCTTTGAGGACATCTTCATCTATAGTAAAACATGGAATGATGAACAATTCATAGAAAAGATTCTAGAGTTACAAAGCATTGAGGGAAACACCTTTTGAAGGGGATGGGAATGTGAGGATCATAGTATGCTATATTCCTAATTAGAATAAGGATAAGCACTTGTGGCATGCTTAACCTTAATAGATGCATTTATTAGTCTTAGTTATTCCTTAAGATAACTCAATTAGGATGAAGGGGTGTGTCCCTGCATAGTTATGCATATAAATAATGAGAGTGACTCTCCTAAACCATCATATCATCTAATATTGAATTCAACTATTATTTTCTGATTATTGGAGGTCACTCCCTTGAAGTGGTTTGCTATTTTCCTGGTTTTTACATTTATTTCTAAGAAATATCATAACAAACTTGAATTAAAATTGACCTTTAGTGCAAGGGTTTAAAATATTTTTAAAGTGTAAGGTGAAAATTTTTATCTAAAGTTTGTGTTAATTTAATCATTTTATTTCAAATATTTTACATCACAAATAAGGCCTTCCAAAATTTGAATTATTATTGAAACATGAGTGGATTCCATTTTGTGAAGTTGCATCAATGTATTATTGGGTTGTCAAATATTAAAAGGCCATTCTATCTCCCAACCACATTGTAGATGTTTGAGAAGAGGACATATGCCAACTAGTATTGTGGATCCACCTCAAGAACACACTTTAGTAGCTATAATTCAAACTACAAATCTTAAATTAGATTGAAATCTTGTTAAGATTGGACCTTTAGATGTATACAAGTTAAATGATAAGGTCACGATACCATAATTTATTGATACACTTATCCAATTCACCAAATATTAAAGCATGTGTTATATGGATGTTTAATATTAGCTCTTAGATATTTATATAAAACAAATGCTAAAAAATAAGTATTCTCATATATCCCTTTCACCAAAGTTCTTGATGCTAATTTTTATCTAGCACATGATGATCTATGTTAAAACATTTCAAAAATCAAGCATTGTCAAAATTGAGTCTCATTTATTAAAATCAAACCATTATACAACCACCAAGCTAGAAAATAACAAAAAAAATAAGATTGACAAATTCCAATCACATTTACATAAAAGGACAAATTACTTCACCCAAGGAAGAAACTAATTTTGCCATGTGTATCTTGTTATATTTGGCTTCAGTAGTAAGTGAGCAATTTAATAACTCTAGTAAAATTTAATTGAACTTTTTTCTATTTGGTTTCTTTTATACCAAGGTTTTTTAATGCAACTATTCTTTTCAATTAGTAAAAATCTAAGTGTGTGTGAACAGTAACAATATTTTTAGAAAAGATAAAGTGGTCACATGATATATTTTTATGTGCAATAATGTTCACTTCTAAATTTGAATTAAAACAAGAAACAAATTCAAAATAGACAATTGAATTTAGTTTTCAATATCTATTATATTTCATTGTAGAGATATAGGTACTATAACATGAAATTTAAATCAATGCTTTCTATCAATAAGAACAAAATAAAAATAATACGAAAATACATATACATCCACTACACAACCTTCATAGAGAATGGGATTGGGGGAATCTTTTAGTGAAAAGGGAAGGGGAAGGGGAGGAGGAAGGGGAAAGGGAAGGGGAAGGGGTATAAAAATACTTTATTAACAGATCTTTTCTCGAACACTTTGATCAAGAATGACAATAATGTCATCCATGACTTTAAAACATCTTGTTCTACATTTTTTGTTGAAGCATAATACTCCAATAACAATTGAAAACCCAAGTCCAATGCTCAATCCAATTCCCACCCCCCACCATACATGTTCCTCCCACTCTTGTCCTCTTACATCTTCATTATAAGTGTTGTTTGAAGTAGGAAAAGAGGAACAATTTATGTTTATTTGAATTCCACAAAGATCTCCATTGCTTGAAAATGATCTTTCATCAAATGTTGACAACTAACCTCCTTGTGGTATCCTACCTGAAAAATTATTAGAAGATATGTCCAAGTAACTCAAAAATGTGAGAGATTGTAGTTCTGCAGGAATATTTCCAATAAGATTATTCCTTGAAAGATCAAGTGACTCCAACTGCACAAGATTTCCAAAAGAAGAAGGAATTTTTCCACTGAGATGATCCCTTGACAAATTGAGAATCCTTAGACCAATGAGGAATCCAATTTCTAAAGGAATATTTCTTGAGAAGTTGTTATTTGAGAGATCAAGACACCAAACCAATGCCAAAGATCTCACATACTCTAGAAATTGCCCTTTGTTGTTTATTTCCATTTTATCTAAATAAAGCATGTTTGAGCTTAGATTTGAGTATTGAAGGACTTCTGCACTTTGTGTTTGATTTGCCATTGCTCTCAAGTTTTTTAAGCTACTTGGAATAGCTCCAGACAAATTATTACTTGATAAAATCAATACTTGAAGATTTTGTAATTTTGTTAACTACAATGGTATTCCACCTTCTAATTTATTAGATCTCAATACCAAAATTCGAAGACCAAATAACTTCCCTATCCAATTTGGGATGGTTCCTTCCATGTTATTATATCCCAAATCTAGAATCTCCAAAGAAGTACAATTTTTAAGTGATGATGGAATTGGCCCTTGTAGTCTATTACTTCCCAACTTCAGTGTTTGAAGACAAACCATGTTGCTAATCTCACCTTCCAAATTATTTTTTTCTAGATTTAACACCTTTAATGTTGAGGAACAATTTCCAAAACTTGCAAAAATATTCCCTGTAAGCTTGTTATTTGACACATCTAGAACCTCCAAGTTATGCCCTTCACAAATAGAATGTGGAAAGGCACCACTGATATGATTATTTGCAAGTGACAAATAACTGAGTTGACTCTGGCCATATTTGTCAATGTTTGTTGGAATGATGCCATCAAATTGATTCTCGGACATGTCCAAGAATTCCACATCTGGATGAGGTTCAATAATATTCCCTTGTAACTTGTTTTTATGTAAGTCAATATTGTAAGCAATAAACTTACTGAACTTAGATGACAAAGGCCTTCCTCCAAATTGATTACATGAGAGATTGAGTGCGCCAAAGGGTGTATGGTCCCACAACCAATCTGGAATATTTCCGCCGAGAAAATTGTTGGACAAGTCCAAGTCTATTATGGTGTATTGAGTGGATATGAAAGCTGGGAAATCACCATCCATATTACAAGAACTCAAGTGCAAAGATTGAAGCTGGAATTTAGGGATCCAAGAGACTTCAACTTTTACTTTCAAAAAATTGTTAGAAAGGTCCAATGCAATAAGCTTTGTCAAATTTTCTACTTGAGAGAACAAGAATGTGCCATTCAAAGAATTATTACTAACATCAAGCCGAGTCAAAGATGAGAGGTTACCAAAAGTAGATGGCAAGCTTCCATTTAATTGGTTTGACTTGAGGGAAAGATATGAAAGCTTTGATAATCCACCTAAAGAGCTCCATGGAATGCTGCCTGTTAGTGAGTTTTCAGAAAGATCCAACACTTGAAGTTGTGAGAGATTTCAGAAAGATCGAGCAGCTCTTGTTTGAAGCGGATGAGCGCACTTCTTTCTTGAGGAGGGCATCCCCACCAACAGCAGCACGTGCCCACCATGGCCAACAACACCACCACCCAAAACAATCCTTTTCCCATGTTCAGACAGTGTTCAGACAGACCCTCTCAATACTGATAATATTAATACTTAGCACATTCCCACTTCCCAAATGACTCTTCTACTTGATGGAATGGGCTGAAAGTTGAGGCATATTTATAGGAACTACAAACCTTCTCAGTTGGGTTCATAAAATTTTCAAGGGCAACCAAAGTCTTCATAGCGAAAAATGTAGTGAAACTTCTGAAGGGATAATTTTCAAAGTCCTTGTGATGGGAGCGTGCCTGCAGAAACATGAGTCATTCTTATCTCTATCTCTCGAGTCTCAGCCACCCAAGTGGACCAAAAATATCTGCAACCAGACAATCACGGGAAGTAGTCTACGCAACCTGGACGGTGGAAAAGTTATCTGACAAAAGTAGTTGTAAAGCTCTTCAGAAGCGTGAGATGGCATACATTACTTCTCGTGAATGTATTTGACCGGGACCGAATCGAATCCCGCCAAGGCTTCAGTGGCCGTGGGACCGTGGGATGATAGATGGGGCCGGGGTAATTTATAACTGTCATAATCCATCTATTTTGAATGGTATGTATGAGTAAATTTTAATTTTTATTTATTGGTGTGTAAGAAATATTGACAAAAATAGTTACTCCAACAATTTATTGTAAGTTGTAGTCTTGAATATGGAAATATGTTACAGAAATGAGAAAGATTGACAACTATTGATTTAGATTTTTAACGACCCTTCTTTGATTTTTTTAATAGAATAGAAAAAAATGAGACACTATACTTCAAAAAAACTTCATTATTCTCAATTTAATATTGTTAAAAAGAACATATCTACATATTTATAAGAATAATACTTTAAAAATACATCTTATTCATTATTGAAAATGTTTATGTTTATTTAAATAATTAATATATTAAGAATTTGTTTTTTTTAAATGAAAGATTTTATATCAAATTCAAATAGTTTATATATTATGGGCTGATTTTTTTTTCAGTTATCTATCTACCTATTCATTTATATAATTCATTATAATTAGTCCATAGGCTTTTATATGTGAGCATTATAGTGCTTGGAATTGTCTCACGCCATAAAAAAAAATTAGGCCAATTTTTTTTTTTAAAGCTGTCAGTTGTTCTTATGGGCATATTCCTTGAACCTGTTATAAGTGCAAGTGTTAGTTGACATAACTTTTTATATGTGAACATTATAGTACTGAGAACTGTTGCATGCCGTAAAAAAAACTGAGGACGGAAAATTTTCAACTCGTCGATTGTTCTTATCTGCGTATTCCTTGAACCTCCTATGGTTGCAAGTGCTAATTTATAAATTGGGTCAAAAATTATGCTAGAAATGGATTGTAATGACATGCCAAATTATTTAAAATTTGATAATAAACATCATATTGAGACTTAGTACATTCCCACTCTTACAATTCATTCCCACTATTACAATTCAACTTCCCAAATGACACGGAATTGGCTAGAAATTGACGAGTTTGGAAATGACGTTTCTGACAAACTTTCAACGACCACCAAAGTCTTTGAAAATGATAGTTTTCGAAGTCTTGTTCAAACTGAGTAATAATTTTCAAAGTCTTTCGAAAGTCTATAAAATATAGAGAAGGTAGGCAGTAATAATTTTCAAGGTCTTTTGAAAGAGTGGAAAATTTAGATTAATAATTTATAACTGTCATAATCCATTTTGAATAGTATATACGATTGAATTTTATTTTTTATTCACTGATATGGAAAGAATAAGAAAGATTGAAGATGCAGTCTTGAGTATGGAAAGATTTTAAAGAAATGAGAAAGATTGACAAATATTGATTTAAATTTTTACAAAATATTCTTTAAAATTCTTTTTAAATAATTTTCTATGAACACTAATATTTTTTTAATAATTTTCTAGGTTTTAGAGAAGACTAATTTCAAGAAAGATTAATCTTATTTAATAATTTTCTTTTCTTCTAGGAAATACTAATCTTTTTTAATAATTCCCCAAGGAAGACTAGTAAACTCAACTAATAATTGTGTGTAAATTGAATGTTTACATATAATATATTTTACGATTGCTTTTATAAAATAGAAAATAATTAAACTATATAATATAAAAAAGTTATATTTTTCTTAATTTAATATTCTTAAAAAGAACATATCTACAAATTTATAAGATTTATATTTTAAAAAGACATCATATTCATTATGGAAAATGTTTAAATTTATTTAAATAATTGATATATTAAGAATTTTATTTTTTTAATGGAAGATTTTGTATCAAATTCAAATAGCTTATATATTATGTGATAATAATTTTTTTGAATAATCTATCTAGATATTTGTATTATTCATTATAATATATAAATTATGTTTTTTTTAATTATTACTTCAAGAGTTATGAGAGGTGTAGCTATGTAGTAGCAATGGGTAGATTGTAATAGCATGACCCCTTACCTTAAATTTGATAGCCATTTACATGTCAAATTATTAATATTTAATAATAAACATAATATTAATGATAGTTTATTAAGTATAAATAAATAAAAAAGCACATTGGTAACTAGAATAAAATATATTGATTTAATTATTTTATAATTGTTTGCATGGATTGTATTATTTATTTTATTACTATTGTAAAATAAATTAACTCAAGTAAATGCCAAAGTAAATAATTTGTTTTCATTTAATTTATTTCAAAATTATTAAAAATAAAATAGCTCTTCAATTAAAAATAAAGTGAATAATGTTTAAAATAAAATAGTTCTTAAATAAATGTTAAAACAAATAGTTCTTAGATAATTATAATTTTAGGACATGTAATTTACAACTATCATAATCCATTTTGAATTTGCTCACTTTTATTTTTTATTCATTGATATGGAAATAAATAAGAAAGATTGACAAACATAGCTATTCCAACACATTATTGCAAGTTGTAGTCTTAAGCATGAAAAGATGTTAAGAAACAAGAAAGATTGACAATTATTGATTTAGATGTTTAACAACCCTTCTTTGATTTTTAACAATCCTTGACAATTATTTCAAGTCTTGAGCATAGAAAGATAAAGAAATAAGAAAGATTGACATTTATTTATTTAGATGTTTAACAACTCTTCTTTGATTTTTAACAATCCTTGACAATTATTTCAAATCTTGAGCATAAAAGGATAAAGAAATGAGAAAGATTGACAATTATTGATTTAGATGTTTAACAACCCTTCTTTGTTTTTTAACAATTCTTGACACTTATTTCAAGTCTTGAGCATAGAAAGATAAAAAAAAATGAGAAATATTGACAATTATTGATTTAGATGTTTAACAACCCTTCTTTGATTTTTAACAATTCTTGACAATTATTTCAAGTCTTGAGCATAGAAAGATAAAGAAATGAGAAAGATTGACAATTATTGATTTAGATGTTTAACAACCCTTCTTTGATTTTTAACAATCCTTGACAATTATTTCAAGTCTTGAGCATAGAAAGATAAGGAAATGAGAAAGATGGACAATCATTGATTTAGGTTTTTCACCACTCTTCTTTGATCAATTATTGATAGTTATTGTTGAAAATATTTAAATTTATTTAAAAAAATGATATATTAAGAATTTGTTTTTTTTTTTTTTAAATGAAAGATTTTCAGATCAAATTCAAATAATTTGGCCAATAGACCATTCTATATATGTACACATCATGTAACCACTAAAAATTTGATAGTCATTTAAAAAAAAAATTGTTCATCCAAAATCTATTAAAAAATTGGTTGAATAAGTGTTAAAAACAACTAAAAAATAGCAAATAGAAGGAAAAGACCCAAAAATAGACAATGGAAGGAGACATCGTGCAAGAAAGGCTATATGTAGGGAAATAAATCAGAGAATGAAATGCCACGAGGAAGATGATTCTTATAAAGACCTAGACAGATCTCAAAACAAGAGGAAGGGTGATGGGTTGCAGGAGCCTCTAAATCATTTATCAATGAACTCTGTTGCTGCCATGGATAATAATAGTGATAATACCCAAAAGGGCAAGTATGAGGATGATGATGACTTGCTACCACCAACTATCTGACGTCCTTGGAAATTAAAACTTCATGGGAAGGTGATTGTCTTGATGAATATGAAATTTGTGTATCTTACATATGTGGTTTTGAGTTTGAATGTTTTCTTGACATTTCCCTTGAATTTGGTTTCATCCTTAGGAAGATTTGAGTCCCGATGACTTAACAACAGTTCCTCGCAAGCTATGAACAGGTTTGCTAAAACTCATCCAATTATGGTCATAGGTTTTAATCTGTTTGACAATGTTTTTGTTGCTTGGACATAATTCACCAGCAATTGTGTTTCCAATTGAAACACCTATGACAAAATGACAACAAGAATCCACATTGCATATGCATGTAGCTGATATTTTAAAGCAACACCTTCAAAATGATGCTACTGTAATGTCTGCTCCATTTAGTTCTAATGTAGTTGTTACAACTTACTTCTGGTTGGAAGAAGGTCAGTATCCAATATTTTGTTTCATAATGTATCTGCAGAAGTATGAGTGTATTTCTCTTCAGTTGTGTCTCATGGTTTCAATGCCTTGGGATTCTTTTATTGTAGAAGCTTGACAATTTGAACCCTCCAACTAGAAATATGGTGAAGGTCTGCACCAAAGACTTTAATGGATAGCTCAAATATTGTTGGATGGAATTTATTTTATGGCGATTCTAAACCTTGCACTATTATATGCAAACATCCTCCTGAAAAGTATCTAAAGTAAAAGTAGAGGTTGTAGAAACTCTATATGATCTTGCAAGAATGTTTGTAGCTGAAACAATTTATCTAGAAAAAATCTAAAGCCAGGCTTATTAGCAGCAAAATCAAGATCAACAAGTAGTTCTAAAGAACCTGATAGGATGCAAAGCCTTGGAGTAGCAATTGCTGATGTGGCTTTCCCATCCTCCCCCTTGTCCAGAGCCAACTAGAAGGTATTGTTTTACTATTCATTTGACATAATCTTAAAGTTTGTCCAAGAGGTCATGTCTGAAGGATTCCCATATTAGCAATTTTCTTCTGTAGTTGCAGTTATGAAGAAGAAGCATCCATGAATGAGTTTGGAAACAAAGGATGAGGAGCCTATGTTACTAGAAATAATGATAATAGAAGGCAGCAATCCACCATCAATTGACATCCAAAGCACAACTAACCCATCAGAAAAGCTCACTATTTCAAACCACTCTACTTATATATCATCCATTTCAATAGTCAAACAATCAGTAGTAATTTTACACATCATTCACAATAAAAAGTGTTAAATATTTGTCCTATTTTTATCAGCCAAAATTAACCTTTGACTGTTGAAGTGGATGATATTTAAGAACAACCATTTCAAACTCGGCTGTACCAGTCAATGTGCCCAATAAGGGTACTGAACTCAAAGAAAACCTGGAATATAATAGGGAAGTTGTACAAAAACTAGAGCTTGAGAATAGGCAAGTTATATCCATCTTACACTTTTAGAGCTCCTCAAAACGGAGGTGGACAAAAGGAAATTTGTGATATGCCTTAAACGATGTCCATTTCATTATTCACTTCTGTTTCTTGCAAACATTTTATGGTCTCATGCATTTTTTTCAAAGGAAATTTGTGATATGCCTTAAACAATGTCCATTTCATTATTCACTTCTATTTCTTGCAAACATTTTATGGTGTCATGCATTTTTTTCAATTATCCAATTGAAAAACTCTGAAAGATTAGTAGCTACTATGGAATTTTTTGTGATAAGTGAATGGTTATCAAATGTCTATCATTTGAAATGAACCTCCCAAAGAATGGGCTGGTTCCTTTTCAGCTTGACCTAATATCAACAAACTTTGTTGGATTTAATGCTCGACCTAATCCAACATTCCTCGACTCTATTGCTCCATACACTCTTCCTTTAATGAAATATGTAACAACCTCTAATGTAAGGTCAAATTAAAAAAAACAATGTTTAAGATAGATTATAACTCTTGAGCTATGAAACGATTCATGTTAGTGAAAGAAAGAAAAGTACCGATCACTCTCATATTTGTATTAAAAGAAAAATGACTTGTTATTTAAAGTTACATTTTCTATATTGTATTGTCTCTTTTACCTGTTAAAACTTTGAAATTGATAAGGCAGTTTAATAGGAAAAAAAGGAATGTAATCATTATTTATATTTTTGGTTTTTGTTGGACATTGTTTATATTTTAGATTTTTCTACATAGTTACAATTTACATTAAGAATTAATGAAGAATAAGTATTGTTGTAAATCTTCCTCTTAATGGTTTTCACTTTATTTTTTCAATGGTCTTATTGTATTTTGGAAAACAAATTATTCATGCAAGGTAGATAATGAGATTATGGGTGATATTATTATATATGTTTTAATGTATTTATTAAGACATTATAAATCTTATACCAATAAAGAACTTTTTAACATTTTACTATGTATTAATAGTAACATTAGTTTTTTTATGGTCATTAAGATGATATATAATACTTTTATTTTAAATTAAATTAAGTATTTATTTTTTTATATTAACATTTTAAAATCACACTCAACAATCCCACTTAGTGCTTAAATTTGATGGTCATATGGCCATATTTGGCTATTTTTGCCGTAAAATACAATCAAAATTTTAAAAAGATTGTATCACATGAAAGGGTAGATTTTAGATAGAACGTCAAAATTTCTATAGAGTTATTCTGATATATGTATTTAGTTTTTATATTATTTTTTTAGAATAAAAATATGTCTTAATATTCAAAGGGCAAGTTTGAATAGATAACCGTCATGAAAAATTTGCTTGACACGCAGGGTTGACCATCAAATTTAGGCCCTGATCCCACTCTATGTGAATTTTACCACATAACTTTGTCATTCACAACTTATTTCTATTTTTGAAGTGATAAGTAAGCATTAAGCAATGTGGAAGGTAGTTGAAAACTACTTGACATAAAGTTTGTATGTAAAGTAGGAAAAAAATAATTCTTAAGATTGTGAAATATTACTAAAATATTGATATTAAGTGCTAAAGTTCATGTGATTAACTAACAATCTATTTTCAATTTTTTGTAATAGGGCATTAGGAAGTTGTAGATCCTCATACTAGAATTACATAGGTTTAAGTGATAGAATATTTATAATTTAAAAAATGGAAAATAGAAAGTCTCTATATAGGGTTCCCATTGTACCTTTATATAGTTCTTGTGTGTTTTTATTTGACCCATAATTTAGAAACAGTTCTAGTCCCTAAATTTCTATGTATTTAACGATCATACTATATACATGACTATGACAAAAGATAACAATGCATACTCTCTCAAAGTGTTATATTGGATCTTGCAAGATGTTGTATTGCTAAAGTAATAGGTTATGGGAGAAAAATTATATATTAATATTATATACAAGAAAAATCATAACTAATATTAAGTTATAATATTTAAGTATGTTATCCCTTAGAGCATCAAGCTCACCTTTCAAGGCCTGGTGCAGTTAATTTCTCAATGCTATGATTCCCTAACCTTGCTATCCTTAGTGGTTTCTTGGACAAGAGCATTCCTAATTCAAGTCATCTAACAAAACAAGATAACTCAAATAAACATACGCACATACCACACAAAGTGAATACCAAAATTAATTTTTAAACACACACACAATACCTAAATTAACTCCCCCCCCGACACACACAAAATTTAAATAAAAAAAGTGAACATACCAATGTTCAAACACAAGTGATTCATACAAAGTACAAACATGCATGAATACTTAAGTTCAAATGTTTCAAAGTAGTCCAAACACACACACCACATAAAGTGATTGCCAAAATTAATTTCAGATGCAAATTTAGACAAAATGAACATTAAAATTAAAACACACACTTCAAACAAAAAGTGATCACATGCCAAAGTTCAAACATGCTTCTTGCACAAAGTTAGTTTAACCACATATGAAGTAGACACTTGATTTCAAATATGTCAAAGTGCAAACACACACAAAGTGAATGTCAACGATAAAATACAATCTTCACACAAATTTAGTTCATTCACTTCACACATAGTTTGTTCAAACACACACTTCATACATATACAAAGAAAACTATAAAGTTCAAACATTCCAAAGTTCAAACAAGCACATGAAGTGAATGCCAATGTTAGTACACTCTTCACACAAACTGAATGTGAAATTTCACACACACAAAGTGAATGCCAAAGTTAAAACACACTCTTCACACAAAGTTAGTTCAATCATTTCACACATAGTTTGTTCAAAAAACACACTTCATACATAAATAAGGTAAACACTAAAGTTCAAAGAAGCCTTGAAGTTTAAGCATGTAGTGAATGCCAAGTTAGTACACTCTACATTAAATGTGAAAGTTCACACACACAATAAGAATGAATGCCAAATCTAATTCAAGTACGCAAGCACACACTCACATAAAATGTATGGAATACACACACACACACATAATAAATTCCAAAGTTCATTTGTACACTCCACACAAAATAATAGCTATGTTTCACTTGTACACTCCACACAAAAAAGAATGTCAAATCTTTCAATTTCATTCCACACAAGTGAACGTAAAAGTTTCTTCATATACTCCATGAAAAGTGATAGTTGAAGTTCATTCATAGACCAAAAAATTTATGTCAAAGTTCAATATCACAGACACACAACAAATGCCAAAGTTAGTTCAAACACACATACCACACAAAGTGAATATAAAAATTAATTTTTAAATACACACACAATTTACATTAAAAAAGTGAATATGCCAATGTTCAAATATAAACATTCACATAAAGTTCGTACAAACATGCATAAGCACTTAGTTCAAACATGTCAAAGTACAAATAGACAGATAAAGTGAGTGTCAAAATTATAAAACATGGTAAAGTCCAAACACACACACCACACAAAGTCAATGTAAAAATTAAATTTCAAATGCATAATTCACAAAAAAAGAATGTCAAAGTTAAAACACCTACTCCACACATAGAAAGTTTTCATGAGCCAAATTTCAATCATGCTTCATGCACAAAGTTAGTTCAACCACATATGAAGTAACAACTCAATTTCAAATATGTCAAAGTGCAAACATACACAAAGTGAATGCCAACGTTAAAATAGACTCTTCACACATAGTTTGTTCAAAAAATACTTCATACATATACAAAGTAAACTACAAAGTTCAAACATAGCAACGTTCAAACAAGCACATAAAGCACAAATGCCAATGTTAGTACACTCTTCACAAAAAGTGAATGTAAAAGTTCACACACACAAAGTGAATTCTAAAGTTAAAACACACTCTTCACACAAAGTTAGTTCAATCATTTAACACATAGTTTGTTCAACAACACACACTTCATACATATATAAGGTAAAAACTAAAGTTCAAACATACCAAAGTTCAAGCATGCAATGAATGCCAAGTTAGTACACTCTACACAATGAATGTGAAATTTAGTTCAAACACACATACCATACAAAGTGAATACCAAAATTATTTTTTAAACACACACAATTTACATTGAAAAAGTGAATATACCAATGTTAAAAAATAAATCATTCACACAAAGTTAGTTAAAAAATGCATGAACACTTACGTTCAAACACATCAAAGTACAAACACAAACCACACAAAGTGAATGCCAAAATTAAATTTCAGATGCACAATTCACACAAAATAAATTTCAAAGTTAAAACACACACTTCACACATAAAAGTGATCACATGCCAAAGTTTAAACATGATTCATGTAGAAAGTTAGTTCAACCACATATGAAGTAAACACTCGATTTCAAATATGTCATATTGCATTGAACACACACAAAGTGGATACCAATGTTAAAACACAACACAAATTTAGTTCAATCACTTCACACATTGTTTTTTTAAACACACAATTCATACATATACAAAGTAAACTATAAAGTTCAAACAAGCACATAAAGTGAATGCTAATGTTAGTACACTCTTCACACAAACTTAGTTCAATCATTTCACACATAGTTTGTTAAAAAACACACACTTCATACATATACAAGGTAAACACTAAAGTTCAAACATACAAAAGTTCAAACATGCAGTGAATGCCAAGTTAGTACACTCTACACAGTGAATGTGGAAGTTCACATACACACACACAAAAAGAAGATTAAATCTAAGTGAAAGGTAAAATTCAAACACACTTCATATAAAGTGAATGACAAAGTTAGTTCAAACACTCACACACATAGAAAGTGAATGCTAAATTTTAAGCAGACACTTAACACACACACACAAAAGTAAACATAATTCAATATACCAATTTTCAATTCACACTAATTCAATGTAAAAATTCAAACTTACCTAAACACACAAATAGTAAATAGACCTAATATGTGAATGAAAAAGGTAGTTCACTCACATTTCACACAAAAAATATGAATCCACAATTAACTCAAACAAATTAAGGGGATGTCAAAGTTCAAACATATGGTTCACATAAGGAAAGTGGATGCCAACACACAAACAATAAGTGGCTCAAATCCAAGTGAATGTCAAAGTTAGTTCACACACACACACACGCACGCACGCACACACACACGCTTTTAAGTGAATGTGAAAGTTAGTTCATACATATTTCACACACACAAATTGAATGCCAAAAGCTCACTCAAATAATAAAGAGATGTTAAAATTCAAATGCACACTTCACAAGCACATATTTATAATTCAAATGCAAATAATAAAGAGATATTAAAAATGTTTAAATTTATTTAAATAATTGACATATTTAGAATTTAGTTTTTTAATCGAAGATTTTATATTAAATTCAAATAGCATATATAATGTGATAATATTTTTGTAATTATCTATCTATCTATTTATATTATTCATTATAATATATAAATTATGTTTTTTTAATTATTACTTCAAAAGTTATGCTTAGAGATGTAATTAAATAGTAGCAATGGGTGGGTTGTAATGGCATGACCCCTTAATTTAAATTTGACAACCATTTACATGGAATTCATTAAATTTCCATAGTCCATAGTTGTATAATGAGTGCTTTTGGATTTGACCATGATCAAGATTTTTTTCTCTCAACATTTCGGATCACACTCCATGATCCATCATCAGGAGAAAGAAAGCAAGAGAAGAGACAAAAAATGATTTTTTGTCTCTTCTCTTACTTTTTTTCTCCTGATGATGGATAATGGAGTGTGATCCAAAACATTGAGAGAAAAAATCTTGATCACGGTCAAATCTAGAAGCACTCATTATACAACCATTTACATGTCAAATTATAAATATTTAATAATAACAATAATATTAATGATAGTTTATTAAGTAACAAAAAAATTTAAAAAGCACAATAAAAATGATCAGTAAGTGGAACAAAATATATTGATTTTGTTGCAAGTATGGGCCTAACCGGTGTTGTCATTGATGTCAACATACTCCTATTGCATTAATGATAAGAATTGGACGAGCTGTGTGCTAAGGATATTGAGAAAATTAGTCTCAATCAGGAACAGAGAAGAACAGGGAAGACAGTAAGGTAAAAGTCCAAGATAGGATGAGGATCAGAGGATGCGGATTAAAGGGTTTATAGATATGTGTCTTAAGGTGGTCCAGTAGAGATTTCAGAGGTCCGAATGAAGATCTGAAGAAGTTGTGGTTGTTTAAGTTAAACTAGTTCCAGTGAGATCCGGAAATGCATTGTCCTGTTGTATGGATTTGAGGGAGTGTTGAGGAAGTCTTTGTGAAGTGTCAACTAGATTGTTTTGTGGTTTGAAGGTCTGCAAGCATCTATTCTTTTGTGATAGTGATGACAGATTGTGTTCTTGAGGTTCCGGATGAAGGAGAAAAGGATTTTAGTAAGCAGGTGAAGTGTGGATGTTCTTGATGATTCAAGAAAGCTTGTGGTGGTCTTTGGATCGTGTCCAGTTCATATTGGTGGTCCGCATTGGAGTTGGAGCTCACGTTTGAAGAATATCTTCTGGATAATGGTGTTCTTCCTGAGGTAGGCTGACCAGATGAGTTATACATCTTGCAGATGATCTTTTGAATGTTTGTTGACTTAGATGAGCATTCATAAGTTGATGCCTTGTATAAATAAGGGATTGCAAAGTCATTTTGAAGTTTTCCTTGTTGAGATGAGTATGTGGTAGCAAGGAGGAGAGCGAAAGACAGAGCAGAAGTATTGAGCTTAATGGAACTGATTCAAGCATGATGAAGATGCTATTTTCTAGTTCAAGTAGGTGATAGTTATTTCTTTGTAGACAGTGTGTCTCTTATAGGCAGTGAGCCTCTTGTGAGCAGTGTGCTCGGGCAGTGAACCCTAATTGGCATGTGCCATTTATTCTTTCTATTCTTCTAATAGAGAATACATTCTTGGGTTAATCACCCCGTGGTTTTTCCCTTAACTGGGTTTTCCACGTCAAAATCTTGGTGTCTCATGTGTTGATATGTTTCTGCTCTTGATTTGTTGCATTGTATGTTTATGATTAATTAATTGTTATGCTGCTAAAATGTTAAGTGGAGTTAAGTGTGAAATTGGAAGAAAGTTTTGCACAACTGATTCACCCCCCCTCTCAGTTGTGTGCCCTTAAATCTAACAGATTTAATTAATTTATAGTTATTTGCATGCATTGTATTATTTATTTTATTACTATAGAAATATAAGGTGTGATTAGTAGGTGTCATAGGAATGTAAGGGGAAAGGTATAGTAGGAGGAATAAATGTAGGGTGTAAGTGAGTGTTTATGAAGTTGTCATGAACCATTCAAAGAAAAAATAAACAAATAGTCTTGGATTTCAAAGATTAAGGAAGGAAAGTGTTTAGGGAATGGTGAGATGAAGGAATGGAGGGATATGGTAAGTAGGAAAAGCCATTTTGATGTAGGAGCATCCTGGGTGAATGACCAATTGGCATCACCCAAAAAAGATTTCCAATTGTTTCTTTCAGCTTTGGTTTGCTTGGGTCTATCTTGGCATCTCTCAGCCTTGGGGTGTAGGTAAAATAACAAGATTTGATCAAATTGAGTTTTTTTCGTACTTTGACTTCGACACTCCATAGGCCGTTTTGTGAAATTTATTCCCAAAGATATGTAAGAGCTAGACTGGAATCCTTTTATAGGGGCATTCTTGGAGGTACCATCTTGAAAGTACAAAAATAATTGAAGTCATATCTCTCACGGTTTGAGAGAAATTAGTGCCATAAATTGGTGTCATTAATGTTAAAATTGTGTCGTAGGTTTACAAAAAATTTAAAATTTCAAAATTTATGAGGGTTGGAGTGAAACCCTTTTGTAGAGGATTTGAGGAGGTCATAACACACCTTTGGACAATTTTTTGGACAAAATGGAGAACTTTCAATTTTCACCTTTTCGGTACATAGTTGCGCACTTCCAAAGCACCAATTTGATCAATTTATCTTGGAGAGGAATATATTATGGTTTTATTGCAACTTTAATAATTATCATCATGCTAAGGAGGAGGCCTTATAAAAGGCAAAAGGAGGCACCTAACTTAGAACAAAACATCTATAATTACTCTTCACATTCCTCTTTATTTACATTTGATTTATTATTTTTATAGAGAGGAAGGGCAGATGGAGCGCCTCTGTTTGAGGTTGAATCTGCATGATATATTGAAAGTGCCAAATGAGAGAGGAGGCAGCTGCAGGAATGAGTAATCAACTGCAAGAATAAGTAAAGAAAATACCAAAGTATTGTAGAGTTTTTGTTGCCAGAAAGAATTGGAGAAAAGCACGTGAATGGAGGAGGCCACTCAATGAATTAGAGATAGAGAAAGCCTCAAGTGAGGAGCACTTGATTTAAATAATTGTTTTGTTTCATTGCAAAAATGGGAGAATAGAAGTGCCTAAATGACAGGAAAATACAAAGGAATTTGGAGAGAAATACCAACATATGGTAGAGAAGTGTGACTACAGAAATTTGGAAGACATGAATGAGTGTAAAATAGAGGAATTAGTTTTGTTGCAGCAGTGA
This sequence comes from Cunninghamia lanceolata, assembly GCA_027924645.1. Lineage (NCBI taxonomy): Eukaryota > Viridiplantae > Streptophyta > Pinopsida > Cupressales > Cupressaceae > Cunninghamia > Cunninghamia lanceolata. Next base: position 103,131 of record BSBN01000070.1, read on the forward strand.
ATAGGTATAGTAAATGAAGAGGATCAATGGAGATCTTAGAGTGAAGGATTTGAACAAGGACAAGCATTATGTGAGTTGGAACACCACTCATTTGCAATTGTTGTATATTAGATTATGTATTTGAACATTTGAGTTATTGCCTGGAAGAATAAAATTTGAAGTGTCATATGCTTGGAATGGAATGATTTCCTATAGCTTGTGTGATAGTAATAAATAAATGAAATGTGAATGTGAATACACCCTATTTCTGTAGCTACTATAGCAAAATCAATTTGATTTGAGCTAAGGTTACAGTAGAGGATATCTACTGGTGAGTGGGAATTTGTTCGTATTGTGAAATTGATTATTTTGTAAGAGGGGAGTACCCTCTTGCATCAAATGGTATCAGAGCCACAAGATCTTAAGAGTGCAGAGTATGCACCAGGACTTGTAGGTGAAGAGGAGTGAAGAGTGGTGAAGAGTGAAGTGATGAAGCCATGAGAGAGAGAGAGTTGAATCTGTGAGAATCATTTTGGCTATCCTCCAATAGAGATGAAGATGGGTAGAAGGTGTACAGACTTCTTCCACTAAGAGGAAGTGGGTAGAAGAGGTCTTGGAGAGGTGCTTCTTCCAGCATCTTCTTGGGTAGAGGATAGTGGTGAGAGTTTAGTTGCAGGGTAATGTAAAAGATTGCAATAGTGAGTAGGATGAAGATACATGTGTGGAAGCCAATCATATGGGATGGCTAGAGAAGGTACAAGAGGAAGGGATTCCTTATAGCTTGATAATATAAAAGATTGAGAGGATTGATAGGTTGTTGGAGCAATGTGAACAAATGGAAGCTAGGTAGCATAACGAAGGTAAAAGGGAAGATATTACAATAAAGACATGTCATAAAAGTGGCATGAAAGAGAAAGATGACAAGAAGAAAGAAGAAGTGGCAACATATATAAAGAAAGAAGAAGAGGAGATCCTTGTGCAAAAGAATCAAAAGGGAAGAGAAGAATGCAACTGAGGTTTCAAAGATGAAGAAGAGGAGTTGCAGCCCTTTGGTAGAAGGGGCATGGGAAGAACATATGGGAGCAGCCCATACATTCCAAAAAGAAAGAAAACAAGAAAGAGAAGAGATAAGGAGAGAAGAGAGTGGGAAAAGAAAGAACATCCAACTGTAGCATGCCAATTTGAAGGTAGAAAAGATGTGGAATATGAAATTGTAGCAGAGAAGGATCCATGGAAGAGCATGACCTATGTGGGACAATGATGTGGAGAATAGGTAATTCATGAAGAAATGAGAAGAGTTGAGGCTTTAGAGTTTGTAGCAAAGGTATATCTTTTGAAATACATAGAAGAAGAAGATAAAATTGATGTAGCAGCAACAACAATAGATCCTTTAGAGGATACGAAAATAGAAGCGGGAGGACACAAACTTGTAGTTGAGGAGCGAAAAGTTGCAACAGATGTAAAGGCATAAATCACAAATTTGGAAGGCCCTAGGTTTGACAAACAAGTGGAAGAAGAAGAGAATGATCTCCTATGGAAAGAGGAGATTGAGAAACTAAATTATATGCTTGAAGGAGATTGGATAGGAGACCATGAAGAGATGAACAATGTAGCAAAAAATGAAGGCAAAGAAATTGGGATAGCAAAAAGAAATGAGGTACAATTTGATAATTTTAAGCTTGATTTGTTTCAAATGATGAATCTAGTAGAGCATAAAGGAAAATAAGAAAAGGGTAGATGCATGGAAGCTTTCCATTTTAATGAGGATGTTGTAGACTTGATTATGGAAGAGGGGTATAATTTGTTTGAAGAAGGAAGTGAAAAGATGGAAGAATTGTTTAGCTTGAGTGAGCACTTGATGAAGATGAATGGGGCAGCTGAGGGTGATGCCATGATAGCAAGAAATGGAGAGCTAACTTTTGATTTTTTTGAATTGTATGAAGAATAAATTGATGGGGATTTGTTTGTTGTTGAGATAGACAAGAAGTTGCAAATAGATGGGAGGAAAATTAATGGAGATGCCAATTTGTATGCATCATGTTTGTGTGAAGAAGTTGTAGAAGATGCTACAGTTGGGAAATTTGGTATAGTAGTTGATGATATGGGAATAGATGGGGTAAATGAAAACCTCATAGCAAAAGATGAGTGGATGAAAGTTGCAATAGATGGTGATGATGGAAATACTACAACAGAGAATAAAGAGGTAAGTTGTTTTGCATTTTGTGATGATATTGTTTTGCATTCATTTGTAATGTTGAGGGTTGACGAGCATGGAGAAGAGCACATGGAAATTGTTGATTTCCATGAAGATGTAGGGGCAGATTTGTATGTATATGATGTAGATTGTGATGTGTATGATGAGGGAATTTGGTGGAGGTGGTCGGATTGTGGTGGGTCAAAACCCACGAAAGAGAAGAAGAGTAGTGAGTTTGTTTGGTGGAGGTGGTCGGTTGATGATGGTGGGTTGGATCCCACAAAAGAGGATAGGAATGGAGAGAATCATTGGATGAGGAGGACGATGCATGGTTGATGTAAATTCATGAGAGTAAGGAGGAAAAGAGTGCAAGTTTGTTAGAGGAGCGTGAAGCTTGTTATGGCGAGATGCTAGAAAAGGAGAGAAAAAATCATTTTTGTGCACATGTTTCAGTGATGGAGTTCACTACAGATTACTTGCAATCTGAAAGAATGGTCCTACGATTCAACTCCTTGTTTGTGAGTGTATGCTCACAAACTTCCTACCCAGTGTGTCTAATGCAGGAGCATCTCGGGCAAATGAGCAATTGGCATCACTCAAAAAGATTTCCAATTATTTCTTTCAATTTTTATTTTTTTAGGTCTATTTTGGCATCTCTCAACCTTGGGGTGTAGGTAAAATAATTAGATTTGATCAAATTGAGTTTTTGTCGTACTTTGACTTCGACACTCTACAAGTAGTTTTGTGAAATTTATTCCCAAATATTCATAAGAGCTAGAGTAGAATCCTTTTACAAGGGCATTCTTGGAGGTACCATATCAAAAGTTCAAAAAGAATTGAAGTCATATTTCTCACGGTTTGAGAGAAATTAATGTCAGAAATTGGTGTCATTAATGTCAAAAGTGTGTCGTCAATTTATAGAAAGTTTAAAATTTCAAAATTTATGAGGGCTAGAGAGAAATATTTTTCCAGAGGACTTGAGGGTGTCTTAACACACCTTTGGACAAATTTTTGGACAAAACAACTCAGAATGTTCAATTTTCACCTTTTCGGCACTCAGTTGTGTACTTCTAAAGCACTAATTTGATCAAGTTATCTTGGCAAGGAATATATTATGGTTTTATTGTAGATTTAATAATGATTATCATGCTAAAGAAGAGGCCTTAGAAAAGGCAAAAGGAGACGCCTAACTTAGAACAAAACATCTGTAGATTAAGAAATTTTAAATAAGCCTTTGAGAGGCATTGAAAATTACTTTTCACATTCCTCTTTATTTACATTTGATTTATTATTTTTATACAGAGGAAGGGCAGATGAAATGCCTCTATTTGAGGTTGAAGCTGCATGATATATTGAAAGTGCCAAATGAGAGAGGAGGCAATTGTGGGAATGAGTAATCAACTACATGAATAAGTACAGAAAATACCAAAGTATTGTAGAGTTTTTGCTGCCAGAAAGAATTGGAGAAAAGGACCTCAATGGAGGAGGCCACTCAGGGAATTTGAGATAGAGAAATCCTTAAGTGAGGAGCACTTTATTTGAACAATTGTTTTGTTTGTTTGCAAAAATATGGGAATAGAGGAAGTGCTTGAATGACATTTTTATGAATTGTATGAAGAATAAATTGATGGGGATTTGTTTGTTGTTGAGATGGACAAGAAGTTGCAAATAGATGGGAATAAAATAAATGGAGATGTTGATTTGTAAGAATCATGTTTGTGTGAAGAAGTTGTAGAAGATGCTATAGTTGGGAAATTTGGTACAATAGTTGATGATATGGGAATGATGATAGGAATAGATGCAGTAAATGAAAATGTCATAGCAAAAGATGAGTGGATGAAAGTTGCAACAGAAGGTGATGAAGGAAATGCTACAATAGTGAAGAAAGAGGTAAATTTGTTTGCATTTTGTGATGATATTGTTTTGCATTCATTTGTAATGTTGAGGGTTGACGAGTATGGAAAAGAGCACATGGAAATTGTTGATTTCCATGAAGATGTAGGGACATATTTTTATGTATATGATGCATATTGTGATGTGTATGATGAGCTAGGAATTTGGTGGAGGTGGTCGGATTGTGGTGGGTCAAAACCCATGAAAGAGAGGAAGAGTAGTGAGTTTGTTTGGTGAAGGTGGTCAGTTGATGATGCTGGGTTGGATCCCACAAAGGAGGATAGGAATGGAGAGAATCATTGGAGGAGGAGGACGGTGCATGGTTGATGCAAATCCATGAGAGTAAGAAGTCCTGAAGAGAGTGTAGGTTTGTTGGAGAGTGAAGATTGTTCTAGCGAGATGTTGGAAAAATAGGAAAAAAAATCATTTTTGTGCACATATATTAGTGATGGAGTTCACAGCATATTACTTGCAATCTAAAAGAATGGTCTTACCATTCAACTCCATGTTTGTGAGTGTATGCTCACAAACTTCCTACCCAGCATGTCTGACACAGGAGCATCCCAGGGGAATGAGCAATCAACATCACTCAAAATGATTTCTAGTTATTTCTTTCAGTTTTGGTTTTCTTAGGTCTATTTTGGCATTTCTCAACCTTGGGGTGTAGGTAAAATAATTATATTTGATCAAATTGAGTTTTTGCCATAGTTTGACTTCGACACTCCGCAGGTAGTTTTGTGAAATTTATTCCCAAATATTCATAAGAGCTAGAGTAGAATCCTTTTACAGGGGCATTGTTGGAGGTACCATATCAAAAGTTCAAAAAGAATTGAAGTCATATCTCTCACGGTTTGAGAGAAATTAATGTCAGAAATTGGTGTCGTTAATGTCAAAAGTGTGTCATCGGTTTACGGAGAGTTTAAAATTTCAAAATTTATGAGGACTGGAGTGAAATATTTTTCTAGAGGACTTGAGGGGGTCATAACACACCTTTGGACAATGTTTTGGACAAAATGGAGAACTTCCAATTTTTACCTTTTCGGTACTCAGTTGCACACTTCTAAAGCACTAATTTGATCAAGTTATCTTGGCAAGGAATATATTATGGTTTTATTGCAGATTTAATAATGATTATCATGCTAAGGAGGAGTCCTTAGAAAATGCAAAAGGAGGCACCTAGTTTAAAACAAAACATCTATAATTTATGAAATTTTAAATGAGCCTTTGAGAGGCATTGAAAATTACTTTTCACATTCCTCTTTATTTACATTTGATTTATTATTTTTATAGAGAGGAAGGGTAGATGGAACACCTCTGTTTGAGGTTGAAGCTGTATGATATATTAAAAGTGCCAAATGAGAGAGGAGGCAGGTACAAGAATGAGTAATCAACTATAGAAGTAAGTAAAGAAAATACCAAAGTATTGTAGAGTTTTTGCTACCAGAAAGAATTGGAGAAAAGCACCTGAATGGAGGAGACTACTCAGGGAATTAGAGATAGAGAAAGCCTCAAGTGAGGAGCACTTTATTTAAATAATTGTTTTGTTTGGTTGTAGAAATAGGAGAATAGAGGAAGTACTTGAATGATAGGAAAATAGAGAGGAATTTGGAGAGCAATATGAGCATATGGCAGAGAAGAGTGACTGTAGAAATTTGGAAGACATGAATGAGTGTAAAATAGAGGAATTAGTTTTGTTGTAGTAGTGAATAGGCAAAGTAAATAAAGAGTGAAGGATTTGAGCAAGGACAAGCATGGTGTGAGTTGGAACACCACCCATTTGTAATTATTGTATATTAGGTTATGTATTGAACATTTGAGTTATTGCCTGGAAGAATAAAATAGTAAGTATCATATACCTGGAATGGAATGAATTCCTATGGCTTGTGTGACAGTAATAAATGAATGAAATGAATGTGAATACACCCTATTTCTATAGCTATTATAGAAAAATCAATTTGATTTAAGCTGAGCTTGCAGCAAAGGGTATTTGTTGGTGGGTGGGAATTTGTTTGTATTGTGAAATTGATTGTTTTTTGCAAGAGAGGAGTACCCTCTTGCATCAAATGGTATCAGAGCCACAAAATATTGAGAGTGTAGAGTATGCACAAAGGCTTGTGGGTGAAGAGGAGTGAAGAGTGATGAAGAGCACAATGGTGAAGCCACGAGAGAGAGTTGATTTTGTGAGAATCATTTTGGCTATCCTCCAATAGAGATGAAGCTAGGTAGACTTCTTCCACTGAGAGGAAGTGGGTAGAAGAGGTCTTGGAGAGGTACATCTTTGAGCATCTTGTTGGCTAGAGGATAGTGGTGAGAGTTTAGTTGTAGGGTAATGTAAAAGATTGCGACACTGAGTAGGATGAAGATACATCTGTGGAAGCCAATCATATGGGATGACTGGAGAAGGTACAAGAGGAAGGGATTCCTTAGAGAGATGACATAAAAGATTGAGAGGATTGATAGGTTATTTGAGCAATGTGACCAAATGGAAGCTAGGTAGCGTAATGAGGTAAAAGGGATGAGATTGCAATGAAGACATGTCATGAAAGTGGCATGAAAGAGAAAGATGAAAAGAAGAAAGAATAAGTGGCAAGAGATATGAAGAAAGAAGAAGAGGAGATTCTTGTGCAAAAGGATTGAAAGGGAAAAGAGAAGAATACAACCGAGGTTGCAAATGAGAAGAAGAAGAGTTGCAACCCTTTGGTAGAAGAGGCATGGGAAGAAGAACATATGTGAGCAACCCATACATTCCAAAAGGAAAGAAAAATAGAAAAGAGAAGAGACAAGGAGAGAAGAGAGTAGAAAAAGGAAGAACTTCCAATTGTAGCATGCCAATTTGAAGGTAGAAAAGATGTGGAATGTGAAATTGTAGCAGAGAAAGACTTTTGGAAGGGCATGAACTATGTTGGACAACAATGTGAAGAGGAGGTAATTCATGAAGAAATGAGAAGAGTGGAGGAATTGGAGTTTGGATCAAAGGTATGTCTTTTGAAAGACATAGAAGAAGAAGATAAAATTGATGTAACAACAACAATAGATCCTTTAGAGGATACAAAAATAGAAACAGAAGGACACAAGTTTGCAGCTGAGGACTAGAAAGTTGCAGTAGATGTAGAGGCATGAATCACAAAGTTGGAAGGCCCCCGGTTTGATAAACAAGTGGAAGAAGAAGAGAATGATCTCCTATGGAATGAGGAGATAAAGAAAATAAATTAGATGCTTGAAGGAGATTGGATAGGGGACCATGAAGAGATGAATGATGTAGCAGAAAATGAAGGCAAAGAAATTGGGACAACGAAAATAAATGAGGTACAATTTGATAATTTTGAGTTTGATTTGTTTCAAATTTGATGAATCTAGCAGAGTATAAAGGGCAAGAAGAAAATAATAGATGCATGGAAGGTTTTCATTTTTATTAGGATGTTGTAGACTTGATTATGGAAGAGGGGTATAATTTGTTTGAAGAAGGAAGTAAAAAGATGGAAGAATTGTTTAGTTTGAGTGAGCACTTGATGAAGATGAATGGGGCAGCTGAGAGTGATGTTGTGAAAACAATAAGTGGAGAGGTAACTTCTGATTTTTTTGAATTGTATGAAGAAGAAATTGATGGTGATTTGTTTGTTGTTGAGATGGACAAGAAGTTGCAAATACATGGAAGAAAATAAATGGATATGCCGATTTGTATGGAGCATGTTTGTGTGAAGAAGTTGTAGAAGATGCTATATTTGGTAAATTTGGTACAATAATTGATGATATGGGAATGATGATGGGAATATATGGGGTAAATGAAAACTTCATAGAAAAAGATGAGTGGATGAAAGTTGCTACTAAAGGTGATGAAGAAAATACTACAACAGTGAAGAAAGAGGTAAATTTGTTTGCATTTTGTGATGATATTGTTTTGCATTCATTTATAATGTTGAGGGTTGAAGAGTATGGAGAAAAGCACATGGAAATTGTTGATTTCCATGAAGATGTAGGGGTAGATTTGTATGTATATGATGCAGATTGTGATGTGTATGATGAGGGAATTTGGTGGAGGTGGTTGGACTGTGGTGGGTCAAAACTGACAAAAAGGAGAAGAGTAGTGAGTTTGTTTGGTGGTGGTGGTTAGTTGATGATGGTGGGTTGGATCCCATGAAGTAGGATAGGAATGGAGAGAATCATTGGAGGAGGACGATGCATGGTGGATGCAAATCCATGAGTAAGAAGCAAGAGAGTGCAGGTTTGTTGGAGTGGCGTGAAGCCTGTTCTAGCGAGATGCTAGAAAAAGAGAAAAAAATATTTTTGTGCACATATTTCAGTGATGGAGTTCACTGCAGATTGCTTGCAATCTGAGAGAATGACCCTACCATTCAACTCCACATTTGTGAGTGTATGCTCACAAACTTCCTACCCAATGTGTCTAATGTAGTAGCATCTCAGGCGAATGAGCAATCGACATCACACAAAAATATTTCCAATTGTTTCTTGCAATTTTGGTTTGCTTGATTCTATTTTGGCATCTCTCAGCCTTGGGGTGTAGGTAAAATAATCAGATTTGATCAAATTGAGTTTTTGACGTACTTTGACGTTGACACTCCGTAGGTAGTTTTGTGAAATTTATTCCCAAAGATCCGTAAGAGCTAGAGTAGAACCCTTTTATAGGGGTATTCTTGGAGGTACCATCTTGAAAGTGCAAAAATAATTGAATTCATCTCTCATAGTTTGAGAGAAATTAATGTTAGAAATTAGTGTCGTTAATGTTGAAAGTGTGTTGTCAGTTTATAGAAAGTTTAAAATTTCAAAATTGATGAGAGCTGGAGTGAAATCTTTTTGCAGAGGACTTTAAGGGGGCATAACACACCTTTGGAGAAATTTTTGGATAAAACAAACAACTTTCAATTTTCACCTTTTTGGCACTTAGTTGCAGACTTCCAAAGCACCAATTTGATCAATTTATCTTGGAAAGGAATATATTATGGTTTTATTGCAGATTTAATAATGATTATCATGTTAGGAGGAGGCCCTAGAATACATGAAGTGTATAGGTCCGATGTGTGTTAGTTGTGGGTGCAGCGGCTACAGGTCCCTTGGGAATGATGACCATTGTTAGTTGCTGCCTGTGTAATTGTAGAGGTCCCGTAAACAGTAGAGAGCCTTTCGCTATGGGTCCCTTTAGTGAAGTGGATGGTGGCTAAAGTAAAGCTCAACTGTATAGTAGGAGCTAAATTGATGGAGCCTAGAATCTGATTGAGTTATTTGTGTCTTTTTATGTTTTATGTTTTATTTATGTACAAGGTTCATAGAAATCAAACTTGATATGGTAATGCAGTCAAGCTAGTAGCTTGATCTACTGTTAAAATATTGTGATCATCTGTAACTTGGTTTCATGCCTCATCTGAGGCAGGTTGTTGTGGAACTTCGTTACCCATATCTTCCCATAGTTGCTGGAGGAATGTAGCCTTATTCAAAGGCTTCTTATACAATTTCAATCCTTGTCCATTAACCATCAGTGAGAATCTAACTAGGTCAATTGTAGTTAGTTGTACTACACCATTGGGAAAAACTTCCTTGAATTCATAAGGACCTAACCATCTAGTCTACAATTTTCTCTTATGATCGTTATACTTGAAGTCATAGAGTAGGGCATAGTCACCTTCCAAAAGTCCTTGGTTTTGATATACTAGTCATGCCATTTGCTTCTATGTTTTTGTATTATTTCAGTGTGATAGACTACTTCCATCCTTAATTCCTCCAAGGCATTAAGATGGTGCAACCATTACTTTTGAGCTACTGATAGGTCCATGCCAATTTGTATAGTAGTTCTCAATGTTTTGTATTCAAATGCAATAGGAAGGATAGCTTTCTTACTATAAACTAGTTCATAAGGTGTATACCCTATTTTTGTCTTCTAGGTAGTTCTATATGCCCAAACTACTTCAAAGAGTCTTGCTAGCCAATCCTTCTTGTGTAATGCAACTGTCTTTGTTAATATTGCATCAATCATCCTATTTGTGACCTCAACCTAGCCATTTGACTATGGACATGATAAGGAGTGGACTTTTTACGTCTGATTTCATATTCTTGAATAAGGCTAGCAATTAGGGCTGATGTAAACTATGGTCTCTGATCTATTACTATTTCCCTTGGAACTCCATACCTTGTAAATATATCCTCATATAGGAATGTAGAAACCTTACTATTTCTGGCTACTTTCAGAGCTTTCACCTCCACCGATTTTGTGAGGTAATTAGTACAAACAAGTATATATTCTTTTATTAGATGGAGGATCAATGGGTTCAATAAAATCAATGCCCCATTTATCAAATGGTGTGACCACCAATTATGGTTGTAGGGGCATTTCATCACTTCTTGTAGGTTTTCCCATCCTTTGACAATGGTCACATCTTCTTGTATAAAGAGTTGTATCTTTATGCAAGGTTAGTCAATAGTATCCAATATTCAAAATCTTGATTGCTATCCTCTTAGATGCAAAGTGTCCACCACAGGGTTCATCATGACATGCCTTGAGAATATCATGTAGCTCATCTTCTCTAATACATCTTCTCATGATATGATCAAGACCTATGTAGAAGAGGTAACTAGCTACCCAAGAATAGGGAAAGCTACGCTCCACTAGGTGGCACCTCTCCCTTAGTGAGAGGTGTGGAGGTGTTTTCTTTGTAACTAGATAATTTGCTATATCTACATACCAAGGAGTTTGTACAGACAATGCAAATAAGTGCTCATCGAGAAATGAATCATCAATAACTCCTCATTACAAGTAGGTAGCCTGAAGAGGAAATCAACAACAATATTGGCCTTCTCAGGCTTGTCCACAATGGTGATATCAAACTCCTAAAGTAGCAATAACCATCTAACCAATTTGCCACTTACCACTAGTTTATTCATTAGGTATCTTATTGTTGCATGGTTAGTATGAATAGAAATAGGATACCTAGTGATATAATGCCTAAACTTATTAAGTGCATAGATAAAAACTAACATTTCTTTCTCAATGATAGTATAGTTAAGTTCAACACCTTGTAAATTCTTACTAATGTAGTGAATTGCATACTCCAAATTTCCTTCCTTCTATCCTAACACAACCCCCACAACAAAGTCAGAAGCATCTATATGGATATGAAAATGTACTACCCAATTAGGTCCTTTGAGTATAGGTGTCTTTGTCAAGGAATCCATGGGATTATCAAAGGATGTCTGACAGTCAGATGTCCAATTAAATTCTACATCTTTAGATAGTAAGACAAAGGAGCAGCTATCTTACTAAAATCCTTTATGAATCTTTTATAGTACCTTGCATGGCTGAGAAAGCTTCTAACATCTTTCTGCTTTTGAGGAACATAGAATGTTGAAATGGTTTCAATTTTGTGTGGATCCACTTGAGGGTAAGTGTAAGAAGATGGGGGGTCAAAAAGGGGTCTTAAGTGGCCACTTTTTTTTTTTTTTTTTTTCTGAAATTAGGAAATGTTGACCTTGGATGAGAAATTGAGCATAGTTACACTCAAAATTTTAAGATGTAACAAAACAACGTTCGTAGTGTTCCGAGTCTACTTTCTAAACTACTATTTTTTTTTTTGAAAATGGTATAGATTAAGGGGTTCAAAAGAGGGAGCCATAGAAATTGGTGGTGTTTCTATCAAAAAAACATAACATAGCATGTTTTGTGGCTCCCTCAAAAGGTTAACTTTTTTTTGGTATTTTTAAAATTGCTTTAGTGAGAAATTAGCTAACATCATGTAGTTTAGGCTCAATTTTTCTAATAATTTTTTAATGAATATTTTATTTTTTACTAATTTTCAAAGTGGACACATCGTAAAAAATAGAATTTTGGCCGTGCTACCCCTATAAATTTTGAAAACTAATTAAAAATCATTTTTTTAATATGTGTAGAATGGAGTCTAGTTTCTAAAAATGTATTTTTTTTAAATTTTAATGAATGGTTAATTTACAATGAAAAAAAGACCAAATACTAGTTTTTGCCCAAAAACAGACACACAAACAAAAGAAATTAAAGATGAAAGGCTTAACATTGTCAAAATGTGAATAAAATTACATCGTTAAATAGGTAAGAGAAAGCTTAACATTACCCAGGTGTTTGATTTGTTTGACCTTGAAACATGTGCAAATCTAAGGGTTAGCATGAATGAAATAATGTGAAATCCTATAGAATATGCAAAAACATGTCTTTGGACATTGGGAAGGCACTCCAAGCCTTTGGGTTGGAAGTTCAAAGAAAATCCCAAACCTAAGGCTTGGGATTCCCAAAGAAAAATATAACGCGAGCACGTTATAATGTGCTTTCATTTTAATGCACTCGCATTATGTTTTGTTTTGCATTTTTTTCCCTTTCCACAAAAGTTTGCCCAATGTTTGTCATGCTTGACATAACGTGAGCTCATTATTTCTCCCTTGGAATGTTTTATGTTCAAGGTTATTAAGCATGTATGTATGTATACTTATATGTATGTATGTATGTATGCCTATACGTGTGTATGTATGTATGTATGCCTATATGTATGTATGTATACTTATATGTATGTATGTATGGTTGTATATCTGTATGCATGTTTGTATGTATGTATATATGTATGCATGTATGTATGTATGTATGTATGTATGTATGTATGTATGTTGAAGGTTTAGGGTTGAGGGATTAGGGATAAGGGATTAGGGTTTAAGGTATAGTGTCGAGGGTTGAGGGTTTAGGAATAGGGATAGTGTTTAGGGTTTAGGGTTGAGGGATTACGGTTTAGGATTTAGGGTTGAGGGTTAAGTGATTAGGGTTTAGGGTTGAGGGATTAAGGTTTAAAGTTGAGAGTTGAGGGTTTAGGGTTTAGGGATAGGGTTTAGAGTTTAGGGATAAGTGATTAGGGTTTAGGACATTAAAGGATTACGGTTTAGGGTTGAGGCTTTAGGGATAGCCTTTAGGGTTGAGGGATTAGGGATAGGGTTTAGAGTTTAGGGATAAGGGATTAGGGTTTAGGACCATGAGGGATTAGGGTTTAGGGTTGAGGCTTTAGGGATAGCATTTAGGGTTGAGGGATTAGGGTTGAGGGTTGAGGGATTAGGGTTAAGGTAGAGTGTTGAGGGTAGAAGGATTAGGGATAGGGTTTAGGGTTGAAGGTTTAAGGTTGAGGGTTTAGGGATAAGGGATTGGGATTTAAGGTATAGTGTCGAGGGTTGAGGGTTTAGGAACAGGGATAACGTTTATGGTTTAGGGTTGAGGAATTAGGGTTTAGGGTTTAGGGATAAGGGATTATGGTTGAGGGTTGAGGGATTGAGGTTTAAGGTTGAGGGTTGAGGGTTTAGGGATAGAGTTTAGAGTTTAGGGATAAGGGATTAGGGTTTAGGACCTAGAGGGATTAGGGTTTAGGGTTGAGGCTTTAGGGATAGCATTTAGGGTTAAGGGATTAGGGTTGAGGGTCAAGGGATTAGGGTTAATGTATAGTGTTGAGGGTAGAGGGATTAGGGATAGGGTTTAGGGTTGAAGGTTTTGGGTTGAGGGATTAGGGTTTAGGGTTGAGGGTTTAGGGATAAGGGATTAGGGTTTAAGGTATAGTGTTGAGGGTTGATGGTTTAGGAATAGGGATAGCGTTTAGGGTGTAGGGTTGAGGGATTAGGGTTTAGGGTTTAGGGATAAGAGATTAGGGTTGATGGTTGAGGGATTAAGGTTTAGAGTTGAGGGATTAAAGTTTAAGGTTAAGAGTTGAGGGTTGAGGGTTTAGGGATAGGGTTTAGAGTTTAGTGTTTAGGGATAGGGTTTAGAGTTTAGGGATAAGGGATTAGGGTTTAGGACCTTGAGGGATTAGGGTTTAGGGTTGAGGCTTTATGGATAGAGTTTAGGGTTGAGGGATTAGGGTTAAGGTACACTATTGAGGGTAGAGGGATTAGGGATAGGGTTTAGGGTTGAGGGATTAGGGTTTAGGGTTAAGGGTTTAGGGATAAGGGATTAGGGTTTAAGGTATAGTGTCGAGGGTTGAGGGTTTAGGAATAGGAATAGCATTTAGGGTTTAGGGTTGAGGGATTAAGGTTTAAGGTTTAGGGATAAGAGATTAGGGTTGAGGGTTGAGGGATTAAGGTTTAGGGTTGAGGGATTAAGATTTAAGGTTGAGGTTTGAGTGTTGAGGGTTGATGGTTTAGGGATAGGGTTTAGAGTTTAGGGATAAGGGATTAGGGTGTAGGAGTCAAGGACAACACTGAGAGGGGGGGTGAATCAGTGTTGTGTGAATTTTCAAATCTTTTTACAAACTTTAACTTGCAGAGCACAAGGAGAGAAAGCTATCATTGATTTGTCAAACACATATGCACATAACTAAGAATGAAAAACAAAAACTCATGAGTAAAACATACAACCACAGAGAGAAGATCAATATGAATCAAGACACAAGAATTGCATGAGTGGAAAACCCTCCAGGGGTAGAAAAACCACTCCAGAATTGCTTCACTGGCTTAACTGATAAAATATGCCTCACTGGCTACAAAGAAGCCTCACTGGCTACAATATGTGTCTCACTGACAAATGTTATGGTCACACTGACCTATAAGCCTCACTGGCATACTGTGCCTCACTGACATTTCTCAATCAATCAGAACTAAAAATCTCATATACAAGAAGTGATTGTTGTTCAGTCTGATTTGCACCATTCAAATCAATTCATCTGTAACATCTATTCCACCATTCCAATCCTCTGATATTTTATCATTAAATTATCTAATTCATTTGATCAAGGAAATATATCTCATCCATTACAAATTGGTTTTTCACATTTTAAACATTCATCTGTATTTTTCTTTTTAACAGGATTTTCATAAAATTGTCTTCATCATTGATCTACAACCCTACACCTGTAAATCAAAACACTTGTAGAGTCATTAAACATCATATATCTTTTCACATTCAATTCTTCTCTACTTTTTCAATCTTCCTGTTCAAATTCATCTTTTGCAAATCTTCATCTGTATTGTCTTCAACAACAATATTTTTAATCTTCCCTTGTGGAAGAAAACAAAATCTCTTTGATCATCTTCAAAATGTCTTCATATTCCTTTGAATAAAACACATTTCCATACCCATCAAGATATTCTTCAACCCTGCATATTGAAACACACAAAAACCATACATACAATATTCCTACAAGAACATTGTATATGACTTTTCATATTCTTCAAGAAATTTATTCTCCTTCTCTACAAAAGAAAATCTTAAAAAGATTCTTTCAAAAATGAATGATCAAACTTTGATGCAATTGTATCTTTATCTGTAAAAATGACTCTTCAATAATATGACTTCAAAAATTCATCTTCCCTCCATATTTCTTCATCTTCTCATAAAAATCATTCACAAAAAAAAATTCCATGAATTTTATCCTGCATAAAAATTGAATTCAAGAAGCACCAATAATAAATAATCCTAAAAAAAATCCTTCAATGTCCACCATATACCATAAAATGTCTTCAAATTTTTATCCAATCTCCCCTGTTATCTTCCATCCTTTGAGATACACACTCATTTTTATGAGGAGAAAAAAAACTAATCCCCAAAAGAATAAACATTTTTCATATTTAGAAATAAATATTCCTTCTTTATAGTCTTTAAATGCTATGAAAGAAATCCACTTCAAGGAGTTCTAAAATAGAAAAAGATTTCTTAAAAAGAATCTTCAAACCCAAAAATCTGCCTTGTCAAACAACTTCTATAAACTACCCATTTCAGAAACCTAAAAAATAGCAATTAAAAAATAAATAAACTGCAGTCATAAGGATGTTGACGGCCACCTGTACGTCAAAGAAGATGCTAAGGAGTCAGGTTTCCTTTTGAATGATAATTGTTGATTTCATACATCACGCCCTTTCAAACTTTAAACAAGGTTGTTGATCACATTTACCGCCCATTCGCATAAAGAATAGAACCGGTGCAACTGGTAAGGAGGTGGATGGGGCCCGTGAGAAAATGAAGACAAACCCTCAAATGCATAACTTAAGTTATGTTTTCCCTTTAGAACCGGTCAACATTCAAATAAAATAAAAAGTATGACGTTTGTTCAAAGGAGCATTTGAATAGACTCAATATATATTTTGAAACTAGGGTTTTAAAGAGTTTTGCCTCCTTTGCCTCCTTGTAATATAAACCTTAATTTTGTAAGAAACCAAAAGATACTCAGAGCTAACTTTGAACCTCAACCTGCCACTTCTAATTTGAAACATGATCATCAAACACATTGAAAACAATGAGATGCTCATCATAACTTAATGATATCTAGTAATGAATAACTCTGCCTTTTAGGGATAATCATAGGCCACCTTGAGTACCTCTATCAATATCAAACAAGATCACTAATATCTTTGATATGATGATATATACAAAGGCTCAAATCAATGCTCCATACCTTAGTGTCATTCAACATTTTATTTCTAACAAAAATTTGGCATTAACAAAACTTAAAATAATGACATGATCCTGATAATGAAACTTAGCATGAACTCCTTGTTGCAACAATGATCAACTAATGAACTTACCAATGTTACTGTCAACTGCCATTGTCACTTACTGTCAAATACCACTGTATAAAACCATGTCAACCATGTCAAAAACCAAGATCATCAACAACACCATAAACATGTGTATACAGTCATTGGCATTAACATACTCTGTATCAATCTGAGTTTTGAACCTTATCATTATATTCATAGTTCCAACTTATATCTGCATCTCCTTGTTAGTGACCTTCAGATGTTTAATATCAACCCAAAACAAGATCAAATATAAACAAATACTAAACATGAGAAACCATCCTAAAACAACTTTGAAGATATCCTGATCAATCCAGAATATGAACATGAATAACTCCTATCAAAATCAACACATTGAAAACTTGCAAGACCTTTTGACATCAATGACAATCACTCTCCATCATAGGGTTTAGGACCTTGAGGGATTAGGGTTTAGGGTTGAGGCTTTATGGATAACATTTAGGGTTGAGGGGTTAGGATTGAGAGTTGAGGGATTAGGGTTAAGGTAGAGTGTTGAGGGTAGAGGGATTAGGGATAGGGTTTAGGGTTGAGGGACTAGGGTTTAGGGTTGAGGGTTTAGGGATAAGGGAGTAGGGTTTAAGGTATAGTGTCGAGGGTTGAGGGTTTAGGAATAGGGATAGAGTTTAGGGTTTAAGGTTGAGGGATTAGGGTTTAGGGTTTAGGGATAAGAGATTATGGTTGAGGGTTGAGGGATTAAGGTTTAAGGTTGAGGGTTTATGGATAGGGTTTAGAGTTTAGGGATAAGAGATTAGGGTTTAGGACCTTGAGGGATTAGGGTTTAGGGTTGAGGCTATATGGATAGCATTTAGGGCTGAGGGATTAGGGTTGAGGGTTGAGGGATTAGGGTTAAGGTAGAGTATTGAGGGTAGAGGGATTAGGGACAGGGTTTAGGTTTGAAGGTTTAGGGTTGAGGGATTAGGGTTTAGGGTTGAGGGTTTAGGGATTAGGGATTAGGGTTTAAGGTATAGTGTTAAGGGTTGAGGGTTTAAGAATAGGGATAGCATTTAGGGCTTAGGGTTGAAGGATTAGGGCTTAGGGTTGAGGGATTAAGGTTTAAGGTTGAGGGTTGAGGGTTGGGGGTTTAGGGATAGGGTTTAGAGTTTAGGGATAATGGATTAGGGTTTAGGACCTTGAGGGATTAGGGTTTAGGGATCAGGGTTTAGGGTTTAGGGATAAGGAATTAAGGTTTAGGGTTGAGGGATTAAGGTTTAGGGTTGAGGGATTAAGGTTTAAGGTTGAGGGAGAGGTAGAGAGGTGAGGGGGAGAGATAGGTGAGAGGTAGAGAGGTAAGGAGGAGAGATAGGTGAGACATAGAGAGGTGAGAGATAGAAGAAATACATGGAGAAATGAATAATATGGAATTTTCTATAGTAGGCCAAAACATGCTCGCGTTAAAATGTGAGTGCATTTTGGATTGCTATAGAAACAATAAGAAGGCCTGGACCCCTGTGATCCAGGCCCACATACTCTATTTTCTTTTGTTTATGCACATGTTTCAACAAAAAAAAGTATGTTCATGCTGTTGGGAAGTTCGAATGCACATTTTTCACATTCTACCACCTTTGCATGAACTTTCCACCAGCTTTTTCTACTTTGCCAACTTAAGAAGGAGGAAATAACATAGTTTTCATATCGAGTTTGATATATATCAATTCAAGTTTTAATTTTTGTAGTGTTGCAATGTTAATTGTGATTGAATTGTGGGAATTTAACATTATAGATTGGTTAATAGTATTGTTGTTACTAATTTTATTGGAGTGTTATTCAATTTAACATTGAAAAGGAAGCAAGTGGTGAAAAACTCAAATTGTTGAGGAGTTTGATGAAAGAAGATTAAACACTACATAATTGGGTACTCTCTCCATTTGAATCTCTATTTTTTAGGTATGTCAAGTCTTTACATGCATGTTCTTTATATTTTCCTTAATTCTATTTGAATTACTTTATCATGCTTTATCATTCATTTTTATCACTTGTATGGTTTACATATTTTGTGTTTATATCAGTCTCTCTTTTTTGATTTTATAGTCCATTTGCTTTGTCTATGCTTCCACATTTTTCATACATGTCTTACATTTTGCATTTATAGTTTATCATAGTTCTTACTATCCAAAGAGCTTAGTGCTCACACACAAATGTCCTTATAATAGACTATGTTTTAAATCAGTTCATGGTATGCATGATAAAAGATATCTCAAAGGTCAACATTAATTAAAATAGACACAATCATGATCAAGAAAGTAGCCTACAATCTCACATGGTGCCATGTATATTTTCTACACTTGGGCTCTTTAATAATTATGTACAAAAATGAATTAAACAAACCTTAACATACTGTGATGTCAAACTATACAAGAATAAATCCTTGCAACATATAAATATACAATCCCTTAAGCATAATGAAATACTATTATCTTGTCATAACAAGTTAAAATACAAATGAATAGGTGCTAAGATCATACAAGTAAATCCCAATAGGCTTAATCCAATCATGATCCATGATATGCTACATTATTCTTCATGTTGATAGTTCATACAAACCTTGTATACCAAATATTTCCATTCCCAAATCTATGACAATGTGGCAAGTTAAATACTACAAATCAGTCACATTGCCATGGAATTGATATAGGTCACAAGATAGTTCAGTCACAACATAGTGCAAAGTTCAACATGAGTGTCTCCATAAAAATCATAAGCCTTAAGGTTGATCCTCTTGGTTGTCATAATATGATAATGTGAATATAAGGGATTGTTGTCACACATCAAAAAATCAATCCTTACCTCATGCCCTAGTGTGATGTTTCACACGATCTCAATCATCTCTCCTTTCATGACTAGATGGTTATCAACAAGTGTTTGCCCACGGGATGTCTCCAAGTGAAAATCAAGTGTATCATGTGTCCTAAATTCTGTCCCATGGTTGCAAGCTCAATATTCATGTGTGAGGATATGATCTCTATCTGCAAGTAAGTGTAGGTAGTTTGATGCCACTAGCACCAAGGCCTCCCCCACATCTTCAACCTTGTAGTCAACATGAAGTTCCATGTACTCTTTACTTGTAGCCTCAATAGGTGACTCTCCTTTGTCCTTATCCTCATAGGAAAAAAGTGAACTTTGTACCATAATGCTTTGTATGGTTGCAATAACATTGTGCAATAATGCTTTGTATGGCTGCAATAATGCTTTGTATGCTTTTGTCATGCCCACATTTCCCATGCGGTCACGACACACAACACACATGTCATGTCCACATTTGTCATGTGGTCATGACACGAATTACCAAAAACTTTTCTGCATGTCCCTAGGAACCCCCTTGCATGCATCAGCATGCTCGGTGGTAATACGCATAAGGCGTAAACATGTCATTCATATTCAGGGAAGTGCATCTACCTATGCAATCCCCTACGTGATGAAAGCCATCTATTGGGTATGCCTCATGATGTGTGCCGCTTCTAGGGTTAGAACGGATTTAATCCGAACCCTAAGTTTCCTAGGTGAAAGAGATGATTTTGACTGATTTGAAACCAAGCCCTAACTCTAATGCATAAATGAAATTGAATAAATAAAATAAAAAATCAATGGCATGATGGTTGCATGATAAGATAGAGTGATTGAATGAAAGTCACAAAAATACCATAAAATGAAACCCTAAAATCTAGGAAAATTTCGACAGCATAATGCGTTTTCGATAATTGAAATAAATTTTTTTGAAAAAAGAATCTCTAAAATTTAATGCAAACAAAGAAATAAATAATCAAAAGGAAAATTGAATAAATTTCCATGGTTAAATAATTTTGACCATTCAACAAAATTATCAATAATTAATAAATAAATGATCAAATTAAAACTCAAAACTCAAGTCCATTAATAAATATAATCTCAAAAATTATATTTATTAATTAACTAACATTAAAATAATTAAAGAGAGGATAAAACAAAATATCCCCTTTGAAATAAAATCGGTAAAGTTAATATTAAAAAATTAAGTTAAAAAAAAAAGAAATTTCCTATCACATTAATTTAAATGGACTATAAGTTAAAATGAACACCCAAATAAATAACTTAACAAGGCATAAGACATCCCATTAAAATAAAAACATTCCATCCCCACAATATAAATTACACAAGAAAATTTAAAAAAAAATCCTACCCCAAAATAATTCTAAATCAATAAAAATCAACACAAAGAAAGTCAAACAACCAAAAATAACTCAAGAGCAGAAGAGAGGGAAAAAGATAAATTTCTGTGCACAAGGGATGAGGAAAAAGGAATTTAAAATAAATGACAAAACAATTATCCTCACATCCCACTCAACCCTAGTTCATTATTTTATTGTTTTCCAATGGAAGCCCTAATTTCTTAATCTATTATTATGGAAAACCCTATCTTTTTCTTTTGTCTTCCCCAACTCATTTGTTTTGTTTTCTCTTGTTTTTGCCTACCTCCATGGTTTGGAAATTTGTAGATTGAAGGTGTATTCCTCATCCATGGCTGCCAAGAAGAATAACCAGAGGTATATTTATTACTTTTAAATGCAAAACTAGGGTTTCATTTATTCATAACAAACTGTGTTTGGTTGGAACCCAGGGTAATATATATATTGTAGGTTTTAATCATAATACAGAGTCTTTCTTTTAACATGGAGTGTGGTCTATGGAGGTGCCGTCATCGCTGCCATCTGTATCTTGTTTATGGTTTAAGGGAGTAAGGGGATTCGTGGTGTGGTGCGGCCGAACACCGCGGTGAGGGAGGTCCGTTGTGGAGGGAGGTGTGGGGAGTGACATGACGAACGGTGTGGGGAGGGTTAAGGGGAGAAGGAGGGTGTGGGGAGGAGGCACCGCGCCTTCCCCACATCCCTCTCTAAACTGTGCACTATGGGCGGCGGCTATGGCCGCTGCTCACAGCCACATAAATTATTTTATTTTATTAAATATATATAGTTATAAACAACCTTGCAATGGGATGAAATAACCAGATTTGCAAGTGTTTAAAATACCATTATATATCATCTTTCTCTTGAAAAGAAAAACTAGATTTACTAAGATATAGTTTTCTTTTTCTTTGATTCAAAATGACAACATTTACACAAAAACATTTCTATTCAAACTTCAAAAGATCAAATATGAGCACAACAAAATATTAATCATGTATTTCTATTGCATAAAACATAGCGGTGAATATTTTCTTTTCCACAAAGCATACAACAAAAATCACAACAGCAAAACATTTTTTTTTTTGAAATAATATGACAGTAACTTATATCTTCTATAGAATTTCTCCATAAGCATATAAACATAACATAATATATTAATGACAGCTTTGAATAACAATAAAGATTGCTCACATTAGATTTCCTTCTACAGCCAACACAAAGAATAGTAATCATGTTGTAAAAAAAAATACAATGAGGCCTCTAAGGCCATGGCTCGAAAACAACGATCTAAAAGTAGTGCCCAAACACCAAAAATGGACTTCAACAAGCTCCATTTCCCCCAACTGATAACCTGCAATAAACAACACAACAATGGGGAAACAAGCCACAAAGGAATGGCGTCCTCCCTACCACAGACCCACTAGTGGGTCACCCCCGAGCTGGGGAGGTAGGATTCACACGGTTTGGGCTCACACACACCACAATAAAAGAATTTTTCCAAGCACACAAAAACAATTCAATTCCCATGGATTTGCACATACAAAACTCAATAAATTGAGTTTGGAGGGGGTAGGGAAGTGGACCCCTCAACTCCAGAGGCCACCCCAAGAACTCCAATATCACAAAAATCCCAAGGCCTCAAGCCAAACACATTTTTCCACCAAAACTCAAAAATCCCTATGGCACTCATGTCAAATCACATATTGTTTCCAAAAACTCAAATTATGCCCTCAAGGCTAAAATAGTGCAACACAACAGAGATGACCTTGAGGAGTTTCACACTCCCCTACCCCAAACTAGTTGAGCCTTTCCTCCAAAATGGAGGTGCTCTCACCACACCCTTCCCACACAAAAATAAAATAACAACCCACATAATATGCAACCACATACAAAAAAGAAAGCATAAGCAAAAAGGGTAATGGCCATAGCCATGGAGCTTACCTTCAAAAGCCCTAAAATGGAAGCATGTTTGATGAAGAGCTCCAAGCTTCCCAAAAATTTCTCCAACCCTCCAAATTTTTCTCTAACACTCTCAAAGCTTCCAAGAATAAAAGGAATTTTTAAGAAAAGAAGAACCCCACACTCCTCTCCAAGAGGAGGTAATATAGGCCTTCCAATTTGGTCTTGAAGAATGAGAAGGTGACACTTGTCACCTTCTCCTTCCTCATCCCATGCCACTTGCAAGGGAGAATAAGTGTGAGGGTGACAAGTGTCACCCTCCAATTCCATTCCATTCCTCACCTTATCCACTTGTGCTCTCACACATGTGTGAGAGACCAAGTGGTGAGGTGGCAATTCCCTTCAAGCCTCCATGAGGATAAGGGATGCCATATGGCATCCTCTTATCCTCCAAGAGAGCCATCTTCCTCCAAGATGCTCTCACACATGTATGAGAGTCTTGGATGGAGAGCCCACACACTTGGGAGTCTTGAAGACCTCCCAAATCTTCTTGGTGAAGGGATCCCCAAACTTTGGGAGGGGAGATGGGTCTTTCCCAAAGCATGACTCATCTCACATCCTTAACCATTTCAAAATTCGTCACTTTGACTAAACCCTAGTTTAGAGTGACCAAAAGTGAGTTACCCCAAGGTTTTGTTAGTCAAAATTGACCCTAGACCCAAGGGTAACCACCAAGGGTAAGTTTTGGGACACTAAGGTACACCTAGGGAGGCATAAATTCACTTTTAAAAGGCCCACAATAAAAATAATACCAAGTGGTGTAAAACAATTATAAATATACAACATGTGGTATAAATCAACTAAGAAAGGGGTCACTAGGCCAAAATAAATATTTAAACATGCACGCAAGAAACATCCGATCACATGTGATCCTCATCCCTCTTGGGAATGGATCGGTTTCATAGGGAATAACATATGTGTGAACACTACCTCTGATTTCCCGTGACCTGGAAATATAAGCTGCACAACTAGATCAAGTGTCAATCACATCATGGATAATCATAGCTGAAGCAACTGAAACTAAATACATGTCATTGCACACAACATTAATCATTCACAACATAATTCAAGATTAAACTGCATTTTCTATCTAATGTCACATAATCATCATCAATTAATGAATCCACATAATGAACTAGAAATCACATCAATCATCATCATCTAATATATCTCGCATGTCTAATCTCATCATAGCATCAAAATATGATCAAATTGAATCACCACATGTCTAATCAATGTCAAACCAAAAATCAGGAGATATAATCTAATCTGCATAATGGAACAATAGTCTCTAAAAGTCTGATAATGTCACCAACTATAATGTAAAATGATCAAAATAGGGAAGTGAAAATAATCAGCCTCATATCCTCCCTCCCTAAGACTAAACTTCCTCCTGGAAGTCATAAAAAAGGTGAGGATAGAGTGCACTCAAACTAGCTGCATCCTCCCATGTAGTTGTGACCTCGTCATAACGATACCACTGGACCCTAACCTGGTCTAGCTCTCGACCTCGAAAGCCTAGCATCCAATGAGCCAATATGCAAATTGGCTCCAAAGCCAGTTGCTCGTCTACCTCTACCTGTAGAGAACTCCAGTCCAATACATGAGATAAATTAGATATATATCACCTCAATACAGAAATATGAAAGACATCGTGGATACGTGACAGGCTAGGTTACAACACTAGATGGTAGGGTACAGGTCCTATCCGCTCCAAGATCTCAAAAGGTCCTACAAACCATGGTGTGAGCTTAGAGCCCTTTCCATAACGGATTGGACTCTTGTGTGGCCGCACTCTAAGGAATACTCTATCCCCAACTGAGAAGCTTTGATCAAGTCTCTTAGCATCAACATACTTCTTATGTCTATCCTGTGCCTCTTGAAGTCTCTACCTAATCAGTGTGACCTGCTACTCCATATCGTAAACCAACTTTGGACCAATGGCAACCCTATCCTCTATCTGATCCCAACTCAATGGTGTCCTACATGGTTTGCCATATAAAGCCTGGAAAGGAGGCATACCCAACGAGATGTGATGCCCATTATTGTAGGAAAACTCAACCAAATACGGATATTCCTCCCATCTAGACTGATGGTCCATAACATACATACAAAGCATGTCCTCCAATACCTGATTCACCCGCTCTGTCTGTCCATCTGTCTTGGGGTGATATGCAAAACTAAAGTTGAACTGTGTGCCCAACGCCTACTGTAAGGCTCTACAAAAGGCTGAAGTGAACACTGAATCCCTGTCACAAATGATGCGATGAGGTACTCCATGTAATCTCAAAATATCATCCAAGAATATTCTCACCACTGTTGGTGTATTGTATGTCATGCGTACAAGAGAGAAATGCGCCACCTTGGTCAACTTGTCGACTGTCACCATGATGGCATCATGGCGACGTGAAGACATAGGAAGACCAACAATGAAATCCATGGAAATATTGTCCCATTTCCACTTAGGTATCTCGTGAGGGTATAAAAGACCTGCTAGATGCTAATGCTTGGCCTTGACCCTCTGGCACTCAAGGCATCCAACAACAAACTCTGCAATATCCCATCTCATACCCACCTAATGGTATAGTTGTCGTAGGTTGGCATGCATCTTCTTCACCCTCGGATGTGTTGTATATGGTGCTCTATGAGCCTCTGATAACACTATAGTATGTAGGTCACCTGTGTGGGGTACATAGATGCATTGTCGATGACGTAGTAACCCATCTACCTCTAGTGAGTAACCTACAAACTTGCCCACAAGGGCCCCCTATGAATGGATCTCCTGCTACACCTTAAGAAACCACTCATCCTCAGGTAGATGCTGAATAATGTGTCCTCTCAAGTCCACACTCAGAGTCAAAGTCAAGATCTCATGGCACCTTCAACTTAATGCATCAGCAACCACGTTCTCCTTCCCTTTGACGTAGTGGACATCAAAGTCGTACTCACAAAGAAACTCCATCCAACACCACTGACAGGCGTTCAGATTTGGCTATGTGAATATGTATTGAAGGCTGTGATGATTTGAATGAAGCTCAAAGTGAAAACCCAATAAGAAATGTCTCTAATGAACTAGAGCATGAACCACTGCTGCAAGCTCCAAATCGTGAGTGGGGTAGTTCAGCTCATGGGTCTTGAGCTTTTGCAACTCATATGTGATCGTTCTACCACCTTGCATAAGTATGGCTCCCAAACCCTCAAGTGATGCATCCGTACACACCATAAAATCTACTGTTGGATCAGGAACCGCTAAAATGGGAGCACTGGTAAGATGCTCCTTAAGGACCCCAAAGGCCCTCTCACACTACTCAGTCCATAGAAAACTCTTCCCTTTCTGTTGAAGGGAAGTGATGGGGTGCACTATTTGAGAGAAACCCTCAACAATCCTATGGTAATAACCAGCTGACCCCATAAAACTCTTGACCTCTGTCACACTAGTGGGAGCTGGCCAATCTCTGATAGCCCTAATCTTTGATGGATCTACTAAGATTCTATCACCAGATAGGATGTGCCCCAAGTACTGTACCTTTGTCATGGAAAATGCACACTTCACCAGGTTCCCATAAAGATTTTGCTCCCTGAAACACTGTAAAACTTGACGTAGGTGCTCCTCGTGCTCGTCCTCAATCTGTGAATAGATCAATATGTCATCAAGAAAAATAATCACAAACCGATCCAAGTAGGTACGAAACACCCCATTCATGAGACTCATGAACACTATAGGGGCATTTGTCAAACTGGAGGGGACCATAGTGAACTCATAGTGGCCATATCAAGTCTGAAAGGCAGTCTTATGGATATCCACCTCTGTGATATGCAACTGATGGTAACCGGACTATAGGTCAATCTTAGAGAACACCCTGGCTCCCTACATTTGACCAAAGAGATTGTCAATCTTGGGCAGAGGATAATGGTTCTTCACCGTCACCTTATTCAACTACCTATAATCCATGCATAATCAAAGAGACCCATCCTTCTTCTTCACGAAGATGACAGGAGCACCCTAAGGTGAAATGCTCGGTCAGATGTGCCCCTTCTTGTTGTTCTCAAAATTAGCTATGCTTATTTTTGTAGACAACCCCCACGAAACTTGTCCGTTTCATGAATCTACACTCTAAGCTCACAAATTGAGATAAGATTCGCTTGATCTCGTGCGAAGTCATTTGACATTCTAAAATCATCTACGATATTCCCTTGAATTAGTCTCTCGATATTCGCAAAGATCATTGGAGTTGTAAGTTGGCTTAAATGTCAATTTAAGTTATTTTTAGGAGTTAGTAAAATTTCAGTCTTGATATGCAAGAGCGGCAAAAAATGCCGCTCCTACATATCTCTTTTTGACTTGTTTTATCATATATGCAATAGTGGCATTTTTTGCCGCTTTTGCATGTGTCTTTTTGTTAAACATGCAATAGCAGCATTTTTTGCCGCTCTTGCATGTGTCTTTTCATTAAACATGTAAAGGCAGCATATTTCACCACCATTAGATAATTTTTTTTCCATTTTCTCACACTGTCAGCGAATTTCGCCGCCCTGACATATTTGATGACCTTCGTGCTGGAGCGACTGAAACTCTCGCCCGAACAAGATTTTTGAAATCTTCAAATGTCGAGTGCCATTAATGGCCACTCGTGCCACTCATTAAAGCTTGTTTTCAAGTTTTAAATATGTCTTTTTGTTGATTGTTCTTGTTATTTCATTCTTCCTAAGCCCTTTCTCTGGTGTTCCCTGGCACTGATTTGATACTCAATCAAATTCATCGACATCAGGGTTAGGGTTTTTGACCAACTCTATGAGTAAGTTTCTCTTTTATTTCTATTCCCCTTCCTCACGTTTTATTTGTTTATGTGTATCTTTTAGATTTTGTTTTGTTACGAGTTTTGTTACATTTTTGTTCTTTGTTGTTTGTTGTTTTTTGTGATTGTTTTCTTCTTGTTGTGTGATGTCTGTTTGTGGTGTGTGTCGGATTTGTTTCCACCCATACACCGTAGGTGCCCTAGGTTTTGTTTTGACAGCTGCTAGGTTTTACCACTCCAAAACCTTTAGTAGCGATGCAACCTTTGAAGATGTGTATCAACGGCAGATTTTGCCACCTTAACACAAGTTATCCCATAACTCGTGGCGTCGCTAGGTTTCAACCTTGAACTATTTTCGAATCCAGCCCCTCATGCAATGACGGCGAAATCTGCCAACCAAACATCAAAGACAAACCCTACATGCATCATCGGTGAAATTCGCCGTGGGTGTATGTCCTCTGGATTTTTTTTTCTTTTCGTGTATGGGCAGCGAAATCCGCCGCCCTTACACAAAAAATCTTAAGATGTTCCAATGTGCATTGTCGGCAAATTTTACCGCCGATGTATAACTTGTAATTTCTTATCATTTGTAGTGTCGGCAAAGTTTGTCATTCCAACATAACATTTGATTTTCCTGAAACCTGCAATAGCGGAAAATTTTGCCACCAATGCACATTCAACAAAACCCTCATATGTAAGGTCAGCAAATTTTGCCGTCCATGCAAAAACTGTAGCAAATTTTTTCCAACTCTGGAAATTTCTAGTTTTGATTTCCTGAGCCCGCTTCTCCTCTGATTTTTGGCCAGCTCGCACTATAGCCCTTTTTCAAGCGCGTTCCCATAGTTGTGATCATCAAAATGCAATTTTCCCAGATTGCCAGTATTTTCCCTAATTGCATGATCATGACTTTTTGCTGCAGCTTCTTCTGTGGAGCTTCGTTCTACATCAACTTCTTCTTGGTGAAAGCTCATCCAAATGACTGAGTTGTCCCCAAAGAAATCAAAAGTGATGAAGTACAAATATCAAGGTGTTTTCCCAATCACCTCAGTCACTTCTAATGTTGATGACATTAGAGATACAGAGATTGGCCATGTGGATATGGCTGAGTTTGTAGAGAGAACCAAGTCAAACAACCCCAGTGCTATGATGAAGAAGATAGTGGAAAATAATATTCATCTAGTGTCATCCTTCCCAGTGGTGGCTCACAACACAGAATCTGTTCTTCAATGTGCCCATTTCTATAACAAATATATTAAAGCTGTGGTGGACACCGGTGGTAATGTGATAATCAGGTTGGATCTTGAGTTCATTGACAAGGTGTTTATGTGTCCTCCTGCGACAGAGGTATTGAAGCTTGACTTTGTTGAAGCTCAGAAGGAATATGAGAAGAATCCAGATAAAGCAAAGAAAGTGATCAACAACAAATGGTTGAAGACTGCAAGATCAAATTTGTCGAGGTGGCCACGTAGTTTCCCTCGAAGTGATTTTGTAGAGGAAGTTGGTGACCTGATTACTCTCCTCAGCAAGATAAGAGGTTTGTCTTCCTCTTCACAATTTCATGAATGGATGTATCCTTTCATTAAGGTCATACTCCAGGGCAAGCAAGTTATTTTCTGGGGTGAACAAATCAGTAATGGTTTGCATGAACAACTGATGAAGGTGTCCACTACCTTCAAGTTCTACATGACTTCCTATTTGGTGTACATTGCAGCTTCTATGAGGATTTTCCCAGGATTGACATCAGAAGGGGATAGGAGGGTAATCCCAGTATACCAATATTATTCTCAGTTGACATTGAAAGGTTCAATTCATCATTTCAGAAGAGTGAATGATGCGTTCTTTGTTGTATTCTTGTGTCTTTTTGATCCCCAACTGGAGCAAAGAAGAATATCAGATGAGGCATGGACAGTGGTGAATGACTTTGGGTGTATGTTTTTGCAATTTCCATCTTTTTCATACTTGAAGGTTGGATTTTTCCAAGGTTACCCCTATATGCTTCCAAGATTCCCTTCAGATAAACTGGTCTTGATGGAGTTGTGCAGACAAATGATTGTCGTGCATAACAAATAGATGGAACTCAAGAAGCCTGGTTTCAGATTCCCAGTGGAAATCGGTAGATTTTCAGTAATGACTGCCGCAAAGGCAAGGGCCATGGAGACAGAGATGCAACTGGTCACCATGAAACAATTCAAAAGGAGACCAAAGTTTGACTATAGGGGTGTAAAGGATAAAATCAGATGAAAAACTCAATTCATGAACCCATGGTAGAAGATGTCTGGGTAGACTTGAGAACAGAGGAAGATATCAGGAAGCTAGACTATAGTAGGTTGTCCCTTGAACAGATTGAATATCTAGGACTTGCTAATATTCCAGAAGATCTTGTGGATGATGGGGAATTGGTTGATGCTAGATATGATGTAGAACAGATTGCTAGTACTCCTCTCCCTCCAATCCAATGGTCCCAAAAGGAGTTGACTTCATTGAGGAAGAGATTTGAGCCTATATTGGCTAACACCAATATCTGGCTGGTGGATAAAGGAATTATTCTGAAAGAATTCCTCATTGGATCAGAAACTAAAGTTCAAGAGCAAACTAGTAAAAAGGTGGAAAATAGAACAAAGAACAAGAGTGATGTTCCCTCATCCTCTAAAACACACAAGCCTAAGATCAGATTTGTGATAAAGAAAGCAAAAGCTGTGGAGGAAGAACCTGAAATAAAAGATATGGAAGTCGAGGAGCCAGCTACTGAAGAGCCAGCCACAGAAGAGATGGATGTTGAAGATAGGAATTTAGATCAACAAGACAAGGAGGCTTTATCTCCACAAGAAAATACACAACAAGAAATGGGAGTATCATCCCCATTTCTTAATACACCTGTTGCAGCTCCTGTGTCTGTTTCTCCTATTAATATTCCCTCTTCTGAATCTCCCTCTCCTCCTAAAATAATTTTTGATAATCCCCAAAACACTTTTGAAAATGTTCTCCGCTCTTCGGAGTCAATTCCTAGTTTGTCTTCTTCATCTTTTGATATTGGGGATACATCCATGTTTGATCATTTTGTGATGAATACTGAGCAAGTCTCTAGTGCAAATGTAACAGGTACGATTTTTACTAACACCCCGCCTATTGTTTCTACTACCAGTACAAGCACAGTTCCGGGGACACCAGCAGTAGGAATGGATCCCAATGTGAGTACTTCTCTACTCCCACCTTGGTTATCAGCTTACACGCCAAAGAGGAAAAAGCAAGTCATCTCCCTAGATGATTTTGATTTCACTAAGTTGGTACCTACAAAGCCTAAGGCCCCGAAGAAACCGAAGATTCTTTCCAGGGTACTTGAAGACAAGGGACACAAATTTCTGGAGATAGAAAAACCTCCACAAGATGCAACTATTGAAAATTTTGATATGAATGACTACTCTATTTCTAGAGTTGAATTGGGCAAAATCACCCATGAAAGTGCTAAAAATGATATGCAGTCAGCCATGGACATCTTGATCCAGAAGTTTGACAGGGAAAAAGAAATGAAGGATCACTACAAGGCAAAGGTAGAACAACTAACTACGGTGGTAAGGAAAATCACTTTGAATTCAGAAGCAGTTACTCCAGAGGCCATATCTGTAGAAGACCCCATCATTTTGAAAGTAGAAAAGACACACCTCAAAGGAAAAGTACTTGAAGAGTACTTAGACAGGATGCAGGTGCAAGGAATCTCTTTGCTCACGGATGTATCTGAGAAGACAGATAAAATGAGGAAAGTAAGGGCAGAACTTAATGATCTCATTGATGCTATCTCTCAAGATATTAAACGCACAGAGGATACTCATGATAAATGGGTAGAAATGAGGAAGCTAAAAATAAGTACCCTAATATCAGTTGGTGCTATTTCTAACAGGGATTCATATACAGAAACAAAGGAGGCTTTGATGTACAGGAGCAGTATGCTAAGAAATTTGATCAAGGATCTTGAAGCTGCAAAGGAAATCAGTGAAGAAAATGATGTCAACCTTTTGCATAAGTTGGAGGAGTTACCTTGTAAGTTGGTATCACAGGACAACCAATTTCTTTTTGCAGAAGAAATGGTTCAGGAATTTGAAGACATGTTCCAGAAAGAATTTGAAGATAAAGCATTTTCAATGACTTATGTGGACAACATTTTAGACAACCAGTTAACTTTGGATAATCTAAAAACTAGGTTAACTGGTCATGCAAAATCAATCACTACAGTGAGGGATGCCATAGTGAGAGCCAGGATGATCTTCAAGAATGCATTCAACCCAGATAGCATTGAGATGCAAGCGGCTTTCACTATGTATGATCACCACATGAGAAAAAGTGGCGACACAAATTGAAGTAGTTGTTTTTTCCCTTAGCTTATTTTCTATTTTTCATATGTACTTTCAAAACAATTTTAGACATTTTTACATGTACATTTTTCATATGTAATTACATGTAAAAATATAGGAAGTCCCAAGTCAATAAGGACTCCTATTTTTGAATAAGTCAAAATAGTTAGGTTTTTCCTAAATTTTCTCAAGGCCTCTCCCTATAAATAAAGAGGGCCTCTTTTGTAAATATTATCTTTTGTCTATTGCAAGAAAACTCTGGCAAATTGAGAATCAAATCAAGACTTTGTGCTTTTTGTGAAAATCAATTATCAAATATTTATCAATACAAGAAAGCAAGTTCAATTCAAATCTTTGTCTTGGGATTATTTGTGTTGTGATAGTATTGTTCTTATGTCTTGCTATCATAATCTTCTTTGGTAATAATTGAAGTGTGGAGTTTGTTTCAAGTGATTGAAGAGCGCTCTTAATTTGATTCTGATAGACTTTGTGTTATCAAATCATTTGTGAGGATTATGTTCATGTTTGTGAGAATACAATAGTTTGGAGACTTTGTGCTACAAGTTGTTATATTCGATTTACTTTTATCATCTTGAAGAGGAGTGAAGACTTTGGGCTGCATTCAACTTCAAATAGTTCTATTTACAATTAGTAAGTGAGGTAATAGAAAACTTTGTGTTTCTGTGATTTTGTGATAATTTATAAGTCCCTTATCAAGAGTTTGAAGTATAAACATCTATTCTGAAAAAAGAGAATGAGATGAGATGGAACCACCACAAACATAGTTTTTAGTGTACATAAATTTCATAAGTTGTTTTGTTTGCAAAAGTCAAGTAACTAGAGGGAACCTCCCCTTGCTGAGAGGAGAGACTTTGTCTCATCATAGCTATGGCTGATATACCTATTTTGCTGTTAGCAAGTTAATGACAAAATATTCACCCAACACTTCTCGAGCAAGTCCTCAAGCTATAACTTGAGCTCTGTGAGCTCATGAGTGGTCATCCTATAGGGTGCATGAGACACTGGCTCGGCACTCAGCACTAAGTCAATATGAAAGTCTACCTCACGACAGGGTGGCATCCTCGGTAACTCTACTGGAAACACATCGGCAAACTCTCTCAGGATGGGATGGTCATCCAAAGATACCTCAAGCTTGTCATCTGATCTATCACTCACTGTAATAGTAAACATCTAGCATTCCTTCTGCATGTAGTGCTTAAACTGTTGAGCAGATATCATATGCATTGTTGTGGGCTTATGAATGCCCACTATCTCAACTGATGTACCATGATCGTCTAAGTAGCTAATCACCTTTCAGTGATAATCTAGCTTGGCTCGATGAGCCGTAAGCCAGTCCATACCTAAAACCACATTGTAGGAACCTAATGTCATAACTCTAAGGTCACAAACTATGGCAAAGGGTCCCAAAGATATCTCACAGTCATGAACTAATGCATCTACTATTATCTTGGCCCCTGAGGCCAACTTAACTTCCCACTTATCACCCTGCCTAGAGGCCACTAGCCTGCAACACTCCACTAACGATAGAGATATGAAAGAGTCAATAGCACCAGAGTAAAAAAAATAGAAATGGGGACACCCCCTATCATACCTGATGTCTCAATCATTGATGCCTAAAAATTAGCTTGGCAGTTATCAACCACTGCGAACATACGGTGCAACCTGCCCACATCTCCAACCGTCTACTCTGATCCTCCTACACAAGGTTACCCCCTACTGTAAAGCCCTGTGGACACTCTCTGGCTAGATGTCCTGCTCCACCACACACATAATATGGCCCCCTAGCCTATACTTGTCTAGTCTGAGTCTTGCTCGACTGCTATTGTCTAGATTTACTTGTGGACCCCTGTGAACCCCTGTATGACTATTACAACCTCACGAGTCCCGTAGGTGGTCCCTGCTACCTCTGATCTCTATGCGGGCCCTACTACTACCAATCTTGATTATTTCCCCCATGTGCCCTCTACTGTGGTCTGGATCTCTGCTGCTGCTGCTATGGGGGCCTAGGAGGTAAGGATGCAAAACTAAATCCTCCTCTTTGAGGTGGCGATGGTGGTCTACGATAACTCTGCTGATGCTGCTGCTACCCACGATCCTGAAACTAAGGGCGTGAACTCTACCCTCGTCCCTATATCTCCTTAGCTATGTATGCCTTCTCAGCAGAATCACTTAATGTTTGGGGGTCTACCATGCGTACAGGCCCTGCTATGCTATGGTTCAATCCTCTGATAAACTTATGAACTAGGAGTTTCTTGTCATGGAGATACACTGCATATCGAGACAACTTGGTGAATCTACTCTCATACTGAGCAATGGTAAACCCTCTTTGCTGAAGGTTGTGAAACTCATCTATACGATGCTGTCTGTAGTAGTCTGATAAGTATCGCACATTAAAGCACTCAATGAAAGTCTCCCACGTGAGTGTGTGCAATGATAGATGGCACTTGCACTCCTCAGTGTGCCACCAAGTAGTTGCTACATCTTGCAACAAATGGACTACCACACGTGCTTTCATATTGCCTTCGTAAGGGCATAACGTAAAGCATCTATCCAAACTGATAAGCTAGGTCTCAGCCTTAGTACCCTCTGTAGTCCTGGTGAATGTAGGAGGATTTAGTTTCAACAAATCCCTGATGGGATCTCCTCAGTCTCTGTGCCCTCTGATAGGCTCATCCGCATAATAATCATAAGGCCTGTGAACAACTTGCTTCACTTGCATAGCCTCCTCACGCCTTACATGATGTGGAGGGCTCCTGTTACGACCTCTAAAAGTTGAACCAACCTCCTCTACAGTTGTATCTAGTATCTCAACAAATGGCTCCACATGTGGTGCCTCTCACAACTCGACGCAGGGCTCCACACGTGGCTCAACACGTGACTGCTCGTGCCTCCTCTCACGAATCAACATGAGGCTCAACATGTGGCTCTATGCGTGGCTCAATTGTGGCTGACAGTAGTCTATCTAACACTGCCTGTAGTGCCAGCAATATCTGTGGCCCAATATCTGGTATAGGTAGGGCTGGTGGTGTGTGTGGTACTTGTGGGGCTATTGATACCTGTCCCTCAGCTAAAGAATCACTATGAACCTCTATGAACACCATGCGGCAGGACCGTGCTTGTCGAACTTGTCAGGGAGGCATCCTACAAAAACAAGGTAACCACAAACTAATCAAAGTTGCGGAATAATAATGTGCCCAAAACAAGCCCAGTGTTTAAACTTGGCTCTGATACCAAATGTGATGCCCACATTTCCCATGCAGTCACGACACACAACACATGTGTCATGTCCACATTTGTCATGTGGTCATGACATGAATTACCAAAAACTTTTCCGCATGTCCCTAGAAACCCCCTCACACACGTCAACATGCTCAGTGGCAATACACATAAGGAGTAAACATGTCATTCATATTCGGGGAAGTGCATCTACCTATGCAATCCCCTGTGTGATGAAAGCTGTCTAGGAGGTATGCATCATGATGTGCGCCGCTTCTAGGGTTAGAATAGATTTAATCCGAACCCAAAGTTTCCTAGGTGAAAGAGATGATTTCGACTGATTCGAAACCAAGCCTTAACTCTAATGCAGAAATGAAATCAAATAAATAAAATACAAAATCAATGGCATGATGGTTGCATGATAAGATGGAGTGATTGAATGAAAGACACAAAAATACCATAAAATGAAACCCTAAAATCTAGGAAAGTTTTGACAGCATAACGCGTTTTCGATAATTGAAATAAATTTTTTTGAAAAAAGAATCTCAAAAATTTAATGCAAAAAATGAAATAAATAATCGAAGGGAAAATTGAATAAATTTCCATGGTTAAATAATTTTGACCATTCA
This sequence comes from Cunninghamia lanceolata, assembly GCA_027924645.1. Taxonomy (NCBI): domain Eukaryota; kingdom Viridiplantae; phylum Streptophyta; class Pinopsida; order Cupressales; family Cupressaceae; genus Cunninghamia; species Cunninghamia lanceolata. Next base: position 138,855 of record BSBN01000070.1, read on the forward strand.
ACAAAATTATAAAAATCGTAGTAAATAAATGATCAAATTAAAACTCAAAACTCAAGTCCATTAATAAATATAATCTCGACAATTATATTTATTAATTAACTCATGTTAAAATAATTAAAGAGAGGATAAAACAAAATATCCCCTTTGAAATAAAATCAGTAAAATTAATATTAAAAAATTAAGTTAAAAAAAAGAAATTTCCTATCACATTAATTGAAATGGACTATAAGTTAAAATGAACACCAAAATAAATAACTTAACAAGGGATAAGACATCCCATTAAAATAAAAACATTCCATCCCCACAATATAAATTACACAAGAAAATTTAAAAAAAGTCGTACCCCAAAATAATTCTAAATCAACAAAAATCAACACAAAGAAAGCCAAACAACCAAAAATAACTCAAGAGTAGAAGAGAGGAAAAAAGATAAATTTTCGTGCACAAGGGATGAGGAAAAAGGAATTTAAAATAAATGACAAAACAATTATCGTCACATCCCACTCAACCCTAGTTCATTATTTTATTGTTTTCCAATGGAAGCCCTAATTTCTTATTCTATTATTATGGAAAACCCTATCTTTTTCTTTTGTCTTCCCCAACTCATTTGTTTTATTTTCTCTCGTTTTTGCTTGCCTCCATGGTTTGCAAATTTGCAGGTTGAAGGTGTATTCCTTGTCCATGGCCGCCAAGAAGACTAACCAGAGGTATATTTATTACTTTTAAATGCAAAACTAGGGTTTCATTTATTCATAACAAACTATGTTTGGTTGGAACCCAGGGTTATATATATATATACAAGATGGAGTGATTGAATGAAAGTCACAAAAATACCATAAAATGAAACCCTAAAATCTAGGAAAATTTTGATAGATAATTGAAATAAAATTTTTTGAAAAAAGAATCTCTAAAATTTAATGCAAAAAAGGAAATAAATACTCGAAGGGAAAATTGAATACATTTCCATGGTTAAATAATTTTGACCATTCAACAAAATTATAAAAATCGTAGTAAATAAATGATCAAATTAAAACTCAAAACTCAAGTCCATTAATAAATATAATCTCGACAATTATATTTATTAATTAACTCACGTTAAAATAATTAAAGAGAGCATAAAACAAAATATCCCCTTTGAAATAAAATCAGTAAAATTAATATTAAAAAATTAAGTTAAAAAAAAAAGAAATTTCCTATCACATTAATTTAAATGGACTATAAGTTAAAATGAACACCCAAATAAATAACTTAACAAGGGATAAGACATCCCATTAAAATAAAAACATTACATCCCCACAATATAAATTACACAAGAAAATTTAAAAAAAATCCTACCCCAAAATTATTCTAAATCAACAAAAATCAACATAGAGAAAGTCAAACAACCAAAAATAACTCAAGAGCAGAAGAGAGGGAAAAAGATAAATTCCCATGCACAAGGGATGAGGAAAAAGGAATTTAAAATAAATGACAAAACAATTATCCTCACATCCCACTCAACCCTAGTTCATTATTTTATTGTTTTCCAATGGGAGCCCTAATTTCTTATTCTATTATTATGGAAAACCCTATCTTTTTCTTTTGTCTTCCCCAACTCATTTGTTTTGTTTTCTCTTGTTTTTACCTGCCTCCATGGTTTGCAAATTTGTAGGTTGAAGGTGTATTCCTCGTCCATGGCCACCAAGAAGAATAACCAGAGGTATATTTATTACTTTTAAATGCAAAACTAGGGTTTCGTTTATTCATAACAAACTATGTTTGGTTGGAACACAGGGTAATATATATATATATATATTGTTTTATATGCAGATCAATATACAACATTGCAGGTTTTAATCATAATACAGAGGCTTTCTTTTAACATGGAGTGTGGTCTGCGAAGGTGCTGTCACCGCTGCCATCTTTATCTTATTTATGGTTTAAGGGAGTAAGGGGATTCATGGTGTGGTGCGGCCGAACATTGCGGAGAGGGAGGTCCATTGTGGAGGGAGGTGTGGGGAGTGGCGTGAGGAACGGTGTGTGGAGGGTTAAGGGGAGAAGGGGGTGTGGGGAGGAGGCGGTGTCTCCACCCACACCTGCGGCACCCCCTTCCCACACCCCTCTCTAAACTATGCACTGTGGGCGGCGACTATGGCCGCCACTCACAGCCACATAATTTTTTTTAATTTATTTATAACTACTTTGTTAACAACAAAAGAACAGACCCTAAATTTTATTAGGGTTCGGTCCATAAATTTCATTTCTATCCGTCTCTTGTTAAAAATAGTTTGTATATTATTTAAATATATATGTATATTTGACTGTATATATATACAGTGATATACATATATATAGATTTTTCTACAATACAGTTTATTTAACATATTTATATATATAGTGATATATATACATATAGATTTTTTAGTCCAACAGTAAAGTATGGGAAGTTTAAAATAGAAATATATACACATCCAATATATATATATATACATATATATATTATATTATATATATACTTATAAGCAACCTTGCAATGGGATGAAATAACCAGATTTGCAAGTTTTTAAAATACCATTATATATCATGTTTCTCTTGAAAAAGAAAAATTAGATTTACTAAGATATAATTTTATTTTTCTTTGATTCAAAATGACAACATTTACACAAAAACATTTCTATTCAAACTTCAAAAGATCAAATATGAGCACAACAAAAAATTAGCCATGTATTTCTATTGCATAAAACATAGCAGTGAATATTTTCTTTTCCATAAAGCATACAACAAAAATCACAATAGCAAAATATATATTTTTTTGAAATAATATGACAGTAACTTATATCTTCTATAGCATTTCTCCATAAACATATAAACATAACATAATATATTAATGACAGTTTTGAATAACAATAAAGATTGCTCACATTAGATTTCCTTCTACAGCCAACACAAAGAATAGTAATCATGTTGTCAAAAAAAATACAATGAGGCCTCTAAGGCCATGGCTCTAAAATAGCCATCTAAAAGTAGTGCCCAAACACCAAAAATGGACTTCAACAAGCTCCATTTTCCCCAACTGATAACCTACAATAAACAACACAACAATGGGGAAACAAGCCACAAAGGAATGCCCTCCTCCCTACCATAGACCCACTAGTGGGTCACCCCCGAGCTGGGTAGGTAGGATTCACACGGTTTGGGCTCACACACACCACAATAAAAGAATTTTTCCAAGCACACAAAAACAATTCAACTCCCATGGATTTGCACATACAAAACTCAATAAATTGAGTTTGGAGGGGGTAGGGAAGTGGACCCCTCAACTCCAAAGGCCACCCCAAGAACTCCAAGATCACAAAAATCCCAAGGCCTCAAGCCAAACACATTTTTCCACCAAAACTCAAAAATCCCTATGGCACTCATGTCAAATCACATATTGTTTCCAAAAACTCAAATGATGCCCTCAAGGCTAAAATAGTACAACACAAAGGAGATGACCTCGAGGAGGTTCACTCTCCCCTACCCCAAACTAGTTGAGCCTTTCCTCCAAAATGGAGGTGCTCTCATCACACCCTTCACACACAAAAATAAAATAACAACCCACATAATATGCAACCACATACACAAAAGAAAGCATAAGGAAAAAGGGCAATGACCATAGCCATGGAGCTTACCTTCAAAAGCCCTAAAATGGAAGCACGTTTGATGAAGAGCTCCAAGCTTCCCAAAAATTTCTGCAACCCTCCAAATTTTTCTCTAATGCTCTCAAAGCCTCCAAGAATAAAAGGAATTTTCAAAAAAAGAACTCCACACTCCTCTTTAAGAGGAGGTAATATAGGTCTTCCAATTTGGTCTTGAGGAATGAGAAGGTGACACTTGTCACCTTCTCCTTCCTCATCCCATGCCACTTGCAAGGGAGAAGAAGTGTGAGGGTGACAAGTGTCACCCTTCAATTCAATTCCATTCCTCACCTTATCCACTTGTGCTCTCACACATGTGTGAGAGACCAAGTGGTGAGGTGGCAATTCCCTTCAAGCCTCCATGAGGATAAGGGATGCCATATGGCATCCTCTTATCCTCCAAGAGATCCATCTCCCTCTAAGATGCTCTCACATGTGTGTGAGAGTCTTGGAGGGAGATCCCACACACTTGGGAGTCTTGAAGACCTCCCAAGTCTTCTTGGTGAAGGGATCCCCAAACTTTGGGAGGGGAGATGGGTCTTTCCCAAAGCATGACTCATCTCCCATCCTTAGCCATTTCAAAATTCGTCACTTTGACTAAACCCCAGTTTAGAGTGACCAAAAGTTAGTTACCCCAAGGTTTGGTTAGTCAAAATTGACCCTAGTCCCAAGGGTAACCACCAAGGGTAAGTTTTTGGGACACTAAGGTACACCTAGGGAGGCATAAATTCACTTTTAATAGGCCCAAAATAAAAATAATACCAAGTGGTGTAAAATAATTATAAATATACAACATATGATATAAATCAACTAAGAAAGGGGTCACTAGGCCAAAATAAATAATTTAAACATGCACGCAAGCAACATTTTATCACACGTGATCCTCATCCCTCTTGGGAATGGATCAGTTTCACAGGGAATAACATATGTGTGAATACTACCTCTGATTTTCCGTGGCCTGAAAATATAAGCTGCACAACTAGATCAAGTGTCAATCACATCATGGATAATCATAGCTGAAGCAACTGAAACTAAATACATGTCATTTCACACAACATTAATCATTCACAACATAATTTAAGATTAAACTGCATTTTCTATCTAATGTCACATAATCATCATCACTTAATGAATCCACATAATGAACTAGAAATCACATCAATCGTCATCATCTAATATATCTCACATGTCTAATCTCATCATAGCATCAAAATATGATCAAATAGAATCACCACATGTCTAATCAATCTCAAACCATAAATCAAGAGATATAATCTAATATGCATAATGGAACAATAGTCTCTAAAAGTTTGATAATGTCACCAACTATAATGTAAAATGATCAAAATAGGGAAGTGAAAATAATCGGCCTCACAACCTTGTACCTATTTTGGTTGAGTGACATTTACTCTTCTACATGATGATTGTATGTACATTTTGTATGAAGGGTTGAATGACATATGTAGACACCTAAAATTGACTTGCTCTGCAAACCAATTTATCCCTCCTATTAATTGAATAAATTCAATTAATCCCTAACCATCTGTCTATCCCTTGTGATCAATTAATTCATTTAATTTATCACTAGACCTTACAACACTATCCTCATCTATTAAATAAATATTTCTAATATTTATTTGGCTATTTTGTCCATCTCCCTAATCCCTATTAAATTAGATAAATTATTCTTATCTAATTAATCTAGCCTACTAATTGACCTACTCTACCCTACCCTAGCCTACCTCATCCTAGCCCTAGGATTAATTGAGCAAAACCTATGTTAATTAATTGTAACCTCTCATTTGGGTGGTCAAACCTAGTTTAACACCCTTCCCCACATTCGCCAAATAAAAAATGAAACATATCACACATCACATTTACTTTTCTTACAAACCCCTTACCACCCCCATACCTCATTTATCACCTCTTATCCCCAAATGAATTTTTAATTCATTTGCCATTCCCCATATGAATCTTTAATTCATAAATATTCCTTCACACCCATACCTTATTAATCACCCCTTTCCCCAAAATGAATAAAAGATTTACTTTTATTCTGAGCCCTTGATCTCATCTTTTGATCCTCACCCTCCATCCTCATTTCCAAAACTCTATAAATGAGACCCCTCCCTAAGCCATTTGGAGGAACTTCATCTTGCATCCAACCTCTACCAAAATCTCTCCATAATCTCCTCATCATACCTCCATAATGTCAAAATCATGCCTCATCCCTATCTCCATCTCCATCTAAGTCCAAATCACTCATCTGCATTGTGTTGAAAGCATTGAGCAATCCACATTTCAATCATCATGGGTAAAATCTGAGGAGCTATCAGGTGCAACTCCTTCTGTCTGTTGGATTTGTGAGTCAAAAGGAAGGTATAATCATTTGTGTTTACATTTGATTCACATTTCTACTTCATTTTGTTCTCATAGATCACATTGGCACGCCCAGTGGGACCCACAAGGTCCATATCTAATCAAATTTTATGAGTTTTTGTCTTGGAGACGTGTTTTTGCAAGTCTGGTGCTATCTACCTTGCGTAGTGGCACTATCTTTGGAGTGTTTTAGTGCTATTTACTGTTTTAGCGCTATTTGACAGAACACTTTTTCTCTTACATCTCACTCACACTTTTACCTCTGATCTCTGTTCTTCCTGCTGCTTTCTATGGTTTTCTGTTCTTTGTTTTTATAGGAATCTTAAACGAAGAAGGGGAGACTATGGCAAAATCTTCCTAAAATCATCTGTTGACCAACTCTGTGCCATATTGGCATTATCATCACCTAGTTCAGCACTATCTTTCTCACTGTAAACTGTAAACTAAGGCAAAAACACAGTTTAGTGCTATCTTGCCTCTGTATTGGCATTATTTTATGTATTAGCGCTATCTTTCATCTGGATTGGTGCTATTTTCTAGATTAGCGCTATTTTCTATATTAGTGCTATCTTTTGTATCAGCACTATTTTTGTGTATTAGCGCTATTTTATGTATTAGCGCTATCTTCTATATTAGCTCTATATTTCTTCTGGATTAGTGCTATTTTCTGTATTAGTGCTATCTTGCCTCTGTATTAGCGCTATTTTCTGATACTAACTTTTGGTTTTTGTGTAGGGACTGACAACTTGTTTGGAGGTCATGAACATCATCTTGAGGACACTAATAGGTTTTTGCAGGGTTTTTCATCTTTAGTTTAACAAACATTTCAATTGAAACTTAAAACGAACCCTTGCATGTTAGTTCAGTAATTGAATTCTAGTACAGTTGGAAAGAAAGAATGTTAGGCTGCCCGGTTAAGTTGAGGCCCTTCGCTAGTCGTTGGTTGAGACCTATACCCCCCACCCATCCCCACACAGGCCAGCCCACAAACTATAGCTTTACACCGCCGGATATAGAAAGTTTCCATCCAGCTTAGACAAACATATTTCGATTTGGTGCAATAAAATCAACAAACAAACAATCAAATCTTTGTGTGTGTGTGTATTATCTTAGAAAACATTTGAAATTGGTGCTCTAAAATTGATAAATTGTGTGCCAACAACTATCAAAACATTTCAATTTTGGGCTTTTAAAAAGAACCATAAATTGCATCAATCAAATCATGGGATTTAAAAAGAACAACAATCTGCATTCTTCACTCATTTAAATCAAGAAAATCAATCTAATTTGTGTGAAGTGTTTTCGTGGTTTATGTTTGTAGTGTGAGAGGTGTATGCTCTTCCCTCGCACCATTTGGTGACCTTGGGAATCAAAAGCTTCTCACGACACTTGCATTAACCACCCCCAACTTAATCCAAAGAACCAAAGAACTAAAATGAACCATGTTTAGTGTGATGCAATCACAAGGAATATGTATGCTCTCCCCCCGCATCTTTGTATGAACTTGGGGATCAAAAGTATTCTTGTGATTGAATTGCTTTTGTTTATCTTTAGAGGGCCTGCCACCCCGCTTCGAAAGGTGGGAATGACCCAAGTGGCAACAAGCTAAAGCCAAGCTCTTTCAAGCCGCTATATAAAATAAGGTGTTTGGGATGAAAGTCACAAACAACAGGTGTTGTTGTGTTATATCGATAGCCAACCTCCCCCAAAACCCTCCAAGGCGTAACCCTTGGAGGTTGGGAGACTCCATAACGGAGAGTAGCATTGCCGCATGTATAACCACCTAAATGAAAGCACTCACTACAAACCTTTGTTTTAGTGGTCCAGATCCCTCTACTTGTCCCACAAGTATTATCCTTTCTTCGCCTTAGGTTGTACATACTTGATTATCACTTTTTTCATAAATCAAACCTTTGGCCATTGTGTTTTCTTGCTTGATTATTTGTCTACTTGCCAAGAAAAATCAAACTTATTCATCAATCCAACCATTCACATCTTTTAGCGCCATTTCTCTCTTCTTTTAGCGCCATTTTCCATCTGTTTTAGTGCCTTCTTCATCCATGGCCAAAAATCAAAATTTTCCATCAAAAACATCAATTTTATAAGCCCATTTTAAAAAAATTTCTAGTCGGGGGCTACGCCCCCGAACCCCTATCAGTGGGGGGTGACATCCGGCCCCCCTCACCCCCCCTCACATCAGGCCGGGTTTTCCTCCCAACATCGCTAAACCATCCCCCCATTTATCAAACCCCATAAGTTGAGCTTATCCAATCCCTTTATTTGAGCTTGATCAAATTCTAATCCACTTCCTCTCTAGTCATAATCTATCTTCATCATCCTAATCATTCTTATCCACTTCATCTTAATCTAATCACCCATCTATCCTAATCATCCTAACCACCTATCTTATCCACATCATCATCCAAATCATTCAATCCAATCTTATCCTAATCACCCTCATCATCCTTAATCTAATTAATCAACATCAGTCTAATCCCATCTCATCCCAATCAAATCCAAAATCCAACATCAATCCATAATCTTCCAAACCATATTCCAAATCCAATCCAAAATCAACATCATTCTAATCCCATCTCATCCCAGTCAAATCCAAATCCAAATCAACCCAATCAAAAATCAAGACATTAGTTGATTGTTATCAAACTTTATTCACACTTGCTTGAGATCATTAGTCTATCTTAAGTAAATCATTAAAATCAACAATCAAACCAATCAAGTCTATTGCTTAAGTGTCATTAGTCTACCTTAAGCATAATAGGATCATCAACCATCCATCAAATCAAAATCAAATCAAATCATCCTAAAGTCTTGAAATTTGATCCCCAACATCACAATCATCCATTATCCCCCATCATCCCATACCTCCCCAACAAAATGGATCCTTATGAAGCAATGCAACACTTACAAAGACTTAGAAAAGTCTATGAGAACATGGATCCTAATGCTAAGGAAAAATGCAAAAATGACATTAAGGATATACCCTTAGCACACCTCATCATTGGGGAATCCCAAACCTCATACCAACCTTCATCATATCAAAAAACACCCTACACATCATATCAATCTTCATTCTTTCAACCATCATATCAACAAACATCCTACATATCCACACCATCAACCTCCCATTAACATTCATCATATCAACCTCCTTCATATCAACAAACATCTTACATATCCACACCATCAACCTCCTACAAACTTCCATCATATCAACCTTCAACATCCTACATATCCACACCATCAACCTCATACCAACCTTCATCATATCAACCTTTTCCCTCATATCAATCTTCATCCCCTTACACATCCATGCCATTATACTTATCCAATCAATCAATACCTCCAACTTATCCATCCCCCAACCTTTGTCATGATAACTTTGATCAAGTGAACACCAATCTATCACACCTTATCTTTGAAATCCAAACCTTATATCAACAACCATTTCCCCAAGTAAATCCCCAATCCCCCAATCCCCATCCTCCAACCCTCCCATCACAACATCCCTCCAACCTTATCAACCTTAATCCATCACCTTATGTATCTCCCAATCCACCAATCCGTATCACCCATCCACCATCTAATCCATCATCAAATCTTCCAAATCCTAACATCATGACATCCAAAGAATCCTTATGGGATTTCCTCCAAAGAACATCACCAAGCAAAGCAATGGAATCCCCCAAATCCCCCACCTCTTCAACACCACCATCTAATCCCACACTTATCCTTGAACCCATCCAAGAACCATCATTACCTAATCCTATCACCCACATATCCAATCCCAATCCTAATCCTACACCATCCACCATCATTATCCATCCATTACAATGTTCTTCAACCCATACACTCATGAAGGATACCATCCATTGGCTATAAGCAAGGAATCAAACACCCTCATGCAATCCAACACCCACCAAACCTCTTGAACAATCTCCTATCACAACTCAAGAACCATCATATATCCATGTTCAAGAACCCATAAGTAAAGCACCTATCACATCCATCCAAGAACCTACCATCACCATCCAAGTCACTTCCACCTCCATGCAAACACTCGAGCTATGTCAAGAAACAAATCCAAAGCATGTTGAAACATCAACCCCTCCTCCTAATCAAGATCTCACCATCCCATCTAATCCCATCCCCAATCCCCTCCCATTTATTGATCAACTTATTTATCTCACACCATCTTCTACTACCCCTTTACCTTCCCCCATGAATCCTTCACCTCCATCTACCAATCCCATCCCAAATCCATCCTCCTATTCACTTGGAAAAAGCACCTTCATCTGTGGTAAACCCCTTGTAGGATGTGAATAACTTCCATCCACCACCTATCTATCTCCAATAAATAATGGACTCACGTCTTGTTTCCAAAGAACCAAACATCCCATTACATGTCGTATGCTCCAACACATGAACTATCAAGGCAAAGGCTTAGGCCTTCATGAACAAGGCATCTTGGAGCCCATCCACACCACATTCCATCCATCCTCGCATGGCCTTGGCTATACAACCCAAGAAAAATAATCTAAACATATTGATACCATCCACCCACCTTCCAAAATCCATTCATCCAATCCCAAACGGTGCATCTCATTGCACCCCAAAAGCATATGTCGCCATCCCTCCTCCATCATCATATCATTTGCAAAAGCATGTGACCATCCATTTTCCTCCATTAAATTTACCTCCACTACATCCAACTCCAAATATTCCTATTAAATCCACTTTACCTCCTATCCTACCAACTCCCAACATCCCTATCCACAAATCCTCTTATCCTCCCATCCTCCCAAACATCCCTATCCTCAAAACCCCTCATTCATTTATCCATAAATCCACTTTTTACCCCTCCACCCATAAACCCCCTAAAATCCCAAATCAAGACCACAAAAAGCGTACATCTTTCAAACATGAAGCTTCCCCCAAATCCATGGGATTAAAAAATTTGAATGCCTTGACTCATAAAGCACAAAAGCCTAAAGATGTTATCCCTTCCAAGCAAAATCAAAAATCCAAAAGGCTATCAAAGCCCACACCATCACAAGAAAAAGCAAAAACAAAAATGGTGTGGGTCCCTAAACAAAAACCACCAAACTCTAATGAGGCATCCACATACCAATCCACCCCAAAATCTCAAACACCCCCCTCCCCATCTAAAAATCCCATTATTTCTAACTCCATTTGGGTCCCTAAAACCCCAAATCGACCATCCAAAAATCCCCCATCCCGATCCCCATTACTCCCAACTCCACATCCAAAGTACAAGCTTCCAAATATATCATGGTGTGTGCAACCATTGGTCTTGGTTCCCCTCCACCACTTAACATTCCCACATACCCCCATCTCTCCATCTTTCGCTCACTATCCTACATATCTCCCCCATCACATTCCTATGGTCCATGCTTTTGCATAATCCACATCAAAATCCGCATAGTCCATATCATAATCCGCATAATCCATACCATAATCCACTACCCACCATACATTCCATCTTCTCCTATCTACCAACATCCAGGCAATCATCATCCAAAATGCTATCCAACATGGGACCATCTTCTCCGTGCTATGGAAACAGATGCTAGAGTCCCCATTCCATCAAAAAAGCAAAAAATCAAGAAAATAGTAAAGAGAAAAAATCTGTCCAATGGTGAAAACCACTCCTTGTGGTGCCTTGGGCAAGTACCTTGATGAAAACCCCTTACGGGCATCATGCGTAATCCCTTCTCCATCCATTTTGTATCCCTACACTTGGGGGCAAAACCATATCCTTCATCCACATCCATAACATTCTTTGCACATCTCATCCACTATCTTATCCTTATCCTATCATATTCCTATCCACCATCCCCTATTTATCCTATCATTCCCCATCCATTCTATCCACTATATCTCCCACCTTAGATCTTGATAAAGACAAGGGGCAAAATATCAACAACATGCTTTGGAGACCTCTTGGCATACTCTCTTTGTAAGTATATCCTCCATCCATCTACTACAAAGTCCATCCATTTAAACATGAACCCATCATGTAAAATTCTAAGCATTGGGGCATATGATTCCTTGCAACCTAGCCCTTGGAGAAAATCCTAAAATCCCCTATCCATATATCATGCATACCTATCCTATCCCTCATCCCTATCTTCCATCTATCTAACATGCATCCCTGTCGCTTGTCCATTCATCTATCATGAATAAGCTATCCATTATCCTTTCATTGCCAATCCCCCTATCCAACCCCATCACCTTCACCTCTAGACTTGGTGTTCCCTTGTCATTGGTATCTAGCATAAAGGTTGTCCAAATGAAATCCAATGCAACCATCTCATAATAAACCATTCCTTTTCCAAAAACATGAAAATCTAAAAAATCATAAAATCAAAAAAATCCAAAAACAATAAAAAATTAAAAAAATCCAAAAACAATACAAAATCAAAACATCCAAAAAAATCAAAATATCCACAAAATCCCAAAAACAATTATCGTCACAATCACCCAAATCCTCCAACACATTATCTTCCAACATCATCACATCTATCCTTAATCATCCCACATCATCATCACAAATCAAAACTACATATCATCATCACCTGCATCTTAATGTGCCTTGATCCCATGGATACAGGGTATGTAGGCAGTCTGGAATATGCAGGAAGTTTCTAGTACTTAGGTACATAAGATGTACCCACCCAACCCACTGAGCTTACACTATATCCCAAGCACCGCATTACCTATCAAAGCATTGTCCCTAAACAAAAATCACTAACTATCAAATCAGCATCAACCATAACTTGTCACCATCACATCTTGAGCCAATCTTACAACATCAACTAAGCATGATCCAATCATCCATCAATTCCTACCTTAGGATATATCGTTCCCACGATAGGCAGAATTTATCCTATCATCATCCATCTTGGCAAGAGATACAATGGCTACTTGTTTGGTTCGTTGGTCTTCTAGTTTTTGAATTTTATCTTTTGTCCTATTCAAAGATCATATCAAAGCTACCTTGATCTCATTATATCATGGTATGTGGCGAAAACATCTAGAATAGGGCATAGTCTTGCTTTTGTATGCTGTGCTTGTGGGTTGGTTTCATTACTCCAAGCTAGTATTCATATCTTGTGATCGTAGGGTTGGTTCTAGCATATTGATCTCCTTGTGCATCTAAGGTCCATCATACCTTTTGTGTATTAAGGGCTTATGCTATGAGTCCCCTTCCCTCATCTAGACAAGGTTGTACTATCTTGGGCATGCATGAGAACACCCCTTTGTCTGTGTGTCTAGTCCATGCAAATGTTGGATAAACATCATCACCATGGTCTTCTATACCTTGGTGAAAATATCCACTTTGCTATATCAAACCTAGGATTGCTCTAAATCATTTTCAACACAATGATCATCCACCAGCCAACCTCCCATAAATCCACCTTACAATCCCCCTCCTCCAACCACTTCTACCAATCCGCTTCATCCATTTCGAGAGCACACCCGTGTTCTTGCAACCCGCCTGTCCTCTCGAGGAGGCATCCCCCTTACCAATTATCCCCAAACCTTACCCTATTCTTCTAAGCCAAAATCTTTTTTCTAGCCAATCCAACTCTATGTTTTAACTTCTTTGAAATGATGTTATTTAGCTGCAACACCATCTCAAAGAGGGGCAAATGTAGACACCTAAAATTGACTTGCTCTGCAAACCAATTTATCCCTCCTGTTAATTGAATAAATTCAATTAATCCCTAACCATCTGTCTATCCCTTGTGATCAATTAATTCATTTAATTTATCACTAGACCGTACAACACTATCTTCATCTATTAAATAAATATTTCTAATATTTATTTGGCTATTTTGTCCATCTCCCTAATCCCTATTAAATTAGATAAATCATTCTTATCTAATTAATCTAGCGTGCTAATTGACCTACCCTACCCTACCCTAGCCTACCTCATCCTAGCCCTAGGATTAATTAAACAAAACCTATGTTAATTAATCCTAACATCTCATTTGGGTGGTCAAACCTAGTTTAACACCCTTCCCCACATCCTCCAAATAAAAAATTGAAACATATCACACATCACATTTACTTTTCTTACAAACCCCTTACTACCCCCATACCTCATTTATCACCTCTTATCCCCAAATAAATTTTTAATTCATTTGCCATTCCCCATATGAATCTTTAATTCATAAATATTCCTTCACACCCATACCTTATTAATCACCCCTTTCCCCAAAATGAATAAAAGATTTATTTTTATTCCTAGCCCTTGATCTCATCTTTTGATCCTCACCCTCCATCCTCATTTCCAAAACTCTATAAATGAGACCCCTCCCTAAGCCATTTGGAGGAACTTCATCTTGCATCCAACCTCTGCCAAAATCTCTCCACAATCTCCTCATCATACCCCCATAATGTCAAAATCATGCCTCATCCCTATCTCCATCTCCATCTAAGTCCAAATCACTCATCTACATTGTGTTGAAAGCATTGAGAAATCCACATTTCAGTCATCATGGGTAAAATCTAAGGAGCTATCGGGTGCAACTCCTTACGTCTCTTGGATTTGTGAGTCAAAAGGAAGGTATAATTGTTCGTGTTTACATTTGATTCATATTTCTACTTCATTTTGTTCTCATAGATCACAACATATATTTCAGTTATTTGTATGGATTCATTTCTTAGGAACTAATATTTGCCTCTTTATCATGCTACAGATAAATTCTCCATCATGTCGAGGAAACGATCAAGAATTAAATGAACATAGGAAGAGATAGAAGCTAAGAATGCAAAGAAAGTAGCGACTATGAGGGAACTTCGTGAGAAGAGGAAATTGGACACGATAAATGAAGACATGCCAATTGAAGAGGAAATGCAACCATAAAAAAGAGATATGGTATTGGTGACACAAAGGGAACAAATGCAAAAACTTCATGCTATTTGAATAATGTAGTTGGAGACATGTCCTCTACCGCAAGTCGACATGTAGGGACACCATCTACCACATCTTAAGTTGAGAGTACCTCATCACTCACATGTGAGGAAGGAGGTATGCCATCATTCCCACCTCAACCTCAAGGTATGTCATTTATTCCATCTTTGATCGAAGGTATGCCATCTAGCCCATCTCATTTAAAGATTGATGAAATTCTTAATGTTGAGATGAATTTACCTATCTTAACACCACCTAGAATTTTGCATAGAAAGCCAAAGTATTTGATTGATATTGATGAGAATATTTTGTAGCCAATGGAAGATAAGATTCCAAAACATACTTGTAGAAGATATGCTCATAAGATTTGGAGATTGTTCTTTGAAAAGTTAAATGAGATTGTAAGATGTCAACTATTTGTTGAAACGATGCGAAGTATAAAGTATAGGTCCATCATGAAGATTCTTAAGTTGAGAACATTAGAGGTTTCAAGTGAGAAATCTATTGTCAAGAATCTAATGAGTGTATATGAGAGTGGGTAACAACTCACACACAAAAGATAGTAATGCAACACAGTGTGTCATTACATCGACTATAGTAAGTAGTCAAATGAGGAAAGCTCATCTCATTAGAAAAATGAGTCAAGCATTAAGAATTAATAGGAAAACTTTATCAAGAGCCATTGGAAGGTGCCAAAGAATTGAGGACACCAATGCCAATGAATTATGGGTGTTCTCGGGGAGACTACCATGAAAAGATAAACCAATTATTGAGCATTGAGATCACTAATTGAAGACTTTTGGAAAAATTACACAACGGTATTTCTGAATCAAAGGGATGTGGTAAGAAGGAGAATCGGTAGTCAGAACCATGAGCCATATCCAAAGCATTTTTTGGATATGACTCAAACATAGTTTTTTGGTAAATTTCTAGAGATGTATCCTCAAATTAAAATTTGTTAAAGATATTTTTAAATGCTAAAACCTTTCTATGTCAAGATAAATCACACATGCACTGCTTGTTGTTGTAGATTACATATTGATTTTTCTAACCATTTTGATGTTTATCAGTCTATATGTTTAGATTTGCATACTAACAATATTTTGTAGGATTGCAGCATACATGCCCCACCAACATCTTCAAGAGACTTCATATCAAGAATTTTATGTGAAAGAGAGGAAGCTCAAATATTCTACAGGAAATTATGCTTGGATGGCACATGTCAACATTGCGGTGGCTTGCAACGTATGCCAATATGTGAACCTATGGAAAGAACACATGTGGTTGGAAATGAACTAGTAGAGTTTTATAAGTATAAAATAATGGCATACAATACAAAAGATGGTAAATAAACAAAGATGTGTGAATTGGTTATTGAAAATATTCCAGTGTATCAGTTTATGCCTATATTTCATGACAGTATAGTGTATGAGTATGCAAGACATGCCCATAGAGCTTGATGGTTGGACTTGCAATTCAATTCATGCAAGAACACATTTCCAGTTGGTAGCATTGTTTAAGTCATTGAATTTGTAGAGAACTACAGTCTATAGCCATAATGTGAGGTGTAATCATAATATTACAACTCCACACAGGTTTCTATATTTGTGCACATTGCATTCATTCATGCGAATGATAGTATAGAGGATGATAGAAAGATCATAAGGGAGTATCATTTTTATATTAGTGATGATCACATGCATTCTACAGAGTATGTGCAAGGTTGCTTTTAGGTGTTCTACAATGATTTGGCTAGAAGGGGCATATCATTCAGTCAACATATCATATGGTCGGATAACTGTGCATCACAATTCAAGAACTCATAGAATTTCTATTGGCTAAGTAAGATGCATAATATTATAGGTGTTTAGCATATGTGGAACTTTTGTAAGGCTAGGCATGGAAAGGGGGAGCATGATGGTGTAGGAGCATGTATCAAAAGAGCCATAGGACAAGAAGAGTTAAAGTATAAAGACAATGCAAATTTGACGGATGCAAAATCAAGCATCGAGTGGTGTAATGTTTCAATGGGTCCAGGTAATGAAGGTAAGTCTTCAGTTCATAGATGTTTTTAGTTGATAGATGATACTCACATTGCACCATATGAGGAATTTTGTACATTGATGGGATCAAGTGAGCTACACTCTTTCAGAAGCTCAATTGCAGGTTCATGGAGTATCCATACATGGAAGATGTCATTCTTTTTTTCTTCACGTACAATTCAAGTCTGGGATGAGTGCAAGTCAAATTAAGAAGTGGGTTGACAAATGGTGGTTAAGTTATCTTAACCCACTTACCATGTATCAACCCCCGATGGAACTAGAACTGACAGAGATGGAATCATCAGTTGACTTTGACCACATATCAGATCTAGTTCAACCAGGTAATATATCTACTTGCATAGTTTTTAAAATTCCTAATGTTATCTTACTTTGTAGTGTTTTTGTAATGTTGACTAATTTCATCTAATTTGCTACACATATCAATGTAGGGCATGTTTATGCAGTTATTGTAGATGAAGATAAGGAAGAGGGAATAGATTATTACTTGTGTCGTTGTCTTAAGGCCAAAAAGAAATTTGAGGCCCTAGTTACAGATGGAGAAAACATCGAATACCCTACAGGATCAGTGGTTGTTATTAGAACATGGCTTACAAACCCCTATACCCACATAAGAGTGTTAATGTTTGGTTGTTTCAGGACTTGGACATGCATCAGAAGATTCTTCATTACTTGAACCTTGTTGTGGAATCCAGTGTTCATTTGATACAATTTTGGGGTAGACCTTTGAACAAGACCTTGTGGAAGGTGTGTGAGTATGACCATGAGGCAATACTTGACACAATAAAGAGTAGAGCAGACCTGGTTGGTTCATTAGAGTAATTTGTAGGTATTCACATTGATTTTATAAAGTCATGTTACATTGATTTGTAAGTATGCACATTAATTTGTAATTTTACATAGGTTTGTCTTTTTTTATTTGTTGCTACATTTTTACACATATACAGTGAATATTGTGATGAATATGTTTGTCATTGATATCAAAGTGCTTGGATGTTAGTAATTAAGGAATGCATAATTGTGCAGGTCTATTGGTTGTTTATTGTTTTATGATACCATTATGCTTTCAGGATATGTTGTTGGGTTTTGTGATATAAAGACACTTGCTTCTTCATAGAGTATGTGGTGTGATGCATAGAGTTGTAGTGCTTCAAGACAAGGCATGAACTTGAATAGTGAAGATCTCACTCAAGTAGTAGTATGAACTTGACAAGCAGTGGTATGAACTTGATTTGTTTGCTATGGTATACATTTGATGTTTGCATCATCATCATGTTATGCTTCATGGGGTTAGATCTAAGTGATGGATGAAGTTAATCCTTATTGGTCTTAATCCTATTCACTCATGTTTCACTCACGTCATATCAAGATTCATGTCACAGGGTTTGGATGTTAGTTCATAACATTCATTTTTATCATGTTACAATAGGAAGACATAGTTTCTTATGTCATTGGTTCATGCCATTGGATCATTGGATTTGGTTGTGGTTCTTCATCATAACATGTCATGCTTTCAGGAGTTGGATTGGGTTGTGGTTCTTCCTCATGATAGGAGTTTGTTCATGTCTTCATGCTTCTTTGTGCTCCATGTCTTCACTTTTCTCAGTGTCTTCATGTGCCATAGATTTCTTCAATGTCCTCATGATGTTGATGTTGATCACAAAATATGGTGTTAAGGTCATGTTGATGTTGATTGATGAGTTGTGGTTGTTGTTGGAAGTTTTGGAAGTCTAAAGGATGTCACAGTGGCAGTGTTCATATCACAACTGCAGAGGTTTAAACATTCAAAACTAGTTAGGGTTTTTAAGTTAAAGTTATTAGTTATTTTTAAAACCCTAAATGTATTGTCTTTAAAGACCTAGTTTGGTAAGTTTTGTTTGTGTTATACACTCTATTTAATTTGTCTCAAATAACCTTCTATGTTCTTCATGTGGTCTTCAGCACTTAGGTTGTATTATGTTTAGGGTTATCTAGTCATCAACATCCTAAAAACCCTAGCCTTTACTCTGCTCTAAAATCTAAGTTAATACCTTACACCTGTACTGGCGATATTGTACCAGTGATATCCCTGAAGAGTCCAAAGTGTAAAAAGGCAGCAATTTTTTATGAGCTATTACTCAGAAACCATGACACTTAGAAACATTTTGTCTAAAGCAACATGATCAAGTAGCACTTCTCTACAATAACCTCTCTTAGTTTTTGATATCTCTGAGGCATTTGCCCATGGTGAAAGTTTTTCTGCTGCCCCAAAAATTGTCAGAAGGAGGTAGTGTAAAGTTGCAAAGGACTGTAACTTTCGTCCTACTCATGATAAAACCAAACTGATAGTTGTAACACATCTAGATGGGTATGTTTAGGCTATGCTTGGTCCTATTTTGTACCCAAACATGCCAAAATAGTTCAAGCTACATTTACCGATAATATCCCTGAAGAGTCTAAAGTGCAAAAAGGCAACAATCTTTGACGAATTATTACTCAAAAACCATGACACTTAGAAAGATTCTTTCTAAGGAAATGTGATCACATAGAACCCCTCTACAATAACCTCTCTTGGTTTTTGATATCTCTAAGGAATTTTCCCATGGTGAAAGGTTTTTTGCTGCCCCAAAAATTATCAGGAGGAGGTAGTGTAAAGTTGCAAAGGGGTGTAACTTTCATCCTGATCTTGATGTGACCAAACTGACAGTTCCAATGCATCTGAATGGGCATGTTTAGGCTAAGTATGGTCCTATTTTGTACCCAAACATGCCAAAATAGTTTGAGCTACATTGTACCGACGATATCCCTGAAGAGTCCAAAGTGCAAAAAGGTAGCAATCTTTGACAAGCTGTTACTCAGAAACCACGACACTTAGAAATATTCCATCTAAGGTAACATGATCATTTAGAACCCATCTACAATAACCTCTCTCAATTTTTATATATCTGGGGCATTTGCCTGTGGTGAAAGGTTTTATGCTGCCCCAAAAATTGTCAAAAGGAGGTAGTGTAAAGTTGCAAAGCGGTGTAACTTTCATCTTGCTCTTGATGTGACCAAACTGACAGTTCCAACACATCTGGATGGGTACGTTTAGGCTAGGAATGGTCCTATTTTGCACCCAAACATGCCAAAATAGTTTGATCTAACTTGTACCGATGATATCCCTGAAGAGTGCAAAGTGCAAAAAGACAACAATCTTTGACGAGTTGTTATTTGAAAACCGTGTCACTTAGAAACACTATGTCTGAGGCTACGAGATCACGTAGGGTCCCTCTACAATAACCTCTCTTAGTTTTTTATATCTCTAAGGTGTTTGCCCATGGTGAAAGTTTTTCTTCTGCCCCAAAAATGGTTAGATGAATGCAGTGTAAAGTTGCAAAGGGGTGTAACTTTTGTTCTACTCCTCATGCAACCAAATCAACTGTTCCAATGCATTAGGATGGCTATGTTCAGGCTAGGCATGGTCCTATTTCACACCCAAACATGTCGAAATAGTTCAAGCTACATTGTACCTGCGATATCCTCACATATTGCCTTTGCTATAACTGTTATAGTCTTCACATGTCAACATGCATCTTATGGCTATTAACATACTTCTTCTAGTAGTCAACACAGTCAACCCTCATCTTCTTCCACCTTTAGGTCACTATGTTATTAGGCTTGAACTTAGACATCTATGATATTTGAAACCCTTCACACTTCATGGATCTATCATTATGTAATGATCTACAATATCATTATGTAATGATCTATTCACTGCAGCTATCTTACTTATCATATTTCATAGCAGTCTTGTAAAGAGTTGGGGTAGTGTTATGCAATCTTCTGCGAGATCAATACAATGTCATAACAAGGCTTTCAAGCTTAACAAGTTTCTGGATAAGGAATTGCTTTAAGGAATTAGAGTCAAATTGGTAAATGTGATGACATGATACATATTAACATGGTGAGATGAAAAGTATACATTTATAGTATTAATCACATTCTCAAAGGGATTGCTAATAACTTATGGAATCCTATAGCCCCAATATTATGTTGCATACTCAAATTAGGTAAGACTCAATGTACTCTGATAACCTAGCCTTATATACAAGAGGAATTACATTTAACAACCATAATGGTCATCAGGTGCTCATAAGCATATGATTTTAACTGTCTTATTCAAGACAACAAACATATTCTTTGCATCCCAATATGGTATAATAACAAGGAATTAAGAAATATTTTCAATTGAGCAACTCATAAAGAATATGGATCAACATACCAAGGAGCAACCATATGAACATCCTTTTGGAACATAAGGAATTACAAATATCTATGTTACAACAATCAACCTCTTTTCAATATACCAACATGAGATATTTGTAGAGTATTATTTTGGTTATATGATGCACCCAAATTGGGCTAGCAAGACCAAATCATGGTATTATCATGCCTTTTGGTCATTGAAATAAAATGATAAGCACAAAGATGTTTCACAAGAGTTTGACAACATAGAATGCAATAATTACAAAACTACTAAAAAAAGATGCATTGAAATAGCCAAAAAAATATGGTTTCATTTATGTAAAATAGGATTTCTAGGGAAAACCATAGAAGGTGTTTTTATACATTTATTTTAGTCACCATATAGTCCTCTACAACAATAGTAAAACTTAAGCATATACACTCAAAATAAAATCATTTTACAAGCTCTAACACAAGTCCTTCATGAGTTTAATGGCCATAAAGGCCAAACTAAAATTAATGTAGAGACTGTTTACACTCACAAGGTATGGGGGTGTCCCATGCTAAAATTATCATATAAATATTATTGCAATATCCCCTTGGTCACTTGAAAAATTAGATGGACTTGTTTTTGAAACTATGAGACATGATCCTTAGTGTTGTGCAAATGGCACATGATCCAAAGGGTTGTGTAAGATTTATAGGGTGTCTTTTGAGTTGTACAAAATGATTCCTATCACTATGTGAATTATGCATGGTGCAAGAAACCATGAACTTTGTGTTGGATAAAGTGGCATTGTTTAGGTGGCACATGATGCAAGGACTTATGCATGAGGTTGTACATTTCTATGTGAGTAACTAAGGCTAACATGCAAGCTTGTGCAATAGCATGTAGATCATGATGTGAACAAAAAAACTTGCTTTCCATTTATCCATTTAACCAATCTTCCTTTCTCTATTTTCTCGAGCATGTCTAGTTTTGAGAGATTAAAACTTTCAACCCAAAACTCAAATTCTCTTATCATCAATTGTGATGGATTCTTTGACAATTAAACTTTAAAACCTAGAGGCATACAAAAATGATCTACACTGCACCTATCCCTATTACATAATGATCAATAAAAATGATTTGTATTAACCAAATATCCATATAGGCATACATCAATATCTATCGATATAAGTATAACATATATACAAAATAGCCATATAGGCTTACAAGAATGCCATATAGGCATACAATGTCAACTATATACAATACAAAATATATGTTCACAAATGCCATATAGCCATACAACAAAGGAACACAATAAAAAGTCATCCCCCTCTATCCAGTGAAGAGAATAGATCATGGGTAGCCTTTGATCTTCAAGGGGATGGAGATGCGTATGAGGGTGGTATACTACGAACCAGAGGGCTACTCCTATTTAGTTGTTCATGGATTTGTAGCTATTACAATAAAAAGTATAGACACTAATATATCAAAATTACATTATAAAAAATGAAACATTTAACAAAATAATCACTTACCGCTATCCAAAAATATGTTTCCTCATTTACCTCAGTACCAGGATTAGGTTGTGGTGATGTCATGTCCTATAGAAACCATCCAAATAGAAATTAAACTTCAAATCAATAATCATTTTCTTTTTCAAAAATAAACAACTATAACAACAAATGTAATTTGAAATTTATAATCTGCCTCATACCCCCGTCAAAGGCATGGAGCTATGAATTGCAGAGGACACACCATGCTCCATTGCTCTATGAACATTGGGAGGTGTCTCTGCAGACTGCATCATCAAAAAATAAAACAACATTATTCAATTACAAAAACTATAATAGTGATACAAGTCATGGCTCCTAACATACACACATGTGAAACCTAAACATGGAAGTACACACAATAAAGCACACAAGTCACATGCATATATACAAATTAGATGAAGATTCATGACTATTGTGTGGTATAAAGGTCAACAAAGGAGGGACCATGGTAGCATCAAATTTTAGGTTTAAGAAGTTAGAGAGGGAGTGAAGGTGTTACTTTAGGTTTAGGTTGGTGGTAGGGTGGGGTAGGGTTGTGCTCAAATTTTTGTTTGTTTGGTAGTCATGGAGGTAGGACAATGCCTAAAATAGAGTTTGTGGGTTTACGAGACAATGCCTAAACTATAAATCACATAGACATTAGGTAAGTTTATGGGTTTACGGGAAGGAGGAATATCAAGCGATTGTGGGATAATAGGAGGGAGGAAAGATACTAGATAGGAGAAGAAAAACCTTATTTTAAAAATATCTTTTCATTTTCTTTGTCTTGAGGTTTGTCAGGGGGTGGGTTGGAAGCAAACTAGGTCTGGGACATTTTGTAGGAGTATATTAGGAAATAGGTAGGGTACGTATGGGTTGGTTAGTAGGTTGGGTGTAGTGTTGGGGAAGTTTCTTAGGCCTACTTTTAGAAGTGGATGGGGAAAGGTCCTACACTTTTTATTTTACTTTATCTTAGAGGGGTGTTAGAGGGGAGATAGAAGTCAATGAGGAAGGTGAAGTAGTAATAGGTGGATAGATGGTGGGGAAGATAGGGGCATAGCTAGTGGAGTAGGTGAAGTAATAGGAAGAGGTTGTGGGGCTGGGGAAACAATGCGTTTAGAGGCATAAGATAGGTAAAGGTCAAAGAGGGAGTTGGTATGAGGTTGAGGTGGACCAGAAGGGGTTGACAAAAAATAATCTAAGGAGAAGTGTCTTAAGGTAACTACTAGTTGGTATGGGCTATGAGAAATGGTGAAGACATTATCATCATGGGGAATTTCAGAGTCAACAAAGGAGGGACCTAGATGATGTTGGAGTGAATCATATGCTATATAAGATGTCATAGGCTCATACCCCTCTCTAGTGTCATGTCTTGGGGTCTAAAATTGGTGGTAATTGGATGAGTTTATTAGAGAGAATTTGTCAAAGAATATTGTGGAGGGGATCAACAAGATTTGGTAGACACATGTATGGAAAATGTGGTAGCATAGACAAAGCAGTGAATTGTTTGAAAAGATACCTCAAAGAAATGTGGTCTCATGGTGATGTCCTTGTCTATGCATATGCTTGTCATGGCATTCCATGAGACCACATTTCTTTGAGGCATTTTTTCAAATAACTATATTGTAATTGAAATTTTGTCATCTATCAACATCTAGTTATTAGTTATGCAATGTCTAGTAATGCTTTGAGTTTGAAAGATGTGCAATGAAATGTAACCAATTATATGAATATAAAATACCAAAATCTAGTAAGTACAATTTTTTAATTAAACTATTTATTTTATTACATCTGTGAAGCTTTGAAGTCCACCACCAGTGGCATGTGTTGCCATGAAATATCCAATATTAACCTATTCAACATCCAAAATTAGATATTAGAATACCATTCATATAACGATGCTATTTACATGTAATGTTTATAATTGTTTACTAGTTACATACCCTGACAGTAGATGTTGTAGTGTAATATGCAAGTGGAGAACCACTAAATATTGCATCAACGCTATGACCCTGAAATTTCATTAATATCATCAAACTAAATTAGTTAATCTTGCATTTTAAAAATGAAATTTAATGAATTAAATTCAATGAACTTGCAAACATTTACCTAAGTACCAAGGCTAAAAGTCTCACTCAGGAGGGTATTTGTCATCACCATCTGTTCAACTGCAGATGTAGCCTGTGCACCTACATCCCGATTATCCATGGGGTCATAACCATAGGCTGACCTGCAAGCCTAACAAGTATGGGGTGGAACCCTACTCCTCAAACTCTCCACCGACCCATGATGTGCTGTAGTACTGGCCTGCTCTATGATGCTCTGGGTCAAGGCACTAATGGACTAAAGTGTCTCGACCTCAGCACTCTCCTTCGCAATGGAAGGGATTTATACATGCTCATGGGTTGGTCTAGCGAGTGCTCATCTCATTAGTCATTGTGGGTCAACACGTGCTCCTGGTCTATCTTGTACTAACCCCTCACCTCCACTCTGGAAGTCCCACATATCAAAATAGTTTGGCACTTTATTTTTTACAAACTCACAATAGAGTTTCCTCAAAAAGTATTGTGGGACCTCATTATTGTTGCATGGACGATGGTCAAAAACCATCCACCACCTCTACCCAAAATTGTCCCTTATCACTTGGTTGTTGCACTAATGGATAGTGAGCCTCTTACATGTAAGGGGTAGTGGTTGATTTGTTCGTGAATCTGTAAAAATGGAACATAAGTCCAATTTTGTAATTTGTTCATTTTTTACTTCTCATATGACAACTTGTCTGCATAGTACTCTCTAAATTCTCTCCTCTTTTCTGCCCAACTAGATATTTGCTCACTAATTGAATATGCATTTGATAACATAGATTCAAGAGATTGAGCAAGCGTGGATCTATGCGAGGTTGAAGTTGCAGGATCTTTCAACCTTGCAATTATGTCCTCAATTTATTTTTTTATTATTTTTAATTTTCCTCATTAGATTTTCTTGTGTTCCAGGGGCATGTTGAGGAATGAATGGAGGTTTTTGTTGTTGGGGTTGTTCTTCAGCAAGAATTTCATGTTTATGTGATTCATTATTTTGTGGATTTTTAAGAGGAGGAGGAGGAGGTGCATTATCAATTCTTGTCAATTAAGGAAATTTACATCAAAAATCAACTTAAACCTACATATTTAGAAATAAATTCACACAAAAAAACAAATATAACTCACTCCTTTGGTCTCTTTGACGTCATGGTACCATTTTGGCAATGAATCGACAAGAATTTCATGTCAAAACTGATCTCCAATAATGCGAGTACACTCCTTAGGGTTTGTAGACCACAGGTGCAAGAAAATGAAATGAAGTAATGAGCCTCAATGCAGGTTTTTTTAATACTAAAACAAAATGTGTTCACGTTATGTCTTAGAAGTTTTAAAAAAAAATTGGCCACTTTTTAGCCCCCCAACTTTATTGCACCCACCCTTGAATGCCTTCCTTAGACACAAAGTGGCCAAGCACTACTCCTTGCATTATCATGAAGCATTTTTCATAACTAAGGGATAGGTTATGATCTTAACATCTCTAGAGTACTTTTTCAAAAAATTTCATGGCCTCATCATAATAATCTCCATAAGTGGTAAAATCATCCATATATACTTCCATAAAGTCATGGGCAAGGTTAACAAAGATGCTTAAAATGACCCTCTGGAATGTGGCCAATGTGTTGTAGAGTCCAAATGGAAGGACTGAATAGGCATATGTCCCCCATGGGCATGTGAATGTGGTCTTATCCTGGTCCTCATGGGCTATTTTGGTTTGATTATAACCACTGAATCCATCAAGGAAAGAAAAAATACTTTTTTCCAACCAAGGAGTCTAATACTTGATCAATGAAAGGAAGAGGGAAGCGATCTTTCCTAGTGGCAGTATTCAATTCTTTGTAGTCTACACAAACTCACCACTTACCTCCTTTCTTTGGTACAATGACAAGTGGGGATACTCATTGGCTATCTGATATTGGGTCTATGAATCTTGCATCCAATAGTTTTTGCAATTCATTCTTTACTATATCTCTCACAACAAGGTTCATTCTCCTCTAAGGCTATCTAACTAGCCTACATCCCTCATTGATGTATATCCTATGCATGCAAAGGTTAGGGTCAATGCCCTTTATATCATGATAGTCCCATGCAAATGTTGTCTTGTGAGTTTGTAGCATTTTTATCAGTTCGGTCTTTTGGAGAATGTCAATTTACTGTTGATGTTAAGTGTCCTACCTAGTGTAATGTCAATCAATGTTGCAAATGCCATGACAGAGGCAATATCCAATCCTAATAAATTGTGGCTACAACTATGGGGTAGAAAATGATGAAACATGTTGTTGGTGGAAGCATAGGTTGTTGTGTTGATTGCAGGTAGAATATTGTGCAGTGGGTAGTTCAAACATACTAGACATAAGTCTTGCTATGAATCCCTTCCATACTTGTTTTTTATGACATTGGAAAGCCCTTCATCTTCATCCTAGATATCCAATAATGGGCTTCATTTAATTTTTGTTAATGTCTAAATAGAATATTGGTTAGTATCCTCTAGGTTTGCCCAAATAGTTTACTCCATATTAGCAAAAGGCTGTGCAGGTGGATAAAGGACCAATTTATTTGTTATATTCCCACTAGAAATTATCATATTCCTAGACCTACATCCAATGAAGGCATCTATTGTTTCCAACCAAGGTCTTCCTAGGATGAGTAGATATCCTCCTAGGCTGACCTTGGACTGCAAGACCATAAAGTCTGCAAGGTATTCCCTTGAATCTAATGTAATTACAAGATCTTCAATGACCCCCTCCAGTTTGACAATGGACCTATCTGCCAACTATAATACTACTGGAGTAGGTCTTAGGTTATCCAACTAAAGGTTATTCATTATTTCCTTTGTCATCACATTGATGGTTACACCCAGGTTGATCAAGGTGTTTTTGATAAGGGTACCATTGATGTTTACATCAACCATAGGGTTTCCAAGATCTACGTATTTTGGGACAACCAAATTACCTAACATGATATAAAAAAGTTGACCTATAACATATACTGTCTAATGATCTTTTCTTTTCCTTCATAGTTTTTTAATGCATAATTCCCTTATAGCCTTGGTATATATGGGTACATCCTTGATAGCTTGGATGAGGGAAATTTAATGCATACAATTTTCAATTGCCCCATAGAATCAAAGTTAGGTTCAGATGGAGGTGGTGCTTGCATGTTTAATCTCTTTGGAAATGGAGGGATCTTGATAATGGGTTTTTCATGCGGAGAGGTTTTCTCAGAAGCACTCTACTAGTTATTCAGATGGTTGTTAGTGATGAAGGTTTGCTCCTCATCAGGAAGTTCTGTGATAAGTGGAGATGAAGGTCCAACAAGCATTTTTCCTGATTACAGGTGCACATCACTAACCTCAACCATATAGGTTGGATATTGGATGGCTTCATTAGTATAAGCGTGTTAGACATGTTTTTTGTTAGGGTTCAGTGTAGGTTGGGCCAACAATTGAGTGGCTCTAGGTGGAACATGAGTACGTGAAGTTACATTTGGCATAAGGGCATGTTGTTGAGGCAGGGCTTGTTGTGGCTGCAGGTAGTTCATATTTGGATAAAATTGCCAAGGTTGGTTTCCATGCCATTGCTATGGCTAGGGGTTTTAACTGGCCTACCATTGTGGATTATAATTTGAGGGTTGGAATGGCTACTGTGGCTATACTCCCTATTATTGGTTCTAGCTAGGTGGCATAGCTGACCATTGTTGATGTGGCATGTTATACCAAGGTGCATTATTCCAGTTTGAAGTAGATGATGGGAATGACATATTGTTGGTCGAGGGGTCCTGAGTCATACCTTGTCCTTTCTACCAAGGCCTATGTTGTGCAATGTAAAACACTTGACCTTCTTCATCTTCTATAGCTCAAAAATCTACTTTCTCACTCCTTCCTTCAAGAATATGGGAAATACCCTTGCATCTACAATTGGCCTTCTTTTGTCAGCAATGTGGACAATACTCATCCAAAGATGCCTCTATTGCTTATTTCTTCTTCTTTATATGTAAGGTGTCAAGTTGTGTTGCCAAATGGCTAATGATATCTTCTTTCATGTTTGATAGTAGGTTACTGAGCTCTACCCTAGATACTCTAGTAGATGATTTAGTGGAAAACAGGGTTCTGAGACCTCTATTTTTCTTCAAAGTTGACCATGAATAATTTCTGTAGATTTGATGAATTTCATCAAACTCGAGTTGAGAGATGTCCCATGTTCCAATAAAATTTAGTGCATCCATGCATTCCTCATTCACACCTCTTAGGAAGACCAACTTGAGTGACTCTAGAGAGAGCATGTTCTATCTTCACTTCTTGAGGCAAAACTAAAATCTTTCAACATAATCTTCCAAAGGTTTGTCTTCCTTTTGTGACATCCTAAGGATGTAATCTCCTTTCATATCTCTACCATGACAATAGTCCTTATACTTTTGCAAGAAATTCTCCTTCATGGTAGCCTAGTTTGTTATTGGATTCTCACCCAATCCCATAAACCATCACAATGCAATATCCTTAAGGGTGGCTAGAAAGAGCTTGAGTATGTATGCATCTGTAATGTAGTCATAGCTTCTATAGAGTACATCAAAATCAGAGAGAAAGGTATCTAGGTCTTCAGTGATTAACCCATGAAAGTTTGGTAGGGCCAAAGGAGGAATTTTCTTCAAGGTATCAGCTCTTGCCTGGTCTGTGATAGGAAAGACAAAGGTAACTAGCTCAGCTGGGTTTTGTACTACTTCTTCTGCCATTGTGTCTTGATGCCAATTGGTAATATCTTCAAAATCTTTAGTGTCCTTTGATCCAAGGGATAATTAAAAGTGTTATTCTTCTTCTTCTATTGATCTGGTTGGATGAAATCTCTCTCTCTCTACTCTCTTGGCCGCCACATACAATGATGTATAATCTAATAGCTCTATTCTTGCACCTTGTTGGTGGATAGTTTGGAGATATATTGACTATCTAAGCAATTATAAATACTAAAAAAAATTATATCCTATGAAAGGAAGTACAAACATGAATAAAAAAGAACTCAAAAACTCTAAACCTTAGCACCATCCTTAGCGATGGTGCCAAAAATGTCAAACTCCATTATTAACCAATACATTGATGTAGAAAGGGCATGCACACAACTCAACAGACCAACGGATCCTATATCAAGCAACCTACTAGCTATAATGTGTTACATTTAAATTGTCAAACTAGGGAATCGTATTCTTCTTGGATGATGCCCATACTATGTGTATAGTTAAAGATTCCTGAGTTGTAATCTAGAGGTTGTACATAGGGATAAACTAATTAAGAAGTAAACAAACTCTAATTGCAAGGATTGACAAGTACTATAAGTAAGTGATGTTGGTAAGAAATAACCAATGCTATTCTGTTGGCTATAATCAAATGGTCTTATGTAATTCCAAATAAGAGAACAACTAATGGTTAATCAGTGATAACCTTGACTCAACAACACATATTATCAAGATCTAGCTAATTCATATGAAATAAACTCATTCCAGCATGTATTAATCACATGCTCATAAATATATAACATGAACTAAACACATGAACATAAGGGGAGACACAGTTACCTCAAGCAGCCCTTGCTTGAGTGACTATGATCCCACAAAATCTAACAAGATCTCTACTATATCTATGAAATCATTGACTAAACTCAAAACATGTGTTCCTTTATTGAATTCTAAAGAGAAAATATAATAATAATTCTGATTACACAATCTCTATCTAACCTTCTTGTCCCATATATAGAATCTAATAATCCCCCTTAGACAAGATCGGACCTCTCCCTTTGAACAAAACTACTAAACAACAAATACCATAACTATTGATTATCCAACAATGTAGGAAGAGGACTTTATTACAAAGAAAACTAGGAATAGGAAACTAAACTATCATGAAGGTAATAAAGATAGCATAGTCCTATTGTAACTCTCTCTAGTATTTATGAAAAATAGTCAAGACTAGAAATAGAACATGGAGCACAATCTAAGATTCCTTTGTTATTCATGATTGCATCAACTGTCAAAGAGTGGAGAGTTATGGATAACTCATTCCTATCAATTTAGGGTCTTCTTCCTTTGGCTGTAGGTGCCTGTACTATCTAATGTGGACATTAACACCTCCTTTGTTATGGGTTGCCAAGTGGTCTTCATGAAATGTAGCCACACACTTGTTGCATGGGAGGTTAGTCCACCACATGATATCTATACATCACAATTACTAAAATTAACATAAAGCACTATCATATTTCATGAGCAATCATCAATTCACACACAATTAATTAACAACATATGTATTATATACCAATCTTCATGCTTTCAATGTCTTAAGGATGATTATAGACACAGTCAATATATATAAAAGTCTGGGAATGTCTTAGGAAGCATGTACTTAAAGCAAGAGAAATAAGACAAAACATGGTCTCATCAAGTTTTGTAGGTGATCCTGGTGGCTTGATTCAATCAGTGACTCTCACATTTGGTAGGTAAGGTTCCATGTAAGATTTTAGAGTTTTATCATAAGTTTTACACAAGTTATTTTAATTTCATTTTTTTTCATTAATTATCTCTATAGGCGGGAAATTTCAGATTTTTTTTTAAATTACTTTTTTGGAAAGCTTATGAAAAACTAGGTGGGGTTAGTTATTTGGGCTTTATTATTAGAGATAAAATGTAGTTTGTAATTTAGTGGTGTTAGGTCAACATATTTTCTTATTTTGCTCTATAGACCACGATTTTTGGAATTTTTGGATTTTTTTAATATTTTTGGTAAGATATTGAAAAACTAGAGTTTAAAATGCATACACATAAAAATCCATGTCATCTTTAGGATTGAAAGACTTTTCTAAAAAAAAATTATCCAATGACCTTTATTCTTCACCACCTCTAATAAGGATAATTTGATAGGTTTAAACAAGAACTATTACATGAATTGAAGTCCCAATAAAACCACCTAGGCTGGTACAACCCTAATAGATAAAATTAAGGGATAAAACAACCTTTTCAAGATCAAAAATTGAACCTATCTAAAATAAATATCCCTAAGTTTGATGGTACTGATGTAACTTCATGGATAAGTCTCATGGAAGAATACTTTAAGATTCATAATATAATAGACAATGTGCAATGGTTGACATAGCTTCATTGTATTTAGAATATGAACCTTATCAATGGTACCAATGGATGATGAGTAAAAAGAAAGGGCATATAATTAGTTGGAAAAAATTTACAAATGACTTAGTAGCCCATTATGAGCAACCAGGGAATGAAAGCTATTTTGCCCAACTAACAAATTTAAATCAAATAGTGTCTATACCTAAATATAACGCTGAGCATATGAGATTAGCAAGTCAAACTCAAGATGTGACACCTACAACTCTACATCAATGGACTTAATGACCAAATTAACTCTACATCAATGGACTTAATGACCAAATTAAACATGATGTTTGTTTGTTGGAACATTGCATAGTTAGGAGAGCTATGCAACAAGCATTGTATATTGAGAAACATAAATCCACCACCAAAAGTACCACACAATGTCAAACCACAGGATTCCAGAACATAAAATTATGACTAATCCTATTGATAGAAATGAGTATAATTTATTTAAAATAATAAAAATTACTAAGCACTCTCCTCAACAAGAGGAAAATAAAAGAGAAAAAGATTTGTGCTCAAATTGTGATAGAAAATGGTTTGGGGGTCATAACTATGCTAATAGTGGTAAAATAATAACAATTTATCAAGAATCAGGTTGAAGAAGATAGAGAAGTAACTACAAAAGAACCAAAGGTGGAACTTGAGCAACACAACTCCATCACTAGAAGTTACACTTAAGGTCAAACAATTGGATTAAAAGAAAAAAATAATTCTATTAAAGAAATGGGGATAACTTATTTAACCCAAGACAAATTAGTAATCTCTTTACCTCCCAATAAAAGTGCCTATTCATCCACAATGATTATGGTTAACAAGAAGGATGATTCATGGAGAATATTCCCACATTATAGGGACCTCAACAAGCTCAATTTTAATGACTAGTTTCATATTTTTAGTATTGACGAATTGGTAGATGAATCTAATAATCTAGTTTTCTTTACTAGTGTTATGTATGAAAAGTGGGAAGATGGTGGATAGTGTTAAGATCTTTCAAATCAAATCCTCCTTTCACAATAACACTCAAGGACAAAAACTAATCCAATTCATTATAGATGGAAGAGGACTCAACTATAGGTTGGTCTACTCAGGAATGATATGGAAAGATTGATTAGACTGAGATATTTGTCAAACCCTAAATCGAATAAGCCTCAAACCCTAATTATAATGCAATCGGGTATAGACAAATAGAATTCTACAAAAGACTAGACAAGAAGACACTTAAGAAGGATCATAAATATACCAAAAGTTAGATTTCTAGAATTGAAGACTTTGCAGACTACGATGCGGGCACCCAAGTCTGATAGGGTAGTTTTTTAGTAGATCTAGAGCAATGAGTAGTGTCAGACTATAACATGTTCCTAAGTTCAGGGAAAATCCTATTGGGAGGACTATGGGGTGGATACCCTAGTCTAGTAGAGTAAAATATCAGTAAGTTTCTTCCAAATCCTGAATCTTTATCCTTTGAATTGCTTCTCTGCACGTTCACTTCTCCAAGTCTTGTACCTATAACTTGCAATCACAAAGAGAGGGGTTTGGGGGTTGTGGTGTTTAGGATCTTGCCTTGGTCAAGCCCTAGAATGACATTCAAGTCTTCCAACATCAATGTTAGATAGAGTGCATGCCCAAGGATGGCAGAGGCCAAATCCAATGATGAAATAGAATGACTGAAACATAAGTAGATGTCACCTTAGAGGTGAGACCTCATGGAGATGAAGATCCTTAAAATCATGAGGAGATGGATTGATGAAGCGAAATCTGCAACAAACAAACACAATAATAACATAATTCTACTCTACAACACAATGAAAGGCTTGAAATCCCTTAGCTCAATATCATAAGTTCACATTATTCATCTAGGTGTAAAATGAAGACATAAACTCACTTATATATGCATTCCCACTAACTTTCGTAATTCAAATTAAAAAGGCCGACATAGGGAAACCTTTTTAAAGGTCTTATGCCAACACATTTAAATTTGGATCCCAACAAATAAGGCTAGATTTGGGCATGGGCACCCAAGTCCTAAGGTCATTTTAGGTCTTGATTAAGCATTTAGAATTGGCCCTTAAGTCCCATTTGACATGGGTTTTGGGGGAAATTGCTTTGGGATAAGTATTAAGCTTGTAAAGTGTAAACACAGGGACCGAGGAGCTAAACTAGGAGGTAAAAAGGCATAGGGATACTTTTTACTCCATAATATTTAGTTGCCACTTTAATGTATGTATGCTCTTATGAATCCATACATACATTAAAGTACGGTTGAAGCACATAAAACACATCAAACATGCCAAGCACATAGAGCTAAGGCATACCCAAAGATTGGAGGACTATCTCTAGCCCCCAATCTCAGGTAAGCACTAGAAAACACATGGAAGACACACAAGACACAAGGAATATAGTAAGACATGGAGAATATAGTGGAAGCATGGAATACATGAAAAAGAAATGAGAGCAGTCATGCAATACATGAAGACTACATTGATTTAACAACTAAAACAAAATCTTAAGCTAAGGGGATGGAGGGAGCTCATCACTATACACCTTTAGACCACTAAAAAAAGGCAAAACAAAACCCAAAATATGGAGGGATCTCATTGCTATGTGCCTTTAGACCACACCAGGGGGAAGACACACCAAATAAAGACGCAAGTGTGGAGGGAGATCATCGCTACATGCCTTTAGACCACACTTAGGGGAAGACACAACAAACACATAAGGAAGACACACATAATACACAAGCGCTGCATAGTATACATCTTATACACAACAAACACAGTCAATGGAAAAGATCTTATT
The DNA here is from genome assembly GCA_027924645.1 of Cunninghamia lanceolata. Lineage (NCBI taxonomy): Eukaryota > Viridiplantae > Streptophyta > Pinopsida > Cupressales > Cupressaceae > Cunninghamia > Cunninghamia lanceolata. Next base: position 173,668 of record BSBN01000070.1, read on the forward strand.
ACTAAGTCCCGCCATTTAAACATGCCAAACAGACATGACGGTTGAGCTACGCTACCACAACTGTTAAAGACACACTTAAGGGTGGATGACTCAAGATCCAGCCCCACCTCTATAGAGGACTTTTTATAAAAGGATATGCACTAGCTCAAGAGATACACCATCCTGCCTTTTGCAGAAGGGATTTGTATAAAAGGATACACACTAGCTTAAGAGATACATAATCCCTCCTCATGATGAGGGCTTCTTTCTTACATTTTAAAAGGATGTGCACTAGCTTAGGAGATACACTATCGCACCTCATGATGAGGGCTTTCAAACATGCTTTTTCAGTGTAAAAGATAATTAGATAGATACCATTATATATGCCCCCACCTTAAGGTGGTTGATACCACTTTCCAGTATCAAGCACATTAAGGGAGAGTAAAAACACACAAGGGAACAAGAGCTCTCACAAAGCCCATGCCCACAAAGGTGACATGTGCCATGATCACTGAATATTCCCACAAACACATTGATATGAATTTCTAAGATAATCAACAAAAGATAAGGTTAAAACATCTTACTCTAAGATAATAACCAGATCAAATCATAGAAGGTATGCATAAATCATATATTAGATCACATCAAAGAAACCAAGGCTCATTTGTAGGTTTGGAACAGAGTATAGTCTTTGGGCTTATACTGCAGGTATCTCAGAACCAAGTGTAACAACAAGGTGAGATAAAAAAACCATCTAAAGTGCGCAAGAGCAAATTGAGAGTATTGCAAAGGTTTGTTACAAAAGATATGACAACATGATAGATCACACAGAGTGATTCTACTAGTCAAGCATTAGATATAAATATCAACCCCATCTTCATATATGGACTAGGTCCATTTTTGCTTACTCGCTGAAGGGACACGTGGTCCTTATCAGTATTTGTTTGTTTTCGTCATCTACTTACTAGGTAGAATCATTGAAGAATGTAAACAATAAAAATGAGAGAGGAGAACCAAGAGCCTTAGGAACACCACGTAGGAGGATGCCCCCAAGACATCTCCCACAATGCTATGCCCCCAAGGCATGACACACAACAACAAAATAGAGGGGAGGAAAGATAGAAGAATGTAGAAACAAATAGAATAATGGTCACAACAGAGGTAGTCTCTTGGTATCCTTGACCTTACAAGAGTATGAAGGGTCATCCTAGAAGACCTAAACAACATATAGTGCATCATGGGGGAACACAACATAACAGAATATCAACACAAATTTTCTCTACAACACAATGAAAACCTTGAAATGCCTTCTAGCTTAATATCACAAATTCACATTATCCATATAGGTGTAAAATGAAAACATAAACTCACTTATATATGCATTCTCGCTAACTTTCATAATTCAAATTGAAAAGGCCTACAGAGGGAAACCTTTTTAAAGGTCCTATGCTGACACATTTAAATTTGCATCCTGATAAATAAGGCTAGACTTGGGCATGAGTGCCCAAGTCCCAAGGCCATTTTAGGTCTTGATTAGGCATTTAGAACTAGCCCCTGAGTCCCATTTGACATGGGTTTTAGGGGAAATTTCTCTAGGATAAGTATTAAGCTTGTAAAGTGTAAACATGAGGACCTAGGAGCTAAACTAGAGGTAAAAAGGCATAGGGATACTTTTTACTCCATAACAACTAGGTTAGATTTGCAATTAGATTATCATCAAATTAACTAAAGGAAGATGATATAAATAAGACTATAGTTAGAACACATGAGGGTCATTATGAATTATTATTTATGTCATTTGGTCTCATTAATATTTAATCAACTTTTCAAAGCCTCATAAATTCAATGTTCCATCCATTTTTTCAAAAAATGGTGTTTGTATTCTTTGAGGACATCTTCATCTATAGTAAAACATGGAATGATGAACAATTCATAGAAAAGATTCTAGAGTTATAAAGCATTGAGGGAAACACTTTTTTGAAGGGGATTGGAATGTGAGGATCCTAGTATGCTATATTCCTAATTAGAATAAGGATAAGCACTTGTGGCATGGTTAACCTAAATAGATGTATTTATTAGTCTTAGTTATTCCTTAAGATAACTTAGTTAGGATGAAGGGGTGTGTCCCTACGTAGTTATGCATATAAATAATGAGAGAGAGACTCTCCCAAACCATCATATAATCTAATATTGAATTCAAATATTATTTTTTGATTATTGGAGGTCATCCCCTTGAAGTGGTATGCTTTTTTCCTAATTTTTTACATTTATTTCCAAGAAATATCATAACAAACTTCAATAAAAATTGACCTTTAGTGCAAGGGTTTAAAATATTTTTAAAGCATAAGGTGAAAATATTTATCCATAGTTTGTCTTAATTTAACCACTTTATTTCAATTTTTTTACATCACAAATAAGGCCTTCCAAAATTTGAATTATTATTGAAGCATGAGTGGATTCCATTTTGTGAAGCTGCATCAATGTATTATTGGGTTGTCAAATATTAAAAGGCCATTCTATCTCCCAAACCACATTATAAATGTTTGAGAAGAGGACTTATGCCAACTAGTATAGTGGATCCACCTCAAGAACATACTTTACTAGCTATTATTCAAATTGCAAATCTTAACTTAAATTGAAATCTTGTTCGGAGTGGACCTTTAGATGTATACAAGTTAAATGATAAGGTCACAATACCATAATTTATTGATACAATTATCCAATTCACCAAATATAAAATTATTTGTTATATGGATGTTTAATATTATCTCTTAGGTATTTATATAAAAGAAATGATAAAAAATAAGTATTCTCATAGATCCCTTTCACCAAAGTTCTTGATGCTAATTTTTATCTTGCACATCATGATCTATGTTAAAACATTTCAAAAATCAAGCATTGTCAAAATTGAGTCTCATTTATTAAAATCAAACCATTATACAACCATCAAGCTAGAAAATAACAATAAAGTTTCAGATTGACAAATTCTAATCACATTTACATAAAAGGACAAATTACTTCACCCAATATTTGGCTTCAGTAGTAAGTGGGAAATTTAATAACTCAAGTAAAATTTAATTGAACTTTTTTTTATTTGGTTAGTTTTATACCAAGGTTTTTTTATGCAACTATTCTTTTCAATTAGTGAAAATCTAAGTGTGTGTGTGAACAATAACAATATTTCTAGAAAAGATAAAGGGTCACATGATATATTTTTATGTGCAATAATGTTCACTTCTAAATTTGAATTAAAAATAGAAACAAATTCAAAATAGACAATTGAATTTAGTTTTCAATATCTATTTTATTTCATAGTAGAGATGTAGGTACTATAACATGATATTTAAATTAATGCTTTCTATCAATAAGAAAAAAATAAAAATAATACAAAAATACATATGCATCCACTACACAACCTTCATAGAGAATGAGATTGGGGGGAATCTTTCAGGGAAAAGGGAAGGGGAAGGGGAGGAGGAAGGGGAAGGGGAAGGCATATAAAAATACTTTATTAAAAGATCTTTTCTCGAACAATTTGATCAAGAATGACAATAATGTCATCCATGACTTTAAAACATCTTGTTCTATATCTTTTGTTGAAGTATAATACTCCAATAACAATTGAAAACCTTAATCCAATCCTCAATCCAATTCCCACCCCCGACCATACATGCTCCTCCCACTCTTGTCCACTTACATCTTCATCATAAGTGTTGTTTGAAGAAGGAGAAGAGGAAAAATTTATGTTTATTTGAATTCCACAAAGATCTCCATTGCTTGAAAATGATCTTTCATCAAATGTTAACAACTGACCTCCTTGTGGTATCCTACCTGAAAAATTATTAGAAGATATGTTCAAGTAACTCAAAAATGTGAGAGATTGTACTTCTACAGGAATATTCCCAATAAGATCATTCCTTGAAATATCAAGTGACTCCAACCACACAAGATTTCCAAAAGAAGAAGGAATTTTTCCACTGAGATGATCCCTTGCAAATTGAGAACCATTAGACCAGTGATGAATCCAATTCCTAGAGGAATATTGCTTGTGAAGTTGTTATTTGAGAGATCAAGACATCGAACCAATGCCAAAGATCTCACATACTCTAGAACTTTCCCTTTGTTGATTATTTCCATTTGATCTAAATAAATTGTGTTTGAGCTTGAATTTGAGTATTGAAGGACTTTTGAACTTTGTGTTTGATTCACCATTGCTCTCAAGTTTCTTAAGCTACTTGGAATAGCTCCAGATAAATTGTTATTTGACAAAATCAAGACTTGAAGATTTTGTAATTTTGTTAATTGTAATAGTATTTGACCTTCAAATGTATTAGATATCAATACCAAAATTCAAAGATCAAATAACTTCCCTATCCAATTTGGGATGGTTCCTTGCATGTTATTATATCCCAAATCTAGAATCTCCAAAGAAGTACAATTTTTAAGTGATGATGGAATTGGCCCTTGTAGTCTGTTACCTCCCAATTTTAGTGTTTGAAGACAAACAATGCTGCTAATCTCACCTTCCAAATTATTATTTTCTAGATTTAACACCTTTAATGTTGATGAGAAATTTCCAAAACTTGCAAAAATATTCCCTGTAAGCTTGTTATTTGACACATGTCTAGAACCTCCAAGTTATGCCCTTCACAAATAGAATGTGGAAAGGCACCACTAATATTGCTATATGCAAATGACAAATAGATGAGTTGACTCTGGCCATATTTGTCAATGTTTGCTAGAATGATGCCATCAAATTGATTCTCAGACATGTCCAAGAATTCCACATTAGGATGAGGTTCAAAAATATTCCCTTGTAAGTTATTTCTATTTAAGTCAACATATTGAGCACTAAACTTCTTGAACTTAGATGAAAAAGGCCTTCGTCCAAATTGATTACATGAGAGATTGTGTCTCTTGAAGGGTATATAGTCCCACAACCGATTAGGAATATTTTTGCGGAGAGAATTATTAGACAAGTCCAGGTATTTTATGGTTTATTGAGTGGATATGAAAGCTAGGAAATCACCATCCATATTACAAGAACTCAAGCACAAATATTGAAGCTGAAATTTAGGGATCTAAGAGCCTTTGACTTTTAATTTCAAAAAATTATTAGAAAGGGCCAAGTGAGTGAGCTTTGTCAAATTTTCTAATTGAGAGAACATGAACGTACCATTCAAAGAATTATTTCTAACATCAAACTTGGACAAAGATGAGAGGTTATCAAAAGTAGATGGCAAGCTTCCATTTGATTGGTTTGACCTGAGGTAAAGATGTGAAAGCTTTGATAGTCCACCTAAGGAGCTCCATGAAATGTTGCCTGTTAGTGAGTTGTCAGAAAGATCTAACTCTTCAAGTTGTAAAAGATTTCCAATAGAATTTGGAAGACTGCCTCTTAGTGAGTTGCCATAAAGACTCGACACTTCAAGTCATGAGAGATTTCCAATAGAATTTGAAAATCTACCTTCAATATTGATATTAGAGAAGTATAATCAAGTCAATGAAGACATATTTCCTATAGAATTTGGAATCAACCCTCCCACATTTGAATATTTAATATCAAGGATATTGAGCTAGAAAGCATGTTGCATAATAGAAGAGAGGTTGACTTTGAGATCTGCATTGTTGAACAAGACAAGGTCCCTCAAGCGTGGAAGGCTTAAAACAATAGAAGGGATGGAACCATGGAAATCACATTCTCTGAGGTGAAGGGAAACCAAAGATGTAAGATTTGAAATCCAGATGGGAAAATGTTGTTGCTGAGTAATAGTAAAGTATACTTGATGACTTTGGGATGGTAGATGGGTACAATATACTTCATATGGTACATGAGTACAATATACTTCATTCGAGGATACTTGTACTCAAGTGTGTACTTTGACTTGACTATATATTCGAGTGTATGCTCTATGATTTTTCAATTGTATTCAAGTGTATACTCTATGATTGCATTTGCATTTTGAGTGTATACTCTATGCTTTTATATTTGAGTTTGTATTTTGAGTGTATACTCTATGCTTTTGTATTTAATTTTGTATTTTGAGTGTATACTCTATGCTTTGTATTTGTATTTGCATGTATACTCTATGCCTTGTAATTGTATTTGAGTGTATACTCTATGATTGTATTTATGCCTTGTACTTGTTTAACTTGTGATTGTATACTCTATGATTGTATTTGTATTTTAGTGTATACTCTATGCCTTGTAATTGTATTTGAGTGTATACTCTATGATTGTATTTATGCCTTGTATAACTTGTGATTGTATACTCTATGACTTGTATTTGTATTTGAGTGTATATTCTATGACTTGTATTCAAGTGTATACTCTATTACTTTGTAATTGTATACTCCATGACTTGTGATTGTATTTACATTTGACTACATACTCTATGACTTGTATTTGAGTGTATTCTCTATGACTTTATGTATTCAATTGTATACTTTATGAATGCATGTATTCGAGTGTGTACTCCATGACTTATGTATGTTCAAATGCACACTTCCTGACTTACTTGTACTCATGTGCATACTTTTCATGCATATACTTGCATGTTACACATATGATTCATATGCATATACTTTGTATGCTTCATGTTTGTATCAAGTGTGTGCTATGTGTTTTATGTATTACATACTATGTTCATGCTTCGTATACTTTGTGTATTAAGTGTGTAAGTCTTGTGTATGCTTCATGTATTATAGGTATTTATGCTTTGTGTTTGATATATAATTGTGTACATATACTTCAACATGGACCTTCTCTCCGACGGTGCTTTATAGAAAGCCTTACTTATCATGATATAGACAAACAAAATTTTACTCTCTTATCAATCTTCTTAATACAATCACGTTTCACCTCTCAAAGATTGTTAAGAGTTTACAACCCTTTATGCCATAATTTTAAATGTAAGTGCTAGGTTCATCTTTGTCATATAACCTTGCACTCAATTATTCTTTATTGGACTGATACAATGTGGTGACCTCAACATAATCACAATTACTTAAGAACATCCAACACTAACACCAAGAGAAATATCAATAACAATACTCTTACAAAAGACTCGGTTATTTAAAGAACATACTAGTATTCATACTTGAATAGTATTTTTGTCTATGATCAATACATAAGTAGCTAGATATCGTACCCAATTACTAAAGAACTTTGTCATCACAAATCTACCCATCATGTAAACATAACTATTCTATAAGATCTAACATTATGCTATATAACAGACTATGTTCAATTAGTTCATAGTGATATATTTATTAAGTATATAAGCTAAAATACCATAACCTTGACTATCCCTATGACCTTATAGCAATGGCACTTCAAATTAACTCTATCTAGTCCTACTGTTACCCTGATTTAGCAGCAGACACCTTGTTTTGGGGACTGTAACTTCTAAATAAATCCTCATTGAAATTAGAATTGAGATATTAACTAAACATGTTTTAATTCCATAATATCCTTTGTCAATCAAAGTTTAGTGAGTTGCCTTGAGGAAACTTAATTTGAAATGCATTATATCTTTCATCTAGTAAGATATGCATTGACAGTGAACTGGATTACTCTAAACCTTACTAACAATTATGGAGCACGAGAAATTCTTATGGCAATCCTCATGAACTTGAACAAACTAGTCTTAAGTTTAATATTACCATAAGATTCCTCATGCACTATAAAATAGTAACCATCTTTGACAATAATCTTTCATACAGAATCATGCCTACATTTTCAATGTTTTATAAGTCAGTCCAAAGAAAAAATCTGATGATAGTCCACAAATGGATAACCCAATGAACCCAAGTGCATAAGAGACAATAAATACTATCTTACAATATTAAGGAATAGATGCTAAGATCATACTCGCAAGTTCCAAATAGGCTTAAGCCAATTGTGATCCATATTCTTCATGTTGGCCATTCCTACAAAATTTTATGTTCTCATTCAAATTGAATACTAATTCATTCCGTCATAGCCAAATGCAAATATCACATCATATGAGGTAAAGCTAAATAGCCCTCAAAATAATCACTGGTAAAATTGTGGGTCCATAACCCACAAATTCTAGGATCATTCTCCACGTTATCTCAGTGATTAGTTTACACATCTACAACTTAATAATTATAGTTTTCTAGAGATCCAAACCCAAAATTGCTTGAGGACAAGCAATCTTGAGTGGGGAGGACTGTCATGTCCCTTTATCGATTCAACTATTAAATATTATAAATTGAATATGATATAGTATATTTATTATAAATATTATAATTTAAATATTATTATAATTATATTATATAAATATACATAAATATATATATACTCATTACTTATATATAAGACAAAGCCCTTAAGAGAGCAATTGTCTTTATAAGACAAAATCTAAGAAAATATTTTTAATAAGTCACCAGTCCATATATTAAGATATGAAGGTGCAATCCCTTAAAGCATGTGATAATGATAACTACTAAAGCCCAGAAGTTGTCCATGTAGATCTAAAGAGGCATTCGATGATAGTCTTTACAAAGAAGCAATGCATATAAAAGGTCAATGATTCTACAATCAGAAAAGATAAATGAAATGAACTAATACAAGGATGTGATTAAGAAAGACCACGATCCATTACAAACAGTGATTATATAAGATAAAACAAATAGCGATCCATAATTTGGAGGGTATCACGAATGTTATAGATAGAAAAAGACAAGACCAAAGTTAATGTAAGAGAATGATTAATGATAAAAACATACTTAAGGAAATTGGCAATAAGAACTGCCAATTAATAAGGAAAGGACTGATGTCAAGGATGGTGCCCATTACCAATAAGTGATCATGACTTAAGGAAAATAATCAATTGTTAGCTATCGATTATAACAAGAGATGCAAGTGGATGGTAGCGATGTCTCTTGAAGGCATCTGATGGAAGGAATATAAGAGGTCAATTAAGCATATCAAAGGGAGCATCTTACAAGAATCAATTCATTATCTCTCACCTCATTCACCGAATATCATTCATAGCATCTCATTGCTTATCATCAATCATCACCAATCAACATTCATTATAACTATCCAAGGAAATAGAACATCAGTTAGCATTGGCAAATAATCATAGTAGATTGTGATTCCATAAATATTCCATTGTTACAAGTATTTTGATCAATATAAGATTTATATCAGTAAGTACAATCTAAGAAACAATCGACCATATAAGATATGTTTCTTACCTCAAATCATAATGTTTTATAATCATCCCTCTAGCTGATCATAATGATATATGAATGCACATAACTGTAATAGAATGCTTATAACATAGAATGAATGTTTATCATCAAAGTAGTATGAAATTGGTTTATAGTCATCATAGAATGATATTGTCTATAACATTATAGAGTGAGAAGATTTTTATTGAATAGAATGAGAATATTTATATTGAGTAGAATAAGAATATAGAATAGAATGAGAATATTCATATAATATAGAATGAGAATACTTAAAACATAATCAAGAATGAGAATGCAATAAGAATAAGAATGTTTAATTGAGGAAGGACAAGGTTCGAAGCTCCATGAAAGAATAATGTATGATGCCAAGTAGTATGTATGGCAATCCATCAATGAGATAGTACAAGTTGAGTTGCCGTGGAGGAACAATATGATCAATGGTACTATCTCGTGATCCATGGGGATCATGAGATAGTAAGGATAAGTTCTTATAAGACATGATATATAACTTTAAAACATGGAATACCTAGGATGAGAATAAGAGCCTCACCATTAATCTATTTCCACACCCTACGAGTATGGGAGTGGAGTTAGGGAAGGGAGGTTAGGATCTAGCACCCAGGTGACTCTTAAGTGGGTGAAGCATTACCAGGTGTATTAATGAAGCCCCTTGAGCCAATAAGGTGAAGAATTACCAGGTGTAGTAATGAAGCCCCTTAGGTCTAAGGTGGCATAGACCTAAATATTATTAATGGCTTAATAGTAGGTGACTCTCAAGTGGGTGAAGAATTACTGGGTGTAGTAATGAAGCCCCTTGAGCCAAGAAGGCGAAGAATTACCAGGTGTAGTAATGAAGCCCATTAGACCTACGGTAGTGAGTCTTGTTACACCAGCACCCTAACATATCCAACTCATATGGGGTGAGTGGCATAGACTAGATTAATGATCAAGCTCATGCATAACTCTCTCAAGGTATATCATGGAAATGTCTATATGATAGAAATTAGAAAAATGTGAAATGCATATATGAAATGAATTTTGATATTGATTATGAATATGTGGTTACTAACCCTAATTACAATATTATGATGTTGTAAGGAATTTTTGGCTACTAATGTTCTCTTTAAGAAGTTAAAATTATGTACAAGGTTAAGAAATTTTTGATCTTCTTACGAGGGGACATTACAAAATGTTATGTCAAAAAATGTCCCCTTGGGGGCTTTTCCCTCTTAAGGTTTAGCTCCTAGGTCCTTAAAATGTATTTAGAGCATCTTGTGTGTTAATTTTGAATCCGGGTGAGAAAACCCTAAAGTCTTATGGCAAATAGGACCTAGGGGGTGCCATTTTGATGACTGCTACTTGAAATAGGGGGAGGACTAATGGAGATTGATTGTCATTGATGTCAAAAGAGAAGTACATAGACCAAGTACAAGATGCTACATGTGTTGTGTTGCTGATCAAGTACATGTTTGGTAAGCTATGTTTGAGTTAGATCATCTTGTCATCTTGATGTTTTCATGCAGTGGTAGAGGTTCATGATCATGTGTTCCATATGGCTTCATATATCTTCATGGTGTTTTGGAGGATAAGGTATTCTCAGTTGATGTTGTTTGTTCTCAGTGGTTAGTTGTTGCTTGAGACCTATTTGGTAAAGTTGTACATCATTAGGAGTTTGTTGGAGTTTGTTTCAATTCATCAATCAAGATAAGTATGATGCAATGCATATGTCTTGTGATCAATCTTGGAATGCAGTGGTTTTCATCTTCTTTCATAAAGTTGACAATAGTTTAAAGCTTGTGTTCAAAGAGGCTATTTATTTCATACTTATGGTAGATGGTCTAAGAAATGCATGATGTAAGTGATGATACAAGGTTGGACACAAGAAGGTTTGAGGTTTGTTGAGTTGATGATAAGACTTGTTATAGTTTCATTAATTCATGGTCAGGGGTCAGTTTGGTATAATAAGATCATCATTTTTTTTTAAAGGCTCGAGGTTTATTAAAGGTCTAAAATATCAAAGTCTAAAACCCTTTACTTTTTGTTTTAATTTTAAAGTGACCTGCACTCATAGGTAATGTCACTTAAAGTGACCTACAAAAGGGGTTTTATAAGCATGAACACCAAAAAGGAAAATCAAAGATTGCATTTAAAGATAAGATTTTATAAGACTATTTTTAGTCTTTTTAAAAGCATATTTTTAAGGAGATTCCAATGGCCCACATTTAAACTAAAAATTCTCCTCTTAGTGCATAAACATTAACTTGAATTTATTGGCCTTTTTCAATTTGACTAAGGATGAGTTTTTATAGGCTATTTTTAGCCTTCCAAAAAGAGGAGATTTTTAATGTTTTTAAATGCTCAGATTTTTATAAAGTTTTTAAGGGCAGATTTTTAGAAGATTTTTTTGATTCCTTCATAATAATAAGGAAATAAATTATTTCCTTTTCTATTTTAAAGATTTTATGCAATATTATTTGCATAATGTTTTAATGAGAAAATTTCTTTTGTGGAGAAGAAGTGGGAAGATAAAAAGGCAGATTCTGGTGAGATTTAGAAGCTTAATTTTTAGGAGATTTTTTTTGTGAAATTCTCAAGACAAAGAAAGAGTTTTTTATTATCTATTTTTGGGAAAAGATTTTGTGAAGAGATTTAATTATTATTTTTAAATAAAGGAGCTTTTATAATTTGGGAAAGTTTCTTTATAACAACTTGTTTTTTTGGAGAGATGGAAGATGAAAATGGCAAGATTGAATATTTATTTTGAAGGCAAATTTTGAAGAGTTATTTTTGAAGATGAAATTGAATGTGTAAAGAAAGAAGAATATGAAGGGTTATTACTTCTTTGTGAATAAGATTTTTATTTGTAGGTTCTTCATGGATGGATATTATAATGTAAAGAATATATATTTTTTAATGGGAAATTGTGATGAATTTTTGAGAGTAGAATATGAAGAGATTTATATGCACAATGAAGATTTATTTGCAGTAGTGAGATGATATTAATATTGCAGATTTTATTGAGAACAAAAATTGGAATTGTTTTTTTTTTCTAAGATGATTTTTGCAGATTGGAAAATGTTGTTGAAGATATTCAATAAGGAGATGGAAATTTTTGTGAAGGGAAAATGTAAATTTAGAGAGGAGAAGAATGTGTATGGATTTTGTTTGAAAATGTTTTATGCAGGGAAGATAAATTGGATTGAAAATTTAGGAAAAGGAATATGTATGGTTATATAGAGAAGAAATTAGCTTTTCTTGCAAGTGAATTGATTTAATAAAAAAAAGAAAGAATGTATAGAGAAGAAGAATATGAAGATGAATGTGAAAGGTGAAAGGACATTCAATTTGCATATAATGTTTTTTCAACATTGATGCATAGAGTTTGTGTGAGGACCAAAATGCAAAAATGATGACCTCCTTGTGCAACAAATTTATGAAGACAATATTGGTAATGAGATTGATATTCAAATTGTAATTGAATAGAGATATGAAAAAGAGAAGACAAGTTATGTAATGGTGCAAATTAGATTGAGTGGCAATCATTTCTTGCACACCTTGCAGTATGTTTTGATGTGGTTGAATTTGCAAGTGAGGCTTGTAGGTCAGTGAGACCTTTCATTTGTCAGTGAGACACATATATCAGCTAGTGAGGCCTTATAAAGAAGTTTTTCAAAGTTAAGCTAGTGAAGCAATTCATGAGTGGTTTTTCTACCCCTAGATGGTTTTCCACTCCTAATTCTTTGTCCTTGTTTCATAACGTGTGTGTTGTTGATTGTCTTTCAAGTCTAAACATTCAATGTTTATCTTCTTGATGCAAAATATGATAATTGATTAATAACATATTCTTCCTCAATTTTTTATAAGTTTTAGATTGTCTAAGTTTTACACAACACTAATTCACCCCCCCTCTCAATGTTGTCCTAGACTCCAACAAGGACTTGGGTGCTCGTGCCCTAGTCCTACCCTATTTTGGGTCAAGTCGTAATTCGAAGTGTCAGAACTTATATGATAGTTGTTAGGTCCTACGCTGACACCTAAAGTTTGAATTACAAAATTCTTAGCAGGAATGTTTGTAGTTGCATATATAAGCATGTTTAGGATTTCATTTGCAAACTAGAAGATGATTACAAACTTTAGGCATACTTGTGATTTTAGAGCATCCATGATATTCATTATTGCAGAACAGAGCATTGTTATTGTATTTGTTATACTAGATTTGACTTCATCTTCTCATGTGATTGAAGAGCCTTTATTTATGTGAGATCTACACTTCAAGGTGAGATCTATTGTGTTTTCAATCATTTATCATTTGGATTTTGCCTCTATCCTGCAAGGATATGCACTCTTATCTGACAACGGTGTTTGGAAAACTTGAATGTCTCTCTGGGGATTAACTAAGGCAAGCCTCTAAACACCACAACCCCCTCCCACATGCCATTGTGATTGTAGGTTATAGATACTAAATTTCATGGAGTGGAGTTGTAGAGGAAGGTTGTAGATGACAAGGATTCAAGACCTGAAAGAAAGAAGTGAAATAAAGCATTTTTGGGACATGGGGGCCTAGGGCAATGTCCTCCAGAGTTACAGAGACAAGAATCAAAGTTACAAGGACATTCTACATCTAAAGGAGCTTCTACATCCTGAGAATTAGCCTGCCTTGGACTAGGACACCTGGGGTAGTGTCCTCCACATTTTGGGTGACACAGTGATTATCAGTGTCGGAAGGAGTTCTACATTTCGTAAAGAAAATAGTGCCTTGGACTTGGGTGCTTGGGGCATTGTCCTCAAATATTCCAAATTTTGAACTTCAAAAAATGTTTAGTTATTAATCTCTATCCTTTCCCTTAATTTGTAAACATTATCAGAATTTATCAATTTATTCACTGTTTCAAATAATTAGGGTTTTAGGAGTATTTGAACATTAAATTGAGATATTAAGTGATAACATCTGAGCTTCCACATCATTCCAAGTGGAAGCCCAACCTATTAGGTGAATTCTCTCACTTAGTGGAGATTTAACTCAGTTGATATGCCCTTGAATGTTTATTGTGAAAGGAGGATCTAAACCTATCAAACCAAAATCAACCCTCTCTCCTTTTACCGTTAAATAGTATGGCATGTTTTCCCCCTCATGTAGTGTAGAGGGTGTGGCAATGAGTCTCCCTACACTTGGGTTTTGTATGGCATGCTTTCTCCCCTTGGTGTAGTGTAAAGGGTGTGGCGAAGAGTCTCTCCTACATACTTGGGTTTTGTGTTCCAATTTCTATTTCCATGCATTTATATATATGAAAATGAAAATATTATGTCAATTGTCTTCATCATGTTTTGCGTGACTGCTCTCGTCTCTTCGTCATGTTTTGCGTGACCACTCTCATGTATTCATCATGTTTTGCGTGTCTTCAATACTATCTTCTTTGTGTTTTGCGTGCTTCTTACTGTCTTCATTGTGTCTTCCATGTCTACAATGTGTTTTCTAATGCTTACCTGAGATTGGGGGTTAGAAATAGTTCGTCAATCTTGGTGTATACCATAGCTTCTTATGCTTGGCATGTTTTTTGTGTTTTCAACTGCACTTTAATGCATGTATGGGTTGTAAGATAATACATACATTAAAGTGGGAGCTAAATTTTATGTCGTAAAATGTCCCCCTAGGACTTTTACCTCCTAACTTTAGCTCTCGGGTCCCTTAATTTTAATCATGAATGTTAGAAATGAATCCCAAAACAAAATTCCCTAAAGCCCATGACAAATGGGTCTTAGGGGACATCTCTGAGCTTAATCCATACCCAAAATAGGCCCTTGGTCTTGGGCACCCATGTCCTAGCCCTGCCCTATTTTGTTGGGCTCTTAAATTCATATGTCAGCTTATGACTGTTAAAAAGGTTTCTATGTCGGTATCTTAAGTTTGAGTTATGAAATTGTAGCAGGAGCATATATAAGCATGTTTAGGACTTTATTTGTAAACTAGAAGATGAATTTTAAATTAAGGTGAACTTATGATCACAGAGCATTCAAGGCATTCATTATATTGTAGAGCAGAATTGTATTGTTGTTGTGTTTGTTATTATAGATTTGGCTTCATCTTCTCATGGTGTGAAAGATCTTCATCTCATTGAGAGCGACACCTCTGAGGTGATATCTATTTGTGATTCAATCTATCTATTTTATCATTGTTTTTTACTCTATCCTACAAGGACACACACTCTCTATCTAAAAATAGTGTTGGAAGGCTTGACCAAGGCAAGCTCCTCAACACCACTGTTAGGATTAGCCAGTAGATGATATCAATTAAATGCAAATAAAGATTAAACAGATGAATGAAAATACATGGAAATAATAACATCGAGAGACAATTTTTAACATGGTTCACCCAAACTCGAGCTACATCCACTAATAGAGAGTCCAATATTATTATCCAATAAATCAAACCAATTACAACCAGCAATCCTTGCAACTCAATACCACTACAAATGCTACAATACAATCTCAATGGAAACCCTAACCCTTAGCAATTTTTATCAAGACTTATGCTGGTTACAAAAATAGGGGTTTTTTATGTCGGCCAATAGAAAAATAACTCTTGACGCCTTAATAAAATAATAAAAAACTGTTTGAGGTTTCGGGGGTGCTGCCGCTCGACCCCACCCTAGACCACAATAACAACAACAATCTTCCACTTGGAGACTGATCAAACTCCACACCATATCATCACCCACTTGGAGACTGATCATAACACCACTGACCCTATAGCTCCCACTAGAATTAAGCACCCTGGACTCTGCTATTTTGATTTTATTGTTTTTCAATCTTGAAGACCAACCAAAGCTGAAGAGGAGCTCAGCTTCTCCCTTGTTACTATCTTTGTAAACATATCCACTGGATTTTCATCTATTTGTATCTTTTCTAGCTATAACTATCCATCATCCAACACTGATCAAATAAAGTGATACCTCAACTGTATGTGTTTGGTCTTTGAATGCAAGGCAGAATTCTTTGCAAGATGTATGGCACTCTGGCTGCTCATAAACAAATAATTGTTAGCCTATTGTTTGCCCAATTCTTCCATGAAAGATTGTAAGCATATCATCTCCTTACTTGCCTCTGTTGTAGCTACATACTCTGCCTTCGTGGTGGATAAAGCAACCACCTTTTACAACTATGAGATCCAACTCACCGCTGTCCCACACAGTAAAGACATAGCCTATAGTACTCCACCTGGAATCAATATCCCCTGCCAAATCTAAGTCTACATAACCTGGTAAATCAATATTAGAGACCCCAAAACATAAGTGTTTATTCGATGTGCCTCTCAAATATCTATGAATCCATTTTACCACATTCCAATGCTCCAAACTAGGATTACTCATATACCTAGTGATGACTCCTACAACATGTGCAATATCTAGTCTCGTGCATACCATGGCGTACATTAAACTTCCTACAGCTGAAGCATATGGTACCTTAGACATTTTGTTTTCCTCCTCTTATGTCTTTGGACACATCTCCTTAGTCAATTGCAGATGACTAGGCAAAGGTGTGCTGACAACTTTTGCATTCTCCATATGAAATCTCTGCAACACCTTTTCAACATAATCAACCTAAGATAGAGTCAATTTTTTGTTCTTCCTATCTCTATAAATTTTCATACCAAGGATTTGTTTTGCTACCTACAAATCCTTCATAGAAAATGATTGTACTAATTGTTGTTTCAACTCTCTTATGTGATCCATGTTAGACCCCGCTACAAGCATGTCATCAACATATAAACATAAAATAATGTAGCTGTCATTATCCAACCTCTTAAAATAAACACAATGGTCAGAATTACACCAACTATAGCCTTGCTTGGCCATAAAACTATTAAATTTTAAATACCATTTCTGATGTGCTTGTTTCAAGCCATATAAACTCTTCTTCAATCTACACACCAATTTCTCCTTACCTTTGACCTCAAATCCCTATGGTTAGTCCATATATATCTCCTCCTCCAAATCACCATGGAGAAAGATAGTTTTCATATCTAGCTGTTCCAAATACAAATCTTCAGCAACCACAATACTTAAAACAATATGAATAGAAGTCATCTTAACAACCGAAGAAAAAATCTTATCAAAATCAATGCCCTTTTTTTATGCAAATCCTTTTACAACTAACTTGGCTTTAAATCTTTTCTTACCTCTGGCTTCCTCTTTCAGCCTATAAACCCATTTGTTTGGTAAATCCTTTTTACTTGCAGGCAACTTACATAATTCCCAAGTCTAATTTTTCAGCAAGGAGTCCATTTCTTCTTTCATTGCAAGCTCCCACTGAACCTTTATATCCACCTACATAGTGTCATCATACCCTTTCGATTCACCAGCATCTGTTAAAAAATAGAATACAAAGAGGGAGAAAAACTTTCAAGAGGTCTACTTAGCCTTGTTGACCATCTAGCATTCACTGGAGTTTGTGGTATTTCTTGTTGCTATTGTGGAGCATGAGGAACCATTGGAACATCACTATTTAGAGTATCATCCAATACCACATAATCCTTTTCTTTCTTCTCATGCTACTACAACTAATCTTTGTACAACACCTTCTCATCGAATACAACATCCTTGCTTCTCACAATTTTTTGATTTTCAAAATCCCAAAGCTTATAACCAAATTCATCAATGCCATATCCAATGAAGGTACATTTTTTTGATTTTGCATCTATCTGGGTTCTATTTTTAGAATCTACATGTGCAAATGCTTCACATCCGAAGGTTTTTTGTAAAAGAATAACTCACCTTCTTACGTGTCCATGCTTCCTCTGGAATACCACAACCCAAAGGAATTGAAAGACCTCTATTAATTAAATATACATCGGTATTGATAGCCTCTACCCACGTGTTTAAAGGCAGCCCAACATGCAATCTCATGGTCCTTGCACGCTCCATTATTGTCCTATTCATGTGTTTAGCCACTCCATTTTCTTGTGGAGTCCCTAGAACCATTTTCTACCTACAAATTTCATTAAAGGAACAATAATCCTCAAATTCTTTGCTGCAATACTCACCACCATTATCAGATCTGAGAGATTTTAATCTTTTATCCATCTCATTCTCAACCAAGCTTCTCCATTTCTTAAATGTTTCAAATACATTAGATTTTTGTCTAAGGAAATAAATCTAAACTTTCCTAGTTGCATCATCTATGAATGTAACATAATACCAAGAGCCACCAAGAGAAGATACCTAAGCTGATCCCCATACATCTGTATGCACAGGCTCTAACTTTTCATCTTTCTTTTGCTTCCCATCCTTGAGAAAATTGACTCTCTTTTGTTTTCCATACACAACTTTCATAGAAATCTATATTAATACGTTTCAGACTTGGTAAAACTTTCTTAGAATGAAGTACCTTCATACCTTTTTCACTCATATGCCCAAGTCTGGTATGCCATAGTGTTGTCTCAAAACCTGCAGCAACTATTTTAGTTTCTTCCTGCGAACCCACATCAACTATTCCTGAACCTGTTTGGTTTTTCTCTGCAACAACTAAAGTAGAAGGAATAATATGACCTGTACAAAGATATAAGGTGCCTATTTTCACACCTTTTTCTACTATTAAGGCACCTTTTGAAATCTTCCAATTTTTATCAGCAAAAGTAACTATGCAACCTTCATCAGCTAGCTGCCCTGCTGAAATTAAATTCCTACTCAGCCTTCGAATGTGCCTTACCTCTTGTAGTAGTCAATGCTTCCCATTTTGCAACTTAATCTTGATTCTTCCCTTTCCAACAATCTGACAGGGTTTATTATCTCCCAAATAAACCAGCCCAAAATCCCCCTGGACATAATCAAGAAAATAACTTCTATGGGGTGGAGCATGAAATGAAGCCCCTAAATCTAAAACCCATGAATCATTAGCATTATCTAGGGAAATAATCAAAGCATCATCTTCAAATTTATTACTTACCACATTTGCCTCCTTATTGCCTTCTTGTTTGTCTCCTTCTTTATTCTTCTGAGACCATCAATCTTTCTTCAAATGACCTGGTTTCCCATAGTACCAACAATCCTTGTATCCTCTGGATTGGGATTTCTTATCCTTTGATTTTCTTCATGACTTCCCATGACCTCCAGAACCTTTTCCTCTCTCCTTTGATCTGCCCCTGCTTTCTATATTCAAAACACTACCTGATGTGGACCCTCCTAAGCTTTTCTGTCGCATTTCCTTGCTAAGGATAACACCAACAACATCATCAAATTTCAAAGTATTTGAACTAGAGACAGAGTTACTTACAACTATTACCAAGCTATTCAATCTTTTTGGCAAAGAACATAAAACCAAGAGAGCCCTCACCTCTTCGTCAAATTTCATGTTTACAAAAGTTAACTGACTGGTAATTGTATTAAACTCAATTAAATGATCTGTCATAGATCCACCTTCAGTCATTTTCAGATTAAACAAATGCTTCATGAGAAATACCTTATTTGAGGCTAAGGGTTTTTCATACAATTTAGCCAAAACTTTCATCAATTCACTTGTTGTCTTCGCTTATGTTATATTGAATGTCACAGATGGTGCTAGGCACAACCGAATGGTTCCCAGTGCCTTTCTATCTAGAAGTTCCCAATCCTCATCTGTCATTCCTACCGATTTCTTGGATATTCCTTCCAACAACCTCTATAAATCCTTATAATAAAGATAATCCTCCATCTGCATCTTCCATAATTGATAGTTCTACCCATTAAATTTTTATCTACCTTCAATTTACCCTCATCCACCATTGCTCCCACTCAACCATGAGACTCCCACTCAACCATGAGACCTTCCTGCAGATGATAATCGAACACAACCCGCTCTGATACCACTTGTTAGGATTAGCCAGTAGATGATATCAATTAAATACAAATAAAGATTAAATAGAGGAATGAAAATACACATAAATAATAACAATGAGAGATAATTTTTAACGTGGTTCACCCAAACTCTGGCTACATCCACCAATAGAGAGTCCAATATTATTATCTAGTAAATCAAACCGTTTACAACCAGCAATCCCTACAACTCAATATCGCTGCAAATGCTACAATACAATCTCAATGGAAACCCTAACCCTTAGCCATTTTTATCAAGACTTATGTTGGTTACAAAATTAGGGTTTTTTAGTGTCAGCCAATAGAAAAATAACTCTCGACACATTAATAAAATAGTAAAAAACCATTTGAGGTTTCAGGGGTGCTACCCCCAAGACCCTGCGGGGGTGCTGCTCCTTGACCCCACCCTGTACCTCGACAGGGAGCACACCTAAGGTGCTGCCCTTGGACCCCACAAGGGGTGTTGCCCCTTGACCCTGTCTTGGGGGCGCTGCCCCCAAACCCCCGCAAGGGACGCTACCCCTTGACCCCATTAAATAATTTGGGGGGAAACCGCACTGATAAAAGTGGGGGTAAATTTGACCTCTAAGTCTGATTAGGCTCCATATAACAACAACCACAACCCCCAACCCCTCTCTTGTGATTGTAGGTGATAGATGTTAGATCTTGTGGAGAAGAGTTGTAGAGGATTGTTGCAAAGCATAAGGAATCAGGATTTGAAGAAAAAGGTAGAAAATAACCCTAAAAGGTCAAGGGTACTCACTCTTTTGACCCTCAGTTTTGCAATACCAAAAATCTCTGAAGTGGTTGTAGTCTATAGTGGAAAAGATCTCGAAACCCTTAGAAAAAGTACCACCTTGGGCTTGGGCACCCACTCTTTCAACCCCAACTTTTTTGTCTTCCAAAACTTGAAATCTAGTATGTATCTAATCTGTATTTAGTCTCTTTCTATGTGAGCATTTACTAGGTTTCATCCATTTGTTTCTGATTTTGCATAATTAGGGTTTTGAGCTTAATTGGACTAAAATTCGCACCTTAATCATCAAATTCCAAATTTCCTTATCATTCCAAGTGATAGCCAACCTGATAATTGAGTCCTCTTGCAGAAATCATGATTCAACTTGGTTAAATGTCCTTGAATGTATTGAGTGAAAGGAGGGCCTAATCAAACTATCCATTAAATTAACAAACCCTCTTTTTATCCATTATAGGTATTTCTACCTCCACTAGTAGCGATTGATAGAGAGAAATGAAATAGCAAGGAAATACAAGTGTGTGTGCCCTTATCCTAACTGTATCTAGGAAGGTAAGAGAAATAACAACAACAAGATTTACTTTCCTAGTCTATGAGAAAGAAACCTTCAACATGCAACCAGTGCAAAAGATCAAAATGGTGGTCTACAACCAACAAGATAAAATGGTGGTCTACACCAAGCAATAAACTATGCAAAGTACAAAATATTTAAAGTGAAATGATTTTGAGTAAACAATGAACAATTTTAATAGTGTAAGAAAAAGAGAAGAGGCAACAAACTCCTAAGAGCTCAAAGATAATGTGCATCTTCAAACCCAAGACAAAGAGAGCTTCTTTAATGAGAATCACATAGAACAAAACCTCCAAGAGCCAATGAAAATGATCTTACACCACCAAGGAATATCAAAATCTCAAATAGCTACTATATAAGTCTAGTTTGCACAAGAAAGATGAAAAGTATATTCAAGAGCCAAAGTTTTTCTAGAATGTGAGAGAGAATGAGAGAGATTGATTGAATTTGCTTTCAAATTCTTCCCCAATAGCCAAGAGGAGGGAAACATCCTGAAATAGATAGTCAAGAGACATTTTGCGACCCTAGAGGGTGTTATAAAGAATCATCATCATCACTGAATATGTGTGGTAATGCTTGGAAATAGATACATGTCAGTAAATAGATGTGGGACAGTAGTGCGACGCGCTGATCTCCACATGGAGTGCTCGGGTCCAGGTAAAACTAGCTCTTGGTCACACAGAACACCTTAGGATCATGTGAGTAAGCAAGCATCATAATGGAATTTGAATAAAATAAGAGAAATAGACCAAAATCAAGAAAACCTTAGCCTATATGTAGAGAGAAGGGACAAACACTAATGTGGTTGTGAAACATAGCATGAAAATTCAAGGGTATGTAATTTTATACATTACAATTACTATATAACATATAAAGTTTATATTGGGCCTTTGCTAAGTAGATTAAAAGGACCCACCACCTTTTCCTCAACTAATCAAGCAATCTACTATAGAACGCTATTGGTACTTTACAATGAGGATTTGATAGATCGTGTTCCTTCTTGAAGATAATCCAATGACTCTTGAGGCTCAAAGCTAGCATTTCTCTCTAAAACATAGAATTATCATGGATTGTAAGATCATGCCACATTGTTCAAATCAATATCCAAGATCCAAACCAAAACAAATCCAAAGTCCTAACTAACTAAGATGATGATGTATACCATTATGGTCTTGTATCTTGACACAAAGGGAGGAAGGAATAAACTTCATACAAATTGCCAACCACTTGTAGTTAACTAGGACTTATCATGTAACCACATTGAATCAACCTACTTTACACTATATAACACTTTGTAGTCATCTGCTATATGCCAATAGGGAAATGATACATCACCAGAACCATTGACAATAAAGCCCCATTGAGAAAATTGATGATGTGTGTGGTTGTGGCCCTATAGAGAATAATAGGTTGATTGGCTAAGCCAACTTTTGACATGCCATAGAAATAATAACTAGTCACCACTAGACTACAAAGAGAACACTTAAAATCTCATCCACCACTTGTAGTAAGTCAACAATAAAAAGAATAAAGTCATGGGAAAAAGAAAGAGACTTAAACATTTTAAACTAGGATACTATGAGTGTAGATTGAGGTGTTAAGGTTTTCTACCTCCTTAGCCTTAAAATGGTCACAAAGCTATCTAAAGAGTATTCAAAGACATTTCTTCTTAGTTTTAGGTCCTTAGGAGTCATGAAAATGTTCATCATGCATATTAAATGTGTAAACTATTCCCTATGCACTTAGAAAAGGTAAAAAAGGGTGTTAAAGTTATTTTTAAACCTTAAAATTTCCAAAAAAATTACCTTATTCTCTCCAAACGCCACATAGACATCATGGAGGGAATGCTTTTTCAAAGCAAATCAAGTAGGAGTCATGGTTTTGAGGTTAAGTCAAGCTAGAGTTAGGGTTTTTTTCTTTAGATTTTCTAAAATAACATTTGTAGGCTTTCATCTCCATGAAACAAGAGCATCAAACAAGCTCAGAGGTCATCTCAGAGTAAGAAAACTCCATGAAAGTCAAAGAAGATCATTGTGCCAAGGTTAAAATAAAGTGTCAAAAGTTTTGGTAGGATGTTTGGAGCCCCATGCACAAATATACACATTGAGTAGAGTTTAAATACCCCACTAAAGCCTTGAAAAAACACTGTTAGAGACATCATGCAGTGCAGAGAGTGTGCCACATGATCAAGAGACAACATTAAGGTAAAAGGACCACAATGAAGAATGAAAGGTGGTCTCAGGACTGTTAAGACAATAAACTATCTTCTTAATCCAAAACAAGGCCATCAAGAGTCCTATCAAGATGAACTCTGCATTGAGTTAGAGCTCGTGAAAAAAAATATGCAGATCTACATAGAAGAAGCGGGTTTAATCACCATTTCTAGTTTTAATACCATTCGAGTTCCTGTCAGAGGTTTTTAAAGACATTCAAAGATTAAAGAATCAGTATGAAGTAGTGTAGAGCTTTTTAAGTAGTCAAGAAGGGCCTGGTGATAGTCCATAAGGTCTATGAAGGTGTTTAGAGAGTAATAAACTATTGAAGACCTCTAAAAATATATGAATATCATACAAAGGTCTGTACCTACATTTTCAAGGTTAGTACAGGTGACATGAAAGTCTATAAAGCCTTCTAGGAGTCCATGAGGCATTTAAGGTCTAAAGAAGTTGTTACAAAGTCTGTGTTTAACCTTGAAAATGTAGAAGGTTTATAGTGAAGCTTTGAAGAGTCTTTTGAACTCATAAAAGACCCCATGAGAACCTTATTAGGTCTCTTAAACCTCCTCATTCACGTAGGAAACAATCATCTTGAAGGTCTAAAAAAAGATATAATTTATGATAAGTATTGAATGGTTTCCCAAACCCTAATAAGATTAGATAAACCTTTATAAGTTACTACACATACCTTCTAATGCTACTGTTGCAAGTTTGGATATTTTTTAGAGATCCTGTGTTGATTATGAAAACCTTAGAAAATGAAGTTCACACAGGTTGATATAAGGTCTTTAAAGTCAAAATATCCTTAGGGTTTTGACAAAATGTTTGAGGTAAGAAATAAAGAGATCTGCATGCTAGTGTTAAGTTTTTCTACTGGTGTCAAATTACCATAATGCTGTACAAACTGTGGAGATAGTTTAGAGATCTAGGGCAATGTTTTCAAGGTTGAAGAGTTGTTTCTTATTGTACATAGAGACCAAATAGTATACAAAGAGGTTAAAGAGCCTTGTCTAGGGTTTGAATAAAGTTTTGAAGCATGTCAAAAGTGTTTGTATCTATCAAGGAGTCCAAGAGTTTTTGAAAAGCACTAATCATGCCTGTTAGGTTATCTTAGGTCTGTATATACTTAAGGAAGTTCAAAAGTCTTCTATAATGTTGGATCTAGGAATGATAGTCCGCAAAGGTAGTACAACATGGCGAATGCCACAGTCCAAATATGAGGATGGAAGATGTAGATGTATTAAAGATTCTTGTTAAATCTCTTGTAGGCATGTCAAATCCTTGCATTATCTGTGTGCTTTATTGGAAGTTTGTACAAGTCAAGGTGAAATGCTCAGTGAGAAAATGGAGAGAGAATCATGATAGCTTATGAAGATAGCTAAAACCTTATATAGGCCATCCAGGAAAACAAAAGTCTATCCATGTTTTAAGATCTGCTAACAGTTTTGAACAACCCTGTCAAACAATAGGAGTACTGTCAAACCTTGTACAAGCCTCTCAAGCTATTTTAAACCTTGCATATTATAAAATGTCTAAGAGATGTGTTTAGAATATTATGAAACCTTGCAAGAGTTTTGAGGAGGTCCTTGTGATTCTTATACATGCAAATATAGACTTTGTGAAGGCCTATTAAACAAGTTTTGAAGTGTCAGAGAACTAGAAAATGCCTTTTGTGTACTATAAAAGATATGGGATCACTGTTATGGTTTGAACTTTGAAGAAAGTTGCTCAAGCATGTAAAGATAGGATAGTCAACGATGGATAACTATATCATTCAAACTGTATGCATAGTGACAAAGATATCCTAGGATAGTGAATGGATAGGGATAGTTAGATAAAAATAGCATGAGGTCACAGGGGTCTAATAAGCTAGAAAGACCCATCCAAGACAATATGACAGTGAGTTTTCAAGAATAATGCAAATTAGTGTAAGAACATTGACAAGACATTGTTAAAACATTGACAGGGTGAGGATGAATCAGAAGAAAGGCCATAAGGTCATCATCATACCATGGAGTAGGGAACCTTCAAAAAACTCAATTTTCTACTTTGATGAAATACACACTGTGTTTTAATTTTCTTCAAATCGGTAGAATGCAAAAAGCTTGAATGTTGTTTTAAAGGCATAATCAATCAATCTAATCAAATATTCAATCTCAGAGAAAGAATCTAAGGTCCTGTAACTTGTAAGTGATAAGGATGTATAGAAAGATGTTGGAACAAACATGAAGATGAGATAAATGAGCAATTCAAAGATAGTTTGGAGTCCTAAAAGGACTAACCTTTCTCTCCCACACCTCAAAGAGACCTGATGCTTTTCATAGTCCTGAAACACATATCCTATTATCTTGTAGATGGGGTAAGAAAGGAGTTATGGCAGTTGGGATGAGATGGAACAGTCATGCAAGCATCTAGGAGGCAGTTTTAGATAGTTACAAGCATCTAGGAGCTGATTCAGGAGCATCTTCAGTGGATTGAGTCAAAAAGAGCAAGGACATTCATTCTTCAAGTCATCATGGACCATTTTAAGGGGTAAAACCAGAGGAGGAGTCTTCCAAGCGCCCAAGTGGAGATCAAACAACCAAGTTTGAAAGGAAATCAAAATCATTAATTATCTTATAATCATGTCCAATATTCTCTCTTGTTGTTGGATAGAGAAAGGGGACGCTAAGGACAAATAGTTAGGTAGTATTTTTGCTAGTTTTTTCAAAGTATTGTAACTAAGTTTTTCAAAGAACAAGCATTATAAAAGCTTGATTTAAGAACATATACTGTTATTCTCAGACTTGTACTTGGGTTTTGTACCTTTTGATCAATAAAAATAAGCTATTTTACCTTCTCAAGAGCTATATATTGTGTGACATTTTGAAAGAGATTGATATGATCTTGTGATGATATAGTTTATCCTAGATTTCTAGTCTCATTTTCCATTGCCTTTATGCAGAAATACATGTGTATTACAGGTTATAACTTGTGTTATCTAGTTTGTCCAAGGATTTAGTTGTGAGAAGTTGTCATTTAAACCTCTAAGAGACATTTTAAACTCCTCCTAAATGCTATCTTGGAGTTTAAACCTTGTCATTGAATACTTATGCAAAACATGTCAAATTCTAAGTTGTGTATGTTGTAGTTGAACTTACTGATCATATTGTGTGCTCTTTAGACAAGTAGAAGTCATAAGAAATCTAGTGTATCATCTCCTTTTATGTTTTAGAGTTTAGTTTTGTGTTATTTTTTGCCCTTTTCCTTGCAAACAATACTAGTATAGTCTAGTTTTAGGTGTTACACTAGGGGAACCAGTCCTCTTTGGAGACTCACTCCAACATACATGTCACCCAAAGCCTAGGAGTGTTTCCACTGTGTCAACTAAAGAGTTATCCTATCACTCTCTCAAGGATGCATTCAAAGTGACAACAAAAGGATCAAAGGTGGAAAATTCACATAGATTCCAAGAGACCAATAGAGAGGCATACACTAATTGTTAATAGCCTAATTTGTAACATCCTCAATCCATAATCCACTAATTTAACATAACACTTAACTTAATCATGATATAAATTAACCACCTAATTAAGCAATTTAAGTTAAACAATAATGCTTCCATAATAATTCATCAATTAAGCATGGAATTCAATCAGAATATATTGAAGCTTATAATTTTGATATTCAAATACATATCCTTAGTGAATAACTTTCACTATGCATGTATAAATTATGTTCTAGGCATTAAACATATCAAGGTATACATTACAATTGACCATCAAGTCATAAATCAAATATCACTGCATCTAGAACATATGACATCAATCTCCATAAGTCTCATCTTGTCTCATGCTTGGGAAGGAGAGCATCATCTAGGTGTTTTTCCACCAACCACAGACTGACGGTCCCCCACACACCTTCCTACCTAGAAGTGGCTCGACCCTTCACGAAAGGGATAGATATTAGGAACTGATAGGTTCACCATCTGAGTATCTAGTGTTGTGTCCTTAATGTCTCACGGTCACACAACTATAGATTCCCTCTAACTATGTATGACACTTTGCAAGACCATTATGCCATTTGGAGCACTGTGGACCAAAAATGCATGCAGAGATAGATTCATTACTTTGGCCAAAGTTTTACATACATAGACATTACATCATGAACGTTGTCATATGTCCGCCACCCAACTCAACTTATAAGTTGTCATGTCCTACAATATGTTTAGATTGACTTTTCAGTCTAGGTCTGAATAAGTGGGATCCATTTGATACATAGTCCATTCTAGGACGATCGACTCTCCTATTGGGTTTGTTTTCAACCAACTAGTTTACCTTTTGTAAGGAGGAACTAGTGACTCCTTGCCACCACATTCCATTTTTAATCATTACACAAATCAAACCACATTCACCATTCCAGGTCCATCGTGTTTCACAACATCTAAATAATAATTTATCCTGTAAGATAGAATTATATACATACTATAATGGGAATTCCTTGTGTTTGTTAATTAGCATGATTTACTTTGAGTGATAACTCACATTACCCTTATAATGTTAGGTAAAGACACTAATCTTACTAAATAAAAGAAAAGGGCAGTTATCATAACAAGCAACCACATACAATAATTATGGTTTCAATTATATCACCTTCTCAACTAAAGGAACCAAGAATAGTCATGGATATTCTAAACACCAATATTAATCCCCATTAATTTGATATATACATGCAAAAAATAAAACAAGGTCTCAGCCATGATGGCCTCAAGCCCCATAATAGTGTAAGTCTCGAGTGTTTAATACAGCCTTTGTGGCCATAGTTATAATATTACTGGGTGCATATTGCTATATGGCTCAGCTTTAATAGCTGTAGACTATAAGCACAGTTATGAATGCATGATAATATTACACTCAGCCATCCTAGCCTTGAGCGGTATCATAATACAAGAGAGTCATGAAACAATACTTGGCCTCCATGACCAAAAGCAAAAAGAACTACAAAGATTAAAGTTTAATGCCATTTGGCCTCTTGGACTACAGACATAAAGAATAATAAAGATTATGGTTTTAAAGTCTCTCGGCTTCCACGACTTCGAGCAGTGGTAAAGATTTCCATAATGATTATAAAACAATGGTATTCAACATGTAAGGCCACAATTTGCAATAAAGATTGCATTGCATGAGCGCTCAACCTTCATGGTCTTGAGCAATGTCTCAAGATGATATGATCATAAAGTTTTGGCTCGGCCTTAGGTGTTGAGCACAATACAGTCAGGGTTATACATACAAAGTTGTATACACCTAAAAATGACATGACTTTGTCCAAATAAATATTCTTAATATTTATTTAAGTCTAATTCCTCTATTAATAAATAAATAAACAAATTTATTTATTTGATTCATATTCTTCCGAACAATTAAATAAAATCATTTATTTAATAAATTCTTAAATTTCTCCAAATCCTCCAACAAATTAAATAATATCAATTATTTAATTAGTTCTTCAAAAACATTCTAAATTAAATAATACCAATTATTTAATTGTTTCTTCCAATAATATCTTCTCTAAATTTAAATAAATCAAATATTTATTTAAGTTGTCCATTTCTTCTAAAAATTGAGTTATCTCTAAATATAATTCAATCCTTGTGTACATGCAATTGAATATTCTAAATATTTAATTGAGCTAAAATATCTTCTCATCCTCATGCAATATCCATCCTCTAGTTCTAGTTAGTTAACTCTTCTATCTGTTTTGTTAATTGATTTATCTCTTCAGTTAACTCATTCTTCTATTTTATTAATTTTTCTCATGCAAAATAGAGCAGGACACATGCCCTCTTCCTATTCGCACTCATCTCTCAAGTATCCTCTACCATTGATCTTCTTGTTCTTTCTATACCATTGATCTTCTCTCTCCCAAGTCTATAAGTACAACCCTATTCCTCCATTTCTATCATCCAAGCTTTTAGTAAACTTACTCTACAGGAATTACAGCACGCCTTTGGCACCAAACCATTCGATAGCTTGCAATCACCCTTTTATCATTGCAATTGTGCTGAAGAATCTCTTCATTACAAACCTATCACAGCCATTCCCACTTGACATCTTGGAAAATAGCAAGGAAGTGCACCTTCTGAGGGTCATATTCATACACAAGATCATTTGAGATAGGCAACCAATGGAAGCCACAAAGTAAAGAGGCTTGCAAGGTTTTGTTCTTTGTTTGTTTGATCTTCTTTGTTTCTTATTTCATCGAGTTATTGGTTATTATTGATATATTTGATTATTCATTCCAATTTTCCCATAAAATTTTTGGCACCCACCTTGGGGCCCTACCCCAATTTAACCTCAAAACTAAGTTTTTGTGCATTAGGTTCCGTACATAAGAGGATTCTATACATCTGATCAATTCTAACACGCATCTGAGCTCTGTTTCAGTGCATTTGGTCTTTCAGTGCATAAATCCCCTAACACTACACATATGTGCTTTATTACGATGCATTTACTTATTCTGTGCATATACTCTCTATTTCTGTGCTTTTGACCTCAGTCTGAGTGCTTTTGTAATCCTAAGCATTTGTTGTTTGTTTCTGCGTATCTAATCTCTGTACCTATACATATGATTATGACATTGACTTTTTGAGTTTTCTTGTGATTTTACTAACGCTAATACTTTTTCGCAGGAATATTCTCTGATCTACTTGCAAGTTAGGGGCTAGTCTAGTCATATAGCTACATTTGTTAACTCATCTCTTGATCTAAAAGGAATGTAAATGGATGTTCATGCAAATCTCATTTAGCTCTAACTAGGAGGATTGTAATTTGATCTTTTTGCATCAACAACTTGAATTTAGTCCCAATGCTAGGAGGATAAAATTGAACCATTGCTATCTTGCTCTCAAAGTTAACAAATTGCGTCTGTGCCCAAGTAGCTAACTCATTTAGTTTTTTTCCATTTTAACTAGGCGAAAAGAACCCTTGTTTATCATTCTTTTGGAATGATACTAGGCCTATGCTTTCCCCTATCTTGGGTGACCAGAATGTTAGAATTTAAGGGCACACAACTGAGAGGGGGAGTGAATCAGTTGTACAAAAACTTTCTTCCACTTTCACACTTAGCTCCACTTAACAATTCAACAGTATAGTAATTGATTAATCATGAACAAATAAAGAAACAAATCAAGAGCAGAAACATATTAACACATGAGACACCAAGATTTTGACGTGGAAAACCTAGTTAAGGGAAAAACCACAGGGTGACTAACCCAAGAATGTATTCTCTATTAGAAGAATAGAAAGAACAAATGGTACATGCCAATTAGGGCTCACTACCTGAGCACACTACTCACAAGAGGCTCATTGCCTACACTATCTACAAAGAAATAAGTATCACCTACTTGAACTGGTTAATAGCATCTTCATCATGCTTGAATCAGTTCCATTAAGCTCAATCCTTCTACTCTGTCTTTCGCTCTTCTCCTCGCTACCACTTCGTCATCTCCACAAGGACACTTTTGAAATGACTTCACAATCCCTTATTTATACAAGACATCAACTTAGGAATGATCATTTAAGTCGGCAGACATCCACAATAACATCTGCAAGATGCATAACTCATCCGGTCGGCCTACCTCAGGAAGAACACCATCATCCGGAAGATATTCTTCTTATGCGAGCTCTAACTCCAATGTGGACCACCAACATGAACTGGACATGATCCAAAGACCACCACAAGCTTTCTTGAATCACCAAGAACATCCGCACTTCACCTGCTTACTAAAATCCTTCTCTCCTTCATCTAGAATCTCAAGAACACAGTCTGTCATCACTATCACAGAAGAATAGATGCTTGCAAACCTTTAAACCATGAACCAATCAAGTTGACACTTCACAAAGACTTCCTCAACACTCCCTCAAATCCATAGAATAAGATAATGCATTTCCAGATCTCACTGGACCTATCTGTCTCACTCTGTCACCACTGAACACCTGCCAGAACTGGTTTAATTTGAACAGGCACAACTTCTTCAGATTTTTATGCGGACCTCTGAAATCTCTACTGGACCACCTTAAGACACATATCTATAAACCCTTTAATCTGCATCCTTTTATCCTCATCCTATCTTGGACTTTTACCTTACTGTCTTCCCTATTCTTCTCTTGTTCCTGATTGAGACTAATTTTCTCAATATCCTCAGCACACAGCTCATCCAATCCTTATCATTAATGCAATAGGATTATGTTGACATCAATGACAACACCGGTTAGGCCCATACTTGCAATAATCTCCCCCTTTGTCATTGATGGAACCATATGATGTGAAAAACTATTTTAACCATCAAGACCAAAACTTCTCCTTATTTTCATAGCTCCCCCTATCAGCAACGACCATTCACATGTCTTTTTTCCCTTTACAGCTCCCCCTCTAATTAGCAACCACTTGTTTTTCACATGTCTTCTCTCCCCCTTTGACATCAATGGCAAAGGGCACATACTTGCAATTCCAATACTTCAGAAACATACTTCCTACTCCCTCTGAGTAGCAGCTCCCCATCATCAATTCAGATCACAAGATATGATTGTGATATCCACCAGACTGATACACCACAGTGCATCTTAGTTCATCACCGGAGGGGCAATAACCCCTAGCTTCTCCCTGAGATGCTCAAAAGATTCCTTAGGTAGAGGTTTAGTAAAGATGTATATAATCTGATCCTTGGAAGGCACAAACTCCAATCTAACTTCATTCTTGTTCACTTGCTCTCTCAAAAAGTGAAACTTGATGGATATATGCTTAGTCTTTGAATGCAATACCGGATTCTTAGATACATTTATTGCACTTGAATTCTCACAGAAGATTGTGATAGTTTCCTTATACTCTACCTTGATATCTCTTAGCATCTGCTTCATCCACAAAACTTGAGTGCAACTACTTACTACTGCAATATATTCTGCTTCAGTTGTAGACAGAGATATTGCCTCTTGTTTCTTGCTTACCCAAGAAACCAATCTCTTCCCCAAAAAGAATGCTCCACCACTGGTACTCTTCTAGTCATCCACATCTCCTGCCCAATCTGCATCTGTAAATGCATGAAGAGAGAAATCATGATCTCTAGGATACCACAAACCATACTCAACTATCCCTTTTAGATATCTAAAAATCCTCTTGATTGCCATGACATGAGATTCTCTAGGATCAGCCTGGAATCTAGCAACAAGACCAACAGCCTGCATAATGTCTGGTCTAGTTTGAGTGAGATACAAT
Organism: Cunninghamia lanceolata; assembly: GCA_027924645.1. Taxonomy (NCBI): domain Eukaryota; kingdom Viridiplantae; phylum Streptophyta; class Pinopsida; order Cupressales; family Cupressaceae; genus Cunninghamia; species Cunninghamia lanceolata. The sequence continues at coordinate 206,509 of BSBN01000070.1, forward strand.
AGTCCTCCAATTATTGAACTATACTTTGTCTGATTAGCCTTAGGAGAATCATCATCTTTGCTCAATTTACATCCCGTTGCCATGGGAGTATTCATTGGTTTTGAGTCTTCCATCCCAAATTTCTTCAACAATTCTTTTGCATATTTGGTTTGAGAAATGAAGATTCCTTTCTTTGTTTGAGTGATTTGCAGACCTAAGAAGAAATTCATTTCACCAAGCATGGACATCTCAAACTCACTTTTCATTTGATTTGCAAATGTTTTACACATACTATCTCTTCCTCCAAAAATGATATCATCAACAAACACTTCAACAATCAGGATGTTTTCAAGATCAATTTTGAAATATAAGTTACTATTAGCAGTACCTTTGTTGAAACCAATCTTCAAAAGATGCTTGTCCAATCTTTCATACCAGGCTCTAGGGGCTTGCTTCAATCCATACAATGCCTTCTTCAATTTGCAGACCATATCACCATGATTAGACAACTGAAATCTGTCTGGTTGCTCAATGTACACTTCTTCCAAATCACCATTCAGGAAGGCAGACTTGACATCCATATGATACACTTTAAAATCTTTGAAGGTAGCAAATGCAAGAAATAATCTGACTGCTTCAATTCTTGCCACCGGAGCAAAAGTTTCTTCAACATCAATTCGTTCTATTTGAGAGCAACCCTTGTAGACTAATCTAGCTTTATTTCTGATTACTTCACCAACTTCATTTAGTTTGTTCTGGAAGACCCATTTTGTTCCAATTACATTCTTGTTTCTAGGTCTGGGAACAAGATCTCAAGTGTGATTTTTCTCTATTTGCACCAGCTCTTCCTCCATTGCTTTAGTCCAGTTTTCATCATTGCAAGCTTCATTCACTGTCTTAGGTTCAATCTTTGAAATGAGACAATACTCTTCTAAATTTTGAGCAATTCTCCTTCTAGTTTGTACACCTTTGCTTTTGTCACCAATGATCTGATCTTCAGAGTGGTTCAGTCTTACATACCTTGGAACTTTGGGAGTTTCTTGCACTTCTATCTCTTGATTAGGCTCATTTAGACTTATCTCTTCTTCCTAATTTACCAGATCAGTTTGAATCTGACTTTCAGAAGAGGATTGAACTCCTTGAATCAGACCACCATTTTGATCATCTTCATCATACTCATAAAACCTTGAGGGTTTCTCTATTCCCTCATCAACCTTCACATTTGTACTTTCTATCACCTTTCTCAGTCTCTTGTTATAACACTGGTATGCTTTTCTTTGAGTAGAGTAACCCAACAATATTCCTTCATCACTTCTAGCATCAAACTTGCCTAGATCTTCATCTCTTTTGATGTAACATTTGCTACCAAAGAGTCTGAAATATCTTACAGTAGGAGTAATGCCAAACCAAAGTTCATAAGGAGTCTTACCGGTATTGCTTCTGATTTGAACTCGATTGAGAGTATAGACTGCAGTGCTGACATCTTCTCTCCAATAGATCTGAGGAACATTTGCTTCCATCATCATGGTCCCAGATGCTTCTTAGATGGTCCAATTTTTTCTCTCCACTACTCCATTCTACCGTGGAGTCCTAGGAGTAGACAAATGTCTCTTAATTCCATGTTTCTCATAGAACTCTATGAACTCACCGAATGTGAATTCTCCACTTCTATTAGACCTCAAACATTTCAATTTTAATCCAGTTTCATTCTCTACCATGGACTTGAATATTTTGAATTTCTGAAGAGCTTCTAATTTCTCTTTTAGAAAGGTTACCCACATCATCTGGGAATAGTCATCAATTAGTAACATGAAGTATCTATCACCTTGCATACTTCTAATTCTTGCTGGACCACAAAGATCACTGTGAAGTAAGTCCAATAATCCGGTAGAAGACAGTTCCTTGCTTTTGAATGAGACTATGTTTAGCTTACCCAATTGACATTCTTTGCACAAGCTATTAGTAGGTTTCACTAATTTTGGAAGATCTCTTACAGCCTGAGTATTGCTTATCTTGATGATATTATCAAAATTTACATGACACATCCTCCTATGCCAAAGCCAACTTTGATCAACTTGAACAATTAGGCAACTTTTACCAGAACCAACCAAATGGAAGATATTACCTTTAGTTTGAGTATCAGATGCAATCTCTATTCCAGAGCTTTCAAAGATCTTGCATTTTCCATCATTAAACCGGAGATCATAGTCTTTGTCCACCAACTATCCAACACTGAGAAGATTGTGCTTTAATCCTTCAACATACAGTACATTACCAGTTTTATTTCTTCCATCAACAGAAATAGTTCCTCTACCTCTGATTCTACCAGTATAATTGTCACCAAACTTTACTAGTCCTCCTTCATACCTTTCCAAATCTACAAACTTATTTTTGTCACCTGTCATATGGTGAGAGCACCCACTGTCAATGACCCAATCATCCTTTTCTTCAATTTGGGTAGCCAGAGCTCTTTCTACAACTTTATGATTGACAGATTTAGAGGATATTGGTTCTTCTTCCTTGATGGCAATAAACACCCATTCACTTCTGGATTTGTTTCCTATCTCTGATTCATCATTTGTTACTCCTTCATTATCATCTTCGTCATAAACATGGTAATAATTCTTTTGAAACCTTGATCTGTTAGGATTTGGCCTTGAAAATCTTTCCAGACACTTTGAGGAAAAATGACCAATCTTATTGCAGTTAAAACATCTAAAAGGCAATTTCCATTCATAGTTATAGGATCCTCTTGGTAGTCTTTTTGCAATAAGAGATTCAAGATGAGCGGTTTCAGCTTCTTCTTCTTCCAGGTCTTTTCTTGCTTTTTCATACCAAGAGAGTTTTCTTGAAGAGTTCTCACCCGGATCAAACCTTTGTTTACCTTTCATAGAGGCACTGGCTTTGAATGCAGATTCAGTCTTGGGGTGTCATCTCCAAACTATGTCATTTCAAATGCAGCCAATTTCCCAGCCAATTGATCTCTTGTGACAGTTGTATGGGCTCTGAATTCTTCAATGGCGGTAGCCTTGATTTTGTAAGAAGCAGGTAGGGATCTGAGAATTTTGCCAACAATTTCATTTTCATCCAAGACTCTACCAGCATTTCTAATTCCACAAACTAGCTCATTCACTCTTGGCATAAAAAGTAGTAATATTTTCATCATCTCTCATCTTTAGTTTTTCAAATTTCCCTTTTAGACTCTATAACCTTGCACATTTAACATATTGATCTCCTTCATGCAGAAGTTCCAGTTTTTTCCAAATCTCATAAGCAGTTGGCAAGTCAATAACATTTGAGAGCTCTGAATCAGATAATGTACTTAGAAGAGCTTCTATGGTCCGTAGATTATTTTCAACATCTGTGATTTCATTTAGGGTTTTCAAACCACCCTGTGGAGGTACATACTGTACTATAGCCATGGTCTAGAATGTCATTCCCATACATTGCAAGTGACATTTCATGCGACCTTTCTAGAGATTAAAATTGGTTCCATCAAACTTTGGGCTATCCTTCTTGTAAGACGACATCCTGGATCTCCTCAAGCGGTTAAGCTCCTTTTAGAGGAACTTCGCTTTGATACCAATTGTTAGACTTTAAGGGCACACAACTGAGAGGGGGGGTGAATCAGTTGCACAAAAACTTTCTTCCACTTTCACACTTAGCTCCACTTAACAATTCAGTAGTATAATAATTGATTAATCATGAATAAACAAAGTAACAAATCAAGAGCAGAAACATATTAACACATGAGACACCAAGATTTTGACGTGGAAAACCTGGTTAAGGGAAAAACCATGGGGTGATTAACCCAAGAATGTAGTCTTTGTTAGAAGAATAGAAAGAACAAATGGCACATGCCAATTAGGGCTCACTACTCGAGCACATTGCTCACAAGAGGCTCACTACCTACACTGTCTACAAAGAAATAAGTATCACCTACTTGAACTAGTTAATAGCATCTTCATCATGCTTGAATCAGTTCCATTAAGCTCAATACTTCTGCTCTGTCTTTTGCTCTTCTCCTCGCTACCACTTCGTCATCTCCATAAGGACACTTTTGAAATGACTTCGCAATCCCTTATTTATACAAGACATCAACTTAGGAATGATCATCTAAGTCGGTAGACATCCACAATAACATCCACAAGATGCATAACTCATCCGGTTGGCCTGTCTCAAGAAGAACACCATCATCTGAAGTATATTCTTCATATGTGAGCTCTAACTCCAATGCAAACCACCAACATGAACTGGACATGATCCAAAGACCACTACAAGCTTTCCTAAATCACCAAGAACATCCGCACTTCACCTGCTTACTAAAATCCTTCTCTCCTTCATCCAAAATCTCAAGAACACAGTCTGTCATTAGTCACAGAAGAATAGATGCTTGCAGACCTTCAAACCATGAACTAATCTAGTTGACACTTCACAAAGACTTCCTCAACACTCCCTCAAATCCGTAGAATAGGATAATGCATTTTCAAATCTCATCGGACCTATCTGTCTCACTCTGTCACCACTGAACTCCTGTCGGAACCAGTTTAATTTGAACAGGCACAACTTCTTCAGATCTTCATGCGGACCTCTAAAATCTCTACTGGACCATTTTAAGACACATATCTATAAACCCTTTAATCCGCATCCTTTTATCCTCATCCTATCTTAGACTTTTACCTTACTGTCTTCCTTGTTCTTTTCTTGTTCCTGATTGAGACTAATTTTCTCAATATCCTCAGCACACAGCTCATCCAATCCTTATCATTAATGCAATAGGAGTATGTTGACATCAATGACAACACTGGTTAGGCCCATACTTGTAACACAAAATGCCAGACATATCATTTTGTATGTTTTTCCTTTAGAGAGGCCTACCTTTGGATATCCTTCCGTCCAAGTGGGAACGACCTTAAGTGGTAAAAAGCTAAAGCCAAACTCTGCCTAGCCACTATAAATAAATTGTGCTTGGAGCGAAAGCTTCATGCAACTAGTGTTGTTTTGTTATACTGACTGCCAACCTTCCCCAAAACCCTCCAAGGCGCAACCCTTGAAGGCTGGGAGACTCCATAAAGGAGAGTATCACTGTCGCACATATAACCACTCGAACGGTTGCACTTACTAATCGTCCTTTGTTTTTAGTAGCCAAAAACCCCTATAAGCCGGTTAGGGAAGGGTGATTATCACCTCCCGAAGATGCCTCAACTAGAAATAGTGAGAATTCAGTTTATATTATCCTAGCCAGCCTCAGATTTGTACTTGCTTTTTAGTCAAAAAGAGTCCAAAAATTACAAAAAAAATCAAAAAACCATGAAATCATTCTTTATGTTTGTTGTGTCTTCTTGCCATGTAATTGAAAAAATTAGATCAAAAAGACCAACTTGCAGCCAAGAAACCAAAAACACCAAAAAATGTGTCAAAAACTTTGCAAAAATAGTAAAAAAAACCAGAACTGTGCATTTATCCTGCAGAGCTACACATCTATGTCAACTTCCTGTGCATTTACTATGACTTCCTATGCATTTGTAAACTATTACTGCGCATTTATCTTTTACCAGAGCTGCGCATTTGTCTTAACTTGCTGCGCATATACCTTCTATTTCAACGCATCTGTAGCTGCGCATCTAAGACAGTGAGCTTTTCCACATCTTTTGAGAGAAAATTTTCAGCATTTCTAGATACCCATTTCATCCTTGTTCTAGTTTTTGAGATCAGATTTATTGTGCAGTCACTTCTCCCATCTGTTTCCATAGCAAACCCTCTCTTTCGTCGATCGTCTCATCCACCTTCTACCAGGTCTTCCCATAAACAAGTCAAAGTATCTATATCAGATTAGCACAAGGCCTTTTTTAGATCATTTCAGATTCAAGTAACCCTAGTAAGTCTCCACTATCAAGGATCGGACATCCTTTTCTCTTGGAACTTCACTAGTGATCTTGGTACAAGACTAGTCTCTACACAGTAAACAGGTATTGACTATCCTTACTTGTGGTTATCATCTTGTGTCAACCAACTTACTTGGAATCATTGATCAAAAGAGTCCCTTATTCAAGTCTCATCACTGCAAGTATCCCCTTCTCACCAACCTACACCAACACCTTACCAAAATCTCTAGTTTCACCCCACTTCTTCCCACATCGCCTTGCATGGTCTTTACTAGAACACAAACACAAAACATTTTGAAATGGATGGAACATCTAACCGCATTGTATCCCCTCATGACAGTGATGAGGAACTCTCTCATGAGGAGTACCAAGGAGCCCTCCAAGATCAAAAATTTCAACGCATGATGGACAAAATACTCAACGAGGACCCTCAAAAGTACTTTCTTCATCTTGCAACCCAAAGACTTAAACTCCCCACATACTTTGATCTCAACAAAATGAAAGAGACCATAGAAGAAGAGACTCATGAAAACCACAATAGTGAGGATAAAGGAAAGAAGGTCACAGACCCAAATACACCTATGGAAGCATTGAAGAAACAAATTGAAGGCCTAACACAGAAAGTGGTGGATCTCCAAATGGGGCCACCCACTAAACATTACTCCTTGGTAGACATCTCACTGTATCCATTTGACAAGAGCTTAAAAATGATCCCATTCCCCTTTAGATTTGAAGTACCAAAATTTGACAAGTATAAAGGAAAAGGAGACCCAAGAGATCACATTAGTGAATTTAGCACCGCATGCCTAGAAGTAGCTCACAATGACACCTTCCTAATGAGACTATTCCCTAGATCTTTAGGTGGACAAGCCATGGAATGGTTCTCATGACTTCCCCCAGGTATCAAAACTTTTGATGAGTTAGTAAACATGTTCATCACACACTTCTTGTATAACATTGAACATGAAGTTTCCTTGCTTGACCTATGCAATACAAAGCAAAAGAGTGGCAAATCCTTCACTGCCTTCTTACAAAGGTGGAGACAACTCGTGAGCAAATGCTTATATCAGGTGTCTAAGAAGCAAATGATGGAGATGTTTGTCCACAACCTTAACCCATATCTAAGTTATCAAATCCAAATTCAATGCCCTACCTCATTTATGAAAGTCATTGATATGGGATTATTTATCAAGAAAGATTTGATCTCTAAGGGGAAAATAAAGTTGTACAAGGACACCCCTAATTCTAACTACACCACAGACAAATCAAAGTTTTGGACAAAGAACAAAAATATCATCAATGATGGAGTAGTTGATGCCAAAGTAGCGGCTCCCAAACAACAGCCAATCTTCACTCTCAAAGGAGAGGCAAGCAATGCTACACCAAACAAAACCTTCTCTTGTGAGCCAAAATAATAGTTCACCTCTACTCCTAGACAAAAATTCACACCACTAGGGGAGTTCTAGGAGTCTGCGTTAAGAAAGCTATTATCCAACAATGAGATCACTCTCCCTGCCACTAGCGACTATGTGCCTCAAGTAAAACCTCATTATTGGAAAGACACAATTTTCTGTGAGTATCATAGAGGAAGAGGCCATAAGACCAATGATTGTATCCATCTAGAACACGTCATTCAAGACATACTTGACCAAAATTAGGTAGGCACTAAAGAACATACCTCTAACGAGATGCATGTGGCATACAAGGATCCACTCCTCAACTACTATAGGCCATAAAACAACAACAACAACAACAACAATAACAACCACAACAGGTAGAATCAGAATAACAAATGCAACAATGCTAACTATGCGAACTTGTCATTTGATTATACAATCAACTACATATCAGAGCACATCCAACAAGTCAATGTGGTCACATCCAACCAACAGTCAGGACCCAACAAAACTGATTACAAAATCATCACCCGTAGTGGTAAGGTCACATTAAAAACACTTCCTCCAAGGTCATCACTTTCTCCGTCTAACTCCCCTAAGTACAGTGTCATAGACCAACTTCAGAAAACTCCTACCCACATATCTACCTTAGAGTTGTTGTGTCTGTCTCCCTCCCACAAGGAAATTCTCGATAAAGCCCTAGTGGAAACAACTGTGCCCATGAACTTGGCCCAAGAGAAGTTTCAAGTCATGGTAGGAAATTTGACCTCCTCTAGCACCTTATCGTTTATCGTTTATTGAACAAGATGATCTATCAGTATCCTAGCCCCATAACACACCCTTGCATATCATCGCCTTCATTCATAAACACCGTATCAAAAGAGTTCTCATTGATGGAGGAGCCAGTTTAAACATTTGCAGGCTCAAGCTAGTCCTTACATTGGGGTTCTCAAAAGTTACAGTAGATCCTAGGAAAAAGATCACTATTAAAGCCTATGATGAAGAAGAAAGAACTACAAAAGGAATAGTGGTGTTACTAATACAGATTGGACCAGTAATAAAGGACATTGTTTGCCAAGTCCTAGACAGGGAGCTAGCCTATAAAATCCTCCTAGGAAGACCTTGGATTCATGCCATGAAAGCTGTACCTTCTACCTACCACCAATGCATCAAATTTCCTCATAACGGCAAATAGATCACCATCCAAGGTTATCCGAATCCTTTTCAGCATTGCAACTCCATCTGCTCAAAGCCTGATTACATCATTCCCAACAATAGAGCCTCCACATCCCCCATCTCACATCATGATTCTACCTCTGAAGCTTCCTCATCCAAGCCTAAAGAGCAGAAAATCACAATCAAAGAAAAAGGGGTAGGGGAATACTCCATCGAGCACAACCTCAACTTAGCCAAAATGCCTCTATCTCCAAGATCCTTTGGGTGACCTACACCTTTTCCAAAGCCATCTACTCCTCCCAAACCTCCCACAGCTCCCTTTATAAAATGGGGGACCCTATCAGATGAAACTAAGGAAAGAGATGTCTTGTGATGAAACTGAGGAAAGAGATGTCTTACAATGGCTCTACACAGAGGAAGATGACACACAAAAAGAACCACCTAAGCTCCCAACAGAAGTCTATGGGTGTGGTGAGTCTATCTAACATAGAATGGGTTATGAAGGACAAGGTCCCATTGGACTAAGAAAATAAGGAATAATAGAACCCATCCAACCCTCCTCCTCATTGGCAAGAAATACAAGAGGACTAGGATACAAGGACAAAGGAAAAGCTAAGGCCAATGCTTGTTTTGTGGAACAGATCCATGCCCTACAAGAAGATAGTGACATAGAATCCAATGAGTATGAGTGAGAGGAACTCACAGAGCACTCCTATGAGGACAAAGGAGTTGACACCATTCAAACCTATAGCCCCTACCATGAGGGACAAACACTAACACATAGACCATTAGAGTGTGATTCGCTAATTCCTAAGAGTATGACTTTCGAGGAAGGTCAGAGTTCCATCACAATAAACAATCTAAAGGGAAGTATCATCCCGGATCCTATCCCTACCAATCAAAATCCTACTCATATATCCATTCAAACTATCACACCCAACGAATCAGATCTATCTTCCGATCCCCTCCCCCTTGTGCATCCTGAACTTATCGACTAGGATTTATGAGGAACCCCACAACTAGACATGTTCCAAAATGACGATGCCTATATTGACTACATGGAAATTAGGGACCATCTACCTACAGGAGATCATAAAGCTGGCTTCACCATTGAACTCAACACCGTGTCTTATTTTGGAGAGGGTGCCAAGCCTTCCAATTGCAAAAAAAATAAAAATAAAAACTGGATCTGATGGTGAAAACTGCTCTGTGGCAGTATAAGATCCCAAAATAGTAAAAAGAAAGGATGCATTGGATGGTGAAAAGCTCTCTAAGGCACTGGATGATGGAAGGCTTGACACTCTCCCCAATGACATGTACCAGGAGAAGTTTCAGATTGCTGTGGAACCTACAGAACCTGTCAACATCGAAATAGAGGAAAAGCCCAAGATCATTCACTTTGCAAAGTCTTTATCTCCACCAGAAAAGATAAAATTTGTACCATTCTTCAAGAAGAAGCAAGTCAACTTTTCTTGGTCATACACATATATGCCCGATTTAGATCCAAATTCGATCCTACATCATCTTCCACTAGATCCAGGAGTCAAACTAGTCAAACAAAAGCTTAGGAAGATGCATCCGCACATTGCATTACTAGTAAAAGAGGAACTCAAGAAACTACTGGATGTAGGGTTCATTAGGGCAATAGACTATCCAGAGTGGGTATCCAACATAGTGCCAGTATTAAAACCTGATGGCAGAGTTAGATTTTGCAATGATTTCTGAGATCTAAACAAGGCTTACCGCAAGGATGATTTTTCGTTACCTAATATTGACATCATAGTCGACTTGACAGCACGACATACCATCTTGTCTCTCATGGATGGCTTCTCTGGGTATAATCAAATCAGGATAGCACTAGAAGACCAACATAAACTGGCTTTCACTTATCCATGGGGCATTTTCTGCTGGAGTGTCATGCCATTTGGGATAAAGAATGCCGGAGCAACATACCAACATGCTATGACCACTATCTTACATGATATGATGCATGTCACAATGGAGGACTATGTGGATGACATCCTTGCAAAATCACTAACAAGAGAATCACACCTGGATGTACTAGAGAAGGTCTTTCAGAGACTGGAACACTTCAAAGTTAGGTTGAATCTGAAGAAATGTGTGTTTGGAGTCACCTCTGGCAAGCTCTTAGGCTTCATTGTATCAGCAAATGGGATCGAAGTGGATCTTGCCAAGGTCAAGGCTATTATGAAAATGCCACTGCCAAAGAATATCACTCAATTGCGGTCTCTACAAGGCAAGTTATAGGCAATTCATCGGTTCATCTCACAAATGGTAGACAAGTGTTAACCTTTTACTCACCTATTGCACAAAAACATACCATTCAGATGGGATGAAAAGTGTGAGGAAGGATTCCACAAGCTAAAGGAATACCTCATGAATTGACCTATTCTAATACCACCTATCCAAGGTAAGCCTTTGTATCTATATATATCTACTACACCAATAGCTCTCAGAGCCTTATTAGCACAACAGGATTATGAAGGCAAAGAAAGGGCTATCTACTACTTCAGTCGCACATTGGTGGGATATGAACTACAATACTCCCAAATAGAAAGATCGTGTCTTGCTATGGTTTTTACTTCCCAAAAACTACGACATTACATGCTAGCACATTTAGTCAAGCTTATTACAAAGATAGATCCACTAAAATACCTATTAAGCAAAGCAGCTCTGACAGGCTGCCTAGCCAAGTAGGTAATGTTGTTAAGTGAATATGACATCGAGTACATAGAAAGGAAGGCTATCAAAGGTCAAATCATTACTGATCAGTTAGTAGAACCACCATTACAAGATACCACACCAATGAAGTTTGAGTTTCTAGTTGAAGCCATATTTAGTATCACAACACACTCATGGAAACTCTACTTTAATGGATCCTATACAAACCATGGATCAGGGGCAGGAATCTTGTTGGTCACTCCTCAAGGCGACACCATACCTAAGTCTTATCATTTTCTATTCCCATGCACAAACAACATAGCAGAGTATGAGGCCTTGGTCATTGGTCTCAAAATGGTAGCAGAATGGAAATTAAAAGAGCTACATGTCTATGGCGACTCCCAATTGGTAATCAATCAAGTCAACGATGACTATCAGACCAAAGATGACAAGTTAATCCCATACAAACATATGGTCAATGACTTTAAAGAGTACTTTGTGATCATCTCCTTTGAGCAGATACCTCACATTGAAAATAAAGCAGCAGATGTAATGGCAACCATTGCCTCGCTCCTTGAGATCCCAGAGAATGAGTCCTGGTATGAGTTCTTGGTGGAGTTAGTTAGGAAACCAACTTATGATCTTCCTGAAACACACTCTGTATGCCTATTAGTTGAATCTGATTCACTCTTGTATGGTAAGATTTACACTTACCTCAAGGATAACACCCTACCACCTGACTTGTCTTCTAACCAATGTTGAACCTTCATTTGCCAAACCTCTTGATACACCATTATCACCGATACCCTATACCATTGAGGTCTGGATGGTACTTTACTTTGATGTTTAGAATGGGAAGAATCTCAAACCACCTTACGAGACATGCATAAAGGAATTTGTAGAACACAATCTAGCAATCCTTCTTTAGTAATAAACTCATGCGTTTGGGATACTATTAGCGAAAAATGGAAACTGATTCCTATGAGTTTGTGAAGAAATGCAAGTAATGCCAAATACATGGAAACCTCATCCACCCACCAGCTCAAGAGTTACGACCTTTAACGACACCTTGGCCCTTTTGTCAATGGGGACTCGACCTTGTGGGCAAAATCTACCCTCCATCATCTAACGGCCACAATTCATAATAACTGCCACTCAGTATTTTACTAAGTGGATTGAAGCCATTCCACTCACCAATGTCACAAGCAAACAAATTGCATCCTTCATCCTCAATTACCTCATTTATAGATACAAAATTCCCTCGTCCATAGCCATGGATAACGGAAGACCTTTCAAGAACAGGATGTCCAAGAGATTTATGACAAATTCAAAATCCAACACCATTTCTCCACCCCCTACTATCCACAAGGCAATGGCAAAGCAGAGGCATCCAACAAAACGATCCTAAAAATCCTCAAGAAAGCTGTCAACGATGCCGGTCGTGATTGGCACATAAAACTGAATCCCACTCTATGGGCCTATCGACCTAGTATATGCACTCCCACAGGTGCTACCCCTTATGCCCTTGTCTATGGATCAGAAGCCATTTTTCCCATCGAGCTTGAGTTACCATCTTTAAGGGTGTCATTAAAAGGTCTTATCATTGATGAAGACTACAAAGTTTCCAGACTGCAAGAGTTAGAGCTGTTAGAGCAAAGGAGACAACGATTTCAATCATCTCAAAGCCTATCAATAGAGAATGTCACAAATCTACAATCACAAGGTCCATCCAAGGGTCTTCAACGTTGGTGATCTCGTACTCAAGGAAAATCCCCACAATCAACAGGATCAGGAAAAGAAAGGTAAGTTTGAACCCAAATAGCTTGGTCCTTATGTAATCATTGCCACCTATGGATTAGGAGTGTATCAGTTGGCAACATCAGAGGGTGAGATGTTCGATGACCCAATCAACAGTATACATCTTTGTCAGCTCTATACCTAAGGGAACCCCAATGTAAGGGGGGCAAAAACTCAAAAAAGTAAAAAAATCAAAAAATGCAAAAACAAACAAAAAAAAATTGTCCTTTGGTGAAAACCTGGCAAATAGGTGCCTTGGATAGGTACCATGATGAAAACCTGGCAAACAGGTGTCATGTGTACCTGTAGCTTTCGTGCAAATAAAAGCAAGTGGTGAAAACCTGGTAAACAGGTGCTAGTTGTAATAAATTGCTTCCTCCATCTTTGGGAAACCAATCACCTTGTGTCCTTTCCTCCTACCATCGTGTCTTGTCTTATCCATATCTATTCCACAATAAAAACCTAATGATAACCTATCATGGCTTGATACTCTATCTCTTTTGTCACCTTATCAACTAAGGTCTTATCTAGTATCCTATCCACAATGTCAGCATAGCATAGTGTCTGTTGTCAGTATCATAGGGTCAATCCCAAACTACGCTGCCTCTGCATCATCACGTAGGCAAGGCCATTATCAATGCACCCTCGAGGCTTCTCCTCCATCCCATATCTTGTCGTCTATCCTCTAGTCCATCCGCATCCATGGTCCAAGTCCCAAACTACGTTGCCTCTACGTCCTCACGTAGGCAAGGCCATTGTTATTGCACCCCTGAGGCACTAGGTTAGTCCCTTAGGGTCCGTTTCACCAATAAGGATTGTGGTACCTTTCACTAGATGCAAGTGCACACAAACAAAGCCTGTTTCCAAATAGAAGTTTTGACGTAAGACATCAACCTATCCAAAGCAAAGAAAAAACAAGAGCAAAATGATCTAAATGACTCTATCTAAATCAGGGCAAGAAAGATACAGCTAAATGTAAGAATGTTTTGTGTTGATTAGTTGCGTCTTAAAGTCTTCACTTTTGTTATCATGTTCCCTATGCTACTCAAGGATGCCAAAAGCTAGAGATGCTATGATGGTGGTGTTGGTTCCTACATGAACATTCAGGTTTCAAACATTTAAATCTGTAGGCCCCTACATAAAATTCAAAATTTCCTAAGTATATCGGCAAGAGTATCACTTTGTCTCCACGATCATGTTGTTCACAATGGTTTGTTCCCTTCATCGCCAAGACAACCTACATCGGTAGCCCGTTTCTTGTTCCCGCTGCTCGCTGATGGGGATCCAAGTGAAAATCCAAAGTGTACATCAGTGTAACAATAGCCATCGGCGGCCTCGTCTAAGGTCTTTCTGATAGGCCGATGAGATTTGCTAAGGTAGGTCGTCGGTGTGATAAATGTCATCGGCGTGCTATGAGGCTTTCCTTCTGATGTGTTGGGTCTTTCCAATGGTGGTTTGCTCCTGTGGTGTGCGGTCGGCATGACAAGTGACATCAGCGGGGTAGGAAGATATTGCTCTGAAACTTCAAGTTGCACAAATGGAGGTGGCTATCGGAGTAACAATACATATTGGGAGAACTTGCAGGAAGTTTTCCAATGAAAGGAGTATGGCCGACAAAGTATAGTTCAATGATTTCATCGGTGTGTCGGCGGAGGAATTTTTGGGTGTGCCGACAGGTTGGGGTCACACCGATGCAGCGGGGTCATCGGTGTAATAATGTGCATCAGAGTGCCTGGAGGATGTTGCTCTGACTATTTTAGGTCACGTCGATAGGGTCTTGGTGTTGGCAGGAGTTAAAGCGACAGACTGTTAGCGAGTGGTTCGCGGGTCGTGGCGAGGAAAATTGTGTGACATTATGTATGCCCACAGTCTAGTATATAAAGCAATCAGAGGGTCATTGCAGGGTGAATGTGGGATAATTCCATCTCACGAAAATACAAAAGATTTCGACCGTCGATCTTGCCTATGTGGAGCCTGAGCCTGTGGCTGAGGTTAAATGTTTCAAACGACTGAGTGTTCGTGCCATTTTTGCGTACTCATTCTACAGTCAGCCGGCCATGCTGCATGATGATGGAAAAAACATCACACCTGTTTGTCTTCATGGAGGATCTGATGGCTTCAACAACTAAAAATTTAATGAAGATCTGATTGCTGCATTGAAAATCAAAAGAAGTGATCTTTGCATTGATGAAGTCTGTCAGGTGTAGGTGGCTAGAAGCTTGTGTGCTCCTTAAGAAGGAATCAATGGCCATTCTATGGGGGTTGGATGTTTTTTGGGTCTTTTCTACTCTGACCTTGAACACAAGGTGTTCACATTTTGAAAGGCATTTTTTGTTGCAGATTTGGTCCTTGATCTGGTGTATCAGTCTTTCTTGTTCTGTAAATGATAAGTTCATGTATGACGATTTTCTATGCAGATTAAATTTAAATGAAAAACATTTGGTGTGTGTATTGTTTATGATTGTCTCATGTATGTTATTCATTTTCCTTTCAAACAAGGTTGTCAAGGGCTTCCAAGTTTTTCAGTTTATACTTGCTATACTGTGTGTCTGATTTCTTGCATCTACTCAAGGAGTGGTTAAATAGGCTTTTGATCAGATACAAAGGAAAATGGATTGCATCATAGGATTTGCAAAGTATGATCATAGGTAGTACTCTTTCTTGGATATATTGCTGTTAGGCAGTAATATTTTATGTAAATCCTTTGGATATGAAGTCATGTTGTCATAGGGAGACATTTACATTCATAGATTTGACTCTGCTGCCTAGATAAGGTACTGATCTGGGAATCTGTCTGTTCAAAGGGTCTAGGAAAATCCCATAACTCTAAACATAAAATCTAAATCATTTCACATTCCCAACCTATTAGTTGTAGGAGTAGAAATAGGACCCCTACATACTCTCATCCATAACCATTCAAATATGTCCAAGAAAGTTGCTAGCCTTGTGATCTATCATGCATATCTTGGTCCACACATGAGAGTATTCTGCCCGTTGTTGTAAAGCTAATTCTTTTTGTCATTGGGTGAGTAAATGTCAAATCTTTAGCTATAGGGATACCCCCTTGGTGCGGCAGAACCAGAAGTGAAGGGGAGGTAGCTCACACAACCTCCTGTATTAAGTTGGCTGAATTTGCATGTGCATAGGAACTGGCAAACCCTCTACTGATTCGGAAGGAAAACCAACAAAATGGTGACTCTACTAAGGACCTTAATGTCATATCCATGAAGGTGTGAGTCTAAAAGATTGAGAAATCAGACATGGAAGTGCTTTGTTGCAGCAGTAAGAAAAAATTTGTGTGGCTCTGCTGTTGGACAACCCAGAAAGAAATAAATGAATTTTTAGCTTCAGCCTGTTTGAAGCTCATTCCTCTACTAAGGAGGTGGCGACTCTATTGAATGAACCTATTAGTAGCTGTAACATATCTAGGTATTTGTATAAATTGTAAAAAGATTCCCTATTTGGTGAAATAGCACTAGTTAAAAGGGAAATGTTGGTGAAACTTGCATGCTTTAGTATTTGCTGAGAACATAGTTTGTATTTTCAAAAGAGGCATGCAATATTGTTCAAAAGACTCATATAGAGGACTTTAGGAAGGTTGAATCAGCTTTGTGAATTTTAAAAGCCTAAGGTTATTGATTGAAAATCTGAGTTGAGAAGAGGGTTGCAAAAACAACATAAAGATGTATTATTAGCCCATGCATCCTTGTGAGGTGTCAAATGTAATAATGTATAATGATCAATCCCAACCATGTAATAGAAGAAGTTTCAGCATTGACAGATATAGGCCCATAAATTTTAGTGGCATCTGTGGTCATCCAAATGCTCTTCCATCCAAAATTAGAAAGTATTTGCCCAAATTCAATGGTATAAAGAATGAATTAGCTGAGAGACACTTGCAGCAGTTTTTAAATGTGATAGATGATTTTGAGGTTGACCATGAAGATGTAGTTATGAGATTATTTGTTCAAACTCTAGATGAAGATGTAAGGGACTGGTTCTCCTACCTTCCAGCTTACTCTATCAACTCTTGGCAAGAATTCAAATATGCATTTCTAGAACAATATGGTGAAAGAATTTCTGAATATGCAGTTATTAGTGATTTTATGTATATCCATATTGAAGAAGATGAGTTGATCCTAGCCTTTAACCTTAGATTTATGAAGGCATTGAATAGAATTCCAAAATGTATGAGGCCTAATGATGCATTGTGCCTAGTTGTGTATTTGGGAGCATTTGATAAGAAAATGAGTTATAGATTGAGAGATATGGAGCCCACCATATTACATCAGGCACATCAGTTTGATGTTGATATTGAAAACAATTGGAGGCATGGAATTCAGAAGGGTTATTTCTCTAAAATTTTTTGCTGTCCTGTAGTCCCCAATGTTGATGAAAGATATAATTTAAGTGTTGAAAATGAATATCAAAGTGCTCACACCCCTGTTATCCCTATTTATGTATCATTCCAAGTTAATGATGACTCTGCCATGAAGGAGGATACCCTGATTTGCCCAGCAAATAAAATTGATAATAATGATTTTTCAAGTGATATTAGTATGCCAGTTCTCAGCAAAGAGCATTCATGTTTAAATGATCCAGTTGTGCATGGTTGTGATCATGTGGATCAATAGTCAATATCAGTTTCATCAGGAAGCATTAGAGGGTTGGAAAATGATATAGATAGTTCAACTTTAGAGTACATTGAAGTAGCAGAAATCTTGTATGTGGGGCAATCAGATGATAGTGATGATATCCATGATCAGTGCATGGATCAGGTTTGTTCTTCTTACGACTCTAGATCTGATAATGATAAAAAAGAGGTGGATTGTCATGAAGAATAAACAAAGACCTTTGCAATGAGTATGAATCCCCTTTAAGATGAGTCATTAGATGCATTGAACATTGTGATTCCTGACCTTCATTGGTGTAGAATTAATCCTCTTTTTGAGGATGATGATGAATATGAAGAAGCTACTAGCATAGGTGCTACATCAGTTTGTGAAGAGGGGACATATGAGTTAGAATCAGATATCTTCAGCCCTTGTGAAGATAATAGGGATATGCAAACTGTGGATAGTGAATATTCATCATCATTTGATTCAGACATGTGCAACTATGGGTGTGTGGATCAAGATTTGTTTTCAATATCAATATATATTGGGGGTCTCATATATTCTGAATGTTTTGAGTTTATGGATCAGCTAGATGAGTGCCTGGTAATGTGCAACAGCCAGGTAGATGATGAGGAATGCCAAGAGCAATATGATTTACCATTTGAGGAGTATGACATACATATGTTGCCTAATGCCAAAAGATATTCTAGTGTGTATGGTTATGTGTCTGATTGTGAGATGCAAAGTGACAGAGGCAATACTGACAAAGGCAAGTTTTTAAAAATGGTGGAGTATGTAATTGACAAGATCAGCTTGTGGGCAATTTTTGTCAGTATTTTCAGTTGTGGTTGGGGTTATTCAGTTTTGGATCAGGCATTTGACAAAAGGAAATTATGGTTTTTCATTTTTGGCTGCCCGGGGCCGCTAAAATAGTGTTTGAAAATGTGATCTATGATGTAATTTGGTGCAGTGTTCAACTTTGTTGCCTAATGGATAGGAATTGGTCTGCATCCCAGAGTTCTGGTGTTCTTGCCATGCCTGCAAGAGGCATGCATCCCCAGACAGAGCTTGTAAATCTGCAGGTCCCTACATAAAATTCAAAATTTCCTAAGTCTATTGGCAAGAGTATCGCTTTGTCTCCGTGATCATGTTGTTCACAATGGTTTGTTCCCTTCATCGCCAAGACAACCTACATCGGTAGCCTGTTTCTTGTTCCCACCGATCACCGATGGGGATCCAAGCAAAAATTGAAAGTGTACATCGGTGTAACAATAGCCATCGGTGACCTCATCTAAGGTCTTTCCGACAGGCTGATGAGATTTTCTAAGGTAGGTCGTTGGTGTCATAAGTGTCATCGGTGTGCTATGGGGGTTTCCTTCTAATGTGTTGGGTCTTTTCGATGGTGGTTTGCTCCTGTGGTGTGCGGTCAGCGTGACAAGTGACATCGGCGGGGCAGGAAGATATTGCTCTGAAACTTTAGGTTGCACAGATGGAGGTGGCTATCGAAGTAACAATACATATTAAGAGAACTTGTAGGAAGTTTGTCGATGAAAGGAGTTTGGCCGACAAAGTATAGTTCAATGATTTCATCGGTGAGATCGATGTGTCAGTGGAGGAATTTTTGGGTGTACCGACAGGTTGGGGTCACACCGATGCAGTGGGGTCATTAGCGTAATAATGTGCATTAGAGTGCCTAGAGGATGTTTCTCTAACTATTTTAGGTCACGTCAATAGGGTCTTAGCATCAGCGGGAGTTAAAGTGACAGGCTGTTAGTGGGTGGTTCACGGGTCACGGCGAGGAAAATTGCGCGACATTATGTATGCCCATAGTCTAGTATATAAAGAGATCAGAGGGTCATTGCAGGGTGAATGTGGGATAATTCCATCTCACGAAAACACAAAAGATTTTGACTGTCGATCTTGCCTATGTGGAGCCTGAGCCTGTGGCCGAGGTTAAATGTTTCAAACGACTGAGTGTTAGCGCCATTTTTGCGTGCTCATTCTATAGTCAGCCAGCCATGCTGCACAGTGATGGAAAAAACATCACATTTGTTTGTCTGCTTGAGGTCTGGGTTGCTTGCACTGCTGGCTTTCATGGAGGATTTGATGGTCAATGACTAAAAATTTAATGAAGATCTGATTGCTGCATCAAAAATCAAAAGAAGTGATCTTTGCATTGATGAAGTTTGTCAAGTGTAGGTGGCTAGAAGTTTGTGTGCTCCTTAAGAAGGAATCAATGGCCATTCTACGGGGGTTGGATGTTTTTTGGGTCTTTTCTGCTCTGACCTTGAACACAAGGTGTTCACATTTTGAAAGGCATTTTTTGGTGCAGATTCGGTCCTTGATCTGGTGTATCAGTCTTTCTTATTCTGTAAATGATAAGTCCCTGTGTTACAATTTTCTATGCAAATTAAATTTAAATGGAAAACACTTGGTGTGTGTATTGTTTATGATTGTCTCCTGTATGTTATTCATTTTACTTTCAAACAAGGTTGTCAAGGGCTTCCAAGTTTTTCAGTTTATACTTGCTATACTGTGTGTCTAATTTCTTGCGTCTGCTCAAGGAGTGGTTAAATAGGCTTTTGATCAGATAAAAAGGAAAATGGATTGCATCATAGGATTTGCGAAGTATGATCATAAGTAGTACTCTTTCTTGGATATATTGTTGTTAGGCAATAATATTTTATGTAAATCCTCTAGATATGAAGTCATGTTGTCATACGGAGACATTTACATTCATAGATTTGACTCTACTACCCAGATAAGGCACTAATCTGGGAATTTGTCTATTCAAATGGTCTAGGAAAATCCCATAACTCCAAACATAAAATCCAAATCATTTCACATTCCCAACTTGTTAGTTGTAGGAGTAGAAATAGGACCCCTGCATACTTTCATCCATAACCATTCAAATATGTCTAAGAAAGTTACTAGTCTTGTGATCTATCATGCATATCTTGGTTCACACATGAGAGTATTGTGTCTGTTGTTGTAAAGCTAAATCTTTCTGTCATTGGGCGAGTAAATGTCAAATCTTTAGCTATAGGGATACCCCCTTTGGTGTAGCAGAACCAGAAGTGAAGGGGAGGCAGCTCACACAACCTCCTGTATTAAGTTGGCTGAATCTTCCTATGCATAGGAACTGGAAAACCCTTTGCTGATTCAGAAGGAAAACTAATAGGGGACATGATTCTTTTCTTTATTTTCTACTTGTGGATTTATCTTTAGTAATTTGAAGCCTTATCTAAGGAAATGATCAACTCAAATGATCATCGAGGACATCAGAGGACTAACATGAAACAGGTATAAGCCTTGTCTGTTGATACACAAGAAATACTCAAGTCATCTCAGTTCAATTATACCTAGATGCTTGTATTAGCTTGCTAAATCAAAATCCATGTAAGCGATGCTCAGGTCATCATGGTTTAATTATAGCTAGATGCTTGTATTTTCTTACAACATTTCAAAAACACAAAAAAACAAAAAAACCCAATAATGAAATAAGCACTTCAAAATACTTGCAATACCAAGGCAAATACCATTTGCATCCATAAAGCATCCATATCCCATGCAATAAAAATTCTATACAGAGTATCAATGTTTACAATTAAAAGCTTGTGATCCTCCCATCAATTCATTCGTTCTTCCTACCTTTGTCTAGTCAATCTGAGTAGTGATCCAAATGCAAGTCCATCCTTAATCCATACCAATTGAGTCAAGTCAATCTTTTCAAATGATCCAATCACAATCAATGGTCTTGATCCTTGTCTAGTCGTAAACCAACTCAATTAGTCATAATTATCAGTGGGATGTATCTTTCCCACACCTATCGTGTTGCTCTAGGGATCTATCATTCCTTGCCATGACAACACTATCCTTTGTGTTGTTCTAGGAATATATTGTTCCCCGCAATGACATCACTATTGTATATCGTTATTGATTAATCATTGGTTTACAGTTGGATAGGGGCAATACCTTGTTTGTTCTTGTATCATTTGTGCATACTTGCTTACTTGCTTGTGTGTTATCATTTTATCTTGCATCACGTGTCATTCAGCTCATTCTTCATCTGTTATTCTTACATCCCCCATTTTTCTTCAAACCTAACCTACTTTTTTCAACTTCTTCATCGTGAGATTGTCTGTCTCATGCCCCTCAAACCTTCCTTCCTGTCCACTCTCCCGAGGGGGCATCCTATCATCGTTAAACCTGTACCAATGGCAAACTAAGACATGTATCATTATCAAAAAATCTTATTCTTTGAAATAACGTGATGAAACACATTGCATCAAAGAGGAGCAAAATGTATACACCTAAAAATGACATGACTCTGTCGAAATAAATATTCTTAATATTTATTTATGTCTAATTCCTCTATCAATAAATAAATAAACAAATTTATTTATTTGATTCATATTCTTCCGAACAATTAAATAAAATCATTTATTTAATTAAATTCTTAAATTTCTCCAAATCCTCCAACAAATTAAATAATACCAATTATTTAATTAGTTCTTCAAAAACATTCTAAATTAAATAATACCAATTATTTAATTGTTTCTTCCGATAATATCTTCTCTAAATTTAAATAAATCAAATATTTATTTAAGTTGTCCATTTCTTCTAAAAATTGAGTTATCTCTAAATATAATTCAATCCTTGTGCACATGCAATTGAATATTCTAAATATTTAATTGAGCTAAAATATCTTCTCATCCTCATGCAATTTCCATCCTCTAGTTCTAGTCAGTTAACTCTTCTATCTGTTTTGTTAATTGATTTATCTCTTCAGTTAACTCATTCTTCTATTTTATTAATTCTTCTTATGCAAAATAGAGCATGACACATGTCCTCTTCCTATTCACGCACATCTCTCAAGTATCCTCTACCATTGATCTTCTTGTTCTTTCTATACCATTGATCTTCTCTCTCCCAAGTCTATAAGTACAATCCTATTCCTCCATTTCTATCATCCAAGCTTTTAGTAAACTTACTCTATAGGAATTACAGCGTGCCTTTAGCACCAAACCAGTCCATAGCTTGCGATCACCCTTTTATCATTGCAATTGTGTTGAAGAATATCTTCATTGCAAACCTATCACAACCATTCCCACTTGACATCTTGGAAAATATCAAGGAAGTGCACCTTCTGAGGGCCATATTCATACACAAGATCATTTGAGATAGGTGACCAATGGAGGCCACGAAGGTAAAGAGGTTTGCAAGGTTTTGTTCTTTATTTGTTTGATCTTCTTTGTTTCTTATTTCATTGAGTTATTAGGTATTATTGATATATTTGGTTATTCATTCTAATTTTTCCATAACAAAAGCTACTCAGCCTTGGCCTCGAGCAATGTCTTAAGATAATATGATAATAAAAATTGGGCTCATGTCATGCCCACATTTCCCATGCGGTCACGACACGGAATGCATGTGTCATGTCCACATTAGTCATGTGGTCATGACATGAAATATCAAAAACTTTTCCACATGTCCCTAGAAAGCCCCTCGTACGCATCAGCATGCTCGGTGGCAATACGCATAAGACGTAAACATGTCAATTGATACTCGGTGAAGAGCATCTACCTAAGCAATCACATGCATGATGATAGCTGACTAGGGGGGTATGCAAGGCAAGAAGTGTCGCTACTAGGGTTAGAATCGAATGGAACCGAACCCTAAGTTTCCTAAGTGAGTGACATGATTCTGACAGAAGTCAAAATCCAACCCTAATTCCGGAGCACAAGATAGATTAAAAATGTGCCTTTGTGAAAACTAATAATTACACGGTAAAATATTTGTTAACTAAAGTCAAGGAAATTTCATTTAAATTAACCGCCCTAAGTCTCGGAAAATATTGGCAGCATAATGCATTATTAACGTTTGAAATAAATATTTTAAAAATGTCTCCCTCTAAAATATTTATGAGAAAAATTAATAAAAAGATTAAATTAAATTTACCTAAGTAACCTTATTAAATTTTCCACCCGATAAATTAAAAGTCAAAATAAATAAAATTATTAAATAATTAAATCTCAAAATAATAAAGGTCTATGAATAAATATAATTCCAACAATTATATTTATTCAATTAAATCAAGGTAAAATTAAATCAATAAATAACGTTATAAAATTTACCCTCCATTTGCTGATAAGGGCATGGTTGGGTGGTTAAGTCGCTCGGTTGTAGTGGCGGCCACCAGAGTTTAAACCCCCGCTGGGCCAATGAGCTTGTAGGCCTTATGCCTTCGCTGGGCCAACGAGCTCGCAGGCTTTACGCCTTTGCTGGGCCAACGAGCTCGCGAGTTTGAAGTGTTCTTGCTAGGGGAGGAGGTCCCTCATGTTGTGGCCTCACCGGTTCAATGCTCCGGGCAAAAGCATTCGTGTGGAGTTGGAGGGTGTGTCGCACCAACATCACCGGTCACATTAAAAAGTTTACCAGGCACATTATCTTTTAAAACAAAAATTTGCCCTCCATTTAATAACTCATTAAATTAAATAGAATAATCAAGTAATTAATTACCCCTAAATAACATATAATAATATAACCCAACTAATAAAAAAAAGCCCAAAAGTTAAATTTATTCTAATAAGTCAAATGTAATCTCCCCAAAAGTTAGAGGACTTAAGGGTAATAACCTCACCCTACTAAATAAATTATAATAACATTATATGGTCCCACTAAAAGTATTAAATATAATATTCCCAAAAAGAAAACAAGTTAATTTTTTCCCAACCCATAAAAATCAGAAAGTAATATTAAGACATATAAAAGGATTTCCAAATTAAATAAATCAAAACCCACTAAAAAAGGGATTAATTTAGAATCCTAAAAATTAAAAGGCATAGAAAAAGCTCACATAAAATGCTAACTACATTATCCCAAAATTTTAATAGAACAAATGAATTAAAACCCATCAAATTAAATTACAAATCCCAAGAATAAGGCTCACTAATAAAATAATTTCAACAATTAAAATTAATTGAACTTCAAGGTAAAATCCTCTCAAAAAGAATTAAAACACTATACCCAACTCAACAAAATTAATCAACAATAATAAAATATAAAATGGGATTTCCCAACCTAATTAAATTAAATCTCCCTAGAAAAATCTAAAGGTTAGGATTAAAATTAATTAAATTCCACCCACTTAAATATCACAAGGGGATAAAATTAAACCCATTAACACTCCTATTACACTACCAAATAAAAGTTACACAAAAGTCATTAATAAAAATTCCCACTCTCATGAAAATGACCCACTTAAAAATCCCTCAAAGGAAAAATAATAATAAAAGATTCAAATGAGAAGGGGATGGAAAATCACGTGCAAATGAGAAATGAATAAACTTAACTAAAAATCCCACTCATCTTGCAACCCTAAAATCTGTACAATATTTTATTAGTTTCTTTTTTGAAAGCCCTAACCCTATCTATTATTTTCTCTCATCTCTTTCTTTTCTTTCATTTTGTTGCCTCCATTTTGTTTCTTTGATTTTTTCTCTTACAGGTTGGGTTTTTTTTCCCATCAATGACCACCATGGATTTTTGCACAGAGGTATATACCTTCTATATATACACATGGGCTTCATTTTTTTGTTATGTGTGTGTGTGTGTAAATAATTATATACATTTAGCAAAAATATGAAACTACATATTTTTTTGTTTGAACAGAGGTATATATTCATTGTTTATATACACAGGGTTCTATTTTTTTCTTAGTTATATATATGTATATATTTGTGTGTATATACATTTAATATAAATCTGAAGATGTATATATATATTGTGTTTGAAACTATATATATATAAATATAATGAAAACTTATAGATCAAAACTAGAGAGCACCATATATTTTTTGTAGGTAATAAATACTGGTAAGGGCACTGCCCCTTTGTTTTTTGTAGGTCCAAATTTCATATGAAGCGATGGAAGGTTTTAAAGGGGGGGCGGGGGGGGGGGGGGGGGGGGGGGGGCGGGGATTGTCCCCCACACCTATCTCTAAATCAGCATGGGGGTGGGGGCGGCGGCTATGCCACCATCCCCAAATATTTTCTTTTGTTTAATAAAACTCCAAACCCTATGCTAATTCCAGGGTTCGGCCGTATCACTCCTACATTCAGTTTTTTGTTTATTCTAAGTAGTTTAACATTAATTATTATCTGGTGTAAATTTTATTTTAACCAGTCTCTATATATATATAGTGATATATACAGTATTTATTTAGGTTTATCAATGGGAAAAAAATGCATTTAAAACCAGAATATATATATATCTATATATATATATATATATATATATACTTTGCATATATATATGTATATATATTATATAATATAGTTAACCACAATCATATAAATTTAAGCAAATTATTTAGATTTGAAGACTTATAATGACTACTTGAATATACAAATTTCAAGAAAAGAATAAATAAAATAGAATGCTATTTTTTTTTTTATAATAACTAAAATGGAACAATATATATTTTTTTGAGCAACTACTCTAAGAATAACTAGTCATATAATTTCTTTCTTTCAAAACAACAAGAAGAAAGTGACAGTTATATTCTTTTTCTAACAGAAAGCATTTGAGTAGGAGAATTTTTCTAAGGTTCATAGAATAAATTTCACTTAATTTTCTTTTTTCTCTAACCTTTCTACTCAGCAATTATTTTACATAGAAAATAACAAGTACATAGGGCAGAAAGAAATATTTTAAACCACAACAATAATGAATGCATTACAAAGGCAGATTCACTTGCATACATAGGAAATAGTTTATATTTCTCTATTCCAACATAAGAGTACAATATTGACAACAAATAGATTCAGGCCTCCAAGGCCATGGCTCTCAAACAACCAATACAAATAATGTAAATAATGCTGAAATAAACTTTTTCTCCAAAGCTCCAAGGGTCTAAAATGACCTGCAAAATATAAACACAAAGAAGGGGAACCAAGGCCACGCAAATCGCCCTCCTCCCTACCGTGGACCCACTAGTGGGTCACCCCCGAGCTAGGGAGGTAGTTCTCACACGGGATTCATTTCACACCACAACAATGAAATCACAACAATACAAAATTTCACCCACAGATTTGTACAAAACTAAACTCATTACAATGAGGTTTGAGGGGTAAGGGAATGGACCCCTCAACTCAAGAGGTCACTCCAACTCAAAAATCACAATACCACAAGGCCTCAGGCCAAAATAATACCTCCATAGAACTCAAAATCACCATGGCACTCTTGCCATCCAAAATACTTCCAAACACCATAGAATGCCCTCAAGGTTATAAATAGAACAACACTAGGAGGTGACCTCAAGGTGGTTCACTCTCCCCCACCCCATACAAGTTGAGTCTTTTCTCCAATGGAGATCCTCTCACCAACACCCAAACCCACACAAAAATAAAATAATACCCAACACACAAATTTCAAGCATACAATAAAATAAAAATAAGAATAAGGAAATGGCTATTGCCTTAGGGCTTACCTTAAGAGCCCAACAATGGAAGCACGTTTGAAGAAGAGCTCCAAGCTTCTCCAAGTCTCGAAGCTTCCAAAATTTCTCCAACACTTCCCAAAACCTCCAAAAATAGAAACAAATTTTAAAAAGCAAAGAACCCCCAACTCCTCTCCAAGAGGAGATAAAATAGGCCTTCAAATTTGGCCCTAAGGAATAAGAAGGTGACACTTGTCACCTTCTCCTTCCTCATCCCATGCCACTTGCAAGGGAGAAGGAGTGTGAGGGTGACAAGTGTCACCCTCTAATCCATTCAAACCCTCACCCTATCCACTTGTGCTCTCACACATGTGTGAGAGACCAAGTGGAGAGGTGGCAACTCTCCTCAAGGCTCCATAAGGATAAGGTATGACACATGTCATCCTCTTATTTCTCCAAGAGACCCCTCTTCCTCCAAGATGCTCTCACACGTGTGTGAGAGTCTTAGAGGAAGAGCCCACACACTTGGGGGTCTTAAAGACCCCCCAAGTCTTCTTTGTGGAGGAATCCCCAAGCTTTAGGAAGGGAGATGGGCCTTTTCCAAGGCATGACTCATCTCCCACCCTTAGCCATTTTAAATTTCGTTACATTTACTAAACCCAAGTTTAGAGTGACTAGAAGTGAGTTATCCTAGGGTTTAGTAAGTCGAAATGGACCCTAGACCCTAGGGTTACCACCTAGGGTAAGTTTGGAACTCTAATAAACACTTAGGGAGGTGTAAAATCACTTTAAATGACCCATAAAAGAAATAACACCAAATGGTGTAAACCAAAACATAAATTTTACAACACACGATTTTAAATCAAATAAAAGGGCAAACTAGGCTAAATAATTAAATCAAGCATATACGAAAACATCATTCGATCAAACGTGATCCTCATCCCTCTTGGGAATGGATTGGCTTAACAAGGGATTACATAAGTGTGAGAATTGCCTTCAATTTTTTGTGGCCTAGAAAATCACCTGTGCAACTCGATCAAATGGTCAATCCAACATAGATAAATCATAGCTGAAGCAACATAAATTAATAATCATGTCATTGCATAATTCATACACAACATTAATCAACTTATATCATAATTAAGATTCATAATTGCATTTTCTATCTAGTATCTCAAAATCAGAATAGATAACAACTCCATAAAATGATCTCATAATCCACATCAATAATAATCATCAAGTGTATCTCACATGTCTAACATCATAAGAGCATCAAAATAGAATTTAATCGAATCACCACATAACTAATCAAAACTAATCCAAATTAGGAGATATAGTCTAAATCTGCATAATGGAAATTAAGTCTCTAAATGTCTGAAAATTTCTCCAACTATAACGTAAAATGATCCAAATAGAAAAGTGAAATAAGTTAGTCTCACATACTCCCCCTAAGACTAAAATTTCTCTTGGAAGTCATAAAAAAAGTAAGGATAGAGAGCACTCAAACTAGCTACATCCTCCCAAGTCATTGTGACCTCATCATAACGATCCCACTAGACCGTAACTTGGTTTGGATCTCGACCTCAAAGGCCCAACTTTTGATGAGCTAATATGTGAATTGGCTCCAGAGCCAACTACTCTTCTACCTCTACTTGTAGCCTCGATAATAGGGGACTGAAAGTCAGCCTCGCGGTTATCAACCGCTACAAACATGCGGTGGGATCTACCCACATCTCCAACTGTCAACTCAGATCCTTTAGCACGAGGCTGTCGCCCAGTTGTAAATCCCTGTAGGCACTCTCTCGCTAAGTGGCCCTCACCACCACATACATAACATAGTCCTCAAGCTTGCACCTATCTTGACTGCATCCTACTCGACTGCTACTACTCAGGTCGACTCATGGAACTTTGTGATCCTCCAAAGGACTGTTGTGATTGTGTAGGTCTTGTAGTAGGTGCCTAGTGTCGTTGGTCTCTGCGTGGACCCTGCTGATGTTGTTGCTACTAGTGTGGAGGTCTAGGAGGTAGTGGTGCCGAACTAACTCCGCCCCTCTAAGGTGCTGGTGCTTGTCAACGGAATCCCTGCTGCTGCTAGCTATGATTTTGAAACTAAGGGTGTGAACTCTGGTCTTGTCCCTGAATCTCCTCAGTAATGTATGCCTTCTCGGCAGTCTCACTCAAAGTCTGGGGGTCTACCATGCGCACAGGCCCTGTTATCCCATGATTTAAACCTCTGATAAACTTGTGAACCAGAAGTTTCTCATCATGGAGATACTCTGCATAACGTGACAACTCAGTGAACCTACCCTCATACTGTGCTATGGTAAGCCCTCTTTGCTATAAATCATGGAACTCATCTATACAACACTGCCTGTAGTGATCTGATAGGTATCGCACATTAAAGTGCTCAATGAATGTATCCTATGAAAGTGTGTCCAATGATAAGCAGCACTTGCACTCCTCAGTGTGCCACCAAGTCATTACTATGTTAGACAACAGGTGGACCACCACGCATTCCTTCGTGTTGCCCTCATAAGGACGTAACATGAAGCACCTATCTAAGTTGATGAGCCAAGCTTCAGCTTTGGCTCCCTCTATGGTCCAGGTGAATGTATGTGGATTTAGCCTCAACAAATCCCTGATAAGGTCTCCTTGATCTCTGTGCCCTCGAATAGGCTCATCTGCACCAAAACCATAAGGCCTATGAAAAATCTACTCTACTCTCACTGCCTCCTCATGCCTAACATGATGCAGAGGGCTCCTACTACGAGCTCTGTATGCCGATCCAACCTCCTCTGCCATCGTATCAGGTACCTCGACATAAGGCTCCACATGTGGTGCCTCTCATGGCTCGATGCAGGGCTCCACACATGGCTCCACACGTCACTCTACTCGTGGCCCCACGCATGGCTCCTCTCGTGGATCAATGCGGGGCTCGACACTTGGCTTAATGTGCACCTCAACTGTGACTGATGGTAGCCTATCTAACACTATCTGTAGCACCTATAATATCTGTGGTCCAATATCTGGTATAGGTAGGGCCAGTGGTGTCGGTGGTACCTGTGGGGCTGGTAATGCCTAACCCTCAGCTGAAGAATCACTGTGCACCTCAACGGACTCAATATGGCGTGAACGCACTCACCTGACTCATCGGGGAGGCATCCTACAAGAGCAAGGTATTCACAAATTAATCAAAATTATGGAATAAATAATATGCCAAAACAAGCCCAATGTTTAAACTTGGGCTCTGATACTAAATGTCATGCCCACATTTCCCATGTGGTCACGACACGCAATGCATGTGTCATGTCCACATTAGTCATGTGGTCATGACACGAAATATCAAAAAAATTTCCACGTGTCCCTAGAAACCCTCTCACATGCGTCAGCGTGCTCGGTGGCAACACACATAAGGTGTAAACATGTTAATCAATATTCAGGGAAGAGCTTCTACCTACGCAATCCCATGCATGATGATAACCAACTAGGGAGTTATACGACGCGAGAAGCATCGCTACTACGGTTAGGATCGAATGGAACTAAACCCTAAGTTTCCTAAGTGGGTGACATAATTCTGACAGGAGTCAAAATCCAACCCTAATTCCAGAGCACAAGATAGATTAAAAATGTGCCTTTGTGAAAACTAATAATTACACGGTAAAATATTTGTTAACCAAAGTCAAGAAAATTTCATTTAAATTAACTACCCTAAGTCTCAGAAAATATTAGCAGCATAACATGTTATTAATGTTTGAATTAAATATTTTAAAAAGGTCTCCCTCTAAAATATTTATGAGAAAAATTAATAAAAAGATTAAATTAAATTTACCTAAATAACCTTATAAAATTTTCCACCCAATAAATTGAAAGTCAAAATAAATAAAATTATTAAATAATTAAATCCCAAAATAATAGAGATCTACGAATAAATATAATTTCAACAATTATATTTATTCAATTAAATCAAGGTAAAATTAAATCAATATATAACGTTATAAAATTTGCCCTCCATTTAATAACTCATTAAATTAAATAGAACAATCAAGTAATTAATTACCCCTAAATAAAATATAATAATATAACCCAACTAATAAAAAAATAGCCCACCAATTAAATTTATTCTAATAAATCATATGTAATCTCCCCAAAAGTTAGAGGACTTAAGGGTAATAACCTCACCCTACTAAAAAAATTATAATACAATTATATAGTCCCACTAAAAGTATTAAATATAATATTCCCAAAAAGAAAATAAATCAGTTTTTTCCCAACCCATAAAAATCAAAAAGCAATATTAAGACAGATAAAAGGTAAATCAAAACCCACTTAAAAAAGGATTAATTTAGAATCCTAAAAATTAAAAGGCATAAAAAGGATAGAAAAAGCTCACATAAAATGCTAACTACATTATCCCAAAATTTTAATAGAACAAATGAATTAAAACCCATCAGATTAAATTACAAATCCCAAGAATAAGGCCCACTAATAAAATAATTTCAACAATTAAAATTAATTGAACTTCAAGGTAAAATCCTCTAAAAAAGAATTAAAACACTATACCCAACTCAACAAAATTAATCAACAATAATAAAATATAAAATAGGATTTCCCAACCTAATTAAATTAAATCTCCTTAGAAAAATCTAAAGGCTAGGATTAAAATTAGTTAAACTCCACCCACTTAAATATCTCAAGGGGATAAAATTAAACCCATTAACAATCT
Organism: Cunninghamia lanceolata; assembly: GCA_027924645.1. Lineage (NCBI taxonomy): Eukaryota > Viridiplantae > Streptophyta > Pinopsida > Cupressales > Cupressaceae > Cunninghamia > Cunninghamia lanceolata. The sequence continues at coordinate 238,207 of BSBN01000070.1, forward strand.
TATTACAGTACCAAATAAAAAGTTACACAAAAGTCATTAATAAAATTAAATTCCCACTCTCATGAAAATGACCCACTTAAAAATCCATCAAAGGAAAAATAATAATAAAAGTTTAAAATGAGAAGGGGATGGAAAATCACATGCAAATGAGAAATGAATAAATTAAATAAACTTAACTAAAAATCCCACTCATCTTGCAACCCTAAAATCTCTCCAATATTTTATTAGTTTCTTTTTTGAAAGTCCTAACCCTATCTATTCTTTTCTCTCATCTCTTTGTTTTCTTTCATTTTGTTGCCTCCATTTTGTTTCTCTAATTTTCTCTCTTGCAGGGTGGGTTTTTTCCCATCAATGGCCGCCATGGATTTTTGCACAGAGGTATATACCTTCTGTATATACACATGGGATTTATTTTTTTGTTACACACACACACATCTCGAAATAATTATATACATTTAGCAAAAATCTAAAAATATATATTTTTTTGTTTGAACATAGGTATATATTCATTGTTTATATACATAGGGTTCCATTCTTTTTTTTTCTCATATTTATATATTTATATATATGTATACATTTGTGTGTATATACATATGTATATAAATAAATAAATACATTTAATATAAATCTAAAGAGGAATATATTTTTGTGTTTGAAACTACAAAGATGATATATATATATATATATATAATGAAAACTTGTAGATCAAAACCAGAGAGCACCATATATTATTTGCAAGTAATAAATACTGGTAAGGGCGCTGCCGCTTTGTTTTCTGCCGGTCTAAATTTCATATGAAGCGATGGAAGGTTTTAAAGGGGGGATGGGGGGGCAGTCCTCCAGGGGATCGTTCCCCCCACCTATCTCTACATCAGCGTGGGGCTGGCGCCGGCGGCTATGCCATCATCCCCAAATATTTTCTTTTGTTTAATAAAACTCCAAACCCTATGCTAATTCCATGGTTCGGCTGTATCACTCCTACATTCAGTTTTTTTTATTCTGAGCATTTTAACATTAATTATTATTTGGTGTAAGTTTTATTTTAACCAGTCTCAAATATATATATATATATATATATATATATATATATATATATATATATATATATAGTTAACCACAGTCATATAAATTTAAGCAAATTATTCAGATTTGAAGACTTATAATGACTACTTGAATATACAGTTTCCAAGAAAAGAATAAATAAAAAAGAATGCTATTTTTTTTGACAATAATGAAAATGGAACAATATATTTTTTTTTGAGCAACTAATCTAAGAATAACCAATCATATAATTTCTTTCTTTCAAAACAGCAAGAAGAAAGCGACAGTTATATTCTTTTTCTAACAAAAAGAAAACAAACAACAAGCATTTGAGTAGGAACATTTTTCTAAGGTTCATAGAAAAAATTTCACTTAATTTTCTTTCTGCTCTAACCTTTCTACTCAGCAATTATTTTACACAGAAAATAACAAGTACATAGGGCAGTAAGAAATATTTTAAACCACAACAATAATGAATGCATTACAAAGGTAGATTCACTTGCATACATAGGAAATAGTTTACATTTCTCCATTCTAACATAAGAGTACAATATTGACAACAAATACATTAAAGTCTCCAAGGCCATGGCTCTCAAACAGCCAATACAAATAATGTAAATAATGCTGAAATAAACTTTTTCTCCAAAGCTTCAAGGGTCTAAAATGACCTGTAAAATATAAACACAAGGAAGGGGAACCAAGGCCACGCAAATCGCCCTCCTCCCTACCATAGACCCGCTAGTGGGTCACCCCCGAGCTAGGGAGGTAGTTCTCACACAGGATTCATTTCACACCACAACAATGAAATCACAACACAAAATTTCACCCATGGTTTTGCACAAAACTAAACTCATTACAATAAGTTTTGAGGGGTAGGGGAGTGGACCCCTCAACTCAAGAGGTCACTCCAACTCAAAAATCATAGTACCACAAGGCCTCAAGCCAAAATAATACCTCCATAGAACTCAAAATCACCATGGCACTCTTGCCATCCAAAATACTCTCAAACACCATAGAATGCCCTCAAGGCTATAAATAGAACAACACTAGGAGGTGACCTCGAGGAAGTTCACTCTCCCCCACCCCATACAAGTTGAGTCTTTTCTCCAATGGAGATGCTCTCACCAACACCCAAACCCACACAAAAATAAAATAACACTCAACACATAAATTTCAAGCACACAACAAAATAAAAATAAGCATAAGGAAATGGCTATTGCCTTAGGGCTTACCTTAAGAGCCCAACAATAGAAGCACGTTTGAAGAAGTGCTCCAAGCTTTTCCAAGTCTCCAAGCTTCCAAAATTTCTCCAACACTTCCCAAGACCTCTATAAATAGAAACAAATTTCAAAAAGCAAAGAACCCCCAATTCCTCTCCAAGAAGAGATAAAATAGGCCTTCAAATTTGGCCCTGAGGAATGAGAAGGTGACACTTTTCATCTTCTCCTTCCTCATCCCATGCCACTTGCAAGGGAGGAGTGTGAGGGTGACAAGTGTCACCCTCTAATCCTTTCAAACCCTCACCCTATCCACTTATGCTCTCACACGTGTGAGAGACCAAGTGGAGAGGTGGCAACTCTCCTCAAGGCTTCATGAGGATAAGGGATGACACATGTCATCCTCTTATTCCTCCAAGAGAGCCCTCTTCCTCCAAGATACTCTCACACATGTGTGAGAGTCTTGGAGGAAGATCCCACACACTTGGGGGTCTTGAAGACCCCCCAAGTCTTCTTTGTGGAGGAATCCTAAAGCTTTGGGTGGGGAGATGGGCCTTTTCAAAGGCACGACTCATCTCCCACCCTTAGCCATTTTAAATTTCGTCACATTTATTAAATCCAAGATTAGAGTGACTAGAAGTGAGTTACCCTAGGTTTTAGTAAGTCCAAATGGACCCTAGACCCTAGGGTTACCACCTAGGGTAAGTTTGGAACTCTGATAAACACTTAGGGAGGTGTAAAATCACTTTAAATGGCCCATAAAAAAATAACACCAAATGGTGTAAACCAAAACATAAATTTTACTACACATAATTTTAAATCAAATAAAAGGGTGAACTAGGCCAAATAATTAAATCAAGTATATATGAAAACATCATTCGATCAAACGTGATCCTCATCCCTCTTGGGAATGGATTAGCTTAACAAGGGATTACATAAGTGTGAGAACTGCCTCTAATTTTCTGTGGCCTAGAAAATCACCTGCGCAACTCGATCAAACGGTCAATCCAACATAGATAAATCATAGCCGAAGCAACATAAATTAATAATCATGTCATCGCATAATTCATACACAACATTAATCAACTCATATCATAATTAAGATTCACAATTGCATTTTCTATCTAGTATCTTAGAATTAGAATAAATAACAACTCCATAAAATGATCTCATAATCCACATCAATAATAATCATCAAATGTATCTCACATGTCTAGCATCATAAGAGCATCAAAATGGAATATAATTGAATCACCACATAACTAATCAAAACTAATCCAAATCAGGAGATATAGTCTAAATCTGCATAATGGAAATCAATAGTCTCTAAATGTCTAAAAATTTCTTGAACTATAATGTAAAATGATCAAAATAGGAAAGTGAAATAAGTCGACCTCATAGCTCGGCCATAGGCCTAGAGCAAAATATAGTCAAAAGAAAGTAAAGCTAGTGTGGCTCGGCCTTGGCCACAAGCACACACAGTCAAAAGAGAATAAAGCTAGTATGGCTTAGCCTCTGGCCATGAACACACAACACAGTCAAAAGAGAGTATAGAAAATATGGCTTGGTCCTTGGCCTTGAGCCTCATAATGAAAATTCATTCAAAGATTAGCTGGTCCATAAGGCCTTGGCTACCCAAACATATAATGATGATGAAAATTCCCCAGCGATAGATAATATGGAAATACACTCATTACTTGAGTGGATTTCTCGCTACAAAAGAATACATAGTTCAACCCATTGTCCTTTCCTAGACGTCCTTCCAGAAATTGTAGAGTAGAGCTCTCTTTCCTTTCTGTCAAATCCCAAAAAAACAAGATTTTTCGTAAACTCTTCCCCAAACAAATAAAGAATAGTCTCCCTTGAAGACTCTAAGGTTATGGCCTTATCCAACACGCATGCCTAAAGGTGGTGAGAGTGGCTTCTCCATTCGACCAACCACCTCAAGAAGGTCTGTGAGAGCAAGACACTTGTCAAGCTATGGTGAGCTCAAACCACCCATAAAATAATACCATCAAGAACAAAAATAATAATAAGCATAGTAACATGGCTTGATATGAAATATCAACTTTATAATATTATTATGCACAACCATAGGATGCTGCGAATACTTATATTATCCAAAATTGTCATTATTTGATGACACCTCCTTCATGGAGATAGATTTATTGAGTGATTTAGGGATTGAGGATTGCTCTCCCTTCTTCACTAAGGATAGAGAACAAGACTAACACTTGACTCGATTTGATGTTCCAAAAATGTTATTAGTCAATTCAAAGCAACATTGTCCAAATGACTGAATTGACAAGTCGCCTAAAGAGAAAAACAATCAAGTCAAGCGAAACTTACACAAACTTGCAAGGCTCGAAAGGACATAAAGTCTAACACTCAGATGGCTAGCAACCTTCTCATTTTACAACATCTATTCCTTCCTCCTGGATGATACTCTCCTTCCGTCTTTGGAAGATGATCACTTTCCTCATCCAACTCACAACCAGAAAAATCATGATTAGTGCATCATAATATGATTGATAAATCATAATAATTAAATAATCATTTAAATCTAGAATCTCTTAACTAACTAACATTCATAAGAAGCAATGATTAATTTGACATTTCCACAACGTCATAATCCAACTACTAATTAATCCTCCTAATTACCACGTAAATATAAGATTAAGCTAATCACGGTTTAGGGATGTAACATATTCCCCCTATAAGAATCATCATCCCCGATGATTTACTATTTTAAAGTCAAATTCACATAACAAGAAAATGTTTCATGAGCATGATAAATAAGTTTTTTAGAAACGATGAGGAAATCTAGCATGAAAGTCATCATAGTTTTGCCAAGTGGCGTTTTCCACTAAATATTGGTCCCATTGGACCTTACACTGTGTTATTTCCTTGTTACGTAAGCATAGCTTATGGATTTTAAGCACCTTGATGGGCTCAATCACCACCATTCCTAGGTCTTTCACATGTAGATCATTCCAATCAACTATAGGAATTTGATTATCAGCAGCTTTAAGCTTTTTTAAATATGAAACATGAAACACATTATGCATCATGGCTAAGGATGGTGGTAGAGCAATTCTATATGACACTAGATTGAATTCTTCGAGTACTTCAAAAGGTCCCACATACTGAGGGGCCAATTTAGACATCTTTCCAAATTTAATGGAATTTTTCTAAGGTTTTACTCTCAAGAGAACTTTCCCTCCCACTATAAAATGCCTTTCGATGCACTTAGCATCCACATAACGTTTTTGCCTATCATTACCTTCTACTAACCTTTTCCTAATCAAATGCACTTGTTCTTCCATTTCTGAGAGCATTTCTGGACCAAGGCTAACCCTATCTTCCAGCTTACCCCAGCTTATCATCCATACAATGCCTCAAATGGAGCCATCTTAATAGCTGAGTGATAGGAATTATTGTAGGTAAATTCCACCAATGGAAGATAATCTTCCTAATTGTATTGTTGACTAATGCAATACATCCTCAACAAATCCTCCAACACTTGGTTCACCCTTTTAGTTTGGCTATCCATTTTAGGATGATAAGCAAAGCTTATGTTCAACTGGGTTCCAAGCGAAGAGAATAAAGTTTGCCAAAACCGCGATGTCATCCATGCATCCCTATCTGAGATCATCTTCTTAGGAATGCCATGGAGTCTGAAAACCTCTTAAACAAAGTTTCAAGCTATGATGGGTGCTCCATCTGTCAAGTTTCCTGATATAAAATGGGTGGTCTTGGTGAGTCTATCCACCATAACTAAGATAGCATTGTGCTTGTTTCTTGACATAAGTAGCTCTTGCAAAAAGTCCATCCTTATAACTTGCCATTTCTATTATGGAATTTCATGAGGGTATAACAACCTTCCTAGGTGATGATGTTTCGCTTTCACCCTCTAGCATTCTATACAAGTAGCTACAAAATTTGTAGCATCCCTCTTCATTCCTTTCAAAAAATATAAGGGTTTTATATCAGCGCGTAATTTAGTTACTCCAAGATGTCTAGAATATGGTGCATAATGAACCTCTTTCCATACCATATTCCTTAACTTTGCTGAGTTAGGTACATACATCCTCCCTTTAAACCTTAATAACGCATTTGGTTCTAGGTTGAACCCCTCATATTTTGGATTCTACAGATTTTCCTCTAGTGCATGTTTTACCTACTTGTAGAAATAATCTTCCTTGGATTTTTTGTAACACCTGATTCCTAATTTATCAGAGTGTATGGAGATCATAGAGGAGATGTGTCTTCTCATACTCAAAGCATTTGCCACTCAATTCTCTTTTCCTTGAATGCATTTAATCTTCAAATCATAATCTGAGATGAATTCCAACCATCTCCTTTGGTGGGCATTGAGATGTGGCTGAGTAAATAGATACTTGAGTCCCTGGCGATCTATTTTTAACTCAAAAGGTTTCCTAAGAAAGTAATGTCTCCACATCTATAGAGCATGAATAATTGCTGCCAGTTCTAAATCACGTAGGGCATAATTTTGTTCATAGTTTTTCAATTTGTGTGATTCATACACGATGACTTGTCTATCCTAGACTAGCACACCACTTAAGCCTTCTCTTGAGGCATCGGTAATGACTACAAATTGACCCTCTAGGTCAGGCACTTTCAATATTGGTGCTGAAGTCAATTTTTCCTTCAGTAGGTCAAAGGCCTCCTGGCACTTTTCTGACCATTCAAACTTCTTGCCTTTTCTCTACAAGGAAGTTATAGGATATGCAATTTTAGAGAAGTTCTACATGAACTTCTTGTAATAACCAGCAAGGGCCCTAAAACTTCATACCTCATGAACATTCTTTGGTTTCAACCATTCCAAAATAGCCTTAATTTTAGGTGGATCCACAACTATCTATTTAGCTGAAATTATGTGGCCCAAATATTGTACTTCCTTTTGAATAAAGTGCACTTAGATAGCTTACCATATAAATTATGCTCTCTCAACCTCTATAGAACAATTCCTAAATGTTGTAAATGCTCTTCCTCATCTCTAGAGTAAATTAAAATATCATCCAAAAACACTAAAATAAATTTGTCCAAGCAATCCCTGAACACACTATTCATAAGATTGATAAATGTCGTTGGTGCATTCATCATACCAAAAGGTAAGACAATGAATTCATAATGTCCATATTTGGTTCTAAAGGTGGTCTTCTAGATGTCCTCATCCTTTAACCTTAGTTGGTGGTATCCAAATTGAAGATCGATCTTGGAAAACACAGTTGTACCCCTCATTTGATAAAAAAGATCTATCAATTTGAGGTAATGGGTATTTATTCTTGATAGTTGCTTTATTTAGCATGCGGTAGTCAATGCACAACCACAATGTACCATATTTATTTTTCACAAATATGACAGGTGCCCCCCATGGCGACACACCAAGCCTGATTAACCCTTTTTCTAGTAATTCTTGTAATTGAGCTTTTAGCTCCATTAATTCAGTGGTAGTCATTCGGTAGGGAGCTTTAGAGATAGGTTTTGATCCAAGAATTATATCAATGATAAAATCAAAGGTTCTTTTGGGAGGTAATCTTGATAGCTCTTTCAGAAATATGTCCTTGAACTCATTAAGGAAAGGATATCTTTCCACTTCAGATCTTTCCTGACCTATGGTGTCCTTCTTCTCTATCCCTATATGTTTTTAGGATTCATAGAATGTTAACATCTTGGAAGTAAGTTTCTTATGATTCATCTAATTTGTCCATCTTGATGGCAAAAAGTTGGCATCCCTTTCTCTGTTCCCTTTTCATTTGCAGAGTCAAGATTTGTCTTAGTTGGACTCCCCTAGGTTTCTCTTGCAGAAAAACCTTGTTTCCTATAACATCTAGACAATCTACTATTTTGGCATAACAATCCACTTTGGCTCGATGTCTCCATAACCAATTTATTCCTAGGATAACATCATACGAGCCTAGTGGGGCTACATAAAAGTTTACTTCTGTAAAGAAACTTAGAAGTTCAATTCTAGCCTCAAACAAACATTGCTCTACCTGAGCCTTGGTGTGATTTGCATATTCTACAGAGTAGGTATTTTCCATAAAACCTACCTTTATAGGTATTTCATTTTCTACCTTAGGGGAAAATAAACATTCGGTAGCACCATTATCAATCAAAACTAAAATTGGAAGTCCAAATAAAGTACCTATTATTTCTATGGAAGTTACTTGGTACTCATCTTGCCTATTGTCCAAAGCTGCATGAATGCATTACTGAAATGCCACTTCTTGTGTGGGTAGAGGATTTCCTCTCGGTTGATCTCCTTATGTCTTATTAGGAAACTGATTGGCATAATGATCTCAGCCACATGTGAAGTACCCTCCAACTAGCCCTCGCCTCTCCTGAGGCTTTCCAGAATTGTCTTCATTCTTCTTGGATTAATTGTTGCCCTTTTTCTCCCCTTTGGACTTAGTTTACTTATGCTTGTTCCCTTTATCACGTCTCTTCAAATGATCTTGTTTCTTCCCCTTCTTCTTAGAGGGTTGTGAGGATTGAGACCAATTGTACCTCTTTTGGTTCCTTTCCCTATAAGCTGACATGACTTTCAGTTTCTGTTCCTATTTGATGGCCTTTTCATACACCTAGTCTATTGTAGTAGGACCATGAACATCAACCTCGCCCCCAATCTGGGCATTTAATCCCACAATAAACTTTGGAATACAAAATTTCTCATCATGTTAGTATTGTGGCACATATTTTAACAGTCGGGGGACTTTTCCCCAATATTTATTTATAGACATGTCAGCTTGCTTCAAGTTTTGAAAATCAATAAGTTTCTGGTCATAGAATAGTTGTGGCAACCATCTTTGCCTAAATAGTTCCATGAATCTTTCCCAAGTAAGGCTCGTAGACCTCAAGCCCAGTTCCATCCTTTTGTTCATCCATCATGTGGTCGCTTCACCAGCTAACTGGAAATCTCCCCAGACTACTTTTGTAACCTCAGTATAGTTAATGATTTCAAAATATTTTTCCATTTTTGTTAGCCATGCCTCCACAGCATCTCCACTTATGGATCCATCAAATTTAGGAGGCATGACCTTTTTCATGTCCCGGGATAATTCCATAACCATATGGCTCCTCTTGTCCTCCTCCCGTCTAGCCTCGGAGTGATTCTCTCCATGCTCACTATGGTGGGTGTCATTATGATGTACCTTGTCATCACCCCCATCACGAGTATTCCGATTGGGATCTTCTTGACCCCTTACCTCATGTTCGAGAGTTCCTACTCTCGCTCTTGTCTCTTCAAGAAAGGCAAGTATTCGATCAAGTTTAGCCCCTAAGTGCTCAGAAGGTTGCCCTTCCTCATGGGTATCTCCTATTTCGATTCTTATCTGAACCTTTGATGCAGTTTACTTCTTCCTGAAGTTTGCAGAGTAGTCACAAATTAGTTTCCATGTTATTTAGTGCATTCATAATACAAATCTATTCACATTCATGTAATCTTTAACAAGAAAGGAAAGATTGTCAAAATTTTGCAAATACATTATTGGATTACATATAATCCATCAAAATTACAAAATTTTAATTACACCTTGCTACTGTAAGTCCCTTACAAACTGGGATAAATTCCCATGTTCATTTCTCAACCTTGAGATTTTTTATTTCAATTTTATGAGGTGAGAGTAGATGCAAGTACTCCTTCACAACCTCCTTAGATAAAACATAATCCTTAGCATCATTTTGCACAACTGGTGCTTTTGGTGCAGAGCGTTCTTCTAATGCTTCAGTAGAGTTAGGGGCAGCCATCCTTTCTGCTTTCCTAAACTACTGCTTGATGCGTTCCACGGCATCACTGAAGGTTTCCTCATTAGTCAACCATGCTCCTACTAGGTAGCTAGTCTGTTCAAGTTTCTTCATCTGTGAGGCTTGTGCCTTCAAGATTCTTTGTTGATGTAGGTAACGTCCATGTTCCATTACCTTCTTTCGAGGTGTTGTTCTAATCATCAAGTAATGAGCTCATAGGTCCATGTATTAAACCTAGTTGCTCTGATACCATATGTAACATCCTCAATCCATAATCCACTAATTTAACATAACATTTAACTTAAACATGATATAAATTAACCACCTGATTAAGCAATATAAGTTAAACAATAATGCTTCCATAATAATTCATCGATTAAGCATGGAATTCAATCAGAATATATTGAAGCTTATAATTTCAATATTCAAATACATATCCTTAGTGAATAACTTTCACTATGCATGCACAAATTATGCTTTAGGCATTAAACATATCGAGGTATACATTACAATTGACCATCATTTTATAAATGAAATATCACTGCATCTAGAACATAACATCAATCTCCATAAGTCTCGGCTTGTCTCATGCTTGGGAAGGAGAGCATCATCCAGGTGCTTTTCCACCAAAGATAGACTGGCAGTCCCCAGCACACCTTCATATCTAGAAGTGGCCTGACCCTTCATGGAAGGAATAGATATTAGGAAATAATAGGTTAGCCATTTGAGTATCTGGTGTTGTGTCCTTCATAATGTCTCATAGTCACACAACTATAGATTCCCTCTAACTATGTATGATACTTCTAGAGACCATTATGCCATCTGGAGCACTGTGGATTGATAATGCATGCAGAGACGGTTGCATTACTTTGGCCAAAGTTGTACATACATAGACGTTACATCATGAATGTTGTCGTATGTCCACCACCTGACTCAACTTATAAGCTATCATGTCCTACAATATGTTTAGATCGACCTTTCACTCTAGGTCTGAATAAGTGGGATCCATTTGATACATAGTCCATTCTAGGATGACTGACTCCCCTATTGGGTTTGTTTTCAACCAACTAGTTTACCTTTTTTAATGAGGAACTAGTGACTCCTAGCCACCACATTCCATTTTTAATCATTACACAATTTGAACCACATTCACCATTCCAAGTCCATTGTGGTTCACAACATCTAAATAATAATTTATCCTGCAAGATAGAATCATATACATACTATCATGGGCATTCCTTGCCTTTGTTAAATAACATGATTTACTTTGAGTGATAACTCACATTACCCTTACAATGTTAGGTAAAGACACTAATCTTACTAAATAAAAGAAAAGGGTAGTTATCATAACAAGCAAGCACATACAATAACTATGGTTTCAATTATATCACCTTCTCAACTGAAGGAACCAATTATAGTCATGGATATTCTAAACACCAATATTAATCCCCATTCGGCCTTTATACAAGAAGCCATCATTTAGTTGAGTGCTATAAGCACTATTTTTTCATAAGGCTGTTTCAGCCATCTACAAAGACATCATTAATTTGATGTATACATGCAAAAAATAAAACAAGGTCTCAGCCATGAGGGCTTCGAGCCCCATAACAGTGTAAGTCTTGAGTGTTTAATATGACCTTCATAGCCACAGTTATAATATTACTAGGTGCGTATTGCTATATGGCTTGGCTTTAATAGCCATGGACGATAAGCATAGTTATGAATGCATGATAATATTACGCTCGGCCACCCTAGCCTCGAGTGCTATCATAATACAAGAGAGTCATGAAATGACACTCGGCCTCCATGGCCACAAGTAAAATGAACTACAAAGATTAAAGTTTAATGCCATTCGGCCTCTTGGGCCAAAGGCATAAAGAATAATAAAGATTATGGTTTTAACGTCTCTTAGCCTCCATGGCTTTGAGAAGTGGTAAAGATTTCCATAAAGATTATTAAACAATGGCATTCGGCCTGTAAGGCTACTACTTGCAATAAAGATTTTATTGAATGAGCACTCAGCCTTCATGGTCTTGAGAAATGTCTCAAGATGATATGATAATAAAGTTTTGTCTCGGCCATAGGCCTTGAGCACAATACAGTCAGGGTTATACATAAATAGCTTCTCGACCTTGGCCTCGAGCAATGTCTTAAGATAATATGATAATAAAGATTGGGATTGACCATAGGCCTAGAGAGAAATACAATCAAAAGAAAGTAAAGCTAGTGTGGCTCAACCTTGGCCACGAGCACACACAATCAAAAGAAAATAAAGCTAGTATGGCTCGGCCTTTGGCCATGAGAACACAACACAGTCGAAAGAGAGTATAGAAAATATGACTCATCCCTTGGCCTTGAGCCTCACAACAAAAATGCATTCAAAGATTAGCTGGGCCATAATGCCTTAGCTAAGCAAACATATAATGATGATGAAAATTCCACAGTGATAGATAATATAGAAATACACTCATTACCTGAGTGGAGTTCTCGCTACCAAAGAATACACAGTTTGACCTGTTGTCCTTTCCTAGACATCCTTCTAGAAATTGCAGAGCAGAGCTCTCTTTCCTTTCTGTCAAATACCCAAATTTTTTTTTTCTTATACTCTTCCCCCAACAAAAAAACCATAGTCTCCCTCAAAGAATCCAAGGTTATGTCCTTATCCAACATTCATGCCTAAAAACATGGAGAACTACCACCCTCAACCAAGGTGGTGAGAGTGGCTTCTCCATTCGACCAACCACCTAAAGAAGGTCCACGGAGAAAGACACATGTCAAGCTATGGTGAGTGCAAAGCTCCCATAAAATAATACCATCAACAACAAAATAATAATAAGCATAGTAACATGGCTTGATATGAAATATCAACTTTATAATATTATTATGCACAACCATATGTTGCTGTGAAAACTTATATTCTCCAAAATTGTCATTATTTGATGACACCTCCTTCATGGAGATAGATTTATTGAGCAATTTAGGTATCGAGGACTACTCTCCCTTCTTCACTAAGGATAGAGAACAAGACTAACTCTCTACTTGATTTGGCATTCCAAAAACTTCATTAGTCGAGTCAAAACAAAATTGTCAAAGTGACTGAATCGACAAGACGCCTAAAGGGAAAAACAACTTATCAAGTCAAGTGAAACTTATGCAAACTTGCAAGACTTGAAAGGACATAAAGTCTAGCACTCAGATGGCTAGCAACCTTCCCATTTTCCAACATCTATTCCTTCCTCCTGGATGATACTGTCTGATGTAGAGGATAAGGGGAAGGTAGGACAGTTTTAGTGAGTTTGACAGACCTGGACCAATGGCTCATATGAAATATGGTACCAAATACTCAATCCCTTAGAGACAGACATATAGAGGACTTTTTGAAAACATGATAAACCTTCCCAAACCAATCATTAAGGTCTTGTATCTATGCAATTACTACTTCCTTCATGAACCACTCAAATTGCTAGTAGCCCTGTTTTAGGGCCTAACAAAGATTTATTTCAAATCAGGATACTTCCAAGGATAGATAAGCTTTGTTTAGGCCACCCTTTTTGGACCTTGACAACATACCAAAAGTGTGCTATGGGTTCTTTAAGAACATGTGTCATTTTTCTTATGACAGACCTAGATGAAAGAGCCCCAATTAGGCCTAAAATACAAAGAAAGTACCCTTGATTCAACTCACATAATTCTCTGCACCATTTGGACACCTTCTATTCATGGAAAAACTACAAATTTTATGGGTTTTGAGTTTCCACAGTCGACTGTGTGAGGTTTGCACTATGTTGTTCCCTCATATGACACTTAGATGACACCTAACACATGGGTTTGTTAGGTCTCTTCAAACAAACATAATCAAACCCAATCTCCTACCCTGGAATATTTCACAACAAACTAAAGTAAATAGAAATAGGTCCATTCCACTAATCTTGGAAGGAATTGCATCAGTAGAATGGGTACAAATACAAATTTTCTGTCAAAACCCTAGAAGAGGGTTTACTGAACCATTTTTAGAAAAATGACTACAACTTTTCAAAAGAAATATTTCAAAAGCCCAAACCAGGTGCAAAAGAAAGTTGACTCACCCCTCTTTCATGCAATCATCATGGTGGTCTGTAACTCGACCGTACAGGTACAGGGTAAGGGCATAAACAGGAAAAATACACAGAAATGAGTAGAAAACTGGGTCTTCTCATTTATTTCTCCTTCAAATCACCTTCTACAATGCAATCAACATATTCATCAATCATCGAATAGATTGGGAGGAAATTTGAGGATGGTGAGAGGTCACAAATTGTCCTACAACCACCGAACTACCTTGTTTTGTCTCTTTCTGCAACTACACCTATGTTTACATGATTAAGGTTTGTTTACAAAGTGTTCAAACTCCTTTGACAGGGCATTCAAACTCCTTGACATGTTTCCTACATGCCATGATTGGTCACAAGACTCCTCTATGACTGTCCCCAAGCAGATTTGTATGCTTATGTATGCTTACAACCTTTGACACCATGCCATACATCAACATGAGAACAACTTGACATCAACTTGCAATGGTCTTCAACCTTATTACAATGCAACAAGATGGTCTTCAAGACCTTATTACAACATTAGACAACATGAACAACATGAAAACAAAATGTGGATCATCATGATCCTCTTGGTGCCCCTCCACTACTGTCCTTCTATCTCCAGAAGATGATCACTTTCTTGATCCAACTCACAACCAGAAAAATCATGATTAGTGCATCATAATATGATCAATCAATCATAATAATTAAATAATCATTTAAATCTAGAATCTCTTAACTAACTAACATTCATAAGAAGTAGTGATTAATCTGGCATTTCCACAATGTCATAACCCAACTACTAATTAGTCCTCCTAATTACCATGTAAACATAAGATTAATCTAATCATGGGTTAGGGATGTAACATATTCCCCCATAAGAATCATCATCCTCGATGATTGACTATTTTAAAGTCAAATCACATAACAAGAAAATGTTTCATGAGCATGATAAATAAGTTTTTCAGAAAAGATGAGGAAATCTAGCATTAAAATCATCATAGTTTTCCTAGGTGGCATTTTCCACCGAATATCGGTCCCACTGGACCTTGCACTATGTTATTTCCTTGTTACATAAGCATATCTTACACATTTTGAGTACCTTGATGGGATTTTGATCACCACCACTCTTGGGTCTTTCACCTATAGAACATTCCAATCAAGCATAGGAATTTGATTATTAGCATCATTAAACATTTTCAAATATGAAACATGAAAGACATTATGCATCATGGCTACAACTGGCGGTAGAGCAATTCTATATGCCACTGGATTGACTTCTTCAAGTACTTCAAAAGGTCCCACATACCGAGGTGCCAATTTAAACATCTTTCCAAATTTAATGGAACTTTTATGAGGTTTTACTCTCAAAAGAACTTTCTCTCCCACTATGAAATGCCTTTCGATGCGCTTAGCATCCGTATAACTCTCTTGCCTATTGTTAGCTTCTAGTAACCTTTTCCTAATCAAACACAGTTGTTCTTCCATTTCTAAGAGCATTTCTGGACCAAGGCTAACCCTATCTTCCAGCTTATCCCAGTTTATAGGGGTTCAACACTTTTGTCCATACAATGCCTCAAATGGAGCCATCTTAATAGCTGAGTGATAGGAATTATTGTAGGCAAATTCCACCAATGGAAGATAATCTTCCCATTTGTATTGCTGATCCATGCAATACATCCTCAACAAATCCTCCAACACTCAGTTCACCCTTTCAGTTTGGTCATCCGTTTCAGGATGATAAGTGGAGCTAATGTTCAACTAGGTTCCAAGTGAAGAGAATAAAGTTTGCTAAAACCTTGATGTCATTCGTGTGTCCCTATCTGAGATGATCTTCTCAGGAATGCCATGGAGTCTGAAAATCTCTTGAACAAATTTTCAAGCTATGATGGGTGCTCCATCCGTCAAGTTTCCTAGTATAAAATGGATTGTCTTGGTGAGTCTATCCACCACAACTAAGATAGCATTGTGCTTGTTTCTTGACATAGGTAGCCCTTGCACAAAGTCAATTCTTATAACTTGCCATTTCCATTCTCAAATTTCATGAGAGTATAACAATCCTATCGGGTGATGATGTTCTGCTTTCACCCTCTAGCATTCTATACAAGTAGCTACAAAATTTGTAGCATCCCTCTTCATTCCTTTCTAGAAATATAAGGGTTTTATATCAGTGAGTAACTTAGTTACTCCAGGATGCCCAGAATATGGTGTAGAATGAACCTCTTTCCAAAACATATTCCTTAACTTTGTTGATTTAGGTACATACATCCTCCCTTTAAACCTTAATAACCCATTTGGTTTCAAGTTGAACTCTTCGTATTTTTTATTCTATGGACTTTCCTCTAGGGCCTATTTTACTTTCTTGTAGAAATCATCTTCCTTGGATTTTTGTAACACCTGATTCCTAAAATCAGATTGTATGGAGATCATAGAGGAGGTGTGTCTTCTCATACTCAAAGCATTTGCCACTCAATTTTCTTTTCCATGAATGTATTTAATCTCGAAATCATAATCTAAGATGAATTCCAGCCATCCCATTTGCTAAGCATTGAGATGTGGCTGAGTAAATAGATACTTGAGTCCCTGGTGATCTATTTTCAACTCAAAAGGTTTCCCAATAATGTAATGTCTCCACATTTGTAGAGCCTGAATAACTGCTGCCAGTTCTAAATCATGATCACTTTCTTGATCCAACTCACAACTAGAAAAATCATGATCAGTGCATCATAATAATTAAATAATCATTTAAATCTAGAATCTCTTAACTAACTAACATTCATAAGAAGCAGTAATTAATCTAACATTTCCACAATTTCATAACCCAACTACTAATTAGTCCTCCTAATTACCATGTAAACATAAGATTAAGCTAATCATGGGTTAGGGATGTAACATATTCCCCCATAAAAATCATCATCCCCGATGATTTACTATTTTTAAGTCAAATCACATAACAAGAAAATGTTTCATGAGCATGATAAATAAGTTTTTCAGAAAAGATGAGGAAATCTAGCATTAAAATCATCATAGTTTTCCTAGGTGGCATTTTCCACTGAATATTGGTCCCACTGGACCTTGCACTATGTTATTTCCTTGTTACATAAGCATATCTTACACATTTTGAGCACCTTGATGGGCTTTTGATCACCACCACTCCTGGGTCTTTCACCTATAGAACATTCCAATCAAGCATAGGAATTTGATTATTAGCATCATCAAACATTTTCAAATATGAAACATGAAACACATTATGCATCATGGCTACAGTTGGCGGTAGAGCAATTTTGTATGCCACTAGATTGACTTCTTCAAGTACTTCAAAGGGTCCCACATACCGAGGTGCCAATTTAAACATCTTTCTAAATTTATTGGAACTTTTATGAGGTTTTACTCTCAAAAGAACTTTCTCTCCCACTGTGAAATGCCTTTCGATGTGCTTAGCATCCGCATAACTCTCTTGCCTATTATTAGCTTCTGCTAACCTTTTCCTAATTAAACATAGTTGTTCTTCCATTTCTAAGAGCATTTCTGGACCAAGGCTAACCCTATCTTCCAGCTTATCCCAGTTTATAGGGGTTCAACACTTTTGTCCATACAATGCCTCAAATGGAGCCATCTTAATAGTTGAGTGATAGGAATTATTGTAGGCAAATTCCACCAATGGAAGATAATCTTCCCATTTGTATTGCTGATCCATGCAATACATCCTCAACAAATCCTCCAACACTTGGTTCACCCTTTCAGTTTGGTCATCCGTTTCAGGATGATAAGTGGAGCTAATGTTCAACTGGGTTCCAAGTGAAGAGAATAAAGTTTACTAAAACCTCAATGTCATTTGTGCATCCCTATCTGAGATGATCTTCTCAGGAATGCCATGGAGTCTGAAAACCTCTTGAATAAATTTTCAAGCTATGATGGGTGCTCCATCTGTCAAGTTTCCTGGTATAAAATGGGTTGTCTTGGTGAGTCTATCCACCACAACTAAGATAGTATTGTGCTTGTTTCTTGACATAGGTAGCCCTTGCACAAAGTCCATTCTTATAACTTGCCATTTCCATTCTTGAATTTCATGAGAGTATAACAATCCTGTCGGGTGATGATGTTCCGCTTTCACCCTCTAGCATTCTATACAAGTAGCTACAAAATTTGTAGCATCCCTATTCATTCCTTTCCAGAAATATAAGGGTTTTATATCAGTGAGTAACTTAGTTACTCCAGGATGCCCAGAATATGGTGTAGAATGGACCTCTTTCCATAACATATTCCTTAACTTTGTTGATTTAGGTACATACATCCTCCATTTAAACCTTAATAACCCATTTGGTTTCAGGTTGAACCCTTCATATTTTTGATTCTATGGATTTTCCTCTAGGGCCTATTTTACTTTCTTGTAGAAATCATCTTCCTTGGATTTTTGTAACACCTGATTCCTAAAATCAGAGTGGATGGAGATCATAGACGAGGTGTGTCTTCTCATACTCAAAGCATTTGCCACTTAATTCTCTTTTCCATGAATGTATTTAATTTGGAAATCATAATCTAAGATGAATTCCAGCCATCCCATTTGCTAAGCATTGAGATGTGGCTGAGTAAATAGATACTTGAGTCCCTGGTGATCTATTTTTAACTCAAAAGGTTTCCCAAGAATGTAATGTCTCCACATTTGTAGAGCCTGAATAACTGCTGCCAGTTCTAAATCGTGTGGGGCATAATTTTGTTCATAGTTTTTTAGTTTGCGTGATTCATGTACGTGATGACCTATCCATCCTGGACTAGCACACCACCTAAGCCTTCTCCTGAGACATCGGTAATGACTACAAATTGACCCTCTAGGTTAGGCACTTTTAATATTGGTGCTAAAGTTAAATTTTCCTTCAATAGGTCAAAGGCCTCCTGGCACTTTTCTGACCTTTCAAACTTCTTGCCTTTTCTCTGCAAGGAAGTTATAAGATATGCAATTTTAGAGAAGTTTTGCCCGAACTTCCTATAATAACCAGCAAGGCCCATAAAACTTTAGACCTCATGAACATTCTTTGGTTCCGGTGATTCCAAAAGAGACTTAATTTTAGCTAGATCCATGGCTATTGCTTTAGCTGAAATTATGTGGCTTAGATATTGTACTTCCTTTTGGAAGAAAGTGCACTTAGATAGATTACCATACAACTTATTCTCTCTTAGCCTCTGTAGAACAATTCTTAAATGTTGTAAATGCTCTTCCTCATCTCTTGAGTAAATTAAAATATCATCTAAAAACACTAAAACAAATTTGTCCAAGCAATCCCTAAACACACTATTTGTAAGATTCATAAATGCTAGTAGGGTATTCATTAGACCAAAAGGTAAGATAGTGAATTCATAATGTCCATATCTGGTTCTAAAGGTGGTCTAATGGATGTCCTCATCCTTTAACCTCAGTTAGTGGTATCCAAATTGAAGATCAATCTTGGAAAAGATAGTTGCACCCCTCATTTGATCAAAAAGATCATCAATGCAAGGTAATGGGTATTTATTCTTGATAGTTGTATTATTTAGCTTGTGGTAGTCAATGCACAACCACAAGGTACCATATTTCTTTTTCATAAATATGATCGGTGCCCCCCATGGCGTTACACTAGGTCTGATTAACCCTTTTTCCAGTAATTCCTGTAATTGAGCTTTTAGCTCCATTAATTTAATGGTAGTCATTTGGTAGGGAACTTTAGAGATAGGTTCTAATCTAGGAATTATTTCAATGGAAAAATCAAAGGGTCTTTTGGGAGGTAATCCCAGTAGCTCTTCTAGAAATATGTCCTTTAACTCATTAAGGAAAGGATATCTTTCCACTTCAGATCTTTCCTGACCTATGGTGTCCTTCTTCCCTATCCCTATATGTCTTTGGGATTTTGTGAGGCCGATTTATTTCACTCCCCTATTTTGATCATTTCACATTATAGTTGGAGACATTTAGATACTATTGATTTCCATTATGCAAATTTAGACTATATCTCCTGATTTTTGGATTAGCTTTGTTTAGTTATGTGGTGATTTGATTAGATCCTATTTTGATGCTCTTATGATGATAAACATGTGAGATACATTTAATGTTTATTATTGATGTTGTTTATGAGATCATTATAGGGATTGGTTATTTGATTCTGATTCTGAGATACTAGATAGAAAATGTAGTTTTAAATATTAATTATGATGTGAGTGTTTAATGTTGTGTATGCATTATGCAATGACATGATTATTATATTATGTTGCTTCGACTATGATATATCTATGTTAGATTGACCATTTGATCGAGTGCACAGGTGATTTTCTAGGCCACAAAAAAATGGAGGCAGATCTCAAACTCATGTGTTTCCTTGTTAAAATGATCCATTCCCAAGAGGGATAAGGATCATGGTTGATCAAATGATGTTTTCATAAATGCTTGATTTAATTATTTGGCCCAGTTCACCCCTTTTATTTAATTTAATTATGTGTTGTAAAACTTGTGTTTTAATTTACACCATTTGGTGTTCTTTTTATTTTGGACCATTTAATGTGATTTTACACCTCCTTATGTGTTTATTTGAGGTCCAAACTTACCCTAAGTGTCACCCCTAGGGTCTAGGGTCCATTTGGACTTACTAAACCCTAGGGTAACTCCCATCTAGTCACTCTAAACTTGGGTTTAGTAAAAGTGACGAAATTTCAAAATGGCTAACCCATCTCCCTTCCCAAGGCTTGGGGATTACTCCACCTTGAAGACTTGGGGAGTCTTCAAGACCCCCAAGTGTGTGAAACCTTCCTCCAAGACTCTCACACATGTGTGAGAGCATCTTGGAGTGAAGGGGCTCTCTTGAGAAGTAAGGTGATGACATGTGTCATCCCTTATCCTCATGGAGCCATGGGGAGAGATGCCACCTCTCCACTTTTACTCTCACACGTGTGTGAGCACAAGTGGAGAGGATGAGGGTTTGAATGGATAAGAGGGTGACACTTGTCACCCTCACATTCCTTCTCCCTTACAAGTGGCATGGGATGAGGAAGGAGAAGGTGACAAGTGTCACCTTCTCATTCATCAAGGCCTGGATTGGAGGCCTATTTTATCTCCTCTTGGAGAGGAGTTGGGGGTTCTTGTTTTTTGAAATTTTCCTGTCTTTGAAGGTTTTTGGGAAGGAGTTCAAGGAAACTTGGAGGCTTGGACTCTTGGAGAAAGCTTGTGGGCTCTTCTTCAACATGCATCCATTGTTGGGCTCTTAAGGTAAGCCCTATGGCATTAGCCATTCCATATGCTTGTTTCATTTTGATTGTGTGCTTGAAATTTTGTGTTGGGTGTTATTTTCTTTTGTGTGGGTTTTGGGTGTTGGTAAGAGCCTCTCTATTTGGAGAAAATGCTCAACTTGTATGGGGTGGGGGAGAGTGAACCTCCTTGAGGTCACCTCCTGGTGTTGATCTATTTATAGCCTCGAGGGCATTTTATGGAGTTTGGGGTTATTTTGGTTGGCATGAGTGCCATGGTGATTTTGTGCTTCATAGAGATATTATTTTGTCTTGAGGCCTTGTGGTATTGATATTATTAAGTTTTGGAGTGACCTCTTGAGTCGAGGGGTCCACTACCCTACCCCTCCAAACTCATTTCAATGAGTTTTGTATTGTGCATAAACCTTGGGTGATTTTGTGTTGCTTTGTGAATTTGTTGTGGTGTGAGAAAACCCATGTGAGATCTACCTCATAGCTCGGGGGTGACCCACTAGTGGGTCTATGGTAGGGATGAGGGCAATTTTCATGGCTTGGCTTCCCCCTCTTGTGTTTATATTATTGCAGGTTATGTTGGTGTTTGGAGCTTTGGAGAATATTCATTTTAGCCTTATTTTCATTTTCATGATGGTTGTTTGAGAGTCATGGCCTTGGAGGCCTTAATGTATCTTGTTGTCAAATTTATACCCTCAATGTTGAAATGGTGAAATGAAATTTATTCCTATGTATGCAAGTAATTTCTCCCATTTGTAATGCATTTATTATTAATGTTGATATAAAATCTTCTTGCTGCCCTATAACAAATGTTACTTCTGTGTAGAATAATTGCTGTGTAAAAGCTAGGATGGAAAAAAAAATAGTTAGTTTCAAAATTTATGATTCTTATAAAAAAATTTATTCCTCTCTTAATGGTTGCTGTTTTAAAGAAAAATAATATGACTTGTTATTTTATTTTCCTATAAAAAAAGAGATTGAGAGAAAATTAGTTGTTCAAAATAAATAGCATTTGGTCATAATTATTTGCTGTAAAAAAAGAAAAAGAAAAAAAGAAGCATAGATATATTTATTCTTTGCTAGTCTGCCTAAATTTATAATTCTAAGTAACTGATTTTATGCTTTCTGTGTATATATATTATTGTTAAGAATTTATTTCAAACCTTACTGTTAGTTTTATTTAAGTTAATGACTATGTATATATATATATTTCTGATTATAAACTACATTTAAAACCTACTGTTGAAATTATGCAAATTGTATATATATATATATATAAAACAGTGAAATAAACTTCAAACAATAGACGAATATCATTTTGTTTATGTTGTTCATACTTTATATTCCATACAGTGAATAAAAGTGAGATCGAGGTTATGAAAAGGCCGCCCGTACCCTGGTTAGGGTTGAGTTTTTTTTTGTTAAGCAAAAAAAAGAAATTTCAATGTGGGGACGGCGGCATGGCCGCTGCCCCCAAAACTTCTGCAACATAAAATGGGGGTGGGGGATGATTCCCCCACCCACCTCCCACCATATGGTGGGGGGTAGGTAGGAGAACCGCCCCCCACCCAATGCCGCTCACTGCTATTTGTAAACGCCCGTGGGAAATACATGGGTCGTCGGTACTATATATAGACTGCAGCTCCCTCAAACCTCTATTACCCTTCGTTTAGCCCTCTGTGTATTTGACTTCTATTTAATTTCTCTATAATATATATATATATATATATATATATATATATATATATATATATATATATATATATATATATATATATATATATATATATATATATATATATATATATATATATATATATATATTTCTCTGCGTTTCTTTTAAACAAAAACAAAAAAATATATGTTTTAGATCTAAACTAAGTGAATGTGTTTATATATATATAACAACAATAAAAAATAATACCCTAGGCAATATACATAATGAGTATATACCTCTATGTGAGGTATTTTCATGGCTGCTAAGCCATTGAAAAGAAACCTAATCTGCAAACAAAGAGGAAACAAAAAAAATGGAGAAGCAAAATGAGAAGAGAAGAATGAGATAGGGTTAGGATAAAATGGAAAAGAAAACAATAAAATAATAGTAGAGGGCTTTTAGGGCTTTTTGAGGGGATATTTTATTATTTAATTATTTTTTTTTCATTTTGACTTGTTTTGTTATTTGAACGTGAGTTTGAATTTCCCCCTTTTTGTTCTCATGGGATTTGATTTAATTAGATCACTTTTTGGACTTAGATTTAAGTGGGGAGATTTCTTATTTCATTTATTTATTTTTAATTTTTTTCTGTTGTTTAGGGGAGAGGTAAATTTTAGTTCACCTATAATGCAATGGGTTGGGCTAGTTTATTAGTGGGGTTATAGTATTATGTTTTGCCTAGGGATAATTAATTATTTAATCGTTCCATTTAATTTATTGAGCTTTTGATGGAGGGCAAGCTTTATAGCATTGATTATTGATTTTAATTTTTACCTTGACTTAATGGAATAAATATAATGGTGGAAATTATATTTATTCGTAGACCTTTATTAATTTGGGATTTAATATTTAATAAATTTATTTAATTTGATTTTCAATTAATTGGGTGGTTAATCTTTATAATGTTATTTAGGTGAATTTTATTTTAATCTTTTTATTTAATTTTCACTTAAATATTTTCGAGGGAGACTCTTTTTGAAATAATTATTTCAAATGTTAAAAATGCATTATGCTACCGAAATTTTCTGAGACTTAGGGAAGTTAATTTAAATGAGATCCCTTAACATTAATTAACATTTATTTTTCCTTGTAGTTACTAGTTTTAACGATGGCATTTTTTTAATTTATTTTGTGCTCTAGACTTAGGATTGGATTTCAAGTCCTGTCAGGATCATGTCACTCACTTAGGAAACTTAGGGTTCAGGTCCATTTGATCCTAACCTAGTAGCGACGCTTCTCGCATCGCATAACCCCCTAGTCAGCTATCATCATGTAGGGGATTGTGTATGTAAACACTCTTCCCCAAGATTGATTGACATATTTATGCGTTATGCATATTGCCACCGAGCACGCTAACGCATGAAAGGGGGTTTCTAGGGACATGTGGAAAAGTTTTTGATAATTCGTGTTATGACCACATGACAAATGTGGACATGACACATGTGATGCGTGTCATGACAACATGGGAAATGTGGGCATGACATTTGGTATCAAAGCCCAAGTTTAAACACTGGGCTTGTTTGGACACATTATATATTCTGCAATTTTGATTGATTTGTGAATACCTTGTTCTTGTAGGATGCCTCCTCGATGAGTTAGGTGAGCGCATTCATGCCGTACTGAGTCCATAGAGGTGCATAGTGACTCTTCAGATTAGGGTCAGGGACTACCGGCACCACAGGTACCACAGGCACCACCTGCACCTGATATTAGGCCTTAAATCTTATAGGCACTACAGGCAGTGTTAGATAGGTTACCACCGGCGGCGGTTGAGCCGCGTATCGAGCCACGTGTCAAGCCCCATGTTGATCTACGAGAGGAGCCACGTGTGGAGCCATGAGCTGAGTCACATGTGGAGCCACGTGTCGAGCCGCGAGAGGCACCATGTGTGGAGCCTTATGTTGAGATACCTGATACGATAGCGGAGGAGGTTGGATCAGTTTACAGAGCTCATAGCAGGAGCCCTCCACATCATGCTAGGTGGGAGGAGGCGGTGAGAGTAGAGTAGATTTTTCACAGGCCTTATGATTTTGGTGCGCATGAGCCTATCTGAGGTTATAGAGATCGAGGAGACCCTATTATAGATTTGTTGAGGTTGAATCCACCTACATTTGCCAGGACCACAGAAGGAGCTGAAGCTGAGGCTTGGCTTATCAGTTTAGATAGGTGCTTCACGTTGTGTCCTTATGAGGGCAACATGAAGGTACGCATGGTGGTCCACCTATTGAGAGACGCAGCAGTGACTTGGT
This sequence comes from Cunninghamia lanceolata, assembly GCA_027924645.1. Taxonomy (NCBI): domain Eukaryota; kingdom Viridiplantae; phylum Streptophyta; class Pinopsida; order Cupressales; family Cupressaceae; genus Cunninghamia; species Cunninghamia lanceolata. The sequence continues at coordinate 263,492 of BSBN01000070.1, forward strand.
GGCACACCGAGGAGTGCAAGCACCACTTATCGTTTGATACACTTTCATGGGATACATTCATTAAGCACTTTAATGCGCAATACCTATCAGACCACTACAAGCAGTGTCGTATTGATGAGTTCCACGATCTATAGCAGCGAGGGATTACTGTAGCATAGTATGAGGGTAGGTTCACCAAGTTGTCACGTTATGCAGAGTATCTCCATGATGGGAAACTTATAGTTCACCAGTTTATCAGAGGTTTGAATCATAGGATAATAGGGCTTGTGCCCATGACAGACCCCTAGACTTTGAGTGAGGTTGCTGAGAAGTCATACATTGATGAGGAGATACAGGGACAAGGATAGAGTTTATGCCCTCAATTTCAGGATTGTGAATAGTAGCAGCAGCAGAGTTACCGTAGACCACCACCACCTTAGAGAGGAGGGTTTAGTTCTACATCTTTACCTCCTAGACCTCCACAATAGTAGTTTCAATAGAGGTTTAGGCCACAATGGAGGGCACATGGGGGCCATAATCAAGGTGGGCAATAGCAAGGCCTGCATAGGGATCAGAGACATCAGGGGCCACCTGTGGGACCCGCGAGATCACAATAGTCTTATAGGGGTTCATAGGGGTCCACTGGTCATACTGGACAGCACTAGAGTAGTAGGACTTAGACTGGACAGGTACAAGCTAGGGGCCCTTGCTATGTTTGTGGTGGAGCGGGACATCTAGCCAGAGAGTGCCCACAGGGCTTTACGGCAAGGGGACAGCCTCATGTAGGAGAATCAGAGTAAATGGTTGAAGATGTGGGTAGGTCCCACCATATGTTCACAGTGGTTGATAACCGCCAGGTTGATTTTCAAGCATCAGTGATTGAGACCTTAGGTATGATTAAGGATGTCTCCATTTTTATTTTATTTGACTCTGTCACTACTGATTCATTCATATCTCCATCGTTAGTGGAGCATTGCAAGTTGGTGGCCTCTAGGCAGGGAAAAAGGTGGGAGGTTGAGTTGGCCACAAGGGCCAAGATGGTCGTTGATGCCTTAGTCCATGACTGTGAGATATCTTTGGGGGCCTTTACTACATTATGTGACCTTAGGGTTATGCCTTTAGGATCCTATGGTGTGGTTTTAGGCATGGACTAGCTTGCAGCTCATAGAGCCAAGCTAGATTGTCGCTGAAAGGTGATTAGCTACATAGATGATCATGGTACATCAGTTGAGATAGTGGTCATTCAGAAGCCCATGGCAGTTCGTATGATATCCACTTAGCAGCTTAAGCACTACATGTGGAAGGGATGCCAGATGTTCACTATCACGGTTAGTGATAGATTAGAGGATGAGCCTGAGGCATCATTAGATGACCATCCCATCTTGAGAGAGTTTGTCGATGTGTTTCCACCAGAGTTACTAGGGATGCCACCCTATCGAGAGGTAGAATTTCATATTGATCTAGTGTCGGGAGCCAAGCCAGTGTCTCGTGCACCCTATAAGATGACCACTCATGAGATCTCGAAGCTCAAGCTACAGTTAGAGGACTAACTTGAGAAGGGGCACATCTAACCTAGTATTTCACATTGGGGTGTAATGGTCATCTTCGTGAAGAAGAAGGATGGGTCTCTTCATCTATGCATGGACTATAGGCAGCAAAATAAGGTGATGGTGAAGAACTGTTATCCTCTGCCTAGGATTGATGATCTCTTCGACCAGATCTAGGGAGCCAGGGTGTTCTCTAAGATAGACCTAAAGTCTGGTTATCACTAGTTGTGCATCACAAAGGTGGACATCCATAAGACTACCTTCTGGACTTGTTATGGCCACTATGAGTTCACTGTGGTACCCTTTAGCTTGACGAATGCCCCTACAGTGTTCATGAGTCTCTTGAACGGGGTGTTCCATACCTATTTGGATCGGTTCGTGATTACTTTCCTTGATAATATATTGATCTATTCATAGACTAAGGAGGAGCATGAGGAGCACCTATGTTAGGTTTTGCCGTGTTTGAGGGAGCAAAATCTTTATGGCAACCTAGAAAAGTGTGCATTTTTCAAGACAGAGGTACAGTATTTGGGGCACATCCTATCTGGCAATGGTATCTCCATAGATCCATCAAAGATCAAGGCTATCAGGGATTGGCCAGCAACCACCAGTGTGACAGAGGTCAGGAGTTTCATGGGGTTAGTTGGTTATTACCGTAGATTTGTGGAGGGTTTCTCCAGGATAGTGCATGCCATCACTTCCCTTCAGTGGAAAGGGAAGAGTTTTACTTGGACTGAGTAGTGCGAGAGGGCCTTTAGGGTCCTCAAGGAGCATTTTACCAGCACTCCCATTTTAGCGGTTCTTAATCCATTAGCAAAATTTATGGTTTGCACTGATGCATCACTTGAGGGTTTGGGAGTCATACTTATGTAGGGTGGTAGAGTGATCGCGTATGAGTCGTGAAAGCCCAAGACCCATGAGCTGAACTACTAAACTCATTATTTAGAGATCACAGCAGTGGTTCATGCTCTAGTTTGTTGGAGACATTTCCTATTGGGTTGTCGCTTTGAGCTTCATTTAGATCATCACAGCCTTCAGTACATATTCACACAGCCGAATCTAAATGCTTGCTAGCGGCATTGGGTGGAGTTTCTTTGTGAGTATGACTTTGATGTCCACTACATCAAATGGAAGAGAATGTGGTTGCTGACGCATTGAGTCAGAGAGGCCATGAGATCCTGACCTTGACTCTAAGTGTGGACTTGAAGGGAGGAATTATTCAGCATCTACCTGACGATGAGTGGTTTCTTCAGGTGCAGCAGGAGATCCAGTCATAGAGGTCCCTTGTCGGCAAGTTTGCAGGATACTCACTTGAGGCAGATGGGATACTTCATCATCGACAACACATTTATGTACCCCGTGCAGGTGACCTATGTTTAGTAGTGTTGTTAGAGTCTCACAAAGCACCTTATGTAGCACACATGGGGGTGAAAAAGATGCATGCCGACCTATGATAGTTGTACCATTGGGTGGATATGAGACACGATATTACAGAGTTTGTTGCTTGATGCCTTGAGTTCTAGAGGGTCAAGGATGAGCATCAGCATCCAGTAGGTCTTTTATACCCTCACGAGATACCTGAGTGGAAATGGGACACCATTTCCATGGATTTCATTGTTGGTCTTCCTATGTCTTCTCGCCACCATGATGCCATCATGGTGATAGTTGACAAGCTGACCAAGGTGGCGCATTTCTCACCTGTACGCACGACGTACAATGCACCAGTAGTGGTGAGAGTACTCATGGATGACATAGTGAGATTACATGGGGTACATCATTGCATCATTTCAGTCAGGGACTTAGTGTTCACTTCAGCCTTTTGGAGGGCTTTATAGTAGGCATTGGGCACACAACTCACCTTTAGCTCCGCATATCACCTTGAGACAGATGGGCAAACAGAGAGGGTGAATCAGGTGTTGGAGGATATGCTCTGTATGTATGTTATGGACCACCAGCCTAGATGGGAGGAGTACCTGTATCTGGTGGAGTTTGCCTATAATAATGGGCATCACAGCTCATTAGGTATGCCTCCTTATTAGGCCTTGTACGACAGACCTTGCAGGACACCATTGAGTTGGGATCGGATAGAGGACAGAGTTGCCATTGGTCTAGAGTTAATTCAGGTTATGGAGCAGTAGGTCACACTGATTAGGCACAGACTTTAGGAGGCACAGGATAGATAGAAGAAGTATGCCGATGCTAAGAGACTAGATCAGAGCTTCTCAATTGGTGATAGAGTATTGCTGAGAGTGTGGCCGCACAAGAGTCCAATCCATTATGGAAAGGGATCTAAGCTCGCACCACGGTTCGTAGGACCTTTTGAGATCTTGGAGTGGATAGGACCTGTAGCCTACCGTCTAGCCTTGCCACCTAGCCTATCGTGCATCCACAATGTTTTTAATGTGTCTATATTACGGTGATATATATTTGATTTATCTCATGTATTGGATTGGAATGCTTTGTAGGTAGAGGCAGATGGGCAGTTGGCTTTAGAGCCAATTTGCATATTGGCTCGTCAGATGCTGGCCTTTGAGGTCGAGCCTTGGACCAAGTTAGGGTCCAGTGGGATTGGTATGATGAGGTTATGGCAAGTTGGGAGGATGTAGCTAGATTGAGGACACTCTATCCTCACCTTTTTGATGACTTCCAGGAGGAAATTTAGTCTTAGGGGGGAGGATGTGAGGCTGATTTATTTCTGTCCCCTATTTTGATCATTTCACATTATAGTTGGAGACATTTTAGACATTTAGAGACTATTGATTTTCAGTATGTAGATTTAGACTATATCTCCTAATTTTTGGTTTAGCTTTTTTTAGTTATGTGGTGATTTGATTAGATCCTATTTTGATGCTCTGATGATGTTAGACATGTGAGATACATTTGATGATTATTATTGATGTTGTTTATGAGTTCATTATAGGGATTGGTTATTTGATTCTGATTATGAGATATTACATAGAAAATATAGTTTTAAATCTTAATTATGATGTGAGTGTTTAATGTTGTGTATGAATTATGTGATGACATGATTATTATAATCTGTTGCTTTGGCTATGATATATCTATGTTGGATTGACCATTTGATCGAGTGCCCAAGTGATTTTCCAGGCCATGGAAAATCAGAGGCAGATCTCACACTCATGTGTTTCCTTGTTAAGCTGATCCATTCCCAAGAGGGATAAGGATCATGTTTGATCGAATGATGTTTTCGTAAATGCTTGATTTAATTATTTGGCCCAGTTCACCCCTTTTATTTGATTTAATTATGTGTTGTAAAACTTGTGTTTTAATTTACACCATTTGGTGTTCTTTTTTATTTTGGACCATTTAATGTGATTTTACACCTTATGTGTTTATTTGAGGTCCAAACTTACCCGAGGTGGTACCCCTACAGTCTAGGGTCCATTTGGACTTACTAAACCCTAGGGTAACTCCCATCTAGTCACTCTAAAAGAAAACAATGAGAAGAGAAGAATGAGATAGGAATGAGATAGGGTTAGAGCAAAATGGAAAAGAAAACAATAAAATAATAGTAGAGGGCTTTTAGGGCTTTTTGAGGGGATCTTTTATTATTTAATTACTTTTTTTTTCATTTTGACTTGTTTTGTTATTTGAACGTGAGTTTGAATTTCCCCTTTTTTATTCTTATGGGATTTGGTTTAATTAGATCACTTTTTGGACTTAGATTTAAGTGGGGAGATTTCTAATTTCATTTATTTATTAGATTTAAGTGGGGAGATTTCTAATTTCATTTATTTATTTATTTATCTATTGTTTAGGGGAGAGTTAAATTTTACTTTACCTATAATGCAATGGGTTGGGCTAGTTTAGTAGTGGGGTTATAGGATTATGTTTTGCCTAGGGATAATTAATTATTTAATCGTTCCATTTAATTTATTGAGCTTTTGATGGAGGGAAAACTTTATAGCATTGATTATTGATTTTAAATTTTACCTTGACTTAATGGAATAAATATAATGGTGGAAATTATATTTATTCATGGACCTTTATTAATTTGGGATTTAATATTTAATAAATTTATTTAATTTGATTTTTGATTAATTGGGTGGTTAATCTTTATAATGTTATTTAGGTGAATTTTATTTTAATCTTTTTATTTAATTTTCTCTTAAATGTTTTCGAGGGAGACTCTTTTTAAAATAATTATTTCAAACGTTAAAAATGCATTATGCTGCTGAAATTCTCTAAGACTCAGGGCAATTAATTTAAATGAGATCCCTTGATATTAGTTAACATTTATTTTGTCTTGCAGTTACTAGTTTTAATGATGGCATTTTTTTAATCTATTTTGTGCTCTAGACTTAGGATTGGATTTCGACTCCTGTCAGGATCATGTCACTCACTTAGGAAACTTAGGGTTCGGGTCCATTCGATCCTAACCCTAGTAGCGATGCTCCTCGCGTCGCATAACCCCCTAGTCAGCTATCATCACGTAGGGGATTGCGTATGTAAACACTCTTCCCTGAGATTGATTGAAATGTTTACGCCTTATGCGTATTGCCACCGAGCACACTGATGTGTGCGAGGGGGTTTGTAGGGACATGTGGAAAAGTTTTTGATAATTCATGTCATGACCACATGACAAATGTGGACATGATATGTGTGATGCGTGTCATGACCGCATGAAGAATGTGGGCATGACATTCGGTATCAGAGCCCAAGTTTAAACACTGGGCTTGTTTGGGCACATTATATATTCTACAATTTTAATTGATTTATGAATACCTTGTTCTTCTAGGATGCATCCCTGATGAGTTAGGAGAGTGCGTTCATGCCACACTGAGTCCATAGAGGTGCATAGTGAATCTTTAGCTAAGGGTCAGGGACCGCAGGCACTGCAGGCATCACAGACACCACCTGCACCTAATGTTGGGCCATAGATCTTATAGGTGCTACATGTAGTGTTAGATAGGTTACCACCGGCCACAATTGAGCTATGCATCGAGCCACGTATCAAGCCCCATGTTGATCTACGAGAGGAGCCACGTGTGGAGCCCCTTGTTGAGCTACGAGAGGCACCACGTGTGGAGCCTTATGTTGAGATACCTGATACGATAGCAGAGGAGGTTGGATCAGCTTATAGAGCTCATAGCAGGAGCCCTCCGCATCATGCTAGGCATGAGGAGGCAGTGAGAGTAGAGCAGATTTTTCATAGGCCTTATGATTTTGGTGCAGATGAACCTATCCGAGGGCACAAAGATTGAGGAGACCCTATTAGGGATTTGTTGAGGCTAAATCCACCTACATTCACTAGGACCACAGAGGAAGCTGAAGTTGAGGCTTGGCTTATCAATTTAGACAGGTGCTTCGCGTTGCGTCCTTACGAGGGCAACATGAAGGCACGCATGGTGGTCCACCTATTGAGAGAGGTAGTAGCAACTTGGTGGCGCACTGAGTACAAGAACCACTTATCATTGGATACACTTTCATAGGATACATTCATTGAGTGCTTTAATGCGCGATACCTGTCAGACCACTACAAGCAGTGTTGTATTGACGAGTTCCATGATTTACAGTAGCGAGGGCTTACTATAGCATAGTATGAGGGTAGGTTCATTGAGTTATCACATTATGCAGAGTATCTCCATGATGAGAAACTTCTGGTTCACAAGTTTATCAGAGGTTTGAATCATGGGATAGCAGGGCCTATGTGCATGGCAGACCCCTAGACTTTAAGTGAGGCTGCTAAGAAGGCATACATTATTGAGAAGATAAAGGGACAAGGACAAAGTTCACGCCGTTAGTTTCATGATCATGGACAGTAGCAGTAGCAGATTTACCATAGATCACCACCACCACCTCAGAGAGGAGGGTTTAGTTCCACATATTTACCTCCTAGGCCTCCATAGCAACAACAATAGTAGTTTCAGTAGAGGTCCAGGCCACAACAGAGGGCACATGGGGGTCATAATCAAGGTGGGTAGTAGCAGGGCCCGCGTAGGGATCAAAGACAGTAGGGACCACTTATGGGACCCATGAGATCATAGTAGTCTTATAGGGGTTCACAAGGGTCCACTAGTTAGACTAGACAACACCAGAGTAGTAGGACTTAGACTGGACAGGTACAGGCTAGGGGCCCTCGCTATGTTTGTGGTGGAACAAGACATCTAGCGAGAGAGTGCCCATAGAGCTTTATAGTAGGGGGATAGCCTCATGTAGGAGAATCAGAGTAGATAGTTGGAGATGTGGGTAGGTCCCACCGTATGTTCGCAGAGGTTGATAACTACCAGGATGATTTTCAGGCATCAATGATTGAGACCTTGGGTATGATTAGGGATGTCCCCATTTCTATTTTATTTGACTCTGGTGCTACTGATTCATTCATATCTCCATCATTAGTGGAGCATTGCACGCTGGTGGCCTCTAGGCAAGGCGATAGGTGGGAGGTTGAGTTGGCCATAGGGGCTAAGATGGTTGTTGATGCCTTAGTCCATGATTGTGAGATATCTTTGGGGGCCTTTACTACATTATGTGACCTTAGGGTTATCCCTTTAGGATCCTATGGTGTGGTTTTAGGCATGGACTAGCTTGTGGCTCATAGAGCCAAGCTAGATTGTTGCCGAAAGGTGATTAGTTGCTTAGATGATCATGGTACATTAGTTGAGATAGTGGGCATTCAGAAGCCCATGACAATTCATATGATATCCACTTAGCAGGTTAAGCACTGCATGTGGAAGGGATGCCATGTGTTCTCTATCACGGTTAGTGACAGATCAGAGGATGAGCCTAAGGCATCATTAGATGACCATCCCATTTTCAGAGAGTTTGCCGATGTGTTTCCACCAGAGTTACAAGGGATACCACCCCATTGAGAGGTAAACTTTCTTATTGATCTAGTTCCAGGTGTCGAGCCTATGTCTCATCCACCCTACAAGATGACCACTTATGAGCTCTCAGAGCTCAAGCTACAGTTAGAGGACTTTCTTGAGAAGGGGCACATTTGACCTAGTGTTTCACCTTGGGGAGCACCGTCATCTTCGTGAAGAAGAAGGATGGGTCTCTTTGTTTGTGCATGGATTATATGTAGCTAAATAAGGTGACAGTGAAGAACTGTTATCCTCTGCCTAGGATTGATGATCTCTTTGACTAGATGTAGGGTGCTAGGGTGTTCTCTAAGATAGACCTGAAGTTCAGTTATCACCAGTTGTGCATCACAGAGGTGGACATCCATAAGACCTCCTTTCGGACTTGTTATGGCCACTATGAGTTCACTGTGGTACCCTTTGGCTTGACAAATACACCTATAGTGTTCATGAGTCTCATGAATGGGGTGTTCTGTACCTATTTAGATTAGTTCGTGATTATTTTCCTTGATGATATACTGATCTATTCGTGGACCGAGGAGGACCATAAGGAGCACCTACGTTAGGTTTTGCAGTGTTTGAGGGAGCAGAATCTTTATGGTAACTTGATGAAGTGTGAATTTTTTAGGACATAGGTATAGTATTTGGGGCACATCCTATCTGGTGATGGTATCTTTGTAGATCCATCAAAGATTAGGGCTATCAGGGATTGGCCAGCACCCACCAGTGTGACAGAGGTTAGGAGTTTCATGGGGTTAGTTGGTTATTACTATAGATTTGTGGAGGGTTTCTCCAGGATGCCGCACCCCATCACTTCCCTTCAGTGGAAAGGGAAGAGTTTTACTTGAACTGAGCAATGTGAGAGGGCCTTTGGGGTCCTTAAGGAGCACCTTACCTGCGCTCCCATTTTAGTGATTCCTGATCTAGTAGCAAATTTTATGGTTTGCACTTATGCATCACTTGAGGGTTTGGGAGCCGTACTTATGCAGGGTGGTAGAGCGATCACATATGAGTTGCGAAAGCTCAAGACCCATGACCTAAACTACCCCACTCATGATTTAGAGCTCACAGCAGTGGTTCATGCTCTAGTTCATTGGAGGCATTTTCTATTGGGTCGTCACTTTGAACTTCATTCAGATCATCGTAGCCTTTAGTACATATTCATGCAGCTGAATCTGAACACCTGTCAATGGTGTTGGATGGAGTTTATTTACGAGTATGACTTTGATGTCCACTACATCAAAGGGGAGGAGAACGTGGTTGCTGACACATTGAGTCGGATGCACCATGAGATCCTGACCTTGACTCTAAGTGTGGACTTGAGGGGATGCATTATTCAACATCTGCTTAAGGATGAGTGGTTTCTTGAGGTGCAGTAGGAGATCCAGTCACAAAGGTCCCTTGTCGACAAGTTTACAGGATACTTAGTTGAGGTAGATGGGCTACTTCATCATCGACATCGCATCTATGTACCCCATGGAGGTGACCTACATTTAGTAGTGTTATCAGAGGCTCACAGAGCACCTTATGCAACACACCCAGAGGTGAAGAAGATGCATGCTGACCTACGACAGCTATACCATTGGGCGGGTATGAGACGGGATATTGCAGAGTTTGTTGCTCGATGACTTGAGTGCCAGAGGGTCAAGGTTGAGCATCAGCATCTAGCGGGTCTTTTATACCCTCACGAGATACCTGAGTGGAAATGGGACACCATTTCCATGGATTTTATTGTTGTTCTTCCTATGTCTTCTTGCCACCATGATGCCGTCATGGCGATAATTGACAAGTTGACCAAGGTGGCACATTTCTCACCTGTACGCATGACGTACAATGCATTAGCAGTGGCGAGAGTATTCTTGGATGACATAGTGAGATTACATGGGGTACCTCACTGTATCATTTCTGACAGGGACTCAGTGTTCACTTTAGCCTTTTGGAGGGCTTTGCAGTAGGCGTTGGGCACACAACTCAACTTTAACTCTGTGTATCACCCTGAGACAAATGGGCAAACATAGAGGGTGAATCAGGTGTTGGAAGATATGCTCCATATGTATGTTATGGACCACTAGTCTAGATGGGAGGAGTATATGTATCTGGTGGAGTTTGTCTACAATAATGGGCATCACACCTCGTTGGGTATGCCTCCTTATTAGGCCTTGTACGGTAGACCTTGTAGGACACCATTGAGCTGGGATCGGATAGAGGACAAAGTTGCCATTGGTCCAGAGTGGGTTCAAGTTATGGAGTAGGAGATCACACTGATTAGGCAGAGACTTCAAGAGGCACAAGATAGTCAAAAGAAGTATGCTGATGCTAAGAGACTAGATTGGAGCTTCTCAATTGGTGAAAGAGTATTAATAAGAGTGTGGCCACACAAGAGTCCAATTTGTTATGGAAAGGGCTCTAAGCTCGCACCATAGTTTGTAGGACCTTTTGAGATCTTGGAGCAGATAGGACCAGTAGCCTACCATCTAGCATTGCCACCTAGCTTGTCATGCATCCATGATGTTTTTCATGTGTCTGTGATGTTTTTCATGTGTCTATATTATAGCGATATATATCTAATTTATCTCATGTATTGGATTGGAGTGCTTTACAGGTAGAGGCAGACAGGTAGTTGACTTTAGAGCCAATTCACATATTGGCTCATTAGATGCTGGGCCTTCAAGGTTGAGAGATGGACTAGGTTAGGGTCTAGTGGGATTGGTATGATGAGGTCACGACGACTTGGGAGGATGAAGGTAGATTGAGGACACTCTATCCTCACCTTTTTGATGACTTCTAGGAGGAAGTTTAGTCTTAGGGGGGAGGATGTGAGGCCGATTTATTTCACTCCCCTATTTTGATCATTTCACATTATAGTTGGAGACATTTTAGACATTTAGAGACTATTGATTTCCATTATGCAGATTTAGACTATATCTCCTAATTTTTGGATTAGCTTTTTTTAGTTATGTGGTCGTTTGATTAGATCCTATTTTGATGCTCTTATGATGTTAGACATGTGAGATACATTTGATGATTATTATTGATGTTGTTTATGAGCACATTATAGGGATTGGATATTTGATTCTGATTCTAAGATATTAGATAGAAAATGCAGCTTTAAGTCTTAATTATGATGTGAGTGTTTAATGTTGTGTATGAATTATGTGATGACATGATTATTATATTATGTTGCTTCAGCTATGATATATCTATGTTGGATTGACCATTTGATCAAGTGTGCAGGTGATTTTCTAGGCCATGAAAAATCAGAGGCAAATCTCACACTCATGTGTTTCCTTGTTAAGTCGATCCATTCCCAAGAGGGATAAGGATCATGTTTGATCGAATGATATTTTCATAAATGATTGATTTAATTATTTGGCCCTGTTCACTCCTTTTATTTGATTTAATTATGTGTTGTAAAACTTGTGTTTTAATTTACACCATTTGGTGTTCTTTTTATTTTGGGCAATTTAATATGATTTTACACCTCCTTATGTGTTTATTTGAGGTTCAAACTTACCCTAGGCGGTACCCCTAGGGTTTAGGGTTCATTTGGACTTACAAGACCCTAGAGTAACTCCCATCTATTCACTCTAAACTTGGGTTTAGTAAAAGTGACGAAATTTTAAAATGGCTAAGGGTGGGAGATGAGTCATGCCTTGGAAAAGGCCCATCTCCCTTCCCAAAGCTTGGGAATTCCTCCACCTTGAAGACTTGGGGAGTCTTCAAGACCCCCAAGTGTGTGGAACCTTCCTCCAAGACTCTCACACATGTGTGAGAGCATCTTGGAGTGAAGGGGCTCTCTTGAGGAGTAAGGTGATGACATGTGTCATCCCTTATCCTCATGGAGCCATGGGGAGAGATGCCACCTCTCCACTTTTGCTCTCACACATGTGTGAGAGCATAAGTGGTGAAGATGAGGGTTTGAATGGATAAGAGGGTGACACTTGTCACCCTCACACTCCTTCTCCCTTGCAAGTGGTATGGAATGAGGAAGGAGAAGGTGACATGTGTCACCTTCTCATTCCTCAAGGCTTGGATTGGAGGCCTATTTTATCTCCTCTTGGAGAGGAGTTAGGGGTTCTTGCTTTTTAAAAATTTTCTATCTTTGGAGGTTTTTGGGAAGGAGTTGGAGAAAACTTGGAGGATTGGAGGTTTGGAGAAAGCTTGTGGGCTTTTCTTCAATGTGCATCCGTTGTTGGGCTCTTAAGGTAAGCCCTATGGCATTAGCCATTCCTTATGCTTGTTTCATTTTGATTGTGCACTTGAAATTTTGTGTTGGGTGTTATTTTCTTTTGTGTGGGTTTTGGGTGTTGGTAAGAGCCTCTCCTGTTTGGAGAAAATACTCAACTTGTATGGGGTGGGGGAGAGTGAACCTCCTCGAGGTCACCTCTTGGTATTGATCTATTTATAGCCTTGAGGGCATTTTATCGAGTTTGGGGTTATTTTGGTTGGCATGAGTGCCATGGTGATTTTGTGCTTCATGGAGATATTATTTTGGCTTGAGGCCTTATGGTATTGAGATTATTGAGTTTTGGAGTGACCTCTTGAGTTGAGGGGTCCACTCCCCTACCCCTCCAAACTCATTTCAATGAGTTTTGTATTGTGCATAAACCTTGGGTGATTTTGTGTTGCTTTGTGAATTTGTTGTGGTGTGAGAAAACCCATGTGAAATCTACCGCCCAGCTCAGGGGTGACCCACTAACGGGTCTATGGTAGGGAGGAGGGCAATTTTCGTAGCTTGGCTTCCCCCTCTTGTGTTTATATTATTGTTGGTTATGTTGGTGTTTTGGAGCTTTGGAGAATGTTCATTTTAGCCTTATTTTTATTTTCATGATGGTTGTTTGAGAGCCATGGCCTTAGAGGCCTTAATGTATCCTGTTGTCAAATTTATACCCTCAATGTTGAAATGGTGAAATGAAATTTATTCCTATGTATGCAAGTAATTTCTCCCATTTGTAATGCATTTATTATTAATGCTGATATAAAATCTTCTTGCTGCCCTATAACAAATGTTATTTTTGGTTGGAATAATTGCTCTATAAAAGCTAGGATGGAAAAGAAAATAGTTAGTTTCAAAATTTATGATTCTTATAAAAAAAATATTCCTCTCTTAATGCTTGTTGTTTTAAAGAAAAATAATATGACTGGTTATTTTATTTTGCTGTTTAAAAAAAAAGAGATTGAGAGAAAATTAGTTGTTCAAAATAAATAGCATTTGGTCATAATTATTTGCTGTAAAAAAAAAAGAAAATAAGAAGCATATATATTTTTATTCTTTGCTGGTGTGCCTAAATTTATATTTCTAAGTAACTGATTTTATGCATTTGTGTATATATATTATTGTTAAAATTTTATTTTAAACCTTACTGTTAGTTTTATTTAAGTTAATGATTGTGTATATATATATATATATATATATATATATGATATAATATATACATAGATATATATAATATATATATCTATGTATATATTATATCATATATATATATATACACAATCATTAACTTAAATAAAACTAACAGTAAGGTTTAAAATAAAATTTTAACAATAATATATATACACAAATGCATAAAATCAGTTACTTAGAAATATAAATTTAGGCACACCAGCAAAGAATAAATATTATATATATGTATATTTCTGATTATAAACTACATTTAAAACCTAGTGTTGAAATTATGTAAACTATATATATATATATATTTGTATATATATTTTTTACATAACAGAGAAATAAACTTCAAACAATAGACGAATATCATTTTGTTTATGTTGTTCATACTTTATAATGCATATAATGAATAAAAGTGAGATAGGGGTTATGAAAAGGCTGCCCGTACCCTAGTTAGGGTTGAGTTTTTTTTTTTGTTATAAAAAAAGAAATTTCAATGTGGGGACGGTGGCCTACAACATAAAAAGGGGGTGGGGGACAATTCCCCCACCTACCTCCCACCATATGGTGTGGGATGGGTGGGAGAACCACCCCCCACCCAACGCCGCTCATTGCTATTTGTAAACGCCAGTGGGAAATACACAAGTCATCGGTACTGTGTACAGACCGTGGCTCCCTCCAACCTCTGTTACCCTTTGTTCAGCCCTCTATGTATTCAACCTCTATTTAACTTCTCTGCAAAAGAAAAAAAAGAATATATATATATATATCTTTGTGATTCTTTTAAACAAAAACAAAAGGATATATGTTTCAGATCTGAACTAAGTGAATGTGTTTATATATATATATATATATATATATATATATATATATATATATATATATATATATATATATATAACAACAATAAAAAAGAATACCCTAGGCAATATACATAATGAGTATATACTTCTATGTGAGGTATTTTCATGGCTACCAAGCCATTGAAGAAGAAACCCAACCTACAAACAAAGAGGAAACAAAAAAAAATGGAGAAGCGAAATGAGAAGAGAAGATAGGAATGAGATAGGGTTAGGGCAAAATGGAAAAGAAAACAATAAAATAATAGTAGAGGGCTTTTTGAGGGGATCTTTTATTATTTAATTACTTTTTTTTTCATTTTGACTTGTTTTGTTATTTGAACGTGAGTTTGAATTTCCCCTTTTTTATTCTCATGGGATTTGGTTTAATGAGATCACTTTTTGGACTTAGATTTAAGTGAGGAGATTTCTAATTTCATTTATTTATTTATTTATTTTTCTGTTGTTTAGGGGAGAGTTAAAATTTACTTTACCTATAATGCAATAGGTTGGGCTAGTTTATTAGTGGGGTTATAGTATTATGTTTTGCCTAAGGATAATTAATTATTTAATTGCTCCATTTAATTTATTGGGCTTTTGATGGAGGGCAAGCTTTATAGCATTGATTATTGATTTTAATTTTTACCTTGACTTAATGGAATAAATATAATGGTGGAAATTATATTTATTCGTAGACCTTTATTAATTTGGGATTTAATATTTAATAAATTTATTTAATTTGATTTTTGATTAATTGGGTGGTTAATCTTTATAATGTTATTTAGGTGAATTTTATTTTAATCTTTGTATTTAATTTTCTCTTAAATATTTTCGAGGGAGACTCTTTTTAAAATAATTATTTCAAACGTTAAAAATGCATTATGCTGTCGAAATTCTCTGAGACTTAGGGCAGTTAATTTAAATGAGATCCCTTGACATTAGTTAACATTTATTTTGCCTTGCAGTTACTAGTTTTAATGATGGAATTTTTTTAATCTATTTTGTGCTCTAGACTTAGGGTTGGATTTTGACTCCCATCGAGATCATGTCACTCACTTAGGAAACTTAGAGTTTGGGTCCATTCAATCCTAACCCTAGTAGCGACACTCCTTGTGTTGCATAACCCCCTAGTCGGCTATCATCACGCAGGGGATTGCGTATATAAATGCTCTTCCCTGAGATTAATTGACATGTTTATGCCTTATGTGTATTGCCACTGAGCACGCTGACACGTGCGAGGGGGTTTCTAGGGACATGTGGAAATTTTTTTGATAATTCATGTCATGACCACATGACAAATGTGGACATGACACGTGTGATGTATGTCATGACCACATGGGAAATGTGGGCATGATAGATTCATAGAATGTTAAATCATCTTGGAAGTAAGTTTCCTCTAATTCATCTAATTTGTTCATCTTGACAGCAAAAAGTTGACATCCGTTTCTCTGTACCCTTTTGATTTGTAGAGCCAAGATTTGTCTTAGTATCAGAGCCAAGTTTCTAACACTGGGTAGTCTGGTTTTATATTAGCCCATTAAGCTACACTAGTTGCTTAAACTCTGAATAATATATTCATTTGTAGTCCTCGCCTAGCAACCTGAAGTTGTTCTTGGGTATGTTGACCAGAAGGATGCCTAGGGTGCGAGGTCGAGGACGTGGACGAGGAAGGGGTCGTGGGAGAGGTGTTGATAATAGCCCTCCTCCTAGTTCCCCTCATGAGAGTGCACAAGAAGGTAGGGGTGAGAATCAAGAGAATCAAGGTCAGCTGGAGGGTGCTCAACTACGTCAGCTACTTGAGGAGGTTCTTTCTCATCTTGGTCCTAGGCAGGATAGGGATCAACCTGAAGTGAGAGAAAGAGAACGATCTCCCAGAAGGAGAGAAATTACAGCTGAACAAGAAGTTATTCTAGCAGGCCACATGAGAGACCTTATGAGAGCCCGTCCTCCTACTTTTGACGGTTCTGGTAGTGGTATGGAAGCAGAGACATGGCTAATTGATCTGGAGAGGTGTTTTGCCATGCATCCTTATGGCAGCAACACTAAGGCAAGATGTGCCATCATGCATCTCAGAGGTTTCACCTCTACTTGGTGGCGACTAGAGGAACAGAAGTTGCATCTAGATATTGCCACAGTGTCTTGGGAACTATTTCTAGATAGGTTCAGAGCTCGATTCCTATCCAACCACTGGAGGCAACGACGAGCAGATGAGTTCCATGAGTTGAGGCAGATGACCATGACAGTGGAGCAGTACGAGCGCAGGTTTTATGAACTCAAGCAGTATGCAGGCATTGGAAACGATGAGGCCATGTTAGTTCAGCATTTTATTAGAGGTTTGAATGCACGCATCAGTGGAGGAGTTCGTGTTTTCAAGCCGAAGACCATGGAGGTAGCAGTCGAGAAGGCTCGACTGGTGGAGGAGAATTTGACCATGGCCCTAGGGGGTCATACAGGCGTGCAAATTGGGAGTGCACCATCATCAGGCTTAGGTTTTCGAGATGGCCAACCTCAAGCAATGAGTTCATCTAGAGGTCATCATGCAACTGCTAAGGGTGATCGGCAACGGCAACAGTATTCTCAATCAAAACCAAAGAATAACCAACCTCTGCAAGGAGGTGGTTCTCAGTCGGGGAAAAATCGTAATTGGCTGCGGGCCAAGAATTATCATCCCAACCCACCAATTCAGAATTCTCAGCCTGCATTTGGTAGGGGAAGTTTTCAGCAGTCTAATGCACCTACAGGTGGTGGAGGTTTTGGCAGGGGAACAGGATGTTACTCTTGCGGCCAGCAGGGCCATATTGCTAGGCAGTGCCCACAAAAGAACACTGCAGGATTTAGCCAGAGGCCAACAATTTCAGAGCCAACAGTGGGTGATGCAGGGAGGTCTCATAGAGCATTTACAGCAGTTGATCACCGCCAGACAGAGCATCAGGGGACAGTCATGGAGACTGCAGGTAGAGGACGAGCAGCTTTCTTTGGGGCTCGTGCGCATTCTGCTTCTTTGGGGGCTAACCCTCATAAATAGGGGTCCAATGGGATCCTAATAACGTGGCTTTAGTTGCCTTGGAAGATGCAACCTATATATTAGAATTATACCCATACTCGTTGCAGGCTTCCAGGAGTAAGCCTGATCTTAGGGGGGGAGGATGTAGTGCCCCTCACCTTGTTTCCGTCAGACTGATAGTACTCCTAGTAGGATTAGATATTATGACATGGATTCCTTGTTATTTCCTTGAGTTGTTTATGGATCTATTTCTATGATGACGATTGATGATAGTAGATTATTGATATTTTATGTTTCATAGTTTGATGGACATGTTTGATATAATGGATTAATGTTATTTCTGAGTTTAATGTGATATTGAATCAGGGTTATGATGCTTTAACGATAATTGTTATACTGGATCGTATTGTTATTGATTATTCTATGTTCCTGTAGACAATTGAATACTTTATTGTTGATGTAATCATGTGAACAGAACGGTGTTGCATTACTCGTGTCCGAGTACCCTGCCATGCTGCAATTTCTGTTTACTGTGTGCATGTCTTCATGTTGTATATATATGTTTAACTTTGAGGTTTGCTGCAGGATGCAGGTACCGGGCATCGACTCCACCTGAACTAGCAGGTCTGAGCGTGCCCTAGCCAATGGAATTGTTGATGGGAGTTAACATAGGGTTCCTCAGTCATCCGTCATCCTTGTAGAGGATAAGTCTTCAGTTTTGCGGCTGGTCATTGTTCTCAGCTTCGTTTGTCTTCATGGGTTGTCGTCTTGTTTCCTCTGCATGTTTGACGGTCGAGTAATTGCATGAATGTGATTGGTTAGTTGTGGTATATAAACGGATAAATTTGATAATGTTTACTAAATAGAATTATAAATAATCATTGGTTGTTATATAACAAATATATATTAATTAATAAATAAATAAATAAAATCATTAAAGGAGATAAATTAGTATAAAGTGGCATTGTGGTTGTGAAATTGTTTTATAGTTAACAAAATCAAAACGAAAGTAAATAAATGATTTAATTAAATAAAATGTATTTATGAGTTGTTATATATATATTAATATCTATATGTAGTACTAAACTAAATAAAATAAAAATTATAAGTTGTAATATATTAAATGTAAGTTATCCTTGAGTAAATAAAATAATAGGGGTTATATTGTAATGTTATTAAAAATTAAAAGAATGTAGGCTGTATTTTCTTTGTCGGTTGGCATTGGATCGTGTGTTTATCCCCTAGAAAAGTGGAGTACAAGCAATTAGGGTAGGGGAATTCTATAAAACAAGTGGAGAGAAGGAGAGAAGGGAGGAAGAGGAAGCTTGGATCAGTGGGAAGGAGGAGGCAGGAGCTGGAGGATTGAAGTTTGGAGCAGTATTCAATTCATAGACAACCAAGCAAAAGGAACCAGGTTCCATGACTCATTTGATCTCTCTCTCTGCTTGTGGATGTAAATTGGTTCATATAGTTTAATGTGGCCTTGTGTGCTGTGTTTTCCTCTTGACTGAAGCCTGTGGCATTTTGGCATTTAATCAAGCAAATCTTACAAGTTTAGGATGTGCTCCTGCAAGCCTCATTAGTTTTAAGGGAAACAGCTACGCCAATTCAATTCTTTTATATTTTGCAGTCATGTCTAGCACATCAATTGCAATTTCATATCTTATGAATCCCTATATCCTTCACCAATCTCCTAAATTAATTAACCCTAACTCTCTTGCCCATTTTGCATGGATGTTTGAGAGAAGAACAAAAGTAGTGTAGCATCAATTTAAATACCTTAAGCATATATATATTTATCTATGATCTTAAAGTGAGATCGTCTTAGTCTATATGCAGCAGCATTTCAAGACTAGTTAATATTTTTTTAGGGTTTGGATTTGTTAGGGGGTTCGATCTTGAGATCACGATCGGATAGGAATCATGTCATCCATAGGCAAAAGCTCATAGATGAGGTTAAGTTACTGTGATATAATTCTTTGATGGTATCATGGAAACATATCCAATTTGTAATAATTAGATGGCCTTCTGAAAGTTAAGTAGTATTGTGCACTGACAGATGTCTCAAGGAACATATGTTAGGGTTGCATGCTCGATTCAAGATTCTCTTCCATCTAGGACGACGCAGCAAGAGCAAGTCGACAAGGGCCATTGGATTGTTGTGAACCTGCCAATTACATTTGCTTAAGAGTTTTTAAAGCCTTTTCAACAAATCCATCTTTGTGCACACTCGGTAACTATCCAAACTCGTCTGTTGTTCTCACACTAGAAAATAGAAACCGTGTCAGGAAAAGCCTCATGTCATGCTAGGATTTCTATTTTATTATATTATATTTTTTTTAGAAGGAAAAGGAAAGGCAAAATGGCTGAAAGCAATATCTTAGGCGACTATAACCAATTACACGATTTGAGGTGAGATGAATGGTACACGATCAGAAAAGAATCGCCTTGTTGGAAAGTTTTCTAAATCATTCTCAACAAATCCATTTGTGAATATCCTTCAATCATCGCATACTTTTATGGATGTTCATTCCTGTTCCAAAGCTCTCATTGTAGCATGATTTTATGGGATTCTGACAAAGGTTTCGTAGTATTTTCTTACGCCCATGTTTGACTTCCTACAAATTTGAAAAAAGTTTTCTAAACTCACTTCTTAAATGGCAGCACAGTTTTTCATTGAACCAAGATTCTGAAAAGTTTGTAAGTTCGTTGGAATTCCCTGAGGAGAGAAATTTTGTTCTTTATTTTAACTCTTATTTTGGGGACAATCTTAATGTCTTGTGTGCTTAACTATAATGTACTTCTCAAATCTCTCTTTCGGTCGCTTGTTGCTATTAAAATTTAGAGTTTTCTCGATTCTGCATCTGCATCTTCGATATGCCAGTTAATTAAAAGTCTGGCAAAGCCCGATTGCATTTGCTTAAAAGTTTCTAAAGCCTTTCAAACAATTCCATACTGTGTACATCCTGTATCCATTGCATTCCATGATAGGACATTTTATTTGACATGCTGAAAAGCAAATAACTCATGCGAATATATCAAATTGCAAGATTTGTGGTGAGTTGAGGGGAAACGCAACCAGAAAACAAACAAATTACATAATTTTAAAAAAGTTCTAAAGCCTTTGTTTACAAATCCATATATATCCTGCAATCAATGCATTTCAAAGAATACACTGATTAGAACAGCCGACGAGTTTAGAAAATTCTCTGGCAACTTTCCTGGTTTAGAAGTCTTCACAGAAAAACCAAATATTTAATCTAGGTTAATTTATACTGAGTTGTATTCTTTTGATTGATTAGGTTAGATTGCATTTAATCTATAAAATATGTTCATACATACATCTTTTCAAATGTTTGTGTTGTTAATAGGTTCATATGCCTATGCTGCTCCTTTTATACAAATTATTTTATTATGACAATTATCTATGCGATAGAGTCTTTAAGTACTATGACATACTTTAGTATAAGAAACTATCAATTGGATATATCATAAAATCTAGGGTTTGTATATTAGTAAATATCTTTTTTTGAGACGATATTTAAACAAGAAATTAGTTAAGTTTATATAATCCATGTTTTTTGTTAGAACTCATTTAAATTAGTTTTGGGTTATGAATTTCTGGTAGAAATATATCTGGGTATTGGAAATAAACTTTATTATAAAGCTATGAAATATTATGGTGTGGTAAATAGTAATAAAGTTTTATCCTTGGAAATTGTGAAGTTTAACGTGTAAATAATGTTTATAGATATGTATAATTATATATGTCTATGTAACATTTAGTTTGTTAAATAATATTTTATAGGGTTTTCTCTTTTGTGAGAATTAAATTATGTCTTCCTTTTAAATTATATTAGTTCTTCTTGGAAATAAAATATAGAATGGGGATTATTATTAAGGTTGAGGTTTAAATTGGAGGTAGATATTTACCAAACTTACTTTGTTGTTATTATAGTTTTAAAATTATGAATTTGATATGTAATTATAATTATTTTTCTAGTAGTTTTATTTAAATCTTAAATAATATTTATATTGTGTTTAGAGTGTAACTAAATGTAGAAGTAAATTGTTCTAATTAAAAATAAATTGTGAGTTATGGTTAATCTAATTTTCTTAAACAATATTGTTGATTGTAAAATGAACGTATGTTATTTATAAATTGGGTAGATATGATGAGAGAAATTTGCTTATGTATTAAGGTTACAAAACGTGATTTACAAAAGTAATTTAAGTATGTCGTCATGGACCCTATGTCATTGCATGTACCCGAGTGGTTAGTTCCAGAGGCATAGGTGGTTTGTGTTTTGAGTTCATGAGTCGTGTTGATAAGTATTTTGAGACCATGAAGTTATAAAAGTATGTTGCCGCCTGTTTGATAAGATGATATGATGAATATTCGATGCCGCGAATACATAATGAGAAGGTGATAATCCCCTTTGTGGATGTATTGAGTGTAATTATCTTATATTGAGATTTGTGTTAGATTTTGAATGGGGAGGCATTGAGTATATTAATAAGAGAAATGTTTATGTATTGCTATGGACAAGGTTTTGTTAGTCGTCCTTGTGATTAAGATGACATGCAAGATGGTTAATTCCTTGCATAGTTATATATACATGTTGGTATGAGGATAATTGTGTGCAAGATGGTTAATGCCTTGCATGGATCATCATTGACATGATGATGGTTATTGTGCTTGTTTAGAGGGGGTTTCTAGTTGCAGGTAGGGGAGTGGCTCTCAATGGAGGCCGGAGCCCAAAGTGGCGTCCAGGACAACCCATGTGGGAGTTTGTTAATTCAGTGATAACCTAATTAATGAATTAGGGGGTTGGGTAGTTAATCACACTAAACAAGATAAGTGAATGCCTCACTCATGGCTCAAGTGCTCGTTTAGGCTTGAGATGAGATGAGAAGGCCTGGAATGGCAAGATCGACTACCTTGTCTTCACGAAAGGTATGTTGATTCCGCATGAGCGTTGTATGGGGGCCGGGAGTCGGGAGAGGCTGCCAGGACAACCCAAGATGGGGGCCGGGGCCTAGGAAGGCTTACCAGGACAACCCATGACAAGCCATGTGATGACACTCCTCCCTACTGCAGCGTAGCACTCCCTAGTTGTACTCTCCCCATTCGTTTTGTGCTTGCCTCTGGAAGTGTTGTTAAGTTGTTTGTGATCTTGACTTGTGTTGTTGGAGTTATGTGTTGTGTTGTTATTGCCATGTGTAGTATTGGCGTTTGGTCATTCTTTGTTCATGTTTAGTCTTGTCTACCTAACTGTATGTTGTAGTGGGAACCTTATGTTAACTCCTAGCTCGGGGGGTGGACCTTAGGGTTCCACATGGTCGGGTGGAAGAGCTTTAATCCATTGGTTTTTCTCCTTGCTTTTGTTCATGTGCGAGGATGTTGTATCATGTGTATCAGCCGTCAGATCTTGTACCAGACATGAAGTAAGTGATTTGTATTCACGTACTTGTCTATGTATCAGTTGATTTATAATGGTTGTGTTAGAAGAAATTGTATCTTTGTACTGGATCCTAATAATTACTCATCTGATGTTATGCAAATGTTTATTGATTAAATGCAATAGTTAGAATGATCTATTAATGTTAGTAAATGATGTATGACAGACTAGGTTGTTCGAATTGTCAAGCAATGCTCCCATGAAATCTTAGAGTAACAAGTTGATAGTTTAATGATGTATGATGCTGTGTTAAATATTACTTTGTTACTTTATTCTTTTTAAAAAAAAAATTATTCTGTTAAATTAGCATAGATGTGTTGTTATCTAAGGTGTTCTTGCGGGGCGTTACACTTAGTTTGACTCCCCTAGCTTTCCCTTGCAGAAAAATCTTGTTTCCTATAACATCTAGACACTCTACTATTTTGGCATAACAATCCACTTTGGCTCGATGTCTCCATAACTAGTTTATTCCTAGGATAACATCATACGAGCCTAGTGGGGATACATAAAAGTTTACTTATGTAGAGAAACTCAGAAGTTCGATTCTAGCCTCAAACTGACATTGCTCTACCTGAGCCTTGGTGTGATTTGCATATTTTATAGACCAAGTATTTTCCATAAAACCTGCCTTTATAGGTGTTTTATTTACTACCTTAGGAGAAACAAAACTTTTAGGAGTACTAGTATCAATCAAAATTGAAATTGGAAGTCCAAATAAAGTACCTGTTATTTCTATGGGAGTTACTTGGTACTCAGCTTGCCTGTTGTCCAAAGATGCATGAATGCATTGTTGAAATGCTGCTTGTTGTGAAGGTAGAGCATTTCCTCTTAGTTGATCTCCTTGTGTCTTATTAGGATACTAATTGGTGTAATGATCTTTGCCACATATGAAGCACCCTCCAACTGGCCCTCATCTCTCCTGAGGCTTCCCAGAATTGTCTTTGTTCTTCTTGGAGTAATTGTTGCCTCTTTTCTCCCCTTTGGAATCAGTTTTCTTATGCTTGTTCCCTTTATCATGTCTCTCTGAATGATCTTATTTCTTCCCCTTCTTCTTAGAGGGTTGTGAGGATTGAGACCAATTATACCTTTTTTGGTTCCTTTCCCTATAAGTCGACATGGCTTTCAATTTTTGTTAATATTTGATGGCCTTTTCATACACCTGGTCCATCATAGTAGGACCATGAACATTAACCTCACCCCCAATCTGAGCATTTAATCCCATAATAAACTATTGAATATGAAATTTCTCATCCTATTGGTACCATGACACATAATTTAACAGTTGGGTGAATTTTTCCAAATATTCATTTACAGACATGTCAGCTTGCTTCAAGTTTTGAAAATTAATAAGTTTCTAATCATAGAAAAATTTTGGTAACCATCTTTGCCTAAACAGTTTGACGAATCTGTCCCAAGTAAGGCTCATAGACCTCAAGCCCAGTTCCATCTTTTTGTTCATCCACCATGTGGCCACTTCAACAACTAACTAGAAAGCTCCACAAACTGCTTTTGTCACCTCATTACCATTCCTGATTTCAAAATATTTTTCCATTTCCATTAGCCATGCCTTCGCGACATCTCCGCTTATGGATCCATCAAATTTAGGAGGCATGACCTTTTTCATGTCCTGGGATAATTCCATAACCATTTGGCTCCTCTTGTCCTCCTCTTGTCTAGCCTTGGAGTGATTCTCTCCATGCTCACTATGGTGGGTGTCATTATGACGTACCTCGTCATCACCCCCATCATGTGTATTCTGATTGGGATCTTGTTGACCCCTTACCTCATGTTTTAGAGTTCCTATTCTCGCTCTTGTCTCTTCAAGCAAGGCAAGTATTCAGTCAAGTTTAGCCCCTAAGTGCTCAGAAGGTTGCCCTTCCTTAGGGGTATCTCCCATTCTGGTTCTTATCTGAACCTTTGATGCAATCTACTTATTCTTGAAGCTTGCAGAGGAGTCACAAATTAGTTTCCATGTTATTTAGGTCATTCCTAATACAAATCTATTCACATTCATGTAATCTTTAACAAGAAAGGAAAGATTGTTAAAATTTTGCAAATGCATTATTGGATTACATATAAACCATCAAAATTAAAAAAAAATTAATTACACCTTGCTACTACAAGTTCTTTACAAACTGGGATACATTCCCATGTTCATTTGTCAACCTTGAGCTTTTTCATTTCAGTTTTAGTAGGTGAGGGTACATGCAAGTACTCCTTCACAACCTCCTTAGATACAACATAATCCTTAGGATCATTTTCACAACTAGTGCTTTCGGTGTAGAGGGTTCTTCTGATGCTTCAATAGAGTTAGGGACAGCCATCCTTTCTGCTTTCCTAAACTCCTGCTTGATGTGTTCCATGTATTAGCAAAGGTTTCCTCATCAATTAACCGTGCTCCTGCTAGGTAGCCAGTCTGTTCAAGTTTCTTCATCCTCGAGGCTTATGCCTTCAAGATTGTTTGTTGACGTAGGTAACATCCATGTTATGTTACCTTCTTTCAAGGTGTTGTTCTAATTTTTACCATTCTAGCATAGAACATCCAAACATTAGCATACTTAATATTGGATAAACATAATCATCAAGTAGTGAGCTCATAGGTCCATGTATTGAACCCGGTTGCTTTGATACCATATGTAACATCCTCAATCCATAATCCACTAATTTAACATTACATTTAACTTAATCATGATATAAATTAACCACCTGATTAAGCAATTTAAGTTAAACAATAATGCTTCCATAATAATTCATCAAAAGCATAGAATTCAATCAGAATATATTGAAGCTTATAATTTCAATATTCAAATACACATTCTTAGTGAATAATTTTCACTATACATGTACAAAATATGCTCTAGGCATTAAACATATTGAGGTATACATTACAATTGACCATCAAGTCATAAATCAAATATCATTGCATCTAGAACATATGACATCAATCTCCATAAGTCTCAGCTTGTCTCATGCTTGGGAAGGAGAGCATCATCCAGGTGCTTTTCCACCAACCACTGACTGGTGGTCCCCCACAGACCTTCCTACCTGGAAGTGGCTTGACCCTTCACAGAAGGGATATATTAGGAATTGATAGGTTGCCATCTGAGTATTTGGTGTTGTGTCCTTCATAATGTCTCATGCTCACACAACTATAGATTCCCTCTAACTATGTATGACGCTTCTAGAGACCATTATGCCATCTGGACCACTGTGGACCGACAATGCATGCAGAGACAGATGCATTACTTTGGCCAAAGTTTTACATACATATACGTTACATCATGAATGTTGTCACATGTCCACCACCTAACTCGACTTATAAGCTATCATGTCCTACAGTATGTTTAGATTGACCTTTCACTCTAGGTTTGAATAAGTGGAATCCATTCGATACATAGTCCATTTTAGGATGATCGAGTCCCCTATTGGGTTTGTTTTCAACCAACTAGTTTACCTATTTTAATGAGGAACTAGTGACTCCTCACCACCAGATTCTATTTTTAATCATTACACAATTTGAACCACATTCACCATTCCATGTCCATCGTGGTTCACAACATCTAAATAATAATTTATCCTATAAGATAGAATCATATACATACTATCATGGGCATTCCTTGCCTTTGTTAAATATCTTGATTTACTTTGAGTGATAACTTACATTACCCTTACAATGTTAGGTAAAGACACTAATCTTACTAAATAAAAGAAAAGGGTAGTTATCATAGCAAACAACCACATACAATCATTATGGTTTCAATTATATCACCTTCTCAACTGAAGGAACCAAGAATAGCCATGAATATTTTAAACACCAATATTAATCCCCATTCAACCTTTATATACAAGAAGCCATCATTTAGTTGAGTTCTATAAGCATTATTTTTCATAAGGCTATTTCAGCCATCTACAAAGACATCATTAATTCGATGTATACATGCAGAAAGTAAAACAAGGTCTTAGCCATGATGGCCTCGAGCCCCATAATAGTGTAAGTCTCAAGTGTTTAATACAACCTTCGTGGCCACAATTATAATATTATTGGGTGCATATCACTATATGGCACGACTTTAATAGCCGTAGACTATAAGCACAGTTATGAATGCATGATAATACCATGCTTGGCCATCCCGGCCTCGAGTGGTATCATAATACAAGAGAGTCATGAAATGACACTTGGCCTCCATGGCTGCAAGAAAAAAGAACTACAAAGATTAAAGTTTAATGCCATTCAGCCTCTTGGGCCGCAGGCATAAAGAATAATAAATATTATGGTTTTAAAGTCCCTTAGCCTCCATGGCTTCGAGCAGTGGTAAAGACTCCCATAAAAATTATAAAACAATGGCATTCGGCCTATAAGGCCACTATCTGCAATAAAGATTACATTGCATGAGCACTCAGCCTTCATGGTCTTGAGCAATGTCTCAGGATGATATGATAATAAAGTTTTGGCTCGACCATAGGCCTTGAAGTGCAATATAATAAAGATTGGGATTGGCCATAGGCCTAGAGAGATACATTCAAAAGAATGTAAAGCTAGTGTGGCTTGGCCTTGGCCACGATCACACAGTCAAAAGAAAATAAAGATAGTATGGCTCGACCTCTGGTCACGAGCACACAACATAATTGAAAGAGAGTATAGAAAATATGGCTTGGCCCTTGGCCTTGAGCCTCACAATGAAAATGAATTCAAAGATTAGTTGGGTCGTCAGACCTCAGCTACTCAAACATATAACGATGATGAAAATTCCATAGCGATACATAATATAGAAATACACTCATTACCCAAATGGAGTTCTTGCTACCAAAGAATACATAGTTTGACCTGCTCTCCTTTCCTAAATATTCTTCCATAAATTGTAGAGTAGAGCTCTCTTTCCTTTCTGCCGAATCCCCAAGAAACAAGATTTTCCTTAAACTCTTCCCCCAAAAAAAAAACATAGTCTCCCTCGAAGACTCCAAGGTTATGGCCTTATCCAATATGCATGCCTAAAAACATGGAGAACTACCACCCTCAACCAAGGTGGTGAGAGTGGCTTCTCCATTCGACCAACCACCTCAAGAAGGTCTGTGGGAGCAAGACACATGTCAAGCTATGGTGAGCTCAAAGCTCCCATAAAATAATACCATCAACAACAAAATAATAGTAAGCATAGTAACATGGCTTGATATGAAATATCAACTTTATAATATTATTATGCACAACCATAGGATGTTGTGAATACTTATATTATCCAAAATTGTTGTTATTCGACGACACCTCCTTCATGGAGATAGATTTATCAAGAAATTTAGGGATCGAGGACCGCTCTCCCTTCTTTGCTAAGGACAAAGAACAAGACTAACTATTGACTCGATTTGACATTCCAAAAATGTCATTAGTCAAGTCAAAGCAACATTGTCGAAATGACTGAATTGATAAGTCACCTAAAGGGAAAAATAACTTATCAAGTCAAGAGAAACTTACACAAAATTGCAAGGCTCGAAAGTACATAAAGTCTAACACTAAGATGGCTAGCAACCTTCCTATTTTCCAACATCTATTCCTTCCTCCTAGATGATACTCTCATTCCATCTCCAGAAGATGATCACTTTCCTGATCCAACTCACAACCACAAAAATCATGATCAGTGCATCATAATATGATCAATAAATCATAATAATTAAATAATCATTTAAATCTAGAATCTCTTAACTAACTAACATTCATAAGAAGAAGTGACTAATTTGACATTTCCACAACATCATAATCCAACTACTAATTAATCCTCCTAATTACCATGTAAACATAAGATTAAGCTAATCACGGGTTAGGGATGTAACATAATTGAATGGACCTATCTAGTAAATAATCAATCATAATTCCAAATCACAAAACCTAGGAGTAAATCCAACCCCCACATATTTTGAAAAGGTCACTGCGGTACCATAGAAATGGTTAAGAGTGGATACAAGAAGTTGTGTAGTACCACACACGTCATTAAGGTCTCATGTAGGAAATTGACAAGTAGAAAATATGTTAGCCCAATACTATATAACCAAAAGATCCAACAACAAAAGGAATAATGTGGTATTTACAAAAGGCTAGAATGGTATGAGACATGTGTTAGGGACATGTCCTTATACCATACAAAACTATATATTAAAGGAGGCATACAACATATGTAATGAGTAGGAATTGTTGGAGTAGAATCACTGGTATACTAATTTTAACAGGAGCTTGAGACCTTGAAATAATCTTTCAAAACTTTGAAACAAAGGCAACTTCTATTGAATGGAGATGAGGCATCATATTAACTATGAACATCATGATAGCTTTGGTTAAGTTAAGATAAGTATCATGACAAATAAAACTGAAAGATCAATGTCAAGAATACATCAACACAATATTATGAAACAATCTAAGATAAGTATTGACTCATGAACATCAGACTTAAGAGTAAGGGTGTTCACATATTAGACACAGAAGCATATAGATATTAACTTGTAAAGTTTGATTGACCATAATGAGGATGAGAAGAGAACATCATTTCAGATAATGATATATGATGAATATGTGTTCATGCAGAACAAATTAACTTAGGATAACTTTAAAACTAAATGACACATAATAAGCAAATGAACATGGGGATCAAACACATCAGTGATAATAAAAACCCATAACACAAATATTGTCCTGAATAGAAAACCCTCATGGGGAATAAAAACCACTTGAAATGGCTCACTGGCTTAATCAAAATGTGCTTCATTAGAAAATACATATGCCTCACTGGTTGTTTGTGCCTCACTAGCTATTTGTGCCTCACTGGTTGTTTGTGCCTCACTGGTTGTTTGTGCCTCACTGGCTGTTTGTGCCTCACTGGCATATTTCAATCAAATACAATGTTCCTCTACATTCCAATCCTTAACTGTCTCATTATTTGAGACTCAAGCATCAATACAATAGCTCATTTACACTCTGGTATAACCTTACAGTAGAATCATTACAATAGCTCATTAACACTCTGGTATAACCTTAATGATTATGCAATAAACATAGATAATCAACCTCTTATTAGATGTTTTTAAAAAACCCTTTTTTATACAATATTACAAAGTCTTCTTTCTCTCATTAAATAGTTTGTGAATGTAACTGATCTTCTTCAACTATCAGAGATAGTTTTTAACTGTACTAGAATCTAACAAAGGAATGTGGTCAAGTAAACCCATATAGAACTTGTTACAAAGTCTTTAAATCTTTTACAATAATGAATCTTTAACCATTGCTTGAAACTCTTTAACCACAATTTGAATCTTTAGTCACATTGATAACAAATAATCTTTGAAAACTGTTTATTATAACCGCTACACCAAACTTTTTTTTTGACAGTAGTCAACAATATCTAGTTTATATAATTTTCCAAACTGTTTAAATGCCTTTTTCAAACTGAAGAAATAATCAAAACTACCTTCAAGCATTCGAGCAGGAAACCCTAGTGATAAATCATAAGAGTAAATTCTTCAAACCCTAACCATGGGTTTAACACAAGTCATCTCAAACTCTTCTGT
The DNA here is from genome assembly GCA_027924645.1 of Cunninghamia lanceolata. Classification (NCBI taxonomy): domain Eukaryota; kingdom Viridiplantae; phylum Streptophyta; class Pinopsida; order Cupressales; family Cupressaceae; genus Cunninghamia; species Cunninghamia lanceolata. The sequence goes on from BSBN01000070.1 coordinate 294,087, forward strand.
CTACAACTGAGTATAAAGAAGTTACATAACAGACCATCCATGTCTATTAACTATTTTTCAATGAACAAAATTGCTTTAATAACAAATACTTTTCAGTGCATATTCCAGATAGGGTTCAAGACTAGTATAAACCCTCATAAGTAAAGCAAGAAAAATATTTCTTTTTCAGCCTTTTTAAAAATAGAGAATAACAATTTTATTCGACCAATCCCGTATGAGAACACAAAGAAAGATGTCACCTATTTTGATATGCCATAACTATCAAGAAGACTATGCATAATTGTCACCTTTGACTCTCGAGCATCCCCATCATCATAACTAGTTTCACCTTTGACCGAGCATTGTCATTTCACAAAGGATCTCCATCATGATAACCAAAAACTTCAGCATTTTGCATAACGATTAAACCCTAAGTCGAGAGATACATGATATACATCAATGTTGCATAATGCAAAATGAAACTTCATCAAGCCTTTTTTCCATATTATTCCTTTTACTGCTTGTCACAGTAAACCCTAAAAGGCCCAGTGACTTAGAAGTTAAACCATCAACTTTTACCTTCTTTGAAGACCATAAACCTGCCCAACAGGTTAAATGACTTTAAGTGCCCAATGAATGCTTTATGCAAACCAAAATTTTTCAAATGATTTTCAAATAGATTCCTTTTTAACAAATAATAATATACACTATGATGCCCCTCAAGTGAATTAAATCAGTTTAAAACTGATATGGTAGGCTTTAGGCTATTATAAGCTTGCATTGTGCATAAATGAAACATCATAGGACTAAAAGACCTTGAGACCAAATTGTCTCATGATGCAAATGAAATCATAACACCAATTGATACATGAGAGATCACTTGTAATACCAAACAAGGATACCAAAAATGAAACCATCACTGTAATGTCAAAAGATGAAACCAATGATATTATAATCAACAAGCACTTGTAGAGCATAACACTCACTATAACAAATCTATATGAAGTGCATGCCTCAGCCAAACAAGGGGACCATATATACAAACAAGGATGCCATATACCATATGCATCATAGTATCATACCATTACCATTACCATATAGAACCAATAACCTCTATCTTGTAGAGCATAGTAAGTACCACAACCAACATGTTTGATGTCTCTTCAAGACAGAACCCCATCAATACCAATTGAACAACATTATGAGCATTATCAAGAACAAGAGCACTTACATCAAATGCTAAACATCATGAATACCAATACCAATTCCATCTACCATATGATCCAACTGTCATGTGCCATGCCACAAACCTGAGAGTTTGTGTATTTGTTATCAAGGACAACAACTGAGATGGCAACAAACTCCCCCTTTGTCCTTGATGAAAAAACACAACTCTCTCTTCCCCTTTTTGCATCAAAGACAAAGGGAGGAAGAATTGTGCAATTGCCTCAAAGATGGATCAGAAACCATAAGCCAGTATGTTGCAGAAAATATAAGTAAAACAGAAAAATGTAAATCATACCATGACTATTCAACAAAGCATGAAACATCCAGAATGGCTTGAAATATAACTACACTGTCAGTACTATATAAATGAGCATGCATCAAAACAAGGACAACAATTGAAGATGCCAAACATGAGAGATATGAGGGTTGTCATCTGAATAGAGTAGAACACCACTGTCACAGCATATATCAATGATCAAGTATCATTAAAGTAGAAAGTAAACTTCTGAACATACCACTATACCAATGTAATGCCAACTTCTAATATATAACGATGCTATAGTAACACAAGGAAACATGAATGTTGATAATCACTTATCACATTAATGTACCAACTGACATAACAAGAATGAATAATATGCAAAGAAGCTCCCCTAAGAATAATAGCACATTAAGTTTGCATTAATGCCAACACATCTTCACAATAGTCACTTTACTTTAAGAAGCTTTAGAATAGTGTACTGTAGGTAAAGCAAGATCTTTATCATTCATTGTCTATTGCAATCACCATACTACTGTCCAAAGAACTCTTTCACTATTGTACCATGAAATCTCAAGCACTAAAAAATAATGTTAGAGGAAAAATCATTGTGAACATGAAACACTACACAATCAAATGGTACTATGAAAGACTTCATATCTTGATGAAAGACCTGTGAATCACAACTTCTCAAAATGCTAAGCATAATATCACATTATAAGTAAAACATGGTTCATCATTCATTGTCCATTGTGACAAAAAATCAATGCAAAAATTGTATTATGTCTTCAAACAATATTGTGATTAATCAAGGCAAGAGAACATGAAATCTGATCAGACTATATGGATTAGAAAGAAGGCATCAGAAAACATTGTTCAACTATATCAAATGCATGTCAATTGTCCACAGAATCAGAATCTACTATATAACAAGAATCAAACCAGAATCCACTAAAAACCACATCACTATTGAAGGATATCCCACTACTGTTGACACTGTTGAAGGCACACCAAGATCATTGCATCACAACATTACCAAGATCACTGTTACACCAAAAAGTTAGACAATAAGATCTGCTGTCCATTCAGTTAGATAGTCTGCTAGCAATAACATGCCATCCAAGTCAACCAAATGCTTCCCAACCAAATGCTTCCATGTCATACCAAGTCAAACATGATCATAAAAGCATAAGACTACTCTGAGATGAGAAAGAAAAATAATACAAACCTTCCTTCAAGGAATCAACTTCATATCAAGGACTACACCGAGATCAAGCAAATGCAAAACATTGTATATTTACTACTTCAACTTAATACTATCTTCACTACTCAAGATATCAGTAGAACACCAAATATAGTCACTACCATTCCAACTGTATATTGCTCAAAGGTCTCAAGAAGAACATATTGAATCATTGCCAAAGGAAAAATCATACAACTTGACCAAGTGTTTTATAAGTCGCTGCCATCAAACAAACACATTAGTCTCAAGACAACCTATATGGATGATTGTATAAGGGGTTTGAGAGATACATTACAGATCAACTCCCCCTTAATTCATTGTATTCTTTATGCACTCATGGATATCTCTTGTGTAGTATGCACAAGATTAGGACTTCCTTCTTCTTGTCTTTGTTTTCTTCTCCAAACTAGTATAGAATATTTGTTTTCCTTGCCCAAGGCATTCAATTGCTTTTGCTTAAGCATATAGCCTCTAGTTGGGTTTATCCTTCCTTTACACCATTGTGCTTTATGCCCAAAACTATTGCGTCTAAAACACAAAATATTGTAGTTTTGAACAAGAGGAGAATATTTTCTTCTAGGTAATTTGAGAGAGTCATACCTTGCATGCATCCAACAATTTCTTACAAAATGGCCAATGTTATTGTAGTTCTAACAAACATTATTGTAGTTCTGATTTGACCAGCCATAAAAACTTTTCTCTTTATTCCACCCAAAACCATTTCTTTTACAATCTCTGGCCCTATGACCATAAACATGACATGCAAAAAAATAACAGTGGAATTGTGAATAATTATACTTGATAGGTGGAAATCTTGAAGATTTGTTATCAGCAATGTTAACCTTAGCTTTCTTCTTGGATTCAATCTCAGGTGCATCAAAATGAAATGTCAGGTCTATCTTCTTCCTAAGAGCATCTCATGTCTTGGAATATTCTCCTTTCTCATAGCCTAAGCCAGTAGTGTCCCTATAATACCTTTGCTTGCTCAACATGTCATTCAGGCAGTCAGTACTCTTTTCAAATTGAATATTCTTTTGCAATTTTGAAGATGCTTCTTCCACATTCTTTCTCAAAGAGACTATTTCTTTCTCTAATTTCAGACATGCTATTCTTTTTACTTCAAGATCAGACTTAGTCATATCTATTATTCTTTTGGCTTCCACAACTTCAATTTTTAGACTGATAATCTATTTGTCAGACTCATCAACTTGACTTCTTAAATCTACAATCAACTTTCTTGCCTCTTCAAATTCAACTAAAACTTTTGCAAGATCAGAGAGTACCTTAGTCTTAGAATCCTTCTCTTGCTGAAGTTGAACATTTAATTCCTAGTTCTCTTTTTCAAGATACTTGTTCATTTCTAGAGAACATAAAAGTTCTCCTTCAATATCAACTTCATAGTCATTTTCATCAAACTCTTGTCCATTTTCATCTACAAAGAAATCTCCTTCTACATCATCAATCTCAAAAATAAAGTCATTGTCTTTATCATACTTTGTGTCAACCTTCAAAGGTAACTCAAGCAACGGCTCATCACTGGGATTGACTGGAGTTTGCTGTATAGTTATTTGTTTGACATCTTTTCTTCCTTTATTTCTTCTACACTTTCCCATGCTTCTCCACTATCAGGGCCTACCCAAGCCAGTTAGACTTCTATAGGGAATGTGCACTCTAATACCACTTGTTGGAGTACAATACCATTGACAGGGGGGTGAATCAGTGGTATACTAATTTTAACAAGACCTTGAGACCTTGAAATAATCTTTCAAAACTTTGAAACAAAGGCAACTTCTATTGAATGGAGATGAGGCATCATATTAACTATGAACATCATGACAACTTTGGTTAAGTTAAGATAGGTATCATGACAACTAAAACTGACAGATCAATGTCAAGAATACATCAACACAATATTATGAAACAATCTAAGATAAGTATTGACTCATGGAAATCAGACTTAAGAGTAAGGTTGTTCACATATTAGACACGCAAGCATATAGATATTAACTTGTAAAGTTTGATTGACCATAATGAGGATGAGTAGAGAACATCATTTCAGACAATGATATATGATGAATATGTGTTCATGTAGACGAGATCAACTTAGGATAACTTTAAAACTGAATGACACATGACAAGCAAATGAACATGAGGATCAAACACATCAGTGGTAGTAAAAAACCATAACACAAATATTGTCCTGAGTGGAAAACCCTCATGGGGAATAGAAACCACTCGAAATGCCTCATCGACTTAATCAAAATGTGATTCACTAGCAAATACAGATGCCTCATTAGCTGTTTGTGCCTCACTGGCTATTTGTGCCTCATTGGCTATTTGTGTATCACTGGTTGTTTGTGCTTCACTGGTTGTTTGTGCCTCACTAGCATATTTCAATCAAATACAATGAATAATATGAGTCAATACAGAGGGTTACTCTGTTCCTCTACATTCCAATCCTTAACTGTCTCATTATTTGAGACTCAAGTATCAATACAATAGCTCATTTACACTCTGGTATAACTTTACAATAGCATCATTACAACAACTCATTAACACTCTGGTATAACCTTAATGATTGTGCAATAAACATAGATCATCAACCTCTTATTAGATGTTTTTAAAAAACCCTTTTTTATACAATATTACAAAGTCTTCTTTCTCTCATTAAATAGTTTATGAATGTAACTGATCTTCTTCAACTGTCTGAGACAATTTTTAACTGTAGTAGAATCTAACAAAGGATTGTGGTCAAGTAGACCCATATAGAACTTGTTACAAAGTCTTTAAATCTTTTACAATAATGAATCTTTAACCACTGTTTGAAACTCGTTAACCATAGTTTGAATCTTTAGTCACATTGATAACAAATAATCTTCAAATTGTCTATTATAACTGCTACGCCAAACTTTCTTTTCGACAGCAGTCAACAATATCTAGTTTATATAATTTTCCAAACTATTTAAATGTCTTTTTCAAACTGAAGAAATAATCAAAACTACCTTCAAGCATTCGAGCAGGAAACCCTAGTGATCAATCATAAGAGTAAATTCTTCAAACCCTAACCATGGGTTTAACACAAGTCATCTCAAACTCTTCTGTCCACAACCAAGTATAAAGAAGTTACATAACAGACCATCCATGTCTATTAACTATTTTTCAATGAACAAAATTGCTTTAACAACAAGTACTTTTTAGTGTATATTCTAGATAGGGTTCAAGACTAGTATAAACCCTCATAAGCAAAGCAACAAAAATACTTCTTTTTCAGCCTTTTCAAAAATGGAGAATAACAATTTTATTTGACCAATCCCATATGAGAAGATAAAGAAAGATGTCACCTATTTTGATATGCCATAACTGTCGAGAAGACTGTGCATAACTATCACCTTTGACTCCTGAGCATCCCCATCATCATAACCAATTTCACCTTTGACCGGACATTGTCATTTCACATAGGATCTCCATCATGATAACTAGAAACTTTAGTATTTTGTATAACGATTAAACCCTAAGTCGAGAGATACATGATATACGTCAAAGTTGCATAATGCAAAATGAAACCTCATCAAGCCTTTTTTCCATATTATTCCTTTTACTACTTGTCCCGGTAAGCCCTAAAAGGCCTGGTGACTTAGAAGTTAAACCATCAACTTTTACCTTCTTTGAAGACCATAAACATGCCCAACAGGTTAAATGACTTTAAGTGTCCGATGAATGTTTTATGCAAACCAAAGTTTTTCAAATGATTTTCAACTAAATGCCTTTTTAACAAATAATAATATAGACTATGATGCCCCTCAAGTGAGTTAAATCACTTTAGAAATGATATGGTAGGCTTTAGGCTATTATAACCTTGCATTGTGCATAAATGAAAATCATAGCACTAAAAGAACTTGAGACCAAATTGTCTCATGATGTAGATGAAATCATAACACCAATTGGTACATGAGAGCTCACTTGTAACACCAAACGAGGATACCAAAAATGAAACCATCACTGTAATGTCAAAAGATGAAACCAATGATATTATAATCAACAAGCACTTGTAGAGCATAACACTCACTATAACCAATATATCTGAAGTGCATGCCTTAGCCAAACAAGGAGACCATATATACAAACAAGGATGCCATATACCATATGCTTCATAGTATCATACCATTACCATTACCATATAGAACCAATAACCTCTGTCCTGTAGAGCATAGTAAGTACCACAACCAACATGTATAACCAACATGTCTGATGTCTCTTCAAGACAAAACCCCATCAATACCGAGTGAACAACATTATGAGAATTATCAAGAACAAGAGCACTTGCATCAAATGCTAAACATCATGAATACCAATACCAATGCCAACTGCCATATGATCCAACTATCATGTGCCATGCCACAAACAAGGACAACAACTGAGAGGGCAACAGGAATATGAGAGCACAATATTTCAAGGGTGGAATTCACAGAGTATGAGGCTACAAGTAGAACACAAATGTATTCTAATAAAACCTCAACATATTTTTTCACCATTTAATTTTAAAGTCCTATTTTCATCCGTGACTATGAAACTCTTTGTTGCATACTTATAATCTTTGTTCTATTTTAATTTGTCATCAATTTTATACTCATGATTCTAAAATTTTGTGTTTGTTTTGAATTGCTCTAAGTATTTTTAATGGTAAATATGTTCAAGTGTCTATTGAATTGTTTGGAATTTAAGTTCCTTAATTTTGTATTTTATACTTTTCCACTAAAGTTTTACCTTTTTCTAAATTCTAAAAATTACTTGCATTTCTTATAACTTGAATTAAAATTGACCTTCAGTGCAAGGGTATTTTCAAAGCGTAAGGTGAAAATAACCATAGTTTGAGTTAATTTAATCACTTTATTTCAATTTTTTTACATCACAAATAAGGCCTTCCAAACTTTGAATTATTAGTGAAGCATGAGAGGATTCCATTTTGTGAAGTTCCATCATTGTATTATTGGAAATTGTAAAATATTAAAATGCCATTCTATCTACAAATTATAAAATATTTGGCCATTCTATCTCCCAACCACATTGTAGATGTTTGAGTAGAGGACATATGCCAAATAGTATTGTGGATCCACCTCAAGAGCACACTTTATAGCTGTAATTCAAACTACAAATCTTAAATGGGATTGAAACCTCATTTAGAGTGGACCTTTAGATGCACATAAATTTTGATATGGTTATAGTACCATAATTTGTTGATACAATTATCCAATTCACCAAATATTAAAGCATGTGTTATATGGATGTTTAAATATTAGCTCTTAGATATTTATATAAAACACATGGTAAAAATAAGTACTCTATTAGATCCCTCTCACCAAAGTTCTTGATGCTAATTTTCGTCTAGCACATGATGATCTATGTTAAAACAAAAAATTAAGCATTGTCAAAATTGAGTCTTATTTATTAAAATTAAATAGAAGTGCTAAAATTAACCATTATGCAACCATCAAGCTAGAAAATAACAAAAAAGTTTAAGATTGACAAATTCCAATCACATTTACATAAAAGGACAAATTACTTCCACCTAAGGAAGCAACTAGTTTTGCTATGTGTATCTTGTTATATTTGGATTCACATTTAATAACTGTGGTATAATTTAATTGAACTTTTGAAAAGATAAATGGTCACGTTATATTTTTTATGTGTAATAAAGTTTACTTCTAAATTTGAATCAAAACATGAAAAAAAATTGAAATAGACAATTAAATTTAGTTTTCAATATTTATTTTACTTCATAGTAGAGATGGAGGTACTATAATATCATATTTAAATTGGTACTTTCTACCAATAAGAACAAAACAAAAATAATAAAAAAGTACATATACATCCACTACACAACCTTCATAGAGAATGGGATTGGAGGGAATCTTTTAGGGAAAAGGGAAGGGAAAGGGGAAGGGGAAGGGGAAGGCGTATAAAAATACTTTATTAAAAGATCTTTTCTCGAACACTTTGATCAAGAATGACAATAATGTCATCCATGACTTTAAAACATCTTGTTCTACATTTTTTGTTGAAGCATAATACTCCAATAACAATTGAAAACCCAATTCCAATGCTCAATCCAATTCCCACTCCCCACCATACATTTTCCTCCCACTCTTCTCCACATACATCTTCACCATAAGTGTTGTTTGAAGAAGGAGAAGAGGAACAATTTATGTTTATTTGAATTCCACAAAGATCTCCATTGCTTGAAAATGATCTTTCATCAAATGTTAACAACTGTCCTCCTTCTGGTATCCTACCTAAAAAATTATTAGAAGATATGTTCAAGTAACTCAAAAATGTGAGAGATTGTAGTTCTGCAGGAATATTTCCAATAAGATTATTCCTTGAAAGATCAAGTGACTCCAACTGCACAAGATTTCCAAAAGAAGAAGGAATTTTTCCACTGAGATGATCCCTTGACAAATTGAGAATCCTTAGACCAATGAGGAATCCAATTTCTGGAGGAATATTGCCTGAGAAGTTGTTATTTGAGAGATCAAGACACCGAACCAATGCCAAAGATCTCACATACTCTAGAAATTGTCCTTTGTTGATTATTTCCATTTTTTCTAAATAAGGCCTTGAGCTTGAACCTGAGTATTGAAGGACTTCTGCACTTTGTGTTTGATTTACCATTGCTCTCAAGTTTTTTAAGCTACTTGGAATAGCTCCAGACAAATTGTTATTTGACAAAATCAAGACTTGAAGATTCTGTAATTTTGTTAACTGCAATGGTATTCCACCTTGGAATTTATTAGATCTCAATACCAAAATTCGAAGACCAAATAACTTTCCTATCCAATTTGGGATGGTTCCTTGCATGTTATTATATCCCAAATCTAGAATCTCCAAAGAAGTGCAATTTTTAATTGATGATGGAATTGGCCCTTGTAGTCTGTTACTCAAGTAAATGCTAAAGTAAATAATTTGTTTTCATTTAATTTATTTCAAAATTATTAAAAATAACATAGCTCTTCAATTAAAAATAAAGTAAATAATGTTTAAAATAAAGTAAATAATGTTTAAATAAAATAGTTCTTAAATAAATGTTAAAGCAAATAGTTCTTAGATAATTATAATTTTAGGACATGTAATTTACAACTATCATAATCCATTTTGAATTTGCTCAATTTTATTTTTTATTCATTGATATGGAAATAAATAAGAAAGATTGACAAACATAGCTATTCCAACACATTATTGCAAGTTGTAGTCTTAAGCATGAAAAGATGTTAAGAAACAAGAAAGATTGACAATTATTGATTTAGATGTTTAATAACCCTTCTTTGATTTTTAACAATCCTTGACAATTATTTCAAGTCTTGAGCATAGAAAGATAAAGAAATGAGAAAGATTGACAATTATTGATTTAGATGTTTAACAACCCTCCTTTGATTTTTAACAATCCTTGACAATTATTTTAAATCTTGAGCATAAAAGGATAAAGAAATGAGAAAGATTGACAATTATTGATTTAGATGTTTAACAACCCTTCTTTGATTTTTAACAATTATTGACACTTATTTCAAGTCTTGAGCATAGAAAGATAAAAAAATGAGAAATATTGACAATTATTGATTTAGATGTTTAACGACCCTTCTTTGATTTTTAACAATCCTTGAAAATTATTTCAAGTCTTGAGCATAGAAAGATAAGGAAATGAGAAAGATGAACAATTATTGATTTAGGTTTTTGACCACTCTTCTTTGATCAATTACTGATAGTTATTGTTGAAAATATTTAAATTTATTTAAAAAAATGATATATTAAGAATTTGGTTTTTTTTAAATGAAAGATTTTTAGATCAAATTCAAATAATTTGGCCAATAGACCATTCTATATATGTACACATCTTGTAACCACTAAAAATTTGATAGTCATTTAAAAAAAAATTGTTTGTCCAAAATCTTTTAAAAAATTGGTTGAATAAGTGTTAAAAACAACAACTAAAAAATAGCAAATAGAAGGAGAAGACCCAAAAATAGACAATGGAAGGAGACATCGTGCAAGAAAGACTAGCTGCAGGGAAATAAATCAGAGAATGAAATGCCACGAGCAAGATGATTCTTGTAAAGACCTAGACATATCTTAGAACAAAAGGAAGGGTGATGGGTTACAGGAGCCTCTAAATCATTTATCAATGAGCTCTACTGCTGCCATGGATAATAATAGTGATGATACTCAAAAGGGCAGGTCTGAGGATGATGATGACTTGCCACCACCAACTATCTGACGTCCTTGGAAATTGAAACTTCATGGGAAGGTGATTGTTTTGATGAATATGAAATTTGTGTATCTTACATATGTGGTTTTGAGTTTGAATGTTTTCTTGACATTTCCCTTGAATTTAGTTTCATCCTTGGGAAGAATTGAATCCCAATGACTTAACAACAGTTCCTCGCAAGCTATGAACAGGTTTTGGTAAAACTCATCCAATTTTGGTCACAGGTTTTAATCTGTTTGACAATGTTTTTGTTGCTTGGACATAATTCACCAGCAATTGTGTTTCCAATTGAAACACCTATGACAAAATGTCAACAAGAATCTACATCGCATATGCATGTAGCTGATATTTTAAAGAAACACCTTCAAAATGATGCTACTACAATGTCTGCTCCATTTAGTTCTAATGTAGTTGTTACAACTTACTTCTGGTTGGAAGAAGGTCAGTATCCAATATTTTATTTCATAATGTATTTGCAGAAGTATGAGTGTATTTCTCTTCAGTTGTGTCTCAAGGTTTCAGTGCCTTGGGATTCCTTTATTGCAGAAGCTTGACAATTTGAACCCTCCAACTGTAAATATGGTGAAGGTCTACACCAATCACTTTAATGGAGAGCTCAAATATTGTGAGATGGAATTTATTTAATGACTTTAATGGAGAGCTCAAATATTGTTGGATGGAATTTATTTAATGACTTTAATGGAGAGCTCAAATATTGTTGGATGCAATTTATTTTATGGTGATTCTAAACCTTGCACTATTATATGCAAACATCCTCCTCAAAAGTATCTAAAGTAAAAGTAGAGGTTGCAGAAACTCTATATGATCTTGCAAGAATATTTGTAGCTGAAACAGTTTATCTAGAAAAAATCTAAAAAAATCTAAGCTAGGCTTATTAGCAGCAAAATCAGGATCAGCAAGTAGTTCTACAGAACCTGATAGGATGCAAAGCCCTAGAGCAGTAATTGCTGATGTGGCTTTCCCATCCTCCCCCCTTGCCTAGAGCCAACTGGAAGGTATTGTTTTACTGTTCATTTGCCAGAATCTTAAAGTTTGGCCAAGAGGTCATGTCTGAAGGATTCCCATATTAGCAATTTTCTTCTACAGTTGCAGTTATGAAGAAGAAGCATCCATGAATGAGTTTGGAAACAAAGGATGAGGAGCCTATGTTACTAGAAATAATGATAACGGAAGGTAGCAATCCACCATCAATTGACATCCGAAGCACAACTAACCCATCAAAAAAGCTCACTATTTCAAACCACTCTACTTATATATCATCCATTTCAATGGTCAAACAATCAATAGCAATTTTACACCTCATTCACAATAAAAAGTGTTAAATATTTGTCCTATTTTTATTGGCCAAAATTAACCTTTGACTGTTGAAGTGGATGATATTTAAGAACAACCATTTCAAGCTCGGCTATACCAATCAATGTGCCCAATAAGGGTACTGAACTCAAAGAAAACCTGGAATATAAAAGGGAAGTTGTACAAAAACCAAAGCTTGAGAATAGGCAAGTTATATCCATCTTACACTTTTAGAGCTCCTCAAAACGGAGGTAGACAAAAGGAAATTTGCAATATTCCTTAAACGATGTCCATTTCATTATTCACTTCTATTTCTTACAAACATTTTATGGTGTCATGCATTTTTTCAATTATCCAATTGAAAAACTCTGAAAGATTAGTAGCTACTATGGAATTTTTTGTGATAAGTGAATGGTTATCAAATGTCTATCATTTGAAATGAACCTCCCAAAGAATGGGATGGTTCCTTTTCAGCTTAACCTGATATCAACAAACTTTGTTGGATTCAATGCTCAACCTAATCCAACATTCCTCAACTCTATTTCTCCATACACTCTTCCTTTAATGAAATATGTAACAACCTCTAATGTAAGGTCAAATTAAAAAAAAACAATGTTTAAGATAGATTATAACTCTTGAGCTATGAAATGATTAGTGTTAGTGAAAGAAAGAAAAGTAACGATCACTCTCATATTTGTATTAAAAGAAAAATGACTTGTTATTTAAAGTTACATTTTCTATATTGTATTGTCTCTTTTACCTATTAAAACTTTGAAATTGATAAGGCAGTTTAATAGGAAAAAAAGGAATGTAATCATTATTTATATTTTTGGTTTTCATTGGACATTGTTTATATTTTAGATTTTTCTACATAGTTACAATTTACAATAAGAATTAATGAAGAATAAGTATTGTTGTAAATCTTCCTCTTAATGGTTTTCACTTTATTTTTTCAATGGTCTTATTGTATTTAGGAAAACAAATTATTCATGCAAGGCAGATAATGAGATTATGGGTGATATTATTATATATGTTTTAATGTATTTATTAAGAAATTATAAATCTTATACCAATAAAGAACTTTTTAACAATTTACTATGTATTAATAGTAACATTAGTTTTTTTACGGTCATTAAGATGATATATAATACTTTTATTTTAAATTAAATTAAGTATTTAGTTTTTATATTAACATTTTAAAATCACACTCAACAATCCCACTTAGTGCTTAAATTTGATGGTCGTATGGCCGTATTTGGCTATTTTTGCCGTAAAATACAATCAAAATTTTAACAAGATTGTATCACATGAAAAGGTAGATTTTAGATAGAACGTCAAAATTTCTATAGAGTTATTCTGATATATGTATTTAGTTTATATATAATTTTTTTAGAATAAAAATATGTCTTAATATTCAAAGGGCAAGATTGAATAGATAACCGTCATGAAAAATTTGCTTGACATGCAAGGTTGACCATCAATTTTAGGCCCTGATCCCACTCTGTGTGAATTTTACCACATAACTTTGTCATTCACAATTTATGTCTATTTTTGAAGTGATAAGTAAGCATTAAGCAATGTGGAAGGTAGTTGAAAACTATGTGACATAAAGTTTGTATGTAAAGTAGGAAAAAAATAATTCTTAAGATTGTGAAAGATTACTAAAATATTGATATTAAGTGCTAAAGTTTATGTGATTAACTAACAATCTATTTTCAATTTTTTGTTATAGGGCATTAGGAAGTTGTAGATCCTCATACTAGAATTACATAGGTTTAAGTGATAGAATATTTATAATTTAAAAAATGGAAAATAGAAAGTATCTAGATAGGGTTTCCATTGTACCTTTATATAGTTCTTGTGTGTTTTTAATTGACCCACAATTTAGAAACAATTCTAGTCCCTAAATTTCTATGTATTTAACGATCATACTATATACATGACTGTGACAAAAGATAACAATGCATACTCTCTCAAAGTGTTACTTATATTGGATCTTGCAAGATGTTGTATTGCTAAAGTAATAGGTTATGGGAGAAAAATTATATATTAATATTATATACAAGAAAAATCATAACTAATATTAAGTTATAATATTTAAGTATGTTATCCTTTAGAGCATCAAGCTCACCTTTCAAGGCCTGGTGCAGTTATGTTCTCAATGCTATGATTCCCTAACCTTGCTATCCTTAGTGGTATCTTGGACAAGAGCATTCCTAATTCAAGTCATCTAACAAAACAAGATAACTCAAATAAACATACACACATACCACACAAAGTGAATACCAAAATTAATTTTTAAACACACACACAATACCTAAATTAACTTCCCCCCGACATACACAAAATTTAAATAGAAAAAATGAACATACCAATGTTCAAACACAAGTGATTCATACAAAGTTAGTACAAACATGCATGAATACTTAAGTTCAAATGTTTCAAAGTAGTCCAAACACACACACCACATAAAGTGATTGCCAAAATTAATTTCAGATGCAAATTTAGACAAAATGAACATCAAAATTAAAACACACACTTCAAACAAAAAGTGATCACATGCCAAAGTTCAAACATGCTTCTTGCACAAAGTTAATTTAACCACATATGAAGTATACACTTGATTTCAAATATATCAAAGTGCAAACACACACAAAGTGAATGTCAACATTAAAATACAATCTTCACACAAATTTAGTTCATTCACTTCACACATAGTTTGTTCAAACACACACTTCATAATTATACAAAGAAAACTATAAAGTTCAAACATGCCAAAGTTCAAACAAGCACATAAAGTGAATGCCAATGTTAGTACACTCTTCACACAAAGTGAATGTGAAATTTCACACACACAAAGTGAATGCCAAAGTTAAAACACACTCTTCACACAAAGTTAGTTCAATCATTTCACATATAGTTTGTTCAAAAAATACACTGCATACATATATAAGGTAAACACTAAAGTTCAAAGAAGCCTTGAAGTTTAAGCATGCAGTGAATGCCAAGTTAGTACACTCTACATTGAATGTGAAAGTTCACACACACAATAAGAATGAATGCCAAAGCTAATTCAAGTACGCAAGCACACACTCACACAAAATGTATGGAATACACAAACACATACACATAATAAATTCCAAAGTTTATTTGTACACTCCACACAAAATAATAGCTGAGTTTCACTTGTACACTCCACACAAAAAAGAATGTCAAATCTTTCAATTTCATTCCACACAAGTGAATATACAAGTTTCTTCATATATTCCATGAAAAGTGATAGTTGAAGTTCATTCATAGACCAAAAAATCTATGTCAAAGTTCAAGATCACACACACACAACAAATGCCAAAGTTAGTTCAAACACACATACCACACAAAGTGAATATAAAAATTAATTTTTAAATACACACACAATTTACATTAAAAAAGTGAATATACCAATGTTCAAACATAAACATTCACATAAAGTTAGTACAAACATGCATGAACACTTAGTTCAAACATGTCAAAGTACAAACATACACATAAAGTGAGTGTCAAAGTTATAAAACATGGTAAAGTCCAAACACACACACCACACAAAGTGAATGTAAAAATTAAATTTCAGATGCATAATTCACAAAAAAAAAATGTCAAAGTTAAAACACATACTCCACACATAGAAAGTGATCATGAGCCAAATTTCAAGCATGCTTCATGCACAAAGTTAGTTCAACCACATATGAAGTAAAAACTCAATTTCAAATATGTCAAAGTGCAAACATACACAAAGTGAATGCCAACGTTAAAAAACACTCTTCACACAAAGTTATTTCAATCACTTCACACATAGTTTGTTCAAAAAATACTTCATACATATAAAAAGTAAACTACAAAGTTCAAACATAGCAAAGTTCAAATAAGCACATAAAGCACAAATGCCCATGTTAGTACACTCTTCACAAAAAGTGAATGTAAAAGTTCACACATGCAAAGTGAATTCTAAAGTTAAAACACACTCTTCACACAAAGTTAGTTCAATCATTTAACACATAGTTTGTTCAAAAACACACAATTCATACATATATAACGTAAAAACTAAAGTTCAAACATACCAAAGTTCAAGCATGCAATGAATGCCAAGTTAGTACACTCTACACAATGAATGTGAAATTTAGTTCAAACACACATACCATACAAAGTGAATACCAAAATTATTTTTTAAACACACACAATTTACATTGAAAAAGTGAATATACCAATGTTAAAACATAAATCATTCACACAAAGTTAGTTCAAAAATGCATGAACACTTAAGTTCAAACACGTCAAAGTACAAACACAAACCACACAAAGTGAATGCCAAAATTAAATTTCAGATGCACAATTCACACAAAATGAATTTCAAAATTAAAACACACACTTCACACATAAAAGTGATCACATGCCAAAGTTTAAACATGATTCATGCAGAAAGTTAGTTCAACCACATATGAAGTAAACACTCGATTTCAAATATGTCAAATTGCATTGAACACACACAAAGTGGATACCAATGTTAAAACACAACACAAATTTAGTTCAATCACTTCACACATAGTTTTTTTAAACACACAATTCATACATATACAAAGTAAACTATAAAGTTCAAACAAGCACATAAAGTGAATGCTAGTGTTAGTACACTCTTCACACAAACTTAGTTCAATCATTTCACACATAGTTTGTTCAAAAACACACACTTCATACATATACAAGGTAAACACTAAAGTTCAAACATACCAAAGTTCAAGCATGCAATGAATGCCAAGTTAGTACACTCTACATAGTGAATGTGGAAATTCACATACACACACACACAATAAGAAGATTAAATCTAAGTGAAAGGTAAAATTCAAATACACTTCATATAAAGTGAATGACAAAGTTAGTTCAAACAATCACACACATAGAAAGTGAATGCTAAATTTCAAACACACACTTCACACACGCACAAAAGTAAACATAATTCAACATACCAATTTTCAATTCACACTAATTCAATGTAAAAGTTTAAACTTACCTAAACACACAAATAGTAAATAGACCTAATATGTGAATGAAAAAGGTAGTTCACTCACATTTCACACAAAAAATATGAATCCACAATTAACTCAAACAAATTAAGGGGATGTCAAAGTTCAAACATATGCTTCACATAAGGAAAGTGGATGCCAACACACAAACAATAAGTGGCTCAAATCCAAGTGAATGTCAAAGTTAGTTCACACACACACACATGCGCGCGCACGCACGCGCACTTTGAAGTGAACATGAAAGTTAGTTCATACATATTTCACACACACAAAGTGAATGCCAAAAGCTCACTCAAATAATAAAGAGATGTTAAAATTCAAATGCACACTTCACAAGCACATATTTATAATTCAGATGCAAATAATAAAGAGATATTAAAAATGTTTAAATTTATTTAAATAATTGACATATTTAGAATTTAGTTTTTTAATCAAAGATTTTATATTAAATTCAAATAGCATATCTAATGTGATAATATTTTTTTTAATTGTCTATCTATCTATTTATATTATTCATTATAATATATAAATTATGTTTTTTTAATTATTACTTCAAGAGTTATACTCATAGATGTAATTAAATAGTGGCAATGGGTGGGTTGTAATGGCATGACCACTTAATTTAAATTTGACAACCATTTACATGTCAAAGATTAAGGAAGGAAAGTGTTTAGGGAATGGTGAGATGAAGGAATGGAGGGATATGGTAAGTAGGAAAAGTCATTCTGATGCAGGAGCATCCCAGGTGAATGACCAATTGGCATCACCCAAAAAGATTTCCAGTTATTTCTTTCAGCTTTGGTTTGCTTGGGTCTATCTTGGCATCTCTCAGCCTTGGGGTGTAGGTAAAATGACAAGATTTGATCAAATTGAGTTTTTTTCGTACTTTGACTTCGACACTCCATAGGTTGTTTTGTGAAATTTATTCCCAAGGATCTGTAAGAGCTAGAGTGGAATCCTTTTATAGGGGCATTCTTGGAGGTACCATCTCAAAAGTACAAAAATAATTGAAGTCATATCTCTCACGGTTTGAGAGAAATTAATGTCATAAATTGGTGTCATTAATGTCAAAATTGTGTCCTAGGTTTACGAAAAATTTAAATTTCAAAATTTATGAGGGCTGGAGTGAAACCCATTTGCAGAGGACTTGAGGGGGTCATAACACACCTTTGGACAATTTTTTGGACAAAATGGAGAACTTTCAATTTTCACCTTTCCGGCACTCAGTTGCGCACTTCCAAAGGACCAATTTGATCAATTTATCTTGGCAAGGAATATATTATGGTTTTATTGTAGATTTAATAATTATTATCATGCTAAGGAGGAGGCCTTAGAAAAGGCAAAAGGAGGCACCTAACTTAGAACAAAACATCTGTAATTACTCTTCACATTCCTCTTTATTTACATTTGATTTATTATTTTTATAGAGAGGAAGGGCAGATGGAACGCCTCTATTTGAGGTTGAATCTGCATGATATATTGAAAGTGCCAAATGAGAGAGGAGGCAGCTATAGGAATGAGTAATCAACTACAAGAATAAGTAAATAAAATACCAAAGTATTGTAGAGTTTTTGCTGCCAGAAAGAATTGGAGAAAAGCACATGAATGGAGGAGGCCACTCAAGGAATTAGAGATAGAGAAAGCCTCAAGTGAGGAGCACTTGATTTAAACAATTGTTTTGTTTCAATGCAAAAATAGGAGAATAGAATAAGTGCCTGAATGATAGGAAAATACAAAGGAATTCGGAGAGAAATACCAACATATGGCAGAGAAGTGTGACTACAGAAATTTGGAAGACATGAATGAGTGTAAAATAGAGGAATTAGTTTTGTTGCAGCAGTGAATAGGTACAGTAAATGAAGAGGATCAATGGAGATCTTAGAGTGAAGGATTTGAGCAAGGACAAGCATGATGTGAGTTGGAACACCACTCATTTGCAATTGTTGTATATTAGATTATATATTTGAACATTTGAGTTATTTCCTGGAAGAATAAAATTTGAAGTGTCATATGCTTGGAATGGAATGATTTCCTATAGATTGTGTGATAGTAATAAATAAATGAAATGTGAATGTGAATACACCCTATTTCTGTAGCTACTATAGCAAAATCAATTTGATTTGAGCTAAGGTTGCAGCAGAGGATATCTGCTAGTGAGTGGGAATTTGTTCATATTGTGAAATTGATTGTTTTTGTAAGAGGGGAGTACCCTCTTGCATAAAATGGTATCAGAGCCACAAGATCTTGAGAGTGCAGAGTATGCACCAGGACTTGTAGGTGAAGAGGAGTGAAGAGTGGTGAAGAGTGAAGTGATGAAGCCATGAGAGAGAGAGATAGTTGAATCTGTGAGAATCATTTTGGCTGTCCTCCAATAGAGATGAAGATGGGTAGAAGGTGTATAGACTTCTTCCACTAAGAGGAAGTGGGTAGAAGAGGTCTTGGAGAGGTGCTTCTTCCAACATCTTGTTGGGTAGAGGATAGTGGTGAGAGTTTAGTTACAGGGTAATGTAAAAGATTGCAGCAGTGAGTAGGATGAAGATACATGTGTGGAAGCCAATCATATGGATGGCTAGAGAAGGTACAAGAGGAAGGGATTCCTTATAGCTTGATAATAGAAAAGATTGAGAGGATTGATAGGTTGTTGGAGCAATGTGAATAAATGGAAGCTAGGTAGCATAATGAAGGTAAAAAGGAAGAGATTGCAATGAAGACTTTTCATGAAAGTGTCATGAAAGAGAAAGATGAAAAGAAGAAAGAAGAAGAGGAGATCCTTGTGCAAAAGAATCGAAAGGGAAGAGAAGAATACAACTAAGGTTTCAAAGATGAAGAAGAAGAGTTGCAGCCCTTTGGTAGAAGGGGCATGGGAAGAACATATGGGAGCAGCCCATACATTCTAAAAGGAAAGAAAACTAGAAAGAGAAGAGACAAGGAGAGAAGAGAGTGGAAAAAGAAAGAACATCCAACTGTAGCATGCCAATTTGAAGGTAGAAAAGATGTGGAATATGAATTGTAGCAGAGAAGGATCCATGGAAGGGCATGACCTATGCGGGACAATGATGTGGATAAGAGGTAATTCATGAAGAAATGAGAAGAGCGGAGGCTTTAGAGTTTGTAGCAAATGTATGTCTTTTGAAATACATAGAATAAGAAGATAAAATTGATGTAGTAGCAACAACAATAGATCCTTTAGAGGAACGAAAATAGAAGCAAGAGGACACAAACTTGTAGTTGAGGAGAAAAAAGTTGCAATAGATGTAAATGCATAAATCACAAAGTTGGAAGGCCCCAAGTTTGACAAACAAGTGGAAGAAGAAGAGAATGATCTCCTATGGAAAGAGGAGATAGAGAAACTAAATCAGATGCTTGAAGGAGATTGGATAGGAGACCATGAAGAGATGAACAATGTAGCAAAAAATGAAGGCAAAGAAATTGGGATAGCGAAAAGAAATGAGGTACAATTTGATAATTTTAAGTTTGATTTGTTTCAAATGATGAATCTAGTAGAGCATAAAGGAAAATAAGAAAAGAGTAGATGCATGGAAGCTTTCCATTTTCATGAGGATGTTGTAGACTTGATTATGGAAGAGGGGTATAATTTGTTTGAAGAAGGAAGTGAAAAGATGGAAGAATTGTTTAGCTTGAGTGAGCACTTGATGAAGATGAATGGGGCAGCTGAGAGTGATGCCATGATAGAAAGAAATGGAGAGGTAACTTTTGGTTTTTTTGAATTGTATGAAGAATAAATTGATGGGGATTTGTTTGTTGTTGAGATGGACAATAAGTTGCAAATAGATGGCAAGAAAATAAATGGAGATGCCAATTTGTATGCATCATGTTTGTGTGAAGAAGTTGTAGAAGATACTACAGTTGGGAAATTTGGTATAGTAGTTGATGATATGGGAATAGATGGGGTAAATGAAAACCTCATAGAAAAAGATGAGTGGATGAAAGTTGCAATGGATAGTGATGATGGAAATACTACAACAAAGAAGAAAGAGGTAAGTTTTTTTGCATTTTGTGATGATATTGTTTTGCATTCATTTGTAATGTTGAGGGTTGACAAGTATGGAGAAGAGCACATGGAAATTGTTGATTTCCCTAAAGATGTAGGGGCAGATTTGTATGTATATGATGCAGATTGTGATGTGTATGATGAGGGAATTTGGTGGAGGTGGTCAGATTGTGGTGGGTCAAAACCCACGAAAGAGAAGAAGAGTAGTGAGTTTGTTTGGTGGAGGTGGTTGGTTGATGATGGTGGGTTGGATCCCACAAAGGAGGATAGGAATGGAGAGAATCATTGGATGAGGAGGACGGTGCATGGCTGATGTAAATCCATGAGAGTAAGGAGGAAAAGAGTGCAGGTTTGTTGGAGGAGTGTGAAGCTTGTTCTAGCGAGATGCTAGAAAAGGAGGGAAAAAATCATTTTTGTGCACATGTTTAAGTGATGGAGTTCATTGTAGATTACTTGAAATATGAAAGAATGGTCCTACCATTCAACTCCACGTTTGTGAGTGTATGCTCACAAACTTCCTACCCAGTGTGTCTGATGCAGGAGCATCTTGGGCAAATGAGCAATTGGCATCACTCAAAAAGATTTCCAATTATTTCTTTCAATTTTTGTTTTCTTAGGTCTATTTTGGCATCTCTCAGCCTTGGGGGTGTAGGTAAAATAATCAGATTTGATCAAATTGAGTTTTTGTCGTACTTTGACTTCGACACTCTACAAGTAGTTTTGTGAAATTTATTCCTAAATATTCGTAAGAGATAGAGTAGAATCCTTTTACAAGGTCATTCTTGGAGGTACCATATCAAAAGTTCAAAAAGAATTGAAGTCGTATTTCTCACGGTTTGAGAGAAATCAATGTCAGAAATTGGTGTCATTAATGTCAAAAGTGTGTCATCGATTTACAGAAAGTTTAAAATTTCAAAATTTATGAGGGCTAGAGAGAAATATTTTTCTAGAGGACTTGAGGGGGTCTTAACACACCTTTGGACAAATTTTTGGACAAAACAGCTCAGAACGTTCAATTTTCACCTTTTCGGCACTCAGTTGTGCACTTCTAAAGCACTAATTTGATCAAGTTATCTTGGCAAAGAATATATTATGGTTTTATTACATATTTAATAATGATTATCATGCTAAAGAGGAGGCCTTAGAAAAGGCAAAAGGAGATGCCTAACTTAGAACAAAACATTTTTAATTTAAGAAATTTTAAATCAACGTTTGAGAGGCATTGAAAATTACTTTTCACATTCCTCTTTATTTACATTTGATTTATTATTTTTATAGAGAGGAAGGGCAAATGAAATGCCTCTATTTGAGGTTTAAGCTGCATGATATATTGAAAGTGCCAAATGAGAGAGGAGGCAGTTGTGGGAATGAGTAATCAACTACAGGAATAAGTACAAAAAATACCAAAGTATTGTAGAGTTTTTGCTGCCTAAAAGAATTGGAGAAAAGGACCTCAATGGAGGAGGTTGCTCAGGGAATTTGAGATAGAGAAATCCTCAAGTGAGGAGCACTTTATTTGAACAATTGTTTTGTTTGGTTGCAAAAATATGAGAATAGAGGAAGCGCTTGAATGACATTTTTATGAATTGTATGAAGAAGAAATTGATGGGGATTTGTTTGTTGTTGAGATGGACAAGAAGTTGCAAATAGATGGGAATAAAATAAATGGAGATGTTGATTTGTAAGCATCATGTTCGTGTGAAGAAGTTGTAGAAGATGCTATAGTTGGGAAATTTGGTACAACAGTTGATGATATGGGAATGATGATAGGAATAGATGCGGTAAATGAAAATGTCATAACAAAAGAGGAGTGCATGAAAGTTGCAATAGAAGGTGATGAAGGAAATACTACAATAGTGAAGAAAGAGGTAAATTTGTTTGCATTTTGTGATGATATTGTTTTGCATTCATTTGTAATGTTGAGGGTTGATGAGTATGGAGAAGAGCACATGGAAATTATGTTAGATTAGGATAGACAACTGAGAGGTGGGGTGAATCAGTTGTCCAAAACTTTCTTCCAATTTAAGCACTTAAATCCACTTTGTAATACAACAGCATAATAATTAATCAATCAAGAAACACAATGCACTAAATCAAGAGCAGAAACACATCAACACATAGACACCAAGATTTTGACGTGGAAAACCTGGTTAAGGGAAAAACCATGGGGTGATTAACCCAAGATTGTATTCTCTATTAGAAGAATAGAAAGAATAAAATGGCACATGCCAATTAGGGCTCACTACCTGAGCACACTGCTCACAAGAGGCTCACTGCCTACAAGAGACACACTGTCTACAAAATGATAAGTATCACATACTTGAACTGGAGAATAGCATCTTCACCATGCTTGAATCAGTTCCATTTAAGCCCAATACTTCTGCTCTACCTTTTGCTTTCTTCCTCGCTACCACACTCACATCTCCACAAAGACACACTTTGAAATGACTTTACAATCCCTTATTTATACAAGGCATCGACTTATTAATCATCTAAGTTGGCAAACATCTATAAGAACATTTGCAAGATGTGTAATACATCCAGTCGGCCAGTCTTAGGAAGAACACCATCATCTAGAAGTTACTCTTCAATTGTGAGATCCAACTCCAATGCGGACCACCAACACGAACTGGACACGATCCAAATACCTTCACAAGATTGCCTAAATCACCGAGAACATCCACACTTCATCTGCTTACTGAAATCCTTCTCTCCTTCATCCGGAACCTCAAGAACATAGTCTGTCATCACTGTCACAAATGACTAGATGCTTATAGACCTTCAAACCATGAACCAATCGAGTTGACACTCCACAAAGACTTCCTCAACACTCCCTCAAATCTGTAGAATAGGATAATGCATTTCTAGATCTCACCGGACCTATCTGTGTCACTTTGTCACCTCTGAACACCTGTCGGAACTGGTTTTACTTGGGCGGTCACAACTCCTTCAGATCTTCATGTGAACCTCTAAAATCTTTACTGGATCATCTTAAGACTCATAGCTACAAACCCTTTGAACTGCATCCTCTGATAGTCATCTTGTCTTGGATCTTTACCTTATTGTCTTCACTATTCTTCTCTATTCCTGATTACGACTAATTTTCTCAATATCCTCAGCACTCAGCTCATCCAATCCTTTTAATCAATGCAACAGGAGTATGTTGACATCAATGACAACACTAGTTAGGCCCATACCTGCAACAAATTATTGATTTCCATGAAGATGTAGGGGCAGATTTGTATGTATATAATGCATATTGTGATGTGTATGATGAGCTGGGAATTTGGTGGAGGTGGTCGAATTGTGGTGGGTCAAAACCCATGAAAGAGAAGAAGAGTAGTGAGTTTGTTTGGTGAAGGTGGTCGATTGATGATGGTGGGTTGGATCCCACGAAGGAGAATAGGAATGGAGAGAATCATTGGAGGAGGAGGATGGTGCATGGTTGATGCAAATCCACGAGAGTAAGAAGTCCTAAAGAGAGTGCAGGTTTGTTGGAGAGTGAAGATTGTTCTAGCGAGATGTTGGAAAAATAGGAAAAAAAATTATTTTTGTGCACATATATCAGTGATGGAGTTCACTGCATATTACTTGCAATCTAAAATAATGGTCCTACTATTCAACTCCATGTTTGTGAGTGTATGCTCACAAACTTCCTACCTAGCGTGTCTGATGCAGGAGCATCCAGGGCAAATGAGCAATCAACATCACTCAAAATGATTTCTAGTTATTTCTTTCAGTTTTGGTTTTCTTAGGTCTATTTTGGCATCTCTCAACCTTGGGGTGTAGATAAAATAATTAGATTTGATCAAATTGAGTTTTTGCCGTAGTTTGACTTTGACATTTCGCAGGTAGTTTTGTGAAATTTATTCCCAAATATTCATAAGAACTAGAGTAGAATCATTTTACAGGGGCATTGTTGGAGGTACCATATCAAAAGTTGAAAAATAATTGAAGTCATATCTCTCACGGTTTGAGAGAATTTAATGTCAGAAATTGGTGTCGTTAATGTCAAAAGTGTGTTGTCGGTTTACAGAGAGTTTAAAATTTTTAAATTTATGATGGTTGGAGAGAAATATTTTTCCAAAGGACTTGAGGGGGTTATAACACACCTTTGGACAACGTTTTGGACAAAATGGAGAACTTCCAATTTTCACCTTTTCGGAACTCAGTTGTGCACTTCTAAGGCACTAATTTGATCAAGTTATCTTAACAAGGAATATATTATGGTTTTATTACAAATTTAATAATGATTATCATGCTAAGGAGGAGTCCTTAGAAAAGGCAAAAGGAGGCACCTAGCTTAGAACAAAACATCTGTAATTTATGAAATTTTAAATGAGCCTTTGAGAGGCATTGAAAATTACTTTTCACATTCCTCTTTATTTACATTTGATTTATTATTTTTATAGAGAGGAAGGGTAGATGGAATGCCTCTATTTGAGGTTGAATTTGCATGATATATTGAAAGTGCCAAATGAGAGAGGAGGCAGGTACAAGAATGAGTAATCAACTACAGAAGTAAGTAAAGAAAATACCAAAGTATTGTAGAGTTTTTGTTGCCAGAAAGAATTGGAGAAAAGCATCTGAATGGAGGAGGCAGCTCAGGGAAGTAGAGATAGAGAAAGCCTCAAGTGAGGAGCACTTTATTTAAACAATTGTTTTGTTTGGTTGCAGAAATAGGAGAATAGAGGAAGCGCTTGAATGACAGGAAAATAGAGAGGAATTTGGAGAGCAATATGAGCATATGGCAGAGAAGAGTGACTACAGAAATTTGGAAGACATGAATGAGTGTAAAATAAAGGAATTAGTTTTGTTGTAGTAGTGAATAGGCAAAGTAAATGAAGAGGATCAATGGTGATCTTAGAGTGAAGGATTTGAGCAAGGACAAGCATGGTGTGAGTTGGAACACCACCCATTTGTAATTGTTGTATATTAGGTTATGTATTGAACATTTGAATTATTGCCTGGAAGAACAAAATAGTAAGTGTCATATACCTGAAATGGAATGAATTCCTATGGCTTGTGTGACAGTAATAAATGAATGAAATGTGAATGTGAATACACCCTATTTCTATAGCTATTATAGCAAAATCAATTTGATTTGAGCTGAGCTTGCAGCAAAGGGTATCTGTTGGTGAATGGGAATTTGTTTGTATTGTGAAATTTATTGTTTTTTGCAAGAGAGGAGTACCCTCTTGCATCAAATAGTATCAGAGCCACAAGATTTGAGAGTGTAGAGTATGCACAAAGGCTTGTGAATGAAGAGGAGTGAAGAGTGATGAAGAGCACAATGGTGAAGCCACGAGAGAGAGTTGATTCTGTGAGAATCATTTTGGCTATCCTCCAACAGAGATGAAGCTAGGTAGAAGGTGTGTAGACTTCTTCCACTGAGAGGAAGTGGGTAGAAGAGGTCTTGGAGAGGTGCATCTTTGAGCATCTTGTTGGGTAGAGGATAGTGGTGAGAGTTTAGTTGTAGGGTAATGTAAGAGATTGCAACACTGAGTAGGATGAAGATACATGTGTGGAAGCCAATCATATGGGATTACTGGAGAAGGTGTTACCGCCTACATGAGCACTCTGATTTCAGTTGAAAGAATGTAAAAAATTAGTTAAGGTGCAAGTGTCTTTGTAAATACAAAGGTTTTTGTATATACATGCAGGTCAAATGTGCATTGGTGGGTCAGAAATCTCAATCGGCTCCCAGAAATGGTGAAAAATTTGAGTTGTATGCATTTCTAAATGTATATCAGGTTGCATATACATTGGGGGAATCTTCTGTAGGATTCTGAGAATATTCACCATTTGTATATCGGCCCTGCTTGTATATCAGGCTTGTATGTGGTACATGCAAGCGAAACATACAAAGGAAAGATACATTGCAGGAATATTCTAGAAAAGATTCCTTATTTGTATGTGCAAGGGAATGTACATTAGAAAATATGCAGAGGCCAGCAACATGCAAAGTGAACAGTGCAGCGGATGTGCAAGTGGGTTTGTACATGTTCGACATACAAGGGAAATATGCATTCATCACATATTCTAGAAAGATTCCCTTCTTGTATGTTTGTGTTTGTATATTCGGCATACAAACAAAATATACAATGAGGAATATACATTCCAGACTTGAAGGAGAAATCAAATGCAGTCAATAATATTTCAGGTCCGCAGCATATATATTGGGCGCTTGTATGTGCCAATGTACATTTAAAAGATACAAGGGTTAAGATGCAAGCCGGATTTCAAAGTATCTTCAGCAAGCATCATAAAATTTGAAATCCGCCTTGTATGCATAAGGAGAATGTATATGCGCATATACATGGAAATATGCATGGAATGAGGATACAAGGTGAACTTGATTGAAATTTCCAATTTGCTCTATAATAGTTTGGGGTCCGCCTAGTATGATGAACAGTTGTATATGCATTTGCTCTTGCATATACAAGGGTTTTTGACAGGTGAATAGTGGCGATTGTATGTGCATTTGAGCATGCATATACAGGATCAAAAAAGGCAAAATGGAGAAGTGATAGGCTAGCAATAGCAAAAGATGCCTACGTGGCATGATCTAATTGGCTGACGACCTGGTCAACGTGATTTTGAGGTCATGGATCTTAGTGATAGGAGTGGATTGATGGCCTTGTTTTGAACCTATAGCGATGGTTTTTTCTGAGTGTGTGAGGCCATTTTTTGAGTGGGAAAATCTCCAAATGCATCTACTATTGCATCCCGTGGGTAGTTGAAGTATTGATGGCGGTTATGTAGAGAAGTATGGGTTGAGTTGACAAGTTCAACCACCTAATTTAGGAGGAGGATCTCCATGCGACGACACTTTTCCCGAACATACCTGCTCCATCCTCCTTGTCCCTCGACTACATTGAATTTTCTTAGCACCATTCCTAAGGTAGTGTATCTGGCAAAAATTTTGACCTTGTCATGTAATTAATTTTGTTGAGTACATAGTTTTGGTATAAAAGGGGCAAAACTGTGTTACTCATTAGTTGTTGAAAATTGGACAAGTTTTGGTGCTATGATAAGATACAACTTCATTGGTGGCCCTGTTTTGGATGTTTTTGTGAGTTTATGAATCTCATGTTGTCTGTTTAATGCATAAACTTACTGGTTTCATGTTGATTTAAATGAGTAATGCTTCATTGCATGTGTTCTGTTACTTGTCTCCAAATTGAATGTATTCTTCTTTTGAATCTAAACAGCTAAGGGGTGTCTAAGATTCTTGAATATAGATTTGCTATGTTGAATGCTTGGTCTTTTACTTCTACTCAAGGAGTAGATTAAATGTTTTAGGTTAAAGTGTTAAGAAGAATATATTGTAGTGATGATCTTCTAAGTAGAGGTAACCGAATACTCAATTCTGGGAAGTATCTGTAAGGCAGATATTAAACAACCCCCTTGAAACTTAGTCATTAATATGGGTTTATGTGTACATTCACATGTGTATGTCTATTGACTTCGAGTCTTGGATAGGCACCGATCTAGTCTTGTATTGAGGTCACAACCAAAGTCCTAGTTTTGCATCCAAATACAAAACAAACTCAAACTTCATCTACAAACCTTTAGGATAGTAGAAGTAGTTTTAAGATCCAAAATCCTCTGTCTACAACTGAACATAGGCCCAAAGCTAGCCCCTTTACACTTATCTCATAGTTTCGGTCTGCATAATAGAGGATTTATCTGCTTTGTGTCAGCATCCCAGTCCTTTCATAGCATATCTCATGGATGTTGAATAGGGAATACCCCCCTTGGTTCTACAGAGCCTAAAGAAGAAGAGGAGATATCTATAGAGTCTATCTGTTGTACTGTTAGCTGTTGGCACAGGAATCCTATTGATCATTGATGGCTACCTTGTAAGGACAATTGGGAATAAGCATCTAGTTGGATTGAGAGGTAACAGATTTGGTGACTCCGCTGGGGACATGAAGTGAAAGTATTATTTTTTCATCCGTGGTAAATTATTGCCCATCTGAGTCGCAACAGATTTGGTGACTCCACTAGGGATTGCTTTGTGAAAGAACCCTGATTTTAAAAGAAAACAATTCCTAGTAATAGGTGGCGACTCTGAACTAATCTCCCAACCAGTAAAGTAAAAATTTGTATGCAAGGGAGAAGATCCCAACGTAACCCTTTGTTTGAAGACTTACCCATAAAAATGATGTACAAGAAAAAAGGGACTGTTCGATCCAGTCAAGATGGTTCTCCTAGCCCCAAGAAAAATGATTTTATTCAAGACAATCTAGGATCTTCAGAGAGGACAATACCTTATTTTTCAAATACTGAGGCTGAGATATAGAATGTATATGAAAGACAGCAGGGTGATGGATTGAAATTGAGGTCAGAGGTGTTTCAAGAGTGCCCTTTTCATGATTCCCCTGACATATTTGAAGAAGCTGAATCCCTAAGGGATGATGATAATGATGATCAAAATGTGATAAAACCGTCCTTTTCTATGCCTAGAGAGGAGGAACTAGCTGATGAAATTAAGAGCTTAAGAGCAGAGTTAGAATATCTGCAAGCAGTAAAGATCAGAGATGACATGAGATAGAAAGTGCAAGCTCTAAGAGTTGCTCAGAATGATTCAGTTCCTACCCTTGGTAATGCAAATATTCAGCGAAATCAACACAGGAATGAAGTACAGGATCAACACAATGATCAAAGACAAGATGCAAATAATGCTAGAATGCCATTAAATAATGTAAGAAATTAGAATGCACACAAAAATGCCAATGCTAATCAATTTAGTAAACAGCCGATGTAGCTAGACAGATTCAGGCAGCTGGTTTTTGATGGCATTCCTGGTTACCCCAATCCTATTGACAAACATGTGAGGCTGCAAGTACCTAAATTCTCAAGAAATAATACTGTGTCAAGCGAAGACCATTTAAAATCTTTTTAAAATATCATGGACAACTTTGAGGTTGAGCATGAGGATGTTTTCATGAAATCATTTATGCAATCCTTAGTTGATGAAGCCAAGGAATGGTATAAAGTTCTGCCTGACAGAAGCATTTCATCATGGGATGAATTTAGGAGAATATTCAAAGAACAATATGGTGACAAAACTGACCCTAGTTTTTTCATTAATGAATTCACAGGAATTACCAAAGGATCAAATGAACAAGTTGTTGATTTCAATGCTAGATTCACTAAGGTATTGAACAAACTGCCACAGGACTTGAGGCCTAATGACCCTATGTGCATAGTGTTGTACATAAATGCTTTTGATGCCAAAACTGCTTATGGATTAAGAGATAAGGGTCCTCATAGCCTCAGAGATGCTTTCAAAATAGAAACAAATATTGAAAATAATAGAAAAGCATCTGGTAAGACAAACAGAAAAGATGATGTAAAAATTCTACAAAATCCAAACACTAAATCTCAAAGTGTTCAAGGCAATACATCTACTTCTGAGGATAAAATAAATAAGTTGGCAACTATTGTTAAGGACCTGAGCTATAGAATGGCTAAAAATGAAAAGGGAATAGGTCCTGACAAACAGGTTTACCCAAGGCAAGAAAGAAGACCATCCTTACATGACATGCCATATCATACCAATTGGCATAATGGTAAATCCGTCCTCCCATACAACAATACAAATCAAAGAGTTCAAAATGTTAAGGAAACTCCTAATCCTTTGAAGAAAACTGTTAATATGGTTGATGACACCCCATGGTGTATAATATGCCAAATGCCTCACTCACAGTCACAATGTATGATTGCTCAATCTCTATATGACAATGTTGTGGCCTGTGATGAATGCAATGAGCCACATTGCATGGAGGACAATAATGTCAATATGATGTCTACAGACAGGGAGTATCCCTTTCATGATGTCGATGCAAGCATAAATAATGAGGTTCATGTCTGCCAACAGTTTCCCTATGATGAAGATGAGGAAGATAGCTACTCTTATGCTCAAGATTCACACAATTTTTTGAATAACTTGAGGAGACCTTCTGATGAAGAAATTAGAGCCCTCACAGCTATAGCAGTAGTGCAAGTCAAAAGCAATTACAACCTAAGAGGTAAAGTTCAGGTAAGCAATTCACACCAACCAGAGAATACTCCTGTGAATCAACCAGTGCACAGTCATAAAGGGATTGAACCACAAAAGAAACAGTGGAGCAACAATAAGCAAAATTTTAAGCAAAAAATAGGTCATGATTCTCAAGGACCAGAAAATAGAATTCCTCAGGTTGAGGATCGAAACAAAAATTTTTAGAACAAGAATGATAGTCAGGGAGCCATAAAAACTAAGGCTGGATCATACCAGGATAAAAATAAAACTATAGATCAGGCTACAACTGTTATACAAAATTATGCTCCATTTGACATTGCTCAGGTCTTATCCCAGGTAAAGGTTTCTATTCCATTAATGGAGCTGATGAAAGTTGAAGAGTTCAGAAATAAAACATTGTCCTTGATTTCAGGAGTACCCGGTCAAGCTGATCAAAGTGTTGAGATTCAGGGTAAGAAAAAAGGGGCTATGTGTATTGAAGAAGATGAGATTCCTGAGGTATATCTTGGGATGACCATGACAAAGTGCCCTTCACATGTTGAACCATTTTATGTCTCCCTTGTCATAAATGGAAAGGTGATTAAGAATTGTATGCTTGACTCAGGAGCATCAACAAATATCATGCCTCTGGCTATTATGTAGCAAGCTGGGTTAAAGATAGATAGGGCCTATGGGAAGTGCTATGCCATGGATGCTAGGGAGGTACCTATCATTGGAATCATGAAAGATGTTGATTTTAGACTGGCAGCTTATCCTGAAAAGACCTACAAAATGAACATAACAGTTGTTGATATCAAGCCACAATATGGCATGTTGCTGTCAAGAAGATGAGCAGCATTGATTGGTGGGAGATTGCAATTGCACTTGTTGTATGCTATGATCCCTATGAATGGCAAGGATGTCAAACTGATTAGAGAAGAAAGGTCATCAGAGACAGTGGAGGATCAAGAATCAGAGGAACAGATATATTTTGTGAACACTGACTGTGATAATTTCAGAGTTGTCTCAGATGATAAAGGAGATAAAGGAAATATTTGCATTCAAGAACTGGATCAACAGGGTCTCTAGACCATGTACTTTGATGGAGCTTGTTTGAAAGAAGGCTCTGGTGCTGGAATTGTGTTTCTATCTCCAGCTGGTAAGCTCCTAAAATTCTCTTTCTTGCTGAAGTTTTCTTGTACGAATAATATTGCAGAGTATGAGGCTCTGCTGTTAGGATTGAATGTAGCTCTGAAGCATGGAATTAAGATGCTCAAAGTATTTGGTGATTCAGATTTAGTTGTTTCCCAAGTTAGAGATAAGTATGCATAAAAAAATAAGAGATTAAAATAGTATAATCATGTTGTTTGGGATACAACTGAATTGTTTGATGCTTTTTCAATAAACTGGATAGAAAGATCAAAAAATGTCAGGGTAGATTTTCTAGCCAATGTAGCCATAAGGCCAGATGATATCACTCTATCAGATGTCACAAATGTTGAGGTCAAGCTTAGACCTGCAGTGCCAGATAATGTATGTAGCTGGCAAGTGTTTGATGATGACAAGGATTTATTAAGATTTCTATATTACATTAATGAGTATGAGAACCAAGAAATGGATTTTCAGAACCTTGTAGAGGTTGTAGATGGAAAAGAAACTCTCTTAGGGAAGGAGGTAATGCAACTAAAGACAAATAAAATCCCTAGAGGGCTAGTTGCTTTAGAGAGAGCTTTTGACAATAGGGACCAATTTATTTCAAAGACATCTCCCACAAACAAGGATGACCTGGAGGAGATAAACTTGGGGACATCTTAGGCCCCGAAAAGGGTATATATTGGTAAACAGCTAAAACCACACATCAGAGTTATGTTGATTGCATTGTTGAAGAAGTACAAGCATGTGTTTGCCTAGTCATATGAGGACTTGAAAGCTTATAGACAGGATCTTTTCCAACATGAAATCCCTTTGAAGCCTAGAGCTAAATTATTCAGACAAAAACAAAGACCTATCAACCCTACTTTAGCTCCTAAAATGCAAGAACTTTTGAAGCTTAGGGATGCCGGAATAATTATGCCCATCAGACACTCAACTTGGGTGTCTAACCTTGTCCCAGTTAGAAAAAAGAATAGTGACATAAGGCTTTATGTGGACTTTAGAAATCTAAATGTATCTTCTTTGAAGGACAATTATCCACTGCCCAATATGGAAGCTATGTTGCAGAAGGTGACTGGCTGTGAACTTTTGTCCATGATGGATGGATTTTTAGGGTACAATCAGGTGAAAGTGAAAGAATCAGAACAATTCAAGACCGCTTTCACCACTCCATGGGGAACCTATGTATATGTGAGGGTACCATTTGGACTAACAAATGCAGGTGCTACATTTCATAGGGCCATGGATGTGGCTTTTGCAGGATTGATTGATTCAATCCTGACTGTATATCAGGATGATCTGACTGCATATTCAAGGAGGGAGGAGCAACATTGCATGCACTTGGAACAAATTTTTATTTGAGCATTAGAATATGATATCTCACTCAACCCAAAGAAATGTGCTTTTGGGGTTGTGGAAGGAAAATTGCTTGGACACATTGTTTCCAAGGATGGAGTTAGGATTGATCCTGAAAGGGTGGCTGTAATTGACAAAATCTAGATCCCTAAAACAGTGAAAGGTGTTCAGTCCTTCTTTGGACAAATTAATTTTGTTAGGAGATTTGTGCCTAACTTTGCAGAGACCACAAGAGACATCTCCAAGATGTTGAAGAAAGGTGCAACTGTCACATGGGAGGATGAAGCAACTAAATCATTCCAGAACATAAAATAGGCTATAAAGATGGCTCCTGTGCTAAAGTCTCCTTTTTTTTCTAAGCCATTTCAGTTATTCTCATTTTCTTCTTTCCATACTATTGCTACATGCTTATTGCAGAAAAATGAAGAAGGGTTTGAACAACCTATAGCTTTCTTTAGCAGGTCATTGTAGGCTGTTGAATTGAAAAATGACATCATGGAGAAGCAGACATATGCATTGGTTAGAGCAATCAAGAGCTTCAGGTCATATTTAGTGGGCTTCACATAGTTGCATATGTGCCTCATGCAACAATCAAAGATATTTTTACTCAGCAGGAGGTAACTAGAAGAAGATGCAGATGGATAAACAAATTGTAGGAGTTCAACATTGAAATATAGATCACTAAGTTGGTAAGAGGACAAGGTTTGGCAAAATTGATGACACAGTCAAATCTAGAGGCATGCCAAGTGAACATGGTGCAAAGTAAAACTGTTAGTATATCAGAATCTGATTGGTATAAGGATATAGTACATTATTTGTAGAATTTGAATTGTCCTTCCCACTTCAGTGATAGTCAGGAAAGGACCTTGAAGCTACATGTAATCAAATACGTAATTCTTCAAGGAGAGCTGTATTGGAAGAATCCTAAAGGTGTCCTACTGAGATGTGTAGATGAAAATCAAGCTACTGATATTTTAAATGATCTGCACATAGGAGGATGTGGTAGACATTACATGGCCAAGACAATAGCCCACAAAATTCTTAGAGCAGGATATTGGTGGCCAACTCTCTTCTTAGATGCACAAAAGTTGGTAAGAAAATGTGACTCCTGCCAAAGGTTTTCAGGGAAGCTCAAGTATGAAGGTGCACTACCCCTTAGGACTGTAACTGTAGAGGCCCCATTTCAGTAGTGGGGAATTGATTTTATAGGGGAAATCTCAGAAAAATTGAGTGGAGGACACAGTTGGATTCTGGTTGCTACTGATTATTTTACCAAGTGGGTTGAAGCCATTCCAACTAAGAAAGCTATGAGCAAAGTCGTGATGGATTTTGTTTTAGAGCACATTATTATTAGATTTGGAGTGCCAGCTACAATTGTCACGGACAATGCCAGGTGCTTCAGATCTGGAGAATTTATTGATTTCTGCAACAAATATGGGATCAGTTTGTCATATGCATCACCATATCACCCACAAGGAAATGGTCAGGTAGAATCAAGCAATAAGAGCCTCATGAAAATCATTAAGAGAATGCTAGATAAGAGCAAGAGGGCATGGGACTCAAAGTTAAAGATGGCACTATGGGCCAACCGGATGACAGTGAAGGAATCGATTGGAAGGTCACCTTTTGAATTAGTGTATGGTGCACCAGCTAGGCTACCTGTGCACAACCTTCTGCCAGTTTACAGATTTCTACAAGAGAATGATACGGAGATTGAGTACTCCATGACTGAAAGGATAAATCAGCTAGTTGCATTGGATGAAATCAGAAGAGAGACACACATGACAAATATCAAGAAACAACAGAAAATGAAATATTTGTTTGATAGAAAAGCTCAGGAAAGAAAGTTCCAAATACATGACCTGGTCTTAATTTGGAATGCAAGGAGCCAGGATAACGGTAAACATGGCAAATTTGAGCCATTATGGATGGGTCCATATCAAATTAGCGATATTCATGGAGAAAATTCCTACTTTCTCCAGGCACTAAGTGGTGAATCGCTGGAACTGCCAGTGCACGGTCAGTTCCTGAAGCCCTATTTTTCATAAGTGATCATCTTATGTGCACATTGTAAACTAGGTGTAAATATTTTGTACATGCCTTGTATAGTCAGTCATGTTTTGAGTTTTGGGTTTTGTCTGGTCTGCCCCGGAGTAGTCTGGTTCTCGCTGCAGCCTTGCACCTGCACATCCCCAATCGGAGCCTATGTTACCACCTGCATGAGCACTCTAATTTCAATTGAAAAAATGCAAAAAATTAGTTAAGGTGCAAGTGTCTTTGTATATACAAAGGTGTTTGTATATACATGTAGGTCAAAATGTGCATTGGCGGGTCAGAAATCTCAATCGGCTTTCAGAAATGGTGAAAATTTTGAGTTGTATGCATTTCTAAATGTATATCAGGTTGCATATACATTGGGGGAATCTTCTGTAGGATTCTGAGAATATTTGCCACTT
The DNA here is from genome assembly GCA_027924645.1 of Cunninghamia lanceolata. Classification (NCBI taxonomy): domain Eukaryota; kingdom Viridiplantae; phylum Streptophyta; class Pinopsida; order Cupressales; family Cupressaceae; genus Cunninghamia; species Cunninghamia lanceolata. The sequence continues at coordinate 330,411 of BSBN01000070.1, forward strand.
GTATATCAGCCCTGCTTGTATATCAGGCTTGTATGTGGTACATGCAAGCAAAACATACAAAGGAAAGATAAATTGTAGGAATATTTTGGAAAAGATTCCTTGTTTGTATGTGCAAGGGAATGTACATTAGAAAATATGTAGAGGCCAGCGACATGCAAAGTGAATAGTGCAGCAGATGTGCAAGTGGATTTGTACATGTTCGGCATACAAGGGAAATATGCATTCATCACATATTCTAGAAAGATTCCCTGCTTGTATGTTTGTGTTTGTATATTTGGCATACAAACAAAATATACAATGAGGAATATACATTCCAGATCTGAAGGAGAAATCAAATGCAGTCAATAATATTTCGAGTCCGCAGCATATATATTGGGTGCTTGTATGTACCAATGTACATTCAAAAGATAGAAGGGTTAAGATGCAAGCCAGATTTCAAAGTATCTTCAGCAAGCTTTATAAAATTTGAAATCCACCTTGTATGCATAAGGAGAATGTATATGCACATATACATGGAAATATGCATGGAATGAGGATACAAGGTGGACCCGATTGAAATTTCCAATTTGCTCCATAATAGTTTGGGGTCTGCCTAGTATGATGAACAGTTGTATATGCATTTGCTCTTGCATAAACAAGGGTTTGTGATAGGTGAACAGTGGCGATTGTATGTGCATTTGAGCATGCATATACAGGATGAAAAAGGCAAAATGGAGAAGTGATAGGCCAACGATAGCAAAAGGTGCCTATGTGGCACGATCTAATTGGCTGGTGACTTGGTCAATGTGGTTTTGAGGCCGTGGATCTCAGTAATAGGAGTGGATCAACAACCTTGTTTTGAACCTGCAGTGATGGTTTTTTCTAAGCGCGTGAGGCCATTTTTTGAGCGGGAAAATCTCCAGATGCATCTGCTGTTGCATCCCACGGGTAGCTGAAGTATTGATGGCGGTTATGCAGAGAAGTATGGGTTGAGTTGACAAGTTCAACCACTCGATTTAGGAGGAGGATCTCCATGCGGCGGCACTTTTCCTGAACATACCTGCTCCATCCTCCTTGTCCCTTGGCTGCATTGAATTTTTTGAGCGCCATTCCTAAGGCAGTGTATTTGGTGGAAATTTTGACCTTGTCATGTAATTAATTTTGTTGAGTACATAGTTTTGGTATAAAAGGGGCAAAATTGTGTTACTCATTGGTTGTTGAAAATTAGACAAGTTTTGGTGCTGTGATAAGATACAACTTCATTGGTGGCCCTGTTTTGGATGTTTTTGTGAGTTTATGAATCTCATGTTGTCTGTTTAATGCATAAACTTACCGGTTTCATGTTGATTTAAATGAGTAATGCTTCATTGCATGTGTTCTGTTAGTTGTCTCCAAATTGAATGTATTCTTCTTTTGAATCTAAACAGCTAAGGGATGTCTAAGATTCTTGAATATAGATTTGCTATGTTGAATGCTTGGTCTTTTACTTCTACTCAAGGAGTAGATTAAATGTTTTAGGTTAAAGTGTTAAGAATATATTGCAGTGAGGATCTTCTACACAGAGGTAACCGAATACTCAATTCTGGGAAGTATCTGTAAGGCAGATATTAAACAACCCCCTTGAAACTCAGTCATTAATATGGGTTTATGTGTACATTCACATGTGTATGTCTATTGACTCCGAGCCCTAGATAGGCATCGATCCAGTCTTGTATTGAGGTTGCAACCAAAGTCCTAGTTTTGCATCCAAATACAAAGCAAACTCAAACTTCATATACAAACCTTTAGGATAGTAGAAGTAGTTTTAGGATCCAAAATCCTCTGTCTACAACTGAACATAGGCCCAAAGCTAGCCCCTTTGCACTTATCTCACAGTTTTGGTCTGCATAATAGAGGATTTATCTGCTTTGTGTCAGCATCCTAGTCCTTTCATAGAATATCTCATGGATGTTGAATAGGGAATACCCCCCTTGGTTCTGTAGAGCCTAAAGAAGAAGAGGAGATATCTATAGAGTCTATCTCCTGTACTATTAGCCGCTGGCCTAGGAATCCTATTGATCATTGATGGCTACCTTGTAGGGACAACTGGGAATAAGCATCCAGTCAGATTGAGAGGTAACAAAAGGTACAAGAGGAAGGGATTCCTTAGAGAGATGACATAAAAGATTGAGAGGATTGGTAGGTTGTTTGAACAATGTGACCAAATGGAAGCTAGGTATCGTAATGAAGGTAAAAGGGATGCGATTGCAATGAAGACATGTCGTGAAAGTGGCATGAAAGAGAAAGATGAAAAGAAGAAAGAATAAGTGGCAACATATATGAAGAAAGAAGAAGAGGAGATTCTTGTGCAAAAGGATTGAAAGGGAAGAGAGAAGAATACAATTGAGGTTGCAAAGTAGAAGAAGAATTATAGCCCTTTGGTAGAAGGGGCATGGGAAGAAGAACATATGTGAGCAACCCATCATTCCAAAAGGAAAGAAAAAGAGAAAAGAGAAGAGACAAGGAGAGAAGAGAGTAGAAAAAGAAAGAACATCCACTTGTAGCATGCCAATTTGAAGGTAGAAAAGATGTGGGTGAAATTGCAGCAGAGAAAGACCCGTGGAAGGGCATGAACTATGTGGGACAATAATGTGAAGAGGAGGTAATTCACAAAGAAATGAGAAGAGTGGAGGAATTAGAGTTTGCATCAAAGGTATGTATTTTGAAAGACATAGAAGAAGAAGATAAAACTGATGTAATGACAACAACAATAGATCCTTTAGAGGATACGAAAATAGAAACGGAAGGACACAAGCTTGCAGTTGAGGAGCAAAAAGTTACAGCATATGTAGATGCATGAATCACAAAGTTAGAAGGCCCCAAGTTTGATAAACAAGTGGAAGAAGAAGAGAATGATCTCATATGGAATGAGGAGATAAAGAAAATAAATCATATGCTTGAAGGAGATTGGATAGGGGACCATGAAGAGATGAATGATGTAGCAGAAAATGGAGGCAAAGAAATTGGGACAATGAAAATAAATGAGGTACAATTTGATAATTTTGAGTTTGATTTGTTTCGAATTTGATGAATCTAGCAGAATATAAAGGGCAAGAAGAAAATAATAGATGCATGGAAGCTTTTCATTTTCATGAGGATGTTGTAGACTTGATTATGGAAGAGGGGTGTAATTTGTTTGAAGAAGGAAGTAAAAAGATGGAAGAATTGTTTAGTTGCAGTGAGCACTTGATGAAGATGAATGGGGCAGCTGCGATTGATGTTGTGACAACAAGAAGTGGAGAGGTAACTTCTGATTTTTTAAAATTGTATGAAGAAGAAATTGATGGTGATTTGTTTGTTGTTGAGATGGACAATAAGTTGCAAATAGATGGGAAGAAAATAAATGGATATGCCGATTTGTATGGAGCATGTTTGTGTTAAGAAGTTGTAGAAGATGCTATAGTTGGGAAATTTGGTACAACAATTGATGATATGGGAATGATGATGGGACTATATGGGGTAAATGAAAACTTCATAGCAAAAGATGACTGGATGAAAGTTGCTACTGAAGGTGATGAAGGAAATACTACAACAATGAAGAAAGAGGTAAATTTGTTTGCATTTTGTGATGATATTATTTTGCAATCATTTATAATGTTGAGGGTTGAAGAGTATGGAGAAAAGCACATGGAAATTGTTGATTTCCATGAAGATGTAGGGGTAGATTTGTATGTATATGATGCAAATTGTGATGTGTATGATGAGGAAATTTGGTGGAGGTGGTCGGATTGTGGTGGGTCAAAACCCACAAAAGAGGAGAAGAGTAGTGATTTTGTTTGGTGGAGGTGGTTAGTTGATGATGGTGGGTTGGATCCCATGAAGTAGGATAGGAATGGAGAGAATCATTGGAGGAGGATGGTGCATGGTGGATGTAAATCCATGAGAGTAAGGAGTAAGAGAGTGCAGGTTTGTTGGAGGAATGTGAAGCTTGTTCCAGCGAGATGCTAGAAAAAGAGGAAAAAAATATTTTTGTGCACATATTTCAGTGATGGAGTTCACTGCAGATTGCTTGCAATCTGAAAGAATGACCCTACCATTCAACTCCATGTTTGTGAGTGTATGCTCACAAACTTCCTACCGAGTGTGTCTGATGTAGTAGCATCTTAAGCGAATGAGCAATCGACATCACCCAAAAATATTTCTAGTTGTTTCTTTCAATTTTGGTTTGCTTGGTTCTATTTTGGCATCTCTCAGCCTTGGGGTGTAGGTAAAATAATCAGATTTGATCAAATTCAGTTTTTGACGTACTTTGACATTAACACTCCGTAGGTAGTTTTGTGAAATCTATTCCCAAAGATCTGTAAGAGCTAGAGTAGAACCCTTTTATAGGGGCATTCTTGGAGGTACCATCTTGAAAGTGCAAAAATAATTGAATTCATATCTCATAGTTTGAGAGAAATTAATGTTAGAAATTGGTGTCGTTAATGTTGAAAGTGTGTCGTCAGTTTACAGAAAGTTTAAAATTTCAAAATTGATGAGGGCTGGAGTGAAATCATTTTGCAGAGGAATTTAAGGGGGCATAACACACCTTTGGAGAAATTTTTGGATAAAACAAACAACATTCAATTTTCACCTTTTCGACACTTAGTTGCGCACTTCCAAAGCACCAATTTGATCAATTTATCTTGGAAAGGAATATATTATGGTTTTATTGCAGATTTAATAATGATTATCATGCTAAGGAGGAGGCCCTAGAATACATGAAGCATATAGGTCCCATGTGTGTTAGTTGTGGGTACAGCAGCTACAGGTCCCATGGGAATGACGACCATTGTAGTTGCTGCATGTGTAATTGTAGAGGTCCCGTAAACAGTAGAGAGCCTTTCGCTACGGGTCCCTTTAGTGAAGTGGATGGCAGCCAAAGTAGAGCTCAACTATATAGTAGGAGCTAAATTGATGGAGCCTAGAATCTGATTGAGTTATTTGTGTCTTTTTATGTTTTATGTTTTATTTATGTACAAGGTTCATAGAAATCAAACTTGATGTGGTAATGCAGTCAAGCTAGTAGCTTGATCTACTGCTAAAATGTTGTGATCATCTGTAACTTGGTTTCATACCTCATCTGAGGTAGGCTGTTGTGGAACTTCGTTACCCATATCTTCCCATAGTTGCTGGAGGAATGTAACCTTATTCAAAGGCTTCTTATACAATTTCAATCCTTGTCCATTAACCATAAGTGAGAATCTAACTGGGTCAATTGTAGTTAGTTGTACTACACCATTGGGAAAAACTTCCTTGAATTCATAAGGACCTAACCATCTAGTCTACAATTTTCTCTTATGATCGTTATACTTGAAGTCATAGAGTAGGGCATAGTCACCTTCCAAAAGTCCTTGGTTTTGATATACTGGTCATGCCATTTGATTCTATGTTTTTGTATTATTTTAGTGTGATAGACTACTTCCATCCTTAATTCCTCCAAGGCATTAAGATGGTACAACCATTCCTTTTGAGTTACTGATAGGTCCATGCCAAGTTGTATAGCAGTTCTCAATGTTTTGTATTCGAACGCAATAGGAATGATAACTTTCTTACCATAAACTAGTTCATAAGGTGTATACCCTATTGTTGTCTTCCAGGTAGTTCTATATGCCCAAATTTCTTAAGAGAGTCTTGCTAGCCAATCCTTCTTGTGTAATGCAACTGTCTTTGTTAATATTGCATCAATTATCCTATTTGTGACCTCAACCTAGTCATTTGACTGTGTACATGATAAGGAGTGGACTTTTTATGTCTGATTTCATATTCTTGAATAAGGCTAGCAATTAGGGCTAATGTAAATTGTGGTCTCTGATCTATTGCTATTTCCCTTAGAACTCCATACCTTGTAAATATCTCCTCATATAGGAATGTAGCAACCTTACTATTTCTGACTACTTTCAGAGCTTTCACCTCCACCCATTTTGTGAGATAATTAGTACAAACAAGTATATATTCTTTTATTAGATGGAGGATCAATGGGCTCAATAAAATCAATGCCCCATTTATCAAATGGTGTGACCACCAATTATGGTTGTAGGGGCATTTCATCACTACTTGTAGGTTTTCCCATCCTTTGACAATGGTCATATCTTCTTGTATAGAGAGTTGTATCTTTGTGTAAGGTGAGCCAATAGTATCCAATATTCAAAATCTTGATTGCTATCCTCTTAGATGCAAAGTGTCCACCACAGGGTTCATCATGACATGCTTTGAGAATGTCATATACCTCATCTTCTCTAATACATCTTCTCATGATATGATCAAGACCTATGTAGAAGAGGTAACTAGCTACCCAAGAATAGGGAAAGCTACACTCCACTAGGTGGCACCTCTCCCTTAGAGGTGTGGAGGTGTTTTCTCTGTAACTAGATAATTTGCTATATCTGCATACCAAGGAGTCTGTATAGTTAGTGCAAATAAGTGCTCATCAAGAAATGAATCATCAATAACTAGATCCTCATTACAAGTAGGTAGCCTGAAGAGGAAACCAACAACAATATTGGCCTTCCCAGGCTTGTCCACAATGGTGATATCAAACTCCTAAAGTAGCAATAACCATCTAACCAATTTGCCACTTACCACTGGTTTATTCATTAGGTATCTTATTGTTGCATGATCAGTATGAATAGATATAGGATACCCAATGATATAATGCCTGAACTTATTGATTACATAGACAAAAATTAACATTTCTTTCTCAATGACAATATAGTTAAGTGCAACGCCTTGTAAATTCTTACTAATATAGTGAATTGCATACTCCAAATTTCCTTCCTTCTATCCTAACACAACCCCCATAATAAAGTTAGAAGTATCTATATGGATATGAAAAGCTACTACCCAATTAGGTCCTCTGAGTATAGGTGTCTTTATCAATGAATCCCTAAGACTATCAAAGGATGTCTGACAGTCAGCTGTCCAATTAAATTCCACATCTTTAGATAGTAAGACAAAGGAGCAGCTATCTTACTAAAATCCTTTATGAATCTTCTATAGTACCTTGCATGGCTAAGAAATCTTCTAACATCTTTATGCTTTTGAGGAACAGAGAATGTTGAAATGATTTCAATTTTGTGTGGATCCACTTGAGGGTAAGTGCAAGAAGATGGGGGGTCAAAAAGGAGTCTTAAGTGGCCACTTTTTTTTTTCTTTTTTTTTTCTGAAATTAGGAAATGTTGACCTTGGATGAGAAATTGAGCATAGTTACACTCAAAATTTTAAGTTGTAACAAAAAAATGTTTGTAGTGCTCTAAGTCTACTTTTTAAACTACTATTTGTTTTTTGAAAATTGTATAGATTAAGGGGCTCAAAAGAGGGAGCCACAGAAATTGGTGTTGTTTCTGTCAAAAAAACATAACATAGCATGTTTTGTGGCTCCCTCAAAAGGTTAACTTTTTTTTGGTATTTTTAAAATCGCTTTAGTGAGAAATTATCTAACAACATTTAGTTTATGCTTGATTTTTCTGATAATTTTTTAATGAATATTTGATTTTTTACTAATTTTCAAAGTGGACACATCCTAAAAAATAGAATTTTGGATGTGCTACCCCTATAAATTTTGAAAACTAATTGAAAATCATTTTTTTTAATATGTGTAGAGTGGAGTCTAGTTTCTAAAAATGTATTCCTTTTGAAATTTCAATGAACAGTTAATTTACAATGAAAAAAAGACCAAATACTAGTTTTTGCCCAAAAATAGACACACAAACAAAAAAAATAAAGATGAAAGGCTTAACATTGTCAAAATGTGAATAAAATTACATCGTTAAATAGGTAAGAGAAATCCTAACATTACCCAGGTGTTTGATTTGTTTGACCTTGAAACATGTGCAAATCTAAGGGTTAGCATGAATGAAATAATGTGAAATCCTTTAGAATATGCAAAAACACGTCTTTGGACATTGGGAAGGCACTCCAAGCCTTTGGGTTGGAAATTCAAAGAAAATCCCAAGCCTAAGGCTTGGGATTCCCAAAGAAAAATATAACATGAGTGCGTTATAATGCGTTCGCGTTTTAATGCACTTGCATTATGTTTTGTTTTGCATTTTTTCCCTTTCTGCAAAAGTTTGCCTGATGTTTGTCATGTTTGACATAACGTGAGCACATTATGTCTCCCTTGGAATGTTTTATGTTCAAGGTTATTAAGCATGTATGTATGTATGTATGTATGCCTATACGTGTGTATGTATGCATCGATGTATGTATGTATGCCTATATGTATGTATGTATACTTATATGTATGTATGTATTCTTGTATGTATGTATGTATGGCTGTATGTTGTAGGAGTTAAGGACAACACTGAGAGGGGGGGTGAATCAGTGTTGTGTAAATTCTTTAATCTTTTTCAAACTTTAACTTTCTAAGCACAAGGAATGAATGATACCTTTGATTTGTCAAATACATATGCACATGACTATGAATGCAGAAAGAGAATAAAACTTCATAAGTAAATTGAACACACACAAGGAAGATCAATAAGAATCATAACACAAGATATGCACGAGTGGAAAACCCATCAGGGTAGAAAAACCACTCCAGAATTGCCTCACTGGCTTAACTGAAAAACATGCCTCACTGGCAATACAAATTGTCTCACTGACAAATATTAAGGTCACACTGACCTATAAGCCTCACTGGCTAATACAATGCCTCACTGGCAAACCAAATCACCAATAGAAGTTATAAACCAAATCAGAGGGATACTCTATTTCCATTCAATACAAATATATGTCTGTCAAATACCCATTCTATTCAATCTGACATCTCAACAATCCTTTATTCTGATCCAATCAACATTGCATTCTAACAACACTGCATATCAAATGTGTATTCTAATCCAACACTTCACAACTCTATATGTTTCATCTCTATTCTTCTTCAATACACACACGTCAATGTACCTGAAAACCATTAAATACAATTTGAAAAACCTTTCACATTCTACACAATCATTTTTCATCTGTGAAGAAATTAATTTTCTCTTCATGCCCATGACTATTCATTTTCTTCTCTGCATAAACAATTACATCTTGCAATAAAATTATAAACAATAGAACTTCTTGGAATTTTACTTCTCTCTGCAAGAAAATCATCTGAAATATCTTCAATCTGTGTAGCAAATCACAATGAAAATAATTCATCTCCTTTGTAATAAAAACTCTTTCAAACTGAATATTCAGTCTCCTCATTTTCATCTTCCATAAAAAAAATTCTTCAATCAATCTGCCTTCATGCATGATCCTTCATTTTTCTGTATAAAAAAAAAACTCTTCAAATTTTTCTTTGTATTGCATTCAATTCCCTGTAGGAAAAAATGTCTTCAAAAATAAAATCTTTTTCAATATGCTTTTGCAAAATAACTTCTCCCAATCCATTCATCTTCTTCTGTAAAAACAATCTCCAAAAAGAATAATATATGTTTGCATCTCACACAATATCTTCCTCTTGCTTTGCAAAATAAAATCAATTTCTTTTACAAAAATGATCTTTATAAAAAATATTTTTCCATTTTCCATTTTATTTTCTCTAAAATCATCTGTAGAAACTTTTCACATTTTTATAAAAATTTTCAAAATGATCCTTCATCTCTTCAATGATGCTTCATATTCCTGCAAAAATACAATAGCTGAATGCAAACAAAACAATCGATTCATCTTTAAAAAACACTTCATATTCTCTCTGTTCTTCAAATCATCTACAAGAAATCTCTTTTTCTTCTCTCAAAAAATCATCTTCAATAATGTCAATCTTCTCACAAAATTATCTTCTTGAAAAATTTTCTTCAAATTCTTTATCCTCATCCTTTAAAAAAAACTTTCCTCTTAACAATTTTTATGAGGATAAAAGCTTGTTTTAGAAATCTTCTAAAAAGAATTCCAAAAAAAATTGCTTTTAAAAATATCACTCAACTCCAATAAAGGCTCCTTGCAAAAAACTCATATACCTTCTATTTTGGATCTCATGCTTTTCTTTTAATTTTAAAAAGCAAGTAAAATAGAAATTAAAAAATTTCTAAACTTTGAATACAAAGCCTTTTAAGGCTAACCCACATATCTTTTAAAAACTTTATAAAATCCATAGAAAATCATGCCCACGTATTCTTTTTCAAACTTTATATAAATAAAGCTTTTTAGAAGCCTTTTACTAAATGCATTTTAGGCTTTATAAAAATAAAGCTTTCCATAGATGGGCTCCCTCCTTTGAATATTCAATGCTCTTAAAAAATAATCAAACTCTTTATTAAATAAAGATGCTCCCCTTTAATAATTTGATGCCTTTTTCCTTATCAAACATATTTCAATGATTTTATTTTTCTTAAACCATTTCATGGTTTTTTTTTTTTTTTTTTTAAATCATTCGATGGCTTTTTCCCTTAAGCCATTTTTAATGTTTTTCTTAAACTCCAAAAAAGCAAGACCGATGCTTTTGATTTAAAACCATTTGATTTTTTTTTAAGCACTCTTTTGAAAATGCATTGGGCTCCCATTGTAGTTGCTAACCGTTGAGCACCGGTTGACAAGGTATGATTTATCAAAAGCACTTCTTGATCACACAATCTTTATTTTAAAGACATTGTATGCCATATTTCCATCAGGATCTTCTGTAACCATCATCACAATATGAGGGAAAACAACATCATAAGGTTATAACCTGCAAACCACTCTGAGAACACATGACCAAAGACTCCATCACCTGTATCAACAAACAATACCATAGATAAACAACACATCACATGAGAGATATACACTAATCAAGCCAACTCAACTGACAACACTTATTCTGTCCAAATGAACAACTCCTAATTGATGTTCCTGCAACAACTATGGCAACTTTGCAACATCAACTGAGCATGCTTTTGACATCAATGACAACCTGTCACCATCATATGTATGTATGCATGTTTGTATGTATGTATATATGTATGTATGGCTGTATGTATGCATGCATGTTTGCATGCATGTATATATGTATGCATGTTTGTATGTATGTATGTATGTATGTTGAAGGTTTAGGGTTGAGGGCTTAGGGATAAGGGATTAGGGTTTAAGGTATAGTGTCGAGGGTTGAGGGTTTAGGAATAGGGATAACGTTTAGGGTTTAGGGTTGAGGGATTACGGTTTAGGGTTTAGGGTTGAGGGATTAGGGTTTAGGGTTGAGGGTTGAGGGATTAGGATTTAGGGTTGAGGGATTAAGGTTTAAGGTTGAGAGTTGAGGGTTTAGGGTTTAGGGATAGGGTTTAGAGTTTAGGGATAAGGGATTAGGGTTTAGGACATTAAAGGATTAAGGTTTAGGGTTGACACTTTGGGGATAGTGTTTAGGGTTGAGGGATTATGGTTGAGGGATTAGGGAGAGGGATTATAGTTTAGGGATAAGGGATTAGGGTTTAGGACCTTGAGGGATTAGGGATTAGGGTTGAGGCTTTAGGGATATCATTCAGGGTTGAGCGATTAAGGTTGAGAGTCGAGAGATTAGGGTTAAGGTAGAGTGTTGAGGGTAGAAGGGTTAGGGATAGGGTTTAGGGTTGAAGGTTTAGGGTTGAGGGTTTAGCGATAAGGGATTAGGATTTAAGGTATAGTGTCGAGGGTTGAGGGTTTAGGAATAGGGATAGCGTTTATGGTTTAGGGTTGAGGGATTAAGGTTTAAAGTTGAGGGTTGAGGGATTAGGGTTGAGGGTCAAGGGATTAGGGTTAAGATAGAGTGTTGAGGGTAGAGGGATTAGGGATAGGGTTTAGGGTTGAAGGTTTTAGGTTGAGGGATTAGGGTTTAGGGTTGAGGGTTTAGGGATAAGGGATTAGGGTTTAAGGTATAGTGCTGAGGGTTGGTGGTTTAGGAATAGGGATAGCATTTAGGGTTTAGGGTTTACAATTTAGGGATAAGAGATTAGGGTTGAGGGTTGAGGGATTAAGGTTTAGGTTGTAGGGATCAAGGTTTAAGGTTAAGAGTTGAGGGTTGAGGGTTTAGGGATAGGGTTTAAAGTTTAGGGATAAGGGATTAGGGTTTAGGACCTTGAGGGATTAGGGTTTAGGGTTAAGGCTTTATGGATAGCATTTAGGCTTGATGGATTAGGGTTGAGGGTCAAGGGATTAGGGTTAAGGTAGACTGTTGAGGGTAGAGGGATTAGGGATAGGGTTTAGGGTTGAGGGATTAGGGTTTAGGGTTGAGGGTTTAGGGATAAGGGATTAGGGTTTAAGGTATAGTGTCGAGGGTTGAGGATTTAGGAATAGGGATAGTATTTAGGGTTTAGGGTTGAGGGATTAGGGTTTAGAGTTTAGGGATAAGAGATTAGGGTTGAGGGTTGAGGGATTAAGGTTTAGGGTTGAGGGATAAGGGTTGATGGTTTAGAGATAGGGTTTAGAGTTTAGGGATAAGGGATTAGGGTTTAGAACCTTGAGGGATTAGGGTTTAGGGTTGAGGCTTTATGGATAACATTTAGGGTTGAGGGATTAGGGTTGAGAGTCGAGGGATTAGGGTTAAGGTAGAGTGTTGAGGGTAGAGGGATTAGGGATAGGGTTTAGGGTTGAAGGTTTAGGGTTGAGGGATTATGGTTTAGGGTTGAGGGTTTAAGGATAAGGGATTAGGGTTTAAGGTATAGTGTCAAGGGTTGAGGGTTTAGGAATAGGAATAGAGTTTAGGGTTTAGGGTTTAGGGATAAGGGATTATGGTTGAGGGTTGAGGGATTAAGGTTTAGGGTTTAGGGATAGGGTTTAGAGTTTAGGGATAAGGGATTAGGGTTTAGGGTTGAGGCTTTATGGAGAGCATTTAGGGCTAAGGGATTAGGGTTGAGGGTCGAGGGATTAGGGTTAAGGTAGAGTGTTGAGGGTAATGGAGTAGGGATAGGGATTAGGGATTAGGGTTGAGGGTTTAGGGATTAGGGATTAGGGTTTAAGGTATAGTGTCAAGGGTTGAGGGTTTAAGAATAGGGATAGCATTTAGGGCTTAGGGTTGAGGGTTGAGGGTTGGGGGTTTAGGGATAGGGTTTAGAGTTTAGGGATAAGGGATTAGGGTTTAGGACCTTGAGGGATTAGGGTTTAGGGTTTAGGGATCAAGGTTTAGGGTTTAGGGATAAGGAATTAGGGTTGAGGATTGAGCGATTAAGGTTTAGGGTTGAGGGATTAAGGTTTAAGGTTGAGGGAGAGGTAGAGAGGTGAGGGGGAGAGATAGGTGAGAGGTAGAGAGGTGAGGAGGAGAGATAGGTGAGACATAGAGAGGTGAGAGATAGAAGAAATACATGGAGAAATGAATAATATGGAATTTTCTATAGTAGGCCAAAACACACTCGCGTTATAACGCAAGTGCATTTTGGATTGCTATAGAAACAATAAGAAGGCCTGGACCCCCGTGATCTAGGCCCACATACTCTATTTTCTTCTGTTTATGCACATGTTTTGATAAAAAAAGTATTTTGATGATGTTGGGAAGTTCACATGCACATTTTTCACATTCTACCACCTTTGCATGAACTTTCCACCAGCTTTTTCTGCTTTGCCAACTTAAGGAGGAAATAACATAGTTTTCATATCGAATTTGATATATATCAATTCAAGTTTCAATTTTTGTAGTGTTGCAATGTTAATTGTGATTGAATTGTAGGAATTTAACATTATAGATTGGTTAATAGTATTATTGTTACTAATTCTATTTGAGTGTTATTCAATTTAACATTGAAAAGAAAGCAAGTGGTGAAAAACTCAAATTGTTGAGGAGTTTGATGCAAGAAGAAAAAAACACTACATAATTGGGTACTTTCTCCATTCGAATATCTATTTTTTAGGTATGTCAAGTCTTTGCATGCATGTTCTTAATATTTTCCTTAATTCTATTTGAATTACTTTATCATGCTTTATCATACATTTTTATATCACTTGTATGGTTTACATATTTTATGTTTATATCAGTCTCACTTTTTTTATTTTATAGTTCATTTAATTTGTCTATGCTTCCACATTTTGCATACATGTCTTACATTTTGCATTTATAGTTCATCATAGTTCTTACTATACAAAGAGCTTAGTCATCACACACAAATGTCCTTATAATGGACTATGTTTTAAATCAGTTCATGGTATGCATAATAAAAGATATCTCAAAGGTCAACATTAATTAAAATAGAGACAATCATGATCAAGAAAGCATCCTACAATCTCACATGGTGCCATGTATATTTTCTACACTTGGGCTCTTTAATAATTATGTGCAAAAATGAATTAAATAGACCTTAACATATTGTGATGTCAAACTATACAAGAATAAATCCTTACAACATATAAATATACAATCCCTTAAGCATAATGAAATACTATTATCTTGTCATAACAAGTTAAAATACAAATGAATAGGTGCCAAGATCATACAAGTAAATCCCAATAGGCTTAATCCAATCATGATCCATGATATGCTACATTATTCTTCATGTTGATAGTTCATACAAACCTTAAATACTACAAATCAGTCACATTGCCATGGAATTGATATAGGGTCTCAAGATAGTTCAGTCACAACAAAGTGTAAAGTTCAACATGAGTGTCTCCATAGAAATCATAAGCCTTAAGGTTGATCCTCTTGGTCGTCATAACATGATAATGTGAATATAAGGGATTGTTGTCACACATAAAAAAATCAATCCTTACCTCATGCCCTAGTGTGATGTTTCACACGATCTCAATAATCTCTCCTTTCATGACTAGATGGTTATCAACAAGTGTTGGCCCACGAGATGTCTCCAAGTGAAAATCAAGTGTATCATGTGTCCTAAAATTTGTCCCATGGCTGCAAGCTCAATCTTCATGTGTAAGGATATGATCTCTATCTGCAAGTAAGTGTAGGTAGTTTGATGCCACTAGCACCAAGGCCTCCTGCACATCTTCAACCTTGTAGTCAACATGAAGTCCCATGTACTCTTCACTTGTAGCCTCAATAGGTGACACTCCTTTGTCCTTATCCTCATAGGACTGAAGTGAACTTTGTACCATAATGCTTTGTATGGTTGCAATAATATTGTGTAATAATGCTTTGTATGCTTTTGTCATGCCCACATTTCCCATGCGGTCATGACACACAACACACGTGTCATGTCCACATTTGTCATGTGGTCATGACAAGAATTACCAAAAACTTTTCTACATGTCCCTAGGAACCCCCTCACATGCATCAGCATGCTTAGTGGCAATACACATAAGGTGTAAACATGTCATTCATATTCGGGGAAGTGCATCTACCTACGCAATCCCCTGCGTGATGAAAGCCATCTAGGGGATATGCGTCGCGATGTGCACCGCTTCTAGGGTTAGAATGGATTTAATCCGAACCCTAAGTTTCCTAGGTGAAAGAGATGATTTCGACTGATCTGAAACCAAGCCCTAACTCTAATGCATAAATGAAATTGAATAAATAAAATACAAAATCAATGGCATGATGGTCGCATGATAAGATGGAGTGATTGAATGAAAGTCACAAAAATACCATAAAATGAAACCCTAAAATCTAGGAAAATTATGATAGCATAACACATTTTCGATAATTGAAATAAAATTAAAAAAAAAAGAATCTCTAAAATTTAATGCAAAAAAAGAAATAAATAATCAAAGGGAAAATTGAATAAATTTCCATGGTTAAATAATTTTGACCATTCAACAAAATTATAAAAATCGTAGTAAATAAATGATCAAATTAAAAATCAAAACTCAAGTCCATTAATAAATATAATCTCGACAATTATATTTATTAATTAACTCACATTAAAATAATTAAAGAGAGGATAAAACAAAATATCCCCTTTGAAATAAAATCGGTAAAATTAATATTAAAAAATTAAGTTCAAAAAAAAAGAAATTTCCTATCACATTAATTTAAATGGACTATAAGTTAAAATCAACACCCAAATAAATAACTTAACAAGGGATAAGACATCCCATTAAAATAAAAACATTCCATCCCCACAATATAAATTACACAAGAAAATTTAAAAAAATCCTACCCCAAAATAATTCTAAATCAACAAAAATCAACACAAAGAAAGTCAAACAACCAAAAATAACACAAGAGCAGAAGAGAGGGAAAAAGATAAATTCCCGTGCACAAGGGATGAGGAAAAAGGAATTTAAAATAAATGACAAAACAATTATCCTCACATCCCACTCAACCCTAGTTCATTATTTTATTGTTTTCTAATGGAAGCCCTAATTTCTTATTCTATTATTATGGAAAACCCTATCTTTTTCTTTTGTCTTCCCCAACTCATTTGTTTTGTTTTCTCTTATTTTTGTCTGCCTCCATGGTTTGCAAATTTGAAGGTTGAAGGTGTATTCCTCGTCCATGGCCGCCAAGAAGAATAACCAGAGGTATATTTATTACTTTTATATGCAAAACTAGGGTTTCTTTTATTCATAACAAACTATGTTTGGTTGGAACCCAGGGTAATATATATATATATATATATATATATATATATATATATATATATATATATATATATATATATGTATATATATATATATATATATATTTATATATATATATATACATATACTATTTTGTATGCAGATTGATATACAACATTGCAGGTTTTAATCATAATACAGAGGCTTTCTTTTAACATGGAGTGTGGTCTGTGGAGGTTCTGTCACCGCTGCCATCTGTATCTTGTTTATGGTTTAAGGGAGTAAGGGGATTCATGGTGTGGTGTGGCCAAACACCGCAGAGAGGGAGGTCCGCTGTGGAGGGAGGTGTGGGGAGTGGTGTGAGGAATGGTGTAGGGAGGGTTAAGTGGAGAAGGGGGTGTGGGGAGGAGGCGGTGCCTCCACCCACACCCCTCTCTAAACTGTTTGTTGTGGGTGGCGGCTATGGCCATCGCTCACAGCCACATAAATTTTTATTTTTATAAATTATTTATAACTACTTTCTTAACAACAAAAGAACAGACCCTAAATTTTATTAGGGTTTGGTCCATAAATTTCATTTCTATTTGTCTCTTGTTAAAAATAGTTTGTATATTATTTAAATATATATGTATATTTGACTATATATATATATATACAGTGATATACATATATATATAGATTTTTCCACAATACAATTTATTTAACATATATATCTATCTATATATACAGTGATATATATACATACAAATTTTTTAGTCCAACAGTAAAGTATGAGAAGTTTAAAATAGAAATATATACACATCCAATATATAAATATAAATATATATGTGTATTTAATGTATTATATACATATATCTATTATATTATATATATATTTATAAGCAACCTTGCAATGGGATGAAATAACCAGATTTACAAGTTTTTAAAATACCATTATCTATCATCTTTCTCTTGAAAAGAAAAACCAGATTTACTAAGATATAATTTTCTTTTGCTTTGATTCAAAATGACAACATTTACACAAAAACATTTCTATTCAAGCTTCAAAAGATCAAATATGAGCACAACAAAATATTAACCATGTATTTCCATTGCATAAAACATAGCGGTGAATATTTTCTTTTCCACAAAGCATACAACAAAAATCACAACAGCAAAACATTTTTTTTTTTTTGAAATAATATGGCCGTAACTTATATCTTCTATAGCCTTTCTCCATAAGCATATAAACATAACATAATATATTAATGATAGTTTTGAATAACAATAAAAATTGCTCACATTAGATTTCCTTCTATAGCCAACACAAAGAATAGTAATCATGTTGTCAAAAAAAATACAACGAGGCCTCTAAGGCCATGGCTCCAAAACAACCATCTAAAAGTAGTGCCCAAACACCAAAAATGGACTTCAACAAGCTCCATTTTTCCCAACTGATAACCTGCAATAAACAACACAACAATGGGGAAACAAGCCACGAAGGAATGCCCTCCTCCCTACCATAGACCCACTAGTGGGTCATCCTCGAGCTGGGGAGGTAGGATTCACACAGTTTGGGCTCACACATACCACAACAAAAGAATTTTTCCAAGCACACAAAAATAATTCAACTCCCATGGATTTGCAGATACAAAACTCAATAAATTGAGTTTGGAGGGGGTAGGGAAGTGGACCCCTCAACTCCAGAGGCCACCCCAAGAACTTCAAGATCAAAAAAATCCCAAGGCCTCAAGCTAAACACATTTTTCCACCAAAACTCAAAAATCCCTATGGCACTCATGCCAAATCACATATTGTTTCCAAAACTCAAATGATGCCCTCAAGGCTAAAATAGTGCAACGCAAAGGAGATGACCTCGAGGAGGTTCACTCTCCCCTACCCCAAACTAGTTGAGCCTTTCCTCCAAAATGGAGGTGCTCTCACCACACCCTTCCCACACAAAAATAAAATAACAACCCACATAATATGCAACCACATACACAAAAGAAAGCATAAGCAAAAAGGGTAATGGCCATAGCCATGGAGCTTACATTCAAAAGCCCTAAAATGGAAGCATGTTTGATGAAGAGCTCCAAGCTTCCCAAAAATTTCTCCAACCCTCTAAATTTTTCTCTAACACTCTCAAAGCCTCCAAGAATTAAAGGAATTTTCAAAAAAAGAAGAACCCCACACTCCTCTCCAAGAGGAGGTAATATAGGCTTTCCAATTTGGCCTTGAGGAATGAGAAGGTGGCACTTGTCACCTTCTCCTTCCTCATCCCATGCCACTTGCAAGGGAGAAGAAGTGTGAGGGTGACAAGTGTCACCCTCTAATTCCATTCTATTCCTCACCTTATCCACTTGTGTTCTCACACATGTGTGAGAGACCAAGTGGTGAGGTGGCAATTCCCTTTAAGCCTCCATGAGGATAAGGGATGCCATATGGCATCCTCTTATCCTCCATGAGAGCCATCTCCCTCCAAGATGCTCTCACATGTGTGTGAGAGTCTTGGAGGGAGATCCCACACACTTGAGAGTCTTGAAGACCTCCCAAGTATTCTTGGTGAAGGGATCCCCAAACTTTGGGAAGGGAGATGGGTCTTTCCCAAAGCATGACTCATCTCCCATCCTTAGCCATTTCAAAATTCGTCACTTTGACTAAACCCTAGTTTAGAGTGACCAAAAGTGAGTTACCCAAGGTTTGGTTAGTCAAAATTGACCCTAGATCCAAGGGTAAGTTTTGGGACACTAAGGTATACCTAGGGAGGCATAAATTCACTTTTAAAAGGCCCAAAATAAAAATAATACCAAGTGGTGTAAAACAATTATAAATATACAACACATGATATAAATCAACTAATAAAGGGGTCACTAGGCCAAAATAAATAATTTAAACATGCATGGAAGCAACATTCGATCACACGTGATCCTCATCCCTCTTGGGAATGGATCGGTTTCATAGGGAATAACATATGTGTGAACACTACCTCTGATTTCCCGTGGCCTGGAAATATAACCTGCACAACTAGATCAAGTGTCAATCACATCATGGATAATCATAACCAAAGCAACTGAAACTAAATACATGTCATTGCACACAACATTAATCATTCACAACATAATTCAAGATTAAACTACATTTTCTATCTAATGTCACATAATCATCATAAATTAATGAATCCACATAATGAACTAGAAATCACATCAATCATCATCATCTAATAGATCTCGCATTTCTAATCTCATCATAGAATCAAAATATGATCAAATCAAATCACCACATGTCTAATCAATGTCAAACCATAAATCAGGAGATATAATCTAATCTACATAATGGAACAATAGTCTCTAAAAGTCTGATAATGTCACCAACTATAATGTAAAACAATCAAAATAGGGAAGTTAAAATAATCGGCCTCACAGCTTTGTACCTATTTTGGTTGAGTGACATTTACTCTTCTACATGATGATTGTATGTACATTTTTTATGAAGGGTTGAATGACATATATTTCAGTTATTTGTATGGATTAATTTCTTAGGAAATAATTTTTGTCTCTTTATCATGCTATAGATAAATTCTCCATCATGTCAAGGAAACGATCAAGAATTAAATGAACACAGGAAGAGATAGAAGCGAAGAATGCAAAGAAAGCAGTGACTATGAGGGAACTTCGTGAGAAGAGGAAATTGGACACGATAAATGAAGACATGCCAATTGAAGAGGAACTACAACCATTAAAAAGAGATATGGTATTGGTGACACAAAGGGGACAAATGCAAAAACTTTGTACTATGAGAGATTTGAATACCGTAGTTGGAGACATGTCCTCTACTACAAGTCAACATGTAGGGACACCATCTATCACATCTCAAGTTGAGAGTACCTCATCACTCACATGTGACGAAGGAGGTACGCCATCATTCCCACCTCAACCTCAAGGTATGTCATCTATTCCATCTTCGATCAAAGGTATGCCATCTAGCCCATCTCATTTAAATCTATTAACACCACCTAGAATTTTGCATAGAAAGCGAAAGTGTTTAATTGATATTGATGAGAATATTTTGCAGCCAATGGAAGGTAAGATTCAAAAACATACTTGTAGAAGATATGCTCATAAGATTTGGAGATTGTTCTTTGAAAAGTTAAATGAGATTGCAAGATGTCAACAATTTGTTGAAATGATGCGAAGTATAAAGTATAGGTCCATCATGAAGATTCTTAAGTTGAGAACATCAGAGGCTTCAAGTGAGAAATCTATTGTCAAGAATCTAATGAGTGTATATGAGAGTGTGGGTAACAACTCACACACAAAAGATAGTAATGCAACATGACGTGTCATTACATCAACTATAATAAGTAGTCAAATGAGGAAAACTCATCTCATTAGAAAGACGAGTCAAGCATTAAGAATTAATAGGAAAACTTTATCAAGAGCCATTGGAAGGTGCCAAAGAATTCAGGACACCAATACCAATGAATTATGGGCGTTCTTAGGGAGATTACCATGAAAAGATAAACCAAATGTTGAAGCATTGAGATCACTAATTGAAGACTTTTGGAAGAATTGCACAAGGGTATTTTTGAATCAAAGGGATGTGGTAAGAAGGAGAATCAGTAGTCGAAACCATGAGCCACATCCAAAGCATTTTTTTGGATATGACTCAAACATAATTTTTTGGTAAATTTCTAGAGATGTATCCTCAAATTAAAATTTGTTAAAGATATTTTTAAATGCTAAAACCTTTCTATGTCAAGATAAATCACACATGCACTACTTGTTGTAGATTACATATTGAATTTTCTAACCATTTTGATGTTTATAGGTCTATATGTTTAGATTTGCATACTAACAATGTTTTGCAGGATTGCGGCATACATGCCCCGCCATCTTCAAGAGACTTCATATCAAGAATTTTATGTGAGAGAGAGGAAGGTCAAATATTCTATAGGAAATTATGCTTGGATGGCACATGTCATTGTTGCGGTGGCTTGCAACGTATGCCAATATGTGAACATATGGAAAGAACACATGTGGTTGGAAATGAACTAGTAGAGTTTTGCAAGTATAAAATAGTGGCATATAATACAAAAGATAGTAAAGAAGCAAAGAGGTGTGAATTGGTTATTGAAAAGATTCCAGTGTATCAGTTTATGCCTATATTTCATAACAGTATAGTGTATGAGTATGCAAGACATGACCATAGAGCTCGATGGTTGGACTTGCAATTCAATTCATGCAAGGACACATTTCTAGTTGCTAGCATTGTTTAAGTCATTGACTTTGTAGAGAACTACAGTCTACAGCCATAGTGTGAGCTGTAATCATAATATTACAACTCCACACAGGTTTCTATATTTGTGCACATTGCATTCATTCATGCAAATGATAGTATAGAGGATGATAGAAAGATCATAAGGGAGTATCATTTTTATATTAGTGATGATCACATGCATTCTACGGAGTTCGTGCAAGGTTGCTTTCATGTGCTCTACAATGATTTGGCTAGAAGGGGCATATCATTCAGTCAACATATCATATGGTCGGATAACTGTGCATCACAATTCAAGAACTCATAGAATTTCTATTGGCTAAGCAAGAGGCATAATATTATAGGTGTTTAGCATATGTGGAACTTTTGTGAGGATAGGCATGGAAAGGGGGAGCATGATGGTGAAGGAGCATGTATCAAAAGAGCCATAGCACAAGAAGAGTTAAAGTATAAAGACAATGCAAATTTGACAGATGTAAAATCAATCATTGAGTGGTGTAATGCTTCGATGGGTCCAGGTAATGAAGGTAAGTCTTCAGTTCGTAGATTTTTTGGTTAATAGATGATACTAACATTCCACCATATGAGGACTCTTGTACACTGATGGGATCAAGTGAGCTACACTCTTTCAGAAGCTCAATTACAGGTTCATGGAGTATCCATACACGGAAGATGGCATTCTTTTGTTCTTCACGTATAATTCAAGCCTAGAATGAGTGCAAGTCAAATTAAGGAGTGGGTTGACGAATGGCAGTTAAGTTATCTTAACCCACTTGACATGTGTCAACCCCTGATGGAACTAGAACTGACAGAGATGGAATCATCAGTTGACTTTAACCACATATCAGATCTAGTTCAACCAGGTAATATATCTACTTGCATAGTTTTTGAAATTCCTAATGTTATCTTACTTTATAGTGTTTTTGTAATGTTGACTAATTTCATCTAATTTGCTACACATATCAATGTAGGGCATGTTTATGCAGTTATTGTAGATGAAGATAACAAAGAGGGAATAGATTATTACTTGTGTCGTTGTGTTGAGGCCAAAAATAAATTGGAGGCCTCAGTTATAGATGGAGTAAACATCCAATACCCTACAGGCTCAGTGGTTGTTACTAGAACATGGCTTACAAACCCCTATACCCACATAAGAGTGTTAATGTTTGGTTGTTTCAGGACTTTGACATGCATCGGAAGATTCTTCATTACTTGAACCTTGTCGTGGCATCCAATGTTCATTTGATAGAATTTTGGGGTAGACCTTTGAACAAGACCTTGTGGAAGGTGTGTGAGTTTGACCATGAGGCAATACTTGCCACAATAAAGAGTAGAGTAGACCTGGTTGGTTCGTTGGATTAATTTGTAAGTATTCACATTGATTTGTAAGTATGCACATTAATTTGTAATTTTACATAGGTTTGTCTTTTTTTATTTGTTGCTGCATTTTTACACATATACAATGAATATTGTGATGAATATGTTTGTCATTGCTGTCAAAGTGCTTGGACGTTAGTAATTAAGGAATGCATAATTATGCAAGTCTATTGGTTGTTTATTGTTTGATGATACCATTATGCTTTCAAGATATGTTGTTGGGTTTTGTGATATAAAGACACTTGCTTCTTCATAGAGTATGTGGTGTGATGCATAGAGTTGTAGTGCTTCAAGACAAGGTATGAACTTGAATAGTGAAGATCTCACTCAAGCAATGGTATGAACTTGACAAGCAGTGGTATGAACTTGATTTGTTTGCTATGGTATACATTTGATGTTTACATCATCATCATGTTATGCTTCATGGGGTTAGATCTAAGTGATGGATGAAGTTAATCCTTATTGGTCTTAATCATGTTCACTCATGTTTCACTCACATCATATCAAGATTCATGTCACAAGGTTTGGATGTTAGTTCATAACATTTATTTTTATCATGTTACAATAGCAAGACATAATTTCTTATGTCATTGGTTCATGCCATTGGATCATTGGATTTGGTTGTGGTTCTTTCTCATGATAGGAGTTTGTTCATGTCTTCATGCTTCTTTGTGCTCCATATCTTCAGTGTTCTCAGTGTCTTCATGTGCCATAGATTTCTTTAGTGTCCTCATGATGTCGATGTTGATCACAAAATATGGTGTTAAGTTCATGTTGATGTTGATTGATGAGTTGTGGTTGTTGTTGGAAGTTTTGGAACTCTAAAGGATGTCATAGTGGTAGTGTTCATATCACAGCTGCAGAGGTTTAAACATTCAAAACTAGTTAGGGTTTTTAAGTTAAAGTTATTAGTTATTTTTAAAACCCTAAAAAGACCTAGTTTGGTAAGTTTTGTTTGTGTTATACTCTCTATTTAATTTGTCTCAGATAACCTTCTATGTTCTTCATGTGGTCTTCAACACTTAGGTTGTATTATGTTTAGGTTTATCTAGTCATCAACCTTCTAAAAACCCTATCCTTTACTTTTCTCTAAAATCTAAGTTAATACCTTACACCCATACCGGCGATATTGTACCAGTGATATCCCTAAAGAGTTCAAAGTGCAAAAAGGTAGCAATTTTTGATGAGCTATTAATTAGAAACCATGACACTTAGAAACATTTTGTCTAAGACAACATGATCAAGTAGAACCCTTCTACAATAACCTCTCTCAATTTTTGATATCTTTGAGGCATTTGCCCATGGTGAAATATTTTCTGCTACCCCAAAAATCATCAGAAGGAGGTAGTGTAAAGTTGCAAAGGAGTGTAACTTTCGTCCTGCTCATGATGTGACCAAACTGATAGTTCCAACACATCCATATGGGTACATTTAGGCTAGGCATGGTCCTATTTTGCACCCAAACATGCCAAAACAGTTCGAGCTACATTGTACCGACAATATCCCTGAAGAGTCTAAAGTGCAAAAAGGCAACAATCTTTGACAAGCTGTTACTCAAAAACCATGACACTTAGAAAGATTCTTTCTAAGGCAACATGATCATGTAGAACCCCTCTACAATAACCTCTCTTGGTTTTTGATATTTGTAAGGCATTTTCCCGTGGTGAAAGGTTTTTTGTTGCCCCAAAAATCATTAGGAGGTAGTGTAAAGTTGCAAAGGGGTGTAACTTTCGTCTTGCTCTTGATGCGACCAAAATGACAGTTCCAATGCATCTAGATGGGTACATTTAGGATAGGTATGGTCCTATTTTGTACCCAAACATGCCAAAATAGTTCGAGCTACATTGTACCAGTGATATCCCTAAAGAGTCCAAAGTGCAAAAAAATAGCAATCTTTGACAAGCTATTACTCAGAAACCATGACATTTAGAAAAATTCCATCTAAGGTAACACGATCATGTAGAACCCATATACAATAACCTCTCTCAATTTTTATATATCTAAGGCATTTTCCCGTGGTGAAAGGTTTTATGCTGCCCCAAAAATTGTCAGAAGGAGGTGGTGTAAAGTTGCAAAGGGGTGTAACTTTCATCCTGCTCTTTATGTGACCAAACTGATAGTTCCAACGCATCTAGATGGGTATGTTTAAGCTAGGCATGGTCCTATTTTGCACCCAAACATGCTGAAACAGTTTGATCTAACTTGTACCGATGATATCCCTGAAGAGTCCAAAGTGTAAAAAGACAACAAT
This sequence comes from Cunninghamia lanceolata, assembly GCA_027924645.1. Classification (NCBI taxonomy): domain Eukaryota; kingdom Viridiplantae; phylum Streptophyta; class Pinopsida; order Cupressales; family Cupressaceae; genus Cunninghamia; species Cunninghamia lanceolata. The sequence goes on from BSBN01000070.1 coordinate 355,669, forward strand.
CTTTGATGAGTTGTTACTTGAAAACCGTGTCACTTAGAAACATTATGTCTGAGGCTATAGTATCACGTAGGGTCCCTCTATAATAACCTCTCTTAGTTTTTTATATCTCTGAGGTGTTTGCCCATGGTGAAAGTTTTTCTTCTGCCCCAAAAATGGTCAGATGAATGTTGTGTAAAGTTGCAAAGGGGTGTAACTTTTGTTATGCTCCTCGTGCGGCCAAATTGACTATTCCAACACATTAGGATGGGTACGTTTAGGCTAGGCATGGTCCTTTTTTGCACCCAAACATGTTGAAACAGTCTGAGCTACATTGTACTAGTGATATCCTCACATATTGCGTTTGCTATAACTGTTATAGTCTTCACATGTCAACATGCATCTTATGGCTATTAACATACTTCTTCTAGCAGTCAACACAATCAACCCTCATCTTCTTCCACCTTTAGGTCACTGTGTTATTAGGCTTGAACTTAGACATCTGTGATATATGAAACCCTCTACACTTCATGGATCTATCATTATGTAATGATCTATTCACTGCACCTATCTTACTTATTATATTTCATAGCAATCTTGCAAAGAGTTGGGGTAGTGATATGCAATCTTCTGTGAGATCAATACAATGTTGTAACAAGTCTTTCAAGCTTAACAAGTTTCTGGATATGGAATTTCTTTAAGGAATTAGAGTCAAATTGGTAAATGTGATGACATGATACATATTAACATGGTGAGATGCAAAGTATACATTTATAGTATTAATCACATTCTCAAAGGGATTGCTAATAACTTATGGAATCTTATAGCCCCAATGTCATGTTGTATACTCAAATTAGGTAAGACTCAATATACTCTCATAACCTCACCTTATATGCAAGAGGAATTACATTTAACAACCATAATGGTCATCAGGTGCTCATAAGCATATGATTTTGACTATCTTATTCAAGACAACAAACATATTCTTTGCATCCCAATATGGTATAATAACAAGGAATTAAGAAATATTTTCAATTGAGCAACTCATAAAGAATATGGATTAGCATACCAAGGAGCAACCATAAGAACATCCTTTTGGAACATAAGGAATTGCAAATATCTATGTTACAACAATCAACCTCTTTTCAATATACCAACATGAGATATTTGAAGAGTATTATTTTGGTTATATGATGCACCCAAATTGGGCTAGCAAGACCAAATCATGGTATTATCATGCCTTTTGGTCATTGAAATAAAACAATATGCACAAAGATGTTTCACAAGAGTTTGACAACATAGAATGCAATAATTACAAAACTACTAAAAAAAGATGCATTGAAATAGCCCAAAAAAATGGTTTCATTTATGTAAAATGTGTTTGCTAGGGAAAACCATAGAAGGTGGTTTTATACATTTATTTTAGTCCCCATATAGTCCTCTACAACAATAGTAAAAATTAAGCATATACACTCAAAATAAAATCATTTTACAAGCTCTAACACAAGTCCTTTATGAGTTTAATGGCCATAAAGGCCAAGCTAAAATCAGTGTAGAGACCGTTTAGACTCACAAGGTATGGGGGTGTCCCATGCTAAAATTATCTTATAAATATTATTGCAATATCCCCTTGGTCACTTCAAAAATTAGATAGAGTTGTTTGTGAAACTATGAGACATGATCCTTAGTGTTGTGCAAATGGCACATGATGCAAAGGGTTGTGTAAGACTTATAGGGTGTCTTTTGAGTTGCACAAAATGATTCCTATCACTATGTGAATTATGCATGGTGTAAGAAACCATGAATTGTGTTGGATCAAGTATCATTGTTTAGGTAGCACATGATGCAAGGACTTATGTACGAGGTTGTACATTGCTATGTGAGTGACTAAGGCTAACATGCAAGCTTGTGCAATAGAATGTAGATCATGATGTGAACAAAAAAACTTGCTTTCCATTTATCCATTTAACCAATCTTCCTTTCTCTATTTTCTCGAGCATGTCTAGTTTTGAGAGACTAAAACTTTCAACCCAAAACTCAAATTCTCTTATCATCAATTGGGATGGATTCTTTGACAATTAAACTTTAAAACCTAGAGGCATACAAAAATGATCTACATTGCACCTATCCATATTACATAATGATCAATAAAAATGATTTGTAATAACCAAATATCTATATAGGCATACATCAATATCTGTCGATATAAGTATAACATATATACAAAATAGCCATATAGGCTTACAAGAATGCCATATAGGCATACAATGTCAACTATATGCAATACAAAATATATGTCCACAAATGCCATATAGCCATACAACAAAGGAACACAATAAAAATTCATTCCCCTCTGTCTGGTGAAGAGAATAGATCACGGACAGCCTTTGATCTTCGAGGGGATGGAGAGGCATATGAGGGTGGTCTATTATGAACAAGAGGGCTCCTCCTCCTATTTAGTTGTTCATGGATTTGTAGCTGTTACAATAAAAAGTATAGACATTAATATATCAAAATTACATTATAAAAATGAAACATTTAATAAAATAATCACTTACCACTATCCAAAATATGTCTCCTCATTTACCTCAGTACCAAGATTAGGTTGTGGTGATGTCATGTCCTATACAAAACCATCCAAATAGAAATTAAACTTCAAATCAATAATCATTTGATTTTTCAAAAATAAACAACTATAACAACGAATGTAATTTTAAATTTACTAATCTACCTCATACCCCCGTCAAAGGCATGGAGCTATGAATTGCAGAGGACACACTATGCTCCATTTCCCTATGAACATTGGGAGGTGTCTCCCTAGTCTGCATCATCTGAAAATAAAACAACATTATTCAATTATAAAAACTATAATAATGATACAAGTCATGGCTCCTAACATACACACATGTGAAACCTAAACATGGAAGTACACACAATAAAGCACACAAGTCACAAGCATATATACAAATTAGATGAAGATTCATGACTATTGTGTGGTATAAGGGTCAACAAAGGAGGGACCATGGTAGCATCAAATTTTAGGTTTAAGAAGTTAGAGAGGGAGTGAAGGTGTTAGTTTAGGTTTAGGTCGGTGGTAGGGTGGGGTAGGGTTGTGCTCAAATTTCTTTTTGTTTGGTAGTCATGGAGGTAGGACAATGCCTAAAATAGAGTTTGTGGGTTTACGGGACAATGCCTAAACTATAAATCACTTAGACATTAGGTAAGTTTATGGGTTTACGGGAAGGAGGAATATCAAGAGATTGTGGGATAATAGGAGGGAGGAAAGATACTAGATAGGAGAAGAAAAACATTATTTTAAAAATTTCTTATCATTTTCTTTGTCTTGAGGTTTGTCAGGGGGTGGGTTGGAAGCAAACTAGGTTTGGGACGTTTTGTAGGAGTATATTAGGAAATAGGTAGGGTAGATATGGGTTGGTTAGTAGGTTGGGTGTAGTGTTGTGGAAGTTTCTTAGACCTACTTTTAGAAGTGGATGGGGAAAGGTCCTACACTTTTTCTTTTACTTTATCTTAGAGGGGTGTTAGAGGGGAGATAAAAGTCAATGAGGAAGGTGAAGTAGTAATAGGTGGATATATGGTGGGGAAGATATGGGCATAGCTAGTGTTGTAGGTGAAGTAATAGAAAGAGGTTGTGGGGCTGGGGCAACAATGCATTTAGAGGCATAAGATAGGTAAAGGTCAAAGAGGGAATTGGTATGAGGTTGAGGTGGACTAGAAGGGGTTGACAAAAAATAATCTAAGGAGAAGGTTTTAAGTTAACAACTAGTTGGTATGGGCTATGAAAAATGGTGAAGACATTAAAATCATGGGGAATTTTAGAGTCAACAAAGGAGGGACCTAGATGATGTTGGAGTCAATCATATTCTATATAAGATGTCATAGGCTCATACCCCTCTTTGGTGTCATGTCTTGCGGTCTAAAATTGGTGGTAATTGGATGAGTTTATTAGAGAGAATTTGTCAAACAATACTGTGGAGGGGATCAACAAGATTTGGTAGACACATGTATGGAAAATGTGGTAGCATAGACAAGGCAGTGAGTTGTTTGAAAAGATGCCTCAAAGAAATGTGGTCTCATGGTGATGTCCTTGTCTATGCATATGCTTGTCATGGCATTCCATGAGACCACATTTCTTTGAGGCATTTTTTCAAATAACTATATTGTAATTGAAATTTTGTCATCTATCAACATCTAGTTATTAGTTATGCAATGTTTAGTAATGCTTTGAGTTTGAAAGATGTGCAATGAAATGAAACCAACAATATGAATATAAAATACAAAAATCTAGTAAGTACAAATCATTAATTAAACTATTTATTTTATTACCTCTGTGAAGCTTTGAAGTCCACCACCACTGGTAGGTGTTGCCATGAAATATCCAATATTAACCTATTCAACATCCAAAACTAGATATTAGAATACCATTCATATAACGATGCTATTCACATGTAATGTTTATAATTGTTTACTACTTACATACCCTAACAGTAGATGTTGTAGTGTAATATGCAAGTGGAGAACCGGTGAAAACTACATCAATGCTATGATCCTAAAATTTCATTAATATCATCAAACTAAATTAGTTAATCTTTCATTTCAAAAATGAAATTTAATGAATTAAATTCAATGAACTTGCAAACATTTACCTGAGTACCAAGGCCGAAACAATCACTTAGGAGGGTATTTGTCATCACCATCTGCTCTGCTACAGATGTAGCTTGCGCACCTATGTCCCGACTATCCATGGGGTCATAACCATAGGCTGACCTGCAAGCCTAACAAGTATGGGGTGGAACCCTACTCTTCAAACTCTCCACTAGCCCATGTTGTGCTACAAGACTGGCCTGCTCTATGATGCTCTGGTTCAAGGCACTAATGGACTAAAGTGTCTCGACCTCAGCACTCTCCTTCACAATGGAAGGGATATACACATGCTCATGGGTTGGTCTAGCAAGTGCTCATCTCATTGACCATTGTGGGTCAATATGTGCCCCTGGTCTATCTTGTGCTAACCCCCCACCTCTACCCTAGAAGTCCCGCATATCAAAATAGTTTAGCACTTTATTTTTTACAAACTCACAATAGAGTTTCCTCAAAAAGTATTGTGGGACCTCATTACTGTTACATGGAGGATGGTCAAAAACCATCCACCACCTCTACCCAAAATTGTCCCTTATCACTTGGTTGTTGCACCAATGGATAGTGAACCTCTTGCATGTAAGGGGTAGTGGTTGATTTGTTCGTGGATCTGTAAAAATGGAACACAAGTCCAATTTTGTAATTTGTTCATTTTTTACTTGCTCATACGGCAACTTGTCTGCATAGTACTCTCTAAATTCTCTCCTCTTTTCTGCCCAACTAGATATTTGCTCACTAATTGAATCTACATTTGATAACATAAATTCAAGAGATTGAGCAAGCATGGATCTATGCGAGGTTGAAATTGCAGGATCTTTCAACCTTGCAATTATGTCCTTAATTTATTTTTTATTGTTTTCAATTTGCCCCATTAGATTTTCTTGTGTTCTAGGGGCATGTTGAGGAATGAATGGAGGTTTTTGTTGTTGGGGTTGTTCTTCAGCAGGAATTTCATGTTCAGGTGATTCATTATTTTATGGATTTTCAGGAGGAGGAGGAGGAGGAGGTGCATTATCAATTCTTGTCAATTAAGGAAATTTACATCAAAAATCAACTTAAACCTACCTATTTAGAAAAAAATTCACACACAAAAAAAATACAACTCACTCCTTTGGTCTCTTCGATGTCATGGTAGCATTTTGGTGATGAATCGACAAGAAGTTGGTGTCAAAACTAGTCTCTAATAACGCGAGCATGCTCCTTAGGCTTTGCAGACCATGGGTGCAAGAAAATGAAATGAAGTAATGAGCCTCAATGCAGCTTTTTTTTAATACTAAAACAAAATACACTCACATTATGTCTTACAAGTTTTAAAAAAAATTGGCCACTTTTTGGCCCCCCAACTTTTTGCACCCACCCTTGAATGCCTTCCTTAGACACAAAGTAGCCAAGCACTACTCCTTCTTGCATCATCATGAAGCATTTTTCATGACTAAGGGATAGGTTATGATCTTAACATCTCTAGAGTACTTTTTCAATATTTTTCAAGGCCTCATCGTAATAATCTACATAACTAGTAAAATCATCCATATATACTTCCATAAAGTCATGGGCAAGGTCAGCAAAGATACTTAAAATGACCCTCTGGAATGTGGTCGGTGTGTTGTAGAGTCCAAATGGAAGGACTGAATAGGCATATGTCCCCCATGGACATGTGAATGTGGTCTTATCCTGGTCCTCAGGGGCAATTTTGATTTGATTATAACCACTAAATCCATCAAGGAAAGAAAAATACTTTTTTTTCCAACCAAGGAGTCTAATACTTGATCAATGAAAGGAAGATGGAAGTGATCTTTCCTAGTGGCAGTTTTCAATTATTTGTATTCTACACAAACTCACCACTTACCTCCTTTCTTTGGTACAATGACAAGTGGGGATACTCATTGGCTATCTGATATTGGGTATATGAATCTTGCATCCAATAGTTTTTGCAATTCATTCTTTACTATATCTCTCACAATAGGGTTCATTCTCCTCTGAGGCTATCTAACTGGCCTACATCCCTCATTGATGTATATCCTATGCATGCAAAGGTTAGGGTCAATTCCCTTTATATCATGATAGTCCCATGCAAATGTTGTCTTGTGAGTTTGTAGCATTTTTATCAGTTCAGTCTTTTGGACAATGTCAATTCACTGTTGGTGTTAAGTGTCCTGCCTAGTGTAATGTCAATCGATGTTGCAAATGCCATGACAGAGGCAATATCCAATCATGATAAATTGTGGCTACAACTATGGGGTAGAAAATGATGAAACATGTTGTTGGTGGAAGCATAGGTTGGTGTGTTGATTGTAGGTAGAATATTGTACAGTGGGTAGGTCAGACATACTAGACATAGGTCTTGCTGCGGATCCCTTCCATAATTGTTTTGTATGACATTGAAAGGCACTTCATCTTCATCCTAGATATCTAATAATGGGCTTCATTCAATTGTCATTAATGTCTGAAGAGAATATTGGTTAGTATCCTCTAGGTCTGCCCAAATAGTTTACTCCATATTAGCAAAAGGTTGTGCAAGTGGATAAAGGACCAATTTCTTTGTTATATTCACATTGGAAATTATCATATTCCTAGACCTACATCCTATGAAGGCATCTATTGTTTCCAACCAAGGTCTTCCTAGGATGAGTAGATATCCTCCTAGGCTGACCTTGGGCTACAAGACCATAAAGTCTGCAAGGTATTCCCATGAATCTAATGTAATTACAAGATCTTCAATGACCCTCTTCGGTTTGACAATGGACCTATCTGCCAACTATAATACTACTAGAGTAGGTCTTAGGTTATCCAACTCAAGGTTATTCATTATTTCCTTTGTCATCACATTGATGGTTACACCCATGTTGATCAAGGTGTTTTTGATAAGGGTACCGTTGATGTTTACATCAACCACAGGGTTTCCAAGATCTACGTATTTTGGGACAGCCAAGTTACCTAACATGATATCAGCAAGTTAACCTATAATATGTACTGTCTGATGATATTTTCTTTTCCTTCATGGTTTTTTAATGCATAATTCCCTTATAGCCTTGGTATATATGGGTACATCCTTGATAGCTTGGATGAGGGAAATTTAATGCATACAATTTTCAAGTGCCCCATAAAATCAAAGTCAGGTTTAGATGGAGGTGGTGCTTGCATGTTTAATCTCTTTGGAAATGGAGGGCTCTTGATAATGGGTTCTTAATGCGGAGAGGTTTTCTCAGAAGGGATCTATTGGTTATTCAGATGGTTGTCAGTGATGAAGGTTTGCTCCTCATCAGGAAGTTCTGTGATAAGTGGAGATGAAGGTCCAACAAGCATTTTTCCTGATCATAGGTGCACATCACTAACCTCAACCGTATAGGTTGGATATTGGATGGCTTCATTAGTATAAGCTTGTTGAACATGTTTGTTGTTAGGGTTTAGTGCAGGTTGGGCCAACAATTGAGTGGCTCTAGGTGGAACATGAGTAGGTGAAGTTGCATTTGGCATAAGGGCATGTTGTTGAGGCATGACTTATTGTGGCTGTGGGTAGTTCATATTTGGATAAAATTGCCAAGGTTGGTTTCCATGCCACTGCTGTGGCTAGTGGTTTTAATTGGCTTACCATTGTGGATTATAATTTGAGGGTTGGAATGGCTGTTGTGGCTATACTCCTTGTTGTTGGTTCCAGCTAGGTGGTATAGCTGACCATTATTGATGTGGCATGTTATACCAAGGTGCATTTTTCCAGTTTGAAGCAGATGATGGAAATGACATATTGTTGGTCGAGGGGTCCTGAGGCATACCTTGTCTTTGCTGCCAAGGCCTATGTTGTGAAATGTAAAACACTTGACCTTCTTCATCTTCTATAGCTCAAAAATTTGCTTTCTCACTCCTTCCTTCAAAAATACTAGAAATACCCTTGCATCTACAATTAGCCTTCTTTTGTCAGCAATGTGGACAATACTCAACCAAAGACGGCTCTGTTTCTTATTTCTTCTTCTTTATATGTAAGGTGTCAAGTTATGTTGCCAAATGGCTAATGGTATCTTCTTTCATGTTTGATAGTAGGTTGCCGAGCTCTACCCTAGATACTCCAGTAGATGATTTAGTGGAAAACAGGGTTCTCAGACCTTTATTTTTCTTCAAAGTTGACCATGAATAGTATCTGTAGATTTGACTAATTTCATCAAACTTGAGTTGAGAGATGTCCCCTGTTCCAATAAAATTTAGTGCATCCATGCATTCCTCATTCACACTTCTTAGGAAGACCAACTTGAGTGACTCTAGAGAGAGCATGTTCTATCTTGACTTCTTGAGGCAAAACTAAAATCTTTCAACATAATCTTCCAAAGGTTTGTCTTCCTTTTGTGACATCCTAAGGATGTCATCTCCTTTCATATCTCTACCATGACAATAGCCGTTGTACTTTTGCAAGAAATTCTCCTTCATGGTAGCCTAGTTTGTTATTGGATTCTCACCCAATCCCATAAACCATCACAATGTAATATCCTTAAGGGTGGCTAGAAAGAGCTTGAGTATGTATGCATTTGTAGTGTAGTAATATCTTCTACAGAGTACATCAAACTCAAAGAGAATGGTATTTAGGTCTTCAGTGATTAGCCCATGAAAGTTTGGTAGGGCCAAAGGAGGAATTTTCTTCAAGGTATCGGCTCTTACCTGGTCTATGATAGGAAAGACAAAGGTAACTAGCTTAGATGGGTTTTGTATTGCTTCTTCTGCCATTGTGTCTTGATGCCAATTGTCAATATCTTCAAAATCTTCAGTGTCCTCTGATCTAAGGGATAATTAAAAGTGTTCTTCTTCTGTTGATCTGGTTGGATGAAATCTCTCTCTCTAGTCTCTTGGCCACCACATACAATGATGTATAAGCTAATAGCTCTATTCTTGCACCGCGTTAGTGGATAGTTTGGAGATATATTGACTATCTAAGAAATTCTAAATTCTAAAAAAAATTATATCCTATGAAAGGAAGTACAAACATGAATAAAAAAGAAATCAAAAACTCTAAACCTTAGCACCATCCTTAGTGACGGTGCTAAAAATGTCAAACTCCATTATTAACCAATACATTGATGTAGAAAGGGCATGCACACAACTCAACGGACCAACAGATCCTATATCAAGTAACCTACTGGCTATAATGTGTTACATTTAAATTGTCAAACCAGGGAATCGTATTCTTCTTGGATGATGCCCATACTATGTGTATAGTTAAGGATTCCTGAGTTGTAATCTAGAGGTTGTACATAGGGATAAACTAATTAAGAAGTAAAAAAATTCTAATTGCAAGGATTGACAAGTACTATAAGTAAGTAATGTTGGTAAGAAATAACCAATGCTATTCTGTTGGCTATAATCAAAAGGTCTTATGTAATTCCAAATAAGAGAACAACTAATGGTTAATCGATGATCACCTTGACTCAAAAACACATATTATCAAGATCTAACTAATTCATATGACATAAACTCATTACAACATGTATTAATCACATACTCATAAATATATAACATAAACTAAACACATGAACATAAGGGGAGACACAGTTAACTCAAGCGGCCCTTGCTTGAGTGACTATGATCCCACAAAATCTAACCAGATCTCTACTATATCTATGAAATCATTGACTAAACTCAAAACATGTGTTCCTTTATTGAATGCTAAAGAGAAAATATAATAATAATTCTGATAACACAATCTTTATCTAACCTTCTTGTCCCATATACAAAATCTAACAATCCCCCTTAGACAAGATCAGACCTCTCCCTTTGAACAAAACTATTAAACAATAAATACCATAACTATCGATTATCCAACAACGTAGGAAGAGGACTTTATTACGAAGCAAACTAGGAATAGGAAACTAAACTATCATGAAGGTAATAAGGATGGCACAATCCTACTGTAACTCTCCCTAGTATTTATGAAAAATAGTCAAGACTAGAAACAGAACATGGAGCACAATCTAAGATTCCTTCGTTATTCATGATTGCATCAACTGTCAAAGAGTGGAGATTTATGGATAACTCATTCCTATCAATTCAGGGTCTTCTTCCTTTGGCTGCAGGTGCATGTACTATCTACTATGGACATTAACACCTCCTTTGTTATGGGTTGCCAAGTGGTCTTCATGAAATGTAGCCACACACTTGCTGCATGGGGGGTTAGTCCATCACATGATATCTATACATCACAATTACTAAAATTAACATAAAGCACTATCATATTTCATGAGCAATCATCAATTCACACACAATTAATTAACAACATATGTATTATATACCAATCTTCATGCTTTCAATGTCTTAAAGATGATTATAGACATAGTCAATATATATAAAAGTCTGGGAATGTCTTAGGAAGCATGTACTTAAAGCAAGAGAAATAAGACAAAACATGGTCTCATCAAGTTTTGTAGGTTATCCTGGTGGCTTGAGTCAATTAGTAACTCTCACATTTGGTAGGTAAGGTTCCATGTAAGATTTTAGAGTTTTATCATAAGTTTTACACAAGTTATTTTAATTTCATTTTTTTTCATTAATTATCTCTATAGGCAGCAAATTTCAGATTTTTTTTTTAATTACATTTTTGGAAAGCTTATGAAAAAATAGGCAGGGTTAGTTCTTTGGGCTTTATTATTAGAGATAAAATGTAGTTTGTAATTTAGTGGTGTTAGGTCAACATATTTTATTATTCTTCTCTATAGGCCACGATTTTTTTGAATTTTTGGATTTTTTTAATATTTTTGGTAAGATATTGAAAAACTAGAGTTTAAAATGCATACACATAAAAATCCATGTCATCTTTAGGATTGAAAGACTTTTCTTAAAAAATTGTATTCAATGACCTTTATACTTCACCACCTCTAATAAGGATAATTTGATAGGTTTAAACAAGAACTATGACATGAATTGAAGTCCCAATAAAACCACCTAGGCTGGTACAACCCTAATAGATAAAATCAAGGGATAAAACAACCTTTTGAAGATCCAAAATTGAACCTACCTAAAATAAATATTCCTAAGTTTGATGGTACTGATGTAACTTCATGGATAAGTCTCATGGAAGAATACTTTAAGATTCATAATATAATAGACAATGTGCAATGGTTGACATAGCCTCATGGTATTTAGAATATGAACCTTATCAATGGTACCAATGGATGATGAGTAAAAAGAAAGGGCAAATAATTAGTTGGAAAAAAATTACAAATGACTTAGTAGCCCATTATGAGCAACCAGGGAATGAAAGCTATTTTACCCAACTAACAAATTTAAATCAAATAGTGTCTATAGCTAAATATAATGCTGAGCATATGAGATTAGCAAATCAAACTCAAGATGTGACACCTTATCAAAGGCTACAAGTCTACATCAATGGACTTAATGACCAAATTAAACATGATGTTTGTTTGTTGGAACATTGCACAGTTAGGAGAGCTATGCAACAAGCATTGTATATGGAGAAACATAAATCCACCACCAAAAGTACCACACAAGGTCAAACCATAGGATTCCAGAACATAAAATTATGACTAATCCTATTGATAGAAATGATGACAATTTACTTAAACTAATAAAAATTACTAAGCATTCTCCTCAACAAGAGGAAATTAAAAGAGAAAAAGATATGTGCTCAAATTGTGATAGAAAATGGTTTGGGGGTCATAACTATGCCAATAGTGGTAAAATAATAACAATTTATCAAGAATCAGGTTGAAGAAGATAGAGAAGTAACTACAAAAGAACCAAAGGTGGAACTTGAGCAACACAACTCCATCACTAGAAGTTACACTTAAGGTCAAACAATTAGATTAAAAGAAAAAAATAATTCTATTAAAGAAATGGGGATAACTTATGTAACCCAAGACAAATTATTAATCTCTTTACCTCCCAATAAAAGTGCCTATTCATCCCCAATGATTATGGTTAACAAGAAGGATGATTCATGGAGAATATTCCCACATTATAGGGAGCTCAACAAGCTTAGTTTTAATGACCAGTTTCATATTCCTAGTATTGATGAATTGGTAGATGAATCTAATAATCTAGTTTTCTTTACTAGTGTTATGTATGAAAAGTGGGAAGATGGTGGATAGTGTTAAGATATTTCAAATCAAATCCTCCTTTCACAATAACACTCAAGGATAAAAACTAATCCAAGTCATTACAGATGAAAGAGGACTCAACTATAGGTTGGTGTACTTAGGAATGATATGCAAAGATTGATTAGATTGAGATATTTGTCAAACCCTAAATCGAATAAGCCTCAAACCCTAATTATAATGCAATTGGGTATAGACAAATAGAATGCTACAAAAGACTAGACAAGATGACACTTAAGAAGGATCATAAATATACCAGAAGTTAGATTTCTAGAATTGAAGACTTTGCAGACTACGAGGCGGGCACCCAAGTCTGATAGGGTAGTTTTTCAGTAGATCTGGAGTAATGAGTAGTGTCAGACTATAACCTGTTCCTAAGTTCAGGGAACATTCTATTGGGAGGACTACGGGGTGGATACCCTAGTCTAGTAGAGTAAAATATCAACAAGTTTCTTCCAAATCCTGAATCCTTATCCTTTGAATTGCTTCTCTGCACGTTCACTTCTCCAAGTCCCGCACCTATAACCTACAATCACAAAGAGAGGGGTTTGGGCGTTGTGGTGTTTAGGAGCTTTCCTTGGTCAAGCCCTAGAATGGCATTCAAGTCTTCCAACATTGTTGTTAGATAGAGTGCATGCCCAAGGATGGAAGAGGCCAAATCCAATGATGAAATAGAATGATTGAAACACAAGTAAATGTCACCTTAGAGGTGAAGACCTCATGGAGATGAAGATCTTTAAAATCTTGAGGAGATGGATTGATGAAGCCAAATTTACAACAAACAAACACAATAATAACATGATTCTACTCTATAACACAATGAAAGGCTTGAAATCCCTTAGCTCAATATCACAAGTTCGCATTATCCATCTAGGTGTAAAATGAAGACATAAACTCACTTATATATGTATTCCCACTAACTTTCATAATTCAAATTGAAAAGGCCGACATAGGGAAACCTTTTTAAAGGTCTTAAGCCAACACATTTAAATGTGGATCCTGACAAATAAGGCTAGACTTGGGCATGGGTACCCAAGTCCCAAGGCCAATTTAGGTCTTGATTAAGCATTTAAAATTGGCCCTTGAGTCCCATTTGACATGGGTTTCAGGGGAAATTGCTTTGGGATAAGTATTAAGCTTGTAAAGTGTAAACACAAGGACCAAGGAGCTAAACTAGGAGGTAAAAATGCATAGGGGTACTTTTTACTCCATAATATTTAGCCCCCAATTTAATGTATGTATGCTCTTATGAATCCATACATGCATTAAAGTACAGTTGAAGCACATCAAACACATCAAACATGCCAAGCACATAGAGCTAAGGCATACCCAAAGGTTGGAGGACTATTTCTAGCCCCCAATCTCAGGTAAGCACTAGAAAACACATGGAAGACACACAAGACACAAGGAAGATAGTAAGAAGCATTCAAGACATGGAGAATATAGTGGAAGCACGGAATACACAAAGAAGAAATGAGAGCAGTCATGCAATACATGAAGACTACATTGATTTAACAACTAAAAAAAAATTCTAAGCTAGGGGGATGGAGGGAGCTCATCACTCTGCACCTTTAGACTGCCAAAAATAGGTAAAACAAAACCTAAAATGTGGAGGGATCTCATTGCTATGTGCCTTTAGACCACACCAGGGGGAAGACACACCAAACAAAGACCCAAGTGTGGAGGGAGCTCATCGCTACATGTCTTTAGACCACACTTAGGGCAAGACACAATAAACACATAAGGAAGACACACATAATACATGAGCGCTACATAATATACATCTTATACACAACAAACATGAGAGATGGAAAAGATCTTATTGCTAAGTCCCGCCATTTAAACATGCCAAACATACATGATGGTTGAGCTACGCTACCACAACTGTTAAAGACACACTTAAGGGTGGATGACTCAAGATCTAGCCCCACCTTTGTAGAGGACTTTGTATAAAAGGATATGTACTAGCTCGAGAGATACACCATCTAGCCTTTTGCAGAAGGGATTTGTATAAAAGGATACACACTAGCTTAAGAGATACATTTACATTTTAAAAGGATGTGCACTAGCTCAAGAGATACACCATCCCACCTCACGATGAGGGCTTTCAAACATGCTTTGTCAGTGTAAAAGATAATTAGATAGATACCATTATGTATGACCCCACCTTAAGGTGGTTGATACCACTTTCCAGTATCAAGCACATTAAGGTAGAGTAAAAACACACAAGGGAACAAGAGCTCTCACAAAGCCTATGCCCACAAAGGTGACATGTGCCATGATCACTGAATATTCCCACAAACACATTGATATGAATTGCTAAGATAATCAACAAGAGATAAGGTTAAAACATCTTACTTTAAGATAATAACCAAATCAAATCATAGAAGGTATGCGTAAATCATATATTAGATCACATCAAAGAAACCAAGGCTACATTTGTAGGTTTGGAACTGAGTATAGTCTTTGGGCTTATACTGCAGGTATCTTAGAACCAAGTGTAACAACAAGGTGAGATAAAAAAAAACCATCTAAAGTGTGCAAGAGCAAATTGAGAGTATTGCAAAGGTTTGTTACAAAAGATATGACAACATGATAGATCACACAGAGTGATTCTACTAGTCAAGCATTGGATATAAATATCAACCCCATCTTCATATATGGACTAGGTCCATTTTTGCTTACTCACTGAAGGGACACATGGTCCTTATCAGTATATGTTTGTTTTCGTCATCTACTGACTAGGTAGAATAATTGAAGAATGTAAACAATAAAAATGAGAGAGGAGAACCAAGTGCCTTAGGAACACCATGTAGGAGGATGCCCCCAAGACATCTCCTGCAATGCTATACCCCCAAGGCACGACACACAACAACAAAATAGAGGGGAGGAAAGATAGAAGAATATAGAAACAAATAGAATAATGGTCACAATAGAGGCACTCTCTTGGTATCCTTGACCTTACAAGAGTATGAAGGGTCATCCTACAAGACCTGAACAACATATAGCGCATCACGGGGGAACACAACATAATAGAATATCAACACAAATTTTCTCTACAACACAATGAAAACCTTGAAATGCCTTCTAGCTCAATATCACAAATTCACATTATCCATCTAGGTGTAAAATGAAAACATAAACTCACTTATATATGCATTCTCACTAACTTTCATAATTCAAATTGAAAAGGCCTACAGAGGGAAACCGTTTTATAGATCCTATGCTGACACATTTAAATTTGGATCCTGATAAATAAGGCCAGACTTGGGCATGAGTGCCCAAGTCCCAAGGCCATTTTAGGTCTTGATTAGACATTTAGAACTAGCCCCTGAGTCCCATTTGACATGGGTTATAGGGGAAATTTCTCTAGGATAAGTATTAAGCTTGTAAAATGTAAACACGGGGACCTAGAAGCTAAACTAGGAGGTAAAAAGGCATAGGGATACTTTTTACTCCATAACAACTAGGTTAGATTTCCATTTACATTATCATCAAGTTAACTAAAGGAAGATGATATAAATAAGACTATAGTTAGAACACATGAGGGTCATTATGAATTATTATTTATGTCATTTGGTGTCATTAATATTTAATCAACTTTTCAAAGCCTCATAAATTCAATGTTCCATCCATTTTTTCAAAAAATGGTGTTTGTATTCTTTGAGGACATCTTCATCTATAGTAAAACATGGAATGATGAACAATTCATAGAAAAGATTCTAGAGTTATAAAGCATTAAGGGAAACACTTTTTTGAAGGGGATAGGAATGTGAGAATCCTTGTATGCTATATTCCTAATTAGAATAAGGATAAGCACTTGTGGCATTCTTAACCTTAATAGATGTATTTATTAGTCTTAGTTATTCCTTAAGATAACTTAGTTAGGATGAAGGGGTGTGTCCCTACATAGTTATGCATATAAATAATGAGAGAGAGACTCTCCCAAACCATCATATAATCTAATATTGAATTCAAATATTATTTTTTGATTATTGGAGGTCATCCCCTTGAAGTGGTATACTATTTTTCTGATTTTTACATTTATTTCCAAGAAATATCATAACAAACTTGAATAAAAATTGACCTTTAGTGCAAGGGTTTAAAATATTTTTAAAGCTTAAGATGAAAATATTTATCCATAGTTTGTGTTAATTTAACCACTTTATTTCAAATTTTTTACATCACAAATAAGGCCTTCCAAAATTTGAATTATTATTGAAGCATGAGTGGATTCCATTTTGTGAAGCTGCATCAATGTATTATTGGGTTGTCAAATATTAAAAGGCCATTCTATCTCCCAACCACGTTATAAATGTTTGAGAAGAGGACTTATGCCAACTAGTATTTTGGATCCACCTCAAGAACATACTTTAGTAGCTATAATTCAAATTGCAAATCTTAACTTAAATTAAAATCTTGTTTGAAGTGGACCTTTAGATGTTTACAGGTTAAATGATAAGGTCACAATACCATAATTTATTGATACAATTATCCAATTCACCAAATATAAAATCATTTGTTGTATGGATGTTTAATATTATCTCTTAGGTATTTATATAAAAGAAATGATAAAAAATAAGTATTCTCATAGATCCCTTTCACCAAAGTTCTTGATGCTAATTTTCATCTAGCACATGATGATCTATGTTAAAACATTTCAAAAATCAAGCATTGTCAAAATTGAGTCTCATTTATTAAAATCAAACCATTATACAACCATCAAGCTAGAAAATAACAATAAAGTTTAAGATTGACAAATTCTAATCACATTTACATAAAAGGACAAATTACTTCACCCAAGGAAGAAACTAATTTTGCTAGATGTGTATCTTGTTATATTTGGCTTCAGTAGTAAGTGGGAAATTTAATAACTTGAGTAAAATTTAATTGAACTTTTTTTTATTTGGTTAGTTTTATACCAAGGTTTTTTTATGCAACTATTCTTTTCAATTAGTAAAAATCTAAGTGTGTGTGTGAACAATAACAATATTTCTAGAAAAGATAAAGGGTCACATGATATATTTTTATGTGCAATAATGTTCACTTCTAAATTTGAATTAAAAATAGAAACAAATTCAAAATAGACAATTGAATTTAGTTTTCAATAGCTGTTTTATTTCATAGTAGAGATATAGGTACTATAACATGATATTTAAATTAATGCTTTCTATCAATAAGAAAAAAATAAAAATAATATGAAAATACATATATATCCACTACACAACTTTCATAGAGAATGGGATTGGGGGGAATCTTTTAGGGAAAAGGGAAGGGGAAGGGGAGGAGGAAGGGGAAGGGGAAGGCGTATAAAAATACTTTATTAAAAGATCTTTTCTCAAACAATTTGATCAAGAATGACAATAATGTCATCCATGACTTTAAAACATCTTGTTCTGTATTTTTTGTTGAAGCATAATACTCCAATAACAGTTGAAAACCCAAATCCAATCCTCAATCCAATTCCCACCCCCCACCATACATGTTCCTCCCACTCTTGTCCACTTACATCTTCATCATAAGTGTTGTTTGAAGAAGGAGAAGAGGAACAATTTATGTTTATTTGAATTCCACAAAGATCTCCATTGCTTGAAAATGATCTTTCATCAAATGTTAACAACTGACCTCCTTGTGGTATGCTACCTAAAAAATTATTAGAAGATATGTTCAAGTAACTCAAAAATGTGAGAGATTGTAGTTCTACAAGAATATTTCCAATAAGCTCATTCCTTGAAAGATCAAGTGACTCCAACCACACAAGATTTCCAAAAGAAGAAGGAATTTTTCCACTGAGATGATCCCTTGACAAATTGAGAACCATTAGGCTAGTGATGAATCCAATTTCTAGAGGAATATTACTTGTGAAGTTGTTATTTGAGAGATCAAGACATCGAACCAATGCCAAAGATCTCACATACTCTAGAACTTGCCCTTTGTTGATTATTTCCATTTTATCTAAAGAAATTGTGTTTGAGCTTAAATTTGAGTATTGAAGGACTTTTGAACTTTGTGTTTGACTCACCATTGCTCTCAAGTTTCTTAAGCTACTTGGGATAGATCCAGATAAACTGTTATTTGACAAAATCAAGACTTGAAGATTTTGTAATTTTGTTAATTGTAATAGTATTCCACCTTCAAATTTATTGGATCTCAATACCAAAATTTGAAGATCAAATAACTTCCCTATCCAATTTGGGATGGTTCCGTGCATGTTATTATATCCCAAATCTAGAATCTCCAAAGAAGTACAATTTTTAAGAGATGATGGAATTGGCCCTTGTATTGTGTTACCTCCCAATTTTAGTGTTTGAAGACAAACAATGCTGCTAATATCACCTTCCAAATTATTATTTTCTAGATTTAACACCTTTAATGTTGATGAGAAATTTCCAAAACTTGCAAAAATATTCCCTGTAAGCTTGTTATTTGACACGTCTAAAACCTCCAAGTTATGCCCTTCACAAATAGAATGTGGAAAGGCACCACTAATATTATTATATGCAAATGACAAATAAATGAGTTGACTCTGGCCATATTTATCAATGTTTTCTAGAATGATGCCATCAAATTGATTCTCAGACATGTCCAAGAATTCCACATTAGGACGAGGTTCAAAAATATTCCCTTGTAAGTTATTTCTATTTAAGTCAACATATTGAGCACTGAACTTCCTGAACTTAGATGAAAAAGGCCTTCCTCCAAATTTATTACATGAGAGATTGTGTCTCTTGAAGGGTATATGGTCTCGCAACCAATTAGGAATATTTTTACTGAGAGAATTGTTAGACAAGTCTAGGTATTTTATGGTGTATTGAGTGGATATGAAAGCTAGGAAATCACCATCCATATTACAAGAACTCAAGTACAAATATTGAAGCTGAAATTTAGGGATCCAAGAGCCTTTGACTTTTGCTTTCAAAAAATTGTTAGAAAGGGCCAAATGAGTGAGATTTGTCAAATTTTCTAATTGAGAGAACATGAACGTACCATTCAAAGGATTATTTCTAACATCAAACCTGGCCAAAGATGAGAGGTTACCAAAAGTAGATGGAAAGCTTCCATTTAATTGGTTTGACTTGAGGTAAAGATGTGAAAGATTTGATAGTCAACCTAAGGAGCTCCATGGAATATTGCATGTTAGTGAGTTGTCAGAAAGATCTAACTCTTCAAGTTGTAAAAGATTTCCAATAAAATTTGGTAGACTGCCTCTTAGTGAGTTGCCATAAAGACTCAACACTTCAAGTCATGAGAGATTTCTAATAGAATTTAAAAATCTACCTTCAATATTGATATCAGAGAAGTATAATCAAGTCAACGAAGACATATTTCCTATAGAATTTGGAATCAACCCTCCCACATTTGAATATTCAATATCAAGGATATTGAGCTAGAAAGTGTGTTGCATAATGGAAGAGCAGTTGACTTTGAGATCTGCGTTGTTGAACAAGACAAGGTCCCTCAAGCATGGAAGGCTTAAAACAATAGAAGGGATGGATCTGTGAAAATTGCATTCTCTGAGGTGAAGGGAAACCAAAGATGTAAGATTTGAAATCCAGATGGGAAAAGGTTGTTGTTGAGTAACAGTAAAGTATACTTGATGACTTTAGAATGGTAGATGGGTCCACGATGTAGTATGGGATGCACTGAATCCCCTTCCCAATTACCTGATAGTATACTTCATCCGAGGATACTTGTACTCAAGTGTGTACTCCAACTTGACTATATATTCGAGTGTATGCTCTATGACTTTTCAATTGTATTCAAGTGCATACTCTATGATTGCATTTGTATTTTGAGTGTATACTCTATGCTTTTGTATTTGAGTTTGTATTTTGAGTGTATACTCTATGCTTTGTATTTGTATTTGAGTGCATACTCTATGCCTTGTAATTGTATTTGAGTGTATACTCTATGATTGTATTTATGCCTTGTATTTGTATAACTTGTGATTGTATACTCTATGATTGTATTTATATTTTAGTGTATATTCTATGCCTTGTAATTGTATTTGAGTGTATACTCTTATGATTGTATTTATGCCTTGTATAACTTGTGATTGTATACTCTATGACTTGTATTCGAGTGTATACTCTATTACTTTGTAATTGTATACTCCATGACTTGTGATTGTATTTACATTTGACTGCATACTCTATGACTTGTATTTGAGTGTATTCTCTATGACTTTGTGTATTCAATTGTATACTTTATGAATCCGTGTATTCGAGTGTGTACTCCATGACTTATCTATGTTCAAATGCACACTTCCTGACTTACTTGTACTCATGTGTATACTTTTCGTGCATATGCTTGTATGTTACACGTATGATTCATATGCATATACTTTGTATGCTTCATGTTTGTATCAAGTGTGTGCTATGTGTTTTATGTATTATGTATACTTGTGTATTACATACTATGTTCATGCTTCGTATACTTTGTGTATTAAGTGTGTAAGTCTTGTGTATGCTTCATGTATTACATGTATTTATGCTTTGTGTTTCATATATAATTATGTGCATATACTTCAACATTGACCTTCTCTCCAACGGTGCTTTGTAGAGAGCCTTACTTGTCATGATATAGACAAACATAATTTTACTCTCTTATCAATCTTCTTAATACAATCATGTTTCACCTCTCAAAGATTGTTAAGAGTTTACAACTGTTTATGCCATAATTTTAAATGTAAGTGATAGGTTCATCTTCGTCATATAACCTTGCACTCAATTATTCTTTATTGGACTGATACAATGTGGTGACCTCAACATAATCACAATTACTCAAGAACATCCAACACTAACACCAAGAGAAATATCAATAACAATACTCTTACAAAAAACTCAATTATTTAAAGAACATACTAGTATTCATACTTGAATAGTATTTCTCTCTATGATCAATACATAAGTAGCTAGATTTCGTACCCAATTACTAAAGAACTTTGTCATCACAAATCTACCCATCATGTAAACATAACTATTCTATAAGATCTAACATTATGCTATA
Organism: Cunninghamia lanceolata; assembly: GCA_027924645.1. Taxonomy (NCBI): domain Eukaryota; kingdom Viridiplantae; phylum Streptophyta; class Pinopsida; order Cupressales; family Cupressaceae; genus Cunninghamia; species Cunninghamia lanceolata. The sequence goes on from BSBN01000070.1 coordinate 377,400, forward strand.
TAACAGACTATGTTCAATCAGTTCATAGTGATATATTTATTAAGTATATAAGCTAAAATACCATAACCTTGACTATCCCTATGACCTTATAGCAATGGCACTTCAAATTAACTCTGTTTAGTCCTCATTGTTACCCTGATTTGGCAACAGACACCTTGTTTTGGGGACTGTAATTTCTAAATAAATCCTCATTGAAATCAAAATTGAGATTTTAACTAAACATGTTTTAATTCCATAATAACCTTTGTCAATCAAAGTTTAGTGAGTTGCCTTGAGGCAACTAAATTTGAAATGCATTATATCTTTCATCTAGTAAGATATGCATTGATAGTGAACTGGATTACTCTAAACCTTACTGACAATTATGGAGTACAAGAAATTCTTATGGTAGTCTTCATGAACTTGAACAAACTAGTCTTAAGTTTAATATTACCATAAGATTCCCCATGCACTATAAAATAGTAACCATCTTTGACAATAATCTTTCATACAGAATCATGCCTACATTTTCAATGTTTTATAAGTTAGTCCAAAGGATAAATCTAATGATAGTCCACAAATGGATAACCCAATGAACCCAAGTGCATAAGAGACAATAAATACTATCTTACAATATTAAGGAATAGATGCTAAGATCATTCTCGTAAGTTCCAAATAGGCTTAAGCCAATTGTGATCCATATTCTTCATGTTGGCCATTCCTACAAAACCTTATGTTCTCATTCAAATTGAATACTAATTCATTCCGTCATAGCCAAATGCAAAGATCACATCATATGAGGTAAAGCTAAATAGCCCTCAAAATAATCACTGGTAAAATTGTGGGTCCATAACCCACAAATCCCAGGATCATTCTCCACATTATCTCAGCGATTAGTTTACACATCTACAACTTAATAATTATAGTTTTCTGGAGATCCAAACCCAAAATTGCTTGAGGACAATCAATCTTGAGTGGGGAGGACTGTCATGTCCCTTTATCGAGTCAACTATTAAATATTATAAATTGAATATGATATAGTATATTTATTATAAATATTATAATTTAAATATTATTATAATTATATTATATAAATATACATAAATATATATATATATACTCATTACTTATAAATAAGACAAAGCCCTTAAGAGAGCAATTGTCTTTATAAGACAAAATCTAAGAAAAGATTTTTAATAAGTTAGTAGTCCATATATTAAGATATGAAGGTGCCATCCCTTAAAGCATGTGATAATGATAACTACTAAAGCCCAGAAGTTGTCCACGTAGATACAAAAAGGCATTTGATGATAGTCTTTACAAAGAAATGATGCATATAAAAGGTCAACGATTCTACAGTCAGAAAAGATAAATGAAATGAACTAATACAAGGATGCGATTAAGAAAGACCACGATCTATTACAAACAACGATTATATAAGATAAAACAAATAACAATCCATAATTTGGAGGGTATCACGAATGTTATAGATAGCAAAAGACAAGACCAAGGTTAATGCAAGAGAATGATTAATGATAAAAGATACTTAAGGAAATTGGCAATAAGAACTGCCAATTAATAAGGAAAGGACTAATGTCAAGGATGGCGCCCATTACCAATAAGCGATCATGACTTAAGGAAAATAATCAATTGTTAGCTATCGATTATAACAGGAGATGCAAGTGGATGGTAGTGACATCTCTTGAAAGCATCTGATGGAAGGAATATAAGAGGTCGATCAAGCATATCAAGGGGAGCATCTTACAAGAATCAATTCATTATCTCTCATCTCACTCACATCTCATTGCTTATCATCAATCATCACCACTCAACATTCATTATAACTATCCAAGGAAATATAACATTAGTCAGCATTGGCAAATAATCATAGCAGATTGTGATTCCATAAATATTCCATTGTTACAAGTATTTTGATCAACATAAGATTTATATCAGCAAGTACAATCTACGAAACAATCAACCATATAAGGTATGTTTCTTACCTCAAATTATAATGTTTTATAATCATCCCTCTAGCTGATCATAATGATATATGAATGTACATAATTGTAATAGACTGCTTATAACATAGAATGAATGTTTATCATCAAAGTAGTATGAAATTGTTTTATAGTTATAATAAAATGATAATGTCTATAACATGATAGAATGAGAAGATTTTTATTGAATAGAATGAGAATATTCATATAATATAGAATGAGAATACTTACAACATAATGGAATGAGAATGCAATAAGAATAAGAATGTTTAATTAAGGAAGGACAAGGTCCGAAGATCCATGAAAGAATAATGTATGATGCCAAGTAGTATGTATGGCAATCCATCAATGAGATAGTACAAGTTGAGTTTCCATGGAGGAACAATATGATCAATGGTACTATCTTGTGATCCATGGGGATCACGAGATAGTAAGGATAAGTTCTTATAAGACATGATATATAACTTTAAAACATGGAATACCCAGGATGAGAATAAGATCCTCACCATTAATCTATCTACACACCCTATGAGTATGGGAGTGGAGTTAGGGAAGGGAGGTTAGGATCTAGAACTTAGGTGACTATCAAGTGGGTGAAGAATTATCAGGTGTAGTAATGAAGCCCCTTGAGCCAATAAGGTGAAGAATTATTGGGTGTAGTAATGAAGCCCCTTGGGCCTAAGGTAGCATAGACCTAAATATTATTAATGGCTTAATGGTAGGTGACTCTCAAGTGGGTGAAGAATTATCGGGTGTAGTAATGAAGCCCCTTGAGCCAAGAAGGCGAAGAATTATCGGGTGTAGTAATGAAGCCCCTTGGGCCTATGGTAGTGAGTCTTGTTACACCAGCACCCTAACATATCCAACTCATATGGGGTGAGTGGCATATAGTAGATTAATGATCAGGCTCATGGATAACTCTCTCGAGGTATATCATGGAAACCTCTATATGATAGAAATGAGAAAAATGTGAAATGCATATATGAAATGAATTTTGATATTGATTATGAATATGTGGTTACTAACCCTAATTACAATATTATGATGTTGTAAGGAATTTTTGGTTACTAATGTTCTCTTTAAGAAGTTAAAATTGTGTGCAAGGTTAAGAAATTTTTGATCTTCTTACGAGGGGACATTACAAAATGTTATGTTAGAAAATGTCCCCTTGGGGGCTTTTCCCTCTTAAGGTTTAGCTCCCAGGTCCTTAAAATGTATTTAGAGCATCTTGTGTGTTACTTTTGAATCTTGGTGAGAAAACCCTGAAGTCTTGTGGAAAATAGGACCTAGGGGGTGCTATTTTGATGACTCCTGCCTAAAATAGGGGGAAGGACTGATGGAGATTGATTGTCATTGATGTTAAAAGAGAAGAAAGCAAATCAAGTACAAGATGCTACAAAATGCTATGTGTGTTGTGTTGCTAATCAAGTACATATTTGGTAATCTATGTTTGAGTTTGATCATCTTGTCATCTTGATGTTTTCATGTAGTGGTAGAGGTTCATGATCATGTGTTCCATATGGCTTCATATATCTTCATGGTGTTTTGGAGGATAAGGTATTCTTAGTTGATGTTGTTTGTTCTCAGTGGTTAGTGGTTGCTTGAAACCTATTTGGTAAAGTTGTACATCATTAGGAGTTTGTTGGAGTTTGTTTCAGTTCATCAATTAGGATAAGTATGATGTAATGCATATGTCTTGTGATCAATCTTGGAATGCAGTGGTTTTCATCTTCTTTCATAAAGTTGACAATAGTTTGAAGCTTGTGTTCAAAGAGGCTATTTATTTCATACTTATGGTAGATGGTCTAAGAAATGCAGGATGTAAGTGATGATACAAGGTTGGACACAAGAAGGTTTGAGGTTTGTTGTGTTGATGATAAGACTTGTTATAATTTCATTAAATCATGGCCAGGGGTCAGTTTGATATAATAAGATCATCATTTTTTTTAAAAGGCTCAAGGTTTATTAAAGGTCTAAAATCTCAAAGTCTAAAACCCTTTACCTTTTGTTTTAATTTTAAAGTGACCTACACTCATAGGTAATGTCACTTAAAGTGACCTACAGAAGGGGTTTTATAAGCATGAGCACCAAAAAGGAAAATCTAAGATTGCATTTAAAGATAAGATTTTATAAGACTATTTTTAGTCTTTTTAAAAGGAGATTTTTAAGGAGATTCTTATGGCCCACATTTAAACTACAAATTCTCCTCTTAGTGCATAAAGATTAACGTGCATTCATTTGCCTTTTTCAATTTGACTATGGATGAGTTTTTATAGGCTATTTTTAGCCTTCCAAAATGAGGAGATTTTTAATGTTTTTAAATGCTTAGATTTTTATAAAGTTTTTAAAGGCAGATTTTTAGAAGATTTTTTTGATTCCTTCATAATAATAAGGAAATAAATTATTTCCTTTTCTATTTTAAAGATTTTATGCAATATTATTTGCATAATTTTTTAATGAGAAAATTTCTTTTGTGGAGAAGAAATGGGAAGATAAAAAGGCAGATTCTGGTGAGATTTAGAAGCCGAATTTTTAGGAGATTTTTTTTGTGAAATTCTCAAGACAAAGAAAGAGTTTTTTATTATTTATTTTTGGGAAAAGATTTTGTGAAGAGATTTAATTATTAGTTTTAAATAAAGGAGCTTTTATAATTTGGAAAAGTTTCTTTATAACAACTTGTTTTTTTGGAGAGATGGAAGATGAAAATGGGGAGATTGAATATTTATTTTGAAGGCAAATTTTGAAGAGTTATTTTTGAAGATGAAAGTGAATGTGTAAAGAAAGAAGAATATGAAGGGTTATTGCTTCATTTTGAATAAGATTTTTATTTGCAGGTTCTTCACGGATGGATATTATAGTGCAAAGAATATATATTTTTTAATGGGAAATTTTGATGAATTTTTAAGAGTAGAATATGAAGAGATTTATATGCACAATGAAGATTTATTTGCAGCAGTGAGATGATATTAATATTGTATATTTTATTGAGAACAAAAATTGGAATTGTTTTTTTTTCTAAGATGATTTTTGCAGATTGGAAAATGTTGTTGAAGATATTCAATAAGGAGATGGAAATTTTTGTGAAGGGAAAATGTAAATTCAGAGAGGAGAAGAATGTGTATGGATTTTGTTTGAAAATATTTTATGCAGGGAAGATAAATTGGATTGAAAATTTAGGAAAAGGAATATGTATGGTTATATAGAGAAGAAATTATCTTTTCTTGCAAGTGAATTGATTTAATTAAAAAAAAAAGAATGTACGGAGAAGAAGAATATGAAGATGAATGTGAAAGGTGAAAGGACATTCAATTTGCATATAATGTTTTTTCAGATGCATTGATGCAGAGAGTTTGTGTGAGGACCAAAATACAAAAATGATGACCTCCTTGTGCAACAAATTTATGAAGACAATATTGGTAATGAGATTGATATTCAAATTGTAATTGAACAGAGATATGAAAAAGAGAAGACAAGTTATGTAGTGGCAATCATTTCTTGCACACCTTGCAATATGTTTTGATGTGGTTGAATTTGCTAGTGAGGCTTTGTATGCTAGTGAGGCTTGTAGGTCAGCGAGACCTTTCATTTGTTAGTGAGACACATATATCAGCCAGTGAGGCTTGTAGGTCAGTGAGACCTTTCATTTGTCAGTGAGACACATATATCAGCTAGTGATGCCTTGTAAAGAAGTATTTCAAAGTTAAGCCACGAAGGCAATTCATGAGTGGTTTTTCTACCCCTAGAGGGTTTTCCACTCCTAATTCTTTGTGTCCTTGTTTCATAACTTGTGTGTTGTTGATTGTCTTTCAAGTCTAAACATTCAATGTTTATCTCCTTGATGCAAAATATGATAATTGATTGATAACATATTCTTCCTCAATTTTTGATAAGTTTTAGATTGTCTGATTTTTACACAACACTAATTCACCCCCCTCTTAGTGTTGTCCTGGACTCCAACAAGGACTTGGGTGCTCGTGCCCTAGTCCTACCCTATTTTGGGTCATGTCATAATTTGAAGTGTCAGAACATATATGACAATTGTTAGGTCCTATGCTGACACCTAAAGTTTGAATTACAAAATTCTTAGCAGGAATGTTTGTAGTTGCATATATAAGCATATTTAGGTTTTCATTTGCAAACTAGAAGATGATTGTAAACTTTAGGCATACTTGTGATTTTAGAGCATCCATGATATTCATTGTTGCAGAGCAGAGCATTGTTATTGTGTTTGTTATAGTAGATTTGACTTCATCTTCTCATGTGATTAAAAAGCCTTCATTTATGTGAGATCTACACTTCAAGGTGAGATCTATTGTGTTTTCAATCATTTATCATTTGGATTTTACCTCTATCCCGCAAGGATACACACTCTTATCTGACAACGGTGTTTGGAAGACTTAAATGTCTCTCTAGAGATTGACTGATGCAAGCCTCTAAACACCACAACCCCCTCCCACACTCCTTTGTGATTGTAGGTTACAGATACCAAGTTTCGTGGAGTGGAGTTGCAAAGGAAGGTTGTAGATGACAAGGATTCAAGACCTGAAAGAAAGAAGTGAAACAGAGCATTTTTGGGACATGGGTGCCTAAGGCAATGTCCTCCAGAGTTACAGAGATAGGAATAAAAGTTACAAGGACATTCTACATCTAAAGGAGCTTCTACATCCTGAGAATCAGCCTGCCTTGGACTAGGGCACCCGGGGTAGTGTCCTCCACATTTCAGGTGACCAAAACAATCAAAATAGTGATTATCAGTGTTGGAAGGAGTTCTGCATTCCACAAAGAAAATAGTGCCTTGGACTTGGGCGCTCAGGGCATTATCCTCGAATATTCCAAATTCTAAACTTCAAAAAATGGTTAGTTATTAATCTCTATCCTTTCCCTTAATTTGTAAACATTATCAGAATTTATTAATTTATTCATTGTTTTACATAATTAGGGTTTTAAGATTATTTGAAAATTAAATTGAGATATTAAGTGATAACATCTGAGCTTCCACATCATTCCAAGTGGTAGCCCAACCTATTAGGTGAATTCTCTCACTTAGTGGAGATTCAACTTAGTTGATATGCCCTTGAATATTTGTTGTGAAAGAAGGATCTAAACCTATCAAACCAAAATCAACCTTCCCCCCTTTTACCGTTAAATAGTATGGCGAGTTTTCCCCATCATGTAGTGTAGAGGGTGTGGCAATGAGTCTCCCTATGCTTAGGTTTTGTATGGCATGCTTTCTCCCCTTGGTGTAGTGTAAAGGGTGTGGCGAAGAGTCTCCCCTACATCCTTGGGTTTTGTGTTACAATTTTTATTTCCATGCATTTATATATATGAAAATGAAAATATTATGTCAATTATCTTCATCATGTTTTGCGTGACCACTCTCATGTCTTCATCATGTTTTGTGTGTCTTCAATACTGTCTTCTTTGTGTTTTACATGCTTCTTACTATCTTTATTGTGTCTTGCATGTCTGCGATGAGTTTTCTAATGCTTACCTGAGACTGGGGGTTAGAAATAGTTCGTCAATCTTGATGTATGCCATAGCTTCTTATGCTTGGTGTGTTTGTTGTATTTTCAACTGTACTTTAATGCATGTATGGGTTGTAAGATAATACATACATTAAAGTGGGAGCTAAATTTTATGTTGTAAAATGTCCCCCTAGGACTTTTAGCTCTTGGGTCCCTTAATTTTAATCATGAATGTTAGAAATGAATCCCAAAACAAAATTCCCTGAAACCCATGACAAATGGGACTTAGAGGACATCTCTAAGCTTAATCTATACCCAAAATAGGCCCTTGGGCTTGGGCGCCCATGTCCTAGCCCTACCCTATTTTGTTGGGCTCTTAAATTCATATGTCAGCTTATGACTGTTAAAAAGGTTTCTATATCGGTATCTTAAGTTTGAGTTATGAAATTGTAGTGGGAATGCATATATAATCATGTTTAGGACTTCATTTGCAAACTAGAAGATGAATTTGAAATTAAGGTGAACTTATGATCACAGAGCATTCAAAGCATTCATTATGTTGCAGAGCAAAATTATGTTGTTGTTGTGTTTGTTATTGCAGATTTGGATTCATCTTCTCATGGTGTGAAAGATCTTCATCTCATTGAGAGCTACACCTCTGAGGTGATATCTATTTGTGATTCAGTCTATCTATTTTATCATTGTTTTTGCCTCTATCCTACAAGGACACACACTCTCTATCTAAAAATTGTGTGGGAAGGCTTGAATACCATTCCTGGGCTTGACCGAGGCAAGCTCCTCAATGCCACTATTAGGATTAGCCACCAGATGATATCAATTAAATGCAAATAAAGATTAAATAGATGAATGAAAATACATAGAAATAATAACATCGAGAGACAATTTTTAATGTGGTTCACCCAAACTCGGGCTACATCCACCAATAGAGAGTCCAATATTATTATCCAGTAAATCAAACCAATTACAACCAGCAATCCTTACAACTCAATACTGCTCCAAATGCTACAATACAATCTCAATGGAAACCCTAACCCTTAGCCCTATACCGCGAAAGGGAGCATGCCAAGGGCGTTGCCCCTGGACCTCACAAGGGGCGCTGCTCCTTGACCCCATCTTGGGGACGTTGCCCAAAACCCCCGCAAGGGGCACTGCCCCTTTACCCCGTTAAATAATTTGGGGGGAAGCCACGCTGATAAAAGTGGGGTAAATTTGACCTCTAAGTCTGATTAGGCTCCATATAACAACAATCTCCCACTTGGAAACTGATCAGACTCCACACCATATCATCTCCCACTTGGAGACTGATCATAACACTGCTAACCATATAGCTCCCACTAGAATTAAGCACCCTGGACTTTGTTGTTCTGATTTTATTATTTTTTAGTCTTGAAGACCAATCGAAGCTGAAGAGGAGCTCAGCTTCTCCCTTGTTACTATCTTTGTAAACATATCCACTAGGTTTTCATCTGTATGTATCTTTTTTGACTATAACTGTCCATCATCCAACATCGATCGAATAAAGTGATACATCAACTGTATGTGTTTGGTCTTTGAATGCAAGGCAGAATTCTTTCCAAGATGTATGGCACTCTCGCTACCTGTAAACAAATAAACGTTAGCCTATTGTTTGCCCAATTCTTCCATGAAAGATTGTAGCCATATCACCTCCTTGCTTGCCTCTATTGCAGCTACATACTCTACCTTCGTGGTGGATAAAGCAACCACCTTTTGCAACCGTGAGATCCAACTCACCGCTGTCCCACCTACAGTAAAGACATAGCCTGTAGTACTCTGCTTGGTATCAATATCCCCTACCAAATCTGAGTCTACATAACTTGCTAAATTAGTATTAGAGACCCCAAAACATAAGTGTTTATTGGATGTGCCTCTCAAATATCTATGAATCCATTTTACCACATTCTAATGCTCCAAACCAGGATTACTCATATACCTAGTGACGACTCCTACAACATGTACAATATCTGGTCTCATGCATACCATGGCATACATTAAACTTCCTATAGCTGAAGCATATGGTACCTTGGACATTTTGTCCTCCTCCTCTTGTGTCTTTGGACACATCTCCTTAGTCAATTTCAGATAACTAGGCAAAGGTGTGCTAACAATTTTTGCATTCTCCATATGAAATCTCTGCAACACCTTTTCAACATAATCAGCCTAAAATAGAGTCAATTTTTTGTTCTTCCTATCTCTACAAATTTTCATACCAAGGATTTGTTTTGCTACCTCCAAATCCTTCATAGTAAATGACTATGCTAATTGTTGTTTCAACTCTCTTATGTGATCCATGTTAAACCCCGCTACAAGCATGTCATCAACATATAAACATAAAATAATGTAGTTGTCATTATCCAACCTCTTAAAATAAACACAATGGTTAGAATTACACTGACTATAGCCTTGCTCGGCCATAAAACTACTAAATTTCAAATACCATTGCCAAGGTGCTTGTTTCAAGCCATATAAACTCTTCTTCAATCTGCACACCAATTTCTCCTTACCTTTGACCTCAAATCCCTGTGGTTGGTCCATATATATCTCCTCCTCCAAATCACCATGGAGAAAGATAGTTTTCACATCTAGCTATTCTAAATACAAATCTTCAGCAACCACAATACTTAAAACAATACGAATAGAAGTCATCTTAACAACTGGAGAAAAAATATCATCAAAATCAATGCCCTTTTTCTATGCAAATCCTTTTACAACTAACCTGGCTTTAAATCTTTTCTTACCTCTGGCTTCCTTTTTCAGCCTATAAACCCATTTGTTTGGTAAAGCATTTTTACCTGCAAGCAACTTACATAATTCCCAAGTCCGATTTTTCAGCAAGGAGTCCATTTCTTCTTTCATTGCAAGCTCCCACTGAACCTTTGTATCCACCTGCATAGTGTCATCATACCCTTCCAATTCACCAACATCTATTAACAAAATAGAATACAAAGAGGGAGAAAACCTTTCAGGAGGTCTACTTAGCCTTGTTGATCATCTAATATTCACTCGAGTTTGTGGTATTTCTTATTGTTGTTGCGGAGCATGAGGAACCACTGGAACATCACTATTTGGAGTATCATCCAATACCACATAATCCTTTTCTTTCTTCTCATGTTGTTGCAATTGATCTTTATACAACACCTTCTCATTGAATACAACATCTCAGCTTCTCACAATTTTTTGATTTTCAAAATTCCAAAGCCTATAACCAAATTCATCAATGCCATATCTAATGAAGGTACATTTTTTTGATTTTGTATCTAGCTTGGTTCTATTTTTCAGAATCTACATCTGCAAATGCTTCACATCCAAATGTTTTTTGTAAAAGAGTAACTCACCTTCTTACCTGTCCATGCTTCCTCTGGAATACCACAACCCAAAGGAACTGAAGGAACTCTATTAATTAAATATACATCGGTATTGATAGTCTCTGGTCACATGTTTAAAGGCAGCCCAGCGTGCAATCTCATGGTCCTTGTACCCTCCATTATTGTCTTATTCATGCATTTAGCCACTCCATTTTCTTGTGGAGTCCCTAGAACCATTTTCTACCTACAAATTTCATTAAAGGAAAAATAATCCTCAAATTCTTTGCTGCAATACTCACCACCATTATCAGATCTGAGACATTTTAATCTTTAATCCATCTCATTCTCAACCAAGCTTCTTCATTTCTTAAATGTTTCAAATACATTAAATTTTTGTCTAAGGAAATAAATCCAAACTTTCCTAGTTGCATCATCTATGAATGTAACATAATACCAAGAGCCACCGAGAGAATATACCTGAGCTGGTCCCCATACATTTGTATGCACAAGCTCCAACTTTTCATCTTTCTTTTCCTTCCCATCCTTGAGAAAACTGACTCTCTTTTGTTTTCCATACACACAACTTTCACAAAAATCCATATTAATACATTTCAGACCTGGTAAAACTTTCTTAGAATGAAGTACCTTCATACCTTTTTCACTCATATGCCCAAGTTTGGTATGCCATAGTGTTGTCTTAGAACCTGCAGCAACTGTTTCAGTCTCTTCCATCAACTATTCCTAAACCTGTTTGGTTTTTCTCTACAACAACCAAAGTAGAAGGAACAGTATGACCTGTACAAAGTTATAAGGTGCCTACTTTCACACCTTTTGCTACTATTAAGGAACCTTTTGAAAACTTCCAATTTTTATCACTAAAAGTAACTATGCAACCTTCATCAGCTAGTTGCCCTGCTGAAATAAAATTCCTACTCAGCCTTGGAATGTGCCTTACTTTTTGTAGTAGTCAATGATTCCCATTCTGCAACTTAATTTTGATTCTTCCCTTTCCAACAATCTGATAGGGTTCATTATCTCCCAAATAAACCAGCCCAAAATCCCCTTGGACATAATCAAGAAAATAACTTCTATGGGGTGTGGCATGAAATGAAGCCCCTTAATCTAAAACCCATGAATCATCAACATTATCTAGGGAAAGAATCAAAGCATCATCTTCAGATTTATTACTTACCACATTTACCTCCTTATTGCCTTCTTGTTTGTCTCCTTTATTTTTCCGCGACCATCAATCTTTCTTCAAATGACCTAGTTTCCCACAGTACTAGCAATCCTTCTATCGTCTGGATTGGGATTTCTTATCCTTTGATTTTCCTCATGACTTCCCATGACCTCCAGAACCTTTTCCTCTCTCCTTTGATCTACCCCTGCTTTCTGCATTCAAAACACTACCTGATGTGGACCCTCCTAAGCTTTTCCATCGCATTTCCTCACTAAGGATAACACCAACAACATCATCAAATTTCAAAGTATTTAAACCAGAGAGAGTTACTTACATCTATTACCAAGCTATTCCAGCTTTCTGGCAAAGAACATAAAACCAAGAGAGCCCTCACCTCTTCGTCAAATTTCACTTTTACAGAAGTTAACTAACTGGTAATCATATTAAACTCATTTAAATGATCTATCACAGATCCACCTTCAATCATTTTTAGATTAAACAAATGCTTCGTGAGAAATACCTTATTTGAGACTGAGGGTTTTTCATACAATTTAGCCAAAGCTTTCATCAATTCACTTATTGTCTTCACTTCTGTTATATTGAATGTCACAGATAGTGCTAGGTACAACTGAATGGTTCCCAGTGCCTTTCTATCTAGAAGTTCCCAATCCTCGTCTGTCATTCCTGCTAGTTTCTTGGATATTCCTTCTAATGACCCCTATAAATCCTTCTGATAGAGATAATCCTCCATCTGCATTTTCCATAATTGATAGTTCTACCCATTGAATTTTTATCTACCTTCAATTTACCCTCATCCACCATTGCTCCCACTCAACCGTGAGACTCCCACTCAACCATGAGACCTTCCTGTAGATGATAATCAAACACAACCCACTCTGATACCACTTGTTAGGATTAGCCGGCAGATGATATCAATTAAATGAAAATAAAGATTAAACAGAGAAATGAAAATACACATTTTACCAGAGTTGTGCATTTGTCTTGACTTGCTATGCATATACCTTATATTTCAGCGCATCTATAGTTGTACATCTAAGATAGTGAGCTTTTTCACATCTTTTGAGAGAAAATTTTTAGCATTTCTAGATACCCATTTTAGCCTTGTTCTAGTTTTTGAGATCAGATTTACTGTGCAGTCACTTCTCCCATCCATTTCCATAGCAAACCCTCTCTTTCATCTGTTGTCTCATCCACCTTCTACCAGGTCTTCCCATAAATAAGTCAAAGTATCTATATCAGATTAGCACAAGGCCTTTTTCAGATCATTTCAGATTCAAGTAACCCTAGTAAGTCTCCACTATCAAGGATTGAACATCCTTTTCTCTTAGAACTTCACTAGTGGTCTTGGTGCAAGACTAGTCTCTACACAGTAAATGGGTATCGACTATCCTTACTTGTGGCTATCGTCTTGTGTCGACCAACTTACTTGGAATCATTGGTCAAAAGAGTCCCTTGTTCGAGTCTCATCATCACAACTATCCCCTTCTCACCAACCTACACCAACACCTTACCAAAATCCCTAGTTTCACCCCACTTCTTCCCACATCGCCTTGCATGGTCTTAACTAGATCCCAAACACAAAAACATCTTGAAATGGCTAGAACATCTGACCTCATTGTATCCCCTCATGACTGTGATGAGGAACTCTCTCATGAGGAGTACCAAGGAGCCCTCCAAGATCAAAAATTTCAACGCATGATGGATAAAATAGTCAACAAGGACCCTCAAAAGTACTTTCTTCATCTTGCAACTCAAGGACTTAAACTCCCCACAAACTTTGATCTCAACAACTTGAAAGAGACCGTAGAAGAAGAGACCCATGAAAACCACAATAGTGAGGATAAAGGAAAGAAAGTCACAGACCCAAATACACCTATGGAAGCATTGAAGAAACAAATTGAAGGTCTAACACAGAAAGTGGTGAATCTCCAAATGGGGCCACCCACTAAACATTACTCCTTGGTAGACATCTCACCTTATCCGTTTGACAAGAGCTTAAAAATGATCCCATTCCCCTTTAAATTTGAAGTACCAAAATTTGACAAGTATAAAGGAAAAGAAGACCCAAGAGATCACATTAGGGAATTTAGCGCCGCATACCTAGAAGTAGCTCACAACAACACCTTCCTAATGAGACTATTCCCTAGATCTCTAGGTGGACAAGCCATGGAATGGTTCTCATGACTTCTCCTGTGTATCAAAACTTTTGATGAGTTAGTAAACATGTTCGTCACACACTTCTCGTATAACATTGAACATGAAGTTTCCATGCTTGACCTATGCAATACAAAGCAAAAGAGTGGCGAATCCTTCACTGCCTTCTTACAAAGGTGGAGACAACTCGTGAGAAAATGCTCATATCACATGCCTAAGAAGCAAATGACGAAGATGTTTGTCCACAACCTTAACCCAGATCTAAGTTACCAAATCCAAATTCAATGCCCTACCTCACTTACGAAAGTCATTGAGATGGGATTATTTATCAAGAAAGATTTGATCACTAAGGGGAAAATAAAGTTGTACAAGGACACCCCTAATTCTAACTACACCACGAACAAGTCAAAGTTTTGGACAAAGAATAAAAATATCGTCAATGATGGAGTAGTTGATGCCAAAGTAGTAGCTCCCAAACAACAACCAATCTTCACTCTCAAAGGAGAGGCAAGCAATGCTACACCAAACAAAACCTTCTCTCACAAGCCAAAATAATGGTTCACCTCCACTCCTAGACAAAAATTCACACCACTAGGGGAGTCCTAGGAGTCTGTGTTAAGAAAGCTATTATCCAACAATGAGATCACTCTCCCTGCCACTAGCAACTATGAGCCTCAAGTAAAACCTCATTATTGGAAAGACATTGATTTCTATGAGTATCATAGAGGAAGAGGCCATAAGACCAATGATTGTATCTATCTGAAACACATCATTCAAGACATACTTGACCAAAATTAGGTAGGCACTAAAGAACATACCTCTAACGAGATGCTTGTGGCATACAAGGATCCACTCCTCAACCACGACAGGCCATACAACAACAACAATAACAACCACAATAGGTAGAATTAGAATAACATACACAAAAATGCTAACTATGTGAACGTGTCACTCAATTATACAGTCAACTGCATATTGGAGCACATCCCTCAAGTCAATGTGGTCACATCTAATCAACAGTCAAGACCCAACAAAACTGATTGTAAAATCATCACCCATAGTGGTAAGGTCACATTAAACACGCTTCCTCCAAGGTCGTCACCTTCTCCATCTAACTCCCCTAAGTATAGTGTCATAGACCAACTTCAAAAAACTCCTACCCACATATCTATCTTAGAGTTGTTGTGTTTGTCTCCCTCCCACAAGGAAATTCTCAATAAAGCCCTAGTGGAAACAACTGTGCCCATGAACCTGGCCCAAGAGAAGTTTCAAGCCATGGTAGGAAATCTAACCTCCTCTAGCACCCTATCGTTTACCGAACAAGATGATCTATTAGTATCCTAGCCCCATAACACACCCTTGCATATCATCACCTTCATTCATAAACACCGTATCAAAAGAGTTCTCATTGATGGAGGAGTCAATTTAAACATTTGCAGGCTCAAGCTAGTCCTTACATTGGGGTTCTCGGAAGTTGCAGTGGATCCTAGGAAAAAGATCACTATTAAAGCCTATGATGAAGAAGAAAGAACTACAAAAGGAACAGTAGTGTTACTAATACAGATTGGACTAGTAATAAAGGACATTGTTTGCCAAGTCCTAGATAGGGAGCTAGCCGATAACATCCTCCTAGGAAGACCTTGGATTCATGCCATGAAAGTTGTGCCTTCTACCTATGACCAATGCATCAAATTTCCTCATAACAGCAACCAAATCACTATCCAAGGTGATCCAAATCCTTTTCAGCATTGCAACTCCATCCTCTCAAAGCATGATTGCATCATTCCCAACAATAGAGCCTCCACATGCCCCATCTCACAACATGATTCTACCTCTGAAGCTTCCTAGTCCAAGCCCAAAGAGCAGAAAATCACAATCAAAGAAACAGGGGTAGGGGAATACTCCATTGAGCACAGCCTCAACTTAGCCAAAATGCCTCTATCTCCATGATTCTTTAGGTGATGTACACCTTTTCCAAAGCCATCTGCTTCTCCCAAACCTCCCACAACTCCCTTTGTAAAATGGGGGACCCTATCAGATGAAACTGAGGAAAGAGATGTCTTGCAATGGCTCTACACAGAGGAAGATGACACACAACAAGAATCACCTAAGCTCCCAACAGAATTCTATGGGCGTGGTGAGTCTATCTAACACAGAATGGGTTATGAAGGACAAGGTCCCATTGGCCTAAGAAATGAAGGAATAATAGAACCCATCCAACCCTCCTCCTCATTGGCAAGAAATACAAGAGGACTAGGATACAATGACAAAGGCAAAGCTAAGGCCAATGCTTGTTTTGTGAAACAAATCCATGCCCTACAAGAAGATAGTGACACAAACTCCAATGAGTATGAGTGGGAGGAACTCATAGAGCACTTATATGAGGGCAAAGGAGTTGACACCATTCAAACCTATATCCCCCACCGTGAGGGACAAATGCTAACGCATAGACCATTAGAGTGTGATTTGCTAATTCCTAAGACTACGACTTTCGAGGAAGGTCAGAGTTCCATCGCAATAAACAATCTAGAGGGAAGTACCATCCTAGATTCTATCCCTACCAATTTAAATCCTACTCATATATCCATTCAAACTATCACACCCAACAAATCAGATCTATCTTTTGATCCCCTCCCCCTTGTGCATCCTAAACTTATCGACTGGGACTTACAAGGAACCCCACAACTAGACATGTTCCAAAATGGTGATGCTTATGTTGACTACATGGAACTTAAGGACCACCTACCTACAGGAGATCATAAAGTTGGCTTCACCATTGAACTCAACACCGTGGCTTATTTTGGAGAGGGTGCCAAGCCTTCCAGTCGTAAAAACATAAAAATAAAAACTGGATCTGATGGTGAAAATTGCTCTGTAGCAGTATCAGATCTCAAAATAGTAAAAAGAAAGGACACATCGGATGGTGAAAACCTCTCTAAGACACTAGATGATGGAAGGCTTGACACTCTCCCCAATGACATGTACTAGGAGAAGTCTCAGTTTGTTGTGGAACCTACAGAACCTGTCAACATCAAAACAGAGGAAAAGCCCAAGATCATTTACTTTGCAAAGTCTCTATCTCCACCAGAAAAGACAAAATTTGTACCATTCTTCAAGAAGAAGCAAGTCAACTTTGCTTGGTCATACACAGATATGCCTGGTTTAGATCAAAATTTGATCCTACATCATCTTCCACTAGATCCAGGAGTCAAACCAGTCAAACAAAAGCTTAGGAAGATGCATCTACACATTGCATTACTAGTAAAAGAGGAACTCAAGAAATTACTGGATGTAGGGTTCATCAGGGCAATAGACTATCTAGAGTGGGTATCCAACATAGTGCCAGTAGTAAAACCTAATGGTAGAGTCAGATTGTGCAATGATTTCTGAGATCTAAACAAGGCTTACCACAAGGATGACTTTCTATTACCTAATATTGACATCATAGTCAACTTGATAGCATGACATACCATGTTATCTCTCATGGATGGCTTCTCTGGGTATAATCAAATCAGGATAGCACTAGAAGACCAACATAAAATGGCTTTCACTTGTCCATGGAGCACTTTTTGATGGAATGTCATGCCATTTGGGATAAAGAATGCGGGAGCAACATACCAACATGCTATGACCACTATCTTCCATGATATGATGCATGTCACAATGGAGGACTATGTGGATGACATCCTTGCAAAATCACTAATAAGAGAATCACACTTGGATGTACTAGAGAAGGTCTTTTAGATATTGGAACACTTCAAAGTTAGGTTGAATCTAAAGAAATGTGTGTTTGGAGTCACCTCTGGCAAGCTCTTAGGCTTCATTGTATTAGCAAATGGGAATGAAGTGGATCTTGCCAAGGTCAAGGCTATTATGGAAATGCCACTACCAAAGAACATCACTCAACTGTGGTCTCTACAAGGCAAGTTACAGGCAATTCATCGGTTCATCTCATAAATGGCAGACAAGTGTCAACCTTTTACTCACCTATTGCACAAAAACATACCATTCACATAGGATGAAAAGTGTGAGGAAGGATTTCACAAGCTAAAGGAATACCTCATGAATCCACCTATTCTAATACCACCTATCCAAGGTAAGCCTCTATATCTATATATATCTTCTACACCAATAGCTCTTAGACCCCTATTAGCACAACAGGATTATGAAGGAAAAGAAAGGGCTATCTACTACATCAGTCGCACCTTGGTGGGCTACGAACTGCAATACTCCCGAATAGAAAGATTGTGTCTTGCTATGGTTTTTACTTCCTAAAAACTATGACATTACATGCTAGCACATTCAGTCAAGCTTATTGCAAAGATAGGTCCACTAAAATACCTATTAAGCAAAGTAGCTCTGACAGGCTGCCTAGCCAAGTGGGTAATGCTATTAAGTGAATATGACATCAAGTACATAGAAAGAAAGGCTATCAAAGGTCAAATCATTGCCAATCAGTTAGCAGAAGCACCATTGCAGGATACCACACCAATGACGTTCAATTTTCTAGATGAAGTCATATTCAGTATCACAACACACTCATGGAAACTCTACTTCAATAGATCCTATACAAACCATGGATTAGGGGCAGGAATCTTGTTGGTCACTCCTCAAGGTGACACCATACCTAAGTCTTATCGTCTGCTATTCCTAAGAACAAACAACATAGCAGAGTATGAGGCCTTGGTCATTGGTCTCAAAATGGTAGCAGAATGGAAAATAAAAGAGTTGCATGTCTATGGCGACTCCCAACTGGTAATCAATCAAGTCGACGATGACTATCAGACCAAAGATGACAAGTTAATCCCATACAAGCATATGGTCGATGACTTTAAAGAGTACTTTGTGATCATCTCCTTTGAGCAGATAC
Source organism: Cunninghamia lanceolata (assembly GCA_027924645.1). Lineage (NCBI taxonomy): Eukaryota > Viridiplantae > Streptophyta > Pinopsida > Cupressales > Cupressaceae > Cunninghamia > Cunninghamia lanceolata. The sequence continues at coordinate 396,413 of BSBN01000070.1, forward strand.
CTCGCATTGAAAATAAAGTAGTAGATGCAATGGCAACCATTGCCTCGCTCCTCTTGATCCTAGAGAATAATTCACGGTATGAGTTCTTGGTGGAGTTAGTTAGGCAACCAGCTTATGATCTTCTTGAAACACACTCCATATGCCTATTAATCAAATCTGATTCACCCTTGTATGGTAAGATTCACACTTACCTCAAGGATAACACCGTACCACCTGACTTGTCTTCTAACCAACATCGAACCTTCATTCACCGATACCCTATACCGCCAAGGTCTAGATGGTACTTTACTCCAATGTTTAGAATGATAAGAATCTCAAGCCACCTTATGAGACGTGCACAAAGGAATTTGTGGAACACACTCTAGCGGTCCTTCTTTAGCTAAGAAACTCATGCGTTTGGGATACTATTGGCCAAACATGGAAACCGATTCATATGAGTTTGTGAAGAAATACAAGTAATTCTAGATACATGGAAACCTCATCCACCCACCGGCTCAAGAGCTACGACCTTTAACGACATCTTGGCCCTTTTATCAATAGGGACTCGAACTTGTGGGAAAAATCCACCCTCCATCATCTAACAGCCACAAATTCATAATAACTGCCACTGAGTATTTTACTAAGTGGATTGAAGCCATTCCACTCACCAATGTCACAGGCAAACAAATTACCTCCTTCATCCTCAATTACCTCATTTACAGATACGAAATTCCCTCATCCATAGTCAGGGATAACAGAAGACCTTTCAAGAACCAGGATGTCCAAGAGATTTGTGACAAATTCAAAATCCAACACCATTTCTCCACCCCTTACTATCCACAAGGCAATGGCCAAGTAGAGGCATCCAACAAAACGATCCTAAAAATCCTCAAGAAAATTGTCAACAATGCCAGCCGTGATTGGCACATACAACTGAATCCCACTTTGTGGGCCTATCGAACCAATATACGCACTCCCACAGGTGCTACCCCTTATGCCCTTGTCTATGGATCAGAAGTCATTTTGCCCATTGAGGTCGAGTTACCATCTTTAAGGGTGTCGTTAAAATGTCTTATCACTGATGAAGACTACAGAGTTTCTAGACTGCAAGAGTTAGAGATATTAGAGGAAAGGAGACATAACGCTTTCAATCATCTCAAAGCCTATCAATAGAGAATGTCACGAAGCTACAATCATATGGTCCATCCAAGGGTCTTCAACGTTGGTGATCTCGTACTCAAGGAAAATCCCTGCAATCAATAAGATTGGGGAAAGAAAGGTAAGTTTGAACCCAACTGGCTTGGTCCTTATGTAATCATTACTACCTATGGATCAGGAGCGTATCAGTTGGAAACATCAGAGGGTGAGTTGTTCGATGACCCAATCAACAGTATGCATCTTTTCTAGTTCTATACCTAAGAGAATCCTAATGTAAGGGGGACAAAAACTCAAAAAAGCAAAGAAAAGCAAAAAAGCAAAAAAAGCAAAAAAAAAAAAAGCAAAAAATGTAAAAACAAACAAAAAAAATCATCCTTTGGTGAAAACCTGGAAAATAGGTGCCTTGGATAGGTACCATGATGAAAACTTGATAAACAGGCGTCATGTGTACTTGTAGCTTTCATGCAAATAAAAGCAAGTGGTGAAAACCTGGTAAATAGGCACTCCTTGTAATAAACTGCTTTCTCCATCTTTGGGAAACCAATCACCTTGTGTCCTTTCCTCCTACCATCATGTCTCGTCCAATCCATATCTGTTCCACAATAAAAACCTAATGATAACCTATCATGGCTTGATACTCTATCTCTTTTGTCGCCTTATCAACTAAGGTCTTATCTAGTATCCTATCCACAATGTTAGCCTAGCATAGCATCTGTCATCAGTATCATAGGGTCAACCCCGAACTATGTTGCCTCTATGTCGTCACGTAGGCAAGGCCATTGTTAATGCACCCCCGAGGCACTAGGTCAGTCCCTTAGGGTCTATTTCACCAATAAGGATTGTGGTACCTTTCACTATACGCAAACGCACACAAACAAAGCCCATTTCCAAATAGAAGTTTTGATGCAAAACATCAACCTATCCAAAGCAAAGAAAAAATAAGAGAAAAACAATCTAAATGATTCTATCTAAATTAAGGCAAGAAAGATACACCTAAATGCAAGAATGTTTTGTGTCGATTAGTTGTGTCTTAAAGTCTTCACTTTTGTTATCATGTTTCCTATGCTACTCAAGGATGCCAAAAGCTAGAGATGCTATGATGGGGGCACAATTCTTTTCTTTGTTTGCTGCTTGTGGATTTATCTTTAATAATGTAAAGCCTTGTCTAAGGACATGATCAACTCAAATGATCATTGAGGACATCAGAGGACATGAAACAAGTATAATCCTTATATGTTGATATGCAAGAAATACTCAGGCCATCTCGGTTCAATTATACCTAGATAATCAAAATCCATATAAGCGATGCCCAGGTCATCATGGTTTAATTATACCTAGATGCTTGTATTTTCTTACAACATTTTAAAAACACACAAAAAAAGCCCAATGATGAAATAAACACTTCAAAATACTTGCAATACCAAGGCAAATACCATTTGCATCCACAAAGCATCCATATCCTATGCAATAAAAATTATATATAGAGTATCAATGTTTACAATTAAAAGCTTGTGATCCTCCCGTCAATTCGTCCGTTCTTCCTACCTTTGTCCAGTCAATCTGAGCAATGATCCAAATGTAAGTCCATCCTTAATCCATACCAATCAAGTTAAGTCAATCTTGTCAAATGATCCAATCACAATCAGTGGTCTTGATCCTTGTCTGGTCATAAACTAACTCAATTAGTCATAATTATTAGTGGGATGTGTCTTTCCCACACCTATCGTGTTGCTCTAGGGATCTATCATTCCCTGCCATGACACCACTATCCTTTGTGTTTCTCTAGGGATCTATCGTTCCCCGCAATGACAACACTATTATATATCGTTATCGATTAATCATTGGTTTACAGCTGGACAGGGGCAATACCTTGTTTGTTCTTGTATCATTTGGGCATACTTGCTTACTTGCTTGTGTGTTATCATTTTATCTTGCATCACGTGTCATTTAGCTCGTTCTTCATCTGTTATTCTTATGTCCTCCATTTTTCTTCAAACCTGATCTATTTTTTTTAGCTTCTTCATCGTGAGATTGTCTGTCTCACACCCCTCGAACCTTCTTTCCCATCCACTCTCCCGAGGGGGCATCCTATCATCGTTAAACATGTACCAAGGGCAAATTGAGACATGTATCATTATCAAAAAATCTTATTCTTTGAAACAACATGATGAAACACATTGCATCAAAGAGGGGAAAATATATACACCTAAAAATGACATGACTCTATCCAAATAAATATTCTTAATATTTATTTAAGTCTAATTCCTCTATCAATAAATAAATAAACAAATTTATTTATTTGATTCATATTCTTCCAAACAATTAAATAAAATCATTTATTTAATTAAATTCTTAAATTTCTCCAAATCCTCCAACAAATTAAATAATACCAATTATTTAATTAGTTCTTCAAAAACATTCTAAATTAAATAATACCAATTATTTAATTGTTTCTTCCAATTTCTTCGAATAATATCTTCTCTAAATTTAAATAAATCAAATATTTATTTAAGTTGTCCAATTCTTCTAAAAATTGAGTTATCTCTAAATATAATTCAATCCTTATGCACATGCAATTGAATATTCTAAACATTTAATTGAGATAAAATATCTTCTCATTCTCATGAATTTCCATCCTCTAGTTCTAGTCAGTTAGTTAACTCTTCTATCTGTTTTGTTAATTGATTTATCTCTTCAGTTAACTCATTCTTCTATTTTATTAATTCTTCTCATGTAAAATAGAGTAGGACACATGTCCTTTTCCTATTCACGCACATCTCTCAAGTATCCTCTACCGTTGATCTTATTGTTCTTTCTATACCATTGATCTTCTCTCTCCGAAGTCTATAAGTACAACCTTATTCCTCCATTTTTATCATCCAAGCTTTTAGTAAACTTACTCTATAGGAATTATAGCGTGCCTTTGGCACCAAACCATTCCATAGCTTGCGATCACCCTTTTATCATTGCAATTATGTTGAAAAATCTCTTCATTGCAAACCTATCACAACCATTCCCACTTGACATCTTAGAAAATATCAAGGAAGTGCACCTTCTGAGGGCCATATTCATACACAAGATCATTTGAGATAGGCGACCAATGGAAGCCACGAAGTAAAGAGGTTTGCAAGGTATTGTTCTTTGTTTGTTTGATCTTCTTTGTTTCTTATTTCATTGAGTTATTGGGTATTATTGATATATTTGATTATTCATTCCAATTTTCCCATAACAAAAGTTGCTCGGCCTTGGCCTCGAGCAATGTCTTAAGATAATATGATAATGAAAATTGGGCTCATGTCATGCCCACATTTCCCATGCGGTCACAACACGTAGTGCACGTGTCATGTCCACATTAGTCATGTGGTCATGACATGAAATATCAAAAAAAAATTCACGTGTCCCTAGAAACCCCCTTGCACACGTTAGCATGCTCGGTGGCAATACGCATAAGACGTAAGCATGTCAATTGATACTCGGGGAAGAGCATCTACCTACGCAATCCCATGCATGATGATAGCTGACTAGGGGGTTATGCAACACAAGAAGTGTTGCTACTAGGGTTAGGATCGAATGGAACCGAACCCTAAGTTTCCTAAGTGAGTGACATGATTCTGACAGGAGTCAAAATCCAACCCTAATTCCAAAGCACAAGATAGATTAAAAATGCGCCTTTGTGAAAACTAATAATTACATAGTAAAATATTTGTTAACTAAAGTCAAGGGAATTTCATTTAAATTAACTACCCTAAGTCTCAGAAAATAATGGCAGCATAACGCATTATTAACATTTGAAATAAATATTTTCAAAAGGTCTCCCTCTAAAATATTTATGAGAAAAATTAATAAAAAGATTAAATTAAATTTACCTAAATAACCTTATAAATTTTCCACCTGATAAATTGAAAGTCAAAATAAATAAAATTATTAAATAATTAAATCCCAAAATAATAAAGGTCTACAAATAAATATAATTCCAACAATTATATTTATTCAATTAAATCAAGGTAAAATTAAATCAATATATAACGTTATAAAATTTGCCCTCCATTTAATAACTCATTAAATTAAATAGAACACTCAAGTCATTAATTACCCCTAAATAAAATATAATAATATAACCCAACTAATAAAAAAATAGTCCAATAGTTAAATTTATTCTAATAAGTCAAATGTAATCTCCCCAAAAGTTAGAGGACTTAAGGGTAATAACCTCACCCTACTAAATAAATTATAATACAATTATATGATCCCACTAAAAGTATTAAATATAATATTCCCAAAAAGAAAACAAATCAATTTTTTCCCAACCCATAAAAATCAAAAAGTAATATTAAGACAGATAAATGGATTTCCAAATTAAATAAATCAAAACCCACTAAAAAAAAGATTAATTTAGAATCCTAAAAATTAAAAGGCATAAAAAAGAAAGAAAAAGCTCACATAAAATGCTAACTACATTATCCCAAAATTTTAATAGAACACATGAATTAAAACCCATCAAATTAAATTACAAATCCCAAGAATAAGGCCCACTAATAAAATAATTTCAACAATTCAAATTAATTGAACTTCAAGGTAAAATCCTCTCAAAAAGAATTAAAACACTATACCCAGCTCAACAAAATTAATCAACAATAATAAAATATAAAACGGGATTTCTCAACCTAATTAAATTAAATCTCCCTAGAAAAATCTAAAGGCTAGGATTAAAATTAATTAAATTCCACCCACTTAAATATCTCAAGGGGATAAAATTAAACCCATTAACACTCCTATTACACTACCAAATAAAAAGTTACACAAAAGTCATTAATAAAATTAAATTCCCACTCTCATGAAAATGATCCACTTAAAAATCCCTGAGGAAAAATAATAATAAAAGATTAAAATGAGAAGGGGGTGGAAAATCACGTGCAAATGAGAAATGAATAAATTAAATAAACTTAACTAAAAATCCCACTCATCTTGCAACCCTAAAATCTCTCCAATATTTTATTAGTTTCTTTTTTGAAAGCCCTATCCCTATCTATTCTTTTCTCTCATCTCTTTCTTTTCTTTCATTTTGTTGCCTCCATTTTGTTTCTCTAATTTTCTCTCTTGCAGGTTGGGGTTTTTTCCCCATCAATGGCCACCATGGATTTTTGCATAGAGGTATATACCTTCTGTATATACACATGGGCTTCATTTTTTTGTTATATATGTGTGTGTGTGTGTGTGTCTAAATAATTATATACATTTAACAAAAATCTGAAACTATATATTTTTTTGTTTGAACAGAGGTATATATTCATTGTTTGTATACATAGGGTTCCATTTTTTTCTTATATATATATATATTTATATATATGTATATAAATAAATATATTTATTTAATATAAATCTATATATATATTTTGTGTTTGAAACTATATATATTATGCAAACTTGCAGATCAAAACCAGAGAGCACCATATATTATTTGCAAGTAATAAATACTGATAAGGGCACTGCCCCTTTGTTTTCTGCAAGTCCAAATTTCATATGAAGTGATGGAAGGTTTTAAAGGGCGGATTTGGGGGGCGGGGGGGGTCCTTCCACCCACCCCCACCGTTTGGTGGGAGGTGGGTTGGGGGATCGTCCCCCACACCTATCTCTAAATCAGCGTGGGGCTAGGGGTGGCAGCTATGTCGCCATCCCCAAATATCTTGTTTTGTTTAATAAAACTCCAAACCCTATGCTAATTCCAGGGTTCGGCCGTATCACTCCTACATTCAGTTTTTTTTATTTTGAGTAGTTTAACATTAATTATTATCTGGTGTAAATTTTATTTTAACCAGTCTCAAATATATATATATATATATATATATATATTATGTCATATAGTTAACCACAGTCATATAAATTTAAGCAAATTATTTAGATTTGAAGACTTATAATGACTACTTGAATATACAGTTTTCAAGAAAAGAATAAATAAAATAGAATGTTATTTTTTTTGACAATAACTAGTCATATAATTTCTTTCTTTTGAAACAACAAGAAGAAAGCGACAGTTATATTCTTTTTCTAACAAAAAGAAAACAAACAGCAAACATTCGAGTAGGAACATTTTTCTAAGGTTCATAGAATAAATTTCACTTAATTTTCTTTCTGCTCTAACCTTTCTACTCAGCAATTATTTTACACAAAAAATAACAAGTACATAGGGCAGCAAGAATTATTTTAAACCACAACAATAATGAATGCATTACAAAGGCAGATTCACTTTCATACATAGGAAATAGTTTACATTTCTCCATTCCAACATAAGAGCACAATATTGACAACAAATACATTAAGGTCTCCAAGGCCATGACTCTCAAACAACCAATACAAATAATGTAAATAATGCTGAAATAAACTTTTTCTGCAAAGCTCCAAGGGTCTAAAATGACCTAAAAATATAAACACAAAGAAGGGGAACCAAGGCCATGCAAATCGCCCTTCTCCCTACCATAGACCCGCTAGTGGGTCACCCCCGAGCTAGGGAGGTAGTTCTCACACGGGATTCATTTCACACCACAACAATAAAATCATAACACAAAATTTCACCCACAGATTTGCACAAAACTAAACTCATTACAATGAGGTTTGAGGGGTAGGGGAGTGGACCCCTCAACTCAAGAGGTCACTCCAACTTAAAAATCACAATACCACAAGGCCTCAGGCCAAAATAATACCTCCATAGAACTCAAAATCACCATGGCACTCTTGCCATCCAAAATACTCCCAAACACCATAGAATGCCCTTAAGGCTATAAATAGAACAACACTAGGAGGTGACCTCGAGGAGGTTCACTCTCCCCCACCCCATACGAGTTGAGATTTTTCTTCAATGGAGATGCTCTCACCAACACCCAAACCCACACAAAAATAAAATAACACCCAACACACAAATTTCAAGCACACAACAAAATGAAAATAAGCATAAGGAAATGGCTATTGCCTTAGGGCTTACCTTAAGAGCCCAACAATGGAAGCACGTTTGAAGAAGAGCTCCAAGCTTCTCCAACTCTCCAAGCTTCCAAAATTTCTCCAACACTTCCCAAAACCTCCAAAAATAAAAATAAATTTCAAAAAGTAAAGAACCCCCAACTCCTCTCCAAGAGGAGATAAAATAGGCCTTCAAATTTGGCCCTGAGGAATGAGAAGGTGACACTTGTCACCTTCTCCTTCCTCATCCCATGCCACTTGCAAGGGAGAAGGAGTGTGAGGGTGACAAGTGTCACCCTCTAATCCATTCAAACCCTCACCCTATCTACTTGTGCTCTCACACATGTGTGAGAGACCAAGTGGAGAGGTGGCAACTCTCCTCAAGGCTCCATAAGGATAAGGGATGACACATGTTATCCTCTTATTCCTCCAAGAGAGCCCTCTTCCTCCAAGATGCTCTCACACATGTGTGAGAGTCTTAGAGGAAGATCCCACACACTTGGAGGTCTTGAAGATCCCCCAAGTTTAGAGTGACTAGAAGTAAGTTACCCTAGGGTTTAGTAAGTCCAAATGGACCCTAGACCCTAGGGTTACCACCTAGGGTAAGTTTGGAACTCTAATAAACACTTAGGGAGGTGTAAAATCACTTTAAACGACCCATAAAAGAAATAACACCAAATAGTGTAAACCAAAACATAAATTTTACAACACATGATTATAAATAAAATAAAAGGGTGAACTAGGCCAAATAATTAAATCAAGCATATACAAAAACATCATTTGATCAAATGTGATCCTCATCCCTCTTGGGAATGGATCGACTTAACAAAGGATTACATAAGTGTGAGAACTGCCTCCGATTTTTCATGGCCTGGAAAATCACCTGTGCAACTCAATCAAACGGTTAATCCAACATAGATAAATCATAGTCGAAGAAACATAAATTAATAATCATGTCAACGCATAATTCATATAGAACATTAATCAACTCATATCATAATTAAGATTCACAATTGCATTTTCTATCTAGTATCTTAGAATCAGAATAAATAACAACTCCATAAAATGATCTCATAATCCACATCAATAATAATCATCAAATGTATCTCACATGTCTAGCATCATAAGAGCATCAAAAGAGAATCTAATTGAATCACCACATAACTAATCAAAACTAATCCAAATCAGGAGATATAGTCTAAATCTATATAATGGAAATTAATAGTCTCTAAATGTCTGAAAATGTCTTGAACTATAATGTAAAATGATCAAAATAGGAAACTGAAATAAGTCAACCTCACATCGTCCCCCGCTAAGAGTAAACTTCCTCTTGGAATTCATAAAAAAAGTGAGGATAGAGAGCCCTCAAACTAGCTGCATCCTCCTAAGTCATTGTGACCTCATCATAACGATCCTACTGGACCCTAACCTGGTCCGGCTCTCAACCTCAAAGGCCTAGCGTCCAACGAGGAAATATATGAATTGGCTCCAAAGCCAACTGCTCGTTTGCCTCTACTTGTAGTCTTGATAATGGGGGACTGAAAGTCAGCCTCGCGGTTATCAACCGTTGCAAACATACGGTGGGATCTACCCACATCTCCAACTGTTAGCTCAGATCCTTTGGCATGAGGTTGTCCCCCAACTGTAAATCCCTATGGGCACTCTCTAGCTAAGTGGCCCTCACCACTACATACATAGCATGGTCGTCGAGCCTGCACCTATCTTGACTATATCCTACTCGACTGTTGCTGCTCAAGTCAACCCGTGGAACTCTGTGACCCTCCAAAGGATTGCTGCGACCATGCCAGTCTTGCAGTAGGTGCTTGCTATTGTTGGTCTCTATGTGGACCCTAATGATGTTGCTGCTGCTACTATGGAGGTCTAGGAGGTAGTGGTGCTGAACTAACTCTGCCCCTCTAAGGTGGTGGTGGTTGTCGACAGAATCCCTGCTACTACTGGCTACAATTTTGAAAATGAGGGTGTGAACTCTGGTCTTGTCCCTGAATCTCCTTAGCAATGTATGCCTTCTTGACAACCTCACTCAAAGTCTGGGGGTCTACCATGCATACAGGCCTTGCTATCCCATGATTTAAACCTCTGATAAACTTGTGAACTAGAAGTTTCTCGTCATGGAGATACTCTGCATAATGTGACAACTCAGTGAACCTACCCTCATACTGTGCTATGGTAAGCCCTCTCTGTTGTAGATCATGGAACTCATCTATATGACATTGCCTAAAGTGATCTGACAGGTATCGCGCATTAAAGCACTCAATGAATGTATCCCATGAAAGTGTGTCTAATGATAAGCGGCGCTTGCACTCCTCAGTGCGCCACCAAGTCATTGCTGTGTCACACAAAAGGTGGACCGCCACGCATGCCTTTGTGTTGCCCTCGTAAGGATGTAATGTGAAGCACCTATCTAAGATGATGAGCCAAGCCTCAGCTTCAGCTCCCTCTATGGTCCTAGTGAATGTAGGTGGATTCAGCCTCAACAAATCCCTGTTAGGGTCTCTTCGATCTTTGTGCCCTCAGATAGGCTCATCTGCACCAAAACCATAAGGCCTGTGAAAATCTACTCTACTCTCACCGCCTCCTCAGACCTAGCATGATGCGGAGGGCTCCTACTATGAGCTCTGTATGCCAATCCAACCTCCTATACTGTCGTATCACGTACCTTGACATAAGACTCCACATGTGGTGCCTCTCATGGCTTGACGTGGGGCTCCATACGTCACTCCACACGTGACTCTACTCATGGCCCCATGCATGGATCCTCTCGTAGATCAACATGGGGCTCGACACGTGGCTCAATGCATGGCTCAACTATAGCTGATGGTAGCCTATCTAACACTGCTTGTAGCGCCTGTAATATCTGTGGCCCAATATCTGGTATAGGTAGGGCTTGTGGTGCTAGTGGTGTCAATGGTGCCTGTGGGGTTGGCAGTGCCTGACCCTCAGCTGAAGAATCACTATACACCTCGACGGACTCAGTGTAGCGTGAACGCACTCACCTAACTTGTTGGGGAGGTATCCTACAAGAGCAAGGTATTCACAAATTAATCAAAATTACAGAATAAATAATGTGCCCCAACAAGCCTAGTGTTTAAACTTGGGCTCCGATACCAAATGTCATGCCCACATTTCCCATTTGGTCACGACAGGCAATGCACATATCATGTCCACATTAGTCATGTGGTCATGACACGAAATATCAAAAAATTTTCCACGTGTCCCTAAAAACCCCCTCGCACGCGTCAGCATGCTCGGTGGCAACACGCATAAGGCGTAAACATGTCAATCGATACTCAGGGAAGAGCATCTACCTATGCAATCCCATGCGTGATGATAGCTGACTAGGGGGTTATGTGATGTGAGAAGTGTCGCTACTAGGGTTAGGATTGAATGGAACCAAACCCTAAGTTTCCTAAGTGAGCGACATGATTCCGATAGGAGTCAAAATCCAACCCTAATTCCAGAGCACAAGATAGATTAAAAATGTGCCTTTGTGAAAACTAATAATTACACGGTAAAATATTTGTTAACTAAAGTCAAGGGAATTTCATTTAAATTAACTGCCCTAAGTCTTAGAAAATATTGGCAGCATAACGCGTTATTAACGTTTGAAATAAATATTTTAAAAAGGTCTCCCTCTAAAATATTTATGATAAAAATTAATAAAAAGATTAAATTAAATCTACCTAAATAACCTTATTAAATTTTCCACCCGATAAATTGAAAGTCAAAATAAATAAAATTATTAAATAATTAAATCCCAAAATAATAAAGGTTTACAAATAAATATAATTTCAACAATTATATTTATTCAATTAAATCAAGGTAAAATTAAATCAATATATAACATTATAAAATTTGTCTTCTATTTAATAACTCATTAAATTAAATAGAACAATCAAGTAATTAATTACCCCTAAATAAAATATAATAATATAACCCAACTAATAAAAAAATAGCCCAACACTTAAATTTATTCTAATAAGTCATATGTAATCTCCCCAAAAGTTAGAGGACTTAAGGGTAATAACCTCACCCTACTAAATAAATTATAATACAATTATATAGTCCCACTAAAAGTATTAAATATAATATTTCCAAAAAGAAAAGAAATCAATTTTTTCCCAACCCATAAAAATCAAAAAGCAATATTAAGACAGATAAAAGGATTTTCAAATTAAATAAATCAAAACCCACTAAAAAAAAGATTAATTTAGAATCCTAAAAATTAAAAGGCATAAAAAGGATAGAAAAAGCTCACATAAAATGCTAACTATATTATCCCAAAATTTTAATAGAACAAATGAATTAAAACCCATCAAATTAAATTACAAATCCCAAGAATAAGGCCCACTAATAAAATAATTTCAACAATTAAAATTAATTGAACTTCAAGGTAAAATCCTCTCAAAAAGTATTAAAACACTATACCCAACTCAACAAAATTAATCAACAATAATAAAATATAAAATAGGATTTCCCAACCTAATTAAATTAAATCTCCCTAGAAAAATCTAAAGGCTAGGATTAAAATTAATTAAATTCCACCCACTTAAATATCTCAAGGGGATAAAATTAAACCCATTAACACTCCTATTACACTACCAAATAAAAAGTTACACAAAAGTCATTAATAAAATTAAATTCTCTCTCATGAAAATGAGCCACTTAAAAATCCTTCAAAGGAAAAATAATAATAAAAGTTTAAAATGAGAAGGGGATGGAAAATCACATGCAAATGAGAAATGAATAAATTAAAGAAACTTAACTAAAAATCCCACTCATCTTGCAACCCTAAAATCTCTCCAATATTTTATTAGTTTCTTTTTTGAAAGCCCTAAGCCTATCTATTCTTTTCTCTCATCTCTTTCTTTTCTTTCATTTTGTTGCCTCCATTTTGTTTCTCTAATTTTCTCTCTTGCAGGTTGGGTTTTTTTCCCATCAATGGCCGCCATGGATTTTTGTACAGAAGTATATACCTTCTATATATACACATGGGCTTCATTTTTTTGTTATATATATATATATTTTATGTGTGTATATATATATAAATAATTAATTATATACATTTAGCAAAAATCTGAAACTATATATTTTTTGTTTGAACAGAGGTATATATTCATTGTTTATATATATAGGGTTCCATTCTTTTTTTTCTCATATATATATTTATTTATATATATGTATACATTTGTGTGTATATACATATGTATATAAATAAATATATACATTTAATATAAATATGAAGATGTATATATATATATATATATATATATATATATATATTTTGTGTTTGAAACTATATATATAATGAAAACTTGTAGATCAAAACTAGAGAGCACCATTTATTATTTGTAGGTAATAAATACTGGTAAGGGCGTTGCCCCTTTGTTTTCTATGGGTCTAAATTTCATATGAAGCGATGGAAGGTTTTAAGGGAGGATGGGGGGGGGGGGGGGGGGCGGTCCTCGGGGGGATTGTCCCCCCCAAATATTTTCTTTTGTTTAATAAAACTCCAAACCCTATGCTAATTCCAGGGTTCGGCCGTATCACTCCTACATTCAGTTTTTTTTAATTCTGAGTAGTTTAACATTAATTATTATTTGGTGTAAGTTTTATTTTAACCAGTCTCAAATATATATATATATATAAAGCGACAGTTATATTCTTTTTCTAACAAAAAGAAAACAAACAATAAACATTTGAGTAGGAACATTTTTCTAAGGTTCATAGAATAAATTTCACTTAATTTTCTTTCTGCTCTAACCTTTCTACTCAGCAATTATTTTACACAGAAAATAACAAGTACATAGGGCAGCAAGAAATATTTTAAACCACAACAATAATGAATGCATTACAAAGGCAGATTCACTTGCATACATAGGAAATAGTTTACATTTCTCCATTCCAACCTAAGAGTACAATATTGACAACAAATACATTAAGGTCTCCAAGGCCATGGCTCTCAAATAGCCAATACAAATAATGTAAATAATGCTGAAATAAACTTTTTCTGCAAAGCTCCAAGGGTCTAAAATGGCCTGCAAAATATAAATACAAAGAAGGGGAACCAAGGCCACGCAAATCACCCTCCTCCCTACCATAGACCTGCTAGTGGGTCATCCCTGAGCTAGGGAGGTAGTTTTTACATGGGATTCATTTCACACCACAACAATGAAATCACAACAACACAAAATTTCACCCATGGATTTGCACAAAACTAAACTCATTACGATGAGTTTTGAGGGGTAGGGGAGTGGACCCCTCAACTCAAGAGGTCACTCCAACTCAAAAATCACAATACCACAAGGCCGCAAGCCAAAATAATAACTCCATAGAACTCAAAATCACCATAGCACTCTTGCCATCCAAAATACTCCCAAACACCATAGCATGTCCTCAAGGCTATAAATAAAACAACACTAGGAGGTGACCTCAAGGAAGTTCACTCTCCCCCACCCCATACAAGTTGTGCCTTTTTTCCAATGGAGATGCTCTCACCAACACCCAAACCCACACAAAAATAAAATAACACCCAACACACAAATTTCAAGCACACAACAAAATGAAAATAAGCATAAGGAAATGGCTATTGCCTTAGGACTTACCTTAAGAGCCCAACAATGGAAGCACGTTTGAAGAAGAGATCCAAGCTTCTCCAAGTCTCCAAGCTTCCAAAATTTCTCCAACACTTCCCAAAACCTCCAAAAATAGAAACAAATTTCAAAAAGCAAAGAACCCCCAACTCCTCTCCAAGAGGAGATAAAAAAGGCCTTCAAATTTGACCCTGAGGAATGAGAAGGCTCGTCCCATGCCACTTGCAAGGGAGAAGAAGTGTGAGGGTGACAAGTGTCACCCTCTAATCCATTCAAACCCTCACCCTATCCACTTGTGCTCTCACACATGTGTGAGAGACCAAGTGGAGAGGTGGCAACTCTCGTCAAGGCTCCATGAGGATAAGGGATGACACATGTCATCCTCTTATTCCTCCAAGAGAGCCCTCTTCCTCCAAGATGCTCTCATTTATGTGTGAGAGTCTTGAAGACCCCCCAAGTCTTCTTTGTGGAGGAATCCCCAAGCTTTATGAAGGGAGATGGGCCTTTTCCAAGGCATGACTCATCTCCCACCCTTAGCCATTTTAAATTTCGTCACATTTACTAAACCCAAGTTTAGAGTGACTAGAAGTGAGTTACCCTAGGGTTTAGTAAGTCCAAATGAACCCTAGACCCTAGGGTTACCACCTAGGGTAAGTTTGGAACTCATAAACACTTAGGGAGGTGTAAAATCACTTTAAATGACCCATAAAAAAAACACCAAATAGTGTAAACTAAAACATAAATTTTACAACACATGATTTTAATTCAAATAAAAGGGTGAACTAGGCCAAATAATTAAATCAAGCATATACTAAAACATCATTCGATCAAACCTGATCCTCATCCCTCTTGAGAATGGATCGGCTTAACAAGGGATTACATAAGTGTGAGAACTACCTTTGATTTTCTGTGGCCTGAAAAATCACCTGCGCAACTCAATTAAATGGTCAATCCAACATAGATAAATCATAGCTGAAGCAACATAAATTAATAATCATGTCATCACATAATTCATACACAACATTAATCAACTCATATCATAATTAAGATTCACAATTGTATTTTCTATCTAGTATCTCAGAATCAGAATAAATAACAACTCCATAAAATGATCTCACAATCCACATCAATAATAATCATCAAATGTATCTCACATGTCTAGCATCAAAATAGAATCTAATCGAATCACCACATAACTAATTAAAACTAATCCAAATCAGGAGATATAGTCTAAATCTGCATAATGGAAACCAATAGTCTCTAAATGTCTAAAAATGTCTCAAACTATAATGTAAAATGATCAAAATAGGAAAGTGAAATAAGTCGGCCTCACAGCTCGGCCATAGGCCTAGAGCGAAATATAGTCAAAAGAAAGTAAAGCTAGTGTGGCTCGGCCTTGGCCACGAGCACACATAGTCAAAAGAGAATAAAGATAGTATGGCTCGGCCTCTGGCCATGAGCACACAACATAGTCAAAAGAGAGTATAGAAAATATGGCTTGGCCCTTGGTCTTGAGCCTCACAACGAAAATGCATTCAAAGATTAGCTAGGCCGTAAGGCCTCAGCTACTCAAACATATAATGATGATGAAAATTTCACAGTGATAGATAATACGGAAATACACTCATTACCTGAGTGGATTTCTCACTACAAAACAATACACAGTTCAACCCATTGTCCTTTCCTAGACATCCTTCCAGAAATTGCAGAGTAGAGCTCTCTTTCCTTTCTGTTGAATCCCCCAAAAACAAGATTTTTCTTAAACTCTTCCCCTAACAAAAAAAGCAGTCTCCATCGAAGACTTCAAGGTTATGGCCTTATCCAACATGCATGCCTAAAAACATGGAGAACTACCACCATCAACTAAGGTGGTGAGAGTGGCTTCTCCATTCGACCAACCACCTCAAGAAGGTCCGCGAGACACCTATCAATCTATGGTGAGCTCAAAGCTCCCATAAAATAGTACCATCAACAAAAAAAATAATAATAAGCATAGTAACATGGCTTGATATGAAATATCAACTTTATAATATTATTATGCACAACCATAGGATGCTGCGAATACTTATATTATCCAAAATTATCGTTATTCGACGACACATCCTTCATGGAGATAAATTTATTGAGTGACTTAGGGATCGAGGACCGCTCTCCCTTCTTCACTAAGGATAGAGAACAAGACTAACACTTGACTCAATTTGATGTTCCAAAAATGTTGTTAGTCGAGTCAAAGCAACATTGTCGAAATGACTGAATCGACAAGTCGCCTAAAGGGAAAAACAACTTATCAAGTCAAGTGAAAATTACACAAAATTGCAAGGCTCGAAAGGACATAAAGTCTAACACTTAGATGGCTAGAAACCTTCTCATTTTACAACATCTATTGCTTCCTCCTGGATGATACTCTCCTTCCGTCTTTGGAAGATGATCACTTTCCTAATCCAACTCACGACCAAAAAAATCATGATCAGTGCATCATAATATGATTGATAAATCATAATAATTAAATAATCATTTAAATCTAGAATCTCTTAACTAACTAACATTCATAAGAATCAATGATTAATTTGACATTTCTGCAACGTCATAGTCCAACTACTAATTAATCCTCCTAATTACCATGTAAACATAATATTAAGCTAATCACGGGTTAGGGATGTAACATATTCCCCCTATAAGAACCATTGTCCCTGATGATTTACTATTTTAAAGTCAAATTCACATAACAAGAATATGTTTCATGAGCATGATAAATAAGTTTTTCAGAAATGATGAGGAAATCTAGCATGAAAGTCATCATAGTTTTCCCAAGTGGCATTTTCCATCGAATATTGGTCGCACTGGACCTTGCACTATGTTATTTCCTTGTTACATAAGCGTAGCTTATGCATTTTGAGCACCTTGATGGGCTCAATCACCACCACTCCTGGGTCTTTCACATGTAGATCATTCCAATCAAGCATAAGAATTTGATTATCAACAGCATTAAGCTTTTTCAAATATGAAACATGAAACACATTATGCATCATGGCGAAGGCTAGTGGTAGAGCAATTCTGTATGCCACTAGATTGAATTATTCGAGTACTTCAAAAGGTCCCACATGCTGAGGTGCCAATTTAGACATCTTTCCAAATTTAATGAAACTTTTCTAAAGTTTTACTCTCAAGAGAACTTTCCCTCCCACTGTGAAATGCCTTTCGATGCACTTAGCATCCACATAACTTTTTTGCCTATCATTAGCTTCTACTAACCTTTTCCTAATCAAACGCACTTGTTCTTCCATTTCCAAGAGCATTTCTAGACCAAGGTTAACCCTATCTTCCATCTTATCCTAGCTTATCATCCATACAATGCCTCAAATGGAGCCATCTTAATAGCTAAGTGATAGGAATTATTGTAGGTAAATTCAACCAACGGAAGATAATCTTCAAAATTGTATTGTTGACTAATGCAACACATCCTCAACAAATCCTCCAACACTTGGTTCACCCTTTTAGTTTGGCCATCCATTTCAGGATGATAAGCAAAGCTTATGTTCAACTGGGTTCCAAGTGAAGAGAATAAAGTTTGCTAAAACTGTGATGTCATCCATGCATCCCTATCTGAGATTATCTTCTTAGGAATTCCATGGAGTCTGAAAACCTCTTGAACAAATTTTCAAGCTATGATGGGTGCTCCATCCATCAAGTTTCCTAGTATAAAATGGGTGGTCTTGGTGAGTCTATCCACCATAACTAAGATAGCATTGTGCTTGTTTCTTGACATAAGTAGCCCTTGCACAAAGTCCATGCTTATAACTTGCCATTTCTATTCTGGAATTTCATGAGGATATAACAATCCTGCTAGGTGATGATGTTTCTCTTTCACCCTCTGGAATTCTATACAAGTAGCTACAAAATTTGTAGCATCCCTCTTCATTCCTTTCCAAAAATATAAGGGTTTTATATCAGCGAGTAACTTAGTTACTCCAAGATGCCTAGAATATGGTGCACAATGAACCTCTTTCCATACCATATTCCTTAACTCTATTGAGTTAGGTACGTACATCCTCCCTTTAAACCTTAATAACTCATTTGGTTGTAGGTTGAACTCCTCATATTTTGGATTCTGCGGATTTTCCTCTAGTGCCTATTTTACCTACTTGTAGAAATAATCTTCCTTGGATTTTTTGTAACACTTGATTCATAATTTATTAGAGTGTATAGAGATCATAGAGGAGATGTGTCTTCTCATACTCAAAGCATCTACCATTCAATTCTCTTTTCCTTGAATGTATTTAATCTCGAAATCATAATCTAAGATGAATTCCAACCATCTCCTTTGGTGGGCATTAAGACGTGGCTGAGTAAATAGATACTTGAGTCCCTGGTGATCTGATTTTAACTCAAAACATTTCCTAAGAAGCTAATGTCTCCACATCTATAGAGCATGAATAACTGCTACCAGTTCTAAATCATGTAGGGCATAATTCTATTCATAGTTTTTTAGTTTGTACGATTCATACGCGATGACTTGTCTATCCTAGACTAGCACACCACCTAAGCCTTCTCTTGAGGCATCGGTAATGATTACAAATTGACCCTCTAGGTCAGGCACTTTCAATATTAGTGCTGAAGTGAATTTTTCCTTCAGTAGGTCAAAGGCCTCCTGGCACTTTTCTGACCATTCAAACTTCTTGCCTTTTCTCTGCAAGGAAGTTATAGGATATGCAATTTTAGAGAAGTTCTGCATAAACTTCTTGTAATAACCAGCAAGGGCCCTAAAACTTCAGACTTCATGTACATTCTTTGGTTTTGACCATTCCAAAATAGCCTTAATTTTAGTTGGATCCACAACTATCCCTTTAGCTGAAATTATGTGGCCCAAATATTGTACTTCCTTTTGGAAGAAAGTGTAATTAGATAGCTTACCATATAACTTATGCTCTCTCAACCTCTGTAGAACAATTCTTAAATACTATAAATGCTCTTCCTCATCTCTAGAGTAAATTAAAATATCATCCAAAAACACTAAAACAAATTTGTCCAGGCAATCCCTAAACACACTGTTCATAAGATTTATAAATGTCGTCGATGCATTCATCATACCAAAAGGTAAGACAATGAATTCATAATGTCCATATTTGGTTCTAAAGGTGGTCTTATGGATGTCCTCATCCTTTAAGCTCAGTTGGTGGTATCTAGACTGAAGATCGATCTTGGAAAACATAATTGTACCCCTCATTTGATCAAAAAGATCATCAATTTGAGGTAATGGGTATTTATTCTTGATAGTTGCTTTATTTAGCATGCGGTATTCAATGCACAACCACAAGGTGCCATCTTTCTTTTTCACAAATATGATGGGTGCCCCCCATGGCAACACACTAGGCCTGATTAACCCTTTTTCTAGTAATTCTTGTAATTGAGCTTTTAGCTCCATTAATTCAGTGGTAGTCATTTGGTAGGGAGCTTTAGAGATAGGTTCTAATCCAAGAATTATATCAATGACAAAATCAAAGGTTCTTTTGGGAGGTAATCTCGATAGTTCTTCTAGAAATATGTCCTTGAACTCATTAAGGAAAGGATATCTTTCCACTTCAGATCTTTCCTGACCTATGGTGTCCTTCTCTATGCCTATATGTTTTTGGGATTCATAGAATGTTAACATCTTGGAAGTAAGTTTCCTTTGATTCATCTAATTTGTCCATCTTGATGGTAAAAATTTGGCATCCCTTTCTCTGTGCCCTTTTCATTTGTAGAGTCAAGATTTGTCTTAGTTGGACTCCCCTAGGTTTCTCTTGCAAAAAAACCTTGTTTCCTATAACATCTAGACACTCTACTATTTTGGCATAACAATCCACTTTGGTTCGATGTCTCCATAACCAGTTTATTCCTAGGATAACATCATATGAGCCTAGTGGGGCTACATAAAAGTTTACTTCTGTAAAGAAATTCGGAAGTTCAATTCTAGCCTCAAACAAACATTGCTCTACTGGAGCCTTGGTGTGATTTGCATATTCTACAGAGCAGGTATTTTCCATAAAACCTACCTTTCTAGGTATTTCATTTGCTACCTTAGGGGAAACAAAACATTTGTTAGCACCATTATCAATCAAAACTAAAATTGGAAGTCCAAATAAAGTACCTGTTATTTCTATGGGAGTTACTTGGTACTCATCTTACCTGTTGTCCAAAGCTGCATGAATGCATTGTTGAAATGCCACTTCTTGTGTGGGTAGAGGATTTCCTCTCGGTTGATCTCCTTGTGTCTTATTAGGACACTCATTGGCATAATGATCTCGGCCACATGTGAAGCACCCTCCAACTAGCCCTTGCCTCTCTTGAGGCTTCCTAGAATTGTCTCCGTTCTTCTTGGATTAATTGTTGCCCTTTTTCTCCCCTTTGGACTTAGTTTGCTTATGCTTGTTCCCTTTATCATGTCTCTCCAAATGATCCTATTTCTTCCCCTTCTTCTTAGAGGGTTGTGAGGATTGAGACCAATTATACCTCTTTTGGTTCCTTTTTCTATAAGCTGACATGAATTTTAGTTTATGTTCCTATTTGATGGCCTTTTCATACACCCAGTCCATTGTAGTAGGACCATGAACATCAACCTTGTCCCCAATCTGGGCATTTAATCCCATAATAAACATTGGAATACAAAAATTCTCCTTCTGTTGGTACTGTGGCACATATTTTAACAGTTGGGTGAATTTTTCCCAATATTTATTTATAGACATGTCAGCCTGCTTCAAGTTTTGAAAATCAATAAGTTTATGGTCATAGAATAGTTGTGACAACCATCTTTGCCTAAATAGTTCCACAAATTTGTCCCAAGTAAGGCCTGTACACCTCAAGCCTAGTTCCATCCTTTTGTTCATCCACCATGTGGCCGCTTCACTAGCTAATTGGAAATCTCCCCAGACTGCTTTTGTAACCTCATTATACTTAATGATTTCAAAATATTTTTCCATTTTCGTTATCCATGCCTCCACGGCATCTCCACTTCTGGATCCGTCAAATTTAGGAGGCATGACGTTTTTCATGTCTCAGGACAATTCCATAACCATATGGCTCCTCTTGTCCTCCTCCTGTCTAGCCTCGGAGTGATTCTCTCCATGCTCACTATGGCAGGTGTCATTATGACATACCTCGTCATCACCCCCATCATGAGTATTCCAATTGGGATCTCGTTGACCCCTTACCTCATGTTTGAGAGTTCCTACTCTTGCTCTTGTCTCTTCAAGCAAGGCAAGTATTCAATCAAGTTTAGCCCCTAAGTGCTCAGAAGGTTGCCCTTCCTCATGGGTATCTCCCATTCTGGTTCTTATATGAACCTTTGATGCAGTCTACTTCTTCCTGAAGTTTACAGAGGAGTCACAAATTAGTTTCCATGTTATTTAGTGCATTCATAATACAAATCTATTCACATTCATGTAATCTTTAACAAGAAAGGAAAGATTGTCAAAATTTTGCAACTACATTAATGGATTACATATAATCCATCAAAATTACAAAATTTTAATAACACCTTGCTACTGCAAGTCCTTTACAAACTGGGATAAATTCCCATGTTCATTTCTCAACCTTGAGACTTTTTATTTTAGTTTTACGAGGTGAGAATACATGCAAGTACTCCTTCACAACCTCCTTAGATAAAACATAATCCTTAGCATCATTTTGCACAGTTGGTGCTTTTGGTGCAGAGGGTTCTTCTAATGCTTCAGTAGAGTTAGGGGCAGCCATCCTTCCTACTTTCCTAAACTACTGCTTGATGTGTTCCATGGCATCACTTAAGGTTTCCTCATCGGTTAACCATACTCCTACTAGGCAGCCAATCTGTTCAAGTCTCTTCATCTATGAGGCTTGTGCCTTCAAGATTCTTTATTGACATAGGTAACGTCCATGTTCCATTACCTTCTTTTGAGGTGTTGTTCTAATCATCAAGTAGTGAGCTCAAGGTCCATGTATTGAACCCAGTTGCTCTGATACCATATGTAACATCCTCAATCCATAATCCACTAATTTAACATAACATTTAACTTAATCATGATATAAATTAACCACCTGATTAAGCAATATAAGTTAAACAATAATGCTTCCATAATAATTCATCAATTAAGCATGGAATTCAATCAGAATATATTGAAGCTTATAATTTCAATATTCAAATACATATCCTTAGTGAATAACTTTCACTATGCATGCACAAATTATGCTCTAGGCATTAAACATATCGAGGTATACATTACAATTGACCATCATTTCATAAATCAAATATTACTGCATCTAGAACATATGACATCAATCTCCATAAGTCTCAGCTTGTCTCATGCTTGGGAAGGAGAGCATCATCTAGGTGCTTTTCCACCAAAGACAGATTGGTAGTCCCCTGCACACCTTCCTATCTGGAAGTGGCCTAACCCTTCATGGAAGGGATAGATATTAGGAAATGATAGGTTAGCCATTTGAGTATTTGGTGTTGTGTCCTTCATAATGTCTCATGGTCACACAACTATAGATTCCCTCTAACTATGTATGATGCTTCTGGAGACCATTATGCCATCTAGAGCACTGTGGACCGATAATGCATGCAGAGATGGTTGCATTACTTTGGCCAAAGTTTTGCATACATAGGCGTTACATAATGAATGTTGTCATATGTCCACCACCTGACTCAACTTATAAGCTATCATGTCTTACAATATGTTTAGATTGACCTTTCACTCTAGGTCTGAATAAGTGGGATCCATTCGATACATAGTCCATCCTAGGACGATTGACTCCCCTATTGGGTTTGTTATCAACCAACTAGTTTACCTTTTTTAACGAGGAACTACTGACTCCTAGCCACCACATTCCATTTTTAATCATTACACAATACGAACCACGTTCACCATTCCAGGTCCATCGTGGTTCACAACATCTAAATAATAATTTATCCTGTAAGATAGAATCATATACATACTATCATGGGCATTCCTTGCCTTTGTTAAATAGCATGATTTACTTTGAGTGATAACTCACATTACCCTTAGAATGTTAGGTAAAGACACTAATCTTACTAAATAAAAGAAAAGGGTAGTTATCATAACAAGCAACCACATACAATAATTATGGTTTCAATTATATCACCTTCTCAACTGAAGGAACCAAGAATAGTCATGGATATTCTAAACACCTGTAATGTCCCTTACCCCACTTGCCCTAGAATTTGCTTGTGAATTAGGTTTAGGGTTTCTTCTCTTTTAATGGGGTAACCTTGAGTTGAATAGATCACACATTCTTTTGAATTAGCGCCTGCGGCATCATGTATATTCAAGTCCATATTGCTACATGTTAGTTTTAACGTCTAGTATTTATCAGTCCAACATAAACACACTTGCAATTTGAAACACATAGGTAAAAGAAAAATGTTCATTGTGCTGGGGGAGGTAAACACATAAGCCCTTAGTAGCCTAAGGCCTACCACAGTCCTATTGCCCAATCCCTTGACTCAGGCCTACAGGGCATATCATATTGCCCATTCCCTCGTCTCGGGCCTATGGGGCATAATCCAATGTGGGACCCCCATCCCTCCATGATCCAAACCCTTGACTCAGGCCTATGGGGCATAATGCCCATTCCTGATCTTGGGCCTACAGGGACGGAACCTAGATGGGGTTTATAGGCAATCTACTAAGGTCTATGCATTCCCTCTCCTGGTTGAATTCATAAAATACAATACACGCAGTTTCCACACACATTTCAAAACATACAATTTGCCTTTATTATTATAATGTCCCTTTTTGTCTGTTGTGACTCTTCTTGAGTCGGCTTCATGCCTATTCTTTAATATTTATATATTATAGTATTTGTTATAATATTAATAACATAGCTATATTATATTATTACATATGTTATTAATAGTATTATATATATATATATATATATATATTTGATTGCTTGCCAGCACTTGAATTCTATTGTTATTTTATTTTTGGATGAATAATACATATTAGATTCAATTATAAATTATTAATATAGGGACATGACAACCCTCCCCACTCAAAATTGCTTGTCCTCAAGCAATCACAAGATTAAGGATTAGGCGAAAGTATAAGTAATTTAAAATTAATGTATACATAAAAAATATTAAATATATAATATTTTTTTTTAATTTTTATTTATTTATTTTTAAATGTTATAGTTATGTTTAATAGGGTTGTGGATCTAAGCACATGGTTATTATGATCACAAATTAAATAATTTATATATGTGTTTCTTGAAAATACATCTATATGTATTTATACAACATATAATATTTATAATCTTAATTGAATTTACTAAATAGGGTTATATATTATGATATAATAACATTAAGTTGAGATGAAAATAACTTTGTTCAAATATATTACTTTATGAGAACTTAGAGATATCTTACTACATATTTATTTATAAATTATATTTTAATTACTTCATTTTTATATTTATTTAATGAATTTTATTGTTATAGAAGTTGTGTTATTTATTTATTTATTTATTTTTAATTGAGTATTATTCATAGGATGGCAGGATGACTGCTCTGATACCACTGTAATGTCCCTTACCCCACTTGCCCTAGAATTCGCTTGTGAATTAGGTTTAGGGTTTCTTCTCTTTTAATGGGGTAACCTTGGGTTGAATAGATCACACGTTCTTTTGAATTAGTGCCTGCGGCATCATGTATATTCAAGTCCATATTGCTACATGTTAGTTTTAACGTCTAGTATTTATCAGTCCAACATAAACACACTTGCAATTTGAAACACATAGGTAAAAGAAAAATGTTCATTATGCCGGGGGAGGTAAACACATAAGCCCTTAGTAGCCTAAGGCCTACCATAGTCCTATTGCCCAATCCCTTGACTCAGGCCTACGGTGTATATCATATTGCCCATTCCCTCATCTCGGGCCTATGGGGCATAATCCAATGTGGGACACCCATCCCTCCATGATCCAAACCCTTGACTCAGGCCTACGAGGCATAATGCCCATTCCTGATCTCGGGCCTACATGGACGGAACCTAGATGGGGTTTATAGGCAATCTACTAAGGTCTATGCATTCCCTCTCCTGGTTGAATTCATAAAATGCAATACACGTAGTTTCCACACACATTTCAAAACATACAATTTGCCTTTATTATTATAATGTCCCTTTTTGTCTGTTGTGACTCTTCTTGAGTCGACTTCATGCCTATTCTTTAATATTTATATATTATAGTATTTGTTATAATATTAATAAAATAGCTATATTATATTATTACATATGTTATTAATAGTATTATATATATATATATATATATATATATATATATATATATATATATATATTTGATTGCTTGCCAGCACTTAAATTCTATTGTTATTTTATTATTAACATAACTATATAATATATTACTTATTGATTATCATTATAATATCACTATTATAAATATATATATTATAATATTATTTATTATTGTTATTATGGTATCATTATTATTATAGTTTTATCATGAATATAATTTTTAATAATGTTTAATTGTACCATCTCTATCAGGACATCACATCCTTTATCTACTATATATATATTATATTTATTTATTTATTTTTACTGGAATCATTCCTCCCATTTGCTATTGATGTACATATCTCTATATATTAATTTATGTTGTCTTTACTTTTATATTTTCTTCCCATGATATTTTCCTTCTATCTCACAACCTTTATTTATTTCCCCTTCAAGATATGTTCAAAGAGGCACGTTTGCTTGGTGGTAAAAGAAATACTTACCCTCTTATAATTTTAATTACTTTATATTAATTCCCTTTTTGTGGTAAAACTAGTTCTAACCATACGTAACTCCCTTATCATAAGAGGATAGGTTAAAAGATGTTTATTTATATTATTTGTATTTATATTATAATAAATGATATATTATTTATTTTATATTATTTATATTATATCATTTATATCATAATAAATGTTATATGATTTATATTATATTATTTATATTTATATTACAATATAAGATAATAATAATAATATTTATATTTATTTTATTAGATATATTTATAATATATTATTTATTTATATTATATTATTTATGTGTTATTTATAAATATAATAATAATATAGCTTGTTAATTGTTTTAAATAAATATTATTTAAATATATTAAATATATTCCATTTATAATATTATTCATATCTTTAGTTTGAATGAATAATACATATTAGATTCAATTATAAATTACTAATATAGCGACATGACAACCCTCCCCACTCAAAATTGCTTGTCCTCAAGCAATCACAAGATTAAGGATTAGGCGAAAGTATAAGTAATTTAAAATTAATGTATACATAAAAAATATTAAATATATAATATTTTTTTTATATTTTTATTTATTTATTTTTAAATGTTATAGTTATGTTTAATAGGGTTGTGGATCTAAGCACATGGTTATTATGATCACAAATTAAATAATTTATATATGTGTTTCTTGAAAATACATCTATATGTATCTATACAACATATAATATTTATAATCTTAATTGAATTTACTAAATAGGGTTATATATTATGATATAATAACATTAAGTTGAGATGAAAATAACTTTGTTCAAATATATTACTTTATGAGAACTTAGAGATATCTTACTACATATTTATTTATTTATTTATTTTTAATTAAGTATTATTCACAGGATGGCAGGATGACTGCTTTGATACCACTGTAATGTCCCTTACCCCACTTGCCCTAGAATTCGCTTGTGAATTAGGTTTAGGGTTTCTTCTCTTTTAATGGGGTACCCTTGGGTTGAATAGATCACATGTTCCTTTGAATTAGTGCCTGCGGCATCATGTATATTCAAGTCCATATTGCTACATGTTAATTTTAACATCTAGTATTAATCAGTCCAACATAAACACACTTGCAATTTGAAACACATAGGTAAAAGAAAAATGTTCATTATGCCAGGGGAGGTAAACACATAAGCCCTTAGTAGCCTAAGGCCTACCATAGTCCTATTGCCCAATCCCTTGACTCAGTCCTACGGGGCATATCATATTGCCCATTCCCTCGTCTCGGGCCTATGGGGCATAATCCAATGTGGGACGCCCATCCCTCCATGATCCAAACCCTTGACTCAGGCCTACGGGGCATAATGCCCATTCCTGATCTCGGGCCTATAGGGACGGAACCTAGATGGGGTTTATAGGCAATCTACTAAGGTCTATGCATTCCCTCTCCTGGTTGAATTCATAAAATGCAATACACACAGTTTCCACACACATTTCAAAACATACAATTTGCCTTTATTATTATAATGTCCCTTTTTGTCTATTGTGACTCTTCTTGAGTCGGCTTCATGCCTATTCTTTAATATTTATATATTATAGTATTTGTTATAATATTAATAAAATAGCTATATTATATTATTACATATGTTATTAATAGTATTATATATATATATATATATATATATATATATATATATATATATATATATATATATATATATATATTTTATTGCTTGACAACACTTGAATTCTATTGTTATTTTATTATTAACATAACTATATAATACATTACTTATTCATTATCATTATAATATCACTATTATATATATATATATATATATATATTATAATATTATTTATTATTGTTATTATGGTATCATTATTATTATAGTTTTATCATGAATATAATTTTTAATAATGTTTAATCATACCATCTCTATCAGGACATCACATCCTTTATCTACTATATATATTATATTTATTTATTTATTTTTACTGGAATCATTCCTCCTATTTGTTGTTGATGTACATATCTCTATATATTAATTTATGTTGTCTTTCCTTTTATATTTTCTTCCCATGATGTTTTCCTTCTATCTCACAACCTTTATTTATTTCCCCTTCGAGATATGTTCGAAGAGGCACGTCTCTTATTATGCTTGGTGGTAAAAGACATACTTACCCTCTTATAATTTTAATTACTTTATATTAATTCCCTTTTTGTGGTAAAACTAGTTCTAACCATACGTAACTCCCTTATCATAAGAGGATAGGTTAAAAGATGTTTATTAATATTATTTGTATTTATATTATAATAAATGATATATTATTTATTTTATATTATTTATATTATATCATTTATATCATAATAAATGTTATATGATTTATATTATATTATTTATATTTATATTACAATATAAGATAATAATATTTGTATTTATTTTATTAGATATATTTATAATATATTATTTATTTATATTATATTATTTATATGTGTTATTTATAAATATAATAATAATATAGCTTGTTAATTGTTTTTTTCTATTAGCTATAGAGAGTACCAAAAAGAATAACAATTCACCAAGAATCACCAGGACACAGGTAAAGCCTCACATCAAACCACAGTATCAACTATACAGATATACAAGATCATGAACAACAGCCAAACACTAGTGCAGAATATCAGGGTAAGTATCAACCCACGCGGTCCAACTGAGTGGGCCTTCCATCCAGACAATGTTCTTCCTCTCCTGAATTTGGGCCAGCATAAAGATCTCTTCCTTTCTCATACTTTGGTTCCTTTTGATCACCTAGTTCAGTCTCCATAAAGTGTCCTCAAACATTTGCTGATCATCCAGAGTCTTACGCCACTGGTAACCATACTTGAGCTCATAAATAAAAAACATGGCTTGACCATCTTTGAGAAACTTCCTGAGCTTTTCCTTCTCAATCATCATAGTAGTTTGAACCTGCAAGAAGATTTTAAAATAAGTGAGTTTACGAAAACACTCAGTAAGATCCCTTGGCTTACCTTGGTATTTCTCTTCATTTCTGCACTTCCAGATCTGCCAAAGAATGTTAGAAGAGAGAATATTCCAAAAAAAATTTGCATCTTTACTAATACCATTAATATACCCAGTAACCATCTGAAGAATGTTAACATTAATAGGATAAACAATACCAAAGAGTCTCCAAATTTCTTTAGCAAAAAGACAGTCAAATAAGATATGCCTACCCGAATCAGGCATTCTGCAAATACTACAAACATCAGTAAAATGAGAGTCACTTCTGATTGGTAATCTATCAAGTAAAACCAGCCACTTAAAACATTGAATTTTAGGCTCAATAGGGCTTTTCCAAATACTATCCAGCAATTTATTCCAAGAATTATCATCAAAAGAACAATACCAAACTTTATTAATATGTTCAAGAATATCACCATTGTGATCAATAATTTTATAAATGTTCTTAGCTTTAAGCTTATCTAAGACAATACCATCCGACCACTTGCACTTAAGGAATCTGTGTGAATCAACATGGCAAGTGGCAGGGATATCCTTAGCAGCAAGAATAATTAGATTATAAGTCTTCTTGTGAGAATCAGGTAAGTTAAATCTACACTTGAGATCAGCCCAAGGAATAAGACTGTCATGTTCAAAAATATCAGCAAATTGAGAAATACCAGACTTAGCCCAGAACCTAGCAGAGCATCCCTGATAGAGGGCTAGGGGTTTATCATTAATGCTCAAGTTCCACCAAATGGACCTCTCACCATGGAGATAATTATCATTATGGAATTCCTTATTGGTAATATACAACTGGACATGTTCCTAGGCCCACCAAATGGATTTAAATATGGTAGAACCCTAAACAACAACAGGGAATTTACCAGCAATCAAGTCACAGAAGGGGAGATTCTTCCAAGAACTAGCTTTCTTGGGATAACCTCTCTCAATGTTATGTCTAACCAACACTTTCCAAGGACTGTCACCCTCCAGAGAATGAAAAATCCATTTGGCGGCAAGACCAATTCCTTGTAACTTAAGATCTTTCAGGGTCTTATCCGTGTGACACCATTTCCAATTAACACTATGACATTTTTTATTACCTTTACCATCCGACCAAAGAAAAAATCTAATGGCTTTTTGAATTTCAAGAATTTGATAATTACTGAACATCCAGGCAGAAGAATAATAAATATTATAAGAGGACAAAAGCTTTTAGCAAACTTGAATTCTCCCAGCAAGAGACAAGGATCTATTGTGCCATTTATTAAGCTTATTCATAATCTTAGCCTTAACCCAATCCCACATATCCTTAAGAGAAGGATCAACCGAGTAAGGGATACCAAGATACTTAACAACTTTATTAGGACCACCCCATTGATAATTATAATGGGAAAACCAACTAGGAGGTTGCTCATCCCAGCCCAAACAAATAGACTTAGCCTAGGAGATACGAGCTCCAGAGATGGTGCAAAACAAATCTAATTTAGCTTGCAAATTTAAAAAATTGTTATTAGAGAGCTTAAAGAAAAGAGCAGTATCATCAGCAAATTGGCTATTTAAAATCTCGTCAGCGTTAGGGAGGTAAAGGCCCCTGACTTCCGGGGACAGAGTATTATCCCTGAGAATATAATATAAAGCTTCAACAGCAATGACAAAAAGAACAGGAGCTAACGAGCAGCCTTGCCTTATAGATCGCCCGAGAGGGAAAGGATTAGATAGAGAACCATTAATCTCAATTTGGGCAAAAGCATCACTGAGAAGAATTTGAACAGCATTGCAAAAGTAAGGAGGAAATCCAAAAGATTGAAGCATCATGATTATAAACTTCCACTCAACCCTGTCATAGGCCTTCTCAAAATCAAGAAGCAAAACAGCAGAGTTTTGATGAGAGCATTTAGCCCAATCCATGGCTTCCCAGGCCATGATAAGATTCTCAAGAATATATCTACCTTTAATGGAGCCAGTTTGGGTAGAGCTAACAATCTTAGGAAGAATGTGAACCAACTTGAGGGCTAACACTTTGGCCAGAATTTTATAAGACACATTAAGAAGGGTAATAGGGCTCCAATTTCTAATAAGAGTCTTATCCCCATCCTTGGGGAGAAGCTTAATAATTCCCCTGTTAATCTCAGAGCCAAGAGATCCACCAATCATAGCCTCATTGTACAATTCCAGCAAGTCTTTACTGATCCAATTGATGTTAGCTTTGTAAAACTCGACAGAGAGACCATCAGACCTAAAGGCCTTATCATCCTTAAGGGACTTAATAGCCCCAACAATTTCATCAATAGAAATAGGAGTGGAAAGGAATAGGCAATCAGCTGATTCCAGCTTATTCAGGATAAGAACCTTGCAATTAATTCTAGCCACTTCAGCTTCCCTAGAATCCTCAGAGGAAAACAAATTATTGTAATAATCAATAAAAGTAGTCATAATACTAGCAGGGTCTGAAATTTCCTGATCATTAATAACAAGTTTGTCAATAGATTCTTTGATTTGTTTATGCTTAAGAAGGTTAAAAAAGAATTTCGATCCTCTATCACCATGATGGATCCAATTAGCTCTCGACCTGATTTTAGCACCTTGGATCTTAGATTGCTGGTGCCTACTAAGAGCATCTTTAGCCAAGAGCACCCCTTTAACAAGGTCCAGGTTAGAGGAGTCAGATTGAACCTCCATCTCAGCTTTCTGAAGATCAGAATAGAGTTGTTTCTCAATGAATCGATAATCTTTAGCAAATTTTTGACCTATAGTTTGAAGAAAATTTTTCCAAGATAAAAGGTTAGCCTTCCATCTATTAATCATGGAGGAGTCCTTAAATTGTTTAAAATTTTTGATAATTTGAATGGCACAAAGAATATCCTCATTTTTAAAAAGTTTAGTATTTAAGATAAACTTACCACAAACAGGCTTCTGCCTAATGGGAGCAGCATTAAAAATAACCTGAGCAAAGATGGGGTGATGATCAGACAAAGTAGTAGCAGAAACCAAAACAATATTACCATTATGATCAGGGATGAAGGAGAAAAAATCTGTGTTACCATAAAAACGATCAAGCCTATAATATATCCTAGCATGCCCTTGCTAGAAATTGCACCAAGTGTGCCATAATCCAGGATTATTCTCTTTGTTATTAGCAAGAGGATCGAATAAATTTTTTGAGCAAATAAAATTAGACTAGTGCACATTCTCACAATCCTTCCATTTGAAGGGATTGCCCCCAATTTTATCCATTTGGGATTTAATCATGTTGAAATCCCCTCCAAAAAACCAAGGAATATCAGGCAGGGAGGCAAGCCACTTCCAAAGGGAGATTCTATCTTTGACATCATTAGGAGCATAAATAGAGCAGAATCCAATCGGATTATTGTCAAAATTCATAGTAAACCAAACAGCCCTTCGACAGGGAGAAACTCCATTGTTAATGATGAGGGGACTCCATTTAGGATTGTTGTTAATTGTTTTAAATAAATATTATTTAAATATATTAAATATATTCCATTTATAATATTATTCATATCTTTAGTTTGAATGAATAATACATATTAGATTCAATTATAAATTACTAATATAGGGACATGACAACACTCCCCACTCAAAATTGCTTGTCCTCAAGCAATCACAAGATTAAGGATTAGGTGAAA
This sequence comes from Cunninghamia lanceolata, assembly GCA_027924645.1. Classification (NCBI taxonomy): domain Eukaryota; kingdom Viridiplantae; phylum Streptophyta; class Pinopsida; order Cupressales; family Cupressaceae; genus Cunninghamia; species Cunninghamia lanceolata. The sequence continues at coordinate 429,550 of BSBN01000070.1, forward strand.
CTATAAGTAATTTAAAATTAATGTATACATAAAAAATATTAAATATATAATATTTTTTTTAATTTTTATTTATTTATTTTTAAATGTTATAGTTATGTTTAATAGGGTTGTGGATCTAAGCACATGGTTATTATGATCACAAGTTAAATAATTTATATATGTGTTTCTTGAAAATACATCTATATGTATTTATACAACATATAATATTTATAATCTTAATTGAATTTATTAAATAGGGTTATATATTATGATATAATAACATTAAGTTGAGATGAAAATAACTTTGTTCAAATATATTACTTTATGAGAACTTAGAGATATCTTACTACATATTTATTTATAAATTATATTTTAATTACTTCATTTTTATATTTATTTAATGAATTTTATTGTTATAGAAGTTGTGTTATTTATTTATTTATTTATTTTTAATTAAGTATTATTCACAGGATGGCAGGATGACTGCTCTGATACCACTATAATGTCCCTTACCCCACTTGCCCTAGAATTCGCTTGTGAATTAGGCTTAGGGTTTCTTCTCTTTTAATGGGGTAACCTTGGGTTGAATAGATCACACGTTCTTTTGAATTAGTGCCTGCGGCATCATGTATATTCAAGTCCATATTGCTACATGTTAGTTTTAACGTCTAGTATTTATCAGTCCAACATAAACACACTTGCAATTTGAAACACATAGATAAAAGAAAAATGTTCATTATGTCAGGGGAGGTAAACACATAAGCCCTTAGTAGCCTAAGGCCTACCACAGTCCTATTGCCCAATATCATATTTCCCATTCCCTCGTCTCGGGCCTATGGGGCATAATCCAATGTGGGACCCCCATCCCTCCATGATCCAAACCCTTGACTCAGGCCTATGGGCATAATGCCCATTCCTGATCTCGGGCCTACAGGGATGGAACCTAGATGGGGTTTATAGGCAATCTACTAAGGTCTATGCATTCCCTCTCCTGGTTGAATTCATAAAATGCAATACACGTAGTTTCCACAAGCATTTCAAAACATACAATTTGCCTTTATTATTATAATGTCCCTTTTTGTCTGTTGTGACTCTTCTTGAGTCGGCTTCATGCCTATTCTTTAATATTTATATATTATAGTATTTGTTATAATATTAATAAACTATCTATATTATATTATTACATATGTTATTAATAGTATTATATATATATATATATATATATATATATATATATATATATATATATATTTGATTGCTTGCCAGCACTTGAATTCTATTGTTATTTTATTATTAACATAACTATATAATATATTACTTATTCATTATCATTATAATATCACTATTATAAATATATATATATATATATATATATATATATATATATATATATATATATATATATTATAATATTATTTATTATTGTTATTATGGTATCATTATTATTATAGTTTTATCATGAATATAATTTTTAATAATGTTTAATCGCACCATCTCTATCAGGACATCACATCCTTTATCTACTATATATATTATATTTATTTATTTATTTTTACTGGAATCATTTCTCCCATTTGTTGTTGATGTACATATCTCTATATATTAATTTATGTTGTCTTTCCTTTTATATTTTCTTCCCATGATGTTTTCGTTCTATCTCACAACCTTTATTTATTTCCCCTTTGAGATATGTTCGAAGAGGCACGTCTCTTATTATGCTTGGTTGTAAAAGACATACTTACCCTCTTATAATTTTAATTACTTTATATTAATTCCCTTTTTGTGGTAAAACTAGTTCTAACCATACGTAACTCCCTTATCATAAGAGGATAGGTTAAAAGATGTTTATTCATATTATTTGTATTTATATTATAATAAATGATATATTATTTATTTTATATATTTATATTATATCATTTATATCATAATAATGATATATGATTTATATTATATTATTTATATTTATATTACAATATAAGATAATAATAATAATATTTATAAATATAATAATAATATAGCTTGTTAATTGTTTTAAATAAATATTATTTAAATATATTAAATATATTCCATTTATAATATTATTCATATCTTTAGTTTGAATGAATAATACATATTAGATTCAATTATAAATTACTAATATAGGGACATGACAACACCAATATTAATCTCCATTTGGCCTTTTTACAAGAAGCCATCATTTAGTTGTGTGCTATAAGCATTGTTTTTCATAAGGCTGTTTTGGCCATCTACAAACACATCATTAATTTGATGTATACATGCAAAAAATAAAATAAGGTCTCAGCCGTGATGGCCCCGAGCCCCATAACAGTGTAAGTCTTGAGTGTTTAATACGACCTTCGTGGCCACATTTATAATATTACTGGGTGCATATTGCTATATGGCTTAGATTTAATAGCCATAGACTATAAGCATAATTATGAATGCATGATAATATTACGCTCGGCCACCCGAGCCTCAAGCGCTATCATAATACAAGAGAGTCATGAAACGGCACTCGACCTCCATGGCTGCAAGCAAAATTAACTACAAAGATTAAAGTTTAATGCCATTTAGCCTCTTAGGCTGAAGGCATAAATAATAATAAAGATTATAGTTTTAACATCTCTTAGCCTCCACGGCTTTGAGCAGTGGTAAAGATTTCTACAAAGATTATAAAACAATGGCATTAGGCCTGTAAGGCCACTATCTGCAATAAAGATTTCATTGCATGAGCACTCAGCCTTCATGGTCTTGAGAAATGTCTCAAGATGATATGATAATAAATTTTTGGCTTGGCCATAGGCCTTAAGCGCAATATAGTCAGGGTTATACATATATAGCTGCTCAGCCTTGGCCTCGAACAATGTCTTAAGATAATATGATAATAAAGATTGGGATTGAGCATAGGCCTAGAGCGAAATACAATCAAAAGAAAGTAAAGCTAGTGTGGCTTGAACTTGGCCACGAGCACACACAATCAAAATAAAATAAAGCTAGTATGGCTCAGCCTTTGGCCATGAGCACACAACACAGTCGAAAGAGAGTATGGAAAATATGGCTCAGCCCTTGGCCTTAAGCCTCACAACAAAAATGCATTCAAAGATTAGCTGGGCCATAATACCTTAGCTAATCAAACATATAATGATGATGAAAATTTCACAGCAATAGATAATCCAGAAATACACTCATTACCTCAGTGGAGTTCTCGCTACTAAAGAATACACAGTTCAACATGCTGTCCTTTCCTAGATGTCCTTCCAAAAATTGCAGAGCAGAGCTCTCTTTCCTTTTTGCCAAATCCCCAAAAAACAAGATTTTTCTTATACTCTTCCCCCAAAAAAAAAACATAGTCTCCCTCAAAGACTCCAAGGTTATGGCCTTATCCAACATTCATGCCTAAAAACATGGAGAACTACCACCCTCAACCAAGGTGGTGAGAGTGGTTTCTCCATTCGACCAACCACCTCAAGAAGGTCCACGGGAGAAAGACACCTGTCAAGCTATGGTGAGTGCAAAGCTCCCATAAATTAATACCATCAACAACAAAATAATAGTAAGCATAGTAACATGGCTTGATATGAAATATCAACTTTATAATATTATTATGCACAACCATATGATGCTGTGAATAATTATATTCTCCAAAATTGTCATTATTTGATGACACCTCCTTCATGGAGATAGATTTATTGAGCGATTTAGGGACCGAGGATTGCTCTCCCTTCTTCACTAAGGATAGAGAACAAGACTAACTCTTGACTTGATTTGGCATTCCAAAAACTTCATTAGTCGAGTCAAAGCAAAATTGTCGAAGTGACTAAATCGACAAGATGCCTAAAGGGAAAAACAACCTATCAAGTCAAGTGAAACTTATGCAAAATTGCAAGGCTTGAAAGGACATAAATTCTAACACTCAGATGGCTAGCAACCTTCCCATTTTCCAACATCTATTCCTTCCTCCTAGATGATACTGTCTGATGTAGAGGACAAGGGGAAGGTAGGACAATTTTAGTGAGTTTGACAATCCTGGACCAATGGCTCATATGAAATATGGTACCAAATACTCAATCCCTTGGAGACAGACATATAGAGGACTTTTTGACAACATGATGAACCTTCCCAAACCAATCATTAAGGTCTTGTATCTATGCAATTACTACTTCCTTCATGAACCACTCAAATTGCTAGTAGCCCTATTTTAGGGCCTGACAGAGATTTATTTCAAATCAGGATACTTCCAAGGATAGATAAGCTTGGTTTAGGACACCCTTTATGGACCTTGACAACATACCAAAAGTGTGCTATGGGTTCTTTAAGAACATGTGTCATTTTTCTTATGACAGACCTAGATGAAAAGGCCCCAATTAGGCCTAAAATACAAAGAAAGTACCCTTGATTCGACTCACAGAATTCTCTACACCATTTGGACACCTTGTATTCATGGTAAAACTACAAATTTTATGGGTTTTGAGTTTCCACAGTCGATTGTGTGAGGTTTGCACTATGTTGTTCCCTCAAATGACACCTAGATGACACCTAACACATGGGTTTGTTAGGTCTCTTCAAACAAACATCATCAAACCCAATTTCCTACCATGGAATCTTTCACAACAAACTAAAGTAAAAAGAAACAAGTCCATTCCATTGATCTTGGAAGGAATTGCATCAATGGAATGGGTACAAATACATATTTTCTATCAAAACCCTAGAAGAGGGTTTACTAAACCATTTTTAGAAAAATGACTATAACTTTGCAAAAGAAATGTTTCAAAAGCACAAACTAGGTGCAAAGGAATGTTGACTCACCCCTCTTTCATACAAGCATCATGGTGGTCTATAACTTGACCGTATAGGTACAGGGTACGGGCAAAAACAGGAAAAATACACAGAAATGAGTAGAAAACTGGGTCTTCTCATTTATTTCTCCTTCAAATCACCTTCTACAATGCAATCAACATATTCATCAATCATCAAATAGATTGGGAGGCAGTTTGAGGATGGTGGGAGGTCACAAACTGTCTTGCAACCACCGAACTACCTTGTTTTGTCTCTTTCTACAACTACACCTTTGTTTACATGATTAAGGAGTGTTTACAAAGTGTTCAAACTCCTTTGACAAGGCATTAAAACTCCTTGATATGTTTCCTACATGCCATGATTGGTCACAAGACTCCTTTATGACTCCCTAAGTAGACTTGTATGCTTATGTATGCTTACAACCTTTGGCACCATGCCATACATCAACATGAGAACAACTTGACATCAACTTGCAATGGTCTTCAACCTTATTACAATGCAACAAGATGGTCTTCAAGACCTTATTACAACATTAGACAACATGAACAACATGAAAACAAAATGTGGATCCTCATGATCCTCTTGGTGCCCCAACACCACTGTCCTTCCGTCTCTAAAAGATGATCACTTTCTTGATCCAACACACAACCAGAAAAATCATGATTAGTGCATCATAATATGATCAATCAATCATAATAATTAAATAATCATTTAAATCTAGAATCTCTTAACTAACTAACATTCATAAGAAGCATTGATTAATCTAACATTTCCACAATGTCATAACCCAACTACTAATTAATCCTCCTAATTACCATGTAAACATAAGATTAAGCTAATCATGGGTTAGGGATGTAACATATTCCCCCATAAGAATCATCATCCCCAATGATTTACTATTTTAAAGTCAAATCACATAACAAGAAAATGTTTCATGAGCATGATAAATAAGTTTTTTAGAAAAGATGAGGAAATCTAGCATGAAAATCATCATAGTTTTCCTAGGTGGCATTTTCCACCAAATATTGGTCCCACTGGACTTTGCACTATGTTATTTCTTTGTTACATAAGCATATCTTACACATTTTGAGCACCTTGATGGGCTTGATCACCACCACTCCTGGGTCTTTCACATATAGAACATTCCAATCAAGAATAGGAATTTGATTATTAGCATCATTAAATGTTTTCAAATATGAAACATGAAACACATTATGCATCATGGCTACAGCTAGCAGTAGAGCAATTTTGTATGCCACTGGATTGACTTCTTCAAGTACTTCAAAAGGCCCCACATACTGAGGTGCCAATTTAAACATCTTTCCAAATTTAGTGGAACTTTTATGAGGTTTTACTCTCAAGAGAACTTTCTCTCCCACTGTCAAATGCCTTTCGATGCTCTTAGCATTCGCATAACTCTCCTGCCTATCGTTACCTTCTACTAACCTTTTTCTAATCAAACACACTTGTTCTTCCATTTCTGAGAGCATTTCTAGACCAAGGCTAACCCTATCTTCTAGCTTATCCCAATTTATAGGGGTTCAACACTTTCATCCATACAATGCCTCAAATGGAGCCATCTTAATAGCTGAGTGATAGGAATTATTGTAGGCAAATTCCACCAATGGAAGATAATCTTCCCATTTGTATTGTTGATCCATGCAATACATCCTCAACAAATCCTCCAACACCCGGTTCACCCTTTTAGTTTGGTCATCCATTTCAGGATGATAAGTGGAGCTAATGTTCAACTAGGTTCCAAGTGAAGAGAATAAAGTTTGCTAAAACCTTGATGTCATCCATGCATCCCTATCTGAGATGATCTTCTCAGGAATGCCATGGAGTCTAAAAACCTCTTGAACAAATTTTCAAGCTATGATGGGTGCTCCATCCGTTAAGTTTCCTGGTATAAAATGGGTCATCTTGGTGTGTCTATCCACCACAACTAAGATAGCATTGTGCTTGTTTCTTGACATAGGTAGCCCTTCCACAAAGTCCATGCTTATAACTTGCCATTTCTATTTTGGAATTTCATGAGAGTATAACAGTCCTGTTGGGTGATGATGTTTTGCTTTCAACCTCTAGCATTCTATACAAGTAGCTACAAAATTTGTAGCATCCCTCTTCATTCCTTTCCAGAAATATAAGGGTTTTATATCAACGAGTAACTTAGTTACTCCAGGATGCCCAGAATATGGTGTAGAATGAACCTCTTTCCATAACATATTCCTTAACTTTGTTGAGTTAGGTACATACATCCTCCCTTTAAACCTTAATAACCCATTTGGTTTTAACCCTCATATTTTTGATTCTATGGATTTTCCTCTAGGGCCTGTTTTACTTTCTTGTATAAATCATCTTCCTTGGATTTTTGTAACACCTGATTCCTAAAATTAGAGTGTATGGAGATCATAGAGGAGATGTGTCTTCTCGTACTCAAAGCATCTTCCACTCAATTATCTTTTCCATGAATGTATTTAATCTAGAAATCATAATCTAAGATGAATTCCAGCCATCTCATTTTCTAAGCATTGAGATGTGGTTGAGTAAATAGATACTTGAGTCCTTGGTGATCTATTTTTAACTCAAAAGGTTTCCCAAGAAGGTAATGTCTCCACATTTGTAGAGCCTGAATAACTGCTGCCAGTTCTAATCATGTGGGGCATAATTTTGTTCATAGTTTTTCAGTTTCCGTGATTCATGTACGTGATGACCTATCCATCCTGAACTAGTATACCACCTAAGCCTTCTCCTGAGACATCGGTAATGACTACAAATTGACCCTCTAGATTAGGCACTTTTAATATTGGTGTTGAAGTCAATTTTTCCTTTAGTAGGTCAAAGGCCTCCTGGCACTTTTATGACCATTCAAACTTCTTGCCTTTTCTCTGCAAGGAAGTTATATGATATGCAATTTTAGAGAAGTTTTGCTCAAAATTCCTATAATAATTAGCAAGGCCCATAAAACTTTGGACCTCATGAACATTCTTTGGTTTCAGCGATTCCAAAATAGACTTAATTTTAGCTAGATCCATGGCTATTGCTTTAGCTGAAATTATGTGGCTTAAATATTGTACTTCCTTTTGGAAGAAAGTGCACTTAGATAGATTACCATACAACTTATGCTCTCTTAGCCTCTATAGAACAATTCTTAAATGTTGTAAATGCTCTTCCTCATCTCTAGAGTAAATTAAAATATCATCCAAAAACACTAAAACAAATTTGTCTAGGCAATCCTTGAACACACTATTCATAAAATTCATAAACGTCAGTGGTGTATTTGTCAGATCAAAAGGTAAGATAGTGAATTCATAATGTCCATATCTAGTTCTAAAGGTGGTCTTATGAATGTCCTCATCCTTTAACCTCAGTTGGTGGTATCCAGACTTAAGATCAATCTTGGAAAACATAGTTGCACCCCTCATTTGATAAAAAAGATCATCAATGCAAGGTAATGGGTATTTATTCTTGAAAGTTGTATTATTTAGCATACGGTAGTCAATGTACAACCACAAGGTACCATCTTTCTTTTTCACAAATATGACAGGTACCCCTCATGGCGTTACACTAGGTCTGATTAACCCTTTTTCTAGTAATTCTTGTAATTGAGCTTTTAGCTCCATTAATTTAGTGGTAGTCATTCTATAGGGAGCTTTAGAGATAGGTTCTAATCTAGGAATTATTTCAATGGAAAAATCAAAGGTTCTTTTGGGAGGTAATCCTGGTAGCTCTTCCACAAATATGTCCTTGAACTCATTAAGGAAAGGATATCTTTCTACTTCAGATCTTTCCTGACCTATAGTGTCTTTCTTCCCTATCCCTATATGTTTTTAGGATTCTGTGAGGCCGATTTATTTCACTCCCCTATTTTGATCATTTCACATTATAGTTGGAGACATTTTAGACATTTAGAGACTATCGATTTCCATTATACAGATTTAGATTATATCTCCTAATTTTTGGATTAGCTTTGTTTAGTTATGTGGTGATTTGATTAGATCCTATTTTGATGCTCTTATGATGTTAAACATGTGAGATACATTTGATGATTATTACTGATGTTGTTTATGAGCTCATTATAGGGATTGGTTATTTGATTCTGATTCTAAGATATTAGATAGAAAATGTAGTTTTAAATCTTAATTATGATGTGAGTGTTTAATGTTGTGTATGAATTATGCGATGACATGATTATTATATTCTGTTGCTTCGACTATGATATATCTATGTTAGCTTGACCATTTGATCGAGTGCGCAGTTGATTTTCTAGGCCATGAAAAATTGGAGGCAGATCTCACACTCATGTGTTTCCTTGTTAAGCCGATCCATTCCCAATAGGGATAAGGATCATGTTTGATCGAATGATGTTTTCGTAAATGCTTGATTTAATTATATGGCCTAGTTCACCCATGTTATTTGATTTAATTATGTGTTGTGAAACTTGTATTTTAATTTACACCATTTGGTGTTCTTTTTATTTTGGACCATTTAATGTGATTTTACACCTCCTTATGTGTTTATCTGAGGTCCAAACTTACCCTAAATGGTACCCCTAGGGTCTAGGGTCCATTTGGACTTACTAAACCCTAGGGTAACTCCCATCTAGTCACTCTAAACTTGGGTTTAGTAAAAGTGACGAAATTTCAAAATGGCTAAGGGTGGGAGATGAGTCATGCCTTGGAAAAGGCCCATCTCCCTTCCCAAGGCTTGGGGATTCCTCCACCTTGAAGACTTGGGGAGTCTTCAAGACCCCTAAGTGTGTGGAACCTTCCTCCAAGACTATCACACATGTGTGAGAGCATCTTGGAGTGAAGGGGCTCTCTTGAGGAGTAAGGTGATGACATGTGTCATCCCTTATCCTCATGCAGCCATGGGGAGAGATGGTACCTCTCCACTTTTACTCTCACTGAAATGCCCCTCGCCTTTTCGTTTGCGATAGATGTTGTTCTCATGATTCCTATGACAATCCTAGTACTACAGATAGTCCTTTAGTGCATGTTTTCAGTTTTGAGACACTTTGATTTCTATGCTATGGTTGATGTTTTCTTTGATATTGTTAGACACTTGATTATCATACGAACTAGATATGGATTATGTTAGATGATGCTTGATCTCTTGTACCTTGTGCATTCTTAGTTGATGAACATATTATGGTTTGATGTTAATTTCAGTTTAATATGATCATGTTTTCATATTAATGTTACTTTATGTTTAAGGTATTGTTTGATCATGATTATGATGTATGTCTAGGATTGGATGCAGTTATTTATTTGATGAGTTACTGAATGGAACAGTGTGGCATTACTTGTGTCCAAGTACCCTGCCACGCTGCGACTTCCGTTCATTATGTTTATGATAACATGTATATATGTACAACCCTGTTGTTTCGATGCAGTATGCAGGTACCGGGCATCGACTCCACCTGGACTAGCAGGTCTGAGCGTGCCCTAGCCGATGGATTCGTGGAACGGAGTTAACATGGGGTTCCTGGTCATTTGTGTCGGTTGTCTATTTACCTCCGTCATTGTGGTCTTGTCTTGTCTTCCAATCTTGCTTGTCAGTCAAGTTCAGTGCCACCATGAGGTTTAACAAGGTCAGAGTTGCCTGTGTTACGTCAGTGTTTTGATGCATTCGAATATAATTACTTGACTAGGAATATAATTACGTTAAATAAATATTAATGGTTTTAATAAGAATTAAATAATGTAGAAAATATAATTATTTAATACTATGTGAATTAATAAATAAATTATATTGCCTAATTTCTGAGTGTTGTAAATGTTTAAACGGTATATGGCAATTTCATTAATACATAGATTGATATAATGTAAATTGTGTTTATTGAAATGCATGTTAATATTAGATTTATAAGATAATAATTTTGCCGTGGTTTATGGGTCTATTCTAGGGTTTTTAAAATATATATATATATTTTGGGGAGGAGTTTCCAAGGGGTTTTTTGGTTAGGGTTTGTGCTTTAGATTTCATATCAGCACCTACAGGTTTCAAATCAGTTAGGGTTTCAATGAAGCTTTCATGTTCAGCTAGGGTTTGAAGGATCATAGCACTTCAATTTGACATCATTTTGGCTAGGGTTTGGAGGAGATCTGCCTTGAAGATCGCTGGATGGAGTGCAGACGGAAATCAAAACAATCGCCTTCAAAGGACTCTGTAAAACAGTTCACGTGCCTTGTCTATGTTCCCACATTTTGTTACCCGTCCAGGAGAGCACTTGGTGTCTTGGGTCGAGGCCTGAGAATTTGGTCTCGGTCAGTCTGGAGCAAGTAACAACTAGGCCAAGGGCCATTGCACTGAGGGGGCTGAGCTCATCGACTCTGTGCTCGATGTGGCCAGGAAGAGTGCAGAATATCGGTGATTGTTGGCACTCTTGGACCAAATTCACGATCTGTTGAAGTGATTGAGGGATGTCTCAAGGCTGGAATGTCTGTTGCTCATTCTGATTTCTCAGATGGAGCCTATGACTATCATCAAGAACTCTTGAAAATCTGTAGACTGCTGTGAAGAAAGTTAGAAAGCTCTGTGCTGACATGTTGGATACAGTTGGTGCAGAATTGCAAGTTGTCAACAAGAGTCAGCAGGCCGTTGTGCTGGAGATGGATACTTTTGTGACTTTAACACCTGATCAGAGCAAAGAGGCATCATCTGAAGTCTTGCCAATAAACTTTGGAGGAAATCATCCCCTTAAACAGAAAAAGGTATTTACCTCACGTCTTTGTCTTTCTAGCACAAAAGCTATAATCTGTTTGCTACCTTTTCATTTCGTTCAAACAACTGAAACCCCATTGCACTCGCCAGCTTCCCACTGGCACCTTGTATGATGCTTCCTGCTCTATGCTGTCCCATGCGGATTTGCGTTATCATTTGGTTCTGTATTAATTGACAAAGATAGGAGCTAGACTTTAGCCACGAAACAGCAAGCCTTGACCATAGAACATGGTGCTGATATTATTCCTGCAAAATAGATCATTACTAAAAGTTACAATACTCACTACTACAGCTAAGAAACATGCTAACTTAAGCTACGTAAACTCATTGTTAACAGTAATTTGAAAAGCCAATATAAAGATTTGGGTTTCAGCATTTGGCAGATTAACTCTTTGCCTCCTCCCACTAACTTGTTGTCTTCTTTCATTTCTATAGTTGTAACTGGTGTGAAGTTCTCCGTTCAAGCAATGATGAGCAGACTGTAAATTCCTTTTTTTTGCTTTTCTTTCCTAAGTCATCATTTCCTCTGTTTATGACACCTTTATGATGCTCCCCTCATGTCTAAAAAATGTGTCTCCTCCACTTGGACTCTTCACATCTCCATTCTCCTGATTGGGTGTTAGCTCTGCAGAAGTGTTTCATGCCAATTAACAGGAAGATTGAGGTATAACTAGCACTGTGTTACTGGCATGAAGTGCTCCCCATTTGGAAGAGTTCAAGTCCTGCACAATCTGTCTGAAGGAAACTATTAAAACCATGTTATTTGCCTTAGAACAATTCATCAATGAAGCCCCCACAAAACTACTGATTGATTTTCTACAACAACTGTGTAATTGCTGCAAACAACTTTCCACAGCAGCTGTGTAATTGCTGCAAATGACTTCTGTAGCAGTTGGATAACTGCTGCAAATGACTTTCCATATCAACTGCAAGGCTGTTACATAACAACTTTCTGTAGTAACAATGACTGCTATGGAACAATTACACCTGTGGCCATTTATACAAAGTCTGTGCATGCTTGTGCTTGTAACTTACCAACTTTTTTGGATTGATGCAAGATTGCTGTATTGCCCAAGGATGCTTCTGCATACGATTTCTACTATACCTCCTGTGAATTCCTTTTTGTGAGTCAGCGAGCTGTGATTGTTTTCATAGTTTCAACACACGAGCTATGGAAAATCACATTCATGCTTGACTTTGATGATATGACTGTTTGCATCAGCTGCAAGAGTTACTCTATATGAGCTATGGTATTTTTCCTAGTCAATGGCTCTGCAGATTGTAGAGAGGATTGCAAACTTTGCTGGTCTCAATCTGGCTTTTGAAAGAAGATTTTGTGTTTCCATTGGTACCTGCAGCATGAATATTATAGAGAGTTTTTAAGAGATGCAGATCATTACTAATCTCAACAGCATTGCTAATAGAAGAAATAGGACATCAAGATGAGTTTCTGTTATCCTGGGATGTGTGAGGGACATATTGCAGACTATAGAAATGTAAGCAGAGGGTTGCTTCTTTGACATTTACTACTCTTAAGATAATCCTTACTGTAGACTTGGCATATCGCAAGGCATATCACATGCAGTATTGTAATCATTAACATCATTTATGTCTGAAGTAAATAATTGTACTTTTATTTGGTTTACCTTGTTACTCTATTTGCACACTAAATGTTTTATGACGTGCTTTTCTGAGTTTCTGCACTAGGTGTCTAGCGGGAATAGTAAGTCTTTAGAAAACTAGAGTGAATTCCTTAAACTGAGGTAGGGTGGTGCAGTGATATCTAGTTGTTCATTCCATATTTTACTGCCAATGGTTCGCCTGGGAGAAACTACTCCTTCAACCGTTTAAACAATCATTTGGTGCTCAACCTATAAACTTGTCCTTGTCATACCATTAAATCGTAGTTTTTGCAGAATCACGATGCTATGATGTTCCACGTCATAGATGTATTACCAGATGCGGGGGTTTCTGTGACACTTTCCGGTGGAACATTGATAGCTGTGTCTCAGTATTTACAGTTATTTTAATCCTGTAATAAGAAACTTTGTGGTTAGTTGGAATACTGGTAGTAGACAGCTGGCTATGGGATCAAAGCGTATTGTATGCCTCTTTCTAACTACGATAATGCTAAATTGTCCAGCATGTTATCCGCCTTCTAAAACGGAGAGAATCGGCATCGCACCCAATCTCAAACTCTTATCTCACCTACATCTCATCGTGGCAACTTACCATTAGATATGTCAATTCAAATGGACCCACACCAATGTTTCATGTTCGTAACGTTTTAGTGATTTAAACTTTTTTAGTATGACGTTTTCGTTAGTTGAAATCCTTTAAGTTAAATAGGATTATGATATATTCTTGAGGCTTATTATGGATTCCCTAAATAGAAAACTCCGCAAGAACGAATTTAGAGTCACCTTGCATTTATTGAGTTACTCAATCTTCATCGCGGACAATTATGAGATGCCCTAGGATAACGACACTTGTGTCTTGCAAATCGACTAGATAATTGCGTAATTAATAGTTTCATGTTGCTATTTAATGTTCTTGTAAATCCATTCGTAACAAGTATACAACCATGTTTTCATATAAAAGGGTCTTCCTTGCTATTAGGGTAGAGTAATGTTTATATTAAACTTGGATGGGAATTAAACGGCAAGTAGTTATTTATTCAATCTACACTATTGATATTCTAGTTTTGCAAATTGATAAGCGGTGATAATCCTACCCTCGTTTTCTAATTAATCTAAGTCAATAGTAAGGAATTGTAATGTAAATTTGGAATTGGTTCTTCCTTGTTTACAAGGATATAATCGAGAATGCACTATGCTAAATAAATATATTATTATTATGTTAAAGTCTTCCTAGTGAATAAATATAGAAATTTATTATGTAGTGAAGATTTCCTTTGCAAGTTGGTTTTGGTTGAATGTTAATTATATTAATCCGTCAGTGAAATTGTATGTTCTCCTTGTAAAATTTATTAATTAAGTTGATATTAAGAGTTGCTAAGATAATGGGTGTATGTGAACTCAGTTGCATCAAGAAAACAAGTTTGATCACATGTTTGATTGTTGGTCTTAATGAGACTCCTTGTGCAAGTTAATAGAGTGTTTTGGTTCCAGAGGCCTAGGTTGTAATTTTGTGTTCATGCGCATGGTATCTTGTGAATGCATATTGGGGTAGTGATTAAGTCCTTCATGAATGTTGCAATCCTTACTGGTCAAAGTTTGTTGAACTATTGTGATGGTCAAGACAATGGAGACATGTTGTCATCGGTATGGAAGAGATCTCCCAAGTATTACTCCGTTTGGAAACCTTGAATTATGTATTGGGACTTTGCCTTATGTGTTGCCATAATTGCAAGAAGGTCAATGCCTTGCAATGTGTTTACCTAGACCTGTTGTTTGGTCTTGAACCCATACTGTCGAGCTCTTCTTGTAAGTTGTGGTCCCCTATTGTGTTGAGCTTGTTTTAATTCCTTGTTATGGTTGAGATATTGGAGCAAGAGGACCTATGCCTTGCTCGAGTGATTCATTGTATTGTGATTGGTTGCAAGATGGTTGATGCCTTGCACCGTTATGCATATTTTCTGTTATGAAGACGGTTGTCATGTGTTGCCTCTAGAAGTAATGTTGTGTTGTTGTGAGATTGGCTAGTGATGTCGGAGTCTTGTGATGTTCTTAATGCACTGTCTGCCTGACCGTTGTTCTTGTGGGGCTCTCATGTTAACTCCTAGCTCGGGGGGTGGACCTCAGGGTTCCACATGGTTGGGTGGAAAGAGCTAGATCCATTGGTTTTCTCCCTTGCTGTTGTTCGTGAGCGAGGAGGATTCACCCTGTGTGCCAGACATCAGACCTTGTACCTGTTTTGAAGATAGTTCCTGTGCTCATGCATTAGCCTTGTGTATTTATTGTATCTCATTGTTTATATTCAGTTGTAATCCGGATGTCGATAATGTAAATCTCATGTTGATGTACTCGATCGTATAAACTTGGTAAAAGTGCATGTATTCTTATCCAAGTTGATTACCTAGGTTATGGCATGGAATGAAGACGTATTTTACTAATCATTATTGTTATAGAATTGCATGATTTACCGATGCTAGTTAGCAATGCATGTAATGATGTTGTTTATTGTTAAGTAGTGCATCCTTGATGCCTTGGGAGACAAGTTGTTAACTATTGATGTGTTTTATCTGCTAAACCTTGTTTGTTGTCCTATTTATAAGAGAAATTATTTCCGCTTTTCTTGCTGATAAGTGTTGTCGATCAAGGTGTTCATGGACAGGGTACTGCTAATCTATTCTGCTTCATTGGAAGTTATTTGTATCTATTTTAGCAGTGTAATGGTTATGGCTTCTGTAGTTTTATTTCCTATTATTAATGCAGTTATGTTGCCCTAGAGTGGTTAGAAGAGTAATTTCATGCAATGTGTTATGTCTGGTTTCTACTTTACACTATCTTGCTTTTTAAAAAAAAAATTGTTCTGTAACTTTTGTACTTTTTAATCTAGCACTCTGGGGTTACATGACGGGGCATTACACTTGGTATCAGAGCCCGGTTGCAGCACTGGGATCTCTGGTTAATGTTGTTGCTCATGTCTAGTTATAGTAACTTCTCTTATGCATGTGCAGGTTTAGATTAATTAGATAAGTTGGAATGTAAATTTCTTTTGTTTGACTGAAAGTGCATTAGGATAAGATGTGATTGGGTGTAGCTAGGTATTTAATCTATGTATTTGGAAGTAAATATATGTGATTAAGTTTTGTATTACATAACGTGATATGTTTTAATGGAAAGGGCTATTTTGTGGAATAAATAAGATGCTAGTGCATGGAAAATTACGATGACTACATTTGGTGTTTGAAAATCTTGTTTACTAGGTGTAGCTGAAAACTCATGAGGGAATGTCCTTCTCTCTTCTTACTATTGTATAAATAGAAAAGATTCATGCATTGGATGTCTTGCATGTTGAAAATATACGAATCCTTGGTTCTGTGAGAATTCAAATAGCTTGTGATGGAGTAAGAGTTGTTGTGTTTAGGAAAGACCTGCATGAAGTGGTAAGAGTTAAGTAGAGGATCATCATTGTTATTTTGTGAATATGGAACTTGTGTATAATTTGTTAAGTGGAATTGTTAAGTAATCGTGATGATCATGATAGTGACTTTTAACATTAGGTGGTATATGAAAGGGTTATGGATAATATGAAATGATATGATCTTATAAAGGGAATCACAGTGATTATGGAAACAAATGTACTTATGGCAGTAATGAGATGGTGTATGTGAGTGTAAATCTTCCCCTGTAAATGTGAGAAACCAGTAACTGTGCATTGGTCGAGTGTTGTAAATACCCCGTACTTGCTTTGTGTGCCTATAGGATGGTGATACTGGGTACCCATCCATGGGAATTGTGTGTATTTTGGTGTGGAATGTGCCATACCATTGTGTGTGTTTGCATGTTTGTTACCCGATGGAGGGCCAACCCTTGTGTGGTTGAAAATATAGATATAAAAGAGTAGCCAAAAGTTGGATTCATAGATTCTCTTCTTTTGGTTCTCTAGTCCCTCCGTCTGTGAAGGGGTAGTAGCAGCCACAAAGTTCCTTGGGCAGAGTGAATAGCGTACGCTTATGACGGCGCAGAGTGGTCCCTCACTCGACCGACCCTAAGGCAACGTACTCACTACTTTCCCTTATGATGGATCAGGGTACTTGATTCATATGTGTTAGCCTAATCCCCACAGTTTCTGAGCATCTGGATGGTATTTCTTGGAGGATCATTTACCTTGTCTTCACGAAAGGTATGATATACCACACGAGTTATCAGTTGGGGGCCGGGGTCTAGGACCTGCATGGACAACCCAACTAGAACTATGTGATGACATGAGTCGTCACTTGGGGGCCAGGGTCTAGGACCTGCGTGGGTAACCCAAGTGAGACCATGTGCCCCATGTATATTTTGAGGTCTAGCATGTGGAGGGAGGTTTGTTACCCATGCTGAGATAGATTCCGTATCTGCACATGTTCCGACATGATAGGTACGATGCCACACCCCACTGATGTTCCGACACAGTGCTGGTGATGATGCCGTGTTGCTGTTGGTAGCGAGCTAGGCTCGAGGACATGATGCCACGTGCATAGACACGTGAAGGTGCACTATGAGATTGTGTTATAGCCTACTTGTGTGTTGAGTGTAATGGGGCCTCACACACTCGTAGAGGGATACTCATGTTTGCTTTCGATAGTGTCGGGTCGGTTAGCATATGAGTGGGTCCTAGCCATGTATACCTCTGGCTACGGCGAGTACCTGCGTGTGCCTTTTTCCACGAGGTGTCGCTATGCGGGGTGTGTTCTGCGCGTGTTTACTTCCGCGGAGCCACAGACACACTGCCATGCGGCATACGGCCAGTACGTGCCTTCTCCGGCTGGCGTATGACCATGCCGCGCTGAGATGCGATGCGGGATGTGGCTGAGGTGCACATTCCATGCGGGCAGCCAAGGAGTGTGTGAGCCACTTGGCTAGCCCATGCTGCGTGACGACGTGATGCAGGGTGTAGCCGAGGAGTACAATCTGAGCCATGTGGATGGCGTGCTCATTCTGCACCACATGAGGGCTACTGTTATAGCCTAACGTTGTTCCCTCCTTCCTCGTTTGGTGGCTACTATCTAGTCACATAGTGTCGTACAGTGTAATTTCAAATTGTGGACTTTCTCTATGGTTATTGATGATTTTTGACTGATTGCGAAGGCTGACACTTTTCTTGTATTTGATTATGATGGTTTAGCCACACCTTGTGATCTTATTGCTTGTAGCCCTCATGGTTACATTTGATTTAGTGTTGAAAATTGCGCGCATTTCTTATTTTATTGTTGAAATTAAATTTGTATCTTTCTTCATGACTTTGGTGGCTAAACTAGTTATATTTATTGTTTTCGATGTCGGCCATGTGTTGTATTGTGACTCCTCTCCAAGGACGTATGAGACGGACTTGGTGAGTGTATGCGAGGAAGTAGACGCAGGGAACCTTGAGGATGGGGGTATGTGAGGCTGTTATACAGCTAAGACCCACTACCCACCTATGTGTGATGACTATCTCTTGGAGGCTAACCACCTTATACAACAAGAGAGGGATCATTATGGCTTATTGAATGGTCTCACCTTGTGAGTGTGACCTAGCACCAACAAGTCATTATGTGTGAGGTATGGATTATGTGAGATGGATTTGGCTTTTGGCTCATGGTTTAGTATGCGGTTTTCAGTATCCAGACGGACCTCTATGTGGCCTTGTGATGTGAATCCCAGTGATGTATATTGGTGTGTGTGTGAAGAATGTATGGCAAATCATGAAAACTGTACCTATGTATTGATAAATGGTGTTTCCATGCTTCAAATAGATGAAAAATTTTGATTTTTTTTGTTGAATCTGTGATAAGACTTAGCGTGGATAGTTAATGGAAAATGTTAAAAGTGCAGCATTTTAACCTTTTGATTGTTTAATAGCATAGTGTTCTCCCTAGAAATGTTTGTTAGCTTAGTTTATTTGACTAAGTTATATTTTGGCAATAGAATATGGCAATATTATTACACTATGTTTCTACCCTAATTTGTGACTTCTAGGAGTAAGTCAAAATCTAGGGGGGGAGGATGTAATGCCCCTCGCCTTTTCGTTTGCGATAGATGTTGTTCTCATGATTCCTATGACAATCCTAGTACTACAGATAGTCCTTTAGTGCATGTTTTCAGTTTTGAGACACTTTGATTTCTATGCTATGGTTGATGTTTTCTTTGATATTGTTAGACACTTGATTATCATACGAACTAGATATGGATTATGTTAGATGATGCTTGATCTCTTGTACCTTGTGCATTCTTAGTTGATGAACATATTATGGTTTGATGTTAATTTCAGTTTAATATGATCATGTTTTCATATTAATGTTACTTTATGTTTAAGGTATTGTTTGATCATGATTATGATGTATGTCTAGTATTGGATGCAGTTATTTATTTGATGAGTTACTGAACGGAACAGTGTGGCATTACTTATGTCCAAGTACCCTGCCACGCTGCGACTTCCATTCATTATGTTTATGATAACATGTATATATGTACAACCCTGTTGTTTCGATGCAGTATGCAGGTACCGGGCATCGACTCCACTTGGACTAGCAGGTCTGAGCGTGCCCTAGCCGATGGATTCGTGGAACGGAGTTAACATGGGGTTCCTGGTCGTTTGTGTCGGTTGTCTGTTTGCCTCCGTCATTGTAGTCTTGTCTTGTCTTCCAATCTTGCTTGTCAGTCAAGTTTAGTGCCACCACGAGGTTTAACAAGGTCAGAGTTGCCTGTGTTACGTCAGTGTTTTGATGCATTCGAATATAATTACTTGACTAGGAATATAATTACGTTAAATAAATATTAATGGTTTTAATAAGAATTAAATAATGTAGAAAATATAATTATTTAATACTATGTGAATTAATAAATAAATTATATTGCCTAATTTCTGAGTGTTGTAAATGTTTAAACGGTATATGGCAATTTCATTAATACATAGATTGATATAATGTAAATTGTGTTTATTGAAATGCATGTTAATATTAGATTTATAAGATAATAATTTTGCCGTGGTTTATGGGTCTATTCTAGGGTTTTAAAAAAATATATATATATATATATTTTGGGGAGGAGTTTCCAAGGGGTTTTTTGGTTAGGGTTTGTGCTTTAGATTTCATATCAGCACCTACAGGTTTCAAATCAGTTAGGGTTTCAATGAAGCTTTCATGTTCAGCTAGGGTTTGAAGGATCATAGCGCTTCAATTTGACATCATTTTGGCTAGGGTTTGGAGGAGATCTACCTTGAAGATCGCTGGATGGAGTGCAGACGGAAATCAAAACAATCACCTTCAAAGGACTATGTAAAACAATTCACGTGCCTTATCTATGTTCCCACATTTTGTTACCCGTCCAGGAGAGCACTTGGTGTCTTGGGTCGAGGCCTGAGAATTTGGTCTCGGTCAGTCTTGAGCAGGTAACAACTAGGCCAAGGGCCATTGCACTGAGGGGGCTGAGCTCATCAACTCTGTGCTCGATGTGGCCAGGAAGAGTGCAGAATATCGGTGATTGTTGGCACTCTTGGACCAAATTCATGATCTGTTGAAGTGATTGAGGGATGTCTCAGGGCTGGAATGTCTGTTGCACATTCTGATTTCTCAGATGGAGACTATGACTATCATCAAGAACTCTTGAAAATCTGTAGACTGCTGTGAAGAAAGTTAGAAAGCTCTGTGCTGACATGTTGGATACAGTTGGTGCAGAATTGCAAGTTGTCAACAAGAGTCAGCAGGCCGTTGTGCTGGAGATGGATGCTTTTGTGACTTTAACACCTGATCAGAGCAAAGAGGCATCATCTGAAGTCTTGTGAATAAACTTTGGAGGAAATCGTCCCCTTAAACAAAAAAAGGTATTTACCTCACGTCTTTGTCTTTCTAGCACAAAAGCTATAATCTGTTTGCTACCTTTTCATTTCGTTCAAACAACTGAAACCCCATTGCACTCGCCGGCTTCCCACTGGCACCTTGTATGATGCTTCCTGCTCTATGCTGTCCCATGCGGATTTGCGTTATCATCTGGTTCTGTATTAATTGACAGAGATAGGAGCTAGACTTTAGCCACGAAACAGCAAGCCTTGACCATAGAACATGGTGCTGATATTATTCCTGCAAAATAGATCATTACTAAAAGTTACAATACTCACTACTACAGCTAAGAAACATGCTAACTTAAGCTACGTAAACTCATTGTTAACAGTAATTTGAAAAGCCAATATAAAGATTTGGGTTTCAGCATTTGGCAGATTAACTCTTTGCCTCCTCCCACTAACTTGTTGTCTTCTTTCATTTCTATAGTTGTAACTGGTGTGAAGTTCTCCATTCAAGCAATGATGAGCAGACTGTAAATTCCTTTTTTTTGATTTTCTTTTCTAAGTCATCATTTCCTCTGTTTATGACACCTTTATGATGCTCCCCTCATGTCTAAAAAATGTGTCTCCTCCACTTGGACTCTTCACATCTCCATTCTCCTGATTGGGTGTTAGCTCTGCAGAAGTGTTTCATGCCAATTAACAGGAAGATTGAGGTATAACCACCACTGTGTTACTGGCATGAAGCGCTCCCCATTTGGAAGAGTTCAAGTCCTGCACAATCTGTCTGAAGGAAACTATTAAAACCATGTTATTTGCCTTAGAACAATTCATCAATGAAGCCCCCACAAAACTACTGATTGATTTTCTACAACAACTGTGTAATTGCTGCAAACAACTTTCCACAGCAGCTGTGTAATTGCTACAAATGACTTCTGTAGCAGTTGGATAACTACTGCAAATGACTTTCCATATCAACTACAAGGCTGTTACATAACAACTTTCTGTAGTAACAATGACTGCTATGGAACAATTACACCTGTGGCCATTTATACAAAGTCTGTGCATGCTTGTGCTTGTAACTCACCAACTTTTTTGGATTGATGCAAGATTGCTGTATTGCCCAAGGATGCTTCTGCATAAGATTTCTACTATACATCCTGTGAATTCCTTTTTGTGAGTCAGCGAGCTGTGATTGTTTTCATAGTTTCAGCACACGAGCTATGGAAAATCACATTCATGCTTGACTTTGATGATATGACTGTTTGCATCAGCTGCAAGAGTTACTCTATATGAGCTATGGTATTTTTCCTAGTCAATGGCTCTGCAGATTGTAGAGAGGATTGCAAACTTTGCCGGTCTCAATCTGGCTTTTGAAAGAAGATTTTGTGTTTCCTTTGGTACCTGCAGCATGAATATTATAGAGAGTTTTTAAGAGATGCAGATCATTACTAATCTCAACAGCATTGCTAATAGAAGAAATAGGACATCAAGATGAGTTTCTGTTATCCTAGGATGTGTGAGGGGACATATTGCAGACTATAGAAATGTAAGCAGAGGGTTGCTTCTTTGACATTTACTAGTCTTAAGATAATCCTTACTGTAGACTTGGCATATCGTAAGGCATATCACATGCAGTATTGTAATCATTAACATCATTTATGTCTGAAGTAAATAATTGTACTTTTATTTGGTTTACCTTGTTACTCTATTTGCACACTAAATGTTTTATGACATGCTTTTCTAAGTTTCTGCACTAGGTGTCTGGCGGGAATAGTAAGTCTTTAGAAAACTAGAGTGAATTCCTTAAACTGAGGTAGGGTGGTGCAGTGATATCTAGTTGTTCATTCCATATTTTCCTGCCAATGGTTCACCTGGGAGAAACTACTCCTTCAACCATTTAAACAATCATTTGGTGCTCAACCTATAAACTTGTCCTTGTCATGCCATTAAATCGTAGTTTCTGCAGAATCACGATGCTATGATGTTCCACGTCATAGATGTATTACCAGATGCGGGGGTTTCTGTGACACTTTCCGGTGGAACATTGATAGCTGTGTCTCAGTATTTACAGTTATTTTAATCCCGTAATAAGAAACTTTGTGGTTAGTTGGAATACTGGTAGTAGACAGCCGGCTATGGGATCAAAGCATATTGTATGCCTCTTTCTAACTACGATAATGCTAAATTGTCCAGCATGTTATCCGCCTTCTAAAACGGAGAGAATCGGCATCGCACCCAATCTCAAACTCTTATCTCACCTACATCTCATCGTGGCAACTTACCATTAGATATGTCAATTCAAATGGACCCACACCAATGTTTCATGTTCGTAACGTTTTAGTGATTTAAACTTTTTTAGTATGACGTTTTCGTTAGTTGAAATCCTTTAAGTTAAATAGGATTATGATATATTCTTGAGGCTTATTATGGATTCCCTAAATAGAAAACTCCGCAAGAACGAATTTAGAGTCACCTTGCATTTATTGAGTTACTCAATCTTCATCGCGGACAATTATGAGATGCCCTAGGATAACGACACTTGTGTCTTGCAAATCGACTAGATAATTACGTAATTAATAGTTTCATGTTGCTATTTAATGTTCTTGTAAATCCATTCGTAACAAGTATACAACCATGTTTTCATATAAAAGGGTCTTCCTTGCTATTAGGGTAGAGTAATGTTTATATTAAACTTGGATGGGAATTAAACGGCAAGTAGTTATTTATTCAATCTACACTATTGATATTCTAGTTTTGCAAATTGATAAGCGGTGATAATCCTACCCTCGTTTTCTAATTAATCTAAGTCAATAGTAAGGAATTGTAATGTAAATTTGGAATTAGTTCTTCCTTGTTTACAAGGATATAATCGAGAATGCACTATGCTAAATAAATATATTATTATTATGTTAAAGTCTTCCTAGTGAATAAATATAGAAATTTATTATGTAGTGAAGATTTCCTTTGCAAGTTGGTTTTGGTCGAATGTTAATTATATTAATCCGTCAGTGAAATTGTATGTTCTCCTTGTAAAATTTATTAATTAAGTTGATATCAAGAGTTGCTAAGATAATGGGTGTATGTGAACTCAGTTGCATCAAGAAAACAAGTTTGATCACATGTTTGATTGTTGGTCTTAATGAGACTCCTTGTGCAAGTTAATAGAGTGTTTTGGTTCCAGAGGCCTAGGTTGTAATTTTGTGTTCATGCGCATGGTATCTTGTGAATGCATATTGGGGTAGTGATTAAGTCCTTCATGAATGTTGCAATCCTTACTGGTCAAAGTTTGTTGAACTATTGTGATGGTCAAGACAATGGAGACATGTTGTCATCGGTATGGAAGAGATCTCCCAAGTATTACTCCGTTTGGAAACCTTGAATTATGTATTGGGACTTTGCCTTATGTGTTGCCATAATTGCAAGAAGGTCAATGCCTTGCAATGTGTTTACCTAGACCTGTTGTTTGGTCTTGAACCCATACTGTCGAGCTCTTCTTGTAAGTTGTGGTCCCCTATTGTGTTGAGCTTGTTTTAATTCCTTGTTATGGTTGAGATATTGGAGCAAGAGGACCTATGCCTTGCTCGAGTGATTCATTGTATTGTGATTGGTTGCAAGATGGTTGATGCCTTGCACCGTTATGCATATTTTCTGTTATGAAGACGGTTGTCATGTATTGCCTCTAGAAGTAATGTTGTGTTGTTGTGAGATTGGCTAGTGATGTCGGAGTCTTGTGATGTTCTTAATCCACTGTCTGCCTGACCGTTGTTCTTGTTGGGCCCTCATGTTAACTCCTAGCTCGGGGGGTGGACCTCAGGGTTCCACATGGTTGGGTGGAAAGAGCTAGATCCATTGGTTTTCTCCCTTGCTGTTGTTCGTGAGCGAGGAGGATTCACCCTGTGTGCCAGACATCAGACCTTGTACCTGTTTTGAAGATAGTTCCTGTGTTCATGCATTAGCCTTGTGTATTTATTGTATCTCATTGTTTATATTCAGTTGTAATCCGGATGTTGATAATGTAAATCTCATGTTGATGTACTCGATTGTATAAACTTGGTAAAAGTGCATGTATTCTTATCCAAGTTGATTACCTAGGTTATGGCATGGAATTAAGACGTATTTTACTAATCATTATTGTTATAGAATTGCATGATTTATCGATGCTAGTTAGCAATGCATGTAATGATGTTGTTTATTATTAAGTAGTGCATCCTTGACGCCTTGGGAGACAAGTTGTTAACTATTGATGTGTTTTATCTGCTAAACCTCGTTTGTTGTCCTATTTATAAGAGAAATTATTTCCGCTTTTCTTGCTGATAAGTGTTGTCGATCAAGGTGTTCATGGACAGGGTACTGCTAATCTATTCTGCTTCATTGGAAGTTATTTGTATCTATTTTAGCAGTGTAATAGTTATGGCTTCTGTAGTTTTATTTCCTATTATTAATGCAGTTATGTTGCCCTAGAGTGGTTAGAAGAGTAAGTTCATGCAATGTGTTATGTCTGGTTTCTACTTTACACTATCTTGCTTTTTAAAAAAAAAATTGTTCTGTAACTTTTGCACTTTTTAATCTAGCACTCTGGGGTTACATGACGGGGCATTACACTCACACATGTGTGAGAGCACAAGTGGACAGGATGAGGGTTTGAATGGATAAGATGGTGACACCTGTCACCCTCACATTCCTTCTCCCTTGCAAGTGGCATGGGATGAGGAAGGAGAAGGTGACATGTGTGTCACCTTCTCATTCATCAAGGCTTGGATTGGAGGCCTATTTTATCTCCTCTTGGAGAGGAGTTGGGGCTTCTTGCTTTTTGAAATTTTCCTATCTTTGGAGGTTTTTGGGAAGGAGTTGGAGAAAAATTGGAGGCTTGGAGGCTTGGAGAAAGCTTGTGGGCTCTTCTTCAACGTGCATCCATTGTTGGGCTCTTAAGGTAAGCCCTATGGCATTAGCCATTCCTTATGCTTGTTTCATTTTGATTATGTGCTTGAAATTTTGTGTTGGGTGTTATTTTCTTTTGTGTAGGTTTTGGGTGTTGGTAAGAGCCTCTCTGTTTGGAGTAAATGTCAACTTGTATGGGGTGGGGGAGAGTGAACCTCCTCAAGGTCACCTCCTGGTGTTGATCTATTTATAGCCTTGAGGGCATTTTATGGAGTTTGGGGTTATTTTGGTTGGCATGAGTGCCATGGTGATTTTGTGCTTCATAGAGATATTATTTTGGTTTGAGGCCTTGTGGAATTGAGATTATTGAGTTTTGGAGTGACCTCTTGAGTCGAGGGGTCCACTCTCCTACCCCTCCAAACTCATTTCAATGAGTTTTGTATTGTGCATAAACCTTGGGTGATTTTGTGTTGCTTTGTGAATTTGTTGTGTTGTGAGAAAACCCATGTGAGATTTACCTCCTAGCTCGGGGTGACCCACTAGCGGGTCTATAGTAGGGAGGAGGGCAATTTTTGTGGCTTGGCTTCCCCCTCTTGTATTTATATTATTGCAGGTTATGTTGGTGTTTGGAGCTTTGGAGAATGTTCATTTTAGCCTTATTTTCATTTTCATGATGATTGTTTGAGAGCCATGGCCTTGGAGGCCTTAATGTATCTTGTTGTCAAATTTATACCCTCAATGTTGAAATGGTGAAATGAAATTTAATCCTATGTATGCAAGAAATTTCTCCCATTTGCAATGCATTTATTATTAATGCTAATATAAAATCTTCTTGTTGCCCTATAACAAATGTTACTTCTGGTTAGAATAATTGATGTGTAAAAGCTAGGATGGAAAAGAAAATAGTTAGTTTTAAAATTTATGATTCTTATAAAAAAATTTATTCCTCTCTTAATGCTTGTTGTTTTAAAGAAAAATAATATGACTGGGTATTTTATTTTGCTGTAAAAAAAAAGAGATTGAGAGAAAATTAGTTGTTCAAAATAAATAGCATTTGGTGATAATTATTTGCTATAAAAAAAAAGAAAAAGAAAAAAAGTAGCATATATATATTTATTCTTTGTTGGTCTGCCTAAATTTATAATTCTAAGTAACTAATTTTATGCTTTCTGTGTATATATATTATTCTTAAGAATTTATTTCAAACCTTACTCTAAGTTTTATTTAAGTTAATGACTGTGTGTATATATATATATATATCTGATTATAAACTACATTTAAAACCTATTGTTGAAATTATGCAAACTGTATATATATATATATATATATATATATATATATATATATATATATAGTGAAATAAACTTCAAACAATAGAGGAATATCATTTTGTTTATGTTGTTCATACTTTATATTCCATACAGTGAATAAAAGTGAGATCGAGGTTATGAAAAGGCCACCCATACCTTGGTTAGGGTTGAGTTTTTTTTGTTAAGAAAAAAAAAGAAATTTCAATGTGGGGACAATGGCATGGCTGCAGCCCCCAAAACTCCTGCAACATAAAAAGGGGCTGGGGGATGATTCCCCCACCCACCATATATATATATATATATAACAGTGAAATAAACTTCAAACAATAGACGGATATCATTTTGTTTATGTTGTTCATACTTTATATTCCATACATTGAATAAAAGTGACATCGAGGTTATGAAAAGGCCACCCGTACCCTGGTTAGGGTTGAGTTTATTTTTGTTAAGCAAAAAAAAGAAATTTCAATGTGGGGACGGCGACATGGCTACCACCCCCAAAACTCTTGCAACATAAAAAGGCGGTGGGGGATGATTCCCCCACCCACTTCCCACCATATGGTGGGGGGTAGGTGGGAGAACCACCCCCCACCCAACGCCACTCACTACTATTTCTAAATGCCGGCAGGAAATACACGGGTCGTCGGTACTATGTATAGACCACGGCTCCCTCTAACCTTTGTTACCCTTCATTTGGCCCTCTGTGTATTCGACTTCTATTTAATTTCTCTGCAATATATATATATATATATATATGTATGTATGTATGTATGTATGTATGTATGTATGTATTTCTCTCTGTGATTTTTTAAACAAAAAACAAAAAAATATATGTTTCAGATCTGAACTAAGTGAATGTGTTTATATATATATATATATATAAAACAACAATAAAAAAATACCCTAGGCAATATACATAATAAGTATATACCTTTGTGTGAGGTATTTTTATGGTTGCCAAGTCATTGAAGAAGAAACCCAATCTACAAACAAAGAGGAAACAAAAAAAAATGGAGAAGCAAAATGAGAAGAGAAGAATGAGATAGGAATGAGATAGGGTTAGGGAAAAATGGAAAAGAAAACAATAAAATAACAGTAGAGGGCTTTTAGGGCTTTTTGAGGGGATCTTTTATTATTTAATTGTTTTTTTTTTTCATTTTGACTTGTTTTGTTATTTGAACATGCGTTTGAATTTCCCCCTTTTTATTCTCATGGGGTTTGATTTAATTAGATCACTTTTTGGACTTAGATTTAAGTGGGGAGATTTCTAATTTCATTTATTTATTTTTAATTTTTTTCTATTGTTTAGGGGAGAGTTAAATTTTACTTTACCTATAATGCAATGGGTTGGGCTAGTTTATTAGTGGGGTTATAGTATTATGTTTTGCCTAGGGATAATTAATTATTTAATCGTTCCATTTAATTTATTGAGCTTTTGATGGAGGGCAAGCTTTATAGCATTGATTATTGATTTTAATTTTTACCTTGACTTAATGGAATAAATATAATGGTGGAAATTATATTTATTCATAGACCTTTATTAATTTGGGATTTAATATTTAAGATATTTATTTAATTTGATTTTCGATTAATTGGGTGGTTAATCTTTATAATGTTATTTAGGTGAATTTTATGTTAATCTTTTTATTTAATTTTCTCTTAAATATTTTCGAGGGAGACTCTTTTTAAAATAATTATTTCAAATGTTAAAAACGCGTTATGCTATCAAAATTTTTTGAGACTTAGGGAAGTTAATTTAAATGAGATCCCTTGACATTAAAGTTAACATTTATTTTGCCTTGTAGTTACTAGTTTTAACGATGGCATTTTTTTATTGTATTTTGTGCTCTAGACTTAGGGTTGGATTTTGACTCCTGTCGGGATCATGTCACTCACTTAGGAAACTTAGGGTTCGGGTCCATTCTATCCTAACCCTAGTATCGACGCTCCTCACATTGCATAACCCCCTAGTCAGCTATCATCACGTAGGGGATTGCGTATGTAAGTTCTCTTCCCTAAGATTGATTGACATGTTTATGCCCTATGAGTATTGACACTGAGCACGCTGACGTGTGTGAGGAGGATTCCAGGGACATGTGGAAAAGTTTTTGATTATTCATTTTATGACCACATGACACATGTGATGTGTGTCATGACCACATGGGAAATGTGGGCATGACATTTGGTATCAGAGCCCATGTTTAAACACTGGGCTTGTTTGGGCACATTATGTATTCCACAATTTCAATTGATTTGTGAATACCTTGTTCTTGTAGGATGCCTCCTCGACGAGTTAGGCAAGCACATTTATGCCGCATTGAGTCCGTAGAGGTGCATAGTGACTCTTCTGCTAAGGGTCAGGGACTGTTGGCACCACCTATACCACCTGCACCTGATATTAGGCCACAGATCTTACAGGCACTACATGCAGTGTTAGATAGGTTACCACCGGCCACGGTTGAGCTGCGCATTGAGCCCTGCATTGATCTGCAAGAGGAGCCATGTGTGGAGCCACAAGCTAAGTCACGTGTCAAGCCACATGTTGAGCCATGAGAGGCACCACATGTGGAGCCTTTTGTTGAGATACCTGATACGACAGCGGAGGAGGTTGGATCGGCTTACAAAGCTCGTAGCAGGAGCCCTCTGCATCATGCTAGGTGGGAGCAGGTGGTGAGAGTAGAGCAAATTTTTCACAGGCCTTATGATTTTGGTGCAGATGAGCCTATCCGAGGGCATAGAGATTGAGGAGACCCTATCAGGGATTTGTTGAGGCTGAATCCACCTACATTCGCTAGGACTACAGAGGGAGCCAAAGTTGAGGCTTGGCTTATCAGTTTAGATAGGTGCTTCGTGTTGCGTCCTTAGGAGGGCAACACAAAGGCACACGTGGCAGTCCACTTGTTGAGAGATGCAGCAACAACTTGGTGGAACACTGAGGAGTGCAAGTGCCGCTTATCATTGGATACACTTTCATGTGATACATTCATTGAGCACTTTAATGCGCGATACCTATCAGACCACTACAGGCAGCGTCGTATTGATGAGTTCCACGATTTGCAGCAGTGAGGGCTTACTATAGCACAGTATGAGGGTAGGTTCACTGAGTTGTCACGTTATGTAGAGTATCTCCATGATGAGAAACTTCTAGTTCACAAGTTTATCAAAGGTTTGAATCATGGGATAGCAGGGCTTGTGCACATGGCAGACCCCCAGACTTTGAGTGAGGCTACCGAGAAGGCATGCATTGATGAGGAGATATAGGGACAAGGACAGAGTTCACGCCCTCAGTTTCAGGATCGTGAATAGTAGCAGTAGCAGAGTTACCATAGACCACCACCACCACCTTAGAGAGGAGGGTTCAGTTCCACATCTTTACCTCCTAGGCCTCCACAATAGCAACAATAGTAGTTTCAACCAAGGTCCAGGCCACAACAGAGGGCACATGGGGGCCATAATTGAGGTGGGCAATAACAAGGCCTGCATAGGGATCAGAGACAGTAGGGACCACCTGCGGGACCAGGGAGATCACAATAGTCTTACAGGGGTTCATAGGGGTCCACTAGTCAAACTGGATAACACCAAAGTAGTAGGACTCAAACTGGACAGGTACAGGCTAGGGGCCCTTGCTATATTTGTGGTGGAGTGGGACATCTAGCTAGAGAGTGCCCATAGGGCTTTACAGTAGGGGGACAACCTCATGCATGAGGATCAGAGCAGACGGTTGGAGATGTGGGTAGGTCCCACTGTATGTTCACAGTGGTTGATAACCGCCAAGCTAATTTTTAGGCATTAGTGATTGAGACCTTAGGTATGATTGGGGATGTCCCCATTTTTATTTTATTTGACTCTAGCACTACTTATTCATTCATATCTCCATCGTTAGTGGAGTGTTGCAAGCTAGTGGCCTCTAGGCAGGGCGATAGGTGGGAGGTTGAGTTGGCCATAGGGGCCAAGATGGTTGTTGATGCCTTAGTCCATGACTGTGAGATATCTTTGGGGGCCTTTACTACATTATGTGACCTTAGGGTTATGCCTTTAGGATCCTATGGTGTGGTTTTAGGCATGGACTGGCTTGTGGCTCATAGAGCCAAGCTAGATTGTCGCCAAAATGTGATTAGCTACTTAGATGATCATGGTACATCAGTTGAGATAGTGGGCATTCAGAATCCCATGATAGTTTGTATGATATCCGCTTAGCAGCTTAAGCACTGCATGCGGAAGGGATGCTAGATGTTCACTATCACGGTTAGTGACAGATCACAGGATGAGCCTGAGGCATCATTAGATGACCATCCCATCTTGAGAGAGTTTGTCGATGTGTTTCCACCAGAGTTACCAGGGATGCCACCCTATCGAGAGGTACACTTTCATATTGATCTAGTGCTGGGTACCGAGCCAGTGTCTCATGCACCCTATAGGATGACCACTCATGAGCTCTCGGAGCTCAAGTTATAGTTAGAGGACTTACTCAAGAAGGGGCACATTCAACCTAGCATTTCACATTGGGGCACACCGGTCATCTTCGTGAAGAAGAAGGATGGATCTCTTCATTCGTGCATGGATTATAGGCAGCTAAATAAGGTGATGGTGAAGAACCGTTATCCTCTGCCTAGGATTGATGATGTCTTCGACCAGATGTAGGGAGCCAGGGTGTTCTCTAAGATAGACCTGAAGTCTGATTATCACCAGTTGCACATCACAGAAGTGGACATCCATAAGACTACCTTCCGGACTCGTTATGGCCACTATGAGTTCACTGTGGTACCCTTTGGCTTGACGAACGCCCCTACAGTGTTCATGAGTCTCATGAATGGGGTCTTCCGTACCTATTTGGATCGGTTCGTGATTATTTTCCTTGATGATATATTGATCTATTCACGGACTGAGGAGGAGCATGAGGAGCAGCTATGTCAGGTTTTGTAGTGTTTGAGGGAGCAGAATCTTTATGGAAACCTGGCAAAGTGTGCATTTTTTAGGACAGAGGTACATTATTTGGGGCACATCCTATTTGGTAATGGTATCTCCGTAGATCCATCGAAGATCAAGGCTATCAGGGATTGGCCAGTACCCACCAGTGTAACAAAGGTTAGGAGATTCATGGGGTTAGCTGGTTATTACCGTAGATTTGTGGAGGGTTTCTCTAGGATAGCGCATGCCATCACTTCCCTTCAGTAGAAAGGGAAGAGTTTTACTTGGACTAAGCAGTGCAAGAGGGCCTTTGGGGTCCTCAAGGAGCATTTTACCAACACTCCCATTTTAGCAGTTCCTGATCCAACAGCAAATTTTATGGTTTGTACTGATGCATCACTTGAGGGTTTGGGAGTCATACTTATGCAGGGTGGTAGAGTGATCGCATATGAGTTGCGAAAGCTCAAGACTCATGAGCTGAACTACCGCACTCATGATTTAGAGATCGCAGCAGTGGTTCATGCTCTAGTTCGTTGGAGACATTTCCTATTGGGTCATCACTTTGAGCTTCATTCAGATCATCACAGCCTTCAGTACTATTCACGCAGCCAAATCTAAATGCTCATTAGTGGCATTGGGTGGAGTTTCTTTATGAGTACGACTTTGATGTCCACTACATCAAAGGGAAAGAGAATGTGGTTGATGACACATTGAGTCAGAGGTGCCACGAGATCCTAACCTTGACTCTGAGTGTGGAATTGAGGGGATGCATTATTCAGCATCTGCCTGAGGATGAGTGGTTTCTTGAGGTGCAACAGGAGATTTGGTCACAGAGGGCACTTGTGGGCAAGTTTGCAGGATACTCACTTGAGGAAGATGGGCTACTTCATCATCAACAACACATTTATGTACCCCATGTAGGCGACCTACGTTCAGTAGTGTTATCAGAGGCTCACAGAGCACCTTATGCAGCACACCCAGGGGTGAAGAAGATGCATGCTGACCTACGATAGTTGTACCATTGGGCAGGTATGAGATGGGATATTGCAGAGCTTGTTGCTCAATGCCTTGAGTGCTAGAGGGTCAAGGCTGAGCATCAACATCCAGTGGGTCTTTTATACCCTCACGAGATACCTGAGTAGAAATGGGACACCACTTCCATGGATTTCATTATTGGTCTTCCTATGTCTTCTCGCCATAATGATGCCATCATGGTGATAGATGACAAGTTGACCAAGGTGGCGCATTTCTCACCTATATGTATGACGTACAATGCACCAGTAGTGGAGAGAGTATTCTTAGATGACATAGTGAGATTACATGGGGTACCTCGCTACATCATTTCTGACAGGGACTTAGTGTTCACTTCAGCCTTTTGGAGGGCTTTACAGTAGGTGTTGGGCACACAGCTCAACTTTAACTCCGCGTATCACCTTGAGTTAGATGGGCAAACAGAGAGAGTGAATCAGGGGTTGGAGGATATGCTTCGTATGTATGTTATGGACCACCAGTCTTGATGAGAGGAGTATCTGTATCTAGTGGAGTTTGCCTACAATAATAGGCATCACAACTCATTGGGTATGCCTCCTTATCATGCCTTGTACGATAGACCTTGTAGGACACCTTTGAGTTGGGATCGGATAGAGGACAGAGTTGCCATTGGTCTAGAGTTGGTTCAGGTTATGGAGTAGTAGGTCACACTGATTAGGCAGAGACTTTAGGAGGCACATGATAGATAGAAGAAGTATGCCGATGCTAAGAGACTAGATCAGAGCTTCTCAGTTGGTGATAGAGTATTCTTGAGAGTGCGACCACACAAGAGTCCAATCCGTTATGGAAAGGGCTCTAAGTTCGTACCACAGTTCATAGGACCTTTTGAGATTTTGGAGCGGATAGGACCTGTAGCCGGACCTGTAGCCTACCATCTAGCATTGCTACCTAGCCTGTCGCGCATCCACGATGTTTTTCATGTGTCTGTATTATGGCAATTTATGTCTGATTTATCTCATGTATTAGACTGGAGTGCTTTGTAGGTAGAGGCGGACTTGCAGTTAGCTTTAGAGGCAATTCGCATATTGGCTTGTTAGACGTTGGGCCTTCAAGGTCGACAGCTGGAATAGGTTAGGGTCCAGTGGGATTGGTATGATGAGGTCACGGCAACTTGGGAGGATGTAGCTAGATTGAGGACACTCTATCCTCACCTTTTTGAGAACTTCCAGGAGGAAGTTTAGTCTTAGGGGGGAGGATGTGAGGCCGATTTATTTCACTCCCCTATTTTGATCATTTCACATTATAGTTGGAGACATTTCAGACATTTAGAGACTATTGATTTCTAGTATGCAGATTTAGACTATATCTTCTAATTTTTGGATTAGCTTTTTTTAGTTATGCGGTGATTTGATTAGATCCTATTTTGATGCTCTTATGATGTTAGACATGTGAGATACATTTGATGATTATTATTGATGTTGTTTATGAGCTCATTATAGGGATTGGCTATTTGATTTTGATTCTGAGATATTAGATAGAAAATGCAGTTTTAAATCTTAATTATGATGTGAGTGTTTAATGTTGTGTCTGAATTATGTGATGACATGATTATTATATTATGTTGGTTCAGCTATGATATATCTATGTTGGATTGACCATTTGATCGAGTGCGCAGGTGATTTTCCAGGCCACGGAAAATTGGAGGCAAATCTCACACTCATGTGTTTCGTTGTTAAGCTTATCCATTCCGAGGAGGGATAAGGATCATGTTTGATCGAATGATGTTTTTGTAAATGCTTGATTTAATTATTTGGCCCAGTTCACCCCTTTTATTTGATTTAATTATCTGTTGTAAAACTTGTGTTTTAATTTACACCATTTGGTGTTCTTTTTATTTTGGGCCATTTAATGTGATTTTACACCTCCTTATGTGTTTATTTGAGGTCCAAACTTACAATAGGTGGTACCCCTAGGGTCTAGGGTCCATTTGGACTTACTAAACCCTAGGGTAACTCCCATCTAGTTACTCTAAAAGAAAATAATGAGAAGAGAAGAATGAGATAGGAATGAGATAGGGTTAGGGCAAAATGGAAAAGAAATCAATAAAATAATAGTAGAGGGCTTTTAGGTCTTTTTGAGGGGATCTTTTATTATTTAATTACTTTTTTTTTCATTTTGACTTGTTCTGTTATTTGAACGTGAGTTTGAATTTCCCCTTTTTTATTCTCATTGGATTTGGTTTAATTAGATCACTTTTTGGACTTAGATTTAAGTGGGGGGATTTCTAATTTCATTTATTTATTTATTTATTTGTTGTTTAGGGGAGAGTTAAATTTTACTTTACCTATAATGCAATGGGTTGGGCTAGTTTAATATTGGGGTTATAGTATTATGTTTTGCCTAGGGATAATTAATTATTTAATCGTTCCATTTAATTTATTGAGCTTTTGATGGAGGGCAAGCTTTATAGCATTGATTATTGATTTTAATTTTTACCTTGACTTAATGGAATAAATATAATGGTGGAAATTATATTTATTCGTAGACCTTTATTAATTTGGGATTTAATATTTAATAAATTTATTTAATTTGATTTTCGATTAATTGGGTGGTTAATCTTTATAATGTTATTTAGGTGAATTTTGTTTTAATCTTTTTATTTAATTTTCTCTTAAATATTTTTGAGGGAGAGTCTTTTTAAATTAATTATTTTAAATGTTAAAAACACGTTATGCTACCGAATTTTTTTGAGATATAGGGCAGTTAATTTAAATGAGATCCCTTGAAATTAGTTAACATTTATTTTTCCTTGCAGTTACTAGTTTTAACGATGGCATTTTTTAAATCTATTTTATGCTCTAGACTTAGGGTTGGATTTCGACTCATGTTAGGATCATGTCACTCACTTAGGAAACCTAGGGTTCGGGTCCATTCGATCCTAACCCTAGTAGCGACGCTCCTTGTGTCGCAGAACCCCCTAGTCAGCTTTCATCACGCAGGGGATTGCGTATGTAACTGCTCTTCCCCGAGATTGATTGGCATGTTTATGCCTTATGCATATTGCCACCGAGCACACTGATGCGTGCGAGGGGGTTTCTAGGGACATGTGGAAAAGTTTTTGATAATTCGTGTCATGACCACATGAAAAATGTGGACATGACACGTGTGATGCATGTCATGACCGCATGGGAAATGTGGGCTTGACATTTGGTATTAGAGCCCAAGTTTAAACACTGGGCTTGTTTGGGCACATTATATATTCGACAATTTCAATTGATTTGTGAATACCTTGTTCTTGTAGGATGCCTCCTCGATGAGTTAGGTGAGTGCGTTCACACCGCACTGAGTCCATAGAGGTGAATAGTGACTCTTCAGCTAAGGGTCAACGACCGTAGGCACTTGTACCTGATATTGGGCCACAGATCTTATAGGTGCTACATGCAGTGTTAGATAGGTTACCACCGGCCACAGTTGAGCCACACATCGAGCCACGTATCAAGCCCTACGTTGATCCGTGAGAGGAGCCACGTGTGGAGCCATGAGATGAGTCACATGTGGAGCCCCTTGTCGAGCTATGAGTGGCACCACATGTGGAGCCTTATGTTGAGATACCTGATACAATAGCGGAGGAGGTTGGATCAGCTTACAAAGCTCGTAGCAGGAGCCCTCCGCATCATGCTAGGCGTGAGGAGGTGGTGAGAGTAGAGCAAATTTTTCACAGGCCTTATGATTTTGGTGCAAATGAACCTATCTAAGGGCACATAGATCGAGGAGACCCTATCAGGGATTTGTTGAGGCTGGATCCACCTACATTCACTGGGACCATAGAGGAAGTCGAAGCCAAGGCTTAGATTATGAATTTAGATAGGTGCTTCGCATTGCGTCCTTACGAGGGCAACATGAAGGCACGCATGGCGATTCACCTGTTGAGAGACGCAACAGTGACTTGGTGGCGTACTGAGGAGTGCAAGAGCCACTTATCATTGGATACACTTTCATAGGATACATTCATTGAGCACTTTAATGCGTGATACCTATCAGACCACTACAGGCAGTGTCATATTGACGAGTTCCATGATTTACAGTAGCGAGGGCTTACTGTAGCATAGTACGAGGGTAGGTTCACTAAGTTATCATATTATGCAAAGTATCTCCATGATGAGAAACTTCTGGTTCACAAGTTTATCAGAGGTTTGAATCATGGGATAGCAGGGCCTGTGCACATGGCAGACCCCTAGACTTTGAGTGAGGCTGCCAAGAACGCATACATTGTTGAGGCAATAAAGGGACAAGGACAGAGTTCACGCCCTCAGTTTCATGATTGTGGACAGCAGCAGCAACAGAGTTACCATAGATCACCACCACCACCTCAGAGAGGAGGGTTTAGTTCCACATCTTTACCTCCTAGGCCTCCATAGCAGCAACAATAGTAGTTTCAAAAGAGGTCCAGGCCACAGTAGAGGGCCCATGGGGGCCATAATTGAGGTGGGCAGTAGTAGGGCCTGCATAGGGATCAAAGACAACAGAGACCACTTGTGGGACTCACGAGATCACAACAGTCTTACATGGGTTCACAGGGGTCCACTGGTCAGACTGGACAACACCAAAGTAGTAGGACTCATACTAGATAGGTACAAGCTAGGGGTACTTGCTATGTTTGTGGTGGAATGAGACATCTATCCAGAGAGTGCCCACAGGGCTTTATGGTAGGGGGATAGCCTTGTATAGGAGGATCAGAGTAGACAGTTGGAGATGTGGGTAGGTCCCACCGTATGTTCGCAGCGGTTGATAACTGCTAGGATGATTTTCAGGCGTCAGTGATTGAGACTTCAAGTATGATTGGGGGTGTCCCCATTTCTATTTTATTTGACTCTGGCGCTACTGATTCATTCATATCTCCATCGTTAGTGGAGTGTTGTAGGCTGGTGGCCTCTAGGCAAGGCGATAGGTGGGAGGTTGAGTTGGCCACAGGGGCCAAGATGGTCATTGATGCTTTAGTCCATGACTATGAAATATCAACTTTATAATATTATTATGCATAACCATAGGATGTTGTGAATACTTATATTATCCAAAATTGTTGTTATTCGACGATACCTCCTTCATGGAGATAGATTTATCGAGCGATTTAGGATTGAGGACTGCTCTCCCTTCTTCGCTAAGCACAAAGAACAAGACTAACTCTTGACTCGATTTGATGTTCCAAAAATGTCGTTAGTCGAGTCAAAGCAACATTGTCAAAATGACTGAATTGACAAATCACCTAAAGGGAAAAACAACTTATCAAGTCAAGAGAAACTTACACAAACTTGCAAGGCTCGAAAGTACATAAAGTCTAACACTAAGATGGCTAGCAACCTTCCTATTCTCCAACATCTATTCCTTCCTCCTGGATGATACTCTCCTTCCATCTCCAGAAGATGATCACTTTCCTGATCCAACTCACAACTAGAAAAATCATGATCAGTGCATCATAATATGATCAATAAATCATAATAATTAAATAATCACTTAAATCTAGAATCTCTTAACTAACTAACATTCATAAGAAGCAGTGATTAATCTGACATTTCCACAACATCATAATCCAACCACTAATTAATCCTCCTAATTACGATGTAAACATAAGATTAAACTAATCATGGGTTAGGGATGTAACATAATTGAATGGACCTATCTAGTAAATAATCAATCATAATTCCAAATCACAAAACCTAGGAGTAAATCCAACTCCCACATATGCTGAAAAGGTCACTGTGGTACCACATAAATGGTTAAGAGTGCATACAAGAAGTTGTGTAGTACCACACATGTCATTAAGGTCTCATGGAGGACATCGACACGTAGAAAATACATTAGCCCAATACTATATAACCAAAAGATCCAACAACAAAAGGAATAGTGTGGTATTTACAAAAGGCTAGAATGGTATGATACATGTGTTAGGGACATGTCCTTATACCATACAAAATGATATATTAAAGGAGGCATACAACATATGTAATGAGTAGGAATTGTTGGAGTACAATACACTGAAAGGGGGGGTGAATCAGTGGTATACTAATTTTAACAGGACCTTGAGACCTTGAAATAATCTTTCAAAACTTTGAAACAAAGGCAACTTCTATTGAATGGAGATGAGGCATCATATTAACTATGAACATCATGACAACTTTCGTTAAGTTAAGATAGGTATCATGACAAATAAAACTAAAAGATCAATGTCAAGAATACATCAACACAATATTATGAAACAATCTAAGATAAGTATTGACTCATGAACATCAGACTTAAGAGTAAAGGTGTTCACATATTAGACACACAAGCATAGAGATATTAACTTGTAAAGTTTGATTGACCATAATGAGGATGAGAAGAGAACATCATTTCAGACAATGATATATGATGAATATGTGTTCATGTAGACAAAATTAACTTACGATAACTTTAAAAGTGAATGACACATGATAAGCAAATGAACATGAGGATCAAACACATCAGTGATAATAAAAATCCATAACACAAATATTGTCCTGAATAGAAAACCCTCATGGGGAATAAAAACCACTTGAAATGGCTCACTGGCTTAATCAAAATGTGCTTCACTAGAAAATACAGGTGCCTCACTGGTTGTTTGTGCCTCACTGGCTATTTGTGCCTCACCAGTTGTTTGTGCCTCATTGGTTGTTTGTGCCTCACTGGCATATTTCAATCAAATACAATGAATAATATGAGTCAATACAAAGGGTTACTCTATTCCTCTACATTCCAATCCTTAACTGTCTCATTATTTGAGACTCAAGCATCAATACAATAGCTCATTTACACTCTGGTATAACCTTACAATAGAATCATTACAATAGCTCATTAACACTCTGGTATAACCTTAATGATTGTGCAATAAACACAGATCATCAACCTCTTATTAGATGTTTTTAAAAAACCCTTTTTTATACAATATTACAAAGTCTTCTTTCTCTCATTAAATAGTTTGTGAATGTAACTGATCTTCTTTAATTGTCTGAGACAATTTTTAACTGTAGTAGGATCTAACAAAGGAATGTGGTCAAGTAGACCCATATAGAACTTGTTACAAAGCCTTTAAATCTTTTACAATAATGAATCTTTAACCATTGTTTGAAACTCTTTAACCATAGTTTAAATCTTTAGTCACATTGATAACAAATAATCTTCAAACTGTCTATTATAACTGCTACACCAAACTTTCTTTTCAACAACAATCAACAATATCTAGTTTATAATTTTCCAAACTATTTAAATGCCTTTTTCAAACTGAAGAAATAATCAAAACTACCTTCAAGTATTTGAGCAAGAAACCCTGGTGATAAATCATAAGAGTAAATTCTTCAAACCCTAACCATGGGTTTAACACAAGTCATCTCAAACTCTTCTGTCCACAACCAAGTATAAAGAAGTTACATAACATATCATCCATGTCTATTAACTATTTTTCAATGAAGAAAACTACTTTAACAAATTCTTTTCAGTGCATATTCTAGATAGGGTTCAAGACTAGTATAAACCCTCATAAGCAAAGCAACAAAAATATTTCTTTTTCAGCCTTTTCAAAAATAGAGAATAAAAATTTTATTTGACCAATCCCATATGAGAAGATAAAGAAAGATGTCACCTATTTTGATATGCCATAACTATCAAGAATACTGTGCATAACTGTCACCTTTGACTCTCGAGCATCCCCATCATCATAACTAGTTTCACCTTTGACCAAGCATTGTCATTTCATAAAGGATCTGCATCATGATAACCAAAAACATCAATATTTTGCATAACGATTAAACCCTATGTCGAGAGATACATGATATATATCAAAGTTGCATAATGCAAAATGAAACCTCATCAATCCTTTTTTCCATATTATTCCTTTTACTGCCTATCCCGGTAAGCCCTAAAAGGCCCAGTGACTTAGAAGTTAAACCATCAACTTTTACCTTCTTTGAAGACCATAAACCTGCCCAACAGGTTAAATGACTTTAAGTGCCCGATGAATGCTTTATGCAAACCAAAGTTTTTCAAATGATTTTCAACTAAATGCCTTTTTAACAAATAATAATATACACTATGATGCCCCTCAAGTGAATTAAATCAGTTTAAAACTTATATGGTAGGCTTTAGGCTATTATAACCTTGCATTGTGCATAAATGAAACATCATAGCACTAAAAGACCTTGAGACCAAATTGTCTCATGATGCAAATGAAATCATAACACCAATTGATACATGAGAGATCACTTGTAACACCAAACAAGGATACCAAAAATGAAGCCATCACTGTAATGCCAAAAGATGAAACTAATGATATTATAATCAACAAGCACCTGTAGAGCATAACACTCACTGTAACCAATATATCTGAAGTGCATGCCTCAGCCAAACAAGGAGACCATATATACAAACAAGGTTGCCATATACCATATGCATCATAGTATCATACCATTACCATATAGAACCAATAGCCTCTGTCCTGTAGAGCATAGTAAGTACCACAACCAACATGTACAACCAACATGTTTGATGTCTCTTCAAGACAGAACCCCATCAATACCAAGTGAACAACATTATGAGCATTATCAAGAACAAGAGAACTTGCATCAAATGCTAAACATCATGAATACCAATACCAATGCCAACTACCATATGATCCAACTATCATGTGCCATGCCACAAACCTGAGAGTTTGTGTATTTGTCATCAAGGACAACAACTGAGAGGGCAACAAACTCCCCCTTTGTCCTTGATGAAAAAACACAACTCTCTCTCCCCCTTTTTGCATCAAAGATAAAGGGAGCAAGAATTGTGCAATTGCCTCAAAGATGGATCAGAAACCATAAGCCCGTATGCTATAGAAAATATAAGTAAAACAGAAAAATGTAAATCATACCATGACTATCAAACATAGCATGAAACATCTAGAATGGCCTGAAATATAACTGCACTGTCAGTACTATATAAATGAGCATATAAATGAGCATGCATCAAAATAAGGACAACAACTGAAGATGCCAAACATGAGAGATATGAGGGTTGTCATCTGAATAGAATAGAACACCACTGTCACAACATATATTAATGATCAAGTATCATTAAAGTAGCAAGTAAACTTCTGAATATACCACTATACCAATGTAATGCCAACTTCCAATATATAACCATGCTATAGTAACACGAGGAAAGATGAATGCTGATAATCATTTATCACATTAATGTAGAAATTGACATAACAAGAATGAAGAATACACAAAGAAGCTCCCCTGAGAATAATAGCACATTAACTTTGCATTAATGCCAACACATCTTCACAATAGTCACTTTACTTTAAGAAGCTTTAGAATAGTGTGCTGTAAGTAAAGCAAGATCTTTATCATTCATTGCCTATTGCAATCACCATACTATTGTCCAAAGGACTCTTTCACTATTGTACCATGAAATCTCAAGCACTAAAAAACAATGTCAAAGGAAAAATCATTGTGAACATGAACCACTACACAATCAAATGGTACTATGAAAGACTTCATATCTTGATGAAAGACCTGTGCATCACAACTTGTCAAAATGTTGAGCATAATATCACATTATGAGCAAAACATGATTCATAATTCATTGTCCATTGTCACAAAAAATCAATACAAAAATTGTATTATGTCTTCAAACAATACTTTGATTAATCAAGGCAAGAGAACATGAAATCTGATCATACTATATGGATTAGAAAGAAGGCATCATAAAACATTGTTTAACTATATCAAATGCATGTCAATTGTCCACAGAATCAGAATCTACTGTATAACAAGAATCAAACCATAATCCACTGAAAACCACAACACTATTGAAAGATATCTCACCACTGTTGACACTGTTGAAGGCACACCAAGATCATTGTATCACAACATTACCAAGATCACTGTTACAGCAAAAAGTTAGACAATAAGATCTGTTGTCCATTTAGTCAGATGGTCTACTAGCAATAACATGCCATCCAAGTCAACCAAATGTTGCCATGTCATACCAAGTCAAACATGATCATAAAAGCATAAGACTACTCTGAGATGAGAAAGAAAAATAATACAAACCCTCCTTCAAGGAATCAACTTCATATCAAGGACTGCACTGAGATCAAGCAAATGCAAAACATTGTATGTTTACTACTGACTTAATACTATCTTCACTACTCAAGATATCAGTAGAACACAAAATATAGTCACTACCATTCCAACTGTATATTGCTCAAAGGTCTCAAGAAGAACATATTGAAATCATTGCCAAAGGAAAAATCATACAACTTGACCAAGTGTTTTATAAGTCACTGCCATCAAACAAACACATTAGTCTGAAGACAACCTATATGGATGATTGTTTAAGGGGTTTGAGAGATACATTATAGATCAACTCCCCCTTAATTCATTTTATTCTTTATGCACTCATGGATATCTCTTGTGTAGTATGCACAAGATTAGGACTTCCTTCGTCTTGTCTTTGTTTTCTTCTCCAAACTAGCATAGAATATTTGTTTTCCTTGCCCAAGGCATTCACTTGATTTTGCTTAAGCATATAGCCTCTAGTTGGTTTTATCCTTCCTTTACACCATTGTGCTTTATGCCCAAAATTATTGCATCTAAAACACAAAATATTGTAGTTTTGAACAAGAGGAGAATATTTTCTTCTAGGTAATTTGAGAGAGTCATACCTTGCATGCATCCAACAGTTTCTTACAAAATGGCCAATGTTATTGCAGTTATAACAAACATTATTGTAGTTCTGATTTGAC
Organism: Cunninghamia lanceolata; assembly: GCA_027924645.1. Lineage (NCBI taxonomy): Eukaryota > Viridiplantae > Streptophyta > Pinopsida > Cupressales > Cupressaceae > Cunninghamia > Cunninghamia lanceolata. The sequence goes on from BSBN01000070.1 coordinate 473,374, forward strand.
CAGCCATAAAAGCTTTTCTCTTTATTCCACCCAAAACCATTTCTTTTACAATCTCTGGCCCTATGACCATACATGACATGCATAGAAATAACCGTGGAATTGTGAATAATTATACCTGATAGGTGGAAATCTTGAAGATTTGTTATCAGCAATGTTAACCTTAGCTTTCTTCTTGGATTCAACCTCAGGTGCATCAGAATGAAATGTTAGGTCTATCTTCATCCTAGGAGCATCTCATGTCTTGGAACATTCTCCTTTCTCATAGCCTAAGCCAGTAGTGTCCCTATAATATCTTTGCTTGCTCAACATGTCATTCAAGCAGTTAGTACTCTTTTCAAATTGAATATTCTTTTGCAATTTTGAAGATGCTTCTTCCAAATTCTTTCTCAAAAAGACTATTTCTTTCTCTAATTTCAAACATGCTATTCTTTTTACTTCAAGATCAGACTTAGTCATAGCTATTATTCTTTTGGCTGCTACAACTTCAGTTTTTAGATTGATAATCTATTTGTCAGACTCATCAACTGGACTTCTTAAATCTACAATCAACTTTCTTGCCTCTTCAAATTCAACTGAAACTTTTGCAAGATCAGAGAGTACCTTAGTCTTGGAATCCTTCTCTTGTTGAAGTTGAATGTTTAATTCCTAGTTCTCTTTTTCAAGATACTTGTTCATTTCTAGAGAACATAAAAGTTCTCCTTCAATATCAACTTCACAATCATTTTCATCGAACTCCTGTCCATCTTCATCTACAAAGAAATCTCCTTCTACATTATCAATCTCAACAATAAAGTCATTGTCTTTATCATACTTTATGTCAACCTTCAAAGGTGACTTAGGCAATGGCTCATCATTGGGCTTGACTGGAGTTTGTTGTACAGTTATTTGTTTGACAACTTTTCTTCCTTTATTTCTTCTACACTTTCCCATGCCACTCCACTATTAGGACCTACCCAAGCTGGTTAGACTTCTATAGGGAACCTACACTCTGATAGCACTTGTTGGAGTACAATACCACTAAGAGGGGGGGTGAATCAGTGGTATACTAATTTTAACAAGAACTTGAGACCTTGAAATAATCTTTCAAAACTTTGAAACAAAGGCAACTTCTATTGAATGGAGATGAGGCATCATATTAACTATGCACATCATGACAACTTTGGTTAAGTTAAGATAGGTATCAGGACAACTAAAACTAACAGATCAATGTCAAGAATACATCAACACAATATTATGAAACAATCTAAAATAAGTATTGACTCATGGACATCAGACTTAAGAGTAAGGGTGTTCACATATTAGACACACAAGCATAGAGATATTAACTTGTAAAGTTTGATTGACCATAATGAGGATGAGTAGAGAACATCATTTCAAATAATGATATATGATGAATATATGTTCATGCAGATGAAATTAACTTAGGATAACTTTAAAACTGAATGACACATGATAAGCAAATGAACATGAGGATCAAACACATCAGTGATAATAAAAACCCATAACACAAATATTGTCCTGAGTGGAAAACCCTCATGGGGAATAAAAACCACTCGAAATGCCTCATCGACTTAATCAAAATGTGATTCACTAGCAAATACAGATGCCTCATTGGTTGTTTGTGCCTCACTGGCTATTTGTGCCTCATTGGCTATTTGTGCCTCACTAGTTGTTTGTGCCTCACTGGTTGTTTGTGCCTCACTGGCATATTTCAATCAAATACAATGAATAATATGAGTCAATACAGAGGGTTGAAGGTCTTTCACAAAGAAATGTATCGTTCAAAAGGGAGGAGACTGCTCACTAATTCCATATTTATGTCATAATACGAATCGTAAACCAATAATCGAATTCACTTGGAACTTGAGCAAAGAGTAACTATTTAGTTTTATACAGAGCAAAAAACATTTTTTTTGCACAATCATACATAATCATTTTCCATTTCGGTATAGTTACTATGTTCCTCTACATTCCAATCCTTAACTATCTCATTATTTGAGACTCAAGCATCAATACAACAACTCATTTACACTCTGGTATAACCTTACAATAGCATCATTACAATAACTCATTAACACTCAAGTATAACCTTAATGATTGTGCAATAAACACATATCATCAACCTCTTATTAGATGTTTTTAAAAAACCCTTTTTTATACAATATTACAAAGTCTTCTTTCTCTCATTAAACAGTTTGTGAATGTAACTGATCTTCTTCAATTGTCTAAGACATTTTTTAACTGTAGTAGGATCTAACAAAGGAATGTGGTCAAGTAGACCCATATAGAACTTGTTACAAAGCCTTTAAATCTTTTACAATAATGAATCTTTAACCATTGTTTGAAACTCTTTAACCATAGTTTGAATCTTTAGTCACATTGATAACAAATAATCTTCAAACTGTCTATTATAACTGCTACACCAAACTTTCTTTTCAACAACAATCAACAATATCTAGTTTATAATTTTCCAAACTATTTAAATGCCTTTTTCAAACTGAAGAAATAATCAAAACTACCTTCAAGTATTTGAGCAAGAAACCCTAGTGATAAATCATAAGAGTAAATTCTTCAAACCCTAACCATGGGTTTAACACAAGTCATCTTAAACTCTTCTGTCCACAACCAAGTATAAAGAAGTTACATAACAGATCATGCATGTCTATTAACTATTTTTCAATGAACAAAACTACTTTAACAACAAATACTTTTCAGTGCATATTCCAGATAGGGTTCAAGACTAGTATAAACCCTCATAAGCAAAGCAACAAAAATATTTCTTTTTCAGCCTTTTCAAAAATAGAGAATAAAAATTTTATTTGACCAATCCCATATGAGAAGATAAAGAAAGATGTCACCTATTTTGATATGCCATAACTATCAAGAAGACTATGCATAACTGTCACCTTTGATTCTCGAGCATCCCCATCATCATAATTGGTTTCACCTTTAACCAAGCATTGTCATTTCATAAAGGATCTCCATCATGATAACCAAAAACATCAATATTTTGCATAATGATTAAACCCTATGTCGAGAGATACATGATATATATCAAAGTTGCATAATGCAAAATGAAACCTCATCAAGCCTTTTTTCCATATTATTCCTTTTACTGCCTGTCCCGGTAAGCCCTAAAAGGCCTGGTGACTTAGAAGTTAAACCATCAACTTTTACCTTCTTTGAAGACCATAAACCTGTCCAACAGGTTAAATGACTTTAAGTGCCTGATGAATGTTTTATGCAAACCAAAGTTTTTCAAATGATTTTCAACTAAATGCCTTTTTAACAAATAATAATATACACTATGATGCCCCTCAAGTGAGTTAAATCACTTTAAAAATGATATGGTGGGCTTAAGCCTATTATAACCTTGCATTGTGTATAAATGAAAATCATAGCACTAAAAGACCTTGAGACCAAATTGTCTCATGATGCAAATGAAATCATAACACCAATTGATACATGAGAGCTCACTTGTAACACCAAACAAGGATACCAAAAATGAAACCATCACTGTAATGTCAAAAGATGAAACCAATGATATTATTATCAACAAGCACCTATAGAGCATAACACTCACTGTAACCAATATATTTGAAGTGCATGCCTTAGCCAAACAAGGAGACCATATATACAAACAAGGATTCCATATACCATATGCATCATAGTATGATACTATTACCATTACCATATAGAACCAATAACCTCTGTCCTGTAGAGCATAGTAAGTACCACAACCAACATGTACAACCAACATGTTTGATGTCTCTTCAAGACAGAACCCCATCAATACCAAGTGAACAACATTATGAGAATTATCAAGAACAAGAGCATTTGCATCAAATGCTAAACATCATGAATACCAATACCAATGCCAACTACCATATGATCCAACTATCATGTGCCATGCCACAAACCAAAGAGTTTGTGTATTTGTCATCAAGGACAACAACTGAGAGGGCAACAAGAATATGAGAGCACAATATTTCAAGGGTGGAATTCACAGAGTATGAGGCTACAAGTAGAACACAAATGTATTCTAATGAAACCTCAACATTTTTCTTCACCATTTAATTTTAAAGTCCTATTTTCATCCGTGACTATGAAACTCTTTGTTGCATACTTATAATCTTTGTTCTATTTTAATTTGTCATCAATTTTATACTCATGATTCTAAAATTTTGTGTTTGTTTTGAATTTCTCTATGTATTTTTAATGGTAAATATGTTCAAGTGTCTATTGAATTGTTTGGAATTTAAGTTCCTTAATTTTGTATTTTATAGTTTTCCACTAAAGTTTTACCTTTTGCTAAATTCTAAAAATTACTTGCATTTCTTATAACTTGAATTAAAATTGACCTTCAGTGCAAGGGTATTTTCAAAGCGTAAGGTGAAAATAACCATAGTTTGAGTTAATTTAATCACTTTATTTCATTTTTTTTACATCACAAATAAGGCCTTCCAAACTTTGAATTATTAGTGAAGCATGAGAGGATTCCATTTTGTGAAGTTGCATCATTGTATTATTGGAAATTGTAAAATATTAAAATGCCATTCTATCTACAAATTATAAAATATTTAGCCATTCTATCTCCCAACCACATTGTAGATGTTTGAGTAGAGGACATATGCCAAATAGTATTGTGGATCTACCTCAAGAGCACACTTTATAGCTGTAATTCAAACTACAAATCTTAAATGGGATTGAAACCTCATTCAGAGTGGACCTTTAGATGCACATAAGTTTTGATATGGTTATAGTACCATAATTTGTTGATACAATTAGCCAATTCACCAAATATTAAAGTATGTGTTATATGGATGTTTAAATATTAGCTCTTAGATATTTATATAAAACACATGCTAAAAATAAGTGCTCATTAGATCCCTCTCACTAAAGTTCTTGATGCTAATTTTCGTCTAGCACATGATGATCTATGTTAAAACAAAAAATTAAGCATTGTCAAAATTGAGTCTTATTTATTAAAATTAAATAGAAGTGCTAAAATTAACCATTATGCAACCACCAAGCTAGAATATAACAAAAAAGTTTAAGATTGACAAATTCCAATCACATTTACATAAAAGGACAAATTACTTCCACCTAAGGAAGCAACTAGTTTTGCTATGTGTATCTTGTTATATTTGGATTCACAGTTACTAACTGTGGTATAATTTAATTGAACTTTTGAAAAGATAAATGGTCACGTTATATTTTTTATGTGTAATAAAGTTCACTTCTAAATTTGAATCAAAACATGAAAAAAAATTGAAATAGACAATTAAATTTAGTTTTCAATATTTATTTTACTTCATAGTAGAGATGGAGGTACTATAATATCATAGAGAATAAAAATAAGAACAAAACAAAAATAATAAAAAAGTACATATACATCCACTACACAACCTTCATAGAGAATGGGATTGGAGGGAATCTTTTAGGGAAAAGGGAAGGGAAAGGGGAAGGGGAAGGGGAAGGGGAAGGGGAAGGCGTATAAAAATACTTTATTAAAAGATCTTTTCTCGAACACTTTGATCAAGAATGACAATAATGTCATCCATGACTTTAAAACATCTTGTTCTACATTTTTTGTTGAAGCATAATACTCCAATAACAATTGAAAACCCAATTCCAATGCTCAGTCCAATTCCCACTCCCCACCATACATGTTCCTCCCACTCTTCTCCACTTACATCTTCACCATAAGTGTTGTTTGAAGAAGGAGAAGAGGAACAATTTATGTTTATTTGAATTCCACAAAGATCTCCATTGCTTGAAAATGATCTTTCATCAAATGTTAACAACTGTCCTCCTTGTGGTATCCTACCTGAAAAATTATTAGAAGATATGTTCAAGTAACTCAAAAATGTGAGAGATTGTAGTTCTGCAGGAATATTTCCAATAAGATTATTCCTTGAAAGATCAAGTGACTCCAACTGCACAAGATTTCCAAAAGAAGAAGGAATTTTTCCACTGAGATGATCCCTTGACAAATTGAGAATCCTTAGACCAATGAGGAATCCAATTTCTGGAGGAATATTGCCTGAGAAGTTGTTATTTGAGAGATCAAGACACCGAACCAATGCCAAAGATCTCACATACTCTAGAAGTTGCCCTTTGTTGATTATTTCCATTTTTTCTAAATAAGGCCTTGACCTTGAACCTGAGTATTGAAGGACTTCTGCACTTTGTATTTGATTTACCATTGCTCTCAAGTTTTTTAAGCTACTTGGAATAGCTCCAGACAAATTGTTATTTGACAAAATCAAGACTTGAAGATTCTGTAATTTTGTTAACTGCAATGGTATTCCACCTTGGAATTTATTAGATCTCAATACCAAAATTCGAAGACCAAATAAATTCCCTATCCAATTTGGGATGGTTCCTTGCATGTTATTATATCCCAAATCTAGAATCTCCAAATAAGTACAACTTTTAAGTGATGATGGAATTGGCCCTTGTAGTCTGTTACCTCCCAATTTTAGTGTTTGAAGACAAACCATGCTGCTAATCTCACCTTCCAGATTATTATTTTCTAGATCTAACACCTTTAATGTTGATGAGCAATTCCCAAAACTTGCAAAAATATTCCCTGTAAGCTTGTTATTTGACACATCTAGAACCTCCAAGCTATGGCCTTCACAAATACAATGTGGAAAGGCACCACTAATATTATTATTTGCAAGTAGCAAATAATTGAGTTGCCATTCACAAATAGAATGTGGAAAGGCACCACTAATATTATTATTTGCAAGTGACAAATAATTGAGTTGACTCTGACCATATTTGTCAATGTTTGTTGGAATGAAGCCATCAAATTGATTCTCGGACATGTCCAAGAATTCCACATTAGGATGAGGCACAAAAATATTCCCTTGTAACTTATTTCTATGTAAGTCAACATATCGAGCACTAAACTTACTGAACTTAGATGACAAAGGGCTTCCTCCAAATTGATTACATGAGAGATTGAGTGTGCCAAAGGGTGTACGGTCCCACAACCAATCTGGAATATTTCCGCTGAGAGAATTGTTAGACAAGTCTAGTCTTTTTATGGTGTATTGAGTGGATATGAAAGCTGGGAAATCACCATCCATATTACAAGAACTCAAGTACAAATATTGAAGCTGGAATTTAGGGATCCATGAACCTTCAACTTTTACTTTCAAAAAATTGTTAGAAAGGTCCAAGCCACTAAGCTTTGTCAAATTTTCTAATTGAGAGAATAAGAATGTGCCACTCAAAGAATTATTACCAAGATAAAGCCGGACCAAAGATGAGAGGTTACCAAAAGTAGATGGCAAGCTTCCATTTAATTGGTTTGACTCGAGGGAAAGATGTGAAAGCTTTGATAGTCCACCTAAAGAGCTCCATGGAATGCTGCCTGTTAGTGAGTTGCTAGAAAGATCCAACTCTTGAAGTTGTGAGAGATTTCCAATAGAATTTGGAAGACTACCTCTTAGTGAGTTGCTAGAAAGATCCAATTCTTCAAGTTGAGAGAGATTTCCAATAGAATTTGGAATACTGCCTTGAAAATTGTTATCATAAAAATATAAGCAAGTCAATGAAGACATATTTCCAATAGAATTTGGAATCAACCCTCCCACATTTGAAGATGCAATATAAAGAGTGCTGAGCTGGAAAGCATGTTGCGTAATGGAATAGAGGTTGACTTTGAGATCTCTGTTGGAATAAAAGACAAGGTCCCTCAAGCGTGGAAGGCTTAAAACAGTAGAAGGGATGGAACCATGGAAATCGCATTGATCGAGGTCAAGGGAAACCAAAGATGTAAGATTTGAAATCCAGATGGGAAATGGCTGCTGCTGAGTAACGGTAAAGTCATTACCAACAAGGACGAGATCGGAGAGGGAGGTGAGGTTTACAAGAGGAGAAAGAAGTGTACCTGGCAGCTCAGACATGAAAAGTGATGTAAGATTGGGGAGGGACGCAACATTCTCTGCCACATCAACATACTCTGTCATATTCACACCGGCCAGTCCAAGGTACTCCAACCCTCGCAAATTTCTTATCCACGAGCTCGACTGCCTCATCTCCAGATTAGAATTGTAGGAGATGTCTAGATATTTCAAGCTAGACATGTTGCCAATCTCACTTGGAATTGGGCCGCTGAGATCATAATTGTAGTAGATGTCCAGAAATTCCAAGGCAGACATGTTGCCAATCTCACTTGGAATTCAGCCGGTAAGACCACAGTCACTCAAGCTCAAGTGTGTCAATCTTTTGAGGCTCGGAAGATGTGAAGGGATGGAAAGAGGGGACAAGTCAATAAAACTGAGGTCGAGGTACTCCAAATGCTGCAGTTGGAATAACGCAGGGAATATTTGGCTGCTTGAATTCCTGACTACCACCGACAGATCATAAAAGGAGCTCAGATCCACACGAATCACGTGGCCAGTGCGCCTGTGGCATGTGATTCCCTTCCAAGAGCAGCAGTATAAGCCTTTCCATGACGCCATGAGGTCATCTGGATCGAGCAGCTCTTGTTTGAAGCGGATGAGGGCACTTCTTTCTTGAGGAGGGCATCCCCACCAACAGCAGCACGTGCCCACCATGGCTTCCCAGAATTGTCTTTGTTCTTCTTGGAGTAATTGTTGCCCCTTTTCTCCCCTTTGGACTTAGTTTTCTTATGCTTGTTCCCTTCATCATGTCTCTCTAAATGATCCTATTTCTTCCCCTTCTTATTAGAGGGTTGTGAGGATTGAAACCAATTATACCTTTTTCGGTTCCTTCCCTATAAGCCAACATGGCTTTCAATTTTTGTTAATATTTGATGGCCTTTTCATACACCTGGTCCATCATAGTAGGACCATGAACATTAACCTCACCCCCAATCTGAGCATTTAATCCCATAATAAACTATTGAATATGAAATTTCTCATCCTATTGGTACCGTGACACATATTTTAATAGTCGGGTGAATATTTCCTAATATTCATTTACAGACATGTTAGCATACTTCAAGTTTTGAAAATCAATAAGTTTCTAGTCATAGAACAGTCGTGGCAACCATCTTTGCCTAAACAGTTCCATGAATCTGTCCCAAGTAAGGCTCATAGACCTCAAGCCCAATTCCACCTTTTTGTTCATCCACCATGTGGCCACTTCACCAACTAACTAGAAAGCTCCACAGACTGCTTTTGTCACCTCATTATAGTTCCTGATTTCAAAATATTTTTCCACTTCTGTTAGCCATGCCTCCATGGCATCTCCGCTTATGGATCCATCAAATTTAGCAGACATGACCTTTTTTATGTCTTGAGATAATTCCATAATCATATGGCTCCTCTTTTCCTCCTCTTATCTAGCCTTGGAGTGATTCTCTCCATGCTCACTATGGCGGGTGTCATTATGACGTACCTCGTCATCACCCCCAGCATGAGTATTCTGATTGGGATCTCGTTGACCCTTACCTCATGTTTGAGAGTTCCTATTCTCGCTCTTGTCTCTTCAAGCAAGGAAAGTATTTGTTCAAGTTTAGCCCCTAAGTGCTCAGAAGGTTGCCCTTCCTCATGGGTATCTCCCATTCTGGTTCTTATCTGAACCTTTGATGTAATCTACTTATTCCTAAAGTTTGCAGAGGAGTCACAAATTATTTTCCATGTTATTTAGGTCATTCCTAATACAAATCTATTCACATTCATGTAATCTTTAACAAGAAAGGAAAGATTGTTAAAATTTTGCAACTGTATTATTGGATTACATATAAACCATCAAAATTTTAAAAAAAATTATTACACCTTGTTACTACAAGTCCTTGACAAACTGAGATAAATTCCCATGTTCATTTCTCAACCTTTAGATTTTTCATTTTAGTTTTAGTAGGTGAGGGTACATGCAAGTACTCCTTCACAACCTCCTTAGATACAACATAATCCTTAGGATCATTTTCACAACTGGATCTTTCGGTGCAGAGGGTTCTTCTGATGCTTCCATAGAGTTAGGGGCAGCCATCCTTTCTACTTTCCTAAACTCCTGCTTGATGTGTTCCATGGTATTAGCAAAGGTTTCCTCATTAATTAACCATGCTCCTACTAGGTAGCCAGTCTATTCAAGTTTCTTCATCCTCGAGGCTTGTGCCTTCAAGATTCTTTGTTGACGTAGGTAACTTCCATGTTCTGTTACCTTCTTTCAAGGTGTTGTTCTATTTTTTACCATTCTGGCATAGAACATCCAAACATTAGCATACTTAATATTGGATAAACATAATCATCAAGTAGTGAGCTCATAGGTCCATGTATCGAACCTGGTTGCTCTGATACCATATGTAACATCCTCAATCCATAATCCACTAATTTAACATAACATTTAACATAATCATGATATAAATTAACCACCTGATTAAGCAATTTAAGTTAAACAATAATGCTTCCATAATAGTTCATCAATTAAGCATGGAATTCAATCAGAATATATTGAAGCTTATAATTTCAATATTCAAATACACATTCTTAGTGAATAACTTTCACTATGCATGTACAAAATATGCTCTAGGCATTAAATATATCGAGGTATACATTACAATTGACCATCAAGTCATAAATCAAATATCATTGCATCTAGAACATATGACATCAATCTCCGTAAGTCTCAGCTTGTCTCATGCTTGGGAAGGAGAGCATCATCCAGGTGCTTTTCTACCAACCACAGACTGGCGGTCCCCCACACACCTTCCTACCTGGAAGTGGCATGACCCTTCACAGAAGGGATAGATATTAGGAACTGATAGGTTTGCCATCTGAGTATTTGGTGTTATGTCCTTCATAATGTCTCATTGTCACACAACTATAGATTCCCTCTAACTATGTATGATGCTTCTAGAGACCATTATGCCATCTGGAGCACTGTGGACTGACAATGCATGCAGAGACAGATGCATTACTTTGGCCAAAGTTTTACATACATATACGTTACATCATGAACGTTGTTGTATGTCCACCACTTGACTCGACTTATAAGCTATCATGTCCTACAGTATGTTTAGATTGACCTTTCACTCTAGGTTTGAATAAGTGGGATCCATTCGATACATAGTCCATTTTAGGACGATTGAGTCCCCTATTGGGTTTGTTTTCAACCAACTAGTTTACATGTTTTAATGAGGAACTAGTGACTCCTCACCACCAGATTCCATTTTTAATCATGACACAATTTGAACCACTTTCACCATTCCATGTCCATTGTGGTTCACAACATCTAAATAATAATTTATCCTATAAAAAAGAATCATATACATACTATCGTGGGCATTCCTTGCCTTTGTTAAATAGCATGATTTACTTTGAGTGATAAGTTACATTACCCTTACAATGTTAGGTAAAGACACTAATCTTACTAAATAAAAGAAAAGGGTAGTTATCATAACAAACAACCACATACAATAATTATGGTTTCAATTATATCACCTTCTCAACCAAAGGAACCAAGAATAGTCATGGATATTTTAAACACCAATATTAATCCCCATTTAGCCTTTATATACAAGAAGCCATCATTTAGTTGAGTGTTATAAGCATTATTTTTCATAAGGTTGTTTCATCCATCTACAAAGACATCATTAATTTGATTTATACATGCAGAATGTAAAACAAGGTCTTAGTCGTGATGGCCTCGAGCCCCATAATAGTGTAAGTCTCAAGTGTTTAATATGGCCTTCGTGGCTGCAATTATAATATTACCGGGTGCATATCACTATATGGATCAGCTTTAATAGCCGTAGACTATAAGCACAGTTATGAATGCATGATAATACTATGCTTGGCCATCCTGGCCTCGAGTAGTATCATAATACAAGAGAGTAATGTAATGACACTCGGCCTCCATAGCTGCAAGAAAAAAGAACTACAAAGATTAAAGTTTAATGCCATTCAGCCTCTTGGGCCGCAGGCATAAAGAATAATAAAGATTATGGTTTTAAAGTCTCTCGGCCTACATGGCTTCGAGCAGTGGTAAAGACTTCCATAAAAATTATAAAACCATGGCATTCGGCCTGTAAGGCCACTATCTACAATAAAGATTACATTGCATGAGCGCTCAGTCTTCATGGTCTTGAGCAATGTCTCAAGATGATATGATAATAAAGTTTTGGCTCGACCATAGGCCTTGAGCGCAATAAAATAAAGATTAGGCTCCGCCATAGGCCTAGAGAGAAATACATTCAAAAGAATGTAAAGCTAGTGTGGCTCGGCCTTGGCCACGAGCACACATAGTCAAAAGAAAATAAAGCTAGTATGGCTCAACCTCTGGTCATGAGCACACAACACAATTGAAAGAGAGTATAGAAAATATGGCTTGGCCCTTGGCCTTGAGCCTCACAACAAAAATGAATTCAAAGATTAGCTGGGTCGTAAGGCCTCAGCTACTCAAACATATAACAATGATGAAAATTCCACAGCAATAGATTATATAGAAATACACTCACTACCTGAGTGGAGTTCTTTCTACCAAAGAATACATAGTTCAACCTGTTGTCCTTTCCTAAATGTCCTTCCAGAAATTGCAAAGCAGAGCTCTCTTTCCTTTCTGCTGAATCCCCAAAAAACAAGATTTTCCGTAAACTCTTCCCCCAACAAAAAAAACATAGTCTCCCTTGAAGACTCCAAGGTTATGGCCTTATCCAATATGCATGCCTAAAAACATGGGGAACTACCACCCTCAACCAAGGTGGTGAGAGTGGCTTCTCCATTTGACCAACCACCTCAAGAAGGTCCGTGGGAGCAAGACACATGTCAAGCTATGGTGAGCTCAAAGCTCCCATAAAATAATACCATCAACAACAAAATAATAGTAAACATAGTAACATGGCTCGATATGAAATATCAACTTTATAATATTATTATGCACAACCATAGGATGCTGTGAATACTTATATTATCTAAAATTGTTGTTATTCGACGACACCTCCTTCATGGAGATAGATTTATCGAGCGATTTAGGGATCGAGGACCGCTCTCCCTTCTTTTCTAAGGACAAAGAACAAGACTAACTCTTGACTCAATTTGATGTTCCAAAAATGTCGTTAGTCAAGTCAAAGCAACATTGTCGAAATGACTAAATTGACATGTCGCTTAAAACGAAAAATAACTTATCAAGTCAAGAGAAACTTACACAAACTTGCAAGGCTAGAAAGTACATAAAGTCTAACACTAAGATGGCTAGCAACCTTCCTATTTTCCAACATCTATTCCTTCCTCCTAGATGATACTCTCCTTCTGTCTCCGGAAGATGATCTCTTTCCTGATCCAACTCACAACCAGAAAAATCATGATCAATGCATCATAATATGATAAATAAATCATAATAATTAAATAATAATTTAAATCTAGAATCTCTTAACTAACTAACATTCATAAGAAGTAATGATTAATCTGACATTTCCACAACATCATAATCCAACTACTAATTAATCCTCCTAATTACCATGTAAACATAAGATTAAGCTAATCACGGGTTAGGGATGTAACATAATTGAATGGACCTATCTAGTAAATAATCAATCATAATTCCAAATCACAAAACCTAGGAGTAAATCCAACCCCCACATATGCTGAAAAGGTCACTATGGTACCACACAAATGGTTAAGAGTGCATACAAGAAGTTGTATAGTACCACACACGCCATTAAGGTCTCATGGAGGACATCGACAAGTAGAAAATATGTTAGCCCAATACTATATAACCAAAAGATCCAACAACAAAAAGGAATAGTGTGGTATGTACAGAAGGCTAGAATGGTATGAGACATGTGTTAGGGACATGTCCTTATACCATACAAAACTATATATTAAAGTAGGCATACAACATATGTAATGAGTAGGAATTGTTAGAGTACAATACACTGAGAGGGGGGGTGAATCAGTGGTATACTAATTTTAACAGGACCTTGAGACCTTGAAATAATCTTTCAAAACTTTGAAACAAAGGTAACTTCTATTGAATGGAGATGAGGCATCATATTAACTATGAACATCATGACAACTTTGGTTAAGTTAAGATAGGTATCATGACAAATAAAACTGAAAGATCAATGTCAAGAATACATCAACACAATATTATGAAACAATCTAAGATAAGTATTGACTCATGAACATCAGACTTAAGAATAAGGGTGTTCACATATTAGACACACAAGCATATAGATATTAACTTGTAAAGTTTGATTGACCATAATGAGGATGAGAAGAGAACATCATTTCAGACAATGATATATGATGAAATGTGTTCATGCAGACCAAATTAACTTAGGATAACTTTAAAACTGAATGACACATGATAAGCAAATGACAATGAGGGTCAAACACATCAGTGATAATAAAAACCCATAACACAAATATTGTCCTGAATAGAAAACCCTCATGGGGAATAAAAACCACTTGAAATGGCTTACTGGCTTAATCAAAATGTGCTTCACTAGAAAATACAGATGCTTCATTGGTTGTTTGTGCCTCACTAGCTATTTGTGCCTCACCGGCTATTTGTGCCTCACTGACTGTTTGTGTCTCACTGGCATATTTCAATCAAATACAATGAATAATATGAGTCAATACAAAGGGTTACTTTGTTCCTCTACATTCCAATCCTTAACTGTCTCATTATATAAGACTCAAGCATCAATACAATAGCTCATTTACACTCTGGTATAACCTTACAATAGCATCATTACAATAGCTCATTAATACTCTGGTATAACCTTAATGATTGTGCAATAAACACAGATCATCAACCTCTTATTAGATGTTTTTTAAAAACCCTTTTTTATACAATATTACAAAGTCTTCTTTCTCTCATTAAACAGTTTGTGAATGTAACTGATCTTCTTCAACTGTCAGAGATAGTTTTTAACTATAGTAGAATCTAACAAAGGAATGTGGTCAAGTAGACCCATATAGAACTTGTTACAAAGTCTTTAAATCTTTACAATAATGAATCTTTAACCACTGTTTGAAATTCTTTAACCATAGTTTGAATCTTTAGCACATTGATAACAAATAATCTTCAAACTGTCTATTATAAGGTCGCTACACCAAACTTTCTTTTCAACAGTAGTCAACAATATCTAGTTTATATAATTTTCTAAACTATTTAAATGCCTTTTTCAAACTGAATAAATAATCAAAACTGCCTTCAAGCATTCGAGTAGGAAACCCTAGTGATGAATCATAAGAGTAAATTCTTCAAACCCTAACCATGGGTTTAACACAAGTCATCTCAAACTCTTCTATCTACAATTGAGTATAAAGAAGTTACATAACAGACCATCCATGTCTATTAATTGTTTTTCAATGAACAAAACTGCTTTAACAACAAATACTTTTCAGTGCATATTCCAGATAGGGTTCAAGACTAGTATAAACCCTCATAAGCAAAGCAACAAAAATTTTTCTTTTTCAGCCTTTTTAAAAATAGAGAATAAAAATTTTATTCGACCAATCCCATATGAAAAGACAAAGGAATATGTCGCCTATTTTGATATGCCATAACTATTGAGAAGACTATGCATAACTGTCACCTTTGACTCTCAAGCATCCCCATCATCATAACTAGTTTCACCTTTAACCGAGCATTGTCATTTCACAAAGGATCTCCATCATGATAACCAAAAACTTCAGCATTTTGCATAACGATTAAACCCTAAGTCAAGAGATACATGATATACATCAAAGTTGCATAATGCAAAATGAAACCTCATCAAGTCTTTTTGCCATATTATTCCTTTTACTACCTATCCTGGTAAGCCCTAAAAGGCTCGGTGACTTGTTAAACCATCAACTTTTACCTTCTTTGAAGACCATAAACCTCCCCAACAGGTTAAATGACTTTAAGTGCCCGATGAATGCTTTATGCAAACCAAAGTTTTTCAAATGATTTTCAACTAAATGCCTTTTTAACAAATAATAATATATGCTATGATGCCCCTCAAGTGAATTAAATCAATTTAAAACTAATATGGTAGACTTTAGGCTATTATAACCTTGCATTGTGCATAAATGAAACATCATAGCACTAAAAGACCTTGAGACCAAATTGTCTCATGATGCAAATGAAATCATAACACCAATTGATACATGAGAGATCACTTGTAACACCAAACAAGGATACCAAAAATGAAACCATCACTGTAATGTCAAAAGATGAAACCAATGATATTATAATCAACAAGCACCTGTAGAGCATAACACTCATTGTAACCAATATAATTGAAGTGCATGCCTCAGCCAAACAAGGAGACCATATATACAAATAAGGATGCCATATACCGTATGCATCATAGTATCATACCATTACCATTACCATATAGAACCAATAACCTATGTCCTATAGAGCATAGTAAGTACCACAACCAACATGTACAACCAACATGTTTGATGTCTCTTCAAGACAGAACCCCATCAATACCAAGTGAACAACATTATGAGCATTATCAAGAACAAGAGCACTTGCATCAGAGGCTAAACATCATGAATACCAATACCAATGCCAGCTGCCATATGATCCAACTGTCATGTGCCATGCCACAAACCTGAGAGTTTGTGTATTTGTCATCAAGGACAACAATTGAGAGGGCAACAAACTCCCCCTTTGTCCTTGATGGAAAAACACAACTCTTTCTCCCCCTTTTTGCATCAAAGACAAAGGGAGGAAGAATTGTGCAATTGCCTCAAAGATGGATCAGAAACCATAAGCTAGTATGCTGCAGAAAATATAAGTAAAACAGAAAAATGTAAATCATACCATGACTATCCAACAAAGCATGAAACACCCAGAATGGCCTGAAATATAAATGCACTATCAGTACTATATAAATGAGCATATAAATGAGCTTGCATCAAAACAAGGACAACAACTGAAGATGCCAAACATGAGAGATATGAGGGTTGTCATCTGAATAGAGTAGAACGCCACTGTCACAACATATATGAATGATCAAGTATCATTAAAGTGGCAAGTAAACTTTTGAACATACCACTATACCAATGTAATGCCAACTTCCAATAGATAACCATGCTATAGTAACACGAGGAAAGATGAATGCTGATAATCACTTATCACATTAATGTACCAACTGACATAACAAGAATGAAGAATATGCAAAGAAGCTCCCCTGAGAATAATAGCACATTAAGTTTGCATTAATGCCAACACATCTTCACAATAGTCACTTTACTTTAAGAAGCTTTAGAATAGTGTGCTGTAAGTAAAGCAAGATCTTTATCATTCATTGCCTATTGCAATCACCATACTGCTATCCAAAGAACTCTTTCACTGTTGTACCATGAAATCTCAAGCACTAAAAAACAATGTTAGAGGAAAAATCATTGTGAACATGAACCACTACACAATCAAATGGTACTATGAAAGACTTCATATCTTGATGAAAGACCTGTGCATCACAACGTGTCAAAATGCTGAGCATAATATCACATTATGAGCAAAACATGATTCATCATTCACTGTCCATTGTCACAAAAAATTAATGCAAAAACTGTGTTATGTCTTCAAACAATACTGTGATTAATCAAGGCAAGAGAACATGAAATCTGATCAGACTGTATGGATTAGAAAGAAGGCATCACAAAACACTATTCAACAATATCAAATGCATGTCAATTATCCACAGAATCAGAATCTACTGTATAACAAGAATCAAACTAGAATCCACTAAAAACCACATCACTATTGAAGGATATCCCACCATTGTTGACACTATTGAAGGCACACCAAGATCATTGTATCACAACATTACCAAGATCACTATTACACCAAAAAGTTAGACAATAAGATCTGTTGTCCATTCAGTCAGATAGTCTGCTAGCAATAACATGCCATCCAAGTCAACCAAATGCTTCCATGTCATACTGACGCAGAGGGCTCTGAGAGATTTAAACAAATTCCTAGAACTCCGCAGTCGTAATGCTTCCTTCTATCAGCAAGAGAAAACTATTCTCCTTCCGACATAATTCATCACCTAAACATGACTTATTGGCACCTTCAAAAATATGTCACTCCGCATTGTTGATCTCTCCGACGCCACCATCGGTAGGAAACTTTCTGTGTCTTTCTGATGTACACTATCGGAAACACATGAGCTTTCAGCTCCCAAATCTGAGTCAACCTGATACCTTCAGTTTTGTAGATCTGAATTACTGAACTGTCTTTGTGGTTGAACGCTTGAACCTCTTAAGGACCTCCAAATTCATTGAACCTGTGAACCCATCAAACCAAATGAACCCCTTGAACCTTTTGAGTCGGGTGAACTCTTGAACCGATGAACCTTAAACTATCGGTTCAATGTATTTCCATCACCCAGTCTTAACACTGTCGGTGACTATCAATTGAACCACTGAACCGTTGAACCGTTGAACCCTTGAACTGGTTCAACCGTCAGTTCAACTATCGTAACACTTAATGCTATTGGTGATGAACTGCTGCACCCGTTGAACCATTGAACCGGTTCAACCATCGGTTCAACTGTCGGCACCTTTTTTACTCCGTTGAACCAATGAACCCGTCGATACCTTTGAACCGTTGAACCATTAAACCATTGAACTGGTTCAATCCGTTGGTTCAACTGTCAGTAACACTTACTACGATGAATCAAAGAACTACATGAACCTGCTGTAGCCGTAGAACCATTAAACCTTTGAATTGGTTCAACCACCCGCGACCATCTATTATCGGTTTTCCTGATATACTTCAATCCAATACACAGATGCAGGATTATACTCGCATACAAATGCGATATACTCAGGTACATTAGCAATATACACACTATTCATATGTTCAGTGAACAACACTAACTTGACCCAAAAGGACTTTTATACATACCTTTTCTTCACAGGATATACACAGACACAGGATGATATTCACAAACTGTTCCGAGCATGCAATTGACATATATACATAAAATGTATGTCTGAATCTCATGCCAATAACCTCCTCTGTAATAAATTTCACAGTTTCTATTCTACCATTACCATGAACGAAAGGAAAACAAAACAAAAAACTATTTTACAAGTCCATTCCACTGATTTCACAGAAATCCACCAGTGGAATGACTTTAATCATACATCTCGACAATAGAAAGACTAAATTGAATATAAAACAATTCTATATAGAATATACACAGAACAATTTGATGCATAAGGAATTTACACAGAATCCAGAATTGTAAAACACAACTGGCAGAATTTCTATTTCTTCATTCTTATAGAGATTCATACATTTGATAATTCCAGAAAAATGGAAGATGAACAACAACCCTTCTTTAACCACATCTGCCTATTTTTATATTCAACTCCCCTGTTCTGATTTTGCTTAAACCAAGATTATAATAATAAAAAACCCTAACTAATCACACGACACATGTTTTGGCTTAAGACAACAAAACACCTAATCATTCGACACATTGATTTTAATCCTCCACATACCCCAAATGTCTAATGATGTCTGAATTGGCTTATTGGTATGCCAAATCTGTGAATCAAGGTCACATGGTGGGGTCGGTTCTTACAAACATGAGATGTTAACACAAATGCTACATGACAACATAAAATGTAAAAACATATTAAACCTTAGTCTTCCCCCTCAGATGTATATTTAGTTTGTTGAAGGGGTGCTCCTGCACCATACTCCCCTGGAGAAGAGATCTCAAGCCCACTTGAGATCAGAGTTTGAAGGTCCACACCATGGTTTGTGATCTGAGCTTCAATCATCCAAACTACCTTTGAATCAGGTTGTCTGTGCCAAGCCACCAAGTACTCTATGTACTCTTTGTTCCTTGTCTTCTTTGTCACTCTTGAGTCTAATATCTTTTTCAATTTTGGTGGATCATGCTTAGGAATATCCTCATCTGTTGCATCCTGTAATGGTTCCTGTTCTACCTGCATTCTGTTTGTATGGAGTTAAATCACATACATTGAAAATGGGTGACAATCCAAGATCAGGAGGAAGTTGGATCTCATAGGCATTCTGCCCACACTTCTTCAAAATCTAACATGGTCCAATCTTCCTCTGCATTAGCTTGGTATATTTACCTTTTGGGAGTCTCTCCTTTAGATTAACCCACACCAAATCTCCAACATCAAACTGTACATCTCTTTTCTTCTTATCAGCATATGCTCTGTACTTCAGTGTAGTTTGTTGGAGTTGTGTCTTGACTTGTTCATGCACCTCCTTAATGGCTGATGCAAAAGCTTCTCCATTTGCACTAATAGGCTCTCCTATAGGTAGATCTCTCAGCTCCAAAATACCTCTTGGATGAATACCATATACCACCTGAAAAGGTGACTTCCCTGTACTCCTATTGATAGTGTCATTATAGGAAAATTCTGCTTGTGGTAGGATGTTATCCCACTTCTCTCCATGCTGCCTTGTCAAACACCTTAATAGATTTCCCAATGAATGGTTGACCACTTCAGTCTACCCATCTGTTTGAGGATGGTAGGCTGATGAGAAGGATAAATTGGTTCCAAGCTTTTTCCAAAGAGTCCTCCAAAAATGGCCAATAAATCTCACATTTCTATCTGAGACTATGCTCAATGGCAATCCATGTATCCTCACTATTTCCTTGAAAAATAGGTCTGCAACATATGAAGCATCACAAGTGGTTTTGCATGGCAAGAAATGTGCCATTTACTGAATCTGTCTACTACAACAAAAACACTATCATATCCCTTCCTTGTCCTAGGCAAACCTAATACAAAGTCCATGCTTATGCTCTCCCACGGCCTAGAAGGAATGGGTAGTCGTTGGTACAAACCTGCATTAGTGGATCTCCCTTTTGCTTTCTGACATCACACATGCCTCCACATATTTCCTCACATCTAACTATAACTTGGGCCAATAGTAATGCCTCTTCACAAGATCAAGAGTCTTATCCAGACCAAAATGTCCTGCCATGGCCCCATAATGTTTCTCCTGAATGATATTCAGTCTCATAGAACACCTTGGAATGCACAATTGTCCACCTTTGAAAAGTAATCCATCTTGGATCAGAAATTCAAAGAACTCAACATGATATTTGTCACCAAAGGAAATACATACCTTATAGATTTCTCCAAAGTCTTCATCATCATCATACATGGCCTTCAAAGAGTCAATGCCAATACTCTCCAATTGGATCTAATTTATGGTTAGAACCCTCCTACTTAAAGAATCTGCTACTTGGTTCTTAACCCCTTTCTTGTGCTTAAGTGTAAAGGTGAAAGCTTGCAAAGTTTCCACCCACTTCATATGCCTGTGGTTTAGCTTCTCTTGACTGTTTATGAAACTGAGGGCCTGATTATCAGTGAACACTATGAATTCTTTTGGCATCAAGTAATGCCTCCACTTTTTGAGTGACTGTACTAGAGCATACATCTCCAAATCATATGATGAGTATCTCTTCTTTGCATCATTTAATTTCTCACTGAAAAATGCAATAGGCCTACGTTCTTGACTGAGTACTGCCCCAATTGCCATGTGGCTGGCATCACATTCTACTTGAAAAATCTTGTTGAAGTCAGGAAGTGCAAGAACTCGCTGCTCTGCCACTTTCTTCTTCAATGTTTCAAATGAATCATCTGCTTCCTGTGTCCAAGTGAATGTGCACATCTGTCCTCCTTTTATGGTGTCAAGCATGGGTGCACAAACATGACTAAACCCCTTTATAAACTTCCTATAAAAGGTTGCTAACCCATGAAAACTTCTAACATCACTCAAGGTTTTAGGAGTTGGCCAAGACAATATGGCACTTACCTTCTCTTGATCCATTTTTAGTTTGTTATGTGAGATGACAAATCCCAAGTAGATGATCTCTTCCTGCATGAACAAATACTTTACTAAGTTGATCATTAGCTGCTCTTCATGTAATCTTTTGAGGACCAAGTCTATATGGTTGAGGTGTTCTTCCCTGATATTACTGAAAATCAGGATGTCATCTAGATATACTATGACAAATTTTCCCATGAATTCCCTCAAGACCTCATTCATCAATCTCATAAAGGTACTAGGGGTGTTGGACAAACCAAAAGGCATGACCTTCCATTGATATAACCCCTCATTGGTCTTAAATCCAGTTTTCCATTCATCTCCTGGCCTAATCCTAATCTGGTGATAACCACTCTTTAAATCTATTTTTGTGAAATATTTTGCACCACCTAAACAATCAAGTAAATCCTCTATCCTAGGGATTGGGAACCTATACCTGATTGTTATCTTGTTGATAGCCCTTGAATCAGTGCAAAGTCTCCAAGTGCCTTCCTTCTTTGGTGCTAGTATAGCCAATACTACACATGGGCTTAAACTTTTTGCCAATTAAGCCTATCTCCAACAATTCCTCAATCTGTCTTGCTACCTTTGCATTATGTTCTGGGATAAGCTTATATGCTACTTTGTTTGGAAGTGTAGATCCTGGGATCAGATCTATGCAATGACTGATGTCTCTTATAGGTGGTAGGGAACTTGGTATTCCATCAGAGATGATGCCTTTGTACTTGTCCAATAGCTCTTGGACAGCCGGTTCTATGAACCTTTGCCTCTTCTCTCCCTTGACTTCTTGCTGCTACTCTTTGTTTACCTTTAGGCATGGAATTAGAGCATATGCAACTGTTCCTCCTACTATCTCTTTCATGAATTGTTTGCCTTCTACCATCATCGCCTTGACTTCTTTCCCTTTTGATTCCACCTCATTTTCCATCAATGGTAGCAACTCTATCACCTTACCATTCTTGGTGATTGAATATGTGTTTCTGACTCCATCATGGTATGCTTTCAAGTCATACTGCCATGGTCTTCCAAATAGGAGATGGCAAGTATCCATCTTGGCAATGTCAAACAATAATCTATCCTTGTATGGTCAAATTTGAAATTCTACCCAAGCCTATTCTTCCACAACTATTTGCTGACCTTGGGTGAGCCATGAAATCTTATATGGGAAAGGATGTGGCAGTCTTCTAAGCTTAAGCTTTTCTACCATTTCAAAAGACACAAAATTTTCAGTGGATCCAGAGTCAATCAGAACTTTACATACCTTTCCTCCTACCTTGCAAGTAGTTCTAAAGAGAGACTTCCTTTGTGGGGGTTCTTTATCAGGCACCCTCATGGTGGTCATTTCTCTCCTAATCATCAAAGATTCTCCTTTCTTAGGATATCCATAACTGTCAGGAGCATTCACACTTTGAGAAGTGTTGCAGCTTGTCACACTTTGACAATCATATTCTTGGATCAGATTGATCCTCCTTTCTCCCATTGAACTTGTTGCTTTTCCTAGACATCTACTGGCTATATGGCCTTCTTGATTGCAATTGTAACATTTGATAGGTCCTCTGCCCTGAGATCTCTCTCTAAATGGTGGTCTTCTGCCCCTGAAATTTCCTCTTTGATTGTAACTTCCCCCTTGAGTTTGACTGTTGTCTCCTTTGTTGTTCTCTTGATTGGATTCACCTTGGCATCCAAATCCATTTCCTCTGCCTCTGAAAGGACTTCTTCCTCCCCTTTGCTATCTCCCTTTTCCTCTACTGTTCTGCTCTTATCATCTCTTGAATTTCTCTTCTACTTTGAGTGCCAATTGGTAGCACTTTTAGACTGTCTCTGGGTTATGCAGATTTATTTCTTCTTGGATGGTAAATCTCAATCCATTAAGGTACCTTTCTACCTTCTCTTCTTCATTCTCCTTTACCTTTGTCTTGACACAAAGTTTCATGAACTCTTCTGTGTATGAGCTAACATCTAGCTCCTTCTGCTTCAAATTTTGTTTCCTCTTATGTAATTGGATGTTGTAATCCAATGGAACATAGGCCTCGTTCAGTAAAGCCTCCATCTTCTTCCAAGTAGAAACTCTATTCTTTCCTTCTTTCACCCTGTCATTTTGGATGAAATTCCACCAAGTTAGTGCAGCCCCTTTCATTTTGGATTGAGCCATCTTTACTCTTTGGTGGTCTGGTATTTCCTCAATCTCAAAGAAATTAGTCAAGGAATCTATCCACTCCATTATTGAATCAGGTTCCATTTTTCCTGCAAATACTAGCAGGTCTATTTTTATATCCATGGTCCTTCTCTCCATGGATTTGAGGGCGTTAAGTAAGGGTCTCTGGTCTGCAGGAACCTCTATCTCTTCCTGCCTAGGGATCTCCTCTTCATCACTGTCTTCTCGCTTACCAGAATCTTCTTCCCCTTTCACTACTCTGTCCCTCAACTTCTCTACCTCTTCTTTCAAAGCCTGATTCTGAGCCCGAGCTGCTTTGCTCTTTGCCATTTGTTTTCTCACTAAGACCACCAACTCAGCGTTGGTCATCTTTGCTGGGTACACTTCTGACCCCTCTCCTTCTGACATTGTGTCTTCTCCTTCTACCCAAAGGATACTCCTTTAGCTATGATACCACTATGACGCAGAGGGCTCTGAGAGATTTAAACAAATTCCCAGAACTCTGTAGTTGTAATGCTTCCTTCTATTGGCAAGAGAAAACTATTCTCCTTCCAAGATACTTCATCGCCCAGACATGACTTATTGGCACCTTCAAAAATATGTCACTCTGCATTGTTGATCTCTCCGACGCCACCATCTACAGGAAACTTCTTGTGTCTTTCCGATGTACACTATTGGCAACACATGAGCTTTCGGCTCCCAAATTTGAGTCAACCTGATACCTTCAGTTTTGTAGATCTGAATTACTGAACTGTCTCTATGGTTGAACCCTTGAACCTCTTGAGACCTCCAAATTCATTGAACCTGTGAACCCATCGAACCAAATGAACCCCTTGAACCTTTTGTGTCGGGTGAACTCTTGAATCATTGAACCTTAAACTATTGGTTCAATGTATTTCCATCACCCAGTCTTAACACTGTCGGCGACTATCAATTGAACTACTGAACCGTTGAACCCTTGAATTGGTTCAACCGTCAGTTCAACTGTCGTAACACTTAATGCTATTGGCGATGAACCGCTGCACCTATTGAACCATTGAACCATTGAACCGGTTCAACCATTGGTTCAGCTGTTGGCACCTTTTTTACTCCGTTGAACCAATGAACTCGTCGATACCTTTGAACCGTTGAACCGGTTCAATCCATTAGTTCAACTGTCGGCAACACTTACTACGATGAACTGAAGAACTACATGAACCTATTGTAGCCGTAGAACCATTGAACCTTTGAATTGGTTCAACCACCCACAACCATCTATTATCAGTTTCCCTGATATACTTCAATCTGATACACAAATGCAGGATTATACTCGCATACAAATGTGATATACTCATGAAATATACTCAGGTACATTAGCGATATACACACTATTCATATGTTCAACGAACAAAACTAACTTGACCCAAAAGGACTTTTATGCATACCTTTTCTTCATAGGATATACACAGACACAGGATGATATTCACAAATTGTTCTCGGCATGCAATTGACATATATACATAAAATGTATGTCTGAATCTCATGCCAATAACCTCCTCTGTAATAAATTTCACAGTTTCTATTCTGCCATTACCATGAACGAAAGGAAAACAAAACAGAAAACTATTTTACAAGTCCATTCCACTGATTTCACAGAAATCCACTAGTGGAATGACTTTAATCATACATCTTGACAATAGAAAGACTAAACTGAATACAAAACAATTCTATACATAATATACACAGAACAATTTGATGCACAAGGAATTTACACAGAATCCAGAATTGTAAAACACAACTGGCAGAATTTCTATTTCTTCATTCTTACAGAGATTCATACTTTTGATAATTCTAGAAAAATGGAAGATGAACAACAACCCTTCTTTAACCACCTCTGCCTGTTTTTATATTCAACTCCCCTATTCTGATTTTGCTTAAACCAAGATTATAATAATAAAAAACCCTAACTAATCACACGACACATGTTTTGGCTTAAGACAACAAAACACCTAATCATTCAACACATTGATTTTAATCCTCCACATACCCCAAATGTCTAATGATGTCTGAATTGGCTTATTGGGATGTCAAATCTGTGAATCAAGGTCACATGGTGGGGTCGGTTCTTACAAACATGAGATGTTAACACAAATGCTACATGACAACATAAAATGTAAAAACATATTAAACCTTAGTCTTCCCCCTCATATGTATATTTAGTTGCTGAAGGGGTGCTCCTACACCACATACCAAGTCAAACATGATCATAAAAGCATAAGACTACTCTGAGATGAGAAAGAAAAATAACACAAACCCTCCAAGGAATCAACTTCATATCAAGGACTACACTGAGATCAAGCAAATGCAAGACACTGTATGTTTACTAATGACTTAATACTATCTTCACTACTCAAGATATCAGTAGAACACCAAATATAGTCACTACCATTCCAACTATATATTGCTCAAAGGTCTCAAGAAGAACATATTGAAATCATTGCCAAAGGAAAAATCATACAACTTGACCAAGTGTTTTATAAGTCACTGCCATCAAACAAACACATTAGTCTCAAGAAAACCTGTATGGATGATTGTTTAAGGGGTTTGAGAGATACAATATAGATCAACTCCCCCTTAATTCATTGTATTATTTATGCACTCATGGATATCTCTTGTGTAGTATGCAAAAGATTAGGACTTCCTTCTTCTTGTATTTGTTTTCTTCTCCAAACTAGTATAGAATATTTGTTTTCCTTGCCCAAGGCATTCACTTGCTTTTGCTTAAGCATATAGCCTCTAGTTGGTTTTATCCTTCCTTTACACCATTGTGCTTTATGCCTAAAACTATTGCGTCTAAAACACAAAATATTGTAGTTTTGAACAAGAGGAGAATATTTTCTTCTAGGTAATTTTAGAGAGTCATACCTTGCATGCATCCAACAGTTTTTTACAAAATGGCCAATGTTATTGCAGTTATAACAAACATTATTGTAGTTCTGATTTGACCAGCCATAAAAACTTTGCTCTTTATTCCACCCAAAACCATTTTTTTTACAATCTCTGGCCCTATGACCATAAACATGACATGTATAGAAATAACCATGGAATTGTGAATAATTATACCTGATAGGTGGAAATCTTGAAGATTTATTATCAGCAATGTTAACCTTAGCTTTCTTCTTGGATTCAACCTCAGGTGCATCAGAATGAAATGTTAGGTCTATCTTCTTCCTAGGAGCATCTCATGTCTTGGAATATTCTCCTTTCTCATAGCCTAAGCCAGTAGTGTCCCTATAATACCTTTGCTTGCTCAACATGTCATTCAGGCAGTCAGTACTCTTTTCAAATTGAATATTCTTTTGCAATTTTGAAGATGCTTCTTCCAAATTCTTTCTCAAAGAGACCATTTCTTTCTCTAATTTCAGACATGCTATTATTTTTACTTCAAGATCAGACTTAGTCGTATCTATTATTCTTTTGGCTTCTACAACTTCAGTTTTTAGACTGATAATCTATTTGTCAGACTCATCAACTTGACTTCTTAAATCTACAATCAACTTTCTTGCCTCTTCAAATTCAACTGAAACTTTTGCAAGATCAGAGAGTACCTTAGTCTTGGAATCATTCTCTTGTTGAAGTTGAACATTTAATTCCTAGTTCTCTTTTTCAAGATACTTGTTCATTTCTAGAGAACATAAAAGTTCTCTTTCAATATCAACTTCACAGTCATTTTCATCAAACTCCTGTCCATCTTCATCTACAAAGAAATCTCCTTCTTCATCATCAATCTCAACAATAAAGTCATTGTCTTTATCATACTTTGTGTCAACCTTCAAAGGTGACTTAGGCAATGGCTCATCACTGGGCTTGACTGGAGTTTGTTGTACAGTTATTTGTTTGACAGCTTTTCTTCCTTTATTTCTTCTACACTTTCCCAAGCTACTCCACTATCAGGACCTGCCCAAGCCGGTTAGACTTCTAAAGGGAACCTATGCTCTGATACCACTTGTTGGAGTACAATACCACTAAGAGGGGGGTGAATCAGTGGTATACTAATTTTAACAAGACCTTGAGACCTTGAAATAATCTTTCAAAACTTTGAAACAAAGGCAACTTCTATTGAATGGAGATGAGGCATCATATTAACTATGAACATCATGACAACTTTGGTTAAGTTAAAATAGGTATCATGACAACTAAAATTGACAAATCAATGTCAAGAATACATCAACACAATATTATGAAACAATCTAAGATAAGTATTGACTCATGGACATCAGACTTAAGAGTAAGGGTGTTCACATATTAGACACACAAGCATATAGATATTAACTTGTAAAGTTTGATTGACCATAATGAGGATGAGTAGAGACCATCATTTTAGACAATGATATATGATGAATATGTGTTCATGCAGACAAAATTAACTTAGGATAACTTTAAAACTGAATGACACATGATAAGCAAATGAACATGAGGATCAAACACATCAGTGATAATAAAAACCCATAACACAAATATTGTCCTGAGTGGAAAACCCTCATGGGGAATAAAAACCACTCGAAATGCCTCATCAACTTAATCAAAATGTGATTCACTAGAAAATACAGATGCCTCATTAGCTGTTTGTGCCTCACTAGCTATTTGTGTCTCATTGGCTATTTGTGCCTCACTGGTTGTTTGTGCTTCACTGGTTGTTTGTGCCTCACTAGTTGTTTGTGCCTCACTGGCATATTTCAATCAAATACAATAAAGAATATGAGTCAATATAGAGGGTTACTTTGTTCCTCTACATTTCAATCCTTAACTGTCTCATTATTTGAGACTCAAGAATCAATACAACAGCTCATTTACACTCTGGTATAACCTTACAATAGCATCATTACAACAACTCATTAACACTCTGGCATAACCTTAATGATTGTGCAATAAACACAGATCATCAACCTCTTATTAGATGTTTTTAAAAAACACTTTTTTATACAATATTACAAAGTCTTCTTTCTCTCATTAAACAGTTTGTGAATGTAACTGATCTTCTTCAACTGTCTGAGACAATTTTTAATTGTAGTAGAATCTAACAAAGGAATGTGGTCAAGTAGACCCATATAGAACTTATTACAAAGTATTTAAATCTTTTACAATAATGAATCTTTAACCACTGTTTGAAACTCTTTAACCATAGTTTGAATCTTTAGTCACATTGATAACAAATAATTTTCAAACTGTCTATCATAACTGCTACACCAAACTTTGTTTTCAACAGCAGTCAACAATATCTAGTTTATATAATTTTCCAAACTATTTAAATGCCTTTCTCAAAATGAAGAAATAATCAAAACTACCTTCAAGCATTCAAGCAGGAAACCCTAGTCATAAATCATAAGAGTAAATTCTTCAAACCCTAACCATGGGTTTAACACAAGTCATCTCAAACTCTTCTATCCACAACCAAGTATAAGAAGTTACATAACAGAACATCCATGTCTATTAATTATTTTTCAATGCACAAAACTGCTTTAACAACAAATACTTTTCAGTGTATATTCCAGACAGGGTTCAAGACTAGTATAAACCCTCATAAGCAACGCAACAAAAATATTTCTTTTTCAGCCTTTTCAAAAATAGAGAATAACAATTTTATTTGACCAATCCCATATCAGAAGATAAAGAAAGATGTCACCTATTTTGATATGCCATAACTGTCGAGAAGACTGTGCATAAATATCACCTTTGACTCTCGAGCATCCCCATCATTATAACCAGTTTCACCTTTGACTGAGCATTGTCATTTCACACAGGATCTCCATCATGCTAACCAGAAACTTCAGTATTTTGCATAACGATTAAACCCTAAGTCGAGAGATACATGATATACATCAAAGTTGCATAATGCAAAATGGAACCTCATCAAGCCTTTTTTCCATGTTATTCCTTTTACTACCTTTCCTAGTAAGCCCTAAAAGGCCCGGTGACTTAGAAGTTAAACCATCAACTTTTACCTTCTTTGAAGACCATAAACCTACCCAACAGATTAAATGACTTTAAGTGCCCGATGAATGTTTTATGCAAACCAAAGTTTTTCAAATGATTTTCAACTAAATGCCTTTTTAACAAATAATAATATACACTATGATGCCCCTCAAGTGAGTTAAATCACTTTAAAAATGATATGGTAGGCTTTAGGCTATTATAACCTTGCATTGTGCATAAATGAAAATCATAGCACTAAAAGACCTTGAGACCAAATTGTCTCATGATGCAAATGAAATCATAACACCAATTGATACATGAGAGCTCACTTGTAACACCAAACAAGGATACCAAAAATGAAACCATCACTGTAATGTCAAAAGATGAAACCAATGATATTATAATCAACAAGCACCTGTAGAGCATAACACTCACTGTAACCAATATATATGAAGTGCATGCCTTGGCCAAACAAGGAGACCATATATACAAACAAGGATGCCATATACCATATGCATCATAGTATCATACCATTACCATTACCATATAGAACCAATAACCTCTGTCCTGTAGAGCATAGTAAGTACCACAACTAACATGTACAACCAACATGTTTGATGTCTCTTCAAGATAGAACCCCATCAATACCAAGTGAACAACATTATGAGAATTATCAAGAACAAGAGCACTTGCATCAAATGCTAAACATCATGAATACCAATACCAATGCCAACTGCCATATGATCCAACTGTCATGTGCCATGCCACAAACCAAAGAGTTTGTGTATTTGTCATCAAGGACAACAATTGAGAGGGCAACAAGAATATGAGAGCACAATATTTCAAGGGTGGAGTTCACATAGTATGAGGCTACAAGTAGAACACAAATGTATTCTAATAAAACCTCAACATTTTTCTTCACCATTTAATTTTAAAGTCCTATTTTCAACCGTGACTATGAAACTCTTTGTTGCATACTTATAATCTTTGTTCTATTTTAATTTGTCATCAATTTTATACTCATGATTCTAAAATTTTGTGTTTGTTTTGAATTGCTCTATGTATTTTTAATGGTAAATATGTTCATGTGTCTATTGAATTGTTTGGAATTTAAGTTCCTTAATTTTGTATTTTATAGTTTTCCACTAAAGTTTTACCTTTTGCTAAATTCTAAAAATTACTTGCATTTCTTATAACTTGAATTAAAATTGACCTTCAATGCAAGGGTATTTTCAAAGCGTAAGGTGAAAATAACCATAGTTTGAGTTAATTCAATCACTTTATTTCATTTTTTTTACATCACAAATAAGGTCTTCCAAACTTTGAATTATTAGTGAAGCATGAGAGGATTCCATTTTGTGAAGTTGCATCATTGTATTATTGGAAATTGTAAAATATTAAAATGTCATTCTATCTACAAATTATAAAATATTTGGCCATTCTGTCTCCCAACCACATTGTAGATGTTTGAGTAGAGGACATATGCCAAATAGTATTGTGGATCCACCTAAATAGCACACTTTATAGCTGTAATTCAAACTACAAATCTTAAATGGGATTGAAACCTCATTCAGAGTGGACCTTTAGATGCACATAAGTTTTGATATGGTTATAGTACCATAATTTGTTGATACAATTAGCCAATTCACCAAATATTAAAGCATGTGTTATATGGATGTTTAAATATTAGCTCTTAGATATTTATATAAAACACATGCTAAAAATAAGTACTCTATTAGATCCCTCTCACCAAAGTTCTTGATGCTAATTTTCATCTAGCACATGATGATCTATGTTAAAACAAAAAATTAAGCATTGTCAAAATTGAGTCTTATTTATTAAAATTAAATAGAAGTGCTAAAATTAACCATTATGCAACCACCAAGCTAGAAAATAACAAAAAGTTTAAGATTGACAAATTCCAATCACATTTACATAAAAGGACAAATTACTTCCACCTAAGGAAGCAACTAGTTTTGCTATGTGTATCTTGTTATATTTGGATTCACATTTAATAACTGTGGTTTACTTTAATTGAACTTTTGAAAAGATAAATGGTCACGTTATATTTTTTATGTGTAATAAAGTTCACTTCTAAATTTGAATCAAAACATGAAAAAAAATTGAAATAGACAATTAAATTTAGTTTTCAATATTTATTTTACTTCATAGTAGAGATGGAGGTACTATAATATCATAGAGAATAAAAATAAGAACAAAACAAAAATAATAAAAAAGTACATATACATCCACTACACAACCTTCATAGAGAATGGGATTGGAGGGAATCTTTTAGGGAAAAGGGAAGGGAAAGGGGAAGGGGAAGGGGAAGGGGAAGGCGTATAAAAATACTTTATTAAAAGATCTTTTCTCGAACACTTTGATCAAGAATGACAATAATGTCATCCATGACTTTAAAACATCTTGTTCTACATTTTTTGTTGAAGCATAATACTCCAATAACAATTGAAAACCCAATTCCAATGCTCAGTCCAATTCCCACTCCCCACCATACATGTTCCTCCCACTCTTCTCCACTTACATCTTCACCATAAGTGTTGTTTGAAGAAGGAGAAGAGGAACAATTTATGTTTATTTGAATTCCACAAAGATCTCCATTGCTTGAAAATGATCTTTCATCAAATGTTAACAACTGTCCTCCTTGTGGTATCCTACCTGAAAAATTATTAGAAGATATGTTCAAGTAACTCAAAAATGTGAGAGATTGTAGTTCTGCAGGAATATTTCCAATAAGATTATTCCTTGAAAGATCAAGTGACTCCAACTGCACAAGATTTCCAAAAGAAGAAGGAATTTTTCCACTGAGATGATCCCTTGACAAATTGAGAATCCTTAGACCAATGAGGAATCCAATTTCTGGAGGAATATTGCCTGAGAAGTTGTTATTTGAGAGATCAAGACACCGAACCAATGCCAAAGATCTCACATACTCTAGAAGTTGCCCTTTGTTGATTATTTCCATTTTTTCTAAATAAGGCACTGAGCCTGAATAAAAGTCATGTTCAAGGGCTTCTGCACTTTGTGTTTGATTTACCATTGCTCTCAAGTTTTTTAAGCTTCTTGGAATAGCTCCAGACAAATTGTTATTTGACAAAATCAATACTTGAAGATTTTGTAATTTTGTTAATTTTAATGGTATTCCACCTTCGAATTTATTAGATCTCAATACCAAAATTCGAAGACCAAATAAATTCCCTATCCAATTTGGGATGGTTCCTTGCATGTTATTATATCCCAAATCTAGAATCTCCAAAGAAGTACAACTTTTAAGTGATGATGGAATTGGCCCTTGTAGTCTGTTACCTCCCAATTTCAGTGTTTGAAGATAAACCATGCTGCTAAGCTCACCTTCCAGATTATTATTTTCCAGATTATTATTTTCTAGATCTAACACCTCTAATCCTGATGAGCAATTCCCAAAACTTGCAAAAATATTCCCTGTAAGCTTGTTATTTGACACATCTAGAACCCTCAAGCTATGGCCTTCACAAATACAATGTGGAAAGGCACCACTAATATTATTATTTGCAAGTAGCAAATAATTGAGTTTCCATTCACAAATAGAATGTGGAAAGGCACCACTAATATTATTATTAGCAAGTGACAAATACCTGAGTTGACTCTGGCCATATTTATCAATGTTTGTTGGAATGATGCCATCAAATTGATTCTCGGACATGTCCAAGAAATTCACATTAGGATGAGGCACAAAAATATTCCCTTGTAACTTATTTCTATGTAAGTCAACAATTTGAGCATTGAACTTACTGAACTTAGATGACAAAGGCCTTCCTCCAAATTGATTACATGAGAGATTGAGTGTGCCAAAGGGTGTACGGTCCCACAACCAATCTGGAATATTTCCGCTGAGAGAATTGTTAGACAAGTCTAGACTTTTTATGGTGTATTGAGTGGATATGAAAGCTGGGAAATCACCATCCATATTACAAGAACTCAAGTACAAATATTGAAGCTGGAATTTAGGGATCCATGAACCTTCAACTTTTACTTTCAAAAAATTGTTAGAAAGGTCCAAGCCACTAAGCTTTGTCAAATTTTCTAATTGAGAGAATAAGAATGTGCCACTCAAAGAATTATTACCAAGATGAAGCCGGACCAAAGATGAGAGGTTACCAAAAGTAGATGGCAAGCTTCCATTTAATTGGTTTGACTTGAGGGAAAGATGTGAAAGCTTTGATAGTCCACCTAAAGAGCTCCATGGAATGCTGCATGTTAGTGAGTTGCTAGAAAGATCCAACTCTTGAAGTTGTGAGAGATTTCCAATAGAATTTGGAAGACTACCTCTTAGTGAGTTGCTAGAAAGATCCAATTCTTCAAGTTGAGAGAGATTTCCAATAGAATTTGGAATACTGCCTTGAAAATTGTTATCATAAAAATATAAGCAAGTCAATGAAGACATATTTCCAATAGAATTTGGAATCAACCCTCCCACATTTGAAGATGCAATATAAAGAGTGCTGAGCTGGAAAGCATGTTGCGTAATGGAATAGAGGTTGACTTTGAGATCTCTGTTGTAGAACACGAAAAGGTCCCTCAAGCGTGGAAGGCTTAAAACAGCAGAAGAGATGGAACCATGGAAATCGCATTCTTCGAGGTCAAGGGAAACCAAAGATGTAAGATTTGAAATCCAGATCGGAGTAACAGTAAAGTCATTACCAAAAAGGGCGAGATCGGAGAGGGAGGTGAGGTTTACAAGAGGAGAAAGAAGTGTACCGGGCAGCTCAGACATGAAAAGTGATGTAAGATTGGGGAGGGACGCAACATTCTCTGCCACATCAACATTCTCTGTCATATTCACATTGGCCAGTCCAAGGTACTCCAACCCTCGCAAATTTCTTATCCACGAGCTCGACTGCCTCATCTCCAGATTAGAATTGTAGGAGATGTCTAGATATTTCAAGCTAGACATGTTGCCAATCTCACTTGGAATTGGGCCGCTGAGATAATAATTGTCGGAAATGTCCAGAAATTTCAAGCCAGTCATGTTGCCAATCTCACTTGGAATTGGGCCGCTGAGATCATAATTGTAGGAGATGTCCAGAAATTCCAAGGCAGACATGTTGCCAATCTCACTTGGAATTCGGCCGGTAAGACCACAGCCCCTCAAGCTCAAGTGTGTCAATCTTTTGAGGCTCGGAAGATGTGAAGGGATGAGAAGTGGGGACAAGTCAACCCAGGAGAGGTTGAGGTACTCCAAATGCTGCAGTTGGAATAAAGCAGGGAATATTTGGCTGCTTGAATTCCTAACTAACACAGACACAGAATGATCGTAGCGATCCTGAAGCTGAAGATCCACACTAACCACGTGGCCAGTGCGCCTGTGGCATGTGATTCCCTTCCAAGAGCAGCAATATAAGCCTTTCCATGACGCCATGAGGTCATATGGATCAAGCAGCTCTTGTTTGAAGCGGATGAGGGCACTTCTTTCTTGAGGAGGGCATCCCCACCAGCAGCAGCACGTGCCCACCATGGCCAACAACAACACCACCCAAAATATTGCTTTTCCCATCTTCAGACAGTGTTCAGACAGACCCTCTCAATACTTAGCACATTCCCACTCTACAATTCAACTTCCCAAATGACGCTTCTACTTGATGGAATGGGCTGAAAATTGAGGCGTATTTATAGGAGCTACATACCCCGTCAGTTGCGTTTATAGAATTTTCAACAGCAACCAAAGTCTTCAGAGTGTGGAAGATGTATTCAAACTCTTAAAATGATAGTTTTCAAAGTCTTTGAAAGAACAGAAAATATAGAGAAGGTAAGCAGCAATTATTTTCAAAGTCCTTCGGATGTGTGAAAATTTTAGATTAATTATAATTTTAGATATGTAATTTACAAGTGTCATAATCCATTTAGATATGTAATTTACAACTGTCATAATCCATTTAGATATGTATGGCTAAATTTTATTTTTTATTTATTGATGTGGTAAGAAATGAGAAAGATTGATAAAAGTAGTTATCTCATTGAAGTTGTAGTATTCAGCATGGAAAGATGTTAAAGAAATGAGAAAGATTGACAACTATTGATTTTGATTTTTAACAACCTTTCCTTTGATTTTTTTAATTAATTTCTTATCTTTGAGAGAAGATTAGTAGATTCAATAATAATCATGTATTGAATGATTACATCTAACATATTTTACAATTGTTTTTATAGAATAGAAAATAACCACACTATACTTCAAGAAAACTACATTTTTCTCAATTTAATATTGTTAAAAACAACATATCTACA
The DNA here is from genome assembly GCA_027924645.1 of Cunninghamia lanceolata. Taxonomy (NCBI): domain Eukaryota; kingdom Viridiplantae; phylum Streptophyta; class Pinopsida; order Cupressales; family Cupressaceae; genus Cunninghamia; species Cunninghamia lanceolata. The sequence goes on from BSBN01000070.1 coordinate 509,531, forward strand.
GATTTATAAGAATTATACTTTAAAAATACATCATATTCATTATTAAAAATATTTAAGTTTTTTTAAATAATTAACATTTTAAGAATTTATTTTTTTCAAATGAAAATTTTTATATCAAATTCAAATAGTTTATATATTATGTTCTATCTTAATCTATCTATCTATTCATTTATATAATTCATTATAATTTATAATTGTGTTTTTTAATATTATGTCAAAAGTTATGTAATGACATGTCAAATTATTTAAAATTTAATAATAAACTTAGTACACTCGCACTCTTACAATTCAAGTTCCCAATGACGCACGGAATTGGGTGGAAATTGAGGAATGCTTGGAAATGACGTTTCTTACAAACTTTCAACAACCAAAGTCTTTGAAAATGATAGTTTCCAAAGTCTTGTTCGAAGTCAGTAATAATTTAGGCGTATTTATAGGAGCTACAAACCTTGACAGTGGGGTTCAGAGAATTTTCAAGGGGCAGCCAAAGTCTTCACAATGGAAAATGCAGCGAAACTTCTAAATTGATAATTTTCAAAGTCCTTGTTCACATGTAGAAAATATGGCGAAGGTGAGCTGTTGTAATTTTTTCAGTCTTTGAAAAGTGAGAAAAATTTAGATAATCATAATCCATATTTAATTTACAACTGTCATAATTCATTTCGAAGGCGGGCAGTCCACATAGTATATAATATTATATAGACGCCATTTTTTTAAAATATAAAAGATAAATCTCCAAAATATATATAGATAAACTGAATAAACTTCTTATCACAAAAGTTCTTTGAGAAAGAAAATATGCATTAGCATACTTATATTTAAAAAAATATATCTAAAGTACGCCGAGAGATATCCTTCTCGAGGCGCTTATTTCACCTATGTGAGGTATATTGATTAAAAAATAGGCGCCTCGAGAAGGATATCTCTCGGCATACTTTAGATATATTTTTTTAAATATAGGTATGCTAGTAGCATCAGCACGGCAAGCCTAATTACAACTATAATGTATAATTATAAAAAATATTATAATTATATAATATAATATTATAATATAGATTACATATATTATTATAATATATTGTATAATAATTATAGTTATATATTATATTATATGAAAAATATATAATATACCTATATTATATTAATTATATAATATAATATATTATTATAATTATATATCTAACCTATATTATAATATTAGGGTTATGGTTTTAATCTAATTAGGGTTATCATTATGTTCATAGAAATATATGTTAAGTGTAGTGTATAGATCAAATAACTTGTCATAATTAGAGCTAGAGTTGGGGTTTGAATGAAGATTACATTCAGAATTAGGAGTTTGTTTAGGGATTGCTAGGGTTAGATATAGAATTATGATTATAATAACTTTTATTTTATCCCTAACTCTATCTTTATCATTTTAACCCTAACCCTAACCCCAACCTCAACCTTAATTCAAACCCTAACCCTAATTCTAACTCTGGAAACCCTAATTCTAACCTTAACCCATCATAAATTTGATCATAATTCCAACCCTAATTATTTTTCTAACTGTAATACTAACCCTAACCCTAATTCTAACCCTAATCCAAATAGTAATTCAAATCATAATTATAATTATAACCGTAACCCTAACCTTAATCCTAACACTAATGCTAACATAACTCTAATTGTAACCCTAACGATAACCTAATTCTATCCTAAATTTGAACTGTAACTCTAACCCCTACTCTAATTATATCCATAACCCTAATTTTGAACCTGGTCATAATTATATCCCTATCCCTAACCCTAACTATAACTCTAACCCTAAGAATTTCTTTTGTTACAAATATTTTCCCTAGTTGTAAACCTAATTCTAAACATAATCCTTAACCCTAACTATAATTCTATCTGAAATACTATTTCTTTCGCTATCCCTAACTCTATTACTATCTCTAACCCTAATTCTAACTATAATTGTAATCAAACCCATAATAATATCCCTAAACCTAATTGTAAACCCAACCCTTTGGTTATAGGATGATCATAGATTCATAAAGGCTTGAAGCTACATACTTCATACTATTTTTAAAGAGGCTACTCAGAGGTCTATACTGAGGGTAGTGAACAAAAACAACATTTAAGTAAAGAGGTCATCCTTATTTTTTATTTAACTATGCAATTCAATTATTTTACACTTTAAGGTTAGAATTAAGGTTATGGTTAGAATTAGAATTAGGGTTAGTATTAGGGATACAATTAGGGTTAGGGTACAATTACATTTAGGGAAAGGGTTATATCTTTAGAATTTGTGTTAGGATTAGGGTTAGAATTAAATTAGGGTTAGGGCTAAGCATATAAAATTTATTTGGTTATATATACCTTGATTGTAACCCTAACCCTAACCCTAATTTTATCCCTAACCCTAACCCTAATTCTAACCCTAAGAATAACCCCAACCCTAATTCTGACCCTAATTCTCATTGTCATTGTCACCCATCTTTAAACTATAACCTGAATTCTAATTATAATTTTAACCCTAATCCAAACCCTATTTTTATCTGCAATTCAAACCCTAACCCTAATCATACTCTAACCCTAACCCTAATTATAACCCTAACCATAATCTTAATATTAACCTTTACCCTAATTGAACTCTAACCTTAACCCTATTCAGAATTCTAATCATAACCCTATTTTACCCTACCTATAACCCTAATTTTTAATCTAACAATAACCCTATTTCTAACCCTTACTTTAATCTTAATTCTAACCCTAATTCTATCCTAAATTTGACCTATAATCCTAACCCTAATTGTATCATTAACCTTAAATTTTATATGATTAACCCTAACCCTAATTTAATTCTAACCCTAATCCTAACCCAAATTCTAAAGATATAACCCTTTCCCTAAATGTAATTATAACCCTAACTCTAATTGTATCCCTAATACTAACCCTAATTCTAATTCTAACTGTAACCTTAATTCTAACCTTAAAGCGTAAAATAATTGAATTGCATAATTAAATAAAAAATAAGGATGACCTCTTTACTTAAATGTTATTTTTGTTCACCACCCTCAGTATAGACCTCTTAGTAGCCTCTTTAAAAATAGTATGAAGTATGTAGCTTCAAGTGAGGAAGTAATTCTATCTAAATTATTTATGCCTTAAGTGAGGAAGTTATTTTATCTCTTTTCAATAGTTGGAAGTAGGTAAAGTATTAGATGCTTAGTTATATAATGAAATTGCTACCTCTAGTTTTACCTTTTCCAGGACTTGTTTTGTAATTCTCTACTCATATTTTTATATCTTTGAAATTTTATTAAATTATGATAAGATTAATACCAACTAATGTACCAAGTAATCTTGTCTCATTAATACCAAGTAATTATGTCTACTTGTCCTTTAAAATAAATATTATAATTATATTATTAGTTTATATTGACAAATTTTTATATGTAGTATGATCTATATTTGCCCTTTAAAGGACTTTCTCATATTCTAGTTTTTATGAGCATTTATTAAAAAATCTTAATCTAACCCTTTACACAAACTAATATACATTATTATTTAAAAATAAAACAATCATGTATTAAGCCTACATATAATTTAATTTACAAATGGAAATATATATAATTATAATTTTATTTTTAAAAAGTAAGACACAATTTGAAAGATTAATATGAAATTTTAATATCAAGATTCAACAATCTAAAACCAAAAATTTCTTCATAAATTATTTATGTAAAGTACGCCAAATACAAAAGTTAAGGATAATAATCCTTCACACAAACTAAAACCTAATTCAAAATAGAGACAAAAACATCAAGCCTTCATGAACTCAGCAACAATCTTGGAATAGTGAGTAACTACACGCTTTGCAAGCTCTTGAGGAAGACAAACCCTCACAGCTATCTGAATCTCTCTAATGTTGATGATATTCTTAATACAAAAGTTAAGGATAATAATCCTTCACACAAACTAAAACCTAATTCAAAATAGAGACAAAAATATCAAGCCTTCATGAACTCAGCAACAATCTTGGAATAGTGAGCAACTACATGCTTTGCAAGCTCTTGATGAAGATAAACCATCACAGCTGTCTGAATCTCTCTAATGTTGATGACATTCTTTTTGTTGTAGCAAGCAAATTTGGCTGCCTCTGTTGCAATTTTCTCAAACATCTCGTTGATAAACTTGTCCATAATTACCATAGCTTTGCTCGAAATATTGATATGTGAGTGCACTTGCTTGAGAGTTTTAAACAAGTAGATCTTAAAGATCCCATTATTCTTTTTATTTATTTTTTCTACAGATTTTTCAATCATGACCTCCTTCTCCACAATGGGCCTCTTCTCTATCCTTTTTGCCATCAATAAGCACTACAAAAATCATATTCTAAAATTAGAAATTAAATCTAAGTAAAGCTAAAAATAAAATTATAAACTCTAAACAAATTAAAATATAAATACTACTCTATGATAAATTTAAATTAAATGACACATGCACATCCACTAAAAGTTAAGCTAATAATTACATTTACATTTAAATTAAAATATAAATACTACTCTATGATAAATTTAAATTAAATGACACATGCACATCCACTAATTAAGGAATCTATTTTCTAGGATATGGTTTCTTAATAAAATGAATAAAGTAATTCTTTTTCTATTTGTAAGGATATGGTTACTTAATAAAATAAAATAAAGTTTTTTTTTATATTTTTTTGTAATTCTTTTCAAAATAAACCATGTGAGAAGACCCACAATCCTATTAAACATAACTATAAATTTTAAAATAAATATTGTATACTTTAATATTAAATTTATTATTATCATTTTAACATATTATATGTAACTATTCTAATAACAACTTAACCTATACTTTGTTTAAAATATAGCTTAAAACTTATTTTATATAAAACCTCTACTAATAATCATATTTAATTTGATATATATTATATACACCATATATGTTTTACCTAACATTATTAATTTTTAATTTAACTAAGTGATGCTTAAACCATTTGACTTTAACCAGTGTGCATTAATTTAATTTTAAATTCACAATTATAAAACAAGTTTGTATTTTAAACATCATACAAAATTTTCCCTAAAATTCTAATCTAACTACTCCACGTTAATTTAATTTTAAGTGAGATAAAAAAGGGAGATGTGGAGCTCTAATTTTAGTAAATATCAAAACTTACTAAAATGGTATAAAAAACATATAAGAACTCTAGTTTTACACTACTTTGTTTTAATTTTCTCCATTATTGTTTTTTTTTTCAGACGGTTGCTCTCAAATTTCTTCTTCTTGGTCTGCATTCCATTATTGTTTTTTAGGTGACTCAAATTTTCTTGGTGTGCATGGAGGGTTGCTCTCAAATTTTATTGTTTAGTTGTACATCTATCATTTTTATTGCAAGTGTAGGATTCATTAGGAAGATGGTATGCATGTGAGATATTTGTATGCATGTAGGTGCTAAGAGCAAGGAAAATGAGATATTTAACAAAGATTTTAATTGGAGGGTACAAAATATTCCAAAAAAATTAGAGATTTAGAAACCTCAATTTTCTTAGTGGGGTTTACAATATAATCTGATTTTAATTATTTTAGGTCTATCATATATGGTGTCACAAGATATATATATATATATATATATATATATATATATATATATATATATATATATATATATATATATAACAAAAAAAAAAATAGAAATGATGTATAGCATGGTTAAAGAATATGATTATTTTTACTCTTGTGCTATCTTTTTAAAAAAATAGAATACTCTTTAAATAAATAGAAAAACAAAAGCATTGATTTTTTAAATTATTTTTATTTTATGTTGTGCTATTATTTAAAATAGAATGTAGAGTAAAGTCTTTTAAAAAATTAGAACACTTTTATAAAAAAACAAAAGCATTGATTTTTTAAACTATTTTTACTCTATGTTGTGCTTTTAAAAAATAGAATGTAGAGTAAAGTCCATTGTAATTTCTATTTGAGACTTTAAAATAACATTATAATATTATAATATGATATAATATTATAATATATTATTATATTATAATATGATATAATATTATAATATATTATACTATAATATAATATGATATATTGTAATAAAGTTGAAATCATATCTCAATGTCATTATAATAAAATACCAAAAAGAAATTATACTAAAATGAAATATATTTTGGAAAAAAAAATTCTTGCAGGCCTTTGATGATTTATGCAATGCTATTCTGTTGGTACCTTCAACTCTCTTCAATGCTACCAAGTGGTGTGATATCTTCTTTATCACTGAACTGTGAGAAGATGGTGTCCAATTTGTTCTCCAGTTTCTCCAATTTCAATCTAATAAGTTGTCGAACCGAAGCAAAAATATGAAAAGAAATTATACTAAAATGAAATACATTTTGAAAAAAAAATTTCTTGCAAGCCTTTGATGATTTCTGCAATGCTATTCTATTGGCGCCTTCAGCTCTCTTCAATGCTACCAAGTGGTGTGATATCTTCTTTATCACTGAACCATGACAAGATGGTGTCCAGTTGGTAACCTACAGGGTCTCCATTTTCAACCTGATAAGTTGCAAAACCAGAAGAGAGCAATATAAATAGAGATGAATGTAACTTTCTATTTAACTTCCATTGGCATATTGTTTATTTAAGAAGATATTCTTCTGATTGCCATCTGTTTACTGAACACTACTGACACCTAAAATTAGTCTCTCAATGTGCCCCACTCTTATGCCCCACTATGCACCTTAATGCATGTTCATTGAAGCATGCAGAGAGGTTGCCCATCTGTTTCTTTAATGCAAGTGTAATTGCAAGAAAGATTTAATTTTTAATGGAGGCACAACAATTAATGAAATTCATGTCCATTCGTTGTTCATCCATTTATATATTTTAAAATTATGGAATCTTATTTGTTATTTGTTATTTTGTTTACACATAAATTAGGGAATCTTTTAGCTCTTGTTCTCCACCACTGGTGTGACTGTAGGAACACCTCTCGGCATAATTATTTGAACGTCATTCTCCCATTTACGAGATGACAGTCTATAATGTATATAGAATATAGACACTGCAATGTATATAGAATATAGACACTGCATTTTAAACAAGTGCCACTAGAATATAGACACTGCAATGTATATAGAATATAGACACTGCATTTTAAACAAGTGCCACTAGTGGTCCGTATCTGCTTTGTAGTGTTGTTATTATAGTATTTGTTTAGTTGTAATTTTTTGTTGTTAATTATCTATTGGTTGTATATAGTATTTGTTTAGTTGTAATTTTTTTGGTGATTAGGTATTGATTGTATAAATAAATTGCATTCCAATAATTGAAAAATTAATTTTTGAAGAGTGTTGAAATGTCTTGGGTAAATAAAATTGAAATCTCAAAAATAATGTAAAAATAAAATAGGACTAAAATATTTCCTTAACTATAAAATTAAACAATACAAAGTCTATTAAATAACACAAATATCTCCTTAAAATGTAATCATACTAATACTTTTATAATTTAAAATGCATTAAAATATTGTAAGTTTTAAGAATAAAATAAAAAATGTAATAACATGGCGAAAAATATTAAGTGATACTGTAGATTTTTTAACTTTTGACTAAATAAAATTGAAATCCTAGATTTTTAACTCTTGAATAAATAAAATTGAAATCCCAAAAATAATCTAATTTCATAAAATAAAATGTGTAGAACCCTAACCCTAGTTGGGTGTGGAGAGATTTCAAATATCTGCCTAAGATATTAAAATGTAATAATATTGAATACTATTACAATTTAAAATGTATTAAAATATTGTAAGTTTGAAGAATAATTACACAATATAATAACAATAACATATTCATATTTAGATCACTAAGTATTTTATCTTAGTCACTTACTTTTTTGTTTAAGTAATAATAGTAAGTACTTTTAGAGAATATGATTTTAATTATTTTAGTAATAATTTTTCCTAAAGATAAAGAATTGTTTATCATTTCAAATTTGTAACTGTTTTGAAATGTCTTGGGTAAATAAAATTGAAATCTCAAAAATAATTTAATTTGGTAAAAATAAAATAGCACTAAAATATTTACTTAGCTATAAAACTAAACTTCACAAAACCTATTAAATAACACAAATATTTCCTTAACTATAAAACTAAACTTTACAAATCCTGCATATTTGTATTATGTGGAGAGCCCTAGCCTTAGTTGAGTGTATATAGATTTGAAATGTCTGCTTAAAATATTAAAATGGAATAATATTAATACAACAAAGAATAAAATAAAAAAAATTAATAACATGGCAAAATATTTTTCATGATACTGTAGATTTTTAACTTTTTAGTAAATAAAATTGAAATCCTAAAAATAATCTAATTTCATAAAATAAAATGTGTAGAGCCCTATATTTTTAATAGTATTATTAATATTATAACTTTGTCCCTTTGACAAAAAGTAATTTTTACTATAACTAATGAAGCAAAAAATTAAATTCATAAAAACTAATGATTCTTCCCTTTCATAATTATGGCCATCCATTTAGGCATGACTTAACTAATGGGAGACAAAATTTGTCTTCATAATTTGTTTACTTGCCACATCCTCCCCTCAAACCAAAATTATCTAGGCATTTATAGATTGTTGTTGCACTCTCAGACAATCTGCAAGAAGAGGTCATTTTTTTTCAGCCAATACAATACAGATAAATCATTTTTCAATATTTTTTTGTTAAAAATTTATCATGTTGACATAGGAAAAGTAAAAATTTAAATCAAATTTGCTTGACAAGAAAAATAATCCTGTCTTTTGATTGGTTTACAATCAATAGATTAAAGTACTTGCAATAGTACTGGTCGAAGGTAGGTACTAATAATAAAGATAAAGAGCGTTGGCTAATGCTGAATACATCTTTAGAATGACAACTGTTGAGCATTGTTGTCTCTAAAAGGAGAATAAGATTACAACTTACTCCACTAGTTAAAAAAATCTACAAGCAACCATACTATCTGTTTTAAAAAAAGACCACTAAGAAGTGTACAAGAAATTGTGATATTTAATTTACAACTGTTATAATCCATTTTGAATGGTATGCATGGTTACATTTTATTTTTTTATTCATTGATGTGAAAAGCAATGAGTAAGATTGATAAAAATAGTCACTTCACTATATATTTTACAATTATTTTTATAAAATAGAAAATAATTAAACTCTATTATATAAAAAAGCTACATTTTTCTTCATTTAATATTGTTACAAATAATATATCTACAAATTTTTAAGATTTATATTTTGAAAAAACATCATATTCATTATTGAAAATGCTTAATTTTATTTAAATAATTGACATATTAAGAATTTAGTTTTTTAATGGAAGATTTTATATCAAATTCAAATAGTTTAATATATTATGTGATAATATTTTTTTTGAATTATTTATCTATCTATCTATTTATATTATTCATTATAGTATATAAATTATGTGTTTTTAATTATGACTTCAAGAGTTATGCTCATAGGTGTAATTAAATAGTAGTAATGGGCAGATTGTAATGGCATGACTCCTTAATTAAAATTTGATAGCCACTTACATGTTAAATTATTAATATTTAATAATAAACATATTATAGATATATAGGTAGAGAAATATATAGATAGATAGATATACTTGTAAAAAAAATGCACTTTTCTTGTGCCTAGTCTAGGCTAATCAAATAAAATGCATACACATAAGATAAATAATTTGAGTGTCATATGTTGACAAGTTTAATTTTTATATTTCAATAGGAAATAGGGAGGTCAAGAACACTTAGCTCTATGAATGAGAAATGATGACAATAGATAAAGATTCTAAAATGTGTTGGTATTTTGCCTAAAAAAATGTGATCTCTTAGTCTAGAAGGTGCCTCTGGCTCTAGGCATAATTTATACTCTATTAGAGGATGGGTCCAAGGATCTAGTATAGGTGTGTGATCATGATCTAATCCTCTACACCCAAACTTATATTGCTCTTGATTTATAATTCTAATCTTCTACTCACTTTGTTGGTATTAGTTTACTCTACTTATCAACTTAGGGGACTACAACATTAAGAAATACCTTTGATAGGTTGTCATTGGATCATTAGTAATATTCACCTAGACCAACCCCTTGAGAGCGAACAAGATCAAAGGCTACAAGAAAACTAGTTTTTCTACACCAATCTAAGTGTTTTGCTAGGTTTTAGGAGAGGAAGGTAAAGGGGGCTTAGTCTAGGATAATCTAATTAGATGCATACAGATAAGCATAAATCAACCTATACTAAGCATTCCACGGATATGATGCATCAAGTTTTCATATCAAAACATTTAGAAGCATTCAAAATTACTACAATCACATTTCTAATACATAGAAACATTATAACCATTAAATAAAAAACATAATATAAATTTAGATTTTCTAATGTCAATTTCTAAAACTCTAATATTCGCCTAGACCAACCCCTTGAGAGCGAACAAGATCAAAGGCTACAAGAAAACTAATTTTTCTACACCAATCTAAGTGTTTTGCTAGGTTTTAGGAGAGAAAGGTAAAGGGGGCTTAGTCTAGGATAATCCAATTAGATGCATACAGATAAGCATAAATCAACCTATACTAAGCATTCCACGGATATGATGCATCAAGTTTTCATATCAAAACATTTAGAAGCATTCAAAATTACTACAATCACATTTCTAATACATAGAAACATTATAACCATTAAATAAAAAACATAATATAAATTTAGATTTTCTAATGTCAATTTCTAAAACTCTAATATTCGCCTAGACCAACCCCTTGAGAGCGAACAAGATCAAAGGCTACAAGAAAACTAATTTTTCTACACCAATCGAAGTGTTTTGCTAGGTTTTAGGAAAGAAAGGTAAAGGGGGCTTAGTCTAGGATAATCCAATTAGATGCATACAGATAAGCATAAATCAACCTATACTAAGCATTCCAAGGATATGATGCATCAAGTTTTCATATCAAAACATTTAGAAGCATTCAAAATTACTACAATCACATTTCGAATACATAGAAACATTATAACCATTAAATAAAAAACATAATATAAATTTAGATTTTCTAATGTCAATTTCTAAAACTCTAATATTCATGATTAGAGTGCTGAAAACCTCAAATAGATTCTCCAATTATAGCCATAATTCAAGAATGAAAAACAAGATTAGAATTCCCAAAAATCTAATATCCACATGTTTCTAATGTCTATTATACAAATAGATTCTCCTAGGAGATAGTAAACTGTCATCATCATTCATTCTAGTAACTAAGAAATATCTTTCTCTAAACTTAAGAGTATTTATAAATTTTCTAGTGCTAATAATTTTACCAAAATTCCATCATCATGAAGGATCTTCAAAGGTACCAAGGAAAGAAGCACCAAGACCAATTAGAGTGAGCTACCACTAGACCATATGATACAATTAATTTCTATGGATGCTTATGCAACTCTAGTCAACCCCAAGCTTACGAAGAGAGTCATGGATCCACAAACAATCATGTTTAATCTCAAGAATACTTAAAGGTCTCTCACAAGGTAAAATAATCCATTCAAAGGTCTCTCTCAACACTCAAAAAAGGATTATACAAGATTTTCGTTGCAATCCACTCGTGGATTCACACAAGGATTGCCTACAACTAAATTGCTCTTAGTTTAACACAAGAATTTCTCACAACCAACATAAAACCTTGCAGCAATAAATCAAGGGTTTACTCAAAATCATTGTTACATCCCCAATTTTGACTATGTTTAACTTTTACTTTTTATGTGATATACTAGATAAGTAATCATAGATTAATCATTTAATGTTTATAGAAAATGTAAAGATAAATGATTGATTATATGGATTATGATTAATGCTTAGATTTAGATCTGAGATTACATGTTGATTAAGATTATTTTAGCGTGATGTTTAATGATTTATTGATGATACACTAATCATAGTTGTATGATTGTGAGTGTAACCAAGAAAAGAGATTTCCAATTCCAAGACAAGAAGGAGAGTATATCACCCGGGAGAAGAAATAGATGTTGTGGAAAAAGTTAGGTGGCTATTTGAGTTTCAAAGTTGTTCTTTATGTGAATCGTCGTGAGACAGAGTATGTATTAGTTGTCTACCCTTATTTAGTCAGTTTCAATTCGATTATTATTATTTTTTCGAGTAAGGATTTTTTTGACATCAAACGTTGTTTAATTTGGTCTTGTGATAGACGTTTTGGAGCTTATGGTTTAACCATTCTTCTCATAGGGAAGTTTTTGACCATGTTTCTTTCTTTGCTTGTCGACTGTTGTTGACGTCAACAAGAGGTTGCAAAGGGAGAGAAGATCTTGACCCCATTGTTGCAACTTGCAAATGGTAATTTTCATCATTCTTAGAATGGTGTTGCTACAATTAATTTGTTATTTTGTATTTATTTAAATGTATATTTTGATAATATATGTATATTATGTCTTCCTTACATGTTTTAAACACTTACCATCACGAGTAGATAGCTATCAATGGTTTTGATAACCATAACCTCGAGGTGGTGCCACAAGGGGGCACATGTTCCCTACACTACCATGAAAGATGGGAAGAGTGGGATGAATCCTTGGTTTGTTGGGATCTGCATGCTCATTTTGAGGAGCTTTCGATGGTAATGCTCTCAAGAGTGTGTATTATGGGCTCTCAGGTGCGGGGGGTCAGTTAGTTACTATTATATTTTCCATTGTGAATGGGGAGTGGTTTTCATTTGGCTATGGATAATAGAGTGAAGGATGGACTATGCTTGGAGATAGAAAGAAGGATTAAGGAAGCTTGAGTCGTGAGCCTACAGACCTAAAGAGGACCATGTTTAAACCTTGTTAGGTAATTTCTTAATGTTGGTCGTAGCCATGGTGCTGGATACTTAATATATTTATTTATTATATATATACATTTTCTTGTGTATGGGGATGACTGAGTAAGCTGATACCATTCCTTTTCTTTCATAATAGTTGTTCGATATCTGGCCTTGTATATTGTAATTTATACTGTAAAACTTGATAGGCCACGGGCTGTATATCATTAACTTGTTTGTTTTGAATAAGCTGGGAATAAATGCTTAGAGACAAGCTCTTTCCAATCAGTAAAGACTGTATGCCATGTTTGAATGATAACTTTTGTACAATCATTCTATAACGCACTCGATTGTAATGAGAATGCAGTCAGCTCCTCTTGGCCAAGGAAGCCTTTTATTCATTAAGTAAACCAATATTTTAGCAATCTCTCATCAAGATGAGAGCAGGGTGCCATAGTGAAGAAAGTCTGAGGTATGTAATATCTAGTGAGGCTCTATATAACATTAGATACTTAACCTTTCTTTTGTATAGCCAGCCTGAGTCGAGGTTAAATACCTGAGCCCAATTATGAGTGGGTGACTGGTATGATACTCATATTGTTGCTATTGACTAATGTTATTTTGATATGTTAACAATACTACCTTGGCATAATCTTGGAGATCTATAGATTCAAAACATGCCATTCTATGTCATTCCTTTGGTGGTAAAATGGTAAGCTATTTGTTTCAAAGCCTAGCTTTAAAAGATATGTGTATGAAGTATGTCAAGAAACCTTTTTTTCGGTAAGGGACTCTTTATTATTCCTTTGGGTATGTCATGGGATTAGAAAAGATGTTTACTAAGAATCTTGTATACATGCATACTGAACATGCAAATGTTTTCATAAGAATATGATTGTCATGTATATAGACATTAAATTATCACATTGGATTAGAAGGGAATCCAATAACTAAATTAATTGTCTTGGACAAACAATGATTGTTCTATCAAAATATTATCAGTGTCAATACTAGACACCTGAAACCAAAAAATACTTACATGTTTAACTTGTGAATCATGAAATAGACTGACATGGATTAATAGATTTCACATTGATGTGGCAACCAGTAAACTTCTCTAAAAGGTTGGAAGACCTCTATGATATTTATTTGGTCTTGTACTCCAGAGTTCGGAGTAGAAAATGAAAGTTAGTGACACTTTGAGTAAGAATTACCTATATATTTGGTAATGGATTTAGTAAACGAATCTTACTGTTGGATGATAACTTCTAATTCAAGTTAGATGTGGGTGAACAATCGACTAAATTCATTGTGAACGTCTATGTATATGAAATCTTTGGCCAATGTAATGCATCCATCTATGCATGCATTAGTCGGTTCACTATGCTCTAGATGGCATAACCTTCCAGTAGTGCCATACATAGTTAGAGTGGATCTATAGTTGTATGCATGTGTAGAGTTATGAAGGACACACCACTAGAGACACAAATGGAAAACCTATTGGTTTCTTATATCTATTTCCTTTGTGAAGGGAAGGGCCACTTCTAGGGAGGAAGTTATGCGGGAGATCGCCGGTCTGTGGTTGGAGGAAAAGCACTCTGGTAATGCTCTCCTTCCCAAGAAGATGACAAGCTGAGACTTATGAAGACAAATATCAAAACTCCAGATGTGGTATATTAAATTATATGACTTGTTAGTCAAATTCTATGTAAACTTGACATTATTTCCATTAGCAAATATTATGATTGTAAAGTGAAGGAATTCACTAACATGCTAGCTTGAAACATGTTTTACATTTTCAATTTGAAAATGATAGCACAAAAACCACAATCATCTTCTTCTTCCACTATTTCTATCCTCAACTACAAAGCACCAAGCTCTTATAACCCCTAAAGATCTTAGGAACTACAAGATTACACAATAACAATACAAGAAAGCAATTCATATATTCAAATTCAGTTTCCACCAGGCGACAAGAACATACATCTGACTATGTAGCGATAGGCCCTTATTTTAATAGATAACAAACATAATCTAACATGAACAGCTAAGAGACCTCAATAACAAACATTGCTTCATTCATTTACATAATGATGTTTACATTGTTAATATCTATTTCTAGATTGCAGCTCTAATATATCTACACTTATTCTATCTTCCCTATCTACTTCAACCTGCACGGGGTCTTTTCCTCTACATAAAAGTTTATGAATTTTCTCATGCTCTCTTTCTTCATTCAATCAACATCTGGTCACCTTCCTTATTAATCCCTTCAGTCTACATCATTTCCTTCTTTTATCCTTACCTTCCTTATTCCTCCTGCTATGGGCCTGTATTGATCAGCCTCCTTGAGTTGGCTTCACTCCTTTTCGGCCTCCCACTGACCTCTCTCTGAACGACCCTTTATACTTTGGCATTTCTTCCCATACTCTGATTTACAACCTTCCCTTGTTTTATATACGGCCTTCTCTATTTATCTGCACGACCTCCTTCTAGAGTCTTCTATATCTGTTCGGCCTAGTCATACCTTTTCCAATCATTCTATTGGCCTTTTATTTCCTTTTATACTAAATTGACCTTCATTAATTTGCCTCTCTTCGATCTTCAATTTACAGCTGACTCACTGCCTTTTAGTTCGGTCTTCTTCCTCTTTCGGCCTCAATTATGATTAGCCTATTTTCTCTTCTTTTCAACCTTCCTCCCTCTCCATATTGGCCTCCGCCTTTTTATTGTATTGCTACTGGGCTTTTCTTTATCATCACCCCCTTACCATACTTTTGGCCTCCTCCATATTTTGACCATCACTTGCCTCTTAATGGCTGCCTCTTCTCATAACTGTTCATCATGATGGATTCTTTCTTTGCTTCTGGCCCTAACAGCTTCTCACCAACCTTCACCAAACCACTGCTCTATCCCACATGATGTCACTTTCAAAAATAACTTCCTTCATTATTCTTTTCCATCATTCATAACTGAAGTTGAATATGTCTACTCAATAAACGTAACTGACTCTTTTAACTACTCACTAATCTATAACTATTCATTTCCTTTTGCTGAAGGCAAACATATCAAAATATTAAGCTCCCTTCCTACTGACAGTTTTCCAGAAGATTCTGCAACTGACCATAGTAACTGTTCGTTTACCCAATCTTGTCCACTTCCTGCAACTGTTACAACGTCCTCAACTCATTCAGGTCTCTTGATAATTAGCTATTAATGTTCTTGTCACTGTGGCGATAGGAACTTCCTTCCACCTGAAACCTATCATCTAACCCATCACATCAAACCCAAAATCAACTCCTAACACAAATCTATCATCTAACCCTGCACATGAGGATAATAATCAAAACTTAGCTATCTAGTTTCCTTTCTTCTGCTTCTTCCACAATCTTTTTGGTACAGTTATCATATTTCTCCAACATTGTTGTGCCATTTCCAACGCTCCATTCATAACTAGTTTCCTCCAAAGTTTCATTTCCCACTCAGCCACATATAGATCAATGCAAATGACTTTAAATAGACTATCCAACTATCCTTCAATCTAATCAAATTCATATTTCAACAACAACTTCTCTTCGACTTCACCATATGTATTATAACTCATAAAATTCTTACAAAAATTTGTATATCTCTCTTCATAATTTTGTCCTAACTCCTCACTACTCCACAAATCAAAATAAAGCAAAACAATGTACTCATATAGGACCGAGAATTTTACCTCTTCTTGTAGCTCTGCAATAACCCCTTTATCATAAGCCTCTATCCTCATTTCCACGTCTCCCACTGATTCATTTGTCTTCAGGTTTCCATCAACATATTCTTTCATTTTAGTTATTGCACATTTTGTGGATTCATCTTCAACCAGATTATCTGTTGTCCTCTTATTCTAAATTGTATTCTCACCTCCAAGAGCTTCACAAATTCTTATTTCTTCAACCTCTACAATAGCGGCAAGCTCACTCTTTGCCTCTTCTTGGTTTTCCTCATTCCAGGTTATTTCTACTCTGTTTTGTCCTTCATTCTTCTTACCCCTTGAGCTTTTCAATTGGCCTCTGTTTATTTCCTTGTTTCCTTTTATATTTCTTTCTGCTCATTTCTTTCTCATCTACAAGCCTCCACAACTCCATTTCATATTCATAAATGCCAACTGCATCATTCATGTCTACACTCTTCTCATCTTTGTCCATCAAAATTTTATCTTCAACTATAAATTGAAAATTTTCAAAAGTTATTTGTTTACCTTTCATCTTGCACACATCCTCCTCTATCTTCTTCCAAGCTGCTCCATTCTCCATCTGCTTTGGTATGATGCTAGTCAATACCTTTGTGTCTTCATCTTCTCCTTTCTGTTGCTTTGGTTCTCTTGCATGCTTCTTCACACAATCACTTTCCTTTCTAGCTTCATGGTGTAACAATATTTCTTCATTTTCCTTAAACTCTTCTTTACAAGTTTCAGCTTGTTGTATGTGACCATCCTGCTGCAAACTTAACTCTATCTCCTTCATCTTATTCTCTTTTTCATGTTTTCTATTCTCTTGAGAGATTTTCTTCTCACCGCATCCTACTGCACCAACTTCCCTTGCTGTTGTCTCAGACTTCACCCTCCATACTTGGCTTCCTGCAGTTCCAAACTGCTGACTTCTTATTGCTGCACCTTTCTTCCATGATCTATGATCTATTTGCTGCCTTAAAACACTTTCATTATACTTCTTTTCTTTCCAACTTGTCCTCTCATATTGGTTCTTCTTTAATTCGGTCATGCCTCCCATGATTGAAATAGGTTTACTATCATAAACTTCATCATAACCAGCATCTTGTTTACTCTTTCTATGCTGCCTCTTAAACCAATTTGGCACTATATAACCATGGTTTTCTTTCTTTCCTCTATCAACTTGCATAACCCTATTCTTAATTTCACATCTATGACCAAAATCAACATTTGTACTCACATGTACCTCTTCTTTATCTCGTTGTCCAGGCTTGCTATCATCCTTGTCTTCATTGCTTGTCAGCTTGTCTTCCTCATAGGCTTCCTCCCCTTCATCTGTAACATCTTTTAGGGCATCTTGAAATTCATAATCAACCTTAACATCTATATTCTCATCTAAAATCAATGTCATACTATTCTCTTCTACACATTTAAGTTCTTTGTATTGTACCTCCTCCTACTGTTCTGTTGCAATTCGTTCATGCATACCAGCTACTGCAATATGGTTTCATCTTCTCTCATCTTCACCTCTTTCCTCGAGTGCTTTTCTTGCCCCATATTTCGTTACCTTCAAGGTCCCATTCTTGACCTTCCTCAACACATTATTCATACCTGCACACAAATCTGCAAACATAATATTAGCACACAAAATAAGAGACCACAATGTCTCAATTAATGCTCTCTTCATGAGTAAGTGCAAGAAGATTGGGGGCCAAAAAGGGGTCTTAAGTGGCCACTTTTTTTCTAAAATCAGGAAATGATGGCCTTGGATGAGAAATTGAGCATAGTTACAATCAAAATTTGGAGATGCAACCAAAACAATGTTCGTAGTGCTCCAAGTCTACTTTCTAAACTATTTTTTTTTTTTAAAAATGGTATAGATTAAGGGGTTCAAAAGAGGGAGCCATAGAAATTGGTGTTGTTTCTGTCAAAAAAACATAACATAGCATGTTTTGTGGCTCCCTCAAAAGGTTAACTTTTTTTTGCTATTTTTAAAATCGCTTCAGTGAGAAATTAGCTAACAGCATGTAGTTTATGCCTGATTTTTTTGATATTTTTTTGATGAATATTTGATTTTTTACTATTTTTCAAAGTGGACACATCCTAAAAAATAGAATTTTGGCTGTGCTACCCCTATAAATTTTGAAAACTAAATGAAAATCATTTTTTCTTTTTTTTAATATGTGTAGAATGGAGTCTAGTTTCTAAATATGTCATTTTTTTGAAATTTCAATGAATGGTTAGTTTACAATGAAAAAAAGACCAAATAGTGGTTTTTGCCCAAAATCGGACACACAAACAAAAGAAACTAAAGATGAAAGGCTTAACATTGTCAAAATATGGAAAAAATTACATTGTTAAATAGCTAAGAGAAAGCCTACCATTATCCAGGTGTTTGATTTGTTTGACTTTGAAACACGTGCAAATCTGAGGGTTAGCACGAACAAAATTATGTGAAATCTTGAAGAATCTGCAAAAACACGTCTGTGGATGTTGAAAAGGCACTCCAAGCCTTTGGGTTGGAAATCCAAAGCAAATCCCAAGCCCAAGGCTTGGGATTCCCAAAGCACAACATAACGTGAGCGCATTATAATGCGAGCGCGTTATGTTGTGCTTTTTTGCTTTTTTGCATGTTTACCGGCATTTTCCCAGTTCGACATAACACAAGCGCATTATGTCTTTCTTTGAATGAGATATGTTCAAATTTCATAAGTATGTTTCATGGATGTTTATATCTATTCTTGTAGGTATGTATGCATGCTTGTATGTATGTACACATATGCATGCTTGTATGTATGCATCTTTGTATGTATGTATGTTTGTATGTATGCATGTATGTATGTATGCATCTTTGTATGTATGTATGTTTGTATGTATGCATGTATGTATGTAAGTGTTTTGGGTTTAGTGTATATAAGGACCTGAGCCTGTATAGTTTTGAGGGTTGAGGGTTGAGGGATTAGGGCTTACGTAATAGGTAGAGGGTAGAGGGTTGAGGGTTACAGTTGAGGGTTAATATTCAGGTTGTTGAGTTTATAAGATTAAGTGTGTAAGGCGTGGGGATTAGGGTTTAGGGTTTACGATATGGATTGAGGGTATATAAGGCATAGGGTGACTTGGGTTGAGAGCACGTATGGTTTAGGTTTAATTTAAGTATAGGGTTGAGCCACAATATTCAAGGTTTAGGATATAAGGGTGAGGTTATATGGTCTAGGGATGAGGGTTTGAGGGTGTAGGCTTCAAGATTAAGGTATAGGGTTGATGATTGAGATATTAGGGCTTAAGTATATTGTTGAGGGTATAGGGTTGAGGGTTTAGGGATAGGTTTTAGGGTTTAAGGTTTAAGGGTTAAGGGTTGAGGGATAGGGTTTAAGGTTTAGGGGTAAGGGATTAGGGTTTAAGGTATAGTGTCTTGGGTTGAGGGTTTAGGAATAGGGATAGCATTTAGGGTTTCAGGACGAGGGATTAGGGTTGAGGGTTGAGGGTTAAGGGATTAAGGTTTAAGGTATAACTTGCTGAGGGTTGAGTGTTTAAGGATAGGGTTTAGGGTTTAGGGTTGAGGGATTAGGGTTTAGAGTTAAGGGATTAGGGTTTAAGGAATAGTGTTGAGTGTTGAGGGTTTAGGGATAGGGTTTAGGGTTGAGGGATTATGGTTTAGGGTTGATGGATTAGGGTTTAAGGAATATTGTTGAGGGTTGAGGGTTTAGGAATATGGTTTAGGGTAGAGGGATTCGGGTTTAGGGTTGACAGATTAGGGTTTAGGGTTGACGGATTAGGGTTTAATGTTGAGAGTTGAGGGTTGAGGATTGAGGGTTTAGGGATAGGGTTGATGGTCAATGGATTAGGGTTAAAGTAGAGTGTTGAGGGTAGAGGGATCAGGGATAGGGTTTAGGGTTGAAGGTTTAACGATTGAGGGTTGAGGCTTTAGGGTTGAGGGTTAAGGGATTGGGGTTTAATATATAGTGTTGAGCGTCGAGGGTTTATGGATAGGTTTTAAGGTTTAAGTGTTAAGGGTTGAGGTATAGGGTTTAGGGTTTAGGGATAAGGGATTAGGGTTTAAGGTATAGTGTTGAGGGTTGAGGGTTTAGGAATAGGGATAGCGTTTAGGGTTTAGGGATGAGGGATTAGGGTTGAGGGTTGAGCGATTAGGGTTTAAGGTATAGTGTCGAGGGTTGAGGGTTTATTGATAGTGTTTAGGGTTAAGGGTTGAGGGATTAGGTTTTAGGTTGATGGATTAGGGTTTAAGGTATAGTGTTGAGGGTTGAGGGTTTAGGGATAGGGTTTAGGGTTGGTGGATTAGCATTTAATGTTGAGGTTAGGGTTAGAGTGTCAAGGGTAGAGGGACTAGGGATAGGGTTTAGGGTTGAAGGTTTAAGGATTGAGGGTTGAGGTTTTAGGGATGAGGGTTTAAGGCTTAAGATATAGTGTCGAGTGTTGAGGGTGTAGGGGTAGGGTTTAAGTTTTAAGGGTTAAGGGTTGAGGGATAGGGATTAGGGTTTAAGGTATAGTGTTAAGGGTTGATAGTTTAGAGAGAGGGTTTAGGTTTGAGGGATTAGGGTTTAGGGTTGATGAATTAGGGTTTAATGTTGAGAGTTAAGGGTTGAGGGTTGAGGGTTGAGGGATAGGGTTGATGGTCAAGGGATTAGGGTTAAAGTAGAGTGTCGAGGGTAGAGGGATTAGGGATAAGGTTTAAGGTTGAAGGTTTAAGGATTTAGGGTTGAGGCTTTAGGGGTGAGGGTTAAGGGATTAGGGTTTAAGATATAGTGTCGAGTGTCGAGGGTGTAGGGATAGGTTTTAGGGTTCAAGTTTTAAGGGTTAAGGGTTGAGGGATAGTATCGATCCCATTGAGGGTTTAGGAATAGGGATAGTGTTTAGGGTTTAGGGATGAGGGATTAGGGTTGAGGGTTGATGGATTAGGGTTGAGGGTTGATGGATTAGGGCTTAAGGATAGGGTTTAGGGTTGAGGGATAAGGGTTTAAGGTATAGTGTTGAGGGTTTAGAGATAGGGTTTAGGGTTAAGGGATTAGAACTAAGAGTTGAGGGATTAGGGTTTGACGTTGAGTGTTGAGGGTTGAGGTTTTAGGGTTGAGGGTTTAGGGATAGGGTTGAGGGTCGAGGGATCAGAGTTAAGGGTTGAGGGATTAGGGTTTGATGTTGAAGGTTGAGTACATTGAGGTTCGAGGGTTGAGGGTTTAGGGATAGGGTTGAGGGTCGAGGGATTAGGGTTAAAGTAGAGTGTCGAGGGTATAAGCATTAGGGATAGGGTTGGAGGGTTTAGGGATAAGGGATTAGGGTTTAAGGTATAGTATCAAGCCCATTGAGAGTTTAGGAATAGGGATAGTGTTTAGGGTTTAGGGATGAGGGATTAGAGTTGAGGGTTGAGGGATTACGGTTGAGGGTTGAGGGATTACGGTTTAGGGTTGAGGGTTGAGGGATTAGGGTTTAAGGTATAGTGTTGAGGGTTTAGGGATGAGGGATTAGAGTGAAGGGTTGAGGATTAGGATTTGACATTGAGGGTTGAGGGTTGAGGCTTTAGGGTTTAGGGTTTAGGGATAGGGTTGAGGGTCAAGGGATTAGAGTTAAGGGTTGAGGGATTAGGGTTTGACGTTGAGGGTTGAGGGTTGAGGTTCAAGGGTCGAGGGTTTAGGGATAGGGTTGAGAGTCGAGGGATTAGGGTTAAAGTAGAGTGTCGAGGGTATAAGGATTAGGGATAGGGTTGGAGGGTTTAGGGATAAGGGATTAGGGTTTAAGGTATAGTATTGAGCCCATTGAGGGTTTAGGAATAGGGATAGTGTTTAGGGTTTAGGGATAGGGTTTACGGTTGAGGGATTAGAGTTAAGGGTTGAGGGATTAGGGTTTGACATTGAGTGTTGAGGGTTGAGGTTTTAGGGTTGAGAGTTTAGGGATAGGGTTGAGGGTCGAGGGATTAGAGTTAATGGTTGAGGGATTAAGGTTTGACGTTGAGGGTTAAGTACATTGAGGTTTGAGGGTTAAGGGTTTAGGGATAGGGTTGAGGGTCGAGGGATTAGGGTTAAAGTAGAGTGTTGAGGGTATAAGCATTAGGGATAGGGTTGGAGGGTTTAGGGATAAGGGATTAGGGTTTAAGTTATAGTATCGAGCCCATTGAGGATTTAGGAATAGGGATAGCATTTAGAGTTTAGGGATGAGGGATTAGAATTGAGGGTTGAGGGATTAAGGTTGAGGGATTAGGGTTTAGGGATAAGGTTTAGGGTTGAGGGTATAGTGTTGAGGGTTTAGGGATAGGGTTTAGGGTTGAGGGATTAGAGTGAAGGGTTAAGGGATTAGGATTTGACGTTGAGGGTTAAGGGTTGAGGCTTTAGGGTTTAGGGATAGGGTTGAGGGTCGAGGGATTAGAGTTAAGGGTTGAGGGATTAGGGTTTGATGTTGAGGGTTGAGAGTTGAGGGTTAAGGTTCGAGGGTCGAGGGTTTAAGGATAGAGTTGAGGGTCAAGGGATTATGGTTAAAGTAGAGTGTCAAGGGTATAAGGATTAGGGGTAGGGTTGGAAGGTTTAGGGATAAGGGATTAGGGTTTAAGGTATAGTATTGAGCCCGTTGAGGGTTTAGGAATAGGGATAGCATTTAGGGTTTAGGGATGAGGGATTAGAGTTGAGGGTTGAGGGTTGAGGGATTAGGGTTTAGGGATAAGGTTTAGGGTTGAGTGTTGAGGGATTAGGGTTTAAGGTATAGTATCGAGCCTGTTGAGGGTTTAGGGATGAGGGATTAGAGTTGAGGGTTGAGGGATTAGGGTTGAGGGATGAGGGCTTAGGGTTTAGGGATAAGGTTTAGGGTTGAGGGTTGAGGGATTAGGGTTTAAGGTATAGTGTTGAGGGTTTAGGGATAGGGTTTAGGGTTGAGGGATTAGAGTGAAGGGTTGATGGATTAGGATTTGACGTTGAGGGTTGAGGGTTGAGGCTTTAGGGTTTAGGGTTTAGGGATAGGGTTGAGGGTCGAGGGATTAGAGTTAAGGGTTGAGGGATTAGGGTTTGACATTGAGGGTTGAGGTTCGAGGGTCAAGGGTTTAGGGATAGGGTTGAGGTTCAAGGGATTAGGGTTAAAGTAGAGTGTCGAGGGTATAAGGATTTGGGATAGGGTTGGAGGGTTTAGGAATAAGGTATTAGGGTTTAAGGTATGGTATCAAGCCCATTGAGGGTTTAGGAATAGGGATAGTGTTTAGGGTTTAGGGTTGAGGGATTAGAGTTAAGGGTTGAGGGATTAGGGTTTAACGTTGAGTGTTGAGGGTTGAGGTTTTAGGGTTGAGGGTTTAGGGATAGGGTTGAGTGTTAAGGGTTTAGGTTTTAGGGTTGAGGGTCGAGGGTTTAGGGATAGGGTTTAGGGTTGAGGGATTAGAGTGAACGGTTGAGGGATTAGGATTTGACGTTGAGGGTTGAGGGTTGAGGGTTGAGGTTTTAGGGTTTAGGGTTTAGGGATAGGGTTGAGGGTCGAGGGATTACAATTAAGGGTTGAGGGATTAGGGTTTGACATTGAGGGTTGAGGGTTGAGGGTTGAGGTTCAAGGGTTGAGG
This sequence comes from Cunninghamia lanceolata, assembly GCA_027924645.1. Lineage (NCBI taxonomy): Eukaryota > Viridiplantae > Streptophyta > Pinopsida > Cupressales > Cupressaceae > Cunninghamia > Cunninghamia lanceolata. The sequence goes on from BSBN01000070.1 coordinate 533,656, forward strand.
GTTTCAGGATAGGGTTCAGGGTCGAGGGATTAGGGTTAAAGTAGAGTGTCAAGGGTATAAGGATTAGGGATAGGGTTGGAGGGTTTAGGGATAAGGGATTAGGGTTTAAGGTATAGTATCAAGTCCATTAAGGGTTTAGGAATAGGGATAGTGTTTAGGGTTTAGGGATGAGGGATTAGAGTCAAAGGTTGAGGGATTAGGGTTTAGGGATAAGGTTTAGGGTTGAGGTAGACAAGGAGCGACTTAGAGACATAGAGAGGGGAGAGGTAGAGAGGTAGAGAGGTGAGGGGGAGAGATAAGTGAGATATAGAACATGAGCTAATGGAACTAGAGGTGAGATATTTTAAAGGTGCTATTGAAGGTGAGATAGGCACAAATATTTATGGATCAATCTATAGCAGGACAAAACATGAGTGCGTTATAACGCGAGCGCATTATAACGCGCTCACATTTTGTCCTGCTATAGAAATGGTAAAAAAGGGTTGACCCCTGTGATCTAGGCCCACATGCTCTATTTTCATGCTAATTATGCGCGTGCTCTGACAAAAAAGAAGTGCTTTCATGCTGTTGGGAAGTTCACATGCACATTTTACACATTCTACCACCTTTGCATGATCTTTCCACCACCTTTTCTACTTTGCCAACTTGAGGAGGAGGAAATAACATAGTTTTCACACCAAGTTTGATATATATCTATTCAAGTTTCAATTTTTGTAGTGTTGCAATGTTAATTGTGATTCAATTTTAGGAATTTAACATTATAGATTGGTTAATAGTATTGTTGTTAGTAATTATATTTGAGTGTTATTCAATTTAACATTGAAAAGGAAGCAATTGGTGAAAAACTCAAATTGTTGAGGAGTTTGATGCAAGAAGAAAAAAATACTACATAATTGGGTACTCTCTCCATTTGAATCTTCATTTTTTAGGTATGTCAAGTCTTTACATGCATGGTCTTTACATTTTCCTTAATTCTATTTCAATTACTTTATCATGCTTTATCATACATGTTTAAAATACACATTCCCAATCAAGAAAGCAGCCTACAATCTCACATGATGCCATGTATATTTTCTACACTTGGGCTCTTTAATAATTATGTGTAATAAACAAACCTTAACATACCATGATGTCAAACTATACAAGAATCAATCCTTACAACATAAAAAAAATACAATCCCACTATTATCTTGTCATATTAACAAGCTAAAATACAAATGAATAGGTGCCAAGATCATACAAGTATGCACATGACATGATGATTTGTATGCACATATCTTGGTCTAGGACATTCCTTACGCACCTATTCATGATGATTTGTACATGCACATGACAAAACAATTGTTGTCTATTCCTTCACAAGCCACCCAAATCCTAGTATCCCTAGTACCAACAAAACACCTTCTCAATTCCAAATCCTAGTAGCCCTAGCAACGACAAACATGTCAAATTGGGTCTACCTCAACCTTTTTAAGCATGAAGTCCCATGTACTCTTTTCATGGCTGCAATAATTTGCTTTGTATGCTTTGTACCTATTTTGGTTGAGTGACATTTACTCTTTTACATGATGATTGTATGTACATTTACTATGAAGGGTTGAATGGCATATATTTTAGTTATTTGTATGGATTCATTTCTTAGGAACTAATATTGGTCTCTTTATCATGCTACATACAAATTCTCTATCATGCCGAGGAAACGATCAAGAATTAAACCAACATAGGAAGAAATAGAAGCTAAGAATGCAAAGAAAGCAGTGGCTATGAGGGAACTTCGTGAGAAGAGGAAATTGGACATGATAAATGAAGACATGCCAATTGAAGAGAAACCATAACCATCACAAAGAGATATGGTATTGGTGGCACAAAGAGAACGAATGCAAAAACTTCATGCTACGAGAGATTTGAATACCATAGTTGGAGACACGTCCTCTACCGCAAGTCAACATGTAGGGACACCATCTACCACATCTCAAGTTGAGAGTACATCATCACTCACATGTGATGAAGGAGGTACACCATCGTTCCCACCTCAACCTCAAGGTATGTCATCTATTCCATCTTCGATCGAAGGTATGCCATATAGCCCATCTCATTTAAATATTGATGAAATCCCTAATGTTGAGATGAATTTATCTAACTTAACACCACCTAGAATTTTGCATAGAAAGCCAAAGTATTTGATTGATATTGATGAGAATATTTTGCAGCCAATAGATGGTAAGATTCCAAAATGCACTTGTAGAAGATATGCTCATAAGATTTGGAGATTGTTCTTTGAAAAGTTAAATGAGACTACAAGATGTCAACTATTCCTTGAAATGATGCGAAGTATAAAGTATAGGTCCATCATAAAGATTCTTGGGTTGAGAACATCATAGGCTTCAAGTGAAAAATCTATTGTCAAGAATCTAATGAGTGCATATGAGAGTGTGGGTAACACCTCACACACAAAAGATAGTAATGCAACACGGCGTGTGATTACATCGACTATAGTAAGTAGTCAAACAAGGAAATCTCGTCTCATTAGAAAGACGAGTTAAGAATTGAGAATTAATAGGAAAACTTTATCAAGAGTCGTTGGAAGATGCCAAAGAATTGAGGACACTAATGCCAATTAATTATGGGTGTTCTTGGGGAGACTACCACGAAATGATAAACCAATTGTTGAAGCATTGATATCACTAATTGAAGACTTTTGGAAGAATTACACAAGGGTATCTCCGAATCAAAGTGATGTGGTAAGAAGGAGAATCGGTAGTCAGAACCGTGAGCCACATCAAAAGTATTTTCTGGATGAGACTCAAACATAGTTTTATGGTAAATTTCTAGAGAAGTATCCTCAAATTAAAATTTGTCAAAGATATTTTGAAATGCTAAAACCTTTCTATGTCAAGATAAATCACACATGCACTACTTGTTGTTGTAGATTATATATAGAATTTTCTAACCATTTTGATGTTTATAGGTCTATATGTTTAGATATGCATACTAACAATGTTTTGCAGGGTTGTGCCATACGTACCCCACCAACATCTTCAAGAGACTTCATATCAAGAATTTTATGTGAAAGAGAGGAAGGTCAAATATTCTACAAGAAATTATGCTTGGATGGCACATGTCATCATTGCGGTGGCTTGCAACATTTGCCAATATGTGAACATATGGAAAGAACACATGCGGTTGGAAATGAACTAGTAGAGTTTGGCAAGTATAAAATAGTGGCATACAATACAAAAGATGGTAAAGAAGCAAAGAGGTGTGAATTGGTTATTGAAAAGATTCCAGTGTATCAGTTTATGCCTATATTTCGTGACAGCATAGTGTATGAGTATGCAAGACATTCCCATAGAGCTCGATGGTTGGACTTGCAATTCAAGTTATGTAAGGACACATTTATGGTTGGTAGTATTGTTTCAATCATCGACTTTGCAGAGAACTATAGTCTACAGCCATAGCATGAGGTGCAATCACAATATTACAACTCCACACAGGTTTCTATATTTGTGCACATCGCATTCATTCATGCAAATAATAGTATAGAGGATGACAGAAAGATCGTAAGGGAGTATAATTTCTATATTAGTGATGATCACATGCATTCTACAGAGTTCATGCAAGGTTGCTTTCAGGTGTTCTACAATGATTTGGCTAGAAGGGGCATATCGTTCAGTCAGCATATCATATGGTCAGATAACTATGCGTAACAATTCAAGAACTCACGAAACTTCTATTGGCTGAGTGGGAGGCATAATTTTACAGCTATTCAGCATATGTGGAACTTTTGTGAGGCCGAACATAGAAAGGGGGAGCATGATGGTGAAGGAGCATGTATCAAAAGAGCCATAGCATGAGAAGAGTTAAAGTATAAAGACAATGCAAAGTTGACAGATGCAAAATCGATTGTCGAGTGGTGTAATGGTTCCATGGGTCCAGGTAATGAAGGTAAGTGTTCAGTTCGTAGATTTTTTTGGTTGATAGATGATACTAACATTGCACCATATGAGGACTGTTGTACACTGACAAGATCAAATGAGATGCATTCTTTCAAAAGCTCAATTGCAGGTTCATGGAGTATCCATATGTAAAAGATGTCATGCTTTTGTTCTTCCTGTACAATTCAAGCCTGGGATGAGTGTGAGTCAAAGGAGTGGGTTGACGAATGGCAATTAAGGTATCTTAGCCCACTTGACATGTATCGACCCCTGATAGCACTGGAACTAACACAGATGGAATCATCAGTTGACTTTGACCACATATCAGATCTAGTTCAATTAGGTAATATATCTATTTGCATAGTTTTTGAAATTCCTAATGTCATCTTACTTTGTAGTGTTTTTGTAATGTTAACTAATTTCATCTAATTTGCTACACATATCAATGTAGGGCACATATATACAATTATTGCAGATGAAGATAATGAAGAGGGAACAGATTATTACTTATGTCATTGTGTTGAGGCCAAAAAGAAATTGGAGGCCCCAATTACAAATGGAGAAAACATCGAATACTCTATAGGCTCAGTGGTTATTACTAGAACATGGCTTAGAAGGTACCCACATAAGAGTGTTAATATTTATCTATTTCAAGACTTTGACACACATTGGAAGATTCTTCATTACTCAAACCTTTTCGTGGCATCCAATGTTCATTTGATACAGTATCGGGGTAGACCTTTGAACAAAATCTTGTGGAAGGTGCGTGAGTCTGACCTTGAAGCAATACTTGACACAATAAAGAGTAGAGCAGACCTGGATGGTTCATTGGATTAATTTGTAAGTATTCACATTGATTTTATAAAGTCATGTTATATTGAGATGTAAGTATGCACATTAATTTGTAAGGTTTGTCTTTTTTTATTTCCTGCTGCACTTTTACACATATACACATTTTTACATCATCATGTTATGCTTCATGGGGTTAGACCTAAGTGATGGATGAAGTTGATCCTGAGAATAATGTATAAAATCTAGGTAATGTATAAAATATAGGTGTCTCTATGTGTCTTGGTTTCTAACTAGATAATAGGTGTCTCTAATTGTGATGTAGAGGCAATGGGATAGTTGGAGGATGGCAAACTAGACAAGGTTTCCTTATGCTCTAAAGCCCAAATTTCATGATCATTATACAAAAGTGGGAACAGAAATTAGAGACTCTGAATTCTTCATGGAAAAGGTGATTTTAGATGCTATGGGACCCATTCCAATCATTTCCAAAGGTAGACCAAACTCAGGATTAACACTTCCTTCACAAACCCAAGAAATGGCTTGTAGCCCTAAAAAAAAGAGTATAGTCCTAATAAATTTTGATATAGATCTTCAAACATAGAACTTGGACAATGAATAGATACCCATTTGGACTCCCTATCACATATCCAAAACTAGGTATAGGTTGTTTTGGATGATATACCCTAACCTATAACTCCTCTCAATAACTTAGAGCCCCAATTAGGCCTAAAATACAAAGAGACCCCCCTTAAATTCACACATAAAACTCAACCAATGATTTGAGCACTTAGTATTCATGTCAAAACTATGAATTTTGTGGGTTTTGTCCTCCTACAATCTGTTGTTCCCAAAAATGCCTCTATGGTTCCTTCTCTATGTCCCTAAACATCACCTAACACATGGTTTTGTTAGGTTTCCTCAAAGAAAACTTCTTCTCCTCAGATTTCTTGCCAAAAATCCTCATAGCATACTAGAATAGACCTACTACAACCCATTCCACTGATCAAAAGTGAATCAAATCAGTGGAATGACCAAAAAATGCATGATTCTACTAGACTACATGTGTCTTAGGTCTTAGGTAGGCCACATGAGCTTCCACCTTCACGTGGTTCACCTTGTCAGTATAGAATGTTTATATTTATTGAAGCTAAGGGAAGCACTTTTTCTTAATAGGAAAATTTTATCGACTTCAGTTGCACTAATGGTGTAGGGGCACCTAGGTTGTCATGCCTCCAAGAGGGGTCAAAAAATAAAATTTTGTTTTGATTGAATCAATTGTATGTAATAAGGTCTTCTAAGACTATTTCATTTGTTTTTAAGTCACTTTGAGTCATTTGGGGTCAGTTTGAGTCTTTGAGTCTTGTTGCAAAAAAGTTTCAATGTTGTCAAGTTACACAAAGCAACTTTTTGCATTTTTGGTGTCCTGCTCCTGATGCAACCAAACTGATAGTTCCAATGTGTCCGGATGGGTACGTTTAGGCTAGGCATGTTTCTATTTTTCACCCAAACATGTCGAAATAGTCCGAGCTACATTGTACTGATGATATCCCTGAAGAGTCCAAAGTGCAAAAAGGCATCAATCTTTGATGAGATGTTACTTGAAAACCATGTCACTTAGAAACATTCCATCTAAGGTAACACGATCATGTAGAGTGCCTCTACAATAACCTCTCATTTTTTTATCTCTGAGGCATTTGCCCATGGTGAAAGGTTTTCTGTTGCCCCAAAAATCGTCAAAAGGAGGCAGTGTAATGTTGCAAAGGGGTGTAACTTTCGTCTTGCTCTTGATGTGACCAAATTGACTATTCCAACATGTTTGGATGGGTACATTTATGCTAGGCATGGTCCTTTTTTTCACCCAAACATGTCGAAACAGTCCAAGCTACATTATACCGATGATATCCCTGAAGAGTCCAAAGTGCAAAAAGGCAGCAATTTTTGATGAGATATTACTCAAAAATTGCATCACTTAGAAACATTCTGTCTAAGGCAACACAATCGCGTAGAGTGCCTCTATAATAGCCTCTCTCAGTTTTTTATATCTCTGAGGCATTTGCCCATGGTGAAAAGTTTTTTGTTGCCCCAAAAATCATCAGAAGGAGGTAGTGTAAAGTTGCAAAGGGGTGTAACTTTCATCCTGCTCCTGATGCAACCAAACTGACTATTCCAATGCTTCTGAATGGGTACATTTATGCTAGGCATGGTCCTATTTTTCACTCAAACATGTCGAAACAGTCTGAACTACATTGTACCAACAATATCCCTGAAGAGTCCAAAGTGCAAAAAGGTAGCAATTTTTGACGAGATGTTACTCAAAAACCGTGTCACTTAGAAACATTCTATTTGAGGCAACACGATCATGTAGAGTACCTCTACAATAACCTCTCATTTTTTATATCTCTGAGGTATTTGCCCGTGGTGAAAGGTTTTCTGCTGCCCCAAAAATTGTCAGAAGTAGGCAATGTAAAGTTACAAAGGGGTGTAATTTTCATCCTACTCCTGATGCAATCAAACTAAATATTCCAACGTGTTTGGATGGGTACATTTACGCTAGGCATGGTACTATTTTTCACCCAAACATGTCGAAACAGTCCGAGCTACATTGTACCGATGATATCCCTGAAGAGTCCAAAGTGCAAAAAGGCAGCAATCTTTGATGAGATGTTACTTGAAAATCATGTCACTTAGAAACATTTTGTCTAAGGCAACGCGATCATGTGGAGTGTCTCTACAATAACCTCTCTCAGTTTTTTATATCTCTAAGGCGTTTGCCCATGGTGAAAGGTTTTCTGCTGCCCCAAAAATCGTCAGAAGGAGGCAATGTAAAGTTGCAAAGGGGTGTAACTTTTATTATTCTCCTTGTGTGGCCAAAATGACAGTTCTAACGTGTCTGGATGGGTACGTTTAGGCTAGGCATGGTCCTATTTTACACCCAAACATGCCGAAACAGTCTGAGCTACATTGTACCAGCATATTAAATTATTGACAAATATTGAATCATATAAACACATAGAAATCATTTTAAAGCATAAACTAACTCCTCCAAGTCAAGGCGTAGATTAAGGTATGTGAAAAAACTAAATATTGAATGGGCGCCTAAGCTAGATGAAGATTTTTTACCCACCTCATCCTTCAATCATTATAATTGTTCTCAAAAGACATCATCAAAACATGAAAAAACTCCAAGACTTGTAGTTTTAAGTTGATTTCCTCCAAGGCACTAATGTGAGGTTGTTTTGATGGAAAAGGGCACCTTGATTCATGATGTTGAATCTCCTTCCTCCTAGGCGCCAAAATAGATAGTTTAGACAAGAAAAGGTGTCTTAGTATACTTAGCTCATTTCTTGGCAATTTAATGGCTTCAATCACTTGTTCAAACCTATAGGAGACCATTTTACATTTAGGCGCTAGATCTTAGGATTTAGAACATCTTCCTTCAAGGCACCAAAATGAGGTTATTTAGACACAAAAGTGCGCCTCCATACAAGATGCTTATTCTCCTTCCACTTAGGCGCTCATTCATGATGATCCAAGTGACAATAGGTGCCTAGACTTCCTTTGGTAAGATTTAGTCATTTTGAAGGTTCTAACACTAGGTGCTATAGTTGGAAGTGATTTGAAGTTTATTTTCCTCTAGGCGCCCAAAATGGATGGTGGAGACAAGAAAAGGCGTCTAGGCTTCTTTTGCCAATTTTCAAAGTCTTCCTAAGTTATATTGACCCTTAGGCGCAAATGGATGATCTAGGATGACTCTAGGCACATATCCAAGGTGATATCTTTCTAGGCGTAATCTTCACTAAGTTTAGACTTCACTTTACATCAATGCGCCAAAATGGATAGTTTAGAGAGAGGCAAAAATGTGCCTAGAGGTATGATGCTTAATTTGATGTGTTTGATCAACTTTGATAATCAAGATGAATTACCTCCCTTAAGGCGCCCTCCTTTATACTTTGAAACATCCTTTCAATATCAAGGTGCAATTTTGAGGTTGTTTGGATGATGAAAGGCGCCTTGAGTTCTAGGCAAAGTTTTGAGGTTGTGCAAGTAGAGAAATGCACCTAAGGTCTTAAAGCAAATTTGTGCCTAAAACTGAAAATCCCTGAGGTATGACTTATGGAAGCCTATAGCCCTAATGTTATGTTGCATACTAAAATTAGGTAAGACTCAACGTAATCTCATATCCTCGCCTTATATGCAAGAGGAATTACATTTAATAACCACAATGGTCATCAAGTGCTCATAAGCATATGATTTTGACTATCTTATTCAAAACAACAAACATACTCTTTGCATCCCAATATGGTATAATAACAAGAAATTAAGAAATATTTTCAATTGACCAACTCATAAAGAATATGGATTGGCATATTCATTTGAATATTTTCAATTGAGCAACTCATAAAGAATATGAATATTTTCTATTCAACATGATGATTCATTTTTTTAAATACAACTTTTATCTTTTAGTTCCAAAATGAGGTTTAGGTGATACTTGAATAACAATAGCTAGCTTATTGGATCAACAAACATCCTATGTAATACAATTGGACTTTAAATATTTGAAGTAGCCATCTAAAAATATCCATTCAAATGTGGATTTATAATGCAAGTATGGACACCATCAATAAAAAAGATTTGTATTAACCAAATATCCATATAGGCATACATCAATATCTGTTGATATAAGTATAACATATATACAAAATAGCCATATAGGATTACAAGAATGCCATATAGGTATACAATGTCAACTATATGCAATACAAAATATATGTCCACAAATGCCATATAGGCATACAACAAAGGAACACAATAAAAAGTCATTCCCCTCTGGCTGGTGAAGAGAATAGATCACGGGCAGCCTTTGATCTTCTAAGGGATGGAGACGGATATGTGGGTGGTCTACTACGAACCTGAGGGTTGCTCCTCCTATTTAGTTCTTCCTGCATCTTTAGCTGTTACAATAAAAAGTATAGACATTAATATATAGAAATTACATGTTATAAAAAATGAAATATTTAACAAAATAATCACTTACTGCTACCATATAATCTATCTCCTCACTTTCCTCAGTAGCAAGAATAGGTCGTGGTGATGTCATGTCCTATAGAAACCATCTAGATAGAAATTAAACTTCAAATCAATAATATTTTGATTTTTCAAAAATAAACAACTATAACAGTGAGTGTAAATTGAAATTTACTAATCTGCCTCATACCCTTGTCAATGCCATGGAACTATGAATCGCAGAGGTCACACCATGCTCCATTGCCCTACAAACATCAAGAGGTGTCTCCGCAGCCTGCAACATCTACAAAATCTACACAAGTCACATACAAAAATCTAGTAAGTACAATTCATTCATTAAACTATTTATTTTATTACCTCCGTGAAGCTTTGAAGTCCACCACTGCTGGTAGGTGTTACCGTGAAATCTCCAATATTAACCTATTCAACATCCAAAAGTAGATATTAGAATACCATTCATATAACGATGCTATTCACATGTAATATTTATAATTGTTACTAGTTACATACCCCGACAGTAGATGATGTAGTGTAATATGTAGGTGGAGAACCACTAAAAACTGTATCAACGCTATGACCCTAAAATTTCATTAAAATCATCAAACTAAATTAGTTAATCTTGCATTTCAAAAATAAAATTTAATAAATTAAATTCAATAAACTTGCTAATATTTACCTAAGTATCAAGGACGAAAGTCTCACTCAGGAGGGTATCTGTCATCACCATCTGCTCAGCTGCAGATGTAGCCTGTGCACCTGCATCCTGACTATCCATGGGGTCATAACCACAAGCTGACCCGCAAGTCTGACAAGCATGGGGTGGGACCCTACTCCTCGCACTATCTCCCAACCCACATTGTGATGTAGGACTGGCATGCTCTATGATGCTCTGGGTCAAGGCACTAATGGACTAAAGTGTACCGACCTCAACACTCTCCTTCACAATAGAAGGGATAGAAACATGCTCATGGGCTGGTCTGCTAATTACTCATCTCACTGCCCACTGTGGGTCAACACATGCCCCTGGTCTTTCTTGTTCTGACCCCCCACCTCTACCCTGGAAGTCCCGCATATCAAAATAGTTTGGCACTTTATTGAGGACAAAATCGCAGTAGAATTTCCTTAAAAAGTATTGCGGGACCTCATTATTATTGCATGGAGGATGGTCAAAAACCATCCACCACCTCTGCCCAAAATTGTCCCTTATCACTTGGTTGTTGCACCAATAGATAGGGAACCTCTTGCATGTAATGGGTGGAGGTTGATTTGTTTGTGGGTTTGTGAAAATGGAACACAAGTCTAATTTTATAATTTGTAATTTTTTCACATCTTCATATGACAACTTGTCTGCATAATAGTCTCTAAACTCTCTCCTCTTATCTGTCCAACTAGATATTTGCTTGCTAATTGAATCTACATTTGATAACATAGATTCAAGAGATTCAACAAGCGTGGACCTATGCAAGGTTGAAGTGGAAGGATCTTTCAACCTTGCAATTATGTCTTCAATTTATTTTTTATTGTTTTCAATTTGCCCCATTAGATTTTCTTATGTTTCAGGGGCATGTCGAGGAATGGATGGAGGAGTTTGTTGTTCAACAGGTATTTCCTCTTTAAGATTTTGTGGATTTTGAGGAGGAAGAGGAGGAGGAGGTGCATTAACATTTCCTAACAATTAACGAAATTTACATCAAAAATTAACTGAAACCTGCCTATTTAAAAACAAATTCAAACAAAACAACAAATAAAACTCACTCCTTTGGCCTGCTCGACATCGTGGCTACATTTTGGTGATGAATCGGTAAGATTTTGGTGTTGAATCAACTTTTCCAAAATGCGAGCATGCTTCTTAGGGTTTGCAGGCCGCGGGTGTAGAGGAAAACAAAGAAATGAAATGAGCACAAATGCTCTTTTTTTTAATTTATAGTTAGTCATAACGCACTCGCGTTATAAGGGTTTCTAGGCCGCGGGTGTAGAGGAAAACAAAGAAATGAACTGAGCACAAATGCTCTTTTTTTTATTTATAGTTAGTTATAACGCACTCGCATTATGGTTTGGTTTTGACGAGCCTTAGGCTCGTCATTACCAAACCATAATGTGAGCGCGTTATAATATGCTCGCATTATGTATTAATTTTTTTTGAAAAAAAATTGGCCACTTTTTGGCCTCCCAACTTTTTGCACAAGTTACCCTCATGGACATTCTTCCCTCATCACTTTCTACTTCAAGTGCTCTCTGCTGCACTTTCTTCTCTTTCTCTCTTTATTTCTTATCTTCCCTCATGTTCTTTGCAATGAGAACTTCTTCCATCACTTTTGAGGTATGTTCATCCGACAACCTCTTGTTGTCCCAACCTCTGTGGGTACTCTTTCCTCTTCTCAAGGCATCCATCCTCTACCTTTTTCTTCTTTCCATAATCACCTTCACAGGCCACTTTACTTTCTTTTCCATTGGCCACACCCAAAAATATTCCTGGCCTTCTTCCTCCAACCTTTACTGCCTTGCAATTAGGTATTGTACCAAATCTTTTCTTAGTTCTGCTAACTCTCTTTCAAAAGCTACATTTTGCTTCTTCTTGTTCTCCACAACTTGTCAATCTGCCACAAAACTAAAACACTCACATTTTTCTTCCTCTGTAGGACATGGCTAAGTTTCCTCACTTTAGCAGTCTACTCAGCACCCAGAAAGTTCTGCACTCTGATACCAATCTAATAGCACGAAAAACACAATCATCTTCTTCTTCCACTATTTCTATCCTCAACTACAAAGCACCAAGCTCTTATAACCCTGGAAGATCTCAAGAACTACAAGATGTTGGTATGTGGCAATTGATCATGCACGTACTGTACACTAGTAATGTATCCTCGTTGGGGTTTGGGGGCACAGCCCCCAAAAATTTGTTTCCCTCTTTTTGCACGATCGGGGTCGGTTGTTAATTTTTGTTAACCAACAAAAGAAAAACGACATTGCAAAACCCTAATTTTAGAAGCTTCCAAAAAGCTTGTTATAAGCGGGATGTATGTTATGGTGATGTATTCATGAGATTGTAATATGTTTTGCACTAGATACTAAAATCATTGGATGGCTAAGTTTCTATGGATGTAGCCCATATCGGGTGAACCCCGTTAAATTTTTGTGTTGATCTCTTTTGTGTTATTCCTCATTGTTATATTTGGGTTATTTAATATGCATATAATTGTTAGTATTTATTGCTTTAATCTACCTGAACCCTAACAACTTGTATCAGAGTGGGTTGTGTTTGATAATCATTTGTAGGAAGGTCTCACGGTTGAGTGGGAGTCTCATGGTTAAGTGGGAGCAATGGCAGACGAGGGTAAATTGAAGGTAGATAAATTCAATGGGCAGAACTATCAATTATGGAAGATGTAGATGGAGGATTATCTCTATCAAAAGGATTTATGGAGGCCATTTGAAGGAATAGCCAAGAAACTAGCAGCAATGACTGATGAGGATTGGGAACTTTCAGAAAGAAAGGCACTAGGAACCATTCGGTTGTGTCTAGCACCATCTGTGGCATTCAATATAACAGAAGCAAAGAAAACAAATGAAGAATTCAACCCTCATCCTCTAATAAGGTATTTCTCATGATGAATTTGTTTAATCTAAAAATGATTGAAGGTGGATATGTGTCAAATCATTTAAATGAGTTTAATATGATTACCAATCAGTTAACTTCTGTAAAAGTGAAATTTGATGAAGAGGTGAGGGCTCTCTTGGTTTTATGTTCTTTTCCAGAAAGATAGAATAGCTTGGTAATGGTTGTAAGTAACTCTGTCTCTGGTTCAAATACTTTAAAATTTGATGATGTTGTTGGTGTTATCCTTAGCGAGGAAATGCGACAGAAAAGCACAGGTGAGAGTTCAACATCGAGTAATGCTTTGACTGTAGAGAATAGGGGAAGAACAAAGGAGAGAGGAAAAAACCCAAAAAATCATGGGAAGTCCCAAGGGAAGTCGAAGAAAGGTAGATCTAAATCTAGAGGAAGAATGGATTGCTGGCACTGTGGAAAACCAGGACACTTGAATAAGGATTGCTGGTCTCAAAAGGGCAAACAAGGAGATAGACAAAATGATGATAGTAAGGAAGCTAATGTTGCAAGTAATAAATTATAGGATGCTTTAATTTTGTGTTTAGATAATGCTAATGATTCCCGGGTAATAGATTCAAGGGCTTCGTTTCATGCCACACCCCATAGGAAATATTTTGTAGATTATATTCAAGGTGATTTTGGACAGGTATATTTGGGTGATGATGAACCCTGTCATATTGTTGGGAAAGGAAAGATAATTTAAATCAAGTTGCAGAATGGAAATGAATGGTTGCTATAGGAGGTAAGGCATGTTCCAAATTTGAGAAGGAATTTAATCTTTGCATGACAACTGGGTAGTGAAGGCTGCATAGTTACCTTTACAGATAGAGTCTGGAAGGTCACTAAAGGTGCATTCGTAGTAGATAAAGATGAAAAGGTAGGCACATTGTATTTGTGTACTGGTAATACTTATTCTACCTTAGCTGCTACAGAAAAAGTTGCTATTGAGACAGTTATAACACTTGCTACAGGGATAGAAATAGAATTGTGGCACCAGAGACTTGGGCACATGAGTGAGAAAGGGATGAAGATCCTCCACTCCAGAAAGTTGCTACTAGGTCTAAAGAAGATTGACTTGGAGTTTTGTGAAAATTGTGTTTATGGAAAATAGAAAAGAGTCTGATTTCTCAAAGTTGGGAAAGAGAAGAAGAGTGAGAAATTAGAGCTTGTGCATTCAGATGTATGGGGACCAGCTCTGGTATCTTATCTTGGTAGCTCTTGCTATTATGTTACTTTTATTGATGATGCAACTAGGAAAACAAGGGTGTATTTCCTAAAACAAAAATTAGAAGTATTTGAAACTTTTAAAAAGTGGAAATCTTTAGTTGAGAATGAGACAGTAAAAAGGTTGAAGTGTCTCAAATCTGATAATGGAGGTGAGCATTACAACAGAGAATTTGAAAATTACTATTCATACAGTGGAATCCGTAGGCAGAAAATAGTTCCTGGAACCCCATAAGAAAATGGTGTGTCTGAGAGGATGAATAGGACCATTATGGAGAGTGCAAGGAGCATGAGATTTCATGTTGGACTACCCTTACACTTTTGGGTAGATGATGTACATACTGTTGTTTATTTAATAAATAGGGGACCTTCAAATCCTTTGGATGGTGTCATTCTCGAGGAGACATGGATAGGAAAAAGGTAAACTATTCATTTCTGGAAACCTTTGTTTGTGAAGCTTTTGTCCATGTTGATATTGAAAATAGAACCAAGCTTGAGGCTAAGTCTAAAAAATGTACCTTCATTGGATATGGAGTAGGTGAGTTTGGTTATCAGTTATGGGATTATGAAAATCATAAAATCATTAGGAGCAGAGATGTTATATTCAATGAGAAGGTCATGTATAAGGATCAGCTGCAGGAAAAGAAGCATGAATAGGCCAAAAAGGAATATGTGGTGTTGGATGAGATTCCAGAAAATAAAATACTAGTGGTACCTAATGCTCAACAACAACAAGTTATCCCACAGACTCCTACAAGTGTTAGATGTTCTACAAGGATATCTAGACCTCTAGAAACATTTTCTCCATCATTATATTCTATATTATTAACTAATTCTATTGAACCTAAAAGTTATGAAGAAGCAATGCAGGTAGATACCAAAAAGCAATGGGAGCTAGGCATGAAAGAGGAAATGGATTCCTTGCTGCAGAATCAGACTTGGGACTTCGTCCAATTGCATGCAGGTAAAAGAGCCTTGCCAAATAAATGGGTTTATAGGTTGAAGGAAGAAGATGGAGGCAAGAAAATATATAAGGCTAGACTCATGGTAAAAGGTTTTGCACAGAATAAAGGTATAGATTTTGATGAAATATTTTCTCCTGTTGTAAAGATGACTTCTATTAGAACTATTCTAAGTCTTGTGGCTACAGAAGACTTGCATCTTGAATAGCTAGATGTGAAAACAATATTTCTCCATGGGGATCTAGAAGATGAAATATACATGTAGCAACCACAAGGATATGAGGTCAAGGGTAAGGAGGAATTTGTGTGTAGGTAAAGAAGAGTTTGTATGGCCTGAAGCAAGCACCTCAACAATGGTATTTAAAATTTGATAGTTTTATGGCTGAACAAGGTTACAAAAGATGTCATTCTGATTATTGTGTTTATTTTAAGAAATTGGGTAATGGTAACTATATTATCCTGTTGCTTTATGTTGATGACATGCTTATTGCCAGGTCTAACATGCAACATATTAGTGAACTTAAGTAGAAATTAGCAAATTCATTTGCTATGAAGGATTTGGTGCAACAAAACAAATCCTTGGTATGAGGATCACATGGGACAGGACAAATAGAAAATTATTTTTGTCTCAAAGTGAGTATTTAGAGAAGGTGTTGAACAGGTTTAACATGTAGAATGCAAAAGTAGTTAGTACACCTTTGCCTAGTCATTTTAAGTTGACTAAGGAGATGTGTCCAAAGACACAAGAGGAGGAAGACAAAATGTCTAAGATACCATATCTATCAACAGTTGGAACAAATTATGCTCTAAAAGGATATGTTGACTCTGATCTAGCGGGCGATATTGATAGAAGAAGGAGTACTACAGGGTATGTTTTTATTGTTGGAGGTACTACAGTCAATTAGATTTCATGGCTGCAAAAGGTTGTTGCACTTTCAACCACTGAAGCTGAGTATGTTTCTGCTATAGAAGCTAGCAAGGAGATGATTTGGTTACAACATTTTATGGAGGAATTGGGGCAACGACAGGAATATAGCCCTTTATACATTGATAGCTAGAGTGCCATTCATCTTGCTAAGAATTCAACTTTGCATTCCAAAACTAAGCACATACAACTCAGATACCACTTCATTCGGTCAGTTTTGGAGGATGGGTAGTTGAAGCTAGAGAAAATTCACACAAGTTAGAATCCTGCAGATATGTTCACAAAGGCAGTTACATGGGAGAAATTTATTTCCTCATTAGTTTCCGTTGCCCTTCACAACTAATAATGGTGGCTATAAGAAACCAGCCAGGCTTGTAATCCAGTGGGAGCTACAAGCACAGCGGTGTTGTCCAGGATCAGTCTCCAAGTGGGAGATTGTTTGGTGTGGAACTTGATCAGTCTCCAAGAGGGAGATTGTTGGTATGTGGCGACTGATCATGCAAGTACTATACACTATTAATATATCCTTGCCAGGGTTCAAGGTTGGTTGTTAATTTTTGTTAACCGACAAAAGAAAAATGACATTGTAAAACCCTAATTCTAGAAGCTTCCAAAAAGCTTGTTATAAGCGGCTGGGATGTATGTTATGACGATGTATTCGTGAGATTGTAATATGTTTTGCATTAGATAATAAAATCATTAGATGGTTGAGTTTTTGTGGATGTAGCCCATATTGGGTGAACCACGTTAAATTTATGTGTTGATCTCTTTTGTATTATTCCTCATTGTTATATTTGGGTTATTTAATCTGCATATATTTGTTAGTGTTTATTGCTTTGATCTTCCTGAACCCTGACACAAGATTACACAATAACATTATAGGAAAGTAATTCATACATTCAAATTTAGTTTTCACCAAGCGACAAGAACATACATCTGACTGTGTAGCAACAGGCCCTTATTTTAATAGATAACAAACATAATCTAACATGAACAGCTAAGCGACCTCAATAACAAACATTGCTTCATTCGTTTCCATAGTGATGTTTACATTGTTAATATCCATTTCTAGATTATAGCTCTGATCTATCTACACTTATTCTATCTTCCCTATCTACTTCAACCTGCACAGGGTATTTTCCTCTGCATAAAAGTTTACTAATTTTCTCATGCTCTCTTTCTTTGTTCAAACAACATCTGGTCACCTTCCTTCTTAATCCCTTCGGTCTACATTGCTTCCTTCTTTTATCCTTACCTTCCTTATTCCTCCTTCTATTAGCCTGTATTAATTGGCCTCCTTGAGTTGGCTTCACTCCTTTTCAGCCTCCCACCAACCTCTCTCTAGACGACCTTATATACTTTGGCCTTTTTTCCCACACTCTGATTTACGGCCTCTTCCTTGTTTTATATATGGCCATCTCTATTTCTCTGCATGACCTCCTTCTAGAGTCTTCTATATCTGTTCAGCCTAGTCAGACCTCTTCCAATCATTCTATCGGCCTTTTATTGGCTTCTATACTAAATCGACCATTAATTTTCCTCTCTCTTTGATCTTCAATCTGCAGCTGACTCATTTCCTTTTCATTCGGCCTTCTTCCTCTTTTGGCCTCAATTATGATTGACCTATTTTCTCTTCTTTTCATCCTTTCTCCCTCTCTAGATCAGCCTCCTCCTTTTTCTTGTATTTCTATTGGGCCTTTCTTTATCGTCGCCTCCTTACCATACATTTGGCCTCCACATTTCGACCACCACTTGCCTCTTAACGACTACCTCTCCCCATAACCATTCATCATGATGGATTCTTTCTTTGCTTCTAGCCATAACAACTTCTCACCAACCTTCACCGAACCGTTGCTCTGTCCCAGATGATGTCGCTTTCAAAAATAACTTCCCTTATTATTCTTTACCACCGTTCATAACTGAAGTTGAAACTGCCTGCTTAGTAAATGTAACTGACTCTTTTAACTACTCACTAATCTTTAACTATTCATTTCCTTTTGCCGAAGGCAAACATATCAAAATATTAATCTCCCTTCCTACTGACAGTTTTCCAAAAGAATCAGTAACTGACTATAGTAACTATTTGTTTACCCAAGCTTGTCCACTTCTTGCAACAGTTACAACTTCCTCAACTCATTTGGGTCTCTTGATAATTAAATATTAATGTTCCTGTCACTGTGGCGATAGGAACTTCCTTCCACCTGAAACCTGTCATCTGAACCATCACATCGAACCCAAAATCAACTGCTAACACAAATTTTGAAAATTTAAGAAGATGCCCCTGCATCAGAAAATATTGAAAAAAAAAGAATATGTTTTTTATGTAATCATTATGCAAATGATTAATGTTTGATAAACATATGATTATGATAATCTTGATTTTGTTTTACTTGATGGTAAAAAGGGAATGTAAATCCTGAGTAATATGAGATGACATGTTACATATGGTATCGGAGCTACTAGGTTCAATGCATGGACCTATGAGCTCACTGCATGAAATCTTCCTCAGACATTAACAATTGCTAATGTTTGGACGTTCTTTTTCCAGAATGGTAAGAACAAGAATGACACCAAGGAAGAAGGTAATGGAAAATGGATGTTACCTAAAGGCTATGAGGGAGCAAGCCTTAAGGATGAAAAGCCTAGGCCAAATTGGTTACCTAGAAGGTGCATGGTTATCTGATACTGAAACATTCACTGATGCTATTAAACACATCAAGCAGGAGAAGGACAAAGCAGTTAAGGCTATTGCTCGTACCTCTGAAAATGAACCAGTGAAATCCTCTACACTTAAGGATTTACTATTGGGGAGTGAAACTAATGCTCCTATTGTTATTTGAGAGGACTTGGATGAGTACCTGCCAGTATGTCCACCTCCCAAATATGATTTGGTGAACCTCAAGGATGAGGATAAACTTGGGAAGGTCTCCCAACCTACAAGTGACTTGCGGTTGCAAGATGTGAAAATTTGTAATGAGTGATGGATATTGTGTGATCCATGGATACTATAATGCAATTTTTGAAACTTTTGGCAAACATTTTCCATCTTGTTTAAATATTGCATAAATGAGAATGGATTTATGTTGATGAATGGATTCAATAGTATAAAAAATTAATTGAATGCTTAAATCTGCAAACTTTAGGAGAAGTAGATTATAGCATGGTTCGAACAAGAACCAGTGCATTGGGGATAGCCAAGAGGAAGGCCAAACTTTTGGCCACTCCAATTCAAAACTTGACCAGATCCTTGCTATGCTCCATTAGAAAAGGGCAAGAATTGGAACTAGGGAAAGATGTTTGAGCATAGGACATATGCCAACTGTATTGTGGATCCACCTCAAGAACACACTTTAGTAGCTATAATTCAAACTACAAATATTAAATTAGATTGAAATCTTGTTCAGAGTGGACCTTTAGATGTATACAAGTTAAATGATAATGTCACAATACGATAATTTATTGATACAATTATCCACTTCACCAAATATTAAAGCATGTGTTATATGGATGTTTAATATTAGCTCTTAGATATTTATATAAAATAAATGCTAAAAAATAAGTATTCTCCTAGATCCCTTTCACCAAAGTTCTTGATGCTAATTTTTATCTAGCACATGATCTATGTTAACACATTTCAAAAATCAAGCATTGTCAAAATTGAGTCCCATTTATTAAAATCAAACCATTATACAACCACCAAGATAGAATATAACAAAAAAATTAAGATTGACAAATTCCAATCACATTTACATAAAAGGACAAATTACTTCACCCAAGAAAGAAACTAATTTTGCTATGTGTATCTTGTTATATTTGGCTTCAGTAGTAAGTGGGCAATTTAATAACTCTAGTAAAATTTAATTGAACTTTTTTCTATTTGGTTTCTTTTATACCAAGGTTTTTTAATGCAACTATTCTTTTCAATTAGTAAAAATCTAAGTGTGTGTGAACAATAACAATATTTTTAGAAAAGATAAGCCATCACATGATATATTTTTATGTGCAATAATGTTCACTTCTAAATTTGAATTAAAACAAGAAACAAATTCAAAATAGACAATTGAATTTAGTTTTCAATGTCTATTTTATTTCATAGTAGAGATGTAGGTACTATAACATGATATTTAAATTAATGCTTTCTATCAATAAAAGCAAAATAAAAATAATACAAAAATACATAGACATCCAATACACAACCTTCATAGAGAATGGGATTGGGGGTAATCTTTTAGGGAAAAGGGAAGGTGAGGGGGAGGAGGAAGGGGAAAGGGAAGGGGAAGGAGTATAAAAATACTTTATTAAAATATATTTTCTCAAACAGTTTGATCAACAATGACAATAATATCATCCATGACTTTAAAACATCTTGTTCTACATTTTTTGTTGAAACATAATACTCCAATAACAATTGAAAACCCAATTCCAATGCTCAATCCAATTGCCACCCCCCACCATACATGTTCCTCCCACTCTTGTTCACTTACATCTTCATCATAGGTGTTGTTTGAAGAAGGAGAAGAGGAACAATTTATGTTTATTTGAATTCCACAAAGATTTCCATTGCTTGAAAATGATCTTTCATCAAATGTTAACAATTGTCCTCCTTGTGGTATCCTACCTGAAAAATTATTAGAAGATATGTCCAAGTAGCTCAAAAATGTGAGAGATTGTAGTTCTATAGGAATATTTCCAATAAGATCATTCCTTGAAAGATCAAGTGACTCCAACTGCACAAGATTTCCAAAAGAAGAAGGAATTTTTCCACTGAGATGATCTCTTGACAAATTGAGAATCCTTAGACCAGTGAGGAATCCAATTTCTGGAGGAATATTTCCTAAGTTATTATTTGAGAGATCAAGACACTGAACCAATGCCAAAGATCTCACATACTCTAGATATTGCCCTCTGTTGTTTATTTCCATTTTATCTAAATAAGGCACTGAGCTTGAATTTGAGTATTGAAGGACTTCTGCACTTTGTGTTTGATTTTCCATTGCTCTTATGTTTTTTAAGCTACTTGGAATAGCTCCAGACAACTTGTTATTTGATAAAATCAAGACTTGAAGATTTTGTAATTTTGTTAACTGCAATGGTATTCCACCTTCAAATTTATTAGATCTCCATACCAAAATTTGAAGACCAAATAACTTCCCTATCCAATTTGGGATGGTCCTTGCATGTTATTATATCCCAAATCTAGAATCTCCAAAGAAGCATAATTTTTAAGTGATGATGGAATTGGCCCTTGTAGTCTGTTACCTCCCAATTTCAGTGTTTGAAGACAAACCATGCTGCTAATCTCACCTTCCAAATTATTATTTTCTAGATTTAACACCTTTAATGTTGATGAGCAATTCCCAAAACTTGCAAAAATATTCCCTGTAAGCATGTTATTTGACACATCTAGAACCTCCAAGTTATGCCCTTCACAAATAGAATGTGGAAAGGCACCACTAATATTATTATTTGCAAGTGACAAACAAATTAGTTGACTCTAGCCATATTTGTCAATGTTTGTTGGAATGATGCCATCAAATTGATTCTCAAACATGTCCAAGAATTCCACATTAGGATGAGGTTAAAAAATACTCCCTTGTAACTTATTTTTATGTAAGTCAACATTGTAAGCACTAAAGTTACTGAACTTAGATGACAAAGGCCTTCCTCCAAATTGATTACATGAGAGATTGAGTGTGTGAAAGGGTGTATAGTCCCACAACCAATCTGGAATATTTCCATTGAGAAAATTGTTAGACAAGTCCAGGTAGTTTATGGTGTATTGTATGGATATGAAAGATGGGAAACCACCATCCATATTACAAGAACTCAAGGACAAAGATCAAAGCTAAAATTTAGGGATCCACGAGCCTTCAACTTTTACTTTCAAAAAATTGTTTGAAAGGTCCAAGTCAGCAAGCTTTGTCAAATTTTCTAATTGAGAGAACAAGAATGTACCATTCAAAGAATTATTACTAACATCAAGCTCGACCAAAGATGAGAGGTTACCAAAAGTAGATGACAAGCTTCCATTTAATTTGTTTGACCCAAGGTAAAGATATGAAAGCTTTGATAGTCCACCTAAAGAGCTCCACGGAAGGCTGCCTATTTGGTATAGGAGCACCTAGAAAATCATGTTTTCTTTTGTAATAAGGTCTATTTGACCAATGCATTTTCATTTCAGTTGTCTCTAGGTCCTTCAGGACCTAGAACCCATTTTGTAAGTCCTAAGTGACTTAAAACACAATTTTGTCATATTGTAATCGCATAGTGCCAAAACAGGGCAGTAGGACAGTTTGAGGTAGTTTGGATCGGTTGGTCTCCCAACTCTTTGCATTGGTTGGTTTTCCAACTACTAGCAGGTTGAGTTGATAAAAACACCAAAGGAAGGAACTACTGAGGGAGAGGAGAAGAAGAAGTGTGAATGTAATTGTGCATTGTTCTGAGGAGAAATAAAATTGTTCTGTTCTGTCAATTTGGTTCCCATTCCCTATAACTACAATTTGCATAACTGTAGATTTCTATTCTTTCTGCGTGCTTTCCATCATTGCTGTATGTCGACATGAAGCATTCCACTGGTATGATTTCTGTCGAAATTAGTGGAATGGCTTCATTGTACAAGTATTTATTTTTGTTTCTTGTTTTGTTTTTATGTTCGATGGTGCAGAGGATCCAGACAGAATGTTTTGCATAGTAGGTCAGCCTAGCATCTCCATGTGCTAGGGTTTGGTTGAAAGAGTAGATGAACTGCAGAGTCGGAGAGACACAGAGGTCATCATCGGTAAGACCGGAACCATCAGGGAGAGATTTCTATCGGTGTGAGTTCTATCTCATTTCACCGAAGAAAGTTCCAAGTGAGCCATCAGTGTGTCTCAGACCAGTGGAATGAGTTTTGGGGTTCTGGTTGACAGTGATTTTCCTGCCGATAGTGGTCCATTAGCGCATCGGCCAGAATTCGTAAGTGCTCGCCGACGAGAAGAGTCTCACCGAAGACAAAAGTCATCAGCGTATCAGCGAAGCAAATTCTAACATGGCCAATAGTAATTGTCTTGCCAACAAGTGAAAGTCAAAGGTGACATTGGAGTGATCGGTGTATCGGTGAAGTAGAATCTAAAGTAGCCGATAGCACTTTTCTTGCCGATAAGCAAGAAGCGTAGAGTCACCCATCGAGAAGAGTTGCGATGTTAGAGTGACAAGTTTGAAGACGACCGATGGTGATTTTCTTGCCGATAGGTAAAGAGTGTTGAACCTCACAATATTTGATCAATTGTCTATTCCCGTTGTGCGCTCCTCATCATACTGGTATCAGAGCTAGCAAGATTTTGATTGGTTGGTTGAGTTGTTACTGAGTTATTGGTTGCAGGTGCTTGATCCATCTTAAAGCTGCAAAAGAGAAAGAGTTGCCAGAGAATGTGTTCGCTACAGACAAGGAAAGGTCTGTGTTTACTATCCTCCAACAGAGGTTAAGCTGGGGAGAAGGTGCAGAGAGAGTGACACCACCAAGGAGAGAGTGGTAGGTGCATCTTCCAAGATCTACTATTGGGTAAGATGGATGGATTGCTGAGTTGGTGAGTTGTGTGGTAAGGCAGTGAGAAAGATGGATACCTGACTGAAGAAGCACTTGAGGTTGTAGCCTGAAGAGTACTCCACTGATGGGAGTAGATGAGAAGATGACAAGATAGAAGACGAAGTTGAGGACCAAGATGAAGGCAAGACTGAGACAAAGAATCAACTCATGTATCATGAGTTCTTTTCTAGGTAGGGAGTATGGTGCCAGTGCACCTAGAAAATCTTATTTTCTTTTGTAATAAGGTCTATTTGACCAATGCATTTTCATTTCAGTTGTCTCTAGGTCCTTCAGGACCTAGAACCCATTTTGTAAGTCCTAATTGACTTAAAACACACTTTTGTCATATTGTAATCGCATAGAGCCAAAACAGGGCAGTAGGACAGTTTGAGGTAGTTTGGATCGGCTGGTCTCCCAACTATTTACATCGGTTGGTTTTCCAACTACTGGCAGGTTGAGATGATAAAAACACCAAAGGAAGGAACTACCGAGGGAGAGGAGAAGAAGAAGTGTGAATGTAATTATGCATTGTTCTGAGGAGAAATAAAACTGTTCTGTTCTGTCAATTTGGTTCCCGTTCCCTGTAATTGCAATTTGCATAACTATAGATTTCTATTCTTTCTGTGTGCTTTCCATCATTGTTGTATGTCGATGTGAAGCATTCCACTGGTATGATTTTTGTCAAAATCAATGGAATGGCTTCATTGTACAAGTATTTGTTTTTGTTTCTTGTTTTATTTTTGTGTTCGACGGTGCAGAGGATCCAGATAGAATGTTTTGCACAGTAGGTCAGCCTAGCATCTCCATGTGCTAGGGTTTGGTTGAAAGACTAGGTGAACCGCAGAGTTGGAGAGACACAGAAGTCATCATCAGTAAGACCAGAACCATCAGGGAGAGATTTCTATCGGTGTGAGTTCTGTCTCGTTTCACCGAAGAAAGTTCCAAGTGAGCCATCGATGTGTCTCGAACCAGTGGAGTGAGTTTTGGGGTTCTGGGCAACAGTGATTTTCTTGCCGATAGTGGTCCATCAGCCAGATTTCGTAAGTGCTCACTGACGAGAAGAGTCTCACCGAAGACAAAAGTCGTCGGCATATCAGCGAAGCAAATTCTAACATGGCCGGTAGTAATTGTCTTGCAGACAAGTGAAAGTCAAAGGTGACATTGGAGTGATTCGTGTATCGGCGAAGTAGAATCTAAAGTAGCCGATAGCACTTTTCTTGCCGATAAGCAAGAAGCATAGAGTCACCCATCGGGAAGAGTTGCGATGTTGGAGTGACAAGTTTGAAGACGACCGATGGTGATTTTCTTGTCGATAGGCAAAGAGTGTTGAACCTCACAATAGTTGATCAATTGTCTGTTCCTGCTGTGCGCTCCTCATCACTATTAGTGAGTTGCGAGAAAGATCCAACTCTTCAAGTTGTGAGAGATTTCCAATAGAATTTGGAAGAGTGCCTTCAATATTGTTATCATACAAATATAAGCGAGTCAATGAAGTCATATTTCCAATAGAATTTGGAATCAACCCTCCCACATTTGAATATGCAATCCAAAGGATGCTGAGCTAGAAAGAGTGTTGCATAATGTAAGAGAGGTTGAATTTGAGATCTGTGTTGTTGTCCAAGTAAAGGTCCCTCAAGTGTGGAAGGCTTAAAACAATAGAAGGGATGGAACCATGGAAGTCACAGTTAGTGAGCTCAAGAGAAACCAAAGATGTAAGATTTGAAATCTAGATGGGAAATGACTACTATTGAGTAACAGTAACGTAATTGCCAACAAGGATGAGATGGGACAGGGAGGTGATGTTTAGAAGAGGAGAGAGAAGTGTACCTAGAAGCTTAGACATGTAAAGTGATGTAAGATTGGGGAGGGACGCAACATTCTCTACCACATCAATTGTCACATTCACATAGAAGAGTCCAAGGTACTCCAACCCTCGCAACTTTCATATCCATGAGCACGACTACCTCATCTCCAGATCAGAATTATCGGAGATGTCTAGAAATTTCAAGCTAGACATGTTGCCAATCTCACTGGGAATTTCGCTGGTAAGACCACATTGACGCAAGCTCAAATGCGTCAATTTGTTGAGGCTTGCAAGATGCGCAGGGATGAGAAGAGGGGACAAGTCAATATAACTGAGGTCGAGGTACTCCAAATGCTGCAGTTGGAATAAAGCAGGGAATATTTTGCTGCTTGAATTCCTAACTAATAGCGACATAGTATGAGCATAGCCATCCTGAAGATCCAGACGAACCATGTGGCCCGTTCTCCTATGGCAGGTGATTCCCTTCCAAGAGCAGTAGTATAAGCCTTTCCATGACAGGCACGTGCCCAACATGACCAACAGCACCATCACCCAATATATTGTTTTTTCCATCTTCAGACAGTGTTCAGACAGTCCCTCTCAATACTTAGCACATTCCCACTCTACAATTCAACTTCCCAAATGACGCTTCTACTTGATGGAATGGGCTGAAAATTGAGACGTATTTATAGGAGCTACAAACCTTGTCAGTTGGGTTCTTAGAATTTTCAAGGGCAACCAAAGTCTTCATAGTGGAAAATGTAATGAAACTTCTAAAATGATAATTTTCAAAGTCCTTGTTCACATGTAGAAAATATAGAGAAGGCCCACATGTTTAATTTTCAAAGTCTTTCAGTGTGTGGAAAATTTATAACTGTCATAATCCATTTTGAATGGTATATATGACTAGTATATTTATATTTAAAAAAATATATCTTAAGTATGCTGAGGGATCTCTCTTTTCCATAGTTTATTTGAAAAAGAAATTGGAAAAAATAAAAAATAAAAACCGAAAAAGAAATTAGAAAAAATAAAAATAAAAACTAAAAAAAAATTAGAAAAAATAAAAAATAAAAAACAAAAAAGAAATTGAAAATAACAAAATAACAAAAACTGGGAAAAATAAAAAATAAAAACCCAAAAAAAATTGGAAAAAATAAAAACTAAAAACTAAAAAAGAAATTGGAAAAAATAAAAAAAACTAAAGAAAATCACAAAAACTATGTCATTGGTGTGGAAAGAAATAAGAAACATTGACAAAAAATAGTTATTCCAACAAATTATTGCAAGTTGTAATCTTGGAAAAATGTTAAAGAAATGAGAAAGATTGACAACTATTGATTTAAATTTTTAACAACCCTTCTTTAATTTTTTTTAATTATTATGTCATTTTAATTATTATGTTCAAAGCTATGTAATGACATGTCAAATTATTTAAAATTTAATAATAAACTTAGTACACTCCCACTCTTACAATTCAAGTTCCCAATGACGCACGGAATAGGGTGGAAATTGAGGAGTATTTGGAAATGACGTTTCTTACAAACTTTCAACAACCACCGAAGTCTTTGAAAATGATAGTTTCCAATGTCTTGTTCAAAGTCGGTAATAATTTTCGAAGTCTTTCGAAAGTCTACAAAATATAGACAAGGTAGGCAATAATAATTTTAAAGTCTTTTGAAAATTGTGGAAAATTTAGATTACTAATTTACAACTGTCATAATCCATTGTGAATCGTATATATGATTGAATTTTATTTTTTATTCATTGACGTGGAAATATTAAGAAAGATTGAATATGCACTCTTTGAGTATGGAAAGATGCTAAAAAACATGAGAAAGACTGACAATTCTTGATTTAGATTTTTATGAAATCTTCTTTCAAAATTCTTTTAAAATAATTCTCTTAGCACTAATATTTTTTTAATAATTTCCAATGTTTTAGAGAAAACTAATTTTTTAAATAATTCCCCATATTTTAGGAAAGGTTAATCTTTTTTAATAATTTCCTTTTCTTTTAGGAAAGACTAATCTTAAATGTTTACATATAATATATTTTACAATCTTTTTATAAAATAGAAAATGATGAAACTCTATAATATAAAAAAGCTAGATTTTTCTTAATTTAATATTCTTAAAAAGAACATATTTACAAATTTATAAGATTTATATTTTAAAAAGGCATCATATTCATTATTGAAAATGTTTAAATTTATTTAAATAATTGATATATTAAGAATTTAGTTCTTTTAATGGAAGATTTTATATCATATTCAAATAGCTTATATATTATGTGATAATAAATTTATTGAATTATCTATCTATTTGTATTATTCATTATAATATATAAATAATGTTTTTTTTAATTATTACTTCAAGAGTTATGAGAGGTGTGACTAAGTAGTAGCAATGGGTAGATTGTAATGGCATGGACCTTAACTTAAATTTGATATCCATTTACATGTCAAATTATTAATATTTAATAATAAACATAATAGTAAAAACAATTAGAAAGTGCAACAAAATATATTGATTTAATTATTTTATAATTGTTTGTATGGATTGTCTTATTTATTTTATTACTATTGAAAAATAAAATAACTCAAGTAAATGCTAAAGTAAATAATTTGTTTTCTTTTAATTTATTTGAAAATTATTAAAAATAACATAGCTTTTCAATTAAAAATAAAGTAATTAATACTTAAAATAAAATAGTTCTTAAATAAATGATAAAATAAATAGTTCTTAGATAATTATAATTTTAGGACATGCACAATTATCATAATCCATTTTGAATGATACATGGTTAAATTTTTTTTTTCATTGATATGGAAAGAAATAAGAAAGATTGACAAACATAGCTATTCCAACACATTATTGCAAGTTCTAGTCTTGAACATGGAGAGATGAACATTATTGCAAGTTGTATTCTTAAGCATGAAAAGATGTTAAGAAATAATAAAGATTGACAATTATTGATTGAGATGTTTAACAACCCTTCTTTGATTTTTAACAATCCTTGACAATTATTTCAAGTCTTGAGCATAGAAAGATGAAGAAATGAGAAAGATTAACAATTATTGATTTAGATGTTTAACAACCCTTCTTTGATTTTTAACAATTCTTGACAATTATTTCAAGTCTTGAGCATAGAAAGATAAAGAAATGAGAAAGATTGAAAATTATTGGTTTAGATGTTTAACAACCCTTCTTTGATTTTTAACAATTCTTGACAATTATTTCAAGTCTTGAGCATAGAAAGATAAAGAAATGAGAAAGATTGACAATTATTGGTTTAGATGTTTAACAACCCTTCTTTGATTTTTAACAATTCTTGACAATTATTTCAAGTCTTGAGCATAGAAAGATAAAGAAATGAGAAAGATTGACAATTATTGATTTAGATGTTTAACAACCCTTCTTTGATTTTTAACAATCCTTGACAATTATTTCAAGTCTTGAGCATAGAAAGATAAATACATGAGAAAGATGGACAATTATTGATTTAGGTTTTTGACAACCCTTCTTTGATCAATTATTGATAGTTATTGTTGAAAATATTTAAATTTATTTAAATAATTGATATATTAAGAATTTAGTTTTTTTTTAAATGAATGATTTTTATATCAAATTCAAATAATTTGGCTGATAGACCATTCTCTATGCACACACATCTTGTAATGGTTAAAAATTTGGTAATCATTTAAATTTTTTTTTGTTCATCTAATTTTTTAAAAAAATTGGTTGAATAAGTGTTAAAAACAACAACTAAAAAAATAGCAAATAGGAGGTGAAGACCCAAAAATAGACAATGGAAGGAGACATCATGCAATAAAGGTTAGCTGCAGGGAAATAAATCAGAGAATGAAACGCCATGAGGAAGATGATTCTTGTAAAGGCCTAAACAGATCTCAAAACAAGAGGAAGGGTCATGGGTTACAAGAGCCTCGAAATCATTTATCGATGAGCTCTGCTGCTGCCATGGATGATAACAGTGATGATGCCGAAATGGGCAGGTCTGAGGATGATGATGACTTGCCACCATCAACTGTCTGACGTTCTTGGAAGCTAAAACTTCATGGGAAGGTGATTATTTTGATGAATAGGAAATTTGGGTATCTTACATATGTGGTTTTGACTTTGAATGTTTTCTTGACATTTCCCTTGAATTTGGTTTCATCCTTTGGAAGATTTGAGTCCCAATGGCTTAACAACAATTCCTCGCAAGCTACGAACAGGTTTGCTAAAACTCATCCAATTTTGGTCACAAGTTCTAATCTGTTTGGCAAAGTTTTTGTTGCTTGTACATAAATCACCAGCAATTGTGTTTCCAATTGAAACAATTATGACAAAATGGCAACAAGAATCCACATCGCATACAGTCTACTTAAATATCATCCACTTCAATGGTCAAACACTCAATAGCAATTTTACACCTCATTCACAACAAAAAGTGGTAAATATTTGTCCTATTTTTATTGGTCCAAATTAACCTTTGATTGTTGAAGTGGATGATATTTAATAATAGCCCATGGCATATGCATGTAGCTGATATTTCAAAGCAACACCTTCAGAATGATGCTACTACAATGTCTGTTGCATTTGGTTCTAATGTAGTTGTTACAACTTACTTCTAGTTGGAAGGAGGTCATTATCCAATATTTTGTTTCATAATGTATCTGCAGAATTATGAGTGTATTTCTCTTTAGTTTTGTCTCAAGTTTTCAGTGCCTTAGGATTCTTTCATTGCAGAAGCCTAACAATCTGAAGCCTTCAACTACAAAGATGGTGAAGGTGTGCACCACTGACTTTAATGGAGAGCTCAAATATTGTTGGATGGAATTTATTTTATGGTGATTCTAAACATTGCACTATTAAATGCAAACATCTTCCTCAAAGTATCTAAAGTAGATGTAGAGGTTGCAGAAACTCAATATGATCTTGCAAGAATGTTTGCAGCTGAAATAGTTTATCCAGAAAAATAACTAAGCTAGGCTTATTAGCAGCAAAATCAGGATCAACAAGTAGTTCTACAGAACCTGATAGGATGCAAAGCCCTAGAGCAACAACTGCTAATGTGGCTTTCCCATCTTCCAACTTCCCTAGAGCCAACTGGGAGGTATTGTTTTACTATTCATTTGATATAATCTCAAAGTTTGGCCAAGGGATCATGTCTAAAGGATTCCCATATAACCAATTTTCTTCTACAATTGTAGTTCTAAAGAAGCATTCACGAATGAGTTTGACAACAAAGGATGATGAGCCTATGTTACTGGAAATAACGATAACAGAAGGCAGCAATCCACCATCAATTAACATCCGAAGCTATACTAACCCATAAGAAAAACTCACTATTTCAAACTCAGTTGTACCAGTCAATGAGCCCAATAAGGGTACTAAACTCAAAGAAAACCTGTAAAGTAGGAAAAAAATAATTCTTAAGATTATGAAATCTTACTAAAATAATGATAATAAGTGCAGGAAAATATTAGTAAAAATGCATGACCTAAAGTTTATGTGATTAACTAATAATCTATTTTCAACTTTTTGTTATAGGGCATTAGGAAGTCTAGATCCTCATACTAGAAGTACATAGGTTTAAGTGATAGAATATTTACAACTTAAAAAATGGAAACTAGAAAGTCTCTATATATGATTCCCATTGTACCTTTATATAGTTCTTGTGTGTTTTTAATTAACCTACAATTTAAAAATAGTTATAGTCCCTAAGTTTCTATGTATTTAATGGTCATTCTATATACATGAATATGAGAAAAAATAACAATGCATACCCACACTCTTACGAGTATTCTAGGTAAACGATGTCTACTGAGCGGGAAACTAGAATTTTGAACCACGATGTTTGCAGATCGCGGGGCACTAAAGGGGGGTATGTGGCACTCAAGCCTGGTGGGTTTGTGACGCTCATGTCCAAGTCAGTTGGGGGGTAGCCTGGTGGTTTGGCCACCTCCGTCTTGGCTGGGGGTGGCTCCGTGGATGCTATGGGTGGGCAGGGGCTTGGCCCTGAGAATGCTGGTCCTGGGGGTCTTTCTTTTGTCCCTGACTTTGGTGTCGGTGATTTTTCCACTGTGGTAAATGCTGGAGGTGGTCTTGTGGTAGGGTTTCGAGCCCCGAGTGGCCCTAAGAAGACCTTTTCTGCTATTGTTGCTGAATCTGGTGCTCAAACCTCTTCTCGGCCCAATTCTTGACTGATCCCTTGCGCCTGTGAGTCGCCCATTGTGATTTGTGGTTCAAAAGTTGCTGAGAACGAAGAATTATACCACAACATTGGTGTGATTTACAGATTCAATGGTTTCTGGCCCTCCTTGCCTAATCTTCACCATTGGGTCTTGGAGTCTTGGAAGCCACTGGTTGAGAGAAAGATTGAATTGTTTGCCTGTGCTAGAGGGTTCTTCATAGTGACATTTGCTTCTTGTGAGTAGAGAGACTTAGTGCTCGATGGCAAAGTTTGGTTGTGGGGGGAGCACTCCCTCTCTATCAAGCCCTGGACTCTCTCCTTCAATCCCCTTACAGAGCCTCTCAACATCAGACCTGTTTGGGTCCATCTCCCTAATCTCCCTCTTCAGTTTTGGGAGGATTCATGCTACGAGGGCATAGGCAATGCCATTAGCCATTTCCTCAAGGTGGATTCTACTACCTCCTTCATGGGGCATTCCATGGTAGCACACATTCTTGTGGATATTGACATATCTAAACTGCTCAATGGGGATGTGGTCTTGATGGTAGGGGATAGGCCCTAGAAACAATTATTGGATTATGAGGGTATTCCTTTTAGATGCAGAAGGTGTTTTGCCACAGGTCATCTAGCCTCTGGTTGTCCCCTCTCGCACCATAAGGGTGCTGCTACTTGGTGGAAAGATGCCCTCCCAGATCACCTTACTATCAGCGCTTCGGAGGATGACGGTTCATCTCAGGGGGATGCTTCCTCTAGTGATGCTGACCCTTTTGTGACTGTTACTGAGGATGTGGTGTCAGTCGCTATTGCAGTTCCCTCTCATTCTCTAAATTCTCCTGACCACTTGGCTGCTCATCTACCGGCTCCTCCTGTTTTGAGTAGGCCCATTTCTTCTATTCCTGATTCTTCTGCTTCAGTTTTACCCTCTTCGGGCTCGGCTTCCCCTCGTGGGGCTTCCTTGATGTCATCTGCGGTTCATCATGAGCCCTTTTTATTGGTGGTTTCAGGGGAGTCTCCCCTCTCTCCATGTGCTATTGATCCTGGTTCTGAGCCCTCCTGGATAGTAGTTCAGCGTAGGAAGAAAGGTCCCTTGCCCCTTTGTGGCAAGGGTGGTAGGGTGTCTAGAACGGGATCGGATGTGTTGTAGATCCCTATTGTTCTCAAGCTAGGCTGCAGTGACTATGCTGTCGGTCTGCCATTCCTAGTCTGCTGCTTCTAGGGTCAAGTTCTATTGGCTTTTCCCCCTGTTCTTCTGCCCTTGTGGCCTTGTTTTTCGCCCCTTTTCTGGGCTTTTTTGTATCAGGTTCGGCTCCCTTGTTTAGCCGCTTATCTTTATCAAAAATAATGCACACCCTCTCAAAGTGTTACTTATATTGGATCTTGCAAGATGTATTGCTAAAACAATAGGTTATGGGAGAAAAAATATATATGAATATTATACACAAGAAAAATCATAATTAATATTAAGTTATTATAATATTTAAGTATGTTATCCCTTAGATCATCAAGCTCACCTTTCAATTCCCTAACCTTGCTATCCTTATTGGTTTTTTAGACAAGAGAATTCTTAATTCAAGCCATCTAACAAAACAAGATAACTGAAATAAACATACGCACATACCACACAAAGTGAAAACTAAAACTAATTTTAAACACACACACACAATGCCTAAATTAACTTCCCCCGCCCCCAACACACACAAAATTTAAATAAAAAAAAGTGAATATACCAATGTTCAAACATAAGTCATTCACACAAAGTTAGTACAAACATGCATGAACACTTAAGTTCAAACATTTCAAAGTACAAACATACACATAAAGTGAGTGCAAAAGTTCTAAAACATGGTAAAGTCCAAACACGCACACCACATAAAGTAAATGACAAACTTAAATTTTAGATGCAAATTCAGACAAAATAAACATCAAAATTAAAACACACACTTCAAAAAGAAAGTGATCACATGCCAAAGTTTAAACATGCTTCATGCACAAAGTTAGTTCAACCACATATGAAGTAGACACTTGATTTCAAATATGTCAAAGTGCAAACATACAAAGTGAATGCCAACGTTAAAACACACTCTTCACACAAATTTAGTTCATTCACTTCACACAGTTTGTTCAAACACACACTTTATACATATACAAAGAAAACTATAAAGTTCAAACATACAAAAGTTCAAACAAGTACATAAAGTTTTCATGTCAATGTTAGTACACTCTTCACACAAAGTGAATGTGAAATTTCACACACACAAATTGAATGTCAAAGTTAAAACACACTCTTCACACAAAGTTAGTTCAATCATTTCACATATAGTTTGTTCAAAAAACACACTTCTTACATACATAAGGTAAACACTAAAGTTCAAAGATGTCAAAGTGTAAGCATGTAGTGAATGCCTAGTTAGTACACTCTACATTGAATGTGAAAGTTCACACACACACACACACAATAAGAATGAATGTCATACATAAGCACACACTCACACAAAATGTATGGAAAAGTTAACTTTCAAATACACACGCGCACACTTCACATGAAGTGAATACCAAACTAAACTTTCAAACATGCACACAATGAATGGAAAAGTTTATTTACACACACACGCATACACATAATGAATGCCAAAGTTCATTTGTACACTCCACACAAAAAATAATGTCAAATATTTCAATTTCATTCCACACAAGTGAACATCAAAGTTTCTTCATGCACTCCATGAAAAGCAATATCTGAAGTTCATTCATAAAACAAAAAATCTATGTCAAAGTTCAAGATTACACACACACAACAAATGCCAAAGTTAGTTCAAACACACATACCACTCAAAGTGAATATCAAAATTAATTTTTAAACACACACACACAATGCCTAAATTAACTTTCTCTCTCTCACACACACATAATTTACATTTAAAAAAAGTGAATATACCAATGTTCAAACATAAATCATTCACACAAAGTTAGTACAAACATGTCAAAGTACAAATAGACACATAAAGTGAGTGCCAAAGTTATAAAACATGGTAAAGTCCAATCACACACACCACACAAAGTGAATGTAAAAATTAAATTTCAGATGCATAATTCACAAAAAAATGAATTTCAAAGTTAAAACACACACTTCACACATAGAAAGTGATCACGTGCCAAAGTTCAAACATGCTTCATGCACAAAGTTAGTTCAACCACATATGAAGTAAAAACTCAATTTTAAATATATCAAAGTGCAAACACACACAAAGTGAATGTCAACGTTAAAAAACACTCTTCACACAAAGTTAGTTCAATCACTTCACACATAGATTGTTCAAAAAAACACTTCATACATATACAAATTAAACTATAAAGTTCAAGTTCATAGCAAAGTTCAAACAAGCACATAAAGTAAATACCAATGTTAGTACACTCTTCACACAAAGTGAATGTAAAATCTCTCACACACAAAGTGAATTCTAAAGTTAAAACACACTCTTCACACAAAGCTAGTTCAATCATTTAACACATAGTTTGTTCAAAACACACACTTCATACATATATGATATAAACACTAAAGTTCAAACAAGCCAAAGTTCAAGCATATAGTGAATAGCAAGTTAGTACACTCTACACAGTGAATGTGAAATTTCACACACACACACACACACAATAAGAATGAATGCCAAAGCTAATTCAAGTACGTAGGAACACACTCACACAAAATGCATGGCAAAGTTAACTTTCAAATACACACACACACACTTCACATGAAGGGAATGCCAAAGTTAAAATTCAAACATGCACACAATGAATGCCAAAGTTTATTCACACACACACATATTGAATGCCAAAGTTCATTTGTACACTTTGGACACAAAAAAGAATGTCAAATCTTTCAATTTCATTCCACACAAAGTGAACATCAATGTTTCTTCATACATTCCACAAAAAATGATAGTTGATGTTCATTCATAGATAAAAAAATCAAATCTCAAAGTTCAAGCTCACATACACACATACAACAAATTCCAAATTTAGTTCAAACACGCAACCACACAAAGTGAATACCAAAATTATTTTTTAAACACACACAATTTATATTAAAAAAGTGAATATACTAATGTTAAAACATAAATCATTCACACAAAGTTAGTACAAAAATGCATGAACACTTAAGTTCAAACATACCAAAGTTCAAACAAGAATATAAAGTGAATGCCATTGTTAGTACACTCTTCACACAAAGTGAATGCAAAAGTTAAAACACACTCTTCACACAGAGTTAGTTCAAACATTTCACAAATAGTTTGTTAAAAAACACACACTTCATACATATATAAGGTAAACATTAAAGTTCAAACATACCAAAGTTCAAGCATGCAATGAATGCCAAGTTAGTACACTCTAAACAATGAATGTGAAAGTTCACACACACACACACACACACACAATAATAAGATTAAATCTAAGTGAAAGGTAAAATTCAAACACACTTCATATAAAGTGAATGCCAAAGTTAGTTCAAACACTCACACACATAGAAAGTGAATGCTAAATTTTAAGCACACACTTCACACACACACAAAAGTAAACATAATTCAATAGACCAAATTTTAATTTACACTAAGTGAATGTGAAAGTTCAAACTTACCTAAACACACAAATAGTAAATAGACCTAATATATGAATGACAAAGGTAGTTCACTCACATTTCATACAAAAAAATATGCATCCACAATTAACACAAACAAATTAAGGGGATGTCAAATTTCAAACATATGCTTCACATAAGCAAAGTGGATGCTAATACACAAACAATAAGTGGCTCAAATCCAAGTGAATGTCAAATTTAGTTTACACACACACACATACTTTGGAGTGAATGTGAAAGTTAGTTCATACATATTTCACACACATAAAGTGAATGTCAAAAGCTCACTCAAATAATAAAGAGATGTTAAAATTCAAATGCACACTTCACACAAACAGTAAGTGGATGCCAACGCACTAAATAAAGTGAACTCCAAAATTCAAATAAATAAGTGGATAACAAAGTTCAAACGCACATATAAAGTGAATGCCAAAAGTTCAAACAATAAGTGCATACAAAGTAATGGCTATTAAAGTTCAAACACACTTCAAAGAAACAGCAAGTGGATTCCAAACTGAAACACACTAAACAAAAAAAATTCAAAGACTCTTTAAACAAACAATCAATGAATGTCAAAATTTAAGTTACACAAACAAAGTAAATGCCAAAGCACAAACACACACTTCATACAAACAATAAATGCAAGCAAAGTGAATTCAATTTTAAACATACAAAGTGAAACAAATATAAGTGATTGCCAAAGTTCAAACCCATACTTCACACAAACAATAAGAATATCAAATTAAAGTGAATTTCAAAGTTACACTACACACAAACAATAAATAGATTCCAAAGTGAAACACACTAAATAAACATGTATAAAACACAACTTACAAATAGTATAACACTAATTATGGCAATGTTAATAAATTGCATTGTGGTTGAATGGGAGGCCATAATTGTCAAGGTTTCTTTATGATTTAGTTCTCTAATGGTTCATTCACAATTTAGTTCATGTGGTTATTAATTTAATACCATTCCATTATTTTTATTTACAAAAGAAATTTTAAATTTCTTATAGTATTTATAGCTTTGTCCACCAACTTCTACATGTAATGACTTTCCAGTTAAAATATAAATATAAACCTTTGGTGCTTTTACTAGTTTATTTATTATGTGATCATATTTTTTTTGAATTATCTATTTATCGAATTATACAATTCATGATCATATATAAATTTATCCCCTGTTAATGGGGTTTCCTAGGATAATTTGAAGGCAAGTCATGCCATGGCAAGATGGAAGGAACAATAGAAGGATGGGCTAAACTCAATTTTGATGGGGCTTTGAGGGGAAACCCAAGACAATCCTCCATTGGATGTATAATCATAAATGAGTCAAGGGAACTAGTGGGTGGTGCATCAAAAAATATTGGTTTCCTATACAACAA
Organism: Cunninghamia lanceolata; assembly: GCA_027924645.1. Classification (NCBI taxonomy): domain Eukaryota; kingdom Viridiplantae; phylum Streptophyta; class Pinopsida; order Cupressales; family Cupressaceae; genus Cunninghamia; species Cunninghamia lanceolata. The sequence continues at coordinate 571,721 of BSBN01000070.1, forward strand.
CGAAGCAGAGTTTCAAGTTTTCATTTTGGGTCTTTAGTTGGGGTTGTCTTCAGGGATTAGGAGAATCCACATAGAAGGAGACTCTCATATCATGGTAAGTGCTATTCAAAATGGCCATAGCCTGAATTGGAAATTGAACAATTTGTTTGTTAGGGGATTGGAACTTTTAGCCAAATTTAGGGACTACAAGGTTAACCATGTCTTTAGAGAGGTGCGTAAGGCAGCTAATTTTTTGGCAAATGTTGCATTTAAAACACTCAGGGACCTCCAAATTATACACTCGGTGGAAGAGATGAGAAACCTAGCCCCAAACTTAGAAGCTCTTATTGTTGAAGAGGTGAGGCTTGCTTGGGAAGATGTGGCTAGGAGATAGATTGGATGTGGCAAGTGAGGTGGCATCCTGGGATTACGTGGGAGGTGATGGAGATTAGATTGTCAAGATTGCATCACTGTCTAGGGTGGCTTGATAGTTTGCATGCTTGTTGGGTTTATTCAACAATCGAGAGAATTTATCTCTCTTTAATTTTGAAGTCCTTTGGATTAAGGTAAATCTGGTTTGGTACTCGGGAACATGTGAGTTTGGTTGGCATTACTGATTGGGGTGCTTTTATTGGAGATTGGGATGGAAATTCATCATTTCTTCTCCTCATCGGGCCGAGCTTGCTCTCACTTTACAAATCGAGAAGCAAAGAATCCACTATGTCTCTGTTGGCTGGGAAATGCTAGATGGCCTTTCTAGGGACCATATCAAACCAGAGGTTGATGAAGGTGTTCAAAATGAAATCTCCCATTGGTTTGAATGCCATCAGATCAGTATTGGGGGAGTTATTTTTGGAGGTGAAAAACAAATACAGAGTGAACTCAGACTTGACTTCTATGTTCATTGGAGTGCTCTTGGGGTTAGGAGAGTTGAAAGAATTAGTCTGGGCTCTTAATATGGCTTTAATCAAACTGGAATGGCATTGAGGGTTGAAGGATGTCCTAGACTTGGCCATTCCTAGCATTGGAATGAGGCATCATAAGGGGGTGTGGCCAGATGTTTTGCCAACCTATTGTGGTCCTTAGATCCCTTTCATTATCCCTATGGCCGGGGTTGACAAGGAAGTTGCTAAGACTGCTATGAAGGATGGAGTGAACCTTCTCAAGTATCTGACTAGTGTAGATGACCCAGGGAAGGAGGTTAAGATGGAAGTTATTCTGTTGGGCCCAAAGGGAGATGCATTCGAAGATGAGGTAGCGGTGGATGGGTAGGATGAGCTGGAGTAAGGAGTAAGTTTATGTTTAGATTCAGTATAATATATATGTATGTAAATGTCGCTAGTATATACTTTTTTGATAGTGGATGTATGAAGCTGATAAATTAATATAAGTTTATACTTTCTGTTATTTGGCCCTCAGTTGTGAGTAGCCTTCCGTTATTTTGATTTTAGATACTTTGTATGGGCTTTGGCACCCTTACGCCGTATTCAACCATAAAATATATATATATATGTATATATATATATATATATATGTATATATATGTATATATATATGTATATATATGTATATATATATGTATATATATGTATATATATATGTATATATATATATGTATATATATATGTATCTATATATGTATGTATATATATGTATATATATATGCGTGTGTGTGCGTTTTAATTATTATGTCAAAAATTACATAATTTCAATAGTAACAAGGAATAGATTGTAATGACATGACCCCCTTAACTTAAATTTGATAGTCATGTACATGTTAAGGGTGAAAGTTGAGAGTTGTGTCCCACTTTTAGCCAATTAAATAGTTCTGGGCAGAACGGTTTCAGGTGGTAGGAAGTCGCCTGACACCTTTTCACCCAGAACCACATGGCGCATATGTGGATGTACCTTTCTAGGTGGAAAGGTATCAGGTGGTAACATTCTGCCCAATAGGTTTCTAGGTGGAACTATTAAAATAAAAAGAAAAAAAGGCAAAAATGTCATTTTCACCTGGATTCCTATCACCTCAAACACTTCTGCATGAAGCCCATAGTGCCTGCGACCAGATAAAATGACCATTTCCCTTCCTACTGACAACAGTGGTAGGGAATTTGATAGCTTTTGTTGTTTTTTTCCTTGTTTTTTTGTATATTTTTAATTTCCTTCCCTATCAATCAATTTTTTATGACAGTTATGTATTCAATGGTGTGTTTCAAATACTATGACATGCCTTAGTATAAGTAAATCATATAAAAATCAAATATATAAATCATCATAATCCTATATAAATTTTGACAGTTTGTCCAAAATCCCTCCTTTTATATGATACAATATTTTAAAATTTTTGATTGTATTTTATAGTAAAAATGCCTAAATACAACTATACAGCTATGAAATCCTAGTTCTTGAAACCCTAGTTCTATGTTTAGTTTCAATACATACTTTGTGAATTTTTCATGTACATAAAATTTAACCCTCCTCAAGCATGAATCTAACATGATATTAAAATTTCAATCAAATCATTCATAGACATGCATTAAAGCAATATACCTTCAATTTCAAATACAAAAATGTAATTTTTACTACAATATAAAGTCCCAAATCCATTACCATTACATGAAAATAGAATAAAATGTCATCTACATAGCACACATGCTAAAGAATAGAAAAATCTATTACCATTGAGCTTGTTAAATATGAAAAGCAACTGAATGATAGCTAAGAGGTTAATTCAAGTTGATAGTTAGAACAAGCCAATGACCTAAATCATCTAGACATGACATTCAAACTTGCCTCAAGAATTAATTTGGTCACCAATATTTGCATTCTATCATGCAATTTGACAAAGAGACCAATGGATTTAATCTTTAGAGTCAACTACTCTAGTTATAGTAGTCAATTTTCTATTGGCAACAAAATCTTTTAAGCCATGCATTTGGAATAGCCATCATGCACTATGGTTTAAGTGACCCACCAGATTAGTTGTGATTGTCAAACTGCTTAAAATTTTCTAAATCCTTTTCAAAAATTGTATTTTGTGTGTACGTTGCAATCATTGTATACCATGAGATGACTACTAACATTTGCTTTACCTAGTAAGCATTGCTACAAATATCTTCAATATCATGCATAGTTGTTCAACATACTTTGCTCAAAATAACTAGGCATGCACCTACCAAAAGATCATGACCTCTCCTATATTTTCTAATCAAAGATCAATCAGATTGCATAATAAGAAGAATAGTTGAAGTGGCTTACAAAACTAATACAATAGTGGGTAAATAGGCCCTACAAAATTGATGATGGTGGGGGTTACTACTTATAGTGATAAAAACATAAGAAAAATAATACCTAGATGAAAGATTAAAATTAAGATCTTTAAATGAATATTCATATTCCACACAAAGTTGGTGAATGAAATCCAAAATATTCTTGGCATTCAAAATCTAAGAGCTCAATTGAAGTCTCTTCTTAGATTTTTGTATAATATCTATGTAAAATATGTCCCCACAGTAGAAAATATAGAAAGGGAAATAAAGATATGATCATGTAAACCCCAATAATCATGTAATAGGTTTCATCAATAGCATCAAGTGACAATTAATGAACAAATGAGGATGTAATCATATAAGCTCATATAGAGTGAGGGGAATTTATGATGCCCTTAAAGTTTCCTCCAATGATGAGAAAACAAGAGAGAGAAACACAAAAAATATAGGTCATGAAAGCACAAAGTAAACCTCATAAAATATGTAGTCATGTCCAACCATATACATAAAAGAATAAGAGATTAACATGTAAACATAAAAGTCTAATATAGTATGCAAGGATAAGAAAACCTAAAGCAAAAGATATAGAAATGGTGGAACATACATGAGAGACAAAAATTTAATTGAGGATGAAAGGGCCAAGGTATTTGTAATCCATGTGAATTTTCCCATGTGTAATTTTTAGAAACTTTAACAAGTAAAATATTGCCCACCAACTTCAAGCACTTGAATAATTTACCTTGGTTATGCAATATCATGTCCAAGTGCTCAATCAAACAATCTAGGTGAACCTCCACCTACTCTTTGTTGTTCTTAATATATTTGTGCATGTTCATGAAGGAACCCACAACCAAAGAAAACATTCTAGTACCACTTAGAGAATGAGCAACATCAAACACTTTTCTTCACCCTATCGATTAACAAAGATCAACCATCAACTTAACCATGATCTCTCAAATTAATACATAGTTATCTATATCCATGTCCTTAGCCATCCCCATAGGTGTAACATCCAAATATGGATCTTAGGGTTAGTAAGATCATGTGAAATAGTCCATGAACTAATCTAAAAATTTGCAAGCATCCACTCTACCACCAACAACAATATCTTTCACTTCTAACTCCACCCTGCACACAACTTCTTTCCTTTCCCACCTTATACTATAACCTTCCTTGGATGCAAAACCCATACCGCCATCTACTTTCCTCGACATCAAGAAATGACTTCAAAATATTTAACAATGTATATTGTTATATCCAACATGCAAGTAGTAAAGATGCCACCTATTGGCATGCTTTACAAACCCATTGCCAATTCACCAAACCACTCAAGATAGTGCAGTCATGCCCTAGTCAATGGTTTAATGATGTCAAGTAATCATTACAAATAATCTCTACAAAATTATGAGGTGGCATACCTACTTGGCCACATGCCCCTTAATAGGTCCACTCTATCCTCACTTATTATTATTGTTATATTAATTATTTATTAATATTGTTGTGCTCATTTTAATTCATGTTACTACTAATAATAATAATAACACCACCACCATGTTTAAGGTTATGAATTAAGGGTGTCCATTAGTTCTTTATCATCCATCATTCATCTCTCTTGATATTATTAGTGTGTTGCATTCAATGATTGCTCTAAGGTGTCTATTCATAGAGTGTGAACTTCACAAATGAGTGTTTTTATAGTGTTGATTTTTCTACTCTATCATATTGATATTATATTAGAATCTAATTTAGAAAATAAATAACTAAAGACCACGTTTCAATAATTTATTGCCAATCAAATGTATAGTTTTAACCAACACAGTTAATGTAATATTTGAAACAAGCAAAGTAATTATACATAAACATAAGATTAATTTAAAATGCCAAAAACGTTTCAGCAACAATATGCACAATATGAAATAGTTTATGGAATACATTTTAACTTAAACAGAGGGTTGAGAAAAAATTTCAAAACTTGCATTGAAACCATAACCCACTATGTTTTCTTTAGTTTTTCTTCTTTAGATTTAAAATATATTGTTCATCAATGTTATCTTGTCCAAACAAATTCCATTGAGCTAAGTAGTTCCTTTATGCTTCTAAATTTTTCTAGGTAGTACATATCTTAGAATGTAACATTAATTTATATGTGTCATGTTGGCTCTCAAACATGTATCTACACTAATCCTAAAGACTACCACCAATGAGTTTTATACCCAAATGCATGATAAACCCAAAATTCTATCACTAATTTTAGGACATACTAGCTACTAATAAAGCCTCTAATTTAGTTGATAATACACTCTTCTATATGTAGAAAATCTGACAACAATATGCATATCTCTTAGAATGAAAATGCGTGACTTTCATACACATATGAAAGAGGGAAAACACACTTTCATTATCTTCTAATAGTTTATCCATATTTGCTTGTTTAGATGAGACACTATACATGGTAAGATACAAGCAGACCATATAAAGAGATCTAGGTAGGTTGATCTAGGAGGTCCCTCCAATTGTGTAAAATTCTATTTCATTTAACCTCAAAGTGGCTTTTTTCCTTTTGAAATAGCTCTCATGACTTCATTTAAACACCTACAATTTCTAATTCCAATACCTATAATCACATGCATACCCATTCACACATGCCATGGTATGGATAGAAGGTCCTAGAATTAGTTTTTTTAATCAAAATGTAGTTTTCTTCATAATAAAAGCATTTCAGTACAGGAAAATTAAAATATGATATTTTATTTCAAGGTATAACTGCATAGTTTTTTAATTCAAACACATGACCCATATTTCATGAGTAGTGGTTCACTTGAACCCATCTCTCATGTTAATGAATATTCCACTTAGCACTCATTGCATCTAGGTGATGCACACAAGGATGAAGCATCAAGACTTCCCAAGAGGTCACCCATACCAGTACTACTCCGACTCAAGCGTGCTTAACCATAGAGTTTCCCCCAAGATCAAGCCCACTTAGCTTTCTACCCCATTTGCAAAACCTTTATCAAGTGTTGTGCCTTATGAACCATTCATTAAAGAGTCCCTTTATCTCATCAATTGATAAGTAGGAGGTATTTTTGCAGCATGTCAAATTATGATATTTTATTTCAAGGTTTAACTCCGTAGTTTTTTGAGTCAAACACATGACCCATATTTCATGAGTAGTGGTTCACATGAACCCATCTCTCATGTTAATGAATGGTCCATTAGCACTAATTGCATCTAGATGATGCACATAGGGGTGAAGCATCAGGACTTCTCGGGAGGTCACCCGTCCCAGTACTACTCCGACTCAAGCGCACTTAACCATGGAGTTTCCCCCAAGATCAAGCCCACTTAGCTTGCTACCCCATTTGCAAAACCTTCAACAAGTGTTGTGCCTTATGAACCATTCATTAAAGAGCCCCTTTACCTTATCAATTGATAAGTAGGAGGTATTTTTTGTAGCATTTCAAATTATGATATTTTATTTCAGGGTCTAACTACGTAGTTTTTTGAGTCAAACACATGATCCATATTTCATGAGTAGTGGTTCACATGAACCCATCTCTCATGTTAATGAATGGTCCACTTAGCACTCATTGAATCTAAGTGATGCACACAAGGGTGAAGCATAGGGACTTCCCGGGAGGTCACCCTGTGTGCATCACCTAGATGCAATGAGTGCTAAGTGGACCATTCATTAACATGAGAGATGGGTTCATGTGAACAACTACTCATGAAATATGGGTCATGTGTTTGATTAAAAAAACTACGCAGTTAAACCCTGAATTAAAATTTCATAATTTGACATGTTGCAAAAAATACCTCCTACTTATCAAAATCAAAATAATTTATGTTTTTAGTTTTGTAACTAATCTTTTTTTGCTCTGCATGTCGAGCTAGGGCTTTCGTGCCCTAGCTCGATCCTCTGGTTTTTTCCTGGTCGTGCGAAGTGTGGGGAGTGCATGCGTTTTGGGGAGGTTTGGGGTTGTGTTTTTTTATCAGTGCAAAGTTTTTTCAGCGGCATCGGTGTCTCTTTCTCCCTGAGCGTGCGGGGATTTTGTGCCTGGTTGGAGGCTGTGGGTGGGGTTTTTGTGCCTGGTTGATTTGGGTCTGCAGTTCGAAGGCAGTGCTGGGTGGTGGATTGGTTAAACCCTAGTGGTGGTTCTTTTTTCTTGGGGGCCTGCTTGCCCACCTTGGATCTTGTTTAGTTTCAATGCCGATCGGGGAGTCTTCAGGGGCTAGTCCCAAGATGGATTTTCGCTCAGCAGCGGTTGGTGCAAATTCTCCTTCACACGCTTCAAAGGTTTTTAATAATAACTTGTTCTCACCAGATCCAGGGTTGGTTGGTTCAGGTTTGTCTGGTGGTACTCAGATTACAAAGATCAATGGATGTCTTGAACATTGTGAGGAGAGGCCAAAATTGGTTATCCCGCTGGAGATGATTGCGGAAGATATTGATTATTATTCGAAGCATGCATTGCTGTGCAAGTTTATGGGGATGCGGGTTTCTTTACAATTTCTTGAATCATGGGCCCAACGGACTTGGATGCCAGAGGGAGAAATGGAGGTTATGCTTTTAGCAAATAACTTTTTCATGGTTTCATTCAATTGCTTGGCAGATCGCAATAAGGCCTTTGAAGGAGGCCCCTATTTTCATAATCAGATTGGGTTATTCATTAAACCTTGGCATGCAGGATTCAATCCTGTTGAAGAGCTTCTGAACCAGGTTCCAGTGTGGGTTCAGCTTCCAAGGTTTCCTGTGGAATGTTGGCGGGATGATGTTTTACACTTGTTAGCTTCAATGCTAGGAAAACCAGTTGGTGCTTCACAACAGACTCAAGTTAAAAAGGTGATGACTTTTGCTCGTATATGTGTTGAGATTGATTTAAGTAAACCCTTGCCAAATTCAGTGGATATGTGTGCGGGTCCTTACTCTTGGGTGCAGCAGTTGGACTATGAGACTCTCCCTTTTTGGTGTTGTCTCTGTCATGAATATGGACACTTGCAGAGGAGATGCCCTAAGGCTAGGCCTGTGGACTCCCAGCCTTCTCAACCTCCCCGCAATCCCCCTAGAGTTGAAAAGGGGAAGGAACCCATTCCTGGTGATGTGGATGGGGCTAATGGTTTCATTCCTGTCAAGGCTCGAAATAGGAATCGAGGTCAAAAGAGGACTTTGAAGGAAAGGCAGGATGAAGATTCTTTCAACAGATTTGAAGTTTTAGATGATCTCAGCCAGCAGGAAGTGAATCCAGGCTTGGTGAATATGGATCAGGGTGCTTCAGGTACAGGACAGGAGGGCCTTCTTTCTGAAGCTACTCAGGTTTTGCAGGATAATAGGGCTTTACAAATGGACACAGACGTTCAAATGGAAGTCCAGGTGGAATCGGTTCCTATTATAGTAGGGAAGAAGGGTGGTGAGGATGGATCTCCTCTTGTTTCAAATGTAGGTACTGAGGGGGTGAAGATTAATAGGTCTTCTTCTTCTCATTTGGGTCTTCATCAAAAGGATCCAAAAAAAGGGGCTGGGGAGAAGTCTTCCAAGCTTGGTAGAAAAAAAGATTTGGATAAGATTAAATTAACAGGGGAAACTTTGGTAGAGTCAGGGTCTGGTAAGACTCTGGATTCTCATTTTTCAAGCCCCTTGAAATGATTGTTCTATCCTAGAATGTAAGGGGCTTGAACAGTGGCCCTCGACAAAAAGCTGTTCGTGATTTGGTTAGAAGTCATTCTCCTGATGTTCTTTTCCTGCAGGAGACTAAGCTATCAGTGGAGTATGTTTGGTTTAGTGCCTAAGTTGTGGGGGAGTGGAGAGTACCAGTGTATTGGTGCTCAAGGGTCTACTGGAGGAGTGGCTTGTTTATGGAATCCTTGGAAGATTCGCCCTCTTTGGTGGTTGTCCTTTCAGTCTTCTATCTCTATGATTGCTTCTTGTTTTGAGACAGGGGAGTCTGTTCTCTTCTCCAATAGCTATGCGCCTATTGAACTTCAGGGTAAACAACTGTTGTGGTCCCATATCCGGTTTGTCCGAAGCATGGTTCCTTTCCATCCGTGGATTATGGCTGGAGACTTCAATGCTATTTCTGAGTTGGCTGAGAAGAGGGGTGGTATTGCGAGGCTTGAGCCTTCTACACTACTACTTCAGGATAACATTTCAGCTTTAAATCTGGTGGATATCAAGCCCATTAATGGCCAGTTTACTTGGAATAATTGGAGGATTGGGAATAACTGCATTGCGGAACGACTTGACCGCTTTCTGGTTTCTTGCTATTGGGTTGGTGGGTTGTGGTCTTCTAGCTCTGAAATTTTGGATTGGAGGGGATCAGATCATTGGCCTATCAAGCTGGCTATTTCTTCAGCTCGTGTGCCTCGGTCTCCTTCTTTCAAGTTCCAGCTTATGTGGTTGCGTGACTCCTCTCTCCATGACTATATTGTTGAGTGGTGGAGGTATGGTAGACCTGCTTATGGTACAACAATGTATACTTTTGCTAAGTTACTTCAATTTGTCAAGTATCAACTTAAACGTTGGAATCGGCAGTGCTTTGGAAACATTTTCCATGCTAAGATTGCTGCCCAGGCTGAGTTGGATGGTATTACGAGGTTGATCAGGGAGGATGGAGTGACTGAGGACCTGCTTCAGGAAGAGACTAGGGCTTTAAAAGCATTGGAAGAGTGTGAGCTTCGAGAGGAAGTTTTTTGGAAACAAAAGGCTCAGATTGAGTGGCTTCAGGAAGGGGATAAAAATACCACTTTTTTCTTTAACTCGGTGAAAGCCAGGAGACATGGCAATTCTATTTCTACTTTGGTGAATGATAGGGGTGAAACTCTTTCTTCTTTGCAGGAAATCACATGTGAAGCTATGCAATATTTTGCTTCTTTATTTAGGGAGGACTCGCGGGGGGGTTCTGATGAGGAAGCTCAGGTCCTTTCTTGTATCCCTTCTTTGGTTTCTAGGGAGATGAATGAGCATCTTATGAGTGATATCTCAATTGAGGAGCTAGAGGGGATCGTGTTTCAAATGAAGAGGGGGAAAGCTCCTAGCCTTGATGGTTTCCCGATTGAGTTCTTTCAAGAATTCTGGGCGATTATCAAGTTGGACTTGTTGGCAGTTGTTCAGATGTCTCATAAGAATAAACAGATGTTACGGGCTTTGAATTCTACCTTCCTTGCTCTCATCCCAAAGTGTGATGGGGCGGATAGGTTAAGTCAATTTTGTCCTATCTCTCTTTGCAATGTGATTTATAAAATTATCTCTAAATTGATTGCTGATAGGTTGAAAAAGTGGCTTAAAGTGCTGATTTCTGAGGAACAGAGCGGTTTTGTGGCGGGACGTCAGATTCTGGATGGGGTTGTTATTGTAACTGAAACCATTCACTCTATGGCTAATTCCAAAGATAAGGCAATGTTCATCAAGCTTGATATGGCTAAGGCTTATGACCGTGTTCGATGGTCCTTCCTTCGGAAGGTTCTTGGTGCTTTTGGTTTTGGGGATGCGTGGATTTATTGGGTTATGAGTTGTGTTACTTCAGTCTCCTTCTCTGTGTTAATAAATGGTGAGCACTCTGAGCTTTTTAGCACCTCTCGGGGTTTGCGGCAGGGTGACCCCCTCTCTCCTTACTTGTTTCTTCTTCTTGTTGAGGGTCTGGGACGCTTGATAAGAAGGAATGTGGAGTTAGGTTTCATTCAGGGCTGGGGGTGGGGAGATGGTTTACCTCCACAATCTCACTTGCAATTTGTTGATGACACTGCTTTGATGGGTATGGCTACAATTAGGGAAGCTTTGAATTTGCGCAAGGTGTTGGATGTTTATCTTCTAGCTTCGGGCCAATTGATCAATGAAGATAAGTCTTCCATCTTTTTCTTCAATACTCTAGGTTCCATTCAGAGGCGAATTGCTCATATCTTGAGATTTCAGACTGGGATTCTCCCTTTGACCTATCTTGGTATTCCCATCTCTATTGGAAGACTTCCCAAGGAGTCTTGGCAGAATATTCTGGATAAATTTCGTGTGAAAGTTAATCATTGGACCCATCACTGGTTGTCCTTTGCAGGTCGTGTTCAGTTGCTCAAGTCTGTGGTGCAGGCCCTCCCCATTTATAGATGTATGATTCAGGTGGCCCCTTTGGGTTTTGTTAGGGAATTGGATTCCTTAGCAAGATAGTTTTTATGGGCTGGTAGCTTATTGTCCTCTAAATGGAGCCTTGTTAGATGGGACATTGTTTGTAGCCCGAAGCAGTTTGGCGGCCTTGGGTTAAGGCAGTCATCGTTGTCAGGGATGGCGTTGGCTGCTAAATTGTATTGGCGGTGGTGTGTGGAGCAAGATGGGATCTGGGCTAGGATATTAACTCAGAAATACTTCCCAGGGATCCCTCAAATTGATATTCCTTGGTATCCACTGGTGGGGAAAGGCTCAGTGATTTGGAGTACGCTCAAGAAAGGGGCTACTCTGGTCAAGGATGGTTTATTTTGGATTTGTAAAAGAGGGACAAAAGCTCATTTTTGGTCTGATTCTTGGGATGGTTTTCCTCCCATTGTTTCTCAGTTTCCTAATTTGGTGACTCTGTGCCAGAGGTTCTGTGAAGTTGGTTGGTCAAGGGCGAGTGACTTTAAGTCCTTTTCTTCTCATGGGCAGTTGGTGGTGGCAAGATGGAAGAATCCTAATGAGTGGCCTGTTGTTGGTATGGAGGAGTGTGCTGAGCTTCATAGTATCCTTTCTCGTAGACGTTGTAGCTCCCTCCAGGAAGGGGATGTTCTTTCTTGGTCTCCTAATCCTAAGGGTGTCTATACTATTGCTTCTGGATATCAGGTGTTGTTATCTAACTAGCTGGAGGGGGTGGAGGTTCACTGGTGGAAGAAAGTGTGGAATAAGCTTTCTTGGCCGAAGTGTAACTGCTTTATTTGGACTTTGGCTTGGAATAGGTGCTTGACTTGGGATAATATTCAGAAGCAGGGTTTTCAAGGTCCTTCTATGTGTGTTATGTGTGGATGTGGAGAGGAGGATTCCTCTCACTTGTTTTTCCATTGTCCCTTGACTTTGCAGCTTTGGCATTTTTGGTGGGAAGTCTGGAAAAGCCCCTGTGTTCATGCTTCATCCCTGGTGGATTTTTGGAGTAGTCTGGGTAAACCTCCTTCTATGGCCTCTTTCCTGCAAGATGTGTGGTATGCTGGGCCTTCCTTCATACTATGGCAGATTTGGTTGGAACGGAATCGCAGAATATTTCGAGGTGAGAAGTTGTTGATTCAACAAGTTTGGCACAAAATTATGAGTATGATTCGGGAGACGGTGGAATCTAAGTGTGATGTGGTGTTCCCTTTGGAGAAAGGAGATGCTGAGTTGGTGGATAGATTGGGTATTCAGGGGTTGTCTCCAGCTTCTGCTTGTGTCAGGAAAGGAAGGCGAGTGAAAAAGAAAGTGCAAAGGGTGGGAAGATGGCTTCCCCCTCCATCTGGCATTCTGAAGCTCAATATTGATGGTTCTTCAAGGGGCAATCCTAGGCCTGCTGGGATTGGTGGGACTGGCAGGGATTTTTCAGGATCGGTGGTTTTTTTCTACTCTGTTCATGAAGGATGGCAAACTATCAACCTTATGGAAGGTTTGGCGATCCTCTATGCTTTGGAGAGGGCTTATGCTTTGGGATGGCGCAAGGTTATCTGTGAGTCTGATTCACAGGTTTTGATTAATTTGCTGAATACACAGAAGGTTTCTGATGTTAGTTGGCAGTTGGCTATGATGGTGCAACAAATTCTGCAGATAAGTTCTTTGATGGAGATGGTGTCTTTTGTCCATATTCCAAGGGAGTGGAATAGGGTAGCAGATTGTTTGGCTAAGTGGGCTTCTGAGCATTTAGATGGTTGGAAGATTGATGAATGGGAGCAGGTTCCTCATGAGCTCCGATATGACTTGGAGAAGATTCTTGCTGAGGATGGGAATGGTATTGGTGAAGGATGATGTTGTTTCATGCTTAGTATGGCTGTTTCTTATGGATTACTAGGGCCTTGGCCCTTTGATGCTTTGTAATGTTCTTTTCTGAATTTCAATAAAGTTTTTACCCCTTTTATTAAAAAAAAAAAAGTTTTGTAACTAATTTAAATGTGTAGATTGAATGTATTTAATTTTTAAATTTTAAATTTTTTTAGTTTTGTTAATTTAAATGTGTAGATTGCATGTATTTATTTTTTTAATTTTAAATGTTTTTAGTTTTGTTAATTTAAATGTGTAGATTGAATGTATTTAATTTTTTAATTTTAAATGTTTTTAGTTTTGTAACTAATTTAAATATGTAGATTGTTCATGTATTTTTTATTAAATTTTAAATGTTTTTATTTTTGTTAATTTAAATGTGTAAATTGAATGTATAAATAACTTTTAAATTTTTCTTATGTTTTTAAATTTTATTAAATTTTCATTTTATAAATTAAAGGTATGCACATTTTTACTTTTAAATGCAAATTTGCATACACGCATGTACATATGTTTTTCATAGATCATGGATGATCAGGCTTCTCCTCATAGTGTCGATCATACACATAGTGAGCTGATACTGGTGATGCACATAGTGCTAGGAGCGACTTGTATGTAGGCACTCTTGATAGACTAAATAATGCTTTGACACATTTAGATCAAACGATCCATAGTATACCAAACCTGTCTAATAGAGATAGGTTGGTGGAAATCCGAGCACAGTTTACCCATATGATTAACATTATCAAATCATATAACCCATATGTTGATTTGAGTATTGAGGATTTCTATGCGTCACTTGCTAGTACTATTATTGGGACAGTGAAATGGCCAACAGGTAATAGGGCAGTGAAATCTTTTCATGGTCTTCAATACTCAACTTCCATTTTTGTTGGCTACATCCTATTTTCATAAAGTTTCCAAATTTAACCTTGTTGCTATAACTAAGTGACTGTAATGTAGAACCTTTTGTCCTGGTAAATAATCAACAAATATAATACCACTTTTATCTATCTTCATTTGTTGCTAATAAGTACCTCAACCACTACAAATCTAATGGGATACTCTTGTCCATCACCATCTATCACAGATTTTGTCAACTTGTATTTTGGTTGCATGCATTTGAGTAGATAGTAATCTACACCTTCAATATTATCAAGATCTGCAATCACATCAAAAATATCTCCTACAACAAATACACAGATTCGAAAGTCAATTCAAATACAAGTAGTTACTTTAAAGACAAAGACAATTTCACTAAAATAATCAATATGCATATAAATAGTTCATTTACCTACAACAACTAGATTGGATACATGTTCAAAATCAGCTGAATATAAATGATCATATGGGGATCTATATTATCATCTTCATAAGGAGACATTGAAACTAATTGTTTCATCTCCCATTCTAAAACATATCCATCAATAATATGTTGACATTGTAGAACATTTGCATTGTTCTCAATGCAGTCAACATAAAAACATGATTTTTCTCTAATTTGGTTTGCAAGTGGTTTGCTATGTCCAGTCGTCATCACTTGATGAAGTCTTCTAATACCGATAATTTTTTGACAATTATAAGGATTTGATCGATCAATATCTACAATCATGGAAATTTAAATTTGTATGAACAAAAAATGTACATGTACTAAACATAAATAAATGTAGATGCAAGAATTACAAGAAATACCTTTGACTTCCCAAAAATAGCGTTTGGTACTTATTGATCCACTTTTTCCTTCACAAGCCCCAAAACAAGTCTTATACCATTCAACAATTTCTCTTGCACTACGTATGGTGTTACTAGCAAGCTCATGTTGGCGAAGTTCACGCTCCACACATGTACTAGCTCCATCATGCTCACCTTTTCCATGTCCACTTTCAAAAAAATTCCACAAGAATTTTATGGTACATCTCGCTTGTTGTTGGATTAACCAATTAAATGCTTTAGAGGATTTGAATTGTCCTATAAAGTAAACAAATGAGCATTAAAAGTTGTTTAAAAGTTGGAAAGCATTTTAAAAATTTGAAATATTTAATAAGTTCAACACTAACCAGCACATCGGGCAGGGCCCTGGCTCGATTGGCTAAGTAATTCCGTTGCGGTAAAGATGGTCACGAGGTCCAGTCTCCCCCCTGCCCACCTGATAATTGTAACCGGTTCATAGCTCCGGTCAAAAGCATTTACCCATGAATAAAAAAAAAAAAACACTAACCAGCACATCCATTTGACGAAATCCAGTGACTTAAAGCATGTATGCCACGTTGTCTCAGATCATCAAAAAACATTCCAAAATAATGGGCTACATAGCTTCTGTCATGACCAGTATCATCACTGATATAAAAATGAACCTCTTTGATGATATTTTGTTCATGAGGGCTACTTTGTACACCATCCAGTTGTAACTTAACATGTCTATAACAAACATGTACGAAGATTGCAACCTTCTCTGAATGATAATATTGAATCTGAATCTCTGTTTGAGGACTAAATGTATAGTTCTCAGCAAAATCCACAACCAATATAATACAACCTTATGGAAAACAATTCTTTCATTCACGAAACTAATTTGTCTGTCATCTTGCACCATGACAATGTTGGATGTACGGATATATGAGACTAAAATTTGTTCAAAAACTCATTGCAGGGTAATTCACTTTCTTTTAGAATAATTTTTTTATTCAACTCTTGACCTATTTGTGTATTTCTCATATTCAAATCTCTTCCACATAATATCCATAGATTGATCAATATTTTCAATCAAAGGAAGCTTCTTCAAATCTCCACAATTTACACAATTATTTTTGATACATTACACATTGAATTCATCAGAACCTTCTATTTTTTCACATAAGAGAGACTTCATAAATTGTGTTGTACTTGCATGGATAATAACATTTGGATGAGTCATTGCCATTGTGAGGCTGACTATTTTACCTCCCATATTTTGATCATTATGCTATTCTGTAGATGACACTATCAGACCTTAGTGACTATGTTTCATTATGCAGACTTGATGTTTTATCTCACTGATTTGATACATGTGATTTGATTCGGTCATATTGGATGATATGTTGTGGTTTGATATATGGGATTTATATTAGATGCTATTTTGTTATGAGATTCTAGTTATTTATGTGATGTGAACTATTTGACATGTGATGGAAAATGTAGTTTAATTTGTAGTTATGTATTGATGTTTATTTCAATTGCATGAAGTTAATTTCAGTTGCTTTGGCTATGACTTTTCATGACAGGACTGACACTTGATCGAGATGTGCAGGTTTTACATTCCCTAGCCACGGGAAAACGGAGGTAGGATTCACACCACGTTATTCCCTGTAAAGCGGATCCATTCCCAAGAGGGATAAGGATCACATGTGTAATTGAATGATGATTTATTGTGCTTGGTTTAATTTTAATTATTTTTAGCCTTAGTACCCTTTCTTTTTCTTATTTTTGATTAATATTAAGTGTTGTAGAATTTTATTTGATTTATGCCACTTGGTATTTTTATTATTTTTTTTGGGCCATTTAAATGTGGATTTTTAACCCTTTTCATGAACCCTAGGGTCCCAAAAGTTACCCTAGGTGGTCAACCATGAGTCTAGAGTCAACTTGGACTACCTAGCCCTAGTTTTGACTCACCTTAGGTCACCCTAAACCATGCTTGAGTAAAAGTGACGAATTTGGAAAGAGGGAAGATGGGGGATGGGCCTTGCCTTGGGAAGAACTCATCTCCCACCCCTAGGTCTTTGGAATCATTACCAAGGAAGACTTGGTAGTTCTCCAAGAGTCCTCCCAAACTCCCAAGTGAGTGGGAGCACCACTCAAGACCATTGTCTTCTTGAGGTGTGAGTGGGAATCCAACTCACCATTTGTTCCCCTCCCACATGTGTGGAAGCACAAGTGGATGAGGTGGAGATGGAGGTGGAGTGAGAGGAGGACATTTGTCATCCTCTTACCTTCTCACTCTTACAAGTGGCTTTGGAGGAGGGAGGAGATGGTGACAAATGTCACCTTCTTATTCCCTCAAGGCCAAGTTGATGGCCTATAATAGCTCCTCTTGGAGAGGAGAGGGGGTTCTTCTCTTCTAGTCTTTTTCCTTGCAATTTGGAGACTTCTTGCAAATTTTAACTTTCCTTTCTAGTTTGGAGGAGTTAGAGAAGGTTGGAGAAATTCTGAAAGTTGGAAGGCTTGGAGCTCTTCACCAATTCCACTTCCATTATCAAGGCCTTGAAGGTAGGCCTCTTAACTTACTTCTTACCTTGCTTGTATGATGTTCCATGTTTTGGATTTTGGTTGTAATTTGTTTGCATTGTGATGTTTGCATTTGATGTTGGGTTGGGCGTTATGGTGAGAGCACCTCTAATGGAGGTAATGCTCAACTTGTATGGGTAGGGGAAAGGAACCTCCTTGAGGTCTCTCCCACAGTTTGTGTTTGTTCCTTGAGGGCTCTTATTTGAGGAGTGAATTAATTGGATGGCAAGAGTGCCAGGTGATTTATTTGTGAATCTTGTGGATTGTGGTGTTTTGGAGAATTTGGCTTGAGGCCATGAGTAGAGATTTTTATCATTTGGGAGGCCTTTTAATTTGAGGGGTCCATTCCCTACCCTCACCAAACTCATTTTTATGGGTTGAGTATTGTGTTAATCCTATGGGGTTGTTCTATTTTTGTGTTATTGTGAGTGCTTTTGTTGTGGAATGAAACCTTGTGTGAAAGCCCTACCTCCCTAGCTCGGGGATGACCCACTTGCAGGTCTATGGTAGGGAGGAGAGCTTTCCTTTCATAGTGGCTATTTTTTTGTTGTCTTGTTGTTGTGTTTAGCTGCAGGTTATTAAGTGAAGAGATGTGATGTGTAGGAGCTCTTGTTGGTGTTCAAATAGTCTCCTTGAGTTGGTTGTTGGAGCCATGGTCATTATGGCCTTATTGTATTCATTCTGAATAGTTTGTAGACTTATGAAGTTGGCTGTCCAAAGAAATTGTGGAATGCAAACATGTTTTCAATCTATTTAAATGCTGTTTATTTTCCTATTTCTGTGAGTTAAGAGTTGAGAAATATATGAGAAAGTGTAATTATATATGCTGTCACTTTCTGTTTCCAAACAAAAAGGAAGGAGAAGTGTGCATATGATAATATGTTGCTGCTGTAAATATTGTTGTGTATGAGAGAAAAGAAATGCATTTTTCGATTGTTAAATGCTGTCAAAAAAAAAATTGTGCATTACAAACAAGGTCTATAAACTATTTAAATGTTGTTTATCTTCCAATTTTGTGAATAAAGTTGTTTTCAAAGGGAAATATGGAAGATGTTATTTATGTATCTGTTATTAAACTTTCAAAAGAAAAAAAAAATGCAAGAGATGTCATTTTGCTGTCTAGGTTCAATGTAGAAAAAAAAAAGAGGAAGAGGAAACTGAGGTTGTTATCTGATGTGGTTGAAGTTTTCCATTGCAATAGTTGTTGTTGAAGGACCACAAGCTAGAATAGATTGTATTCCTACTTTAATTTGTTGTTCAAAGAAAAGAATGTATTTCTGTACAAACTAAATGGCTCCAAACAAATACTTGAATTTTTGTTCAGAAGAAAATGATAAGTTAATACATCATTTTATGAAGCAATTATTGGTATCATATTTTAACATACATATAAACATATAGAATCATGTAAATGTGTGTATTTAAGTATGTGTATATGCATCTACATCATTGATCCAAAATCTTAGTTGCTGATGTGTGTTAGTTCTATGTATGCACAAAGAGTAGCCTTGTGTTTCAAAAAAAAAAATATAAGTTCTATATCTATTTATACAAGTGTAGATACTCAGAAATAGTACATTACATCTGCTAAATTATTAAGCAAACTAGAGATAATGATTTGAGTATATATATATATAACTGGCAATACAAATTACATATTTGAAGCTGCGGACTTTGAGATTCATGGTAGAACTGTTAGAGGGAACTGCAGAGTATATGTCAAAAAAAAAATTATAATAAAAAAAAAAATTGTTTCTTGTTTGGTGGGACTGTGGATTGTTAAGTCCACAGCCCCACCCCCGTAGTTTGTTGTAGATGGTGTGGGGTGGAGGCGTAGCCTCCTCCCCACACCCTGTTCCCCTTAAACCCGTCGGAGACCACAGTCCCCCTCTCCCCTTCGCACCGCCATTACCTTCCCTCTCGGCTAGCATGGTACCCACCACGGTCATGTCCTCCCTCCCTTCCTCTACCGCCGACCCTCCAGCGGCACCTCCATGCTCCGCCCCCTGTCAACAGCGCCGCTGCCGCTCGGAACACCTCCGCCCAACCTCCACCCCACGGTCCTTTGTCCCCTCATAGTTCACTGCCATCGTTGGCCCTCTTGCCTTAGACCTATTTCATAGTGGTTTCCATAGCGTTATTTAGATATTAAAATCTCTTAAAAATAATAATGATACACTTAAATCTTTAACCACATTACGGACTAGCCATTTTCCTCACCATGAGAGGAAATAACTAGCACTATCATGGCCTCCATTGGCTTCCCTTGTCCACGAAACCCTAACCTGCACATGGAATAACAAACACACAAAAGAAAAACAAAAAAAACAAGAAGAGAAAATAAGCTAAGGAAGTTAGGGCAAAACAAATTTAAAAAAAAAAGAGATTAGGGCATAAAAGGATAGTAAAAGAATATGACAAGATTAGGGCAAACTAGTCATTAAAAACCAATATTAAATTTATTAGGTTTTTCCTTGAGGATATTTTTTTTAGTTGAGAGGTTATAATTTTTCCTTTCTTTTAAATTTGCTCCTTGCCTTATTTCTTTTCAACTTAGCAATTTTTATTTAACCTTGTTTAAATTTTCAATGAGGTTTGCATTTAAATTAAATGCCTTGGAAATTATTCTAAATTAGAAATTATTTTATTCGCTATTGGAAGAATTTATCCCTAGTAGTTAGAATTCACTATAATGGGGCTTTTAATTCCATCTCCTTTTACTTGGCGGGAATATTTACCGTTTGAGACTATTGAGTTATTTTATCATTAATTCTGTGTAGGGAATAAATTTGACTCTTCTCCCTCATCCTTTTTATTTTCAAAGGAGATATTAAACATTATGCCAAGATTATGTTTAATAACAAACCCGGTTTTTTGATTAAAATTTAACCAACGGCTTGACGTTTTAAATTTTTTTTTTAATTTTATTTCATCTCATTGATTTAAATATTTAATTGTATATTTTAATTGTTTACCTATTGGAGTTCTATCTGAATTTTATTTTTGCATTATTTGAAAACATGTTAAGCCGCCAAAATTTTGTTAGATTATTAGGGCTTATTTTATGCATTGTTTTGATTATTATCAGTTGCGTTCCTTCCATCTTTCAACTTAATCACGTGCCATCTGGACATCATATTTTAATCACTTGTCATTCTAAGTTTAATTAGGGTTCGATGCAGACAAATTCATCATCGCCTAGGAGACTTAGGGTTCAGGCTAATTTAGTCTAACCCTAGAAGCGACACCTTACATGTCGCATACCCCCTTGACGACCTCCACCTTCATGATACATCGACATGTCTACACCTATGCGTATTGCCACTGAGCACGCAGATGTGTGCGAGGGGGTTCCTAGGGATAGGTAGAAAAAATTTTCGTAGTTCATGTCATGACCACATGGCAAATGTGGACATGACATGTGTGTTTGTGTGTCATGACCGCATGGGAAATGTGGGCATGACATTTGGTATCAGAGCGAGAGTTTTTAAAACACTGGGCTTGTTTTAGGCACATTATTGTTTCCGCAATTATGATTGACTTGTGGCTACCTCATTTTGTAGGATGCCTCCCCGACGAGTTCGGTGAGCACAGTCCCGCCGCACTCCACCCACCGAGGTGCACACTGATTCATCAACTATGGGACCGAGTCAGCCAGTTCCATAGGTATAGCCAATTCCACAGGTACAGCGAGATCCACAAGTACAGCCACTCCTACAACCACAGCCAGTTCCTCAGGTACCGCAAGCACCACTGGCCCCACTAGATATTGGTCCACAGATTTTATAGGCCTTATAGGCAATCTTAGATAGGCTTCCACTGGCTGTAGTTGAGCCGCGTGCAGAGCCACGTGTCAAGCCCCGTGAGGATCCGCAAGAGGAGCCACACGTAGAGCCACGAGCTGAGTCTCATGTCGAGCCACATGTGGACCCCCGCATAGAGCCGTGAGGGGTACCACGTGTGGAGCCTTACGTCGAGCTGCTAGAGATAGAGGAGGTTGGTTCAGCCAACAGGGCCAATAGCAGGAGCCCCCCACATCAGGCTAGGTAGGATGAGACAGTGCGTGTAGAGCACTTGGGTCATAGGCATTATGAGTATCATACAGATGAGCCTATCAGGGGGCACAGAGATAGAGGGGATCCCATTAGGGACATATTGAGGTTGAACCCTCCTACATTCATCGGGACCACAGAGGGAGCTGAGGCAGAGGACTGGCTTATCAGTTTAGACAGGTGCTTCGCGTTGCATCCTTACGAGGGCAACATGAAGGCCCGGGTGGCAGTACACTTATTGTGGGATACGGCAGCTACTTGGTGGCACACTGAGGAGTGCAAGTGCCACCTATCTTTAGACACCCTCACATGGGAGACCTTCATTGAGCACTTCAATGCGCGCTACTTATCAGACTATTATAGACAGCGTCGTATAGACGAGTTCCATGACCTTCAGCAGAGGGGACTTTCAGTGGCTCAATATGAGGCTAGGTTTATAGAGCTATCTAGATATGCGAAGTATCTCCATGACGAAAAACTCCTGGTGCATAAGTTTATTAGAGGACTTAACTACAGTATAGCAGAGCCTTTTCAGATGGCAGATCCCTAGACTTTGAGTGATGCTGCCGAGAAGGCTTATATCGCTGAGGAGATTTAGGGACGAGGGCAAAGTTCTCACCCTCAATTTCAGGATCAAGGACAGCAGCAGCATTAGCAGAGTTTTCGTAGACCATCGCAGCCACCTCACAGAGGAGGATTCAGTTCAACATCATTACCTCCTAGACCCTCACAGCAGCAGTAGCAGAGAGCTAGGACACAGCAGAAGACACAAGGGGGACATAATAGAGGTTGGCAGCAGTAGGGCCCACGCAGAGATCAAAGGTAGCAGGGACCACTTGTAGGTCCCGCGAGGTCATAGCAGTCTTATAGGGGCTCGCAGGGGTCTATTGGTAGATCAGGACAACAACAGTCGAGTAGGACTCAGACTGTATAGGTATAGGTTAGGGGCCCTTGTTATGTTTGTGGTGGAGCAGGACACCTAGCTAGAGAGTGTCCACAGGGTTATACAGTAGGGGGACAGCCTCGTGCAGGAGGATCTGAGCAGGCAGTGGGTGATGTGGGTAGATCCCACCGGATGTATGCAGCGATAGATAACCGCTAGGTAGATTTTCAGGCGTCAGTGATTGAGACATCAGGTATGATTGGGGGTAACCCCATTTCTATTATTTTTGATTTTGGTGCTACTGATTCATTCATATCTCCATCGTTAGTGGAGCGTAGCAGGCTGGTGGCCTCTAGGCAGGATGATAGGTGGGTAGTTGAGTTGGCATTAGGAGCCAAACTAACAGTAGATGCCTTGGTTCAAGATTGTGAGATTGCATTAGGACTCGTCACTATAGTATATGACCTTAGAATCATGACATTAGGATCCTATGATGTGGTGTTGGGTATGGATTAGCTTGTGGCTCATCGAGCCAAGCTAGATTGTCGCCAAAAGGCGATCAGCTATTTAGACGATCACGGCACATCAATTGAGATTGTGGGCATGCAGAAGCCCACCACAGTGCATATGATATCTGCTCAGTAGCTTAAGCACTGTATGCAGAAGGGATGTCAGATGTTCACCATCACAGTGAGCGACAGATCAGATGATGAACCAGAGGCATCTTTGGATGATCATCCCATCCTTAGAGAGTTTACCGATGTA
The DNA here is from genome assembly GCA_027924645.1 of Cunninghamia lanceolata. Classification (NCBI taxonomy): domain Eukaryota; kingdom Viridiplantae; phylum Streptophyta; class Pinopsida; order Cupressales; family Cupressaceae; genus Cunninghamia; species Cunninghamia lanceolata. The sequence continues at coordinate 594,884 of BSBN01000070.1, forward strand.
TTTCCAGCAGAGTTACCGGGGATGCCACCTCAACGTGAGGTAGACTTTCACATAGACCTAGTGCCAGGTGCCGAGCCAATGTCTCATGCACCCTATAGGATGACCACACATGAGCTCACTGAGCTCAAGCTACAGTTGAAGGACTTGCTCGAGAAGGGACACATCTGACCGAGCATTTCACCTTGGGGCACTCTTGTCATCTTCGTGAAAAAGAAGGATGGGTCTCTTCGTTTGTGTATGGACTACAGGCAGTTGAATAAGGTGACGGTGAAGAACTGTTATCCTCTGCCCAGGATTGATGATCTTTTCAACTAGATGCATGGAGCCAAGGTGTTCTCTAAGATAGACCTGAAGTCTGGGTATCATCAGTTACGTATCGCAGAGGCAGATATCCATAAGACCGCCTTCTGGACTCGTTATGGACACTATGAGTTCACAGTGGTTCCCTTTGGCTTGACAAATCCCCCTGCAGTGTTCATGAGTCTCATGAACAGGGTGTTCCATGCATATTTAGATCGGTTCGTGATCATTTTTCTCGATGACATTTTGATCTACTCATGGACCGAGGAGGCGCATGAGAAGCACCTTTGTCAGGTCCTACAGTGTTTGCGAGAGCAGAAGATTTATGGGAATTTGACGAAGTGTGCATTTTTCAGGACAAAGGTTCAGTATCTAGGGCATATCCTTTCCAGCGATGGAATCTTAGTAGATCCATCGAAGATCAGGGCTATTAGGGATTGGCCAGCACCCACTAGTGTGACAGAGGTCAGGAGTTTCATGGGGTTAGCTGGTTATTACCGTCATTTTGTTGAGGGCTTTTCTCAGGTTGCGCATCCCATCACTTCCCTCCAGCGAAAAGGGAAGAGCTTTCTTTGGACTAAGCAGTGTGAGAGGGCCTTCGGGGTCCTCAAGGAGCGTCTTACCAGCACTCCTATTTTAGCAGTTCTTGATCCTACAGTAGATTTCATGGTTTGCACGGATGCATCACTTGAGGGATTGGGAGCTGTACTTATGCGGGGTGGTAGAGTGATCGTGTATGAGTCATGAAAGCTCAAGACTCATGAGATGAACTACCCCATGCATGACTTGGAGTTAGCAGCAGTGGTTCATGATCTAGTCCGTTAGAGACATTTCTTGTTGGGTCATCGCTTTGAGCTCCATTCCGATCATCACAGCCTCTAGTATATCTTTACACAGCCAAATCTGAATGCCCATCAGTGGCGTTGGATGGAGTTCCTATGTGAGTATGACTTTGATGTCCACTACATCAAAGGGAAGGAGAACGTGGTTGCTGACGCATTGAGTCGGAGGCGCCACAAGCTCTTGACCTTGACTTTGTGAGTGGACTTGAGGGATCACATTTTACATCATCTGCTAGAGGATGGATGGTTTCTTGAGGTGTAGCAGATCAATTCACAGAGGGCCCTTGTGGGCAAGTTTGCAGGGTATACACTTGACACAGATGGTTTACTTCGTCATCGACAGCGCATCTATGTACCCCGCGTAGGTGACCTATGTACTGTAGTGCTATCAGAGGCTCATAGAGCACCATATGCGGCACATCTGAGGGTGAAGAAGATGTATGCCGATCTTTGACAGCTGTACTATTGGGCGGGTATGAGATGAGATATAGCAGAGTTTGTTGCTTGATGCCTTGAGTGCTAGAGGGTCAAGGCCGAGCATCAGCATCCAGCAGGTCTCTTATACCCACATGATATACCTGAGTGGAAATGGGACACCATTTCCATGGATTTTATTGTTGGTCTTCCTATGTCTTCATGTCACCATGATGCCATCATGGTGACAGTCGACAAGTTGACCAAGGTGGCTCATTTCTCTCCTGTACGCACGACGTACAATGCGCTAGCTGTGGTGAAGGTATTCTTGGATGATATTGTGAGACTACATGGGGTACCCTATCGCATCATCTCAGACAGAGATCTAGTGTTCACTTCAACATTCTGGAGAGCCTTACAGCAGGCGTTGGGCACACATCTCAATTTTAGCTCTGCTTATCATCTTGAGACAAATGGACAGACAGATTGGGTGAATCAGGTATTGGAGGACATGCTTCGGATGTATGTTATGGACCATCAGTCTAGATGGGAGGAGTATCTTTATCTAGTTGAGTTTGCCTACAATAATGGGCATCATAGCTCGTTAGGTATGCCTCCCTTTCAGGCTTTATACGGCAGACCTTGCAGGACACCATTGAGTTGGGATTGGATTGAGGACATGGTCGCCATTGGTCCAGAGCTAGTTCAGGATATGGAGCAGTAGGTCACACTGATTAGACAGAGGTTGCAGGAGGCACAGGATAGGCAGAAGAAGTATGCTGATGCTAAGAGGATAGATTGGAGCTTCTCAGTGGGAGATAGAGTATTCCTTAGAGTGCAGCCACACAAGAGTCCAATCCGTTATGGAAAGGGCTCTAAGCTCGCACCACGGTTCGTAGGACCCTTTGAGATTTTGGAGCGGATAGGACCAGTTTCCTATCATCTAGCATTGCCACTGAGCCTGTCACGTATCCACAATGTTTTTCATGTTTCTATTTTGAGATGATATATATCTAATGTATCTCACGTACTGGACTAGAGTGCTTTACAGGTAGAGGCAAACAGGTAGTTGGTGCTGGAGCCAATTTGCATATTGGCTCGTCTAACGCTGGGCCTTCGAGGTCGAGAGCTGGACCAGGTTAGAGTCTAGTGGGATCAATATGACGGGGTCATGGTGACTTAGGAGGATGCAGCTAGTTTGAGGGCACTCTATCCTCACCATTTTGATGACTTCCAGGAGGAAGTTCAGTCTTAGGGGGGGAGGATGTGAGGCTGACTATTTTACCTCCCATATTTTGATCATTATGCTATTCTGTAGATGACACTATCAGACCTTAATGACTATGTTTCATTATGCAGACTTGATGTTTTATCTCATTGATTTGATACATGTGATTTGATTCGGTCATATTGGATGATATGTTGTGGTTCATAATATGGGATTTATATTAGATGTTATTTTGTTATGAGATTCTAGTTATTTATGTGATCTGAACTATTTGACATGTGATGGAAAATACAGTTTAATTTGTAGTTATGTATTGATGTTTATTTCGATTGCGTGAAGTTAATTTCAGTTGCTTCGGCTATGCCTTTTCATGACAGGACTGACACTTGATCAAGATGTGCAGGTTTTATGTTCCCTAGCCATGGGAAAATGGAGGTAGGATTCACACCACGTTATTCCCTGTAAAGCTGATCCATTCCCAAGAGGGATAAGGATCACGTGTGTAATTGAATGATGATTTATTGTGCTTGGTTTAATTTTAATTATTTTTAGCCTTAGTACCCTTTCTTTTTCTTATTTTTGATTAATATTAAGTGTTGTAAAATTTTATTTGATTTATGCCACTTGGTTTTTTTTTGGGGGGCCATTTAAATGTGGATTTTTAACTCTTTTCATGAACCCTAGGGTCCAAAAAGTTACCCTAGGTGGTCAACCATGAGTCTTGGGTCAACTTGGACTACCTAGCCCTAGTTTTGACTCACCTTAGGTCACCCTAAACCATGGTTGAGTAAAAGTGACGAATTTGGAAAGAGGGAAGATGGGGGATGGGCCTTGCCTTGGGAAGAACTCATCTCCCACCCCTAGGTCTTGGGAATCATTCCCAAGGAAGACTTGGTAGTTCTCCAAGAGTCCTCCCAAACTCCCAAGTGAGTGGGAGCACCACTCAAGACCATTGTCTTCTTGAGGTGTGAGTGGGAATCCAACTCACCATTTGTTCCCCTCCCACTTGTGTGGAAGCACAAGTGGATGAGGTGGAGATGGAGGTGGAGTGAGAGGAGGACATTTGTCATCCTCTTACCTTCTCACTCTTACAAGTGGATTTGGAGGAGGGAGGAGATGGTGACAAATGTCACCTTCTCATTCCTTCAAGGCCAAGTTGATGGCCTATAATAGCTCCTCTTGGAGAGGAGAGGGGGTTCTTCTCTTCTAGTCTTTTTCCTTGCAATTTGGAGACTTCTTGCAAATTTTAACTTTCCTTTCTAGTTTGGAGGAGTTAGAGAAGGTTGGAGAAAGTCTGAAAGTTGGAAGGCTTGGGAAGGCTTGGATCTCTTCACCAATTCCACTTCCATTGTCAAGGCCTTGAAGGTAGGCCTCTTAACTTGCTTCTTACCTTGCTTGTATGATGTTCCATGTTTTGGATTTTGGTTGTAATTTGTTTGCATTGTGATGTTTGCATTTGATGTTGGGTTGGGCGTTATGGTGAGAGCACCTCCAATGGAGGTAATGCTCAACTTGTATGGGTAGGGGAAAGAAACCTCCTTGAGGTCTCTCCCACAGTTTGTGTTTGTGACTTGAGGGCTCTTATTTGAGGAGTGAATTAATTGGATGGCAAGAGTGCCAGGTGATTTATTTGTGAATCTTGTGGATTGTGGTGTTTTGGGGAATTTGGCTTGAGGCCATGAATAAAGATTTTTATCATTTGGGAGGCCTTTTAATTTGAGGGGTCCATTCCCTACCCTCACCAAACTTATTTTTATGGGTTGAGTATTGTGTTAATCCTATTGGGTTGTTCTATTTTTGTGTTATTGTGAGTGCTTTTGTTGTGGAATGAAACACTGTGTGAAATCCCTACCTCCCTAGCTTGGGGGTGACCCACTTGCGGGTCTATGGTAGGGAGGAGAGCTTTCCTTTCATAGTGGCTATCTTTTTTTTGTCTTGTTGTTGTGTTTAGCTGTAGGTTATTAAGTGAAGAGATGTGATGTGTAGGAGCTCTTGTTGGTGTTCAAATAGTCTCCTTGAATTGGCTGTTGGAGCCATGGTCATTATGGCCTTATTGTATTCATTCTAAATAGTTTGTAGACTTATGAAGTTGGCTGTCCAAAGAAATTGTGGAATGCAAACATGTTTTCAATCTATTTAAATGTTGTTTATTTTCCTATTTCTGTGAGTTAAGAGTTGAGAAATATATGAGAAAGTGTAATTATATATGCTGTCACTTTCTGTTTCCAAACAAAAAGGAAGGAGAAGTGTGCATATGATAATATGTTGCTGCTGTAAATATTGTTGTGTATGAGAGAAAAGAAATGCATTTTTCGATTGTTAAATGCTGTCAAAAAAATTGTGCGTTACAAACAAGGTCTATAAACTATTTAAATGTTGTTTATATTCCAATTTTGTGAATGAAGTTGTTTTCAAAGGGAAATATGGAAGATGTTATTTATGTATCTGTTATTAAACTTTCAGAAGAAAAAAAAAATGCAAGAGATGTCATTCGGCTATCTAGGTTCAATGTAGAAAAAAAAAGAGGAAGAGGAAACTGAGGTTGTTATCTGATGTGGTTGAAGTTTTCCATTGCAATAGTTGTTGTTGAAGGACCACAAGCTAGAATAGATTGTATTCCTACTTTAATTTGTTGTTCAAAGAAAAGAATGTATTTCTGTACAAACTAAATGGCTCCAAACAAATACTTGAATTTTTGTTCAGAAGAAAATGATAAGTTAATACATCGTTTTATGAAGCAATTATTGGTATCATATTTTAACATACATATAAACATATAGAATCATGTAAATGTGTGTATATAATTATTTGTATAGGCATCTACATCATTGATCCTAAATCTTAGTTGCTGATGTGTGTTAGTTCTGTGTATGCACAAAGAGTAGCCTTGTGTTTCAAAAAAAAAAATATAAGTTTTGTATCTATTTATACAAGTGTAGATACTTAGAAATAGTACATTACATCTGCTAAATTATTAAGCGAACTAGAGATAATGATTTGAGTATATATATATATAAATAACTGGCAATACAAATTACATATTTGAAGCTGCGGAGTTTGAGATTTATGGCAGAACTGTTAGAGGGAACCGCAGAGTATATGTCAAAAAAAAAATTATAATAAAAAAAATTGTTTCTTGTTTGGTGGGACTGTGGATTGTTAAGTCCACAGCCCCACCCCTGTAGTTTGCTGTAGATGGTGTGGGGTGGAGGCATAGCCTCCTCCCCACACCCCATTCCCCTTAAACCTGCCGGAGACCATAGTCCCCCTCTCCCCTTCGCACCGCCATTACCTTCCCTCTCGGCTAGCATGGTACCCGCCACGGTCGCGTCCTCCCTCCCTTCCTCTGTCGCCGACCCTCCAGCGGCACCTCCGTGCTCCGCCCCTTGTCAACAGCTCCGCCGCTACCTGGAATACCTCCACCCTACCTCCACCCCATGGTCCTCCGTCCCCTCACAGTTCACCGCCATCATTGGCCCCCTTGCCTTAGACCTGTTTCATAGTGGTTTCCACAGCGTCATTTAGATATTAAAATCTCTCAAAAATAATAATGATACACTTAAATCTTTAACCACATTACGGACCAGCCGTATTCCTCACCATGAGAGGAAATAACTAGCACTATCATGGCCTCCATTGGCTTCCCTTGTCCATGAAACCCTAACCTACACATGGAAAAACAAACACACAAAAGAAAAACAAAAAAACAAGAAGAGAAAATAAGCTAAGGAAGTTAGGGCAAAACAAATTTAAAAAAAAAGAGATTAGGGCATAAGAGGATAGTAAAAGAATATGACAAGATTAGGGCAAACTAGTCATTAGAAACCAATATTAAATTTATTAGGTTTTTTCCTTCAAGATATTTTTTTTAGTTGAGAGGTTATAATTTTTCCTTTCTTTTAAATTTGCTCCTTGCCTTATTTCTTTTCAACTTAGCAATTTTTATTTAACCTTGTTTAAATTTTCAATGAGGTTTGCATTTAAATTAAATGCCTTGGAAATTATTTTATTCACTATGGGAAGAATTTATCCCTAGTAGTTAGAATTCACTATAATGGGGCTTTTAATTCCATCTCCTTTTACTTGGCGGGAATATTTATCGTTTGAGACTATTGAGTTATTTTATCATTAATTCTGTGTAGGGAATAAATTTGACTCTTCTCCCTCATCCTTTTTATTTTCGAAGGATATATTAAACATTATGCCAAGATTATGTTTAATAACAAACCCGGTTTTTCGATTAAAATTTAACCGACGGCTTGACGTTTTAAATTATTTTTTTTAATTTTATTTCATCTCATTGATTTAAATATTTAATCATATATTTTAATTGTTTACCTATTGGAGTTCTATCTGAATGTTATTTTTGCGTTATTTGAAAACGCGTTAAGCCACCAAAATTTTGTTAGATTATTAGAGCTTATTTTATGCGTTGTTTTGATTATTATCAATTACGTTCCTTCCATCTTTCAAATTAATCACGTGCCATCTGGACATCATATTTTAATCGCTTGTCGTTCCAAGTTTAATTAGGGTTCGATGCAGACAAATTCATCATCACCTAGGAGACTTAGGGTTCAAGCTAATTTAGTCTAACCCTAGAAGTGACACCTTACATGTCACATACCCCCTTGACGGCCTCCACCTTCACGATATGTCGACATGTCTATGCCTACGCGTATTGCCACCGAGCACGCAGATGTGTGTGAGGGGGTTCCTAGGGATAGGTAGAAAAAATTTTCGTAGTTCGTGTCATGACCACATAGCAAATGTGGACATGACATGTGTGTTTGTGTGTCATGACCGCATGGGAAATGCGGGCATGACAGCCATAAATTGTTTATATGATTGAAGGTGTAGATGAAATTCAACGTGATTCTGACAACAAGTTTCACGCACTTTATTTATGCATACAAAACATGGATGCAACTTTTCAAACACCCTTTGAGATATCTTTACCTATGGAAATTCTTGTTTGAATGATTCAAAACATTCACTATTTGTTGTATCTACAAAATGTTTTGGATGAGGATACTTTTACCATCTTCACCTGTTACTTGTATAGTATCCCTTCTATTAGAGGAAACATGAGAGTGGTTGATCTAATATTCAATGACTTGTTTCTTCACATCTTCTAGGATTCTATCTTTTTTGGGAACCCTTACAATATTTATCCAAATTTTTTCTATGTTTTCATCAAGCTTATTTCTCTTTGAAATATATCTGTGAACAATTCTCCTAGATACATGTAGTAACTTTCCAATTGCTTTCACCTATCTCATATGTGATAATTTTTTACTTGAAATCACTGTCATCAATGCCCTACATGTCACACTTAAATCACTTGTTCTACTTGTACTTTGAATAGATTTCAAGGATTCTTGCATGTTTTCAACTATTATCTGTTTTGCTAGATTTGTTTTTTCTCCCTATTATCAACCCTTAGCAACTCCAAAACATGGGTCATTTCTTTTCGCCTAAATAACTTAGCACATAATTGTGCTCTTCCAATTAGTGATTTGTCTTCAAAAAATTCATCCCAAATTCTTTTGGAATGCAATTTTATTGCACTATCAGGTAACATGTCCTAGGGTGAAATCTCACTGAAAAGAACATCTTCATCTAAATCCACTAGATTTTCCATAACCTTAAAATAAGTTTTGTCATCAATTTTCTCCTCAGTCACAATGTTTTCTACACCTTGTTCAATTTCTTCTTCGATTTGTTCAAACCTGAGATGTTCTTCCTCTTGTTCATTAGTAATTTGATCTTGTGCTTCTTGACTATGTTCAACCAATCCTTCTAAGGTTGAATTTCTCCCAATTCTTCTTCTTAGAATTTTATCTTTGTTAGACCTTCTTCAATCAAAAATCCTTGACCTATTCCTTTTGTTCTCCATCACAAATTACCTTTTAATTTGTGCCTGCACAAATATGTATATGTGAGGGCAAGGTCAACTAGTGTGCAAGTGGTAAACTTATAGCTTGTATATTATGGTTTAACTAATACAATGAATGGTCTTTATCTAAGAGTTTGAATAAACTATTTGAATATTACACACTCATGTGTAAGGACAATTTAAACTTAGGATCTAGTTCTAATATTCCTAAATGATTCTTGTTGTTAGGTGGAATGGTCGCACTTGACTACTTCATGCAAGGAAAGTCTAAATTAAATGAATAAATAGTCATTTTTGGTTGACACGTTTGTTTTAACATATGGATTTAAGTATTTAATGAATGGTCTTTATCTTTTTTTAATAAACTTCTTGAATGCTACACTCGTGCATGTAATGACAAATTAAACTTAGGAGAGGTGTCTAATATTGAGATTGGGATTGTCAATTTGAAGAGCTCCTTTCAGTATAAATTTAGGTTTGGGATGAACTTGTTGGCCATATGTGTTGTCATTGATGTCAACATAGCATACATTGATGTCAACATAGCATACGGGTAAATGCACAAAGATGAGTCCACTTAAGGTGGAAGTTTTGGACTTAGAAAAAAACCCAAAATTGGGTAAACCATAACAAGATCCTATTTTTTATGAAACAGGATCCCGTTATGCTTCGAGATCCCAAGCCAAAAGCGGGATCTCATTTTCAAGAAACGGGATCCCATTTCATAAAATTTGAATTTCTAACTCAATTTGTGCTATGGGTTTTGGGTCAGAAAAAAGGCTTGGGAACCCAACCCTTGGCTTTGGACCTAGTTTGACCTGCAAGTTGAAGGTCCTGTCAATGTCACAACAAAATAGTGACTTTGAGCATATGTCTGAAGGCCTTTTTTGCAGAATTTTTTGACGAAATTAAAACCCATTATAGATGAGACAGTGTAGATTCCAAATATATAATTTTTTTGCAATTGAATTATTTTTCTATTTTTCACTTAATTTATGATGAAATAGGTCAATAAACTTGAATTATCAAGGTTTTTTAATATTTTAATAACTTTTTATCAAAATAATTTTTTGTAAAAAAAATTGTATGAAAATGTATTTCAGACAATTCTTTTCAATTTGAAAAAAAAAATTAAAAAATGATAAGTTTAGGTCATCTTATGCGTGACGTACACGATGATTTTTTAAAACACCAAAAATGGCCATTAAAAAATTAACAAAAAAAAAATTCCATAAAAAATTACAAAAAAATATGGAAAATGTGTTTCATTGAGTCACAAATATTTTTCCAAAAGGATTTAGAAAAATATGATTATTTAGGTAAAAATATGGATGACGTACACGTGCATGGTATAGTAAAAAAAAAAGTGACTTTTAAACAGTGGTTTTTAGAAACGCCTATTAAAAATCAATTTCTATTATCTGGGTATTAAAAAAAATTACATATTTGGAAACTAGACTCTGAGTACTACATTTCATATTTACTGACTTTTTTCAAGATTCCACCTTTAAGTGCTTCAAATTTTTAGGTCAAATGTGAAAAATTCTGAAAATCAGGGAAAACACTACCACTTTTTGGCCAAAAAGTCGATTCAACTTCTTGCACACACCCATACAATGATGCATACACTAATGTCAAGAAAGTAAGATACTGTTCTTGGTTGCATATTCCTACGAAAGAGAAAGATCATGATTGAAGTCATAAAAGCTATATCTCTAATCGAAGTAGAGTTGAGTTTGAGGCCTTATTAATATGGGAATTAGAAGCACTAAAAAAATTAGATGTTAAGGATGCCTGATGGTTTGAAGCATGTTTTATGGTCCATCCTACTATTCTTGAGTTGTATATGGTGATGCAAAGAATACTTGGCCTCTGGAAGAAGATGACAGTCCTTGTTTTAGAATATCTGCTCTTTGAAGACTGTCTGGAAGATTGCTCCGCATTTTCATCGTTTTGCTATTGAGCTTCTATGGTTTGGAACATAGCTTCATACAGTGTTATTTATGTATGTTCCAAGTTTCATGATGTTTTGGTCACTAGAAGGATATTTTGGTGCAGTCACGGTCAAAGGGTCCAAAGAGTGAACTGTCTAAGCCGTGCAGCAAGAGTAAACACAACGGAAACAACTCAAAGATATGAAGAAAATGTAGATTCAATCATTCAGTATATCAAACAATTCAAATACAAATCAACTGGCAACATGCGGGCTCACAATAGGGCTCACAGGCTTGATTATAGAATACCAGAATATACACAAGATGTGTCTTTGAAGTTCCTTCTCTCCAAAATCTAGACTAAGGATTATGAATCAATTTTTAACTACTTTCCTAGGGATCTATTACATCCTTATATATCATCTTTGGAATGCAAGATTCCTCTACATCGGCCAAGGAAGATCTTAAACTCCAATGAAGTGTTGTAACGTGTGTACTCAGATAGGTCAGACCTAAATGCATAGAACTCCTTTGCAAATGATTAGAATGATATGTGAATCTCAAGGAAGGTCAGCCACAAACCAAAGATCATTGAATGTTGTGTCATTAGGTTCCACAAGTCAAGGGATGCTCTACAGGTATTCCCCTTTAGCTGATGTGTTCGAGACTGTCAGGAAGCTCTATTATGAGAAAATAGTCAATCTTCTGATAGCGATATCTTTCTGGTACTTAATTCAAATGTTCTGAATTCATAATATAATGTAGATGAATGAATCTAGATGGTAAGTCTAGCTCTGCAAGGTCTGAAATGCAACTGTGGCAGAATGTGGACCAAAGTACTGAGACTTCTACTGACTGAACTACCTAAATTGAACTAGAATATGAAAAGAAACAAACTGAACTGCAAATAAACTGAAATGCAAATGTTTTTGGTTGATTCAAGATTGCTCTTGAACTAGGGATGATCCTGCATCATACATATGAGGTTATTGAAAAAAAGTGAGTCCCTCACTTTATTGGGGCTAGGGGAGAACCAAGATAGTCCACCTTAGCCTAAGAAATCCAAGACGAATCTTCTTCCAGTCTGCCTTTCCACTTCACAAGATATTCTTTGTATTGTTTGCCTCTAGTGATGCGTCCAACTCTGCTATCCAAAATGTCTTCAATCTATTCCAGTGTTTATTGTGGTAACTACTTCCTCAAATCTTCTTTCGGGTTGTCACTGAACTCTGCTTCATGATACTAATATAGGTCTACAATGTTGAAAATAGGTGATATACCCAATGTCTCTGGTAACTCCACTTCATATGTGTTTCCTGAATCAAATTTTCTGAGTATCTTACAAGGTCCAAACTTCTTCATCTTCAACTTGTTATATGTTCCAACTAGAAATATTTCTTTTCTCAAGTACACCATCACTTCATCTCCAACTGTAAATTCCTTATGTCTTCTTTTCTCATCTACCTGTTCCTTATACTCACTATTCATATCCTCCAAATGCCTCTTTACCTAATTATGTACTACCTTCATGTGTTCTACAAATTCTTCTACTTCTACACTTCTCTTGTCTTCTATGCTGGTATCTCTCAACTCTATAACTCCTCTAGGATTTACTCTGGTAACAATCTCAAAAGGTGTTCTTACAGTACTCTTGTTCACTAAATTATTGTATGCAAACTCTACTTGTTAAAGAATCAAATCTCAACTTCCAGTCTTCTCTCCAACCAAACATCTTAACAAGTTTCCCAAACTCTTGTTCACGACCTCTATCTATCCATCAGTCTATGGATGAAATGTTGAACTAAACTTCAAATCTATCTTCATCTTCTTCCAAAGTGTCTTCCAAAAGTATCCAAGAAATTTGGCATCTCTATCTAAAATTATGTTCTTAGGTAATCCATGCAATCACAATCTCCTTGAAAAATAGGTCAGCTACATGCACTGCATCAGTTATCTTCTTACAAGCTATGAAATGAGTCATCTTTGAAAATCTCTCCACCACTACAAATATTGAATCATGTTCTCTCTGTGTCTTAGGCAATCCCATTACAAAATCCATACTTATATCTTCCCAAGGTCTCTCTGGTACTGTCAAAGGTTTATACAATCCAGTATTCTGACTACTCCCTTTTGCAACTTGACAAACTCTACAACTCTGCACAAATTTCCTAACATCCGTATGTATCTGAGGCCAAAAGTAGTTTTGACTTACCAAAGCCACTGTCTTGTCAATGCCAAAATGTCCTGCCAATCCTCCACTGTGTTTCTCCTTGATCAAATTGTCTCTCATTGAACTTCTAGGTATGCATAACTGACTTCCTCTGAACAACATATCATCTTGAATGAAATAATCGAACCACTTACTCGTATCTGTCACAATAGGTTCCTTACATGCTTTCCAAGGTTCTACAAAATCAATGTCTCCCTCATACATATTCTTCAATTCATCAAAACCTAACACTTCAATTCTCATCTCTGTCAACAAGTTTCTTCTCCTACTCAAGGCATCAACAAATTTGGTTGATTTACCACTCTTATGCTTCAACACAAAGGTATAACTCCGCATGAGTTCTACCCATCTCATGTGTCTTTGATTCAACTTACCTTGACTGTTTAAATATTGCAATGCTTGATGATCTGTATACAACACAAATTCCTGAGGCAACAAGTAATGTCTCCAATTCTTCAAGGCTTGAATTATGGCATAGAACTCTTGATCATAAACTGAATATCTTCTCCTTGCATCATTCAACTTCTCACTAAAATATGCTACAGGTTTACCATCTTGACTTAACACTGCTCCAATTGCATTTCCACTTGCATCACAATCTACTTGAAATACCTTATTGAAATCTGGTAATGCCAAAACAAGTTGTTTTGTCACTTTCTACTTCAACAATTCAAAACTTTTATCTGCTCCTGCTATCCACATGAAATCTTTTCGGTCACCTCTCATTGTCTCTATCATGGTGTTACAAACTGAAATAAATTTTTTAATGAACTTCTAGTAGAAACTAGCTAGTCCATGAAATGATCTAACTTCTCCAATGCTCTCTGGTGTAGGCCATTCAACAATTGCTCTCACTTTCTTAGGGTCCATCTTTAATCCTTCTGCAGAAATCACAAATCCCAAGTACACCAATTCATCCTTCATGAAACTACATTTCTTGATGTTTATCAACAACTTCTCTTCTCTCAATCTCTGCAATTCTTGTCTCAGGTGCTGCAAATGTTCCTCTTTTGTCTTACTAAAAATCAGAATGTCATCCAAATATACAATAACAAACTTACCCAAGAATTTCTTCAAGACTTCATTCATCAATCTCATGAAAGTACTCGATGCATTTGTCAATCCAAAAGGCATCACTAACCACTCATAAATCCTTCATTTGTCTTAAAAGCAGTCTTCCATTCATCTCCATCTTTGATTCTGATCTGATGGTATCCACTCTTCAAATCTATCTTTGTGAAATATCTTTCTCCACTCAAACAATCCATGATATCAGCCATCCTAGGTAAAGGAAATCTATACTTAACTATGATCTTGTTGATTGCTCTAGAGTCAATACACATTCTCTATTCTCTATCTTTCTTAGGTGCTAACACTGCAGGTATTGCACAAGGACTCAAACTTTCTCTGATCAAACCTTTCATCAACAACTCTTGTATCTGTCTATTCAATTCTTCATTCTCTACCAGTGTCATTCAATGTGCTACTTTGTTAGGCAAACTAGCTCCAGGTATAAGATCCATGTGATGATTGATACTCTTGATTGGTGGTAATCCTTTAGGTACATTATCTAATATGATGTCTTCATATTCTGTCAGTAACTCTTTTATTTCCTCTAGTTGTGATTCTTTAGTTTCCTTCTTCAATGTTTTCGGCTTCTTAGGGATCAAAGCATAACACATATTCTCATGTCTCAAACCATCTAGAAATTTCCTTCCATCTACCAAACAGATTCTAGCATTTCCACATACTTCACTCTTAGGATCATCTTCCAAAGGAATCAAAGTAATTCTCTTTCCATTTTTTGTTATAGTGTATGTATACTTTATCCCATCATGTATAGCTTTCCTATCATACTGCCAAGGTCTACCCAACAAAATATGACAAACATCCATAGGCATAATATCACACAATACTTCATCATGATATGATCCAATATAAAATTTTACCAAACATTGTTCACTCACCAGTACCTTATGATCATCTTGAATCCATGCTATCTGATAGGGCTTAGGATGTTTCCATCTTTTCAACTTCAGCTTAGTCACCATCTGCTCTAAAACTAGGTTATCTGAACTACCACTATCATTTACAACTTTGCAACACTTACCTCTTGATTTGCATCTAGTTCTAAACAAACTCTTCCTTTGCGGTGGTTCTTCATTTGTCTCTGCTTGAAATAATGCTCTCCTCATCACTAGTGATTCTCCTTTCTTAGGTTTTCCAGCTGAACTAGGTGATCCAATAGGTTCTTCTTCAACATAAGCTTCTCTCCCACTATTCTTTGTCCTCTTGTTTGTACTACCCTGATTATATTCAAATGATTTATGTCCTTTACCTCCACAATTGAAACAAGTACCTCTGAATGTTCTCTTATCCAATCCTTTTCCCTCTCTTCTGTATCCTTCATTCTAGTATGAATTATAATTACCTCTATGATGAAAATTTTTATCATTGCTTCGATAGGTATTATTATCTTTGTCCTCCTTGAATAGGCTATCAAGCTTGTTCTACTCCGGATGTGATTTGTCTCCTCCGGAAAATGTTCTACCTCTCTAAAATTTACCTCCTCTTCTTCTCTGTCTCTGATCATGCCTCTTATTCAACTTCTCTTCAACTTTCAGGGCAAACTGATATGCTTCCTCTAAAGATGCCATCCTTACCAAACTTAGTTCTTCTTGAATGTTTAATCTCAGTCCATTGATGTATCTAGCCACTTTCTCCTTTCTTTCTTCACTATGTCCTATCCTTATGATCATCTTATGAAATTCTTCAGTATACTCCTTCACAAATTTCTCCTTTTGTCTCAAGTTTTGCAATCTCTTCAATAGTTCCAACTCATAGATTTCAGGTATGAATTGATTCTTCAATTTTGTCACCATCCTATCCCACTCTGTAATCTTTTCTTTCCCTCTCCTATTTCTTTCCAACTAAACTTCCACCATATAGCAGCATGTCCTTTCAACTTCGTCTTCACAAATTTCACCTTCTCTAGATCCTTAATTTCTTCATATTCAAAGTATTCTTCCATGTCATTTATCCAGTCAATCAATTCTTCTAGGTTCAAATTGCCAATGTAATTTGGTATATCAAATCTAGGTCTCTTTCCAATTTTTGAAATAGCTCGCAACATCTTCACTTGATCTGATTCTTCCTCTTCATCACCTCCTAGGGTTTTGCCAATTTGTTCAACAGATTGAAATTCCTCTTCATCATCACTATCAACATTAGGTCTAGGTGTCAATCCTCTTTGCCTATCTTCTTCAACAACATCCAATCAAATTCACATTGTTTTCATCATTTCCATCATTTCATCCATCCTTCCAGCCATTGTACCAATAGTGACAACTCTCCTCGGTGACATCTTCCTAGGATCAAGTGTAACCTGCCTCAGGTTCAACAATCTGGCTACAACGTGACAACTGCCTCACAATCAGCGATTAGTTGTGACACGAGTAACCTACCTCAATTGGGTGATTTGTCCAAAGAAAGATCTTATGGAATTTCTTCACCACTCGCTCAATTCACTCCCAAAGATTTAAACTTTTGCTCTGACACCACTTGGTGCAGTCACAGTCAGAGGGTCCACAAAGTGAACTGTCTAGGCCGTGCAACAAGAGTAAACACAATGGAAACAACTCAAAGATATGAAGCAAATGTAGATTCAGTCATTCAGTATACCAAAGAATTCAAATACAAATTGGCCGGCAACATGCAGGCTCACAATAGGGCTCATAGGACTGGTTAGAGAATACCAAAATATACACAAGATGTATCTTTGAAGTTACTTTTCTCCAAAATCTAGACTAAGGATTCTGAATCAATTTATAACTACTTTCCTAAGGATCTATTACATCCTTATATATCATCTCTAGAATGCAAGATTCCTCCACACTGGCCAAGGAAGATCTCAAACTCCATTGAAGATCTATAACATGTGTACTCAGATAGGTCGGACCTAAATGCATAGAACTCCTCCACAAATGATTGGAATGATATGCAAATCTCAAGGAAGGTCGGACACAAACCAAAGATCATTGAATGTTGTGTCATTAGGTTCCACAAGTCAAGAGATGCTCCATAGGTCTTCCCCTTCAACTGATGTGTCTGAGACTATCAGGAAGCTCTATTCTAAGAAAATAGTCGATCTTCTGATAGCGATATCTTTTTGGTACTTAATTCAAATGTTCTAAATTTGGAATATGATGTAGATGAATGAATCTAGATGCTAAGTCCAGCTTTGCAAGGTCTGAAATGCAACTGTGGTAGAATGCAAACCAAAGTATTGAGACTGCTACTGACTGAACTGCCTAAACCGAACTGGAATATGAAAAGAAACAAACTAAACTACAAACAAATTGAAATGCAAATGCTTTTGGTTGATGCAAGATTACTCTTGAACCAGGGATGCTCCTGCATCAATTTTTCTACTGACAGCTTGAACATAGAGTTGGTTTTTGTAAAGAGGTTCCTAGCAGGGTGATGAAATGCTCTGCATTCCTCTACAGTTGTAGATATGGCTATGCGGCTCTGAAGTTGTGTCAGGAAGATAGTAAAGGTATTATTTCTAAATTTTCAAATCATATTTCCCTCCACTATGAAAGTTATGTATGATACAACACTGGTATGTGCTCTGACAGAATGGTGCAGTGTTGAAGACCCACTAGAATGCTCTACATTCCTCTGGAAGTGAATGATTGACCTTGCGGTTTTGTGAACATGTTCTTGGATGTGCATGGCATGCCTCTTTTCCATTTCAGGCTTCTTGGTGGTCTACAACTCAATTTTTCAATTGACAACTTGGTGTAGTGTGTTCTAAATACCAGAGTATTTACAGAGTAAATGTTTGAAGTTGTAAGGCATAATTCTTTGATGTGCGGTGGCAAAGGTGTGTATGGGGGTGTTTTATGAGTCATGTGAACTCATCTAGAAAATTTTCATGAATATTTTTCTTGTTTCCTATACCCCGCAAGGTTTTCAAGTTGATGTGGCCATTATTCTTCAAGGCTTCATGAGTTTTCCTTAAAGATGTCCAATTTTCAAATGAACGGAGTGTACGGATGTAATTCCTTGATGTTTGAAGTAGTGAAGGTTATTTTTGACCTGGTTAACAAAGTTTTTGGGTCTACAAGGCCTTGATCTTCTGTTGGTGTAATGTGTTGTTTCAATTAGGAACTATCTTCTACACGTTTCATAATGTCTATTGTCTAGCCATCTTGTAAATGTATTTTTCATATTGTATATGGATGAAAAGAAATGTAATCAATGTAATATCATGTATAATTACTGAATCAAATTGAGTTAGGAATGTATGATTGCAAGTTCATTAAAAAGATTTGTAAGCAAATAAAAAGCAAAATAAATGTATTATTGATGTGCAACTAAAGGAGAAAGAGTAGATGTTGTTGATGCTATCCCGATTCATCTTGAAGACATATTTGTGACACTAATCAAGTATAGAGTGTGCCTGATTGATCAGATCTTCAAAAGAAAGTGTGTGGAGGTAGAAGTGCAATCATCAAGGTGTGAGCTTCAATGAGCTTCAATGACTGTTATATTGTAATCTTTTGTATTCTTTTCAGGGAGTAGAAGTTTCCTTGGGAGTGACCCTAAAACAAAGTCATCAGAGAGTAGAAGCTTCCTTGGGAGTGACCCTAAATCAAAGTTACTTAGGGAGTAGTAGCTTCCTTGGGTTAAAGCCCCTAAAGCAAAGTTATTATTTGAGCTTCATTCATTGCGAGTTAATCCTCACCATGGTTTTTCCCTTCTAGGGTTTTCCATGTATATCTGGTGTTATGTGTTGTGGTGCATTGTGTTAATCCTTCATGTTCATGTTAATGTTGTGATTCTTAAGTTCTTATTTTCTCTGGATAAGTTAAATTTGTTAAAGTTGAAGATTGATTAGATATTGATTTACCCCCCTCAGTATCTTGGTGTGTCTAACAGAACTTCGTGCATAAAGGATGGGACATAGATGTTGTAGGTTGCATAATGAATTTATCAAACCATCTTTGATGTTTGTATGTGGGTGTTAGATCTAGGATTAGATGATGTCTTGGATGGGGATTTTGATTGGATGTGGAGGAGTTTGATTTATATATATAGGATGATGTCTATGAAATTGGATTCTAATAGTGGATTAAAATCTAGATTATGGATGGAAAATAGATAGAGGATGGATTATGATGTGGATTAAATGGATCTAACAAATGGATGAGAGATGAATAGGATTGTATTAAGATAGTGGATTTTGATGTGGATTATGGGTGAGAAATGGATGAAAGTTTTTTAGGATAAGGATGAATGATAGGATTGGATGAGGAATATGTATTATATAATTTAGGTTTTGTTTTTTAAATTTTCTATATATAACTCTTTTACACAAAGGGAGAGACAATAAAAACAACCTATACTACTCAGGTGGGAGTGTTTGGTCTGTGAGGTCACCAATATGCTTATCATGTTCGTATATAGTGTCAGCCCAATGTTTCAGAGTGCTAACTATGGAGGATTGGGATTGTACTCGTAGCCCACTATACCATCTCCAAGAATGCATGGGGTGAGTAACTTCCTAGGGATAACCACTTATTGGTGCATCACAGGTTACAAATGGTCGATGGCTTCCTAATCTAGGTTTAAACAAGGCTCCGCTAAGGGAGTCCTTGATATACCTTACGATACATGAGGCCCAAATACGTGATTCAAGGGTGTTGTCTGAGGCTTAGGGATTGGTGGGACAAAGTCACCTCACTTCACGATGCACTTAAAACACACAATCACTTAGCCAAAAATTGACAGCTCCTCCTTGGAATTTATATAGCCTGCTAGAACACGGGCTCTGGCCAAGCGCTTGGTCATGAAATCCAAGTTGCTTAAACCTCTATAAAATAAAAAATAAAAATCCACACCATTTCTAATTTCCAAGATCGTCTTATGACATGAGGAAAGATCATACGCGAATATGGACTAGTGAAGTTCACATAAACCACACCATTTCTGATTTCCAAGATTGTCTTATGATGCGAGGAAAGAGCATACGTGGATATGGACTAGGGAAGTTCACATAAACTGCATTGTTTCTAATTTCCAAGATCATCTTACGATGCGAGAAAAGAGCATATGCGGATATGGACTGGGGAAGTTCACATAAACACACATGGATTATGTAGATCTAAGATTGTTAATTGTATTTTTAAGTTTATTTTTTGTTAATTTGTATTGCATATTTTTTTATTATTAATCCAAGAGTCTTTTTGTATAGTATTTATCTTTTTATAAACCCTTATTAACAAAATCAATCAAACCCTACTTTAAATCAATTAAACCCTAATAAAAAAATTCAATTAAACCCTA
The DNA here is from genome assembly GCA_027924645.1 of Cunninghamia lanceolata. Taxonomy (NCBI): domain Eukaryota; kingdom Viridiplantae; phylum Streptophyta; class Pinopsida; order Cupressales; family Cupressaceae; genus Cunninghamia; species Cunninghamia lanceolata. Next base: position 615,084 of record BSBN01000070.1, read on the forward strand.
AAATATAATTTTTAAAAAATTAAACCCTACTTAAAAAAATTAAACACTAAATTGAATCAATTAAACACTAATAAAAAATTTAGTAAACCCTAAAATATAATTTTTTAAAATTAAACCCTACTTAAATAAAAAAATTAAACCCTAATTAAATTAAATCAATTCTAAAAATATAAACTTTATTATTGTTCATAAAAAAAAAGTATACCTCTTAAATATTTTGTTTTCACTGTCTACCTGTCTGTAAATTTTTTAGTCATGTCATTGTTGTACGGAACCTACATTAAAAAATAATTATTTTAAAAATTTGATGCAGGAGCATCCCAGGTTGCAGAGCAATCTTGCATCAACCAAAAATATTTTTATTCTTTCTTTCTTTCATTTTTCAGTTCAGTTCAATCAGTTGTAGTTTCAACATTTTGTATTGCATTTCACCACATCTTCATATCAGAGCATGCAGAATAGGACTTAGCATCTACATATCATCATCTACATCATATTCAAATTTTAGGTCATTTGGATTTGTCTGCTAAAAGTTATCGCTATCAGAAGACCATCAGTTTTCACAAAATAGAGCATTCAGACAGTCAATTGAAGGAGAAGGTTTGTGGAGCAATTATGTGACTTGTGGAGCTAAATGAAACATCATACATGGCACATATGGATCAAATAGACCTTCCTTGAGGTTTGCACCAAGTTTTATGCATTTACAAAGCAATACCAGATGTTGTAGGCCAACCTACCTTGTTTCTATACATTACATCATTCTTTGGAGGTTGTAACCTCTTGTGGCCGACACAAAGAATTCTATAAGCTTGAAGATGATATATAGATATCTAAGATGTATTAGGAGTTATTAGTTCTTGTTTAGTAGTTTTAGAATGTGATTTAGAGTTTGATTTCCTTTCTGGAAGGCACTTCAATGCCATATCTTGTATATCTGTTGTAGCCTGAAAAGCAGGCCTGTGAGCCCTTTGATTGTAGCCTGTATGTTGCTAACATATGAGCATTGTAATTCTTTGATATTCTAAATATATGAATCTTTCATTACATTCTATGATTGTGTTGTTTCCATTGTGTTTACTCTAGATGCATGGTTTGGACAGTTCATTCTGTGAACCCTCCGACCGTGACTGCACCAAGTGGTATCAGAGCGAAGTTTTGAATCCTTTGGGAAGTGAAGCCATTCTGTAAGATCTTGTGGTGAATAGATCACTAAATTAAGGCAATCTACTTGTGTTTGTCAATAGAGTGCTGATTGTGAGGTAGTTGCTACCTTGTAGTCAGATCGTTGAATTGAGGTAATTGCACCAGATCCTAGGAAGAGATGTCGCCAAGGCAGATGCCTACTATGGCCAATGTTGCTGGCAGAATAGAAGAGATGATTGAGATGATGAGGAAAATGAATGTTAGATTGGATGTTGTATAAGAAGATAGAAGAAGAGGACTAAACCCTAGACATGATTTTGAAAGTGATGATGAAGAATTTCAATCTACTGATCAAAATGAAGAAGCCCTAGAAGAAGAAGAATCAGATCAGGTGAAGATGTTGAAAGCTATTTCGAAGATTGGTTAGAGACCTAGAGTGGAGGTACCAAACTATACTAGAAATTTGAATCTGGGGGAAATGATTGACTAGATAAACAACTCGGAGGAATACTTTGAATATGAGGAAATTAAAGATCTAGAGAAAGTAAGATTTACAAAGACTAAGTTGAAAGGACATGCTACTATTTGGTGGAAAGAAGTTCAATTGGAAATAAATAGGAGAGGAAAAGAAAAAATCATAAAATGGGATAGGATGGTGATAAAGTTGAAGAATCAGTTCATACTTACTGCCTATGAGTTGGAATTGTTGAAGAGACTACAAAATGTAAGGCAAAAAGAGAAATCTATGAAGAAATATACTGAAGAATTTCATAAGATGATCATAAGGACTGGACACAGTGAAGAAAGCAAGGAGAAAGTGGTGAGATACATAAATGGGTTGAGGATGAACATTCAAGAACTCAGTCTGGTAAGGATGACAACAATAGAAGAAGCATACCAATTTGCATTAAAAGTTGAAGAAAAGTTCAATAAAAAGCATGAGCAAATACAAAGAGGTAGAGCAGGTAAATTTTAGAGAGGTAGAACATATTTTGGAGGAGAAAGATCATATGTAGAGCAGAACAAAGAAAGTAGACTATACCAGAAGGAAGAAAAGGACAATAATTCATACCGGAGAGATGATAGAAATTTCTATCTATTTAGTGTGAAGTTGTAGACTTGTCTAAACTAGGTCAAATACCACAATCTCACTACTAAGCATTGGGAGGATAAGGATTGAGCTTATGGATAAGCTTCTAATCACTTTGTCTATCCCTTATCCTCGTGTGGTTGTGAAACCTAAGGCCCTAATCAAGATTTTATCAAGTGTTTTCCTTTTAACCAAGTAAAACCCTAATTATGCCTTAAATATAAAATATACAAAAATTGATGAAACAACTAGCAAAACTGATTACAGAAGTGTAGAATAGGGTTTCAGAGACTATGCACCCAAAATTTGAGGGTCACTTGGACTAGGGCACCCGCTCCAGTGTCCTGCAAGTGTCAGAATCTAGAAATTCAAAAGTCTGTCACAATTGTGTCTATAATATCTTCCTTTCTATAGCTTCTTTCCATCGAAACCTACAAACCACAATCTGCACATACAAAGGGAGGAAGATGTTGTGGCTATATAGGAGCTTGCCTCAGTCAAGCCCCATTTTTGGTATTTCTAACTCAACAATAGCTAAAGAAAAAGATTTGCAGAAGTGTGTGCAAACCTAGCAATGTGTATGTAGAAATTCAAACCCTAGATGTCTCAATCAAGGGAAGATCAACAACTTCCTTTACATCAATAAACACATACAAATTCACCTCAAGGAGATGAAAAAAAATGAAGACTTGCATGAACAAGAAGGCGAATCAGTAATGTCCGTGGAGGATCTCCAAGCTTGCTGTTGGAGGCTTCAACCCTTCTCCTGATCATACAAAGGGTGTACAAACCCTAGGAAGATCAAGATAGACTCACGATCTTGATTCCTAATCTCCATCCATTTTCTCCATGATAGCAAATACAAGATACTTTCAAGAGCCTCAACAAGTCATTGATCTTCAATAGTAATTGTCGCAGAGTTTTGGCATAAGGATTGCATAAGAATTGTGTATGATAAAATGATTTTCAAATGTCTTTTTATACCTAGCTTTAGGGAAATTCAAATTTTGAAATAGCATCTTGATATCACCTGAAAACTAAGAATTTAAAAATGGAATCCCGAGGCATATAACGGGAGCCAACACCCTGCCAAAATTTAAAATGCCGAGAAACAGGGGAGGACTAGGGCACATATGCCTAAGTCTTAGCCCCCAATTTCAACTCAGATCTGCATTTTTCGGGGTCTTAGGGGCCCAAATCTCAAATTCCTTTCCGGGTTCTATCAATAAGTTACCTCAAAAAGTGAATAAGTAACTTCTAAACCTAGTTAGTCAAGGTTCTAGGAAGGTTGAAAAAGAAAAGGTGTTAGAACAATGCAAATAACTGAGGGGGGGGTGAATCAGTTATTTTATGACTTTTCACTTCCTTGCTTTCTTTTATTATCTTAACATTTAGTGTTCTACTAAAACATGGAAGCAAAGACAAACATAAGAACCGAAAATGAAATCAACTCATAACACAATTATTTTTACATGGAAACCCTATTAAGGGAAAAACCATGGGGTGACTACCCTAAGATTGTATTCTCTGTTAAAAGAATAAGGAGTACAAATTTGGCACTTGCCAATTAGGACTCACTGCCTGAGCACACTACTCACAAGAGGCTCACTGCCTACAAGAGACTCACTGTCTACAAAAGCTTACAGATGATAACAAAGTGTTTGAACTGATGAACAACATCCGTATATGCAAGAATTCAGTTCCAGTTAGGCACAGTATACCGATCTAGCACATTTCATCCTTCCTCTTCTCAATATTACTCTTCTGTCACATTCTGAGCTTGGATTACTGCCTCCGCACTTATCTCTTCTTTTCTTCACACTTAATCCATCACACTGTCATTTCCTCACCTTCACAAGCTTGAATCCATTGGGTATATATATCCGCATCAAGGATTTTCATCAACTTTCTAATCGGCAACAAGAACACTCAAGATATTTGCAAGTTATTGATCTGTCAGCTAAATCCATGCTTGATTTGTGATGTGTATCAAAAGCTTCAGCATAGAAGTCATTAATCATGTCAGCCAACAATGTAAGATACCACAAATTGCTTGATCAACACATTTTGCACATCTGGATTGAAGTCTGATACTTTGTCGGTCAGTTCTTCCTCTATCAACTCTACTTGACTAGAACAAAACACTCAGATGTTCATATCTTTTCCATGCTTTATCACCGGAGGCTAAATCTCTGGGATATAATAGTCATGATACCCCTCTTGACTTGTCCAAGTCTGCAACTTACTGAGTTACATCATCTAAGAGATCCAGACCTAATTGTCAAACCTTGTTACATACTCTGTTCTTGCTCACCGAACCAAAATAATCTTCAATCTGACTTCCAGTATAGGAATATTATGTACTGTGAATGTCTGGGATTGACTTTGTTGCCATCAATGACAACACTTATGAAGCCACATAGTGTCTCTTGGCAACAAAAGGTTGAGAGGTCACCAAGAGTGAGGAGCTAAACTGAGGGAAATTGTTGATCAACTTTCTAGTCAAGCCCCATTTTTGGTATTTCTACCTCAACAATAGCTAAAGAAAAAGATTTGCAGAAGTGTGTGCAAACCTAGCAATGTGTATGTAGAAATTCAAACCCTAGATGTCTCAATCAAGGGAAGATCAGCAACTTCCTTTGCATCAATAAACACATACAAATTCACCTCAAGGAGATGAAAACAAATGAAGACTTGCATGAACAAGAAGGCGAATCAGCAATGTCCGTGGAGGATCTCCAAGCTTGTTGTTGGAGGCTTCAACCCTTCTCCTGATCATACAAAGGGTGTACAAACCCTAGGAAGATCAAGATAGACTCACGATCTTGATTCCTAATCTCCATCCATTGTCTCCATGATAGCAAATACAAGATACTTTCAAGAGCCTCAACAAGTCATTGATCTTCAATAGTAATTGTCACAGAGTTTTGGCATAAGGATTGCATAAGAATTGTGTATGATAGAATGATTTTCAAATGTCTTTTTATACCTAGCTTTAGGGAAATTCAAATTTTGAAATAGCGTCTTGATATCACCCGAAAACTGAGAATTTGAAAATGGAATCCCGAGGCATATGACGGGAGCTGACACCCTGCCAAAATTTAAAATGCTGAGAAATAGGGGAGGACTAGGGCACAGATGCCCAAGTCCTAGCCCCCAATTTCAACTCAGATCTGCATTTTTCGGGGTCTTAGGGGCCCAAATCTCAAATTCCTTTCCGGGTTCTATCAATAAGTTACCTCAAAAAGTGAATAATTAACTTCTAAACCTAGTTAGTCAAGGTTCTAGGAAGGTTGAAAAAGAAAAGGTGTTAGAACAATGCAAATAACTGAGAGGGGGGGGGGGTGAATCAGTTATTTTATGACTTTTCACTTCCTTGCTTTCTTTTCTTATCTTAACATTTAGTGTTCTACTAAAACATGGAAGCAAAGACAAACATAAGAACCGAAAATGAAATCAACCCATAACACAATTATTTTTACATTGAAACCCTGTTAAGGGAAAAACCACGGGGTGACTACCCTAAGATTGTATTCTCTGTTAAAAGAATAAGGAGTACAAATTTGGCACTTGCTAATTAGGACTCACTGCCTGAGCACACTGCTCACAAGAGGCTCACTACCTACAAGAGACTCATTGTCTACAAAAGCTTACAGATGATAACAAAGTGTTTGAATTGATGAACAACATCCGCATATGCAAGAATTCAGTTCCAGTTAGGCACAATATACCGATCTAGCACATTTCATCCTTCCTCTGCTCAATATTACTCTTCTGTCACATTCTGAGCTTGGATTACTGCCTTCACACTTATCTCTTCTTTTCTTCACACTTAATCCATTACATTGTCATTTCCTCGCCTTCACAAGCTTGAATCCATCAGGTATATATATCCGCATCAAGGATTTTCATCAACTTTCTAGTCGACAACAAGAACACTCAAGATATTTGCAAGTTGTTGATTTGTCAGCTGAATCCATGCTTGATTTGTGATGTGTATCAAAAGCTTAAGCATAGAAGTCATTAATCATGTCAGCCAACAATGTAAGACACCACAAATTGCTTGATCAACACCTTTTGCACATTCGGATTGAAGTCTGATACTCTGCCAGTCAGTTCTTCCTCTGTCTGCTCTGCCTGACTGGAACCCAACACTTAGATGCTCATATCTTTTCCATGCTTTATCACCAGAGGCTAAATCTCTGGGATATAATAGTCATGATACCCCTCTTGACTTGTCCAAGTTTGTAACTTACTGAGTTACACCATCTGAGAGATCCAGACCTGATTGTCAGACCTTGTTACATACTCTGTCCTTGCTCACCAGACCAAAAAAATCTTCAATCTGACTTCCAGTATAGGCATATTATGTACTACGGATGTGTGGGATAGACTTTGTTGCCATCAATGACAACACTTATGAAGCCACACAATGTTTCTTTCCAACAATCTCCCCTTTGGCATTGATGGCAACACTTAGTGAAAAATGGCTAAGTGTCGCAGTAACTCCCTCTTTGCTGATGCTTTATCTCTTTACTACTTTATCAGAGCTCCCCCTTTGTGGGATTCCTCATTTTTCACTATTCTTCACTCCCCCTTTGACATCAATGGCAAAGGGTTGAATCCACATGCCAAAATTTTGCAAAAAATGTTCTATACATGGCCGCATAAGTATGTACAAGTCTTTTTATGTTATACTTACATATACTTAAGTATATCCGCAAAGGTTGTCTTCAACTGGATGAATTATGTGGCCCAACTCCTCTTCATTCTATCCAAAATGGAGATGTGTCCACTTAACAAAAATGCATATGCTTCTGCTCTCCTTAAGTCTGTTGGATCACTAGTCTGGATTGTATTTTGTGCCTCTGTCAAGGCATCATGCATTGCCTCTAACTTAGGAATGATTATCCCTCTGAGCTCATCCATTCTATCCATTATGTTCTTTTTCTCCTTAACTAGTTCTTTAATTTCATTTATTAAAGCAATAGCTTGACATTCATGGTTCACAAGAGAGGTAGTAAGGGGATCAAAATTCTGAGATAAGCTTGGCAGTTTTCTTTCTTGTTCTTTCACTTTCTTTTCAATGTCCTCTGTCACTTTGAGCCAAGTTAAACAAAATTTGTAAATGTCCCCACAATCTTTAAGAGCATTTTCAAGTCTCTTTATGCCAATGCCCAAGGTTCTTCTATCATTAGTAATTAGTCCTTGTACTTCACTAAACCTCTTCCCTAAGTACTCTTTCCAGACCTTAGTTTCTACAGATTTCTTTAAGGATTCAAAATGAGTGTTAATAGAATTGACTAAGTTTTTCAGATTACCGGATGGAGAGGCAGAAGGATCCTTTCGATAGTTTGGCATAATCTTCTCCAGTATCCTAGATGCAATCTCTAATAGCTCACAGTCCTCCATATGAGATTTTAGAAGTTTCTCTTTTGCTTTGGCTTGAGCAAAAGATGCTATTTTAATTGTCTAAATCAGGGAGAAAGAGTCAAAATTTAGTGGCCCTTGAAATAACTCAGGTTCATCTAGCTCCATTATTTCTTTGTCTAGGAAGTTCTGTACTATCTCTATGGTGTCTCTTGCCGATTCTACTTCCTTCCTTTTGGGGTCATCCGGACTGACTAGTTTTGACAAGTTAACATTAATCTTTTCTACTTGTTCTTCTTCTTTTCCCTTATCCTCTTTTTCTTGATTCTTCTTTTCTTCTTTTCTACCTTCCCCTTCAGCTTCAGTATCTGGAACATTTGTCATGGCTGTAGTGGGATCCAGAGAGATATCACCTGTGTTTGTTGCTTTATGAACTTCTTCTACCGGAACAGAGGAGTCTAAGTCCTCAAAGATTTCTTCATTTATTTTCTTTAATCCTTCAACATCCTTGTTAGAAGGTTCTTCATTGATATCATTTAATCCTTCAACATTCATGGTAGAAGGTTCTTCATCTAATTCCTCTACAATAGGAAGATTGAATCTCTTCAAGGCATTCCGGAGGATATCTTTTGTTTCACTTGCTACTTGGTCTGTTTCTCCAAGCATGAGTTTATTCATTCTTGCCTTACTCTGGAACTCATCCTTACAATCCTTGAAAATCATGTCCATTTGTTTTGGAGTGATAGAAGGGTAAAGTTGTATCATTATTTGCTCCCGGATTTCTAAGTCTTTAACCTTTGCATTCACCTTTCTTTGTTCCAATACTTCTTCTAGGCTTTTTGGAATTAATGAAATTATTTCAATGAATGCTTTGTTATAGATATTCAAATACCTTATAGTAGCTTCCTCTAGAATTCTCTTGTTAGCATCATTGTATTCATCATAGAACTTTGTCATCGGCTGCAGGTTCCCATCCATAGTAACTGACTTGATGATGTCATCAATGGAAAGAGTGGGCTTTTCAACAAATTCCTCTACCTTCTCTTCCTCATTTCTAAACTTTTTAGATGTTCTCTTCTTCTTCATTTTCTTGATTTCTTCATCTGATTCTGTTTCATCATCATCCTTATGGCTTGTATATATCCTTGTGGCTTTGGTCTTCATCCACTTTTCTCCTTTTCTAGATGAATTGATCTCTGGTTTGGTGGATTTTGAGCTTTTAGAGGTGACAGGAGCAAAGATTTTGGAGGATCTAGTCTGAGAGGAGGTTTGCACAGGAATACTTTCTTTCTTTGCTTCTTGCTTTTCTTTCTCTATCTTCTCCATTTTCTCTCTATTAGTATCTACAACCTCCTTTGATAAGCCAAATATTTTGGCAATTTATTCAACTTCCTTTCTTACTTTTCTCTTCATCTCAGGTTGTCTTAAGTCCACATGTATCTTTATGCTTAGCTCTTCAAAGGTGCCAAACCTTTCTACTTCAGTGTCCTTAGGTTGGCTCAACAGATGTTGAATGTGTAGCTCCAAGATTTTTTCATTGACCTCATAGCCCATAGGCATTATCCATACAGTTCTTGGCTCAACTGCCTCCATTAGGCATTGATCTGTATCAACCATGAAACAGACTGTATCTTTGTACTTATCAACTATTGTTTGTGGTATTCTTTCTCTGGTGTGCATCATGATTTGGAAATTCTTAAAGTAACCCTAGAGGGCTGTGTTTTGTGCTTGAGCATCACCAAGTCCATATATGTAATCTCTAATCTAAATTGCAACGGGTTTATCATTTTTCCATACCCAACCAATTGATTCAGGAAGCTCATTCATATAATAGAAAAATAGACACAAAATTAGACTACCATATTTAAAGGAATTTTCTTATCCCTTTTGATCTTCTGCAAGTTCTCCATCAGCTGATTTAGTAGAAGCTCACATAGATCATAATTTGCATTTTCCCTTAATATTTGATATGCAACATAGATTGTTGTACCGAACATAGAATTCTCCCTGCTCGAGTGGTAGATTTTGTAGCCAATTATCATTGAATCAAACTTGACATCCGGATCCATGATGTCATCTATTGTCATTGCTCTTTTGTCAAATTTTGATCTGGTGGCATCAGTTACCATTTGGTTCTTCACAGATTTGAGTGTGGCTAACCCACCTGATGAATGTAGTCCAGTTACTACCCTGATGGCATCTTTAGTTATCTTGAATGGCCTCATCAGTCACATAAAATTATCATGCATCCTACTTAGAACATATCGGACCCAGTCGTCTTCTGCAAAAGATGGAAAATGTATGCAATGTTCGAAGTGTTTATCCCAGAGAGTCTTGAATTCATGTCTAAATTCAAAATTTTCATCTATTAATTGATTTTGATAAATGTCGATGAGCTTTGAGTCCCCAAAATCTTCAATGTTTGCATGGATATAAACCTTAATATCTTCTACATGCAAGACTCCATGCAAAATACTAGAAAATACACCCAAGGGATCAACTTCTAGAGATTTGTAAGGGTGTTTCTTGAATTTTGGTCTCAGCCTATCAGAAATATTAACAACCATTGGAGTAGCCATTCTTGCAAGAGATTAGAGAGAGAGTTATTAGAATGGAAGTACCTTTTCACGTTTTAGGGTTTGGAGCAAAGACCGGAGAGATTCTCTAGTTGAATTCGATATTCAGTTGAACTTAGGAGAATTGTAGGGTCTTCTTTGTAGAGCTCTTCTTTTCTTCTTCTTTGTGAGTGTAAGTGTGTAAGTAATGAGTGAAAAATCCCTTTTATTCTTTCGTAAACCCTAATTTTCTTTTGTGATAAATGCACAACTTAAGTCATCTGATTAGCCTGTATTTGAGAGAGATTTTCTTGAATCACTGTGCGGATCTTAAAATCATTGCCTATGAGGGTTGACAATGTAACTTCACCCTTTTTCAAACATCTCATAGGTCTACGATTAAATCATTTCAATTTTGGATCATATCGGATCTATTTGTGAAATTATGTTTTACCAGATAGCTGTCGATATAGGATCTCCTCATAACTTGCTTAAATCTGCATGTAGATTTGCCAAATTTTGATTGAATGACGTTCAAGTGAATATCCTCAAACCCTTTAAACCGCAACCTCTTATTCTAACTCAATGTGCCAATTCAGGCACTCACTAGTTGGCTGGGGGAAAAAGATCTTCTCTGTAGCTCCCCCTAAGCCAGAGCTTACCTTTTAGTTTCTGGAAGGAATATCAGCACCGGATTCTGGTGTGGATCCATCCCTAGTATTCACTGTACTCTTTTTTACCCAAATCTTGTTCATCTCCTTTTGAACTTCATTTGCATTCAATTTACCTTTGCCCTTATCTTGTTTCTGATCATGTTCCACTAGACCTTTTCTATCCTAATTTCTGCTTCTGCAGAATTTGGCAATATGACCGGATCTATTGCAATTGTAACATACAACATTTGATTGATATCCTCTTGATCTGCATTGATTAGCCATATGTCCTATTCTATTGCATGCAAAGCATCTACCCATGAATGAATTGTTTATTTGCATATTTCTACATTCATGAGATTTGTGACCATACCTTTTGCAATTAAAACATTGTCTAAAGAAGGAAGGATTATTCTGATTCATTCTCCTCCTGCACTAAGTTGCTTTATGACCGAAATTGTTGCAATTGAAGTAGTATCCATTGAAAGATGGATATCTTTGGGCATTTGGTTGCCTTACCGGAGATCTTCTAGGCTTGTTTCTTTGATTTTCCTAATCCAGAGTTCTTCTGACTGGATCCAGAGCTTTCGTCTTTCTCATATCCTAAGCCACACTTATCATCTAACCTCTTTTGGTTTTCAAGAAGAACTTCAAGTTGGGCTGAGCTTATCTTGAATTTTTCTTTGTATTCATTTGCAGATTGAAGATCTTGTTTGAGAGAATCAATCTGGTTTTCAAGTTGTTCTTCATTGTATATGGCTTCCTCAAGATCAGATTCAAGATGTCTGATTATTCTGTCCATTTTGTGGTAGTCCTCTGTTTTCTCCTTAAGAGATTGTTTTAGGTTATCTTCAATCTTTCTTTTCTCTTCAATTTCTTGGGTGAATTTCATAACTCCTGATTCCATTTCATGTCTCATCATAATGACTTCTTTTGAGATTTTTTCACATAGCTTGGTTTTTTCATTCAGATCCTCATCAGTATTATTGGCTTCATTCTGATTTGCTAGTTTCTGAAGTAATTCCTTTCTTTTTCACAGAAATATTGAGTTTCTCTTTCAGCTCATTTATGAAATCATCATCTTCCCTAAGTTGCTCTCTCAAATTATTGACTTCAGAGTGAGATTGCTCAAAATCATCTAGGGCAGACTGTAGTTGTTCTTCTACCATATTCATCCATTGAGATTTTCGGATCTTCCTCAAGTTGTTAGAATTTTCAGAGGAACTTGGCTCTGATACCAATTGTTAGAACAATGCAAATAACTGAGAGGGGGGGTGAATTAATTATTTTATGACTTTTCACTTCCTTGCTTTCTTTTCTTATCTTAACATTTACTGTTCTACTAAAACATAGAAGCAAAGACAAACATAAGAACTAAAAATGAAATCAACTCATAACACAATGATTTTTACGTGGAAACCCTGTTAAGGGAAAAACCATGGGGTGACTAACCCAAGATTGTATTCTCTATTAAAAGAATAAGGAGTACAAATTTGGCACTTGCCAATTAGGGCTCACTACCCGAGCACACTGCTCACAAGAGGCTCACTACCTACAAGAGACTCACTGTCTACAAAAGCTTACAGATGATAATAGAGTGTTTGAACTGATGAACAACATCTGCATATGCAAGAATTCAGTTCTGGTTAGGCACAGTATACCGATCTAGCACATTTCATCCTTCCTCTGCTCAGTATTACTCTTATGTCACATTCTGAGCTTGGATTACTGCCTTCGCACTTATCTCTACTTTTCTTCACACTTAATCCATCACACTATCATTTCCTCACCTTCACAAGCTTGAATCCATCGGGTATATATATCCACATCAAGGATTTTCATCAACTTTCTAATCGGCAACAAGAACACTCAAGATATTTGCAAGTTGTTGATCTGTCAGCTAAATCCATGCTTGATTTGTGATGTGTATCAAAACCTTAAGCATAGAAGTCATTAATCATGTTAGCCAACAATGTAAGATACCACAAATTGCTTGATCAACACCTTTTGCACATCTAGATTGAAGTCTGATACTTTGCCGGTCAGTTCTTCCTCTATCAGCTCTACTTGACTAGAACAAAACACTCAGATGCTCATATCTTTTCCATGCTTTATCACCGGAGGCTAAATCTCTGGGATATAATAGTCATGATACCCCTCTTGACTTGTCCAAGTCTGCAACTTACTGAGTTACATCATCTGAGAGATCCAGACCTAATTGTCAAACCTTGTTACATACTCTGTTCTTACTCACTGAACCAAAACAATCTTCAATCTGACTTCCAGTATAGGCATATTATGTATTGTGAATGTTTGGGATTGACTTTGTTGCCATCAATGACAACACTTATGAAGCCACATAGTGTCTCTTGGCAACAAAAGGTTGAGAGGTTACCAAGAGTGAGGAGCTAAACTGAGGGAAATTGTACCATTCCATACATGAGGACAATTTCTGACATTACCTTCAGCCCCCACTTTAGTGGCCATATGACACTACGTGCATATGGAACTAAAGGAAAATAAGATGTATCAATCATGAAAAGGATACTATAGAGGAAGCCAAAGTGTTGTCACTGAGAATGAGGAAGCCCCCAAGTCTGCAATCCTGCAAGACCACAAGGTTAGGAACCACAACCTATAGAGGAACAATTATTAGAGAAATCAAAACCAAATCAACCTGCAACCACCACCAATGAGTCAGTATAAAAACACTAAGGGGGTTGAGTGATGATGAGGGAGGAAATTGAGGGAGATATATGCCCCCCCTTGTTTCTACTTGCTTAGTCTAAGAGTAGAAACAAGGAGATATCCATGCGCATCGATTTCAAGGGAAATGTGTTATGAGGGTCATTTGAAGAAACAATGCTCCAACATAGCACATTGGGAAAGGAAGAGAGTGGAACCAGGATTCCAACGCAAGAAACGACACTGAAATTAGAGTTCTTTAGCTCAAGAAAAGGGCTCAAGAGTGAAAGAGCACACTTTTGCACCTACTTAGGGATAGGAATTCTCACTCACTTTATGTAAAAGGGAGTTGTCACTTATCACTAACTCATTCTTGTTTCTTGTCAGTGTAGAGAGAGAAGGAGAATAGGAGAATGACCATGCCGAACTGACATCCATATCATCCACCATGACTGGAGATGCTCCGAGTGTGGGTAGCGGATAGACATTTCGAGGCTAAGGTAGGGTCCTGATCTAACACTTCTATCATCTTTCATTGTACTTTTGCTTTTACATTTATCAATGTCTGTGCCAAGAGGGGAAGGTGGATAGGTGTCCCAAATAGGGGTGCTAAGGTGGACCTATGGCACCAAAGTCTCTCTGGGGTGCCCTAGTCCCACAGGAGCTCCAGTGTCCTTCTGGGGCGCCCTGGTCTTCTTGGGGCACCATGGTCCACAGAGGACATAGGTCCTAGGCATAGGCATTCTTGTTCAGTTTTTGATAGCTTACTTTGGTTTCTAGAGGGGATTCTGATACTCTTTCTTGCTTTCCAATCTATAGGATGCTCTTGAGATGCATGAGCACATAGGTGGTCATCTGATGGCACTTCTACGAGAGACCGCTAGTGCTTTCATTGCCGCAAAGAAGGAGCATTTATAGATAATGGGCCTATGGTGGGTGTTTGAGATTCCCACAATCAAATTCCACTATGCTATTCTTATGGCATAAATGGAGAGGTGGGATGTAGATACTTCCACATTCCACTTACCGAAGGGTGAGATTACCATCACACTGGAGGATGTATTTAGGATCCTTCGACTGCTAGTCTGAGGAGAGACAGTGAGGATTGTTGGAATTTGCTCAGCGAGGTACACCCGTGAGAGTCAGTTGTACTAATTGGGTCACACTATTTCATAGGCAGAGTGAGGACACATTCAGCTCTGTTGGCTAGAGCAGGGTTGTAGAGACATTCCCTTACTACGAAGGATTATGATTGTCATAGTCCCATTAGCCATCGTACCAGATGGATGAGGCACTCACCTTCATGGGAGTCTCATTCATACTATCAGAGCGATGGAGGGGCACTAGACTGTCTATGCATGGAGGTGCAGTATGCTTGCACACCTATATCGCGACTTAGGGTGATATGTCCACTATGAGATGCATAGTCTGATGGTCTACACATTTCTACAGGTCTGGGCCTTTGACCACATCAAGTGCACACGACCGATGGGCTATCCTATAGAGGCAACATTCACCCATCCATGTGTCCATGCCCATCCATTAGTTAGATGCTGGAGGCATGGGGATCTATTATACTAGAGAGTAGTATTTGACAGATTACAGCCTAGTGAGATTATTTGGAGACCATATCACGGCTACATTAGATGTTCTAGCCAGTAGAGGCAATTAGCTCAAATGCAGAGGGATCGACTAATGGTCGGTCACCTCGATCATATTGTATCTTGGTTCTACGTTGACTGGGTAGCAAGACAGTTTAGACAGATACAGGATGTTCCTGCAGTTCGTCCGAGCTATGCACATGCAGCTCAATGTGCAATCAGGGCCAATACTATCCGATGACTGACGATAGCAGACATACCAGTTAGTGATGACGAGGGTCCTAAGGATGTAGAGCCAGTGTCGGATGCAGATGATATCAGGTGTACGCAAGCATATTGCACCTGCTAGCACACAGCACGGCTTGCACCTATCTTTCCACCCAGGCACCCTATAGGCGATGCCCGACCTTAGGCCAGTCACACTAGTGACACAGGGGTGGAGGATGACATCAGTGATTTTGTGAGATACTACGATCTCAAGGAGGATACGAAGGAAGATGAGGATGAGTCCGAGGAGGCCCCATCACAGTACATTTTCCAAGTGAGATCGTGACAAAGCTAGTAGGAGGCAGACACTGACGAGGAGACTGAGTCGAGACCACGGTCAAAGGCTCGTGGTCCTACACCTACAGACGATGGTCAGAGAGAGTGGGGGGAGTGTAGTAGGTCTGTGTCCCTAGCTAGAGAGTAGACAACAGAGCTCATCACACCTTTGGCGATTTGAGATCCATCCTAGCGAGATGGAGATCTAGGTGAGGTTTGTTTTATTATTTTGATGTTTTGTATAGTTTATTATTTGTGAGATATATATTTATATATGGGAGTCTGACATCTATCTTATCTTTTGTTTTGTAGTTGGGACAGATGCATGGTGAGACTTTGTGAGTTGCGTCATAGTAGACATAGTGCCTACTGTGAAGGGGAAAATAGGTTAATCCAAAAGATTATAAAACCCAAACATCTACAGAATTTGAAGATAAAAGGAGATTAAAACAAATAAACAACAATACTTACACCTTTACCTTGCATCTTCCATAGTTCGCTTATCTTTCTTTGATCATGGTGATGAAGCCCTCAAAAGCTATTGCTCCCTTGCTTGTTAAAGATGACAAAGATAGAACGGCCATGATACTTGTGTGGTTGAAGATGAACTTCAAACACACTAACAAATGGATGCTATGAGGTACTTTAGGAAGTGGGGTGCCAAAGGCACGCTTGTATTCCTGCAGCGTAAGTTTGCACAAAATGAGAGATATGAAATGAATAGAAAAAGGTGAGGGAAGATCAATGGTTGAGAAGAAAAGAGAAGATCAACGGAGGAGGATTGTTGAGGAACGTGCAACAAATGGAAGAAGGAAACATGTCATTCAAAAAGCAACCATGTTGAGTTAACTCCTCTCTTGATGAGGATGAGATTTGATTTTCTTAAATTAGAATTTATTTTTCTAATTTAAGAAAAGATTTGCTTTAAAGATGCTTTAAAACTGATTTTGCTTTTGTAACTCAGTTTTTGCTTTTATGTGACAAAAGGAAAGTATTTTTGGAAGATAAGAATGATTTTTGAAGATAAGGATGCATAATTAAATAAAAGATTTATTTAATTATCTTGTAGATAAATGAGATGAATAAAATATAAGAATATATTTTATTTTTGTGAAGATATTTGAAGAATAAAATAAAATATAAAAATATATTTTATTTAGTGGAGGATTTAGATTTTATTTAACTAAAATTCATATTTTATTTAAATTTGGAAGAATAAAAGGTTTTAATTAAATAATTAAAATTATTTAATTATTTAGCAGAATGAAGGTGATGTATATGAATTTAATTAATTAAATAAATGTGTTTATTTAATTAAATGAGAGGAAATGAATCAAATAAATAAATGAATTTATTTACTTATTGATAGAAGAATGTGAAATGATGAAATAGATATTTAAAATATTTATTTAAGTAGAGTCATGTCAATTTTAGGTGTATACATTTTGCCCCTTTTTGATGCAATGTGTTTTATCACGTTGTTTCAAAGAATAAGATTTTTGACAATCATACATGCCCCAGTTTGCCCCTGGTACAAATTTAACGATAGGATGCCCCCTCGGGAGATTGGACAGGAAGAAGGAAGAAGGCGTGAGACGGACAATCTCATGAAGAAGAAGGTGAAAAATGGGTTAGGATGGAGAAAAATGGGATATGGTTCAGAGAAAACGACATGGGAAGTAGCCACAGGGTCATGCAGTCAAATACAGGTCACTTGCTACATATAGGAGCTAGGTCCACAAGTACTAGTCATTTGTACACTTGTCAATAGTTGATTTGTCCTCTAGAGAGCTTAGGAGAGCATGGCAGCCAGACAAATAGATATTCTGCGGGAGGAGCACTGGTTTGAGCAGATTCAACGGTTCGATCGGCTAGCAGAGGCAGGACCCTCGGTATGTGATTCTTCAAAACTTGTCAAAAGTTAATTTTTATGCATATTAATGGCTAGGAAAGACCAACTAGGGTAGATGCGCCGAAACAACCTTTTTGCGCATAAGACCTCTGAAGTGGCACATCTGTCGCGTTATGGCGCATTTGAGCTGCGAAGCGGCACATTTGATAAGATTGCGCATTTGATTCCGGAAGTGGCGTTTTTGATAGTTTTACACATTTGAGTCATTAATTGGCACATCTGTCTCCGTATGGGTTGGGAAATTGTGCACGTGATGGGAAATAGTGCATGTGACCTAAGAATTGGTGCATGTGCCAGAACGGTGCATACAAGCTATGGATCAGTGCATTCACGAGGAAGTGGCACATGCAAGCTCAGGATTGGCGCATTCACGAGGAAGTGGCGCATGTGATATGTATCGGTGCATCTGCCACCTAGATTGGTGCATTTGCACTAAAAACTCAAATGACTTAACGAAATTAACCCAATTGGCACCTTGATTGATGCGTCAATTGATGAGCGATCTTTGAGATTGTCGAGAATCTAGTCAAGAGATGATATGTTGTCTCTGAGTAGGCTTGCTTGGTTATGGATTTTGTTGATGATATGCTTTGCTTGGTTGCAGGAGGATATTCGGACTATCCTGACATCATGAGAGCAGTTCTTGTTGCCGTTGTTGCAGTGGTATATGTTGGCCGAGATAGAGCGCGAGGCTCTAGGCGCTATGGGTCTGCACTATGTTTGCTTTATGCCGGAGGTTCACATGAATCAGGCTATGCTAATGGTAGCGGTGGAGCAATTTCATAGTGAGGATGGCACATTCCATCTACCGACGGGGGAGATGGCGGTGACTCTTGAGGATGTGTACCTGATTCTGCACCTCCCGATTCAAGGAGAGCTGGTTGAGTATGAGTCACAGCAAAATGATGGCTTGGAGGAGTGTAGATGCGTATTTGATGATCCAGAGTTGGTGAGGGAGGAGATCTCGTGGTAGGACATGCATGATTGCTATGACTACTTCTCGGGCATAGTGGTTGGACTAATCGGTGGCGTGATATGCCCCGATAGGAGAGCGCACGACTTCCCAATCGACTGGGGGAGGGTGCTGGAGAGTATGATTATAGACAGGACCTAGTATACATGGGGGGTGTGTGTGCTTGCACACTTATATAGAGACATGCAACAAGTGGTTTATCACAGAGGAGCCAGTTTATCTGCGGGTACGTCGCTGTTGCAGTTTTGGTTGTGGGAGCACATTGCTATCACATGGTCGATATGCATATTTTATAGGCAGAGGGGTGAGCCCTATAGTTATGACTATGCAGGTGTGATTTCCAAGCACAGGCTGGGGAAGTTGGAGTACTGGAGGCATGCTTTTGATGGCTTAGATGCAGTTGTTTGGCGTCCCTACATAGACTACGAGGTATGGGATGATGAGGCAGATGAGCTTCCGTACTACTTGCAGACGCGGTGGCTTATTGGCAGGACTAGGTACATTCTGGAGAGGCAAATTGTGAGTAGAATGCAGCGACAGTTTGGCCAAGTCCAAGGCAGACCACAGGGGGAGGCACACTTTGCCAGGACTCATGCAGAGAGGTACAAGTGGGGTCATGCGGCATCATACGAGGAGGCCTTGATAGACTTTTGGCAGATTCCTCACGTAGCTTGGCCCATGCAGAGGGAGATAGTGGATGGTGGCATGACGCTAGACTACGAGGAGTGGTTCGCGGCACACCCATTCCCAAGATATTCAGGGCCAAGAAAGTTAGCTCCTCATATAGATGAGGGTGATTTAGACAGGGAGTGTGCAGCTGGCAGGAGGAGGAGGAGAGATCAAGGAGATGATGGGAGACTGAGACAGAGGCAGTGGGTCGGAGAGGGGCTTGTGAACCAGTACGTGGTTGCACAGGCACAGCTCTAAGTGCCAGTTCAGCTAGAGGTAGCACAAAGATAGATGTCACCGCCACAGCAGGTGGCATAGCTGATACTGGGACAGGTGCCAGCGCAGCAGGTGGCACAGGTAGAGCAGGCTCCACAGCCTGATGTGCAGTAGCAGATTATGGTTTCACTACAGAGTCAGATTAGGCAACTGAGGGCTCATTTGAGAGCAGTAAAGTCATGGAGAGAGTCAGATGTGACTCAGTTATTAGAGTTGACCAGAGAGAGAGACGCAGCCTTAGCCAGTATGTGGGCTATGAGGGTAGAGAGAGATGCAGCCGTGATGACCATGGGCATAGATGCGACATCAAGTTTTTTGGTTTCACAGGTGCAGCAAGCATACGCACAGGTGGTCCAGGCGCAGAGTGAGCTTACTAGAGCCTAGGCATAGGCTCAATACTACAGAGGGTTATATCACAGAGCTGTGTCAGTAGAGCACCGTGCCCCTAGCTTCAGGAGCCAGTCAGAGGCATTACAGAGGGTAGGTGGGTCTTGGTCTTGTTAGCACTCATTTTGACCTGGGGTTGATTTTTCATGATCAGGGGGTTTCTTCATTTGAACCCTTTATCTTCTTGCCCATTTTTTCTAAGTGTTGGACCTCCTCAGCATTTTTCAGCTGCAGCATCATATTTTCCTGAGGAGGAGGTCATCATCATCATCTTGTCTTCGATGATGGTCTGCATCATCATATTCTTCGTCGACTGGTTTCTCATCGTCATCATCATATTTCAATATCGGGTGATGTTTGGATATCATCCTGATCCTGCTGATGAGCTACAATGCGCCCTGATCTTCCGAATATCACCTTGCCCAAACATGATGATGATGTTGCCCGATATTCTGAAGGGGTTATTCTCTAAGTTGTTCAACCTGACTTGTTTTTTCCTAAGGGTCGTCGTCATCATCATCATATTTCCAATTATCACCGTGTTGCTTGCGAGGGTCATCATATTTTCTGCCTTCATGATATTTCGCCGGGGTGATATTTTTATCATCGGGTGATCTTGGTTATGATCATCCTAATGATGTTGTTGAAGAGTTCTAAGTGCGACCCGATATTCACTAGGGTCATCATATTTTGAACATCAGGATGATCTTAGTCAATATCATCCTGATGATGTTGTATCACTTCTTGTTCGTTGTTTTGTCATCCTGATGATGCTGACGTCATCCTTATATCAGGGTGATATCTTTTTCTCTGCCTATCTGCATCATGATATTTCCGAAGGAGGGGGTGATATTTTCATATCACCCGGATGTATGTTTGTTCCAGCGTCATGATGATGCTGATATCAAGGAGATATCCACCTGCCGGCTTCGTGCATTATCTACTGGGGGTGATCTTTTCAAGCATCATCATATTCAGTTATCGCCCCGATCTTATAGTGAAGCTACAGTGCAACCTGATATTTGAACATCAGGATGATATTTCCAAATATCCGGTTGCCTTCCGAATATCATCCTGATGTTAATATGATGATGATGTCATCAAGGTCCGGGGGGGTCATATTTCGAACGCTGATCATCTTATGGAGATCCCCTGATATTTGCAAACATGATGATGACGTCATCTGGATATGAGGAGGTGCGCAGTAGGCAGATATGATGATGACGTCAGCAGGATATGATGATGATGTCATCAGGATGTTCATCGGCCAGACTTTGGGTATAAGCTCAGCAGGAGGATGTTCCTCCGATGGATCAGGTTGTGCCGATTATCATGCAGGTTATATTGCGATATGATGATGACGTCAGGGTGATATTTCAGGCAACAGGATATCATGCTGCTGGAGGATGATGATGATGAAGTCTTATACTAGTGTCGTCAGGAGCAAAAGCACCGACATGATATATGCTCATGACCTAGTATATAAAGTGTTAATGAGGTTGCTGCGGGGTGCATGTGGGATAATTGATATCCTGCATTTTCAAATATCATGATGATGAATCTCGGCGGGAAATGGTTGCGATGCAGAGTTGATGTTCTTCCCGAGGCCGCGGGTTGGTGCGCCATCAATGGCGATTGTTGCAGAGGTATGGGCGATGGCGTGGGCGGATCTGGTACCTGATTGAAGGTGTACATCAGCGGACAGTGGCGCAGGGCTTGAGAAATCTTCCTGTCTCCTCCCCTACCTGCTGCATTCAAGTTTGGGCGCCAATCTGGTTGTGTTTGAGCGCCATTTTCCTGATACTGTGTATCTGGCGGGATTTTTGGTCAACCTTGTGATTAATTGCTGAGCACCTACCTGGCTGTTATAAGCAGGTTGTGTTGCTCATTTGTTTTGTTGAAAGTTGAAGATTTTTGGCTCTGTGATGCATAACAAGCTGATCTGGTTGCTCTATACAGCTTAACCTGTGAGTTTATGTATCTCTTGTTGTATGTTTTTGGCATGAACCCACTGATTTCATGAATGATCTTATATGATAAATGCTATCTTAGCATGTGTGGTGTTAATTCTGTCTCCAGTATTGCATGTATTCTTCTTCTGAATCTGGATGTTTGGGTGATGTTTAGATTCTAGAGCATAGAATTCCTATGTTGAATGTCTGATCTTTTAACTTCTGCTCAAGGGGTAGATTAAACTGTTTTCAGGTTGAACATTGGGAAGGGTATTCTGCAGTAGGGATACCATAAGTAGAGATAACTCAACACTCTGTATTGGGAGATATCTGTAAGGCAGGTATCACATATATCCCCTTGAAATCCAGTTTTAGCTGTTCATGCTGATCATTCACAGGTGTATGTCTACTGACTCCAGGCCCTGGATAGGCACCAATCATGCTTTGTGTTTGTGTTACAACCATATCCAGCTTTGCATCCAAACTTAAAATCCAAATCAAAATCTAAAACAAACATTAGGACATTAGAATTAGTTTAGGATCCTCAGTCCTCTGTCTACAACTGCTAATAGGCCCAAAGCTAGCCCCTTTGCTCTTATCTTTCAGTTTTGGTCTACTTACAAGAGGACTATCTGCTTTCTGTCAGCATCCCAGCCTTGTATGCATATCCTCATGGATGTTGAGTAGGGAATACCCCCCTAGGTCTTGCAGAGCCTGAAGAAGAAGAGGAGATAAAATATAGAGTCTATCTCCTACACTGTTGGCCCCCTGGCCCAGAGATCCTGTTGATCACTGATGGCTACCTTGTAGGGAAATCTGGGAATAAGCATCCAGTCTGGGAAAAAGTCAACAGAAATTGGCGACTCCGCTGGGGAACCTTGTGAAAGAACCCTAGTTTTCAGAAGAAAACAGTTCCTAGTAATAGGTGGCGACTCCGAAGTAATCTCCCAACCGGTCAAAGTAAAATTTATATGCAGGGGAGAAGATCCCAACAAAATCCTTTATTTGAAGAGTTACCATTAACAAAAAGAATGATGTATAGAAGAAAGGGAACTGTCTCAGTTAGTCATGAGAGCTCCCCCAGAAAAGGTGATGATATACAAGATAACCCTAGGCCATCAGGACAGCATGCGCCTTATTTTTCAAATGTAGAAGCTGATATCCAAGGTGCATATGAGAGGCAACAGGGTGGTAGCATGAGAATGAGGTCAGAGGTGTTCCAAGAACGCCCTTTTCTAGACCCAAGTGAAAGGTTTGAAGAGGCAGAGTCTCTGAGGGATGATGAGGATGATGACCAGAATGGCATGAGACCATCTACCTCCAGACCTAAGGATGAACAGTTAGCTGAAGAAATCAGAAGTCTAAGAGCAGAACTAGAATACCTACAAGCCATGAAAATCAGAGATGATATGAAGCAGAAAGTGCAAGCCTTAAGAACTGCCCAAAATGATTCAGTTCCTACCCTAGAGAATGCAAATCTGCAAAGACATCAGCAAAGATATGAAATGCAACATCAGCATCATGATGAGAGACAAAATGTGAATGATGCTAGGATACCACTGAACCATGCAGGAAACCAGAATGCAAACAGAAATGTTAATGTTAATCAGCCAAACAGACAGCCCATGCAGCTAGATAGATTCAGGCAGCTGGTGTTTGTTGGTATTCCTGGGTATCCTAACCCCATTGATAAGCATCTGAGGCTGCAAGTGCCTAAATTTTCAGGAAACAACACAGTGTCAGGAGAAGATCATCTAAAGGCCTTTCAAAATGTCATGGATAATTTTGAGGTTGAGCATGAGGATGTTTTCATGAAGTCATTCATGCAATCCTTAATAGATGAGGCAAGAGAATGGTACAGGAATCTGCCTGACCAGAGTATTTCATCATGGGATGATTTTAAGAGGATGTTCAAGGAGCAATATGGTGATAAAACTGACCCTAGCTTTTTTGTAAATGAATTCACCAGTATCACTAAAGGGTCAAATGAGCAGGTTGCAGACTTTAATGCAAGATTTACTAAAGTGTTGAACAAATTGCCACATCACATGAGGCCAAATGAACCAATGTGCATAATTTTGTATATCAATGCCTTTGATGCAAAGACTGCATATGGACTAAGAGATAAAGGTCCTGCCACTCTCAGGGATGCTTTCAGAATTGCAGTGAATATTGAAAACAATAGGAAAGCATCAGGCAAGACAAATAGAAGGGATGATATAAAAATTCTGCAGAATCCAAACAAGCCTCAGAACACTCAAGGTAGTACATCTGCTCCTGAGGATAAGATAGACAAACTGGCAAATGTTATTAAGGACCTAAGCTATAGATTAGCTAGAAGTGAAAAAGGGATGGGTCCTGATAGGCAAGTCTATCAAAGGCAGGAAAAGAGGCCATCATTACATGATATGCCTTATAACACCAATTGGCATGATGGTAAGCCTGTATTCCCACGTAACAACACAAATCAGAGGGCTCAACATGTCAAGGAAACTCCTGATCCTCTAAAGAAAACTATAAATATTGCTGATGATGCTCCGTGGTGTATAATTTGTCAGATGCCACATTCACAGTCACAGTGCATGATTGCTCAATCCTTGTATGATAATGCTACATCTTGTAATGAATGCAATGAGCCACATCATGTGCAGGATGATGATGTTAATATGATGTCCATAGGCAATGGATATACTCTTTATGATGCTGATGAGAAGACAGATCATCAAATTCAGGCCTGCCAACAGTCCCCATATGATGAAGATAATGAAGATAACTATGTGTATGCTCAGAACTCACACAATTTTCTGAGTAACTTACAACGACCTTCTGATGAGGAAATTAGAGCCTTCACAGCTGCAGCAGTTGCTCAAGTCAAAAGCAACTACAATCTTAGAGGTAAAAATCAAGTAGGCAGCCCACATCAGCCAGAAGATATTTCTGCAGGTCAGCTGGTGCATGGTCATAAAGGAACTGAACCACAAAAAAGGCAGTGGGTAAATAATAAATAGAACTTTAGATACAGAACAGGTCATGAATTTCAAGGACCAGAAAACAAAATCCCTCAGGCTGAAGATCAAAGTAGAGGTTCCCAAGACAAGAATGATGATTAGGGAACTATGAAAATGAAAACTAAATCAGCTCAGGATAAAAGCAAGATTGTGGAGCAAGCTACAACTGTTGTACAAAACTGTGCTCCATTTGATATAGCCCAGATCCTCTCTCAGGTAAAGGTCTCTGTTCCACTTATGGAACTCATGAAAGTGGAAGAGATCAAGAATAGGACAATATCCCTAATCTCAGGGGTACCTTTTCAAGCTAAACAAAATGATCAGACTCAGGGTGAGAAACATGTCATGTGTAATGAAGAAGATGAGACTCCTGAAGTCTATTTAGGAATGACCATGACAAAGTGTCCTTCACAAGTGGAGCCATTTTATGTTTCCCTGGTTATAAATGGAAAAATAATTAGAAATTGTATGCTTGATTCTGGAGCATCTACAAATGTCATGCCTTTGGCTATCATGCAACAAACTGGATTAAAAATTGACAAGGCATGTGGAAAATGTTATGCTATGGATGCCAGAGAGGTACCAGTTATTGGAATCATGAAGGATGTAGATTTCAAACTGGCAGCATTTCCTGAAAAAAGATATAAAATGAATATAACAGTGGTTGACATCAAGCCACAGTATGGTATGTTGCTGTCAAGAAGATGGGCAGCACTAATTGGTGGAAGTATGCAGCTGGACCTGTCATATGCCATGATTCCAATGAATGGCAGGGATGTCAAGCTAATCAGAGAGCAAAGATCATCAGAGACAGTGGAAGACCAAGAAGTAAATGAACAGGTATGCTTTGTAGACACTGACTGTGATAACTTCAAGGTTGTCTCAGATGATACAGAAGACAAAAAGAAAAATGTCTGCATTGAAGAGCTGGATCAGCAAGGCTTATGGACCATGTTTTTTGATGGAGCTTGTGCAAAAGAAGGCTCTGGAGCTAGAGTTGTTTTCCTGTCTCCAACTGGTAAGCTCCTCAAATTCTCTTTCTTGCTGAGGTTTGATTGCACAAACAATATTGCAGAATATGAGGCTTTACTCTTAGGCCTAAATATTGCTCTCAAACATGGGATTAAGATGTTAAGAGTATTTGGGGATTCTGAGCTGATTGTATCCCAAATCAGAAATAAGTATGCTGCAAAAAATAAAAGATTGAAACAATACCAGCATGTTGTTTGGGATACCATTGAATTATTTGATGCATTTTCAATTGGCTGGGTAGAAAGGTCAAAAAATGTTATGGCTGATTTCTTAGCTAATGTTGCAATAAGGCCAGATGACATCACTCTGTCAGGTGTTACAAATGTAGAAGTTAAAATTAGGCCTGCCATACCAGAAAATATATGCAGTTGGCAAGTTTTTAATGATGATAGGGATTTGCTGAAATTTTTGCACTGCATAGATGAGTATGAGAATCAACAGATTGATTTCCAAGCTTTTGTAGAGACTGTAGATGGAAAAGAGACTCTTGTGGGAAAAGAGATAATTCAGTTGAAGACTAACAAGATCCCTAGAGGGTTAGTAGCTTTGGAAAGAGCCTTTGACAGTAGAGACAAAATGGTCACAAGGACATCCCCCACAAATAAGGAGGATTTAGAAGAAATAAATTTGGGGACATCTCAGGCCCCTCAGAAGGTATATATTGGCAAACAGCTCAAACCACACATTAGGAGTATGCTGATTGCATTACTGAAAAGGTATAAACATGTTTTTGCTTGGTCATATGAGGACCTAAAAGCCTATAGGGAAGACTTATTCCAGCATGAGATCCCATTGAAGCCTGAAGCTAAGCCATTTAGACAAAGGCAAAGACCTATTAATCCTACCTTAGCTCCCAAGATGCAAGAGGAACTCAGAAGGCTCAGGGAAGCTGGAATAATTGTGCCAATCAGACATTCAACTTGGGTGTCTAACCTTGTCCCAGTCAGAAAAAAGAATGGTGATATTAGGCTTTGTGTTGATTTCAGGAACTTGAATGTATCCTCTTTGAAGGATAACTATCCACTGCCTAATATGGAAGCTATGTTGCAGAGAGTGACTGGTTGTGAACTCCTATCCATGATGGATGGATTTTCAGGATATAATCAGGTGAAGGTAAAGGAATCAGAATAGTATAAGACTGCCTTTACCACTCCATGGGGAACGTATGTGTATGTTAGAATGCCATTTGGACTAACAAATGCAGGTGCTACATTTCAGAGAGCAATGGATGTTGCTTTTGCAGGGCTGATTGATTCAATCCTGGCTGTATATCAGGATGACCTGACTGCCTACTCAAAGAAAGAAGAGCAGCATTGTTTGCATCTGGAGCAGATTTTCATAAGAGCACTAGAATATGGTATTTCTTTAAATCCAAAGAAGTGTGCCTTTGGGGTAGTTGAAGGAAAGCTTCTGGGACATATTGTTTCCAAGGATGGAGTCAGGATAGATCCAGAGAGAGTGGCAGCTATTGACAGGATTCAAATGCCAAAAACTGTGAAAGGAGTTCAGTCCTTCTTTGGACAGATAAATTTTGTTAGAAGATTTGTTCCTAACTTTGCAGAAACCACAAGGAACATTTCCAAGATGATGAAGAAGGATGCAACTGTCAACTGGGAAAGGGAAGCAATAGAATCATTTCAGAATATCAAAGAAGCAATTAAGATGGCCCCTGTTCTTAAATCTCCTGATTTTTCTAGGCCATTCCAAGTGTTTTCATTTGCTTCCTTTCATACTGTTGCTGCATGTTTGTTACAGAAAAATGAAGATGGTTTTGAACAGCCCATCGCTTTCTTCAGTATGTCCCTGTAGGCCTCTGAGTTGAAGTATGATATTATGGAAAAACAGGCATATGCACTAGTTAGAGCCATCAAAAGTTTCAGACCATACTTGGTAGGGTCATATATAATTGCATATGTACCTCATGCAGCAGTCAAAGACATATTCACTCAGCAGGAGGTGACTGGAAGAAGGTGCAGATGGATAAACAAACTGCAGGAGTTCAACATAGACATACAAGTTACTAAGTTGATAAGAGGACAAGGATTAGCCAAGATGATGGCACAGTCAAACTTGGAAGCATGCCAAGTTAATGCAGTCCAAGATGAGAGTGTAAATGTATCAGAATCTGAATGGTACAAGGATATTATCTACTACTTGCAAAATCTGAATTGTCCTTCCCATTTCAGTGACTGTCAAAAGAGGACTCTAAAGTTACATGCAATCAAGTATGTTATTGTTCAAGGTGAGCTGTACTGGAAAAACCCTGATGGTGTGCTGCTGAGGTGTGTGGGTGAGGATATGGCTAACAATGTTTTGATTGATATGCATAAAGGATTGTGTGGTGGACATTATACTGCCCAAACAACAGCTCATAAAATTCTCAGGGCAGGATATTGGTGGCCTACTCTCTTTTCAGATGCACAAAGGTTAGTGAGAAAGTGTGACCCTTGCCAAAGATTCTCAGGAAAGCTGAAATATGATGGTGCTTTACCCCTCAGAGCTGTACCTGTGGATGCTCCATTCCAGCAATGGGGAATTGACTTTATAGGGGAAATTGCAGACAAATCAAGTGGGGGACAGTTGGATTTTGGTGGCAACTGACTACTTTACCAAATGGATTGAGGCCATTCCAACTAAGAGAGCTACAAGTAAGGTGGTGACAGATTTCATACTAGAAAACATCATCATCAGGTTTGGAGTACCATTTAAGATAATCACTGATAATGCTATGTGCTTCAGATCAGGTGAGTTTGTTGATTTTTGCAATAGGTATGGGATAAATCTGTCATATACATCACCATATCACCCACAAGGAAATGGTCAAGCAGAATCAAGCAATAAAAGCATCATGAAAATTATCAAGAGGATACTGGACAAGAACAAGAGAGCTTGGGACTCAAAGTTGAACTTAGCAGTATGGGCTGACAGAGTGACAGTGAAAAGGGCTATTGGGAAGTCACCTTTTGAGCTAGTATATGGTGCATCAGCTAGACTGCCCATAAACAATCTCCTACCAGTTTACAGATTCATTCAGGAAAATGATGAGGAGGTTGAAGATTCCATGACAGAAAGAATGAATCAGCTGGTTGCATTGGATGAAGACAGAAGGAGAGCTCACCAGATCAATCTCAAAAGACAACAAGATATGAAATATCAGTTTGACAGGAGAACTACAAAAAGGAAGTTTCAAGTCAATGATCTGGTGCTCATTTGGAATGCTAAGGGTCAGGAAAAGGGTAAACATGGTAAATTTCAACCCTTATGGATGGGCCCATATCAGGTTTGCAATACTCATGGGAAGGATTCTTATTTCCTCCAGGCCCTAGATGGTGAAATTCTGGAATTGCCTGTGCATGGCCAATTCCTTAAGTTCTATTTTGCATAAATGACTGGTTGCTGTGCACATTTGTAAAAATATGTATGTAGTGTAAATGCCTTGTACAGCTTGCATTTTTTGACTTTTTGTCTGGTCTACCCGGAGATCTGGTTCTCGCTGCAGGTTTTCACCTGCACGTCCCCATTCGGAGCCACTGTTAGCACTCATTTTGACCTGGGGTTGATTTTTCATGATCAGGGGGTTTCTTCATTTGAACCCTTTATCTTCTTGCCCATTTTTTCTAAGTGTTGGACCTCCTCAGCATTTTTCAGCTGCAGCATCATATTTTCCTGAGGAAGAGGTCATCATCATCATCTTGTCTTCGATGATGGTCTGCATCATCATGTTCTTCGTCGACTGGTTTCTCATCGTCATCATCATATTTCAATATCGGGTGATGTTTGGATATCATCCTGATCCTGCTGATGAGCTACAGTGCGCCCTGATTTGCTTGCGGGGGTGATTTTTCAAGTATCCAGTGATCTTCCGAATATCACCTTGCCCAAACATGATGATGATGTTGCCCGATATTCTGAAGGGGTTATTCTCTAAGTTGTTCGACCTGACTTGTTTTTTCCTAAGGGTCGTCGTCATCATCATCATATTTCCAATTATCACCGTGTTGCTTGCGAGGGTCATCATATTTTCTGCCTTCATGATATTTCGCCGGGGTGATATTTTTATCATCGGGTGATCTTGGTTATGATCATCCTGATGATGTTGTTGAAGAGTTCTAAGTGCGACCCGATATTCACTAGGGTCATCATATTTTGAACGTCAAGATGATCTTAGTCAGTATCATCCTGATGATGTTGTATCACTTCTTGTTCGTTGTTTTGTCATCCTGATGATGCTGACGTCATCCTTATATCAGGGTGATATCTTTTTCTCTGCCTATCTGCATCATGATACTTCTGAAGGAGGGGGTGATATTTTCATATCACCCGGATGTATGTTTGTTCCAGCGTCATGATGATGCTGATATCAAGGAGATATCCACCTGCCGGCTTCATGCATTATCTACTGGGGGTGATCTTTTCAAGCATCATCATATTCAGTTATCGCCCCGATCTTATAGTGAAGCTACAGTGCAACCTGATATTTGAACATCAGGATGATATTTCCAAATATCCGGTTGCCTTCCGAATATCATCCTGATGTTAATATGATGATGACGTCATCAAGGTCCGGGGGGGGTCATATTTCGAACGCTGATCATCTTATGGAGATCCCCTGATATTTGCAAACATGATGATGACGTCATCCGGATATGAGGAGGTGCGCAGTAGGCAGATATGATGATGACGTCAGCAGGATATGATGATGATGTCATCAGGATGTTCATCGGCCAGACTTTGGGTATAAGCTCAGCAGGAGGATGTTCCTCCGATGGATCAGGTTGTGCCGATTATCATGCAGGTTATATTGCGATATGATGATGACGTCAGGGTGATATTTCGGGCAACAGGATATCATGCTGCTGGAGGATGATGATGATGAAGTCTTATACTAGTGTCTTCAGGAGCAAAAGCACCGACATGATATATGCTCATGACCTAGTATATAAAGTGTTAATGAGGTTGCTGCGGGGTGCATGTGGGATAATTGATATCCTGCATTTTCAAATATCATGATGATGAATCTCGGCGGGAAATGGTTGCGATGCAGAGTTGATGTTCTTCCCGAGGCCGCGGGTTGGTGCGCCATCAATGGCGATTGTTGCAGAGGTATGGGCGATGGCGTGGGCGGATCTGGTACCTGATTGAAGGTGTACATCAGCGGACAGTGGCGCAGGGCTCGAGAAATCTTCCTGTCTCCTCCCCTACCTGCTGCATTCAAGTTTGGGCGCCAATCTGGTTGTGTTTGAGCGCCATTTTCCTGATACTGTGTATCTGGTGGGATTTTTGGTCAACCTTGTGATTAATTGCTGAGCACCTACCTGGCTGTTATAAGCAGGTTGTGTTGCTCATTTGTTTTGTTGAAAGTTGAAGATTTTTGGCTCTGTAATGCATAACAAGCTGATTTGGTTGCTCTATACAACTTAACCTGTGAGTTTATGTATCTCTTGTTGTATGTTTTTGGCATGAACCCACTGATTTCATGAATGATCTTATATGATAAATGCTATCTTAGCATGTGTGGTGTTAATTCTATCTCCAGTATTGCATGTATTCTTCTTCTGAATCTGGATGTTTGGGTGATGTTTAGATTCTAGAGCATAGAATTCCTATGTTGAATGTCTGATCTTTTAACTTCTGCTCAAGGGGTAGATTAAACTGTTTTCAGGTTGAACATTGGGAAGGGTATTCTGCAGTAGGGATACCATAAGTAGAGATAACTCAACACTCTGTATTGGGAGATATCTGTAAGGCAGGTATCACATATATCCCCTTGAAATCCAGTTTTAGCTGTTCATGCTGATCATTCACAGGTGTATGTCTACTGACTCCAGGCCCTGGATAGGCACCAATCATGCTTTGTGTTTGTGTTACAACCATATCCAGCTTTGCATCCAAACTTAAAATCCAAATCAAAATCTAAAACAAACATTAGGACATTAGAATTAGTTTAGGATCCTCAGTCCTCTGTCTACAACTGCTAATAGGCCCAAAGCTAGCCCCTTTGCTCTTATCTTTCAGTTTTGGTCTACTTACAAGAGGACTATCTGCTTTCTGTCAGCATCCCAGCCTTGTATGCATATCCTCATGGATGTTGAGTAGGGAATACCCCCCTAGGTCTTGCAGAGCCTGAAGAAGAAGAGGAGATAAAATATAGAGTCTATCTCCTACACTGTTGGCCCCCGGGCCCAGAGATCCTGTTGATCACTGATGGCTACCTTGTAGGGAAATCTGGGAATAAGCATCCAGTCTGGGAAAAAGTCAACAGGTCTATAGGCTCAGTGAGGGGTCCCCAATAGTTAGGGGGAGGCAAAGGAGAGGCCAGTGCAGGGAGTAGCATTCCACGGCAGCAGAGTTAGTCAGACCCAGATACTTGTATCAGTTTTGATTGGATTGTAGCACATTCTTGATGGATGGCTGAGATAGCCGATATATGTATTTATTTTGCTCTGAGACATGTATCACTATTTTTTGTTGCACCTTGTATACATTTTATGACAGGAAACTGAGATATTGGACAGATATTTTTGATATGTTGTACATTTGGACATGTTTTTGATGATTATATGATGATGCAGTTGTTTGTGGTCTACATGCATGTGTTTTTACGTTTATATGTTATGGATGCAATCTATTTCATGATGTTACTTGTATATGTGATGTATGCTAGATGGATTTGGGATGATTTGGTATGCAAATGTACATGTGTATGGATATGATTATGCAGCTCTATATGGCAATGTCTATTTTTTTGATTTTGTTGCTATGGATATACTGATGCAAATGTATGTGGATAACCTAATGTATGTATGCAAAAATGATTTAATCATGTGGATGACTATCTCATGTGATATGATATGCTGTCTATGCTATGTTTTTGAGATGTCCAAATGTACTCAATCAACACAGAGATGATATAGATAAGTAGAAGAAAAGAGGTGGAGGAAATGAGGATTTTGCACTTGATATGCTACAGGATTTTACTTATTGCATGGATGATATGGATTTGCTGGATATGAGATGGATATGGGTGTGGATTGTCATCTTGAGATTTTTGCAAGGTTTTTGCTTTCATCATTGGGCACTTTTTGGTATTTTTCACTTTTTGAAATGTTGGAAGGAAGTACAAGTATCGAGGTATAATTAAACCGAGATGACCTGAGCATTCCTTACATGGATTTTGATATAGCAAGTTGATACAAGCATCTAGTCAAACTTGAAACTAGATTACCTGAGTACTTCTTGCATTTTAACAGATAAGGATTGCCCCTTTTCATGTTTAGACCTCGGAGTCCTCAATGATCTTTTGCTGATCACGTCGTTAGACAAAAGTCGTCACATTACTAAAGTTTAATCCACAAGTAGCAAATAAAGAAAACAATTATGCCCCCATCATAGCATCTCTAGCTTTTGGCATCTTTGAGTATCATAGGAAGACAAAATGACAAAAATTCAAGATCTTGTAAATTAACCTGTTGACAAAACTTCTTTGCATTAGATGTGTCTTTTGCCATAATTGATATAGAATCATTTTGAGTGTTTTGATATGGTGCTGCACTTTTGTTTTTTGGACAAGTTGATGTTTTGTGTCAAGACTTTTGGTTTGGGTAGATTGTACTTGTTGTGCTTGTTTGTCTAGTGAAAGGTATTGCAATCCTTATTGGTATCCTCTTAGAAAAGTGGCATTCAAGAATCCAAATCCACAACTAGGTCGAGGAGTTGCCCCTAGTTTAGAATAGGATCAACTTACTATGGGTGAGACAACATACAGATATGGAGAGACGAACCCTAATGGACTGACCTAGTGCCTCAGGGGCTCATTACTAAATGGCCTTGCCTACGTGACGATGTAGAGGCAACGTAGTTCAGGGTAAACCCTAGTGGACCTAAGACCTAGGCGATAGAAAAGTGGTGCAGAAATAGCACGGACTCAGATTGATAGAAGGACTAGATATGGAATAGACGGGACAGTGGAGTGGAGAGGAGTGAAGTGAAGCCTCGGGGGTGCATTAAGAATGGCCTTGCCTACATGATAACTCAGAGGCGACGTAGTTCGACAATGGTTCAAAGGACTGGGTCAAGACGGATGATATGATGGACACAAGAGACAATGAAGTCAGAACAGATGGAGGAAGTGGTTTGTTGCAGATAGCGCCTATTTACCAGGTTTTCACCACTTGCTTTTATTTGCACGAGAAGCTGAAAGTACACAGGACGCCTGTTTGCCAGGTTTTCATCATGGTACCTATCCTAGGCGCCTGTTTGCCAGGTTTTCACCATAGGACAATTTTTTTGTTATGTTCTCATTTTTTTAATTTTTTTTTTCTATTTTTCTTTTATCACTTTTTCAAAATTTTTGGATTTTTTCAGGACTCCCTTACATTGGGGTTTTCAGGTATAGAACTTGTGAAGATGCATGTTGTTGATAGGATCATCGAACAGTTCACCTTGAGATGTGGCTAATTGATATGCCCCCGATCTATAAGCTATGATGACGACATAGGGACCCAGCCAGTTAGGTTCAAACTTTCCTTTCTTTTCTCTATCTTGCTGATTTCTGGGATTTTCTCTTAGGACTAGGTCACCAACTTGGAATACTCAGGGCTTTACTTTGTGATTGTAGCTTCTAGACATGCGTTGTTGACATGCTTTCAAGTAGTTAAAGGCCTGTTGCCTTCTCTCTTCAAGCAGTTCTAATTCTTGGAGTCTTGTCACTCTGTACTCTTCATCTGATATGAGGCCTTTTAATGAGACTCCCAAGGATGGGATCCCGACTTCAATGGGAAAGATAGCTTCAGATCCATAGACTAAGGAGTATGGTGTTGCACCTGTGGGTGTGCAGATGCTTGTGTGGTAGGCCCACAGTGCGAGATTCAGTTGGACATGCCAATCATGGCCGGCATCATTGACAGTCTTCTTTAGTATTTTTAGAATGGTTTTATTTGATGCCTCAGCCTGGCCGTTGCCTTGTGGGTAATAGGGGTTGAAAAGCAGTGCTGGATGTGGAATTTGTCACATAGTTCCTGGACATCTTAGTTTTTGAAGGGTCATCCATTATCAGTGATGATGGACGAAGGGACACCATAACGACAAATGATATAGTTTAGGATAAATGAGGCAATCTGTTTGCCTATGATGTTGGCTAAGGGCACAGCTTCAATCCACTTCGTGAAGTACTCTATGGCGGTGATAATGAATTTATGGCCGCTTGAGGAAGGAGGGTGGATCTTGCCCACTAAGTCGAGTCCCCACTGACAGAAAGGCCAAGGAGTTGTTAATGGCTATAGTTCCTGCGCTGGTGCATGGATTAGGTTCTCATGGATTTGGCACTTTTTGCATTTCTTGACAAACTGTTAGGAGTCTTGTTCCATAGTTGGCCAGTAGTACCCCATGCGGATGAGTTTCTTGGCTAGGGTAGGGCCACTAGAGTGAGCCCCACATATACCGTTGTGTATTTCACTTAGGGTGGTTTGATATTCCTTCTTATCGAGACACCTGAGGAGAGTACCATCGAGACCTCTGCAATATAAGGTATTGGCGACAATGGCATACCAGGATGCCTAGCGGATGAAGGTTCTTTTTTGGTTACTGGAGAGGTCGGGTGGGAGGGTATTCTCTTTTAGATAGGCAAATATCTTTCCATAGAGAAGATATTTGAAGAATAAAATAAAATATAAAAATAAATTTTATTTAGTGGAGGATTTATATTTTATTTAAATAAAATTTGTATTTTATTTAAATTTGGAAGAATAAAAGGTTTTAATTAAATAATTAAAATTATTTAATTATTTAGCAGATTGAAGGTGATGTATATGAATTTAATTAATTAAATAAATGTGTTTATTTAATTAAATCAGAGGAAATGAATCAGATAAATAAATGAATTTATTTATTTATTGATAGAAGAATGTGAAATGATGAAATAAATATTTAAAATATTTATTTAAGTAGAGTCATGTCAATTTTAGGTGTATACATTTTGCCCCTTTTTGATGCAATGTGTTTTATCATGTTGTTTTAAAGAATAAGATTTTTGATAATGATACATGCCCCAGTTTGCCCCTGGTACAAA
The DNA here is from genome assembly GCA_027924645.1 of Cunninghamia lanceolata. Taxonomy (NCBI): domain Eukaryota; kingdom Viridiplantae; phylum Streptophyta; class Pinopsida; order Cupressales; family Cupressaceae; genus Cunninghamia; species Cunninghamia lanceolata. Next base: position 651,002 of record BSBN01000070.1, read on the forward strand.
TTTAATGACAGGATGCCCCCTTGGGAGATTGGACGGGAAGAAGGAAGAAGGTGTGAGATGGACAATCTCATGAAGAAGAAGGTGAAAAATGGGTTAGGATGGAGAAAAATGGGATATGGTTCAGAGAAAATGACATGGGAAGTAGCCACAAGGTCATGCAGTCAGATACAGGTCATTTGCTACATATCGGAGCTAGGTCCACAAGTACTAGTCATTTGTACACTTGTCCATAGTTGATTTGTCCTCTAGAGAGCTTAGGAGAGCATGGCAGCCAGACAGATGGATATTCTATGCGACGAGCACCGGTTTGAACGAATTCAACGGTTCGATCGGCCAGCAGAGGCAGGACCCTCGGTATGTGATTCTTCAAAACTTGTCAAAAGTCAATTTTTATGCATATTAATGGCTAGGAAAGACCAACTAGGGCAGATGTGCCGAAACAACCTTTTTGCGCATATGACCTCCGAAGTGGCGCATCTGTCGCATTATGGCACATTTGAGCTGCGAAGCGGTGCATTTTATAAGATTGCGCATTTGATTCCGGAAGTGGCACTTTTGATAGTTTTGCACATTTGAGTCATTAATTGGCGCATCCGTCTTCATATGGGTTGAGAAATTGTGCACGTGATGGGAAATAGTGCATGTGACCTAAGGATTGGCGCATGTGCCAGAATGGCGCATACAAGCTATGGATTAGTGCATTCATGAGGAAGTGGCGCATGCAAGCTTGGGATTGGCGCATTCATGGGGAAGTGGCGCATGTGATATGTATCAGTGCATCTGCTACTTGGATTGGTGCATTTGCACTAAAAACTCAAATGACTTAACGAAATTAACCCAATTGGCACCTTGATCGATGCATCAATTGATGAGCGATCTTTGAGATTGCCGGGAATCTAGTCGAGAGATGATATGTTGTTTTTGATTAATTTGATATGTCAAGTCATTGATATGATAATTTGATTGTTATGAGTAGGCTTGCTTGGTTATGGATTTTGTTGACGATATGCTTTGCTTGGTTGCAGGAGGATATTCGGACCGTCCTGACGTCACGAGAGCAGTTCTCATTGCCGTTGTTGCAGCGGTATATGTTGACCAAGATAGAGCGCGAGGCTCTAGGTGCTATGGGTCTACACTATGTTTGCTTTAAGCCCGAGGTTCGCACGAACCAGGCTATGCTGATGGCAGCGGTGGAGTGATTTCATAGTGAGGATGGCACATTCCATCTACCGACAGGGGAGATGGCGATGACTCTTGAGGATGTGTACCCGATTCTGCACCTCCCGATTCAAGGAGAGTTGGTTAAGTATGAGTCACAGCGGGACGATGGCTTCAAGGAGTGTAGACGCGTATTTGATGATCCAGAGTTGGCAGGGGAGGAGATCTCGTGGTAGGACATGCATGATTGCTATGACTACTTCTCGGGCATAGTGGCTAGACTGATCGGTGGCGTGATATGCCCCGATAGGAGAGCGCACGGCCTCCCGATCGACTGGGGGAGGGTGCTGGAGAGTATGATCACAGACGAGACCTGGTAGCATGGGGGTGTGTGTCCTTGCACACTTATATAGAGACATGCACCAAGTGGTTTATCACAGAGGAGCCAGTTTATCTGCGGGTACGTTGCTATTACAGTTTTGGTTGTGGGAGCACATTGCTATCACATGGCTGATATGCGTATTTCACAGGCAGAGGGGTGAGCCCTATAGTTACGACTATGCAGGTGTGATTTCCCAGCACAGGCTGGGGAAGTTGGAGTACTGGAGGCATGATTTTGATGGCTTAGATGCAGTTGTTTGGCATCCCTACATAGACTATGAGGTATGGGATGATGAGGCAGATGAGCTTCCATACTGCTTCCAGATGCGGTGGCTTAGTGGCAGGACTAGGTACATTCTGGAGAGGCAGATTGTGAGCAGAATGCAGCAACAGTTTGGCCAAGTCCAGGGCAGACCACAGGGGGAGGTACGCTTTGCCAGGACTCATGTAGAGAGGTACAGGTGGGGTCCTATGGCATCATACGAGGAGGCCTTGACAGACTTTCGGTAGATTCCTCATGCAAATTGGCCCATGCAGAGGGAGATAGTGGATGGTGGCATGATGCCAGACTACGAGGAGTGGTTTGCGGCACACCCATTCCCAAAATATTTAGGGCCAAGAGAGTTAGCTCCTCGTATAGATGAGGTTGATTCAGACGGGGAGGGTGCAGCTGGCAGGAGGAGGGGAGGACGGAGGAGGAGGAGGAGAGATCAGGGAGATGATGGGAGATTGAGATAGAGGCAAAGGGTTGGAGAGGGGCTTGTGGGCCAACAAGTGGTTGGACAGGCACAGGTCCAGGTGCCAGTTCAGCCAGAGGTAGCACAGAGACAGATGTCGCCGACACAGTAGGTGGCACAGCCGATACTGGGACAGGTGCCAGCACAGTAGGTGGCACAGGCAGAGTAGGCTCCACAGCCTGATGTGTAGCAGCAGATTATGGTTTCACTACAGAGTCAGATTAGGCAGCTGAGGGCTCATCTGAGAGCAGCAAAGTCACGGAGAGAGTCAAATGCGACTTGGTGATTAGAGTTGACTAGAGAGAGACGCAGCCTTAGCCAGTATGAGGGCTATGAGGGTAGAGAGAGATGCAGCCATGATGGCCATGGACACAGATGGGACATCCAGATTTTTGGTTTCACAAGTGCAGCAGGCATAGGCACAGGTGGTCTAGGTGTAGAGTGAGCTTACTAGAGCCTAGGCAAAAGCTTAGTACTACAGAGGGTTATATCACAGAGCTGTGTCAGTAGAGCACTGTGCCCCCTAGCTTCAGGAGCCAGTCAGAGGCATTACAGAGGGCAGGTGGGTCTCGGTCTATAGGCTCAGTGAGGGGTCCCCAGAAGTCAGGGGGAGGCAGAGGAGAGGCCAGTGTAGGGAGTAGTATTCCACGGCAGCAGAGTTAGTCAGACCCGGATACTTGTATCAGTTTTGATTGGATTGTAGCACATTCTTGATGGATGGCTGAGATAGCTGATATATGTATTTATTTTGCTCTGAGACATGTATCACTATTTTTTGTTGCACCTTGTATACATTTTATGACAGGACTCTGAGATATTGGACAGATATTTTTGATATGTTGTACATTTGGACATGTTTTTGATGATTATATGATGATGTAGTTGTTCATGGTCTACATGCATGTGTTTTTACGTTTATATGTTATGGATGCAATCTATTTCATGATGTTACTTGTATATGTGATGTATGCTAGATGGATTTGGGATGATTTGGTATGCAAATGTACATGTGTATGGATATGATTATGCAGCTCTATATGGCAATGTCTATTTTTTTGATTTTGTTGCTATGGATATACTGATGCAAATGTATGTGGATAACATAATGTATGTATGCAAAAATAATTTAATCATGTGGATGACTATCTCATGTGATATGATATGATGTCTATGCTATGTTTTTGAGATGTCCAAATGTACTCAATCGATACAGAGATGATATAGATAAGTAGAAGAAAAGATGTGGAGGAAATGAGGATTTTGCACTTGATATGCTGTAGGATTTTACTTATTGCATGGATGATATGGATTTGCTAGATATGAGATGGATATGGGTGTGGATTGTCATCTTGAGATTTTTGCAAGGTTTTTACTTTCATCATTGGGCACTTTTTGGTATTTTTCACTTTTTGAAATGTTGGAAGGAAGTACAAGTATCGAGGTATAATTAAACCGAGATGACCTGAGCATTCCTTACATGGATTTTGATATAGCAAGTTGATACAAGCATCTAGTCAAACTTGAATCTAGATGACCTGAGTACTTCTTGCATTTTAACAGACAAGGATTGCCCCTTTTCATGTTTAGACCTTGGAGTCCTCAATGATCTTTTGCTGATCACGTCGTTAGACAAAAGTCGTCACATTACTAAAGTTTAATCCACAAGCAGAAAACAAAGAAAACAATTATGTCCCCATCATAGCATCTCTAGCTTTTGGCATCTTTGAGTAGCATAAGAAGACAAAATGACAAAAATTCAAGACCTTGTAAATTAACCTGTTGACAAAACTTCTCTGCATTAGATGTGTCTTTTTCCATAATTGATACATAATCATTTTGAGTGTTTTGATATGGTGCTACACTTTTGTGTTTTGGACAAGTTGAAGTTTTGTGTCAAGACTTTTGGTTTGGGTAGCTTGTACTTGCTGTGCTTGTTTGTCTAGTGAAAGGTATCGCAATCCTTATTGGTATCCTCTTAGAAAATTGGCATTCAAGAATCCAAATCCAAAACTAGGTCGAGGAGTTGCCCCTAGTTTAGACAAGGATCGACTTACTATGGGTGAGACAACAGACAGATATGGAGAGACGGACCCTAATGGACTGACCTAGTGCCTCAGGGGCTCATTACTAAATGGCCTTGCCTACGTGACAACGCAGAGGTAACGTAGTTCGGGGTAAACCCTAGTGGACCTAAGACTTAGGCAATGGCAAAGTGGTGCAGAAATAGCACGGACTCAGATTGACAAAAGGACTAGATACGGAACAAACGGGATAGTGGAGTAGAGAGGAGTGAAGTGAATCCTTGGGGGCACATTAAGAATGGCCTTGCCTACATGATAACTCAGAGGTGATGTAGTTTGACAATGGTTCAAAGGACTGGGTCAAGACGGATGATATGATGGACACAAGAGACAATGAAGTCAGAATAGATGGAGGAAGTGGTTTGTTGCAAATAGCGCCTATTTACCAGGTTTTCACCACTTGCTTTTATTTGCATGAGAAGTTGAAAGTACACAGGATGCCTGTTTGCCAGGTTTTCATCATGGTACCTATCCTAGGCACCTGTTTGCCAGGTTTTCACCATAGGACAATTTTTTTGTTATTTTCTCATTTTTTTTTATTTTATTTTTTGTTCTATTTTTCTTTTATCACTTTTTCAATTTTTTTGGATTTTTTCAGGACTCCCTTACATTGTGGTTTTCAGGTATAGAACTTGCGAAGATGCATGCTGTTGATAGGATCATCAAACAGTTCACCTTCAGATGTGGCCAATTGATATGCCCCCGATCCATAAGCTATGATGACGACATAGGGACCCAGCCAGTTAGGTTCAAACTTTCCTTTCTTTTCTCTATCTTGCTGATTTCTGGGATTTTCTCTTAGGACTAGGTCACCAACTTGGAATACTCGGGGCTTTACTCTGTGATTGTAGCTTCTAGACATGCGTTGTTGATATGCTTTCAAGTGGTTAAAGGCCTGTTGCCTTCTCTCTTCAAGCAGTTCTAATTCTTGGAGTCTTGTCACTCTGTACTCTTCATCTGATATGAGGCCTTTTAATGAGACTCCCAAGGATGGGATCTTGAATTCAATGGGCAAGATAGCTTTACATCCATAGACTAGGGAGTATGGTGTTGCACCTGTGGGTGTGTAGATGCTTGTGGAGTAGGCCCACATTGCAGGATTCAGTTGGACATGCCAATCACGGCCGGCATCATTGACAGTCTTCTTTAGTATTTTTAGAATGGTTTTATTTGATGCCTCATCCTGGCCATTGCCTTGTGGGTAATAGGGGGTTGAAAAGCAGTGCTGGATGTGGCATTTGTCGCATAGTTCCCAGACATCTTGGTTTTTGAAGGGTCATCCATTATCAGTGATGATGGACGAAGGGACACCATAACGACAAATGATATAGTTCAGGATAAATGAGGCAATCTGTTTGCCTGTGATGTTGGCTAAGGGCACGGCTTCAATCCACTTCGTGAAGTACTCTATGGCGGTGATAATGAATTTATGGCCGCTTGAGGAAGGAGGGTGGATCTTGCCCACTAAGTCGAGTCCCCACTGACAGAAAGGCCAAGGAGTTGTTAATGGTTGTAGTTCCTATGCTAGTGCATGGATTAAGTTCCCGTGGATTTGGCACTTTTTGCATTTCTTGACAAACTGATAGGAGTCTTGTTCTATAGTTGGCCAGTAGTACCCCATGCGGATGAGTTTCTTGGCTAGGGTAGGGCCACTAGAGTGAGCCTCGCATATACCGTCGTGTATTTCGCTTAGGGCGGTTTGATAGTCCTCCTTATCAAGACACCTAAGGATAGTACCATCGAGACCTTTGCGATATAAGGTCTTGGCGGCAATGGCATACCGGGATGCCTGGCGGATGAAAGTTCTTTTTTGGTTACTAGAGAGGTCGGGTGGGAGGGTATTCTCTTTTAGATAGGCAAATATCTTTCCATAGAGAAGGGAATCTGCTCCTACGATGTGGCATATGATATGGGATTCTAAGGTATCGTATGCAGGATAGGATACTAGCTCTACTAAGAACTCATATCGTGTTTGATTGCTTGGGATGTCGAGGAGAGATGCGATCAGGGCCATTGTGTCGATAGCTTTATTCTCGATCCTTGGTATCTGTTCAAAAGATATCTTGATGAAATATTCCTTGAAGTCATCTACCATTCATTTGTAAGGAATCAGTTTCTCATCTTTCATTTGGTAGTCGTCATTTACTTGGTTGATGACCAGCTGTGAGTCCCCATAGACTTGAAGTTCCTTGATGTTCCACTCAACTGCCAGCTTGATACTAATAACCAGGGCCTCATATTCTGCTACGTTGTTAGTGCAGGGGAACATTAACCTATATGACTTTGGAATAGTGTCGCCATGAGGTGTGATTAATAAGATACCTGCCCCTGATCGATGTTGAGTGTATGAGCCGTCGAAGTACATTTTCCAGTTTTCTATGTTGACATGGAAAATAGATTCATCTAGAAATTCAAAGCTCAGGGGGTTGTCATCCGTTAAAGGTGCATCTGTTAGTTGATCTACAAGCACTTGTCCTTTTATCACTTTTCTATCTACATATTCTATGTTGAACTCGCTGAGAAGCGTGACCCATTTTGATAATCTACCTGTTAAGGCGGCCTTGTTGAGTAGGTACTTTAGTGGATCAATTTTTGCTACCAGTTTAATAGAGTGTGACAGCATGTAATGTCTCCATTTTTGTGAGGCGAAGACTACAGCTAGACATGCTCTTTCGATTGGCATGTATTGTAATTCATACCCAATGACTGTTTGGCTGATATAGTAGATTGCCTGTTCTTTCCCATCATAGTTCTATTGTGCAAGGAGAGCTCCTAGAGCTATTGGTGTAGCTAAGATGTATACTAATAGAGGCTTTCCTTGAATTGGTGGCATCAATACCGGTGGTTTCATGAGATATTCTTTTAGTTGTTGAAATGCCTGTTCACATGACTCGTTCTATTTGAAGGGGATATTTTTATTTAGCAGATGAGAGAATGGGTGGCACTTGTCTGCCAGTTGGGAAATGAACCTTCTAATAGACTGTAGTTTGCCTTGTAGGGATCTTAGCTGAGTCAGGTTCTTAGGAGGTGGCATTTCCATTATGGCCTTCACCTTGTATGGATCAACTTCGATACCATTTGCAGACACTATGTATCCCAATAAGTTTCCTGATGTAACCCCAAACACACACTTCTTGGGATTGATTCACACATTAAATTGTTCCAACCTATTGAAGATCTTGTCTAACACTACCAGATGTCCTTCTCTTGTAAGTGATTTTGCTAGAATATCATCGATGTAGTCTTCCATTATAGTGTGCATCATGTCATGGAAGATTGTAGTCATGGCTCTCTGATATGTTGCCCCAGCATTTTTCAGACCAAATGGCATGACACACCAACAGTAGGTGCCCCAAGGACATGTAAATACAGTTTTGTGTTGGTCCTCAGGTGCAATCTTTATTTGGTTATATCCTGAGAAACCATCCATGAGTGACAACATAGTGTACCCTACTGTAAGATCTACAATCATGTCTATGTTGGGTAGGGGGAAGTCATCTTTGGGATAGGCCTTGTTCAAGTCTCTGAAATCATTGCATATTTTGACCCTACCATCTGGTTTAGCCACCGGTACTATATTCAAAACCCATTCAGGATAGTCTATAGGCCTGATAAATCTGACATCTAAGAGTTTCTTTAGCTCTTCTTTCACCATGAGGGCCACATGCGGATGCATCTTTCTGAGTTTTTGTTTGATTGGTTTAGCTCTTGGAGCTAGAGATAAATGATGCATGATAAGATTTGGATCTAGCCCTGGCATGTCAGCATAGGTCCATGCAAAGTTGATCTGTTTTCTTTGAAGAAATCTGTAAATGCTAGTTTTTCATGTTCTGTTAGAGCCTTTGCCATGTGGACCATTCTGGGATTATCACCTGTGTTGACATTGATTGCTTCTGCCGGTTCTATCAAAATCGACGATCTCTCCTGATGTGTAATATTGGGGAGAGGGTCAAGCCTTCCATCCTTCGACACCTCAAAGAGGTTTTCACCATTGGATACGTCTTTATTTTTACTTTTTTGATGATCTAACACTGCCGCGGAGCAGTTTTCACCATTAGATCATTCTTTTATTTTGATGTTTTTATGACTGAAAGGCTTGGCTCTCTCTCCAAAATAGGCCTTCTCATTGAGTTCAATAGTATATCTAGCTCTGTGGTCTCCTGCAGGTATGTGATCTCTCAGTTCAAGGTAATTGATGATGGCGTCATCATTCTCGAAGGTGTCTAGTTCAGGGGTGGTACCGTCTAGGTCCTAGTTTATAAGTTCCGAGTGTATCAAAGGTAATGGATCATTAGGTTGGTCTAGTTCAATGGCGTTAATGGTTAGGACAGAGTTATTGAAGGAGCAGACAAAGTCTGTGATGGTACTCTCTATTAGTGGGTCCGTCAAGGGGGTAAACATTCCTTCCTCACGATTTTCACTATTGTTGCTATGCGGGTCAGACTCTAATGGCCTAGCCCTTGGACCTTGTCCCTCGTTGTCATGGGTTGGTTCATACTCGTGGACAACATCAATATCCTTTTCATCACAAGACATCTTAGAGAGGCTATCCCATTCATACTCGTTAGAATCAGTTTCATTCCCTAGTTGCATTCGCTGAATTTGTTCAACCAAATTACTAGTAGAGGTTTCTGGTTGTTTGTCCTTATTCTTGTTTGCTCAGTTGTTTCTTGGTGCTCTAGTGTAGCCTAGCCCTGTAGTGTCTCAGGCTGTTAAGGTATGAGGTTGGATGGGTTCAATGATGCCATCCTTTCTTGAACCAAGTGGACCGTGTCCTTCATACCACATTCTCTGTAGCATTTGAAAGCCTTGACTGTACTGTTCTGTTGGTATAGTGGGAGGGTCATGTTGTGTTGAGGAGATAGCTTCATCTTTGTATAGCCACTGTAGGATATCTTTTTCATCACTTTCATCTTCTAGGCTTCCCCATTTCACAAATGGTCCTTTGGTTGGCTTCTCTGCTATGGGTGTTTTTAAGATAGGTCTCCCATAGGATCGAGGAGATAGAGGCAGTTGTGCCAAATAGAGGGACTGAGATACCGTGTACTCACCCAAGCCTTTATCTTTGAGTTGGAGTTTAGGTTGAGACGCCCCTGAAGAGGAAGCAAGTGTATCTGGATCAACATGAGAGGAGGATGAAGCAGAGTCACGGTTATTGGGGATCACAACTTCTGGTTTGGGCTGAATGGAGTTGTAGTATTGATAGGGGTTAGGATCACCTTGGATGGTGATCTCTTGTCCTTCATGTGGGAACTTGATACATTGATGGTATGTAGAAGGTACTGCTTTCAAAGTGTGGATCCATGGTCACCCAAGAAGAATGTTGTATGCTAGCTCCATGTCAAGGACTTGACAAGCTACATCTTTCACTACGGCGCCCACCCTGATTGGTAGGGTAACAATTCCTTTAGACGTTCTTTCTTCCTCATCATAGGCTTTTATGGTGATTTTTCTTTTCGGATTGATAGCCTTCTCTGAAAACCCCAATGTAAGGATTAGCTTCAATGTGCAGATATTCAAACTAGCCCCTCCATCGATTAGGACTCTTTTACTTTTGTGCTTGTGTATAAAAGCTTCGATGTGAAGGGAGGCGTTATGGGGTTGAGTGATAGACATATCATCCTTCTCAGTGAATGATAGGGAGTGCGGTGAGGTGATGTGACCGACCATAGTTTGGAAGTGCTCTTCAGCTAGGTTCATGGGGACAGAGGCTTCTGCTAAGGCTTTGTCAAGTATGGACCTATGAGAAGGAGATAGACACAGAAGTTCTAACATGGAGATGTGTGCAGGTGTTTTGTGGAGTTGATCCACGATACTGTATTGACTAGACGGAGGAGTGGAAGCTCCTCTAAGGGTGACCCTATTACTATGGGTAGTAACGTTGCAATCTAGATCCTTGTTGATAGTGATCACATTAATGTGTGAATCACCTTCTGAGATATGGTTAACAACATAGTCGAAGCTAACATTTGTGCAGTTTGCATTGTTAGAGCCACTGGTATTTCTGTTGGAAGGTCCTCCCTACTCGTAGTTAGGAAGAGGATCCTTGAATGCCTGATGATCACTGTTGGAAGTATGTCGGTGAGATTGTCCGTTAACGTATATTTTATTTTTCTCTATTAAGTCTTGGATTATATGCTTGAGTGCAATACAATCATTTGTCTTGTGCCCCCTGTTTCGGTGGTATTCGAAGAAGTCATTGTCGTTCCACCAATTGGGTTTGACCTTTGGTTCATACTCTCGTGCTGAGGGAAGCGTTATGAGATTGTTGGTGATTAGCTTCCGTAGGGCAGTTTCTAGTGACTCATCCAGACATATGAACTTTCTCCTAGGCCAAAAGTTGGTAAACCTAGGTTTAGTATTTCTTGGTTTGTTTTGTGGGGGGGTATTTTGAGGTGTTGATAGGTTGAAAATTGGTTGCTTAGGTGCCGTATTCTTGGCATCCACCACCCCGTCATTCACAACTTTTCTTGTTTTTCATCCAGAATCTAGGTTTGTCATTGTTGGTGTTGGTATTGGGAGAGTCTTTATAGAGCTTGATTTGACCTTTTGTGATTAGGGCTTTTTTCTATGATGAGGCCCATCTCAATGACCTTGCTAAAAGAAGTAGGACATTAGATTTGGATTTGGTAGCTTAGGTCCGTTTGCAAGTTGCGGACGAACATCTCTAGCATCTATTTCTCCAGCATTTGGTGTTGGCACTTTCTTGCTAGTTGTCTCCATCTCTATAAGAAGGTAGTGAAAGATTCTCCACCTTTCTGTTTGGTGTTACAAAGATCCAATATTGAGGTGTCGCGCTCAATATTGTAAGAGAAGTGGATGACAAATTTGTCTACAAGCTCATTGAAAGTTTTAATACCAGGTGGCAGTCTAGAGAACCATTCCATGGCTTGCCCACCTAAGCTTTGTGGGAAGAGTCACATAAGGTAGGTGTCGTTATGTGTGACCTCGAGACAAGCAACATTGAATTCTTTGATGTGATCCCTTGGGTCACCCTTTCCTCGATATTTGTCAAATTTAGGCACTTCAAATTTTGAGGGGAAAGGTATCATGACCAAGGCCCTATCAAAAGGATATGGTGAAATATCATTTAGGGTGTAATGTTTAGTCGATGCTCCTATTTTCATGTCTGAAATTTGTTGTTGGAGATCTTCATATTTTTGGTTCATCAGACTTAGGGCATCCAAGGAGTCAATTGTTGCTTTGCTCTTATCCGTGGGTATTTCATCATGTCTACTTCCTTTAGGGATTCTCTCTTCGTTAGTTTCTCTTAGAGCCTCTACATCATAACCTTTAGGAAGTTTTACTCCTAGGCTTGCTAGGTGTAAGAAGAATTTTGTAGGGTCTTGTGCAAGTACTCCTTCTAATAGGCATTGAAATTTTGGGTCATGCTACATTTGAAGGATCTCTTCTCTAGAAATTTCTTCATCACTTTCATGACTATTGGGAACACTTTTCTCTACCATTTCTACCTGTTTTTATTTTTGTAATCTTGTTAAGACCATGCAAGGTAGTAAAGAGATGGGATGATGTGAGATTGGAAGATTTGAGCAAGGTGCTAGAACGAGACAAGGTTTTAGCAAGGTTCTTCTTAGATCTAGGTGGTGTCAAACAAAGTGGGGTATACAAAAGTGATAGTCTAAGCTAGGATGTTAGAAATCCATATACTTGATGTTGACTAGTCTTGCACAACCCCCTAGTGGATTTCTGAGAGAAAAGGATAAGTAACCCTTGATATTGGACACTCACTAGGTTTTGCTTGAGGTTTGATTTTGATCAAGAATAATTTAGCTATGACCTTGTTGGAAATTTGGAAGAAATTGGCAAGATTTTGGATGAGCAAGTAGCTATGGTGTGAAAAAGAAGGAGAAATGGTTGATTTGCAAGGTCTCAATCAGATTTTGAAAAACTGAAACAGGTTTTGAAGATGGTTTTTTGAGAAGTTTTTGACAGTTTTGCTCTTGTAAGGTACTAAATTTTGCTCTCAGGTTTAAATGCGCAGCAGTTTAAACACGCAACAACACAAGTCAGATGCGCCAGAAGTTAGAGTAAATGAGTAATAAGTCAGTTCAAATACGCAATACTGGCAACGTTTTAAATGCACCACAACAGATGTTAAATGCGCACAAAGTCAGGTCAAATGCGCAATATGGGCAAATGCGCCACAACAGAGTTCAGATGCACTGAAAGTCGAATCAGATGCGCAATACTGGCAAATGCACCACAACAGAGTTCATATGTGCTGAAAGTTGAATCAGATGCGCCACAAGTCGTGGCAAATGCGCAACTCTAGCTTTTTGTCTTGTTTTCTTAGAATTTTTGAAGATTTAGGAATGCTTTCAGGATTTTCTAATTTTTTTAGTTTGAAAAACTTGGTGTTTCTGAATAGTCTGATGTTCAGTTATGGCAAAAACATAGCAAACACATAGAAGTTTTTCATGATTTTTTATCTTTTTATACCTTTTTTGTATTTTTTGGACTATTTTGACTCAAAACAAGTACAACCTAGGTTGGATGTGACAATATTCGTTGAATCCTCTAGTTGTGCCACTCAAAGCGTGTAGCTCCAGGATCTGGTAGCACCGACTCCCCTCCACGGCACTCACTTCTCATGCATACCAGATCCAGGTTTCCTTAGGCTCGTACCCACACCGAACCTTAGGATTGTCCCTGCTACCTCTACTAAGAGTCACTTGAATCGAGGCCACTTCAAGAGCTCCACCCTTTGCATCAACAAATAGGGGTTTTTGTCTTGCTACATAATTGGTTCTTAGTAAGGGCAACCATTTGAGTGGTTACACGTACGGCGGCACTACTCTCCGTTATGGAGTCTCCCAGCCTCAAAGGGTTACGCCTATGAGGGTTTTGGGGGAGGTTGGCCGTCGGTCACTCGTTGCTTGAGGTTTTCACCTCAAGCACAATTTATTTTAAGTGGCTTGGTAGGGCTTGGCTTTAGCCTGTTACCACTCAGGGTCGTTCCCACTTGGACAAGCATGCATCCAAGGGCAGGCCCCCCTAAAGGTTTGACAAAAAGAATGACAAGTCTAGCACTTTGATCACCCAATTAAGGGGAGAGCATAAGCCTATTATCATTCACAAGCACAGAAAACACTTGTTTATCTAACCTAGTTAAAAATAAAAAAACTAAATGAGTTAATCTACTTGTGCAGTCACACGATTGTTAACTTGCAAGTGTTTAGATCATAGCATTGTTCATTCCCTGTTTGTTAACTTTGAAAGTGATTAAGACATAGCATTGTTCATTTTCTGTTTGTAAAGATAGCAGTGGCCTAATTTAGGAAAATAGATCAACAATGCAGAGATAGCAATTAGGTTCAATTACTTCCTTCCTAGTTCTAAGCTACGTGAAGTTTGTATGAAATGCACTTGTTACTTTACCCCTAATTAGTCTAAGTGAACTAGACAAATCATCTAAATGACCTAATCTAGCTATTAGCCCTACAAAACGAACTGTTAGATCCAACGCATAAAATCAGAAACCCTAAAAATAGAAAGCATAATCAAATGTGCCGCACTGCAACCTGAATGCGCAGAAATAGGGAGTGCATGCGGCGTTGTACAAAAATGCAACAATAGAAGGTAAATGTGCAAAAAATAGAGGTATATATGCAACTATGACAGATCTATCATTTTACAGTGCATATGTGCCAAAAGACAGAGTAAATGTGCAACTATAATGGATGCGTCGTTAGATAGAATGGAAGTGCCGAAATGCCAGGTATATGCGCAGCTACGATGTAGGCGTAAAAATAGAGGTTGGATGCGTAATTTCTGAGGGTAAATGTGCTGAAGTATCAAATGCACCAATTCGCGAGGTAAATGTGTCGTCTGGGAAGTCAGATGAGCTGAAAGGTCAGATGTGCCAACTCAGAATGCAAATGCGTCACTTCGGGGGTTAGATGCACCAGATGCCTTTGTCAGAACCTATTCGTCACCTGTACCAACCTGTCACTTAAAAACACTCAGTTCATTGATTAGTAAGAGGGGCAAGTGCCCCACAGTGGGCGCCAAAATTTGAATGGGAAAATAGGTTAATCCAAAAGATTATAAAACCCAAACATCTACAGAATCTGAAGATAAAAGGAGATTAAAACAAATAAACAACAATACTTACACCTTTACCTTGCGTCTTCCGTAGTTCGCCTATCTTTCTTTGATCTTGGTGATGAAGCCCTCATAAGCTATTGCTCCCTTGCTTGTTAAAGATGACAAAGATAGAACGGCTATGATACTTGTGTGGTTGAAGATGAACTTCAAACACACTAACAAATGGATGCTATGAGGTACTTTAGGAAGTGGGGTGCCAAAGGCGCGCTTGTATCCTGCAGCGTAAGTTTGCAGAAAATGAGAGATATGAAATGAAGAGAAGAAGGTTGTATTTATAGAAAAAGGTGAGGGAAGATCAATGGTTGAGGAGAAAAGAGAATATCAATGGAGGAGGATTGTTTAGGAACGTACAACAAATGGAAGGACACATGTCATTCGAAAAGCAACCTTGTTGAGTTAACTCCTCTCTTGATGAGGATGAGATTTGATTTTCTTAAATTAGAATTTATTTTTCTAATTTAAGAAAAGATTTGCTTTAAAGATGCTTTAAAACTGATTATGCTTTTGTAACTCAGTTTTTACTTTTATGTGACAAGAGGAAAGTATTTTTGGAAGATAAGAATGATTTTTGAAGATAAGGATGCATAATTAAATAAAAGATTTATTTAATTATCTTGTAGATAAATGAGATGAATAAAATATAAGAATATATTTTATTTTTGTGAAGATATTTGAAGAATAAAATAAAATATAAAAATATATTTTATTTAGTGGAGGATTTAGATTTTATTTAAATAAAATTTGTATTTTATTTAAATTTGGAAGAATAAAAGGTTTTAATTAAATAATTAAAATTATTTAATTATTTAGCAGAATGAAGGTGATGTATATAAATTTAATTAATTAAATAAATGTGTTTATTTAATTAAATGAGAGGAAATGAATCAGATAAATAAATGAATTTATTTATTTATTGATAGAAGAATGTGAAATGATGAAATAAATATTAAAAATATTTATTTAAGTAGAGTCATGTCAATTTTAGGTGTATACACCTACAGATGCTTCAGAGCAGCGAGTGTGGACAAGTTATTCACCACGATCATCCACTGGGTGGCATGCTGAGATATTTATGCCAGTCGTCAGATATAGGACTACTACTGAGGCTATGTTAGAGCAGTCTGCATAGGAGATAAATGAGTTTTGACAGAGAGCTAAGCACGCTAAGGCTGAGCTTAGATCACAAGGAGAGCAGATAGTAGCGGTTCCTACATTAGAGGGAGAGCCAGCTGTCAGTGAGTTCTTACTATGGGAGGTCTAGCAGGCAAGAGCTGACAGAGATAGGGTTCAGGTTGAGAGAGACCAGTACCAGAGGATGTACTAGGAGGCACATGAGTAGATGATAGAGATGAGAGGCGAGATCAAGGGATTACAATCGCAAAGCATCTCTAGGAGTCATTCGTGATCTATAGCCACTCATGATCAAGCTTCTATCACTCACACACCATGAGGGCCTGAGGGTACTGGCAATCGAGGCTCAACTATGTGATGTATAGATTTTATGCATTATGACATCCCATTTTGTCTTGAGGGATAGTCATCCTAGACGTATGAAACTAAGATATATATATATATATGATTTTTATTTCTTTTTATCTATGTGTAATGGCTTTTGATTTATCACATGTGATTTTTATAAAAATGCGACTAGTGATGATGTCTAAATGCTTATAATTAATGCTATTGTGTTATACCAACATTTCTTAAAAAGAACATGTAGTAACAAGCACAATGATTAATCATTTTACACATAACTTTTGTTTTCATGCTATATTCAGTTAATACAAAAGTGATTTAGGGAATTACTACTTCAACATGATACAACAATGATCAACTTGGACAAAGATGTAATGCCAAATGAATTAAGACAAAACAGTTATATTTTGTCGAAATTGAAGCTAATCTATGTGCTAAATTAGCTTAGGAACATTTAACATTAGATCTCAAGCATAAAATCTTTTGAGGTGCATTGCATTGATAGGTTCTTTAAGCAATGTACCTTGTTCATCAGCTAATTTATACGCTCCAAATCCAAAGGTTTCAATGATTATATACGGTCCAAGCCAGTTAGGGCTAAACTTACCTTTTTCACCAGGTGGTGCATTTACATTGCGTTGATTTTCATAAAGAACCAAGTCCCCAACGTTAAATGAACGTTGTATGACTTGTGCATTATACGCTCATTGTATTCCTTTTTAATGAGCCTTGAGATGTTCAAGAGCATTGATACATCTTTCATCAAGCATCTCAAGTTCCTATAATCTTTTCTCTCGTTCTATGTCATCATCCATGATATCTCTTAGAGAGATTTGCAAAGAGGGAATTTCTAAGTACAAGGACATTATCACATTTGTGCCATAGACAAGATTATATGGTGTGCTACCTATAGTCATTCAAATACTTGTTCTGTAAACCCATAAGGCATAGGATAATTGTGTATGCCAATCTTTTTGATGTTTATTAACAATTTTTCATAAAATCTATCCAATAACCTTGTTTGAAGCTTTTGCTTGTCCATTTGATTGAGGATAATAAGGCATAGAGAAGCAATGTTGTATATGATATTTTTTGAGAAACTTTTTCACATCCTTATTCTTAAATGGTGTACCATTAACTGAAACCAAAGAGGAAGGTATCCCAAATCGAGAAATTATGTTATCTTGTATGAATCGACAAATTACATCAGCGGTCGTGGATCGCAAAGGGACCACTTCGACCCATTTTGTAAAATAGTCAGTAGCTGTAATGATAAATGTATGTCCTTGAGAGAAGGGTGGGGAAATTTTACCAATTAAATCCAAACCCCAGATGGAAAATGGCCATGGTGACACCTAGGCATGAAGCTCTTAAGCAGGAGCATGGATCAGGTGTTTATGTTGTTGGCATTGCAGGCATCTCTTGACGTAAGCAAAGGATCTTGTTCCATATGCTGCCAATAGTACCCCATATGTAACAATTTTTGCACCAATGATTTTCCACCAAAATGCCCCCCACAAGCACCAAAGTGAGCTTCTTCTAAAGCTATAAGAATCTTTGATTTACTTAAACATCAGAGTAAAACACCATTATAACTTCGTCGATACAAGATATTTGATAATATAATGTATCGCATTGCTAGTTTGTGTAAACGAAGTCCAACATTCTTAGATTTCAAATTAGGAATGGTTCCATCACATAGATAATTGAATATGTAGGAGAACCACTCATCTGTGTATGTATTACCACAGAGTTCTGAATTTGTAGCTATAGGGCTTTCTATTACAAGTGTCTTAAGATTATGAACAACAAAGGTAATTCCTCAGGAGAACCATCAGGGGATATAAGGGAAGTTGTGCTTGCCATTGCATCCGCATGATGGTTATCTTTCCTGGGAATGGTGTTGATTGAATATAAGGTGAATTGTTTTAAAAGGGATAAGGCCAACTCACGGTACTGAGATAGCTTATCATGTTTAGTTTGATATGATCATGTTATTTGTTTAACAATTAATTAAGAATCACCGTATATTGTAATGTTTTTGATATTAAGAGCCAAGGCTGCACGAAGTCCAGCAATCAGAGCCTCATATTTAGCTATATAGTTTATGCATAAGAAATCTAAGCGGTAGGATAAGGGAATTGGCTTACCAATGGGGCATATCAATATAACACTAGCCCCTGAGCCAGCTCGACATTTTGATCCGTCAGAGTATAGTTCCCATTTTTCATTTGTCAAGATTGTTAAAATCTGTTCGTCAGGAAATGCATTAACATTTTGTATAGAAAAGGGCGAGGGAGTATTAGCTAACTAATTGGCTATCACTTGCCCTTTAATTGCTTTTTGTGAAATAAATTTGAGATCAAATTCTGTTAACAACATAACCCATTTTGCAAGATGACCTGACAGATCTGTTCTTGCGAAGAGGTGTTTCAAAGGGTCAAATTTTACAATTACATGCACTTTAGTATTTAAGAGATAATGTTTAAGCTTTTGAGCAGCAAACACTAAGGCTAAACAATGCTTCTCTAAGCTATGTATCACACCTCATAATCAAGAAAAGTGCGACTGATGTAATAAACGACACATTCTTTGCCTTCAACATTATGTTGTGCTAACAAAGCTGCTAGGGCAACGTTAGATGCTATGTATAATAGAAATGGTTTATCAGGAACAACAGGTTGCAAAATAGGCAGATTAGCTAAGTAATCCTTTAAGTCATCTCGAAAGCTTTTTGACATTTAGAATTCCATTGAAAATGAGAATCTTTCTTTAGTAATTGCGTAAAGGAGCAAGTCCTATCCGTGAGTTGTGAAACAAATCGATGGATGGCTTGTATCTTTCCCTAGAAACTATGAAGTTGAGATATTTTCTTAGGTATTGGCATATCAACAATCACATCTATCTTTTTTGTATCAACTTCTATACCTTGATTTGAAACAATAAACCCAAGTAACTTTCCACTGTCCACACCAAAAACACACTTACAAGGATACAATCACATATTATATTTTCGTATGCGCTCAAATATTTGTCAAAGATTTGTAGCATGATCCTTATGATGGATAGACTTTGCTAGGATGTCGTCAACATAATATTCTAAAATATTGTGCATATAGTCATGAAATATAAGAGTCATCGCACGTTGGTAAGTAGCTCCTACATTCTTAAGTCCAAACGGCATGACTACCCAACAAAATGTACCCCAAGGTGTTATAAAGGCTATTTTATACTAATTGAGAGGATTTATAAGGATTTGATTATATCCTAAAAATCCATCCATGAAATATAGCAACTCATGTCCAACTATGGAGTCAACAATCATATCAATATTAGGGAACGAAAAAATCATCTTTCAAAGATGCCAAATTCAAATCTCAAAAATTTGTGCACATTCTTATATGACCATCGGGTTTAGCGACAAAAACAATATTTGAGATCCACGGAGAGTAATCAATAGGTAGAATAAAGCCATCTTGTAAGAGTTTTTCTATTTCAGTTTTAACAAGAAAAGCAACCTTAGGATTCATCTTACGAATCCTTTGTTTGAAAGGCTTAACATCTGGTTTCAACACAATGTTATGTGTTACAATTTGAGGATGCATTACAATTTGAGGATCTATACTAGGCATGTCTGAATAATTTCAAGCAAATAATTTTCAGAACTCATGCAACAGTTTTATCATTTCTTCTTTTTCTTCTACATTTAAACAATCTCCAATAGGGATAACTTTTTCAGGGTTATCCTTATCCATAATGACATCAACAGTCTTTCCATTAAGGAGAGTATTATGGTCTGGGGGATTACAGGATTGTAGTTGTTCTTCAAGTGCTTCATTATGCTCTACTATAGCAGTTATTGTGCTAGTAGTCTTTCCAAAACATGCATCATTGTTTAAGCAATAAGGTAGGCCACGTTTATGGTGATAACAAGGAATACCATCATAGGCACCTAAGAATTCCATTATCACTTCATCTATTGTAAAGACATCCAATGGAAGTGATCTTGAAGGATAATTGATGTCAATCATCTCAGGAAATATCAAACTAAGTGTTGATATTGTATTCACATTTAGAGTAGGGTGTTTGTGGGCCTTGGATTCCCCAAAAGGATTATATCCAATGCCATTTTAGTAATATCGCAAAGCGGATTCTATAGGGACTTTAATTCCTTGTTGATTTATGCCACAACCATTACCTACATAGTCATAATTTTTGTAAAGAATTTGGAATCCTCTGCCATAGAGAGAGACCATTTCTTTGGAGGAAGGCAGTGCTTCATAAGTTTCATAGTCTGTAGTATAACTAAGAGTATTATCTTTATTTGTCACCAAAGAAGTCTTATGTTTATCATTCGAAGCATGCAATGTGAGCGATGCAATATTTGATGTTTCAGGGATGAAGTTTTTAAGTTTATATTCTCCTGTGGAGGAAGATGCAAAATATAGCGAACCCCCGTCATATCCAACAAATGCATTTGACTGCTTGGACTCTTGCATAACATTTTTAGAGGCTAGAGGAGCTGATAAATTAGCTTTCAAATTGTTTAAACTTTTAGGACAAATAACATGCTTATGCACTTCCATTTGTAAACAATTATTAGGTTCAGGATCCGAATGGATAGTGTGCAGTTTACCTTTAAATATAAACTTAATCAAATGGTGTAAAGTAGAAGGAACTGCTCCTAGTGCATGTATCCAAGGTCTTCCAAGAATCATGTTATAATATAGAGAACAAGGCATCACATGAATTAGGGTAGGCACGATCACGGGTCCTACTAGTATAGGTACAGTTATAGTGCCCACAGATTGTTGTCCAACATTATCAAAGCCACGGATGCTTAATGATTTTGGTTTGATGGTAGATATATCAATTTTAACTTTGTGTGATAAATCAATGCCACAAAGATTAAGGGCTGATCCATTATCAATCATAACTCTCTTAACCAATATTTTGTTGATTGTAATAAAAATAACCAAAGGATCATACTAATTCTGAACCTCGGGGGATGGTAATTCATGTTGTTGAAGCAGAATATCTATTTTTGTTGCATGCATACAATCTAGTAAAGCAACAACATCATTTGGTCTAATAGCAGGAGGAACAATCACCTTTTGTAAAGCTTCTTGAAGCATTCCATGATAAGTAGGTGAAGTTTGTATAAGTTCCCAAAGAGATATCTTTGCAGGAATAGCATGAAGATTCTCTACAAGATCATAGTCTTTACCACCTTTATATGTTAAATGAGGTGATTAAGGAAGCATAGGTTGAGAAGCTGGTAAAGATATCAGAACACTCGTGTGTTGTGTATTTTGTTTATTATTCTAATTATTATATGTATGAGCAACCACATTATGATTGGTTTGTTGCGAGTCTTGTTTCTCTATTTGTTTGCGTAATCATAAATGTGATCAGGAGATCGAGAAGAAGATGAAAGACCTTTAACAACAAGCGTAGGTTTAGAGGGTGGTTGAACCACATTTGCACATAAAGTGAACACAATATTTAGTTCTTCAATCTCTTCTTTAGGTTTAGGTACATAAATTGCATTTACAAATCTTTGAAACAATGAAGGCTTAGAGGCCATAGTGGAATGTACAATCAAGATAAAGTCCTCAAGGGCTTCATCTAACATATCGAAGTCATCACGACTAAATGGCTCATCATAAGCATGAAAATCTTGCAAAAAGTAATCCAACATTTAACATGCTCTATTTAATCCAAGATTTAAATGCACAATGATGGCCTTTGAAAATGAAATTCAATATCCAACAATGAATGATAATTTCCAACTCTTTTAGTGAAAAGAAAAAAAATGTAATCCACAACTTAACATATACAATTTCACTAAAGAAATTTTTCAATCCAATTACACTCTAGAGCAGCAATTTATTTCAGATCTAAAGTTTAAAGGATGCAAATTCTTTGAAAGTTTGGGTTCACCAAAATGTTTAGTGTGAAATTGTAGACTTGTCTAAACTAGGTCAAATACCACAATCTCACTACTAAGCATTGGGTGGACAAGGACTGAGCTTATGGATAAGCTTCTAATCACTTTGTATGTCCCTTATGTTCATGTGGTTGTGAAACCTAAGGCTCTAATCAAGATTTTATCAAGTTTTTCCCTTTTAACCAAGTAAAACCCTAATTATGCCTTAAATCTGAAATATACAAAAACTGATGAAACAACTAGCAAAATTGATTACAAAAGTGTAGAGATAGGGTTTCAAAGATTGTGCACCCAGATTTTGAGGGTCACTTGGACTAGGGTGCCCACTCCAATGTCCTGAAAGTTTCTGAACTAGAAAATCCTCTGCACATGGTGTCTGAGACTGCTAAGTGGCTTCCAAATCCCAGAAATAACCCCTGGTTGGACTAGGGTGCCCGCTCCGGTGTCCCGCAAGTGTCAGAATCTAGAAATTCAAAAGTCTATCATGATTGTGTCTGTAATATCTTCCTTTCTATAGCTTCTTTCTGTCAAAACCTACAAAACATGATCTGCACATATAAAGGGAGGAAGATGTTGTGGCTATATAGGAGCTTGCCTCAGTCAAGCCCCATTTTTGGTATTTCTACCTCAACAATAGCCAAAGAAAAAGATTTGCAGAAGTGTGTGTAAACCTAGCAATGTGTATGCAGAAATTCAAACCCTAGATGTCTCAAACAAAGGGAAGATCAACAACTTGCTTTGCATCAATAAACACATACAACTTCACCTCAAGGAGATGAAAACAAATGAAGACTTGCATGAACAAGAAGGAAAATTAGCAATGTCTACGGAGGATCTCCAAGCTTGTTGTTGGAGGCTTCAACCCTTCTCCCAATCATATAAAGGGTGTACAAACCCTAGGAAGAGTAAGATAGACTCAAGATCTTGATTCCTAATCTCCATCCATTGTCTCCATGATAGCAAATACAAGATACTTTCAAGAGCCTCAACAAGTCACTGATCTTCAATAGCAATTGTAGCAGAGTTTTAGCATCAAGCTTGCATAAGAATTGTGCATGATAAAATGATTTTCAAATGTCTTTTTATATGTAGCTTTAGGGAAATTCAAATTTTGAAATAGTGTCTTGATATCGCATGAAAACCGAGAATTTGAAAATAGAATCCTGAGGCATAAGGCATGTTGATGTATAAAATTGTGCAGGCTCCAACACCAACATGGGAAGTTTCAGGAATGTGGGACTTGTGACCTAAAACTTCCCATGTTGGTGTTGGAACCTGCGCAATTTTATACATCAACAGTTTTTGGCACACCTGGTGGGACCATTCTTGAAGTTTCTGTCAAGATTGTATGAGCCAGAAGGTCACAGGGAGCCAGAGTTGTGGACCTGTAACAAGAGCTCAATCTGCTGCTAATCCAGGCATTCTTTTGCCACCACTAATAGCTAATCCAAGGAGAAGAGTGAATCAGTTTGCAGCAGCACCAAGAGTAAATATGGGAGCACCTATAGCCCCAAGGAACTATGCAAATTGGAAGACTGGCAGTCCTCTAATTTTTTCAATACCACCAGCAACTTGGGATGCTATCCCAGCTAATGCTCTGAAGGCTCTGCCTAAGTTCAGTGGGGAAGATTTCAAGACACCTGAAGAGCATCTACAAGATGTATCTGATGTATGTGAAGTACATGTTATCACTCAACAAAATGTGTTCATAAGACTGTTAGCAGCCTCTTTCAAAGGGAAGGCTCTGGACTGGTATAGATCTTTAACCCCAAACACAATATCTACATGGGATCAGCTTGGTGACACTTTCTTTGCAAGATTTAAAGAAAAGGGTGATAAATCTTCTTTGCTGCAACAATTGATCACTATCAAAAGGGCACCACAAGAAGCCATGACTAATTTCAACTCAAGATTTCAAAAGACTTGGGAGAGAATTCCTACTACAGTAAGACCATTACCAGGTATGGCTATTGTGCTTTACCTTAAAGCTTTAAACTCAGATATATCAGTGATGATCCAGTCTCTTGGAGGTCAGACACTACTAGAAGCTTATGAGTTGGCAGTCAAAGTTGAAAATAACTTAATAGATGCTAGAAAACTTCCTCCAAGGCTTCCTATGCCCATGTTCCCAGAAATTACCTTACCTTTGCCTCAAGAAGCTCCTAATCCTACAACCCCACCTGTGTCTATGTATTCATTTTCTCAACAACCTGCTAAGGTAACCACCCCTGTTCAATCATCTAAAATGGATGATGTCAAGAACATTTTAAGGACATTCTCAAATGAGATAATTAATCTAAAGAGACAACAAAATCCTTATCCAAAACCCCCTTATCAAGGTTACCAAGGAAATAGACCTCCCTTTTAGCCAAATCAATATCAAGGCCCTCAAAGGCAAGCTAATATTCAGCCTTCAAACCAGTTGGTTACAGTCCCTACACCCTTACAAACTGTTCCTCCTAATCCCAACAGAGAAATTGTTCTGGGGCAAAATAAATTTACAGATGGCACAAATTCTTGGTGCTTTCCCTACAACAATGCCCATATGCCCAGAGACTGCCCCAGAGCAAATTTACAGCAAAAGATAGCAGAACAGAGAGGATTAGAAGGACAATTTGCAACTTCTAACACTACACTATATCAGTCTCCTGGTGTACAAAATGCAGTCCTAGTGGCCCAAATGCAAGGGATGTCCTTACAACATGAAGAGGAAATAGCCCCTAAGCATGCTTTATTTTCATGGATTGAAGAGGAAGATTCAGTGTTCTTGAATGAAGCATCTACTTCTAAGAAGCCATTGGTGCAATCAGATTACTATACCAGAGCAAAGAGGAGAATGATGGAGCAGCCTGAAGTCACTAATAATGAGATCATGGGAGCTCCTTCATTTCAAAGTCACTAGAACATAGTCTCTAGACAAGAAATGCCCCAGCCTGTGTAGAATCAAGTGGTTTCAGGACAAGTTCTAGAAAAGACAAGGTACCCTTACTATTCAAAGACCCAAACATTAGGACCTATGAATGTGGTGGATCAACTAAAAAGAACTCCAGCACATGTATCAATTTGGGACATGTTAGCTATTCCTGAGCAGAAGACATTGTTGCAGGAGGCTCTGCAAGGCCAAGAAGTCCCTAAACATACTGGTGCTAAAGGACGAACTCCTGATCAAGGCAAGCTTCAGCTTAAAGATATTAAACCTCTACAGACAACAGCTTTGTTGAACAATGCACCTGAGGTAGGTAAATCTAAAGTAGATCCCTTTTCTTTGACTCTAATAGTTGGGAAGAAATTACTACATAATGCAATGATAGACTCTGGGGCCAGTACCACAGTAATGCCAAAGCAAATAGCAGACGCTTTGAAGATAAAATATGAGCCACTTACAAGAGGGGTTATGCAATTGGATGGGAAATCTGTGCAAACAATAGGGAAAATTAAACAATTCCCATTACAACTATAAACTTGCCCTAATATAATTGTAAATCAGGATGTGGTAGTCATAGATATTCCCCCTGTATTTAGTCTATGCTTATCCATAGATTTCACAGCCAAGATAGGAAGTTACATGTCACTAGATTGGTCACACCTCATTATGAGAACCAAATATGGGACAAAGATGAAAATACTATCTGAGCCATTATCAAAAGACCATATCACAAATGAACCAACCCCAAAATTAGAAGCAACCCATGCTATGCTGAATAAAGAAGAGAGAATCTTTGTTGAAGAGTTAGGTGACTAGACTGAACATGACCAATAGGAAGAAGAGAATAATCAGTTGCTGACTATGATGCAAAGTGATCCCTATGGAAATTATGACTCTACAGGTCTAGGCACTTATGTCATATTTGAAGAAGACCAAGAGATCCCTAATGTTTTAAGGAAAGAAACATCACAGACTCAAGAATCTGAAAAGGACTCAGAAATCTGGACCCTAAATTTTGATGGGGCTAGAAGTAAAAATGGTGTTGGAGCGAGAATTTGCCTCACTGCCCCAAATGGTGAGAAAATTTTAAGAGTCATTCGCTTTCAGTTTACCTGTACCAATAATGATGCTGAGTACGAATCCTTGGTGCATGGACTCATGTTGGCAAAGAAAAAAGGAGTAAAGCATCTAATAGTAAGAGGAGATTCAAAACTAGTGGTGAAATAAATTAGAGAAAAGGCAATAGCCAAAAATGTAAGAATGAGATCCTATAGGCATAGAATTTGGGACCTGATAGACAGTTTTGAGGCCTTCAATATTGAAGTAGTTCCTAGAGCCCAAAATTTTGAGGCAGATAGAATGGCACAGATTGGTTTACAGTTTGATCCAGCAACTGATCTACTAGTCAACAATGAGTCAGTCAAAGTTATAGTAAGGCCAACTATCCCAGATAATGACCAAAACTGGCAAGTTTTTGAAAATTATTTCCAAGTACTCTCATTCTTACAACAATCAGGTGAGTTTGCTGATCAATTATATCCCAAAATTGAAGAAGCATATGGTGACCAAATTATCTAGCTGAAGTCAAATAAGCTCCCTAAAAGGACTGATTACCTTAGAAAACTTGTTTGACCCAGAAGATGTAAGCCTAGAGAAGAAGAGGTTTCAAGAAAATAGGGAGGATTATTCTAAGATTCAAGTTAGTGAAGGAAGAAGGTTGAAAATTGGAAATTTTACAACCCAAGAAGAAAAAGAAAGGCTGATTGATTTGTGTGAAAGGTATGATAGGGTGATTTCTTGGACCTATGAAGACCTGTGTGGCTATAATAGAGATATCATCCAACACACCATAGAGCTTACTGAAGGATCTAAACCAGTCAGACAGAAGCAAAGGCCAGTGAATCCTAGAATTGAACCCTTATTAATTTTCCAATTAAGCACTCAACCTAGGTATCAAACCTAGTGCCAGTAAGAAAAAAGAATGGTGACATAAGACTCTGTGTAGATTTCAGGGACCTGAATAGAGCATCTTTGAAAGACCATTATCCCCTGCCCTCTATGGAACAGATTTTATAGACTGTGGCTAGATCAGAGAGATTTTCCTTGCTGGATGGCTTCTCTGGATACAATCAGATTTGGTTGGCTGATGAAGACCAGCATAAGACTGCATTCACTACAAAATGGGGAACATTTGCATATGCTAAGATGCCTTTTAGTCTTTCAAATGCTGGAGATACTTTTCAGTGAGCAATGGATGTAGCATTTGGAGAGCTTATAAACAAAATCATCCTGATTTATCTAGATGACCTCACTATTTTCTCTAAAAATGTTGTTGATCATTTTGACCATTTAGAGGTTGTTTTTAAGAAATGCCAAGAGTTTGGAATATCCTTGAATCCCAAGAAGTGTATCTTTGTAGTACCTCAAGGTAAACTGTTAGGGCATATAGTGTCAAAGGAAGGAGTCTCTATTGATCCAGAAAGAGTCATTGCCATAATGAATCTATCTCTACCAGTCAATAAGAAAGCAGTTCAATCCTTTCTAGGGAAAATCAACTTTGTTAGCAAATTCATATCTAATTTTGCAGGTCTAATTAGACCAATGACACTATTGCTTAAGAAGGATCTGGTTTTCAAATGGACTGTAGAAGGGACACAGGCTTTTGAGGAAGTCAAGAAAGCCATTTCAACAACCCCAGTACTGAGAAACCCAGACTTTTCTAAGTCTTTCATAATGTATGTGTATGGAGGAGAATTCAGTGTTGCTATTGTTTTAACTCGGAAAGATGATCAGCGAGAAGGAGAACATCCAATCACCTTTTTCTCTAGAATTCTCAAGGAATATGAGGCTAGATACAATTTTGTGGAGAAGTAGGCATATGCTATGGTAAAAGCCCTTCAAAAATTCAGAAATATGGTAACAGGAAATAAGATTCTGATATTAGTGGCTCATCCTAGTGTAAGAGAATATATTATGGAGGGTGAGATCACTAAGAAAAGAGCCAATTGGATAAAAAAGATTCTTGAATATGATGTGGAGGTCAAACCCACTAAGTTAGTAAGAGGCAAATGATTATGCCAATATATGGCTCAAGACATGGAGAGAATGATGACCGAAGAAATAGAAAGTGAAAATGTATTGAAAATCTAAGAGGTTGATCAAGATTCTTGGGTCACAAACAGAATACAATTTATGAAACATGGGATTTTCCCAAAAGAGCTCTCCTATGATAAGAGAAGATACTATAGGCAGCAAGGGGTCCACTTTGTACTAATTGACCATATTATGTTTAGAAGAAATGTTGATGGTATACTTTTGAGATGTATAGAAAAAGGTGAAGCTTAGAGATTACTACATGAGTTACACCATGGAACCTCAGGTGGACACTTTTCAGCAAGGACCACAACAATCAAAGTGACTCAAGCAGGATACTTTTGGCCCAATCTATTTATAGATTGCTATCAGCTGGTTAAAGAATGCCAGGCTTGTCAGTTTTATACAGGAAAAAGAAGAAATGTAGCAATGCATCTAAGCCCCATAATTGTGGATGAACCCTTTGCTCAATGGGGTCTAGATTTTATTGGTATGATCAATCCAGTGTCAAGTATGGGGCACAAATGGATCCTCATAGCCACAGATTACTTTACCAGTTGGAGTGAAGTAGTACCACTCAAGGAAGCAACAGAAAAGGTAATATTAGACTTTCTAGAAGGTATTATTGCTCGGTTTGGTCCTCCTCATACCATTATATCAGATAATGTTAAAGCATTTTTGGGAACAAAGATATCAGAGTTTGCATTAAGGAATGGGATTTATTTGAAGACTTCTTCAAATTATTACCCTCAGGGTAATGGTCTGGCAGAGTCTACTAACAAGAACCTAATCAAACTCATTAAGAGGATACTGACCAATTATCACAAAGAGTGGCACAAACTACTTAATACAGCACTGTGGGCTGACAGGATCATACTAAAGTAAGTGACAAAAATGTCTCCATATGAATTAGTTTATGGTAAACCAACAGTAATGCCACTGAGCTTAGAGATCCCTACTTTGCAATTATTGAAACAGATAAAGATTGAAGAGAATGGCCCCATGCAAGTTAGACTTGTTGAACTGCTGGAAGTACAAGAGAAAAGAGAAAAGGAACATGAGTCACTGATGAAACATTAAAAAATAGTTAAGAACTATTTTGATAAGAAGACTTCAAATCCCTTTTTTGAAGTTGGCTCACTAGTGTTGAAATGGGATGAGAGAGCTGTCAAGCTAGGTCAACACAACAAATTTGAATCACTATGGACTGGTCCTTACAAGATTCATTCCTATAAGCAACAAAATTCTTTTGAATTAGGGACTATGGATGGTGAACCTGAAGAGATTCCTATAAATGGGATCTACCTGAAGCATTTCAATTAAGCAGGGGCTCTTAATATATCATAGTTAGTTAGTTTCATTTTCTTGTTTTCTGATTTTTCTACTTTCTTTTTCCGCTTTCCCTTTAAATAAGTGTTCTATGAACACGTGTCAACAGCACAAGCCCCTTCTCTTTTAAAATATCACTTTTATTAAGGTTGTCTGCAATCCCCAAAATCCCTGAAAGTACACACTTTTGCAGCCACTCCCGTAATGTTTCTGACACTCTTTTCCATGCAGATTACAAACGATACACTAACTATTTCTCGGTGTTAATGTCATTTATAAGACAAGATGTGTCATTAAATCCCCATTAAATTAGTGTTAAATCCTAAGTGTGGCTCTCGTTTGCTTTCATCTCTTTGCCTTGAACCATTGTTGCCTCAAATTTCCATCCCTAGCAAGCGCTTTCAGCTATGTGTCATTCTTGTGAAGCAGTTTCATCCTTTCCTATGTTAAAACTTCCCACATTCTCCCCGCAGATACAGATATGGCTGAAGCATAGTCTTCTCAGGAGGGACTTAGGATCTATGAGTCAATCGATAGGCTGTTGTTCATAGCAAATTATACGCTTCAGTGCCCGCGCAACCAAGGAGAGCCTATTCAAGAACGAGGGTCCCTGATGTATGGTATTCTATCAAACTAGCGAAGGTGAATGATTTCACAGATGGCATTTTTGATGTGACCCTTCAAAAGACTACCAGGACTTTCTGTGAAGGGGCACACCAGAGGTGTATTCAAAAGGCAAAGAGTGGACAGTCTAAGACTTTTAGAATGAGAATATGGACCTCACAGTTGGCACAGTTCTCGGTTCTGAGTGTGCACCTATGTCCCGACCTAATTGAATTATGCGCAGATCTATTTCATGCACCCTCGAATACCATACAACAGGGTCCTTTTATAGTACAAATTACGCCCAAAGCCATAAGAGACATGCTGGCCCTGCAACATGATAGAACGACCACATTTCCCACTGTTGCTAAAATACAAAAGACATGGGCAAATGTCAACAACAAGGCAAGGTTCCTCAACTCAGAAATGCAGTTGGGAGATGAGAACACCCAAATGCCCATACTACCTACAGGAAGGGCACAATTTAGCCAAAGTACTCAAGAGGCACTGTTAATGATAGCCTTCATTTTTAGGATGAAGGAAGACAATACAGTCCACGACTGGCAAATTGCTATCATTTTTAGGTTAAAGACTGTAGACGAGTCACAAGAATACTGGTTGGATTTCTCAGAGCAAATTGCTTACTCCATGGTCGATCAACTCGTGAACTTCAAATCCAAGGGAGTTTTCAGGTATTCTACTTATCTTTTCCATCTGATGCTATACCAAAACCATAGTCTT
The DNA here is from genome assembly GCA_027924645.1 of Cunninghamia lanceolata. NCBI lineage: Eukaryota > Viridiplantae > Streptophyta > Pinopsida > Cupressales > Cupressaceae > Cunninghamia > Cunninghamia lanceolata. The sequence goes on from BSBN01000070.1 coordinate 681,605, forward strand.
TTCGTACAAAGTCTGCAATTGAACAAGTATGACTTAGATTTTGGTCAAAATAGAACTATTCATGTGTCTGCATGGACATGTGTTATCTGAATCTTCAGATCCTTATGAGTTTTGGGAACTCTTTGTAGCCCATGCCTTTCTCCATTTGAGCCCTAAGCCTATAGAACATAGGTTGACACAGAGCATCAGGGGTTTCATGACTAATTGCCCAATTCCCTGTGATTATTTCTTTGGGGCACACAATACTATCATTAGAGTCCATGGCTTCAATGAAGAGCCCATGCTACTACCTAACATATTGACCCCTAGGGTAGCATTCCTAGAAGTAACCCGACAAGTGTCTGTGGTTGACAATGAGTTTGGTACCAAGAAAAAGAAGAAGAAGATGTATGACATCCCATGGGTCAAAGGAAATATGGCACTAGAAGTTAGAGATGTTGAACACCTTTTTCTAAGAAAGCTAGCTGCCCTTGGATTCTTCATCATTAACGATAAATGGAGGTATAACCCAGATAGTTTTATGGACTCCTAGATTAGAAACAATAAGGTCTATGCTAAAATAGTACATGAGGGTCGGCCTTTCTAGGAAGATAGGAGACATCCAAAAGAGGATAACCCAGACCTATATGTGGAACTAGCAGATTTGCCTTATGAAGGGCCTAGGCCATGGGAGACTTTTTATGTTAAAGAAAAGGTCTATGACCCTAAGATCAGAATGACTGTTGGTTTAAAGAAAACTTTGAAGGCCCAAGAATGGAAGCCAGAGAAAATTGAAGCCTATTGGAAATATAGGCAGGAGATTTCAGAGTTGACACATACTTTTGGGAAAATTGACACAGATGAGAAATAGGAGTTAATCTGGGATGAGTGGCATCCCTCCCCAGTCTCTAGCCCTGATACAAGTAGAATTTAGAAGAAGGGTGAAGAATTAGAAGAGGAAGCTGAGTCAACCCACACAATGCAAGAAATAGGACAGGCCTCATCTGATGTTCCTATATCTTCCTGGCCCCAATCTCTCAGTACTTTAGAGAAACAGAAGGTGTGGTGTCATCACCAACCAGAGGGACTCCAGTAGCTTCAGTTTCAGGGGTTTCTAGTTTTGTCCCTTTGCCATCATCAGTAGTGGTAAATGTAGAAGAGAAAGAATCAGAAGAGGAAACAGGAGAGAGGCCGAGGAAACACAGGAAACTGCACCTGCAGGAAGAATCATAAGAAGAAGTAGAACCATTGCTACAGCAAATGCTAGCCACATCCGTTGCTCCTCAGGTAAGTGTTTTCTCTCCCTTTTCCCCTTTAGGAGTGGCAACCCAAATAAGCCAAACATTTGTACCTCCTTCCACTTCTGTTATGCCTACATCACTACTTGCCCCAATTGCCAGTCCTCAGGCCATGTCTTCACAGGCCATTTCACTACCACTCTTTTCTCCCTCTGTTCCAAAAAGAGCCCCTCCCCAAGTTTCCCCCAGCCAAAAATTATTGGCTATTCCTTATGGCCTACCTCAAGGTCATCCCTTTGCTAGAGGATACATTGCTTCACCTCCTACTTTCCAAGCTCAGGCAGACACAACAAAAAGGGCTAAAGAAGCCAGAATGGATAAAAAGAGAAAGAAATAAAACAAAACCCCTACTATACCACACATGAGGTCACTTTTTGACCCTATTCAACAACAGTTGATAGTCACACATTTGTCTCCAAATGTGGTGAAGCCCAATGAGCAGATGCAGTCTCAAGACTATTCAATGAATGTTGTAGCTATGGACATGTCTCTTTTCAGACCACAGGATAGGGTCGAGCTACTTAATGAGACTACATCTCCTGTTACAACTGACTATTTGAAAGTGTCTAGGAAGTTGCAAAAAGTTGAAAATGACTTAGCTCAGGAGAAGATAAATAGTAGCAGCCTTGTTGGAGAGGTACAATCTAAGAAGAATGAGATAGAGAATCTGAATAAATAGTTGCAAAATATTGTTTCTTGTCAAATACATCAAGCTACACAGGCCCAAAATGCTTCTCTTAAATTTGAGTTAGCACAAGAGAAGGCTACAGTAAATGTTCTAAGGCAAGAGAAAGCCACCTTGGAGAAGAAGTATCAAGAAAAGTTGCAGCAAGCCACACATTTTTAGCAAAAGTTGTTGAGTGAGTAGAATGCTCCTGGTGCAATACAGGCACAACTCCTAGTAGAGCAACAAACAACAAAACAGCTAACACTTGAGTTAGATAACAGGCCATAGAATGCTGGGGTTTTGAATCTGGATAAAGAGCTGTATGTTTCAGTTTGGAAAAGAATCTCTGACGAGATTATTTAGCTAAGGCCATCCTTAACATTTTTGTTAAATGCACAACAGTTGTGTGAGAAAGTGGAAACTTTGGTTCAGGCCACTCTGTCTACTATTTCTCTAAGAGTTTCTGACTCTCAACTTTTGCTAAAGAAATTATATGGTACAACAGATGAAATTCTGTCGACAGCAAGGATCAATGACAAAATGATTGTTGCTAAAAATGTAAATGAAGTTCTAAGTTGCAACTCCGTAGCCACAAATTGTCAAGAACTCCTAGATACTATCAAGGAAGGAGTCAAAGATATGAAGAAACACATAGAGGATTTGGTGCAACTGGGTCTTCCCTCACCATTTCTAGACAATAATACCGTACTTATGATTGATGATATCAAAGCCTTGCTTTTAACTAGGCAAAATGATCAAACAATTTTTCAGGGTTAAAGTGATTCTTCATCAGTACAAGAGGTGGAAGCTGTCTTGATACCAATGGCCTAGCTGGAGTTTCAGTTAAAGGCCGTGGTTCAAATTTTGCAGATATTTTCCCACAAGGATATAATAAATCTTGATTTTGCTTTTCAAGATTTATAGAGTAAACAAGGACTTTCTGATTCGGAATGGTCTGTTTACCAGACAGCTTTGCATATTTGTAACTCTATGTTGTATTTTTATATACATATATTTTTTCTAGTTTTGGGTTCTTTTTAAGCAGGCTCAAAAGTCCTATTGGTCACTAAGAAATGTAGAGTGTAAAGACTCTACATTTTGTTTTAGTCACAGCGCATCCGCGGGTTACAGTTTTGTCTCTGTGAATGTTTCAAAGTATGGCTGCGCGGGTTTCTTACAACTTTGATGTGGGAGCTGCCAAGTTTTGAGCCTCAGTTTAAGCCGCATTTTTGTTTCTAAGTTACAACTTTGGAGCAGAGCGTGCCACGTAGCAGTTAAGTTTCAAACAATGTTTATGTTTCAACCCTACGGAAAGCGCCATGTGTCATTAGTGGAGGCACTCCCTTTAAGTTTCAGTGTGTGCACAGAGACTATCATGTGTCTTTTATTGTTGCTGCAGAACCCACCAAGTGTTAGCTTCCACATGTTGTTTCCATATATTTTGATGCTAAGTAAAGGATGGATGGTGGGCCAAAGTTTAAAGTTTCAAAGCTGCGGAGAGTGCACATGGAGGATGCGGCGTCAAAGTTCAAAGGTTTTTGACCATCACTTCGGTGATCATTAAATGTTTCTTAAGTGTCACAGAACCTACCAAGTGTAAGCCTCTGCTTAAGTTTCAAAGAGTTTCTAATAATGTTTTGAGTGCTGCGGAAAGTGCCACGTATCAGTTAGTATGTGCACGAAGGCTACCACCTGTCCCTGTTTTCCTCCTTTTGAAACTACCGAGCATTTAAGTTGTGGGACCCATTTGTAATGTGTCTCATGTTTCTAATGCTACGGGTTGTGACATTTGTCATCTATGGAGTTCTCCCGAGCATAAAGACACAATTTTGAGAAGTGTTGCGGAGAAAGACACATGGATTGTTTTGGATGCTATAGAAGCTGCCAAGTGTCAGTTTCCTATTTCTTCTTGAGAGACAAAGGAATTTCAAAGTGTTGCCGCGCATGCTGCCATCTATCACAGAGTTTATAGTTTTGAGTGCGCGAAACCCGCCAGGTGTCTGTCCCTTATATGAAGGAGGCATGCCACATGTATTTTGTCACAGCTAATGGGTTTGTAGGAGAGAGAAAACTATTACAGATTCGAAAGATCTTTTCTGTCAGAGACTTCCAGTTATCTTGAGTTTCGTTGGGCCGTTGGGATTCGATTGTTGCAGACAATCTAGAGTCAATCTTAGGCTATAAATATGTAACATTTGTAATGAATCAGGAGTTTTTTGAGATAGAGAAATTCATATAGTCTATAGAGATCTAGAGATATTTTTCTGTCAGAGATTTAAGAGAGAAGTTGGAGACTTTTGTTGTGACCAGTGGATATCATTTGCCTTTATTTTTGTTATTCTTGATTTAGAAGGTTAATGTACCTGTGCATGTATCTGTGCCTCTTATGTTGGTAGAAAATTAATGAGAAAGACTGAGTTATGTGCCTTGGTTGATATTTCCTGTGTCATTACAAAGTGTCTGATTGTGACCCTTTGATTTTATTCATTTCATCTGTTTATGTTAATCATGCAACATCTTCTATTTAATGTAACTGAATCTTGAGGATAATTCACTGTGCTTAATTTGAGAGAAATACTTATTACTCAGGCGCATCACCATAGTTAGTTTTTTCTTTAATTGTATCTGTAATCCTGTTAGTTTCTACCCTTTTCCTCAAAACCCATTTAAGATAGAGAAGAGCCAACTTCTTTAAAATCTGGAGGTTGTTTCAGGTCGCAAGTCCCACATTCCTGAAACTTCCCATGTTGGTGTTGGAACCTGCGCAATTTTATACATCAACATGGTGGGAGCCAACACCCCACCAAAATTCAAAATCTTGAGAAATAGCAGAGGACTAGGGCATGGGTACCCAAGTCCTAACCCCCAATTTCAACTCAGATCTACATTTTTGGGGGTCTTAGGGACCCAAATCTTAAATTCCTTTCCAAGTTCTATCAATAAGTTACCTCAAAAAGTGAATAATTAACTTCTAAACCTAGTCATTCAGGGTTCCTAGAAGGTCAAAAAATAAAAGGTTGAGAGGTCACCAAGAGTGAGGAGCTAAACTGAGGGAAATTGTACCATTCCATACAAGAGGACAATTTTGAATGTTACACTATCGCAAAGGGAATCATAATTCTTAGGAGAGATGAAAGATGATTTGATAAGAGAACATTCAAAGGAACTTGTTTTAAGTGTGGAGGTAAAGGACATAGAGCATTTGAATGTCATCAGGGAAGTACAAGCAAGAGAACAGAGAAGAGTGCAAGAGAAGCTTATGTAGAGGAAGAACCTATTGGATCACCTAGTTCAGTAGGAAAACCAGAGAAAGAAGAATCATTAGACATGAGAAGATCATTATTTCAAACAGATACAACTGAGGAACCACCACAAAGGAAAAGTTTGTTCCAGACCAAATCCAAACCAGGAGGTAAATATTACAAAGTGATCATTGATAGTGGTAGTACTGATAATTTGGTTTCAGAGGAGATGGTGACTAAGTTGAACTTGGAGAGATTGAAACACCCTAAGCCCTACAAGATAGCTTGGATTTAACATGAACACAAGGTACTTGTGAGTGAACAATGTTTGGTGAAATTTCATATAGGATCTTACAATGATGAATTATTGTGTGATATTATGCCAATAGATGTATGTCATATATTGTAGGATACACCATGGCAGTATGATAGGAAATCTATACATGATGGGAGAAAGAAGACTTATAATATAACATCAAATGGGAAGAAACATATGTTGATACCTTTGGAAGATGAGCCTAAAAGTGAAGTATGTGGGAATGCTAGAATCTGTTTGGTTGATCGAATGAAATTTTTGGATGGATTGAGACATGAGAATATGTGTTTTGATTTGATTCCTAATAAGTGTAGGGACCTAAGTGTAGAGACTATTACCAAAAAGAAAGAAGAACCACCGCTAGAGGAGATAATTGAATTGTTGATAGAATATGAAGATATCATATCAGATAATGTACCTAAGGGATTACCACCAATCTAGAGTATTAGTCATCATATGGACCTTATACCTAGAGCTAGTTTTCCTAATAAAGTAACACACCAGATGACACTAGCAGAGAATACGGCGCTGAATAGATAGATACATGAATTGTTGAGGAAGGATTGATTAGAGAAAGTTTGATCCCATGTGTGGTACCTACAAAACTAGCATTGAAGAAAGATGGAGAATGGAGGATGTGTACAGTCTGTAGAGCAATCAATAAGATCATAGTTAAGTATAGATTTCCATTGCCAAGAATGGATGACATCATGGATTGTTTGAGTGGAGCATAGTATTTCACAAAGATAGACTTGAAGAGTGGATACCATCAGATCATGATCATAGAAGGAGATGAATGGAAGTTTAAATTTAAGACAAATGAGGAATTGTATGAATGGTTAGTGATGCCTTTTGAATTGACTAATGCACCAAGTACTTTCATGAGGTTTTGAAGAAATTCTTGGGTAAGTTTATCATTGTGTACTTGGATGATATTCTAATTTTTAGTAAGGCAAAAGAAGAACATTTGTGGCATATTAGACAAGTATTACTGAGGTTGAGGGAAGAGAAGTTGCTGATAAACATCAAGAAATGTAGTTTCACGAAGGAAGAATTGGTATACTTTGGATTTGTGATTACTGTGAAAGGATTGAAGATGGACCCTGAGAAGGTTAGAACAATTATTGGGTGGCCAACACCAGAGAGCATTGGAGAGGTAAGATCATTCCATGGATTAGCAAGTTTCTACTGGAAGTTCATCAGAAGTTTTAGTTCAGTATGCACACCAATGACAGAGACAATGAGGGGTGACAAAAAGGATTTTAAGTGGACATTAGGAGAAAATAAGAGTTTTGAATTATTGAAGCAAAAAGTGACAAAGAAACTAGTGTTAGCATTACCGGATTTCAACAAAGTATTTCAAGTAGAATGTGATGCTAGTGGAAATGCAATAGGAGTAGTGTTAAGTAAAGAAGGGAGACCAGTAGCATATTTCAGCACTAAGAAGTTGAATGATGCCAGGAGAAGATATTCAGTTTATGACCAGGAGTTCTATGCCATAATTCAAGATTTGAAGAAGTGGAGACATTACTTGTTGCATAAGGATTTTGTGTTGTACACGGATCATCATGATTTACAATATTTGAATAGTCAGGGAAAGTTGAATCAGAGACATATGAGATGGGTAGAGTTCATGCAGAGTTACACATTTGTATTACAGCATAGGAGTGGAAAGTCAAATAAAGTTGCAGATGCATTAAGTAGAAGAAGGAATTTGCTGACAGAGATGAGAGTAGAAGTATTAGGTTTTGAGGAACTGAAGCACATGTATGAAGAAGATCTTGATTTTATAGAACCATTGAAAGCATGTAAGTAACCTGTTTTGACAGATATAAGTAAATGGTTAGAGTATTTCATTCAAGAGGATATGTTGTTCAAAGGAAATCAATTGTGTATACCTAGGAGTTCAATGAGAGATAATTTGATAAAGGAGAAACACAGTGGCGGATTGGTAGGACATTTTGTAATTGATAAGATAGTAGCCTTGGTAATGTTCTCATGAGTATTGTACCCTTATCAAGCATGAAGCTCAACAATCCTATGAAACATGGGATCACCTTCAGATTGTGGGTTGTCTGTGGCGAAGGTGAACCTCCAGAGAGGGCTGGTTCCCTATTGAATCTCCTAAATCTTCTATACTTGTAAGGAAAAGGGATAAAAGGTTTGTTATGAAACTAAAAATTAGATTCTAGGAGGTGATGCACCAAGTTTGTAAGTTCTATTCTTGCTATCTTAACTCACAATTTTCTCTTAAAAGGATTTGGTTACACAACTTAGCTTGAACAATGCTCATACATTAATATTTCATAGGAAGGATGGAATCTTTTCTACTTCTTTGAAGGAAAACTAAGCTTTCACAACTACAAAAGTTTGAAAAAATGGATAACTCAACCTACAACCTATATGAATTAATTGCCTTCTATATCAAATTTAAGGAATGAGACATGAAATTTCAAAGGATTTGTTTAAAATCATAGATCAACTTCTCATCAATATCATTCAATCAATCACATAACACATGTATCTCAGAAGGTAACACACTGATTTATTGAAAAATAATAAGAGTACCTTACAAGAATATCTAAAAAAAAAAGTTGTAAATAATGATGCTATTCTATATGAAAATACTATTGAGTTACAATACAAAAGTTTTCTTTGTTGTGTGCAAAGGAAGAACAAGCAAGAACTTTTTTAAAAGCATCCTATGCTTTCTCTTTTACTATACAAACTCTCCCCAAGCAATGGGGAAGTCAACTCCACTCATACTAAACTCTCCTATGATGTATGAAGTAGTTGGAAAAGAAACCCTCAACCAAATCAGTAAACTCCCAGTTGTTGGGCAAGCAAGGCAAAAAGCCTAAATTTGAGGGTTCAAAACTACTCCATCTTGAGTGACTTTAACCTTGAACTCCCCTCATCTTGCCAGTTGACCAAGTGGACCTCTAAAAATGTTATAGTTTGACTAAAAAGATCAAGTAAACTACAAAATCCCCCTTTTGCATGCCTTTGTACCTCCTATTGACTTGGTCTTTACTCTTCTTTGCATGATTTTAAAGAAATTATAAGTTTATTCTAACAAATATTAAGGTAATTATAATTATTAACTACCTTAATAAGTGTTAGCATAAATTACAATATGATTCTATTTGGATTTATTTTACAAGTATTAAGGTAATTTTAGTAATTATTTACCTTAATATTTGTTAAAATACATTATGATGGTCTTTTGACCATGCAAAGAGAAAAGGACCTATGATGTTTACTTTGGTCTTCAATCCTTGACAAGACCACCGACTCATGATGCAATTTCATTGATTTTATAAGGAAGAAACCTAAAAAGGTCACTGTCTCCAATGATTTCCTTGACTCTTCCTAACACTATGTAAGTTTCTTTCATGACCTTCATGATGTATTTCCTTTGATTTATCAAACAAAAAGAAAGGATGAAGACTTTAGAAGTCTCATCGCTCGGTGTTTGACTAAAATTTTAGGGCACCTTCTTTTATCAAAAGGGTTTTCAAACCCTAACTCAAGCATTATTGTGGTCTATTTTCATTCCTTTGCTCTATTGGTCTAGAGACGCCACAATGGAGCTTAGATTGATGTTCTCTTCTTCACTGGATCTCCTCTCTACAACTGGTAAGCATTTTCTCTTTCTTCTGCTCTGCATACTATGAAATAACAATGAAAGGAAACTTTGCTTCTCTACTTTATTTGTGGTTGTGCCTTATAGGTTATGAAGAGATCTTTACTTCTACTATTTCTATCTCAAAATCCATCTATTATATTGAACCTGTGTACTGTTGATAGTCATTTGAAGGAGTGTTATCTAAAAAATGTGTTGACAGTCCCTCTATTTGTAGTCATACAAACTTGTATGAAGCTTGAAAAGGCTTTCAAACCTATATGTAATGTGTATCTCTATATACCCTACTCCTTTATACCTTGTAGGTTTCAAATTGTATTTTGTAGACTCTAGATATCCAACAAATCAACAAACCATCAAAACACTATTAACTTCAACAAACATGAAATATTTTCACTACTTTGTGTCCTCTCAACTGTCACTATTTGTGACTGTCTCCTTAGATCACTTCTTTGACCACAGTTAAACTCAGTCTCAATCCTCTGGTAAAGTATCAACAAAATTTGAAATGTTGTAGTAAAACTGAACTTAATGTTCCTAAAGCATTTTCAAGTCATGATCTAGTTGTTGGACAAATGTCAAGAGCATGCCTTGGATGAAGGGCAAAAGACTATTGTAACATAGAAAAAGGATCCACCTTTTCTTCAAATGCTTCTATCATTGTTCTGCTATTCCTCATGCTTTTTACATACAACTTACAAATAGCTCTTGTAAGACTCCCTTCTAACTTTATCCATTCTATATCTATAAGGGTTTCTTTGCAATATATTTGTTTGTAGAAGAATCTCTATCTCAGTCAAAACTCCATATTGTTGCTTCATGGGAGCTCTATATTCTTCTTTACAAATGTACAGGATCCTTCAAACAATCTCAAAAACTAGACCCTGGGTCTTTTCCCTTAATGGTAATAGACCTTCCTAAATTTCAATGCTTGATAAGGCTTTCTTGTCTATAAGCCTCATGGAAATTATATGATGGACTCATTGGCACTGTCCTCATAAATGTTGTTCCTAAGACTGTTCAACATACCTCTATGAATGTCATTATACATTTGTTGGTGACTATTATGCTAGGACTTGTGCTTTTGTAATTTTTCCTTTCCTCTATTCCTTCATTGCATTGTCTTTGTCATATTGTGAATGCTCTAGGAGAAATGTAACACCTAAATATGCTTTGATGGTGTAACTCTGCTTCAACACAATCAAGATGACATTTTATGACAGTCAAGGAACTTGAGACTGTGACTGTCCTTTCATAATATGGGCTACTCTCTTACAATGATTTTGTGCCTCTATGTAGGAACCCCTCTCACTATCTATTTCTCCTATATGCATGGTTAGTTTTGAAGCTTTCATTGCTTTGAGACAACCTCCATGGCTACTACAGTCACCAATGACTGTCTACAGTGGCTGCTCCTTAATCTGGACTGCAACATATTCTTAGATCATGACTATCCCTTCTTACTTTGTTAGTTGTTCCATGTCTCATTTAATCTTTGAGAAGCCAATCTCTGTCAATACTTCTCTTGATTATTCTCCAAGACTGTGGGATGACATCTCATGTGGCTCTGTTATTTTTTGGCTGTCATTATACCTTTTGGTCTCTACTATAGCTATTGTATGTTGTTCCCTTCTCATTTGCATATTGTTTTTCTTTTATATCATGAATCTTGTCACTATATACTGTTCACTTTTGGATGACTATTTCCATGGTTTGAAGTCCCTAGGACTAGGTCAACTGCTTCCACACCAACTTGTTGATCTTCTACATTTGCATACTGCTATTGGTCTGAGAAGGTTACTGTTTTAAATGCTTCTCCTTCTTGTAGAGGTTTCTAACTTGGATATAGTGATTGTTTTGTCTTTGAAGAACTCTGTCTATGTCTTTGTGCTAGGTACATGTCTTTACCTAACTCATTGCAGCTATATCCTCTACCAGGATTGCATAACTATTTATCATAGTGATTGTTCTTTCACACAAGCATGACTGCTCCTTTAGCCTGTGATGACTGTCCTGTATATATTGTTTCACTTTAGTCATGCATGCTTGTATGATTACCTCTGTCTTGCATCTGCATGCCCTCTATGATTGATTCCTTCATTGTGGATAGTCCTTTCATGACTGTTGCAAATACTCAAGTGATGTTCTTGTTGACTGTTGATGCTTACAAAGACTGTCCTGTAGCCTGATGATTGTCATGTAGCCTGAAAACAATCAATAGGATTGTTCCTCTTCTTTTACTTGTACACTCAAAATAAAATTTAGAAAAAAAATAGATGCAAGGAGCCTCTCTTCTTCTTGTATGGTCTTCAATTTTTTGCATCTTCTTGTGGTTGCATGTTTACATTTGGATGGTTCTTTATCTCTTTCATTTCCTGTTTGATGCTTTTGAAAAGGGGACATGTACATTTGATGCTCTTACATATATGAATGAAAGGATATCCTGAGCTCTAACATCTCTCTTTCTTCCTCTTGCATCTACTTCTAAAGGTCAAACTGGAGAAAATGAAGATGGTGCAGCTACAAGTGGGGGGTTCATCTTCACAAGCAATGACAGATCCCCTTCTCTTCTCTATGTTTCTTGTTTCAGATGTATACGTGTTCTTTTCATTTCATCATTTATAGTCAATTCCCACAGCTTGTGTGGTAATTTTGAACACAATTTCCTTGTGAATATAAGAAGCTATTTTGTGCAATGACTTGTCTGTTGTTCTTCTTTTGTAAAACTATCAATTGCCTAAGGAAAGTACACCTAAAATTTATTGCTTAATATAGTTGCTTATAATCATAAGTGGATTTAACAAACTATGTACCTTTATCATCTGGAACTTAAACAAGCTATAATGAATAAAATTGAAGCAATCTGAAACTTGTAGCTTACTTTATCATCCTATATGCTTTTAAATGTCTCCTACTCCTGTAGGGTGTCTTTCCCATTTCTATCTAGGCCCTGTAGGAACTCTTAAAGAGTTAATGTATGATTCTGGTAGAAATGATGACTGGAGTGGCCTCCTACCTAGGTAGTAGGCCTTCTAAAGCTAGCAATGAGTTCTTACCCTGCATTACTCTTCTTCTTTTCTTCATGTGTTAGACACCTGATCTAGGTCTCTACTTGTAGGTCTCCTTTAGTATTTTGTAGGAATCATTTGTACTTGTCTCCCTCCTCAAGGTAAAGAATATACAGTGCTGTCCCAACTTTGCCTATTTGGGATGAAGTGCACAAATAGGTAACAGGTAAATGAACATTACTTTTGGCCTCAGATATATAAGGATGTAAGGAAGTTTGTGCAGAGTTGTAGAGTTTGTCAAGTTGCAAAAGGGACTAGACAAAATACTGGTTTGTACAAATATTTGATAGTATTGGAGAGACCTTGGGAAGATATAAGGATGCATTTCATATTAGAATTGCCAAGAAAATAGAGGGCATATGATTTTATATTTGTAGTGGTGAATAGATTTTCAAAGATGTCACATTTCATTCCTTGTGAGAAAAAAAAGGATGCAGTGCATGTTGCTGACCTATTTTTCAAGGAGATTGTGAGATTGCATGGATTACCTAAGAGTATAGTTTCAAACAAAGATAGAAGATTCATTGGATACTTTTGGAGTACATTGTGGAAGAAGATGAAGATAGACCTAAAGTTTAGTTTTGCATTTCATCCATAGACAGATGGACAGACTGAAGTGGTAAATAGGAGTTTGGGTAACTTGTTGAGATGTTTAGTGGGATATAAGGTAGGAAATTGGGATCTAATTCTACCGCAAGCAAAGTTTGCATATAATAATTTAGTGAATAGGATTACAAGGAAGACACCATTTGAGATTGTGACCAAAATGAAACCTAGAGGAGTTGCAGAGTTGAGAGACATCAGTACGGGGAATAAGAGAAGTGCAGAGGCAGAAGAATTTGCAAGATACATGGAGACACTACATAATCAAATCAGGAAGCATTTGGAGGAGATGAATAATAAGTATAATGAGCAAGCAGATGAGAAGACGAGGCACAAAGAATTTTTAGTTGGCGATGAAGTAATGGTATATCTATGAAAAGAGAGATTTCCAGTGGGAACTTACAACAAGCTGAAGATGAAGAAGTTTGGACCATGTCAGATTCTTAGGAAGTTTGATTCAGGAAATGCATATGAAGTGGAGCTACCAGAGACATTTGGTATATCACCTATATTCAACATTGTATACTTATATCAATATCATGAAGGAGAATCAAGTGACAGCATTGAAGATGGATTGAAGAACCAGTTACCACAGCAACAACTAGAGCAGATAGAGGACATCTTGGATAGCAGAGTTAGAGACAACACCAAAGGAAAACAATATAAGGAATATTTGGTAAAGTGGAAAAGCAGACTGAAAGAAGATTCATCATGGATTTCTTAGGCTGAGGTAGACTGCCTTGGTTTTTTCTCTAGCCCCAGCAAAGTGGGGCTCACTTTTTGTATAACCCTAGGTGTTTCATGTAGGAGCATCCCAGGTTGTAGAGAAATCTTGCATCAACTAAAAATATTTGCATTCTTTCTTTCTTTCATTTTTTAGTTCAATTCAGTCAGTTGCAGTTTTAGCATGTTGTACCACATTTCACCGCATCTTCATATCAGAGCATGTGGATCAGGACTTCGCATCTACATATCATCATCTACATCTTATTCATATTTTAAGTCATTTGGATTTGTCTACTAAAAGTTATCGCTATCAAAAGATCATCAGTTTTTACATAACAGAGCATTCAGATAGTTAGTTGTAGGAGAAGGTTTGTGGATAAATTTTGTGACTTGCAGAGCTAAATGAAACATCATACATGACACATATGGATTAGATAGACCTTCCTTAAGGTCTGCACCAATTTTCATGCATTTACGGAGCAATACCAGATGTTGTAGACTGACCTACCTTGTTTCTACATGCTACATCCTTCTTTGGAGTTTGTATCCTGTTGTGGCCAACGCAGAGGATTCTATGAGCTTGAAGATGATATATATAGATCTCTAAGATGTATCAAGAGTAAGTAGTTCTTGGTTAGTAGTTTTAGAATGTGATTTAGAGTTTGATTTCCTTTCTGGAAGGCACTTCAATGCCATATCTTGCATATTTGTGTTAGAACTGAAAGCAACACTACTTCGATGGAAATCTAATTCAAGATAAATTTCAGCATTCTTTAAGTGTGCATTAATAATGGTGATTGTAACAAAACATAAAACCCACTATAGAAAAGATGTCAAACATGAAGAACTCAACACAATGACATAGTGTTTACGTGGAGAAAACCCTTTCAGGTAAAAACTCCACAAGGAAAGAGGCATAAGTTTGTATTAATCTGTAAAAGATCTGTACAATACATCAACTACACAACTCTCTCCACAAGTCTTCAATCTAACAACGTTCTGGCAGTAGCTGAGTAGCTAAAATATGTATTGCAGCAACAAATACATGGAAAATACTTATAGAAATGTTTTCCAACTCATCCTAGGTGTTCACCTTCTCTCTCCTAAGAATCTCCAACCTATAAACATTAATTACCATCTTACAAGCATCTTACTCTTGTCCAAAAATAGTCATGCAAAGGTTGGGCGCCTAAGACTAAATCTAGCCTCTTACAACATCTTATGATGCTTCATAACCATCATAGATTCCATAAAAGAGTATCTATCCAAGATAGGAACCTTGGGCTAAATATAGAAAATATACAACTAACATATCTGTCATATGCGTCATAGAATGACAGAATCTTATGACAACTTGTAGCTGTCATAGATTCACTTACCAAATATTATGACAATTGTCATTGTAATGTTGGAAAATGTCCCCTTGGGGGCTTTTCCCTCATAAGGCTTAGCTCCTAGGTCTTTAGTGTGCATTTAGGACATCTTACTTCATATTTTGGCATCCTAATGGAATGAGACCTAGGATTCATGGCAAATTGGACCTAGGAGGACCCCTTGAGCTTAACCCTGCCCAAAATCAGGGGGGAGGACTTAGGCACCCGCACCCTAGTCCTGCCTTATTTTGGGTCAGGCCCAAATTTTAAGTGTCATTTTATGACCGTTATTTGGTCCCTAGGCCGACACGTTACGTAAGTTTAAATTTTTGAAATCTTGGCAGGAGTGCTTGTAGTTGCATATAAAAGCGTGATTAGGCATTCATTTAGAGACTAGATGGCAATTGTTATGTTTAGGCATTCTCAAGGTGATTCAAGGCTTTCATTGTGTTGCAAGAGTAGACTTGTTTTGTTTATGTGTTTGTATTTGTAGATTTGAGCATCTATCTCCTCATGGAATGAAGAGCATCTTCCTCCCATGAGATCTTCACTACAAGGTGATATCATTGTGCTTTCTATCATTATTTCATTTGGATTTTACCTCTTTCTCACAAAGGCACGCACTTTCTATCTGACAAAGGTATTTGGAAGACTTAAGTGTCCTTCCAGGGCTTGACTGAGGCAAGCTCCTAAACACCACAACCCCCTCCCAAAGTCTGTGATTGCAGGTTACAGGTGTTGCATTTGGAAGAAGTGGATTTGTAGGAAGGATTAGAAGACATCAAGGATTTAGGATCTAAAGAGAAGTAGGACACTGGAGCCTTTTCAGGACTTGGGCACTCGCTCTAGTGTCCTCCGCAGCTAAATTTTTAGAAACATAAGTTATAGTGCAAATCAGTGTCGGAAGGAGGTCAGGATCCCGCAAAGAAGCTGGTACCTTGGACTTGGGTGCCCGCACATTAGTCCCCAACTTTTCCATCTCTGAACCCTAAAAACATGTATGCAATGATTTGTTATTTTGCATCTTCCTGTAGCAGCATTTCTTGTAATTCCTCTTTATTGTCGTTTTCATACAATTAGGGTTTTAATGGTTAATTGAGCATAGGAGAAAGAAAATTATCAATTAAACACCCTAATCCAAGCTTCCCCACATCTCATAGTGACCCTAGGGTATGATAGTGCCCGCCACTTGACCCTAGGTCCTTGAATGTTAAGGTGGAAAGGCGGATTCAAACAACCAAACACTAAAACATCAACAATCCCAATTTCTCCCTAAACATTTTGGTGAACCCATGTTTTTGGACTTAAATTGAAACCTGTTGAGTGTGTTTCTTCAAATTTAGATTGATTTCATTCATTCATATAGTCTTTCATCTTATTGCATTGAAAAAATTACAAAAAAATTGAAAAATTTGCAAAAATTTGAAAACCCTAGCTTGCATTTTCATATAGCTTACTAAATTGCATCAATCTTCCTAAATTTCCCTAATTCATGATTTTTGAATCAGATCTAATATAAACTATAGAAAAACACAAAAATTCATTAATTTCAATTGCATTTTTATAATTAATTTGCTAGGCTTTTGTAGAAATTTTGACAATTTTCATTAAACCTAGTAATTCCAAAATCTAGGGTTATTAGGCAAAAAAAAATTCAAATGTTTCTACTGATTTTAGAGGCTCATTCAAATTTTCATTTGGCTGTACTCTTGCATTTTAGTGTAAATTTGCATTTAGATTTAAAATATTTTTATTTTTGCATAGAAAATTTCAACAAAAACTAGCATTTTTCATACATTTTCATTAGATTTGCATTGACATTATGCACATTAAACCTTGGAATTCATTTTCAGATCTGAGAGAATTTCATTTCCATCATAAATCAGACTTTAAAACATTCACATAGCATTTTGTGTCAAGATCTAAAACCTAGGGCTTCAAAAATAACGATTTTCACTAAATTGAGCCTTATCGACTCTCTAAACTTGCAACATAGGCATTTTGTGAAGGGTATTTTTTCACAATTTTTTTTTATCAGGGTAATTAATTTCTTCCCCTCCTAAAAAACTTTACAGCACCTTTTGATTGGCCTTTTACATTGAAAATTTGGCGAAAAACTACAAATTTTGACTATTTTTACCCTAGGGTTTGACCTAGTTTGCACTCCAACTATGTTGTGATCAATTTTATGGATTAAGGTGACTAATATCATTGGATTTCATTACAACACCTCTTTTTCTAGGTCTTGGAATTGAAAAACCATGAAAAATAGCCTATTTTTGCTATATTTTCACTAGGGTTTTACCTTAAGTGGCACTAAAAGTGTGTTGTGTTGGGTATTTTGACATTAAGTGGCTATTATTACTGATATAATTTGTTTTCCATAATCATTTTCCTCACAACACCCTTGCTTATGCCCTTTTGCATTGAGTTTTGGTGAAAAAGTGCCTATTTTGATATATTTTCACTATATTTTGACTTGGCATTAACTTGAAATTACATCAAGAGTGTGTTGAGAAAGATACTATCACTATTTTGGACTAATATCAGACACATAACTTTCTTCCCTTGACTAAAATCCTTACAACACCCTTTGATTCATTCATTTGCATTAAAAAAGTACAAAATTTCAAGCATTTTTGGCTTTAAAACACATCATCCTCTTAGGGTTTGTCATCCTAGTTTGTGCATTGTGTGTCATGTGCTTTTGCATAACCTTTATGACCCGCTGTCCTAAAAACAATATCCCTTTGAGAAGTAAAAGATTAATGGTATCTAGTGCTCTTGACAAAAACAATATCCCTACCTCTGATAATCCTTTGCACACCTTCTTTACAAAAGGAGAAGCTCAAATTGTGCAAGATATGATACATCCTCCAACCACTATGGAAGATCAAATATTTCATGCTTTTGAGGATGCTGTTGAGGTAGTAGGACATGTACCTAAGGAACAAGTCAATAAGCTTGATAAAGACCTTGACGAATTTCAAGAATATGTGCAAATCGAGAGAATAGCTGAAGAGGCTTTACCTGTGATTCACCAAGTAACAAAATTAATAAAAGAAGGACAAGATGGAATTAATGTTATTTGCATTTTAACACATATTGTGTAAACTAATGTAATGCCAGTGAGTGAATGTGCAAAAGTCATTAACACCATGCCATCACTGTCGCATACTCAAGTTTTAGTACCTATACCGACTACAGGAATATCAACCTTCACATCAACAATATTAACAACTGATGCAAATGTTTGTAGTAATGCCACCACTGGTATTGGAGTATCTAATGGCACCAATCACAAAGCTGTGGGATTTGATTATTTGAACTTGGTCCATAATGTGACTGTTCCTATGAATAATTGTTCTCAACCTCCCATCACACATAGTTATTCCCAACCATCTTCCACCTACCAATATGTCTAACAACCGTTGACTTATTCCCAATCTCCACTTGTCACATCTCAGTATTAATCACCTCCTCACTTTGGTTCCAATTCCTCGCAACAAACTGCATCTCCAAATGATGTCATCCTCAACCAACTTTTACATGGCATGAATGCTTTACAACAAAAAGTAACAAATCTGACAAATTCTTTGCAACCTAGTTTACCAACATATCATTCCCGTAATCCTTTATCTTATGCAATCTTGAGAACCCCTATGCCTGAGAGGTTTGAGACTCCTCGCTTTTAAAAATATGGTGGAAAAGGTGATCCCAATATTCATGTGGCAGCATTCACAACTATGTGTAGTGATTTCTATTTTGAAGAGGATTTGTTGGCAAAACTTTTCCCATGATCTCTCAAAGATACTACTTTAGAATGGTTTTTCTCTTTGCCTCCGAATTCAATACACTCCTTTTCGTAGTTGATTGATCAATTTTTACAACATTTTCAAGTAAATATCAAACCCCAAGTCACTCTAATTGACTTGGTTCAATGCAAACAAGGTCCAAAAGAGAAGTTGACTAAATTCATTAGTTGGTATCAAAGGCTTTATGCACAGATTCAATATCAGATGAAAGATGAAGATGTTCAGAAGATATTTATTACAAATCTACAACCTAATATTCGTGATAAGATCCTCTTGATGAAGTATAACTCCTTTCAACATTTATGCATTGCCCTTCTTGATTTTCAACTTTCGTCTAGTCAGTATGAAAACCAAAACTCATTGGCTCAAGTTGGTCAATCCATGGGTGGATCATTACAAAATAACTTTAAGAGGAACAATAATAATAGGAACTTCATCAAGATTAATAGACCAAATATGAAAAACTTTTTGAATATTTAACCTATATCTAATCCAAAGAAAGCATCATATCAATCAAGAAAGTTTACTCTGATATTTGAGGTTTATCATTCCATTATGAATCAAGCTGTGAGTAATAACATTCTGAAGCTTCCCTCGATCAAGCCTGTTGATCCTAGTAAACAAGGACCTTACTTCGATGCTAATGCCTTTTGTCATTATCATGGGACACAAGGACATGAAACTGAACGATGTATGTGTCTTAAGCATGAAATACAGGACCTTATTAATTCAAATGTCATCCAGGTATCGAGTGTGAATGACAATGGAAACAAATCAATTGCTCTGCCAAATCAAAACTTACAAATCTTCACTAATCCTTTCCCTAAGAACATTGAAAACAATATGGTGGAACACGGTTTAGTGGAAATAGATGAGGATGATTACTTAGACTATGATAGCATCATGGGAATGATTGAAGTAGATAAGAAACAAATGAACAATCCACCTCGTCCACAAGGAAATGGAATTTATGCTGAGGTTCCTCCTTTGTTTTCCTTATATGGATCGAGAGATAATCAAGATAAATCTAAAAAGCAAGAACAATAACCGATACAGATGAGTAAGATGGTATAGGATGATTCCCGTCACCATGCTAGAAAGATTCAACAATGAAAACTTGATAAAAATCATAAAGAGCTAGATGACTATCAATAGTTAAAGAAAACAGTGGTTCCCCTCCTCATAAACAACAAAAAGTTATATTTACACAAGGAGTAACAAATCAAGAATCACACAATAATCAACAAAGCCTTCATAAGAACCACTCAAACTTTGCACTCAACATGATCGAGTACCTCTCCAAGAGGTTTGCAAGTTCCAAAATCTGATACGAAGATCATATAGGTAAGTATCTCTAACCCTTTATCTCTCTCGTGATGTGCTTCCCCTGTGATGTGTTATATGTTGTTCATGCCTCCTAGAATGACCTTGGATTCTCCTGTAAGGTCTAGGATACCAGGAGACTACCTCTATTGTGGCCTTCTTCTATTGGTATCATCATTCTTCTATATTGCCTCTCTCTCTGATTTCATTGTTGTGTGTTGTGTCTTACGGACATAGTGTCGTAGTTGGTGACTTGGGGGCACCCTCCTACATGACTGTCCCTAAGACACTTGCTTCTCCTCTCTTATTTATTGTTTCCCTTCCTCTAGTGTTTCCACCTAGCAGGCGGATGATGAAAAACATTTAAACTAATGTAGACCTAGTGTCCCTTTCGAGAGCAATCAAAAAATGGACTTACTTCTTAATATGACGATGGGGTTATATATTTTATTCAACACTTGGCTAGTGGAAGCACTCGTGCTTTTTGCGTAGTGATTTTGATGGTGTTCTATCTCATTTAGAAAACATAACAATACTGCTACTCCATGCACTTTGTCTACCTTGAATCTTGCATGCCTCAGATTTCATATGCATTGATGTTGTTTATCATGATGTTGTAGACACTAACATGTTTCTTGTAGGGATGTGTTTGTGGGAACATTTGGCAATCATGAAGTACATGTCACCTCCGGGGGGCATGGGCTTTGTGATAGATTGTGTTCCCTTGTGTGTTTTCTTCCTACCTTAATGTGCTTGATATCGATACTTAATATCAACCACCTTAAGGTGGGGGCATATATAAGGTAAGCTACCTATTGTAGATGTTAGCAATGTGCTTGTCCTCAGATGCAGTTTAAAGACTAGCTCGATGAGTGCTTCCTACATCTTGAGTTTGTTTGCAATCAATCAATCAATCATGTAAGCCCTCTACGGAGGCATGATATTGCGTATATCCTTTTTATCTTAAGCCCTCTGCGGAGGTAGGGATGGTATATTTCTCAGAGCAGATTACATCATCCTATTATTTTCAAAAGTCCTCTACAGAGGCGTGGAGCGGTTTTGTAACTAAATCAACCCTTAAGCATGTTTTCGGTGATTGTTGTGGCAAAGCCCAATCATCAGTGTGTGCCTGTAATGTGCCTAAGATGGTGATGAGCCTAGAAATAGGGAACACATCATCACTTGTCTGTCGTGTTTCCTCCGTGTCTTCAAGTGTGTGTGTTTGGCGTGCTTGTTTTGTGTGGCGTGTTTGTTGCCCCATATGCAGTCTAAAGACTAGCATGATGAGTGCTTCCTACATTTTGGGAGGTTTTGCATGTCTTGCATGTGTCTTGCCCCATATATACAGTCTAAAGACTTGCTCAATGAGTGCATCCTATATAATGGGAGGTTTGTTTACTTTCCAATACTTGCATTTGTATTTCATATATATGAGAAAAAGAAAAGAAAAGAAATCATGGCTGTCTTCCATGCATTAATGTGTCTTCTATGCATTGACTGTCTTCTCCATGTTTTGCATGACTGTAACTATCTTCTTCGTGTTTTGTGTGCCTGTTACTGTCTTCTATGTGATTGGTGTGTCTTCTTCGTGCTTGGCGTGTTTATTGTGTTTGTGACCGTACTTTAATGCATGTATTGGCCTCACGTTTATACATACATTAAAGTGGGAGCTTAATGTAACATTAGAAAATGTCCCCTTGGGGGCTTTTCCCTCATAAGGTTTAGCTCCCAGGTCTTTAGTGTGCATTTAGGACATCTTACTTCATATTTTGGCATCCCAATGGAATGAGACCTAGGTTTCATGAAAAATTGGACCTAGGAGGACCCCTTGAGCTTAACCCTACCCAAAATAGGGGGGAGGATTTGGACACCCGCGGCCTAGTCCTGCCCTATTTTGGGTCAGGCCCAAATTTTAAGTGTCAGTTTATGACTGTTATTTAGTCCCTAAGCTGACACGGTAAGTTTGAATTTTTGAAATCTTGGCGGGAGTGCTTGTAGTTGCATATAAAAGTATGATTAGGAACTCATTTAGAGACTAGATGGCAATTGTTATGTTTAGGCATTCTCAAGGTGATTCAAGGCTTTCATTGTGTTGCAAGAGCAGACTTGTTTTGTTTATGTGTTTGTATTTGTAGATTTGAGCATCTATCTACTCATGGAATGAAGAGCATCTTCCTCCCATGAGATCTTCACTACAAGGTGATATCATTGTGCTTTCTATCATTGTTTCATTTGGATTTTACCTCTGCCTCTCAAGGGCACGCACTCTCTATCTGACAAAGGTGTTTGGAAGACTTAAGTGTCCTTCCAGGGCTTGACTGAGGCAAGCTCCTAAACACCACAACCCCCTCCCAAAGTTTGTGATTGCAGGTTACAGGTGTCACATTTGGAAGAAGTGGAGTTGCAGGAAGGATTAGCAGACATCAAAGATTTAGGATCTGAAGAGAAGTAGGACACTAGAGCCTTTTCAAGACTCGGGTGCTCCCTCTAGTGTCCTCCACAGCTGAATTTTTGGAAACAAAAGTTATAGTGCAAATCAGTGTCAGAAGGAGGTCAGGATCCCACAAAGAAGCTGGTACCTTGGACTTGGGCACCTGCACCTTAGTCCCTAACTTTTCCATATCTGAACCCTAAAAATAGGTATGCAGTGATTTGTTATTTTACAGCTTCTTGTAGCAGTATTTCCTGTAATTCATCCATTTACTGTCGTGTTCATACAATTAGGGTTTTAATGGTTAATTGAGCATAGGAGAAAGAAAATTAGTAATTAAACACCCTAATCCAAGCTTCCCCACATCTCATAGTGACTCTAGGGTATGATATTGCCCGCCACTCACTCGACCCTAGGTCCTTGAATGTTAAGGTGGAAAGGCGGATTCAAACAATCAAACACTACAACATAAACAATCCCAATTTCCCCCTAAACAGTCATACATGCCAAATATAGTAGATTCATCAAGGGAAAATTCCTACCCTCATTTACTTTGATTTTTTTACATTTGCCAACAGTAAAAGTCACTCTGTAATTACCTCCCGTTACTCCAAAATTACCCATGCCAATGAAACTAGTACATCTCCTCATGGATAATTACAAATTACATATAATAAATGAAATAAATACAATATTGGGATTTACAAGGTTAATGGAACCTTATCCCAACATTCTCCCACTTAACATTATACATTGTAAATCAACCCATAGGAAATCAAATGAAAAATAATCAGGCACTAGAAACAAGGTCCATGGCCTCTCTACGCCACACAAACTTCTCTGTGCTCACAGGCTTGGTCAATGAATCTACAACATTTTCCTGAGTGTCTATCTTCTTCATCTCAATCTATCCATTTGCAACCAATTCTTGAACAAAGTGGTATTAAACATCAACATGCTTAGTCTAAGTATGATACATGGGATTCTTGGCCAAACAAATAGCACTCTGGCTATCACAACCAATCTGAATGATCCTGCAATCAAAACCAATACTTGTACATAGTCTTCTCAACCAAACTGTCTCCTTAGAAACATGAGCTGTAGCCATATACTCTACTTCTATGGTGGATAAAGCAATTGTGGGCTGCCTCTTACTCATCGAACTCAATACACCTCCATATAAAGTAAACACATAGCCACTAGTGGACCTTTGACTATCCAAGTCTCCTGCCCAATCTGCATCAAAAAAACCCTATATGTCCAAAGATTTATCAGTACTATCAGTACCAGAATAAACCAAACAATGATCAGGAGTACCTGTAAGATATTTAAACACCCTCTTCACATAGTTCCAATGATGTCTACCAGGGTTAGACATAAATCTGCTCAAAACTCCCACTGCTTGGGCAATATCTAGTCTAGTGCAAACCATTGCATACATCAAACTCCCTACAACACTAGCATATGGCACATTAGACATATCCTCAAGATCATCCTCAGTCTTTGGACACATATCTAATGAAAGCTTAGTACCAATGGGTAAAGGACCTCTAACTGGGTTACAATCCTACAAACTAAACCTCTACAAAATAGTATTCATATACTTAATTTGTGACAGCCAAAGCTTTCTGTTAAATCTATCCCTCCTAATCTCCATTCCTAAAATATACCTTGCAGCACCAAGATCCTTCATCTCAAATGCACCTGAAAGTTGGGCTTTAAGCTCACTAATCATACCCTTAGTATTGCTAAAAAACAACATGTCATCAACATACAAAGCAATAACCAGTATAGAATCATCAACACAATAAATGTAAACACAGTGATCCTCCTCACTTCTAACAAAATCTAATTTCAAAACAAATGAGTCAAACATTTGATACCACATTCTAGGGGGCTATTTCAGACCATAAAGAGACCTCTTTAACCTGCAAACCCAATGTTCTTTTCCTTTTACCTCAAAACCTATAGGTTGTTGCATATAAATTTCTTCTTCAAGATCTCCATGCAAGAACGCAATCTTAACATCCATTTGCTCAATCTCCCAATCATAATCTTAGCAATAGATAAGAGAAATCTAATATAAGTCAATTTAGCAATAGGAGAGGATATCTCACCAAAATCAACTCCCTCTCTCTAGGAGTAGCCCTTGGCTACCAGTCTAGCCTTGTACTTCTCCAATGACTCGTCTGCTCCAAATTTCTTCTTGAAGACCCACTTACATCCTATGGCCTTTCTTCCTTTGGGCAAACAAACAATATCCCAGGTGTTACAGGAGTCTAAAGCCATCATCTCCTCTAGTATGCCTAACTACCAAGACACTATCATCTACAGAAATAGCTTCCTTGTAGGATCTAGTTTAATCATTAGTATTCAATAAAGCATATACACAACAAAAATCTGGTGGGCTATACCTATCAACTAGATTCCATTATCTTGTGGATCTCCTCAAGGGTGGAGTAAGAGACTCTACTTGTTCTTCTGCATGATCATCTGCAACAACTTCTTCTATAACTATAGACTCATCTTCATCAGAACTACTCAACTCTTCTTCTTCTTCACCCCCCAATCCATCATTCTATTCTTCCTGAGGTGCATCTTGCTACTCTAAATCAAAGTGCACCTTATTTACCTTTTCTTCTTTTTCTTTTGGCTACTCATGTTCAGAAATAGCTCTAAGTTCCCTAGAAATAACATCTCTAGAAAAGATAATCTTGTGGGTTAGTGGATTCCAAAGCTTATAACCTTTCACATTATCACCACATCCAATGAATGTACACTTTTCATCCTTTGGATCTAACTTAGATCACTTTTCCTTAGGCACATTAACAAAAGCCTCATAGCCAGAAACCCTTAAATGTGAACAAGAAGGTTTCTTACCTATCCACACTTCGTAAGGTATCGAATCAAGAGCCTTACAAGGAGATATATTTATCAAGTAGCAAGCAGTACACACAGCCTCTGCCCAAAACCATTTATCTAACTATTCATCACTAAACATACTTCTGGTCCTTTCCATAATTATTTAGTTCATCCTTTCTGCAACACCATTCTGTTGTGGTGTACACAGAGTTGTCTTTTGTCTGATTATACCTGCATGCTTGCAAAACTCATCAAATTCCTTAGAGCAATATTCCCCTCCATTATCAGATCTTAATATTTTTATCTTTAAACCTGATTGGTTCTCTACTAAGACTTTGAATTCCTTAAACTTAGTGAAAACTTTAGATTTATGTTTCATAAAATAAATCGATGTAAATCTAGATACATCATCAATGAAGGTGACAAAATAACAATATTTTCCAAGAGATTCATTATCCACAGGTCCAACACATCCGTATGAATAATTTCTAATTTCTCTTTTGCTCTATTGCTTCCTGAAGGAAATGATTTTCTATTTTGTTTACCAAACACACAATGCTCATAGAAATCAAAGTGCTCATCAAAATAAGAGAAACCATCCAACAATTCTTTATTCTTAATAGTTTTTAATACATTATTGCTTGTGTGGCCTAATCTGCGATGCCACAACATACAAGTGTTTTTAGAAGCCTCAAAAATATAAGAGGAATTACAAACTATAGTGGCTTCAAACTTAAACAAGTTCCCAAATCTCTTTCCTTTCGCTACCACCATTTTCCCTCTCACCAATCTACAAACATGCTTGTCAAATGTCACATGCATTCCCAAATCATTCAACTTTAAAATTAAAATTAGATTTCTAGCTAATCCAAGAACATGTAAAACACCAGGGATGGTTTTAATCCTCCCATCACTGAAACACAACAATACCTTTCCTTTCCTGACAATCAAAAATGAAGAGTTGTCACCAAGGTAGATATTACCTCCATCATATTCTTCATATGTGGAGAACCATTCCTTATGAGGGGTCATATGAAACAAGCATTCTGAGTCAACCAACTAGTGATCATTAAAAATAACATTACATCCATAAAGTAAAACATCTTCACCTACATTCAAGGACTTATCTGAAGCACTCTCCCACTGTTTCTTGGGGTTTCTACACTCCTTCACATGTCCTCTTTTACTGTAGTTCCAACACTTAACTTTGTTCTTTTTACTAGGAGTCTTAGACTGGTCCTTGGACTTGTCCTTAGCCCCTTTCTGATCTCCTTTTGGTCCCCTTTCCTTAGACCTTCGCCTAACACTGAGAGCATCCCCTGAACTATTTGAACTCTTCTTTCTCAATTCCTGTGATAGTAGCACTGAAATAAGAGCATCCAACTTCAGATCTGTGAGGTTAACAGTGATAACAAGGATAGCATTCTCCCAAGACTCCGGTAAAGAACAAAGAAGTAAGATACATTTATCTTCCTCATCTACTGCAACATTTACCAATGCTACTATTCCTTGAATCATTGTAGGCATATTTAGCCTGACTAATAACCAAATCCCATGCCAAAACATGCTACTTTGTAAGGCACCTTAGAAGGTTT
The DNA here is from genome assembly GCA_027924645.1 of Cunninghamia lanceolata. NCBI lineage: Eukaryota > Viridiplantae > Streptophyta > Pinopsida > Cupressales > Cupressaceae > Cunninghamia > Cunninghamia lanceolata. The sequence goes on from BSBN01000070.1 coordinate 708,549, forward strand.
CCAAGAGACCTGTTAACCACCTCAGTCTGACCATCAGTTTGTGGATGGTAGGCTGATGAAAAAGACAACTGTGTGCCTAGCTTCTTCCACAAGGTCCTCCAGAAGTGACCTACAAACTTAGAATCTCTGTCAGTTACAATGGACAATGGTAAACCGTGTATCCTTACTACCTCTCTGAAAAACAGGCCTGCAACATGAGATGCATCATTTGTGCATTTACATGGCACAAAATGAGCCATCTTGCTAAACCTATCAACAATGACAAACACACTATCCACCCCTCTGGCTATCCTAGGTAAACCAAGCACAAAATCCATGCTGATACTTTCCCAAGGTCTATTGGGAATGGGCAGGGGCTGGTATAGACCTGCATTTGAAGACACACCTTTGGATCTTTGACAGATTGCACAACTAGCTACATATTTTCTCAAATCTGATTGCACCTTTGTCCAAAAATAGAACCTTGTGACTTCTTCAAGTGTCTTGTCCAAGCCAAAATGTCCTCCTAAAGAACCATTATGCTTCTCCTTGATGATGTTGTCCCACATAGAGCACTTAGGAACACACAACAAATTGCCCTTAAACAAGAGGCCTTCCTGCAAAACAAAATCTGCATACTCTCCATGGAATGTGTTAGCCAAGTTCACACAAACATCATAAGCCTCTTTGAAATCAGAATCTTCTTTATACAGCTCTTTGAAATAGTCAATACCCATGCTTTCTAATTGAATTTCCTGAACAAGAAGCAACCTCCTACTTAATGCATCAGCTACCTTATTAGAGACACCTCTTTTGTGCTTAATTGTGAAAGTATAAACTTGTAGCTATTCCATCCATTTAACATGTCTATGGTTCAATTTTTCTTGACTGTTTAGAAAGCTTAAAGCATGATTGTCAGTAAATACAATAAATTCCTTGGGCAGCAAATAGTGTCTCCATTTCTTAAGAGCTTGCACCATTGCATAGAGTTCTAAGTCATAGGTAGAATACCTTTGCTTGGCTTCATTCAACTTTTCTAAAAAGAATGCCACTGGATGTCCTTCTTGGCTAAGAACAGCACCAATAGCTTGCTGACTTGCATCACACTCAACAACAAATACCTTATCAAAATCAGGGAGTACTAAGGTAGGTAACTCAGCCACCTTTGTTTTCAACAACTCAAAACTATCATCAGCTTCCTTTGTCCACTGGAATCTACATGTGACTCCACCCTTGATGGTGTTGAGGATGGGAGCACTAATGTGACTGAAACCTCTGATAAACTTCCTATAGAAAGTCGCCAATCCATGGAAACTTCTCACATCTCCCACTATTTTTGGGGTAGGCCAACTGAGAATAGCCTCAACCTTAGAGGGATCCATCTTCAAACAGCCATTAGAAATGACAAATCCCAGGTATACAAGTTTAGTTTTCATAAACTCACATTTGTCTAAGTTGATCATCAACTTGTGTTCATGCAGCTTCTCTAACACCTGACCCACATGCTTCACATGGTCTTCCCTTGTCCTACTGAAGATTAGTATGTCATCAAGATAAACAATAACAAATTTACCAATGAATTCAACTAATACCTCATTCATCAAGCGCATAAATGTACTTGGCGCATTGCTAAGACCAAATGGCATAACAAGCCATTCATAAAGACCTTCATTGGTCTTGAAAGTAGTCTTCCATTCATCTCCCTGTCTGATCTGGATTTGATGATATCCAGATTTCAAATCAATCTTTGAGTAATAGCATGATCCTCCTAGGTAATCCAAGAGATCTTCAATCCTTGGCATTGGAAATTTGTATCTTATGGTGATCTTGTTTATGGCCCTAGAATCTGTGCATAGCCTCCACTTTCCATCCTTCTTAGGAGCCAGCACACTTGGAACTGCACAGGGACTTAGACTCTTCCTAATCAGCCCTTTCTCCAGAAGATCTTGAATTTGCCTTGCCACCTCTTCATTTTGCTGTGGAGTCAGCTTGTATGCAGCCTTGTTAGGCAATGTAGCACTAGGTATTAAGTCAATTTGATGATTAATATCCCTCATGGGTGGTAAGGAGTTGGGAACTTCCTCTACCACAAGGTCTTGATACTTATCCAGAAGTTGCTGTACTTCCAATGGAATCTCCTTCTGTTTTTGATCTTGCTGATCTGATCCACTCTTGGGCTTCATGACCAAGGCATACCCTTGGTTGTCATTCTCCTTCAAGATATTTAGGAATTCATTTCCATTCACCAACATGACACTGTTGTTATTTTCCTTTCCCCTGGGTTGCTCCAACAAAGGATCCATTTTGAATGGCCTTCCATTCTTAGTGATGACATAAGTGTTCTTCTCACCATCATGCTGAGCTTTAACATCATATTGCCATGGACAACCAAGAAGCAGGTGACATGCATCCATATGGATGATTTCACATAGCACTTTGTCCTTGTAGTCACCAATTGCAAATTCAACCCAAGCTTGTTCCTCCACCATGAAACTTTGGTTCTTGTTCAACCAAGAGATCTTGTGAGGACTGATATGAGGTAGCCTCTTCAACTTGTACTTCTCAACCATCTCAATGGATACCACATTCTCAGTAGACCCTGAATCCACTATGATTTTGCAAAGTTTCCCATAGTCTAGGCCTTGGGTTCTAAAAAGATTCTTTCTCTGAGGGGGTTCTGGCTTCAATGGCATCTTCAACATAGACCTTTTTATCATCATACTTTCTCCATCTAGAACAGGTGCAGCACTTCCCATTGGTGAATTCACACCTTCACAGTCATCATCTTTCACTAACTGATTTCTCTTCCCACTGTCATGAGAGCTGTTGGCTTTACCTGGACATTTGTTCATTGTATGGCCAACTTGGTTGCAGCCATAACATCTTCCAGTGAAGACTCCTAGTCCTCTACCACCTCCACCATTTCTACCTCTACCATTATGATTTCTACCACCTCTGAAACCTCCTCTATGCTCTGTTGCTGATTGAGTTTCTTGTTGGCTGTTATTTTCAGTTTTGTTGAACTATCCACGGCCAAAATTGCCTCTACCTCTTTGATTTCTGCCACCTCTACCTCTGGCACTTTGATCACCCTTCCTTCTCAGTTTTTCCTCAGCTCTGGAAGCCAACAGGAAACATTCATCCACTGTCTTTGGTAACACCAAACTTATCTCATCTTGCAGATTGTATTTCAGTCCATTCAGGTACCTAGCCACCATTCCTTTTTCATCCTCATTATGATTGGCCCTCATACTGTGTCTATGAAATTCTTCTGTGTAGGCAGCCACATCCATGTCTTTTTGTCTCAAATTCTGAAATCTCCTTATGACTTGGATCTCATAGTCAGGTGGCATGAACTTGCTTCTGAGCATAGCCACCATTCTGCTCCATTTAGTGATGGGACTCTTCCCAATCTTCTCCCTCTCACTTTGCATATAGTTCCACCATACAAGTGCAGAACCTCTTAGCCTTGTCTTGGCAAATTTGACCTTTTTGCTGTCATTGAACTCCTTATAATCAAAAAAATTGCACATAGCTTCTATCCAATCAGTGAGAACATCTCCATCCAACTTGCCATGGAAGGTAGGCACCTCCATCTTGGGATCACCACTATCTCCATGAGCACCCTTAAGTGCATTCAAGAAGGCTTTCTTACCTGCAGACATATCCTGCTCCTGAGGATCCTCTTCTATCTCTGTTTCTTCATTTGTGTCTGAAGAACTTCCTTCTTCTTTGGTCTTACCTTTAGACTTCTTCTCTTCCTGCAATTTTGCTTCTTGCAGTCTTGCTTCAACCATCTCTTCCACCAACTTCTTGATGGCATCTTGACTCATTGTCTTGGGAGGCATTGTACTAGCCTCTGTTTCAATTTCCTCTTCTGACATACACTTGCTTCCAATCAGAATATTGGCTCTGATACCAATATGATGTAGAGGTATAGGTAAGATTGTATTAGCTCTACTAACTTTCTCCAAAGGTATACCAGGTGTTTGTGTTTACAAGCCTCACAAGGCTGCTACAGGAGTCAACTTAGCCTAAGATCACCCTCTGGTGTCATCCTTCAGACTATTCACCACTCACTTTGGGGAGTCACAGCTCAACCCAACTTAGAAGCACAACACACCCTTAAGAGCCCAACATCTACTACCAATACCCCTACCAACATAGGTAACAACATCCATTTATTATACACTTATCTTTGATATGCATGGTACAAGGTCACTGACCAATAAACTATGTTTTACTTCCAAACACAACAGTGGACAGCAAATTGAGTATGACTGTCATAAACAAGGTTCTAGGATAGTATTTAAGAGTAGGCTTAAGTCTTGTTTAATAACCTCTCAAGGTCTCCAATGGACCTCAACTCCAATTGCATACCTAGGTTCTCACATAACAACAACTATGCATCAAACTTGGAGGACAGCAAATTGTTTTTGGACTGTTTTATGACAGTAGTCAAGAGTGTTTCACCTATACACAAGGGTTCAAACCTTCAACACTCTTCCAGAGACTTTATATAACCACTAACATTGAATGCATATTCTCCATTAGGTGTGAAACAAAACAACCTTCTAATTGTTTGCAGGCCCCCACTGTATTTAAAGGTAGAGGATAGCAAATTGCTAGGTGACTGTCCTATGACAGTTTCAACATGACAGTTTTAGACCTTATGGATAACAAAGCCAATGCCAACTCCTTAACATCAAGGGTCTCCTCACAATAGAACATACACCTACACAAGGTCATGAAATTACTGACCAATACCATACCCCTGCATTTATCATGACAAAAAGCTTTGACTGTCTATGACTGTCATGAAAAGACAGCAATTCAAGAAGGTTAACTCCATAGACAAAAGAGACAATTAAAACCACCTTATGTGTTTATACTTGCACAAGTCCTACACCACTTGATTCATATTCAAATGCTCTTCAAGAAAAAGTACTTTCATCCATGCATGCCGTAATGCACCGTACTGTAGGTGTTAGAAGACAGCAAACTATTTTTTTTTCTTAAAACCAAGGTCTAAATGGCTAGTAATGGACAAAGAAATGCATCTAATATGACTGCACCAGATATACCAAGTCTTAGACTGGTCAATCTCCACCAGCAAACACCATTTCCAACTTGCATCTATCAAAACAAATTGCTGTTTTTGCTGTCATAACACAGCCACCTTTAATTTCTCAACTAGTAACCAATGATACTAGTTAGATTCATGCCTCATACTCTGCAGAGAAGGAGTTAAACTGCAAATCAAAAGAAAACACTAAATCTACCTTGTCTTCCTTCATCCCACCTAGAAATGGGCATCCATCATCAAAGGGTAGAGGAAGAACTAAGCATTTTATCAACAAACCCTAGCAATGGAGGGTTAGAAACCTATCTGTAGATAATGGAATCAAACAACACAATATAAATGTTTCAAAAGCTGAAAACCACTACAAATGAAAGACAATTTGATCAACTCAAATAAATCTCAGACCATAACTCCTCTACAGGCCGTACCAGCCGTACAAGTTGCTGTTCTCACAAAAAAAACATAAAACACAGCTTTTTCTTTATGAAACTCCTCTCTTCTATATTATATTTTTGGCATGTTTTAACAACTGAAGTTTATAGGAAGTTCCAAAAACTCTTCCACTTCCCATTTGTCCGTACAACTGCCTAGGAAGGTAGAAAATCTAAGGAAAAGGCAGTTTTCTTCATAAGGAATAAGTTTCTAAAGAAAATTCCAAATTTCAAAAAGACAACTCCTAGAAAATAGGCCTAGATGAACTCCAAAGTAGACTAGTCAATGAAATGACTAATTCTTTTATTTCAACACAACAAAATGGCTTTTAAAGCCTTAGAGGTAACTAACTAACATGAAAAAATTAACTAGAAAACAACACAAAACTGAGCTCCTGCACCACATAATCTTATGACAACTTGCAGTTGTCATAGATTCACTTTACATGCCAAATATAGTAGATTCCTTGAGGGAAAATGCCTACCGTCATTTACATTGATTTTTTTTACATTTGCCAACAGTAAATGTCACTCCGTAATTATCTTTGGTTACTCCAAAATTACCCCTGTCAGTGAAACTAGTACATCTCCTCATGGATAATTACAAAGTATATATAATAAGTGAAATAAATACAATATTGGGATTTACAAGGTTAATGGCACCTTATCCCAACAATCTGTTGTAGCCTAGAAAGCAGGCCTGTGAGCCCTTTGATTGTAGCTTGCATGTTTCCAACATATGAGCATTGTAATTCTTTGATATTCTAAATATATGAATCTTCCATTGCATTCTATGATTGTGTTGTTTTTATTGTGTTTACTCTAGTTGCATGGTTTGGATAGTTCATTCTATGAACCCTTCGACCGTGACTGCACCAAAAATTAATTATTTAAGGTAGTTCCAAACGAAACCTTATCGGTCAATAAGGCCTTGCCCCTATAGAATCTGCCCCAGATAGTTCCACCTGAAACCTTACTGGGCAGAACCATACCGTTCAATAAAGTTTCAGGTGGAATTGTCTATGTGGCATCCTATGTGGGACTCCACCCCCCCTTCCCCACAATTTTCAAAAAATTTCATCTTCTGCTAGTAATTTCTGCCATTAAAATACATTTTTAAAAATAATTGATGAATACCCTTTTGTAGTGCTCAGAACATAGATTGTAGAAGTATTTTTTTTATTTTGATTATTTTTATAATATATATTTTATATTTATTGTAAGTAGGTTTTTCCCATTAAACATCAAGCTGATTAGAAAATAAATATTAATAGGTAAAACCTATTCAAAAATTTTGAAAAACACATGGTTCACTAGAGAATGGAATCCTTTCCAAGAGGGTATTTTATTTTTAATTATATAATGTAAAAAAGTTGATGTCCCATGGAAACTACTATGTTCTGATTAAAATTGACTTTAAAAAAAATTTAAAAAAAAACTATCAAAAATTAAAAATTTTCTTACCATGCACTAGATATTTGAGTTGGATAATTAGGAAAAAAAATTTGAAAGAAAAAAAATTTGCTACATTTTTCTTGACGTCCCGTCGATGTCACTTTTTTTGAAAAATATAAGCATTTAAAATTCATCAATTAAATTTATAAAAATAATATCCACCTATTTTTTAAAAAAATTTAAAAATTATAAGCGTAAACTACATCAAAAATTGTACATTTCATTAGTTTATGTCATTTTAAAATTCAAAACATACATATGACTTTTTTGACGTTTAAGTTGGAAAAATATGTGTGTTGGTCTTCCGTTTATAAAAGTGTGACACAGTTCTGAACCAAAGTCCCTACAACATTATACATCAAATATGCAATCAATATAATGAAGAAAATGAAGTTATTTTTAAGGCTTCATTTACAAAAAGGTTGTGTTAAAAACATGACCTAATTAAAACTTGAGATTGGAAACTAGTGCAAAGTAAAATAAAAATAGAGATTGAAGAGAAAGATAGGCATCTCATGGGTAGATGAATTGCACCCTAAAGGAAATTCACAATATAAAATGCGTTTGTGTATGTTAGAATCAATATGGGAACATTTTGATAATGAATTTATATTATTTGAGGGTGGAGCTCATTACCTAGATCCAATAAAGAGGATCTCAATTTAATAAACCAAGCAATACTATAGATAATTTAGGTTCTATTTAAAAATTAAAAAATGGAACTAACTATTATATTTGAGTCAAGTGAAGTTTTAATTTTTAAATGATAGATAAAATAGACTTCAAAGCTTGGTGACAATATATAAAACTTAAAAACAATATTATTTGTAAAATAACGGATTAGATCAATTGCCATCATGTTAACAAGTGACAACATCCTCTAGCATTATAACATTTTAGGAAAACTATTACAATCTTTTAGTTCTAATGACAACATTTAATAAAAATAAAAGTTGGGACACATTATCTTTATGTCATGCCCCATTTCTATAAACAAACTTGTTTCATCCATTACTTCAAAGACATCTACTTAGAAGAGAAATAACTATGATGATTATGAAGTTCTAACAAGCTTAGGAGAATGAGTTTACTCCCTGCAATAAATTATGATTTAAAATGTTAATATTATTGTGTTAATAGACTAACTACTTGTTGTGTACATGAGGTGTATGCAGGGACAAAGTTTTGCCCTCCAGAAGAGGAGGGAGAGCATCACTAAGGAGAGGGAATTAGATCACGAGAAATAAGTGATTAATGTGCCATTAGGGAGTCCACACAATTTTCATGTAAAGGCTACGTCATTGTGGTGAACATTTTAGTCTACATATTTTCAGTTAGGATAAGCAGTGCCTTGATGTCAATGTGGTCTTTTTATTAAAGTATGTTAAAAAAAAATATCGTCAGATAGATGAACTTATCTTCCATGTTGACATTCCTTAAATTTGTACTTGTTTCTACTTGCAAAGTCAACTTGAGAAGCCAACCAATCAAGTCTATTCACTCAAAGCATCTCTAGTATGGCAAATTGGCTTTTTGAGACACTTAGGTTGTCTTTGTGCCATCAAACGCAAAATAGAGAATTTAATATTCTTTTTCCTTACTTATAAAAAGTTAGCCCTAGGTAATAAATAGCTATCTTCAACTATTAAGTATAATATATATATATATAAAGAAGTATTTTAATTATTTTTTGCATTAGAGAAGACCCCTTCGTAACCTCCTAGATTTTAGGAGAGTCGAGGAGGGGCACTGCCTTCCCATGTCACCTAAATGTAGGCATGCCAAGAAGCTGCGGAGTGGGGGGTAAGCAGTCACTTCTTGAAGGAAAGAGAAGATATCTCTTTAAAAAGAGAGTAGAAAGAAGGAAAAGACATAGGGAGGATAGGCGAGAGCTTAAGGGGAACAATATAAAGAATTTGTTTTGAGTATGTTTCTTTAAAACCAGAGGGTGTACAATGTTAAAGCAAGTAATAGATCTACATAAGGTGGAGGATGAAAGAGGGAGTGGAAGTTTCCATCTCTAGTAATCTCAAACAGTTGTCACCATCACGTTCTCTTCTATCTTATTACTAGATTAATTGTCGACCATAACTAGTATGAGGTTTACCATTGATATGCCTATGAAAGGCTGATAACTTTTTTATTTCAAACTATTGATATGCCTGTGAAATGCTGATAAATTTTATATTTCATACTATTGATATGCCTGTAAGATGTCGTTAATCTTTTACTAAACTGTTGTAAGCCTATGAAAGGCCGATAATTTTTATATTCATTCTGTTGATATGCCTATAAAAGGACAATAATCTTTTAATTCTATCGATGAAAGTCTGAGTAAGGCTGATAGTATCATTAAGGATGATATAATCATATTGTTGTCAAGCCTGAGTAAGGCCAATATAATGATATTGTTGTCAAGCCTGAGAAAGGTTGATGTTATCATATGGTTGTAGAGCCTGTGTATGGCCAACATTGTACTGTTACTGAGCTTGTGTATGGTCAACATTCCCATGCTTACGGCAAAAATCATTTCAAAACCTATAATTTTAATGCTTTCGTTAAACCAAAATAAGGTTGGTATTCTAAAGTCTACAGAGATCATGCATGTGTATGGCCATTATTATCATGTTTTACTATGAGCCTTATGAGGTCGAAACATTATTACCCTATTGTATGAGATTGTTATGTCAGAAAATGTCTCCCTAGACTTTTTCCCTCCTACGTTTAGCTCCCGAGTCCCTTGTTTTATATCTTGCATGATCATTTGAGCTCTCGAAAAGAAATGGCCTGAAACCCATGTCAAATAGGGCTTGAGGTACATTGTGTGCTTTAGACTTGACCTAAAAAGGGGACCTCAAACACGAGCACTTGCCCTTGTCCTGCCCTATTTTAGATAGGTCCCAAATTTGAATGTCAATTATGTGACCGTTAATTAGGTACCATGCTGACATCTTAAGTTTGAAATACAAAATTCTTAGTGAGAATGTGTGTTGTTACATATATAAGCATGTTTAGGGTTTTATTTGCAAACTAGAAGATGATTATGAACTTTTGGCAAACTTATGATTTTAGAGCATTCAAGATATTCATTGTTGCAGAGTAGAGCATTGTTATTGTGTTTGTGATTGTAGATTTAGCTTCATCTTCTCATGTGTTGAAGGATCTTCATCTACATGCGAGCTACAACTCCAAGGTGATATCTATTTGTGTTTGAATCATTTATCATTTGGTTTTTCCTCTATCTTGCAGGGATACATACTCTTTATCTGGCAATGGTGTTTGGAAGACTTGAATGTCCTTCCAGGGCTTGACTAAGGAAAGCTCCTAAACACCACAACCCCCAACCACACTCCTTGTGATTGTAGGTTACATGTATCAAATTTTACAGAGAGGAGTTACAGAGGAAGGTTGCAAAAGATAAGGATTCAAGATCCAAGGAAAAAAGCAAATCAGAGCATTTTCAGGACATGGACGCCTAGGGCAATGTCCTCCAGAGTTTCAGACATAGGAATCTTTTTGACAATGACGATCAATATCTAAAGAAGCCTCAACATCCTGAAGAACATCCTACCTTGGACTAGGGCACCTAAGGCAGTGTCCTCCACATCTCCCATGATAGAAATAGATAGAACAATAATTATCAGTGCCAGAAGGAATTCTACATTTCCTGAATAAAATTGTACCTTGGACTTGGGTGCCCAAGGCAATGTTCATGAATATTCTAAATCACAAACTTTGAAAAATGTTTAGTATCTAATATTTGTATACTATCTTAGTCTATGAGCATTTGTCGTAATTTACCAGTTTGCTTATTATTTTGTTTAATTAGGGTTTTGGGAATACTTGAGCATTAAATTAATACATTAATTGACAATTTCTGAATTTCCACATCGTTCCAAGTGACAACCTAACCTATAGGTGAATCCTCTTGCAAAAGTGTGATTCAACTCAGTTGAAATGTCCTTGAATGTTTGTAGTGAAAGGAGGATACAAACCCCATTCAATCAACCCTACAACTCACCTCCTCCTTTTTCCAATTAAACATTTTGGTGAACCCATGTTTATTTGAATTTTGCAACTTGTTGAGTGTTGTACTTTAGATTTGCATTCATTCATTTAATTTCATTTGAAAATTTACAAAAAAAAAAGAAAATTTTGAAAAAAAATAGCATTTTAGCTTGCACTTTGACATAATTTGAATTAATTTTCATTAAATTTCATTTAATCTTTGATATTTTCATTGGATCTGATTTAATTTACATCATCATTAATTAGTTATTTGCATTGCATTTTCATGCTTAAATTGTTAAAAATTGCATGAAATTGTGCATTTTTCATATAATCTAGTTTTTGTATTAGCTAGGGGTTGTGGTTAAAATCTTGTTTCATATTTTACTTCTATTTTAAACACTCTTTCAAATCTGATTTTTGACTATAGTGTTTCATCATAGCATATTTTTTGCATCTAAATTTCACACTTAGGGTTTAAAATCTTGCATTTTCACTAGATTTGGCCTTGTAATCCATATAGAATTGCACTATAGGTGTGTTGTGAAGGACATTGTTGTATTATTGGACTGACATAAGGATTATTATTCACTGCCCCTCATCAATTTCCTTACAACACCTCCTCTTTTGAGCATTTGCATTGAAAATTAGTGAAAAAAGTGCATATTTGAGGTGTATTTCAATAAATATATCTGGTTCTTTGGGTTTGTTATAGTATTTTCTGCATTGAGTGTTGTATGCTTTTGCATGAGTCTTATAACCCACTTCCCTAATAGAAATATCCCTCTAAGAATAAGTATTAGACTAATGGGTTCGAGTGCTCCTAATAGTAACATTGTACCAACATCGGGTAGTCCACTGAATAACTACTTTACAAAAGGTGAAACACAAATCTTGCAAGACATCATACCACCTACAATGGAAGAGAAAGTATTTCATGATTTTGATGATACCATTGAGGTGATATCCCATGTACCTGATGAACAAATAGACAAATTTGATAAATAACTAGCTGATTTTCAAGCATTCGTAGAGAAAGAAAGGATAGGGGCAAGTGCAAAAAGATGGGGGGCCAAAAAGGGGTCTTAAGTGGCCACTTTTTTTCTGAAATCAGGAAATGTTGGCCTTGGATGAGAAATTGAGCATAGTTACACTCAAAATTTGGAGATGCAACCAAAACAATGTTCGTAGTACTCCGAGTCTACTTTCTAAACTACTATTTTTTTTTTAAATGGTATAGATTAAGAGGTTCAAAAAAGGGAGCCACAGAAATTGGTGTTGTTTCTGTCAAAAAAACATAACATAGCATGTTTTGTGGCTCCCTCAAAAGGTCAACTTTTTTTTGGTATTTTTAAAATCGCTTCAGTGAGAAATTAGCTTACAGCATGTAGTTTATGCTCGATTTTTCTAATAATTTTTTGATGAATATTTGATTTTTTACTAATTTTCAAAGTGGACACATCCTAAAAAATAGAATTTTGGCCGTGCTACCCCTATAAATTTTGAAAACTAATTGAAAATCATTTTTTTTCTTTTTTTAATATGTGTAGAAGGGATTCTAGTTTCTAAAAATGTAATTTTTTTAAAATTTCAATGAATGGTTAATTTACAATGATAAAAAGACCGAACAGTGGTTTTTGCCCAAAAATGGACACGCAAACAAAAGAAATTAAAGATGAAAGGCTTAACATTGTCAAAATGTGAAAAAAATCACATCGTCAAATAGCTAAGAGAAAGCCTAACATTACCCAGGTGTTCTATTTGTTTGACCTTGAAACACGTACAAATTTGAGGGTTAGCATGAACGAAATTATGTGAAATCCTGTAGAATATGGAAAAACATGTCTCTGGACATTAGGAAGGAACTCCAAGCCTTTGGGTTGGAAATCCAAAGCAAATCCCAAGCCTAAGGCTTGGGATTCCCAAATCAAAACATAACGCGAGCACGTTATAACGCACTTGCATTATGTTTTACTTTGCATTTTTCCTTTTCCGCAAAAGTTTGTGCACTATTTGTCATGTTTGACATAATGTGAGCGCATTAAACGCACTCACGTTACATCCCTGTTGAATTTTTTGATGTCCAAGGTTTTTAATCATGTATGTATGTATGCATGTATGTATGCCTATATGTATGTATGTATCTATGTATGCCTATATGTATGTATGTATAGTGTCGAGGGTAGAGGAGGGTAGAGATGGGGGTGAGCCAGATAGGGGAGGAGAGGGGTGGATAAGGATTGAGTGATTAAGGTTTAAGGATGAGGGTTGAGGGTTTAGGGATAGGATTTAGAGTTTAGGGATAAGGGATTAGAGTTTAGGACCTTGAGGGATTAGGGTTTAGGGTTGAGGCTTTAGGGATAGCATTTAGGGTTGAGGGTCGAGGGATTAGGGTTAAGGTAGAGTGTTGAGGGTAGAGGGATTACGGATGGGGTTTAGGGTTGAAAGTTTAGGGTTGAGGGATTAGGGTTTAAGGTATAGTTTTGAGGGTTGAGGGTTTAGGGATAGGGTTTAGGATTTAAGGTTTAAGTGTTGAGGGTTGAGGATTTAGGGATAGGGTTTATAGTTTAGGGATAAGGGATTAGGGTTTAGGATTTAGGGATGTACAATTAAGGGGTACCATAAATAAACTAGAATTTAGGAAGGGTTGGGAAAATTTTGTGAAACATCATGGGTTAGAGATTAGAGATTTTGTTGTGTTCAAGTACATATCCAAGTCATAATTTAAGGTTAATATATTTCAAAGAACAGGGTGTGTGAAAAACATCAATGCTCTTCGGCTTATGAATACCAACATTGATACAGATAAAAGATGTCCTTCTTCTAACAGAGTATGCAGTTCAAGTCAACCAATGGGCAACAAGTTGTCGAATGAGTTGGTTTAATGGGCGTGCCTCCTTCTTCAAAGTTATGCTTGGATACTTTACACAAAAACTGGTAACTCTATACATTATTTTTCATTCTTTTATTTCTTTTACATTGTTAAGAACTTGTAAAATCTAATTGTAATGTGTTTATGGCAGCACATTCCTCCTACATTTGTTTCACAATTTATAGACAACATAGACAAACATATGGTGTTGCAAGGCCTAGGTGGGCAGGAGTGGGATGTACAATTAGGGGGTACCATAAATAAATTGGAATTTAGGCAGGGTTGGGGAAATTTTGTGAATCATCATGGGCTAGAGATTGGAGATTTCGTTGTGTTCAAGTACCTATCCAAGTCATATTTTAAGGTTAAGATATTTAAAAGAACAGGTTGTGTGAAAAATATCAATGCTCTTCAGCTTGTGAATACCAACATTGATACAGATAAAAGATGCCCTTCTTCTAACAGAGTATGCAGTTCAAGTCAACCGATGGGCAGCAAGTTGTCGAATGAGTTGGTTTAATGGGCATGCATCCTTCTTCAAGGCCCAGGTGGGCAGGAGTGGGATGTACAATTAAGGGGTACCATAAATAAACTAGAATTTAGGTAGGGTTGGGAAAATTTTGTGAATCATCATGGGCTAGAGATTGGATATTTTGTTGTGTTCAAGTACATATCCAAGTCATATTTTAAGGTTAAGATATTTCAAAGAACAAGGTGTGTGAAAAATATCAATGCTCTTCAGCTTATGAATACCAACATTGATACAGATAAAAGATGCCCTTCTTCTAATAGAGTATACAGTTCAAGTCAACCGATGGGCAACAAGTTGTTGAATGAGTTGGTTTAATGGGCATGCCTCTTTCTTCAAGGCCCAGGTGGGCAAGAGTGGGATGTACAATTAAGGGGTACCATAAATAAACTAGAATTTAGGCAGGGCTAGGAAAATTTTATGAATCATCATGGGCTAAAGATTGGAGATTTTGTTGTGTTCAAGTACATATCCAAGTCATATTTTAAGGTTAAGATATTTCAAAGAATAGGGTGTGTGAAAAATATCAATGCTCTTCAGCTTATGAATACCAACATTGATACAGATAAAAGATGCCCTTCTTCTAACAGAGTATGCAGTTCAAGTCAACCGATGAGCAGCAAGTTGTTGAATGAGTTAGTTTAATGGGTGTGCCTCCTTCTTTAAGGCCCAAGTGGGCAGGAATGGGATGTACAATTATGGGGTACCATAAATAAACTAGAATTTAGGCAGGGTTGGGAAAATTTTGCGAATCATCATGGGCTGGAGATTGGAGATTTCTCTATGTTCAAGTACATATCCAAGTCATATTTTAAGGTTAAGATATTTCAAAGAACAGGGTGTGTGAAAAATATCAATGCTCTTCGGCTTATGAATACCAACATTGATACAGATAAAAGATGCCCTTCTTCTAACAGAGTATGCAGTTCAAGTCAACCAATGGGCAGCAAGTTGTCGAATGAGTTGGTTTAATGGGTGTGCCTCCTTCTTCAAGGCCCAGGTGGGAAGGAGTGGGATGTACAATTATGGGGTACCATAAATAAACTAGAATTTAGGCAGGGTTGCGAAAATTTTATGAATCATCATGGGCTGGAGATTGGAGATTTCACTGTGTTCAAGTACATATCCAAGTCATATTTTAAGGTTAAGATATTTTGTTGAAGCAATGGAAGAAAATCAAAATTGTAAGTCTAATTTAATTTAAATTTCAACTTTCAAAGCAGGCATTTGAATTGTAGCTTTACCTAGAGGATTGGTATAACAAAAACTTAATTATGTTACAAGACTTTCTTTGAAGAACCCTGGACATTATGGACCCTATCATCTAGAAAAGCACATGACAGTGAACTCTACCCCACCTTTCAAATTAGATATTTACCTTTTTATTCAATGAAAATGAAGTCACAGAATGTAAACCAACCATGCATACTAGTAAGATCAAATTCTCTGCCTTCTATTCTTATTACTCTTACTTTATTAAGAGAAGAGTGTCAAAAAGAATGGGTTTAATTGTAACCTAACATAAGGCAAAGCAATTTATTATTACATTTTTTTGAGGGATCTCTAATAGTCTAATATAATGTAGTCTTCTATAATATGAACATTTGCATTTGTGTGAATGCTAAGCTTTAATATAGTAGAGTATTAAATCAATGCAATCAGCTATTTATTGGGTTAAAATAACTTAGTTTTTGTAATGGTTTGGGAATACAGGAGTTTCCAAAAATAGGTGAATGTCCTCTACAATTACCAAGAGAAAAAAGTTTAGTAGTTCTTGTGGATAGAGCCAGTAAACAATGGGAGATTATTTGTCTGTTTCATAACAATATACCTCCCCTAAGTGCAAGGTGGACAGCAAGAAAAATAGATGTACCCCAATGCAAAGCTTTTCTCATAATGATCATCCTTTGATTTCAACTGTTAATTACTCATTGTGGATATACCATACGCAAAGCTTTTCTCATAGTGTGTATACCTATTGGCATAATGAACCTCAGATGGGCAGAAAAACATGCCATAACATTACTAACATTAAAAAAGTTCATAGCCATTTTTCTAACATATTCTTGCAACTCATATATCTTTAAGAGAAGAGTGTCAAAAATGATGGGTTTAACAACCTAACATAAGGCAAAGCAGTTTTGTTGGGTTTAGGGATAGGGTTTAGGGTTAAGGGTTGAGGGATTAGGGTTTAGGGTTGAGGGATTATGGTTTAAGGTATAGTGTTAAGGGTTGAGGGTTTAGGGATAGGGTTTAGGGTTGACGGATTAGGGTTTAGGGTTGACAGATTAGGGTTTAATGTTGAGAATTGAGGGTTTAGGAATAGGGATAGCATTTAGGGTTTAGGGATGAGGGATTAGGGTTGAGGGATTAGGGTTGAGGGTATACAATAAATAAACTAGAATTTAGGCAAGGTTGGGAAAATTTTGTGAATCATCATGGGTTTGAGATAGGAGATTTTGTTGTGTTCAAGTACATATCCAAGTCATATTTTAAGGTTAAGATATTTCAAAGAACAGGGTGTGTGAAAAATATCAATGCTCTTCAGCTTATGAATACCAACATTGATACAAATAAAAGATGCTCTTTTTCTAACAGAGTATGCAGTTCAAGTCAACCAATGGGCAGCAAGTTGCTGAATGAATTGGTTTCTGATGGGGAAAACAACAATGATGTTGAATCAATGGAAGAAAATCAAAATTAGGGTTGAGGGATTAGGGTTGAGGGTTGAGGGTTGAGGGATTAGGGTTTAGGGTATAGGGTAGAGGGTAGAGGTTTGAAGGCTGAGGGATAATGGTCAAGGTTGAGTGTCCAAGGTTAAGTGTAAAGGGTATATAGGGTTCAAGGGTTTAAGGTTTGAGGGATTAAGGATTTAAGAGTTGAGGGATTAGGGTTTAAGGCATAGTGTCGAGTGTAGAGGTTTTAGAGACAAGGTTTATGGTTGAAGGTTTAAGGGTTGAGAGTTGAGGTTTTAGGGCTAAGGGTTAAGGGATTAGGGTATAAGGTATAGTGTCAAGGGTAGAGGGTTTAGTGATAGGGTTTAGGATTTAAAGTTTAAGGGTTGAGGGTTGAGGCTTTAGGGATAGGATTTAGTGTTTAGGTTAAGTGAGACACCTAGATGACTAAGGATAGATGAAGAGGTAGACAAGGAATGACTGAGAGACCTAGAGAGGGGAGAGGTAGAGAGATGAGTGGGAGATAGCGGTGAGAGATAGAGAGGTGAGGGGAGAGATAGAATAAAATGAGAGAGTGAAGTTGAAAACTTGAGGGAAGGATGGGTAAGGAGGAGGGAGAGAGGTGGAGAGTGTCGGAACTAAAAATTCCAACTATTTTTTGCAAAATATTTCAAGCTTTTTGTATGCAAAATCAATTTTAACACCCAGAAATTCATCTTTGCACATCGACACGAGGGCTTTACTTTGAAGAGTTACATTTTGGAGCCTGCTCATTTCCATGCAAAATCACTTTGTGACCTTACATACCCATCGTACGTGAGTACACATGTCCAATTTTAGCTTCCTATGATTAGATTTGATCAAGTTTTGAAGAGTCAAGTTGAAGGGTTTTAGAAAAGTTGGTTGTTTACACAGTGCAAAATCAGTCAGGGAGGCCAACTTTGGAGCTTAATATCTTGTAAATAGATGATGCTCACAATGAACCAATTGGTGCCCTTGATTCTCCCCACCTTGATAGGTCTTCATGCAAATTTTCAGAGCTTCAGGACACCATTTGATAATTTTTCAAAATCAAAACCAAATGAGTTCTGCATAGTTTTCTGACTGCATTCCCAAAACAGCTACAAAGTGGTCAATTTTGATTTTTAATATTTTTATGAAGAAGAGGACTTATGAAGAACCCTTTTACGTATATGTTCATGGAACCTAAATAAACTAGTCCCCATGACAGTAGTTCCCCAAAATCTGATTTGATATTTTTCTAAAGGGGCAAATTGGCAAGTTTTAGTTTAGTTTAAATAGTTGGAAAAACAAGATGAGTGAGCTACTTTGACTATGAGCAGCTTTTAATCCTAAAAACTTGATTCTAAACCATTTGCTATATTGGATTCTTGGGTCAAAAATCTACAAGTCTGTGCGTTTTCATAGACCTAGGAAAAGTTTTGATCAGTTTTTCAAGCTAATTCTGGAGGCTACTGGGCTTATTTTGCTCACATTATAGAGTGCCCAAAAGCAGATTTTGGTGATTACCCCATTTGTTTGTTCATCTTAGAAGCAATTCATTTTTACATCCTCGCTCCAAGCTACCACATCAAAGGGCTACCAAATTTTTTTCAAGTCTGTTCAAATCTAGTTTAGTTATCTCTATTACGAGATCAAAGAAGGCTTGTTATTTGAAGAGACTACAGAAAGCAATGATGTATACAGAGAAAATATGAAAACATATAAAACCTTAATATCGGGCAAACTCTACAGCATCAGTGGGACACCATACTCAGTCTCCCCCATACCCCGAGCAGAATGAATCACTTTGGCTTAATAAAATAAAGGTATTTCTGATTTGATAACGTAAGGGAAAATAAAAGCAATGTGCAAATAATTTTATTTTTTTTACTACAGGGAAGTGAAATGTAAATTTCACATTTTTATCGCCGAGAGTATACCATATCGGTGGAAGGATTATAAAAATTTCCCCGATGTGCCAATTATTGTGGGCCCCAAGTATTACATAAAATCAGTGGAGATGGAAATATAAAATATTTTTGGGGAAATATATTAAAATCATTATGTTAAAAATTCTCTTGAGGGGAAATTATTTTTCATTCTAAATATTTTCTTTGCCAATCAAAAGTGAAAACATACTAGTGAAAACCTAGACTCAGTTAGTAAATATTTATCTGCTAGGCTATATTATGTCAGTGGAATTATTTGTTGACTTCCCCCGATGCCTGATGAAGTGAGCTATGATGAAAGCAAATAAAATTATCATGGAGGCATATGAGGAATAAAACACTTTTAAGCAACTTGTTAACCTATCAAATATTATTTTCCTAAGGAGTGATATATCTACACTAAGAAATCCGGGCAGATAAATATTATCTTAAGATGGAAAATGAGTGAAATATTATTTAATGTTAGAGGTCAAATATTTCAGAGAAAACAAACCAATGGATAAATATTTAACCTAAAAATTCAAACCACCATATGAAATATTTTTCACGAAAGATTAATCATTTTTCACGTCAACATAAAAATATAATTAAGAGATGGAATGTTGATTAAAGTTTAGTGAAATATTTCATTTTCATAGAAGTGCCAAAAGAATTAAACTGCTTAATTATTTTCTCTCCCGGATATAATTAATCAATTAAATATAAAGGGTACACAGGTGAATATTTCTACTAAAGAGAAATAATAAGGTAAGAGGGATTAATATTGGAGATAATTAAATGAAGGATGAAACATAGTATTGGCAAACCCTAAAATAGTTTCCCAATAAGTGAAACCTTTTACTGGAGAAATTGAATGAGCCATGGATTATCAGGGTGAGTAGTTATTACATCACGGGTAAATGAAACCACAAAAGTGAAATTATTTGACTATACTTTATAGTTGGCAACTATACCAAATGAGGAATATTTTCTAAAAATATTACAAAGGGAAAAATAATTTTCCAATGGATAATTATTTTATTGGGAAAATATTTTGGGAAGATATAAAAGATTTTCACTAGGGGAGAGGATTTTTGAGAAAATTTTCACTTGGGAATAAAATGTTTTCTGGAGGAATTGATTAGATAGGTAATTATTTTACCTAATGTATATTTTATATTCAAATACACATGATGAGTAGCGGACATTTTCACTCCAAAAATTTATTATTTTGATGAATAAATATAAAAGGTGAAAATATATAAAGAGGGAAGGAATTATTTTGATAATGTAAAAGGGATAATACTATCGGGATAAATATTAAAAATATCTTGGCAGGAAACCTAAGTATTTTTTCACTTAAGGGGTTACAAGGTGAAAATTATTGAGAATATTTTTACCCAAAGTGAAATATACTCCGGGAAGTACAATGGAGCAAATCATTATCTAAAGATCAAAAAGCCAAATTAAAATGTTTAATTTATCAAACCCTACTAATCAAATATTTTAAATTTTCCATGGAATCAAATGTAATAATTATGGAAAACCCTAAAAGGAATATTAAAATTAAACATTTGGGTTTTATAAAGTGACACCAAATGATAAATTTAATTATCTCCCGCAAACTAAACCCTAAATACATATTAATGGGAAAATTGTGACTAATGAAGGAAACATCAATCATTCGTCAAAAGGTTGATCCGTTCACAAGGTAAGCATATTTAATTAAATGATTTATCTAATAAATGATTTGATTTTTTTTTACAGGATTATGATTAATATAATAAAGTGATTTCAAGAAGAGGATCGAATTAACAGAAGATAAAATGTTTCAAGCCGGAGATGAAAGAATGCAGTTGTGAAGATTAAATACTTTCCTGGATGATTAATTATTTTCTTATCAAGTGAAACCATATATCTATTATATCAGTTATTTAAACCGCAAAATGAATGTAACGGGTCTGAGGCTTGTTGCATCTCTTTAAATAGAGATCCCAGTACCCGGAATAGGGAGTTAGAATTAGATTAGAAATAGATATTTTTACAAAAAGACAATTGAAACATTTTAGGATTAGATTAGGTTAGATTTGATGCAATCTGATGCAAATTTGATCCTTCTATGCAATTTCGTTCTGAGAAAGGCTATGGTGCATGATACATTCTGAGGTAGCAGTTGAGGATTCAAATTTGAAATACATTGTGATGGTATCATCTGTTTGTTGTTTTTAATTCAATCAATTTAATTATCTCCATGTCATTCATTTTCTGAATATTCAATTTGAATGTGTTAAGGATATGTTCAAATTGTCTGGTTACATTTGCTAATTCAGTATAGTTGATTTGATTGGTTTCTCAAGGAGAATTAAATCCTTTCTCATCAATTATAGTAATCTTAGAATGTTGAATGGATTACTAAGTACGATTAATTGATTAGGGTTATTAATTTGTCTCCAGAGTTGATCTGATTTATTATTTTGCAAAGTTCAATTGGTTCTTTCCAGAAAGATTAAAATCCTTTTAATATTTTGCATTTAATGCAATTATGTCCTTTGGATTATTAAGAAAGAATTAATAATTTCTTCCTTGCATGTTTGTACAAGTTGCAAACAGTTATATGTGCCAATCAGATCGAGTTATTACCTGATACAAGTTATTTGTTTCTGACATCCTGACTCTGTTGCCCAAATGGACAAAGCACCAGTCTAACTATTGATTCATTTTATGTTTAAAATCTTTACTCTATTTTATTGCTATATTTTAGATTCATTTCATGTTAGATGTTATTTATTTCTGTTAGAATTTAGATTAAATCATTTGCTTTCTTTAGAAATAGTTTACAATATCTCATCTGATTTACAAGTATGCCATTGTAATTGGATAAACTAGCAGCAAACCAACATTGATTTAATCATACAACCTACTTTGATAATTAAAGGTTCACCCGCTTAGGTTTTAGCAGGACCTAAAGTGCAGGAAGTTGATCGTTAAGGTCAAACTCCAGTCGTTGGCTCAAAAACATTGTGGATTTGACCATAGGGCTTGGTATCCCCTTAGAATCCACAACCTGCATTTTTGAGACCTAACAGAGAGGAAGGGAAATATCTAGAGAGCCCTGAGAGATATACAAGCGAGAGACCTACAACCTAGGGAGAGAGGGGTGAGAGAGATAGGGGAGAGAAGGAGGTGAGGCAGATAGGGGAGGAGAGGGGTGGATAAGGGTTAAGGGTTTAAGGATTTAGGGTTTAAGGGTCAAGGATTTAGGGTTTAAGGGTTGAGGTATTAAGGGTCTAAGGGTTGAGGGATTAGGGTTTAAGGTATAGTGTCAAGGGTTGAACCCTAATCCCTCAACCCTCGACACAATACCTTAAAACCCTAATCCCTCAATCTTGGGGTTTAAGGTATAGTGTCGAGGATTGAGGGATTAGGGTTCAACCCTCGACACTATACCTTAAAACCTAATCCCTCAACCCTAAACCCTAATCCCTCAACCCTTAGACCCTTAATACCTCAACCCTTAAACCCTCAACCCTTAAACCCTAAACCCCCTTCAACCCTTCAACCCTTCAACCCTTAAACCCTAAACCCTTAACCCTTAAACTGTCAACCCTTATCCACCCCTCTCCTCCCCCATCTGCCTCACTCCCATCTCTCCCCTATCTCTCTCACCCCTCTCTCCCTAGGTTGTGGCGGTGCTTACCTAGGGTTAGGGTTCTGAATCGAGCTTGCAATCCTATATTTTTAATTTTTCAAACCCTTAATGCCTTAGGTTATTTTTTTTCCTTAGCCTTTTGCATTGTTTTTTTCTATTTTGATGTTCACCTCCTACAGCGGGTTCCCGGTTGTTAAGTTTCATCTTCATGCCTTTGTGCTCATAGGTTGACCGGCCCCCATGCAATATTTCACCGCCTTTTCCCATCGCACTTAAGGAAAAAATGCTAAGTTTTTGTATGTACAAGTGTAAATGTATGTTGGCGGGCCTAAAAATGCATATTGGCTTTCAAAAAATGGAATAATTCAGTTGTATACATTTCATAGTGCATATCAGGTCTAAAAAGGTGCATATACATTGAGGAATATGTCAGATTCTGGGAATATTCCCTAAATGTATATCAGGTTTGCTTGCATATTTGTGTTGTATGTTTGAATATACAATGGCTATATACAAAGGAAAGAATATACAATCCGGACGTGAGAAGGAGTATGTTTTGGTAGATTTCAGGTTGAAGTCCGCAGGTTGCATGTTATGCGTTGTATATGTGATATACAACAAAAAGATACAATGAGAAGGATACAATGCGGATTCCAAAGGATGTTCCAATCTAGCGGATAGGGTGTTAAAATCCGTAGCTTGCATGTATATGGCATTATATGTGCCGATATACAAACAAAAGGAGATACAAGGCCCGGATTTGAAAGTTTTTCAAATCCGATGGATAAAATGGCTGGGGTCTGTTGTATGTATATCGCATTTGTATGATGTGATATGCAAGGAATTGTACAAGTAAAGAGATGCAAACCGGACCCGATTTGAATTTCAAAGCGCTTCATAGTCATTTGAAGTCCATAGAATGTATATTGCGATTGTATGTTCTCATATACAAAATGAAGATGCAAAGGTTAAGATACAAGTTGGACTTCAAAGCGATTGCAATATATGTTCTCATAATCTAAAGTCCGTGGCTTGTATGTAAAGTGTGTTGTATATGCTGAATGTGCAAAGGGGAGATGCATACAACCCGGGCCCGAGTGCAGGTTCAAATTTGTTTCATAATGTCTTGGGGTCCGCCTTGTATGCAAGTGATTGTATGTATATACAACCTCACTTTCAGCTGCATATACAAGGGCAAAAAGAGCAAAATGGATGGCAAAAAAGTCAGCGATGGATGCATAGGGTGCTGACGTGGCATGATATCATTGATGGGTGACTTTTCAGCATGTTTTGATGCCATTGATCTCAGCGATATGAGAATAAGATCGACGGTTGTGTTTTAAACCTTCAGTGAAGGATTTTCCTGTGCATATGCAGTCATTTTTGGGCAGGAAAAGTTCTAAGGCTCGCAGGCCACTACACTCCAGGAAGCCACGGGTAGGTGAGCCATTATTGGCTATTTGCAGAGGCATGGGCTGATGGTTGACTGGCCAACCACTTGATTTTAATGAAAAACCCCTAGGCGGCGGTGCAGATCCTGAGCTCACCTATTTTTCCTTCATGTTCTACCTGTGCTTTTAATGATTTGGTCGCCATTTTCTGGTGCATTGTATCTAGCAAAAAATTTGATTGCCATGTAATTAATTTGTTGGGTACACAATCTGGCTATAAAGGGGGCTAACTGTGTCATTTATTGGTTGTTAAAAACTGGACAAATTTTGGTGTTGTAATAGGATACAACTTTGTTGGTGGCTCTATTTTGGGTGTCTTGCGAGTTTATGAGTTGTATGTTGAAAGTTTTATGCATAGAATTCATCAGTTTCATGTTGATTTAAATGAGTAATGCTTTATTACATGTATTTTGTTATTTGTCTCCAAATTGAATGTGTTCTTCTTCTGAATCTGAACAGCTAAGGGGTGTTAGAGATTCTAGGATATGGGTTTTCTATATTGAATGCTTAATCTTTTACTTCTACTCAAGGAGTAGATTGAATGTTTTGGGTTAAGTGTTGAGAAGAATACATTGTAGTGAGAATGTTTGTAAGCAGAAATAACTAAATACTTTGCCTTGGGTAATGTCTGTAAGGCAGACATTGCAAACCCCCCTTGAAATCTGATTATTATTTTAATTCTATGATAAGCATTCACATATATACATCTATTGACTCCGAGCCCTGGATAGGCACCAATCTAGTTATGTATTAAGGTTGCAACCCAAAGTCCCAGTCTTGCATCCAAATACCAAAAACAAACTCAAACTTCAAATACAAACCTTTAGGACATTAGAAGTAGTTTTAGGATCAAAATCCTCTGTCTCACAACTGAACATAGGCCCAAAGCTAGCCCCTTTGCACTTATCTCACAGTTTTGGTCTGCATAAGAGAGGATCTATCTACTTTGTATCAACATCCCAATCAGTTCATAGTCATACTTTATGGATGTTGAGTAGGGAATACCCCCTGGGTTCTGCAGAGCCTAAAGAAGAAGAGGAGATATTTATAGAGTCTATCCCCTGTACTGTTGGCCCCTAGCCTGGGAATCCTGTTGATCATTGATGGCTACTTTGTAGGGATAACTGGGAAATAGCATCCAGTTTGGGAAAAATCCAATAGGTTGTAGGTCTCTCACTTGTATATCTCTCAGGGCTCTCTAGATATTTCCCTTCCTCTCCACCTCTCTCCCTCCTCCTTACCCATCTTTCCCTCAAGTTGTCAACTTCACTCTCTCATTTTATTCTATCTCTCCCCTCACCTCTCTATCTCTCAATTCTATCTCCCCCTCACCTCTACCTCTCCCCTCTCTAAGTTTCTCAGTCACTCCTTGTCTACCTCTCCATTCGTCCTTAGCCATCTAGGTCTCTCATCTAACCTTAAACCCTAAACCCTATCCCTAAATCCTCAACCCTTAAAACTTAAATCCTAAACCCTCAACCCTCAACACTATAACTTAAACCCTAAACCCTCAACCCTCAACACTATAACTTAAACCCTAAACCCTATCCCTAAAGCCTCAACCCTCAACCCTTAAACCTTAAACCCTAAACCCTCTACCCTCTACCCTCGACACTATACCTTAAACCCTAATCCCTTAACCCTCATCCCTAAATCCTCAACCCTCATCCCTTAAACCTTAACCCTAAACCCTCTACCCTCGACAGTATGCCTTAAACCCTAATCCTTCAACCATTAAACCCTCGACCCTTAAACATTGGGCAAACTTTTGCAAAGAAAACAATAACGTGCTCGCGTTATAGCATGAATGCATTATGGTTTTGTGTTGCCAAGCCAAAGGCTTGGCAACACCAAGCCATAATGCGAGCACATTATAACGTGCTCGTGTTATGGTTTTTTAAAAAGTTTTATGAATTTGGCCACTTTTTGGCCCCCCATCTTTTTGCACCTGCCCATAGCTAAAGAAGTTGTTCCTATTATTCATGGTCTACGAGAGTTAATAAAAGAAGGATAAGATGTTATTAACATAGTACGTGGAATGCTTCATATAGTACATGACAATGTTATGTCAGTGACTAAATATATGAAAGTTATTAATAACATGTTGTCACCGACCTACACACAAGTATCAACACCTATACCGACTAACATAATGTCTACTTTCACATCAACAATTTTAACTACTAATACACATGCTTATAGTAATGCTACCACTAGTATTGGAGTATCTAATGGCACACAAAATTATAAGGCTGTGGGATTCAACTATCAAAACCTAATACCTAAGGTGACTTCTTGTCACTCTCAATCGCCTCTTCGTTCCACTTATCTTCAACCACCTCTTCATTCTACTCACTCTCAACCACCTTCCACCTATCATTATGTCCAACCGCCATTCACTTATTCCCAACCACTACTTGTCACTACTCATATTCAATCACCTCAACATTTTGGCTCTAATTCCTTACAACAAACTGCATCCCCTAATGATGCCCTATTGAATCAACTCCTACAAGGAATGAACTCCCTTCAACAAAAAGTGACAAGCTTGACAAATTCTTCCCAACCTAATTTACCAACCTATCATGCCTGCAGTCCTTTATCTGTTGCAATCTTACGAGCTCAAATGCCTAATAAGTTTGAAACTCCCTGCTTTGAAAAGTATAGTGGTAAAGGTGATCCTAATACCTATGTGGTGGCATTCACAATTATGTGTAGTGATTTCTTCTTTGAAGAGGATTTGTTAGTAAAACTCTTTCTACGATCCCTTAAAGATACAGCTTTGGAATGGTTTTGCTCTTTACCTCTGAATTCAATACATTCTTTTTCACAACTTGTTGATCAATTCTTACAACATTTCCAAGCAAATATTGGACCTCAAGTTTCATTGATTGATCTAGTTCATTGCAAGCAGGTTTTAAAGAGAAGTTAACCAATTTTATTAGTTGATATCAAGCTCTTTATGCACAAATTCAATATCAAATGAATGACGAAAATGTTTAGAAAATATTTATTACAAATCTACAACCTAACATCCATGATAAGATTCTCTTGATGAAGTATAACTCTTTTCAACATTTATGCACCACCCTTTGAGATTACCAACTTTCCTCTAGTCAGTATGAAAACCAAAACTCATCTTCTCAAGTTGGTCAATCCACGGGTGGACATTCACAAAACAACTTTAGGAGGAATAATAAGAGTTTCATCAAGGTTAATGGACAAAATTCAAATAACTTTTCACAAGTGTTCGCTATCACTAATCCAAAGAGGGCACCATTTCGGTATAGACAACAACAAAGACATTTTACTCTGATATCTGACTCCTTACACTCTATCATGAATCAAGCTATGAGTAATAACCTCTTGAAGCTTCCTCCAATTAAATTGTTGGATCCTAGTAGAATGGAAGGACCTCACTTTGATGCTACTGCCTTTTGTCACTACCATCGACAACAAGGACATGACACTGAAAGATGTATGTGTCTTAAACATGAAATACAAGACCTCATCAACTCAAATGTTATACAGGTATCTGGTGTGAATAATAATCGAAATAAGTCAGTTTCTCCTCCAAATCAGAATTTACAAATCTTTACTAATCCTTTCCCTAAGCATATAGATAACAATATGTTGGAACAAAATATAGTAGAAGTGGAAGATGCCTATTTGGATTATGATGAAATAGTGGGTATGATAGAAGTGGATAAGGAAAAGTTTGGTTACTCACCTCATCCATAGAAAAATGCTATATATGCTAAGGTTCCTCTTCTACTATCCCTTCAAGGATTGGGAGTCAACCAAGATGCATTAGAAAAACTGTTGATGTATAAAATTGTGCGGATTCTAGCACCAACATGGGAAGCTTCAAGAATGTGGGACTTGACACTTGAAACAACCTCCAGATTTTTGGTAAGTTGGCTCTTCCTTTTTTAGTGGGATTTTAAGTAAAAGGAAGAAAAAACAAGATTACAAATATAATATAAAAGCTTCGAATCTCTATGGAGATGCACCAGACTTAATTGTATTTCAGCAACTAGCACAGTGATTAAACCTTTATAATTCGGCTATATCGAAGAGCAAATGAAGCATGATCAATACAAACAAATTATAGATGAATTTAAAACTAAAGGATAAACAAAGAAGATTAATATAGAAACACAGAAAATATCATCAATGGCACAGAACAACGTTTCTTCTCATTAATAGATTCAGCAAATACAAGAGGCACAACAACATGCACAAGTCTATATGCTACTTCTTGAAATAACAGTGAAAGGCTAAAATGATACAATCTAGTCACAACAAAAATCTCTGAATTGATCAATATGAATAATTTTGTATTACAAAGCTTCCTCATATTTATAGAAGTAAAAAAGACTCAAGATCGTCTCCAACGACCAAAATCATAACTGTCTGCAACCATATCTAAAGCTCAATTGGAACTCAAACTGGCACATAGGATCTCCTAAGATCTGCAACTATATCTTCCCCGTGCATCTATTGGCAAAAATTAGCAAACAAGATTCACTCCTTAAAGCCCCATGGTAGCAACACGTGGTGCTTTCTACGCACAGCAAAATTTATCAAAAAGGAAACTTAGCCAAATATACATGGTGCTCTCTGGCAGCATCTAGGAACTGTGAAGCATGAAAAAGACATGCGGCACTATCTGCTACTCCTAATCGCTATAGCAACTATTTCAAAACTCCTTCCATGTGGCAGCCTCACGCATCATTTAAAAGCATTGCTCCTTGCGGGTTCATAAAACCCCGCCATAGTGACATGTGGCATGCTCCGCTAGTAGGAAAATTGGGACACTATCTGCAAATAAAAATTATGGAAGGAACTATAGAAAACCGCAACCAAATAATATCAAAATGTAGAGTTTAAACTCTACAAAAACAACTTGAACAACCAAGGCAAGAGATCATGATAAAAGAAATAGAACATATCCCATTTCCTTGCGATAGACAAATTCAAGAAAATAAGAGAGCCAAAGATTAGAAAAGAGTAAGATTGTTATCATCACTAGGAGATAACAGTGGTTCTCCCCCTTAGAAGCAACAAAATATCTCACATATACAAGGATTTGAAAAATAAATGCCACATGAACATTCTGAAAACAAACAACAATCAAATATGAACCACTCAAACTTCACTCAAAACTTGATGGAGTATCTTTCTAAGATGCTCGCATGTTCCAAATTCTAGCATGATCCTACCTACAAGTAAGTATTTCTAACCCTTTACCTCTATGTTGTGATTCCCCCTATGATGTGTTATGTGTTGTTTAGGCCTCCTTGGATGACCCTTGATACTCTTGTAAGGTCAAGGATATTGGGAGACTGCCTCTGTTGTGACCATTCTTCTATTTGTATCACCATTCTTCTATCTTGCTTCTCCTCTATTTTTATTGTTGTGTGTTGTGTCTTCGGGGCATAGCGTTGCGATTGGTGACCTGGGGGAACCTTCCTACATGATGACCCTAAGGAACTTGTTCTCCTCTCTTGATTTATTGTTTACCTTGTTCTAGTGGTTCTATCTAGCTAGCAGATGATAAAAAACAAATAATACTGATACAGACCAAGTGTCCCTTCAGTGAGTAATCAAAAAATGGACCTAGTCCATACATGATGATGGGGTTGATATATATTATTCGACGCTTGGCTAGTATAATTACTCTGTATGATATTTTGATGATGTCTAATATTTGCAAATAAGCTATAACAATAAATATACTCTGTGCACTTTGTCTATCTTGATGTGAATGTTTGCATGCATTGCTTTTATCATGATTATATGGTTTCTAACCCCTTTCATTGCAGGAAATTGTGTGTTTGTGGGAACATTCGGTGATCATGAAGTACATGTCACCTTTGGGGACATGGGCTTTGTGTGAGCTCTTGTTCCCTTGTGTTTTTTCTCTCTACCTTAACGTGCCTAATATCGGTACATGATATCAACCACCTTAACGTGGGGGCATATAAGGTAAGTTGTTTGATGATTTTGGTACTAACGAAGTGTGTTTGTAAGCCCTCTGCGGAGGTGGGATGTTGTATCTCCACGTGAGTGCACATCTTTATTTTATATTGTAATGAGAAATCCCTCTGTGAAGGCAGGATATCGTGCATATCCTTTTATTTTAAGCCCTCTACGAAGGTAGAGATGGTGTATCTCTTGAGCTAGTGCACATCCTTTTTATTCTAAAAGTCCTCTGAGCAAGTGCGGTTGGTGTATCCTCCCTTAAGTGTGTCTTTGGTAATTTTTGTGGCTTAAGCCTAACTGTCAAGTGTGCATTCAATGTGCCTGAGATGGTGGTGAACCTAGCAATCAGCTCCTTCCATCGCTTGTTTGTTGTGTTTTAGACATATAATATATCTTTGGCATGCTATACGGCGCTCATGTTTTCCGTGTGTTTTCCATGTGTTTTCCCCCATGTTGTAGTCTAAACACGTGTGGCGATGAGTCCCTCCTACACTCAAGTTTTGTATGACGTGTTTGTTCCCAAGCATAGTTTCAAGATGTGTGGCGATGAGTCCCTCCTATGCTTTGGGATTTATATGGCGTGTTTATTCTCAAGTGTAGTCTCCTACACTTTGAGATTTGTATTGCATGTTTGTTGCCCCATATGTAGTCTAAAGACATGTGGCAATGAGTCCCTCCTACATTTTGGGTTGTGTGTTTACTTTTCATTTACTTGAATTTGCATTCACATATATGAAAATGAAAAAGAAATAATCACTACATTCACTGTATTCATTGTGCTTTGTGTGTTTTCAATGTTGTATTCTCCATGTCTTAAATGATTGTTGTTGTCTTCTCTGTGTTTTGAGTGCTTATTACTATCTTCAATATGTTTGGCATGTCTGCGGCGTGTTTTCTCTAATGTCTACCTGAGACTCGGGATAGAAATAGTTCCTCAATCTTTGCATATACATTAGCTCTAAGTGCCTAGCATGTTTTCTGTGTTTTGACCATACTTTAATGCATGTATGGGCTTTATGTTCATACATACATTAAAGTGGGGGCTAAATGTTATATCAGAAAATGTCTCCCTAGACATTTTCCCTCCTAAGTTTAGCTCCTGAGTCCCTTATTTTTCATCTTGCATGATCATTTGAGCTCTCAGAAAGAAATGGCCTGAAACCTATTTCAAATGGGCCTTAAGGGACATTGTGTGCTTTAGACATGACCTGGAAAGGGGACCTAGGACATGAGCACTCGCGCCCTTGTCCTGCCCTATTTTAGGTAGGCCCCAAATTTGAATGTCGGTTATGTGATCGTTAATTAGGTCCCATGCCAACATCTTAAGCTTGAAATTTGAAATTCTCAACAAAATGTATGTTATTGCATATATAAGCCTATTTAGGGTTTTATTTACAAACTAGAAGATGATTATGAACTTTTGGCAAACTTATGATTTTAGAGCATTCAAGATATTCATTGTTGCAAAGTAGAGCATTGTTATTGTGTTTGTGATTGTAGATTTAGTTTCATCTTCTTGTGTGTTAAAGGATCTTCATCTACATGTGAGCTACACCTTCGAGGTGATATCTATTTGTGTTTGAATCATTTATCATTTGGTTTTGCCCCTATCCCGCGGGGATACGCACTCTTTATCTAACAACAGTGTTCAGAAGACTTGAATGTCATTCTGGGGCTTGATTGAGGCAAGCTCCTAAACACCACAACCCCCAACCACACTCCTTGTGATTGTAGGTTACAGGTATCAGATTTCACTGAGTGGAGTTGCAAAGGAAGGTTGCAAAAGATAAGGATTCAGGATCTAGTGAAAAGAAGTAGATCAGAGCATTTTCGGGACATGGGCGCCTAGGGAAATATCCTCCAGAGTTTCAGACATAGGAATCTTTGTGACAATGATGATCAACATCTAAAGAAACTCCAACATTTTGAAGAATAGCCTACCTTGGACTAGGGCACCTAGGGCAGTGTCCTCCGCATCTCTCGTGACGGAAACAGACGGAACAGTAATTATCAATTCCGAAAGGAGTTTTACATTCCCCGAAGAAAAATGTACCTTGGACTTGGGCACCTAGGGCAATGTCCACGAATATTCTGAATCATGAAATTCAAAAAATGGTTAGTATCTAATCTTTGTCTACTATCTTAGTCTACGAGCATTTGTCGTAATTTACCAGTTTTCTTACAATTTTGCTTAATTAGGGTTTTGGGAATACTTGAGCATTAAATTAATATATTAATTGAAAATTTCTAATTTTCCACATCGATCCAAGTGTGTCATGACCACATTTCCCATGCGGTCACAACACACATCACACGTGTCATGTGGTCATGACATGAAATATCAAAAATTTTCCCATGCTTCCCTAGAAACCCCCTCGCACGTGTAAGCGTGCTCGGTGGCGTATGTTAAGGCGTAAACAATACAGTTGTCAATGGGGTATTACACACACGTGCGCACACCCAAACGCAAGAAGGCCAACAAGGGGGTCATCGCGACGCAATTAATGTGGCTTCAAGGGTTAAACTTATAAAGCTCCTAAACCCTAAATTTCAAAAATTCTGGCAGCATAACGCCTCACGGGCGTGAGTGGGATTTATTACACTAACACTAATCTTGATCACATGGTTTCCTAACTAAGGTTAATCTCACTAATTGCATTGGTACAATAGTTGATTAAGTTGATTGATCATTTTTCAACAAAGCACGATCGTCTGCTCTCCTTCACATTTTCTAAAATTTAATATTAATTTCTCCTCCTTCTGATTTTAGCATTTTCAACAAAGCCTGTTCATTTGTTCTCCTTCCCGTTTCTCTGAAATTTAATTTTGATTGTATTTCTATCACATTCTCTTTCCCGTTTTGTAAGGTTTCTTTATGTTTATCCTGCTTTTCTTCACATTTTCTATCAATTAAAGTTATCACTGCATCCTTTACATTATTCCTAATGTCTTGGTAAACCAGATCACTTAAACAGGGTTTACTAACTTCACTTGATGAAGTCCCTTAGGTTTCCGCTCTGGTTTAATTTCAACGTTTGAATTAATTTGATAATTAATTTGTCTCTAATCAGGATTAACGAAGAGTTAAATCTTACTTAGTTCTCTTAGCCTATTTCAGAAATGCCACGCATTTTCTCCTCTTTGTTTTCACTTTTATCTTTCTTTCTCTTTGTCTCTCTTTTTCTTTTCTCAATTGGACATTTTCTCAATCTACAGTTGAGTTTACAATGACCACATATGAAATGCATATGATGGCTTAATTGCATTTATAAAGATACGCATATATATATATATATATATATATATATATATATATATATATGTATATATATATGTATATATATATATATGTATATGTATATGTATATATATGTATATGTATATATATGTATATGTATATATATGTATATGTATATATATGTATATATATGTATATGTATATATGTATATATATGTATATATATATATATGTATATATATGTATATATATGTATATATGTATATATGTATATATATATATACATATACATATATACATATATATATATATATATATATATATATATATATATATATATATATATATATATATATATATATATATATATATATTTGCATTTATATTTCTAAGTTTTCTTTTATAAAAAAAATAAGAATATTTTTCTTTTCATTTTCTTGGTATTTTAAATGTGAAAATTGTTAAATTCTGAAATACATTTTCTTTTAATGAATTTATTTTGATATATCCATGAATTCATTTTAATAAATCCATCAATTTATTTTAATAAATTAATGAAATTATTATAACAACATTCACATCTCTAGGTTTTTCCTTGTATGGTTATATATAATATAATATTATATATATATATATATATATATATATATTGTG
This sequence comes from Cunninghamia lanceolata, assembly GCA_027924645.1. Taxonomy (NCBI): domain Eukaryota; kingdom Viridiplantae; phylum Streptophyta; class Pinopsida; order Cupressales; family Cupressaceae; genus Cunninghamia; species Cunninghamia lanceolata. The sequence continues at coordinate 742,492 of BSBN01000070.1, forward strand.
TTACAAAAGAAGTTAGGTTTTCTTTTATAAAACCTAAACATTTTATTTTATTTTAAATAGGGCTGGGGCCTTAAAATCTTTATGCCCTAAATTATTGGCTGAGCCCTAACATGTATTTTTTTTGGTTGTTTGATTGGCAGGTTGAGGAGTGGCGACGGCGGATTGGTGGTCGGCTCTGTGTGAGGTCACGGACAGTGAAGGGGCACAGAAGAGGGAAAAGAGTGGAGAAAGGGTGGCGGTGTGAGGGAGGCCGCAGAGGGCCACGAGCGGAGGGATTGCGGAGGCCGTGCGGGCTTCGAGCTAATGGGGAGTGTGGGGAGTTCTGGCGGTGGTAACACAGCGGCCGCGGGAATTTATAAGGGGTAGCGAGGGTGTGGGGAGGGGGCGAAGCCCCCACCCACACTCCACACAGCGTGCGGTGTGGGTGGGGGCTCCACCCCCTCCCCGCACCCATTGAAACTTAAAACGGTGGGGGTTCGAACCCCCACCAAACTGTATATAAAATTTTTTTGTCTTCTTTTTTTTCTGCATATAAACTACGAAATTTCATATATATATTTTTTTCCATTTTAAATTTCATATATTAAAATCTATAATATATTTATAAATATATATATATACACCACAATTTCACACAGAAATATGAATTCACAATTTCCTTAATAACACACATAACTGTGTAAACACAGAATATATATATAATTTTTAATTAATTACTGTCAATTTATTTTGAAGGGCAGAATAATGAAATAATATATATTGCATTTATATACAAAAGTATTTTCAAATGCATCTCTAAAATTAAACATTATATAAAACAGTATTATACAATAGATAAATAAAATCTATTTTCTTCATAATTAAATTTCAATTTCAAGTCAAATGATTCAATTTAAATATAGTAAGCTTTTGATAAAAGAAAAATTTAATATTATTTGCAAATTATTTACAACAAATTTCAAATGCAAGACTATAACCAAATTTCATTTCCTTTCCAAATGACAAATTTCAACTTTCATAACTTATTAAAATTAATATTTCCACTAAGTCTTATAATGAAATAATTTTTAACAAACTTTGTTTACCACAACAACTAACTCACAACTTTACTAATAGGAGTATGAGGAAATAAACCATTTTAATATCCTTTTAAAAACAAATTTCCTTCTTCTTTTCTCATTTCAAAAAGGGTAATATTTAATAAACACTACAATTAAAACTATTAAATTCATCGAAAGAGGGTTTTCTCACAACACAAGAAGACCAATATTACAACAAGAGAGAGAGAAGTTCTCCTCATAAATTCAACAAGGATGTAGTCAATAATAAGTCCAAGCTCTTCTATAAAGCCATAAGAGTAAAGGAAAATAAAATATTTTCCCAAACAAGAAAACTCTTCAACTTCACTCTAAGCTCCATGAAAACCTGCATAACACACAAGGGAAGAAAACACCACTCAACTTGCTCTCCTCCCTACCGTAGACCCACAAGAGGGTCACCCCCGAGCTAGGGAGATCATCCACACACCAAAAGGACCTCAAATCCACTTCACAACAATGTAAAACAACACCCCAAAACACAAAATACACCCATTGATATTTACACAACACTAACTCAACTAAAGTGAGTCAAAAGGGGTAGGAGAGTGGACATACTCAACTCTAGAGTGCCACCCTTCACAATATTTCAACACAAATTTCCTCATGGCCTCAAGCCAACATATTAACAAACTTTCCAAGGAGATCATATTTTGGCTCTCAAGCCAAACAACAAATTACTCAAAAACACACAAATGCCCTCAAGGCTTTCAACATCCCAAAACAAGAAATGAACTTGAGGAGGATCACTCCTCCCCTACCCCACACTTGATGAGCATTTCTCCCAAGTGGGAGAAGATCTTTCAACACCCTATAAAAATTCCCCACAATAACAAATATAACACAAACAAAAATACTTCTCACACATCCATCATGCAAGCATAAATTTGAATTACAAGGGGAAGGCCTTAGCCTTGAAAACCAACCTTTAAAGCCCTATAATGGATGAAGTTGATGTAGAGCTCCTCTAAAGTCTCCTCCAACCTAAGCCACCAAACTCCCTCTCCCCTTTTTCTCCAAAAACAATTTCTAAAAATAAACAAAATTCTCAAAAATACAACAACCTTTCTCCCTATCCCAAGTGGGATTAAAATAACCCAATCCATGAGTTTAGAGGAATTGGGAGGTGACACTTGTCACCTCCTCACTCTTCCTCCAAACTACTATTGTGTCCTAAGGGATGGGTGTTAACACATGTCACTCACCCATCCCCAAAGTCTTCATTCTCCCTTACCACATGTCCTCTCTCCTACACATGGGAGAGAAAAGGGGAGTTAAAGAGGGAAAGGGTGACACATGTCTCCCCTTCCTTCCTTCTCATGAAGGACCACACAACTCCATGGAGACTCTCACCAATTGTGAGGGAGACTTGAATTCAAATCCTCCATAATTGCTGGATCTTGGAGTCATCTCTAGCCCTGGGAATTGAAAAGGGATGGGCTTGAGCGTTGGTACCACTCATCCTATCCCTCCCATACCTCCAAATTCGTCACTTAACTTCAGTGTAAAGTTAAGGTGACCATACAGAGGTTAACCAAGGGTTACCCAAGTCAAAAGGGTCCCTAGATCCATGGGGTATAACCCATGGTCAACTTTAACCTAGTTAGGACACCCAGGGTCAAGTTAAGACACAAGAAAAGGGTCTCAAAAATCTAAAATTCAAAAATAAAATTCAAAAACAATTCTTACAACACAAATCATAATTCAATTTAAAAGAGGGTAGACCTAACCCATTCAACCTCATGCAAATTAACATTACAACATTACACCATACACAGAATTGATCTTGGTTCCTCATGGAACCAGATCGGCTTCACAAGGGATTACAACATAAGGTGTGGAATGATCTCCAGTATCTGTGGTTTGTTAGCAAAACCTGCGCACTCAATTGCAAAGTTAATTTCACATAGAAATATCATAGCCGAAGAAATTCAAAACATGCATTACCATAACATACCATAGTTCTCATAAGCATAAATGAAATCACATTACAATTTTCTCTCTAACATCACCCAATTAGTTTTCCTGTAATGTAAACATCTATCTAACATTACTCAATTAGTTTTCCTATAAAATAAACATCTATCTAACATCACCCAATTAGTTTTCCTTTAACATAAACATCTATCTAACATCACCCAATTAGTTTTCCTTTAACATAATAAGGTCTAAAAGTTTGGGAATCTGAGATCAACAGTCCCACAAATATAAAAGTATCAGCAACAGTAAGGTAAATAGTCACATGAACAAAATGAAAAATGTAGGCCTCACAAAGTGATAGCCTAACCTATAGGTGAATCCTCTTGCAAAAGTATGATTCAACTCGGTTGAAATGTCCTTGAATGTTTGTAGTGAAAGGAAGATTTAAACCCCATTCAAGGAACCCTACAACTCACCTCCTCCTTTTTCCTATTAAACAGAGATTAAACTATGATAAGTTACATGAACAAACCCAAGAGGATTCTCAAACATAGTAAGGGTTAAGGAGAGATTCTCAAGTTGAATTAAAGGTATTACCTTGTTATAAGTTACATGAGCCTTTAAAAAGGTTGATACATTCTATATCTGTTGCATGAAGCCTTTGTTCATTTATGTTCGTGGAATGTGACTAAGAAATTTGAGATTCTTCTTAATGACCAGAAGAAGGTCGACTTCTTTCATTAGAAAATGCAACTATTGCACCAATAGAAATAAAACTATGATAACTATGGTTTAGGCCAAAAAGTGGGTAAAACATCGGCTCTTAAGTAAGATCGATAACATCATGTTTAAACTATAAACTAGTGTGATGTATTAGCAACCTAGTAGACTAATGTTAGTGACTAGCCAATAACCATTTAACCATAGTTTGTACTTGTTATGTGGAAAAAGAGGGGTTTTCAATTCAATGTGTGGTTAGGCTAGATCCTCCTTTCACTACATACATTCAAGGACATTTAACCAAGTTGAATCACTTCTCTTCCAAGAGGATTCACATACAAGTTGGTTGCCACTTGGAACGAAGAGGAAACTTGGAATTTGTTGATTAATGTGTTAAATTAAGCTTGATTATGCTCAAAACCCTAATTATGCAAAATCATAAATAAACAGATGAATTTTGACAAATGCTCTTACACAAAGATGTTATATTCAAAGTAGATACATACCAGATTTTGAGATTTAGGATGTGGAAAAGTCAAGGGGTAAAGAGCAAACACCCAAGCCCAAGTTAGGAACTTCTTTAGGGATTTTTGAAGGTTGTTTGCTTCTATTGAATACTGTCCCAAAGGTTTTCTGCTTGAAAGATCCAGAGGGCTTCAAGGTAGGTGCCCAAGCCCTTGCAGTACTTTTCTTCTTAGATATAGAATCTACACACTCTATCACAACCTTCTACAACACCACTCTGCCAGATACAACACCTGTCACCTACAATCACAAGGAGTGTGGTTGGGAGTTGTGGTCTTTAGGAGCTTGCCTCAATTAAGCCCCAGAAGGACATTCAAGTCTTCCAAACACCATTGTTAGATAGAGAGTGTGTATCATTGCAGGATAGAGGCAAAAACAAATTGATAAATGATTCATTCAAACAAATAGATATCACTTCAGAGGTGTAGATCTCATGGAGATGAAACTCTTTCACATCATGAGAAGATGAAGCCAAATCTGTAATAACAAACACAACAAGACAAGTCTGCTCTACAACACAATGAATACTTTGAATGCTCTAAAATTAGAAGTTCAGCAAAAGCTCATAATCATCTTCTAGTTTATAAATGAAACCCTAAACATGCTTATATATACATTCCCACATTAATTTCATAATTCAAACTTGAAATGCTGACAAGGAACACATCTAATGGTAACATTGTCATCATTGAAATTTGGGACTCCACCAAAATAGGGCAAGACTAGGGCATGAGCGTCCAAGCCCTAGGTCCTATTTTGTGCAAGGTTTAAGCTCAACAGTGCCCCCTAGGTCCCATTTGACATGGGTTTTTGGGGATTCTTCATTGGGAGATAAAATGAATATGCATGATTACATCTAAGGGACCGAGGAGCTAAACCTTAAGAGGTAAAAGTCCTAGGGGGACATGTTATGACATAACAATAATAAGACAGTAGAGACATGTTTTACATAGTTATTATTGTGGCATTAAATAGCCATGAATTTAACCTGAATAGTGGCTAAGATGGTTGACATCACACGATGGCAGTGATATGGCCAATCAATGTGTTATAAATAATGATAGGCTATCATGTGAGATCAAAAACTCCTCAAGGGGGAAGGTCTTGAATAATAAAGATTCTTAATCTAGGTATAGCAATGGAACCTTAAACCAAATCAACACTATGTGTCAAGAAGTATCTGAGTTATGATTTTGTGTCCTGACAAGTTACAAGTTGGGTATAAATGATATATGAGGTAAATTTCTCCTAGGGTGTTGAGACATAAAATCCCTAGCCATTAATGATAATAATGCATATCTTAGAAAATGATAACTATTTGACTCTCAAGTATGAGATTGGGTTTGACTAGTTGTTGAGAAGATTGGCAGGTTGTCATAGAGTCGTGATTGCAAGGATGCAAAGAGGAGCTCAATGAAAATACTTAAGTCAACCTAGATCTTACATTAAAGGTTAGGATATGGTACTTTTACAATGTAAAAATTGGAGCTTGTTATAGGCTGGTCTAGATCATATAGCTCCACTAGAGGCTCAGGAAATGGTGTTTTTATGCCAATGATCCAACGATAAAGAAAAGAGTGATTTTCAATTGGTCATTATATGCCAATGATCCAAAGATGGCATGATCTATTTTAAGAGATCAATGGTTGACAGTTTATTAGAGTGATGCAAGGTGATTCAAATAATCATTCCCATTCATTCTACCTTGTACCTTGTCTATACTTTTGGATCAACATTTTCCAACTATTGGCACTTATGGATCAATAACACCTATAGGTTTGAAATCATTCACTACCTACATACATCTAATGAAATGCTAGGATTGATTAGCAGGAGCCCATGATTTCTATTAGATGAGGGAGAGTAATAATTTGTGTTGTATGCAGGTGGTGATACCCGTGGTGAAGGTGACAGGTGATCCCGCAAAAAAGTATATTTGAGTGGTGACTTTAGATGATCATGAGTTTTGGTTCATCGGATTTATTAAATACCTAAAGATCTCAACATCTTGAGATACTCTTTCTCAATGCTAGATCATGACATGGGCCATAGAGATACAAAAAAATCATCATTCACTTAGAGACATGGAAATTGAACTTCCACAACTCCTCAACGTACCCATTGAACACCAAGGTGTGATTGCTAGTTTTTAAAGTTAGTAATAATTTTCCAACACATTATTGCAAGTTGTAATCTTGAGCATCGAAAGATGTTAAAGAAATGAGAAAGATCAACAATTATTGATTTGTATTTTTAACAACTCTTATTTGAATTTTTTTAATAATTCTCTATGTTTTAGAGATGACTAATCTTTTTAATAATTTCCTATGTTGTAGAGAGGACTATTTTTTAAAAATAATTCCCTATGTTCTAGGGAAGATTAATATTTTTTAATAGTTCCTTTTTCTTTTAAGAAAGACTAATCTTTTTTAAAAATTCTTGAGGGAAGACTAGTAGACTCGACTAATAATTATGTGTATTGAATGTTTACATACTAGCAATCACACCTTATTGTGCAATGGGTATGCCAAGAATTGTGTGAAAAGAAGCAATCAATATTTTGCACATTGATATGACTGAGTTACTTTCTTAAGAGAAAAATCAGATGCCTTTGATAAGTTTAAGGTTTTCAAAGCTATGGTTCAGAATGAAATGGATAATAAGATCAAATGTTTGAGATCTGATAGAGGAGGTGGGTTTACTTCAAATGAATTTGATAAGTTTTGTAAAGAACATGGTATTAGGAGACATCTGTCTATTCCTAGAACTCCACAACAGAATGGGGTAGTAGAAAGGAAGAACAAGAATGTGCAAGAGCTGGCTAGGGCAATGTTGAAGGATGCATATTTTCCTGACATATACTGGAAGGAAGCAGTTCATGTTGTTGTCTATCTAACTAACAGAGTACAGTTGAGGATCAGTAGCACTAAGACCCCTTATGATCTATGGTATGGAAGACCCCCTACTGTCAAATACTTTAGGATTTTTGGTAGCAAATGCTTTATCATAAGAGATGAAGAAGACCTAGGAAAGTTTGATTCAAGAAGTGATGAAGGGATCTTTCTTGGTTACTCAACGAAAACTAAGGCCTACAGATGCTACAATAAGAGATTGGGGAAAATGATTGAAAGCACAAATGTCAAAGTAAATGAAGATTTGTATCAGAAATCGTAAGAACCAGAGGACTTCGGATCTAATATTTTTCCATGCATTGAAGAGGAAGAAGAAGAAGAGAAAGAAGAAAAGGAACAAGAACCAAAGCAGATACCCAAGACTCTAGCAAAGTATGTTCATAAGAACCATTCAACAGATCAGATCATTGGGGACAAGAATAAAGGTGTGTCGACCAGGAGAAGTCTTGCAAAAGCATATGAGCAAGTAAACTTGTGTTTATTATCAAAGGTAGAACCCAAAACCTTTACTAATGCTAGCAAAGATGATGGATGGATAAAGGAAATGGAAGAAGAATTGAATCAGAATAAGAAAAATCAAACATGGGAATTGGTTCCCAGACCAACCAATAAGAATGTTATAGAAACAAAGTGGGTGTTTCAGAACAAGCTAAATGAAGGAGGTGAAGTTGTGAGGAACAAAGTAAGATTGGTGTGTAAAGGATATTCACAAGTTGAAGGCATTGAATTTGAGGAGACCTATGCTCCGGTAGCTAGGATGGAGGGAATCAGGATGTTTCTTTCTCTTGCTGCTCACAAGAACTTTAAAGTTTATTAGATAGATGTCAAGTCAACATTTTTGAATGGTGATCTAGAGGAGGAAGTCTACATTGAGCAACTAGATGGTTTTTAGATATCAAAAGATTCAGACATGGTGTGCAGACTCAAGAAAGCTTTGTATGGTCTCAAGCAAGCACCTAGAGCTTGGTATGCTAGGTTGGATTGAAGTTAGGGAAAAACACATTAAAACTTGCAAATGACACAATACAAACCCTAACAACTCAATGGAGCCCAAAATAGCCTAGAATCAAGCAAACCCGAGCCTAAAAAATGAAAACCTAGTCTAATAGTGCAAATCCTCCATTGTTTCTCTTAGATTTAGCTTCAATCTTGCTCTCAAATTTGCAGACCTACAAATGAGAAGATCAAGGGTTGACAATGGCAAAGTCAGAGAGGGAAGTCAAATTCTGCAAGTGGTAGAGATGGGAAATGAGGATGAGAGGGTGGTTTTATAGAGAAAGGAATTTGAGTGGAGGGCTATGATTAGGAGTTGACTTTGGAGCTAAAATCAAGGATTGTGATTGATTAGGGTTCCCAGCCACTAGAAGACAAAAGATAATTTTTAATTTGAAGAAATGGTGAGGTGGGATATGATTTTAAATTAAATAAATTGCGTTCATTTATTTAATTTATTTGAGGAAGGGGATAATGTAGTTAAATTTTAATTAAATAAGTGGGACTTATTTAATTAAGGTAAGGTTTATAATTTAACTAAATATGTATTTATTTAAATTAATAGGGTAAAGTGGTCATAGGAATAATGAATAATTAAATAATTATTTAATTATTTAATTATAGAAGAAATCAGAAGAAATCATCTTAGTAATTAAATAAATAAAATTTATTGGGAAATGAATTAATTAAATAATTAAAAATTATTTAATTAATAGAGGAATGTGAAGTTAGGGTTAATTATGTGCAAAAATGACATTCGTAGGCTCAGGACAATTTTAAGTGTCTATATTTTGCCCCTCTTTGATACAATGTTGATTCCGGTGTTGTGTCAAAGAAAATTTGAGAAATGTGCTCTAGACATGCTCTGGTGTGTTCTAGGTGATGAATGATGGTCTTATTCCCCTTTGGGAAAATTTTCAAATTTTCTAAAAAATTTGGAAAATTTTTTGAAAAGGTGTGCGAGATGCCCAAAAGTGGTCTAGGAGTGAGAAATCAGTCCTAAAAGGCATTTGATGCATGAAAAGAGACCGCAGGTTGGTTAATTTTATGAAAAGGGGGCCCACCTAGGTCAAAAGGTTCTATAAATAGCCCTTGAGGGGCCCATAATCCTCATTTGTGCACTTTACTTTTAGAGATTTCAAAGAGAGTAGAGCAGATAGTTTCAGGTTTCCTATGGAGCTCTTGTCAGAATGTCACCAGTTCTGATTCACCAGCACCGTCGATCACACGTCAGGACATATGGTCAACTACTTGGGACAGGCATAGTGGTATGTATCTAACCCTAGCTTGTTGATTTTTTTCATTTTTAGCTAGATTTTAGGGCCTGAAAATAAGGCACACATGCAGTGCACTTTTGTGTGTCACATGTGCTATCGTATGCGATGCCTATGCTCAAAAAGGTGATACATGTGCTCTGGTGCGATGCATATGGTTTCTGGAAATGCATGCATAAGCCAGTGCACCACCTATGCCTTAGGCGTCACGCATCCACAGGGTGCACCACTTGGGCCAGTTAATGCTCGATGCATGCACCAAATGGCAACACATGGGTGAACTAGTGAGATGCATGTGCAAAAGTGTGACACCTATACGAAGTAGTGCGACACATGCCCTTAGTCATGATGCATGGATCTGACAGTGCGACACATGCACTTGTCTAGCAGTTTTGAGATGCATTTGGAGCCTGAGTTTGTCATTGCTTTGCCAATGGTGATTTTCTTAGGGTTTTCAAGTTGACCTAGTGTGTTGTATCTATTGGTATAGGAGAGATTATCACCGATTTACACACGTGAGAGCCATCCCGTGGGGTACTAGTTACAGGATCATTTGTCAATGGAGGAGTGGGACACACTTGATGCACTAGGGTTATACAGTGTTGCTTTTATTCCCTAGATTAGCGCTAACCAAGGTTTTATAACTACATTGGTCGAGCGATAGCACCCGAAGACTAGTTCATTTCACCTACCTATAGGAGAGGTGATCGTTACTCTATTGGATCTCTGACGAACTTTTCAGCTGTCGATTCACGAAGAGTGAGTCATCTATAGTCTAGAGAGGGGACTACCTGGATCCAGTGACTATTTGAGACCAATGATGATGCTGCCTTGGGAGTTGAGGGTCATGAAATCCACTAGGACACTTTGACAGATAGGTATGATTGGTTGATTGTGGTTCTATGTGTTTGTATTAGCGGTATTGTGTGTCCAGACTAGCGTGGGCATGGTTTTCTAGTAGGTTGGGAGGAGATGCTCAAGGGGATGATGGTAGATGCAACAGTGTATGCCTGGGGTCCCTGTCTCCTAGCTTAGTTATATTTCCAATTGCATGGTGTGGTTTACTGCGGTGAGCAATCAATCAGTTGTGGTGTGACACTTTTGATGATATGGGCTTGGGAGCATATTCTTGTATTCAAACTGCCAGTGGAGTGGGACATTTTGGAGGAGCTACCATATGTTTTCCACTATACCAGGGCAATTTTGCAAGTTCAGATGGGTGATGTCAACTACTGGAGGCATGTCATTGATCACCTTGATCATTTTTTTTGGAGGCTGTATAAATCATGTCCTAGGTGGAAAGATGATGTAGAGCACCTTCCATTTTGCAGACACATGATATTTGATTGGGATGACTATTTAAAGCCAACATATTATAGAGCACCATCTGCTAGAGCACGTTTTGAGACAATTTGGAGAGCGTCAAGGCGAGCCAGCAGGTATTGCAGAGTTTTCTCAAGTTACTTGGGAGATTCTAGTTTGGGAGACCATGATTACAGTCTAGATGGACATTGATGAGATTGTTGGGCTACAGATGATATAGTGGGGTGCAAATGATGTTGTTGATGTAGGTACTATGCCTATCTATGACACTTGGTGGGCCACCCACAGGATGGTTCCATACATACATCCTGATGAGCTAGCTCTAGTAGAGAGGCTGGGGAGGGGCCGAGAGGCTAGTTCAGAGGTCAGGGCCATGATAGAGGCTAGGGTAATGGTGGTAGGGGAGGCGGTGATGGAGGAGATGATGATGGTGGAGCTGGTGATGGGAGAGGGGATAGAGGCTAAGGGAGAGGCGACTAGGGGAGAGGTCGGGATGGACAAGGGAGGGGTGCTCAACTTGCCCCTATTCAGGAGGAGGGAGGGGGAGCCGTTAGATAGGTAGCAGCGGCAGTGGGGGAGATCCACATGGAGGAGAGAGGAGAGCAGGAGGAGGATGTAGCTATGGAGGATGTTGGTGGGGATGACATTGGTGGAGAGGAGATGGGTGTTGCAAATATGTGCCTATGATGTGTTGTCATTGATGTCAACATATCTCTTTGTCAGAGACAGTGAAGACAGTGCAGTTCAGTAAAGTAGATTGCTCCGCATTTCCAGTGAAATGAATATCAAAGACTATGAATTAAAGAGTTTGTAGAGGATTGTCTGAAGTTGCTCCAGTTAAGATTTGTGAGGTCTACATGAAGGATTGGTGAAGTTATGGCCATCTGAGTAGAACTAGGTTTTGCAGTTGTTCAGAGGTAACAGAGTGACAGGAATTTGGTTCAGATTTCTCTGCATTGGAATATTATGGTCTATGGATCTGGAGGTATGTTTGGGATATTGGTGTGTATCCTCAACTCAAGTGGTTCGTGGTTTGGAGGTCCACAAGCAATCTTTCTAGAGTGACAGTCATGATAGTTAGTGTTCTTAAGTTCTTGTATAAAGATGCAAGTGATTCTGGTGATTTGAGGTGGTACAGTTGTTCTTATTGATTTCATTGTGCTTGTTGAGGTCTCTAGATCATGTGCCTATCATGTTGGTGGTCTGCATTGAAGATTGAGCTCGTAGTTGAAGATTTCTCCTTGGGTGTTGCTGATCTTTCCAGTCTTGGTTGACCAGATGCTTCATGCAAGTTGCAGATTATCTAAGAGAAGTTATATGGAGTGTGGCATGTTGTTCGAGGAAGATTTGAGTCCCATCTATGTTTCATCGATAGTGTAGTGGTCCACATGTAGTATTTTTTATTAAGTCAAGTCTATTTGTAAATGTTTGTAATGCCGACCTTGGAGATTGTTCCAATGGTTGATGATTGTAATCCCGACCTTGTTGTTCATTCCAAGGTTGATGTAGCGTATAAATCTTTTTTGTTGAGTCATGGAAAAGTGGTCCTTGAGCGAAAATGATAAAATTCTAAGCAAGGTAAAAAGGCATAGCAGAGAAGAGGAAGAGCAGAAGAGGAAGAGAAATGATGTAGAGGTAGTGAAGAAGTGTTTGAGGGCAGAGCAGATGTGTTGTGAGCTTCAATGAACTGAACCCTGGCATGGAGAAGATGATGTTTCTCAGTTCAACCTTTCAGTGTTAATCATGTGAATATTTTTGTAGACAGTGAGTCTCTTGGAGCACTGAGCTCTGGACAGTGCGCCCGAAGGGAAGTGCCTTCCCATTTTTTTATTATTTTAATAGAGAATAAATCTTGCGGGTTAACCCCCACTGTGGTTTTCCCTTAACTGGGTTTCCACGTAAAAATCTTGGTGTTATGTGTGTTGATTATGTTTCTGCTCATGTGTTGTTGATTCATGCTTTCATGGTTATATCATTAATCTGTTAATAAGTGGTAAAGAAGATTAAATGAAGCAAAAGATAAAGTTTTGAGACAACTGATTCACCCCCCTCTTAGTTGTCTGCCCTAATTTCAACAATGGGGGCTGATGAGGAGGAGGCTGATGATGTCGAGGAGCGGATCAGGGAGGAGGTACTATAGGATGTATTGATTGAGGAGATTGGTGATGATGAGGAGGAGGAGGAGGAGGCTACTGGTGATCAAGGCAGAGACCTACCAGCACAAGTAGAGGCCTTGCAGACCCAGATGTAGGGGCTGCGATTGTGGGTCCAAGAGGTAGAGGGCCAGTTGGCACAAAGGACAGTTGAGTGGGATATGGCCATGATCAGGGCCCAAAGGGCTGAGTAGAAGAGCATAGACTTCATGGGTATAGTTGGTGGACCAACTATAGAGTTTGCACATGCATTATAATGAGCAATACAGTATTACAGGGGTTTATATGAGGGTTCAGTTCCAGTACATCAGAGGGCACCTAGTTTTCAGAGCAGGAGTGCAAGTCGGTCACACTCTCGCAGATCACATAGTAGTGTGGGGGTCTCTCAGAGGTGAGCTTCACCATATGATAGGCCATCCGGGTTTAGAGCAGGGTCAAAGCACAGGGGTCCGCCCATGGGGCCAACAGGATTAGGAGGTCATGATAGTGTTGGCTAGGCCATTTTGGCAGACGCTATGTATATTTTTTATCAAGCCTGCATGCTCTAGATTTTCATTGAGCCTGCGAGCTCCATTTTTGACACATAGATTCATATTGTACTGTGACACATTTTTGATGATATATATGAGATGACCTATTTACATGCATATGATGTGATGGATGTATGTGATATGCTTCTATTTATGATTCCATGTTTATGCTTTTTATGATGTATGAGGTGATGATACATTCTTATTGATTATGTCCTTTATGATGCTTATGATGTGATGCATGATGTAACTCGTGGATGTGATGATATTACATGCTTATGTGATGGTACCTGTAGTGTTATGTGATGCTTATATGTATACCACATGGATGCAGATATGCATATGATGTAGATGTGGTATTTTTATTGTAGGTGTGTATGTGTTAGATGATGATTTGATAAGATTTAATGTAAAGTTAATGGTCTAATATATATGATGATGATCATATATATATATATATATATATATCTGTGTGTGTGTGATGGTGTATTGTGATGATTATGATGATATGATATGATGGACTAACATGTGTATGTATGCAGGTTATGAGATCTAATGCACTTTTTGGTGTGTCACAGTAGGATGGAAGATTAGAAGAAGTGGAGATGAAGAATGCACGAAGGATGAAGATCAACTTAGAAGAATGGATCTAGACTTTGCCTTGGTAGATTTTGAGCTCCTTTCACACAGTTACTGCCTATCATCACAGAACTTATTATACCAAAGGACAACAAGCACCATGGCACATCAAGGGCCAAGGCGTGAAATGTGGTCCCTTGCAAAATAGGCACAAGACAGACAAGAAGTGTCTGACTTAGACTGAGTAACAGTGGCATCTTGTCGAAACATACAATGAGATAGCTATGGAGTATGCCAGTCTTGATGCAAGGAAGCATGAAATCCTTCCAATGCATAGGATGTCTTTGATTCACGCACCACAAAAGCCCGATCACATACAAGAAACCTAGTTGCCTCAATCATTTTGCCAAGACAAACCATAATCTTTAATCAAAGAAAAAGAGTCATGCTCCATCCTTGCTTCTCTTCATCACTTAGGGATTGCCTTGAGAAGCATAAGAACGAGACTGCAATGCAAATATAAAAGACAAGAATTAGAGTCCACAACCATATAGATCATTTACTGAGTGTGCATGTGTTCATTTGAGATAGGTTGAATAAGTCTTAGTTTCAGGATGGGAGGTATGTCATATAAGACGTCGAGTCTGGTTTTGACAATGCCCCTACCTATCTAAGGCAAGTTATATGATTTTGGCATCTCATATAAGACATGTGGTCTGGTTTCGAGAATGTCACAAGTTGGAAGATGATTTGACATGTGTTGATTGTGTGATATGAGTGAGAAATGTTGCATTTCGTATAAGGCATAGATGCCTGGTTTCGACAATGCCCCATTCTGTAGAGGAATATGATAGGTGACAAGAAGAGTTGATAGCAAACTAATTTGTTTTGGCTGGTTGGCTGGCTTGGCTTGTTGATGTTTGAAATTGATTTTCTTATGAAAGTTTGATTGTTCTTGTCTAATCAAAGTGCCTATCTCATCAAAGGATGACTTATTATGACAGCTGACTCAGTGGGCCCTAAGGGATTGACCTAGTGCCTCGAGGGCTCATTGAAGATGGCCTTGCCTATGTGAGATCTTAGAGGCAACATAGTTCAACTGGGTGGACTCTGGGTGACCTAAGACCTAAGGGGGAATGCCTAGGGGGCTCATCGAAGGTGGCCTTGCCTACATGAAAGTGTAGAGGCATCATAGTTTGACAAGGTGGTTTGACATGGTTTATTGTTTGGGATTTTTGGTTGGTCATTTGATTTTTTTGTTTGAGATTTTTGACGATATTTGATGTTTTTAGATTTTTGAAAATTTTTCGAATGTTTTTACATTTTTTGAGAAATATTTGGATTTTTTGTGTTTTTGGGAATATTTGGATGTTTTTTATGTTTTTGAGAATATTTGGAAAGGTGTCCTCCAATACTGATTTCAGAATCAGGAATTGCCCCCAGTCAGGTACAGGATAAAGTTATGACCGATGTGGGGTGGGGTAGGAAGACGTTAAATGTTAATTTATTCTTAGGCCATGAGAGGGACGGTGTGATTTTTATGAATTTGGAATGTGGATTATGATGTGGACCATGCAGGGTCTTAGAAGGTGGAATAGAGTGATGGTAGACAATGGAGCAACAATTAACTACACATGGCACCTGTTTGCCAGGTTTTCACCATGGTACTTATCCAAAGTGCCACTGAAGTGGTTTTCACTTTTGGACAAATTATTTCTTTACTATTTTTTTTTCAAGTATAATACTGATGAAGGTGCATGTTGTTGATTAGCTCTAGGGGTAGTTCACCTTCAGGGGTGACAAGTTGATATGCGTCGGATCCATAGGCTACAATTATGACATAGGGTCCCAACCAGTTTGGCTCAAATTTTCCTGGCTTCTCCTGCTCCATTTAATTTTGGGGGTTTTCTTTTAGGAGATCTCCAATGTTGAAGTGGTGAACTCAAACCCTTTTATTGTAGCTACGCTAGAGATGATTCTGATATGCTTGTAGATGAGCCAATGCATTTTGTCTCCTTTCATCTAATAACTCTAATTCATGTAGCTAGGATACTCTATATTCTTCATCATTGACAAATTGCTACAATGACACTCTCAGGGAGGGAAACTTGACCTCAATGAGCATGATGGCTTCGGAACCATAAACAAGGGAATATGGGGTGGCTCCAATAGGTGTGTGAATACTGCTACAATAGGCCCATAAGGCAGGGTTAAGTTGGATGTGCCAATCATGGCCAGCATCATTGACAATCTTTTTAAGGATTTTTATGATGGTTTTCTTTGACGCCTCAGCTTGATCATTTCCTTATGGGTAGTATGGTGTGGCAAAATGGTGTCGGATGTGAAATTTTTCACAAATTTCCCAAACATCTTGATTTTTGAATGGGCAGCCGTTGTCCATTACAATGGATTACGAGACACCATACTGGCATATGATATAGTTGAGGATAAACTTAGCAATTTGCTTGCTAGTGATGTATGTCATGGGAATGGCTTCAATCCATTTTGTGAAATACTCTGTGGTGGTGATGATGAATTTGTGGCCATTGGTAGAAGTAGGGTGGATTTTTCCCATGAGGTCAAGTCCCCATTGAGAGAAAGGCCACGGGGATGTGAATGATTGTAGGTCTTGAGTTGGTGCATGTACAAGATCTCCATGTTTTTGGCATTGTCTACATTTCTTCATGAAGTAGTAGGCATCCTTCTCCATGGTAGGCTAGTAGTACCCCGCTCTAAGAATCTTCTTAGCTAGGGTTGGACCACTAGAGTGAGCTCCACATATACCTTTGTGTACTTCACATAGGGTTGTTTATGTTTCCTTAGTGTCGAGACATCTTAGGAGGGTATTATCGAAGCCACAATGAGAGAGGGTCTCACTGATGATGATGTATTTGCGGCTTGGCAAATGAATGATTTACGTTGGTTAGGTGAGAGCTCAACAGGTAGGGTTTGGGTATACAACTAAGTGTAAATGTCATTATACCACGGTGACATGGGACCAACAATTTCACACACTAACTCAAATTCTGGGATATCAAAGGTAGGGACCGCGAGTTGTTCCACCAAGAACTTGAATTAGGTTACATTTCGTGGAATGTCCAAAAGAGATCCAATTGTTGCCATTACATCCGCTACTTGGTTCTAAACCTTGGGAATCTGATCAAAGAGAACTATGTCAAAATACAACCTAAAGTTGTCTACCATTCTTTTGTATGGCATTAGTTTTTTGTCTTTGGTGAATGATTGTTGACTTGTTTGATGACCAATTGTGAATCACCAAAGACTTGCAATTTCTTTATTTTTTAATTGACAACCATATGTAAACTAGTGAGTAGAGCCTCGTATTCAACAATGTTGTTTGTGCATGGGAAGGCTATGCAAAATGCCTTGGGTATAGCATCGCCTTGAGGTGTGATGAACAAAATACCTACTCCTGAGCCATGATTCATACAAGAACCATCAAAGAATAGTGTCCTTGTATTAGGGACCTCTATTGAAAAGACCAATTCATCAAGGAAATCTGTAATTAAAGGATGATCTGCTGTCATAGGGGCTTCTGCTAATTGATCCGTAATAACATGTCCCTTTATTGCTTTTCAGTCTGTTGGAGTTTTTCCCAAATCAGCAAAGGGTTTGCCAGTTCCAATGCACAGGAAGATTCAGCCAACAAATATAAGAGGTTGCGTGAGCTGCCTCCCCTTCACTTCTGGTTCTACCGTACCAAGGGGGGTATCCCTATTGCTAAAGATTTGACTTTGATTCACTTATAGCAGAAAGATCTAACTTTTTAGAATGGGCAGAATAGTCTCATATTTAGACCAAGATTTGCATGATAAATCACAAGTTTGGCAATGTTCTTGGACATATCTAACTGGTTGAGGATGAGAGTATGTAAGGGTCCTATTTCTAATCCTACAAACTAATAGGTTTAAAGTTTTGAAATGATTTGTGTTTTATGTTTTGGATGCAAGATAGGGATTTTGGATTATAACCTCAACACAAGAGCAGATCGGTGCCTATCTCAGGGCAAGGAGTCAACTAGACGTATACATGTGAATGATTTGCACAAACTCAACAAAGATTCAAGTTTCAAGGGGTTAGATTGGTGCTTGCCTTACAAACATCACCCAAGAATGAGTATTTAGCAATCTCTACTTACAAATATCCCTGCTGCCATACATTCTTCCTCATACTTAACCTAAAACAGTTTAATCCACTCCTTGAATGGAAGTTAGAGATCAAGCATGCAATATAGAAATCTATATCCTAGAATCTTAGTAACCCTTAGCAACCAGATTCAAAATAAGGGATGCATACAACCATGGAGATAAATAGCTAAACACATGCCATGAAGCATTTTTCATATAAAAATGACATGAAACTGAACATGTATGCAACATGCATTCAAATGCAACTCATAAACTCACAAAAGAGATAGAATAGCCCAGAAAAGCTCTATTTTCATTATTCCTCCCAAAAATTGCCCAAGTCTTCCACCCCCAGAAAAATGAGTAACACGGTTTTGATATACCCAGAATGTGTACTCAGCAATTAATTATATGGTCTTTTCAAGATGCTGCCAGATATAATGCACCATCTAAATGGCTCCAAAAACATTCAATGCTCCAAACAGAAGAAGAGAAAAGAGCAGGTGGAATTGGGGAAACGTGCAACCACCTGAAGATTTTCCACTAAAAATGGTAGCTGGCATGTCATTCATCGACCATACCTCTGTACTTAGCCATTAATGCCCAACCTACCAATTTTGGGATACAACAACGGTTCGCGTGTTTCTAAAGTTTCTTCCTGCTTGAAAAGATGCAGCAAACACACAAAAATTTCCCACTCTAAAAATTTTGAACAAAGGCCGTCGATTCATTCCTCTCTGCAAAGATCTACGGCATCAAATCATACTAAAAAGTCATCAACCAATAAAATTACGCCACGCAGGTGCATTATCCCCTTTGACTTTTCACATCGCGAACATACATTTTGCCTTTTCACCCTTTTTACCTTTCCGCCCGCAGCACATTCAAATTTTGTATATGCAGTTGCATGTACATACAACTACTTTCAGACACATGTCAGTACCTCATTGGATCACCATCTATGAATATTGCATGTCTAAGTTACCAGGACCCACCACTGTATCCTATTCACCATCAGACCATTGTATTCATTTTTACATCTGTGGTTGTACATGAGATTGTATATACATATAATCACCCTGCATACAAGCACGGACCCCAAATCTTTATGAAATAATTTGAAATCACTATTGGGTCCAGGCTTGTACATTCCCTTTGTATATCTCCTTGTATATTGCATATACAAATGCAATATACATACAATCACGGGATCCAACATATTTATCAATCAGATTGGAGTAACCGTTGAAATCCGGCGTTGTATTTACCTCATTGTATCTCTCATTGTATATCGCATGTACAATGCGCAATATACAATCAACTGTGGACCCCAACCTAAAATCCACCAAAACACATTCTTCATTCGCATCCAGATTGTATATGTGTTTTTTGTATCTTGCATTGTACATAGCACATACATACAATCACAGGACATACAACTGTGCGGGCCCCACCAAGTTTTTGAACATCGTTGACTTTGACCGCAACTTGCTTGTATATTTCTTTGTATATGCCCGTTGTATGTCTGATTGTATATTGGGTACATACAACCCCAATATACAACCGCGAACCTCACCCATCTCATAAATGTAGTTAATACTTTAGCCGCATCCATTTTACACTTGTTTGCTTGTATATTTCACATTATATGTGCATTTGTATGTACAATATACAACGGCGAATACCAACCTAAACATACAACAAATTTGAAGCAATTTTGATTCCGGCCCTTTGTATGTTCCATTGTATATGCAGTTGTCTATTGGAGATACATACAATGCAAGATACAAAGGAAATTGCCTTTAACTTTTCAACTCTGCACTTGTATCAACTCCTACCAGGCCTGATTTAATAAAATTTGAAATCTGGGATTGCATGTTTTGCATTGTATATCAAATTGTATATGCTATATACCTATGGGCCTAACCATTATTCAACCCGATTTGAAACTTTTTGACATCCGGCGTTGTATCTTACCCGTTGTATATCGAATATACAACAACATATTCATGCAACCTTTCAATACAAATGCAAAATATACTAGGAATTTGCTATGTACATCCACTTTTTTAACTCCAAAAATGCATCTGAATGCCAAATACAAACCCGATATGCATACAATGATTCATAAAACCATTTTTTCCACTTTTTTTAAGCCAATTGAACATCTTTTTGGGTCCGCCATTGTAAATATGCATTTGCAGGTTAAATGCTCGAAACCCAAACTTTAGGTGGAGGCACCACCACAATCCACATATTCTATGTCAAATTCACTCAGTATCATGACCCATTTAGCCAACCGGCCTATGAGAGCTGCCTTGTTGAGTAAATAGTTTAGAGGGTCAATTTTTGTGACAAGCTTTGTTTTGTGATTCAACATATAGTGATGTAGTTTTTGAGTGGCAAAAACCACCGTAAGGCATGAGCATTCAATGGAAGTGTAGTTAAGTTCATAGCCCACTAGTGTTTTGTTGATATAGTAGATGGCTCTTTCCTTTCCTTGTTCATCATTTTGTGCTAATAGTGCCCCCAGAGCTGAAGATGTGGTTGATATGTACAATAGCAGAGGTTGTCCCAGTACTAGAGGCATGAGAACTGGTGTTTGTTGGCAAGAGACACTGCTAGGTATGTCAGGTGTTGTCATTGATGGAAACTAAATCTATCCTACACATCCACATTGCATCATTTACTCATATCGGAAGTCAGATTGCCAAATTGCCTAAGTCTGGATGGACAGGATAGAGTATATGACAGTGTTCAGTATTTTGGTCCACATTTCTCCATAGGTAATCATAATGAGTTGTGGTTTTAAGGGAGTGTCAAGGGATGTCAGGACTACTTAAATCCAAATAATTATCCTCTGGTGATGAAGGGATTAAAAGATACAAGCTTCTGAGTATTAGGTTTTGGTTAGTCAGTTCAGTCCGGTGAAGAACAGGCCGACCTGGAATTTGATCATTATGCAGATTAGGAAAAGTTGTTAGTTGAGCAATTTGTGAAATCTAGTGGTATTGGCTGACATGTAAGATGACTTGGGTACATAAGTTTTGGTCTGCATTGGTATTTGTGCATGGATTCAGCTGATAGAATAGTGTTCTTAAAAAGTCTCTAAGTTTTTCTTAAAGCTGACTGCAGTTGATGTAATTTCATGTAGCAAATATATAAGATTGATGGATTCAAGCATCTTGGTATGTGGTTGTGTGGATATGAATGAACAGGTGTGAAGAAAGGAAGAAACAAGTGTGAGGCAAGGAGATTTAAGTTTGGATCATGGCAGAATAGTGAAACAGGGCAGAGGAAGATGAAGTGTGTGAAATTAGTATACTGTACCTAACCGAAACTGTAATTTTGCATTGTTAGATGTTGCTTCTTAGTTCAAATATTCTATAAACTCTTTGTAACCATTTTGTAGGCAGTGAGCCTCCTTGAGTAGTGAGCTCTAGGCAGTGTGCCCGAAGGCATGTGCCTTTCCCATTTGTAATACTTTTAATAGAGTATAAATTCTTATGGGTTAACCCCCATCGTGGTTTTTCCCTTAACCAAGTTTCCACGTAAAAATCCTGGTGTTATGTGTGTTGATTATATTTCTGCTTATGTGTTGTTGATTTATGCTTTCATCATTACATCATTAATCTATTAATAAGTGGTAAAGAAGATTAATTTCAGCAAGTGTTAAAGTTTTTACACAACTGATTCACCACCCCCCTCTTAGTTATCTGCCCTTATTTCAACAGTGTCGTGGATGCAAAATAAGTGATCCCAAAACAACTAATCTTCAACTTGTCCAATCCCCAAAACAATACACCATCCACCAAGCCTCAAAACAATGAGCAGAGACCAAGCAACTTTTCTCCCAGAAGGAAGTTCACGCAACTAGGAGAATCACTTGAATCCGCCCTTAGGAAGCTAATTGTGGGCATCCTCATAACACTTCTGTTGGTGCGCGACTATGAACCAAGGGTTAAACCCCCTTGGTGGAGTGATTCTAATTTTTGTGAATATCACCAAAACAAAGGGCATAAAACCAACGATTTTCAAGCACTCAAACATGCCATCCAAGACTTGTTGGATCAAAAATAGGTGTCAATTGAGGGACACTTATCCAATGATCACCATTTAGCATTCAAGAATCCACTCCCCAACTATGAGAAGGGAGGTCCTTCAAATCAAAACAAAAGAGGGGCTGACAATGCCAACTACACAAATGTGTCATATGACTATGTTGTTAACCACATTTCTGAAAGTGATTCACATATCAATGTGATCACTATAAATAAAACCACTAATTGTAACATCACCACTCGCGCTGGGAAGGTTATTTTTCAAGGAGCTCCATCCAAACCACCTTCTACATCCAACTAGTACAACATCTTGGACCAAATCCATAAGACACCTGTCCACATTTCCATTTTGGAGCTTTTGCGTCTATCCCCGTCTCATAAGTCCATCCTCAAGCAAGCTCTATTGGAAACCACTGTCCCAACCAATTTAGCTGAAGAGAAATTTCAAACCATGGTAGGTCATCTAACCACACCTCACTTCCTATCATTTCATAGAAAAGGATGATATGTCAATCACCCAACCACATAATGCATCCCTACACATTGAAGCCTTCATTCACAAGCATAAAATAAAAAGGGTTCTAATAGATGGACGAGTGGGTTTAAATATTTGCACCTTAAAGCTAATCCTTGCATTGGGGTTTTCAAAGAAATCCATCGATCCCAAAAAGAAAGTTACTATCAAGTCTTATGATGAAGAGGAAAGGACATCAAAAAGAACTGTTGTGTTGCCAATCAGAGTGGGACCTGTTGTAAAAGATGTGGTATGTCAAGTACTTGACATGGAACTTGCATATAACATTCTCCTTGGAAGACCTTGGATACACATAATGAAGGAGGTGCCATCCACCTATCACCAGTGTCTAAAATTTCCCCACAACGACCAAGAAATCACTATCCAAGGGGACTCCAATCCATTCCAATATTGTAATTCCATCCAATCTAAGCCTGAAGATGTAATTCCCTCTAACTATGCTTCTACCTTCTCTTCATCCCATGTTGACCTAGCTTCACTCGCCTCTACATCCAAGACCTCTGAACTCCACCTCAAGCTCAAATACAAGGGAATCAGAGAGTATACCATTGCACAATCCTTTTTCCTAGCACAACTTACCCATCTCACCCAAAACTTATGGAAAACCTTCCATAAACAAGCCCAAGACTTTGGAACCTCACAAAGGCCATTTTTTTAAATGGGGAAGCTTATCAGATGAGAGTGATGAAAAGGATATCCTACAGTGGCTATACAAGGATAAAGATAGTCAAACCAACTCACACAAACCACAAGGCCAAATGCAAACTGAACAGTATGGTCAAGGGTTCTCTATCTTGCAAAGGATGGGGTATGAATACCATGGTCCCTTGGGATTGAGAAAATATGGTATCGTTGAGCCTATTCAACCTTCGTCATTAACAACCTGAAACACTACAAGGCTAAGCTACACAGGCAAAGAAAAGACCACAGGAAAGGAGAAGAATAAAAGAAAACAAAAAGAAATAGCTTCTACTAACCTAGTAGAACAAATCCATAGGCTACAAGCAGGAAGTGAGACAGACTCCAATGAATATGAGTGGGATGGTCTTTTTAAACTATCTTGTGATGAAAAAGAGATTGATGTTGTCCAATAGTATACCTCAACCCAAACAACTCATGAGGGACAAGGCTCACCATCTAGACCTCTAGAGTTCAATCCACATAATAACAATAGTGAGTTTCATGAGGAACTAATGATGTACCCCTTGACAAAACAACTAGTGGAGAGTACCATCGCAGACATTGTCGATGCTTACAATAACCATACCAATTCCTCCATCTTGACCATCACTAGCCACAAACCAAACCAACCTGATGACCTGTTACCATTTTTACATCCTGAACTCATAGATTGGGATTTACAAGACTCCACCCTTGAGGTAGATACCTTTCAGAATGATGAAGCCATCATTGACTATCTAGAACTTTGAGAACATATACCCGCAGGGGACTACAGAGCTAGCTATGCCATAGAACTCAACGACAGGGCTTATTTTGGTGAGAGTGCCAAGCCTTTCGGTCTCAAAAATGTAAAAATGCAAGATAGATCTAACAGTGAAAAACACTCTATGACAGTGTTAGATCATGAAAATAGTAAAAAGATGAAAGACGTATCCAACGGTGAAAATCTCTCTGAGGCACTGAAGGATGAAAGGTTTGACAGTCTTCCCAATCTAACACATCAAGAGAGATCCACAATCTTGATCGAACCAGCAAAACCAGTCAGCATCGGCACAGAGGAAAATCCAAGGATAATCTACATGGCAAAATCATTATCCACACAAGAGAAGCTAGAGTTCACCAACTTCTTCAAAAGGAAACAAATCAACTTTGCTTGGTCATATGCAGATATGCTAGGGCTAGATCCAAATCTCATAATGCATCACTTGTCAATAGCTCTAGGAGCTAAGCTAGTAAAACAAAAACTACAAAAAATGCATTCGTATATCACCCTCATGGTAAAAGAAGAACTGAAGAAGCTATTGGATGTGGGGTTTATCCATCCCATAGATTACCCAAAATGGATTTCAAACATTGTACTTGTCTCCAAACCAGATGAAAGGATTCACTTATCAATGAATTTAGAGACCTGAATAAAGCTTGTCCAAAAGATGATTTCCCTTTGCCCAACATTGACATTATTGTATATCTGACGGCAAGGCACACTATGCTATCCCTAATGGATGGTTTCTCTAGATATAACCAAATCAAAATAGTGCCAAAGGATCAACACAAGACCGCATTCACATGTCCTTGGGGTACCTATTGTTGGTGCGTCATTCCATTTGGACTAAAAAATGTAGGGGCAACATATCAGAGAGCCATGACCACAATCTTTCATGACATGATGCACACCATCATGGAGGATTATGTAGATGATATCTTAGCGAAATCACTCACAAGAGAAGGACACATAGTAGTATTAGACAAGATCTTCACAAGATTGGAGTAGTTTAATGTGTGCCTCAACCCGAAGAAGTGCATATTCAGAGTCACATCTGGCAAGCTTCTCGAATACATAGTGCCTTCCAATGGAATCGAAGTTGACCCAACTAAGGTAAAATCCATCATGGAAATGCCACCTTCCAAAATCTCGGCCAATTGAGGTCTCTACAAGGAAACTACAATCTATTAGAAGGTTCATCTCTCAACTGGTAGATAAGTGTCACCCATTCATGCATCTCCTCCATAAGAACATTCCTTTCAAGTGGGATGATTCATGCGAACAAGCATTTCAACATTTAAAGGAGTACCTAATGAAATCGCCTGTATTGATGCCATCGATCAAGGTCAAGCCATTGCTACTTTATATCTTAGCTACACCAATAGCTCCGGGAGCTCTGCTTGCACAGCAAAATCATGAAGGAAAAGAACAAGTAATCTACTACATCAGTAGAACACTAGTAGGTTATGAGCTACAATATACACCAACTGAAAGAGCATGTCTAGCTGTTGTATTTGCTTCACAAAAATGGAGACATTACATGCTCTCACACTCCATCAAGCTCATAGAAAAGATTGACCCATTAAAATACTTGCTCAACAAAGCTACCCTAATAGGTAGAATATCAAAATGGGTCATGATACTCAGTGAGTTTGACATTGAATATGTATATTGCCGAGCAATAAAGGGGCAAGTGATTGTAGATCAACTCGCGGATGCACCTTTAACAAGTGACAACTCATTAAATTTTGAGTTTCCAGATGAGTAAATCTTTAGCATCATAGCAAAAGCCTGGAAGCTATACTTTGATGGATCGTATTCTGAACATGGGTCTGGAGCAAGTATCTTGTTGATCACACCAAATGGAGACACCATACCAAAGTTGTACATGCTACTCTTTCCATGCAGTAATAATGTGGTTGAGTACAAAGCCATGCTCTTCGGCATCAAGCTAGCAGTGGAATGGAAAGTGACAAAACTTCATGTGTATGGCGACTCACAACTCATGATTAACTAGGTGAATGATGAATACCAAACAAAGGATGGAAGTTAATACCATACAAGCGTATGGTAGATGACTTCAAGGAATACTTTGTTGTCATCTCTTTTGAGCAGATACTAAGGTTGGAGAACATAGCAGTAGACACCATGGCAACAATTTCATCTCTCTTGGATATCCCTGAAAACTAATCATGTTATGAGTTCTTGGTAGAGCCAGTGTCCCATCTTACATACGACACCCCTGAATCCCACATCAGTTGCCACATTGTAGGATCTAATTCTCCCCTATACAGAAAAGTGTTTGCCTATCTAAAAGAGAATACCCTACCCCCTAATCTCTCAAGTAACCAAAAGAGAACCTTCATTCGCCAAGCATCCCGTTATGCCATTATCACCAACACCCTATATCGACGAGGTCTAGATGGTACTCTCCTTAGGTGTCTCGATAGCGATGAATATCAAACCACCCTAAGCGAAGTACACAAAGGTATATGTGAGACCCACTCTAGTGGTCCTACATTAGCTAAGAAACTTATTCGTATGGGATACTATTGCCCTACTATGGAAAAAGACTCATATCATTTTGTAAAAAGATGCAACAAATGTCAAATCCACGGGAACCTGATGCATGCACTAGCGCAGGAGTTGCATCTGTTAACTACTCCTTGGCCATTCTGTCAATGGGGACTTGACTTAGTGGGAACGATACATCCACCATCATCCAGTGGCCATAAATTCATCATAATTGCCACTGAGTACTTTACAAAGTGGATTGAAGCCGTACCCCTCACCAATGTCACGAGAAAACAAATCGCCTCTTTCATCCTGAACTACATCATTTGCTGCTATGGTATCCCTTTACCCACTATCACAGATAATGGGTGACCATTCAAAAATTAGGATGTTAAAGAACTACGTGGCAAATTCCACATCCAACACCACTTTTCCACCCCATATTACCCCCAGGAAATAGCCAGGTAGATGCATCAAATAAAACCATCTTAAAAATCTTGAAAAAGACTGTCAATGATGCCGACCATGATTGGCACATCCAATCCCACACTGTGGGCCTACCACACAAGTATTCGCACACCTATAGGTTCAACACCATACTCCCTAGTCTACAGATCTAAAGCCATCTTGCCCATTGAAGTCGAGATACCATCCTTGAGAGTATCGTTAAAAGGCCTCATAACTGATGAAGAATACAGAGTTTCCAGAATTCAAGAGTTAGAGCTGCTGGAAGAAAAAAGACAACATGCCTTCAACCATCTAAAATCTTATCAACAAAGGATGTCCAAGAGCTACAATCACAGAGTCAAACCCCAGATATTTCAAGTTGGTGACCTAGTACTCAGAGATAATCCAAGGAATCAGCAAGACAAAGAGAAGAAATGTAAGTTTGAATCCAACTAGATGGGTCCTTATGTCATCATCGCTGCCTATGGATCAGGTGCATATCAATTGGCCACATCAGAAGGTGAACTGTTCGATGATCCCATCAATAGAATGCATCTTCGCAAGTGCTACACCTAAACCCCAATGCAAGGGAGTCAAAAACAAAAAAAAAAAGATAGAAAAAGAAAAAAAATCAAAAAAGGTAGAAAAAGAACAAAAAAAATCAAAAAAAGAAAGAAAAAGAACAAAAAATAATCATCCTCTGGTGAAAACCTGGAAAACAGGCACCTTGGATAGATACCATGATGAAAACTTGGCAAACAGGCGTCATGTGTATTTTAGCTATAGTGTAAATAAAAGCAAGTGGTGAAAACCTAGAAATAGGTGCTATCTGCGATAAATCGCTTCCTCCATCTATTGAGACCTCATTCCTCATTTATCCCTTTATACCGCAACCATCCCATCACATCAAGATACCTACCATGGCTTGTTATTCACTTTTCCTTACCACCTTTTCCCATCAGGCTATTGATCCAAACTTGTGTCCATCTTGTCATTCATCCTAAATCAATCCATTTAACCATTGTCAAACTATGTCGCCTCTAAGCTATCATGTAGGCAAGGCCATCATCAATGGGCCCTCGAGGCTTCCCATCCATTTCATCCCTTATCACCCATCCTTTTGTTCATCCAGATCCACACCATTTCCAATCGCCTAGGTCTTAGGTCCACAGAGTCCACCCCGAACTACGTTGCCTCTACGTCATCACGTAGGCAAGGCCATTTATCAATGAGCCCCTGAGGCACTAGGTTAGTCTCTTAGGGCCCATTTCTTCATGTCTATGGATAGTTCATCTGCAATAACTCATTCCTTTGCTTGACTGGGGGCAAATCCTTGAACTAGTTGGAGAATTAGATTATTGAATGTCACACACCTCAGAGGATAACAGTAAGGATCACAATACTATCACTAGATAGCAGGTAACAATACAAACACACTTTTTTAGCAAAACGCTTGACGCAAGAACTAAACCTCTATCAAGACACAGTGAGCCTCCACTACCATGATGATTGTATATGTTTTCATTGTAAGAAAACATAACTATGGAAAGAAATTTTGTGCTTATTAAAAAGGTTTAAGTTGCAGAGTCTTGATTTTTGTTATTATGTATTTTTATGCTACTCAAGGATGTCAAAAACTAGAGGAGCTATGATGGGAGCATAATTATCTTATTTATTTGTTGTTTGTGGATCAATATTTAGTAATGTGATGACTTTGTCTAACGACATGATCGGCAAAAGATCATTGAGGACGTTCTAGGTCTAAGCATGAAACAGGGCAATCCTTGTCTGTTGACACATCCAAGAAATACTCAAGTCATCTAGATTCAATTTTGACTAGATGCTTGTATTAACTTGCTATATCAAACTCCATGTAAGTAATACTTAGGTCATCATGGTTTAATTATACCTAGATGCTTGTATTTTCTTACAATATGTTAAAAACGCAAAAAAATAAAAAAAAAAGATGCTCAATGATGAAACAAAGTATTTCAAATACTTGCATATATGAAGATGACAACCTCCACATCCATACATACTAAATTTGCATTTCACCTCATTTATAAGCATTCCATAAATACCATTTATCCAAGTGTCTTAAGATCCAAAGTCTTTTCTTTCATTTGTCCAAGTTTATTCCTCTAATCAATTTTTCCATCAATTTATTCAAACCCTTATCCATTTAATCCAAACAATGCTCCAAATGCAATTCCATCCTTAATCCATACCAATCAAGTTAATCAATCTTGTCAAATTATCCAATCGCAATCAAGCGTCTTAATCCTAATCTCGTCATAAACTAAATCAGTCAATCATCATTGACAGTAGGATATATCTTTCACGCATCTTTGTGTTGATCTAGGGATATATTGTCCCCCGCAATGACAACACTATTGTCGTCAATCATTATCGATTAATCTTCAGTTTATAGCTTGACAGGGGCAATACCTTGTTTATTCTTGTATCATTTGTGCATACTTGCTTGCTTGCTTGTGTGTGTTATCAACTTATCTTGCATAGCATGTCATTTAACTCTTTCATCCATCCCTTATCTTGCATCCTCCATTTTTCTTCACCCTAACCAGTCATTGAGCATGTCTCATCATGAGATCGTCTGTCATCCTATCATCACATCCTTCCCATCCAATCTCCCGAGGGGGCATCCTATTGTTAATAAACCTGTACCAGGGGCAAACTGGGGCATGTACTAAATCACAGAAAATTTTTATTTCTTTGAAGCAACATGATAAAACACATTGCATCAAAGAGGGGCAAAATGTATACACCTAAAATTGACTCATGTCAAATTAAGTAAATATTTTAATATTTATCTTAATTCTTATTCTTCTATCAATTAAATAAATATTCTAAGTTTATTTGATAGGTTCATTATCCCATAATTAAATAAAAATCAATTAATTTAATTAAAATCCCTAAATTCTTCTAATGTCTCACACAATTAAATAATTCACATTATTTAATTAATCTTAAATTCCTCTATTCCAAAGTCCTAATTTCATAAATCCACCTCACCATGTTGCACACATAATTAAATATTTTAATATTTAATTAGCTAATTATTCCCTCACCCACATGTCCTATTTATCCTCCAGTCAAATTAGTTAACTCATCAATCAAATTAGTTAACTAATTAGTCATTTCACTTAACTGATTAGTCCATTCAGTTAACTCCCCAATCTATTGAGTTCACTGGTCAATCAATTCATTCAACTCCCCAATCAACCCAGTTAACTGATGAGTCCATTGAGTTAACTCCTCAATCTATTCAGTCAACTCCCTAGTCATTTCACTTAACTGATTGGTCTATTTTGTTAACTATTCAATCTATTCTGTTAACTCCCCTAATGCATGAAGAAGGCTTACACTTCTCCTCTTCTGATTTGCGCACATTCCCTCAAGCTTTCTCAACCATTCACAACTCAGGAAATTCCTCCAATTGTGGATCTGATGACACTTGGATTTGGTCTTCCCTCATCCTATATAAACAAGGTCCTCATACCCATTTCATAATCAATCTAAGCTTAAGCAACCTTACTCTGCAGGAATCATTATAGCGTGCCTTTGGGAAAGTCATCTCCATTTGCATTCAAACAATCTATAGCCATTCAACTCTTGTCATTAGTAAACAGTGAGGAAGTGCACACTTCTGAGAGCTCCATTACCATCAAGATCAAGAGGAGATAGGTGAACAATGGAAGCAGAGAGATAAATCAGGTTGCAAAGGTATTATCTTTTGTTTATTTGTATTTGTCTTATTTCTATTGAGTTATTGGATAATTAGTTGTTTATGCTATTGTTCACATTTTCTGATAACACTATCTTTTTAATAACTTCTGATTTTGATTTTTTTTAAAAAAAATTATTTGATCAACCTAGACATCATTATATACACAATGAAAAAAAATGCTTCATGTTACAATTAGTTTAGCTCAAATTATGTTGGCTGTAAACGAGGGGTTTTAAAATACACAAATTAGGGCTAGTAAAAAATTATTTATCAAAACATTACAAAAAATATTCTAACCAAACTTCAACATCATATACATCTTTCTGCAAAAAGAATTATAAAAACACTTTCATTTAGGTAAAATTATGTTGGTCGTACATGTACATGTTTTGGCCCAAAACATACAACTTTTAAAAAGCCATTTTTTGTACATCCTTTATAAAATCAACTTTTATCATCTGAGTATTAGAATAAATTACATATTTTAAAAACTAGAAACAAAATCCTACATTTCATATTTTTACATCATATTAATATTCTAAGTGTAAGGGCTTCAAATTTTTACTCCAACAATGACAAAATTTGATATTCAGGAAAAAAAACTTCCACTTTTTGGCCAAAAATTGGACCCAACTTCTTGCACTTACTCACTTGCTACATGGTTTTAGAATATAGGTGACAATTCTCATTCTTTATCTTCACAATCATGGAGAAAGCTAAAATGTTTCTATTGTCAGAAACTTGGGCATGTGAAGAATGATTTAAGGAAATGATAGTTTAATTTATCCCACAAGCAACAAAATGAAGCTAATGTGGTAGAGACTGGTTAGGAAGACCATGATGAGGAATTTGCATTGATGGCTATTTTAGATAGTGCTAAAAGCATTTGTTGGTTCTTTGATTTAGGTGTGTCCAGACACTTCATGTTTTGCAAGGAGTGGTTTGTTAGGTTCATTGTGGATAATTGTTAGTGACGACAAGTCACATATAGTGAAGGGGATAGGCAATGTTAGAATTGCACTCAATAATGGCATCAAACTTCTAATATGAAATGTTAGGTATGTTCTAGGATTAAACAAAAATTTACTTTCTATCAACCATATTATAAAAATCCTAACATTCTAGTTTAGTTTTATGGGAAAGAGTGTGTTGTTCATGATGTAAATCAGGATAAAGTCATTGCTCAAGGTGTTAGGCTAGCTAGTGTGTACAAAGGCCTGTACAAGTTTGTCAATCCTATTTTGCATGCTACACCAAAGGAGTTGTGGCCTAGTTAGAAATCTAAGGTCAAGACATAAGCAAGTATCATGGCACCATTGATAGATGTATATGTTGCAAGTATGGTCCCAAACATGTTGTCATTGATGTCAACATACTCCTGTTGCATTGATGTCAAGAATTGGATGAGTTATGTGCTGAGGATATTGAAAAAATTAGCCTCATTAGAAATAGTGAAGAACAGTGAAGATAATGAGGTCCTATGAAGCAAAGATCCCAATTAGTTGAAGATCAGAGTATGCACATCAAAGTGTTTGTAGATATGTGTTTGAAGGTTCTCCAATCAAGATTTCAGAGGTCCGCATGAAGATTTGAAGAAGTTATGGCCATATGAGTAAAACTTGTTTTGGCAGCTGTTCCGTGGTGACAGAGTGGCACAAATAGGTTCGGTGAGATCCAAAAATACAATATCATGCTCTGCGGATCTGGTGGCATGTTTGGGAAGCTAATTTGAATTAACAACTCGATGGGCTCATGGTTTGGAGGGCCGCAAGTGATCCTTCTAGTGTGACAGTGATGACCGGCTGTGTTCTTGAGGTTCTGGATGAAGATGCAAATGATTTCAGTAAGCAGAAGTGGTGCGGATGTTCTTGGCGATTCAAGCAATCTTGTGGAGGTCTCCAGTTTACGTCTAGATCATGTTGTTGGTCTGCATTGAAGATTGAACTTGTAATTGAAGATTTACCTTTGCGTAATGGTGGTCTTCCCAGTCTTGGCTGACCGGATGATTTGCACATGTTACGGATAATCTTGAAGATGTTTTGCGAAGCATGGCGTGTTCCTCGAAGAAGATTGGAGTTCCATCTATGCATGGTCGACAGTATAATAACGAGCATGAAGTTTTTGTAATGAGTCAAGTTGTATTTTTGTAATTGCTCTATAATAAAGTAAATGTATGTTGTGCCGACTTTGATGATTATTCCAAAGTCGGTGTCATGTATAAATAAGAGTTGCGAAGTTGTTCAAAGGCATCCATGTGGTCGTGATGAGAAGGTGGTAAGAAGAAGAGTGAAAAGTAGAGTAGAGGTGTTGAGCTTTAATGGAACTGACTCAAGCATAGTAAAGATGCTAACTTTTAGTTCAAGTTTGTAATACTTATTCTTTTCTATAGACAGTGTGTCTCCTGTAGGCAGTGGGCCTCTTGTGAGTAGTGTGCTCAGGTAGTGAGTCATAATTGGCAGGTGCCATTTCATTCTTCATATTCTTTTAACATAGAATATAATCTTGGGTTAGTCACCCCGTGGTTTTTCCCTTAACTAGGTTTTCCACATCAAAATCTTGGTGTTATTTGTGTTAAGTTTGTTTCTGCTCTTGAATTATTGCATTATACTTTCATGATTGAATCTTTGATATGCTATTGAAATATAAGAAGGTTTTAAATAAATGAGGAACAGAATTTTTGTGACAACTGATTCACCCCCTCTCAGTTGTCTGTCCTTAAATCAACAATTGGTATCAGAGTCAGCTCCTCTAAAAGAAGCTTAACCGCTTGAGGAGATCCAGGATGTCATCCTACAAAAAGGATGGTCCAAGATTTGATGGAACAAACTACACTCTTTGGAAAAGCCGCATGGAATGTCACTTGCAATTCATGGGAGAGCAGTATTGGACAATGACTACAATTGAGTATATTCCTCCAAAGAATGGTCTAACAACTCTAGATGAAATTAAAGATGCTGAAAATGATCTTCGAGCTAAAGAAGCCCTACTAAGTGCCTTGTCTGATACAGAACTGACAAATGTTATGGGATTGAAAACCACTTATGAAATTTGGACAAAGCTGGAGATTTTGCATGCAGGAGACAAATATGTTAAATGTGCAAAGTTACAGAGTCTGAAAGGAAAGTTTGAAAGCCTGAAGATGAGTGAAAATGAAAATATCACTACATTTATGCCAAGGGTAAATAAGCTTGTCTATGGCATTAGATGTGCTGGTGGAACATTGGATGAAGATGAGATTGTTGCCAAAGTTCTCAGATCCTTACCTCCTACCTACAAACACAAGGTTGTTGCTATTGAAAAATTCATATCATTATCAAACATTACTAGGGATCAATTGGTTGGAAAGTTAGCTGCATTTGAATTGGCTGAGTTTAGAGATGCACCTCCCAAGACTGAATCTGCATTCAAAGCTAGTGTGACTGCAAAAGGCAAACAAAGATTTGATCCAAGAGAAAATTCCTCAAAGAAATCAACATGGTATGATAAAGCAAGAAAGGATCTGGAAGAAGATGAGTTAGAAGCTGCACAACTTGAAGCCCTTATTGCCAAGAGATTGCCAAGAGGATCCAGTAAGTATGAAGGAAAACTGCCTTTCAAATGTTTCAATTGCAACAAGATTGGTCATTTTGCCTCTAGGTGTCCGGAAAGATTTTCAAGGCCTAACCCTAATAGATCAAGATTTCAAAAGAAGTGTTACTATGTTCAAGAAGATGATGATGAAGGAGTAACAGATGATGAATCTAAGATAGGAACCAAATCTAGAAGTGACTGGGTGTTTATTACCATTAAGGAAGAAGATCCAATGCCTATTGAATCTACCAATCTTAAGATAGAAAGGGCTCTGGCTGCTCAGGTTGAAGAAAAGGATGAATGGGTCATTGACAGTGGATGCTCTCACCATATGACTGGTGACAAGAATAAGTTCATAAATCTGGAAAGATATGAAGGTGGAGTTGTAAAATTTGGAGATAATTTTGCTGGCAGAATTAAAGGCAAAGGAACCATTTCTTTTGATGGAAAGAACAAAACCGGTGATGTTCTATATGTTGAAGGTTTAAAGCATAATCTTCTCAGTGTTGGGTAGCTGGTAGACAAAGGTTATGATCTCCGGTTCAAAAATAGAAAATGCAAGATCTTTGAAAGCTCTGAAACTGAGATTGCATCCGGTACTCAGACAAAAGGTAACATCTTTCACTTGGTTGGTACTGGCAAAAGTTGCTTATTTGTTCAAATTGATCAGAGTTGGTTGTGGCATAAGAGAATGTGTCATGTGAATTTTCATAATATCATTAAGATAAGAAACACCCAAGTTGTAAGAGATCTTCCAAGATTGGTGAAACCTAATAGCTTGTGCAAGGAATGTCAGTTAGGTAAGCAGAATAGAGTCTCATTCAAAAGTAAGGAACATTCTTCAACCGGATTGTTGGACTTGGTGCACACTGATCTATGTGGTCCGGCAAGAATCAAGAGTCTACAAGGAGATAGATATTTCATGTTGCTAATTGATGACCACTCTCGGATGATGTGGGTGACTTTCTTGAAAGAAAAATCTGAGGCACTTGAGAAGTTCAAAATATTCAAGGCTATGGTAGAAAATGAAACTGGCATAAAAATAAAATGCCTCAGATCTGACAGAGGTGGAGAATTCACATCCAGAGAGTTCATTGAATTCTGTGAGAAACATGGGATAAAAAGACAGTTATCCACTCCAAGGACTCCACAGTAGAATGGAGTAGTGGAGAGAAAAAACTGGACCATCCAAGAAGCTTCTAGGACCATGATGATGGAAGCAAATGTTCCTCAGATCTATTGGAGAGAAGCTGTGAGCACAACTATTTATAGTCTTAACCGGGTACAAATCAGAAGCAAGACTGGTAAGACTCCTTATGAACTTTGGTTTGGCATCACTCCTACTGTGAAGTATTTCAGAGTCTTTGGTAGCAAATGCTATATCAAAAGAGATGAAGACCTTGGCAAGTTTGATGCTAAAAGTGATGAAGGAATATTCTTGGGTTATTCTACTCAAAGCAAAGCTTACTGGTGCTATAACAAGAGATTAAGGAAGATTGTAGAAAGCACAAATGTGAAAGTTGATGAATGCATTTAAAATCCCTAAAGGTACTATGAGTATGAAGTTGATGATCAAAATGATATCTCAGACCAAGAAGAACAAGTCCAAACTCCAGTCCAAATTCAGATTGATCCGGTGAATCCAGAAACACAAGAAGAAGAAATAGGCTTGAATGAACCTGTCCAAGAATTAGAAGTGCAAGTGATTCCCAAAACTCCCAAGTATGTAAAACTGAATCATTCTGAAGACCAGATCATAGGAGATAGAAGCAAAGGTGTTCAAACAAGAAGAAATATTGCTCAAGATTCAGTGAAGTATTGTCTGATTTCAAAAGTTGAACCAAAAATAGCAAATGAAGCATGTAATGATGAAAGTTGGGTTAAAGCAATGAAGGAGGAGTTGATGTAGATTGAAAAGAATCACACTTGGGATCTTGTTCCCAGACCTAAGGACAAAAATGTGATTGGGACTAAGTGGGTCTTCCGGAACAAACTAAATGAAGATGGTGAGGTAATAAGAAACAAAGCTAGATTGGTCTGTAAAGGTTATTCTCAAGTAGAAGGAGTTGACTTTGAAGAGACTTTTGCTCCGGTGGCAAGGATTGAAGCAGTCAGATTATTTCTTGCCTTTGCTGCCTTCAAAGATTTCAAGGTATATCAGATGGATGTCAAGTCTGCTTTTCTAAATGGTGATTTAGAAGAAGAAGTATACATTGAGCAACCGGATGGATTTCAATTGTCTGATAATGGAGATATGATTTGCAAATTAAAGAAGGCATTGTATGGACTCAAACAAGCCCCAAGAGCTTGGTATGAAAGGTTGGACAAACATCTTCTAAAAATTGGTTTCAACAAAGGTACTGCTGACAGTAATCTCTATTTTAAGATTGATCATGAAAATATCTTGATTGTTGAAGTATTTGTTGATGATATTATTTTTGGAGGAAAAGATAGTATGTGCAAAACTTTTGCAAATCAAATGAAAAGTGAATTTGAGATGACCATGTTTGGTGAAATGAATTTCTTCTTGGGTCTGCAAATCACTCAAACAAAGAAAGGAATCTTCATATCTCAGACCAAATATGTGAAAGAATTATTGAAAAAAATTGGGATAGAGGATTCAAAGGCAATGAATACTCCCATGGCTACCGGATGTAAGTTAAGTAAAGATGTTGAATCTCCTAAAGCTGATCAGAAAACATATAGGTCTATGATTGGAGGATTGCTCTATCTCACTCAAACTAGACCTAACATTATGAATGCTATTGGTCTTGTTGCCAGATTTCAAGCTGATCCTAGAGAATCTCATGTCATGGCAATCAAGAGAATTCTCAGATACTTAAAGGGAATAGTTGAGTATTGATTGTGGTATCCCAAGGATCATGATTTCTCTTTTCATGCTTATACTAATGCTGATTGGCTAGGTGATGTGGATGACCGGAAGAGTACCAGTGGTGGTGCATTCTTTTTAGGGAAAAGATTGGTTTCTTGGCTAAGCAAGAAAAAAGAGACAATATCTCTGTCTACTGCAGAAGCAGAGTATATTACAGTAGCAAGTAGTTGCACTCAAGTATTGTGGATGAAGCAAATGTTAGGAGACATCAGAGTGGAGTATGAAGAACCTATCACAATCTTCTGTGATAACTCAAGTACAATAAATATATCCAAAAATCCGGTGTTACATTCAAAGACAAAACATATATCCATCAAGTTCCACTTTTTAAGAGAGCAGGTGAACAAGAATGAAGTTAGATTAGAGTTTGTGACTTCAAAGGATCAGATTGCAGACATTTTTACCAAACCTCTACTTAAGGACACTTTTGAGTACCTCAGGGAGAAGTTAGGGGTTATTACCCCTCCAGTTTTGAGTTAAGGTGCACTGATGTGCATCTGTCTGGTGGATTTCACAGTCATATGTTATGATTCGGATTGATGCTAGGTGGCTGCTACTCAGGGGGAGCAGTCAGTATGATTCTAACACATGAGAAGTGGTTGCAAGTATGTGCCCTTTACCATTGATGTCAAAGGGGGAGAGAAGACATGTGAAAAATGAAAAGTGATTGCTAATCAAAGGGGGAGTAGTAGAGGAAGAGAAGACATATGAATGATTGCTGATGATAGGGGGAGCTATGTCATTCAGTAACGACAAGTTATTATCTTGATGGTTAAAATAGTTTTTCACATCATATGTTGCCATCAATGATAAAGGGGGAGATTGTTGCAGGTATGACCCTAAACATGTTGTCATTGATGTCAACATACTCCTATTGCATTGATGTCAAGAATTGGATGAGTTATGTGCTGAGGATATTGAGAAAATTAGCCTCATCAGAAATAGTGAAGAACAGTGAAGACAGTGAGGTCCTATGAAGAAAAGATCCCAATTAGTTGAAGATCAAAGTATGTGCATCAAAGAGTTTGTAGATATGTGTCTGAAGGTTTTCCAGTCAAGATTTCAGAGGTCCGCATGAAGATTTGAAGAAGTTATGGCCATATGAGTAAAACTTGTTCTGGCCGCTATTTAGTGGTGACAGAGTGGCACAAATAGGTCTGGTGAGGTCTAAAAATACAATATCATGCTCTGCGGATCTGGTGGCATGTTTGGGAAGCTAATTTGAATTAACAACTTGATTGGCTTGTGGTTTGGATGTCTGCAAGTGATCCTTCTAGTGTGACAGTGATGACCGGCTGTGTTCTTGAGGTTTTGGATGAAGATGCAAATGATTTCAGTAAGCAGAAGTGGTATGGATATTCTTGGTGATTCAAGAAAGCTTGTGGAGGTCTCCAGTTTGCACCCAGATCATGTTGTTGGTCTACATTGAAGATTGAACTTGTAATTGAAGATTTACCTTTGGGTAATGGTGTTCTTCCCAGTCCTAGCCGACCAGATGATTTGCACATGTTGTGGATAATCTTGAAGATGTTTTGCGAAGCATGGCATGTTCCTCGAAGAAGATTGGAGTTCTAGCTATGCGTGGCCGACAGTATAATAATGGGCATGAAGTTTTTGTAATGAGTCAAGTTTTATTTTTGTAATTGCTCTGTAATAAAGTAAATGTATGTTGTGCCGACTTTGATGATTATTCCAAAGGTGATGTCATGTATAAATAAGAGTTGTGAAGTTGTTCAAAGGCATCCATGTGGTCGTGATGAGAAGGTGGTAAGAAGAAGAGAAAAAAGTAGAGTAGAGGTGTTGAGCTTTAATGGAACTGACTCAAGCATAGTAAAGATGCTAACTTTCAGTCCAAGTTTGTAATACTTATTCTTTTCTGTAGACAGTGTGTCTCCTGTAGGCAGTGGGCCTCTTGTGAGCAGTGTGCTCAGGCAATGAGCCCTAATTAGTAGGTGCCATTTCATTCTTCATATTCTTTTAATAGAGAATATAATCTTGGGTTAGTCACCCCATGGTTTTTCCCTTACTTAGGTTTTCCATGTCAAAATCTTGGTGTTATTTGTGTTAAGTTTGTTTCTTCTCTCGAATTATTGCATTATGCTTTCATGATTGAATCTTTGATATGCTGTTGAATAATAAGAAGGTTTTAAATAAATAAGGAACAAAATTTTTGTGACAACTAATTCACCCCCCCTCTCAGTTGTCTATCCTTAAATCAACAGTATCTTCAAGTTCATGGGGTGGGCCAATGCATTAGTCGTTGGGTAGTACTTCTCCACCCATGTATCAACAATGTAACATTGAAGGTGTCTTAATTTTGGCTGAGGTGCAACTCATATAGAGTTGATATCTTGTTGAGACTTTGTCTCTGCAACATTCCCCTAGTAGGCCTTAGAGACCCCAATGGTATTTTGAAGGTGAGCCCAATGATGACTTCACCAAATTGGATGTGTTACCTTAGAAGACAGGGAAATAAATTGATAACTCCACATCAAGACAAGTTCATTATCTTCTCTTTACATATCTTTCTCTAGGACATGTTGTAATGAAGGTTGCTCCCCATTTTTGCACATCTTAAAAACCATTTTGTAACTTAATGACACAACCTCAAGATCCTTTCAGCTTTTTCATCAAGGGGGTATTAGAATTGTTGGAAAAAGACACTTCTACACATGACAGGTGTTGTCATTGATGGCAACTAAGACTATTCCACTCATCCGCATAACATAATTTGTTCATACCGGAAGTCAGAATGAGAATTTATCTAAGTCTGGGTAGCCAGAAACAAAGTATATGGTAGATTTTAGTGTTTTGGTCTACAGATCTCTCCAGTTAATCATTGTGTGTTGCGGATCTTAGGGAGAGTAGAGAGATGTCAAGACAATCTAAATCCAAGATTTGAGCCTTCGGTGACAAGGGGATTAAAATTTATGAGCATCTGAGTACTGAGTCCTAATATGACAGAACAGTTCAGTGAAGAACAGGCCAACTTGTGTTCGATCCTTGTGCAGATCTAGTAGAAGTGTTTTGGTGAGTTGCGTATGGGATATAATGTTAGTGGCCAACTTGTATGGTGACCTGTAAGTGTTATTTTTGGTATGCATCAATAATGGTATATGGATTTAGTCGATAGAGCAGAGTCTTCATTAAAAGTTCTAAGTGTTCTTGAAGCCGACTGAAAAGTTATTGAAATCCATGATGCAGATATATATAGCCAATGGATTCGAGTGATTTCTATATGTGTACAATGCAATGATAAAGTAAGTGTGATTAAGGAAGAGAAAATTGTAAAGGAGAGCAAATCTAAGGACCGGATAATGGCATAACAGTAAACAGGGCAGAGTAAGGATGAAGTGTATCAAGTCGGTATTTTGTACTTAACCAGGACTGAATCTTCACATTGGTAGATGCTAATTATCAGTTCAAACACATTGTAATCTTCTTTATGTAGGCAGTGAGCCTTCTTTTGAGCAGTGACCTCTGGGCAGTGAGCCCGAATGCATGTGCATTCCCAATTGTAATACTTTTAACAGAGTATAATCTTTGTGGGTTAACCCCCACCGTGGTTTTTCCCTTAACCGGGTTTCCACATTAAAAATCTTGGTGTTAAATGTGTTATTATGCTTTTGCTCATGTGTTATTGATTCTTATTTTCATGGTTAAATCATTGATCTGATATTGTGTGATAAAGAAAGAATTAACTGCTGCAAAGTATTAAATTTTGTGACAACTGATTCACCCCCCTCTTAGTTGTCAACCCTAATTCCAACAATTGGTATCAGAGCGAGGTTCCTTGGAAGAAGTTTAACATCTGTAGGAAGATCTGGGAAGGAATGGGCTCACTCAAAGAACAACTTCAATTGGCATTAGAAGATCTTGATCAGTCCAAAGAAGAAATAACTGATTTGAAGGAGAACCTAAAAGATGCTGACAATTGCATTGAAATGCTAAAAGAAAAACTAAAGAAATCCATGGAAAAGAGAAAGGAGCTACTTCTGCAGCTAACTAATTTTACTAAAGAAAATGGCATGAATGAAGCCTTGGAAGAAAAGACAAAGGAATGTGAGAAGTTGAAAAAAGAACTCTCTCTTCAAAAACTTGAGATGGAATCTAGGGTAATGAGGCTAACCAAAGAAATTGAGCAAAGGAAGAAGACTAAAGAAGAATTGAATCAAACTTTGAAGGAAAGACCTAAAGAATGCTACAAAATGGATAGAACAATTGGTCATCTCAAATCTGATCTGCAAGAATGCAGATATAATGAGGAGGAACTTGAAAGGCAAATTGCCATTCTCAGACATGACCTAGAAGTTGCAAATGAATATAAGGAGAAGTTCAAGATAAGTTCATCTAAACTTGAAGTGTTACTTGAGAGTTAGAAGAAGGATGATGATAGGCATGGTCTTGGGTATGAGAAAGGTGAAAGCTCTGATCTGGACAAAGAAATTCTCAATCAAGGAATGGGAGAAACAAACCTAGAAGACCTCCTATAAGACAACCTAATGCTCAAAGGTATCCATCCTTCAATGGCAATTGCTTCAAATGTAATAGATATGGTCATAGAGCTAATCAATGTAGAAGTCAAGTGAATCAAAATGCATCATCTTTCTCCAGTCAATGCTTTAATTGCAAGAGGATAGGTCAGGCTAAAGAATGCATAAATGGATCAATGAATCCTCCTAAGAATAAGCAAGTGTTCAATGGAATATGTTTTACATGCAATAAGGTTGGGCATATTGCAATGCATTACAGATCTAAACCAGCTCCAACTTGTGATTGTCAGAGAATAAGATTGTATGCTTCAACTACAATAAATTTGGTCATATTGCAAGATTCTGCAGAAGCAGGAATAATGGAAAAGGAGGTCTGGTAAATAGAAAACTGAATGGGCAGAAACAAGACAAAGGCAAGGGCAAGGTTGATGTAAATGAAATCCAAAATAAAATGAACAAGAAATGGGTAAAGAAAGGTGTAATAAACAATGGTGATGGATCCGCACCAGAATGCGGTGCTAGTAATTCCTCCAGGAATTGAATTTAGAGCTCTGGCTCAGAGGGAGCTACATTGAAAATCAAATTCCCCCAGCCAGTAAGTGGGTGCCTAGATTTGGCACAATGAGAGGAGATATTATGATTGTTTCAGAACTTTTGGAAGGATTTCTGGAAGAAAAGAAGTAGATATGGCAATATGTAGAATAATTCATGAGAAAGTGCTCAAGAAATAGAGTAACCAGATGTGTTAGGGCAGAGCATTTATTACAAAGACAAATTAGGTTTGTAGAGCATAAAAGAGTCATTCATTCTTCATTTGAATCACTTTGCATTAGAAGAAAGTAAGAAGAAAAGAGGTGAACAAGTTCTGAGCCAAGAATTTTCAAGAGTTGAAGCGCGAAGAGGATTTCCAAGAAAAATCCTAACCTGTGGAACAAGGTATTTCCATTTTCTGTGAAATCTCTTGAAATTTCAATCTCTACTAATGGTTATAGCTCTAGTTGTTGACATTAATGAAAGGCCCCATCTAAAATTTAAGAAGCATCCTCACATGTCTATTGAAGTCGAACCGTTAGGTGCATTTCTGGTGTCCCATACGGAGTATTGCATGTTGAAGATATTAGGGCATATATCCATTGTAATGTAGATGAATTTGGAAACCTGAGATTGCTGAAATTGTTTGAGAACCATCTAAAGGATGATAACTTTCAACTGAAACTGGAGTTTGAAACCCTAGAAAGAAAACATTTTCTTCAAGTGATTGAATTTCTGACATTTGATGAAAGTGAGTGGGTTTGATATGTGTTGAGCTGGATGCATGATGAATTCATATGGCTGTTAAAACAATTCAAGATTACCAAGG
This sequence comes from Cunninghamia lanceolata, assembly GCA_027924645.1. Taxonomy (NCBI): domain Eukaryota; kingdom Viridiplantae; phylum Streptophyta; class Pinopsida; order Cupressales; family Cupressaceae; genus Cunninghamia; species Cunninghamia lanceolata. The sequence goes on from BSBN01000070.1 coordinate 785,731, forward strand.
ATGCTATCAGAATTGTGACTAGGTTAAACTCAACCAGTGGATTACCCATGTTGAAGTCTGTGAAAAACCAAACTATCTGGTGTAGGTGCACCCCTTCAAAAGGACCAATATACACAAGAGGAAGGAGAAGAAGACTAACTTTAAGTTAACATTTCATGTTATCTATAGCATCTTCAAATGTAACATCCAATGTTAGCATTTCCTGTTTATAATGTAATGTTAGCATTTTCTGTATGAAGTTTCTGACAGCTTGGATTAAGGGAAAGTTAATCAAGGTGTCTTAAGCACTAGAGTTTTGCTGTCCTATACTCTGCAAGTGTCATGTAACTAATTAGGAGTCTTTACCAATAGTTTTGAAAAATTCAAATCCCAGAAACAGAGGGGAATGTCAGTCCCTCACATTGGGAAAGATAAAAAGGGAAAAACCTTTTTGTAGCAAGGGGGACGATATATATGTTTGTCTTTTGAGAAAAGGAGGAGGGTAATGTAATTCAGAAGCATTAAGGAGGAATAGGAGTTCTGGAAATTGCTTTCTTTTTAGAGTCTGAATGCTGTGTAGATACCCTGTATAGAAATTCATTCTGTGTAGAAATTGTATGTAAATTAATTTTGGGTCTCTGTGGTCGAATGAACTAGATAAATCCATTCCACTGGCAGATTTTTGGGGAAATCAGTGGAATGGATTTGTAAACTATCCCCCTCCATTTTTGTTTATTTGTTTGACTGTTAAGTAAGGTGGGATAGAATTTGCAGAATCCTTTCCTGAGAAGATCGTCCTTAAGTATGTGTATTACTGCATTTGCAGAGTGAATATTTTGTGTGTATCCTTCAGTTGTGTCTGTATGAGCATCGTTGAATAGTTTAGATGTCAATTCAAGCCTGAAATGTATGTTTTGGAGACATCGGCGTGAGTTTCCAACTGTGCCTCCGACGGAGAAACCATCGGCGTAAGGATTGATATCAGCGTGCCGAAATTAGATTCATCCGACGGTGAAAGTCTCACCGATAGTAATCGCGGCCGAAGGCATCGGCGAGAGTTAGGGCATCGGCCAAGAGGAAGTGTGTTGGTCCGATGGTAGCAAGTCACACCGACAACGGTTTGCATTCAAGTCATCGACGTGAGCTGTAGGGAAGTCTGGCTGAAAGGGGTCAGAGTAGGAGTTTCGGCAGAACATGAGATATCGGCAGAAGGGAGAAAGGTGGCGCCGACGATAGGTGGTCTCGCCGATAGAGTTGAGATCATCAGTGAGAGAGGGGTGTATCGGCGAAAGAATTCAACGCTGGGCCGACGGTAGAGGTCAGCCCGACGGAGGGATCAACATAGTCATCGGAGTGATAACAAAGAAGTCTAGCCGATGTAGTTTATATCGGCATGAGTACCCTCATCGGCAGAAAGAAGAAAGGTGGTGCCGACGGTAGGTGGTCTCGTCGATAGAGATAGGTCATCGGCGAGAAAGGAGGCATCGGCAGAAGAATTCAAAGCTAGAGCGACAGTAGGAAGTCTCACCGATCGGGGTGACGAACATGGGAGTCACGCCGACGGAGCAGCTGGTGATAAGTGTTCGGCGTGACATTTAGTATCGGTGAACGCTGAAGAAAGGTGGGCTGATAGTTATTGTCTTGCCGATAGGCAAGAGTGGGTACACATCGGTGAGACAATTCCAAAGTCTTGCCGATATAGTTTCTTTTGGCTGTCTTGTGGGCTCCAAGAGGTTTTTGAACTGGTTCACACGCTTCAGCTGGGCATATGCTCTGCATCACTATCACTTATGCAACCAGTGCAAAGTTTGACAAGAGGGCAATGACCACCAATGACATTATAGAACTAGATGTTAAGTTTGCTTCCATGGTGATTGGCTACAAGATTTATCACTACAATAGAGAGAACTCTGTCTCTGGAACTACCATATATGCAGCATATCAAATATTGAAAGAGAATGTAGATTATGACCTATGTGAGCTGCTACAAAACCAACTGATTGAAAATTTAAGAAAAATTAAGAAGGATAAGAAAAACACCTTCAAATATGGTTCCCTAGTTATATGTTTGTTCTTCTATTTTATGAATGAAGTGCCTGGAGTACAAGGTGTGCACTAGACAAATGACAGGCTAGTTGCATGGAAAATAAGAGATCATCTACTCAGTCTTAGTGATTCCCAAGCCTAGAAGAAAGCCATCTAAGGTTATTTCAAAAACTTTCAGAGTATGATGCATGCAAGGGAGAGAATTCCCAAGTCAGTTGTGGAGAAGTATCAAGATGAAATTTGTTTTATGGTTGACACTGATCAGTGCCTGATGGAGGCTATGGAACCCAGAACTATATGGATTATGCCAATAGGCTATGAGGTTGATGAGAAGATTTTGGACATGTATGTTCAACATCTTCTACACAAATCAAAAGACACCTCTGTTGAAAGATTCAGAACTTATAAGGAGCTAAGTCTAAAACTACATGTTGAGCTCAGGCAACTAGAGATCAAGAGAAAAGCTCAGAGGTGTTTCCCCAAATTTTTAAAACCTAAAAATCTTCAAATTTTAAGTGCATAGGGATTGATGTAATTATCACCTTGCCCCAATCCGGTCATTTTCCATCCCAAAAGTTTTAAAGTCTTAGGGACATTTCTATGAGTCTTTGTCATTGGGTGCTTTTCAAGTTCATGAATCTTTTGTTTACCCGACTTACGTTCTTAAGTTCAAGAAATGGCTGACTCCCTGACTTCTCCTTTGTGTCGAGAAAGTTTAAAGTTTTAAATACCGTTCTAACAGTTTGAAGGATCATAAGAGCTCTGACGCCCTAACCTCAGTTATTGTCGAGAGTTTTCAAATTCTGTGAACTCCTCCTTAACGTTCAAAGTTCAGAATCAGTTCCAACTCTTGACTAATCAACATATTCACGGTACTTGTTTTTCAAGGTAGCATCAGCTCATTAGATTACTCGTGGTATGCAATGAGAATGTCTTTTCAGGACCTATGAAATGCAAGCTCAATCTTAAGGCTCGTTTCTCAAGATACAAAATCAATGATACATTAATTACCTCTTAAATGACAAGTGTAACAAAGCTCACTAAGGTGGTAGTACAGCATTATCAAGTTTAAAAATCATCATTACCTGCTGGCATAATTAAATAAACCTAACTATGAAGGAAGGTGATAGTGCTCTCTGAGTTCAGTTTTTCTTGTCAGCCAAGCTATCTTTCAGAATGGGGCTTCCTGTGAATAATGAAATTGGGATGGCGAGCCTATACCTGTCCTACAACCTGATATACATTGGCCCGAGGAGCAGATTGATATCATCTCCCAGTTGCGCACAGTTGTTTGGAAGGAGAAAACCTGTTATGCTAAATATCGCAGGACAATTTTTGTCCTGTAAGAAGAAGAATGTGTTGAGTTGCACCAACTTTTTATGGGAATTTGCCTGGAATTAGGAACTAGGGCGGTCTAGTGCCACTTGTCTTGCATGCATGAAGCTCTTTTGTAATTAGCGATGGTAATTACAATTTTGATATAATGTAACCATTTCCCTTTAAGTTTACTTTCTTGATAATGGTTACTCGAAAAAGACCATTTCGAACAGTTATAATTTAGGAGGAAGATTTTGAAAAACTATAAAGGGAAGGACTTTCGAAGGAAAAAGCATCTTTTTATGGCTGTCTGTGAACAGGGGAAGGAGAGCAAGTTTATTCTTTTTTACTTTCCAATTATATTTTTCTTAGCTCAGCTTATGTATAAAGGCATTGTAGAAAAATTGAGTTTTGTTATATTAAAGAAATGAAGAATTACTCACAGAACTTTGTGTCTCCAAGTATCTTCTATGATTGCAATTGTTCCTGTGTCAATTTCTAATCTGTCTTCAATATTACTTCTTTTATGTTGGTATGTGTTAAGGAGGAATATAGTTGTATCTTTAAATCAATTTATCCTTGTTTGTGAATGTTGGATAGGTGGGTTGTGTATCGTTTATCTACATTCATTTCTTTTTTAAATCAGTCATGCACATCTATTTCATGGTAATGGGTAGATGTTAATGCACCTTTTCTACTTTCTGGTTAAAAGCACACCCTGTACTTTTATTCATTACATATCTTAAGAGGGAGCTGTACCTCTAAAAATTCATAGGAAGGTTGTCAACCCAATGACAACTTCTCCAACTGTTAGTGTTGTTTGTTCTTCTTCCTGGGCATCTTGAGTCATTTTCTGCATTTATTTTCGAAGGACAAATCTGTTTACTAACAAATTTTTGGCAACTCTACTAGGGATTTGAAATTGAAGATTGGTGCTCTTGTGTATCCAGAAATTTGAAGGTGCCTCCCTGAGGATGGAGGTTGGTGGCTCTATTTGATGAAATGTACTCAGAAACAACTTTGTTCCAGTGAAGACTAATGCTGATTTAATTTTCAGATTTGCATTATGGCCCTGGTTTCTCCCCAGCCATGGGGAAATCATTTTGGCCCTCTTTCTTTGCCTATATATTCAACATTGCCTGAAGGATCGAGAGAGAATTTCCTGAAGTTCAGTGGAGAAGACTCTCAAGATGCTAAAAATCATATTATTGCATTCACGGTTGCATGCGGAGTTTTGGGGGTAAGTAAAGAAGATGTTTTTATTCGGCTATTTATTGAATCTCTTATTGGGACTGTAGTAGAATGGTTTCATCATTTAGAAGGGAAATGTATAACTAATTGGGATTCATTGAAGATTAAGTTCTTAGAAAGATTTAAAGGTCATGTTGATGAGGCTACTCTATTGTGTCAATTCTTCAACGTTCAAAAGCAAAGAGATGAATCCATCAGAGACTTTGTGGACAGATTCAACTGGCTACTCAAAAAGATTCCAGCTCCTCTTCAACCAAGTAAGCAACTTCAGCTTTGTACTTTTATTTCCTCTTTGCATTCAGATGTTCAATTTGAGTTGAAAAGAAGTAAAGTAAATGATATTAAAATTGCTCAACAAGAGGCTGTGAAAATAGAAGATGATTTGATATTGAGTGGCCTATGGAAATTGAATCAGATTGCAGATAATTTGATTCATGAACCTATGAGGATGCCTATAGGTTTCCATAATATACAATCTCTTTCTGTTGAATGCTCAAATCTCACTATTTTTTATTCAAAACACTTTGGTAGAGATAGGGAAAGTGTTGTGAAAATGAAATCTCATGTGAATAATAGAATGGAAGTTTATTATCTGCATAAATAATGATGTACTTGTAAATCCCCCATGTAATGTAGATGGACAATCCTCCCGTGGTGTAAACGGTAGAGAAGGTTATGCAAATTGCACTGTTTTGGCTCCCTTGTCTACTACAGAGATAGAATCATTTACTTTTTCAAGAAATGAGGAACAACATGGGGTTACACAACATGAAGAAAAAGTGTTGAATACCTTTTCTCTAGTGTGCATGCGAGTTGATCATGAAGGCTTCACATCTCCTAAGTCAAATAATACAGAGGTATGGCTGCAAGAAGAGGTCATAAATGCTAAAATTTTTAAGCAAGATTTGAAAGGTGAGGTTAATAATGGTCATGATAGCTTTACTAAAGGTGGCCTAATAGATAAATGTAATGAGTCTCATAAGTACCTTAACGCATGCAATGATGAATTTTTATGTGGAGTATTGGACGGAGATGGTCACATTACTGAAATTAAAATGGACGTAGCCACTCGTAAGAAAGAAGCATTTGATAAAGTGGACAAAGAAGAGCCTAACAAGAGAATGGATGAATTGCATTCCCAATCTGCTTGTTCTCTCAGTGATGATTTTTCTTGTGCAAGAGGAGAAGAAGTTATTTTTACCACACTTGATCCCATGCTTGTAGAGCTCGATATTCCAGAATCACAATCAATAATCACACTTCTAGAAAGTGATTCATCGTGCGATTTATAGAAAGAATGCTTCATTCCTGATATTTTCTCTCCAAGTTCCAGTGTTGATAACGAAGTTATGATCGATACACAGCCAGAGTATGTGACTTTCAAGTTTCGTGAAGAGGACAATAAAGGAGAGGTATTGCAGCCAAAGGTGAGTGAAGAATCCATCTTTGAGTCATTTTGCTTTGAAGATACAATCATGCCTTTTAAGAATGATTCATCAAATGAAGCTTGTTTTAGAAATATATGCAATAATTTTGATGAGGAGTATGATAAAGTGGGCCATATAATACATGAATCAGTTTCAGCACAAAAATAGAATATTATTTCTATTGAAGGTGATTTTCAGCCACATGAAAATATTGTTTACAATATAGATTTTCAACCTCATCTACTTCCCACTTTGCATGAGACATGTATGGTTGATGGTTGGTGTTCTAATGATTCAAATGGTTATTTTCAAGCATGGGATATCAATTTTCCTATTGAACGAGATGATCATATGCAAGAATGTGTTGACCCAAAATTTTTAAACAATATAGTCACTACCACACATAGCATCAATGCAAGGTTTTTATCTCGTGGTTAATGTGTGGGTTGTCCAATCTGGGGGCTGATTTCTTTGTGCTTGCAAAATCAAGTGCATTCTGACATTATACATGAGGTCATACAAGCAGATGCTGGTGGTCATGTACTGGGTAATGCTGATATGAGTCATCCATTTGAAGAAGCATACAATGAAGAGTGGCTTTTTGAAGTCACATAAAGGAGGTGTTTTTGTGATGCCATTCTTATCAATTTAATCATGGTGGTCACAAGTTGGCAGCTGTTGGTGTGCAAGCTTTTCACTCGCTCGGCATTGTTTCGCATAGGCAGCTATTTATCCCAGCTAGTTAATGATTTTGCATAGTCTTTGGGGCAGCGGTGATGTGTTGTACCTAGTCCAGGTGCATAGGTGTCTTAGGAGGTTTCATTTCATTTCCTATTGTGTGTTGTCTAGTTTCGTCCTAGTTTTGGCTTTGCTCAGGTCTCCTGTTGTCTCCCCCTCATGTTTTGTTGCAAGGTGACTCTATTGCCCAATGGATAAGGTACTAGTCCACGCTTATGATTCTAGGTTCCTTGCTTCGTCCTCTGTAGTCCTCATCCCCAATTAGAGTCTGTTGTTGCCCCAAATTTTTAAAACCTAAAAATCTTCAAATTTTAAGTGCATAGGGATTGATGTAATCATCGCCTTGCCCCAATCCGGTCTTTTTCTGTCCCAAAAGTTTTAATGTCTTAGGGACATTTGTATGAGTCTTTGTCGTCGGGCACTTTTCAAGTTCATGAATCTTTTGTTTACTCAACTTACGTTCTTAAGTTCAAGAAATGGCCGACTCCCCGACTTCTCCTTTGTGTCGAGAAAGTTCAAAGTTTTGAATACCATTCTAACAGTTTGACGGATCATAAGAGCTCCAACGCCCCGACCTCAGTCATTGTCGGGAGTTTTCAAATTCTGTGAACTACTCCTTAAGGTTCAAAGTTTGGAGTTAGTTCTGACTCCGGACTAATCAGCATCTTCGCAGTGCCCATTTTTCAAGGTGGTGTTAGCTCATCAGATTACTCGTGTGGTATGTGATGAGAATGTCTTTTCAGGAGCTATGAAATGTAAGCTCAATCTTAAGGCTCCTTTCTCAAGATATAAAATTAATGATGCATTAATTACCTCGTAAATGACAAATGTAATGGAGCTCACTAAGGTGGTAGCATGGCATTATCAAGTTTAAAAATCATCATTACCTACTGGCATAATTAAATAAACTTAATTGCACTCGAAGGTGACGGTGCTCTCTGAGTTCAGTTGTTCTTGTCAGCCAAGCTATCTTTCAGAATGGGGCTTCCTGCCAATAACAAAATTTGGGATAACAAGCCTATGCCTGTCCTACAACCTGATTTACATTGGCCCAAGGAGGAGCAGATTGATATCATCTCCCAGCTGCACACAGTTACTTGGAAGGAGAAAACTAGTTATGTTGAATACCGCAGGACAATTTTCATCCTAGTCGAAGAAGAAGAACGTGCTGAGTTGTGCCAACTTTTAATGGAAATTCACCTGGAATTAGGAGCAAGGGTGGTCTAGTGCCACTTGTCTTGCATGCATGAAGCTCTTTTGTAATTAGCGATGGTAATTACAATTTTGATATAATGTAACCATTTCCATTTTAAGTTTACTTTCTTAATAATGGTTACTCGAAAAAGACCGAACAGTTATAATTTAGGAGGAAGATTTTGAAAAACTATAAAGGGAAGAACTTTCGAAGGAAAAAGCATCTTTTTCTGGCTGTCTATGAACATGGGAAGGAGAGCAAGTTTATTCTGTTTTACTTTCCAGTTATATTTTTCTTAGCTCAGCTTATGTATAAAGGCATTACAGAAACTTTGAGTTCTGTTATATTGAAGAAATGAAGAATTACTTACAAAACTTTGTGTCTCCAAGTATCTTCTATGATTGCAATTATTCCTGTGTCAATTTGTAATCTATCTTCAATATTGCTTATTTTATGTTGGTATGTGTTAAGGAGGTATATAGTTGTATCTTCAAATCAATTTATCCTTGTTTGTGAATGTTGGATAGGTGGGTTGTGTATCGTTTCTCTACATTCATTTCTTTTCGAAATCAGTCATGCACATCTATTTCATGGTAATGGGTAGATGTTAATGCACCTTTTCTGCTTTCTGGTTAAAAGCACACCCTGTACTTTTATCCATTGCATATCGTAAGAGGGAGTTGTACCTCTAAAAATTCAGAGGAAGGTTGTCAACCCAATGACAACTTCTCCACCTGTTAGTGTTGTTTGTTCTTCTTCCTAGGCATCTTGAGTCATTTTCTGCATTTATTTTCAAAGGACAAATCTGTTCACTAACAAGAGGCAAGTTGAAATGTATGCTGAAAGCATAGGCATCACAAAAGAAGCTGTAAGAAAGAACAGAGAAAGAGTTGAATAGATGAAGAGAAGAACTAAGCAAGGTTCAAAAGAGGAGGTAGAAAGTGAACCAGCAGCTGCTCTAGAAGTCACACCTAGCTCTTCAAGAAAAACAAGAAGTTCTACAACTATCCCTGAGCAATTCAAGTCCATTCCCACTAAGACATCGGAAGCCACACTATTCGGTAAAGGAGGAAAGAGAAAGCAAAGCAAGGCCACAAGAACCTACAAGAGCACAAAAGTTGATGAAGAAGAAACAGATTCAGATGTTGAGGTAAAGGAGTTGAAAGCCACCGGATTAAAAGCTGACAAGGTGACTAAGGAGAAGCCCTTTGGAAGCAAAAGGGCAAGCAAAAAGTAGAAGATAGAGACATATGTTGAGAAGCCCACACTTTCTGTGGAAGATATAATAAAATCAATCACTGTGGATGGAAATTTGAAACTCGTGATTGAATTTTATGATGAGTACAATGATACAGATAAGAGGGTGTTAGAGGAAGCAATTGTCAGATATCTGAATATCTATAATAAGACCCTAATTGAAATAACTTCTGAGATCCCTCAAAGTCTTGTAGACATTTTGGAGTTGAGGAAAGAAAATGCAAAAAGTAAGGATATGGAACTTAGAGAACATGTGTTGATAAAACTATGCCCTCATATCACTCAAGTTCAAATGAATATGATATTCAAAGAAGTGAAGGATGAATTCAGGAGAAAGAAAAGGATAAATAAACTAATGCTTGGAGAAATAGACAAAATAGTTGAAGAAACACAAGAATTTCTTCTAAGGGCATTGAAGAAACACAATCTTCCATTTGTTGAAGAGGAGACTGATGATGGGATTGATTCATCAATTCCAGATGTTGAAGAAGTTAACATCAATGAGCAACGAACTGAGGTTGATGACTCCTCTATTCCTGAAGAGGAGCAAATAAACAAGGAAGATACAGAGATGGTGGATAAAATTGATGAAGCAGGAGATACTCTAACTCCTCCTGATCAGTTAGGAAAAGAAGATAATGTTGATATTACTACTGCTACACAAAATCCTCCATAATAGATTGCAGATGGTGAGGACACAGGAAAGAATCCCCCTACAGATGACATAGAGAAAGGTAAAGTAGAGGAAGAGAAAGAAGAAGGTAAGGAAGATAAAGCAGAAGAAGATGGTGCAAATGTTGATGCATCCAAACAAAATAGTCCTGATACGAACATTGAGAAAACTCAAGAAAAGAAAGGTGTTCCAAAAATTGTGGCAAGAGACACTGCAGAAGCAGTGAAAATTTTTCTAAGGAAATGCTAGAGTTTGATGAACTAGAACTGATTCAAGGACCAATCAACCTAGCTACTCGCTCTCCGGTCCAAATGATGAAGGTAGCATCTTTCACTCAAGCCAAGGCAAGCGAGAAGATATTGAAATCTCACTTAGAGAACAGTGAGCTATTAGGTCTTGCATCTGGTGTATTGGAGAAGATAATGCCAACCTTCCATAAGAATCCATCTAATTCCCTCCAGAAATTTGAAGAGCCTTATAAATTCTGTAAGTACACATTTTGAGTCCTTTGAGAAGTCTGCAGAGATTAAAGTCTGGAATGAATCTTTAGATAAGAGATTTAGTGAGCTAAAGGGCCTAATAGGGAATGATAGAAAGATACTTGATATCAGCATAAAAAGTATTCAAAATGTTCTTAATGATGGAGGTGATGTATACAAATTTTGTCTATCTTGGTGCAAAGTTGTTGAGGATATTGAGAAGAAGATAAAGGAGCAGGAACAAAAATTGGTGAATCTATCTCAAAATTTTGATCCTCTAACAGTTTCTCCGGTAAGTCAAGAGTGTCAAGTAATCATCTTGACTAATGATATAAAGAAACTTGTTAAGGAAAAGAGCAATATTGTGAAGAGAATGGGTGAGCTCCAGGGATTGATTGCCCCTAAGTTAGAGACAATGTATACTGCTTTATCAGAAGCTCAAGTTGTAGCCTAGACAAGTGATCCTTCAGATCTAAAGAAAGCAGAATCATAGGCATTCCTTCTAAGTGAACACATATCAATTTTGGATGGCATGAAAAGAAGTTGGGCCACTGAACTTGACCAGTTGAAAAATAGTATTGCAGATATTCTCGAGTTCATGTAAATATAACTTAAGGATTGATTGTACATATGCGGCATTGTATACAAAATTTTTGGGAGAATTTTGGTTTGTGGATCCCATCCTTTGCCATTGATGTCAAAAGGGGAGTGAAGAGCAATGAAAAATGAGGAATCTAACAAAGGGGGAACTTTGGAAATATTGGAAAGCACAAGTGTACAGATTAAGGGGGAGTAACTCTGACACTTAGTCATTTTTCACTAAGTGTTACCATCAATGCCAAAGGGGGAGATTGTTGGCAAGAGACACTGCTACGCATGATAGGTGTTGTCATTGATGGCAACTAAGACAATTCCACTCATCCGCATAATATAATTTGTTCATACCGGAAGTCAGAATGAGAATTTATCTAAGTCTGGGTAGCCAGAAATAGAGTATATGGTAGAGTTCAGTGTTTTGGTCTGCGGATCTCTCCAGTTAATCATTGTGTGTTGTGGATCTTAGGGAGTGTAGAGAGATGCCAAGACAATCTAAATCTAAGATTTTAGCCTCCAGTGACAAAGGGATTAAAGTTATGAGCATCTGAGTACCGAGTCCTAATATGACAGAATAGTTCAGTGAAGAACGGGCCGACTTGTGTTAGATCCTTGTGTGGATCTAGTAGAAGTGTTTTGGTGAGTTACGTATGGGATATAATGTTAGTGGCCAACTTGTATGGTGACCTATAAGTGTTATTTTTGGTACGCATCAATAATGGTATACGGATTTAGCTGACAGAGCAGAGTCTTCATTAAAAGTTCTAAATGTTCTTGAAGCCGACTGAAAAGTTATTGAAATCCATGATGCAGATATATATAGCCGATGGATTCGAATGATTTGTGTGTTTACAATGCAATGATAAAGTAAGTGCAAGTAAGGAAGAGAAAAGTGTGAAGGAGAGCAAATCTAAGGATCGGGTAATGGCAGAACAGTAAACAGGGCAGAGTAAGGATGAAGTGTATCAAGTCGGTATTCTGTGCTTAATCGGGACTGAATCTTCGCATTGGTACATGCTAATTATTAGTTCAAACACATTGTAATCTTCTTTCTGTAGGCAATGAGCCTTCTGTAGGCAGTGAGCCTTCTTTTGCAGTGAGCTCTGGGCAGTGAGCCTGAATGCATGTGCATTCTCAATTGTAATACTTTTAACAGAGTATAATCTTTGTGGGTTAACCCCCACCGTGGTTTTTCCCTTAACTGGGTTTCCACATTAAAAATATTGGTGTCAAGTGTGTTATTATGCTTCTGCTCATGTGTTATTGATTCTTATTTTCATGGTTAAATCATTGATCTGATATTGTGTGATAAAGAAAGAATTCACTACTGCAAAGTATTAAATTTTGTGACAACTGATTCACCCCCCCTCGCAGTTGTCAGCCCTAATTCCAACAAGAATATAGTTTAATATTATAATAAAATTTCTGCATACACTTGTCAGTTGATTAGTTTGTTGTAACTTTTTTCTATTTATAGACTACATTTATTTTCTTAATGTAGCTACATGCTATATTTACCATATGATTGTTAATATAATGTGATGCCCTCCACATGAGAACATACACCAATTTCTCTCATCTTGCTCTTTGGTTTTTACCAACACTATCAAGCTAAGCACCCAAGTATGGTTGTAGATGAATTTTGTGGTGTTTCTAGCATCTTCAACCACACTTTTGACTCATTCAATCTTCCCAATTTCCTTAAACATTAATCAATGCAATGGACATAATAAGAGCACAAAAAATGGTGGGATGCCTCTCTTGAAGAAGTCTTCCCATGACTACATATGTGGTTGCATTCTTTGGTGACAACTTGAATGACATTCTTGTAATGTCCTCAAACTATTTTTTTTAATTTTACAAATTTATAATGAAAATGCATAAACCCTTGCACTTTCTGATCACCAAGATCCCGATGTGGGCAAGGTGAAAGCATATGGTAATTGGGACACTAATTGGAAACAAGATGCACAATCTAAATGAACGCAATAACTGGAAATGAAATTATCTAGTGTCCTGGCAACATTGTCATCTAGACTAAAACAAACTTATGCTAACTAGAGGAGAACCATCCCGTTTTGAACATTAGGCATAAAATTTGAAATTCCAAACAATATTTCTAATTTTTATAACTGTAAAAATCTCCAAAAATGATAACCAAACAATAATGAAATATGGTAATATCTGATATGAATACCAACACCATGAAATTACAACATTTTCTAGTTTATACGGTTGATATATATATATATATATATATATATATATATATATAGCTGTTATAAGTATTGAATACCTTAAGAAATTTGAACAAAATGCTTGTAAATCAAAAATAAGACATCTAAAACCCTGAATTTCTAATTAAAGATGAAATATAACTTGCACAAAGTGGTACAGCTATAGGGGTAACTCCCAAACCAGTTGTGACTCTTCTTAGGACAGGTACGATTGAGGTAGGATAGTAAAATGTCTTCCAAAATATGAATTTCTGACCTTAAGGTGAAGTACAAGAAATATGAGAGATGTACGACTCACTACAATGGCACAACCAATAGTTAGAAAATGGAACGGCTGATATACAAAGTCCATGACACCTTCCAGTGACCTCCTCAATGCCACAACAATAAAAAATATTTGAACACCTTCACTTAGGTTTAGCTAGCATATATCCCCACAAAATATCATTAAGATTTGTTGTAGCAAATGAAATCAATTTTACCACAAATCTAGAAGTTTCACTTCAAACCAAACTTCAAACAAATTGGCAATTCACACACCAAAAACCACATCAATAGAATCTAGAAAATGCTTTGCATTGTTTAGCACACTAGTTATCCCTTAGTAGAATTACTCAAATGTATAGTGAGGGTTTTTGTTCTAGGGCAGAAAAGAAGAACATGTGTTCAATCTTGTGAAATTTAGGATTTGATAATAATCTAGAATACTTTCTTCTATGCACAACTCCTTATATAGGCTTTAGAGAAAAAAAATAATATTATTTTCTTTTGTCCCTTTTCCTCCAAAACTTATTTTACAAAGTGTCTAGAGAGTCCTTTTGAAATAACATTACTTTTGGACCCCAATCCTAGTGACTCTTTATGTCCCTCTTTTAAAAACAACCTTTTAATAAAAAACATAAGTTGCCTTTTATAAATATAACATAAATAAATAACATAAAGTTACTTTTTGGACAACTTAAAGTTAAATTATTAAATTATTTGCCTTGCACCACCTCATTATCCTACATGAAATTAAATAATAGGCTAAGGGTCTTCATTAGACTTACACTTGAGAAGGGGATATGACAATTCCCCACCCCAACCTTCTAGACCACTACTTCCAACATATTAAACAAAATATTTGCTTTCTTGACTTCTTGTGAGACATCAATGGATTTTAAGAACACCAATGTGCCATTGGAAGCCTCTTGAAATTTAAGTGCAGTCCTATTATTTCCATCTATGTACCCATAAGATAAAATACTCAAACTCTTTTTTGCATATTCTCTTTTGGTCTTCTACTATTAGCTTTGTATTTTTTACAGCTTCTATTAACCATGGTTGAAAAACTCACAGGTTACTCACATGACTAACAAGTAATCGTGAGCTAGAAACCCCTACAAGTAACTCGTTGGCGATTTTTGGTTTAACTCAACTATTTTTTCAGAAGAACTCACAATTTTTAGGGGGGCACGTGCGTGACTGGTAAAATTCGCACCGGCCATGAAAACATGTCCAGAGTTTGCTTTACATACGTCATTCTTTAGACCAAAAAATTACATGAAATTTGTCAAAAACCCTTGTAGGCACCTAAAAAAAATGCAATTTGGTTGAGGATTTGTGGAGGTCAATTTGAGGACGTTTTTCCCCACATACATGTTTTTTTAATTTTTTTGGTTCTATTAATATATATTATATTATTATTATTATTTATATATATTATATCGTTTAATATTTATATATAATATTATAATGTATATATTAATAATATTATATTATATATTATTATTATTTTGATAGGTGAGCACTACCATATGGGTAGCTCCCTTTTATATTATATTTGTAAAAATAGAAAAACAACATCAGCTCCCATGGAGCATGCACCATTACAAGGATTCATTCACTAGGCATCCTCAGATGCCACATGAAATGTAGACCCTTAGATATTTCAAATGCTTGCTTGATCTGGGGAGGAGACAACAAATCAGCATAGTCACTAATGTAGAAGTTAAATACTTCCATGTTATTGTGACTTATGCCTTAACAAAATAGTTTCAGGGCCTCTATTGCAATCTTATTCTTCTTGGTCACTGTTGCATCGAAAACCCCTCCCAGCAAGCCTTCATCAGGCTTTTTGTTGAAAACAGAGATTGCCGCATACGCCTTCTCTCTCATTGCTTTCTTCACAAAAGAATGTGTGATTAGCTTGCCACTACGCTTTCGACCCATGATCAAAACTACTTTCATCAGGAATTCTTCATATAATTTGCCATCATGGTTATGTTCCCTAGTGAAAACATGGATCCAATGATCTACTTAATTGATACAAGAGCACCTTCCTTCTCTGCATTAAAAATTAGTTTGGTTTGTGCATCAACTTCCTCCTCATTGCATGCACAATCGTACTCAAAGTTCATCCTCAGCACCATGGTTGTAGAATTTACCAGAGAAGCTGATATTTAATATTGAAGCCATGTGTGCTTCACAATGTGCTTATGAGCATGTAATTAGTGTTCCAGTCGATTCCTTCCTATAAAATCTTTGTTCCGCAATATGTAAGTCATTTCTTTTACTGACTTTGTCTATTTGATTCTAAAATCACTCTCAATTCTTTCTAGTCCATATCCACATTAGATACTTTGATAATCTCTGTATGTTCTATCCCTTCGTTAGTGAGATAGTCGGCAACCTTATTGGTTTCTCTAAAGTTATGGTTTATCATTAAGCTCTCCAATTTATCCAGTAAGTCCCAGGTCACTTTGAAACACACCTTAGAAGTTTTCAATTCAAAATTTCTCTCTTTTTTATCGCATTTATATAGATTAATGATTCTCCCTCAATGTCAATAGCCTTCATATTTTCCTGAACATAAATTCTCAATCCTTCACAAAGTGCTTCCATTTCTACTTCATTATTAGTTTCAATATTAAGCTTCTTTGAGGAAGCCCAAATGAGGACTCTCTCCTCATCTATAATGATGTAGCCTACACCTGAGGCCTTAGGATTGCCTCTTGAAGCCCCATCAAAGTTTATTTTTAGTCTTCCTCTTAGAGGGGTCACCCACTTCGCTTCTTCCTCTTGTGTTTTGATTCCTTGCTTCTTCCAATGGCCTCATTAGATGAGACTTTAGGGCCAGAATAGCTCTTCATTATTTTATTATCCTAATTGGAAAAAGAAGCTTTACTTGATTCCCTAGATTACAAATTCAAAAGTTCATAAATACCTACTTCAATTTTCCTGCACAGCTACTCCTCTGCACATTCCTTGTCATTAAAGATCCTCCTATTCTGTTACTTTCAAAGCTTCCATATGAGCATTGAGGGGCTCACAATCCAAATCCCACTCCATAGGGATTCACTATACATCCATGGGTAATCCCAAAATAATGAGTCTCACATTTTGGCCAAGATGGGCATTGATATAAACATTTTTAACTAAATCTTCACTTTCTGAGACCTATAGCAGCTAAACCATTAAGAATTTAGAGATGATGCAAACTAGTGATTTGTGGTGATTTGTGGTGATTTGTGTGTAGATTCTAAATATGTTCTTTTAATTTTTTTAAAATAAATCATGAATCTTTCAACGTCTCTTTTAATCACTAGTTTTTAATAGTAAACAACATTTTCATAAAGTAATGTTTATGTCATCCAGCATAACCTTTTTTCTAGAAAAGAGAAAATTCTATTTTTTTAAAATATAGATTTTTAACATCAATCTATAGTGCATGGATATTTTTCATAATTTTTTATTACATGTTTTTTTAATTAAGTTTTGAAGTCAACGTAACTATAATTTGGACATAGGTGTATGTTGTCAAGCATAACTTGTTGTGTATATATCGAAATTCAATTTTTTTTGGGTGAAACAAGGACATCAATACCTAGTGCACAAATATTTTCAGAAATTTTTTTCTCAAATTTTAATTTTTTCGCTTATGTGGAATAGAGACATTGATGTTCAATGAAAAACCTACGTTCACTAGAAAATAGAAAATAAATATAAAATAAAATGAAATATATTCAAAATCATACTTTTTGGAAAGCTTATACTAAGGGCTACATATTTATAAAATAGAATTTCTAAATGACTTTATTTGATCCCCCAAAAGGTGAAGCAATATTTTTTTTGTCAGCATTTTGATAGGTGTAGAGGAGACTCCATCAAGGGTTTGATTTAAGGCTAGGGGGTTCTTTCCAAGAGCATTTGATCTAATGGCGTTTTATCAAACCCTTCAATTAAACCCCTTTAAATGGAACCCCTCAAGGCTTAAATCATTAATTTTTCTAAAAAATATGTGATTTCAAACAAAAATCAAGATGTCCCATAAGTGGGACACACTATTGTGATAGCACCCCTTTGGCCAACACTAAAAAAAATCTTCAGATCATCATGACGAGCACTCATACAATCTAATTTATTACTCAGGCAATCCCAACATTTGGTTGCGTAAGAGCATGTTAAAAGCAAATGTTCAATTGTTTCAACATTATTCTTACACATTGGGCATCTACTAGGGCCCAAAATCCCAATAGAGTGAAGATGATCCCTAGTTAAGATTCTCTTTGGTAGGGTTGTCCAATTGAAATCACCTGCTTTCAATAGGACCATGTGATCCTAGCAAAGATCTGTTGGCCAATTTTTGTTATTTTACCATATATTTTAGATTTGGTATCCAATTTTTACTGTATATGATCTCAATTTTGAGCCACACCAAATTATCTTGCCCTTCCTTGGGTTCAAAAAAATATTATGTTTGTTCAATTCTTCCCCCAATCTAATTTTAGCTCTCTCATCCAATGGGACATTGTTGATCTTCCACTCCCAGTGGATGTCAAACTCGTCCTCCTTCTTGACCACATTGTCAGCGACCTTGTCACCCCAAATATCCTCCATAATTTCTTTGTTATCCTTGACTTCATCAATTCAATTAATGGAATCAATCCATTCCATCAATCTGATCAAAAGTTAGCAGATTTGCCATCATTGATCACCCATGTTAGATGCTCGGTGATAATAAAGCGACTCTCCATCATGTATTTCCATAGATGTGACCCGCTTGGGGTGTTGGCAATGGTTAGGATTCTTTAAGGGGAATTCAAATACAAATATTTATTATGCAGTATTTTACACCATAGTGTATCTAGAGAAGAGAACATTCTCCAAATAAGCTTCATCTCTAGAGCCTTATTGTGTTGAGTTAAATCCCTGATACATGTACCACCATCTAATTTACTTCTTCTAACCCTATCCCAGTGTACCAATGGAATCCTTTTCTAATTGTTTGAGCCATCCCAAAGGAATTTCTTTAGAATGTTATTCATACTAGAGGTTGCCCCCTTAGTGAGTTGAATACAAGACATAATGTATATTGGAATCATGGCCAAAACTAACTTGACCATTAAAACTCGACTTTCCAATGACAACCATCTCCCTTTCCACACTTTTGCTTTTGATTTGCAAATCTTTATTGTATTTTTCCACATGCTTGTCTTAATAGCTCCTTTGAACAAAGGAACTCCTAAATATTTGCATGGAATATTATCGATACCAAAACCCATGAGCTTTACAATCCTTCTTTGGGTGGCCTTCTTTGTATTGAAAAGGAATATTTTAGATTTTTCAAGATTAATCAATTGACCAGAGACAACGATGTATTTGTTTAATATCTCCTTTATCACTTTGGCTTCCCAAGATTTGACTCATCATAAAGTACAATGTCATCTATGAATTATTGTTGAGAGATTGGTTCCACATTTTGTGCCACCTGAACTCCTTTCCATCTACCTATTGAATAGTTGTGTTTAACAGCTTTACCCAATGCTTCAACCATCATAACGAATAAGAAGGGGGAGACAGGGTCTCCCTATCGAAGACCACTAGTGCTTGCAAAGAAACCACATGGAGACCCATTCAACAGGATGGAGAACCTGGTCGAGGAGATACATTGAAAAATGCATTGCATCCAATCCATCCCAAAACCAAACTTTTTCAATATCAACATGAGAAATCTCTAACTTACCCTATCATACATCTTGCTTATATCTAACTTTATCATCATGCTTCTTTTCCTTGAGCTTTCTATTTAATGGATTGTTTCATTTGCAATTATTATTCCATCCATTATATCTCTTCTGGGTGTGAATTTGCTATGCTCTTGGGAAACGATCCTTGGGATAATTTATTTTAGTCCATTCGCAAAGGCTTTGGAAATGATTTTGTAAAGTGTAATAAAGAGCGAAATGGGTCTGAAATCAGTAAAGGAGGAGCAATCTAATTTCTTTGGGATGAGGGCTACAAAGGTATTGTTCAGATCCTTTAGTAGTTTCCAAGATTTCATAAAATCTTCCATTATCTCCCAAACCTCCTTCCCAACAATATGCCAGCATTTATGGTAAAAAGGGCAAGAAAGCCATCAGGGCTTGGGGCCTTGTCTGAATGGAGTTGCTTAGTTGTCAAATTTACTTCCTCCTCTATAAATAGTGCCATCATTTCAATATTTTCTACTTCCATAATAATGGTAGGAATGTTATTAAGCAGATCATTCATGCCTATGTTATCCGAATCATCTTCTGACGCAAGGAGATTCTGAAAAAGGTTAACCGCTTTTGATTCAATTTCCTCCTTCTTACTCAATAGATGACCATCTAAGGTTCTAACACTCTCAATCCTATTTTGATATCTACGCACCTTGGCGGTATTGTGGAAGAATTTAGTATTTAGATCTCCTACTAACTAGGTTTCTCTAGATTTTGACTTCCAAAAGATTTCTTCTTGGGCTAGAATCTCTACATGGGCGGTCATAAATTCTCTCTTTTAAATAATCAACTTGATACATTTCTTGGGAAATCGCTTTGCAATTTAGTTCTTCTAACTCCTTGATTCATTCTTTCTCAACAAAGATATTTTTCAATGAAGATGCATTCCATTCTTTCAGATTATTTTTTGATAAAATTGAGTTTTTTTACAAATCGAAACATTTTAGTTCCTTTGTATTTTGGAGCATTGTTCAACCAAAGATTGATATGATCAAACAAATCTTCTCTTCGAAACCACATCTTCTCAAACTTAAATCTGCATCTTTTAGGAGCTTGGTCCTCCTATATTGTAGAATCAATAGGTAAATGATCACAGCCAAAAACTGCTAGAATATTGGATTCAAATAGATTGGTTGAATTTAACCAATGAGCTGAAATTAAGAACCTATCCAATCTCTCTGCTACATTTGCATTACCATCCCTCCTATTTGATAAAGTGTATATCCTATTTTTGGGAGCAACATCCAATAAATTGACCTCGTTGACAAATTGGGCAAAATCTCTTTGTGCCTGAGATTCACTACCCAACCCTCATCTTTTTTCTTTTGAATTCAAGATTGTATTAAAATCCCCCTCCCATGATTGTTTTTTCATTTGTATGCATCCTAAGACAATCATGAATCTTTCCCTAAAGCCTAGCTTTATCTTTTGGCTTAACATGCCCATAAACATTGCATAGAATAAAAGTTAAATCTGAAACATAGCTTCATACCTTACTTAGCATCCAATTGTGTTCTGATTGCATGAGATCAATTTTGACTTTGTTCGGATCCCACATAATTCCCATCCTACTGGCCGATCCCATCACTTTAACCCAAAGACCAGCCCATCCGCGACAGTGATTAGTGAAAGTAATAGCTTCTTGGGAATTCAATTTTGTTTCTTGTAGAAGAATTATATCAACCAACATGAGCTCAATTTGGCGCTTGGTCATGCGCTGCTTGTTAGGGGTGTTGAGGCCCCTAACATTCCATGTGATTATCTTCATAGTTCTCCAAGGGAGGTGTTTCCTCCCTTAGATCTCAGTAGATATTCCTTCAAATTTGATTGGTTTTTATCTTGCGCCAGCTCCTCTCTATTAGTTTTAGATCAGAAATGAAGATAAGCAAAAATACAAAATGATGAACAATCAAACACAGCAAATACCCTGGGAAAACCCTCCTTGAGGGAGAAAAACCCAGCCAAAATATATCTCTTATATATTGAATGAAAAGAGCAGAAATATGCTTACAATTTGGCCCAAACACAAGACTGATCTGATGTAATGAAAGATCACATCTTACTTAGATGCAAATATACAAACAAATATGATTTCTCCTTGATATTGATCTACTAAAAAAATTGATTATCAAATGAATGAGCATTGCCTTTTATATATGCAAAGCAAAGCATCTCTTCATATGCGTTGGCGTCTCTTCATATGCATCAGTGTCTCTCCATATGTGACTTTTCATTATTGGGGAGAAGAATATCTCCCGCAGCTAAAACGCCGACACTCCCTCTTAGCTAGGGAGGTATCCTTCCAGATATCCAAGTCATGTAGTCTCTCAACATGACATCCACAATGACTACACCCATTTGTGAAATAGTTCATCATGGAGTTTCTCAATGTGATATCATCATGGAGTCACTCAACATGACATCCACCATGGCTACTCCCATGTATGGAAAGAAACATGTGCACAAGTGCCCATCATGGAGTCTCTCAACGTGATGTCGTCATGGAGTCACTCAACATGACGTCCACGATGGCTACTCCCATGTGTGGAAAGAAACATGTGCACAAGTGCCCATCACAGAGTCTCTCAGCATGATGTCGTCATGGAGTCACTCAACATGACGTCCACCATGGCTACTCCCATGTGTGGAAAAACACAAGTACAATAGATTCATCATGAAGTCTCTCAACATGATGTTGTCATGGAGTCTCTCAACATGACGTCCACCATGGCTACTCCCATGTGTGGAAAGAACCACATTTCCGTCTCAGAGATGGACGAGGGCTTTCACCTCATATTTCTTTGTCTCAGAGAAATATGCATTATAGCAAGGATCACTGATGCTGAGTCTCCCTCTCAGCAAGGGTGACATTCTTCACTACTCCAAGCTTATCCCAAAAATATGCAAACTTTACTCTGGCAAGAGGCTTGGTGAGAATATCAGTCGTCTGATCATCTGTGCAAATGTGCTTGAGTTGAATTTCTTTCCTCAGCACCATATCTCTGATGTAATGATACTTGATCTCCACATGCTTTGTCCTATCATGAAACACTGGATTAATAGAGAGCTTCACATAGCTTTGATTATCGCAATGAATCATAGTCGGCTCCAATGTTTGACCAAACAATCCTGCAAGGAGCTTTTGAAGCCACACTGCTTCTCAAGCTGCTACACATGCTACAATATATTCAGCCTCTGCAGTGCTTAGTGCCACAGAAATCTGCTTCCTGCTACACCAAGAAATCATGGCAGACCCCAAATTGAAGCAACATCCAGAGGTGCTCTTCCTATCAGTTACACTCCTGGCCCAATCAGAGTAAGTATAGCCTTGTAACTTTAGATCTTCATAGGAAGTATATCTCAAGCCATATCCCATGGTGCCACGCAAGTATCTCAAGATATGCTTTGTTGCAACTAGATGAATTTGTTTTGGCTCACACATGAACTGACTAAGAGTGTTCACCACATAACAAATGTCTGGTCTAGTATTGACTAGATACATCAATGATCCAATCAACTGTCTGTACATGGTGGGATCTACCAAATCTGAACCAGCTGCAGAGTCACTCAACTTCTTCAAATTTGTCTCCATAGGTGTAGACATGGACTTGCAATCTAACATCCCAAATCTCTTCAAGATATCTATGGCGTATTTCCCTTGACTTAAAATAATCTCATTGGGTCTTTGCCACACTTCCAATCCTAGGAAGTAATGCATAAGACCAAGATCCTTCATCTCAAATTCAGAGGCTAACTCTTTCTTGCATTTGGTAATGAGATACTCTGCTCTAGTGAGAAATAAATCATCAACATAAAGAACCAATATTAAAGCCTCACCATCAACTACCTTGAAGTAAAGATTGGAATCTACATCATTCTTGGAGAATCCCAAGCTCATCAAATATCGATCAATCCTTTCATACCATGCACGAGGTGCTTGCTTAAGGCCATACAATGCCTTCTTCAATCTGCATACATGAGACTCCTTTCCATGAATCACAAAACCATCTGGCTGCTCAATGTACACTTCTTCTTCAATCATGCCATTAAGAAATGTAGTCTTTACGTCCATTTGATGTAGCTTCCAGCCTTTAGCTGATGCAATAGAAATAATAGTCCTAATAGATGTATATCAAGCAACAAGAGCAAATGTCTCCTCATAATCTATTCCCTCCTTCTGAGAGAATCATCTTGCCACAAATCTCACCTTGTACTTCTCAATGCTATCATCAGCTGCATGCCTAATTTTATAGAGTCACTTGGAAGACACAACTGATTTCCCTTCAGGTCTCGGAACAACATCCCAAACATCATTCTTGATGATAGACTGATATTCTTCTGTCATTGCATCTTTCCATACCTACTGGTTGGATGCCTCCTCAAAACTTGAAGGTTTAGAATCAATGATGTGACTCATTAATACCACATAATCTGAGAACTTTTGAGGTCTCTTGCTTTCCCTAAATGATCTTCGAGGAGCTGCAAATTTTTTTGTCTCTTGCATGGTTTGTAGAGGCCTTTTCTGAACTACGACAATATCTCTAGGTCCATCAGTTGGTTCTATAGGATCAACTGGATCAATAGTCTCCACGGGTTCGTTGGACTCCCTCTGAATGTCAGGAGTATGATCAAAATCCATATCCTGTGAAGTCTGTTGCTCCTCACTATCTATCTCCATGTAAGATCCTTTAGATCTTATGAAGGCTACTTCTTCCTCGAAGGAGACATCTCTACTGATCTCAATCTATTTTTGCCTTGGAATATATTCTGTAAGCCTTTGAAGATTCACTATATCCCACAAAAATACCCTTCTTGACTGAAGGTTCTAGTTTTGATCTTTTCTCCTTGGGCACATGAATGTACACAGGGAAACCAAATATTCTCAGATGACTAACCTCAGTTTTCACACCTAAGAAGGCCTCCTCTGGAGTCATGTTTCCCAATACCTGATGAGGGCTTTTGTTCTGAACATATACTGCGGTTTTGCAAGCTTCTGCCCATAGGAAACTATGTAAACTTTGATCATGAATCATAGCCTTAGCTGCCTCTACTATGAATCTGTTCTTTCTTTCGGCAATTCCATCTTGCTGAGTGTTATATGGAACACAGAACTCCCTCTTGATCCCTACCTCAATGCAGAAATTACTAAATCCTTCGGAAGTATACTCCCATCCATTATTTGATCTCAAAACCTTAATTTGTTTCCCGGACATGTTTTCAACTTAAGCCTTGAATTCTTTGAATCTATCAAGTACTTCTTTAGACTCCTTAGATTTCAAAAAATAAATCCAAGTCTTTCAAGAATAGTCATCAATGAAAATCACATAATACCAAAATCCACTCAAAGATGCCACAAACATTGGACCACATAAATCAGAATGAACAAGATCTAAAATTCCTTTTGATCTACTATCACTACTATGAAAGTGACTCTTGATATTCTTACCCAGTGCACATCCTCTACAAATGCCATCGTGCTCCTGACTGAGCTTCGGTAGACCAATAACCATCTTCTCCATAGATGGAAGAGCTTTGAAGTGTAAGTGAGCAAGTCTCCTGTGCCATAACTCACTCGAACTGGTAAAGTCATGCAATAATGCCTGAACTGGACGAATAGAAAGTCTGTATAGGCTTTCTTGACAGACACCAATCATACTAGAGTTCTTAGGCCAAGCAAGAACTTTCCCTTCAGAGAAAGCAATCTGGTACCCCTTGTCCTCCAATGATGAAATGGAGACAAGATTTATTTTGATTCCTGGTACAAACAAGACATCACTCAAATGAAGAGGGATACCAGAATCTAGATGAAGAGAGGTGATCCCAGCTCCTTTTATGGAATAACAAGCATCATCTCTGATTATTACTTTCAAGTTGGTTTCTCTTTCTACCAAGTCTAAAAAATGCTCTCGATATCCTGTAATGTGTCGTGAAGCACCACTATCAATCAACCAAGTGTCACTGTCCATTGGAACATTGCTTGAAAGAGCTGAGATGAATATAAATCCCCCTGAGTTATCTCTAGATTCCTTTTGAGGTGACACATCATCAACATCTGCAGTAGAAGCATGATGCTTTGGTTTTGATATGCAATCTCAAGCATAGTGACCATACTTGTCACATCTGAAACATTGAATGTGAGAGAGATCCTTCTTCTTCTTTGGTTCAGGAATAGAATTTGATTTTCTATCTCTGTTCCTTTTGAAATTGCCTTTTCTCCCTTCTCTTCCTTTCCTCCTGGAAGTTTGAGCAGCAAGGACATGATTTTCTTCATTATGAGAGCTTCATCCATTTCCTCTTACTGCCAATCTGAATTCCTCTTGAATGCAATCAACTCGAAGACGATCAAACTTGGGCAATTTAGATCTTCCCCTAATGCTTTGGATAAAGGGCTCCCAAGATTGAGGAAGACCATTCAGTGCCAACATAACCAGATCTCTATCTTCAACTATATCTCCAATGACGCATAGGTGATCTCTCAACTCAGCAATCTTCATGAAGAAGGAGATGACTGAATCTCCTTTAGCCATTTTAATATGATGGAGCTGTTGTCTCAAGGCAAGAGCTCTGCTGGTATTGTTGATCTCATACAATCCTTGTAGAGTCTTGAACATGTCTTTGGCTGTCTTCATCTTGGAGATAATTGGCACTAGATGATCCTTCACGGAGTCTATCAAGATCTTCCTAGCCTTTGTGTCATTTTTCTTCCATTGAGTTTTCTTAGCATTATTGGATGGCTCGGGCATATCATTCTCCACGAAGTCTAGAAGATCATTTTCTTCAAGTGCAGTAAGAACTCTGAATTTCCAAGAGGTGAAAATTGATGCGCCATCAAGCCTATCTTCAACCTTGACTCTATTCACCATCTTCAAGGCTTAGATATACTGCCCTAGATAAGAAGAAGACTTCGTTGCTTAAACAAATCTGATCTGATCTTGCTTAAACCCGCTCTGATACCATGTTAGTTTTAAATCAGAAATGAAGATAAGTAGAACTACAAAATGATGAACAATCAAACATAGCAAATACCTTGGGAAAACCCTCCTTCTCAAGGGAGAAAAACCTAGCCAAAATATATCTCTTATATATTGAATGAAAAGAGCAGAAATCTGCTTACAATTTGGCCCAAACACAAGACTAATTTGATGTAATGAAAGATCACACCTTTCTTAGATGTGAATATACAAACAAATATGATTTCTCCTTGATATTGATCTGCTGAAAAAATTGATTATCAAATGAATGATCATTACCTTGTATATATACAAAGCAAAGCGTCTCTTCAAATACGTTGGTGTCTCTTCAAATACGTTGGCGTCTCTTCATATGCATCAGTGTCTTCATATGTGACTTGTCACTGCATCCAAGGCTGCAGATATCGAATCTACAACCGACATAACCTGTAGTAATTCCCACCTATGGTTTTTTTTATGCCGATGTATCCTTTATCTCATATAATTGCGATCTACAAGCCGCTCTTGGGGATGTGAAACCCTAACCCGTCGCCTGCATGCTCGACACAACATTTTATCATTATTCACATCTCTCCTCGCAGGCATCACCAAGACGCTGGAAGAGTTCACCTTTGCCTCTTCGAAAAAAATTCTCCAAATTTTATTTACCTGCTTCTCTCCGCTTTCTGGCCTCTCCAATTTCTTGACTGCAATAGGGATTGAACTAGAAGGGACACCCTTATAAACAAACCCAAACCCTCCAGATCCCAGCTTCTCAGAAAAATTTCTCGTGGCAATCTGGAGATCCTTGTAGGTAAACATGGTCAGAGTAGTTCCATGGAAACTCTCCACGGTATCCTTCGCCTTTTTCCATTGTTTCCAACACAGAAAACTCAGGACCACAACTATAGAGAATGCAGCAAAAACAGACAATGCACCAATCAACACACCGTGACTCACTTTCCTCTTGGGAAATCCTTCTTTGGCAAATCACAAGGAGAAATACGAACATACATCAGAGCACAATTCACGGGCAATCAGTAAAAAAAAAAACTTGCATATTGTCAAACAGTTCACGGGCCTTGTTGATGCTTCACCGGCATGGCGTTTCAAAAAAGTTTCACATAGTTACGATTTTTTTTTCTTCAGGTATGGGCTGCCTGTTATGGAAGAAGAATCTCTCATGGCTTTTTCCTTTTATTTTAAGCAATTTTCCCTCGTCAGATTTGTGACTTATGATGCAACTTGGTTTAGCGATTTATTCTTCTCAAACTTAAGTTTGGTAGCTCTGAATTGTGGCGCCTTCCATTTTATTTTTATTTATTTTTATAAACTTCTTTCAGCAACTTGGCGGCCTCTTTCACCTGCAATTTGACTTCAATTTAAGACTGCTAACCTGTATCTCCTTCTCTGATATCGTGCAAAACCTTTTGTCTTCAAACAAAATATTTCAACCTTGTAAAGCCTTTGCCCAACCTGCTATCCCTGGATCTCACAAGCTCTGATACCAATTGTTAGTTAATAGGAAAATCAATGAGCATACAAAATACACACATACACAACGTGGTTCACCAATGTGGCTACATCTACAGGAAAGCAGGGCAATAGTATCTTTTATTATTTGCAGCAGCATACATAAGATTCTTCCCTCATATATATACAACAATCTTTAAGAGAAGGGAATATGAAATGAGCAATCGGACTTCACATCCAACAGCAACCAGGCAGTGTGCAGCATCATTGGGAAGTGATACTGGCGGGAGAATAAGACAACCTGCATCATTTTGTGGAGTTTTTGGGATTAAAACCAACATATGGTCGTGTTCTCGCTTTGGTCTAATTGCATATGCTTCATCCTTGGATGTGGTTGGACGTCTTGTTTCATCTGTTATGGATACTGCTATTCTTCTTGGGGTTATGGCCGGCCATGACATATTAGATGCAACTAGTTGTAAATCTGTAAGACTTTTACTGTAATTGTACTCTGTGTATAAATGTGCTTGTGAATTATAAATAAATTGGATGTTTGTTAGTATTGCATTGAGAAATCGAAGTTAACAATGATGACTTCTCAGTTATGATAGGAAAAAATACTCTCTCAAAAGTGACTTTTGTTGTCCAATTGTTGGGCGTAGGGGCAGCAATCTAGTGTATTAACAGGAAAAGCTTATTGCAACATGACGATTTTTTCATTTATAAGCACTATAAGTTTACTCCATACTGTCAGCATTGTTTTTTTTTCTTAGGTTTGTCATACAGTTTTTCAATGTGCTTTGCAGGGAGTTTGACAAATGAGCATGGAAATATATGGAGCTTTAGTATCTTGCTTGGGATATTTGGTTGCTTTCTTATGGTTTCTTTTCAATGGTTCACCACATGCATGACAGTAGTTCCTATTCATGGATGTCTTAGAAATATTACTTCCTTGACATCTAGTTCTCTTTCAGGGATGTATTAGAAATTTTACTCCAATTCTTCTTGTTATTTCTTTCTCATTTAGATTAACTTGTTGAATTTGTAAATGGTGTAATTCCTCTATGGAGTTATTTATCTTAGCTCCTAATAACAATCAGCTCGATCAAAACTTCTTTCTCCAAGGCGTTTAACTTGAGCATCAAGACTGCATGACAAGGTGGAGAGCTTTGTAATCCTTGGAAGAGATTTAGCACTTAAGAGGAAGGATTTAATATCACAGGCCTTTTGGCATTTAACACTGGAGACTTGATCCTCATCTTTGTTCACTTTCATTGGGAATAATTTTTTATTTTTCTTCTGTACATTGGACCTTTATTCTGCCACTTTTCTTTGGCTCTTTTAGGAGTTCTTGCTATGCCTGCATATGATTTGCCATTTTTCAATTATCTCCTTTCCCTGGTATTTTATTTTGGTTTCTTTTGTGTCAGTTAGCTTTGTTGAATCAACTTGATTTTACTTTTACAATGTTTTCTTCATAGAATAATGATGAATCTCTTGATGGGGCCCACTCCCTATACCAAAATAAGATTTTACAGATCAGAAGGCAGCTGTTAGCATCTTCATAGGCTATGGCTGCAAATTGGCCTCTAGCTATGGTCTCCAGAGAGAAAAAAGATCACACAGCTATCTTTTGCTTGAGGAGATAAAATACTAGAAACTGGAGATCTGAGAGATGGGGTTTGATCTCTCCTTTCACCGCCACAAGTCTGATCAATGCTTGGTTGAACCACCTGTGCTGTGTGACCTCAACTATAGAAGCAGATTGCTGGAAAAACTTGTGAGATATCAGATATTGCGTCTGAGGCTGATTCGCACATTTTTCGGACCATTTCGTTGATTGCATTTTGACGAACTCTATTCCGATTTTTCCTGACATTTTGGCCCAATATTTCACAATTTTATCTGGTTAGTCTGACATTTGTCTGATTTATTTTAATTTTTGAGCTTTTCCACTATAACCTGAGTTTTTCTGATTTTTTCACCTTATAAGCCAGAAAACTGCAATTTTTTTTTACTCCAAACTGGTCGATTTTTCTGCAATGAAACAGGTTTGCTGTTTAGGGTTTCCTGAGCACAATTTTCTGCAATGAAATGTGTTTGCTGTTAGGGTTTGAAATCCAGGTAATTTTCTTTTGATTTTAATTAATTTTTTTTATTTTGTATTTCTTTATTATACTGTTTTTACAAAAATAATTTTAATAATCTACCGCTTTTTAAAAATAAATACCAAAACAATAAATATATATTTTTTATAAACAGTTTGCTGTTCTATTTTATTTATTTTTCTTTAGGGTTAGGGTTTTTTTATTTTAAAATAAATAATAACTGTATGCTGCTTTTTGGGTTTGAATAACTCGAATGGCTTTAAATATAAAACCAGAATGGCTTTAAATATAAAACCATCAGTTTTTTTAGGTGTGGGGGTGGGTGGAATTTTTTGTATTTTTTGGGTTCCCAACTAAGTTGCCAATCTTGGTGAGCTAGTAGAGCAATTTTTTTCGATGGGTAGTGTTGGTGTATATAAATATATATTAAAAATTCTAAAAAGAGTAAAATATTCATAATCATAGTTGAAAAATTAAGACTCAAAACTAGGGACTAAGCAAAAACTATGGGAAAAGGTGGGCAATAACTCAACAAATTTATTTGAACATTAAAAACTACATAATTTTTTTAATATATTCTTTAGAAATACATATTTTTGAATTTGTAGAATGCATTACTCATTTCCGTCATATATAAATAAAAATTAGAGTTTAGTGCATATCTAAGTTGTCCGACGATCTTTTTTTTCCTAAGTACGACAACACATATATAATAAATTTATTAGATTATAATTATATATTATGTAATAAATTATAATTATATATTGCCCCCATGGTTGCAATTTACCAATCATATATATATATATATAACCACAAAATAAAATTTATAAGTTTCAATTACAATGCTCATCCAAATTGACTAAGCCACAAAAATCTAGGATATAAACAAATCTTGGGACCTACTACACAAAACTCTATGCTAACTAATGTTGGAATAAGTTGTCATTGATGTCAAAGGCACGGAGTAATTAATGAGATCATTTGATATAATATGAGTTGTCCATTAAGAGTGGCCTGTTACAATGAGGAGTTAGTTGAAGAGCAAAAGAGTGTCTTGTTACATGTTGGAAGATTGTGGTTTTAGAGATGAGATTGTTTAAATTAAAGATTTAAACAATGTGGAATTAACATTAAGAAATTAGAGAATGGGCGTCACAAAGAAAAAGATTTAAATTCAAATTGAAAACTTCATGGCCGACCTCCTTATTTTTTGGTCGACCTCATGAAAATTATATAAAATATGGGCTGACTTCTAATATATGGCTGACTACACTTCTTGACATGGCCGACTACATAGAAATATAGTGCCAAGTAAAAGGAATGATATATATAAGTATGTGCATTGATTTGAAATAATGCATATGATGCGATTAAGGAATATAAAAAGTGGTGCGATCTGCCTTTTATTCCAACAATTATACATTTGATTTAGAGCAGTGAATTTGTTAAGTGAAGAGGAGCGACTTGTTTACAAGAGGTACAATTTGTTTATGAAAGGGCAAAAATAAATTCCAGGAGTTACATCCATTATAGAAGGTGGTGATTATTGTGAAAAGGGTACGTCTCTTACCCTCCTTGAAGACATATAAGAGGTAAATGATTTAGTTGTTTTAGAGCAAGCAATACAATGAATATTTTCTAAATATAGAGAAGAAGGAAGAGCAGAATTATGAAGTGTGAATCAGATTTATATTGACAAGATATTGAGAATATATCTATAATAAAGAAAAGATATAAAAGAAGATATAGTTGTGATTGAAAGCAAGATAGATAAGTGTGTATTAAGTTGATAAGTTTCAAATTTGTGAAGGAAGAGTGATTGGATGAGTTTTGTGGAAGGAATCATTTAGATCAGCCAAGAAAGGAAAAATAGGTTGGAGCCTATTAGATAGAGGTTGGAGCCTCTTGTTGAGTTGGAGCTCAATGTTTGTAAAAGGTTGAAGCCTGTGATTCTGTGATTGGAGATTGAAGTCTCTTGTGAGTTGTAACTCACTAATTGTATGTAAAGTAGGTTGGAGCCTACATGAAAGAAGAAGAGCAATATAATATATAAGCAATATTTTGCCGTGGTTTTCTCCCATGAGGGTTTCCATGTAAAATTGTGTGTTGTCATTGTGTTCCAATTTGCTAGATCTTACTTGAGTATTTTATTATGGTTAATTAAAGTAGAGAAAGGAAAGTTTTATTATATATGGATTCACCCCCCCCTCTCAGTATAACTAAGTGCTTATCAACTAATATAATCCAACTATACTATTCTACTGTAGCTTAAAGACTCCACAAAGAGGGAAATAACTGCATATATCATCCTACTAGAGCATAATCTGAATTGTCAGAAATGAGAGCATGCAACCATTCCACAACATCTGAATCCACTATCCCCAACACATGTTTCAAAAAGTCCACCCCTTTAGTCTCCTTCTTTTGTCACTGCACCTCCGACCGAGACCGATTGGTGGAAATGAAGGGATACCATTCCATGATATCACCTCCATTTTGGACCCTGGATAAGTCCATGGTGGAAATGAAGGGATATCATTCAATGTCTTCAAGGTTTAGCACGTGATGTGTATCCTGCCCTTCTACCTTCTCATGCAGTACACCACACATAAACAAGGTCATTTAAGCACTTTTGAGTCAACTTGTTGCGCTTCTTTGTGTGAATGGCCTAAAAAACACTCCAGTTGTGGTCACAACTGGAAGCACTACAAGGCTGGGATAAAATGCAGATGGCAAGCTTTTGAAGATTAGGCATTGCTGCACCATAATCTTCCCACCATAAATTTGTAAGGATAACATTTATAACTTTGTAAGGATTTTAGTAAACTTAAAATTTAAAATAAATAGTAAATTAAAATTAAACATTTATGTTTTTTACCTGGTTGCAAAGTGGCTCTCCTACGAATGCAAAAATGTTGAAGAAAATAATGACCCCTCCCCACTCCTATAGTTCAGTATCTCATCGAGTATGAGGTCTTGACAGTTATCATCAACAACCAAACTCTCAATACACATGTTGAGGCTAAGCATAACCTGTGCATTTGCTTTGAATGAAAAGGAGAAGTAAAACTTGGGGTTCAAATAGTAGCCAACTTGGTATGAATATGTTAGTGGAGTTGTTGGTTCCACCTCCGATCAATAATGCACCATATGGGTTTCATATTTTGTCTTATACAACCCATACAAATGTTGAATTGCCTCTTTGGCCTTATCCATGGCCTCATATAGATAACCCATGGGCCCCATTGATGTAGCCAACAACATACACTCAATAGAATTGTAATATTAATCATGTGAGAGCCAAAGATTTGAAAACTAGAAAAATAAAAAAACTTCTATTCATCAACTCTGCTGCTACAATGAGAGAAAATTCTCTTATATCCAAGAAAACAAAAAAATCAAAAAATTACCTTTTTTGGCAGATTTCGACAATTGTCAGATTTTGCCATTTTAGGTAATTTTACATGCATATCTTGAGAATCCAGTTTTTTCCAAAAAAGCTTCCTAAAACTAAGGTAGGACGAAAATCCAACTAACATCCTAAATCTGAAACATGAGTTTTGAGTTATTAAAAAAACAACTTTAAAAAAAAACTAAGAAAAAACACTAAATTGTCATTTTGAGGGCCAAGATGAAAGTTTGAAGCCCCAAAAAAGTGCCAAGACGAGGTCCAACCAACTAGGGTGGGTTGGGAATCCACATGCCACCTCATAACGCATCCACCTGTAAAATTTCAGCCCAAACCCACATCCGAGTCAAAAGTTATGACCTCCAGAAGTCCTTGCATCATTCTCCTCTGGTTGAAAAGAACGCAACTCCTACAAGTGAGTGTCTTCGAACTGCTGCCACTTGACTGGATCCAACCTCTACACTTCCCACTCTGTAATCCACGTGCTATCTATCGGTGGCAGTCCTTCCCACTGTACTAAATACTTGTTGTAATGCCCTTGCCGAGTGTAGATAGTTGTCTTATCAAGAACCTGTGCAATCGTTTCCTTCTTATAGGGAATGTGGTGGTGCCATGCCACTACTGGTTGACTATCTTCAACATCATCCTCACCATGGAATGCATATAAATTAGAAATATTAAACATAGGAGAAATATCGAGATCATCTGGTAAACTGACCTCATATGCATTATCATTGATCTTCTTTGTAATTTTGCAAGGACTAATTTTCCTGTACTTCAACTTGTGGTATGTCCCAGTAGGAAACCGCTCTTTTCTCAAATATGCCATCATTAAGTCACCTTCATTGAATGTCTGATGTCGCCTACTAGCATCCACTATATTCTTATACCTCTCATTACTATCCTGCAACTTCTGTCTCACATCTTTCTGCAACTGTTGAAGTTGTTCTGCAAATGCTTCCCCATCATCATTGACCCTATCTTTCATTGGTAGCTGTACCAAATCTAGAACACCCTTAAGATTCCTGCCATACACAATCTAGAAAGGGAACTTTCCCGTTGATCTATTAACAGAACTATTATAGGCAAATTTGGCCTAGGGTAATGCCATGTCCCATTGTTTTGGCTTTTCTCCAACAATACACCTCAACAAATTTCCCAGACTCCGATTGACTACCTCTATTTGCCCATCCATTTGAGGATGATAGACACTACTAAACTGTAACTTGGTCCTCATCTTCTTCCATAAAGTCCTCCAGAAATGACTAAGGAATTTGGTATCCCTATTAGAGGTAATAGTCTTTGGAACACCATGTAGTCGAACAACTTCTGAAAAAAATAACTCTGCTACCCTCATTGCATCATTAGTTTTCTTACAGGCAATAAAATGAACCATCTTGGAGAACCTGTCAACAACTAAAAAAATGGAGTCATTACCTCATTGAGTATGTGGAAGTCCTAACACAAAGTCCATGCTCAAATCTATCCATGGTACAGTTGGTACTAGTAGTGGCATATACAACCCTGTATTTTGTGAATGTCCCTTAGCCACTTGGCAGATCCTACACCTTGTTACATAGCTAGTTATATCCCTTTTCATCTTTGGCCAGTAATATTTATCTTCTATCAAGGCTATTGTCTTGTCCTTGCCAAAATGTCCTGCCAACCCACTACTATGAAATTCCTTGAGAATGTTTTCCCTCATAGAGCTAGCTGGTATGCATAGTTGTTTTCCTTTAAATAGATACCCATCTTGCATAAAATATTCACCCCTAAAGTGATCCAAGCTACTAGATACTAGTGCTGTCAATTGTTCCTCAATCTCCCAAAAATCATCATTGGACTCATACAAATTTTTGATGGCATCAAAACCAATCACCTCAATTTCCATTGTGGTAAAAAGTGCAACATGCCTACTTAACGCATCTGCAACCTGGTTTTGTTTTCCAGACTTATGCTTCAACACAAAATTGTAACCCTACAAGTAAGAGACCCACTTAGCATGCCTACTATTCAACTTTTTCTGTGTTCAAGTATCTCAATGCAATATGATCTGTGAACAATACAAACTCCTGGGGAACTAGATAATGTCTCCAATGCCTCAATGCTTGAACAATTGCATAAAATTCCAAATCATAAGTAGAATAATTCTTTCTCACTTCTTTCACCTTTTCACTAAAGAAAGCTATAGGTTTTACAGCTTGGCTAAGAACAACACCTATTCCCACATGGGAGGCATCACATTCTACTTCAAATACCTTATCAAAATTTGCCAATGCAAGTATAGGTGCTTATGTTACCTTTTGCTTCAAGTACGTAAAGCTCTCCTCAGCATCCTTGGTCCATACAAACTCCCTTCCTTTGGTGCAATCTGTTATAGGAGCTACAATACTACTAAAATTTTGAATGAAATTTCGATAGAAAGTGGTCAAGCCATGAAAAAAATTTACCTCTATGATGTTGCTTGGACTAAGTCATTCTCGAATTGCTCTGACCTTCTATGGATCCATTCTGACACCATCTTTATAAATGACAAAGCCTAAAAAAACCAAACTGTCCTGCATGAACCTACACTTCTTCAAATTGGCATAGAGCTTCTCCTTCCTTAACACACCAAAGATGATCCTCAAGTGTTGTAAGTGCTCTTCTTTACTGTTACTAAATACCAAAATATCATCAAAATAAACTACCACAAACTTACCAATGTAAGGTCGTAGTATAGTGTTCATTAGTCTCATAAATGTGCTAGGTGCATTTGATAACCCGAATGGCATAACCATCCACTCATATAATCTGTCTCCAGTCTTAAAGGTTGTCTTCCACTCATCCCCTTCTTGGATCCGAATTTGGTGGTAGCCACTTCATAGGTCGATCTTGTTGAAATATTTGGCCCCTGAAAGGACATCCATCATGTCCTCCATACGAGGTATAGGAAACTAATACTTGATGGTAATCTTATTAATTGCTCTTCTATCAGTGCACATCCTCCATGTTCCATCTTTTTTTGGGGTCAATAATGCAGGTACAGCACATGGGATCATGCTCTCTCTCACCACACCTTTGCTTATGAGTTCTGTTACTTGCTTATTCAACTCTACATGTTGTGTTGGATTCATCCTATAAACTGCTTGGTTGGGTAGAGTTGCTCCTAGAATCAAATCAATATGATACTGAATATCTCTCTTTGGCGGTAGACCATCATGTAATTCATCAGGCAAAACATCAAAAAATTCTTTCAATAGCTCTGCTACTTTTGGGGGAATTGAAATGTCTTCCTCTTCACCTTTTTTCACTACTAATGTAGACAACATGGTCTCACCTTTTCCTTCATCCTTGAGAGGCTACAAAATCACCTTAGAGCCATCTTTCCAAAAGGTGTATGTGTTTTTCTCTTCATCATGTATAACTTTTCTATCATACTACCATGGCCTTCACAATAACACATGACAGGCATCCATTGGGACAACATCACACCATATCTCATCCTGATAGATCTTCCCTATGCTAAACTTAATTAGGCATCTGTTATCAATAGTGACTTCATTTCCCTTTTTAAACCATGCAATGCGGTACAGATGAGGATGTTTTTCATAGTGTAAATTCAATTTGTCTACCGTTTCTTTAGAAACCATATTTTCACAACTACCTCCATCAACAATAACTTGACATACATTGCCACCCAAAGTGCATCTGGTTCTGAAGATATTGGTTTGAAGCCATGAACCATCAGAGCTTTTGGCTTGTGTTTTCTCCTTCTCTGGAATCACCATTGCTCTTCTCATCATGAGACTTTCTCCCACATCTGGTGGAACCTCTAGTTCTGTCCCTTCCACTTCATGTTGCATTTGAATCAGGTTCACCCTAGGTTGTCCTCCTTGATTTCTTTCTTGCATGTTATAATTGTTAGATCTAGGGCACACAACTGAGAGGGGGGATGAACAAAAACTTGCTTCTACTTCAAACACTTGATTATTCTTTGTTATTTAATCGCATATCAATTAACCATTCATGAAAGCATAAAGCATGAACACTGGAGCAGATAAACATCAACACATTAGCACCAAGATTTTGACGTGGAAAACTCGGTTAAGGGAAAAACCATGGGGTGATTAACCCAAGGATTATTCTCTATTAGAAGAATAAGAAAAATGGATGGCACATGCCAATTAGGACTCACTACTCGAGCACACTGCTCACAAGGAGGCACACTGCCTACAAGAGACACACTGTCTACAAGATCACAAGTATTACAAACTTGAACTGGAGATTGACATCTTTACCATGTCTAGATCAGTTCCATTTAAGCCCGAGACACTCCTGCTCTGCCTTTCGCTCTTTCGCTATACCACACTCATCCGCTCCACACCACACTTTGAAATGAATTCACAAACCTTTATTTATACAAGGCATTGACTTAGGAACAATCATCTAAGTCGGTAATCATCCACAAGAACATTTGCAAGTCGGCAATCATCCACAAGAACATTCGCAAGATGAATAACTCATCCGGTCGGCCACTCTGAACAAGAACATCTTCATCTGGAAGTATATCTCCAATTCTGGGCTCTAACACTAATGTGGACCGACAACACAACCTCAACATGATCCAAGGACCTTCACAGGCTTGCCTGAATGACCAGGTACATCCGCACTTCCTCTACTTATTAGAATTCTTTTTTCTTCTTCATCCAGAACTTCAAGAACACAGTCTACCGCCACTATCAAACTGAACAAGGTGCTTCTGGACCTCCAAACTATGTACCAATCGAGATGACACATCACAAGGACATCCCAAACACTCATTCCAATCCGCAGAATAGGACAATGCATTTCTGGACCTCACCGGACCTTTTTGCAACACTCTGTCACTCCGGAGCATCTCTCGGAACCGGTTCTACTTGATTGATCACAACTTCTTCATATCTTCATGCGGACCTCTGAAATCTTAACTATAACATCTCAAGACTCACATCTACAAACCCTTTAATCCGCATCCTCTGATTCTCAACCTATTGAGTACTTTTGCCTTCTTCTCATCATTGTTCTTCACTGTTCCTGATTGAGACTGATTTCCTCAATAACCTCAGCACACAGCTCATCCAATCCTTCTTATCAATGCAATATGAGTATGTTGACATCAATGACAACACTGGTTAACCTCATACTTGCAACAATCTCCCCCTTTGTCATTGATGGCAACATATGATGTGAAAAACCATCAAGACAAGAACTCCTTTCTGTCACAGCTCCCCCTATCAGCAATCTTCACATGTCTTCTCTTCCTTTACTGCTCCCCCTTTGATCATCAACCACTTGTTTTTCACATGTCTTCTCTCCCCCTTTGACATCAATGGCAAAGGGCTCATACTTGCAATTCTAACACATCAGAATCATACCAGCTGCTCCCCCTTAGTAGCAGCTCCCCATCATCATCCGGATCACAAGATATGACTGTGATACCCACCGGACTGATGCACATCAATGCATCCTAGTTCATCATCGGAGGGGCCATGACCCCTAACTTCTCCCTGAGATACTCAAAAGAGTCCTTGGGAAGAGGTTTAGTAAAAATATCTGCAATCTGATCCTTGGAGGGTACATACTCCAATTTGACTTCATCCTTGTTCACTTGTTCTCTCAGAAAGTGAAACTTGATAGATATGTGCTTGGTCTTAGAATGCAACACCGGATTCTTAGAAATATTTATTACACTTGAATTATCACAGAAAATTGTGATAGGCTCCTCATATTCTACTTTAATGTCTCTTAGCATCTGCTTCATCCATAAGATTTGAGTGCAACTACCTGCTGCTACAATGTATTCTGCTTCAGTTGTAGACAGAGATATTGCCTCTTGTTTCTTGCTTAGCCAAGAAACCAATCTTTTTCCCAAAAAGAATGCTCCTCCACTTGTACTCTTCCTATCATCCACATCTCCTACCTAATCTGCATCTGTATATGCATGAAGAGAAAAATCCTAATCTCTAGGATACCATAGGCCATACTCAATTGTTCCTTTTAAGTACCTAAAAATTCTTTTGATTGCCATGACATGAGATTCTCTGGGATCAGCCTGGAATCTTGCCACAAGACCAACGCCTGCATTATATCCAGTCTAGTCTGAGTGAGATACAATAGTCCTCCAATCATTGATCTGTACTTGGTCTAATCTATCTTAGAAGAGTCATCATATTTGCTCAACTTACATCCGGTTGCCATAGGAGTGTTCATTGGCTTTGAATCTTCCATTCTGAATTTCCTCAACAATTCTTTCACATATTTGGTCTGAGAGATAAAGATGCCTTTCTTTGTCTGAGTAATTTGCAGACCCAAGAAGAAATTCATTTCACCAAGCATTGACATTTCAAACTCACTTTTCATTTGATTTGCAAAAGTTTTACACAAACTGTCTCTTCCTCCAAAGATGATATCATCAACAAATACTTCAACAATCAAGATGTTTTCATTATCTATTTGGAAATATAGATTACTATCAGCAGAACCTTTGTTGAAACCAATCTGCACAAGATGTTTATCCAACCTTTCATACCAAGCCCTTGGGGTTTGCTTCAATCCATACAGTGCTTTCTTCAACTTACAGACCATATCACTGTGATCAGACAATTGAAATCCATCTGGCTGCTCAATGTATACTTCTTCTTCCAAATCACCATTTAGGAAGGCAGACTTGACATCCATCTGATATACCTTGAAGTCTTTGAAGGCAGCAAATGCAAGAAGTAATCTGACTGCTTCAATTCTTGCCACCGGAGCAAAGGTTTCTTCAAAATCAATTCCTTCTATTTGAGAGTAGCCTTTGCAGACCAATTTGGCTTTGTTTCTGATTATTTCACCAACTTCATTTAGTTTGATCCAGAAGACCCATTTGGTTCCAATCACATTTTTGTTTCTAGGTCTGGGAACAAGATCCCAAGTGTGATTTTTCTCAATTTGCATCAACTCTTCCTCCATTGCTTTGGTCCAATTTTCATCATTGCAGGCTTCATTTATTGTCTTAGGTTCAATCTTTGAAATTAGATAGTATTCATCTGAATTTTGAGCAATTTTCCTCCTTATTTGTACCCCTTTGCTCTTGTCACCTATGATCTGATCTTCAGAGTGGTTTAGAGTTACATACCTTGGAACTTTGGGAGTTTCTTGCACTACTGTTTCTTGATCCGGCTCATTCAGACAAACCTCTTCTTCCTGATTTACTGGATCAGTCTGAATCTAACTTTCAAAGGAGGATTGAGCTCCTTGCATCAGAGAACCATTCTGATCATCTTCATCATATTCATAAAACATTGAGGGCTTCTCAATTCCTTCATCAACCTTCACATTTGTACTTTCTATCATCTTTCTTAGTCTCTTATTGTAACACCAGTATGCTTTGCTTTGAGTGGAGTAACCCAAGAAGATTCCTTCATCACTTCTAGCATCAAACTTTCCTAGATCTTCATCTCTTTTAATGTAACATTTGCTACCAAATACTCTGAAATATCTCACAGTAGGAGTTATACCAAACCAAAGCTCATAAGGAGTCTTACCGGTATTGCTTCTGATTTGAACTCGATTGAGAGTATAGACTGCAGTGCTGACAGCTTCTCTCCAAAACATTTGAGGAACATTTGCTTCCATCATCATTGTCCTAGATGCTTCCTAGATGGTCCGGTTCTTTCTCTCAACTACTCCATTCTGTTGAGGAGTCCTAGGAGCAGACAACTGTCTCTTTATACCATGCTTCTCACAAAAGTCTATGAATTCA
This sequence comes from Cunninghamia lanceolata, assembly GCA_027924645.1. Taxonomy (NCBI): domain Eukaryota; kingdom Viridiplantae; phylum Streptophyta; class Pinopsida; order Cupressales; family Cupressaceae; genus Cunninghamia; species Cunninghamia lanceolata. Next base: position 826,649 of record BSBN01000070.1, read on the forward strand.
CCAGATGTGAATTCACCACCTCTATCAGACCTCAGACATTTCAGTTTCAATCCAATTTGATTCTCTACCATAGCCTTGAAGATTTTGAACTTCTCAAAGGCCTCTGATTTCTCTTTTAGAAAGGTAACCCACATCATCCAGGAATGGTCATCAATCAGTAACATGAAATATATATCTCCTTGCATACTCTTGATTCTTGTCGGACCACATAGATCAGTATGAACTAATTCCAATAATCTGGTTGAAGACTGATCCTTGCTTTTGAAAGAGACTCTGCTCTGTTTACCTAGCTGACATTCTTTGCACAAACTATTTGTAGGTTTCACCAATTTTGGAAGATCTCTTACAGCCTGAGTATTGCTTATCTTGATGATGTTATCAAAATTTACATGACACATCCTTCTATGCCATAACCAACTCTGATCAACTTGAACAAACAAACAATTTTTATTAGAACCAACTAGATGGAAGATATTACCTTTTGTTTGAGTACCGGATGCAATCTCAGTTCCGGAGCTTTCAAAGATCCTGCATTTTCTATTTTTGAACCTGAGATCATAGCCTTTGTCCACCAACTGACCAACACTGAGAAGATTGTGCTTCAATCCTTCAACATATAGTACATTACCGGTTTTGCTCTTTCCATCAAAAGAAATAGTTCCCCTACCTCTGATTCTACCAGCAGAATTATCACCAAACTTTACCATTCCTCCTTCATACCTTTCCAAGTCTAGGAACTTGTCTTTGTCTCCTGTCATATGATGAGAGCATCCACTGTCAATAACCCAATCATCCTTTTCTTCAACTTGGGCAGCCAAAGCTTTTTCTACAACCTTATGATTGACAAATTCAGAGGACATTGGATCTGCTTCCTTGATGGCAATAAACACCCATTCATTTCTGGATTTGTTTCCTATTTCTGATTCATCATCTATTACTCCTTCATTATCATCTTCTTCATGAACATAATAACAGTTCTTTTGGAACCTTTGTCTATTAGAATTTGACCTTGCAGATCTTTCCAGACATCTTGAAGCAAAATGACCAATCTTATTGCAGTTGAAGCACTTAAAGGGTAATTTTCCTTCATACTTACCGGATCCTCTTGGCAGTCTCTTTGCAATGAGGGCTTCAAGATGAGTTGTTTCTGATTCTTCCTCTTCCATGTCTTTCCTTACTTGATCATACCATGACAGCTTCCTTGAAGAGTTTTCTCCCGGATCAAATCTTTGTTTGCCTTTCACATAGGCACTGGCTTTGAATACAGATTCAGTCTTGGGGGGATCATCTCCAAACTCGGTCATTTCAAACGTAGCCAATTTGCCAGCCAATTGCTCTCTTGTGACAGTTGTATGGGCTCTGAATTCATCAATGGCAGCAACCTTGATTTTGTAGGCAGCAGGAAGGGATCTGAGAATTTTGCAAACAATCTCATTTTCATCCAGAACTCCACCAGCATTCCTAATTCCACACACCAGCTCATTTACTCTTGGCATAAAGGTAGTGATATTTTCATCATCTCTCATCTTCAATCTTTCAAATTTCCCTTTGAGACTTTGCAACCTTGCACTTTTAACAAACTCATCTCCTTCATGCAGAAGTTCCAATTTAACCCAAATCTCATAGGCAGTTGGTAGGTCAATAACATTTGAGAGTTCTGAGTCCGTCAATGCGCTTAGAAGAGCTTCTTTGGTTCGCAAATTATTTTCAGCATCTGTGATTTCATTTAGAGTTGTCGGACCACCCTGTGGAGGTACATATGCTTTTGTGACCATGGACAAGTATGCTTTTCCCATACACTCCAAGTGACATTTCATGCGACCTTTCCAGAGAGAGAAGTTGGTTCCATCAAACTTCAGACTATCCTTCTTGTATGACAACATCCTGGATCTCCTCAAGCGGTTAAGCTCCTTTTAGAGGAACTTAGCTCTGATACCAATTGTTAGATCTAGGGCACACAACTGAGAGGGGGGGTGAATCAGTTGTACAAAAACTTGCTTCTACTTCAAACACTTGATTCTTCTTTGTTATTTAATCGCATATCAATTAACCATTCATGGAAGCATAAAGCATGAACACCGGAGCAGATAAACATCAACACATTAGACACCAAGATTTTGACGTGGAAAACCTGGTTAAGGGAAAAACCACGGGGTGATTAGAAGAATAACAAAAATGGATGGCACATGCCAATTAGGGCTCACTGCCTGAGCACACTGCTCACAAGGAGGCACACTGCCTACAAGAGACACACTATCTACAAGATCACAAGTATTACAAACTTGAACTAGAGATTGACATCTTTACCATGTCTGGATCAGTTCCATTTAAGCCCGAGACACTCCTGCTCTGCCTTTCACTCTTTCTCTATACCACACTCATCCGCTCCACACCACACTTTGAAATGAATTCACAAACCTTTATTTATACAAGACATCGACTTAGGAACAATCATCTAAGTCAGCAATCATCCACAAGAACATTCGCAAGTCGACAATCATCCACAAGAACATTCGCAAGATGAATAACTCATCCAATCGGCCAGTCTGAACAAGAACATCTTCATCCAGAAGTATATCTCCAATTCTGGGCTCTAACACTAATGTGGACCGACAACACAACCTCAACATGATCCAAGGACCTTCACAGGCTTGCCTGAATGACCAGGTACATCCGCACTTCCTCTACTTATTAGAATTATTTTTTCTTCTTCATCCGAAACTTCAAGAACACAGTCTACTGCCACTGTCAAACTGAACAAGGTGCTTCTGAACCTCCAAACTATGTACCAATCGAGATGACACATCACAAGGACATCCCAAACACTCATTCCAATCCACAGAATAGGACAATGCATTTCCGGACCTCGCCGGACCTTTTTGCAACACTCTGTCACTCCGGAGCATCTCTCGGAACCGGTTCTACTTGATTGATCACAACTTCTTCATATCTCCATGCGGACCTCTGAAATCTTAACTAGAACATCTCAAGACTCATATCTACAAACCCTTTAATCTGCATCCTCTGATTCTCAACCTATTGAGTACTTTTGCCTTCTTCTCATCATTGTTCTTCACTGTTCCTAATTGAGACTGATTTTCTCAATAACCTCAGCACACAGCTCATCCAATCCTTCTTATCAATGCAATATGAGTATGTTGACATCAATGACAACACTGGTTAACCTCATACTTGCAACAATAATTTGGGCATTCAAATGCCCTATGACCTTCTTCTCCACATCTGAAACAAGTGAAAGGCCTTCTCTAGTTTTCCCATCATCTACCGCTACCATAACCTCTACCTCTTTGAAATCCCCTTCCTCATTCTTGATTCAGAGGATCTTATCGAGTGTCTACTTATTTTTCCAATCCATGGGATGACTCTCCCCTACCATAATTCGAACCTCCTCGAAATGGGGTTGATGTACCCCTTCTTACTCCTCTATTCCTCTAATGGTATTGTCTGTTTTGTTTTTCTTCAGCCTTTAGAGCCAATTGGTAAGCCTCTTCCATACTATTGAGTTGATGCATGCTCAATTCATCTTGAATAGAAAATTTTAGGCCATTCACATATCTAGCAGCCATCTATTCATCAGTTTCTTGATGCTCTATATGTATAGACAGCATATAAAAATCATTTGTATAATCTTGCATAGAAGAGAGGTTCTGCTTTAAAATTTGAAACCTATGAAAAAGGGTTTACGCATAATCTATGGGAAAAAAAATTTCTCTCAACTTCTTCTCCATTTTATTCCATGTCCTAATCTTATCCTTTCCTTTCCTTGTTCGTTCCTTTTGAAGATGATCCCACCAAATCATTGCATGACCCTTTAATTTGGTGCATGCGAATTTCACCTTATTTTCCTCTGTCATGGATTTCCATTCAAAAAAATTTCTCATGTCATTCAACCAGTCTATCAACTCCTCTGGTTTAAGACTACTTGCATAATTTGAAACATCTACCTTGACTCCTTCATTTTTCCGTTCTAGGGCCCTGAGCATCCTCTCTTCAAAACTCATGCCTTCTAATTCTTCTTCATGTTCTATATCTTGATCTGCACCTCCTCAACCTATCTCGTCATCAGATTCGTCTCCTCCTCTACCCAGTCCTTGGTTTTCCATCTGTGTTGTAAGTTCTGCTACTTGCCTTTGCAGATTTTGAATTTCTCTATGCATCTGGGCAAGACTGCCTCTTCCTCTTCCTCTCCCAGCCATCTTCCTACTATGATACTAGATGATGTAGCCAACAATATACACTCAATAGAATTGTGCCATTAATCATGTGAGAGCCAAAGATTTGAAAACTAGAAAAATAAAAAAACTTCTATTCATCAACTCTGCTACTATAATGAGAGAAAACTCTCTTATATCCAAGAAAACAAAAAAATAAAAAAAATTACCTTTTTGGTAGATTTCAACAATTGTCAGATTTTGCCATTTTAGGTAATTTTACATGCATATCTTGAGAATCCAGTTTTTCCAAAAAACTTCCTAAAAACTAAGGTAGGATGAAAAGCCAACTAACATCATAAATCCGAAACATGAGTTTCGAGTTATTAAAAAAATAACTTTTTTAAAAAACTAGGAAAAAATACTAAATTGTCATTTTGAGGGCCAAGATGAAAGTTTGAAGCCCCGAAAAAGTGCCAAGACAAGGTCCAACCAACTAGGGTGGGTTGGGAATCCACATGCCACCTCATAACGTATCCACCTGTAAAATTTCAGCCCAAACCCACATCCGAGTCAAAAGTTATGACCTCTGGAAGTCCCTGCATCACCCATCCACCAATCGTAGAACCCTAACTAACGGTTTTGACACCTAAATCAATAGTGGATGAAAATGAAATTAGAGAATTATACTAATTTAGCAAATAAAAATATCAAAATTTTAGAAAATTAACAAATTGTAACATTAGAAAATAAAAAATAAATATAATTGAGTTTGAAAACTTACCTTGATGGTCTCCTCCATGACTTCACAATGCTATCATAAAAAATGGTCTTCATGACCATCTCTGTTTCAAACTTCTTATAATAAGAACTCTCCAACCACCTTTCGCTCACAAACATGTGTTTAAGGTTGGGCAATCAAGCTACTATACTCTGCAAGGTGAGGAACTTAGTGGCAAAGTGTGTGACTCTTGATTACACGAGCTCCTTGCCATCAATTTGCTCCCTCATAAGATTTAAGACTGATGTGTGGTTGTAGATGTACATTGTGATATTCCTTGCACCTTCAACCACATCCTTGACCCAACTTAGTTTCTCTATTTCCTCAAGGAGTAGGTCAAGACAGTGGGCAAAACAAGGACTTCAAAATAATGTTAGATGTCTTGCCTCTAGAAGTCTACTAGTTGCCGCATATGTAGTTGTATTGTTAGTCACTATTTGGATGACATTTTCCACTCCCACCTCCATCACCACCTCATCCAACATGTTGCACAAGTTCCCCGTATTTTTTATTTCATTGGAGGCATCAACTGACTTTAAAAAGACTAATTGCTCCCCTAAAGCCACTAAAAAGTTGATGATTGTCCTATTCTTGTCATCCATCCACCTGCTAGATAAAATGGTGCAATCTTTCTTTTCCTAAATTTGTTTTTGTTCTTCTACTAGTAGACCTGTGTTTTAGACCTCATCTTGCAATAATGGGCCACTTAAATCATGACTACTCGAGGCCTTGAACCCCTTACCTGTCATAGTCAATGTAGTGATCAACTGCTTCCAATAAGGACTTGAAGCAACATTAAACCAAATATTTTTGTAGTACCAAAATCTTGCATAGGCCAACTTCGCCTCATGTTGCACTTCACTATTCCATGTAGTACCTTCCAATGTGGGTTGCACACCAAGAGTGTTATGAGGAACAATAAAGCTAGAAATACGGCTTACCACACAATGGCCTGATCCTCATATCTATGGCCCAATGGAAGAAGAGCCCCCTATATCTCTCTTTGACCCTACAGAAATATAATTTGGGTTTGGTGCTGCTATTGCCTCTATTGTTCTCTTTGTAGTTGTTTTTCTTTACTCATATGCTATGAGAGGGCTCTTGCCTCCCTCTCAACCTCTACAGTAGCTTTTGTACATAGCGTAACATCTTGGCAAGGGATTCGTGAAAGCTGGTATTTGAGTCGATTTATTTAATTGTGCATACCCTTAGTGCAATGGATACAAATAACCTCTCCTCATGTTGGACTTGGTGTCCCATGTTCCTTGTAAGGGTCCTTAGGTTTGCCACCAATTTTTCTATTTTTAGAAGCCATATTCTTTTTAGAAAAATGAAAGTGAAACCTAGCAAAAGGGAGACAATAGAAAAAATCAATAATACCCTAGTTACAAGATGGAAGATAATTACAAGGAACAAAATGAATTTTCACAGTTTATTATGAATTTCCAACAAATTAATAACAAATTTGAATGCACACAAAAGTTCAAACACTCCCCAATATTTCATTGAAAACTACTTTAAAAAACATACTCAAGCTCATAGTGATAGCTCAACTTGCTATTTTTCTACTAAAAAATACACTGACTAAAAAAATAAGGAACATAAATTTTCACAGCAACAAATTGTCTTCTTGGAAGAATATCTGTAAGCTACATTTTGATTAAAATTGTCTTCTAGCAAGAAATTCTATAAGCTACATTTTTATTAAAATTAAAATCGTCCTCTTGGAAACATTTTGTGAACTGATGTTCAATCATGAATAACACTTTACTCCAAAATTTTGTGAAAATTATTAAGCTCAATTTAGTAAACCACATTGAAAGCAAAAGGCAATAGATGCTTGTAGGGTTATTGAATCGACCAACAAACTTTATCACAGGCTACAATTGTCATTCTCTCTCATGTCCATTTCAATCAATCAAGAAAAAAAAATCAAACCAGATTTTAATCAAGAAAAAAAAAATCAACCTAGTCAATAAAAAAACAATATCAAAAAATTAAATATTGAATTATTCAAATCAAGTTTTAATCAAGAAAAAAACACCAACCTGTGTATTCTATGATTGTCCACAAATTGTCCAAGCCTCAATTGAAAATCATCCAACAGTGAGCTCCAAAATCTTCCACAAATCATGAAATTTTTGGCTTGCGCATTGTTGATGTTTTTCAACCAAAACTATGTAATTTTTAGGTTAAAAAATGATGTATTAATAGGGGATTTTGGGAGCATTTTCCTATTGGTGCAAGTTATACTAGTCGTGGCAAGTTTTATTGATTTTTTGCAGTTTATGCCCTAAAAGTTATGACGAGTTTTAGGGAAACTCGGCCCTAAGTTAATCCGCAAATAACTGACGACCTGTTTGGGCTAGGGCAATTACTCGCAAGTACTATGCTCATAATTTCCAATACATAAAATATTTAAATACCTCATCACTTGCATTGATAATAAAGAAAATACCCATGAATTGAAATTCATAATTCAATGGTTTGTCAAATGTCAATATAAAATGAAAATTACAATCAATATTCAATAATCTTCACATGGCTCTTCATCAAGAGCATGACAGTCAACATTTAGTTCAATTTCATTTGAACCACAATCAACTACAATGTCACTCCCACTATCCATGTCATATGTAGAAGCTACCTCATTGATAGAGACTTTGATAAGCTATGCAACAGGAGCATGTAAGTTAGCATGCTTAGGAGCTAGATCCCAATTCCTTGTTACTCACTTGCTATAATAAGGTTTCTTATGTGACAAGAGGCACAAACTAAGTGCACAAAGACCAAATTCTTAGCCTTTTGTGGCATCCAATCAATTGCATTTAACTGAGTGGATAAATGAGTATGTACTCCAATTCCGCTCCGCTGAAAAACTTGCAACCTGTTGAATTTACATATAAAATTTACATTATACTACATAAATTATAATAATATAGAAATAAAAAAAAATTAAAAATAAAAAGATGCATACTTGAGATAGAACTTTTATTGCAAGAGACAATAAATAGTACCTTGTATGTGTAGTTACCACCATTCATTAGCATCTTTCATATATTTGTCTCGAAGAGTGCAAACATTAGGAATCTTTGAAGATATGAAGTGGCCAAACTTAGTGAAGACAACACTTTGTATATCTACATCTGGGAATATTATTTTGAATGTGGTCTTGTACCTAGTAGCAACCTCTTCATCTCTATATGGTGCCCCCCTTCTCAGCAAGGAAAGTATCTCTTTCTTATGATACTTTGGGTATAAAGCAAATGTTAGGAGATGCAAGGGTGTGGTCATCTTGTTCCAATAGTCAACAATGATCTTTTACACTCTTTTGAAAAATGCTTCTGTTTGGTCATGCTCCTTGGCTTTTATTATGGTCCTTATTTTTTCAACCATGGAGTCCATGCCATCATAAATTCACCCAAACATGGTCGATCTGTATTTGCATACCTAATCATATTCATAATGGGCTCAGTGAAGCTCAAAACATATTCCACACAAGCCCACCACTCATCATCTAGGATCAATGCTTTGACTTTTTGGGTTCTCTCTATTTGTGATTACCTCTGAATACTCCAAAGAGTGTTGATGACCATGGTACTCAATGCCTCTCGCTCCTTCACAAGTCATCTCAAGATGATTATGTGTGATGTGTATCAAGTCTCGAAAACCTAACATGGTGTAAAAAATAAAACAAATTAAAAAATTAAAAAGTAGCAAATTAGCAAAAAAACAAAATTAAAATTTTTTAAAATAATAAATATACTAAAAAATAAAAATAAAATTACCTTCTCCAACTCCAAGTTGGAGAAGGTCTTGAAGATGGCTTGTGACATATGATGATTTGTCAGAAACATTTGAATCTCCTCAGATTCCATGTAGATTTCTTTAATCCACTCAATCTTTGTGTCAATCTTTTGCAATATCAAGTTGAAAGAGTGGACAACACATGGTGTCCACAAAATATGTTTGTATGTACCCTCCACTATTGAACCAATGACCCTACAATTTTTAATGTTATCCGTTATGACTTGGACAATGTTTTCAGGGCCCACCATCTCAATGGCTTGTATTAGGATATTAGAAATGAAGGTTGCATCCTTCACTCTCCCTTCATAATTATCCGCCTTTAAAAACATCACCCCTTTAGGGGACATTGTAATGACATTAATTAGTGGTTTGTCTTTGACATCAATTCATTAGAAATGATAGATGCTCCTATTTTGGGCCATGTATCCTTGATTGCTCTCAATGATGCCTCTATGGAAGCTTTTTCCTTGGCTAATAAGGTGGTGTGCACCTTTTCATACCTAGGACTAATGTAATCAGTTGGTGAATTCACAATTGTTGTCACCATATCTTTCCAATATGTTGATCTAACAAGGTTGAAAGGAAGCCCGCTACTCTCATTTGAAACCTCCCTTGCCGCATTCTTGAAGGCCTTTTCCATTGGGCCTCTTTTACGAGAAAGAAAGGGGTATTCTCTTCTCAGGAAGATGATGGTGGCATGAAAGGATGTGGGCCAGCTGGTTGTGTTAAGCCACTAGGAGGTTTCTATGATCCTCTCTTGGAAAGAGGATGTACTCTTTCCTTTGCTCTGTTACTTACCATGTCGGCATCTTCTTGTTCTTTGATATATACCATTATTTGTTGCTTTGTCAACCCTTTTTTATTTAGCCTTGGACAAAATTTTACTCATAAGCCAAAAATAGCACATAAGTGAGTTTTCACTCAACTATACAAGCTCTTATACTCATTTTTACATTGGCTCCAATGCCAATAATAACCCCCACCACTAGGAAGTTGTTCATTCATGGTTGTATGTTGCCAAAGAGGTGACACTATGTCAAATTTAAACGAGTTCTCTACATGTGGGGCAACTGAACTAGAACTACTGACCATTTTATATGAATATAACAAAAAATAATAATACAAATTTACAACCCTGCATCTTAAAAAAACAAATTTAAAAAATCAACATTAGAACCCCTATACTATGTATAAAAGGTTTAAAAACATATCTAGAATATTTTAAAAAAAACTTGATTTCTTTTTAAGTTCTTGATTTTTTTCAAAACTTGAAAAAAATTACAAGATTCACTCACCTTTGATAGGTAAATCTTCTACATGCAACTTTTTCTCTCTTATCAGTGTAGGTCTTTGTCTCTTGTAGCCTTCACCTTTGAACAAAAATGCAACAACTTTCAGAAATCAACAACAACAACTTGGAGGCAAAAACATTGTTTTAGTCCAATGTTTTTGCGAAACAAGGCAAAAGAGATTAAAATCCCTCACTTTAGGGTGAAATTAGGTGTTGAAGGCCTTTTTTTATTTTTGTTTTCTAGGTTTGACTGACTATAGGTATGTTTGGTTCACTTGGGTCTCGCCTGGGTTCGCCTAGAGTCCACCTCGGGAACCTCGCGTTCATTGTGGGATGGACCCTAGGCAAACTTGAGGCTGTTCCAGTCCTGAACTAGACCCATACGGGTATGGGGGGCAATACGACAAACCCGGGTAACTTAGTTTCCTAATATTTTCCTGATATTATCCTAAGAACTTGAAAATATCATTTTGTTTTGGTTTGTTGAGATATTCTTGACAAAGATATTTGCTTCTATGGCCTCAACCATCTAAGCTATAGCCTCTTCTAGAAGAAATCAGTTGAAAGCACTTCTAGTAACAAAATTGCCACTACTTGAGCCCTTGCTTGCTCCAAAACCAATCATAATCCCACCACATTGTGTTTGCATAGGACCTATTTCACTACCATTACTTTGCTCGACCCTAGTAGGAGTAATATGGGGGCAACAACAATCAATTTTTGGAGTAAGTCAATTTATTAGAATGGAAGACTCTACCATACTTTAATTGATTGAGCTCTTCCAAGACAAGCCTTCTATTTCTACATTTGCCCACCATTACCCTACTTGTCCAATTCTCCTCCTTGTTTATTTTTGTTCCTTTCTTGGGCTCAAGAAAAGGGCACACCAATGTGGGGGAATTACTTATTAGATCTAGCTCACCATGGTTGATAGCAATCCTTAAATTTCCATAAAATTAACCAGAGAAGAATGGCTTAAAGTAAGACTGATCACACTCCTGTGAGCCTCTACATTTTGTGTTTCAGCAGGTGTGGATCCTCATTTGGTGGCTTAAATTTCTAAAACAGTTCAAAAAATATATTATTTGATTGAGCAATCTAGGAATTTGGCCTACAAATTGGTTGCAAATACTCCTCACAGCGAAGCCTTTTTTTACGTGGCTGATATTGCTTACATGAAATCAACTGTGGCTACATTGGGGGTCTTGAAAACTTATTTGATGATTCCTTCTATGATAGCACCCTTGAATTAGACAAACCCTACTCTCCTACCTCCATTGACATTAGCCCCATACACTCCTCATGCCATTGAATTGCTACACAAAAAATATAGGAGGTATTACCAAAAAACAACTCATGTTGCTAATTTGGGTACAAGTTTGTTGGTAAGGCAATCCCCCCCCAGGTTTGTTATGGCTGGATTTGGCCTCTCTCTGTCTCTCTCTATATATAATTTGCCCAAAAAATAGAATTGAAAATGCAACTGATAGTGATGATTGATAATTGATAATTCAATGTCAAATTACAAAATTACAATCAATGATCTTCACATTGCTCTTCATTAAGAGTGTCACTATCATCACTTTCATTTGAACTACAAGCATCCAAAATGTCACTCTCACTAGCTATATTCTATGTAAGAGCCTCTTTATCCTCTAAAGAGATTGTGACAAGTTGTTCAATAGAAGCATTCAAATCAGCACACTTAGGGGCTACATCCCAATTCTTTTGCACAACTAAAGAACTTGCAACTTGTTGACATTGGAGATAAAGTCACTACAACATTTACAATTATTAAATTAAAATATAATATATAGCTGCCAAAGAAAAGTAGCAAAGTTACTTTTTAATTAAACATGTATACCTAGGATAGAACTTTGATTGCAAGAGGTGTTAGGTAAATAGTACCTTGTCCATGGAGGCACCACCACATTTGAGCATTCTACTTTTTCTAGTCTTTAAGGGTGCTAGGATTGTGATTCCTCAAATTTAAAAAATTACCGTACTCATCCATGATAATGCCCTCAAAATTTGGGTTTGGGAAGAGTCTACTGATTGCAGCCTTTTACCCTTCACTAACTTAAGCATTGCTATATGGTGTCACTCTCCTAGGAAAAGAAAGTATCTGTGTGAAAATATTAGGGTGACAAAGCAAATGCTAGGAGATGCAAGGATGTGGTCATCTTGTTCTAGTAATCAATAATGATTCTTTGCATCGTTTTGAAAAATGTTTCTATGGGATAATTTTCCTTAGTTGCTATTATGCTATGTTCTATGGAGTTTCTGGGATGGAGATGGCAAGGGATAATAAGATGCATTCTAGAAAGGTAGGAAACAAAAAGCCTTTTTTAGGGATGACAATTATAAAAATAGGGAAAATTTTAAAAATATTGAAAATTTCAATTATTAATATACAAGGCATTCATCATATACATTATAGAACCATAATACATCATATTATAATTGAATTGAGAATTCACATGGAGTTGACACGCAAATTAACACAATTTCATTTGTTTAGCCCCACTCTTACCATTTCAATATGTAATAATAGCATTATTTCTTTTGTTGTCACAACTAAAAACAACATAGTAAAAACAAATAGTGTTTGGCGATAACTAATATATAATACATTTCATTTAACAATTAAAATTAAATTATCTAAAATATTTGTGAGTGCTTATATAGTTAAGTTGTTCTTTGTTACAACCATACGGATGAAGTTTACCTGACAAGGGGAATTTTATTGAATTGAAACAACAATCGAAAAATATTGGTAAGAGAGTATTCTTTGGTCCTTCAAAGTTCCTCCTAGCATTGTAATCCTTGCCAAATAATTGCATGGAATTAACTTTTAAATGAAAAAAAAAAGAAAAGAAGGGAAGGTGTGAGATAAAGAGATATCTCATAATGATTAATAAGGGACGAGCTTTGCCAATAAATATCCTAAGTCTCCCACTTCACGTGATTTAATAAACATACACATTGACAAAAGTAATGAGGTTTCGTGTAGAATATAATAACTAGGTGAATTTGTTTTCAAGGTGAGGCTTGTTCAAAGCATATGGAAAATTGTGATTTACAACAATTATATGTAATCCTAGTGCTGGGCTATGGGTAATGGTTGTTCGTCCCTAGGACAATCATTGGATATCTAGTCGTTCCTTGGCTGTCTCAAGGACAGATAGTCATTCCCTAGTTTTTTTGTCATCTTGGAAATATTTTTTTTACATAGGGGATGTCCTTGGGGATAAGACTGGTATGATTTTCCAAGGAGACACATCCCCATGAAACGTAACTATTATGACCTTCATTTTTTGTATGATAGAGTCCATGTCATATATGTCATCCATCTGTATCAACAAACTTGATTGTACTTGTGATGGGCTTAGTGAAACTCAAAAGATAATTCACATTAGCCCACCAATCATCATCCAGGACTAGTGCTTTGACCTTTTGGGCCCTCTTTGAATTTGACTGCCTTCATACACTCCAAAGGTTGTCACTGGCCATGGTGCTCAATGCCAAGATGATTTTGTATATGATGTGAATAGAGTCTTAGCAACCTAATGTGGTGTTAAAAGATAAAAATAAAAAAGTAATGATATAATTAAAATTTAATAGCAAACTTAAAGTCAATCAAAAAAATTAAATATTGAAATTTCATAAAACTACCTTCAATAGTCACAACTTGGAGGAGGACAAAAAAATGGCTTGTGACAATATGATGATTTGTCACAAACATCCAAATCTCCTCAACCTTGATGTAGATTTCTTTGATCCACTCAATTTGTGTGCTAGTCTTTTGCATCACCAAGTTGAGTGAGTTGACTACACATGGTGTCCAAAAAATGTGTTCGTATCTTGCCTCCAATGAACTTGCTACTCTACAATTCTTAGTGTTGTTTGTTATGACTTGGACAACATTTTGAGAACCTACTATCTTTATCATCTCTAAGAAGATGTTCGCAATGAAGTTTGCATCTTGCACTTGTTCCTCAATTAAGGGTCTATTTTTACAATCTTTCCATTCATCATAAATGATGGACACTCTTGTTTCAGCTCAGGAATCTTTGTGTCATGTCTCGAACTTTCATAGACTTTACATATTTACCTCATTAGTTAATTACAAGTGAAATTATGGAACAATAGTATATTTACATTGGATATGATATGGTATTCATTAAGATTTTGTTGCCTTGGCTATATTTTTGGGCTAACTTATTGATAGTGCGATGAGTTTGAGTTTTTATAGGTCTTGTCAAAGGACAAGAGCATGGCTCAGGTAGAAGGGATCTAGCTTTTTGGCAAACATGTGTTAGGTTCTATTTGGTTCTTTCACACACATCACATAGTTGCATATGCATAATGAAATGGATTTAAATGCATTAATGTGTGGTTAATTATTTTTGAATTATATTTAAATGGTGTTTTATGTTTAAATGAGGAAAACTATGTATTTTTTTAATTGAATAATAAAATATTGTTTTAGGATGTTTGGAAGACAATATGTTCTTTGAAAATTAAATAATATATTAAATGAGATATTTTCATGCAATAGAGTATTTCAATCCTCTTATTTGACTATTTAAATATTACTTTAAATAAAATAGTTAAATAATAATATTTTAAAAATAGCTTTATTATATTTAGAGTTGAAATAAAGAATTAAATAATTGTTCATGTCACTCATGCGACAGTAAGTTCAAAAAAGATATTATTATTACTGTTATTTTTAAATTGTCTATTCTCAAATTTGGTGGGAAAGAGAGCATGCAAAAATAGAAAGTTAATTGAAGTTCTAAAACTGATCTAAACGTCCAAAACAAGAGAGGAAATTGGATTAAAGGCGGAGAGATCAAATAGATGAGACAACACGAGTTACTGGGAGGGAAACTATGTTTTGGGCAGAGGAAATCCTTCTGAGAAAGGGCAACAGAGACTTGGGAGAGTGCAGGCAACAGGAGGAAGAAAAGAACAGCAGCGTCTTCACCAACTTATCTCCTCACCGTCGCCATCAATTACCAGGTTCTCTTCTAGTTTTTGTTATTGTTGTTTAAATAGAATGTGTTTCCTTCTATCTTGTTCCGGTGTCTCTTCTATGTCAAATCAACCCAGGTTTAAAGCTGGCCACTCAAGCCTTCTATCTGGCAAATCTATCTTCTGACTATTAAAACTTTCTGGCCACCTCATGCTCAGGGAATTAGGTTGATGTTTACCAATCACTATAATGTCCCCTTGATTTTCCTTTTGGTTGATTTTAAAGCAGATTGAACCATGAATTGTTGATCATTTATTTCCTGGCCGATGCTTTTGGGTTGGCCATCCCTTTATTTTCTAATCAAACCCCTTGTTTTACCTAGCTAATTGCCATTTTACTAGCCTGGCCGTCCATACATCTGAGCCAATTACCATTACTCTGATTCGCTTTTGTTTAAAAACTCAGATCACTGATATGCTGGCCGATCCAACCATGACTTGGATGATCCACACAGAAATGATCCCTCTTCTTGCTATCCTCATAACCTCTGATCTTCTAACATTGAAAAGACTACAGTTTTTGTGTCACTCAGATCAAGAAATTTTGCTGAATTAAACTTCCTTAGATTTCTATTTAGTTGACTGGTAAAAGATCTCATGTCTGTAATCTATTTACTTACTAGCTGGAATAAACAGAAGGTTTTACCAATCAACCACCTCAATGTTAAAATGAATTCCTTGAAATATGCCTTTAATGTTTTGGAAAAACTCTATTGTCGACTGTATTTTTTGTACTTAAACTGTCAGCTGAAAGAGAACATAGATAGCTAAAAAAATTGATCTTTCTATGATAAAAGCAAACCTCTATTTTTATTTTTGTGGTAGCCTCAATAAGATCTCTGAATCTGAGTAGAAAATCATATTGTAGTTGTTAATTTTACACAGTAAACCTTGCATTTTTTTTATAACTGGAGATAACCATCTTCCTGTAGAAAAATCAGTAGTTCCTGTAGCTGTGTTAAACCATTACGAAACTAGTTAAATGTTATCAAACTAATGATCAAAAACTATAGATAATATATCTTACTTCTTGAAGGCTGTTAAATAAATGATCTATTGCTATTTATTTGTTGTTTTGAATTCCTATAGCAGTTCTTGTCGCCACTGCGACAAGAAGACTGTATATGTGTTAATTTATATTAGAATAAACCTCCTGTCACAAAGTTGATAGGAAGGTTGAACTATGAACTAAAATTGATTATTAAGAAAAGGATTAAATGACTAAATTAGTGGACTACTTCATAGTATATTTTGTGTATTTGATGCTTGGAAAAAAAGAAAGAATGGATTGTTGTAAACTTGTACATCTAAATTATTGAAAACAAATAGATGCTTGCATGTGCTATGTTTGTTCATCTTATTTGTGTATTTTGGAAAGATTGCATTCCGGGATGGGTGTCGAATATGGAATCATAGGGAAGTAGGTTTTCTTTTTCAAAACCTCTATGCCGTTATATGATTAATGCTTTGGCCAAAGCTAATGAGATGTTGAAATAGACATGTATACCATTATAGAATGAATGGTTGATAGCCTAGTTTTTATATATTTCCCTGCCATATCCTATTGATGAGATGTTGCATTCATGATAGTAATGCATGTAGATTGATAGGTACACACCAAATTCCACCCTACATATGTTTACAGATTGTTAGGCTCTCCGAGCAGGGTCAAGCATCCTTTAGTTTGAAGGATACCAGGGAAGCGCAAGCGTGGTTGGGCAGAAAAAGCGCCCAAACCATGTTCTTGTCTTTTGATTTAGCAGATAGCCAGTTGGTCGATGGCAGTCAAGGACTTTGTGTCAGATTTTTATGATATTGATCACTTTATACTTCTATTATTTCACAAATTTGTAAGCCTTGATGCCAATATTTGACACTTGTAATATTATTGATTATTACATACTCTGTAAATGACTTCAGATGTATACATATGTTTTGTAATCATGATTATACTTTAAACTTATGAAATTGAAAGATTACTTGGTCTCTTGAAATATCTTAATTTCTTTTCTTCTGAATGATGAATAGAAGTACCTTTACCTTACTTTAATTTACTTGCAGTAATTCTATGTTTTACTTCAGTTTTGTGTGCTTGTGAATATTGGGTACTTTACATTTGGTATCAGAGCGATGGTTCTACTCTAGGACTTTATGGAACTGTTATGCTAAAGTTGTAAACTCTTTTTCTAGATAGTTCATCATGAACACTAGAAACTCTGGGCATAGGGGAGCAACCCTAGGATCTGGCAATAACCCCGATACTGGAAATAATGAAGAAGCTAATGTTGGGAACAATGCTGGCACTAATGCAGGAGGGGTTAATGCTGGAAACAATAAGGGAAACAATAATAACAATGCTGGATAGAATAATGAAGGATAGAATAACTAATTGACTCAAATCCTATCTCTTTTGACTCAGCAAGGAACTCTCTTGACTTAGCAGGGAACCAGAATGAATACTATGGAACAGGAAATCCAAGGAATAAGGGGAAATAATAATGAGGAAAGGAGAGAAGAAGCTGGAGGTCCTAAGGGTGAAGTGAATGGAAACAATAGAAACAAGATTGTTGAGGAGTTAGGAAAGGATCTCAAAAAGGTTACACCTCATAAGTTCGATGGTAAGACTATAGGTGATGGAGCAGAAGCATGGATTATTGATATGGAGAAATAATTTGATCTCCGTGACTTGTCGACTGAAACTAAAGCTATATGGGGATCCTATCAGCTTATTGGGGAAGCAGCGACTTGGTGGGACAACGAGAAAGTTGAAAAGAAACCATTTCCAGGAGAAGTCACATGGGATCGCTTCATTAAGATTTTCAGGAAGAGGTGGTTGCCACAACTCTATTTTGACAAGAAAATGATAGAATTCCAAAACCTCACTCAGGGAGGTATGACTGTGACTCAGTATTGGGAGAAATTCTCTCACTTGTTGAAATATGTTCCACAGTATTAGCTTAATGAAAGGTTTAGGATTCATAAGTTTATCTTGGGCGTAAGGCCACAGATTGGATCATATGTTGATATGCATAATCCATTGACCATGGATGAAGTGTTCGAGAAGGCTACTAAATAGGAGCAGAAACTGCAGCAGATTTCAAATTACTGCAAGAGTCGGGATATGAAGAATGGGAATAAAAGGTATTAGAATGACAGTAGCAATCAAGGAAACAGTAAGCGCCAGATAAGGAATCTTAAGAGAGGCAATAACTACCAGGAAAAGAATAATGGGAACCAAGGTGGAAATAATAATAAGAGAGGTAGTTATGGCAATAATGGCAACAATAACCGGAGAGACAATCCAACTAGACACAGAGGACCCAGAGATGGATGTTATAATTGTGGAGGAGAGCACTATACTATTGCATGTCCCCGTCGAACAGAGAATCAAAGAGATGGAAATCGACAGGGAGTTCCTCAACACCAGATTCATGCAACTATAGATCATCGACAAGCAGATTTCCAAGCTACACCCATACAGATGTCTGGTAAGCTCTTTGGCCTTCCAGTTTCTATTTTAATTGACATAGGAGCTACGGAATGTTTTGTTGATCCAAAAGTTGTAGCTAAGTTATCTATTAAACCTAGACATGTGGAAATTTTGTGGATGGTGCAATATGGTAACAATGTAGAGAAAAGAGTAGATTCATGTCTAGTATGCAGTGAATTAGATCTTCCTACTTTCCAAACACAAGTCAATCTTTATGTTGCACCTCTAGGATCTTATGATGTGATTCTTGGAATCAACTGGTTGTTTGAACATAAGTCTTTAGTGGATTGTGAAGAGAAAGTAATGAAATGCCTTGATGACTTTGGGAATCGAGTAGAGTTACATGGATCTAGAATACCCCTTCAGCTAAGACAGATATCAACCATGCAATTGAAAAAGGCTAAAAGGAAAGGTTGTTCTATCTATGTAGTAAAGATAAGAGATCTAGATAATCAGGAACCATCTTTTGACAAGTATCCTATTCTTAGAGAATTTAAAGATGTCTTTCCTGATGAATTGACAAAACTATCACCTAAAAGAGAATTTGATTTCTCTATAGATCTAATGCCAAGAACAGAACCACAGTCTAAAGCACCTTATTGAATGACCACAACAGAATTGTATGAACTCAAGGCACAGTTAGAAGAATTATTAAAGCAAGGGTTTATCAGACCTAGTGTGTCACCTTGGGACACACCAGTCATCTTTGTTAAGAAGGATGGAATGTTGCGGTTGTGTATTGACTACTGAATGCTCAATAAGGCAACTATTAAGAACAAATATCCACTTCCAAGGATTGATGAATTGTTCGACTAGATGAAAGGTGCAAAGGTATTCTCTAAAATAGACCTTAGACCCAGTTATCTTCAGTTACAGAATAAGGACGAGGATATTTCTAAAACAACATTCAGAACACGATATGGTCACTACGAGTTCACAGTAGTACCACTCGGGTTAACTAATACACCAGCAACATTCATGAACTTGATGAACAATGTGTTCAAGGATTGTCTTGATGAGTTTGTTTTGGTCTTCCTAGATGACATTATGATTTATTCAAAATTAGTAGAGGAGCATGAAAGACACTTGAGAATAGTCTTGCAGCATTTGAGAGAAAGGAAGCATTTTGGCAAGTTGTTTAAATGCACATTCTATCATAGTAAAGTGTACTATCTTGGCCACATAATTTCAATAGATGGGATAGCAGTAGATCCTGAAAAGATAAAAGCACTAATGGAATGGCCCACACCATAGACTATAACTGAGGTTAGAAGTTTTATGGGGCTTCCAGAATATTACAAGAAATTTGTAGAGGGATTCTTGACAATTGCAGCACCCATAACCTCATTACAAAAGAAGGGTGAGAAGTCCAATTGGACAGATAAATGTGAACAATCTTTTTAGTTGTTGAAATAAAAACTCACATCAGCACCTATTCTAACCATACCTGATCCTAATGGTCATTTCACAGTAATTACATATGCTTCTGGTGAAGGTGTGGAAGGAGTGTTGATGCAAAATGAAAAAGTAGTGGCATATGAATCGAGAAAAGTGAAACATGAGTCAAATTATGCACCTTATGATCTCAAATTGTCTGCCATTGTTCACACACTCCAAATGTGGAGGCACTATCTCTTGGGTAAGTCATTTGAGCTTAAGATGGATCATTTGGGGCTCAAATATATCTTCACCCAACCTAATCTCAATGCTCGAAAGAGAAGATGGCTTGAATTCCTTAGTTAATATGATTTCGGAATCGAGTACATAAAAGGTAAAGAGAATAGAGTAGCAAATGCTCTTAGCAAGAGATGACATTTGAACACTATAGTGACTTCTAGAACCAATTTGAGGCAGCAGGTAATCCAGAACTTGCAAGGAGATGAGCACTATGAACGGGTTAAACAAGCATTAGAAGCAGACCCCACAGATCATCGATTTGATGGATATGTCATAGAATCAGATGGGCTTCTGAGATATCAAGGGAGAATGTATATCCCAGATTCAAGTGAATTGAGGAAGTTAGTTCTCGAGGAGATTCACAGTGCTCCATATTTTAGTGTCACCAAGACAATGGAAGGATTGAGGCCATTGTACTTTTGGCCTAAGCTTAAGAAGGATGTGACAGAGTTTGTAGCTCAATGTTTAGAGTGTCAACGTGTTAAGGTAGAACATGTCCATCCTGCAGGACTACTATATCCACATAGTGTACCTGAGTACGAGTGGCAAGTGATTAGCATGGACTTTATTCAAGGATTGCCCATGTCATAGAATCGGCATGATGTCATCTTAGTGGTGGTTGAAAAACTAATGAAAGTGGCTCATTTCATTCTGGGAAATCTTTCGGATGGGTCGTTGACCTTAGCAAAGAAGTTTGTCAAACAGATCTTTCGACTACATGGAGTGCCAGAGACGATCATTTCAGATCATGACACTCGCATGACCTCTAGGTTCTAGACCACACTTAATGCAGCATTGGGGACTAAGTTGAACTTTAGTATAGTTTACCACCCTAAAACGGATGGTCAGACGGAGAGAGTCAACAAGGTAGTGGAGGATCTTCTGAGGATGTATTGTATGGATCAGAAGTACAAATGGGAGGAATATCTACCATTGGTAGAGTTTGCTTATAATAATTCCTACCATGCATCTTTAGGAATGATACCTTTTGAGGCTCTTTATGGTCGTCGGTGCAAAACTCCAATCAGTTGGGACAGGATTGAAGATCGAATAGTAGTTGGACCTGATATGTTGAAAGAGATGGAAGATCAAATGAGGTTAATCAAAGAGAAATTGAAGCAAGCCTTGGATAGATAGAAAAGTTATACAGACAAGAACAACACTTTTCAACTGTTTTCAGTAGGTGATAAGGTGTTTCTGAAGGTCAAGCCTCATAAGAGTTTGATTTCATTTGGAAAAGCATCCAAACTAGCTCCAAGATTTGTAGGACCTTTGGACATCCTTGAAGTGATCAATCCAGTTGCATATAGACTTGCACTGTCGCCAGCTCTCACCAAGATCCATAATATTTTTCATGTGTCTTTGCTCAAACTTTATCATCCTAATGTTTTGCATATTCTTGATTGGTGTGCTCTGCAGGTATAGGATACAGGAGTGGTGCTAGTAGAGCCCATTTGAGTCTTGGAGAAGTGCAACGTTAAGTTGTGTAATCGAGACATAGTGCAGTATAAGGTCCAATGGGACCAATATTTAGGGGACAGTGCCACTTGGGAGGATGCTTCTAATATTGAGGATGCTTCTTTTCTACAATTGCAAAAATAGAATAGATATTTTATTTTATGAATATTCAGATACTTGATACTCAGATGATGATACATTATTATTTTGATACTTTATTGTTTGCTTGATGTAATAAGACATCGAGATGATGTCTCTTCTAACTGGGGAAGGATGTCATGTCTCAAACTTTCATAGACTTTACATATTTACCTCATTAGTTAATTACAAGTAAAATTATGGAACAATAGTAGATTTACATCGGATATGATATGTTATTCATTAAGATTTTGTTGCCTCGGCTATATTTTTGGGCTAACTTATTGATAGTGTGATGAGTTTGAGTTTTTACAGGTCTTGTCGAAGGACAAGAGCATGGCTCAGGTAGAAGGGATCTAGCTTTTTGGCAAACATGTGTCGGGTTCTATCTGGTTCTTTCACACACATCACATAGTTGCATATGCATAATGAAATGGATTTAAATGCACTAATGTGTGGTTAATTGTTTTTGAATTATATTTAAATGGTGTTTTATGTTTAAATGAGGAAAACTATGTTTGTATTTTTTTAATTGAATAATAAAATATTATTTTAGGATGTTTGGAAGACAATATGTTCTTTGAAAATTAAATAATATATTAAATGAGATATTTTCATGCAATAGTGTATTTCAATCCTCTTATTTGACTATTTAAATATTGCTTTAAATAAAATACTTAAATAATAATATTAAAATAGCTTTATTATATTTAGAGTTGAAATAAAGAATTAAATAATTGTTCCTATCACTCATACGACAGTAAGTTCAAAAAATATATTATTATTACTGTTATTTTTAAATTGTCTATTCTCAAATTTGGTGGGAAAGAGAGATTGCAAAAACAAAAAGTTAACTGAAGTTCTAAAACTGATCTGAACATCCAAAACAAGAGAGGAAATTGGATTAAAGTAAGAGAGATCGAACAGATGAAACAACACGAGTTACTGGGAGAGAAACTATGTTTTGGGTAGAGGAAATCCTTCTGAGAAAGGATGACAGAGACTTGGGAGAGTACAAGTGACATGAGGAAGAAAAGAACAACAGCGTCTTCACCAACTTATCTCCTCACTGTCGCCATTAATTGCCAGGTTCTCTTCTGGTTTTTGTTATTGTTGTTTAAATAGAATGTTAGTAAATTGAATGCATTTCCTTATATCTTGTTTTGGTGTCTCTTCTATGTCAAATCGACCCATGTTTAAAGTTGGCCGCTCAAGCCTACTATCTGGCAGATCTATCTTCTGACCGTTAAAATTTTCTGGCCGCCTCATGCTTAGGGAATTAGGTTGATGTTTACCAATCACTGTAATGTCCCCTTGATTTTCCTCTTGGTTGATTTCAAAGCAGATTGAACCATGAATTGTTGATCATTTCATTTACTGGCCGATGCTTTTGGGCTGGCCATCCCTTTATTTTCTAATAAGACCCCTTGTTTTACCTGGCTGATTGCCATTTTTCTAGCCTGGTCGTCCATACATCTGAGCCGATTACCATTACTCTGATTGACTTTTCTTTAAAAACTCGTATCACTAATATGCTGGTCGATCTGACCATGACTTGGACGATCCACACAAAATCGATCCCTCTTCTTGCTATCATCATAACCTCTGATCTTCTAACATTGAAAAGACTACAGTTTTTATGTCACTCAGGTTAGGAAATTTCGCTGAATTAAACTTCCTTAGATTGCTATTTAGTTGACTGGTAAAAGATCTCATGTTTGTAATCTATTTGCTTGCTAGCTGGAATAAACAGAAGGTTTTACCAATCAACCACCTCGGTGTTAAAATGAATTCCTTGAAATATGCCTTTAATGTTTTTGAAAAACTCTATTGTCGACTGTATTTTTTGTACTTAAATTGTCGGCTGAAAGAGAACATAGATAGCTAAAAAAAATTGACCTTTCTATGATAAAAGCAAACCTCTATTTTTATTCTTGTGGCAGCCTCAATAAGATCTCTGAATCTGAGTAGAAAATCATATTGTAGTTGTTAATTTTAGACAATAAACCTTGCATTTTTTTTAATAACTGGAGATAACCATCTTGTAGAAAAATCAATAGTTCATGTAGCTGTGTTAAACCATTATGAAACTAGTTAAATGTTATCAAACCGATGATAAATAAATGATCTATTACTATTTATTTATTGTTTTGAATTCCTATAGCAATTCTTGTTGCCACAGCAATAGGAAGACTATGTATGTGTTAATTTATATTAGAATAAACCCCTTGTCACAAAATTGACAGGAAGGCAGAACTATGAACTAAAATTGATTATTAAGAAAAGGATTAAATGACTGAATTAGTGGACTGCTTCATAGTACATTTTGTGTATTTGAGGCTTGGAAAAAAAGAAAGAATGGATTATTGTAAACTTGTACATCTAAATTATTGAAAACAAATAGATGCTTGCATGTGCTATGTTTGTTCATCTTATTCATGTATTTTGGAAAGATTGCATTCTAGGACGGGTGTCGAATATGGAATCATAGGGAAGTATGTTTTCTTTTTCAAAACTTATATGTCGTTATACGGTTAATGCTTTGGCCAAAGCTAATGAGATGTTGAAATAGACATGTATACCATTATAGAATGAATGGTTGATAGCCTAGTTTTTATATATTTCCCTACCATATCCTATTGATGAGATGCTACATTCATGATAGTAATGCATGTAGATTGATAGGCACACACCAGATTCCACCCTGCATATGTTTACAGATTGCTAGGCTCTTCAAGTAGGGTTGGGCATCCTTCAGTTTGAAGGATACCGGGGAAGCGCAAGCTTCGTGGTTGCGCAGAAAAAGTGCCTGAACCATGTTCTTTTCCTTTGATACAGCAAATGGCCGGTTGGTCGATGGCGGTCGAGAACTTTTTGTCAGATTTTTATGATATTGATCACTTTATACTTCTATTATTTCAAAGATTTGTAAGGCTTGATGCCAATATTTGACACTTATAATATTATTGATTATTACATACTCTGTAAATGACTTCAGATGTATACATATGTTTTGTAATCATGATTATGCTTTAAACTTATGAAATTGAAAGATTACTTGGTCTCTTGAAATATCTTAATTTCTTTTCTTCTGAATGATGAATAGAAGTACCTTTACCTTACTTTAATTTACTTGTAGTAATTCTATGTTTTACTTCAGTTTTGTGTGCTTGTGGATATTGGGTACTTTACACTCTGATTGGCTGTAATAATCCCTCTACAAAATTTCTTTCACTTTGCTAATAAGGTGGTGTGCACCTTTTCGTACTCATGACTTGTATACTGTGTTCCACAGGGATGCGTCCCTTGCTCTGAGACCCCCATCCCCATCACCCCGTCCCCATCACCGTCCCCAAAATCAAACATACATTTTATAATGTTTAGAGAAAAAAACTCACAACTGGCAATGAAATATTGTCGTTATATTGCTGTCATGATTAAAATTACTGTTATATTGTTGTCATGATTAAATTGCTATTATATTATTGTCATGATTAAATTTTATTGTTGTTATACTGTTGTCATGATTAAAATTACTGCCATTATATTGCTATCATGACTAATTTTATTGTTGTTATGCTACTGTTAATATTTATTGTTGTTATTCAGCTTATAGTCTTATACTATTGTCCATTAACTTGTAGAAATTTGAGTCTCTCTCTCTCTCTCTCTCTCTCTCTCTCTCTCTCTATATATATATATATATATATATATATATATATATATTTGAAAAATTCGTATATATTACCGTCCCCTCGTCATCCCCAAAAAATGGTCCTCGAACTGTCGTCCCCAAAACGCGTCCCCTACCGTCCCCCATCCCCATCTCCAAAACACCGTGGAACATAGCTTGTATAACCTAGGGGTGTTTAACTAATTACCGTCACCATTTCTTGCCAACATGATGATCTCATGAGGTTGAAAGCAAGTCATTGGCATAAATGCAACACATAATGTGCTCATCAACAATATCCCTCATATCATTCTAAAATGTCCTTTCTATTGGGCTTCTTTTGTGGGAAGCAAAGGGGCTATCGTCTTCTTAGGAACATGGTGTTACAAAGAAAGGAAATATACGAGCTATAACAATTTGTTTGGAAACACACAAAGATCCTTCAAAGTATTGAATCGAAGCCATTTTAT
This sequence comes from Cunninghamia lanceolata, assembly GCA_027924645.1. Lineage (NCBI taxonomy): Eukaryota > Viridiplantae > Streptophyta > Pinopsida > Cupressales > Cupressaceae > Cunninghamia > Cunninghamia lanceolata. Next base: position 852,649 of record BSBN01000070.1, read on the forward strand.
GTCATGGTGTTGATTTTCCCTACCAATTCATTTGAAGTAAATTTGGTATGAAATCTAGTTGAAGTATGTGTATAATTTGAAATATTAAATTGGCTTCTAGCCTATTATAATGGATGTGAAGTTAGTAATAATTTTTATAGATAAACTAAAATCATCCCTATGTAGTATTCATCCCAAGCAAAATGTTCCCATGGGGCCATGAATGGAAAGATTTCCAAAATTGCTAGAATTTGGAAGATAAACATCATTAACATTTTTCAACTAAAATTGAATTCATCTTCTTTTACTTGTTGAAAATCAGTTTTGTTTCATATGTTCAAATTGCGTGTTAATATAATTCATGAAGATCAATAATCCTTGTGTGTGTGTGTGTGTGTCAATGTGATGAATTAATCCCATGGGGACCATGAACAAAAAGTTTTCCTCAATTGCTGCAATTTGGAAGATAAACACTATTAACATTTTTCCAACTGAAAATAAATTTATCTCCTATTTCTTGCTGAAAATAAGTTTTATTTCATGTTTTTTAAGAAAACTCACACGGACTCGGTGTGACTTGCGAGTTGGTTGGCAAAATGAGCCGAGTCTAGGCCACGTACTTGCTAAAACTTGGCCGATTTTCTATTATGACTTGCAAGTTTTTGGTGTAGACTTTCTTTAAAAAAAGAACCAAAAAAATGTTGCATTGTGTCATTTTTTCATTGTATCTAATTATGTCTAATGTATAACGACTTGAGAGAAGGGTTTGGAATGATTTTTGAGAAGGCGTGTTTGAAGATTCAAACTTCTAGGTATGTATCTTTTTTTTTTCGAATTTGAAATTACAAATGTTGAAAACCTATAAGAGATTTTGCCCTTTTTTCACCCCTTCATTTCCCAACCCTACCACATACTATTTCATTCTATTTTACCTTATCAATGTTTGTTATAACAATTTTTTTTTTGGGAAACCTTGTTGATTTTTTTTCTTTTTAAATCAGCAACAACAAGTTCAATGCATTTGCTTGGCTTAAATTGCTTTTAGATTGAATCATTCATTTCCACTTCACTTAATCAATATGCTTCAGTCAAATGGAATGGAAGGAATTTCTCAAATGAAATGCTTGATTCCATCATTCATTATCTCGATGACTTATAGATTCCATCATGTATGTTCTTTGCTTCTTGCCCCCCCTCGAAAGGGTGGATAGGAAATGAATCAAGTAAGTGGTTTTCTTAATTAAGTGCTTCCAATTGGCAACTCCTTATGATGAGAGCCAAGGAAAAGGGGGTGCAACCAGCTATAGCCCTACTATCTATAAGGAACCACCTAATACCAATGAGAAGTAGTGGCAATAAATACCTTGGGATGTTGGGTGATGTCAAGGGCAAGGTCTGTTGTAATTTTTGCAAGCTTCTTATGATAGGAGGAATCAATAGATTAAAATACCACCTCGAATGCTTAGACATGATGTGAAGGTGTGCCCTAATGTGTCCGAAGAGGTTATGAGAGGAATGGATGCCCTACTTACCACTTTTGCTATGAAAAAAATGGAAAAGAAGAGGACAACAAAAGCAATGATAGCGGTGATGAATGCCAATCTTGATTCATCTACAAATTTCTTTGTTGCCCTATGCATTTGTCATCCACTTCCCTCTACTGGTGAGACTCTTGAGTTCTTGCTATCTTTCTTGTTCACCCAGTTTTGTTATTCCATGCATTGTTCCAAGATCACGACCTTTGCTTGAAGGTATTGCTTGGAATAAAGACTCCAACAACTAAGAATTTGAGTAGGCCATTGCTAGAGGAAGCCGTAAAAAATACATGGCTTGTGGTTGATGATAAGAAGAAAGTATGGGAGAGAAAGGGTTGTAGCATCTTATTAGATGGATGGACACATGGTCACAATAGGACTGTCCTTAACCTTTTAGTGGCTTTCAATGATACATTTGTGTTCTTGAAGGTTCTAGATGCCTTGCATGAAGTCAAAAATGATGAGATTTTGTGCAATCTGTTGGACAGGGTGATCGGGAGGGTAGGGTTGAAAATGTCATCCAAATTGTTACGACAATGCAAAAACATATGTAGCCTTGGGGAAACTTATTATGGAGAGACATCCCACTATTTCTTAAACTCCTTGTGCTACACCTTGTTTGGATTTGATGCTAGAGGACATTGGGAAGATTGGATGGGTCAAAATTGTGGTTGAAGAAGCTAGATAAATTACAAAATTTCTGTACAACCATGCTTGGGCTCTTTCTTTGATAAGAGATCATACAAATGGCAAGGAGTTTGTGTAGTTGAGAGTCACACAATTTGCCACCCACTTCCTCACTTTGCAAAGCATTATTGCTGCAATTCCTTCTCTCAAGTAGATGTTTGTGAACAATGTCTAGATGGAGTCTCATATTCCAAAAAAATCGAAGGGGAGAACACCACAAGAATAGTTTTTGATGAGTTGTTTATAAAAATGCAGAGGAAATACTTAGGGAAAGTAACAATTACAAACATAAATTTTATAGGGAATTATCTATTTGTTGTTTTTTTAAGTTAAATTTGTAGTAATTTAAAATTTATTTTCAATTTTGTAGGTAACAGAACCTTTGGTCAAGGTTCTTCATTTAGTGGATGGGCATGACATGCCTATGGATACCTCTGAGGCCATGGATAGGACCAAAGAGGCCATTTTGTATTACTATGGTGGAAACAAAAAAAGAATATGAGATCATTTGGTGCATCATTGATTGTAGATGGATGAACCAACTCCACCAACTAATACATACCTTGGCCTACTAAACCCAAAGTTCTACTTCTTTGACACATCTAGGGCTGATGAGGAGAGATGGTACTAGATAATGATATTAGAGACAATTCTTGATGAGTTGGAGGTCTACAAGGGTACAAAGAGGAGGCTCTTTTTTTTAGCTCAAGCAATTCAAAGGAGGGAAAAATGAAAACCAATTAAAAAATATCCTTTAATTTTTAGCGTAATACTAGAAAGTAGAAACTAGAAACTTGAAAGTTTGAAGTTGAACAAGTTCTAAAGTGTTTACTTAATTCTTATACTTTTTAAAATGTTTTATTTGTAGATTTATGGTGGGAGAATTACAATGCTAGCACACCAAATCTTCAAAGGCTAGCTATCTGTGATTTTTCCTAGCCTTGTAGTGCTTCTAGGTGTGAATGCAATAGGAGCCAATTTGAGAGTGTTCACGTGAAGAAGAGAAATAGGTTGACCTAGGAGTGCTTGAATGACCTTGTCTTTGGCAGGTACAACTTTTGCCTTTGAACCAAAAAGGTGGAGGATCCTCCTCATGTTGCCATCGACTTGGATGACATCAATCCTTATGCTGATCGGATTGTTGAAGAACATAATGATATCACGTTTACTAATGAAGATATTGATGAATTGAAGAGTGCAGCAACAGAAGCAACAAAGTTGGATCCATTGGAGAAAACCAAAGACATTTTTGAGGAAACAATTAGTCCTCATGTTGATACTCTCTTACCTTCTATATTAAGGCCTGAAAAATTAAGTTATAATAGGAGGGGGAAGAGGAAGACGTAGATTGTATTTGGTTGTTTTTTGACATATGTAAATAGTTATAGTGTTGTTAAATAATACAATGTATTGTTTGATTTTGAAGCTTTGAAATTTTAAATTTTGAGCATTTGAGTGTCATATGACATATATAATGTTTGAATTATGATAAATTGATGATCAGAGTAGACTTTTGTGTTATCTAAATGCATAAATTTATGTCTTTTTTTTTAGGGCATGACCCGAGTCAAAATTTTGGGCTTCTGAGTCTGCATTTTCAAACCATGGTTTCATGTCTTCAATCGATTGTTTTGGATGTTATGATTGACAAGATGTGTAGAGGTATATGGTAGCTGGGGAGGCTTCTGAGTACTACATGCTTAAAAAGGTTCCCTTGTGTTATTCATCACCTCCATAAATTAACCCTTTCAGTGCACTTTTTCAATTCAGCTCAAAATAGTTCTTTGAGCAATTATTTTGTTTAAAGAGTTTGAATATTTAAATCCTTTCAACACACTAGTTACATATTTAGATATTTTGTTGGGTTGTCTGAGATTGGTTGAAATTGTTTTCAATTGGACAATTAATGGTTTGAAAGCATCATGCTCTTAGGCAACAAAGTATTATTTTGTATGCTGGAGTTCCTATATATAGGAAAAAAATAATTTTGAGGAGTGGGAACTTGATAAAACCTAAAGAAATCATGAACCTATGTTTGCAGTTTAAACCGTATCTTGTAGTATATGGCTTGTTTTCAACCATAATACTCTGCAATTATAAATAATGCATTGATCATAGTTTTCACTTGCATAAGTTCTGCATTATGATGCATAATGTCGTATGCTCTTAATTTTTATAGCAGGAACACATTTTCAGTGGAGACTTCGATCAACTTAGGAGTTCTAATGGAGACTTGAATCAACTTAAGAGTTCTAAGAAGTTTTTGTTGGTGATGATAGTAGTTAATCAATTTTTTGAAACAAAATTCTTTCTTAGTCTAAATTATACTTTATAATATTATCATCACAAGAAGTAGCTGATTATTCTTCCGAGCTTGTTCCAGTCGAGGCTTTGGATTCTAAGCCTTGAAAGGGAATCAAGGTTGGCATTATTCATGAAACAATGTGAGAGGGTGTAGACACAGGAGTAATATATAGCATTCAAGCTTCTGCCTTGCACCTTGAGGAGAAGCTTGGAGCTACTCTAAGAGAGGTTTTATGACTCTCCCGAATATTCTTGTTACCTTCATGCACATAGAAGAATAAGGATGCAAAATTTTAATCTGAGCTAAGCATGGACTAGCCTCGTCTACCAATGTCAATATAGGTTGTTCTTATGTTATGGTATTCAAATTTATTCATTCTTTACTACACATGTTTATGACAATATATTAGCTTTTATTGTTGGCAGGTGTCACCTGCAAGTTTCTCTCTTGGTTTGCCAGCCTATTATGTGTTGGCATCATCTGAAGCTTCTTCCAATTTAGCATGCTATGATAGTGTCAGGTAGAAGTAGATTGTTATAGACACATTTTTGTTGGCAAGCAGGGGAGGCAGGCTGTTGTCCTAAAATCAATGCTACAGCAATATATGGACAACAATAAAAACACAAACACACAGAGAAAGACAATGCACAAATAAATAGAAAATTATATTATATATTTTCCACTCTAAATTACATTCAAGATTTATTACAAACTTATGCAGAGCTACTGCTTTGTTTTCTGAGTAGCCCCAATCTCTGGAGCTGCAAACTAATTCAGATCTAGAGCACTGTCTAGAAACTTCGTAGCTACTTGTAGATCATTGTTGTTGCTGCAACATTCCCTTCTGCTATCTTCTCTCTATTGTTCTATGTTTTTCTCCTCTTTCACATTCCTTCTGCTGCTGCAGGTTCACCCTCACACATTCCTACGGTCAACAATTTTCCCTCCTATTTGTCTAATTCATTCATGCCTAGAAATGGGTGCTCAAACTCTCCTTTCAAATTCAAAATGACCTACCAAATTTAATGCTGGCAGGTGCAATGGTGTTGGGGCAGATTTTGGAAATCCCCAAAAATTGACGCAGGGGCGGGCTGGAGTAAATGTTGTTCTAACGGAAGATTAATTTTCCAACACTCCCCCTTAATCTGAAGTTAGATGTCATTCAACAATTTTCTTTATGGAACTGATCTCTGGAGTTATAGCTTTGCATTTGCCTTTCCGGAGTAGATCTCTGGAGCTGTTTCTGCCATTCTGGATCACCTCCGGAGCTCTTTTTTGCATCTCTCGAGCACTATGTCTGCATCTTCAGAGTTGTGTTTCTGCATCTCCGGAGCACATCCAGAGCTACACATACCTTCCGGAGTTGAACCTCTGGAGCTCTGTTGTAACTGTCTTTCTGGAGTTGAACCTCTAAAGTTGTCTTCTTTCTGAGGCTGCACACCTCCAGAGATGTCAACAATGCCAAGCCTATCTCTTAGGCATTCAAAAGAATCTTTTGGCAATGCCTTTGTAAAAATATCAGTGAGCTGCTGCTCGGATCTGTAATATTGTAACTCAATCTCTCCTCATTCTACCAACTCCCTTATGAAATGATAACGGATCGCTTGCTTCATCCATGGAAGACTAAATTCTTTGTAAGGGCTATTGATGAAACATTGTCACAATGAATGATTGTAACATCTTCTTGCTGCTCATTCAAGTCTGCAAGGATCCTTCTCAACCAAATAGCCTGACATGCTGTTGCATTTTCTGCAATATACTCAACTTATGTTGTAGAGAGAGAGACAATGGGCTGCTTCTTGGATGCCCATGATATCACGCCTAAACCCATGTGAAATACATAGCTAGATGTGCTCTTTCGATCATCTACATTACCTGCCCAATCACTATCCGTGAAACCAGCCAACTTAAACTCATTAGAAACACCACATAAGATGCCATATCTTGTTGTGCCACTCACATATCTCAGGATCCTCTTTCTTACTTGCCAATGTGTGTCCTTAGGCTTCTCCATTAACCTAGAAATCAGGCTTACAACATACATCAAATCAAGCCTAGTGGCTGTCAAGTACATGAGACTTTCAACCATGCTCTTATAGAGGGTTGGGTTTACTTCCTTGCTACTAGCCTCTTTACTCAATTTTAGACCTGTAGCTATTGGTGTAGGGGCAGGTTTACTATTCTCTATTTTATATCTCTTCACAATATGTTTGGCACAGTTAGTTTGTGAAATAAATATGCTATGCTCTGTTTGTTTGACCTCAATGCCAAGAAAATACTTTAGCAGACCTAAGTCTGTCATCTCAAACTCATTCTTCATTGCCTCTTTGAAATCAACAATGAAAAGATCACTATTGCCAGTAAAAATCAGATCATCTACATACAAAACAACAATCAAAATATTACCTTCAACTGCTTTGATGCAAAGAGTGGGCTCACTACTGCTTTTGTTAAAGCCATTACTCACTAAATATAAGTCTATTCTATTGTATCATGCCCTAGGTGCTTGTTTCAGCCCATAGAGGGATTTTCGGAGCCTATATACATTGTCCTCTTGCCCTGGGACTTCATAGCCAGGTGGCTTCTCCACATATACTTCCTCTTTCAGCACTTCGTTCAAGAAGGCTGACTTTACATCCGTTTGAAACACCTTCCACTTGTGTTGGGCTGCTATTGCTATGACTGCCTGAACTGTTTCCAGCCTTGCAGCTGATGCATGTGTCTCATCATAATCTCTTCTAGGCTATTGTTTGTACCCTTTGACAACTAGCCTTGCCTTATGTCTTTCAATTTGTCCTTCAGTAATAGACTTCGTCTTATAGACCCACTTAACTCCAATCACTTGTTTACCCTTGGATAAATCAGTTAGCTACCATGTGTCATTCCTCTCTATGGCATCCAACTCTTCATCTATGGCCTTACACCATTTCTCTTCTTTCACAACTTCTTCAAAGTGCATTGGATCACTACAAGAAAATAATGCAAAATCCAAATTCTCATCCATATCAGCATACCTTGTGCTGTCATAAATCTCCCTCACACTCCTTGTCCTCTGTGGCATCAATGATGCAAGTGTAGGGTCTGAATTACCTCTGGAGCTGCTATTGTTCTGACCTCTGGAACTACTATACTGCTGACATCCGGAGCTTCTCCTTTGTGTTGGGAAATGAGGTGTCTCAACCTTGCATATTTCCTGTAGCATTTATTTGTATTTAATATGTTCCCACAGTTAGTTATTGTTTTTATTTAGCTCCAAAATAATGTAGGGGCGTTTGAATTCTTAATTGGCACTTTTACCACATGTCAGTGCCTTGAAGATTGAAATTTTAGTTGTCAAAAGATGCCCACATGATAGTATATCATGGAAGGACTATTTTTAGCGATATTATGATAGATTCTATGACAACTGTAAGGGTCAAAAATAGGGGAGAACATTTTTTACGTGAGAGCTTATTTTTAGACTAGAATCTTGGCTGAGAAGTTAAGCACATGGTTTTGTAAAACCACATATGGTTTCTTGTATAGCCAAAAATCTATAAATTGGAGGCTTGAGGAGAAGTTTGTGAGAGAAGAGTTTTATGCAGGGTTATGCTATCAGTTTTTCCTTCAGAAGAGCAAGATGTAAATCTCCATGTTAAGGCTTTGAGCCTGCAAGTGTATTGTAACATGTTTGTTGTTGCAGATTAATACATTGGGTTGATGCTTTGGAGTGTGGGGTTTTTTACCCGAAAGGGTTTTTCCCACGTATATTGGTGTATCTTCTCTTCTGTCTATCTTTCTTCTATTCTTCTTGTTTCATGTTCTTAAAGTGTTAATTTATATGCCATTATGCTATTGAAATTTATTTAGATCTGTAAGCTACATTATCTTTCCAATAAGGGTTAATGTGATGGGAAATCAACTGTGCATGTTTCCGCTTTAAGGGCATAGTAGTATGTGCTTGCATCAAGTTATTGAATATATGTTTAAGTAAAATATAGGATGTTTTAAGGTGCATGTTGGGTTCTCTTTTCCCTTTCAGTTGGTATCAGAGCTACGGTGGTTCCATGGTTGCATGAGATTGCATGTGTTGGTTCCATGGTGTTTAAGGTTCTGGGTATTTCTTTTGTTGTGATTTCTTAGCTTAGAAAGCTTGAGGGAATGTATAGGAAGGAATTGGCTGATTATTAATCCTTGTTTGTGTGGAAGTCTTGCAGTTGATCTTGTTTTCAAGTTACAACAAGCATTTGAAAGATGGAGTATTATGGAGTTGATCATGTGGTTACATTTAATATGATATTGATCTGGAGCTCCTGTTTGATAGTATGTAATAACCCTCATGCATGGTGGTTATGTTCTTTCATTCTATAGTCGTTTGCAGCAAAGTATTCATGTTGGGTGTTTGTTCTTGGCTCCCTAATCACATGGAGAAACTTGGGTTGTCATGACTATGGTTTGGTGTGCTTATGTTGGGTGCTTGGATTTAGTCCCTGGCATTGGAAGGCATTGTTTTGTTAACCTCGAATGCATGTAGGCTATAGAGTTGATCATTGGATGATTTGAAATCTTTTGGAACAACCTAGCTCCTTCGTATGCTTGTACATGGTGGTGGTTGTGGAGTTGGCCTACAAGTGGGCCTGGAGTTCCTAGACCTCTTCTTCCTTTTGGTTGGTTGTACTTGCATGTCTCAGTTTCATATTGATTTGATCTGAGGGTTTTATATATTTTCCATTCAAAATCTATGGTTATGCATATCTGTGTTATTCCATTATTCTAGTTTAACTATTTTGGTGGTTTTCAGACTTGTGGGTCTTCCAGATGATAAGTGGATATGGATTTACATGTATGTCAGTGACATGGGGGTTTTGCAGGTTTTACACAGTTAATCAAAACTTATGGTTTTGTAGATCTATGGACAAACTATTTTTTAGATTATGATTCCTTGGGGGTGTTTCTGGATGTAAGATAGTTGCGGGTTTGCATGTATGCTTCGTGCATGGTGTGAGGAGGTTTGTAACTTTCTCAGTGTGAAGATGTTGGTATGTGATTAGTCACTCATCATTTCTACAATATATGCTTGATGGGTTCCTTGACTATGGTTATTCATATGTGGACTTGTTTGGCAAATCGAATCTAGTGATGATTTGGTGTTTGAGTCTTGAAGTCTACAGGTTGTCTTCTTTGATATCTCAGTTTGCAGGTTACTAATGTAATGATGAGTTTGCATGTTTCATTTGTTTTGGATCTTTGAGTTATGTAGTTTGTGGATTAGCTACCCATTAGCTGCAGTGGGATGACTCAAATGTGGACTATCTTTATCCACGAGATTGATTCAGTGTTTATGCAAACTTTGTTAGTTGGCCTTGTCTGTGGTCATTTGTTCATTGGTATATTGCATTGGGATGAGAGGATGGATGATTAGAGTACCTGGATAGTTGGTTATTGGGACTTGTAGCATGTTTATCATGATTTCATGGATAGATTGGTTACACAATTTAGTGTGAGCTTTTGACAGTGATGGTTTTATTTTCTTGACTTGGAGATCTTGGTTCTCCTTTATTCTTTTGTGTTGCTGGTATTGCATAGGTTAATTATTAGATTGTGTTAGAGCCATGGATTATCTTCATTGAGAGGATGGTTATCATAATGCCTTGATAGCTTGGTATCACAGTTTCAGTGGGAGCTTTGGCAATGATGTGGATCTATCACTTGGTGATGGATGATCTTCTACAGTGGTTGTAGGTGTCATGGTAAGGCTTTTGGATTATGATTCTTATATGCTATGAAATTATTTTGACATCTTGAGTTCCATTGTTAGGAGATGGTTATCTTCATGTGATTGGAGATGGTATTGTGCCATGATGGATTCTTATTTCTAATATTGGAGTTTTGGCATGATGGTGCCCCTTTGGCAAGATATGTTCATTGGAGCAGGTAGTGATCTCCTAGGAGGAGATGTTAGATCATGATGCCATGTGTGTTCCTAGATTTTGCAGACATGCAGTGGGAACTTTGACAGTTCTCTGGTGAAGTTCTCTTTGGTTTTGAGTACTAATCATTTGCTTGAAGCTTCATGATTTTGCAGGATGCATTTGAAGTTGGCATGTATTGGATGATGGATGCTCATGGATACTAGAGAGACTTGAGGTGAGGCTAGAGATCTCTTGTTGTAAGGATCATGTGTTGGAATGGTGAAATTTTAGCAAAAAGACCGAGGAGCCTTCACTTGTTATGGACATGAGTTCATGTTTGAACTTGAGAGGAGATTGTTCTTGGAGAGAGTCTATGAGACTCGGTGTATCTCTGTGGACCATTCTCATTCCCCACTCTTAGTTCACTCAGCAGAAAATGATCTAATAGGTATTTCCCATGTTATTTTAGATTCATTTTGTTTTATGCTTTGATTTCTCATGGATATGGATCTTGAGCTATAGTTTCTAGTTTTGGAGGGTTCATTTGAGGAGTACTTGGCATGGTTATCTCCTTAGGTATATGGTTTGATTTATGAGAAGTTTTGGAGATGTTAGTGGGTTGTATTCCTATTTTTGGAATGGATTTTTTCTTTGAGTTTGATCTTCTTTGGTTAGAGAAGCTTACATCCATTTTTTGTTATATGAGATTAATATGTTTTGTTTGATCTTTTGAGTTTGAACGTTTGGGTGTTGGTAAGGCTTTTCAGTCAGGGTTTTATGAAGGAGATCATACTTGGCACAGCTTAGCACTTGGTGGTGTTGGTAGAAGGACATGATATGGTTTGCAGTTTCTCTTTAGGGTCTCATATTTCTTCCTCAAAGTTCTTATTCATCTAGTATGGTCACTGGGTTTGTGGTCATCTACTATTGTTGTACTTTATTGTTTTTTAGCAACAGTATGTGTTCTTTTAATGTGTATCATTTGAGATGTGGAAGACTTGGGAGAAATGGAGGAGATCAAAGGTAAGAGAGTGAGCAGAAAACTGTTTGTGGAAGTATGCTCTATTTTGCAGCAGTTGGTTGCAGTTTGTAGATCATTGTGATTGTTCTTTGTATTACATGATTTGATTATAAGCCACACTCTTATGTAAGTGCTGATTGGTAGACTTTGTGTTGCTTTGGTTGACATTGCTCATGCAGTTTGATTCCTAGGATGTATGTATGTCTTTGGCAAATTGTTTTCATTGGACTGCAGTATCAAAGGTCTTCATATTTTTTGCACATCAATGGTTTTGGTGTGTTTGTTATCATGGAAGATGGTAACTTTGAGCAGGACAGTGGATTATACAGGGATGAGAGCTACAGTATGGGCTGGATATGTCATGTGCAAAAGTTCTATCAATGGTGGGTTTTTTAGTTGGATGTAAACAACTAGCTATGGTTGTTGTTCTAACTATTCTGGAGCATTCGTGCTCGATCTTGTTTTGGAGGTGTTTGGACTTCAAAGTTATGTTCTGGTAATGGGTTTGAAGCTGGATACATTTGCGTGTCTATGTGACATTTAGTGTTTCATCATGTTTTTTGGAATTCTAATCTTTTTGTCATGTTGGTGATCACTTGGAAGATGCTACGGTGCTTCTGTAAAGCTCGTGAGCATAGTGGAGTTTAGTTGAGGCAGTATGGTAACCTTGGTTGTTCACAAACTGGTTGTGTATCCCCTGGCTCTTGCAAGGTATTCGACAAGTGGGAGAATGTTGGGAAATGAGGTGTCTCAACCTTGCATATTTCCCATAGCAATTATTTGTATTTAATATTTTCCCACAGTTAGTTATTGTTTTTATTTAGCTCCAAAATAATGTAGGGGCATTTGAATTCTTAATTGGCACTTTTGCCACATGTTGGTGCCTTGAACATTGAAATATTAGTTGTCAAAAGATGCCCACATGATAGTATATCATGGAAGGACTATTTTTAGTGATATTATGATATATTCTATTGCAACTGTAAGGGTCAAAAATAGGGGAGAACATTTTGGATGTGAGAGCTTATTTTTAGACTGGAATCTTGGTTGAGAAGTTAAGCACATGGTTTTGTAAAACCACAGATGGTTTCTTGTATAGCCAAAAGTCTATAAATTGGAGGCTTGAGGAGAAGTTTGTGAGAGAAGAGTTTTATGCAAGGTTATGCTGTCAGTTTTTCCTCCAGAAGAGCAAGATGTAAATCTCCATGTTAAGGGCTTTGAGCCTGCAAGTGTATTGTAACATGTTTGTTGTTGCAGATGAATACATTGGATCGATACTTTGGAGTGTGGGGTTTTTTACCCGAAAGGGTTTTCCCCATGTATATTGGTGTCTCTTCTCTTCTGTCTATCTTTCTTCTATTCTTCTTGTTTCATGTTCTTAAAGTGTTATATGTCGTTATGCTGCTGAAATTTATTTAGATCTGTAAGCTACATTATCTTTCCTCTAAGGGTTAATGTGATGGGAAATCAACTATGCATGTTTTCGCTTTAAGGACATAGTAGTATGTGCTTGCATCAAGTTATTGAATATATGTTTAAGTAAAATATAGGATGTTGTAAGGTGCATGTTGGGTTCTCTTTTCCCTTTCACTCTACTGAACTCTAGAGCTGCAGATCTCCGGAGTTGCGGACCTTTGGAGCTTCTTCATCTTCAAGGGGTATTGTAACTAAAATACTCGTGGTGCTGTCCACCGTTCCATCCCATGCTTCATTCTCAATGAACTCAACATCCCTGCTGATCACAACCTTTTTGGTGATGGGATTATACAGTCTGTAGGCTTTTGACTCTTCACTATAGCCTATGAAGATACATTTCTCACCTCCATCATCATAATTCTACCTCTTCTCTTTAGGCATGAATGCATATGCCACACACCTGAAGATTCTTAGGTGTTCAACACTCCATTTGCTATTTGTCCACGCCTCTTGTGGAATCCTATCACGAAAGGCCTTTGTAGGACACCTGTTCAATAGGTAAACTATTGTTGCTACAGTTTCACCCCAAAAATCATGTGATGGTCCTTTTGCTTTCAACATGCTTGCTGCCATCTCTTGAATGGTTCTGTTTTTCCTTTCAGCTACTCCATTTTGCTGTGGAGTATACCTAGTTGTAAACTATTTTTCTATGCCTTCATTCCTGCAGAAATTCAAAAAATTCTTAGAGATATACTCTCCCCCTCTATTTGTTCTTAGGGCTTTGATATAGTGGCCACTTTGCTTTTTAGCTGATGCCTTAAACCACTTGAATTTCTCGAAGGCTTCTGATTTATTCTTCAAAAAATAAACCCAGATTTTTTTGCTATAATCATCTATGAATGTCATAAAATAAGTATTTCTAGCCAAGGTGTGGGTTTTCATGGGACCACACAAATCTGAGTGCACTAACTCCAATGGTGCTTTTGCTCTCCTAGAATACCCTGATTGAAAGGGCTGTCTATGTTGCTTTCCTAAAATGCAAGCTTCACATTTTCCATCGGGCTCTACAATGTTTGGTAGCCCTCTAACCATGTCTTTCTTGGACAATAAACTCAAACCAAAAAAACTTAAGTGCCCATACCTCAAATGCCACAATTTGGATGGGTCTTTGATGACTATCTTAAAGGCAGATTGTTGTCCCACTGCTATGAGCGCCAGAGATAGTGTTGGGAACTGTGCCAGAGATAGCGTCGAAGATGGCGCTAGAGACTCTATGTGTATCCTAAGAGGAAACATTCTGTTTCTTGTCATCTACACTGTTGCAATCACTTTCTTATTGCCTCCTCTATCAAATATTGTGCATTCTCCATTTTCCATCAGGATTTTATAATCATTTTGGACCATCTGTCCAATGCTCAATAGGTTATGTTTTATGTCAGGGGCATAGTAAACATCCTGGATCTTCCTCCTTTCACCATTCTTGGATTGAATGTTGACTGTACCTTTTCCCATGACGAGAACTTGCTCATTGTTTCCCATTTTTATTTCAGTTTTAATGCTGCTATCTATGGAGGCAAAAATATTTTTATTTCCACTCATGTGGTTGCTACAACTGCTATCTAAATACCATACTTCATCACTACTCCTCTCAGCAAGGTTGCAAACGATAAAAACATTAGTTTTTTTCATTTTCAGCCTTGTTCTCATTTCCTACATTAGCATTTTGGCCTCCATGATCACGTTGTTTCTTTCTACACTCACTAGCATAATAACCAAACTTATGACAGTAATAACATTGAACATTGCTTTTGGCATACCTCTGATTAGAACTGTTCTTCTTCTTTTATTGATAGCTTGGTTGTGAGTTGCTTGCCTCTTCTTGGTTGTTTGAAACTCCTCTTCCGGAGTTGCTTCTTCCTCTACCTCTTTGACCTCTACCTCTGCTATTTCTTCCTCTTCCCCTACCTCTTGCATTGGTTTGAGCCTTGAAGGCTTGCTTAAGGGAAGGAGCAGATCTATTCAACCGCTGCTCATGGCTTTGTAATGAACCCATCAACTCGTCCACTGTCATCTTGGACAGGTCCTTAGTCTCTTCAATGGTTATGACAATAGGGTCAAATCTAGAAGGTAGACTCCTTAGGATTTTCTCAAGAATCCTTTGATCATCTATGGTTTCTCCATTTATCCTTAGCTAATTTATCATGGTAGAAACCCTAATGTGAAAGTCTGAAATAGACTCACTCTCCTTCATCTGTAGGGTCTCAAAATCTCTCCTAAATAGCTAGAGTTTTACTGATCTCACTTTGTCAGTTCCCTTATAGTTGTTCTGCAATATTTCCCATGCCTGTTTTGAGTAATTTGTTGCTGCAATGCGGGGGAAAATAGCCTCTGTCAAGGTTGCCTCAATTAGACTAAGGGCTTTTGCATCCTTCATTCTTGTTTCCTTCAACTGGTTTCTTTGAGCATTAAATAGGGTTGCATAAACTGCTGGGTCTATGATGTTTGTGAACCTATTGATGACCAACTCCCATAGGTCATTAGCAACCAATATAGTCTTCATCTTCTTAGCCCATATGTCAGTTCTGCCCATCAAATGTAGGTGGTTGTTGCCATCCTTTGTTGTCCCCACCTGCCATGCTTCTCAAATATGAGAAGGCTGATAATGCCTAGATAAACTAGGGCTTATATAAAACACCCACAAAAAACTTCTAACTGCCTAGAAAAACAGGGCTCTGATACCACTTGTTGGTAGGCAGGGGAGGTAGGCTGCTGTCCTAAAATCAATGCTACAGCAATATATGGACAGCAATAAAAACACAAACACACAGAGAAAGACAATGCACAAACAAACAACAAATTATATTATATATTTTCCACTCTAAATTACATTCAAGATTTCTTACAAACTTATGCAAAGCTACTGCTCTGTTTTCTGAGTTGCCCCAATCTCTGGAGCTACAAACTAATTCAGATCTGGAGAACTGTCCAGAAACTCCATAGCTGCCTGTAGATCACTGTTGCTGCTGCAACATTCCCTTCTGCTATCTTCTCTCTGTTGTTCTCTGTTATTCTCCTCCTTCACATTCTTTCTATTGTTGCAGGTTCACCCGCACACATTCCTACAGTCAACAATTTTCCCTCCTATTTGTCTCATTCATTCATGCCCAGAAATGGGCGCTCAAACTCTCCTTTCAAATTCAAAATGACCTACCAAATTTAATGTTGGTGGGTGCAACGGTGCTGGGGCAGATTTTGGAAATCCCCAAAAACTAATGCAGGGGCACGCTGGAGTAAATGTTGTTCTGACAAAAGATTAATTTTCCAACAATTTTTCATAGTTCCAAAATAAACCGAGGCAGATGACCATTATTTTAGCAAGTTATAGACGCATTATTTATATTTCTAAAATTAAACTAAGGCAGATGACTGTTATTTTAGCAAGTTATAGACACATTTTTTATATTTCTAAAATTAAACTAAGCTAGATGACTGTTATTTCAGAAATATCAATATCATTGTAGGTTTTGCAATATTTCTTCCACATGCTTTACTTGATTTATGAATATCAACACAGATATTGCTTGTTAATGGCTGATAATATCAATATGTAGATTGATGAGGGTTATCTAAAAATGAGTTTTTTCAAAGGATTAATCTTAGAAATTGGGTCATATATTGTTTTTAAGTTGTATAATATTCTAATCTTCCTTTGTATTTGGCTTTAAACACCTTTGTGTAACCTTATGGCATAGGTATGGGTGTCAAGTGCCTGCTGATGATTTGGAATCAACATATGGTGGTTCCCGAGCCAAAGGCTTTGGTCCAGAGGTTTGTACTTAATATGCTACCTTACAACCATAACTGTGCATTTTGATGGTAGAAGCATTTTACAGTTGGTAAGCCATCTTACATGCCATATCCAATTTGCAATTTTCTGATCACT
This sequence comes from Cunninghamia lanceolata, assembly GCA_027924645.1. Lineage (NCBI taxonomy): Eukaryota > Viridiplantae > Streptophyta > Pinopsida > Cupressales > Cupressaceae > Cunninghamia > Cunninghamia lanceolata. Next base: position 869,426 of record BSBN01000070.1, read on the forward strand.
TAAAAATTATTTTTGTACTAGTTAAGTAATGCCATGAACATTTTTTTATTTTTCTGATTTGTATTCTTATTTAGCATAGTAATTTCAGAATGTGCATTCCAGATTCTCAAGTTTCATCAAACTCAGGTTCATGAATTTCATTTTTCTAATTGATTTTGCCTGCATAATTATTAATTTAAATATTTAGTCACCATCCACTCGTTTCACCTTTTTGGCAGCCTTGATAACAATTTATACAAAGCATTCTTTTGAAATGAATAACCTCTAACCAATGTATGTGATGGTTGCTTTCCCATCTTCAGTTAGAGATGAATTTTGACAGGAACATATGCTCTTTCAGCAGGATATTATGATGCATACTACAAGCGTGCTTAGCAGGTATTTCAAAATGTTACTCGAAGGTTTTCTTTTCCTTAAATAAAATTTAATGGAACTAACTGAAAGAGTGGTTAAATTTTACTCCTTTTGTTGTCACCTTGTGCTCAATCACTGAAATTGTTTATTTCAGATTGAAGATTACACTTGTTTGATCCTGGATGTACTTCATTGTATTTTACTAATTATTGATATTGAACTAGATAGTTAATCAATACAATTCAACTAACTGATAATATTTCAGGTTAGAACGTTAATATCCTGATTTCACCAGTTGCACCTACAGCTACCTATAAGATAGGCATATTCGTAATTTTAAATGCATGTTTGTAGTTTTAAATGCTATGTGATACCATTTTTTCTGCAAGACACTGAACATTGGTAATTCATCTTTCCAATTTTAGGTGAGAAAGCAAATGATCCATTGTCAATGTATGCAGGTGATATTATGACGGTAAAAGATTCATTCCACAGCTTCCCTAAGATTATGAATCTTTGTGAACTGAAAGATACCCATTTATTGCTAGTAAAATCAAGAAGCAGCTTAGATACTTGTTTTACTGAATCTTGTTTACATGTGGTCACAGATCATTAGAGGACTAGTTGGCACTGGCTACAGTAAATAATATTGGGAAATTAAAATATTGATATCTGGACCTTTACATGTCCTTCAGAATGAATGCTATCTATAAATTTGTTTAAAAGTCATGGCAAACAATTTCATACTTGAACATGTTTTTTACAAACTTTGTCCTGAGGAATTCAAGACAATAACCTAATGTTAGCTTCAGATGATATTCACTTCTATATTTTGTTTTCCTATGAAGGGCAATTTATATTTGATCCACCTCGAGGGCCATTGAGTTCTCCTATCAGTTGTTTGTTATTTCAGAATAATGATTTATGCTGAACAAATGTCTGGTCACTAATAATGTGGCATTACTGCATTAAGATGAAAGCAATGCTAAAATTGATAAGGGATGCTTTACAAGTCTGAAGAATCCAATCTCACTTGAGGAATGGTTTTGACTTAGCACATGTTTGAATTATTGCCATAATTAGTTGTACCTCTTGTTTTCATTTTGTATTCCTCTTAATTAGCTGATAGAACAGGATATATTTGCATACAAGGGCATTCTTCTCTCTCCAGGCATGCCAATTACTTCTTCACATTCTCGCACTACAATATATCTTGTCAATGAACCCTTGCAAAAATGTCGTCTCCTTAATGGCTCTTTAATATATCCTGGTCTCAAATGATATCCATTTGTGTCGTTGAAGCAGTGGAATGTGAGGACATTTTTTTTAGAAGGATCTCATTATACTTTAGTGTTGAAGGCCTTATGCTTATTTCTAATCACCTGCAAAGTAATATCCCTTTGCCGTATACTGTATATTCTTTGAATAGTTGGTTGGGAGATCAGAAGCAAATGTGTTTGCATTTCATAGGTGGGTAGGTTTGATACTTAAAAGTATTGTACTGATTTCGTTTTGGATAAGTGGCTTGTCAATTTTTTTTACCCAGGTTGGGTACATCAATACAAAATATATATAAAATATTGAAAATATAAAAAATGGCCATAATTTGCACAAAATATACAAAAGTAGAATACAGAGCGAAATCCAGAACACAACTGATAATTTAAAACTCAATGTCAAATGTTAATGATAAATCAAAACGGTTCATAAATGTTCCAAATCCAACAATATTCAATGGTCAAACATGCAACTGCAGGTGCAAACACAATACAAATCATCATATTACTCTTCATCGAGAGCATCAACATCATCAATTTGTTCATTAGAACCACATGCAGTGCCACTGCCACTCCCACTAGCTGCATTAGGCATGTTTGAGACTAGTTATTTTTAGAGTTAGTTTAGGTTTTTAAATTTTTATGTTTTTGATTTTTCCGGGGCTTGTGGTACACAGGTATGGGCAGGGCAAATCCAGGACCAATCCAGGCAGGATCTACAGTCTTGGGATGTAGTTGCACATACACAAGGCATATTTGTACCTGGTATAAATCTGGTATGGCTATGCCCCGGGTAGAGCCCAGTAATGTTCAGCAACTCTATACTTAGTTATATAACAAGAAGATTATGTAACAATTGTACTTAAGTTGGCTTAGTATAAGCCTTATCAGGATTATCTAAACACACTATCATGGTTAACATTTCAGCTTTAGCACCCACATCCAGAAATCATTATTTTTAAAAGAAGCAAAGGCAGCCACAGCCCAAGTGACTTTTTAGCTTCAGACAGAGAAAGAAAAACTTAAAAGAAAGAAATAAGGCTTGTATTAACGTCCAAATGCGACCAAAATAGGTCAGTTGGACTAACAGTAACAATAAGGAGAGAGGCAAGTGTTGGGGATAAAAGTAATGTAACACAAAAGATAACTTTGAATCAAAATCAAAGTTGAAGAGAATATCCAAAGTAATTACTCCCCCAAGCAATTTGCCAAGCACCCAAATAAATTTCCTTGATTTATAAATCATTTTGAACTGAAAGATATTATTTGTTGCAAGTGAAATTGAGAATCAATTTGTGAGTTTGTTTTGCTGAATCCTGTTTACATATAGGCATAGATTCTTTAGAGGACTGGTTGGCACCGGCTACAGTCAATCATTTTAGAAAACTAAAGCATCTGTATCTAGACCTTCATGCATTCACAGAGAAACTATTTATGTATTTTTTGCAAATGAAGTGGATTTTAGTAAACAATTTCATTCTACTACATGTTTCCCTATGAACCGTTAGAAAATTACTGATAATCTTAAAGGACTATGCTAAATAGGTTACAATTTACATAATTCAAAACTAATTGAAACCCTTTTGTGAAATACTCAGCAATAGTAATGACACTCATATGTTATATAGAGAATAATTTTACAATATACAAGAGATTTAACTTGTGTTAAGAGAGACATTCACCCTTTGTTTAATCCGATAGCATGCACCTTCAAAGAATCTATCCCCAATGCAACATGCACTCTCAAAAAACCTCTTTCCAATGCACTCTATGAGTTGCTCTCTTTGTGATCAATCCAACAGCTTGTGGAAACTTGTTCAAACACCATGTAACCATACATCCATTGCCATGCTTTCTCTGGATATTGTCACATCAATATGCAACCTGCTCATGTGTTTTTAAAATGCCATGAGCTTGTATTTATAGGCACAATGCTTATAGGAAACCACTAAGTGGTTTCACAATACAATGGGTACAAAACCACGGGCCATGACCTTTCATATTCCACATGTGCCTCCTCATGTGCTACAGATGATCCCTCATGCCCCACTCATGACTCTTCATGTTCCACAAGTGACTCCAAACGTCCATGTGTGACTGTTGACATTCCCCAAGAGTTTGCATATTCTGAGGTGCCCCATGTGGTTTTCCTCGTCTCATGTGACCGTTCACCTTCCAATGATTTGTCTCTTTGCTTGTTCTTTTGTGATCCCCAATTACATTTGCAATTCCAATATCTCATACATCATTACACTAGGAGAAATCAACCTAACAACCAAGTGTGGCATACCATTTTATGAGGACCACAATTTACAATAACATTTAATGTTATTACATAAGGTGTACAACACACTTTTCCAACATGAACTTTGTCCTAAGGGTTATGATTGTTGCACAGACAATTGTTTAAGCAGTTCTTCTAAAAGCTGGAGCTTGACCATAAAAATTAAGTGGGCTCTTTCTTTCTGAAAGATGTATCTTTTTTTTTCACTTAGTGTTCAATACTAAGATTGTGGGCTGCCTTATAGCGGCGTGAGGTGAGACTGGTGCCATGATGTCTTTTGTGTTGCTGTGTCTTCCATGATTATCTGTTGTGCTTGTTTAAATCATGCCATATGTGCAGCTGTTGCAGCTCATAGTTCCAAATAACTCCCCAAAAAAACATCCCTTTTCTTGCAAACCTTTTGCTACTGAACAAAGGTAAGAGGCTGAGCTTTCTACACAGGAAATGAAACATTTATATAGACCTGACAACTAGATCCCAAGCATAATGATGCCTCTTATAGTGCAAATGTAGATTGTAAGCTACCCCTTTTTGAGGGGTCCATATGTGCCATTGTTGCAGCTCATGGTTCCAAATGATTCCCCAGCAAAACATCCCTTTTCTTGCCAACCTTTTGCTACTGAGCAAAGTTAAGAGGCTGTGCATTCTACATGGGAAATGAAATGTTATATAGACATAACAACTAGATCCTAGGCATAACGTTTCCTCGTTCAGTGCCAATGGAGATTGTCAGTAACCCTTTTCTGGGGGTCCAAACTCTCCCAATTGCGGCTGAACTTAAGGAGCAAGAATTAGCACCATCAATTACATCACAAAGCTAAAAGGGGCTTCCAATTTCATGAATGTGTTGAGCTGTTAGAATCCTATGATGTAATAAAATCTGCCATATCATTCATTACTCCACAAGAACTGACACGTGAGTTCTAATGTCAGGGATTCTAAGACCCCCTTTGATCTCTTGGAGATTTGTCAATGCGCCATGCTACCAAAAGATTTGCTAGCATATTAATTTGATGTGACCATACTTATAAATCTTCTAAGCACCTTCTCTAGCAATTTATAAGTTGCCTAGGAGAGAAAAGACCACAAGAGTAGGAGACGTGAATTTGTGCTATAGATTTTTTTTCCACGTTGTGATTCCCCCAACAAGGGAAGGTCAAGACTACTAGGGAGGTTCTATATACTTGTGTTTTCTTTTTTTCTAGTAGAAAACATAAATTTAAGATTAACCTCTTTTAATCTTGATCAAGCTTCATGCTTAGGTGAAATGAATGATATAAAAGCTCAATACCAACAATACCCTAAAAGCAATGGTCGTGCTATTGGAGTGAGAAGAGGGAAACACAATAGAAAGGAAAGCAATTGAGAAATGACATTCTTTTTAGTTAAGTTATTGGAGGCTATATTAGTGTTGTCGATGTTATTGCTTGAGCTCATTGCATTTTCTAACATGGTATGGCATAGACCTTTCAGGGGTTTCTAAATATAGTATACTTGTTACATCATTTTTCTTCCATAGAGCTCCATGTTCTTCAAATATCCTGATTGGTAATGCTTGGCCTTGTTTCTCAGAAGGTTGGTTAATTTGAGGTGTGGTTCTCTCAAGAGGATTGCTGAGTTTGGGAGCATTAAAGACACTGGGATTCATGCATATTATTTGATGACATAGTGGATTGTTTAAAATTTCAATCTTGATGCAAGATTCCTAATGCTGAAATAATAGTAAATTAATCATACAAATCATTGAAATTAAATAGTGGAAATGATGTACACAAGTACAATAATTTACCCCTGTAACTTGCTTCACATTCCTTCGGAAACTTACAAGGCAACCTCCACAACTAATGTTACTCAGTTGCACAGAATTATTACATTGTACTGAGTTCAATTCAATTTTCCAATCCTTCAGAAAACTTAGTCTTTCAGTCCTTTGAAAGACAATTTGAATAATTAACTTCTATCTTGCATCTATTTTTATGCTATTAAGCTAAAATCTAATCTTCTAATAAAGCAATCTTATCTCTCAAAAAGAAAGCAAAAGAAAGTAACCTTATCTCATGCAGGAAATGACTGGAAGATAATTTTAAGTCATTAATGCTTTCGCACTTTATTAGACTTAATTAACTAAATAAAAGATTTCACTTTAATCACTAAAGTGAATTACAAAATAGAAATAACTCGAACTACCTGCACGTTCATACTGAACTTGTGCAGAAGTTTCAAACTGAGCTAAAAAACTCAACATGGATTCGCTTTCTTGCGATGTAGCCCCACTAGGAACTAGGGATGTTATTCTTGGCAAGTCATATTTGTATGAAGGAGATGCTAACTACAAAGTTAAACTGCAAACTTTGCTCCATCCAGCTGAGCAATCATCTCTATCACATTTTGGAATTTTGTTTGAAGACCAACATCTCATTGGTATTTGGCTGCCCAGAGTGAGTTTGGAACACTGGGAAGAAGCACACACTCACTACTCATCCGTTAAGTTCGCAGCCCAACAATAGCAGCTTGATAATCTGCTACACCAATATGGAGATATCTTTCAAGAGTGCAAAGGCATTCCAACACATTGCTCCATCAAGCACCAAATTAATCTCATTGTGGGATCATCACTTCTGAAGAGCCCTCTCTTTTGCAGATCAGTTTGGGAGAATGATGAGATTTGGAGGAGTATTCAAGATCTCATTGACCAAGGGAAGATGCAACCAAGTTCTTCACCTTGTCGTAGTTCAATCATCCTTGCACTTAGGAAGGGTGGTTTGTGGCATCTCTACATTGACTATCATGCACTCAAAGGGTCATAGTGACAAACAAGTGCCCTCTACCCTGCATTGATGATCTATTGGGCAAGTACTGAGGTGCAATATATTTTACAAAGATTGATCTTTAGTCTGCTTATCACCAAGTTCTAGTCAACTAGAAAGACATTTGTAAGACTGCATTCAAGATATAGATGACGGCCAACCTATATAAGTGGTTTGTAATTCCTTTTGTCCTGAGGAACACACATTCAACTTCCGTTATGCTCATGAATTATACTTGTGAATCACCATCTTTGTCATTGTCTTTTGTGATGACATCCTCATTTACAATAAGACTTGGGAAGAGCATGTTCCACAACTTCAGAAGGTTCTTGACACTTACAACTTGTGGGTGCCATGTTTAGTACTTGGATACATCTCGACCATGAAGGAAATTATGTGGATTAGGCAAAGATTAAGATTATTCAAGATTGGACAATTCCTCACAGCTACACAAGATTATGTATTTTTTGTGGACAGGCAAATTTCTATCGACAATTCATGTTGGGATTCTCTCAAATGTCTTGGTTTTCCATAACATCAAGCATTTGCAGAACTTAAACCTAAACTCTGCTATGAACCCATCCTTCCAGTGCCTAGCATTAATCAACTATGTGAAATTGAGGCCAATGCATCTAATTTTGCACTTGGGGCAGTAATCACTTAGCATTGACGTCTAGTTGGATATCATTTAGAAACATTCAATAACACTGTCTGAAGGTAGCTACTGAGAAGGATTTCACACGATAATCCAAAACCCATGAAGAAGTAGGGATATAATCTCTTTGGTAAGAAGATCATCATTCACTTTGATCACAAGCCTCTTTGTTTCTTCGTACACAAAGTAAGTTGGAGAATGCAAGGCAAATTGACATACCTGCAGTAGTTCTCTCAAGTGATCAAGCACAAGAAGGGGAATGACAACAAAGCAATTAATTGCTTGAGCCGACCTCCAGGCACCATGCTGCTCATCATACTCGACACTTGAGGACACAACACCTTGGATTAGGTTTCATAATACTCTATATATTCAAAATGAGAACCCACCTAAATCATCCATTGTTAAGGACAATAGATTGATGGATTTTTTTATAGAACAAGCTTCTTTACAAACTTGACCATGATAGTGTTCCCTCGGGCACATCTCATGGCAGGCTCCTTTGGGAGGTGCACTACTTTACAATCAGCTGGTCATTTTGGAGACACAAAAACATTGGCAGCAATTTAGTAATACTTCTATTGGCGATGCATTCACAAAGATGTTGAGGCTCACATAAGTCTCATGTTCCTTGCAGCATATTCAAACCAACCAATTGCAAATTGGACACGTATAATCCTCTTTGAGTTCATTCCAGACCAGGGAAATCTCTCAACATGGACTTCTTATCTGGTCCATTGACAACTCAACATCTGCACAACTCTGTGTTTGTTGTTGGTTGATCGTTTCTCAAAGATAGGGATCATGCTGCATACAAGATAATCATACATTTTGGGATTCCTATCTCCATTGCATCTGATTGAGATCCTAGGTTTGTTAGCTTCTTCTAGCAAGCTTTGTGGGACACACTAGACACTCAATTTGACAGGTCAACATCATTCCATCTCCAGACTAAAGTGATCAATCGTACATGTTCAATTGTTGCGAATGCACAGTAATGCTCATTCCTGCACTTGAGATAATAATTTAGCATACATTCACAATGCTCACAATAGGGCTATTTTGAGTTCAGTAGGACATGTGCCCTTCCAAACATGTTTTGGGCTGTATATTGTGGCACCTCTTAACATTGCTTTTTGTTCCCCTATAGATCTAGAAACTAGTGCAAAGGCCAAGGAATAGGACAAAGCAAAGAAATTCCTCCAAAAACTTCAACAAGCGCATTATCAGGTTCAGCAAAATTTGATTCGCCAACATAAATACAAGGACTATCACAATTCACATCAGACTGATTCCAAGGTCTTCACTGCAAGCTCAAACCACTTGATATGAATCCTTGCACCATACCTCGCACCACTGGAGAGAATGCATTTGTTGTAGATTTTCCTTTGTTCGTGGGCATGCATTTTGTATTCAATATTAAGCTTCTTGAGTCCGACATCGTTTCGAGGTGTAGCCTGTGCACTTGAGTCGGTAGAGAGATGAACTCACTGACACCACCTAAACTCCCATTTGCCACGGCACATAACATGGTATAATTTTTTGTAGCTCCAAGTATGGTTTCTAGAACCAGCCACCCACACAATGGGGACCATTTCTTTTCAAGGAAAGAGCAAATGATCCCAGAACAATCACCTTTGAGTCAGGTTTGCACCTCACCAAGGCAGATTTGCATACCTCTCAATCAAATTCACATCTTATAAAACCATCAGCTTGCGCCTCACAAATTGTGCAAGACTACTCTCAGCTTTGTAGTTTGCAAACTTCAGAATGACAAATCATCAACCCCATGTGCCCTACAAGACCAAGCCAAATCATCAACAGAGTCCACATTCTCTGACCAAATGGCACCTTATTTTCTATGTCCAGCAACAGCCAAGGAAGCTGAAGTGTTTGGAATACAAACAACCTCTGTAAATGTTAGTTCTTGCAAACTGATTGTAATTATATTTTTCTTCATTTCTTCAGTTCTAATAATCAGGAGCAGATAGTTGCAATGACACACATGATAACATTTCTGTAACACATTCCCAACACCATACAATTCTTCTCATGATGTTGCCCATGGTAATCACACAATTCGGTACGTAAGTCCAGCATTGTATCATTTCTAGTTCAAGATGAATATGAGATCTTTGTTTTGCTATCCATTGTCTCTATTGAATGTGCTCTCGTTGTATGGAGCACTTAGCAGGACATGACTGCACAGACATATTAAGATCTTCATACAGGTAAACAGGTTCCTCATTTTAATTTGGATCACCCTTCCTCCATTTTAAAACTAAGTAGCACAAAATTCTCATCAAATCATTGGTCCTGCTCAAAATTCTTAGTTCCTTTTTAAGGCATTTATTTTTGCTAATAAAAAAGCAATCCGGTTTGTTGGAGCTTGGGTTAGTTCCAATTATTTATAAGTCCTCTACTTAGGAGGATTGGATTGTATATGAAATTGGTAAATGCTATTTAGAAGTGTCTTGGACAATGGCTAGAGATTAGAGTTCTTGGAGCATTCTGTGGGATACAAGCATAGGTGCAACTATCCTGTGTTACTGTATGTGAATGTCTCATATGTAACTCAAGATTCAATCAGACCACTGAAGTGGATGCAGCAGCTGGCAACTTGGCATATAATCACTCTTCCAGCATAGGCTAGGAGTGCAGGGCACCATAGAGCTGTTTCAGATTCTTGTTTCCTAGAAAATAATATTCTCCCCAAAGATGAATTAACATAAATATTTAAATTCATTTTGTTGTCTCTAAAATACATATGGCTGCCATTTTGAACAGGTCAATGTGAATATGGCTAGTTTACCTGCATTAGTGGTGCCTTGTGGATTTGTTAAAGATGGAGAGATGGAACTCTCAGTGGGCCTTCAAATGATTGGTGCAGCCTTTGAAGAGGTATCATAGCTGGTCTTGAAAGTTCTCGAGGAGATATTGATTGCATTAGTAAAATATGTGACATAGCTGTGTTGTGATAGGGATGGTTGCTATAGTTTAGTCATGTCTTTCAACAAACTCTCCAGAAACTCCATTTTTTGCCTACAACCCCAGTCAAATGAGTTCTAATGACAGTTCCCTTCTTCCTTTATATGATGTGTGCTTGGAAATTTTTTTATTTTTTATTTTTTCTAATCTTGCAAATTTCACTAGAGAGGGTTGAGAATTCAAAAATAAATTAAATTTAATAGATGTAGCATTCATTCTTGCATAATTTTGTCCTTTTATGCTCTTTAAAATGGCAACATTTATTTGCTGCACTGATTGATGTTTTGTATTTGACTGTCCATGTAAGGGCTTATTAGGCATTTTTACAATTCCTATAATGATCGATCATAAGAAATGTACAGTTAGTTCACTGAAAGAATGTATGTATAGGGCATGCTTCAGGCCAGTTACTTCATAGAAGGCGAATGTTGGAGGCTTGCAAGTAAATCAAGTTTAAGTAGGTGGGGGAGAAGGTGCTGTATACAGGTGACAATCGAGCAAGTTCTCTTCTCACCTATAATGTTTTACTTTTGATTCTTGTGGGAATGCACTCGGTACTGGCATTGGCATTGTTTGGATCCTCTCTTCATATTATAACCAAAATGGCGCATAAGGTAAAAACACTAATCCCTATGTCAAGCTACTATACGGAGTCTTCATAAGGTAATATTTATCCTAATTTTAAAACAAATATTTTCAAGCCAGTTAGGCTCATATCTTATTTGTTTTCTGTTTTCCTGCTCGAGACATCAAAATCAGGCTTCAGGTAATAAACAGTCTCAATTTTTATAAATGGAGACTAATTAAACTACAAAAGAATGAACCTGGATACTATTTTAATTGTTCATTTCTCACAACCATGTTACTGAAAAGATGATGAACATTCATGTTGCCGTGCATGATTTCTTTTGCACAGAAAATGTTGGATTTATTTCAGTCACTTTTCACGATCCAGAAATGTCGCACACTAGCACAATATTTTCAACAAATACTATAGGTTCCTGAAAAGTTTTAGAATCATATCCTAGGGCATTAGACAAATTTTACATAAAATAAATAAACATTTGAGAATTTGTAATAATGAAGATAATGGGCCTTTACAAGGTCAGATTGTGGTAAATAAATTTGCCTTGGTGAGGAAAAACAATATTATAACAAGGGCTGCACTGCAGCAGCAGTCCCTGCCTAAAGCTACTGCAGCAGCCCCTGATCAAGTTATAGAAAGTTGTATAGATGTTGGTTGTATTTCAAACTTCGTCCAGATCAGATGGTAACACTACAATTTTACAACCGGTTGGAGAACAATGCGTTCGAAGACATTAACATAAATGTACTTTTCCCTTTGTAAGTCCAAGGCACCCTTCAAAAAATAACACAAAATTAAGGCACAATCATTGAAAGAAAAATTGTCAAGCATTTGAAATGAAATATAGCACATATCTTTGCTTCAAGCATTTGAAATGAAATATAGAACATGGAACACAAAGAGCTCATCAAGCTAAGCTTTGTGCCACATCTCTGTACATCCAATTGTCTCATGAAAAAATGCTCTTACTAAACTACAAAAAAATACTAATTTAAGCTGACAAAGTATCAAAAATTCATAGAAGTATTAGTTCAACGATGACAAGGTTTCAACACAAAAAAATATTATTGCAGTGGAAACTACAAAAGCATGTATGACAGATGGAAAAGTACCTAATGCAAGCACAAATTACCATATAGACAAAGATGCCATTTATTATTTTTTTGCGTACTCAAATCTGTTACTTATTGCAAAAAAGATGAACATAACAAATTTGGGGGAGGAGAAAAAATCACGAAAGTAACTGTATATTAACATGCATAATCACCCATAAATGCCAAAAGGAAACTGCATATTTCTATAATCTAGCATTGAACATTGCTTCTGCTCACAATTCATAAGTAGAGAGGATTGCAGTTAGATAGCGAGTGCAAAAATGAATGCAGTGATTAAAAATTTAATAACAAAAATGTGCAGACTCACACTGCCACAGCATGGCCCAATGCAGTTAATAACCGTCATTCCTTGAAATTAGTCTTTTGCAGATCTACAAATTAGAAATTGAGCCAATTTTCTTCTGATTTGTGTGTTCCATAGTACAAATTTCAGTAAACCTTCCTAAACTGGAGAAATTGTGGGTTGATGTCTGGGCTCACAAACAAGTTGTGTATCAACCCTGTCTGTGATTATGGATCTCCCACTCGTTCAAGTGTCTTGTAAACTTGTGGTCCCACATTAGGCATGAATTTTCTCAAAATCTTCCCACCTGTAGTGAGCAAAGCATGTTTTAAAATTAAGCATAAGCCCACTACACCCCTGAATTTTACATGTTATTGTATCATTGTGCCACAACTTCCATGGGCAAGTCCAAATGGCTTCAAAGCCTACCCAATATGTAATATAATGAACTTGAAACGTGCAACAAAAAGATACTTATGGGATCCAAAACATTATTGATGGATCAAAATTCCCATTTCTCCTAGCCCACTTTCAGTTTCTACAGAGGCAACAAATATTGCTTCTATTCTCTTTGTAACAGGAAAAAATGGCTGAAATTCTAGAAGAGAATTTCTGGCTTCAATTTGATGCAACCTTAGAAGTAGTAATAGTTTGAAGAATCTGTACCATTTGGAGCATCTTTACAAAGCATAGAATGAGCTTCCATAATAGAGCATGGTGACTCAAGGTCTTTTTCTTGGAGAGCACGACCCTGTAATCTCTGCATCTGTGATGCACAAGTATCATCTAGAATCTGCAAGGCACAAATACAAATAGGAGTCATTAAGCATCTCAAGTCCTAATGTCATCATAGCCTGACAGTAGTAACCAATTCAATGCTTAGAGATCTCGTAAGTATAGAAAATTACAAGAAATATTTGGAGGACTATGAAGTAGCTGTAAAAGATCAACAAATATAAAATCGAGAGGACAAAGTGTGACATACTCCTATAGTAATACGAGAACCTTTGTATAAGGACCTATTTTCCTTTCTGTTTTCCAAGAAGTGTAGAACATCCTGCACCCAATTAAGCATTTCCCAATAAGTATTCTGCGTGCATCACTAAGAGCAAAATCAATCCATTTACGCTATTGTCACATCCTTCAAAGGGATTATAAGAACTTTATGATGAACCACAGCTCTAAAATAAGAAAAACCACTGAATATATTCTTTCAAGGCTAAAGCTTCCAATGAGTCCCAAATGAAATAACAACTATAAGAGTCAAATACAGATTGACAGCATCATATGTCCTCCCATTAATATGTGACTGCATAGAGAGAACCTGTCCCATGTGATCCCAATATCCTTGGCAAATGGCCACAAAGGCATGGCTCGTGATTAGATCATGAAGATGAGAAATTGTATCAATCAGTTGAGTATTCAAAGCCTGCATTCTATCTCAAATCTCAGACTCTCCACCTGAATCCTTTGTCCTCAATAATTTTTTTGATTTTGGTCTCGGGTTGAACTTGAGTCTGCCATGGAGAACATATATAGAAGAAACAAAAGCAATATCATATTTCCAAATCATACACTTCAGATTTGAATGTAAGATACAACAGCATTACAAAATATACTCACATTATCAGCAAGTTCATCTATAATGGCCTGCAAAAAAATCTTAAACTTAGCCCTCAACATAACAGTGATCTCATTCATGTATTCAAATATCATATTTACACAGGCACCTTCAGGCAGGCATGAGACCCATGACTTCAACTGTGCCTCGACTTTAGGTCGCAGTACAACAAGAAGCCTCTTGATAATGTTCAGGAACACTCCCAACTGAAAGAAATATGCAATTCATACTCAGGACAAGTGAATAGTGTCTATTAGGATAAGATACTGCCTATGCTTGGCATCTAGATCCAAAAACTCAGAAAAATATGTTCAATGAGACTCAACTCACTTGATTAGGAACAATGTAAAGGCACACTGATCGACATTTTGTAAGCTTCCGCACATATTGGAGACAAAATTTCTTGGGCGCCATATTTTCCTTGAGTGGTGCCAAAACATCGGCATACTGCTTTTCCAATGCCTCCACCACTACTTTTTCTACATCAGCAATGGCCTTAATAGAAAACCTTTGATCAGTTAAAAACCAAGGTTTACCACATAGGAGATGAATTCAACTAACAACAAAATAGTGGCAGCAACAATCTATAAATAAATCACCTGCATTCCCTATACGATGACCAATGAAAACATCACAAGTTCTGGGAACAAAATTATTGAATGAAGGATTGGCGTGAGATAGCAGAGATGAGGAATGGAAGGAGCAAATATTGCCCATAGCAAGGTGGGATGAGTTGCAACAGAACTTTTTTCTGTTTGTGGCCATATAAATGGTCCTCGTGGGTATAAATAATTTTCTAAAGAGGAGTCTGGGAGTTTTTTCACGCTGATGTAAACGCGCCGAGACAGTCAGTCATTGTTTGACACCCAATAACTTCAACGTAGATTCTTCACCCACAAGCAAGCCAAGCAAATCCACACCACAATCCAAGCTTTTGCAATCAATCCAATACAAGGCAGGGTTTCAAGAAAACATGTTCTTCTTTTCTTTTGTCTCCAAGTTCTTTGATACAAGATGCATAATGAAATAACAAGCACTTTTTACAATATAAGACAAAACCTAGAAATAAAATATTCATTTTCCTTTTCTTATTTTCACATTACAACCTCTTCACTTTGAGCTAATATCTAATAAGGAATATTTTTAACTTTTGATGTAATCTATTTCCCAATTCACTAACAAATGCCAAATAATTGCTTTTCAACTCAAAAATGCAATAATCCTGAAACTCAATATAACTACCTTATAAATTACTTTTCTCCTTTCAAATATTCTAATAGCATAATTAACATTTCAACAAACCTATTTAATCATTTGGACATATCAGGAAAAATGCACAAATGAAGCTAGTTAAAGGTCACCCAAGAGAATACGCATTAATAGTTCTAATCACATAGGGGATCTAGGATCATGACCAATTCAGATATTGATAAAATTATAAGTTTTCGCTCGGATACGCCATACCGAGACAAAAAATTACAGTGCACTTTCCTACGTTCACACATTTAAATAAACATCACCACACAACCCGAGCAACCCAATTCAGAATTAAAATTTTGGCAAAACAAATAGCCCAATAAACCCTAATCAAAAAAAGACTACCTTTGTCCATTTATAAATAAATCCCAAACATTTCAGGGTTGACCAACTGCTATGAACCTCACAATCACTTTGAATCATCTCATATCAACAAACAGTGTAACCTCTTATTATCCCATACCTGAGGGGTCTTCCCCAACCAATAGTATGCAGGTGCCAATTGACACTTGATGGAAGGTAGGTGATTTTCAATTCTATCATAATTACGTACTCCATTATATTGTTATTGTTGAAAATGACATTTTCGTCCACTCCACTACATTGTTGTTGAAAATGGAACATTTTCAATCACCCTGTTTCATACTCTGTTATATTACAGTCTAAGACATTAACAGTATCGGTTTCCATGAATCCATGTGTGATAAGCAAATTAGAATCTAGCCCCCTCTATCTCTTCCTGCAGTATTATAGCTGAAATTCATACACATTGGCTTGTGCAAACGCTTGGAAGATATAGCTTCAATAAGAAGGCCAAACTCCGCCATAGGAGGACGAGAATATTAATGTGGAACAAAAATCCCATTGTGGGGATATCCATCATAGTAAGCACTTGAAAATTGCAGGCATCTTATGGATAACAACTGCAAGGTAGAGATAACCATACAGAATGACACTGAAAACGTCGGCAATAGCAGTGCAGGAAAGGAGGAAGACGTTAACATATCAACCCGAAGACTTGAATCCCAAATCCTACCTCCAGATTGGCAAAGCTTTCAGTACGTGTAATGCCAGAAAATAGCACCTCCTGTGGACTGGGATTATTCAGAGGCATACAATTACAAAGGTGTGGTTTACCCCCAAGCTTGGCAGAGAGGTCAAAACCAAGGACTGAAAATCTTGAAGAATGGGTAAGTAGAAAGAAATTCCCTCGTGGGTGCACACATAGGCCAAATTGGCATCTCTTGGCAAGAGCAAGACCTAAAAATAAAATCTTCAAATGTAGAAAATATTGTGGAATGAAATTTCTCAAGAATTCTTAACATCGGGGAATATACACTACAAGATATAACATAAAATTCTCTGCAACAGGAAAAAAAGCCTTTAAAAATAAAAAATAGGGCATACCCACCAAGCAGAAACCCCAAGAATTCCTTAGCCACATACTTCTAGTGTTTGAACACAATTCATGTGGCTATGCATAGCTTCCTTGGAATTGCCATATATGATGTGGTTTCAAGTTCTGTCTAAATTTAAACCTCAAAGCAATGCGTGGAGTTAAGTTCATAACAACAACAAAATTCTCCACCAGACCACAGACTGAAGATTAATGAAGTTTACAAGCCCATACTAATTAAACATGATTCAAATGAAATGCAACAGAAAAAACCAAAGTGCAAGAAGCAGAAGAAACCAACCTCTGCAAATTATCGGTGACTTTGTGCTTGAAGCAGGCCGGAGGGTTGACTTGTCACTGCACCAGCTCCTTCTGAAGCCTATTACAAGCTATCCCGCTCAACCCCCGAATTACACACAAACATATACATATTGAATATATCCTTTCCCCCAAAAATACAAAAAAAATGAAGAGGCAGCCCTAAATAGAAACCTGTATTTTACAGAGTAGGAGAGAAAAGCTTATTGGTAGTGAGAGTTCCCCTGCAAGACGAAGCTTATTTTAGAGGCTCTAGGATGAAAATGAGGAGGAATTCCTCCTCCCACTGCCAGATCTGAACGAGACATAATTACGCCCAGCGTGTTTATGGCAGGAAGGAAATTGGCGGCACTGTTTCATGGAAAGCGATGATTCAGGGTATGTACAATATGGTGCTCTCCACAAGGGTTTAAGGCTTTCCCAAGAAATGCCGGAACGAAGCATGGTCTCCTGGAATGCCATGATTGTAGGATATGCACAAAAGGGTGTTCTCGATGAGCCTGTGAGGCTTTTCAATGAAATGCCTCAACCAAATGTCGTTTCACGGACTCCAATCATTGCTGGATATACACAAAATGGATTTGTGGAAAAATCTTTGGAAATTTTATTCCGCCACGTTTCCCACAATGCAGGACAGGCGTCTGTCTAGAAAGATCAAGAAAAATATTACAAAGATCCCAAATTTTTGGACCCTTCAATGTAGAACAGCCAAAACAAAAAGAATTCTCATTTTAAGAAAAATAGATACAAATGGGTTGAAAAATGAACTGCCCAATTAAAAAACAACTTGTCTCAATAATTCCCTCTCAAAATTTCACAAAAATAAAAAATCATAGGCAAAAGATCAATTTTTGTTATTGCACATATTTCAAAGCTCAACTAATACATGCAAGGGAAAACAACACTTACTCTATTAAAATAATTTTTGTTATTGCACATATTTCAAGGCCCAACTAATACATGCAAGCGAAAATATTTTTTGTTATTGCACATATTTCAAGGCCCAACTAATACATGCAAGTGAAAACAACACTTACTCTATTAAAATATTAGAATAGTGCATTCGATAAATTTATATAAGACAAGGTACACAATTGAACATATTTTAAGCATTCTATTGTAATAACGAGGATATCATCTACCTCTAAAAAGTCAGATTATGAAAATTAAACCAGATTTAGTCAAATGTTGTCAAAAAGAGGGGAATATCTATTGTAATTGAGCAAGATTATCCCTTTTCTTTGTTACCTCTATTGTCAAGAACTCTTCTTCGAATGAGTATAACCTTGAATGTAGATTTTAAATACACAAGGGTAATTGCTTGTATAAAATGACCTTATATATTGGATGGTTGGGTTGGTATACATAGATTAAATTATAGTGTGTATATATATAGAGGTCAAGGAGCTAAGTTATGTTAAGTCGTGACACATTATGAATGGATTGCTTCAATTTTACAAAATCATATTAGATGGTAAGGATTTGAAGAACAATAGTAGCTCTTGTTTTTTTTTAATTAGATATATATTACTAAGAAGTGCATGATACAATATAAGTTCAGTCCCATATAGGTAACCATGAGCCAATGGACAAAAAAACCAAGGATAACTTTAAGAACCCCCCCCCCCTTTCGAAGAAGGTGTAAAAACCTGGTAAATTGTGTATACTTCCTGAGAAAAATATTAATTTTATTGGCAAATTTTTTTGTTTTCCAGGAAAAAAATAATTGAGATTGGCGAATCTTTTGTAATCGCTAGAGGTCTGTGGAAAATCCTAGCGAATTGTAATTTTTTTAAAACCAATAAAATATTTTCATTGACGATTAAAACCTATTTTCAAACCAATAAAATATTTTCATTAGTGAATTAAAACCTATTTTCAAACTAGTAAAATATTTCTGTGGGCAAATTAAATCTGTTTTCTAAATAAAAAAATATTTTTGTGGGTGATTAAAATTTATTTTCAAACCCAAAAAAATATTTTTATTGGCGAATTAAACCAATAAAAAAATCATTGGTGAATTAAATATAGTTTCAAACCAATAAAAAATTAATTGGCGAAATAAACTGTTATGCCAATAAAAAATCATACCGTGTGTGGCGAAAATATCAAATATTGTTCTATTCCGGGACAAATTTTCCACACATCCAAATTCCTTCATTAAGTGTCCGGAATGGGGACAAATGTCAACATATTTATTATGTATGAAGCAAGATGTGAGCGCAAATTAATATAACTGATGACCATTCGATGAATTTTCGATGGACGGCTATAGTTGCATTCTGGAAGAAAATGTCTGAAACACTAGACCTGCAACTTTAAACCTCCAGAATAACACTTGAACCGTTAGATTTCCAAATATCAATGGTTGACATTTTATATGAGAAACCTAGCTTTTAACCCTCTGTGTAATCTTATGTTGACTTGCTACCTTCGGTTGCCGGTTGTCTAAGTTGAACCCTGAGACATCAAAACTGTGTTGTTTACCGACCTCTTATACCTAGTCTTGTCGGTCACCGCTTGGTGGGGATTCGAGAACGGGTCAAAATATTTAATCCATTGTCTAAGTCTCGACGTTAACCTAGCAGGGTCCACTTTTTAAATGCTAAGTTGCTAAATATAGAAGAACAGGAAATATTTTAGCAAATATTTCGAAGCAGCCTTAAGAGACTTAAAGGGTGAGCTATTAAAGGTTTAAATAAGACACATGGGAAATTCCTCGATAAGATGTTTTAATCTTAGCCATCCAATGTTGAAGAATTTAAGCAGACAGTAGATGGCTTGAGAAGTTAATGTGCGAGTAGGTTAGAGGGACCATGTTAATCCTAATCGTTCCCCGCTGGCCCATTGTCAGAAGATGCACAGGCGATAAACCCAATGGGCTAACGGGCGAACACCACGTAGCAAACTTTGCAGCCTGAAGAGAAGGTGGGATCTGCCAAAAAATGAGTAAGCAATTCTGTGTGGTAGAAAACTTCATCACGGCCATCCATCTTGCCATCTCATCAAGAGATCAACGGCTAGAGTTTGAAATATTTTAGCAAATATTTTGAAGCACTCTTAAGAGACTTAAAGGGTGAGCTATTAAAGATTTAAATAAGACACATGGGAAATTCCTCAGTAAAATGTTTTAATCTTAGCCGTCCAATGTTGAAGAATTTAAGCAAACAATGGATGGCTTGAGAAGTTAATGTGAGAGTAGGTTGGAGGGCCCAGGTTAATCCTAACCATTCCCCGCTAGCCCATTGTCAGAACATGCATGGGCGATAAACCCAATGGGCTAACAGGGAAATGCCACGTAGTAGGCTTCGCAGCCTGAAGAGAAGGTGGGGTCCGTCGAAAGATGAGTAAGCAATTCCATGTGGTAGAAAACTTCATCACGGTTGTCCATCTTGCCATCTCATCAAGAGATCAATGGCTAGAGTTTGAAATTGAGAAAGTGGCCATGGGAGTCATTCTGCTTCACGCGAGCGAGTAGTAATGGCAGTTTTAACGCCATAAAAGCAATCTTTTTGCATAATTAAAATCCGTCTAAATGTTTTAAAGCATCTAGAGGCAATTTCATTCTCTCGAGGCAATTTCAATCTCTCGACACAATTTCAATCTCTTGGCGATCAAAACAAGGGTTTTCAAAGCATTCAAAGCCGTAAGTTAAAATCTCGCCTTCTAAAATTCGCTGCTTGTGCTCACTATCATGGTTCTGTCAATAGGAATTACTGGTAAATTTTCATTTCTTTTAGGGTTTTGCCTTCTTAGATTGTTGAACTGCAAAATTTGAGCTTGATTGCTACTTTAAGTCAGAACCCTAGTTGTGAACCTGCAATTCTTCCTAAACTAAAAGCCTAATTTGCAAAATTCTCACCATAATGGCAACCCCACGAGCTCAAACCTCAATATCTAGAGAGACGAAAAGGCCCATAGTCCAGGACCTTCTTGATCAATTAAAGCCCTCCACTAATGACAAAGTAAAAGGTCCACTTATGTTCCAGGGTTCCAAAATTAAAGAAGGCCTCATAGATAAACATATCCATATCAAGGATGCCACCATACCACTTACAGGATGGTCATTGTTCAAGAACTGGTTTGGGAATAGGAATTTGAGTTCTCCTATATGTAACCCTTGGAGATTGGACATGGGGAAATTGGTTGTCCTAAATGTCTACATGGATGTGGACTTGTTAAAAGTTGTGGTAGCCAGCTATGATCCTATCTCCAGAGTTGTCAGGATGTATAATGGGATCGAAATGGTAAAGATCAGCAGGGAAGAGATTGCTGAAGCTTTTCAACTTCATGAGTGGAATGAGGATTTGGTAAAAATTGATTTGAAAGCCTTTAGGAGTGAATACGAGAAGACACGACACGTCTTTAAAATCATAATGCTGCCAAATCAACTAGCATCAGTTGGAAAGGGAAAGGGGAGAAATTGGTCCATTAGATAAGGAACCCTTCCCAATAAAGTATTTTGCTTCATATTTTCAGAAAACCTTCTATTCTTTGTGTCAAAGCTTGGGGTTTGATCCTGCTTCTGGAATGCCAATGGGTTTCATGTATATGGTTGCTCATATCCAACACCTCGCTTACAACATAGTATATGACTTTGCTTCGTACTTAGTAGATAACATTCACGAGGGTTTATTTTCATTAAAGAATGGTAAAAATTAGGTTCACTTTTGGTAGTACTCACTGTTAATGCACATGTTTTTATTCAAAAGGGCAAAATTCTTTGAGAATGATATGAAGTTGGAAAAAGAGGAGGATGGTGTTGAGCTGCCTGTCCAATGTTGGACAAGAATTATAGACAAGGATGATAAGATGTTTGATTTTGTGGAGTTTGAGAATGTCTTTGCATCAAAGTTGAGGAATGACCTAATCATGAATCCACCAAGGATTCCAACTGAACTACATGATTTTCTCAGGCCAAAAGAAAGGTCTAATTTAAAAATTGATCACAATTGGGGAGATGTCATCCCCTATCCAAATTTTACAATTCTCAGAGTATATGGCACTACGGTTAGACCACATGTTCTCCCAAGAGATGTGCCACTGAAAATTGGATTCCTTGAGGTCATTTGGCAGCTGGGTAATGTTGAAGATGGCCACTCATTAAACATGAGGAAAGGAACCTTCTTCCCAACATGGACAATTTTTGCAAACTTTGTGACGACTGGTGGAGGGTGGAGAAAAATGGATGAATTGCTTCAACCATACAACATGAGGAGAGTGCACCCAAGAAATCATGATCCTGAAGGTTTCATGGCTGCATTAAAAGTGAAGATCAGAAGCAGCCAGTTCATACATAACTTCAATTTCCCTAAAGATGTTATTAGGAACATCTTTAATTACCAAATACAGGGGGACGAGAAGGCAAAATGGATCACCTATGATAAGATGGTAAGGGAAAAATGGAAGACTGATCCCCAATATGACCCCCTGCAGCTGCCTCAATTCAAAAATGAATTGCAAAAAGTTGAATATATGGTCCAAATTTTTGAGCAAGTGGTTGGCAGGATGAAATGAGAGAGATTGGTTGCTAACAAAGGAAACGTTGTGGTTGGGGAAGAACAAGAAAAGGATAAGGGGAAGGTCCCAGTGTTGGAGGAAAGGCCTACCTACCAACCACCACAAAAGATCAGAGTCTTTGCAAGGAGAAAAGGTATTGTGAGGTGTAACATCAGAAAATGTCCCCTTGGGGGCTTTTCCCTCATAAGGTTTAGCTCCCGGGTCTTTAGAGTGCATTTAGGACATTTTAGTTCATATTTTAGCATCCCGATGGAATGAGACCTAGGTTTCATGGAAAATGGGACCTAGGAGGACCCGTTGAGATGTACCCTACCTAAAATAGGGGGGAGGACTTGGGCGCCCGTGCCCTAGTCCTGCCCTATTTTAGGGCAGCCCCAATTTCTGGCTGTCAGTTTATGACTGTTACTTGGTTCTTTTGCTGACACGGTAAAGTTTGATTTTTAAAATCTTGGTGGGAATGTTTTTAGGTGCATATATAAGCATGTTTAAGCATTCATTTGTAAACTAGATGATTATTAGCAAGCTATTGTGTTCTTAAGGTGATTCAAGGCTTTCATTGTGTTGCAAGAGCAGACTTGTTTTGTTTGTGTGTTTGTATTTGCAGATCTGAGCATTCATCTCCTCATGGAATGAAGAGCATCTTCCTCCCATGAGATCTTCACTACAAGGTGATATCATTGTACTTTTTATCATTGTTTCATTTGGATTTGGCCTCTGCCTCACAAGGGCATGCTCTCTCTATCTGACAATGGTGTTTGGAGACTTAAGTGTCCTATAGGGCTTGATTGAGGCAAGCCTCTAAACACCACAACCCCCAAACCAAGTCTTGTGATTGCAGGTTACAGGTGTCGCATTTGGCAAAAGTAGAGTTGTAAGAAGGATTGGCAGGCATCAAGGATTCAAGATCTGAAGAAAGGTCAGACAAAGGAGCACTTCCAGGACTAGGGCACCCGCAACAGTGTCCTCCCCAGACAGATCTCAGGAAATAGAAGTTGCAGGGCTGATCAGTGTCGGAAGGAGGTCCAAATTCCCTAAAAAAGTAGGTACCTTGGACTTGGGCGCCCGCACCTTAGTCCCTGACTATTCCACCTCGAAACCCCAAAAATAGGTACTCTGTGATTTGTTATTTTACTCTTGTCTGTAAGAGCTTTTTCTGTTATTCGTCAATTTGTTGTCGTATTTGCATAATTAGGGTTTTAATGGTCAATTAGACATAGGAGAAGGAAAAATTGATAATTAATTCCCTAATCCAAGTTTCCCTTCATTTGTAAGTGACCTAGGGTATGATAGTGCTCACCACTCGACACTAGATCCTTCAATGTTTAGGGTGAAAGGAGGATTCAAACATCTAAAGAAGAAAAGATTAACGAAATCTAATTTTACCCTAAACATTTTGGTGAACCCATGTTTTTGGACTTAAATTGCAACTTGATGAGTGTTTGTCTTCAAATTTGGTGTGATTTCATTCATTCATTTGGTCATTTGTTTTATTGCATGAGAAAAATTCAAAAAAAAATTGAAAAAATGGAAAAATACAAAAAAATTTGCATTGTTTGGCTTACTAAATTGCATCATTTCCTTCTAAATTTTCCTAATTCTTGATTTTTACATCAGATCTGATATAAACTACAAAAAAATCCAAAAATTCAAAAATTTGCATAGCATTTTTATCATTTAATTGCTGGAGTTTTGTGGAAATTTTGACAATTTTATATAACCTAGTAATTCCAAAATCTAGGGTTAGTAGGCAAAATCTTTTCTCAGATTTTTCTACTAATTTTAGAGGCTCATTCAAATTTGCATTTGGGTATACTCTTGCATTTTAGTGTAAATTTGCATTTAGATTTAAAATATTTGCATTTTTGCATAGAAAAGTTCAACAAAAACTAGCAATTTTGGTGCATTTTCATTAAATTTGCATGGGCATTTTGCATGTTAAAGATTTAAAATAATTTTCAGATCTGAGAGTAAGTCAATTTCATCATAAATCATTCTTCAAAGAATTCACATAGAATTTTGTGTCAAGATCTCAAACCTAGGGCTTCAAAAACAATGATTTTTGCTAAATTTGGCCTTATCGACTCTCTAAACTTGCACTATAGGTGTGTTGTGAAGGATATTTTTGAATTAATTTGTTGTTATCATGGTATTCATTTTCTTCCCCTCATAAAAATCTTCACAACACTCTTTTAACGGGCTCTTGTAGTGAAAATTTTGCAAAAAACTACACATTTTGGTTATTTTGGTCCTAGGGTTTGACCTAGTTTGCACTCCAAGCATGTTGTGATCAATTTTATGGATTGAGGTGACTGATATTATTGATATTCTTCACTGTACCTCCTAAAATTCTTTACAACACCCCTTTTGCTAGGTCTTGGAGTTGAAAAATTGTGAAAAATAACTTATTTTTGCTATATTTTCACTATGGTTTGACCTTAAGTGGTACTAAAGGCATGTTGTGCTGGGTATTTTGGCACCAAGTGGCTGTTATTACTTGTTTTCCATCATCATTTTCCTCAAAACACCCTTTGTTATGCTCTTTTGCATTAAATTTTGGTGAAAAAAGTGTCCATTTTAACATATTTTCACTATATCTTGATTTGGCATTATCTTGGATTTGCATCAAGAGTGTGTTGAGAGTGATTATATTACTATTTTGGACTAATATTAGACATATAACTTGCTTCCCTTGACTGAAATCCTCATAGCATCCTTTGTTTCATTCATTTGCATTGAAAAGCATCGAAAAGCCAAGCATTTTAGGCTATTTTTTGCTCTTATCTTTTGCACCAATTTTGAAAAGCTTTCAAAATCTGATTTGGCATTAATTTGAGAATAAAAACATGGCCTCTAATCATAATAGCAACAATAGGTTCCCTCCTTGACCTTACATGAAAAGAAAGGCTCCTGAACCTAAAATTGTCTTTACTCCTCATGATAGAACAACTGGAGAAAAAGAAGGACCTCTTTACATTATTGTGAAAATAATGGGAAACCCCGTGAATGGAACTCTTATCAATTCTAATTGGATGACTAATATTGCCACTAAGGAGTTCCTATTTTCACATCAACTAATTCAAGGTTCTTATAACCTCTCAAGCATGATGATTAAGACACATAAGGGAACCATTATCAAGCCTTTGGGTAAGATATCATTGTTAGTAACATTATTCGGAAAACATGTCGAACAATGGTTTGATGTCGTCCCCATTTTTTACCTCTTTCACATTAAATTAGGACATCCTTGGCTAAAAGAAATGAAATTCATCCCTTCAACAATACACCATTGTCTGAAATTCCCTCTGGATGGCCGTATAATCACCGTCCCTCGAAACAAGTATAAACCTTTGGTTCAGCAAAAACATTACAAGTTGAATTACGTTTGGGATAAAACTGAAGTACCTAGTCCCTCTAAACAAGAAATGACAAAAGATAAACAAATCATATGTGAAAAAAACTTTAGACCAAAAGGACAATGTCCCTATGCTGAGGTTCCTCCCCCGAAATCCTTACAAGGATCGGGAGATCATTGTCAACAACAAAGTGTTCCACCGCGACAAATGAGGTTTGATCCTGGTGCTTCATCTTCTAATTTGCACAAGCCTATGAAAGAGGATAGCCCTATATTACAAAAGATAAATGGTAAAACAAAACGAAATAGAAAAGCAAGAGAAAGAAGAAAAAGAAGACAAGAATATGCTATAAACCTTGCCTCTCAACAAGAAAACATCAATCCTAATATTCAATCAAACAAAGATAATCATAACGATGAACAACATAATGAGAAAGATATCAATATAGCTATGGTACCATATGTCCCACTGTCCTCCAACATTAGGGAGTGGGAAGATGACAATGATGATTTACTTATAGATAACTTCTAGCCCAAAAGGGGCCCTATAGGTAAGTATCTCTAACCCTTTATCTCTCTCGTGATGTGCTTCCCCCGTGATGTGTTATATGTTGTTTAGGCCTCCTGGGATGACTTCAGATTCTCCCGTAAGGTTTGGGATACCAGGAGACCGCCTTTGTTGTGACATTTTTCTATTTGTATCATCATTCTTCTGTATTGCCTCTCTCTCTGATTTCATTGTTGTGTGTTGTGTCTTATGGACATAGCGTCATGGTTGGTGACTTGGGGCCACCCTCCTACATGACTATCCCTAAGACACTTGTTTTCTCTTCTCTTCTTTATTGTTTCCCTTCCTCTAGTGTTTCCACCTAGCGAGCGGATGACGACAAACATTCATACTGATGCGGACCTAGTGTCCCTTTTGAGAGCAATCAAAAAATGGACTATAGTTCCTAATATGACGATGGGGTTGTATATCTTATCTGACACTTGGCTAGTGGAAGCACTCGTGCTTTCCGCGTAGTGAATTTCATGATGTTTCTGTCGCATTTACAAACCTTAACAATACTGGTGCTCTGTGCACCTTTGTTTGCCTTTGAATCTAGCCTTGGCGATACTCGATTCAAAGAGCTTCATGATATAGCCCTACGGTTATCTTTGAACACCAAATTCGTTGTATAACCTTGGCTCTTTATGTGGTTAATCATATGCATTGATGTTGTTGTTTATCATGATGTTGTAGACACTAACATGTTTCTTGCAGGGATGTGTTTGTGGGAACATTTGGCGATCATAAAGTACACGTCACCTCTGGGGGGCATGGGCTTTGTGAAAGTCAGTGTTCCCTTGTGTGTTTTCTTCCTACCTTAACGTGCTTGATATCAACAACTGATATCAACCACCTTAAGGTGTGGGCATATATAAGGTAAGTTGTCTATTATAGATGTTAGCAATGTGTTTGACCTTAGATGTAGAGACTTGCGCCCCAGGGTAGTGCATCGTGCATCCTGAGTTTGTTTGCAATCAATCAATCAATCATGTAAGCCCTCTACGGAGGAAGGGATGGTGTATTTCTCAGAGCAGATTGCATCATCCTGTCATTTTCAAAAGTCCTTTGTCAAGGCGGGGAGCGGTTATGTGACTAACTCAACCCTTAAGCGTGTCTTCGGCGATTGTTGTGGTGAAGCCCAATCGTCGGTGTGTCCCTGTAATGTGCCTGAGATGGTGTTGGACCTAGAAATAGGTACACTCCATCCCTTGTCTGCCGTGTTTTCTCCATGTCTTCAAGTGTGTGTTTTGGCGTGCTTGTTTTGTATGGCGTGTTTGTTTCCCCATATGCAGAGACCAGTGCCTTTGAGTAGTGCTTCATGCATTTTGGGAGGTTTTGTGTATATTGCGTGTGTGTTGCCTTATATATACAGAGACCAACTCCCCTAAGTAGTGCTTCATGTATTATGGGAGCTTTGTTTACTTCCCAGTACTTGCATTCACATTTCATATATATGAGAAAAAGAAAAGAAAATATATCATTTCTATCTTCCATGCGTTAATGTGTCTTCTATGCATTGACTGTCTGATCTGTGTTCTACGTGACTGTAACTATCTTCTCTGTGTTTTGTGTGCCTATTACTATCTTCTATGTGATTAGCGTGTCTTCTCCGTGCTTGGTGTGTTTGTTGTGTTTTTGACCTTACTTTAATGCATGTATTGGCCTTGCATTTATACATACATTAAAGTGGGGGCTAAATGTAACGTCGGAAAATGTCCCCTTGGGGGCTTTTCCCTCATAAGGTTTAGCTCCCGGGTCTTTAGAGTGCATTTAGGATATTTTAGTTCATATTTTAGCATCCCGATGGAATGAGACCTGGGTTTCATGGCAAATGGGACCTAGAAGGACCCCTTGAGCTGTACCCTGCCTAAAATAGGGGGGAGGACTTAGGCGCTCGCACCCTAGTCCTGCCCTATTTTAGGGCAGCCCCAATTTCTGGCTATCGGTTTATGACCGTTAGTTGGTTCTTTTGCCGACATGGTAAAGTTTGATTTTTTAAAATCTCGGCGGGAATGCTTGTAGGTGCATATATAAGCATGTTTAAGAATTCATTTGTAAACTAGATGATTACTAGCAAGCTATTGTGTTCTCAAGGTGATTCAAGGCTTTCATTGTGTTGCAAGAGCAGACTTGTTTTGTTTATGTGTTTGTATTTGCAGATCTGAGCATTCATCTCCTCATGGAATGAAAAGCATCTTCCTCCCATGAGATCTTCACTACAAGGTGATATCATTGTTCTTTTTATCATTGTTTCATTTGGATTTGGCCTCTGCCTCACAAGGGCATGCTCTCTCTATCTGACAACGGTGTTTGGAGACTTAAGTGTCCTCCAGGGCTTGACTGAGGCAAGCCTCTAAACACCACAACCCCCAAACCAAGTTTTGTGATTGTAGGTTACAAGTGTTGCATTTGGGAAAAGTAGAGTTGTAGGAAGGATTGACAGGCATCAAGGATTTAGGATCTAAAGAAAGGTCGAACAAAGGAGCACTTCCAGGACTAGGGTGCCCGCAACAGTATCCTCTGTAGATAGATCTCAGGAAACAGAAATTACAAGGCTGATTAGTGTCGGAAGGAGGTCCAAATTCCTTGAAAAAGTAGGTACCTTGGACTTGGGCACCCACACCTTAGTCCCCGACTATTCCACCTCAGAACCCCAAAAATAGGTACTCTGTGATTTGTTATGTTACTCCCGTCTATAAGAGTTTTTTCTGTTATTCGTCAATTTGTTGTCGTATTTGCATAATTAAGGTTTTAATGGTCAATTGGACATAGGAGAAGGAAAAATCGATAAATAATTCCCTAATCCAAGTTTCCCTACATCTCACAGTGACCTAGGGTATGATAGTGTATTGCCACTTGACCCTAGGTCCTTGAATGTTAAGGGTGAAAGGAGGATTTAAACATCTAACAACCTAAACATTAAACAAATCCAATTTTACCCTAAACATGAGGAAGCAACAATCTATTGCCACCCCAACTGCATCTGAGGATTCTAAGCCTAAGGGGTCAAAAGCTTCCTCACCATTGCATGAAATGCCACCACTGTCTCCCCCAAGGCAAGTAGCTCCACAAGTAATTGAGGTAGATTCACCTTCAAGACAACCACTACCAAAGAAGCAAAAGGTTGAACAAAGCAGCTTGGTGGATTATCCAGATGACTCAAATGATGATATCATTGTCATTGAGGAGGATATGAGATAGGGAATGCCCTCTCCCCCTAGGGAGATAATAGAACCAAAAAGTAGCCTCAGGTTGGGCAAGGCAGACCTCAGGGGGATGAGCAACACAGATGACCTTAGGGAGGAATCTTGCAAGACCTTCATGACAGATGATTCATTTGTCCAGACCCCTACTTTTAGAGAGTTTGCTTAGAGGGCAAGGAGAGATGAATATGTTGATAATGTTGCCAAAAAGAGAAGCTTGCACCTTGAATTACTAGAAGCAGTTATTCAGGCTAAGGTTAGAAAGGAAATGAAAGAATAGTTTCAGAAGATAACAACTAAAAAAGGTAGAGACTTGGTGAAGGAAAGTAGTATTTTATTGCTACCAGAGTGGGATTTAGCCTCAATAATTGCTTTTCACACAGTGTGGAGGCACGACAAACCATTGTATGAAACAAAGGAGGAGGCAAAATTGTCTTTGCAAGGGTGTGCTTTCAGCGAAGAATGGGAAACACTTGCTATTTGGGCATTGGCCCTAGGTGCAAGGAAACCTACAGTTGCTGAGCCTACTCCAAACATAAGTGGAGGGATAATTATTAAGAGAGTGTTTGATACCCCAGCAATTGAGGCAACAAACATGTCAATGAACATTGCCAAATTCACAAAGGCAACAATAGAGAATATCACTGAGGAAAGAGATCAATATAGAACCAAGTATAATGACATGGTTGTAGAGTATAATGAGATTCAACAAAAGGTTGCCAAGTTGGAAACTGAAGTGGCATTGTTAAAGAAACAATTGCAAAATATGCATGCTCATGCCCCAACATAGACTGACTCTGCTGTCCTTCCAAAAGTTTCAATGGAAATCATTCCATACAATCTTGGAGATGCACCCCTACCCCTTGCAGTTGAGGAGCCAAGCACATCAAGTGCAACTCCATCAAGTGAGCCTATTAAAGAGGAATTATTGGATCAAATTGAGGCATACAAGAAATTGATGTCACAAGTCAATGAATCACTTTATTCAAGTAATATGAAGATTGTAACTATAGTTCTTGAACACTTGAATAAAGGGATTGATAGGAGATTAATTAGCATTCATTCAAATTATTCTTTTATGTTTGATGTGATAAGGGATTTCGATAAGAATAAGGATGTTGTAACATCATTAATGGATACATGGATCCCTAGAGCCTAGGCATTAAGAGACATGGCAATTGCAACCAAGCATGTCAAGGATGCACCTCCTAACATTGTCCCAACTCTCAGGCTTGTAAATTCAATTAAGGATTTTCAAGGGTTGGTAGGTTCTTTGGAAAGAAATATCAGGGAGCTTGTCAAAAAGTTTGATGAATGGAATTTCAGTCTGCTTCATATTATTTTGAGTGAAAATGGTGGGGTTAAACCTCTACAATTGTGGAAGGACTAGGCAAAACAAATAATATCTGCTCAAGTTAAGCTCATTTGTGACACTATTGATTTAGATATGTTGAGAAGTAGCATGGATAAACTGATTCACACTGACATTTTCTTAGAGGAATTTGACAAGGAAGCTAATTAAGTGGTTATCAAGTACACACCCTACAAGACCAAAGTAGACAAACTTGTCAATTTCATTTGGCCAACAGAGGAGGAGTATCAGCTATGGAGGTCCAACTATGTTGACACTTTAGATTTCTAAAGTGCTGAAGTATATGTAAATGTTAATGTTTTGGTGATTATTGTATTATTCATTTATTGAATATATTTGATTTGAGATGATTTTGTTGAAATTAGAAAAAAAAAAATTACTCCCTTTTTTATAGTATTTATTATTAGTTTATTGTATATAAAATTGGTCGGATCTTACATAACAATTTACAAATATTGTGCTCCTTTTAATTCAAAATTGGTGACATGTGTCATAGATTGCATACATGGAACATAGTTTGAAACTCTATTAAGTATTATCTATATACTTAAGTCAAATCAAGTATAAATATTTGCATGTAGATTAAATTCACTTGAACAAATACATCATATCACTTAAATATTGGTATGCTTGGAAAGATATCCAAAAGCTTTGAAGCCAAGCGCCATTAATGAAGCCTGACTCTATTTAATGGAGCCCAAAAACACTTTCTCATACCAAATATTGAAGCTAGCTTAACAAAGAAAATGGATATGCCAATTTGCCTTATAGCGCTGCAAAGGCAAATTGCTTTCTTGGGATTCATCAAAAACTCAAGGCTTAAAGCGATAACCTCATAGAATTGCTTGTTTGCACTTCCTGAAGTTGGAAACCATGAAAATGGTGCTTGGGAGGGATTTCTTAATAGACATAAACATATACAAAGTGAATTCTAGCATAGCTTCTTGGTTCTTGGCATCATTGCCGGACCTTGGAGGTGTGAAGGTGGATATTCTCATTCTGTTGCGAGAAATTTTCAAGCCAGATTTTATGGGTAATGATTTGGAGGTGGTAATTGGGGTAGAGATGGGTGTGGGGATTCCATAGTCTTCTGACCTATCATTGGTGGTTTTTGGGGCAGAGATGGGTGTGGTGGTTCCGTGGCTTCCCTTTCTTCTCAACATGATAGATGGGGCTCTCGCCTGCCACCGTCACTAGGCCACCATCGGTCGAAATTTTCTAAGGTGTACTCGAGCTCTCAACATGAAGCTGAATATGGAATGGGTGCTGCGCTTCGCAGACCTGGTGGAAACATGCGATTTCTATGGTTTCCTTTAACTAGTGTTTTGATTTTTGTAATGTAATTTTGATGTAATATATGTAATCCATGGATTTTTTTTGTAAGAATATGCCAGGGGCATAGCTATTCCCCAATTGTAAGAATTTTTTGAATTAATATCAATTGAATACTTGCTTTCAGGGCTTAAATTTGACAGTTGTATAGCTGTATTTAGGCATTTTTGTTGTAAAATACAATCAAAATTTTAAAAAGACTATCATATGAAAGGAGAGATTTTGGACAAACTGTCAAAATTTATATAGGATTATGCTTATATATATGGTTTGAGGTTACTATATAATCTACGTATACTAATGTATGCCATAGTATTTTAAAGGCAACATTGAATAGATTACTGTCATAAGAAAATTGCTTGACAGGCAAGGTCGACTGCCAAATTTAAGCCCTACGGGCCTTTTTGCAGATTTAAAACATAAAAAATATTTGCATGCAGATTTAAAACATAAATCAATACAAATGAAAAAAGAAAGTTGCCAGCAAATTGACAAATTACATTATAAATTGTTTATATCATAAATTACTTGACCGTTCGATGAACATTTGATGGATGGTTATAGTTGCATTCCGGAATGAAATGTACAGAGCACTAGGCTTGCAAACTTAAATCTCCAGAATCACCCTGGAACTATTAGATTTACAAAGATCAATAGTTTAGAAATTGATGTGAGCTGTCAATGCAGGACAGCTATCGGCCATATACTAATTGTGTAGTCCGGAAGCAACATGTTGACTTGACGTTTCATTCACTTTAATGTTTTTTTACTTTATAAAAAAAAGCAAACTTTCTACTGCTAAGTGATTTTATTTTTAAGTGAGAGGGTCAGCACACGGGGAGATTTCAAATTGCTAATTGCAGTGCACCAAGGATATTTTAGATTGCTCATTGCAATGCCACTTCCAACAAAGCTGGTATGACAAAATATATAATTCCTAGGCTACATTTCATCATTTCTTAAAATCTTATTTTGTCAAACTTTTTTTTTAAAATCTTATTTTGTCAAACTTTGGGTTTAGGATTGAGAGACTTAAGAAAAATTAAGGAGGACTTAAGAAGAGGGAATTCATAATTTCACACTATATAAGCATGTCTACCACCACTAGCAGACCAGACAATGTTTTTGGGAAAGGCTGAGCAAGTTCCGATAGAAAAATGGATTACTCTAGATTGCTTAAAACCTCAGGTTTGACTGATGAATACCATGATATTTATGATCCTAACATCTATGGTAAACATACCTCAGAACTTAGATTTTCATGTGAGAATAAGGCTACCAAGAAAAAGCAAGTTAATAGTATCAATGCACCGTGGGTAACTAGATTAGGGCGCATGATGTTACATGAGGTTTTCCCTTGCCCAGAATTTATCATGCTATGTGCCCACAATTATGATGATAACAAAAGAGCAATTGTAAATAAGGATATAAAAGAAGAAATTTTATCCATTAATGCAGAAGAATATGGAAAAGTGTTGGGGTTTACAACCGAAGAATTTGGAGACGTCCACATTAACCTAGAAAAGCTTGCTAGTGATTATGAAGCAGCGGATGAAAGGGACAAAAATGTTTTCCTAAATAAAATAGTTCAAGAAAAAAACAAGTTGAAAAGTAACCATAAGCCTCCTTATCCTTTGCAAATTTTTAAATCATGGGTTTAGGATACTATTTCCATGCTAGCATTTTGCCTCAGACTGGATAGCAATTGGGAAGTGGATGCAAGCCTCCTTGAAATGGTATATAATATCCATTATGGTATTGGTGTACATGTCAAATATAAATTTATTGAGAACATTGTAGAATCCATGCATAAACAATTTTTAATGATTAAAGGAGGTTCCACCAAGACATTTAGGTTCACAACCTACTTGTGCTATTTTTTTCTATTCAAATTTAGTGGAATGTTTCAGACCAATAAGCTTCAGATTCAGCCCTATAGTAATGCTGAGGAAAAGAAAATAGCTCTAGAATATGATTGGACCACTAAGATAAGGATGCATGCTTCTTGAAGGAACTACAATCACAATGCCTAGATTGCCTATATCATGTAGAGATTTCATTCAACTAGGAAAAGAAATACAATTGGATGATTGGTACTTATTGGAAGAATATATTGTGCTAAGATTTTATGGATCAAGAGTAGAGCCATATAAACTTCTAATACATGTGACAGAAAGGATTTTTGCATTGGAATATGTATGACAGATGTAGAGTACTGATGAACTACACTTTGTCGGTCAACAAAAGAAGACCTTATTTCCTTCTTTACCTGTTTCATGTGGAGGGTTCACATTGGAGAGAAAAGCATTTAAGGTGGCACATGATCTTTTGAAATTTTTCAATTTTGATACTATCTATCACTGGCAGCATGATCCATGTGAGACCATTAAAACAATGATTGTAGCCAATAGGAATGCTGCAAGTAGAATTCAACATCAAAGTAAACTCTTGCTTGAAAACTTGAGAAACAAGGATTCGTGAGATGAGGTCAAAATAACAATGGAGAAAATTGCTACTGAGAAAGGTATTTCTTTTGAACAATTATCAGCAAAAGTTATGGCATTGTACTAAAATACAGGAGCACTAGCAGAGAATGAAATCAGGAGGTACAACAATTTTTATGGAAAAAGTGATAAACCATCTATTAGAGCAAAAATGCTAGATTCTCTAGATGAGTTTGTTACAAACAAATATTGGTCACGATAAAAAAAAATACTGCATTTTGGTCTATGAGGAAGGAGCTAGGTGAACCAAGAACTGTTGTAGAGTATGGAGAAATCGATGAAGATGAAGAGTTTAGCAAATTGTGGAATATAGAGCATCCCAATGAACATGAAGATGAAGAAACTAATAGTGATGATGAACCTGATGATGATAGGGATGAACAAAGCAATTTCAAACCTGGTTTAAGTCAGGCCACAAAAGAAGCATATAGTTCAGGAGCAACCATAGCTAAAAATATGAGTTATCATGGTGGTGGTTTGGGGTACCAAGGACAAGGCATTTAGAACCTAATAGATTTAGTCACCAGAAAACCAGTTGATAAACGAGGACTTGGAACTGAATCAACTGATAAAATAGACCAAGGGCATACAAGTACAGTTGAGAGAATTTATTTTGTTATAGTTTCAAATCCTAATCCTCATGGTCAGATGCAATCACAACTTGGACATGCCCATGGTGGAGAGCCTAGTGCGACTGGCACTACCACTAGTGGAGAACTTAGTCAACATGTGCTACAACAACAGGTCCAACAACAAATTACACACAAGAGGACACCAATACAAGATACCACACAAACACTCAGTGATCAAGGGATATAGAAGAGACAAAAGATTATGACAGGTCCAAGTCCAACTACAAGTTCCACCACAAAGGAGTTATTTCCAAGAACTCCCCCAGTTAGAGTGGCTGCAACAAAAATTGCAAGTACTCCTATTCCTTCACCATTCAAGAATTCCCTTATTCCTGTGTCCCCAGGTTTTGATTACATTCAAGAGTTTAAAAAGAAATAAGAACTGTATAAAAAAGAAAAGAAGCAACTGATGGAGAGTGTGTCTGTTGTAACTTCAGAGCCTGCAACAACCATGATATTACCCACATTTGACAAAAATTCAAAAATCATGGAGTACATAATTGTTGTTCCCACAGTTCAAAATAAACCAGAAAATCAGATGGATCGATCTAAATTTTAGGTGAGCAGTTTGCAATTTTATTTTTCTGGATTAAAAAATACTGACAAAATTAATATATCAAAGAAGAATAATGAATTGGTGTACACATCATTGCTAAATCATGATAGAGAGAAAAAAAGTTGCAAAATCAAATAGAAAAATTGTAGGCAGACTTAGTAAATGAGAAAGCAAAGAGGAAAACAACAAATAACAAGAGCAATGAATTAGAAAAAAGAATAAAAAAATTTGCCTCTCCATCAACAAGCAAAGAGGATAAACAAATAGAGGTGGAATTGAATGGACTAAAGCAAAGGTTAGATGAGAGAAAAAAGAAATATGATGAGGAAAAATCCACTTCAGAAAAATTACGACAGAGCATTGGGAAAGAAAATGAACAGTGGGAACAAAAATTAGAGAAAGAGAGAAAAAAATGAAACATTGGCCGCAGAGCTTATGGAAGCAAAAAATGAAGTAAAATCTTGTCAAAATAAGTTAACTGAATTTTGTAGACAAACAATGAGGCACATGAAACAAAAGATCTGGGAGGAAATAATGCAGAGGATTGATCATTTGTGTGAATTGTTTCAATCGATTGATGCCATGAGACTACATCATAATAAGCTAAGCAAATATTTAATGGACAAAAAAAATGTGCAACTGTAGGCAGAAGAGAAATTTGCAAATCAAGTTCTAGAAATAGTCTACAAAGCCAGTGATAATGAATTGATTTCAAAAGGCATTACTAATCGGATTGAAGCCTCAATAAAGGTGACATCTATCATTCAAAAGTGTTCAAAAATGCGTGAAACAACATAATTTGTGATTGAGGCTGCAACAAAGATTAAGGAGGATGAAAAGGTAAGGAACTTGACAAAGCTTGGTTTGCCACAGGCTTTTGAAACAAATGAGTGATTCATTGGAAAGGATAATTTCAGAAAGAAGATGGAGGATGCAAGGAAGATTGATTTGGATTAGTTTCCTCAGAACCTAGATGAGGTGAACTTTTTGGATTGCATCAAACCATTGATAATCTTCAATGTATCTTTGGCTGAAATATTCAAGTCAGGATCCAAATTGAAATTCGATCATACATTGTTAACAAAAATTCAACTCAGACAACATCAGCTAGAAGAAATGATAATTCCACCACCTGAACATTGGAATTTGCTAAAAAAGTTGTTAGAATGATTTGATATTGATAATATGAGTTTCCAAGTTCCAACTCAGCTCTGTGCAGAGTTGTCTTTGAGCAAGATTTTGCATTGCCTCTATGTATTCCTTCATTTGAAAATTAATAGAAAACTCAAATTCAGTATGTGTTGATGTTCAATTATTTGTATTATTTATTTTATCAATTGAGTAAAAACTCTGGTTTCAACTACTAGATACACATGCAACGATTGTTGATGTTCATTGTTCTATATGCTATTATTGTTAATATGTTAAGCTAATGTTATTTACCATTTCAAATGTTTTATTCACATGCCATTTCCATTGAGACTACCCGCTATCCCTCTAGCTTCAGCAGTGTTTAGATCTATGACATTGAGGCAGCGGGGAACGGTCTGGATTAAGTCTGGGCCCATCAACTTGCGTGCTATTTAACCTCCTTAGTCATCTGCCTAGCAACTTAACTTTCTTTTATCATCAGACGGTTAAGATTAAAACATCTTACCGCATATTTTCCCATGTGCTTTATAATTCATTTAAGTAGCTCACTATTTAAAAACCCAATGCAACTCCTTTGAAATATTTTTAAAAAAATCATGTCATGTCTTCTAAAGTCTCTTTAATGGTCCAGATGAAGACACACGTCATCTCCTCGCTATCCCTCTAAGAGATGAAATCTTTTGGTGGGCCCCCCACGGGCTAGCGGGGAATGATCCAGATTGACTCTAAAGATGTTGATTTTCAATGCTTTGATGTTCAACGCCTATAGTGGACAATGGGTCCCACTTTGATAGGCAACAGGTGTCACTAGCCCGCTATCCCTCTGGATTTCTTAAAAAATTATTTTATTCAAGCAGGCTGGTAGGAAGCGGCCAAGATTCAATCTACGAGATCCAACGGCTCTCATTAATGTTCAAATATGCACATTTGAATTGTTTGTGACTTAAAAGAAGACATCCCTAGGTTGACGGGACAAAGGGACTTAATTCACATAAAACTTGGGTGTCAAGACTTAAGATAAAAGATGACATATTTAACCCCTTTAAACATTTTGACAGATAATGTTCCCAACCAAGCAGTGACCGATGAGACAAGGCAAAGGGGCCGGTAATACTGACGGGTTTGATGGCTTAAGTGTGAACTTGGATGACCGGGAACCAGTGGTAACAAGTCAACTTAAAATTATAACACAAAAGGCTAAAAGGTTAGGTTTATGTATGAAATGAAGACAAACTTTAAACTAGCAGATCAAATGGTCTGTTGTAGGAGTATATTTCATTTTCTAACTTAGTTGCGAATAAGGCACTGATCAAAATAATTCATAAACTGTGAAAAATGATGCAGAATCACATATCAAATCAAAAACCAAAATTCTACTTTACTGCAATTTTTTTTATGTTTTATGCACAAATCAACTTTAGCAAAGAAATATTAAGCATTGAGTTGAATGATGAATCACTGAGTACTCGTAAAACTTATCAGCATGACACAATTAAAATATGAAATAATTAATAATATGTTAATGTATTCAATTTGATTTACAATTTCAAGGAATACAATATAAAATATCATCAACTACAATTTTGGAATATGGTTCATGAAATGCAGTATAAATACCTAAAAACTACTAATTCACTTCCATTTCCCAAATTGAGTCAGGGCCCTCAAACTGACATTCAGATAAAGAAAAAGAGTCATCTTGATTCAAAGTCTGGTCTTCATTTTCTTCATCTTGATTTTGAGTCTCAAAGTCAAATTCATCAGTCATTGAGTGACTATCATTTGTCCCACCACCACCAACGTTTGAACTTGAAGTGTTGCACAACCCTCTTCTTTCGCATATGGACTTCCATACTGTAAGTGCCCTTTCATAAAGATTTTTTTTTGCATTATACACACTTCCTAACACCCTCAAGCAATTTTCCAAATTCTTGTCTAGTTTGTTTCTTATCTTTGATTTCAAAAACCCCAATGCACTGAAAACTCTCTCATCTTCCACCGAACCCAATATCATTGTTTGACATAAATCAGCAAGTTTGAAATATTCTAATATCGAATCATGCAATATTTCACTCTAACCCAAGTTTTTCCAAGCCTTTGTTATTGATCCCGCTTCAAAGGGATTCTCCATGGCATTAAACTGGTCTATTATACTTCTTGCAATCTGACTACATTGTCCTCTAAGCTTATTCCCATCTATTATTCCTTCTATTGTTTGTCCATTGCATTCTATACTTTTCGAAAAGTATGAGGTCAAGGTAGTTACTTTTTGATGAAAAAATCTTGGGCTATCTCGGTGGCCTTGAACCCAAAATTGATGATACATAATAGACATAGCATCAAGTATTTCTTCTCGAGGGAATCAATTATAAATCTCTGTTGAAATATTGCTTGCAATTTCCTTCAAATTATTACTAACAGATTCAACAATGCCATCAAAATCTTCCTTTCTAACAGGTACTTCTCTAATAGAGCACATGATCGTCTTACAATGGTGCATTGGTATCTCAAATCCACGTACAAAGGCACATAACTCCCTACTTGCATTAAATTGTAAATAATTTTTAGGATGATTCAAATCTATAATTATTTGCCACCTATAAAAATTTGGGCTTTGAGAAGTTAGATCTAGATATAGCTTATCGAGGGCCATGCATGTCATTCTACGTAGTTTGGTATACTCATAGATATACATAGTTCTGTCTTGGGCTTTCTTCACAAGATTGTTCATTTCATCCAGCATGGGGAGAAGACTAGCTAATGTTAAGAGTGTCTCTTGTATACACCTAAAAATGCCTCATGTCAAATTAAATAAATATTTTAATTCTTATTTCATCTATCAATTAAATAAATATTCTAATTTATTTAATTGGTTCATTACCCCAAAAATTAAATAAAAATCAATTTATTTAATTAAATCATCAAAATTCTTCTAATGTCTCATCTAATTAAATAATCCTAAATTATTTAATTAATCCCAAATTCCTCTATTCCAAAGTTCGAAATTCCATAATTCCACATCACCTCATCCATGTCATTCTTCAACCTCACCATGTTGCACACATAATTAAATATTTTTAATATTTAATTAGCTAATATCCCCTCACCCACATGTCCTATTTATCCTCCAGTCAAATAAGTTATCTGATTAATCAATTGAGTTCACTGGTCAATCAATTCAGTCAACTCTCCAATCAACCCAGTCATTTGATCAATCTATCCAGTTAACTCTCTAATCAGATCTGTTAACTCCCATAACTCATGAAAGGAGCTTGGACACTTGTCCTCTTCTAATTTGTGCACATTCCCTCAAGCTTTCTCAACTGTACACATCACAGATAAATTCCTCCAGTCATGGATCTATTGACACTTAGACTTGGTCTCTCCTCAGCCTATATAAGTAAGGTCCTCACACCCATTTCACATCCATATAAGCTTTGACAATCGTACTCTGCAGAAATCCTACCAGCGTACCTTTGGCAAAGTATCCTCATTGCATTTGCATAACCTCATTATCATCATAATCATCCAATCATGTCTCCATATCTTCATCATCCATTTTCATTAGAGTTGCATTGTTAGTTTAATCTCCATTGCATAACCCAATCATAGCCATTCTCCTATTGTCATCTTCAATAGTAAAGAAGTACACCTTATGAGAGCTAAAATCATACACAAGATTGATACGAGATAGGCAACAATGGAAGTTACGAGGTAAATAAGATCTATGAATGTAATAACTTTGTTTGTTGTATTTGCATCAATTTCATTGAGTTATTGGATATTTAGTTGTTTAATACTATTGTTCATATTTCCTCTAACATTTTTGGCGCCCACCATGGGGCCACTGCCCCGTTTTTAACCTCCATTTGAGTTTTTGGTCGAGTTGCAGGCGTGATAGGTCATTCTGGTGCATTTGATTTCTAGTTCTGCGCATTCGTGGAGAAATACCAGTCCTGCACATTTAAAACACTTCTTTCTATGCATTTGTCTTTCTATGCATATAACTCATCTTTCTGCACATCTGACACTTCTTTCTGCGCATTTGTCTTTCTGTGCATATAACTCATCTTTCTGCACATCTGACACTTCTTTTTGCGCATCCATCTTTCTGCACATATGATACTTCTTTCTATGCATATGAAATTTGTCAGTTTTTAGGGGTTTTTTGATAAATTTTGTTGCTAACTTGGATTGCAGGTATTTTCAATCATCAATGGAGGCCATTAACATAATGTTCTTGCAGATTTAAGAGCTAGTTTATGCATTTCTAGTTGCATCTTGCATACAAAATATTCAATCTAGTTTAATTAGGAGGAGTAAACCATTGTTCATTCAACTTGCATTATAAATCTTCATCTAGTTTAAATTAGGAGTAAATCATTGCTTATACAAATTGCATACAAATTTCACATAGTCCCAACTAGGTGGTTAAAAGTGAACAAATCACTACAACAAATCCCTATGATTAGCTCCCTTTTTTGCTCCATTTTTTGCTTCCACCCACTGTTTTAATGTATTTTTCTCCAATTTTTTGAAAAAATCGATGCTATTTATCAGGATGGCACTAATTTTGGCATTTTTTGCACCAGTTAGATCAAGTAGGCACTAATTCAGGTGCTAATCAATGCCCAATTTAGCACCTACTTTTACGCCTACTTTAGCGCCTAATTTAACATCTACTTTAGCGCCTAATTTAGTACCTACTTAACCCCTATTTTAGTGCCTACTTTAGCACCTGTTTTAGCACCTAACTTAGCACATAGTTTAGCACCAAATGTAGCGCCTAATTTGGCTCCTAATATATGGTTACTTGGGTTTAGGAGTATTATTTAGGGTTTAGGGTTTATGGTTTTGGGGTTAGGGGTTAAGGTTTAGGGGTTTAGGGTTTAGGGTTTAGAGAGAGATAGAGGACCAATAGGGAAATATAGAGGAGATCGAGGGGAGAGATAGGGAGATAGAGAGTGAGGGATATGGCCAGAGAGATAGGGAGAGAGATTGAGAGGTAGAGGGACAAAGGCAATAGGGAGATAGAGGTTTACGATTACTTGGGTTTAGTGGTTTAGGGTTTCTCAGGTTTAGGGGTTAGGATTTAGGGGCATTATAATTTAGGGTTTAGGGTTTATTGTTTAGGGGTTAGGGGTTCAGGTTTAGAGGTTTAGGGTTTATATAGAGAGAGGAGTGATAGGGAGATATAGAGGAGATTGTGGAGAGAGATAGGGACATAGAGAATGAGGCACATGGCTAGGGACATAGAGAGAGATTATTAAGAGGTAGAGGGAAGATAGAGATAGGGAGATAGGGGAGAGATAGGGAGATAGACTAGGTTTAGAGTTTCTTGGATTTAGGGTTTAGGGGTTTGTGGTTTAGGGTTGCTTGGTTTTGGAGATAGTTAGAGATAGAGGAGACATAGATTGGAGAGATAGGGAGATAGAGAGTGAGCGAGATATCCAGAGAGATAAGGAGAAGGATTGAGAGGTAGACTAGGGATGATAGAGATAGGGAGATAGGGGTTTAGGGTTTAGGGGTTAAGGTTTAAGAGCATTATTTAAGGTTTACAGTTAATTAGTGTTTAGAGGTTTAGGGTTTAGTCTTTAGAGAGAGGACCAATAGGGAGATATAGAGAGTGAGGTACATGGCCAGAGACATAGCCAGAAGAGATAGGGATATGGAGAGTGAGGGACATGGCCAGAGACATAGGGAGAGAGATTGAGAGGTAGAGGAACAATAGAGATAGGGAGATAGGGAGATAGAGGTTTAGGGTTGCTTGGGTTTAGTGTTTAGGGTTCAGGGGTTTACCATGGTTTAGGATTTAGGGGTTTAGGGTTTCTTAGGTTTAGGGTTTAGGGGTTAGGGCTCAGGGCTTAGGGGCATTATTTAGGGTTTATATATGTTTTAGGGGTTAGGGGTTAGGGTTTAGGGTTTAGGGGAATTATTTAAGGTTTAGAGGTTTAGGGTCGCTCAGGTTTAGGGTTTAGGGGCATTATTTAGGGTTTACAGTTGCATGTCAAAAGAAGTCTTTCTCTCTCTCTAGATCCCTCAACCTTAAATAATGCCCCTAATCCCTAACCCCTAACCCCTAAACCCTAAACCCTAAACGGCCTGAGCAACCCTAAACCTCTATCTCCCTATCTCTCCCTTATCTCCCTCGACTCTCTATCATCCCTCTACCTCTCAATCTCTCTCCCTATCTCTCTAGACATCTCACTCACTCTCTATCTCCCTATCTCTCCCTTTGTCTCCTCTATCTCTCCTAATCTATCTCCTCTCTAGTCTCTCTACCTATCTATCTCTCCCTATCTCTTGCCTCTTTAGACATCTCTCTAGTCACTCTCTATCTCCCTATCTCTCCCCTCTGTCTCCTCTATCTCTCCCTATCTGTCTCCTCTCTATCTCTCTCTACCTAGCTATCTTTGCCTATCTCTCTATCTCTTGCCTCTCTCCCCCTATCATTCGACCTATATCTTCCTATCTATCCCTTAATCTATTAATTCTCCCCCTCCCTTATCGATGAAGGAAATGTACAAGAAAGCTAGGACTCTCTCTCTCTAGTCTCTTCCTCTTTGCCTCTATCCATCTCCCTTATCAACAAAGCAAATGGAAACAAGAAAACTAGGACATGAAAAGAGGGCTAAGGATATAAATTGGTAGGATGAAATGGAAACAAGATAAAAACTAAAGTTCATTGGATGGGAAGAATGATGAGAGGAGAGGTGGAAATTAATAGTAAAATAGGGAAAATTTGGTGGGATCTAAAGGGAATTTGGAAAGGAAAAGGAAAACTAGCTAGGAAAAGGATTTAGCTAGGAGGTAGATAGGTCAGAGAGAGAGAGAGAGAGAGAGAGAGAGAGAGTTCTTTTTTCATAATGCATTAGTTAATCACACACTTCACATTTGACATCATGCTAAAAAGATCAAATAAGTTTTGTATTTCTTCTCAACTATTTCATTTCTCTATCTTAATTACTTAATATCTCAATATTTTATTCTACTCTCAACTCCTTGTACTTTAAAGTTTAATTAAATCTAGGATTGGACTTAAATCTTCTATTATAGGGTATGATTAATTTCCCTACATTTTTTTGAACTCGCAATTTCCATGCCTATGTTTAGGATAAAAAAAGATTGATTTTTTATTTTGAGATTTTTGTGGTTTGCATTTGTTGGAAACAACGCAATGCCTTTATTTTTGCAACAACGCAATGCCTTTATTTTTGCATTCCTAAGAAACATCTAGGATCCTTATTCTTGTATATATTTCCAAAATCCAATTTTGTTTTTCTGTTTTAGGAGTAGGGTTTAAAGATTATAGAAAACATTAATCCATTGTTATGTTCTTGTGTTGACCGTTTGTTGCCGGTTGTCATTCCTTTAAGTCACAACCTTAAGTCTTGATGTCCGTGGGTTGACTGGCCCCTTAGCCTAGTCATTACCTATTCCCGCCAGTAATTCCTAAAGTCTTATAAAATGAAAATCACACCGTCATGGAGCATGTCAGGATGACGTCATACCCGACCATGATAGACCACCAATTGTCTGTGTAACCTTTGCCTGCGAAGTGTCTGCCTCAGCCAATTGTCCACCACCACATGTCAGTGTTGAGTGTTTAGATCCAACGGTTGCACACCAGCGCAGGGGAATCTTCTCAAAAAAAAAAATTCACCA
Organism: Cunninghamia lanceolata; assembly: GCA_027924645.1. Taxonomy (NCBI): domain Eukaryota; kingdom Viridiplantae; phylum Streptophyta; class Pinopsida; order Cupressales; family Cupressaceae; genus Cunninghamia; species Cunninghamia lanceolata. The sequence goes on from BSBN01000070.1 coordinate 914,205, forward strand.
CGAGATGGCAAGGTAGAGACACATGGTATCCACCGATTAAAAAGTAAGTGTCATAAAGGCACATGGGCCCTCCTCGACTACGATGCCACAAAGAGGTGACATGCGTCCAGTCCGTGCTAAAGACTTGGCTCATTCCCATTGAATGATGACTTGTCAACCAAGATGACTAAGATTGTCAAATCTAGTCAGTGAATCAAAGCCGTAGATTTCAAGAAAGGTAACGAAAGATCAATGGTCCATATTAAAAAATACAAACAATGAATATTTTCGAACGACTGTGGCACGAGTAGAGTTATGGTTGCCACGACCTCCATTAATATACAGAGTGGTATAGGAATTTGATGTTATAACAACATAATTCAAGTTATTTCCTGTCATTCTTCAAGAAGCAATCATATTCAGAGCCGAAGAATCATCAGAACAAGCAAAGAGAAGCAATTCAAAGCATCTGCGACATCCAAAACTAGTAAGTCATTGTCTCTCCCCTGCACTTAGTTTTCTATCTGTAAGAATTTTGTGAAACATTTAGGGCAACCATTAACCCTAGGTTGCCTGCATAAAATACAAAATGAGTCAGTTCGGTGAACCTTTGACCTCCAAACGTAGCCTTGATGAAGACATCATGATTCAGTGTCCTGGCTTGTCTAAAAGACCTTTGACAAATTTAGGAGAGGTTGCTAGAAATGATAAAATATACGACCTTTGTGTAGACTGTAGAGATGCTAGGCTCCCTATGTCTGCTTGGAGTTTGTTTGAGCATTGGCACAAATGAAGTGACTATAGAGCCCCGATCTGCCATGCTTGGACATTAGACTTGGCCAAATTGATATGCCCTAATGTCTTCATAAACACAGACTTAGTGAGAGTTGTAGCAACTAGGTATGACCCTAAGACCATGTCTGTCTTGTCTGGAAATGGTAGTGTTATCATTAGATTCACAAAGGCCTACATTGCTACTGTCTTCAATCTTAATTCTACTACTGGTATACCTATAGACTTGAATGCTTTTAGAGAAAAATACAGAGGTCTTAGGTATGCATACAGAGCTTACAACTTGGCCAAGCATAGATTGAAGGGGGTTGATGGAGCTCTGATCAAAATCCCTGTCATAGAAGAGGAACCTCTCCGATGCAGCCTGTTCATGGAATATTTTGTTAAAACTTATCATAGCTTGTGTCATGTGCCCAGGAGAGATGCATCAGGTAGAATGTCGGTGCCCCTAATGATGATGGCAGTATATATCCAAGATTATGAAGCTGACAAGCCATATGATTATGCAGGGTACTTGCCAAAGAAGATGCATGAACAAATGATGGCCATTAAGAACAATATGTATACTCCAGGCCCCCATGTAAGGTTCACTTGGTATTAATTAATGTGCCACATGATTTTGTTTTCTTTGTTTGGCCATTGGGGCAAGGAATTGCATTTGAGAATGACTGATGCAAAAGGTAATGCCATTCTAGTTTAGATGTGGACCTGCATGCTAGACATTCACTTCAAATATGCTAGTTATGTCACCTTTGACTCGGAGCATTTTGTGAGGAAAGTATTGGGATTCCTGGAGCCTGCTGCATAAAGGATACCAAAGGAAATTAAGGACTTTCTAAGACCAATGGAGGGAACCCCCCATCTGAATATCAATCACAATTGGGGAGATTGGTTTTTACATGAAAATACAACCTATATCAGAATCTATGGGTGTGAGGCTCCACCCTATTCCTTACCAAAATTTGTGCCTAGAAGAATAGGATTTATGGAGATCATCAGACAACTGAATGCACTAGATAAGGAACAGTTTAGAAAGTGTAAGAAGGGATCTCTTATCCCAGCATCTCTGAAGCTTCATGATTTTATTATAATTGACAAGAATGGTTTAGACTAGATCGGTTTCATGCTGCAATGTTATATGATGAATATGAAGGCAATAAGGCTCTTTGATCCTGAAGGCTTTATTCATGACACAAGGCATAAAATCGGTAGGCCTGGATATCCACACCATGTCCTGCTTGATTAGGATACTATCAGAAATTTTGAATCAATGCAGTAAGTGTTTTTCTTGAGAAATAAATGGAAATTGATAATGGATGCAGAGAAAAGGAAGAAAAATGCCAACTCTTCATATCAAGGGGCATTCATTGAAATTCAAGATCCCATTGAAAGAATCAAAATGTTCTTTGAAAAGGGAGATGACTTGATTGCTGAGGCACCTGCTAGAGAGGAAAGGCCCACTTATCAATCGAGCAGTTCAAAGGGCAAATATATTAGGAAAAGTTCCCCTAACTCCCCTGATGCCCCTGCCCCAAAAAGAGCAAAGATAATTGATCTTGAGACAGAAGATAAAATGGAAGTTGTGAATTTGGAGGAAGAGGTGGCAGAGGAACAAGATCCACAACCCCCACATCAATTGCATTCTCCCCCAAGGATAGCACCATATGCCTCCCTAGAGAATAGGTTGATAAGGTCCACAATCAATAATGAGGTGGACACCGAAGATGTGAGGGAAGTGGCATGCAATCAATTTATCTCTGATGATGCATTCATTGCCACCCCAAAATTTAAATCCTTTGTGTTGAGAACAAGGAGTGAAGAGTTCCAGAGAAGGATAGAAGAAGTAAAAAGTGGTACAAACCCTTCAGAATGTGATGCTATCACAAGGAGGCTTTTGGGTGAGGCGAAAAAGGATATCAGTGCCATGACTCCTGAAGAAGGGAGAGCACTTGTGAAGAAAAGCAAAATATTACTATTGCCACACTAGACATTATTAGATGCTATCGCATTTGATACTATTACCAGGGATGATGCAGATGTAAGTGGAGAACATGCCAAGAGAGCATTGCAGGGTGCTATCTTTGACCCTAAATTTGATACCTTGGTTATCTGGGCATTGGCCCCAAATGATAAGAAACCAAAGGTAGGCTTGGAGGAATTAACTGGTAATGTACTCATCAAGAGGGTGTCAGACACCCCTGCTCCTCAAGTAGCCAACTTGAATGTACATACATCACATTTTGCAGAGGCAACAACACTTAAATTGCAGAATGAATACAATGAATTATTGGGGAAATACACGAAGGCAATGGCTAGGCTCAGTGTCTATGAGAGTCAACATCAATTGGAAGCTGGTCCATCCCAAACTCCCCCAATCATACAGACTGTAGAATCATTGCGAGTGGACACACAACCCCTGCTTCAAGAGATAAAGTAATTGAAAGAAGAGAATAAGAAGTTGAATGAAGGAATGGAAGGTAAAATGAATGATGTGGCCACAAATTTAGTTAAATATAGAGTTAACAAGATATTGGCTAGGTTGGAGGAGACCCATAAGTCTTACTCCCTGTTAAGGATAACACATGAAAAACATGAGTCAAACAAACAGAGACTATCAGCTATGAAGACCAAGTGGCTGCCAAGGACTGGGAAAATCAGTGAATTTCTCAGGTGTTCTAGATATGATTCAGAGGTTCCTCCTGAGATGCAGTTGGTAGCGGGAATGTTGGAAAATTTTGAGGAGGTGGTTGTTTATCAACTAAAATTGGATACAATATTAAAGGATGAAATGTAGGTAATTGAAAAGCTGGACAAAAAATGGCTGCCTCATATTTTAGAAGCTGATGGGACTACAAAAGACTTGAATAAGTGGAGGAAGGAAATCATTGATAATGGTAATCAGTTAATTCCATCTTGTTACAACAAAGGAGACCCAACTTAGCATGTGTTAAGTTGGACACTTGAAAGACTGCACATGGTAGACATTACATTTGAATTATTTGGTAAAAGTGTCAAAGGTATCCTAGATGCACAGTATGTTAGCCACAATGGTAAGATAGAAGAAATCATCTCATTTCCTTGGTCGACTGAAAGAACATACGGTGGGTGGGAGGACAGATATGGATCTAAATAATGACAACTTGGCTATCATCTTCCAACCACAACAATGTAGATCCCCAGGTAGCTCCTCGTGTTTCTCAAGGCCAAACACTCCTTCCTTTCTGTTTCCTTCGGTGCAATTAATGTTTCTCCAATGCCTTTAGGCACTTCTCTGTATTCATTGAATTTGAAAGACAATGTATTAATTGTTGAGGGTACATGTTCCTGTTATATAATGGAACTATATCACTCATTTGTTGTTGTTGAAGACTTGGAAAATTTTGAAGAATTAAGGAAAATGCAAAGCTTTCTGGGCTGTTCTATTATCTTTGCTGTGAATTTATGAGTTGTATGTTCATTTCTCTATCTTAATTACTTAATATCTCAATATTTTATTCTAATGATGAAGAAGAATATTATGATCATGATGTCTTTATTAAAAGTGTTGAAAATGAATAGAAACATGAGATCGTTGATAAATTGAAATATTTGTGCAATCAATTAGCTAATATAGATGATAATATGTCCACTTCATTTTTCATTGACAATCTTACTCAAGTACTTATCACAATTAGATAACATGGCATAGATACAATTAAGGATATATATGAAAAATAATTAAAGATAAACAAACTCCTCATGTGGTAGGCACTGGTCATTCTCTTTTGAAAATCATTCCCTTGTATATATTTTTAAAATCCAATTTTGTTTTTCTGTTTTAGGAGTAGGGTTTAAAGATTTATAAAAAACATTAATCCAAATCATATGCCAAATTGGGTTAAGTGAAGTGGATTATTTAATTGACAAAATTACATAAGCTCCTTAATCTGTTTTGAAGTCACCAGCAAACTTGAAAGTAAATTGTCATTGGTGAAACAAGGTAACACCCACCTAGGCTTGAACAGAGCCTAAAGTGCAGAGAATTTTGATTAATCTGAGAAATTCTATTAGTTAGCCAAATTCACATATAAAACCTAATCATAAGATTTGGCATAGCTTTAGGGTAACATACATCAGCAACAGAAGCAACTACTCTCAATGTTCATACTGCTATGTTTACTCATGTTGCTGTGAAGAAGTTAGAACAAAGGCTGCAAGATTATGAGAAAACTCAGAATGTAATGAATGATGAAGTAAACAAATTGTATTTTGAAAATGTGAAATTAAAGAAACAATTGCAAGCTAGAAATGGATAAGAAATAACTCAAATGAAAGTGGATTATGTTTGATTTCTCCTATGATATCCTTTGATTACTAGGGGTAATGCATCAACTTTACTTTGCATCTCATCAATTCTTTTAAGGATGACATCTATGTTGGAAGGATGAACATTAGGAGTTATGATTAAAATGGGAGTGGAAGTGGCAACATGAGATAATACGTGGAGTGTATTTGTTTAGTAACATTATTGCTCAAATTCGTAAAGGTTTGATATAAGTAGTTGTGTAGTAAGATTCATATCTTGCCTATCCATATGTGCAACATGTGCATCATGATGAAAAACATCTTCCCCATTAAAATATGTAGTAGTAATCAAATCTTCAATCATAACTTCCTCACAAAATGAGGATTAGGTTGAGACCTTGACATTCAAGAAAAATATAAAGCAATGAAAAGGAAATTGCATCCAAGTAATCCTAATTTTTTCTGCCAACAATTCATACCAAAGATTGAACAATTTAAGGATATTACAATAGGTAATTTGTATCAACACAAATAATATTACTGAAGCATTTCAAAGTTTAGGCCATAAGAATCATCCTTTTTTAAGCATGGATTGCAAATAATTCTGAAAATTTAGAAGTCTTGGTCATTAACATTATTGTCTGCTACAATGTCATCCAGTGTATCATTGTCAATGTTCATATGTTCTTTCAAGTATTTAATACTATCATCATCCTCATCTTGACCTGCATCATCTTCATCATCATTGAAATCTGACTGTAGACCATCTATATTGTTACCAGATGTATTTGGATCATCATTTTTGATACCATCCATATTATTGTCTTCCATAACATCATCCAACTCTAGATTGTTGTCTTCTTGTGCTTGAACATAACCATCTTCAACATCATCATGGATGTCAATTTCTTCGATGTTCTCTAATCCCTCTCTCTCATTTTGTTGTCCATCATTGTTTTGCTTAGTATCCATTAATGCATCATCAAATACATGCCTTAATCTTGGATCATAATGTATGACAAATATCCATTTCGGTCCAAAATATCTTCATAGAAAAATACCTGCACATGAATGACATACATATATTAGACGTATGGTATAACAATTTTATTTATTAATAAACACATGTATATAGTCGCAATAAACTATGAATTAATAGATTAATGATCACTACCGCTTCTTGTTTGAGTTAAAGAAATACCTGCTCACAATGAATTGGTAGAACAGAAGGCTCCTTATCCTCCAGTAGGAAACATGAGGAATCTATAGAAAACAATCCACTATGGGTATCATGTCTTCGTGTCCTCTCAAATGCTTCATACCATCTACACTTAAAAATACAACATTTAAAAGAGCAGTAATCTAACTCAATAATTTCTTGTATTTTCCCAACATATTGTAGATTCCCTACAATTATATTCTTATCTTTTGAGCTTGATTGACTGGATTGCTTGAACTCAACCATGATGCCACAATCGAAGGATCGTCTCTTTACATCTACACTTTCTACATGATAATGTCGACCATATGCCCACATTGCTGGATATTTCCTCGCCTGTGAAAGACCATTTATTTCAGTGAAAACAAATATAATGACAAAAATTAAAATAGTTAATAGTGTCAAAACTGTAAGGAAACAAAATTTTGTAAAATTCCAACTATACCTTTCTTTCACATCCTCTAGACATGTTGATTTCATCTTCTGTTATGTTTGAATCTATACCTGCATCTTCTATTTGATTTTGAATTTGTTTAGTAACCCATTCTAGTGTGTAATCTTTGCCCCATTCCCCAAGTAGATCAGTAGGAAGTGGAGTATTCCTTGGGTTTGATCTCTTAAATTGTCTCCTTGCTTCTAACACTTCTCTCTTTTTGTCATACAAATCAATCCATTTGTTTATAAAGTCCATGTGGCACAGAATGAACTTGTCGAGTATAGCACTTTTGTCTACACCTATTACATGTCAACATGTTTATTTCAAACTCCAAATGTCATGTTGTTAATTTGACAAATAAATTACAGAGTAAATTAATGATTGCAAGAAAAAAAACCACACTAATCATGAATTTACTTACTAATTTCTACTTGAACACCATTAGATTGTGGTTTTTCTCCATCAATAATATCTGATGCCCGTTTTTCATCCCAAAAGCATGGCCCATCTTCAAAATCCTTACCAAGGAATTCACAAAGGAAGAAAAATGCTTCATTCAATACATACCCTTCAGCCACGCAACCCTTTAGATGTGCCATTTGTTAGACATATCCTTTTAGAGTTTTCATATACCTCTCAAAGAAAAATATCTACCTTGTTGATACGACACCCACCAATTCAATGTCATCGACTAGGTGTATAAGTAAATGGACTTGTAGGTCCATGAAACTTGTAGGGAGCTCCTTCTCAAATACACATACAATTTCTGCAATTTCCTTCTTCCATTTTGGCACTTCACATTCGTGGATCTCCTTGGAGGTCACCCACCTAATATAAGAATAGTAAATTAGTATGAACCTTTAGTCAAAAATTAAAATGCAATATAATATCTCTATATCTCTAACACATGAACATTTCATATAACCACATACCTTGTAAATGTTGACAATCGACTTATGGCATTCCTTAAGTCAACTGTAAGATAGGAATCCCCCCTAATTGCCAATGGCATGATATGTTATCAAACACATTTATGAAAGGTCATTAGTAATTTTTTCTCACACAACAAAATATCAAAATATTTAATACTTAATCAATGTTACCAGTAAATGTTAAATGATGATATATTATACCTTCATAAAATTATGAAAATCATGTGTTTTAAATCCTGTGATATGTCCATCAACTGTAAAAGCTTTAGCCAATGATGACCCATAGCCAGTAGGTGTCCTTATTGAATGAATGACATTTTTTAGTTGGTCTAGCTCTTTTTTTTTTCAAAATCCATGGAGCTTCTGCATATGTTTCATTTCCCTGTTTGGCCACAAATGTTTTCTATCAATTTTGGTACGCGAAAGAGCAATATCTCTCCTCGAAAACAAGGTGTCCTTCTCTTTGCCTAATAGATGTCAAAATATAGAATCTGGGACATTTTTGAAGACGTGCATAGGATCTAATAGGTTAGATATTAATAGACCCTTCCAGTAAGGGAGCTCATAAAATATGGATTTCCTTTTCATTCCTTCTGACATATTAACTACAACTTGTTCTGGTTCTTCAATTGAATCACCCCGATCAAAAAAATTCTCCCAACCTTTCAATTTAGCATCTTCATACTTCTTAAGCCAATCACTTGGACCCATAATCATGGGAGGGCCTCTATTTTCAACTTTTCCATCAAATTGATTCTTCAAGCGATTTCTAAACTTATGATCTAGTGGTAGAAAAACCCTGTTGTTTGCGTAAATAAATTTATGTAGATCTTTAGAATACCGCCCTTGAAATTATTCTGCACATCTTGGACATGCAAATATCCCCTTTGTTTGAAGCCCTGCAATTCAATAAGTAATGTTAATAACATCAAAAAAATAGTATAAAACTAAGTATGAAAGTTGGGATGAAAATAAATTATGAGTGTAAATACGTAAATATTTTATCTTACTAGAACAAACACCAAGTCCTGGGAAATCATGAATAGTCCAACATAGCACACTGTACAACATGAAGGACCTATTTGATGGGGGATATGATATGTCATACATTCTTATGCCTTTCCATAGCAGTTGCATCTCATCAATAAAAGGCGCAAGATAAACATCCATGTTTTTAACTTGATGTTTTCCTGAAACAATGACAGTGAGCATAAGGTGCTCCTTTCTAACATCATCCATGGTGGAATATTGTATACTATCAATTCGACTGGCCAAACACTATAATTTGAGATTAGGAAAGAGAATGGGCACACTCCATCAATTGCAAGACCAAATATGATACTATGGGGTTCATCTTTGAACTTTCTTGGCCATTTTTCCTCTATGTGTTTCATTACTTTGGAATTGGCCAGAATTCACATGAATCCATCTTTACTCTTGTTCTTTGCATGCCAGTCCATCAATTGTGCAAGTGATTTGCAATGAAACATTCGTTGAAGTTTAGGTATAATTGGCATGTGACATAAAACTTTCTTTGGAACTGTAGGACCTTGTACATCTGTACGATATCTCTTCTCTTTGCATACAAGGCATTCTATCTTGTTTTGATATTCATCTCTGTATAAAATGCAATCATTTTTACATGAATGAATTTGCTTATATTCAATCCCCAACTCAACCAACAACAGACGAGCCTCTCTGCAAGTTGATGGCAACACATTCTCTTCAAGGAATATTTTAATTTTTAGTGCCCTGTAAGATTGCCAGAGATTAAATCAATTGAATGTTTGACTTATGATGAACATGTTTGATATGTCGATCTATACTAGGACTGTTTATATACAATATATGGTTTTAAAATCCCCTTAAAGAAATATAAATGAAGGTGATGAATGTTTAGGAATTATGTACACCAATTGATAATTACAAAGTAAGAAATAGATTTCAACTCACTTCAGTAGGGTAGTGAATCCTTTGTTTGACCAACCAAATAGTGACTTGATTTCTAATAATATTAATGTGCATGCTAGTTTTTAGGTTCTTCTTGCACCTGATTTGAACACGGGTGTCTTCGCTGGTTGCTTGATGGAGTCTTTCAAGTTGTTATCATCAACATTATGTTGGTGCTAATTACCCTTGCTATCATCATTACTGTCAACCATATGATCATTATTGTCAACCATATGATCATTATTGTCATCATTGTTTTCATCCCCAAAGAAATCTGTAAGCATTTCATTCAATCCTTGTTCATGCAGTGCATTTTCACTATCATGATCATCATCATTAAGGCTAGGTGGCATGTCATCAGTGTATGCGGATCTCATCAGTTCTTCAAATTTGTCAGCTGGTAGTATTCTCTTCAATAATGCTCTTTTTGCCCTGGTATTGTTTAAAGGATGGTTTGGATCATCCTGTCTAAATCTTAATAACCTTGTTGGATCTTGGGTATTAGTATGTGTTTCATCAACATATTCTACCTATCAACAAACTCAAGCATTATTTAATGTTTGGCAACAATTGGATAAATCATAAATGTATCAATTTTAAAGAAATATAATCAAATATGGCTTAAAAAATATAAATATAAATTTAATGAACATATATACATCAATTGAATAATGGAACATTATTTTATAGACTACCTTTTTTATACGATAATTTAAATAAAACACAATTTTGACAACATAGTTTATAAAACATCAGTCCACACTCATTTATTATTCTTTGGTTTTCTACCCTTAAGAACATCCTTAGGGAGACCTTGTTCTTCCCTCTTCTTTTGCGCAGGAGTGCGTTTTAGGAAGGGGTAGGGTAAATACAAGGAGATGGGGGACCAAAAAGTCGCCACCATCTCCAAAACTAAAACAAAATGCAAGTGTGTTATAACGCGCTCGCGTTTTGCTTTTAATAAAAGTAAAAAAAGCCATTTTCTGCTCATTCACTGCATGACTTTTCTCCTCGCAGTAGCAAAGAAACCAAGCAAAAATGCGATCGCGTTGAAAAATGAGGACATTGAATCAAGTGCACCTGAGAAAACAAGAAATTCACAATGCCACCTCACCGCCAAAGACATCATCATGCAACTTTGGAGGCTCCAGCACAGGAAGAAGGTAGGGTTTGTCTGATTTTTTTTGTTTTAGAACAATATTTTAGTTTTGCAATGTTTGATTTATTTTTATATTGCATTTACAGTTATTGGAGAAGAAGAAAACCTAAATCCAGTTGAGGATGGTGAAAACAACCCCCAAAACCCTCCAAACCCTCAAAACTTACCTTCACCTCCTTTTCATGTAAGGGATAATCAAGAACACTAGTTAGGGATAATAGAAGAAAACAAGAAACATCTTGAAACTATTATTCAAACCCTAAACAATCCAAGTGGAACCATTAAGCATAGGAGGGAACTTGCAAAATCACTACAAGAGATTGTTTCCCACATGGAATTGGTGATGAAACAAATCACCAAATTCCAAGACTATAGGGAGAGGAGTCGGCAATATTATGCCGACAAGTTGTCATATGAACAAGTCAAGAAGGAAAAAATTACAAAATCTCAATTATGTGCACAATTTATTAATCCGAAAACTGACCAAACATTAGAGGAAAGTTGCAAACAATTTCCTATACATTGGTGTAGGAATGAAGACATATCTTGAAACTTTTGGGATAGATGGTACATGGTCTTCGATGAGCAGCCATGCAACAATGATGAGGTACCACAATATTTTTTAAGGAAACTCTATTGCGAGTTCATCCTCAACAAGATTCTGAATTATTTTGACATTTGTGAGTTCTAGGGTAGAGGTGGTGGCTCTGCCCAAGATAGACCCGGGGCTCAGCGAGATGAACAACATTTGCCTATACCTCGAGCGAGGCTAGAACGTAGGTCACTCCCTTTGGCTTTGAAGGAGAGTGTCGAGCTAGAGACTTTACATTCACTGACTACTCTCACCCAAACTCTATCACATGCAGATGATTTTACCCAGGGTGATGAGGGTGAAAGTAGTAGGCGTCATGTGTCCCCACATTTGTGCAGTACATGTGGGAACCTATGTGATTATGGGATGCAGGAGGCACGGCAGGACTCGGTGACACAGGGGTAGCATGTTGCGATACAGGAGTAGCATGATGCAACATAGGGGCAAGAAATATTGGATGATCTTGTTCTCAGTGACGATCTCTTACAGGATACATTTGGTATTGACTCTCAGGTAATTTGTTACAAGTTTCATATTGATTTAGTATATTGTTATTTGAAAATTGTAATTAATTTTATATGATTATCTATATTATAAGTAAAAAATAATCTATGTAATTGTTTGCGCAATGAAATTCCAAAGTCAGAGTCTTCATCCTGCCTCTGTTAGCCATCCATTAGCGGGTTATGAGAGGAGGTCAAGTCAGCAGGTAGGTAATTTATCACATATTTGTAATTATTGTAGATATGTCAAAGGTAATATTATTTTGTGACAATTTGATGATTTCAACAGTCACCAGCACCTCCACAGTTTCCTTGGTCCCCTAGATGCCAAACCACCACTTTTACGGAGGTAAATTTAACCATTTCTAATCATTATGCATTTTTAAAATAATGTTATGTATTTATTTTGTTTGAATAATCTTGAACTTGATTTTTAGATGCTGAATACAGTGGAGACTCCTCCTCATCTTCGTGAGTCAGCGCAGATAGGCATTGATGCAGCCATGATGTTTGCAAATCTTTTGACTGAGGTATGAGCCAATAACATGAAAATATCATATTTTTGTATTTCTTTTTTATCTCATGTCATTTGATGTACATAAATGATATTTATGTTTAGTCAATTTTGCTTCTTGATGCTTCTCACAGGAGGTCACAACTCCAGTCCGTCCAACTACGGACAAAGAGAGAGACAAGATGATGGAGAGTGATCATCCGTTGGTGGTAAGTGATCAATTACATTTGTGATGTTATATATTTCATACATTTTCTCTACTAATGCACATATTGTTTGTTTATATTAATAGGTGCAGTTGGATGAACTTTATTCGAAGAGGTCTACTTGACAGCAGAGAGAGGATGTGTCACTGACTAGCTCTCCATCTTCACAGTCAAAGAAGGGCCGCTGATTATTTCCTAAAAGTGCATAAGAAACTAGTTTTTAGGAACTTTTTTGTATGCCTAGATGGTTTTGTATACATACTTTTGTATGTTAATCCGATGTGTATTTTTGTATATTGCCTGTATGGCTTTGTTTGGACACACCTATATGGCTTTTTATATAAACTAGATGTTATGTTCATGACATTATGTATATGACAATTTATATTAAATATTTAATATGATAATCAATTATTGTTACAAGAATTTGGTTTTACAAGTGCCAATTGCATTTGCTTGAAATTTTATGAATCGTTTTCAAATAATCCATTTTGTGCATATCTTGCAATCATTGAATTCTCTGGGACTATGCATTTCTTTGAGGCATCATTTCAAATAGTTCACGTGCCTTGTCTATGCTTCCATACTTTCCATACATGTCTACAAGGGCAACTTTGCAAAAACAATACATGTGACAAAATTCCTATATCATTTATGCTTTGATGGTTGTCCACACCATGTTCTCTAGATCCCATTATAGCATAGGCAAGGAGGAAGTTGGTTAAGGTTGTGCAATTTGGTTTTAGATGTGCCAAAATTTGTGTAAATGGTTGAAATTTATTTTTGTACATTTGCTTGAGAGTTTTTAAAGCCTTATGAAAAATCCATTTCGTGCATACCTTGCTATTATTGCATTCCATGAGACAACATTTCTTTGAGGCATCGTGTCAAACAGTTCATGTTCGTTATATATGCTTCCACACAAGTTGCATACATGTCTTGCAGGGTACTTACAACTACGACATTTGACAAAATTCCTATATGCTTTATGCTTTGATGGATGTCTATACCGTGCTCCAAACATACCATTTCTAAGGTTTTGGAATTTGGCTTTACACTTGCCAATTGCATTTTCTTGGAACTTTCTAAAGGTTTATCAGTAAATCCATTTTGTTCATATCTTGCAATCATTGTATTCCATGAGGCGACATTTCTTTGAGGCATCATGCCAAAAAGTTCATGTGCCTTGTCTATGCTTCCACACTTTGCATACATGTCTCTGAGGGCAGTTGCAACTACAACATCTAACAAAATTCCCATATGTTTTATCCTTTTGATAGATTTCCATTTTGGCATAGGCAAGGAGGATACTGGCTAAGGTTGTGGAATTTTTCTTTACACCCGCCAATCGCATTTTCTTGAAGGTTTCTAATGCCTTATCAAAAAATCTATTTTGTTCATATCTTGCAATCATTGCATTCAATGAGGTGACATTTCTTTGGGGCATCATGCCAAACAATTCATGTGCCTTGTCTATGCTTCCACACTTTGCATACATGTGTACAAGGGTGATGCAGTAGGTAAGGAGGACGACTCAACACCATGGAAACATATTTCATGGTGCAGGACCACCTTAGCCATAGCCAATCTTGGCTAGGAGCATGTCATAACAAGGTCCTAGGACATCATAGGACAAGTTGATGGTCTTGTGTCATCATTTTGCATGTAATAAGGTCAAATGACCAATGTCATTTGTGTTTGGAGTCATGTTTTATGTTGTTGTCAAACAAAAAGTCTAATAATGCAAGTAGTGGTAAGAAGTTGCTTTGTCAACTTAACAAATCATGTAATAAGGAGGTTACCCAATGATCAAACAGGTTGAAAGTTAGTTATGATCAATTGGAACTATTGTAAACATGTATAAAAACCTTCACACACACCGAGGAGGGGTTGGTGAAGAAGGTTTTAAAGGGCAAAGTTGAATAAAACTGAGTTTTCTGCTACTTTTCCTGAAATTTGGCTATTCCAGGACGTACTGCTCATCCGTACAGTACTATCATGGTCTGAAACCACCTGCATTGTGAAGGGGAGTGAATGACCTTTCATTTGCATCTTGTTTGAGCCATTTTCATTAAATTTGGAGGGAGAAAATCACATTTTTCTGTAAACTGTCATAAAACCCTGAACTAGGGTTTTGAGGCTAAAAACTATGTATTTCTTTGCCATTCCACCAAGTTAATCACTCTAGATTGGTGGAATGGGATGGAATAAGGTAGGATCACTATTCCCAATAAGCCCTAGGTCAGGAAACAAGAATATAGAAAAGTATGAGGATATAATGGCCTAATATGACCATGTATTAGGCAAAAAGAGGGTGCAATCCATTCAATAGTGCCTTAATAAGTGTTTCAAAGGCCAAAACCAATGAAATTGGTTCCTTTTCCATGCATTCTAGGGTTCCCAAGTGGTTTGGTGTGGTGGGTTTGCATTGGCATAGTAGTTGCCTTGTAAAGGAGGCCTAATTAGGCCTAGTTTCAAATTGAACTGTCATGAATTTGGAGCCTCCTGTCCAAAACAATCCATTTCATGCATATCTTGCAATCATTGCATTCCATGAGACAACATTTCTTTGAGGCATCATGTCAAACAATTCATGTTCATCAAGTATATGCTTCCACACTTTGCATACATGTCTGAAAGGGTACTTACAACTACAACATTTGACAAATTCCTATATGCTTTATGATTTGATGGATGTCTATACTATGTTCCAAAGATACCATTTCGAAGGTTTTGGAATTTGGCTTTTGGTGCAGGAGCACCAACACCATCTTTTTCAAAATTGGGTCATTTGAAGGTCTTGACAGGTTGAGTCTAGGATGTTTTGAAGTAATTTGAGTCTTTTTGCATCAAATAAGGTCATTGTAGACCATGATACATGTAATAAGGTCAAGATGACCAATTTTCTATGTTTTGGAGTCATGTTGAGTCATGTTTAGTCAAATAAAAGTCATGTAATGCAAAGGTTTCTAAGGGTTGTTTTGAAAATGCAATGTATACATGTATTCGAGAGTTGGAAAATGACCATGTGGTTGGTTATGGTAGTTGTAGGTCATTTGAAACTGCTTAAAACATGTATTAAAGCCCTCACATACCCCGAGGAGAGAAGGGAGATGACTTTTGTATTACAAAATTTGAATAAAAATTTAGTTTTTTTTTAATTTTTCTGCAAAAATGTTGTTCCAGGCTGTACCATGACCTTGTACCACCTAGCCATGTGCTAAAATCTATTGGAAGTGGTAGTGGTATGTCTTAACTTTCAAATGCACTTAGTTTGAGGAGAAACCATTGAGTTTTGAGTGAGATGTCTTCATTTTTCTGAAACTGCCTGTGTAACCCTCAAAACAAGGGTTTGAGTGTGTAAAGGGATGTTTCAGACCATTCCACTTGCTGTATGACCTTGTAACTCATTGGAATGGTTTGGTTTGGATGTTTTTTAAATTCCCATGAAGTCAAGGAAGTAGGAGATGGAGTTTGACCAAACTATGGTGTTGTCCTAGGCAAGTTTTGCCTTGTTTCCAAGCAAGAAAGGGTGGTTTTAGGCTAGGGTTTGTTAAAAGAAGGTTGGAAAGTACTGGGAGATGGTTCCTAAAGCATATGCCGACCATTTTTGAAGTGTTCCAAGTGTTGGCAAAGTCTGAGAGTGTGTGGAAGGTAGAGTTTCAATAAACCCTCCTCAAATTGGCCTAGATTGAAGATTTTTGGGGTTTGGTATGTTAGTGAGGGTTTCTCTTGAAACTAATTGTGGTTTTAAGATTTTGGACACATGGGAGATGTTGCCCCATCAAGTCTAAGGGGTTGTTGGATGTTTAGAGGTATGTTTCTTCACAAACTAGGCCTAATTAGCCTATTTTAGACACTAAAAAATGCCATTTTTGAGGTACATGGTCCAAAGGAGTCACTATTGGTTTTGAGATATCTTATGTAACTTGGAAATGAGTATCTAAATCTGTATTTAGTTGGGAGGTCTTTTGGAAAGTTTGAGAGTAAAACCCCAAAAACAAGGTCTGCTGTCCTACTAGATTAGGCCTGATTGAAACATGAAAAGTATGAAGGTTGAGACTAGGCACTTTGAATGTTGTTTGATTCACATGTAATTGAGTTTGTTTTGGTCTAATAAGGTCATAATAGACCATGTGCAAGGTCAATAGAGTCATTTTGAGTTCATTTTACAAAAGTTGTCAACATGTTTACAGTGGAAAGGTGCTAGGAGTGACATTTTGCATTCCATAGCTCATGGGGCCAAACGAACTTCACCAACGCGTTGGGGTGGGTGGGTAAATGCTAGGGGAGGTCTCGTTTCATGTGCTAAGCGCCGCAGTCATTCGTGGTAGTAGGATACCGATAGGGATTTTTTAGTGGCGAATTTTTGCCAATTGGCGAATAGTTCGAATCTGGAAATGCAAATTTGGCGAATATATTGCAACCAGCAAGGGGCTAAATGCCTGATTTTTACAAAAAAATAATTTTTCTTGGTTAAATTGCCAGAGAATTATTTTTGTAAACCAATAAATTAAATTGTTTTGCTAAGTAAATTATGTGTCATTAGATCTGATTCGCCAATAGTTTATAATAAATTTATAAATCTTAATTGGATTTGCCATTACTACTATATTCTTTTCATTACTTTCAAGTTAATATCACCATTATAATAATACATTATCCTATACTTTAGGGCTAATTTCACTTTGAATATGCCTTTCATTCATTACCGTTGATTATCACTTTAATCAAATGGCTGTGGTTGAATTTTGTGACTCTTTTAACATGTGCCTTTTAAAAGGCTTGCTGGGGCCTGAAATTTGTTTTGGGCCACACGATTAGATTATGATCTTGTGGCTCAAAACAAATTTCGGGCCCCAGTAAGCTTTTAAAAGGCACATGTTAAAGGGGTTGCAGAATTCAACCACATTCGTCTGATCAAAATGATAATCAATGGCAAGAATTTAGTTTTATTTTAGTCTTGTTTTAAAGCAAAATATTTAAAAAAATACTTAATCCAATGTATTTTGGATAGTGAATTTGTGCTTGGTGGCGAGGGGCTCTGCCCCTTGACCTCGCCTGTATCGCGATAGGAGCACGCTGGGGCTGCTGTCCCCAGACCCCGCTAGGGGGTGCTGCCCCCTCAACCCCCACAAGGGGCGCTGCCCCTTGACCCTGCCGGTGGCTGCCGCCCTCGAGCCCCTGCTTCAAAATTAAACAAAAAACAAAAGAATATATGGGGGACTACGTCGACCAAATATGCATTTTTAAAAGGAAGGATTCACCATTATAATTAATTTCCTTGGTAATCATTTTCTAATATTCACCATTGGATTTATTTTTTTAGTGAGTTTTCACTAGGATTCATCACAAATTTTTAAATTTTTTAATAATGTGGATAGATTCGCAAGGAAAATTAATAGTTTTTTTGAAAAAAAGGAAAGATTCGCCAGAAAAATTATAGCACTTAGCTAGGATTCACCAGGATTTTATAAGTTTTTTTAGAGGGGGTTTCCTTAAAGTTATCATTGGCTACCGGCAAAGTCCCTTAAGATCCCTAAGATGAAAAAACTACCAAACTTTGACAGAGCAGTTCTTGGAATTCGTGGCATTTAGGAATGTTTTGTTTGGATGTATAGGTGCATGTGGGGTCTATCCACAATAACCTCTCTTGATTTTGGTCAACTCCAGTCTATTTGACCATGCCGAAATTAAATGCATTCTTGAAAAATGCTTTAGTTTCATGCAGTGGAAAGGTGCTAGGAGTGACATTTTGCATTCCATAGCTCATGGGGCTGAACAAACTTTACCAATGTGTCAGGGTGGGTAGGTAAATGCCAGGGGAGGTCTCGTTTCATGTGCCAAGCATCGTAGTCATTTGGGGTAGCAGGCTACCGGCAAAGTCCCTTAAGCTCCCTACGACGAAAAAACTGCCAAACTTTGATGTGATAGTTCTCAGAATTCATGGTAGCTGGGAATGTTCCATTTGCACCTATAGATGCATGTGGAGTCCGTCTACAATAACCTCTCTCAGTTTCATTTAACTCCTGTCCATTTGATCGTGCCAGAATCAAACACATTCTTGCAAAATGCTTCAGTTTCATGTAGTGGAAAGGTGCTAGGAGTGACATTTTGCATTCCATAGCTCGTGAGGCCGAACAGACTTTGCCAACGCATCGAGGTGGGTGGGTAAATGCTAGGGGAGGTCTCATTTTGTGTGCCAAGCATCGCAGTCGTTCAGGGCAGCAGGCTACCGATAAAGTCCCTTAAGCTCCTTAAGACGGAAAAACTACCAAATTTTGACGAGACAATTCTTGGAATTCATGGTAGCTGGGAACATTCTGTTTGGACCTACAAATGCATGTGTAGTCTGTCTACAATAACCTCTCTTAGTTTCGTTCAACTCCTGTTAGTTTGACCATGCCATAATCAAATGCATTCTTGCAAAATGCTTTAGTTTCATGTAGTGGAAAGGTGCTAGGAGTGACATTTTGCATTCCATAGCTCGTGGGGCCAAACGGACTTTGCCAACGTGTTGGGATGGGTGGGTAAATGCCAGGGGAGGTCTTGTTTCATGTGCCAAGCATCGTAGGCGTTCGAAGTAGTAAGCTACCGACAAAGTCCCTTAAGCTCCCTAAGAAGAAAAACTGCCAAACTTTGACGGGACAGTTCTCAGAATTTGTGGTAGTTGGGAATGTTCTATTTGGACCTATAGGTGCATGTGGAGTCCATATACAATAACCTCTCTCTGTTTTGTTCAACTCCTGTCTATTTGACTGTGCCATAATCAAACACATTCTTGCAAAATGCTTCTGTTTCATGCAGTGGAAAGGTGCTAGGTGTGACATTTTACATTCCATAGCTCGTGGGGCTGAACGAACTTTGCTAATGCATCGAGGTGGGCAAGTAAATGCCAAGGGAGGTCTCATTTTGTGTGCCAAGCGTCGCAGTCATTCGGGGCAGCAGGCTACTGGCAAAGTCCCTTAAGCTCCCTAAGACGAAAAACTACCAAACTTTGATGGGACAGTTCTCAAAAAATGTGGCAGCTGGGAACATTCTGTTTGGACCTACAGGTGCATGTGGAGTCTGTCTACAATAACCTCTCTCAGTTTCGTTCAATTCCTGTTTGTTTGACTGTGCCAGAATCAAACGCATTCTTGCAAAATGCTTCAATTTCATGCAATGGAAAGGTTGCCAGGTGCCATATTTTTTTGTTTTGCTCATCATGGGGCCAAACGGACTACACCAACATGTCAAGGTGGGTGGGTAAATGCTGGGGAGGTCTCGTTTCATGCACCAAGTGTCTCAATCGTTCCAGGCTGCAAGCTACCGGCAAACTCAAAAAGTGCTAGGTCTTGGTAGCTTGCAGGCCAAAAGGACTGGGATGCTTGGCACATGAAATGAGACCTTCCCTACCATTTACCCACCCATCCCGATGTGTTGGCACAATCCATTTGGCTCCATGATGAGTAGAACAAAAAATATAGCACCTGGCAACCTTTCCATTGCATGAAACTGAAGCATTTTGCAAGAATGTGTTTTATTTTGGCATGGTCAAACGGATAGGAGTTGAATGAAACTGAGAGAGGTTATTGTAGACGGACTCCACATGCACATGTAGGTCCAAACAAAACATTCCCAGCTGCCACAAATTCCAAGAACTATCCCATCAAAGTTTGGTAGTTTTTTCATCTTAGGGAGCTTAAGGGACTTTGCCGGTAGCTTGCTGCGCCGAACGACTGTGACACTTGGCAAATGAAAAAAGACCTCCCACAGCATTTACCCGCCCAACCTGACACGTTGGCAAAGTCCATTCGGCCCCACAAGCTATGGAATGCAAAATGTCACTCCTAGCACCTTTCCACTACATGAAACTGAAGCATTTTGCAAGAATGCGTTTGATTCTGGCATGGTCAAATGGACAAGAGTTGAACGAAACTGAGAGAGGTTATTGTGGATAGACCCCATGTGCACCTATAGGTCTAAACAAAATGTTCCCAAATGCAACAAATTCTAAGAACTGTCTCGTCAAAGTTTGGCAGTTTTTTCATCTTAGGGAGCTTAAGGGACTTTGCCGGTAGTCTGCTGCCTCAAATGACTGTGATGCTTGGCACATGAAACGAGACCTCCCTTGGCATTTACCTGCCCACCCCGACATGTTGGTGAAGTCTGTTCGGCCCCACAAGCTATGGAATGCAAAATGTCACTCCTAGCACCTTTCCACTGCATGAAACTAAAGCATGTTGCAAGAATGCGTTTGAAGAAATCCTTGACACATGAAGACACTGAGAACACTGAAGGCATGGAGGACAAATAAGCATGAAGACATGAACAAACTCCTATCATGAGGAAGAACCACAACCCAATCTAACTCCTGAAAGCATGACATGTTATGATGAAGAACCACGACCAAATCCAATGATCCAATGGCATGAACCAATGACATAAGCAACTATGTCCTACTATTGTAACATGATAAACATGAATGTTATGAACTAACATCCAAACCATGTGACATGAATCTTGATATGACATGAGTGAAACACAAGTGAACAGGATTAAGACCAATTAGGATCAACTTCATCCATTACTTAGATCTAACCCCATGAAGCATAACATGATGATGATGCAAACATCAAATGTATACCATAGAAAACAAATCAAACAAAACATGAGGCCTTCACTGCCCACAGTTCATACCACTGCTGAAGGATAATTTATCATCATATTAAATATTTAATATAAACTATCGTATACATAATGTCATGAACATAACATCTAGTTTACATACAAAGCCATATAGGCATGTCCAAACAAAGACATACATGCATATATACAAAAATATCCATGACTCATCCTCTCTCTGTTGTTGAGTAGACCTCTTCAATAGTTCAAGCTCATACAACTCCACTTGTTAATACAATCAAACAATATGCACATTACTATAACAAAATGTACATGAAATATATAACATCACTTATGTAATCGATCACTTACCGCCATCTGATGATCACTCTCCATCATCTTTTCTCAAGCTTCTTTGTCCATAGTTGGATGGACTGGAGTTGTGACCTCCTGTGAGAAGCATCAAAAAGCAAAATTGACTAAACATAAATATATTGGAGGGAAGCAATTCATACTACTATTTATATACAAAACAAAGTACAAGTAACCATCTAGGAAAGTTTTATGCATACTTACAAATTAATCCAATGAACCATCTGAGTCTTCTCTACTCTTTATTATGTCAAGTATTGCCTCATGGTCAGAGGCACACACCTTCCACAAGGTCTTGTTCAAAGGTCTACCTCGATATTGTATCAAATGAACATTGGTTGCCACGACAAGGTTGGAGTAATGAAGAATCTTCTGATGCGTGTCAAAGTCCTCAAACAACCAAATATTAACACTCTTATGTGGGTACCTTCTAAGCCATGTTTCAGTAATAACCATTGAGCCTGTAGGGTATTCAATGTTTTCTCCATCTGTAATTGGGGCCTCCAATTTCTTTTTGGCCTCAACACAATGACACAAGTAATAATCTGTTCCCTCTTCATTATATTCATTTGCAATAACTGCATAAACATGCCCTACAATGATATGTGCAACAAATTAGATGAAATTAGTCAACATTACAAAAATACTACAAAGTTTAAAATAACATTAGGAATTTCAAATTTAACTATGCAAGTAGATATATTACCTGGTTGAATTAGATCTAATATGTGGTCAAAGTCAACTGACGATTCCATTTTTGTCAATTCTAGTGCTGTCGGGGGTCGATACGTGTCAAGTGGGCAAAGATAACTGAACTGCCATTCATCAACCCATTCCTTTGACTCGCACTCATTCCAAGCTTGAATTGTACATGGAGAACAAAAGCACACCATCTTCCGCGTATGTATACTCCATGAACCTGCAATTAAGCTTCTGATAGAGTGTAGCTCACTTGATCCTATTCGTGTACAATAGTCCTCATATAGTGCAATGTTAGTATCATCTATCAACCAAAAAAATCTACAAAATGAAGACTTACCTTCATTACTTGGACCCATCGAAGCATTACACCACTCGACGATTGATTTTGCATCTGTCAACTTTGCATTATCTTTATACTTTAATTGTTCTCATGCTATGGCTCTTTTGATACATGCTCTTGCACCATCATGCTCCCCTTTTCCATTCCTGACCTCACAAAAGTTCCACATATGTTGAACACCTATAATATTATGCCTCATGCTTAGCCAATAGAAATTTCATGAGTTCTTGAATTGTGATGCACAGTTATCCAACCATATGATATGCTGACTAAATGATATGCCCCTTCTAGCTAGATCATTGTAGAACACCTAAAAACAACCTTGCATGAACTCCGTGGAATGCATGTGATCATCGCTTATATAAAAATGATACTCCCTTATGATCTTGTTGTCATCCTCTATACTATCATTCACATGAATGAATGCGATGTGCACAAATATAGAAACCTATGTCGAGTTATAATATTGGGATTGCACCTCACATTGTGGCTGTAGAATGAAATAATGCTACCAACTAGAAATGTGTCCTTGCATAACTTGAATTGCAAATCCAATCATCGAGTTCTATGGGCATGTCTTACATACTCATACACTATGTTGTCACAAAATATAGGCATAAACTGATACACTGGAATCTTCTAAATAACATATTCACACCTCTTTACTTCTTTACCATCTCTTGTATTGCATGCCACTATTTTATACTTGCCGAACTCTACTAGTTCATTTCCAACCGCATGTGTTCTTTCCATATGTTCACATATTGGCATACGTTGCAAGCCACTGCAATGCTGACATGTGCCATCCAAGCATAATTTCTTGTAGAATATTTGACGTTCCTCTCTATCACATAAAATCATTGATATGAAGTCTCTTGAGGTAGTTGGTGGGGCATGTATGCCACAATCCTGCAAAACATTGTTAGTATGCAAATCTAAACATATAGACCGATAAACATCAAAATGGTTAGAAAATTCAATATGTAATCTACAAGTAGTGTGTGTGTGATTTATTTTGACAAAGAAAGGTTTTAGCATTTCAAAATATTTTTGAGAAATTTTAATTTGAGGATACTTCTCTAGAAATTTACCAAAAAACTGTGTTTGAGTCATATCCAAAAAATACTTTGGATGTGGCTCACAGTTTCGACTACCGATTCTTCTTCTTACCACATCCCTTTGATTCAGAGATACCCTTGTGTAATTCTTCCAAAAGTCTTCAGTTAGTGATCTCAAAGCTTCAACAACAACTTTGTCTTTCCGTGGGAGTCTCCCAGAGAATTCCCACAATTCATTAGTGTTTGGATCCTCAACTCTTTGACATCTTCCAATGGCTCTCATTAGATATTTTCTATTTATTTTCATTGCTTGACTTGTCTTTCTAATGAGGTGAGCTTTTTTTGTTGGTTGGCTTACAATTGTTGATGTAATGACACGTTGTGTGACATTACTATCCTTGGTGAGGTGGAACCCACACTCTCATACACACTCATTAGATTCTTGACAATTGATTTTTCACTTGATGCATTCGATGTTCTTAGGCCAAGAATCTTCATAGTGGGCCTAGATTTCAGATTTCTCATCAGTTCAACAAAGAGTTGACATCTTCTAGTTTTGTTTAAATTCTCAAAGAATAATTTTCATATCTTATTTGCATATATTTGGCAAGTGCGGATGGGAATCTTATCCTGCATGGGCTCCAATACATTCTCATCAATATCAATTAGAAACTTAGGCCTCCTATGCAAAATTCTAGAAGGCATTTTATTTGGTAAAGTAGACTGAACATTAGGAATTTCTTCAATATTTACTTGAGATGGGATAGATGACATACCTTCGATTGGAGGTGAAAAGGTTGAAAATGACATACCTTCAACTTGAGGTGTGAATGATGGCGTGTCACCAACTTGAGAAGAAAATGCAGATGTGCCTTCTACTTCACCTGTGAAAGATGGAGTGTCTCTAATTCGAGAAGCTAATGATGGCGTTCCTTCAACTTGACTTGTGGATGATAGAGTGCCTCCAACTTGGAGATTCACTTTCCTCATTGCACGGAGGTTTTGCATTCGTTCCCTTTGTGCCACCAATTCCATCTCTCTCTTAGCTGTTTTAGACGTGTCACGTTCCTCTTCAATTGACAATGGTGGAATGTCTTCTTGTATGGTTGACAATTTCCTACTTTCCTGAATTCACCTCATTCTTTCTCTTTTCCTCTCATTCTCAACTTCACGCTCTTCTGGTGTTAGAGTCTTTTCTCATTTCCTTGGCATGATGATGATTGCTACAAGCATGAAGAATGAGACAATGATAATTAGAAATTTTATAATGACAATGAATAGCACAGTCAGAATGAATAACAAGGTTTTACAAACTTCTGAATAAGACACCTCATATCAAGATAACTTGAACATACATAAGTCATGGAGTATGCATTTGAACACACATATAAGTCATGTAGTATACACTTGAACATACAAAGTCATAAATGGTGCAAGAACACCTAGTCCCTTAAGGCCAATTATGGCAAATGCAATGTAAATGAGTTTAAATGTTTCTTTCCATGTGTGGAATCCTATTTTTATGTAATAAGGTCTATAAAAGACCATTTGTATGTCTTAGAGTCCTTTAGGGGGTCAAGTAGTTAAGTTTTGTCAAGTGTCAATATTTCTTATGCAAATGACATGTTTTGTCCATTTTAAAACAAATCCAATGGTCATATCCTCCAAAAATGTGGTTGGATCAGTTAGAAAATGGTTGACAAATGATGTAATAAGTCTCCAAATGAAGACACAAGGAAGAAGACACGAATTTTGATGAAGAAAGAACAACATTTACTCTATTTTTCTACTGTAACCACGTTTTTCTCTGCATTTTCTCTGTTTCAGACCGTACTACGGCCCTGTACGGTATTGTCTAGACTTAAAATTCATTTGATGTGTTAGGGGTCTGTGTTAACTTTCTTTTGAATCAAGTTTGAGAGGTTTTCATTAGGTTTAGAGGGAGATTTAACCAAATTTTTGAAACTGCCTGTATAAGGCCAGTGAGGGCTCTAGTTGGGGTTTAAACAATGTTTTAGTCATTCCACCTATTGTCATGACTTGTATCTTGGTGGAATGACTCTTCAAAGAGTAATCTAAGTGTTCTCATGATTTGGTAGGTAGAGAAGATTAGTTGGTGTGGTTTTAGTGTGATGCCCTAGGGTTTTAAAGAGTGTTTTCATGTGGTAAAGAGGAACCGAAGAGGGTATTTGACAAAATATCAAAAGAAAATGTTTGTATGATGGTTTTGTGACCATGTGCAAGTGTATTCTATGGTGTTTGAAGTAGTGGTCTAAGGAGAAAGTGTCAGGAACCATTATTTTCAATAAACCCTCCTCAATTTTGCCCAAACTAAGGGTTTTGTGGTTTGGTATGTAGGTGAATGTTTCTCCTAAAACAAATTATGTTTTTGAGGGTTTGGACACATGAAGAATGCTGCCCCAACAAGTTTAGGGGTCTGTGGAAAGTTTAAAGGCTAGTTGCTTTGTAATATAGGCCTAATTAGCCCTTTTAGGATAGCGAAAAAATGTCATTTTTGAGGCACACAGTCCAAAGAAGTCAAGGTTGAGTTTGAGATATGTGATGTAACTTGATAATAGGTGTTCAAAACATTGATTAATTTTTGGGTTTGAAAGCATAAAAGGAAATTAGGTTTAGTTGTGTTTGGTTGGTGAACTTAATCTTGTTAGATGCCTCATCAAGCCCATGTGAAGGTCTGAATCCTTGAGTGCAAGTTGTAGACCTTGGAGACCTAATTCATTGAAGGGTCATTGTGAGATTTTGTGAAGCGAATCTAGAACACAAGTTTGTGAAACTTTGTACAAATCAAGTTGTTTGTGAAACTTTTTTGTTGTGAGAGTTTGTGGAGACCATAAGGTGTTGAGAGATCGTGCTATGTAAAGGTATATCTCTAATACTAAGCCTCCATTTGACCCTATCAACTCTTAAGAACATCACCTTGATTGCTATTGATTGTCTTTCCCCTTGAAGGGCATTGTTTGAACTCTTATATGAGTATTAAATCACTATTTTAGGTTTGGAAATCATGAATTGTATGGTTAATTTTTTAAATATATGAGTTGTATGTCCAGGTGATTTTGAAGGATGACAAAATGAATGCCATCGAAGGGGACTGTAATCAACATAAATTGACTATCCTAATAGTCTTAAACCAATCCAAAGACTTTGTGATAGTCAAAATAACATTAACCATTGAAGATAACCTTCTAGATACTCGTGACAAAAGATCAAAGACATCTTAAGTAATCCATAAATTAAAAACAACTTCATGATGGTCATGACTATGATAGTGGACTATTATATAGACTTGTGACTGTCCTACAGTCATGAAAACCTCCTTTTTAGTGTTTTATCTCCTTGTAACTCCCTTTGTATCATCTTGTGTCATGATGCTTGTATGTCCGTACATATTTGTATTTAACTCTCTTCTCTAAAATTTTGTTATGTTGATGAAGTAAATACATAATCTCCATCATATTTTTTATGGATTGAGTGGTATCAAAGTGAGTTGTAACAACATATATATCTTAGAACATAAATAACATAAAAAACATAAAGACATAAAGACATTTAAAGACATAAAGAACATAAGAACATATATATGTGAATTAAAATGGACATTTAAATTGAACATACCTTAGAATTCGATATTGCTATTGACCAATTCTCCAAAAGATGGCTTCAAAATCCTCAAATTCTTGTTTTCTGCAAGTTTAATTATGAATTCTATATAATTCTAGAATAGGATTAGTAAAATTTATGGAAAAAACAAACATATATCATCAAATTCAATCTATATATCAATGGTAATTAGCTTTGAAACAAAATCACACATGAAACATGAAACTTTCAGTTTAAATAATCAAATTTTCTCCAAAAACATGAAAAATCACTTCTACGATGAAAAAACAAAAAAGGTGCTGGATTCATATAAAAATGATTCTCAATTAGTCAAAACAACATGAAAAATGTTCTTTTGTCTGATATACTCGTGAAAAGAAGGAATAACAATCATGTGGGGTCTGAAACATGGATCCCACATGCTTTTTTACCGTTTTCCATGCTTCTCAAAATGTGATCGCTTTATAACGCAAGCACGTTTTGGGAAGCATGATAGGTAACCTTGTATCTACATGGGAGAGTCTCTCTCTCTGTCTCTTCATTTCTCTATCCTATATATAGAGAGGGATCGGGAGACATGGAGTGATAGAGAGGGACATGGAGATAGAGAGCATATGTGAGATAGAGATGAGGAGAGGGAGAGATGGGGATTGAGATAGAGAAAGGGGTCTATAGAGGGAGAAAGATAGAGATACATATACATAGAGAGGGGAGATATAGGGAGATAGATCTAGCAAGGGAGAGATAGATAGGGAAATACAGAGAGAGAGGTAGAGAGGGGTATATTAAGAGACGGGGTTATGAGGATAGATAGCTTGATAGGGAAAGAGATCAAGAGATGTCTAGAGACATAGGGAGAGAGATTTCAAGAGGTAGAGGGATGTGGAGAGAGATAAAGAGGAGGAGAGAGAGGTAGTGAGGGATAGATTAAGAGATAGGGATCCATATGTCTAGAGAGAGATAGGGATCCCTATTCTCCCCTCTACCTAAACCATAAACCTAAACCTCTAAACCATAAACCCTAAACCCTAAATAATGCCCCTAAACCCTAACCCCTAATCCCTAAACCCTAAAATCAAGCAACCCTATACCCCTAAACCCCTAAACCCTAAACCCTATACCCTAAACCCTAAACTCAAGCAACCCTAAACCCCTAACTCGTAAACCCTAAACCCTAGACCCTAAACCCTAAACTCAAGCATACCTAAACCCCTAAAGCCTAAATAATTCCCCTAAACCCTTAACCCAAACCCTAAACCCTATTTACTTAAGCAACCTTAAACTCATGTAAACCTGAAATAGTGAGGGAGGGAGAGATATAAAGGTAGAGTTAGAGAGAGGGGACCGAAAGCGATCTAGAAAGATAGAGAGACAGGGAGAGATAGAGATAGAGATAGAGAGGTAGGTATAGTTAGAGAGGGATAGAGGAGACATAGATATCTCTCCCAGGCTTGGTCTCCTCTATATCTCCTTATTCACCTCTCTACCTAAACCTCTAAACCTTAACCCCTAACCCCTAAACCATAAACCCTAGACCATAAATAATGCCCCTAAACCCTAACCCCTAACCCCTAAACCCTAAAAATGAGCAACGAGCTAAACCCCTAAACCCCAAACCCCTAAACCATAAAACCTAGAAGAAACCCTAAACCTCTATCTCCCTATCTCTCCCAATCTCTATAATGTGAAAGTTCATGAAAACATTAAGCTTTCATTCCAACCAAGTTCATTCCTAATCAATCCTAAATCATCACTAATCCATTCAATTTCATCTCTAATCATCCCTAAACCACTTCTAATCAGCCCTAAACCACTTCACACCATCCCAAATCACATCCAAATCAATTTAACTTCATCCCTAATCATTTTCAAATCAACTTGGATTTCATCTCAAATACCATACCTAAACTATTCCTAAATCATTCTAATCATTCCCTAATCAATAGTAAACCACTTCAAACCATCCCTAAAACCATTCTAATAATTCCCAAATCGTTCCTAATCTAGTCCTTTTCACCTCTCATCATCCCTAAACAAATCCATTTCATCCCAACTCCATCCCAAATTAATCTAAGCTCCATCTCAAATGATCCCAAAAATAATCAAAATCAAACAAATACCTCACCAGGAGCCATTAGAAGATCATAGTGCTAATCTGTTAGTCATTTGCACCATTTTGTATATCGTATGTCCCAATATGCTCCTTAGTAGCACCTACCTATCAATCATAAACATCATTATACACCTAGCCAGTCACAGGTGTCATTCTACCCTCTGTCAGCCACAGGAGCCATCATAACATCATAAGAACCAATATGTTAGTCATTTAAACCATTCTATACATCATATATACCAACCATAAACCCTAAACCCGATCAACCCTAAACCTGATCAACCCTAAACCCTTATCTCCTTGTCTCTATCATCTCTCTACCTCTCAATATCTCTACCTATGTCTTTGGTCATGTCCATCACCCTCATCTCCTTATCTCTCCCTCTCTAAACTCCTAACCCCTAAACTCTAAACCCGATCAACCCTAAACCTCTATCTCCTTGTCTCTATCATCTCTCTACCTCTTAATCTCTCTGGCTATGTCTCTGGCCATGTCCCTCACCCTCGATCTCCATATCTCTCCCTCTCTAAACTCCTAACCGGGCTAAACCCTAAACCCGTTCAACCCTAAATTCGATCAACCCTAAACCCTATCTCCTTGTCTCTATCATCCCTCTACCTCTCAATCTCTCTACCTATGTCTTTGGCAATGTCCGTCACCCTCTATCTCCCTATGTCTCCCCTCGGTCTCCTCTATATCTCCCTATCGGTCCTCTCTCTAAACCCTAACCTCAACCTCTAAACCTTAACCCCTAACCCCTAAAACATAAACCTTAAGTTACCCTAAATAATGCCCCTAAACCCTAACCCCTAAACCCTAAAACTAAGTAGTTCCCTAAACCCCAAACCTCTAAACCATAAACCTTGGAAGCAACTCTAAACCTCTATCTCCCTATCTCTCCCAATATCTATCGATCCCCTCACTCTCTCTCTCTCTCTAAACCCTAACCCCTAAACCCTAAAACTAAGCAACCTTAAATCCCTAACCCCTAAACCCTAAAACCAAGAAACCTTAAATCCCTAACCCCTAAACCCTAAACCATAAACTTGAGCAATCGTAAACCCCTAAACCCTAAATAATTCTCCTAAACCTGAACCCAAAACCCTAAACCCTAAACTTGAGCAACCCTAAACTCATAAACCATAAATAATGCCCCTAAAGGTCTAAGCAACCCTAAGCTCATAAACCCTAAATAATGACCCTAAACCTGAGCTACTCTAAACCTCTCTCGCTCTCCCAAAACCCCTAAACCCTAAATAATGCCCCTAAATCCTAACCCTTAAACCATAAACCATAAACTTGAGCAGCCCTAAACCCCTAAACCCTAAATAATTCCCCTACACCCTAAACTTAAGCAACCCTAAACTCATAAACCCAACCCACCCTCTCTCTCTCTCCAAAACAAGAAAACTAGGACTCTCTCTCTCTCTATCACTAGGTATCTCTCCCCTTTCTCTCCCCTCCATCTCCATCCTCTCTCCCTTTTCCTCCCTCTCGCTCTCCCTTGTCGACAAAGAACATGGAAACAAGAAAAATAGGACATGTAAAGATGGATGAGGATATAAATTAGGATGATGAAATGGAAACAAGATAATTTATGAAATTTCATTGGATGGGAAGAATAAGGAGGAGAGGTAGAGGGGAGGGAAGTAGAGAGTGAGAGAGAGGATAGGAGGTAGAGACAAGAGGGAAGTAGAGAGTGGGAGAGGACCGTAGGAGGTAGACAGGGGAAGGAAGAAGAGAGAGAGGGTAGGAGGTAGACAGGGGAGGGAAACAGAGATTGAGAGAGAGGGTAGGAGGTAGATAGGGGAGGGAAGTAGAAAGTAAGAGAGAGGGTAAGAGGTAGAAAGGGAGGGGGGAGAAGAGAGTGAGAGAGAAGGTAGGAGGTAGAGAGGAGAGGGAAGCAAAGACTTAGAAAGAGGGTAGGATGTAGATAGGGGAGGGAAGTAGAGAGTGAGAGAGAGGGTGGAAGGTAGATAGGGGAGGGAAGAAGAGAGTGAGAGAGAAGGTGGGAGGTAGAGAGGGGACATAAGTAGAAACTCAGAGAAAGGGTAGGATGTAGAGAAGGGAGAGAAATAGAGTGAGAGAGACGATAGGAAGTGCAGCTACCCTTGTAGACATGTATGTAAAGTGTGGAAGCATAGACAAGGCATGTCAATTGTATGATGTAACACCTCAAAGAGATTTCTATAATGGAATGCAATGATTGCATGATATGCAAAAAATGGATTTGTTGAAAAGGCTTTAGAAACTTTCAAGCAAATGCAATTGGCATGTGTATTGCCAGTTATGCTCATCATAATGCGAGCATGTTATAATGCGCTCGCGTTATTGTCAGCTTTGTTTGATGTGGTTTTATCTATTTTTAGCAAAATTTGGAGATAATTTGGAGCGTGCTCCCCATCAGGATGACACTTTTTTCAATGAAAACTCAAAAAAAATACCACCATAATCTTAAGCTCTCTGTTAGCTATCTAACCATATATTGTTTTTTCACATTTTGAGTATGTTTAGTGTTTCATCTTGAATTTCTTTTGTAAGTGTGTCCAGTTTTTGTCAAAAACCAATGTCTAGTATTTTTGACTTTTGTTTTTAACCATTCATCGAAAATTGAAATAAGTTATTTTTTAGAAACTAGACTCCATTCTACATGAATTAAAAAAAAACAATTTCAATTTTTGATTAGTTTTCAAACATTTTAGGGGGGAGCATGCTCAAATTTCTATTTTTCAGGATGTGTCCACTTTAAAAACTACTAAAAAACCAATTATTCATTAAAAAATTATCATAAAAATCAGGGATAAACTACATGGTGTAACCTAATTTCTCACTAGACTGATTATTGAAATACTAAAAAAAAGTTAACATTTTAGGGGGAGCACACCAGATGCTATGTTATGTTTTTTTGAGAAAAAAATGACCAATTTGTGTGCTCCCCCTTTTTGAACCCCTTAATCTCAACCATTTTTTGAAAAAATTAGTAGTTTAGAAACTAGATTCGGAGCACTACAACTCTTGTTTTCATTCCATCTTCAAATTTTGAGTGTAGCTATCTTCAATTTCTCATCCAACATCAATGTTTCCTGATTTTAGAAAAAAACTGGCAACTTAAGACCCCATTTTGGTCCCTCATCTTTGTGCACTTACCCAGTAATCAATCAATAACTCATCCCCAATGGTAAGGTCCATAGTAGCCTCAACCATTATCAATCTATCAACATTTCTTTCCATTTCTCCATCTTTATCATTTATAACCTCAACAAATTGACAATTCGGTCTTACAGTAGGGTCCCTTCCCTTACTAATATTTATAAATCCTGCAATATTTTTGTGTGTATGCACGTCTATCTATATACATAAGATGACCTCTATTCATTTATTTTCCACTTTCCAATTGGACACGATGTGTATACATATTTGAATTAGACCATATGCTGACATGCTAGGCTTATATTTTGATAGCCTTCTCCATTCACCACTGTAATAGGATGGACCATACTATGGCATTAATCTCCTAGTGGTTTGTTCTAAATTATTTCTATGTTTAGATCCCACATGTACATTTTGGATGATAAATAGGCCTAGATTCACTCCATGAATATTGGAGGGTCGTATCATGTAGCTGTATCC
Organism: Cunninghamia lanceolata; assembly: GCA_027924645.1. Taxonomy (NCBI): domain Eukaryota; kingdom Viridiplantae; phylum Streptophyta; class Pinopsida; order Cupressales; family Cupressaceae; genus Cunninghamia; species Cunninghamia lanceolata. Next base: position 947,215 of record BSBN01000070.1, read on the forward strand.
CCAAAATTGAAACACCTCGTACACTCTAGGTAATTGTTGATCACTAGGCCAAGCGCAATATAGTTGACAATCAAATGTCTCTTTGTAAATTGATCTCAAACTCAAGGGCAAGTCATCATCTCCATCACATTCATTCTCATAGGGTATGTAGTCCACCTTTCCCTTGTCTTTAAGCAAATTATGCATCTTTAAACCGGTTCTTGTTCTGTTGCTTGTTTTCATCAATTCCTCATCTTTCGAGCTGGTATATTGGCACATATTTTTGTTAGATGTATCATCTGATAAATGATCATTGCCCTCTAGGATGGAAGTCTATGATCTATGAAACTTTAAATGAAGAACTTTATCCTGCAAGTATCCATTAAGAAAAAAATTAGTTATTTAAATAATATAAAACAATGTTTAAATGAAGTATACATGTTATTTATATCAATTTGGAAAGTTCCTTACCACAATTCCTATTGGATTTGAATTGATTGTAGGAGGCATACTACTGACTGGAAGCTCATCATATATGTAATGTCTTTGTACAATCGCTCGTTTGAATTGTTTCTTTCCATGACATACAGAACATCCACAAACAACAATTTTCTCAAAGTATTCATCCCATGTACTATAGTCCTGACCAACCTCTTGTTCAGTGCAATCATTTTTTGTGTCTGTAGGATCCATTGTCATATCCTATTCCACTCACTATTGTCTATGTGATTTAATAGTTTTAGGTCCACGTCCACGTACATATCTTTTTCGTTTGCTAGTTGAAGGCTCAGGCTCTGCATTTGCTCCAATATCCATCTAAAATAATCAACAACATGCATTAATTTATGTCAAGATTGGATACTACATTATAAATATCAATAATACTATGAAAAAAGATGGATGTATCACAAAATGCCATCACATCATTTTTTCCTGAGGAAATTAGATTTGAGTACCTGATTTCTCGCTTCATCCATTGTGTCCTTATTTGATATGACATGATCTGTTGCCATGGCCTTGTCTGGACCCTATAATACACAACATAGTATATAATGTTAGTATACCAATTATATCATTTCAATGAATATGCTATCCAACACAAAACCTCACTTTAGTCATATATTTGACATATTGATATCATGTTTTGGCCATCCTAATTTTCAAACTTTTCCCTTGATCATAGAATCACATTTAATCACCATTCCTGTGCATTTTCAACCAATAAGTTTGACCTTAGAGGCCTCGTGGACAGAAAAATGACTTTATATCCTCTATGTTGTAGCATTTGTGAATTCATAAACACCTTCCTCCTTTGGTTGAGGTTGCTTTCTCTTCTTACCTCTATTGTATTTGCAGATTTCATTGTCATATCTATTTCCACCCACTTTTCTCTCTGCAATTTAGTAGTTCTATGCCATCCACATCCTCTCTCCATGGCCTCCTCTAGATCCTGTAATACACTTGAATTTATCTTGTTAATACACTTGCTTTTCATTAAGACACACTATGAAAAACAAAATAGGACATTGCAACATTTTGCTCTTCAGAAAAAGTTTACATGTGGAATCTTGACAACTAGAGCTCAAATCTTATGATTACAAGATGACTACAAATTCACATCAAAAAGACATTTATTTCATATTTGACTCTCCTTTTTCTTTTATGGGTCATTTTAAGGAAATCTATATCTCTCCAAGTGGCCATAAAACCCTTAAAACTATCATAGAACCCTCAATACAGTCTCAAAGAGTCTTTGGCACCAAAATTTTAAATTCTTGATGGAGGGAAGGATAATTTGGATGTTAATTTTGAAATCATGTCATTAGATCTTTGTTAGGTTAATCCTAGCCATTGGATATTCTTTAATTATAGGGACTTTATGTTATATTTCACCATTACCTTTCACTCCAAAATTAATGGTTTCCTTTGAAAAGGAAACCCTCCATTAGCTATCATAACCCCAACCATCTGTATTTAGGGATGTTGTCATCATGCCTTAAGGGTTGACAAGATCTAAGGAATACCTAGATGTATAAATAGGACTATCACAGGTATGTGAGGAAGTGGAAGGTTGTCAAATACTGAAGGAGATAGTTCACGACCTCTTAAACCGGGCCTTAAGATTATAGTGAAGTCACATAATATAAATAAATATTGCCATGACTTGGCTAAAATGTTGTCAATCTCCTATCACATATCTTAAGGTTTTCCTTAATCCCAAATCCAACTCTCAAATGTTAGATGGAAGGTCATGGCTCCAACTAAAATAATTGGTGTCAAAATGGTAAGTCAGGAGACCATCATAGTGTTGATCTACTATTGTAGTGGGATCATGAGGATTAACATTGTAGAGGTTGTCATACCATGAGGCATAGGTAACAACCATAGGAGGTTTAAAAGAAACACTAGCAACATTAAATTATTGTCATAGTACACCTAGGATAGCTAGGTATGCATCCATAGAGTTATTACTATAAAATTGTCTCATTAATCTTGTGACTAGGTTAAGTCACTATCATAGTAACAATGTAGTTAGTCATCAATCAACATGTTGTCTTTACATTTCAATGAGATCAATTCTTGAAAAATGACAATCTAGAGGTTAAAGAGACAAGTTGATACCTTACCTAAGTTGTCATGTTCGTGAAACCTTGTCACTATAAAGAGGAGATATCTTGAGAGTAATGTCACAAGGACATAACCAAGGCATGCACTATCATGAGCCATAGGGACAACTTACTACACCATCCAAAACTCCATTTGAACTAGCTACTATCAATAATTCACATTATTGGGGACTGTCATGAAGAAAACACCATGCATAGGACTGTCATAGTCAAAGTGGAGAGGATTGTCTAGTCATTGTATGATTGTCATAATAGCTAGTGGGTTAGTTACCATGCTTCAACCTAAAATAGGTTAATGAGAACATAGAAATGAAAATCACAATACCATAAGCACACTCCATAAGCTGCCAATATAGTCCCAATATCATGTCATCATGATAGTAAGAGAAGAGTTGTTTGGTTTTTCCAAAGCCATATCACTTGCGTAAGGATTGTCACCAACCATCTGTGTAAGGTCGTGAAAGAGTGAGTCATTATTGAGCTAATCATAAGAGCAACATGAAGTCAAAATGCTATCATGGAAATAAGATATAGTTACTTATTATAAGGACAATCCAAACTTGGTGAGATTACTTTTTTATCAATTTCCAAGCAAAATACATCATTTTGCACTTATTGGCACTAAATTAGGTGCACTTTGCGCCACCTTTTACACCCCAAAAAGATTACATTTAGGCCTAAAAGTCGACGCTAAATTAGGTGCACTTTGCACCGCCTTTTGCACCCCAAAAAGATTACATTTAGGCCTAAAAGTCAGCGGTAACTGCTCTGACTACTGGATAAAAAAAAAATAAAAAAATTCCCGCCTGCACATACCCCAAAACAAAACAAAACTTTATTGATTTTTGGTGTTCATTTTTTGTTTGGAGATCGAGCATTTGGCGTGCAAAGATCGAGCATTTGGCGTGCAAAGATCGAGCGTTTGGGTTTTTTATGTTCGCCCTTATTTTGGCAATGGCGGGACCTATAAAGAAAAAAACAAAAAATAAAAACTTCCCATCTGAATTATATGAGAAATTTGATAATTACAGGAGAAAAACGCTGCGTGAATTAGAGGAGAAAAAAGAAGAAAAATGCCGCACGAAGAGAGGAGAAAAAAGGGAAAAACAAGCAAGGAGATGAGAAATTTGTTTAGTTTGCGACACCATAGGTAAGGTTACAATTACAATGAAAAGTTTTTTGTTCCCAAAAATATTTTTTTTTCGATTAAATGGAGAGGATTGTGAAGAAAGGGTTGTGAATATTATTTTGTTTATAGGCGAATTGTTCAAGTCTCATGTGGTTGCAAAGGAGGGTAAAATTGTAGACATTGCATTATTTCCTCTGCATCCAAGAGCAGTGAACGCATTTTTCAAACCCCAATGCCCAAGTTCGCTTATCATTCCCATCAATACCTTTCTCAGAAGACAACTTTCTCGCTTCATTCCTAAAAAAGTAGTTGAGTGCTTTAAGACAAGTCGATTGTGAGCAAACTAAAATTAGGGCTTTTGAGATGAGGGTGAGAAAACTAAAATTAGGCCCGAAACTATAGATTCGATCCCAAGGCACCAATTGATTCATAGGAAAATAGCTTCATGATTTGCTCTACAAAGTAAAGGTCAAAAACCTTGAGGAATACATAAAAACTAGATGAAAACTTTCATACCTAACAGTGTGTACTTCATTTGCATCCACAGACTAAATGAAAATAATTTACCCTAGGTCACCTCAAAATGTCAAGCAATAGAGGGAAGAGAGCAAAGGGAGTAGACTCTGGCCACAATGAGGTAATTCATTGTCAATTTATAGATTTGTAAATGTTTCCATTGTTTCTTTGATTTTTAGTTGTTAGTTTTTTATTTGTAAATTTAAAACAAGAAATATATATATATATATATATATATATATATATATATATATATATATATATATATATATATATATATATATGAACATGAGACTAACAAAGATAAAGAGGCATTGGCTTCCATATTGGGGGTAGAGGCAGTAAACAAATTGGATGGTGTGGACTTGACAATGCTTGCCAAATACATAGAAAAATGATTTGGCAAAGCCCTTGAAACATTACAACCAAATCAATAGTGTCAAAGGGAATCAATTGATTCCCCAACCAGTCCTGGCTCGAACAAAAGATCCAAGAGGAAATCAATAACAATAACTTCTAAGAATGTGGAATAGGGAACAAAGGCTTCCAATGTCCCACCCACTCCTAGGACACAGACTTCTTCGACCACCACGCCATGTTTTACATCTTGCATTGGTACCTATGATACGAAGATAGAATATGATGTGGTTTCAGGGGAACTCCAAATGATACATGCTGGAAAAACATTTGTGAATAGGTTGAAGGAATCATGCCTTCAACGGTTCAAAGACCATCTACATTTGTCATTCTCTAAGATACCCATGCACCTGCAAAAAGTAGTTATCCAGGACATGGAGATTGAATTTGGCATAGGTTGGTCTGTAAAGAAGATAAAGCTACGAATGTCTCAAAACTGCAAGAGATTTCAGTGCAACCAAACAAAGAAGATAAAAAAATTCATTCCTAAGCTAAGGCTCAAAAGAAGGCCAATTGATGTAAGTGTGAAAGTATGGAAAGAGCTTGTAAAAGCATATGAGAAGTTTGATGCATGGAGGAAGTTTGGTGAGGAGAGTACACAGGTATTTGAATTTGGTCATAAGATTATATCAAATTTATTAAATGATTTTTAAATTTTATTTGTGCATAGTTAAATTGAATTAGTATATGTTTTAGGACAAGGTCTCCAAGGCTAGGCTTGACAAACTTCGTGCCACGCATCACAGAGGCCAGAAAGGTTTACAAGCCTTGATCTGTACATTTCTAATTATATTTAATATGTTAAATGATATATTTTTTTATTTCCTAGGAAAAAGTAAATGATTGCATATTAATTACTTTAACTAATCCATGTGCCATGTTTTGACAGGAGGAGAAATATGGTCGGTATCCAACGTAATTTGAAAAGGATATGTTACAAAGCAAAAAGTGGACCGATTTTGTAATTTGGATGGAGAATGAGGTATCAATAGTTGACTTTCAACAACTTAGTTGGATATTGTTGTGTTAATATGTCAATTTGCATTTCTCGTGTTGAGTTGTTATTGATGCGTAGGATGAGATCTAAAGTGCTTCTCTGTTGGTCCTAGTGCCCTTAAATGTAAGATTTCTCTTAGATGACAAATGATTACTCTTATATCTTTGGGGACCCTTCTTGGTGCCATTAGGATCATAATGAGTATACTAGTCTTGTGCTTGCTTACAAAAAGTGGTTGCAATTAACCTAATCTTGTGGTCATTATCCACAACATTTTGTGTGTGCCATGCTATCTCATATGCTTAAGTTTAACGGGCTAATAATGAACATAAAACCCTTGTTTGCCTACCTCCAACTAATGGACTTGTTGTAACCTAAAATTTTCTACCATTTTTTGCAAAAATTTTAGGTTCCCATGATGAAAAATCTAAATTCCACAACCTTTGCCACTATCCTTCCTGCCTATGTCAGACTGGGAGCTTTGGAATAGGGTATGGACATCCATCAATACATAAAGGATAGAGGAATTTTTGTCAGATGTTGTAGTTACAACTACCCTGTTAGACATGTATGCAAAATGTGGAAGCATAAACAAGGCACATGAACTGTTTGATAGAATGCCTCAAAGAAATGTGGTCTCATGGACTGCAATGACTTCAAGATATGCACAAAATGGATTTGTTGAAAAGGCTTCAGAAATTTTAAAGCAAATGCAATTGGCTAGTGTAAAGCCAAATTCCATAGCCTTTGCCACCATCCTCCTTGCCTATGATAGAATGAGAGCTTTGGAATAGGGTATGGACATCCATCAATACATAAAGGATAGAGGAATTTTGTCAAATGTTGTAGTTGCAACTGCCTTGTTAGACATGTATGCAAAATGTGGAAGCATAGACAAGGCACGTGAACTATTTGATAGAGTGCCTCAAAGAAATGTGGTCTCATGGACTACAATGACTGTAGGATATGCACAAAATTGATTTGTTGAAAAGGCTTTAGAAATTTTAAAGCAAATGCAATTGGTTGGTGTAATGCCAAATTCCACAACCTTCGCCACCATCCTCCTTGCCTATGTCAGAATAGGAGCTTTAGAATAGGGTATGGACATCCATCAATACATAAAGGATAGAGGAATTTTGTCAGATGTTCTAGTTGCAACTGCCTGTTAGACATGTATGCAAAATGTGGAAGCATAGACAAGGCACGTGAACTGTTTGACAAAATGCCTCAAAGAAATGTTGTCTCATGGGCTACAATGATTGCAGGATATGCACAAAATGGATTTGTTGAAAAGGCTTCAGAAATTTAAAAGCAAATACAATTTACTGGTGTAAAGTCAAATTCCACAACCTTTGCCACCATCCTCCTTGCCTATGTCATAATAGGAGCTTTGGAATAGGGTATGGACATCCATTAATACATAAAGGATAGAGGAATTTTGTCAGATGTTGTAGTTGCAACTGTCGTGTTAGACATGTATGCAAAATGTGGAAGCATAGACAAGGCACGTGAATTGTTTGACATAATGCCTCAAAGAAATATGGTCTCATGGACTGCAATGACTGCATGATATGCACAAAATGGATTTATTGAAAAGGCTTCAAAAATTTTAAAGCAAATGCAATTGGTTGGTGTAAAGCCAAATTCCACAACCTTTGCCACCATCCTCCCTGCCTGTGTTAGAATGGGAGCTTTGGAATAGGGTATGGACATCCATCAATACATAAAGGATAGAGGGATTTTATCAGATGTTGTAGTTGCAACTGTCCTATTAGACATGTATGCAAAATGTGGAAGCATAGACAAGGCATGTGAACTATTTGACAGAATGCCCCAAAGAAATGTGGTCTCATGGACTGCAATGACTGTAGGATATGCACAAAATGGATTTGTTGAAAAGGCTTCAAAAATTTTAAAGCAAATGCAATTGGCTGGTGTAAATCCAAATTCCACAACCTTTGCCACCATCCTCCCTGTCTATGTCAGAATGGGAGCTTTGGAATAGGGTATGGACATCCATGAATACATAAATGATAGAGGAATTTTGTCAGATGTTGTAGTTGCAATTGCCCTGTTAGACATGTATGCAAAATGTGGAAGCATAGACAAGGCACGTGAACTATTTGACAGAATGCCTCAAAGAAATGTGGTCTCATGGATTGCAATGACTAGAAGATATGCACAAAATGGATTTGTTGAAAAGGCTTTAGAAATTTTAAAGCAAATTCAATTAGCTGGTGTAAAGCCCAATTCCACAACCTTAGCCACCATACTCCCTGCCTGTTTCAGAATGGAAGCTTTGGAATAGGGTATGGACATCCATCAATACATAAAGGATAGAGGAATTTTGTCAGATGTTGTAGTTGCAATTGCTCTGTTAGACATGTATGCAAAATGTGGAAGCATAGACAAGGCATGTGAACTCTTTGACAGAATTTCTCAAAGAAATGTTGTCTCATGGACTACAATGACTGCAGGATATGCAAAAAATGGATTTGTTGAAAAGGCTTCAAAAATTTTAAAGCAAATGTAATTGGCTAGTGTAAAGCCAAATTCTGTGACCTTTGCCACCATCCTCCCTACCTGTATCAAAATGGGAGCTTTGGAATAGGGTATGGACATCCATCAATACATAAAGGATAGAGGAATTTTGTTAGATGTTGTAGTTGCAACTGCCCTTTTAGACACGTATGCAAAATGTGGAAGCATAGACAAGGCACGTGAACTATTTGATAGAATGCCTCAAAGAAATGTTGTCTCATGGACTGCAATGACTACAGGATATGCACAAAATGGATTTGTTGAAAAGGCTTCAGAAATTTTAAAGCAAATGTAATTTGTTGGTGTAAAGTCAAATTCCACAACATTTGCCACCATCCTTCTTGCCTGTGTCAGAATGAGAGCTTTGGAATAGGGTATGGACATCCATCAATACATAAAGGACAGAGGAATTTTGTCAGATGTTGTAGTTGCAACTGCCCTGTTAGACATGTATGGAAAATGTGGAAGCATAGACAAGACACGTGAACTGTTTGACAGAATGCCTTAAAGAAATGTGGTCTCATGGACTGCAATGACTGCATGATATGCACAAAATGGATTTGTTGAAAAGGCTTCAGAAATTTTAAAGTAAATGCAATTGGCTGGTGTAAAGCCAAATTCTACAACCTTTGCCACCATCCTCCCTGCCTATGTCAGAATGGCAGCTTTGGAATAGGGTATGGACATCCATCAATACATAAAGGATAGAGGAATTTTATTAGATGTTTTAGTTGCAACTGTCCTGTTAGACATGTATGCAAAATGTGGAAGCATAGATAAGGCACATGAACTATTTGACATAATGACTCAAAGAAATGTGGTCTCACGGACTGCAATGACTGTAGGATATGCAAAAAATGGATTTGTTGAAAAGGCTTCAGAAATTTTAAAGCAAATGCAATTGGCTGGTGTAAATCCAAATTCTACAACCTTTGCCACCATCCTCCCTGCCTGTGTTAGAATGGGAGCTTTGGAATAGGGTATGGACATCCATCAATACATAAAGGATAGAGGAATTTTGTCAGATGTTGTAATTGCAATTGCCGTGTTAGACATGTATGCAAAATGTGGAAGCATAGACAAGGCACGCGAACTGTTTGATAGAATGCCTCAAAGAAATGTGGTCTCATGGATTGCAATGACTGCATGATATGCACAAAATGGATTTGTTGAAAAGGCTTTAGAAATTTTAAAGCAAATGTAATTGGTTGGTGTAAATCCAAATTCCACAACCTTTTCCACCATCCTCCCTGCCTATGTCAGAATGGGATCTTTGGAATAGGGTATGGACATCCATCAATACATAAAGGATAGAGGAATTTTGTCAGATGTTGTAGTTGCAACTGCCTTGTTAGACATGTATGCAAAATGTGGAAGCATAGACAAGGCACGTGAACTGTTTGATAGAATGCCTCAAAGAAATGTGGTCTCATGGATTGCAATGACTGCAGGATATGCACAAAATGGATTTGTTGAAAAGGCTTCAGAAATTCTAAAGCAAATGCAATTGGCTGGTGTAAAGCCAAATTCCACAACCTTTGCCACCATCCTCCTTGCCTGTGTTAGAATGAGAGCTTTTGAATAGGGTATGGACATCCATCAATACATAAAGGATAGAGGAATTTTGTCAGATGTTGTAATTGCAACTACCCTGTTAGACATGTATGCAAAAAGTGGAAGCATAGACAAGGCACGTGAACTATTTGACAGAATACCTCAAAGAAATGTGGTCTCATGGACTGCAATGACTGCAGGATATGCACAAAATGGATTTGTTGAAAAGGCTTCAGAAATTTTAAAGCAAATGCAATTGGCTGGTGTAAAGCCAAATTCCACAACCTTTGCCACCATCCTCCCTACCTGTGTCAGAATGGGAGCTTTGGAATAGGGTATTGAAATCCATCAATACATAAAGGATAGAGGAATTTTGTTAGATGTTGTAGTTTCAACTGCCCTGCTAGACATGTATGTAAAATGTGGAGGCATAGACAAGGCACGTGAACTGTTTGACAGAATACCTATTAGTTCCTAATGAAAGTGTTTGAAGTTTGAAGATTATGAATAGGATTGTGAAATGATATTTGTGATGACCAGTGCTTTCATCTATTGGGCAATAGAGTCAAAAGTTAATGGTATATGGATCCCTATAATTGGTTTAACTCAGATTATTGGGCACTTAGGTGAATCTACACCTTGTGTAGATGTACAAAGATGGTGAGTTGTAAGGTTCTTACTGATCCCAATGATATTTTCTTAAATCATTGTGATCGTAGGAAAGGATTTTTATTCAAGTGGAAAGGAAACCTAACAAGATGACCAGTCTTAAAGGATTTTTAACTCTTAGGCAGAGACCAATAAACACAGGCAACTTTAGTAGGAATTAAATCAACTTTCCATAGAAAACAATCAAATTGATCACATAAAAATAACAATTGTGCTCTGACAAATTAAACATACCCTTGATATATTAATTTGAACTGATTTAAGAAATCATTCTGGAGACAACCACATAGCTCATAAACATGAAATTCCACACAACATTTGAACACCAAAAATATAATCCACCAGATAACTTCTACTCCTTTGCATTAAATTATAAGTTCAGAGCACATGAGAATATAACATAACATAAGTATTGCAGGTTTTAGATTTGCATATATATATATATATTAAAGAGTCTTGTAATTGTTCTCATAATTTAAAGCGGCCTTGGTATCCCTTATTTATGGGATGTGAAACAAGCTTCAGGCTGAAAGGACATGCCTTTTCATAAACATACTCCTAACTAATGCAATGATTAAGGAAATAAGAAAATAATTTACAGATATGCAAGGCGATCAATACTGTGCTCGGTTATTCGTCAGAGGTAGACTCGTGACCCATAGGTCTGGCAAAGTCATCTCTTCAGGATTAGTTTTGACATGTCCAAGGTATCTGCTAAAAAATGTATCTCCACACTCCTGTATATTCACTATGTCTTGGATATAAACATGTTTACTCTGGCTAGGTGATCAATGTACTCCTGTTCAACACATGTATCTGAAGCAATTATATCACTTATAGCAAATTCCAGGGTGAACAGCTTCTCAAGGCACTGATAGGTATTATCCAATATTTTTTCTTCATCATTCACCTTATCTAGGAGTGGTTGCAGCATCTGGCTCATTTCCCTTACCCAATCATCCTTATCTCGAAGATCAATTCCATAAAAGAAGTTTGGAAATGTTAACTCAAGGTTTTGATCAAAATCATTAAGGTCATCAGTCAATGTAGTGTTATACTTTTCATGTTGGAAAATTAAGTTGTTGCATTCCTCAAGTATTTGACCCTAGAGACCTGACTTAGTGCTCAATTCTTCTTTCATTTCTAATAGCCTCAAATGAAGCCTTTTATGCTCTTGATGTGCAAGTTATGTCCTTTTATGCATACTCTAGGTTTGGTCATTGAACTTCATTATTTTATCAAATCTTCTTTTGATCAATGTTGAGTCCATGAAGTATTTGATTGATTTTATCTTGACCTCAAGCTGTTCACTCTTCTTTTGAAACTTTTCTGCTTTGATCTTCCAGTAATTTGAGTCAGCTTTTGCTTCAAGGATCTTTTGATCTTTTTCTAGGTAGGGTGAATAAGAACTTGAAGTCAATCTATCCTTCTAAGTGGCCAACTCTTGTCTTAGTTTTGTATTCTCAGCCATATAAGCATTGTTTTTCTTTATCAACTACTCAATTTGAGCCTTAGTAAATCTTGCCACATTGATATTGAGGTCAGCAGTTTCAAGAGGGTCTGTGTTCTCAACTCTCTGGATCAACAAATGGCCAAATGCTTCATTAGGATTATTTATAACCTGAGGTTTCTTATGTGAAGGATAGAGGGATCATATTAGCAATATCTTTTTATTAGGGTCATAGCCTGATCCATTCTTAATCTTATCCAATGCCTCAATACTAAGCTGCATTTTCTTTTCTTGATTCTTTCTGAAGGTATAAAAAATAGTGGCTAAAGTCATGTCCCATCCAAGGACCAATACCACTCCTGCTTCTTTGAGCAATTATCTACCTTTCTCTGGTGTCATGTCATTCATGGCATTGTCTATTTTTGACTGAAGTTCTTGTAGAATTTCCTCTTGAACTTCAGGAGTAATGTCCTTCATCCTTTCCCTGGCATGTTTTCCTTTGTACTCATAAAGGAAGGCTTTGAATTCTGAGGTTTTAATGAAATCAACATCTGCAATGAATTTCTGAATGGCCAAATATCTCACATCATCTATTAGTTCATCAGAAGTTTCTATTCTGACTTCCTCTCTATCCACAGTGGGCTCATGTTCCTCAATAAGTGAAGAGGATGCTTGCAAGTCTTTATTTTTCCCCTCTTCACTTTCTTCTTCAAAAGAAATTTCTAGAGTTTGTTGAGGAGATAATTGGCAAATAGGAATCTCATCTTCTGCTTGAGTTCCTTTAATAGCTTTTCCTTTTCTTTCAAAAACATAGGAAGGGACATTTTGAATCAAATCTGTAGCATTTATTATCAATGTATCTAGCCTTTCAATAGGATCATTCACATCCATGAAGGCTCCTCTATAAGTGGGGTTTTTGGCTACCCTCCAAGCCTTAGCAAGTGTTATAATACAAATTTCTTCTTTCAATTGTAGCTTGCTCCTCACAGTTTCTAACCAAGTCATCATCAAAACATAAAACATGGTCATATCCTCTAAGCTTTTGTTTTGTCTTGACATTGTTTATGAAACCTTTTGGATCAAAGCTTTCTCTGCAACTGCCTAATGGTAGCCTATAATGTTCCAATTTTTTGTCAATTAACTGGTACCCCTTGTCAGACATAATTGTGAAATCACCAAAACATAGAGTGCCTGTCATAAAAGACTACTTATTATGTCTTTTTAAGTGCATAAAATCAAAAAGAGCAAGCTGTCTTACAATCTCCAGATAAGTCACCCTATCAGGACAAGTTTTTGGTAGTAGTAGAGGAGACCCTTCAAACCCAAACACTCTTATTTTTGTACAGTTAGTGTAAGAATACCAATCTCCCTAATTATGAGAAAATTTTCCAATCTCATACTTGTCCTTTGGTCTCAAGAACTTCTAAATTTCAGGTGATAGCTTGTAATTATAAGGATGCCCTAAGTGTTTATACACTGGTTTCACGAAGTACTCTTCAATATATATATATATATATATATATATAATGGGATTTGTCACACTTGCTGTCCCATATGGCAGTCCATCTTTGGACGGGCTTCACATCTCCATTTATATCCAAGTCCCTTACTCCCAGGCATTTGTCCCACAATCCCCACTTTTGGCCTTCATACAAAACTAGATGCATTAATAGGGAGTAATGCTTGAATTTACTACCTCCTCCCTTAATGGAAACTATTGATGATTATTTTTTACACACTCATAGCAAAAGTTAAAATTCATAAATGAACCTAACTATCTTGAAAGATACGAAGAAATCAACTAAGATTACTTGATCCCAAGTTTCCTTATTGGTCAGGTCTTGACCTGTTGGACCGTTTAGTAGGTTATTATAAAGCTGTAATGTGCAAGGGGCCTTACATGATTTAAAGTGGGTTTGTGACTTATTGGACTCTTATTATGCAAACTAATACAAATATCAACTTTCTAATCATTCATTTGCATAAGATCATTACTGTACCTTAAAGCTTTATATGATTCATATTCAAACATGCTTTGCTTTTCAACTATTTATGAAGATTATCAAATACCAACTTATTGCTCTTAAAATTCTTCAAATGTCAGATAATCTCCTTTGGATTTCAACGTTTTAAGCTAAGTATTTTAAAGTTGTTGGGAAAAGTTAGAGAAATTTAAATTCACCATCATTCACTATAGGATCTAAATGTTCTGTTATGCACACAGTAAGAAATACAACAGATTCAATTAAACCAGCAAACTAAATCGTTAAATGCAAATATCTTGAGTATTTTCACGAATATTGTATTCAAGATTGCGAGCTTTAAGAGAAATTATTTTAAATGCAAGGAAGAGCTAGAAGACACTCAGAAAATAGACATAGACTTCCAGGTTCACTTATATTCAAAACACAGTCATACAAGATTTATAATGTAGGAATGACTCTTAGCTTTATTAATCGAATATACCAAAACTTACAGTGCTTTATAGATATATTAAGAAAGCTAGACATTCCACGCATTCCTTAATGCAGACAATAGGTGACCTCCTCTAAACTAAAATATTCTACTCCAACATTCTCAGAAAGAATTTACAATTTCTGGCTAAATGCTAAAAATCCCTATGTAAAAAATATATACAAGTAGCACGTCCCTTATATAGAATTTGAATTCCCTCCCATGCTACGGTTACAACCTCCGCAAAATGGTTACAACCACAATTCTACGGTTAAGGTCCCTTCATTACTGACCCATGGTGCGCCTTCATTTCATAACTGTGTGCCAATCCGTTACTTGGCATCTTCTCCTCTCAAAGGATGCTCTTGGAATCTTTCACAAATAAGATTCCCATTTCATGTGACCTTTTCCCACCGAGGCTCTTCATTTGATTTCCTCTCAAAACTCTTTTCTCCTACCTTCTTTTTACCTTTTCAAATATTGATTGAAGTTGCCAATCACACCCTCCACAAAGGTGCGGTCCCCTCCTGGACTTTTTGCTAAAATATATTCTTGCATCACCACCTTTTCTTTCAGCTCTTTTTCTTCATTCTCTAAGTTTTCTCTTCTTTTCTTGTACTTCTTCATTTTGGCCTTCTCTTCCATTAATGTATCCATCATCTGCTTGCTGAGGATTGCATCAGGATTTTTTGTACAGGGTGTGAATATGGCCCTGAACTCTGTCAATGCTCTGTCTAAGTCATAAGCTGGCATCTCTACACATTCATGCTATAAAAGTCTTTCCATGATTTTCTTATGCACTTTGATCATCCCTTCTGCCTTTTTCTCCAGCTCCTGCATGACTACCATATTTCTTTTGAGGTTATCTTCCTCAAATCTAAGTTCCAAAATCATCTGCGGCACTTGATTTGCCAATGTGATATTAAGTGCTCCCTCATTTATCAATTCTTCAGCTCTTATCTCAATTTCAGTCAATTGTTCAATTTCAGATCTGCACTCCCCTACTCTTACTTGACAATTATTTATTAATACCATACATTTGTTCTTCTCTTCTATGGCCACTTTCTAGCTCTTCATAGGTTGCCCTATCGTTTGTTTGTCTCCTTGCAAAAATCATGAAACCATTCATCTAAAACGTTGGCCTTGATGCTTTTATTTTCCATGTCCTGTACTTCCTCCTTAGATACTATTGCTATGTCAGCAGGTAAGTCAGGCATTGTGGCCCTGGGGTCAAATATCCCCTGAATGAATTGCTGGAGTTGGACAATGTGTCCTTTCAATACCTCCTGTTTATTTTTGTCTTTCCTCAACATTTCTGCTGTCACCTGGTTCATATCTTTCCACTCAGCAATGTGCTGTTCCCTTGTGGAATGCCTGAGGTCTAGATTAAGTATCTTGTATTCCTCCAGGGTAATCTCACCTTTTTCTTTCTCCTTTTGTGGTATAGCTAGGTTCAAAGTTCTGGATCCATCTGGACCTCTCTGTATTGCAGACACCGTCCTAGCTTTTCTTTTTTCTTTCCTTGGAGTTGTTTTCTCACCTAATAAGCTTTTGATGTCAATAGGAGCCAGATGCATTTCCTTCTTTTCCATCCTTATCTCTCCTTCCAGCTAGGTAGGCACCTCTTTTATGCCTTCTACAACTTTCTATGCATCAATCACCTCTTCATGAGGTTTATCTATTCCAGTTTCCTCCTGTTGCTGCTGTTCATGTTGTTGCTCTTGTTGTTATTCTTGTTGTTCCTGCTGAAGTGGGAGCTCTTGATCTATTATTTGATTGCTCTTTTGATCCAACCTCATTTTCTTCCTCCATATTTCCTCCTTCTTGATCTTTTTCTTCAGGTGTTTTTTCTGCTGATGACTTCTCTTTCTGATCATCTCTTGCATGTATCTGTTCACTATCCGGCCTGTTCAAATCTTCTTCTTGTTCATTATCTAATGGTTGGTCATCAGGTTCATTCTCATCTATTTTATCTTCTGCCTCTGTATTTCCTGTCTGTGGTTGCCCTAGATGTACCGGTGAACTGGCCTTTACCTCATCTTCTTTTATTTCCTCTTCTTGGGTTTGCAAGTTTTCTGTATTTTCCTCTTCTTCACCCTACTCCCCATACATATTTAGCATGTCTAAAGCATCGCCCTCTGAGGTGTCCTCTTGTGCTACATGTCCTTCTGTGTTTACCTCTTCAGATGGTTTTTCCTTCTCAATTTCTTCAATCTAATGTGCTTCCTCTTGCACATCCCTAATGATTTTTGGTGGTACTAGAGTACCAAATGGATCAACAGATCCTGTGTCTGCCTGCACCTCTTCTTTTTCAAATTCTATATTTTGTTCTGTTTCCACTTCAGCTTGCAGGTTTGATTCTTCTTCTTCACTGAGGAAGTCACTTGATTCTTCCTCCATGTCAATCACTTAGCTTTGTACATTTTCCTTTCTTCACTGTCACTACTTGTAATCTGCACAGTCTCTACAGCAATGGGTTTGGCTTTACTAACTTCTGACTCCTGCAACCTCTCTCCAACCAACTCTACTTTTACTCTGATAAAGGTTTGTCCTGGTTCTACTGATGTGGAGGCACTGGCTATATTCTTTAGCTTTTCTCTTACTTCCTGCACTCCAATCACATCAATCAGCTTAGAAGTTTCCCCTTTTGACAAACCTATGGGGATTGCCCTCATGATTGATGGTCCTGCTACCTCTTTTGCAGCTTGTGCTTCTTTTGCACTGATCTCATGGCTCATGGATTTTGCATCAACAAAAGTTTGAGATGCCACTGCTATTGTTATCCCTAAAGCATATGGATCCATCAATGTAGCGTTTTTATTCCTTTCCATAATTCTTGCCTCTACAACCTTTCTCTTCTTCTCATAGAAACATTGCAAGTCCTCACTGGGCTCTACCTTTCTCTTCCTTCCCTTCTTTGGGAGTGTAACTTCTTTTCCTTCAGCCTCGAGCTCTTCTATCCTATCCTTAAGCCATGTTTTTGAAAATAATATCACAGGTTTTGTCAAAATATCCAATGATGTGTTCCAAGGCTTCGACCAATCAGGCTCTGTAATGGGAGCTAGCCTAACATGTGCATAACTTTGGTGCAACAATTTGTCATCCTCACGAACCTCTGGAGGAACATAGATATTTCCAATAGACCTCATTTGTTTAATAGTCAATCTCTTATGAGCTCTCTTTCTTACTTCCAAGTCACTCTTGCAGTCAGCCCATAAATCTTCAATATGCACTTGATGTTTGTACTTCTTGTCAACAAAGTTTTGAATTCTATGAAATGGATCAAACTTTCTAGCCAAATCGAATTCCTGGAACCCATAATACCTTAGCTCTTGTTCTGAATAGGCTACATCATCCTCACTGATACAAGAATACCTGCCAATGGCCCAAGGTAATTTCACATTTCCCCTGCCATTAAATTTCCTCTTGTACATCCTGAAAGCATTCAAATTCTGTCTTGAAAACTCCAAGACAATCAGTTTGTCAGAAGGGTATCTTGGGAGCATAAATGGCCTCCCCTCAAATCCTTTAGTTCTTATGTATGAAAATTGTTCAAACTATATGAACCACGAACAATGCAATCCAATTATATGTTCAACCTCTTTAGACAACCTTTTGTCTGGTTCCTCATTTAGTACTCTCACCATGTAGGTATAGAAAACATCATTAACTAAAGCAAATTTCTTCACAGCATTCTCCTCTTGTAATTCTGGGTAATGTTCATACACCAACCTTTGCTCAAGACCATTCCCTAAAACACCAACTCTTTCTAGTCCATGTATGTGTGGTCTAATCTTTGTAGCACAGGAGTATAATATATAGGAAGATATGAAAAAGGGCAAGCCTTTCTACTGTCTCATCATAGCCTGCCTCCATATGGCTATACTAATGGCCTTGGCCCAATGAATTGGTCCTTGTTTCCTTTCCCCTGTTCTTAGGTATTCTATGACAGTGAACATCCAGGGCTCACATTTGGTGCCATCCCTCAACCCAACCAGTCTGCTCAACATAGTGATCATCAAATATATCTCCTCCCTGAAATGTATCCTTAGTAGATTTTTAGGAATTCTGGCCACTGCCTTTGGTTTGTTCTCTGGACTATACTAGTGGCAAAATATTTTACCCTTACAGTCTCCATCATTTGTGTAGAAGCTCTCATTATACTGATCAATATCAATATCTGTCATCTTATCAGTGATCTCCAATCCAAAAGTTCTTGCAATCCCCTCAGGAGTCAGATCAGCAATTAATCTGTCATGTAGCATTCCCTTTCTTGTATTAGGGTCATACAAGATTACACAGTCTAGACATAGATCCTTTGCCTCCATAGCCAGAGGAAACCCTGCAGCTTTATATAGTCCACTATCCCAAATACATTTCATATCTGGTGAGGCATCTGCAACAGTGATTTTCTTCAGCACATCCCCTGCATCATAAGTTCCTATGTTTGTATCAGTACCCATTCCGCTTGTACCAGTCAGGGTTGGACAACTTCTGTATATCAGTAATTCTTCTTTTTCTACTTCCTTCCTTGGTTTTCTCTCTTTCTTTACTCGTCCCCAGAGTCCTTCTTCTATTTAGGGGCCATCCTGTAGAAGTATACATGTCTCAATTTTTGTTTCCACTTCATATCTAGGGTTTTACTGTGAATATCTACTTTCTACCATTAACCCTAACCTGCTTGTTTTTTCTATGATTTTACCCTTAAAGGGACTAAGCTTTGTTTAGCTAATTAACAGTTAAAACAATAATTTTAACAAATGCATGCATTTTGAAAGCGAAATTACTGTAGCTAACAGTTACGTTTTACCATTCAAAAATTAAATGAGGTCCCAAGATAAATATCTATTTCTATGACCGTTCAACCTTTGACGTTGACTTACTTTTACCTTTCACCTTCACCTAGCAACTGTAACTTCGTTAATCCGGTAAATTCTGTTCAATTTTATTGTGACAACGCCCTTTCTGCAAATTTCAACGTTAACAATATATCTCGCAAGCAAAATAACAATAATTCTGCCCTAACCCTCATTAAATTCCCCTTTGTTTGAGCATTAAACTCGCATTAATTACAGTAATTAATGCGCTGCGACCTTTGGCTTTCCTTTTTCAGTGTTTGAGTTTTTTTTTAAACTTTTGACCGTTAGCTTAATTAAACATGCATTTTCTTTTGTATATCTCATTGTATGTTTTTCTTGTATCTTTTCATTGTATCTTCGAACATACAATCACTTTATGCACACAATTGAACTAAAGCCCTTTTCCCCTTTACCTTTTCCGTACACCCTTTGTACTCCCTGCTTGTATACCTTACTTGTATATTCTATTGTATAATCACATTATACAGGTATTCTTTACCTTTTATTCTTTTGCAATGCCTTTTGATTCTTTGTATATCAGGATTGTACATTAGAAACATACAAACACCCAATATACAAGGACTTCTCTATGTTTAACTCTTTTCTGACGTCCGGCTTGTATTTCCATTTTGTAGCTCCGAATGCGCATCTGCTTGTACATCATAAAACATACATTCTCATTATACAAACATTCAAATGTACAAACACTGGGACCCATCTTACCTTTCCTTTGTATCTCCGCAATGTTCAAAACTCAACGTATCTCTTAATATACAATTCAGATGTGATACATTGAATTAACTGTACTTTAATCTTCTTGAGTTCCGGCTTGTATGTGAAAAGCGATGTACATTTCAAACATACACACAAGTGAAAATATGCAACAGTTTAACTTCATTTTATAATCCCTTTGGTTCTGGTTTGTATAAAGTGCAATGTATATCGGAGTTGTATATAAGAAATGTACAATGCACAATATACATTAAATTTATTGTCTTTGACAACTTTTTAGTTCCGTGCTTTGTATAAATCGATGCATCATGAAATATACTTTAAGTCTGAATGCATCATTTATACTGTATTTCAATTTACTTTCAATTCCGCGTTGTATAAAACATAATGTATATTTTACCTTGTATATCCCGAAACATACATAAGGCAAAAAACATACAACGGCTTAACCTTATTCCATAATTGCCTCGATTCCACCCTGTATAAAGTGTTTGTATATTTCGTTGTATATTTCATTTCATCCAAATATACAAACCCCTATATACAAGTGACGGACCTAACTATTTATTGACTTGAACTTTGAACCTTTCTTAATTCCACCTTGTATAAAACACAATGTATACCTGATATTCATTAAGTCTCGATACATTGTATTTACCAAAATTTGCTTTACCCTCGAACTTGCGTTGTATAAAGTGGAATGCATGTGTCCCGATACCTTGCATACAAAACCCAACGTATACAATCATTATGCATTATTTAATAACATTTCAATTCCGTGATGTATATTATTCTTTGTATCTCATGATTGTATATTTCGCATCCGCCAAATATACAAGTGTTGAACATACATCGATTATACCAACTTTAATATCTCTTCAATTCCGTGCTATGTATAAAGTGTTTGTATATTTTATTTCATCCAAATATACAAACCCTGATATACATAGCAGATTTCAACGTGTATACACTCCAACCTAACTCCCTTTGGGTCCACCCTGTATGTATGTATAAAACATTTCTTAAATGCATACAAGGAAAAAGCAACAAAATAAGAAAACCCGACGACTTCCCTTTTGTGACCAACACAAAAGCATGATATACAAACGCATTTGTATATGAGACGACTTTGCATATACAAAGAACTTTGTATATACAAGGCACAAACCCTCTGATTGTACATTTACCAAAAACAATAATAACTTGCAAAATACAACAAATTTTAGAATAATTCAAAAAGCAACCCTTGTTTATTTTCAACAAGGAATTCACCTATATTTTGACCTAGTACTTAAATGCAAATTTTCCTTATTTTTAACAAGGTTTGTATTTTCAGCTCCTCTTCCCTTTCACCACCAAGCAAACCACATCAACAAGCAAAGCAAACCAGCTTCAGTAGGGGGTCCTCATTTTGCTAAGGAGTAAAATGGGGCGTGTTGTGAGCATCACAACATAAACTAGTTCATTGTGAAGGGTACTAGCTAAGAACTCCGCATAATCAAAATGCAGGGCCTGTTGGCTTTGGATATCAGTTGTTAAGACCATGGGAGCTACTTCCATAAACATTTTGGCCTCCACTCCTAACAATTGGCATACAGAGAAATAAGTATACTAAAAGTATTCTTCAAACAGTTCAATGGAAAATGGGGGATCCTTTGCAACTGAAAAAACCCTTAATTTGTTGTTTCCATCATGAGGTCAGTGCATAGGCAACCTCCATCTTTTGTAATTGTTACTCAAGTTATAATATTCACCAATTAAATCCCTAATTTTGAGTTTCACATCAAAGCTACTATCTAGTTGGAACACCATTGAAATGTAGTCCTGGGTGATAGGGAAAAATCCCGTACCATCCTTCAATTCAATCATGCAGTTCTGTAGGTTGTAGCTTTCAGCTAACATTTTCAGGAATTCCACATTCACAAAAACATTTGGCACTACCAACTTTCCTAAATTCAACCACCATGGGTTTGACACAGGGGAACGCCTATGCATTTTCTTGTAGTGGTAGATGAAAAGATCATACCCCCTTACAGGAGTCCACACATCTCCTACTTGTTTGTATTCATCCTCTAATTTCTCCATGTTTGGATTTAATTAGGCATTCCTCCAAGATTTTTGCCCTGATTTTGGACATTGGTCTATTAAGTCCTTGTTCAGGTGTCTTTCATTTAACTTTTGCCTTTTAGCCTTAGGGTTATCAGATGTTTCTTCCATGATGGAATGCAAGAGATTTTTCTTAGATGCAATTCTGAATCAGAAAGCTTAAGCTTCAGAATACTTACTTGGAAAACCAAACTATATTAGTTGCAGATGGTTTCCCCAGCTCCCATGCTTGCGTACTAAACCAAATATTTCAAGATTTCCCCTTTTATTCTACTCTGATCATTAATGGCAGCTTTCAAATCATCGGGGAAACATTAAATTTTTGCAACATATCACCTCCTATCACCTCTCCAAAATAATCATTCCGTTTGAAGGATTTATTATTTCTTTATTTATCGGGACCTCGTTATAGCTCAAATGGTGGTCTTGCTGAAATCCCCTCCTTTTGATATATGTGCCTTTCCTTAATGTTTTCTTAATTATCCATGTATTTGTTTTTTCAGGGAGATTGAATATGGATTCCCTTTGACACTTTGAAATATCGGTTGTTCAACAGGACATATCTCTAAGTCACCCGGTCATGTCAAAATGGAATGTTACTTCTATATTTTGAAATCTCATCGATAGGTTCCTTTCGGGCTGGAATGTTGAAGAGACCTTAAAAAGATTCATATTGACACTTTGATATCTTTGTCTCTTCGAACTTGAAATGTCAGTTCAAAATACTTGTCAAATGTTCATGCATGCGGATATTGATTTAATCATTTTATCTGTGTGACACATTAAAGGTGTCACACTGACCTCCTGATCATCTTTTAACATTTTTCAGAGTGTTGAAGTAATTTTTAAAGAAGTCATGCCGATATGTTGAAGGGTCTTCCATAAAGACTAAGGCTTTGACACACCGTATATGAATTTTTCGTGGGTCGAAGGCGGATATGGTGGGGACGTTGATTAAATAAATGAAAAGTACATGGTGGGAAATAGATCTTATGGGTGAATTCTTTAGGGTTCAAATTTTTGTCCCAACACATCCATCAATACATAAAGGATAGAGGAATTTTGTCAGATGTTGTAGTTGCAACTGTCCTGTTAGACATGTACGCAAAATTTGGAGGCATAGACAAGGCACGTGAAATGTTTGATATAATGCCTCAAAGAAATGTGGTCTCATGGACTGCAATGACTGCAAGATATGCACAAAATGGATTTGTTGAAAAAGCTTCAGATATTTTAAAGAAAATGCAATTGGATAGTGTAAAGCCAAATTCCACAACCTTTGCCACCATCCTCCCTGCCTGTGTCAAAATGGGAGCTTTGGAATAGGGTATGGACATCCATCAATACATAAAGGATAGAGGAATTTTGTCAGATGTTGTAGTTGCAACTGCCCTATTAAACATGTATGCAAAATGTGGAAGCATAGACAAGGCACGTGAACTTATTGATAGAATGCCTCAAAGAAATGTTGTCTCATGGACTGCAATGACTGCAGGATATGCACAAAATGGATTTGTTGAAAAGGCTTCAGAAATTTTAAAGCAAATGCAATTAGTTGGTGTAAATCCAAATTCCACAACCTTTGCCACCATCCTCCCTACCTGTGTCAAAATGGGAGCTTTGGAATAGGGTATGGACATCCATCAATACATAAAGGATAGAGGAATTTTGTTAGATGTTGTAGTTGTAACTTCCCTATTAGACATGCATGCAAAATGTGGAAGCATAGACAAGGCACATGAACTATTTGATAGAATGCCTCAAAGAAATGTTTTTTTTTGGTAAACACTACCAGATATGGGGGTAGCTCCCTATATTAAAATATAAAAAAAAAGTTACATAGAAAGCTGATGCATTACATCTAGTGATATATATAACTTATGCCTGCAGCAATATCCACCATCCTAGCTATTACATTTTCATCAATCAGACCCGGGTTGGCTTCCAGGAATTAAAAAAACTCTCCTATGTTATTTTCTTTCTCCTCGCCCTTTTTGTAGAGGGCCTAGGCTTTGTGCAGCTTCACCTTCTTCTTCTCCTCACTTAGGTTGAGGGTGGCAAGAGCAAATCCCTATTCAGGCTCCACTACCACACCATCCATGGAAGTCCTAACCATGTCCATTAGATCTTCCCTCACCAATCTCATCATAGCTCTTAGCCCCCAGAGCCTTGCTCCCACAACCTATACATAGTTCTCAAAAAAACATTCAAGGACTTGTCCGTCATGAGTATACCCTCCTGACTAGAAACCAGCCCCGACCACTTTCAAGATGGCCACTTTTTCTTCATCGAAGGCTTTGTTAAATAGGTACACAATTTGTTTCCCTCCGGTTTCATCCTCCTCGTACTGACACTCCACTCCGAAATGCTGAGGCATCGCTTCGTTTAGACTATTCCTAAGAACAAACAACATAATCTGCTTCAACCTTGCCTTAGCTTAAAAAGAAGCTTGTGGGCAAGTTCTCCCCTAACCTCTAATCCTGAGGATCACCATTCCATGCGTGGGATTTTTCCACCAAGGGAAGGTGGTACATTCGCATCATTTGGACCATCTCCATTTGCAGGTTCGTTCTTAGAGTCTGCCATCATATCCTGCTTCTCTTAAGGCGGTCTCTTGTTTTATAGAAGCCTTGAGAGGCTTCATCAAAACCTGTAGATCCCAAGGCTAGCAACTAATTTGCACTTTAGTATTACTTCTGCGCTCATTCCGCCCGCCTCCATTCAGACTCACTTCCGTCCTTGCCTTCAAGATATTGATGTGTGACAAACCTTGCACTAGTAATTGATAGGAACATCCTTTCACTTTTGCAGTAGTGGACAATTTTATGAGTCTCATGACATATGGTGCAATTAGGTATCTTTTGAGCAAGAGGGAAGTATATGGCATTAATAGCTTGAGCTCCCACCACTAGATAGTTTGTAGTTGTATGTCCCTTAGTGTGGCATTTTGTTCATCATAAACATAAAATGATAGAGGAATTTTGTCAGATGCAGTTGCAATTGCCCTGTTAGACATGTATTAAAAATGAGGAAGCATAGACAAGGCACGTGAACTGTTTGATAGAATGCCTCAAAGAAATGTTGTCTCATGGATTGCAATGATTGCAGGATATGCACAAAATATGGAATCAGAGACAAAAAACGTGAACTGTTTGACATAATTCCTCAAAGAGATGTCATCTCATGGAATGAAATGATTCAGGATATGCACAAAATGCATTTTGCAAGGACACTCTCAAAATCTTTGAATTAATTAAGCACTCTGGAACATATCCTAACATTGTAATCTTTTCTTGTATTCTAGGTGCATGCAACCATGCAGGTTTAATGGATGAGAGCTGTACATACTTCAATCACATTTGTAAGCTTTATTGCATTACACCTACAGTTGATCATTATGTGTGCATGGTTGACCTCCTTGCCCATGCTGGCTATCTTGAAGACACCCTAAACTTTATCTTTCTTTCTGAATCCCCAAATTTGCCCTATTCCTGCTCACATTGAAGACCTGTGAGCGGGAATAGGGCTAACATTTTTTCTTTCTAAAATTGGTAAAGCCATATTGCTAACTTTATTTTTTTTTTCAAACAAAATAGACCTTTATCTTAAGGTTACTCATGAACCTTAAGATACATAATTATTGAAAAAAATTGTGCATTCCTTAATGACATGTAAGAGAATTTAATCAATTGCTACTTAAAAACTCTTTAATGTTTCTGTCTAATGCAGGTTATTAGATTAATAGTGAAAAAGAACATACATGGACCAAGCAATTTGTGACACTTAAGGTTATGTAATAGAATTTATAGTTGATAGTTAAATTTATAACAATTTTTTTTATGATCTTTACTAACGTTTATTAGAATTGTTGCATGTTTTACATCATTAGAATGACATATTAACTGCAACTTTTTTGAAATTTTATTATGGTATGTGCACTTTGATATGATGTAATATGATTATGGTTTCGTTTCATATGTTGTAATATTATATGTATAACATAAAAATAAATTATTGCATGAAATAAATAATAACTTTTCATTTTAAATATTTTTTTTTGTAGAACATGGGTCTTCCAGAAGATCAAGATGATCCTCATGATAGAGATCTAGATTATGTTGGTTTTGGTATAGATCACATGGCAGATGATGATGATCATGCAGATACAGAAGACACTGAGGCTGATGACGATGATGACAACGACGATGATGATCATGATGGTGATGATGATGATGAGGCAGTTGCTGGTAGTAGCCAGTGACATTCATGATCATATAGACTGCATCATGGATCATTGTTGATATATCGTTATGATGCCTCTTTTCATGGTCAATATCATATGTATCATTTTCATGGCCTACAGTACCATATTAATGAGTTGTATCATAAATTTATGTATCATTTTGACTTATATCATTTGGACAAGTATCATCTTGACTTGTATCATTTTGAGTTACATAATTTATCATTTTTACTTATATCATTTGTACATGTATCATTTTGACATGTTATTGATCTACTGGCATATTTGACTTTCACTTGTTTTAGTTATATATGATGATGATCTTATCAATATTGACTTGTCAATTTATATATATTGAAAGTGGTCGATGATTTTTGGATGGATATTTATTACGTATGATGATTTTAATTTACTGCTCAGGATGGATGTTGTCAAATTAAAAAAAAAAGATATTTGACTCTCTTATTTTAATTATAGATGATGACCATGTTATAATAATTATCTTGTTATTTAATCATATGAATTAAATAATTAAATTACTCTCTATAACCATATGAGTTATTTAAGATGCATGATATATTTAACTAATTAAATTGAAATAAAACATATTAAATTAATAAATGTAAGCAAAACACGAAGCATTTTTAGAAGCAAAAAAGGAAGAAACAATGGAAGCCAAACTAGAAGCAATTTTAGAAGCAACAAAAGATGCAAAAATGGAAGCAAAATTGGAAGCAACAAGCGATGTTATATTGGAAGAAAAATTGGAAGCAAAACTGGAAGAAAAATTGGAAGCAACAATGGAAGCAAAACTGGAAGCAAAATTGGAAGCAAAACTAGAAGCAAAACCAAAGGCAAAATTAGAAGCCAAATTGGAAGTAAAACTGGAAGCAAAACCATAATAAAAATTGGAAGCGAAACTGGAAGCAAAACTAGAAGCAAAATTGGAAGTGAAACTGGAAGCAAAATTTGAAGCAAAACTGGAAGCAAAATTGGAAGCAAAAGTGGAAGCAAAACTAGAAGCAAAATTGGAAGCAAAACTGGAAGCAAAATTGGAAGCAAAACTAGAAGCAAAACTAGAAACAAAACTGAAAGCCAACCTGGAAGAAAAACTAGAAGCAAAACCAAAAGCAAAATTGGAAGAAACAGTGAAAGCAAAACTAGAAGCAAAACTGGAAGTAAAATTGGAAGTAAAACTGGAAGCAAACTTGGAAGCAACACAAGAAGCAAAACCAGAAACAAAATTAGAAGCCAAACTAGAAGCAACAAAATCTAGCACTAAATCCGGCACTAAACCTGGCACTAAAATCTGGTACTAAACCTGGCACAAAACTTGGCCTTATAACCTGCACTAAACCCAGCGCCAAATCCGGCGCAAAAGTGAAATGCAATTGGGTGCCGAGTTTGGCATAGGCAGAAGTGTCCAATTCATGGACTCAAATGCACTAAATTTTGATGCTATTTTAGGTGCTATTTGCTTGTTTGGATGTAGTGAATCTTTTATGCCAATCTTGCATTCAAAAATCCACATCTAGCATAAGTAAGGCAAGATAACTTGATAAAATCTTCAACAACAATCTTCACATAGTTTATTTAGGAGGCTAAAATCAACTATCTTTCCATGTTTATGCTATCATGTTCATGCTTGGTAGATTAGATCACACTTGGATTAAATCTAAAGGGTTAAAGAACCAGTGTATTATGTGTTTGAAAATGGTGATAGGACTATGCTCTCCCGTTTTTGGGTGATCAAAATGCCAAACTCATCATTTTATCTGTGTAACCTTTAGAAGAGGCCTACCCTTGGGATTGTATTTCTTCCAAGTGGGATGACCTCAAGCAATAACAGGCTAAAGCCAAGCCACTTCCTAGTCGCTATAAATAAATTGTGTTTGTGACAAAAGTCACAAACAATGGGTGTTGTTGTGTTATATCAACAAATGTTTCCCATAGTACCCTTGTGGTGCGTTTAAATCTGTTGAACCTAACTTCAGACTGGGAAGCCTCCATAATGGAGCAAATTTCTGCACGTATAACTACCTGAACGAATGTCCAAACTAAAAATTCATTTGTTTTAGAAAGCCAAAAACCCCTATTTGTTGACGCAGGAGGAAAATCCTCTGGAGCCGTCCAACGTCATACACTCATTTAGTGTGGAGACATAAAAGTTTAACTCTTCAGAGGAACTGTAACTTGGTATGTGTGAGAAGTGAGTGCACTATAAGGGGGAGCCAGTGCTACCAAGTTACTAACTGTCTGCCTTTATGTAAGTGGCTGGAGTAAAATCCAAGTTGAAACTCACCAAATATTGTCATTGCCTACCATAGGATTGTACTTGTTTGCAAAAAGTTTTATCAAAAATTTGTATAACAACATGGAATTTTCTTGTCTGTTGTGTTTTTCTTGCACAAATTGAACAAAATCATCACCAAAAACACTTGCTTCGAAAAACATCCTTGAAAACAAGCAAAATTGCTCAAACACTGCAGAAGAACAAAACCACGCTTTTGAGACTTTTTCCTACACATTCAACACATCTTTCAGCGCATCCAAATTCTACTACGCATTTAAACCTTCTTGTTGTGCATTTGCTAAATCTTTTAGCATATACACAATTCCGTGCATTTAGGCAACAGAAGCGTGCATTCAAAACTATGCATTCAATCCACATAAGTACGCATTCACACTTTGTTTTTGCACAAATAAACCTGTGCATCTATAATAGAGAGCATTTCCCAATAGTTTGAGAGAAAAGCAAAATCATTTCCTGGTACCCATTACTGCTTAGATTCAACTCCACCCACATCAAATCTTTATATGGTTGAAACTAGATCACAATTCAAGAGAAGAAAAGAAATGGGTTCACTACATGGTAGCCACTATACTTCTAGTGATGAGGAAGAGGACATTACCCAAGAAAAAATTATTAGTGCTCAACAAGACCCTGAATTTCAAAAACTAATGGACAAAATCATCACAATGGATCCTAAAAAGTACTTCCTTATGCTAGCACAACAAGGAGCAAAGTTACCTTCCAATTTTGACATAGAAAAATTGAGAGAAACAAGGCAAACAAATGAAATTGAAGCTCCTAAAAATAAGAAAGCTAAGGATGTGACAAATCCATTAGAAGCACCCACGCAACAAATCCAAGCTTTACAACAATAATTCGTGGATTTACAAACTGGATCTTCCACAAAATGATATTCGTTAGAGGACATATCTCCTTATCCATTTGATAAAAGCTTAGTTATGATACCTTTCCCCTCTAGTTTCGAAGTGCCCAAATTAGTCAAATATAGGGAAAAAGGTGATCCAAGTGAACCAAATCCTTCACAACATGAGCATGCTAGTACTAGCCACTCTTCACACCAAGATCATGCATCCTTAACCCATCTTAATGATACTATTGACAAGGGAAATACCAACTTAAGTTTAGAACCATATACGCCTCCATCTACTAGTCCTCCATCACCATCCCATAAAATGCCTATCCCAAAGCATACTAGTCCTACACCAAAACCTCCATTAAACTTCCCAAGCTCTAATCTATCAACCAAAGAATCCTTGAATGATTTTCTCCAAAGATTCTTTACAAAATATAAAAGAGAAAGAAAATCTATGGAGAAATCTAAACCCACCCATCCATTACCTCATTCATCTACCCATACACCTACGAAGGATGTGATCCAAGGGATACTAGCAGGAAGTCAACCATGTCCCCAAATTCCTATCCTTGAACTTACAAAAGACTCTTCCAACACCATGTCCAATCCTACAACCCCTTCATATAGTCTGCAACCCCTTGAGCTTATTGAAGAACCTCCTATCATGAACCCAAGTCAAGACCCATCATACCTTCATGTTGTTGACCAAGAGCCCTTCCAAGAGTCATCTCCTTTCATTCAAGTAAATCAAGGGGTATGTCAAGAGTTTAATCCTAAGCATTTGGAAACATCAACCCCTTGTCTAAGTCAAGATCAAAGCATTTACATTCAACCCATCCATAACATATATCTTTTTCATGATCAAGATATTATCATTGATAAAGAACCTACACATGAGCAAATTGATCCCATCGATATCACACTTAATCCTATTTATGATCAAGATCCCATCTATGATCAAAATCCCATCTATGATCAAGCGAACCATGATGATCCTCTTAGCCAACTTTATGCATTCCTGATGCAGAGGTAAACGCAACGGGAGCTTATGGCTTCTGTAAAAGCTTCACCTTCTGCACTAATAGGGTCTACTATAGGTAGATCTCTCAATTCCAAAATTCCTCTTGGATGCACACTATAAACTATCTGGAAAGGTGATTTCCCTGTGCTCCTATTGACAGTATCATTATAGGAAAATTCAGCTTGAGATAGAATATTATCCCACTTTTCTCCATGTTGGTTTGTCAAACATCTAAGCAAATTTCCTAAGGAACGGTTCACTACTTCAGTCTGTCCATCCATTTGAGGATGATATGCAGAGGAAAAAGACAAATTTGTTCCAAGTTTCTTCCAAAGAGTTCTCTAGAAGTGACCAATAAACTTCACATCCCTATCTGACACTATGCTCAATGGCAATCCATGGATTCTGACAATCTCCCTGAAAAATAAATTTGCAATGTATGAAGCATCAGCAGTGGTTTTGCATGGCAAGAAATGTGCCATTTTGCTAAATCTATCCACTACAACAAAAACACTGTCAAATCCTTTCCTTGTCCTTGGTAAACCCAAGACAAAATCCATACTTATGCTTTCCCATGGTCTGGAAGGAATGGGTAAGGGCTGATATAAACCTACATTAGTCGACCTGCCTTTAGCTTTCTGACATATCACACATGTCTCTACAAATTTTCTGACATCTGATTGTAACTTAGGCCAAAAGTAATGTCTTCGGACCAGATCAAGAGTCTTATCTAGACCAAAATGACCTGCCATAGCTCCACAATGTTTCTCCTTAATGATGTTTAACCTCATAGAACACCTTGGAATACATAACTGTCCACCTTTGAACAACAATCCATCCTGGATCAAAAATTCAGAGAATTCAGCATGATATTTTTCTCCAAAAGAAGTACATACATGATATATCTCCCCAAAATCTTCATCAGTCTCATACATGGTCTTTAGTGAATCAATGCCAACACTTTCTAACTGAATCTGGTTGACTGTTAGAACTCTCCTACTCAAAGTATCTGCAACTTTATTCTTGACTCCTTTCTTATGCTTCAATGTAAAAGTAAAAGCTTGTAAGGTTTCTACCCATTTCATGTGTATGTGGTTCAGCTTTTCCTGGCTATTTATGAAACTCAGAGCCTAGTTATCTGTGAATACTATGAATTCCTTTGGCATCAAGTAATGCCTCCATTTCTTGAGTGACTGGACTAAAGCATACATTTCCAAATCATATGAGGAATACCTCTTTTTAGCATCATTGAGCTTCTCACTGAAAAATGCAATAGGTCTACCTTCTTGGCTGAGTACTGCTCCAATGGCCATGTGACTGGCATCACATTCCACCTGAAAGATTTTGTTAAAGTCTGGAAGTGCAAGGACTGGCTGCTGTGCCACCTTCTTCTTCAATGTTTCAAAAGAATCATCTGCTCTTTGAGTCCAAACAAATCTGCACTTCTGTCCTCCTTTGATGGTATCAAGCATGGGTGCACAAATATGACTAAACCCTCTTATAAACTTCCTGTAGAAGGTTGCTAACCCATGGAAACTTCTGACATCATTCATAGTCTTTGGGGTTGGCCAAGACAATATGGCACTTACCTTCTCCTTATCCATTTGTAACTTTCCTTGTGAAATGACAAAACCCAAATATGTGATCTCCTCTTGCATGAACAAACACTTGTCTAAATTTATCATCAGCTGCTCTTCATGTAACCTCTTAAGAACCAAATCTATGTGTCTGAGATGTTCTTCTTTTGTGTTGCTGAAAATCAGAATGTCATCTAGATATACTATGACAAACTTACCAATGAACTCTTTCAAAACCTCATTCATCAACCTCATAAAAGTACTAGGTGCATTAGATAAACCAAAAGGCATAACCTTCCACTCATATAACCCTTCATTAGTTTTGAATGCTGTTTTCCATTCATCTCCTGGCCTAATCCTGATCTGATGATATCCACTCTTCAAATCTATTTTTGTAAAATACTTAGCACCTCCCAAACAGTCAAGTAAATCCTCTATCCTAGGGATTGGAAACCTATACCTGATTGTGATCTTGTTAATAGCTCTGGAATCTGTGCAAAGCCTCCAAGTACCTTCCTTCTTTGGTGCTAGTACAGCTGGTACTGCACATGGACTTAAACTTTTCCCAATCAGACCTGAATCCAATAATTCTTCAATTTGTCTGGCTACTTCTGCATTCTGTTCTGGAGTTAGCTTATAGGCTGCTTTGTTTGGAAGTGTTGACCCTGGAATTAAGTCTATGCAGTGACTGATATCCCTGACAGGTGGTAGGGATCTTGGCATTCCCTCTGAGATGATACCTTTGTACTTATCCAACAGCTCTTGGATAGCTGGGTCTATGAACCTTTGCTTTTTCTCTTCCTTGCCTTCTTGCTGCTGTTCTTTATTCATCCTCATACATGGGATTAGGGCATATGCAACTGCACCTTCTGCTGCTACTTCTTTCATGAACTGTTTACCTTCCATCAGCATTACCTTCACCTCTTTTCCTTTAGATTTCGCCTCCTTCTCCGTCAATGGTAGTAACTTTATAACCTTACCATCTTTATTGATTGTATAGGTATTTCTAATACCATCATGTTGTGCCTTCAAATCATACTGCCATGGTCTACCAAATAAAAGATTGCAAGCATCCATCGTGGTAATGTCAAACAACAACTTATCCTTATATGCTCCAATCTGAAATTCTACCCAAGCCTGCTCTTCTACAATTGTCTGCTGACCTTGGGTAAGCCATGAGACTTTATATGGGGATGGGTGAGGCAATCTCCTAAGCTTAAGCTTTGTCACCATTTCTTCAGACACAAAATTTTCAGTAGAACCAGAATCAATCAAAACTTTACATGCCTTACCTCCTGCTTTGCAAATAGTCCTGAAGAGAGACTTTCTTTGAGCTGATTCTTTGTCAGGTACCTTCATGGTAGTCACTGTTCTTCTCATCATTAGAGACTCTCCACTTTCTGGGTATCCATAATTATCAGGAGCATTCACACTCTGAAAAGAAGTAGAGCCTGTCATACTTTGATTATCAGGTTCTTGGATCAGATTTGTTCTCCTTTCTCCTGTTGAGCTTGTGGCCTTCTTTGTTACAGTTATAACATCTGATGGATCCTCTGCCCTGGGATCTTCCTCTGAAAGGTCTTCTACCTCTGAAGTTTCCTTGCTGACTATAATTTTCCTTACTATTGTCATGACTGGATTCTCCTTGATATCCATGTCCATGTCCTCTACCTCTAAAAGGACCTCTTCCACCCCTTTGTTGTCTTCCTCTTCCTCTATTGTGTTGTTCTTGTTTTCTCTTTAACTTCTCTTCCACTTTCAATGCCAACTGAAAGCATTTCTGAACTGTATCTGGATTATGCAGACTTAAATCTTCCTGAATATTGAACCTCAATCCATTAAGGTATCTGGCTACCTTCTCTTCTTCACTTTCCTTTACCTTTGTCTTCATACAAAGTTTCATGAATTCTTCTGTATATGAGCTGACATCTAGCTCCTTCTGCTTCAGGTTTTGCTTCCTCTTGTGTAATTGGATACTGTAATCCAATGGGACATAAGCTTCCTTTACTAATGCTATCATTTTCTTCCATGTAGTGACTCTACGCTTTCCTTCCTGTACTCTATCATCTTGGACGAAATTCCACCATGTCAAGGCAGCTTCTTTCATTTTTGACTGGGCTATTTTCACCCTCTGTTGTTCTGGTATCTCCTCTGTTTCAAAGAAATTGTTCAAGGAGTCTATCCACTCCATCACTGAATCAGGTTCCATCTTTCCTATAAACACTGGCAAATCCAGTTTCACATCCATGGTTCTCCTCTCCATGGCCTTGAGGGTGTTCAACAGTGGTCTCTGGTTTGCAGGAATGACCTCCTCATTCCAACTAGGGATCTCTTCTTCTTCCCTATCTTCTTCTCTACCAGAACCTACTCTGGTCCTCAACTTCTCTAACTTATCCTTCAATTCCTGATTCTGAGCCTTCACGGCCTTGCTCTCTGCAATCTGTTTCTTTACCAGAACTGCCAACTCAACGTTGGTCATCCTTGCCGGAATCTCCGATGTTCCTTCTTCATCTGACATCCTGCTATATCCTGATCTTTTCCAGAAGATCCTTCCTTTGCTCTGATACCACTATGATGCAGAGGTAAATGCAACGGGAGCTTACAAATGGAAAGGAGGAGTCATTAACACAACCAACATGTTAAAATCCTATCGGCTTATCATCATCATCATATTTCTTGCTAACACAGATAGCATCATCATATTTCGAAGAGGCATGAAATATCCTCCTACTGACTACTGTTCACTTCCTATCGGTGAGACAATTACTATCGGCACCTTTGGAAAAAGGTCACGCCGATCCCCACATCACCCCGATAACTCTTTTCCTCAATCAGGTTGCCTATCGGCAACACTTCTTCTATTGGCCGAGCCAAAAAGGATCTTCCCGATGCTATTACTCCTGCCGATGCCGAACACTTAACATCAGCAGGATAAATCTGCATCGGGTGATATTCGCAATATCCTGATGACGATGACGTCACATGCACCTGATGATGATGTCAATGCACCTGATGATGATGTCAACAGGATATAAGACACTTATATCCTCCGCAACATGATAATGAATATCCGGTGATCTTTCTAATATCCTGATGATGACCTTTCCGGTCCTTAGCCAAAAAGTGAACTTTCACTCCTGCATGCAATAGCGATATGCGGATGATGGTTACACACGAAAGATGATCCTGATGACGATATACACACTGAGTATATATCCAACTTATATCATCCTGATGCATTCAAAACATACAGTCTTCGTCAGCTTCATAACCCGATCCGGATAGCGATATACTCACAGATGTCGATGCGATTCACTCCGTCTGGAAAAGCACATGCAGATCCCTGTATATCCGTCAGCTGCATGCAAACTCACAGAACCGCACAATTTCACAAAGAAAATATGATGATCGGGCCGGATCACCTTCAGATCAAAACTTAACAGTTTATCTTCCTAAACCCTAGCACATGAGGATGCTAGGTTGATTCATAGCATGCTACCAATCGATCTCCCACACAATGAAATGCATAAACAGAAAACTAAAATACAACCTAAACTAACATGCATGACCATTCCACTGATTCACAGAATCAACCGTTGGAAGGGTTGAAAGAATCCATTAACCTGTAATCAGAACAGAAATCAAAACATAAACAACTGATAAACCAGATAATGCAATTGATGAGATCTTATTTAGATGAAAAACAAATGTCCTGTTTCTACAACAATGTTTCACAATGTCTGGACTGATCTCTGGATCTCACTCAATCACCAGTACAACATAACACAACTACTACTCTCTGTGTGATATCAAACCCCAACTGATCTGAGTTATTTATAGCAATATCCTACGAGTACTACCAACTCGATTCCCAGCGGCTGGGAGCTTCCAAGCGGCTGGGAGAAGACAGCTCAGACTACCTGATCACGAACTCTAACTACCTGCACACTCTCCTATGCTGATCTAATACATATGCATTGGTCCAATGGACCTTATTACATTATGAAGTCAAACATGCTAAAAATAGACTAATGTCCTGTCATGCGGACAATGAACCTATATCCTGTCTTGTAGGGGTGCTCCTGCACCAATTCCATGGTCACAGGCTTATTACCCCATCTATCCGTAACCCCATAACCATCCATGAGCAAGAAACCTCAATTAGTCCTATCCATCCTCTACCTAGTCTTATCTATGATCCAACAACACACACTTCCCTTGATGAGACACTTGCCTCCCAAGTGCACATAGATGATCAAACCAATACCTTGGATCTTAATGAGCATAATGATAATCAAGATCCTAAGGATCTTCCCTCATCCATTATCAACCACGTTACAAATCCATTATCCTATCCCCTTGGTCTCACTACCTTCATCCATGAATGTTCTTCCTTAGGAGAGCAACAACCATTATCTACCACATCACCTTCCCCATCAAATAATGAGATCACATCTAGTGTCCAAATCACCCATAATCCCATTGTCCACCGTATACTCCAAAAAAAGAACTATCAAGGTAAAGGCTTAGGCCTTCATGAGCAAGGTATTTTGGAGACTATCCATGTCGAAGCCCCTCCACCCTCTTATGGCCTTGGTTATACTCCCCAAGAAACACAATCTCATGATGTTGGTACTTCCTCCATGCATTCTAATTCCACTCATTCCCATCACACATCCTATCATATCCCCAAAACATATGTCACCATTTCACCTCCCTTATCATACAAATCCCAAAAGCATGTGACCGTACACCTTCCACCGTCCAATCTACCTCTACTAATTCCAACTCCTAACATCCCTCCATTCATTTTACCATCACTTCTCCCAACACCAGATCCATCCATCCACACATTCCCTCACATTTCGAATCATGACCAACAAATGCACATATTGTCTAAACATGAAGCTTCCACTCATTCCACCAAACCTATGGGATTCAAAAATAAACATTGGGATGCCTCCTTTCATAAAGTCAAAAATCCTAAGGGTCCTAATACCTTAGGAAATCAATCAAAAAATTCAAAGCAAAATCCATCTAAAATGCTATCCTACCCCATACCTCCAAAAGCGAAGTCCAAAAGCAAGATGGTATGGGTCCCTAAGCAAAAAAGCAAGTCAAATGAGGCATCCACCTCTCAAAAATCCCAACCATATGCTTCCATTCAAAAATCCTATTCCATACAAAAACATCATATTCCTTCATCCCACATCAAAAACAAAAACCATAAAAATACTAAGACCATGTGGGTTACTAAATGCCTACATCATCCATCCATTAAGCAAACATTTCCATTGCTTCCTACACAACCATCCAATCACAAGCTTCAATGCTTAACACGGTATGTGCAACTGTTGGTCATGATGCCTTTCCATACCTCCATCACCCCATCATTCAACTATTATCCCACATATATTCCCCATCCTGTTCCTATGGTCCATGCTTTTGCATAAGCCTTTCATCCATCTTCTTGGCATAAGCCCTCCTTAATCCACATCATAATCTACTATCTACCTACTCCATATCACTTTCATGCAATCCCTTACCAACATCTATGATCACAATGACATTTGATATGGTCCATTTGATGACATTAATCCCTAGTAGGACTACCACCTTTCATGGAACCAGACACTTGAGTCCCTCTCGTTAGTATTCCACCTATCCTATCCAAATATTCAAAAAAAAAAAGAGTAAAGAAAAATCCCTTCGTCCAACAGTGAAAACCACCCTTGGTAGCACCTTGGATAAGTACCATGATGAAAACCTGGCAAATAGGCATCATGTGTAGGTTGATCTTCCATGTCATTTACCCTTGGGAGTACATTGTCTGATTGACCCTATCATTTTCCATCCTATCTTACCATACTCTCCTATCATCCTTATCCTACATATACCTATCATATTGAGTTCATTCATCCTCCATTCCTCTTTTGATCTTGATAAAGATATGGAGGCAAAATGTCGAAACATGTTTTGGAAAAACTCTTGATGTACGTTATCTTTTTCAAACCAATCCAATCCTATTACCCTCTTTTCATAAGCATTGTCATGTCAAATCCTGAGTCATTCCTATGCGACATAGTCCTTGGAGATCACATCCTTGTTTCCTTACACGTGCATCCATTCCATCCCTTATCGCCTATCTTTTTATCCAATCATCTAATCCTAACAACCCCAATGCAAGGGAATAAAAAAGCAATGTCAGTAATAAACTGATCCCTCCATCTCTTAGGACTTTAGTGCTCATCTAGTATTTTCTAACCACATCCATCAAATCGCATAAAGATACCTATCATGGCTTGTTGTTCGCTCACCCTTATCATCTTGTCCCATCAGTCTATCCCTCCAAAACTTCATCCATCGTGTCATCTGTTATAACTCCATCATTGCTACCATGGTCCACACCCTGAACTACATTGCCTTTGCGTTATCATGTAGGCAATGCCATCATTGATGGGCCCCTAAGGCTTCCCTTCCATCTATATCCCTAATCCTATCGTAAACCTTTGCATATATTCCATTCATCTATTCACCAGTGTTAGCCTTCAAGGTCAAACTACGTCACCTCTGAGCTATCACGTAGGCAAGGCCATCATCGATGAGCCCTCGAGGCTTCCCAACCCCTAGGTCTTAGGTCCACATAGTCCACCTAAAGCAAACTATGGTGCCTCTACGTCATCATGTAGGCAAGGCCATTTTTCAATGAGTCCTTGAGGCACTAGGTCAGTCCCTTAGGGCCTGTTTCTTTATGTCTATCATCAGTTGATCCCTAATAAATTGATCCATTGCTTGACTGGGGGCAAATCCTTGACCTAGTTAGTGAATTGGATTTTGGAATGCTACAACTCAAAGGATAACATATCGGATCATGGTTTTATCACTAGACGACAAGTAGCACAACAAGCAAGCTTTAAACATCATCTTGACAAAGAGACATCAAACTACACCTGACAACACCAACCTACCTAAAACTATCAAACATGACTCTATCAGTTATTGCAAGAAAAATATATCTATGGAAAGAAGGTTTTTAATGGTTGTTTAAAGTCTTAAATCATGATTTTTGTTATTATGTCTATTTATGCTACTCAAGGATGTCAAAAACTAGAGGAGCTATGATGGGGGCATAATTATTTTATTTGGCTGCTGTTTGTGGGTTTATCTTTAGTAATGTGAAGCCTTGTCTAAAGACATGATCAACATAATGATCATCGAGAACATCAGAGGTCTAAACATGAAACAGATGTAATCCTTGTCTGTTGATACACAAGCAATACTCAAGTCATCTTGGTTCAATTATACTTAGATGCTTGTATTAACTTGCTAAATCAAAATCCATGTAAGCAATACTTAGGTCATCATGGTTTAATTATACCTAGATGCTTGTATTTTCTTACAACATTTTAAAAACTCAATGATGAAATAAAGTACTTCAAAAACTTGTACAAGAAGATGACAAAATCCACTACCATACATACCAAATTGCATTTCATTTCATCTATAAGCATTTCATACATATCATTTTCCAAGTGGCTTAAGATTCAAGTCCTTTCTTTATCTATATCTCTTTATCTACTCACCCTTTTCTCTCTTTTCATTTTAAGAGCACACCAATTGTCTTCTCGAGGGGGCATCGTCATCATCATTCATCTTATTTGTTAACTTACCATTATCTTTCCTTGTCACCCTCACTCTTGAGTGACTGGGCCATCACCAATCACCAATCCAAGCGTCAATCCGATCATCAAATTAATCCAATTGATCCAAGCAATGATCCAAATGCAAGTCCATCCTTAATCCATACCAATCGAGTAAATCAATCTTGTCAAATTATCCAATCGCAATCAATGATCTTGATCCTAATCTTGTCGTAAACCAACTCAATTAATCAATCAATCATCATCATCAGTGGGATATGTCTTTCCCTCATCTTTGTGTTGATCTAGGGATATATCGTTCCCCGCAATGAAAAACACTATCATCAATCATTGGTTTATAGCTTGATAGGGGCAATACCTTGTTTATTCTTGAATCATTTGTGCATACTTGCTTGCTTGCTTGTGTGTGTTATCATTTTTCCTTGCGTAGCATGTCATTCAACTCTTTCAGCCATCTCTTATCTTGCATCCTCCATTTTCTTAGCCATCCTTTATCATCCTTTCTCATCGTGAGATCATACATCATTCTGTCGTCACATTCTTCCCATCCACTCTCCTGAGGGGACATCCTATCGTCATTAAACTTGTACCAGGGGCAAACTGGGGCATGTATCATAACCAGAAAATTTTTATTCTTTGAAACAATGTGATAAAACACATTGTCTCAAAGAGGGACAAAATATATACACCTAAAAATGCCTCATGTCGAATTAAATAAATATTTTAATATTTATTTTAATTCTTATTTCATCTATCAATTAAATAAATATTCTAATTTATTTAATTGGTTCATTATCCCAAAAATTAAACAAAAATCAATTTATTTAATTAAATCATCTAAATTCCTCTAATGTCTCATCTACTTAAATACTCCTAAATTATTTAATTAATCCCAAATTCCTCTATTCCAAAGTCCTAAATTCCATAATTCCACCTCACCTCATCCATGTCATTCTTCCACCTCATCTTCCACCTCACCATGTTGCACACATAATTAAATATTTTTAATATTTAATTAGCAAATATCCCCTCACCCATATGTCCTATTTATCCTCTAGTCAAATCAGTTATCTGATTAATCAATTGAGTTCACTGGTCAATCAATTCAGTCAACTCTCCAATCAACCCAGTCATCTGACCAATCTGTCTAGTTAACTCTCCAATCAGATCTTTTAACTCCCATAACTCATGAAAGGAGCTTGGACACTTGTCCTCTTTCGATTTGCGCATATTCCCTCAAGCTTTCTGATGCAGAGCGCACACAGTGGAAATGCACACAATGTTTATTTCTGTCAATATCGGCAAGAGATCTCAAATGTCTCACCGATAGTTTCCTTCACGTCGAGAACCTTCATGTGCATCGGCCAAACATTATACCATCGGTATCCTTTCGAAATGTTATCCTGAAATGTATTGTCTTCCCGACATCCCCTTGATACATTCAATTCTGCACATACCTTACTTTACCTGCCGTGGCGGTTCCTTCTGCCATTCCTGTCGGTCAACAATTGTATCAAAAGCAATGTATGTTTCAACATACAACTAAAATATACAATCAGAACATACAGTCGACAACTTCCTATCGCTTGTTTTCTCTCCCAATTCAACAAGTCATTCCTTGCATCTAACCCTTTGTATCATTCGAATGTACATTCAAGACATGCTTTTGCAACATACAACCTCAACATGCGATTGCAAGATACACACAAAAGGTACTCAGATGCGATTGCGATATACACAGGAAATGTACCTTCATAAATTTGTGATATATACATGAGTTGTATATTCAATATGTTTAACCTTGTATATTCATAACATGCATTTTCAACATGCTTTTACACCTGATAAGCCTTACGATATATACATAGACTGTATATCTGACATGCAAATGCAGTATATACACAAAATGTATATTTGAACACCATAAATATCCCACCGATAATCTCCCATGCAACAAACCTCGCAGTCTCTAACTGTCGAACCCGAGCACCACAAAATGCTAGGCCCTTTACTGCGACATTCCTTCTACAGATTAGATCCGCTGCTCCATTTTGTCAAAGCCACGAACAAAAAGAAAAGAAAATAGAGAACTATATACAAAATCCATTCCACTAATTTCAAAGAAATCCACCAGTGGAATGGTCTTAATCTTGCATCTCGACAATAGAAAACTAGATTATGTACAGAACTATTCGATATAAAGAATACACACAAAATAATTCGATGCACAGAGAATTTACAAAACACAGAATTTGTAAATACTGATAGAATTTTTATTTATTCAATCAAACTTCATTCCTCCTTTGTGTCTCCCAATGAACACAGACTCATTATAAAGATTCATACATTGACAGTTACAGAAGGTGGAAGGCAAACCGTTCCTCAACCACTTCTGCTTGTTTGGTTACAAACTCTTCAATTCAGATTTTGCTTAACCAAGATTATAAACCAAAACACTAACTCATCACACGACACATGTTTAGCACAAGACAACAAAACACCTAACAACACGACACACTTGATTTGATCATCAACACATATCCCCCTTGCCCAAGATGTCCAACTTGGCTTATCAGGGTGCCAAATTTGAGACACTGGTTCACATGGTGGGGTCTTTATTACAAACATGAAATCACAACAACATGACAACATAAAAAAAACATAGAAATGCATAAAACATAATAACATATCAATACCTTAATCTTCTCCCTCAGATGTGTAACTTTCTTGTTGAAGGGGTGCTCCTGCACCATACTCCCCGGGAGAAGAGATCTCAAGCCCACTTGAGATCAGAGTTTGAAGGTCTGTACCATGATTTGTGATCTGATCTTTAGTCATCCAAACTACCTCTAAATCAGGTTTCCCCTGCCAAGCCACCAAGTACTCCATGTACTCTTTGTTCCTTGTCTTCTTTGCCACTCTTGAGTCTAAGATTTTCTTCAATTTTGGTGGATCATGCTTAGGGATATCATCATCTGCTGTATCCTACAATGGTGCCTGTTCTACATCTGCATTATGCTTATATGGAGTTAAATCACATACATTGAAAATGGGTGACAATCCAAGGTCAGGAGGAAGTTGGATCTCATAAGCATTCTGCCCACACTTCAAAATCTGACATGGTCCAATCTTCCTCTGCATTAGCTTGGTATGTTTACCTTTTGGGAGCCTCTCCTTCTTCAGATTAACCCACACCAAATCTCCCACATCAAATTGTACATCTCTCTTCTTCTTGTCAGCATATGCTTTGTACTTCAATGTAGTCTATTGGAGTTAGTTCTTGACTTGATCATGCACCTCTTTGATGGCTGATGCAAAAGCTTCTCCATCTGCACTAATAGACTCTCCTATAGGCAAATCTCTCAACTCCAAAATACCCCTTGGATGAATGCCATATACCACTTGGAAAGGTGAATTCCCTATACTTCTATTGATGGTGTCATTATATGAGAATTCTGCTTGTGGTAGGATGTTATCCCACTTCTCTCCATGCTGCCTTGTCAAACACCTGAGTAGATTACCCAATGAACAGTTAACCACTTCAGTCTGCCCATCTGTTTGAGGATGGTAGGCTGATGAGAAGGACAAGTTGGTGCCAAGCTTCTTCCAAAGAGTCCTCCAAAAGTGGCCAATAAATTTCACATCTCTATCTGACACTATGCTTAATGGCAAACCATGTATCCTCACTATTTCTTTGAAAAACAGATCTGCAATATATGAAGCATCACAAGTGGTTTTGCATGGCAAGAATTGTGCCATTTTACTAAATCTATCTACTACAACAAAAACACTATCATATCCCTTCCTTGTCCTAGGCAAACCCAATACAAAGTCCATGCTTATGCTGTCCCATGGCCTAGAAGGAATGGGTAGTGGCTGATACAAACCTGCATTAGTGGATCTCCCTTTTGCTTTTTGACATATCACACATGCCTCCACAAATCTCCTCACATCTGACTGTAACTTGGGCCAATAGTAATGCCTCCTCACAAGATCACGAGTCTTATCTAGAACAAAATGTCCTGTCATGGCCCCACAATGTTTCTCCCCAATGATATTCAATCTCATAAAACACCGTGGAATACACAATTGTCCACCCTTGAAAAGTAATCCATCTTGGATCAGAAATTTAGAGAACTCAATATGATATTTGTCACCGAAGGAAGTACATACCTTGTAGATCTCTCCAAAGTCTCATCAGCATCATACATGGCCTTAAAGGAATCAATGCCAACACTCTCCAATTGGATCTAATTTATGGTTAGGATCCGCCTGCTCAAAGCATCTGCCACCTTGTTCTTGACCCCTTTCTTGTGCTTGAGTGTGAAGGTGAAAGCTTACAAAGTCTCCACCCACTTCATGTGCCTATGGTTTAGTTTCTCTTGACTGTTTATGAAACTAAGGGCCTGATTATCTATGAACACTATGAATTCTTTTGGCATCAAGTAATGCCTCCAGTTTTTGAGTGACTATACTAGAGCATACATCTCCAAATCATAGGATGAGTATCTCTTCTTTGCATCATTTATTTTCTCACTAAAAAATGTAATAGGCCTACCTTCTTGACTGAGTACTGCTCCAATTGCCATGTGACTTGCATCACATTCTACCTGGAAAATCTTGTTGAAGTCAGGAAGTGCAAGGACTGGCTGCTCTGCCACTTTCTTCTTCAATGTTTCGAATGAATCATCTGCCTCCTTTG
This sequence comes from Cunninghamia lanceolata, assembly GCA_027924645.1. Taxonomy (NCBI): domain Eukaryota; kingdom Viridiplantae; phylum Streptophyta; class Pinopsida; order Cupressales; family Cupressaceae; genus Cunninghamia; species Cunninghamia lanceolata. The sequence continues at coordinate 991,616 of BSBN01000070.1, forward strand.
TCCAAGTGAACCTGCACTTCTGTCCTCCTTTTATGGTGTCAAGCATGGGTACACAAACATGACTAAACCCCTTTATAAACTTCCTATAGAAGGTTGCTAACCCATGGAAACTTCTAACATCATTCATGGTTCTAGGAGTTGGCCAAGACAATATGGCACTTACCTTCTCCTGATCCATTTTCAGTTTGTTTTGTGAGTTGACAAAACCCAAGTAGATGAGCTCTTCCTGCATGAACAAACACTTCTCCAAGTTGATCATTAGCTGCTCTTCATGTAACCTTTTGAGGACCAAGTCTATATGTTTGAGGTGCTCTTCCCTTGTATTACTAAAAATTAGGATATCATCTAGATATACTATGACAAATTTGCCTATGAATTCCCTCAAGACCTCATTCATCAACCTCATAAAGGTACTAGGGGCGTTGGACAAACCAAAAGGCACGACCTTCCACTCATATAACCCCTCATTGGTCTTAAATGCAGTTTTCCACTCATCTCCTGGCCTAATCCTAATATGATGATAGCCACTCTTTAGATCTATTTTTGTGAAGTATTTAGCACCCCCCATGCAATCAAGCAAATCTTCTATCCTAGAGATTGGGAACCTATACCTGATTGTTATCTTGTTGATAGCCCTTGAATCAGTACAAAGTCTCCAAGTGCCTTCCTTCTTTGGTGCTAGTACAGTAGGTACTGCACATGGGCTTAAACTCTTGCCAATTAGGCTTGTCTCCAATAACTCCTCAATCTGTCTTGCTACTTCTGCATTCTGCTCTGGGGTAAGCTTGTATGCTACCTTGTTTGGAAGTGTAGATCTAGGGATCAGATCTATGCAATGACTGATGTCCCTTATAGGTGGTAGGGACCTTGGCATTCCATCAGAGATGATGCCTTTGTACTTGTCCAATAGCTCTTGGACAGCAGGATCTATGAACCTTTGCCTCTTCTCTCCCTTGACTTGTGGCTACTGCTCCTTGTTCACCTTCAAGCATGGAATTAGAGCATATGCATCTGCACCTTCTTCTACTATCTCTTTCATGAAATGTTTGCCTTCTACCATCATCACCTTTGCTTCTTTCCCTTTTGTTTCTACCTCATCCTCCATCAATGGTAGCAACTCTATCACCTTACCATCCTTGGTGATTGAATATGTGTTTCTAACTCCATCATGGTGTGATTTCAAGTCATACTGCCATGGTCTTCCAAATAGGAGATGGCAAGCATCCATCTTGGCAATGTCAAACAATAATCTATCCTTGTATGATCCAATTTGAAACTCCACCCAAGCCTATTCTTCCACAACTGTTTGCTGACCTTGGGTGAGCCATGAGACCTTGTATGGGCAAGGGTGTGATAGTCTTCTAAGCTTAAGCTTTTCTACCATTTCAAATGACACAAAATTTTTAGTGGATCCGGAGTCAATCAGAACTTTACATACCTTCCCTCCTGCCTTGCAAGTAGTTCTGAAGAGAGACTTCCTTTGTGGGGGTTCTTTGTTAGGCACCTTCATGGTGGTCATTGCTCTCCTAATCATCAAAGCTTCTCCTCTCTCAAGATATCCATAACTATCAGGAGCATTCACACTTTGATAAGTGTTTGAGCTTGTCACACTTTGACAATCAGATTCTTGGATTAGGTTTATCCTCTTTTCTCCCATTGAACTTGTTGCCTTTTCTAGACATCTGCTGGCTATGTGGCCTTCTTGATTGCAATTGTAACATCTGATAGGTCCTCTACCCTGAGATCTCCCTCTAAATGGTGGTCTTCTACCCCTAAAGTTTCCTCTTTGATTGTAGCTTCCTCCTTGAGTTTGATTGCTATCTCCTTTGCTGCTCTCTTGATTGGATTCACCTTGGTGTCCAAATCCATTTCCTCTACCTCTGAAAGGACTTCTTCCCCCTCTTTGCTGTCTCCCTCTTCCTCTATTGTTCTGCTCTTGTCTTCTCTTTAATTTCTCTTCCACTTTGAGTGCTAACTGGTAGCACTTTTGGACTATCTTTGGATTATGCAGACTTATGTCTTCTTGGATGTTAAACCTCAATCCATTGAGGTACCTTGCCACCTTCTCTTCCTCACCTTCCTTTATCTTTATCTTGACACATAGTTTCATGAACTCTTCAGTGCATGAACTGACATCTAACTCCTTCTGTTTCAAATTTTGTCTCCTCTTATGTAGTTGAATGTTGTAATCCAACGGTACATAGGTTTCCTTCACTAAAGCCATCATCTTCTTCCACGTAGCAACTTTGTTCTTTCCTTCTTTCACCCTATCATCTTGAATGAAATTCAACCAATTGAGTGCAGCCCCTTTCATTTTGGATTAGGCCATTCAACTCTATTCTTTCCTTCTTTCACCCTGTCATCTTGGATGAAATTCCACCAATTGAGTGTAGCCACTTTCATTTTGGATTGGGCCATTCTCATCCTTTGGTGTTCTGGTATCTCCTCAGTCTCAAAGAAATTATTCAAGGAGTCTATCCACTCCATCACTGAATTAGGTTCCATTTTTCCTGCAAACACGGGCAGGTCTATTTTCATATCCATGGTCCTCCTCTCCATGGATTTGAGGACATTGAGTAAGGGTCTCTGGTCTGCAGGAACCTCTATCTCTTCCTGCCTTGGGATCTCCTCTTCATCCCAATCTTCTCGTTCACCAGAATCTTCTTCTTCCTTCTCTACCTTGTCCTTCAACTTCTCTAACTCATCTTTCAAGGCTTGATTCTGAGCCTAACTGCTTTGCTCTCTGCCAATTGCTTCTTCACTAAGACTGCCAACTCAGCATTGGTCATCTTTGCTGGGTACTCTTGTGACCCCTCTCCATCTGACATCTTGCTTCTTCTTCTTCTACCCAAAGATACTCCTTTGCTTTGATACCACTATGATGCAGAGCGCACATAGTGGAAATGCACACAATGTTTATTTCTGTTAGTATCGGCAAGAGATCTCAAATGTCTCACCGACAGTTTCCTTCATGTCGAAAACCGTCATGTGCATCGGCCAAACATTATACCATCGACCTCCTTTCGAAATGTTATCCTGAAATGTATTGTCTTCCCGACATCCCCTTGATACATTCAATTCTGCACATACCTTACTTTACCTACCATGCCGGTTCCTTCTACCATTCCTGTCGGTCAACAATTGTATCAAAAGCAATGTATGTTTCAACATACAACTGAAATATACAATTGAAACATACAGTCGACAACTTCCTATCACCTGTTTTCTCTCCCGATTCAACCGGTCATTCCTTGCATCTATCCCTTTGTATCATTCGAATGTACATTCAAGACATGCTTTTGCAACATACAACCCTGACATGCGATTGAAGGATACACATGAAAGGTACTCAAATGCGATTGCAATATACACATGAAATGTACCTTCATACATTTGCGATATATACATGAGTTGTATATTCGATATGTTTAGCCTTGTATATTCATAACATGCATTTTCAACATGCTTTCACACCTGATAAGCTTTGCAATATATACATAAACTGTATATCTGACATGCAAATGCAGTATATATACAAAATGTATATTTGAACACTATAAATCTCCCGCCGATAATCTCCCATGCAACAAACCTCACAGTCTCTAACTGTCGAACCCTAGCACCATAAAATGCTAGGCCCTTTACTGCGACATTCCTTCTACAGATCGGATCTGCTGCGCCATTTTGTCAAAGCCATGAACAAAAAGAAAAGAAAATAGAGAACGATATACAAAATCCATTCCACTGATTTCAAAGAAATCCACCAGTGGAATGGTCTTAATCTTGCATCTCGACAATAGAAAACTAGATTATGTACAGAACTATTCGATATAAAGAATACACACAAAACAATTCAATGCACAGAGAATTTACAAAACACAGAATTTGTAAACACTGACAGAATTTCTATTTCTTCAATCAAACTTTGTTCCTCCTATGTCTCCCAATGAACACAGACTCATTATAAAGATTCATACATTGACAGTTATAGAAGGTGGAAGGCGAACCATTCCTCAACCACTTCTGCCTGTTTGGTTACAAACTCTTCAGTTCAGATTTTGCTTAACCAAGATTATAAACCAAAACACTAACTCATCACATGACACATGTTTAGCACAAGACAACAAAACACCTAACAACATGACACACTTGATTTGATCATCCACACATATCCCCCTTGCCCAAGATGTCCAACTTGGCTTATCAGGATGCCAAATTTGAGACACTGGTTCACATGGTGGGGTCTTTATTACAAACATGAAATCACAACAACATGACAACATAAAAAAAAACATAGAAATGTATAAAACATAATAACATATCAATACCTTAATCTTCTCCCTCAGATGTGTAACTTGCTTGTTGAAGGGGTGCTCCTGCACCACTTTCTCAACCGTACACATCACAGACAAATTCCTCCAGTCATGGATCTATTGACACTTGGACTTGGTCTCTCCTCAACCTATATAAGCAAGGTCCTCACACCCATTTCACATCCATCTAAGCTTTAACAATCTTACTCTATAGAAATCCTACTAGTGTGCCTTTGGCAAAGTATCCTCATTGCATTTGCAGAACCTCATTATCATCATAATCATCCAATCATGTCTCCATATCTCCATCATCCATTTCATTAGAGTTGAATTGTTAGTTTAATCTCCATTGCATATTGGTAAGTGCAAAAAGATGGGGGGCCAAAAAGGGGTCTTAAGTGGCCACTTTTTTTTTTTCTTTTCTTCTGAAATCAGAAAATGTTGGCCTTGGATGAGAAATTGAGCATAGTTACACTCAAAATTTGGAGATGCAACCAAAACAATGTTTGTAGTGCTCCAAGTCTACTTTCTAAACTACTATTTTTTTTTGAAAATGGTATAGATTAAGGGGTTCAAAAGAGGGAGCCACAAAAATTGGTGTTATCTTTGTCAAAAAAACATAACATAGCATGTTTTGTGGCTCCCTCAAAAGGTCAACTTTTTTTGGTATTTTAAAAATCACTTCGGTGAGAAATTAGTTAACAGCATGTAGTTTATGCCTGATTTTTCTGATAATTGTTTGATGAATATTTGATTTTTTACTAATTTTCAAAGTGGAGACATCCTAAAAAACATAATTTTGGCCGTGCTACCCCTATAAATTTTGAAAACTAATTGAAAATCATTTTTTTTTAATATGTGTAGAATGGAGTCTAGTTTCTAAATATGTAATTTTTTTGAAATTTCAATGAATGGTTAATTTACAATGAAAAAAAGACCAAACAATGGTTTTTGCCCAAAAACAGACACACAAACAAAATAAATTAAAGATGAAAGGCTTAACATTGTCAAAATGTGAAAAAAATTACATCGTTAAATAGCTAAGAGAAAGCCTAACATTACCCAGGTGTTTGATTTGTTTGACCTTGAAACACGTGCAAATTTGAGGGTTAGCACGAATGAAATTATGTGATATCTTGTAGAATATGCAAAAACACATCTTTGGACATTGGGAAGGCACTCCAAGCCTTTGGGTTGGAAGTCCAAAGCAAATCCCAAGCCTAAGGCTTGAGATTCCCAAAGAAAAACATAATGCAAGCGCGTTATAACGTGCTCGCGTTATGTTCTGTTTTGCATTTTGTGCTCGCGTTATGTTCTATTTTATATTTTTTTCCTTTTTCCCAAAAGTTTGCTCAATGTTTGTCATGTTTGACATAATGCGAGCGCATTATAACGTGCTCGCGTTTTGTCCCCCTTGGATTTTTTTATGGTCAAGGGTATTAACCATGTATGTATGTATGTATTCCTATATGTATGTATGTATGCCTATATGTATGTATGTATGTATCTATGTATGCCTATATGTATGTATGTATGTATAGTGTCAAGGGTAGAGGAGGGTAGAGATGGGGGTGAGGCAGATAAGGGAGGAGAGGGGTGGATAAGGGTTGAGGATTTAAGGTCAAGAGGGATTAGGGTTTAGGGTTGAGGCTTTAGGGATAGCATTTAGGGTTGAGGGTTGAGGGATTAGGGTTAAGGTAGAGTGTTGAAGGTAGAGGGATTAGGGATAGGGTTTAGGGTTGAAAGTTTAGGATTGAGGGATTAGGATTTAAAGTATAGTGTTGAGGGTTGAGGGCTTAGGGATAGGGTTTAGGATTTAAGGTTTAAGTGTTGAGGGTTGAGGATTTAGGGATAGGGTTTATGGTTTAGGGATAAGGGATTAGGGTTTAGGGTTTAGGGATGTACAATCAAGGGGTACCATAAATAAACTAGAATTTAGGCAGGGTTGGGAAAATTTTGTGAATCATCATGGGCTGGAGATTGTAGATTTTGTTGTGTTCAAGTACATATCCAATTCATAATTTAAGGTTAAGATATTTCAAAGAATAGGGTGTGGGAAAAACATCAATGCTCTTCAGCTTATGAATACCAACATTGATACAGATAAAAGATGCCCTTCTTCTAACAGAGTATGCAGTTCAAGTCAACCAATGGGAAGCAAGTTGTTGAATGAGTTGGTTTAATGGGCATGCCTCCTTCTTCAAAGTTATGCTTGGAGACTTTACACAAAAATTGGTAACTCTATACATTATTTTTCATTCTTTTATTTCCTGTACACTGTTAAGAACTTGTAAAATCTAATTGTGTAATGTGTTTATGGCAGCACATTCCTCCTGCATTTGTTTCACAGTTTATAGACAACATAGACGAACATATGGTGTTGCAAGGCCCAGGTGGGCAGGAGTGGGATGTGCAATTAGGGGGTACCATAAATAAATAGGAATTTAGACAGGGTTGGGAACATTTTGTGAATCATCATGGGCTAGAGATTGGAGATTTTGTTACATGTTCAAGTACGTATCCAAGTCATATTTTTAGGTTAAGATATTTCAAAGAATAGGGTGTGTGAAAAATATCAATGCTCTTCAACTTATGAATACCAACATTGATACAAATAAAAGATGCCCTTCTAACAGAGGATGTAGTTCAAGTCAAACAATGGGTAGCAAGTTGATGATTGAATTGGTTTCTGATGAAGAAAATAATGATGTTGTTGAAACAATGGAAGAAAATCAAAATTGTAAGTCTAATTTAATTTATTTCAACTTTCAAAGCAGGCATTTGAATTGCAACTTTACCTGGAGGATTTGTATAACAAAAACTTAATTATGTTACATGCCTTTCTTTGAAGAACCCTGGACATTATGGACCCTATCATCTAGAAAAGCACATGACAGTGAACTCTGCCCCATCTTTCAAATCAGATATTTACCTTTTTATTCAATGAAAATGAAGTCATGGAATGTAAACCGACCATGCATACTAGTAAGATCAAATTCTCTGCCTTCTATTCTTATTACTCTTACTTTATTAAGAGAAGAGTGTAAAAAAGAATGGGTTTAATTGTAAGCTAACATAAGGCAAAGCAGTTTTATTATTACATTTTTCTGAGGGATCTCTAATAGTCTAATATAATGCAGTCTTCTATAATATGAACATCTACATTTGTGTGAATGCTAAGCTTTAATAGTAGAGTATTAAATCAATGCAATCATCTATTTATTGGGTAAAAATAACTTAGTTTTTGTAATGGTTTGGGAATGCAGGAGTTGCCAAAAATAGGTGAATGTCCTCTACAATTACCAAGAGAAAAAAGTTTAGTAGTTCTTGTGGATAGAGCTAGTAAATAATGGGAGATTATTTACCTATTTCATAACAATATACCTGCCCTAAGTGTGGGGTGAACATATTTTGTACGTCATAATAATATCAAGGAGACATTTACATCTTTGAGCAGGTGGACAACAAGAAACATAGATTTATGTTTAGAGTTCATATAGATTGAAAGATAAAATAAGGATCCTTCTGAAAGAACTTCTAGGAGGGAAAAGACAGGCCAAAGATAAAAGGAGAAAATTATACAAGAAAAGATCTTCATGAGGATTGTAATATTTTGTCTAAAACAAACAAAAATTAGTTAATTAAAAATAGAAAATCAAGAAAGAAACGGTACTAAAATGTATAGTTACTGATATCTAAAGTGTATAGTTACTAATATCTATTTTTAAAAGATTGATTGATTTTTATGGCCAAAGTTGTTTATTTTATCTAGTTGATGGTTTTAATTACACCTAGGTTATACATTGGGAGCAGATGTGTGCACATTTTTATGGCCTTGATTTAAATTCAAGCAAATAGGTGGAGAGAGTATGCTGATCTTTTAAAAAAATCTTAATAAAAATGTTCACTTAATGTTGACCAAGGGTTCTGATTTCAACAATTCATTGCCCACTGTGGATATACCCCAATGCAAATCTTTTCTCATAATGATCATCCTTCTGATTTCAACTGTTAATTACTCATTGTGGATGTACCATATGTAAATCTTTTCTCATAGTGTGTACACCTATTGGCATAAAGAACCCCAGATGGGCCAAAAAAACATGCCATATAACATTACTAAGACATTATAGAAACCTTAAATTAGGATTTACTGTAGACATGAATAATTAAAAAGGGCATTAAGAAAAAGACTTTAAAACTAATTTCTAAAATTACCAAAAAAGTTTATAGCCATTTTTCTGACATATTCTTGCAACTCAGATATCTTTAAGAGAAGAGTGTCAAAAATGATGGGTTTAACAACCTAACATAAGGCAAAGCAGTTTTGTTGGGTTTAGGGTTGAGGGATTAGGGATTAGGGTTGAGGGATTATGGTTTAAGGTATAGTGTTGAGGGTTGATGGTTTAGGGATAGGGTTTAGGGTTGAGGGATTAGGGTTTAGGGTTGATAGATTAGGGTTTAATGTTGAGAGTTGAGGGTTTAGGAAGAAGGATAGCATCTAGGGTTTAGGGATAAGGGATTAGGGTTGAGGCTATACAATAAATAAATTAGAATTTAGGTAGGGTTGGGAAAATTTTGTGAATCATCATGGGTTGGAGATTGTAGATTTTGCTGTGTTCAAGTACATATCCAAGTCATATTTTAAGGTTAAGATATTTCAAAGAATAGGGTGTGTGAAAAATATCAATGCTCTCCAGCTTATGAATACCGACATTGATACAAATAAAAGATGCCCTTCTTTTAACAAAGTATGCAGTTCAAGTCAACCAATGGGTAGCAAGTTGTTGAATGAATTGGTTTTTGGTGGGGAAAATAACAATGATGTTGAAGCAATGGAAGAAAATCAAAATTAGTGTTGAGGGTTGAGGAATTAGGGTTGAGGGTTGAGGGTTTAGGGTTTAGGGTTGAAAGATTAGGGTTTAAGGTTTAAGGTTTAAGGGTTTAGGGTTGAGGGTTTAGGGCTGAGGGTTAAAGGATTAGGGTTTAAGGTATAGTTTTGAGGGTAGAGGATTTAGGGATAGGGTTTAGGGTTTAAGGTTTAAGGGTTGAGGGTTGAGGCTTTAGGGATAGGGTTTAGCGTTTAGGGTCTAGGGTTAAGGGATTAGGATTTAAGGTATAGTGTCAAGGGTAGAGGGTTTAGGGATAGGGTTTAGGTTTTAAGGTTTAAGGGTTGAGGGTTGAGGCTTCAGGGATAGGGTTCAACAGTTAGGGTTAAGGGATTAGGGTTTAAGGTATAGTGTTGAGGGTTGAGGGTTTAGGGACATGGTTTAGGATTTAAGATTTAAGGGTTGAGGCTTTAGGGATAGGGTTTAGGGTTTAGGGTTAAGTGAGAGACCTAGATGGCTAAGGATAGATGGAGGTTAAGTATAGGGTTGAGGGTATAGGGTATAGGGTAGAGGTTTGAAGGTTGATGGATAATGTTCAAGGTTAAGTGTCTAAGGTTAAGTGTATAGGGTATATGGGGTCTAAGGGTTTAAGGTTTGAGGGATTAAGGGTTTAAGAGTTGAGGGATTAGGGTTTAAGGCATAGTGTCGAGTGTAGAGGGTTTCGAGACAAGGTTTATGGTTGAAGGTTTAAGGGTTGAGGGTTGAGGCTTTAGGGCTGAGGGTTAAGGGATTAGGGTATAAGGTATAGTGTCGAGGGTAGAGGGTTTAGGGATAGGTTTTAGGATTTAAGGTTTAAGGGTTGAGGCTTTAAGGATAGGGTCTAGTGTTTAGGCTAAGTGAGACACCTAGATGACTAAGGATAGATGAAGAGGCAGATAAGGAATGACTGAGAAACCTAGAGAGGGGAGAGGTAGAGAGGTGAGTGGGAGATAGAGGTGAGAGATAGAGAGGTGAGGGGAGAGATAGAATAAAATGAGAGAGTGAAGTTGACAACTTGAGGGAAAGATGGGTAAGGAGGAGGGAGAGAGGTGAAGAGGAAGGGAAATATCTAGAGAACCCTGAGAGATATACAAGTGAGAGACCTTCAACATAGGGAGAGAGGGGTGAGAGAGATAGGGGAGAGATGGGGGTGATGGATAGGGGAGGAGAGGGGTTGATAAGGGTTAAGGGTTTAAGGGTCAAGGGTTTAGGGTTTAAGGGTTGAGGGTTTAAGGGTCTAATCCCTCAACCCTAAACCCTAATCCCTCAACCCTTAGACCCTTAATACCTCAACCCTTAAATGCTCAACCATTAAACCCTAAACCCTTGACCCTTAAACCCTCAACCCTTATCCACCCCTCTCCTCCCCTATCTGCCTCACTCCCATCTCTTCCCTATCTCTCTCACCCCTATCTCCCTAGGTTGTAGGTCTCTCACTTGTATATCTCTCAGGACTCTCTAGATATTTCCCTTCCTCTCCACCTCTCTCCCTCCTCCTTACCCATCTTTCCCTCAAGTTGTCAACTTCACTCTCTCATTTTATTCTATCTCTCCCCTCACCTCTCTATCTCTCACTTCTATCTTCCCCTCACCTCTACCTCTCCCCTCTCTAAGTTTCTCAGGCACTCCTTGTCTACCTCTCCATCTGTCCTTAGCCATTTAGGTCTCTCATTTAACCTTAAACCCTAAACCCTATCCCTAAATCCTCAACCCTTAAAACTTAAATCCTAAACCCTATCCGTAAACCCTCAACCCTTGACACTATAACTTAAACCCTAATCCCTTAACCCTAAAACCTAAACCCTATCCCTAAAGCCTCAACCCTCAACCCTTAAACCTTAAACCCTAAACCCTATCCCTAAACCCTCTACCCTTGAAACTATACCTTAAACCCTAATCCCTTAACCCTCATCCCTAAAGCCTCAACCCTCATCCCTTAAACCTTCAACCCTAAACCCTATCCCTAAACCCTCTACCCTCGACACTATGCCTTAAACCCTAGTCCTTCAACCCTTAAACCCTTGACCCTTAAACCCTTAATCCCTCAAACCTTAAACCCTTAAACCATAAACTCTCAACCCCTAGATACCCTTAAACCTTAAACCCTTAAACCCTATATCCTATACACTTAACCTTGGACACTCAACCTTGAACATTATCCCTCAACCTTCAAACCTTTACCCTATACCATATACCCTCAACCCTATAGTTATGCCATAAACCCTCAACCCTCATCCATATGCCTTATACCCTCAACCTTAAACCCTATACCCTATATCTTAGACACTCAAACTTGAACATTATCCCTCAACTGTAAACTCTCAACCCTATACCTTCAACCATATACTTAAGCCCTAATCCATCAATCCTCAACCCTATACTTTAAACCATGAAACCTACACCCACAAACCCTCATCCCTATACCCTATAACCTCACCCTTATACCCTCAATCCATATCATAAACCCTAAACCCAATATCCTAAACCCTAATCCCCATACCGTACACACTTAATCTTATACACTCAACAAGCTAAATATTATCCCTCAACTATAACCCTCAACCCTCTACCCTCTACCCTCTACCTATTACTTAAGCCCTAATCCCTCAACCCTCAACCCTATACCTTAAACCCTAAACCCAAAAACCTCAACCCTCAACCCTAAAAACTATATGGGCTCAGGTCCTTATATACCCTAAACCCAAAACCCTTACATACATACAAGCATACATACATACATACAAGCATTCATACATACATACATACAAGCCTACATACATACATACAACCATACATACAAACATTCATACATACATACATACATACATACATACATACATACATACATACATACATACATACATACATACATACATACAACCATACATACATACATACATACATACATACAACCATTAATACATACATACAAGCATACATACATACATACATACATACATATAAGCATACATACATACATACATACATACAAGCATGCATACATACATTCATACATACATTCATACATATAGGCATATACATACATACAAGCATACATACAATTTGGCATACATACATACATACATAAATACAAATATATATACAAACATACATACATCAAACATACTTAACAAACTTGAACATAAAACATTCAATAAACAACCTTAAACTTGACAAACATTGGGCAAACTTTTGCAAAAAAGAAAAAAATGCAAAGAAATAAATAATGCGCTCATGTTTTAACGCGCTCGCATTATGGTTTTTTAAAAAGTTTTAAGAATTTTGGCCACTTTTTGGCCCCCCATCTTTTTGCACTTGCCCATAACCCAATCATAGCCATTCTCCTATTATCATCTTCAACAGCAAGGAAGTACAATTTCTGAGAGCTAAAATCATACACAAGATCGATATGCGATAGGCAACAATGGAAGTTACAAGGTGAATAAGATCTACGAAGGTAATATCTTTATTTATTGTATTTGCATCAATTTCATTGAGTTATTAGATATTTAGTTGTTTAATACCATTATTCATATTTCCTCTAACATCTCTATATCACTTAACCTATGTAAGAGGTCAGGAGCTTTGTCTACTGTGTTGTAATGCTCGTACATTATTCCAATCAAGGATGGATATTCTGAAAGAAATTGTTGTGCTGGTCTATGCAAGGAGATCCATCTAGTATCAACATCCTTTAAAAGATTATTTCCTACTATTATTCCCTCAACAAAATTTTGAAATTCTGCAAAATGTTTGGGACTTCTACAGAAACATGTGTGGAGCTCGCGGACTAGATTTTCAATTTTTGATACTGTAGGAAACTTGCTTACAATTTTAAATGCTAAATTCATTCTGTGGGCCATGTAGTGAATGGCAAGCATGTATGGTGAACAATTAGTTTTTAATTTTGTGTAAAGACCGGTCCTATGACCTTGCATTACTGCAGCTCCATCAACTCCTACACACACCAACTTCTTGACAATTGTCAAGTCATCCATACCTGTATTTTTATTCAAAGACTTATTAACTAGTTCAAATAGATTTTGTGATGTTGAACTGTCCTTCATTTTATGAACATAGAGTAGATGAGCTCAGTGGACATGTTCTTTTCAGTATACACATGCATACAGACCCAAGAAGTACTGCAGTAACTTCATCTAAATATAATGCAATAAAGTTTGACTCTTTTACATTCTCCTTTAAATCTTGCTTTTCCACCGCAGTGAGACAATTTACCCATTCCCATCCAGTGTTTATTGACTAATGTGTGCTAAGATAGTGAGGAACACTCAAAAAAGATAATAAATTACTATACTCTGGGTAGTCTGTCATAGGACACCTTCTGGACAAAATATGAAAAACAATACTTATCTAAACAATTTTTGCCAGTTGTGTTCCTTCCATTGCTTTTCCAAATTGATCCTTGATTATACCTCCACTTGCAGCAAGCTTAGTGATTCTTTTCTTATGCTCATCCTATTCTGCGGCATACTTCACATGAAGACATTCTTCCTTTGATTTCCATCTTACTACTGATGTTTCCTTTCCATCTATGATTTGTTTTTCATAAACTTTACCTATATGATTTTCTATAGTGTTAAGCTTTAGTTGCAATTTCTTGTCTCTTTTACATTTCCAACTACAAATCATACACGTGCATTCTGTTGGTTGTTCATCTTTGTTTGCTTTCTCCACTGGCTCAATGAATGGGTACTTTGACACCCAATCAAGCTGAAAATTCCTTGACATTTCCCACTCGAGCCCCAATTTTGAATCTTTTGATTTCCTTTTTCTTTTCTTCTTGCCAACATCATCTACAACGCCAACATTTTCTTTTTCATCTAAGTCAATTATCTCAATCTGGCTAATTGGGGTATCCCTTGGAACATCTTCTATGGTATTGCCATTCTCATTTTGGCTAACCAGGGTTTCCCTTGGAACATCTTATGCGGTATTTCCATGCTCATTCTGGCTAACCAGGGTATCCCTTAGAACATCTTTTGCGGATAGGCCATCCTCATTTTGGCTAACTAGGGTATCCCAAGTGGAACATTTTCTGTGGTATTGCCATCCTCATTCTGGCTAACCAGGGTATCCCTTGGAACATATTCTATGGTATTGCCATCCTCATTTGACTCAATGGCAATCCCACCTTCTGGTGGTGGTGAGGTATTGCGAATGGCTTCTTCATTAATATTTGGTGCAAGAATTGATGATGTAACTCCATCTTAATTTGATGGATCAGAAACATTGCCAGTTCCAAAGTAAGACTGTATACTAACACCACATTTTTGGTGTTTTGATGGCCTCCCAGTCCCTTCACCACACTAAGGAGTCTTACCCTTGTCACACTTGTGGCTTGATATATTGATCTATCACTTCGGATAAAAGTTGGAAAAAAATATCTTCTTTAAGGACATACTCATAGAATATAGATTCCATTCCCTATTAAATATATTCTTTAAGATTGAATCAAGAATGGAAAAGAGATAAAGAAATCTTATAACACTAATACTATGAAGAAATGATTAGTCACCTTTAAGTTTAGGTTTTCACTGACTTGCTATTTGTTAATGTAGGAATGCCTGTGTTGTAAGTTTGTAACTTTGCCTACGATCAACTTCAAGGTTCCAACTTCAACTTCTAAAATCTGAATCAAGAGCTCACAAGTTTAGAACTGAACAAAATGTGTAAGAATAAATAAGAGTTTCAATTGCATTTATATCAATCCATATTTGGCAAATTTTGTGGGAATTCTATATGGTATATTAAAAAATTTGGCAAATCCCATGTGATTATATAAGGAATACATTTAAGTGTCGGTGAATCAAACCTCGACAGACTACATACATTATAATTTCCAAGGCGAATATGGCCCTACAATTAGCGCAGAGGTGTCATGGAAATTGGTGAAATGGCCCCTCATAATCAACTAATTGTAAATTTTAATTGGCGAAATGGGTCCTCACGCACAGTGACCATTTAATGGGGTTGGTGAAATGGGTCCTCATGCACAATGACCATTTAATGGAGTTGGCAAAATGTGTCCTGATACACAATGTTGTTTTAATAGTATTGGCAAATATATAGGTGATTTAGTACTTGCTTCCGAGATTCCAGGCAAAAATATTAATTAGCCCATTTGAAACGCGTAGTTTGTTATGGAAAAAATCTTACTTCATTGATTCTAGTAAAATAAATCGATGGCAAATGGATATGGATTCGATCGATAATACGTAAAATTTGGGTGATTTGACCACACTGTTGGATGCGATTTATTCACCAATTCCGACTTGGCTGATCTGCACTATTCACCAATTGGCGAATATTCACCACTAAAAAATCTCTAAAAAAACCATACAATTGTACTGTAGGCCTATTACATTCTAGTAGCCATCAATGCAAACCATCAAAATGTAAACAACTGTATTGTAGGCCTAATACAAACTACTAGCCATCAAGGCATAACATCAAATTGCTATAGAAAATGACCCATAATATAGATAAGAACAAGACCAAGATAGTCTAACAGCAAGTCTCCAAAAAAGAAACACCTGTGACACAAAACTAATAAACTACAACATTAAGGTTTAGCAGTATAGCAGATTCACAGATTCATATATTAGATTAACCAACATCATAGATCATTCAACAAAACTCAAAAGTTCTTGCTCTCACTATACTTGTCCAACTCCCCAAAAGTACTTAAAGGAGGAGTGATATTAGAAATACTATCATTCTCTCACACATTCTAATGCAACATCATATAAAAGCTTAGCTTCCTCTCTTTTCTACTCTTCAATCATCTGGTCCAAAGTCATCTTTTTGTTGTAATTCTCTTGGAACTTCATGTAATTTTTGAAAAAGAGAGAATCCACCTTTCTTGCATCATGTGGCCAAAAGTTGGCAAATATGATGTTAGATCTTTTCAAGGTTGTTTCCCCATCGTCCATTAGCTCAAGGAACTTTTCTTTAGTGATCTCAAGAGTCATTTTTACCTGCACAACAATGATATGGAGGGTGAGTCTTCTTGAAGACTCCGTAAGGTATCTCCTTGTGCCTTGGAAGATGTCAGGTCATTTCTAAATTTCCAAATAACCCATAAAATCTCAGTGTTCAAAATCAACCAAAAATGATTGAAACAAATATTTAAACCATTCACATAACCAAACAAAATTTCCCACCAAGAAATGTCTTTCCTTCTATCTCACCCCTTTAAACTAGAGAAAAAAGAAACCAAATATCCTTAGAAAATTCACATTCAAAGAAAAGGTGTTCAACAGTTTCCACATTATTACAAAACCCACAAAATTTTTTGGCACGATCATAAATTTTTTTTAGATCCAACAACAATTTCCTTTAAACAAAACCATCTAAAACAAGCTTTCTTAGGATCTAGAATACTAGACCAACAGAGCTTGAAGATCTTTGACTACTGCTTGTTATCCAAGTTTAGGTTCTAGGCATTATTAATATGATAGGTAATATCCCAGGAGTAAGGCAGAAGCTTATAAACATTCTTAGCAGTTGTGAAAAAAATAACATAATCATCACACCATTTAATCTCATTTTCAATATCATGCTCAGAATACTACTCCACGGGAAAACTCAAAATAACACAAGCCTCGACAACCATAGAATAAGTTCTAAATTATGAAAGAGGTAGACCAAAAGTCTCACACAAGGACTACCAAGCCACCAGCTACCCATCCTTAATTACATATTTGAAATCTCTAATCCATTTAAGATACCAACTCTTGGTAGAGCAACCTTGAATGAGGGCCAAAGGTTTACCTTCCTAAAACAAATTCCACCACAGAGATTTGAATCCAATTATTTTCTTGTCATTTTGGTTCCAAATAGGACAATCAATCAGGAATTCTCTAGCAATTTCCCATGCATTCCAAAGGCTTTTGAAAACTTAGAAACACTAGGAGAGATAGTTAGTTTCCCATATAAAATATCATGTTTGTGGAGATCAACCCAATGTTTGGCTTTCTTGGGAATAACTTGACTGATGTTGTTTCTAAGCAGTACCTTCCAAGGCTCCTCCCCAACCAAAGATTTCACAATCCATTTGATAGCAAGAGCAATACCTTGAGTTCTTAGGTCCTTCAACCCCAACCCACTTATTTCTTTATCTTTGCAGCACTAATCCCATTTTACTGCCACTCTTTTCCTATTGTCCTTTCCCATCAGACCTAGGAATTTCCTTATGCACTTTTGGATCTCATTAAAATGGCAATTGCTAAAGAGTGAGACAAAAGAGTAATATATACTATAGGAAGATAATATCTTTTGACAAACTTGCAGCCTTCCTGCCAAAGAAAGGAATTGTTTTTTTCCATTTCAACAACTTTTTTTCAATTTTCTCATGAATCCAAACCCACATATTTTTCAGGGAGGGATCAACAGAAAAAGGTATGCCCAAGTACCTAACCTACAAATTGCCACCCCTCCACTGAATGTTATATCTACTGAACCAAGAAGGAGGAGAAGCAGACCAACTAAGCATACGTGACTTGTTCACAAAAAATTTGGCTCCTAAAGCCATGCAAAAAATGTCTAACGTCCTCATTAGTTAATCAAAATTTTCTTTTTCCAACTCAACAACAATGGTTGTGTCATCAGTAAATTATATGTTCATCAAATCTACCCCATTTGAGAGCACCAAACCTTTGAGATTACCACCACCAAAGGAAGACCTGAGGAGGTAAAAAAGAGCATCAGAAGCAACCGAAAAAAGTGTAGGGGCCTAGGGACACCCCTGCCTAATAGATATTTGCAAAAAAATGGGATCACTAAGAGATCCATTCACATCTATCTAAGTAACTGCATCATTGAATATGACCTTTGTCATATCACACCATTTCTTAGGAAAGCCAAATGCCTCAAGAGCCATGAGTATAAAGGACCATTCCACTCTGTCATAGGATTTCTCAAAATCTAAAAGCAACATACCTACATTTTGTTTAGAGACATTAGCCCACTATACTTGGCCTCCCAACTTGTAATGAGATTCTCTAGAATATACCTTCCTTTTATAAAGCTCGTCTGAGTAGAATTAATGAATTTAGGGAGGATGTTTGTTAATCTCAATGCTAACATCTTGGCTAGGATCTTGTAGGACATATTGAGGAGAGAAATTGGTATCTAGTTTTTTATTAGACTTCTGTCACCATATTTTAGAATTAGTTTAATGATACCTCTATTTATTTCACAGCCTAATGTGCCCTTCTCAAATGCCTCACAATAAACATGCCACAAATCTTCAACTATCCAATCACTATTATGCTTATAGAACTCAACAGGAAGTCCATCATGCCCAAGGGATTTATCATTCCTAAATGATTTAATGGCATTCTCAATCTCCTCTATGCTAATGTCCATACCCAAAATGGAGGTATCCTGCACATACACTTTCTTTCATATTAAACCTTTACAAATCTCTTGAGCCTCCTTACAATATATATTATTGTCTTCAGTAGATAATAAAGACTTATAGAATTTTTTGAATTCCTCCTTGATCTCCTGAGTGTCAATAATATGATCATTTCCAATCAAAATGGATCCAATCTCTTCCTTTATGTATTTTCTCTTAATATAATTGAATAAAAATTTAGTGCCCTTATCCCCATTTTTCAACCAATTCATTTTTGCACTGACTTTCAACCCCTAATCTTTGAAAGTTTGAAGACATTTCATCTTATGTTTATTTTTAGCCAGAGAATCAAATAAAGAAGAATTAGCAAGATCCTCTTGAAGAAGCCTCTCATCCTCATAGAACTTGTTCTATAACTCATTGTCCATCTTTCTTCTGTCAAGAGCCAATTTCTTCCCAATATTTTGGAACAAAACTTTCCAACTTTTCATATTATTATTCCATCTATCTATATTAGAAAGATTCTTCAGGAGAACCTTGTTAATATCCCTTAGAGTGAAAATACCATCATTATAGTCATTGAACTTATGAAGCTCAGTGTTCCAATTTATACAAACTATCCTTTCTGACTTTATTAGCATTTTCATGTTTCTGAAAGATAATATTAGCTTCTATTGGATAGTGATCAAAAATTGTAAAAGGGTGAACTCTCACCAAGTTATTTTATCATTCTTATCAAAACTGAAGAAATCTTTATTCACATATATTCTATCTAGTCTACAATAGATCCTCTTCCCACCCTTCTGAGCATTACACCATGTAAACCAGATATCATTATTTTCTCTCTTTTTATTTTCCATAGGGTCAAATAGATTCAAATTCTTTTCATTCTACTTTAGAAGAAGAATTCATTTCCTTTCCAACTCATGTTGTTTCCTCCAATTTTGTCTTCAATCTACTCAATCATGTTGAAGTCACCGCCAATAATCCAGGGAATCCTAGGAAGAGTCTCCAACCATTGCTAGAGTTTAATTCTTTCTTTATAATCATTGGAAGCATAGATACCACATATACCAAATAAAAAACCATCTTTCTCTAATGACACCCACACACCCCTATTGTAATTAGAACAATCACTCTCTTTGACAAACATAGACCATTTACTGCTCATCATTAAAGCAATGCCCCTATGCCATTATCATGCTTACTAACAAAAAGACTCACCTCTTTCCATATGAATTTAGATTTGTTTCAAGCAAGAAATCCACTACCTTTACTTCTTGAAGAAAAATAAAATCAACATTTGATAGTTTTCTAAAGAATCTTCTAATAGCATATTTCTTGTCAAGGGACTCTAGTCCCTTGACATTCTAGCTTATACATTTAGACTCATTTATATTAGGGGTTTTGACATGACCCCTCTTATTGTTATAGAGTCTATCAAAACATTTGGGTATTTTATATTCCTATTATGTCAGATAATGTCCCCTTGGGGGCTTTTCCCTCTTAAGGTTTAGCTCTCAGGTCCTTAGAATGCATTTAGAGCATCTTGCATGATAATTGTGAATCCCAATGAGAAAACCCTGAAGTCTTATGGAAAATAGGACCTAGGGGATGCCACTTTGATGACTCCTGACCAAAATTGTGAGGGTGGACTTGGGCGCTAGCGCCCTAGTCCTGCCCTATTTTAGGTCAGCCCTAAATTTAAATGTTAGTTTTATGAACATTATTTAGGTCCTATGCTGACATCTCAAGTTTGAATTATGAAATTCTTAGCGGGAATGTTTGTAGTAGCATATATAAGCATGTTTAGAAATTCATTTGCAAACTAGAGATGGACATTGTGAACTTGTGATCTTATGCTAAGGTGATTCAAGGCTTTCATTGTGTTGCAGAGTAGTATTATGTTGTTATTGTGTTTGTTTGTTGCAGATTTGACTCCATCTCCACATGGCATGAAAGAGCATCATCCTTCCATGAGATATACACTTCAAAGGTGATATCTATTTGTGTTTGAATCATTTATCATTTGGATTTTGCCTCTATCCTGCAAGGATACACACTCTTTACCTAACAACGGTGTTCAGAAGACTTGAAGTGCAAGCCTCTAAACACTACAACCCCCAACCACACTCCCTTGTGATTGTAGGTTATAGGTACCGAGTTTCATGGAGTGGAGTTACAGAGGACAAGGATTCACGATCTAAAAGAAAGAAGACAGAGTTGAACATTTTAGACATGTGCGTTAGTGGCAGTGTCCTCTGGAGTTGAAAACATAGAAACAAATTAGATAGTGATAATCAGCATCCAAAGAGCTTCTGACATCCTAAAAAACATCCAACATTGGACTAGGGCGTTAGTGGAGGTGTCCTCCGCATATTTCAGGGTAGAAACATAAGATATAGTGAAGATCAATGACGAGAGAAGATCCAGATTCTGTAGAGAAAATAGTGCCTTGGACAGGGGTGCTAGTGGAGGTGTCCCCGACTGTTCCACATTCCAAACTTCAAAAAACAATCAGTTGTTAATCTCTGCCTACTATCTTAGTTTGCAAGGATTTGTCGTAATTCATCAATTTGCTTACTATTTTGCATATTTAGGGTTTTAAGAGTATTTGAGCATTAAATTGGGATATTGATTTATAATATTTGAGCTTCCGCATCATTCCAAGTGATAGCGCAACCTGTTAGGTCAATTCTCTCTCTTAGTAGAGATTCAACTTGATTGATATGTCCTTGAATGTTTGTAGTGAAAGGAGGATTTACCCTTGAAACTAAAACCCCCTCTTTTTACACACTAAAATTTTTGGTGAACTTGTGTTTTTTATTTTTTGCACCTTTCTGAGTGTTGTGTGATATATTTGCATTCATTCATCTTTTTGCATTTGAAAAATTACAAAAAATTTGAAAAATTTGGCATCTTAGGCTTGCATTTTGGCATAATTTGAATTAATTGGCATTTAATTTCATTTAATTTCTGTTATCTTCATTGGATCTGATTTAAATTATAGAAAATCATCCTTTAGTATTCACTTGCATTGCATTTTCATGGTTAATTTGTTAAAAATTGCTTGAAATTGTGCATTTTTCATAAAAACCTAGTTTTGCATTAGCTAGGGTTTGTAGTTAAAATCTTGTTTCATATTTTAATACCCTTTAAAAACACTCATTTAGGACTGATTTATAATTTTAGTGTCTCATCATAGTGACCTCTTTGGAAAATTTCATGTCTAGGGTTTGAAAACCTTACATTTTCACTAGATTTTGGCCTTATCGTCTCTCTAGAATTGCATTATAGACATGTTGTAAAGGATTTTTCTGCATTATTGGACTGATATAAGGGTTATAATCTTCTTCCCCTCCTCAAATTCCTTACAACACCCTTTCTATTAGGCTTCTACATTGAAAATTGGTGAAAAATTGCATATTTTAGGTGTATTTTCACTAGGTTTTGACTTGTCATCACTCTAGATCTGCACTATAGGCGTGTTGTGAAGGATATTGCTACATCATTGGACTGTTATTAGGCATATTATTTTATTTCCATCATCAATTTCCTCACAACAACTCTTCTTTCACTCATTTGCATTGAAAAAAGTTGAAAAATCAAGCATTTTAGGTAATATTCATACACACTCTTGCACTTGTTTCTTGCATAAGTGTTGAAAAGGTTTAAAATATGAGTTGGAATTCATTTTAAAACATACACATGGCTTCTCAATACAACAACAATGCTAGGTTTTCTCCTAGACCTTATTTGAAAAGAAGAGCCTTGAACTTGAAATAACATTTACACCTCATGACAAAGCAATGATAGATACTGAAGGGCCTCTTTACATTATAGTGAACATAATGGAAAGACCTATGCACGGAACACTTATAGACCCTAATTGCATGACTAATGTGGTTACGGAAGAGTTTCTTCTTAAACATGATTTGACACAAGATTATTATGAACCGTCGAATTTGAGAATTAAAATACATAATGGAGCTTTGATGAATACATTTGGGAAGATAACCTTATTGGTCTCGGTATATGATAAAGTTGTGGATCAGTTATTTGATGTTATCCCCTTATCTAATGTCTTCCGTGCAAAACTAGGACATCCATGGCTGGAGGCTATTAATATTGTCCCCTTAACTATTCACAAATGCCTAAAATTCCCTTTGCATGAAGAGATACATACTATCTGCTGTAACTCATATCAACCTTTAGCTAAGGACAAGAATTTCACTCTTGATTACTTTTGGCTGCAACCTGATAGAGACCCTGAGCCATGAAGAGACCAATCTTTCCTAGAATATAGATGATACAAAGCAAAACAACTAGCTAGAATGGCCAGGTCTCCTTTACAAACAATGAGGGAAGAACAACATGCATTCGAAGATCCCCTTAGAGCAAAAGGAAAATGACAAAATGACAAGCATAAAACAAGACTATTATGACTATGATGAAATAATTGGCACGATAGAAGTGGATAAGGAATAGTTTCATAACTCACCTCGTCCACGAAGAGAGGGTATTTATGCTGAGGTTCCTCCCCCGCCATCCTTACAGGGATCAGGAGGTATTCATCGACAACAAAACATTTCATCGAGATCAATGAGATTTGAACATGGTGCTTCTTCCTCTAATGTGCAAAATCCTATGGAAAAACATGAAGATACTTTTGAAAACATAAGCAATAAGACAAGAAGGAATAGACAAGCAAGAGAAAGGAGGAAGAGAAGACAAGATTTTGCCCAACGAAATGCACCTCAACAAGAAAACAATCAACCTAACATTGAATCAAACCTAGATGAACCTAACACCGAACAATTTGAAGACAAGAACAAAAGTTGGGCTATGATACCTTACACACCTCTCTCCTCTAGCATTCGAGATTGGGAAGAGGATGATTTGATCGTTGATAACTTCTAGCATGAGCCTGTCTACAGGTAAGTATTTCTAACCCTTTACCTCTGTGTTGTGTTTCCCCTGTGATGTGCTATGTGTTGTTTAGGCCTCCTAGGATGACCCTTGATTCTCTTGTAAGGTCAAGGATATCGAGATATCGCCTTCGTTGTGACCCTTCTTCTATTTGTATCATCATTCTTCTATATTGCCTCTCCTCTACTTTCATTGTTGTGTGTTGTGTCCTCAGGACATAGCATTGCAGTTGGTGACCTGGGGGCACCTTCCTATGTGATGACCCTAGGACACTTGTTTCTCCTCTCTTGATTTATTGTTTACCTTCTTCTAGTGGTTCTATATAGCTGGAGGATGATGGAAAAAAAGACTTATACAGACCACGTGTCCCTTCAGCGAGTAAGCAAAAATGGACCTAGTCCATACATGATGACGGGGTTGATATATATTATCTGATGCTTGGCTAGTAGAATCCCTCCATGTGATATCTTGATGTTGTCTTTTTGCACTAAAAAACCATAACAATACTGCTCTGTGCACCTTGTTTGTACCTTGGATCTCGCCTTGTTTATACTCAGTTCTGGGATCTCTGCGGTATAGCCCCACAATTATACTCAGGTTCTGAATCTGTAGTATAACCTCATATTTTGATGTGATTATGTTTATGCATTACTTTTTGATCATGTGATGTGGTTGTTATCTTATGGAAAGATTTCTAACCTCATTTCTTGCAGGATATTGTGTGTTTGTGGGAACATTTGGTGATCGTAAAGTGCATGTCACCTTTGGGGGCATGGGCTTTGTGAGAGCTCGTGTTCCCTTGTGTGTTTTCTTCCTACCTTAACATGCTTGATATTGGTACATGATATCAACCACATTAATGTGGAGGCATATATAAGGTAAGTTGTCTAATGATTTTGGTACTAATGAAGCGTGTTTGTAAGCCCTCTATAGAGGCGAGATGTTGTGGCTCTAAACAAGTGCACATCTTTATTTTATATTGCAATCATTAAGCCTTCTACAGAGGCGGGATATCATGCATATCTTTTTTTATTTTAAGCCATCTGCAGAGGTGGGGATGGTGTATTTCTCGAGGAGATTGCACATCCTATCATTTTCTAAAAGTCCTTTGAGTAGGCGAGGTTGGTGTATCCTCCCTTAAGCGTGTCTTTGATGATTTTTGTGGCGAAGCCCAATCACCAGTGTGTACCTGTAACATGCCTGAGATGGTAACAAACCTAGCAATAGGTTTCTTCCATCACTTGTTTACCATGTTTTCTCCATGTCTTCCATGTGTGTGTGTACGGCATGTCTATTCCCAAGCATAGTTTTAGGATCGGTGGTGATGAGCTCCTCCTATGCTTTGGGATTTGTACGGCATGTTTGTTCTCAAGTGTAGTTTCAAGACTGGTGGCAATGAGCTCCTCCTACACTCTGAGATTTGTATTGCGTGTTTGTTGCCCCTTATGCAGTTTCAAGACTGGTGGCAATGAGCTCCTCCTGCATTTTGGGTTGTGTGTTTACTTTCCATGTACTTGCATTTGCATTCATATATGAGAAAATGAAAAAGAAATAATCACTACATTCATTGTATTCACTGTGTTTTGCATGTCTCCAATGTTGTCTTCTTCATGTTTTGCGTACCTTTTATTGTCTTCAATGTGTTTGGCGTGTCTTCACCATGCTTGGCATGTTTGTTGTGTTTTGACCATACTTTAATGCATGTATTGGCCTTGCATTTATACATACATTAAAGTGGGGGTTAAATGTTATGTCAAAAAATGTCCCCCTGGGGGTTTTCCCTCTTAAGGTTTAACTCTCGGGTCCTTAGAATGCATTTAGAGCATCTTGCATGATAATTGTGAATCCCGATGAGAAAACCCTAAAGTCTTATGGAAAATAGGACCTAGGGGATGCCACTTTGATGACTCCTAACCAAAATTGGGAGGGTGGACTTGGGCGCTAGTGCCCTATTCCTACCCTATTTTGGGTCAGCCCTAAATTTAAATGTGAGTTTTATGACCATTATTTAGGTCCTATGCCGACATCTCAAGTTTGAATTATGAAATTCTTAGCGGGAATGTTTGTAGCTGCATATATAAGCATGTTTAGGACTTCATTTTCAAACTAGAGATGTACATTGTGAACTTGTGATCTTATGCTAAGGTGATTCAAGGCTTTCATTATATTGCAGAGTAGTATTGTGTTGTAATTGTGTTTGTTGCAGATTTGACTCCATCTCCTCATGGCATGAAAGAACATCTTCCTTCCATGAGATCTACACTTCAAAGGTGATATCTATTTGTGTTTGAATCATTTATCATTTGGATTTTGCCTCTATCTCGTAGGGATACACACTCTTTATCTAACAACGGTGTTCAAAAGACTTGAATGTCTCTCTGGGGCTTGACCGAGGAAAGCCTCTAAACACCACAACCCCCAACCACACTCCTTTGTGATTGCAGGTTACAAGTACCAAGTTTCGTGGAGTGGAGTTACAGAAGGAGGTTGCAGAGGACAAGGATTTAGGATTTGAAAGAAAGAAGACAGAGTTGAACATTTCAGGACATGGGCGTTAGTGGCAGTGTCCTCTATAGTTGCAAACACAAAAACAAATTGGATAGTGATAATCGGCATTTGAAGAGATTTTGACATCTTGAAAAACATCTAGCATTGGACTAGGACACTAGTGGAGGTGTCCTCTGCATATTCTAGGGCAAAAACATAAGATACAATGAAGATTAGTGTCGAGAGAAGATTTGAATTCCATAGAGAAAATAGTACTTTGGACAGGGGCACTAGTGGAGGTGTCCCTAACTATTCCACATTCTGAACTTCAAAAAACGGTTAGTTATTAATCTCTGCCTACTATCGTAGTCTACAAGGATTTTTCGTAATTCATCAATTTGCTTACTATTTTGCATATTTAGGGTTTTAAGAGTATTTGAGCATTAAATTGAGATATTGATTGATAAGATTTGAGCTTCTGCATCGTTCCAAGTGATAGCCCAACCTGTTAGGTGAATGCTCTTGCTTAGTAGAGATTCAACTCGGTTGATATGTCCTTGAATGTTTGTAATGAAAGGAGGATTTACCCTTGAAACTAAAACCCCCTCTTTTTACCACTAAACACTTCCTTTCATTTCTTTTTAATTTTCTGACCACCTTCCTTTTTGCTTAATTGTTTTCTCTTTCCTTTGTCTTCAACTATAATGCCCACTCATGAAATTAATAATAATTAATCAAAAATAAATTTAAATAATGGAAGAAATATGATTAAAGGAGTAAATTCACTTCCAATGAGTTATACTAGCAATAAATCTCAATCAACGTCCTGCAAATACGACTAGATGTTTAACCCGCTTCCTCTATGTATCGTGCATACCACTCTGATAAAATGCAACTTCTAAAGCATTGGTGATCCAAATGTGGGGGTCTCTCCGAATAGATTCCACTACACACAACCCAATTGGCGAGAAAGACGGAGAAATAGTTCAAATAGAGGCATTTTTAAACAAAGCAAAAAAATAAAAATAGAGATCACACAAAACACAGTGGGTCAGCAACTGGAGGGCAGCTCATAGGAAGTTGTTTAGCATAAGCAACATCATTCCAAGAAACAAGGCCCAATGGTAGACGAGACACAAACAGACCTCCCTCCCCCCTTATATTCTGAGCTTAACACATATTGAAAACCGAATGTCGGTTACTTTTTCTTGTCAGCAAGCAAATATTCCTAAAATTCAAAGAAAAGATCTCACATATATTCTAATACCGATGACACTAGAGTGTACTAACTTTTATTACTAAAATTATCCCCCTTACTTGGAAGAAATAGAAACAATATTAATTTCTAGGATTCCAAAAACATAATTTCGTTAAAGACAAGAATCGACCATTTCTTTGCCCAAAAATAGAATGTAAATAAGACAACACATAAAGTAATGCATGATTTTCTTCTCTATACGATATTAAATTATCCAAATAATTATTTCAAAATAAATCATCATGATTAATAAATAAGGTTAGGTTCCCTTACATCAACTTTGTTGAGAAGTTTGTCAATATCCATTATTCTCCATCACTTAGAAGTGGGGAGGAGTCCTCAATCTCTCTCTCATATTGTTTCTCACATCATATATCACATGCCAAACTACTGTCTCCCCAACTAATACTAAAGTTTCAAGGTCCTGAGCACAAGTTTTCATTGTATTTATTTCCATGATATTTTCTCTAATATTTTTCATAACAATTTCTTGGGCATTTTCTTTATGTTGAACATGAGTATCTACTTCTTTGCCCTGATTACAATTAATCAGGTCAGACTTTTCAATGTTTTCTTCTACATTGTTAATGTTTCTCAATTCAACTAATTTCTTTTTAATGGTTTCAAGGTTTGCTGCAATTTCATCAACTGTCACACTCGAGATCAAATCCTTCCCTTTAGGATCACAGCTACAAGAGCCAAGGGCATCAGTTGCATCTATAACATTTTCCATAGGGCAAACTAAAGGAACATGTTCCTCAACATTTCTAGACTCCGGATTAGGGCATCTTAGAGTAACAACATTTTTTTTCTTTAAACTTTGGGTTAAAGTTATTATATCTTTTTCTGATTTTGGGATAGTTTCATTTTTTGTGTCCCTCTTCCTTGCAACGAAAGCAAGCACTGAGTCCACCAAGTATACTAATGTCACATTATATAGTATCATTATCCATTTTAATTCCCAGCCTCCCCAGGATATCAATTCTAGGAGAAATTGAAATAAGTACTCTAGCATCAAGATGAGGAAGAGAGGACCTGGTTTCCTCCATTTGAAGTACTCTCCCTATAGGCTGAAGCAATTGTGAAATAAAGGCCCACAATTGAGGTGGTAAATTTTTAATAATAACCTATTTAGGGGTAGAGGTCATCAAAATTTCATCATTTATTAGTTCCAATGCCCAAGTAACATGCTTAAACATCATTTTGCCAACATTCCAATATTGTCTAGCTAGGGCACATTTTTGCATTCCATGATTTAAAAAAAAAAATAATAAACAAACCCTTTTGAACCATTCTGTAGAATATCACATACAACCCCAATTTCTTTCCCCAGACATTATAAACCCAATCATAAAAAAATTTCCTCGAAGGCATGGCAACATTATCAATAGCAATGAAAAAGATAGCAATAGTTTTAAGTATATTCTCTTCCCTCTCAAAAGCGAGGCACATATCCTTATTCAATTCAATGATGAGAACAACCAGGGCAAAAGGGGAACCCTTACCTTGTTCTCCACTTTGGGTTGGTAGACCTTTGATGTCTCCACCTTGCTCACCTCCGAGTCCACCATCTTTAGCTCCTTTCACCTCAAATCTTGCTTGTTCTGAAACTTCCACTCTTTCTTCTCCGCTCAATATTTCTCTGTAAGATTTTTTAATTTGTTCAACTGTGATTTCAATATTACTTCTATCTTTATCCATAGATACAATGTCCCCATCTTCCTTGGGTTCGCACACCTCTACCATTACTCCCAAGATACCAACCAATGGTACTTGCCCAGCGGACAAGGTGGGAATGTCAAAATCCAATTCAAAAATAACAATTGAAAAATCAAATTATTAACACTAAAAAACTATGGGTCTACAATATCCTAACACCATAGAGAATAAAAAAGCTATAAAAAACACCAGTAAAACCTAGCAAAACAACACACAACATCAACAAAAAAGAAACAAGGACAACTCAGATGCGATGAAGAACACTACTTAGAGTCAATTTGAGAAGAAGGCTCAGTTCTAGGGTAAAAAATGGTAGGAGACTATTCATCTTCCCCATCAACCATAGAACCCCTCCTCTCCAAATCTCTCCACTGAGATCTGATTGTCCGTAGCTCTTATTATTTTTTAAATCTTTATTATTAATACTAATTTTATAATTTTGATGTTAGAAGTACCTTGTGCATATTTGTTTTACATCACTTGATAGGATTGGATATGCTTATACATCCTAAATATAAAATCAATATTAATAATAAAGATTAAAAAAATGATAGTCACTAGGTGAAGGCTTATTGTTTGTACTTCCAAATTATCCAAATTATGAAAAGTACTTATGAAATTCTGGATTCAAGAATAATATTAGATAGATGTTGTTGATGTGAGTCATGTATTCATGGAAAGAATCCAAGGAGCAAGGTGCATGTGTATTTGCTTGACGAATTTTTCTTGGGTTCAAATAAAGAGGACAAAATGATAGTAGTAAAAAAAATCAACATTTATGTGGTTTGGGTTTTTATTATTCTTTGGCCTTGCTCACTTTTTTCAGTGTAGACTCAATCACACCTTTTGAGAGTTTTGGATGTGATGCATGGGTAAACATGTTTACAAGCAATCTTGAATCAAGCCCATGCTAGAAATTTTGGTTTCCTGAAAGCATGGAAATCCTCAAATTTAATTTGAATACATCCTTTCTTGTTGTGTGTCCCATGTGACAACAAAGTACTAGCATATTTTAGTGAATTTACAAAGACATTTACATATTCTAAGAACATAAGATACAGTAAGCCCTTGTGATGAGCATTGTTGAACAAGAAAATTATTGTTATAGGCTTCAACCATGCCTTATGTGTTTTCTTTTGGGTTAAGGAATGCTTCTATATTCTTTAACAAGCTTATGAAACATGTTATATTATTTATTTTGATATAGCTAAGTCATAAATTAAAGAATATTATAATATAAAATAAACCCATTAAATGAAATGTTTGCAAAAAACAAGAAAAATTATGGTTATTTTGTCTATTTTTAAAACTAAAACACTTCCTTGTTAGTCCCTACCTATAAGATGGGGGACTTATGTTTTCAGGTGGTCAACTTTGCTATTAGTAATGTAACAATAATGTACATAATCTTAGGAGTAGTAGGATAATATTTTATAGATAAAAGTCATCTAGAATATGAACCAAACAACCGTTTTCATATTATTTTTTATTAAGATAAGCAACAAACCAGGGTGCTGATCCCTTTATACAAAAGCCCGAAAGGTAGAGCAAAACAAGCCACAAACAGGTCAGAAACAACAGAAAATAGTAGCCTAGTTGCAAAACAAAATAGGGGATCTAAACAACACCAGATCCTAATGGTAGAAATCTAACTCCCTTAACCCTCAGTCATGAAGAAATGATAGATTTGGGGAGTCCTTTCTTCTTCTGCTGAACAACTATCTAGGAGAACTGTGAATCTAAATTCTTAGAGCAAGGTGAGAGGAGGGGATGCTCAACAGAAACCGCAACCAAAGCAAATTCTCACATTGAATCTAGGGCTGAAGATGAAGCAGGAACATGAGTAGTTTGACCCATCATGGATGGGGTCAATAAGGGAGCTGACGGACCAATAGGAGCAGCCAGTGGCGATGAGGGTCAGGCAAACCCCACAAGATCAATAATAATCCTATTCACCATAGGCTTCATAGGGGGAGTAAGCAACACAGATTCTAGGGAAACATGCTCCTGGGAGGAATCATCCTCTTGGGAAGGCTCACCTTCCTGGGAGGAATCATCCTCTTGGTAAGGCTCGCCTTCCTGGGAGGAATCATCCTCTTGGGAAGGCTCACCTTCCTGGGAGGAACTATTTAGTAGGGAAGCGCTAACAATCAAGTGATCAATGAGTGCATCCTTCCACCAAGTTGCCACACCCTTGCAATGAGAATGAGGGAAACCAGAGGCCAAGTGACCAATGGAGAAACATATCTTGCATCAAAAAGAGAGACCCTCATAGTCCAACAGTTGCATCCATGGCCTGTCCTTAACCATCAAAACATCTCCATGAAGGGGTTTGGAGATTTTGATATCCACTAATATGCAAGAAACCGTAGTGTGCTCTAAATATGAGGTTGTAGAGTCAACCTTCAAGAAGTGACCTATAGCATTGCTAATGGCCTCATAACAAGAATCCTCCCAAAATTGGAGAGGGAGATTCGGTAGTTGAACCCATACTGGTCTGGTAGTAAGCGACTCAGTGAGAGAATTGAAGGAGCAAGCCCATGGTTTGATGGAAAGAAAATGTTTACCCCACAACCAAACCATATCTAGCACTAAATCTCTCTCCTTAGAAGAAGAAAAAGTCACTATGAAGAACCTCCTTGCACTGGGATAAAGCTCGATCTGACCAGCCACAAGCGATTTCTAGGATTCAATGACCCAGCTATGTAGATTGGGGAGAGAGGGCCATAAGCCATTAAATTTGCAGATCACTCCACGCTTAGTGTAAATATCCTCATTTTTTGAGACCTCAGGGCCACACATCACCACATGAGAAGAATGGGCACAAGGTAACCCTAGCCTGTGATGAATGTGGCTGAGCTCTAGAATTGATTGCAACATCAGGAAAAGACTTCTGAGGGTGCCTAGAAGCAACCCTAGTAGTGCTAGGTTTACATGAGAAACCCATAGCCTCCTCATCCTTCACATTCATTTGAAAATGCTTAGAATAACCTGCAACAAGCTCAGAACCTATAGCCCCCTCTTCCTGCACAGTCGTCTGAAGGTCATTAGTCCCGATTAAATCAATCAATGGATGATTTTCTTGCCCAGAGGGAGAAAACCACCCATGAATGGAGAAATCATTCATGTGCTCATGAACAGGCAAGAGGCATGCACGTTTAGAGGCCATAGATGAGAAGAAAGCCCCAGTCACTACCCCATCAATCCCTTCCTGCGTACCTCCAAGCGACACACCTCTAGGTGACACAGAAAGCTCTGGCAACGTAGAATCCCTATTCCTACTTGCCGACATTTTCATATTGTTAAATATGTATATTATATCACATTTTTTATCAATGAATGCATTATTGGATGAATGTTATGAACTTAATACTTAATTTTTTTGTCCATTATATTTGTTTCATTCTTGGCCTTGACATTGATATCAGAGCATAGGCTTTTTCCATTTGTTTTTCATTTGCCATTATTCCTCTTTAGTTGTAAGTTTCATTTCTAGCCTTATACAATAGCTCTTTAGTGATTTTTTCATATGTTTCCCATACAAAAATTTAATCAGAGTAATGTGCCATAACCTATCAGAGTAGCATTCCCTACCCTACAAAATTCATGATCATTTCAATTAAATCACATCCAAAAGGCAATGTTGAAGGTGTTTTTGTTGTTAGAAGGAACTATTGAATGCAATTTTTCTATTACAAGACATCTTTTAAGGTGTTTTTTTGTTGATATGAGGTGTTTTTGTTGTTATAAATGCATTTTTTGAAGACATTTTTTGTTGACATGAGGTATTTTTATTGATATTACAACCTATTGGAAGTAAGAGACAAGTCTGCCAAATTTAATTATTTCGACATTCTTTGCCTAAATTATCATTTTTTATGTAGATTAATTAAATTTTAGGATAATATATCTCAGATTAGAGTCAAAGGGAAATAGGAAAATGTTATTTTGTGATCCCTTTCATTCCTAGAAAGTCTCAAAATTTGCCCCCATTTATTTTGTTCAAATATGAAAATTTGAATTAATTATCTAAAAACAAGACAACACCTTTGTTTGTGTTTACCATCATATCTAGGTCATTAGGTCAAATTTATCTCTGAAACTTATCTTTTTGGAAACTAGATTCATCCATGATTCCAAGGAGTACACATTCTTAGGATTCTAATTTTTCCACCTAATGAATTTTAATCCCCCAAAATCATGATAGTTTGTTGAAATTGCATTGGAGAAGGGTCTATCTTGTCTAAAACCAATCAAATTTTTTAAAAAAACATAATTTTTTATGTAACAAAGTGTATGAGATCATCTATGCAAGTGAATTTTGTCCATAAATAAAATTTACAAACCAAAAAAATTGTAACATTTGGTATTCAAGGTTCCTTTGGTTCACATTTATAGGTCAAGTCATCGTGATTGAACTATTGCATCCAACACTTAATTTAGTTGCAACAACAATGTTTGTGGCTTTATATTTATAAATTGCCACAGAGAAGTAAGGACACTTTAATTTTTATTTCTCATTTTACCCATTCAGTGCTATCATAAGGTGTAAATCTTGATTGAAATACTTTTTAAATTTCTTTCTTAGAAGGTGTTATTGATAGGACAAATCCTTTTTATGTGCTACCTATGTGCCACGTACCTCTTTACTTTCACGTGCTTGAATATCACTTTCACATATTGATGAGTATATTGAAAGGATGAGCTTCTTCCATGTATCGATGTGTATATCGAAAGGGTGAGCATATTGAGAGGTTAGGTATATTAGTTTGGTGGTATATAGAAAGGAAACCTATTGGAGTGATAAGGAACCAATCCATCTCCACTTGATAGAAAAAGTCATAAGGTGTTGTGAATTATATTGTCTTTGAGCATTATTGGTGGAACTTGACTCAGAAGTGTGTAATCTTTGTAATAATGTCCACATTATAAATTAATGGCATGTTATCTTTGTAAATTAATGTCATCAACAAACAAGAAGCAACGATAATATTAGAATGTTGGAGTCAATACAAGCCCTTGTTCATGCAGTTTTGCAACCAATACAAGATGTGCTGCTAGAAATCAATAGGTTGTAAAATCAACTACAAGATTAGACACCCAATGCCTCACCAAAGAATAAAGATGCTCCTTCAAGTAGTTCAATTCAAAAGCCTGCTAAAGACAAAAAGCCCTTGAAGAATGTTAAACCACCTTTTGTGTCACATAAAAGTGTTGTAGAGAAGAAAAATGTTAATGTTCATTCTTCAAGTAGTGTTGAGCCCCCTCATGTGTCATAGAAAAGTGTTGTAGAGAAGAAAAATCTTCATGCTATTTCAAGTAGTGTTGAGTCCCCTCACGTGTCAAAGAATAGTGTTGCAAAGAAGAAATATGTTGATGTCCCTTCTTCAAGAAGTACAACTTAGAAGGTAGGAAAAGACAAAAAATCTTTGAAGAAAAGTATCAAGTCCCCCCTATATCTCAAAACAATGTTAAAGTGTGTTGTCAAAAGCCATCAAAGATAAAAAAAACCTGTTAGCCCTCCCATTCTTGAATTTCAACCTTCTATGCATGTATAGGAGACAATAAAAACCAACAAACATCGTATTGGTCTAGGGTATACAAGTGTTGTGAATTTTCATGTACTAGAATATTCCAAACCAATCAAATTTGTGTCTGGAGGTATTTAGAACAATAGTTGTCATGTCCCTTTTTCCAAAAATAGAACTTACTAAAAATAGTAAGTTCCCACTATCCAGAAATAGTAAGTCAGGGGTTGCGGGACACATTGTAAAGTATTATTTATTTAATATTTATATTGTCTTGGTGCAATTTCTAATTTTTGAACAACTAAATATTAAATAAATATTTATTTGCACAAGTGGGGAATATGAGGTGTAATTGTAACTTCCAAGAGTGATTTTAGGAGATCTTATAACATATTCTATTACAGGTTCCTAAAAAATAGCTTGTAAGAGGGGAGTTATTTCTTATTTTTGGCAGGGAATCTTGCATGGGTCATGACAAGTAAGCACCGTTTGAGGGAATTTGTTGGAAATTAAATTATTTTAATTTTCCAAGAGAGGGGCATTTGGATTTGGAGCTATTATAAATATGCAAGTATTTTCTTTTAGAGGGACTTTTTAATCATTTTACAACCCAATTTTTTGAATTTGAGCACTTGTGCTTGGATTTTCTTTAGCTGATGAAAACCCATTAGAGTTGGAGGCTTGTGGAGGAAAACCCATCAATCTCAAGTGATCATAGGATAAAAAACCTTTGGTTACAGAGAGTAATTCCATCCAGGGATTGCATTGGGTTTCAAAGGATTGTGCAGTTTTGATAGTTTCGCAGTATTGTGTTTGCAGGTTGTTCTGTTGCAATTTTGGTGATTTTCAGTGTGTTGTGTAGTATTGCTTTTATGTTTTGGAGTGTGTTTTTATTGCATGATCATTTGGAATCCATTCCAAGCATCCATGAATAGTTCTTGTCAGTTTGGGGTTTACTTTTTGTGATGTATTGGCAATTTTCAGTAGTGCAGTTTGCATAGTTTGCAGTGGATTTTGGTAATTGTGTTGCAGATGTTTATGCTGTTTTAATCAATGTTTCAAACCTGATCATATGTTGTTTACAATAGAAAAATCAATAAAAAATAGTTTGTGGTGTTTCTAGTATATTTGGTGTATTATCTTGTTTAACTAGTTAGCTAGTCTTGATGATTTTGTTGCAATTTTTAGTGGAGATTATCAAATTTTATTTTCAGATATTATTTCATGATAAAATCTCAGTTTGGCTCATTATAGTGGTATCAGAGCATAGATCTTGCTAGCCTACAGGGTAGAAAACTTATTTTTATGCAGAAAGATGAAGACATTTGAAGATCTATGATGGAAATGTTTCAAGAATTTCAAAAATATTAGAATGACCTATTAGCATGGATGAAGGATCAAGAGACAAAGAAAATGTTTTTTAAGAAATATTGATTGAATGTTAATGAAAAGTTAGACAAAGCATCACAGAAAGAAATAAAATATCGAGAAAAGAAGACCATAGAACTAGAAGAGGTGATGGATATATCAAAACCACAAAGGGTCAAGGAGGAAATGGTGATGATGCAACGTAAAGAAAAATCATATTTGCAAGAGATTGAAATGAAGCAAAACTTGGACAAATCCACCATACAGTCTGAAGGTAAAAGTTCTTTGGTAGTAAAAGATGCTTTATTGACTTAGATACTAATTGTATGTGTCACAAGAATATTGATGAAGTAAAGGAGGAAGTATCACTTGTTGAATGCAAAATTGAGAGAGTTGTTCTTGCTCAAAAATCTCTAATAAATCTTCAAAAGATTGAATCAATGCTACATAAGGGAGATTTGCAAGATATTGGTAAACTTGAAGTTTTTGAGTTTCAGGGTGACCATATTGAGAGGCATGCACATGAAGAAAGCTCTTTACCATACACTAAAGTTGAATTTCAGCTTGCTAATTTTTTTGGATCAGCAATTAGTGGTATGCAATTTGATTATCTTCATGAGTATAGCTTATGGCACGAAAGTAGTAATACTAGAAAAGATTTGATGCTTGATAATTTATCATTACAATTTTCTTGTAATCATGAAAAGCATCATATGGAGGATGAAATAAATCAAAATTTCTCATACATAATGGTGTGGGATCCTGGTGCTTTATCCAAAGAGCTACAAAAAGAAGATTGTCATGCCCAAAATAAAGGTCAATAAAGATAGCCCAATTTTTTTTTTTTGCATGTTATTGGACATAGCACACACAACATGTACCATTGAGATGAGAAATACAAAAGAGTTTCTACTAATAACTTGCTATGATGCAACATATGTGCACACACAACATAACTACCTAAGCCATAATACAAGGGCCCCCTTTATGTGGAAGACACATGCCACCTACGATACTGATTAAGACACAAATTTAAGCAAGATTTTCATCTGATAAGATAATAGATCCGTGAAGGACAACAAGCTCAATTTGGCACAATCTAAGGCTAGGGCCAATAGTGCTTGACAGAACCTTCACTCAAATGAGTAGAATATTAATGGACAAAGTGTTGTTAGGCTTGAAAAGCTTCCAAATGCATTTTGTCAACTACCAAAAGCCAACAAAGCTTCATTACTTTATTACCACGGGTCAATTAAGTACAATAATGGACATCAACCTTATAATCAAACCTCTTATATTCACTTGTGAGCTAATAGTATTTAACTATGTAAATGTAAAGGACCCATATTTTTACCTAAAGCTAAGGCCTAAATTGAATATGTATATGAGGAGGAAAAATACAACATTTTTGCTAATATTAAAAAAAAACTTAACTCTATGCATAACCCAACCAATAAGAAAACCTAGGTTATAAATTAAACTTAGTTTATTTTTTATTTTATTACGCCAGAGGTGTAACTTACATGGCAGGGGGTGGAATGTAATGGTGTGAGTGTGTTAACAAAAATAAATTTAAAAAATAATTATATAGCCGACATATTAAAATATAATCATAAACATTACAAAAATATAGCCCACAAATACAAATTAACTAGCATATCTATTGAACATATTAAACCAAAAAATATAAGCTGAAAACAAGAAACTGTCAATTGAACATAGGTGGAAACAAGAAGCATAAATACAACACACATTGCAATCTGATTAGAAAACATTGCAAATCAGAACAATAATGCTACATCTGTAGTTATCATATATTTAAATCTATGATTGTAATATTTGTAATATAAATAGTAGGTAAACACAAATGCTAACCTATGACTGTAATATTTGCAATATAAACCCTAGGGAAACACATTTTTGACAAGTAAACAATGAAAAATATTTATGACAAATAAACAGTGATAACCTATGAAAACCTAACTGAATGATAATGCATAACCTATGAGAATAAGTTAACTAGAGTGAATGATAATGAGAAACTATCAATTGAACATAGGTGGAAAAATAAGCATATATACAACACACATTACAATCTGATAAGAAAACATTGCAAATCAATACAATAACGCTGCATCTGTAGTTATCATAAATTTCAAACTGTCAACAAGAAGGGTGCAATTGTAGATATGAAAACTAAAAAACTGTCCAAAACATCAAGTGCATATGAAATCCAAATAAGGCTACATCTAGCTGCTGTGATAGAGAAATGGTAGTTGGCTCCTCAGGGTGCCTTTGACCAAGTTCTCATCCCCTTCCACTCGATGAGGAATGCTACTTAAATGACTGGGAGATGGACTGGAAAACTGGTTGCAAGTGACATGTGTTGGGGGCAGTGGTGTAGACATCTATAAATCACAAGTGCCAGTGTGATTTGAATATTGAGTGCACTTGAAGTCAGATTGGGAGATGTTTGAATAATTCATTGCTATGGAGAATTGAGGGATATTGATGTTGAGAATATCACGGAATACTCCATTACTTTGAGACAAGAGATTAGTAGGGGCCCTTAACTACCTTTCTCTTTGTAAAGCCCTTTACGTATCCTCAATCTCTTTTTCCTTTCAGTCCTATTCCTTCTGAAGCATCTCTAGCACCTTTTTGGCATCTCTATCCTTCTTCTGTTGTATTTTCTGCTGCTCTTTTTCTTTACGTTGTATCTCCCTCTCTATTTTGGCCTGCTCCTTCAACTCCTTTACCACTTTATTTGCTGCCTTTTTTTACTCATTCTCCTACTTCTTTTAGACTTTTATCTCCTCAACCTCTTTCTTCCTTTGCTCTTGCTCAATTAACAACTTCATGTAGTCATTCGTCGTCAAGAGTTGAGACTATCTGCTCAATCGAATTGCACCACCTTTTGATTTTTTTGACGGACAGTGTGCACAGGTAGCTTGAGGAATTTGTTGATGTGTGAAACTATTTCTGTTCATTCTGTCCAATCCAACTGTGACAAAGTGTTCTCCTCCACTACCTGTGAGTCCTCAGTGAAATCTTGATCGCCTCCTAAATCTGAAGTGTAAGGAGCATAGTAATGCACAACTTTAGATAGCTCGATTGCAGGTGGTGGTGATGGAAAAGTAAAAGTACCCTACATTTTTGGGACATGCAAATCAATGCCTTGATTCATTGCCCCTTCCACCAACCAAGATGGTGCAATTCGTTCCAATGGAAGAGCCAAGCTATCATTGAATTGGTCAATGGGGCTATCCGCCACCACTTCTGCAACTAAATCAGCATGACAGCTATTAGGGGATTGCTGTGATTCTGTCGTAGTCTGCAATTGTTCATTTGGAAGAGTGGATTGCAATTGTTCATTTGGAAAACATTCTAAGTCTTTCAAGAGTTGTTGCGTCAAGAGAGGATGTAGCACAATTACAACTAAATCAGCATGACAGCTATTAGGGGATTGCTGTGATTCTGTCGTAGTCTGCAATTGTTCATTTGGAAGAGTGGATTGCAATTGTGCTACATCCTCTCTTGATGCAACAACTCCTGAAAGACTTAGAATGTTTTCCACTTCAGAAGCATCCTCGTCAACCTGAAATGTGTCACTGGGATGCATGTCTTCCACGAGTGCATTTGGATTGAGTGGCCATATCCCAGTCCTTTTAAATCCTACCTTGATGTTGTCAACTGTCAAAGCTCTAATGAGTGCTTTGCTGCCTAACATTGCAAATTCTATCCTCCTCACTTCAATGTTAGGAAATCTTGCCATAAATGTTGCAGGTTCTGATTTGATGTAAGTTTTAAAAGGTGAAAACACACTCACATCCAACAGATGTAGCTTATATGAGGTGTGTGATGGCAATGTGAGTAAATCTACACCCAACGCTCTTGCTTCTTGGATGGTTTCAAATACTACATGGCTTCCATGCCCATAAAAAATGAGCAAGTGCCTATTGGTGGACGACACACCACCTGGACCTGAGTTCTTGAAGTGGGTCAACCAATCTATGAACAAATCTTTAGTCATCCATGCATGGGGCTGGGCTACCATGCAAGCACCTGGTTTGCAGTCTACAATGTAGTTATCTATGTTTTGTTCCCCTTAAACAAGTAAAATCCTGGAATGCTCTGCCCAATAGTATTGACACAACATAGAATGGTTATCCATTCACGACTCTTTGGAATAATGTAAGACACATTTCTGCTACCTTTTCTAGCCAAAACTTTCATGGACCCATTCCTGCCAGCCTAGATGCTAGTTTCATTGCAATTCCAAATACGATGAGGACCATATGGTAGTGCTTCATATGTTACAGACAAAGTATTGTAGAAAGCTGCTACAACAACATGCCTAAGGTTGAGTACCTTATCTTTGTCTAGGCCTTCAACAGTCCTCAACACAAGCTTAGGATGTCTGTTCTTGAAACCCATCCACCAAGACTTTCCCAGGAACCCATTGGTGAAAGGGTTTGGCCTATTTTGACAGATTTGAGCAACCTCTGCCTTAAGATTGACTATCTTAAGACCATGGCCAATCTCAGCCATTTCCTTGCACCATTTGACAATCAAATGTTCTTCCTTGATAGTGAGGACTGTTGGTGGACCTTTCTTGGACATTGTTGTTAGATCGCCAAGCCATTTGGAGAGTGTCGCTGTTGGAATTTTCCACTTTTTGGAAGCTCCCCTTATTGACATGTCATTTTCCTCTACCCCTTTCATGTCCTCCAAAGACCATAGACGTTGTTTCATTATTTCCTTCTGTGATATTCGAGGTGTAGGAACCTCATTCTGTGGTATTCGAGGTGTAGCAATCTCATTCTGTGGTACTCAAGGAGTAGAAATCTCGTCTACTGCTTCAATAGGATCATCTGGGGGGGAAAAAACAACCTCGTTTGTGCGAGGGCAACCTTGTTGTGGCTCTTTTGTTTCTTTTTGTTCCTCTATGGGTCACCACTGCATTGCCCTTTTCCATCTGCACAGAATAAGTACAGTCAAAACAAAGAAGAGAAATGCGCATATATTTACTTGTTGTGACAAAAATATTTTCATATTCAATGAAAGTTATGTTTATGTATGAAGACAATGATGCTTGAACAAAAGATTAATTAGTTTCTGTATGTGTTTTTTCTTTTTAGTTTGTTTCTTTAATATTCTGAAATACCATTAAATACAAACGTACATTTATTCTGTAGTGAGTGACATAAGGAAAAGAGGAGTGACAAGCACAATATTACACAACTGCTAACCTATGACTGGCAATATAAACCATAGGGGAACAAAATTGTTTAACTATGACTGTAATGGTTGCAATATAAATAGTAGGGTCACACAGTATAAAGCTTATGAATGAAAAACAGTAAGAGTTTAACAACTTTTACATCTTTTGTGCATGACCAAATCAAAAAATAGGCATAAATTTATTCATAGGAATTATTAGTATTTAAGAGTGTAAATGATGTAATATTTGGAATGACTAAATTGATGAAGCATAACCTTATGAAAAAGATCAAACAAAATCTAATAAAAAGAGAAACCCCCAAATTTATTATTGGGATTGAAGAAAACCTAACTGAATGATAATGCAGAACCTATGAGAATAAGATAACCAGAGTGAATGAAAATGTAGAACCTATGAGAATAAGTTAACTAGAGTGAACGATAATGCAAAACCTATGAGAATAAGATGACTAGAGTGAATGATAATGCAGAACCTATGAAAATAAGACAACCAGAGTGAATGATAATGTAGAACCTAGGAGAATAAGATAACTGGAGTTAATGATAATGCAGAACATATGAGAATAAGATAAGTAGAGTGAATGATAATGCAGAACCTATGAAACATAAATGCTAAACTATGACTGTAATATTTGCAAGATAAACCCTAGGGAAAGATAAATTCTATGAAACACAAATGCTAAACTATGACTGTAATATTTGCAAGATAAACCCTAGGGAAATAGAAATGTTATGAAACACAAATGCTAAACTATGACTGTAATATTTGCAAGATAAACCCTAGGGAAATAGAAATGCTAAACTATGACTGTAATATTTGCAAGATAAACCCTAGGGAAACAAAAATGCTAAACTATGACTGTAATATTTGCAATATGGAAGCTGGTGGATAGGTTGGCATTTGTGTTTCAATATAAAACATAGTGAAAGATAAATGCCAACCTATGACTTTCATGGCTATAATGAAGAACAATATAAAGCTTACGAATGGAAAACACTAAGAGGAATACCTGGAACAATATGGATGCTGTTGAACTAGAATCTGTGCTTGTCACTCCTCCATTTCTTATGTCACTCACTATAGATTAAGTGAATACATCAAGGATTTCATGGCTATTTGAATTGGAATTTTTTGAATTTTATTGATGGTTGTTTGGTGTGGTGAATTAAATCCCTGTCTTGTTTCAAATTTGAATTCTGGGTGATACAAATTGTAGATTTGATTGATTTGGGCCATTAATTCTTGAGTTGATTGGTTTGGTGTATTGTTTTCTTATGTTTCCATAAATTTTTTTATGAATAATGGCGGCCTTACACCTTAAATTTGTTGATGCAGGTGGGTTTTTAGAGCAAGGAGCCAGTACGTGTGCACCCTACTTGGCAAGATGGGATAGACTCCTGCTAATACATGTTGTAGGTCTCATGTCTGATGAGATAGGCTGATGCTTGGCGTGTGGTTTGGGTTATGCTATGGTGGGACAAATCGTTGTAATGGGTTAGCACTTTGGTCAAATATGGGACAGATGGGTTTGAATTGTGTTGAGGTGACATTGTTCTGTAGTTGTATAGTTGGGAGTAATGTGGAAGTGATGCCTGGATTGGTGCGACAGTTCTCTTTATAATGTTTATGGGGAAGAGTGCAAAGTTCTATGTTAATGTTGTTTAAGTTTAAAGTTCCTACCATAGGTTGATATGTCAGATACAAGTTGAAAACAAGATTATGTGTTTGGCTCCTATATTTTGAATGTTATGTTGACAATATTATACTATAAAATGTGCATTTCATATCTGATTTATGTTTGAGCTTAAAGTGCTTTTTTATGAAAGAAAAAATGTGTAAGTTATGGGGACCCAGTGTGTACGTGTGGGCCCCAACATGTGCCAGTCCTATCGCATGTTAGGGTCCCCGTGCACGTTCTGGCTCCCCTCCCCTATTTTTTTTTCATTCAATTTGACAAATATTACAACTTGAAGTCCATTTATTTAGAGTATTTTAATTTCACAATATCCAAAGTGATCTCCCTAAAACTAGAAGAGGAAGCAAACTCACATTATTTTCAAGCAAATGAACGTGGCACTGGAGATGATTGTGACTATTTAAGAGGGAGCCACAAAAGGATCAGATCCAAAGTTCATTTTCAAAACAAAGCATGGCAATGGAGGAGGAACGAGCTAGAGAGGGCATGAATATTTTTTTTGTTATTTATTTATTTATTTTTATATATTAATTTCATGTGACTATTTTAATGGCTATTTTGTTGTGTATTTAGGGTTGCATAGATGAGAAATTTTCTTTTTAAACACATGATTCTTGATGGCTCAATAATATTTCCCCACAGAGGAGTTGAAAGTGTTGTATTTTAATTTATTCAATCATATTCATTGTATACACATATGGATTAGGTTGCAGATTTGAAAGGTCATTATTTACTCATTTCATATTGATTCAGATTTCCAAAATAGATCATCAAGGAAAAAAGCCATAAATTAATATTATCAGTGTTATTTACTTTTCTATCTATCTATTTTTTTTAAAAAATAATATAAATAATTTTTTTTTAGAGTGGGGCTCAACCCCCAAATGGGAGCCAATGACCTCCCATGAGGTCGTTGCCTCCCTGTAGAGCTTTATAGCTCACCTCAAACTTATAATTTTTAATTTATTTGTTTTATTTTTAGGGTTTGCTTCTTTTAAAAAAAAAATAACTCTTGTATTAAGAAATTAAACAACAATCATTAATAAAGATAGGTATTTAATTTGATATATAAAATTAAAGAAAAAACTCTGTTATAAATAGAGCAGCCACTTAAAAGAAATGTGATAGTATTATTTTGGAAGAGAAAATTTATTATCATGTTCACTTGAAGTGCATATATACACACTCATATAACTTAACTATTTCAAATTTATGTGTATCTCAACTTAAATCTTTATATATGAATATATACACCCACATATATACATATATATGTGGGTAAACAATTATACAGTCTTTGTATGATAATAACTTGAATATATAATTAAATATACATTAAATGAAGTAGCATTGGAATATGTAATCCAAGATATGAATAGACTAAGGAGATAGTGATTTTTTGTGAATGCACTTATCTATCATCTTTTTTTTTAATTAGTTAATTTATTTATTATTATTATCATTATTATTATTAT
Source organism: Cunninghamia lanceolata (assembly GCA_027924645.1). Lineage (NCBI taxonomy): Eukaryota > Viridiplantae > Streptophyta > Pinopsida > Cupressales > Cupressaceae > Cunninghamia > Cunninghamia lanceolata. The sequence goes on from BSBN01000070.1 coordinate 1,035,884, forward strand.
TTTTCCACTAATGAGAGTAAAAGGATTTAAGTAAAGATAATTTAAAAAAAAACATGTGGGTTAATACCTCTTGTAGTGTGTTTAAGCCCATAAGTGTGTACATACATTGAACACAACAAATTAAAAAAAAACAAAAGGGAGTGAGGCAAGGTAGGTATTATCTACACAAAGGGAGTTGCATTCATAATCACTTTTATGCATATGATTACACATTATTCCTTTCTTGACAAAATAAAAATGTTACAATCCTTGATCTTGATCTAACTTAGATACATGTCCATAGTAAAATCACTAGCTTCACCTTACAAGGGTATCTTTCAAAGTATGCAACTAAAATAGCTACAAGCTCCAACTTCATCTCCAAGATTCCATGCTAAGAAGGACTAATAGTGAGCATGCTCTCCACCCAACCGATATGGTGTCATAAGATCGTAAGAGGTCCTGGCCATCCCTCGAGCCAGGAGAACCATGTAGAACCCAACATAATTAACAAAAGACCAAAACTAAGATAAAACAAGCACAAAAAGATAGCAATTTGTATCTCAAAAATATGAATAGGTTGTTTTTTGAAATAAGAGTGTCCCATTAGTTTTGGTTATTTTTTGAAATAATCAATATGAATAGGTTGAGAAAAAATATATAAAAAGAGAGGAAAGTGAGTTATTAAGGATGCTCTGGAAAGGAAAAAGGGCAGTAATCTTCTATAACAGATTCTGGAAGGGACTTGGAAAGGAAGAAAAAAGAGAATGGCTGTAAGTTGCAGGAGGTAGATGGAAGCTTGAACAACGGAGGTATGAAATTTGGTTGATAATACTATTGTCTTGTCAGATTATTGATTGTTTTGGAAATGACAAACTATATGTGCTCTGTGTGAGCCATACTTTATGTTCTATGTATGTGCTCTGTGTGAGCCATACTTTATGTTCTGTGTATGTGCTCTATGTGAGCCATACTTTATGATCCGTGTATGTGCTCTATGTGAGCTATATCTATGTTCCGTGTATGTGCTCTGTGTGAGCCATACTTATGCTTTGTGTATGTGCTCTATGTGAGCCATACTTATGCTTTGTGTATGTGCTCTGTGTGAGCCATACTTTATGTTGTATGTGCTCTGTGTGAGCCATACTTTATGTTCTGTGTGCTCTATGTGAGCCATTCTGTGTGCTCTGTGTGAGCTATTAAAATTGATAAATAATCTCTATTATATTAAATCTTGTTTTTCTGAGAGTTGCTCATGGGTGGTTGGGTTGAGAGCAATATGGTTGATTTAAGCTTGTTGTTACAGATGTTGAAGAAAAGTATAGTTGTATAAAGAGCTAAATTGTGTTGCTCTTCTTAGCATGTAGATTTTGGGATTACCACTGATTAAAATTTAATGATAGGAAGGTTATCTAAATATTTATGGCCTTATTATTATGATTATTGAAGAGTTTAATGGTTGAACAGTAAGTCACAAAGTGTTGAAGATGTCTAAAATTGCAAGTAAAAGGCAACTAATAACTTCTACAATGCAAGTAATCTTTTTTGTATATCTAATCTTATGGTGTTTACATTAGAAGCACCGTTGTATTATTTGGTTGATTATGAACAAAAGTGTATAGTGTATGTAATTATTGATAGGATATTATTATTCTTTGAAGATGTTGTTTTCAATATAGTTTTAAATCAGAAACATTATTGATTGAATATCTATTTTGGCATCACACCATAAGTAATGGAGAGATTATTGCTGATAGTTGTGAATAACAGATTTGGTGCTATGTTGTCATAGATATGGTGGAGGCGTTATCTTGATTAAACCATTGTAGGAGAATCTCACAGCATTAACTCATTGGAGCCATAAATCCACACTATGCAATAATATCAAGATATAACATTCAACAATGTAACACTTTCTTGGTAATTTTTATTTATATTTTAAGCTAGAAATGAGATTAAATTGTGTGATCATATTGTGATATGAGTATATCCATAAAGAAACATAAAACTGATATCATATTGAAATCCTTATTTTATTCCGTATTAATACTGCGACTGTGTAGTAATCGGAGCTTCTCTATAATATAAGACAATACTATCTTTTCCATGATGTTTGTATAGTAGAATATATATATATATATATATCAAAATCCTTATTTTATTCTGTATTAATACTGCAACTGTGTAGTAATCAGAGCTTCTCTATAATATAAGACAATACTATCTTTTCCATGATGTTTATATAGTAGAAAACATATATATATATATATATATAATGTTATTGGATCTTTTAAAGTTATTATTAATTTTGTTTTCTTATGATCAGATTGACGACTCCAACTATCATTATCTTTGTTATAATCATTCCTAAAAGAAGACCTATAAGCTAGAGTGAGATATTTACCTTTTTTTTCTGTTGGGAATTAAGGTGTCTCAACCTTTGCAAATTCCTAATGTTGTATTTATTTATCCCATGTTGAGTTGGCATAGTCAGCGTCTTGTGTATATGCAGCAGGGTAAATTTTGGTGACTTTGGCAGCCGCGGTTTCCCCTTGAATAATTAATGACAAGTATACCTCAACTAATTTTTTAATTAATGACAAGTGTCGGTGAGCATCTTTGCACAAGAGAAAGGCATCTTTGGGCGGTCAAGGGAGGTTATGACATGTAAGAGGAATATTGATGCAGAGGCATCCACACTATAACCTTGACATACAGCATGGATGTCCGCAACCCTTCATCATCATCATCATATTTCCCTTAACACTGTCAGCATCATCATATTTTCTCTTGCCGACCGATATCCTCCTGCAGACAAGCCTTCGCCCTTTTGCATGTCAGCAGGATCATCATATCCGACTATCGGCAGCATCATCACATTCGGCAAGTGCAAACATCCTCCTGACGTTCACTGTTCACCTTACCGCCAACCTCTACCTTCAGCATCATGATGTTCAACATCATGTTCCTCAGTAGGATATAAAACATCCGGTTGCCTCCATATATCCTGATGACGACTCTCTTCATGCACCTTTCCTTCGATGCTTATGTCACCCCGATATCCTAATGACGATTATCCTGATGACAATGACGTCACATGCAGCTCCTCAATATCCTACTGCCCCGATATCCTGATGACGTATATCCTGATGACGATGACGTCATATGCAACTCCTTCAATATCCTGCTGTCGGCCAGACTTAACCTTATCGGCCCGCGATGGTTTTATCAACCCGATCTTCTACCTTATGCCGATACGCTCCTCCTCGGCAACACCTGATGATGATCACCCCAATGCACATTCACTTTATGCAAACAACTACCTCATGCTCATCTCCACCTATTCGGATGGCGCCCGAAGTAACTGCAGGATATACACAGAAATATCCTGATGATGCCGTTGTGACAGATTTTCCAACCTTAACGGATCCTGATCCGCCGAACCTCCTGGGATGACCCGATCTACTTTCAGGGTGATCTTCCAAACTCTAACAACCAGCACGACCTAGCACATACCCAATGCTAGGGTTCTCAACACCTCTTGATCGCGATCCTGCACACATGCACATGAACAAACACAAAATGCAAACTACATCCTAAACTACTGTACACAGCCATTCCACCGATTCGACGAATCAACCGGTGGAATGGATCAGCGAATCCATGAAACCACCAAAACAGCAACTCGATTAAACAAAGGAATCCAAACAGAGAATTGACACAACAGGATCTCTTTATTGATAAAAGATGCAAGTACAATATTCAGTCTCTCGCACAGCACAATCTAACTTCTCAATCTCTATGTCTAAAACCAACTGATCCTCATGTATAAATAGGATCTCCTGCGAGTACTACCGACCTGACTCCAAGAGGCTGGGAGCTTCCAAGCGGCTGGGAGGATCCAACCGAACTAACAAACTATACAGCTGTCATCAGCTGTCATAACAAACTACCTAAAAATAGAAAAGCATGGTCAACATGACCTTATTACATGCATTGGTCTTATACGACCTTCTTGGAAACATTAACCAGACCTACAACAAACTAATTGCCTCATGGAGGCCAGCTGTCAGGTAGGTGCTCCTGCACCATACTCCCCAACAGAAAAGAACTCATGTCCCATGAGTTTGGTTGTGGAAATTCTCCACCTTTGCCTTTGATCTGTTCCAGCTTTATCCTCTGCTGTCTCTTGGCTGCTCCAAGACTTCTGAACTGTAACTTGCTTTCTTGCAAGTAAATCCTCATGCCTGTCAATGTAGGCCCTTCTCTCACATACCTTGTGTTTGTCAGGTTGTCTGACCAGAACCTCTATCTGAACTGCCTCTTGAACTTCTGTAATGTTCAACTCTATCTTTCTTTCAACCTTTATAGGACAAACAATAGTCCCAACTATGACAACATCCTTGTCATTCCTCTCAACTGGTTGCTGTTTGCAAACCTGTTTCTGAACCTGCTGCTGACCTCTGTCAGTCACAACCGAAACTGTCTTCAACCTGTTGTCCTTAACAACTCCTTTCCCTACAGTGTCCTCAACTGCCTTTATGCCTGCTCCTATAGGCTTCTGCACAAACTCCTTCTTTCCCACTAAAATGATTTTTGCTGCCTTCTGTACTACAGCTGCTTCCTGCAATGGCATCAACTTAATAGTCTTCCCATCTTTCTTGATGGTGTAGGTATTAGCATACCCATCATACAGTACCCTCCTATCAAATTGCCATGGTCTACCCAACAGTAGGTGACAACATTCCATGGGCAAAATGTCACACAAAACTCTATCCTGATATGCTCCAATCTAAAAATCAACATATGCCTGTTCATAGACAAAAAGTGATTGACTATCACTCACCCAAGATGCCTTGTAAGGGTGTTGGTGTGGAATCCTTTCCAAATGTAGTTTATCCACCATTTCCTGAGATACCATGTTGTCTGTTGAACCAGTATCAATGACAACCTTACATACTTTACCTTTGCTCTTGCATGTGGTCTTGAAAAGAGCTCTTCTTTGCATCATATCCTTTGATGCCTGCAAACTAATTCTCCTTAGCATCAATGCTTCTCCCTCCTCAGGATATGCATAATTGTCAGGAACTCTATCTCCTTGCACACTTTGCTCTACTTTCTCTTCTTGCACAAGTTGTACTCTCTTGTCATTCGTTCTATCATCTCTGGATGATGAACCTTTGCTTTCTGGACATTTGAAAAATGGATGACCAAACTCACCACAGGTGTAACACTTACCTGAAAATGTAGTAGAACCTCTACCACTTCCAAATCTGCCTCTATTACCTTTCCATCCACCTATGAAATCAGACTGTCCCTATCCTTTACCAGTGTCTTCTTGACCTTCATTGGTTTGCCTTGTTGTAGGGGCTAATCCTCTTCCCCTCATATTGCTGCCTCTTCCTCTCATGGACTTATCTTGTCTCCTATTCATCTTTTCTTCAATCCTGATTGCCATTTGGTAACAATCTTCCACACTCTTAGGGTTAGCTAAAACTAACTCATCCTATATGTTCAATCTCAAACCAGCCAAGTACCTAGCCACCTTTTCTACCTCATTCTCATGATGACCAGATCTCATACTCAACTTATAAAACTCCTCAGTATATGCCTTCACATCCATTTCCTTCTGCCTTAAAAATTGCAGCTTCTTAAACATCTGAATTTCATAATCCTTAGGCAAGAATTTACCTTTTATCCTTGCTACCATCTTATCCCATGAAGTGATCTTTGACTTCCCTTGTTTCCTTCTCTCGGATTGTACATAATCCCACCATACCAAAGCATGACCTCCTAACTTGGTCTTTGCAATCTTTACCTTCTGATCCTCAGCAACATCTTCACATTCAAAGTGATTATCAAGTGCAGCAATCCAATCCAGTAACTCATCTTCATTCAAACTTCCATTATACTTGGAAACATCAACCTTTACCTTAGGTTTATCACTCTGCACTGCCTTCAACAGTTTTGCTAGTCTCTGGTCTTCAGCATCCAGATCTTCAGCTACCTCTTCATACTCTTCAACAGCATCTTCATCTTCTTCAGACTCACTGTCTTCCACTTCCCTCTTTTTGTTCTTCTCCAAGGCTACAAGCCTGGCTTGAAGTGCTTCAGCAAGCTCCTTCATCTTCCTCATCTCTCTGGCATGTTTTTCCTTCATCTCCTGCAATTCCCTTGCAGTACTACTACCTTTCGGAGGCATTTTGTCAACCTCTCACTCCTCTACCTCTATCCTTTCAGTGACAGAATCAACTCTACCTCTGCCCTTTCGGTGACAGAATCAACACACAACAGCCCAGACCTTTTTCTGAGCTCTGATACCACTATGATGCAGAGGCATCCACACTATAACCTTGACATACAGCATGGATGTCCGCAACCCTTCATCATCATCATCATATTTCCCTTAACACTGTCAGCATCATCATATTTTCTCTTGCCGACCGATATCCTCCTGCAGACAAGCCTTCGCCCTTTCGCATGTCAGCAGCATCATCATATCCGACTATCGGCAGCATCATCACATTCGGCAAGTGCAAACATCCTCCTGACGTTCACTGTTCACCTTACCGCCAACCTCTACCTTCAGCATCATGATGTTCAACATCATGTTCCTCAGCAGGATATAAAACATCCGGTTGCCTCCATATATCCTGATGACGACTCTCTTCACGCACCTTTCCTTCAATGCTTACGTCACCCTGATATCCTGATGACGATTATCCTGATGACGATGATGTCACATGCAGCTCCTCAATATCCTGCTGCCCCGATATCCTGATGACGTATATCCTGATGACGATGACGTCATATGCAACTCCTTCAATATCCTGCTGTCGGCCAGACTTAACCTTATCGGCCCGCGATGGTTTTATCAACCCGATCTTCTACCTTATGCCGATACGCTCCTCCTCGGCAACACCTGATGATGATCACCCCAATGCACATTCACTTTATGCAAACAACTGCCTCATGCTCATCTCCACCTATTCGGATGGCACCCGAAGTAACTGCAGGATATACACAGAAATATCCTGATGATGTCGTTGTGACGGATTTTCCAACCTTAACGGATCTTGATCCGCCGAACCTCCTGGGATGACCCGATCTACTTTCAGGGTGATCTTCCAAACTCTAACAACCAGCACGACCTAGCACATACCCAATGCTAGGGTTCTCAACACCTCTTGATCGCGATCCTGCACACATGCACATGAACAAACACAAAATGCAAACTACATCCTAAACTACTGTACACAGCCATTCCACCGATTCGACGAATCAACCGGTGGAATGGATCAGCGAATCCATGAAACCACCAAAACAGCAACTCGATTAAACAAAGGAATCCAAACAGAGAATTGACACAACAGGATCTCTTTATTGATAAAAGATGCAAGTACAATATTCAGTCTCTCGCACAGCACAATCTAACTTCTCAATCTCTATGTCTAAAACCAACTGATCCTCATGTATAAATAGGATCTCCTGCGAGTACTACCGACCTGACTCCAAGAGGCTGGGAGCTTCCAAGTGGCTGGGAGGATCCAACCGAACTAACAAACTATACAGCTGTCATCAGCTGTCATAACAAACTACCTAAAAATAGAAAAGCATGGTCAACATGACCTTATTACATGCATTGGTCTTATATGACCTTCTTGGAAACATTAACCAGACCTATAACAAACTAACTGCCTCATGGAGGCCAGCTGTCAGGTAGGTGCTCCTGCACCAAATATGATATTTTTAGTTAGTGTATGACAGATTCTCTGACAGCTGTAAGGTGCGTAAGAGCATCTGTCGTAACCTATCTTGGGACCAGGTGCCCACTTCAAGATGGGATGTTGGACAAGTGTCCTTAGGTGTGGGTTTTGGGGCATGAGTCCAAGATGGACGCCCATCTCTAGAAGGTTCCATATTTGCCTTGTAAACTCTATATAAACAGGTGCTTGGATGGGAGATAGATAACTTTGGTACGAGTACTGTTATGCTACCGAAATATCTCTAGATTTGACATTCGAAGACTCCTGAAAGAGCATTGGCTTTGAAACTGTATTGTAATCTATTATTGTTTACTGTAATACATTTGAGCTGTGTTTTGGAGTGTGGGGTTTTTCACCCGTAAGGTTTTCCCCATGTATATCTTGTCTCTCTCTCTCTTCTGTCTACTTTCTGTGTGTATGTGTATTGCTGCTATATCTCTGTTAGATGTTCTATATTGCTGTAGTTGTAATAATTAAATTGAATTTGCATACATCTCTCCTCATTAGATTAGTGTAGGAAGTGATTTCCGCATACCGAGCTTCCTTTCATTTTCTTCATAATTCATATTTTATTATTCTATTATTGTGAATTGCTGATATTTTTCTTGCGTAGGCATTATAGAAGGAGTTGTCTGAAGGGTTCACCAAGGCCAATTATATCAACACCATACTAGAACCAAAGTCACAAGTTTCACAAAATAATTCCACTAGCTAGAAGTTTATAAGGTTCCATCACAATGGGCAAGTGTGTCATAATAGCCATAGGTAAGGCAGGGCCTTACAAAGATATTGAGGATCATATAGAAGATGAAATTTTTGATGGGTTCAATGTCATTGCTACAAAGGTGTTTTTTGGTTCAAAATCCTCAACTTCTAGCTGTATCAGAGTAGCATAGTGGAAGCATGGTGGTGTATCCACAACTTTTTGTTCTACAAAAGAGGATGAATTCCTTGATGGCAGCCCAAGGTATGAAAAAGATTCTCAATTTTTAGATTTGTTGCCTCTTTCTATGTCAATATGAAATTCTTGTCACCAAAGGAAGCATGCTAAAAAGGAGAATAGAGTAAGAGATACAATTTGCAAAATAGGGCATGTAGATTCCTTGATTCAAATTCAAGATCGTTTTTGCATTTGGGATCTATGTGAGTTTATGAAAGGAAAAGAGGATAGAGGATTTGATGTCATTTTTGAATTATTCATCTCTTGCATGGGAATGGAAAAGAAATTCATGAAGAATCATCAAGTTTATTTTGTAAGTTCTAATGAAGTTGTAGGAGTTCAATGTTTGCAATTCATGAGTTACTCCTTGGAACTTAATTCTACAATTGAAGACAAAAGTATGATGCTTGGCATACTCCATGGTCTTAGACAAAAATTCATAGTTAAAGGGACTACTCATAAAGGACAAGCTCTATGAGCAGCAAGTTGTGTAATGAAGGAGAGCACGCAAACTATTTTGTTCTTTGGTAAGAAACATAATCTATCCTATGTTATTCAATTGCTTCCAAATCAACAAAAAATGGTGCTCAGAAATATGTTCCTAGAATTGTTACTAGATAGAATATTGCAGCATATAGATAGCACTTGGAAAGAGCAACAAGAATGCAAACTTATGGAAAGCGATTTCCACCATAGTGGTTTATATGTTCACATGCGAAGGTGCAAAATAATGTGGAAAAGTGCAGCAAACTTATTGTTGGTAATTCTTTAGGAAGACAACCTAATGAAGAATGTACTAATATGGTTCAATATGAGGTTTCCATATGGAATGTGGTGATGCATGGAGGCTTCATCATTCCTAATTCTGTGAAGGCTCAACTTTTGGATGACTTATGGATTGAGATCAATGTATGCAATATTTTGGAACTAGTTAAGGTATATTTTCATGATGGAGTTTTCTTTGTGTTGCATCAACCTTGTATGGTGTTTATACTCACATATATGAGTTTTTCAAGAAGTAGTAATTACCATCACTATTGTGAGTTAAAGAGTTGTGTTGAGTATCCTCCTATCTTTGAAGAAGTCATCATAGATATCAGGAAGTCAAGGTATGAGCATGGTTATGTTACTTCAATAAACAAATTTCATATAGGAGTGTTGTGTGGTATTTCTATTGTGTGTTACTGTGGTGTTTATGTTCTAAATCCATTCCAAGTGTTGGAAACTATATCTTTCCTGTTTGGACACTTTTTGTTGTTGATAAGGGTTGACTATGCAGGGAGAAAAATACACTATATTATTTGACAATTTTATCTATTTTGTATACATATATTTATGATTTTGTTACAAAAGATTATGGTGGTGATATTATACTATAATAGAACCCTTTGTTGTTGTTCCTCATCAGAGATCAATAATAACCAAGAGAAGATTTCTTGGAAGTCTACAAAATAGAAATTTATCATCAATATTGTCGTTTCTTTACTAACTAGTCACCATGGAAATTCATATCTACACTTAAGAGTGAATTGGAAGGCACTTGTGGATAAAGGGTGGATCAATTTTAAGACGATAGGATATGCCAATGATGTACTTGCAACTCATTTTGGAAAGTGTGTTGGGTGATCAATATGTGCTTGTGAATGGACACAAAAGGTGCACAGTCTTCTACCAGAATGAACTATTGCTTGTAGATTCAATTTTTGGGAAATGGTCGTGTATTTGATGCTATTATATGATGTTAATTGATGTTACTCAACAATACCATTGCTTTTCTAGATCAGATCCTGAAGTTGTATTTAACATCCTTCAAGTTGAGGCAAAGTTTGAAACAATTGTGTAATTTTTAGCAGGGTTTATCTCTACATTTCGAAGGTAAAAGAAGTAATAGTTTCCAATGTGTGTATTTGTTGTTGTGGAGGATGCATTGAATTTTATAACAATCCTATAAGTTATAAAATTAAGATTTATGATACAATAAGAAGTTTCAAGTGTTTCTAGTGCAAATTGCCTAATGCTAGTGCATATACAGAACTAAAGAGGTAAATTGTGAAAGGAAGGTTATTGTTGGAAAATGAATGGAGACATACTGCATACCCATTGATAGAGTGGAAGTGTTGGTTATGCTTTGGTGATTGCTATATAAATGTCACTTATGTTAGATCCACTACTTTAAGAGTTTCTAGGATGTTAGGAAGGATGGCCAAAATTGCATTTGGTAAGTTTACATAATTTCTTTTGGAAGATGTGATTCAAATTTGGAATTTGAGTGAATGTACCAAATATTTGCATAGATATTTTTGTTGGTTTCATAACATTGTCAAACAAGAATATGAGTTTTCAATTTTGCACAATGTCCCTTGGCAAAAGATGCAACACGTCATAGGTATAGGATCAAGGCTTTACATGTAGTTTGACATGTTTCATCATTTTGGCATAAGGAGTCTGGAGTATTATGACTACAATTGCTTGAGGACAAGAAATTTTAGGAAGGGACGACTTGTCATGTTCCTTTTTCCAAAAATAGAACTTACTAAAAATAGTAAGTTCCCACTATCCAAAAATAGTAAGTCAGGGGTTGCGGGATACACTGGAAAATATTATTTATTTAATATTTATATTGTCTTGGTGCAATTTCCAATTTTTGGATAATTTAATATTAAATCAATATTTAATTGCACAAGTGGGGAATATGAGGTATAATTGTAACTTCCAAGAGTGATTTTAGGAGATCTTATGACAAATTCTATGATAGGTTCCTAAAAAATAACTGATTTTATGATAGCTTGTAAGAGGGGAGTTATTTCTTATTTTTGGCCAAGAATCTTGCATGGGTTATGACAAGTAAGCACTGTTTGAGGGAATTTGTTGGAAATTAAATTATTTTAATTTATTTTTCAAAGAGGGGTGTTTGGATTTGGAGCTATTATAAATATGTAAGTATTTTCTTTCAGAGGGACTTTTTGATCATTTTACAACCTAATTTTATGAATTTGAGCACTTATGCTTGGATTTTCTTTAGTGGACAAAAACCCATTGGAGTTGGAGGCTTGTGGATGAAAAACCATCAGTAAGTGATCATAGGATGAAAAATATTTGGTTACAGAGATTAATTCCATCTAGGGATTGTATTGGGCTTTAAAGGATTGTGCAGTTTCAACAATTTTGTAATATTGTGTTTGCAGGTTATTCTGTTACAGTTTTGGTGATTTTCAGTGTGTTGTGTAGTTTTTCTATTGTGTTGTGGAGTGTGTTGTTTTTGCATGGTCATTTGAAATCTATTCCAAGCATCCATGAATAGTTCTTGTTAGTTTGGGGTTTACTTGTGTGATGTATTAGCAATTTTCAATAGTACAGTTTGCATAGTTTGTGTAGTTTGCAGTGGATTTTGGTAATTTGTGTTGCAGATGTTTATTCTATTGTAATCAGTGTTTTAGACCTGATCATATGTTGTTTGCACTAGGAAAATTAATAAAAAATAGTTTGTGGTGTTTCCGGCATATTTGGTGTAATTTCTTGTTTAACTAGTTAGTTAGTCTTGATGATTTTGTTGCAATTTTTAGTGTGATTATCAAATTTTATTTTCAGATCTGATTTCATGATAAAATCTTAGTTTGGCTCATTACAATATTTGAGTCTTCACCTATTGGCCAGCCTTGTGAAATTGACAAGTTGTCAAGTCAGTCAAAGTCATCTTGTACTAAAATTCAAGTCCAACCTTGTCATTGTGGACATTAAGGACATGTCTCTTGTAATTATTTTGATCTCCATCCTTGTCTAACGTGTGGTCAACACACACATTCTAAAAAACAATGTTATTTCAAAGATATGCCTATAAAATCAATGAGGTGTATGCATTTTAGATGGATAGATCACTCCATATGGCAAATAGAGAAACACCTTTTGTAAAAAACTTATAGGGGACTCCAATCCACCATGTTAGATGATAGCTCATCTATCCTTGATGGGGATGTTATTATCAATCCAATTGATAATAAGCTCAAGGTCACATATATTGTTGAGCAATGGTATGAAAGTCTATTGAGCTTTTCCACTCTTGATGCAAAAGTTGTTGTCGATCCAATTGATGATGAGCTAAGTATTGTAGATATAGATACTAATACTTGTACTATTGAGCGAAAACCTAAGAAAATTGTAGAGTTGGAATCAAATCCCACATAGGATAATCTGGGAACTATTTGGTATAAAAAATCTAATCTTCTTTGCAATTTTGTTTGATTTTCTATTATTAGATTACTGTTTTAGTTTTCATTTTTCAAGATGAGATAGGTGACCATTCTCTTAAATGTCAAGTAGGATATCTAAATTGTCAAAGTTCCTAGCCTCACCATCTTCTCATTTACACAGCCATCACCAATGAGATAGGAGATGAGTACAACAATGTACAAAAAGAGAAACCTTCCAAATACTTTGCAATACAGTACAAATTTCATGGAAGTATACTCATGGTGTAATCCTTGTATCCAATAAGCTCATGACCCTTCTCATTGTCCTAAAAGGGTCTAATTCCATGATGAAGTAGATGACACTAGAAATTCTATTTAGGAAGATGATGAAAAAGGTGACATGTCCAAACTAAGGGATAATCATTGGGATGGTGACACTTGGATTTCTTCTATGGATGAAAAAGAGGAACTATCCCTATATTTATATATTTAGTTGAATTGATCTAGCCTAGTTCAAGGCTCATCTATCTTCAAGAGAAATATGGACCGCACAAAAATCTTAGGGCTAGGCCTAGTCCAAAATGTCTCACAATTCTTAATGAGATGATTGCTTAGGTACACTCCACTTATGAGTCTAGGCATAGTAAAGTTGGAAAACCCTTGAATGGATAGACTAGAATAAGAATGAGTATGTATCTCTATTTTTATCTCTCTCTCTCTCTCTCTCTCCATCTCTATCTCTCTCCCTCTCCCTCTCTATCTTCCCCTCTTGATCTCTATATCTCCCTCTTGAGCTCTAGCTCTATCATCTCTATCTCTCTTTATATTGCCACCCCCACTCTCTCTGCCTCTCTCTCTCTCTCTCTCTCCACACTCTCTCTACCTCTCTCTCTCTCTCACTCTCCTTATCTCTCCCACCCTCCCTTTACCTTCCTCGTCCTTATTATTAAAATCTAAGTTCCCTAAATGTCAACCCAAAATCCAAAACATCAACACTAAAGCATTAGAAAAACCCCTCTCTATATCTCCCTCTCTCTTTCATGGTTGTTCTAATATTTTTTCATTCTATTTATTTATTTAATGTCATTACTGTATCAAAGTGGTGATAATTTGTATAGATCAAATAACTTGTGACATCTCTTCTTATAGGATTAAAAGTTGAAAATTATTTTGTATTTCCCTTCATGAAGAAAGGCATGTGATATTTTCCTTGTCCATTTTGAAATAATGATCTTGATAAGATGGCTTATCTATTTCTTTCATTTTTAAGAGAAATATGAGTCTTCTTAGATGGATATGAGGGCCACATACATTCATCATCAAGATATCATCTTCTTGCATATATCCTTTCCCATTTTAATAACTCTTCTACAAAATTCACTAGTGTACACTCTTGCACACTTTGATTTTGTTTTTAATTATTTCACTACCACTCAATAGACCTATCTTCTTTGTTGACATAATATAGAATTATTACTTTTTATTGTCTTCTAAGATTCATCCCATGAACATATAATTGTTATTTTTCTTAAAATTAAAGAATGATAATATCTTTCAAACAAAATAAGATTATTATTTTTTAGTCTTAATCCAACAAAGGAAATTTTATGTTCTTCAATAATGTTGTGCATACTTAAATATACCTCAAGTTATGACAACCAATTATCAATTTTATTGACAGGATTACATCTTGCCTACAAGGCATTATTTTTATATTCACCTCAACATTGAAAACATGTCCTCATCAAATAATTTTCTCACCATGGGATTACACTTTTTTCCTAGAAATTAGCCACTCTTTATGCTTAGGATTCTCTAGAGACATCCCTAGACTTTCTCCATGAGTACATCATTTCTTTTTAGCTTCCCCATAGAGAGAAATCATTGTAACATCTTATAACTTGATAAACCTCTCCTCCATCAAGAGGTATAGCATCATCATGTGCTATGATTGTTAGTATTTATATCCAATCTCTAGACTCTATCTATTGTTGTGAAGGAGAAAAATATACTTTCTCACATGTATTATTTAGCAACACACACAATTCTACAAAAGTAATCTTGTACAAACAAACAAACACAAGATTCAAGAAAAATTACTTTGATACTAATATTATCCATAGTTATTGTGGATATCCAACTATGAAATTCATTAATTAAAACATATTAAACCTTGAAGCATATTAATTGATGAATTTATTATTACATGTGAAGAATCATGGAAAGATAGTCCCTATGTAAAAATTTTGGTGTGGATAAGAGCACTTAAAAATGAAAGAATGTGTCAACCAACTTAATAAGAAAATAGCTATAAATGAATAATAGTAGCAATACAATGTAAAATATGATCTAAGAGTCTTCTATAACTAAAGTAAAAGAATTTGTAACACTTTAACTTGTTTAAACACCATAGGATATATGTTTTTAACATGTCTGGTATGGTCTATCTCTCCCTCTCTATCTCCCCCCTCTCTCCCCCACCCTCTATCTCTCCCCCCTCTCTATATCTCTATCTACTCTCCTCTCTCTCTCCCTATCCATCTCTCCCTCTCTATCTCCCCCTCTATATATCTCAATCTATTATATTGAAAGTAAAGATAGCCTAAAACCTTAAACTAGGTCAAACCCTCTTCCATCAACATTGGAACACAAACTGAGCTCTGATTCTACCCTTGAAGGAGAGCAAAACTAGAGGGATTTTGTCCCTTTTTTGTATAAAGGAGTGTCAACCAAATCTAACCAACCAAACTGGGGCAAACTGGAAAACCCTAAGTGAGCAAGATCTACAAATAGATGACTATCAAAAATAGTTACAGAAAATCTAATACCACAATAGAGATCAGGGAATAGAGGAGAAATAGGATATAAGTTTGGGATATGAGAGGTACCAGGGTGTTGAGTGCCCTAGACCCAAATTAGGGCTTTGCTGGATCTCTGGGTCTAGGTGCCTTCACCTACTTGTCTTCTTGTCTCCTGTAACATGTTGTTGCATGATTCGTCCAAATACAACCTACACATAAACAAGAAAGGAAAAGGGTTGGTACTATTTAGGAGCTTGCCTAAGTCAAGCTCTGTGAATGGTGTTTCTACCTCCACAATAGCAATGATGAGAGATCAAAGAGTGCATGCCCTATGAGGGCAGAGGCAAATCTAAAGTAGAATGGAATGCTATGATAAAGCATAAAGGAGTGGAGTCACCATGAGCATGGAAACCCTAGATTTCTTGATGTGGCATCACAACTTGACTCAAGAAGTTGGTGGTATCCCAAAGAAGTAGAGAGATCTTCACAAGACATGCAAAAAGTTAGTGCAACAACAATAATCCACCAGAGAGAGAGAGAGAGAGAGAGAGAGAGAGAGAGAGAGAGAGATCCTAGATTGCTTAGATGTTCAAACGAATAACCTAACTTTCTTATATATGCATTCCTATTTACTTTTGGGGAATTAAACCAAAGGAGGTTGACATGAGGGAGCATTACATATTTCGTAAGCTGACATACCATTAATTTAGCCATGAGCTAAAGGAGGGCCCAGTGTACTAGGCGCCCTGGTCATTTAGCCCCAAAAACTCTGAGACAAGTCAAATTAAGTGTGTTTAGGCCAGCCATATAGTTATTCTTTTAGGTTTTGTGCATCAAGATTAAGAATGAATTGTTTTAGGTCCACTTAGGTGCTAAACTAGGTGTAAAATGGCAAGGGTACACATTTTACTCCATAACATTTAGCCCCCACTTTAGTTTGGGTATGATCTTACTCTCATAATCACACTAAAGTATGAAGAGGACAAATTTAAATCACAACAAACATAGAATGTCACCAAAATTGAGGGGTGATCAAGCCCCCAAGTTTAGGATTCTAGGAGTCTATGATGATTTGCATACACATAAGACACATGACATAATTCACTCATACATGGAGCATTTAGAAAACATAAGACAAGCCAAAATATACACAAGGCATACACTTGAGCAATCACAATGTATACACACAATACAACAAGTATACACGCTTGACACAAAGCATACACACAAGGCACAAAGTATTCATGGAATATACATGAAACACACATGGAATACATGCAAATCACTCAAGAGGCATACATAAAGAATACATAGAGAATACATGTGAAGCACGCATGAGGCATGAAGAATACATAGAGGATAATAATATGCAAGGAGAATACATACATCATACAACCATCACAAGAAGCACATAATGGAAGACCCTAAGTCAACATGATAAAAGAGACCTCAATCTAAAAGGTTGTCTCAATCACCATGCATCATTCCCCAAGATGAAATAAGAAGAATGCTAAGGTTGTGTTAGTTATAAATAAGAAGAACAAGGGGATACACCACATCATACAAATAATCTATCTTAAAATAAGTGTTTCCACTCAATGGAATACACCAAGCCTTGCAAAATACGAAGGCGTTGCAACCATACCCAAAGGTACTCTATCAAAACTCAAGTTGGTGGTTCCAACCCTTCTCCCAAACATGTAAGGAGCTTCAACAAGATAGACTCGAGATCTTATTTCTAAGAATCCTTTCCAAGAGAGTGCAATAACAAAAATAATCAACATGTGTTTTGATAGAAAGATGAGAGTAAGGCTCATAGCATGATATATGCCCCCACCTTAAAGTGATTTCTAACTCCATCAGGGAACAATTTCCTTTAAGGTAGAATAAGGAAGAAATATAAAACAAGCACGAGAGCTTTCTAAAAGTACATGCCCAAATGACTTATGTTCTCAAAACCTACATTGCCATAAGGGGTTGCCCCTAGGATGAGAAAACCAAGGCGATGCTTGTAGGCATGATACACAATGTCTTGTGTAGTCATGGTATGATTTCAAGAATTTCAAAAAGGTGCCACATAAATATGAGGATGATGGAAGAAATATCACATGAAAGTAACAATTGAATAATGAAACAATGCTAAATTATCTAAGAAAAATAACAAAATTATACATAATGACATATAGAAGAATGAAGATACATATAGAGGAATGACACAATGCTTTCTTTCTCCTTGTACCTTTGTGCTAACAAGTGTGCCAAGGGAGAACTAACCATCTACAAAACATCACAATATGGGAATAACAGTACGTGCAAGCATAACACAAATGAGGAGGGACCACATTGTTGAGTTGGCCTATAACAAATCTTCTTCCCCCAACTTACTTATTATAAAATGGATAGAGGAAAAGGTGCTCTAGGGACTACATCAAGTGTGGTGAAAAGTGCTAGATCTGAACTGTGTTCGAAGTTATTGAATTTTGTCACCCAAGGCTCGACATTCCTTAGTGGAATGGCCACACACTTGATGATATGCACGGTAATGAGGTGTTGAATGATTATTTTGTAGAATCTTTTTGTGTGTTGGAGGAGGAATAGTGATTAAGCAGTCTTTAAGTAGACTTGACAACATACACTCTTGTTGAGATAGAAGACAAGATATAGGTGGAGTAGGAAGCAACCCTTTTTGTTGTTAACATGGTGGAGAGAACATAGGAGAAGGTTGGAAACATAAACCTAATTTAGACGAGTGTGGTGTTGGTTCCATGGGTTCCTTAATTCCTTTTTCTTTGCATCCTAACCCTTTTCCATTATATCCTTGTTTAGAAATAATTTTTAATCCAAGCTCATAACATATCTCCAAGTCCGAAGGAAGAGAAGAGACTTCAGTATTGGCTTTGTTGAAATGAGGAATGTGATCATATATTGAAGAAGAAGTAGGAGGATCATTCTTTTTATCATGGTGAGGAGGGTCAATCTTTGTTTCAACAAGCCCATGGGGGTTGAAATCTAAAGGGACCTTGTCATTACCAAGACATGCATTAGAAGAAGATGATTCATTAGATTGAGATGATATTTTATCACAAATGGCTGCCATTTCTGTAGAAGAAAGAAGATCTTCATCAATATCAAAAGTTCCAGATGCATCATTACTCTTGAGTTTAAGTTTTTTAGGACTATTATATTGTGTTGAAGTAATTTCATTTACTTTCAAGGTTTTTGGGTGTGATGAGATTATA
The DNA here is from genome assembly GCA_027924645.1 of Cunninghamia lanceolata. Lineage (NCBI taxonomy): Eukaryota > Viridiplantae > Streptophyta > Pinopsida > Cupressales > Cupressaceae > Cunninghamia > Cunninghamia lanceolata. Next base: position 1,054,796 of record BSBN01000070.1, read on the forward strand.
TACTCACTCATAAAGGTGGGTGTAAAATCTAACAAACCCAATCATCATTGAAAAATGCATTCGAAGGACCAACACTATCCTAACCATTTCTATTGTTAGCAACGAAGGGTAGTGGCTTGGCTTTGGTTAAAGAAGGGATCAATTTTTTAAGAGGAATTTAATGTCTTGCTTTCATTTGCAAGCAACTTTCTAGAACCAAATCAACTTCAATCATATGGAGCTTGTTTTAAAAAATGAACTTTATTGAATGATGAAGAGTAGATGGGACTGCCCCCATGGAATGAATCTAGGCTCTACCAAGAAGAAGATTGTATGTGAGAGAATTAGGCATGGCATAGATAAGGGTAGGCAATGTCACAGGTCCAACCTTAACATTTAAGGTGATTGTACCTAGTGATTTTCTACCAACATTATCAAAGCCATGAATATTGAGTTTATCCGATTTGATGAGAGATGTATCAACATTGATTTTATGTAAAAAGTCTATGCTACAAATATTAAAACCTGATCCACCATCAATCATAGTGTGTCTTACCCTCATTTTATTAATAATGATGAATATCATAAGAAGTTCATATTGGTTTTGCACTTCTATGGGAGGTAATTCATGTTGCTGAAATAAGATATTTGATGTTGTCACATGCATACAACTAAATTGAGATGCTACATCATTTAGTCTAATAGAAGGTGGAACAACTACCTTTTTTAGAGCCTCTTGGAACATTCCATGGTATGTAGGTGATGTTTGTACTAAATCCCATAGGGAGATTTTAGCTAGAGTAGTGCAGAGCTGCTTGACAAGATCATATTCTCTACCAACATGTTGAGAAAGACGAGGAGGTGGGGGAAGAAAAGGTTGGGAAGGTGGAAGAGAAGTGGGAAAACTCAGTGCTTGCTTTCTTTTCTTATTATTATGGGTGTTGTATGTATGATAAACCACATTATAATGAGATTGTTGTGACACATTTTGAACACCTTGATTCCTTTGAGTAATTTGCTTGGCAAAATTGAGAAAGTAACCAGGAGGTTGAGATGGTTTTGGAACACCTCAAACCATTATCATAGGTTTAGATAAAGGAGGTAGATTATGTGCCTTATGGGTAATGATTTTAGGAATATTTTGAACATTAATACACTTTTTCACTATCCCCTTAGTGGGCAGAATAAGTCTATTAATGATGATAGCATTTACATTGTTATCTTTTTTAGGAATATAAGATTTAGGATAATGTGATAAATGCCCAATATCTTCCCATGGGGGATCCATTATAAGAGAAGAATCTTCATCCACTAATGCTTCATCTTTTGGAGGGAGAGCATTATAATGAAGAGAGGGTAGAGTTATGTTAAGAAATGTATCAATGATCTCATCCTCTTGCGCCAAAATGTCCTCACAAATGGGAACAATTTTAGGAGAGGTATCCAAAGCATAGGGTGATGTCGGTGAAGGTAAGTCACCATCATATGCCTTAGAGGTTATGTCAATGGTATTATCATGGGTTGTAGTAGAAGAAGAACTATCACCATCATCTATCTCATGACCATTCATGAAGATGAAATTAGTAAAGTCATCTAATATTGATAGAAATGATAAGGAGAAGCTAGTAACACATGTAAATGTGATATGGGACAAAAATGTACAATTGAATTTATAAATGAATTGAGTATCACAAAGATCTAAAATGAGATTGCAAACAATGACCTACAAGTGCAAGATAAGTGGGGCTTTCCAAAAATGTGATGTTCTTGGTAACTACAACAACTAAGTCATGCAAATGTAAGATGTGTAGTATGTACAAATGATTTTTCTAAGTAAACACAAGAGGGATGTATAAATTTTTTCTTTAAATGAAGATGCATAAGTGTCAAATGAAGCTATATAGTTTTTGTTTATGCTATTACTTTCCAATTTTAAAGAGAAGATGAATGGATGAATGCTCTTCCTTTCTACATTAAACATATATGACAAATGTGATGAGTTACAAAAACTTAAAATCAGATTTAGCAATCCTTTATCATAATAAAGATCTAAAAAAAAGATTTCAAATGTAACAACTAAATGCAAGACTAGCTAGGTTTTACCATCAATCCTAGATTTTAAATGCTTATTCCCTAAACCAAAACTCTTTGATGCAAGAATTCTTTTTCTTTGTAATTTGAAAACCAATGATATTTATGAAATGCTACAGAAATGAAAAATCAGATTTGACCATTAATTAGTATCAGAAAAATTTGGAACAAGAGTCTAATCAACACACCCTAGGTGCAAGACTAGCTAGGTTTTTTCAAAAATGCAATATTTTTGAAAACCTTAATAATGAATAAGTGAAAATTCCTAATATACCACTAGGAAATGATTAAATAATGCAATACCAATCAGATCTGATGTAAAAATTAGAATTTCATATCATGCTATGATGATCTAAACTTATGAAATATAGACAATGTGACAAATATGTTTTTTCCTAGACTTTCATGAAATGCTTGAAATTCTAATTTCAAATGAAAAGATGCAAGAATGTTCTTTTCTTAAAAACAAATATTATATGCTACAACAAGTGAAATCAATTTAATCCACCAAATATGCAACAACACACTAATCTACAAACCCTAGGTTTAAGACTAGCTAGGTTTGCTATGAATGCAAGGTTTTTGTAAACCCTAATAATGAAACAATGCAAAGGCAAGCCATGAAACTATTCAAAATTATGAATGAATGTAACCTAATCAGATCTAGGGTAGAAAATAACCTAGATCTAAAGCAAGAAGAATGCAAAGGTGCAAGATACGACAGGTTCACCAGAATGTTATATTGAATAGAGAGACTTATCCTAAAACTTTAAACTAGTTCAAACCTTCTTCCATCAACATTGAAACACAAACTGAGGTTAGCTTCTATCCTTGAAACAAAACCAAACTACAAGCATTTTGTCCCTTTTTTGAATAAAGGAGTGTCAACCAAATCTAATCAACCAAACTAGGGCAAAGTAGGAAACCCTAATTGAGAAAAATCTGCAAGTAGATGACTGTCAGAAATAGTTACAAAAAATATAATACCACAACAAAGATCAGGGAATAGAGGAGAACTAGGATTTGAGTTTGGGATCTAAGAGGTACTAGGGTGCTAAGCATCCTAGACCCAAATTAGGGCTTTGCTAGATCTTAGGATCTAGGTGCCTTTGCCTACTTGTCTTCCTATCTCCTGTAACTTGTTGTTTCTTGATTCCTCCGGATGTAACTTGCACAAAAATAAGAAGGGAAAAGGGTTGGTTCTATTTAGGAGCTTGCCTAAGTCAAGCTCCATGAATGATGTTTCAACCTCCACAATAGCAATGATGAGAGATCAAAGAGTGCATGCCCTAGGAGGGCAAAGGCAAATCTGAAGTAGAATGGAATGCTGTAATAAAGCATAAAGGAGAGGAGTCACCATGAGCATGGAAACCCTAGCTAGCCTGATGTGGCATCACAACTTGACTCAAGAGTTTGGTGTAGCCCAAAGAAGTAGAGAGATCTTCACAAGACCTGCAAGAAGTTAGTACGACAATAATTATCCACCATAGAGAGCTTTAGAGAAGAATAGAGAGCATGTAAGAGAGAGAGAGTTACAAGTGTGCCTAGATTGCTTATCTATTCAAATAAATAACCTAGCTTTCTTATATATGCATTCCCATTAATTTTTGGGGAATTAAACCAAATGAGGCCGACATGAGGGGGCATTAGAGATGTCCTAAGCTGACATACAATTAATTTAGCCCCAACCTAAAGGAGGACCTAGGGTGCTAGGTGCCCTAGTCCTTTAACCCCCAAAACTTTGGGATAAGTCGCATTAAGTGTTTTTAGGTCAGCCCTATAGTTATCTTTCAGGTTTTGTGCATCAGGATGAAGAATTAATTGTTTTAGGTTTACTTGGGTGCTAAATTAAGTGTAAAATGGCAAGGGTACAAATTTTACTCCATAACACTATCGACTCTCTCTAACTCTCTCTCTCTATCTCTATCTCTATAGATATCTCTTTCCCCTCTATCTCTCTATCTCTCCCTCTATTTCTATCTCTCTATCTCTCCATCCTTTTCTCCACCTCTATATCTCTATCTATTTCTCCCTTTGTCTCTCCCTCACTATCCTCTCTCTCTCTCTCTCAAATAATGCCCCTAAACCCTAACCCCTAAACCTGAGAAACCCTAAACCTCTATCTCCCTATCTCTCCATTATCTCTCTATATCTCTATCATCCCTCTACCTCTCAATCTCTCTAGACATCTCACTCACTCTCTATCTCCCTATATCTCCCCTCTATCTCCTCCATCTCTCCCTATCTGTCTCCTCTTTCTCTCTACCTATCTATCTCTCCCTATCTCCCTATCTCTTGCCTCTCTCCCTTATCGATAAAGAACATGGAAACAAGAAAACTAGGACATGCAAAGAGGGGTGAGGATATAAATTGGGAGGATGAAATGGAAACAAGATAAAATGAAAATTCATTGGATGGGAAGAATGATGAGGAGAGGTGGAAAATAGTAAAATAGGTAAAAAATGGTGGGATCTAAAGGGAAATTGGAAAGGAAAAGGAAAACTAGGAAAACTAGGAAAATAAAAACTAGGTGGATAGGTCAGAGAGAGAGAGAGAAAGGGTAGAAGGTAGAAAGGGGAGGGAAGTAAAGAGTGAGAAAGAGGGTAGGAGGTAGAGAGTGGAGGGAAGAAGAGAGTGAGAGAGAGGGTATGAGGTAGAGAGGGGAGGGAAGTAGAGAGTGAGAGAGAGGGTAGGAGGTAGAGAGGGGAGGGATGTAGAGAGTGAGAGAGAGGGTAGGAGGTAGATAGGGGAGGGAAGTAGAGAGTGAGAGGGTAGGAGGTAGAGAGGGGAGGGAAGTAGAGAGTGAGAGATAGGGTAGGAGGTAGAGAGGGGAGGGAAGTAGAGAGTAAGAGAGAGAGAGAGGAGGGAAATAGAGGTGAGAAAGAGAGGCAAGCAATACAAAGAATATTTGGTTAAATGGAAAGGAAGACCGAAAGAAGATTCATCATGGATTTATCAAGCTGAGGTAGACCACCTTGGTTTTCCTCTAGCCCCAGCAAAGTGAGGGACTTACTTTTCAAACAACCCCAGGTGTCTGATGCAAGAGCATCAAAGGTTCAAGAGCAATCTTGCATCAACCAAAAATATTTGCTTTCTTTTCTTTTCTTGCATTTCAATTACAGTTCAGTCATTTGTAGTTTAGCATTTTCTACCACATTTTATTGCATCATCATATCAGAGCTCACATAGCAAGATTTAGCTTCTATTCCATGTCAGCTACATCATACTAAGATTTTAGGAGATTTGGATTCATCTATAGAAAGTTATCGCTATCAGAAGTTCATCAGCTTTCATAGAGTAGAGAATTCATGCAGTCAGTTGAGGACAGAAGGTTTGCGGAGCACTTCCATGACTTGTGGAGCCTAATGGAACATCCTACAAGGTAATTAAGGACTAGATAGACCTCCCTTGAGGTTGGCACCATGTTTCATTCATTTGTGAAGCAATACCATGTGTTTTAGGCTGACCTACTTGTTTCCTACACTTTTCATGACTCATTGGAGTTTGAAATCTCTTAAGACCGACGTGAAGGATTCTGTGAGCTTGAAGATGATATATATACATCTCTTAGATGCATTAGTTAGTTCAGTAGTTTATATGATAAAATAGCTAGTTAGATTCTTTTGGGAAGGCACTTCACTGCCATATCTTTCATACTTGTTGTAACCCAGAAAGCAGGCCTATGAGCCCTTTGATTGTATCCCACATGTTGCCGGTATATAAGCATTGTGGTATCTGATATATTAGGCATTTGAATCTTCCATTGCATTTTATTATTATGTTGTTTCCGTTGTGTTTACTCTAGCTGCATGGTTTAGACAATCCCTTCATAGGACACTCCATCCATGACTGCACCACCTAAACCATAAACCCTAAACCTAAGAAACCCTAAACCTCTATCTCCCTATCTCTCCCCTATCTCCCTATCTCTATCATCCATCTACCTCTCAATCTCTCTGCCTATGTGTCTAGCCATGTCCCTCACTCTCTATCTCCCTATCTCTTCCCTCGGTCTCCTCTATATCTCCCTAGCAGTCCTCTCTCTATAAACCCTAACCTAAACCTCTAAACCCTAAAGAATTCCCCTAAACCCTAACTCCTATCCCCTAAACCCTAAACCTGAGAAACCCTAAACCCCAAACCCCTAAACCCTAAACCCAAGCAACCCTAAACCTCTATCTCCCTATCTCTCCCCTATCTCCCTATCTCTATCTTCCCTCTACCTCTCAATCTCTTTCCCTATGTCTATGGACATGTCCCTCACTCTCTATCTCCCTATCTCTCCTCTCTGTCTCCTCTATCTCTCCCAATCTATATCGGTCCCATCTGTATCTCTCTCTAAACCCTAAACCCTAAACCCTTAAAACCTAAACCTAAGCAACCCTAAACCCCTAACCCCTAATCCCGAGCAACCCTAAACCCCTAAACCCTAAACCCTAAACTTGAGCAACCCTAAACTCATAAAACCTAAATAATTCCACTAAACCCTGACCCCTAAACTGTAAACCCGAGCAACCCTAAACCCCTAAACCATAAATAATTCCCATAAATCCTAACCTCAAAACCCTAAACTTGAGAAACCCTAAAATCATAAGCCCTAAATAATGCCCCTAAACTCTAAACCCTAAACCCCCCTCTCTCTCTCCCAAAACCTCTAAACCCTAAATAATGCCCCTAACCCCTAAACCTGAGCAACTCTCTCTCTCTCTCTCTCCATTTACCTTCCTCTTCCTTAATATTGAAATCTAATTTCCATAAATGTGAACCCAAAAATCTAAACATTGACACTAAAGCATTAAAAAAACCCCTCTCTCTCTATATATCTTTATCTTATAGTTATATTATTTTTTCATTCTATTTATTTATTTAGTGTCATTAATATGTCAAAGTGGTGATAATTTGTATAGATCAAATAACTTGTGTCATCTCGTCTTATAGGATTAAGTTGAAAATTGTTTTGTATTTCCATTCATGAAGAAAGGAATGTGATATTTACCTTGTCCATTTTGAAATAATGAGCTTGATAAGATGGATTATACATTTCTTTCATTTTTGAGAGAAATGTGAGCCTAATTAGATGGTTATGAAGGCCACATACATACTTCATCAAGATATCATCTTCTCACATATATCCTTTCCCATTTGAATAACTCTTTTACAAAATTCACTAGTGTTCACTCTTGCACACTTTGACTTTGTTTTTGATTATTACATTGCCACTCAATAGACCTATCTTCTTTGTTGACAAAAGATAGAATTAATTTTTTTATTATCTTCTAAGATTTAGAATTAATTTTTTTATTATATTCTTCCCATGAACATATAATTGATAATTTTCTTTAAATTAAAGAATGAGAATATCTTTCAAACCATATAAGATTATTAGTTTTTAGTCTTAATCCAACAAAGGAAATTTTATGTTCTTCACTAATGTTGTGCATACTTAAATATACCTCAAGTTATGACAACCAATTATCAATCTTATTGACAAGATTATATCTTCTCCATAAGGCATTATTTCTATATTCACCTCAACATTGAAAACATGTGCTCATAAAATAATTTTCTCACCATGGGATTACACTTTTTTTCTAAGAAATTAGCCACTCCTTATGCTTAGGATTCTCTAGAGACATCCCTACCTTCTCCATGTGTGTCATTGGTTTTTAACTTCCCCATAGAGAGAAATTATTGTAACATTTTATATCTTGATAAACCTCTCTCTATCTATATCCCTTAATTTACCCCTCTCCCCCCTCTCTCCCTTCTCTCTCTCTCTATCCATCCATCCATCCATCCATCTTTATATCTCTATCTATTTATCCCTCTGTCTCTCCCTCTCTCTCTATATATCCCCCTCTTTCGATCTCTCTATCTCTCTCTATCTTTCTATCACTCTCTCTCCCTCTCTATATCTCTATCTATATCTCCCTCTATCTCTTTATCTCTCTATCTTCCCTCTCTTTATCTTTCTCACTCTCTATCTCTCTATATTTTTATCTATCGCTTGCTCCCTCTCTACCTTTCACTATCTCTAACTCTATCTTTCTATCTATCCCTCCCTCTCCCTCTCCCTCTCCCTCTCCCTCTCCCTCTCTCTCTCTCTTTCTCTCTCTCTCTCTCTCTCCTTTTTGTCTTGAAAATGCACTCACATTTTGTTCTTACAAAATGTGCTCACGTTTTGTGCTTACAAAATATGCTCATCTTTTGGGCTGGTAAATACCAAGCCATAACACGAGCACATTTGATGATTTTAAATATAACATGAGCATGTTATGCAGAAAATTGGCCATTTGGCCACTTTTTTGTATCCCATCTCCATGCACTCACCCACTTACCAAGGCAATTGTCTTATCTACCCCCAAATTTCTACCTAAACCATTGTAATCCTTTTTCTTAATCAGATTTATCCTCATCAAACTCTTTGGTATACATAATTGACTACTCTTAAAAAACATAGTGCAGGAGCATCCCTGGTTCAAGAGCAATCTTGCATCAACCAAAAACATGCATTTCAGTTTGTTTCTTTTCATTTTCCAGTTCATTCCAGGTAGTTCAGTCAGAAGCAGTTTCTGTATTTTTGTCTGCATTCTGTTGTAGTTGCATTTTAGATCTTGTGGAGCTGGACTTAGTAGCTAGACATGTTCATCTACATCATATCTAGAATTTAGAACATTTGGTTAAGGTACCAGAAAGATATCTCTATCAGAAGATCGACTATTTTCTCAAAGCAAAGCATCCTAACAATCTCAGACAATCAGCTAAAGGAGAAGACCTGTAGAGCATTTCCTGATCTGTGGAGCCTAATGACACATCATTTAATGATCTTTGGTTCATGGCCAACCTTCCTTGAGATCTACACATCATTTCATCCATTTGCAGAGGAGCTCTATTCATTTAGGTTCGACCTATCTATGTACACACGTTACAGCTCTTCATTGGAGTTTGTGTTCTTCCTTGGCCGATGTAGAGGAACCTTTTGTACCGAAGATGATATAGAAGAATAAAATAGATCCCTAGGAAAGCATATCAAATGAATTAGAATTTGATTCAGAGAGGATAGTCTAGATTTTGTGCAAAGGCACTTCAAAGCTATATCTTGTGTATATTCTGTAATCAGGCTAATGAGTCTTGTTGTAAGCCCGCATGATGCCGACCGATTTGTATTTGAATTCTTTGCTATACTGAATGACTGAATATGCATTTGTTTCATAGATTTGAGTTGTTTCCGTTGTGTTTACTCTTGCTGCACGGTTTGGACAGTTCATTCTATGAACCCTCCTACCATGACTGCACCAAGTGGTATCAGAACAAAAGTTCAAATCTTTGGGAGTGAAGTGATTAAAGTTGGTGAAGGAATTTTGTAAGATCTTGCTGTGAATAGATCATTGAATTGAGGCAAGTTACTTGTGTCATAACTGATAACCGATTGTGAGGCAGTTGTCACCTTGTAGCCTGAACGCCAAAACTGAGGTAGTTTACACTTGATCCTAGGAAGAATGCCACCAAGGAGAGTTGCTATTGTTGGAACAATGGCTAGTAGAATGGATGATATGATGGAAATGATGAAAATAATGTGAATTCATTTGGATGCTGTTGAGGAAGATAGGCAAAGAGGTTTGACACTGAGACCTAATGTTGAAAGTGATGATGAAGAGGAATTTCAAGCTGTTGAACAAATTGGTGAAACCCTAGCAGGCTAAGAAGAAGGAGAGTCAGATCAAGTGAAGATGTTGCGAGCTATTTCAAAGATTGGAAAGAGACCTAGAGTCGATGTACCAAATTACACTGGTAATCTGAATCCTGAAGAGTTGATTGACTAGATAAATGACATGGAAGAATATATTGAATATGAAGAAATTGAAGATCCAGAGAAGGTGAGACTTGCAAAGACAAAGTTGAAAGGACATGCTGCTATATGGTGGAAAGAAGTACAATTGGAAAGAAATAGAAGAGGGAAAGAAAAGATTACAAAATGGGATATGATAGTGACAAAATTAAAGAATCAATTTATACCTACTGGCTATGAGTTGGAACTGTTGAAAAGATTGTAGAACCAGAGACAAAAAGAGAAATTTGTGAAAGAGTATATTGAAGAATTTCATAAGATGATCATAAGAACAAGACATAGTGAAGCAAGAAAGGAAAAAGTGGCTAGATATATCAATGGATTGAGATTGAACATTCAAGAAGAACTATGCTTGGTAAGGATGACATCTTTGGAGGAAGCATATTAGTTTGCCCTAAAAGTTGAGGAGAAGCTGAATAAGAGGCATGATTAGAGACAAAGAAGAAGACGAGGTAAATTTCAGAGAGGTAGAACATTTTCTAGAGAAGACATACCACATTCGGAGTAGAATAAGTTTGACAACCCATTTAAGAAGGAAGACAGAGATAACAATGCTTACCAGAGAGATGAAATAAATTTTTACTGGAGAGGAAACCCTAGTGCATACCAGAATCAAGGATACAAAAGAGAGGGAAGAGGATCTGATAAGAGAACATTCAGAGGTACTTGTTTCAAGTGTGGAGGTGAAGGAAATAGAGCATTTGAGTGTAATTAGGGTAGTACAAGCAAGAAAATAGAGAACAGTGGAAGAGTAGCCTATGTTGAAGAAGAACCTGTTGGATCACCTAGTTCAGTTGGTAAACTGGAGAAAGGAGAATCACTTGTAATGAGGAGAGTATTATTTCAAGAAGTAACCGATGAAGAACCACCGCAGAGGAAGAGTTTGTTTAGAACCAGATGCAAAACCGGAGGTAAATGTTGTAAAGTTGTAATTGATAGTGGTAGTTCTGATAATCTAGTTTTAGATGAGATGGTGACTAAGCTGAAGTTGGAAAGATTGAAACACCCTAAGCCCTATATGATAGCATGGATTCAGGATGATCATAAGGCACTAGTAAGTGAACAATGTTTGGTGAAATTTCATATTGGATCTTATCATGATGAAGTCTTGTGTGATATTATGCCTATGGATGTTTGTCATATCTTGTTGGGTAGACCTTGGTAGTATGATAGAAAAGCTATACATGATGTGAGAAAGAATACATACACTATAATAGAAAATGGAAAGAGAATTACTTTGATTCCTTTGGAAGATGATCCTAAGAGTGAAGTATGTGGGAATGCTAGAATTTGTTTGGTAGATGGAAGAAAATTTCTAGATGGTTTGAGACATGAGAATATGTGCTATGCTTTGATTCCTTAGAAGCATGAAACACTAAAGAAGGAGACTAAAGAATCACAACCAGAGGAGATAAAGGAGTTGCTAACAGAATATGAAGACATCATATTAGATAATGTACCCGAAGGATTACCATCAATTAGGAGCATCAGTCATCACATGGACCTTATACCTAGAGCAAGTTTGCCTAATAAAGTAGCACACAGAATGACACCAGCAAAGAATGAAGAACTAAATAGATAGATACAAGAGTTGTTGAGAAAGGGTTTGATCAAAGAAAGTTTGAGTCCTTGTGTAGTACCTGCAGTGTTAGCACCAAAGAAAGATAGAGAATGGATAATGTGTACAGACTCTAGAGCAATAAACAAGACCACAATTAAGTATAGATTTCCTTTACCTAGGATGGATGATATCATGGATTGTTTGAGTGGAGCAATATATTTCACAAAGATAGATTTGAAGAGTGGATACCATCAGATTAGAATCAGAGAAGGGGATGAATGGAAGACTGCTTTCAAGAAAAATGAAGGATTATATGAGTGGTTACTGATGCCTTTTGGATTGACAAATGCACCGAGTACTTTCATGAGATTGATGAATGATGTTTTTAAGAGATTCTTGGGTAAGTTTGTTATTGTGTAGTTGGATGACATTCTAGTTTTTAGTAAGACAAAAGAGGAACATTTGTGGCAACTAAGACAAGTATTATAGAGACTGAGAGAAGAGAAATTGCTAATAAACATCAAGAAGTGTAGTTTCATGAAGGAAGAATTAGTATAATTGGGATTTGTGATTTTTGTAAAAGGATTGAAGATGGATCCTAAGAAAGTGAGAGCAATTGTTGAATTGCCTACACTAGAGAGCATTGGAGAGGTTAGATCATTTCATGGATTGGCTAGTTTTTACTAGAAGTTCATCATAAATTTCAGTTTAGTTTGTAATGCTATGACAAAGACAATGAGAGGTGAAAAAAATATTTCAAGTGGACATCAGGAGTAGATAAAAGTTTTGAGTTGTTAAAGTAGAAAGTGATAGAGCAACCTATTTTGGCATTATCGGATTTCAATAAGGTATTTCAAGTTGATTGTGAAGCAAGTGGAAATGCGATTGGAGCAGTGTTAAGTCAAGAAGGTAAACCTGTAGCATATTTCAGTGAGAAGTTGAATGATGCAAGGAGAAGATATTCAGTTTATGATCAGGAGTTCTATGCCATAATTCAAGCCTTGAAGAAGTGGAGACATTATTTATTGCCTAAGGAGTTTGTGTTGTATACAGACCATCAAGCTTTGCAGTATTTGAATAGTTAAGGTAAGTTGAATAGAGACATATGAGGTGGTTAGATTTCATGTAGAGTTATACATTTGTGTTGAAGCATAGGAGTGGTAAATCAAACAAAGTTGCTGATGCATTGAGTAGGAGAAGGAGCTTGCTGACAGAGATGAGAGTTGAATTGATAGGATTTGATGAATTGAAGAACATGTATGAGGGAGACATTGATTTTGCCAAACCTTGGAAAGCATGTAAGGAACCCGTTGTGACAGATAGAAGTAAGTGGTTGGATTATTTCATTTAGGAAGATATGTTGTTCAGAGGAAATTAGTTGTGCATACCTAGAAGTTCAATGAGGGATAATTTGATCAAGGAGAAACATAGTGAAGGATTGGCAAGACATTTTGGCATTGATAAGACAGTGGCTTTGGTGAATGAAAACTACTATTGGCTTTAGATACATAAGGATGTTAGGAAATTTGTGTAGAGTTGTAGAGTTTGTCAAGTTGCAAAAGGAAGTAGTCAGAACACTGGATTGTATAAACCTTTAACAGTACTAGAGAGACCTTGGGAAGACATACATATGGATTTTGTAATGGGATTACTGAAGACAAAAAGAGGACATGATTCAATATTTGTAGTGGTGGATATATTTTCAAAGATGGCACATTTCATACCTTGTAAGAAGACAACTGATGCAGTGCATGTAGTAGACCTATTTTTCAAGGAGATTGTAAGATTGCATGGATTACCTAAGAGTATAATTTTAGACAAAGACACCAGATTTCTTGGATACTTTTGGAAGACACGTTGGAAGAAGATGAAGATAGATTTGAAGTTTAGTTCATCTTTTCATCCACAGACTGATGGACAGATAGAGATAGTGAATACGACTTTGGGAAACTTGTTAAGATGTTTGGTTGGAGAGAAGACAGGAAGTTGGGATTGGATTCTTTCACAAGCAGAGTTTGCATACAATAATTCAATGAATAGGACTACTGGGAGAACACCTTTTGAGATTGTTACCAGAGTAAAGCCTAAGGGAGTTGCAGAATTGAGAGATATTAGTGTAGAAGAAAAGAGAAGTGCAGAAGTAGAAAAATTTACAGATCACACGAAGACAGTGCATGATCAGGTAAAGAAGCATTTGGAGGATATGAACAACAAATATAAAGAGTAAGCAGATGAGAAGAGAAGACATAAGGAATTTGTAGTTGGAGATGAAGTGATGGTATATTTAAGAAAATAAAGATTTCCACTTGGGACATATAACAAGTTGAAGATGAAGAAGTTTAGACCTGTAGGATAATCAGGAAATTTGATTCAAGAAATGCATATGAAGTGGAGTTACTGGAGACATTAGGTATTTCACCTATTTTCAACATTGTAGACCTATATCAGTATCATGTAGTAGAGTTTAGTGACAACATGGAAGATGACTTGAAGAAGCAGTTACCACAACAAGCACCGGAGCAGATTGAAGACATTTTCAACAGCAGAGTTGGATGCAGCACCAAAGGAAGACAATACAAAGAATACCTTGTGAAGTGGAAATGTAGACCGAAAGAAGATTCATCATGGATTTCTCAGGCTGAGGTGGACTATCTTGGTTCTCCCCTAGCCCCAGCAAAGTGAGGGACTCACTTTTTCAATAACTCCAGATGTCTGATGTAGGAGCATCCCTGGTTCAAGAGTAATCTTGCATCAACCAAAAACATTTGCATTTCAGTTTGTTTGTAGTTCAATTTGTTTCTTTTCATTTTCTAGTTCATTCTAGTAGTTCAGTCAAAAGTAGTTTTTGTATTTTGGTCTGCATTCTTCTGTAGTTGTATTTCAGATCTTGTGGAGCTAGACTTAGTAGCTAGACATGTTCATCTACATCATATCTAGAATTCAAAACATTTGGTTAAGGTACCAGAAAGATATCGCTATCAGAAGATCAACTATTTTCTCAGAGAAGAGCATCCTGACAATCTCAGACAATCAGCTAAAGGAGAAGACTTGCAGAGCATTTCCTGATCTATGGAGCCTAATGACACATCACTCAATGATCTTTGGTTCATGGCCAACCTTTCATGAGATCCACACATCATTCCATCCATTTGCAGAGGAGTTCTATTCATTTAGGTCTAACCTATCCGTGTACACAGGTTACAGCTCTTCATTAGAGTTTGTGATCTTCCTTGGCTGACGCAGAGGAACCTTTTGTACCAGAGATGATATATAAGAATGAAATAGATCCCTAGGAAAGCATATCAAAAGAATTAGAATTTGATTCAGAGAGGATAGTCTAGATTTTGTTCGAAGGCACTTCAGAGCTATATCTTGTGTATATTCTGTAATCAGGCCAGTGAGTCCTATTGTCAGTCTGCATGATGCTGGCCGATTTGTATTTGAATTCTTTGCTGTACTGAATGACTAAATCTGCATTTGTTTCATAAATTTGAGTTGTTTATGTTGTGTTTACTCTTGCTGCATGGTTTGGACAGTTCATTATGTGAACCCTCCTACCATGACTGCACCACAACATCTCATCCTAGATCAATAATCCAACCATTTACTCCTATCCATGCTTACTAGTTAATTACATGCCTTCCACACCTTCATCAAATCAATATCAACTTTATACAAATGCTTTATTTCTTCAAAACACATTACTTCTACTCTCATCTCTAATAGGATATTTTGTCTCCTACTTAATGCATCAACAACCTTGTTTGACTTCCCACTCCTACATTTCAACACAAAAGTATAGCTCTTCATGAATTCAACCCATACATATATCTCTAGTTTAACTAACCTTAACTATTCACATATTGTAATGCTTGGTGATCAGTATATAAGACAAACTTCTTGGGCAACAATTAATTCCTTCATTTATTCAATGCTTGAATTATGGCATAAAACTCATGGTCATAGACTAAATATCTCTTCTTTGCATCATTCAATTTCTCACTAAAATAGGCTACTGGTCTTCCTGTTGGAATTATCCTGGACAACTAAGAGGGGGGTGAATCAGTTGTCCTAGAAATTAATCTTTTCTTATCTTTTAATCTTCTTTCACAATTGGCAAATTGATTAATGATGCAAACATTAAAGCATATAACATCAACACATAAGCAGAAACATAATTAACACATTTGACACCAAGATTTTTGACGTGGAAACCAGGTTAAGGGAAAAACCATGATGGGTGTTAGCCCACAAGATTCATACCCTGTTAAAAGTACTTAAAATAATGGGAAGACACTTGCCTTCGGGCTCAATGCTCAAAAGAGAGGCTCACTGCCTACAAGAATTTTGAGTTTAACATAGAAAGAACTAACTGATAATTAGCATCTTTTCATGCCTGGTTTACCTTCATTTAATGCTCACAAAAACCTCTACTTCTATCTCTAGATTCTTCTTCTCTGATTCTTCACTCTATACTACTTTCACTCCTCTTCTTCTCTGCTCTATTTCTGATCTTTTCTTTGGATTTAATTCATTTTGCACAAGGATAATTTTCAACAACTCTTCAACAAGTATTTGTATGCTTCATCAACCTTGGAATGATCAACAAGGTCATCTAAACTTGATGCAGATCATTACACTGTTAGCCAAACATAACTAAGACTTGAATCTTTGTCTACAAGCATGCCACGCTTCATAAAATGCTCTTAAAACATCTACAACATGCTAGGATCATCCGGTCAGCCAAGACTGGGAAGAACATCAACAACATAAAGGAAAATCTTCAAAAATGAGCTCAAACTTTAATGCAAACCTCCAACACAACAGCTACATGATCTAGAGATCTCCACAAGCACATTGAATTCAACAGAAACATCCGCACTCCTCCAACTCATCAAAATCACTTGCATCTTTATCCGGAACCTCAAGAACACTATCTGTCATGACTGTCAAACTAGAAGGATTGCTTGCGGACCTCCAAACCATGAACCACTTGTATTGATGATACACACTGACTTCCCAAACATGCCTCTAGATCTGCAGATCATCATTTTACATTACCGGAGCAATCCGGACCTCTTTCCTGTCACTATATCTCTCCTGAGTATTGTAGGAACTGGTTCTACTCAGATGGCCATAACTTCTTTAGATCTTAATGTGAACTTCTCAAATCATAACTGGAGCTTCTTCAGACAAACCTCTACAAATCCATATGGTCCACATACATTGATCTTCATTAATTTTCTCAATATCCTCAACAATCCAGTCTTCTATATAGATAGTAAAATAGGATATAGTTGACACGAATGGCAACAATGATATGTTGACATCAATGACAACACCGCTTAGGTACATATGTTGCAACACTTCCTTCTTGACTTAGTATTGCTCCAATAGCACTTCTACTTGCATCACAATCAACCTAGAATATTTTATAGAATTTTGGTAAAGCCAACACTAGTTGTTCTATCACCTTCTTCAAAAACTCAAAGCTCTTGTCTGCTTCTATTTTCCACCTAAATTCTTTCTTATCTCCCTTCATTATCTCAGTCATGGTGCACAAATACTATTGAAATTCCTAATAAACTTCATATAGAAACTTGCCAACGCATGAAAACATCTCACCTCTCCAACACTCATTGGTGTAGGCCATTCCACAATTGCTCTTTCTCTGGATCCATCTTCAAACCTTCATCTAAGATCACAAATCCCAAATATACTAACTCCTTTTTCATGAAGATAGATTTCTTCAAATTGACAACAATTTATCCTCTCTCAATCTATGCAACACTAGCCTAATATATTCTAGGTGTTCTTCCTTAGTCTTATTAAAAACCAAAATATCTTCCAAGTAAATAATCACAAACTTACCCAAAAAATTTCTTTAATACCTCATTCATCAATCTCATAAATGTACTTGGTGTATTAGTTAGTCTAAAAGGCATAACCAACCACTCATATAATTCCTCATTAGTTATGAATTTGATCTTCCATTCATATCCTTCCCTTATCTTGATCTAATGATAACCATTCTTTAAATCAATCTTAGTAAAGTACCTTGTTCCACTCAAATAGTCCATTATGTCATCCATCATTGGTAATGGGAACTTATACCTCATGGTGATCTTATTGATTTATCTAGAATCAGTACACATCCACCACTCACCATACTTCTTGGGTACTACTACCATGAGTATCTCACATGGGATCAAACTCTTTTTGATCAAACCTTTCCTAAGCAACTCTAGCACTTGTCTATTAAAGTATTTATTTCTATAGTTGTCATCCTACACGGTGCCTTATTTGCCAAACCATCTCCTAGATTCAAGTCCATATGGTGACTGATACTCCTTACTAGTGGAAACCCCTCTAGTACATTGTCATATATGATGTCCTTGTATTCTATCAATAATTTTGATATTTCCTCCTACGATGTCTCCTCATCACTTGTGGTGGTGTTCCTAGCATTTGTGGTGCTGCATATCATAGGGATCAATACATAACATACATTCTCATGTCCCAGACCATCTAAGAACCTTTTCCCATCCACCAAACCTATTCTAGCATTGCTACAAACTTGACTTTCTCTATCATTTATTGGCATTAAATTATGCCTCTTTCCATTCCTTGTTATAGTGTAAGTGTTTGTCCATCCATCATGTATAGCACTTTTGTCAAATTACCATGGTCTTCCCAACAATAGATGACATACATCCATTGGAATTACATCACAAAAGACTTCATCGTGGTATCCCCCCATATTGAATTTTGCCCAACATTATTCATTGAAGATCACCCTATGTTCCTTCTATAGCCACGTAATTACATATGGTTTTGGGTGTTTTCAACCTCTTCAAGTTCAATTTATCAACTAATTCTTCAGATACTAGGTTATCTATACCACTGTGGTATTAATGAAAACTTTACAACATATAACTTTAACTTTGCATCTAGTTCTAAACAAATTCTTTGTTTGTATTGGTTCTTCATCATGGTATTTTAGCAAGGCCCTCCTCATGACCAATTATTCTCCATATTCAAGGTCATCCTCTAATTCATATGGTCTCTACGGTTCTTCATCTACAAATGTAACTCTTGCATTACTTTCTTCTCTCTTCCCTTGACCTTGAGAACATTCAAATTCTTAGTGCCATTATTCTCCACACTTAAAACATGTTCCTCTAAGAGATTTTCTCTTATTCCTCTATATCTTACTCTATCTTGCTGATATTTACCCTTGTAGTATGTATCACCATCTTTCCTATCCTTGCGGTAAAAATTGCCATCATCCCTACCTTTGCGGTAGATATTACTGTTCCCTATTTAATTGTGGTACATACCATTTTTATTGGCATATGTTTTATTAACCCTTCTTACCTCTCTATATGGTCTTCTATCACCGTACTATGAATTCTAGCTTTGGGGTCTTTCTTCTCTTCCTCTCTACTAGTTCTTCCTACTTCCAAGCCTCTTATTCAAATTTTCTTCCACCTTAAGTACAAATTGGATATGATTCCTCTATGTTGTTAACCTAACCAAACTTAGCTCCTCTTAGATACTTTCTCTCAATCCATTGATTTATCTTGCAGCATTCTATTTGCTTGCTTCACTATGCCCTATCTTAATGATTAGTTTATTAAATACTTCAATATATTCTTTCATATTCCTATCCCTCTATTTTATATTTTGTATCCTTTTCAACAATTCTAAGTCATAATCGACAGGTATAAATTGCCTCTTTAATTTGCAACCATTCTCTCCCATTTTTTATCCTTTCCTTTCCCCTCCTATTTCTTTCTAACTATACATCTTTCCACCAAACAACAACATGTCCTTTCAACTTAGTTTTTGCAAATCAAACCCTTTTAGGATCTACAATATCCTCATACTCAAAATATTTATCTGAATCATTTATCTAATCAATCAATTCTTCTAGATTCAAATCACTACAACAATTAGGAATCTCAATCCTAGGTCTCTTACCAATTTTAGAAATAGCCTTCAACATTTTTACCCGATCTGATTCTTCTTCTAGGTCTTCCAGATCTCATGCATCTTATCTTACATTCTCATCCTCATTGCTCTCATCATCATCCCTAGGGTTTAGACCTCTTTTCATGGCTTCTTCTACATCTTCCAATCGAGCTTCAACCATACTCATATTTTTTAACATGTTATCCATGTTTGCAAAAACTTGGGGTTTTCATAGTGGCATCTTTCTCTTAAATTTGGTACAAGCTACCTTAGGTTAGTAGTTGGTGTATAATAACTCCTTGGAGTTGCCTCTCATTTAGCGATTTGTTGACAAGATTCTTGTAGATTGCCTCAATTTGGCGATCTATTCAAAATAAGAACTTATAGGATACCAACTTGTTCTCTTCAGGTATGTTGTAATACCACTTGATGTAGTCATGGATGGAGGATCCAATGAAGGATTTTCCAACCATGTGCAATAAAAATCAAACACACAACATACATAGTAGAAACTTAATGAAACAACAACAAAATTTATTGATTCCATAGTTTGAATGATTACAATTCATTGTAATGGGCTTCTCACATGCTAGGCTATAGTTATTTGAATACAAATCCTAAAATTAAATTATTTAGATAAAAATAATTACATTCCTACATGTCACACTATCAAAATATTTATTATCAATATCACACTCCATTTAGACTCTCATTATCATGCTCACACTCTTTACTTTCTCATCTCCTTCTTGAATATACTCCCTTTGTTAGAGTAAATAAGATTTTATCTATTTATGTTTGCTTAAGTTTACTTAGGCACATAATAATTCATAGTTAGGTTTTGGGAAGTTATTCCCATAATAAGTTGGGGTAGTTTTTACCTACTTGCTCCTAAACTTGCCTATATATTGTACATTTTAATATATTATTGAATATATCTTGAAAATTATTTGATATCATCTCATCTCGATCATTATTCACTCATTGGTGAAAGAGCTTTGCTTCTCTCATATTTGTGAAGGTTTATTCTACAGATTGTGCTCCTAGGAGGCGATTAACACCAACATGGTATTAGAGCTATCAATCCTGCAACTCCTTCCTTCTTGAGAGTTTTCTCTGTTTGCATGATTGGTTGTGCATGGGTACCTAACATGGCCTAGTTGTCGAGACCCATATATTGCATTATGCATATTAGTCTTGCATAATAATTCTTCTCCCTAAGTTGCACTTAAGGGGGGGTGTTATAGTAAATAGGATTCTATCTATCTACATTTGCTTAAGTTTACTTAGGCACATAATAATTCATAGTTAAGTTTTGGGAAGTTATTCCCATAATAAGTTGGGGTAGTTTTTACCTACCTACTCCTGAACTTGCCTATATATTGTACATTGTAATATATTATTGAATATATCAAATTATTCGATATCATCTCATCTTGATCATTATTCACTCATTGGTGAAAGAGCTTTGCTTCTCTCGCATCTGTGAAGGTTTATTCTGCAGATTGTGCTCTTGGGAGGTGATTAACACCAACACCATCCAACCATTAATGTACTTTTCTATTTTCTCATATCCTTCCTATGATGTCCAAATTATATTTTTAGCCTATAGTACTCCTTGATCTATTCTTTCATAGTCATGTTTCTCTGCCTCAAATTATGTAATTCTTAGCATAAGTGAAGAATAGTGAACTATGTGAGCCTGCTAGCCCAAGGAAGCTTTAGAAACCAAGTTATGCCCTTTTGGTGTATTAAATCTCTTGAAATGTGGATATGGCATGGATGAATCATTATAAAACATATTATCCATACCACAAGGCTTGATATGCATTTGTGGTGATGTGTGGTGGATTGTTTTGTGACTAACTAATGATAGGAAACATACAAACAAACAAACAAAGTGAAAACAAATGTTTTTTTTTGGTTGATGCAAGATTGGTCTTACACCTTGTGATGCTCCTACATCACTTATAGACTGCATTGGACATGGAGAAAAGATCCATTTCTTCACCATATTTTGAATATTATTGAACTATCATATATATAAGCAAGTAAAAGGTTGAGATGTATGCTAGCTAATACTTATTTTTGAGAAAACCATTAGTATTTTTTGCATCCATGAGCTGCACATGCCTTTCTATTTCTATTAATTCAATTAAACCTCAAATTACACAACAAACATTTTCACTAGATTCTATCCTAATTTTAAATTGAGAAAGTTTTCACTACCATTGGGACTTTGTTAGTTTCCTTTTGACAATTGGAGGCTAGTAAAGAAATTTTAGTTGGTGAGTCTTGTACTCCCTTTATCGAAGATTTTTACAAGGATGGGTCCTATAGGTGTTTTAGGGAAGCCAAAAATTTATTGGAAATGGAGCTATTGAATCAACTCAAATTTGAAAAAATGAATAAATAATAAATAAATTTGGTCAATGCAAAAGGACATTGTCTAATTTCTTTAGGTCTTCCTATGCATCATCTAGGATAAACTTGAAAACTACCTCTATTGGAACTCATCCTTATTTTTGTATTTTTGTCTTCTCTTGTGTTCTAGTAAACTATATGATGACAATCAGTTAGAGAATTGTTTCACTAAGGGTTTCTTGCTTGCATGGTTTCGATTTCTTTTATCTATTAGTTTCTTATGGTTTAGGTTGACTTGTATGTATCTTCCCTATGTGCATACCTTAGTTATAAATGTTCCATTTAATGTTTATATATATTTTGGATAGCCAATGCGATGGGCCATAATGCATTGGCATGGCCTTGTTCTTGTGAAGTCATCATACCCATAAGTCATGTATGTTTCAAATTTATATACATAGGATGTGCTCATGTGCCTTGTATCATCATTTTTGTGTTTCAAGTTTGAGCTTCAAGGTATGTGGGGGATCTACTTTTGTTTAGAACCTACATTCCTAATTTTTTTCATCTCATCCATTGTCTTAACTTTATGTTTTCCTCTATCTATACTAGGAGCAACACTACGAGGCTTGGTTGTAGAAATAGGGCTAGTATGAGAGCCTAATTGCTTGCCCCTAAAATTATAGTCTCTAAACTTGAAAAATCATAGCCTTAGTTAAAGGCTTAATATATTCTTCAAAAGGTTTTTCAATCTTATACCTTTTCTTCGTCATCTCTTTGAGGTGAGCAAAGCTATGTGCTAGTATCTCATTTTGCTTTGGTGCATTGATATAATTTCCCCATCAAAGTATTTAACTCCATGTTAATATTTATTTAATGCATCCACATACTCACATGAATATACTTCCTCTATATTTTTCTCAAGTTCACTTTCAACATCATAGGTTGCATCCTCATTGTACTATTGTTCCCTTTCTAATAATAGAGTAACCACTATACATTTAGTAGGATTATGTGGCATGTAACATGGATCATAGCAAGGAAGTTCTTCTTTCATATTAACCTCATCCATTCTCAATGGGTGTAAGTCTCTTTTCCACTTGACTTGTGATATATATGCCTCTTAGTTGCATGATTCCCACCTTTATGTGGCTTCTTGGTTCTAACTAAATTGTAAGGGATATTAACTAGGTGTGTGCTATCAAGATTGTGTTTCCTATATCTAGGAGGTGGTAACCCTTTCTCATTTATTTCCATTCTATAAGATAGGCCCTTTAAGGAACCCACAAGCTTATCTCACTTATCACCCATGGATGACAGTTTGCTAGGATAACTCTTCTTAGGTGAAGATATTTTTCATATCAACTCACTTAATATGCTTAACTAAATCTTTTATGCTTCCTTCAATGTTTATATCCAAAGCATAATCTTATCTCAAAGTTTGAGGGCTCTTATCTCTCAGATAAAATCCTATTTTTGAATCAAAAGATACATAATACATAACCAAACACATAGCTTGATTTGTCCTTAAAGAATGAGGTACCTTTCTCATTGTAGTAACAAATCTATTGTTAAATTCAATAATATATTCATTGATCCCTTTTATTATAGTAGTTAACTCATGAATATGAAATTTAGGATCTACTCTATCTCCATACTACATTTTAAAAAATCTCATGAATTCATCCCATGATTTGAACACTTTGATTAGAAAGAATTCTACAAAACGTTATAACACTTTTCTCTAAAGACTAAACAAATAATTTCATCATGACATCTTCATCTCCTATATCATAATAATTAGTTATATTAACAGAGTTTCCTAAGTGATTTTTGCTAATGATTTCATCATTCCCTTGGAATATAGGACTTTTACCTTTGATTTCATTAGGCACTAGGTTAGGGTAGTTCAGAATCCCAACAAAGTCTATCTATCTCTAACAAATCCTAAGGGTAGTCTCATAGGCTAAGGTCTTTGCATATTTCTTCTAGGAGGAGGCCTTTTATTATTTTGGGGATGAGGATCCTGATATGCTAGATTAGGCTAATAGAAAGTTTGATTAGGAGTAGTTTGTCTAGCATTGTGACCTTGTTTTTTTATCATGTTGAGTCTGCTTTCAAGAAATTTGATCTTGTAGATAGTCAGACCTAGCTCTAAGATCATCAAGTAGTTCCAACTATTTATCAACATGTTGAGTAGTGTACATGTGATTCTCTATATTAGGTTGAACAATTTCTTGGTCTAAAATTAGTTCATAGGCACCATGAAAGAATTGTTGATGTTTTGGTTCCTCATGTGAAAGAGTAGGTGATAGCTAACTAAAGGACTTATCTTAGAAGGATTTGTTCTAATCACATTATGAAGTTGGTTTGGAATGATTTGGGTTCTAGCCTTATCTCTTCTAGCCTTAAATTTTTTGAAGTTATAATCAAATTGATTTGTTCCTTCTAATAGATCTTACAAACTTATTAGTTGAATAATTAAATATATATTTAGTTCTAAGATCTACTAGAATTTTTTCCTTCTAGAAGAACCTACAACCTATTCATAGGAATAGGTAGTAGTTGACTTACCTATATCCTTATCTCTCCACCAAAGTTGTGACCTTATCACTGGAGCACATAGATCCTCCATCTCAAGAGAAAGATTTAAATTACGATCAATTTTGAAGGTTAATCATATGCTTTCCATATTGAGTATTCAAGTAGTTATTTCAACTGGTTTTACTAGAATAGAGTCACCGCTCTTCACTGAAGAAGAGAACTTGAACAAGGTCATAATAGAGTGCTTTGAATCAATTCCTATCACCAATTTAAACTTCAATAATGTGCTAGTATCAACATAACTAGAGCTTTAAACAACATAACAAGTTTTCATTAGATTCCTAACAATGATGTCATTTGTTAGTGATCTAAGTTGTTTGCCATAGTCCTAGAGAATTAACTCAAGACTTAAATGTAGGGATATATGTAAATTTAGAGTAATGAGGAAAAAATCATGATCATATTGTAGATAGTTATGGGCTAATTGGCAAGAGTGGGTGGCTCTTCTACACTTTTGGATCTACATGGCCAAGGAAGGTAATCCTATAGGTCTATTATAGGACAAACATCACACAAGGCCTTTCAACTAAGCCATACCCTATGTATAAATAACAACCCAAAGAGTTAGTATACATTCATTAAATTAGATCACCGATTACTACAAACCTAAATACCTCTTTACAAAGTAGATAAAAATAGGATATATATGCAACCAAGGACACAAAAAAGTTTTTCTTCCCCAATGTGATTTTAGTTGCAAGATCATACTTCATACACAAATTTAAAAAAATACATTAATGCATAATCTTCTAGAGATTATTAATAAGATTAAGATCTCATTTGATATTGTAGAGTTTAAGATTACTAAATTTTAGAATACTGGTAGTACAATATTAAGTTAAGTTAATGAAAAGAGTCAATGATTCTTGAATTATGTTTGAATGGTGGAAGGATCAACCATTGAGTGACCAATGCTTTAAAATCTATGGCCGATAGAGTTAAGCTTTGAAATCTAAATAAGTCTGAGTGTATTAGCAAGATATGAATTAATACCAAATAGTGAATGAGAGGTGCATTTAGAATCCTATTAGTCTAGCTATATTTCATCCAAGTACACATCTAAATCTACCAAAAACTTCATACAACCAAGCATTACACATCTAAATCTACCAAAAACTTCATACAACCAAGCATTCTTCAACAATCCATAATTGATCATAAATATTCCATAAGTTATATTGAAAAGATTTTCCAAACACTTTAAGAGAATTTTACAAATTACTATGACAATTAACTAATCAAAATGTAACAATAGGCTAGTAATTGTAGCCTTAGAGATATATACCTATCCACTAAATATTTAGCCAAATCTAGAGACTAGATCATGGAGAGGAGTTTTTGCATATAAGCACCTTCTTTAGACTTACAATACATGAGGGTGTTGCCACAATAATGGGTTACACTTTCTGGGACATCTTGATTTTTGCTGAAATCACACATTTTTAGAAAATATAATGTTTTAAGTGTTGAAAGGTTCCATTTAAAGGATTTTAATTGAAGAGGGTTTGATCAAATCCCCTTAGGTCAAACCCCCTTGGATATAACCCCACTAGTTTTAAAACATACCTATAATGGAGTCTCCTCTACACCTATCAAAATGCTGATAAAAAACCACTTTTGATTTACCTTTTAGGGGATCAAATGAATTCATTTAAAACTTATGTTTTGTAAGTATGTAGTCCTTATTATAAGCTTCCGAAAAAGTATAATTTTAAATATATTTAATTTGATTATTATATTTATTTTTTATTTCTTGTGAATGTAGGTTTTTCAATGAACATCAAGTTCTTTGTTTCACACACAAAAAAATAGGAAAATAGAGAAAAAAAATTCTAAAAAATACATGTCCTCTAGGTATTGATGTCCTTATTCCAAAAAAAAAATTGAATTCTGATACATACAAAAAAGTTATGCTCTTTATAGTACACATATGTCTAAAGTGTAATTGGTTTGACTTCAAAACTTAATTGAAAAAAAAATTCAATAAAACATTATGAAACCAAATGCATCCTCTAGATATTATAGTTACAAATCTAAATTTGAAAAAAATAGAATTTTATCCTTCATAGAAAAAAAATTATGTGGTTTATGGTACACATCACTCTTTAAAAATGGCATTTGCTGTTAAAAACTATTGGCAAGTTGGCATATTGTGTTGTGTGTTGGCATTAATGTCAACATATACAATTGCTAGGTCAAATGCATGGCAGCATTTGTTGTGAAAGTTCAGTCTTCTGGAAGAAGCATGTCTAATGACA
Organism: Cunninghamia lanceolata; assembly: GCA_027924645.1. NCBI lineage: Eukaryota > Viridiplantae > Streptophyta > Pinopsida > Cupressales > Cupressaceae > Cunninghamia > Cunninghamia lanceolata. Next base: position 1,081,476 of record BSBN01000070.1, read on the forward strand.
AAGGGAATTGCAATTGTATGTAATGTTAAAAGGGCACTCATTTAGGAGATATAGGATCAATCATTTTTGTATCAATGTTTATATGTATGACATGAGTGTAGCATCATGGTAGTTTACATCAGGATTATAATTTTCTCCATTGTAGTATGGATTGATATCTAGGTTTTGTCCACAAAATTTAAGGGTTTTCTTATGATATTTCAACATACAAAGAAGACAAGACAATATATGATCTTTTGTTCTTTGTCACAGATAATCAAGTTCAAAAGTGATGGGGACAGATTTCAAGTTAGTATTATCATTATTGAAATGCTAAAGGGTTATTAAAGTTAGGATCTAAATCCTTTTAGATACTAAACCCTAATCCCTAAATCAAAGTTTCAAAGTGGACTTAAAACATTAAAGTTCCTTTTCTTTTATTTCAAGCTCAAAAGGAATCATGTCAATCTTATGATTTCATCTGGTTTATCCTCTGAAAAAAGTTTCTTTCGGAAGCTGTGGATCAAAACTCAAGTCAGTGTTTCTTAATGAAAGATTAGGGTTTGAAAGTGATTGAAGACCTAACCCTAAAGCCTTCTAAACAAGTCACAAAATGCACTTTTCATTGACGGGTTCTTTTTTGTTTTATTTTGTCAGTGACTTGATATTGCTGGTCACTTATAACTTAAGTGACAACCTTAAGCCACCATTATCATCTGGTGATCAGCCCCTCATCCTAGTGGTGACCAGCTTCTCCCTTTGATAGTTTATAAATGGGCGCTAAAGTTTCCATCAATGGTGCATATTTAATCTTTTGAGTGCACAAAAATCTTCATCAACAATGATCATTCAAACCCTAATGGCTATCTCTAGAGTTTGTTCTTTGACGGGTAGCTACCCGTATTTTCTAATTGCAAGCATTTTGACATTTTTGTTAACTATTTTCTTGACTAATTGTTTGTCAGTTTCAAATGATTTTATTTCTATGTGTTCTGGGGTATTGAGAGGTTTTTGATGACAGGGTTTTCATGTTCAATTTTTTGGGTGTATAGTTGTTGATAGATCAGTGAAGAAATATGTTTGAATGATTGAAGAAATGTGAACTTATTGATGATACTACATAAAAGTAGTTTGATGATGTGTTTTTAAATCATGTAATGATTTTCTCCATCTAAGCAGTAGGGGTGTGGTTTTTGGCTGGTAATGTATATATCATGAGTGAGAGTTGAAGGGGTTTTTGAATATCTATTTTTCAAGATAAGAGTGTAAAAAGAGAGGAGGTGTATTAGTGTTTTTTTTCTATAAATTGTATTGGACTCGTTTGGAAGAATAGAGTAGTAATGTAGATGTATTAGTGTGTCCATTGATGACTTCAAAAGTGTCTTGATTTTGAATATCTCCACATAGAAGTGATTGAGCGAGAGAGTTACAAAATCTATCTGTAACCTATGATATCAATGTGAATAGAGAAGTACTCTATATTTTTCATTTATTTGCATTGGAGTTGGTGCTCCTAAACTTGCAAGGGGTTGGTGCTCCTAGGGTTGGTGCCCTGAATTGTAATCAGTGAGATTCTATGTACGAGTGAGGCTTGCATTGTATAAGTGATCAGATATTTTATGAGGCTAGATTTGGAAAGTGGATCCAAGCAGCATTTCTCCCTTGGCTTTTCCCATCTAGGGTTTTCCACGTATATGCATGTGTTGTGGTGTGTCTTATGTGATCTCAGTTCTTTCTAAGTGTCTTGATGTGAATGAATTAATTTTTGTGTACCACTGATTCACCCCCCTCTCAGTGGTCTAGTGTGCTGCAACAATTGGTATCAAAGCAACAGGTTCCTTACGAAAGTTTAATAAACTTGGGTTTATCTTGGTAGTGGAATACCATGGCAAAAAGAAAAGGAAATAAGGGAAGAAGAGGTGATAAGAAAAATGCTAATCAATAAGCACCAATCAAATCAAATGATGAGTTGGGGCATGTCAATTAACATAAGAAGTGATGTATCTAAAAGAGAGGACAACCTTGTGGTTGAGAATAATGACAAAGAAAGGAGACATTCAAATGAAGAAGAAGAGGTCAAAACTGATCTAGAGGATGATGAAGAAGTAAGTCTTGAAGAAGACTCTATTATGCTTACAATGTGGTTGAAAAACTTAAAAAATAAAACTCAAGACTAAAGTTGCAGCTTCAAGATGAAAAGGTATCCAAGGCCAAAGCACTTTCAACTCTTGAAGAAGTGGAAAAATTGATCATGGATTTAAAGGTACAAGTTGAAGAAGTTAAGAAAATAGAAGGAGAAGTAATAAATTACTTAAAGGCAAAAGAGGTAGATTGTGAAAGATATGAGTTAGAGATCGTTTCCTTGAGAAAGGAACTAGAAAAGACATCCTCCAAGTTGCACAAGAACCTTCAATTTGAAAAGAGCACTGAATGTTTAGATGAGATATTAAATTAGTGGAGATCACCTTTCAAGAAGATAAGACTTGGTTATAAAGAGGACTCTAGTAAGGCACAATAGAAGTCAAATGAAGCCCCCATCAAAAGTGAAAGAAGCAAGAAGAAGGAAGATCATGTTCCACAAAAGGAAAGAACCCCTCCACAAGCCAACAAGAACAAATTCAGAAGATTTTTCCATCCAGAACAACATCAAATGACCAGGTTAAAAAATTCTTTTCATGGTTATTACTATTCTTGTCATGAATTTGGTCATAGAGCAGTAGAATGTTGGATGCATGCAAGAAAAGTTGATTGGAATAAAAGTTCTTATGATTTAGCAAATAGAAGATGTAATATACTATGTTATAAATGCAACCATCTTGGTCACATTGCAAGAGACTGTAGTACACAAATAAGAAATGATGGTTTTATATTTTCAAGAAGCTATAATTCTTTTGTTCCTCTAGTTGGTTACAAGGTCATATGCTATAAATGCAATAACTTTGGGCATAGAGCACAGTATTGTAGAAGTAGTTTAATGGAACCATCTAGACATAACAAAAAGATAGACACTTTGACCAAGCAAAAGAAAGAACCTATGAAAGTTTGGAGAAGAAAACAAGAGCAAGAGAAGAAAGAACCTAAGCTTATGCATATTGCACAAGAGGCATCACTAAGTACATAAGGAGTAGCATGAGTTTAGGGGGAGCTGATCATTGTTTTATCATTCAACTCCATGGAGAAGACAAAGAGGTTGTGTTAGTAGGAGTGGAAAGCTATTAAATGATTATCATAAAGTTATCAAGAAGACTAAATACAAGGAAAGAGTTATTGATCCACCATTTGAATAGCTCTTTGTTCAAGATCAAGGAGTCCCAAGGCTCTGTCTAACAATGGAGAACTTATTTGAACCTTTATAGGCTCTACCAAATAGAATACAGATTAGGAAAAGATTAGCGAACACAATGCCAAGATAGTGGTAGGGAAATGCAAAAATATTAAATAGAAAGTTGTGAAGTTTGAGGATATTTGCAAGCCATAAGGTTCTTTGAAGTATTACAAATACAAATCCATGTAGGTGAAGGCAGAGACACATAAAAAAAATATAGTGATCAAGGTCTGCACACAAAAGATAGTGAAAGACAAGAAGTCTGGACATGTTAGAGAGGATAATGCACGGTAGTTAGGGATGCCATGGAATAGTCATAGAGATCACAAAAAGGTGAGATACAAAGCAAACAGAGCTAAATTATGCAATGGATGAGACATTTTTGAAGAGTAGTTCTCAAAGAGGGGCAATCCATAAAGATTGTCTTAGGAAAGGTATACAAGCTGAGTGACATGTTAGACCTGCCATCTTAAGAGATGCCATAGTCAACAAAAGGATCACAAAAGGTAATTAAAAAAAATGGTGAGTAGGGATTACTAGGTAATGAGAATGATCTTGTACAATCTTAAGTTTAGACTTTGATATAAAAACCCTATCATAACCCAATTTTGACAAAACATAGAGTCATTATTAGTTACATTCAAGTGAAGAATGGACAAGGGCATGTTAGAGATGAGCGACAGTGATAAAACAATATCCTTTGTCAAAAGTTGTCTCAAGACACTGAGTTTGTCACTGTGGTCAAGAACTTTGCATGAGAGGTTTATCAAGATTGTAGATCTTAGTAAATAATTGCCATTGATTCAAGACAAAAAGAAAATGATCTCATGTCTAAAGACTATGGGTCATTGTCATAAAAGTGAGTTATCCTAATACTGTGTAGTGGACAAAGCATTGGCAAGGGGGAGTGACAATCCACAGTGTAAAATGGATAGAGGTTACAGTCCAAGAGAGCACAGTGCATAGTTGACAATGATGATGCATGCAAAGTATGATAGTGTAGGATTATGGAATATTGTATGATGAAATATGCCAAGGGATAGACATGAACATGTCTCTAAAGTATAATACTCAAGTTTACAGTGAAGACAGATCTTGGGGTAATGAAAGGTGTGAAGAGCTTCATTCCAGGGACATGTTACAAATTTAAAGAAGCATGTAAACGTGTTATGAGATCCTAATGAGTTCATATTTTAGCTTTTAAATACCTTTCTCACAACCCTAGATGAATAAAGAAATGTATGAGTTGCTAGTGTTTATGAAGGGTGTGAAGAAGTTCTAAGGGTTATGGGGATGTCCTTTCTTCAAGGCCTATACCTACATATACGTCTCAAGACTTGACAAAGAGCTCCACTGAAGGCAGTGCTCACAAACACAAGTCAGTGATTTTGGTAGATAGTAAGGAGGTTTAAAAAGAAATCAAAGGTTTATAATGCTCACTAATTGTTCTTAGTAGAATCAAGAGGAAAATCTACAAGACTTGTCATTAAACTTGATAAAGAGAAAATTAAATAAAGAGCAGGCATACAAAGGTTGAGAAGTTTTGTCTAAGTTCGATAAAGGTTTTGAAACCTATCAAAAGTATTGCACATTCAAGGGATGAAGACATAATGAAGAAATCTATCACAATCATGTGTGAGGATAGTAAACCCCAGAGAAAATCTATAAGGACAATGATGCAAAGAGCTATATGAAGGACTATGATAGTAGCACTGTGAAGGGATCACTAATCCTCAAGGTTACTAATGAAGTTGGAAAGTATGCAAATATTACAACCCTAAGAGATTCAAAGTATGGCAGAAATCCTTAAGAAGATGTAGAGATGATGCTAGGGAGAAAATCTACATAAAATGTAGAGATAGAACAAGAGTAGAGTAGATTGAAGATAATGATATGGTCTTATAAATGGTATAGTTTCAAGGGGAGCTTCTGATCTTCATTCTACATCTTTGGAACTAAGACATTGCATGTGCAGTGATGTATGTATCATGTTGTATTAGTTTAGGCATGTTGTCTCTAGTTCAGTTGTATTCAATGGTGTATCACATATTCCATGATTTATCCTTCATAATTGTATCATGTTAAGTGTAGTGCCAGTCTATGCAATGATATCACAAGGTGACAATCATATAGTTTTTCCATGGTATTGGTTTGATTAGTTAGTACATAGTTTCCCATGATGTTATAGATTAGTAAGGTACATGATAGTAAGGTGCAAGATAGTGTGTGGTAAGGTCTCAAGTGTATTGGTAATCAATGATCAGTGATAGTGTATTTTCTAATAATCATTATACAGTGACATCAGATACAGTGGTACCAATGATATAGGTATCCATTAACAATAGTTTTTGACATGGTTCTTTTAATTGGTATATACAGTTGTAGTGTCCAACCACTCTTTGACCAGTACATGTATTATACAATGATTGCTACATGTCTTTGATCACAGTGATATATATACAGTGTATTGTGAATGACATCCAATCAGTGGCAATGATCATGACCATTAGTGATAGTGTCACATAGGGGGAGTTGTAGTATCAAAAGAAGTACCTTGTGGAATATTGTGTTCTATTGTCCACACCCTTTGCCATTGATGTCAAGGGGGAGTAATGTCATCACTTGCAATTGCAGGTTGTTTGCAGATTGGTTTGTAGGTTGATTGTCTTGATTGTCAGACAAGACATTTGTACAAATTGTTGCAAAAGTGAAAAAGTGAAATTGCATTTGTATAATGTTGCCATCAATGCCAAAGGGGGAGATTGTTGGCAAGTTGGCATATTGTGTTGTGTATTGGCATTAATGTCAACATATACAATTACTAGGTCAAATGCATGGCAGTATTTTGTTGTGAAAGTTTAGTCTTATGGAAGAAGCATGTCTAATGTCAAAGGGGGATTGTAGTTGTATGTAATGTTAAAAGGGAACTCATTTAGGAGATATAGGATCAGTAGTGTTTGTATCAATGTTTATATGTATGACATGAGTGTAGCGTCATGGCAGTTTACATTAGGATTATAATGTCCTCCATTGCAGTATGGATTGATATCTAGGTTTTGTCCACAAAATTTAAGGGTTTTCTTATGATATTTCAACATATAAAGAAGACAAGATAGTATATGATCTTTCATTCTTTGTCACATATAATCAAGTTCAAAAGTGATGGGGACAGATTTCAAGTTAGTATTGTCATTGTTGAAATGCTAAAGGGTTATTAAAGTCAGAATCTAAATCCTTTTGGATACTAAACCCTAACCCTAAATTAAAGTTTTAAAGTGGACTTAAAACATTAAAGTTTCTTTTATTTTATTTCAAGCTCAAAAGGAATCATGTCAATCTTATGATTTAATTTGGTTTATCCTCTGACAAAAGTTGCTTTTGGAAGTTGTGGATCAAATCTCAAGTCAGTGTTTCTTAATGGTAGATTAGGGTTTGAAAGTGGTTGAAGACCTAACCCTAAAACCTTATAAACAAGTCACAAAATACACTTTTCATTGATGGGTTATGTATATCAAAAAATTTGGATTTATAAATGGAAATGATCAAACAATTGAAATGCATAACCTAAACCCAAATCATTCAATACCTTGAAGATGCAAGATGAGCTTGATTGATTGATCGCTTTGTTGTGTTGATTTCTCGATTCTGCAGCATAACATTGATAAGGAGATAGATGATGGATGGTTGATGGTTGATAGATGCAAGCTAGGTAGATGAAAGAGGATAGATAATGGCTTGATATGAAAATTCAGCAGAGTGAGGTTGCATGAAGAAGAATCCTCCATTCTCCAATGGCTCAAGAGAGGCTTGTTTTATAGGAAAGGCTTGGTTCAAATGGATGGCTAGGATCAATTAGGGCTTTAGATGAAATGGATGGATAGGATTAAGTTAGGTTTCCTTGCACATTAAGAAATTGTAGTCAATTGACATGTGGCAAGGGAAGATAAGGCTTAGGTGTGCTTGTGTAGATAAATACTAAAATTAGGTCCCATTAGTTGTGCATGTGAAAGATAAAAGTTGTAACACATGATTGACTGGACAAGTGTTGGAATGTGATGAAAGATGAGGACTTAATTCAAATAAAATATTTGAATTAGTTGTGGTATAGTTGGAAATTAATTAAATAAATAAAATTTATTTAATTAATTGGGATGAGGATATGATAAATAGGATTTATGCATGTGAAATTAATTAAATAAATAAAATTTATTCAATTAATTGGCTAAGTGGGATTAGGATGGGATTAAGATGGGATTTTAATTAAATAAATAAAATTTATTTAATTAATGGGATTAAGAGTGGGTTTAGGACAAAATGCTACATGATATTTAGGATAATGTTTTTGACAAGGTGTTGCTAGACATACACAAATTTGGGACAAATTTGGGTGTCTACAGGTTCTTTTTTGTTTTATTTCGTCAGTGACTTGATATTGCTAGTCACTTATAACTGAAGTGACAACCTTAAGCCATTGTTATCATTTGGTGACCGGCCACTCATCCTAGCAGTGACCAGATTCTCCCTACCATAGTTTATAAATGAGCGCCAAAGTTTCCATCAATGGTGTAGATTTAATCTTTTGAGAGCATGAAAATCTTCATCAACGATAATCATTCAAACCCTAATGACTATCTCTGGAGTTTGTTCTTTGATGGGTAGCTACCTGTATGTTCTAACTGCAAGCAGTTTGACAGTTTTTGTTCATCAACGATAATCATTCAAACCCTAATGACTATCTCTGGAGTTTGTTCTTTGATGGGTAGCTACCTGTATGTTCTAACTGCAAGCAGTTTGACAGTTTTTGTTAACTATTTTCTTGACCGATTGTTTGTTAGTTTCAAATGATTTTATTTCTATGTGTTTTGGGGTATTGAGAAGTTTTTGATGATAGGGTTTTCATGTTCAATTTTTTGGGTGTATAGTTGATAGATGAGTGAAGAAATATGTTTGAATGACTGAATAAAGATGAACTTATTGATGATATTGCATAAAAGTAGTTTGATGATGTGTTCTTAAATCTTGTAATGATTTTATCCATCTAAGCAGTAGGGGTGTGGTTTGTGGCTGGTATTGTATATATCATATGTGTAAGAGTTGAAGGGGTTTTTGAATATCTATTTTTCAAGATAAGAGTGTAAAAAGAGAGGAGGTGTATTAGTGTTTTACTTTGTAGATTGTATTGGACTCGTTTCACAGATTAGAGTAGTAATGCAAATGTATTAGTGTGTCTATTGATGACTTTGAAAGTGTCTTGATTTTAAATATCTTCACATAGAGGTGATTGAGTGAGAAAGTTACATAACCCATCTATAACCTATGATATCAATGTCAACAGAGTAGTACTCTATATTTTCAGTGTATTTGCATTGGAGTTGGAGCTCCTAAACTTGCAAGGGGTTGGTGCTCCTATACTTGCAAGGGGTTGGTGCTCCTAGGGTTGGTACCCTAAATTGTAATCAATGAGATTCTATGTGCCAGTGAGGCCTGCATTGTATAAGTGATCATATATTTTGTGAGGCTAGATTTGGATAGTGGATCCAAGCAACATTTCTCCCGTGGTTTTTCCCATCTAGGATTTTCCGTGTAAATGCATGTGTTGTGGTGTGTCTTGTGTGATCTCAGTTCTTTCTAAGTGTCTTGATGTGAATGAATGAATTTTTGTATATTATTGATTCACCCCCTCTCTTAGTGGTCTAGTGTGTTCCAACAAAAACTAGTTATCGAGTGAGATGGAAAAAGAAATGCAATTTGATTCCAAAAATAAAAAATATATATTTAGAATCTACAGACAAAATGTCACAAATCACTAGTTTGCATCATCTTCAAATTCCTCATGGTTTAGTAGCTATAGGTGTCTGAAAGTGAATATTTAGTTCAAAATGTTCATTTCAATGTCAAGTTTGGCCAAAAAGTGTAACCCACTATTGTGGGATCACCCATGAAAAAAACAAGAATAAAACATGAACTACAAGATTGACACCATAGAGCATACTAGACTAGAGGACACAACCATAACTTCACCAAAATAAGTTATGTAAATATCTAATTGATGTTAAAATAAACTCAATCAGAACTTGACACCTATACCAATCTCTTGGCCTTGTCACCACATTTCACTTCTATTATGTTTTCAACAAGTTTGTTGCAACAACAATTTTATTCAATCACTAATTACTAAACACATAAGGCACACTCAATCAACATAGGTAGAATAATTTTGGTGCTTACATACTTTGACTACATGTATCACCACACAAGTACAACATAACACATTCCAAGGAAAAAAAACTCCCTTGATTTCTAGGGAAATCATCCTTAGAGTTGCATGTTATTATGTTTGGAGCAATTGAATCTTATATATCCTTGGCCATTGTATGCATACATACCATATATCTCATACCCTAGGTGCAAACTTATCCCATAGACTTAGAAAGAAACATGGGCTCTATCTTGTTATTATTGACTTCTTTAACTACCTCTTTTGCACATGACAACATAACTTAAAAAATCAAATTATCCTGTACTATGTCACCTTAATTCTTCCACCACTATAAAAAAACCTTTTACCAACTAGACACTTAATGGTTTACCATTCCCCAAATGGACCTGTAGACACCTAAAAATGTCTTCTACCATCAAACCGACTCCTGACATCCCTAAACATATCAATTTCCCTTCTAAACAATTAATTAAATTTTATTTAATTAATTACCCCTTTCATTTTCCAAATTCACACCATTTTATCCCCAAAATTGAATTAATCTCATTAATTCAATAGTCCAAACCTTAGCTAATAGATTTAATAAATATGCAATATTTATTAAATTAATTTCCCCCTTTCCACTAAATCCAATTAATTAGTTAAAACCATGATTAACTAATTAATTCAGCCTATAATTGACCTATCCTTACCCTAAACAATTAAATAGCTATTATTTAATTGCCTACCCTAGCCTACCTCATCATAGCCCTAAGATTAATTAAATAAAACCCCTATTTAATTAATCCTAACCCCTTCATTTGGGTGGTCAAACCTTGTTTAACACCCTTCCCCACATCCTCCAAATAAAAAATTGAATTAAATCCACATAAGTCAATTTGTTATTTAAAAACATCCCACATCACATTTATTTCTCCTTACAACCCCATACTCATTTATTTCCTCTCTTCCCCAAATGAATTTTTAATTCATTTACATTCCCCCATATGAATCTTTTATTCCAAAATAATCCTTCACCCCCATGCTCATTAAATAACCCCTTTTCCCAAAATGAATAAAAGAATCACTTTTATTCCTAGCCCTCCATTCATTCAAGATTGAATCTAGGCCGTCCACATCACTTTTATCCTCCACCATTGATCTTCGAAATCAATCTCCACCCTTGGATCAAAATCCCTTCCAAAAATCTATAAATAGAACCTCTCCCAAGCCATTTTCATCATCCAAGTCTATGCAAAGTCATAATGCCAAAATCACTCTTGAGCTAGGATTGTGAGTTGCACAATTTGAATAGCATTTCACATTAGAATCCATTGTCTAGGGATAATCTTGTCTTTGGAACTTGTTTTGGGTGCATGGTTCCTCTCCCTTGATGATATTGGGTCTTCAAGTGAGGTATAACTCTTGTGATTTATTGCATATTAGTTTGTATTCTTACCTTATTTGATAATCTAATCTACATTGGCACGCCCGGTGGGACCCACAAGGTCCAAAATCTAATCCATTTTTTGGTGAGTTTTTGTGTAAGGAATGTGTGTTTATAGGTGTGGCGCCATCCTACCACCGCAGCGACGCCATCACTAGCTGGTTTTAGCGCTATTTCCTGTTTTGGCGCTATTTTTGTGCAACACATTTCCTTTTTACTAACCCACTCAAAAGGTCTTTCTCTTGTGATCTCTCTGCAGTTTTTGGCATTTGAGTGCTCTCTGTTTCCACAGAGATCTATAAATTACAAGGGGAGGTTATGTGTAAATCTTTGCAAAAAAATCTAAAAAACACACATTGGCTTTTGTTTGTCATCTTATTTTTCATTTGTGTGGACTAACAAGGCTAACAAGATGTCATATGTGTGCAACCTAATCCTCTAGGTTGTTATCAAATCACCTTTTTTTGCAGGTCAGACTCGTTCAGTGTCGTATCGGCGCTATCACCCAAATTGGCGCTATCCGCAGACAAAAACCAGGGCGCTGACTAATTTTGCAGTGACGCTTTTATATCTATATTATGACGCTATTATTTATTGTAACGCCTTATGTAGTTTGTATTAGCGCTAAAAATTGTATTAGCGCCTTCAATGTAATATTGTAGCGCTATATTCTATTGTGGCACTTTTAGGGTCTGTTATTAGTGCGATACATTTAATTGACACCATCTGTGTAAGTCGAGTTATTCTGCCTGCAGTGGTGCTATTTAATATCTGTTTTAGCGCTATTTTGGAAAACTTACTTTTCTGTCTGTGTAGGTACTGACAAGTTTGTTGCAGGTCATATTGCAGGTACTAACAAGGTTTTTGTAGGGTGGTTTGATTTCTAGTTAGCAAATACTTTGATTTTGCAACTTAAAATGAACCCTTCGCATGTTAGTTAGTCAAACATTTCGATTTGGTGCAATTAAAATTGAATAAGCAAACTTTTGTGTGAAGTGTGTGTGCCAAAACATTTACTTTGGTATTCTAAAATCTACAATTTGTGTGCCAACAACCAACAAATCCAAACACTTCAATTTGGGCTTTAAAAAAAGAACCACAAATTGCATAAATCGAAATCATTTTGGTTAAAAAGAACAACAACTTGCATTTTTCATGCATCTAATCAAGAAAATCATTTTAAAAAGTGTGTGAAGTGTCTTGTGCTCTTTTTGCTTGTGGTGTGAAAGTGTATGCTCTTCCCTCGCACCATTTTGGTGACCTTGGGAATCAAAAGCTTCTCACAAAACTTGCATTAATCACACCCAATCTAATCCAAAGATCTAAAATGAACCATGTTTAGTGTGATGCAATCATAGAGAATACGTATGCTCTCCCCTCGCATCTTTGTATGAACTTGGGGATCAAAAGTATTTTTTGTGATTGTATTACTTTGTAAACTTTAGAGGGCCTGCCACCCTGCTTCGAAAGGTGGGAACGACCCAAGAGGCATCAAGCTAAAGCCAAGCTCTTCCAAGCCGCTATATAAAATAAGGTGTTTGGGACGAAAGTCTCAAGCAACAGGTGTTGTTGTGTTATACTGACAACCAACCTCCCTCAAAACCCTCCAAGGTGTAACCCTTGGAGGCTGGGAGACTCCATAATGGAAAGTAGTGCTACCACACATATAACCACCTGAACAGATGCCCTTACTATGAACCATTGTTTAGCAAGCCAAAATCCTTCTATTTGTTGGCGCAGAAGGGAAACCTTTGAAGCGGCCCCGATTCATGTGGTTCTTAGCCGAGGTAGTAGGGATAATCTAAAGGTTTGGTGAGGGACAAGCCTTATAAGAAACCCAGATCTTGGTATGCGTGAGAAGTGTGTGCAATTGTAAGGAGGAGCTGCTGCTACCAAGATCCTGGAGCTACCTGCTTTGAATAGGCACAGCTAGGGGATTCAACAAATACTGTCACATTCTCAGCTTAGGTTGTTCAAAGTGCTTGTTAAATGAAATCACACATCTTTTTTGTCAAAACAAAGCAAAATCTTGATTGTTGTGTGATTATTGTGCTTGAATTATTTGCAACAACATTACCAAGAGACAAAACAAATCATTTGATCACATTCCAAACAAAGAAAATCCAAAATTGCCATAAAAAATCTATCTTTTAGGACCTTGACAAACACTATCTTGTTTTAGCGCCATATCTGTCTGATAGTGGCGCCATTCCACCTGTGGATTGGCGCTATTCTCAGATTGACTTGCCTAAAGTAGAGACCTATCCATTTGAGATCCTCACCATCTGCACTGCCATAATCCATAGTCACACTTCAGAAATCCGACAACAGTACATCCATTTTCCTCCAAAATTTTCTAAAATCACACCTTCTCTTTGACCTTAGAGGATTAATCACCACCATTGTTGGACCCCTTTGCTACATCAAACCTACATCATTTTCATATCCACCTCATCTTTATCAATATTTGCATACCTTTTGGACCAAACCAAAATCCTTGTCATAAGAAAATCATTCCCAAAAAAATTGCCAAAAAATTCCCAAAATCAAAACATCATCAAAGTCCGTCATCCTTTTGAGCTAAAGTTAGATCTAGATTTCATCATTCACATCATATCTTGCTTGGAAAGTCAATAGTCTATCTCCAAGTGAAATCATTATCCCTATTTGCGTAAGGTCATTAGTCTACCCCAAACAAAGAAAAATATCCATTCATGCAACCACAAATCTAAGTCCTACCTAAGCTCAATTTGTTGACTATCAAAATCATCCACATCAAAATCAAACATCCACAAAATCTCTTCAAAGAAAACGTCATCCATCACCTATCTCTTTGGTCTAAAATTGTGTAGAAAATCAATATCGCCCATCCATATCACCCTTAGGTTGAAACCTTTAGAAATACATATCAATCTTCCACCACATCTTCTCTTCTACTCCATCTCACTACCACATCCATCTTTGGGTCCAACATAATCAATCAGATTCTCTAAGGTCTCCATCCCCATCTCATCCTACATCTAGAAATCAACTCCATATACGTGCATGCCCATCATGAGATCACAAAGCAAAAAGAAGCAAGAAATGGCAGAACATTGGCCATTTGGCATGCCTAACACCAATAGCAACAACATGCCCATCTATCAAACATACAACCCATCTTCATACTTGTACCTCCCCCCATATGGTCCCAACGAAAATCCTTTTCATTACTTACAACAAAGACAACCAACACCACCACCACCAACACAAAACGTCCCCATCATTTCCCAAGATGATCTAGATGTCTTAAGCTTCACGCAAGATGCCGATAACATGGACCTCCTTGATAAAATCCTAAGGTCAGACCCAAGTAGATATCTTGATCATCTTCTCAAAATTGGTGCTCAACTCCCCCCCATCACGACATCATCACAACCATCCACTTCTACAATCATCCCTACCCCATCAAATACCCAAGCATCTACATCACATACCCAACCCACCATCTCTCAAACATCAACACCTACTGTATCCACCACCTCCACAACCTCAACAGCCACCACATCTACAATTCCCACATGTACTGCTATCCCTACCATCTCCCAACCTGTCGTCACTTCTACTACCACAACTACCATAAACCCTTCCGCTTCACAAATCACCATGGGCATACAAGGCAACATTATGCAAGAAAGTACCTCCACGAGTGTGCCCCCGCCCAACCCTCAAACCATTGCATACCTACGACAATTATTCTCACAAACACCTCGCAACACATCTAACCAATCCAATGTCCACATACCCAATGTCAACCCATCTAATGTCACCTACCCACATAATCCCAATCCCCAAATACCACCACATGTTCTCCAACAACTCCACGCGCATCAACAACATCAACCACCAATCAACCAAAACACCAACACGCAATACCAACACCTCAATCAAACAAATCCCCAATAACAAATCCCACCCCATCTCCAACATCTCACCAACCAACAGACATACATACAAAAAACACAACAACCACACGATCTCACAACCGTCCTACAAGGCTTAATCCAAAAGGTAGATGACCTACAAATTGGGGGCAAACACAAACACTATTCCTTTGAGGATATTTGCCCCTACCCATTCAATCGCACATTGTACATGCCCCCTTTCCCCAAGAACTTCAAGACACCTAAATTTGACAAATACAAGGGAAAAGGAGACCCTAGGGACCACCTTAGGGGAGTTCTACATAGCTTGCTTAGAAGTCTCTAATAATGACACCTATCTAATGAGACTATTCCCAAGAAGCCTCAGCGGTCAAGCTGTTGAATGGTTCGCATACCTTCCCCTAGGTATTAGGACTTTCCCTGAGCTTGTGGAGAAATTTGTGAACCACTTCTCCTACAATTTCAAGCACGAAATGTCCATGACAGACCTTTGCAACACCAAACAAAAGAACGATGAAGCCTTCGTTTCCTTCTTGCAAAGGTGGAGAGGCTTAGCAAGCAAACTCCCATGGCCCATTCCTGAAAAACAACTCATCACCATGTTCATGGCCAACCTCACTCAGGAATTAGGGTTTCATCTACAAATACTTTGTGCATCTACCTTTGAAGAGGTCATCGACAAAGGCACCACCATCGAACGAGCCCTCATTGCCAAGGGCTCCATCAAACTGTATGACCACAAATCCAACAACAACAACAACAACTACAAATCTAATAACAACACCCCCAATACCAACAATAATGCCAACACACAATCAAATGATAAATCACGTTATTGGGGGAAGAACAAGAACAATCTGAATGACGGCATCACGGATGTGAAAGCCGTCCAACATATACAAAACCAAACACCTGCGTATATGTATGCAACAAATGTAAATAACCAGAGAGGCCCAACTAAACCACGCAAACCACGCAGACAATTCACACCCTTAGGGGAACCTGTCAAAGACATCCTTGATAGATGTCTCAAGCAAAATTTGATCATGCTCCCACCCGTTAGACCCCGTCAAGAGAATGAACTAAAAGCGGCATGGTACAATGAGAACGACTACTATGAATACCACCGCATTACAAGTCATAAAACAACTGACTGCATGCAACTAAAACATTGCATCCAAGACCTTATCAAACAAAATCTAGTCAGTCTCGATCATAGTGCCCAACTATCACCAAACGCCAACCTAGGAGCTTACAAGGATCCCCTACCTAATCATAACAAAGCCTCCTCGTCCAACCAAGCATATAATGTCACCCCACCACCCGCGTCTTACGACTCTATTGTAGGACGTATAGAAGAATCATCCCATCATGTCAATACAGTCACCATTCGAGCGCAAGCACCTGATTGCACTGTTACCACCTGCCATGGCCGTGTATCCATCCGCACAGCCCCTCCCACTGAACAAATTCCTGCATCCACATCAGACCCCCCACCTCCTTGTCCAACTGCACGTCCATCACCTACCCACCAGTATAACCTCCTAGAACACCTAGGAAAGACACCCACACAAATCTCCATCCTCGAGTTGCTTCACACATCTCCCCTTCATAAGGATGTCCTCGATAAAGCGCTCTTGCAAACACAAGTCCCTACCAACTTGAATGTAACTCAATTCCAAGCCATGGTAGGACACATTGCCGCACCCCATCATCTCACCTTCTTAGAAAAGGACCTACCCACCTCTGATCACATATATAATGATGCCTTGCACATTGAAGTCCACATCCACAAGCACACCATTAAAAGAGTCTTAATAGATGGTGGCTCCAGCCTCAACATATGCACTCTAAAACTGCTAAAACACTTGGGGTATTCTGATGTGGTTGTCGACACCAGCGAGTGCATCATGATCAAAGGCTATGATGACACTGAACGGCTCTTTGAAGGTACTATCAAGCTTCCATACAAGTGGGATAGAAAATATTGGAAACTAAATGTCAGGTTCTCGATCTCGACCTCCCCTACAACATCCTTCTCGGTAGACCATGGGTTCATGCCATGCAAGCCGTCCCATCCACCTTCCATCAATGCATCAAATTCCCCCACAATGGCACAAAAGTCACAGTCTATGCCGACCCTCGCCCCTTCCAATACTGTAGTTTTCTAGAAGGCCACAACCAAACATTCTGCCCATATAATAAAGCCATCGCTGAAGCCAATCCAACAACATCAGACTCATATATCGACCCCGCAAGCATTGCTTCCACTTCATCCCAAGCAACTCCACCACCTAAGGTCTAGATCAAGCTATCTGACATAGGATGTGGGGAATATGACCTACACGGCACCTCTTGTGTGGGCACATTACCCAATCCTAAGACATTCAGCATCCTAACAATAGAGACAGCCAATACAGTCATTATCAATTGCAAACCCTTGCCCATCTTCGAGAAGAGGCATCTCCTGGATCAGGATGTACTCGAAGATATCTCATCTTGGCTTTACAAGGATGAAGAGCCTGAGCAACAAGCCCCCACAATCCCAACAGAAATCTATGGCAAATGTTCTGAAATTGTCAAAAGCATGGGCTATAAAGGACAAGGTGGTATAGGCCTTCATGAATAGGGAATCGTGGAACCATTGCAAGCAACAAAGAATCCCTATACTCAAGGATTAGGGTATGGTCAACCACAACACATCCTCACTACCAGCGAGTGTATCTTAGCCGAGGTCGCTATGGTCTCCTTAGACGTCGACAATGTTAACGAAACGGGCCTTCACGACTCCTTTAGCCATTTCACCGACTTCTTCGACTCATCCATTTGTACCATTTACTCCATCACCACTCTCCCTTCACCCTCCAATGACTTGCCACTAGTTTACCTCGGCCTCATTGATTGGGACCAACGGGGACCTCCTGTCTTCGACATCGTACCTAACGACGAGGCCATCACTGAAATGATGGGGGTAAGAGATCACTTCCCTTTGGGAGATCATCGAGTAGGATACATAATGGAACTCCATCCAGATGCCTATTTCAGGGAGATAACCCCTTCTTCTAGTCACAAAAACACAAAAAGAAAAAATGGATCTGATGGTGAAAACTATTCCATGATAGTATCAGATCCCAAAATAGTAAAAATAAAAGATGTATCTCTTGGTGAAAACCTCCACGAGGTGCTAGGAGATGGAAGCATGGGCCTCCCTGAGATAGATAAAGTCTATCCAGACAGATCACCTATCTTGGTCGAACCAGCTTAGCAAATGAATCTGGGGACAGAGGAAGACCCGAAAATCACATACAGAGCAGAATCCCTTAGCATACAAGAATAGGAGAACTTCTTGTCCTTCTTCACATGTAGAAATTACAATTTTGCGTGGACCTATGCGGACATGCCAGGGCTAGATCCCACTTTGGTGGTTCATCACCTTGCAGTATGCTTGGATGCAAAACCAGTCAAACAGAAGCTCCAAAAAATGAATCCTCAGGTGGCTCTCCTCATCAAAGTAGAGCTCAAGAAATTACTGGATGTTGGGTTCATTCACCCAATCGATTATCCTGAATGGGTTTCAAACCTTGTACCAGTTGCTAAACCAGATGGCCGAATCCGCTATTGTACCGATTTCAGGGATCTCAACAAGGCCTGCCCAAAAGATGACTTCCCACTACCAAACATCGACATGATAGTGGATCTCATAGCAGGATATGAAATGTTAGCCCTCATGGATGGTTTCTCAGGATACAACTAGATAAAAATTGCCGAAGAGGATCAGCACGAAACGGCCTTTATATGTCCATGGGGAACATATTGCTGGGTGGTAATGCCATTCAGCCTAAAGAATGTAGGAGCCACCTATCAAAGAGCTATGACTGTCATCTTCCATGACCTCTTCCACCACATCATGGAAGACTATGTGGACGATTTGCTAGGGAAATCCAAGACCAGAGAAGAACACTTAGAGGTGCTGGCCAAGATCTTCGATAGGTTGGAGCAATACAATGTCTGCTTGAATCCAAAGAAATACATCTTTGGCATCACCTCAGGCAAACTTCTGGGATACATAGTCTCAAGAAGAGGAATCGAAGTTGATCCTACAAAGGTCAAGTCCATCACCGAGATGCCGCCGCCAAAAACACTGAAACAACTGTGAAGCCTGTAGGGAAAACTCTAGTCTATCTGTCGATTCATTTCCCAACTTGTGGATAAGTGCCAACCATTCTAGCATCTGCTCTAAAAAGACATAGCTTTCATCTGGAACACCCAGTGCTAGGATGCCTTTGATAGACTAAAAGAATACTTGGCTAATCCTCCTGTGCTAACTCCACCAAGGCAAGGTGAACCCCTCTTGCTTTACATCTCTGCGACAGAGACAACCATTGGAGCCTTACTAGCACAACTTCATGAGCAGGGGAAAGAAAGAGCCATTTACTATATCAGTCGCACCTTGATCTCGTATGAGCTCAATTATACACAAATTGAACGAGCATGTTTAGCCCTTATCTTTATGTCCCAAAAGTTGAGACACTACATGCTCAATCACAAGACCAAGCTCATTGCTAAGATCGACCCACTAAAGTACCTCCTAAATAGAGCTACTCTTACTGGTAGAATGGCTAAATGGGTCATGATTCTCATGGAGTTTGATATAGAATACACTGAGAGAAAGGCCATCAAAGGGCAAGTTATAGCAGATCAGCTAGCTGAAGCACCTATCCCTACAGAACATCCTACAATTGCAGACTTTCCAGATGAGGCCATCCTGACAATCACACCAGCCACAGACACATGGAAGATGTATTTTGATGGATCATACACTCACAAAGGCTCGGGGGCAAGCGTCCTGTTTGTTACCCCTCAAGGTGACACAATCCCTAAATCCTTCAAGATCACATTTCCATGCACCAACAATGTAGCAGAGTATGAGGCCCTCATCACAGGTCTTCGCATGGCCATCCAATGGAAAATTGAAAAGCTACTGGTGTACGGTGACTCTTAACTAGTCATCAGGTAGGTCAATAATGAATACAAAACCAAGGATGACAAGCTCCTTCCCTATAAAAAGATGGTCGATGATTTCAAAGATTACTTTAAAGACATCCATTTCAAGCAAATCCCAAGACTCAATAACAAAGCAGCAGATGCCATGGCAACTATCAGATCTCTGGTAGACATGAAGAAGGACAACAAGAAATGCGAGTTCCTGATCAAAGAACTCCCCATCCTAGCATACGATGTTCCTCAATCCGAACTAGTGTGTGAAGTCGTTGGTCCCTTGTCCCCGTGGTACCAAGAAATATACTTATACCTCCACGACAACATCCTCCCCCCTAATCTGTCCACCTCACAAAGAAAATCATTCATCCATCGAGCCTCCCGATTCATCCTTGTAGGCAATACATTATACGAAAGGAGTCTTGATGGTATGCTTATACGATGTTTAGACTCTAGGGAAGCTGAAGTATCCTTGGAAGAGGTACACTCAGGCATCTGTGGGGTGCATTCAAGTGGACCCACTCTTTCTAAAAAGATTCTCAGGACCGGATATTATTGGCCCACAATGGAACACGATTCCCACAGGTTTATCAAGAAATGCCTCCCATGTCAACAGCATAGCGATCTCATCCACGCACCAACACAGGAGTTGCAACCGATCACAACGCCATGGCCTTTCTCACAGTGGGGACTCGACCTCATAGGGAAAATACATCCTCCATCCTCCAATGGCCATAAGTTCATTATCACTGCTACCGAATACTTCACAAAGTGGGCGGAAGCAATACCACTCACCTTCACCATAGGTATCCAAATCTCAAAATTCATCCTCCACTATATCATCTGCCGATATGGTATCCCCCACTCCATCGTCACCGACAATGGAAAGCCCTTTAAAAACCAAGAAGTTCGCACCTTGTGCGAAAAATTTGACATCAAACACCACTTCTCCACACCATATTACCCTCAAGGAAATGGTCAAGCCAAGGCTTCTAACAAAACCATCCTCTACATTCTCAAGAAGACAGTCAATGAAACTGGCCGTGACTAGCACCTCCAACTCAACCTCACCTTATGGGCCTACCGCACAAGCATCCACACTCCTACAAGAGCCACTCCATTCTCATTAGTATTTAGATCTGAAGCCATTTTACCTATAGAGGTTGAGCTCCCATCTCTTCGAGTGTCCTTGCAAAACATTATCTCTGATGAGGACTACCATGTCGCAAGATTGCATCAACTGGAACTACTAGATGAGAAATGCCTGAATGCATTGACTCATCTACAGGCATACCAAAACTACCTCAGAAGAAGCTACAACAAAAAGATCAGAACCAGAAAATTTGAGGTAGGTGACCTTGTCCTAATGGAAAATCAGAAGAACTTGCAAGAGCGTCTGAAGCAAGGAAAGTTTGAACCCAATTGGCTAGGACCTTATGTCGTCACGACCGATTATGGGTCAGGAGCTTATCAGCTTGCAACACCTAAGGGGCAGCCTCTAGATGAGCTGATGGACATCCTGCATCTCAAGAAATTCTATGCATAACCCATCTGGTACCCCAAGTCAAAAAATAAACAAATCAAAAAATCAAAAACACCAAAAAAATTAGAAAATCAAGAAAAATCAGAGTGCAATAAAAAACTTCCAATGGTGAAAATCACTCCGGTGATGCCTTGGATAAGTACCATGGTGAAAACCTGTTTCAGGCGCCATGCGTAGTGGCCAGTTCTACCATCTAAGAAGTCCTCTTTCCGTCACATCACTCCATATTTCAAGCATCCCATGGCTTGTAATTTCGAAACATCAAGTCCTATCACCCAACCCATCCTATCCCATCCCAAGGCCAACTCATGGAACGAGGATCTTTGTAAGCTCCCTTTGTACATACAGAATCAAAAAATCCAAAAACATCACAAAATCATAAAATACAAAAACAATAGAAAATACAGAAAACCCATAAAACAACACATCTCATCGCAATCATCAAACACACATCAATCTTCATCACATCACACCCATCCTGAACCATTCCCACATCATCAAGTCTTGCCAGAACTACATATTCATTTTGCCCGCACCTTAAAAGTACCTTGATCCCGTGGACACAGGGTATGTAGGCAGTCTGGAATACGAAGGATGTTTCCAGTACTCAGGTATATAAGATGCACCCATCCAACCCGTTTGGATGGTCCCCATTCACTGAGCTTTCTGGATCTCATAAATGATACACATGCTATGTATACGCTTGAAACATGCTCCCTAACACAAAAATCATCAATCAATATTACCAACCATAATCCTACACATGGCCAGACTATTCTTTTGCCCATCTTCCAAAAATTCTCTAATCAACACCAACGGATCTGCGTCCTAGGATATATCTTTCCTACAATGGACAAAAATCTATCATTCTATCATCACGTATCTTGGCAAGAGCACACAAAGGCTATTTGTATCTTTTCATTGGTCTTTTTGCTTATTGATTTTTATCTTTTTGTCTCGCTCTAAGTTATCTCCAAAGCTACCTTGATCTCATTATATCATGGTAAGTAGCGGATAGCACCTAGAGTAGCCATCGTCATTGTTTCTGCATGCTGTGCTTGTGGGTTGGTTTCATTACTCCAAGAATAGTATTCATATCTTGAAGTCCAGGTCGGTTCTAGAATGATGTGTCCTATTTGCATATACAGGCATCAAAACCTTTTATGCATTATTCACACTCATTGCTATGAGTCCCCTTCCTCGACTAGACAAGATTATACTACCTTGGGCATGCATGAAACCAACCTATTGTTTGTGGGTCTAGTCCATGAAATCGTAGGATATACATCATCACCTAGGTCATTTCATACCTTTGTGAACTGTATCCTACATTACTACATTAAACTAAGAAATGCTCTCAATTAATCTTTTGCAACTACTGTTACTAGCTCAAAATCATCATCCTAATCACTCAATCAAACACTCCCATCTCGGCCTAGATTTGATAATCATTTTCCCCCCCACCCTCCCCCCAATCTAATTCCCTCACTAACCCCATTCCCCCACCATATCTCCACTTAACACATCTTGAACCAAACCAAATCCCCCCTCAATGACATGGTGTCCTATGACCTAACTGCCATCCTCTAGATGCTCCCATCTATATCCTCTCCCCACCCAATCCCCTCTCCCACAGTCTCACCACCCAGGGTCAACACAAAGAACATCATGTGTATCAGGACTGGACCATCTCACCTATCACCATATCATTTAGCTACATGTCATGGCCATTTAATTGCATATCATTTTAGTTGCATTTTAATCCATCCAATTTGCATGTCATTTTAGATTCATTTTAATCCATTTTACATAACATTTTAGGTGCATTTTAATCCATTCAATTTGCATGTCATTTTAGATTCATTTTAATCCATTTTGCATATCAATTAGGTGCATTTAGTCCATCATTGCATGTCATTTTAGATTCATTTTAATCCATTTTACACATCAATTAGGTGCATTTAGTCCATCATTGCATGCCATTTTAGATTCATTTTAATCCATTTTGCATATCATTTTAGGTGCATTTTAATCCATCCAATTTGCATGTCATTTTAGATTCATTTTAATCCATTTTACATAACATTTAGGTGCATTTTAAACCATCTAAAATCACATGTCATTTAGATTCATTTATCCATTTAAATTACATATCAAATAGATTCATTTAAACCATCTAAAATTACATGTCACTTAGGTCCATTTTAATCCATTTAAGTTTGCATAATAATTAGGTTCATTCAAGAATTATTTAGTTGCACATTATACATCACATCTCATATCATCTCACAACCCACTTAGTCACATTACATCATTATATAAATGCATTTAATACACATCTAGCTGCATATGCATATTTTCATACATAAACATACATTTTCTAGCCTAAATGCATCCATAAAATTAAAAACATCGTCACATAAACATAACACATCCATAGCATATAAATCCATAAAGAAATACTGCATCCATCACATAAGCATCATCATAATAGAACATCATATCCATAGCATCATAAACCACCAGAATGCATCATATCATATAAAATCACCGCAAAAAAATGTACATCGCTCATATATGTATACAAAAAATAACGTGTCTTGATACAAAATGCCTCCAAGGGCTATCATGATATGCCTATCACATCGAGGATCCCCTCTCTGATGGAGTGGGAGACTCTGACCCTGGTCGAGCCTGTGATCCTGTCGGTGGCTGCGGCTATGGCTGTGCCTGCACTTGAGGAACCTGCTAGGGCACGTGTGAGGGAGGAGGCATCATCTGATGAATGGACTGAATAGATCTCGATGCCCCCAATCTACTGACCTGACTATAGCTCAGGGCACGCTGCGTTGCTGGCACGACCGCGTAGTACAGGCCCCGATAGTACTCCACCCGTGCTCTGGCCTCTGCCATATCCCCTTGTACCTGCATCACCTGCCCCTGTGCCTGACTCAACTGTGCCTGTAGTTGATAAGTCTGTGTCTGCGCCTGAGACAACTGAGCCTGCATCCCTATCAAAACTAGGGCAAGTCCACCCCCTGAAGCCTGTAGACTACCTAATGCATTCTTTGCCTGCTGTGCCCTACCAAGTGTTGTATCTCGCTCTCTGGTCAACACCTCTACCTCACCATGAGCCTGGGCTAACTGTGCCCGTAACACTGCCACCTGTCCATTGGCCCCATCTAATAAGGCTAGTGCCCCCCGCAACTGCACCAACTCTGCATCTCGGCCCTCCAGTGCCTCCTGAAGGCTCACCACCTGTGCTCTCAGGGTCTCCATATCCTCCTCCTCATCCCGTCATCTTTGATGAGGTGTAAGCCTCTCACCCTCGGCCTCTCCAGCCGTCCCTGAGGGACCTGCATGTTGCCCTGCTACCTGCTGCCCTCCCCCAACCACCTGCTGCTGCGCTACCTGTGGTGGAGGCAGATGTCCCCCACGCCGCCGAGGTCCTCTAGGCTGTCACCCTGCTCCAACTTGTACCTGCTCAACAGGAACCTACTCCACAGGTACCTGCTGCCCCACCTCCCCCTGCCCTCCTGCCACTGCCGCCAGCACATCTATCGACTGGCCATCCCTACCAACCACTCTCTCCTCTCCATCATCTCCAACCTCCACAAGGAAGCCCTCAATGATCAACTCCCCCTCCACGTGATCCTCCCCATCAGCGTCATCTCCACCATCTAAATCATCACCCCCTGAACCTCCTGCCTCCTTTGTGGGATCCGTTAACTGAGTAGGTCGATGCATATGCCACCATATATCATAGGCAGCCGTAGTCCCTGCATCCCTCACTGTGCTCCTCCAATCCCACTGCACTGGCCGTAGAGCTGTAAAATCTACTAAGGTGACTTGTGGCTGTATGGCTGTAGGCCAATGTGGCTGTATGGTTGTAGGCCAATAGGCCGCATCTCGAGGTGTCCGCACAAATATCACCATTTGCTGTGGAGCATCCTGGACCAAACCAAACTGCCACATGACCCGTGAGGGTAGATACATATCTATCATATGGTCTCCTCGACCCATCAGGAACTGCTGCTGAGATGTAAAAGGGAGATGCAAGTCATCACCTGGCCACGGCTCTACACCGATGTATGGTCGTTGGGTCACACTGATCACATCATCTAGCATCCTCCGCCAATGCTGCACCTGTCCAGTATATGTGTACTCTGTATCTCGATATAAAAACACAAAGGCCTGAAACTGCTGTCGATAGTACCCACATATCGGCCTGGTCATTGGGATGTGTTCCCAAATCCATACGTGAAGCAGAGTAACTCCAACCGATAATTCTCTATCATGCAAGTAGGCAACTGTATGCATCTCATGATATAACTGCCCTAGCATAGCCGGTCCCCATGCATAGACAGTCTCATGCACCACCATCCCCTCTATCATCCCGCCCCAGCCAACTGAAAAACCCCTGCCTCACCTGTCAGGCATCACGACGCCTCCAATCAAAGCACAAAGGAATAAGGCAAATGGATCTGCGCCTGCAGCTAGTGTCCCCTCATAGTCCATCTCCCTCTCATTCGGAGAGAGAACAAGACGATCCACACCAAACACCCTGACTAATGCACTCCGCCCTCTCCTCGTGTCATATCTAACATGCCGGCCCTAGATAGGCAGCTTGAGGATGTGATAGACATCCTCAAGTGTGATGGTAATCTCTCCAGTAGGTAACAGAAAATTGCAAGTCTCAGAGCGGTATCGCTCCACCATCGCTGTCATCAAAGCTCTATGAGCTCGTAGAACTGGCATCAAGCACACTAATAGAAGCCCTAATCTCACCAGTCGACCCTGCGTCGCATCATCAAAACCCTCGAATAGTGCCATCACAGCAGGAACTCATCACTCTCGCGACTGCAATATAAACCGCTCTGTATCCTGCATATAGAACATTATGGTTAGATGTCAACCTATCTATTTCTAAACCAACCTTTTCCTTCTAAGTGTCTAACAAGCTAGCATCAGGTGGCATGAAAATAGACAACTCCTTGTGCCCTTTTTAAAATGGTACTAAAATTTCCTCTAAATGGCGCTAAAATAGAAGATAGTGCCACTGTGCATAAGTCTTTGCGCCAATCCAAAAACTAGCGCTATTGCGCGCTATCCATCGCACCATTTCTCCAAATGGTGTCACTATTAGTTTTGGCGTCAATCCTCCAAATGGCACCGATTTCCCCAATGGCGCTAATCCAGACAATCGTGCTGATCCCTCAAATAGCGCTAAAACGCATCATAGCGCTACTTTCCAGGATGGCACTATTCCAGAGAATAGCGCCACTTTAACCCCCATATGGCACCAAAATGTCAAAACCCTATTCTTCTACAAATCACGCTAATCAAGAAGATAGCGCTAAAACACCTGCCTAATGGTGACAAACTGCCCTAGCCCTACCCGAGCAGATCGCACCAATCCAAAGGATGGCGCTAATCCGCCTTGCCATTGGCGCTACGCGCTCCAATCTCGAACCCTAAAAAATGTACGTAAAAATGAGAAAATTACAAAGTCAGGGTTAGGCCCTATCGGGGGTCCAGCGCCTGGTGCCCGGCCAAACTCTTAGAACCGCTCGAGGATGTGTCGAAGTCATGGGAATTGGGGGTTGCGATTAGCCATCTCTCCTTCATCCTTTCTTCTCCAAAGTCAAAAGTGTGCAAATGTGGCACTCTAAGGGCCCACTTTGCCTAATATAGTGGGCCATGTCATTCTTCCACCCCCTCATTCTCCCTCCAGGGTGCAGATCTTAGCCTTTTTCCTCCGTTTTTCTTCCTGTCATCCTCTTTTCGCATCCCCTATCCAACTTTCATTCGCGTCACATCCTTTTCGAGAACTCACCTAGAAAATTCTTATTTTCCCGCCGACCTCTCGAGGTGGTATCCCTTATCCATCTTATTCCTTCCCGGTAGCTGGGGCATATCTTTCTTCGACTTGATGCCACTTCCCTCCTAGGTCCGGATGCCACGTCAAAGAGGGGCAAATGTATACACCTAAAAATGTCTTCTACCATCAAACCAACTCCTGACATTCCTAAACATATCAATCTCCCTTATAAACAATTAATTAAATTTTATTTAATTAATTACCCCTTTCATTTTCCAAACTCACACCATTTTATCCCCAAAATTGAATTAATCTCATTAATTCAATAGTCCAAACCTTAGCTAATAGATTTAATAAATATGCAATATTTATTAAATCAATTTCCCCTTTTCCACTAAATCTAATTAATTAGTTAAAACCATGATTAACTAATTAATTCAGCCTATAATTGACCTATCCCTACCCTAAACAATTAAATAGCTATTATTTAATTGCCTACCCTAGCCTACCTCATCATAGCCCTAGGATTAATTAAATAAAACCCCTATTTAATTAATCCTAACCCCTTCATTTGGGTGGCCAAACCTTGTTTAACACCCTTCCCCACATCCTCTAAATAAAAAATTGAATTAAATCCACATAAGTCAATTTTTTTATTTAAAAACATCCCACATCACATTTATTTCTCCTTACAACCCCATACTCATTTATTTCCTCTCTTCCCCAAATAAATTTTTAATTCATTTACATTCCCCCTATGAATCTTTTATTCCAAAATAATCCTTCACCCCGATGCTCATTAAATAACCCCTTTTCCCAAAATGAATAAAAGAATCACTTTTATTCCTAGCCCTCCATTCATTCAAGATTGAATCTAGGCCGTCCACATCACTTTTATCCTCCACCATTGATCTTCGAAATCAATCTCCACCCTTGGATCAAAATCCCTTCCAAAAATCTATAAATAGAACCTCTCCCAAGCCATTTTCATCATCCAAGTCTATGCAAAGTCATAATGCCAAAATCACTCTTGAGCTAGGATAGTGAGTTGCACAATTTGAATAGTATTTCACATTAGAATCCATTGTCTAGGGATAATCTTGTCTTTGGAACTTGTTTTGGGTGCATGGTTCCTCTCCCTTCATGAGATTGGGTCTTCAAGTGAGGTCTGACTCTTGTGATTTATTGCATATTAGTTTGTATTCTTACCTTATTTGATAATCTAATCTACAGGACCCTATAGGAACCATGAACTATGCCAAGTACTTTCTCAACATGCCACCCCACTATCCCTTCTATCATGCTCATGTTGCTTGTATTTAAAAACCCCATGGGCACCTTTGGTAGATTAACACTTTCAAAATTTAGCTCCAAATCAATGGTTAGGTCAATCACATTAAGATAAATGGTTTATGGTTCAACATAGAGGGTAAAGTTGCACATGGTTTCCTATACTCATTTTACTGTTTCCAATAGGAAATGAACATATCACCTTCTTACAATATCACTATAAAACATAGAACACATGTTGGGTCTTTGCTAAGTAGATTACAAGGACCCACCACCTTTGCCTCAACCAACCAATCAACCTACTATATAACACTATTGGTACTTTCCTATGAGGATTTGATAGATCAGGTTACTTTTGAAAAATAATCCAATGACTCTTGAGGCTCAAAGATAGCATTTCTCTCTAAAACATAGAAATCCCATGGATTGCAAGATCATGTCACATTGTCCAAATCAATGGCCAAGATCCAAAAAAAAAAGCCCAAAGTCCTAACTAACTAAGACAATGATGTATACCATTATGATCTTGTATCTTGACATGAAGAGAGGCAAGAATAAACTTCATACAAATTTCCAACCACTTGTATTTAATTAGGACTTGTCATGTAGCCACATTGAACCAATAGGGAAATGATACATCACCACAACCATTGGAGATGAATCCCTATATAGAATAATAGGTTGATTGGCTAAGGGCCAACTTCAGACATGTTGTAGAAACAATAACTAGTCACCACTAAGCTACAAAAGGAACATTTAAATCTCATTCACCACTAATATTAAGTCAAAAATAAAAAAGATCAAAGGCACAGGGAAAAGGTAAGAGACTTAAGAATTTTGAACTAGACTACTATGAGTGTAGATTTGAATATCAATAAAGGATCAAATGGAAAAATCATATAGATTCCAAGAGATCAATAGAGAAGCCTATATAAATCATTAATGGCCCAATTGAATGGACCTATATAGATGCCAAGAGATCAATAGAGAGTCCTACATGAATCAATAATGGCCTAATCGAATGGTCTTTTATCTTGGTATAAAGAGAGGCAAGAATAAACTTCATACAAATTACCAGCCACTTGTAGTTAATTAGGACTTGTCATGTAGCCACATTGAACCAATAGGGAAGTGATACATCATTACAACCATTGGTGATGAATCCCTATAGAGAATAATAGATTGACTAGCTAAGGGACAACTTTAGACATGTAGAAATAATAACTAGTCACCACTAGGCTACAAAAGGAACAATTAAATCTCATCCACCACTAGTAGTAAGTCAAAAATGAAAAGATCTATTGGGACCTAAAATTTCCTACCATTTTTTGCAAAATTTTAGGTGCCGATGTTGAAAAAATTAATTTCAACACTCACATGTCATGCTAAATGGTGCAGCAGGAATAGTTGTTGGCATGGCCACCAATATACCTCCTCACAATCTCAGAGAGGTTACAGATGCATTGATTGCTCTTATTCAGAATCATGCTGCCACGGTCCAACAACTAATGGAATACATGTTTGGACCTGATTTTCCAACTGGTGGAAAAATCATGGGAGATATTAGGATCTTAGAAGCATATAGAATAGGTTGAGGAAGCTTGATACTAAGAGGAAAGATAGAGGTTGAGGTGCTTAACAAGAAAAATAATCTCTCTACCCTTATTATTAATGAGCTCTCTTACCAGACTAACAAGGCAGTATTGGTGGAAAAAATTGCTCAGCTACTTGACGATAAGGAGTTAGAAGGTATTAGTAGTATTCAAGATGAGATTGATCATACAAGAATGTGGGTAGTATTAGAGTTGAAAAGAGGTTCAGAACCATCTATTGTTTTAAACAATCTTTATAAGAGACTGGCACTCTCTTGTGGTCTAAAAACCTAAGTTTTTGAGACCCAACAGATTGGCGACTCTGCTGGGGAGTAATCCAGAATCTAGTTAAAGATCATCTCATTATAGAGTCAGTGAAGTTTCAAATTCAAAAACAGATTGGTACACTGTAATGCCCCGTCGTGCAACCCTAGAGTGTTAGATAAACCAAAGCGGAAACAGAACTATTTAAAAAAAAAAAAACACAATAAAGTACAATGCAGTAAAATAGAAAAGTGTCCATCTAACCACTCTAGGGCAACATAACAGCATTAGGAACTAAAATAAAACCATAAGAGTGATAACTGTCCATCTATAGAGATAACTAACCAGATAACTTCCACCACATCAGTATGATTTGAAATACATAGCCTCAGATCCAAATTGCATGATTACAAGATTACAAGATGATAAGAATACAAGATTGCAAGAGAACAGGATTTGGAATTACAAGGTTGCAAGATTACATGATCGAGCTCGTCGATTTACAAAGTAGTACAAAGTAGGTATACAACACTGCTGCAGAATGAAGGCCACCAGAAACTAGAACATCTCCGCACAAGGCTCAAAAAGAATCTCCAAGAAAACCAAAGGATAGCTCTACCTCCCAACCATGTGGAACCCTGAGGTCCACCCCACCGAGCTAGGAGATAACAAGAGGATTACCACTAGGTCAAGGCTGCAATCCAAACCACAAATACCAAAAACCGACACCAAAAGACAAACATGATGAGAGGACTGCATAGGACCGACAGTACTCAACCATACAAGTCAAACATCAAACTAGATCAATCATGAAGACAAGACCACACTCCAAAGGTACCAACAGGAATAAAAAGAAAGTAGCTGAACCGCGTAAGGAGAGTGTCATCGCATGGCCCTAGCATGGGTTACCCAGGCTATCTCTCACCAGAAGCCGGCCCCCATCTATGGTTACCCTGGCAGCCTCTCTCTAGGTGCCGACCCCATAGGGTGACACATGCGGATGCCGACATGTCCTCTCATGAAGACGAGGAGGTCAGCCTTGCCAACCAGGCCTTCTCAACCCTCCCTTAGTCTTTGAGAGCACTCAAGGTGTGGGTGAGGTCACATTAATTATCTTGTTAAGTGTGTTACTACCCAACCCTCCTAGATACATTATTAGGTTTCCACTTGCTTACAACTTCCATTGGGTTACCCAGGCGACCTCTCCCTAGGCACCGGCCCCACCATGGAAGCCACTCCCTTAGCGTTCTTTGATCATCCATACAACCACAACATGCAAGAAAATGGTTACATAACAACTTTGATCCAACACAAAATCCAATCACTGGCCACAACAAACAATTCCCATTGCCCTACTCAAGCTCATCCACTCCTCATAAGGTGGTGAGACACAAGTACCAATGCCAAGGACCAAAAGTAAGACCTCTGGAGTCGATGACTTAGTTCTTCACCCGATTACTACATCACCTTTCCTGTTCGGGAGACTAGGTTCCACGACCATGGTATAATGCAAGAACGACAAGGGGGTAGATACTCAAAACATTCTTAGCATAAGCTGACAAAATTAACCAATTTAGTTCTAAGGGTAACTTCCCACCATCACCGGACAAGGTTAACATAATAAAACCACAACACTATAAGGGTAAATACAATATTACAAACTATACTCAAAGAGTCTTCATTCCAAGAATAAGAAATGATTACATTTAACACCTTAACCGCGGACCTTAGACATGATTCAATAACAAGTACCACTCATTAAACTTTCAAGAGCGACAATTTCCTTCATTTCATGATACAACGCGGATTAACCAAAGATTTTACACATAAGCAAAAAAGCACTAGACATCAAATAAAACCTAGCATAACACTATGGAACCATTTGTTAACAAGATGGTACTACAAGACTTCAACCTCCTCGAATATAAAATCCTAACAAGGTAGTTAAACAATTAAGCCACACTTAATGAAAGGGATACACAACTTAAATTAAACCACATCAAGATCACTATTTAGCAATAATCCTATACAAGTTATAGAAGTAACTAATTTCCGTTAAACTTATCACTTTAATACGAACATGATGTGCCATAATAAGACCACTAACATTCCTAAAGAATGGTGGAAACTAAACATCAAGGATAGCATTCAAAGTTCAATAGAAATGGGACCTACCTAGACGAGAAATATGCTACACTAAGCAATCATGGTTACACAACGACTAGAATTAATAATAATTGCTTTATCCTAAGACCAACTATCATTCATTAATCAAAGAAAATAACACCTATCTACTAATAAGATGATTCCTATTGCAAGAAAGGATGACTTTTAAACACAATCTGCTAAAACACGGAATACTCCTTACCAATCTTCTAGTTTACGCAAAACTCGCATTTAATTACCAACTCAATTAATTTTCCTGTAAACGCACAACATATTACAAGAGATGTCATGAATAAACAAAGGAGAACACGTTGCCACATTACAGGAGGATATTCTAACTATATCCTAAGGGTTACTAAAGTTTAAAACTTCAATCAAACTTCTTAATAGGTACTAACACTGCCACAAGTTCTAAATTTTATTTTATTAGGCAATAAGTAAGTCTACGAGGAAAATAAATGAATGAGGAATGTATATTTACTTCGAATCCTACCTTAGTATAGTGAAGTAGCGTGACAATTAGAATCTTCAAGAATTTAGAACAGTATCATTCAACACATACACTCTAATTAATATCAACAAAACGAGAATGGAAACATTCTAAATAATCCTTTTCTTTTTCCTAATCAAAAGGGAGATATCATTACGCCTGACAAATGCTGGCAGGACATGAGTGACAGATGAGGCCGCAGCACTAAGTGCTCAGATAGCAACGGAGATAAATGAGAAACCTTTCTAAAACAGAAAACAGCAAGTCCCAACTACGAAGGTTCTAAAAGGGATAACTGCCCATGAGGATCGGCTTAGAGGAAACCAACGATTCAGAAAGCGAGCAATCTAATTCTACCCGCCGACAGTGATGATGTTTGCAAAAGAAATTCAGAGGTTTCGAAGGCAACAGAAAGGAAGCTAGCTCGTCGCAAGGGCCGCAGCAAGCAAAATATAGATTGCGGTGGAAGGTCTTCTTTTGGTCATGTTCTTCCACAGATTCGATAGGCTCAAAACTAAGGCACTAACGGTTTTGCTGCAGAGGTTGCCAAAAACATTACAAGCATTATAATGTGGAACTCACAGAGGAACGGTTGAATTCGAAGCAAGGTCGACCTTAGAATTATATGCAGAAAACTCAAATGAGAAGACTACAATACAACAATGTGGAGGGACAGCGAGGCACGAAGCAAATACAGAAGGTGTAAAGTCATCCACCGAGGCAATAATGGTAAAGGGGTTTTAATCCAGATTGCTAGGTGCAACAACTACCGACGACATGCATGCCGGAAAGAATTCGCAGCCAGAGCTCGGAAGAGTGTTTATTGTAGAAGATACGTAAATTTCCCATGAGCGCCGACGTTGGGTGCATGGACCTAGGTTTTGTTTTATATTAAGAGATGATGGTGGAATTGCACCACATGGATACATGTGCAGGGATAGTTGCAGCATTGATCCCAAGGAAAAGAACAACAGGAAATGTCTATTGGCTCACATGGTAAAACAATTTAATATAGTAGATCACAAAGAAAGCTAACTGTAGGATGATCTCAACAAGAATGGGAAGGGCGAAAGACATTATAGTAATACTGAAGACAACACGTCCTCCTTTCGCTCAGGTTGAGGACACGGTGCCTCAAGGTATTGAGGTTTAGCCAATAACTCCTACTAACTCCTGAAAGAAAATCTAAGGATAGGAACAATCTTTGTTTTCGATTATTAGGTCCTAATTTTAATACTGCAAAGCAACAAAACACGAAATGCAAAAGTTTACAAGACATACCCGAACCAATGCTCCAAAATTTTAGTCTTCTTCTCGAATTTCCTTCTCTTTCTTCACCAACAAAATTTCTCTGTAATCCTCTCCTCTCTCCCGAGCCAAAATTTTTCCCCCTTTCATTCCCAAAAATTCCCGACATAAAAACCCCCTCTCCAGGCCAAAAACTCCCGAGAGCAAAAATAGACTAACCATAAATTCCCATAACTCCTCACTCACTGCACCATCCGTTACACAAGGAATAACTCCAGAATCAAAACAACTCAGACTCAATCATTTCCCTGATTCCCCAAGATCCGATATAGAGAATCCCCTTATTCAAAAATCAGAAACACTAAAAAAAATCAGAAACCGTCGAATCAACTCCCAACAATGATTTATTAAATAAGAATAATTTCCCCACTACCATAAAACATTAATCAGAGAATATTGCCCATGACTTAGGACAATATCCAAACAACATTCATTAAGGTTGATAGAAATACAAAAAGGAATAATATTTTAAATCACTAAATACTAGTTACCCTCCTAGATAATATAACATTATCGTAACCGATTGGCCAATAATAGACTTTACTCCACAATAACCAAATTTTACATCTAAACCAAAATATTATAAGATCAAAGATAGCAAGGAACACATAGCCCGCAGAACGACATCAACAACGTTCCATAACACATGCTAGTCGACAACGACTGCCAAGGAACCACGTCACAACATGACACAAGATTACAACAATGACTGGAATCGCCCTAGCGGTAAAACCTCATGTTATCTTCGTTACCTTATCCCTGGTGTAGGGCCTGCTCAGACCTGCTAAATCAGGTGGAGTCGAGGCCCGGTACCTGCAACCTGCGTGAAGACCAATGGGTTATAAATGATCAACTATAAATATATATATCACACACACCGAGACAGAGAATCATGGCGTAGTAGGGTGCTCGATCCGAGCAGTACTACACCGTCCTTGCTCCAACACAAGCCTATAATCAGAAGTATAAACATGATATCTTCTAACCACTACTAAGCATATCCATCATAACTGAAGAAATCATAATGTCATCAAAACTCATAACACATGTCTCAATACATCCATCGAACATAGTCCATCAAGATTAAGGAGAACATAAACCAATACATACTAGTCCAACTATCTCAAAACTGTAATTATGCAATAAAACTATCACTGTTCTAGAACTGATGGAAAACAATAATAGAAATAACATCTATCACAAGCCAAAAGGCGAGGGGTATTACATACACTCTACTGGTAACAAGGACCCGGAAAGATTAAATCATTCCTCTTTTTGACAAGATGTGGCAACTCTAAAAACAAAATTGATGAAAAATACAAAAAGACATCTCAAAACTATAAAATTTCTAGTGAGAAATAAAAATCATAGGCTGAAGTATGCACAACAATGTTTCTTTTTCCTATACACATTATGATACAATTTGGAGTCCTGGTGATGAAAGCAGTACACATCATATATAACAAGACAATTTTATAGCTACAAAGATCATGAATGCAATCAATATCCTGAGCATTATCAATATCAATACCAAGTTGTGCAACATAATGTCATCCCTCATGGAAATGTTGATAAGAATCTGCAGAAAGAAGTGTATCAGTAGCAGTTATGTGATCAGAGGAAGAAAAGGGGGTCATTTTGTCCTGAAATATACAAACCACTTAATTTCAGGAACAGTCATGGTTATCCACATCCTATCCCTTTGGATGTAAAAAAGATTTTGCCAAAATTTTAGGGATGTGAATCAGCAAGTGTGCACTTATAGGAATTCATTAATGTAATGATGAATCATCAAATCATTGAAGAGGATATTATTATGAAACTCTTTGTGAGAACATTAGAAGACATTTTTGAATATTGGTTTTCCAACTTACATATGCATTCTATAGCTTCATGGGATAAACTTGCGAGTAGATTCATACAACAGTTTAAGGGCAAAGATGATGAACATTCACATATCCAAGAAAGGGGTCAAGATCTTTTAGATTCATTTTATAGCATAAGGAGACATAAAGAGAATCTGCACGCTCCTTATTAGATAGAACAATGGATATCTATGTGAAGATACCTTTTAACCTTTAGCCTAATGAACCCAAGTTCATTGAGCAATTCATGAGAATATATGACCCTGATTCAATTCATTGGCCTGAGTCATCAAAGCCAGCTACTTTTGGGCAGCTATGGCTATGGATTTGTGACATAGAAGTGTTTGAATATAGGGATGCTATAAATAATGGTGATGAATATGGAAAAACTAATCAAACAATGCAGCCATTAAATGAGACATGTGCAAGTGAAATTTTCAGTGATGATATTTCAGATTTGAAAGGGGAAGAAGTTTTAAAAGACCTATCCTCCAACTGGGATCAAGATTGCAATTATGAGGACTTTACACAAGACTTGGAGCCCCAACATATTCCAGAAAATGAGAGCAACCTTCAAAATGTGGATCTTCCTTTTGTCCCAGCCCACCCACCTCAATACTTGAATCAACAGTTTGAGGAAGAAGAGGCGTGCACATCTGAAAATGATTATTCAAACCCCTTGTACGATGAAATAATAGAAAGAGAACAAATGACATTCTGCCAGGGTGTTCCAGAACATGAATTTCATGTGTGCCCAAATCTATGCTATCTGGAAAATAAAACATTTTCAGACAGTCAGAGTGTTGCACCAATTCTTGAAGGAGATGAATATGCTGATATACATAATGATGAGATACCACTTGATGATCTTTGTGACATGATGGACAATCAATGTTCTCAGTTTTCAGCCCAGCTATGAGATGATTCCATGATATATGGCAGTAACCAGAATGAAGATTTCATAAATATTTTCAAGTGGAGTTTAATAAAATTAGACCAAAATAAAGTGTATGATAGAGGAAAATATAAAACTCTCTTTTCTAGTGGCCTTGTTCTATCAGCTATGGTGTGGTCCTTCAAACCATACCAGTTTAGGGCAAAAAGGAAGATTGTACTCTATTGCCCAATGAAAAGGAACTTGGTCTGCTCCTCCAGAAATCTAGGATCTTGCTATGCCCATAAGGGGCATACATCCCTAGATAGAGCCACTACTGGGACCTAAAATTTCCTACCATTTTTTAC
Organism: Cunninghamia lanceolata; assembly: GCA_027924645.1. Taxonomy (NCBI): domain Eukaryota; kingdom Viridiplantae; phylum Streptophyta; class Pinopsida; order Cupressales; family Cupressaceae; genus Cunninghamia; species Cunninghamia lanceolata. Next base: position 1,118,928 of record BSBN01000070.1, read on the forward strand.
AAAATTTTAGGTCCCCATGTTGAAAAAATCAATTTCAGCACTCACATGTCCTACTAAATGGTGCAGCAGGAATAGCTATTGGCATGGCCACCAATATTCCTCCTCACAATCTCGGAGAAGTTACAAATGCATTGATTTCTCTTATTCACAATCCTGCTGCCACGATCCAACAACTGATGGAATACATGCTTGGACCTGATTTTTCAACTGGTGGAAAAATCATGGGGGATATTGGGATCTTAGAAGCATATAGAACAGGTCGAGGAAGCTTGATACTAAGAGGAAAGATAGAGGTTGAGGTGCTTAACAAGAAAACTAATCTCTCTACCCTCATTATTAATGAGCTCTCTTACCAAACTAACAAGGCAGCATTGGTGGAAAAAATTGCTCAGCTAGTTGATGATAAGGAGTTAGAAGGTATTAGTAGTATTTGAGATGAGATTGATCGTACAAGAATGTGGGTAGTATTAGAGTTGAAAAGAGGTTTAGAACCATCTATTGTTTTAAACAATCTTTATAAGAGACTGGCACTCTCTTGTGGTCTAAAAACCTACGTTTTTGAGACCCAATAGATTGGCAACTCCGCTGGAGAGTAATCCAGAATCTAGTTAAAGATCATCTCATTACGGAGTTAGTGAAGTTTTAAATTCATAAACAGATTGGTAAACTTTGATGGTAACAAGGACCTGGAAAGATTAAATCATTCCTCTTTTTGACAAGAGGTGGCGACTCTGAAAACAAAATTGATGAAAAATGCAAAAAGACATCTCAAAACTATAAAATTTCTAGTTAGAAATAAAAATCACAGGTTGAAGTATGCACAACAATGTTTCTTTTCCCTATACACATTATGATACAATTTGGAGTCCTGGTGATGAAAGCAGTACACATCATATACAACAGGACAATTTTTATAGCTACCAAGATCATGAATGCAATCAGTATCCTGAGCATTATCAATATCAATACCAAGCTATGCAGTACAATGTCATACCTCATGGAAATGTTGATCAGAATCTGTAGCAAGAAGTATATCAACAATAGTTATGTGATCAGAGGAAGAAAAGGGGGTCATTTTGTCCTGAAATATACAAACCACTTAATTTTAGGAACATTCATGGTTATACACATCCTATCCCTTTGGATGTAAAAAAGATTTTGCCAAAATTTTAGGGATGTGAATTAGCAAGCATGCACTTATAGGAATTCATTAATGTAATGATGAATCATCAAATCATTGAAGAGGATGTTATTATGAAACTCTTTGTGAGAACATTAGAAGACATTACTGAATATTGGTTTTCCAACTTGCATATGCATTCTATAGCTTTTTGGGATGAACTTGCGAGTAGATTCATACAATAGTTTGAGGGCAAAGATGATGAACATTCACATATCCAAGAAAGGGGTCAAGATATTTTAGATGCATTTTTTAGCATAAGGAGACATAAAGGAGAATTTGCACTCTCCTTATTTGACAGAATGATGGATATCTATGTGAAGATACCTTTTAAGCTTCATCCTAATGAGCCCAGGTTCATTGAGCAACTCATGAGAATATATGACCTTGATTCAATTCATTGGCTTGAGTCATCAAAGCCAGCTACTTTTGGGCAGCTATGGCTATGGATTTGTGACATAGAAGTGTTTGAATATAGGGATGCTATAAATAATGGTGATGAATATGGAAAAACTAATCAAACAATGCAGCCATTAAATGAGACATGTGCAAGTGAAATTTTTAGTGATGATATTTCAGATTTGAAAGGGGAAGAAGTTTTAAAAGACCAATCCTCCACCTGGGATCAAGATTGCAATTATGAGGACTTTGCACAAGACTTGGAGCCCTAGCATATTCCAGAAAATGAGAGCAGCCTTCAAAATGTGGATGTTCCTTTTGTCCCAGCCCACCAACCTCAATACTTGAATCAACAGTTTGAGGAAGAAGAGGTGTGCACATCTGAAAATGATTATTCAAACCCCTTGTACTATGAAATAATAGAAGGAGAACAAATGACATTTTGCCAGGGTGTTCCAGAACATGAATTTCATGTGTGCCCAAATCTATGCTATCTGAAAAATAAAACATTTTTAGACAGTCAGAGTGCTGCACCAATTCATGAAGGAGATGAATATGCTGATATACATAATGATGAGATACCACTTGATGATCTTTGTGACATGATGGACAATCAATGTTCTCAGTTTTTAGCCCATCTAGGAGATGATTCCATGATATATGGCAGTAACCGGAATGAAGATTTCATAAATATTTTCAAGTGGAGTTTAATAAAATCAGACCAAAATAAAGTGTATGACAGAGGAAAATATAAAACTCTCTTTTCTGGTGGCCTTGTTCTATCAGCTATGGTGTGGTCCTTCAAACCATACTAGTTTAGGGCAAAAAGGAAGATTGTACTCTATTTCCTAATGAAAAGGCACTTGGTTTGCTCCTCCAGAAATCAGGGATCTTGCTATGCCCACAAGGGGCATACATCCCCTGATAGAGCCACTATTGGGACCTAAAATTTCTTACCATTTTTTACAAAATTTTAGGTCCCCATGTTGAAAAAATCAATTTCAGCACTCACATGTCTTGCTAAATGGTGCAGCAAGAATATCTATTGGCATGGCCACCAATATACCTCCTCACAATCTTAGAGAGGTTACAGATGCATTGATTTCTCTTATTCACAATCCTGCTGCCACGGTCCAACAACTGATGGAATACATGCTTGGACCTAATTTTCCAACTGGTGGAAAAATCATGGGGGATATTGGGATCTTAGAAGCATATAGAATAGGTTAAAGAAGCTTGATACTAAGAGGAAAGACAGAGGTTGAGGTGCTTAACAAGAAAACTAATCTCTCTACCCTCATTATTAATGAGCTCTCTAACCAGACTAACAAGGCAACATTGGTGGAAAAAATTGCTCAGCTAGTTGATGATAAGGAGTTAGAAGGTATTAGTAGTATTCGAGATGAGATTGAGAAAGAGGTTCAGAACCATCTATTGTTTTAAACAATATTTATAAGAGACTGTCACTCTCTTGTGGTCTAAAAACCTACGTTTTTAAGACCCAACAAGATCAAAGGCATGGGGAAAAGGTAAGAGACTTAAGCATTTTGAACTAGACATCTATGAGTGTATACTTGAATATAGATAAAGGATCAAAGGTTGAAAATTCACATAGATGTCAAGAGATCAATAGAGAGGCCTACACGAATCATTAATGGCCCAATTGAATGAACCTATCTAGTCATGAACCAATCACAATGCCAAATCACAAAACCTATGAGTAAATCCAATCCCCACATATACTAAAAAGGTCATTGTGATACCACACAGATGGTTAAGAGTGCATACAAGAAGTTGTGTAGTACCACACATGTCATTAAGGTCTTAGGGAGGACACAACAAGAATAAAATATGTTAACACAATACTATAGAAATAAAAGAATGATAATGCAACGACAAAAGGAATAGTGTGGTATTTACAAAAAGGCTAGAATAGTATGAGACATGTGTCTGGGACATGTCCTTATACCATACAACACTATATATTGAAGGAATCATACCATAAATGTAATGAGTAGGAATATGAGAGCACAATATTTCAAGGGTGAAATTCATAGAGTACGAGGCTACAAGTAGAACAAAAATACCTTATTAGGATTTCTCAAATTGGTTATCAACATAAAGGGCACCAAAGAAATAGAAAACTAAAACTAGGCCAGATACAAGAAACACAAATTGGTGGTGACTTTCAATGTGTAAGGATGATAAAGAAGTTCATTTTTCTTTAGTTTTAAAGAGGCCTCCTTGTCCACTCTAGTTCAAAATCTCCTAAATTACTTCATATGTTTCATTTCTTTATGTTCATTCCAACTTTGCATCAATATTCCATTTTATTTTTCATGAGGTTTCATCCCAAAAGCCTTATATATAGAAAAATGGAGATAAATTGCTCTTGCATTCATTATTTTGTCATCAATTGTACACTATAATATGTTTAGTTAACACTAAAATGATGTAGGCCAAGATTAACTAAAGTGTAAAAATTATATTGAATGTTTGTTAGAAGAACCTACAATGCTAATTATTCTTGTAACTAAATTTAAAGGTATATTTTAGTGAGAATTGAGCATTTCTTTTTACATAATACAATATTTCATTGAAAAATGTATAAAAAAATTATAGATATGCACAAAATTTAGATATTACTATCATTCTCAAGATTTATTATGCAAATGTGTTATGCATTTAAGATTCAAATGATTTTCATAGTTTTAGCTTGCAATCCTTTAAGAATAAATGATTCTAACTCATTGAATGTAAATGGTGAATTGGAAAATAGAAAAAAACATGCTAGTTTTTTTTAATATAATCAATTTAAATCTTTCTCGATTTTCCTAATACATTAAGATATTCCCCAAACTCTATCATGTTTGTTAGATGCAAAGAAATTTTTAAAGATTGCTTTTAAATCCATGCTCTCTCATACATATGCCTACCAAACAATCTTATAATTTTTTAAAACATACATATACCTTTTATGTATTGTATATTGTTACCCTTGATTGCAACTCATCAAGGCATATTAAAATTTGTCACCTTTAAGATAACATGTATTCTGATAAAAACTTGACATTTTTCATAACCATTTGATACTATGAGTCTCTTTGTTGCATACCTATAATCTTTGTTCTATTTTAATTTGTCATCAACTTTCTAGCCATGATTCTAAAATTTTGTGTTTGCTTTAAATTGCTCAATGTATTTATAATGGTAAATATGTTCAAGTGCCAAGTTTGAATTTTTTGAAATTTAAGTTCCTTAATTTTGTATTTTATAGCTTTCCACTAAAATTTTCCCTTTTGATAAATTCTAAAAGTTGCTTGCATTTTTTGTAACTTTGTGAGGATCCTAGTATGCTATATTCCTAATTATAATAAGGATAAGCACTTGTGGCATGCTTAACCTTAATAGATGCATTTATTAGTCTTAGTTATTCCTTAAGATAACTTAGTTAGGATGAAAGGGTGTGTCCCTACATACTTATGCATATAAATAATGAGAGAGAGACTCTCCCAAACCATCATATAATCTAATATTGAATTCAAATATTATTTTCTGATTATTGGAGGTCACCCCCTCGAATTGGTATGCTATTTTCTTAATTTTTACATTTATTCCCAAGAAATATCATAGCAAGTGGTATCAAGCTACGATTTGGGCCAATATTTTTGTTTCCACCATAACTTTCAAACCCTTGTGAATTTAGACTTGATTCTTTTTTGGGTTTTGAGGTATTTGGTAGGTAAGGTTCCATGTAAGATTTTAGAGTTTTATCATAAGTTTTACACAAGTTAATTTAATTTAATTTTTTTCATTAATTATCTCTATATGCCGCAAATTTCAGATTTTTTTTTTTTAAATACATTTTTGGAAAGCTTATGAAAAATTAGGCGAGGTTAGTTCTTTGGACTTTATTATTAGAGATAAAATATAGTCTGTAATTTAGTGGTGTTAGGTCAACATATTTTATTATTCTGCTCTATAGGGCACAATTTTTGGAATTTTTAGATTTTTGGTAAGATATTGAAAAATTAGAGTTCAAAATACATACACATAAAAAATCCATGTCATTTTTAGGATTGAAAGACTTTTCTAAAAAAAAATGTATCCAATGACCTTTATTCTTCACCACCTTTATTAAGGATAATTTGATAGGTTTAAACAAGAACTATTACATGAATTGAAGTCCCAACAAAACCACCTAGGTGAGTACAACCCTAATAGACAAAATCAAGGCATAAAACAACCTTTTCAAGATCCAAAATTGAACCTACCCAAAATAAATATCCCTAAGTTTAATGGTACTGATGTAACTTCATGGATAAGTCTCATGGAAGAATACTTTAAGATTTATAATATAATAGACAATGCAATGGTTGACATAGCCTCATGACATTTAGAATATGACCCTTATCAATGGTACCAATCAATGATGAGTAAAAGCAAGGGCAAATAATTAGTTGGAAAAAAATTACAAATGACTTAGTAGCCCATTATGAGCAACCAGGGAATGAAAGCTATTTTACCCAACTCAAATTTAAAACAAATAGGGTCTATAGCTGAATATCATGCTGAGCATATGAGATTAGCAAGTCAAACTCAAGATGTGATACCTTATCAAAGGCTACAACTCTCCATCAATGGAATTAATGACCAAATTAAACATGATGTTTGCTTGTTGGAACATTGCACAATTAGGGGAGCTATGCAACAAGCATTGCATATTGAGAAACATAAATCCACCACCAAAATTACCACACAAGGTCAAACCATAGGATTGTCCTCGAACATAAAATTATGAGTAATCCTATTGATATAAATGAGGACAATTTACTTAACCTAAGAAAAATTACTAAGCACTCTCCTCAACAAGAGGAAAATAAAAGAGAAAAATATCTATGCTCAAATTGTGATAGAAAATGGTTTGGGGGTTGTAACTATGCCAATAATGATAAAATAATAACAATTTATCAAGAATTAGGTTGAAGAAGAGAGATAAGTAACTACAAAAGAACCAAATGTGGAACGTGAGCAACACAACTCCATCACTAGAAGTTACACTCAAGGTTAAACAATGCGATTAATAGACAAAAATAATTCTATTGAAAGAAATGGGGATAGCTTATTTAACCCAAGACAAATTAGTAATCTCTCTACCTCTGGTTGGAATGGTGGTAGAAAATGGCCTAGAACTCATAAGTGTACTAATAGTGAGAAAACACTAATGAGTATCAAGAATGAGGTTGAACAAGAGAAATAAGTAGCTACAAAAGAACAAAATGTCAAGCTTGGGCATGAGAATTATAAGGAAGTAGAATGTACTACTATCTACCTACTGTTGCAAATATGTGTGTATGATGTGTTGTCATTGATGTCAACATATCTCTTTGTCAGAGACAGTGAAGACAGTGCAGTTCAGTAAAGTAGATTGCTCTGCATTCCTAGTGAGATGAAGATCAGAGTCTGGGGATCAAAGGGTTTTGTAGAGGATTGTTTGAAGTTGCTCCAGTTAAGATTTGAGAGGTCCGCATGGAGGATTGGTGAAGTTATGGCCATTTGAGTAGAACTAGGTTTTGTAGTTGTTCAGAGGTAACAGAGTGATAGGAATTTGGTATGGATTGCTCCGCATTGGAATCTTATGGTCTGTGGTTCTAGAGGTATGTTTGGGATGTTGGTGTGTATCCTCAACTCAAGTGATTCATGGTTTGGAGGTCCGCAAGCAATCTTTCTGGTGTGACAATCATGACAGTTAGTGTTCTCAAGTTCCTATATGAAGATGTAAGTGATTCTGGTGATTTGAGGTGGTGAGATTATTCTTGTTGATTTCATTGTGCTTGTGGATGTCTCTGGATCTTGTGCCTATTGTGTTGGTGGTTCGCATTAAGGATTGAGCTCGTAGTTGAAGATTTCTCCTTGGGTGTTTCTGTTCTTTCTAGTCTTGGCCGACTGAATGCTTCGTGCATGTTACGGATGATCTAAGAGAAGTTCTATGGAGTGTGGCATGTTGTTCAAGGAAGATTTGAGTACCAGCTATGTTTGACCGATAGTGTAGTGGTCCACATGTAGCATTTTGTATTAAGTCAAGTCTTTTTGTATATGTTTATAATGCCGACCTTGGAGATTGTTCCAATGGTTGATGATTGTAATGCTGACCTTCATGTTCATTCCAAGGTTGATGTAGTGTATAAATACTTGTAGTTGAGTCATGGAAAAGTAGTCCTTGAGTAAAAATGATAAGATTCTAAGAAAGGTCCAAAGGTAGAGCAGAGAAGAGGAAGAGTAGAAGAGGAAGAGCAGTGATGATGTAAAGGTAGTGAAGAAGTGGTTGGAGGCAGAGCAGAAGTGTTATGAGATTCAATGGAACTAAACCCTGGCATGGAGAAGATGATGTTACTCAGTTCAACCTTTCAGTGTTAACCATGTGAATGTTTTTGTAGACAGTGAGTCTCTTGGAGTAGTGAGCTCTGGATAGTGTGCCCGAAGGCAGGTGCCTTCCCATTTTTCTATTCTGTTAATAGAGAATAAATCTTGTGGATTAACCCCCACCATGGTTTTTCCCTTAACCAGGTCTCCACGTAAAAATCCTGGTGTTATGTGTGTTGATTGTATTTATGCTCATGTGTTGTTGTTTCATGCTTTCATGGTTATATCTATTTATAAGTGGTAAAGAAGATTAAGTGCAGCAAAAGATAAAGTTTTGTGACAACTGATTCACCCCCCTCTCAGTTATCTGCCCTAATTTCAACAATAGGTATCAGAGCTGGTTCCTCTAAAAGAAGCTTGACCACTTGAGGAGATCTAGGATGTCGACATATAAGGACAGTTTGAGATTTGATGGAACAAATTACTCTCTTTGGAAGAATCGCATGGAGTGTCATTTGTAATGCATGGGTGATCCTTAGTGGTTGATAACTAAGAATAAGTATACTCGTCTGAAGAATGGTCCTACAACTCCAGATGATATCAAAGAAGCTGAGTACAATATTCAGGCTAAAGAAGCATTGTTGAGTGCCCTGACTGATACAGAAATGACAAATGTCTTGGAATTGCAAACTGCTCATGAAATCTGGAAGAAGTTGGAAACTCTATATGAAGGTGATGCATATGTCAAATGTGCTAAGTTACAGAGCCTGAAGGGTAGATACAAATGTTTGAGGATGAGTGAAGATGAAAACATCACTTCCTACATGCAGAAGGTGAATGAACTTGTGTGCAGTATCAGGTGTACTAGTGGAAAACTAGAAGAATCATAGATTGTTGCCAAAGTGTTCAGATCCTTATCTGCTTCATACAAGCATAGAGTTGCTACTATTGAGGAGATCAGGACTATGACAGATGTTGTAAGGGATCATTTGGTTGGCAATCTTTAGCATTTGAAATGAGTGAGTTTGGTGATTCTCTTCTTAAATTAGAATCTGCATTTAAGGCCAGTGTTTTCAAAAAGCAAAAATTTGATCCAGGTGAAAGCTCTTCAAGAAGACTAACCGGATATGAGAACCTAAGGAAGGAACTTGAAGAAGATGAAGCTGAGCTTGAAGAACTTGAATGCCTTGTTTCCAAAGGATTACCAAGAGGATCTGGTAAGTATGAAGGAAAGTTGCCTTTCAAATGTTTTGCTTGCAATAAGATTGGTCATTTTGCTTCAAGATGTCTAGAGAGGGTTTCAAATCCAAACCCTAATAGACCTAGGGTTCAGAAGAAATGCTACTATGTCCAAGAAGCTGCTAATGAAGGAGTCACAGATGATGAATCTGATATGGGAAGTACCTCTGGAAATGAATGGGTGTTTATTGTGATCTAAGAAGAAGATCTGGTGCCTACTGAATCTACTAGCTATGTGAATGTGGAAAGTGCCTTAGTTGCCCAGGTTGAAGAAAAGGATGAATGGGTGATTGGTAGTGGATGTTCTCATCATATGACTGGTGATAAAAGTAAGTTTGTAAGTTTGAAAAGATATGAAGGTGGAATTGTGAAGATTGGAGACAATTCAGCTGGTAGAATCCATGGCAGAGGATCCATCTCTCTTGATGGTAAGAATAACACTAATGATGTTTTGTATGTAGAAGGGTTAAAGCATAATCTTCTTAGTGTTGGACAGTTGGTTGACAAAGGGTATGATCTCTGATTCAAGGATGGAAAATGCAGAATTTTGGGAAGCTTCAGAATTGAGATTGCATCTGGTACACAGACTAGAGGTAATATCTTTTATTTAAGTGGTACTAGTAAAAGTTGTTTGATTGCTTAGATTGATCAGAGTTGGTTATGGCATAGGAGAATGTATCATGTAAACTTTGATAACATTGTCAAGATAAGTACTACTCAGGCTATGAGAGATCTTCCAAAGCTTGTGAAACCTGCTAATAGCATGTGTAAGGAATGTTAGTTGGGCAAACAGAACAGAGCTACATTCAAGAGTAAAGAACAATTTTCAAGTGGATTGTTGGAACTTGTGAACACTGATTTGTGTGGTCCTGCTAGAGTTAGGAGTTTGCAAGGAGACATATACTTTATGTTGCTGATTAATGATTACTCCCGGATGATGTGGGTCACTTTCTTGAAAGAGAAATCAGAGGCTCTTGACAGATTCAAGGTGTTCAAGGCTAAGGTGGAGAATGATATTGGTGTGAAGATAAAGTGTCTGAGATTTGACAGAGGTGGAGAGTTTACCTCCGGTGAGTTTAATGCATTTTGTGAAAAGCATGGAATAAGAAGACAATTATCTGCTCCTAGGACTCCTCAGTAGAATGGAGTTGTGGAAAGGAAGAACCAAACTATTCAAGAGGCTACTAGAACCATGATGATGGAGGCAAATGTTCCACATGTCTATTGGAGAGAGGCTATGAGTACTGCTGTCTACACTCTTAACCGGGTGTAGATCAAAGGTAATACTGGTAAAACACCTTATGAACTATGGTTTGGTAATGCTCCTACTGTGAAATACTTCAGAGTTTTCGGTAGTAACTTCTATATCAAGAGAGATGAAGATCTAGGCAAGTTTGATGCAAGATGTGATGAAGGAATATTTTTAGGTTATTCTAACCAAAGCAAGCCATACCAGTGCTTTAACAAGAGATTGAAAAGGATTGTTGAAAGTACTAATGTCAAGGTTGATGAAAGCAAGGAGAGGCCTTCCAAGTCTTGTGGATATGAATCAGATGATCAAAATGGAAGTCCAAATAAAGGAAAGCAAGTTTAAACTCAAACTCAAATTTAGATTGCTACGAAGAATCCAGTGACTCAAGAAGTTAGTGCAAATGTTGAGGAACAAGTTCAAGAATAAGAAGTTTAAGAAAATCCCAAAACTCCCAGGTATGTAAGGTTGAATCATTCTGAAGATCAGATCATAGGAGATAGAAATAAAGGTGTTCAAACTAGAAGAAAAATTTCTGAAGAACAAGTGGAGTATTGTTTGATTTCAACGATTGAACCAAAATTAGTGAATGAAGCTTGTAATGATGAAAGTTGGATAAAAGCAATGGAAGAAGAATTAATGCAAATTGAAAAGAATCATACTTGGGATCTTGTTCCTAGACCTGAAAACAAAAATGTAATTGGAACTAAATGGGTCTTCCAGAATAAATTGAATGAAGATGGTGAACTTGTGAGAAACAAAGCAAGATTGGTGTGCAAAGGATATTCTCAGGTAGAGGGAATTGATTTTGAAGAAACTTTTGCTTCAATGGTAAGAATCGAGATAGTTAGATTATTTCTTGCCTTTGCTGCTTACAAATATTTCAAAGTTTACTAGATGGATGTCAAGTCAACATTCCTAAATGGAGAGTTGGAAGAAGTCTACATTGAGCAACTGAAAGGATTCTAGTTGTCTGATCAAGGAGATATGGTGTGCAGATTGAGGAAAGCATTGTATGGACTTAAACAAGCCCCAAGAGCCTGGTATGCAAGATTAGATAAGTATCTGCTAAAGTTAGGTTTGAGCAAAGGCACAACTGACAGTAATCTTTATTTCAAAATTGATCATGAACACATCTTGATTGTTGAGGTATTTGTTGATGATATCATCTTTGGTGGAAATGAGAGCATGTGTAAAAAAATTGCTGATTAGATGCAAAGTGAATTTGAGATGTCCATGTTTGGTGAAATGGATTTCTTCTTAGGTATGCAAATCATTCAGTCAGATAAGGGCATTTTCATATCTTAGTCTAAGTATGTGAAAGAGTTGTTGAAAAAGTTTGGAATGGAGGATTCAAAACCAGTGAGTACTCCTATGATAACTGGATGCAAGTTGAGTAAAGATGATGATTCCTCTAAGGCAGATTAGAAAAGGTATAGATCAATGATTGGAGGACTGCTTTATCTGACTCAAACCAGACCTCATATTATGAATGCAGTTGGCATTATTGCTAGATTTCAAGCTGATCCTAGAGAATCTCATGTTGTAGCAGTCAAAAGAATTTTTAGATATCTAAAGGGGACATCTGATTATGGCTTATGGTATCCTAAGGATGATGATTTCGCTCTTCATGCATATACAAATGCTGATTGGGCAGGAGATGTGGATGATAGGAAGAGTACTAGTGGTGGTGCATTTTTCTTGGGAAAGAGATTGGTTTCTTGGTTGAGCAAAAAGTAGGAGCCAATATCTCTGTCTACTGTAGAGGCAGAGTATATAGCAACATCAAGTAATTGTACTCAAGTTTTGTGCATGAAGCAAATGTTGAAGGATATCATAATTGTGTTTAAAGAGCCTATTACAATCTTCTATGATAATTCAAGTGCAATAAATATCTCAAATAATCTGGTGTTGCATTCAAAGACAAAGCACATATCCATCAAGTTTCACTTTTTGAGAGAGAAGGTAAATGAGAATGAAGTCAGATTGGAGTTTGTTTCTTCAAACGATCAAATTATGGATATCTTCACTAAGCCTCTACCTAAGGACACTTTTGAGTATCTCATAGTGAAGCTAGGGGTTATTACCCCTACTGTTTAGAATTAAGGTGCAGTAGTGTGCATCAGTCCGGTGGAACTCACAGTCATATCTTGTGATCCAAATTGATGTTAAGGGGATGTTACTCAGGGGAAGTAGTCAGTATGTTAATTCTAGAGGTCAGTTTGGTTTTATCTAAAAAACAAAAAGGAGGAGAGATGATTGCAAATATGTGCCCTTTGACATTGATGTCAAAGGGGGAGAGAAGTCATGTGAAAAATTTGGAAGTAAGTAGTTGCTGGTGAAAGGGGGAGCAGTGAAGAAAGTGGTTGTAGGTGTGATAAGAGAAAGGGGGAAAAGTCCTTGTCTTGATGGTTGAATCAATTTTTTACATCATATGTTGCATCAATGACAAAGGGGGAGATTGTTGCAAATATGTGCCTATAATGTGTTGTCATTGATGTCAACATATCTCTTTGTTAGAGACAGTGAAGACAGTGCAGTTCAGTAAAGTAGATTGCTCTGCATTCCCAGTGAGATAAAGATCAGATTCTGTGGATCAAAGGGTTTTGTAGAGGATTGTCTGAAGTTGTTCTAGTTAAGATTTGAGAGGTTCGCATGGAGGATTGGTGACGTTATGGCCATCTGAGTAGAAACAGGTTTTGCAGTTGTTCAGAGGTAACATAGTGATAGGAATTTGGTCTGAATCTCTCCGCATTGGAATATTATGGTCTGCGGTTCTAGAGGTATGTTTGGGATGTTGGTGTGTATCCTCAACTCAAGTGGTTCATGGTTTGGAGGTCTGCAAGCAATCTTTCTAGTGTGATAGTCATGACAGTTAGTGTTCTTAAGTTCCTGTATGAACATGTAAGTGATTCTGGTGATTTGAGGTGGTGAGGTTGTTCTTGTTGATTTCATTATGCTTGTGGAGGTCTCTGGATTAGGTGCCTATTGTGTTGGTGGTCCACATTGAAGATTGAGCTCATAGTTGAAGATTTCTCCTTGGGTGTTGCTGTTATTTCTAGTCTTGGCTGATCAGATGCTTCGTGCATGTTGCAGATGATCTAAGAGAAGTTCTATGGAGTGTGGCATGTTGTTCAAGGAAGATTTGAGTACTAGCTATGTTTGGCCGACAGTGTAGTGGTCCACATGTAGCATTTTGTATTAAGTAAAGTCTTTTTGTAAATGTTTGTAATGTCGACCTTGGAGATTGTTCCAATGGTTGATGATTGTAATGCCGACCTTGATGTTCATTCCAAGGTTGATGTAGTGTATAAATACTTGTAGTTGAGTCATGGAAAAGTAGTCCTTGAGCGAAAATGATAAGATTCTAAGAAAGGTCTAAAGGCAGAGCAGAGAAGAGGAAGAGCAATGATGATACAAAGGTAGCAAAGAAATGGTTGGAGGCAGAGCAGAAGTGTTATGAGCTTCGATGGAACTGAACCCTGGCATGGAGAAGATGTTGTTACTCAATTCAACATTTCAGTGTTAACCATGTGAATGTTTTTGTAGACATTGAGTCTCTTGGAGTAGTGAGCTCTGGGAAGTGTGTCCGAAGGCAGGTGCCTTCCCATTTTTCTATTCTTTTAACAGAGAATAAATCTTGTGGGTTAACCCCCACTGTGGTTTTTCCCTTAACTAGGTTTCCACGTAAAAATCCTGGTGTTATGTGTGTTGATTGTATTTTTGCTCATGTTGTTGTTTCATGCTTTCATGGTTATATCAGTAATCCATTAATAAGTGGTAAAGACGATTAAGTGCAGCAAAAGATAAATTTTTGTGACAACTGATTTACCCCCCCTTATCAGTTGTCTGCCCTAATTTCAACACCTACATGCATTGAATGGTACAAGTGCACCACAAACACTCAAAGTAAAATTATTTATATAAAAAAGGTGAAAGGTGACAGTGTTGGTTGATTCAGGAAGTACACACAACTTTATTCATAGAAGATTAGCTAATGAGCCCAATTTCATGTATCCAATATCTAATTTTTAGTTCATGATAGTTGATGGGAAACAACTCTCTTGTGGTGGTAAATGACATCATATAAAAATCTTGATGTGAAATTATCAAATAGATTCATAAATTTTCTCTATCCCAATTGGGGGAGCAAATGTAGTTTTCGGTGTACAATGGCTTAGACAGTTAGGAACAATGACTTTCAATTTTCAAGACTTATCCATGGTTTTTAGTACACGTGGGAAAACTATAAAGTTATTAGCTCCACCAAGTCAAATTATTAGCTCCCATAGGATGGATAAACTACTTAAGAAAGGTTATTATAGCACAAGTGTACAACTACATTTTGTACAAGTACAAGATGTGAAAATTCAAGATCAACCAAAGATTCAAGAGATCATTCAACACCATCAACATGCATTTCAAAAACCTAAGGGTCTACCCACAATCAAAGACCATGCTTGTGCCATTGAATTAATACCAAGAAGTATTGTTCATCCTAATAAAAGTGCTTATTCGTCCTCAATGATTTTGGTTAACAAGAAGGATGATTCATGGAGAATATTCCCACATTATAGGGAGCTCAACAAGCTCAGTTTTAGTGACAAGTTTCATATATTCCTAGTATTGATGAATTGGTAGATGAATCTAATAATCTAGTTTTCTTTACTAGGTTAGATTTACATTTAGATTATCATCAAATTCAACTAAAGGAAGATGATATAAATAAGACTACATTTAGAACACATGAGGGTCATTATGAATTATTATTTATGTCATTTGGTGTCATTAATATCCAATAAACTTTTCAAAGCCTCATAAATTCAATGTTCCATCTATTTTTTCAAAAAATAGTGTTTGTATTCTTTGAGGACATCTTCATCTATAGTAAAACATGGAATGATGAACAATTCATAGAAAAGATTCTAGAGTTACAAAGCATTGAGGGAAACACCTTTTTGAAGGGGATGGGAATGTGAGGATCATAGTATGCTATATTCCTAATTAGAATAAGGATAAGCACTTGTGGCATGCTTAACCTTAATAGATGCATTTATTAGTCTTAGTTATTCCTTAAGATAACTCAATTAGGATGAAGGGGTGTGTCCCTGCATAGTTATGCATATAAATAATGAGAGTGACTCTCCTAAACCATCATATCATCTAATATTGAATTCAACTATTATTTTTTGATTATTGGAGGTCACTCCCTTGAAGTGGTTTGCTATTTTCCTAGTTTTTACATTTATTTCTAAGAAATATCATAACAAACTTGAATTAAGATTAACCTTTAGTGCAAGGGTTTAAAATATTTTAAAGTGTAAGGTGAAAATATTTATCTAAAGTTTGTGTTAATTTAATCATTTTATTTCAAATATTTTACATCACAAATAAGGCCTTCCAAAATTTGAATTATTATTGAAACATGAGTGGATTCCATTTTGTGAAGTTGCATCAATGTATTATTGGTTGTCAAATATTAAAAGGCCATTCTATCTCCCAACCACATTGTACATGTTTGAGAAGAGGACATATGCCAACTAGTATTGTGGATCCACCTCAAGAACACACTTTAGTAGCTATAATTCAAACTACAAATCTTAAATTAGATTGAAATCTTGTTCAGATTAGACCTTTAGATGTATACAAGTTAAATGATAAGGTCACAATACCATAATTTATTGATACACTTATCCAATTCACCAAATATTAAAGCATGTGTTATATGGATGTTTAATATTAGCTCTTAGATTTTTATATAAAACAAATGCTAAAAAATAAGTATTCTCATATATCCCTTTCACCAAAGTTCTTGATGCTAATTTTTATCTAGCACATGATGATCTATGTTAAAACATTTCAAAAATCAAGCATTGTCAAAATTGAGTCTCATTTATTAAAATCAAACCATTATACAACCACCAAGCTAGAAAATAACAAAAAAATAAGATTGACAAATTCCAATCACATTTACATAAAAGGACAAATTACTTCACCCAAGGAAGAAACTAATTTTGCTATGTGTATCTTGTTATATTTGGCTTCAATAGTAAGTGAGCAATTTAATAACTCTAGTAAAATTTAATTAAACTTTTTTCTATTTGGTTTCTTTTATACCAAGGTTTTTTAATGCAACTATTCTTTTCAATTAGTAAAAATCTAAGTGTGTGTGAACAATAACAATATTTTTAGAAAAGATAAAGCGGTCACATGATATATTTTTATGTGCAATAATGTTCACTTCTAAATTTGAATTAAAACAAGAAACAAATTCAAAATAGACAATTGAATTTAGTTTTCAATATCTATTATATTTCATTGTAGAGATATAGGTACTATAACATGAAATTTAAATCAATGCTTTCTATCAATAAGAACAAAATAAAAATAATACGAAAATACATATACATCCACTACACAACCTTCATAGAGAATGGGATTGGGGGAATCTTTCAGTGAAAAGGGAAGGGGAAGGGGAGGAGGAAGGGGAAGGGGAAGGGGAAGGGGTATAAAAATACTTTATTAACAGATCTTTTCTCGAACACTTTGATCAAGAATGACAATAATGTCATCCATGACTTTAAAACATCTTGTTCTACATTTTTTGTTGAAGCATAATACTCCAATAACAATTGAAAACCCAAGTCCAATGCTCAATCCAATTCCCACCCCCCACCATACATGTTCCTCCCACTCTTGTCCTCTTACATCTTCATTATAAGTGTTGTTTGAAGTAGGAGAAGAGGAACAATTTATGTTTATTTGAATTCCACAAAGATCTCCATTGCTTGAAAATGATCTTTCATCAAATGTTAACAACTGACCTCCTTGTGGTATCCTACCTGAAAAATTATTAGAAGATATGTCCAAGTAACTCAAAAATGTGAGAGATTGTAGTTCTGCAGGAATATTTCCAATAAGATTATTCCTTGAAAGATCAAGTGACTCCAACTGCACAAGATTTCCAAAAGAAGAAGGAATTTTTCCACTGAGATGATCCCTTGACAAATTGAGAATCCTTAGACCAATGAGGAATCCAATTTCTAGAGGAATATTTCCTGAGAAGTTGTTATTTGAGAGATCAAGACACCGAACCAATGCCAAAGATCTAACATACTCTAGAAATTGCCCTTTGTTGTTTATTTCCATTTTATCTAAATAAAGCGTGTCTGAGCTTTGATTTGAGTATTGAAGGACTTCTGCACTTTGTGTTTGATTTGCCATTGCTCTCAAGTTTTTTAAGCTACTTGGAATAGCTCCAGACAAATTATTACTTGATAAAATCAATACTTGAAGATTTTGTAATTTTGTTAACTGCAATGGTATTCCACCTTCTAATTTATTAGATCTCAATACCAAAATTCGAAGACCAAATAACTTCCCTATCCAATTTGGGATGGTTCCTTCCATGTTATTATATCCCAAATCTAGAATCTCCAAAGAAGTACAATTTTTAAGTGATGATGGAATTGGCCCTTGTAGTCTATTACTTCCCAACTTCAGTGTTTGAAGACAAACCATGTTGCTAATCTCACCTTCCAGATTATTTTTTTCTAGATTTAACACCTTTAATGTTGATGAACAATTTCCAAAACTTGCAAAAATATTCCCTGTAAGCTTGTTATTTGACACATCTAGAACCTCCAAGTTATGCCCTTCACAAATAGAATGTGGAAAGGCACCACTGATATGATTATTTGCAAGTGACAAATAACTGAGTTGACTCTGGCCATATTTGTCAATGTTTGTTGGAATGATGCCATCAAATTGATTCTCAGACATGTCCAAGAATTCCACAACTGGATGAGGTTCAATAATATTCCCTTGTAACTTGTTTTTATGTAAGTCAATATTGTAAGCAATAAACTTACTGAACTTAGATGACAAAGGCCTTCCTCCAAATTGATTACATGAGAGATTGAGTGCGCCAAAGGGTGTATGGTCCCACAACCAATCTGGAATATTTCTGCTGAGAAAATTGTTGGACAAGTCCAGGTCTATTATGGTGTATTGAGTGGATATGAAAGCTGGGAAATCACCATCCATATTACAAGAACTCAAGTGCAAAGATTGAAGCTGGAATTGATATGGAAATAAATAAGAAAGATTGACAAACATAGCTATTCCAACACATTATTGCAAGTTGTAGTCTTAAGCATGAAAAGATGTTAAGAAACAAGAAAGATTGACAATTATTGATTTAGAATTTAATAACCCTTCTTTGATTTTTAACAATCCTTGACAATTATTTCAAGTCTTGAGCATAGAAAGATAAAGAAATGAGAAAGATTGACAATTATTGATTTAGATGTTTAACAACCCTCCTTTGATTTTTAACAATCCTTGACAATTATTTCAAATCTTGAGCATAAAAGGATAAAGAAATGAGAAAGATTGACAATTATTGATTTAGATGTTTAACAACCCTTCTTTGATTTTTAACAATTCTTGACACTTATTTCAAGTCTTGAGCATAGAAAGATAAAAAAATGAGAAATATTGACAATTATTGATTTAGATGTTTAACGACCCTTCTTTGATTTTTAACAATCCTTGAAAATTATTTCAAGTCTTGAGCATAGAAAGATAAGGAAATGAGAAAGATGAACAATTATTGATTTAGGTTTTTGACCACTCTTCTTTGATCAATTACTGATAGTTATTGTTGAAAATATTTAAATTTATTTAAAAAAATGATATATTAAGAATTTGGTTTTTTTTAAATGAAAGAATTTTAGATCAAATTCAAATAATTTGGCCAATAGACCATTCTATATATGTACACATCTTGTAACCGCTAAAAATTTGATAGTCATTTTAAAAAAAATTGTTTGTCCAGAATCTTTTAAAAAATTGGTTGAATAAGTGTTAAAAACAACAACTAAAAAATAGCAAATAGAAGGAGAAGACCCAAAAATAGACAATGGAAGGAGACATCGTGCAAGAAAGGCTAGCTGCAGGGAAATAAATCAGAGAATGAAATGCCATGAGCAAGATGATTCTTGTAAAGACCTAGACATATCTTAGAACAAAAGGAAGGGTGATGGGTTACAGGAGCCTCTAAATCATTTATCAATGAGCTCTGCTGCTGCCATGGATAATAATAGTGATGATACCCAAAAGGGCAGGTTTGAGGATGATGATGACTTGCCACCACCAACTATCCGACGTCCTTGGAAATTGAAACTTCATGGGAAGGTGATTGTTTTGATGAATATGAAATTTGTGTATCTTACATATGTGGTTTTGAGTTTGAATGTTTTCTTGACATTTCCCTTGAATTTAGTTTCATCCTTGGGAAGAATTGAATCCTAATGACTTAACAGCAGTTCCTCGCAAGCTATGAACAGGTTTTGCTAAAACTCATCCAATTTTGGTCATAGGTTTTAATCTGTTTGACAATGTTTTTGTTGCTTGGACATAATTCACCAGCAATTGTGTTTCCAATTGAAACACCTATGATAAAATGTCAACAAGAATCTACATCGCATATGCATGTAGCTGATATTTTAAAGCAACACCTTCAAAATGATGCTACTACAATGTCTGCTCCATTTAGTTCTAATGTAGTTGTTACAACTTACTTCTGGTTGGAAGAAGGTCAGTATCCAATATTTTATTTCATAATGTATTTGCAGAAGTATGAGTGTATTTCTCTTCAGTTGTGTCTCAAGGTTTCAGTGCCTTGGGATTCCTTTATTGCAGAAGCTTGACAATTTGAACCCTCCAACTGTAAATATGGTGAAGGTCTACACCAATCACTTTAATGGAGAGCTCAAATATTGTGAGATGGAATTTATTTAATGACTTTAATGGAGAGCTCAAATATTGTTGGATGGAATTTATTTAATGACTTTAATGGAGAGCTCAAATATTGTTGGATGCAATTTATTTTATGGTGATTCTAAACCTTGCACTATTATATGCAAACATCCTCCTCAAAAGTATCTAAAGTAAAAGTAGAGGTTGCAGAAACTCTATATGATCTTGCAAGAATGTTTGTAGCTGAAACAGTTTATCCAGAAAAAATCTAAAAAAATCTAAGCTAGGCTTATTAGCAACAAAATCAGGATCAGCAAGTAGTTCTACAGAATCTGATAGGATGCAAAGCCCTAGAGCAGTAACTGCTGATGTGGCTTTCCCATCCTCCCCCCTTGCCTAGAGCCAACTGGAAGGTATTGTTTTACTGTTCATTTGCCAGAATCTTAAAGTTTGGCCAAGAGGTCATGTCTGAAGGATTCCCATATTAGCAATTTTCTTCTACAGTTGCAGTTATGAAGAAGAAGCATCCATGAATGAGTTTGGAAACAAAGGATGAGGAGCCTATGTTACTAGAAATAATGATAACAGAAGGTAGCAATCCACCATCAATTGACATCCGAAGCACAACTAACCCATCAGAAAAGCTCACTATTTCAAATCACTCTACTTATATATCATCCATTTCAATGGTCAAATAATCAATAGCAATTTTACACCTCATTCACAATAAAAAGTGTTAAATATTTGTCCTATTTTTATTGGCCAAAATTAACCTTTGACTGTTGAAGTGGATGATATTTAAGAACAACCATTTCAAGCTCGGCTGTACCAATCAATGTGCCCAATAAGGGTACTGAACTCAAAGAAAACCTGGAATATAAAAGGGAAGTTGTACAAAAACCAGAGCTTGAGAATAGGCAAGTTATATCCATCTTACACTTTTAGAGCTCCTCAAAACGGAGGTAAACAAAAGGAAATTTGCGATATTCCTTAAACGATGTCCATTTCATTATTCACTTCTATTTCTTACAAACATTTTATGGTGTCATGCATTGTTTCAATTATCCAATTGAAAAACTCTGAAAGATTAGTAGCTACTATGGAATTTTTTGTGATAAGTAAATGGTTATCAAATGTCTATCATTTGAAATGAACCTCCCAAAGAATGGGCTGGTTCCTTTTCAGCTTAACCTGATATCAACAAACTTTGTTGGATTCAATGCTCGACCTAATCCAACATTCCTCAACTCTATTTCTCCATACACTCTTCCTTTAATGAAATATGTAACAACCTCTAATGTAAGGTCAAATTAAAAAAAACAATGTTTAAGATAGATTATAACTCTTGAGCTATGAAATGATTAGTGTTAGTGAAAGAAAGAAAAGTAACGATCACTCTCATATTTGTATTAAAAGAAAAATGACTTGTTATTTAAAGTTACATTTTCTATATTGTATTGTCTCTTTTACCTGTTAAAACTTTGAAATTGATAAGGTAGTTTAATAGGAAAAAAAGGAATGTAATCATTATTTATATTTTTGGTTTTCATTGGACATTGTTTATATTTTAGATTTTTCTACATAGTTACAATTTACAATAAGAATTATATATAAACACAATTTTAGATTTTTAGTTTATATATAATTTTTTTAGAATAAAAATATGTCTTAATATTCAAAGGGCAAGATTGAATAGATAACCGTCATGAAAAATTTGCTTGACATGCAAGGTTGACCATCAATTTTAGGCCCTGATCCCACTCTGTGTGAATTTTACCACATAACTTTGTCATTCACAATTTATTTCTATTTTTGAAGTGATAAGTAAGCATTAAGCAATGTGGAAGGTAGTTGAAAACTATGTGACATAAAGTTTGTATGTAAAGTAGGAAAAAAATAATTCTTAAGATTGTGAAAGATTACTAAAATATTGATATTAAGTGCTAAAGTTTATGTGATTAACTAACAATCTATTTTCAATTTTTTGTTATAGGGCATTAGGAAGTTGTAGATCCTCATACTAGAATTACATAGGTTTAAGTGATAGAATATTTATAATTTAAAAAATGGAAAATAGAAAGTATCTAGATAGGGTTTCCATTGTACCTTTATATAGTTCTTGTGTGTTTTTAATTGACCCACAATTTAGAAACAATTCTAGTCCCTAAATTTCTATGTGTTTAACGATCATACTATATACATGACTGTGACAAAAGATAACAATGCATACTCCCTCAAAGTGTTACTTATATTGGATCTTGCAAGATGTTGTATTGCTAAAGTAATAGGTTATGGGAGAAAAATTATATATTAATATTATATACAAGAAAAATCATAACTAATATTAAGTTATAATATTTAAGTATGTTATCCCTTAGAGCATCAAGCTCACCTTTCAAGGCCTGGTGCAGTTATGTTCTCAATGCTATGATTCCCTAACCTTGCTATCCTTAGTGGTTTCTTGGACAAGAGCATTCCTAATTCAAGTCATCTAACAAAACAAGATAACTCAAATAAACATACACACATACCACACAAAGTGAATACCAAAATTAATTTTTAAACACACACACAATACCTAAATTAACTTCCCCCCGACACACACAAAATTTAAATAGAAAAAATGAACATACCAATGTTCAAACACAAGTGATTCATACAAAGTTAGTACAAACATGCATGAATACTTAAGTTCAAATCTTTCAAAGTAGTCCAAACACACACACCACATAAAGTGATTGCCGAAATTAATTTCAGATGCAAATTTAGACAAAATGAACATCAAAATTAAAACACACACTTCAAACAAAAAGTGATCACATGCCAAAGTTCAAACATGCTTCTTGCACAAAGTTAGTTTAACCACATATGAAGTATACACTTGATTTCAAATATATCAAAGTGCAAACACACACAAAGTGAATGTCAACATTAAAATACAATCTTCACACAAATTTAGTTCATTCACTTCACACATAGTTTGTTCAAACACACACTTCATAATTATACAAAGAAAACTATAAAGTTCAAACATGCCAAAGTTCAAACAAGCACATAAAGTGAATGCCAATGTTAGTACACTCTTCACACAAAGTTAGTTCAATCATTTCACATATAGTTTGTTCAAAAAACACACTGCATACATATATAAGGTAAACACTAAAGTTCAAAGAAGCCTTGAAGTTTAAGCATGCAGTGAATGCCAAGTTAGTACACTCTACATTGAATGTGAAAGTTCACACACACAATAAGAATGAATGCCAAATCTAATTCAAGTATGCAAGCACGCACTCACACAAAATGTATGGAATACACAAACACATACACATAATAAATTCCAAAGTTCATTTGTACACTCCACACAAAAAAGAATGTCAAATCTTTCAATTTCATTCCACACAAGTGAATATACAATTTTCTTCATATACTCCATGAAAAGTGATAGTTGAAGTTCATTCATAGACCAAAAAATCTATGTCAAAGTTCAAGATCACACACACACAACAAATGCCAAAGTTAGTTCAAACACACATACCACACAAAGTGAATATAAAAATTAATTTTTAAATACACACACAATTTACATTAAAAAAGTGAATATACCAATGTTCAAACATAAACATTCACATAAAGTTAGTACAAACATGCATGAACACTTAGTTCAAACATGTCAAAGTACAAACATACACATAAAGTGAGTGTCAAAGTTATAAAACATGGTAAAGTCCAAACACACACACCACACAAAGTGAATGTAAAAATTAAATTTCAGATGCATAATTCACGAAAAAAAAATGTCAAAGTTAAAACACATACTCCACACATAGAAAGTGATCATGAGCCAAATTTCAAGCATGCTTCATGCACAAAGTTAGTTCAATCACATATGAAGTAAAAACTCAATTTCAAATATGTCAAAGTGCAAACATACACAAAGTGAATGCCAATGTTAAAAAACACTCTTCACACAAAGTTATTTCAATCACTTCACACATAGTTTGTTCAAAAAATACTTCATACATATACAAAGTAAACTACAAAGTTCAAACATAGCAAAGTTCAAATAAGCACATAAAGCACAAATGCCCATGTTAGTACACTCTTCACAAAAAGTGAATGTAAAAGTTCACACATGCAAAGTGAATTCTAAAGTTAAAACACACTCTTCACACAAAGTTCGTTCAATCATTTAACACATAGTTTGTTCAAAAACACACACTTCATACATATATAACGTAAAAACTAAAGTTCAAACATACCAAAGTTCAAGCATGCAATGAATGCCAAGTTAGTACACTCTACACAATGAATGTGAAATTTAGTTCAAACACACATACCATATAAAGTGAATACCAAAATTATTTTTTAAACACACACAATTTACATTGAAAAAGCGAATATACCAATGTTAAAACATAAATCATTCACACAAAGTTAGTTCAAAAATGCATGAACACTTAAGTTCAAACACGTCAAAGTACAAACACAAACCACACAAAGTGAATGCCAAAATTAAATTTCAGACGCACAATTCACACAAAATGAATTTCAAAATTAAAACACACACTTCACACATAAAAGTGATCACATGCCAAAGTTTAAACATGATTCATGTAGAAAGTTAGTTCAACCACATATGAAGTAAACACTCGATTTCAAATATGTCAAATTGCATTGAACACACACAAAGTGGATACCAATGTTAAAACACAACACAAATTTAGTTCAATCACTTCACACATAGTTTTTTTAAACACACAATTCATACATATACAAAGTAAACTATAAAGTTCAAACAAGCACATAAAGTGAATGCTAGTGTTAGTACACTCTTCACACAAACTTAGTTCAATCATTTCACACATAGTTTGTTCAAAAACACACACTTCATACATATACAAGGTAAACACTAAAGTTCAAACATACCAAAGTTCAAGCATGCAATGAATGCCAAGTTAGTACACTCTACATAGTGAATGTGGAAATTCACATACACACACACAGAATAAGAAGATTAAATCTAAGTGAAAGGTAAAATTCAAATACACTTCATATAAAGTGAATGACAAAGTTAGTTCAAACAATCACACACATAGAAAGTGAATGCTAAATTTCAAACACACACTTCACACACGCACAAAAGTAAACATAATTCAACATACCAATTTTCAATTCACACTAATTCAATGTAAAAGTTTAAACTTACCTAAAC
The DNA here is from genome assembly GCA_027924645.1 of Cunninghamia lanceolata. Lineage (NCBI taxonomy): Eukaryota > Viridiplantae > Streptophyta > Pinopsida > Cupressales > Cupressaceae > Cunninghamia > Cunninghamia lanceolata. The sequence goes on from BSBN01000070.1 coordinate 1,144,332, forward strand.
ACACAAATAGTAAATAGACCTAATATGTGAATGAAAAAGGTAGTTCACTCACATTTCACACAAAAAATATGAATCCACAATTAACTCAAACAAATTAAGGGGATGTCAAAGTTCAAACATATGCTTCACATAAGGAAAGTGGATGCCAACACACAAACAATAAGTGGCTCAAATCCAAGTGAATGTCAAAGTTAGTTCACACACACACACATGCGCGCGCATGCGCGCGCACTTTGAAGTGAACATGAAAGTTAGTTCATACATATTTCACACACACAAAGTGAATGCCAAAAGCTCACTCAAATAATAAAGAGATGTTAAAATTCAAATGCACACTTCACAAGCACATATTTATAATTCAGATGCAAATAATAAAGAGAGATTAAAATTTTTTAAATTTATTTAAATAATTGACATATTTAGAATTTAGTTTTTTAATCAAAGATTTTATATTAAATTCAAATAGCATATCTAATGTGATAATATTTTTTTTAATTGTCTATCTATCTATTTATATTATTCATTATAATATATAAATTATGTTTTTTTAATTATTACTTCAAGAGTTATACTCATAGATGTAATTAAATAGTGGCAATGGGCGGGTTGTAATGGCATGACCACTTAATTTAAATTTGACAACCATTTACATGTCAAATTATAAATATTTAATGATAACAATAATATTAATGATAGTTTATTAAGTAACAAAAAAATTAAGAAAGCACAATAAAAATGATCAGTAAGTGGAACAAAATATATTGATTTAATTAATTTATAATTATTTGCATGCATTGTATTATTTATTTTATTACTATAGAAATATAAGGTGTGATTAGTAGGTATAATAGGAATGTAAGGGGAAAGGTATAGTAGGAGGAATAAATGTAGGGTGTAAGTGAGTGTTTGTGAAGTTGTCATGAACCATTCAAAGAAAAAACAAACAAATAGTCTTGGATTTCAAAGATTAAGGAAGGAAAGTGTTTAGGGAATGGTGAGATGAAGGAATGGAGGGATATGGTAAGTAGGAAAAGTCATTCTGATGCAGGAGCATCCCAGGTGAATGACCAATTGGCATCACCCAAAAAGATTTCCAGTTATTTCTTTCAACTTTGGTTTGCTTGGGTCTATCTTGGCATCTCTCAGCCTTGGGGTGTAGGTAAAATGACAAGATTTGATCAAATTGAGTTTTTTTCGTACTTTGACTTCGACACTCCATAGGCCGTTTTGTGAAATTTATTCCCAAAGATCTGTAAGAGCTAGAGTGGAATCCTTTTATAGGGGCATTCTTGGAGGTACCATCTCGAAAGTACAAAAATAATTGAAGTCATATCTCTCACGGTTTGAGAGAAATTAATGTCATAAATTGGTGTCATTAATGTCAAAATTGTGTCGTAGGTTTACGGAAAATTTAAATTTCAAAATTTATGAGGGTTGGAGTGAAACCCATTTGCAGAGGACTTGAGGGGGTCATAACACACCTTTGGACAATTTTTTGGACAAAATGGAGAACTTTCAATTTTCACCTTTCCGGCACTCAGTTGCGCACTTCCAAAGGACCAATTTGATCAATTTATCTTGGCAAGGAATATATTATGGTTTTATTGCAGATTTAATAATTATTATCATGCTAAGGAGGAGGCCTTAGAAAAGGCAAAAGGAGGCACCTAACTTAGAACAAAACATCTGTAATTACTCTTCACATTCCTCTTTATTTACATTTGATTTATTATTTTTATAGAGAGGAAGGGCAGATGGAACGTCTCTATTTGAGGTTGAATCTGCATGATATATTGAAAGTGCCAAATGAGAGAGGAGGCAGCTGTAGGAATGAGTAATCAACTACAAGAATAAGTAAATAAAATACCAAAGTATTGTAGAGTTTTTGCTGCCAGAAAGAATTGGAGAAAAGCACATGAATGGAGGAGGCCACTCAAGGAATTAGAGATAGAGAAAGCCTCAAGTGAGGAGCACTTGATTTAAACAATTGTTTTGTTTCGTTGCAAAAATAGGAGAATAGAATAAGTGCCTGAATGATAGGAAAATACAAAGGAATTCAGAGAGAAATACCAACATATGGCAGAGAAGTGTGACTACAGAAATTTGGAAGACATGAATGAGTGTAAAATAGAGGAATTAGTTTTGTTGCAGCAGTGAATAGGTACAGTAAATGAAGAGGATCAATGGAGATCTTAGAGTGAAGGATTTGAGCAAGGACAAGCATGATGTGAGTTGGAACACCACTCATTTGCAATTGTTGTATATTAGATTATATATTTGAACATTTGAGTTATTTCCTGGAAGAATAAAATTTGAAGTGTCATATGCTTGGAATGGAATGATTTCCTATAGATTGTGTGATAGTAATAAATAAATGAAATGTGAATGTGAATACACCCTATTTCTGTAGCTACTATAGCAAAATCAATTTGATTTGAGCTAAGGTTGCAGCAGAGGATATCTGCTAGTGAGTGGGAATTTGTTCATATTGTGAAATTGATTGTTTTTGTAAGAGGGGAGTACCCTCTTGCATAAAATGGTATCAGAGCCACAAGATCTTGAGAGTGCAGAGTATGCACCAGGACTTGTAGGTGAAGAGGAGTGAAGAGTGGTGAAGAGTGAAGCGATGAAGCCATGAGAGAGAGAGATAGTTGAATCTGTGAGAATCATTTTGGCTGTCCTCCAATAGAGATGAAGATGGGTAGAAGGTGTATAGACTTCTTCCACTAAGAGGAAGTGGGTAGAAGAGGTCTTGGAGAGGTGCTTCTTCCAGCATCTTGTTGGGTAGAGGATAGTGGTGAGAGTTTAGTTATAGGGTAATGTAAAAGATTGCAGCAGTGAGTAGGATGAAGATACATGTGTGGAAGCCAATCATATGGATGGCTAGAGAAGGTACAAGAGGAAGGGATTCCTTATAGCTCGATAATAGAAAAGATTGAGAGGATTGATAGGTTGTTGGAGCAATGTGAATAAATGGAAGCTAGGTAGCATAATGAAGGTAAAAAGGAAGAGATTGCAATGAAGACTTTTCATGAAAGTGTCATGAAAGAGAAAGATGAAAAGAAGAAAGAAGAAGAGAGATCCTTGTGCAAAAGAATCGAAAGGGAAGAGAAGAATACAACTGAGGTTTCAAAGATGAAGAAGAGTTGCAGCCCTTTGGTAGAAGGGGCATGGGAAGAACATATGGGAGCAGCCCATACATTCTAAAAGGAAAGAAAACTAGAAAGAGAAGAGACAAGGAGAGAAGAGAGTGGAAAAAGAAAGAACATCCAACTATAGCATGCCAATTTGAAGGTAGAAAAGATGTGGAATATGAATTGTAGCAGAGAAGGATCCATGGAAGGGCATGACCTATGTGGGACAACGATGTGGATAAGAGGTAATTCATGAAGAAATGAGAAGAGTGGAGGCTTTAGAGTTTGTAGCAAATGTATGTCTTTTGAAATACATAGAATAAGAAGATAAAATTGATGTAGTAGCAACAACAATAGATCCTTTAGAGGAACAAAAATAGAAGCAGGAGGACACAAACTTGTAGTTGAGGAGCAAAAAGTTGCAATAGATGTAAATGCATAAATCACAAAGTTGGAAGGCCCCAAGTTTGACAAACAAGTGGAAGAAGAAGAGAATGATCTCCTATGGAAAGAGGAGATAGAGAAACTAAATCAGATGCTTGAAGGAGATTGGATAGGAGACCATGAAGAGATGAACAATGTAGCAAAAAATGAAGGCAAAGAAATTGGGATAGTGAAAAGAAATGAGGTACAATTTGATAATTTTAAGTTTGATTTGTTTCAAATGATGAATCTAGTAGAGCATAAAGGAAAATAAGAAAAGAGTAGATGCATGGAAGCTTTCCATTTTCATGAGGATGTTGTAGACTTGATTATGGAAGAGGGGTATAATTTGTTTGAAGAAGGAAGTGAAAAGATGGAAGAATTGTTTAGCTTGAGTGAGCACTTGATGAAGATGAATGGGGCAGCTGAGAGTGATGCCATGATAGAAAGAAATGGAGAGGTAACTTTTGGTTTTTTTTGAATTGTATGAAGAATAAATTGATGGGGATTTGTTTGTTGTTGAGATGGACAATAAGTTGCAAATAGATGGGAAGAAAATAAATGGAGATGCCAATTTGTATGCATCATGTTTGTGTGAAGAAGTTGTAGAAGATACTACAGTTGGGAAATTTGGTATAGTAGTTGATGATATGGGAATAGATGGGGTAAATGAAAACCTCATAGAAAAAGATGAGTGGATGAAAGTTGCAATGGATAGTGATGATGGAAATACTACAACAAAGAAGAAAGAGGTAAGTTTTTTTGCATTTTGTGATGATATTGTTTTGCATTCATTTGTAATGTTGAGGGTTGACAAGTATGGAGAAGAGCACATGGAAATTGTTGATTTCCCTGAAGATGTAGGGGCAGATTTGTATGTATATGATGCAGATTGTGATGTGTATGATGAGGGAATTTGGTGGAGGTGGTCAGATTGTGGTGTGTCAAAACCCACGAAAGAGAAGAAGAGTAGTGAGTTTGTTTGGTGGAGGTGGTTGGTTGATGATGGTGGGTTGGATCCCACAAAGGAGGATAGGAATGGAGAGAATCATTGGATGAGGAGGACGGTGCATGGCTGATGTAAATCCATGAGAGTAAGGAGGAAAAGAGTGCAGGTTTGTTGGAGGAGTGTGAAGCTTGTTCTGGCGAGATGCTAGAAAAGGAGGGAAAAAATCATTTTTGTGCACATGTTTAAGTGATGGAGTTCATTGTAGATTACTTGCAATATGAAAGAATGGTCCTACCATTCAACTCCACATTTGTGAGTGTATGCTCACAAACTTCCTACCCAGTGTGTCTGATGCAGGAGCATCTCGGGCAAATGAGCAATTAGCATCACTCAAAAAGATTTCCAATTATTTCTTTCAATTTTTGTTTTCTTAGGTCTATTTTGGCATCTCTCAGCCTTGGGGGTGTAGGTAAAATAATCAGATTTGATCAAATTGAGTTTTTGTCGTACTTTGACTTCGACACTCTACAAGTAGTTTTGTGAAATTTATTCCTAAATATTCGTAAGAGCTAGAGTAGAATCCTTTTACAAGGGCATTCTTGGAGGTACCATATTGAAAGTTCAAAAAGAATTGAAGTCGTATTTCTCACGGTTTGAGAGAAATTAATGTCAGAAATTGGTGTCATTAATGTCAAAAGTGTGTCATCGATTTACAGAAAGTTTAAAATTTCAAAATTTATGAGGGCTAGAGAGAAATATTTTTCCAGAGGACTTAAGGGGGTCTTAACACACCTTTGGACAAATTTTTGGACAAAACAGCTCAGAACGTTCAATTTTCACCTTTTCGGCACTCAGTTGTGCACTTCTAAAGCACTAATTTGATCAAGTTATCTTGGCAAGGAATATATTATGGTTTTATTACATATTTAATAATGATTATCATGCTAAAGAGGAGGCCTTAGAAAAGGCAAAAGGAGATGCCTAACTTAGAACAAAACATTTTTAATTTAAGAAATTTTAAATCAATGTTTGAGAGGCATTGAAAATTACTTTTCACATTCCTCTTTATTTACATTTGATTTATTATTTTTATAGAGAGGAAGGGCAGATGAAATGCCTCTATTTGAGGTTTAAGCTGCATGATATATTGAAAGTGCCAAATGAGAGAGGAGGCAGTTGTGGGAATGAGTAATCAACTACAGGAATAAGTACAAAAAATACCAAAGTATTGTAGAGTTTTTGCTGCCTAAAAGAATTGGAGAAAAGGACCTCAATGGAGGAGGCTGCTCAGGGAATTTGAGATAGAGAAATCCTCAAGTGAGGAGCACTTTATTTGAACAATTGTTTTGTTTGGTTGCAAAAATATGAGAATAGAGGAAGCGCTTGAATGACATTTTTATGAATTGTATGAAGAAGAAATTGATGGGGATTTGTTTGTTGTTGAGATGGACAAGAAGTTGCAAATAGATGGGAATAAAATAAATGGAGATGTTGATTTGTAAGCATCATGTTTGTGTGAAGAAGTTGTAGAAGATGCTATAGTTGGGAAATTTGGTACAACAGTTGATGATATGGGAATGATGATAGGAATAGATGCGGTAAATGAAAATGTCATAACAAAAGAGGAGTGCATGAAAGTTGCAATAGAAGGTGATGAAGGAAATACTACAATAGTGAAGAAAGAGGTAAATTTGTTTGCATTTTGTGATGATATTGTTTTGCATTCATTTGCAATGTTGAGGGTTGATGAGTATGGAGAAGAGCACATGGAAATTATGTTAGATTAGGACAGACAACTGAGAGGGGGGGTGAATCAGTTGTCCAAAACTTTCTTCCAATTTAAGCACTTAAATCCACTTTGTAATACAACAGCATAATAATTAATCAAGAGCAGAAACACATCAACACATAGACACCAAGATTTTGACGTGGAAAACCTGGTTAAGGGAAAAACCATGGGGTGATTAACCCAAGATTGTATTCTCTGTTAGAAGAATAGAAAGAATAAAATGGCACATGCCAATTAGGGCTCACTGCCCAAGCACACTGCTCACAAGAGGCTCACTGCCTACAAGAGACACACTATCTACAAAATGATAAGTATCACATACTTGAACTGGAGAATAGCATCTTCACCATGCTTGAATCAGTTCCATTTAAGCCCAATACTTCTGCTCTGCCTTTTGCTTTCTTCCTCGCTACCACACTCACATCTCCACAAAGACACACTTTGAAATGACTTTACAATCCCTTATTTATACAAGGCATCGACTTATTAATCATCTAAGTTGGCAAACATCTATAAGAACATTTGCAAGATGTGTAATACATCCAGTCAGCCAGTCTTAGGAAGAACACCATCATCTAGAAGTTACTCTTCAATTGTGAGCTCCAACTCCAATGCGGACCACCAACACGAACTGGACATGATCCAAATACCTTCACAAGATTGCCTGAATCACCGAGAACATCCACACTTCATCTGCTTACTGAAATCCTTCTCTCCTTCATCCGGAACCTCAAGAACATAGTCTGTCATCACTGTCACAAATGAATAGATGCTTACAGACCTTCAAACCATGAACCAATCGAGTTGACACTCCACAAAGACTTCCTCAACACTCCCTCAAATCTGTAGAATAGGATAATGCATTTCCAGATCTCACCAGACCTATCTGTGTCACTCTGTCACCTCTAAACACCTGTCGGAACCGGTTTTACTTGGGCGGTCACAACTCCTTCAGATCTTCATGTGGACCTCTAAAATCTTTACTGGATCATCTTAAGACTCATAGCTACAAACCCTTTGAACTGCATCCACTGATAGTCATCTTGTCTTGGATCTTTACCTTACTGTCTTCACTATTCTTCTCTATTCTTGATTACGACTAATTTTCTCAATATCCTCAGCACTCAGCTCATCCAATCCTTTTAATCAATGCAACAGGAGTATGTTGACATCAATGACAACACCAGTTAGGCCCATACTTGCAACAAATTATTGATTTCCATGAAGATGTAGGGGCAGATTTGTATGTATATAATGCATATTATGATGTGTATGATGAGCTGGGAATTTGGTGGAGGTGGTCAAATTGTGGTGGGTCAAAACCCATGAAAGAGAAGAAGAGTAGTGAGTTTGTTTGGTGAAGGTGGTCGATTGATGATGGTGGGTTGGATCCCACGAAGGAGAATAGGAATGGAGAGAATCATTGGAGGAGGAGGATGGTGCATGGTTGATGCAAATCCATGAGAGTAAGAAGTCCTAAAGAGAGTGCAGGTCTGTTGGAGAGTGAAGATTGTTCTAGCGAGATGTTGGAAAAATAGGAAAAAAAATTATTTTTGTGCACATATATCAGTGATGGAGTTCACTGCATATTACTTGCAATCTAAAATAATGGTCCTACTATTCAACTCCATGTTTGTGAGTGTATGCTCACAAACTTCCTACCTAGCGTGTCTGATGCAGGAGCATCCAGGGCGAATGAGCAATCAACATCACTCAAAATGATTTCTAGTTATTTCTTTTAGTTTTGGTTTTCTTAGGTCTATTTTGGCATCTCTCAACCTTGGGGTGTAGGTAAAATAATTAGATTTGATCAAATTGAGTTTTTGCCATAGTTTGACTTTGACATTTCGCAGGTAGTTTTGTGAAATTTATTCCCAAATATTCATAAGAACTAGAGTAGAATCCTTTTACAGGGGCATTGTTGGAGGTACCATATCGAAAGTTGAAAAATAATTGAAGTCATATCTCTCACGGTTTGAGAGAATTTAATGTCAGAAATTGGTGTCGTTAATGTCAAAAGTGTGTTGTCAGTTTACAGAGAGTTTAAAATTTTTAAATTTATGATGGTTGGAGAGAAATATTTTTCCAGAGGACTTGAGGGGGTTATAACACACCTTTGGACAAAATGGAGAACTTCCAATTTTCACCTTTTTGGAACTCAATTGTGCACTTCTAAGGCACTAATTTGATCAAGTTATCTTAACAAGGAATATATTATGGTTTTATTGCAAATTTAATAATGATTATCATGCTAAGGAGGAGTCCTTAGAAAAGGCAAAAGGAGGCACCTAGCTTAGAACAAAACATCTGTAATTTATGAAATTTTAAATGAGCCTTTGAGAGGCATTGAAAATTACTTTTCACATTCCTCTTTATTTACATTTGATTTATTATTTTTATAGAGAGGAAGGGTAGATGGAATGCCTCTATTTGAGGTTGAATCTGCATGATATATTGAAAGTGCCAAATGAGAGAGGAGGCAGGTACAAGAATGAGTAATCAACTACAGAAGTAAGTAAAGAAAATACCAAAGTATTGTAGAGTTTTTGCTGCCAGAAAGAATTGGAGAAAAGCATCTGAATGGAGGAGGCAGCTCAGGGAAGTAGAGATAGAGAAAGCCTCAAGTGAGGAGCACTTTATTTAAACAATTGTTTTGTTTGGTTTCAGAAATAGGAGAATAGAGGAAGCGCTTGAATGACAGGAAAATAGAGAGGAATTTGGAGAGCAATATGAGCATATGGCAGAGAAGAGTGACTACAGAAATTTGGAAGACATGAATGAGTGTAAAATAAAGGAATTAGTTTTGTTGTAGTAGTGAATAGGCAAAGTAAATGAAGAGGATCAATGGTGATCTTAGAGTGAAGGATTTGAGCAAGGACAAGCATGGTGTGAGTTGGAACACCACCCATTTGTAATTGTTGTATATTAGGTTATGTATTGAACATTTGAATTATTGCCTGGAAGAATAAAATAGTAAGTGTCATATACCTGAAATGGAATGAATTCCTATGGCTTGTGTGACAGTAATAAATGAATGAAATGTGAATGTGAATACACCCTATTTCTATAGCTATTATAGCAAAATCAATTTGATTTGAGCTGAGCTTGCAGCAAAGGGTATCTGTTGGTGAATGGGAATTTGTTTGTATTGTGAAATTTATTATTTTTTGCAAGAGAGGAGTACCCTCTTGCATCAAATAGTATCAGAGCCACAAGATCTTGAGAGTGCAGAGTATGCACAAAGGCTTGTGAATGAAGAGGAGTGAAGAGTGATGAAGAGCACAATGGTGAAGCCATGAGAGAGAGTTGATTCTGTGAGAATCATTTTGGCTATCCTCCAACAGAGATGAAGCTAGGTAGAAGGTGTGTAGACTTCTTCCACTGAGAGGAAGTGGGTAGAAGAGGTCTTGGAGAGGTGCATCTTTGAGCATCTTGTTGGGTAGAGGATAGTGGTGAGAGTTTAGTTGTAGGGTAATGTAAGAGATTACAACACTGAGTAGGATGAAGATACATGTGTGGAAGCCAATCATATGGGATTACTGGAGAAGGTGTTACCGCCTGCATGAGCACTCTGATTTCAGTTGAAAGAATGTAAAAAATTAGTTAAGGTGCAAGTGTCTTTGTAAATACAAAGGTGTTTGTATATACATGCAGGTCAAATGTGCATTGGTGGGTCAGAAATCTCAATCGGCTTCCAGAAATGGTGGAAAATTTGAGTTGTATGCATTTCTAAATGTATATCAGGTTGCATATACATTGGGGGAATCTTCTGTAGGATTCTGAGAATATTCGCCATTAGTATATTGGCCCTGCTTGTATATCGGGCTTGTATGTGGTACATGCAAGCGAAACATACAAAGGAAAGATACATTGCAGGAATATTCTAGAAAAGATTCCTTATTTGTATGTGCAAGGGAATGTACATTAGAAAATATGCAGAGGCTAGCAACATGCAAAGTGAACAGTGCAGCGGATGTGCAAGTGGGTTTGTACATGTTCGGCATACAAGGGAAATATGCATTCATCGCATATTCTAGAAAGATTCCCTTCTCGAATGTTTGTGTTTGTATATTCGGCATACAAACAAAATATACAATGAGGAATATACATTCCGGACTTGAAGGAGAAATCAAATGCAGTCAATAATATTTCAGGTCCGCAGCATATATATTGGGCGCTTGTATGTGCCAATGTACATTCAAAAGATACAAGGGTTAAGATGCAAGCCGGATTTCAAAGTATCTTCAGCAAGCATCATAAAATTTGAAATCCGCCTTGTATGCATAAGGAGAATGTATATGCGCATATACATGGAAATATGCATGGAATGAGGATACAAGGTGGACTTGATTGAAATTTCCAATTTGCTCTATAATAGTTTGGGGTCCGCCTAGTATGATGAACAGTTGTATATGCATTTGCTCTTGCATATACAAGGGTTTTTGACAGGTGAATAGTGGCAATTGTATGTGCATTTGAGCATGCATATACAGGATCAAAAAAGGCAAAATGGAGAAGTGATAGGCTAGCGATAGCAAAAGATGCCTACGTGGCATGATCTAATTAGCTGACGACCTGGTCAATGTGATTTTGAGGTCATGGATCTTAGTGATAGGAGTGGATTGATGGCCTTGTTTTGAACCTATAGCGATGGTTTTTTCTGAGTGTGTGAGGCCATTTTTTGAGTGGGAAAATCTCCAAATGCATCTACTATTGCATCCCGTGGGTAGTTGAAGTATTGATGGCGGTTATGTAGAGAAGTATGGGTTGAGTTGACAAGTTCAACCACCTGATTTAGGAGGAGGATCTCCATGCGGTGACACCTTTCCTAAACATACCTGCTCCATCCTCCTTGTCCCTCGACTACATTGAATTTTCTGAGCACCATTCCTAAGGCAGTGTATCTGGCAAAAATTTTGACCTTGTCATGTAATTAATTTTGTTGAGTACATAGTTTTGGTATAAAAGGGGCAAAACTGTGTTACTCATTAGTTGTTGAAAAATGGACAAGTTTTGGTGCTATGATAAGATACAACTTCATTGGTGGCCCTGTTTTGGATGTTTTTGTGAGTTTATGAATCTCATGTTGTCTGTTTAATGCATAAACTTACTGGTTTCATGTTGATTTAAATGAGTAATGCTTCATTGCATGTGTTCTGTTACTTGTCTCCAAATTGAATGTATTCTTCTTTTGAATCTAAACAGCTAAGGGGTGTCTAAGATTCTTGAATATAGATTTGCTATGTTGAATGCTTGGTCTTTTACTTCTACTCAAGGAGTAGATTAAATGTTTTAGGTTAAAGTGTTAAGAAGAATATATTGTAGTGATGATCTTCTAAGTAGAGGTAACCGAATACTCAATTCTGGGAAGTATCTGTAAGGCAGATATTAAACAACCCCCTTGAAACTCAATTATTAATATGGGTTTATGTGTACATTCACATGTGTATGTCTATTGACTCCGAGTCTTGGATAGGCACCGATCCAGTCTTGTATTGAGGTCACAACCAAAGTCCTAGTTTTGCATCCAAATACAAAACAAACTCAAACTTCATATACAAACCTTTAAGATAGTAGAAGTAGTTTTAAGATCCAAAATCCTCTGTCTACAACTGAACATAGGCCCAAAGCTAGCCCCTTTACACTTATCTCATAGTTTTGGTCTGCATAATAGAGGATTTATCTACTTTGTGTCAGCATCCCAGTCCTTTCATAGCATATCTCATGGATGTTGAATAGGGAATACCCCCCTTGGTTTTGCAGAGCCTAAAGAAGAAGAGGAGATATCTATAGAGTCTATCTCTTGTACTGTTAGCTGTTGGCGCAGGAATCCTATTGATCATTGATGGCTACCTTGTTAGGACAACTGGGAATAAGCATCTAGTTAGATTGAGAGGTAACAGATTTGGTGACTCCGCTGGGGACATGAAGTGAAAGTATTATTTTTTCATCCATGGTAAATTATTGCCCATCTGAGTCGCAACAGATTTGGCGACTCCACTAGGGATTGCTTTGTGAAAGAACCCTGATTTTAAAAGAAAACAATTCCTAGTAATAGGTGGCGACTCTGAACTAATCTCCCAACCAGTAAAGTAAAAATTTGTATGCAAGGGGGAAGATCCCAACGTAACCCTTTGTTTGAAGACTTACCCATAAAAATGATGTACAGGAAAAAAGGGACTGTTCGATCCAGTCAAGATGGTTCTCCTAGCCCCAAGAAAAATGATTTTATTCAAGACAATCTAGGATCTTTAGAGAGGACAATACCTTATTTTTCAAATATTGAGGCTGAGATATAGAATGTATATGAAAGACAATAGGGTGATGGATTGAAATTGAGGTCAGAGGTGTTTCAAGAGCGCCCTTTTCATGATTCCCCTGACATATTTGAAGAAGTTGAATCCCTAAGGGATGATGATAATGATGATCAAAATGTGATAAAATTGTCCTCTTCTATGCCTAGAGAGGAGGAACTAGCTGATGAAATTAAGAGCTTAAGAGCAGAGTTAGAATATCTGCAAGCAGTAAAGATTAGAGATGACATGAGACAGAAACTGCAAGCTCTAAGAGTTGCTCAGAATGATTCAGTTCCTACCCTTGGTAATGCAAATATGCAATGAAATCAACACAGGAATGAAGTACAGGATCAACACAATGATCAAAGATAGGATGCAAATAATGCTAGAATGCCATTAAATAATGTAAGAAATTAGAATGCACACAGAAATGCCAATGCTAATCAATTTGGTAAACAGCCGATGTAGCTAGACAGATTCAGGCAGCTAGTTTTTGATGGCATTCCTAGTTACCCCAATCCTATTGACAAACATGTGAGGCTGCAAGTACCTAAATTCTCAAGAAATAATACTGTGTCAAGCGAAGACCATTTAAAATCTTTTTAAAATATCATGGACAACTTTGAGGTTGAGCATGAGGATGTTTTCATGAAATCATTTATGCAATCCTTAGTTGATGAAGCCAAGGAATGGTATAAAGTTCTGCCTGACAGAAGCATTTCATCATGGGATGAATTTAGGAGAATATTCAAAGAACAATATGGTGACAAAAATGACCCTAGTTTTTTCATTAATGAATTCACAGGAATTACCAAAGGATCAAATGAACAAGTTGTTGATTTCAATGCTAGATTCACTAAGGTATTGAACAAACTGCCACAGGACTTGAGGCCTAATGACCCTATGTGCATAGTGTTGTACATAAATGCTTTTGATGCCAAAACTGCTTATGGATTAAGAGATAAGGGTCCTCACAGCCTCAGAGATGCTTTCAAAATAGAAACAAATATTGAAAATAATAGAAAAGCATCTGGTAAGACAAACAGAAAAGATGATGTAAAAATTTAACAAAATCCAAACACTAAATCTCAAAGTGTTCAAGGCAATACATCTACTTCTGAGGATAAAATAGATAAGTTGGCAACTATTGTTAAGGACCTGAGCTATAGAATGGCTAAAAATGAAAAGGGAATAGGTCCTCACAAACAGGTTTACCCAAGGCAAGAAAGAAGACCATCATTACATGACATGCCATATCATACCAATTGGCATAATGGTAAATCCGTCCTCCCATACAACAATACAAATCAAAGAGTTCAAAATGTTAAGGAAACTCCTAATCCTTTGAAGAAAACTGTTAATATGGTTGATGACACCCCATGGTGTATAATATGCCAAATGCCTCACTCACAGTCACAATGTATGATTGCTCAATCTCTATATGACAATGTTGTGGCCTGTGATGAATGCAATGAGCCACATTGCATGGAGGATGATAATGTCAATATGATGTCTACAGACAGGGAGTATCCCTTTCATGATGTCGATGCAAGCATAAATAATGAGGTTCATGTCTGCCAACAGTTTCCCTATGATGAAGATGAGGAAGATAGCTACTCTTATGCTCAAGATTCACACAATTTTTTGAATAACTTGAGGAGACCTTCTGATGAAGAAATTAGAGCCCTCACAGCTATAGCAGTAGTGCAAGTCAAAAGCAATTACAACCTAAGAGGTAAAGTTTAGGTAAGCAATTCACACCAACCAGAGAATACTCCTGTGAATCAACCAGTGCACAGTCATAAAGGGATTGAACCACAAAAGAAACAATGGAGCAACAATAAGCAAAATTTTAAGCAAAAAATAGGTCATGATTCTCAAGGACCAGAAAATAGAATTCCTCAGGTTGAGGATCGAAACAAAAATTTTTAGAACAAGAATGATAGTCAGGGAGCCATAAAAACTAAGGCTGGATCATACCAGGATAAAAATAAAACTATAGATTAGGCTACAACTGTTATACAAAATTATGCTCCATTTGACATTGCTCAGGTCTTATCCTAGGTAAAGGTTTCTATTCCATTAATGGAGCTGATGAAAGTTGAAGAGTTCAGAAATAAAACATTGTCCTTCATTTCAGGAGTACCCGGTCAAGCTGATCAAAGTGTTGAGATTCAGGGTAAGAAAAAAGGGGCTATGTGTATTGAAGAAGATGAGATTCCTGAGGTATATCTTGGGATGACCATGACAAAGTGCCCTTCACATGTTGAACCATTTTATGTCTCCCTTGTCACAAATGGAAAGGTGATTAAGAATTGTATGATTGACTCAGGAGCATCAACAAATATCATGCCTCTGGCTATTATGTAGCAAGCTGGGTTAAAGATAGATAGGGCATGTGGGAAGTGCTATGCCATGGATGCTAGGGAGGTACCTATCATTGGAATCATGAAAGATGTTGATTTTAGACTGGTAGCTTATCCTGAAAAGACCTACAAAATGAACATAACAGTTGTTGATATCAAGCCACAATATGGCATGTTGCTGTCAAGAAGATGAGCAGCATTGATTGGTGGGAGTATGCAATTGCACTTGTTGTATGCTATGATCCCTATGAATGGCAGGGATGTCAAACTGATTAGAGAAGAAAGGTCATCAGAGACAGTGGAGGATCAAGAATCAGAGGAACAGATATGTTTTGTGAACACTGACTGTGATAATTTCAGAGTTGTCTCAGATGATAAAGGAGATAAAGGAAATATTTGCATTCAAGAACTGGATCAACAGGGTCTCTAGACCATGTACTTTGATGGAGCTTGTTTGAAAGAAGGCTTTGGTGCTGGAATTGTGTTTCTGTCTCCAGCTGGTAAGCTCCTAAAATTCTCTTTCTTGCTGAAGTTTTCTTGTATGAATAATATTACAGAGTATGAGGCTCTGCTGTTAGGATTGAATGTAGCTCTGAAGCATGGAATTAAGATGCTCAAAGTATTTGGTGATTTAGATTTAGTTGTTTCCCAAGTTAGAGATAAGTATGCATAAAAAAATAAGAGATTAAAACAGTATAATCATGTTGTTTGGGATACAACTGAATTGTTTGATGCTTTTTCAATAAACTGGATAGAAAGATCAAAAAATGTCAGGGTGGATTTTCTAGCCAATGTAGCCATAAGACTAGATGATATCACTCTATCAGATGTCACAAATGTTGAGGTCAAGCTTAGACCTACAGTGCCAGATAATGTATGTAACTGGCAAGTGTTTGATGATGACAAGGATTTATTAAGATTTCTATATTACATTAATGAGTATGAGAACCAAGAAATGGATTTTCAGAACCTTGTAGAGGTTGTAGATGGAAAAGAAACTCTCTTAGGGAAGGAGGTAATGCAACTAAAGACAAATAAAATCCCTAGAGGGCTAGTTGCTTTAGAGAGAGCTTTTGACAATAGGGACCAATTTATTTCAAAGATATCTCCCACAAACAAGGATGACCTGGAGGAGATAAACTTGGGGACATCTCAGGCCCCCAAAAGGGTATATATTGGTAAACAGCTAAAACCACACATCAGAGTTATGTTGATTGCATTGTTGAAGAAGTACAAGCATGTGTTTGCCTGGTCATATGAGGACTTGAAAGCTTATAGACAGGATCTTTTCCAACATGAAATCCCTTTGAAGCCTAGAGCTAAACCATTCAGACAAAAACAAAGACCTATCAACCCTATTTTAGCTCCTAAAATGCAAGAACTTATGAAGCTTAGGGACGCCGGAATAATTATGCCCATCAGACACTCAACTTGGGTGTCTAACCTTGTCCCAATTAGAAAAAAGAATAGTGACATAAGGCTTTATGTGGACTTTAGAAATCTAAATGTATCTTCTTTGAAGGACAATTATCCACTGCCCAATATGGAAGCTATGTTGCAGAAGGTGATTGGCTGTGAACTTTTGTCCATGATGGATGGATTTTCAGGGTACAATCAGGTGAAAGTGAAAGAATTAGAACAATTCAAGACCGCTTTCACCACTCCATGGGGAACCTATGTATATGTGAGGGTACCATTTGGACTAACAAATGCAGGTGCTACATTTCATAGGGCCACGGATGTGGCTTTTGCAGGATTGATTGATTCAATCCTGACTGTACATCAGGATGATCTGACTACATATTCAAGGAGGGAGGAGCAACATTGCATGCACTTGGAACAAATTTTTATTAGAGCATTAGAATATGATATCTCACTCAACCCAAAGAAATGTGCTTTTGGGGTTGTGGAAGGAAAATTGCTTGGACACATTGTTTCCAAGGATGGAGTCAGGATTGATCCTGAAAGGGTGGCTGTAATTGACAAAATCTAGATCCCTAAAACAGTGAAAGGTGTTCAGTCCTTCTTTGGACAAATTAATTTTGTTAGGAGATTTGTGCCTAACTTTGCAGAGACCACAAGAGACATCTCCAAGATGTTGAAGAAAGGTGCAACTGTCACATGGGAGGATGAAGCAACTAAATCATTCCAGAACATAAATTAGGCTATAAAGATGGCTCCTGTGCTAAAGCCTCCTATTTTTTCTAAGCCATTTCAGTTATTCTCATTTGCTTCTTTCCATACTATTGCTACATGCTTATTGCAGAAAAATGAAGAAGGGTTTGAACAACCTATAGCTTTCTTTAGCAGGTCATTGTAGGCTGCTGAATTGAAAAATGACATCATGGAGAAGCAGACATATGCATTGGTTAGAGCAATCAAGAGCTTCAGGCCATATTTAGTGGGCTTCACATAGTTGCATATGTGCCTCATGCAATAGTCAAAGATATTTTTACTCAGCAGGAGGTAACTGGAAGAAGATGCAGATGGATAAACAAATTGTAGGAGTTCAACATTGAAATATAGATCACTAAGTTGGTAAGAGGACAAGGTTTGGCAAAATTGATGACACAGTCAAATCTAGAGGCATGCCAAGTGAACATGGTGCAAAGTAAAACTGTTAGTATATCAAAATCTGATTGGTATAAGGATATAGTACATTATTTGTAGAATTTGAATTGTCCTTCCCACTTCAGTGATAGTCAGGAAAGGACCTTGAAGCTACATGTAATCAAATACGTAATTCTTCAAGGAGAGCTGTATTGGAAGAATCCTGAAGGTGTCCTACTGAGATGTGTAGATGAAAATCAGGCTACTAATATTTTAAATGATCTGCACATAGGAGGATGTGGTGGACATTACACGGCCAAGACAACAGCCCACAAAATTCTTAGAGCAAGATATTGGTGGCCAACTCTCTTCTTAGATGCACAAAAGTTGGTAAGAAAATGTGACTCCTGCCAAAGGTTTTCAGGGAAGCTCAAGTATGAAGGTGCACTACCCCTTAGGACTGTAACTGTAGAGGCCCCATTTTAGTAGTGGGGAGTTGATTTTATAGGGGAAATCTCAGAAAAATTGAGTGGAGGACATAGTTGGATTCTGGTTGCTACTGATTATTTTACCAAGTGGGTTGAAGCCATTCCAACTAAGAAAGCTATGAGCAAAGTGGTGATGGATTTTATTTTAGAGCACATTATTATTAGATTTGGAGTGCCAGCTACAATTGTCATAGACAATGCCAGGTGCTTCAGATCTGGAGAATTTGTTGATTTCTGCAACAAATATGGGATCAGTTTGTCATATGCATCACCATATCACCCACAAGGAAATGGTCAGGTAGAATCAAGCAATAAGAGCCTCATGAAAATCATTAAGAGAATGCTAGATAAGAGCAAGAGGGCATGGGACTCAAAGTTAAAGATGGCACTATGGGCCAACCGGATGACAGTGAAGGAATCGATTGGAAGGTCACCTTTTGAATTAGTGTATGGTGCACCAGCTAGGCTACCTGTGCACAACCTTCTGCCAGTTTACAGATTTCTACAAGAGAATGATACGGAGATTGAGTACTCCATGACTGAAAGGATAAATCAGCTAGTTGCATTGGATGAAATCAGAAGAGAGACACACATGACAAATATCAAGAAACAACAGAAAATGAAATATTTGTTTGATAGAAAAGCTCAGGAAAGAAAGTTCCAAATACATGACCTGGTCCTAATTTGGAATGCAAGGAGCCAGGATAATGGTAAACATGGCAAATTTGAGCCATTATGGATGGGTCCATATCAAATTAGCGATATTCATGGAGAAAATTCCTACTTTCTCCAGGCACTAAGTGGTGAATCGCTAGAACTGCCAGTGCACGGTCAGTTCCTGAAGCCCTATTTTTCATAAGTGATCATCTTATGTGCACATTGTAAACTAGGTGTAAATATTTTGTACATGCCTTGTATAGTCGGTCATGTTTTGAGTTTTGGGTTTTGTCTGGTCTGCCCCGGAGTAGTCTGGTTCTCGCTGCAGCCTTGCACCTGCACATCCCCAATCGGAGCCTATGTTACCACCTGCATGAGCACTCTAATTTCAATTGAAAAAATGCAAAAAATTAGTTAAGGTGCAAGTGTCTTTGTATATACAAAGGTGTTTGTATATACATGTAGGTCAAAATGTGCATTGGCGGGTCAAAAATCTCAATCGGCTTTCAGAAATGGTGAAAATTTTGAGTTGTATGCATTTCTAAATGTATATCAGGTTGCATATACATTGGGGGAATCTTCTGTAGGATTCTGAGAATATTCACCATTTGTATATCAGCCCTGCTTGTATATCGGGCTTGTATGTGGTACATGCAAGCGAAACATACAAAGGAAAGATAAATTGTAGGAATATTCTAGAAAAGATTCCTTGTTTGTATGTGCAAGGGAATGTACATTAGAAAATATGTAGAGGCCAGCGACATGCAAAGTGAATAGTGCAGCGGATGTGCAAGTGGATTTGTACATGTTCGGCATACAAGGGAAATATGCATTCATCACATATTCTAGAAAGATTCCCTGCTTGTATGTTTGTGTTTGTATATTCGGCATACAAACAAAATATTCAATGAGGAATATACATTCCAGATCTGAAGGAGAAATCAAATTCAGTCAATAATATTTCGGGTCCGCAGCATATATATTGGGTGATTGTATGTACCAATGTACATTCAAAAGATAGAAGGGTTAAGATGCAAGCCAGATTTCAAAGTATCTTTAGCAAGCTTTATAAAATTTGAAATCCACCTTGTATGCATAAGGAGAATGTATATGCACATATACATGGAAATATGCATGGAATGAGGATAGAAGGTGGACTCGATTGAAATTTCCAATTTGCTCTATAATAGTTTGGGGTCCGCCTAGTATGATGAACAGTTGTATATGCATTTGCTCTTGCATAAACAAGGGTTTGTGACAGGTGAACAGTGGCGATTGTATGTGCATTTGAGCATGCATATACAGGACGAAAAAGGCAAAATGGAGAAGTGATAGGCCAACGATAGCAAAAGGTGCCTATGTGGCACGATCTAATTGGCTGGTGACCTGGTCAATGTGATTTTGAGGCCGTGGATCTCAGTAATAGGAGTGGATCGACGACCTTGTTTTGAACCTACAGCGATGGTTTTTTCTAAGCGCGTGAGGCCATTTTTTGAGCGGGAAAATCTCCAGATGCATCTGCTGTTGCATCCCGCGGGTAGCTGAAGTATTGATGGTGGTTATGCAGAGAAGTATGGGTTGAGTTGACAAGTTCAACCACCTGATTTAGGAGGAGGTTCTCCATGCGGCGGCACTTTTCCTGAACATACCTGCTCCATCCTCCTTGTCCCTTGGCTGCATTGAATTTTCTGAGCGCCATTCCTAAGGCAGTGTATCTAGTGGAAATTTTGACCTTGTCATGTAATTAATTTTGCTGAGTACATAGTTTTGGTATAAAAGGGGCAAAATTGTGTTACTCATTGGTTGTTGAAAATTAGACAAGTTTTGGTGCTGTGATAAGATACAACTTCATCGGTAGCCCTGTTTTGGATGTTTTTGTGAGTTTATGAATCTCATGTTGTCTGTTTAATGCATAAACTTACCGATTTCATGTTGATTTAAATGAGTAATGCTTCATTGCATGTGTTCTGTTACTTGTCTCCAAATTGAATGTATTCTTCTTTTGAATCTAAACAGCTAAGGGGTGTCTAAGATTCTTGAATATAGATTTGCTATGTTGAATGCTTGGTCTTTTACTTCTACTCAAGGAGTAGATTAAATGTTTTAGGTTAAAGTGTTAAGAATATATTGCAGTGAGGATCTTCTAAGTAGAGGTAACCGAATACTCAATTCTAGGAAGTATCTGTAAGGAAGATATTAAACAACCCCCTTGAAACTCAGTCATTAATATGGGTTTATGTGTACATTCACATGTGTATGTCTATTGACTCCGAGCCCTAGATAGGCATCGATCCAGTATTGTATTGAGGTTGCAACCAAAGTCCTAGTTTTGTATCCAAATACAAAGCAAACTCAAACTTCATATACAAACCTTTAGGATAGTAGAAGTAGTTTTAGGATCCAAAATCCTCTGTCTACAACTGAACATAGGCCCAAAGCTAGCCCCTTTGCACTTATCTCACAGTTTTGGTCTGCATAATAGAGGATTTATCTGCTTTGTGTCAGCATCCTAGTCCTTTCATAGCATATCTCATGGATGTTGAATAGGGAATACCCCCCTTGGTTCTATAGAGCCTAAAGAAGAAGAGGAGATATCTATAAAGTCTATCTCTTGTACTATTAGTCGCTGGCCTAGGAATCCTATTGATCATTGATGGCTACCTTGTAGGGACAACTGGGAATAAGCATCCAGTCAGATTGAGAGGTAACAAAAGGTACAAGAGGAAGGGATTCCTTAGGGAGATGACATAAAAGATTGAGAGGATTGGTAGGTTGTTTGAACAATGTGACCAAATGGAAGCTAGGTATCGTAATGAAGGTAAAAGGGATGCGATTGCAATGAAGACATGTCGTGAAAGTGGCATGAAAGAGAAAGATGAAAAGAAGAAAGAATAAGTGGCAACATATAAGAAGAAAGAAGAAGAGGAGATTCTTGTGCAAAAGGATTGAAAGGGAAGAGAGAAGAATACAACTGAGGTTGCAAAGTAGAAGAAGAAGAATTGTAGCCCTTTGGTAGAAGGGGCATGGGAAGAAGAACATATGTGAGCAACCCATCATTCCAAAAGGAAAGAAAAAGAGAAAAGAGAAGAGACAAGGAGAGAAGAGAGTAGAAAAAGAAAGAACATCCACTTGTAGCATGCCAATTTGAAGGTAGAAAAGATGTGGAATGTGAAATTGCAGCAGAGAAAGACCCGTGGAAGGGCATGAACTATGTGGGACAATAATGTGAAGAGGAGGTAATTCACGAAGAAATGAGAAGAGTGGAGGAATTAGAGTTTGCATCAAAGGTATGTATTTTGAAAGACATAGAAGAAGAAGATAAAATTGATGTAACAACAACAACAATAGATCCTTTAGAGGATACGAAAATAGAAACGGAAGGACACAAGCTTGCAGTTGAGGAGCAAAAAGTTGCAACATATGTAGATGCATGAATCACAAAGTTAGAAGGCCCCAAGTTTGATAAACAAGTGGAAGAAGAAGAGAATGATCTCATATGGAACGAGGAGATAAAGAAAATAAATCATATGCTTGAAGGAGATTGGATATAGGGGACCATGAAGAGATGAATGATGTAGCAGAAAATGGAGGCAAAGAAATTGGGACAACGAAAATAAATGAGGTACAATTTGATAATTTTGAGTTTGATTTGTTTCGAATTTGATGAATCTAGCAGAATATAAAGGGCAAGAAGAAAATAATAGATGCATGGAAGCTTTTCATTTTCATGAGGATGTTGTAGACTTGATTATGGAAGAGGGGTGTAATTTGTTTGAAGAAGGAAGTAAAAAGATGGAAGAATTGTTTAGTTGCAGTGAGCACTTGATGAAGATGAATGGGCAGCTGAGAGTGATGTTGTGACAACAAGAAGTGGAGAGGTAACTTCTAATTTTTTTAAATTGTATGAAGAAGAAATTGATGGTGATTTGTTTGTTGTTGAGATGGACAATAAGTTGCAAATAGATGGGAAGAAAATAAATGGATATGCCAATTTGTATGGAGCATGTTTGTGTTAAGAAGTTGTAGAAGATGCTATAGTTGGGAAATTTGGTACAACAATTGATGATATGGGAATGATGATGGGAATATATGGGGTAAATGAAAACTTCATAGCAAAAGATGACTAGATGAAAGTTGCTACTGAAGGTGATGAAGGAAATACTACAACAATGAAGAAAGAGGTAAATTTGTTTGCATTTTGTGATGATATTGTTTTGCAATCATTTATAATGTTGAGTGTTGAAGAGTATGGAGAAAAGCACATGGAAATTGTTGATTTCCATGAAGATGTAGGGGTAGATTTGTATGTATATGATGCAAATTGTGATGTGTATGATGAGGGAATTTGGTGGAGGTGGTCGGATTGTGGTGGGTCAAAACCCACAAAAGAGGAGAAGAGTAGTGAGTTTGTTTGGTGGAGGTGGTTAGTTGATGATGGTGGGTTGGATCCCATGAAGTAGGATAGGAATGGAGAGAATCATTGGAGGAGGATGGTGCATGGTGTATGTAAATCCATGAGAGTAAGGAGTAAGAGAGTGCAAGTTTGTTGGAGGAATGTGAAGCTTGTTCTAGCGAGATGCTAGAAAAAGAGGAAAAAAATATTTTTGTGCACATATTTCAGTGATGGAGTTCACTGCAGATTGCTTGCAATATGAAAGAATGACCCTACCATTCAACTCCATGTTTGTGAGTGTATGCTCACAAACTTCCTACCCAGTGTGTCTGATGTAGTAGCATCTTAAGCGAATGAGCAATCGACATCACCCAAAAATATTTCTAGTTGTTTCTTTCAATTTTGGTTTGCTTGGTTCTATTTTGGCATCTCTCAGCCTTGGGGTGTAGATAAAATAATCAGATTTGATCAAATTCAGTTTTTGACGTACTTTGATGTTGACACTCCATAATGTTGAAAGTGTGTCATCAGTTTACAGAAAGTTTAAAATTTCAAAATTGATGAGGGCTGGAGTGAAATCATTTTGCAGAGGAATTTAAGGGGGCATAACACACCTTTGGAGAAATTTTTGGATAAAACAAACAACTTTCAATTTTCACCTTTTCGACACTCAGTTGCGCACTTCCAAAGCACCAATTTGATCAATTTATCTTGGAAAGGAATATATTATGGTTTTATTGCAGATTTAATAATGATTATCATGCTAAGGAGGAGGCCCTAGAATACATGAAGCATATAGGTCCCATGTGTGTTAGTTGTGGGTACAGCAGCTACAGGTCCCTTGGGAATGACGACCATTGTAGTTGCTGCATGTGTAATTGTAGAGGTCCCGTAAATAGTAGAGAGCCTTTCGCTACGGGTCCCTTTAGTGAAGTGGATGGCAGCCAAAGTAGAGCTCAACTATATAGTAGGAGCTAAATTGATGGAGCCTAGAATCTGATTGAGTTATTTGTGTCTTTTTATGTTTTATGTTTTATTTATGTACAAGGTTCATAGAAATCAAACTTGATGTGGTAATGCAGTCAAGCTAGTAGCTTGATCTACTGCTAAAATGTTGTGATCATCTGTAACTTGGTTTCATACCTCATCTGAGGCAGGCTGTTGTGGAACTTCGTTACCCATATCTTCCCATAGTTGCTGGAGGAATGTAACCTTATTCAAAGGCTTCTTATACAATTTCAATCCTTGTCCATTAACCATAAATGAGAATCTAACTGGGTCAATTGTAGTTATTTGTACTACACCATTGGGAAAAACTTCCTTGAATTCATAAGGACCTAACCATCTAGTCTACAATTTTCTCTTATGATCGTTATACTTGAAGTCATAGAGTAGGGCATAGTCACCTTCCAAAAGTCCTTGGTTTTGATATACTGGTCATGCCATTTGATTCTATGTTTTTGTATTATTTTAGTGTGATAGACTACTTCCATCCTTAATTTCTCCAAGGCATTAAGATGGTACAACCATTCCTTTTGAGTTACTGATAGGTCCATGCTAAGTTGTATAGCAGTTCTCAATGTTTTGTATTCGAACGCAAAAGGATTGATAACTTTCTTACCATAAACTAGTTCATAAGGTGTATACCCTATTGTTGTCTTCCAGGTAGTTCTATATGCCCAAATTTCTTAAGAGAGTCTTTCTAGCCAATCCTTCTTGTGTAATGCAACTGTCTTTGTTAATATTGCATCAATTATCCTATTTGTGACCTTAACTTGGTCATTTGACTGTGTACATGATAAGGAGTGGACTTTTTATGTCTGATTTCATATTCTTGAATAAGGCTAGCAATTAGGGCTAATGTAAATTGTGGTCTCTGATCTGTTACTATTTCCCTTAGAACTCCATACCTTGTAAATATCTCCTCATATAGGAATGTAGCAACCTTACTATTTCTGGCTACTTTCAGAGCTTTCACCTCCACCCATTTTGTGAGATAATTAGTACAAACAAGTATATATTCTTTTATTAGATGGAGGATCAATGGGCTCAATAAAATCAATGCCCCATTTATCAAATGGTGTGACCACCAATTATGGTTGTAGGGGCATTTCATCACTACTTGTAGGTTTTCCCATCCTTTGACAATGGTCATATCTTCTTGTATAGAGAGTTGTATCTTTGTGTAAGGTGAGCCAATAGTATCCAATATTCAAAATCTTGATTGCTATCCTCTTAGATGCAAAGTGTCCACCACAGGGTTCATCATGACATGCCTTGAGAATGTCATATACCTCATCTTCTCTAATACATCTTCTCATGATATGATCAAGACCTATGTAGAAGAGGTAACTGGCTACCCAAGAATAGGGAAAGCTACACTCCACTAGGTGGCACCTCTCCCTTAGAGGTGTGGAGGTGTTTTCTCTGTAACTAGATAATTTGCTATATCTGTATACCAAGGAGTTTGTACAGTTAGTGCAATAAGTGCTCATCAAGAAATGAATCATCAATAACTAGATCCTCATTACAAGTAGGTAGCCTGAAGAGGAAACCAACAACAATATTGGCCTTCCCAGGCTTGTCCACAATGGTGATATCAAACTCCTAAAGTAGCAATAACCATCTAACCAATTTGCCACTTACCACTGGTTTATTCATTAGGTATCTTATTGTTGCATGGTCAGTATGAATAGAAATAGGATACCCAATGATATAATGCCTGAACTTATTGATTACATAGACAAAAATTAACATTTCTTTCTCAATGACAATATAGTTAAGTGCAACACCTTGTAAATTCTTACTAATATAGTGAATTGCATACTCCAAATTTCCTTCCTTCTATCCTAACACAACCCCCATAATAAAGTTAGAAGTATCTATATGGATATGAAAAGCTACTACCCAATTAGGTCCTCTGAGTATAGGTGTCTTTATCAATAAATCCCTAAGACTATCAAAGGATGTCTGACAGTCAACTGTCCAATTAAATTCCACATCTTTAGATAGTAAGACAAAGGAGCAGCTATCTTACTAAAATCCTTTATGAATCTTCTATAGTACCTTGCATGGCTAAGAAATCTTCTAACATCTTTCTGCTTTTGAGGAACAGAGAATGTTGAAATGATTTCAATTTTGTGTGGATCCACTTGAGGGTAAGTGCAAGAAGATGGGGGGTCAAAAAGGAGTCTTAAGTGGCCACTTTTTTTTTTTTTTTCTGAAATTAGGAAATGTTGACCTTGGATGAGAAATTGAGCATAGTTACACTCAAAATTTTAAGTTGTAACAAAAAAATGTTTGTAGTGCTCTAAGTCTACTTTTTAAACTACTATTTGTTTTTTGAAAATTGTATAGATTAAGGGGCTCAAAAGAGGGAGCCACAGAAATTGGTGTTGTTTCTGTCAAAAAAACATAACATAGCATGTTTTGTGGCTCCCTCAAAAGGTTAACTTTTTTTTGGTATTTTTAAAATCGCTTTAGTGAGAAATTATCTAACAACATTTAGTTTATGCTTGATTTTTCTGATAATTTTTTAATGAATATTTGATTTTTTACTAATTTTCAAAGTGGACACATCCTAAAAAATAGAATTTTGGTTGTGCTACCCCTATAAATTTTGAAAACTAATTGAAAATCATTTTTTTTAATATGTGTAGAATGGAGTCTAGTTTCTAAAAATGTATTTCTTTTGAAATTTCAATGAACAGTTAATTTACAATGAAAAAAAGACCAAATACTAGTTTTTGCCCAAAAATAGACACACAAACAAAAAAAATTAAAGATGAAAGGCTTAACATTGTCAAAATGTGAATAAAATTACATCGTTAAATAGGTAAGAGAAATCCTAACATTACCCAAGTGTTTGATTTGTTTGACCTTGAAACATGTGCAAATCTAAGGGTTAGCATGAATGAAATAATGTGAAATCCTTTAGAATATGCAAAAACACGTCTTTGGACATTGGGAAGGCACTCCAAGCCTTTGGGTTGGAAATTCAAAGAAAATCCCAAGCCTAAGGCTTGGGATTCCAAAAGAAAAATATAACGTGAGCGCGTTATAATGCGTTCGCGTTTTAATGCACTTGCATTATGTTTTGTTTTGCATTTTTTCCCTTTCTGCAAAAGTTTGCCTGATGTTTGTCATGTTTGACATAACGTGAGCGCATTATGTCTCCCTTGGAATGTTTTATGTTCAAGGTTATTAAGCATGTATGTATGTATGTATGTATGCATATACGTGTGTATGTATGTATCGATGTATGTATGTATGCCTATATGTATGTATGTATACTTATATGTATGTATGTATGTATGTATGTATGTATTCTTGTATGTATGTATGTATGGTTGTATGTATGTATGCATGTTTGTATGTATGTATATATGTATGTATGGCTGTATGTAGGTATGCATGTTTGCATGTATGTATGCATGTTTGCATGTATGTATATATGTATGCATGCTTGTATGTATGTATGTATGTATGTTGAAGGTTTAGGGTTGAGGGCTTAGGGATAAGGGATTAGGGTTTAAGGTATAGTGTCGAGGGTTGAGGGTTTAGGAATAGGGATAGCGTTTAGGGTTTAGGGTTGATGGATTATGGCTTAGGGTTTAGGGTTGAGGGATTAGGGTTTAGGGTTGAGGGTTGAGGGATTAGGATTTAGGGTTGAGGGATTAAGGTTTAAGGTTGAGAGTTGAGGGTTTAGGGTTTAGGGATAGGGTTTAGAGTTTAGGGATAAGGGATTAGGGTTTAGGACATTAAAGGATTAAGGTTTAGGGTTGACGCTTTGGGGATAGTGTTTAGGGTTGAGGGATTATGGTTGAGGGATTAGGGAGAGGGATTATAGTTTAGGGATAAGGGATTAGGGTTTAGGACCTTGAGGGATTAGGGATTAGGGTTGAGGCTTTAGGGATAGCATTCAGGGTTGAGCGATTAAGGTTGAGAGTTGAGAGATTAGGGTTAAGGTAGAGTGTTGAGGGTAGAAGGGTTAGGGATAGGGTTTAGGGTTGAAGGTTTAGGGTTGAGGGTTTAGGGATAAGGGATTAGGATTTAAGGTATAGTGTCGAGGGTTGAGGGTTTAGGAATAGGGATAGCATTTATGGTTTAGGGTTGAGGGAAGAGTGTTTGGGGTTTAGGGATAATGGATTATGGTTGAGGGTTGAGGGATTAAGGTTTAGGGTTGAGGGATTAAGGTTTAAAGTTGAGGGTTGAGGGTTTAGGGATAGAGTTTAGAGTTTAGGGATAAAGGATTAGGGTTTAGGACCTAGAGGGATTAGGGTTTAGGGTTGAGGCTTTAGGGATAGTATTTAGGGTTGAGGGTAGAGGGATTAGGGATAGGGTTTAGGGTTGAAGGTTTTAGGTTGAGGGATTAGGGTTTAGGGTTGAGGGTTTAGGGATAAGGGATTAGGGTTTAAGGTATAGTGTTGAGGGTTGGTGGTTTAGGAATAGGGATAGCATTTAGGGTTTAGGGTTTACAATTTAGGGATAAGAGATTAGGGTTGAGGGTTGAGGGATTAAGGTTTAGGTTGTAGGGATCAAGGTTTAAGGTTAAGAGTTGAGGGTTGAGGGTTTAGGGATAGGGTTTAAAGTTTAGGGATAAGGGATTAGGGTTTAGGACCTTGAGGGATTAGGGTTTAGGGTTAAGGCTTTATGGATAGCATTTAGGCTTGAGGAATTAGTGTTGAGGGTCGAGGGATTAGGGTTAAGGTAGACTGTTGAGGGTAGAGGGATTAGGGATAGGGTTTAGGGTTGGGATAAGGGATTAGGGTTTAAGGTATAGTGTTGAGGGTTGAGGATTTAGGAATAGGGATAGTATTTAGGGTTTAGGGTTGAGGGATTAGGGTTTAGAGTTTAGGGATAAGATATTAGGGTTGAGGGTTGAGGGATTAAGGTTTAGGGTTGAGGGATAAGGGTTGATGGTTTAGAGATAGGGTTTAGAGTTTAGGGACAAGGGACTAGGGTTTAGAACCTTAAGGGATTAGGGTTTAGGGTTGAGGCTTTATGGATAACATTTAGGGTTGAGGGATTAGGGTTGAGAGTCGAGGGATTAGGGTTAATAGAGTGTTGAGGGTAGAGGGATTAGGGATAGGGTTTAGGGTTGAAGGTTTAGGGTTAAGGGATTATGGTTTAGGGTTGAGGGTTTAAGGATAAGGGATTAGGGTTTAAGGTATAGTGTCAAGGGTTGAGGGTTTAGGAATAGGAATAGAGTTTAGGGTTTAGGGTTTAGGGATAAGGGATTATGGTTGAGGGTTGAGGGATTAAGGTTTAGGGTTTAGGGATAGGGTTTAGAGTTTAGGGATAAGGGATTAGGGTTTAGGGTTGAGGCTTTATGGATAGCATTTAGGGCTGAGGGATTAGGGCTGAGGGTCGAGGGATTAGGGTTAAGGTAGAGTGTTGAGGGTAGAGGGATTAGGGATAGGGTTTAGGGTTGAGGGATTAGGGTTGAGGGTTTAGGGATTAGGGATTAGGGTTTAAGGTATAGTGTCAAAGGTTGAGGGTTTAAGAATAGAGATAGCATTTAGGGCTTAGGGTTGAGGGATTAGGGCTTAGGGTTGAGGGTTGAGGGTTGGGGGTTTAGGGATAGGGTTTAGAGTTTAGGGATAAGGGATTAGGGTTTAGGACCTTGAGGGATTAGGGTTTAGGGTTTAGGGATCAAGGTTTAGGGTTTAGGGATAAGTAATTAGGGTTGAGGATTTAGCGATTAAGGTTTAGGGTTGAGGGATTAAGGTTTAAGGTTGAGGGAGAGGTAGAGAGGTGAGGGGGAGAGATAGGTGAGAGGTAGAGAGGTGAGGAGGAGAGATAGGTGAGACATAGAGAGGTGAGAGATAGAAGAAATACATGGAGAAATGAATAATATGGAATTTTCTATAGTAGGCCAAAACACGCTCGCGTTATAACGCAAGTGCATTTTGGATTGCTATAGAAACAATAAGAAGGCCTGGACCCCCGTGATCTAGGCCCACATACTCTATTTTCTTCTGTTTATGCACATGTTTTGATAAAAAAAAGTATTTTCATGATGTTGGGAAGTTCACATGCACATTTTTCACATTCTACCACCTTTGCATGAACTTTCCACCAGCTTTTTCTGCTTTGCCAACTTAAGGAGGAAATAACATAGTTTTCATATCGAATTTGATATATATCAATTCAAGTTTCAATTTTTGTAGTGTTGCAATGTTAATTGTGATTGAATTGTAGGAATTTAACATTATAGATTGGTTAATAGTATTATGGTTACTAATTCTATTTGAGTGTTATTCAATTTAACATTGAAAAGAAAGCAAGTGGTGAAAAACTCAAATTGTTGAGGAGTTTGATGCAAGAAGAAAAAAACACTACATAATTGGGTACTCTCTCCATTCGAATATCTATTTTTTAGGTATGTCAAGTCTTTGCATGCATGTTCTTAATATTTTCCTTAATTCTATTTGAATTACTTTATCATGCTTTATCATACATTTTTATATCACTTGTATGGTTTACATATTTTATGTTTATATCAGTCTCACTTTTTTTATTTTATAGTTCATTTAATTTGTCTATGCTTCCACATTTTGCATACATGTCTTACATTTTGCATACATAGTTCATCATAGTTCTTACTATACAAAGAGCTTAGTCATCACACACAAATGTCCTTATAATAGACTATGTTTTAAATCAGTTCATGGTATGCATAATAAAAGATATCTCAAAGGTCAACATTAATTAAAATAGAGACAATCATGATCAAGAAAGCATCCTACAATCTCACATGGTGCCATGTATATTTTCTACACTTGGGCTCTTTAATAATTATGTGCAAAAATGAATTAAACAGACCTTAACATATTGTGATGTCAAACTATACAAGAATAAATCCTTACAACATATAAATATACAATCCCTTAAGCATAATGAAATACTATTATCTTGTCATAACAAGTTAAAATACACATGAATAGGTGCCAAGATCATACAAGTAAATCCCAATAGGCTTAATCCAATCATGATCCATGATATGCTACATTATTCTTCATGTTGATAGTTCATACAAACCTTAAATACTACAAATCAGTCACATTGCCATGGAATTGATATAGGGTCTCAAGATAGTTCAGTCACAACAAAGTGTAAAGTTCAACATGAGTGTCTCCATAAAAATCATAAGCCTTAAGGTTGATCCTCTTGGTTGTCATAACATGATAATGTGAATATAAGGGATTGTTGTCACACATAAAAAAATCAATCCTTACCTCATGCCCTAGTGTGATGTTTCACACAATCTCAATAATCTCTCCTTTCATGACTAGATGGTTATCAACAAGTGTTGGCCCACGAGATGTCTCCAAGTGAAAATCAAGTGTATCATGTGTCCTAAAATTTGTCCCATGGCTGCAAGCTCAATCTTCATGTGTAAGGATATGATCTCTATCTGCAAGTAAGTGTAGGTAGTTTGATGCCACTAGCACCAAGGCCTCCCACACATCTTCAACCTTGTAGTCAACATGAAGTCCCATGTACTCTTCACTTGTAGCCTCAATAGGTGACACTCCTTTGTCCTTATCCTCATAGGACTGAAGTGAACTTTGTACCATAATGCTTTGTATGGTTGCAATAACATTGTGCAATAATGCTTTGTATGCTTTTGTCATGCCCACATTTCCCATGCGGTCATGACACACAACACATGTGTCATGTCCACATTTGTCATGTGGTCATGACAAGAATTACCAAAAACTTTTCTACATGTCCCTAGGAACCCCCTCGCATTCATCAGCATGCTTAGTGGCAATACGCATAAGGTGTAAACATGTCATTCATATTCGGGGAAGTGCATCTACCTACGCAATCCCCTGCATGATGAAAGCCATCTAGGGGATATGCGTCGCGATGTGCACCGCTTCTAGGGTTAGAATGGATTTAATCCGAACCCTAAGTTTCCTAGGTGAAAGAGATGATTTCGACTGATCTGAAACCAAGCCCTAACTCTAATGCATAAATGAAATTGAATAAATAAAATACAAAATCAATGGCATGATGGTCGCATGATAAGATGGAGTGATTGAATGAAAGTCACAAAAATACCATAAAATGAAACCCTAAAATCTAGGAAAATTATGATAGCATAACACATTTTCGATAATTGAAATAAAATTAAAAAAAAAAGAATCTCTAAAATTTAATGCAAAAAAAGAAATAAATAATCAAAGGGAAAATTGAATAAGTTTCCATGGTTAAATAATTTTGACTATTCAACAAAATTATAAAAATCGTAGTAAATAAATGATCAAATTAAAAATCAAAACTCAAGTCCATTAATAAATATAATCTCGACAATTATATTTATTAATTAACTCACATTAAAATAATTAAAGAGAGGATAAAACAAAATATCCCCTTTGAAATAAAATCGGTAAAATTAATATTAAAAAATTAAGTTAAAAAAAAAAGAAATTTCCTATCACATTAATTTAAATGGACTATAAGTTAAAATGAACACCCAAATAAATAACTTAACAAGGGATAAGACATCCCATTAAAATAAAAACATTCCATCCCCACAATATAAATTACACAAGAAAATTTAAAAAAATCCTACCCCAAAATAATTCTAAATCAACAAAAATCAACACAAAGAAAGTCAAACAACCAAAAATAACACAAGAGCAGAAGAGAGGGAAAAAGATAAATTCCCGTGCACAAGGGATGAGGAAAAAGGAATTTAAAATAAATGACAAAACAATTATCCTCACATCCCACTCAACCCTAGTTCATTATTTTATTGTTTTCTAATGGAAGCCCTAATTTCTTATTCTATTATTATGGAAAACCCTATCTTTTTCTTTTGTCTTCCCCAACTCATTTGTTTTGTTTTCTCTTATTTTTGTCTGCCTCCATGGTTTGCAAATTTGAAGGTTGAAGGTGTATTCCTCGTCCATGGCTACCAAGAAGAATAACCAGAGGTATATTTATTACTTTTATATGCAAAACTAGGGTTTCTTTTATTCATAACAAACTATGTTTGGTTGGAACCTAGGGTAATATATATATATATATATATATATATATATATATATATATATATATATATACACATATACTATTTTGTATGCAGATTGATATACAACATTGCAGGTTTTAATCATAATTCAGAGGCTTTCTTTTAACATGGAGTGTGGTCTGTGGAGGTTCTATCACCACCACCATCTGTATCTTGTTTATGGTTTAAGGGAGTAAGGGGATTCATGGTGTGGTGTGGCCAAACACCGCAGAGAGGGAGGTCCGCTGTGGAGGGAGGTGTGGGGAGTGGTGTGAGGAATGGTGTAGGGAGGGTTAAGCGGAGAAGGGGGGTGTGGGGAGGAGGCGGTGCCTCCACCCACACCCCTCTCTAAACTGTTTGTTGTGGGTGGCGGCTATGGCCGTCGCTCACAGCCACATAAATTTTTATTTTTATAAATTATTTATAACTACTTTCTTAACAACAAAAGAACAGACCCTAAATTTTATTAGGGTTCGGTCCATAAATTTCATTTCTATTTGTCTCTTGTTAAAAATAGTTTGTATATTATTTAAATATATATGTAGATTTGACTGTATATATATATATATATACACACACAGTGATATACATATATATATAGATTTTTCCACAATATAATTTATTTAACATATATATCTATCTATATATATAGTGATATATATACATACAGATTTTTTAGTCCAACAGTAAAGTATGAGAAGTTTAAAATAGAAATATATACACATCCAATATATAAATATAAATATATATATATATATGTGTATTTAATGTATTATATACATATATCTATTATATTATATATATATTTATAAGCAACCTTGCAATGGGATGAAATAACCAGATTTGCAAGTTTTTAAAATACCATTATATATCATCTTTCTCTTGAAAAGAAAAACCAGATTTACTAAGATATAATTTTCTTTTTCTTTGATTCAAAATGACAACATTTACACAAAAACATTTCTATTCAAGCTTCAAAAGATCAAATATGAGCACAACAAAATATTAACCATGTATTTCCATTGCATAAAACATAGTGGTGAATATTTTCTTTTCCACAAAGTATACAACAAAAATCACAATAGCAAAACATTTTTTTTTTTTGAAATAATATGGCCGTAACTTATATCTTCTATAGCATTTCTCCATAAGCATATAAACATAACATAATATATTAATGATAGTTTTGAATAACAATAAAGATTGCTCACATTAGATTTCCTTCTATAGCCAACACAAAGAATAGTAATCATGTTGTCAAAAAAAATACAATGAGGCCTCTAAGCCCATGGCTCCAAAACAACCATCTAAAAGTAGTGCCCAAACACCAAAAATGGACTTCAACAAGCTCCATTTTTCCCAACTGATAACCTGCAATAAACAACACAACAATGGGGAAACAAGCCACGAAGGAATGCCCTCCTCCCTACCATAGACCCACTAGTGGGTCATCCTCGAGCTGGGGAGGTAGGATTCACACGGTTTGGGCTCACACATACCACAACAAAAGAATTTTTCCAAGCACACAAAAATAATTCAACTCCCATGGATTTGCAGATACAAAACTCAATAAATTGAGTTTGGAGGGGGTAGGGAAGTGGACCCCTCAACTCCAGAGGCCACCCCAAGAACTTCAAGATCAAAAAAATCCCAAGGCCTCAAGCCAAACACATTTTTCCACTAAAACTCAAAAATCCCTATGGCACTCATGCCAAATCACATATTGTTTCCAAAACTTAAATGATGCCCTCAAGGCTAAAATAGTGCAACACAAAGGAGATGACCTCGAGGAGGTTCACTCTCCCCTACCCCAAACTAGTTGAGCCTTTCCTCCAAAATGGAGGTGCTCTCACCACACCCTTCCCACACAAAAATAAAATAACAACCCACATAATATGCAACCACATACACAAAAGAAAGAATAAGCAAAAAGGGTAATGGCCATAGCCATGGAGCTTACCTTCAAAAGCCCTAAAATGGAAGCATGTTTGATGAAGAGCTCCAAGCTTCCCAAAAATTTCTCCAACCCTCCAAATTTTTCTCTAACACTCTCAAAGACTCCAAGAATAAAAGGAATTTTCAAAAAAAGAAGAACCCCACACTCCTCTCCAAGAGAAGGTAATATAGGCTTTCCAATTTGGCCTTGAGGAATGAGAAGGTGGCACTTGTCACCTTCTCCTTCCTCATCCCATGCCACTTGCAAGGGAGAAGAAGTGTGAGGGTGACAAGTGTCACCCTCCAATTCCATTCTATTCCTCACCTTATCCACTTGTGTTCTCACACATGTGTGAGAGACCAAGTGGTGAGGTGGCAATTCCCTTTAAGCCTCCATGAGGATAAGGGATGCCATATGGCATCCTCTTATCCTCCATGAGAGCCATCTCCCTCCAAGATGCTCTCACATGTGTGTGAGAGTCTTGGAGGGAGATCCCACACACTTGAGAGTCTTGAAGACCTCCCAAGTATTCTTGGTGAAGGGATCCCCAAACTTTGGGAAGGGAGATGGGTCTTTCCCAAAGCATGACGCATCTCCCATCCTTAGCCATTTCAAAATTCGTCACTTTGACTAAACCCTAGTTTAGAGTGACCAAAAGTGAGTTACCCAAGGTTTGGTTAGTCAAAATTGACCCTGACCCAAGGGTAACCACCAAGGGTAAGTTTTGGGACACTAAGGTATACCTAGGGAGGCATAAATTCACTTTTAAAAGGCCCAAAATAAAAATAATACCAAGTGGTGTAAAACAATTATAAATATACAACACATGATATAAATCAACTAATAAAGGGGTCACTAGGCCAAAATAAATAATTTAAACATGCATGCAAGCAACATCTGATCACACGTGATCGTCATCCCTCTTGGGAATGGATCGGTTTCATAGGGAATAACATATGTGTGAACACTACCTCTGATTTCCCGTGGCCTGGAAATATAACCTGCACAACTAGATCAAGTGTCAATCACATCATGGATAATCATAACCAAAGCAACTAAAACTAAATACATGTCATTGCACACAACATTAATCATTCACAACATAATTCAAGATTAAACTACATTTTCTATCTAATGTCACATAATCATCATCAACTAATGAATCCACATAATGAACTAGAAATCACATCAATCATCATCATCTAATAGATCTCGCATTTCTAATCTCATCATAGAATCAAAATATGATCAAATCAAATCACCACATGTCTAATCAATGTCAAACCATAAATCAGGAGATATAATCTAATCTGCATAATGGAACAATAGTCTCTAAAAGTCTGATAATGTCACCAACTATAATGTAAAACAATCAAAATAGGGAAGTTAAAATAATCGGCCTCACATCTTTGTACCTATTTTGGTTGAGTGACATTTACTCTTCTACATGATGATTGTATGTACATTTTTTATGAAGGGTTGAATGACATATATTTCAGTTATTTGTATGGATTAATTTCTTAGGAAATAATTTTTGTCTCTTTATCATGCTATAGATAAATTCTCCATCATGTCAAGGAAATGATCAAGAATTAAATGAACACAGGAAGAGATAGAAGCTAAGAATGCAAAGAAAGCAGTGACTATGAGGGAACTTCGTGAGAAGAGGAAATTGGACACGATAAATGAAGACATGCCAATTGAAGAGGAACTAAAACCATTAAAAAGAGATATGGTATTGGTGACACAAAGGGGACAAATGCAAAAACTTTGTGCTATGAGAGATTTGAATACCGTAGTTGGAGACATGTCCTCTACTACAAGTCAACATGTAGGGACACCATCTATCACATCTCAAGTTGAGAGTACCTCATCTCTCACATGTGATGAAGGAGGTACGCCATCATTCCCACCTCAACCTCAAGGTATGTCATCTATTCCATCTTCGATCGAAGGTATGCCATCTAGCCCATCTCATTTAAATCTATTAACACCACCTAGAATTTTGCATAGAAAGCCAAAGTGTTTAATTGATATTGATGAGAATATTTTGCAGCCAATGGAAGGTAAGATTCGAAAACATACTTGTAGAAGATATGCTCATAAGATTTGGAGATTGTTCTTTGAAAAGTTAAATGAGATCGCAAGATGTCAACAATTTGTTGAAATGATGCGAAGTATAAAGTATAGGTCCATCATGAAGATTCTTAAGTTGAGAACATCAGAGGCTTCAAGTGAGAAATCTATTGTCAAGAATCTAATGAGTGTATATGAGAGTGTGGGTAACAACACACACACAAAAGATAGTAATGCAACATGACGTGTCATTACATCAACTATAATAAGTAGTCAAACGAGGAAAACTCATCTCATTAGAAAGACGAGTCAAGCATTAAGAATTAATAGGAAAACTTTATCAAGAGCCATTGGAAGGTGCCAAAGAATTCAGGACACCAATACCAATGAATTATGGGCGTTCTTAGGGAGATTACCATGAAAAGATAAACCAAATGTTGAAGCATTGAGATCACTAATTGAAGACTTTTGGAAGAATTACACAAGGGTATTTTTGAATCAAAGGGATGTGGTAAGAAGGAGAATCAGTAGTCGAAACCATGAGCCACATCCAAAGCATTTTTTGGATATGACTCAAACATAGTTTTTTGGTAAATTTCTAGAGATGTATCCTCAAATTAAAATTTGTTAAAGATATTTTTAAATGCTAAAACCTTTCTATGTCAAGATAAATCACACATGCACTACTTGTTGTAGATTACATATTGAATTTTCTAACCATTTTGATGTTTATAGGTCTATATGTTTAGATTTGCATACTAACAATGTTTTGTAGGATTGCGGCATACATGCCCCACCATCTTCAAGAGACTTCATATCAAGAATTTTATGTGAGAGAGAGGAAGGTCAAATATTCTATAGGAAATTATGCTTGGATGGCACATGTCATTATTGCGGTGGCTTGCAACGTATGCCAATATGTGAACATATGGAAAGAACACATGTGGTTGGAAATGAACTAGTAGAGTTTTGCAAGTATAAAATAGTGGCATACAATACAAAAGATAGTAAAGAAGCAAAGAGGTGTGAATTGGTTATTGAAAAGATTCCAGTGTATCAGTTTATGCCTATATTTCATGACAGTATAGTGTATGAGTATGCAAGACATGACCATAGAGCTTGATGGTTGGACTTGCAATTCAATTCATGCAAGGACACATTTCTAGTTGGTAGCATTGTTTAAGTCATTGACTTTGTAGAGAACTACAGTCTACAACCATAGTGTGAGGTGTAATCATAATATTACAACTCCACACAGGTTTCTATATTTGTGCACATTGCATTCATTCATGCAAATGATAGTATAGAGGATGATAGAAAGATCATAAGGGAGTATCATTTTTATATTAGTGATGATCACATGCATTCTACGGAGTTCGTGCAAGGTTGCTTTCATGTGCTCTACAATGATTTGGATAGAAGGGGCATATCATTCAGTCAACATATCATATGGTCGGATAACTGTGCATCACAATTCAAGAACTCATAGAATTTCTATTGGCTAAGCAAGAGGCATAATATTATAGGTGTTTAGCATATGTGGAACTTTTGTGAGGCCAGGCATGGAAAGGGGGAGCATGATGGTGAAGAAGCATGTATCAAAAGAGCCATAGCACAAGAAGAGTTAAAGTATAAAGACAATGCAAATTTGACAGATGTAAAATCAATCATCGAGTGGTGTAATGCTTCGATGGGTCCAGGTAATGAAGGTAAGTCTTCAGTTTGTAGATTTTTTGGTTGATAGATGATACTAACATTCCACCATATGAGGACTCTTGTACACTGATGGGATCAAGTGAGCTACACTCTTTCAGAAGCTCAATTACAGGTTCATGGAGTATCCATACACGGAAGATGGCATTCTTTTGTTCTTCACGTACAATTCAAGCCTAGAATGAGTGCAAGTCAAATTAAGGAGTGGGTTGACGAATGGCAGTTAAGTTATCTTAACCCACTTGACATGTGTCAACCCCTGATGGAACTAGAACTGACAGAGATGGAATCATCAGTTGACTTTAACCACATATCAGATCTAGTTCAACCAGGTAATATATCTACTTGCATAGTTTTTGAAATTCCTAATGTTATCTTACTTTATAGTGTTTTTGTAATGTTGACTAATTTCATCTAATTTGCTACACATATCAATGTAGGGCATGTTTATGTAGTTATTGCAGATGAAGATAACAAAGAGGGAATAGATTATTACTTGTGTCGTTGTGTTGAGGCCAAAAAGAAATTGGAGGCCTCAGTTACAGATGGAGTAAACATCCAATACCCTATAGGCTCAGTGGTTGTTACTAGAACATGCTTACAAACCCCTATACCCACATAAGAGTGTTAATGTTTGGTTGTTTCAGGACTTTGACATGCATTGAAAGATTCTTCATTACTTGAACCTTGTCATGGCATCCAATGTTCATTTGATAGAATTTTGGGGTAGACCTTTGAACAAGACCTTGTGGAAGGTGTGTGAGTTTGACCATGAGGCAATACTTGCCACAATAAAGAGTAGAGTAGACCTGGTTGGATTAATTTGTAAGTATTCACATTGATTTGTAAGTATGCACATTAATTTGTAATTTTACATAGGTTTGTCTTTTTTTATTTGTTGCTGCATTTTTACACATATACAGTGAATATTGTGATGAATATGTTTGTCATTGCTATCAAAGTGCTTGGACGTTAGTAATTAAGGAATGCATAATTGTGCAAGTCTATTGGTTGTTTATTGTTTGATGATACCATTATGCTTTCAAGATATGTTGTTGGGTTTTGTGATATAAAGACACTTGCTTCTTCATAGAGTATGTGGTGTGATGCATAGAGTTGTAGTGCTTCAAGACAAGGTATGAACTTGAATAGTGAAGATCTCACTCAAGCAATGGTATGAACTTGACAAGCAGTGGTATGAACTTGATTTGTTTGCTATGGTATACATTTGATGTTTACATCATCATCATGTTATGCTTCATGGGGTTAGATCTAAGTGATGGATGAAGTTAATCCTTATTGGTCTTAATCATGTTCACTCATGTTTCACTCACGTCATATCAAGATTCATGTCACAAGGTTTGGATGTTAGTTCATAACATTCATTTTTATCATGTTACAATAGCAAGACATAATTTCTTATGTCATTGGTTCATGCCATTGGATCATTGGATTTGGTTGTGGTTCTTTCTCATGATAGGAGTTTGTTCATGTCTTCATGCTTCTTTGTGCTCCATATCTTCAGTGTTCTCAATGTCTTCATGTGCCATAGATTTCTTTAGTGTCCTCATGATGTTGATGTTGATCACAAAATATGGTGTTAAGTTCATGTTGATGTTGATTGATGAGTTGTGGTTGTTGTTGGAAGTTTTGGAAGTCTAAAAGATGTCATAGTGGTAGTGTTCATATCACAGCTATAGAGGTTTAAACATTCAAAACTAGTTAGGGTTTTTAAGTTAAAGTTATTAGTTATTTTTAAAACCCTAAAAAGACCTAGTTTGGTAAGTTTTGTTTGTGTTATACTCTCTATTTAATTTGTCTCAGATAACCTTCTATGTTCTTCATGTGGTCTTCAACACTTAGGTTGTATTATGTTTAGGTTTATCTAGTCATCAACCTTCTAAAAACCCTATCCTTTACTTTTCTCTAAAATCTAAGTTAATACCTTACACCCATACCGGCAATATTGTACCAGTGATATCCCTAAAGAGTCCAAAGTGCAAAAAGGCAGCAATTTTTGATGAGCTATTAATCAGAAACCATGACACTTAGAAACATTTTGTCTAAGACAACATGATCAAGTAGAACCCTTCTACAATAACCTCTCTCAATTTTTGATATCTCTGAGGCATTTGCCCATGGTGAAAGATTTTTTGCTACCCCAAAAATCATCAGAAGGAGGTAGTGTAAAGTTGCAAAGGAGTGTAACTTTCGTCCTGCTCATGATGTGACCAAACTGATAGTTCCAACACATCCATATGGGTACATTTAGGCTAGGCATGGTCCTATTTTGCACCCAAACATGCCAAAACAGTTCGAGCTACATTGTACCAACAATATCCCTGAAGAGTCTAAAGTGCAAAAAGGCAACAATCTTTGACAAGCTGTTACTCAAAAACCATGACACTTAGAAAGATTCTTTCTAAGGAAACATGATCATGTAGAACCCCTCTACAATAACCTCTCTTGGTTTTTGATATATGTAAGGCATTTTCCCGTGGTGAAAGGTTTTTTGCTACCCCAAAAATCATTAGGAGGTAGTGTAAAGTTGCAAAGGGGTGTAACTTTCGTCTTGCTCTTGATGCGACCAAACTGACAGTTCCAATGCATCTAGATGGGTACATTTAGGCTAGGTATGGTCCTATTTTGTACCCAAACATGCCAAAATAGTTCAAGCTACATTGTACCAGCGATATCCCTAAAGAGTCCAAAGTGCAAAAAAATAGCAATCTTTGACAAGCTATTACTCAGAAACCATGACATTTAGAAAAATTCCATCTAAGGTAACACGATCATGTAGAACCCATATACAATAACCTCTCTCAATTTTTATATATCTGAGGCATTTTCCCGTGGTGAAAGGTTTTATGTTGCCCCAAAAATTGTCAAAAGGAGGTGGTGTAAAGTTGCAAAGGGGTGTAACTTTCATCCTGCTCTTGATGTGACCAAACTGACAGTTCCAACGCATCTAGATGGGTATGTTTAAGCTAGGCATGGTCATGTTTTGCACCCAAACATTCTGAAACAGTTTGATCTAACTTGTACCGATGATATCCCTGAAGAGTCCAAAGTGTAAAAAGACAACAATCTTTGATGAGTTGTTACTTGAAAACCGTGTCACTTAGAAACATTATGT
Source organism: Cunninghamia lanceolata (assembly GCA_027924645.1). NCBI lineage: Eukaryota > Viridiplantae > Streptophyta > Pinopsida > Cupressales > Cupressaceae > Cunninghamia > Cunninghamia lanceolata. Next base: position 1,186,265 of record BSBN01000070.1, read on the forward strand.
CTGAGGCTATAGTATCACGTAGGGTCCCTCTACAATAACCTCTCTTAGTTTTTTATATCTCTGAGGTATTTGCCCATGGTGAAAGTTTTTCTTCTACCCCAAAAATGGTCAGATGAATGCTGTGTAAAGTTGCAAAGGGGTGTAACTTTTGTTATGCTCCTCGTGCGGCCAAATTGACTATTCCAACACATTAGGATGGGTACGTTTAGGCTAGGCATGATCCTTTTTTGCACCCAAACATGTTGAAACAGTCTAAGCTACATTGTACTAGTGATATCCTCACATATTGCGTTTGCTATAACTATTATAGTCTTCACATGTCAACATGCATCTTATGGCTATTAACATACTTCTTCTAGCAGTCAACACAATCAACCCTCATCTTCTTCCACCTTTAGGTCACTGTGTTATTAGGCTTGAACTTAGACATCTGTGGTATATGAAACCCTCTACACTTCATGGATCTATCATTATGTAATGATCTATTCACTGCACCTATCTTACTTATTATATTTCATAGCAATCTTGCAAAGAGTTGGGGTAGTGATATGCAATCTTCTGCGAGATCAATACAATATTGTAACAAGTCTTTCAAGCTTAACAAATTTCTGGATATGGAATTTCTTTAAGGAATTAGAGTCAAATTGGTAAATGTGATGACATGATACATATTAACATGGTGAGATGCAAAGTATACATTTATAGTATTAATCACATTCTCAAAGGGATTGCTAATAACTTATGGAATCCTATAGCCCCAATGTTATGTTGTATACTCAAATTAGGTAAGACTCAATGTACTCTCATAACCTCACCTTATATGCAAGAGGAATTACATTTAACAACCATAATGGTCATCAGGTGCTCATAAGCATATGATTTTGACTATCTTATTCAAGACAACAAACATATTCTTTGCATCCCAATATGGTATAATAACAAGGAATTAAGAAATATTTTCAATTGAGCAACTCATAAAGAATATGGATTAGCATACCAAGGAGCAACCATAAGAACATCCTTTTGGAACATAAGGAATTGCAAATATCTATGTTACAACAATCAACCTCTTTTCAATATACCAACATGAGATATTTGAAGAGTATTATTTTGGTTATATGATGCACCCAAATTGGGCTAGCAAGACCAAATCATGGTATTATCATGCCTTTTGGTCATTGAAATAAAACAATACGCACAAAGATGTTTCACAAGAGTTTGACAACATAGAATGCAATAATTACAAAACTACTAAAAAAAGATGCATTGAAATAGCCAAAAAAAATGGTTTCATTTATGTAAAATGTGTTTGCTAGGGAAAACCATAGAAGGTGGTTTTATACATTTATTTTAGTCCCCATATAGTCCTCTACAACAATAGTAAAAATTAAGCATATACACTCAAAATAAAATCATTTTACAAGCTCTAACACAAGTCCTTTATGAGTTTAATGGCCATAAAGGCCAAGCTAAAATCAGTGTAGAGACCGTTTAGACTCACAAGGTATGGGGGTGTCCCATGCTAAAATTATCTTATAAATATTATTGCAATATCCCCTCGGTCACTTCAAAAATTAGATAGAGTTGTTTGTGAAACTATGAGACATGATCCTTAGTGTTGTACAAATGGCACATGATCCAAAGGGTTGTGTAAGATTTATAGGGTGTCTTTTGAGTTGCACAAAATGATTCCTATCACTATGTGAATTATGCATGGTGTAAGAAACCATGAATTGTGTTGGATCAAGTATCATTGTTTAGGTAGCACATGATGCAAGGACTTATGTACGAGGTTGTACATTGCTATGTGAGTGACTAAGGCTAACATGCAAGCTTGTGCAATAGAATGTAGATCATGATGTGAACAAAAAAACTTGCTTTCCATTTATCCATTTAACCAATCTTCCTTTCTCTATTTTCTCGAGCATGTCTAGTTTTGAGAGACTAAAACTTTCAACCCAAAACTCAAATTCTCTTATCATCAATTGGGATGGATTCTTTGACAATTAAACTTTAAAACCTAGAGGCATACAAAAATGATCTACATTGCACCTATCCATATTACATAATGATCAATAAAAATGATTTGTAATAACCAAATATCTATATAGGCATACATCAATATCTGTCGATATAAGTATAACATATATACAAAATAGCCATATAGGCTTACAAGAATGCCATATAGGCATACAATGTCAACTATATGCAATACAAAATATATGTCCACAAATGCCATATAGCCATACAACAAAGGAACACAATAAAAATTCATTCCCCTCTGTCTGGTGAAGAGAATAGATCACGGACAGCCTTTGATCTTCGAGGGGATGGAGAGGCATATGAGGGTGGTCTACTATGAACAAGAGGGCTCCTCCTCCTATTTAGTTGTTCATGGATTTGTAGCTGTTACAATAAAAAGTATAGACATTAATATATCAAAATTACATTATAAAAATGAAACATTTAACAAAATAATCACTTACCACTATCCAAAATATGTCTCCTCATTTACCTCAGTACCAAGATTAGGTTGTGGCGATGTCATGTCCTATACAAAACCATCCAAATAGAAATTAAACTTCAAATCAATAATCATTTGATTTTTCAAAAATAAACAACTATAACAACGAATGTAATTTGAAATTTACTAATCTACCTCATACCCCCATCAAAGGCATGGAGCTATGAATTGCAGAGGACACACCATGCTCCATTGCCCTATGAACATTGGGAGGTGTCTCCCCAGTCTGCATCATCTGAAAATAAAACAACATTATTCAATTACAAAAACTATAATAGTGATACAAGTCATGGCTCCTAACATACACACATGTGAAACCTAAACATGGAAGTACACACAATAAAGCACACAAGTCACAAGCATATATACAAATTAGATGAAGATTCATGACTATTGTGTGGTATAAGGGTCAACAAAGGAGGGACCATGGTAGCATCAAATTTTAGGTTTAAGAAGTTAGAGAGGGAGTGAAGGTGTTAGTTTAGGTTTAGGTTGGTGGTAGGGTGGGGTAGGGTTGTGCTCAATTTTTTTTTTGTTTGGTAGTCATGGAGGTAGGACAATGCCTAAAATAGAGTTTGTGGGTTTACGGGACAATGCCTAAACTATAAATCACTTAGACATTAGGTAAGTTTATGGGTTTACGGGAAGGAGGAATATCAAGAGATTGTGGGATAATAGGAGGGAGGAAAGATACTAGATAGGAGAAGAAAAACATTATTTTAAAATTTCTTATCATTTTCTTTGTCTTGAGGTTTGTCAGGGGGTGGGTTGGAAGCAAACTAGGTTTGGGACGTTTTGTAGGGGTATATTAGGAAATAGGCAGGGTAGATATGGGTTGGTTAGTAGGTTGGGTGTAGTGTTGGGGAAGTTTCTTAGACCTACTTTTAGAAGTGGATGGGGAAAGGTTCTACACTTTTTCTTTTACTTTATCTTAGAGGGGTGTTAGAGGGGAGATAAAAGTCAATGAGGAAGGTGAAGTAGTAATAGGTGGATATATGGTGGGGAAGATAGGGGCATAGCTAGTGTTGTAGGTGAAGTAATAGAAAGAGGTTGTGGGGCTAGGGCAACAATGCATTTAGAGGCATAAGATAGGTAAAGGTCAAAGAGGGAATTGGTATGAGGTTGAGGTGGACTAGAAGGGGTTGACAAACAATAATCTAAGGGGAAGTGTCTTAAGTTAACAACTAGTTGGTATGGGCTATGAAAAATGGTGAAGACATTACCATCATGGGGAATTTTAGAGTCAACAAAGGAGGGACCTAGATGATGTTGGAGTCAATCATATTCTATATAAGATGTCATAGGCTCATACCCCTCTCTGGTGTCATGTCTTGCGGTCTAAAATTGGTGGTAATTGGATGAGTTTATTAGAGAGAATTTGTCAAACAATACTGTGGAGGGGATCAACAAGATTTGGTAGACACGTGTATGGAAAATGTGGTAGCATAGACAAGGCAGTGAGTTGTTTGAAAAGATGCCTCAAAGAAATGTGGTCTCATGGTGATGTCCTTGTCTATGCATATGCTTGTCATGGCATTCCATGAGACCACATTTCTTTGAGGCATTTTTTCAAATAACTATATTGTAATTGAAATTTTGTCATCTATCAACATCTAGTTATTAGTTATGCAATGTCTAGTAATGCTTTGAGTTTGAAAGATGTGCAATGAAATGTAACCAACAATATGAATATAAAATACAAAAATCTAGTAAGTACAATTCATTAATTAAACTATTTATTTTATTACCTCTGTGAAGCTTTGAAGTCCACCACCACTGGCAGGTGTTGCCATGAAATATCCAATATTAACCTATTCAACATCCAAAATTAGATATTAGAATACCATTCATATAACGATGCTATTCACATGTAATGTTTATAATTGTTTACTAGTTACATACCCTAATAGTAGATGTTGTAGTGTAATATGCAAGTGGAGAACCGGTGAAAACTACATCAATGCTATGATCCTAAAATTTCATTAATATCATCAAACTAAATTAGTTAATCTTGCATTTCAAAAATGAAATTTAATGAATTAAATTCAATGAACTTGCAAACATTTACCTGAGTACCAAGGCTGAAAGAATCACTTAGGAGGGTATTTGTCATCACCATCTGCTCTGCTACAGATGTAGCTTGCGCACCTATGTCTCGACTATCCATGGGGTCATAACCATAGGCTGACCTGCAAGCCTAACAAGTATGGGGTGGAACCCTACTCCTCAAACTCTCCACTGGCCCATGTTGTGCTACAAGACTGGCCTGCTCTATGATGCTCTAGGTCAAGGCACTAATGGACTAAAGTGTCTCGACCTCAGCACTCTCCTTCACAATGGAAGGGATATACACATGCTCATGGGTTGGTCTAGCAAGTGCTCATCTCATTGACCATTGTGGGTCAATATGTGCCCCTGGTCTATCTTGTGCTAACCCCCCACCTCTACCCTGGAAGTCCCGCATATCAAAATAGTTTAGCACTTTATTTTTTACAAACTCACAATAGAGTTTCCTCAAAAAGTATTATGGGACCTCATTACTGTTACATGGAGGATGGTCAAAAAACCATCCACCACCTCTACCCAAAATTGTCCCTTATCACTTGGTTGTTGCACCAATGGATAGTGAACCTCTTGCATGTAAGGGGTAGTGGTTGATTTGTTCGTGGATCTGTAAAAATGGAACACAAGTCCAATTTTGTAATTTGTTCATTTTTTACTTGCTCATACGGCAACTTGTCTGCATAGTACTCTCTAAATTCTCTCCTCTTTTCTGCCCAACTAGATATTTGCTCGCTAATTGAATCTACATTTGATAACATAAATTCAAGAGATTGAGCAAGCATGGATCTATGCGAGGTTGAAATTGCAGGATCTTTCAACCTTGCAATTATGTCCTTAATTTATTTTTTATTGTTTTCAATTTGCCCCATTAGATTTTCTTGTGTTCTAGGGGCATGTTGAGGAATGAATGGAGGTTTTTGTTGTTGGGGTTGTTCTTCAGCAGGAATTTCATGTTCAGGTGATTCATTATTTTATGGATTTTTAGGAGGAGGAGGAGGAGGAGGTGCATTATCAATTCTTGTCAATTAAGGAAATTTACATCAAAAATCAACTTAAACCTACCTATTTAGAAAAAAATTCACCCACAAAAAAAATACAACTCACTCCTTTGGTCTCTCCGATGTCGTGGCAGCATTTTGGTGATGAATCGGCAAGAAGTTGGTGACAAACTAGTCTCTAATAACACGAGCACGCTCCTTAGGCTTTGCAGACCATGGGTGCAAGAAAATGAAATGAAGTAATGAGCCTCAATGCAGGTTTTTTTTCATACTAAAACAAAATGCACTCACATTATGTCTTACAAGTTTTAAAAAAAATTGGCCACTTTTTGGCCCCCCAACTTTTTGCACCCACCCTTGAATGCCTTCCTTAGACACAAAGTAGCCAAGCACTACTCCTTCTTGCATCATCATGAAGCATTTTTCATGACTAAGGGATAGGTTATGATCTTAACATCTCTAGAGTACTTTTTCAATATTTTTCAAGGCCTCATCGTAATAATCTACATAACTGGTAAAATCATCCATATATACTTCCATAAAGTCATGGGCAAGGTCAACAAAGATACTTAAAATGACCCTCTGGAATGTGGTCGGTGTGTTGTAGAGTCCAAATGGAAGGACTGAATAGGCATATGTCCCCCATGGACATGTGAATGTGGTCTTATCCTGGTCCTCAGGGGCAATTTTGATTTGATTATAACCACTAAATCCATCAAGGAAAGAAAAAATACTTTTTTTTCCAACCAAGGAGTCTAATACTTGATCAATGAAAGGAAGAGGGAAGTGATCTTTCCTAGTGGCAGTTTTCAATTATTTGTATTCTACACAAACTCACCACTTACCTCCTTTCTTTGGTACAATGAGAAGTGGGGATACTCATTGGCTATCTGATATTGGGTATATGAATCTTGCATCCAATAGTTTTTGCAATTCATTCTTTACTATATCTCTCACAATAGGGTTCATTCTCCTCTGAGGCTATCTAACTGGCCTACATCCCTCATTGATGTATATCCTATGCATGCAAAGGTTAGGGTCAATGCCCTTTATATCATGATAGTCCCATGCAAATGTTGTCTTGTGAGTTTGTAGCATTTTTATCAGTTCAGTCTTTTGGACAATGTCAATTCACTGTTGGTGTTAAGTGTCCTGCCTAGTGTAATGTCAATCGATGTTGCAAATGCCATGACAGAGGCAATATCCAATCATGATAAGTTGTGGCTACAACTATGGGGTAGAAAATGATGAAACATGTTGTTGGTGGAAGCATAGGTTGGTGTGTTGATTGTAGGTAGAATATTGTGCAGTGGGTAGGTCAGACATACTAGACATAGGTCTTGCTGCGGATCCCTTCCATAATTGTTTTGTATGACATTGGAAAGCACTTCATCTTCATCCTAGATATCTAATAATGGGCTTCATTCAATTGTCATTAATTTCTGAAGAGAATATTGGTTAGTATCCTCTAGGTCTACCCAAATAGTTTACTCCATATTAGCAAAAGGTTGTGCAAGTGGATAAAGGACCAATTTCTTTGTTATATTCACATTGGAAATTATCATATTCCTAGACCTACATCCTATGAAGGCATCTATTGTTTCCAACCAAGGTCTTCCTAGGATGAGTAGATATCCTCCTAGGCTGACCTTGGGCTACAAGACCATAAAATCTGCAAGGTATTCCCATGAATCTAATGTAATTACAAGATCTTCAATGACCCGCTTCGGTTTGACAATGGACCTATCTGCCAACTATAATACTACTGGAGTAGGTCTTAGGTTATCCAACTCAAGGTTATTCATTATTTCCTTTGTCATCACATTGATGGTTACACCCATGTTGATCAAGGTCTTTTTGATAAGGGTACCATTGATGTTTACATCAACCACAGGGTTTCCAAGATCTACGTATTTTGGGACAACCAAGTTACCTAACATGATATCAGCAAGTTAACCTATAACATGTACTGTCTGATTGTATTTTCTTTTCCTTCATGGTTTTTTAATGCATAATTCCCTTATAGCCTTGGTATATATGGGTACATCCTTGATAGCTTGGATGAGGGAAATTTAATGCATACAATTTTCAACTGCCCCATAAAATCAAAGTCAGGTTCAGATGGAGGTGGTGCTTGCATGTTTAATCTCTTTGGAAATGGAGGGCTCCTGATAATGGGTTCTTAATGCGGAGAGGTTATTCAGATGGTTGTCAGTGATGAAGGTTTGCTCCTCATCAGGAAGTTCTGTGATAAGTGGAGATGAAGGTCCAACAAGCATTTTTCCTGATCATAGGTGCACATCACTAACCTCAACCGTATAGGTTGGATATTGGATGGCTTCATTAGTATAAGCTTGTTGAACATGTTTGTTGTTAGGGTTTAGTGTAGGTTGGGCCAACAATTGAGTGGCTCTAGGTAGAACATGAGTAGGTGAAGCTGCATTTGGCATAAGGGCATGTTGTTGAGGCATGACTTATTGTGACTGTGGGTAGTTCATGTTTGGATAAAATTGCCAAGGTTGGTTTCCATGCCACTGCTGTGGCTAGTGGTTTTAATTGGCTTACCATTGTGGATTATAATTTGAGGGTTGGAATGGCTGTTGTGGCTATACTCCTTGTTGTTGGTTCCAGCTAGGTGGTATAGCTGACCATTATTGATGTGGCATGTTATACCAAGGTGCATTTTTCCAGTTTGAAGCAGATGATGGAAATGACATATTGTTGGTCGAGGGGTCCTAAGGCATACCTTATCTTTGCTGCCAAGGCCTATGTTGTGCAATGTAAAACACTTGACCTTCTTCATCTTCTATAGCTCAAAAATTTGCTTTCTCACTCCTTCCTTCAAAAATACTAGAAATACCCTTGCATCTACAATTAGCCTTCTTTTGTCAGCAATGTGGACAATACTCAACCAAAGACGGCTCTGTTTCTTAATTCTTCTTCTTTATATGTAAGGTGTCAAGTTGTGTTGCCAAATGGCTAATGGTATCTTCTTTCATGTTTGATAGTAGGTTGCCGAGCTCTACCCTAGATACTCCAGTAGATGATTTAGTGGAAAATAGGGTTCTCAGACCTTTATTTTTCTTCAAAGTTGACCATGAATAGTGTCTATAGATTTGACTAATTTCATCAAACTTGAGTTGAGAGATGTCCCCTGTTCCAATAAAATTTAGTGCATCCATGCATTCCTCATTCACACTTCTTAGGAAAACCAACTTGAGTGACTCTAGAGAGAGCATGTTCTATCTTGACTTCTTGAGGCAAAACTAAAATCTTTCAACATAATCTTCCAAAGGTTTGTCTTCCTTTTGTGACATCCTAAGGATGTCATCTCCTTTCATATCTCTACCATGACAATAGCCGTTGTACTTTTGCAAGAAATTCTCCTTCATGGTAGCCTAGTTTGTTATTGGATTCTCACCCAATCCCATAAACCATCACAATGTAATATCCTTAAGGGTGGCTAGAAAGAGCTTGAGTATGTATGCATCTGTAGTGTAGTAATATCTTCTACAGAGTACATCAAACTCAAAGAGAAAGGTATTTAGGTCTTCAGTGATTAGCCCATGAAAGTTTGGTAGGGCCAAAGGAGGAATTTTCTTCAAGGTATCGGCTCTTACCTGGTCTATGATAGGAAAGACAAAGGTAACTAGCTTAGATGGGTTTTGTATTGCTTCTTCTGCCATTGTGTCTTGATGCCAATTGTCAATATCTTCAAAATCTTCAGTGTCCTCCGATCTAAGGGATAATTAAAAGTGTTCTTCTGTTGATCTAGTTGGATGAAATCTCTCTCTAGTCTCTTGGCCACCACATACAATGATGTATAAGCTAATAGCTCTATTCTTGCACCGCGTTAGTGGATAGTTTGGAGATATATTGACTATCTAAGCAATTCTAAATTCTAAAAAAAATTATATCCTATGAAAGGAAGTACAAACATGAATAAAAAAGAAATCAAAAACTCTAAACCTTAGCACCATCCTTAGCGACGGTGCTAAAAATGTCAAACTCCATTATTAACCAATACATTGATGTAGAAAGGGCATGCACACAACTCAACGGACCAACAGATCCTATATCAAGCAACCTACTGGCTATAATGTGTTACATTTAAATTGTCAAACCAGGGAATCGTATTCTTCTTGGATGATGCCCATACTATGTGTATAGTTAAGGATTCCTGAGTTGTAATCTAGAGGTTGTACATAGGGATAAACTAATTAAGAAGTAAAAAAATTCTAATTGCAAGGATTGACAAGTACTATAAGTAAGTAATGTTGGTAAGAAATAACCAATGCTATTCTGTTGGCTATAATCAAAAGGTCTTATGTAATTCCAAATAAGAGAACAACTAATTGTTAATCGATGATCACCTTGACTCAACAACACATATTATCAAGATCTAACTAATTCATATGACATAAACTCATTACAGCATGTATTAATCACATACTCATAAATATATAACATGAACTAAACACATGAACATAAGGGGAGACACAGTTAACTCAAGCAGCCCTTGCTTGAGTGACTATGATCCCAAAAAATCTAACTAGATCTCTACTATATCTATGAAATCATTGACTAAACTCAAAACATGTGTTCCTTTATTGAATGCTAAAGAGAAAATATAATAATAATTCTGATAACACAATCTTTATCTAACCTTCTTGTCCCATATACAAAATCTAACAATCCCCCTTAGACAAGATCAGACCTCTCCCTTTGAACAAAACTATTGAACAATAAATACCATAACTATCGATTATCCAACAACATAGGAAGAGGACTTTATTACGAAGCAAACTAGGAATAGGAAACTAAACTATCATGAAGGTAATAAAGATGGCACAATCCTACTGTAACTCTCCCTAGTATTTATGAAAAATAGTCAAGACTAGAAACAGAACATGGAGCACAATCTAAGATTCCTTCGTTATTCATGATTGCATCAACTATCAAAGAGTGGAGATTTATGGATAACTCATTCCTATCAATTCAGGGTCTTCTTCCTTTGGTTGCAGGTGCCTGTACTATCTACTATGGACATTAACACCTCCTTTGTTACGGGTTGCCAAGTGGTCTTCATGAAATGTAGCCACACACTTGCTGCATGGGGGGTTAGTCCATCACATGATATCTATACATCACAATTACTAAAATTAACATAAAGCACTATCATATTTCATGAGCAATCATCAATTCACACACAATTAATTAACAACATATGTATTATATACCAATATTCATGCTTTCAATGTCTTAAGGATGATTATAGACATAGTCAATATATATAAAAGTCTGGGAATGTCTTAGGAAGCATGTACTTAAAGCAAGAGAAATAAGACAAAACATGGTCTCATCAAGTTTTGTAGGTTATCCTGGTGGATTGAGTCAATTAGTGGCTCTCACATTTGGTAGGTAAGGTTCCATGTAAGATTTTAGAGTTTTATCATAAGTTTTACACAAGTTATTTTAATTTCATTTTTTTTCATTAATTATCTCTATAGGCGGCAAATTTCAGATTTTTTTTTTAAATTACATTTTTGGAAAGATTATGAAAAAATAGGCGGGGTTAGTTCTTTGGGCTTTATTATTAGAGATAAAATGTAGTTTGTAATTTAGTGGTGTTAGGTCAACATATTTTATTATTCTTCTCTATAGGCCACGATTTTTTTGAATTTTTGGATTTTTTTAATATTTTTGGTAAGATATTGAAAAACTAGAGTTTAAAATGCATACACATAAAAATCCATGTCATCTTTAGGATTGAAAGACTTTTCTAAAAAAATTGTATTCAATGACCTTTATACTTCACCACCTCTAATAAGGATAATTTGATAGGTTTAAACAAGAACTATGACATGAATTGAAGTCCCAATAAAACCACCTAGGCTGGTACAACCCTAATAGATAAAATCAAGGGATAAAACAACCTTTTGAAGATCCAAAATTGAACTTACCTAAAATAAATATTCCTAAGTTTGATGGTACTGATGTAACTTCATGGATAAGTCTCATGGAAGAATACTTTAAGATTCATAATATAATAGACAATGTGCAATGGTTGACATAGCCTCATGGTATTTAGAATATGAACCTTATCAATGGTACCAATGGATGATGAGTAAAAAGAAAGGGCAAATAATTAGTTGGAAAAAAATTACAAATGACTTAGTAGCCCATTATGAGCAACCAGGGAATGAAAGCTATTTTACCCAACTAACAAATTTAAATCAAATAGTGTCTATAGCTGAATATAATGCTGAGCATATGAGATTAGCAAATCAAACTCAAGATGTGACACCTTATCAAAGGCTACAAGTCTACATCAATGGACTTAATGACCAAATTAAACATGATGTTTGTTTGTTGGAACATTGCACAGTTAGGAGAGCTATGCAACAAGCATTGTATATTGAGAAACATAAATCCACCACCAAAAGTACCACACAAGGTCAAACCATAGGATTCCAGAACATAAAATTATGACTAATCCTATTGATAGAAATGATGACAATTTACTTAAACTAATAAAAATTACTAAGCATTCTCCTCAACAAGAGGAAAATAAAAGAGAAAAAGATATGTGCTCAAATTGTGATAGAAAATGGTTTGGGGGTCATAACTATGCCAATAGTGGTAAAATAATAACAATTTATCAAGAATCAGGTTGAAGAAGATAGAGAAGTAACTACAAAAGAACCAAAGGTGGAACTTGAGCAACACAACTCCATCACTAGAAGTTACACTTAAGGTCAAACAATTAGATTAAAAGAAAAAAATAATTCTATTAAAGAAATGGGGATAACTTATTTAACCCAAGACAAATTATTAATCTCTTTACCTCCCAATAAAAGTGCCTATTCATCCCCAATGATTATGGTTAACAAGAAGGATGATTCATGGAGAATATTCCACATTATAGGGAGCTCAACAAGCTTAGTTTTAATGACCAGTTTCATATTCCTAGTATTGATGAATTGGTAGATGAATCTAATAATCTAGTTTTCTTTACTAGTGTTATGTATGAAAAGTGGGAAGATGGTGGATAGTGTTAAGATCTTTCAAATCAAATCCTCCTTTCACAATAACACTCAAGGATAAAAACTAATCCAAGTCATTACAGATGAAAGAGGACTCAACTATAGGTTGGTGTACTTAGGAATGATATGCAAAGATTGATTAGATTGAGATATTTGTCAAACCCTAAATCGAATAAGCCTCAAACCCTAATTATAATGCAATCGGGTATAGACAAATAGAATGCTACAAAAGACTAGACAAGATGACACTTAAGAAGGATCATAAATATACCAGAAGTTAGATTTCTAGAATTGAAGACTTTGCAGACTACGAGGCGGGCACCCAAGTCTGATAGGGTAGTTTTTCAGTAGATCTGGAGTAATGAGTAGTGTCAGACTATAACCTGTTCCTAAGTTCAGGGAACATTCTATTGGGAGGACTACGGGGTGGATACCCTAGTCTAGTAGAGTAAAATATCAACAAGTTTCTTCCAAATCCTGAATCCTTATCCTTTGAATTGCTTCTCTACACGTTCACTTCTCCAAGTCCCGCACCTATAACCTACAATCACAAAGAGAGGGGTTTGGGCGTTGTGGTGTTTAGGAGCTTGCCTTGGTCAAGCCCCAGAATGGCATTCAAGTCTTCCAACATTGTTGTTAGATAGAGTGCATGCCCAAGGATGGCAGAGGCCAAATCCAATGATGAAATAGAATGATTGAAACACAAGTAAATGTCACCTTAGAGGTGAAGACCTCATGGAGATGAAGATCCTTAAAATCTTGAGGAGATGGATTGATGAAGCCAAATTTACAACAAACAAACACAATAATAACATGATTCTACTCTATAACACAATGAAAGGCTTGAAATCCCTTAGCTCAATATCACAAGTTCGCATTATCCATCTAGGTGTAAAATGAAGACATAAACTCACTTATATATGTATTCCCACTAACTTTCGTAATTCAAATTGAAAAGGCTGACATAGGGAAACCTTTTTAAAGGTCTTAAGCCAACACATTTAAATGTGGATCCTAACAAATAAGGCTAGACTTGGGCATGGGTACCCAAGTCCCAAGGCCAATTTAGGCCTTGATTAAGCATTTAAAATTGGCCCTTGAGTCCCATTTGACATGGGTTTCGAGGGAAATTGCTTTGGGATAAGTATTAAGCTTGTAAAGTGTAAACACAACGACCGAGGAGCTAAACTAGGAGGTAAAAATGCATAGGGGTACTTTTTACTCCATAATATTTAGCCCCCACTTTAATGTATGTATGCTCTTATGAATCCATACATGCATTAAAGTACAGTTGAAGCACATCAAACATGCCAAGCACATAGAGCTAAGGCATACCCAAAGGTTGGAGGACTATTTCTAGGCCCCAATCTCAGGTAAGCACTAGAAAACACATGGAAGACACACAAGACACAAGGAAGATAGTAAGAAGCATTCAAGACATGGAGAATATAGTGGAAGCACGGAATACACAAAGAAGAAATGAGAGCAGTCATGCAATACATGAAGACTACATTGATTTAACAACTAAAAACAAATTCTAAGCTAGGGGGATGGAGGGAGCTCATCACTCTGCACCTTTAGACTGCCAAAAATAGGTAAAACAAAACCCAAAATGTGGAGGGATCTCATTGCTATGTGCCTTTAGACCACACCAGGGGGAAGACACACCAAACACAGACCCAAGTGTGGAGGGAGCTCATCGCTACATGTCTTTAGACCACACTTAGGGCAAGACACAACAAACACATAAGGAAGACACACATAATACATGAGCGCTACATAATATACGTCTTATACACAACAAACATGAGAGATGGAAAAGATCTTATTGCTAAGTCCCGCCATTTAAACATGCCAAACATACATGATGGTTGAGCTACGCTACCACAACTGTTAAAGACACACTTAAGGGTGGATGACTCAAGATCTAGCCCCACCTTTGTAGAGGACTTTGTATAAAAGGATATGTACTAGCTCGAGAGATACACCATCTAGCCTTTTGCAGAAGGGATTTGTATAAAAGGATACACACTAGCTTAAGAGATACATTTACATTTTAAAAGGATGTGCACTAGCTCAAGAGATACACCATCCCACCTCACGATGAGGGCTTTCAAACATGCTTTGTCAGTGTAAAAGATAATTAGATAGATACCATTATATATGCCCCCACCTTAAGGTGGTTGATACCACTTTCCAGTATCAAGCACATTAAGGTAGAGTAAAAACACACAAGGGAACAAGAGCTCTCACAAAGCCTATGCCCACAAAGGTGACATGTGCCACGATCACTGAATATTCCCACAAACACATTGATATGAATTGCTAAGATAATCAACAAGAGATAAGGTTAAAACATCTTACTTTAAGATAATAACCAAATCAAATCATACAAGGTATGCGTAAATCATATATTAGATCACATCAAAGAAACCAAGGCTACATTTGTAGGTTTGGAACTAAGTATAGTCTTTGGGCTTATACTGCAGGTATCTTAGAACCAAGTGTAACAACAAGGTGAGATAAAAAAAACCATCTAAAGTGTGCAAGAGCAAATTGAGAGTATTGCAAAGGTTTGTTACAAAAGATATGACAACATGATAGATCACACAGAGTGATTTTACTAGTCAAGCATTGGATATAAATATCAACCCCATCTTCATAAATGGACTAGGTCCATTTTTGCTTACTCGCTGAAGGGACACATGGTCCTTATCTGTATATGTTTGTTTTCGTCATCTACTGACTAGGTAGAATAATTGAAGAATGTAAACAATAAAAATGAGAGAGGAGAACCAAGTGCCGTAGGAACACCATGTAGGAGGATGCCCCCAAGACATCTCCTGCAATGCTATGCCCCCAAGGCACGACACACAACAACAAAATAGAGGGGAGGAAAGATAGAAGAATATAGAAACAAATAGAATAATGGTCACAATAGAGGCACTCTCTTGGTATCCTTGACCTTACAATAGTATGAAGGGTCATCCTACAAGACCTAAACAACATATAGCACATCACGGGGGAACACAACATAATAGAATATCAACACAAATTTTCTCTACAACACAATGAAAACCTTGAAATGCCTTCTAGCTCAATATCACAAATTCACATTATCCATCTAGGTGTAAAATGAAAACATAAACTCACTTATATATGCATTCTCACTAACTTTCATAATTCAAATTGAAAAGGCCTATAGAGGGAAACCGTTTTATAGATCCTATGCTGACACATTTAAATTTGGATCCTGATAAATAAGGCCAGACTTGGGCATGAGTGCCCAAGTCCCAAGGCCATTTTAGGTCTTGATTAGACATTTAGAACTAGCCCCTGAGTCCCATTTGACATGGGTTATAGGGGAAATTTCTCTAGGATAAGTATTAAGCTTGTAAAGTGTAAACACGGGGACCTAGAAGCTAAACTAGGAGGTAAAAAGGCATAGGGATACTTTTTACTCCATAACAACTAGGTTAGATTTCCATTTACATTATCATCAAGTTAACTAAAGGAAGATGATATAAATAAGATTATAGTTAGAACACATGAGGGTCATTATGAATTATTATTTATGTCATTTGGTGTCATTAATATTTAATCAACTTTTCAAAGCCTCATAAATTCAATGTTCCATCCATTTTTTCAAAAAATGGTGTTTGTATTCTTTGAGGACATCTTCATCTATAGTAAAACATGGAATGATGAACAATTCATAGAAAAGATTCTAGAGTTATAAAGCATTAAGGGAAACACTTTTTTGAAGGGGATAGGAATGTGAGAATCCTAGTATGCTATATTCCTAATTAGAATAAGGATAAGCACTTGTGGCATTCTTAACCTTAATAGATGTATTTATTAGTCTTAGTTATTCCCTAAGATAACTTAGTTAGGATGAAGGGGTGTGTCCCTACATAGTTATGCATATAAATAATGAGAGAGAGACTCTCCCAAACCATCATATAATCTAATATTGAAATCAAATATTATTTTTTGATTATTGGAGGTCATCCCCTTGAAGTGGTATACTATTTTTCTGATTTTTACATTTATTTCCAAGAAATATCATAACAAACTTGAATAAAAATTGACCTTTAGTGCAAGGGTTTAAAATATTTTTAAAGCGTAAGGTGAAAATATTTATCCATAGTTTGTGTTAATTTAACCACTTTATTTCAAGTTTTTTACATCACAAATAAGGCCTTCCAAAATTTGAATTATTATTGAAGCATGAGTGGATTCCATTTTGTGAAGCTGCATCAATATATTATTGGGTTGTCAAATATTAAAAGGCCATTCTATCTCCCAACCACGTTATAAGTGTTTGAGAAGAGGACTTATGCCAACTAGTATTTTGGATCCACCTCAAGAACATACTTTAGTAGCTATAATTCAAATTGCAAATCTTAACTTAAATTGAAATCTTGTTCGAAGTGGACCTTTAGATGTTTACAAGTTAAATGATAAGGTCACAATACCATAATTTATTGATACAATTATCCAATTCACCAAATATAAAATCATTTGTTATATGGATGTTTAATATTATCTCTTAGGTATTTATATAAAAGAAATGATAAAAAAATAAGTATTCTCATAGATCCCTTTCACCAAAGTTCTTGATGCTAATTTTCATCTAGCACACGATGATCTATGTTAAAACATTTCAAAAATCAAGCATTGTCAAAATTGAGTCTCATTTATTAAAATCAAACCATTATACAACCATCAAGCTAGAAAATAACAATAAAGTTTAAGATTGACAAATTCTAATCACATTTACATAAAAGGACAAATTACTTCACCCAAGGAAGAAACTAATTTTGCTAGATGTGTATCTTGTTATATTTGGCTTCAGTAGTAAGTGGGAAATTTAATAACTTGAGTAAAATTTAATTGAACTTTTTTTTATTTGGTTAGTTTTATACCAAGGTTTTTTTATGCAACTATTCTTTTCAATTAGTAAAAATCTAAGTGTGTGTGTGAACAATAACAATATTTCTAGAAAAGATAAAGGGTCACATGATATATTTTTATGTGCAATAATGTTCACTTCTAAATTTGAATTAAAAATAGAAACAAATTCAAAATAGACAATTGAATTTAGTTTTCAATAGCTATTTTATTTCATAGTAGAGATATAGGTACTATAACATGATATTTAAATTAATGCTTTCTATCAATAAGAAAAAAATAAAAATAATATGAAAATACATATATATCCACTACACAACTTTCATAGAGAATGGGATTGGGGGGAATCTTTTAGGGAAAAGGGAAGGGGAAGGGGAGGAGGAAGGGGAAGGGGAAGGTGTATAAAAATACTTTATTAAAAGATCTTTTCTCAAACAATTTGATCAAGAATGACAATAATGTCATCCATGACTTTAAAACATCTTGTTCTGTATTTTTTGTTGAAGCATAATACTCCAATAATAGTTGAAAACCCAAATCCAATCCTCAATCCAATTCCCACCCCCCACCATACATGTTCCTCCCACTCTTGTCCACTTACATCTTCATCATAAGTGTTGTTTGAAGAAGGAGAAGAGGAACAATTTATGTTTATTTGAATTCCACAAAGATCTCCATTGCTTGAAAATGATCTTTCATCGAATGTTAACAACTGACCTCCTTGTGGTATGCTACCTAAAAAATTATTAGAAGATATGTTCAAGTAACTCAAAAATGTGAGAGATTGTAGTTCTATGAGAATATTTCCAATAAGCTCATTCCTTGAAAGATCAAGTGACTCCAACCACACAAGATTTCCAAAAGAAGAAGGAATTTTTCCACTGAGATGATCCCTTAACAAATTGAGAACCATTAGGCTAGTGATGAATCCAATTTCTAGAGGAATATTACTTGTGAAGTTGTTATTTGAGAGATCAAGACATCGAACCAATGCCAAAGATCTCACATACTCTAGAACTTGCCCTTTGTTGATTATTTCCATTTTATCTAAAGAAATTGTGTTTGAGCTTGAATTTGAGTAGTGAAGGACTTTTGAACTTTGTGTTTGACTCACCATTGCTCTCAAGTTTCTTAAGCTACTTGGGATAGATCCAGATAAACTGTTATTTGACAAAATCAAGACTTGAAGATTTTGTAACTTTGTTAATTGTAATAGTATTCCACCTTCAAATTTATTGGATCTCAATACCAAAATTTGAAGATCAAATAACTTCCCTATCCAATTTGGGATGGTTCCTTGCATGTTATTATATCCCAAATCTAGAATCTCCAAAGAAGTACAATTTTTGAGTGATGATGGGATTGGCCCTTGTAGTGTGTTACCTCCCAA
Organism: Cunninghamia lanceolata; assembly: GCA_027924645.1. Classification (NCBI taxonomy): domain Eukaryota; kingdom Viridiplantae; phylum Streptophyta; class Pinopsida; order Cupressales; family Cupressaceae; genus Cunninghamia; species Cunninghamia lanceolata. Next base: position 1,205,201 of record BSBN01000070.1, read on the forward strand.
TTTTAGTGTTTGAAGACAAACAATGCTGCTAATATCACCTTCCAAATTATTATTTTCTAGATTTAACACCTTTAATGTTGATGAGAAATTTCCAAAACTTGCAAAAATATTCCCTGTAAGCTTGTTATTTGACACATCTAAAACCTCCAAGTTATGCCCTTCACAAATAGAATGTGGAAAGGCACCACTAATATTATTATATGCAAATGACAAATAAATGAGTTGACTCTGGCCATATTTATCAATGTTTTCTAGAATGATGCCATCAAATTGATTCTCAGACATGTCCAAGAATTCCACATTAGGACGAGGTTCAAAAATATTCCCTTGTAAGTTATTTCTATTTAAGTCAACATATTGAGCACTGAACTTCCTGAACTTAGATGAAAAAGGCCTTCCTCCAAATTTATTACATGAGAGATTGTGTCTATTGAAGGGTATATGGTCTCGCAACCAATTAGGAATATTTTTACTGAGAGAATTGTTAGACAAGTCTAGGTATTTTATGGTGTATTGAGTGGATATGAAAGCTAGGAAATCACCATCCATATTACAAGAACTCAAGTACAAATATTGAAGCTGAAATTTAGGGATCCAAGAGCCTTTGACTTTTGCTTTCAAAAAATTGTTAGAAAGGGCCAAATGAGTGAGCTTTGTCAAATTTTCTAATTGAGAGAACATGAACGTACCATTCAAAGGATTATTTCTAACATCAAACCTGGCCAAAGATGAGAGGTTACCAAAAGTAGATGGAAAGCTTCCATTTAATTGGTTTGACTTGAGGTAAAGATGTGAAAGATTTGATAGTCCACCTAAGGAGCTCCATGGAATATTGCATGTTAGTGAGTTGTCAGAAAGATCTAACTCTTCAAGTTGTAAAAGATTTCCAATAAAATTTGGTAGACTGCCTCTTAGTGAGTTGCCATAAAGACTCAACACTTCAAGTCATGAGAGATTTCTAATAGAATTTAAAAATCTACCTTCAATATTGATATCAGAGAAGTATAATCAAGTCAACGAAGACATATTTCCTATAGAATTTGGAATCAACCCTCCCACATTTGAATATTCAATATCAAGGATATTGAGCTAGAAAGTGTGTTGCATAATGGAAGAGCAGTTGACTTTGAGATCTGCGTTGTTGAACAAGACAAGGTCCCTCAAGCATGGAAGGCTTAAAACAATAGAAGGGATGGAACTGTGGAAATTGCATTCTTTGAGGTGAAGGGAAACCAAAGATGTAAGATTTGAAATCCAGATGGGAAAAGGTTGTTGTTGAGTAACAGTAAAGTATACTTGATGACTTTAGAATGGTAGATGGGTCCACGATGTAGTATGGGATGCACTGAATCCCCTTCCCAATTACCCGACAGTATACTTCATCTGAGGATACTTGTACTCAAGTGTGTACTCCAACTTGACTATATATTCGAGTGTATGTTCTATGACTTTTCAATTGTATTCAAGTGTATACTCTATGATTGCATTTGTATTTTGAGTGTATACTCTATGCTTTTGTATTTGAGTTTGTATTTTGAGTGTATACTCTATGCTTTGTATTTGTATTTGAGTGCATACTCTATGCCTTGTAATTGTATTTGAGTGTATACTCTATGATTGTATTTATGCCTTGTATTTGTATAACTTGTGATTGTATACTCTATGATTGTATTTATATTTTAGTGTATATTCTATGCCTTGTAATTGTATTTGAGTGTATACTCTTATGATTGTATTTATGCCTTGTATAACTTGTGATTGTATACTCTATGACTTGTATTTGTATTTGAGTGTATATTCTATGACTTGTGATTGTATACTCTATGACTTGTATTCGAGTGTATACTCTATTACTTTGTAATTGTATACTCCATGACTTGTGATTGTATTTACATTTGACTGCATACTCTATGACTTGTATTTGAGTGTATTCTCTATGACTTTGTGTATTCAATTGTATACTTTATGAATCCGTGTATTCGAGTGTGTACTCCATGACTTATGTATGTTCAAATGCACACTTCCAGACTTACTTGTACTCATGTGTATACTTTTCGTGCATATGCTTGTATGTTACACGTATGATTCATATGCATATACTTTGTATGCTTCATGTTTGTATCAAGTGTGTGCTATGTGTTTTATGTATTATGTATACTTGTGTATTACATACTATGTTCATGCTTCGTATACTTTGTGTATTAAGTGTGTAAGTCTTGTGTATGCTTCATGTATTACATGTATTTATGCTTTGTGTTTCATATATAATTATGTGCATATACTTCAACATTGACCTTCTCTCCAACGGTGCTTTGTAGAGAGCCTTACTTGTCATGATATAGACAAACATAATTTTACTCTCTTATCAATCTTCTTAATACAATCATGTTTCACCTCTCAAATATTGTTAAGAGTTTACAACCGTTTATGCCATAATTTTAAATGTAAGTGATAGGTTCATCTTTGTCATATAACCTTGCACTCAATTATTCTTTATTGGACTGATACAATGTGGTGACCTCAACATAATCACAATTACTCAAGAACATCCAACACTAACACCAAGAGAAATATCAATAACAATACTCTTACAAAAAATTCAATTATTTAAAGAACATACTAGTATTCATACTTGAATAGTATTTCTCTCTATGATCAATACATAAGTAGCTAGATTTCGTACCCAATTACTAAAGAACTTTGTCATCACAAATCTACCCATCATGTAAACATAACTATTCTATAAGATCTAACATTATGCTATATAACAGACTATGTTCAATCAGTTCATAGTGATATATTTATTAAGTATATAAGCTAAAATACCATAACCTTGACTATCCCTATGACCTTATAGCAATGGCACTTCAAATTAACTCTGTTTAGTCCTCACTGTTACCCTAATTTGGCAACAGACACCTTGTTTTGGGGACTGTAATTTCTAAATAAATCCTCATTGAAATCAAAATTGAGATTTTAACTAAACATGTTTTAATTCCATAATAACCTTTGTCAATCAAAGTTTAGTGAGTTGCCTTGAGGCAACTAAATTTGAAATGCATTATATCTTTCATCTAGTAAGATATGCATTGATAGTGAACTGGATTACTCTAAACCTTACTGACAATTATGGAGTACAAGAAATTCTTATGGCAGTCTTCATGAACTTGAACAAACTAGTCTTAAGTTTAATATTACCATAAGATTCCCCATGCACTATAAAATAGTAACCATCTTTGACAATAATCTTTCATACAGAATCATGCCTACATTTTCAATGTTTTATAAGTTAGTCCAAAGGATAAATCTGATGATAGTCCACAAATGGATAACCCAATGAACCCAAGTGCATAAGAGACAATAAATACTATCTTACAATATTAAGGAATAGATGCTAAGATCATTCTCGTAAGTTCCAAATAGGCTTAAGCCAATTGTGATCCATATTCTTCATGTTGGCCATTCCTACAAAACCTTATGTTCTCATTCAAATTGAATACTAATTCATTCCGTCATAGCCAAATGCAAAGATCACATCATATGAGGTAAAGCTAAATAGCCCTCAAAATAATCACTGGTAAAATTGTGGGTCCATAACCCACAAATCCCAGGATCATTCTCCACATTATCTCAGTGATTAGTTTACACATCTACAACTTAATAATTATAGTTTTCTAGAGATCCAAACCCAAAATTGCTTGAGGACAATCAATCTTGAGTGGGGAGGACTGTCATGTCCCTTTATCGAGTCAACTATTAAATATTATAAATTGAATATGATATAGTATATTTATTATAAATATTATAATTTAAATATTATTATAATTATATTATATAAATATACATAAATGTATATATATATACTCATTACTTATATATAAGACAAAGCCCTTAAGAGAGCAATTGTCTTTATAAGACAAAATCTAAGAAAAGATTTTTAATAAGTTAGTAGTCCATATATTAAGATATGAAGGTGCCATCCCTTAAAGCATGTGATAATGATAACTACTAAATCCTAGAAGTTGTCCACGTAGATACAAAGAGGCATTCGATGATAGTCTTTACAAAGAAATGATGCATATAAAAGGTCAACGATTCTACAATCAAAAAAGATAAATGAAATGAACTAATACAAGGATGCGATTAAGAAAGACCACGATCTATTACAAACAACGATTATATAAGATAAAACAAATAGCGATCCATAATTTGGAGGGTATCACGAATGTTATAGATAGCAAAAGACAAGACCAAGGTTAATGCAAGAGAATGATTAATGATAAAAGATACTTAAGGAAATTGGCAATAAGAACTGCCAATTAATAAGGAAAGGACTAATGTCAAGGATGGCGCCCATTACCAATAAGCGATCATGACTTAAGGAAAATAATCAATTGTTAGCTATCGATTATAACAGGAGATGCAAGTGGATGGTAGTGACGTCTCTTGAAAGCATCTGATGGAAGGAATATAAGAGGTCAATCAAGCATATCAAGGGGAGCATCTTACAAGAATCAATTGATTATCTCTCATCTCACTCACATCTCATTGCTTATCATCAATCATCACCAATCAACATTCATTATAACTATCCAAGGAAATATAACATTAGTCAACATTGGCAAATAATCATAGCAGATTGTGATTCCATAAATATTCCATTGTTACAAGTATTTTGATCAACATAAGATTTATATCAGCAAGTACAATCTAAGAAACAATCAACCATATAAGGTATGTTTCTTACCTCAAATTATAATGTTTTATAATCATCCCTCTAGCTGATCATAATGATATATGAATGCACATAATTGTAATAGACTGCTTATAACATAGAATGAATGTTTATCATCAAAGTAGTATGAAATTGGTTTATAGTTATAATAAAATGATAATGTCTATAACATGATAGAATGAGAAGATTTTTATTGAATAGAATGAGAATATTCATATAATATAGAATGAGAATACTTACAACATAATGGAATGAGAATGCAATAAGAATAAGAATGTTTAATTAAGGAAGGACAAGGTTCGAAGATCCATGAAAGAATAATGTATGATGCCAAGCAGTATGTATGGCAATCCATCAATGAGATAGTACAAGTTGAGTTTCCGTGGAGGAACAATATGATCAATGGTACTATCTTGTGATCCATGGGGATCACGAGATAGTAAGGATAAGTTCTTATAAGACATGATATATAACTTTAAAACATGGAATACCCAAGATGAGAATAAGATCATCACCATTAATCTATCTACACACCCTATGAGTATGGGAGTGGAGTTAGGGAAGGGAGGTTAGGATCTAGAACTTAGGTGACTATCAAGTGGGTGAAGAATTATCAGGTGTAGTAATGAAGCCCCTTGAGCCAATAAGGTGAAGAATTATCGGGTGTAGTAATGAAGCCCCTTGGGCCTAAGGTAGCGTAGACCTAAATATTATTAATGGCTTAATGGTAGGTGACTCTCAAGTGGGTGAAGAATTATCGGGTGTAGTAATGAAGCCCCTTGAGCCAAGAAGGCGAAGAATTATTGGGTGTAGTAATGAAGCCCCTTGGGCCTATGGCAGTGAGTCTTGTTACACCAGCACCCTAATGTATCCAACTCATATGGGGTGAGTGGCATAGAGTAGATTAATGATCAGGCTCATGGATAACTCTCCCGAGGTATATCATGGAAACCTCTATATGATAGAAATGAGAAAAATGTGAAATGCATATATGAAATGAATTTTGATATTGATAATGAATATGTGGTTACTAACCCTAATTACAATATTATGATGTTGTAAGGAATTTTTGGTTACTAATGTTCTCTTTAAGAAGTTAAAATTGTGTGCAAGGTTAAGAAATTTTTGATCTTCTTACGAGGGGACATTACAAAATGTTATGTCAGAAAATGTCCCCTTGGGGGCTTTTCCCTCTTAAGGTTTAGCTCCCAGGTCCTTAAAATGTATTTAGAGCATCTTGTGTGTTAATTTTGAATCTCGGTGAGAAAACCCTGAAGTCTTATGGAAAATAGGACCTAGGGGGTGCTATTTTGATGACTCCTGCCTGAAATAGGGGGGATGACTGATGGAGATTGATTGTCATTGATGTTAAAAGAGAAGAAAGCAGATCAAGTACAAGATGTTACAAGATGCTATGTGTGTTGTGTTGCTAATCAAGTACATGTTTGGTAAGCTATGTTTGAGTTTGATCATCTTGTCATCTTGATGTTTTCATGTAGTGGTAGAGGTTCATGATCATGTGTTCCATATGGCTTCATATATCTTCATGGTGTTTTGGAGGATAAGGTATTCTCAGTTGATGTTGTTTGTTCTCAGTGGTTAGTGGTTGCTTGAGACCTATTTGGTAAAGTTGTACATCATCAGGAGTTTGTTGGAGTTTGTTTCAGTTCATCAATTAGGATAAGTATGATGCAATGCATATGTCTTGTGATCAATCTTGGAATGCAGTGGTTTTCATCTTCTTTCATAAAGTTGACAATAGTTTGAAGCTTGTGTTCAAAGAGCTATTTATTTCATACTTATGGTAGATGGTCTAAGAAATGCAGGATGTAAGTGATGATACAAGGTTGGACACAAGAAGGTTTGAGGTTTGTTGTGTTGATGATAAGACTTGTTATAATTTCATTAAATCATGGCCAGGGGTTAGTTTGGTATAATAAGATCATCATTTTTTTTAAAAGGCTCAAGGTTTATTAAAGGTCTAAAATCTCAAAGTCTAAAACCCTTTACCTTTTGTTTTAATTTTAAAGTGACCTACACTCATAGGTAATGTCACTTAAAGTGACCTACAGAAGGGGTTTTATAAGCATGAGCACCAAAAAGGAAAATCTAAGATTGCATTTAAAGATAAGATTTTATAAGACTATTTTTAGTCTTTTTAAAAGGAGATTTTTAAGGAGATTCTTATGGCCCACATTTAAACTACAAATTCTCCTCTTAGTGCATAAAGATTAACATGCATTCATTTGCCTTTTTCAATTTGACTACGGATGAGTTTTTATAGGCTATTTTTAGCCTTCCAAAATGAGGAGATTTTTAATGTTTTTAAATGCTTAGATTTTTATAAAGTTTTTAAAGGCAGATTTTTAGAAGATTTTTTTGATTCCTTCATAATAATAAGGAAATAAATTATTTCCTTTTCTATTTTAAAGATTTTATGCAATATTATTTGCATAATTTTTTAATGAGAAAATTTCTTTTGTGGAGAAGAAATGGAAAGATAAAAAGGCAGATTCTGGTGAGATTTAAAAGCCGAATTTTTAGGAGATTTTTTTTGTGAAATTCTCAAGACAAAGAAAGAGTTTTTTATTATTTATTTTTGGGAAAAGATTTTGTGAAGAGATTTAATTATTAGTTTTAAATAAAGGATCTTTTATAATTTGGAAAAGTTTCTTTATAGCAACTTGTTTTTTTGGAGAGATGGAAGATGAAAATGGGGAGATTGAATATTTATTTTGAAGGCAAATTTTGAAGAGTTATTTTTGAAGATGAAAGTGAATGTGTAAAGAAAGAAGAATATGAAGGGTTATTGCTTCATTTTGAATAAGATTTTTATTTGCAGGTTCTTCACGGATGGATATTATAGTGCAAAGAATATATATTTTTTAATGGGAAATTGTGATGAATTTTTAAGAGTAGAATATGAAGAGATTTATATGCACAATGAAGATTTATTTGCAGTAGTGAGATGATATTAATATTGTATATTTTATTGAGAACAAAAATTGGAATTGTTTTTTTTTCTAAGATGATTTTTGCAGATTGGAAAATGTTGTTGAAGATATTCAATAAGGAGATGGAAATTTTTGTGAAGGGAAAATGTAAATTCAGAGAGGAGAAGAATGTGTATGGATTTTGTTTGAAAATATTTTATGCAGGGAAGATAAATTGGATTGAAAATTTAGGAAAAGGAATATGTATGGTTATATAGAGAAGAAATTATCTTTTCTTGCAAGTGAATTGATTTAATTAAAAAAAAAAAGAATGTACGGAGAAGAAGAATATGAAGATGAATGTGAAAGGTGAAAGGACATTCAATTTGCATATAATGTTTTTTCAGATGCATTGATGCAGAGAGTTTGTGTGAGGACCAAAATACAAAAATGATGACCTCCTTGTGCAACAAATTTATGAAGACAATATTGGTAATGAGATTGATATTCAAATTGTAATTGAACAGAGATATGAAAAAGAGAAGACAAGTTATGTAATGGTGCAAATCAGATTGAGTGGCAATCATTTCTTGCACACCTTGCAATATGTTTTGATGTGGTTGAATTTGCTAGTGAGGCTTTGTATGCTAGTGAGGCTTGTAGGTCAGTGAGACCTTTCATTTGTTAGTGAGACACATATATCAGCCAGTGAGGCTTGTAGGTCAGTGAGACCTTTCATTTGTCAGTGAGACACATATATCAGCTAGTGATGCCTTGTAAAGAAGTATTTCAAAGTTAAGCCACGGAGGCAATTCATGAGTGGTTTTTCTACCCCTAGAGGGTTTTCCACTCCTAATTCTTTGTGTCCTTGTGTCATAACTTGTGTGTTGTTGATTGTCTTTCAAGTCTAAACATTCAATGTTTATCTCCTTGATGCAAAATATGATAATTGATTGATAACATATTCTTCTTCAATTTTTGATAAGTTTTAGATTGTCTAATTTTTACACAACACTAATTCACCCCCCTCTTAGTGTTGTCTTGGACTCCAACAAGGACTTGGGTGCTCGTGCCCTAGTCCTACCCTATTTTGGGTCATGTCGTAATTTGAAGTGTCAGAACTTATATGACAATTGTTAGGTCCTATGCTGACACCTAAAGTTTGAATTACAAAATTCTTAGCAGGAATGTTTGTAGTTGCATATATAAGCATATTTAGGTTTTCATTTGCAAACTAGAAGATGATTGTAAACTTTAGGCATACTTGTGATTTTAGAGCATCCATGATATTCATTGTTACAGAGTAGAGCATTGTTATTGTGTTTGTTATAGTAGATTTGACTTCATCTTCTCATGTGATTAAAGAGCCTTCATTTATGTGAGATCTACACTTCAAGGTGAGATCTATTGTGTTTTCAATCATTTATCATTTAGATTTTACCTCTATCCCACAAGGATACACACTCTTATCTGACAACGGTGTTTGGAAGACTTAAATGTCTCTCTAGAGATTGACTGAGGCAAGCCTCTAAACACCACAACCCCCTCCCACACTCCTTTGTGATTGTAGGTTACAGATACCAAGTTTCGTGGAGTGGAGTTGCAGAGGAAGGTTGTAGATGACAAGGATTCAAGACCTGAAAGAAAGAAGTGAAATAGAGCATTTTTGGGACATGGGTGCCTAAGGCAATGTCCTCCAGAGTTACAGAGATAGGAATAAAGTTACAAGGACATTCTACATCTAAAGGAGCTTCTACATCCTGAGAATCAGCCTACCTTGGACTAGGGCACCCGGGGTAGTGTCCTCCACATTTCAGGTGACCAAAACAATCAAAACAGTGATTATCAGTGTTGGAAGGAGTTCTGCATTCCACAAAGAAAATAGTGCCTTGGACTTGGGCGCTCAGGGCATTATCCTCGAATATTCCAAATTCTAAACTTCAAAAAATGGTTAGTTATTAATCTCTATCCTTTCCCTTAATTTGTAAACATTATCAGAATTTATTAATTTATTCATTGTTTTACATAATTAGGGTTTTAAGATTATTTGAAAATTAAATTGAGATATTAAGTGATAACATCTGAGCTTCCACATCATTCCAAGTGGTAGCCCAACCTATTAGGTGAATTCTCTCACTTAGTGGAGATTCAACTTAGTTGATATGCCCTTGAATATTTGTTGTGAAATGAGGATCTAAACATATCAAACCAAAATCAACCTTCCCCCCTTTTACCGTTAAATAGTATGGCGTGTTTTCCCCATCATGTAGTGTAGAGGGTGTGGCAATGAGTCTCCCTATGCTTAGGTTTTGTATGGCATGCTTTCTCCCCTTGGTGTAGTGTAAAGGGTGTGGCGAAGAGTCTCCCCTACATCCTTGGGTTTTGTGTTACAATTTTTATTTCCATGCATTTATATATATGAAAATGAAAATATTATGTCAATTGTCTTCATCATGTTTTGCGTGACCACTCTCATGTCTTCATCATGTTTTGTGTGTCTTCAATACTATCTTCTTTGTGTTTTGCATGCTTCTTACTATCTTCATTGTGTCTTGCATGTCTGCGATGAGTTTTCTAATGCTTACCTGAGACTGGGGGTTAGAAATAGTTCGTCAATCTTGATGTATGCCATAGCTTCTTATGCTTGGTGTGTTTGTTGTATTTTCAACTGTACTTTAATGCATGTATGGGTTGTAAGATAATACATACATTAAAGTGGGAGCTAAATTTTATGTTGTAAAATGTCCCCCTAGGACTTTTAGCTCTTGGGTCCCTTAATTTTAATCATGAATGTTAGAAATGAATCCCAAAACAAAATTCCCTGGAACCCATGACAAATGGGACTTAGAGGACATCTCTAAGCTTAATCTATACCCAAAATAGGCCCTTGGGCTTGGGCGCCCATGTCCTAACCCTACCCTATTTTGTTGGGCTCTCAAATTCATATGTCAGCTTATGACTGTTAAAAAGGTTTCTATGTCGGTATCTTAAGTTTGAGTTATGAAATTGTAGCGGGGATGCATATATAAGCATGTTTAGGACTTCATTTGCAAACTAGAAGATGAATTTGAAATTAAGGTGAACTTATGATCACAGAGCATTCAAGGCATTCATTATGTTGCAGAGCAAAATTGTGTTGTTGTTGTGTTTGTTATGGCAGATTTGGATTCATCTTCTCATGGTGTGAAAGATCTTCATCTCATTGAGAGCTACACCTCTGAGGTGATATCTATTTGTGATTCAGTCTATCTATTTTATCATTGTTTTTGCCTCTATCCTACAAGGACACACACTCTCTATCTAAAAATTGTATGGGAAGGCTTGAATACCATTCCTGGGCTTGACCGAGGCAAGCTCCTCAACACCACTATTAGGATTAGCCACCAGATGATATCAATTAAATGCAAATAAAGATTAAATAGATGAATGAAAATACATAGAAATAATAACATCGAGAGACAATTTTTAACGTGGTTCACCCAAACTCGGGCTACATCCACCAATAGAGAGTCCAATATTATTATCCAGTAAATCAAACCAATTACAACCAGCAATCCTTACAACTCAATACTACTCCAAATGCTACAATACAATCTCAATGGAAACCCTAACCCTTAGCCATTTTTATCAAGACTTATGCCGGTTACAAAAATAGGGGTTTTTTTATGTTGGCCAATAGAAAAATAACTCTCGATGCCTCAATAAAATAATAAAAAATCATTTGAGGTTTCAGGGGCACTGTCCCTCGACCCCGCCTTGTACCGCAAAAGGGAGCATGCCAAGGGCGTTGCCCCTGGACCTCACAAGGGGCGCTGCTCCTTGACCCCATCTTGGGGACGCTGCCCAAAACCCCCGCAAGGGGCACTGCCCCTTTACCCCGTTAAATAATTTGGGGGGAAGCCACGCCGATAAAAGTGGGGTAAATTTGACCTCTGAGTTTGATTAGGCTCCATATAACAACAATCTCCCACTTGGAAACTGATCAGACTCCACACCATATCATCTCCCACTTGGAGACTGATCATAACACTGCTGACCATGTAGCTCCCACTAGAATTAAGCACCCTGGACTCTGTTGTTCTGATTTTATTATTTTTCAGTCTTGAAGACCAATCGAAGCTGAAGAGGAGCTCAGCTTCTCCCTTGTTACTATCTTTGTAAACATATCCACTAGGTTTTCATCTGTATGTATCTTTCTTGACTATAACTATCCATCATCCAACATCGATCGAATAAAGTGATACATCAACTGTATGTGTTTGGTCTTTGAATGCAAGGCAGAATTCTTTCCAAGATGTATGGCACTCTCGCTACCTATAAACAAATAAACGTTAGCCTATTGTTTGCCCAATTCTTCCATGAAAGATTGTAGCCATATCACCTCCTTGCTTGCCTCTGTTGCAGCTACATACTCTGCCTTCGTGGTGGATAAAGCAACCACCTTTTGCAACCGTGAGATCCAACTCACCGCTGTCCCACCTATAGTAAAGACATAGCCTGTAGTACTCTGCTTGGTATCAATATCCCCTACCAAATCTGAGTCTACATAACTTGCTAAATTAGTATTAGAGACCCCAAAACATAAGTGTTTATTGGATGTGCCTCTCAAATATCTATGAATCCATTTTACCACATTCTAATGCTCCAAACCAAGATTACTCATATACCTAGTGATGACTCCTACAACATGTACAATATTTGGTCTCATGCATACCATGGCATACATTAAACTTCCTATAGCTAAAGCATATGGTACCTTGGACATTTTGTCCTCCTCCTCTTGTGTCTTTGGACACATCTCCTTAGTCAATTTCAGATGACTAGGCAAAGGTGTGCTGACAATTTTTGCATTCTCCATATGAAATCTCTGCAACACCTTTTCAACATAATCAGCCTAAAATAGAGTCAATTTTTTGTTCTTCCTATCTCTACAAATTTTCATACCAAGGATTTGTTTTGCTACCTCCAAATCCTTCATAGTAAATGATTATGCTAACTGTTGTTTCAACTCTCTTATGTGATCCATGTTAAACCCCGCTACAAGCATGTCATCAACATATAAACATAAAATAATGTAGTTGTCATTATCCAACCTCTTAAAATAAACACAATGGTCAGAATTACACTGACTATAGCCTTGCTCGGCCATAAAACTATTAAATTTCAAATACCATTGCCAAGGTGCTTGTTTCAAGCCATATAAACTCTTCTTCAATCTGCACACCAATTTTTCCTTACCTTTGACCTCAAATCCCTGTGGTTGGTCCATATATATCTCCTCCTCCAAATCACCATGGAGAAAGATAGTTTTCACATCTAGCTATTCTAAATACAAATCTTCAGCAACCACAATACTTAAAACAATACGAATAGAAGTCATCTTAACAACTGGAGAAAAAATATCATCAAAATCAATGCCCTTTTTCTATACAAATCCTTTTACAACCAACCTGGCTTTAAATCTTTTCTTACCTCTGGCTTCCTTTTTCAGCCTATAAACCCATTTGTTTGGTAAAGCATTTTTACCTGCAGGCAACTTACATAATTCCCAAGTCTGATTTTTTAGCAAGGAGTCCATTTCTTCTTTCATTGCAAGCTCCCACTGAACCTTTGTATCCACCTGCATAGCATCATCATACCCTTCCAATTCACCAACATCTGTTAACAAAATAGAATACAAAGAGGGAGAAAACCTTTCAGGAGGTCTACTTAGCCTTGTTGATCATCTAACATTCACTCGAGTTTGTGGTATTTCTTATTGTTGTTGTGGAGCATGAGGAACCACTGGAACATCACTATTTGGAGTATCATCCAATACCACATAATCCTTTTCTTTCTTCTCATGTTGTTGCAATTGATCTTTATACAACACCTTCTCATTGAATACAACATCTCAGCTTCTCACAATTTTTTGATTTTCAAAATTCCAAATCCTATAACCAAATTCATCAATGCCATATCCAATGAAGGTACATTTTTTTGATTTTGTATCTAGCTTAGTTCTATTTTTCAGAATCTACATGAGCAAATGCTTCACATCCAAAGGTTTTTTGTAAAAGAGTAACTCACCTTCTTACTTGTCCATGCTTCCTCTGGAATACCACAACCCAAAGGAACTGAAGGAACTCTATTAATTAAATATACATCGGTATTGATAGTCTCTAGTCACATGTTTAAAGGCAGCCCAGCGTGCAATCTCATGGTCCTTGTACCCTCCATTATTATCTTATTCATGCGTTTAGCCACTCCATTTTCTTGTGGAGTCCCTGGAACCATTTTCTACCTACAAATTTCATTAAAGGAAAAATAATCCTCAAATTCTTTGCTGCAATACTCACCACCATTATCAGATCTGAGACATTTTAATCTTTAATCCATCTCATTCTCAACCAAGCTTCTTCATTTCTTAAATGTTTCAAATACATTAAATTTTTGTCTAAGGAAATAAATCCAAACTTTCCTAGTTGCATCATCTATGAATGTAACATAATACCAAGAGCCACCGAGAGAATATACTTGAGCTGGTCCCCATACATTTGTATGCACAAGCTCCAACTTTTCATCTTTCTTTTCCTTCCCATCCTTGAGAAAACTGACTCTCTTTTGTTTTCCATACACAACTTTCACAAAAATCCATATTAATACATTTCAGACCTGGTAAAACTTTCTTAGAATGAAGTACCTTCATACCTTTTTCACTCATATGCCCAAGTTTGGTATGCCATAGTGTTGTCTTAGAACCTGCAGCAACTGTTTCAATCTCTTCCATCAACTATTCCTGAACCTATTTGGTTTTTCTCTACAACAACTAAAGTGGAAGGAACAGTATGACCTGTACAAAGATATAAGGTGCCTACTTTCACACCTTTTGCTACTATTAAGGAACCTTTTGAAAACTTCCAATTTTTATCACTAAAGGTAACTATGCAACCTTCATCAGCTAGTTGCCCTGCTGAAATAAAATTCCTACTCAGCCTTGGAATGTGCCTTACTTTTTGTAGTAGTCAATGATTCCCATTCTGCAACTTAATTTTGATTCTTCCCTTTCCAACAATCTGATAGGGTTCATTATCTCCCAAATAAACCAGCCCAAAATCCCCTTGGACATAATCAAGAAAATAACTTCTATGGGGTGTGGCATGAAATGAAGCCCCTTAATCTAAAACCCATGAATCATCAACATTATCTAGGGAAAGAATCAAAGCATCATCTTCAGATTTATTACTTACCACATTTACCTCCTTATTGCCTTCTTGTTTGTCTCCTTTATTCTTCCGTGACCATCAATCTTTCTTCAAATGACCTAGTTTCCCACAGTACTAGCAATCCTTCTGTCGTCTGGATTGGGATTTCTTATCCTTTGATTTTCCTCATGACTTCCCATGACCTCTAGAACCTTTTCCTCTCTCCTTTGATCTACTCCTGCTTTCTGCATTCAAAACACTACCTGATGTGGACCCTCCTAAGCTTTTCCATTGCATTTCCTCACTAAGGATAACACCAACAACATCATCAAATTTCAAAGTATTTGAACCAGAGAGAGTTACTTACATCTATTACCAAGCTATTCTAGCTTTCTGGAAAAGAACATAAAACCAAGAGAGCCCTCACCTCTTCGTCAAATTTCACTTTTACAGAAGTTAACTAACTGGTAATCATATTAAACTCATTTAAATGATCTATCACAGATCCACCTTCAATCATTTTCAGATTAAACAAATACTTCGTGAGAAATACCTTATTTGAGACTGAGGGTTTTTCATACAATTTAGCCAAAGCTTTCATCAATTCACTTATTGTCTTCACTTCTGTTATATTGAATGTCATAGATAGTGCCAAGTACAACTGAATGGTTCCCAGTGCCTTTCTATCTAGAAGTTCCCAATCCTCGTCTGTCATTCCTGCTAGTTTCTTGGATATTCCTTCCAATGACCCCTATAAATCCTTCTGATAGAGATAATCCTCCATCTGCATTTTCTATAATTGATAGTTCTACCCATTGAATTTTTATCTACCTTCAATTTACCCTCATCCACCATTGCTCCCACTCAACCGTGAGACTCCCACTCAACCATGAGACCTTCCTGTAGATGATAATCAAACACAACCCACTCTGATACCACTTGTTAGGATTAGCCGGCAGATGATATCAATTAAATGAAAATAAAGATTAAACAGAGAAATGAAAATACATGTTTTACCAGAGTTGTGCATTTGTGTTGACTTGCTATGCATATACCTTATATTTCAGCGCATCTATAGTTGCACATCTAAGATAGTGAGCTTTTTCACATCTTTTGAGAGAAAATTTTTAGCATTTCTAGATACCCATTTTAGCCTTGTTCTAGTTTTTGAGATCAGATTTACTGTGCAGTCACTTCTCCCATCCATTTCCATAGCAAACCCTCTCTTTCATCGATTGTCTCATCCACCTTCTACCAGGTCTTCCCATAAACAAGTCAAAGTATCTATATCAGATTAGCACAAGGCCTTTTTCAGATCATTTCAGATTCAAGTAACCCTAGTAAGTCTCCACTATCAAGGATCGAACATCCTTTTCTCTTAGAACTTCACTAGTGGTCTTGGTGCAAGACTAGTCTCTACACAGTAAATGGGTATCGACTATCCTTACTTGTGGCTATCATCTTGTGTCGACCAACTTACTTGGAATCATTGGTCAAAAGAGTCCCTTGTTCGAGTCTCATCATCACTACTATCCCCTTCTCACCAACCTACACCAACACCTTACCAAAATCCCTAGTTTCACCCCACTTCTTCCCACATCGCCTTGCATGGTCTTAACTAGATCCCAAACACAAAAACATCTTGAAATGGCTAGAACATCTGACCTCATTGTATCCCCTCATGACTGTGATGAGGAAATCTCTCATGAGGAGTACCAAGGAGCCCTTCAAGATCAAAAATTTCAATGCATGATGGACAAAATAGTCAACGAGGACCCTCAAAAGTACTTTCTTCATCTTGCAACTCAAGGACTTAAACTCCCCACAGACTTTGATCTCAACAAATTGAAAGAGACTGTAGAAGAAGAGACCCATGAAAACCACACTAGTGAGGATAAAGGAAAGAAAGTCACAGACCCAAATACACCTATGGAAGCATTGAAGAAACAAATTGAAGGTCTAACATAGAAAGTGGTGAATCTCCAAATGGGGCCACCCACTAAACATTACTCCTTGGAAGACATCTCACCATATCCGTTTGACAAGAGCTTAAAAATGATCCCATTCCCCTTTAAATTTGAAGTACCAAAATTTGACAAGTATAAAGGAAAAGAAGACCCAAGAGATCACATTAGGGAATTTAGCGCCGCATACCTAGAAGTAACTCACAACAACACCTTCCTAATGACACTATTCCCTAGATCTCTAGGTGGACAAGCCATGGAATGGTTCTCACGACTTCTCCTGTGTATCAAAACTTTTGATGAGTTAGTAAACATGTTCGTCACACACTTCTCGTATAACATTGAACATGAAGTTTCCATGCTTGACCTATGCAATACAAAGCAAAAGAGTGGCGAATCCTTTGCCGCCTTCTTACAAAGGTGGAGACAACTCGTGAGAAAATGCTCATATCACATGCCTAAGAAGCAAATGACGGAGATGTTTTTCCACAACCTTAACCCAGATCTAAGTTACCAAATCCAAATTCAATGCCCTACCTCATTTACGAAAGTCATTGAGATGGGATTATTTATCAAGAAAGATTTGATCACTAAGGGGAAAATAAAGTTGTACAAGGACACCCCTAATTCTAACTACACCACAGACAAGTCAAAGTTTTGGACAAAGAATAAAAATATCGTCAATGATGGAGTAGTTGATGCCAAAGTAGTAGCTCCCAAACAACAACCAATCTTCAGTCTCAAAGGAGAGGCAAGCAATGCTACACCAAACAAAACCTTCTCTCACAAGCCAAAATAATGGTTCACCTCCACTCCTAGACAAAAATTCACACCACTAGGGGAGTCCTAGGAGTCTGTGTTAAGAAAGCTATTATCCAACAATGAGATCACTCTCCCTGCCACTAGCGACTATGAGCCTCAAGTAAAACCTCATTATTGGAAAGACATTGATTTCTGTGAGTATCATAGAGGAAGAGGCCATAAGACCAATGATTGTATCTATCTGAAACACATCATTCAAGACATACTTGACCAAAATTAGGTAGGCACTAAAGAACATACCTCTAATGAGACGCTTGTGGCATACAAGGATCCACTCCTCAACCACGACAGGCCATACAACAACAACAATAACAACCACAATAGGTAGAATTAGAATAACATACACAAAAATGCTAACTATGTGAACGTGTCACTCAATTATACAGTCAACTGCATATTGGAGCACATCCCTCAAGTCAATGTGGTCACATCTAATCAACAGTCAGGACCCAACAAAATTGATTGTAAAATCATCACCCGTAGTGGTAAGGTCACATTAAACACGCTTCCTCCAAGGTCGTCACCTTCTCCATCTAACTCCCCTAAGTATAGTGTCATAGACCAACTTCGAAAACCTCCTACCCACATATCTATCTTAGAGTTGTTGTGTCTGTCTCCCTCCCACAAGGAAATTCTCAATAAAGCCCTAGTGGAAACAACTGTGCCCATGAACCTGGCCCAAGAGAAGTTTCAAGCCATGGTAGGAAATCTAACCTCCTCTAGCACCCTATCGTTTACCGAACAAGATGATCTATTAGTATCCTAACCCCATAACACACCCTTGCATATCATCACCTTCATTCATAAACATCGTATCAAAAGAGTTCTCATTGATGGAGGAGTCAATTTAAACATTTGCAGGCTCAAGCTAGTCCTTACATTGGGGTTCTCGGAAGTTGCAGTGGATCCTAGGAAAAAGATCACTATTAAAGCCTATGATGAAGAAGAAAGAACTACAAAAGGAACAGTAGTGTTACTAATACAGATTGGACTAGTAATAAAGGACATTGTTTGCCAAGTCTTAGACAGGGAGCTAGCCGATAACATCCTCCTAGGAAGACCTTGGATTCATGCCATGAAAGTTGTGCCTTCTACCTACCACCAATGCATCAAATTTCCTCATAACAGCAACCAAATCACTATCCAAGGTGATCCAAATCCTTTTCAGCATTGCAACTCCATCCTCTCAAAGCATGATTGCATCATTCCCAACAATAGAGCCTCCACATGCCCCATCTCACAACATGATTCTACCTCTGAAGCTTCCTAGTCCAAGCCCAAAGAGCAGAAAATCACAATCAAAGAAACAGGGGTAGGGGAATACTCCATCGAGCACAGCCTCAACTTAGCCAAAATGCCACTATCTCCATGATTCTTTAGGTGATGTACACCTTTTCCAAAGCCATCTGCTCCTCCCAAACCTCCCACAACTCCCTTTGTAAAATGGGGGACCCTATCAGATGAAACTGAGGAAAGAGATGTCTTCTGATGAAATTGAGGAAAGAGATGTCTTGCAATGGCTCTACACAGAGGAAGATGACACACAACAAGAATCACCTAAGCTCCCAATGGAATTCTATGGGCGTGGTGAGTCTATCTAACACAGAATGGGTTATGAAGGACAAGGTCCCATTGGCCTAAGAAATGAAGGAATAATAGAACCCATCCAACCCTCCTCCTCATTGGCAAGAAATACAAGAGGACTAGGATACAAGGACAAAGGCAAAGCTAAGGCCAATGCTTGTTTTGTGAAACAAATCCATGCCCTACAAGAAGATAGTGACACAAACTCCAATGAGTATGAGTGGGAGGAACTCATAGAGCACTTATATGAGGGCAAAGGAGTTGACACCATTCAAACCTATAGCCCCCACCGTGAGGGACAAATGCTAACGCATAGACCATTAGAGTGTGATTTGCTAATTCCTAAGACTACGACTTTCGAGGAAGGTCAGAGTTCCATTGCAATAAACAATCTGGAGGGAAGTACCATCCTAGATTCTATCCCTACCAATCTAAATCCTACTCATATATCCATTCAAACTATCACACCCAACAAATCAGATCTATCTTCTGATCCCCTCCCCCTTGTGCATCCTGAACTTATCGACTGGGACTTACAAGGAACCCCACAACTAGACATGTTCCAAAATGGCGATGCTTATGTTGACTACATGGAACTTAAGGACCACCTACCTATAGGAGATCATAAAGTTGGCTTCACCATTGAACTCAACACCGTGGCTTATTTTGGAGAGGGTGCCAAGCCTTCCAGTCGCAAAAACATAAAAATAAAAACTGGATCTGATGGTGAAAACTGCTCTGTAGCAGTATCAAATCCCAAAATAGTAAAAAGAAAGGACACATCAGATGGTGAAAACCTCTCTGAGACACTAGATGATGGAAGGCTTGACACTCTCCCCAATGACATGTACTAGGAGAAGTCTCAGTTTGTTGTGGAACCTACAGAACCTGTCAACATCAAAACAGAGGAAAAGCCCAAGATCATTCACTTTGCAAAGTCTCTATCTCCACCGGAAAAGACAAAATTTGTACCATTCTTCAAGAAGAAGCAAGTCAACTTTGCTTGGTCATACACAGATATGCCCGGTTTAGATCAAAATTTGATCCTACATCATCTTCCACTAGATCCAAGAGTCAAACCAGTCAAACAAAAGCTTAGGAAGATGCATCTGCACATTGCATTACTAGTAAAAGAGGAACTCAAGAAATTACTGGATGTAGGGTTCATCAGGGCAATAGACTATCCAGAGTGGGTATCCAACATAGTGCCAGTATTAAAACCTGATGGTAGAGTCAGATTGTGCAATGATTTCTGAGATCTAAACAAGGCTTGCCGCAAGGATAACTTTCTGTTACCTAATATTGACATCATAGTCGACTTGATAGCATGACATACCATGTTTTCTCTCATGGATGGCTTCTCTAGGTATAATCAAATCAGGATAGCACTAGAAGACCAACATAAAATGGCTTTCACTTGTCCATGGAGCACTTTTTGATGGAATGTCATGCCATTTGGGATAAAGAATGCGGGAGCAACATACCATCATGCTATGACCACTATCTTCCATGATATGATGCACGTCACAATGGAGGACTATGTGGATGACATCCTTGCAAAATCACTAATAAGAGAATCACAATTGGATGTACTAGAGAAGGTCTTTTAGAGATTGAACACTTCAAAGTTAGGTTGAATCTAAAGAACTGTGTGTTTGGAGTCACCTATGGCAAGCTCTTAGGCTTCATTGTATTAGCAAATGGGAATGAAGTGGATCTTGCCAAGGTCAAGGCTATTATGGAAATGCCACTGCCAAAGAACATCACTCAACTATGGTCTCTACAAGGCAAGTTACAGGCAATTCATCAGTTCATCTCATAAATGGCAGACAAGTGTCAACCTTTTACTCACCTATTACACAAAAACATACCATTCATATAGGATGAAAAGTGTGAGGAAGGATTTCACAAGCTAAAGGAATACCTCATGAATCCACCTATTCTAATACCACCTATCCAAGGTAAGCCTCTATATCTATATATATCTTCTACACCAATAGCTCTTAGACCCCTATTAGCACAACATGATTATGAAGGCAAAGAAAGGGCTATCTACTACATCAGTCGTACCTTGGTGGGCTACGAACTGCAATACTCCCGAATAGAAAGATTGTGTCTTGCTGTGGTTTTTACTTCCCAAAAACTACGACATTACATGCTAGCACATTCAATCAAGCTTATTGCAAAGATAGGTCCACTAAAATACCTATTAAGCAAAGCAGCTCTGACAGGCTGCCTAGCCAAGTGGGTAATGCTATTAAGTGAATATGACATCAAGTACATAGAAAGAAAGGCTATCAAAGGCCAAATCATTGTCAATCAGTTAGCAGAAGCACCATTGCAGGATACCACACCAATGACGTTTGATTTTCTAGATGAAGTCATATTCAGTATCACAACACACTCATGGAAACTCTACTTCAATAGATCCTATACAAACCATGGATTAGGGGTAGGAATCTTGTTGGTCACTCCTCAAGGTGACATCATACCTAAGTCTTATCGTCTGCTATTCCTAAGAACAAACAACATAGCAGAGTATGAGGCCTTGGTCATTGGTCTCAAAATGGTAGCAGAATGGAAAATAAAAGAGTTACATGTCTATGGCGACTCCCAACTGGTAATCAATCAAGTCAATGATGACTATCAGACCAAAGATGACAAGTTAATCCCATACAAGCATATGGTCGATGACTTTAAAGAGTACTTTGTGATCATCTCCTTTGAGTAGATACCTTGCATTGAAAATAAAGTAGTAGATGCAATGGCAACCATTGCCTCGCTCCTCGAGATCCTAGAGAATGAGTCACGGTATGAGTTCTTGGTGGAGTCAGTTAGGCAACCAGCTTATGATCTTCTTGAAACACACTCCATATGCCTATTAATCAAATCTAATTCACCCTTGTATGGTAAGATTCACACTTACCTCAAGGATAACATCGTACCACCTGACTTGTCTTCTAACCAACATCGAACCTTCATTCACCGATACCCTATACCGCCGAGGTCTAGATGGTACTTTACTCCAATGTTTAGAATGAGAAGAATCTCAAGCCACCTTACAAGACATGCACAAAGGAATTTGTGGAACACACTCTAGCGGTCCTTCTTTAGCTAAGAAACTCATGCGTTTGGGATACTATTGGCCAAACATGGAAACTGATTCATATGATTTTGTGAAGAAATACAAGTAATGCCAGATACATGGAAACCTCATCCACCCACCAGCTCAAGAGCTACGACCTTTAACGACACCTTGGCCCTTTTGTCAATGGGGACTCGCACTTGTGGGAAAAATCCACCCTCCATCATCTAACAGCCACAAATTCATAATAACTGCCACTGAGTATTTTACTAAGTGGATTGAAGCCATTCCACTCACCAATGTCACAGGCAAACAAATTACCTCCTTCATCCTCAATTACCTCCTTTACAGATACAAAATTCCCTCATCCATAGTCAGGGATAATGGAAGACCTTTCAAGAATCAGGATGTCCAAGAGATTTGTGACAAATTCAAAATCCAACACCATTTCTCCACCCCTTACTATCCACAAGGCAACAGCCAAGTAGAGGCATCCAACAAAACGATCCTAAAAATCCTCAAGAAAATTGTCAACGATGCCAGCTGTGATTGGCACATACAACTAAATCCCACTTTGTGGGCCTATCGAACCAGTATACGCACTCCCACAGTGCTACCCCTTATGCCCTTGTCTATGGATCAGAAGTCATTTTGCCCATTGAGGTCAAGTTACCATCTTTAAGGGTGTCGTTAAAAGGTCTTATCACTGATGAAGACTACAAAGTTTCTAGACTGCAAGAGTTAGAGATATTAGAGGAAAGGAGACATAACGCTTTCAATCATCTCAAAGCCTATCAATAGAGAATGTCACGAAGCTACAATCATAGGGTCCATCCAAGGGTCTTCAACGTTGGTGATCTCGTACTCAAGGAAAATCCCCGCAATCAACAAGATTGGGGAAAGAAAGGTAAGTTTGAA
Organism: Cunninghamia lanceolata; assembly: GCA_027924645.1. Taxonomy (NCBI): domain Eukaryota; kingdom Viridiplantae; phylum Streptophyta; class Pinopsida; order Cupressales; family Cupressaceae; genus Cunninghamia; species Cunninghamia lanceolata. The sequence continues at coordinate 1,228,426 of BSBN01000070.1, forward strand.
CCCAACTGGCTTGGTCCTTATGTAATCATTACTGCCTATGGATCAGGAGCATATCAGTTGGCAACATCAGAGGGTGAGTTGTTCGATGACCCAATCAACAGTATGCATCTTTTCCAGTTCTATACCTAAGAGAATCCCAATGTAAGGGGGACAAAAACTAAAAAAAGAAAAAAAAAGAAAAAAAGCAAAAAAAGCAAAAAAAAAGCAAAAAATGTAAAAACAAACAAAAAAAATCATCCTTTGGTGAAAACCTGGAAAATAGGTGCCTTGGATAGGTACCATGATGAAAACTTGATAAACAGGCGTCATGTGTACTTGTAGCTTTCATGCAAATAAAAGCAAGTGGTGAAAACCTGGTAAACAGGCACTCCTTGTAATAAACTGCTTTCTCCATCTTTGGGAAACCAATCACCTTGTGTCCTTTCCTCCTACCATCATGTCTCGTCCAATCCATATCTGTTCCACAATAAAAACCTAATGATAACCTATCATGGCTTGATACTCTATCTCTTTTGTCGCCTTATCAACTAAGGTCTTATCTAGTATCCTATCCACAATGTCAGCCTAGCATAGCATCTGTCATCAGTATCATAGGGTCAACCCCAAACTATGTTGCCTCTATGTCGTCACGTAGGCAAGGCCATTGTTAATGCACCCCCGAGGCACTAGGTCAGTCCCTTAGGGTCTATTTCACCAATAAGGATTGTGGTACCTTTCACTATATGCAAGCGCACACAAACAAAGCCCGTTTCCAAATAGAAGTTTTGATGCAAAACATCAACCTATCCAAAGCAAAGAAAAAATAAGAGCAAAACAATCTAAATGATTCTATCTAAATTAAGGCAAGAAAGATACACCTAAATGCAAGAATGTTTTGTGTCGATTAGTTGTGTCTTAAAGTCTTCACTTTTGTTATCATGTTTCCTATGCTACTCAAGGATGCCAAAAGCTAGAGATGCTATGATGGGGGCACAATTCTTTTCTTTGTTTGCTGCTTGTGGATTTATCTTTAATAATGTAAAGCCTTGTCTAAGGACATGATCAACTCAAATGATCATCGAGGACATTAGAGGACTAACACGAAACAAGTATAATCCTTATATGTTGATATGCAAGAAATACTCAGGCCATCTCGGTTCAATTATACCTAGATAATCAAAATCTATATAAGCGATGCCCAGGTCATCATGGTTTAATTATACCTAGATGCTTGTATTTTCTTACAACATTTTAAAAACACACAAAAAAAGCCCAATGATGAAATAAGCACTTCAAAATACTTGCAATACCAAGGCAAATACCATTTGCATCCACAAAGCATCCATATCCTATGCAATAAAAATTCTATATAGAGTATCAATGTTTACAATTAAAAGCTTGTGATCCTCCCGTCAATTCGTCTGTTCTTCCTACCTTTGTCCAGTCAATCTGAGCAATGATCCAAATGTAAGTCCATCCTTAATCCATACCAATCGAGTTAAGTCAATCTTGTCAAATGATCCAATCACAATCAGTGGTCTTGATCCTTGTCTGGTCGTAAACTAACTCAATTAATCATAATTATCAGTGGGATGTATCTTTCCCACACCTATCGTGTTGCTCTAGGGATCTATCATTCCTCGCCATGACACCACTATCCTTTGTGTTGCTCTAGGGATCTATCGTTCCCCACAATGACAACACTATTATATATCATTATCGATTAATCATTGGTTTACAGCGGGACAGGGGCAATACCTTGTTTGTTCTTGTATCATTTGTGCATACTTGCTTACTTGCTTGTGTGTTATCATTTTATCTTGCATCACGTGTCATTTAGCTCGTTCTTCATCTATTATTCTTATGTCCTCCATTTTTCTTCAAACCTGATCTATTTTTTTCACCTTCTTCATCGTGAGATTGTCTGTCTCACACCCCTCAAACCTTCTTTCCCGTCCACTCTCCCGAGGGGGCATCCTATCATCGTTAAACATGTACCAAGGGAAAATTGAGACATGTATCATTATCAAAAAATCTTATTCTTTGAAACAACATGATGAAACACATTGCATCAAAGAGGGGAAAATGTATACACCTAAAAATGACATGACTCTGTCCAAATAAATATTCTTAATATTTATTTAAGTCTAATTCCTCTATCAATAAATAAACAAACAAATTTATTTATTTGATTCATATTCTTCCAAACAATTAAATAAAATCATTTATTTAATTAAATTCTTAAATTTCTCCAAATCCTCCAACAAATTAAATAATACCAATTATTTAATTAGTTCTTCAAAAACATTCTAAATTAAATAATACCAATTATTTAATTGTTTCTTCTAATTTCTTCCAATAATATCTTCTCTAAATTTAAATAAATCAAATATTTATTTAAGTTGTCCAATTCTTCTAAAAATTGAGTTATCTCTAAATATAATTCAATCCTTATGCACATGCAATTGAATATTCTAAACATTTAATTGAGATAAAATATCTTCTCATTCTCATGAATTTCCATCCTCTAGTTCTAGTCAGTTAGTTAACTCTTCTATCTGTTTTGTTAATTGATTTATCTCTTCAGTTAACTCATTCTTCTATTTTATTAATTCTTCTCATGTAAAATAGAGTAGGACACATGTCCTTTTCCTATTCACGCACATCTCTCAAGTATCCTCTACCGTTGATCTTATTGTTCTTTCTATACCATTGATCTTCTCTCTCCGAAGTCTATAAGTACAACCTTATTCCTCCATTTCTATCATCCAAGCTTTTAGTAAACTTACTCTATAGGAATTATAGCGTGCCTTTGGCACCAAACCATTCCATAGCTTGCGATCACCCTTTTATCATTGCAATTATGTTGAAAAATCTCTTCATTGCAAACCTATCACAGCCATTCCCACTTAACATCTTAGAAAATATCAAGGAAGTGCACCTTCTGAGGGTCATATTCATACACAAGATTATTTGAGATAGGCAACCAATGGAAGCCACGAAGTAAAGAGGTTTGCAAGGTATTGTTCTTTGTTTGTTTGATCTTCTTTGTTTCTTATTTCATTGAGTTATTGGGTATTATTGATATATTTGATTATTCATTCCAATTTTCCCATAACAAAAGTTGCTCGGCCTTGCCCTCGAGCAATGTCTTAAGATAATATGATAATAAAAATTGGGCTCATGTCATGCCCACATTTCCCATGCGGTCACAACACGCAGTGCATGTGTCATGTCCACATTAGTCATGTGGTCATGACATGAAATATCAAAAAAAAATTCACGTGTCCCTAGAAACCCCCTTGCACGCGTTAGCATGCTCGGTGGCAATACGCATAAGACGTAAGCATGTCAATTGATACTCGGGGAAGAGCATCTACCTACGCAATCCCATGCATGATGATAGCTGACTAGGGGGTTATGCGACACAAGAAGTGTTGCTACTAGGGTTAGGATTGAATGGAATTGAACCCTAAGTTTCCTAAGTGAGTGACATGATTCTGACAGGAGTCAAAATCCAACCCTAATTCCAGAGCACAAGATAGATTAAAAATGTGCCTTTGTGAAAACTAATAATTACATAGTAAAATATTTGTTAACTAAAGTCAAGGGAATTTCATTTAAATTAACTACCCTAAGTCTCAGAAAATATTGGCAGCATAACGCATTATTAACGTTTGAAATAAATATTTTAAAAAGGTCTCCCTCTAAAATATTTATGAGAAAAATTAATAAAAAGATTAAATTAAATTTACCTAAATAACCTTATAAATTTTTCACCTGATAAATTGAAAGTCAAAATAAATAAAATTATTAAATAATTAAATCCCAAAATAATAAAGGTCTACAAATAAATATAATTCCAACAATTATATTTATTCAATTAAATCAAGGTAAAATTAAATCAATATATAACGTTACAAAATTTGCCCTCCATTTAATAACTCATTAAATTAAATAGAACACTCAAGTCATTAATTACCCCTAAATAAAATATAATAATATAACCCAACTAATAAAAAAATAGTCCAACAGTTAAATTTATTCTAATAAGTCAAATGTAATCTCCCCAAAAGTTAGAGGACTTAAGGGTAATAACCTCACCCTACTAAATAAATTATAATACAATTATATGGTCCCACTAAAAGTATTAAATATAATATTCCCAAAAAGAAAACAAATCAATTTTTTCCCAACCCATAAAAATCAAAAAGTAATATTAAGACAGATAAATGGATTTCCAAATTAAATAAATCAAAACCCACTAAAAAAAAGGATTAATTTAGAATCCTAAAAATTAAAAGGCATAAAAAAGAAAGAAAAAGCTCACATAAAATGCTAACTACATTATCCCAAAATTTTAATAGAACACATGAATTAAAACCCATCAAATTAAATTACAAATCCCAAGAATAAGGCCCACTAATAAAATAATTTCAACAATTCAAATTAATTGAACTTCAAGGTAAAATCCTCTCAAAAAGAATTAAAACACTATACCCAGCTCAACAAAATTAATCAACAATAATAAAATATAAAACGGGATTTCTCAACCTAATTAAATTAAATCTCCCTAGAAAAATCTAAAGGATAGGATTAAAATTAATTAAATTCCACCCACTTAAATATCTCAAGGGGATAAAATTAAACCCATTAACACTCCTATTACACTACCAAATAAAAAGTTACACAAAAGTCATTAATAAAATTAAATTCCCACTCTCATGAAAATGATCCACTTAAAAATCCCTAGGAAAAATAATAATAAAAGATTAAAATGAGAAGGGGGTGGAAAATCACGTGCAAATGAGAAATGAATAAATTAAATAAACTTAACTAAAAATCCCACTCATCTTGCAACCCTAAAATCTCTCCAATATTTTATTAGTTTCTTTTTTGAAAGCCCTATCCCTATCTATTCTTTTCTCTCATCTCTTTCTTTTCTTTCATTTTGTTGCCTCCATTTTGTTTCTCTAATTTTCTCTCTTGCAGGTTGAGGTTTTTTCCCCATCAATGGCCACCATGGATTTTTGCATAGAGGTATATACCTTCTGTATATACACATGGGCTTCATTTTTTTGTTATATATGTGTGTGTGTGTGTGTGTGTATCTAAATAATTATATACATTTAACAAAAATCTGAAACTATATATTTTTTTGTTTGAACAGAGGTATATATTCATTGTTTGTATACATAGGGTTCCATTTTTTTCTTATATATATATATTTATATATATGTATACAAATAAATATATGCATTTAATATAAATCTATATATATATTTTGTGTTTGAAACTATATATATTATGCAAACTTGTAGATCAAAACCAGAGAGCACCATATATTATTTGCAGGTAATAAATACTGGTAAGGGCACCGCCCCTTTGTTTTCTGCAAGTCCAAATTTCATATGAAGTGATGGAAGGTTTTAAAGGGTGGATTTGGGGGGCGGGGGGGGGGTCCTTCCACCCACCCCCACCATTTGGTGGGAGGTGGGTGGGGGGATCGTCCCCCACACTTATCTCTAAATCAGCGTGGGGCTAGGGGTGGCAGCTATGCCGCCATCCCCAAATATTTTGTTTTGTTTAATAAAACTCCAAACCCTATGCTAATTCCAGGGTTCGGCCGTATCACTCCTACATTCAGTTTTTTTTTATTTTGAGTAGTTTAACATTAATTATTATCTGGTGTAAATTTTATTTTAACCAGTCTCAAATATATATATATATATATATACTTTTCATATATATATATATATATATATTATGTCATATAGTTAACCACAGTCATATAAATTTAAGCAAATTATTCAGATTTGAAGACTTATAATGACTACTTGAATATACAGTTTTCAAGAAAAGAATAAATAAAATAGAATGTTATTTTTTTTGACAATAACTAGTCATATAATTTCTTTCTTTCGAAACAACAAGAAGAAAGCGAAAGTTATATTCTTTTTCTAACAAAAAGAAAACAAACAGCAAACATTTGAGTAAGAACATTTTTCTAAGGTTCATAGAATAAATTTCACTTAATTTTCTTTCTGCTCTAACCTTTCTACTCAGCAATTATTTTACACAAAAAATAACAAGTACATAGGGCAGTAAGAAATATTTTAAACCACAACAATAATGAATGCATTACAAAGACAGATTCACTTTCATACATAGGAAATAGTTTACATTTCTCCATTCCAACATAAGAGCACAATATTGACAACAAATACATTAAGGTCTCCAAGGCCATGACTCTCAAACAACCAATACAAATAATGTAAATAATGCTGAAATAAACTTTTTCTGCAAAGCTCCAAGGGTCTAAAATGACCTAAAAATATAAACACAAAGAAGGGGAACCAAGGCCACGCAAATCGCCCTTCTCCCTACCATAGACCCGCTAGTGGGTCACCCCCGAGCTAGGGAGGTAGTTCTCACACGGGATTCATTTCACACCACAACAATAAAATTATAACACAAAATTTCACCCACGGATTTGCACAAAACTAAACTCATTACAATGAGGTTTGAGGGGTAGGGGAGTGGACCCCTCAACTCAAGAGGTCACTCCAACTCAAAAATCACAATACCACAAGGCCTTAGGCCAAAATAATACCTCCATAGAACTCAAAATCACCATGGCACTCTTGCCATCCAAAATACTCCCAAACACCATAGAATGCCCTTAAGGCTATAAATAGAAAAACACTAGGAGGTGACCTCGAGGAGGTTCACTCTCCCCCACCCCATATGAGTTGAGATTTTTCTTCAATGGAGATGCTCTCACCAACACCCAAACCCACACAAAAATAAAATAACACCCAACACACAAATTTCAAGCACACAACAAAATGAAAATAAGCATAAGGAAATGGCTATTGCCTTAGGGCTTACCTTAAGAGCCCAACAATGGAAACACGTTTGAAGAAGAGCTCCAAGCTTCTCCAAGTCTCCAAGCTTCCAAAATTTCTCCAACACTTCCCAAAACCTCCAAAAATAAAAATAAATTTCAAAAAGTAAAGAACCCCCAACTCCTCTCCAAGAGGAGATAAAATAGGCCTTCAAATTTGGCCCTGAGGAATGAGAAGGTGACACTTGTCACCTTCTCCTTCCTCATCCCATGCCACTTGCAAGGGAGAAGGAGTGTGAGGGTGACAAGTGTCACCCTCTAATCCATTCAAACCCTCACCCTATCCACTTGTGCTCTCACACATGTGTGAGAGACCAAGTGGAGAGGTGGCAACTCTCCTCAAGGCTCCATAAGGATAAGGGATGACACATGTTATCCTCTTATTCCTCCAAGAGAGCCCTCTTCCTCCAAGATGCTCTCACACATGTGTGAGAGTCTTGGAGGAAGATCCCACACACTTGGAGGTCTTGAAGATCCCCCAAGTCTTCTTTGTGGAGGAATCCCCAAGCTTTGGGAAGGGAGATGGGCCTTTTCCAAGGCATGATTCATCCCCCAGCCTTAGCCATTTTAAATTTTGTTACATTTACTAAACCCAAGTTTAGAGTGACTAGAAGTGAGTTACCCTAGGGTTTAGTAAGTCCAAATGGACCCTAGACCCTAGGGTTACCACCTAGGGTAAGTTTGGAACTCTAATAAACACTTAGGGAGGTGTAAAATCACTTTAAATGACCCATAAAAGAAATAACACCAAATAGTGTAAACCAAAACATAAATTTTACAACACATGATTATAAATCAAATAAAAGGGTGAACTAGGCCAAATAATTAAATCAAGCATATACAAAAACATCATTTGATCAAATGTGATCCTCATCCCTCTTGGGAATGGATCGGCTTAACAAAGGATTACATAAGTGTGAGAACTGCCTCTGATTTTTCGTGGCCTAGAAAATCACCTGTGCAACTCAATCAAATGGTTAATCCAACATAGATAAATCATAGCCGAAGCAACATAAATTAATAATCATGTCATCGCATAATTTATATAGAACATTAATCAACTCATATCATAATTAAGATTCACAATTGCATTTTCTATCTAGTATCTTAGAATCAGAATAAATAACAACTCCATAAAATGATCTCATAATCCACATCAATAATAATCATCAAATGTATCTCACATGTCTAGCATCATAAGAGCATCAAAAGAGAATCTAATTGAATCACCACATAACTAATCAAAACTAATCCAAATCAGGAGATATAGTCTAAATCTATATAATGGAAATCAATAGTCTCTAAATGTCTGAAAATGTCTTGAACTATAATGTAAAATGATCAAAATAGGAAACTGAAATAAGTCAACCTCACATCCTCCCCCGCTAAGAGTAAACTTCCTCTTGGAATTCGTAAAAAAAGTGAGGATAGAGAGCCCTCAAACTAGCTGCATCCTCCCAAGTCATTGTGACCTCATCATAACGATCCTACTGGACCCTAACCTGGTCCGGCTCTCAACCTCAAAGGCCTAGCGTCCAATGAGGAAATATATGAATTGGCTCCAAAGCCAACTGCTCGTCTGCCTCTACTTGTAGTCTTGATAATGGGGGACTGAAAGTCAGCCTCGCGGTTATCAACCGTTGCAAACATATGGTGGGAACTACCCACATCTCCAACTGTTAGCTCAGATCCTTTGGCATGAGGCTGTCCTCCAACTGTAAATCCCTATGGGCACTCTCTAGCTAAGTGGCCCTCACCACTACATACATAACATGGTCGTCGAGCCTGTACCTATCTTGACTATATCCTACTCGACTGTTGCTGCTCAAGTCAACCCGTGGAACTCTGTGACCCTCCAAAGGATTACTGCGACCATGCCAGTCTTGCAGTAGGTGCTTGCTGTCGTTGGTCTCTGTGTGGATCCTAATGATGTTGCTGCTGCTACTATGGAGGTCTAGGAGGTAGTGGTGCCGAACTAACTCTGCCCCTCTAAGGTGGTGGTGGTTGTTGACAGAATCCCTACTACTACTGGCTACAATTTTGAAAATGAGGGTGTGAACTCTGGTCTTGTCCCTGAATCTCCTTAGCAATGTATGCCTTCTCGACAACCTCACTCAAAGTCTGGGGGTCTACCATGCGTACAGGCCTTGCTATCCCATGATTTAAACCTCTGATAAACTTGTGAACCAGAAGTTTCTCGTCATGGAGATACTCCGCATAATGTGACAACTCAGTGAACCTACCCTCATATTGTGCTATGGTAAGCCCTCTCTGTTGTAGATCATGGAACTCATCTATATGACATTGCCTAAAGTGATCTGACAGGTATCGCGCATTAAAGCACTCAATGAATGTATCCCATGAAAGTGTGTCCAATGATAAGCGGCGCTTGCACTCCTCAGTGCGCCACCAAGTCATTGCTGTGTCACACAAAAGGTGGACTGCCACGCATGCCTTTGTGTTGCCCTTGTAAGGATGTAATGTGAAGCACCTATCTAAGATGATGAGCCAAGCCTCAGCTTCAGCTCCCTCTATGGTCCTAGTGAATGTAGGTGGATTCAGCCTCAACAAATCCATGTTAGGGTCTCTTCGATCTTTGTGCCCTCAGATAGGCTCATCTGCACCAAAACCATAAGGCCTGTGAAAATCTACTCTACTCTCACCGCCTCCTCAGACCTAGCATGATGCGGAGGGCTCCTACTATGAGCTCTGTATGCCAATCCAACCTCCTATACTGTCGTATCACGTACCTTGACATAAGACTCCACATGTGGTGCCTCTCATGGCTCGACATGGGGCTCCACACGTCACTCCACACGTGACTCTACTCATGGCCCCATGCATGGATCCTCTCGTAGATCAACGCGGGGCTCGGCACGTGGCTCAATGCACGGCTCAACTACAGCTGATGGTAGCCTATCTAACACTGCTTGTAGTGCCTATAATATCTGTGGCCCAATATCTGGTATAAGTAGGGCTTGTGGTGCTAGTGGTGTCAATGGTGCCTGTGGGGTTGGCAGTGCCTGACCCTCAGCTGAAGAATCACTATACACCTCGACGGACTCAGTATGGCATGAACGCACTCACCTAACTTGTTAGGGAGGTATCCTACAAGAGCAAGGTATTCACAAATTAATCAAAATTACACAATAAATAATGTGCCCCAACAAGCCTAGTGTTTAAACTTGGGCTCCGATACCAAATGTCATGCCCACATTTCCCATTTGGTCACGATAGGCAATGCACATATCATGTCCACATTAGTCATGTGGTCATGACACGAAATATCAAAAACTTTTCCACGTGTCCCTAGAAACCCCCTCGCACGTGTCAGCATGCTCGGTGGCAACACGCATAAGGCGTAAACATGTCAATTGATACTCAGGGAAGAGCATCTACCTATGCAATCCCATGCGTGATGATAGCCGACTAGGGGGTTATGCGATGTGAGAAGTGTCGCTACTAGGGTTAGGATTGAATGGAACCAAACCCTAAGTTTCCTAAGTGAGCGACATGATTCCGACAGGAGTCAAAATCCAACCCTAATTCCAGAGCACAAGATAGATTAAAAATGTGCCTTTGTGAAAACTAATAATTACACGGTAAAATATTTGTTAACTAAAGTCAAGGGAATTTCATTTAAATTAACTGCCCTAAGTCTCAAAAAATATTGGCAGCATAACGCGTTATTAACGTTTGAAATAAATATTTTAAAAAGGTCTCCCTCTAAAATATTTATGATAAAAATTAATAAAAAGATTAAATTAAATTTACCTAAATAACCTTATAAATTTTCCACCTGATAAATTGAAAGTCAAAATAAATAAAATTATTAAATAATTAAATCCCAAAATAATAAAGGTCTACAAATAAATATAATTTCAACAATTATATTTATTCAATTAAATCAAGGTAAAATTAAATCAATATATAACATTATAAAATTTGTCTTCTATTTAATAACTCATTAAATTAAATAGAACAATCAAGTAATTAATTACCCCTAAATAAAATATAATAATATAACCCAACTAATAAAAAAATAGCCCAACACTTAAATTTATTCTAATAAGTCATATGTAATCTCCCCAAAAGTTAGAGGACTCAAGGGTAATAACCTCACCCTACTAAATAAATTATAATACAATTATATAGTCCCACTAAAAGTATTAAATATAATATTTCCAAAAAGAAAAGAAATCAATTTTTTTCCCAACCCATAAAAATCAAAAAGCAATATTAAGACAGATAAAAGGATTTCCAAATTAAATAAATCAAAACCCACTAAAAAAAAGATTAATTTAGAATCCTAAAAATTAAAAGGCATAAAAAGGATAGAAAAAGCTCACATAAAATGCTAACTATATTATCCCAAAATTTTAATAGAACAAATGAATTAAAACCCATCAAATTAAATTACAAATCCCAAGAATAAGGCCCACTAATAAAATAATTTCAACAATTCAAATTAATTGAACTTCAAGGTAAAATCCTCTCAAAAAGTATTAAAACACTATACCCAACTCAACAAAATTAATCAACAATAATAAAATATAAAATAGGATTTCCCAACCTAATTAAATTAAATCTCCCTAGAAAAATCTAAAGGCTAGGATTAAAATTAATTAAATTCCACCCTCTCAGGGGGATAAAATTAAACCCATTAACACTCCTATTACACTACCAAATAAAAAGTTACACAAAAGTCATTAATAAAATTAAATTCTCTCTCATGAAAATGAGCCACTTAAAAATCCTTCAAAGGAAAAATAATAATAAAAGTTTAAAATGAGAAGGGGATGGAAAATCACATGCAAATGAGAAATGAATAAATTAAAGAAACTTAACTAAAAATCCCACTCATCTTGCAACCCTAAAATCTCTCCAATATTTTATTAGTTTCTTTTTTGAAAGCCCTAACCCTATCTATTCTTTTCTCTCATCTCTTTCTTTTCTTTCATTTTGTTGCCTCCATTTTGTTTCTCTGATTTTCTCTCTTGCAGGTTGGGTTTTTTTCCCATCAATGGCCGCCATGGATTTTTGTACAGAAGTATATACCTTCTGTATATACACATGGGCTTCATTTTTTTGTTATATATATATATATTATGTGTGTGTATATATATATATAAATAATTATATACATTTAGCAAAAATCTGAAACTATATATTTTTTGTTTGAACAGAGGTATATATTCATTGTTTATATACATAGGGTTCCATTCTTTTTTTTCTCATATATATATTTATTTATATATATGTATACATTTGTGTGTATATACATATGTATATAAATAAATATATACATTTAATATAAATATGAAGATGTATATATATATATATATATATATTTTGTGTTTGAAACTATATATATAATGAAAACTTGTAGATCAAAACCAGAGAGCACCATTTATTATTTGTAGGTAATAAATACTGGTAAGGGCGTTGCCCCTTTGTTTTCTGCGGGTCTAAATTTCATATGAAGCGATGGAAGGTTTTAAGGGAGGATGGCGGGGGGGCGGTCCTCGGGGGGATTGTCCCCCCCACCTATCTCTAAATCAACGTGGGGTTGGGGGTGGCGGCTATGCCGCCGTCCCCAAATATTTTCTTTTGTTTAATAAAACTCCAAACCCTATGCTAATTCCAGAATTCGGCTGTATCACTCCTACATTCAGTTTTTTTTTATTCTGAGTAGTTTAACATTAATTATTATTTGGTGTAAGTTTTATTTTAACTAGTCTCAAATATATATATATATATATATATATATATATATATATATATATATATATATATATATATATAAAGCGACAGTTATATTCTTTTTCTAACAAAAAGAAAACAAACAATAAACATTTGAGTAGGAACATTTTTCTAAGGTTCATAGAATAAATTTCACTTAATTTTCTTTCTGCTCTAACCTTTCTACTCAGCAATTATTTTACATAGAAAATAACAAGTACATAGGGCAGCAAGAAATATTTTAAACCACAACAATAATGAATGCATTACAAAGGCAGATTCGCTTGCATACATAGGAAATAGTTTACATTTCTCCATTCCAACCTAAGAGTACAATATTGACAACAAATACATTAAGGTCTCCAAGGCCATGGCTCTCAAATAGCCAATACAAATAATGTAAATAATGCTGAAATAAACTTTTTCTGCAAAGCTCCAAGGGTCTAAAATGGCCTGCAAAATATAAATACAAAGAAGGGGAACCAAGGCCACACAAATCACCCTCCTCCCTACCATAGACCTGCTAGTGGGTCATCCCTGAGCTAGGGAGGTAGTTTTCACATGGGATTCATTTCACACCACAACAATGAAATCACAACAACACAAAATTTCACCCATGGATTTGCACAAAACTAAACTCATTACAATGAGTTTTGAGGGGTAGGGGACTGGACCCCTCAACTCAAGAGGTCACTCCAACTCAAAAATCACAATACCACAAGGCCGCAAGCCAAAATAATACCTCCATGGAACTCAAAATCACCATAGCACTCTTGCCATCTAAAATACTCCCAAACACCATAGCATGCCCTCAAGGCTATAAATAAAACAACACTAGGAGGTGACCTCAAGGAAGTTCACTCTCCCCCACCCCATACAAGTTGTACCTTTTCTCCAATGGAGATGCTCTCACCAACACCCAAACCCACACAAAAATAAAATAACACCCAACACACAAATGTCAAGCACACAACAAAATGAAAATAAGCATAAGGAAATGGCTATTGCCTTAGGGCTTACCTTAAGAGCCCAACAATGGAAGCACGTTTGAAGAAGAGATCCAAGCTTCTCCAAGTCTCCAAGCTTCCAAAATTTCTCCAACACTTCCCAAAACCTCCAAAAATAGAAACAAATTTCAAAAAGCAAAGAACCCCCAACTCCTCTCCAAGAGGAGATAAAAAAGGCCTTCAAATTTGACCCTGAGGAATGAGAAGGCTCGTCCCATGCCACTTGCAAGGGAGAAGGAGTGTGAGGGTGACAAGTGTCACCCTCTAATCCATTCAAACCCTCACCCTATCCACTTGTGCTCTCACACATGTGTGAGAGACCAAGTGGAGAGGTGGCAACTCTCGTCAAGGCTCCATGAGGATAAGGGATGACACATGTCATCCTCTTATTCCTCCAAGATGCTCTCATATATGTGTGAGAGTCTTGAAGACCCCCCAAGTCTTCTTTGTGGAGGAATCCCCAAGCTTTATGAAGGGAGATGGGCCTTTTCCAAGGCATGACTCATCTCCCACCCTTTGCCATTTTAAATTTCGTCACATTTACTAAACCCAAGTTTAGAGTGACTAGAAGTGAGTTACCCTAGGGTTTAGTAAGTCCAAATGAACCCTAGACCCTAGGGTTACCACCTAGGGTAAGTTTGGAACTCATAAACACTTAGGGAGGTGTAAAATCACTTTAAATGGCCCATAAAAAAAACACCAAATAGTGTAAACTAAAACATAAATTTTACAACACATGATTTTAAATCAAATAAAAGGGTGAACTAGGCCAAATAATTAAATCAAGCATATACTAAAACATCATTCGATCAAACCTGATCCTCATCCCTCTTGAGAATGGATCAGCTTAACAAGGGATTACATAAGTGTGAGAACTGCCTTTGATTTTCTGTGGCCTAGAAAATCACCTGCGCAACTCAATTAAATGGTGAATCCAACATAGATAAATCATAGCCGAAGCAACATAAATTAATAATCATGTCATCACATAATTCATACACAACATTAATCAACTCATATCATAATTAAGATTCACAATTGTATTTTCTATCTAGTATCTCAGAATCAGAATAAATAACAACTCCATAAAATGATCTCACAATCCACATCAATAATAATCATCAAATGTATCTCACATGTCTAGCATCAAAATAGAATCTAATCGAATCACCACATAACTAATTAAAACTAATCCAAATCAGGAGATATAGTCTAAATCTGCATAATGGAAACCAATAGTCTCTAAATGTCTGAAAATGTCTCAAACTATAATGTAAAATGATCAAAATAGGAAAGTGAAATAAGTCGGCCTCATAGCTCGGCCATAGGCCTAGAGCGAAATATAGTCAAAAGAAAGTAAAGCTAGTGTGGCTCGGCCTTGGCCACGAGCACACATAGTCAAAAGAGAATAAAGATAGTATGGCTTGGCCTCTGGCCATGAGCACACAACATAGTCAAAAGAGAGTATAGAAAATATGGCTTGGCCCTTGGCCTTGAGCCTCACAACGAAAATGCATTCAAAGATTAGCTAGGCCATAAGGCCTCGGCTACTCAAACATATAATGATGATGAAAATTTCATAGTGATAGATAATACGGAAATACACTCATTACCTAAGTGGATTTCTCACTACAAAACAATACACAGTTCAACCCATTGTCCTTTCCTAGACATCCTTCCAGAAATTGCAGAGTAGAGCTCTCTTTCCTTTCTGTTGAATCCCCCAAAAACAAGATTTTTCTTAAACTCTTCCCCAAACAAAAAAAGCAGTCTCCATCGAAGACTCCAAGGTTATGGCCTTATCCAACATGCATGCCTAAAAACATGGAGAACTACCACCATCAACTAAGGTGGTGAGAGTGGCTTCTCCATTCGACCAACCACCTCAAGAAGGTCCGCGAGACACCTATCAATCTATGGTGAGCTCAAAGCTCCCATAAAATAGTACCATCAACAACAAAAATAATAATAAGCATAGTAACATGGCTTGATATGAAATATCAACTTTATAATATTATTATGCACAACCATAGGATGCTGCGAATACTTATATTATCCAAAATTATCGTTATTCGACGACACCTCCTTCATGGAGATAAATTTATTGAGTGATTTAGGGATCGAGGACCGCTCTCCCTTCTTCACTAAGGATAGAGAACAAGACTAACACTTGACTCAATTTGATGTTCCAAAAATGTTGTTAGTCGAGTCAAAGCAACATTGTCGAAATGACTGAATCGACAAGTCGCCTAAAGGGAAAAACAGCTTATCAAGTCAAGTGAAACTTACGCAAAATTGCAAGGCTCGAAAGGACATAAAGTCTAACACTTAGATGGCTAGAAACCTTCTCATTTTACAACATCTATTGCTTCCTCCTGGATGATACTCTCCTTCCATCTTTGGAAGATGATCACTTTCCTAATCCAACTCACGACCAGAAAAATCATGATCAGTGCATCATAATATGATCGATAAATCATAATAATTAAATAATCATTTAAATCTAGAATCTCTTAACTAACTAACATTCATAGGAATCAATGATTAATTTGACATTTTTGCAACGTCATAGTCCAACTACTAATTAATCCTCCTAATTACCATGTAAACATAATATTAAGCTAATCACGGGTTAGGGATGTAACATATTCCTCCTATAAGAACCATTGTCCCTAATGATTTACTATTTTAAAGTCAAATTCACATAACAAGAATATGTTTCATGAGCATGATAAATAAGTTTTTCAGAAACAATGAGGAAATCTAGCATGAAAGTCATCATAGTTTTCCCAAGTGGCATTTTCCATCGAATATTGGTCGCACTGGACCTTGCACTATGTTATTTCCTTGTTACATAAGCGTAGCTTATGCATTTTGAGCACCTTGATGGGTTCAATCACCACCACTCCTGGGTCTTTCACATGTAGATCATTCCAATCAAACATAAGAATTTGATTATCAACAGCATTAAGCTTTTTCAAATATGAAACATGAAACACATTATGCATCATGGTGAAGGCTAGTGGTAGAGCAATTCTATATGCCACTAGATTGAATTATTCGAGCACTTCAAAAGGTCCCACATGCTGAGGTGCCAATTTAGACATCTTTCCAAATTTAATGAAACTTTTCTAAAGTTTTACTCTCAAGAGAACTTTCCCTCCCACTGTGAAATGCCTTTCGATGCACTTAGCATCCACATAACTTTTTTGCCTATCATTAGCTTCTACTAACCTTTTCCTAATCAAACGCACTTGTTCTTCCATTTCCAAGAGCATTTCTAGACCAAGGCTAACCCTATCTTCCATCTTATCCCAGCTTATCATCCATACAATGCCTCAAATGGAGCCATCTTAATAGCTAAGTGATAGGAATTATTGTAGGTAAATTCCACCAACGGAAGATAATCTTCAAAATTGTATTGTTGACTAATGCAACACATCCTCAACAAATCCTCCAACACTTGGTTCACCCTTTTAGTTTGGCCATCCATTTCAGGATGATAAGCAAAGCTTATGTTCAACTGGGTTCCAAGTGAAGAGAATAAAGTTTGCCAAAACTGTGATGTCATCCATGCATCCCTATCTGAGATTATCTTCTTAGGAATGCCATGGAGTCTGAAAACCTCTTGAACAAATTTTCAAGCTATGATGGGTGCTCCATCCATCAAGTTTCCTAGTATAAAATGGGTGGTCTTGGTGAGTCTATCCACCATAACTAAGATAGCATTGTGCTTGTTTCTTGACATAAGTAGCCCTTGCACAAAGTCCATGCTTATAACTTGCCATTTCTATTCTGGAATTTCATGAGGATATAACAATCCTGCTAGGTGATGATGTTTCTCTTTCACCCTGTGGAATTCTATACAAGTAGCTACAAAATTTGTAGCATCCCTCTTCATTCCTTTCCAAAAATATAAGGGTTTTATATCAGCGAGTAACTTAGTTACTCCAAGATGCCTAGAATATGGTGCACAATGAACCTCTTTCCATACCATATTCCTTAACTCTATTGAGTTAGGTACGTACATCCTCCCTTTAAACCTTAATAACTCATTTGGTTGTAGGTTGAACTCCTCATATTTTGGATTCTGCAAATTTTCCTCTAGTGCCTATTTTACCTACTTGTAGAAATAATCTTCCTTGGATTTTTTGTAACACTTGATTCATAATTTATTAGAGTGTATAGAGATCATAGAGGAGATGTGTCTTCTCATACTCAAAGCATCTACCATTCAATTCTCTTTTCCTTGAATGTATTTAATCTCGAAATCATAATCTGAGATGAATTCCAACCATCTCCTTTGGCGGGCATTAAGACGTGGCTGAGTAAATAGATACTTGAGTCCCTGGTGATCTAATTTTAACTCAAAACATTTCCTAAGAAGCTAATGTCTCCACATCTATAGAGCATGAATAACTGCTACCAGTTCTAAATCATGTAGGGCATAATTCTATTCATAGTTTTTTAGTTTGTACGATTCATACGCGATGACTTGTCTATCCTAGACTAGCACACCACCTAAGCCTTCTCTTGAGGCATCGGTAATGATTACAAATTGACCTTCTGGGTCAAGCACTTTCAATATTAGTGCTAAAATGAATTTTTCCTTCAGTAGGTCAAAGGCCTCCTGGCACTTTTCTGACCATTCAAACTTCTTGCTTTTTCTCTGCAAGGAAGTTATAGGATATGCAATTTTAGAGAAGTTCTGCATAAACTTCTTGTAATAACCAGCAAGGGCCCTAAAACTTCAGACTTCATGTACATTCTTTGGTTTCGACCATTCCAAAATAGCCTTAATTTTAGTTGGATCCACAACTATCCCTTTAGCTGAAATTATGTGGCCCAAATATTGTACTTCCTTTTGGAAGAAAGTGTACTTAGATAGCTTACCATATAACTTATGCTCTCTCAACCTCTGTAGAACAATTCTTAAATACTGTAAATGCTCTTCCTCATCTCTAGAGTAAATTAAAATATCATCCAAAAACACTAAAACAAATTTGTCTAGGCAATCCCTAAACACACTGTTCATAAGATTTATAAATGTCGTCGATGCATTCATCATACCAAAAGGTAAGACAATGAATTCATAATGTCCATATCTGGTTCTAAAGGTGGTCTTATGGATGTCCTCATCCTTTAACCTTAGTTGGTGGTATCTAGACTGAAGATCGATCTTGGAAAACATAATTGTACCCCTCATTTGATCAAAAAGATCATCAATTTGAGGTAATGGGTATTTATTCTTGATAGTTGCTTTATTTAGCATGCGGTATTCAATGCACAACCACAAGGTGCCATCTTTCTTTTTCACAAATATGACAGGTGCCCCCCATGGCAACACACCAGGCCTGATTAACCCTTTTTCTAGTAATTCTTGTAATTGAGCTTTTAGCTCCATTAATTCAGTGGTAGTCATTTGGTAGGGAGCTTTAGAGATAGGTTCTGATCCAAGAATTATATCAATGACAAAATCAAAGGTTCTTTTGGGAGGTAATCTCGATAGTTCTTCTAGAAATATGTCCTTGAACTCATTAAGGAAAGGATATCTTTCCACTTCAGATCTTTCCTGACCTATGGTGTCCTTCTCTATGCCTATATGTTTTTGGGATTCATAGAATGTTAACATCTTGGAAGTAAGTTTCCTTTGATTCATCTAATTTGTCCATCTTGATGGTAAAAAGTTGGCATCCCTTTCTCTGTGCCCTTTTCATTTGTAGAGTCAAGATTTGTCTTAGTTGGGCTCCCCTAGGTTTCTCTTGCAAAAAAACCTTGTTTCCTATAACATCTAGACACTCTACTATTTTGGCATAACAATCCACTTTGGTTCGATGTCTCCATAACTAGTTTATTCCTAGGATAACATCATATGAGCCTAGTGGGGCTACATAAAAGTTTACTTCTGTAAAGAAACTCGGAAGTTCAATTCTAGCCTCAAACAAACATTGCTCTACTGGAGCCTTGGTGTGATTTGCATATTCTACAGAGCAGGTATTTTCCATAAAACCTACCTTTCTAGGTATTTCATTTGCTACCTTAGGGGAAACAAAACATTCGTTAGCACCATTATCAATCAAAACTAAAATTGGAAGTCCAAATAAAGTACCTGTTATTTCTATGGGAGTTACTTGGTACTCATCTTGCCTGTTGTCCAAAGCTGCATGAATGCATTGTTGAAATGCCACTTCTTGTGTGGGTAGAGGATTTCCTCTCGGTTGATCTCCTTGTGTCTTATTAGGACACTCATTGGCATAATGATCTCGGCCACATGTGAAGCACCCTCCAACTAGCCCTTGCCTCTCCTAAGGCTTCCTAGAATTGTCTCCGTTCTTCTTGGATTAATTGTTGCCCTTTTTCTCCCCTTTGGACTTAGTTTGCTTATGCTTGTTCCCTTTATCATGTCTCTCCAAATGATCCTATTTCTTCCCCTTCTTCTTAGAGGGTTGTGAGGATTGAGACCAATTATACCTCTTTTGGTTCCTTTTTCTATAAGCTGACATGAATTTTAGTTTATGTTCCTATTTGATGGCCTTTTCATACACCCGGTCCATCGTAGTAGGACCATGAACATCAACCTTGCCCCCAATCTGGGCATTTAATCCCATAATAAACTTTGGAATACAAAAATTCTCCTTCTGTTGGTACTGTGGCACATATTTTAACAGTTGGGTGAATTTTTCCCAATATTTATTTATAGACATGTCAGCCTGCTTCAAGTTTTGAAAATCAATAAGTTTATGGTCATAGAATAGTTGTGACAACCATCTTTGCCTAAATAGTTCTACAAATCTGTCCCGAGTAAGGCTTGTACACCTCAAGCCTAGTTCCATCCTTTTGTTCATCCACCATGTGGCCGCTTCACTAGCTAACTGGAAATCTCCCCAGACTGCTTTTGTAACCTCATTATACTTAATGATTTCAAAATATTTTTCCATTTTTGTTATCCATGCCTCCACGGCATCTCCACTTCTAGATCCGTCAAATTTAGGAGGCATGACGTTTTTCATGTCCCGGGACAATTCCATAACCATATGGCTCCTCTTGTCCTCCTCCTGTCTAGCCTCGGAGTGATTCTCTCCATGCTCACTATGGCAGGTGTCATTATGACGTACCTCGTCATCACCCCCATCATGAGTATTCCGATTGGGATCTCGTTGACCCCTTACCTCATGTTTGAGAGTTCCTACTCTTGCTCTTGTCTCTTCAAGCAAGGCAAGTATTCAATCAAGTTTAGCCCCTAAGTGCTCAGAAGGTTGCCCTTCCTCATGGGTATCTCCCATTCTGGTTCTTATATGAACCTTTGATGTAGTCTACTTCTTCCTGAAGTTTGCAGAGGAGTCACAAATTAGTTTCCATGTTATTTAGTGCATTCATAATACAAATCTATTCACATTCATGTAATCTTTAACAAGAAAGGAAAGATTGTCAAAATTTTGCAACTACATTAATGGATTACATATAATCCATCAAAATTACAAAATTTTAATAACACCTTGCTACTGCAAGTCCTTTACAAACTGGGATAAATTCCCATGTTCATTTCTCAACCTTGAGACTTTTTATTTTAGTTTTATGAGGTGAGAATACATGCAAGTACTCCTTCACAACCTCCTTAGATAAAACATAATCCTTAGCATCATTTTGCACAGCTGGTGCTTTTGGTGCAGAGGGTTCTTCTAATGCTTCAGTAGAGTTAGGGGCAGCCATCCTTCCTACTTTCCTAAACTACTGCTTGATGTGTTCCATGGCATCACTTAAGGTTTCCTCATCGGTTAACCATGCTCCTACTAGGTAGCCAATCTGTTCAAGTCTCTTCATCTATGAGGCTTGTGCCTTCAAGATTCTTTATTGACATAGGTAACGTCCATGTTCCATTACCTTCTCTTGAGGTGTTGTTCTAGTCATCAAGTAGTGAGCTCAAGGTCCATGTATTGAACCCAGTTGCTCTGATACCATATGTAACATCCTCAATCCATAATCCACTAATTTAACATAACATTTAACTTAATCATGATATAAATTAACCACCTGATTAAGCAATATAAGTTAAACAATAATGCTTCCATAATAATTCATCAATTAAGCATGGAATTCAATCAGAATATATTGAAGCTTAATATTCAAATACATATCCTTAGTGAATAACTTTCACTATGCATGCACAAATTATGCTCTAGGCATTAAACATATCGAGGTATACATTACAATTGACCATCATTTCATAAATCAAATATTACTGCATCTAGAACATATGACATCAATCTCCATAAGTCTCAGCTTGTCTCATGCTTGGGAAGGAGAGCATCATCTAGGTGCTTTTCCACCAAAGACAGACTGGTAGTCCCCTACACACCTTCCTATCTGGAAGTGGCCTAACCCTTCATGGAAGGGATAGATATTAGGAAATGATAGGTCAGCCATTTGAGTATTTGGTGTTGTGTCCTTCATAATGTCTCATGGTCACACAACTATAGATTCCCTCTAACTATGTATGATGCTTTTGGAGACCATTATGCCATCTAGAGCACTGTGGACCGACAATGCATGCAGAGACGGTTGCATTACTTTGGCCAAAGTTTTACATACATAGACGTTACATCATGAATGTTGTCATATGTCCACCACCTGACTCAACTTATAAGCTATCATGTCTTACAATATGTTTAGATTGACCTTTCACTTTAGGTCTGAATAAGTGGGATCCATTCGATACATAGTCCATTCTAGGACGATTGACTCCCCTATTGGGTTTGTTATCAACCAACTAGTTTACCCTTTTTAACAAGGAACTACTGACTCCTAGCCACCACATTCCATTTTTAATCATTACACAATACGAACCACGTTCACCATTCCAGGTCCATCGTGGTTCACAACATCTAAATAATAATTTATCCTGTAAGATAGAATCATATACATACTATCATGGGCATTCCTTGCCTTTGTTAAATAGCATGATTTACTTTGAGTGATAACTCACATTACCCTTACAATGTTAGGTAAAGACACTAATCTTACTAAATAAAAGAAAAGGGTAGTTATCATAACAAGCAACCACATACAATAATTATGGTTTCAATTATATCACCTTCTCAACTAAAGGAACCAAGAATAGTCATGGATATTCTAAACACCTGTAATGTCCCTTACCCCACTTGCCCTAGAATTTGCTTGTGAATTAGGTTTAGGGTTTCTTCTCTTTTAATGGGGTAACCTTGGGTTGAATAGATCACACGTTCTTTTGAATTAGTGCCTGTGGCATCATGTATATTCAAGTCCATATTGCTACATGTTAGTTTTAACGTCTAGTATTTATCAGTCCAACATAAACACACTTGCAATTTGAAACACATAGGTAAAAGAAAAATGTTCATTATGCTGGGGGAGGTAAACACATAAGCCCTTAGTAGCCTAAGGCCTACCACAGTCCTATTGCCCAATCCCTTGACTCAGGCCTACGGGGCATATCATATTGCCCATTCCCTCGTCTCGGGCCTATGGGGCATAATCCAATGTGGGACCCCCATCCCTCCATGATCCAAACCCTTGAGTCAGGCCTACGGGGCATAATGCCCATTCCTGATCTCGGGCCTACAGGGACGGAACCTAGATGGGGTTTATAGGCAATCTACTAAGGTCTATGGATTCCCTCTCCTAGTTGAATTCATAAAATGCAATACACGCAGTTTCCACACACATTTCAAAACATACAATTTGCCTTTATTATTATAATGTCCCTTTTTGTCTGTTGTGACTCTTCTTGAGTCGGCTTCATGCCTATTCTTTAATATTTATATATTATAGTATTTGTTATAATATTAATAAAATAGCTATATTATATTATTACATATGTTATTAATAGTATTATATATATATATATATATATATATATTTGATTGCTTGCCAGCACTTGAATTCTATTGTTATTTTATTTTTGGATGAATAATACATATTAGATTCAATTATAAATTATTAATATAGGGACATGACAACCCTCCCCACTCAAAATTGCTTGTCCTCAAGCAATCACAAGATTAAGGATTAGGCGAAAGTATAAGTAATTTAAAATTAATGTATACATAAAAAATATTAAATATATAATATTTTTTTTTAATTTTTATTTATTTATTTTTAAATGTTATAGTTATGTTTAATAGGGTTGTGGATCTAAGCACATGGTTATTATGATCACAAATTAAATAATTTATATATGTGTTTCTTGAAAATACATCTATATGTATTTATACAACATATAATATTTATAATCTTAATTGAATTTACTAAATAGGGTTATATATTATGATATAATAACATTAAGTTGAGATGAAAATAACTTTGTTTAAATATATTACTTTATGAGAACTTAGAGATATCTTACTACATATTTATTTATAAATTATATTTTAATTACTTCATTTTTATATTTATTTAATGAATTTTATTGTTATAGAAGTTGTGTTATTTATTTATTTATTTATTTTTAATTAAGTATTATTCACAGGATGGCAGGATGACTGCTCTGATACCACTATAATGTCCCTTACCCCACTTGCCCTAGAATTCGCTTGTGAATTAGGTTTAGGGTTTCTTCTCTTTTAATGGGGTAACCTTGGGTTGAATAGATCACACGTTCTTTTGAATTAGTGCCTGCAGCATCATGTATATTCAAGTCCATATTGCTACATGTTAGTTTTAACGTCTAGTATTTATCAGTCCAACATAAACACACTTGCAATTTGAAACACATAGGTAAAAGAAAAATGTTCATTATGCCGGGGGAGGTAAACACATAAGCCCTTAGTAGCCTAAGGCCTACCATAGTCCTATTGCCCAATCCCTTGACTCAAGCCTACGGTGCATATCATATTGCCCATTCCCTCATCTCGGGCCTATGGGGCATAATCCAATGTGGGACCCCCATCCCTCCATGATCCAAACCCTTGACTCAGGCCTACGGGGCATAATGCCCATTCCTGATCTCGGGCCTACAGGGACGGAACCTAGATGGGGTTTATAGGCAATCTACTAAGGTCTATGCATTCCCTCTCCTGGTTGAATTCATAAAATGCAATACACAGTAGTTTCCACACACATTTCAAAACATACAATTTGCCTTTATTATTATAATGTCCCTTTTTGTCTGTTGTGACTCTTCTTGAGTCGGCTTCATGCCTATTCTTTAATATTTATATATTATAGTATTTGTTATAATATTAATAAAATAGCTATATTATATTATTACATATGTTATTAATAGTATATATATATATATATATATATATATATATATATATATATATATTTGATTGCTTGCCAGCACTTAAATTCTATTGTTATTTTATTATTAACATAACTATATAATATATTACTTATTGATTATCATTATAATATCACTATTATAAATATATATATTATAATATTATTTATTATTGTTATTATGGTATCATTATTATTATAGTTTTATCATGAATATAATTTTTAATAATGTTTAATCGTACCATCTCTATCAGGACATCACATCCTTTATCTACTATATATATATATATATTATATTTATTTATTTATTTTTACTGGAATCATTCCTCCTATTTGCTGTTGATGTACATATCTCTATATATTAATTTATGTTGTCTTTACTTTTATATTTTCTTCCCATGATATTTTCCTTCTATCTCACAACCTTTATTTATTTCCCCTTCGAGATATGTTCAAAGAGGCACGTCTGCTTGGTGGTAAAAGAAATACTTACCCTCTTATAATTTTAATTACTTTATATTAATCCCCTTTTTGTGGTAAAACTAGTTCTAACCATACGTAACTCCCTTATCATAAGAGGATTAAGATGTTTATTTATATTATTTGTATTTATATTATAATAAATGATATATTATTTATTTTATATTATTTATATTATATCATTTATATCATAATAAATGTTATATGATTTATATTATATTATTTATATTTATATTACAATATAAGATAATAATAATAATATTTATATTTATTTTATTAGATATATTTATAATATATTATTTATTTATATTATATTATTTATGTGTTATTTATAAATATAATAAAAATATAACTTGTTAATTGTTTTAAATAAATATTATTTAAATATATTAAATATATTCCATTTATAATATTATTCATATCTTTAGTTTGAATGAATAATACATATTAGATTCAATTATAAATTACTAATATAGGGACATGACAACCCTCCCCACTCAAAATTGCTTGTCCTCAAGCAATCACAAGATTAAGGATTAGGTGAAAGTATAAGTAATTTAAAATTAATGTATACATAAAAAATATTAAATATATAATATTTTTTTTATATTTTTATTTATTTATTTTTAAATGTTATAGTTATGTTTAATAGGGTTGTGGATCTAAGCACATGGTTATTATGATCACAAATTAAATAATTTATATGTGTTTCTTGAAAATACATCTATATGTATTTATACAACATATAATATTTATAATCTTAATTGAATTTACTAAATAGGGTTATATATTATGATATAATAACATTAAGTTGAGATGAAAATAACTTTGTTCAAATATATTACTTTATGAGAACTTAGAGATATCTTACTACATATTTATTTATTTATTTATTTTTAATTAAGTATTATTCACAGGATGGCAGGATGACTGCTTTGATACCACTGTAATGTCCCTTACCCCACTTGCCCTAGAATTCTCTTGTGAATTAGGTTTAGGGTTTCTTCTGTTTTAATGGGGTAACCTTGGGTTGAATAGATCACATGTTCCTTTGAATTAGTGCCTGCGGCATCATGTATATTCAAGTCCATATTGCTACATGTTAGTTTTAACATCTAGTATTAATCAGTCCAACATAAACACACTTGCAATTTGAAACACATAGGTAAAAGAAAAATGTTCATTATGCCAGGGGAGGTAAACACATAAGCCCTTAGTAGCCTAAGGCCTACCATAGTCCTATTGCCCAATCCCTTGACTCAGTCCTACGGGGCATATCATATTGCCCATTCCCTCGTCTCGGGCCTATGGGGCATAATCCAATGTGGGACGCCCATCCCTCCATGATCCAAACCCTTGACTCAGGCCTACGGGGCATAATGCCCATTCCTGATCTCGGGCCTACAGGGATGGAACCTAGATGGGGTTTATAGGCAATCTACTAAGGTCTATGCATTCCCTCTCCTGGTTGAATTCATAAAATGCAATACACACAGTTTCCACACACATTTCAAAACATACAATTTGCCTTTATTATTATAATGTCCCTTTTTGTCTATTGTGACTCTTCTTGAGTCGGCTTCATGCCTATTCTTTAATATTTATATATTATAGTATTTGTTATAATATTAATAAAATAGCTATATTATATTATTACATATGTTATTAATAGTATTATATATATATATTATTGCTTGACAACACTTGAATTCTATTGTTATTTTATTATTAACATAACTATATAATATATTACTTATTCATTATCATTATAATATCACTATTATAAATATATATATATATATATATATATTATAATATTATTTATTATTGTTATTATGGTATCATTATTATTATAGTTTTATCATGAATATAATTTTTAATAATGTTTAATCGTACCATCACTATCAGGACATCACATCCTTTATCTACTATATATATATATATTATATTTATTTATTTATTTTTACTGGAATCATTCCTCCCATTTGTTGTTGATGTACATATCTCTATATATTAATTTATGTTGTCTTTCCTTTTATATTTTCTTCCCATGATGTTTTCCTTCTATCTCACAACCTTTATTTATTTCCCCTTCGAGATATGTTCGAAGAGGCACGTCTCTTATTATGCTTGGTGGTAAAAGACATACTTACCCTCTTATAATTTTAATTACTTTATATTAATTCCCTTTTTGTGGTAAAACTAGTTCTAACCATACGTAACTCCCTTATCATAAGAGGATAGGTTAAAAGATGTTTATTTATATTATTTGTATTTATATTATAATAAATGATATATTATTTATTTTATATTATTTATATTATATCATTTATATCATAATAAATGTTATATGATTTATATTATATTATTTATATTTATATTACAATATAAGATAATAATAATAATATTTGTATTTATTTTATTAGATATATTTATAATATATTATTTATTTATATTATATTATTTATATGTGTTATTTATAAATATAATAATAATATAGCTTGTTAATTGTTTTTTTCTATTAGCTATAGAGAGTACCAAAAAGAATAACAGTTCACCAAGAATCACCAGGACACAGGTAAAGCCTCACATCAAACCACAGTATCAACTATATAGATATACAAGATCATGAACAACAGCCAAACACTAGTGCAGAATATCAGGGTAAGTATCAACCCACGCGGTCCAACTGAGTGGGCCTTCCATCCAGACAATGTTCTTCCTCTCCTGAATTTGGGCCAGCATAAAGATCTCTTCCTTTCTCGTATTTGGTTCCTTTTGATCACCTGGTTCAGTCTCCATAAAGTGTCTTCGAACATTTGCTAATCATCCAGAGTCTTACGCCACTGGTAACCATACTTGAGCTCATAAATAAAAAACATGGCTTGACCATCTTTGAGGAACTTCCTGAGCTTTTCCTTCTCGATCATCATAGTAGTTTGAACCTACAAGAAGATTTTAAAATAAGTGAGTTTACGAAAACACTCAGTAAGATCCCTTGGCTTACCTTGGTATTTCTCTTCATTCCTGCACTTCCAGATCTGCCAAAGAATGTTAGAAGAGAGAATATTCCAAAAAAAATTTGCATCTTTACTAATACCATTAATATACCCAGTAACCATCTGAAGAATGTTAACATTAATAGGATAAACAATACCAAAGAGTCTCCAAATTTCTTTAGCAAAAAGACAGTCAAATAAGATATGCCTGCCCGAATTAGGCATTCTGCAGATACTACAAACATCAGTAGAATGAGAGTCACTTCTGATCGGTAATCTATCAAGTAAAACCAGCCACTTAAAACATTGAATTTTAGGCTCAATAAGGCTTTTCCAAATACTATCCAGCAATTTATTCCAAGAATTATCATCAAAAGAACAATACCAAACTTTATTAATATGTTCAAGAATATCACCATTGTGATCAATAATTTTATAAATGTTCTTAGCTTTAAGCTTATCTAAGACAATACCATCCGGCCACTTGCACTTAAGGAACTGTGTGAATCAACATGGCAAGTGACAGGGATATCCTTAGTAGCAAGAATAATTAGATTATAAGTCTTCTTGTGAGAATCAGGTAAGTTAAATCTGCACTTGAGATCAGACCAAGGAATAAGACTGTCATGTTCAAAAATATCAGCAAATTGAGAAATACCAGACTTAGCCCAGAACCTAGCAGAGCATCCCTGATAGAGGGCTAGGGGTTTATCATTAATGCTCAAGTTCCACCAAATGGACCTCTCACCATGGAGATAATTATCATTATGGAATTCCTTATTGGTAATATACAACCGGACATGTTCCTAGGCCCACCAAATGGATTTAAATATGGCAGAACCCTGAACAACAATAGGGAATTTACCAGCAATCAAGTCACAGAAGGGGAGATTCTTCCAAGAACTAGCTTTCTTGGGATAACCTCTCTCAATCTTATGTCTAACCAGCACTTTCCAAGGACTGTCACCCTCCAGAGAATGAAAAATCCATTTGGCGGCAAGAGCAATTCCTTGTAACTTAAGATCTTTCAGGGTCTTATCCGTGTGACACCATTTCCAATTAACACTATGACATTTTTTATTACCTTTACCATCCGACCAAAGAAAAAATCTAATGGCTTTTTGAATTTCAAGAATTTGATAATTACTGAACATCTAGGCAGAAGAATAATAAATATTATAAGAGGACAAAAGCTTTTAGCAAACTTGAATTCTCCCAGCAAGAGACAAGGATCTATTGTGCCATTTATTAAGCTTATTCATAATCTTAGCCTTAACCCAATCCCACATATCCTTAAGAGAAGGATCAACCGAGTAAGGGATACCAAGATACTTAACAACTTTATTAGGACCACCCCATTGATAATTATAATGGGAAAACCAACTAGGAGGTTGCTCATCCCAGCCCAAACAAATAGACTTAGCCTAGGAGATACGAGCTCCAGAGATGGTGCAAACCAAATCTAATTTAGCTTGCAAATTTAAAAAATTGTTATTAGAGAGCTTAAAGAAAAGAGCAGTATCATCAGCAAATTGGCTATTTAAAAGCTCATCAGCGTTAGGGAGGTAAAGGCCCCTGACTTTCGAGGACAGAGTATTATCCCTGAGAATATAATATAAAGCTTCAACAGCAATGACAAAAAGAGCAGGAGCTAACGGGCAGCCTTGCCTTATAGATTGCCCAAGAGGGAAAGGATTAGACAGAGAACCATTAATCTCAATTTGGGCAAAAGCATCACTGAGAAGAATTTGAACAGCATTGCAAAAGTAAGGAGGAAATCCAAAAGATTGAAGCATCATGATTATAAACTTCCACTCAACCCTGTCATAGGCCTTCTCAAAATCAAGAAGCAAAACAGCAGAGTTTTGATGAGAGCATTTAGCCCAATCCATGGCTTCCCAGGCCATGATAAGATTCTCAAGAATATATCTACCTTTAATGAAGCCAGTTTGGGTAGAGCTAACAATCTTAGGAAGAATGTGAACCAACTTGAGGGCTAACACTTTGGCCAAAATTTTATAAGACACATTAAGAAGGGTAATAGGCCTCCAATTTCTAATAAGAGTCTTATCCCCATCCTTGGGGAGAAGCTTAATAATTCCCCTGTTAATCTCAGAGCCAAGAGATCCACCAATCATAGCCTCATTGTACAATTCCAGCAAGTCTTTACTGATCCAATTGATGTTAGCTTTGTAAAACTCGACAGGGAGACCATCAGACCTAGGGGCCTTATCATCCTTAAGGGACTTAATAGCCCCAACAATTTCATCAATAGAAATAGGAGTGGAAAGGAATAGGCAATCAGCTGATTCCAGCTTATTCAGGATAAGAACCTTGCAATTAATTCTAGCCACTTCAGCTTCCCTAGAATCCTCAGAGGAAAACAAATTACTGTAATAATCAGTAAAAGCAGTCATAATACTAGCAGGGTCTGAAATTTCCTGATCATTAATAACAAGTTTGTCAATAGATTCTTTGATTTGTTTATGCTTAAGAAGGTTAAAAAAGAATTTCGATCCTCTATCACCATGATGGATCCAATTAGCTCTCGACCTAATTTTAGCACCTTGGATCTTAGATTGCTAGTGCCTACTAAGAGCATCTTTAGCCAAGAGCACCCCTTTAACAAGGTCTAGGTTAGAGGAGTCAGATTGAACCTCCATCTCAGCTTTCTGAAGATCAGAATAGAGCCATTTCTCAATGAATCGATAATCTTTACCAAATTTTTGACCTATAGTTTGAAGAAAATTTTTCCAAGATAAAAGGTTAGCCTTCCATCTATTAATCATGGAGGAGTCCTTAAATTGGTTAAAATTTTTGATAATTTGAATGGCACAAAGAATATCCTCATTTTGAAGAAGTTTAGTATTTAAGATAAACTTACCACAAACAGGCTTCTGCCTAACGGGAGCAGCATTAAAAATAACCTGAGCAAAGATGGGGTGATGATCAGACAAAGTAGTAGCAGAAACCAAAACAATATTACCATTATGATCAGGGATGAAGGAGAAAAAATCTTTGTTACCATAAAAACGATCAAGCCTATAATATATCCTAGCATGCCCTTGCTGGAAATTGCACCAAGTGTGCCATAATCCAAGATTATTCTCTTTGTTATTAGCAAGAGGATCGAATAAATTTTTTGAGCAAATAAAATTAGACCAGTGCACATTCTCACAATCCTTCCATTTGAAGGGATTACCCCCAATTTTATCCATTTGGGATTCAATCATGTTGAAATCCCCTCCAAAAAACCAAGGAATATCAGGCAGGGAGGCAAGCCACTTCCAAAGGGAGATTCTATCTTTGACATCATTAGGAGCATAAATAGAGCAGAATCCAATCGGATTATTGTCAAAATTCATAGTAACCAAACAGCCCTTTGACAGGGAGAAACTCCATTGTTAATGATGAGGGGACTCCATTTAGGATTGTTGTTAATTGTTTTAAATAAATATTATTTAAATATATTAAATATATTCCATTTATAATATTATTCATATCTTTAGTTTGAATGAATAATACATATTAGATTCAATTATAAATTACTAATATAGGGACATGACAACACTCCCCACTCAAAATTGCTTGTCCTCAAGCAATCACAAGATTAAGGATTAGGTGAAACTATAAGTAATTTAAAATTAATGTATACATAAAAAATATTAAATATATAATATTTTTTTTAATTTTTATTTATTTATTTTTAAATGTTATAGTTATGTTTAATAGGGTTGTGGATCTAAGCACATGGTTATTATGATCACAAGTTAAATAATTTATATATGTGTTTTTTGAAAATACATCTATATGTATTTATACAACATATAATATTTATAATCTTAATTGAATTTATTAAATAGGGTTATATATTATGATATAATAACATTAAGTTGAGATGAAAATAACTTTGTTCAAATATATTACTTTATGAGAACTTAGAGATATCTTACTACATATTTATTTATAAATTATATTTTAATTACTTCATTTTTATATTTATTTAATGAATTTTATTGTTATAGAAGTTGTGTTATTTATTTATTTATTTATTTTTAATTAAGTATTATTCACAGGATGGCAGGATGACTGCTCTGATACCACTATAATGTCCCTTACCCCACTTGCCCTAGAATTCACTTGTGAATTAGGTTTAGGGTTTCTTCTCTTTTAATGGGGTAACCTTGGGTTGAATAGATCACACGTTCTTTTGAATTAGTGCCTGCGGCATCATGTATATTCAAGTCCATATTGCTACATGTTAGTTTTAACGTCTAGTATTTATCAGTCCAACATAAACACACTTGCAATTTGAAACACATAGGTAAAAGAAAAATGTTCATTATGTCGGGGGAGGTAAACACATAAGCCCTTAGTAGCCTAAGGCCTACCACAGTCCTATTGCCCAATCCCTTGACTCAGGCCTACAGGGCATATCATATTTCCCATTCCCTCGTCTCGGGCCTATGGGGCATAATCCAATGTGGGACCCCCATCCCTCCATGATCCAAACCCTTGACTCAGGCCTATGGGCATAATGCCCATTCCTGATCTCGGGCCTACAGGGATGGAACCTAGATGGGGTTTATAGGCAATCTACTAAGGTCTATGCATTCCCTCTCCTGGTTGAATTCATAAAATGCAATACACGTAGTTTCCACACACATTTCAAAACATACAATTTGCCTTTATTATTATAATGTCCCTTTTTATCTGTTGTGACTCTTCTTGAGTCGGCTTCATGCCTATTCTTTAATATTTATATATTATAGTATTTGTTATAATATTAATAAACTATCTATATTATATTATTACATATGTTATTAATAGTATTATATATATATATTTGATTGCTTGCCAGCACTTGAATTCTATTGTTATTTTATTATTAACATAACTATATAATATATTACTTATTCATTATCATTATAATATCACTATTATAAATATATATATATATATATATATATATATATATTTATAATATTATTTATTATTGTTATTATGGTATCATTATTATTATAGTTTTATCATGAATATAATTTTTAATAATGTTTAATCGCACCATCTCTATCAGGACATCACATCCTTTATCTACTATATATATTATATTTATTTATTTATTTTTACTGGAATCATTCCTCCCATTTGTTGTTGATGTACATATCTCTATATATTAATTTATGTTGTCTTTCCTTTTATATTTTCTTCCCATGATGTTTTCCTTCTATCTCACAACCTTTATTTATTTCCCCTTCGAGATATGTTCGAAGAGGCACGTCTCTTATTATGCTTGGTGGTAAAAGACATACTTACCCTCTTATAATTTTAATTACTTTATATTAATTCCCTTTTTGTGGTAAAACTAGTTCTAACCATACGTAACTCCCTTATCATAAGAGGATAGGTTAAAAGATGTTTATTCATATTATTTGTATTTATATTATAATAAATGATATATTATTTATTTTATATTATTTATATTATATCATTTATATCATAATAATGATATATGATTTATATTATATTATTTATATTTATATTACAATATAAGATAATAATAATAATATTTATATTTATTTTATTAGATATATTTATAATATATTATTTATTTATATTATATTATTTATGTGTTATTTATAAATATAATAATAATATAGCTTGTTAATTGTTTTAAATAAATATTATTTAAATATATTAAATATATTCCATTTATAATATTATTCATATCTTTAGTTTGAATGAATAATACATATTAGATTCAATTATAAATTACTAATATAGGGACATGACAACACCAATATTAATCTCCATTTGGCCTTTATATAAGAAGCCATCATTTAGTTGAGTGCTATAAGCATTGTTTTTCATAAGGCTGTTTCGGCCATCTACAAAGACATCATTAATTTGATGTATACATGCAAAAAATAAAATAAGGTCTCAGCCGTGATGGCCTCGAGCCCCATAACAGTGTAAGTCTTGAGTGTTTAATACGACCTTCGTGGCCACATTTATAATATTACTGGGTGCATATTGCTATATGGCTCAGATTTAATAGCCATAGACTATAAGCATAATTATGAATGCATGATAATATTACGCTCGGCCACCCAAGCCTCAAGCGCTATCATAATACAAGAGAGTCATGAAACGACACTCGGCCTCCATGGCCGCAAGCAAAATTAACTACAAAGATTACAGTTTAATGCCATTCAGCCTCTTAGGCTGAAGGCATAAATAATAATAAAGATTATGGTTTTAACATCTCTTAGCCTCCACGGCTTTGAGCAGTGGTAAAGATTTCCACAAAGATTATAAAACAATGGCATTAGGCCTGTAAGGCCACTATCTGCAATAAAGATTTTATTGCATGAGCACTCAGCCTTCATGGTCTTGAGAAATGTCTCAAGATGATATGATAATAAATTTTTGGCTTGGCCATAGGCCTTAAGCACAATATAGTCAGGGTTATACATATATAGTTGCTCAGCCTTGGCCTCGAACAATGTCTTAAGATAATATGATAATAAAGATTGGGATTGAGCATAGGCCTAGAGCGAAATACAATCAAAAGAAAGTAAAGCTAGTGTGGCTTGAACTTGGCCACGAGCACACACAATCAAAATAAAACAAAGCTAGTATGGCTCAGCCTTTGGCCATGAGCACACAACACAGTCGAAAGAGAGTATGGAAAATATGGCTCAGCCCTTGGCCTTGAGCCTCACAACAAAAATGCATTCAAAGATTAGCTGGGCCATAATACCTTAGCTAATCAAACATATAATGATGATGAAAATTTCATAGCAATAGATAATACAGAAATACACTCATTACCTCATTGGAGTTCTCACTACTAAAGAATACACAGTTCAACATGCTGTCCTTTCCTAGATGTCCTTCTAGAAATTGCAGAGCAGAGCTCTCTTTCCTTTTTGCCAAATCCCCAAAAAATAAGATTTTTCTTATACTCTTCCCCCCCCAAAAAAAACATAGTCTCCCTCAAAGACTCCAAGGTTATGGCCTTATCCAACATTCATGCCTAAAAACATGGAGAACTACCACCCTCAACCAAGGTGGTGAGAGTGGTTTCTCCATTCGACCAACCACCTCAAGAAGGTCCACGGGAGAAAGACACCTGTCAAGCTATGGTGAGCACAAAGCTCCCATAAATTAATACCATCAACAACAAAATAATAGTAAGCATAGTAACATGGCTTGATATGAAATATCAACTTTATAATATTATTATGCACAACCATATGATGCTGCGAATAATTATATTCTCCAAAATTGTCATTATTTGATGACACCTCCTTCATGGAGATAGATTTATTGAGCGATTTAGGGACCGAGGATTGCTCTCCCTTCTTCACTAAGGATAGAGAAAAAGACTAACTCTTGACTTGATTTGGCATTCCAAAAACTTCATTAGTCGAGTCAAAGCAAAATTGTCGAAGTGACTAAATCGACAAGATGCCTAAAGGGAAAAACAACTTATCAAGTCAAGTGAAACTTATGCAAACTTTCAAGACTCGAAAGGACATAAAGTCTAACACTCAGATGGCTAGCAACCTTCCCATTTTCCAACATCTATTCCTTCCTCCTGGATGATACTGTCTGATGTAGAGGACAAGGGGAAGGTAGGACAATTTTAGTGAGTTTGACAATATTAGACCAATGGCTCATATGAAATATGGTACCAAATACTCAATCCCTTGGAGACAGACATATAGAGGACTTTTTGACAACATGATGAACCTTCCCAAACCAATCATTAAGGTCTTGTATCTATGCAATTACTACTTCCTTCATGAACCACTCAAATTGCTAGTAGCCCTGTTTTAGGGCCTGACAGAGATTTATTTCAAATCAGTATACTTCCAAGGATAGATAAGCTTGGTTTAGGACACCCTTTATGGACCTTGACAACATACCAAAAGTGTGCTATGGGTTCTTTAAGAACATGTGTCATTTTTCTTATGACAGACCTAGATGAAAAGGCCCCAATTAGGCCTAAAATACAAAGAAAGTACCCTTGATTCGACTCACAGAATTCTCTACACCATTTGGACACCTTGTATTCATGGTAAAACTACAAATTTTATGGGTTTTGAGTTTCCACAGTCGATTGTGTGAGGTTTGCACTATGTTGTTCCCTCAAATGACACCTAGATGACACCTAACACATGGGTTTGTTAGGTCTCTTCAAACAAACATCATCAAACCCAATTTCCTACCATGGAATCTTTCACAACAAACTAAAGTAAAAAGAAACAAGTCCATTCCATTGATCTTGGAAGGAATTGCATCAATTGAAAGGGTATAAATACATATTTTCTATCAAAACCCTAGAAGAGGGTTTACTGAACCATTTTTAGAAAAATGACTATAACTTTGCAAAAGAAATGTTTCAAAAGCACAAACTAGGTGCAAAGGAATGTTGACTCACCCCTCTTTCATGCAAGCATCATGGTGGTCTATAACTTGACCGTATAGGTACAGGGTACGGGCAAAAACAGGAAAAATACACAAAAATGAGTAGAAAACTGGGTCTTCTCATTTATTTCTCCTTCAAATCACCTTCTACAATGCAATCAACATATTCATCGATCATCAAATAGATTGGGAGGTAGTTTGAGGATGGTGGGAGGTCACAAACTGTCTTGCAACCACCGAACTGCCTTGTTTTGTCTCTTTCTACAACTACACCTTTGTTTACATGATTAAGGAGTGTTTACAAAGTGTTCAAACTCCTTTGACAAGGCATTAAAACTCCTTGATATGTTTCCTACATGCCATGATTGGTCACAAGACTCCTTTATGACTCCCTAAGCAGACTTGTATGCTTATGTATGCTTACAACCTTTGGCACCATGCCATACATCAACATGAGAACAACTTGACATCAACTTGCAATGGTCTTCAACCTTATTACAATGCAACAAGATGGTCTTCAAGACCTTATTACAACATTAGACAACATGAACAACATGAAAACAAAATGTGGATCCTCATGATCCTCTTGGTGCCCCTACACCACTATCCTTCCGTCTCTGAAAGATGATCACTTTCTTGATCCAACACACAACCAGAAAAATCATGATTAGTGCATCATAATATGATCAATCAATCATAATAATTAAATAATCATTTAAATCTAGAATCTCTTAACTAACTAACATTCATAAGAAGCATTGATTAATCTAACATTTCCACAATGTCATAACCCAACTACTAATTAATCCTCCTAATTACCATGTAAACATAAGATTAAGCTAATCATGGGTTAGGGATGTAACATATTCCCCCATAAGAATCATCGTCCCCAATGATTTACTGTTTTAAAGTCAAATCACATAAAAAGAAAATGTTTCATGAGCATGATAAATAAGTTTTTTAGAAAAGATGAGGAAATCTAGCATGAAAATCATCATAGTTTTCCTAGGTGGCATTTTCCACCAAATATTGGTCCCACTGGACTTTGCACTGTGTTATTTCTTTGTTACATAAGCATATCTTACACATTTTGAGCACATTGATGGGCTTGATCACCACCACTCCTGGGTCTTTCACCTATAGAACATTCCAATCAAGAATAGGAATTTGATTATTAGCATCATTAAATGTTTTCAAATATGAAACATGAAACACATTATGCATCATGGCTACAGCTAGTAGTAGAGCAATTCTGTATGCCAATAGATTGACTTCTTCAAGTACTTCAAAAGGCCCCACATACCGAGGTGCCAATTTAAA
Source organism: Cunninghamia lanceolata (assembly GCA_027924645.1). Lineage (NCBI taxonomy): Eukaryota > Viridiplantae > Streptophyta > Pinopsida > Cupressales > Cupressaceae > Cunninghamia > Cunninghamia lanceolata. Next base: position 1,266,555 of record BSBN01000070.1, read on the forward strand.
CATCTTTCCAAATTTAGTGGAACTTTTATGAGGTTTTACTCTCAAGACAACTTTCTCTCCCACTGTCAAATGCCTTTCGATGCTCTTAGCATTCGCATAACTCTCCTGCCTATCGTTACCTTCTACTAACCTTTTTCTAATCAAACACACTTGTTCTTCCATTTCTAAGAGCATTTCTGGACCAAGGCTAACCCTATCTTCCAGCTTATCCCAGTTTATAGGGGTTCAACACTTTCATCCATACAATGCCTCAAATGGAGCCATCTTAATAGCTGAGTGATAGGAATTATTGTAGGGAAATTCCACCAATGGAAGATAATCTTCCCATTTGTATTGTTGATCCATGCAATACATCCTCAACAAATCCTCCAACACCTAGTTCACCCTTTTAGTTTGGTCATCTGTTTCAGGATGATAAGTGGAGCTAATGTTCAACTAGGTTCCAAGTGAAGAGAATAAAGTTTGCTAAAACCTTGATGTCATCCATGCATCCCTATCTGAGATGATCTTCTCAGGAATGCCATGGAGTCTAAAAACCTCTTGAACAAATTTTCAAGCTATGATGGGTGCTCCATCCGTTAAGTTTCCTGGTATAAAATGGGTCATCTTGGTGTGTCTATCCACCACAACTAAGATAGCATTGTGCTTGTTTCTTGACATAGGTAGCCCTTCCACAAAGTCCATGCTTATAACTTGCCATTTCCATTCTAGAATTTCATGAGAGTATAACAGTCCTGTTGGGTGATGATGTTTTGCTTTCACCCTCTAGCATTCTATACAAGTAGCTACAAAATTTGTAGCATCCCTCTTCATTCCTTTCCAGAAATATAAGGGTTTTATATCAACGAGTAACTTAGTTACTCCAAGATGCCCAGAATATGGTGTAGAATGAACCTCTTTCCATAACATATTCCTTAACTTTGTTGAGTTAGGTACATACATCCTCCCTTTAAACCTTAATAACCCATTTGGTTTCAGGTTGAACCCCTCATATTTTTGATTCTATGGATTTTCCTCTAGGGCCTGTTTTACTTTCTTGTAGAAATCATCTTCCTTGGATTTTTGTAACACCTGATTCCTAAAATTAGAGTGTATGGAGATCATAGAGGAGATGTGTCTTCTCGTACTCAAAGCATCTTCCACTCAATTATCTTTTCCATGAATGTATTTAATCTAGAAATCATAATCTAAGATGAATTCCAGCCATCTCATTTTCTAAGAATTGAGATGTGGTTGAGTAAATAGATACTTGAGTCCTTGGTGATCTATTTTTAACTCAAAAGGTTTCCCAAGAAGGTAATGTCTCCACATTTGTAGAGCCTGAATAACTGCTACCAGTTCTAATCATGTGGGGCATAATTTTGTTCATAGTTTTTCAGTTTCCATGATTCATGTACGTGATGACCTATCCATCCTGAACTAGTACACCACCTAAGCCTTCTCCTGAGACATCGGTAATGACTACAAATTGACCCTCTAGATTAGGCACTTTTAATATTGGTGTTGAAGTCAATTTTTCCTTTAGTAGGTCAAAGGCCTCCTGGCACTTTTATGACCATTCAAACTTCTTGCCTTTTCTCTACAAGGAAGTTATATGATATGCAATTTTAGAGAAGTTTTGCTCAAAATTCCTATAATAACTAGCAAGGCCCATAAAACTTTGGACCTCATGAACATTCTTTGGTTTCGGCGATTCCAAAATAGACTTAATTTTAGCTAGATCCATGGCTATTGCTTTAGCTGAAATTATGTGGCTTAAATATTGTACTTCCTTTTGGAAGAAAGTGCACTTAGATAGATTACCATACAACTTATGCTCTCTTAGCCTCTATAGAACAATTATTAAATGTTGTAAATGCTCTTCCTCATCTCTAGAGTAAATTAAAATATCATCCAAAAACACTAAAACAAATTTGTCTAGGCAATCCTTGAACACACTATTCATAAAATTCATAAATGTCAGCGGTGTATTTGTCAAACCAAAAGGTAAGATAGTGAATTCATAATGTCCATATCTAGTTCTAAATGTGGTCTTATGAATGTCCTCATCCTTTAACCTCAGTTGGTGGTATCCAGACTTAAGATCAATCTTGGAAAACATAGTTGCACCCCTCATTTGATAAAAAAGATCATCAATGCAAGGTAATGGGTATTTATTCTTGAAAGTTGTATTATTTAGCATACAGTAGTCAATGCACAACCACAAGGTACCATCTTTCTTTTTCACAAATATGACAGGTACCCCTCATGGCGTTACACTAGGTCTGATTAACCCTTTTTCTAGTAATTCTTGTAATTGAGCTTTTAGCTCCATTAATTTAGTGGTAGTCATTAGATAGGGAGCTTTAGAGATAGGTTCTAATCTAGGAATTATTTCAATGGCAAAATCAAAGGTTCTTTTGGGAGCTAATCCTGGTAGCTCTTCCACAAATATGTCCTTGAACTCATTAAGGAAAGGATATCTTTCTACTTCAGATCTTTCCTGACCTATGGTGTCTTTCTTCCCTATCCCTATATGTTTTTAGGATTCTGTGAGGCCGATTTATTTCACTCCCCTATTTTGATCATTTCACATTATAGTTGGAGACATTTTAGACAATTAGAGACTATCGATTTCCATTATACAGATTTAGATTATATCTCCTAATTTTTGGATTAGCTTTGTTTAGTTATGTGGTGATTTGATTAGATCCTATTTTGATGCTCTTATGATGTTAAACATGTGAGATACATTTGATGATTATTATTGATGTTGTTTATGAGCTCATTATAGTGATTGGTTATTTGATTCTGATTCTAAGATATTAGATAGAAAATGTAGTTTTAAATCTTAATTATGATGTGAGTGTTTAATGTTGCGTATGAATTATGCGATGACATGATTATTATATTCTGTTGCTTCGACTATGATATATCTATGTTAACTTGACCATTTGATCGAGTGCACAGGTGATTTTCTAGGCCATGAAAAATTGGAGGCAGATCTCACACTCATGTGTTTCCTTGTTAAGCCGATCCATTCCTAATAGGGATAAGGATCATGTTTGATCGAATGATGTTTTTGTAAATGCTTGATTTAATTATATGGCCTAGTTCACCCATTTTATTTGATTTAATTATGTGTTGTGAAACTTGTATTTTAATTTACACCATTTGGTGTTCTTTTTATTTTGGACCATTTAATGTGATTTTACACCTCCTTATGTGTTTATCTGAGGTCCAAACTTACCCTAAATGGTACCCCTAGGGTCTAGGGTCCATTTGGACTTACTAAACCCTAGGGTAACTCCCATCTAGTCACTCTAAACTTGGGTTTAGTAAAAGTGACGAAATTTCAAAATGGCTAAGGGTGGGAGATGAGTCATGCCTTGGAAAAGGCCCATCTCCCTTCCCAAGGCTTGGGGATTCCTCCACCTTGAAGACTTGGGGAGTCTTCAAGACCCCTAAGTGTGTGGAACCTTCCTCCAAGACTCTCACACATGTGTGAGAGCATCTTGGAGTGAAGGGGCTCTCTTGAGGAGTAAGGTGATGACATGTGTCATCCCTTATCCTCATGGAGCCATGGGGAGAGATGGTACCTCTCCACTTTTACTCTCACACATGTGTGAGAGCACAAGTGGACAGGATGAGGGTTTGAATGGATAAGAGGGTGACACCTGTCACCCTCACATTCCTTCTCCCTTGCAAGTGGCATGGGATGAGGAAGGAGAAGGTGACATGTGTGTCACCTTCTCATTCATCAAGGCTTGGATTGGAGGCCTATTTTATCTCCTCTTGGAGAGGAGTTGGGGCTTCTTGCTTTTTGAAATTTTCCTATCTTTGGAGGTTTTTGGGCAGGAGTTGGAGAAAAATTGGAGGCTTGGAGGCTTGGAGAAAGCTTGTGGGCTCTTCTTCAACGTGCATCCATTGTTGGGCTCTTAAGGTAAGCCCTATGGCATTAGCCATTCCTTATGCTTGTTTCATTTTGATTATGTGCTTGAAATTTTGTGTTGGGTGTTATTTTCTTTTGTGTAGGTTTTGGGTGTTGGTAAGAGCCTCTCCGTTTGGAGAAAATGTCAACTTGTATGGGGTGGGGGAGAGTGAACCTCCTCAAGGTCACCTCTTGGTGTTGATCTATTTATAGCCTTGAGGGCATTTTATGGAGTTTGGGGTTATTTTGGTTGGCATGAGTGCCATGGTGATTTTGTGCTTCATAGAGATATTATTTTGGTTTGAGGCCTTGTGGCATTGAGATTATTGAGTTTTGGAGTGACCTCTTGAGTCGAGGGGTCCACTCTCCTACCCCTTCAAACTCATTTCAATGAGTTTTGTATTGTGCATAAACCTTGGGTGATTTTGTGTTGCTTTGTGAATTTGTTGTGTTGTGAGAAAACCCATGTGAGATCTACCTCCTAGCTCGGGGGTGACCCACTAGCGGGTCTATAGTAGGGAGGAGGGCATTTTTTGTGGCTTGGCTTCCCCCTCTTGTATTTATATTATTGCAGGTTATGTTGGTGTTTGGAGCTTTGGAGAATGTTCATTTTAGCCTTATTTTCATTTTCATGATGGTTGTTTGAGAGCCATGGCCTTGGAGGCCTTAATGTATCTTGTTGTCAAATTTATACCCTCAATGTTGAAATGGTGAAATGAAATTTAATCCTATGTATGCAAGTAATTTCTCCCATTTGCAATGCATTTATTATTAATGCTAATATAAAATCTTCTTGTTGCCCTATAACAAATGTTACTTCTGGTTAGAATAATTGATGTGTAAAAGCTAGGATGGAAAAGAAAATAGTTAGTTTTAAAATTTATGATTCTTATAAAAAAATTTATTCCTCTCTTAATGCTTGTTGTTTTAAAGAAAAATAATATGACTGGTTATTTTATTTTGCTATAAAAAAAAAAGAAAAAGAAAAAAAGAAGCATATATATATTTATTCTTTGTTGGTCTGCCTAAATTTATAATTCTAAGTAACTAATTTTATGCTTTCTGTGTATATATATTATTCTTAAGAATTTATTTCAAACCTTACTATAAGTTTTATTTAAGTTAATGACTGTGTGTATATATATATATCTGATTATAAACTACATTTAAAACCTATTGTTGAAATTATGCAAACTGTATATATATATATATATATATATATATATAGTGAAATAAACTTCAAACAATAGAGGAATATCATTTTGTTTATGTTGTTCATACTTTATATTCCATACAGTGAATAAAAGTGAGATCGAGGTTATGAAAAGGCCGCCCATACCCTGGTTAGGGTTGAGTTTTTTTTGTTAAGCAAAAAAAAGAAATTTCAATGTGGGGACAATGGCATGGCCGCCGCCCCCAAAACTCCTGCAACATAAAAAGGGGCTGGGGGATGATTCCCCCACCCACCATATATATATATATATATATATATATATATATATAAAACAGTGAAATAAACTTCAAACAATAGACGAATATCATTTTGTTTATGTTGTTCATACTTTATATTCCATACATTGAATAAAAGTGACATCGAGGTTATGGAAAGGTCGCCTGTACCCTGGTTAGGGTTGAGTTTATTTTTGTTAAGCAAAAAAAAGAAATTTCAATGTGGGGACGGCGACATGGCTACCACCCCCAAAACTCCTGCAACATAAAAAGGCGGTGGGGGATGATTCCCCCACCCACCTCCCACCATATGGTGGGGGGTGGGTGGGAGAACCACCCCCCACCCAACGCCGCTCACTACTATTTCTAAATGCCGGCGGGAAATACATGGGTCGTCGGTACTATGTATAGACCACGGCTCCCTCTAACCTTTGTTACCCTTCATTTGGCCCTCTGTGTATTCGACTTCTATTTAATTTCTCTGCAATATATATATATATATATATATATATATATATATATATATATATATATATATATGTATGTATGTATTTCTCTCTGTGATTTTTTAAACAAAAAACAAAAAAATATATGTTTCAAATCTGAACTAAGTGAATGTGTTTATATATATATATATAACAACAATAAAAAAATACCCTAGGCAATATACATAATAAGTATATACCTCTGTGTGAGGTATTTTTATGGTTGCCAAGTCATTGAAGAAGAAACCCAATCTGCAAACAAAGAGGAAACAAAAAAAAATGGAGAAGCAAAATGAGAAGAGAAGAATGAGATAGGAATGAGATAGGGTTAGGGAAAAATGGAAAAGAAAACAATAAAATAATAGTAGAGGGCTTTTAGGGCTTTTTGAGGGGATCTTTTATTATTTAATTGTTTTTTTTTCATTTTGACTTGTTTTGTTATTTGAACATGCGTTTGAATTTCCCCCTTTTTATTCTCATGGGGTTTAATTTAATTAGATCACTTTTTGGACTTAGATTTAAGTGGGGAGATTTCTAATTTCATTTATTTATTTTTAATTTTTTTCTGTTGTTTAGGGGAGAGTTAAATTTTACTTTACCTATAATGCAATGGGTTGGGCTAGTTTATTAGTGGGGTTATAGTATTATGATTTGCCTAGGGATAATTAATTATTTAATAGTTCCATTTAATTTATTGAGCTTTTGATGGAGGGCAAGCTTTATAGCATTGATTATTGATTTTAATTTTTACCTTGACTTAATGGAATAAATATAATGGTGGAAATTATATTTATTCATAGACCTTTATTAATTTGGGATTTAATATTTAAGATATTTATTTAATTTGATTTTCGATTAATTGGGTGGTTAATCTTTATAATGTTATTTAGGTGAATTTTATGTTAATCTTTTTATTTAATTTTCTCTTAAATATTTTCGAGGGAGACTCTATTTAAAATAATTATTTCAAATGTTAAAAACGCGTTATGCTATCGAAATTTTTTGAGACTTAGGGAAGTTAATTTAAATGGGATCCCTTGACATTAAAGTTAACATTTATTTTGCCTTGTAGTTACTAGTTTTAACGATGGCATTTTTTTATTGTATTTTGTGCTCTAGACTTAGGGTTGGATTTCGACTCCTGTCGGGATCATGTCACTCACTTAGGAAACTTAGGGTTCGGGTCCATTCTATCCTAACCCTAGTACCAACACTCCTCACATCGCATAACCCTCGAGTCAGCTATCATCACGTAGGGGATTGCGTATGTAAGTTCAGATTGATTGACATGTTTATGCCCTATGAGTATTGACACCGAGCACGCTGACGCATGTGAGGAGGATTCCAGGGACATGTGGAAAAGTTTTTGATTATTCATTTTATGACCACATGACACATGTGATGTGTGTCATGACCACATGGGAAATGTGGGCATGACATTTGGTATCAGAGCCCATGTTTAAACACTAGGCTTGTTTGGGCACATTATGTATTCCACAATTTCAATTGATTTGTGAATACCTTGTTCTTGTAGGATGCCTCCTCGACGAGTTAGGCAAGCACGTTTACGCCGCATTGAGTCCGTAGAGGTGCATAGTGACTCTTCTGCTAAGGGTCAGGGACTGCTGGCACCACCTGTACCACCTGCACCTGATATTAGGCCACAGATCTTACAGGCACTACATGCAGTGTTAGATAGGTTACCACCGGCCGTGGTTGAGCTGTGCATCAAGCCCCGCATTGATCTGCGAGAGGAGCCATGTGTGGAGCCACAAGCTAAGTCACGTGTCAAGCCACGTGTTGAGCCGTGAGAGGCACCACATGTGGAGCCTTATGTTGAGATACCTGATACGACAGCGGAGGAGGTTGGATCGGCTTACAAAGCTCGTAGCAGGAGCCCTCTGCATCATGCTAGGCGGGAGCAGGTGGTGAGAGTAGAGCAAATTTTTCACAGGCCTTATGATTTTGGTGCAGATGAGCCTATCTGAGGGCATAGAGATTGAGGAGACCCTATCAGGGATTTGTTGAGGCTGAATCCACCTACATTCGCTAGGACCACAGAGGGAGCCAAAGTTGAGGCTTGGCTTATCAGTTTAGATAGGTGCTTCGTGTTGCGTCCTTAGGAGGGCAACACAAAGGCACACGTGGCAGTCCACCTGTTGAGAGATGCAGCAACAACTTGGTGGAACACTGAGGAGTGCAAGTGTCGCTTATCATTGGATACACTTTCATGTGATACATTCATTGAGCACTTTAATGCGCGATACCTATCAGACCACTACAGGCAGCGTCGTATTGATGAGTTCCATGATTTGCAGCAGTGAGGGCTTACTATAGCACAGTATGAGGGTAGGTTCACTGAGTTGTCACGTTATGTAGAGTATCTCCATGATGAGAAACTTCTAGTTCACAAGTTTATCAAAGGTTTGAATCATGGGATAGCAGGGCTTGTGCACATGGCAGACCCCCAGACTTTGAGTGAGGCTACCAAGAAGGCATGCATTGATGAGGAGATATAGGGACAAGGACAGAGTTCATGCCCTCAGTTTCAGGATCGTGAATAGTAGTAGTAGCAGAGTTACCATAGACCACCACCACCACCTTAGAGAGGAGGGTTTAGTTCCACATCTTTACCTCCTAGGCCTCCACAACAGCAACAATAGTAGTTTCAACAAAGGTCCAGGCCACAACAGAGGGCACATGGGGCCATAATTGAGGTAGGCAACAACAGGGCCGGCATAGGGATTAGAGATAGCAGGGACCACCTGCGGGACCAGGGAGATCACAATAGTCTTACAGGGGTTCATAGGGGTCCACTAGTCAAATTGGACAACACCAAAGTAGTAGGACTCAAACTGGATAGGTACAGGCTAGGGGCCCTTGCTATATTTGTGGTGGAGCGGGACATCTAGCTAGAGAGTGCCCATAGGGCTTTACAGTAGGGGGACAACCTCATGCAGGAGGATCAGAGCAGACGGTTGGAGATGTGGGTAGGTCCCAACGTATGTTCACAGTGGTTGATAACCGCCAAGCTAATTTTTAGGCATCAGTGATTGAGACCTTAGGTATGATTGGGGATGTCCCCATTTTTATTTTATTTGACTCTAGCACTACTTATTCATTCATATCTCCATCATTAGTGGAGCGTTGTAAGCTAGTGGCCTCTAGGCAGGGCGATAGGTGGGAGGTTGAGTTGGCCATAGGGGCCAAGATGGTTGTTGATGCCTTAGTCCATGACTGTGAGATATCTTTGGGGGCCTTTACTACATTATGTGACCTTAGGGTTATGCCTTTAGGATCCTATGGTGTGGTTTTAGGCATGGACTGGCTTACGGCTCATAGAGCCAAGCTAGATTATCGCCAAAAGGTGATTAGCTACTTAGATGATCATGGTACATCAGTTGAGATAGTGGGCATTCAGAATCCCATGATAGTTTGTATGATATCCACTTAGCAGCTTAAGCACTGCATGCGGAAGGGATGCTAGATGTTCACTATCACGGTTAGTGACAGATCACAGGATGAGCCTGAGGCATCATTAGATGACCATCCCATCTTGAGAGAGTTTGTCGATGTGTTTCCACCAGAGTTACCAGGGATGCCACCCTATCGAGAGGTACACTTTCATATTGATCTAGTGCTGGGTGCCGAGCCAGTGTCTCATGCACCCTACAGGATGACCACTCATGAGCTCTCGGAGCTCAAGTTACAGTTAGAGGACTTACTCAAGAAGGGGCACATTCAACCTAGCATTTCACATTGGGGTGCACCGGTCATCTTCGTGAAGAAGAAGGATGGGTCTCTTCATTCGTGCATGGATTATAGGCAGCTAAATAAGGTGATGGTGAAGAACCGTTATCCTCTGCCTAGGATTGATGATGTCTTCGACCAGATGTAGGGAGCCAGGGTGTTCTCTAAGATAGACCTGAAGTCTGATTATCACCAGTTGCGCATCACAGAAGTGGACATCCATAAGACTACCTTCCGGACTCGTTATGGCCACTATGAGTTCACTGTGGTACCCTTCGGCTTGACGAACGCCCCTGCAGTGTTCATGAGTCTCATGAATGGGGTGTTCCGTACCTATTTGGATCGGTTCATGATTTTTTTCCTTGATGATATATTGATCTATTCACGGATTGAGGAGGAGCATGAGGAGCAGCTATGTCAGGTTTTGCAGTGTTTGAGGGAGTAGAATCTTTATGGAAACCTGGCAAAGTGTGCATTTTTTAGGACAGAGGTACATTATTTGGGGCACATCCTATTTGGTAATGGTATCTCCATAGATCCATCGAAGATCAAGGCTATCAGGGATTGGCCAGTACCCACCAGTGTAACAAAGGTTAGGAGATTCATGGGGTTAGCTGGTTATTACCATAGATTTGTGGAGGGTTTCTCCAGGATAGCGCATGCCATCACTTCCCTTCAGTAGAAAGGGAAGAGTTTTACTTGGACTAAGCAGTGCAAGAGGGCCTTTGGGGTCCTCAAGGAGCATTTTACCAACACTCCCATTTTAGCAGTTCTTGATCCAGCAGCAAATTTTATGGTTTGTACTGATGCATCACTTGAGGGTTTGGGAGTCATACTTATGCAGGGTGGTAGAGTGATCGCATATGAGTCGCGAAAGCTCAAGACTCATGAGCTGAACTACCGTACTCATGATTTAGATCTCGCAGTAGTGGTTCATGCTCTAGTTTGTTGGAGACATTTCCTATTGGGTCATCACTTTGAGCTTCATTCAGATCATCACAGCCTTCAGTACTATTCACATAGCCAAATCTAAATGCTCATTAGTGGCATTGGGTGGAGTTTCTTTATGAGTATGACTTTGATGTCCACTACATCAAAGGGAAAGAGAATGTGGTTGATGACGCATTGAGTCAGAGGCGCCACGAGATCCTGACCTTGACTCTGAGTGTGGAATTGAGGGGATGCATTATTCAGCATCTGCCTGAGGATGAGTGGTTTCTTGAGGTGCAACAGGAGATTTGGTCACAGAGGGCACTTGTGGGCAAGTTTACAGGATACTCACTTGAGGAAGATGGGCTACTTCATCATCAACAACACATTTATGTATCCCATGTAGGCGACCTACGTTCAGTAGTGTTATCAGAGGCTCACAGAGCACCTTATGCAGCACACCCGGGGGTGAAGAAGATGCATGCTGACCTACGATAGCTGTACCATTGGGTAGGTATGAGATGGGATATTGCAGAGCTTGTTGCTCAATGCCTTGAGTGCTAGAGGGTCAAGGCCGAGCATCAACATCCAGTGGGTCTTTTATACCCTCACGAGATACTTGAGTAGAAATGGGACACCACTTCCATGGATTTCATTATTGGTCTTCCTATGTCTTCTTGCCACAATGATGCCATCATGGTGACAGATGACAAGTTGACCAAGGTGGCACATTTCTCACCTATACGTATGACGTACAATGCACCAGTAGTGGCGAGAGTATTCTTAGACGACATAGTGAGATTACATGGGGTACCTCACTGCATCATTTCTGACAAGGACTTAGTGTTCACTTTAGCCTTTTGGAGGGCTTTACAGCAGGTGTTGGGCACACAACTCAAATTTAACTCCGCGTATCACCTTGAGATAGATGGGCAAACAGAGAGGGTGAATCAGGTGTTGGAGGATATGCTTCGTATGTATGTTATGGACCACCAGTCTTGATGAGAGGAGTATCTGTATCTGGTGGAGTTTGCCTACAATAATAGGCATCACAACTCATTGGGTATGCCTCCTTATCAGGCCTTGTACGATAGACCTTGCAGGACACCTTTGAGTTGGGATCAGATAGAGGACAGAGTTGCCATTGGTCTAGAGTTGGTTCAGGTTATGGAGTAGTAGGTCACACTGATTAGGCAGAGACTTTAGGAGGCACATGATAGATAGAAGAAGTATGCCAATGCTAAGAGACTAGATCAGAGCTTCTCAGTTGGTGATAGAGTATTCCTGAGAGTGCGACCACACAAGAGTCCAATCCGTTATGGAAAGGGCTCTAAGCTCGTACCACAGTTCATAGGACCTTTTGAGATTTTGGAGCGAATAGGACCTGTAGCCTACCATCTAGCATTGCCACCTAGCCTGTCGCGCATCCACGATGTTTTTCATGTGTCTATATTATGGCAATTTATGTCTGATTTATCTCATGTATTGGACTGGAGTGCTTTGTAGGTAGAGGCGGACTTGCAGTTAGCTTTAGAGGCAATTCGCATATTGGCTTGTCAGACGTTGGGCCTTCAAGGTCGACAGCTGGACTAGGTTAGGGTCCAGTGGGATTGGTATGATGAGGTCACGGTAACTTGGGAGGATGTAGCTAGATTGAGGACACTCTATCCTCACCTTTTTGACGACTTCCAGGAGGAAGTTTAGTCTTAGGGGGGAGGATGTGAGGCCGATTTATTTCACTCCCCTATTTTGATCATTTCACATTATAGTTGGAGACATTTCAGACATTTAGAGACTATTGATTTCTAGTATGCAGATTTAGACTATATCTTCTAATTTTTGGATTAGCTTTTTTTAGTTATGCGGTGATTTGATTAGATCCTATTTTGATGCTCTTATGATGTTAGACATGTGAGATACATTTGATGATTATTATTGATGTTGTTTATGAGCTCATTATAGGGATTGGCTATTTGATTTTGATTCTAAGATATTAGATAGAAAATGCAGTTTTAAATCTTAATTATGATGTGAGTGTTTAATGTTGTGTCTGAATTATGTGATGACATGATTATTATATTATGTTGGTTCAGCTATGATATATCTATGTTGGATTGACCATTTGATCGAGTGCGCAGGTGATTTTCCAGGCCACGAAAAATTGGAGGCAAATCTCGCACTCATGTGTTTCGTTGTTAAGCCGATCCATTCCCAGGAGGGATAAGGATCATGTTTGATCGAATGATGTTTTTGTAAATGCTTGATTTAATTATTTGGCCCAGTTCACCCCTTTTATTTGATTTAATTATGTGTTGTAAAACTTGTGTTTTAATTTACACCATTTGGTGTTCTTTTTATTTTGGGCCATTTAATGTGATTTTACACCTCCTTATGTGTTTATTTGAAGTCCAAACTTACAATAGGTGGTACCCCTAGGGTCTAGGGTCCATTTGGACTTACTAAACCCTAGGGTAACTCCCATCTAGTTACTCTAAAAGAAAATAATGAGAAGAGAAGAATGAGATAGGAATGAGATAGGGTTAGGGCAAAATGGAAAAGAAATCAATAAAATAATAGTAGAGGGCTTTTAGGTCTTTTTGAGGGGATCTTTTATTATTTAATTACTTTTTTTTTCATTTTGACTTGTTCTGTTATTTGAACGTGAGTTTGAATTTCCCCTTTTTTATTCTCATTGGATTTGGTTTAATTAGATCACTTTTTGGACTTAGATTTAAGTGGGGGGATTTCTAATTTCATTTATTTATTTATTTATTTGTTGTTTAGGGGAGAGTTAAATTTTACTTTACCTATAATGCAATGGGTTGGGCTAGTTTAATATTGGGGTTATAGTATTATGTTTTGCCTAGGGATAATTAATTATTTAATCGTTCCATTTAATTTATTGAGCTTTTGATGGAGGGCAAGCTTTATAGCATTGATTATTGATTTTAATTTTTACCTTGACTTAATGGAATAAATATAATGGTGGAAATTATATTTATTCGTAGACCTTTATTAATTTGGGATTTAATATTTAATAAATTTATTTAATTTGATTTTCGATTAATTGGGTGGTTAATCTTTATAATGTTATTTAGGTGAATTTTGTTTTAATCTTTTTATTTAATTTTCTCTTAAATATTTTTGAGGGAGAGTCTTTTTAAATTAATTATTTTAAATGTTAAAAACACGTTATGCTGCCGAATTTTTTTGAGATATAGGGCAGTTAATTTAAATGAGATCCCTTGACATTAGTTAACATTTATTTTTCCTTGCAGTTACTAGTTTTAACGATGGCATTTTTTAAATCTATTTTATGCTCTAGACTTAGGGTTGGATTTCGACTCATGTTAGGATCATGTCACTCACTTAGGAAACCTAGGGTTTGGGTCCATTCGATCCTAACCCTAGTAGCGACGCTCCTTGTGTCGCAGAACCCCCTAGTCAGCTATCATCACGCAGGGGATTGCGTATGTAACTGCTCTTCCCCGAGATTGATTGGCATTTTTATGCCTTATGCATATTGCCACCGAGCATGCTGATGCGTGCGAGGGGGTTTCTAGGGACATGTGGAAAAGTTTTTGATAATTCGTGTCATGACCACATGAAAAATGTGGACATGACACGTGTGACGCATGTCATGACCGCATGGGAAATGTGGGCTTGACATTTGGTATTAGAGCCCAAGTTTAAACACTGGGCTTGTTTGGGCACATTATATATTCAACAATTTCAATTGATTTGTGAATACCTTGTTCTTGTAGGATGCCTCCCCGATGAGTTAGGTGAGTGCGTTCACACCGCACTAAGTCCATAGAGGTGAATAGTGACTCTTCAGCTAAGGATCAACGACCGCAGGCACCTGTACTTGATATTGGGCCACAGATCTTATAGGTGCTACATGCAGTGTTAGATAGGTTACCACCAGCCACAGTTGAGCCACACATTGAGCCACGTATCAAGCCCTACATTGATCCGTGAGAGGAGCCATGTGTGGAGCCATGAGATGAGTCACGTGTGGAGCCCCTTGTTGAGCTATGAGTGGCACCACATGTGGAGCCTTATGTTGAGATACCTGATACAATAGTGGAGGAGGTCAGATCAGCTTACAAAGCTCGTAGCAGGAGCCCTCCGCATCATGCTAGGCATGAGGAGGTGGTGAGAGTAGAGCAAATTTTTCACAGGCCTTATGATTTTGGTGCAAATGAACCTATCTAAGGGCACATAGATCGAGGACCCTATCAAGGATTTGTTGAGGCTGGATCCACCTACATTCACCGGGACCATAGAGGAAGTCGAAGCCAAGGCTTGGATTATGAATTTAGATAGGTGCTTCGCATTGCGTCCTTACGAGAGCAACATGAAGGCACGCATGGCGATTCACCTGTTGAGAGACGCAGCAGTGACTTGGTGGCGCACTGAGGAGTGCAAGCGCCACTTATCATTGGATACACTTTCATAGGATACATTCATTGAGCACTTTAATGCGTGATACCTGTCAGACCACTACAGGTAGTGTCATATTGACGAGTTCCATGATTTACAGTAGCGAGGGCTTACTATAGCATAGTATGAGGCTAGGTTCACTGAGTTGTCATATTATGCAAAGTATCTCCATGATGAGAAACTTCTGGTTCACAAGTTTATCAGAGGTTTGAATCATGGGATAGCAGGGCCTGTGCACATGGCAGACCCCTAGACTTTGAGTGAGGCTGCCAAGAACGCATACATTGTTGAGGCAATAAAGGGACAAGGACAGAGTTCACGCCCTCAGTTTCATGATTGTGGACAGCAGCAGCAACAGAGTTACCATAGATCACCACCACCACCTCAGAGAGGAGGGTTTAGTTCCACATCTTTACCTCCTAGGCCTCCATAGCAGCAACAATAGTAGTTTCAAAAGAGGTCCAGGCCACAGTAGAGGGCCCATGGGGGCCATAATCGAGGTGGGCAGTAGTAGGGCCTGCATAGGGATCAAAGACAGTAGAGACCACTTGTGGGACTCACGAGATCACAACAGTCTTACATGGGTTCACAGGGGTCCACTGGTCAGACTGGACAACACCAAAGTAGTAGGACTCAGACTGGATAGGTACAAGCTAGGGGTACTTGCTATGTTTGTGGTGGAATGAGACATCTAGCTAGAGAGTGCCCACAGGGCTTTATGGTAGGGGGATAGCCTTGTATAGGAGGATCAGAGTAGACAGTTGGAGATGTGGGTAGGTCCCACCGTATGTTTGCAGCGGTTGATAACTGCTAGGATGATTTTCAGGCGTCAGTGATTGAGACCTCAAGTATGATTGGGGGTGTCCCTATTTCTATTTTATTTGACTCTGGTGCTACTGATTCATTCATATCTCCATCGTTAGTGGAGCGTTGTAGGCTGGTGGCCTCTAGGCAAGGCGATAGGTGGGAGGTTGAGTTGGCCACAGGGGCCAAGATGGTCTTTGATGCTTTAGTCCATGACTATGAGATATCTTTGGGGGCCTTTACTACATTATGTGACCTTAGGGTTATGCCTTTAAGATCCTATGGTGTAGTTTTAGGCATGGACTGCCTTGCGGCTCATAGAGCCAAGCTAGATTGTTTCCCAAAGGTGATTAGCTGCTTAGGTGATCATGGTACATCAGTTGAGATAGTAGGCATTCAGAAGCCCACGATATTTTGTATGATATCTGCTCAGCAGCTTAAGCGCTACATGCAGAAGGGATGCCAAATGTTCGCTATCACGGTTAGTGACAAATCAGAGGATGAGCCTGAGGCATCATTAGATGACAATCCCATCTTGAGAGAGTTTTCAAATGTGTTTCCACTAGAGTTACCACGGATGCCACCCCGTCGAGAGGTAGACTTTCATATTGATCTAGTGCCAGGTACCGAGCCCGTGTCTCGTGTACCCTATAGGATGACCACTCATGAGCTCTCGGAGCTCAAGCTACAGTTAGAGGACTTGCTCAAGAAGGGGCACATTTGACCTAGCATTTCACCTTGGGGTGCACTAGTCATCTTCGTGAAGAAGAAGGATGGGTCTCTTCATTCGTGCATGGATTATAGGCAGCTAAATAAGATGACGGTGAAGAACTGTTATCCTCTGCCTAGGATTGATGATCTCTTCGACTAGATGTAGAGAGATAGGGTGTTCTCTAAGATAGACCTGAAGTCTGGTTATCACTAGTTGCACATCACAGAGGCGGACATCCATAAGACCACCTTCTGGACTCATTATGGCCACTATGAGTTCACTGTGGTACCCTTCGGCTTGACAAACGCCCCTACAATGTTCATGAGTCTAATGAATGGTGTGTTCTATACCTATTTGGATCAATTCATGATTATTTTCCTCAATGATATATTGATCTATTCGCAGACTGAGGAGGACCATGAGGAGCACCAATGTTAGGTTTTGCAGTGTTTGGGGGAGTAGAATCTTTATGGCAACTTGGCGAAGTGTGCATTTTTCAGGATAGAGGTATAGTATTTTGGGCACATCCTATCTGGCAATAGTATCTTTGTAGATCCATCGAAGATTAGGGCTATCAAGGATTGGCCAGCACCCACTAGTGTGACAAAGGTCAGGAGTTTCATGGGGTTAGCTAGTTATTACCGTAGATTTGTAGAGGGTTTCTCCAGGATAGCGCAGCCCATCACTTCCCTTTAGTGATAAGGAAAGAGTTTTACTTGGACTAAGTAGTGTGAGAGGGCCTTCAGGGTCCTCAAGGAGTGTCTTACCAGACCTCTGATTTTAGCGATTCCTAATCTAGTAGCAGATTTTATGGTTTGTACTAATGCATCACTTGAGGGTTTGGGAGCCGTACTTATGCAGGGTTGTAGAGTGATCGTGTATGAGTCACAAAAGCTCAAGACCCATGAGATGAACTACCCCACTCATGATTTAGAGTTCGCAACAGTGGTTCATGCTCTAGTTTGTTGGAGACATTTTCTATTGGGTCATCACTTTGAGCTTCATTCAGATCATCATAGCCTTTAGTACATATTCATGCAACTGAATCTGAACACCCATCAATGGCGTTGGATGGACTTTCTTTGGGAGTACGACTTTGATGTCCACTACATCAAAGGGAAGGAGAATGTGGTTGCTGACGCATTGAGTCAGAGGTGCCACGAGATCCTAACCTTGACTCTGAGTGTGGACTTGAGGGGATGCATTATTCAACATCTGCCTAAGGATGAGTGGTTTCTTGAGGTGCAACAGGAGATCCAGTCACAGAGGTCCCTTGTCGGCAAGTTTGCAGGATACTAACTTGAGGCAGATGGGCTACTTCGTCATCGACAATGCATCTATGTACCCCGTGGAGGTGACCTATGTTTAGTAGTGTTATCAGAGGCTCATAAAGCACCTTATGCAACACACCCGAGGGTGAAGAAGATGCATTCCAACCTATGATAGTTGTACCATTGGGCAGGTATGAGACAGGATATTGCAGAGTTTGTTGCTCGATGACTCTAGTGCTAGAGGGTCAAGGCTGAGCATCAGCATCTTGCAGGTCTTTAATACCCTCACAAGATACCTGAGTGGAAATGGGACACCATTTCCATGGATTTCATTGTTGGTCTTCCTATGTCTTCTTGCCACCATGATGCCATCATGGTGATAATTGACAAGTTGACCAAGGTGGCACATTTCTCACCTGTATGCATGACGTACAATGCACCAGCAGTGGCGAGAGTATTCTTGGATGACATAGTGAGATTACATGGGGTACCTCACCACATCATTTCTGACAAGGACTTAGTGTTCACTTTAGCCTTTTGGAGGACTTTGCAGCAAGCATTAGGCACACAGCTCAACTTTAGCTCTACGTATCACCCTGAGACAGATGGGTAGACAAAGAGGGTGAATCAAGTGTTGGAGGATATGGTCCATATGTATGTTATGAACCACCAGTCTAGATGGGAGGAGTATCTGTATCTGGTGGAGTTTGCCTACAATAATGGGCACCACACTTCGTTGGGTATGCCTCCTTATCGAACCTTGTACGACAGACCTTGTAGGACACCATTGAGTTGGGATCGGATAGAGGACATAATTGCCATTGGTCCAGAGTGCTTTTAGGTTATGGAGCAGGAGATCACATTGATTAGGCAGAGACTTCAGGAGGCACAAGATAGATAGAAGAAGTATGTCAATGCTAAGAGAGTAGATCAAAGCTTCTCAGTTGGGGATAGAGTATTCCTAAAAGTGTGGCCACACAAGAGTCCAATCTGTTATGGAAAGGGCTCTAAGCTCGCACCATAGTTCGTAGGACCTATAGCCTACCGTCTAGCGTTGCCACATAGCCTGTCGCGCATCTACGATGTTTTCATGTGTCTGTATTATGGTGATATATAAATGATTTATCTCATGTATTGGACTGGAGTGCTCTATAGGTAGAGGCGAATGGGAAGTTGGCTTTAGAGCCAATTCGCATATTGGCTCATCAAATGCTGGGCCTTCGAGGTATGATGAGGTCACGATGACTTGGGAGAATGTAGCTAGATTGAGAACACTCTATCCTCACCTTTTTGATGACTTCCAGGAGCAAGTTTAGTCTTGGGGGGAGGATGTGAGGCTGATTTATTTCACTCCCCTATTTTGATTATTTCACATTATAGTTGGAGACATTTAAGACATTTAGAGACTATTGATTTCCATTATGCAGATTTAGACTATATCTCCTAATTTTGGATTAGCTTTGTTTAGTTATGTGGTGATTTGATTAGATCCTATTTTGATGCTCTTATGATGTTAGACATGTGAGATACATTTGATGATTATTATTGATGTTGTTTATGAGCTTATTATAGGGATTGGTTATTTGATTCTGATTCTAAGATATTAGATAGAAAATGCAGTTTTAAATCTTAATTATGATGTGAGTGTTTAATGTTGTGTATGAATTATGTGATGACATGATTATTATATTATGTTGCTTCAGACATGATTATTATATTATATTATGTAAATGAGTGCTAAGTGGACCATTCATTTACATGAGAGATGGGTTCATGTGAACCACTACTCATGAAATATGGGTCATGTGTTTGACTCGGAAACTATGCAGTTAAAACCCTGAAATAAATATCATAATTTGACATGCTGCGAAAAATACCTCCTACTTATCTATATTAGATTGACTGTTTGATCGAGTGCGTAGGTGATTTTCCAGGCCACAGAAAATCGGAGGCAGATCTCACACTCATGTGTTTCCTTGTTAAGCCAATCCATTCCCAAGAGGGATAAGGCTAATGTTTGATTGAATGATGTTTTTGTAAATGCTTATTTTAATTATTTGGTCCAATTCACCCCTTTTATTTGATTTAATTATGTGTTGTAAAACTTGTGTTTTAATTTACACCATTTGGTGTTCTTTTTATTTTGGGTCATTTAATATGATTTTACACCTCCTTATGTGTTTATTTGAGGTTCAAATTTACCTTAGTTGGTACCCCTAGGATTTAGGGTCCATTTGGACTTATGAAACCCTAGGGTAAGTCCCATCTAGTCACTCTAAACTTGGGTTTAGTAAAAGTGACGAAATTTCAAAATGGCTAAGGGTGGGAGATGAGTCATGCCTTGGAAAAAGCCCATCTTCCTTCCCAAGGCTTGGGGATTCCTCCACCTTGAAGACTTGGGGAGTCTTCAAGACCCCCAAGTGTATGGAACCTTCCTCTAAGATTCTCACACATGTGTGAGAGCATCTTAGAGTGAAGGGGCTCTCTTAATGCTGATATAAAATCTTCTTGTTGCCCTATAACAAATGTTATTTCTGGTTAGAATAATTTCTCTGTAAAAGCTAGGATGGAAAAGAAAATAGTTAGTTTCAAAATTTATTCCTCTCTTAATGCTTGTTGTTTTAAAGAAAAATAATATGACTGGTTATTTTATTTTGCTGTAAAAAAAAAAGAGATTGAGAGAAAATTAGTTGTTCAAAATAAATAGCATTTGGTCATAATTATTTGTTGTAAAAAAAGAAAAGAAAAAAAGAAGCATATATATTTTTATTCTTTGCTGGTCTGCCTAAATTTATATTTCTAAGTAACTGATTTTATGCTTTTTGTGTATATATATTATTGTTAAAAATTTATTTTAAACCTTACTGTTAGTTTTATTTAAGTTAATGACTGTGTATATATATATATATATGATACATATATATATATGAATGATATATATATATATATATATATTATATAATAGAGAAATAAACTTCAAACAATAGACGAATATCATTTTGTTTATGTTGTTCATACTTTATATTCCATACAGTAAATAAAAGTGAGATCGAGGTTATGAAAAGGCTACCCGTACCCTGGTTAGGGTCGAGTTTTTTTTTTGTTATCAAAAAAGGGAAATTTCAATGTGGGGACGGCGGCATGGCCACCACCCCCAAAACTCCTGCAACATAAAAAGGGGGTGGGGGATGATTCCCCCACCCACCTCCCACCATATGATGTGGGGAGGGTGGGAGAACCGCGCCCCACCCAATGCCACTCACTGTTATTTGTAAACGCCGACAGGAAATACATGGGTCGTCGCTACTGTGTATAGACCGCAGCTTCCTCCAACCTCTGTTACCCTTCGTTCAGCCCTCTGTGTATTCGACTTCTATTTAACTTCTCTGTAAAACATAAAAAAGAATATATATATATATATATATATATATATATATATATATATATATATATATATATATATATATATATATATATATATATATATATATCTTTGTGATTCTTTTAAACAAAAACAAAAGAATATATGTTTCAGATCTGAACTAAGTGAATGTTTATATATATATATAACAACAATAAAAAAGAATACCCTAGGCAATATACATAATGAGTATATACCTCTGTGTGAGATAGTTTCATGGCTGCCAAGCCATTGAAGAAGAAACCCAACCTGCAAACAAAGAGGAAACAAAAAAAATGGAGAAGCAAAATGAGAAGAGAAGAATGAGATAGGAATGAGATAGAGTTAGGGCAAAATGGAAAAGAAAACAATAAAATAATAGTAGCGGGCTTTTAGGGCTTTTTGAGGGGATCTTTTATTATTTAATTACTTTTTTTTTCATTTTGACTTGTTTTGTCATTTGAACGTGAGTTTGAATTTCCCCTTTTTTATTCTCATGGGATTTGGTTTAATGAGATCACTTTTTGGACTTAGATTTAAGTGGGGAGATTTCTGATTTCATTTATTTATTTATTTATTTTTCTGTTGTTTAGGGGAGAGTTAAATTTTACTTTACCTATAATGCAATGGGTTGGGCTAGTTTATTGGTGGGGTTATAGTATTATGTTTTGCCTAGGGATAATTAATTATTTAATTGTTCCATTTAATTTATTGAGCTTTTGATGGAGGGCAAGCTTTATAGCATTGATTATTGATTTTAATTTTTACCTTGACTTAATGGAATAAATATAATGGTGGAAATTATATTTATTCGTAGACCTTTATTAATTTGGGATTTAATATTTAATAAATTTATTTAATTTGATTTTCGATTAATTGGGTGGTTAATCTTTATAATGTTATTTAGGTGAATTTTATTTTAATCTTTTTATTTAATTTTCTCTTAAATATTTTTGAGGGAGACTCTTTTTAAAATAATTATTTCAAATGTTAAAAACACGTTATGTTGCCAAAATTTTCTGAGACTTAGGGTAGTTAATTTAAATGAGATCCCTTGACATTAGTTAACATTTATTGTGCCTTATAGTTACTAGTTTTAATGATGGCATTTTTTTTAATCTATTTTGTGCTCTAGACTTAGGGTTGGATTTTGACTCTTGTCGGGATCATGTCACTCACTTAGGAAACTTAGGGTTTGGGTCCATTCGATCCTAACCCTAGTAGCGACACTCCTTGCATTGCATAACCCCCTAGTCAACTATCATCATGCAGTGGATTGCGTATGTAAACACTCTTCCCTGAGATTGATTGACATGTTTACACCTTATGTGTATTGCCACCTAGCATGCTGACACATGCGAGGGGGTTTCTGGGGACATGTGGAAAAGTTTTTGATAATTTGTGTCATGACCACATGACAAATGTGGACATAACACATGTGATACGTGTCATGACCGCATGGGAAATGTGGGCATGATAGATTCATAGAATGTTAAATCATCTCGCAAGTAAGTTTCCTCTAATTCATCTAATTTGTCCATATTGACGACAAAATGTTGGCATCCCTTTCTCTATGCCCTTTTGATTTACAGAGCCAAGATTTGTCTTAGTTTGACTCCCCTAGGTTTCCCTTGCAGAAAAACCTTGTTTCCTATAACATCTAGACACTCTACTATTTTGGCATAACAATCCAATTTGGCTCGATGTCTCCATAACCAGTTTATTCCTAGGATAACATCATACAAGCCTAGTGGGGTTACATAAAAGTTTACTTCTGTAGAGAAACTCAGAAGTTCAATTCTAGCCTCAAATAGGCATTGCTCTACCTGAGCCTTCGTGTGGTTTGCATATTTTATAGACCAAGTATTTGCCATAAAACCTAGCTTTCTAGGTATTTTGTTTACTACCTTAGGGGAAACAAAACATTCGGTAGCACTAGTATCAGTCAAAATTGAAATTGGAAGTCCAAATAAAGTACTCGTTGTTTCTATGGGAGTTACTTGGTACTCAGCTTGCCTGTTGTCCAAAGTTGCATGAATGTGTTGCTGAAATGCTGCTTGTTGTGAAGGGAGAGGATTTCCTCTTAGTTGATCTCCTTGTGTCTTATTAGAACATTGATTGGTGTAATGATCTTTGCCACATGTGAAGCACCCTCCAACTGGCCCTCGCCTCTCCTGAGGCTTCCCAGATGTGTCTCTATTCTTCTTGGAGTAATTATTGCCCCTTTTCTCCCCTTTGGACTCAGTTTGCTTATGCTTGTTCCCTTTATCATGTCTCTCTGAATGATCCTATTTATTCCCCTTCTTTTTAGAGGGTTGTGAGGATTGAGACCAATTATACCTTTTTCAATTCCTTTCCCTATAAGCCGATATGGCTTTCAATTTCTATTAATATTTGATGGCCTTTTCATACACCTGGTCCATCATAGTAGGACCATGAACATTAACCTTGCCCCCAATCTAAGCATTTAATCCCATAATAAACTATTGAATATAAAATTTCTCATCCTATTGGTACTGTGACACATATTTTAACAGTTGGGTGAATTTTTCCCAATATTCATTTACAGACATGTCAGCCTACTTCAAGTTTTGAAAATCAATAAGTTTCTAGTCATAGAACAGTTGTGGAAACCATCTTTGCCTAAAAAGTTCCATGAATCTGTTCCAAGTAAGGCTCATAGACCTCAATCCCAGTTCCATATTTTTGTTCATCCACCATGTGGCCACCTCACCAACTAACTAGAAAGCTCCACAGACTGCTTTTGTCACCTCATTATAGTTCCTGATTTCAAAATATTTTTCTATTTCCGTTAGCCACGCTTCCATAGCATCTCCTCTTATGGATCCATCAAATTTAGGAGGCATGAACTTTTTCATGTCCTGAGATAATTCCATAACCATATGGCTCCTCTTATCCTCCTCTTGTCTAGCCTCAGAGTGATTCTCTCCATGCTCACTATGGCAGGTGTCATTATGACGTACCTCGTCATCACCCCCATCATGAGTATTCTAATTGGGATCTCATTGACCCCTTACCTCATGTTTGAGAGTTCCTATTCTTGCTCTTGTCTCTTCAAGAAAGGCAAGTATTTGGTCAAGTTTATCCCCTAAGTGCTCAGAAGGTTGCCCTTCCTCATGGGTATCTCCCATTCTAGTTCTTATCTAAACCTTTGATGCAATCTACTTATTCCTGAAGTTTGTAGAGGAGTCACAAATTAGTTTCCATGTTATTTAGGTCATTCCTAATACAAATCTATTCACATTCATGTAATCTTTAACAAGAAAGGAAAGATTGTTAAAATTTTGCAATTGCATTATTGGATTACATATAAACCATCAAAATTTTAAAAAAAATAATTACACCTTGCTACTACAAGTCCTTTACAAACTGGGATAAATTCCCATGTTTATTTCTCAACCTTGAGATTTTTCATTTCAATTTTAGTAGGTGAGGGTACATGCAAGTACTCCTTCACAACCTCCTTAGATACAACATAATCCTTAGGATCATTTTCATAACTCGTGCTTTCGGTGCATAGGGTTCTTCTGATGCTTCAATAGAGTTAGGGGCAGCCATCCTTTCTGCTTTCCTAAACTCCTGCTTGATGCGTTCCATGGTATCAGCAAAGGTTTCCTCATCAATTAACCATGCTCCTACTAGGTAGCCAGTATGTTCAAGTTTTTTCATCCTCAAGGCTTGTGCCTTCAAGATTCTTTGTTGACATAGGTAACGTCCATGTTTTATTACCTTCTTTCGAGGTGTTGTTCTAATTTTTACCATTCTTGTATAGAACATCCAAACATTAGCATACTTAATATAGGATAAACATAATCATCAAGTAGTGAGCTCATAGGTCCATGTATTGAACCTGATTGCTCTAATACCATATGTAACATCCTCAATCCATAATCCACTAATTTAACATAACATTTAACTTAATCATGATATAAATTAACCACCTGATTAAGCAATTTAAGTTAAGCAATAATGCTTCCATAATAATTCATCAATTAAGCATGGAATTCAATTAGAATATATTGAAGCTTATAATTTCAATATTCAAATACACATTCTTAATGAATAACTTTCACTATGCATGTACAAAATATGCTTTAGGCATTAAACATATTGAGGTATACATTACAATTGACCATCAAGTCATAAATCAAATATCATTGCATCTAGAACATATGACATCAATCTCCATAAGTCTCAGCTTGTCTCATGCTTGGGAAGGAGAGCATCATCCAGGTGCTTTTCCACCAACCATGGCCTGGCAGTCCCCCACACATCTTCCTACCTGGAAGTGGCCTGACCCTTCACAGAAGGGATAGATATTAGGAACTGATAGGTTCACCATCTGAGTATCTGGTGTTGTGTCCTTCATAATGTCTCACGGTCACACAACTATAGATTCCCTCTAACTATGTATGACACTTCTGGAGACCATTATGCCATCTAGAGCACTGTGGACCAACAATGCATGTAGAGACAGATGCATTACTTTGGCTAAATTTTTACATACATATATGTTACATCATGAACATTGTCGTATGTCCACCACGTGACTTGACTTATAAGCTATCATGTCCTATAGTATGTTTAGATTGACCTTTCACTCTAGGTATGAATAAGTGGGATCCATTCGATACATAGTCCATTTTAGGACGATCGAGTCCTCTATTGGGTTTGTTTTCAACCAACTAGTTTACCTGTTTTAATGAGTAACTAGTGACTCCTCACCACCAAATTCCATTTTTAATCATTACACAATTTGAACCATGTTCACCATTCCATGTCCATCATGGTTCACAACATCTAAATAATAATTTATCCTGTAAGATAGAATCATTTACATACTATCATGGGCATTCCTTACCTTTGTTAAATAGCATGATTTACTTTGAGTGATAACTTACATTACCCTTACAATCTTGGGTAAAGACACTAATCTTACTAAATAAAAGAAAAGGGTAGTTATTATAACAAACAACCACATACAATAATTATGGTTTCAATTATATCACCTTCTCAACCAAAGGAACCAAGAATAGTCATGGATATTTTAAACACCAATATTAATCCCCATTCGGCCTTTATATACAAGAAGCCATCATTTAGTTGAGTGCTATAAGCATTATTTTTCATAAGGCTGTTTCAGCCATCTACAAAGACATCATTAATTCGATCTATACATGCAGAAAGTAAAACAAGGTCTTAGCCGTGATGGCCTTGAGCCCCATAATAGTGTAAGTCTCAAGTGTTTAATACAGCCTTCGTGGCCACAATTATAATATTACTGGGTGTATATCACTATATGGCTCAGCTTTAATAGCCGTAGACTATAAGCACAATTATGAATGCATGATAATACTATGCTTGGCCATCCTAGCCTCGAGTGGTATCATGATACAAGAGAGTCATGAAATGACACTCGGCCTCCATGGCCGCAAGAAAAAAGAACTACAAAGATTAAAGTTTAATGCCATTCAGCCTCTTGGGCTGCAGGCATAAAGAATAATAAAGATTATGGTTTTAAACTCTCTTGGCCTCCATGGCTTCGAGAAGTGGTAAAGACTTCCATAAAAATTATAAAACAATGGTATTCGGCCTGTAAGGCCACTATCTGCAATAAAGATTACATTGCATGAGCGCTTAACCTTCATGGTCTTGAGCAATGTCTCAAGATGATATGATAATAAATTTTTGGCTTGACCATAGGCCTTGAGCACAATATAATAAAGATTGGGCTCAACCATAGGCCTAGAGAGAAATACATTCAAAAGAATGCAAAGCTAGTGTGGCTCGACCTTGGCCACGAGCACACATAGTCAAAAGAATATCAAACTAGTATGGCTCGGCCTCTGGTCACGAGCACACAACACATTTGAAAGAGAGTATAGAAAATATGGCTTGGCCCTTGGCCTTGAGCCTCACAATGAAAATGAATTCAAAGATTAGCTAGGTCGTAAGGCCTCAGCTACTCAAACATATAATGATGATGAAAATTCCATAGTGATAGATAATACAGAAATACACTCATTACCTGAGTGGAGTTCTTTCTACCAAAGAATACATAGTTTGACCTGTTGTCCTTTCCTAAATGTCCTTCCAGAAATTATAGAGAAGAGCTCTCTTTCCTTTCTGCTGAATCCCCAAAAAACAATATTTTCCTTAAACTCTTCCCCCAACAAAAAAAACATAGTCTCCCTCGAAGACTCTAAGGTTATGGCCTTATCCAATATGCATGCCTAAAAGCATGGAGAACTACCACCCTCAACCAAGGTGTTGAGAGTGGCTTCTCCATTCGACCAACCACCTCAAGAAGGTCTGTGGGATCAAGACACATGTCAAGCTATGGTGAGCTCAAAGCTCCCATAAAATAATACCATCAACAACAAAATAATAGTAAGCATAGTAACATGGCTTGATATGAAATATCAACTTTATAATATTATTATGCATAACCATAGGATGTTGTGAATACTTATATTATCCAAAATTGTTGTTATTCGACGACACCTCCTTCACAGAGATAGATTTATCGAGCGATTTAGGGATTGAGGACTGCTCTCCCTTCTTTGCTAAGCACAAAGAATAAGACTAACTCTTGACTCGATTTGACGTTCCAAAAATGTCGTTAGTCGAGTCAAAGCAACATTATCAAAATGACTGAATTGACAAATCACCTAAAGGGAAAAACAACTTATCAAGTCAAAAGAAACTTACACAAACTTGCAAGGCTCGAAAGTACATAAAGTCTAACACTAAGATGGCTAGCAACCTTCCTATTCTCCAACATCTATTCCTTCCTCCTAGATGATACTCTCCTTCCATCTCCAGAAGATGATCACTTTCCTGATCCAACTCACAACTAGAAAAATCATGATCAGTGCATCATAATATGATCAATAAATCATAATAATTAAATAATCACTTAAATCTAGAATCTCTTAACTAACTAACATTCATAAGAAGCAGTGATTAATCTGACATTTCCACAACATCATAATCCAACCACTAATTAATCCTCCTAATTACGATGTAAACATAAGATTAAACTAATCATGGGTTGGGGATGTAACATAATTGAATGGACCTATCTAGTAAATAATCAATCATAATTCCAAATCACAAAACCTAGGAGTAAATCCAACCCCCACATATGCTGAAAAGGTCACTGTGGTACCACATAAATGGCTAAGAGTGCATACAAGAAGTTGTGTAGTACCACACATGTCATTAAGGTCTCATGGAGGACATCGACACATAGAAAATACATTAGCCCAATACTATATAACCAAAAGATCCAACAACAAAAGGAATAGTGTGGTATTTACAAAAGGCTAGAATGGTATGATACATGTGTTAGGGACATGTCCTTATACCATACAAAATGATATATTAAAGGAGGCATACAACATATGTAATGAGTAGGAATTGTTGGAGTACAATACACTGAGAGGGAGGGTGAATCAGTGGTATACTAATTTTAACAGGACCTTGAGACCTTGAAATAATCTTTCAAAACTTTGAAACAAAGGCAACTTCTATTGAATGGAGATGAGGCATCATATTAACTATGAACATCATGACAACTTTGGTTAAGTTAAGATAGGTATCATGACAAATAAAACTAAAAGATCAATGGCAAGAATACATCAACACAATATTATGAAACAATCTAAGATTATAAGTATTGACTCATGAACATCAGACTTAAGAGTAAGGGTGTTCACATATTAGACACACAAGCATAGAGATATTAACTTGTAAAGTTTGATTGACCATAATGAGGATGAGAAGAGAACATCATTTCAGACAATGATATATGATGAATATGTGTTCATGTAGACAAAATTAACTTAGGATAACTTTAA
This sequence comes from Cunninghamia lanceolata, assembly GCA_027924645.1. Classification (NCBI taxonomy): domain Eukaryota; kingdom Viridiplantae; phylum Streptophyta; class Pinopsida; order Cupressales; family Cupressaceae; genus Cunninghamia; species Cunninghamia lanceolata. Next base: position 1,295,595 of record BSBN01000070.1, read on the forward strand.
AAGTGAATGACACATGATAAGCAAATGAACATGAGGATCAAACACATCAGTGATAATAAAAATCCATAACACAAATATTGTCCTGAATAGAAAACCCTCATGGGGAATACAAACCACTTGAAATGGCTCACTGGCTTAATCAAAATGTGCTTCACTAGAAAATACAGGTGCCTCACTGGTTGTTTGTGCCTCACTGGCTATTTGTGCCTCACTAGTTGTTTGTGCCTCACTGGTTGTTTGTGCCTCACTGGCATATTTCAATCAAATACAATGAATAATATGAGTCAATACAAAGGGTTACTCTATTCCTCTACATTCCAATCCTTAACTGTCTCATTATTTGAGACTCAAGCATCAATACAATAGCTCATTTACACTCTGGTATAACCTTACAATAGCATCATTACAATAGCTCATTAACACTTTGGTATAACCTTAATGATTGTGCAATAAACACAGATCATCAACCTCTTATTAGATGTTTTTAAAAAACCCTTTTTTATACAATATTACAAAGTCTTCTTTCTCTCATTAAACAGTTTGTGAATGTAACTGATCTTCTTTAATTGTCTGACACAATTTTTAACTGTAGTAGGATCTAACAAAGGAATGTGGTCAAGTAGACCCATATAGAACTTGTTACAAAGCCTTTAAATCTTTTACAATAATGAATCTTTAACCATTGTTTGAAACTCTTTAACCATAGTTTAAATCTTTAGTCACATTGATAACAAATAATCTTCAAACTGTCTATTATAACTGCTACACCAAACTTTCTTTTCGACAACAATCAACAATATCTAGTTTATAATTTTCCAAACTATTTAAATGCCTTTTTCAAACTGAAGAAATAATCAAAACTACCTTCAAGTATTTGAGCAAGAAACCCTAGTGATAAATCATAAGAGTAAATTCTTCAAACCCTAACCATGGGTTTAACACAAGTCATCTCAAACTCTTCTGTCCACAACCAAGTATAAAGAAGTTACATAACAGATCATCCATATCTATTAACTATTTTTCAATGAAGAAAACTACTTTAACAAATTCTTTTCAGTGCATATTCCAGATAGGGTTCAAGACTAGTATAAACCCTCATAAGCAAAGCAACAAAAATATTTCTTTTTCAGCCTTTTCAAAAATAGAGAATAAAAAATTTATTTGACCAATCCCATATGAGAAGATAAAGAAAGATGTCACCTATTTTGATATGCCATAACTATCAAGAAGACTGTGCATAACTGTCACCTTTGACTCTCGAGCATCCCCATCATCATAACTGGTTTCACCTTTGACCAAGCATTGTCATTTCATAAAGGATCTGCATCATGATAACCAAAAACATCAATATTTTGCATAACGATTAAAACCTATGTCGAGAGATACATGATATATATCAAAGTTGCATAATGCAAAATGAAACCTCATCAAGCCTTTTTTCCATATTATTCCTTTTACTGCCTGTCCCGGTAAGCCCTAAAAGGCCCAGTGACTTAGAAGTTAAACCATCAACTTTTACCTTCTTTGAAGACCATAAACCTGCCCAACAGGTTAAATGACTTTAAGTGCCCGATGAATGCTTTATGCAAACCAAAGTTTTTCAAATGATTTTCAACTAAATACCTTTTTAACAAATAATAATATACACTATGATGCCCCTCAAGTGAATTAAATCAGTTTAAAACTGATATGGTAGGCTTTAGGCTATTATAACCTTGCATTGTGCATAAATGAAACATCATAGCACTAAAAGACCTTGAGACCAAATTGTCTCATAATGCAAATGAAATCATAACACCAATTGATACATGAGAGATCACTTGTAACACCAAACAAGGATACCAAAAATGAAGCCATCACTGTAATGCCAAAAGATGAAACTAATGATATTATAATCAACAAGCACCTATAGAGCATAACACTCACTGTAACCAATATATCTGAAGTGCATGCCTTAGCCAAACAAGGAGACCATATATACAAACAAGGTTGCCATATACCATATGCATCATAGTATCATACCATTACCATTACCATTACCATATAGAACCAATAGCCTCTGTCCTGAAGAGCATAGTAAGTACCACAACCAACATGTACAACCAACATGTTTGATGTCTCTTAAAGACAGAACCCCATCAATACCAAGTGAACAACATTATGAGCATTATCAAGAACAAGAGAACTTGCATCAAATGCTAAACATCATGAATACCAATACCAATGCCAGCTACCATATGATCCAACTATCATGTGCCATGCCACAAACCTAAGAGTTTGTGTATTTGTCATCAAGGACAACAACTGAGAGGGCAACAAACTCCCCCTTTGTCCTTGATGAAAAAACACAACTCTCTCTCCCCCTTTTTGCATCAAAGACAAAGGGAGCAAGAATTGTGCAATTGCCTCAAAGATGGATTAGAAACCATAAGCCCGTATGCTATAGAAAATATAAGTAAAACAGAAAAATGTAAATCATACCATGACTATCAAACATAGCATGAAACATCCAGAATGGCCTGAAATATAACTGCACTTTCAGTACTATATAAATGAGCATATAAATGAGCATGCATCAAAATAAGGACAACAACTAAAGATGCCAAACATGAGAGATATGAGGGTTGTCATTTGAATAGAATAGAACACCACTGTCACAACATATATTAATGATCAAGTATCATTAAAGTAGCAAGTAAACTTCTGAATATACCACTACACCAATGTAATGCCAACTTCCAATATATAACCATGCTATAGTAACACGAGGAAAGATGAATGCTGATAATCATTTATCACATTAATGTAGAAATTGACATAACAAGAATGAAGAATACACAAAGAAGCTCCCCTGAGAATAATAGCACATTAAGTTTGCATTAATGCCAACACATCTTCACAATAGTCACTTTACTTTAAGAAGCTTTAGAATAGTGTGCTGTAAGTAAAGCAAGATCTTTATCATTCATTGCCTATTGCAATCACCATACTATTGTCCAAAGGACTCTTTCACTATTGTACCATGAAATCTCAAGCACTAAAAACAATGTCAGAGGAAAAATCATTGTGAACATGAACCACTACACAATCAAATGGTACTATGAAAGACTTCATATCTTGATGAAAGACCTGTGCATCACAACTTGTCAAAATGTTGAGCATAATATCACATTATGAGCAAAACATGATTCATCATTCATTGTCCATTGTCACAAAAAATCAATACAAAAATTGTATTATGTCTTCAAACAATACTTTGATTAATCAAGGCAAGAGAACATGAAATCTGATCATACTATATGGATTAGAAAGAAGGCATCATAAAACACTGTTTAACTATATCAAATGCATGTCAATTGTCCACAGAATCAGAATCTACTGTATAACAAGAATCAAACCATAATCCACTGAAAACCACAACACTATTGAAAGATATCTCACCACTGTTGACACTATTGAAGGCACACCAAGATCATTGTATCACAACATTACCAAGATCACTGTTACAGCAAAAAGTTAGACAATAAGATCTGTTGTCCATTTAGTCAGATAGTCTACTAGCAATAACATGCCATCCAAGTCAACCAAATGTTGCCATGTCATACCAAGTCAAACATGATCATAAAAGCATAAGACTACTCTGAGATGAGAAAGAAAAATAATACAAACCCTCCTTCAAGGAATCAACTTCATATCAAGGACTGCACTGAGATCAAGCAAATGCAAAACATTGTATGTTTACTACTGACTTAATACTATCTTCACTACTCAAGATATCAGTAGAACACAAAATATAGTCACTACCATTCCAACTATATATTGCTCAAAGGTCTCAAGAAGAACATATTGAAATCATTGCCAAAGGAAAAATCATACAACTTGACCAAGTGTTTTATAGGTCACTGCCATCAAACAAACACATTAGTCTCAAGACAACCTATATGGATGATTGTTTAAGGGGTTTGAGAGATACATTATAGATCAACTCCCCCTTAATTCATTTTATTCTTTATGCACTCATGGATATCTCTTGTGTAGTATGCACAAGATTAGGACTTCCTTCGTCTTGTCTTTGTTTTCTTCTCCAAACTAGCATAGAATATTTGTTTTCCTTGCCCAAGGCATTCACTTGATTTTGCTTAAGCATATAGCCTCTAGTTGGTTTTATCCTTCCTTTACACCATTGTGCTTTATGCCCAAAACTATTGCGTCTAAAACACAAAATATTGTAGTTTTGAACAAGAGGAGAATATTTTCTTCTAGGTAATTTGAGAGAGTCATACCTTGCATGCATCCAATAGTTTCTTACAAAATGGCCAATGTTATTGCAGTTATAACAAATATTATTGTAGTTTTGATTTGACCAGCCATAAAAGCTTTTCTCTTTATTCCACCCAAAACCATTTCTTTTACAATCTCTGGCCCTATGACCATACATGACATGCATAGAAATAACCGTGGAATTGTGAATAATTATACCTAATAGGTGGAAATCTTGAAGATTTGTTATCAGCAATGTTAACCTTAGCTTTCTTCTTGGATTCAACCTCAGGTGCATCAGAATGAAATGTTAGGTCTATCTTCGTCCTAGGAGCATCTCATGTCTTGGAACATTCTCCTTTCTCATAGCCTAAGCCAGTAGTGTCCCTATAATATCTTTGCTTGCTCAACATGTCATTCAAGCAGTTAGTACTCTTTTCAAATTGAATATTCTTTTGCAATTTTGAAGATGCTTCTTCCAAATTCTTTCTCAAAAAGACTATTTCTTTCTCTAATTTCAAACATGCTATTCTTTTTACTTCAAGATCAGACTTAGTCATAGCTATTATTCTTTTGGCTTCTACAACTTCAGTTTTTAGACTGATAATCTATTTGTCAGACTCATCAACTGGACTTCTTAAATCTACAATCAACTTTCTTGCCTCTTCAAATTCAACTGAAACTTTTGCAAGATCAGAGAGTACCTTAGTCTTGGAATCCTTCTCTTGTTGAAGTTGAATGTTTAATTCCTAGTTCTCTTTTTCAAGATACTTGTTCATTTCTAGAGAACATAAAAGTTCTCCTTCAATATCAACTTCACAATCATTTTCATCGAACTCCTGTCCATCTTCATCTACAAAGAAATCTCCTTCTACATTATCAATCTCAACAATAAAGTCATTGTCTTTATCATACTTTGTGTCAACCTTCAAAGGTGACTTAGGCAATGGCTCATCATTGGGCTTGACTGGAGTTTGTTGTACAGTTATTTGTTTGACAACTTTTCTTCCTTTATTTCTTCTACACTTTCCCATGCCACTCCACTATTAGGACCTACCCAAGCTGGTTAGACTTCTATAGGGAACCTACACTCTGATAGCACTTGTTGGAGTACAATACCACTAAGAGGGGGGGTGAATCAGTGGTATACTAATTTTAACAAGAACTTGAGACCTTGAAATAATCTTTCAAAACTTTGAAACAAAGGCAACTTCTATTGAATGGAGATGAGGCATCATATTATCTATGCACATCATGACAACTTTGGTTAAGTTAAGATAGGTATCATGACAACTAAAACTGACAGATCAATGTCAAGAATACATCAACACAATATTATGAAACAATCTAAGATAAGTATTGACTCATGGACATCAAACTTAAGAGTAAGGGTGTTCACATATTAGACACACAAGCATAGAGATATTAACTTATAAAGTTTGATTGACCATAATGAGGATGAGTAGAGAACATCATTTCAAACAATGATATATGATGAATATATGTTCATGCAGATGAAATTAACTTAGGATAACTTTAAAACTGAATGACACATGATAAGCAAATGAACATGAGGATCAAACACATCAGTGATAATAAAAACCCATAACACAAATATTGTCCTGAGTGGGAAACCCTCATGGGGAATAAAAACCACTCGAAATGCCTCATCGACTTAATCAAAATGTGATTCACTAGCAAATATAGATGCCTCATTGGTTGTTTGTGCTTCACTGGCTATTTGTGCCTCATTGGCTATTTGTGCCTCACTGGTTGTTTGTGCCTCACTGGTTGTTTGTGCCTCACTGGCATATTTCAATCAAATACAATGAATAATATGAGTCAATACAGAGGGTTACTCTGTTCCTCTACATTCCAATCCTTAACTATCTCATTATTTGAGACTCAAGCATCAATACAACAACTCATTTACACTCTGGTATAACCTTACAATAGCATCATTACAATAACTCATTAACACTCAAGTATAACCTTAATGATTGTGCAATAAACACAGATCATCAACCTCTTATTAGATGTTTTTAAAAAACCCTTTTTTATACAATATTACAAAGTCTTCTTTCTCTCATTAAATAGTTTGTGAATGTAACTGATCTTCTTCAATTGTATGAGACATTTTTTAACTGTAGTAGGATCTAACAAAGGAATGTGGTCAAGTAGACCCATATAGAACTTGTTACAAAGCCTTTAAATCTTTTACAATAATGAATCTTTAACCATTGTTTGAAACTCTTTAACCATAGTTTGAATCTTTAGTCACATTGATAACAAATAATCTTCAAACTATCTATTATAACTGCTACACCAAACTTTGTTTTCGACAACAATCAACAATATCTAGTTTATAATTTTCCAAACTATTTAAATGCCTTTTTCAAACTGAAGAAATAATCAAAACTACCTTCAAGTATTTGAGCAAGAAACCCTAGTGATAAATCATAAGAGTAAATTCTTCAAACCCTAACCATGGGTTTAACACAAGTCATCTCAAACTCTTCTGTCCACAACCAAGTATAAAGAAGTTACATAACAGATCATCCATGTCTATTAACTATTTTTCAATGAACAAAACTACTTTAACAACAAATACTTTTCAGTGCATATTCCAGATAGGGTTCAAGACTAGTATAAACCCTCATAAGCAAAGCAACAAAAATATTTCTTTTTCAGCCTTTTCAAAAATAGAGAATAAAATTTTATTTGACCAATCCCATATGAGAAGATAAAGAAAGATGTCACCTATTTTGATATGCCATAACTATCAAGAAGACTGTGCATAACTGTCACCTTTGACTCTCAAGCATCCCCATCATCATAACTGGTTTCACCTTTGACCAAGCATTGTCATTTCATAAAGGATCTCCATCATGATAACCAAAAACATCAATATTTTGCATAATGATTAAACCCTATGTCGAGAGATACATGATATATATCAAAGTTGCATAATGCAAAATGAAACCTCATCAAGCCTTTTTTCCATATTATTCCTTTTACTGCCTGTCCCGGTAAGCCCTAAAAGGCCCGGTGACTTAGAAGTTAAACCATCAACTTTTACCTTCTTTGAAGACCATAAACCTGTCCAACAGGTTAAATGACTTTAAGTGCCCGATGAATGTTTTATGCAAACCGAAGTTTTTCAAATGATTTTCAACTAAATGCCTTTTTAACAAATAATAATATACACTATGATGCCCCTCAAGTGAGTTAAATCACTTTAAAAATGATATGGTGGGCTTAAGCCTATTATAACCTTGCATTGTGTATAAATGAAAATCATAGCACTAAAAGACCTTGAGACCAAATTGTCTCATGATGCAAATGAAATCATAACACCAATTGATACATGAGAGCTCACTTGTAACACCAAACAAGGATACCAAAAATGAAACCATCACTGTAATGTCAAAAGATGAAACCAATGATATTATTATCAACAAGCACCTATAGAGCATAACACTCACTGTAACCAATATATTTGAAGTGCATGCCTTAGCCAAACAAGGAGACCATATATACAAACAAGGATGCCATATACCATATGCATCATAGTATGATACCATTACCATTACCATATAGAACCAATAACCTCTGTCCTGTAGAGCATAGCAAGTACCACAACCAACATGTACAACCAACATGTTTGATGTCTCTTCAAGACAGAACCCCATCAATACCAAGTGAACAACATTATGAGAATTATCAAGAACAAGAGCATTTGCATCAAATGCTAAACATCATGAATACCAATACCAATGCCAACTACCATATGATCCAACTATCATGAGCCATGCCACAAACCAAAGAGTTTGTGTATTTGTCATCAAGGACAACAACTGAGAGGGCAACAAGAATATGAGAGCACAATATTTCAAGGGTGGAATTCACAGAGTATGAGGCTACAAGTAGAACACAAATGTATTCTAATGAAACCTCAACATTTGTCTTCACCATTTAATTTTAAAGTCCTATTTTCATCCGTGACTATGAAACTCTTTGTTGCATACTTATAATCTTTGTTCTATTTTAATTTGTCATCAATTTTATACTCATGATTCTAAAATTTTGTGTTTGTTTTGAATTGCTCTATGTATTTTTAATGGTAAATATGTTCAAGTGTCTATTGAATTGTTTGGAATTTAAGTTCCTTAATTTTGTATTTTATAGTTTTCCACTAAAGTTTTACCTTTTGCTAAATTCTAAAAATTACTTGCATTTCTTATAACTTGAATTAAAATTGACCTTCAGTGCAAGGGTATTTTCAAAGTGTAAGGTGAAAATAACCATAGTTTGAGTTAATTTAATCACTTTATTTCATTTTTTTTACATCACAAATAAGGCCTTCCAAACTTTGAATTATTAGTGAAGCATGAGAGGATTCCATTTTGTGAAGTTGCATCATTGTATTATTGGAAATTGTAAAATATTAAAATGCCATTCTATCTTCAAATTATAAAATATTTGGCCATTCTATCTCCCAACCACATTGTAGATGTTTGAGTAGAGGACATATGCCAAATAGTATTGTGGATCTACCTCAAGAGCACACTTTATAGCTGTAATTCAAACTACAAATCTTAAATGGGATTGAAACCTCATTCAGAGTGGACCTTTAGATGCACATAAGTTTTGATATGGTTATAGTACCATAATTTGTTGATACAATTAGCCAATTCACCAAATATTAAAGTATGTGTTATATGGATGTTTAAATATTAGCTCTTAAATATTTATATAAAACACATGCTAAAAATAAGTACTCATTAGATCCCTCTCACTAAAGTTCTTGATGCTAGTTTTCGTCTAGCACATGATGATCTATTTTAAAACAAAAAATTAAGCATTGTCAAAATTGAGTCTTATTTATTAAAATTAAATAGAAGTGCTAAAATTAACCATTATGCAACCACCAAGCTAGAATATAACAAAAAAGTTTAAGATTGACAAATTCCAATCACATTTACATAAAAGGACAAATTACTTCCACCTAAGGAAGCAACTAGTTTTGCTATGTGTATCTTGTTATATTTGGATTCACAGTTACTAACTGTGGTATAATTTAATTGAACTTTTGAAAAGATAAATGGTCACGTTATATTTTTTATGTGTAATAAAGTTCACTTCTAAATTTGAATCAAAACATGAAAAAAAATTGAAATAGACAATTAAATTTAGTTTTCAATATTTATTTTACTTCATAGTAGAGATGGAGGTACTATAATATCATATTTAAATTGGTACTTTCTACCAATAAGAACAAAACAAAAATAATAAAAAAGTACATATACATCCACTACACAACCTTCATAGAGAATGGGATTGGAGGGAATCTTTTGGGGAAAAGGGAAGGGGTATAAAAATACTTTATTAAAAGATCTTTTCTCGAACAGTTTGATCAAGAATGACAATAATGTCATCCATGACTTTAAAACATCTTGTTCTACATTTTTTGTTGAAGCATAATACTCCAATAACAATTGAAAACCCAATTCCAATGCTCAGTCCAATTCCCACTCCCCACCATACATGTTCCTCCCACTCTTCTCCACTTACATCTTCACCATAAGTGTTGTTTGAAGAAGGAGAAGAGGAACAATTTATGTTTATTTGAATTCCACAAAGATCTCCATTATTTGAAAATGATCTTTCATCAAATGTTAACAATTGTCCTCCTTGTGGTATCCTACCTGAAAAATTATTAGAAGATATGTTCAAGTAACTCAAAAATGTGAGAGATTGTAGTTCTGCAGGAATAATTCCAATAAGATTATTCCTTGAAAGATCAAGTGACTCCAACTGCACAAGATTTCCAAAAGAAGAAGGAATTTTTCCACTGAGATGATCCCTTGACAAATTGAGAATCCTTAGACCAATGAGAAGTCCAATTTCTGGAGGAATATTGCCTGAGAAGTTGTTATTTGAGAGATCAAGACAACGAACCAATGCCAAAGATCTCACATACTCTAGAAATTGCCCTTTGTTGTTTATTTCCATTTTATCCAAATAAGGCACTGAGCCTGAATAAAAGTCATGTTCAAGGGCTTCTGCACTTTGTGTTTGATTTACCATTGCTCTCAAGTTTTTTAAGCTTCTTGGAATAGCTCCAGACAAATTGTTATTTGACAAAATCAATACTTGAAGATTTTGTAATTTTGTTAATTTTAATGGTATTCCACCTTCGAATTTATTAGATCTCAATACCAAAATTCGAAGACCAAATAAATTCCCTATCCAATTTGGGATGGTTCCTTGCATGTTATTATATCCCAAATCTAGAATCTCCAAAGAAGTACAACTTTTAAGTGATGATGGAATTGGCCCTTGTAGTCTGTTACCTCCCAATTTCAGTGTTTGAAGATAAACCATGCTGCTAAGCTCACCTTCCAGATTATTATTTTCCAGATTATTATTTTCTAGATCTAACACCTCTAATCCTGATGAGCAATTCCCAAAACTTGCAAAAATATTCCCTGTAAGCTTGTTATTTGACACATCTAGAACCCTCAAGCTATGGCCTTCACAAATACAATGTGGAAAGGCACCACTAATATTATTATTTGCAAGTAGCAAATAATTGAGTTTCCATTCACAAATAGAATGTGGAAAGGCACCACTAATATTATTATTAGCAAGTGACAAATACCTGAGTTGACTCTGGCCATATTTATCAATGTTTGTTGGAATGATGCCATCAAATTGATTCTCGGACATGTCCAAGAAATTCACATTAGGATGAGGCACAAAAATATTCCCTTGTAACTTATTTCTATGTAAGTCAACAATTTGAGCATTGAACTTACTGAACTTAGATGACAAAGGCCTTCCTCCAAATTGATTACATGAGAGATTGAGTGTGCCAAAGGGTGTACGGTCCCACAACCAATCTGGAATATTTCCGCTGAGAGAATTGTTAGACAAGTCTAGACTTTTTATGGTGTATTGAGTGGATATGAAAGCTGGGAAATCACCATCCATATTACAAGAACTCAAGTACAAATATTGAAGCTGGAATTTAGGGATCCATGAACCTTCAACTTTTACTTTCAAAAAATTGTTAGAAAGGTCCAAGCCACTAAGCTTTGTCAAATTTTCTAATTGAGAGAATAAGAATGTGCCACTCAAAGAATTATTACCAAGATAAAGCCAGACCAAAGATGAGAGGTTACCAAAAGTAGATGGCAAGCTTCCATTTAATTGGTTTGAACTGAGGGAAAGACCTGAAAGCTTTGATAGTCCACCTAAAGAGCTCCATGGAATGCTGCCTGTTAGTGAGTTTTCAGAAAGATCCAACTCTTGAAGCTGTGAGAGATTTCCAATAGAATTTGGAAGACTACCTCTTAGTGAGTTGCTAGAAAGATCCAATTCTTCAAGTTGAGAGAGATTTCCAATAGAATTTGGAATACTGCCTTGAACATTGTTATCATAAAAATATAAGCCAGTCAATGAAGACATATTTCCAATAGAATTTGGAATCAACCCTCCCACATTTGAAAATCCAATATAAAGGGCGCTGAGCTGGAAAGCATGTTGCGTAATGGAAGAGAGGTTGACTTTGAGATCTTTGTTGTCGAACAAGTCAAGGACCCTCAAGCGTGGAAGGCTTAAAACAGCAGAAGGGATGGAACCGTGGAAATCGCATTCTTCGAGGTCAAGGGAAACCAAAGATGTAAGATTTGAAATCCAGATGGGAAATGGCTGCTGCTGAGTAACAGTAAAGTAATTACCAACAAGGGCGAGATCGGAGAGGGAGGTGAGGTTTACAAGAGGAGAGACAAGTGTACCTGGCAGCTCAGACATGAAAAGTGATGTAAGATTGGGGAGGGACGCAACATTCTCTGCCACATCAACATTCTCTGTCATATTCACACCGGCCAGGCCAAGGTACTCCAACCCTCGCAAATTTCTTATCCACGAGCTCGACTGCCTCATCTCCATATCATAATTGCGGGAGATATCCAGAAATTTCAAGCCAGTCATGTTGCCAATCTCACTTGGAATTGGGCCGCTGAGATCAGAATTGTCGGAAATGTCCAGAAGTTTCAAGGCAGTCATGTTGCCAATCTCACTCGGAATTCGGCCGGTAAGACCACATCCATACAAGCTCAAATGCGTCAATTTGTTGAGGCTTGGAAGATGCAAAGGGATAGGAAGAGGATATAAGTCAATTTCAGTGAGGTCGAGGTACTCCAAATGCTGCAGTTGGAATAAAGCAGGGAATATTTGGCTGCTTGAATTCCTGACTACCACCGACAGATCATAAAAGGAGCTCAGATCCACACGAATCACGTGGCCAGTGCGCCTGTGGCATGTGATTCCCTTCCAAGAGCAGCAGTATAAGCCTTTCCATGACGCCAAGTAGTGATGAGGGCACTTCTTTCTTGAGGAATCGAGCAGCATGTGCCCACCATGGCCAGCAACAGCACCACCCAAACCATTCCTTTTCCCATCTTCAGACAGTGTTCAGACAGACCCTCTCAATACTTAGCACATTCCCACTCTACAATTCAACTTCCCAAATGACGCTTCTACTTGATGGAATGGGCTGAAAATTGAGGCGTATTTATAGGAGCTACATACCCCGTCAGTTGCGTTTATAGAATTTTCAACAGCAACCAAAGTCTTCAGAGTGTGGAAGATGTATTGAAATTCTTAAAATCATAGTTTTCAAAGTCTTTGAAAGTACAGAAAATATAGAGAAGGTAAGCAGCAATTATTTTCAAAGTCTTTCGGATGTGTGGAATTTTTAGATTAATTATAATTTTAGATATGTAATTTACAAGTGTCATAATCCATTTAGATATGTAATTTACAACTGTCATAATCCATTTAGATATGTATGGCTAAATTTTATTTTTTATTTATTGATGTGGTAAGAAATGAGAAAGATTGATAAAAGTAGTTATCTCATTGAAGTTGTAGTATTCAGCATGGAAAGATGTTAAAGAAATGAGAAAGATTGACGACTATTGATTTTGATTTTTAACAACCTTTCCTTTAATTTTTTTAATTAATTTCTTATCTTTGAGAGAAGATTAGTAGATTCAATAATAATCATGTATTGAATGATTACATCTAACATATTTTACAATTATTTTTATAGAATAGAAAATAACCACACTATACTTCAAGAAAACTACATTTTTCTCAATTTAATATTGTTAAAAACAACATATCTACAGATTTATAAGAATTATACTTTAAAAATACATCATATTCATTATTAAAAATATTTAAGTTTTTTTAAATAATTAACATATTAAGAATTTATTTTTTTCAAATGAAAATTTTTATATCAAATTCAAATAGTTTATATATTATGTTCTATCTTAATCTATCTATCTATTCATTTATATAATTCATTATAATTTATAATTGTTTTTTTTAATATTATGTCAAAAGTTATGTAATGACATGTCAAATTATTTAAAATTTAATAATAAACTTAGTACACTCCCACTCTTACAATTCAAGTTCCCAATGACGCACGGAATTGGGTGGAAATTGAGGAGTATTTGGAAATGACGTTTCTTACAAACTTTCAACAACCAAAGGCTTTGAAAATGATAGTTTCCAAAGTCTTGTTCAAAGTCAGTAATAATTTAGGCGTATTTATAGGAGCTACAAACCGTGTCAGTGGGGTTCATAGAATTTTCAAGGGGCAGCCAGAGTCTTGGAAAAAGCAGCGAAACTTCTAAATTGATAATTTTCAAAGTCCTTGTTCACATGTAGAAAATATGGCGAAGGTGAGCTGTTGTAATTTTTTCAGTCTTTGAAAAGTGAGAAAAATTTAGATAATCATAATCCATATTTAATTTACAACTGTCATAATTCATTTCGAAGGCGGGCAGTCCACATAGTATATAATATTATATAGACGCCATTTTTTTAAAATATAAAAGATAAATCTCCAAAATATATATAGATAAACTGAATAAACTTCTTATCACAAAAGTTCTTTGAGAAAGAAAATATGCATTAGCATACTTATATTTAAAAAAATATATCTAAAGTACGCCGAGAGATATCCTTCTCGAGGCGCTTATTTCACCTATGTGAGGTATATTGATTAAAAAATAGGCGCCTCGAGAAGGATATCTCTCGGCATACTTTAGATATATTTTTTTAAATATAGGTATGCTAGTAGCATCAGCACGGCAAGCCTAATTACAACTATAATGTATAATTATAAAAAATATTATAATTATATAATATAATATTATAATATAGATTACATATATTATTATAATATATTGTATAATAATTATAGTTATATATTATATTATATGAAAAATATATAATATACCTATATTATATTAATTATATAATATAATATATTATTATAATTATATATCTAACCTATATTATAATATTAGGGTTATGGTTTTAATCTAATTAGGGTTATCATTATGTTCATAGAAATATATGTTAAGTGTAGTGTATAGATCAAATAACTTGTCATAATTAGAGCTAGAGTTGGGGTTTGAATGAAGATTACATTCAGAATTAGGAGTTTGTTTAGGGATTGCTAGGGTTAGATATAGAATTATGATTATAATAACTTTTATTTTATCCCTAACTCTATCTTTATCATTTTAACCCTAACCCTAACCCCAACCTCAACCTTAATTCAAACCCTAACCCTAATTCTAACTCTGGAAACCCTCATTCTAACCTTAACCCATCATAAATTTGATCATAATTCCAACCCTAATTATTTTTCTAACTGTAATACTAACCCTAACCCTAATTCTAACCCTAATCCAAATAGTAATTCAAATCATAATTATAATTATAACCGTAACCCTAACCTTAATCCTAACACTAATGCTAACATAACTCTAATTGTAACCCTAACGATAACCTAATTCTATCCTAAATTTGAACTGTAACTCTAACCCCTACTCTAATTATATCCATAACCCTAATTTTGAACCTGGTCATAATTATATCCCTATCCCTAACCCTAACTATAACTCTAACCCTAAGAATTTCTTTTGTTACAAATATTTTCCCTAGTTGTAAACCTAATTCTAAACATAATCCTTAACCCTAACTATAATTCTATCTGAAATACTATTTCTTTCGCTATCCCTAACTCTATTACTAACTCTAACCCTAATTCTAACTATAATTGTAATCAAACCCATAATAATATCCCTAAACCTAATTGTAAACCCAACCCTTTGGTTATAGGATGATCATAGATTCATAAAGGCTTGAAGCTACATACTTCATACTATTTTTAAAGAGGCTACTCAGAGGTCTATACTGAGGGTAGTGAACAAAAACAACATTTAAGTAAAGAGGTCATCCTTATTTTTTATTTAACTATGCAATTCAATTATTTTACACTTTAAGGTTAGAATTAAGGTTATGGTTAGAATTAGAATTAGGGTTAGTATTAGGGATACAATTAGGGTTAGGGTACAATTACATTTAGGGAAAGGGTTATATCTTTAGAATTTGTGTTAGGATTAGGGTTAGAATTAAATTAGGGTTAGGGCTAAGCATATAAAATTTATTTGGTTATATATACCTTGATTGTAACCCTAACCCTAACCCTAATTTTATCCCTAACCCTAACCCTAATTCTAACCCTAAGAATAACCCCAACCCTAATTCTGACCCTAATTCTCATTGTCATTGTCACCCATCTTTAAACTATAACCTGAATTCTAATTATAATTTTAACCCTAATCCAAACCCTATTTTTATCTGCAATTCAAACCCTAACCCTAATCATACTCTAACCCTAACCCTAATTATAACCCTAACCATAATCTTAATATTAACCTTTACCCTAATTGAACTCTAACCTTAACCCTATTCAGAATTCTAATCATAACCCTATTTTACCCTACCTATAACCCTAATTTTTAATCTAACAATAACCCTATTTCTAACCCTTACTTTAATCTTAATTCTAACCCTAATTCTATCCTAAATTTGACCTATAATCCTAACCCTAATTGTATCATTAACCTTAAATTTTATATGATTAACCCTAACCCTAATTTAATTCTAACCCTAATCCTAACCCAAATTCTAAAGATATAACCCTTTCCCTAAATGTAATTATAACCCTAACTCTAATTGTATCCCTAATACTAACCCTAATTCTAATTCTAACTGTAACCTTAATTCTAACCTTAAAGCGTAAAATAATTGAATTGCATAATTAAATAAAAAATAAGGATGACCTCTTTACTTAAATGTTATTTTTGTTCACCACCCTCAGTATAGACCTCTTAGTAGCCTCTTTAAAAATAGTATGAAGTATGTAGCTTCAAGTGAGGAAGTAATTCTATCTAAATTATTTATGCCTTAAGTGAGGAAGTTATTTTATCTCTTTTCAATAGTTGGAAGTAGGTAAAGTATTAGATGCTTAATTATATAATGAAATTGCTACCTCTAGTTTTACCTTTTCCAGGACTTGTTTTGTAATTCTCTACTCATATTTTTATATCTTTGAAATTTTATTAAATTATGATAAGATTAATACCAACTAATGTACCAAGTAATCTTGTCTCATTAATACCAAGTAATTATGTCTACTTGTCCTTTAAAATAAATATTATAATTATATTATTAGTTTATATTGACAAATTTTTATATGTAGTATGATCTATATTTGCCCTTTAAAGGACTTTCTCATATTCTAGTGTTTATGAGCATTTATTAAAAAATCTTAATCTAACCCTTTAC
The DNA here is from genome assembly GCA_027924645.1 of Cunninghamia lanceolata. Taxonomy (NCBI): domain Eukaryota; kingdom Viridiplantae; phylum Streptophyta; class Pinopsida; order Cupressales; family Cupressaceae; genus Cunninghamia; species Cunninghamia lanceolata. The sequence goes on from BSBN01000070.1 coordinate 1,312,581, forward strand.
ACAAACTAATATACATTATTATTTAAAAATAAAACAATCATGTATTAAGCCTACATATAATTTAATTTACAAATGGAAATATATATAATTATAATTTTATTTTTAAAAAGTAAGACACAATTTGAAAGATTAATATGAAATTTTAATATCAAGATTCAACAATCTAAAACCAAAAATTTCTTCATAAATTATTTATGTAAAGTACGCCAAATACAAAAGTTAAGGATAATAATCCTTCACACAAACTAAAACCTAATTCAAAATAGAGACAAAAACATCAAGCCTTCATGAACTCAGCAACAATCTTGGAATAGTGAGTAACTACACGCTTTGCAAGCTCTTGAGGAAGACAAACCCTCACAGCTATCTGAATCTCTCTAATGTTGATGATATTCTTAATACAAAAGTTAAGGATAATAATCCTTCACACAAACTAAAACCTAATTCAAAATAGAGACAAAAACATCAAGCCTTCATGAACTCAGCAACAATCTTGGAATAGTGAGCAACTACATGCTTTGCAAGCTCTTGATGAAGATAAACCATCACAGCTGTCTGAATCTCTCTAATGTTGATGACATTCTTTTTGTTGTAGCAAGCAAATTTGGCTGCCTCTGTTGCAATTTTCTCAAACATCTCGTTGATAAACTTGTCCATAATTACCATAGCTTTGCTTGAAATATTGATATGTGAGTGCACTTGCTTGAGAGTTTTAAACAAGTAGATCTTAAAGATCCCATTATTCTTTTTATTTATTTTTTCTACAGATTTTTCAATCATGACCTCCTTCTCCACAATGGGCCTCTTCTCTATCCTTTTTGCCATCAATAAGCACTACAAAAATCATATTCTAAAATTAGAAATTAAATCTAAGTTAAGCTAAAAATAAAATTATAAACTCTAAACAAATTAAAATATAAATACTACTCTATGATAAATTTAAATTAAATGACACATGCACATCCACTAATTAAGGAATCTATTTTCTAGGATATGGTTTCTTAATAAAATGAATAAAGTAATTCTTTTTCTATTTGTAAGGATATGGTTACTTAATAAAATAAAATAAAGTTTTTTTTTATATTTTTTTGTAATTCTTTTCAAAATAAACCATGTGAGAAGACCCACAATCCTATTAAACATAACTATAAATTTTAAAATAAATATTGTATACTTTAATATTAAATTTATTATTATCATTTTAACATATTATATGTAACTATTCTAATAACAACTTAACCTATACTTTGTTTAAAATATAGCTTAAAACTTATTTTATATAAAACCTCTACTAATAATCATATTTAATTTGATATATATTATATACACCATATATGTTTTACCTAACATTATTAATTTTTAATTTAACTAAGTGATGCTTAAACCATTTGACTTTAACCAGTGTGCATTAATTTAATTTTAAATTCACAATTATAAAACAAGTTTGTATTTTAAACATCATACAAAATTTTCCCTAAAATTCTAATCTAACTACTCCACGTTAATTTAATTTTAAGTGAGATAAAAAAGGGAGATGTGGAGCTCTAATTTTAGTAAATATCAAAACTTACTAAAATGGTATAAAAAACATATAAGAACTCTAGTTTTACACTACTTTGTTTTAATTTTCTCCATTATTGTTTTTTTTTTCAGACGGTTGCTCTCAAATTTCTTCTTCTTGGTCTGCATTCCATTATTGTTTTTTAGGTGACTCAAATTTTCTTGGTGTGCATGGAGGGTTGCTCTCAAATTTTATTGTTTAGTTCTACATCTATCATTTTTATTGCAGGTGTAGGATTCATTAGGAAGATGGTATGCATGTAGGTGCTAAGAGGAAGGAAAATGAGATATTTGTATGCATGTAGGTGCTAAGAGCAAGGAAAATGAGATATTTAACAAAGATTTTAATTGGAGGGTACAAAATATTCCAAAAAAATTAGAGATTTAGAAACCTCAATTTTCTTAGTGGGGTTTACAATATAATCTGATTTTAATTATTTTAGGTCTATCATATATGGTGTCACAAGATATATATATATATATATATATATATATATATATATATATATATATATATATATATATATATATATATATATATATATATATATATATATATATATATATATATAACAAAAAAAAAATAGAAATGATGTATAGCATGGTTAAAGAATATGATTATTTTTACTCTTGTGCTATCTTTTTAAAAAAATAGAATACTCTTTAAATAAATAGAAAAACAAAAGCATTGATTTTTTAAATTATTTTTATTTTATGTTGTGCTATTATTTAAAATAGAATGTAGAGTAAAGTCTTTTAAAAAATTAGAACACTTTTATAAAAAAACAAAAGCATTGATTTTTTAAACTATTTTTACTCTATGTTGTGCTTTTAAAAAATAGAATGTAGAGTAAAGTCCATTGTAATTTCTATTTTGAGACTTTAAAATAACATTATAATATTATAATATGATATAATATTATAATATATTATTATATTATAATATGATATAATATTATAATATATTATACTATAATATAATATGATATATTGTAATAAAGTTGAAATCATATCTCAATGTCATTATAATAAAATACCAAAAAGAAATTATACTAAAATGAAATATATTTTGGAAAAAAAAATTCTTGCAGGCCTTTGATGATTTATGCAATGCTATTCTATTGGTACCTTCAACTCTCTTCAATGCTACCAAGTGGTGTGATATCTTCTTTATCACTGAACTGTGAGAAGATGGTGTCCAATTGGTTCTCCAGTTTCTCCAATTTCAATCTAATAAGTTGTCGAACCGAAGCAAAAATATGAAAAGAAATTATACTAAAATGAAATACATTTTGAAAAAAAAATTTCTTGCAAGCCTTTGATGATTTCTGCAATGCTATTCTATTGGCGCCTTCAGCTCTCTTCAATGCTACCAAGTGGTGTGATATCTTCTTTATCACTGAACCAGGACAAGATGGTGTCCAGTTGGTAACCTACAGGGTCTCCATTTTCAACCTGATAAGTTGCAAAACCAGAAGAGAGCAATATAAATAGAGATGAATGTAACTTTCTATTTAACTTCCATTGGCATATTGTTTATTTAAGAAGATATTCTTCTGATTGCCATCTGTTTACTGAACACTACTGACACCTAAAATTAGTCTCTCAACGTGCCCCACTCTTATGCCCCACTATGCACCTTAATGCATGTTCATTGAAGCATGCAGAGAGGTTGCCCATCTGTTTCTTTAATGCAAGTGTAATTGCAAGAAAGATTTAATTTTTAATGGAGGCACAACAATTAATGAAATTCATGTCCATTCGTTGTTCATCCATTTATATATTTTAAAATTATGGAATCTTATTTGTTATTTGTTATTTTGTTTACACATAAATTAGGGAATCTTTTAGCTCTTGTTCTCCACCACTGGTGTGACTGTAGGAACACCTCTCGGCATAATTATTTGAACGTCATTCTCCCATTTACGAGATGACAGTCTATAATGTATATAGAATATAGACAGTGCAATGTATATAGACACTGCATTTTAAACAAGTGCCACTAGAATATAGACACTGCAATGTATATAGAATATAGACACTGCATTTTAAACAAGTGCCACTAGTGGTCCGTATCTGCTTTGTAGTGTTGTTATTATAGTATTTGTTTAGTTGTAATTTTTTGTTGTTAATTATCTATTGGTTGTATATAGTATTTGTTTAGTTGTAATTTTTTTGGTGATTAGGTATTGATTGTATAAATAAATTGCATTCCAATAATTGAAAAATTAATTTTTGAAGAGTGTTGAAATGTCTTGGGTAAATAAAATTGAAATCTCAAAAATAATGTAAAAATAAAATAGGACTAAAATATTTCCTTAACTATAAAATTAAACAATACAAAGTCTATTAAATAACACAAATATCTCCTTAAAATGTAATCATACTAATACTTTTATAATTTAAAATGCATTAAAATATTGTAAGTTTTAAGAATAAAATAAAAAATGTAATAACATGGCGAAAAATATTAAGTGATACTGTAGATTTTTTAACTTTTGACTAAATAAAATTGAAATCCTAGATTTTTAACTCTTGAATAAATAAAATTGAAATCCCAAAAATAATCTAATTTCATAAAATAAAATGTGTAGAACCCTAACCCTAGTTGGGTGTGGAGAGATTTCAAATATCTGCCTAAGATATTAAAATGTAATAATATTGAATACTATTACAATTTAAAATGTATTAAAATATTGTAAGTTTGAAGAATAATTACACAATATAATAACAATAACATATTCATATTTAGATCACTAAGTATTTTATCTTAGTCACTTACTTTTTTGTTTAAGTAATAATAGTAAGTACTTTTAGAGAATATGATTTTAATTATTTTAGTAATAATTTTTCCTAAAGATAAAGAATTGTTTATCATTTCAAATTTGTAACTGTTTTGAAATGTCTTGGGTAAATAAAATTGAAATCTCAAAAATAATTTAATTTGGTAAAAATAAAATAGCACTAAAATATTTACTTAGCTATAAAACTAAACTTCACAAAACCTATTAAATAACACAAATATTTCCTTAACTATAAAACTAAACTTTACAAATCCTGCATATTTGTATTATGTGGAGAGCCCTAGCCTTAGTTGAGTGTATATAGATTTGAAATGTCTGCTTAAAATATTAAAATGGAATAATATTAATACAACAAAGAATAAAATAAAAAAAATTAATAACATGGCAAAATATTTTTCATGATACTGTAGATTTTTAACTTTTTAGTAAATAAAATTGAAATCCTAAAAATAATCTAATTTCATAAAATAAAATGTGTAGAGCCCTATATTTTTAATAGTATTATTAATATTATAACTTTGTCCCTTTGACAAAAAGTAATTTTTACTATAACTAATGAAGCAAAAAATTAAATTCATAAAAACTAATGATTCTTCCCTTTCATAATTATGGCCATCCATTTAGGCATGACTTAACTAATGGGAGACAAAATTTGTCTTCATAATTTGTTTACTTGCCACATCCTCCCCTCAAACCAAAATTATCTAGGCATTTATAGATTGTTGTTGCACTCTCAGACAATCTGCAAGAAGAGGTCATTTTTTTTCAGCCAATACAATACAGATAAATCATTTTTCAATATTTTTTTGTTAAAAATTTATCATGTTGACATAGGAAAAGTAAAAATTTAAATCAAATTTGCTTGACAAGAAAAATAATCCTGTCTTTTGATTGGTTTACAATCAATAGATTAAAGTACTTGCAATAGTACTGGTCGAAGGTAGGTACTAATAATAAAGATAAAGAGCATTGGCTAATGCTGAATACATCTTTAGAATGACAACTGTTGAGCATTGTTGTCTCTAAAAGGAGAATAAGATTACAACTTACTCCACTAGTTAAAAAAATCTACAAGCAACCATACTATCTGTTTTAAAAAAAGACCACTAAGAAGTGTACAAGAAATTGTGATATTTAATTTACAACTGTTATAATCCATTTTGAATGGTATGCATGGTTACATTTTATTTTTTTATTCATTGATGTGAAAAGCAATGAGTAAGATTGATAAAAATAGTCACTTCACTATATATTTTACAATTATTTTTATAAAATAGAAAATAATTAAACTCTATTATATAAAAAAGCTACATTTTTCTTAATTTAATATTGTTACAAATAATATATCTACAAATTTTTAAGATTTATATTTTGAAAAAACATCATATTCATTATTGAAAATGCTTAATTTTATTTAAATAATTGACATATTAAGAATTTAGTTTTTTAATGGAAGATTTTATATCAAATTCAAATAGTTTAATATATTATGTGATAATATTTTTTTTGAATTATTTATCTATCTATCTATTTATATTATTCATTATAGTATATAAATTATGTGTTTTTAATTATGACTTCAAGAGTTATGCTCATAGGTGTAATTAAATAGTAGTAATGGGCAGATTGTAATGGCATGACTCCTTAATTAAAATTTGATAGCCACTTACATGTTAAATTATTAATATTTAATAATAAACATATTATAGATATATAGGTAGAGAAATATATAGATAGATAGATATACTTGTAAAAAAAATGCGCTTTTCTTGTGCCTAGTCTAGGCTAATCAAATAAAATGCATACACATAAGATAAATAATTTGAGTGTCATATGTTGACAAGTTTAATTTTTATATTTCAATAGGAAATAGGGAGGTCAAGAACACTTAGCTCTATGAATGAGAAATGATGACAATCGATAAAGATTCTAAAATGTGTTGGTATTTTGCCTAAAAAAATGTGATCTCTTAGTCTAGAAGGTGCCTCTGGCTCTAGGCATAATTTATACTCTATTAGAGGATGGGTCCAAGGATCTAGTATAGGTGTGTGATCATGATCTAATCCTCTACACCCAAACTTATATTGCTCTTGATTTATAATTCTAATCTTCTACTCACTTTGTTGGTATTAGTTTACTCTACTTATCAACTTAGGGGACTACAACATTAAGAAATACCTTTGATAGGTTGTCATTGGGTCATTAGTAATATTCACCTAGACCAACCCCTTGAGAGCGAACAAGATCAAAGGCTACAAGAAAACTAGTTTTTCTACACCAATCTAAGTGTTTTGCTAGGTTTTAGGAGAGGAAGGTAAAGGGGGCTTAGTCTAGGATAATCTAATTAGATGCATACAGATAAGCATAAATCAACCTATACTAAGCATTCCACGGATATGATGCATCAAGTTTTCATATCAAAACATTTAGAAGCATTCAAAATTACTACAATCACATTTCTAATACATAGAAACATTATAACCATTAAATAAAAAACATAATATAAATTTAGATTTTCTAATGTCAATTTCTAAAACTCTAATATTCGCCTAGACCAACCCCTTGAGAGCGAACAAGATCAAAGGCTACAAGAAAACTAATTTTTCTACACCAATCTAAGTGTTTTGCTAGGTTTTAGGACAGAAAGGTAAAGGGGGCTTAGTCTAGGATAATCCAATTAGATGCATACAGATAAGCATAAATCAACCTATACTAAGCATTCCACGGATATGATGCATCAAGTTTTCATATCAAAACATTTAGAAGCATTCAAAATTACTACAATCACATTTCTAATACATAGAAACATTATAACCATTAAATAAAAAACATAATATAAATTTAGATTTTCTAATGTCAATTTCTAAAACTCTAATATTCGCCTAGACCAACCCCTTGAGAGCGAACAAGATCAAAGGCTACAAGAAAACTAATTTTTCTACACCAATCGAAGTGTTTTGCTAGGTTTTAGGAGAGAAAGGTAAAGGGGGCTTAGTCTAGGATAATCCAATTAGATGCATACAGATAAGCATAAATCAACCTATACTAAGCATTCCAAGGATATGATGCATCAAGTTTTCATATCAAAACATTTAGAAGCATTCAAAATTACTACAATCACATTTCAAATACATAGAAACATTATAACCATTAAATAAAAAACATAATATAAATTTAGATTTTCTAATGTCAATTTCTAAAACTCTAATATTCATGATTAGAGTGCTGAAAACCTCAAATAGATTCTCCAATTATAGCCATAATTCAAGAATGAAAAACAAGATTAGAATTCCCAAAAATCTAATATCCACATGTTTCTAATGTCTATTATACAAATAGATTCTCCTAGGAGATAGTAAACTGTCATCATCATTCATTCTAGTAACTAAGAAATATCTTTCTCTAAACTTAAGAGTATTTATAAATTTTCTAGTGCTAATAATTTTACCAAAATTCCATCATCATGAAGGATCTTCAAAGGTACCAAGGAAAGAAGCACCAAGACCAATTAGAGTGAGCTACCACTAGACCATATGATACAATTAATTTCTATGGATGCTTATGCAACTCTAGTCAACCCCAAGCTTACGAAGAGAGTCATGGATCCACAAACAATCATGTTTAATCTCAAAAATACTTAAAGGTCTCTCACAAGGTAAAATAATCCATTCAAAGGTCTCTCTCAACACTCAAAAAAGGATTATACAAGATTTTCGTTGCAATCCACTCGTGGATTCACACAAGGATTGCCTACAACTAAATTGCTCTTAGTTTAACACAAGAATTTCTCACAACCAACATAAAACCTTGCAGCAATAAATCAAGGGTTTACTCAAAATCATTGTTACATCCCCAATTTTGACTATGTTTAACTTTTACTTTTTATGTGATATACTAGATAAGTAATCATAGATTAATCATTTGATGTTTATAGAAAATGTAAAGATAAATGATTGATTATATGGATTATGATTAATGCTTAGATTTAGATCTGAGATTACATGTTGATTAAGATTATTTTAGCGTGATGTTTAATGATTTATTGATGATACACTAATCATAGTTGTATGATTGTGAGTGTAACCAAGAAAAGAGATTTCCAATTCCAAGACAAGAAGGAGAGTATATCACCCGGGAGAAGAAATAGATGTTGTGGAAAAAGTTAGGTGGCTATTTGAGTTTCAAAGTTGTTCTTTATGTGAATCGTCGTGAGACAGAGTATGTATTAGTTGTCTACCCTTATTTAGTCAGTTTCAATTCGATTATTATTATTTTTTCGAGTAAGGATTTTTTTGACATCAAACGTTGTTTAATTTGGTCTTGTGATAGACGTTTTGGAGCTTATGGTTTAACCATTCTTCTCATAGGGAAGTTTTTGACCATGTTTCTTTCTTTGCTTGTCGACTGTTGTTGACGTCAACAAGAGGTTGCAAAAGGAGAGAAGATCTTGACCCCATTGTTGCAACTTGCAAATGGTAATTTTCATCATTCTTAGAATGGTGTTTCTACAATTAATTTGTTATTTTGTATTTATTTAAATGTATATTTTGATAATATATGTATATTATGTCTTCCTTACATGTTTTAAACACTTACCATCACGAGTAGATAGCTATCAATGGTTTTGATAACCATAACCTCGAGGTGGTGCCACAAGGGGGCACATGTTCCCTACACTACCATGAAAGATGGGAAGAGTGGGAGGAATCCTTGGTTTGTTGGGATCTGCATGCTCATTTTGAGGAGCTTTCGATGGTAATGCTCTCAAGAGTGTGTATTATGGGCTCTCAGGTGCGGGGGGTCAGTTAGTTACTATTATATTTTCCATTGTGAATGGGGAGTGGTTTTCATTTGGCTATGGATAATAGAGTGAAGGATGGACTATGCTTGGAGATAGAAAGAAGGATTAAGGAAGCTTGAGTCGTGAGCCTACAGACCTAAAGAGGACCATGTTTAAACCTTGTTAGGTAATTTCTTAATGTTGGTCGTAGCCATGGTGCTGGATACTTAATATATTTATTTATTATATATATACATTTTCTTGTGTATGGGGATGACTGAGTAAGCTGATACCATTCCTTTTCTTTCATAATAGTTGTTCGATATCTGGCCTTGTATATTGTAATTTATACTGTAAAACTTGATAGGCCACGGGCTGTATATCATTAACTTGTTTGTTTTGAATAAGCTGGGAATAAATGCTTAGAGACAAGCTCTTTCCAATCAGTAAAGACTGTATGCCATGTTTGAATGATAACTTTTGTACAATCATTCTATAACGCACTCGATTGTAATGAGAATGCAGTCAACTCCTCTTGGCCAAGGAAGCCTTTTATTCATTAAGTAAACCAATATTTTAGCAATCTCTCATCAAGATGAGAGCAGGGTGCCATAGTGAAGAAAGTCTGAGGTATGTAATATCTAGTGAGGCTCTATATAACATTAGATACTTAACCTTTCTTTTGTATAGCCAGCCTGAGTCGGGGTTAAATACCTGAGCCCAATTATGAGTGGGTGACTGGTATGATACTCATATTGTTGCTATTGACTAATGTTATTTTGATATGTTAACAATACTACCTTGGCATAATCTTGGAGATCTATAGATTCAAAACATGCCATTCTATGTCATTCCTTTGGTGGTAAAATGGTAAGCTATTTGTTTCAAAGCCTAGCTTTAAAAGATATGTGTATGAAGTATGTCAAGAAACCTTTTTTTCGGTAAGGGACTCTTTATTATTCCTTTGGGTATGTCATGGGATTAGAAAAGATGTTTACTAAGAATCTTGTATACATGCATACTGAACATGCAAATGTTTTCATAAGAATATGATTGTCATGTATATAGACATTAAATTATCACATTGGATTAGAAGGGAATCCAATAACTAAATTAATTGTCTTGGACAAACAATGATTGTTCTATCAAAATATTATCAGTGTCAATACTAGACACCTGAAACCAAAAAATACTTACATGTTTAACTTGTGAATCATGAAATAGACTGACATGGATTAATAGATTTCACATTGATGTGGCAACCAGTAAACTTCTCTAAAAGGTTGGAAGACCTCTATGATATTTATTTGGTCTTGTACTCCAGAGTTCGGAGTAGAAAATGAAAGTTAGTGACACTTTGAGTAAGAATTACCTATATATTTGGTAATGGATTTAGTAAACGAATCTTACTGTTGGATGATAACTTCTAATTCAAGTTAGATGTGGGTGAACAATCGACTAAATTCATTGTGAACGTCTATGTATATGAAATCTTTGGCCAATGTAATGCATCCATCTATGCATGCATTAGTCGGTTCACTATGCTCTAGATGGCATAACCTTCCAGTAGTGCCATACATAGTTAGAGTGGATCTATAGTTGTATGCATGTGTAGAGTTATGAAGGACACACCACTAGAGACACAAATGGAAAACCTATTGGTTTCTTATATCTATTTCCTTTGTGAAGGGAAGGGCCACTTCTAGGGAGGAAGTTATGCGGGAGATCGCCGGTCTGTGGTTGGAGGAAAAGCACTCTGGTAATGCTCTCCTTCCCAAGAAGATGACAAGCTGAGACTTATGAAGACAAATATCAAAACTCCAGATGTGGTATATTAAATTATATGACTTGATAGTCAAATTCTATGTAAACTTGACATTATTTCCATTAGCAAATATTATGATTGTAAAGTGAAGGAATTCACTAACATGCTAGCTTGAAACATGTTTTACATTTTCAATTTGAAAATGATAGCACAAAAACCACAATCATCTTCTTCTTCCACTATTTCTATCCTCAACTACAAAGCACCAAGCTCTTATAACCCCTAAAGATCTTAGGAACTACAAGATTACACAATAACAATACAAGAAAGCAATTCATATATTCAAATTCAGTTTCCACCAGGCGACAAGAACATACATCTGACTATGTAGCGATAGGCCCTTATTTTAATAGATAACAAACATAATCTAACATGAATAGCTAAGAGACCTCAATAACAAACATTGCTTCATTCATTTACATAATGATGTTTACATTGTTAATATCTATTTCTAGATTGCAGCTCTAATATATCTACACTTATTCTATCTTCCCTATCTACTTCAACCTGCACGGGGTCTTTTCCTCTACATAAAAGTTTATGAATTTTCTCATGCTCTCTTTCTTCATTCAATCAACATCTGGTCACCTTCCTTATTAATCCCTTCAGTCTACATCATTTCCTTCTTTTATCCTTACCTTCCTTATTCCTCCTGCTATGGGCCTGTATTGATCAGCCTCCTTGAGTTGGCTTCACTCCTTTTCGGCCTCCCACTAACCTCTCTCTGAACGACCCTTTATACTTTGGCATTTCTTCCCATACTCTGATTTACAACCTTTCCTTGTTTTATATACGGCCTTCTCTATTTATCTGCACGACCTCCTTCTAGAGTCTTCTATATCTGTTCGGCCTAGTCATACCTTTTCCAATCATTCTATTGGCCTTTTATTTCCTTTTATACTAAATTGACCTTCATTAATTTGCCTCTCTTCGATCTTCAATTTACAGCTGACTCACTGCCTTTTAGTTCGGTCTTCTTCCTCTTTCGGCCTCAATTATGATTAGCCTATTTTCTCTTCTTTTCAACCTTCCTCCCTCTCCATATTGGCCTCCGCCTTTTTATTGTATTGCTACTGGGCTTTTCTTTATCATCACCCCCTTACCATACTTTTGGCCTCCTCCATATTTTGACCATCACTTGCCTCTTAATGGCTGCCTCTTCTCATAACCGTTCATCATGATGGATTCTTTCTTTGCTTCTGGCCCTAACAGCTTCTCACCAACCTTCACCAAACCACTGCTCTATCCCACATGATGTCACTTTCAAAAATAACTTCCTTCATTATTCTTTTCCATCATTCATAACTGAAGTTGAATATGTCTACTCAATAAACGTAACTGACTCTTTTAACTACTCACTAATCTATAACTATTCATTTCCTTTTGCTGAAGGCAAACATATCAAAATATTAAGCTCCCTTCCTACTGATAGTTTTCCAGAAGATTCTGCAACTGACTATAGTAACTGTTCGTTTACCCAATCTTGTCCACTTCCTGCAACTGTTACAATGTCCTCAACTCATTCAGGTCTCTTGATAATTAACTATTAATGTTCCTGTCACTGTGGCGATAGGAACTTCCTTCCACCTGAAACCTGTCATCTGACCCATTACATCAAACCCAAAATCAACTCCTAACACAAATTTTGAAAATTTAAGAAGATGCCCCTACATCAAACTCCCCAAGGGACAAAAATTTCATGTGCTCCTGCACATGAGGATAATAATCAAAACTTAGCTATCTAGTTTCCTTTCTTCCGCTTCTTCCACAATCTTTTTGGTACAGTTATCATATTTCTCCAACATTGTTGTGCCATTTCCAACGCTCCATTCATAACTAGTTTCCTCCAAAGTTTCATTTCCCACTCAGCCACATATAGATCAATGCAAATGACTTTAAATAGACTATCCAACTATCCTTCAATCTAATCAAATTCATATTTCAACAACAACTTCTCTTCGACTTCACCATATGTATTATAACTCATAAAATTCTTACAAAAATTTGTATATCTCTCTTCATAATTTTGTCCTAACTCCTCACTACTCCACAAATCAAAATAAAGCAAAACAATGTACTCATATAGGACCGAGAATTTTACCTCTTCTTGTAGCTCTGCAATAACCCCTTTATCATAAGCCTCTATCCTCATTTCCACGTCTCCCACTGATTCATTTGTCTTCAGGTTTCCATCAACATATTCTTTCATTTTAGTTATTGCACATTTTGTGGATTCATCTTCAACCAGATTATCTGTTGTCCTCTTATTCTAAATTATATTCTCACCTCCAAGAGCTTCACAAATTCTTATTTCTTCAACCTCTACAATAGCGGCAAGCTCACTCTTTGCCTCTTCTTGGTTTTCCTCATTCCAGGTTATTTCTACTCTGTTTTGTCCTTCATTCTTCTTACCCCTTGAGCTTTTCAATTGGCCTCTGTTTATTTCCTTGTTTCCTTTTATATTTCTTTCTGCTCATTTCTTTCTCATCTACAAGCCTCCACAACTCCATTTCATATTCATAAATGCCAACTGCATCATTCATGTCTACACTCTTCTCATCTTTGTCCATCAAAATTTTATCTTCAACTATAAATTGAAAATTTTCAAAAGTTATTTGTTTACCTTTCATCTTGCACACATCCTCCTCTATCTTCTTCCAAGCTGCTCCATTCTCCATCTGCTTTGGTATGATGCTAGTCAATACCTTTGTGTCTTCATCTTCTCCTTTCCGTTGCTTTGGTTCTCTTGCATGCTTCTTCACACAATCACTTTCCTTTCTAGCTTCATGGTGTAACAATATTTCTTCATTTTCCTTAAACTCTTCTTTACAAGTTTCAGCTTGTTGTATGTGACCATCCTGCTGCAAACTTAACTCTATCTCCTTCATCTTATTCTCTTTTTCATGTTTTCTATTCTCTTGAGAGATTTTCTTCTCACCGCATCCTACTGCACCAACTTCCCTTGCTGTTGTCTCAGACTTCACCCTCCATACTTGGCTTCCTGCAGTTCCAAACTGCTGACTTCTTATTGCTGCACCTTTCTTCCATGATCTATGATCTATTTGCTGCCTTAAAACACTTTCATTATACTTCTTTTCTTTCCAACTTGTCCTCTCATATTGGTTCTTCTTTAATTCGGTCATGCCTCCCATGATTGAAATAGGTTTACTATCATAAACTTCATCATAACCAGCATCTTGTTTACTCTTTCTATGCTGCCTCTTAAACCAATTTGGCACTATATAACCATGGTTTTCTTTCTTTCCTCTATCAACTTGCATAACCCTATTCTTAATTTCACATCTATGACCAAAATCAACATTTGTACTCACATGTACCTCTTCTTTATCTCGTTGTCCAGGCTTGCTATCATCCTTGTCTTCATTGCTTGTCAGCTTGTCTTCCTCATAGGCTTCCTCCCCTTCATCTGTAACATCTTTTAGGGCATCTTGAAATTCATAATCAACCTTAACATCTATATTCTCATCTAAAATCAATGTCATACTATTCTCTTCTACACATTTAAGTTCTTTGTATTGTACCTCCTCCTACTGTTCTGTTGCAATTCGTTCATGCATACCAGCTACTGCAATATGGTTTCATCTTCTCTCATCTTCACCTCTTTCCTCGAGTGCTTTTCTTGCCCCATATTTCGTTACCTTCAAGGTCCCATTCTTGACCTTCCTCAACACATTATTCATACCTGCACACAAATCTGCAAACATAATATTAGCACACAAAATAAGAGACCACAATGTCTCAATTAATGCTCTCTTCATGAGTAAGTGCAAGAAGATTGGGGGCCAAAAAGGGGTCTTAAGTGGCCACTTTTTTTCTAAAATCAGGAAATGATGGCCTTGGATGAGAAATTGAGCATAGTTACAATCAAAATTTGGAGATGCAACCAAAACAATGTTCGTAGTGCTCCAAGTCTACTTTCTAAACTATTATTTTTTTTAAAAAATGGCATAGATTAAGGGGTTCAAAAGAGGGAGCCATAGAAATTGGTGTTGTTTCTGTCAAAAAAACATAACATAGCATGTTTTGTGGCTCCCTCAAAAGGTTAACTTTTTTTTGCTATTTTTAAAATCGCTTCAGTGAGAAATTAGCTAACAGCATGTAGTTTATGCCTGATTTTTTTGATATTTTTTTGATGAATATTTTATTTTTTACTATTTTTCAAAGTGGACACATCCTAAAAAATAGAATTTTGGCTGTGCTACCCCTATAAATTTTGAAAACTAAATGAAAATCATTTTTTCTTTTTTTTAATATGTGTAGAATGGAGTCTAGTTTCTAAATATGTCATTTTTTTGAAATTTCAATGAATGGTTAGTTTACAATGAAAAAAAGACCAAATAGTGGTTTTTGCCCAAAATCGGACACACAAACAAAAGAAACTAAAGATGAAAGGCTTAACATTGTCAAAATATGAAAAAAATTACATTGTTAAATAGCTAAGAGAAAGCCTAACATTATCCAGGTGTTTGATTTGTTTGACTTTGAAACACGTGCAAATCTGAGGGTTAGCACGAACAAAATTATGTGAAATCTTGAAGAATCTGCAAAAACACGTTTGTGGATGTTGAAAAGGCACTCCAAGCCTTTGGGTTGGAAATCCAAAGCAAATCCCAAGCCCAAGGCTTGGGATTCCCAAAGCACAACATAACGCGAGCGCATTATAATGCGAGCGCGTTATGTTGTGCTTTTTTGCTTTTTTGCATGTTTACCGGCATTTTCCCAGTTCGACATAACACAAGCGCGTTATGTCTTTCTTTGAATGAGATATGTTCAAATTTCATAAGTATGTTTCATGGATGTTTATATCTATTCTTGTAGGTATGTATGCATGCTTGTATGTATGTACACATATGCATGCTTGTATGTATGCATCTTTGTATGTATGTATGTTTGTATGTATGCATGTATGTATGTATGCATCTTTGTATGTATGTATGTTTGTATGTATGCATGTATGTATGTAAGTGTTTTGGGTTTAGTGTATATAAGGACCTGAGCCTGTATAGTTTTGAGGGTTGAGGGTTGAGGGATTAGGGCTTACGTAATAGGTAGAGGGTAGAGGGTTGAGGGTTACAGTTGAGGGTTAATATTCAGGTTGTTGAGTTTATAAGATTAAGTGTGTAAGGCGTGGGGATTAGGGTTTAGGGTTTACGATATGGATTGAGGGTATATAAGGCATAGGGTGACTTGGGTTGAGAGCACGTATGGTTTAGGTTTAATTTAAGTATAGGGTTGAGCCACAATATTCGAGGTTTAGGATATAAGGGTGAGGTTATATGGTCTAGGGATGAGGGTTTGAGGGTGTAGGCTTCAAGATTAAGGTATAGGGTTTATGATTGAGATATTAGGGCTTAAGTATATTGTTGAGGGTATAGGGTTGAGGGTTTAGGGATAGGTTTTAGGGTTTAAGGTTTAAGGGTTAAGGGTTGAGGGATAGGGTTTAAGGTTTAGGGGTAAGGGATTAGGGTTTAAGGTATAGTGTCTTGGGTTGAGGGTTTAGGAATAGGGATAGCATTTAGGGTTTCAAGACGAGGGATTAGGGTTGAGGGTTGAGGGTTAAGGGATTAAGGTTTAAGGTATAACTTGCTGAGGGTTGAGTGTTTAAGGATAGGGTTTAGGGTTTAGGGTTGAGGGATTAGGGTTTAGAGTTAAGGGATTAGGGTTTAAGGAATAGTGTTGAGTGTTGAGGGTTTAGGGATAGGGTTTAGGGTTGAGGGATTATGGTTTAGGGTTGATGGATTAGGGTTTAAGGAATATTGTTGAGGGTTGAGGGTTTAGGAATATGGTTTAGGGTAGAGGGATTCAGGTTTAGGGTTGACAGATTAGGGTTTAGGGTTGACGGATTAGGGTTTAATGTTGAGAGTTGAGGGTTGAGGATTGAGGGTTTAGGGATAGGGTTGATGGTCAATGGATTAGGGTTAAAGTAGAGTGTTGAGGGTAGAGGGATCAGGGATAGGGTTTAGGGTTGAAGGTTTAACGATTGAGGGTTGAGGCTTTAGGGTTGAGGGTTAAGGGATTGGGGTTTAATATATAGTGTTGAGCGTCGAGGGTTTATGGATAGGTTTTAAGGTTTAAGTGTTAAGGGTTGAGGTATAGGGTTTAGGGTTTAGGGATAAGGGATTAGGGTTTAAGGTATAGTGTTGAGGGTTGAGGGTTTAGGAATAGGGATAGCGTTTAGGGTTTAGGGATGAGGGATTAGGGTTGAGGGTTGAGCGATTAGGGTTTAAGGTATAGTGTCGAGGGTTGAGGGTTTATTGATAGTGTTTAGGGTTAAGGGTTGAGGGATTAGGTTTTAGGTTGATGGATTAGGGTTTAAGGTATAGTGTTGAGGGTTGAGGGTTTAGGGATAGGGTTTAGGGTTGGTGGATTAGCATTTAATGTTGAGGTTAGGGTTAGAGTGTCAAGGGTAGAGGGACTAGGGATAGGGTTTAGGGTTGAAGGTTTAAGGATTGAGGGTTGAGGTTTTAGGGATGAGGGTTTAAGGCTTAAGATATAGTGTCGAGTGTTGAGGGTGTAGGGGTAGGGTTTAAGTTTTAAGGGTTAAGGGTTGAGGGATAGGGATTAGGGTTTAAGGTATAGTGTTAAGGGTTGATAGTTTAGAGAGAGGGTTTAGGTTTGAGGGATTAGGGTTTAGGGTTGATGAATTAGGGTTTAATGTTGAGAGTTAAGGGTTGAGGGTTGAGGGTTGAGGGATAGGGTTGATGGTCAAGGGATTAGGGTTAAAGTAGAGTGTCGAGGGTAGAGGGATTAGGGATAAGGTTTAAGGTTGAAGGTTTAAGGATTTAGGGTTGAGGCTTTAGGGATGAGGGTTAAGGGATTAGGGTTTAAGATATAGTGTCGAGTGTCGAGGGTGTAGGGATAGGTTTTAGGGTTCAAGTTTTAAGGGTTAAGGGTTGAGGGATAGTATCGATCCCATTGAGGGTTTAGGAATAGGGATAGTGTTTAGGGTTTAGGGATGAGGGATTAGGGTTGAGGGTTGATGGATTAGGGTTGAGGGTTGATGGATTAGGGCTTAAGGATAGGGTTTAGGGTTGAGGGATAAGGGTTTAAGGTATAGTGTTGAGGGTTTAGAGATAGGGTTTAGGGTTAAGGGATTAGAGCTAAGAGTTGAGGGATTAGGGTTTGACGTTGAGTGTTGAGGGTTGAGGTTTTAGGGTTGAGGGTTTAGGGATAGGGTTGAGGGTCGAGGGATCAGAGTTAAGGGTTGAGGGATTAGGGTTTGATGTTGAAGGTTGAGTACATTGAGGTTCGAGGGTTGAGGGTTTAGGGATAGGGTTGAGGGTCAAGGGATTAGGGTTAAAGTAGAGTGTCGAGGGTATAAGAATTAGGGATAGGGTTGGAGGGTTTAGGGATAAGGGATTAGGGTTTAAGGTATAGTATCAAGCCCGTTGAGAGTTTAGGAATAGGGATAGTGTTTAGGGTTTAGGGATGATGGATTAGAGTTGAGGGTTGAGGGATTACGGTTGAGGGTTGAGGGATTACGGTTTAGGGTTGAGGGTTGAGGGATTAGGGTTTAAGGTATAGTGTTGAGGGTTTAGGGATGAGGGATTAGAGTGAAGGGTTGAGGATTAGGATTTGACATTGAGGGTTGAGGGTTGAGGCTTTAGGGTTTAGGGTTTAGGGATAGGGTTGAGGGTCAAGGGATTAGAGTTAAGGGTTGAGGGATTAGGGTTTGACGTTGAGGGTTGAGGGTTGAGGTTCAAGGGTCGAGGGTTTAGGGATAGGGTTGAGAGTCGAGGGATTAGGGTTAAAGTAGAGTGTCGAGGGTATAAGGATTACGGATAGGGTTGGAGGGTTTAGGGATAAGGGATTAGGGTTTAAGGTATAGTATTGAGCCCATTGAGGGTTTAGGAATAGGGATAGTGTTTAGGGTTTAGGGATAGGGTTTACGGTTGAGGGATTAGAGTTAAGGGTTGAGGGATTAGGGTTTGACATTGAGTGTTGAGGGTTGAGGTTTTAGGGTTGACAGTTTAGGGATAGGGTTGAGGGTCGAGGGATTAGAGTTAATGGTTGAGGGATTAAGGTTTGACGTTGAGGGTTAAGTACATTGAGGTTTGAGGGTTAAGGGTTTAGGGATAGGGTTGAGGGTCGAGGGATTAGGGTTAAAGTAGAGTGTTGAGGGTATAAGCATTAGGGATAGGGTTGGAGGGTTTAGGGATAAGGGATTAGGGTTTAAGTTATAGTATCGAGCCCATTGAGGATTTAGGAATAGGGATAGCATTTAGAGTTTAGGGATGAGGGATTAGAATTGAGGGTTGAGGGATTAAGGTTGAGGGATTAGGGTTTAGGGATAAGGTTTAGGGTTGAGGGTATAGTGTTGAGGGTTTAGGGATAGGGTTTAGGGTTGAGGGATTAGAGTGAAGGGTTAAGGGATTAGGATTTGACGTTGAGGGTTAAGGGTTGAGGCTTTAGGGTTTAGGGATAGGGTTGCGGGTCGAGGGATTAGAGTTAAGGGTTGAGGGATTAGGGTTTGATGTTGAGGGTTGAGAGTTGAGGGTTAAGGTTCGAGGGTCGAGGGTTTAGGGATAGAGTTGAGGGTCAAGGGATTATGGTTAAAGTAGAGTGTCAAGGGTATAAGGATTAGGGGTAGGGTTGGAAGGTTTAGGGATAAGGGATTAGGGTTTAAGGTATAGTATTGAGCCCGTTGAGGGTTTAGGAATAGGGATAGCATTTAGGGTTTAGGGATGAGGGATTAGAGTTGAGGGTTGAGGGTTGAGGGATTAGGGTTTAGGGATAAGGTTTAGGGTTGAGTGTTGAGGGATTAGGATTTAAGGTATAGTATCGAGCCTGTTGAGGGTTTAGGGATGAGGGATTAGAGTTGAGGGTTGAGGGATTAGGGTTGAGGGATGAGGGCTTAGGGTTTAGGGATAAGGTTTAGGGTTGAGGGTTGAGGGATTAGGGTTTAAGGTATAGTGTTGAGAGTTTAGGGATAGGGTTTAGGGTTGAGGGATTAGAGTGAAGGGTTGATGGATTAGGATTTGACGTTGAGGGTTGAGGGTTGAGGCTTTAGGGTTTAGGGTTTAGGGATAGGGTTTAGGGTCGAGGGATTAGAGTTAAGGGTTGAGGGATTAGGGTTTGACATTGAGGGTTGAGGTTCGAGGGTCAAGGGTTTAGGGATAGGGTTGAGGTTCGAGGGATTAGGGTTAAAGTAGAGTGTCAAGGGTATAAGGATTTGGGATAGGGTTGGAGGGTTTAGGAATAAGGTATTAGGGTTTAAGGTATGGTATCAAGCCCATTGAGGGTTTAGGAATAGGGATAGTGTTTAGGGTTTAGGGTTGAGGGATTAGAGTTAAGGGTTGAGGGATTAGGGTTTAACGTTGAGTGTTGAGGGTTGAGGTTTTAGGGTTGAGGGTTTAGGGATAGGGTTGAGTGTTAAGGGTTTAGGTTTTAGGGTTGAGGGTCGAGGGTTTAGGGATAGGGTTTAGGGTTGAGGGATTAGAGTGAACGGTTGAGGGATTAGGATTTGACGTTGAGGGTTGAGGGTTGAGGGTTGAGGTTTTAGGGTTTAGGGTTTAGGGATAGGGTTGAGGGTCGAGGGATTACAATTAAGGGTTGAGGGATTAGGGTTTGACATTGAGGGTTGAGGGTTGAGGGTTGAGGTTCAAGGGTTGAGGGTTTCAGGATAGGGTTCAGGGTCGAGGGATTAGGGTTAAAGTAGAGTGTCAAGGGTATAAGGATTAGGGATAAGGTTGGAGGGTTTAGGGATAAGGGATTAGGGTTTAAGGTATAGTATCAAGTCCATTGAGGGTTTAGGAATAGGGATAGTGTTTAGGGTTTAGGGATGAGGGATTAGAGTCAAAGGTTGAGGGATTAGGGTTTAGGGATAAGGTTTAGGGTTGAGGTAGACAAGGAGCGACTTAGAGACATAGAGAGGGGAGAGGTAGAGAGGTAGAGAGGTGAGGGGGAGAGATAAGTGAGATATAGAACATGAGCTAATGGAACTAGAGGTGAGATATTTTAAAGGTGCTATTGAAGGTGAGATAGGCACAAATATTTATGGATCAATCTATAGCAGGACAAAACATGAGTGCGTTATAACGCGAGCGCATTATAATGCGCTCACATTTTGTCCTGCTATAGAAATGGTAAAAAAGGGTTGACCCCTGTGATCTAGGCCCACATGCTCTATTTTCATGCTAATTATGTGCGTGCTCTGACAAAAAAGAAGTGCTTTCATGCTGTTGGGAAGTTCACATGCACATTTTACACATTCTACCACCTTTGCATGATCTTTCCACCACCTTTTCTACTTTGCCAACTTAAGGAGGAGGAAATAACATAGTTTTCACACCAAGTTTGATATATATCTATTCAAGTTTCAATTTTTGTAGTGTTGCAATGTTAATTGTGATTCAATTTTAGGAATTTAACATTATAGATTGGTTAATAGTATTGTTGTTAGTAATTATATTTGAGTGTTATTCAATTTAACATTGAAAAGGAAGCAATTGGTGAAAAACTCAAATTGTTGAGGAGTTTGATGCAAGAAGAAAAAAATACTACATAATTGGGTACTCTCTCCATTTGAATCTTCATTTTTTAGGTATGTCAAGTCTTTACATGCATGGTCTTTACATTTTCCTTAATTCTATTTCAATTACTTTATCATGCTTTATCATACATGTTTAAAATACACATTCCCAATCAAGAAAGCAGCCTACAATCTCACATGATGCCATGTATATTTTCTACACTTGGGCTCTTTAATAATTATGTGTAATAAACAAACCTTAACATACCATGATGTCAAACTATACAAGAATCAATCCTTACAACATAAAAAAAATACAATCCCACTATTATCTTGTCATATTAACAAGCTAAAATACAAATGAATAGGTGCCAAGATCATACAAGTATGCACATGACATGATGATTTGTATGCACATATCTTGGTCTAGGACATTCCTTACGCACCTATTCATGATGATTTGTACATGCACATGACAAAACAATTGTTGTCTATTCCTTCACAAGCCACCCAAATCCTAGTATCCCTAGTACCAACAAAACACCTTCTCAATTCCAAATCCTAGTAGCCCTAGCAACGACAAACATGTCAAATTGGGTCTACCTCAACCTTTTTAAGCATGAAGTCCCATGTACTCTTTTCATGGCTGCAATAATTTGCTTTGTATGCTTTGTACCTATTTTGGTTGAGTGACATTTACTCTTTTACATGATGATTGTATGTACATTTACTATGAAGGGTTGAATGGCATATATTTTAGTTATTTGTATGGATTCATTTCTTAGGAACTAATATTGGTCTCTTTATCATGCTACGTACAAATTCTCTATCATGCCGAGGAAACGATCAAGAATTAAACCAACATAGGAAGAAATAGAAGCTAAGAATGCAAAGAAAGCAGTGGCTATGAGGGAACTTCATGAGAAGAGGAAATTGGACATGATAAATGAAGACATGCCAATTGAAGAGAAACCATAACCATCACAAAGAGATATGGTATTGGTGGCACAAAGAGAACGAATGCAAAAACTTCATGCTACGAGAGATTTGAATACCATAGTTGGAGACACGTCCTCTACCGCAAGTCAACATGTAGGGACACCATCTACCACATCTCAAGTTGAGAGTACATCATCACTCACATGTGATGAAGGAGGTACACCATCATTCCCACCTCAACCTCAAGGTATGTCATCTATTCCATCTTCGATCGAAGGTATGCCATATAGCCCATCTCATTTAAATATTGATGAAATCCCTAATGTTGAGATGAATTTATCTAACTTAACACCACCTAGAATTTTGCATAGAAAGCCAAAGTATTTGATTGATATTGATGAGAATATTTTGCAGCCAATAGATGGTAAGATTCCAAAATGCACTTGTAGAAGATATGCTCATAAGATTTGGAGATTGTTCTTTGAAAAGTTAAATGAGACTACAAGATGTCAACTATTCCTTGAAATGATACGAAGTATAAAGTATAGGTCCATCATGAAGATTCTTGGGTTGAGAACATCATAGGCTTCAAGTGAAAAATCTATTGTCAAGAATCTAATGAGTGCATATGAGAGTGTGGGTAACACCTCACACACAAAAGATAGTAATGCAACACGGCGTGTGATTACATCGACTATAGTAAGTAGTCAAACAAGGAAATCTCGTCTCATTAGAAAGACGAGTTAAGAATTGAGAATTAATAGGAAAACTTTATCAAGAGTCATTGGAAGATGCCAAAGAATTGAGGACACTAATGCCAATTAATTATGGGTGTTCTTGGGGAGACTACCACGAAATGATAAACCAATTGTTGAAGCATTGATATCACTAATTGAAGACTTTTGGAAGAATTACACAAGGGTATCTCCGAATCAAAGTGATGTGGTAAGAAGGAGAATCGGTAGTCAGAACCGTGAGCCACATCAAAAGTATTTTCTGGATGAGACTCAAACACAGTTTTATGGTAAATTTCTAGAGAAGTATCCTCAAATTAAAATTTGTCAAAGATATTTTGAAATGCTAAAACCTTTCTATGTCAAGATAAATCACACATGCACTACTTGTTGTTGTAGATTATATATAGAATTTTCTAACCATTTTGATGTTTATAGGTCTATATGTTTAGATATGCATACTAACAATGTTTTACAGGGTTGTGCCATACGTACCCCACCAACATCTTCAAGAGACTTCATATCAAGAATTTTATGTGAAAGAGAGGAAGGTCAAATATTCTACAAGAAATTATGCTTGGATGGCACATGTCATCATTGCGGTGGCTTGCAACATTTGCCAATATGTGAACATATGGAAAGAACACATGCGGTTGGAAATGAACTAGTAGAGTTTGGCAAGTATAAAATAGTGGCATACAATACAAAAGATGGTAAAGAAGCAAAGAGGTGTGAATTGGTTATTGAAAAGATTCCAGTGTATCAGTTTATGCCTATATTTCGTGACAGCATAGTGTATGAGTATGCAAGACATTCCCATAGAGCTCGATGGTTGGACTTGCAATTCAAGTTATGTAAGGACACATTTATGGTTGGTAGTATTGTTTCAATCATCGACTTTGCAGAGAACTATAGTCTACAGCCATAGCATGAGGTGCAATCACAATATTACAACTCCACACAGGTTTCTATATTTGTGCTCATCGCATTCATTCATGCAAATAATAGTATAGAGGATGACAGAAAGATCATAAGGGAGTATAATTTCTATATTAGTGATGATCACATGCATTCTACAGAGTTCATGCAAGGTTGCTTTCAGGTGTTCTACAATGATTTGGCTAGAAGGGGCATATCGTTCAGTCAGCATATCATATGGTCAGATAACTATGCGTAACAATTCAAGAACTCACGAAACTTCTATTGGCTGAGTGGGAGGCATAATTTTACAGCTATTCAGCATATGTGGAACTTTTGTGAGGCCGAACATAGAAAGGGGGAGCATGATGGTGAAGGAGCATGTATCAAAAGAGCCATAGCATGAGAAGAGTTAAAGTATAAAGACAATGCAAAGTTGACAGATGCAAAATCGATTGTCGAGTGGTGTAATGGTTCCATGGGTCCAGGTAATGAAGGTAAGTGTTCAGTTCGTAGATTTTTTTGGTTGATAGATGATACTAACATTGCACCATATGAGGACTGTTGTACACTGACAAGATCAAATGAGATGCATTCTTTCAAAAGCTCAATTGCAGGTTCATGGAGTATCCATATGTAAAAGATGTCATGCTTTTGTTCTTCCTGTACAATTCAAGCCTGGGATGAGTGTGAGTCAAAGGAGTGGGTTGACGAATGGCAATTAAGGTATCTTAGCCCACTTGACATGTATCGACCCCTGATAGCACTGGAACTAACACAGATGGAATCATCAGTTGACTTTGACCACATATCAGATCTAGTTCAATTAGGTAATATATCTATTTGCATAGTTTTTGAAATTCCTAATGTCATCTTACTTTGTAGTGTTTTTGTAATGTTAACTAATTTCATCTAATTTGCTACACATATCAATGTAGGGCACATATATACAATTATTGCAGATGAAGATAATGAAGAGGGAACAGATTATTACTTATGTCATTGTGTTGAGGCCAAAAAGAAATTGGAGGCCCCAATTACAAATGGAGAAAACATCGAATACTCTATAGGCTCAGTGGTTATTACTAGAACATGGCTTAGAAGGTACCCACATAAGAGTGTTAATATTTATCTATTTCAAGACTTTGACACACATTGGAAGATTCTTCATTACTCAAACCTTTTCGTGGCATCCAATGTTCATTTGATACAGTATCGGGGTAGACCTTTGAACAAAATCTTGTGGAAGGTGCGTGAGTCTGACCTTGAAGCAATACTTGACACAATAAAGAGTAGAGCAGACCTGGATGGTTCATTGGATTAATTTGTAAGTATTCACATTGATTTTATAAAGTCATGTTATATTGAGATGTAAGTATGCACATTAATTTGTAAGGTTTGTCTTTTTTTATTTCCTGCTGCACTTTTACACATATACACATTTTTACATCATCATGTTATGCTTCATGGGGTTAGACCTAAGTGATGGATGAAGTTGATCCTGAGAATAATGTATAAAATCTAGGTAATGTATAAAATATAGGTGTCTCTATGTGTCTTGGTTTCTAACTAGATAATAGGTGTCTCTAATTGTGATGTAGAGGCAATGGGATAGTTGGAGGATGGCAAACTAGACAAGGTTTCCTTATGCTCTAAAGCCAAAATTTCATGATCATTATACAAAAGTGGGAACAGAAATTAGAGACTCTGAATTCTTCATGGAAAAGGTGATTTTAGATGCTATGGGACCCATTCCAATCATTGCCAAAGGTAGACCAAACTCAGGATTAACACTTCCTTCACAAACCCAAGAAATGGCTTGTAGCCCTAAAAAAAAGAGTATAGTCCTAATAAATTTTGATATAGATCTTCAAACATAGAACTTGGACAATGAATAGATACCCATTTGGACTCCCTATCACATATCCAAAACTAGGTATAGGTTGTTTTGGATGATATACCCTAACCTATAACTCCTCTCAATAACTTAGAGCCCCAATTAGGCCTAAAATACAAAGAGACCCCCCTTAAATTCACACATAAAACTCAACCAATGATTTGAGCACTTAGTATTCATGTCAAAACTATGAATTTTGTGGGTTTTGTCCTCCTACAATCTGTTGTTCCCAAAAATGCCTCTATGGTTCCTTCTCTATGTCCCTAAACATCACCTAACACATGGTTTTGTTAGGTTTCCTCAAAGAAAACTTCTTCTCCTCAGATTTCTTGCCAAAACTCCTCATAGCATACTAGAATAGACCTACTACAACCCATTCCACTGATCAAAAGTGAATCAAATCAGTGGAATGACCAAAAAATGCATGATTCTACTAGACTACATGTGTCTTAGGTCTTAGGTAGGCCACATGAGCTTCCACCTTCACGTGGTTCACCTTGTCAGTATAGAATGTTTATATTTATTGAAGCT
Organism: Cunninghamia lanceolata; assembly: GCA_027924645.1. Taxonomy (NCBI): domain Eukaryota; kingdom Viridiplantae; phylum Streptophyta; class Pinopsida; order Cupressales; family Cupressaceae; genus Cunninghamia; species Cunninghamia lanceolata. The sequence goes on from BSBN01000070.1 coordinate 1,339,061, forward strand.
AAGGGAAGCACTTTTTCTTAATAGGAAAATTTTATCAACTTCAGTTGCACTAATGGTGTAGGGGCACCTAGGTTGTCATGCCTCCAAGAGGGGTCAAAAAATAAAATTTTGTTTTGATTGAATCAATTGTATGTAATAAGGTCTTCTAAGACTATTTCATTTGTTTTTAAGTCACTTTGAGTCATTTGGGGTCAGTTTGAGTCTTTGAGTCTTGTTGCAAAAAAGTTTCAATGTTGTCAAGTTACACAAAGCAACTTTTGCATTTTTGGTGTCCTGCTCCTGATGCAACCAAACTGATAGTTCCAATGTGTCCGGATGGGTACGTTTAGGCTAGGCATGTTTCTATTTTTCACCCAAACATGTCGAAACAGTTTGAGCTACATTGTACTGATGATATCCCTGAAGAGTCCAAAGTGCAAAAAGGCATCAATCTTTGATGAGATGTTACTTGAAAACCATGTCACTTAGAAACATTCCATCTAAGGTAACACGATCATGTAGAGTGCCTCTACAATAACCTCTCATTTTTTTATCTCTGAGGCATTTGCCCATGGTGAAAGGTTTTCTGTTGCCCCAAAAATCGTCAAAAGGAGGCAGTGTAATGTTGCAAAGGGGTGTAACTTTCGTCCTGCTCTTGATGTGACCAAATTGACTATTCCAACATGTTTGGATGGGTACATTTATGCTAGGCATGGTCCTTTTTTTCACCCAAACATGTCGAAACAGTCCAAGCTACATTATACCGATGATATCCCTGAAGAGTCCAAAGTGCAAAAAGGCAGCAATTTTTGATGAGATATTACTCAAAAATTGCATCACTTAGAAACATTCTGTCTAAGGCAACACAATCGCGTAGAGTGCCTCTATAATAGCCTCTCTCAGTTTTTTATATCTCTGAGGCATTTGCCCATGGTGAAAAGTTTTTTGTTGCCCCAAAAATCATTAGAAGGAGGTAGTGTAAAGTTGCAAAGGGGTGTAACTTTCATCCTGCTCCTGATGCAACCAAACTGACTATTCCAATGCTTCCGGATGGGTACATTTACGCTAGGCATGGTCCTATTTTTCACTCAAACATGTCGAAACAGTCTGAACTACATTGTACCAACAATATCCCTGAAGAGTCCAAAGTGCAAAAAGGTAGCAATTTTTGACGAGATGTTACTCAAAAACCGTGTCACTTAGAAACATTCTATTTGAGGCAACACGATCATGTAGAGTACCTCTACAATAACCTCTCATTTTTTATATCTCTGAGGTATTTGCCCGTGGTGAAAGGTTTTTTGCTGCCCCAAAAATTGTCAGAAGTAGGCAATGTAAAGTTACAAAGGGGTGTAATTTTCATCCTGCTCCTGATGCAATCAAACTAAATATTCCAACGTGTTTGGATGGGTACATTTACGCTAGGCATGGTACTATTTTTCACCCAAACATGTCGAAACAGTCCGAGCTACATTGTACCGATGATATCCCTGAAGAGTCCAAAGTGCAAAAAGGCAGCAATCTTTGATGAGATGTTACTTGAAAATCATGTCACTTAGAAACATTTTGTCTAAGGCAATGCGATCATGTGGAGTGTCTCTACAATAACCTCTCTCAGTTTTTTATATCTCTAAGGCGTTTGCCCATGGTGAAAGGTTTTCTGCTGCCCCAAAAATCGTCAGAAGGAGGCAATGTAAAGTTGCAAAGGGGTGTAACTTTTATTATTCTCCTTGTGTGGCCAAAATGACAGTTCTAACGTGTCTGGATGGGTACGTTTAGGCTAGGCATGGTCCTATTTTGCACCCAAACATGCCGAAACAGTCTGAGCTACATTGTACCAGCATATTAAATTATTGACAAATATTGAATCATATAAACACATAGAAATCATTTTAAAGCATAAACTAACTCCTCCAAGTCAAGGCGTAGATTAAGGTATGTGAAAAAACTAAATATTGAATGGGCGCCTAAGCTAGATGAAGATTTTTTACCCACCTCATCCTTCAATCATTATAATTGTTCTCAAAAGACATCATCAAAACATGAAAAAACTCCAAGACTTGTAGTTTTAAGTTGATTTCCTCCAAGGCACCAATGTGAGGTTGTTTTGATGGCAAAGGGCGCCTTGATTCATGATGTTGAATCTCCTTCCTCCTAGGCGCCAAAATAGATAGTTTAGACAAGAAAAGGTGTCTTAGTATACTTAGCTCATTTCTTGGCAATTTAATGGCTTCAATCACTTGTTCAAACCTATAGGAGACCATTTTACATTTAGGCGCTAGATCTTAGGATTTAGAACATCTTCCTTCAAGGCACCAAAATGAGGTTATTTAGACACAAAAGTGCGCCTCCATACAAGATGCTTATTCTCCTTCCACTTAGGCGCTCATTCATGATGATCCAAGTGACAATAGGTGCCTAGACTTCCTTTGGTAAGATTTAGTCATTTTGAAGGTTCTAACACTAGGTGCTATAGTTGGAAGTGATTTGAAGTTTATTTTCCTCTAGGCGCCCAAAATGGATGGTGGAGACAAGAAAAGGCGTCTAGGCTTCTTTTGCCAATTTTCAAAGTCTTCCTAAGTTATATTGACCCTTAGGCGCAAATGGATGATCTAGGATGACTCTAGGCACATATCCAAGGTGATATCTTTCTAGGCGTAATCTTCACTAAGTTTAGACTTCACTTTACATCAATGCGCCAAAATGGATAGTTTAGAGAGAGGCAAAAATGTGCCTAGAGGTATGATGCTTAATTTGATGTGTTTGATCAACTTTGATAATCAAGATGAATTACCTCCCTTAAGGCGCCCTCCTTTATACTTTGAAACATCCTTTCAATATCAAGGTGCAATTTTGAGGTTGTTTGGATGATGAAAGGCGCCTTGAGTTCTAGGCAAAGTTTTGAGGTTGTGCAAGTAGAGAAATGCACCTAAGGTCTTAAAGCAAATTTGTGCCTAAAACTGAAAATCCCTGAGGTATGACTTATGGAAGCCTATAGCCCTAATGTTATGTTGCATACTAAAATTAGGTAAGACTCAACGTAATCTCATATCCTTGCCTTATATGCAAGAGGAATTACATTTAATAACCACAATGGTCATCAAGTGCTCATAAGCATATGATTTTGACTATCTTATTCAAAACAACAAACATACTCTTTGCATCCCAATATGGTATAATAACAAGAAATTAAGAAATATTTTCAATTGACCAACTCATAAAGAATATGGATTGGCATACTCATTTGAATATTTTCAATTGAGCAACTCATAAAGAATATGAATATTTTCTATTCAACATGATGATTCATTTTTTTAAATACAACTTTTATCTTTTAGTTCCAAAATGAGGTTTAGGTGATACTTGAATAACAATAGCTAGCTTATTGGATCAACAAACATCCTATGTAATACAATTGGACTTTAAATATTTGAAATAGCCATCTTAAAATATCCATTCAAATGTGGATTTATAATGCAAGTATGGACACCATCAATAAAAAAGATTTGTATTAACCAAATATCCATATAGGCATACATCAATATCTGTTGATATAAGTATAACATATATACAAAATAGCCATATAGGATTACAAGAATGCCATATAGGTATACAATGTCAACTATATGCAATACAAAATATATGTCCACAAATGCCATATAGGCATACAACAAAGGAACACAATAAAAAGTCATTCCCCTCTGGCTGGTGAAGAGAATAGATCACGGGCAGCCTTTGATCTTCTAGGGGATGGAGACGGATATGTGGGTGGTCTACTACGAACCTGAGGGTTGCTCCTCCTATTTAGTTCTTCCTGCATCTTTAGCTGTTACAATAAAAAGTATAGACATTAATATATAGAAATTACATGTTATAAAAAATGAAATATTTAACAAAATAATCACTTACCGCTACCATATAATCTATCTCCTCACTTTCCTCAGTAGCAAGAATAGGTCGTGGTGATGTCATGTCCTATAGAAACCATCTAGATAGAAATTAAACTTCAAATCAATAATATTTTGATTTTTCAAAAATAAACAACTATAACAGTGAGTGTAAATTGAAATTTACTAATCTGCCTCATACCCTTGTCAATGCCATGGAACTATGAATCGCAGAGGTCACACCATGCTCCATTGCCCTACGAACATCAAGAGGTGTCTCCGCAGCCTGCAACATCTACAAAATCTACACAAGTCACATACAAAAATCTAGTAAGTACAATTCATTCATTAAACTATTTATTTTATTACCTCCGTGAAGCTTTGAAGTCCACCACTGCTGGTAGGTGTTACCGTGAAATCTCCAATATTAACCTATTCAACATCCAAAAGTAGATATTAGAATACCATTCATATAACGATGCTATTCACATGTAATATTTATAATTGTTACTAGTTACATACCCCGACAGTAGATGATGTAGTGTAATATGTAGGTGGAGAACCACTAAAAACTGTATCAACGCTATGACCCTAAAATTTCATTAAAATCATCAAACTAAATTAGTTAATCTTGCATTTCAAAAATAAAATTTAATAAATTAAATTCAATAAACTTGCTAATATTTACCTAAGTATCAAGGACGAAAGTCTCACTCAGGAGGGTATCTGTCATCACCATCTGCTCAGCTGCAGATGTAGCCTGTGCACCTGCATCCTGACTATCCATGGGGTCATAACCACAAGCTGACCCGCAAGTCTGACAAGCATGGGGTGGGACCCTACTCCTCGCACTATCTCCCAACCCACATTGTGATGTAGGACTGGCATGCTCTATGATGCTCTGGGTCAAGGCACTAATGGACTAAAGTGTATCGACCTCAACACTCTCCTTCACAATAGAAGGGATAGAAACATGCTCATGGGCTGGTCTGCTAATTACTCATCTCACTGCCCACTGTGGGTCAACACATGCCCCTGGTCTTTCTTGTTCTGACCCCCCACCTCTACCCTGGAAGTCCCGCATATCAAAATAGTTTGGCACTTTATTGAGGACAAAATCGCAGTAGAATTTCCTTAAAAAGTATTGCGGGACCTCATTATTATTGCATGGAGGATGGTCAAAAACCATCCACCACCTCTGCCCAAAATTGTCCCTTATCGCTTGGTTGTTGCACCAATAGATAGGGAACCTCTTGCATGTAATGGGTGGAGGTTGATTTGTTTGTGGGTTTGTGAAAATGGAACACAAGTCTAATTTTATAATTTGTAATTTTTTCACATCTTCATATGACAACTTGTCTGCATAATAGTCTCTAAACTCTCTCCTCTTATCTGTCCAACTAGATATTTGCTTGCTAATTGAATCTACATTTGATAACATAGATTCAAGAGATTCAACAAGCGTGGACCTATGCAAGGTTGAAGTGGAAGGATCTTTCAACCTTGCAATTATGTCTTCAATTTATTTTTTATTGTTTTCAATTTGCCCCATTAGATTTTCTTATGTTTCAGGGGCATGTCGAGGAATGGATGGAGGAGTTTGTTGTTCAACAGGTATTTCCTCTTTAAGATTTTGTGGATTTTGAGGAGGAAGAGGAGGAGGAGGTGCATTAACATTTCCTAACAATTAACGAAATTTACATCAAAAATTAACTGAAACCTGCCTATTTAAAAACAAATTCAAACAAAACAACAAATAAAACTCACTCCTTTGGCCTGCTCGACATCGTGGCTACATTTTGGTGATGAATCGGTAAGATTTTGGTGTTGAATCGACTTTTCCAAAATGCGAGCATGCTTCTTAGGGTTTGCAGGCCGCGGGTGTAGAGGAAAACAAAGAAATGAAATGAGCACAAATGCTCTTTTTTTTAATTTATAGTTAGTCATAACGCACTCGCGTTATAAGGGTTTCTAGGCCGCGGGTGTAGAGGAAAACAAAGAAATGAAATGAGCACAAATGCTCTTTTTTTTATTTATAGTTAGTTATAATGCACTCGCATTATGGTTTGGTTTTGACGAGCCTTAGGCTCGTCATTACCAAACCATAATGTGAGCGCGTTATAATATGCTCGCATTATGTATTAATTTTTTTTGAAAAAAAATTGGCCACTTTTTGGCCTCCCAACTTTTTGCACAAGTTACCCTCATGGACATTCTTCCCTCATCACTTTCTACTTCAAGTGCTCTCTGCTGCACTTTCTTCTCTTTCTCTCTTTATTTCTTATCTTCCCTCATGTTCTTTGCAATGAGAACTTCTTCCATCACTTTTGAGGTATGTTGCTCATCCGACAACCTCTTGTTGTCCCAACCTCTGTGGGTACTCTTTCCTCTTCTCAAGGCATCCATCCTCTACCTTTTTCTTCTTTCCATAATCACCTTCACAGGCCACTTTACTTTCTTTTCCATTGGCCACACCCAAAAATATTCCTGGCCTTCTTCCTCCAACCTTTACTGCCTTGCAATTAGGTATTGTACCAAATCTTCTCTTAGTTCTGCTAACTCTCTTTCAAAAGCTACATTTTGCTTCTTCTTGTTCTCCACAACTTGTCAATCTGCCACAAAACTAAAACACTCACATTTTTCTTCCTCTGTAGGACATGGCTAAGTTTCCTCACTTTAGCAGTCTACTCAGCACCCAGAAAGTTCTGCACTCTGATACCAATCTAATAGCACGAAAAACACAATCATCTTCTTCTTCCACTATTTCTATCCTCAACTACAAAGCACCAAGCTCTTATAACCCTGGAAGATCTCAAGAACTACAAGATGTTGGTATGTGGCGATTGATCATGCACGTACTGTACACTAGTAATGTATCCTCGTTGGGGTTTGGGGGCACAACCCCCAAAAATTTGTTTCCCTCTTTTTGCACGATCGGGGTCGGTTGTTAATTTTTGTTAACCAACAAAAGAAAAACGACATTGCAAAACCCTAATTTTAGAAGCTTCCAAAAAGCTTGTTATAAGCGGGATGTATGTTATGGTGATGTATTCATGAGATTGTAATATGTTTTGCACTAGATACTAAAATCATTGGATGGCTAAGTTTCTATGGATGTAGCCCATATCGGGTGAACCCCGTTAAATTTTTGTGTTGATCTCTTTTGTGTTATTCCTCATTGTTATATTTGGGTTATTTAATATGCATATAATTGTTAGTATTTATTGCTTTAATCTACCTGAACCCTAACAACTTGTATCAGAGTGGGTTGTGTTTGATAATCATTTGTAGGAAGGTCTCACGGTTGAGTGGGAGTCTCATGGTTAAGTGGGAGCAATGGCAGACGAGGGTAAATTGAAGGTAGATAAATTCAATGGGTAGAACTATCAATTATGGAAGATGTAGATGGAGGATTATCTCTATCAAAAGGATTTATGGAGGCCATTTGAAGAAATAGCCAAGAAACTAGCAGCAATGACTGATGAGGATTGGGAACTTTCAGAAAGAAAGGCACTAGGAACCATTCGGTTGTGTCTAGCACCATCTGTGGCATTCAATATAACAGAAGCAAAGAAAACAAATGAAGAATTCAACCCTCATCCTCTAATAAGGTATTTCTCATGATGAATTTGTTTAATCTAAAAATGATTGAAGGTGGATATGTGTCAGATCATTTAAATGAGTTTAATATGATTACCAATCAGTTAACTTCTGTAAAAGTGAAATTTGATGAAGAGGTGAGGGCTCTCTTGGTTTTATGTTCTTTTCCAGAAAGATAGAATAGCTTGGTAATGGTTGTAAGTAACTCTGTCTCTGGTTCAAATACTTTAAAATTTGATGATGTTGTTGGTGTTATCCTTAGCGAGGAAATGCGACAGAAAAGCACAGGTGAGAGTTCAACATCGAGTAATGCTTTGACTGTAGAGAATAGGGGAAGAACAAAGGAGAGAGTAAAAAACCCAACAAATCATGGGAAGTCCCAAGGGAAGTCGAAGAAAGGTAGATCTAAATCTAGAGGAAGAATGGATTGCTGGCACTGTGGAAAACCAGGACACTTGAATAAGGATTGCTGGTCTCAAAAGGGCAAACAAGGAGATAGACAAAATGATGATAGTAAGGAAGCTAATGTTGCAAGTAATAAATTATAGGATGCTTTAATTTTGTGTTTAGATAATGCTAATGATTCCCGGGTAATAGATTCAAGGGCTTCGTTTCATGCCACACCCCATAGGAAATATTTTGTAGATTATATTCAAGGTGATTTTGGACAGGTATATTTGGGTGATGATGAACCCTGTCATATTGTTGGGAAAGGAAAGATAATTTAAATCAAGTTGCAGAATGGAAATGAATGGTTGCTATAGGAGGTAAGGCATGTTCCAAATTTGAGAAGGAATTTAATCTTTGCATGACAACTGGGTAGTGAAGGCTGCATAGTTACCTTTACAGATAGAGTCTGGAAGGTCACTAAAGGTGCATTCGTAGTAGATAAAGATGAAAAGGTAGGCACATTGTATTTGTGTACTGGTAATACTTATTCTACCTTAGCTGCTACAGAAAAAGTTGCTATTGAGACAGTTATAACACTTGCTACAGGGATAGAAATAGAATTGTGGCACCAGAGACTTGGGCACATGAGTGAGAAAGGGATGAAGATCCTCCACTCCAGAAAGTTGCTACTAGGTCTAAAGAAGATTGACTTGGAGTTTTGTGAAAATTGTGTTTATGGAAAATAGAAAAGAGTCTGATTTCTCAAAGTTGGGAAAGAGAAGAAGAGTGAGAAATTAGAGCTTGTGCATTCAGATGTATGGGGACCAGCTCTGGTATCTTATCTTGGTAGCTCTTTCTATTATGTTACTTTTATTGATGATGCAACTAGGAAAACAAGGGTGTATTTCCTAAAACAAAAATTAGAAGTATTTGAAACTTTTAAAAAGTGGAAATCTTTGGTTGAGAATGAGACAGTAAAAAGGTTGAAGTGTCTCAAATCTGGTAATGGAGGTGAGCATTACAACAGAGAATTTGAAAATTACTATTCATACAGTGGAATCCGTAGGCAGAAAATAGTTCCTGGAACCCCATAAGAAAATGGTGTGTCTGAGAGGATGAATAGGACCATTATGGAGAGTGCAAGGAGCATGAGATTTCATGTTGGACTACCCTTACACTTTTGGGTAGATGATGTACATACTGTTGTTTATTTAATAAATAGGGGACCTTCAAATCCTTTGGATGGTGTCATTCTCGAGGAGACATGGACAGGAAAAAGGTAAACTATTCATTTCTGGAAACCTTTGTTTGTGAAGCTTTTGTCCATGTTGATATTGAAAATAGAACCAAGCTTGAGGCTAAGTCTAAAAAATGTACCTTCATTGGATATGGAGTAGGTGAGTTTGGTTATCAGTTATGGGATTATGAAAATCATAAAATCATTAGGAGCAGAGATGTTATATTCAATGAGAAGGTCATGTATAAGGATCAGCTGCAGGAAAAGAAGCATGAATAGGCCAAAAAGGAATATGTGGTGTTGGATGAGATTCCAGAAAATAAAATACTAGTGGTACCTAATGCTCAACAACAACAAGTTATCCCACAGACTCCTACAAGTGTTAGATGTTCAACAAGGATATCTAGACCTCTAGAAACATTTTCTCCATCATTATATTCTATATTATTAACTAATTCTATTGAACCTAAAAGTTATGAAGAAGCAATGCAGGTAGATACCAAAAAGCAATGGGAGCTAGGCATGAAAGAGGAAATGGATTCCTTGCTATAGAATCAGACTTGGGACTTCATCCAATTGCATGCAGGTAAAAGAGCCTTGCCAAATAAATGGGTTTATAGGTTGAAGGAAGAAGATGGAGGCAAGAAAATATATAAGGCTAGACTCATGGTAAAAGGTTTTGCACAGAATAAAGGTATAGATTTTGATGAAATATTTTCTCCTGTTGTAAAGATGACTTCTATTAGAACTATTCTAAGTCTTGTGGCTACAGAAGACTTGCATCTTGAATAGCTAGATGTGAAAACAACATTTCTCCATGGGGATCTGGAAGATGAAATATACATGTAGCAACCACAAGGATATGAGGTCAAGGGTAAGGATGAATTTGTGTGTAGGTAAAGAAGAGTTTGTATGGCCTGAAGCAAGCACCTCAACAATGGTATTTAAAATTTGATAGTTTTATGGCTGAACAAGGTTACAAAAGATGTCATTCTGATTATTGTGTTTATTTTAAGAAATTGGGTAATGGTAACTATATTATCCTGTTGCTTTATGTTGATGACATGCTTATTGCCAGGTCTAACATGCAACATATTAGTGAACTTAAGTAGAAATTAGCAAATTCATTTGCTATGAAGGATTTGGTGCAACAAAACAAATCCTTGGTATGAGGATCACACGGGACAGGACAAATAGAAAATTATTTTTGTCTCAAAGTGAGTATTTAGAGAAGGTGTTGAACAGGTTTAACATGTAGAATGCAAAAGTAGTTAGTACACCTTTGCCTAGTCATTTTAAGTTGACTAAGGAGATGTGTCCAAAGACACAAGAGGAGGAAGACAAAATGTCTAAGATACCATATCTATCAACAGTTGGAACAAATTATGCTCTAAAAGGATATGTTGACTCTGATCTAGCGGGCGATATTGATAGAAGAAGGAGTACTACAGGGTATGTTTTTATTGTTGGAGGTACTACAGTCAATTAGATTTCATGGCTGCAAAAGGTTGTTGTACTTTCAACCACTGAAGCTGAGTATGTTTCTGCTATAGAAGCTAGCAAGGAGATGATTTGGTTACAACATTTTATGGAGGAATTGGGGCAACGACAGGAATATAGCCCTTTATACATTGATAGCTAGAGTGCCATTCATCTTGCTAAGAATTCAACTTTGCATTCCAAAACTAAGCACATACAACTCAGATACCACTTCATTCGGTCAGTTTTGGAGGATGGGTAGTTGAAGCTAGAGAAAATTCACACAAGTTAGAATCCTGCAGATATGTTCACAAAGGCAGTTACATGGGAGAAATTTATTTCCTCATTAGTTTCCGTTGCCCTTCACAACTAATAATGGTGGCTATAAGAAACCAGCCAGGCTTGTAATCCAGTGGGAGCTACAAGCACAGCGGTGTTGTCCAGGATCAATCTCCAAGTGGGAGATTGTTTGGTGTGGAACTTGATCAGTCTCCAAGAGGGAGATTGTTGGTATGTGGCAACTGATCATGCAAGTACTATACACTATTAATATATCCTTGCCAGGGTTCAAGGTTGGTTGTTAATTTTTGTTAACCGACAAAAGAAAAATGACATTGTAAAACCCTAATTCTAGAAGCTTCCAAAAAGCTTGTTATAAGCAGCTGGGATGTATGTTATGACGATGTATTCGTGAGATTGTAATATGTTTTGCATTAGATAATAAAATCATTAGATGGTTGAGTTTTTGTGGATGTAGCCCATATTGGGTGAACCACGTTAAATTTCTGTGTTGATCTCTTTTGTATTATTCCTCATTGTTATATTTGGGTTATTTAATCTGCATATATTTGTTAGTGTTTATTGCTTTGATCTTCCTGAACCCTGACACAAGATTACACAATAACATTATAGGAAAGTAATTCATACATTCAAATTTAGTTTTCACCAAGCGACAAGAACATACATCTGACTGTGTAGCAACAGGCCCTTATTTTAATAGATAACAAACATAATCTAACATGAACAGCTAAGCGACCTCAATAACAAACATTGCTTCATTCGTTTCCATAGTGATGTTTACATTGTTAATATCCATTTCTAGATTATAGCTCTGATCTATCTACACTTATTCTATCTTCCCTATCTACTTCAACCTGCACAGGGTATTTTCCTCTGCATAAAAGTTTACTAATTTTCTCATGCTCTCTTTCTTTGTTCAAACAACATCTGGTCACCTTCCTTCTTAATCCCTTCGGTCTACATTGCTTCCTTCTTTTATCCTTACCTTCCTTATTCCTCCTTCTATTAGCCTGTATTAATTGGCCTCCTTGAGTTGGCTTCACTCCTTTTCAGCCTCCCACCAACCTCTCTCTAGACGACCCTATATACTTTGGCCTTTTTTCCCACACTCTGATTTACAGCCTCTTCCTTGTTTTATATATGGCCATCTCTATTTCTCTACATGACCTCCTTCTAGAGTCTTCTATATCTGTTCAGCCTAGTCAGACCTCTTCCAATCATTCTATCGGCCTTTTATTGGCTTCTATACTAAATCGACCATTATTTTTCCTCTCTCTTTGATCTTCAATCTGCAGCTGACTCATTTCCTTTTCATTCGGCCTTCTTCCTCTTTTGGCCTCAATTATGATTGACCTATTTTCTCTTCTTTTCATCCTTTCTCCCTCTCCAGATCAGCCTCCTCCTTTTTCTTGTATTTCTATTGGGCCTTTCTTTATCGTCGCCTCCTTACCATACATTTGGCCTCCACATTTCGACCACCACTTGCCTCTTAACGACTACCTCTCCCCATAACCATTCATCATGATGGATTCTTTCTTTGCTTCTAGCCATAACAACTTCTCACCAACCTTCACCGAACCGTTGCTCTGTCCTAGATGATGTCGCTTTCAAAAATAACTTCCCTTATTATTCTTTACCACCGTTCATAACTGAAGTTGAAACTGCCTGCTTAGTAAACGTAACTGACTCTTTTAACTACTCACTAATCTTTAACTATTCATTTCCTTTTGCCGAAGGCAAACATATCAAAATATTAATCTCCCTTCCTACTGACAGTTTTCCAAAAGAATCAGTAACTGACTATAGTAACTATTTGTTTACCCAAGCTTGTCCACTTCTTGCAACGGTTACAACTTCCTCAACTCATTTGGGTCTCTTGATAATTAAATATTAATGTTCCTGTCACTGTGGCGATAGGAACTTCCTTCCACCTGAAACCTGTCATCTGAACCATCACATCGAACCCAAAATCAACTGCTAACACAAATTTTGAAAATTTAAGAAGATGCCCCTGCATCAGAAAATATTGAAAAAAAAAGAATATGTTTTTTATGTAATCATTATGCAAATGATTAATGTTTGATAAACATATGATTATGATAATCTTGATTTTGTTTTACTTGATGGTAAAAAGGGAATGTAAATCCTGAGTAATATGAGATGACATGTTACATATGGTATCGGAGCTACTAGGTTCAATGCATGGACCTATGAGCTCACTGCATGAAATCTTCCTCAGACATTAACAATTGCTAATGTTTGGACGTTCTTTTTCCAGAATGGTAAGAACAAGAATGACACCAAGGAAGAAGGTAATGGGAAATGGATGTTACCTAAAGGCTATGAGGGAGCAAGCCTTAAGGATGAAAAGCCTAGGCCAAATTGGTTACCTAGAAGGTGCATGGTTATCTGATACTGAAACATTCACTGATGCTATTAAACACATCAAGCAGGAGAAGGACAAAGCAGTTAAGGCTATTGCTCATACCTCTGAAAATGAACCAGTGAAATCCTCTACACTTAAGGATTTACTATTGGGGAGTGAAACTAATGCTCCTATTGTTATTTGAGAGGACTTGGATGAGTACCTGCCAGTATGTCCACCTCCCAAATATGATTTGGTGAACCTCAAGGATGAGGATAAACTTGGGAAGGTCTCCCAACCTACAAGTGACTTGCGGTTGCAAGATGTGAAAATTTGTAATGAGTGACGGATATTGTGTGATCCATGGATACTATAATGCAATTTTTGAAACTTTTGGCAAACATTTTCCATCTTGTTTAAATATTGCATAAATGAGAATGGATTTATGTTGATGAATGGATTCAATAGTATAAAAAATCAATTGAATGCTTAAATCTGCAAACTTTAGGAGAAGTAGATTATAGCATGGTTCGAACAAGAACCAGTGCATTGGGGATAGCCAAGAGGAAGGCCAAACTTTTGGCCACTCCAATTCAAAACTTGACCAGATCCTTGCTATGCTCCATTAGAAAAGGGCAAGAATTGGAACTAGGGAAAGATGTTTGAGCATAGGACATATGCCAACTGTATTGTGGATCCACCTCAAGAACACACTTTAGTAGCTATAATTCAAACTACAAATATTAAATTAGATTGAAATCTTGTTCAGAGTGGACCTTTAGATGTATACAAGTTAAATGATAATGTCACAATACGATAATTTATTGATACAATTATCCACTTCACCAAATATTAAAGCATGTGTTATATGGATGTTTAATATTAGCTCTTAGATATTTATATAAAATAAATGCTAAAAAATAAGTATTCTCCTAGATCCCTTTCACCAAAGTTCTTGATGCTAATTTTTATCTAGCACATGATCTGTGTTAACACATTTCAAAAATCAAGCATTGTCAAAATTGAGTCCCATTTATTAAAATCAAACCATTATACAACCACCAAGATAGAATATAACAAAAAAATTAAGATTGACAAATTCCAATCACATTTACATAAAAGGACAAATTACTTCACCCAAGACAGAAACTAATTTTGCTATGTGTATCTTGTTATATTTGGCTTCAGTAGTAAGTGGGCAATTTAATAACTCTAGTAAAATTTAATTGAACTTTTTTCTATTTGGTTTCTTTTATACCAAGGTTTTTTAATGCAACTATTCTTTTCAATTAGTAAAAATCTAAGTGTGTGTGAACAATAACAATATTTTTAGAAAAGATAAGCCATCACATGATATATTTTTATGTGCAATAATGTTCACTTCTAAATTTGAGTTAAAACAAGAAACAAATTCAAAATAGACAATTGAATTTAGTTTTCAATGTCTATTTTATTTCATAGTAGAGATGTAGGTACTATAACATGATATTTAAATTAATGCTTTCTATCAATAAAAGCAAAATAAAAATAATACAAAAATACATAGACATCCAATACACAACCTTCATAGAGAATGGGATTGGGGGTAATCTTTTAGGGAAAAGGGAAGGTGAGGGGGAGGAGGAAGGGGAAAGGGAAGGGGAAGGAGTATAAAAATACTTTATTAAAATATATTTTCTCAAACAGTTTGATCAACAATGACAATAATATCATCCATGACTTTAAAACATCTTGTTCTACATTTTTTGTTGAAACATAATACTCCAATAACAATTGAAAACCCAATTCCAATGCTCAATCCAATTGCCACCCCCCACCATACATGTTCCTCCCACTCTTGTTCACTTACATCTTCATCATAGGTGTTGTTTGAAGAAGGAGAAGAGGAACAATTTATGTTTATTTGAATTCCACAAAGATTTCCATTGCTTGAAAATGATCTTTCATCAAATGTTAACAATTGTCCTCCTTGTGGTATCCTACCTGAAAAATTATTAGAAGATATGTCCAAGTAGCTCAAAAATGTGAGAGATTGTAGTTCTATAGGAATATTTCCAATAAGATCATTCCTTGAAAGATCAAGTGACTCCAACTGCACAAGATTTCCAAAAGAAGAAGGAATTTTTCCACTGAGATGATCTCTTGACAAATTGAGAATCCTTAGACCAGTGAGGAATCCAATTTCTGGAGGAATATTTCCTAAGTTATTATTTGAGAGATCAAGACACTGAACCAATGCCAAAGATCTCACATACTCTAGATATTGCCCTCTGTTGTTTATTTCCATTTTATCTAAATAAGGCACTGAGCTTGAATTTGAGTATTGAAGGACTTCTGCACTTTGTGTTTGATTTTCCATTGCTCTTATGTTTTTTAAGCTACTTGGAATAGCTCCAGACAACTTGTTATTTGATAAAATCAAGACTTGAAGATTTTGTAATTTTGTTAACTGCAATGGTATTCCACCTTCAAATTTATTAGATCTCAATACCAAAATTTGAAGACCAAATAACTTCCCTATCCAATTTGGGATGGTCCTTGCATGTTATTATATCCCAAATCTAGAATCTCCAAAGAAGCATAATTTTTAAGTGATGATGGAATTGGCCCTTGTAGTCTGTTACCTCCCAATTTCAGTGTTTGAAGACAAACCATGCTGCTAATCTCACCTTCCAAATTATTATTTTCTAGATTTAACACCTTTAATGTTGATGAGCAATTCCCAAAACTTGCAAAAATATTCCCTGTAAGCATGTTATTTGACACATCTAGAACCTCCAAGTTATGCCCTTCACAAATAGAATGTGGAAAGGCACCACTAATATTATTATTTGCAAGTGACAAACAAATGAGTTGACTCTAGCCATATTTGTCAATGTTTGTTGGAATGATGCCATCAAATTGATTCTCAGACATGTCCAAGAATTCCACATTAGGATGAGGTTAAAAAATACTCCCTTGTAACTTATTTTTATGTAAGTCAACATTGTAAGCACTAAAGTTACTGAACTTAGATGACAAAGGCCTTCCTCCAAATTGCTTACATGAGAGATTGAGTGTGTGAAAGGGTGTATAGTCCCACAACCAATCTGGAATATTTCCATTGAGAAAATTGTTAGACAAGTCCAGGTAGTTTATGGTGTATTGTATGGATATGAAAGATGGGAAACCACCATCCATATTACAAGAACTCAAGGACAAAGATCAAAGCTAAAATTTAGGGATCCACGAGCCTTCAACTTTTACTTTCAAAAAATTGTTTGAAAGGTCCAAGTCAGCAAGCTTTGTCAAATTTTCTAATTGAGAGAACAAGAATGTACCATTCAAAGAATTATTACTAACATCAAGCTCGACCAAAGATGAGAGGTTACCAAAAGTAGATGACAAGCTTCCATTTAATTTGTTTGACCCAAGGTAAAGATATGAAAGCTTTGATAGTCCACCTAAAGAGCTCCACGGAAGGCTACCTATTTGGTACAGGAGCACCTAGAAAATCATGTTTTCTTTTGTAATAAGGTCTATTTGACCAATGCATTTTCATTTCAGTTGTCTCTAGGTCCTTCAGGACCTAGAACCCATTTTGTAAGTCCTAAGTGACTTAAAACACAATTTTGTCATATTGTAATCGCATAGTGCCAAAACAGGGCAGTAGGACAGTTTGAGGTAGTTTGGATCGGTTGGTCTCCCAACTCTTTGCATTGGTTGGTTTTCCAACTACTAGCAGGTTGAGTTGATAAAAACACCAAAGGAAGGAACTACTGAGGGAGAGGAGAAGAAGAAGTGTGAATGTAATTGTGCATTGTTCTGAGGAGAAATAAAATTGTTCTGTTCTGTCAATTTGGTTCCCATTCCCTGTAACTACAATTTGCATAACTGTAGATTTCTATTCTTTCTGCGTGCTTTCCATCATTGTTGTATGTCGACATGAAGCATTCCACTGGTATGATTTCTGTCGAAATCAGTGGAATGGCTTCATTGTACAAGTATTTATTTTTGTTTCTTGTTTTGTTTTTATGTTCGATGGTGCAGAGGATCCAGACAGAATGTTTTGCATAGTAGGTCAGCCTAGCATCTCCATGTGCTAGGGTTTGGTTGAAAGAGTAGATGAACTGCAGAGTCAGAGAGACACAGAGGTCATCATCGGTAAGACCGGAACCATCGGGGAGAGATTTCTATCGGTGTGAGTTCTATCTCATTTCACCAAAGAAAGTTCCAAGTGAGCCATCAGTGTGTCTCAGACCAGTGGAATGAGTTTTGGGGTTCTGGTTGACAGTGATTTTCCTGCCGATAGTGGTCCATTAGCGCATCGGCCAGAATTCGTAAGTGCTCACCGACGAGAAGAGTCTCACCGAAGACAAAAGTCATCAGCGTATCAGCGAAGAAAATTCTAACATGGCCAATAGTAATTGTCTTGCCAACAAGTGAAAGTCAAAGGTGACATTGGAGTGATCGGTGTATCGGTGAAGTAGAATCTAAAGTAGCCGATAGCACTTTTCTTGCTGATAAGCAAGAAGCGTAGAGTCACCCATCGAGAAGAGTTGCGATGTTAGAGTGACAAGTTTGAAGACGACCGATGGTGATTTTCTTGCCGATAGGTAAAGAGTGTTGAACCTCACAATATTTGATCAATTGTCTATTCCCGTTGTGCGCTCCTCATCATACTGGTATCAGAGCTAGCAAGATTTTGATTGGTTGGTTGAGTTGTTACTGAGTTATTGGTTGCAGGTGCTTGATCCATCTTAAAGCTGCAAAAGAGAAAGAGTTGCCAGAGAATGTGTTCGCTACAAACAAGGAAAGGTCTGTGTTTACTATCCTCCAACAGAGGTTAAGCTGGGGAGAAGGTGCAGAGAGAGTGACACCACCAAGGAGAGAGTGGTAGGTGCATCTTCCAAGATCTACTATTGGGTAAGATGGATGGATTGCTGAGTTGGTGAGTTGTGTGGTAAGGCAGTGAGAAAGATGGATACCTGACTGAAGAAGCACTTGAGGTTGTAGCCTGAAGAGTACTCCACTGATGGGAGTAGATGAGAAGATGACAAGATAGAAGACGAAGTTGAGGACCAAGATGAAGGCAAGACTGAGACAAAGAATCAACTCATGTATCATGAGTTCTTTTCTAGGTAGGGAGTATGGTGCCAGTGCACCTAGAAAATCTTATTTTCTTTTGTAATAAGGTCTATTTGACCAATGCATTTTCATTTCAGTTGTCTCTAGGTCCTTCAGGACCTAGAACCCATTTTGTAAGTCCTAATTGACTTAAAACACACTTTTGTCATATTGTAATCACATAGAGCCAAAACAGGGCAGTAGGATAGTTTGAGGTAGTTTGGATCGGCTGGTCTCCCAACTATTTACATCGGTTGGTTTTCCAACTACTGGCAGGTTGAGATGATAAAAACACCAAAGGAAGGAACTACCGAGGGAGAGGAGAAGAAGAAGTGTGAATGTAATTATGCATTGTTCTGAGGAGAAATAAAACTGTTCTGTTCTGTCAATTTGGTTCCCGTTCCCTGTAATTGCAATTTGCATAACTATAGATTTCTATTCTTTCTGTGTGCTTTCCATCATTGTTGTATGTCGATGTGAAGTATTCCACTGGTATGATTTTTGTCAAGATCAATGGAATGGCTTCATTGTACAAGTATTTGTTTTTGTTTCTTGTTTTATTTTTGTGTTCAACGGTGCAGAGGATCCAGATAGAATGTTTTGCACAGTAGGTCAGCCTAGCATCTCCATGTGCTAGGGTTTGGTTGAAAGACTAGGTGAACCGCAGAGTTGGAGAGACACAGAAGTCATCATCAGTAAGACCAGAACCATCAGGGAGAGATTTCTATCGGCGTGAGTTCTGTCTCGTTTCACCGAAGAAAGTTCCAAGTGAGCCATCGATGTGTCTCGAACCAGTGGAGTGAGTTTTGGGGTTCTGGGCAACAGTGATTTTCTTGCCGATAGTGGTCCATGAGCCAGATTTTGTAAGTGCTCACTGACGAGAAGAGTCTCACCGAAGACAAAAGTCGTCGGCATATCAGCGAAGCAAATTCTAACATGGCCGGTAGTAATTGTCTTGCAGACAAGTGAAAGTCAAAGGTGACATTGGAGTGATTCGTGTATCGGCGAAGTAGAATCTAAAGTAGCCGATAGCACTTTTCTTGCCGATAAGCAAGAAGCATAGAGTCACCCATCGGGAAGAGTTGCGATGTTGGAGTGACAAGTTCGAAGATGACCGATGGTGATTTTCTTGCCGATAGGCAAAGAGTGTTGAACCTCACAATAGTTGATCAATTGTCTGTTCCTGCTGTGCGCTCCTCATCACTATTAGTGAGTTGCGAGAAAGATCCAACTCTTCAAGTTGTGAGAGATTTCCAATAGAATTTGGAAGAGTGCCTTCAATATTGTTATCATACAAATATAAGCGAGTCAATGAAGTCATATTTCCAATAGAATTTGGAATCAACCCTCCCACATTTGAATATGCAATCCAAAGGATGCTGAGCTAGAAAGAGTGTTGCATAATGTAAGAGAGGTTGAATTTGAGATCTATGTTGTTGTCCAAGTAAAGGTCCCTCAAGTGTGGAAGGCTTAAAACAATAGAAGGGATGGAACCATGGAAGTCACAGTTAGTGAGCTCAAGGGAAACCAAAGATGTAAGATTTGAAATCTAGATGGGAAATGACTACTATTGAGTAACAGTAACGTAATTGCCAACAAGGACGAGATGGGACAGGGAGGTGATGTTTAGAAGAGGAGAGAGAAGTGTACCTAGAAGCTTAGACATGTAAAGTGATGTAAGATTGGGGAGGGACGCAACATTCTCTGCCACATCAATTGTCACATTCACATAGAAGAGTCCAAGGTACTCCAACCCTCGCAACTTTCATATCCATGAGCACGACTGCCTCATCTCCAGATCAGAATTATCGGAGATGTCTAGAAATTTCAAGCTAGACATGTTGCCAATCTCACTGGGAATTTGGCTGGTAAGACCACATTGACGCAAGCTCAAATGCGTCAATTTGTTGAGGCTTGCAAGATGTGCAGGGATGAGAAGAGGGGACAAGTCAATATAACTGAGGTCGAGGTACTCCAAATGCTGCAGTTGGAATAAAGCAGGGAATATTTTGCTGCTTGAATTCCTAACTAATAGCGACATAGTATGAGCATAGCCATCCTGAAGATCCAGACGAACCATGTGGCCCGTTCTCCTATGGCAGGTGATTCCCTTCCAAGAGCAGTAGTATAAGCCTTTCCATGACAGGCACGTGCCCAACATGACCAACAGCACCATCACCCAATATATTGTTTTTTCCATCTTCAGACAGTGTTCAGATAGTCCCTCTCAATACTTAGCACATTCCCACTCTACAATTCAACTTCCCAAATGACGCTTCTACTTGATGGAATGGGCTGAAAATTGAGACGTATTTATAGGAGCTACAAACCTTGTCAGTTGGGTTCTTAGAATTTTCAAGGGCAACCAAAGTCTTCATAGTGGAAAATGTAATGAAACTTCTAAAATGATAATTTTCAAAGTCCTTGTTCACATGTAGAAAATATAGAGAAGGCCCACATGTTTAATTTTCAAAGTCTTTTAGTGTGTGGAAAATTTATAACTGTCATAATCCATTTTGAATGGTATATATGACTAGTATATTTATA
This sequence comes from Cunninghamia lanceolata, assembly GCA_027924645.1. Taxonomy (NCBI): domain Eukaryota; kingdom Viridiplantae; phylum Streptophyta; class Pinopsida; order Cupressales; family Cupressaceae; genus Cunninghamia; species Cunninghamia lanceolata. The sequence goes on from BSBN01000070.1 coordinate 1,359,951, forward strand.
TTTAAAAAAATATATCTTAAGTATGCTGAGGGATCTCTCTTTTCCATAGTTTATTTGAAAAAGAAATTGGAAAAAATAAAAAATAAAAACCGAAAAAGAAATTAGAAAAAATAAAAATAAAAACTAAAAAAAAATTAGAAAAAATAAAAAACAAAAAACAAAAAAGAAATTGAAAATAACAAAATAACAAAACTGGAAAAAATAAAAAATAAAAACCCAAAAAAAATTGGAAAAAATAAAAACTAAAAACTAAAAAAGAAATTGGAAAAAATAAAAAAAACTAAAGAAAATCACAAAAACTATGTCATTGGTGTGGAAAGAAATAAGAAACATTGACAAAAAATAGTTATTCCAACAAATTATTGCAAGTTGTAATCTTGGAAAAATGTTAAAGAAATGAGAAAGATTGACAACTATTGATTTAAATTTTTAACAACCCTTCTTTAATTTTTTTTAATTATTATGTCATTTTAATTATTATGTTCAAAGCTATGTAATGACATGTCAAATTATTTAAAATTTAATAACAAACTTAGTACACTCCCACTCTTACAATTCAAGTTCCCAATGACGCACGGAATAGGGTGGAAATTGAGGAGTATTTGGAAATGACGTTTCTTACAAACTTTCAACAACCACCGAAGTCTTTGAAAATGATAGTTTCCAATGTCTTGTTCAAAGTCGGTAATAATTTTCGAAGTCTTTCGAAAGTCTACAAAATATAGACAAGGTAGGCAATAATAATTTTAAAGTCTTTTGAAAATTGTGGAAAATTTAGATTACTAATTTACAACTGTCATAATCCATTGTGAATCGTATATATGATTGAATTTTATTTTTTATTCATTGACGTGGAAATATTAAGAAAGATTGAATATGCACTCTTTGAGTATGGAAAGATGCTAAAAAACATGAGAAAGACTGACAATTCTTGATTTAGATTTTTATGAAATCTTCTTTCAAAATTCTTTTAAAATAATTCTCTTAGCACTAATATTTTTTTAATAATTTCCAATGTTTTAGAGAAAACTGATTTTTTAAATAATTCCCCATATTTTAGGAAAGGTTAATCTTTTTTAATAATTTCCTTTTCTTTTAGGAAAGACTAATCTTAAATGTTTACATATAATATATTTTACAATCTTTTTATAAAATAGAAAATGATGAAACTCTATAATATAAAAAAGCTAGATTTTTCTTAATTTAATATTCTTAAAAAGAACATATTTACAAATTTATAAGATTTATATTTTAAAAAGGCATCATATTCATTATTGAAAATGTTTAAATTTATTTAAATAATTGATATATTAAGAATTTAGTTCTTTTAATGGAAGATTTTATATCATATTCAAATAGCTTATATATTATGTGATAATAAATTTATTGAATTATCTATCTATTTGTATTATTCATTATAATATATAAATAATGTTTTTTTTAATTATTACTTCAAGAGTTATGAGAGGTGTGACTAAGTAGTAGCAATGGGTAGATTGTAATGGCATGGACCTTAACTTAAATTTGATATCCATTTACATGTCAAATTATTAATATTTAATAATAAACATAATAGTAAAAACAATTAGAAAGTGCAACAAAATATATTGATTTAATTATTTTATAATTGTTTGTATGGATTGTCTTATTTATTTTATTACTATTGAAAAATAAAATAACTCAAGTAAATGCTAAAGTAAATAATTTGTTTTCTTTTAATTTATTTGAAAATTATTAAAAATAACATAGCTTTTCAATTAAAAATAAAGTAATTAATACTTAAAATAAAATAGTTCTTAAATAAATGATAAAATAAATAGTTCTTAGATAATTATAATTTTAGGACATGCACAATTATCATAATCCATTTTGAATGATACATGGTTAAATTTTTTTTTTCATTGATATGGAAAGAAATAAGAAAGATTGACAAACATAGCTATTCCAACACATTATTGCAAGTTCTAGTCTTGAACATGGAGAGATGAACATTATTGCAAGTTGTATTCTTAAGCATGAAAAGATGTTAAGAAATAATAAAGATTGACAATTATTGATTGAGATGTTTAACAACCCTTCTTTGATTTTTAACAATCCTTGACAATTATTTCAAGTCTTGAGCATAGAAAGATGAAGAAATGAGAAAGATTAACAATTATTGATTTAGATGTTTAACAACCCTTCTTTGATTTTTAACAATTCTTGACAATTATTTCAAGTCTTGAGCATAGAAAGATAAAGAAATGAGAAAGATTGAAAATTATTGATTTAGATGTTTAACAACCCTTCTTTGATTTTTAACAATTCTTGACAATTATTTCAAGTCTTGAGCATAGAAAGATAAAGAAATGAGAAAGATTGACAATTATTGGTTTAGATGTTTAACAGCCCTTCTTTGATTTTTAACAATTCTTGACAATTATTTCAAGTCTTGAGCATAGAAAGATAGAGAAATGAGAAAGATTGACAATTATTGATTTAGATGTTTAACAACCCTTCTTTGATTTTTAACAATCCTTGACAATTATTTCAAGTCTTGAGCATAGAAAGATAAATACATGAGAAAGATGGACAATTATTGATTTAGGTTTTTGACAACCCTTCTTTGATCAATTATTGATAGTTATTGTTGAAAATATTTAAATTTATTTAAATAATTGATATATTAAGAATTTAGTTTTTTTTTAAATGAATGATTTTTATATCAAATTCAAATAATTTGGCTGATAGACCATTCTCTATGCACACACATCTTGTAATGGTTAAAAATTTGGTAATCATTTAAATTTTTTTTTGTTCATCTAATTTTTTAAAAAAATTGGTTGAATAAGTGTTAAAAACAACAACTAAAAAAATAGCAAATAGGAGGTGAAGACCCAAAAATAGACAATGGAAGGAGACATCATGCAAGAAAGGTTGGCTGCAGGGAAATAAATCAGAGAATGAAACGCCATGAGGAAGATGATTCTTGTAAAGGCATAAACAGATCTCAAAACAAGAGGAAGGGTCATGGGTTACAAGAGCCTCGAAATCATTTATCGATGAGCTCTGCTGCTGCCATGGATGATAACAGTGATGATGCCGAAATGGGCAGGTCTGAGGATGATGATGACTTGCCACCATCAACTGTCTGACGTTCTTGGAAGCTAAAACTTCATGGGAAGGTGATTATTTTGATGAATAGGAAATTTGTGTATCTTACATATGTGGTTTTGACTTTGAATGTTTTCTTGACATTTCCCTTGAATTTGGTTTCATCCTTTGGAAGATTTGAGTCCCAATGGCTTAACAACAATTCCTCGCAAGCTACGAATAGGTTTGCTAAAACTCATCCAATTTTGGTCACAAGTTCTAATCTGTTTGGCAAAGTTTTTGTTGCTTGTACATAAATCACCAGCAATTGTGTTTCCAATTGAAACAATTATGACAAAATGGCAACAAGAATCCACATCGCATACAGTCTACTTAAATATCATCCACTTCAATGGTCAAACACTCAATAGCAATTTTACACCTCATTCACAACAAAAAGTGGTAAATATTTGTCCTATTTTTATTGGTCCAAATTAACCTTTGATTGTTGAAGTGGATGATATTTAATAATAGCCCATGGCATATGCATGTAGCTGATATTTCAAAGCAACACCTTCAGAATGATGCTACTACAATGTCTGTTGCATTTGGTTCTAATGTAGTTGTTACAACTTACTTCTAGTTGGAAGGAGGTCATTATCCAATATTTTGTTTCATAATGTATCTGCAGAATTATGAGTGTATTTCTCTTTAGTTTTGTCTCAAGTTTTCAGTGCCTTAGGATTCTTTCATTGCAGAAGCCTAACAATCTGAAGCCTTCAACTACAAAGATGGTGAAGGTGTGCACCACTGACTTTAATGGAGAGCTCAAATATTGTTGGATGGAATTTATTTTATGGTGATTCTAAACATTGCACTATTAAATGCAAACATCTTCCTCAAAGTATCTAAAGTAGATGTAGAGGTTGCAGAAACTCAATATGATCTTGCAAGAATGTTTGCAGCTGAAATAGTTTATCCAGAAAAATAACTAAGCTAGGCTTATTAGCAGCAAAATCAGGATCAACAAGTAGTTCTACAGAACCTGATAGGATGCAAAGCCCTAGAGCAACAACTGCTAATGTGGCTTTCCCATCTTCCAACTTCCCTAGAGCCAACTGGGAGGTATTGTTTTACTATTCATTTGATATAATCTCAAAGTTTGGCCAAGGGATCATGTCTAAAGGATTCCCATATAACCAATTTTCTTCTACAATTGTAGTTCTAAAGAAGCATTCACGAATGAGTTTGACAACAAAGGATGAGGAGCCTATGTTACTAGAAATAACGATAACAGAAGGCAGCAATCCACCATCAATTAACATCCGAAGCACAACTAACCCATAAGAAAAACTCACTATTTCAAACTCAGTTGTACCAGTCAATGAGCCCAATAAGGGTACTAAACTCAAAGAAAACCTGTAAAGTAGGAAAAAAATAATTCTTAAGATTATGAAATCTTACTAAAATAATGATAATAAGTGCAGGAAAATATTAGTAAAAATGCATGACCTAAAGTTTATGTGATTAACTAATAATCTATTTTCAACTTTTTGTTATAGGGCATTAGGAAGTCTAGATCCTCATACTAGAAGTACATAGGTTTAAGTGATAGAATATTTACAACTTAAAAAATGGAAACTAGAAAGTCTCTATATATGATTCCCATTGTACCTTTATATAGTTCTTGTGTGTTTTTAATTAACCTACAATTTAAAAATAGTTATAGTCCCTAAGTTTCTATGTATTTAATGGTCATTCTATATACATGAATATGAGAAAAAATAACAATGCATACCCACACTCTTACGAGTATTCTAGGTAAACGATGTCTACTGAGCGGGAAACTAGAATTTTGAACCACGATGTTTGCAGATCGCGGGGCACTAAAGGGGGGTCTGTGGCACTCAATCCTGGTGGGTTTGTGACGCTCATGTCCAAGTCAGTTGGGGGGTAGCCTGGTGGTTTGGCCACCTCCGTCTTGGCTGGGGGTGGCTCCGTGGATGCTATGGGTGGGCAGGGGCTTGGCCCTGAGAATGCTGGTCCTGGGGGTATTTCTTTTGTCCCTGACTTTGGTGTCGGTGATTTTTCCACTGTGGTAAATGCTGGAGGTGGTCTTGTGGTAGGGTTTCGGGCCCCGAGTGGCCCTAAGAAGACCTTTTTTGCTATTGTTGCTGAATCTGGTGCTCAGACCTCTTCCCGGCCCAATTCTTGACTAATCCCTTGCGCCTGTGAGTCGCCCATTGTGATTTGTGGTTCAAAAGTTGCTGAGAACGAAGAATTATACCACAACATTGGTGTGATTTGCAGATTCAATGGTTTCTGGCCCTCCTTGCCTAATCTTCACCATTGGGTCTTGGAGTCTTGGAAGCCACTGGTTGAGAGAAAGATTGAATTGTTTGCCTGTGCTAGAGGGTTCTTCATAGTGACATTTGCTTCTTGTGAGTAGAGAGACTTAGTGCTCGATGGCAAAGTTTGGTTGTGGGGGGAGCACTCCCTCTCTATCAAGCCCTGGACTCTCTCCTTCAATCCCCTTACAGAGCCTCTCAACATCAGACCTGTTTGGGTCCATCTCCCTAATCTCCCTCTTCAGTTTTGGGAGGATTCATGCTACGAGGGCATAGGCAATGCCATTAGCCATTTCCTCAAGGTGGATTCTACTACCTCCTTCATGGGGCATTCCATGGTAGCACACATTCTTGTGGATATTGACATATCTAAACTGCTCAATGGGGATGTGGTCTTGATGGTAGGGGATAGGCCCTAGAAACAATTATTGGATTATGAGGGTGTTCCTTTTAGATGCAGAAGGTGTTTTGCCACAGGTCATCTAGCCTCTGGTTGTCCCCTCTCGCACCATAAGGGTGCTGCTACTTGGTGGAAAGATGCCCTCCCAGATCACCTTACTATCAGCGCTTCGGAGGATGACGGTTCATCTCAGGGGGATGCTTCCTCTAGTGATGCTGACCCTTTTGTGACTGTTACTGAGGATGTGGTGTTAGTCGCTATTGCAGTTCCCTCTCATTCTCTAAATTCTCCTGACCACTTGGCTGCTCATCTACCGGCTCCTCCTGTTTTGAGTAGGCCCATTTCTTCTATTCCTGATTCTTCTGCTTCAGTTTTACCCTCTTCGGGCTCGGCTTCCCCTCGTGGGGCTTCCTTGATGTCATCTGTGGTTCATCATGAGCCCTTTTTATTGGTGGTTTCAGGGGAGTCTCCCCTCTCTCCATGTGCTATTGATCCTGGTTCTGAGCCCTCCTGGATAGTAGTTCAGCGTAGGAAGAAAGGTCCCTTGCCCCTTTGTGGCAAGGGTGGTAGGGTGTCTAGAACGGGATCGGATGTGTTGTAGATCCCTATTGTTCTCAAGCTAGGCTGCAGTGACTATGCTGTCGGTCTGCCATTCCTGGTCTGCTGCTTCTAGGGTCAAGTTCTATTGGCTTTTCCCCCTGTTCTTCTGCCCTTGTGGCCTTGTTTTTCGCCCCTTTTCTGGGCTTTTTTGTATCAGGTTCAGCTCCCTTGTTTAGCCGCTTATCTTTATCAAAAATAATGCACACCCTCTCAAAGTGTTACTTATATTGGATCTTGCAAGATGTATTGCTAAAACAATAGGTTATGGGAGAAAAAATATATATTAATATTATACACAAGAAAAATCATAATTAATATTAAGTTATTATAATATTTAAGTATGTTATCCCTTAGATCATCAAGCTCACCTTTCAATTCCCTAACCTTGCTATCCTTATTGGTTTTTTAGACAAGAGAATTCTTAATTCAAGCCATCTAACAAAACAAGATAACTGAAATAAACATACGCACATACCACACAAAGTGAAAACTAAAACTAATTTTAAACACACACACACAATGCCTAAATTAACTTCCCCCGCCCCCAACACACACAAAATTTAAATAAAAAAAGTGAATATACCAATGTTCAAACATAAGTCATTCACACAAAGTTAGTACAAACATGCATGAACACTTAAGTTCAAACATTTCAAAGTACAAACATACACATAAAGTGAGTGCAAAAGTTCTAAAACATGGTAAAGTCCAAACATGCACACCACATAAAGTAAATGACAAACTTAAATTTCAGATGCAAATTCAGACAAAATAAACATCAAAATTAAAACACACACTTCAAAAAGAAAGTGATCACATGCCAAAGTTTAAACATGCTTCATGCACAAAGTTAGTTCAACCACATATGAAGTAGACACTTGATTTCAAATATGTCAAAGTGTAAACATACAAAGTGAATGCCAACGTTAAAACACACTCTTCACACAAATTTAGTTCATTCACTTCACACAGTTTGTTCAAACACACACTTTATACATATACAAAGAAAACTATAAAGTTCAAACATACAAAAGTTCAAACAAGTACATAAAGTTTTCATGTCAATGTTAGTACACTCTTCACACAAAGTGAATGTGAAATTTCACACACACAAATTGAATGTCAAAGTTAAAACACACTCTTCACACAAAGTTAGTTCAATCATTTCACATATAGTTTGTTCAAAAAACACACTTCTTACATACATAAGGTAAACACTAAAGTTCAAAGATGTCAAAGTGTAAGCATGCAGTGAATGCCTAGTTAGTACACTCTACATTGAATGTGAAAGTTCACACACACACACACACACAATAAGAATGAATGTCATACATAAGCACACACTCACACAAAATGTATGGAAAAGTTAACTTTCAAATACACACGCGCACACTTCACATGAAGTGAATACCAAACTAAACTTTCAAACATGCACACAATGAATGGAAAAGTTTATTTACACACACACGCATACACATAATGAATGCCAAAGTTCATTTGTACACTCCACACAAAAAAGAATGTCAAATATTTCAATTTCATTCCACACAAGTGAACATCAAAGTTTCTTCATGCACTCCATGAAAAGCAATATCTGAAGTTCATTCATAAAACAAAAAATCTATGTCAAAGTTCAAGATTACACACACACAACAAATGCCAAAGTTAGTTCAAACACACATACCACTCAAAGTGAATATCAAAATTAATTTTTAAACACACACACACAATGCCTAAATTAACTTTCTCTCTCTCACACACACATAATTTACATTTAAAAAAAGTGAATATACCAATGTTCAAACATAAATCATTCACACAAAGTTAGTACAAACATGTCAAAGTACAAATAGACACATAAAGTGAGTGCCAAAGTTATAAAACATGGTAAAGTCCAATCACACACACCACACAAAGTGAATGTAAAAATTAAATTTCAGACGCATAATTCACAAAAAAATGAATTTCAAAGTTAAAACACACACTTCACACATAGAAAGTGATCACGTGCCAAAGTTCAAACATGCTTCATGCACAAAGTTAGTTCAACCACATATGAAGTAAAAACTCAATTTTAAATATATCAAAGTGCAAACACACACAAAGTGAATGTCAACGTTAAAAAACACTCTTCACACAAAGTTAGTTCAATCACTTCACACATAGATTGTTCAAAAAAACACTTCATACATATACAAATTAAACTATAAAGTTCAAGTTCATAGCAAAGTTCAAACAAGCACATAAAGTAAATACCAATGTTAGTACACTCTTCACACAAAGTGAATGTAAAATCTCTCACACACAAAGTGAATTCTAAAGTTAAAACACACTCTTCACACAAAGCTAGTTCAATCATTTAACACATAGTTTGTTCAAAACACACACTTCATACATATATGATATAAACACTAAAGTTCAAACAAGCCAAAGTTCAAGCATATAGTGAATAGCAAGTTAGTACACTCTACACAGTGAATGTGAAATTTCACACACACACACACACACACACAATAAGAATGAATGCCAAAGCTAATTCAAGTACGTAGGAACACACTCACACAAAATGCATGGCAAAGTTAACTTTCAAATACACACACACACACTTCACATGAAGGGAATGCCAAAGTTAAAATTCAAACATGCACACAATGAATGCCAAAGTTTATTCACACACACACATATTGAATGCCAAAGTTCATTTGTACACTTTGGACACAAAAAAGAATGTCAAATCTTTCAATTTCATTCCACACAAAGTGAACATCAATGTTTCTTCATACATTCCACAAAAAATGATAGTTGATGTTCATTCATAGATAAAAAAATCAAATCTCAAAGTTCAAGCTCACATACACACATACAACAAATTCCAAATTTAGTTCAAACACGCAACCACACAAAGTGAATACCAAAATTATTTTTTAAACACACACAATTTATATTAAAAAAGTGAATATACTAATGTTAAAACATAAATCATTCACACAAAGTTAGTACAAAAATGCATGAACACTTAAGTTCAAACATGTCAAAGTACACACACCACACAAAGTGAATGCCAAAATTAAATTTTAGATGCATAATTCACAAAAAATGAGTGTCAAAGTTAAAACACACACTTCATTGTATAAAAAGTGATCACATGCTAAATTTTAAACATGTTTCATGTAGAAAGTTAGTTCAACCACACATGAAGTAAACACTCGATTTCAAAGTGCAAACACACACAAAGTGGATGCCAACGTTATAACACAATCTTCACACAAATTTAGTTCACAATTCACACATAGTTTGTTTAAACACACACTTCATACATATACAAAGTGAACTATAAAGTTCAAACATACCAAAGTTCAAACAAGAATATAAAGTGAATGCCATTGTTAGTACACTCTTCACACAAAGTGAATGCAAAAGTTAAAACACACTCTTCACACAGAGTTAGTTCAAACATTTCACAAATAGTTTGTTAAAAAACACACACTTCATACATATATAAGGTAAACATTAAAGTTCAAACATACCAAAGTTCAAGCATGCAATGAATGCCAAGTTAGTACACTCTAAACAATGAATGTGAAAGTTCACACACACACACACACACAATAATAAGATTAAATCTAAGTGAAAGGTAAAATTCAAACACACTTCATATAAAGTGAATGCCAAAGTTAGTTCAAACACTCACACACATAGAAAGTGAATGCTAAATTTTAAGCACACACTTCACACACACACAAAAGTAAACATAATTCAATAGACCAAATTTTAATTTACACTAAGTGAATGTGAAAGTTCAAACTTACCTAAACACACAAATAGTAAATAGACCTAATATATGAATGACAAAGGTAGTTCACTCACATTTCATACAAAAAAATATGCATCCACAATTAACACAAACAAATTAAGGGGATGTCAAATTTCAAACATATGCTTCACATAAGCAAAGTGGATGCTAATACACAAACAATAAGTGGCTCAAATCCAAGTGAATGTCAAATTTAGTTTACACACACACACATACTTTGGAGTGAATGTGAAAGTTAGTTCATACATATTTCACACACATAAAGTGAATGTCAAAAGCTCACTCAAATAATAAAGAGATGTTAAAATTCAAATGCACACTTCACACAAACAGTAAGTGGATGCCAACGCACTAAATAAAGTGAACTCCAAAATTCAAATAAATAAGTGGATAACAAAGTTCAAACGCACATATAAAGTGAATGCCAAAAGTTCAAACAATAAGTGCATACAAAGTAATGGCTATTAAAGTTCAAACACACTTCAAAGAAACAGCAAGTGGATTCCAAACTGAAACACACTAAACAAAAAAAATTCAAAGACTCTTTAAACAAACAATCAATGAATGTCAAAATTTAAGTTACACAAACAAAGTAAATGCCAAAGCACAAACACACACTTCATACAAACAATAAATGCAAGCAAAGTGAATTCAATTTTAAACATACAAAGTGAAACAAATATAAGTGATTGCCAAAGTTCAAACCCATACTTCACACAAACAATAAGAATATCAAATTAAAGTGAATTTCAAAGTTACACTACACACAAACAATAAATAGATTCCAAAGTGAAACACACTAAATAAACATGTATAAAACACAACTTACAAATAGTATAACACTAATTATGGCAATGTTAATAAATTGCATTGTGGTTGAATGGGAGGCCATAATTGTCAAGGTTTCTTTATGATTTAGTTCTCTAATGGTTCATTCACAATTTAGTTCATGTGGTTATTAATTTAATACAATTCCATTATTTTTATTTACAAAAGAAATTTTAAATTTCTTATAGTATTTATAGCTTTGTCCACCAACTTCTACATGTAATGACTTTCCAGTTAAAATATAAATATAAACCTTTGGTGCTTTTACTAGTTTATTTATTATGTGATCATATTTTTTTTGAATTATCTATTTATCAAATTATACAATTCATGATCATATATAAATTTATCCCCTGTTAATGGGGTTTCCTAGGATAATTTGAAGGCAAGTCATGCCATGGCAAGATGGAAGGAACAATAGAAGGATGGGCTAAACTCAATTTTGATGGGGCTTTGAGGGGAAACCCAAGACAATCCTCCATTGGATGTATAATCATAAATGAGTCAAGGGAACTAGTGGGTGGTGCATCAAAAAATATTGGTTTCCTATACAACAACGAAGCAGAGTTTCAAGTTTTCATTTTGGGTCTTTAGTTGGGGTTGTCTTCAGGGATTAGGAGAATCCACATAGAAGGAGACTCTCATATCATGGTAAGTGCTATTCAAAATGGCCATAGCCTGAATTGGAAATTGAACAATTTGTTGGTTAGGGGATTGGAACTTTTGGCCAAATTTAGGGACTACAAGGTTAACCATGTCTTTAGAGAGGTGCGTAAGGCAGCTAATTTTTTGGCAAATGTTGCATTTAAAACACTCAGGGACCTCCAAATTATACACTCGGTGGAAGAGATGAGAAACCTAGCCCCAAACTTAGAAGCTCTTATTGTTGAAGAGGTGAGGCTTGCTTGGGAAGATGTGGCTAGGAGATAGATTGGATGTGGCAAGTGAGGTGGCATCCTGGGATTACGTGGGAGGTGATGGAGATTAGATTGTCAAGATTGCATCACTGTCTAGGGTGGCTTGATAGTTTGCATGCTTGTTGGGTTTATTCAACAATCGAGAGAATTTATCTCTCTTTAATTTTGAAGTCCTTTGGATTAAGGTAAATCTGGTTTGGTACTCGGGAACATGTGAGTTTGGTTGGCATTACTGATTGGGGTGCTTTTATTGGAGATTGGGATGGAAATTCATCATTTCTTCTCCTCATCGGGTCGAGCTTGCTCTCACTTTACAAATCAAGAAGCAAGGAATCCACTATGCCTCTGTTGGCTGGGAAATGCTAGATGGCCTTTCTAGGGACCATATCAAACCAGAGGTTGATGAAGGTGTTCAAAATGAAATCTCCCATTGGTTTGAATGCCATCAGATCAGTATTGGGGGAGTTATTTTTGGAGGTGAAAAACAAATACAGAGTGAACTCAGACTTGACTTCTATGTTCATTGGAGTGCTCTTGGGGTTAGGAGAGTTGAAAGAATTAGTCTGGGCTCTTAATATGGCTTTAATCAAACTGGAATGGCATTGAGGGTTGAAGGATGTCCTAGACTTGGCCATTCGTAGCATTGGAATGAGGCATCATAAGGGGGTGTGGCCAGATGTTTTGCCAACCTATTGTGGTCCTTAGATCCCTTTCATTATCCCTATGGCCGGGGTTGACAAGGAAGTTGCTAAGACTGCTATGAAGGATGGAGTGAACCTTCTCAAGTATCTGACTAGTGTAGATGACCCAGGGAAGGAGGTTAAGATGGAAGTTATTCTGTTGGGCCCAAAGGGAGATGCATTCGAAGATGAGGTAGCGGTGGATGGGTAGGATGAGCTGGAGTAAGGAGTAAGTTTATGTTTAGATTCAGTATAATATATATGTATGTAAATGTCGCTAGTATATACTTTTTTGATAGTGGATGTATGAAGCTGATAAATTAATATAAGTTTATACTTTCTGTTATTTGGCCCTCAGTTGTGAGTAGCCTTCCGTTATTTTGATTTTAGATACTTTGTATGGGCTTTGGCACCCTTACGCTGTATTCAACCATAAAATATATATATATATATATATATATATATATGTATATATATATATATGTATATATATGTATATATATATGTATATATATGTATATATATATGTATATATATATATATATATGTATATATATGTATATATATATATGTATATATATATGTATCTATATATGTATGTATATATATGTATATATATATGCGTGTGTGTGCGTTTTAATTATTATGTCAAAAATTACATAATTTCAATAGTAACAAGGAATAGATTGTAATGACATGACCCCCTTAACTTAAATTTGATAGTCATGTACATGTTAAGGGTGAAAGTTGAGAGTTGTGTCCCACTTTTAGCCAATTAAATAGTTCTGGGCAGAACGGTTTCAGGTGGTAGGAAGTCGCCTGACACCTTTTCACCCAGAACCACATGGCGCATATGTGGATGTACCTTTCTAGGTGGAAAGGTATCAGGTGGTAACATTCTGCCCAATAGGTTTCTAGGTGGAACTATTAAAATAAAAAGAAAAAAAGGCAAAAATGTCATTTTCACATGGATTCCTATCACCTCAAACACTTCTGCATGAAGCCCATAGTGCCTGCGACCAGATAAAATGACCATTTCCCTTCCTACTGACAACAGCGGTAGGGAATTTGATAGCTTTTGTTGTTTTTTTCCTTGTTTTTTTGTATATTTTTAATTTCCTTCCCTATCAATCAATTTTTTATGACAGTTATGTATTCAATGGTGTGTTTCAAATACTATGACATGCCTTAGTATAAGTAAATCATATAAAAATCAAATATATAAATCATCATAATCCTATATAAATTTTGACAGTTTGTCCAAAATCCCTCCTTTTATATGATACAATATTTTAAAATTTTTTATTGTATTTTATAGTAAAAATGCCTAAATACAACTATACAGCTATGAAATCCTAGTTCTTGAAACCCTAGTTCTATGTTTAGTTTCAATACATACTTTGTGAATTTTTCATGTACATAAAATTTAACCCTCCTCAAGCATGAATCTAACATGATATTAAAATTTCAATCAAATCATTCATAGACATGCATTAAAGCAATATACCTTCAATTTCAAATACAAAAATGTAATTTTTACTACAATATAAAGTCCCAAATCCATTACCATTACATGAAAATAGAATAAAATGTCATCTACATAGCACACATGCTAAAGAATAGAAAAATCTATTACCATTGAGCTTGTTAAATATGAAAAGCAACTGAATGATAGCTAAGAGGTTAATTCAAGTTGATAGTTAGAACAAGCCAATGACCTAAATCATCTAGACATGACATTCAAACTTGCCTCAAGAATTAATTTGGTCACCAATATTTGCATTCTATCATGCAATTTGACAAAGAGACCAATGGATTTAATCTTTAGAGTCAACTACTCTAGTTATAGTAGTCAATTTTCTATTGGCAACAAAATCTTTTAAGCCATGCATTTGGAATAGCCATCATGCACTATGGTTTAAGTGACCCACCAGATTAGTTGTGATTGTCAAACTGCTTAAAATTTTCTAAATCCTTTTCAAAAATTGTATTTTGTGTGTACGTTGCAATCATTGTATACCATGAGATGACTACTAACATTTGCTTTACCTAGTAAGCATTGCTACAAATATCTTCAATATCATGCATAGTTGTTCAACATACTTTGCTCAAAATAACTAGGCATGCACCTACCAAAAGATCATGACCTCTCCTATATTTTCTAATCAAAGATCAATCAGATTGCATAATAAGAAGAATAGTTGAAGTGGCTTACAAAACTAATACAATAGTGGGTAAATAGGCCCTACAAAATTGATGATGGTGGGGGTTACTACTTATAGTGATAAAAACATAAGAAAAATAATACCTAGATGAAAGATTAAAATTAAGATCTTTAAATGAATATTCATATTCCACACAAAGTTGGTGAATGAAATCCAAAATATTCTTGGCATTCAAAATCTAAGAGCTCAATTGAAGTCTCTTCTTAGATTTTTGTATAATATCTATGTAAAATATGTCCCCACAGTAGAAAATATAGAAAGGGAAATAAAGATATGATCATGTAAACCCCAATAATCATGTAATAGGTTTCATCAATAGCATCAAGTGACAATTAATGAACAAATGAGGATGTAATCATATAAGCTCATATAGAGTGAGGGGAATTTATGATGCCCTTAAAGTTTCCTCCAATGATGAGAAAACAAGAGAGAGAAACACAAAAAATATAGGTCATGAAAGCACAAAGTAAACCTCATAAAATATGTAGTCATGTCCAACCATATACATAAAAGAATAAGAGATTAACATGTAAACATAAAAGTCTAATATAGTATGCAAGGATAAGAAAACCTAAAGCAAAAGATATAGAAATGGTGGAACATACATGAGAGACAAAAATTTAATTGAGGATGAAAGGGCCAAGGTATTTGTAATCCATGTGAATTTTCCCATGTGTAATTTTTAGAAACTTTAACAAGTAAAATATTGCCCACCAACTTCAAGCACTTGAATAATTTACCTTGGTTATGCAATATCATGTCCAAGTGCTCAATCAAACAATCTAGGTGAACCTCCACCTACTCTTTGTTGTTCTTAATATATTTGTGCATGTTCATGAAGGAACCCACAACCAAAGAAAACATTCTAGTACCACTTAGAGAATGAGCAACATCAAACACTTTTCTTCACCCTATCGATTAACAAAGATCAACCATCAACTTAACCATGATCTCTCAAATTAATACATAGTTATCTATATCCATGTCCTTAGCCATCCCCATAGGTGTAACATCCAAATATGGATCTTAGGGTTAGTAAGATCATGTGAAATAGTCCATGAACTAATCTAAAACTTTGCAAGCATCCACTCTACCACCAACAACAATATCTTTCACTTCTAACTCCACCCTGCACACAACTTCTTTCCTTTCCCACCTTATACTATAACCTTCCTTGGATGCAAAACCCATACCGCCATCTACTTTCCTCGACATCAAGAAATGACTTCAAAATATTTAACAATGTATATTGTTATATCCAACATGCAAGTAGTAAAGATGCCACCTATTGGCATGCTTTACAAACCCATTGCCAATTCACCAAACCACTCAAGATAGTGCAGTCATGCCCTAGTCAATGGTTTAATGATGTCAAGTAATCATTACAAATAATCTCTACAAAATTATGAGGTGGCATACCTACTTGGCCACATGCCCCTTAATAGGTCCACTCTATCCTCACTTATTATTATTGTTATATTAATTATTTATTAATATTGTTGTGCTCATTTTAATTCATGTTACTACTAATAATAATAATAACACCACCACCATGTTTAAGGTTATGAATTAAGGGTGTCCATTAGTTCTTTATCATCCATCATTCATCTCTCTTGATATTATTAGTGTGTTGCATTCAATGATTGCTCTAAGGTGTCTATTCATAGAGTGTGAACTTCACAAATGAGTGTTTTTATAGTGTTGATTTTTCTACTCTATCATATTGATATTATATTAGAATCTAATTTAGAAAATAAATAACTAAGGACCACGTTTCAATAATTTATTGCCAATCAAATGTATAGTTTTAACCAACACAGTTAATGTAATATTTGAAACAAGCAAAGTAATTATACATAAACATAAGATTAATTTAAAATGCCAAAAACGTTTCAGCAACAATATGCACAATATGAAATAGTTTATGGAATACATTTTAACTTAAACAGAGGGTTGAGAAAAAATTTCAAAACTTGCATTGAAACCATAACCCACTATGTTTTCTTTAGTTTTTCTTCTTTAGATTTAAAATATATTGTTCATCAATGTTATCTTGTCCAAACAAATTCCATTGAGCTAAGTAGTTCCTTTATGCTTCTAAATTTTTCTAGGTAGTACATATCTTAGAATGTAACATTAATTTATATGTGTCATGTTGGCTCTCAAACATGTATCTACACTAATCCTAAAGACTACCACCAATGAGTTTTATACCCAAATGCATGATAAACCCAAAATTCTATCACTAATTTTAGGACATACTAGCTACTAATAAAGCCTCTAATTTAGTTGATAATACACTCTTCTATATGTAGAAAATCTGACAACAATATGCATATCTCTTAGAATGAAAATGCGTGACTTTCATACACATATGAAAGAGGGAAAACACACTTTCATTATCTTCTAATAGTTTATCCATATTTGCTTGTTTAGATGAGACACTATACATGGTAAGATACAAGCAGACCATATAAAGAGATCTAGGTAGGTTAATCTAGGAGGTCCCTCCAATTGTGTAAAATTCTATTTCATTTAACCTCAAAGTGGCTTTTTTCCTTTTGAAATAGCTCTCATGACTTCATTTAAACACCTACAATTTCTAATTCCAATACCTATAATCACATGCATACCCATTCACACATGCCATGGTATGGATAGAAGGTCCTAGAATTAGTTTTTTTAATCAAAATGTAGTTTTCTTCATAATAAAAGCATTTCAGTACAGGAAAATTAAATATATGATATTTTATTTCAAGGTATAACTGCATAGTTTTTTATTTCAAACACATGACCCATATTTCATGAGTAGTGGTTCACTTGAACCCATCTTTCATGTTAATGAATATTCCACTTAGCACTCATTGCATCTAGGTGATGCACACAAGGATGAAGCATCAAGACTTCCCAAGAGGTCACCCATACCAGTACTACTCCGACTCAAGCGTGCTTAACCATAGAGTTTCCCCCAAGATCAAGCCCACTTAGCTTTCTACCCCATTTGCAAAACCTTTATCAAGTGTTGTGCCTTATGAACCATTCATTAAAGAGTCCCTTTATCTCATCAATTGATAAGTAGGAGGTATTTTTGCAGCATGTCAAATTATGATATTTTATTTCAAGGTTTAACTCCGTAGTTTTTTGAGTCAAACACATGACCCATATTTCATGAGTAGTGGTTCACATGAACCCATCTCTCATGTTAATGAATGGTCCATTAGCACTAATTGCATCTAGATGATGCACATAGGGGTGAAGCATCAGGACTTCTCGGGAGGTCACCCGTCCCAGTACTACTCCGACTCAAGCGCACTTAACCATGGAGTTTCCCCCAAGATCAAGCCCACTTAGCTTGCTACCCCATTTGCAAAACCTTCAACAAGTGTTGTGCCTTATGAACCATTCATTAAAGAGCCCCTTTACCTTATCAATTGATAAGTAGTAGGTATTTTTTGTAGCATTTCAAATTATGATATTTTATTTCAGGGTCTAACTACGTAGTTTTTTGAGTCAAACACATGATCCATATTTCATGAGTAGTGGTTCACATGAACCCATCTCTCATGTTAATGAATGGTCCACTTAGCACTCATTGAATCTAAGTGATGCACACAAGGGTGAAGCATAGGGACTTCCCGGGAGGTCACCCTGTGTGCATCACCTAGATGCAATGAGTGCTAAGTGGACCATTCATTAACATGAGAGATGGGTTCATGTGAACAACTACTCATGAAATATGGGTCATGTGTTTGATTAAAAAAACTACGCAGTTAAACCCTGAATTAAAATTTCATAATTTGACATGTTCCAAAAAATACCTCCTACTTATCAAAATCAAAATAATTTATGTTTTTAGTTTTGTAACTAATCTTTTTTTGCTCTGCATGTCGAGCTAGGGCTTTCGTGCCCTAGCTCGATCCTCTGGTTTTTTCCTGGTCGTGCGAAGTGTGGGGAGTGCATGCGTTTTGGGGAGGTTTGGGGTTGTGTTTTTTTATCAGTGCAAAGTTTTTTCAGCGGCATCGGTGTCTCTTTCTCCCTGAGCGTGCAGGGATTTTGTGCCTGGTTGGAGGCTGTGGGTGGGGTTTTTGTGCCTGGTTGATTTGGGTCTGCAGTTCGAAGGCAGTGCTGGGTGGTGGATTGGTTAAACCCTAGTGGTGGTTCTTTTTTCTTGGGGGCCTGCTTGCCCACCTTGGATCTTGTTTAGTTTCAATGCTGATCGGGGAGTCTTCAGGGGCTAGTCCCAAGATGGATTTTCGCTCAGCAGCGGTTGGTGCAAATTCTCCTTCACACACTTCAAAGGTTTTTAATAATAACTTGTTCTCACCAGATCCAGGGTTGGTTGGTTCGGGTTTGTCTGGTGGTACTCGGATTACAAAGATCAATGGATGTCTTGAACGTTGTGAGGAGAGGCCAAAATTGGTTATCCCGCTGGAGATGATTGCGGAAGATATTGATTATTATTCGAAGCATGCATTGCTGTGCAAGTTTATGGGGATGCGGGTTTCTTTACAATTTCTTGAATCATAGGCCCAACGGACTTGGATGCCAGAGGGAGAAATGGAGGTTATGCTTTTAGCAAATAACTTTTTCATGGTTTCATTCAATTGCTTGGCAGATCGCAATAAGGCCTTTGAAGGAGGCCCCTATTTTCATAATCAGATTGGGTTATTCATTAAACCTTGGCATGCAGGATTCAATCCTGCTGAAGAGCTTCTGAACCGGGTTCCAGTGTGGGTTCGGCTTCCAAGGTTTCCTGTGGAATGTTGGCGGGATGATGTTTTACACTTGTTAGCTTCAATGCTAGGAAAACCAGTTGGTGCTTCACAACAGACTCAAGTTAAAAAGGTGATGACTTTTGCTCGTATATGTGTTGAGATTGATTTAAGTAAACCCTTGCCAAATTCGGTGGATATGTGTGTGGGTCCTTACTCTTGGGTGCAGCAGTTGGACTATGAGACTCTCCCTTTTTGGTGCCGTCTCTGTCATGAATATGGACACTTGCAGAGGAGATGCCCTAAGGCTAGGCCTGTGGACTCCCAGCCTTCTCAACCTCCCCGCAATCCCCCTAGAGTTGAAAAGGGGAAGGAACCCATTCCTGGTGATGTGGATGGGGCTAATGGTTTCGTTCCTGTCAAGGCTCGAAATAGGAATCGAGGTCAAAAGAGGACTTTGAAGGAAAGGCAGGATGAAGATTCTTTCAACAGATTTGAAGTTTTAGATGATCTCAGCCAGCAGGAAGTGAATCCAGGCTTGGTGAATATGGATCAGGGTGCTTCAGGTACAGGACAGGAGGGCCTTCTTTCTGAAGCTACTCAGGTTTTGCAGGATAATAGGGCTTTACAAATGGACACAGACGTTCAAATGGAAGTCCAGGTGGAATCGGTTCCTATTATAGTAGGGAAGAAGGGTGGTGAGGATGGATCTCCTCTTGTTTCAAATGTAGGTACTGAGGGGGTGAAGATTAATAGGTCTTCTTCTTCTCATTTGGGTCTTCATCAAAAGGATCCAAAAAAAGGGGCTGGGGAGAAGTCTTCCAAGCTTGGTAGAAAAAAAGATTTGGATAAGATTAAATTAACAGGGGAAACTTTGGTAGAGTCAGGGTCTGGTAAGACTCTGGATTCTCATTTTTCAAGCCCCTTGAAATGATTGTTCTATCCTGGAATGTAAGGGGCTTAAACAGTGGCCCTCGACAAAAAGTTGTTCGTGATTTGGTTAGAAGTCATTCTCCTGATGTTCTTTTCCTGCAGGAGACTAAGCTATCAGTGGAGTATGTTTGGTTTAGTGCCTAAGTTGTGGGGGAGTGGAGAGTACCAGTGTATTGGTGCTCAAGGGTCTACTGGAGGAGTGGCTTGTTTATGGAATCCTTGGAAGATTCGCCCTCTTTGGTGGTTGTCCTTTCAGTCTTCTATCTCTATGATTGCTTCTTGTTTTGAGACAGGGGAGTCTATTCTCTTCTCCAATAGCTATGCGCCTATTGAACTTCAGGGTAAACAACTGTTGTGGTCCCATATCCGGTTTGTCCGAAGCATGGTTCCTTTCCATCCGTGGATTATGGCTGGAGACTTCAATGTTATTTCTGAGTTGGCTGAGAAGAGGGGTGGTATTGCGAGGCTTGAGCCTTCTACACTACTACTTCAGGATAACATTTCAGCTTTAAATCTGGTGGATATCAAGCCCATTAATGGCCAGTTTACTTGGAATAATCGGAGGATTGGGAATAACTGCATTGCGGAACGACTTGACCACTTTCTGGTTTCTTGCTATTGGGTTGGTGGGTTGTGGTCTTCTAGCTCTGAAATTTTGGATTGGAGGGGATCAAATCATTGGCCTATCAAGCTGGCTATTTCTTCAGCTCGTGTGCCTCGGTCTCCTTCTTTCAAGTTCCAGCTTATGTGGTTGCGTGACTCCTCTCTCCATGACTATATTGTTGAGTGGTGGAGGTATGGTAGACCTGCTTATGGTACAACAATGTATACTTTTGCTAAGTTACTTCAATTTGTCAAGTATCAGCTTAAACGTTGGAATCGGCAGTGCTTTGGAAACATTTTCCATGCTAAGATTGCTGCCCAGGCTGAGTTGGATGGTATTACGAGGTTGATCAGGGAGGATGGAGTGACTGAGGACCTGCTTCAGGAAGAGACTAGGGCTTTGAAAGCATTGGAAGAGTGTGAGCTTCAAGAGGAAGTTTTTTGGAAACAAAAGGCTCGGATTGAGTGGCTTCAGGAAGGGGATAAAAATACCACTTTTTTCTTTAACTCGGTGAAAGCCAGGAGACATGGCAATTCTATTTCTACTTTGGTGAATGATAGGGGTGAAACTCTTTCTTCTTTGCAGGAAATCACATGTGAAGCTATGCAATATTTTGCTTCTTTATTTAGGGAGGACTCGCGGGGGGGTTCTGATGAGGAAGCTCAGGTCCTTTCTTGTATCCCTTCTTTGGTTTCTAGGGAGATGAATGAGCATCTTATGAGTGATATCTCAATTGAGGAGCCAGAGGGGATCGTGTTTCAAATGAAGAGGGGGAAAGCTCCTAGCCTTGATGGTTTCCCGATTGAGTTCTTTCAAGAATTCTGGGCGATTATCAAGTTGGACTTGTTGGCAGTTGTTCAGATGTCTCATAAGAATAAACAGATGTTACGGGCTTTGAATTCTACCTTCCTTGCTCTCATCCCAAAGTGTGATGGGGCGGATAGGTTAAGTCAATTTTGTCCTATCTCTCTTTGCAATGTGATTTATAAAATTATCTCTAAATTGATTGCTGATAGGTTGAAAAAGTGGCTTAAAGTGCTGATTTCTGAGGAACAGAGCGGTTTTGTGGCGGGACGTCAGATTCTGGATGGGGTTGTTATTGTAACTGAAACCATTCACTCTATGGCTAATTCCAAAGATAAGGCAATGTTCATCAAGCTTGATATGGCTAAGGCTTATGACCGTGTTTGATGGTCCTTCCTTCGGAAGGTTCTTGGTGCTTTTGGTTTTGGGGATGCGTGGATTTATTGGGTTATGAGTTGTGTTACTTCAGTCTCCTTCTCTATGTTAATAAATGGTGAGCACTCTGAGCTTTTTAGCACCTCTCGGGGTTTGCGGCAGGGTGACCCCCTCTCTCCTTACTTGTTTCTTCTTCTTGTTGAGGGTCTGGGACGCTTGATAAGAAGGAATGTGGAGTTAGGTTTCATTCAGGGCTGGGGGTGGGGAGATGGTTTACCTCCACAATCTCACTTGCAGTTTGTTGATGACACTGCTTTGATGGGTATGGCTACAATTAGGGAAGCTTTGAATTTGCGCAAGGTGTTGGATGTTTATCTTCTAGCTTCGGGCCAATTGATCAATGAAGATAAGTCTTCCATCTTTTTCTTCAATACTCTAGGTTCCATTCAGAGGTGAATTGCTCATATCTTGAGATTTCAGACTGGGATTCTCCCTTTGACCTATCTTGGTATTCCCATCTCTATTGGAAGACTTCCCAAGGAGTCTTGGCAGAATATTCTGGATAAATTTCGTGTGAAAGTTAATCATTGGACCCATCACTGGTTGTCCTTTGCAGGTCGTGTTCAGTTGCTCAAGTCTGTGGTGCAGGCCCTCCCCATTTATAGATGTATGATTCAGGTGGCCCCTTTGGGTTTTGTTAGGGAATTGGATTCCTTAGCAAGATAGTTTTTATGGGCTGGTAGCTTATTGTCCTCTAAATGGAGCCTTGTTAGATGGGACATTGTTTGTAGCCCGAAGCAGTTTGGCGGCCTTGGGTTAAGGCAGTCATCGTTGTCAGGGATGGCGTTGGCTACTAAATTGTATTGGCGGTGGTGTGTGGAGCAGGATGGGATCTGGGCTAGGATATTAACTCAGAAATACTTCCCAGGGATCCCTCAAATTGATATTCCTCGGTATCCACTGGTGGGGAAAGGCTCAGTGATTTGGAGTACACTCAAGAAAGGGGCTACTCTGGTCAAGGATGGTTTATTTTGGATTTGTAAAAGAGGGACAAAAGCTCATTTTTGGTCTGATTCTTGGGATGGTTTTCCTCCCATTGTTTCTCAGTTTCCTAATTTGGTGACTCTATGCCAGAGGTTCTGTGAAGTTGGTTGGTCAAGGGCAAGTGACTTTAAGTCCTTTTCTTCTCATGGGCAGTTGGTGGTGGCAAGATGGAAGAATCCTAATGAGTGGCCTGTTGTTGGTATGGAGGAGTGTGCTGAGCTTCATAGTATCCTTTCTCGTAGACGTTGTAGCTCCCTCCAGGAAGGGGATGTTCTTTCTTGGTCTCCTAATCCTAAGGGTGTCTATACTGTTGCTTCTGGATATCAGGTGTTGTTATCTAACTAGCTGGAGGGGGTGGAGGTTCACTGGTGGAAGAAAGTGTGGAATAAGCTTTCTTGGCCAAAGTGTAACTGCTTTATTTGGACTTTGGCTTGGAATAGGTGCTTGACTTGGGATAATATTCAGAAGCAGGGTTTTCAAGGTCCTTCTATGTGTGTTATGTGTGGATGTGGAGAGGAGGACTCCTCTCACTTGTTTTTCCATTGTCCCTTGACTTTGCAGCTTTGGCATTTTTGGTGGGAAGTCTGGAAAAGCCCCTGTGTTCATGCTTCATCCCTGGTGGATTTTTGGAGTAGTCTGGGTAAACCTCCTTCTATGGCCTCTTTCCTGCAAGATGTGTGGTATGCTGGGCCTTCCTTCATACTATGGCAGATTTGGTTGGAACGGAATCGCAGAATATTTCGAGGTGAGAAGTTGTTGATTCAACAAGTTTGGCACAAAATTATGAGTATGATTCGGGAGACGGTGGAATCTAAGTGTGATGTGGTGTTCCCTTTGGAGAAAGGAGATGCTGAGTTGGTGGATAGATTGGGTATTCAGGGGTTGTCTCCAGCTTCTGCTTGTGTCAGGAAAGGAAGGCGAGTGAAAAAGAAAGTGCAAAGGGTGGGAAGATGGCTTCCCCCTCCATCTGGCATTCTGAAGCTCAATATTGATGGTTCTTCAAGGGGCAATCCTAGGCCTGCTGGGATTGGTGGGACTGGCAGGGATTTTTCAGGATCGGTGGTTTTTTTCTACTCTGTTCATGAAGGATGGCAAACTATCAACCTTATGGAAGGTTTGGCGATCCTCTATGCTTTGGAGAGGGCTTATGCTTTGGGATGGCGCAAGGTTATCTATGAGTCTGATTCACAGGTTTTGATTAATTTGCTGAATACACAGAAGGTTTCTGATGTTAGTTGGCAGTTGGCTATGATGGTGCAACAAATTCTGCAGATAAGTTCTTTGATGGAGATGGTGTCTTTTGTCCATATTCCAAGGGAGTGGAATAGGGCAGCAGATTGTTTGGCTAAGTGGGCTTCTGAGCATTTAGATGGTTGGAAGATTGATGAATGGGAGCAGGTTCCTCATGAGCTCCGATATGACTTGGAGAAGATTCTTGCTGAGGATGGGAATGGTATTGGTGAAGGATGATGTTGTTTCATGCTTAGTATGGCTGTTTCTTATGGATTACTAGGGCCTTGGCCCTTTGATGCTTTGTAATGTTCTTTTCTGAATTTCAATAAAGTTTTTACCCCTTTTATTAAAAAAAAAAAAAGTTTTGTAACTAATTTAAATGTGTAGATTGAATGTATTTAATTTTTAAATTTTAAATTTTTTTAGTTTTGTTAATTTAAATGTGTAGATTGCATGTATTTATTTTTTTAATTTTAAATGTTTTTAGTTTTGTTAATTTAAATGTGTAGATTGAATGTATTTAATTTTTTTATTTTAAATGTTTTTAGTTTTGTAACTAATTTAAATATGTAGATTGTTCATGTATTTTTTATTAAATTTTAAATGTTTTTATTTTTGTTAATTTAAATGTGTAAATTGAATGTATAAATAACTTTTAAATTTTTCTTATGTTTTTAAATTTTATTAAATTTTCATTTTATAAATTAAAGGTATGCACATTTTTACTTTTAAATGCAAATTTGCATACACGCATGTACATATGTTTTTCATAGATCATGGATGATCAGGCTTCTCCTCATAGTGTTGATCATACACATAGTGAGCTGATACTGGTGATGTACATAGTGCTAGGAGCGACTTGTATGTAGGCACTCTTGATAGACTAAATAATGCTTTGACACATTTAGATCAAACGATCCATAGTACACCAAACCTGTCTAATAGAGATAGGTTGGTGGAAATCTGAGCACAGTTTACCCATATGATTAACATTATCAAATCATATAACCCATATGTTGATTTGAGTATTGAGGATTTCTATGCGTCACTTGCTAGTACTATTATTGGGACAGTGAAATGGCCAACAGGTAATAGGGCAATGAAATCTTTTCATGGTCTTCAATACTCAACTTCCATTTTTGTTGGCTACATCCTATTTTCATAAAGTTTCCAAATTTAACCTTGTTGCTATAACTAAGTGACTGTAATGTAGAACCTTTTGTCCTGGTAAATAATCAACAAATATAATACCACTTTTATCTATCTTCATTTGTTGCTAATAAGTACCTCAACCACTACAAATCTAATGGGATACTCTTGTCCATCACCATCTATCACAGATTTTGTCAACTTGTATTTTGGTTGCATGCATTTGAGTAGATAGTAATCTACACCTTCAATATTATCAAGATCTGCAATCACATCAAAAATATCTCCTACAACAAATACACAGATTCGAAAGTCAATTCAAATACAAGTAGTTACTTTAAAGACAAAGACAATTTCACTAAAATAATCAATATGCATATAAATAGTTCATTTACCTACAACAACTAGATTGGATACATGTTCAAAATCAGCTGAATATAAATGATCATATGGGGATCTATATTATCATCTTCATAAGGAGACATTGAAACTAATTGTTTCATCTCCCATTCTAAAACATATCCATCAATAATATGTTGACATTGTAGAACATTTGCATTGTTCTCAATGCAGTCAACATAAAAACATGATTTTTCTCTAATTTGGTTTGCAAGTGGTTTGCTATGTCCAGTCGTCATCACTTGATGAAGTCTTCTAATACCGATAATTTTTTGACAATTATAAGGATTTGATCGATCAATATCTACAATCATGGAAATTTAAATTTGTATGAACAAAAAATGTACATGTACTAAACATAAATAAATGTAGATGCAAGAATTACAAGAAATACCTTTGACTTCCCAAAAATAGCGTTTGGTACTTATTGATCCACTTTTTCCTTCACAAGCCCCAAAACAAGTCTTATACCATTCAACAATTTCTCTTGCACTACATATGGTGTTACTAGCAAGCTCATGTTGGCGAAGTTCACGCTCCACACATGTACTAGCTCCATCATGCTCACCTTTTCCATGTCCACTTTCAAAAAAATTCCACAAGAATTTTATGGTACATCTCGCTTGTTGTTGGATTAACCAATTAAATGCTTTAGAGGATTTGAATTGTCCTATAAAGTAAACAAATGAGCATTAAAAGTTGTTTAAAAGTTGGAAAGCATTTTAAAAATTTGAAATATTTAATAAGTTCAACACTAACCAGCACATCGGGCAGGGCCCTGGCTCGATTGGCTAAGTAATTCCGTTGCGGTAAAGATGGTCATGAGGTCCAGTCTCCCCCCTGCCCACCTGATAATTGTAACCGGTTCATAGCTCCGATCAAAAGCGTTTACCCATGAATAAAAAAAAAAAAAACACTAACCAGCACATCCATTTGACAAAATCCAGTGACTTAAAGCATGTATGCCACGTTGTCTCAGATCATCAAAAAACATTCCAAAATAATGGGCTACATAGCTTCTGTCATGACCAGTATCATCACTGATATAAAAATGAACCTCTTTGATGATATTTTGTTCATGAGGGCTACTTTGTACACCATCCAGTTGTAACTTAGCATGTCTATAACAAACATGTACGAAGATTGCAACCTTCTCTGAATGATAATATTGAATCTGAATCTCTGTTTGAGGACTAAATGTATAGTTCTCAGCAAAATCCACAACCAATATAATACAACCTTATGGAAAACAATTCTTTCATTCACGCAACTAATTTGTCTGTCATCTTGCACCATGACAATGTTGGATGTACGGATATATGAGACTAAAATTTGTTCAAAAACTCATTGCAGGGTAATTCACTTTCTTTTAGAATAATTTTTTTATTCAACTCTTGACCTATTTGTGTATTTCTCATATTCAAATCTCTTCCACATAATATCCATAGATTGATCAATATTTTCAATCAAAGGAAGCTTCTTCAAATCTCCACAATTTACACAATTATTTTTGATACATTACACATTGAATTCATCAGAACCTTCTATTTTTTCACATAAGAGAGACTTCATAAATTGTGTTGTACTTGCATGGATAATAACATTTGGATGAGTCATTGCCATTGTGAGGCCGACTATTTTACCTCCCATATTTTGATCATTATGCTATTCTGTAGATGACACTATCAGACCTTAGTGACTATGTTTCATTATGCAGACTTGATGTTTTATCTCACTGATTTGATACATGTGATTTGATTCGGTCATATTGGATGATATGTTGTGGTTTGATATATGGGATTTATATTAGATGCTATTTTGTTATGAGATTCTAGTTATTTATGTGATGTGAACTATTTGACATGTGATGGAAAATGTAGTTTAATTTGTAGTTATGTATTGATGTTTATTTCAATTGCATGAAGTTAATTTCAGTTGCTTTGGCTATGACTTTTCATGACAGGACTGACACTTGATCGAGATGTGCAGGTTTTACATTCCCTAGCCACGGGAAAACGGAGGTAGGATTCACACCACGTTATTCCCTGTAAAGCGGATCCATTCCCAAGAGGGATAAGGATCACATGTGTAATTGAATGATGATTTATTGTGCTTGGTTTAATTTTAATTATTTTTAGCCTTAGTACCCTTTCTTTTTCTTATTTTTGATTAATATTAAGTGTTGTAGAATTTTATTTGATTTATGCCACTTGGTATTTTTATTATTTTTTTTGGGCCATTTAAATGTGGATTTTTAACCCTTTTCATGAACCCTAGGGTCCCAAAAGTTACCCTAGGTGGTCAACCATGAGTCTAGAGTCAACTTGGACTACCTAGCCCTAGTTTTGACTCACCTTAGGTCACCCTAAACCATGCTTGAGTAAAAGTGACGAATTTGGAAAGAGGGAAGATGGGGGATGGGCCTTGCCTTGGGAAGAACTCATCTCCCACCCCTAGGTCTTTGGAATCATTACCAAGGAAGACTTGGTAGTTCTCCAAGAGTCCTCCCAAACTCCCAAGTGAGTGGGAGCACCACTCAAGACCATTGTCTTCTTGAGGTGTGAGTGGGAATCCAACTCACCATTTGTTCCCCTCCCACTTGTGTGGAAGCACAAGTGGATGAGGTGGAGATGGAGGTGGAGTGAGAGGAGGACATTTGTCATCCTCTTACCTTCTCACTCTTACAAGTGGCTTTGGAGGAGGGAGGAGATGGTGACAAATGTCACCTTCTCATTCCCTCAAGGCCAAGTTGATGGCCTATAATAGCTCCTCTTGGAGAGGAGAGGGGGTTCTTCTCTTCTAGTCTTTTTCCTTGCAATTTGGAGACTTCTTGCAAATTTTAACTTTCCTTTCTAGTTTGGAGGAGTTAGAGAAGGTTGGAGAAATTCTGAAAGTTGGAAGGCTTGGAGCTCTTCACCAATTCCACTTCCATTATCAAGGCCTTGAAGGTAGGCCTCTTAACTTACTTCTTACCTTGCTTGTATGATGTTCCATGTTTTGGATTTTGGTTGTAATTTGTTTGCATTGTGATGTTTGCATTTGATGTTGGGTTGGGCGTTATGGTGAGAGCACCTCTAATGGAGGTAATGCTCAACTTGTATGGGTAGGGGAAAGGAACCTCCTTGAGGTCTCTCCCACAGTTTGTGTTTGTTCCTTGAGGGCTCTTATTTGAGGAGTGAATTAATTGGATGGCAAGAGTGCCAGGTGATTTATTTGTGAATCTTGTGGATTGTGGTGTTTTGGGGAATTTGGCTTGAGGCCATGAGTAGAGATTTTTATCATTTGGGAGGCCTTTTAATTTGAGGGGTCCATTCCCTACCCTCACCAAACTCATTTTTATGGGTTGAGTATTGTGTTAATCCTATGGGGTTGTTCTATTTTTGTGTTATTGTGAGTGCTTTTGTTGTGGAATGAAACCCTGTGTGAAAGCCCTACCTCCCTAGCTCGGGGATGACCCACTTGCAGGTCTATGGTAGGGAGGAGAGCTTTCCTTTCATAGTGGCTATTTTTTTGTTGTCTTGTTGTTGTGTTTAGCTGCAGGTTATTAAGTGAAGAGATGTGATGTGTAGGAGCTCTTGTTGGTGTTCAAATAGTCTCCTTGAGTTGGTTGTTGGAGCCATGGTCATTATGGCCTTATTGTATTCATTCTGAATAGTTTGTAGACTTATGAAGTTGGCTGTCCAAAGAAATTGTGGAATGCAAACATGTTTTCAATCTATTTAAATGCTGTTTATTTTCCTATTTCTGTGAGTTAAGAGTTGAGAAATATATGAGAAAGTGTAATTATATATGCTGTCACTTTCTGTTTCCAAACAAAAAGGAAGGAGAAGTGTGCATATGATAATATGTTGCTGCTGTAAATATTGTTGTGTATGAGAGAAAAGAAATGCATTTTTCGATTGTTAAATGCTGTCAAAAAAAAAATTGTGCATTACAAACAAGGTCTATAAACTATTTAAATGTTGTTTATCTTCCAATTTTGTGAATAAAGTTGTTTTCAAAGGGAAATATGGAAGATGTTATTTGTGTATCTGTTATTAAACTTTCAAAAGAAAAAAAAAATGCAAGAGATGTCATTTTGCTGTCTAGGTTCAATGTAGAAAAAAAAAAGAGGAAGAGGAAACTGAGGTTGTTATCTGATGTGGTTGAAGTTTTCCATTGCAATAGTTGTTGTTGAAGGACCACAAGCTAGAATAGATTGTATTCCTACTTTAATTTGTTGTTCAAAGAAAAGAATGTATTTCTGTACAAACTAAATGGCTCCAAACAAATACTTGAATTTTTGTTCAGAAGAAAATGATAAGTTAATACATCATTTTATGAAGCAATTATTGGTATCATATTTTAACATACATATAAACATATAGAATCATGTAAATGTGTGTATTTAAGTATGTGTATATGCATCTACATCATTGATCCAAAATCTTAGTTGCTGATGTGTGTTAGTTCTGTGTATGCACAAAGAGTAGCCTTGTGTTTCAAAAAAAAAAATATAAGTTCTATATCTATTTATACAAGTGTAGATACTCAGAAATAGTACATTACATCTGCTAAATTATTAAGCAAACTAGAGATAATGATTTGAGTATATATATATATATAACTGGCAATACAAATTACATATTTGAAGCTGCGGACTTTGAGATTCATGGCAGAACTGTTAGAGGGAACCGCAGAGTATATGTCAAAAAAAAAATTATAATAAAAAAAAATTGTTTCTTGTTTGGTGGGACTGTGGATTGTTAAGTCCATAGCCCTACCCCCGTAGTTTGTTGTAGATGGTGTGGGGTGGAGGCGTAGCCTCCTCCCCACACCCTGTTCCCCTTAAACCCGTCGGAGACCACAGTCCCCCTCTCCCCTTCGCACCGCCATTACCTTCCCTCTCGGCTAGCATGGTACCCACCACGGTCATGTCCTCCCTCCCTTCCTCTGCCGCCGACCCTCCAGCGGCACCTCCATGCTCCGCCCCCTGTCAACAGTGCCGCTGCCGCTCGGAACACCTCCGCCCAACCTCCACCCCACGGTCCTTCGTCCCCTCATAGTTCACTCCCATCGTTGGCCCTCTTGCCTTAGACCTATTTCATAGTGGTTTCCACAGCGTTATTTAGATATTAAAATCTCTTAAAAATAATAATGATACACTTAAATCTTTAACCACATTACGGACTAGCCATTTTCCTCACCATGAGAGGAAATAACTAGCACTATCATGGCCTCCATTGGCTTCCCTTGTCCACGAAACCCTAACCTGCACATGGAATAACAAACACACAAAAGAAAAACAAAAAAAACAAGAAGAGAAAATAAGCTAAGGAAGTTAGGGCAAAACAAATTTAAAAAAAAAAGAGATTAGGGCATAAAAGGATAGTAAAAGAATATGACAAGATTAGGGCAAACTAGTCATTAAAAACCAATATTAAATTTATTAGGTTTTTCCTTGAGGATATTTTTTTTAGTTGAGAGGTTATAATTTTTCCTTTCTTTTAAATTTGCTCCTTGCCTTATTTCTTTTCAACTTAGCAATTTTTATTTAACCTTGTTTAAATTTTCAATGAGGTTTGCATTTAAATTAAATGCCTTGGAAATTATTCTAAATTAGAAATTATTTTATTCGCTATTGGAAGAATTTATCCCTAGTAGTTAGAATTCACTATAATGGGGCTTTTAATTCCATCTCCTTTTACTTGGCGGGAATATTTACCGTTTGAGACTATTGAGTTATTTTATCATTAATTCTGTGTAGGGAATAAATTTGACTCTTCTCCCTCATCCTTTTTATTTTCAAAGGAGATATTAAACATTATGCCAAGATTATGTTTAATAACAAACCCGGTTTTTTGATTAAAATTTAACCAACGGCTTGACGTTTTAAATTTTTTTTTTAATTTTATTTCATCTCATTGATTTAAATATTTAATTGTATATTTTAATTGTTTACCTATTGGAGTTCTATCTAAATTTTATTTTTGCATTATTTGAAAACATGTTAAGCCGCCAAAATTTTGTTAGATTATTAGGGCTTATTTTATGCATTGTTTTGATTATTATCAGTTGCGTTCCTTCCATCTTTCAACTTAATCACGTGCCATCTGGACATCATATTTTAATCGCTTGTCATTCTAAGTTTAATTAGGGTTCGATGCAGACAAATTCATCATCGCCTAGGAGACTTAGGGTTCAGGCTAATTTAGTCTAACCCTAGAAGCGACACCTTACATGTCGCATACCCCCTTGACGACCTCCACCTTCATGATACATCGACATGTCTACACCTATGCGTATTGCCACTGAGCACGCAGATGTGTGCGAGGGGGTTCCTAGGGATAGGTAGAAAAAAATTTCGTAGTTCATGTCATGACCACATGGCAAATGTGGACATGACATGTGTGTTTGTGTGTCATGACCACATGGGAAATGTGGGCATGACATTTGGTATCAGAGCGAGAGTTTTTAAAACACTGGGCTTGTTTTAGGCACATTATTGTTTCCGCAATTATGATTGACTTGTGGCTACCTCATTTTGTAGGATGCCTCCCCGACGAGTTCGGTGAGCACAGTCCCGCCGCACTCCACCCACCGAGGTGCAGACTGATTCATCAACTATGGGACCGAGTCAGCCAGTTCCATAGGTATAGCCAATTCCACAGGTACAGCGAGATCCACAGGTATAGCCACTCCTACAACCATAGCCAGTTCCTCAGGTACTGCAAGCACCACTGGCCCCACTAGATATTGGTCCACAGATTTTATAGGCCTTATAGGCAATCTTAGATAGGCTTCCACTGGCTGTAGTTGAGCCGCGTGCAGAGCCACGTGTCAAGCCCCGTGAGGATCCGCAAGAGGAGCCACACGTAGAGCCACGAGCTGAGTCTCATGTCGAGCCACATGTGGACCCCCGCATAGAGCCGTGAGGGGTACCACGTGTGGAGCCTTACGTCAAGCTGCCAGAGATAGAGGAGGTTGGTTCAGCCAATAGGGCCAATAGCAGGAGCCCCCACATCAGGCTAGGTAGGATGAGACAGTGCGTGTAGAGCACTTGGGTCATAGGCATTATGAGTATCATACAGATGAGCCTATCAGGGGGCATAGAGATAGAGGGGATCCCATTAGGGACATATTGAGGTTGAACCCTCCTACATTCATCAGGACCATAGAGGGAGCTGAGGCAGAGGACTGGCTTATCAGTTTAGACAGGTGCTTCGCATTGCATCCTTACGAGGGCAACATGAAGGCCCGGGTGGCAGTACACTTATTGTGGGATACGGCAGCTACTTGGTGGCACACTGAGGAGTGCAAGTGCCACCTATCTTTAGACACCCTCACATGGGAGACCTTCATTGAGCACTTCAATGCGCGCTACTTATCAGACTATTATAGACAGCGTCGTATAGACGAGTTCCATGACCTTCAGCAGAGGGGACTTTCAGTGGCTCAATATGAGGCTAGGTTTATAGAGCTATCTAGATATGCGAAGTATCTCCATGACGAAAAACTCCTGGTGCATAAGTTTATCAGAGGACTTAACTACAGTATAGCAGAGCCTTTTCAGATGGCAGATCCCTAGACTTTGAGTGATGCTGCCGAGAAGGCTTATATCGCTGAGGAGATTTAGGGACGAGGGCAAAGTTCTCACCCTCAATTTCAGGATCAAGGACAGCAGCAGCATTAGCAGAGTTTTCGTAGACCATCGCAGCCACCTCACAGAGGAGGATTCAGTTCAACATCATTACCTCCTAGACCCTCACAGCAGCAGTAGCAGAGAGCTAGGACACAGCAGAAGACACAAGGGGGACATAATAGAGGTTGGCAGCAGTAGGGCCCACGCAGAGATCAAAGGTAGCAGGGACCACTTGTAGGTCCCGCGAGGTCATAGCAGTCTTATAGGGGCTCGCAGGGGTCTATTGGTAGATCAGGACAACAACAGTCGAGTAGGACTCAGACTGTATAGGTACAGGTTAGGGGCCCTTGTTATGTTTGTGGTGGAGCAGGACACCTAGCTAGAGAGTGTCCACAGGGTTATACAGTAGGGGGACAGCCTCGTGCAGGAGGATCTGAGCAGGCAGTGGGTGATGTGGGTAGATCCCACCGGATGTATGCAGCGATAGATAACCGCTAGGTAGATTTTCAGGCGTCAGTGATTGAGACATCAGGTATGATTGGGGGTAACCCCATTTCTATTATTTTTGATTTTGGTGCTACTGATTCATTCATATCTCCATCGTTAGTGGAGCGTAGCAGGCTGGTGGCCTCTAGGCAGGGTGATAGGTGGGTAGTTGAGTTGGCATTAGGAGCCAAACTAACAGTAGATGCCTTGGTTCAAGATTGTGAGATTGCATTAGGACTCGTCACTATAGTATATGACCTTAGAATCATGACATTAGGATCCTATGATGTGGTGTTGGGTATGGATTAGCTTGTGGCTCATCGAGCCAAGCTAGATTGTCGCCAAAAGGCGATCAGCTATTTAGACGATCACGGCACATCAATTGAGATTGTGGGCATGCAGAAGCCCACCACAGTGCATATGATATCTGCTCAGTAGCTTAAGCACTGTATGCAGAAGGGATGTCAGATGTTCACCATCACAGTGAGCGACAGATCAGATGACGAACCAGAGGCATCTTTGGATGATCATCCCATCCTTAGAGAGTTTACCGATGTATTTCCAGCAGAGTTACCGGGGATGCCACCTCAACGTGAGGTAGACTTTCACATAGACCTAGTGCCAGGTGCCGAGCCAATGTCTCATGCACCCTATAGGATGACCACACATGAGCTCACTGAGCTCAAGCTACAGTTGAAGGACTTGCTCGAGAAGGGACACATCTGACCGAGCATTTCACCTTGGGGCACTCTTGTCATCTTCGTGAAAAAGAAGGATGGGTCTCTTCGTTTGTGTATGGACTACAGGCAGTTGAATAAGGTGACGGTGAAGAACTGTTATCCTCTGCCCAGGATTGATGATCTTTTCAACTAGATGCATGGAGCCAAGGTGTTCTCTAAGATAGACCTGAAGTCTGGGTATCATCAGTTACGTATCGCAGAGGCAGATATCCATAAGACCGCCTTCTGGACTCGTTATGGACACTATGAGTTCACAGTGGTTCCCTTTGGCTTGACAAATCCCCCTGCAGTGTTCATGAGTCTCATGAACAGGGTGTTCCATGCATATTTAGATCGGTTCGTGATCATTTTTCTTGATGACATTTTGATCTACTCATGGACCGAGGAGGCGCATGAGAAGCACCTTTGTCAGGTCCTACAGTGTTTGCGAGAGCAGAAGATTTATGGGAATTTGACGAAGTGTGCATTTTTCAGGACAAAGGTTCAGTATCTAGGGCATATCCTTTCCAGCGATGGAATCTTAGTAGATCCATCGAAGATCAGGGCTATTAGGGATTGGCCAGCACCCACTAGTGTGACAGAGGTCAGGAGTTTCATGGGGTTAGCTGGTTATTACCGTCATTTTGTTGAGGGCTTTTCTCAGGTTGCGCATCCCATCACTTCCCTCCAGCGAAAAGGGAAGAGCTTTCTTTGGACTAAGCAGTGTGAGAGGGCCTTCGGGGTCCTCAAGGAGCGTCTTACCAGCACTCCTATTTTAGCAGTTCTTGATCCTACAGTAGATTTCATGGTTTGCACGGATGCATCACTTGAGGGATTGGGAGCTGTACTTATGCGGGGTGGTAGAGTGATCGTGTATGAGTCATGAAAGCTCAAGACTCATGAGATGAACTACCCCATGCATGACTTGGAGTTAGCAGCAGTGGTTCATGATCTAGTCCGTTAGAGACATTTCTTGTTGGGTCATCGCTTTGAGCTCTATTCCGATCATCACAGCCTCTAGTATATCTTTACACAGCCAAATCTGAATGCCCATCAGTGGCGTTGGATGGAGTTCCTATGTGAGTATGACTTTGATGTCCACTACATCAAAGGGAAGGAGAACGTGGTTGCTGACGCATTGAGTCGGAGGCGCCACAAGCTCTTGACCTTGACTTTGCGAGTGGACTTGAGGGATCACATTTTACATCATCTGCTAGAGGATGGATGGTTTCTTGAGGTGTAGCAGGAGATCAATTCACAGAGGGCCCTTGTGGGCAAGTTTGCAGGGTATACACTTGACACAGATGGTTTACTTCGTCATCGACAGCGCATCTATGTACCCCGCGTAGGTGACCTATGTACTGTAGTGCTATCAGAGGCTCATAGAGCACCATATGCGGCACATCCGAGGGTGAAGAAGATGTATGCCGATCTTTGACAACTGTACTATTGGGCGGGTATGAGATGAGATATAGCAGAGTTTGTTGCTTGATGCCTTGAGTGCTAGAGGGTCAAGGCC
Source organism: Cunninghamia lanceolata (assembly GCA_027924645.1). Lineage (NCBI taxonomy): Eukaryota > Viridiplantae > Streptophyta > Pinopsida > Cupressales > Cupressaceae > Cunninghamia > Cunninghamia lanceolata. The sequence goes on from BSBN01000070.1 coordinate 1,396,433, forward strand.
GAGCATCAGCATCCAGCAGGTCTCTTATACCCACATGATATACCTGAGTGGAAATGGGACACCATTTCCATGGATTTTATTGTTGGTCTTCCTATGTCTTCATGTCACCATGATGCCATCATGGTGACAGTCGACAAGTTGACCAAGGTGGCTCATTTCTCTCCTGTACGCACGACGTACAATGCGCCAGCTGTGGTGAAGGTATTCTTGGATGATATTGTGAGACTACATGGGGTACCCTATCGCATCATCTCAGACAGAGATCTAGTGTTCACTTCAACATTCTGGAGAGCCTTACAGCAGGCGTTGGGCACACATCTCAATTTTAGCTCTGCTTATCATCTTGAGACAAATGGACAAACAGATTGGGTGAATCAGGTATTGGAGGACATGCTTCGGATGTATGTTATGGACCATCAGTCTAGATGGGAGGAGTATCTTTATCTAGTTGAGTTTGCCTACAATAATGGGCATCATAGCTCGTTAGGTATGCCTCCCTTTCAGGCTTTATACGGTAGACCTTGCAGGACACCATTGAGTTGGGATTGGATTGAGGACATGGTCGCCATTGGTCCAGAGCTAGTTCAGGATATGGAGCAGTAGGTCACACTGATTAGACAGAGGTTGCAGGAGGCACAGGATAGGCAGAAGAAGTATGCTGATGCTAAGAGGATAGATTGGAGCTTCTCAGTGGGAGATAGAGTATTCCTTAGAGTGCGGCCACACAAGAGTCCAATCCGTTATGGAAAGGGCTCTAAGCTCGCACCACGGTTCGTAGGACCCTTTGAGATTTTGGAGCGGATAGGACCAGTTTCCTATCATCTAGCATTGCCACTGAGCCTGTCACGTATCCACAATGTTTTTCATGTTTCTATTTTGAGATGATATATATCTGATGTATCTCACGTACTGGACTAGAGTGCTTTACAGGTAGAGGCAAACAGGTAGTTGGTGCTGGAGCCAATTTGCATATTGGCTCGTCTAACGCTGGGCCTTCGAGGTCAAGAGCTGGACCAGGTTAGAGTCTAGTGGGATCAATATGACGAGGTCACGGTGACTTAGGAGGATGCAGCTAGTTTGAGGGCACTCTATCCTCACCATTTTGATGACTTCCAGGAGGAAGTTCAGTCTTAGGGGGGGAGGATGTGAGGCCGACTATTTTACCTCCCATATTTTGATCATTATGCTATTCTGTAGATGACACTATCAGACCTTAATGACTATGTTTCATTATGCAGACTTGATGTTTTATCTCATTGATTTGATACATGTGATTTGATTCGGTCATATTGGATGATATGTTGTGGTTCATAATATGGGATTTATATTAGATGTTATTTTGTTATGAGATTCTAGTTATTTATGTGATCTGAACTATTTGACATGTGATGGAAAATACAGTTTAATTTGTAGTTATGTATTGATGTTTATTTCGATTGCGTGAAGTTAATTTCAGTTGCTTCGGCTATGCCTTTTCATGACAGGACTGACACTTGATCAAGATGTGCAGGTTTTATGTTCCCTAGCCATGGGAAAATGGAGGTAGGATTCACACCACGTTATTCCCTGTAAAGCTGATCCATTCCCAAGAGGGATAAGGATCACGTGTGTAATTGAATGATGATTTATTGTGCTTGGTTTAATTTTAATTATTTTTAGCCTTAGTACCCTTTCTTTTTCTTATTTTTGATTAATATTAAGTGTTGTAAAATTTTATTTGATTTATGCCACTTGGTTTTTTTTTGGGGGGCCATTTAAATGTGGATTTTTAACTCTTTTCATGAACCCTAGGGTCCAAAAAGTTACCCTAGGTGGTCAACCATGAGTCTTGGGTCAACTTGGACTACCTAGCCCTAGTTTTGACTCACCTTAGGTCACCCTAAACCATGGTTGAGTAAAAGTGACGAATTTGGAAAGAGGGAAGATGGGGGATGGGCCTTGCCTTGGGAAGAACTCATCTCCCACCCCTAGGTCTTGGGAATCATTCCCAAGGAAGACTTGGTAGTTCTCCAAGAGTCCTCCCAAACTCCCAAGTGAGTGGGAGCACCACTCAAGACCATTGTCTTCTTGAGGTGTGAGTGGGAATCCAACTCACCATTTGTTCCCCTCCCACTTGTGTGGAAGCACAAGTGGATGAGGTGGAGATGGAGGTGGAGTGAGAGGAGGACATTTGTCATCCTCTTACCTTCTCACTCTTACAAGTGGATTTGGAGGAGGGAGGAGATGGTGACAAATGTCACCTTCTCATTCCTTCAAGGCCAAGTTGATGGCCTATAATAGCTCCTCTTGGAGAGGAGAGGGGGTTCTTCTCTTCTAGTCTTTTTCCTTGCAATTTGGAGACTTCTTGCAAATTTTAACTTTCCTTTCTAGTTTGGAGGAGTTAGAGAAGGTTGGAGAAAGTCTGAAAGTTGGAAGGCTTGGGAAGGCTTGGATCTCTTCACCAATTCCACTTCCATTGTCAAGGCCTTGAAGGTAGGCCTCTTAACTTGCTTCTTACCTTGCTTGTATGATGTTCCATGTTTTGGATTTTGGTTGTAATTTGTTTGCATTGTGATGTTTGCATTTGATGTTGGGTTGGGCGTTATGGTGAGAGCACCTCCAATGGAGGTAATGCTCAACTTGTATGGGTAGGGGAAAGAAACCTCCTTGAGGTCTCTCCCACAGTTTGTGTTTGTGACTTGAGGGCTCTTATTTGAGGAGTGAATTAATTGGATGGCAAGAGTGCCAGGTGATTTATTTGTGAATCTTGTGGATTGTGGTGTTTTGGGGAATTTGGCTTGAGGCCATGAATAAAGATTTTTATCATTTGGGAGGCCTTTTAATTTGAGGGGTCCATTCCCTACCCTCACCAAACTTATTTTTATGGGTTGAGTATTGTGTTAATCCTATTGGGTTGTTCTATTTTTGTGTTATTGTGAGTGCTTTTGTTGTGGAATGAAACACTGTGTGAAATCCCTACCTCCCTAGCTTGGGGGTGACCCACTTGCGGGTCTATGGTAGGGAGGAGAGCTTTCCTTTCATAGTGGCTATCTTTTTTTTGTCTTGTTGTTGTGTTTAGCTGCAGGTTATTAAGTGAAGAGATGTGATGTGTAGGAGCTCTTGTTGGTGTTCAAATAGTCTCCTTGAATTGGCTGTTGGAGCCATGGTCATTATGGCCTTATTGTATTCATTCTAAATAGTTTGTAGACTTATGAAGTTGGCTGTCCAAAGAAATTGTGGAATGCAAACATGTTTTCAATCTATTTAAATGTTGTTTATTTTCCTATTTCTGTGAGTTAAGAGTTGAGAAATATATGAGAAAGTGTAATTATATATGCTGTCACTTTCTGTTTCCAAACAAAAAGGAAGGAGAAGTGTGCATATGATAATATGTTGCTGCTGTAAATATTGTTGTGTATGAGAGAAAAGAAATGCATTTTTCGATTGTTAAATGCTGTCAAAAAAATTGTGCGTTACAAACAAGGTCTATAAACTATTTAAATGTTGTTTATATTCCAATTTTGTGAATGAAGTTGTTTTCAAAGGGAAATATGGAAGATGTTATTTATGTATCTGTTATTAAACTTTCAAAAGAAAAAAAAAATGCAAGAGATGTCATTCGGCTATCTAGGTTCAATGTAGAAAAAAAAAGAGGAAGAGGAAACTGAGGTTGTTATCTGATGTGGTTGAAGTTTTCCATTGCAATAGTTGTTGTTGAAGGACCACAAGCTAGAATAGATTGTATTCCTACTTTAATTTGTTGTTCAAAGAAAAGAATGTATTTCTGTACAAACTAAATGGCTCCAAACAAATACTTGAATTTTTGTTCAGAAGAAAATGATAAGTTAATACATTGTTTTATGAAGCAATTATTGGTATCATATTTTAACATACATATAAACATATAGAATCATGTAAATGTGTGTATATAATTATGTGTATAGGCATCTACATCATTGATCCTAAATCTTAGTTGCTGATGTGTGTTAGTTCTGTGTATGCACAAAGAGTAGCCTTGTGTTTCAAAAAAAAAAATATAAGTTTTGTATCTATTTATACAAGTGTAGATACTCAGAAATAGTACATTACATCTGCTAAATTATTAAGCGAACTGGAGATAATGATTTGAGTATATATATATAAATAACTGGCAATACAAATTACATATTTGAAGCTGCGGAGTTTGAGATTTATGGCAGAACTGTTAGAGGGAACCGCAGAGTATATGTCAAAAAAAAATTTATAATAAAAAAAATTGTTTCTTGTTTGGTGGGACTGTGGATTGTTAAGTCCACAGCCCCACCCCTGTAGTTTGCTGTAGATGGTGTGGGGTGGAGGCATAGCCTCCTCCCCACACCCCATTCCCCTTAAACCTGCCGGAGACCATAGTCCCCCTCTCCCCTTCGCACCGCCATTACCTTCCCTCTTGGCTAGCATGGTACCCGCCACGGTCGCGTCCTCCCTCCCTTCCTCTGTCGCCGACCCTCCAGCGGCACCTCCGTGCTCCGCCCCTTGTCAACAGCTCCGCCGCTACCTGGAATACCTCCACCCTACCTCCACCCCATGGTCCTCCGTCCCCTCACAGTTCACCGCCATCATTGGCCCCCTTGCCTTAGACCTGTTTCATAGTGGTTTCCACAGCGTCATTTAGATATTAAAATCTCTCAAAAATAATAATGATACACTTAAATCTTTAACCACATTACGGACCAGCCGTATTCCTCACCATGAGAGGAAATAACTAGCACTATCATGGCCTCCATTGGCTTCCCTTGTCCACGAAACCCTAACCTGCACATGGAATAACAAACACACAAAAGAAAAACAAAAAAACAAGAAGAGAAAATAAGCTAAGGAAGTTAGGGCAAAACAAATTTAAAAAAAAAGAGATTAGGGCATAAGAGGATAGTAAAAGAATATGACAAGATTAGGGCAAACTAGTCATTAGAAACCAATATTAAATTTATTAGGTTTTTTCCTTCAAGATATTTTTTTTAGTTGAGAGGTTATAATTTTTCCTTTCTTTTAAATTTGCTCCTTGCCTTATTTCTTTTCAACTTAGCAATTTTTATTTAACCTTGTTTAAATTTTCAATGAGGTTTGCATTTAAATTAAATGCCTTGGAAATTATTTTATTCACTATGGGAAGAATTTATCCCTAGTAGTTAGAATTCACTATAATGGGGCTTTTAATTCCATCTCCTTTTACTTGGCGGGAATATTTATCGTTTGAGACTATTGAGTTATTTTATCATTAATTCTGTGTAGGGAATAAATTTGACTCTTCTCCCTCATCCTTTTTATTTTCGAAGGATATATTAAACATTATGCCAAGATTATGTTTAATAACAAACCCGGTTTTTCGATTAAAATTTAACCGACGGCTTGACGTTTTAAATTATTTTTTTTAATTTTATTTCATCTCATTGATTTAAATATTTAATCATATATTTTAATTGTTTACCTATTGGAGTTCTATCTGAATGTTATTTTTGCGTTATTTGAAAACGCGTTAAGCCACCAAAATTTTGTTAGATTATTAGAGCTTATTTTATGCGTTGTTTTGATTATTATCAATTACGTTCCTTCCATCTTTCAAATTAATCACGTGCCATCTGGACATCATATTTTAATCGCTTGTCGTTCCAAGTTTAATTAGGGTTCGATGCAGACAAATTCATCATCACCTAGGAGACTTAGGGTTCAAGCTAATTTAGTCTAACCCTAGAAGTGACACCTTACATGTCACATACCCCCTTGACGGCCTCCACCTTCACGATATGTCGACATGTCTATGCCTACACGTATTGCCACCGAGCACGCAGATGTGTGCGAGGGGGTTCCTAGGGATAGGTAGAAAAAATTTTCGTAGTTCGTGTCATGACCACATAGCAAATGTGGACATGACATGTGTGTTTGTGTGTCATGACCGCATGGGAAATGCGGGCATGACAGCCATAAATTGTTTATATGATTGAAGGTGTAGATGAAATTCAACGTGATTCTGACAACAAGTTTCACGCACTTTATTTATGCATACAAAACATGGATGCAACTTTTCAAACACCCTTTGAGATATCTTTACCTATGGAAATTCTTGTTTGAATGATTCAAAACATTCACTATTTGTTGTATCTACAAAATGTTTTGGATGAGGATACTTTTACCATCTTCACCTGTTACTTGTATAGTATCCCTTCTATTAGAGGAAACATGAGAGTGGTTGATCTAATATTCAATGACTTGTTTCTTCACATCTTCTAGGATTCTATCTTTTTTGGGAACCCTTACAATATTTATCCAAATTTTTTCTATGTTTTCATCAAGCTTATTTCTCTTTGAAATATATCTGTGAACAATTCTCCTAGATACATGTAGTAACTTTCCAATTGCTTTCACCTATCTCATATGTGATAATTTTTTACTTGAAATCACTGTCATCAATGCCCTACATGTCACACTTAAATCACTTGTTCTACTTGTACTTTGAATAGATTTCAAGGATTCTTGCATGTTTTCAACTATTATCTGTTTTGCTAGATTTGTTTTTTCTCCCTATTATCAACCCTTAGCAACTCCAAAACATGGGTCATTTCTTTTCGCCTAAATAGCTTAGCACATAATTGTGCTCTTCCAATTAGTGATTTGTCTTCAAAAAATTCATCCCAAATTCTTTTGGAATGCAATTTTATTGCACTATCAGGTAACATGTCCTAGGGTGAAATCTCACTGAAAAGAACATCTTCATCTAAATCCACTAGATTTTCCATAACCTTAAAATAAGTTTTGTCATCAATTTTCTCCTCAGTCACAATGTTTTCTACACCTTGTTCAATTTCTTCTTCGATTTGTTCAAACCTGAGATGTTCTTCCTCTTGTTCATTAGTAATTTGATCTTGTGCTTCTTGACTATGTTCAACCAATCCTTCTAAGGTTGAATTTCTCCCAATTCTTCTTCTTAGAATTTTATCTTTGTTAGACCTTCTTCAATCAAAAATCCTTGACCTATTCCTTTTGTTCTCCATCACAAATTACCTTTTAATTTGTGCCTGCACAAATATGTATATGTGAGGGCAAGGTCAACTAGTGTGCAAGTGGTAAACTTATAGCTTGTATATTATGGTTTAACTAATACAATGAATGGTCTTTATCTAAGAGTTTGAATAAACTATTTGAATATTACACACTCATGTGTAAGGACAATTTAAACTTAGGATCTAGTTCTAATATTCCTAAATGATTCTTGTTGTTAGGTGGAATGGTCGCACTTGACTACTTCATGCAAGGAAAGTCTAAATTAAATGAATAAATAGTCATTTTTGGTTGACACGTTGTTTGTTTTAACATATGGATTTAAGTATTTAATGAATGGTCTTTATCTTTTTTTAATAAACTTCTTGAATGCTACACTCGTGCATGTAATGACAAATTAAACTTAGGAGAGGTGTCTAATATTGAGATTGGGATTGTCAATTTGAAGAGCTCCTTTCAGTATAAATTTAGGTTTGGGATGAACTTGTTGGCCATATGTGTTGTCATTGATGTCAACATAGCATACATTGATGTCAACATAGCATACGGGTAAATGCACAAAGATGAGTCCACTTAAGGTGGAAGTTTTGGACTTAGAAAAAAACCCAAAATTGGGTAAACCAAAACAAGATCCTATTTTTTATGAAACAGGATCCCGTTATGCTTCGAGATCCCAAGCCAAAAGCGGGATCTCATTTTCAAGAAACGGGATCCCATTTCATAAAATTTGAATTTCTAACTCAATTTGTGCTATGGGTTTTGGATCAGAAAAAAGGCTTGGGAACCCAACCCTTGGCTTTGGACCTAGTTTGACCTGCAAGTTGAAGGTCCTGTCAATGTCACAACAAAATAGTGACTTTGAGCATATGTCTGAAGGCCTTTTTTGCAGAATTTTTTGACGAAATTAAAACCCATTATAGATGAGACAGTGTAGATTCCAAATATATAATTTTTTTGCAATTGAATTATTTTTCTATTTTTCACTTAATTTATGATGAAACAGGTCAATAAACTTGAATTATCAAGGTTTTTTAATATTTTAATAACTTTTTATCAAAATAATTTTTTGTAAAAAAAATTGTATGAAAATGTATTTTAGACAATTCTTTTCAATTTGAAAAAAAAAATTTAAAAATGATAAGTTTAGGTCATCTTATGCGTGACGTACACGATGATTTTTTAAAACACCAAAAATGGCCATTAAAAAATTAACAAAAAAAAAATTCCATAAAAAATTACAAAAAAATATGGAAAATGTGTTTCATTGAGTCACAAATATTTTTCCAAAAGGATTTAGAAAAATATGATTATTTAGGTAAAAATATGGATGACGTACACGTGCATGGTATAGTAAAAAAAAAAGTGACTTTTAAACAGTGGTTTTTAGAAACGCCTATTAAAAATCAATTTCTATTATCTGGGTATTAAAAAAAATTACATATTTGGAAACTAGACTCTGAGTACTACATTTCATATTTACTGACTTTTTTCAAGATTCCACCTTTAAGTGCTTCAAATTTTTAGGTCAAATGTGAAAAATTCTGAAAATCAGGGAAAACACTACCACTTTTTGGCCAAAAAGTCGATTCAACTTCTTGCACACACCCATACAATGATGCATACACTAATGTCAAGAAAGTAAGATACTGATCTTGGTTTCTTATTCCTACGAAAGAGAAAGATCATGATTGAAGTCATAAAAGCTATATCTCTAATCGAAGTAGAGTTGAGTTTGAGGCCTTATTAATATGGGAATTAGAAGCACTAAAAAAATTAGATGTTAAGGATGCCTGATGGTTTGAAGCATTTTTTATGGTCCATCCTACTATTCTTGAGTTGTATATGGTGATGCAAAGAATACTTGGCCTCTGGAAGAAGATGACAGTCCTTGTTTTAGAATATCTGCTCTTTGAAGACTGTCTGGAAGATTGCTCCGCATTTTCATCGTTTTGCTATTGAGCTTCTATGGTTTGGAACATAGCTTCATACAGTGTTATTTATGTATGTTCCAAGTTTCATGATGTTTTGGTCACTAGAAGGATATTTTGGTGCAGTCACGGTCAAAGGGTCCAAAGAGTGAACTGTCTAAGCCGTGCAGCAAGAGTAAACACAACGGAAACAACTCAAAGATATGAAGAAAATGTAGATTCAATCATTCAGTATATCAAACAATTCAAATACAAATCAACTGGCAACATGCGGGCTCACAATAGGGCTCACAGGCCTGATTATAGAATACCAGAATATACACAAGATGTGTCTTTGAAGTTCCTTCTCTCCAAAATCTAGACTAAGGATTATGAATCAATTTTTAACTACTTTCCTAGGGATCTATTACATCCTTATATATCATCTTTGGAATGCAAGATTCCTCTACGTCGGCCAAGGAAGATCTTAAACTCCAATGAAGTGTTGTAACGTGTGTACTCAGATAGGTCAGACCTAAATGCATAGAACTCCTTTGCAAATGATTAGAATGATATGTGAATCTCAAGGAAGGTCAGCCACAAACCAAAGATCATTGAATGTTGTGTCATTAGGTTCCACAAGTCAAGAGATGCTCTACAGGTATTCCCCTTTAGCTGATGTGTTCGAGACTGTCAGGAAGCTCTATTATGAGAAAATAGTCAATCTTCTGATAACGATATCTTTCTGGTACTTAATTCAAATGTTCTGAATTCATAATATAATGTAGATGAATGAATCTAGATGGTAAGTCTAGCTCTGCAAGGTCTGAAATGCAACTGTGGCAGAATGTGGACCAAAGTACTGAGACTTCTACTGACTGAACTGCCTAAATTGAACTAGAATATGAAAAGAAACAAACTGAACTGCAAATAAACTGAAATGCAAATGTTTTTGGTTGATTCAAGATTGCTCTTGAACTAGGGATGATCCTGCATCATACATATGAGGTTATTGAAAAAAAGTGAGTCCCTCACTTTATTGGGGCTAGGGGAGAACCAAGATAGTCCACCTTAGCCTAAGAAATCCAAGACGAATCTTCTTCCAGTCTGCCTTTCCACTTCACAAGATATTCTTTGTATTGTTTGCCTCTAGTGATGCGTCCAACTCTGCTATCCAAAATGTCTTCAATCTATTCCAGTGTTTATTGTGGTAACTACTTCCTCAAATCTTCTTTCGGGTTGTCACTGAACTCTGCTTCATGATACTAATATAGGTCTACAATGTTGAAAATAGGTGATATACCCAATGTCTCTGGTAACTCCACTTCATATGTGTTTCCTGAATCAAATTTTCTGAGTATCTTACAAGGTCCAAACTTCTTCATCTTCAACTTGTTATATGTTCCAACTAGAAATATTTCTTTCTCAAGTACACCATCACTTCATCTCCAACTGTAAATTCCTTATGTCTTCTTTTCTCATCTACCTGTTCCTTATACTCACTATTCATATCCTCCAAATGCCTCTTTACCTAATTATGTACTACCTTCATGTGTTCTACAAATTCTTCTACTTCTACACTTCTCTTGTCTTCTATGCTGGTATCTCTCAACTCTATAACTCCTCTAGGATTTACTCTGGTAACAATCTCAAAAGGTGTTCTTACAGTACTCTTGTTCACTAAATTATTGTATGCAAACTCTACTTGTTAAAGAATCAAATCTCAACTTCCAGTCTTCTCTCCAACCAAACATCTTAACAAGTTTCCCAAACTCTTGTTCACGACCTCTATCTATCCATCAGTCTATGGATGAAATGTTGAACTAAACTTCAAATCTATCTTCATCTTCTTCCAAAGTGTCTTCCAAAAGTATCCAAGAAATTTGGCATCTCTATCTAAAATTATGTTCTTAGGTAATCCATGCAATCACAATCTCCTTGAAAAATAGGTCAGCTACATGCACTGCATCAGTTATCTTCTTACAAGCTATGAAATGAGTCATCTTTGAAAATCTCTCCACCACTACAAATATTGAATCATGTTCTCTCTGTGTCTTAGGCAATCCCATTACAAAATCCATACTTATATCTTCCCAAGGTCTCTCTGGTACTGTCAAAGGTTTATACAATCCAGTATTCTGACTACTCCCTTTTGCAACTTGACAAACTCTACAACTCTGCACAAATTTCCTAACATCCGTATGTATCTGAGGCCAAAAGTAGTTTTGACTTACCAAAGCCACTGTCTTGTCAATGCCAAAATGTCCTGCCAATCCTCCACTGTGTTTCTCCTTGATCAAATTGTCTCTCATTGAACTTCTAGGTATGCATAACTGACTTCCTCTGAACAACATATCATCTTGAATGAAATAATCGAACCACTTACTCCTATCTGTCACAATAGGTTCCTTACATGCTTTCCAAGGTTCTACAAAATCAATGTCTCCCTCATACATATTCTTCAATTCATCAAAACCTAACACTTCAATTCTCATCTCTGTCAACAAGTTTCTTCTCCTACTCAAGGCATCAACAAATTTGTTTGATTTACCACTCTTATGCTTCAACACAAAGGTATAACTCCGCATGAGTTCTACCCATCTCATGTGTCTTTGATTCAACTTACCTTGACTGTTTAAATATTGCAATGCTTGATGATCTGTATACAACACAAATTCCTGAGGCAACAAGTAATGTCTCCAATTCTTCAAGGCTTGAATTATGGCATAGAACTCTTGATCATAAACTGAATATCTTCTCCTTGCATCATTCAACTTCTCACTAAAATATGCTACAGGTTTACCATCTTGACTTAACACTGCTCCAATTGCATTTCCACTTGCATCACAATCTACTTGAAATACCTTATTGAAATCTGGTAATGCCAAAACAAGTTGCTTTGTCACTTTCTACTTCAACAATTCAAAACTTTTATCTGCTCCTGCTATCCACATGAAATCTTTTCGGTCACCTCTCATTGTCTCTATCATGGTGTTACAAACTGAAATAAATTTTTTAATGAACTTCTAGTAGAAACTAGCTAGTCCATGAAATGATCTGACTTCTCCAATGCTCTCTGGTGTAGGCCATTCAACAATTGCTCTCACTTTCTTAGGGTCCATCTTTAATCCTTCTGCAGAAATCACAAATCCCAAGTACACCAATTCGTCCTTCATGAAACTACATTTCTTGATGTTTATCAACAACTTCTCTTCTCTCAATCTCTGCAATACTTGTCTCAGGTGCTGCAAATGTTCCTCTTTTGTCTTACTAAAAATCAGAATGTCATCCAAATATACAATAACAAACTTACCCAAGAATTTCTTCAAGACTTCATTCATCAATCTCATGAAAGTACTCGATGCATTTGTCAATCCAAAAGGCATCACTAACCACTCATAAATCCTTCATTTGTCTTAAAAGCAGTCTTCCATTCATCTCCATCTTTGATTCTGATCTGATGGTATCCACTCTTCAAATCTATCTTTGTGAAATATCTTTCTCCACTCAAACAATCCATGATATCAGCCATCCTAGGTAAAGGAAATCTATACTTAACTATGATCTTGTTGATTGCTCTAGAGTCAATACACATTCTCTATTCTCTATCTTTCTTAGGTGCTAACACTGCAGGTATTGCACAAGGACTCAAACTTTCTCTGATCAAACCTTTCATCAACAACTCTTGTATCTGTCTATTCAATTCTTCATTCTCTACCAGTGTCATTCAATGTGCTACTTTGTTAGGCAAACTAGCTCCAGGTATAAGATCCATGTGATGATTGATACTCTTGATTGGTGGTAATCCTTTAGGTACATTATCTAATATGATGTCTTCATATTCTGTCAGTAACTCTTTTATTTCCTCTAGTTGTGATTCTTTAGTTTCCTTCTTCAATGTTTCTGGCTTCTTAGGGATCAAAGCATAACACATATTCTCATGTCTCAAACCATCTAGAAATTTCCTTCCATCTACCAAACAGATTCTAGCATTTCCACATACTTCACTCTTAGGATCATCTTCCAAAGGAATCAAAGTAATTCTCTTTCCATTTTTTGTTATAGTGTATGTATACTTTATCCCATCATGTATAGCTTTCCTATCATACTGCCAAGGTCTACCCAACAAAATATGACAAACATCCATAGGCATAATATCACACAATACTTCATCATGATATGATCCAATATAAAATTTTACCAAACATTGTTCACTCACCAGTACCTTATGATCATCTTGAATCCATGCTATCTGATAGGGCTTAGGATGTTTCCATCTTTTCAACTTCAGCTTAGTCACCATCTGCTCTAAAACTAGGTTATCTGAACTACCACTATCATTTACAACTTTGCAACACTTACCTCTTGATTTGCATCTAGTTCTAAACAAACTCTTCCTTTGCGGTGGTTCTTCATTTGTCTCTGCTTGAAATAATGCTCTCCTCATCACTAGTGATTCTCCTTTCTTAGGTTTTCCAGCTAAACTAGGTGATCCAATAGGTTCTTCTTCAACATAAGCTGCTCTCCCACTATTCTTTGTCCTCTTGTTTGTACTACCCTGATTATATTCAAATGATTTATGTCCTTTACCTCCACAATTGAAATAAGTACCTCTGAATGTTCTCTTATCCAATCCTTTTCCCTCTCTTCTGTATCCTTCATTCTAGTATGAATTATAATTACCTCTATGATGAAAATTTTTATCATTGCTTCGATAGGTATTATTATCTTTGTCCTCCTTGAATAGGCTATCAAGCTTGTTCTACTCCGGATGTGATTTGTCTCCTCCGGAAAATGTTCTACCTCTCTAAAATTTACCTCCTCTTCTTCTCTGTCTCTGATCATGCCTCTTATTCAACTTCTCTTCAACTTTCAGGGCAAACTGATATGCTTCCTCTAAAGATGCCATCCTTACCAAACTTAGTTCTTCTTGAATGTTTAATCTCAGTCCATTGATATATCTAGCCACTTTCTCCTTTCTTTCTTCACTATGTCCTATCCTTATGATCATCTTATGAAATTCTTCAGTATACTCCTTCACAAATTTCTCCTTTTGTCTCAAGTTTTGCAATCTCTTCAATAGTTCCAACTCATAGATTTCAGGTATGAATTGATTCTTCAATTTTGTCACCATCCTATCCCACTTTGTAATCTTTTCTTTCCCTCTCCTATTTCTTTCCAACTAAACTTCCTTCCACCATATAGCAGCATGTCCTTTCAACTTCGTCTTCACAAATTTCACCTTCTCTAGATCCTTAATTTCTTCATATTCAAAGTATTCTTCCATGTCATTTATCCAGTCAATCAATTCTTCTAGGTTCAAATTGCCAATGTAATTTGGTATATCAAATCTAGGTCTCTTTCCAATTTTTGAAATAGCTCGCAACATCTTCACTTGATCTGATTCTTCCTCTTCATCACCTCCTAGGGTTTTGCCAATTTGTTCAACAGATTGAAATTCCTCTTCATCATCACTATCAACATTAGGTCTAGGTGTCAATCCTCTTTGCCTATCTTCTTCAACAACATCCAATCAAATTCACATTGTTTTCATCATTTCCATCATTTCATCCATCCTTCCAGCCATTGTACCAATAGTGACAACTCTCCTCGGCGACATCTTCCTAGGATCAAGTGTAACCTGCCTCAGGTTCAACAATCTGGCTACAACGTGACAACTGCCTCACAATCAGCGATCAGTTGTGACACGAGTAACCTACCTCAATTGGGTGATTTGTCCAAAGAAAGATCTTATGGAATTTCTTCACCACTCGCTCAATTCACTCCCAAAGATTTAAACTTTTGCTCTGACACCACTTGGTGCAGTCACGGTCAGAGGGTCCACAAAGTGAACTGTCTAGGCCGTGCAACAAGAGTAAACACAATGGAAACAACTCAAAGATATGAAGCAAATGTAGATTCAGTCATTCAGTATACCAAAGAATTCAAATACAAATTGGTCGGCAACATGCAGGCTCACAATAGGGCTCATAGGACTGGTTAGAGAATACCAAAATATACACAAGATGTATCTTTGAAGTTACTTTTCTCCAAAATCTAGACTAAGGATTCTGAATCAATTTATAACTACTTTCCTAAGGATCTATTACATCCTTATATATCATCTCTAGAATGCAAGATTCCTCCACACTGGCCAAGGAAGATCTCAAACTCCATTGAAGATCTATAACATGTGTACTCAGATAGGTCGGACCTAAATGCATAGAACTCCTCCACAAATGATTGGAATGATATGCAAATCTCAAGGAAGGTCGGACACAAACCAAAGATCATTGAATGTTGTGTCATTAGGTTCCACAAGTCAAGAGATGCTCCATAGGTCTTCCCCTTCAACTGATGTGTCTGAGACTGTCAGGAAGCTCTATTCTAAGAAAATAGTCGATCTTCTGATAGCGATATCTTTTTGGTACTTAATTCAAATGTTCTAAATTTGGAATATGATGTAGATGAATGAATCTAGATGCTAAGTCCAGCTTTGCAAGGTCTGAAATGCAACTGTGGTAGAATGCAAACCAAAGTATTGAGACTGCTACTGACTGAACTGCCTACACCGAACTGGAATATGAAAAGAAACAAACTAAACTACAAACAAATTGAAATGCAAATGCTTTTGGTTGATGCAAGATTACTCTTGAACCAGGGATGCTCCTGCATCAATTTTTCTACTGACAGCTTGAACATAGAGTTGGTTTTTGTAAAGAGGTTCCTAGCAGGGTGATGAAATGCTCTGCATTCCTCTACAGTTGTAGATATGGCTATGCGGCTCTGAAGTTGTGTCAGGAAGATAGTAAAGGTATTATTTCTAAATTTTCAAATCATATTTCCCTCCACTATGAAAGTTATGTATGATACAACACTGGTATGTGCTCTGGCAGAATGGTGCAGTGTTGAAGACCCACTAGAATGCTCTACATTCCTCTGGAAGTGAATGATTGACCTTGCGGTTTTGTGAACATGTTCTTGGATGTGCATGGCATGCCTCTTTTCCATTTCAGGCTTCTTGGTGGTCTACAACTCAATTTTTCAATTGACAACTTGGTGTAGTGTGTTCTAAATACCAGAGTATTTACAGAGTAAATGTTTGAAGTTGTAAGGCATAATTCTTTGATGTGCAGTGGCAAAGGTGTGTATGGGGGTGTTTTATGAGTCATGTGAACTCATCTAGAAAATTTTCATGAATATTTTTCTTGTTTCCTATTCCCCGCAAGGTTTTCAAGTTGATGTGGCCATTATTCTTCAAGGCTTCATGAGTTTTCCTTAAAGATGTCCAATTTTCAAATGAACGGAGTGTATGGATGTAATTCCTTGATGTTTGAAGTAGTGAAGGTTATTTTTGACCTGGTTAACAAAGTTTTTGGGTCTACAAGGCCTTGATCTTCTGTTGGTGTAATGTGTTGTTTCAATTAGGAACTATCTTCTACATGTTTCATAGTGTCTATTGTCTAGCCATCTTGTAAATGTATTTTTCATATTGTATATGGATGAAAAGAAATGTAATCAATGTAATATCATGTATAATTACTGAATCAAATTGAGTTAGGAATGTATGATTGCAAGTTCATTAAAAAGATTTGTAAGCAAATAAAAAGCAAAATAAATGTATTATTGATGTGCAACTAAAGGAGAAAGAGTAGATGTTGTTGATGCTATCCCGATTCATCTTGAAGACATATTTGTGACACTAATCAAGTATAGAGTGTGCCTGATTGATCAGATCTTCAAAAGAAAGTGTGTGGAGGTAGAAGTGCAATCATCAAGGTGTGAGCTTCAATGAGCTTCAATGACTGTTATATTGTAATCTTTTGTATTCTTTTCAGGGAGTAGAAGTTTCCTTGGGAGTGACCCTAAAACAAAGTCATCAGAGAGTAGAAGCTTCCTTGGGAGTGACCCTAAATCAAAGTTACTTAGGGAGTAGCAGCTTCCTTGGGTTAAAGCCCCTAAAGCAAAGTTATTATTTGAGCTTCATTCATTGCGAGTTAATCCTCACCATGGTTTTTCCCTTCTAGGGTTTTCCATGTATATCTGGTGTTATGTGTTGTGGTGCATTGTGTTAATCCTTCATGTTCATGTTAATGTTGTGATTCTTAAGTTCTTATTTTCTCTGGATAAGTTAAATTTGTTAAAGTTGAAGATTGATTAGATATTGATTTACCCCCCTCAGTATCTTGGTGTGTCTAACAGAACTTCGTGCATAAAGGATGGGACATAGATGTTGTAGGTTGCATAATGAATTTATCAAACCATCTTTGATGTTTGTATGTGGGTGTTAGATCTAGGATTAGATGATGTCTTGGATGGGGATTTTGATTGGATGTGGAGGAGTTTGATTTATATATATAGGATGATGTCTATGAAATTGGATTCTAATAGTGGATTAAAATCTAGATTATGGATGGAAAATAGATAGAGGATGGATTATGATGTGGATTAAATGGATCTAACAAATGGATGAGAGATGAATAGGATTGTATTAAGATAGTGGATTTTGATGTGGATTATGGGTGAGAAATGGATGAAAGTTTTTTAGGATAAGGATGAATGATAGGATTGGATGAGGAATATGTATTATATAATTTAGGTTTTGTTTTTTAAATTTTCTATATATAACTCTTTTACACAAAGGGAGAGACAATAAAAACAACCTATACTACTCAGGTGGGAGTGTTTGGGCTGTGAGGTCACCAATATGCTTATCATGTTCGTATATAGTGTCAGCCCAATGTTTCAGAGTGCTAACTATGGAGGATTGGAATTGTACTCGTAGCCCACTATACCATCTCCAAGAATGCATGGGGTGAGTAACTTCCTAGGGATAACCACTTATTGGTGCATCACAGGTTACAAATGGTCGATGGCTTCCTAATCTAGGTTTAAACAAGGCTCCGCTAAGGGAGTCCTTGATATACCTTACGATACATGAGGCCCAAATACGTGATTCAAGGGTGTTGTCTGAGGCTTAGGGATTGGTGGGACAAAGTCACCTCACTTCACGATGCACTTAAAACACACAATCACTTAGCCAAAAATTGACAGCTCCTCCTTGGAATTTATATAGCCTGCTAGAACACGGGCTCTGGCCAAGCGCTTGGTCATGAAATCCAAGTTGCTTAAACCTCTATAAAATAAAAAATAAAAATCCACACCATTTCTAATTTCCAAGATCGTCTTATGACATGAGGAAAGATCATACGCGAATATGGACTAGTGAAGTTCACTTAAACCACACCATTTCTGATTTCCAAGATTGTCTTATGATGCGAGGAAAGAGCATACGTGGATATGGACTAGGGAAGTTCACATAAACTGCACTGTTTCTAATTTCCAAGATCATCTTACGATGCGAGAAAAGAGCATATGCGGATATGGACTGGGGAAGTTCACATAAACACACATGGATTATGTAGATCTAAGATTGTTAATTGTATTTTTAAGTTTATTTTTTGTTAATTTGTATTGCATATTTTTTTATTATTAATCCAAGAGTCTTTTTGTATAGTATTTATCTTTTTATAAACCCTTATTAACAAAATCAATCAAACCCTACTTTAAATCAATTAAACCCTAATAAAAAAATTCAATTAAACCCTAAAATATAATTTTTAAAAAATTAAACCCTACTTAAAAAAATTAAACACTAAATTGAATCAATTAAACACTAATAAAAAATTTAGTAAACCCTAAAATATAATTTTTTAAAATTAAACCCTACTTAAATAAAAAAATTAAACCCTAATTAAATTAAATCAATTCTAAAAATATAAACTTTATTATTGTTCATAAAAAAAAAGTATACCTCTTAAATATTTTGTTTTCACTGTCTACCTGTCTGTAAATTTTTTAGTCATGTCATTGTTGTACGGAACCTACATTAAAAAATAATTATTTTAAAAATTTGATGCAGGAGCATCCCAGGTTGCAGAGCAATCTTGCATCAACCAAAAATATTTTTATTCTTTCTTTCTTTCATTTTTCAGTTCAGTTCAATCAGTTGTAGTTTCAACATTTTGTATTGCATTTCACCACATCTTCATATCAGAGCATGCAGAATAGGACTTAGCATCTACATATCATCATCTACATCATATTCAAATTTTAGGTCATTTGGATTTGTCTGCTAAAAGTTATCGCTATCAGAAGACCATCAGTTTTCACAAAATAGAGCATTCAGACAGTCAATTGAAGGAGAAGGTTTGTGGAGCAATTATGTGACTTGTGGAGCTAAATGAAACATCATACATGGCACATATGGATCAAATAGACCTTCCTTGAGGTTTGCACCAAGTTTTATGCATTTACAAAGCAATACCAGATGTTGTAGGCCAACCTACCTTGTTTCTATACATTACATCATTCTTTGGAGGTTGTAACCTCTTGTGGCCGACACAAAGAATTCTATAAGCTTGAAGATGATATATAGATATCTAAGATGTATTAGGAGTTATTAGTTCTTGTTTAGTAGTTTTAGAATGTGATTTAGAGTTTGATTTCCTTTCTGGAAGGCACTTCAATGCCATATCTTGTATATCTGTTGTAGCCCGAAAAGCAGGCCTGTGAGCCCTTTGATTGTAGCCTGTATGTTGCTAACATATGAGCATTGTAATTCTTTGATATTCTAAATATATGAATCTTTCATTACATTCTATGATTGTGTTGTTTCCATTGTGTTTACTCTAGATGCATGGTTTGGACAGTTCATTCTGTGAACCCTCCGACCGTGACTGCACCAAGTGGTATCAGAGCGAAGTTTTGAATCCTTTGGGAAGTGAAGCCATTCTGTAAGATCTTGTGGTGAATAGATCACTAAATTAAGGCAATCTACTTGTGTTTGTCAATAGAGTGCTGATTGTGAGGTAGTTGCTACCTTGTAGTCAGATCGTTGAATTGAGGTAATTGCACCAGATCCTAGGAAGAGATGTCGCCAAGGCAGATGCCTACTATGGCCAATGTTGCTGGCAGAATAGAAGAGATGATTGAGATGATGAGGAAAATGAATGTTAGATTGGATGTTGTATAAGAAGATAGAAGAAGAGGACTAAACCCTAGACATGATTTTGAAAGTGATGATGAAGAATTTCAATCTACTGATCAAAATGAAGAAGCCCTAGAAGAAGAAGAATCAGATCAGGTGAAGATGTTGAAAGCTATTTCGAAGATTGGTTAGAGACCTAGAGTGGAGGTACCAAACTATACTAGAAATTTGAATCTGGGGGAAATGATTGACTAGATAAACAACTCGGAGGAATACTTTGAATATGAGGAAATTAAAGATCTAGAGAAAGTAAGATTTACAAAGACTAAGTTGAAAGGACATGCTACTATTTGGTGGAAAGAAGTTCAATTGGAAATAAATAGGAGAGGAAAAGAAAAAATCATAAAATGGGATAGGATGGTGATAAAGTTGAAGAATCAGTTCATACTTACTGCCTATGAGTTGGAATTGTTGAAGAGACTACAAAATGTAAGGCAAAAAGAGAAATCTATGAAGAAATATACTGAAGAATTTCATAAGATGATCATAAGGACTGGACACAGTGAAGAAAGCAAGGAGAAAGTGGTGAGATACATAAATGGGTTGAGGATGAACATTCAAGAACTTAGTCTGGTAAGGATGACAACAATAGAAGAAGCATACCAATTTGCATTAAAAGTTGAAGAAAAGTTCAATAAAAAGCATGAGCAAATACAAAGAGGTAGAGGAGGTAAATTTTAGAGAGGTAGAACATATTTTGGAGGAGAAAGATCATATGCAGAGCAGAACAAAGAAAGTAGACTATACCAGAAGGAAGAAAAGGACAATAATTCATACCGGAGAGATGATAGAAATTTCTATCTATTTAGTGTGAAGTTGTAGACTTGTCTAAACTAGGTCAAATACCACAATCTCACTACTAAGCATTGGGAGGATAAGGATTGAGCTTATGGATAAGCTTCTAATCACTTTGTCTATCCCTTATCCTCGTGTGGTTGTGAAACCTAAGGCCCTAATCAAGATTTTATCAAGTGTTTTCCTTTTAACCAAGTAAAACCCTAATTATGCCTTAAATATAAAATATACAAAAATTGATGAAACAACTAGCAAAACTGATTACAGAAGTGTAGAATAGGGTTTCAGAGACTATGCACCCAAAATTTGAGGGTCACTTGGACTAGGGCACCCGCTCCAGTGTCCTGCAAGTGTCAGAATCTAGAAATTCAAAAGTCTGTCACAATTGTGTCTATAATATCTTCCTTTCTATAGCTTCTTTCCATCGAAACCTACAAACCACAATCTGCACATACAAAGGGAGGAAGATGTTGTGGCTATATAGGAGCTTGCCTCAGTCAAGCCCCATTTTTGGTATTTCTAACTCAACAATAGCTAAAGAAAAAGATTTGCAGAAGTGTGTGCAAACCTAGCAATGTGTATGTAGAAATTCAAACCCTAGATGTCTCAATCAAGGGAAGATCAACAACTTCCTTTACATCAATAAACACATACAAATTCACCTCAAGGAGATGAAAACAAATGAAGACTTGCATGAACAAGAAGGCGAATCAGTAATGTCCGTGGAGGATCTCCAAGCTTGCTGTTGGAGGCTTCAACCCTTCTCCTGATCATACAAAGGGTGTACAAACCCTAGGAAGATCAAGATAGACTCACGATCTTGATTCCTAATCTCCATCCATTTTCTCCATGATAGCAAATACAAGATACTTTCAAGAGCCTCAACAAGTCATTGATCTTCAATAGTAATTGTCGCAGAGTTTTGGCATAAGGATTGCATAAGAATTGTGTATGATAAAATGATTTTCAAATGTCTTTTTATACCTAGCTTTAGGGAAATTCAAATTTTGAAATAGCATCTTGATATCACCTGAAAACTAAGAATTTAAAAATGGAATCCCGAGGCATATAACGGGAGCCAACACCCTGCCAAAATTTAAAATGCCGAGAAACAGGGGAGGACTAGGGCACATATGCCTAAGTCTTAGCCCCCAATTTCAACTCAGATCTGCATTTTTCGGGGTCTTAGGGGCCCAAATCTCAAATTCCTTTCCGGGTTCTATCAATAAGTTACCTCAAAAAGTGAATAAGTAACTTCTAAACCTAGTTAGTCAAGGTTCTAGGAAGGTTGAAAAAGAAAAGGTGTTAGAACAATGCAAATAACTGAGGGGGGGGTGAATCAGTTATTTTATGACTTTTCACTTCCTTGCTTTCTTTTATTATCTTAACATTTAGTGTTCTACTAAAACATGGAAGCAAAGACAAACATAAGAACCGAAAATGAAATCAAAACTCATAACACAATTATTTTTACATGGAAACCCTATTAAGGGAAAAACCATGGGGTGACTACCCTAAGATTGTATTCTCTGTTAAAAGAATAAGGAGTACAAATTTGGCACTTGCCAATTAGGACTCACTGCCTGAGCACACTACTCACAAGAGGCTCACTGCCTACAAGAGACTCACTGTCTACAAAAGCTTACAGATGATAACAAAGTGTTTGAACTGATGAACAACATCCGTATATGCAAGAATTCAGTTCCAGTTAGGCACAGTATACCGATCTAGCACATTTCATCCTTCCTCTTCTCAATATTACTCTTCTGTCACATTCTGAGCTTGGATTACTGCCTCCGCACTTATCTCTTCTTTTCTTCACACTTAATCCATCACACTGTCATTTCCTCACCTTCACAAGCTTGAATCCATTGGGTATATATATCCGCATCAAGGATTTTCATCAACTTTCTAATCGGCAACAAGAACACTCAAGATATTTGCAAGTTATTGATCTGTCAGCTAAATCCATGCTTGATTTGTGATGTGTATCAAAAGCTTCAGCATAGAAGTCATTAATCATGTCAGCCAACAATGTAAGATACCACAAATTGCTTGATCAACACATTTTGCACATCTGGATTGAAGTCTGATACTTTGTCGGTCAGTTCTTCCTCTATCAGCTCTACTTGACTAGAACAAAACACTCAGACGTTCATATCTTTTCCATGCTTTATCACCGGAGGCTAAATCTCTGGGATATAATAGTCATGATACCCCTCTTGACTTGTCCAAGTCTGCAACTTACTAAGTTACATCATCTAAGAGATCCAGACCTAATTGTCAAACCTTGTTACATACTCTGTTCTTGCTCACCGAACCAAAATAATCTTCAATCTGACTTCCAGTATAGGAATATTATGTACTGTGAATGTCTGGGATTGACTTTGTTGCCATCAATGACAACACTTATGAAGCCACATAGTGTCTCTTGGCAACAAAAGGTTGAGAGGTCACCAAGAGTGAGGAGCTAAACTGAGGGAAATTGTTGATCAACTTTCTAGTCAAGCCCCATTTTTGGTATTTCTACCTCAACAATAGCTAAAGAAAAAGATTTGCAGAAGTGTGTGCAAACCTAGCAATGTGTATGTAGAAATTCAAACCCTAGATGTCTCAATCAAGGGAAGATCAGCAACTTCCTTTGCATCAATAAACACATACAAATTCACCTCAAGGAGATGAAAACAAATGAAGACTTGCATGAACAAGAAGGCGAATCAGCAATGTCCGTGGAGGATCTCCAAGCTTGTTGTTGGAGGCTTCAACCCTTCTCCTGATCATACAAAGGGTGTACAAACCCTAGGAAGATCAAGATAGACTCACGATCTTGATTCCTAATCTCCATCCATTGTCTCCATGATAGCAAATACAAGATACTTTCAAGAGCCTCAACAAGTCATTGATCTTCAATAGTAATTGTCACAGAGTTTTGGCATAAGGATTGCATAAGAATTGTGTATGATAGAATGATTTTCAAATGTCTTTTTATACCTAGCTTTAGGGAAATTCAAATTTTGAAATAGCGTCTTGATATCACCCGAAAACTGAGAATTTGAAAATGGAATCCCGAGGCATATGACGGGAGCTGACACCCTGCCAAAATTTAAAATGCTGAGAAATAGGGGAGGACTAGGGCACAGATGCCCAAGTCCTAGCCCCCAATTTCAACTCAAATCTGCATTTTTCGGGGTCTTAGGGGCCCAAATCTCAAATTCCTTTCCGGGTTCTATCAATAAGTTACCTCAAAAAGTGAATAATTAACTTCTAAACCTAGTTAGTCAAGGTTCTAGGAAGGTTGAAAAAGAAAAGGTGTTAGAACAATGCAAATAACTAAGAGGGGGGGGGGGGGTGAATCGGTTATTTTATGACTTTTCACTTCCTTGCTTTCTTTTCTTATCTTAACATTTAGTGTTCTACTAAAACATGGAAGCAAAGACAAACATAAGAACCGAAAATGAAATCAACCCATAACACAATTATTTTTACATTGAAACCCTGTTAAGGGAAAAACCACGGGGTGACTACCCTAAGATTGTATTCTCTGTTAAAAGAATAAGGAGTACAAATTTGGCACTTGCCAATTAGGACTCACTGCCTGAGCACACTGCTCACAAGAGGCTCACTACCTACAAGAGACTCATTGTCTACAAAAGCTTACAGATGATAACAAAGTGTTTGAATTGATGAACAACATCTGCATATGCAAGAATTCAGTTCCAGTTAGGCACAATATACCGATCTAGCACATTTCATCCTTCCTCTGCTCAATATTACTCTTCTGTCACATTCTGAGCTTGGATTACTGCCTTCACACTTATCTCTTCTTTTCTTCACACTTAATCCATTACATTGTCATTTCCTCACCTTCACAAGCTTGAATCCATCAGGTATATATATCCGCATCAAGGATTTTCATCAACTTTCTAGTCGACAACAAGAACACTCAAGATATTTGCAAGTTGTTGATTTGTCAGCTGAATCCATGCTTGATTTGTGATGTGTATCAAAAGCTTAAGCATAGAAGTCATTAATCATGTCAGCCAACAATGTAAGACACCACAAATTGCTTGATCAACACCTTTTGCACATTCGGATTGAAGTCTGATACTCTGCCAGTCAGTTCTTCCTCTGTCTGCTCTGCCTGACTGGAACCCAACACTTAGATGCTCATATCTTTTCCATGCTTTATCACCAGAGGCTAAATCTCTGGGATATAATAGTCATGATACCCCTCTTGACTTGTCCAAGTTTGTAACTTACTGAGTTACACCATCTGAGAGATCCAGACCTGATTGTCGGACCTTGTTACATACTCTGTCCTTGCTCACCAGACCAAAAAAATCTTCAATCTGACTTCCAGTATAGGCATATTATGTACTACGGATGTGTGGGATAGACTTTGTTGCCATCAATGACAACACTTATGAAGCCACACAATGTTTCTTTCCAACAATCTCCCCTTTGGCATTGATGGCAACACTTAGTGAAAAATGGCTAAGTGTCGCAGTAACTCCCTCTTTGCTGATGCTTTATCTCTTTACTACTTTATCAGAGCTCCCCCTTTGTGGGATTCCTCATTTTTCACTATTCTTCACTCCCCCTTTGACATCAATGGCAAAGGGTTGAATCCGCATGCCAAAATTTTGCAAAAAATGTTCTATACATGGCCGCATAAGTATGTACAAGTCTTTTTATGTTATACTTACATATACTTAAGTATATCTGCAAAGGTTGTCTTCAACTGGATGAATTATGTGGCCCAACTCCTCTTCATTCTATCCAAAATGGAGATGTGTCCACTTAACAAAAATGCATATGCTTCTGCTCTCCTTAAGTCTGTTGGATCACTAGTCTGGATTGTATTTTGTGCCTCTGTCAAGGCATCATGCATTGCCTCTAACTTAGGAATGATTATCCCTCTGAGCTCACCCATTCTATCCATTATGTTCTTTTTCTCCTTAACTAGTTCTTTAATTTCATTTATTAAAGCAATAGCTTGACATTCATGATTCACAAGAGAGGTAGTAAGGGGATCAAAATTCTGAGATAAGCTTGGCAGTTTTCCTTCTTGTTCTTTCACTTTCTTTTCAATGTCCTCTGTCACTTTGAGCCAAGTTAAACAAAATTTGTAAATGTCCCCACAATCTTTAAGAGCATTTTCAAGTCTCTTTATGCCAATGCCCAAGGTTCTTCTATCATTAGTAATTAGTCCTTGTACTTCACTAAACCTCTTCCCTAAGTACTCTTTCCAAACCTTAGTTTCTACAGATTTCTTTAAGGATTCAAAATGAGTGTTAATAGAATTGACTAAGTTTTTCAGATTACCGGATGGAGAGGCAGAAGGATCCTTTTGATAGTTTGGCATAATCTTCTCCAGTATCCTAGATGCAATCTCTAATAGCTCACAGTCCTCCATATGAGATTTTAGAAGTTTCTCTTTTGCTTTGGCTTGAGCAAAAGATGCTATTTTAATTGTCTAAATCAGGGAGAGAGAGTCAAAATTTAGTGGCCCTTGAAATAACTCAGGTTCATCTAGCTCCATTATTTCTTTGTCTAGGAAGTTTTGTACTATCTCTATGGTGTCTCTTGCCGATTCTACTTCCTTCCTTTTGGGGTCATCCGGACTGACTAGTTTTGACAAGTTAACATTAATCTTTTCTACTTGTTCTTCTTCTTTTCCCTTATCCTCTTTTTCTTGATTCTTCTTTTCTTCTTTTCTACCGTCCCCTTCAGCTTCAGTATCTGGAACATTTGTCATGGCTGCAGTGGGATCCAGAGAGATATCACCTGTGTTTGTTGCTTTATGAACTTCTTCTGCCGGAACAGAGGAGTCTAAGTCCTCAAAGATTTCTTCATTTATTTTCTTTAATCCTTCAACATCCTTGTTAGAAGGTTCTTCATTGATATCATTTAATCCTTCAACATTCATGGTAGAAGGTTCTTCATCTAATTCCTCTACAATAGGAAGATTGAATCTCTTCAAGGCATTCCGGAGGATATCTTTTGTTTCACTTGCTACTTGGTCTGTTTCTCCAAGCATGAGTTTATTCATTCTTGCCTTACTCCGGAACTCATCCTTACAATCCTTGAAAATCATGTCCATTTGTTTTGGAGTGATAGAAGGGTAAAGTTGTATCACTATTTGCTCCTGGATTTCTAAGTCTTTAACCTTTGCATTCACCTTTCTTTGTTCCAATACTTCTTCTAGGCTTTTTGGAATTAATGAAATTATTTCAATGAATGCTTTGTTATAGATATTCAAATACCTTATAGTAGCTTCCTCTAGAATTCTCTTGTTAGCATCATTGTATTCATCATAGAACTTTGTCATCGGCTGCAGGTTCCCATCCATAGTAATTGACTTGATGATGTCATCAATGGAAAGAGTGGGATTTTCAACAAATTCCTCTACCTTCTCTTCCTCATTTCTAAACTTTTTAGATGTTCTCTTCTTCTTCATTTTCTTGATTTCTTCATCTGTTTCTGTTTCATCATCATCCTTATGGCTTGTATATATCCTTGTGGCTTTGGTCTTCATCCGCTTTTCTCCTTTTCTAGATGAATTGATCTCTGGTTTGGTGGATTTTGAGCTTTTAGAGGTGACAGGAGCAAAGATTTTGGAGGATCTAGTCTGAGAGGAGGTTTGCACAGGAATACTTTCTTTCTTTGCTTCTTGCTTTTCTTTCTCTATCTTCTCCATTTTCTCTCTATTAGTATCTACAACCTCCTTTGATAAGCCAAATATTTTGGCAATTTATTCAACTTCCTTTCTTACTTTTCTCTTCATCTCAGGTTGTCTTAAGTCCACATGTATCTTTATGCTTAGCTCTTCAAAGGTGCCAAACCTTTCTACTTCAGTGTCCTTAGGTTGGCTCAACAGATGTTGAATGTGTAGCTCCAAGATTTTTTCATTGACCTCATAGCCCATAGGCATTATCCATACAGTTCTTGGCTCAACTGCCTCCATTAGGCATTGATCTGTATCAACCATGAAACAGACTGTATCTTTGTACTTATCAACTATTGTTTGTGGTATTCTTTCTCTGGTGTGCATCATGATTTGGAAATTCTTAAAGTAACCCTAGAGGGCTGTGTTTTGTGCTTGAGCATCACCAAGTCCATATATGTAATCTCTAATCTAAATTGCAACGGGTTTATCATTTTTCCATACCCAACCAATTGATTCAGGAAGCTCATTCATATAATAGAAAAATAGACACAAAATTAGACTACCATATTTAAAGGAATTTTCTTATCCCTTTTGATCTTCTGCAAGTTCTCCATCAGCTGATTTAGTAGAAGCTCACATAGATCATAATTTGCATTTTCCCTTAATATTTGATATGCAACATAGATTGTTGTACCGAACATAGAATTCTCCCTGCTCGAGTGGTAGATTTTGTAGCCAATTATCATTGAATCAAACTTGACATCCGGATCCATGATGTCATCTATTGTCATTGCTCTTTTGTCAAATTTTGATCTGGTGGCATCAGTTACCATTTGGTTCTTCACAGATTTGAGTGTGGCTAACCCACCTGATGAATGTAGTCCAGTTACTACCCTGATGGCATCTTTAGTTATCTTGAATGGCCTCATCAGTCACATAAAATTATCATGCATCCTACTTAGAACATATCGGACCCAGTCGTCTTCTGCAAAAGATGGAAAATGTATGCAATGTTCGAAGTGTTTATCCCAGAGAGTCTTGAATTCATGTCTAAATTCAAAATTTTCATCTATTAATTGATTTTGATAAATGTCGATGAGCTTTGAGTCCCCAAAATCTTCAATGTTTGCATGGATATAAACCTTAATATCTTCTACATGCAAGACTCCATGCAAAATACTAGAAAATACACCCAAGGGATCAACTTCTAGAGATTTGTAAGGGTGTTTCTTGAATTTTGGTCTCAGCCTATCAGAAATATTAACAACCATTGGAGTAGCCATTCTTGCAAGAGATTAGAGAGAGAGTTATTAGAATGGAAGTACCTTTTCACGTTTTAGGGTTTGGAGCAAAGACCGGAGAGATTCTCTAGTTGAATTCGATATTCAGTTGAACTTAGGAGAATTGTAGGGTCTTCTTTGTAGAGCTCTTCTTTTCTTCTTCTTTGTGAGTGTAAGTGTGTAAGTAATGAGTGAAAAATCCCTTTTATTCTTTCGTAAACCCTAATTTTCTTTTGTGATAAATGCACAACTTAAGTCATCTGATTAGCCTGTATTTGAGAGAGATTTTCTTGAATCACTGTGCGGATCTTAAAATCATTGCCTATGAGGGTTGACAATGTAACTTCACCCTTTTTCAAACATCTCATAGGTCTACGATTAAATCATTTCAATTTTGGATCATATCGGATCTCTTTGTGAAATTATGTTTTACCAGATAGCTGTCGATATAGGATCTCCTCATAACTTGCTTAAATCTGCATGCAGATTTGCCAAATTTTGATTGAATGACATTCAAGTGAATATCCTCAAACCCTTTAAACCGCAACCTCTTATTCTAACTCAATGTGCCAATTCAGGCACTCACTAGTTGGCTGGGGGAAAAAGATCTTCTCTGTAGCTCCCCCTAAGCCAGAGCTTACCTTTTAGTTTCTGGAAGGAATATCAGCACCGGATTCTGGTGTGGATCCATCCCTAGTATTCACTGTACTCTTTTTTACCCAAATCTTGCTCATCTCCTTTTGAACTTCATTTGCATTCAATTTACCTTTGCCCTTATCTTGTTTCTGATCATGTTCCACTAGACCTTTTCTATCCTAATTTCTGCTTCTGCAGAATTTGGCAATATGACCGGATCTATTGCAATTGTAACATACAACATTTGATTGATATCCTCTTGATCTGCATTGATTAGCCATATGTCCTATTCTATTGCATGCAAAGCATCTACCCATGAATGAATTGTTTATTTGCATATTTCTACATTCATGAGATTTGTGACCATACCTTTTGCAATTAAAACATTGTCTAAAGAAGGAAGGATTATTCTGATTCATTCTCCTCCTGCACTAAGTTGCTTTATGACCGAAATTGTTGCAATTGAAGTAGTATCCATTGAAAGATGGATATCTTTGGGCATTTGGTTGCCTTACCGGAGATCTTCTAGGCTTGTTTCTTTGATTTTCCTAATCCAGAGTTCTTCTGACTGGATCCAGAGCTTTTGCCTTTCTCATATCCTAAGCCACACTTATCATCTAACCTCTTGTGGTTTTCAAGAAGAACTTCAAGTTGGGCTGAGCTTATCTTGAATTTTTCTTTGTATTCATTTGCAGATTGAAGATCTTGTTTGAGAGAATCAATCTGGTTTTCAAGTTGTTCTTCATTGTATATGGCTTCCTCAAGATCAGATTCAAGATGTCTGATTATTCTATCCATTTTGTGGTAGTCCTCTGTTTTCTCCTTAAGAGATTGTTTTAGGTTATCTTCAATCTTTCTTTTCTCTTCAATTTCTTGGGTGAATTTCATAACTCCTGATTCCATTTCATGTCTCATCATAATGACTTCTTTTGAGATTTTTTCACATAGCTTGGTTTTTTCATTCAGATCCTCATCAGTATTATTGGCTTCATTCTGATTTGCTAGTTTCTGAAGTAATTCCTCTCTTTTTCACAGAAATATTGAGTTTCTCTTTCAGCTCATTTATGAAATCATCATCTTCCCTAAGTTGCTCTCTCAAATTATTGACTTCAGAGTGAGATTGCTCAAAATCATCTAGGGCAGACTGTAGTTGTTCTTCTACCATATTCATCCATTGAGATTTTCGGATCTTCCTCAAGCTGTTAGAATTTTTAGAGGAACTTGGCTCTGATACCAATTGTTAGAACAATGCAAATAACTGAGAGGGGGGGTGAATTAATTATTTTATGACTTTTCACTTCCTTGCTTTCTTTTCTTATCTTAACATTTACTGTTCTACTAAAACATGGAAGCAAAGACAAACATAAGAACTAAAAATGAAATCAACTCATAACACAATAATTTTTACGTGGAAACCCTGTTAAGGGAAAAACCATGGGGTGACTAACCCAAGATTGTATTCTCTATTAAAAGAATAAGGAGTACAAATTTGGCACTTGCCAATTAGGGCTCACTACCCGAGCACACTGCTCACAAGAGGCTCACTACCTACAAGAGACTCACTGTCTACAAAAGCTTACAGATGATAATAGAGTGTTTGAACTGATGAACAACATCCGCATATGCAAGAATTCAGTTCTGGTTAGGCACAGTATACCGATCTAGCACATTTCATCCTTCCTCTGCTCAGTATTACTCTTATGTCACATTCTGAGCTTGGATTACTGCCTTCGCACTTATCTCTACTTTTCTTCACACTTAATCCATCACACTATCATTTCCTCACCTTCACAAGCTTGAATCCATCGGGTATATATATCCACATCAAGGATTTTCATCAACTTTCTAATCGGCAACAAGAACACTCAAGATATTTGCAAGTTGTTGATCTGTCAGCTAAATCCATGCTTGATTTGTGATGTGTATCAAAACCTTAAGAATAGAAGTCATTAATCATGTTAGCCAACAATGTAAGATACCACAAATTGCTTGATCAACACCTTTTGCACATCTAGATTGAAGTCTGATACTTTGCCGGTCAGTTCTTCCTCTATCAGCTCTACTTGACTGGAACAAAACACTCAGATGCTCATATCTTTTCCATGCTTTATCACCGGAGGCTAAATCTCTAGGATATAATAGTCATGATACCCCTCTTGACTTGTCCAAGTCTGCAACTTACTGAGTTACATCATCTGAGAGATCCAGACCTAATTGTCAAACCTTGTTACATACTCTGTTCTTACTCACTGAACCAAAACAATCTTCAATCTGACTTCCAGTATAGGCATATTATGTATTGTGAATGTTTGGGATTGACTTTGTTGCCATCAATGACAACACTTGTGAAGCCACATAGTGTCTCTTGGCAACAAAAGGTTGAGAGGTTACCAAGAGTGAGGAGCTAAACTGAGGGAAATTGTACCATTCCATACATGAGGACAATTTCTGACATTACCTTCAGCCCCCACTTTAGTGGCCATATGACACTACGTGCATATGGAACTAAAGGAAAATAAGATGTATCAATCATGAAAAGGATACTATAGAGGAAGCCAAAGTGTTGTCACTGAGAATGAGGAAGCCCCCAAGTCTGCAATCCTGCAAGACCACAAGGTTAGGAACCACAACCTATAGAGGAACAATTATTAGAGAAATCAAAACCAAATCAACCTACAACCACCACCAATGAGTCAGTATAAAAACACTAAGGGGGTTGAGTGATGATGAGGGAGGAAATTGAGGGAGATATATGCCCCCCCTTGTTTCTACTTGCTTAGTCTAAGAGTAGAAACAAGGAGATATCCATGCGCATCGATTTCAAGGGAAATGTGTTATGAGGGTCATTTGAAGAAACAATGCTCCAACATAGCACATTGGGAAAGGAAGAGAGTGGAACCAGGATTCCAACGCAAGAAACGACACTGAAATTAGAGTTCTTTAGCTCAAGAAAAGGGCTCAAGAGTGAAAGAGCACACTTTTGCACCTACTTAGGGATAGGAATTCTCACTCACTTTATGTAAAAGGGAGTTGTCACTTATCACTAACTCATTCTTGTTTCTTGTCAGTGTAGAGAGAGAAGGAGAATAGGAGAATGACCATGCCGAACTGACATCCATATCATCCACCATGACTGGAGATGCTCCGAGTGTGGGTAGCGGATAGACATTTCGAGGCTAAGGTAGGGTCCTGATCTAACACTTCTATCATCTTTCATTGTACTTTTGCTTTTACATTTATCAATGTCTGTGCCAAGAGGGGAAGGTGGATAGGTGTCCCAAATAGGGGTGCTAAGGTGCACCTAGGGCACCAGAGTCTCTCTGGGGTGCCCTAGTCCCACAGGAGCTCCAGTGTCCTTCTGGGGCGCCCTGGTCTTCTTGGGGCACCATGGTCCACAGAGGACATAGGTCCTAGGCATAGGCATTCTTGTTCAGTTTTTGATAGCTTACTTTGGTTTCTAGAGGGGATTCTGATACTCTTTCTTGCTTTCCAATCTATAGGATGCTCTTGAGATGCATGAGCACATAGGTGGTCATCTGATGGCACTTCTATGAGAGACCGCTAGTGCTTTCATTGCCGCAAAGAAGGAGCATTTATAGATAATGGGCCTATGGTGGGTGTTTGAGATTCCCACAATCAAATTCCACTATGCTATTCTTATGGCATAAATGGAGAGGTGGGATGTAGATACTTCCACATTCCACTTACCGAAGGGTGAGATTACCATCACACTGGAGGATGTATTTAGGATCCTTCGACTGCTAGTCTGAGGAGAGACAGTGAGGATTGTTGGAATTTGCTCAGCGAGGTACACCCGTGAGAGTCAGTTGTACTAATTGGGTCACACTATTTCATAGGCAGAGTGAGGACACATTCAGCTCTGTTGGCTAGAGCAGGGTTGTAGAGACATTCCCTTACTACGAAGGATTATGATTGTCATAGTCCCATTAGCCATCGTACCAGATGGATGAGGCACTCACCTTCATGGGAGTCTCATTCATACTATTAGAGCGATGGAGGGGCACTAGACTGTCTATGCATGGAGGTGCAGTATGCTTGCACACCTATATCGCGACTTAGGGTGATATGTCCACTATGAGATGCATAGTCTGATGGTCTACACATTTCTACAGGTCTGGGCCTTTGACCACATCAAGTGCACACGACCGATGGGCTATCCTATAGAGGCAACATTCACCCATCCATGTGTCCATGCCCATCCATTAGTTAGATGCTGGAGGCATGGGGATCTATTATACTAGAGAGTAGTATTTGACAGATTACAGCCTGGTGAGATTATTTGGAGACCATATCGTGGCTACATTAGATGTTCTAGCCAGTAGAGGCAATTAGCTCAAATGCAGAGGGATCGACTAATGGTCGGTCACCTTGATCATATTGTATCTTGGTTCTACGTTGACTGGGTAGCAAGACAGTTTAGACAGATACAGGATGTTCCTGCAGTTCGTCCGAGCTATGCACATGCAACTCAATGTGCAATCAGGGCCAATACTATCCGATGACTGACGATAGCAGACATACCAGTTAGTGATGACGAGGGTCCTAAGGATGTAGAGCCAGTGTCGGATGCAGATGATATCAGGTGTACGCAAGCATATTGCACCTGCTAGCACACAGCATGGCTTGCACCTATCTTTCCACCCAGGCACCCTATAGGCGATGCCCGACCTTAGGCCAGTCACACTAGTGACACAGGGGTGGAGGATGACATCAGTGATTTTGTGAGATACTACGATCTCAAGGAGGATACGAAGGAAGATGAGGATGAGTCCGAGGAGGCCCCATCACAGTACATTTTCCAAGTGAGATCGTGACAGAGCTAGTAGGAGGCAGACACTGACGAGGAGACTGAGTCGAGACCACGGTCAAAGGCTCGTGGTCCTACACCTACAGACGATGGTCAGAGAGAGTGGGGGGAGTGTAGTAGGTCTGTGTCCCTAGCTAGAGAGTAGACAATAGAGCTCATCACACCTTTGGCGATTTGAGATCCATCCTAGCGAGATGGAGATCTAGGTGAGGTTTGTTTTATTATTTTGATGTTTTGTATAGTTTATTATTTGTGAGATATATATTTATATATGGGAGTCTGACATCTATCTTATCTTTTGTTTTGTAGTTGGGACAGATGCATGGTGAGACTTTGTGAGTTGCGTCATAGTAGACATAGTGCCTACTGTGAAGGGGAAAATAGGTTAATCCAAAAGATTATAAAACCCAAACATCTACAGAATTTGAAGATAAAAGGAGATTAAAACAAATAAACAACAATACTTACACCTTTACCTTGCATCTTCCATAGTTCGCTTATCTTTCTTTGATCATGGTGATGAAGCCCTCAAAAGCTATTGCTCCCTTGCTTGTTAAAGATGACAAAGATAAAACGGCCATGATACTTGTGTGGTTGAAGATGAACTTCAAACACACTAACAAATGGATGCTATGAGGTACTTTAGGAAGTGGGGTGCCAAAGGCACGCTTGTATTCCTGCAGCGTAAGTTTGCACAAAATGAGAGATATGAAATGAATAGAAAAAGGTGAGGGAAGATCAATGGTTGAGAAGAAAAGAGAAGATCAACGGAGGAGGATTGTTGAGGAACGTGCAACAAATGGAAGAAGGAAACATGTCATTCAAAAAGCAACCATGTTGAGTTAACTCCTCTCTTGATGAGGATGAGATTTGATTTTCTTAAATTAGAATTTATTTTTCTAATTTAAGAAAAGATTTGCTTTAAAGATGCTTTAAAACTGATTTTGCTTTTGTAACTCAGTTTTTGCTTTTATGTGACAAAAGGAAAGTATTTTTGGAAGATAAGAATGATTTTTGAAGATAAGGATGCATAATTAAATAAAAGATTTATTTAATTATCTTGTAGATAAATGAGATGAATAAAATATAAGAATATATTTTATTTTTGTGAAGATATTTGAAGAATAAAATAAAATATAAAAATATATTTTATTTAGTGGAGGATTTAGATTTTATTTAACTAAAATTCATATTTTATTTAAATTTGGAAGAATAAAAGGTTTTAATTAAATAATTAAAATTATTTAATTATTTAGCAGAATGAAGGTGATGTATATGAATTTAATTAATTAAATAAATGTGTTTATTTAATTAAATGAGAGGAAATGAATCAAATAAATAAATGAATTTATTTACTTATTGATAGAAGAATGTGAAATGATGAAATAGATATTTAAAATATTTATTTAAGTAGAGTCATGTCAATTTTAGGTGTATACATTTTGCCCCTTTTTGATGCAATGTGTTTTATCATGTTGTTTCAAAGAATAAGATTTTTGACAATCATACATGCCCCAGTTTGCCCCTGGTACAAATTTAACGATAGGATGCCCCCTCGGGAGATTGGACAGGAAGAAGGAAGAAGGCGTGAGACGGACAATCTCATGAAGAAGAAGGTGAAAAATGGGTTAGGATGGAGAAAAATGGGATATGGTTCAGAGAAAACGACATGGGAAGTAGCCACAGGGTCATGCAGTTAAATACAGGTCACTTGCTACATATAGGAGCTAGGTCCACAAGTACTAGTCATTTGTACACTTGTCAATAGTTGATTTGTCCTCTAGAGAGCTTAGGAGAGCATGGCAGCCAGACAAATAGATATTCCGCGGGAGGAGCACTGGTTTGAGCAGATTCAACGGTTCGATCGGCTAGCAGAGGCAGGACCCTCGGTATGTGATTCTTCAAAACTTGTCAAAAGTTAATTTTTATGCATATTAATGGCTAGGAAAGACCAACTAGGGTAGATGCGCCGAAACAACCTTTTTGCGCATAAGACCTCTGAAGTGGCACATCTGTCGCGTTATGGCGCATTTGAGCTGCGAAGCGGCACATTTGATAAGATTGCGCATTTGATTCCGGAAGTGGCATTTTTGATAGTTTTACACATTTGAGTCATTAATTGGCACATCTGTCTCCGTATGGGTTGGGAAATTGCGCACGTGATGGGAAATAGTGCATGTGACCTAAGAATTGGTGCATGTGCCAGAACGGTGCATACAAGCTATGGATCAGTGCATTCACGAGGAAGTGGCGCATGCAAGCTCAGGATTGGCGCATTCACGAGGAAGTGGCGCATGTGATATGTATCGGTGCATCTGCCACCTAGATTGGTGCATTTGCACTAAAAACTCAAATGACTTAATGAAATTAACCCAATTGGCACCTTGATTGATGTGTCAATTGATGAGCGATCTTTGAGATTGTCGAGAATCTAGTCGAGAGATGATATGTTGTCTCTGAGTAGGCTTGCTTGGTTATGGATTTTGTTGATGATATGCTTTGCTTGGTTGCAGGAGGATATTCGGACTATCCTGACATCACGAGAGCAGTTCTTGTTGCCGTTGTTGCAGTGGTATATGTTGACCGAGATAGAGCGCGAGGCTCTAGGCGCTATGGGTCTGCACTATGTTTGCTTTATGCCGGAGGTTCACATGAATCAGGCTATGCTAATGGCAGCGGTGGAGCAATTTCATAGTGAGGATGGCACATTCCATCTACCGACGGGGGAGATGGCGGTGACTCTTGAGGATGTGTACCTGATTCTGCACCTCCCGATTCAAGGAGAGCTGGTTGAGTATGAGTCACAGCAAAATGATGGCTTGGAGGAGTGTAGATGCGTATTTGATGATCCAGAGTTGGCGAGGGAGGAGATCTCGTCGTAGGACATGCATGATTGCTATGACTACTTCTCGGGCATAGTGGCTGGACTAATCGGTGGCGTGATATGCCCCGATAGGAGAGCGCACGACTTCCCAATCGACTGGGGGAGGGTGCTGGAGAGTATGATTATAGACAGGACCTAGTATACATGGGGGGTGTGTGTGCTTGCACACTTATATAGAGACATGCAACAAGTGGTTTATCACAGAGGAGCCAGTTTATCTGCGGGTACGTCGCTGTTGCAGTTTTGGTTATGGGAGCACATTGCTATCACATGGTCGATATGCATATTTCATAGGCAGAGGGGTGAGCCCTATAGTTATGACTATGCAGGTGTGATTTCCCAGCACAGGCTGGGGAAGTTGGAGTACTGGAGGCATGCTTTTGATGGCTTAGATGCAGTTGTTTGGCGTCCCTACATAGACTACGAGGTATGGGATGATGAGGCAGATGAGCTTCCGTACTACTTGCAGACGCAGTGGCTTATTGGTAGGACTAGGTACATTCTGGAGAGGCAAATTGTGAGTAGAATGCAGCGACAGTTTGGCCAAGTCCAGGGCAGACCACAGGGGGAGGCACACTTTGCCAGGACTCATGCAGAGAGGTACAGGTGGGGTCATGCGGCATCATACGAGGAGGCCTTGATAGACTTTTGGCAGATTCCTCACGTAGCTTGGCCCATGCAGAGGGAGATAGTGGATGGTGGCATGACGCTAGACTACGAGGAGTGGTTCGCGACACACCCATTCCCAAGATATTCAGGGCCAAGAAAGTTAGCTCCTCGTATAGATGAGGGTGATTTAGACAGGGAGTGTGCAGCTGGCAGGAGGAGGAGGAGAGATCAAGGAGATGATGGGAGACTGAGACAGAGGCAGTGGGTCGGAGAGGGGCTTGTGAACCAGTACGTGGTTGCACAGTCACAGCTCTAAGTGCCAGTTCAACTAGAGGTAGCACAAAGATAGATGTCGCCGCCACAGCAGGTGGCATAGCTGATACTGGGACAGGTGCCAGCGCAGTAGGTGGCACAGGTAGAGCAGGCTCCACAGCCTGATGTGCAGCAGCAGATTATGGTTTCACTACAGAGTCAGATTAGGCAACTGAGGGCTCATTTGAGAGCAGTAAAGTCATGGAGAGAGTCAGATGTGACTCAGTTATTAGAGTTGACCAGAGAGAGAGACGCAGCCTTAGCCAGTATGCGGGCTATGAGGGTAGAGAGAGATGCAGCCGTGATGGCCATGGGCATAGATGCGACATCAAGTTTTTTGGTTTCACAGGTGCAGCAAGCATACGCACAGGTGGTCCAGGCGCAGAGTGAGCTTACTAGAGCCTAGGCATAGGCTCAATACTACAGAGGGTTATATCACAGAGCTGTGTCAGTAGAGCACCGTGCCCCTAGCTTCAGGAGCCAGTCAGAGGCATTACAGAGGGTAGGTGGGTCTTGGTCTTGTTAGCACTCATTTTGACCTGGGGTTGATTTTTCATGATTAGGGGGTTTATTCATTTGAACCCTTTATCTTCTTGCCCATTTTTTCTAAGTGTTGGACCTCCTCAGCATTTTTCAGCTGCAGCATCATATTTTCCTGAGGAGGAGGTCATCATCATCATCTTGTCTTCGATGATGGTCTGCATCATCATGTTCTTCGTCGACTGGTTTCTCATCGTCATCATCATATTTCAATATCGGGTGATGTTTGGATATCATCCTGATCCTGCTGATGAGCTACAGTGCACCCTGATTTGCTTGCGGGGGTGATTTTTCAAGTATCTGGTGATCTTCCGAATATCACCTTGCCCAAACATGATGATGATGTTGCCCGATATTCTAAAGGGGTTATTCTCTAAGTTGTTCGACCTGACTTGTTTTTTCCTAAGGGTCGTCGTCATCATCATCATATTTCCAATTATCACCGTGTTGCTTGCGAGGGTCATCATATTTTCTGCCTTCATGATATTTCGCCGGGGTGATATTTTTATCATCGGGTGATCTTGGTTATGATCATCCTGATGATGTTGTTGAAGAGTTCTAAGTGCGACCCGATATTCACTAGGGTCATCATATTTTGAACGTCAGGATGATCTTAGTCAATATCATCCTGATGATGTTGTATCACTTCTTGTTCATTGTTTTGTCATCCTGATGATGCTGACGTCATCCTTATATCAGGGTGATATCTTTTTCTCTGCCTATCTGCATCATGATATTTCCGAAGGAGGGGGTGATATTTTCATATCACCCGGATGTATGTTTGTTCCAGCATCATGATGATGCTGATATCAAGGAGATATCCGCCTGCCGGCTTCGTGCATTATCTACTGGGGGTGATCTTTTCAAGCATCATCATATTCAGTTATCGCCCCGATCTTATAGTGAAGCTACAGTGCAACCTGATATTTAAACATCAGGATGATATTTCCAAATATCCGGTTGCCTTCCGAATATCATCCTGATGTTAATATGATGATGATGTCATCAAGGTCCGGGGGGGTCATATTTCGAACGCTGATCATCTTATGGAGATCCCCTGATATTTGCAAACATGATGATGACATCATCCGGATATGAGGAGGTGCGCAGTAGGCAGATATGATGATGACGTCAGCAGGATATGATGATGATGTCATCAGGATGTTCATCGGCCAGACTTTGGGTATAAGCTCAGCAGGAGGATGTTCCTCCGATGGATCAGGTTGTGCCGATTATCATGCAGGTTATATTGCGATATGATGATGACGTCAGGGTGATATTTCAGGCAACAGGATATCATGCTGCTGGAGGATGATGATGATGAAATCTTATACTAGTGTCGTCAGGAGCAAAAGCACCGACATGATATATGCTCATGACCTAGTATATAAAGTGTTAATGAGGTTGCTGCGGGGTGCATGTGGGATAATTGATATCCTGCATTTTCAAATATCATGATGATGAATCTCGGCGGGAAATGGTTGCGATGCAGAGTTGATGTTCTTCCCGAGGCCGCGGGTTGGTGCGCCATCAATGGCGATTGTTGCAGAGGTATGGGCGATGGCGTGGGCGGATCTGGTACCCGATTGAAGGTGTACATCAGCGGACAGTGGCGCAGGGCTCGAGAAATCTTCCTGTCTCCTCCCCTACCTGCTGCATTCAAGTTTTGGTGCCAATCTGGTTGTGTTTGAGCGCCATTTTCCTGATACTATGTATCTGGCGGGATTTTTGGTCAACCTTGTGATTAATTGCTGAGCACCTACCTGGCTGTTATAAGCAGGTTGTGTTGCTCATTTGTTTTGTTGAAAGTTGAAGATTTTTGGCTCTGTAATGCATAACAAGCTGATCTGGTTGCTCTATACAGCTTAACCTGTGAGTTTATGTATCTCTTGTTGTATGTTTTTGGCATGAACCCACTGATTTCATGAATGATCTTATATGATAAATGCTATCTTAGCATGTGTGGTGTTAATTCTGTCTCCAGTATTGCATGTATTCTTCTTCTGAATCTGGATGTTTGGGTGATGTTTAGATTCTAGAGCATAGAATTCCTATGTTGAATGTCTGATCTTTTAACTTCTGCTCAAGGGGTAGATTAAACTATTTTCAGGTTGAACATTGGGAAGGGTATTCTGCAGTAGGGATACCATAAGTAGAGATAACTCAACACTCTGTATTGGGAGATATCTGTAAGGCAGGTATCACATATATCCCCTTGAAATCTAGTTTTAGCTGTTCATGCTGATCATTCACAGGTGTATGTCTACTGACTCCAGGCCCTGGATAGGCACCAATCATGCTTTGTGTTTGTGTTACAACCATATCCAGCTTTGCATCCAAACTTAAAATCCAAATCAAAATCTAAAACAAACATTAGGACATTAGAATTAGTTTAGGATCCTGAGTCCTCTGTCTACAACTGCTAATAGGCCCAAAGCTAGCCCCTTTGCTCTTATCTTTCAGTTTTGGTCTACTTACAAGAGGACTATCTGCTTTCTGTCAGCATCCCAGCCTTGTATGCATATCCTCATGGATGTTGAGTAGGGAATACCCCCCTAGGTCTTGCAGAGCCTGAAGAAGAAGAGGAGATAAAATATAGAGTCTATCTCCTACACTGTTGGCCCCCTGGCCCAGAGATCCTGTTGATCACTGATGGCTACCTTGTAGGGAAATCTGGGAATAAGCATCCAGTCTGGGAAAAAGTCAACAGAAATTGGCGACTCCGCTGGGGAACCTTGTGAAAGAACCTTGGTTTTCAGAAGAAAACAGTTCCTAGTAATAGGTGGCGACTCCGAAGTAATCTCCCAACCGGTCAAAGTAAAATTTATATGCAGGGGAGAAGATCCCAAAAAAATCCTTTATTTGAAGAGTTACCATTAACAAAAAGAATGATGTATAGAAGAAAGGGAACTATCTCAGTTAGTCATGAGAGCTCCCCCAGAAAAGGTGATGATATACAAGATAACCCTAGGCCATCAGGACAGCATGCGCCTTATTTTTCAAATGCAGAAGCTGATATCCAAGGTGCATATGAGAGGCAACAGGGTGGTAGCATGAGAATGAGGTCAGAGGTGTTCCAAGAACGCCCTTTTCTAGACCCAAGTGAAAGGTTTGAAGAGGCAGAGTCTCTGAGGGATGATGAGGATGATGACCAGAATGGCATGAGACCATCTACCTCCAGACCTAAGGATGAACAGTTAGCTGAAGAAATCAGAAGTCTAAGAGCAAAACTAGAATACCTACAAGCCATGAAAATTAGAGATGATATGAAGCAGAAAGTGCAAGCCTTAAGAACTGCCCAAAATGATTCAGTTCCTACCCTAGAGAATGCAAATCTGCAAAGACATCAGCAAAGATATGAAATGCAACATCAGCATCATGATGAGAGACAAAATGTGAATGATGCTAGGATACCACTGAACCATGCAGGAAACCAGAATGCAAACAGAAATGTTAATGTTAATCAGCCAAACAGACAGCCCATGCAGTTAGATAGATTCAGGCAGCTGGTGTTTGATGGTATTCCTGGGTATCCTAACCCCATTGATAAGCATCTGAGGCTGCAAGTGCCTAAATTTTCAGGAAACAACACAGTGTCAGGAGAAGATCATCTAAAGGCCTTTCAAAATGTCATGGATAATTTTGAGGTTGAGCATGAGGATGTTTTCATGAAGTCATTCATGCAATCCTTAATAGATGAGGCAAGAGAATGGTACAGGAATCTGCCTGACCGGAGTATTTCATCATGGGATGATTTTAAGAGGATGTTCAAGGAGCAATATGGTGATAAAACTGACCCTAGCTTTTTTGTAAATGAATTCACCAGTATCACTAAAGGGTCAAATGAGCAGGTTGCAGACTTTAATGCAAGATTTACTAAAGTGTTGAACAAATTGCCACATCACATGAGGCCAAATGAACCAATGTGCATAATTTTGTATATCAATGCCTTTGATGCAAAGACTGCATATGGACTAAGAGATAAAGGTCCTACCACTCTCAGGGATGCTTTCAGAATTGCAGTGAATATTGAAAACAATAGGAAAGCATCAGGCAAGACAAATAGAAGGGATGATATAAAAATTTTGCAGAATCCAAACAAGCCTCAGAACACTCAAGGTAGTACATCTGCTCCTGAGGATAAGATAGACAAACTGGCAAATGTTGTTAAGGAACTAAGCTATAGATTAGCTAGAAGTGAAAAAGGGATGGGTCCTGATAGGCAAGTCTATCAAAGGCAGGAAAAGAGGCCATCATTACATGATATGCCTTATAACACCAATTGGCATGATGGTAAGCCTGTATTCCCACGTAACAACACAAATCAGAGGGCTCAACATGTCAAGGAAACTCCTGATCCTCTAAAGAAAACTATAAATATTGCTGATGATGCTCCGTGGTGTATAATTTGTCAGATGCCACATTCACAGTCACAGTGCATGATTGCTCAATCCTTGTATGATAATGCTACATCTTGTAATGAATGCAATGAGCCACATCATGTGCAGGATGATGATGTTAATATGATGTCCATAGGCAATGGATATACTCTTTATGATGCTGATGAGAAGACAGATCATCAAATTCAGGCCTGCCAACAGTCCCCATATGATGAAGATAATGAAGATAACTATGTGTATGCTCAGAACTCACACAATTTTCTGAGTAACTTACAACGACCTTCTGATGAGGAAATTAGAGCCTTCACAGCTGCAGCAATTGCTCAAGTCAAAAGCAACTACAATCTTAGAGGTAAAAATCAAGTAGGCAGCCCACATCAGCCAGAAGATATTTCTGCAGGTCAGCTGGTGCATGGTCATAAAGGAATTGAACCACAAAAAAGGCAGTGGGTAAATAATAAATAGAACTTTAGATACAGAACAGGTCATGAATTTCAAGGACCAGAAAACAAAATCCCTCAGGCTGAAGATCAAAGTAGAGGTTCCCAAGACAAGAATGATGATCAGGGAACTATGAAAATGAAAACTAAATCAGCTCAGGATAAAAGCAAGATTGTGGAGCAAGCTACAACTGTTGTACAAAACTGTGCTCCATTTGATATAGCCCAGATCCTCTCTCAGGTAAAGGTCTCTGTTCCACTTATGGAACTCATGAAAGTGGAAGAGATCAAGAATAGGACAATATCCCTAATCTCAGGGGTACCTTTTCAAGCTAAACAAAATGATCAGACTCAGGGTGAGAAACATGTCATGTGTAATGAAGAAGATGAGACTCCTGAAGTCTATTTAGGAATGACCATGACAAAGTGTCCTTCACAAGTGGAGCCATTTTATGTTTCCCTGGTTATAAATGGAAAAATAATTAGAAATTGTATGCTTGATTCTGGAGCATCTACAAATGTCATGCCTTTGGCTATCATGCAACAAACTGGATTAAAAATTGACAAGGCATGTGGAAAATGTTATGCTATGGATGCCAGAGAGGTACCAGTTATTGGAATCATGAAGGATGTAGATTTCAAACTGGCAGCATTTCCTGAAAAAAGATATAAAATGAATATAACAGTGGTTGACATCAAGCCACAGTATGGTATGTTGCTGTCAAGAAGATGGGCAGCACTAATTGGTGGAAGTATGCAGCTGGACCTGTCATATGCCATGATTCCAATGAATGGCAGGGATGTCAAGCTAATCAGAGAGCAAAGATCATCAGAGACAGTGGAAGACCAAGAAGTAAATGAACAGGTATGCTTTGTAGACACTGACTGTGATAACTTCAAGGTTGTCTCAGATGATACAGAAGACAAAGAGAAAAATGTCTGCATTGAAGAGCTGGATCAGCAAGGCTTATGGACCATGTTTTTTGATGGAGCTTGTGCAAAAGAAGGCTCTGGAGCTGGAGTTGTTTTCCTGTCTCCAACTGGTAAGCTCCTCAAATTCTCTTTCTTGCTGAGGTTTGATTGCACAAACAATATTGCAGAATATGAGGCTTTACTCTTAGGCCTAAATATTGCTCTCAAACATGGGATTAAGATGTTAAGAGTATTTGGGGATTCTGAGCTGATTGTATCCCAAATCAGAAATAAGTATGCTGCAAAAAATAAAAGATTGAAACAATACAAGCATGTTGTTTGGGATACCATTGAATTATTTGATGCATTTTCAATTGGCTGGGTAGAAAGGTCAAAAAATGTTATGGCTGATTTCTTAGCTAATGTTGCAATAAGGCCAGATGATATCACTCTGTCAGGTGTTACAAATGTAGAAGTTAA
This sequence comes from Cunninghamia lanceolata, assembly GCA_027924645.1. Taxonomy (NCBI): domain Eukaryota; kingdom Viridiplantae; phylum Streptophyta; class Pinopsida; order Cupressales; family Cupressaceae; genus Cunninghamia; species Cunninghamia lanceolata. Next base: position 1,441,187 of record BSBN01000070.1, read on the forward strand.
AATTAGGCCTGCCATACCAGAAAATATATGCAGTTGGCAAGTTTTTAATGATGATAGGGATTTGCTGAAATTTTTGCACTGCATAGATGAGTATGAGAATCAACAGATTGATTTCCAAGCTTTTGTAGAGACTGTAGATGGAAAAGAGACTCTTGTGGGAAAAGAGATAATTCAGTTGAAGACTAACAAGATCCCTAGAGGGTTAGTAGCTTTGGAAAGAGCCTTTGACAGTAGAGACAAAATGGTCACAAGGACATCCCCCACAAATAAGGAGGATTTAGAAGAAATAAATTTGGGGACATCTCAGGCCCCTCAGAAGGTATATATTGGCAAACAGCTCAAACCACACATTAGGAGTATGCTGATTGCATTACTGAAAAGGTATAAACATGTTTTTGCTTGGTCATATGAGGACCTAAAAGCCTATAGGGAAGACTTATTCCAGCATGAGATCCCATTGAAGCCTGAAGCTAAGCCATTTAGACAAAGGCAAAGACCTATTAATCCTACCTTAGCTCCCAAGATGCAAGAGGAACTCAGAAGGCTCAGGGAAGCTGGAATAATTGTGCCAATCAGACATTCAACTTGGGTGTCTAACCTTGTCCCAGTCAGAAAAAAGAATGGTGATATTAGGCTTTGTGTTGATTTCAGGAACTTGAATGTATCCTCTTTGAAGGATAACTATCCACTGCCTAATATGGAAGCTATGTTGCAGAGAGTGACTGGTTGTGAACTCCTATCCATGATGGATGGATTTTCAGGATATAATCAGGTGAAGGTAAAGGAATCAGAACAGTATAAGACTGCCTTTACCACTCCATGGGGAACGTATGTGTATGTTAGAATGCCATTTGGACTAACAAATGCAGGTGCTACATTTCAGAGAGCAATGGATGTTGCTTTTGCAGGGCTGATTGATTCAATCCTGGCTGTATATCAGGATGACCTGACTGCCTACTCAAAGAAAGAAGAGCAGCATTGTTTGCATCTGGAGCAGATTTTCATAAGAGCACTAGAATATGGTATTTCTTTAAATCCAAAGAAGTGTGCCTTTGGGGTAGTTGAAGGAAAGCTTCTGGGACATATTGTTTCCAAGGATGGAGTCAGGATAGATCCAGAGAGAGTGGCAGCTATTGACAGGATTCAAATGCCAAAAACTGTGAAAGGAGTTCAGTCCTTCTTTGGACAGATAAATTTTGTTAGAAGATTTGTTCCCAACTTTGCAGAAACCACAAGGAACATTTCCAAGATGATGAAGAAGGATGCAACTGTCAACTAGGAAAGGGAAGCAATAGAATCATTTCAGAATATCAAAGAAGCAATTAAGATGGCCCCTGTTCTTAAATCTCCTGATTTTTCTAGGCCATTCCAAGTGTTTTCATTTGCTTCCTTTCATACTGTTGCTGCATGTTTGTTACAGAAAAATGAAGATGGTTTTGAACAGCCCATCGCTTTCTTCAGTATGTCCCTGCAGGCCTCTGAGTTGAAGTATGATATTATGGAAAAACAGGCATATGCACTAGTTAGAGCCATCAAAAGTTTCAGACCATACTTGGTAGGGTCATATATAATTGCATATGTACCTCATGCAGCAGTCAAAGACATATTCACTCAGCAGGAGGTGACTGGAAGAAGGTGCAAATGGATAAACAAACTGCAGGAGTTCAACATAGACATACAAGTTACTAAGTTGATAAGAGGACAAGGATTAGCCAAGATGATGGCACAGTCAAACTTGGAAGCATGCCAAGTTAATGCAGTCCAAGATGAGAGTGTAAATGTATCAGAATCTGAATGGTACAAGGATATTATCTACTACTTGCAAAATCTGAATTGTCCTTCCCATTTCAGTGACTGTCAAAAGAGGACTCTAAAGTTACATGCAATCAGGTATGTTATTGTTCAAGGTGAGTTGTACTGGAAAAACCCTGATGGTGTGCTGCTGAGGTGTGTGGGTGAGGATATGGCTAACAATGTTTTGATTGATATGCATAAAGGATTGTGTGGTGGACATTATACTGCCCAAACAACAGCTCATAAAATTCTCAGGGCAGGATATTGGTGGCCTACTCTCTTTTCAGATGCACAAAGGTTAGTGAGAAAGTGTGACCCTTGCCAAAGATTCTCAGGAAAGCTGAAATATGATGGTGCTTTACCCCTCAGAGCTGTACCTGTGGATGCTCCATTCCAGCAATGGGGAATTGACTTCATAGGGGAAATTGCAGACAAATCAAGTGGGGGACACAGTTGGATTTTGGTGGCAACTGACTACTTTACCAAATGGATTGAGGCCATTCCAACTAAGAGAGCTACAAGTAAGGTGGTGACAGATTTCATACTAGAAAACATCATCATCAGGTTTGGAGTACCATTTAAGATAATCACTGATAATGCTATGTGCTTCAGATCAGGTGAGTTTGTTGATTTTTGCAACAGGTATGGGATAAATCTGTCATATACATCACCATATCACCCACAAGGAAATGGTCAAGCAGAATCAAGCAATAAAAGCATCATGAAAATTATCAAGAGGATACTGGACAAGAACAAGAGAGCTTGGGACTCAAAGTTGAACTTAGCAGTATGGGCTGACAGAGTGACAGTGAAAAGGGCTATTGGGAAGTCACCTTTTGAGCTAGTATATGGTGCATCAGCTAGACTGCCCATAAACAATCTCCTACCAGTTTATAGATTCATTCAGGAAAATGATGAGGAGGTTGAAGATTCCATGACAGAAAGAATGAATCAGCTGGTTGCATTGGATGAAGACAGAAGGAGAGCCCACCAGATCAATCTCAAAAGACAACAAGATATGAAATATCAGTTTGACAGGAGAACTACAAAAAGGAAGTTTCAAGTCAATGATCTGGTGCTCATTTGGAATGCTAAGGGTCAGGAAAAGGGTAAACATGGTAAATTTCAACCCTTATGGATGGGCCCATATCAGGTTTGCAATACTCATGGGAAGGATTCTTATTTCCTCCAGGCCCTAGATGGTGAAATTCTGGAATTGCCTGTGCATGGCCAATTCCTTAAGTTCTATTTTGCATAAATGACTGGTTGCTGTGCACATTTATAAAAATATGTATGTAGTGTAAATGCCTTGTACAGCTTGCGTTTTTTGACTTTTTGTCTGGTCTGCCCGGAGATCTGGTTCTCGCTGCAGGTTTTCACCTGCACGTCCCCATTCGGAGCCACTGTTAGCACTCATTTTGACCTGGGGTTGATTTTTCATGATCAGGGGGTTTCTTCATTTGAACCCTTTATCTTCTTGCCCATTTTTTCTAAGTGTTGGACCTCCTCAGCATTTTTTAGCTGCAGCATCATATTTTCCTGAGGAGGAGGTCATCATCATCATCTTGTCTTCGATGATGGTCTGCATCATCATGTTCTTCGTCGACTGGTTTCTCATCATCATCATCATATTTCAATATCGGGTGATGTTTGGATATCATCCTGATCCTGCTGATGAGCTATAGTGCGCCCTGATTTGCTTACGGGGGTGATTTTTCAAGTATCCAGTGATCTTCCGAATATCACCTTGCCCAAACATGATGATGATGTTGCCCGATATTCTAAAGGGGTTATTCTCTAAGTTGTTCGACCTGACTTGTTTTTTCCTAAGGGTCGTCATCATCATCATCATATTTCCAATTATCACCGTGTTGCTTGCGAGGGTCATCATATTTTCTGCCTTCATGATATTTCGCCGGGGTGATATTTTTATCATCGGGTGATCTTGGTTATGATCATCCTGATGATGTTGTTGAAGAGTTCTAAGTGCGACCCGATATTCACTAGGGTCATCATATTTTGAACGTCAGGATGATCTTAGTCAATATCATCCTGATGATGTTGTATCACTTCTTGTTCGTTGTTTTGTCATCCTGATGATGCTGACGTCATCCTTATATCAGGGTGATATCTTTTTCTCTGCCTATCTGCATCATGATATTTCTGAAGGAGGGGGTGATATTTTCATATCACCCGGATGTATGTTTGTTCCAGCGTCATGATGATGCTGATATCAAGGAGATATCCGCCTACCGGCTTCATGCATTGTCTACTGGGGGTGATCTTTTCAAGCATCATCATATTCAGTTATCGCCCCGATCTTATAGTGAAGCTACAGTGCAACCTGATATTTGAACATCAGGATGATATTTCCAAATATCCGGTTGCCTTCCGAATATCATCCTGATGTTAATATGATGATGACGTCATCAAGGTCCGGGGGGGTCATATTTCGAACGCTGATCATCTTATGGAGATCCCCTGATATTTGCAAACATGATGATGACGTCATCCGGATATGAGGAGGTGCGCAGTAGGCAGATATGATGATGACGTCAGCAGGATATGATGATGATGTCATCAGGATGTTCATCGGCCAGACTTTGGGTATAAGCTCAGCAGGAGGATGTTCCTCCGATGGATCAGGTTGTGACGATTATCATGCAGGTTATATTGCGATATGATGATGACATCAGGGTGATATTTCGGGCAACAGGATATCATGCTGCTGGAGGATGATGATGATGAAGTCTTATACTAGTGTCGTCAGGAGCAAAAGCACCGACATGATATATGCTCATGACCTAGTATATAAAGTGTTAATGAGGTTGCTGCGGGGTGCATGTGGGATAATTGATATCCTGCATTTTCAAATATCATGATGATGAATCTCGGCGGGAAATGGTTGCGATGCAGAGTTGATGTTCTTCCCGAGGCCGCAGGTTAGTGCGCCATCAATGGCGATTGTTGCAGAGGTATGGGCGATGGCGTGGGCGGATCTGGTACCTGATTGAAGGTGTACATCAACGGACAGTGGCGCAGGGCTCGAGAAATCTTCCTGTCTCCTCCCCTACCTGCTGCATTCAAGTTTGGGCACCAATCTGGTTGTGTTTGAGCGCCATTTTCCTGATACTGTGTATCTGGCGGGATTTTTGGTCAACCTTGTGATTAATTGCTGAGCACCTACCTGGCTGTTATAAGCAGGTTGTGTTGCTCATTTGTTTTGTTGAAAGTTGAAGATTTTTGGCTCTGTAATGCATAACAAGCTGATCTGGTTGCTCTATACAGCTTAACCTGTGAGTTTATGTATCTCTTGTTGTATGTTTTTGGCATGAACCCACTGATTTCATGAATGATCTTATATGATAAATGCTATCTTAGCATGTGTGGTATTAATTCTGTCTCCAGTATTGCATGTATTCTTCTTCTGAATCTGGATGTTTGGGTGATGTTTAGATTCTAGAGCATAGAATTCCTATGTTGAATGTCTGATCTTTTAACTTCTGCTCAAGGGGTAGATTAAACTGTTTTCAGGTTGAACATTGGGAAGGGTATTCTGCAGTAGGGATACCATAAGTAGAGATAACTCAACACTCTGTATTGGGAGATATCTGTAAGGCAGGTATCACATATATCCCCTTGAAATCTAGTTTTAGCTGTTCATGCTGATCATTCACAGGTGTATGTCTACTGACTCCAGGCCCTGGATAGGCACCAATCATGCTTTGTGTTTGTGTTACAACCATATCCAGCTTTGCATCCAAACTTAAAATCCAAATCAAAATCTAAAACAAACATTAGGACATTAGAATTAGTTTAGGATCCTCAGTCCTCTGTCTACAACTGCTAATAGGCCCAAAGCTAGCCCCTTTGCTCTTATCTTTCAGTTTTGGTCTACTTACAAGAGGACTATCTGCTTTCTGTCAGCATCCCAGCCTTGTATGCATATCCTCATGGATGTTGAGTAGGGAATACCCCCCTAGGTCTTGCAGAGCCTGAAGAAGAAGAGGAGATAAAATATAGAGTCTATCTCCTACACTGTTGGCCCCCTGGCCCAGAGATCCTGTTGATCACTGATGGCTACCTTGTAGGGAAATCTGGGAATAAGCATCCAGTCTGGGAAAAAGTCAATAGGTCTATAGGCTCAGTGAGGGGTCCCCAATAGTTAGGGGGAGGCAAAGGAGAGGCCAGTGCAGGGAGTAGCATTCCACGGCAGCAGAGTTAGTCAGACCCAGATACTTGTATCAGTTTTGATTGGATTGTAGCACATTCTTGATGGATGGCTGAGATAGCCGATATATGTATTTATTTTGCTCTGAGACATGTATCACTATTTTTTGTTGCACCTTGTATACATTTTATGATAGGAAACTGAGATATTGGACAGATATTTTTGATATGTTGTACATTTGGACATGTTTTTGATGATTATATGATGATGCAGTTGTTTGTGGTCTACATGTATGTGTTTTTACGTTTATATGTTATGGATGCAATCTATTTCATGATGTTACTTGTATATGTGATGTATGCTAGATGGATTTGGGATGATTTGGTATGCAAATTTACATGTGTATGGATATGATTATGCAGCTCTATATGGCAATGTCTATTTTTTTGATTTTGTTGCTATGGATATACTGATGCAAATGTATGTGGATAACCTAATGTATGTATGCAAAAATGATTTAATCATGTGGATGACTATCTCATGTGATATGATATGCTGTCTATGCTATGTTTTTGAGATGTCCAAATGTACTCAATCAACACAGAGATGATATAGATAAGTAGAAGAAAAGAGGTGGAGGAAATGAGGATTTTGCACTTGATATGCTACAGGATTTTACTTATTGCATGGATGATATGGATTTGCTGGATATGAGATGGATATGGGTGTGGATTGTCATCTTGAGATTTTTGCAAGGTTTTTGCTTTCATCATTGGGCACTTTTTGGTATTTTTCACTTTTTGAAATGTTGGAAGGAAGTACAAGTATCGAGGTATAATTAAACCGAGATGACCTGAGCATTCCTTACATGGATTTTGATATAGCAATTTGATACAAGCATCTAGTCAAACTTGAAACTAGATTACATGAGTACTTCTTGCATTTTAACAGATAAGGATTGCCCCTTTTCATGTTTAGACCTCGGAGTCCTCAATGATCTTTTGCTGATCACGTCGTTAGACAAAAGTCGTCACATTACTAAAGTTTAATCCACAAGTAGCAAATAAAGAAAACAATTATGCCCCCATCATAGCATCTCTAGCTTTTGGCATCTTTGAGTATCATAGGAAGACAAAATGACAAAAATTCAAGATCTTGTAAATTAACCTGTTGACAAAACTTCTTTGCATTAGATGTGTCTTTTGCCATAATTGACATAGAATCATTTTGAGTGTTTTGATATGGTGCTGCACTTTTGTTTTTTGGACAAGTTGATGTTTTGTGTCAAGACTTTTGGTTTGGGTAGATTGTACTTGCTGTGCTTGTTTGTCTAGTGAAAGGTATTGCAATCCTTATTGGTATCCTCTTAGAAAAGTGGCATTCAAGAATCCAAATCCACAACTAGGTCGAGGAGTTGCCCCTAGTTTAGAATAGGATCAACTTACTATGGGTGAGACAACATACAGATATGGAGAGACGAACCCTAATGGACTGACCTAGTGCCTCAGGGGCTCATTACTAAATGGCCTTGCCTACGTGACGATGTAGAGGCAACGTAGTTCAGGGTAAACCCTAGTGGACCTAAGACCTAGGCGATAGAAAAGTGGTGCAGAAATAGCACGGACTCAGATTGATAGAAGGACTAGATATGGAATAGACGGGACAGTGGAGTGGAGAGGAGTGAAGTGAAGCCTCGGGGGTGCATTAAGAATGGCCTTGCCTACATGATAACTCAGAGGCGACGTAGTTCGACAATGGTTCAAAGGACTGGGTCAAGACGGATGATATGATGGACACAAGAGACAATGAAGTCAGAACAGATGGAGGAAGTGGTTTGTTGCAGATAGCGCCTATTTACCAGGTTTTCACCACTTGCTTTTATTTGCACGAGAAGCTGAAAGTACACAGGACGCCTGTTTGCCAGGTTTTCATCATGGTACCTATCCTAGGCGCCTGTTTGCCAAGTTTTCACCATAGGACAATTTTTTTGTTATGTTCTCATTTTTTTAATTTTTTTTTTCTATTTTTCTTTTATCACTTTTTCAAAATTTTTGGATTTTTTCAGGACTCCCTTACATTGGGGTTTTCAGGTATAGAACTTGTGAAGATGCATGTTGTTGATAGGATCATCGAACAGTTCACCTTGAGATGTGGCTAATTGATATGCCCCTGATCTATAAGCTATGATGACGACATAGGGACCCAGCCAGTTAGGTTCAAACTTTCCTTTCTTTTCTCTATCTTGCTGATTTCTGGGATTTTCTCTTAGGACTAGGTCACCAACTTGGAATACTCAGGGCTTTACTTTGTGATTGTAGCTTCTAGACATGCGTTGTTGACATGCTTTCAAGTAGTTAAAGGCCTGTTGCCTTCTCTCTTCAAGCAGTTCTAATTCTTGGAGTCTTGTCACTCTGTACTCTTCATCTGATATGAGGCCTTTTAATGAGACTCCCAAGGATGGGATCTCGACTTCAATGGGAAAGATAGCTTCAGATCCATAGACTAAGGAGTATGGTGTTGCACCTGTGGGTGTGCAGATGCTTGTGTGGTAGGCCCACAGTGCGAGATTCAGTTGGACATGCCAATCACGGCCGGCATCATTGACAGTCTTCTTTAGTATTTTTAGAATGGTTTTATTTGATGCCTCAGCCTGGACGTTGCCTTGTGGGTAATAGGGGTTGAAAAGCAGTGCTGGATGTGGAATTTGTCACATAGTTCCTGGACATCTTAGTTTTTGAAGGGTCATCCATTATCAGTGATGATGGACGAAGGGACACCATAACGACAAATGATATAGTTTAGGATAAATGAGGCAATCTGTTTGCCTATGATGTTGGCTAAGGGCACAGCTTCAATCCACTTCGTGAAGTACTCTATGGCGGTGATAATGAATTTATGGCCGCTTGAGGAAGGAGGGTGGATCTTGCCCACTAAGTCAAGTCCCCACTGACAGAAAGGCCAAGGAGTTGTTAATGGCTATAGTTCCTGCGCTGGTGCATGGATTAGGTTCTCATGGATTTGGCACTTTTTGCATGTCTTGACAAACTGTTAGGAGTCTTGTTCCATAGTTGGCCAGTAGTACCCCATGCGGATGAGTTTCTTGGTTAGGGTAGGGCCACTAGAGTGAGCCCCGCATATACCGTTGTGTATTTCACTTAGGGTGGTTTGATATTCCTTCTTATCGAGACACCTGAGGAGAGTACCATCGAGACCTCTGCAATATAAGGTATTAGCGACAATGGCATACCGGGATGCCTAGCGGATGAAGGTTCTTTTTTGGTTACTGGAGAGGTCGGGTGGGAGGGTATTCTCTTTTAGATAGGCAAATATCTTTCCATAGAGAAGATATTTGAAGAATAAAATAAAATATAAAAATAAATTTTATTTAGTGGAGGATTTATATTTTATTTAAATAAAATTTGTATTTTATTTAAATTTGGAAGAATAAAAGGTTTTAATTAAATAATTAAAATTATTTAATTATTTAGCAGATTGAAGGTGATGTATATGAATTTAATTAATTAAATAAATGTGTTTATTTAATTAAATCAGAGGAAATGAATTAGATAAATAAATGAATTTATTTATTTATTGATAGAAGAATGTGAAATGATGAAATAAATATTTAAAATATTTATTTAAGTAGAGTCATGTCAATTTTAGGTGTATACATTTTGCCCCTTTTTGATGCAATGTGTTTTATCATGTTGTTTTAAAGAATAAGATTTTTGATAATGATACATGCCCCAGTTTGCCCCTGGTACAAATTTAATGACAGGATGCCCCCTTGGGAGATTGGACGGGAAGAAGGAAGAAGGCGTGAGATGGACAATCTCATGAAGAAGAAGGTGAAAAATGGGTTAGGATGGAGAAAAATGGGATATGGTTCAGAGAAAATGACATGGGAAGTAGCCACAAGGTCATGCAGTCAGATACAGGTCATTTGCTACATATCGGAGCTAGGTCCACAAGTACTAGTCATTTGTACACTTGTCCACAGTTGATTTGTCCTCTAGAGAGCTTAGGAGAGCATGGCAGCCAGACAGATGGATATTCTATGCGACGAGCACCGGTTTGAACGAATTCAACGGTTCGATCGGCCAGCAGAGGCAGGACCCTCGGTATGTGATTCTTCAAAACTTGTCAAAAGTCAATTTTTATGCATATTAATGGCTAGGAAAGACCAACTAGGGCAGATGTGCCGAAACAACCTTTTTGCGCATATGACCTCCGAAGTGGCGCATCTGTCGCATTATGGCACATTTGAGCTGCGAAGCGGCGCATTTTATAAGATTGCGCATTTGATTCCGGAAGTGGCACTTTTGATAGTTTTGCACATTTGAGTCATTAATTGGCGCATCCGTCTTCATATGGGTTGAGAAATTGCGCACGTGATGGGAAATAGTGCATGTGACCTAAGGATTGGTGCATGTGCCAGAATGGCGCATACAAGCTATGGATTAGTGCATTCACGAGGAAGTGGCGCATGCAAGCTTGGGATTGGCGCATTCACGGGGAAGTGGCGCATGTGATATGTATCAGTGCATCTGCTACTTGGATTGGTGCATTTGCACTAAAAACTCAAATGACTTAACGAAATTAACCCAATTGGCACCTTGATCGATGCGTCAATTGATGAGCGATCTTTGAGATTGCCGGGAATCTAGTTGAGAGATGATATGTTGTTTTTGATTAATTTGATATGTCAAGTCATTGATATGATAATTTGATTGTTATGAGTAGGCTTGCTTGGTTATGGATTTTGTTGACGATATGCTTTGCTTGGTTGCAGGAGGATATTCGGACCGTCCTGACGTCACGAGAGCAGTTCTCATTGCCGTTGTTGCAGCGGTATATGTTGACCAAGATAGAGCGCGAGGCTCTAGGCGCTATGGGTCTACACTATGTTTGCTTTAAGCCCGAGGTTCGCACGAACCAGGCTATGCTGATGGCAGCGGTGGAGTGATTTCATAGTGAGGATGGCACATTCCATCTACCGACGGGGGAGATGGCGATGACTCTTGAGGATGTGTACCCGATTCTGCACCTCCCGATTCAAGGAGAGTTGGTTAAGTATGAGTCACAGCGGGACGATGGCTTCGAGGAGTGTAGACGCGTATTTGATGATCCAGAGTTGGCAGGGGAGGAGATCTCGTGGTAGGACATGCATGATTGCTATGACTACTTCTCAGGCATAGTGGCTAGACTGATCGGTGGCGTGATATGCCCTGATAGGAGAGCGCACGGCCTCCCGATCGACTGGGGGAGGGTGCTGGAGAGTATGATCACAGACGGGACCTGGTAGCATGGGGGTGTGTGTCCTTGCACACTTATATAGAGACATGCACCAAGTGGTTTATCACAGAGGAGCCAGTTTATCTGCGGGTACGTTGCTATTACAGTTTTGGTTGTGGGAGCACATTGCTATCACATGGCTGATATGCGTATTTCACAGGCAGAGGGGTGAGCCCTATAGTTACGACTATGCAGGTGTGATTTCCCAGCACAGGCTGGGGAAGTTGGAGTACTGGAGGCATGATTTTTATGGCTTAGATGCAGTTGTTTGGCATCCCTACATAGACTATGAGGTATGGGATGATGAGGCAGATGAGCTTCCGTACTGCTTCCAGATGCGGTGGCTTATTGGCAGGACTAGGTACATTCTGGAGAGGCAGATTGTGAGCAGAATGCAGCAACAGTTTGGCCAAGTCCAGGGCAGACCACAGGGGGAGGTACGCTTTGCCAGGACTCATGTAGAGAGGTACAGGTGGGGTCCTATGGCATCATACGAGGAGGCCTTGACAGACTTTCGGTAGATTCCTCATGCAAATTGGCCCATGCAGAGGGAGATAGTGGATGGTGGCATGACGCCAGACTACGAGGAGTGGTTTGCGGCACACCCATTCCCAAAATATTTAGGGCCAAGAGAGTTAGCTCCTCGTATAGATGAGGTTGACTCAGACGGGGAGGGTGCAGCTGGCAGGAGGAGGGGAGGACGGAGGAGGAGGAGGAGAGATCAGGGAGATGATGGGAGACTGAGATAGAGGCAAAGGGTTGGAGAGGGGCTTGTGGGCCAACAAGTGGTTGGACAGGCACAGGTCCAGGTGCCAGTTCAGCCAGAGGTAGCACAGAGACAGATGTCGCCGACACAGTAGGTGGCACAGCCGATATTGGGACAGGTGCCAGCACAGTAGGTGGCACAGGCAGAGTAGGCTCCACAGCCTGATGTGTAGCAGCAGATTATGGTTTCACTACAGAGTCAGATTAGGCAGCTGAGGGCTCATCTGAGAGCAGCAAAGTCACGGAGAGAGTCAAATGCGACTTGGTGATTAGAGTTGACTAGAGAGAGACGCAGCCTTAGCCAGTATGAGGGCTATGAGGGTAGAGAGAGATGCAGCCATGATGGCCATGGACACAGATGGGACATCCAGATTTTTGGTTTCACAAGTGCAGCAGGCATAGGCACAGGTGGTCTAGGTGCAAAGTGAGCTTACTAGAGCCCAGGCAAAAGCTTAGTACTACAGAGGGTTATATCACAGAGCTGTGTCAGTAGAGCACTGTGCCCCCTAGCTTCAGGAGCCAGTCAGAGGCATTACAGAGGGCAGGTGGGTCTCGGTCTATAGGCTCAGTGAGGGGTCCCCAGAAGTCAGGGGGAGGCAGAGGAGAGGCCAGTGTAGGGAGTAGTATTCCACGGTAGCAGAGTTAGTCAGACCCGGATACTTGTATCAGTTTTGATTGGATTGTAGCACATTCTTGATGGATGGCTGAGATAGCTGATATATGTATTTATTTTGCTCTGAGACATGTATCACTATTTTTTGTTGCACCTTGTATACATTTTATGACAGGACTCTGAGATATTGGACAGATATTTTTGATATGTTGTACATTTGGACATGTTTTTGATGATTATATGATGATGTAGTTGTTCATGGTCTACATGCATGTGTTTTTACGTTTATATGTTATGGATGCAATCTATTTCATGATGTTACTTGTATATGTGATGTATGCTAGATGGATTTGGGATGATTTGGTATGCAAATGTACATGTGTATGGATATGATTATGCAGCTCTATATGGCAATGTCTATTTTTTTGATTTTGTTGCTATGGATATACTGATGCAAATGTATGTGGATAACATAATGTATGTATGCAAAAATAATTTAATCATGTGGATGACTATCTCATGTGATATGATATGATGTCTATGCTATGTTTTTGAGATGTCCAAATGTACTCAATCGATACAGAGATGATATAGATAAGTAGAAGAAAAGATGTGGAGGAAATGAGGATTTTGCACTTGATATGCTGTAGGATTTTACTTATTGCATGGATGATATGGATTTGCTAGATATGAGATGGATATGGGTGTGGATTGTCATCTTGAGATTTTTGCAAGGTTTTTACTTTCATCATTGGGCACTTTTTGGTATTTTTCACTTTTTGAAATGTTGGAAGGAAGTACAAGTATCGAGGTATAATTAAACCGAGATGACCTGAGCATTCCTTACATGGATTTTGATATAGCAAGTTGATACAAGCATCTAGTCAAACTTGAATCTAGATGACCTGAGTACTTCTTGCATTTTAACAGACAAGGATTGCCCCTTTTCATGTTTAGACCTTGGAGTCCTCAATGATCTTTTGCTGATCACGTCGTTAGACAAAAGTCGTCACATTACTAAAGTTTAATCCACAAGCAGCAAACAAAGAAAACAATTATGTCCCCATCATAGCATCTCTAGCTTTTGGCATCTTTGAGTCGCATAAGAAGACAAAATGACAAAAATTCAAGACCTTGTAAATTAACCTGTTGACAAAACTTCTCTGCATTAGATGTGTCTTTTTCCATAATTGATACATAATCATTTTGAGTGTTTTGATATGGTGCTACACTTTTGTGTTTTGGACAAGTTGAAGTTTTGTGTCAAGACTTTTGGTTTGGGTAGCTTGTACTTGCTGTGCTTGTTTTTCTAGTGAAAGGTATCGCAATCCTTATTGGTATCCTCTTAGAAAATTGGCATTCAAGAATCCAAATCCAAAACTAGGTCGAGGAGTTGCCCCTAGTTTAGACAAGGATCGACTTACTATGGGTGAGACAGTAGACAGATATGGAGAGACGGACCCTAATGGACTGACCTAGTGCCTCAGGGGCTCATTACTAAATGGCCTTGCCTACGTGACAACGCAGAGGTAACGTAGTTCGGGGTAAACCCTAGTGGACCTAAGACTTAGGCGATGGCAAAGTGGTGCAGAAATAGCACGGACTCAGATTGACAAAAGGACTAGATACGGAACAGACGGGATAGTGGAGTAGAGAGGAGTGAAGTGAATCCTTGGGGGCACATTAAGAATGGCCTTGCCTACATGATAACTCAGAGGTGATGTAGTTTGACAATGGTTCAAAGGACTGGGTCAAGATGGATGATATGATGGACACAAGAGACAATGAAGTCAGAATAGATGGAGGAAGTGGTTTGTTGCAAATAGCGCCTATTTACCAGGTTTTCACCACTTGCTTTTATTTGCATGAGAAGTTGAAAGTACACAGGATGCCTGTTTGCCAGGTTTTCATCATGGTACCTATCCTAGGCACCTGTTTGCCAGGTTTTCACCATAGGACAATTTTTTTGTTATTTTCTCATTTTTTTTTTTTTTTTTTTTGTTCTATTTTTCTTTTATCACTTTTTCAATTTTTTTGGATTTTTTCAGGACTCCCTTACATTGTGGTTTTCAGGTATAGAACTTGCGAAGATGCATGCTGTTGATAGGATCATCAAACAGTTCACCTTCAGATGTGGCCAATTGATATGCCCCCGATCCATAAGCTATGATGACGACATAGGGACCCAGCCAGTTAGGTTCAAACTTTCCTTTCTTTTCTCTATCTTGCTGATTTCTGGGATTTTCTCTTAGGACTAGGTCACCAACTTGGAATACTCGGGGCTTTACTCTATGATTGTAGCTTCTAGACATGCGTTGTTGATATGCTTTCAAGTGGTTAAAGGCCTGTTGCCTTCTCTCTTCAAGCAGTTCTAATTCTTGGAGTCTTGTCACTCTGTACTCTTCATCTGATATGAGGCCTTTTAATGAGACTCCCAAGGATGGGATCTTGACTTTAATGGGCAAGATAGCTTTACATCCATAGACTAGGGAGTATGGTGTTGCACCTGTGGGTGTGTAGATGCTTGTGCAGTAGGCCCACATTGCAGGATTCAGTTGGACATGCCGATCACGGCCGGCATCATTGACAGTCTTCTTTAGTATTTTTAGAATGGTTTTATTTGATGCCTCATCCTGGCCATTGCCTTGTGGGTAATAGGGGGTTGAAAAGCAGTGCTGGATGTGGCATTTGTCGCATAGTTCCCAGACATCTTGGTTTTTGAAGGGTCATCCATTATCAGTGATGATGGACGAAGGGACACCATAACGACAAATGATATAGTTCAGGATAAATGAGGCAATCTGTTTGCCTGTGATGTTGGCTAAGGGCACGGCTTCAATCCACTTCGTGAAGTACTCTATGGCGGTGATAATGAATTTATGGCCGCTTGAGGAAGGAGGGTGGATCTTGCCCACTAAGTCGAGTCCCCACTGACAGAAAGGCCAAGGAGTTGTTAATGGTTGTAGTTCCTATGCTAGTGCATGGATTAAGTTCCCGTGGATTTGGCACTTTTTGCATTTCTTGACAAACTGATAGGAGTCTTGTTCTATAGTTGGCCAGTAGTACCCCATGCGGATGAGTTTCTTGGCTAGGGTAGGGCCACTAGAGTGAGCCTCGCATATACCGTCATGTATTTCGCTTAGGGCAGTTTGATAGTCCTCCTTATCAAGACACCTAAGGAGAGTACCATCGAGACCTTTGCGATATAAGGTCTTGGCGGCAATGGCATACCAGGATGCCTGGTGGATGAAAGTTCTTTTTTGGTTACTAGAGAGGTCGGGTGGGAGGGTATTCTCTTTTAGATAGGCAAATATCTTTCCATAGAGAAGGGAATCTGCTCCTACGATGTGGCATATGATATGGGATTCTGAGGTATCGTATGCAGGATAGGATACTAGCTCTACTAAGAACTCATATCGTGTTTGATTGCTTGGGATGTCAAGGAGAGATGCGATCAGGGCCATTGTGTCGATAGCTTTATTCTCGATCCTTGGTATCTGTTCAAAAGATATCTTGATGAAATATTCCTTGAAGTCATCTACCATTCATTTGTAAGGAATCAGTTTCTCATCTTTCATTTGGTAGTCGTCATTTACTTGGTTGATGACCAGCTGTGAGTCCCCATAGACTTGAAGTTCCTTGATGTTCCACTCAACTGCCAGCTTGATACTAATAACCAGGGCCTCATATTCTGCTACGTTGTTAGTGCAGGGGAACATTAACCTATATGACTTTGGAATAGTGTTGCCATGAGGTGTGATTAATAAGATACCTACCCCTGATCGATGTTGAGTGTATGAGCCGTCGAAGTACATTTTCCAGTTTTCTATGTTGACATGGAAAATAGATTCATCTAGAAATTCAAAGCTCAGGGGGTTGTCATCCGTTAAAGGTGCATCTGTTAGTTGATCTACAAGCACTTGTCCTTTTATCACTTTTCTATCTACATATTCTATGTTGAACTCGCTGAGAAGCATGACCCATTTTGATAATCTACCTGTTAAGGCGGCCTTGTTGAGTAGGTACTTTAGTGGATCAATTTTTGCTACCAGTTTAATAGAGTGTGACAGCATGTAATGTCTCCATTTTTGTGAGGCGAAGACTACAGCTAGACATGCTCTTTCGATTGGCATGTATTGTAATTCGTACCCAATGAGTGTTCGGCTGATATAGTAGATTGCCTGTTCTTTCCCATCATAGTTCTATTATGCAAGGAGAGCTCCTAGAGCTATTGGTGTAGCTAAGATGTATACTAATAGAGGCTTTCCTTGAATTGGTGGCATCAATACCGGTGGTTTCATGAGATATTCTTTTAGTTGTTGAAATGCCTGTTCACATGACTCGTTCTATTTGAAGGGGATATTTTTATTTAGCAGATGAGAGAATGGGTGGCACTTGTCTGCCAGTTGGGAAATGAACCTTCTAATAGACTGTAGTTTGCCTTGTAGGGATCTTAGCTGAGTCAGGTTCTTAGGAGGTGGCATTTCCATTATGGCCTTCACCTTGTATGGATCAACTTCGATACCATTTGCAGACACTATGTATCCCAATAATTTTCCTGATGTAACCCCAAACACACACTTCTTGGGATTGATTCGCACATTAAATTGTTCCAACCTATTGAAGATCTTGTCTAACACTACCAGATGTCCTTCTCTTGTAAGTGATTTTGCTAGAATATCATCGATGTAGTCTTCCATTATAGTGTGCATCATGTCATGGAAGATTGTAGTCATGGCTCTCTGATATGTTGCCCCAGCATTTTTCAGACCAAATGGCATGACACACCAACAGTAGGTGCCCCAAGGACATGTAAATACAGTTTTGTGTTGGTCCTCAGGTGCAATCTTTATTTGGTTATATCCTGAGAAACCATCCATGAGTGACAACATAGTGTACCCTACTGTAAGATCTACAATCATGTCTATGTTGGGTAGGGGGAAGTCATCTTTGGGACAGGCCTTGTTCAAGTCTCTGAAATCATTGCATATTTTGACCCTACCATCTGGTTTAGCCACCGGTACTATATTCAAAACCCATTCAGGATAGTCTATAGGCCTGATAAATCTGACATCTAAGAGTTTCTTTAGCTCTTCTTTCACCATGAGGGCCACATGCGGATGCATCTTTCTGAGTTTTTGTTTGATTGGTTTAGCTCTTGGAGCTAGAGATAAATGATGCATGATAAGATTTGGATCTAGCCCTGGCATGTCAGCATAGGTCCATGCAAAGTTGATCTGTTTTCTTTTGAAGAAATCTGTAAATGCTAGTTTTTCATGTTCTGTTAGAGCCTTTGCCATGTGGACCATTCTGGGATTATCACCTGTGTTGACATTGATTGCTTCTGCCGGTTCTATCAAAATCGACGATCTCTCCTGATGTGTAATATTGGGGAGAGGGTCAAGCCTTCCATCCTTCGACACCTCAAAGAGGTTTTCACCATTGGATACGTCTTTATTTTTACTTTTTTGATGATCTAACACTGCCGTGGAGCAGTTTTCACCATTAGATCATTCTTTTATTTTGATGTTTTTATGACTGGAAGGCTTGGCTCTCTCTCCAAAATAGGCCTTCTCATTGAGTTCAATAGTATATCTAGCTCTGTGGTCTCCTGCAGGTATGTGATCTCTCAGTTCAAGGTAATTGATGATGGCGTCATCATTCTCGAAGGTGTCTAGTTCAGGGGTGGTACCGTCTAGGTCCTAGTTTATAAGTTCCGAGTGTATCAAAGGTAATGGATCATTAGGTTGGTCTAGTTCAATGGCGTTAATGGTTAGGACAGAGTTATTGAAGGAGCGGACAAAGTCTGTGATGGTACTCTCTATTAGTGGGTCCGTCAAGGGGGTAAACATTCCTTCCTCACGATTTTCACTATTGTTGCTATGCGGGTCAGACTCTAATGGCCTAGCCCTTGGACCTTGTCCCTCGTTGTCATGGGTTGGTTCATACTCGTGGACAACATCAATATCCTTTTCATCACAAGACATCTTAGAGAGGCTATCCCATTCATACTCGTTAGAATCAGTTTCATTCCCTAGTTGCATTCGCTGAATTTGTTCAACCAAATTACTAGTAGAGGTTTCTGGTTGTTTGTCCTTATTCTTGTTTGCTCAGTTGTTTCTTGGTGCTCTAGTGTAGCCTAGCCCTGTAGTGTCTCAGGCTGTTAAGGTATGAGGTTGGATGGGTTCAATGATGCCATCCTTTCTTGAACCAAGTGGACCGTGTCCTTCATACCACATTCTCTGTAGCATTTGAAAGCCTTGACTGTACTGTTCTGTTGGTATAGTGGGAGGGTCATGTTGTGTTGAGGAGATAGCTTCATCTTTGTATAGCCACTGTAGGATATCTTTTTCATCACTTTCATCTTCTAGGCTTCCCCATTTCACAAATGGTCCTTTGGTTGGCTTCTCTGCTATGGGTGTTTTTAAGATAGGTCTCCCATAGGATCGAGGAGATAGAGGCAGTTGTGCCAAATAGAGGGACTGAGATACCGTGTACTCACCCAAGCCTTTATCTTTGAGTTGGAGTTTAGGTTGAGACGCCCCTGAAGAGGAAGCAAGTGTAGCTGGATCAACATGAGAGGAGGATGAAGCAGAGTCACGGTTATTGGGGATCACAACTTCTGGTTTGGGCTGAATGGAGTTGTAGTATTGATAGGGGTTAGGATCACCTTGGATGGTGATCTCTTGTCCTTCATGTGGGAACTTGATACATTGATGGTATGTAGAAGGTACTGCTTTCAAAGTGTGGATCCATGGTCGCCCAAGAAGAATGTTGTATGCTAGCACCATGTCAAGGACTTGACAAGCTACATCTTTCACTACGGCGCCCACCCTGATTGGTAGGGTAACAATTCCTTTAGACGTTCTTTCTTCCTCATCATAGGCTTTTATGGTGATTTTTCTTTTCGAATTGATAGCCTTCTCTGAAAACCCCAATGTAAGGATTAGCTTCAATGTGCAGATATTCAAACTAGCCCCTCCATCGATTAGGACTCTTTTAATTTTGTACTTGTGTATAAAAGCTTCGATGTGAAGGGAGGCGTTATGGGGTTGAGTGATAGACATATCATCCTTCTCAGTGAATGATAGGGAGTGCGGTGAGGTGATGTGACCGACCATAGTTTGGAAGTGCTCTTCAGCTAGGTTCATGGGGACAGAGGCTTCTGCTAAGGCTTTGTCAAGTATGGACCTATGAGAAGGAGATAGACACAGAAGTTCTAACATGGAGATGTGTGCAGGTGTTTTGTGGAGTTGATCCACGATACTGTATTGACTAGACGGAGGAGTGGAAGCTCCTCTAAGGGTGACCCTATTACTATGGGTAGTAACGTTGCAATCTAGATCCTTGTTGATAGTGATCACATTAATGTGTGAATCACCTTCTGAGATATGGTTAACAACATAGTCGAAGCTAACATTTGTGTAGTTTGCATTGTTAGAGCCACTGGTATTTCTGTTGGAAGGTCCTCCCTACTCGTAGTTAGGAAGAGGATCCTTGAATGCCTGATGATCACTGTTGGAAGTATGTCGGTGAGATTGTCCGTTAACGTATATTTTATTTTTCTCTATTAAGTCTTGGATTATATGCTTGAGTGCAATACAATCATTTGTCTTGTGCCCCCTGTTTCGGTGGTATTCGAAGAAGTCATTGTCGTTCCACCAATTGGGTTTGACCTTTGGTTCATACTCTCGTGCTGAGGGAAGCGTTATGAGATTGTTGGTGATTAGCTTCCGTAGGGCAGTTTCTAGTGACTCATCCAAACATATGAACTTTCTCCTAGGCCAAAAGTTGGTAAACCTAGGTTCAGTATTTCTTGGTTTGTTTTGTGGGGGGGTATTTTGAGGTGTTGATAGGTTGAAAATTGGTTGCTTAGGTGCCGTATTCTTGGCATCCACCACCCCGTCATTCACAACTTTTCTTGTTTTTCATCCAGAATCTAGGTTTGTCATTGTTGGTGTTGGTATTGGGAGAGTCTTTATAGAGCTTGATTTGACCTTTTGTGATTAGGGCTTTTTTCTATGATGAGGCCCATCTCAATGACCTTGCTAAAAGAAGTAGGACATTAGATTTGGATTTGGTAGCTTAGGTCCGTTTGCAAGTTGCGGACGAACATCTCTAGCATCTATTTCTCCGGCATTTGGTGTTGGCACTTTCTTGCTAGTTGTCTCCATCTCTATAAGAAGGTAGTGAAAGATTCTCCACCTTTCTGTTTGGTGTTACAAAGATCCAATATTGAGGTGTCGCACTCAATATTGTAAGAGAAGTGGATGACAAATTTGTCTACAAGCTCATTGAAAGTTTTAATACCAGGTGGCAGTCTAGAGAACCATTCCATGGCTTGCCCACCTAAGCTTTGTGGGAAGAGTCACATAAGGTAGGTGTCGTTATGTGTGACCTCGAGACAAGCAACATTGAATTCTTTGATGTGATCCCTTGGGTCACCCTTTCCTCGATATTTGTCAAATTTAGGCACTTCAAATTTTGAGGGGAAAGGTATCATGACCAAGGCCCTATCAAAAGGATATGGTGAAATATCATTTAGGGTGTAATGTTTAGTCGATGCTCCTATTTTCATGTCTGAAATTTGTTGTTGGAGATCTTCATATTTTTGGTTCATCAGACTTAGGGCATCCAAGGAGTCAATTGTTGCTTTGCTCTTATCCGTGGGTATTTCATCATGTCTACTTCCTTTAGGGATTCTCTCTTCGTTAGTTTCTCTTAGAGCCTCTACATCATAACCTTTAGGAAGTTTTACTCCTAGGCTTGCTAGGTGTAAGAAGAATTTTGTAGGGTCTTGTGCAAGTACTCCTTCTAATAGGCATTGAAATTTTGGGTCATGCTACATTTGAAGGATCTCTTCTCTAGAAATTTCTTCATCACTTTCATGACTATTGGGAACACTTTTCTCTACCATTTCTACCTGTTTTTGTTTTTGTAATCTTGTTAAGACCATGCAAGGTAGTAAAGAGATGGGATGATGTGAGATTGGAAGATTTGAGCAAGGTGCTAGAACGAGACAAGGTTTTAGCAAGGTTCTTCTTAGATCTAGGTGGTGTCAAACAAAGTGGGGTATACAAAAGTGATAGTCTAAGCTAGGATGTTAGAAATCCATATACTTGATGTTGACTAGTCTTGCACAACCCCCTAGTGGATTTCTGAGAGAAAAGGATAAGTAACCCTTGATATTGGACACTCACTAGGTTTTGCTTGAGGTTTGATTTTGATCAAGAATAATTTAGCTATGACCTTGTTGGAAATTTGGAAGAAATTGGCGAGATTTTGGATGAGCAAGTAGCTATGGTGTGAAAAAGAAGGAGAAATGGTTGATTTGCAAGGTCTCAATCAGATTTTGAAAAACTGAAACAGGTTTTGAAGATGGTTTTTTGAGAAGTTTTTGACAGTTTTGCTCTTGTAAGGTACTAAATTTTGCTCTCAGGTTTAAATGCGCAACAGTTTAAACACGCAACAACACAAGTCAGATGCGCCAGAAGTTAGAGTAAATGAGTAATAAGTCAGTTCAAATGCGCAATACTGGCAACGTTTTAAATGCACCACAACAGATGTTAAATGCGCACAAAGTCAGGTCAAATGCGCAATATGGGCAAATGCGCCACAACAGAGTTCAGATGCACTGAAAGTGGAATCAGATGCGCAATACTGGCAAATGCACCACAACAGAGTTCATATGTGCTGAAAGTTGAATCAGATGCGCCACAAGTCGTGGCAAATGCACAACTCTAGCTTTTTGTCTTGTTTTCTTAGAATTTTTGAAGATTTAGGAATGTTTTCAGGATTTTCTAATTTTTTTAGTTTGAAAAACTTGGTGTTTCTGAATAGTCTGATGTTCAGTTATGGCAAAAACATAGCAAACACATAGAAGTTTTTCATGATTTTTTATCTTTTTATACCTTTTTTGTATTTTTTGGACTATTTTGACTCAAAACAAGTACAACCTAGGTTGGATGTGACAATATTCGTTGAATCCTCTAGTTTTGCCACTCAAAGCGTGTAGCTCCAGGATCTGGTAGCACCGGCTCCCCTCCACGGCACTCACTTCTCATGCATACCAGATCCAGGTTTCCTTAGGCTCGTACCCACACCGAACCTTAGGATTGTCCCTGCTACCTCTACTAAGAGTCACTTGAATCGAGGCCACTTCAAGAGCTCCACCCTTTGCATCAACAAATAGGGGTTTTTGGCTTGCTACATAATTGGTTCTTAGTAAGGGCAACCGTTTGAGTGGTTACACGTACGGCGGCACTACTCTCCGTTATGGAGTCTCCCAGCCTCAAAGGGTTACGCCTATGAGGGTTTTGGGGGAGGTTGGCCGTCGGTGTAACACAGTAGCACTCGTTGCTTGAGGTTTTCACCTCAAGCACAATTTATTTTAAGTGGCTTGGTAGGGCTTGGCTTTAGCCTGTTACCACTCAGGGTCGTTCCCACTTGGACAAGCATGCATCCAAGGGCAGGCCCCCCTAAAGGTTTGACAAAAAGAATGACAAGTCTAGCACTTTGATCACCCAATTAAGGGGAGAGCATAAGCCTATTATCATTCACAAGCACAGAAAACACTTGTTTATCTAACCTAGTTAAAAATAAAAAAACTAAATGAGTTAATCTACTTGTGCAGTCACACGATTGTTAACTTGCAAGTGTTTAGATCATAGCATTGTTCATTCCCTGTTTGTTAACTTTGAAAGTGATTAAGACATAGCATTGTTCATTTTCTGTTTGTAAAGATAGCAGTGGCCTAATTTAGGAAAATAGATCAACAATGCAGAGATAGCAATTAGGTTCAGTTACTTCCTTCCTAGTTATAAGCTACATGAAGTTTGTATGAAATGCACTTGTTACTTTACCCCTAATTAGTCTAAGTGAACTAGACAAATCATCTAAATGACCTAATCTAGCTATTAGCCCTACAAAACGAACTGTTAGATCCAACGCATAAAATCAGAAACCCTAAAAATAGAAAGCATAATCAAATGTGCCGCACTGCAACCTGAATGCGCAGAAATAGGGAGTGCATGCGGCGTTGTACAAAAATGCAACAATAGAAGGTAAATGTGCAAAAAATAGAGGTATATACGTAACTATGACAGATCTATCATTTTACAGTGCATATGTGCCAAAAGACAGAGTAAATGTGCAACTATAATGGATGCGTCGTTAGATAGAATGGAAGTGCCGAAATGCCAGGTATATGCGCAACTACGATGTAGGCGTAAAAATAGAGGTTGGATGCGTAATTTCTGAGGGTAAATGTGCTGAAGTATCAAATGCACCAATTCGCGAGGTAAATGTGTCGTCTGGGAAGTCAGATGAGCCGAAAGGTCAGATGTGCCAACTCAGAATGCAAATGCGTCACTTCGGGGGTTAGATGCACCAGATGCCTTTGTCAGAACCTATTCGTCACCTGTACCGACCTGTCACTTAAAAACACTCAGTTCATTGATTAGTAAGAGGGGCAAGTGCCCCACAGTGGGCGCCAAAATTTGAATGGGAAAATAGGTTAATCCAAAAGATTATAAAACCCAAACATCTACAGAATCTGAAGATAAAAGGAGATTAAAACAAATAAACAACAATACTTACACCTTTACCTTGCGTCTTCCGTAGTTCACCTATCTTTCTTTGATCTTGGTGATGAAGCCCTCATAAGCTATTGCTACCTTGCTTGTTAAAGATGACAAAGATAGAACGGCTATGATACTTGTGTGGTTGAAGATGAACTTCAAACACACTAACAAATGGATGCTATGAGGTACTTTAGGAAGTGGGGTGCCAAAGGCGTGCTTGTATCCTGCAGCGTAAGTTTGCAGAAAATGAGAGATATGAAATGAAGAGAAGAAGGTTGTATTTATAGAAAAAGGTGAGGGAAGATCAATGGTTGAGGAGAAAAGAGAATATCAATGGAGGAGGATTGTTTAGGAACGTACAACAAATGGAAGGACACATGTCATTCGAAAAGCAACCTTGTTGAGTTAACTCCTCTCTTGATGAGGATGAGATTTGATTTTCTTAAATTAGAATTTATTTTTCTAATTTAAGAAAAGATTTGCTTTAAAGATGCTTTAAAACTGATTATGCTTTTGTAACTCAGTTTTTACTTTTATGTGACAAGAGGAAAGTATTTTTGGAAGATAAGAATGATTTTTGAAGATAAGGATGCATAATTAAATAAAAGATTTATTTAATTATCTTGTAGATAAATGAGATGAATAAAATATAAGAATATATTTTATTTTTGTGAAGATATTTGAAGAATAAAATAAAATATAAAAATATATTTTATTTAGTGGAGGATTTAGATTTTATTTAAATAAAATTTGTATTTTATTTAAATTTGGAAGAATAAAAGGTTTTAATTAAATAATTAAAATTATTTAATTATTTAGCATAATGAAGGTGATGTATATAAATTTAATTAATTAAATAAATGTGTTTATTTAATTAAATGAGAGGAAATGAATCAGATAAATAAATGAATTTATTTATTTATTGATAGAAGAATGTGAAATGATGAAATAAATATTTAAAATATTTATTTAAGTAGAGTCATGTCAATTTTAGGTGTATACACCTACAGATGCTTCAGAGCAGCGAGTGTGGACAAGTTATTCACCACGATCATCCACTGGGCGGCATGCTGAGATATTTATGCCAGTCGTCAGATATAGGACTACTACTGAGGCTATGTTAGAGCAGTCTGCATAGGAGAGAAATGAGTTTTGACAGAGAGCTAAGCACGCTAAGGCTGAGCTTAGATCACAAGGAGAGCAGATAGTAGCAGTTCCTACATTAGAGGGAGAGCCAGCTGTCAGTGAGTTCTTACTATGGGAGGTCTAGCAGGCAAGAGCTGACAGAGATAGGGTTCAGGTTGAGAGAGACCAGTACCAGAGGATGTACTAGGAGGCACATGAGTAGATGATAGAGATGAGAGGCGAGATCAAGGGATTACAATCGCAAAGCATCTCTAGGAGTCATTCGTGATCTATAGCCACTCATGATCAAGCTTCTATCACTCACACACCATGAGGGCCTGAGGGTACTGGCGATCGAGGCTCAACTATGTGATGTATAGATTTTATGCATTATGACATCCCATTATGTCTTGAGGGATAGTCATCCTAGACGTATGAAACTAAGATATATATATATATATATGATTTTTATTTCTTTTTATCTATGTGTAATGGCTTTTGATTTATCACATGTGATTTTTATAAAAATGCGACTAGTGATGATGTCTAAATGCTTATAATTAATGCTATTGTGTTATACCAACATTTCTTAAAAAGAACATGTAGTAACAAGCACAATGATTAATCATTTTACACATAACTTTTGTTTTCATGCTATATTCAGTTAATACAAAAGTGATTTAGGGAATTACTACTTCAACATGATACAACAATGATCAACTTGGACAAAGATGTAATGCCAAATGAATTAAGACAAAACAGTTATATTTTGTCGAAATTGAAGCTAATCTATGTGCTAAATTAGCTTAGGAACATTTAACATTAGATCTCAAGCATAAAATCTTTTGAGGTGCATTGCATTGATAGGTTCTTTAAGCAATGTACCTTGTTCATCAGCTAATTTATACGCTCCAAATCCAAAGGTTTCAATGATTATATACGGTCCAAGCCAGTTAGGGCTAAACTTACCTTTTTCACCAGGTGGTGCATTTACATTGCGTTGATTTTCATAAAGAACCAAGTCCCCAACGTTAAATGAACGTTGTATGACTTGTGCATTATACGCTCATTGTATTCCTTTTTAATGAGCCTTGAGATGTTCAAGAGCAGTGATACATCTTTCATCAAGCATCTCAAGTTCCTATAATCTTTTCTCTCGTTCTATGTCATCATCCATGATATCTCTTAGAGAGATTTGCAAAGAGGGAATTTCTAAGTACAAGGACATTATCACATTTGTGCCATAGACAAGATTATATGGTGTGCTACCTATAGTCATTCAAATACTTGTTCTGTAAACCCATAAGGCATAGGATAATTGTGTATGCCAATCTTTTTGATGTTTATTAACAATTTTTCATAAAATCTATCCAATAACCTTGTTTGAAGCTTTTGCTTGTCCATTTGATTGAGGATAATAAGGCATAGAGAAGCAATGTTGTATATGATATTTTTTGAGAAACTTTTTCACATCCTTATTCTTAAATGGTGTACCATTAACTGAAACCAAAGAGGAAGGTATCCCAAATCGAGAAATTATGTTATCTTGTATGAATCGACAAATTACATCAGTGGTCGTGGATCGCAAAGGGACCACTTCGACCCATTTTGTAAAATAGTCAGTAGCTGTAATGATAAATGTATGTCCTTGAGAGAAGGGTGGGGAAATTTTACCAATTAAATCCAAACCCCAGATGGAAAATGGCCATGGTGACACCTAGGCATGAAGCTCTTAAGCAGGAGCATGGATCAGGTGTTTATGTTGTTGGCATTGCAGGCATCTCTTGACGTAAGCAAAGGATCTTGTTCCATATGCTGCCAATAGTACCCCATATGTAACAATTTTTGCACCAATGATTTTCCACCAAAATGCCCCCCACAGGCACCAAAGTGAGCTTCTTCTAAAGCTATAAGAATCTTTGATTTACTTAAACATCAGAGTAAAACACCATTATAACTTCGTCGATACAAGATATTTGATAATATAATGTATCGCATTGCTAGTTTGTGTAAACGAAGTCCAACATTCTTAGATTTCAAATTAGGAATGGTTCCATCACGTAGATAATTGAATATGTAGGAGAACCACTCATCTGTGTATGTATTACCACAGAGTTCTGAATTTGTAGCTATAGGGCTTTCTATTACAAGTGTCTTAAGATTATGAACAACAAAGGTAATTCCTCAGGAGAACCATCAGGGGATATAAGGGAAGTTGTGCTTGCCATTGCATCCGCATGATGGTTATCTTTCCTGGGAATGGTGTTGATTGAATATAAGGTGAATTGTTTTAAAAGGGATAAGGCCAACTCACGGTACTGAGATAGCTTATCATGTTTAGTTTGATATGATCATGTTATTTGTTTAACAATTAATTAAGAATCACCGTATATTGTAATGTTTTTGATATTAAGAGCCAAGGCTGCACGAAGTCCAGCAATCAGAGCCTCATATTTAGCTATATAGTTTATGCATAAGAAATCTAAGTGGTAGGATAAGGGAATTGGCTTACCAATGGGGCATATCAATATAACACTAGCCCCTGAGCCAGTTCGACATTTTGATCCGTCAGAGTATAGTTCCCATTTTTCATTTGTCAAGATTGTTAAAATCTGTTCGTCAGGAAATGCATTAACATTTTGTATAGAAAAGGGCGAGGGAGTATTAGCTAACTAATTGGCTATCACTTTCCCTTTAATTGCTTTTTGTGAAATAAATTTGAGATCAAATTCTGTTAACAACATAACCCATTTTGCAAGATGACCTGACAGATCTGTTCTTGCGAAGAGGTGTTTCAAAGGGTCAAATTTTACAATTACATGCACTTTAGTATTTAAGAGATAATGTTTAAGCTTTTGAGCAGCAAACACTAAGGCTAAACAATGCTTCTCTAAGCTATGTATCACACCTCATAATCAAGCAAAGTGCGACTGATGTAATAAACGACACATTCTTTGCCTTCAACATTATGTTGTGCTAACAAAGCTGCTAGGGCAACGTTAGATGCTATGTATAATAGAAATGGTTTATCAGGAACAACAGGTTGCAAAATAGGCAGATTAGCTAAGTAATCCTTTAAGTCATCTCGAAAGCTTTTTGACATTTAGAATTCCATTGAAAATGAGAATCTTTCTTTAGTAATTGCGTAAAGGAGCAAGTCCTATCCGTGAGTTGTGAAACAAATCGATGGATGGCTTGTATCTTTCCCTAGAAACTATGAAGTTGAGATATTTTCTTAGGTATTGGCATATCAACAATCACATCTATCTTTTTTGTATCAACTTCTATACCTTGATTTGAAACAATAAACCCAAGTAACTTTCCACTGTCCACACCAAAAACACACTTACAAGGATACAATCACATATTATATTTTCGTATGCGCTCAAATATTTGTCAAAGATTTGTAGCATGATCCTTACGATGGATAGACTTTGCTAGGATGTCGTCAACATAATATTCTAAAATATTGTGCATATAGTCATGAAATATAAGAGTCATCGCACGTTGGTAAGTAGCTCCTACATTCTTAAGTCCAAACGGCATGACTACCCAACAAAATGTACCCCAAGGTGTTATAAAGGCTATTTTATACTAATTGAGAGGATTTATAAGGATTTGATTATATCCTAAAAATCCATCCATGAAATATAGCAACTCATGTCCAACTATGGAGTCAACAATCATATCAATATTAGGGAACGAAAAAATCATCTTTCAAAGATGCCAAATTCAAATCTCAAAAATTTGTGCACATTCTTATATGACCATCGGGTTTAGCGACAAAAACAATATTTGAGATCCACGGAGAGTAATCAATAGGTAGAATAAAGCCATCTTGTAAGAGTTTTTCTATTTCAGTTTTAACAAGAAAAGCAACCTTAGGATTCATCTTACGAATCCTTTGTTTGAAAGGCTTAACATCTGGTTTCAACACAATGTTATGCGTTACAATTTGAGGATGCGTTACAATTTGAGGATCTATACTAGGCATGTCTGAATAATTTCAAGCAAATAATTTTAAGAACTCATGCAACAGTTTTATCATTTCTTCTTTTTCTTCTACATTTAAACAATCTCCAATAGGGATAACTTTTTCAGGGTTATCCTTATCCATAATGACATCAACAGTCTTTCCATTAAGGAGAGTATTATGGTCTGGGGGATTACAGGATTGTAGTTGTTCTTCAAGTGCTTCATTATGCTCTACTATAGCAGTTATTGTGCTAGTAGTCTTTCCAAAACATGCATCATTGTTTAAGCAATAAGGTAGGCCACGTTTATGGTGATAACAAGGAATACCATCATAGGCACCTAAGAATTCCATTATCACTTCATCTGTTGTAAAGACATCCAATGGAAGTGATCTTGAAGGATAATTGATGTCAATCATCTCAGGAAATATCAAACTAAGTGTTGATATTGTATTCACATTTAGAGTAGGGTGTTTGTGGGCCTTGGATTCCCCAAAAGGATTATATCCAATGCCATTTTAGTAATATCGCAAAGCGGATTCTATAGGGACTTTAATTCCTTGTTGATTTATGCCACAACCATTACCTACATAGTCATAATTTTTGTAAAGAATTTGGAATCCTCTGCCATAGAGAGAGACCATTTCTTTGGAGGAAGGCAGTGCTTCATAAGTTTCATAGTCTGTAGTATAACTAAGAGTATTATCTTTATTTGTCACCAAAGAAGTCTTATGTTTATCATTCGAAGCATGCAATGTGAGCGATGCAATATTTGATGTTTCAGGGATGAAGTTTTTAAGTTTATATTCTCCTGTGGAGGAAGATGCAAAATATAGCGAACCCCCGTCATATCCAACAAATGCATTTGACTGCTTGGACTCTTGCATAACATTTTTAGAGGCTAGAGGAGCTGATAAATTAGCTTTCAAATTGTTTAAACTTTTAGGACAAATAACATGCTTATGCACTTCCATTTGTAAACAATTATTAGGTTCAGGATCCGAATGGATAGTGTGCAGTTTACCTTTAAATATAAACTTAATCAAATGGTGTAAAGTAGAAGGAACTGCTCCTAGTGCATGTATCCAAGGTCTTCCAAGAATCATGTTATAATATAGAGAACAAGGCATCACATGAATTAGGGTAGGCACGATCACGGGTCCTACTTGTATAGGTACAGTTATAGTGCCCACAGATTGTTGTCCAACATTATCAAAGCCACGGATGCTTAATGATTTTGGTTTGATGGTAGATATATCAATTTTAACTTTGTGTGATAAATCAATGCCACAAAGATTAAGGGTTGATCCATTATCAATCATAACTCTCTTAACCAATATTTTGTTGATTGTAATAAAAATAACCAAAGGATCATACTAATTCTGAACCTCGGGGGATGGTAATTCATGTTGTTGAAGCAGAATATCTATTTTTGTTCCATGCATACAATCTAGTAAAGCAACAACATCATTTGGTCTAATAGCAGGAGGAACAATCACCTTTTGTAAAGCTTCTTGAAGCATTCCATGATAAGTAGGTGAAGTTTGTATAAGTTCCCAAAGAGATATCTTTGCAGGAATAGCATGAAGATTCTCTACAAGATCATAGTCTTTACCACCTTTATATGTTAAATGAGGTGATTAAGGAAGCATAGGTTGAGAAGCTGGTAAAGATATCAGAACACTCGTGTGTTGTGTATTTTGTTTATTATTCTAATTATTATATGTATGAGCAACCACATTATGATTGGTTTGTTGCGAGTCTTGTTTCTCTATTTGTTTGCGTAATCATAAATGTGATCAGGAGATCGAGAAGAAGATGAAAGACCTTTAACAACAAGCGTAGGTTTAGAGGGTGGTTGAACCACATTTGCACATAAAGTGAACACAATTTTTAGTTCTTCAATCTCTTCTTTAGGTTTAGGTACATAAATTGCATTTACAAATCTTTGAAACAATGAAGGCTTAGAGGCCATAGTGGAATGTACAATCAAGATAAAGTCCTCAAGGGCTTCATCTAACATATCGAAGTCATCACGACTAAACGGCTCATCATAAGCATGAAAATCTTGCAAAAAGTAATCCAACATTTAACATGCTCTATTTAATCCAAGATTTAAATGCACAATGATGGCCTTTGAAAATGAAATTCAATATCCAACAATGAATGATAATTTCCAACTCTTTTAGTGAAAAGAAAAAAAATGTAATCCACAACTTAACATATACAATTTCACTAAAGAAATTTTTCAATCCAATTACACTCTAGAGCAGCAATTTATTTCAGATCTAAAGTTTAAAGGATGCAAATTCTTTGAAAGTTTGGGTTCACCAAAATGTTTAGTGTGAAATTGTAGACTTGTCTAAACTAGGTCAAATACCACAATCTCACTACTAAGCATTGGGTGGACAAGGACTGAGCTTATGGATAAGCTTCTAATCACTTTGTATGTCCCTTATGTTCATGTGGTTGTGAAACCTAAGGCTCTAATCAAGATTTTATCAAGTTTTTCCCTTTTAACCAAGTAAAACCCTAATTATGCCTTAAATCTGAAATATACAAAAACTGATGAAACAACTAGCAAAATTGATTACAAAAGTGTAGAGATAGGGTTTCAAAGATTGTGCACCCAGATTTTGAGGGTCACTTGGACTAGGGTGCCCACTCCAATGTCCTGAAAGTTTCTGAACTAGAAAATCCTCTGCACATGGTGTCTGAGACTGCTAAGTGGCTTCCAAATCCCAGAAATAACCCCTGGTTGGACTAGGGTGCCCGCTCCGGTGTCCCGCAAGTGTCAGAATCTAGAAATTCAAAAGTCTATCATGATTGTGTCTGTAATATCTTCCTTTCTATAGCTTCTTTCTGTCAAAACCTACAAAACATGATCTGCACATATAAAGGGAGGAAGATGTTGTGGCTATATAGGAGCTTGCCTCAGTCAAGCCCCATTTTTGGTATTTCTACCTCAACAATAGCCAAAGAAAAAGATTTGCAGAAGTGTGTGTAAACCTAGCAATGTGTATGCAGAAATTCAAACCCTAGATGTCTCAAACAAAGGGAAGATCAACAACTTGTTTTGCATCAATAAACACATACAACTTCACCTCAAGGAGATGAAAACAAATGAAGACTTGCATGAACAAGAAGGAAAATTAGCAATGTCTACGGAGGATCTCCAAGCTTGTTGTTGGAGGCTTCAACCCTTCTCCCAATCATATAAAGGGTGTACAAACCCTAGGAAGAGCAAGATAGACTCAAGATCTTGATTCCTAATCTCCATCCATTGTCTCCATGATAGCAAATACAAGATACTTTCAAGAGCCTCAACAAGTCACTGATCTTCAATAGCAATTGTAGCAGAGTTTTAGCATCAAGATTGCATAAGAATTGTGCATGATAAAATGATTTTCAAATGTCTTTTTATATGTAGCTTTAGGGAAATTCAAATTTTGAAATAGTGTCTTGATATCGCATGAAAACCGAGAATTTGAAAACAGAATCCTGAGGCATAAGGCATGTTGATGTATAAAATTGTGCAGGCTCCAACACCAACATGGGAAGTTTCAGGAATGTGGGACTTGTGACCTAAAACTTCCCATGTTGGTGTTGGAACCTGCGCAATTTTATACATCAACAGTTTTTGGCACACCTGGTGGGACCATTCTTGAAGTTTCTGTCAAGATTGTATGAGCCAGAAGGTCACAGGGAGCCAGAGTTGTGGACCTGTAACAAGAGCTCTATCTGCTGCTAATCCAGGCATTCTTTTGCCACCACTAATAGCTAATCCAAGGAGAAGAGTGAATCAGTTTGCAGCAGCACCAAGAGTAAATATGGGAGCACCTATAGCCCCAAGGAACTATGCAAATTGGAAGACTGGCAGTCCTCTAATTTTTTCAATACCACCAACAACTTGGGATGCTATCCCAGCTAATGCTCTGAAGGCTCTGCCTAAGTTCAGTGGGGAAGATTTCAAGACACCTGAAGAGCATCTACAAGATGTATCTGATGTATGTGAAGTACATGTTATCACTCAACAAAATGTGTTCATAAGACTGTTAGCAGCCTCTTTCAAAGGGAAGGCTCTGGACTGGTATAGATCTTTAACCCCAAACACAATATCTACATGGGATCAGCTTGGTGACACTTTCTTTGCAAGATTTAAAGAAAAGGGTGATAAATCTTCTTTGCTGCAACAATTGATCACTATCAAAAGGGCACCACAAGAAGCCATGACTAATTTCAACTCAAGATTTCAAAAGACTTGGGAGAGAATTCCTACTACAGTAAGACCATTACCAGGTATGGCTATTGTGCTTTACCTTAAAGCTTTAAACTCAGATATATCAGTGATGATCCAGTCTCTTGGAGGTCAGACACTACTAGAAGCTTATGAGTTGGCAGTCAAAGCTGAAACTAACTTAATAAATGCTGGAAAACTTCCTCCAAGGCTTCCTATGCCCATGTTCCCAGAAATTACCTTACCTTTGCCTCAAGAAGCTCCTAATCCTACAACCCCACCTGTGTCTATGTATTCATTTTCTCAACAACCTGCTAAGGTAACCACCCCTGTTCAATCATCTAAAATGGATGATGTCAAGAACATTTTAAGGACATTCTCAAATGAGATAATTAATCTAAAGAGACAACAAAATCCTTATCCAAAACCCCCTTATCAAGGTTACCAAGGAAATAGACCTCCCTTTTAGCCAAATCAATATCAAGGCCCTCAAAGGCAAGCTAATATTCAGCCTTCAAACCAGTTGGTTACAGTCCCTACACCCTTACAAACTGTTCCTCCTAATCCCAACAGAGAAATTGTTCTGGGGCAAAATAAATTTACAGATGGCACAAATTCTTGGTGCTTTCCCTACAACAATGCCCATATGCCCAGAGACTGCCCCAGAGCAAATTTACAGCAAAAGATAGCAGAACAGAGAGGATTAGAAGGACAATTTGCAACTTCTAACACTCCACTATATCAGTCTCCTGGTGTACAAAATGCAGTCTTGGTGGCCCAAATGCAAGGGATGTCCTTACAACATGAAGAGGAAATAGCCCCTAAGCATGCTTTATTTTCATGGATTGAAGAGGAAGATTCAGTGTTCTTGAATGAAGCATCTACTTCTAAGAAGCCATTGGTGCAATCAGATTACTATACCAGAGCAAAGAGGAGAATGATGGAGCAGCCTGAAGTCACTAATAATGAGATCATGGGAGCTCCTTCATTTCAAAGTCACTAGAACATAGTCTCTAGACAAGAAATGCCCCAGCCTGTGTAGAATCAAGTGGTTTCAGGACAAGTTCTAGAAAAGACAAGGTACCCTTACTATTCAAAGACCCAAACATTAGGACCTATGAATGTGGTGGATCAACTAAAAAGAACTCCAGCACATGTATCAATTTGGGACATGTTAGCTATTCCTGAGCAGAAGACATTGTTGCAGGAGGCTCTGCAAGGCCAAGAAGTCCCTAAACATACTGGTGCTAAAGGACGAACTCCTGATCAAGGCAAGCTTCAGCTTAAAGATATTAAACCTCTACAGACAACAGCTTTGTTGAACAATGCACCTGAGGTAGGTAAATCTAAAGTAGATCCCTTTTCTTTGACTCTAATAGTTGGGAAGAAATTACTACATAATGCAATGATAGACTCTGGGGCCAGTACCACAGTAATGCCAAAGCAAATAGCAGACGCTTTGAAGATAAAATATGAGCCACTTACAAGAGGGGTTATGCAATTGGATGGGAAATCTGTGCAAACAATAGGGAAAATTAAACAATTCCCATTACAACTATAAACTTGCCCTAATATAATTGTAAATCAGGATGTGGTAGTCATAGATATTCCCCCTGTATTTAGTCTATGCTTATCCATAGATTTCACAGCCAAGATAGGAAGTTACATGTCACTAGATTGGTCACACCTCATTATGAGAACCAAATATGGGACAAAGATGAAAATACTATCTGAGCCATTATCAAAAGACCATATCACAAATGAACCAACCCCAAAATTAGAAGCAACCCATGCTATGCTGAATAAAGAAGAGAGAATCTTTGTTGAAGAGTTAGGTGACTGGACTGAACATGACCAATAGGAAGAAGAGAATAATCAGTTGCTGACTATGATGCAAAGTGATCCCTATGGAAATTATGACTCTACAGGTCTAGGCACTTATGTCATATTTGAAGAAGACCAAGAGATCCCTAATGTTTTAAGGAAAGAAACATCACAGACTCAAGAATCTGAAAAGGACTCAGAAATCTGGACCCTAAATTTTGATGGGGCTAGAAGTAAAAATGGTGTTGGAGCGAGAATTTGCCTCACTGCCCCAAATGGTGAGAAAATTTTAAGAGTCATTCGCTTTCAGTTTACCTGTACCAATAATGATGCTGAGTATGAATCCTTGGTGCATGGACTCATGTTGGCAAAGAAAAAAGGAGTAAAGCATCTAATAGTAAGAGGAGATTCAAAACTAGTGGTGAAATAAATTAGAGAAAAGGCAATAGCCAAAAATGTAAGAATGAGATCCTATAGGCATAGAATTTGGGACCTGATAGACAGTTTTGAGGCCTTCAATATTGAAGTAGTTCCTAGAGCCCAAAATTCTGAGGCAGATAGAATGGCACAGATTGGTTTACAGTTTGATCCAGCAACTGATCTACTAGTCAACAATGAGTCAGTCAAAGTTATAGTAAGGCCAACTATCCCAGATAATGACCAAAACTGGCAAGTTTTTGAAAATTATTTCCAAGTACTCTCATTCTTACAACAATCAGGTGAGTTTGCTGATCAATTATATCCCAAAATTGAAGAAGCATATGGTGACCAAATTATCTAGCTGAAGTCAAATAAGCTCCCTAAAAGGACTGATTACCTTAGAAAACTTGTTTGACCTAGAAGATGTAAGCCTAGAGAAGAAGAGGTTTCAAGAAAATAGGGAGGATTATTCTAAGATTCAAGTTAGTGAAGGAAGAAGGTTGAAAATTGGAAATTTTACAACCCAAGAAGAAAAAGAAAGGCTGATTGATTTGTGTGAAAGGTATGATAGGGTGATTTCTTGGACCTATGAAGACCTGTGTGGCTATAATAGAGATATCATCCAACACACCATAGAGCTTATTGAAGGATCTAAACCAGTCAGACAGAAGCAAAGGCCAGTGAATCCTAGAATTGAACCCTTATTATTTTTCCAATTAAGCACTCAACCTAGGTATCAAACCTAGTGCCAGTAAGAAAAAAGAATGGTGACATAAGACTCTGTGTAGATTTCAGGGACCTGAATAGAGCATCTTTGAAAGACCATTATCCCCTGCCCTCTATGGAACAGATTTTATAGACTGTGGCTAGATCAGAGAGATTTTCCTTGCTGGATGGCTTCTCTGGATACAATCAGATTTGGTTGGCTGATGAAGACCAGCATAAGACTGCATTCACTACAAAATGGGGAACATTTGCATATGCTAAGATGCCTTTTAGTCTTTCAAATGCTGGAGATACTTTTCAGTGAGCAATGGATGTAGCATTTGGAGAGCTTATAAACAAAATCATCCTGATTTATCTAGATGACCTCACTATTTTCTCTAAAAATGTTGTTGATCATTTTGACCATTTAGAGGTTGTTTTTAAGAAATGCCAAGAGTTTGGAATATCCTTGAATCCCAAGAAGTGTATCTTTGTAGTACCTCAAGGTAAACTGTTAGGGCATATAGTGTCAAAGGAAGGAGTCTCTATTGATCCAGAAAGAGTCATTGCCATAATGAATCTATCTCTACCAGTCAATAAGAAAGCAGTTCAATCCTTTCTAGGGAAAATCAACTTTGTTAGCAAATTCATATCTAATTTTGCAGGTCTAATTAGACCAATGACACTATTGCTTAAGAAGGATCTGGTTTTCAAATGGACTGTAGAAGGGACACAGGCTTTTGAGGAAGTCAAGAAAGCCATTTCAACAACCCCAGTACTGAGAAACCCAGACTTTTCTAAGTCTTTCATAATGTATGTGTATGGAGGAGAATTCAGTGTTGCTATTGTTTTAACTCGGAAAGATGATCAGCGAGAAGGAGAACATCCAATCACCTTTTTCTCTAGAATTCTCAAGGAATATGAGGCTAGATACAATTTTGTGGAGAAGTAGGCATATGCTATGGTAAAAGCCCTTCAAAAATTCAGAAATATGGTAACAGGAAATAAGATTCTGATATTAGTGGCTCATCCTAGTGTAAGAGAATATATTATGGAGGGTGAGATCACTAAGAAAAGAGCCAATTGGATAAAAAAGATTCTTGAATATGATGTGGAGGTCAAACCCACTAAGTTAGTAAGAGGCAAAGGATTATGCCAATATATGGCTCAAGACATGGAAAGAATGATGACCGAAGAAATAGAAAGTGAAAATGTATTGAAAATCTAAGAGGTTGATCAAGATTCTTGGGTCACAAACAGAATACAATTTATGAAACATGGGATTTTCCCAAAAGAGCTCTCCTATGATAAGAGAAGATACTATAGGCAGCAAGGGGTCCACTTTGTACTAATTGACCATATTATGTTTAGAAGAAATGTTGATGGTATACTTTTGAGATGTATAGAAAAAGGTGAAGCTTAGAGAATACTACATGAGTTACACCATGGAACCTCAGGTGGACACTTTTCAGCAAGGACCACAACAATCAAAGTGACTCAAGCAGGATACTTTTGGCCCAATCTATTTATAGATTGCTATCAGCTAGTTAAAGAATGCCAGGCTTGTCAGTTTTATACAGGAAAAAGAAGAAATGTAGCAATGCATCTAAGCCTCATAATTGTGGATGAACCCTTTGCTCAATGGGGTCTAGATTTTATTGGTATGATCAATCCAGTGTCAAGTATGGGGCACAAATGGATCCTCATAGCCACAGATTACTTTACCAGTTGGAGTGAAGTAGTACCACTCAAGGAAGCAACAGAAAAGGTAATATTAGACTTTCTAGAAGGTATTATTGCTCGGTTTGGTCCTCCTCATACCATTATATCAGATAATGTTAAAGCATTTTTGGGAATAAAGATATCAGAGTTTGCATTAAGGAATGGGATTTATTTGAAGACTTCTTCAAATTATTACCCTCAGGGTAATGGTCTGGCAGAGTCTACTAACAAGAACCTAATCAAACTCATTAAGAGGATACTGACCAATTATCACAAAGAGTGGCACAAACTACTTAATATAGCACTGTGGGCTGACAGGATCATACTAAAGCAAGTGACAAAAATGTCTCCATATGAATTAGTTTATGGTAAACCAACAGTAATGCCACTGAGCTTAGAGATCCCTACTTTGCAATTATTGAAACAGATAAAGATTGAAGAGAATGGCCCCATGCAAGTTAGACTTGTTGAACTGCTGGAAGTACAAGAGAAAAGAGAAAAGGAACATGAGTCACTGTTGAAACATTAAAAAATAGTTAAGAACTATTTTGATAAGAAGACTTCAAATCCCTTTTTTGAAGTTGGCTCACTAGTGTTGAAATGGGATGAGAGAGCTGTCAAGCTAGGTCAACACAACAAATTTGAATCACTATGGACTGGTCCTTACAAGATTCATTCCTGTAAGCAACAAAATTCTTTTGAATTAGGGACTATGGATGGTGAACCTGAAGAGATTCCTATAAATGGGATCTACCTGAAGCATTTCAATTAAGCAGGGGCTCTTAATATATCATAGTTAGTTAGTTTCATTTTCTTGTTTTCTGATTTTTCTGCTTTCTTTTTCCGCTTTCCCTTTAAATAAGTGTTCTATGAACACGTGTCAACAGCACAAGCCCCTTCTCTTTTAAAATATCACTTTTATTAAGGTTGTCTGCAATCCCCAAAATCCCTGAAAGTACACACTTTTGCAGCCACTCCCGTAATGTTTCTGACACTCTTTTCCATGCAGATTACAAACGATACACTAACTATTTCTCGGTGTTAATGTCATTTATAAGACAAGATGTGTCATTAAATCCCCATTAAATTAGTGTTAAATCCTAAGTGTGGCTCTCGTTTGCTTTTGTCTCTTTGCCTTGAACCATTGTTGCCTCAAATTTCCATCCCTAGCAAGCGCTTTCAGCTATGTGTCATTCTTGTGAAGCAGTTTCATCCTTTCCTATGTCAAAACTTCCCACATTCTCCCCGCAGATACAGATATGGCTGAAGCATAGTCTTCTCAGGAGGGACTTAGGATCTATGAGTCAATCGACAGGTTGTTGTTCATAGCAAATTATACGCTTCAGTGCCCGCGCAACCAAGGAGAGCCTATTCAAGAACGAGGGTCCCTGATGTATGATATTCTATCAAACTAGCGAAGGTGAATGATTTCACAGATGGCATTTTTGACGTGACCCTTCAAAAGACTACCAGGACTTTCTGTGAAGGGGCACACCAGAGGTGTATTCAAAAGGCAAAGAGTGGATAGTCTAAGACTTTTGGAATGAGAATATGGACCTCACAGTTGGCACAGTTCTCGGTTCTGAGTGTGCACCTATGTCCCGACCTAATTGAATTATGCGCAGATCTATTTCATGCACCCTCGAATACCATACAACAGGGTCCTTTTATAGTACAAATTACGCCCAAAGCCATAAGAGACATGCTGGCCCTGCAACATGATAGAACGACCACATTTCCCACTGTTGCTAAAATACAAAAGACATGGGCAAATGTCAACAACAAGGCAAGGTTCCTCAACTCAGAAATGCAGTTGGGAGATGAGAACACCCAAATGCCCATACTACCTACAGGAAGGGCACAATTTAGCCAAAGTACTCAAGAGGCACTGTCAATGATAGCCTTCATTTTTAGGATGAAGGAAGACAATACAGTCCACGACTGGCAAATTGCTATCATTTTTAGGTTAAAGACTGTAGACGAGTCACAAGAATACCGGTTGGATTTCTCAGAGCAAATTGCTTACTCCATGGTCGATCAACTCGTGAACTTCAAATCCAAGGGAGTTTTCAGGTATTCTACTTATCTTTTCCATCTGATGCTATACCAAAACCATAGTCTTTTCGTACAAAGTATGCAATTGAACAAGTATGACTTAGATTTTGGTCAAAATAGAACTATTCATGTGTCTGCATGGACACGTGTTATCTGAATCTTCAGATCCTTATGAGTTTTGGGAACTCTTTGTAGCCCATGCCTTTCTCCATTTGAGCCCTAAGCCTATAGAACATAGGTTGACACAGAGCATTAGGGGTTTCATGACTAATTGCCCAATTCCCTGTGATTATTTCTTTGGGGCACACAATACTATCATTAGAGTCCATGGCTTCAATGAAGAGCCCATGCTACTACCTAACATATTGACCCCTAGGGTAGCATTCCTAGAAGTAACCCGACAAGTGTCTGTGGTTGACAATGAGTTTGGTACCAAGAAAAAGAAGAAGAAGATGTATGACATCCCATGGGTCAAAGGAAATATGGCACTAGAAGTTAGAGATGTTGAACACCTTTTTCTAAGAAAGCTAGCTGCCCTTGGATTCTTCATCATTAACGATAAATGGAGGTATAACCCAGATAGTTTTATGGACTCCTAGATTAGAAACAATAAGGTCTATGCTAAAATAGTACATGAGGGTCAGCCTTTCTAGGAAGATAGGAGACATCCAAAAGAGGATAACCCAGACCTATATGTGGAACTAGCAGATTTGCCTTATGAAGGGCCTAGGCCATGGGAGACTTTTTATGTTAAAGAAAAGGTCTATGACCCTAAGATCAGAATGACTGTTGGTTTAAAGAAAACTTTGAAGGCCCAAGAATGGAAGCCAGAGAAAATTGAAGCCTATTGGAAATATAGGCAGGAGATTTCAGAGTTGACACATACTTTTGGGAAAATTGACACAGATGAGAAATAGGAGTTAATCTGGGATGAGTGGCATCCCTCCCCAGTCTCTAGCCCTGATACAAGTAGAATTTAGAAGAAGGGTGAAGAATCAGAAGAGGAAGCTGAGTCAACCCACACAATGCAAGAAATAGGACAGGCCTCATCTGATGTTCCTATATCTTCCTGGCCCCAATCTCTCAGTACTTTAGAGAAACAGAAGGTGTGGTGTCATCACCAACCAGAGGGACTCTAGTAGCTTCAGTTTCAGGGGTTTCTAGTTTTGTCCCTTTGCCATCATCAGTAGTGGTAAATGTAGAAGAGAAAGAATCAGAAGAGGAAACAGGAGAGAGGCCGAGGAAACACAGGAAACTGCACCTGCAGGAAGAATCATAAGAAGAAGCAGAACCATTGCTACAACAAATGCTAGCCACATCCGTTGCTCCTCAGGTAAGTGTTTTCTCTCCCTTTTCCCCTTTAGGAGTGGCAACCCAAATAAGCCAAACATTTGTACCTCCTTCCACTTCTGTTGTGCCTACATC
Source organism: Cunninghamia lanceolata (assembly GCA_027924645.1). Taxonomy (NCBI): domain Eukaryota; kingdom Viridiplantae; phylum Streptophyta; class Pinopsida; order Cupressales; family Cupressaceae; genus Cunninghamia; species Cunninghamia lanceolata. Next base: position 1,482,894 of record BSBN01000070.1, read on the forward strand.
ACTACTTGCCCCAATTGCCAGTCCTCAGGCCATGTCTTCACAGGCCATTTCACTACCACTCTTTTCTCCCTCTGTTCCAAAAAGAGCCCCTCCCCAAGTTTTCCCCAGCCAAAAATTATTGGCTATTCCTTATGGCCTACCTCAAGGTCATCCCTTTGCTAGAGGATACATTGCTTCACCTCCTACTTTCCAAGCTCAGGCAGACACAACAAAAAGGGCTAAAGAAGCCAGAATGGATAAAAAGAGAAAGAAATAAAACAAAACCCCTACTATACCACACATGAGGTCACTTTTTGACCCTATTCAACAACAGTTGATAGTCACACATTTGTCTCCAAATGTGGTGAAGCCCAATGAGCAGATGCAGCCTCAGGACTATTCAATGAATGTTGTAGCTATGGACATGTCTCTTTTCAGACCACAGGATAGGGTCGAGCTACTTAATGAGACTACATCTCCTGTTACAACTGACTATTTGAAAGTGTCTAGGAAGTTGCAAAAAGTTGAAAATGACTTAGCTCGGGAGAAGATAAATAGTAGCAGCCTTGTTGGAGAGGTACAATCTAAGAAGAATGAGATAGAGAATCTGAATAAATAGTTGCAAAATATTGTTTCTTGTCAAATACATCAAGCTACACAGGCCCAAAATGCTTCTCTTAAATTTGAGTTAGCACAAGAGAAGGCTACAATAAATGTTCTAAGGCAAGAGAAAGCCACCTTGGAGAAGAAGTATCAAGAAAAGTTGCAGCAAGCCACACATTTTTAGCAAAAGTTATTGAGTGAGTAGAATGCTCCTGGTGCAATACAGGCACAACTCCTAGTAGAGCAACAAACAACAAAACAGCTAACACTTGAGTTAGATAACAGGCCATAGAATGCTGGGGTTTTGAATCTGGATAAAGAGCTGTATGTTTCAGTTTGGAAAAGAATCTCTGACGAGATTATTTAGCTAAGGCCATCCTTAACATTTTTGTTAAATGCACAACAGTTGTGTGAGAAAGTGGAAACTTTGGTTCAGGCCACTCTGTCTACTATTTCTCTAAGAGTTTCTGACTCTCAACTTTTGCTAAAGAAACTATATGGTACAACAGATGAAATTCTATCGACAGCAAGGATCAATGACAAAATGATTGTTGCTAAAAATGTAAATGAAGTTCTAAGTTGCAACTCCGCAGCCACAAATTGTCAAGAACTCCTAGATACTATCAAGGAAGGAGTCAAAGATATGAAGAAACACATAGAGGATTTGGTGCAACTGGGTCTTCCCTCACCATTTCTAGACAATAATACCGTACTTATGATTGATGATATCAAAGCCTTGCTTTTAACTAGGCAAAATGATCAAACAATTTTTCAGGGTTAAAGTGATTCTTCATCAGTACAAGAGGTGGAAGCTGTCTTGATACCAATGGCCTAGCTGGAGTTTCAGTTAAAGGCCGTGGTTCAAATTTTGCAGATATTTTCCCACAAGGATATAATAAATCTTGATTTTGCTTTTCAAGATTTATAGAGTAAACAAGGACTTTCTGATTCGGAATGGTCTGTTTACGAGACAGCTTTGCATATTTGTAACTCTATGTTGTATTTTTATATACATATATTTTTTCTAGTTTTGGGTTCTTTTTAAGCAGGCTCAAAAGTCCTATTGGTCACTAAGAAATGTAGAGTGTAAAGACTCTACATTTTGTTTTAGTCACAGCGCATCCGCGGGTTACAGTTTTGTCTCTGTGAATGTTTCAAAGTATGGCTGCGCGGGTTTCTTACAACTTTGATGTGGGAGCTGCCAAGTTTTGAGCCTCAGTTTAAGCCGCATTTTTGTTTCTAAGTTACAACTTTGGAGCAGAGCGTGCCACGTAGCAGTTAAGTTTCAAACAATGTTTATGTTTCAACCCTACGGAAAGCGCCATGTGTCATTAGTGGAGGCACTCCCTTTAAGTTTCAGTGTGTGCACAGAGACTATCATGTGTCTTTTATTGTTGCTGCAGAACCCACCAAGTGTTAGCTTCCACATGTTGTTTCCATATATTTTGATGCTAAGTAAAGGATGGATGGTGGGCCAAAGTTTAAAGTTTCAAAGCTGCGGAGAGTGCACATGGAGGATGCGGTGTCAAAGTTCAAAGGTTTTTGACCATCACTTCGGTGATCATTAAATGTTTCTTAAGTGTCACAGAACCTACCAAGTGTAAGCCTCTGCTTAAGTTTCAAAGAGTTTCTAATAATGTTTTGAGTGCTGCGGAAAGTGCCACGTATCAGTTAGTATGTGCACGGAGGCTACCACCTGTCCCTGTTTTCCTCCTTTTGAAACTACCGAGCATTTAAGTTGTGGGACCCATTTGTAATGTGTCTCATGTTTCTAATGCTACGGGTTGTGACATTTGTCATCTATGGAGTTCTCCCGAGCATAAAGACACAATTTTGAGAAGTGTTGCGGAGAAAGACACATGGATTGTTTTGGATGCTATAGAAGCTGCCAAGTGTCAGTTTCCTGTTTCTTCTTGAGAGACAAAGGAATTTCAAAGTGTTGCCGCGCATGCTGCCATCTATCACAGAGTTTATAGTTTTGAGTGCACAAAACCCGCCAGGTGTCTGTCCCTTATATGAAGGAGGCATGCCACATGTATTTTGTCACAGCCAATGGGTTTGTAGGAGAGAGAAAACTATTACAGATTCGAAAGATCTTTTCTGTCAGAGACTTCCAGTTATCTTGAGTTTCGTTGGGCCGTTGGGATTCGATTGTTGCAGACAATCTAGAGTCAATCTTAGGCTATAAATATGTAACATTTGTAATGAATCAGGAGTTTTTTGAGATAGAGAAATTCATATAGTCTATAGAGATCTAGAGATATTTTTCTGTCAGAGATTTAAGAGAGAAGTTGGAGACTTTTGTTGTGACCAGTGGATATCATTTGCCTTTATTTTTGTTATTCTTGATTTAGAAGGTTAATGTACCTGTGCATGTATCTGTGCCTCTTATGTTGCTAGAAAATTAATGAGAAAGACTGAGTTATGTGCCTTGGTTGATATTTCCTGTGTCATTACAAAGTGTCTGATTGTGACCCTTTGATTTTATTCATTTCATCTGTTTATGTTAATCATGCAACATCTTCTATTTAATGTAACTGAATCTTGAGGATAATTCACTGTGCTTAATTTGAGAGAAATACTTATTACTCAGGCGCATCACCATAGTTAGTTTTTTCTTTAATTGTATCTGTAATCCTGTTAGTTTCTACCCTTTTCCTCAAAACCCATTTAAGATAGAGAAGAGCCAACTTCTTTAAAATCTGGAGGTTGTTTCAGGTCGCAAGTCCCACATTCCTGAAACTTCCCATGTTGGTGTTGGAACCTGCGCAATTTTATACATCAACATGGTGGGAGCCAACACCCCACCAAAATTCAAAATCTTGAGAAATAGCAGAGGACTAGGGCATGGGTACCCAAGTCCTAACCCCCAATTTCAACTCAGATCTACATTTTTGGGGGTCTTAGGGACCCAAATCTTAAATTCCTTTCCAAGTTCTATCAATAAGTTACCTCAAAAAGTGAATAATTAACTTCTAAACCTAGTCATTCAGGGTTCCTAGAAGGTCAAAAAATAAAAGGTTGAGAGGTCACCAAGAGTGAGGAGCTAAACTGAGGGAAATTGTACCATTCCATACAAGAGGACAATTTTGAATGTTACACTATCGCAGAGGGAATCATAATTCTTAGGAGAGATGAAAGATGATTTGATAAGAGAACATTCAAAGGAACTTGTTTTAAGTGTGGAGGTAAAGGACATAGAGCATTTGAATGTCATCAGGGAAGTACAAGCAAGAGAATAGAGAAGAGTGCAAGAGAAGCTTATGTAGAGGAAGAACCTATTGGATCACCTAGTTCAGTAGGAAAACCAGAGAAAGAAGAATCATTAGACATGAGAAGATCATTATTTCAAACAGATACAACTGAGGAACCACCACAAAGGAAAAGTTTGTTCCAGACCAGATCCAAACCAGGAGGTAAATATTACAAAGTGATCATTGATAGTGGTAGTACTGATAATTTGGTTTCAAAGGAGATGGTGACTAAGTTGAACTTGGAGAGATTGAAACACCCTAAGCCCTACAAGATAGCTTGGATTTAACATGAACACAAGGTACTTGTGAGTGAACAATGTTTGGTGAAATTTCATATAGGATCTTACAATGATGAATTATTGTGTGATATTATGCCAATAGATGTATGTCATATATTGTAGGATACACCATGGCAGTATGATAGGAAATCTATACATGATGGGAGAAAGAAGACTTATAATATAACATCAAATGGGAAGAAACATATGTTGATACCTTTGGAAGATGAGCCTAAAAGTGAAGTATGTGGGAATGCTAGAATCTGTTTGGTTGATCGAATGAAATTTTTGGATGGATTGAGACATGAGAATATGTGTTTTGATTTGATTCCTAAGAAGTGTAGGGACCTAAGTGTAGAGACTATTACCAAAAAGAAAGAAGAACCACCGCTAGAGGAGATAATTGAATTGTTGATAGAATATGAAGATATCATATCAGATAATGTACCTAAGGGATTACCACCAATCTAGAGTATTAGTCATCATATGGACCTTATACCTAGAGCTAGTTTGCCTAATAAAGCAACACACCAGATGACACTAGCAGAGAATACGGCGCTGAATAGATAGATACATGAATTGTTGAGGAAGGATTGATTAGAGAAAGTTTGATCCCATGTGTGGTACCTACAAAACTAGCATTGAAGAAAGATGGAGAATGGAGGATGTGTACAGTCTGTAGAGCAATCAATAAGATCATAGTTAAGTATAGATTTCCATTGCCAAGAATGGATGACATCATGGATTGTTTGAGTGGAGCATAGTATTTCACAAAGATAGACTTGAAGAGTGGATACCATCAGATCATGATCATAGAAGGAGATGAATGGAAGTTTAAATTTAAGACAAATGAGGAATTGTATGAATGGTTAGTGATGCCTTTTGAATTGACTAATGCACCAAGTACTTTCATGAGGTTTTGAAGAAATTCTTGGGTAAGTTTATCATTGTGTACTTGGATGATATTCTAATTTTTAGTAAGGCAAAAGAAGAACATTTGTGGCATATTAGACAAGTATTACTGAGGTTGAGGGAAGAGAAGTTGCTGATAAACATCAAGAAATGTAGTTTCACGAAGGAAGAATTGGTATACTTTGGATTTGTGATTACTGTGAAAGGATTGAAGATGGACCCTGAGAAGGTTAGAACAATTATTGGGTGGCCAACACCAGAGAGCATTGGAGAGGTAAGATCATTCCATGGATTAGCAAGTTTCTACTGGAAGTTCATCAGAAGTTTTAGTTCAGTATGCACACCAATGACAGAGACAATGAGGGGTGACAAAAAGGATTTTAAGTGGACATTAGGAGAAAATAAGAGTTTTGAATTATTGAAGCAAAAAGTGACAAAGAAACTAGTGTTAGCATTACCGGATTTCAACAAAGTATTTCAAGTAGAATGTGATGCTAGTGGAAATGCAATAGGAGTAGTGTTAAGTAAAGAAGGGAGACCAGTAGCATATTTCAGCACTAAGAAGTTGAATGATGCCAGGAGAAGATATTCAGTTTATGACCAGGAGTTCTATGCCATAATTCAAGATTTGAAGAAGTGGAGACATTACTTGTTGCATAAGGATTTTGTGTTGTACACGGATCATCATGATTTACAATATTTGAATAGTCAGGGAAAGTTGAATCAGAGACATATGAGATGGGTAGAGTTCATGCAGAGTTACACATTTGTATTACAGCATAGGAGTGGAAAGTCAAATAAAGTTGCAGATGCATTGAGTAGAAGAAGGAATTTGCTGACAGAGATGAGAGTAGAAGTATTAGGTTTTGAGGAACTGAAGCACATGTATGAAGAAGATCTTGATTTTATAGAACCATTGAAAGCATGTAAGTAACCTGTTTTGACAGATATAAGTAAATGGTTAGAGTATTTCATTCAAGAGGATATGTTGTTCAAAGGAAATCAATTGTGTATACCTAGGAGTTCAATGAGAGATAATTTGATAAAGGAGAAACACAGTGGCGGATTGGTAGGACATTTTGTAATTGATAAGACAGTAGCCTTGGTAATGTTCTCATGAGTATTGTACCCTTATCAAGCATGAAGCTCAACAATCCTATGAAACATGGGATCACCTTCAGATTGTGGGTTGTCTGTGGCGAAGGTGAACCTCCAGAGAGGGCTGGTTCCCTATTGAATCTCCTAAATCTTCTATACTTGTAAGGAAAAGGGATAAAAGGTTTGTTATGAAACTAAAAATTAGATTCTAGGAGGTGATGCACCAAGTTTGTAAGTTCTATTCTTGCTATCTTAACTCACAATTTTCTCTTAAAAGGATTTGGTTACACAACTTAGCTTGAACAATGCTCATACATTAATATTTCATAGGAAGGATGGAATCTTTTCTACTTCTTTGAAGGAAAACTAAGCTTTCACAACTACAAAAGTTTGAAAAAATGGATAACTCAACCTACAACCTATATGAATTAATTGCCTTCTATATCAAATTTAAGGAATGAGACATGAAATTTCAAAGGATTTGTTTAAAATCATAGATCAACTTCTCATCAATATCATTCAATCAATCACATAACACATGTATCTCAGAAGGTAACACACTGATTTATTGAAAAATAATAAGAGTACCTTACAAGAATATCTAAAAAAAAAAGTTGTAAATAATGATGCTATTCTATATGAAAATACTATTGAGTTACAATACAAAAGTTTTCTTTGTTGTGTGCAAAGGAAGAACAAGCAAGAACTTTTTTAAAAGCATCCTATGCTTTCTCTTTTACTATACAAACTCTCCCCAAGCAATGGGGAAGTCAACTCCACTCATACTAAACTCTCCTATGATGTATGAAGTAGTTGGAAAAGAAACCCTCAACCAAATCAGTAAACTCCCAGTTGTTGGGCAAGCAAGGCAAAAAGCCTAAATTTGAGGGTTCAAAACTACTCCATCTTGAGTGACTTTAACCTTGAACTCCCCTCATCTTGCCAGTTGACCAAGTGGACCTCTAAAAATGTTATAGTTTGACTAAAAAGATCAAGTAAACTACAAAATCCCCCTTTTGCATGCCTTTGTACCTCCTATTGACTTGGTCTTTACTCTTCTTTGCATGATTTTAAAGAAATTATAAGTTTATTCTAACAAATATTAAGGTAATTATAATTATTAACTACCTTAATAAGTGTTAGCATAAATTACAATATGATTCTATTTGGATTTATTTTACAAGTATTAAGGTAATTTTAGTAATTATTTACCTTAATATTTGTTAAAATACATTATGATGGTCTTTTGACCATGCAAAGAGAAAAGGACCTATGATGTTTACTTTGGTCTTCAATCCTTGACAAGACCACCGACTCATGATGCAATTTCATTGATTTTATAAGGAAGAAACCTAAAAAGGTCACTGTCTCCAATGATTTCCTTGACTCTTCCTAACACTATGTAAGTTTCTTTCATGACCTTCATGATGTATTTCCTTTGATTTATCAAACAAAAAGAAAGGATGAAGACTTTAGAAGTCTCATCGCTCGGTGTTTGACTAAAATTTTAGGGCACCTTCTTTTATCAAAAGGGTTTTCAAACCCTAACTCAAGCATTATTGTGGTCTATTTTCATTCCTTTGCTCTATTGGTCTAGAGACGCCACAATGGAGCTTAGATTGATGTTCTCTTCTTCACTGGATCTCCTCTCTACAACTGGTAAGCATTTTCTCTTTCTTCTGCTCTGCATACTATGAAATAACAATGAAAGGAAACTTTGCTTCTCTACTTTATTTGTGGTTGTGCCTTATAGGTTATGAAGAGATCTTTACTTCTACTATTTCTATCTCAAAATCCATCTATTATATTGAACCTGTGTACTGTTGATAGTCATTTGAAGGAGTGTTATCTAAAAAATGTGTTGACAGTCCCTCTATTTGTAGTCATACAAACTTGTATGAAGCTTGAAAAGGCTTTCAAACCTATATGTAATGTGTATCTCTATATACCCTACTCCTTTATACCTTGTAGGTTTCAAATTGTATTTTGTAGACTCTAGATATCCAACAAATCAACAAACCATCAAAACACTATTAACTTCAACAAACATGAAATATTTTCACTACTTTGTGTCCTCTCAACTGTCACTATTTGTGACTGTCTCCTTAGATCACTTCTTTGACCACAGTTAAACTCAGTCTCAATCCTCTGGTAAAGTATCAACAAAATTTGAAATGTTGTAGTAAAACTGAACTTAATGTTCCTAAAGCATTTTCAAGTCATGATCTAGTTGTTGGACAAATGTCAAGAGCATGCCTTGGATGAAGGGCAAAAGACTATTGTAACATAGAAAAAGGATCCACCTTTTCTTCAAATGCTTCTATCATTGTTCTGCTATTCCTCATGCTTTTTACATACAACTTACAAATAGCTCTTGTAAGACTCCCTTCTAACTTTATCCATTCTATATCTATAAGGGTTTCTTTGCAATATATTTGTTTGTAGAAGAATCTCTATCTCAGTCAAAACTCCATATTGTTGCTTCATGGGAGCTCTATATTCTTCTTTACAAATGTACAGGATCCTTCAAACAATCTCAAAAACTAGACCCTGGGTCTTTTCCCTTAATGGTAATAGACCTTCCTAAATTTCAATGCTTGATAAGGCTTTCTTGTCTATAAGCCTCATGGAAATTATATGATGGACTCATTGGCACTGTCCTCATAAATGTTGTTCCTAAGACTGTTCAACATACCTCTATGAATGTCATTATACATTTGTTGGTGACTATTATGCTAGGACTTGTGCTTTTGTAATTTTTCCTTTCCTCTATTCCTTCATTGCATTGTCTTTGTCATATTGTGAATGCTCTAGGAGAAATGTAACACCTAAATATGCTTTGATGGTGTAACTCTGCTTCAACACAATCAAGATGACATTTTATGACAGTCAAGGAACTTGAGACTATGACAGACTTTCCAGTAGCTTCCATGACTTTTATTACGTTCTCTTTGTTGACTATTCCTCTTCTATTTGTTGACTGTCCTTTCATAATATGGGCTACTCTCTTACAATGATTTTGTGCCTCTATGTAGGAACCCCTCTCACTATCTATTTCTCCTATATGCATGTTTAGTTTTGAAGCTTTCATTGCTTTGAGACAACCTCCATGGCTACTACAGTCACCAATGACTGTCTACAGTGGCTGCTCCTTAATCTGGACTGCAACATATTCTTAGATCATGACTATCCCTTCTTACTTTGTTAGTTGTTCCATGTCTCATTTAATCTTTGAGAAGCCAATCTCTGTCAATACTTCTCTTGATTATTCTCCAAGACTGTGGGATGACATCTCATGTGGCTCTGTTATTTTTTGGCTGTCATTATACCTTTTGGTCTCTACTATAGCTATTGTATGTTGTTCCCTTCTCATTTGCATATTGTTTTTCTTTTATATCATGAATCTTGTCACTATATACTGTTCACTTTTGGATGACTATTTCCATGGTTTGAAGTCCCTAGGACTAGGTCAACTGCTTCCACACCAACTTGTTGATCTTCTACATTTGCATACTGCTATTGGTCTGAGAAGGTTACTGTTTTAAATGCTTCTCCTTCTTGTAGAGGTTTCTAACTTGGATATAGTGATTGTTTTGTCTTTGAAGAACTCTGTCTATGTCTTTGTGCTAGGTACATGTCTTTACCTAACTCATTGCAGCTATATCCTCTACCAGGATTGCATAACTATTTATCATAGTGATTGTTCTTTCACACAAGCATGACTGCTCCTTTAGCCTGTGATGACTGTCCTGTATATATTGTTTCACTTTAGTCATGCATGCTTGTATGATTACCTCTATCTTGCATCTGCATGCCCTCTATGATTGATTCCTTCATTGTGGATAGTCCTTTCATGACTGTTGCAAATACTCAAGTGATGTTCTTGTTGACTGTTGATGCTTACAAAGACTGTCCTGTAGCCTGATGATTGTCATGTAGCCTGAAAACAATCAATAGGATTGTTCCTCTTCTTTTACTTGTACACTCAAAATAAAATTTAGAAAAAAAATAGATGCAAGGAGCCTCTCTTCTTCTTGTATGGTCTTCAATTTTTTGCATCTTCTTGTGGTTGCATGTTTACATTTGGATGGTTCTTTATCTCTTTCATTTCCTGTTTGATGCTTTTGAAAAGGGGACATGTACATTTGATGCTCTTACATATATGAATGAAAGGATATCCCGAGCTCTAACATCTCTCTTTCTTCCTCTTGCATCTACTTCTAAAGGTCAAACTGGAGAAAATGAAGATGGTGCAGCTACAAGTGGGGGGTTCATCTTCACAAGCAATGACAGATCCCCTTCTCTTCTCTATGTTTCTTGTTTCAGATGTATACGTGTTCTTTTCATTTCATCATTTATAGTCAATTCCCACAGCTTGTGTGGTAATTTTGAACACAATTTCCTTGTGAATATAAGAAGCTATTTTGTGCAATGACTTGTCTGTTGTTCTTGTTTTGTAAAACTATCAATTGCCTAAGGAAAGTACACCTAAAATTTATTGCTTAATATAGTTGCTTATAATCATAAGTGGATTTAACAAACTATGTACCTTTATCATCTGGAACTTAAACAAGCTATAATGAATAAAATTGAAGCAATCTGAAACTTGTAGCTTACTTTATCTTCCTATATGCTTTTAAATGTCTCCTACTCCTGTAGGGTGTCTTTCCCATTTCTATCTAGGCCCTGTAGGAACTCTTAAAGAGTTAATGTATGATTCTGGTAGAAATGATGACTGGAGTGGCCTCCTACCTAGGTAGTAGGCCTTCTAAAGCTAGCAATGAGTTCTTACCCTGCATTACTCTTCTTCTTTTCTTCATGTGTTAGACACCTGATCTAGGTCTCTACTTGTAGGTCTCCTTTAGTATTTTGTAGGAATCATTTGTACTTGTCTCCCTCCTCAAGGTAAAGAATATACAGTGCTGTCCCAACTTTGCCTATTTGGGATGAAGTGCACAAATAGGTAACAGGTAAATGAACATTACTTTTGGCCTCAGATATATAAGGATGTAAGGAAGTTTGTGCAGAGTTGTAGAGTTTGTCAAGTTGCAAAAGGGACTAGACAAAATACTGGTTTGTACAAATATTTGATAGTATTGGAGAGACTTTGGGAAGATATAAGGATGCATTTCATATTAGAATTGCCAAGAAAATAGAGGGCATATCATTTTATATTTGTAGTGGTGAATAGATTTTCAAAGATGTCACATTTCATTCCTTGTGAGAAAAAAAAGGATGCAGTGCATGTTGCTGACCTATTTTTCAAGGAGATTGTGAGATTGCATGGATTACCTAAGAGTATAGTTTCAAACAAAGATAGAAGATTCATTGGATACTTTTGGAGTACATTGTGGAAGAAGATGAAGATAGACCTAAAGTTTAGTTTTGCATTTCATCCATAGACAGATGGACAGACTGAAGTGGTAAATAGGAGTTTGGGTAACTTGTTGAGATGTTTAGTGGGATATAAGGTAGGAAATTGGGATCTAATTCTACCGCAAGCAAAGTTTGCATATAATAATTTAGTGAATAGGATTACAAGGAAGACACCATTTGAGATTGTGACCAAAATGAAACCTAGAGGAGTTGCAGAGTTGAGAGACATCAGTACGGGGAATAAGAGAAGTGTAGAGGCAGAAGAATTTGCAAGATACATGGAGACACTACATAATCAAATCAGGAAGCATTTGGAGGAGATGAATAATAAGTATAATGAGCAAGCAGATGAGAAGACGAGGTACAAAGAATTTTTAGTTGGCGATGAAGTAATGGTATATCTATGAAAAGAGAGATTTCCAGTGGGAACTTACAACAAGCTGAAGATGAAGAAGTTTGGACCATGTCAGATTCTTAGGAAGTTTGATTCAGGAAATGCATATGAAGTGGAGCTACCAGAGACATTTGGTATATCACCTATATTCAACATTGTATACTTATATCAATATCATGAAGGAGAATCAAGTGACAGCATTGAAGATGGATTGAAGAACCAGTTACCACAGCAACAACTAGAGCAGATAGAGGACATCTTGGATAGCAGAGTTAGAGACAACACCAAAGGAAAACAATATAAGGAATATTTGGTAAAGTGGAAAAGCAGACTGAAAGAAGATTCATCATGGATTTCTTAGGCTGAGGTAGACTGCCTTGGTTTTTCTCTAGCCCCAGCAAAGTGGGGCTCACTTTTTGTATAACCCTGGGTGTTTGATGTAGGAGCATCCCAGGTTGTAGAGAAATCTTGCATCAACTAAAAATATTTGCATTCTTTCTTTCTTTCATTTTTTAGTTCAATTCAGTCAGTTGCAGTTTTAGCATGTTGTACCACATTTCACCGCATCTTCATATCAGAGCATGTGGATCAGGACTTCGCATCTACATATCATCATCTACATCTTATTCATATTTTAAGTCATTTGGATTTGTCTACTAAAAGTTATCGCTATCAAAAGATCATCAGTTTTTACATAACAGAGCATTCAGATAGTTAGTTGTAGGAGAAGGTTTGTGGATAAATTTTGTGACTTGCAGAGCTAAATGAAACATCATACATGACACATATGGATTAGATAGACCTTCCTTAAGGTCTGCACCAATTTTCATGCATTTACGGAGCAATACCAGATGTTGTAGACTGACCTACCTTGTTTCTACATGATACATCCTTCTTTGGAGTTTGTATCCTGTTGTGGCCAACGCAGAGGATTCTATGAGCTTGAAGATGATATATATAGATCTCTAAGATGTATCAAGAGTAAGTAGTTCTTGGTTAGTAGTTTTAGAATGTGATTTAGAGTTTGATTTCCTTTCTGGAAGGCACTTCAATGCCATATCTTGCATATTTGTGTTAGAACTGAAAGCAACACTACTTCGATGGAAATCTAATTCAAGATAAATTTCAGCATTCTTTAAGTGTGCATTAATAATGGTGATTGTAACAAAACATAAAACCCACTATAGAAAAGATGTCAAACATGAAGAACTCAACACAATGACATAGTGTTTACGTGGAGAAAACCCTTTCAAGTAAAAACTCCACAAGGAAAGAGGCATAAGTTTGTATTAATCTGTAAAAGATCTGTACAATACATCAACTACACAACTCTCTCCACAAGTCTTCAATCTAACAACGTTCTGGCAGTAGCTGAGTACCTAAAATATGTATTGCAGCAACAAATACATGGAAAATACTTATAGAAATGTTTTCCAACTCATCCTAGGTGTTCACCTTCTCTCTCCTAAGAATCTCCAACCTATAAACATTAATTACCATCTTACAAGCATCTTACTCTTGTCCAAAAATAGTCATGCAAAGGTTGGGCGCCTAAGACTAAATCTAGCCTCTTACAACATCTTATGATGCTTCATAACCATCATAGATTCCATAAAAGAGTATCTATCCAAGATAGGAACCTTGGGCTAAATATAGAAAATATACAACTAACATATCTGTCATATGCGTCATAGAATGACAGAATCTTATGACAACTTGTAGCTGTCATAGATTCACTTACCAAATATTATGACAATTGTCATTGTAATGTTGGAAAATGTCCCCTTGGGGGCTTTTCCCTCATAAGGCTTAGCTCCTAGGTCTTTAGTGTGCATTTAGGACATCTTACTTCATATTTTGGCATCCTAATGGAATGAGACCTAGGATTCATGGCAAATTGGACCTAGGAGGACCCCTTGAGCTTAACCCTGCCCAAAATCAGGGGGGAGGACTTAGGCACCCGCACCCTAGTCCTGCCTTATTTTGGGTCAGGCCCAAATTTTAAGTGTCATTTTATGACCGTTATTGGGTCCCTAGGCCGACACGTTACGTAAGTTTAAATTTTTGAAATCTTGGCAGGAGTGCTTGTAGTTGCATATAAAAGCATGATTAGGCATTCATTTAGAGACTAGATGGCAATTGTTATGTTTAGGCATTCTCAAGGTGATTCAAGGCTTTCATTGTGTTGCAAGAGTAGACTTGTTTTGTTTATGTGTTTGTATTTGTAGATTTGAGCATCTATCTCCTCATGGAATGAAGAGCATCTTCCTCCCATGAGATCTTCACTACAAGGTGATATCATTGTGCTTTCTATCATTATTTCATTTGGATTTTACCTCTTTCTCACAAAGGCACGCACTTTCTATCTGACAAAGGTATTTGGAAGACTTAAGTTTCCTTCCAGGGCTTGACTGAGGCAAGCTCCTAAACACCACAACCCCCTCCCAAAGTCTGTGATTGCAGGTTACAGGTGTTGCATTTGGAAGAAGTGGATTTGTAGGAAGGATTAGAAGACATCAAGGATTTAGGATCTAAAGAGAAGTAGGACACTGGAGCCTTTTCAGGACTTGGGCACTCGCTCTAGTGTCCTCCGCAGCTAAATTTTTAGAAACATAAGTTATAGTGCAAATCAGTGTCGGAAGGAGGTCAGGATCCCGCAAAGAAGCTGGTACCTTGGACTTGGGTGCCCGCACATTAGTCCCCAACTTTTCCATCTCTGAACCCTGAAAACATGTATGCAATGATTTGTTATTTTGCATCTTCCTGTAGCAGCATTTCTTGTAATTCCTCTTTATTGTCGTTTTCATACAATTAGGGTTTTAATGGTTAATTGAGCATAGGAGAAAGAAAATTATCAATTAAACACCCTAATCCAAGCTTCCCCACATCTCATAGTGACCCTAGGGTATGATAGTGCCCGCCACTTGACCCTAGGTCCTTGAATGTTAAGGTGGAAAGGCGGATTCAAACAACCAAACACTAAAACATCAACAATCCCAATTTCTCCCTAAACATTTTGGTGAACCCATGTTTTTGGACTTAAATTGAAACCTTTTGAGTGTGTTTCTTCAAATTTAGATTGATTTCATTCATTCATATAGTCTTTCATCTTATTGCATTGAAAAAATTACAAAAAAATTGAAAAATTTGCAAAAATTTGAAAACCCTAGCTTGCATTTTCATATAGCTTACTAAATTGCATCAATCTTCCTAAATTTCCCTAATTCATGATTTTTGAATCAGATCTAATATAAACTATAGAAAAACACAAAAATTCATTAATTTCAATTGCATTTTTATCATTAATTTGCTAGGCTTTTGTAGAAATTTTGACAATTTTCATTAAACCTAGTAATTCCAAAATCTAGGGTTATTAGGCAAAAAAAAATTCAAATGTTTCTACTGATTTTAGAGGCTCATTCAAATTTTCATTTGGCTGTACTCTTGCATTTTAGTGTAAATTTGCATTTAGATTTAAAATATTTTTATTTTTGCATAGAAAATTTCAACAAAAACTAGCATTTTTCATACATTTTCATTAGATTTGCATTGACATTATGCACATTAGACCTTGGAATTCATTTTCAGATCTGAGAGAATTTCATTTCCATCATAAATCAGACTTTAAAACATTCACATAGCATTTTGTGTCAAGATCTAAAACCTAGGGCTTCAAAAACAACAATTTTCACTAAATTGAGCCTTATCGACTCTCTAAACTTGCAACATAGGCATTTTGTGAAGGGTATTTTTTCACAGTTTTTTTTATCAGGGTAATTAATTTCTTCCCCTCCTAAAAAACTTTACAGCACCTTTTGATTGGCCTTTTACATTGAAAATTTGGCGAAAAACTACAAATTTTGACTATTTTTACCCTAGGGTTTGACCTAGTTTGCACTCCAACTGTGTTGTGATCAATTTTATGGATTAAGGTGACTAATATCATTGGATTTCATTACAACACCTCTTTTTCTAGGTCTTGGAATTGAAAAACCATGAAAAATAGCCTATTTTTGCTATATTTTCACTAGGGTTTTACCTTAAGTGGCACTAAAAGTGTGTTGTGTTGGGTATTTTGACATTAAGTGGCTGTTATTACTGATATAATTTGTTTTCCATAATCATTTTCCTCACAACACCCTTGCTTATGCCCTTTTGCATTGAGTTTTGGTGAAAAAGTGCCTATTTTGATATATTTTCACTATATTTTGACTTGGCATTAACTTGAAATTGCATCAAGAGTGTGTTGAGAAAGATACTATCACTATTTTGGACTAATATCAGACACATAACTTTCTTCCCTTGACTAAAATCCTTACAACACCCTTTGATTCATTCATTTGCATTAAAAAAGTACAAAATTTCAAGCATTTTTGGCTTTAAAACACATCATCCTCTTAGGGTTTGTCATCCTAGTTTGTGCATTGTGTGTCATGTGCTTTTGCATAACCTTTATGACCCGCTGTCCTAAAAACAATATCCCTTTGAGAAGTAAAAGATTAATGGTATCTAGTGCTCTTGACAAAAACAATATCCCTACCTCTGATAATCCTTTGCACACCTTCTTTACAAAAGGAGAAGCTCAAATTGTGCAAGATATGATACATCCTCCAACCACTATGGAAGATCAAATATTTCATGCTTTTGAGGATGCTGTTGAGGTAGTAGGACATGTACCTAAGGAACAAGTCAATAAGCTTGATAAAGACCTTGACGAATTTCAAGAATATGTGCAAATCGAGAGAATAGCTGAAGAGGCTTTACCTGTGATTCACCAAGTAACAAAATTAATAAAAGAAGGACAAGATGGAATTAATGTTATTTGCAGTTTAACACATATTATGTAAACTAATGTAATGCCAATGAGTGAATGTGCAAAAGTCATTAACACCATGCCATCACTGTCGCATACTCAAGTTTTAGTACCTATACCGACTACAGGAATATCAACCTTCACATCAACAATATTAACAACTGATGCAAATGTTTGTAGTAATGCCACCACTGGTATTGGAGTATCTAATGGCACCAATCACAAAGCTGTGGGATTTGATTATTTGAACTTGGTCCATAATGTGACTATTCCTATGAATAATTGTTCTCAACCTCCCATCACACATAGTTATTCCCAACCATCTTCCACCTACCAATATGTCTAACAACCGTTGACTTATTCCCAATCTCCACTTGTCACATCTCAGTATTAATCACCTCCTCACTTTGGTTCCAATTCCTCGCAACAAACTACATCTCCAAATGATGTCATCCTCAACCAACTTTTACATGGCATGAATGCTTTACAACAAAAAGTAACAAATCTGACAAATTCTTTGCAACCTAGTTTACCAACATATCATTCCCGTAATCCTTTATCTTATGCAATCTTGAGAACCCCTATGCCTGAGAGGTTTGAGACTCCTCGCTTTTAAAAATATGGTGGAAAAGGTGATCCCAATATTCATGTGGCAGCATTCACAACTATGTGTAGTGATTTCTATTTTGAAGAGGATTTGTTGGCAAAACTTTTCCCATGATCTCTCAAAGATACTACTTTAGAATGGTTTTTCTCTTTGCCTCCGAATTCAATACACTCCTTTTCGTAGTTGATTGATCAATTTTTACAACATTTTCAAGTAAATATCAAACCCCAAGTCACTCTAATTGACTTGGTTCAATGCAAACAAGGTCCAAAAGAGAAGTTGACTAAATTCATTAGTTGGTATCAAAGGCTTTATGCACAGATTCAATATCAGATGAAAGATGAAGATGTTCAGAAGATATTTATTACAAATCTACAACCTAATATTCGTGATAAGATCCTCTTGATGAAGTATAACTCCTTTCAACATTTATGCATTGCCCTTCTTGATTTTCAACTTTCGTCTAGTCAGTATGAAAACCAAAACTCATTGGCTCAAGTTGGTCAATCCATGGGTGGATCATCACAAAATAACTTTAAGAGGAACAATAATAATAGGAACTTCATCAAGATTAATAGACCAAATATGAAAAACTTTTTGAATATTTAACCTATATCTAATCCAAAGAAAGCATCATATCAATCAAGAAAGTTTACTCTGATATTTGAGGTTTATCATTCCATTATGAATCAAGCTGTGAGTAATAACATTCTGAAGCTTCCCTCGATCAAGCCTGTTGATCCTAGTAAACAAGGACCTTACTTCGATGCTAATGCCTTTTGTCATTATCATGGGACACAAGGACATGAAACTGAACGATGTATGTGTCTTAAGCATGAAATACAGGACCTTATTAATTCAAATGTCATCCAGGTATCGAGTGTGAATGACAATGGAAACAAATCAATTGCTCTGCCAAATCAAAACTTACAAATCTTCACTAATCCTTTCCCTAAGAACATTGAAAACAATATGGTGGAACACAGTTTAGTGGAAATAGATGAGGATGATTACTTAGACTATGATAGCATCATGGGAATGATTGAAGTAGATAAGAAACAAATGAACAATCCACATCGTCCACAAGGAAATGGAATTTATGCTGAGGTTCCTCCTTTGTTTTCCTTATATGGATCGAGAGATAATCAAGATAAATCTAAAAAGCAAGAACAACAACCGATACAGATGAGTAAGATGGTATAGGATGATTCCCGTCACCATGCTAGAAAGATTCAACAATGAAAACTTGATAAAAATAATAAAGAGCTAGATGACTATCAATAGTTAAAGAAAACAGTGGTTCCCCTCCTCATAAACAACAAAAAGTTATATTTACACAAGGAGTAACAAATCAAGAATCACACAATAATCAACAAAGCCTTCATAAGAACCACTCAAACTTTGCACTCAACATGATCGAGTACCTCTCCAAGAGGTTTGCAAGTTCCAAAATCTGATACGAAGATCATATAGGTAAGTATCTCTAACCCTTTATCTCTCTCGTGATGTGCTTCCCCTGTGATGTGTTATATGTTGTTCATGCCTCCTAGAATGACCTTGGATTCTCCTGTAAGGTCTAGGATACCAGGAGACTACCTCTATTGTGGCCTTCTTCTATTGGTATCATCATTCTTCTATATTGCCTCTCTCTCTGATTTCATTGTTGTGTGTTGTGTCTTACGGACATAGTGTCGTAGTTGGTGACTTGGGGGCACCCTCCTACATGACTGTCCCTAAGACACTTGCTTCTCCTCTCTTATTTATTGTTTCCCTTCCTCTAGTGTTTCCACCTAGCGGGCGGATGATGAAAAACATTTACACTAATGTAGACCTAGTGTCCCTTTCGAGAGCAATCAAAAAATGGACTTACTTCTTAATATGACGATGGGGTTATATATTTTATTCAACACTTGGCTAGTGGAAGCACTCATGCTTTTTGCGTAGTGATTTTGATGGTGTTCTATCTCATTTAGAAAACATAACAATACTGCTACTCCATGCACTTTGTCTACCTTGAATCTTGCATGCCTCAGATTTCATATGCATTGATGTTGTTTATCATGATGTTGTAGACACTAACATGTTTCTTGTAGGGATGTGTTTGTGGGAACATTTGGCAATCATGAAGTACATGTCACCTCCGGGGGGCATGGGCTTTGTGATAGATTGTGTTCCCTTGTGTGTTTTCTTCCTACCTTAATGTGCTTGATATCGATACTTAATATCAACCACCTTAAGGTGGGGGCATATATAAGGTAAGCTACCTATTGTAGATGTTAGCAATGTGCTTGTCCTCAGATGCAGTTTAAAGACTAGCTCGATGAGTGCTTCCTACATCTTGAGTTTGTTTGCAATCAATCAATCAATCATGTAAGCCCTCTACGGAGGCATGATATTGCGTATATCCTTTTTATCTTAAGCCCTCTGCGGAGGTAGGGATGGTATATTTCTCAGAGCAGATTACATCATCCTATTATTTTCAAAAGTCCTCTGCAGAGGCGGGGAGCGGTTTTGTAACTAAATCAACCCTTAAGCATGTTTTCGGTGATTGTTGTGGCAAAGCCCAATCATCAGTGTGTGCCTGTAATGTGCCTAAGATGGTGATGAGCCTAGAAATAGGGAACACATCATCACTTGTCTGTCGTGTTTCCTCCGTGTCTTCAAGTGTGTGTGTTTGGCGTGCTTGTTTTGTGTGGCGTGTTTGTTGCCCCATATGCAGTCTAAAGACTAGCATGATGAGTGCTTCCTACATTTTGGGAGGTTTTGCATGTCTTGCATGTGTCTTGCCCCATATATACAGTCTAAAGACTTGCTCAATGAGTGCATCCTATATAATGGGAGGTTTGTTTACTTTCCAATACTTGCATTTGTATTTCATATATATGAGAAAAAGAAAAGAAAAGAAATCATGGCTGTCTTCCATGCATTAATGTGTCTTCTATGCATTGACTGTCTTCTCCATGTTTTGCATGACTGTAACTATCTTCTTCGTGTTTTGTGTGCCTGTTACTGTCTTCTATGTGATTGGTGTGTCTTCTTCGTGCTTGGCGTGTTTATTGTGTTTGTGACCGTACTTTAATGCATGTATTGGCCTCACGTTTATACATACATTAAAGTGGGAGCTTAATGTAACATTAGAAAATGTCCCCTTGGGGGCTTTTCCCTCATAAGGTTTAGCTCCCAGGTCTTTAGTGTGCATTTAGGACATCTTACTTCATATTTTGGCATCCCAATGGAATGAGACCTAGGTTTCATGAAAAATTGGACCTAGGAGGACCCCTTGAGCTTAACCCTACCCAAAATAGGGGGGAGGATTTGGACACCCGCGGCCTAGTCCTGCCCTATTTTGGGTCAGGCCCAAATTTTAAGTGTCAGTTTATGACTGTTATTTGGTCCCTAAGCTGACACGGTAAGTTTGAATTTTTGAAATCTTGGCGGGAGTGCTTGTAGTTGCATATAAAAGTATGATTAGGAACTCATTTAGAGACTAGATGGCAATTGTTATGTTTAGGCATTCTCAAGGTGATTCAAGGCTTTCATTGTGTTGCAAGAGCAGACTTGTTTTGTTTATGTGTTTGTATTTGTAGATTTGAGCATCTATCTACTCATGGAATGAAGAGCATCTTCCTCCCATGAGATCTTCACTACAAGGTGATATCATTGTGCTTTCTATCATTGTTTCATTTGGATTTTACCTCTGCCTCTCAAGGGCACGCACTCTCTATCTGACAAAGGTGTTTGGAAGACTTAAGTGTCCTTCCAGGGCTTGACTGAGGCAAGCTCCTAAACACCACAACCCCCTCCCAAAGTTTGTGATTGCAGGTTACAGGTGTCACATTTGGAAGAAGTGGAGTTGCAGGAAGGATTAGCAGACATCAAAGATTTAGGATCTGAAGAGAAGTAGGACACTAGAGCCTTTTCAAGACTCGGGTGCTCCCTCTAGTGTCCTCCACAGCTAAATTTTTGGAAACAAAAGTTATAGTGCAAATCAGTGTCAGAAGGAGGTCAGGATCCCACAAAGAAGCTGGTACCTTGGACTTGGGCACCTGCACCTTAGTCCCTAACTTTTCCATCTCTGAACCCTAAAAATAGGTATGCAGTGATTTGTTATTTTACAGCTTCTTGTAGCAGTATTTCCTGTAATTCATCCATTTACTGTCGTGTTCATACAATTAGGGTTTTAATGGTTAATTGAGCATAGGAGAAAGAAAATTAGTAATTAAACACCCTAATCCAAGCTTCCCCACATCTCATAGTGACTCTAGGGTATGATATTGCCCGCCACTCACTCGACCCTAGGTCCTTGAATGTTAAGGTGGAAAGGCGGATTCAAACAATCAAACACTACAACATAAACAATCCCAATTTCCCCCTAAACAGTCATACATGCCAAATATAGTAGATTCATCAAGGGAAAATTCCTACCCTCATTTACTTTGATTTTTTTACATTTGCCAACAGTAAAAGTCACTCTGTAATTACCTCCCGTTACTCCAAAATTACCCATGCCAATGAAACTAGTACATCTCCTCATGGATAATTACAAATTACATATAATAAATGAAATAAATACAATATTGGGATTTACAAGGTTAATGGAACCTTATCCCAACATTCTCCCACTTAACATTATACATTGTAAATCAACCCATAGGAAATCAAATGAAAAATAATCAGGCACTAGAAACAAGGTCCATGGCCTCTCTACGCCACACAAACTTCTCTATGCTCACAGGCTTGGTCAATGAATCTACAACATTTTCCTGAGTGTCTATCTTCTTCATCTCAATCTATCCATTTGCAACCAATTCTTGAACAAAGTGGTATTAAACATCAACATGCTTAGTCTAAGTATGATACATGGGATTCTTGGCCAAACAAATAGCACTCTGGCTATCACAACCAATCTGAATGATCCTGCAATCAAAACCAATACTTGTACATAGTCTTCTCAACCAAACTGTCTCCTTAGAAACATGAGCTGCAGCCATATACTCTACTTCTATGGTGGATAAAGCAATTGTGGGCTGCCTCTTACTCATCGAACTCAATACACCTCCATATAAAGTAAACACATAGCCACTAGTGGACCTTTGACTATCCAAGTCTCCTGCCCAATCTGCATCAAAAAAACCCTATATGTCCAAAGATTTATCAGTACTATCAGTACCAGAATAAACCAAACAATGATCAGGAGTACCTGTAAGATATTTAAACACCATCTTCACATAGTTCCAATGATGTCTACCAGGGTTAGACATAAATCTGCTCAAAACTCCCACTGCTTGGGCAATATCTAGTCTAGTGCAAACCATTGCATACATCAAACTCCCTACAACACTAGCATATGGCACATTAGACATATCCTCAAGATCATCCTCAGTCTTTGGACACATATCTAATGAAAGCTTAGTACCAATGGGTAAAGGACCTCTAACTGGGTTACAATCCTACAAACTAAACCTCTACAAAATAGTATTCATATACTTAATTTGTGACAGCCAAAGCTTTCTGTTAAATCTGTCCCTCCTAATCTCCATTCCTAAAATATACCTTGCAGCACCAAGATCCTTCATCTCAAATGCACCTGAAAGTTGGGCTTTAAGCTCACTAATCATACCCTTAGTATTGCTAAAAAACAACATGTCATCAACATACAAAGCAATAACCAGTATAGAATCATCAACACAATAAATGTAAACACAGTGATCCTCCTCACTTCTAACAAAATCTAATTTCAAAACAAATGAGTCAAACATTTGATACCACATTCTAGGGGGCTATTTTAGACCATAAAGAGACCTCTTTAACCTGCAAACCCAATGTTCTTTTCCTTTTACCTCAAAACCTATAGGTTGTTGCATATAAATTTCTTCTTCAAGATCTCCATGCAAGAACGCAATCTTAACATCCATTTGCTCAATCTCCCAATCATAATCTTAGCAATAGATAAGAGAAATCTAATATAAGTCAATTTAGCAATAGGAGAGGATATCTCACCAAAATCAACTCCCTCTCTCTAGGAGTAGCCCTTGGCTACCAGTCTAGCCTTGTACTTCTCCAATGACTCGTCTGCTCCAAATTTCTTCTTGAAGACCCACTTACATCCTATGGCCTTTCTTCCTTTGGGCAAACAAACAATATCCCAGGTGTTACAGGAGTCTAAAGCCATCATCTCCTCTAGTATGCCTAACTACCAAGACACTATCATCTACAGAAATAGCTTCCTTGTAGGATCTAGTTTAATCATTAGTATTCAATAAAGCATATACACAACAAAAATCTGGTGGGCTATACCTATCAACTAGATTCCATTATCTTGTGGATCTCCTCAAGGGTGGAGTAAGAGACTCTACTTGTTCTTCTGCATGATCATCTGCAACAACTTCTTCTATAACTATAGACTCATCTTCTTCAGAACTACTCAACTCTTCTTCTTCTTCACCCCCCAATCCATCATTCTATTCTTCCTGAGGTGCATCTTGCTACTCTAAATCAAAGTGCACCTTCTTTACCTTTTCTTCTTTTTCTTTTGGCTACTCATGTTCAGAAATAGCTCTAAGTTCCCTAGAAATAACATCTCTAGAAAAGATAATCTTGTGGGTTAGTGGATTCCAAAGCTTATAACCTTTCACATTATCACCACATCCAATGAATGTACACTTTTCATCCTTTGGATCTAACTTAGATCACTTTTCCTTAGGCACATTAACAAAAGCCTCATAGCCAGAAACCCTTAAATGTGAACAAGAAGGTTTCTTACCTATCCACACTTCATAAGGTATTGAATCAAGAGCCTTACAAGGAGATATATTTATCAAGTAGCAAGCAGTACACACAGCCTCTGCCCAAAACCATTTATCTAACTATTCATCACTAAACATACTTCTGGTCCTTTCCATAATTATTTAGTTCATCCTTTCTGCAACACCATTCTGTTGTGGTGTACACAGAGTTGTCTTTTGTCTGATTATACCTGCATGCTTGCAAAACTCATCAAATTCCTTAGAGCAATATTCCCCTCCATTATCAGATCTTAATATTTTTATCTTTAAACCTGATTGGTTCTCTACTAAGACTTTGAATTCCTTAAACTTAGTGAAAACTTTAGATTTATGTTTCATAAAATAAATCGATGTAAATCTAGATACATCATCAATGAAGGTGACAAAATAACAATATTTTCCAAGAGATTCATTATCCACAGGTCCAACACATCCGTATGAATAATTTCTAATTTCTCTTTTGCTCTATTGCTTCCTGAAGGAAATGATTTTCTATTTTGTTTACCAAACACACAATGCTCATAGAAATCAAAGTGCTCATCAAAATAAGAGAAACCATCCAACAATTCTTTATTCTTAATAGTTTTTAATACATTATTGCTTGTGTGGCCTAATCTGCGATGCCACAACATACAAGTGTTTTTAGAAGCCTCAAAAATATAAGAGGAATTACAAACTATAGTGGCTTCAAACTTAAACAAGTTCCCAAATCTCTTTCCTTTCGCTACCACCATTTTCCCTCTCACCAATCTACAAACATGCTTGTCAAATGTCACATGCATTCCCAAATCATTCAACTTTAAAATTAAAATTAGATTTCTAGCTAATCCAAGAACATGTAAAACACCAGGGATGGTTTTAATCCTCCCATCACTGAAACACAACAATACCTTTCCTTTCCTGACAATCAAAAATGAAGAGTTGTCACCAAGGTAGATATTACCTCCATCATATTCTTCATATGTGGAGAACCATTCCTTATGAGGGGTCATATGAAACAAGCATTCTGAGTCAACCAACTAGTGATCATTAAAAATAACATTACATCCATAAAGTAAAACATCTTCACCTACATTCAAGGACTTATCTGAAGCACTCTCCCACTGTTTCTTGGGGTTTCTACACTCCTTCACATGTCCTCTTTTACTGTAGTTCCAACACTTAACTTTGTTCTTTTTACTAGGAGTCTTAGACTGGTCCTTGGACTTGTCCTTAGCCCCTTTCTGATCTCCTTTTGGTCCCCTTTCCTTAGACCTTCGCCTAACACTGAGAGCATCCCCTGAGCTATTTGAATCATTTGTGCATTTACATGGCACAAAATGAGCCATCTTGCTAAACCTATCAACAATGACAAACACACTATCCACCCCTCTGGCTATCCTGGGTAACCCAAGCACAAAATCCATGCTGATACTTTCCCAAGGTCTATTGGGAATGGGCAGGGGCTGGTATAGACCTGCATTTGAAGACACACCTTTGGATCTTTGACAGATTGCACAACTAGCTACATATTTTCTCACATCTGATTGCACCTTTGTCCAAAAATAGAACCTTGTGACTTCTTCAAGTGTCTTGTCCAAGACAAAATGTCCTCCTAAAGAACCATTATGCTTCTCCTTGATGATGTTGTCCCACATAGAGCACTTAGGAACACACAACAAATTGCCCTTAAACAAGAGGCCTTCCTGCAAAACAAAATCTGCATACTCTCCATGGAATGTGTTAGCCAAGTTCACACAAACATCATAAGCCTCTTTGAAATCAGAATCTTCTTTATACAGCTCTTTGAAATAGTCAATACCCATGCTTTCTAATTGAATTTCCTGAACAAGAAGCAACCTCCTACTCAATGCATCAGCTACCTTATTAGAGACACCTCTTTTGTGCTTAATTGTGAAAGTATAAACTTGTAGCTGTTCCATCCATTTAACATGTCTATGGTTCAATTTTTCTTGACTGTTTAGAAAGCTTAAAGCATGATTGTCAGTAAATACAATAAATTCCTTGGGCAGCAAATAGTGTCTCCATTTCTTAAGAGCTTGCACCATTGCATAGAGTTCTAAGTCATAGGTAGAATACCTTTGCTTGGCTTCATTCAACTTTTCTAAAAAGAATGCCACTGGATGTCCTTCTTGGCTAAGAACAGCACCAATAGCTTGCTGACTTGCATCACACTCAACAACAAATACCTTATCAAAATCAGGGAGTACTAAGGTAGGTAACTCAGCCACCTTTGTTTTCAACAACTCAAAACTATCATCAGCTTCCTTTGTCCACTGGAATCTACATGTGACTCCACCCTTGATGGTGTTGAGGATGGGAGCACTAATGTGACTGAAACCTCTGATAAACTTCCTATAGAAAGTCGCCAATCCATGGAAACTTCTCACATCTCCCACTATTTTTGGGGTAGGCCAACTGAGAATAGCCTCAACCTTAGAGGGATCCATCTTCAAACAACCATTAGAAATGACAAATCCCAGGTATACAAGTTTAGTTTTCATAAACTCACATTTGTCTAAGTTGATCATCAACTTGTGTTCATGCAGCTTCTCTAACACCTGACCCACATGCTTCACATGGTCTTCCCTTGTCCTACTGAAGATTAGTATGTCATCAAGATAAACAATAACAAATTTACCAATGAATTCAACTAATACCTCATTCATCAAGCGCATAAATGTACTTGGTGCATTGCTAAGACCAAATGGCATAACAAGCCATTCATAAAGACCTTCATTGGTCTTGAAAGTAGTCTTCCATTCATCTCCCTATCTGATCTGGATTTGATGATATCCAGATTTCAAATCAATCTTTGAGTAATAGCATGATCCTCCTAGGTAATCCAAGAGATCTTCAATCCTTGGCATTGGAAATTTGTATCTTATGGTGATCTTGTTTATGGCCCTAGAATCTGTGCATAGCCTCCACTTTCCATCCTTCTTAGGAGCCAGCACACTTGGAACTGCACAGGGACTTAGACTCTTCCTAATCAGCCCTTTCTCTAGAAGATCTTGAATTTGCCTTGCCACCTCTTCATTTTGTTGTGGAGTCAGCTTGTATGCAGCCTTGTTAGGCAATGTAGCACTAGGTATTAAGTCAATTTGATGATTAATATCCCTCATGGGTGGTAAGGAGTTGGGAACTTCCTCTACCACAAGGTCTTGATACTTATCCAGAAGTTGCTGTACTTCCAATGGAATCTCCTTCTATTTTTGATCTTGCTGATCTGATCCACTCTTGGGCTTCATGACCAAGGCATACCCTTGGTTGTCATTCTCCTTCAAGATATTTAGGAATTCATTTCCATTCACCAACATGACACTGTTGTTATTTTCCTTTCCCCTGGGTTGCTCCAACAAAGGATCCATTTTGAATGGCCTTCCATTCTTAGTGATGACATAAGTGTTCTTCTCACCATCATGCTGAGCTTTAACATCATATTGCCATGGACAACCAAGAAGCAGGTGACATGCATCCATAGGGATGATTTCACATAGCACTTTGTCCTTGTAGTCACCAATTGCAAATTCAACCCAAGCTTGTTCCTCCACCATGAAACTTTGGTTCTTGTTCAACCAAGAGATCTTGTGAGGACTGATATGAGGTAGCCTCTTCAACTTGTACTTCTCAACCATCTCAATGGATACCACATTCTCAGTAGACCCTGAATCCACTATGATTTTGCAAAGTTTCCCATAGTCTAGGCCTTGGGTTCTAAAAAGATTCTTTCTCTAAGGGGGTTCTGGCTTCAATGGCATCTTCAACATAGACCTTTTTATCATCATACTTTCTCCATCTAGAACAGGTGCAGCACTTCCCATTGGTGAATTCACACCTTCACAGTCATCATCTTTCACTAACTGATTTCTCTTCCCACTGTCATGAGAGCTGTTGGCTTTACCTGGACATTTGTTCATTGTATGGCCAACTTGGTTGCAGCCATAACATCTTCCAGTGAAGACTCCTAGTCCTCTACCACCTCCACCATTTCTACCTCTACCATTATGATTTCTACCACCTCTGAAACCTCCTCTATGCTCTGTTGCTGATTGAGTTTCTTGTTGGCTGTTATTTTCAGTTTTGTTGAACTATCCACGGCCAAAATTGCCTCTACCTCTTTGATTTCTGCCACCTCTACCTCTGGCACTTTGATCACCCTTCTTTCTCAGTTTTTCCTCAGCTCTGGAAGCCAACAGGAAACATTCATCCACTGTCTTTGGTAACACCAAACTTATCTCATCTTGCAGATTGTATTTCAGTCCATTCAGGTACCTAGCCACCATTCCTTTTTCATCCTCATTATGATTGGCCCTCATACTGTGTCTATGAAATTCTTCTGTGTAGGCAGCCACATCCATGTCTTTTTGTCTCAAATTCTGAAATCTCCTTATGACTTGGATCTCATAGTCAGGTGGCATGAACTTGCTTCTGAGCATAGCCACCATTCTGCTCCATTTAGTGATGGGACTCTTCCCAATCTTCTCCCTCTCACTTTGCATATAGTTCCACCATACAAGTGCAGAACCTCTTAGCCTTGTCTTGGCAAATTTGACCTTTTTGTTGTCATTGAACTCCTTATAATCAAAAAAATTGCACATAGCTTCTATCCAATCAGTGAGAACATCTCCATCCAACTTGCCATGGAAGGTAGGCACCTCCATCTTGGAATCACCACTATCTCCATGAGCACCCTTAAGTGCATTCAAGAAGGCTTTCTTATCTGCAGACATATCCTGCTCCTGAGGATCCTCTTCTATCTCTGTTTCTTCATTTGTGTCTGAAGAACTTCCTTCTTCTTTGGTCTTACCTTTAGACTTCTTCTCTTCCTGCAATTTTGCTTCTTGCAGTCTTGCTTCAACCATCTCTTCCACCAACTTCTTGATGGCATCTTGACTCATTGTCTTGGGAGGCATTGTACTAGCCTCTGTTTCAATTTCCTCTTCTGACATACACTTGCTTCCAATCAGAATATTGGCTCTGATACCAATATGATGTAGAGGTATAGGTAAGATTGTATTAGCTCTACTAACTTTCTCCAAAGGTATACCAGGTGTTTGTGTTTACAAGCCTCACAAGGCTGCTACAGGAGTCAACTTAGCCTAAGATCACCCTCTGGTGTCATCCTTCAGACTATTCACCACTCACTTTGGGGAGTCACAGCTCAACCCAACTTAGAAGCACAACACACCCTTAAGAGCCCAACATCTACTACCAATACCCCTACCAACATAGGTAACAACATCCATTTATTATACACTTATCTTTGATATGCATGGTACAAGGTCACTGACCAATAAACTATGTTTTACTTCCAAACACAACAGTGGACAGCAAATTGAGTATGACTGTCATAAACAAGGTTCTAGGATAGTATTTAAGAGTAGGCTTAAGTCTTGTTTAATAACCTCTCAAGGTCTCCAATGGACCTCAACTCCAATTGCATACCTAGGTTCTCACATAACAACAACTATGCATCAAACTTGGAGGACAGCAAATTATTTTTGGACTGTTTTATGACAGTAGTCAAGAGTGTTTCACCTATACACAAGGGTTCAAACCTTCAACACTCTTCCAGAGACTTTAGATAACCACTAACATTGAATGCATATTCTCCATTAGGTGTGAAACAAAACAACCTTCTAATTGTTTGCAGGCCCCCACTGTATTTAAAGGTAGAGGATAGCAAATTGCTAGGTGACTGTCCTATGACAGTTTCAACATGACAGTTTTAGACCTTATGGATAACAAAGCCAATGCCAACTCCTTAACATCAAGGGTCTCCTCACAATAGAACATACACCTACACAAGGTCATGAAATTACTGACCAATACCATACCCCTGCATTTATCATGACAAAAAGCTTTGACTGTCTATGACTGTCATGAAAAGACAGCAATTCAAGAAGGTTAACTCCATAGACAAAAGAGACAATTAAAACCACCTTATGTGTTTATACTTGCACAAGTCCTACACCACTTGATTCATATTCAAATGCTCTTCAAGAAAAAGTACTTTCATCCATGCATGCCGTAATGCACCGTACTGTAGGTGTTAGAA
This sequence comes from Cunninghamia lanceolata, assembly GCA_027924645.1. Taxonomy (NCBI): domain Eukaryota; kingdom Viridiplantae; phylum Streptophyta; class Pinopsida; order Cupressales; family Cupressaceae; genus Cunninghamia; species Cunninghamia lanceolata. The sequence goes on from BSBN01000070.1 coordinate 1,513,054, forward strand.
GACAGCAAACTATTTTTTTTTCTTAAAACCAAGGTCTAAATGGCTAGTAATGGACAAAGAAATGCATCTAATATGACTGCACCAGATATACCAAGTCTTAGACTGGTCAATCTCCACCAGCAAACACCATTTCCAACTTGCATCTATCAAAACAAATTGCTGTTTTTGCTGTCATAACACAGCCACCTTTAATTTCTCAACTAGTAACCAATGATACTAGTTAGATTCATGCCTCATACTCTGCAGAGAAGGAGTTAAACTGCAAATCAAAAGAAAACACTAAATCTACCTTGTCTTCCTTCATCCCACCTAGAAATGGGCATCCATCATCAAAGGGTAGAGGAAGAACTAAGCATTTTATCAACAAACCCTAGCAATGGAGGGTTAGAAACCTATCTGTAGATAATGGAATCAAACAACACGATATAAATGTTTCAAAAGCTGAAAACCACTACAATGAAAGACAATTTGATCAACTCAAATAAATCTCAGACCATAACTCCTCTACAGGCCGTACCAGCCGTACAAGTTGCTGTTCTCACAAAAAAAACATAAAACACAGCTTTTTCTTTATGAAACTCCTCTCTTCTATATTATATTTTTGGCATGTTTTAACAACTGAAGTTTATAGGAAGTTCCAAAAACTCTTCCACTTCCCATTTGTCCGTACAACTGCCTAGGAAGGTAGAAAATCTAAGGAAAAGGCAGTTTTCTTCATAAGGAATAAGTTTCTAAAGAAAATTCCAAATTTCAAAAAGACAACTCCTAGAAAATAGGCCTAGATGAACTCCAAAGTAGACTAGTCAATGAAATGACTAAGTCTTTTATTTCAACACAACAAAATGGCTTTTAAAGCCTTAGAGGTAACTAACTAACATGAAAAAATTAACTAGAAAACAACACAAAACTGAGCTCCTGCACCACATAATCTTATGACAACTTGCAGTTGTCATAGATTCACTTTACATGCCAAATATAGTAGATTCCTTGAGGGAAAATGCCTACCGTCATTTACATTGATTTTTTTTACATTTGCCAACAGTAAATGTCACTCCGTAATTATCTTTGGTTACTCCAAAATTACCCCTGTCAGTGAAACTAGTACATCTCCTCATGGATAATTACAAAGTATATATAATAAGTGAAATAAATACAATATTGGGATTTACAAGGTTAATGGCACCTTATCCCAACAATCTGTTGTAGCCTAGAAAGCAGGCCTGTGAGCCCTTTGATTGTAGCTTGCATGTTTCCAACATATGAGCATTGTAATTCTTTGATATTCTAAATATATGAATCTTCCATTGCATTCTATGATTGTGTTGTTTTTATTGTGTTTACTCTAGTTGCATGGTTTGGATAGTTCATTCTATGAACCCTTCGACCGTGACTGCACCAAAAATTAATTATATAAGGTAGTTCCAAACGAAACCTTATCGGTCAATAAGGCCTTGCCCCTATAGAATCTGCCCCAGATAGTTCCACCCGAAACCTTACTGGGCAGAACCGTACCGTTCAATAAAGTTTCAGGTGGAATTGTCTATGTGGCATCCTATGTGGGACTCCACCCCCCCTTCCCCACAATTTTCAAAAAATTTCATCTTCTGCTAGTAATTTCTACCATTAAAATACATTTTTAAAAATAATTGATGAATACCCTTTTGTAGTGCTCAGAACATAGATTGTAGAAGTATTTTTTTTATTTTGATTATTTTTATTATATATATTTTATATTTATTGTAAGTAGGTTTTTCCCATTAAACATCAAGCTGATTAGAAAATAAATATTAATAGGTAAAACCTATTCAAAAATTTTGAAAAACACATGGTTCACTAGAGAATGGAATCCTTTCCAAGAGGGTATTTTATTTTTAATTATATAATGTAAAAAAGTTGATGTCCCATGGAAACTACTATGTTCTGATTAAAATTGACTTTAAAAAAAAATTTTAAAAAAACTATCAAAAATTAAAAATTTTCTTACCATGCACTAGATATTTGAGTTGGATAATTAGGAAAAAAAATTTGAAAGAAAAAAAATTTGCTACATTTTTCTTGACGTCCCGTCGATGTCACTTTTTTTGAAAAATATAAGCATTTAAAATTCATCAATTAAATTTATAAAAACAATATCCACCTATTTTTTAAAAAAATTTAAAAATTATAAGCGTAAACTACATCAAAAATTGTACATTTCATTAGTTTATGTCATTTTAAAATTCAAAACATACATATGACTTTTTTGACGTTTAAGTTGGAAAAATATGTGTGTTGGTCTTCCGTTTATAAAAGTGTGACACAGTTCTGAACCAAAGTCCCTACAACATTATACATCAAATATGCAATCAATATAATGAAGAAAATGAAGTTATTTTTAAGGCTTCATTTACAAAAAGGTTGTGTTAAAAACATGACCTAATTAAAACTTGAGATTGGAAACTAGTGCAAAGTAAAATAAAAATAGAGATTGAAGAGAAAGATAGGCATCTCATGGGTAGATGAATTGCACCCTAAAGGAAATTCACAATATAAAATGCGTTTGTGTATGTTAGAATCAATATGGGAACATTTTGATAATGAATTTATATTATTTGAGGGTGGAGCTCATTACCTAGATCCAATAAAGAGGATCTCAATTTAATAAACCAAGCAATACTATAGATAATTTAGGTTCTATTTAAAAATTAAAAAATGGAACTAACTATTATATTTGAGTCAAGTGAAGTTTTAATTTTTAAATGATAGATAAAATAGACTTCAAAGCTTGGTGACAATATATAAAACTTAAAAACAATATTATTTGTAAAATAACGGATTAGATCAATTGCCATCATGTTAACAAGTGACAACATCCTCTAGCATTATAACATTTTAGGAAAACTATTACAATCTTTTAGTTCTAATGACAACATTTAATAAAAATAAAAGTTGGGACACATTATCTTTATGTCATGCCCCATTTCTATAAACAAACTTGTTTCATCCATTACTTCAAAGACATCTACTTAGAAGAGAAATAACTATGATGATTATGAAGTTCTAACAAGCTTAGGAGAATGAGTTTACTCCCTGCAATAAATTATGATTTAAAATGTTAATATTATTGTGTTAATAGACTAACTACTTGTTGTGTACATGAGGTGTATGCAGGGACAAAGTTTTGCCCTCCAGAGAGGAGGGAGAGCATCACTAAGGAGAGGGAATTAGATCACGAGAAATAAGTGATTAATGTGCCATTAGGGAGTCCACACAATTTTCATGTAAAGGCTACGTCATTGTGGTGAACATTTTAGTCTACATATTTTCAGTTAGGATAAGCAGTGCCTTGATGTCAATGTGGTCTTTTTATTAAAGTATGTTAAAAAAAAATATCGTCAGATAGATGAACTTATCTTCCATGTTGACATTCCTTAAATTTGTACTTGTTTCTACTTGCAAAGTCAACTTGAGAAGCCAACCAATCAAGTCTATTCGCTCAAAGCATCTCTAGTATGGCAAATTGGCTTTTTGAGACACTTAGGTTGTCTTTGTGCCATCAAACGCAAAATAGAGAATTTAATATTCTTTTTCCTTACTTATAAAAAGTTAGCCCTAGGTAATAAATAGCTATCTTCAACTATTAAGTATAATATATATATATATATATATATATATATATATATATATATATATATATATATATAAAGAAGTATTTTAATTATTTTTTGCATTAGAGAAGACCCCTTCGTAACCTCCTAGATTTTAGGAGAGTCGAGGAGGGGCACTGCCTTCCCATGTCACCTAAATGTAGGCATGCCAAGAAGCTGCGGAGTGGGGGGTAAGCAGTCACTTCTTGAAGGAAAGAGAAGATATCTCTTTAAAAAGAGAGTAGAAAGAAGGAAAAGACATAGGGAGGATAGGCGAGAGCTTAAGGGGAACAATATAAAGAATTTGTTTTGAGTATGTTTCTTTAAAACCAGAGGGTGTACAATGTTAAAGCAAGTAATAGATCTACATAAGGTGGAGGATGAAAGAGGGAGTGGAAGTTTCCATCTCTAGTAATCTCAAACAGTTGTCACCATCACGTTCTCTTCTATCTTATTACTAGATTAATTGTCGACCATAACTAGTATGAGGTTTACCATTGATATGCCTATGAAAGGCTGATAACTTTTTTATTTCAAACTATTGATATGCCTGTGAAATGCTGATAAATTTTATATTTCATACTATTGATATGCCTGTAAGATGTCGTTAATCTTTTACTAAACTGTTGTAAGCCTATGAAAGGCCGATAATTTTTATATTCATTCTGTTGATATGCCTATAAAAGGACAATAATCTTTTAATTCTATTGATGAAAGTCTGAGTAAGGCTGATAGTATCATTAAGGATGATATAATCATATTGTTGTCAAGCCTGAGTAAGGCCAATATAATGATATTGTTGTCAAGCCTGAGAAAGGTTGATGTTATCATATGGTTGTAGAGCCTGTGTATGGCCAACATTGTACTGTTACTGAGCTTGTGTATGGTCAACATTCCTATGCTTACGGCAAAAATCATTTCAAAACCTATAATTTTAATGCTTTCGTTAAACCAAAATAAGGTTGGTATTCTAAAGTCTACAGAGATCATGCATGTGTATGGCCATTATTATCATGTTTTACTATGAGCCTTATGAGGTCGAAACATTATTACCCTATTGTATGAGATTGTTATGTCAGAAAATGTCTCCCTAGACTTTTTCCCTCCTACGTTTAGCTCCCGAGTCCCTTGTTTTATATCTTGCATGATCATTTGAGCTCTCGAAAAGAAATGGCCTGAAACCCATGTCAAATAGGGCTTGAGGTACATTGTGTGCTTTAGACTTGACCTAAAAAGGGGACCTCAAACACGAGCACTTGCCCTTGTCCTGCCCTATTTTAGATAGGTCCCAAATTTGAATGTCAATTATGTGACCGTTAATTAGGTACCATGCTGACATCTTAAGTTTGAAATACAAAATTCTTAGTGAGAATGTGTGTTGTTACATATATAAGCATGTTTAGGGTTTTATTTGCAAACTAGAAGATGATTATGAACTTTTGGCAAACTTATGATTTTAGAGCATTCAAGATATTCATTGTTGCAGAGTAGAGCATTGTTATTGTGTTTGTGATTGTAGATTTAGCTTCATCTTCTCATGTGTTGAAGGATCTTCATCTACATGCGAGCTACAACTCCAAGGTGATATCTATTTGTGTTTGAATCATTTATCATTTGGTTTTTCCTCTATCTTGCAGGGATACATACTCTTTATCTGGCAATGGTGTTTGGAAGACTTGAATGTCCTTCCAGGGCTTGACTAAGGAAAGCTCCTAAACACCACAACCCCCAACCACACTCCTTGTGATTGTAGGTTACATGTATCAAATTTTACAGAGAGGAGTTACAGAGGAAGGTTGCAAAAGATAAGGATTCAAGATCCAAGGAAAAAAGCAAATCAGAGCATTTTCAGGACATGGACGCCTAGGGCAATGTCCTCCAGAGTTTCAGACATAGGAATCTTTTTGACAATGACGATCAATATCTGAAGAAGCCTCAACATCCTGAAGAACATCCTACCTTGGACTAGGGCACCTAGGGCAGTGTCCTCCACATCTCCCATGATAGAAATAGATAGAACAATAATTATCAGTGCCAGAAGGAATTCTACATTTCCTGAATAAAATTGTACCTTGGACTTGGGTGCCCAAGGCAATGTTCATGAATATTCTAAATCACGAACTTTGAAAAATGTTTAGTATCTAATATTTGTATACTATCTTAGTCTATGAGCATTTGTCGTAATTTACCAGTTTGCTTATTATTTTGTTTAATTAGGGTTTTGGGAATACTTGAGCATTAAATTAATACATTAATTGACAATTTCTGAATTTTCACATCGTTCCAAGTGACAACCTAACCTATAGGTGAATCCTCTTGCAAAAGTGTGATTCAACTCAGTTGAAATGTCCTTGAATGTTTGTAGTGAAAGGAGGATACAAACCCCATTCAATCAACCCTACAACTCACCTCCTCCTTTTTCCAATTAAACATTTTGGTGAACCCATGTTTATTTGAATTTTGCAACTTGTTGAGTGTTGTACTTTAGATTTGCATTCATTCATTTAATTTCATTTGAAAATTTACAAAAAAAAAAGAAAATTTTGAAAAAAAATAGCATTTTAGCTTGCACTTTGACATAATTTGAATTAATTTTCATTAAATTTCATTTAATCTTTGATATTTTCATTGGATCTGATTTAATTTACATCATCATTAATTAGTTATTTGCATTGCATTTTCATGCTTAAATTGTTAAAAATTGCATGAAATTGTGCATTTTTCATATAATCTAGTTTTTGTATTAGCTAGGGGTTGTGGTTAAAATCTTGTTTCATATTTTACTTCTATTTTAAACACTCTTTCAAATCTGATTTTTGACTATAGTGTTTCATCATAGCATATTTTTTGCATCTAAATTTCACACTTAGGGTTTAAAATCTTGCATTTTCACTAGATTTGGCCTTGTAATCCATATAGAATTGCACTATAGGTGTGTTGTGAAGGACATTGTTGTATTATTGGACTGACATAAGGATTATTATTCACTGCCCCTCATCAATTTCCTTACAACACCTCCTCTTTTGAGCATTTGCATTGAAAATTAGTGAAAAAAGTGCATATTTGAGGTGTATTTCAATAAATATATCTGGTTCTTTGGGTTTGTTATAGTATTTTGTGCATTGAGTGTTGTATGCTTTTGCATGAGTCTTATAACCCACTTCCCTAATAGAAATATCCCTCTAAGAATAAGTATTAGACTAATGGGTTCGAGTGCTCCTAATAGTAACATTGTACCAACATCGGGTAGTCCACTGAATAACTACTTTACAAAAGGTGAAACACAAATCTTGCAAGACATCATACCACCTACAATGGAAGAGAAAGTATTTCATGATTTTGATGATACCATTGAGGTGATATCCCATGTACCTGATGAACAAATAGACAAATTTGATAAATAACTAGCTGATTTTCAAGCATTCATAGAGAAAGAAAGGATAGGGGCAAGTGCAAAAAGATGGGGGGCCAAAAAGGGGTCTTAAGTGGCCACTTTTTTTCTGAAATCAGGAAATGTTGGCCTTGGATGAGAAATTGAGCATAGTTACACTCAAAATTTGGAGATGCAACCAAAACAATGTTCGTAGTACTCCGAGTCTACTTTCTAAACTACTATTTTTTTTTTAAATGGTATAGATTAAGAGGTTCAAAAAAGGGAGCCACAGAAATTGGTGTTGTTTCTGTCAAAAAAACATAACATAGCATGTTTTGTGGCTCCCTCAAAAGGTCAACTTTTTTTTGGTATTTTTAAAATCGCTTCAGTGAGAAATTAGCTTACAGCATGTAGTTTATGCTCGATTTTTCTAATAATTTTTTGATGAATATTTGATTTTTTACTAATTTTCAAAGTGGACACATCCTAAAAAATAGAATTTTGGCCGTGCTACCCCTATAAATTTTGAAAACTAATTGAAAATCATTTTTTTTCTTTTTTTAATATGTGTAGAAGGGATTCTAGTTTCTAAAAATGTAATTTTTTTAAAATTTCAATGAATGGTTAATTTACAATGATAAAAAGACCGAATAGTGGTTTTTGCCCAAAAATGGACACACAAACAAAAGAAATTAAAGATGAAAGGCTTAACATTGTCAAAATGTGAAAAAAATCACATCGTCAAATAGCTAAGAGAAAGCCTAACATTACCCAGGTGTTCGATTTGTTTGACCTTGAAACACGTACAAATTTGAGGGTTAGCATGAACGAAATTATGTGAAATCCTGTAGAATATGGAAAAACATGTCTCTGGACATTAGGAAGGAACTCCAAGCCTTTGGGTTGGAAATCCAAAGCAAATCCCAAGCCTAAGGCTTGGGATTCCCAAATCAAAACATAACGCGAGCACGTTATAACGCACTTGCATTATGTTTTACTTTGCATTTTTCCTTTTCCGCAAAAGTTTGTGCACTATTTGTCATGTTTGACATAATGTGAGCGCATTAAACGCACTCACGTTACATCCCCGTTGAATTTTTTGATGTCCAAGGTTTTTAATCATGTATGTATGTATGCATGTATGTATGCCTATATGTATGTATGTATCTATGTATGCCTATATGTATGTATGTATAGTGTCGAGGGTAGAGGAGGGTAGAGATGGGGGTGAGCCAGATAGGGGAGGAGAGGGGTGGATAAGGATTGAGTGATTAAGGTTTAAGGATGAGGGTTGAGGGTTTAGGGATAGGATTTAGAGTTTAGGGATAAGGGATTAGAGTTTAGGACCTTGAGGGATTAGGGTTTAGGGTTGAGGCTTTAGTGATAGCATTTAGGGTTGAGGGTCAAGGGATTAGGGTTAAGGTAGAGTGTTGAGGGTAGAGGGATTACGGATGGGGTTTAGGGTTGAAAGTTTAGGGTTGAGGGATTAGGGTTTAAGGTATAGTTTTGAGGGTTGAGGGTTTAGGGATAGGGTTTAGGATTTAAGGTTTAAGTGTTGAGGGTTGAGGATTTAGGGATAGGGTTTATAGTTTAGGGATAAGGGATTAGGGTTTAGGATTTAGGGATGTACAATTAAGGGGTACCATAAATAAACTAGAATTTAGGAAGGGTTGGGAAAATTTTGTGAAACATCATTGGTTAGAGATTAGAGATTTTGTTGTGTTCAAGTACATATCCAAGTCATAATTTAAGGTTAATATATTTCAAAGAACAGGGTGTGTGAAAAACATCAATGCTCTTCGGCTTATGAATACCAACATTGATACAGATAAAAGATGTCCTTCTTCTAACAGAGTATGCAGTTCAAGTCAACCAATGGGCAACAAGTTGTCGAATGAGTTGGTTTAATGGGCGTGCCTCCTTCTTCAAAGTTATGCTTGGATACTTTACACAAAAACTGGTAACTCTATACATTATTTTTCATTCTTTTATTTCTTTTACATTGTTAAGAACTTGTAAAATCTAATTGTAATGTGTTTATGGCAGCACATTCCTCCTACATTTGTTTCACAATTTATAGACAACATAGACAAACATATGGTGTTGCAAGGCCTAGGTGGGCAGGAGTGGGATGTACAATTAGGGGGTACCATAAATAAATTGGAATTTAGGCAGGGTTGGGGAAATTTTGTGAATCATCATGGGCTAGAGATTGGAGATTTCGTTGTGTTCAAGTACCTATCCAAGTCATATTTTAAGGTTAAGATATTTAAAAGAACAGGTTGTGTGAAAAATATCAATGCTCTTCAGCTTGTGAATACCAACATTGATACAGATAAAAGATGCCCTTCTTCTAACAGAGTATGCAGTTCAAGTCAACCGATGGGCAGCAAGTTGTCGAATGAGTTGGTTTAATGGGCATGCATCCTTCTTCAAGGCCTAGGTGGGCAGGAGTGGGATGTACAATTAAGGGGTACCATAAATAAACTAGAATTTAGGTAGGGTTGGGAAAATTTTGTGAATCATCATGGGCTAGAGATTGGATATTTTGTTGTGTTCAAGTACATATCCAAGTCATATTTTAAGGTTAAGATATTTCAAAGAACAAGGTGTGTGAAAAATATCAATGCTCTTCAGCTTATGAATACCAACATTGATACAGATAAAAGATGCTCTTCTTCTAATAGAGTATACAGTTCAAGTCAACCGATGGGCAACAAGTTGTCGAATGAGTTGGTTTAATGGGCATGCCTCTTTCTTCAAGGCCCAGGTGGGCAAGAGTGGGATGTACAATTAAGGGGTACCATAAATAAACTAGAATTTAGGCAGGGCTAGGAAAATTTTATGAATCATCATGGGCTAAAGATTGGAGATTTTGTTGTGTTCAAGTACATATCCAAGTCATATTTTAAGGTTAAGATATTTCAAAGAATAGGGTGTGTGAAAAATATCAATGCTCTTCAGCTTATGAATACCAACATTGATACAGATAAAAGATGCCCTTCTTCTAACAGAGTATGCAGTTCAAGTCAACCGATGAGCAGCAAGTTGTTGAATGAGTTAGTTTAATGGGTGTGCCTCCTTCTTTAAGGCCCAAGTGGGCAGGAATGGGATGTACAATTATGGGGTACCATAAATAAACTAGAATTTAGGCAGGGTTGGGAAAATTTTGTGAATCATCATGGGCTGGAGATTGGAGATTTCTCTATGTTCAAGTACATATCCAAGTCATATTTTAAGGTTAAGATATTTCAAAGAATAGGGTGTGTGAAAAATATCAATGCTCTTCGGCTTATGAATACCAACATTGATACAGATAAAAGATGCCCTTCTTCTAACAGAGTATGCAGTTCAAGTCAACCAATGGGCAGCAAGTTGTCAAATGAGTTGGTTTAATGGGTGTGCCTCCTTCTTCAAGGCCCAGGTGGGAAGGAGTGGGATGTACAATTATGGGGTACCATAAATAAACTAGAATTTAGGCAGGGTTGCGAAAATTTTATGAATCATCATGGGCTGGAGATTGGAGATTTCACTGTGTTCAAGTACATATCCAAGTCATATTTTAAGGTTAAGATATTTTGTTGAAGCAATGGAAGAAAATCAAAATTGTAAGTCTAATTTAATTTAAATTTCAACTTTCAAAGCAGGCATTTGAATTGTAGCTTTACCTAGAGGATTGGTATAACAAAAACTTAATTATGTTACAAGACTTTCTTTGAAGAACCCTGGACATTATGGACCCTATCATCTAGAAAAGCACATGACAGTGAACTCTACCCCACCTTTCAAATTAGATATTTACCTTTTTATTCAATGAAAATGAAGTCACAGAATGTAAACCAACCATGCATACTAGTAAGATCAAATTCTCTGCCTTCTATTCTTATTACTCTTACTTTATTAAGAGAAGAGTGTCAAAAAGAATGGGTTTAATTGTAACCTAACATAAGGCAAAGCAATTTATTATTACATTTTTTTGAGGGATCTCTAATAGTCTAATATAATGTAGTCTTCTATAATATGAACATTTGCATTTGTGTGAATGCTAAGCTTTAATATAGTAGAGTATTAAATCAATGCAATCAGCTATTTATTGGGTTAAAATAACTTAGTTTTTGTAATGGTTTGGGAATACAGGAGTTTCCAAAAATAGGTGAATGTCCTCTACAATTACCAAGAGAAAAAAGTTTAGTAGTTCTTGTGGATAGAGCCAGTAAACAATGGGAGATTATTTGTCTGTTTCATAACAATATACCTCCCCTAAGTGCAAGGTGGACAGCAAGAAAAATAGATGTACCCCAATGCAAAGCTTTTCTCATAATGATCATCCTTTGATTTCAACTGTTAATTACTCATTGTGGATATACCATACGCAAAGCTTTTCTCATAGTGTGTATACCTATTGGCATAATGAACCTCAGATGGGCAGAAAAACATGCCATAACATTACTAACATTAAAAAAGTTCATAGCCATTTTTCTAACATATTCTTGCAACTCATATATCTTTAAGAGAAGAGTGTCAAAAATGATGGGTTTAACAACCTAACATAAGGCAAAGCAGTTTTGTTGGGTTTAGGGATAGGGTTTAGGGTTAAGGGTTGAGGGATTAGGGTTTAGGGTTGAGGGATTATGGTTTAAGGTATAGTGTTAAGGGTTGAGGGTTTAGGGATAGGGTTTAGGGTTGACGGATTAGGGTTTAGGGTTGACGGATTAGGGTTTAATGTTGAGAATTGAGGGTTTAGGAATAGGGATAGCATTTAGGGTTTAGGGATGAGGGATTAGGGTTGAGGGATTAGGGTTGAGGGTATACAATAAATAAACTAGAATTTAGGCAAGGTTGGGAAAATTTTGTGAATCATCATGGATTTGAGATAGGAGATTTTGTTGTGTTCAAGTACATATCCAAGTCATATTTTAAGGTTAAGATATTTCAAAGAACAGGGTGTGTGAAAAATATCAATGCTCTTCAGCTTATGAATACCAACATTGATACAAATAAAAGATGCTCTTTTTCTAACAGAGTATGCAGTTCAAGTCAACCAATGGGCAGCAAGTTGCTGAATGAATTGGTTTCTGATGGGGAAAACAACAATGATGTTGAATCAATGGAAGAAAATCAAAATTAGGGTTGAGGGATTAGGGTTGAGGGTTGAGGGTTGAGGGATTAGGGTTTAGGGTATAGGGTAGAGGGTAGAGGTTTGAAGGCTGAGGGATAATGGTCAAGGTTGAGTGTCCAAGGTTAAGTGTAAAGGGTATATAGGGTTCAAGGGTTTAAGGTTTGAGGGATTAAGGATTTAAGAGTTGAGGGATTAGGGTTTAAGGCATAGTGTCGAGTGTAGAGGTTTTAGAGACAAGGTTTATGGTTGAAGGTTTAAGGGTTGAGAGTTGAGGTTTTAGGGCTAAGGGTTAAGGGATTAGGGTATAAGGTATAGTGTCAAGGGTAGAGGATTTAGTGATAGGGTTTAGGATTTAAAGTTTAAGGGTTGAGGGTTGAGGCTTTAGGGATAGGATTTAGTGTTTAGGTTAAGTGAGACACCTAGATGACTAAGGATAGATGAAGAGGTAGACAAGGAATGACTGAGAGACCTAGAGAGGGGAGAGGTAGAGAGGTGAGTGGGAGATAGCGGTGAGAGATAGAGAGGTGAGGGGAGAGATAGAATAAAATGAGAGAGTGAAGTTGAAAACTTGAGGGAAAGATGGGTAAGGAGGAGGGAGAGAGGTGGAGAGTGTCGGAACTAAAAATTCCAACTATTTTTTGCAAAATATTTCAAGCTTTTTGTATGCAAAATCAATTTTAACACCCAGAAATTCATCTTTGCACATCGACACGAGGGCTTTACTTTGAAGAGTTACATTTTGGAGCCTGCTCATTTCCATGCAAAATCACTTTGTGACCTTACATACCCATCGTACGTGAGTACACATGTCCAATTTTAGCTTCCTATGATTAGATTTGATCAAGTTTTGAAGAGTCAAGTTGAAGGGTTTTAGAAAAGTTGGTTGTTTACACAGTGCAAAATCAGTCAGGGAGGCCAACTTTGGAGCTTAATATCTTGTAAATAGATGATGCTCACAATGAACCAATTGGTGCCCTTGATTCTCCCCACCTTGATAGGTCTTCATGCAAATTTTCAGAGCTTCAGGACACCATTTGATAATTTTTCAAAATCAAAACCAAATGAGTTCTGCATAGTTTTCTGACTGCATTCCCAAAACAGCTACAAAGTGGTCAATTTTGATTTTTAATATTTTTATGAAGAAGAGGACTTATGAAGAACCCTTTTACGTATATGTTCATGGAACCTAAATAAACTAGTCCCCATGACAGTAGTTCCCCAAAATCTGATTTGATATTTTTCTAAAGGGGCAAATTGGCAAGTTTTAGTTTAGTTTAAATAGTTGGAAAAACAAGATGAGTGAGCTACTTTGACTATGAGCAGCTTTTAATCCTAAAAACTTGATTCTAAACCATTTGCTATATTGGATTCTTGGGTCAAAAATCTACAAGTCTGTGCGTTTTCATAGACCTAGGAAAAGTTTTGATCAGTTTTTCAAGCTAATTCTGGAGGCTACTGGGCTTATTTTGCTCACATTATAGAGTGCCCAAAAGCAGATTTTGGTGATTACCCCATTTGTTTGTTCATCTCAGAAGCAATTCATTTTTACATCCTCGCTCCAAGCTACCACATCAAAGGGCTACCAAATTTTTTTCAAGTCTGTTCAAATCTAGTTTAGTTATCTCTATTACGAGATCAAAGAAGGCTTGTTATTTGAAGAGACTACAGAAAGCAATGATGTATACAGAGAAAATATGAAAACATATAAAACCTTAATATCGGACAAACTCTACAGCATCAGTGGGACACCATATTCAGTCTCCCCCATACCCCGAGCAGAATGAATCACTTTGGCTTAATAAAATAAAGGTATTTCTGATTTGATAACGTAAGGGAAAATAAAAGCAATGTGCAAATAATTTTATTTTTTTTTACTACAGGGAAGTGAAATGTAAATTTCACATTTTTATCGCCGAGAGTATACCATATCGGTGGAAGGATTATAAAAATTTCCCCGATGTGCCAATTATTGTGGGCCCCAAGTATTACATAAAATCAGTGGAGATGGAAATATAAAATATTTTTGGGGAAATATATTAAAATCATTATGTTAAAAATTCTCTTGAGGGGAAATTATTTTTCATTCTAAATATTTTCTTTGCCAATCAAAAGTGAAAACATACTAGTGAAAACCTAGACTCAGTTAGTAAATATTTATCTGCTAGGCTATATTATGTCGGTGGAATTATTTGTTGACTTCCCCCGATGCCTGATGAAGTGAGCTATGATGAAAGCAAATAAAATTATCATGGAGGCATATGAGGAATAAAACACTTTTAAGCAACTTGTTAACCTATCAAATATTATTTTCCTAAGGAGTGATATATCTACACCAAGAAATCTGGCAGATAAATATTATCTTAAGATGGAAAATGAGTGAAGTATTATTTAATGTTAGAGGTCAAATATTTCAGAGAAAACAAACCAATGGATAAATATTTAACCTAAAAATTCAAACCACCATATGAAATATTTTTCACGAAAGATTAATCATTTTTCACGTCAACATAAAAATATAATTAAGAGATGGAATGTTGATTAAAGTTTAGTGAAATATTTCATTTTCATAGAAGTGCCAAAAGAATTAAACTGCTTAATTATTTTCTCTCCCGGATATAATTAATCAATTAAATATAAAGGGTACACAGGTGAATATTTCTACTAAAGAGAAATAATAAGGTAAGAGGGATTAATATTGGAGATAATTAAATGAAGGATGAAACATAGTATTGGCAAACCCTAAAATAGTTTCCCAATAAGTGAAACCTTTTACTGGAGAAATTGAATGAGCCATGGATTATCAGGGTGAGTAGTTATTACATCACGGGTAAATGAAACCACAAAAGTGAAATTATTTGACTATACTTTATAGTTGGCAACTATACCAAATGAGGAATATTTTCTAAAAATATTACAAAGGGAAAAATAATTTTCCAATGGATAATTATTTTATTGGGAAAATATTTTGGGAAGATATAAAAGATTTTCACTAGGGGAGAGGATTTTTGAGAAAATTTTCACTTGGGAATAAAATGTTTTCTGGAGGAATTGATTAGATAGGTAATTATTTTACCTAATGTATATTTTATATTCAAATACACATGATGAGTAGCGGACATTTTCACTCCAAAAATTTATTATTTTGATGAATAAATATAAAAGGTGAAAATATATAAAGAGGGAAGGAATTATTTTGATAATGTAAAAGGGATAATACTATCGGGATAAATATTAAAAATATCTTGGCAGGAAACCTAAGTATTTTTTCACTTAAGGGGTTACAAGGTGAAAATTATTGAGAATATTTTTACCCAAAGTGAAATATACTCCGGGAAGTACAATGGAGCAAATCATTATCTAAAGATCAAAAAGCCAAATTAAAATGTTTAATTTATCAAACCCTACTAATCAAATATTTTAAATTTTCCATGGAATCAAATGTAATAATTATGGAAAACCCTAAAAGGAATATTAAAATTAAACATTTGGGTTTTATAAAGTGACACCAAATGATAAATTTAATTATCTCCCGCAAACTAAACCCTAAATACATATTAATGGGAAAATTGTGACTAATGAAGGAAACATCAATCATTCGTCAAAAGGTTGATCCGTTCACAAGGTAAGTATATTTAATTAAATGATTTATCTAATAAATGATTTGATTTTTTTTTTACAGGATTATGATTAATATAATAAAGTGATTTCAAGAAGAGGATCGAATTAACAGAAGATAAAATGTTTCAAGCCGGAGATGAAAGAATGCAGTTGTGAAGATTAAATACTTTCCTGGATGATTAATTATTTTCTTATCAAGTGAAACCATATATCTATTATATCAGTTATTTAAACCGCAAAATGAATGTAACGGGTCTGAGGCTTGTTGCATCTCTTTAAATAGAGATCCCAGTACCCGGAATAGGGAGTTAGAATTAGATTAGAAATAGATATTTTTACAAAAAGACAATTGAAACATTTTAGGATTAGATTAGGTTAGATTTGATGCAATCTGATGCAAATTTGATCCTTCTATGCAATTTCGTTCTGAGAAAGGCTATGGTGCATGATACATTCTGAGGCAGCAGTTGAGGATTCAAATTTGAAATACATTGTGATGGTATCATCTGTTTGTTGTTTTTAATTCAATCAATTTAATTATCTCCATGTCATTCATTTTCTGAATATTCAATTTGAATGTGTTAAGGATATGTTCAAATTGTCTGGTTACATTTGCTAATTCAGTATAGTTGATTTGATTGGTTTCTCAAGGAGAATTAAATCCTTTCTCATCAATTATAGTAATCTTAGAATGTTGAATGGATTACTAAGTACGATTAATTGATTAGGGTTATTAATTTGTCTCCAGAGTTGATCTAATTTATTATTTTGCAAAGTTCAATTGGTTCTTTCCAGAAAGATTAAAATCCTTTTAATATTTTGCATTTAATGCAATTATGTCCTTTGGATTATTAAGAAAGAATTAATAATTTCTTCCTTGCATGTTTGTACAAGTTGCAAACAGTTATATGTGCCAATCAGATCGAGTTATTACCTGATACAAGTTATTTGTTTCTGACATCCTGACTCTGTTGCCCAAATGGACAAAGCACCAGTCTAACTATTGATTCATTTTATGTTTAAAATCTTTACTCTATTTTATTGCTATATTTTAGATTCATTTCATGTTAGATGTTATTTATTTCTGTTAGAATTTAGATTAAATCATTTGCTTTCTTTAGAAATAGTTTACAATATCTCATCTGATTTACAAGTATGCCATTGTAATTGGATAAACTAGCAGCAAACCAACATTGATTTAATCATACAACCTACTTTGATAATTAAAGGTTCACCCGCCTAGGTTTTAGCAGGACCTAAAGTGCAGGAAGTTGATCGTTAAGGTCAAACTCCAGTCGTTGGCTCAAAAACATTGTGGATTTGACCATAGGGCTTGGCATCCCCTTAGAATCCACAACCTGCATTTTTGAGACCTAACAGAGAGGAAGGGAAATATCTAGAGAGCCCTGAGAGATATACAAGCGAGAGACCTACAACCTAGGGAGAGAGTGGTGAGAGAGATAGGGGAGAGAAGGAGGTGAGGCAGATAGGGGAGGAGAGGGGTGGATAAGGGTTAAGGGTTTAAGGATTTAGGGTTTAAGGGTCAAGGATTTAGGGTTTAATGGTTGAGGTATTAAGGGTCTAAGGGTTGAGGGATTAGGGTTTAAGGTATAGTGTCAAGGGTTGAACCCTAATCCCTCAACCCTCGACACAATACCTTAAAACCCTAATCCCTCAACCTTGGGGTTTAAGGTATAGTGTCGAGGATTGAGGGATTAGGGTTCAACCCTCGACACTATACCTTAAAACCTAATCCCTCAACCCTAAACCCTAATCCCTCAACCCTTAGACCCTTAATACCTCAACCCTTAAACCCTCAACCCTTAAACCCTAAACCCCCTTCAACCCTTCAACCCTTCAACCCTTAAACCCTAAACCCTTAACCCTTAAACTGTCAACCCTTATCCACCCCTCTCCTCCCCTATCTGCCTCACTCCCATCTCTCCCCTATCTCTCTCACCCCTCTCTCCCTAGGTTGTGGCGGTGCTTACCTAGGGTTAGGGTTCTGAATCGAGCTTGCAAGCCTATATTTTTAATTTTTCAAACCCTTAATGCCTTAGGTTATTTTTTTTTCCTTAGCCTTTTGCATTGTTTTTTTCTATTTTGATGTTCACCTCCTACAGCAGGTTCCCGGTTGTTAAGTTTCATCTTCATGCCTTTGTGCTCATAGGTTGACCGGCCCCCATGCAATATTTCACCGCCTTTTCCCATCGCACTTAAGGAAAAAATGCTAAGTTTTTGTATGTACAAGTGTAAATGTATGTTGGCAGGCCTAAAAATGCATATTGGCTTTCAAAAAATGGAATAATTCAGTTGTATACATTTCATAGTGCATATCAGGTCTAAAAAGGTGCATATACATTGAGGAATATGTCAGATTCTGGGAATATTCCCTGAATGTATATCAGGTTTGCTTGCATATTTGTGTTGTATGTTTGAATATACAATGGCTATATACAAAGGAAAGAATATACAATCCGGACGTGAGAAGGAGTATGTTTTGGTAGATTTCAGGTTGAAGTCCGCAGGTTGCATGTTATGCGTTGTATATGTGATATACAACAAAAAGATACAATGAGAAGGATACAATGCGGATTCCAAAGGATGTTCCAATCTAGCGGATAGGGTGTTAAAATCCGTAGCTTGCATGTATATGGCATTATATGTGCCGATATACAAACAAAAGGAGATACAAGGCCCGGATTTGAAAGTTTTTCAAATCCGATGGATAAAATGGCTGGGGTCTGTTGTATGTATATCGCATTTGTATGATGTGATATGCAAGGAATTGTACAAGTAAAGAGATGCAAACCGGACCCGATTTGAATTTCAAAGCGCTTCATAGTCATTTGAAGTCCATAGAATGTATATTGCGATTGTATGTTCTCATATACAAAATGAAGATGCAAAGGTTAAGATACAAGTTGGACTTCAAAGCGATTGCAATATATGTTCTCATAATCTAAAGTCCGTGGCTTGTATGTAAAGTGTGTTGTATATGCTGAATGTGCAAAGGGGAGATGCATACAACCCAGGCCCGAGTGCAGGTTCAAATTTGTTTCATAATGTCTTGGGGTCCGCCTTGTATGCAAGTGATTGTATGTATATACAACCTCACTTTCAGCTGCATATACAAGGGCAAAAAGAGAAAAATGGATGGCAAAAAAGTCAGCGATGGATGCATAGGGTGCTGACGTGGCATGATATCATTGATGGGTGACTTTTCAGCATGTTTTGATGCCATTGATCTCAGCGATATGAGAATAAGATCGACGGTTGTGTTTTAAACCTTCAGTGAAGGATTTTCCTGTGCATATGCAGTCATTTTTGGGCAGGAAAAGTTCTAAGGCTCGCAGGCCACTACACTCCAGGAAGCCACGGGTAGGTGAGCCATTATTGGCTATTTGCAGAGGCATGGGCTGATGGTTGACTGGCCAACCACTTGATTTTAATGAAAAACCCCTAGGCGGAGGTGCAGATCCTGAGCTCACCTATTTTTCCTTCATGTTCTACCTGTGCTTTTAATGATTTGGTCGCCATTTTCTGGTGCATTGTATCTAGCAAAAAATTTGATTGCCATGTAATTAATTTGTTGGGTACACAATCTGGCTATAAAGGGGGCTAACTGTGTCATTTATTGGTTGTTAAAAACTGGACAAATTTTGGTGTTGTAATAGGATACAACTTTGTTGGTGGCTCTATTCTGGGTGTCTTGCGAGTTTATGAGTTGTATGTTGAAAGTTTTATGCATAGAATTCATCAGTTTCATGTTGATTTAAATGATTAATGCTTTATTACATGTATTTTGTTATTTGTCTCCAAATTGAATGTGTTCTTCTTCTGAATCTGAACAGCTAAGGGGTGTTAGAGATTCTAGGATATGGGTTTTCTATATTGAATGCTTAATCTTTTACTTCTACTCAAGGAGTAGATTGAATGTTTTGGGTTAAGTGTTGAGAAGAATACATTGTAGTGAGGATGTTTGTAAGCAGAAATAACTAAATACTTTGCCTTGGGTAATGTCTGTAAGGCAGACATTGCAAACCCCCCTTGAAATCTGATTATTATTTTAATTCTATGATAAGCATTCACATATATACATCTATTGACTCCGAGCCCTGGATAGGCACCAATCTAGTTATATATTAAGGTTGCAACCCAAAGTCCCAGTCTTGCATCCAAATACCAAAAACAAACTCAAACTTCAAATACAAACCTTTAGGACATTAGAAGTAGTTTTAGGATCAAAATCCTCTGTCTCACAACTGAACATAGGCCCAAAGCTAGCCCCTTTACACTTATCTCATAGTTTTGGTCTGCATAAGAGAGGATCTATCTACTTTGTATCAACATCCCAATCAGTTCATAGTCATACTTTATGGATGTTGAGTAGGGAATACCCCCTAGGTTCTGCAGAGCCTAAAGAAGAAGAGGAGATATTTATAGAGTCTATCCCCTGTACTGTTGGCCCCTAGCCTGGGAATCCTGTTGATCATTGATGGCTACTTTGTAGGGATAACTGGGAAATAGCATCCAGTTTGGGAAAAATCCAATAGGTTGTAGGTCTCTCACTTGTATATCTCTCAGGGCTCTCTAGATATTTCCCTTCCTCTCCACCTCTCTCCCTCCTCCTTACCCATCTTTCCCTCAAGTTGTCAACTTCACTCTCTCATTTTATTCTATCTCTCCCCTCACCTCTCTATCTCTCAATTCTATCTCCCCCTCACCTCTACCTCTCCCCTCTCTAAGTTTCTCAGTCACTCCTTGTCTACCTCTCCATCCGTCCTTAGCCATCTAGGTCTCTCATCTAACCTTAAACCCTAAACCCTATCCCTAAATCCTCAACCCTTAAAACTTAAATCCTAAACCCTCAACCCTCAACACTATAACTTAAACCCTAAACCCTCAACCCTCAACACTATAACTTAAACCCTAAACCCTATCTCTAAAGCCTCAACCCTCAACCCTTAAACCTTAAACCCTAAACCCTCTACCCTCTACCCTCGACACTATACCTTAAACCCTAATCCCTTAACCCTCATCCCTAAATCCTCAACCCTCATCCCTTAAACCTTAACCCTAAACCCTCTACCCTCGACAGTATGCCTTAAACCCTAATCCTTCAACCATTAAACCCTCGACCCTTAAACATTGGGCAAACTTTTGCAAAGAAAACAATAACGTGCTCGCGTTATAGCATGAATGCATTATGGTTTTGTGTTGCCAAGCCAAAGGCTTAGCAACACCAAGCCATAATGCGAGCACATTATAACGTGCTCGTGTTATGGTTTTTTAAAAAGTTTTATGAATTTGGCCACTTTTTGGCCCCCCATCTTTTTGCACCTGCCCATAGCTAAAGAAGTTGTTCCTATTATTCATGGTCTACGAGAGTTAATAAAAGAAGGATAAGATGGTATTAACATAGTACGTGGAATGCTTCATATAGTACATGACAATGTTATGTCAGTGACTAAATATATGAAAGTTATTAATAACATGTTGTCACCGACCTACACACAAGTATCAACACCTATACCGACTAACATAATGTCTACTTTCACATCAACAATTTTAACTACTAATACACATGCTTATAGTAATGCTACCACTAGTATTGGAGTATCTAATGGCACACAAAATTATAAGGCTGTGGGATTCAACTATCAAAACCTAATACCTAAGGTGACTTCTTGTCACTCTCAATCGCCTCTTCGTTCCACTTATCTTCAACCACCTCTTCATTCTACTCACTCTCAACCACCTTCCACCTATCATTATGTCCAACCGCCATTCACTTATTCCCAACCACTACTTGTCACTACTCATATTCAATCACCTCAACATTTTGGCTCTAATTCCTTACAACAAACTGCATCCCCTAATGATGCCCTATTGAATCAACTCCTACAAGGAATGAACTCCCTTCAACAAAAAGTGACAAGCTTGACAAATTCTTCCCAACCTAATTTACCAACCTATCATGCCTGCAGTCCTTTATCTGTTGCAATCTTACGAGCTCAAATGCCTAATAAGTTTGAAACTCCCTACTTTGAAAAGTATAGTGGTAAAGGTGATCCTAATACCTATGTGGTGGCATTCACAATTATGTGTAGTGATTTCTTCTTTGAAGAGGATTTGTTAGTAAAACTCTTTCTGCGATCCCTTAAAGATACAGCTTTGGAATGGTTTTGCTCTTTACCTCTAAATTCAATACATTCTTTTTCACAACTTGTTGATCAATTCTTACAACATTTCCAAGCAAATATTGGACCTCAAGTTTCATTGATTGATCTAGTTCATTGCAAGCAGGTTTTAAAGAGAAGTTAACCAATTTTATTAGTCGATATCAAGCTCTTTATGCACAAATTCAATATCAAATGAATGACGAAAATGTTTAGAAAATATTTATTACAAATCTACAACCTAACATCCATGATAAGATTCTCTTGATGAAGTATAACTCTTTTCAACATTTATGCACCACCCTTTGAGATTACCAACTTTCCTCTAGTCAGTATGAAAACCAAAACTCATCTTCTCAAGTTGGTCAATCCACGGGTGGACATTCACAAAACAACTTTAGGAGGAATAATAAGAGTTTCATCAAGGTTAATGGACAAAATTCAAATAACTTTTCACAAGTGTTCGCTATCACTAATCCAAAGAGGGCACCATTTCGGTATAGACAACAACAAAGACATTTTACTCTGATATCTGACTCCTTACACTCTATCATGAATCAAGCTATGAGTAATAACCTCTTGAAGCTTCCTCCAATTAAATTGTTGGATCCTAGTAGAATGGAAGGACCTCACTTTGATGCTACTGCCTTTTGTCACTACCATCGACAACAAGGACATGACACTGAAAGATGTATGTGTCTTAAACATGAAATACAAGACCTCATCAACTCAAATGTTATACAGGTATCTGGTGTGAATAATAATCGAAATAAGTCAGTTTCTCCTCCAAATCAGAATTTACAAATCTTTACTAATCCTTTCCCTAAGCATATAGATAACAATATGTTGGAACAAAATATAGTAGAAGTGGAAGATGCCTATTTGGATTATGATGAAATAGTGGGTATGATAGAAGTGGATAAGGAAAAGTTTGGTTACTCACCTCATCCATAGAAAAATGCTATATATGCTAAGGTTCCTCTTCTACTATCCCTTCAAGGATTGGGAGTCAACCAAGATGCATTAGAAAAACTGTTGATGTATAAAATTGTGCGGATTCTAGCACCAACATGGGAAGCTTCAAGAATGTGGGACTTGACACTTGAAACAACCTCCAGATTTTTGGTAAGTTGGCTCTTCCTTTTTTAGTGGGATTTTAAGTAAAAGGAAGAAAAAACAAGATTACAAATACAATATAAAAGCTTCGAATCTCTATGGAGGTGCACCAGACTTAATTGTATTTCAGCAACTAGCACAGTGATTAAACCTTTATAATTCGGCTATATCGACGAGCAAATGAAGCATGATCAATACAAACAAATTATAGATGAATTTAAAACTAAAGGATAAACAAAGAAGATTAATATAGAAACACAGAAAATATCATCAATGGCACAGAACAGCGTTTCTTCTCATTAATAGATTCAGCAAATACAAGAGGCACAACAACATGCACAAGTCTATATGCTACTTCTTGAAATAACAGTGAAAGGCTAAAATGATACAATCTAGTCACAACAAAAATCTCTGAATTGATCAATATGAATAATTTTGTATTACAAAGCTTCCTCATATTTATAGAAGTAAAAAAGACTCAAGATCGTCTCCAACGACCAAAATCATAACTGTCTGCAACCATATCTAAAGCTCAATTGGAACTCAAACTGGCACATAGGATCTCCTAAGATCTGCAACTATATCTTCCCGTGCATCTATTGGCAAAAATTATACAAAAAATAAGATTCTGAGACCCGCAGTTCTATTGAGACACATGGCACTCCCCGCAGACCTCTAACGATTCCAAAAGTATGCTACGTGGCATCTTCCACTACATCGGGCTAGCTCCTTTTTATATAAAAGAAATAACAAATACTGTGATACTTGGAGTATTCTGCTCCTTTCTCCTGTTTGATATGTGGTGCCTTCCGTGAGTCTCAAAATGAGACAGATGGCACTCTCACGCACATTTATGTGCTTGCTTTGTTTCCTTAACCTTCAAACACCCATGGGTGCAACATGTGGCACACTTCGCGGCTAAGAAACTTTATGCATTATATATCCCAGGGCCCACCATCTATACTCTAGTGTCTCAAAAGCCACTTAATAAAAGGGGACACATGGTGCCATCCGCGTATTGCAACAAAAGGATGCATGGTACTCCGGCTCACATTTCAACTGTGGCAAACAAGATTCACTCCTTAAAGCCCCATGGTAGCAACACGTGGTGCTTTCTACGCACAGCAAAATTTATCAAAAAGGAAACTTAGCCAAATATACATGGTGCTCTCTGGCAGCATCTAGGAACTGTGAAGCATGAAAAAGACATGCGGCACTATCTGCTACTCCTAATCGCTATAGCAACTATTTCAAAACTCCTTCCACGTGGCAGCCTCACGCATCATTTAAAAGCATTGCTCCTTGCGGGTTCATAAAACCCCGCCATAGTGACATGTGGCATGCTCCGCTAGTAGGAAAATTGGGACACTATCTGCAAATAAAAATTATGGAAGGAACTATAGAAAGCCGCAACCAAATAATATCAAAATGTAGAGTTTAAACTCTACAAAAACAACTTGAACAACCAAGGCAAGAGATCATGATAAAAGAAATAGAACATATCCCATTTCCTTGCGATAGACAAATTCAAGAAAATAAGAGAGCCAAAGATTAGAAAAGAGTAAGATTGTTATCATCAGTAGGAGATAACAGTGGTTCTCCCCCTTAGAAGCAACAAAATATCTCACATATACAAGGATTTGAAAAATAAATGCCACATGAACATTCTGAAAACAAACAACAATCAAATATGAACCACTCAAACTTCACTCAAAACTTGATGGAGTATCTTTCTAAGATGCTCGCATGTTCCAAATTCTAGCATGATCCTACCTACAAGTAAGTATTTCTAACCCTTTACCTCTATGTTGTGATTCCCCCTATGATGTGTTATGTGTTGTTTAGGCCTCCTTGGATGACCCTTGATACTCTTGTAAGGTCAAGGATATTGGGAGACTGCCTCTGTTGTGACCATTCTTCTATTTGTATCACCATTCTTCTATCTTGCTTCTCCTCTATTTTTATTGTTGTGTGTTGTGTCTTCGGGGCATAGCGTTGCGATTGGTGACCTGGGGGAACCTTCCTACATGATGACCCTAAGGAACTTGTTCTCCTCTCTTGATTTATTGTTTACCTTCTTCTAGTGGTTCTATCTAGCTAGCAGATGATAAAAAACAAATAATACTGATACAGACCAAGTGTCCCTTCAGTGAGTAATCAAAAAATGGACCTAGTCCATACATGATGATGGGGTTGATATATATTATTCAACGCTTGGCTAGTATAATTACTCTGTATGATATTTTGATGATGTCTAATATTTGCAAATAAGCTATAACAATAAATATACTCTGTGCACTTTGTCTATCTTGATGTGAATGTTTGCATGCATTGCTTTTATCATGATTATATGGTTTCTAACCCCTTTCATTGCAGGAAATTGTGTGTTTGTGGGAACATTCGGTGATCATGAAGTACATGTCACCTTTGGGGACATGGGCTTTGTGTGAGCTCTTGTTCCCTTGTGTTTTTTCTCTCTACCTTAACGTGCCTAATATCAGTACATGATATCAACCACCTTAACGTGGGGGCATATAAGGTAAGTTGTTTGATGATTTTGGTACTAACGAAGTGTGTTTGTAAGCCCTCTGCGGAGGTGGGATGTTGTATCTCCATGTGAGTGCACATCTTTATTTTATATTGTAATGAGAAATCCCTCTGTGAAGGCAGGATATCGTGCATATCCTTTTATTTTAATCCCTCTACGAAGGTAGAGATGGTGTATCTCTTGAGCTAGTGCACATCCTTTTTATTCTAAAAGTCCTCTGAGCAAGTGTGGTTGGTGTATCCTCCCTTAAGTGTCTTTGGTAATTTTTGTGGCTTAAGCCTAACCGTCAAGTGTGCATTCAATGTGCCTGAGATGGTGGTGAACCTAGCAATCAGCTCCTTCCATCGCTTGTTTGTTGTGTTTTAGACATATAATATATCTTTGGCATGCTATACGGCGCTCATGTTTTCCATGTGTTTTCCATGTGTTTTCCCCCATGTTGTAGTCTAAACACGTGTGGCGATGAGTCCGTCCTACACTCAAGTTTTGTATGACGTGTTTGTTCCCAAGCATAGTTTCAAGATGTGTGGCGATGAGTCCCTCCTATGCTTTGGGATTTATATGGCGTGTTTATTCTCAAGTGTAGTCTCCTACACTCTGAGATTTGTATTGCATGTTTGTTGCCCCATATGTAGTCTAAAGACATGTGGCAATGAGTCCCTCCTACATTTTGGGTTGTGTGTTTACTTTTCATTTACTTGAATTTGCATTCACATATATGAAAATGAAAAAGAAATAATCACTACATTCACTGTATTCATTGTGCTTTGTGTGTTTTCAATGTTGTATTCTCCATGTCTTAAATGATTGTTGTTGTCTTCTCTGTGTTTTGAGTGCTTATTACTATCTTCAATATGTTTGGCATGTCTGTGGCGTGTTTTCTCTAATGTCTACCTGAGACTCGGGATAGAAATAGTTCCTCAATCTTTGCATATACATTAGCTCTAAGTGCCTAGCATGTTTTCTGTGTTTTGACCATACTTTAATGCATGTATGGGCTTTATGTTCATACATACATTAAAGTGGGGGCTAAATGTTATATCAGAAAATGTCTCCCTAGACATTTTCCCTCCTAAGTTTAGCTCCTGAGTCCCTTATTTTTCATCTTGCATGATCATTTGAGCTCTCAGAAAGAAATGGCCTGAAACCTATTTCAAATGGGCCTTAAGGGACATTGTGTGCTTTAGACATGACCTGGAAAGGGGACCTGGGACATGAGCACTCGCGCCCTTGTCCTGCCCTATTTTAGGTAGGCCCCAAATTTGAATGTCGGTTATGTGATCGTTAATTAGGTCCCATGCCAACATCTTAAGCTTGAAATTTGAAATTCTCAACAAAATGTATGTTATTGCATATATAAGCCTATTTAGGGTTTTATTTACAAACTAGAAGATGATTATGAACTTTTGGCAAACTTATGATTTTAGAGCATTCAAGATATTCATTGTTGCAAAGTAGAGCATTGTTATTGTGTTTGTGATTGCAGATTTAGTTTCATCTTCTTGTGTGTTAAAGGATCTTCATCTACATGTGAGCTACACCTTCGAGGTGATATCTATTTGTGTTTGAATCATTTATCATTTGGTTTTGCCCCTATCCTGCGGGGATACGCACTCTTTATCTAACAACAGTGTTCAGAAGACTTGAATGTTATTCTGGGGCTTGATTGAGGCAAGCTCCTAAACACCACAACCCCCAACCACACTCCTTGCGATTGTAGGTTACAGGTATCAGATTTCACTGAGTGGAGTTGCAAAGGAAGGTTGCAAAAGATAAGGATTCAGGATCTAGTGAAAAGAAGTAGATCAGAGCATTTTCGGGACATGGGCGCCTAGGGAAATATCCTCCAGAGTTTCAGACATAGGAATCTTTGTGACAATGATGATCAACATCTAAAGAAACTCCAACATTTTGAAGAATAGCCTACCTTGGACTAGGGCACCTAGGGCAGTGTCCTCCGCATCTCTCGTGACGGAAACAGACGGAACAGTAATTATCAATTCTGAAAGGAGTTTTACATTCCCCGAAGAAAAATGTACCTTGGACTTGGGCACCTAGGGCAATGTCCACGAATATTCTGAATCATGAAATTCAAAAAATGGTTAGTATCTAATCTTTGTCTACTATCTTAGTCTACGAGCATTTGTCATAATTTACCAGTTTTCTTACAATTTTGCTTAATTAGGGTTTTGGGAATACTTGAGCATTAAATTAATATATTAATTGAAAATTTCTAATTTTCCACATCGATCCAAGTGTGTCATGACCACATTTCCCATGCGGTCACAACACACATCACACGTGTCATGTGGTCATGACATGAAATATCAAAAATTTTCCCATGCTTCCCTAGAAACCCCCTCGCACGTGTAAGCGTGCTCGGTGCCGTATGTTAAGGCGTAAACAATACAGTTGTCAATGGGGTATTACACACACGTGCGCACACCCAAACACAAGAAGGCCAACAAGGGGGTCATCGCGACGCAATTAATGTGGCTTCAAGGGTTAAACTTATAAAGCTCCTAAACCCTAAATTTCAAAAATTCTGGCAGCATAACGCCTCACGGGCGTGAGTGGGATTTATTACACTAACACTAATCTTGATCACATGGTTTCCTAACTAAGGTTAATCTCACTAATTGCATTGGTACAATAGTTGATTAAGTTGATTGATCATTTTTCAACAAAGCACGATCGTCTGCTCTCCTTCACATTTTCTAAAATTTAATATTAATTTCTCCTCCTTCTGATTTTAGCATTTTCAACAAAGCCTGTTCATTTGTTCTCCTTCCCGTTTCTCTGAAATTTAATTTTGATTGTATTTCTATCACATTCTCTTTCCCGTTTTGTAAGGTTTCTTTATGTTTATCCTGCTTTTCTTCACATTTTCTATCAATTAGAGTTATCACTGCATCCTTTACATTATTCCTAATGTCTTGGTAAACCAGATCACTTAAACAGGGTTTACTAACTTCACTTGATGAAGTCCCTTAGGTTTCCGCTCTGGTTTAATTTCAACATTTGAATTAATTTGATAATTAATTTGTCTCTAATCAGGATTAACGAAGAGTTAAATCTTACTTAGTTCTCTTAGCCTATTTCGGAAATGCCACGCATTTTCTCCTCTTTGTTTTCACTTTTATCTTTCTTTCTCTTTGTCTCTCTTTTTCTTTTCTCAATTGGACATTTTCTCAATCTACAGTTGAGTTTACAATGACCACATATGAAATGCATATGATGGCTTAATTGCATTTATAAAGATACGCATATATATATATATATATATATATATATATATATATATATATATATATATATATGTATATATATATGTATATATATATATATGTATATGTATATGTATATATATGTATATGTATATATATGTATATGTATATATGTATATATATGTATATATGTATATATATGTATATATGTATATATATATATATATATATATATATATATATTTGCATTTATATTTCTAAGTTTTCTTTTATAAAAAAAATAAGAATATTTTTCTTTTCATTTTCTTGGTATTTTAAATGTGAAAATTGTTAAATTCTGAAATACATTTTCTTTTAATGAATTTATTTTGATATATCCATGAATTCATTTTAATAAATCCATCAATTTATTTTAATAAATTAATGAAATTATTATAACAACATTCACATCTCTAGGTTTTTCCTTGTATGGTTATATATAATATAATATTATATATATATATATATTGTGTTACAAAAGAAGTTAGGTTTTCTTTTATAAAACCTAAACATTTTATTTTATTTTAAATAGGGCTGGGGCCTTAAAATCTTTATGCCCTAAATTATTGGCTGAGCCCTAACATGTATTTTTTTTGGTTGTTTGATTGGCAGGTTGAGGAGTGGCGACGGCGGATTGGTGGTTGGCTCTGTGTGAGGTCACGGACAGTGAAGGGGCACAGAAGAGGGAAAAGAGTGGAGAAAGGGTGGCGGTGTGAGGGAGGCCGCAGAGGGCCACGAGCGGAGGGATCGCGGAGGCCGTGCGGGCTTCGAGCTAATGGGGAGTGTGGGGAGTTCTAGCGGTGGTAACACAGCGGCCGCGGGAATTTATAAGGGGTAGCGGGGGTGTGGGGAGGGGGCGAAGCCCCCACCCACACTCCACACAGCGTGCGGTGTGGGTGGGGGCTCCACCCCCTCCCCGCACCCATTGAAACTTAAAACGGTGGGGGTTCGAACCCCCACCAAACTGTATATAAAATTTTTTTGTCTTCTTTTTTTTCTGCATATAAACTACGAAATTTCATATATATATTTTTTTCCATTTTAAATTTCATATATTAAAATCTATAATATATTTATAAATATATATATATACACCACAATTTCACACAGAAATATGAATTCACAATTTCCTTAATAACACACATAACTGTGTAAACACAGAATATATATATAATTTTTAATTAATTACTGTCAATTTATTTTGAAGGGCAGAATAATGAAATAATATATATTGCATTTATATACAAAAGTATTTTCAAATGCATCTCTAAAATTAAACATTATATAAAACAGTATTATACAATAGATAAATAAAATCTATTTTCTTCATAATTAAATTTCAATTTCAAGTCAAATGATTCAATTTAAATATAGTAAGCTTTTAATAAAAGAAAAATTTAATATTATTTGCAAATTATTTACAACAAATTTCAAATGCAAGACTATAACCAAATTTCATTTCCTTTCCAAATGACAAATTTCAACTTTCATAACTTATTAAAATTAATATTTCCACTAAGTCTTATAATGAAATAATTTTTAACAAACTTTGTTTACCACAAAAACTAACTCACAACTTTACTAATAGGAGTATGAGGAAATAAACCATTTTAATATCCTTTTAAAAACAAATTTCCTTCTTCTTTTCTCATTTCAAAAAGGGTAATATTTAATAAACACTACAATTAAAACTATTAAATTCATCGAAAGAGGGTTTTCTCACAACACAAGAAGACCAATATTACAACAAGAGAGAGAGAAGTTCTCCTCATAAATTCAACAAGGATGTAGTCAATAATAAGTCCAAGCTCTTCTATAAAGCCATAAGAGTAAAGGAAAATAAAATATTTTCCCAAACAAGAAAACTCTTCAACTTCACTCTAAGCTCCATGAAAACCTGCATAACACACAAGGGAAGAAAACACCACTCAACTTGCTCTCCTCCCTACCGTAGACCCACAAGAGGGTCACCCCCGAGCTAGGGAGATCATCCACACACCAAAAGGACCTCAAATCCACTTCACAACAATGTAAAACAACACCCCAAAACACAAAATACACCCATTGATATTTACACAACACTAACTCAACTAAAGTGAGTCAAAAGGGGTAGGAGAGTGGACATACTCAACTCTAGAGTGCCACCCTTCACAATATTTCAACACAAATTTCCTCATGGCCTCAAGCCAACATATTAACAAACTTTCCAAGGAGATCATATTTTGGCTCTCAAGCCAAACAACAAATTACTCAAAAACACACAAATGCCCTCAAGGCTTTCAACATCCCAAAACAAGAAATGAACTTGAGGAGGATCACTCCTCCCCTACCCCACACTTGATGAGCATTTCTCCCAAGTGGGAGAAGATCTTTCAACACCCTATAAAAATTCCCCACAATAACAAATATAACACAAACAAAAATACTTCTCACACATCCATCATGCAAGCATAAATTTGAATTACAAGGGGAAGGCCTTAGCCTTGAAAACCAACCTTTAAAGCCCTATAATGGATGAAGTTGATGTAGAGCTCCTCTAAAGTCTCCTCCAACCTAAGCCACCAAACTCCCTCTCCCCTTTTTCTCCAAAAACAATTTCTAAAAATAAACAAAATTCTCAAAAATACAACAACCTTTCTCCCTATCCCAAGTGGGATTAAAATAACCCAATCCATGAGTTTAGAGGAATTGGGAGGTGACACTTGTCACCTCCTCACTCTTCCTCCAAACTACTATTGTGTCCTAAGGGATGGGTGTTAACACATGTCACTCACCCATCCCCAAAGTCTTCATTCTCCCTTACCACATGTCCTCTCTCCTACACATGGGAGAGAAAAGGGGAGTTAAAGAGGGAAAGGGTGACACATGTCTCCCCTTCCTTCCTTCTCATGAAGGACCACACAACTCCATGGAGACTCTCACCAATTGTGAGGGAGACTTGAATTCAAATCCTCCATAATTGCTGGATCTTGGAGTCATC
Source organism: Cunninghamia lanceolata (assembly GCA_027924645.1). NCBI lineage: Eukaryota > Viridiplantae > Streptophyta > Pinopsida > Cupressales > Cupressaceae > Cunninghamia > Cunninghamia lanceolata. The sequence goes on from BSBN01000070.1 coordinate 1,544,882, forward strand.
TCTAGCCCTGGGAATTGAAAAGGGATGGGCTTGAGCATTGGTACCACTCATCCTATCCCTCCCATACCTCCAAATTCGTCACTTAACTTCAGTGTAAAGTTAAGGTGACCATACAGAGGTTAACCAAGGGTTACCCAAGTCAAAAGGGTCCCTAGATCCATGGGGTATAACCCATGGTCAACTTTAACCTAGTTAGGACACCCAGGGTCAAGTTAAGACACAAGAAAAGGGTCTCAAAAATCTAAAATTCAAAAATAAAATTCAAAAACAATTCTTACAACACAAATCATAATTCAATTTAAAAGAGGGTAGACCTAACCCATTCAACCTCATGCAAATTAACATTACAACATTACACCATACACAGAATTGGTCTTGGTTCCTCATGGAACCAGATCGGCTTCACAAGGGATTACAACATAAGGTGTGGAATGATCTCCAGTATCTGTGGTTTGTTAGCAAAACCTGCGCACTCAATTGCAAAGTTAATTTCACATAGAAATATCATAGCCGAAGAAATTCAAAACATGCATTACCATAACATACCATAGTTCTCATAAGCATAAATGAAATCACATTACAATTTTCTCTCTAACATCACCCAATTAGTTTTCCTGTAATGTAAACATCTATCTAACATTACTCAATTAGTTTTCCTATAAAATAAACATCTATCTAACATCACCCAATTAGTTTTCCTTTAACATAAACATCTATCTAACATCACCCAATTAGTTTTCCTTTAACATAATAAGGTCTAAAAGTTTGGGAATCTGAGATCAACAGTCCCACAAATATAAAAGTATCAGCAACAGTAAGGTAAATAGTCACATGAACAAAATGAAAAATGTAGGCCTCACAAAGTGATAGCCTAACCTATAGGTGAATCCTCTTGCAAAAGTATGATTCAACTCGGTTGAAATGTCCTTGAATGTTTGTAGTGAAAGGAAGATTTAAACCCCATTCAAGGAACCCTACAACTCACCTCCTCCTTTTTCCTATTAAACAGAGATTAAACTATGATAAGTTACATGAACAAACCCAAGAGGATTCTCAAACATAGTAAGGGTTAAGGAGAGATTCTCAAGTTGAATTAAAGGTATTACCTTGTTATAAGTTACATGAGCCTTTAAAAAGGTTGATACATTCTATATCTGTTGCATGAAGCCTTTGTTCATTTATGTTCGTGGAATGTGACTAAGAAATTTGAGATTCTTCTTAATGACCAGAAGAAGGTCGACTTCTTTCATTAGAAAATGCAACTATTGCACCAATAGAAATAAAACTATGATAACTATGGTTTAGGCCAAAAAGTGGGTAAAACATCAGCTCTTAAGTAAGATCGATAACATCATGTTTAAACTATAAACTAGTGTGATGTATTAGCAGCCTAGTAGACTAATGTTAGTGACTAGCCAATAACCATTTAACCATAGTTTGTACTTGTTATGTGGAAAAAGAGGGGTTTTCAATTCAATGTGTGGTTAGGCTAGATCCTCCTTTCACTACATACATTCAAGGACATTTAACCAAGTTGAATCACTTCTCTTCCAAGAGGATTCACATACAAGTTGGTTGCCACTTGGAACGAAGAGGAAACTTGGAATTTGTTGATTAATGTGTTAAATTAAGCTTGATTATGCTCAAAACCCTAATTATGCAAAATCATAAATAAACAGATGAATTTTGACAAATGCTCTTACACAAAGATGTTATATTCAAAGTAGATACATACCAGATTTTGAGATTTAGGATGTGGAAAAGTCAAGGGGTAAAGAGCAAACACCCAAGCCCAAGTTAGGAACTTCTTTAGGGATTTTTGAAGGTTGTTTGCTTCTATTGAATACTGTCCCAAAGGTTTTCTGCTTGAAAGATCCAGAGGGCTTCAAGGTAGGTGCCCAAGCCCTTGCAGTACTTTTCTTCTTAGATATAGAATCTACACACTCTATCACGACCGTCTACAACACCACTCTGCCAGATACAACACCTGTCACCTACAATCACAAGGAGTGTGGTTGGGAGTTGTGGTCTTTAGGAGCTTGCCTCAATTAAGCCCCAGAAGGACATTCAAGTCTTCCAAACACCATTGTTAGATAGAGAGTGTGTATCATTACAGGATAGAGGCAAAAACAAATTGATAAATGATTCATTCAAACAAATAGATATCACTTCAGAGGTGTAGATCTCATGGAGATGAAACTCTTTCACATCATGAGAAGATGAAGCCAAATCTGTAATAACAAACACAACAAGACAAGTCTGCTCTACAACACAATGAATACTTTGAATGCTCTAAAATTAGAAGTTCAGCAAAAGCTCATAATCATCTTCTAGTTTATAAATGAAACCCTAAACATGCTTATATATACATTCCCACATTAATTTCATAATTCAAACTTGAAATGCTGACAAGGAACACATCTAATGGTAACATTGTCATCATTGAAATTTGGGACTCCACCAAAATAGGGCAAGACTAGGGCATGAGCGTCCAGGCCCTAGGTCCTATTTTGTGCAAGGTTTAAGCTCAACAGTGCCCCCTAGGTCCCATTTGACATGGGTTTTTGGGGATTCTTCATTGGGAGATAAAATGAATATGCATGATTACATCTAAGGGACCGAGGAGCTAAACCTTAAGAGGTAAAAGTCCTAGGGGGACATGTTATGACATAACAATAATAAGACAGTAGAGACATGTTTTACATAGTTATTATTGCGGCATTAAATAGCCATGAATTTAACCTGAATAGTGGCTAAGATGGTTGACATCACACGATGGCAGTGATATGGCCAATCAATGTGTTATAAATAATGATAGGTTATCATGTGAGATCAAAAACTCCTCAAGGGGGAAGGTCTTGAATAATAAAGATTCTTAATCTAGGTATAGCAATGGAACCTTAAACCAAATCAACACTATGTGTCAAGAAGTATCTGAGTTATGATTTTGTGTCCTGACAAGTTACAAGTTGGGTATAAATGATATATGAGGTAAATTTCTCCTAGGGTGTTGAGACATAAAATCCCTAGCCATTAATGATAATAATGCATATCTTAGAAAATGATAACTATTTGACTCTCAAGTATGAGATTGGGTTTGACTAGTTGTTGAGAAGATTGGCAGGTTGTCATAGAGTCGTGATTGCAAGGATGCAAAGAGGAGCTCAATGAAAATACTTAAGTCAACCTAGATCTTACATTAAAGGTTAGGATATGGTACTTTTACAATGTAAAAATTGGAGCTTGTTATAGGCTGGTCTAGATCATATAGCTCCACTAGAGGCTCAGGAAATGGTGTTTTTATGCCAATGATCCAACGATAAAGAAAAGAGTGATTTTCAATTGGTCATTATATGCCAATGATCCAAAGATGGCATGATCTATTTTAAGAGATCAATGGTTGACAGTTTATTAGAGTGATGCAAGGTGATTCAAATAATCATTCCCATTCATTCTACCTTGTACCTTGTCTATACTTTTGGATCAACATTTTCCAACTATTGGCACTTATGGATCAATAACACCTATAGGTTTGAAATCATTCACTACCTACATACATCTAATGAAATGCTAGGATTGATTAGCAGGAGCCCATGATTTCTATTAGATGAGGGAGAGTAATAACTTGTGTTGTATGCAGGTGGTGATACCCATGGTGAAGGTGACAGGTGATCCCGCAAAAAAGTATATTTGAGTGGTGACTTTAGATGATCACGAGTTTTGGTTCATCGGATTTATTAAATACCTAAAGATCTCAACATCTTGAGATACTCTTTCTCAATGCTAGATCATGACATGGGCCATAGAGATACAAAAAAATCATCATTCACTTAGAGACATGGAAATTGAACTTCCACAACTCCTCAACGTACCCATTGAACACCAAGGTGTGATTGCTAGTTTTTAAAGTTAGTAATAATTTTCCAACACATTATTGCAAGTTGTAATCTTGAGCATCGAAAGATGTTAAAGAAATGAGAAAGATCAACAATTATTGATTTGTATTTTTAACAACTCTTATTTGAATTTTTTTAATAATTCTCTATGTTTTAGAGATGACTAATCTTTTTAATAATTTCCTATGTTGTAGAGAGGACTATTTTTTAAAAATAATTCCCTATGTTCTAGGGAAGATTAATATTTTTTAATAGTTCCTTTTTCTTTTAAGAAAGACTAATCTTTTTTAAAAATTCTTGAGGGAAGACTAGTAGACTCGACTAATAATTATGTGTATTGAATGTTTACATACTAGCAATCACACCTTATTGTGCAATGGGTATGCCAAGAATTGTGTGAAAAGAAGCAATCAATATTTTGCACATTGATATGACTGAGTTACTTTCTTAAGAGAAAAATCAGATGCCTTTGATAAGTTTAAGGTTTTCAAAGCTATGGTTCAGAATGAAATGGATAATAAGATCAAATGTTTGAGATCTGATAGAGGAGGTGGGTTTACTTCAAATGAATTTGATAAGTTTTGTAAAGAACATGGTATTAGGAGACATCTGTCTATTCCTAGAACTCCACAACAGAATGGGGTAGTAGAAAGGAAGAACAAGAATGTGCAAGAGCTGGCTAGGGCAATGTTGAAGGATGCATATTTTCCTGACATATACTGGAAGGAAGCAGTTCATGTTGTTGTCTATCTAACTAACAGAGTACAGTTGAGGATCAGTAGCACTAAGACCCCTTATGATCTATGGTATGGAAGACCCCCTATTGTCAAATACTTTAGGATTTTTGGTAGCAAATGCTTTATCATAAGAGATGAAGAAGACCTAGGAAAGTTTGATTCAAGAAGTGATGAAGGGATCTTTCTTGGTTACTCAACGAAAACTAAGGCCTACAGATGCTACAATAAGAGATTGGGGAAAATGATTGAAAGCACAAATGTCAAAGTAAATGAAGATTTGTATCAGAAATCGTAAGAACCAGAGGACTTCGGATCTAATATTTTTCCATGCATTGAAGAGGAAGAAGAAGAAGAGAAAGAAGAAAAGGAACAAGAACCAAAGCAGATACCCAAGACTCTAGCAAAGTATGTTCATAAGAACCATTCAACAGATCAGATCATTGGGGACAAGAATAAAGGTGTGTCGACCAGGAGAAGTCTTGCAAAAGCATATGAGCAAGTAAACTTGTGTTTATTATCAAAGGTAGAACCCAAAACCTTTACTAATGCTAGCAAAGATGATGGATGGATAAAGGAAATGGAAGAAGAATTGAATCAGAATAAGAAAAATCAAACATGGGAATTGGTTCCCAGACCAACCAATAAGAATGTTATAGAAACAAAGTGGGTGTTTCAGAACAAGCTAAATGAAGGAGGTGAAGTTGTGAGGAACAAAGTAAGATTTGTGTGTAAAGGATATTCACAAGTTGAAGGCATTGAATTTGAGGAGACCTATGCTCCGGTAGCTAGGATGGAGGGAATCAGGATGTTTCTTTCTCTTGCTGCTCACAAGAACTTTAAAGTTTATTAGATAGATGTCAAGTCAACATTTTTGAATGGTGATCTAGAGGAGGAAGTCTACATTGAGCAACTAGATGGTTTTTAGATATCAAAAGATTCAGACATGGTGTGCAGACTCAAGAAATCTTTGTATGGTCTCAAGCAAGCACCTAGAGCTTGGTATGCTAGGTTGGATTGAAGTTAGGGAAAAACACATTAAAACTTGCAAATGACACAATACAAACCCTAACAACTCAATGGAGCCCAAAATAGCCTAGAATCAAGCAAACCCGAGCCTAAAAAATGAAAACCTAGTCTAATAGTGCAAATCCTCCATTGTTTCTCTTAGATTTAGCTTCAATCTTGCTCTCAAATTTGCAGACCTACAAATGAGAAGATCAAGGGTTGACAATGGCAAAGTCAGAGAGGGAAGTCAAATTCTGCAAGTGGTAGAGATGGGAAATGAGGATGAGAGGGTGGTTTTATAGAGAAAGGAATTTGAGTGGAGGGCTATGATTAGGAGTTGACTTTGGAGCTAAAATCAAGGATTGTGATTGATTAGGGTTCCCAGCCACTAGAAGACAAAAGATAATTTTTAATTTGAAGAAATGGTGAGGTGGGATATGATTTTAAATTAAATAAATTGCGTTCATTTATTTAATTTATTTGAGGAAGGGGATAATGTAGTTAAATTTTAATTAAATAAGTGGGACTTATTTAATTAAGGTAAGGTTTATAATTTAACTAAATATGTATTTATTTAAATTAATAGGGTAAAGTGGTCATAGGAATAATGAATAATTAAATAATTATTTAATTATTTAATTATAGAAGAAATCAGAAGAAATCATCTTAGTAATTAAATAAATAAAATTTATTGGGAAATGAATTAATTAAATAATTAAAAATTATTTAATTAATAGAGGAATGTGAAGTTAGGGTTAATTATGTGCAAAAATGACATTCGTAGGCTCAGGACAATTTTAAGTGTCTATATTTTGCCCCTCTTTGATACAATGTTGATTCCGGTGTTGTGTCAAAGAAAATTTGAGAAATGTGCTCTAGACATGCTCTGGTGTGTTCTAGGTGATGAATGATGGTCTTATTCCCCTTTGGGAAAATTTTCAAATTTTCTAAAAAATTTGGAAAATTTTTTGAAAAGGTGTGCGAGATGCCCAAAAGTGGTCTAGGAGTGAGAAATCAGTCCTAAAAGGCATTTGATGCATGAAAAGAGACCGCAGGTTGGTTAATTTTATGAAAAGGGGGCCCACCTAGGTCAAAAGGTTCTATAAATAGCCCTTGAGGGGCCCATAATCCTCATTTGTGCACTTTACTTTTAGAGATTTCAAAGAGAGTAGAGCAGATAGTTTCAGGTTTCCTATGGAGCTCTTGTCAGAATGTCACCAGTTCTGATTCACCAGCACCGTCGATCACACGTCAGGACATATGGTCAACTACTTGGGACAGGCATAGTGGTATGTATCTAACCCTAGCTTGTTGATTTTTTTCATTTTTAGCTAGATTTTAGGGCCTGAAGATAAGGCACACATGCAGTGCACTTTTGTGTGTCACATGTGCTATCGTATGCGATGCCTATGCTCAAAAAGGTGATACATGTGCTCTGGTGCGATGCATATGGTTTCTGGAAATGCATGCATAAGCCAGTGCACCACCTACGCCTTAGGCGTCACGCATCCACAGGGTGCACCACTTGGGCCAGTTAATGCTCGATGCATGCACCAAATGGCAACACATGGGTGAACTAGTGAGATGCATGTGCAAAAGTGTGACGCCTGTACGAAGTAGTGCGACACATGCCCTTAGTCATGATGCATGGATCTGACAGTGCGACACATGCACTTGTCTAGCAGTTTTGAGATGCATTTGGAGCCTGAGTTTGTCATTGCTTTGCCAATGGTGATTTTCTTAGGGTTTTCAAGTTGACCTAGTGTGTTGTATCTATTGGTATAGGAGAGATTATCACCGATTTACACACGTGAGAGCCATCCCGTGGGGTACTAGTTACAGGATCATTTGTCAATGGAGGAGTGGGACACACTTGATGCACTAGGGTTATACAGTGTTGCTTTTATTCCCTAGATTAGCGCTAACCAAGGTTTTATAACTACATTGGTCGAGCGATAGCACCCAAAGACTAGTTCATTTCACCTACCTATAGGAGAGGTGATCGTTACTCTATTGGATCACTGACGAACTTTTCGGCTGTCGATTCACGAAGAGTGAGTCATCTATAGTCTAGAGAGGGGACTACCTAGATCCAGTGACTATTTGAGACCAATGATGATGCTGCCTTGGGAGTTGAGGGTCATGAAATCCACTAGGACACTTTGACAGATAGGTATGATTGGTTGATTGTGGTTCTATGTGTTTGTATTAGCGGTATTGTGTGTCCAGACTAGCGTGGGCATGGTTTTCTAGTAGGTTGGGAGGAGATGCTCAAGGGGATGATGGTAGATGCAACAGTGTATGCCTGGGGTCCCTGTCTCCTAGCTTAGTTATATTTCCAATTGCATGGTGTGGTTTACTGCAGTGAGCAATCAATCAGTTGTGGTGTGACACTTTTGATGATATGGGCTTGGGAGCATATTCTTGTATTCAAACTGCCAGTGGAGTGGGACATTTTGGAGGAGCTACCATATGTTTTCCACTATACCAGGGCAATTTTGCAAGTTCAGATGGGTGATGTCAACTACTGGAGGCATGTCATTGATCACCTTGATCATTTTTTTTGGAGGCTGTATAAATCATGTCCTAGGTGGAAAGATGATGTAGAGCACCTTCCATTTTGCAGACACATGATATTTGATTGGGATGACTATTTAAAGCCAACATATTATAGAGCACCATCTGCTAGAGCACGTTTTGAGACAATTTGGAGAGCGTCAAGGCGAGCCAGCAGGTATTGCAGAGTTTTCTCAAGTTACTTGGGAGATTCTAGTTTGGGAGACCATGATTACAGTCTAGATGGACATTGATGAGATTGTTGGGCTACAGATGATATAGTGGGGTGCAAATGATGTTGTTGATGTAGGTACTATGCCTATCTATGACACTTGGTGGGCCACCCACAGGATGGTTCCATACATACATCCTGATGAGCTAGCTCTAGTAGAGAGGCTGGGGAGGGGCCGAGAGGCTAGTTCAGAGGTCAAGGCCATGATAGAGGCTAGGGTAATGGTGGTAGGGGAGGCGGTGATGGAGGAGATGATGATGGTGGAGCTGGTGATGGGAGAGGGGATAGAGGCTAAGGGAGAGGCGACTAGGGGAGAGGTCAGGATGGACAAGGGAGGGGTGCTCAACTTGCCCCTATTCAGGAGGAGGGAGAGGGAGCCGTTAGATAGGTAGCAGCGGCAGTGGGGGAGATCCACATGGAGGAGAGAGGAGAGCAGGAGGAGGATGTAGCTATGGAGGATGTTGGTGGGGATGACATTGGTGGAGAGGAGATGGGTGTTGCAAATATGTGCCTATGATGTGTTGTCATTGATGTCAACATATCTCTTTGTCAGAGACAGTGAAGACAGTGCAGTTCAGTAAAGTAGATTGCTCCGCATTTCCAGTGAAATGAATATCAAAGACTATGAATTAAAGAGTTTGTAGAGGATTGTCTGAAGTTGCTCCAGTTAAGATTTGTGAGGTCTACATGAAGGATTGGTGAAGTTATGGCCATCTGAGTAGAACTAGGTTTTGCAGTTGTTCAGAGGTAACAGAGTGACAGGAATTTGGTTCAGATTTCTCTGCATTGGAATATTATGGTCTATGGATCTGGAGGTATGTTTGGGATATTGGTGTGTATCCTCAACTCAAGTGGTTCGTGGTTTGGAGGTCCACAAGCAATCTTTCTAGAGTGACAGTCATGATAGTTAGTGTTCTTAAGTTCTTGTATAAAGATGCAAGTGATTCTGGTGATTTGAGGTGGTACAGTTGTTCTTATTGATTTCATTGTGCTTGTTGAGGTCTCTAGATCATGTGCCTATCATGTTGGTGGTCTGCATTGAAGATTGAGCTCGTAGTTGAAGATTTCTCCTTGGGTGTTGCTGATCTTTCCAGTCTTGGTTGACCAGATGCTTCATGCAAGTTGCAGATTATCTAAGAGAAGTTATATGGAGTGTGGCATGTTGTTCGAGGAAGATTTGAGTCCCATCTATGTTTCATCGATAGTGTAGTGGTCCACATGTAGTATTTTTTATTAAGTCAAGTCTATTTGTAAATGTTTGTAATGCCGACCTTGGAGATTGTTCCAATGGTTGATGATTGTAATCCCGACCTTGTTGTTCATTCCAAGGTTGATGTAGCGTATAAATCTTTTTTGTTGAGTCATGGAAAAGTGGTCCTTGAGCGAAAATGATAAAATTCTAAGCAAGGTAAAAAGGCATAGCAGAGAAGAGGAAGAGCAGAAGAGGAAGAGAAATGATGTAGAGGTAGTGAAGAAGTGTTTGAGGACAGAGCAGATGTGTTGTGAGCTTCAATGAACTGAACCCTGGCATGGAGAAGATGATGTTTCTCAGTTCAACCTTTCAGTGTTAATCATGTGAATATTTTTGTAGACAGTGAGTCTCTTGGAGCACTGAGCTCTGGACAGTGCGCCCGAAGGGAAGTGCCTTCCCATTTTTTTATTATTTTAATAGAGAATAAATCTTGCGGGTTAACCCCCACTGTGGTTTTCCCTTAACTGGGTTTCCACGTAAAAATCTTGGTGTTATGTGTGTTGATTATGTTTCTGCTCATGTGTTGTTGATTCATGCTTTCATGGTTATATCATTAATCTGTTAATAAGTGGTAAAGAAGATTAAATGAAGCAAAAGATAAAGTTTTGAGACAACTGATTCACCCCCCTCTTAGTTGTCTGCCCTAATTTCAACAATGGGGGCTGATGAGGAGGAGGCTGATGATGTCGAGGAGCGGATCAGGGAGGAGGTACTATAGGATGTATTGATTGAGGAGATTGGTGATGATGAGGAGGAGGAGGAGGAGGCTACTGGTGATCAAGGCAGAGACCTACCAGCATAAGTAGAGGCCTTGCAGACCCAGATGTAGGGGCTGCGATTGTGGGTCCAAGAGGTAGAGGGCCAGTTGGCACAAAGGACAGTTGAGTGGGATATGGCCATGATCAGGGCCCAAAGGGCTGAGTAGAAGAGCATAGACTTCATGGGTATAGTTGGTGGACCAACTATAGAGTTTGCACATGCATTATAATGAGCAATACAGTATTACAGGGGTCTATATGAGGGTTCAGTTCCAGTACATCAGAGGGCACCTAGTTTTCAGAGCAGGAGTGCAAGTCGGTCACACTCTCGCAGATCACATAGTAGTGTGGGGGTCTCTCAGAGGTGAGCTTCACCATATGATAGGCCATCCGGGTTTAGAGCAGGGTCAAAGCACAGGGGTCCGCCCATGGGGCCAACAGGATTAGGAGGTCATGATAGTGTTGGCTAGGCCATTTTGGCAGACGCTATGTATATTTTTTATCAAGCCTGCATGCTCTAGATTTTCATTGAGCCTGCGAGCTCCATTTTTGACACATAGATTCATATTGTACTGTGACACATTTTTGATGATATATATGAGATGACCTATTTACATGCATATGATGTGATGGATGTATGTGATATGCTTCTATTTATGATTCCATGTTTATGCTTTTTATGATGTATGAGGTGATGATACATTCTTATTGATTATGTCCTTTATGATGCTTATGATGTGATGCATGATGTAACTCGTGGATGTGATGATATTACATGCTTATGTGATGGTACCTGTAGTGTTATGTGATGCTTATATGTATACCACATGGATGCAGATATGCATATGATGTAGATGTGGTATTTTTATTGTAGGTGTGTATGTGTTAGATGATGATTTGATAAGATTTAATGTAAAGTTAATGGTCTAATATATATGATGATGATCATATATATATATATATATCTGTGTGTGTGTGATGGTGTATTGTGATGATTATGATGATATGATATGATGGACTAACATGTGTATGTATGCAGGTTATGAGATCTAATGCACTTTTTGGTGTGTCACAGTAGGATGGAAGATTAGAAGAAGTGGAGATGAAGAATGCACGAAGGATGAAGATCAACTTAGAAGAATGGATCTAGACTTTGCCTTGGTAGATTTTGAGCTCCTTTCACACAGTTACTGCCTATCATCACAGAACTTATTATACCAAAGGACAACAAGCACCATGGCACATCAAGGGCCAAGGCGTGAAATGTGGTCCCTTGCAAAATAGGCACAAGACAGACAAGAAGTGTCTGACTTAGACTGAGTAACAGTGGCATCTTGTCGAAACATACAATGAGATAGCTATGGAGTATGCCAGTCTTGATGCAAGGAAGCATGAAATCCTTCCAATGCATAGGATGTCTTTGATTCACGCACCACAAAAGCCCGATCACATACAAGAAACCTAGTTGCCTCAATCATTTTGCCAAGACAAACCATAATCTTTAATCAAAGAAAAAGAGTCATGCTCCATCCTTGCTTCTCTTCATCACTTAGGGATTGCCTTGAGAAGCATAAGAACGAGACTGCAATGCAAATATAAAAGACAAGAATCAGAGTCCACAACCATATAGATCATTTACTGAGTGTGCATGTGTTCATTTGAGATAGGTTGAATAAGTCTTAGTTTCAGGATGGGAGGTATGTCATATAAGACGTCGAGTCTGGTTTTGACAATGCCCCTACCTATCTAAGGCAAGTTATATGATTTTGGCATCTCATATAAGACATGTGGTCTGGTTTCGAGAATGTCACAAGTTGGAAGATGATTTGACATGTGTTGATTGTGTGATATGAGTGAGAAATGTTGCATTTTGTATAAGGCATAGATGCCTGGTTTCGACAATGCCCCATTCTGTAGAGGAATATGATAGGTGACAAGAAGAGTTGATAGCAAACTAATTTGTTTTGGCTGGTTGGCTGGCTTGGCTTGTTGATGTTTGAAATTGATTTTCTTATGAAAGTTTGATTGTTCTTGTCTAATCAAAGTGCCTATCTCATCAAAGGATGACTTATTATGACAGCTGACTCAGTGGGCCCTAAGGGATTGACCTAGTGCCTCGAGGGCTCATTGAAGATGGCCTTGCCTATGTGAGATCTTAGAGGCAACATAGTTCAACTGGGTGGACTCTGGGTGACCTAAGACCTAAGGGGGAATGCCTAGGGGGCTCATCGAAGGTGGCCTTGCCTACATGAAAGTGTAGAGGCATCATAGTTTGACAAGGTGGTTTGACATGGTTTATTGTTTGGGATTTTTGGTTGGTCATTTGATTTTTTTGTTTGAGATTTTTGACGATATTTGATGTTTTTAGATTTTTGAAAATTTTTCGAATGTTTTTACATTTTTTGAGAAATATTTGGATTTTTTGTGTTTTTGGGAATATTTGGATGTTTTTTATGTTTTTGATAATATTTGGAAAGGTGTCCTCCAATATTGATTTCAGAATCAGGAATTCCCCCCAGTCAGGTACAGGATAAAGTTATGACCGATGTGGGGTGGGGTAGGAAGACGTTAAATGTTAATTTATTCTTAGGCCATGAGAGGGACGGTGTGATTTTTATGAATTTGGAATGTGGATTATGATGTGGACCATGCAGGGTCTTAGAAGGTGGAATAGAGTGATGGTAGACAATGGAGCAACAATTAACTACACATGGCACCTGTTTGCCAGGTTTTCACCATGGTACTTATCCAAAGTGCCACTGAAGTGGTTTTCACTTTTGGACAAATTATTTCTTTACTATTTTTTTTTCAAGTATAATACTGATGAAGGTGCATGTTGTTGATTAGCTCTAGGGGTAGTTCACCTTCAGGGGTGACAAGTTGATATGCGTCGGATCCATAGGCTACAATTATGACATAGGGTCCCAACCAGTTTGGCTCAAATTTTCCTGGCTTCTCCTGCTCCATTTAATTTTGGGGGTTTTCTTTTAGGAGATCTCCAATGTTGAAGTGGTGAACTCAAACCCTTTTATTGTAGCTACGCTAGAGATGATTCTGATATGCTTGTAGATGAGCCAATGCATTTTGTCTCCTTTCATCTAATAACTCTAATTCATGTAGCTAGGATACTCTATATTCTTCATCATTGACAAATTGCTACAATGACACTCTCAGGGAGGGAAACTTGACCTCAATGAGCATGATGGCTTCGGAACCATAAACAAGGGAATATGGGGTGGCTCCAATAGGTGTGTGAATACTGCTACAATAGGCCCATAAGGCAGGGTTAAGTTGGATGTGCCAATCATGGCCAGCATCATTGACAATCTTTTTAAGGATTTTTATGATGGTTTTCTTTGACGCCTCAGCTTGATCATTTCCTTATGGGTAGTATGGTGTGGCAAAATGGTGTCGGATGTGAAATTTTTCACAAATTTCCCAAACATCTTGATTTTTGAATGGGCAGCCGTTGTCCATTACAATGGATTACGAGACACCATACTGGCATATGATATAGTTGAGGATAAACTTAGCAATTTGCTTGCTAGTGATGTATGTCATGGGAATGGCTTCAATCCATTTTGTGAAATACTCTGTGGTGGTGATGATGAATTTGTGGCCATTGGTAGAAGTAGGGTGGATTTTTCCCATGAGGTCAAGTCCCCATTGAGAGAAAGGCCACGGGGATGTGAATGATTGTAGGTCTTGAGTTGGTGCATGTACAAGATCTCCATGTTTTTGGCATTGTCTACATTTCTTCATGAAGTAGTAGGCATCCTTCTCCATGGTAGGCTAGTAGTACCCCGCTCTAAGAATCTTCTTAGCTAGGGTTGGACCACTAGAGTGAGCTCCACATATACCTTTGTGTACTTCACATAGGGTTGTTTATGTTTCCTTAGTGTCGAGACATCTTAGGAGGGTATTATCAAAGCCACAATGAGAGAGGGTCTCACTGATGATGATGTATTTGCGGCTTGGCAAATGAATGATTTACGTTGGTTAGGTGAGAGCTCAACAGGTAGGGTTTGGGTATACAACTAAGTGTAAATGTCATTATACCACGGTGACATGGGACCAACAATTTCACACACTAACTCAAATTCTGGGATATCAAAGGTAGGGACCGCGAGTTGTTCCACCAAGAACTTGAATTAGGTTACATTTCGTGGAATGTCCAAAAGAGATCCAATTGTTGCCATTACATCCGCTACTTGGTTCTAAACCTTGGGAATCTGATCAAAGAGAACTATGTCAAAATACAACCTAAAGTTGTCTACCATTCTTTTGTATGGCATTAGTTTTTTGTCTTTGGTGAATGATTGTTGACTTGTTTGATGACCAATTGTGAATCACCAAAGACTTGCAATTTCTTTATTTTTTAATTGACAACCATATGTAAACTAGTGAGTAGAGCCTCGTATTCAACAATGTTGTTTGTGCATGGGAAGGCTATGCAAAATGCCTTGGGTATAGCATCGCCTTGAGGTGTGATGAACAAAATACCTACTCCTGAGCCATGATTCATACAAGAACCATCAAAGAATAGTGTCCTTGTATTAGGGACCTCTATTGAAAAGACCAATTCATCAAGGAAATCTGTAATTAAAGGATGATCTGCTGTCATAGGGGCTTCTGCTAATTGATCCGTAATAACATGTCCCTTTATTGCTTTTCAGTCTGTTGGAGTTTTTCCCAAATCAGCAAAGGGTTTGCCAGTTCCAATGCACAGGAAGATTCAGCCAACAAATATAAGAGGTTGCGTGAGCTGCCTCCCCTTCACTTCTGGTTCTACCGTACCAAGGGGGGTATCCCTATTGCTAAAGATTTGACTTTGATTCACTTATAGCAGAAAGATCTAACTTTTTAGAATGGGCAGAATAGTCTCATATTTAGACCAAGATTTGCATGATAAATCACAAGTTTGGCAATGTTCTTGGACATATCTAACTGGTTGAGGATGAGAGTATGTAAGGGTCCTATTTCTAATCCTACAAACTAATAGGTTTAAAGTTTTGAAATGATTTGTGTTTTATGTTTTGGATGCAAGATAGGGATTTTGGATTATAACCTCAACACAAGAGCAGATCGGTGCCTATCTCAGGGCAAGGAGTCAACTAGACGTATACATGTGAATGATTTGCACAAACTCAACAAAGATTCAAGTTTCAAGGGGTTAGATTGGTGCTTGCCTTACAAACATCACCCAAGAATGAGTATTTAGCAATCTCTACTTACAAATATCCCTGCTGCCATACATTCTTCCTCATACTTAACCTAAAACAGTTTAATCCACTCCTTGAATGGAAGTTAGAGATCAAGCATGCAATATAGAAATCTATATCCTAGAATCTTAGTAACCCTTAGCAACTAGATTCAAAATAAGGGATGCATACAACCATGGAGATAAATAGCTAAACACATGCCATGAAGCATTTTTCATATAAAAATGACATGAAACTGAACATGTATGCAACATGCATTCAAATGCAACTCATAAACTCACAAAAGAGATAGAATAGCCCAGAAAAGCTCTATTTTCATTATTCCTCCCAAAAATTGCCCAAGTCTTCCACCCCCAGAAAAATGAGTAACACGGTTTTGATATACCCAGAATGTGTACTCAGCAATTAATTATATGGTCTTTTCAAGATGCTGCCAGATATAATGCACCATCTAAATGGCTCCAAAAACATTCAATGCTCCAAACAGAAGAAGAGAAAAGAGCAGGTGGAATTGGGGAAACGTGCAACCACCTGAAGATTTTCCACTAAAAATGGTAGCTGGCATGTCATTCATCGACCATACCTCTGTACTTAGCCATTAATGCCCAACCTACCAATTTTGGGATACAACAACGGTTCGCGTGTTTCTAAAGTTTCTTCCTACTTGAAAAGATGCAGCAAACACACAAAAATTTCCCACTCTAAAAATTTTGAACAAAGGCCGTCGATTCATTCCTCTCTGTAAAGATCTACGGCATCAAATCATACTAAAAAGTCATCAACCAATAAAATTACGCCACGCAGGTGCATTATCCCCTTTGACTTTTCACATCGCGAACATACATTTTGCCTTTTCACCCTTTTTACCTTTCCGCCCACAGCACATTCAAATTTTGTATATGCAGTTGCATGTACATACAACTACTTTCGGACACATGTCAGTACCTCATTGGATCACCATCTATGAATATTGCATGTCTAAGTTACCAGGACCCACCACTGTATCCTATTCGCCATCAGACCATTGTATTCATTTTTACATCTGTGGTTGTACATGAGATTGTATATACATATAATCACCCTGCATACAAGCACGGACCCCAAATCTTTATGAAATAATTTGAAATCACTATTGGGTCCAGGCTTGTACATTCCCTTTGTATATCTCCTTGTATATTGCATATACAAATGCAATATACATACAATCACGGGATCCAACATATTTATCAATCAGATTGGAGTAACCGTTGAAATCCGGCGTTGTATTTACCTCATTGTATCTCTCATTGTATATCGCATGTACAATGCGCAATATACAATCAACTGCGGACCCCAACCTAAAATCCACCAAAACACATTCTTCATTCGCATCCAGATTGTATATGTGTTTTTTGTATCTTGCATTGTACATAGCACATACATACAATCACAGGACATACAACTGTGCGGGCCCCACCAAGTTTTTGAACATCGTTGACTTTGACCGCAACTTGCTTGTATATTTCTTTGTATATGCCCGTTGTATGTCTGATTGTATATTGGGTACATACAACCCCAATATACAACCGCGAACCTCACCCATCTCATAAATGTAGTTAATACTTTAGCCGCATCCATTTTACACTTGTTTGCTTGTATATTTCACATTATATGTGCATTTGTATGTACAATATACAACGGCGAATACCAACCTAAACATACAACAAATTTGAAGCAATTTTGATTCCGGCCCTTTGTATGTTCCATTGTATATGCAGTTGTCTATTGGAGATACATACAATGCAAGATACAAAGGAAATTGCCTTTAACTTTTCAACTCTGCACTTGTATCAACTCCTACCAGGCCTGATTTAATAAAATTTGAAATCTGGGATTGCATGTTTTGCATTGTATATCAAATTGTATATGCTATATACCTATGGGCCTAACTATTATTCAACCCGATTTGAAACTTTTTGACATCCGGCGTTGTATCTTACCCGTTGTATATAGAATATACAACAACATATTCATGCAACCTTTCAATACAAATGCAAAATATACTAGGAATTTGCTATGTACATCCACTTTTTTAACTCAAAAAATGCATCTGAATGCCAAATACAAACCCGATATGCATACAATGATTCATAAAACCATTTTTTCCACTTTTTTTAAGCCAATTGAACATCTTTTTGGGTCCGCCATTGTAAATATGCATTTGCAGGTTAAATGCTCGAAACCCAAACTTTCGGTGGAGGCACCACCACAGTCCACATATTCTATGTCAAATTCACTCAGTATCATGACCCATTTAGCCAACCGGCCTATGAGAGCTGCCTTGTTGAGTAAATACTTTAGAGGGTCAATTTTTGTGACAAGCTTTGTTTTGTGATTCAACATATAGTGATGTAGTTTTTGAGTGGCAAAAACCACCGTAAGGCATGAGCATTCAATGGAAGTGTAGTTAAGTTCATAGCCCACTAGTGTTTTGTTGATATAGTAGATGGCTCTTTCCTTTCCTTGTTCATCATTTTGTGCTAATAGTGCCCCCAGAGCTGAAGATGTGGTTGATATGTACAATAGCAGAGGTTGTCCCAGTACTAGAGGCATGAGAACTGGTGTTTGTTGGCAAGAGACACTGCTAGGTATGTCAGGTGTTGTCATTGATGGAAACTAAATCTATCCTACACATCCACATTGCATCATTTACTCATATCGGAAGTCAGATTGCCAAATTGCCTAAGTCTGGATGGACAGGATAGAGTATATGACAGTGTTCAGTATTTTGGTCCACATTTCTCCATAGGTAATCATAATGAGTTGTGGTTTTAAGGGAGTGTCAAGGGATGTCAGGACTACTTAAATCCAAACAACTATCCTCTGGTGATGAAGGGATTAAAAGATACAAGCTTCTGAGTATTAGGTTTTGGTTAGTCAGTTCAGTCCGGTGAAGAACAGGCCGACCTGGAATTTGATCATTATGCAGATTAGGAAAAGTTGTTAGTTGAGCAATTTGTGAAATCTAGTGGTATTGGCTGACATGTAAGATGACTTGGGTACATAAGTTTTGGTCTGCATTGGTATTTGTGCATGGATTCAGCTGATAGAATAGTGTTCTTAAAAAGTCTCTAAGTTTTTCTTAAAGCTGACTGCAGTTGATGTAATTTCATGTAGCAAATATATAAGATTGATGGATTCAAGCATCTTGGTATGTGGTTGTGTGGATATGAATGAACAGGTGCGAAGAAAGGAAGAAACAAGTGTGAGGCAAGGAGATTTAAGTTTGGATCATGGCAGAATAGTGAAACAGGGCAGAGGAAGATGAAGTGTGTGAAATTAGTATACTGTACCTAACCGAAACTGTAATTTTGCATTGTTAGATGTTGCTTCTTAGTTCAAATATTCTATAAACTCTTTGTAACCATTTTGTAGGCAGTGAGCCTCCTTGAGTAGTGAGCTCTAGGCAGTGTGCCCGAAGGCATGTGCCTTTCCCATTTGTAATACTTTTAATAGAGTATAAATTCTTATGGGTTAACCCCCATCGTGGTTTTTCCCTTAACCAAGTTTCCACGTAAAAATCCTGGTGTTATGTGTGTTGATTATATTTCTGCTTATGTGTTGTTGATTTATGCTTTCATCATTACATCATTAATCTATTAATAAGTGGTAAAGAAGATTAATTTCAGCAAGTGTTAAAGTTTTTACACAACTGATTCACCACCCCCCTCTTAGTTATCTGCCCTTATTTCAACAGTGTCGTGGATACAAAATAAGTGATCCCAAAACAACTAATCTTCAACTTGTCCAATCCCCAAAACAATACACCATCCACCAAGCCTCAAAACAATGAGCAGAGACCAAGCAACTTTTCTCCCAGAAGGAAGTTCACGCAACTAGGAGAATCACTTGAATCCGCCCTTAGGAAGCTAATTGTGGGCATCCTCATAACACTTCTGTTGGTGCGCGACTATGAACCAAGGGTTAAACCCCCTTGGTAGAGTGATTCTAATTTTTGTGAATATCACCAAAACAAAGGGCATAAAACCAACGATTTTCAAGCACTCAAACATGCCATCCAAGACTTGTTGGATCAAAAATAGGTATCAATTGAGGGACACTTATCCAATGATCACCATTTAGCATTCAAGAATCCACTCCCCAACTATGAGAAGGGAGGTCCTTCAAATCAAAACAAAAGAGGGGCTGACAATGCCAACTACACAAATGTGTCATATGACTATGTTGTTAACCACATTTCTGAAAGTGATTCACATATCAATGTGATCACTATAAATAAAACCACTAATTGTAACATCACCACTCGCGCTGGGAAGGTTATTTTTCAAGGAGCTCCGTCCAAACCACCTTCTACATCCAACTAGTACAACATCTTGGACCAAATCCATAAGACACCTGTCCACATTTCCATTTTGGAGCTTTTGCGTCTATCCCCATCTCATAAGTCCATCCTCAAGCAAGCTCTATTGGAAACCACTGTCCCAACCAATTTAGCTGAAGAGAAATTTCAAACCATGGTAGGTCATCTAACCACACCTCACTTCCTATCATTTCATAGAAAAGGATGATATGTCAATCACCCAACCACATAATGCATCCCTACACATTGAAGCCTTCATTCACAAGCATAAAATAAAAAGGGTTCTAATAGATGGAGTGGGTTTAAATATTTGCACCTTAAAGCTAATCCTTGCATTGGGGTTTTCAAAGAAATCCATCGATCCCAAAAAGAAAGTTACTATCAAGTCTTATGATGAAGAGGAAAGGACATCAAAAAGAACTGTTGTGTTGCCAATCAGAGTGGGACCTGTTGTAAAAGATGTGGTATGTCAAGTACTTGACATGGAACTTGCATATAACATTCTCCTTGGAAGACCTTGGATACACATAATGAAGGAGGTGCCATCCACCTATCACCAGTGTCTAAAATTTCCCCACAACGACCAAGAAATCACTATCCAAGGGGACTCCAATCCATTCCAATATTGTAATTCCATCCAATCTAAGCCTGAAGATGTAATTCCCTCTAACTGTGCTTCTACCTTCTCTTCATCCCATGTTGACCTAGCTTCACTCGCCTCTACATCCAAGACCTCTGAACTCCACCTCAAGCTCAAATACAAGGGAATCAGAGAGTATACCATTGCACAATCCTTTTTCCTAGCACAACTTACCCATCTCACCCAAAACTTATGGAAAACCTTCCATAAACAAGCCCAAGACTTTGGAACCTCACAAAGGCCATTTTGTTAAATGGGGAAGCTTATCAGATGAGAGTGATGAAAAGGATATCCTACAGTGGCTATACAAGGATAAAGATAGTCAAACCAACTCACACAAACCACAAGGCCAAATGCAAACTGAACAGTATGGTCAAGGGTTCTCTATCTTGCAAAGGATGGGGTATGAATACCATGGTCCCTTGGGATTGAGAAAATATGGTATCGTTGAGCCTATTCAACCTTCGTCATTAACAACCTGAAACACTACAAGGCTAAGCTACACAGGCAAAGAAAAGACCACAGGAAAGGAGAAGAATAAAAGAAAACAAAAAGAAATAGCTTCTACTAACCTAGTAGAACAAATCCATAGGCTACAAGCAGGAAGTGAGACAGACTCCAATGAATATGAGTGGGATGGTCTTTTTAAACTATCTTGTGATGAAAAAGAGATTGATGTTGTCCAATAGTATACCTCAACCCAAACAACTCATGAGGGACAAGGCTCACCATCTAGACCTCTAGAGTTCAATCCACATAATAACAATAGTGAGTTTCATGAGGAACTAATGATGTACCCCTTGACAAAACAACTAGTGGAGAGTACCATCGCAGACATTGTCGATGCTTACAATAACCATACCAATTCCTCCATCTTGACCATCACTAGCCACAAACCAAACCAACCTGATGACCTGTTACCATTTTTACATCCTGAACTCATAGATTGGGATTTACAAGACTCCACCCTTGAGGTAGATACCTTTCAGAATGATGAAGCCATCATTGACTATCTAGAACTTTGAGAACATATACCCGCAGGGGACTACAGAGCTAGCTATGCCATAGAACTCAACGACAGGGCTTATTTTGGTGAGAGTGCCAAGCCTTTCGGTCTCAAAAATGTAAAAATGCAAGATAGATCTAATAGTGAAAAACACTCTATGACAGTGTTAGATCATGAAAATAGTAAAAAGATGAAAGACGTATCCAACGGTGAAAATCTCTCTGAGGCACTGAAGGATGAAAGGTTTGACAGTCTTCCCAATCTAACACATCAAGAGAGATCCACAATCTTGATCGAACCAGCAAAACCAGTCAGCATCGGCACAGAGGAAAATCCAAGGATAATCTACATGGCAAAATCATTATCCACACAAGAGAAGCTAGAGTTCACCGACTTCTTCAAAAGGAAACAAATCAACTTTGCTTGGTCATATGCAGATATGCTAGGGCTAGATCCAAATCTCATAATGCATCACTTGTCAATAGCTCTAGGAGCTAAGCTAGTAAAACAAAAACTACAAAAAATGCATTCGTATATCACCCTCATGGTAAAAGAAGAACTAAAGAAGCTATTGGATGTGGGGTTTATCCATCCCATAGATTACCCAGAATGGATTTCAAACATTGTACTTGTCTCCAAACCAGATGAAAGGATTCACTTATCAATGAATTTAGAGACCTGAATAAAGCTTGTCCAAAAGATGATTTCCCTTTGCCCAACATTGACATTATTGTATATCTGACAGCAAGGCACACTATGCTATCCCTAATGGATGGTTTCTCTAGATATAACCAAATCAAAATAGTGCCAAAGGATCAACACAAGACTGCATTCACATGTCCTTGGGGTACCTATTGTTGGTGCGTCATTCCATTTGGACTAAAAAATGTAGGGGCAACATATCAGAGAGCCATGACCACAATCTTTCATGACATGATGCACACCATCATGGAGGATTATGTAGATGATATCTTAGCGAAATCACTCACAAGAGAAGGACACATAGTAGTATTAGACAAGATCTTCACAAGATTGGAGTAGTTTAATGTGTGCCTCAACCCGAAGAAGTGCATATTCAGAGTCACATCTGGCAAGCTTCTCAGATACATAGTGCCTTCCAATGGAATCGAAGTTGACCCAACTAAGGTAAAATCCATCATGGAAATGCCACCTTCCAAAATCTCGGCCAATTGAGGTCTCTACAAGGAAAGTACAATCTATTAGAAGGTTCATCTCTCAACTGGTAGATAAGTGTCACCCATTCATGCATCTCCTCCATAAGAACATTCCTTTCAAGTGGGATGATTCATGCGAACAAGCATTTCAACATTTAAAGGAGTACCTAATGAAATCGCCTGTATTGATGCCATCGATCAAGGTCAAGCCATTGCTACTTTATATCTTAGCTACACCAATAGCTCCGGGAGCTCTGCTTGCACAGCAAAATCATGAAGGAAAAGAACAAGTAATCTACTACATCAGTAGAACACTAGTAGGTTATGAGCTACAATATACACCAACTGAAAGAGCATGTCTAGCTGTTGTATTTGCTTCACAAAAATGGAGACATTACATGCTCTCACACTCCATCAAGCTCATAGAAAAGATTGACCCATTAAAATACTTGCTCAACAAAGCTACCCTAATAGGTAGAATATCAAAATGGGTCATGATACTCAGTGAGTTTGACATTGAATATGTATATTGCCGAGCAATAAAGGGGCAAGTGATTGTAGATCAACTCGCGGATGCACCTTTAACAAGTGACAACTCATTAAATTTTGAGTTTCCAGATGAGTAAATCTTTAGCATCATAGCAAAAGCCTGGAAGCTATACTTTGATGGATCGTATTCTGAACATGGGTCTGGAGCAAGTATCTTGTTGATCACACCAAATGGAGACACCATACCAAAGTTGTACATGCTACTCTTTCCATGCAGTAATAATGTGGTTGAGTACAAAGCCATGCTCTTCGGCATCAAGCTAGCAGTGGAATGGAAAGTGACAAAACTTCATGTGTATGGCGACTCACAACTCATGATTAACTAGGTGAATGATGAATACCAAACAAAGGATGGAAGTTAATACCATACAAGCGTATGGTAGATGACTTCAAGGAATACTTTGTTGTCATCTCTTTTGAGCAGATACTAAGGTTGGAGAACATAGCAGTAGACACCATGGCAACAATTTCATCTCTCTTGGATATCCCTGAAAACTAATCATGTTATGAGTTCTTGGTAGAGCCAGTGTCCCATCCTACATACGACACCCCTGAATCCCACATCAGTTGCCACATTGTAGGATCTAATTCTCCCCTATACAGAAAAGTGTTTGCCTATCTAAAAGAGAATACCCTACCCCCTAATCTCTCAAGTAACCAAAAGAGAACCTTCATTCGCCAAGCATCCCGTTATGCCATTATCACCAACACCCTATATCGACGAGGTCTAGATGGTACTCTCCTTAGGTGTCTCGATAGAGATGAATATCAAACCACCCTAAGCAAAGTACACAAAGGTATATGTGAGACCCACTCTAGTGGTCCTACATTAGCTAAGAAACTTATTCGTATGGGATACTATTGCCCTACTATGGAAAAAGACTCATATCATTTTGTAAAAAGATGCAACAAATGTCAAATCCACGGGAACCTGATGCATGCACTAGCGCAGGAGTTGCATCCGTTAACTACTCCTTGGCCATTCTGTCAATGGGGACTTGACTTAATGGGAACGATACATCCACCATCATCCAGTGGCCATAAATTCATCATAATTGCCACTGAGTACTTTACAAAGTGGATTGAAGCCGTACCCCTCACCAATGTCACGAGAAAACAAATCGCCTCTTTCATCCTGAACTACATCATTTGCTGCTATGGTATCCCTTTACCCACTATCACAGATAATGGGTGACCATTCAAAAATTAGGATGTTAAAGAACTACGTGGCAAATTCCACATCCAACACCACTTTTCCACCCCATATTACCCCCAGGAAATAGCCAGGTAGATGCATCAAATAAAACCATCTTAAAAATCTTGAAAAAGACTGTCAATGATGCCGACCATGATTGGCACATCCAATCCCACACTGTGGGCCTACCACACAAGTATTCGCACACCTATAGGTTCAACACCATACTCCCTAGTCTACAGATCTAAAGCCATCTTGCCCATTGAAGTCGAGATACCATCCTTGAGAGTATCGTTAAAAGGCCTCATAACTGATGAAGAATACAAAGTTTCCAGAATTCAAGAGTTAGAGCTGCTGGAAGAAAAAAGACAACATGCCTTCAACCATCTAAAATCTTATCAACAAAGGATGTCCAAGAGCTACAATCACAGAGTCAAACCCCAGATATTTCAAGTTGGTGACCTAGTACTCAGAGATAATCCAAGGAATCAGCAAGACAAAGAGAAGAAATGTAAGTTTGAATCCAACTAGATGGGTCCTTATGTCATCATCGCTGCCTATGGATCAGGTGCATATCAATTGGCCACATCAGAAGGTGAACTGTTCAATGATCCCATCAATAGAATGCATCTTCGCAAGTGCTACACCTAAACCCCAATGCAAGGGAGTCAAAAACAAAAAAAAAAAGATAGAAAAAGAAAAAAAATCAAAAAAGGTAGAAAAAGAACAAAAAAATCAAAAAAAGAAAGAAAAAGAACAAAAAACAATCGTCCTCTGGTGAAAACCTGGAAAACAGGCACCTTGGATAGATACCATGATGAAAACTTGGCAAACAGGCGTCATGTGTATTTTAGCTATAGTGTAAATAAAAGCAAGTGGTGAAAACCTAGAAACAGGTGCTATCTGCGATAAATCGCTTCCTCCATCTATTGAGACCTCATTCCTCATTTATCCCTTTATACCGCAACCATCCCATCACATCAAGATACCTACCATGGCTTGTTATTCACTTTTCCTTACCACCTTTTCCCATCAGGCTATTGATCCAAACTTGTGTCCATCTTGTCATTCATCCTAAATCAATCCATTTAACCATTGTCAAACTATGTCGCCTCTAAGCTATCATGTAGGCAAGGCCATCATCAATGGGCCCTCAAGGCTTCCCATCCATTTCATCCCTTATCACCCATCCTTTTGTTCATCCAGATCCACACCATTTCCAATCGCCTAGGTCTTAGGTCCACAGAGTCCACCCCGAACTACGTTGCCTCTACGTCATCACGTAGGCAAGGCCATTTATCAATGAGCCCCTGAGGCACTAGGTTAGTCTCTTAGGGCCCATTTCTTCATGTCTATGGATAGTTCATCTGCAATAACTCATTCCTTTGCTTGACTGGGGGCAAATCCTTGAACTAGTTGGAGAATTAGATTATTGAATGTCACACACCTCAGAGGATAACAGTAAGGATCACAATACTATCACCAGATAGCAGGTAACAATACAAACACACTTTTTTAGCAAAACGCTTGACGCAAGAACTAAACCTCTATCAAGACACAGTGAGCCTCCACTACCATGATGATTGTATATGTTTTCATTGTAAGAAAACATAACTATGGAAAGAAATTTTGTGCTTATTAAAAAGGTTTAAGTTGCAGAGTCTTGATTTTTGTTATTATGTATTTTTATGCTACTCAAGGATGTCAAAAACTAGAGGAGCTATGATGGGAGCATAATTATCTTATTTATTTGTTGTTTGTGGATCAATATTTAGTAATGTGATGACTTTGTCTAACGACATGATCGGCAAAAGATCATTGAGGACGTTCTAGGTCTAAGCATGAAATAGGGCAATCCTTGTCTGTTGACACATCCAAGAAATACTCAAGTCATCTAGATTCAATTTTGACTAGATGCTTGTATTAACTTGCTATATCAAACTCCATGTAAGTAATACTCAGGTCATCATGGTTTAATTATACCTAGATGCTTGTATTTTCTTACAATATGTTAAAAACGCAAAAAAATAAAAAAAAAGATGCTCAATGATGAAACAAAGTATTTCAAATACTTGCATATATGAAGATGACAACCTCCACATCCATACATACTAAATTTGCATTTCACCTCATTTATAAGCATTCCATAAATACCATTTATCCAAGTGTCTTAAGATCCAAAGTCTTTTCTTTCATTTGTCCAAGTTTATTCCTCTAATCAATTTTTCCATCAATTTATTCAAACCCTTATCCATTTAATCCAAACAATGCTCCAAATGCAATTCCATCCTTAATCCATACCAATCAAGTTAATCAATCTTGTCAAATTATCCAATCGCAATCAAGCGTCTTAATCCTAATCTCGTCATAAACTAAATCAGTCAATCATCATTGACAGTAGGATATATCTTTCACGCATCTTTGTGTTGATCTAGGGATATATTGTCCCCCGCAATGACAACACTATTGTCGTCAATCATTATCGATTAATCTTCAGTTTATAGCTTGACAGGGGCAATACCTTGTTTATTCTTGTATCATTTGTGCATACTTGCTTGCTTGCTTGTGTGTGTTATCAACTTATCTTGCATAGCATGTCATTTAACTCTTTCATCCATCCCTTATCTTGCATCCTCCATTTTTCTTCACCCTAACCAGTCATTGAGCATGTCTCATCATGAGATCGTCTGTCATCCTATCATCACATCCTTCCCATCCAATCTCCCGAGGGGGCATCCTATTGTTAATAAACCTGTACCAGGGGCAAACTGGGGCATGTACTAAATCACAGAAAATTTTTATTTCTTTGAAGCAACATGATAAAACACATTGCATCAAAGAGGGGCAAAATGTATACACCTAAAATTGACTCATGTCAAATTAAGTAAATATTTTAATATTTATCTTAATTCTTATTCTTCTATCAATTAAATAAATATTCTAAGTTTATTTGATAGGTTCATTATCCCATAATTAAATAAAAATCAATTAATTTAATTAAAATCCCTAAATTCTTCTAATGTCTCACACAATTAAATAATTCACATTATTTAATTAATCTTAAATTCCTCTATTCCAAAGTCCTAATTTCATAAATCCACCTCACCATGTTGCACACATAATTAAATATTTTAATATTTAATTAGCTAATTATTCCCTCACCCACATGTTCTATTTATCCTCCAGTCAAATTAGTTAACTCATCAATCAAATTAGTTAACTAATTAGTCATTTCACTTAACTGATTAGTCCATTCAGTTAACTCCCCAATCTATTGAGTTCACTGGTCAATCAATTCATTCAACTCCCCAATCAACCCAGTTAACTGATGAGTCCATTGAGTTAACTCCTCAATCTATTCAGTCAACTCCCTAGTCATTTCACTTAACTGATTGGTCTATTTTGTTAACTATTCAATCTATTCTGTTAACTCCCCTAATGCATGAAGAAGGCTTACACTTCTCCTCTTCTGATTTGCGCACATTCCCTCAAGCTTTCTCAACCATTCACAACTCAGGAAATTCCTCCAATTGTGGATCTGATGACACTTGGATTTGGTCTTCCCTCATCCTATATAAACAAGGTCCTCATACCCATTTCATAATCAATCTAAGCTTAAGCAACCTTACTCTGCAGGAATCATTATAGCGTGCCTTTGGGAAAGTCATCTCCATTTGCATTCAAACAATCTATAGCCATTCAACTCTTGTCATTAGTAAACAGTGAGGAAGTGCACACTTCTGAGAGCTCCATTACCATCAAGATCAAGAGATAGGTGAACAATGGAAGCAGAGAGATAAATCAGGTTGCAAAGGTATTATCTTTTGTTTATTTGTATTTGTCTTATTTCTATTGAGTTATTGGATAATTAGTTGTTTATGCTATTGTTCACATTTTCTGATAACACTATCTTTTTAATAACTTCTGATTTTGATTTTTTTTAAAAAAAATTATTTGATCAACCTAGACATCATTATATACACAATGAAAAAAAATGCTTCATGTTACAATTAGTTTAGCTCAAATTATGTTGGCTGTAAACGAGGGGTTTTAAAAAACACAAATTAGGGCTAGTAAAAAATTATTTATCAAAACATTACAAAAAATATTCTAACCAAACTTCAACATCATATACATCTTTTTGCAAAAAGAATTATAAAAACACTTTCATTTAGGTAAAATTATGTTGGTCGTACATGTACATGTTTTGGCCCAAAACATACAACTTTTAAAAAGCCATTTTTTGTACATCCTTTATAAAATCAACTTTTATCATCTGAGTATTAGAATAAATTACATATTTTAAAAACTAGAAACAAAATCCTACATTTCATATTTTTACATCATATTAATATTCTAAGTGTAAGGGCTTCAAATTTTTACTCCAACAATGACAAAATTTGATATTCAGGAAAAAAAACTTCCACTTTTTGGCCAAAAATTGGACCCAACTTCTTGCACTTACTCACTTGCTACATGGTTTTAGAATATAGGTGACAATTCTCATTCTTTATCTTCACAATCATGGAGAAAGCTAAAATGTTTCTATTGTCAGAAACTTGGGCATGTGAAGAATGATTTAAGGAAATGATAGTTTAATTTATCCCACAAGCAACAAAATGAAGCTAATGTGGTAGAGACTGGTTAGGAAGACCATGATGAGGAATTTGCATTGATGGCTATTTTAGATAGTGCTAAAAGCATTTGTTGGTTCTTTGATTTAGGTGTGTCCAGACACTTCATGTTTTGCAAGGAGTGGTTTGTTAGGTTCATTGTGGATAATTGTTAGTGACGACAAGTCACATATAGTGAAGGGGATAGGCAATGTTAGAATTGCACTCAATAATGGCATCAAACTTCTAATATGAAATGTTAGGTATGTTCTAGGATTAAACAAAAAT
Organism: Cunninghamia lanceolata; assembly: GCA_027924645.1. Classification (NCBI taxonomy): domain Eukaryota; kingdom Viridiplantae; phylum Streptophyta; class Pinopsida; order Cupressales; family Cupressaceae; genus Cunninghamia; species Cunninghamia lanceolata. Next base: position 1,574,366 of record BSBN01000070.1, read on the forward strand.
TTACTTTCTGTCAACCATATTATAAAAATCCTAGCATTCTAGTTTAGTTTTATGGGAAAGAGTGTGTTGTTCATGATGTAAATCAGGATAAAGTCATTGCTCAAGGTGTTAGGCTAGCTAGTGTGTACAAAGGCCTGTACAAGTTTGTCAATCCTATTTTGCATGCTACACCGAAGGAGTTGTGGCCTAGTTAGAAATCTAAGGTCAAGACATAAGCAAGTATCATGGCACCATTGATAGATGTATATGTTGCAAGTATGGTCCTAAACATGTTGTCATTGATGTCAACATACTCCTGTTGCATTGATGTCAAGAATTGGATGAGTTATGTGCTGAGGATATTGAAAAAATTAGCCTCATTAGAAATAGTGAAGAACAGTGAAGATAATGAGGTCCTATGAAGCAAAGATCCCAATTAGTTGAAGATCAGAGTATGCACATCAAAGTGTTTGTAGATATGTGTTTGAAGGTTCTCCAATCAAGATTTCAGAGGTCCGCATGAAGATTTGAAGAAGTTATGGCCATATGAGTAAAACTTGTTTTGGTAGCTATTCCGTGGTGACAGAGTGGCACAAATAGGTTCGGTGAGATCCAAAAATACAATATCATGCTCTGCGGATCTGGTGGCATGTTTGGGAAGCTAATTTGAATTAACAACTTGATGGGCTCATGGTTTGGAGGGCCGCAAGTGATCCTTCTAGTGTGACAGTGATGACCGGCTATGTTCTTGAGGTTCTGGATGAAGATGCAAATGATTTCAGTAAGCAGAAGTGGTGCGGATGTTCTTGGCGATTCAAGCAATCTTGTGGAGGTCTCCAGTTTACGTCTAGATCGTTTTGTTGGTCTGCATTGAAGATTGAACTTGTAATTGAAGATTTACCTTTGCGTAATGGTGGTCTTCCCAGTCTTGGCTGACCGGATGATTTGCACATGTTACGGATAATCTTGAAGATGTTTTGCGAAGCATGGCGTGTTCCTTGAAGAAGATTGGAGTTCCATCTATGCATGGTTGACAGTATAATAACGAGCATGAAGTTTTTGTAATGAGTCAAGTTGTATTTTTGTAATTGCTCTATAATAAAGTAAATGTATGTTGTGCCGACTTTGATGATTATTCCAAAGTCGGTGTCATGTATAAATAAGAGTTGCGAAGTTGTTCAAAGGCATCCATGTGGTCGTGATGAGAAGGTGGTAAGAAGAAGAGTGAAAAGTAGAGTAGAGGTGTTGAGCTTTAATGGAACTGACTCAAGCATAGTAAAGATGCTAACTTTTAGTTCAAGTTTGTAATACTTATTCTTTTCTATAGACAGTGTGTCTCCTGTAGGCAGTGGGCCTCTTGTGAGTAGTGTGCTCAGGTAGTGAGTCATAATTGGCAGGTGCCATTTCATTCTTCATATTCTTTTAACATAGAATATAATCTTGGGTTAGTCACCCCGTGGTTTTTCCCTTAACTAGGTTTTCCACATCAAAATCTTGGTGTTATTTGTGTTAAGTTTGTTTCTGCTCTTGAATTATTGCATTATACTTTCATGATTGAATCTTTGATATGCTATTGAAATATAAGAAGGTTTTAAATAAATGAGGAACAGAATTTTTGTGACAACTGATTCACCCCCTCTCAGTTGTCTGTCCTTAAATCAACAATTGGTATCAGAGTCAGCTCCTCTAAAAGAAGCTTAACCGCTTGAGGAGATCCAGGATGTCATCCTACAAAAAGGATGGTCCAAGGTTTGATGGAACAAACTACACTCTTTGGAAAAGCCGCATGGAATGTCACTTGCAATTCATGGGAGAGCAGTATTGGACAATGACTACAATTGAGTATATTCCTCCAAAGAATGGTCTAACAACTCTAGATGAAATTAAAGATGCTGAAAATGATCTTCGAGCTAAAGAAGCCCTACTAAGTGCCTTGTCTGATACAGAACTAACAAATGTTATGGGATTGAAAACCACTTATGAAATTTGGACAAAGCTGGAGATTTTGCATGCAGGAGACAAATATGTTAAATGTGCAAAGTTACAGAGTCTGAAAGGAAAGTTTGAAAGCCTGAAGATGAGTGAAAATGAAAATATCACTACATTTATGCCAAGGGTAAATAAGCTTGTCTATGGCATTAGATGTGCTGGTGGAACATTGGATGAAGATGAGATTGTTGCCAAAGTTCTCAGATCCTTACCTCCTACCTACAAACACAAGGTTGTTGCTATTGAAAAATTCATATCATTATCAAACATTACTAGGGATCAATTGGTTGGAAAGTTAGCTGCATTTGAATTGGCTGAGTTTAGAGATGCACCTCCCAAGACTGAATCTGCATTCAAAGCTAGTGTGACTGCAAAAGGCAAACAAAGATTTGATCCAAGAGAAAATTCCTCAAAGAAATCAACATGGTATGATAAAGCAAGAAAGGATCTGGAAGAAGATGAGTTAGAAGCTGCACAACTTGAAGCCCTTATTGCCAAGAGATTGCCAAGAGGATCCAGTAAGTATGAAGGAAAACTGCCTTTCAAATGTTTCAATTGCAACAAGATTGGTCATTTTGCCTCTAGGTGTCCGGAAAGATTTTCAAGGCCTAACCCTAATAGATCAAGATTTCAAAAGAAGTGTTACTATGTTCAAGAAGATGATGATGAAGGAGTAACAGATGATGAATCTAAGATAGGAACCAAATCTGGAAGTGACTGGGTGTTTATTACCATTAAGGAAGAAGATCCAATGCCTATTGAATCTACCAATCTTAAGATAGAAAGGGCTCTGGCTGCTCAGGTTGAAGAAAAGGATGAATGGGTCATTGACAGTGGATGCTCTCACCATATGACTGGTGACAAGAATAAGTTCATAAATCTGGAAAGATATGAAGGTGGAGTTGTAAAATTTGGAGATAATTTTGCTGGCAGAATTAAAGGCAAAGGAACCATTTCTTTTGATGGAAAGAACAAAACCGGTGATGTTCTATATGTTGAAGGTTTAAAGCATAATCTTCTCCGTGTTGGGTAGCTGGTAGACAAAGGTTATGATCTCCGGTTCAAAAATGGAAAATGCAAGATCTTTGAAAGCTCTGAAACTGAGATTGCATCCGGTACTCAGACAAAAGGTAACATCTTTCACTTGGTTGGTACTGGCAAAAGTTGCTTATTTGTTCAAATTGATCAGAGTTGGTTGTGGCATAAGAGAATGTGTCATGTGAATTTTCATAATATCATTAAGATAAGAAACACCCAAGCTGTAAGAGATCTTCCAAGATTGGTGAAACCTAATAGCTTGTGCAAGGAATGTCAGTTAGGTAAGCAGAATAGAGTCTCATTCAAAAGTAAGGAACATTCTTCAACCGGATTGTTGGACTTGGTGCACACTGATCTATGTGGTCCGGCAAGAATCAAGAGTCTACAAGGAGATAGATATTTCATGTTGCTAATTGATGACCACTCTCGGATGATGTGGGTGACTTTCTTGAAAGAAAAATCTGAGGCACTTGAGAAGTTCAAAATATTCAAGGCTATGGTAGAAAATGAAACTGGCATAAAAATAAAATGCCTCAGATCTGACAGAGGTGGAGAATTCACATCCAGAGAGTTCATTGAATTCTGTGAGAAACATGGGATAAAAAGACAGTTATCCACTCCAAGGACTCCATAGTAGAATGGAGTAGTGGAGAGAAAAAACTGGACCATCCAAGAAGCTTCTAGGACCATGATGATGGAAGCAAATGTTCCTCAGATCTATTGGAGAGAAGCTGTGAGCACAACTATTTATAGTCTTAACCGGGTACAAATCAGAAGCAAGACTGGTAAGACTCCTTATGAACTTTGGTTTGGCATCACTCCTACTGTGAAGTATTTCAGAGTCTTTGGTAGCAAATGCTATATCAAAAGAGATGAAGACCTTGGCAAGTTTGATGCTAAAAGTGATGAAGGAATATTCTTGGGTTATTCTACTCAAAGCAAAGCTTACTGGTGCTATAACAAGAGATTAAGGAAGATTGTAGAAAGCACAAATGTGAAAGTTGATGAATGCATTTAAAATCCCTAAAGGTACTATGAGTATGAAGCTGATGATCAAAATGATATCTCAGACCAAGAAGAACAAGTCCAAACTCCAGTCCAAATTCAGATTGATCCGGTGAATCCAGAAACACAAGAAGAAGAAATAGGCTTGAATGAACCTGTCCAAGAATTAGAAGTGCAAGTGATTCCCAAAACTCCCAAGTATGTAAAATTGAATCATTCTGAAGACCAGATCATAGGAGATAGAAGCAAAGGTGTTCAAACAAGAAGAAATATTGCTCAAGATTCAGTGAAGTATTGTCTGATTTCAAAAGTTGAACCAAAAATAGTAAATGAAGCATGCAATGATGAAAGTTGGGTTAAAGCAATGAAGGAGGAGTTGATGTAGATTGAAAAGAATCACACTTGGGATCTTGTTCCCAGACCTAAGGACAAAAATGTGATTGGGACTAAGTGGGTCTTCCGGAACAAACTAAATGAAGATGGTGAGGTAATAAGAAACAAAGCTAGATTGGTCTGTAAAGGTTATTCTCAAGTAGAAGGAGTTGACTTTGAAGAGACTTTTGCTCCGGTGGCAAGGATTGAAGCAGTCAGACTATTTCTTGCCTTTGCTGCCTTCAAAGATTTCAAGGTATATCAGATGGATGTCAAGTCTGCTTTTCTAAATGGTGATTTAGAAGAAGAAGTATACATTGAGCAACCGGATGGATTTCAATTGTCTGATAATGGAGATATGATTTGCAAATTAAAGAAGGCATTGTATGGACTCAAACAAGCCCCAAGAGCTTGGTATGAAAGGTTGGACAAACATCTTCTAAAAATTGGTTTCAACAAAGGTACTGCTGACAGTAATCTCTATTTTAAGATTGATCATGAAAATATCTTGATTGTTGAAGTATTTGTTGATGATATTATTTTTGGAGGAAAAGATAGTATGTGCAAAACTTTTGCAAATCAAATGAAAAGTGAATTTGAGATGACCATGTTTGGTGAAATGAATTTCTTCTTGGGTCTGCAAATCACTAAAACAAAGAAAGGAATCTTCATATCTCAGACCAAATATGTGAAAGAATTATTGAAAAAAATTGGGATAGAGGATTCAAAGGCAATGAATACTCCCATGGCTACCGGATGTAAGTTAAGTAAAGATGTTGAATCTCCTAAAGCTGATCAGAAAACATATAGGTCTATGATTGGAGGATTGCTCTATCTCACTCAAACTAGACCTAACATTATGAATGCTATTGGTCTTGTTGCCAGATTTCAAGCTGATCCTAGAGAATCTCATGTCATGGCAATCAAGAGAATTCTCAGATACTTAAAGGGAATAGTTGAGTATTGATTGTGGTATCCCAAGGATCATGATTTCTCTTTTCATGCTTATACTAATGCTGATTGGCTAGGTGATGTGGATGACCGGAAGAGTACCAGTGGTGGTGCATTCTTTTTAGGGAAAAGATTGGTTTCTTGGCTAAGCAAGAAAAAAGAGACAATATCTCTGTCTACTGCAGAAGCAGAGTATATTACAGTAGCAAGTAGTTGCACTCAAGTATTGTGGATGAAGCAAATGTTAGGAGACATCAGAGTGGAGTATGAAGAACCTATCACAATCTTCTGTGATAACTCAAGTACAATAAATATATCCAAAAATCCGGTGTTACATTCAAAGACAAAACATATATCCATCAAGTTCCACTTTTTAAGAGAGCAGGTGAACAAGAATGAAGTTAGATTAGAGTTTGTGACTTCAAAGGATCAGATTGCAGACATTTTTACCAAACCTCTACTTAAGGACACTTTTGAGTACCTCAGGGAGAAGTTAGGGGTTATTACCCCTCCAGTTTTGAGTTAAGGTGCACTGATGTGCATCTGTCTGGTGGATTTCACAGTCATATGTTATGATTCGGATTGATGCTAGGTGGCTGCTACTCAGGGGGAGCAGTCAGTATGATTCTAACACATGAGAAGTGGTTGCAAGTATGTGCCCTTTACCATTGATGTCAAAGGGGGAGAGAAGACATGTGAAAAATGAAAAGTGATTGCTAATCAAAGGGGGAGTAGTAGAGGAAGAGAAGACATATGAATGATTGCTGATGATAGGGGGAGCTATGTCATTCAGTAACGACAAGTTATTATCTTGATGGTTAAAATAGTTTTTCACATCATATGTTGCCATCAATGATAAAGGGGGAGATTGTTGCAAGTATGACCCTAAACATGTTGTCATTGATGTCAACATACTCCTATTGCATTGATGTCAAGAATTGGATGAGTTATGTGCTGAGGATATTGAGAAAATTAGCCTCATCAGAAATAGTGAAGAACAGTGAAGACAGTGAGGTCCTATGAAGAAAAGATCCCAATTAGTTGAAGATCAAAGTATGTGCATCAAAGAGTTTGTAGATATGTGTCTGAAGGTTTTCCAGTCAAGATTTCAGAGGTCCACATGAAGATTTGAAGAAGTTATGGCCATATGAGTAAAACTTGTTCTGGCCGCTATTTAGTGGTGACAGAGTGGCACAAATAGGTCTGGTGAGGTCTAAAAATACAATATCATGCTCTGCGGATCTGGTGGCATGTTTGGGAAGCTAATTTGAATTAACAACTTGATTGGCTTGTGGTTTGGATGTCTGCAAGTGATCCTTCTAGTGTGACAGTGATGACCGGCTGTGTTCTTGAGGTTTTGGATGAAGATGCAAATGATTTCAGTAAGCAGAAGTGGTATGGATATTCTTAGTGATTCAAGAAAGCTTGTGGAGGTCTCCAGTTTGCACCTAGATCATGTTGTTGGTCTACATTGAAGATTGAACTTGTAATTGAAGATTTACCTTTGGGTAATGGTGTTCTTCCCAGTCCTAGCCGACCAGATGATTTGCACATGTTGTGGATAATCTTGAAGATGTTTTGCGAAGCATGGCATGTTCCTCGAAGAAGATTGGAGTTCTAGCTATGCGTGGCCGACAGTATAATAATGGGCATGAAGTTTTTGTAATGAGTCAAATTTTATTTTTGTAATTGCTCTGTAATAAAGTAAATGTATGTTGTGCCGACTTTGATGATTATTCCAAAGGTGATGTCATGTATAAATAAGAGTTGTGAAGTTGTTCAAAGGCATCCATGTGGTCGTGATGAGAAGGTGGTAAGAAGAAGAGAAAAAAGCAGAGTAGAGGTGTTGAGCTTTAATGGAACTGACTCAAGCATAGTAAAGATGCTAACTTTCAGTCCAAGTTTGTAATACTTATTCTTTTCTGTAGACAGTGTGTCTCCTGTAGGCAGTGGGCCTCTTGTGAGCAGTGTGCTCAGGCAATGAGCCCTAATTGGTAGGTGCCATTTCATTCTTCATATTCTTTTAATAGAGAATATAATCTTGGGTTAGTCACCCCATGGTTTTTCCCTTACTTAGGTTTTCCATGTCAAAATCTTGGTGTTATTTGTGTTAAGTTTGTTTCTTCTCTCGAATTATTGCATTATGCTTTCATGATTGAATCTTTGATATGCTGTTGAATAATAAGAAGGTTTTAAATAAATAAGGAACAAAATTTTTGTGACAACTAATTCACCCCCCCTCTCAGTTGTCTATCCTTAAATCAACAGTATCTTCAAGTTCATGGGGTGGGCCAATGCATTAGTCGTTGGGTAGTACTTCTCCACCCATGTATCAACAATGTAACATTGAAGGTGTCTTAATTTTGGCTGAGGTGCAACTCATATAGAGTTGGTATCTTGTTGAGACTTTGTCTCTGCAACATTCCCCTAGTAGGCTTTAGAGACCCCAATGGTATTTTGAAGGTGAGCCCAATGATGACTTCACCAAATTGGATGTGTTACCTTAGAAGACAGGGAAATAAATTGATAACTCCACATCAAGACAAGTTCATTATCTTCTCTTTACATATCTTTCTCTAGGACATGTTGTAATGAAGGTTGCTCCCCATTTTTGCACATCTTAAAAACCATTTTGTAACTTAATGACACAACCTCAAGATCCTTTCAGCTTTTTCATCAAGGGGGTATTAGAATTGTTGGAAAAAGACACTTCTACACATGACAGGTGTTGTCATTGATGGCAACTAAGACTATTCCACTCATCCGCATAACATAATTTGTTCATACCGGAAGTCAGAATGAGAATTTATCTAAGTCTGGGTAGCCAGAAACAGAGTATATGGTAGATTTTAGTGTTTTGGTCTACAGATCTCTCCAGTTAATCATTGTGTGTTGCGGATCTTAGGGAGAGTAGAGAGATGTCAAGACAATCTAAATCCAAGATTTTAGCCTTCGGTGACAAAGGGATTAAAATTTATGAGCATCTGAGTACTGAGTCCTAATATGACAGAACAGTTCAGTGAAGAACAGGCCAACTTGTGTTCGATCCTTGTGCAGATCTAGTAGAAGTGTTTTGGTGAGTTGCGTATGGGATATAATGTTAGTGGCCAACTTGTATGGTGACCTGTAAGTGTTATTTTTGGTATGCATCAATAATGGTATATGGATTTAGTCGATAGAGCAGAGTCTTCATTAAAAGTTCTAAGTGTTCTTGAAGCCGACTGAAAAGTTATTGAAATCCATGATGCAGATATATATAGCCAATGGATTCGAGTGATTTCTATATGTGTACAATGCAATGATAAAGTAAGTGTGATTAAGGAAGAGAAAATTGTAAAGGAGAGCAAATCTAAGGACCGGATAATGGCATAACAGTAAATAGGGCAGAGTAAGGATGAAGTGTATCAAGTCGGTATTTTGTACTTAACCAGGACTGAATCTTCACATTGGTAGATGCTAATTATCAGTTCAAACACATTGTAATCTTCTTTATGTAGGCAGTGAGCCTTCTTTTGAGCAGTGACCTCTGGGCAGTGAGCCCGAATGCATGTGCATTCCCAATTGTAATACTTTTAACAGAGTATAATCTTTGTGGGTTAACCCCCACCGTGGTTTTTCCCTTAACCGGGTTTCCACATTAAAAATCTTGGTGTCAAATGTGTTATTATGCTTTTGCTCATGTGTTATTGATTCTTATTTTCATGGTTAAATCATTGATCTGATATTGTGTGATAAAGAAAGAATTAACTGCTGCAAAGTATTAAATTTTGTGACAACTGATTCACCCCCCTCTTAGTTGTCAACCCTAATTCCAACAATTGGTATCAGAGCGAGGTTCCTTGGAAGAAGTTTAACATCTGTAGGAAGATCTGGGAAGGAATGGGCTCACTCAAAGAACAACTTCAATTGGCATTAGAAGATCTTGATCAGTCCAAAGAAGAAATAACTAATTTGAAGGAGAACCTAAAAGATGCTGACAATTGCATTGAAATGCTAAAAGAAAAACTAAAGAAATCCATGGAAAAGAGAAAGGAGCTACTTCTGCAGCTAACTAATTTTACTAAAGAAAATGGCATGAATGAAGCCTTGGAAGAAAAGACAAAGGAATGTGAGAAGTTGAAAAAAGAACTCTCTTTTCAAAAACTTGAGATGGAATCTAGGGTAATGAGGCTAACCAAAGAAATTGAGCAAAGGAAGAAGACTAAAGAAGAATTGAATCAAACTTTGAAGGAAAGACCTAAAGAATGCTACAAAATGGATAGAACAATTGGTCATCTCAAATCTGATCTGCAAGAATGCAGATATAATGAGGAGGAACTTGAAAGGCAAATTGCCATTCTCAGACATGACCTAGAAGTTGCAAATGAATATAAGGAGAAGTTCAAGATAAGTTCATCTAAACTTGAAGTGTTACTTGAGAGTTAGAAGAAGGATGATGATAGGCATGGTCTTGGGTATGAGAAAGGTGAAAGCTCTGATCTGGACAAAGAAATTCTCAATCAAGGAATGGGAGAAACAAACCTAGAAGACCTCCTATAAGACAACCTAATGCTCAAAGGTATCCATCCTTCAATGGCAATTGCTTCAAATGTAATAGATATGGTCATAGAGCTAATCAATGTAGAAGTCAAGTGAATCAAAATGCATCATCTTTCTCCAGTCAATGCTTTAATTGCAAGAGGATAGGTCAGGCTAAAGAATGCATAAATGGATCAATGAATCCTCCTAAGAATAAGCAAGTGTTCAATGGAATATGTTTTACATGCAATAAGGTTGGGCATATTGCAATGCATTACAGATCTAAACCGGCTCCAACTTGTGATTGTCAGAGAATAAGATTGTATGCTTCAACTACAATAAATTTGGTCATATTGCAAGATTCTGCAGAAGCAGGAATAATGGAAAAGGAGGTCTGGTAAATAGAAAACTGAATGGGCAGAAACAAGACAAAGGCAAGGGCAAGGTTGATGTAAATGAAATCCAAAATAAAATGAACAAGAAATGGGTAAAGAAAGGTGTAATAAACAATGGTGATGGATCCGCACCAGAATGCCGTGCTAGTAATTCCTCCAGGAATTGAATTTAGAGCTCTGGCTCAGAGGGAGCTACATTGAAAATCAAATTCCCCCAGCCAGTAAGTGGGTGCCAAGATTTGGCACAATGAGAGGAGATATTATGATTGTTTCAGAACTTTTGGAAGGATTTCTGGAAGAAAAGAAGTAGATATGGCAATATGTAGAATAATTCATGAGAAAGTGCTCAAGAAATAGAGTAACCAGATGTGTTAGGGCAGAGCATTTATTACAAAGACAAATTAGGTTTGTAGAGCATAAAAGAGTCATTCATTCTTCATTTGAATCACTTTGCATTAGAAGAAAGTAAGAAGAAAAGAGGTGAACAAGTTCTGAGCCAAGAATTTTCAAGAGTTGAAGCGCGAAGAGGATTTCCAAGAAAAATCCTAACCTGTGGAACAAGGTATTTCCGTTTTCTGTGAAATCTCTTGAAATTTCAATCTCTACTAATGGTTATAGCTCTAGTTGTTGACATTAATGAAAGGCCCCATCTAAAATTTAAGAAGCATCCTCACATGTCTATTGAAGTCGAACCGTTAGGTGCATTTCTGGTGTCCCATACGGAGTATTGCATGTTGAAGATATTAGGGCATTTATCCATTGTAATGTAGATGAATTTGGAAACCTGAGATTGCTGAAATTGTTTGAGAACCATCTAAAGGATGATAACTTTCAACTGAAACTGGAGTTTGAAACCCTAGAAAGAAAACATTTTCTTCAAGTGATTGAATTTCTGACATTTGATGAAAGTGAGTGGGTTTGATATGTGTTGAGCTGGATGCATGATGAATTCATATGGCTGTTAAAACAATTCAAGATTACCAAGGATGCTATCAGAATTGTGACTAGGTTAAACTCAACCAGTGGATTACCCATGTTGAAGTCTGTGAAAAACCAAACTATCTGGTGTAGGTGCACCCCTTCAAAAGGACCAATATACACAAGAGGAAGGAGAAGAAGACTAACTTTAAGTTAACATTTCATGTTATCTATAGCATCTTCAAATGTAACATCCAATGTTAGCATTTCCTGTTTATAATGTAATGTTAGCATTTTCTGTATGAAGTTTCTGACAGCTTGGATTAAGGGAAAGTTAATCAAGGTGTCTTAAGCACTAGAGTTTTGCTGTCCTATACTCTGCAAGTGTCATGTAACTAATTAGGAGTCTTTACCAATAGTTTTGAAAAATTCAAATCCCAGAAACAGAGGGGAATGTCAGTCCCTCACATTGGGAAAGATAAAAAGGGAAAAACCTTTTTGTAGCAAGGGGGACGATATATATGTTTGTCTTTTGAGAAAAGGAGGAGGGTAATGTAATTCAGAAGCATTAAGGAGGAATAGGAGTTCTGGAAATTGCTTTCTTTTTAGAGTCTGAATGCTGTGTAGATACCCTGTATAGAAATTCATTCTGTGTAGAAATTGTATGTAAATTAATTTTGGGTCTCTGTGGTCGAATGAACTAGATAAATCCATTCCACTGGCAGATTTTTGGGGAAATCAGTGGAATGGATTTGTAAACTATCCCCCTCCATTTTTGTTTATTTGTTTGACTGTTAAGTAAAGTGGGATAGAATTTGCAGAATCCTTTCCTGAGAAGATCGTCCTTAAGTATGTGTATTACTGCATTTGCAGAGTGAATATTTTGTGTGTATCCTTCAGTTGTGTCTGTATGAGCATCGTTGAACAGTTTAGATGTCAATTCAAGCCTGAAATGTATGTTTTGGAGACATCGGCGTGAGTTTCCAACTGTGCCTCCGACGGAGAAACCATCGGCGTAAGGATTGATATCGGCGTGCCGAAATTAGATTCATCCGACGGTGAAAGTCTCACCGATAGTAATTGCGGCCGAAGGCATCGGCGAGAGTTAGGGCATCGGCCAAGAGGAAGTGTGTTGGTCCGATGGTAGCAAGTCACACCGACAATGGTTTGCATTCAAGTCATCGGCGTGAGCTGTAGGGAAGTCTGGCTGAAAGGGGTCAGAGTAGGAGTTTCAGCGGAACATGAGATATCAGCAGAAGGGAGAAAGGTGGCGCCGACGATAGGTGGTCTCGCCGATAGAGTCGAGATCATCGGTGAGAGAGGGGTGTATCGGTGAAAGAATTCAACGTTGGGCCGACGGTAGAGGTCAGCCCGACGGAGGGATCAACATAGTCATCGGAGTGATAACAGAGAAGTCTGGCCGATGTAGTTTATATCGGCATGAGTACCCTCATCGGCAGAAAGAAGAAAGGTGGCGCCGACGGTAGGTGGTCTCGTCGATAGAGATAGGTCATCGGCGAGAAAGGAGGCATCGGCAGAAGAATTCAAAGCTAGAGCGACAGTAGGAAGTCTCACCGATCGGGGTGACGAACATGGGAGTCACGCCGACGGAGCAGCTGGTGATAAGTGTTCGGCGTGACATTTAGTATCGGTGAACGCTGAAGAAAGGTGGGCCGATAGTTATTGTCTTGCCGATAGGCAAGAGTGGGTACACATCGGTGAGACAATTCCAAAGTCTTGCCGATATAGTTTCTTTTGGCTGTCTTGCGGGCTCTAAGAGGTTTTTGAACTGGTTCACACGCTTCAGCTGGGCATATGCTCTGCATCACTATCACTTATGCAACCAGTGCAAAGTTTGACAAGAGGGCAATGACCATCAATGACATTATAGAACTAGATGTTAAGTTTGCTTCCATGGTGATTGGCTACAAGATTTATCACTACAACAGAGAGAACTCTGTCTCTGGAACTACCATATATGCAGCATATCAAATATTGAAAGAGAATGTAGATTATGACCTATGTGAGCTGCTACAAAACCAACTGATTGAAAATTTAAGAAAAATTAAGAAGGATAAGAAAAACACCTTCAAATATGGTTCCCTAGTTATATGTTTGTTCTTCTATTTTATGAATGAAGTCCCTGGAGTACAAGGTGTGCACTAGACAAATGACAGGCTAGTTGCATGGAAAATAAGAGATCATCTACTCAGTCTTAGTGATTCCCAAGCCTAGAAGAAAGCCATCTAAGGTTATTTCAAAAACTTTCAGAGTATGATGCATGCAAGGGAGAGAATTCCCAAGTCAGTTGTGGAGAAGTATCAAGATGAAATTTGTTTTATGGTTGACACTGATCAGTGCCTGATGGAGGCTATGGAACCCAGAACTATATGGATTATGCCAATAGGCTATGAGGTTGATGAGAAGATTTTGGACATGTATGTTCAACATCTTCTACACAAATCAAAAGACACCTCTGTTGAAAGATTCAGAACTTATAAGGAGCTAAGTCTAAAACTACATGTTGAGCTCAGGCAACTAGAGATCAAGAGAAAAGCTCAGAGGTGTTTCCCCAAATTTTTAAAACCTAAAAATCTTCAAATTTTAAGTGCATAGGGATTGATGTAATTATCACCTTGCCCCAATCCGGTCATTTTCCATCCCAAAAGTTTTAAAGTCTTAGGGACATTTCTATGAGTCTTTGTCATTGGGTGCTTTTCAAGTTCATGAATCTTTTGTTTACCCGACTTACGTTCTTAAGTTCAAGAAATGGCTGACTCCCTGACTTCTCCTTTGTGTCGAGAAAGTTTAAAGTTTTGAATACCGTTCTAACAGTTTGAAGGATCATAAGAGCTCTGACGCCCTAACCTCAGTTATTGTCGAGAGTTTTCAAATTCTGTGAACTCCTCCTTAACGTTCAAAGTTCAGAATCAGTTCCAACTCTTGACTAATCAACATATTCACGGTACTTGTTTTTCAAGGTAGCATCAGCTCATTAGATTACTCGTGGTATGCAATGAGAATGTCTTTTCAGGACCTATGAAATGCAAGCTCAATCTTAAGGCTCGTTTCTCAAGATACAAAATCAATGATACATTAATTACCTCTTAAATGACAAGTGTAACAAAGCTCACTAAGGTGGTAGTACAGCATTATCAAGTTTAAAAATCATCATTACCTGCTGGCATAATTAAATAAACCTAACTATGAAGGAAGGTGATAGTGCTCTCTGAGTTCAGTTTTTCTTGTCAGCCAAGCTATCTTTCAGAATGGGGCTTCCTGTGAATAATGAAATTGGGATGGCGAGCCTATACCTGTCCTACAACCTGATATACATTGGCCCGAGGAGCAGATTGATATCATCTCCCAGTTGCGCACAGTTGTTTGGAAGGAGAAAACCTGTTATGCTAAATATCGCAGGACAATTTTTGTCCTGTAAGAAGAAGAATGTGTTGAGTTGCGCCAACTTTTTATGGGAATTTTCCTGGAATTAGGAACTAGGGCGGTCTAGTGCCACTTGTCTTGCATGCATGAAGCTCTTTTGTAATTAGCGATGGTAATTACAATTTTGATATAATGTAACCATTTCCCTTTAAGTTTACTTTCTTGATAATGGTTACTCGAAAAAGACCATTTCGAACAGTTATAATTTAGGAGGAAGATTTTGAAAAACTATAAAGGGAAGGACTTTCGAAGGAAAAGGCATCTTTTTATGGCTGTCTGTGAACAGGGGAAGGAGAGCAAGTTTATTCTTTTTTACTTTCCAATTATATTTTTCTTAGCTCAGCTTATGTATAAAGGCATTGTAGAAAAATTGAGTTTTGTTATATTAAAGAAATGAAGAATTACTTACAGAACTTTGTGTCTCCAAGTATCTTCTATGATTGCAATTGTTCCTGTGTCAATTTCTAATCTGTCTTCAATATTACTTCTTTTATGTTGGTATGTGTTAAGGAGGAATATAGTTGTATCTTTAAATCAATTTATCCTTGTTTGTGAATGTTGGATAGGTGGGTTGTGTATCGTTTATCTACATTCATTTCTTTTTTAAATCAGTCATGCACATCTATTTCATGGTAATGGGTAGATGTTAATGCACCTTTTCTACTTTCTGGTTAAAAGCACACCCTGTACTTTTATTCATTACATATCTTAAGAGGGAGCTGTACCTCTAAAAATTCATAGGAAGGTTGTCAACCCAATGACAACTTCTCCAACTGTTAGTGTTGTTTGTTCTTCTTCCTGGGCATCTTGAGTCATTTTCTGCATTTATTTTCGAAGGACAAATCTGTTTACTAACAAATTTTTGGCAACTCTACTAGGGATTTGAAATTGAAGATTGGTGCTCTTGTGTACCCAGAAATTTGAAGGTGCCTCCCTGAGGATGGAGGTTGGTGGCTCTATTTGATGAAATGTACTCAGAAACAACTTTGTTCCAGTGAAGACTAATGCTGATTTAATTTTCAGATTTGCATTATGGCCCTGGTTTCTCCCCAGCCATGGGGAAATCATTTTGGGCCTCTTTCTTTGCCTATATATTCAACATTGCCTGAAGGATCGAGAGAGAATTTCCTGAAGTTCAGTGGAGAAGACTCTCAAGATGCTAAAAATCATATTATTGCATTCACGGTTGCATGCGGAGTTTTGGGGGTAAGTAAAGAAGATGTTTTTATTCGGCTATTTATTGAATCTCTTATTGGGACTGTAGTAGAATGGTTTCATCATTTAGAAGGGAAATGTATAACTAATTGGGATTCATTGAAGATTAAGTTCTTAGAAAGATTTAAAGGTCATGTTGATGAGGCTACTCTATTGTGTCAATTCTTCAATGTTCAAAAGCAAAGAGATGAATCCATCAGAGACTTTGTGGACAGATTCAACTGGCTACTCAAAAAGATTCCAGCTCCTCTTCAACCAAGTAAGCAACTTCAGCTTTGTACTTTTATTTCCTCTTTGCATTCAGATGTTCAATTTGAGTTGAAAAGAAGTAAAGTAAATGATATTAAAATTGCTCAACAAGAGGCTGTGAAAATAGAAGATGATTTGATATTGAGTGGCCTATGGAAATTGAATCAGATTGCAGATAATTTGATTCATGAACCTATGAGGATGCCTATAGGTTTCCATAATATACAATCTCTTTCTGTTGAATGCTCAAATCTCACTATTTTTTATTCAAAACACTTTGGTAGAGATAGGGAAAGTGTTGTGAAAATGAAATCTCATGTGAACAATAGAATGGAAGTTTATTATCTGCATAAATAATGATGTACTTGTAAATCCCCCATGTAATGTAGATGGACAATCCTCCCGTGGTGTAAACGGTAGAGAAGGTTATGCAAATTGCACTGTTTTGGCTCCCTTGTCTACTACAGAGATAGAATCATTTACTTTTTCAAGAAATGAGGAACAACATGGGGTTACACAACATGAAGAAAAAGTGTTGAATACCTTTTCTCCAGTGTGCATGCGAGTTGATCATGAAGGCTTCACATCTCCTAAGTCAAATAATACAGAGGTATGGCTGCAAGAAGAGGTCATAAATGCTAAATTTTTTAAGCAAGATTTGAAAGGTGAGGTTAATAATGGTCATGATAGCTTTACTAAAGGTGGCCTAATAGATAAATGTAATGAGTCTCATAAGTACCTTAACGCATGCAATGATGAATTTTTATGTGGAGT
Source organism: Cunninghamia lanceolata (assembly GCA_027924645.1). Lineage (NCBI taxonomy): Eukaryota > Viridiplantae > Streptophyta > Pinopsida > Cupressales > Cupressaceae > Cunninghamia > Cunninghamia lanceolata. The sequence continues at coordinate 1,591,213 of BSBN01000070.1, forward strand.
ATTGGACGGAGATGGTCACATTACTGAAATTAAAATGGACGTAGCCACTCGTAAGAAAGAAGCATTTGATAAAGTGGACAAAGAAGAGCCTAACAAGAGAATGGATGAATTACATTCCCAATCTGCTTGTTCTCTCAGTGATGATTTTTCTTGTGCAAGAGAAGAAGAAGTTATTTTTACCACACTTGATCCCATGCTTGTAGAGCTCGATATTCCAGAATCACAATCAATAATCACACTTCTAGAAAGTGATTCATCGTGCGATTTACAGAAAGAATGCTTCATTCCTGATATTTTCTCTCCAAGTTCCAGTGTTGATAACGAAGTTATGATCGATACACAGCCAGAGTATGTGACTTTCAAGTTTCGTGAAGAGGACAATAAAGGAGAGGTATTGCAGCCAAAGGTGAGTGAAGAATCCATCTTTGAGTCATTTTGCTTTGAAGATACAATCATGCCTTTTGAGAATGATTCATCAAATGAAGCTTGTTTTAGAAATATATGCAATAATTTTGATGAGGAGTATGATAAAGTGGGCCATATAATACATGAATCAGTTTCAGCACAAAAATAGAATATTATTTCTATTGAAGGTGATTTTCAGCCACATGAAAATATTGTTTACAATATAGATTTTCAACCTCATCTACTTCCCACTTTGCATGAGACATGTACGGTTGATGGTTGGTGTTCTAATGATTCAAATGGTTATTTTCAAGCATGGGATATCAATTTTCCTATTGAACGAGATGATCATATGCAAGAATGTGTTGACCCAAAATTTTTAAACAATATAGTCACTACCACACATAGCATCAATGCAAGGTTTTTATCTCGTGGTTAATGTGTGGGTTGTCCAATCCGGGGGCTGATTTCTTTGTGCTTGCAAAATCAAGTGCATTCTGACATTATACATGAGGTCATACAAGCAGATGCTGGTGGTCATGTACTGGGTAATGCTGATATGAGTCATCCATTTGAAGAAGCATACAATGAAGAGTGGCTTTTTGAAGTCACATAAAGGAGGTGTTTTTGTGATGCCATTCTTATCAATTTAATCATGGTGGTCACAAGTTGGCAGCTGTTGGTGTGCAAGCTTTTCACTCGCTCGGCATTGTTTCGCATAGGCAGCTATTTATCCCAGCTAGTTAATGATTTTGCATAGTCTTTGGGGCAGCGGTGATGTGTTGTACCTAGTCCAGGTGCATAGGTGTCTTAGGAGGTTTCATTTCATTTCCTATTGTGTGTTGTCTAGTTTCGTCCTAGTTTTGGCTTTGCTCGGGTCTCCTGTTGTCTCCCCCTCATGTTTTGTTGCAAGGTGACTCTATTGCCCAATGGATAAGGTACTAGTCCACGCTTATGATTCTAGGTTCCTTGCTTCGTCCTCTGTAGTCCTCATCCCCAATTAGAGTCTGTTGTTGCCCCAAATTTTTAAAACCTAAAAATCTTCAAATTTTAAGTGCATAGGGATTGATGTAATCATTGCCTTGCCCCAATCCGATCTTTTTCTGTCCCAAAAGTTTTAATGTCTTAGGGACATTTGTATGAGTCTTTGTCGTCGGGCACTTTTTAAGTTCATGAATCTTTTGTTTACTCAACTTACGTTCTTAAGTTCAAGAAATGGCCGACTCCCCGACTTCTCCTTTGTGTCGAGAAAGTTCAAAGTTTTGAATACCATTCTAACAGTTTGACGGATCATAAGAGCTCCAACGCCCCGACCTCAGTCATTGTCGGGAGTTTTCAAATTCTGTGAACTACTCCTTAAGGTTCAAAGTTTGGAGTTAGTTCTGACTCCGGACTAATCAGCATCTTCGCAGTGCCCATTTTTCAAGGTGGTGTTAGCTCATCAGATTACTCGTGTGGTATGTGATGAGAATGTCTTTTCAGGAGCTATGAAATGTAAGCTCAATCTTAAGGCTCCTTTCTCAAGATATAAAATTAATGATGCATTAATTACCTCGTAAATGACAAATGTAATGGAGCTCACTAAGGTGGTAGCATGGCATTATCAAGTTTAAAAATCATCATTACCTACTGGCATAATTAAATAAACTTAATTGCACTCGAAGGTGACGGTGCTCTCTGAGTTCAGTTGTTCTTGTCAGCCAAGCTATCTTTCAGAATGGGGCTTCCTGCGAATAACAAAATTTGGGATAACAAGCCTATGCCTGTCCTACAACCTGATTTACATTGGCCCAAGGAGGAGCAGATTGATATCATCTCCCAGCTGCACACAGTTACTTGGAAGGAGAAAACTAGTTATGTTGAATACCGCAGGACAATTTTCATCCTAGTCGAAGAAAAAGAACGTGCTGAGTTGTGCCAACTTTTAATGGAAATTCACCTGGAATTAGGAGCAAGGGTGGTCTAGTGCCACTTGTCTTGCATGCATGAAGCTCTTTTGTAATTAGCGATGGTAATTACAATTTTGATATAATGTAACCATTTCCATTTTAAGTTTACTTTCTTAATAATGGTTACTCGAAAAAGACCGAACAGTTATAATTTAGGAGGAAGATTTTGAAAAACTATAAAGGGAAGGACTTTCGAAGGAAAAAGCATCTTTTTCTGGCTGTCTATGAACATGGGAAGGAGAGCAAGTTTATTCTGTTTTACTTTCCAGTTATATTTTTCTTAGCTCAGCTTATGTATAAAGGCATTACAGAAACTTTGAGTTCTGTTATATTGAAGAAATGAAGAATTACTTACAAAACTTTGTGTCTCCAAGTATCTTCTATGATTGCAATTATTCCTGTGTCAATTTGTAATCTATCTTCAATATTGCTTATTTTATGTTGGTATGTGTTAAGGAGGTATATAGTTGTATCTTCAAATCAATTTATCCTTGTTTGTGAATGTTGGATAGGTGGGTTGTGTATCGTTTCTCTACATTCATTTCTTTTCGAAATCAGTCATGCACATCTATTTCATGGTAATGGGTAGATGTTAATGCACCTTTTCTGCTTTCTGGTTAAAAGCACACCCTGTACTTTTATCCATTGCATATCGTAAGAGGGAGTTGTACCTCTAAAAATTCAGAGGAAGGTTGTCAACCCAATGACAACTTCTCCACCTGTTAGTGTTGTTTGTTCTTCTTCCTAGGCATCTTGAGTCATTTTTTGCATTTATTTTCAAAGGACAAATCTGTTCACTAACAAGAGGCAAGTTGAAATGTATGCTGAAAGCATAGGCATCACAAAAGAAGCTGTAAGAAAGAACAGAGAAAGAGTTGAATAGATGAAGAGAAGAACTAAGCAAGGTTCAAAAGAGGAGGTAGAAAGTGAACCAGCAGCTGCTCTAGAAGTCACACCTAGCTCTTCAAGAAAAACAAGAAGTTCTACAACTATCCCTGAGCAATTCAAGTCCATTCCCACTAAGACATCGGAAGCCACACTATTCGGTAAAGGAGGAAAGAGAAAGCAAAGCAAGGCCACAAGAACCTACAAGAGCACAAAAGTTGATGAAGAAGAAACAGATTCAGATGTTGAGGTAAAGGAGTTGAAAGCCACCGGATTAAAAGCTGACAAGGTGACTAAGGAGAAGCCCTTTGGAAGCAAAAGGGCAAGCAAAAAGTAGAAGATAGAGACATATGTTGAGAAGCCCACACTTTCTGTGGAAGATATAATAAAATCAATCACTGTGGATGGAAATTTGAAACTCGTGATTGAATTTTATGATGATTACAATGATACAGATAAGAGGGTGTTAGAGGAAGCAATTGTCAGATATCTGAATATCTATAATAAGACCCTAATTGAAATAACTTCTGAGATCCCTCAAAGTCTTGTAGACATTTTGGAGTTGAGGAAAGAAAATGCAAAAAGTAAGGATATGGAACTTAGAGAACATGTGTTGATAAAACTATGCCCTCATATCACTCAAGTTCAAATGAATATGATATTCAAAGAAGTGAAGGATGAATTCAGGAGCAAGAAAAGGATAAATAAACTAATGCTTGGAGAAATAGACAAAATAGTTGAAGAAACACAAGAATTTCTTCTAAGGGCATTGAAGAAACACAATCTTCCATTTGTTGAAGAGGAGACTGATGATGGGATTGATTCATCAATTCCAGATGTTGAAGAAGTTAACATCAATGAGCAACAAACTGAGGTTGATGACTCCTCTATTCCTGAAGAGGAGCAAATAAACAAGGAAGATACAGAGATGGTGGATAAAATTGATGAAGCAGGAGATACTCTAACTCCTCCTGATCAGTTAGGAAAAGAAGATAATGTTGATATTACTACTGCTACACAAAATCCTCCATAATAGATTGCAGATGGTGAGGACACAGGAAAGAATCCCCCTACAGATGACATAGAGAAAGGTAAAGTAGAGGAAGAGAAAGAAGAAGGTAAGGAAGATAAAGCAGAAGAAGATGGTGCAAATGTTGATGCATCCAAACAAAATAGTCCTGATACGAACATTGAGAAAACTCAAGAAAAGAAAGGTGTTCCAAAAATTGTGGCAAGAGACACTGCAGAAGCAGTGAAAATTTTTCTAAGGAAATGCTAGAGTTTGATGAACTAGAACTGATTCAAGGACCAATCAACCTAGCTACTCGCTCTCCGGTCCAAATGATGAAGGTAGCATCTTTCACTCAAGCCAAGGCAAGCGAGAAGATATTGAAATCTCACTTAGAGAACAGTGAGCTATTAGGTCTTGCATCTGGTGTATTGGAGAAGATAATGCCAACCTTCCATAAGAATCCATCTGATTCCCCCTCTAGAAATTTGAAGAGCCTTATAAATTCTGTAAGTACACATTTTGAGTCCTTTGAGAAGTCTGCAGAGATTAAAGTCTAGAATGAATCTTTAGATAAGAGATTTAGTGAGCTAAAGGGCCTAATAGGGAATGATAGAAAGATACTTGATATCAGCATAAAAAGTATTCAAAATGCTCTTAATGATGGAGGTGATGTATACAAATTTTGTCTATCTTGGTGCAAAGTTGTTGAGGATATTGAGAAGAAGATAAAGGAGCAGGAACAAAAATTGGTGAATCTATCTCAAAATTTTGATCCTCTAACAGTTTCTCCGGTAAGTCAAGAGTGTCAAGTAATCATCTTGACTAATGATATAAAGAAACTTGTTAAGGAAAAGAGCAATATTGTGAAGAGAATGGGTGAGCTCCAGGGATTGATTGCCCCTAAGTTAGAGACAATGTATACTGCTTTATCAGAAGCTCAAGTTGTAGCCTAGACAAGTGATCCTTCAGATCTAAAGAAAGCAGAATCATAGGCATTCCTTCTAAGTGAACACATATCAATTTTGGATGGCATGAAAAGAAGTTGGGCCTCTGAACTTGACCAGTTGAAAAATAGTATTGCAGATATTCTCGAGTTCATGTAAATATAACTTAAGGATTGATTGTACATATGCGGCATTGTATACAAAATTTTTGGGAGAATTTTGGTTTGTGGATCCCATCCTTTGCCATTGATGTCAAAAGGGGAGTGAAGAGCAATGAAAAATGAGGAATCTAACAAAGGGGGAACTTTGGAAATATTGGAAAGCACAAGTGTACAGATTAAGGGGGAGTAACTCTGACACTTAGTCATTTTTCACTAAGTGTTGCCATCAATGCCAAAGGGGGAGATTGTTGGCAAGAGACACTGCTACGCATGATAGGTGTTGTCATTGATGGCAACTAAGACAATTCCACTCATCCGCATAATATAATTTGTTCATACCGGAAGTCAGAATGAGAATTTATCTAAGTCTGGGTAGCCAGAAATAGAGTATATGGTAGAGTTCAGTGTTTTGGTCTGCGGATCTCTCCAGTTAATCATTGTGTGTTGTGGATCTTAGGGAGTGTAGAGAGATGCCAAGACAATCTAAATCTAAGATTTTAGCCTCCAGTGACAAAGGGATTAAAGTTATGAGCATCTGAGTACCGAGTCCTAATATGACAGAATAGTTCAGTGAAGAACGGGCCGACTTGTGTTAGATCCTTGTGTGGATCTAGTAGAAGTGTTTTGGTGAGTTACGTATGGGATATAATGTTAGTGGCCAACTTGTATGGTGACCTATAAGTGTTATTTTTGGTACGCATCAATAATGGTATACGGATTTAGCTGACAGAGCAGAGTCTTCATTAAAAGTTCTAAATGTTCTTGAAGCCGACTGAAAAGTTATTGAAATCCATGATGCAGATATATATAGCCGATGGATTCGAATGATTTGTGTGTTTACAATGCAATGATAAAGTAAGTGCAAGTAAGGAAGAGAAAAGTGTGAAGGAGAGCAAATCTAAGGATCGGGTAATGGCAGAACAGTAAACAGGGCAGAGTAAGGATGAAGTGTATCAAGTCGGTATTCTGTGCTTAATCGGGACTGAATCTTCGCATTGGTACATGCTAATTATTAGTTCAAACACATTGTAATCTTCTTTCTGTAGGCAATGAGCCTTCTGTAGGCAGTGAGCCTTCTTTTGCAGTGAGCTCTGGGCAGTGAGCCTGAATGCATGTGCATTCTCAATTGTAATACTTTTAACAGAGTATAATCTTTGTGGGTTAACCCCCACCGTGGTTTTTCCCTTAACTGGGTTTCCACATTAAAAATATTGGTGTCAAGTGTGTTATTATGCTTCTGCTCATGTGTTATTGATTCTTATTTTCATGGTTAAATCATTGATCTGATATTGTGTGATAAAGAAAGAATTAACTACTGCAAAGTATTAAATTTTGTGACAACTGATTCACCCCCCCTCGCAGTTGTCAGCCCTAATTCCAACAAGAATATAGTTTAATATTATAATAAAATTTCTGCATACACTTGTCAGTTGATTAGTTTGTTGTAACTTTTTTCTATTTATAGACTACATTTATTTTCTTAATGTAGCTACATGCTATATTTACCATATGATTGTTAATATAATGTGATGCCCTCCACATGAGAACATACACCAATTTCTCTCATCTTGCTCTTTGGTTTTTACCAACACTATCAAGCTAAGCACCCAAGTATGGTTGTAGATGAATTTTGTGGTGTTTCTAGCATCTTCAACCACACTTTTGACTCATTCAATCTTCCCAATTTCCTTAAACATTAATCAATGCAATGGACATAATAAGAGCACAAAAAATGGTGGGATGCCTCTCTTGAAGAAGTCTTCCCATGACTACATATGTGGCTGCATTCTTTGGTGACAACTTGAATGACATTCTTGTAATGTCCTCAAACTATTTTTTTTAATTTTACAAATTTATAATGAAAATGCATAAACCCTTGCACTTTCTGATCACCAAGATCCCGATGTGGGCAAGGTGAAAGCATATGGTAATTGGGACACTAATTGGAAACAAGATGCACAATCTAAATGAACGCAATAACTGGAAATGAAATTATCTAGTGTCTTGGCAACATTGTCATCTAGACTAAAACAAACTTATGCTAACTAGAGGAGAACCATCCCGTTTTGAACATTAGGCATAAAATTTAAAATTCCAAACAATATTTCTAATTTTTATAACTGTAAAAATCTCCAAAAATGATAACCAAACAATAATGAAATATGCTAATATCTGATATGAATACCAACACCATGAAATTACAACATTTTCTAGTTTATACGGTTGATATAGAATATATATATATATATATATATATATATATATATATATATATATATATATATATATATATATATATATATATAGCTGTTATAAGTATTGAATACCTTAAGAAATTTGAACAAAATGCTTGTAAATCAAAAATAAGACATCTAAAACCCTGAATTTCTAATTAAAGATGAAATATAACTTGCACAAAGTGGTACAGCTATAGGGGTAACTCCCAAACCAGTTGTGACTCTTCTTAGGACAGGTACGATTGAGGTAGGATAGTAAAATGTCTTCCAAAATATGAATTTCTGACCTTAAGGTGAAGTACAAGAAATATGAGAGATGTACGACTCACTACAATGGCACAACCAATAGTTAGAAAATGGAACGGCTGATATACAAAGTCCATGACACCTTCCAGTGACCTCCTCAATGCCACAACAATAAAAAATATTTGAACACCTTCAATTAGGTTTAGCTAGCATATATCCCCACAAAATATCATTAAGATTTGTTGTAGCAAATGAAATCAATTTTACCACAAATCTAGAAGTTTCACTTCAAACCAAACTTCAAACAAATTGGCAATTCACACACCAAAAACCACATCAATAGAATCTAGAAAATGCTTTGCATTGTTTAGCACACTAGTTATCCCTTAGTAGAATTACTCAAATGTATAGTGAGGGTTTTTGTTCTAGGGCAGAAAAGAAGAACATGTGTTCAATCTTGTGAAATTTAGGATTTGATAATAATCTAGAATACTTTCTTCTATGCACAACTCCTTATATAGGCTTTAGAGAAAAAAAATAATATTATTTTCTTTTGTCCCTTTTCCTCCAAAACTTATTTTACAAAGTGTCTAGAGAGTCCTTTTGAAATAACATTACTTTTGGACCCCAATCCTAGTGACTCTTTATGTCCCTCTTTTAAAAACAACCTTTTAATAAAAAACATAAGTTGCCTTTTATAAATATAACATAAATAAATAACATAAAGTTACTTTTTGGACAACTTAAAGTTAAATTATTAAATTATTTGCCTTGCACCACCTCATTATCCTACATGAAATTAAATAATAGGCTAAGGGTCTTCATTAGACTTACACTTGAGAAGGGGATATGACAATTCCCCACCCCAACCTTCTAGACCACTACTTCCAACATATTAAACAAAATATTTGCTTTCTTGACTTCTTGTGAGACATCAATGGATTTTAAGAACACCAATGTGCCATTGGAAGCCTCTTGAAATTTAAGTGCAGTCCTATTATTTCCATCTATGTACCCATAAGATAAAATACTCAAACTCTTTTTTGCATATTCTCTTTTGGTCTTCTACTATTAGCTTTGTATTTTTTACAGCTTCTATTAACCATGGTTGAAAAACTCACAGGTTACTCACATGACTAACAAGTAATCGTGAGCTAGAAACCCCTACAAGTAACTCGTTGGCGATTTTTGGTTTAACTCAACTATTTTTTCAGAAGAACTCACAATTTTTGGGGGGGCACGTGCGTGACTGGTAAAATTCGCACCGGCCATGAAAACATGTCCAGAGTTTGCTTTACATACGTCATTCTTTAGACCAAAAAATTACATGAAATTTGTCAAAAACCCTTGTAGGCACCTAAAAAAAATGCAATTTGGTTGAGGATTTGTGGAGGTCAATTTGAGGACGTTTTTCCCCACATACATGTTTTTTTAATTTTTTTGGTTCTATTAATATATATTATATTATTATTATTATTTATATATATTATATCGTTTAATATTTATATATAATATTATAACGTATATATTAATAATATTATATTATATATTATTATTATTTTGATAGGTGAGCACTACCATATGGGTAGCTCCCTTTTATATTATATTTGTAAAAATAGAAAAACAACATCAGCTCCCATGGAGCATGCACCATTACAAGGATTCATTCACTAGGCATCCTCAGATGCCACATGAAATGTAGACCCTTAGATATTTCAAATGCTTGCTTGATCTGGGGAGGAGACAACAAATCAGCATAGTCACTAATGTAGAAGTTAAATACTTCCATGTTATTGTGACTTATGCCTTAACAAAATAGTTTCAGGGCCTCTATTGCAATCTTATTCTTCTTGGTCACTGTTGCATCGAAAACCCCTCCCAGCAAGCCTTCATCAGGCTTTTTGTTGAAAACAGAGATTGCCGCATACGCCTTCTCTCTCATTGCTTTCTTCACAAAAGAATGTGTGATTAGCTTGCCACTACGCTTTCGACCCATGATCAAAACTACTTTCATCAGGAATTCTTCATATAATTTGCCATCATGGTTATGTTCCCTAGTGAAAACATGGATCCAATGATCTACTTAATTGATACAAGAGCACCTTCCTTCTCTGCATTAAAAATTAGTTTGGTTTGTGCATCAACTTCCTCCTCATTGCATGCACAATCGTACTCAAAGTTCATCCTCAGCACCATGGTTGTAGAATTTACCAGAGAAGCTGATATTTAATATTGAAGCCATGTGTGCTTCACAATGTGCTTATGAGCATGTAATTAGTGTTCCAGTCGATTCCTTCCTATAAAATCTTTGTTCCGCAATATGTAAGTCATTTCTTTTACTGACTTTGTCTATTTGATTCTAAAATCACTCTCAATTCTTTCTAGTCCATATCCACATTAGATACTTTGATAATATCTGTATGTTCTATCCCTTCGTTAGTGAGATAGTCGGCAACCTTATTGGTTTCTCTAAAGTTATGGTTTATCATTAAGCTCTCCAATTTATCCAGTAAGTCCCAGGTCACTTTGAAACACACCTTAGAAGTTTTCAATTCAAAATTTCTCTCTTTTTTATCGCATTTATATAGATTAATGATTCTCCCTCAATGTCAATAGCCTTCATATTTTCCTGAACATAAATTCTCAATCCTTCACAAAGTGCTTCCATTTCTACTTCATTATTAGTTTCAATATTAAGCTTCTTTGAGGAAGCCCAAATGAGGACTCTCTCCTCATCTATAATGATGTAGCCTACACCTGAGGCCTTAGGATTGCCTCTTGAAGCCCCATCAAAGTTTATTTTTAGTCTTCCTCTTAGAGGGGTCACCCACTTCGCTTCTTCCTCTTGTGTTTTGATTCCTTGCTTCTTCCAATGGCCTCATTAGATGAGACTTTAGGGCCAGAATAGCTCTTCATTATTTTATTATCCTAATTGGAAAAAGAAGCTTTACTTGATTCCCTAGATTACAAATTCAAAAGTTCATAAATACCTACTTCAATTTTCCTGCACAGCTACTCCTCTGCACATTCCTTGTCATTAAAGATCCTCCTATTCTGTTACTTTCAAAGCTTCCATATGAGCATTGAGGGGCTCACAATCCAAATCCCACTCCATAGGGATTCACTATACATCCATGGGTAATCCCAAAATAATGAGTCTCACATTTTGGCCAAGATGGGCATTGATATAAACATTTTTAACTAAATCTTCACTTTCTGAGACCTATAGCAGCTAAACCATTAAGAATTTAGAGATGATGCAAACTAGTGATTTGTGGTGATTTGTGGTGATTTGTGTGTAGATTCTAAATATGTTCTTTTAATTTTTTTAAAATAAATCATGAATCTTTCAATGTCTCTTTTAATCACTAGTTTTTAATAGTAAACAACATTTTCATAAAGTAATGTTTATGTCATCCAGCATAACCTTTTTTCTAGAAAAGAGAAAATTCTATTTTTTTAAAATATAGATTTTTAACATCAATCTATAGTGCATGGATATTTTTCATAATTTTTTATTACATGTTTTTTTAATTAAGTTTTGAAGTCAACGTAACTATAATTTGGACATAGGTGTATGTTGTCAAGCATAACTTGTTGTGTATATATCGAAATTCAATTTTTTTTGGGTGAAACAAGGACATCAATACCTAGTGCACAAATATTTTCAGAAATTTTTTTCTCAAATTTTAATTTTTTCGCTTATGTGGAATAGAGACATTGATGTTCAATGAAAAACCTACGTTCACTAGAAAATAGAAAATAAATATAAAATAAAATGAAATATATTCAAAATCATACTTTTTGGAAAGCTTATACTAAGGGCTACATATTTATAAAATAGAATTTCTAAATGACTTTATTTGATCCCCCAAAAGGTGAAGCAATATTTTTTTTGTCAGCATTTTGATAGGTGTAGAGGAGACTCCATCAAGGGTTTGATTTAAGGCTAGGGGGTTCTTTCCAAGAGCATTTGATCTAATGGCGTTTTATCAAACCCTTCAATTAAACCCCTTTAAATGGAACCCCTCAAGGCTTAAATCATTAATTTTTCTAAAAAATATGTGATTTCAAACAAAAATCAAGATGTCCCATAAGTGGGACACACTATTGTGATAGCACCCCTTTGGCCAACACTAAAAAAAATCTTCAGATCATCATGACGAGCACTCATACAATCTAATTTATTACTCAGGCAATCCCAACATTTGGTTGCGTAAGAGCATGTTAAAAGCAAATGTTCAATTGTTTCAACATTATTCTTACACATTGGGCATCTACTAGGGCCCAAAATCCCAATAGAGTGAAGATGATCCCTAGTTAAGATTCTCTTTGGTAGGGTTGTCCAATTGAAATCCCCTGCTTTCAATAGGACCATGTGATCCTAGCAAAGATCTGTTGGCCAATTTTTGTTATTTTACCATATATTTTAGATTTGGTATCCAATTTTTACTGTATATGATCTCAATTTTGAGCCACACCAAATTATCTTGCCCTTCCTTGGGTTCAAAAAAATATTATGTTTGTTCAATTCTTCCCCCAATCTAATTTTAGCTCTCTCATCCAATGGGACATTGTTGATCTTCCACTCCCAGTGGATGTCAAACTCGTCCTCCTTCTTGACCACATTGTCAGCGACCTTGTCACCCCTAATATCCTCCATAATTTCTTTGTTATCCTTGACTTCATCAATTCAATTAATGGAATCAATCCATTCCATCAATCTGATCAAAAGTTAGCAGATTTGCCATCATTGATCACCCATGTTAGATGCTCGGTGATAATAAAGCGACTCTCCATCATGTATTTCCATAGATGTGACCCGCTTGGGGTGTTGGCAATGGTTAGGATTCTTTAAGGGGAATTCAAATACAAATATTTATTATGCAGTATTTTACACCATAGTGTATCTAGAGAAGAGAACATTCTCCAAATAAGCTTCATCTCTAGAGCCTTATTGTGTTGAGTTAAATCCCTGATACATGTACCACCATCTAATTTACTTCTTCTAACCCTATCCCAGTGTACCAATGGAATCCTTTTCTAATCGTTTGAGCCATCCCAAAGGAATTTCTTTAGAATGTTATTCATACTAGAGGTTGCCCCCTTAGTGAGTTGAATACAAGACATAATGTATATTGGAATCATGGCCAAAACTAACTTGACCATTAAAACTCGACTTTCCAATGACAACCATCTCCCTTTCCACACTTTTGCTTTTGATTTGCAAATCTTTATTGTATTTTTCCACATGCTTGTCTTAATAGCTCCTTTGAACAAAGGAACTCCTAAATATTTGCATGGAATATTATCGATACCAAAACCCATGAGCTTTACAATCCTTCTTTGGGTGGCCTTCTTTGTATTGAAAAGGAATATTTTAGATTTTTCAAGATTAATCAATTGACCAGAGACAACGATGTATTTGTTTAATATCTCCTTTATCACTTTGGCTTCCCAAGATTTGACTCATCATAAAGTACAATGTCATCTATGAATTATTGTTGAGAGATTGGTTCCACATTTTGTGCCACCTGAACTCCTTTCCATCTACCTATTGAATAGTTGTGTTTAACAGCTTTACCCAATGCTTCAACCATCATAACGAATAAGAAGGGGGAGACAGGGTCTCCCTATCGAAGACCACTAGTGCTTGCAAAGAAACCACATGGAGACCCATTCAACAGGATGGAGAACCTGGTCGAGGAGATACATTGAAAAATGCATTGCATCCAATCCATCCCAAAACCAAACTTTTTCAATATCAACATGAGAAATCTCCAACTTACCCTATCATACATCTTGCTTATATCTAACTTTATCATCATGCTTCTTTTCCTTGAGCTTTCTATTTAATGGATTGTTTCATTTGCAATTATTATTCCATCCATTATATCTCTTCCGGGTGTGAATTTGCTATGCTCTTGGGAAACGATCCTTGGGATAATTTATTTTAGTCCATTCGCAAAGGCTTTGGAAATGATTTTGTAAAGTGTAATAAAGAGCGAAATGGGTCTGAAATCAGTAAAGGAGGAGCAATCTAATTTCTTTGGGATGAGGGCTACAAAGGTATTGTTCAGATCCTTTAGTAGTTTCCAAGATTTCATAAAATCTTCCATTATCTCCCAAACCTCCTTCCCAACAATATGCCAGCATTTATGGTAAAAAGGGCAAGAAAGCCATCAGGGCTTGGGGCCTTGTCTGAATGGAGTTGCTTAGTTGTCAAATTTACTTCCTCCTCTATAAATAGTGCCATCATTTCAATATTTTCTACTTCCATAATAATGGTAGGAATGTTATTAAGCAGATCATTCATGCCTATGTTATCCGAATCATCTTCTGACGCAAGGAGATTCTGAAAAAGGTTAACCGCTTTTGATTCAATTTCCTCCTTCTTACTCAATAGATGACCATCTAAGGTTCTAACACTCTCAATCCTATTTTGATATCTACGCACCTTGGCGGTATTGTGGAAGAATTTAGTATTTAGATCTCCTACTAACTAGGTTTCTCTAGATTTTGACTTCCAAAAGATTTCTTCTTGGGCTAGAATCTCTACATGGGCAGTCATAAATTCTCTCTTTTAAATAATCAACTTGATACATTTCTTGGGAAATCGCTTTGCAATTTAGTTCTTCTAACTCCTTGATTCGTTCTTTCTCAACAAAGATATTTTTCAATGAAGATGCATTCCATTCTTTCAGATTATTTTTTGATAAAATTGAGTTTTTTTACAAATCGAAACATTTTAGTTCCTTTGTATTTTGGAGCATTGTTCAACCAAAGATTGATATGATCAAACAAATCTTCTCTTCGAAACCACATCTTCTCAAACTTAAATCTGCATCTTTTAGGAGCTTGGTCCTCCTATATTGTAGAATCAATAGGTAAATGATCACAGCCAAAAACTGCTAGAATATTGGATTCAAATAGATTGGTTGAATTTAACCAATGAGCTGAAATTAAGAACCTATCCAATCTCTCTGCTACATTTGCATTACCATCCCTCCTATTTGATAAAGTGTATATCCTATTTTTGGGAGCAACATCCAATAAATTGACCTCGTTGACAAATTGGGTGAAATCTCTTTGTGCCTGAGATTCACTACCCAACCCTCATCTTTTTTCTTTTGAATTCAAGATTGTATTAAAATCCCCTCCCATGATTGTTTTTTCATTTGTATGCATCCTAAGACAATCATGAATCTTTCCCTAAAGCCTAGCTTTATCTTTTGGCTTAACATGCCCATAAACATTGCATAGAATAAAAGTTAAATCTGAAACATAGCTTCATACCTTACTTAGCATCCAATTGTGTTCTGATTGCATGAGATCAATTTTGACTTTGTTCGGATCCCACATAATTCCCATCCTACTGGCCGATCCCATCACTTTAACCCAAAGACCAGCCCATCCGCGACAGTGATTAGTGAAAGTAATAGCTTCTTGGGAATTCAATTTTGTTTCTTGTAGAAGAATTATATCAACCAACATGAGCTCAATTTGGCGCTTGGTCATGCGCTGCTTTTTAGGGGTGTTGAGGCCCCTAACATTCCATGTGATTATCTTCATAGTTCTCCAAGGGAGGTGTTTCCTCCCTTAGATCTCAGTAGATATTCCTTCAAATTTGATTGGTTTTTATCTTGCGCCAGCTCCTCTCTATTAGTTTTAGATCAGAAATGAAGATAAGCAAAAATACAAAATGATGAACAATCAAACACAGCAAATACCCTGGGAAAACCCTCCTTGAGGGAGAAAAACCCAGCCAAAATATATCTCTTATATATTGAATGAAAAGAGCAGAAATATGCTTACAATTTGGCCCAAACACAAGACTGATCTGATGTAATGAAAGATCACATCTTACTTAGATGCAAATATACAAACAAATATGATTTCTCCTTGATATTGATCTACTAAAAAAATTGATTATCAAATGAATGAGCATTGCCTTTTATATATGCAAAGCAAAGCATCTCTTCATATGCGTTGGCGTCTCTTCATATGCATCAGTGTCTCTCCATATGTGACTTTTCATTATTGGGGAGAAGAATATCTCCCGCAGCTAAAACGCCGACACTCCCTCTTAGCTAGGGAGGTATCCTTCCAGATATCCAAGTCATGTAGTCTCTCAACATGACATCCACAATGACTACACCCATTTGTGAAATAGTTCATCATGGAGTTTCTCAATGTGATATCATCATGGAGTCACTCAACATGACATCCACCATGGCTACTCCCATGTATGGAAAGAAACATGTGCACAAGTGCCCATCATGGAGTCTCTCAACGTGATGTCGTCATGGAGTCACTCAACATGACGTCCACGATGGCTACTCCCATGTGTGGAAAGAAACATGTGCACAAGTGCCCATCACAGAGTCTCTCAACATGATGTCGTCATGGAGTCACTCAACATGACGTCCACCATGGCTACTCCCATGTGTGGAAAAACACAAGTACAATAGATTCATCATGAAGTCTCTCAACATGATGTTGTCATGGAGTCTCTCAACATGACGTCCACCATGGCTACTCCCATGTGTGGAAAGAACCACATTTCCGTCTCAGAGATGGACGAGGGCTTTCACCTCATATTTCTTTGTCTCAGAGAAATATGCATTATAGCAAGGATCACTGATGCTGAGTCTCCCTCTCAGCAAGGGTGACATTCTTCACTACTCCAAGCTTATCCCAAAAATATGCAAACTTTACTCTGGCAAGAGGCTTGGTGAGAATATCAGTCGTCTGATCATCTGTGCAAATGTGCTTGAGTTGAATTTCTTTCCTCAGCACCATATCTCTGATGTAATGATACTTGATCTCCACATGCTTTGTCCTATCATGAAACACTGGATTAATAGAGAGCTTCACATAGCTTTGATTATCACAATGAATCATAGTCGGCTCCAATGTTTGACCAAACAATCCTGCAAGGAGCTTTTGAAGCCACACTGCTTCTCAAGCTGCTACACATGCTACAATATATTCAGCCTCTGCAGTGCTTAGTGCCACAGAAATCTGCTTCCTGCTACACCAAGAAATCATGGCAGACCCCAAATTGAAGCAACATCCAGAGGTGCTCTTCCTATCAGTTACACTCCTAGCCCAATCAGAGTAAGTATAGCCTTGTAACTTTAGATCTTCATAGGAAGTATATCTCAAGCCATATCCCATGGTGCCACGCAAGTATCTCAAGATATGCTTTGTTGCAACTAGATGAATTTGTTTTGGCTCACACATGAACTGACTGAGAGTGTTCACCGCATAACAAATGTCTGGTCTAGTATTGACTAGATACATCAATGATCCAATCAACTGTCTGTACATGGTGGGATCTACCAAATCTGAACCAGCTGCAGAGTCACTCAACTTCTTCAAATTTGTCTCCATAGGTGTAGACATGGACTTGCAATCTAACATCCCAAATCTCTTCAAGATATCTATGGCGTATTTTCCTTGACTTAAAATAATCTCATTGGGTCTTTGCCACACTTCCAATCCTAGGAAGTAATGCATAAGACCAAGATCCTTCATCTCAAATTCAGAGGCTAACTCTTTCTTGCATTTGGTAATGAGATACTCTGCTCTAGTGAGAAATAAATCATCAACATAAAGAACCAATATTAAAGCCTCACCATCAACTACCTTGAAGTAAAGATTGGAATCTACATCATTCTTGGAGAATCCCAAGCTCATCAAATATCGATCAATCCTTTCATACCATGCACGAGGTGCTTGCTTAAGGCCATACAATGCCTTCTTCAATCTGCATACATGAGACTCCTTTCCATGAATCACAAAACCATCTGGCTGCTCAATGTACACTTCTTCTTCAATCATGCCATTAAGAAATGTAGTCTTTACGTCCATTTGATGTAGCTTCCAGCCTTTAGCTGATGCAATAGAAATAATAGTCCTAATAGATGTATATCAAGCAACAAGAGCAAATGTCTCCTCATAATCTATTCCCTCCTTCTGAGAGAATCATCTTGCCACAAATCTCACCTTGTACTTCTCAATGCTATCATCAGCTGCATGCCTAATTTTATAGAGTCACTTGGAAGACACAACTGATTTCCCTTCAGGTCTCGGAACAACATCCCAAACATCATTCTTGATGATAGACTGATATTCTTCTGTCATTGCATCTTTCCATACCTACTGGTTGGATGCCTCCTCAAAACTTGAAGGTTTAGAATCAATGATGTGACTCATTAATACCACATAATCTGAGAACTTTTGAGGTCTCTTGCTTTCCCTAAATGATCTTCGAGGAGCTGCAAATTTTTTTGTCTCTTGCATGGTTTGTAGAGGCCTTTTCTGAACTACGACAATATCTCTAGGTCCATCAGTTGGTTCTATAGGATCAACTGGATCAATAGTCTCCACGGGTTCGTTGGACTCCCTCTGAATGTCAGGAGTATGATCAAAATCCATATCCTGTGAAGTCTGTTGCTCCTCACTATCTATCTCCATGTAAGATCCTTTAGATCTTATGAAGGCTACTTCTTCCTCGAAGGAGACATCTCTACTGATCTCAATCTATTTTTGCCCTGGAATATATTCTGTAAGCCTTTGAAGATTCACTATATCCCACAAAAATACCCTTCTTGACTGAAGGTTCTAGTTTTGATCTTTTCTCCTTGGGCACATGAATGTACACAGGGAAACCAAATATTCTCAGATGACTAACCTCAGTTTTCACACCTGAGAAGGCCTCCTCTGGAGTCATGTTTCCCAATACCTGATGAGGGCTTTTGTTCTGAACATATACTGCGGTTTTGCAAGCTTCTGCCCATAGGAAACTATGTAAACTTTGATCATGAATCATAGCCTTAGCTGCCTCTACTATGAATCTGTTCTTTCTTTCGGCAATTCCATCTTGCTGAGTGTTATATGGAACACAGAACTCCCTCTTGATCCCTACCTCAATGCAGAAATTACTAAATCCTTCGGAAGTATACTCCCATCCATTATTTGATCTCAAAACCTTAATTTGTTTCCCGGACATGTTTTCAACTTAAGCCTTGAATTCTTTGAATCTATCAAGTACTTCTTTAGACTCCTTAGATTTCAAAAAATAAATCCAAGTCTTTCAAGAATAGTCATCAATGAAAATCACATAATACCAAAATCCACTCAAAGATGCCACAAACATTGGACCACATAAATCAGAATGAACAAGATCTAAAATTCCTTTTGATCTACTATCACTACTATGAAAGTGACTCTTGATATTCTTACCCAGTGCACATCCTCTACAAATGCCATCGTGCTCCTGACTGAGCTTCGGTAGACCAATAACCATCTTCTCCATAGATGGAAGAGCTTTGAAGTGTAAGTGAGCAAGTCTCCTGTGCCATAACTCACTCGAACTGGTAAAGTCATGCAATAATGCCTGAACTGGACGAATAGAAAGTCTGTATAGGCTTTCTTGACAGACACCAATCATACTAGAGTTCTTAGGCCAAGCAAGAACTTTCCCTTCAGAGAAAGCAATCTGGTACCCCTTGTCCTCCAATGATGAAATGGAGACAAGATTTATTTTGATTCCTGGTACAAACAAGACATCACTCAAATGAAGAGGGATACCAGAATCTAGATGAAGAGAGGTGATCCCAGCTCCTTTTATGGAATAACAAGCATCATCTCTGATTATTACTTTCAAGTTGGTTTCTCTTTCTACCAAGTCTAAAAAATGCTCTCGATATCCTGTAATGTGTCGTGAAGCACCACTATCAATCAACCAAGTGTCACTGTCCATTGGAACATTGCTTGAAAGAGCTGAGATGAATATAAATCCCCCTGAGTTATCTCTAGATTCCTTTTGAGGTGACACATCATCAACATCTGCAGTAGAAGCATGATGCTTTGGTTTTGATATGCAATCTCAAGCATAGTGACCATACTTGTCACATCTGAAACATTGAATGTGAGAGAGATCCTTCTTCTTCTTTGGTTCAGGAATAGAATTTGATTTTCTATCTCTGTTCCTTTTGAAATTGCCTTTTCTCCCTTCTCTTCCTTTCCTCCTGGAAGTTTGAGCAGCAAGGACATGATTTTCTTCATTATGAGAGCTTCATCCATTTCCTCTTACTGCCAATCTGAATTCCTCTTGAATGCAATCAACTCGAAGACGATCAAACTTGGGCAATTTAGATCTTCCCCTAATGCTTTGGATAAAGGGCTCCCAAGATTGAGGAAGACCATTCAGTGCCAACATAACCAGATCTCTATCTTCAACTATATCTCCAATGACGCATAGGTGATCTCTCAACTCAGCAATCTTCATGAAGAAGGAGATGACTGAATCTCCTTTAGCCATTTTAATATGATGGAGATGTTGTCTCAAGGCAAGAGCTCTGCTGGTATTGTTGATCTCATACAATCCTTGTAGAGTCTTGAACATGTCTTTGGCTGTCTTCATCTTGGAGATAATTGGCACTAGATGATCCTTCACGGAGTCTATCAAGATCTTCCTAGCCTTCGTGTCATTTTTCTTCCATTGAGTTTTCTTAGCATCATTGGATGGCTCGGGCATATCATTCTCCACGAAGTCTAGAAGATCATTTTCTTCAAGTGCAGTAAGAACTCTGAATTTCCAAGAGGTGAAAATTGATGCGCCATCAAGCCTATCTTCAACCTTGACTCTATTCACCATCTTCAAGGCTTAGATATACTGCCCTAGATAAGAAGAAGACTTCGTTGCTTAAACAAATCTGATCTGATCTTGCTTAAACCCGCTCTGATACCATGTTAGTTTTAAATCAGAAATGAAGATAAGTAGAACTACAAAATGATGAACAATCAAACATAGCAAATACCCTGGGAAAACCCTCCTTCTCAAGGGAGAAAAACCTAGCCAAAATATATCTCTTATATATTGAATGAAAAGAGCAGAAATCTGCTTACAATTTGGCCCAAACACAAGACTAATTTGATGTAATGAAAGATCACACCTTTCTTAGATGTGAATATACAAACAAATATGATTTCTCCTTGATATTGATCTGCTGAAAAAATTGATTATCAAATGAATGATCATTACCTTGTATATATACAAAGCAAAGCGTCTCTTCAAATACGTTGGTGTCTCTTCAAATACGTTGGCGTCTCTTCATATGCATCAGTGTCTTCATATGTGACTTGTCACTGCATCCAAGGCTGCAGATATCGAATCTACAACCGACATAACCTGTAGTAATTCCCACCTATGGTTTTTTTTGTGCCGATGTATCCTTTATCTCATATAATTGCGATCTACAAGCCGCTCTTGGGGATGTGAAACCCTAACCCGTCGCCTGCATGCTCGACACAACATTTTATCATTATTCACATCTCTCCTCGCAGGCATCACCAAGACGCTGGAAGAGTTCACCTTTGCCTCTTCGAAAAAAATTCTCCAAATTTTATTTACCTGCTTCTCTCCGCTTTCTGGCCTCTCCAATTTCTTGACTGCAATAGGGATTGAACTAGAAGGGACACCCTTATAAACAAACCCAAACCCTCCAGATCCCAGCTTCTCAGAAAAATTTCTCGTGGCAATCTGGAGATCCTTGTAGGTAAACATGGTCAGAGTAGTTCCATGGAAACTCTCCACGGTATCCTTCGCCTTTTTCCATTGTTTCCAACACAGAAAACTCAGGACCACAATTATAGAGAATGCAGCAAAAACAGACAATGCACCAATCAACACACCGTGACTCACTTTCCTCTTGGGAAATCCTTCTTTGGCAAATCACAAGGAGAAATACGAACATACATCAGAGCACAATTCCTACTACAAATACTATCACTGGCAATCAGTAAAAAAAAAAACTTGCATATTGTCAAACAGTTCACGGGCCTTGTTGATGCTTCACCGGCATGGCGTTTCAAAAAAGTTTCACATAGTTATGATTTTTTTTTCTTCAGGTATGGGCTGCCTGTTATGGAAGAAGAATCTCTCATGGCTTTTTCCTTTTATTTTAAGCAATTTTCCCTCGTCAGATTTGTGACTTATGATGCAACTTGGTTTAGCGATTTATTCTTCTCAAACTTAAGTTTGGTAGCTCTGAATTGTGGCGCCTTCCATTTTATTTTTATTTATTTTTATAAACTTCTTTCAGCAACTTGGCGGCCTCTTTCACCTGCAATTTGACTCCAATTTAAGACTGCTAACCTGTATCTCCTCCTCTGATATCGTGCAAAACCTTTTGTCTTCAAACAAAATATTTCAACCTTGTAAACCCTTTGCCCAACCTGCTATCCCTGGATCTCACAAGCTCTGATACCAATTGTTAGTTAATAGGATAAACAATGAGCATACAAAATACACACATACAAAACGTGGTTCACCAATGTGGCTACATCCACAGGAAAGCAGGGCAATAGTATCTTTTATTATTTGCAGCAGCATACATAAGATTCTTCCCTCATATATATACAACAATCTTTAAGAGAAGGGAATATGAAATGAACAATCGGACTTCACATCCAACAGCAACCAGGCAGTGTGCAGCATCATTGGGAAGTGATACTGGCGGGAGAATAAGACAACCTACATCATTTTGTGGAGTTTTTGGGATTAAAACCAACATATGGTCGTGTTCTCGCTTTGGTCTAATTGCATATGCTTCATCCTTGGATG
Source organism: Cunninghamia lanceolata (assembly GCA_027924645.1). Taxonomy (NCBI): domain Eukaryota; kingdom Viridiplantae; phylum Streptophyta; class Pinopsida; order Cupressales; family Cupressaceae; genus Cunninghamia; species Cunninghamia lanceolata. The sequence goes on from BSBN01000070.1 coordinate 1,613,687, forward strand.
TGGTTGGACGTCTTGTTTCATCTGTTAGGGATACTGCTATTCTTCTTGGGGTTATGGCCGGCCATGACATATTAGATGCAACTAGTTGTAAATCTGTAAGACTTTTACTGTAATTGTACTCTGTGTATAAATGTGCTTGTGAATTATAAATAAATTGGATGTTTGTTAGTATTGCATTGAGAAATCGAAGTTAACAATGATGACTTCTCAGTTATGATAGGAAAAAATACTCTCTCAAAAGTGACTTTTGTTGTCCAATTGTTGGGCGTAGGGGCAGCAATCTAGTGTATTAACAGGAAAAGCTTATTGCAACATGACGATTTTTTCATTTATAAGCGCTATAAGTTTACTCCATACTGTCAGCATTGTTTTTTTTTCTTAGGTTTGTCATACAGTTTTTCAATGTGCTTTGCAGGGAGTTTGACAAATGAGCATGGAAATATATGGAGCTTTAGTATCTTGCTTGGGATATTTGGTTGCTTTCTTATGGTTTCTTTTCAATGGTTCACCACATGCATGACAGTAGTTCCTATTCATGGATGTCTTAGAAATATTACTTCCTTGACATCTAGTTCTCTTTCAGGGATGTATTAGAAATTTTACTCCAATTCTTCTTGTTATTTCTTTCTCATTTAGATTAACTTGTTGAATTTGTAAATGGTGTAATTCCTCTATGGAGTTATTTATCTTAGCTCCTAATAACAATCAGCTCGATCAAAACTTCTTTCTCCAAGGCGTTTAACTTGAGCATCAAGACTGCATGACAAGGTGGAGAGCTTTGTAATCCTTGGAAGAGATTTAGCACTTAAGAGGAGAGATTTAATATCACAGGCCTTTTGGCATTTAACACTGGAGACTTGATCCTCATCTTTGTTCACTTTCATTGGGAATAATTTTTTATTTTTCTTCTTTACATTGGACCTTTATTCTGCCACTTTTCTTTGGCTCTTTTAGGAGCTCTTGCTATGCCTGCATATGATTTGCCATTTTTCAATTATCTCCTTTCCCTGGTATTTTATTTTGGTTTCTTTTGTGTCAGTTAGCTTTGTTGAATCAACTTGATTTTACTTTTACAATGTTTTCTTCATAGAATAATGATGAATCTCTTGATGGGGCCCACTCCCTATACCAAAATAAGATTTTACAGATCAGAAGGCAGCCGTTAGCATCTTCATAGGCTATGGCTGCAAATTGGCCTTTAGCTATGGTCTGCAGAGAGAAAAAAGATCACACAGCTATCTTTTGCTTGAGGAGATAAAATACTAGAAACTGGAGATCTGAGAGATGGGGTTTGATCTCTCCTTTCACCGCCACAAGTCTGATCAATGCTTGGTTGAACCACCTGTGCTGTGTGACCTCAACTATAGAAGCAGATTGCTGGAAAAACTTGTGAGATATCAGATATTGCGTCTGAGGCTGATTCGCACATTTTTCGGACCATTTCGTTGATTGCATTTTGACGAACTCTATTCCGATTTTTCCTGACATTTTGGCCCAATATTTCACAATTTTATCTGGTTAGTCTGACATTTGTCTGATTTATTTTAATTTTTGAGCTTTTCCACTATAACCTGAGTTTTTCTGATTTTTTCACCTTATAAGCCAGAAAACTGCGATTTTTTTTACTCCAAACTGGTCGATTTTTCTGCAATGAAACAGGTTTGCTGTTTAGGGTTTCCTGAGCACAATTTTCTGCAATGAAATGTGTTTGCTGTTAGGGTTTGAAATCCAGGTAATTTTCTTTTGATTTTAATTAATTTTTTTATTTTGTATTTCTTTATTATACTGTTTTTACAAAAATAATTTTAATAATCTACCGCTTTTTAAAAATAAATACCAAAACAATAAATATATATTTTTTATAAACAGTTTGCTGTTCTATTTTATTTATTTTTCTTTAGGGTTAGGGTTTTTTTATTTTAAAATAAATAATAACTGTATGCTGCTTTTTGGGTTTGAATAACTCGAATGGCTTTAAATATAAAACCATCAGTTTTTTTTGGTGTGGGGGTGGGTGGAATTTTTTGTATTTTTTGGGTTCCCAACTAAGTTGCCAATCTTGGTATGCTAGTAGAGCAATTTTTTTGGATGGGTAGTGTTGGTGTATATAAATATATATTAAAAATTCTAAAAAGAGTAAAATATTCATAATCATAGTTGAAAAATTAAGACTCAAAACTAGGGACTAAGCAAAAACTATGGGAAAAGGTGGGCAATAACTCAACAAATTTATTTGAACATTAAAAACTACATAATTTTTTTAATATATTCTTTAGAAATACATATTTTTGAATTTGTAGAATGCATTACTCATTTCCGTCATATATAAATAAAAATTAGAGTTTAGTGCATATCTAAGTTGTCAGACGATCTTTTTTTTCCTAAGTACGACAACACATATATAATAAATTTATTAGATTATAATTATATATTATGTAATAAATTATAATTATATATTGCCCCCATGGTTGCAATTTACCAATCATATATATATATATATAACCACAAAATAAAATTTATAAGTTTCAGTTACAATACTCATCCAAATTGACTAAGCCACAAAAATCTAGGATATAAACAAATCTTGGGACCTACTACACAAAACTCTATGCTAACTAATGTTGGAATAAGTTGTCATTGATGTCAAAGGCACGGAGTAATTAATGAGATCATTTGATATAATATGAGTTGTCCATTGAGAGTGGCCCGTTACAATGAGGAGTTAGTTGAAGAGCAAAAGAGTGTCTTGTTACATGTTGGAAGATTGTGGTTTTAGAGATGAGATTGTTTAAATTAAAGATTTAAACAATGTGGAATTAACATTAAGAAATTAGAGAATGGGCATCACAAAGAAAAAGATTTAAATTCAAATTGAAAACTTCATGGCCGACCTCCTTATTTTTTGGTCGACCTCATGAAAATTATATAAAATATGGGCTGACTTCTAATATATGGCTGACTACACTTCTTGACATGGCCGACTACATAGAAATATAGTGCCAAGCAAAAGGAATGATATATATAAGTATGTACATTGATTTGAAATAATGCATATGATGTGATTAAGGAATATAACAAGTGGTGCGATCTGCCTTTTATTCCAACAATTATACATTTGATTTAGAGCAGTGAATTTGTTAAATGAAGAGGAGCGACTTGTTTACAAGAGGTACAATTTGTTTATGAAAGGGCAAAAATAAATTCCAGGAGTTACATCCATTATAGAAGGTGGTGATTATTGTGAAAAGGGTACGTCTCTTACCCTCCTTGAAGACATATAAGAGGTAAATGATTTAGTTGTTTTAGAGCAAGCAATACAATGAATATTTTCTGAATATAGAGAAGAAGGAAGAGCAGAATTATGAAGTGTGAATTAGATTTATATTGACAAGATATTGAGAATATATCTGTAATAAAGAAAAGATATAAAAGAAGATATAGTTGTGATTGAAAGCAAGATAGATAAGTGGGTATTAAGTTGATAAGTTTCAAATTTGTGAAGGAAGAGTGATTGGATGAGTTTTGTGGAAGGAATCATTTAGATCAGCCAAGAAAGGAGAAATAGGTTGGAGCCTATTGGATAGAGGTTGGAGCCTCTTGTTGAGTTGGAGCTCAATGTTTGTAAAAGGTTGAAGCCTGTGATTCTGTGATTGGAGATTGAAGTCTCTTATGAGTTGTAACTCACTAATTGTATGTAAAGTAGGTTAGAGCCTACATGAAAGAAGAAGAAGAGCAATATAATATATAAGCAATATTTTGCCGTGGTTTTCTCCCATGAGGGTTTCCATGTAAAATTGTGTGTTGTCATTGTGTTCCAATTTGCTAGATCTTACTTGAGTATTTTATTATGGTTAATTAAAGTAGAGAAAGGAAAGTTTTATTATATATGGATTCACCCCCCCCTCTCAGTATAACTAAGTGCTTATCAACTAATATAATCCAACTATACTATTCTACTGTAGCTTAAAGACTCCACAAAGAGGGAAATAACTGCATATATCATCCTACTAGAGCATAATCTGAATTGTCAGAAATGAGAGCATGCAACCATTCCACAACATCTGAATCCACTATCCCCAACACATGTTTCAAAAAGTCCACCCCTTTAGTCTCCTTCTTTTGTCACTGCACCTTCGACCGAGACCAATTGGTGGAAATGAAGGGATACCATTCCATGATATCACCTCCATTTTGGAGCCTGGATAAGTCCATGGTGGAAATGAAGGGATATCATTCAATGTCTTCAAGGTTTAGCACGTGATGTGTATCCTACCCTTCTACCTTCTCATGCAGTACACCACACATAAACAAGGTCATTTAAGCACTTTTGAGTCAACTTGTTGCGCTTCTTTGTGTGAATGGCCTAAAAAACACTCCAGTTGTGGTCACAACTGGAAGCACTACAAGGCTGGGATAAAATGCAGATGGCAAGCTTTTGAAGATTAGGCATTGCTGCACCATAATCTTCCCACCATAAATTTGTAAGGATAACATTTATAACTTTGTAAGGATTTTAGTAAACTTAAAATTTAAAATAAATAGTAAATTAAAATTAAACATTTATATTTTTTACCTGGTTGCAAAGTGGTTCTCCTACGAATGCAAAAATGTTGAAGAAAATAATGACCCCTCCCCACTCCTATAGTTCAGTATCTCATCGAGTATGAGGTCTTGACAGTTATCATCAACAACCAAGCTCTCAATACACATGTTGAGGCTAAGCATAACCTCTGCATTTGCTTTGAATGAAAAGGAGAAGTAAAACTTGGGGTTCAAATAGTAGCCAACTTGGTATGAATATGTTAGTGGAGTTGTTGGTTCCACCTCTGATCAATAATGCACCATATGGGTTTCATATTTTGTTTTATACAACCCATACAAATGTTGAATTGCCTCTTTGGCCTTATCCATGGCCTCATATAGATAACCCATGGGCCCCATTGATGTAGCCAACAACATACACTCAATAGAATTGTACTATTAATCATGTGAGAGCCAAAGATTTGAAAAATAGAAAAATAAAAAAACTTCTATTCATCAACTCTGCTGCTACAATGAGAGAAAACTCTCTTATATCCAAGAAAACAAAAAAATCAAAAAATTACCTTTTTTGGCAGATTTCGACAATTGTCAGATTTTGCCATTTTAGGTAATTTTACATGCATATCTTGAGAATCCAATTTTTTCCAAAAAAACTTCCTAAAACTAAGGTAGGACGAAAATCCAACTAACATCCTAAATCTGAAACATGAGTTTTGAGTTATTAAAAAAACAACTTAAAAAAAAAAACTAAGAAAAAACACTAAATTGCCATTTTGAGGGCCAAGATGAAAGTTTGAAGCCCCGAAAAAGTGCCAAGACGAGGTCCAACCAACTAGGATGGGTTGGGAATCCACATGCCACCTCATAACGCATCCACCCGTAAAATTTCAGCCCAAACCCACATCCGAGTCAAAAGTTATGACCTCCAGAAGTCCTTGCATCATTCTCCTCTGGTTGAAAAGAACGCAGCTCCTACAAGTGAGTGTCTTCGAACTGCTACCACTTGACTGGATCCAACCTCTACACTTCCCACTCTGTAATCCACGTGCTATCTGTCAGTGGCAATCCTTCCCACTGTACTAAATACTTGTTGTAATGCCCTTGCCGAGTGTAGATAGTTGTCTTATCAAGAACTTGTGCAATCATTTCCTTCTTATGGGGAATGTGGTGGTGCCATGCCACTACTGGTTGACTATCTTCAACATCATCCTCACCATGGAATGCATATAAATTAGAAATATTAAACATAGGAGAAATATCGAGATCATCTAGTAAACTGACCTCATGCATTATCATTGATCTTCTTTGTAATTTTGCAAGGACTAATTTTCCTGTACTTCAACTTGTGGTATGTCCCAGTAGGAAACCACTCTTTTCTCAAATATGCCATCACTAAGTCACCTTCATTGAATGTCTGATGTCGCCTACTAGCATCCACTATATTCTTATACCTCTCATTACTATCCTGCAACTTCTGTCTCACATCTTTCTGCAACTGTTGAAGTTGTTCTGCAAATGCTTCCCCATCATCATTGACCCTATCTTTCATTGGTAGCTGTACCAAATCTAGAACACCCTTAGGATTTCTGCCATACACAATCTAGAAAGGGAACTTTCCCGTTGATCTATTAATAGAACTATTATAGGCAAATTTGGCCTAGGGTAATGCCATGTCCCATTGTTTTGGCTTTTCTCCAACAATACACCTCAACAAATTTCCCAGACTCCGATTGACTACCTCTATTTGCCCATCCATTTGAGGATGATAGGCACTACTAAACTGTAACTTGGTCCTCATCTTCTTCCATAAAGTCCTCCAGAAATGACTGAGGAATTTGGTATCCCTATTAGAGGTAATAGTCTTTGGAACACCATGTAGTCGAACAACTTCTGAAAAAAATAACTCTGCTACCCTCATTGCATCATTAGTTTTCTTATAGGCAATAAAATGAACCATCTTGGAGAACCTGTCAACAACTAAAAAAATGGAGTCATTACCTCATTGAGTATGTGGAAGTCCCAACACAAAGTCCATGCTCAAATCTATCCATGGTGCAGTTGGTACTGGTAGTGGCATATACAACCCTGTATTTTGTGAATGTCCCTTAGCCACTTGGTAGATCCTACACCTTGTTACATACCTAGTTATATCCCTTTTCATCTTTGGCCAGTAATATTTATCTTCTATCAAGGCTATTGTCTTGTCCTTGCCAAAATGTCCTGCCAACCCACTACTATGAAATTCCTTGAGAATGTTTTCCCTCATAGAGCTAGCTGGTATGCATAGTTGTTTTCCTTTAAATAGATACCCATCTTGCATAAAATATTCACCCCTAAAGTGATCCAAGCTACGAGATACTAGTGCCATCAATTGTTCCACAATCTCCCAAAAATCATCATTAGACTCATACAAATTTTTGATGCCATCAAAACCAATCACCTCAATTTCCATTGTGGTCAAAAGTGCAACATGCCTACTTAACGCATCTGAAACCTGGTTTTGTTTTCCAGACTTATGCTTCAACACAAAATTGTAACCCTGCAAGTAAGAGACCCACTTGGCATGCCTACTATTCAACTTTTTATGTGTTCAAGTATCTCAATGCAATATGATCTGTGAACAATACAAACTCCTGGGGAACTAGATAATGTCTCCAATGCCTCAATGCTTGAACAATTGCATAAAATTCCAAATCATAAGTAGAATAATTCTTTCTCACTTCTTTCACCTTTTCACTAAAGAAAGCTATAGGTTTTACAGCTTGGCTAAGAACAACACCTATTCCCACATGGGAGGCATCACATTCTACTTCAAATACCTTATCAAAATTTGCCAATGCAAGTATAGGTGCTTCTGTTACCTTTTGCTTCAAGTACGTAAAGCTCTCCTCAGCATCCTTGGTCCATACAAACTCCCTTCCTTTGGTGCAATCTGTTATAGGAGCTACAATACTACTAAAATTTTGAATGAACTTTCGATAGAAAGTGGTCAAGCCATGAAAAAAATTTACCTCTGTGATGCTGCTTGGACTAAGTCATTCTCGAATTGCTCTGACCTTCTATGGATCCATTCTGACACCATCTTTATAAATGACAAAGCCTAAAAAAACCAAACTGTCCTGCATGAACCTACACTTCTTCAAATTGGCATAGAGCTTCTCCTTCCTTAACACACCAAAGATGATCCTCAAGTGTTGTAAGTGTTCTTCTTTGTTGTTACTAAATACCAAAATATCATCAAAATAAACTACCACAAACTTACCAATGTAAGGTCGTAGTATAGTGTTCATTAGTCTCATAAATGTGCTAGGTGCATTTGATAACCTGAATGGCATAACCATCCACTCATATAATCCATCTCCAGTCTTAAAGGTTGTCTTCCACTCATCCCCTTCTTGGATCCGAATTTGGTGGTAGCCACTTCATAGGTCGATCTTGCTGAAATATTTGGCCCCTACAAGGACATCCATCATGTCCTCCATATGAGGTATAGGAAACTGATACTTGATGGTAATCTTATTAATTGCTCTTCTATCAGTGCACATCCTCCATGTTCCATCTTTTTTTGGGGTCAATAATGCAGGTACAGCACATGGGCTCATGCTCTCTCTCACCACACCTTTACTTATGAGTTCTGTTACTTGCTTATTCAACTCTCCATGTTGTGTTGGATTCATCCTATAAACTGCTTGGTTGGGTAGAGTTGCTCCTAGAATCAAATCAATATGATACTGAATATCTCTCTTTGGCAGTAGACCATCATGTAATTCATCAGGCAAAACATCAAAAAATTCTTTCAATAGCTCTGCTACTTCTGGGGGAATTGAAATGTCTTCCTCTTCACCTTTTTTCACTACTAATGTAGACAACATGGTCTCACCTTTTCCTTCATCCTTGAGAGGCTACAAAATCACCTTAGAGCCATCTTTCCAAAAGGTGTATGTGTTTTTCTCTTCATCATGTATAACTTTTCTATCATACTACCATGGCCTTCCCAATAACACATGACAGGCATCCATTGGGACAACATCACACTATATCTCATCCTGATAGATCTTCCCTATGCTAAACTTAATTAGGCATCTGTTATCAATAGTGACTTCATTTCCCTTTTTAAACCATACAATGCGGTACAGATGAGGATGTTTTTCATAGTGTAAATTGAATTTGTCTACCGTTTCTTTAGAAACCATATTTTCACAACTACCTCCATCAACAATAACTTGACATACATTGCCACCCAAAGTGCATCTGGTTCTGAAGATATTGGTTCGAAGCCATGAACCATCAGAGCTTTTGGCTTGTGTTTTCTCCTTCTCTGGAATCACCATTGCTCTTCTCATCATGAGACTTTCTCCCACATCTGGCAGAACCTCTAGTTCTGTCCCTTCCACTTCATGTTGCATTTGAATTAGGTTCACCCTAGGTTGTCCTCCTTGATTTCTTTCTTGCATGTTATAATTGTTAGATCTAGGGCACACAACTGAGAGGGGGGGGTGTACAAAAACTTGCTTCTACTTCAAACACTTGATTCTTCTTTGTTATTTAATCGCATATCAATTAACCATTCATGAAAGCATAAAGCATGAACACTGGAACAAATAAACATCAACACATTAGACACCAAGATTTTGACGTGGAAAACCCGGTTAAGGGAAAAACCATGGGGTGATTAACCCAAGGATTATTCTCTGTTAGAAGAATAAGAAAAATGGATGGCACATGCCAATTAGGGCTCACTGCCCGAGCACACTGCTCACAAGGAGGCACACTGCCTACAAGAGACACACTATCTACAAGATCACAAGTATTACAAACTTGAACTGGAGATTGACATCTTTACCATGTCTGGATCAGTTCCATTTAAGCCTAAGACACTCTTGCTCTGCCTTTCGCTCTTTCGCTATACCACACTCATCCGCTCCACACCACACTTTGAAATGAATTCACAAACCTTTATTTATACAAGGCATCGACTTAGGAATAATCATCTAAGTCGGCAATCATCCACAAGAACATTCGCAAGTCGGCAATCATCCACAAGAACATTTGCAAGATGAATAACTCATCCGGTCGGCCACTCTGAACAAGAACATCTTCATCTAGAAGTATATCTCCAATTCCAGGCTCTAACACTAATGTGGACCGACAACACAACCTCAACATGATCCAAGGACCTTCACAGGCTTGCCTGAATGACCAGGTACATCCGCACTTCCTCTACTTATTAGAATTCTTTTTTCTTCTTCATCCAGAACTTCAAGAACACAGTCTACCGCCACTGTCAAACTGAACAAGGTGCTTCCGGACCTCCAAACTATGTACCAATCGAGATGACACATCACAAGGACATCCCAAACACTCATTCCAATCTGCAAAATAGGACAATGCATTTCTGGACCTCACCAGACCTTTTTACAACACTCTGTCACTCCGGAGCATCTCCCGGATCCGGTTCTACTTGATTGATCACAACTTCTTCATATCTTCATGCGGACCTCTGAAATCTTAACTAAAACATCTCAAGACTCATATCTACAAACCCTTTAATCCACATCCTCTGATTCTCAACCTGTTGAGTACTTTTGCCTTCTTCTCATCATTGTTCTTCACTGTTCCTGATTGAGACTGATTTCCTCAATAACCTCAGCACACAGCTCATCCAATCCTTCTTATCAATGCAATATGAGTATGTTGACATCAATGACAACACTGGTTAACCTCATACTTGCAACAATCTCCCCCTTTGTCATTGATGGCAACATATGATGTGAAAAACCATCAAGACAAGAACTCCTCCTTTCTGTCACAGCTCCCCCTATCAGCAACAACTCTTCACATGTCTTCTCTTCCTTTACTGCTCCCCCTTTGATCATCAACCACTTGTTTTTCACATGTCTTCTCTCCCCCTTTGACATCAATGGCAAAGGGTTCATACTTGCAATTCTAACACATCAGAATCATACCAGCTGCTCCCCCTTAGTAGCAGCTCCCCATCATCAATCTGGATCACAAGATATGACTGTGATACCCATCGGACTGATGCACATTAGTGCATCCTAGTTCATCATCGGAGGGGCCATGACCCTTAACTTCTCCCTGAGATACTCAAAAGAGTCCTTGGGAAGAGGTTTAGTAAAAATATCTGCAATCTGATCCTTGGAGGGTACATACTCCAATTTGACTTCATCCTTGTTCACTTGTTCTCTCAGAAAGTGAAACTTGATAGATATGTGCTTGGTCTTAGAATGCAACACCGAATTCTTAGAAATATTTATTACACTTGAATTATCACAGAAAATTGTGATAGGCTCCTCATATTCTACTTTAATGTCTCTTAGCATCTGCTTCATCCATAAGATTTGAGTGCAACTACCTGCTGCTACAATGTATTCTGCTTCAGTTGTAGATAGAGATATTGCCTCTTGTTTCTTGCTTAGCAAAGAAACCAATCTTTTTCCCAAAAAAGAATGCTCCTCTACTTGTACTCTTCCTATCATCCACATCTCCTGCCCAATCTGCATCTGTATATGCATGAAGAGAAAAATCCTGATCTCTAGGATACCATAGGCCATACTCAATTGTTCCTTTTAAGTACCTAAAAATTCTTTTGATTGCCATGACATGAGATTCTCTGGGATCAGCCTGGAATCTTGCCACAAGACCAACACCTGCATTATATCTAGTCTAGTCTGAGTGAGATACAATAGTCCTCCAATCATTGATCTGTACTTGGTCTGATCTATCTTAGGAGAGTCATCATATTTTCTCAACTTACATCCGGTTGCCATAAGAGTGTTCATTGGCTTTGAATCTTCCATTCCGAATTTTCTCAACAATTCTTTCACATATTTGGTCTGAGAGATAAAGATGCCTTTCTTTGTCTGAGTAATTTGCAGACCCAAGAAGAAATTCATTTCACCAAGCATTGACATTTCAAACTCACTTTTCATTTGATTTGCAAAGGTTTTACACAAACTGTCTCTTCCTCCAAAGATGATATCATCAACAAATACTTCAACAATCAAGATGTTTTCATTATCTATTTGGAAATATAGATTACAATCAGTAGTACCTTTGTTGAAACCAATCTGCACAAGATGTTTATCCAACTTTTCATACCAAGCCCTTGGGGCTTGCTTCAATCCATACAGTGCTTTCTTCAACTTGCAGACCATATCACTGTGATCAGACAATTGAAATCCATCTAGCTGCTCAATGTATACTTCTTCTTCCAAATCACCATTTAGGAAGGCAGACTTGACATCCATCTGATATACCTTGAAGTCTTTGAAGGCAGCAAATGCAAGAAGTAATCTGACTGCTTCAATTCTTGCCACCAGAGCAAAGGTTTCTTCAAAATCAATTCCTTCTATTTGAGAGTAGCCTTTGCAGACCAATCTGGCTTTGTTTCTGATTACTTCACCAACTTCATTTAGTTTGTTCCGGAAGACCCATTTGGTTCCAATCACATTTTTGTTTCTAGGTTTGGGAACAAGATCCCAAGTGTGATTTTTCTCAATTTGCATCAACTCTTCCTCCATTGCTTTGGTCCAATTTTCATCATTGCAAACTTCATTTATTGTCTTAGGTTCAATCTTTGAAATCAGACAGTATTTATCTAAATTTTGAGCAATTTTTCTCCTTGTTTGTACCCCTTTGCTCTTGTCACCTATGTCTGATCTTCAGAGTGGTTTAGAGTTACATACCTTAGAACTTTGGGAGTTTCTTGCACTACTGTTTCTTGATCAGGCTCATTCAGATAAACCTCTTCTTCCTGATTTACCAGATCAGTCTGAATCTGACTTTCAGAGGAGGATTGAGCTCCTTGCATCAAAGAACCATTCTAATCATCTTCATCATATTCATAAAACATTGAGGGCTTCTTAATTCCTTCATCAACCTTCACATTTGTACTTTCTATCATCTTTCTCGGTCTCTTATTGTAACACCAGTATGCTTTGCTTTGAGTGGAGTAACCCAAGAAGATTCCTTCATCACTTCTAGCATCAAACTTTCCTAGATCTTCATCTCTTTTAATGTAACATTTGCTACCAAATACTCTGAAATATCTCACAGTAGGAGTTATACCAAACCAAAGCTCATAAGGAGTCTTACCGGTATTGCTTCTGATTTGAACTCGATTGAGAGTATAGACTGCAGTGCTGACAGCTTCTCTCCAAAACATCTAAGGAACATTTGCTTCCATCATCATTGTCCTGGATGGTCCGGTTCTTTCTCTCAACTACTCTATTCTGCTAAGGAGTCCTAGGAGCAGACAACTGTCTCTTTATACCATGCTTCTCACAAAAGTCTATGAATTCACCGGATGTGAATTCACCACCTCTATCAGACCTCAGACATTTCAGTTTCAATCCGGTTTGATTCTCTACCATAGCCTTGAAGATTTTGAACTTCTCAAAGGCCTCTGATTTCTCTTTTAGAAAGGTAACCCACATCATCCAGGAATGGTCATCAATCAGTAACATGAAATATCTATCTCCTTGCATACTCTTGATTCTTGTCGAACCACATAGATCAGTATGAACTAATTCCAATAATCCGGTAGAAGACTGATCCTTGCTTTTGAAAGAGACTCTGCTCTGTTTACCTAGCTGACATTCTTTGCACAAACTATTTGTAGGTTTCACCAATTTTGGAAGATCTCTTACAGCCTGAGTATTGCTTATCTTGATGATGTTATCAAAATTTACATGACACATCCTTCTATGCCATAACCAACTCTGATCAACTTGAACAAACAAACAACTTTTATTAGAACCAACTAGATGGAAGATATTACCTTTTGTTTGAGTACCAAATGCAATCTCAGTTTCGGAGCTTTCAAAGATCCTGCATTTTCTATTTTTGAACCTGAGATCATAGCCTTTGTCCACCAACTGACCAACACTGAGAAGATTGTGCTTCAATCCTTCAACATACAGTACATTACCGGTTTTGCTCTTTCCATCAAAAAAAATAGTTCCCCTACCTCTGATTCTACCAGCAGAATTATCACCAAACTTTACCATTCCTCCTTCATACCTTTCCAAGTCTAGGAATTTGTCTTTGTCTCCTGTCATATGATGAGAGCATCCACTGTCAATAACCCAATCATCCTTTTCTTCAACTTGGGCAGCCAAAGCTTTTTCTACAACCTTATGATTGACCGATTCAGAGGATATTGGATCTGCTTCCTTGATAGCAATAAACACCCATTCATTTACGAATTTGTTTCCTATTTCTGATTCATCATCTGTTACTCCTTCATTATCATCTTCTTTATGAACATAATAACAGTTCTTTTGGAACCTTTGTCTGTTAGAATTTGACCTTGCAGATCTTTCCGGACATCTTGAAGCAAAATGACCAATCTTATTGCAGTTGAAGCACTTAAAGGGTAATTTTCCTTCATACTTACCGGATCCTCTTGGCAGTCTCTTTGCAATGAGGGCTTCAAGATGAGTTGTTTCTGCTTCTTCCTCTTCCATGTCTTTCCTTGCTTGATCATACCATGATAGCTTCCTTGAAGAGTTTTCTCCCGGATCAAATCTTTGTTTGCCTTTCACATAGGCACTGGCTTTAAATGTAGATTCAGTCTTGGGGGGATCATCTCCAAACTCGGTCATTTCAAATGCAGTCAGTTTGCCAGCCAATTGCTCTCTTGTGACAGTTGTATGGGCTCTGAATTCATCAATGGCAGCAACCTTGATTTTGTAGGCAGCAGGAAGGGATCTGAGAATTTTGCAAACAATCTCATTTTCATCCAGAACTCCACCAGCATTCCTAATTCCACACACTAGCTCATTTACTCTTGGCATAAAGGTAGTGATATTTTCATCATCTCTCATCTTCAATCTTTCAAATTTTCCGTTGAGCCTTTGCAACCTTGCACTTTTAACAAACTCATCTCCTTCATGCAGAAGTTCCAGTTTAACCTAGATCTCATAGGCAGTTGGTAGGTCAATAACATTTGAGAGTTTTGAGTCCGTCAATGCACTTAGAAGAGCTTCTTTGGTTCGCAAATTATTTTCAGCATCTGTGATTTCATTTAGAGTTGTCGGACCACCCTGTGGAGGTACATATGCTTTTGTGACCATGGACAAGTATGCTTTTCCCATACACTCCAAGTGACATTTCATGCGACCTTTCCAGAGAGAGAAGTTGGTTCCATCAAACTTCGGACTATCCTTCTTGTATGATGACATCCTAGATCTCCTCAAGCGGTTAAGCTCCTTTTAGAGGAACTTAGTTCTGATACCAATTGTTAGATCTAGGGCACACAACTAAGAGGGGGGGTGAATCAGTTGTACAAAAACTTGCTTCTACTTCAAACACTTGATTCTTCTTTGTTATTTAATCGCATATCAATTAACCATTCATGAAAGCATAAAGCATGAACACCGGAGCAGATAAACATCAACACATTAGACACCAAGATTTTGACGTGGAAAACCTGGTTAAGGGAAAAACCACGAGGTGATTAGAAGAATAAGAAAAATGGATGGCACATGCCAATTAGGGCTCACTGCCCGAGCACACTGCTCACAAGGAGGCACACTGCCTACAAGAGACACACTGTCTACAAGATCACAAGTATTACAAACTTGAACTGGAGATTGACATCTTTACCATGTCTGGATCAGTTCCATTTAAGCCCGAGACACTCCTACTCTGCCTTTCACTCTTTCGCTATACCACACTCATCCGCTCCACACCACACTTTGAAATGAATTCACAAACCTTTATTTATACAAGGCATCGACTTAGGAACAATCATCTAAGTCAGCAATCATCCACAAGAACATTCGCAAGATGAATAACTCATCCGGTCGGCCAGTCTGAACAAGAACATCTTCATCCAGAAGTATATCTCCAATTCCGGGCTCTAACACTAATGTGGACCAACAACACAACCTCAACATGATCCAAGGACCTTCACAGGCTTGCCTGAATGACCAGGTACATCCGCACTTCCTCTACTTATTAGAATTCTTTTTTCTTCTTCATCCGGAACTTCAAGAACACAGTCTACCGCCACTATCAAACTGAACAAGGTGCTTCCAAACCTCCAAACTATGTACCAATCGAGATGACACATCACAAGGACATCCCAAACACTCATTCCAATCCGCAGAATAGGACAATGCATTTCCGGACCTCACCGGACCTTTTTGCAATACTCTGTCACTCCGAAGCATCTCTCGGAACCGGTTCTACTTGATTGATCACAACTTCTTCATATCTCCATGCGAACCTCTGAAATCTTAATTGGAACATCTCAAGACTCATATCTACAAACCCTTTAATCCGTATCCTCTAATTCTCAACCTATTGAGTACTTTTGCCTTCTTCTCATCATTGTTCTTCACTGTTCCTAATTGAGACTGATTTCCTCAATAACCTCAACACACAGCTCATCCAATCCTTCTTATCAATGCAATATGAGTATGTTGACATCAATGACAACACTGGTTAACCTCATACTTGCAACAATAATTTGGGCATTCAAATGCCCTATGACCTTCTTCTCCACATCTGAAACAAGTGAAAGGCATTCTCTGGTTTTCCCATCATCTACCACTACCATAACCTCTACCTCTTTGAAATCCCCTTCCTCATTCTTGATTCAGAGGATCTTATCGAGTGTCTACTTGTTTTTCCAATCCATGGGATGACTCTCCCCTGCCATAATTCGAACCTCCTCGAAATGGGGTTGATGTACCCCTTCTTACTCCTCTATTCCTCTAATGGTATTGTCTATTTTGTTTTTCTTTAGCCTTTAGAGCCAATTGGTAAGCCTCTTCCATACTGTTGAGTTGATGCATGCTCAATTCATCTTGAATAGAAAATTTCAGGCCATTCACATATCTAGCAGCCATCTGTTCATCAGTTTCTTGATGCTCTATACGTATAGATAGCGTATAAAAATCATTTGTATAATCTTGCATAGAAGAGAGGTTCTGCTTTAAAATTTGAAACCTATGAAAAAGGGTTTGTGCATAATCTATGGGAAAAAAAATTTCTCTCAACTTCTTCTCCATTTTATTCCATGTCCTGATCTTATCCTTTCCTTTCCTTGTTCGTTCCTTTTGAAGATGATCCCACCAAATCATTGCATGACCCTTTAATTTGGTGTATGCGAATTTCACCTTATTTTCCTCTGTCATGGATTTCCATTCAAAAAAATTTCTCATGTCATTCAACCAGTCTATCAACTCCTCTGGTTTAAGACTACCTGCATAATCTAAAACATCTACCTTGACTCCTTCATTTTTCACTTCTAGGGCCCTGAGCATCCTCTCTTCAAAACTCGTGCCTTCTAATTCTTCTTCATGTTCTATATCTTGATCTGCACCTCCTCAACCTATCTTGTTATCAGATTCATCTCCTTCTCTACCCAGTCCTTGGTTTTCCATCTGTGTTGTAAGTTCTGCTACTTGCCTTTGCAGATTTTGAATTTCTCTATGCATCTGGGCAAGACTGCCTCTTCCTCTTCCTCTCCCAGCCATCTTCCTACTCTGATACTAGATGATGTAGCCAACAACATACACTCAATAGAATTGTGCCATTAATCATGTGAGAGCCAAAGATTTGAAAACTGGAAAAATAAAAAAACTTCTATTCATCAACTCTGCTGCTACAATGAGAGAAAACTCTCTTATATCCAAGAAAATAAAAAAATAAAAAAATTACCTTTTTGGTAGATTTCAACAATTGTCAGATTTTGCCATTTTAGGTAATTTTACATGCATATCTTGAGAATCCAGTTTTTCCAAAAAACTTCCTAAAAACTAAGGTAGGACGAAAAGCCAACTAACATCATAAATCCGAAACATGAGTTTCGAGTTATTGAAAAAATAACTTTTTAAAAAAACTAGGAAAAAATACTAAATTGTCATTTTGAGGGCCAAGATGAAAGTTTGAAGCCCCGAAAAAGTGCCAAGACAAGGTCCAACCGACTAGGGTGGGTTGGGAATCCACATGCCACCTCATAACGCATCCACCTGTAAAATTTCAGCCCAAACCCACATTCGAGTCAAAATTTATGACCTCTGGAAGTCCCTACATCACCCATCCACCAATCGTAGAACCCTAACTAACGGTTTTGACACCTAAATCAATAGTGGATGAAAATAAAATTAGAGAATTATACTAATTTAGCAAATAAAAATATCAAAATTTTAGAAAATTAACAAATTGTAACATTAGAAAATAAAAAATAAATATAATTGAGTTTGAAAACTTACCTTGATGGTCTCCTCCATGACTTCACAATGCTATCATAAAAAATGGTCTTCATGACCATCTCTGCTTCAAACTTCCTATAATAAGAACTCTCCAACCACCTTTCACTCACAAACATGTGTTTAAGGTTGGGCAATCAAGCTACTATACTCTGCAAGGTGAGGAACTTAGTGGCAAAGTGTGTGACTCTTGATTGCACGAGCTCCTTGCCATCAATTTGCTCCCTCATAAGATTTAAGACTGATGTGTGGTTGTAGATGTACATTGTGATATTCCTTGCAACTTCAACCACATCCTTGACCCAACTTAGTTTCCCTATTTCCTCAAGGAGTAGGTCAAGACAGTGGGCAAAACAAGGACTTCAAAATAATGTTAGATGTCTTGCCTCTAGAAGTCCACTAGTTGCCGCATATGTAGTTGTATTGTTAGTCACTATTTGGATGACATTTTCCACTCCCACCTCCATCACCACCTCATCCAACATGTTGCACAAGTTCCCCGTATTTTTTATTTCATTGGAGGCATCAACTGACTTTAAAAAGACTAATTGCTCCCCTAAAGCCACTAAAAAGTTGATGATTGTCCTATTCTTGTCATCCATCCACCTGCTAGATAAAATGGTGCAGTCTTTCTTTTCCTAAATTTGTTTTTGTTCTTCTACTAGTAGACCTATGTTTTAGACCTCATCTTGCAATAATGGGCCACTTAAATCATGACTACTCGAGGCCTTGAATCCCTTACCTGCCATAGTCAATGTAGTGATCAACTGCTTCCAATAAGGACTTGAAGCAACATTAAACCAAATATTTTTGTAGTACCAAAATCTTGCATAGGCCAACTTCGCCTCATGTTGTACTTCTCTATTCCATGTAGTACCTTCCAATGTGGGTTGCACACCAAGAGTGTTATGAGGAACAATAAAGCTAGAAATACGGCTTACCACACAATGGCTTGATCCTCATATCTGTGGCCCAATGGAAGAAGAGCCCCCTATATCTCTCTTTGACCCTACAAAAATAAATTTTGGGTTTGGTGCTGCTATTGCCTCTATTGTTCTCTTTGTAGTTGTTTTTCTTTACTCGTATGCTATGAGAGGGCTCTTGCCTCCCTCTCAACCTCTACAGTAGCTTTTGTACATGGTGTAACATCTTGGCAAGGGATTCGTGAAAGCTGGTATTTGAGTCGATTTATTTAATTGTGCATACCCTTAGTGCAATGGATACAAATAACCTCTCCTCATGTTGGACTTGGTGTCCCATGTTCCTAGTAAGGGTCCTTAGGTTTGCCACCAATTTTTCTATTTTTAGAAGCCATATTCTTTTTAGAAAAATGAAAGTGAAACCTAGCAAAAGGGAGACAATAGAAAAAATCAATAATACCCTAGTTACAAGATGGAAGATAATTACAAGGAACAAGATGAATTTTCACAGTTTATTATGAATTTCCAACAAATTAATAACAAATTTGAATGCACACAAAAGTTCAAACACTCCCCAATATTTCATTGAAAACTACTTTAAAAAACATACTCAAGCTCATAGTGATAGCTCAACTTGCTATTTTTCTACTAAAAAATACACTGACTAAAAAAATAAGGAACATAAATTTTCACAGCAACAAATTGTCTTCTTGGAAGAATATCTGTAAGCTACATTTTGATTAAAATTGTCTTCTAGCAAGAAATTCTATAAGCTACATTTTTATTAAAATTAAAATCGTCCTCTTGGAAACATTTTGTGAACTGATGTTCAATCATGAATAACACTTTACTCCAAAATTTTGTGAAAATTATTAAGCTCAATTTAGTAAACCACATTGAAAGCAAAAGGCAATAGATGCTTGTAGGGTTATTGAATCGACCAACAAACTTTATCACAGGCTACAATTGTCATTCTCTCTCATGTCCATTTCAATCAATCAAGAAAAAAAATCGAACCAGATTTTAATCAAGAAAAAAAAAATCAACCTAGTCAATAAAAAAACAATACCAAAAAATTAAATATTGAATTATTCAAATCAAGTTTTAATCAAGAAAAAAACACCAACCTATGTATTCTATGATTGTCCACAAAATGTCCAAGCCTCAATTGAAAATCATCCAACAGTGAGCTCTAAAATCTTCCACAAATCATTCTACAAATCATGAAATTTTTGGCTTGCGCATTGTTGATGTTTTTCAACCAAAACTATGTAATTTTTAGGTTAAAAAATGATGTATTAATAGGGGATTTTGGGAGCATTTTCCTATTGGTACAAGTTATACTAGTCGTGGCAAGTTTTATTGATTTTTTGTAGTTTATGCCCTAAAAGTTATGACGAGTTTTAGGGAAACTCGGCCCTAAGTTATTCCGCAAATAATTGATGACCTGTTTGGGCTAGGGCAATTACTCGCAAGTACTATGCTCATAATTTCCAATACATAAAATATTTAAATACCTCATCACTTGCATTGATAATAAAGAAAATACCCATGAATTGAAATTCATAATTCAATGGTTTGTCAAATGTCAATATAAAATGAAAATTACAATCAATATTCAATAATCTTCACATGGCTCTTCATCAAGAGCATGACAGTCAACATTTAGTTCAATTTCATTTGAACCACAATCAACTACAATGTCACTCCCACTATCCATGTCATATGTAGAAGCTACCTCATTAATAGAGACTTTGATAAGCTATGCAACAGGAGCATGTAAGTTAGCATGCTTAGGAGCTAGACCCCAATTCCTTGTTACTCACTTGCTATAATAAGGTTTCTTATGTGACAAGAGGCACAAACTAAGTGCACAAAGACCAAATCCTTAGCCTTTTGTGGCATCCAATCAATTGCATTTAACTGAGTGGATAAATGAGTATGTACTCCAATTCCGCTCCGCTGAAGAACTTGCAACCTGTTGAATTTACATATAAAATTTACATTATACTACATAAATTATAATAATATAGAAATAAAAAAAAATTAAAAATAAAAAGATGCATACTTGAGATAGAACTTTTATTGCAAGAGACAATAAATAGAACCTTGTATGTGTAGTTACCACCATTCATTACCATCTTTCATGTATTTGTCTCGAAGAGTGCAAACATCAGGAATCTATGAAGATATGAAGTGGCCAAACTTAGTGAAGACAACACTTTGTATATCTACATCTGGGAATATTATTTTGAATGTGGTCTTGTACCTAGTAGCAACCTCTTCATCTCTAAATGGTGCCCCCCTTCTCAGCAAGGAAAGTATCTCTTTGTTATGATACTTTGGGTACAAAGCAAATGTTAGGAGATGCAAGGGCGTGGTCATCTTGTTCCAATAGTCAATAATGATCTTTTACACTCTTTTGAAAAATGCTTCTATTTGGTCAAGCTCCTTGGCTTTTATTATGGTCCTTATTTTTTCAACCATGGAGTCCATGCCATCATAAATTCACCCAAACATGGTCGATCTGTATTTGCATACCTAATCATATTCATAATGGGCTCAGTGAAGCTCAAAACATATTCCACACAAGCCCACCACTCATCATCTAGGATCAATGCTTTGACTTTTTGGGTTCTCTCTATTTGTGATTACCTCTGAATACTCCAAAGAGTGTTGATGACCATGGTACTCAATGCCTCTCGCTCCTTCACAAGTCATCTCAAGATGATTATGTGTGATGTGTATCAAGTCTCAAAAACCTAACATGGTGTAAAAAATTAAACAAATTAAAAAATTAAAAAGTAGCAACTTAGCAAAAAAATAAAATTAAAATTTTTTAAAATAATAAATATACTAAAAAATAAAAATAAAATTACCTTCTCCAACTCCAAGTTGGAGAAGGTCTTGAAGATGGCTTGTGACATATGATGATTTGTCACAAACATTTGAATCTCCTCAGATTCCATGTAGATTTCTTTAATCCACTCAATCTTTGTGTCAATCTTTTGCAATATCAAGTTGAAAGAGTGGACAACACATGGTGTCCAAAAAATATGTCTGTATGTACCCTCCACTATTGAACCAATGACCCTACAATTTTTAATGTTATCCGTTATGACTTGGACAATGTTTTCAGGGCCCACCATCTCAATGGCTTGTATTAGGATATTAGAAATGAAGGTTGCATCCTTCACTCTCCCTTCATAATCATCCACCTTTAAAAACATCACCCCTTTAGGGGACATTGTAATGACATTAATTAGTGGTTTGTCTTTGACATCCATCCATTAGAAATGACAGATGCTCCTATTTTGGGCCATGTATCCTTGATTGCTCTCAATGATGCCTCTATGGAAGCTTTTTCCTTGGCTAATAAGGTGGTGTGCACCTTTTCATACCTAGGACTAATGTAATCAGTTGGTGAATTCACAATTGTTGTCACCATATCTTTCCAATATGTTGATCTAACAAGGTTGAAAGGAAGCCCGCTAGTCTCATTTGAAACCTCCCTTGCCTCATTCTTGAAGGCCTTTTCCATTGGGCCTCTTTTACGAGAAAGAAAGGGGTATTCTCTTCTCAGGAAGATGATGGTGGCATGAAAGGATGTGGGCCAGCTGGTTGTGTTAAGCCACTAGGAGGTTTCTATGATCCTCTCTTGGAAAGAGGATGTACTCTTTCCTTTGCTCTATTACTTACCATGTCGGCATCTTCTTGTTCTTTGATATATACCATTATTTGTTGCTTTGTCAACCTTTTTTTATTTAGCCTTGGACAAAATTTTACTCATAAGCCAAAAATAGCGCATAAGTGAGTTTTCACTCAACTATACAAGCTCTTATACTCATTTTTACATTGGCTCCAATGCCAATAATAACCCCCACCACTAGGAAGTTGTTCATTCATGGTTGTATGTTGCCAAAGAGGTGACACTGTGTCAAATTTAAACGAGTTCTCTACATGTGGGGCAACTGAACTAGAACTACTGACCATTTTATATGAATATAACAAAAAATAATAATACAAATTTACAACCCTGCATCTTAAAAAAACAAATTTAAAAAATCAACATTATAACCCCTATACTATGTATAAAAGGTTTAAAAACATATCTAGAATATTTTAAAAAAAACTTGATTTCTTTTTAAGTTCTTGATTTTTTTCAAAACTTGAAAAAAATTACAAGATTCACTCACCTTTGATAGGTAAATCTTCTACATGCAACTTTTTCTCTCTTATCAGTGTAGGTCTTTGTCTCTTGTAGCCTTCACCTTTGAACAAAAATGCAACAACTTTTAGAAATCAACAACGACAACTTGGAGGCAAAAACATTGTTTTAGTCCAATGTTTTTGCGAAACAAGGCAAAAGAGATTAAAATCCCTCACTTTAGGGTGAAATTAGGTGTTGAAGGCCTTTTTTTATTTTTGTTTTCTAGGTTTGACTGACTATAGGTATGTTTGGTTCACTTGGGTCTCGCCTGGGTTCGCCTAGAGTCCATCTCGAGAACCTCGCGTTCATTGTGGGGTGGACCCTAGGCAAACTTGAGGCTGTTCCAGTCCTAAACTAGACCCATATGGGTATGGGGGGCAATACGACAAAACCTGGTAACTTAGTTTCCTAATATTTTCCTGATATTATCCTAAGAACTTGAAAATATCATTTTGTTTTGGTTTGTTGAGATATTCTTAACAAAGATATTTGCTTCTATGGCCTCAACCATCTAAGCTATAGCCTCTTCTAGAAGAAATCAATTGAAAGCACTTCTAGTAACAAAATTGCCACTACTTGAGCCCTTGCTTGCTCCAAAACCAATCATAATCCCACCACATTGTGTTTGCATAGGACCTATTTCACTACCATTACTTTGCTCGACCCTAGTAGGAGTAATATGGGGGCAACAACAATCAATTTTTGGAGTAAGTCAATTTATTAGAATGGAAGACTCTACCATACTTTAATTGATTGAGCTCTTCCAAGACAAGCCTTCTATTTCTACATTTGCCCACCATTACCCTACTTGTCCAATTCTCCTCCTTGTTTATTTTTGTTCCTTTCTTGGGCTCAAGAAAAGGGCACACCAATGTGGGGGAATTACTTATTAGATCTAGCTCACCATGGTTGATAGCAATCCTTAAATTTCCATAAAATTAACCAGAGAAGAATGGCTTAAAGTAAGACTGATCACACTCCTGTGAGCCTCTACATTTTGTGTTTCAGCAGGTGTGGATCCTCATTTGGTGGCTTAAATTTCTAAAACAGTTCAAAAAATATATTATTTGATTGAGCAATCTAGGAATTTGGCCTACAAATTGGTTGCAAATACTCCTCACAGTGAAGCCTTTTTTACGTGGCTGATATTGCCTACATGAAATCAACTGTGGCTACATTGGGGATCTTGAAAACTTATTTGATGATTCCTTCTGTGATAGCACCCTTGAATTAGACAAACCCTACTCTCCTACCTCCAATGACATTAGCCCCGTACACTCCTCATGCCATTGAATTGCTACACAAAAAAATATAGGAGGTATTACCAAACAACAACTCATGTTGCTAATTTGGGTACAAGTTTGTTGGTAAGGCAATCCCCCCCCAAGTTTGTTATGGCTGGATTTGGCCTCTCTCTGTCTCTCTCCATATATAATTTGCCCAAAAAATAGAATTGAAAATGCAACTGATAGTGATAATTGATAATTGATAATTCAATGTCAAATTACAAAATTACAATCAATGATCTTCACATTGCTCTTCATTAAGAGTGTCACTCATCACTTTCATTTGAACTACAAGCATCCAAAATGTCACTCTCACTAGCTATATTCTATGTAAGAGCCTCTTTATCCTCTAAAGAGATTGTGACAAGTTGTTCAATAGAAGCATTCAAATCGGCACACTTAGGGGCTACATCCCAATTATTTTGCACAACTAAAGAACTTGCAACTTGTTGACATTGGAGATAAAGTCACTACAACATTTACAATTATTAAATTAAAATATAATATATAGCTGCCAGAGAAAAGTAGCAAAGTTACTTTTTAATTAAACATGTATACCTATGATAGAACTTTGATTGCAAAAGGTTTTAGGTAAATAGTACCTTGTCCATGGAGGCACCACCACATTTGAGCATTCTGCTTTTTCTAGTCTTTAAGGGTGCTAGGATTGTGATTCCTCAAATTTAAAAAATTACCGTACTCATCCATGATAATGCCCTCAAAATTTGGGTTTGGGAAGAGTCTACTGATTGCAGCCTTTTACCCTTCACTAACTTAAGCATTGCTATATGGTGTCACTCTCCTAGGAAAAGAAAGTATCTTTGTGAAAATATTAGGGTGACAAAGCAAATGCTAGGAGATGCAAGGATGTGGTCATCTTGTTCTAGTAATCAATAATGATTCTTTGCATCGTTTTGAAAAATGTTTCTATGGGATAATTTTCCTTAGTTGCTATTATGCTATGTTCTATGGAGTTTCTGGGATGGAGATGGCAAGGGATAACAAGATGCATTCTAGAAAGGTAGGAAACAAAAAGCCTTTTTTAGGGATGACAATTATAAAAATAGGGAAAATTTTAAAAATATTGAAAATTTCAATTATTAATATACAAGGCATTCATCATATACATTATAGAACCATAATACATCATATTATAATTGAATTGAGAATTCACATGGAGTTGACACGCAAATTAACACAATTTCATTTGTTTAGCCCCACTCTTACCATTTCAATATGTAATAATAGCATTATTTCTTTTGTTGTCACAACTAAAAACAATATAGTAAAAACAAATAGTGTTTGGCGATAACTAATATATAATACATTTCATTTAACAATTAAAATTAAATTATCTAAAATATTTGTGAGTGCTTATATAGTTAAGTTGTTCTTTGTTACAACCATACGGATGAAGTTTACCTGACAAGGGGAATTTTATTGAATTGAAACAACAATCGAAAAATATTGGTAAGAGAGTATTCTTTGGTCCTTCAAAGTTCCTCCTAGCATTGTAATCCTTGCCAAATAATTGCATGGAATTAACTTTTAAATGAAAAAAAAAAGAAAAGAAGGGAAGGTGTGAGATAAAGAGATATCTCATAATGATTAATAAGGGACGAGCTTTGCCAATAAATATCCTAAGTCTCCCACTTCACGTGATTTAATAAACATACACATTGACAAAAGTAATGAGTTTTCGTGTAGAATATAATAACTAGGTGAATTTGTTTTCAAGGTGAGGCTTGTTTAGAGCATATGGAAAATTGTGATTTACAACAATTATATGTAATCCTAGTGCTGGGCTATGGGTAATGGTTGTTCGTCCCTAGGACAATCATTGGATATCTAGTCATTCCTTGGCTGTCTCAAGGACAGATAGTCATTCCCTAGTTTTTTTGTCATCTTGGAAATATTTTTTTTACATAGGGGATGTACTTGGGGATAAGACTGGTATGATTTTCCAAGGAGACACATCCCCATGAAACGTAACTATTATGACCTTCATTTTTTGTATGATAGAGTCCATGTCATATATGTCATCCATCTGTATCAACAAACTTGATTGTACTCGTGATGGGCTTAGTGAAACTCAAAAGATAATTCACATGAGCCCACCAATCATCATCCAGGACTAGTGCTTTGACCTTTTGGGCCCTCTTTGAATTTGATTGCCTTCATACACTCCAAAGGTTGTCACTGGCCATGGTGCTCAATGCCAAGATGATTTTGTATATGATGTGAATAGAGTCTTAGCAACCTAATGTGGTGTTAAAAGATAAAAATAAAAAAGTAATGATATAATTAAAATTTAATAGCAAACTTAAAGTCAATCAAAAAAATTAAATATTGAAATTTCATAAAACTACCTTCAATAGTCACAACTTGGAGGAGGACAAAAAAATGGCTTGTGACAATATGATGATTTGTCACAAACATCCAAATCTCCTCAACCTTGATGTAGATTTCTTTGATCCACTCAATTTGCGTGCTAGTCTTTTGCATCACCAAGTTGAGTGAGTTGACTACACATGGTGTCCAAAAAATGTGTTCGTATCTTGCCTCCAATGAACTTGCTGCTCTACAATTCTTAGTGTTGTTTGTTATGACTTGGACAACATTTTGAGAACCTACTATCTTTATCATCTCTAAGAAGATGTTAGCAATGAAGTTTGCATCTTGCACTTGTTCCTCAATTAAGGGTCTATTTTTACAATCTTTCCATTCATCATAAATGATGGACACTCTTGTTTCAGCTCAGGAATCTTTGTGTCATGTCTCGAACTTTCATAGACTTTACATATTTACCTCATTAGTTAATTACAAGTGAAATTATGGAACAATAGTATATTTACATTGGATATGATATGTTATTCATTAAGATTTTGTTGCCTTGGCTATATTTTTGGGCTAACTTATTGATAGTGCGATGAGTTTGAGTTTTTACAGGTCTTGTCAAAGGACAAGAGCATGGCTCATGTAGAAGGGATCTAGCTTTTTGGCAAACATGTTTTAGGTTCTATTTGGTTCTTTCACACACATCACATAGTTGCATATGCATAATGAAATGGATTTAAATGCATTAATGTGTGGTTAATTATTTTTGAATTATATTTAAATGGTGTTTTATGTTTAAATGAGGAAAACTATGTTTGTATTTTTTTAATTGAATAATAAAATATTGTTTTAGGATGTTTGGAAGACAATATGTTCTTTGAAAATTAAATAATATATTAAATGAGATATTTTCATGCAATAGAGTACTTCAATCCTCTTATTTGACTATTTAAATATTGCTTTAAATAAAATAGTTAAATAATAATATTTTAAAAATAGCTTTATTATATTTAGAGTTGAAATAAAGAATTAAATAATTGTTCATGTCACTCATGTGACAGTAAGTTCAAAAAAGATATTATTATTACTGTTATTTTTAAATTGTCTATTCTCAAATTTGGTGGGAAAGAGAGCATGCAAAAATAGAAAGTTAACTGAAGTTCTAAAACTGATCTGAACGTCCAAAACAAGAGAGGAAATTGGATTAAAGGCAGAGAGATCAAATAGATGAGACAACACGAGTTACTGAGAGAGAAACTACATTTTGGGCAGAGGAAATCCTTCTAAGAAAGGGCAACAGAGACTTGGGAGAGTGCAGGCAACAGGAGGAAGAAGAGAACAGCAGCGTCTTCACCAACTTATCTCCTCACCGTCGCCATCAATTACCAGGTTCTCTTCTAGTTTTTGTTATTGTTGTTTAAATAGAATGTGTTTCCTTCTATCTTGTTTCGGTGTCTCTTCTATGTCAAATCGACCCATGTTTAAAGCTGGCCGCTCAAGCCTTCTATCTGGCAGATCTATCTTCTGACTATTAAAACTTTCTGGCCGCCTCATGCTCAGGGAATTAGGTTGATGTTTACCAATCACTATAATGTCCCCTTGATTTTCCTCTTGGTTGATTTTAAAGCAGATCGAACCATGAATTGTTGATCATTTCATTTCTTGGCCGATGCTTTTGGGCTGGCCATCCCTTTATTTTCTAATCAAACCCCTTGTTTTACCTGGCTAATTGCCATTTTACTAGCCTGGCCGTCCATACATCTGAGCCAATTACCATTACTCTGATTCACTTTTCTTTAAAAACTTAGGATCACGATATGCTGGCCGATCCGACCATGACTTGGATGATCCACACAGAAATGATCCCTCTTCTTGCTATCCTCATAACCTCTGATCTTCTAACATTGAAAAGACTGCAGTTTTTGTGTCACTCAGATCAGGAAATTTTGCTGAATTAAACTTCCTTAGATTTCTATTTAGTTGACTGGTAAAAGATCTCATGTCTGTAATCTATTTACTTACTGGCTGGAATAAACAGAAGGTTTTACCAATCAACCACCTCAGTGTTAAAATGAATTCCTTGAAATATGCCTTTAATGTTTTGGAAAAACTCTATTGTCGACTGTATTTTTTGTACTTAAACTGTCGGCTGAAAGAGAACATAGATAGCTAAAAAAAAATTGATCTTTCTATGATAAAAGCAAACCTCTATTTTTATTTTTGTGGTAGCCTCAATAAGATCTCTGAATTTGAGTAGAAAATCATATTGTAGTTGTTAATTTTAGACAGTAAACCTTGCATTTTTTTTATAACTGGAGATAACCATCTTCCTGTAGAAAAATCAGTAGTTCCTGTAGCTGTGTTAAACCATTATGAAACTAGTTAAATGTTATCAAACCGATGATCAGAAACTATAGATAATATATATTACTTCTTGAAGGCTATTAAATAAATGATCTATTGCTATTTATTTGTTGTTTTGAATTCCTATAGCAGTTCTTGTCGCCACAACGACAGGAAGACTATATATGTGTTAATTTATATTAGAATAAACCTCCTGTCACAAAATTGACAGGAAGGTAGAACTATGAACTAAAATTGATTATTAAGAAAAGGATTAAATGACTAAATTAGTGGACTACTTCATAGTATATTTTGTGTATTTGATGCTTGGAAAAAAAGAAAGAATGGATTATTGTAAACTTGTACATCTAAATTATTGAAAACAAATAGATGCTTGCATGTGCTATGTTTGTTCATCTTATTTGTGTATTTTGGAAAGATTGCATTCTAGGATGGGTGTTGAATATGGAATCATAGGGAAGTAGGTTTTCTTTTTCAAAACCTATATGCCGTTATACGGTTAATGCTTTGGCCAAAGCTAATGAGATGTTGAAATAGACATGTATACCATTATAGAATGAATGGTTGATAGCCTAGTTTTTATATATTTCCCTGCCATATCCTATTGATGAGATGCTGCATTCATGATAGTAATGCATGTAGATTGATAGGTACACACCAAATTCCACCTTGCATATGTTTACAGATTGCTAGGCTCTTCGAGCAGGGTCAAGCATCCTTTAGTTTGAAGGATACTGGGGAAGCGCAAGCGTGGTTGGGCAGAAAAAGCGCCCAAACCATGTTCTTGTCTTTTGATTGAGCAGATGGCCAGTTGGTCGATGGCAGTCAAGGACTTTGTGTCAGATTTTTATGATATTGATCACTTTATACTTCTATTATTTCACAAATTTGTAAGGCTTGATGCCAATATTTGACACTTGTAATATTATTGATTATTACATACTCTGTAAATGACTTCAGATGTATACATATGTTTTGTAATCATGATTATACTTTAAACTTATGAAATTGAAAGATTACTTGGTCTCTTGAAATATCTTAATTTCTTTTCTTCTGAATGATGAATAGAAGTACCTTTACCTTACTTTAATTTACTTGCAGTAATTCTATGTTTTACTTCAGTTTTGTGTGCTTGTGAATATTGGGTACTTTACATTTGGTATCAGAGCAATGGTTCTACTCTAGGACTTTATGGAACTGTTATGCTAAAGTTGTAAACTCTTTTTCTAGATAGTTCATCATGAACACTAGAAAATCTAGGCATAGGGGAGCAACCCTAGGATCTGGCAATAACCCCGATACTAGAAATCATGAAGAAGCTAATGTTGGGAACAATGCTAGCACTAATGTAGGAGGGGTTAATGCTGGAAACAATAAGGGAAACAATAATAACAATGCTGGACAGAATAATGAAGGATAGAATAACCAATTGACTCAAATCCTAGCTCTTCTGACTCAACAAGGAACTCTCTTGACTCAGCAGGGAACCAAAATGAATACTATGGAACAGGAAATCCAAGGAATAAGGGGAAATAATAATGAGGAAAGGAGAGAAGAAGCTGGAGGTCCTAAGGGTGAAGTGAATGGAAACAATAGAAACAAGATTGTTGAGGACTTAGGAAAGGATCTCAAAAAGTTACACCTCATAAGTTCGACGGTAAGACTATAGGTGATAGACCAGAAGCATGAATTATTGATATGGAGAAATACTTTGATCTCCGTGACTTGTCGACTGAAACTAAAGCTATATGGGGATCCTATCAGCTTATTGGGGAAGCAGCGACTTGGTGGGACAACGAGAAAGTTGAAAAGAAACTATTACCAGGAGAAGTCACATGGGATCGCTTCATTGAGCTTTTCAGGAAGAGGTGGTTGCCACAACTCTATTTTGACAAGAAAATGATAGAATTCCAAAACCTCACTTAGGGAGGTATGACTGTGACTCAGTATTGGGAGAAATTCTCTCACTTGTTGAAATATGTTCCACAGTATTAGCTTGATGAAAGGTTCAGGATTCATAAGTTTATCTTGGGCTTAAGGCCACAGATTGGATTATATGTCGATATGCATAATCCATTGACCATGGATGAAGTGTTCGAGAAGGCTATTAAATAGGAGCAGAAACTGCAGCAGATTTCAAATTACTGCAAGCGTCAGGATATGAAGAATGGGAATAAAAGGTATTAGAATGACAGTAGCAATCAAGGAAACAGTAAGTGCCAGATAAGGAATCTTAAGAGAGGCAATAACTACCAGGAAAAGAATAATGGGAACCAAGGTGGAAATAATAATAAGAGAGGTAGTTATGGCAATAATGGTAACAATAACCGGAGAGACAATCCAACTAGACACAGAGGACCCAAAGATGGATGTTATAATTGTGGAGGAGAGCACTATGCTATTGCATGTCCCTGTCGAACAGAGAATCAGAGAGATGGAAATCGACAGGGAGTTCCTCAACACCAGATTCATGCAACTATAGATCATCGACAAGCAGATTTCCAAGCTACACCCATATAGATGTCTGGTAAGCTCTTTGGCCTTCCAATTTCTATTTTAATTGACATAGGAGCTACGAAATGTTTAGTTGATCCAAAAGTTGTAGCTAAGTTATTTGTTAAACCTAGACACGTGGAAATTTTGTGGATGGTGCAATATGGTAACAATGTAGAGAAAAGAGTAGATTCATGTCTAGTATGCAGTGAATTAGATCTTCCTACTTTCCAAACACAAGTCAATCTTTATGTTGCACCTCTAGGATCTTATGATGTGATTCTTGGAATCAACTGGTTGTTTGAACATAAGTCTTTAGTGGATTGTGAAGAGAAAGTAGTGAAATGCCTTGATGACTTTGGGAATCGAGTAGAGTTACATGGATCTAGAATACCCCTTAAGCTAAGACAGATATCAACCATGCAATTGAAAAAGGCTAAAAGGAAAGGTTGTGTTGGTTTTTCTTCTGAATCAGCATTAGGGTTTGCCAGTTCTAATGCACAGGCAGATTCAGCCAACTGAATATAGGAGGTTGCGTGAGCTCCTCCCCTTCACTTCTGGTTCTGCCGCACCAAGGGGGGTGTCCCTATTTGATAAAGGTATAACCTTGACTAGCTCAATGACAGAAGGATTTAACTTGACAGCAACAGGCAGAATACTCTCATGTAAGGACCAAGATTTGTATAACAAATCACAAGGTTGGCAACATTCTTGGACATAATGTCTGGTTAGGGATGAGAGCATGCAAGGGTTTCCTACTCCTAATCCTACAACTAACAGATGGAAGGATGCGATGGTTTGAAATGGTGTTTGGAGTGATGGGACTTTCCTAGACCCATTGAACAGACAAATTCCCAAACCAGTGCCTTATCTGGGCAGCAGAGTCATATCTAAGACTGTAAATGTCTCCCCATGACAACATAAATTCATATCCAGAGGACCTGAGAATAATGCTACTGCCTGACAGCAACATGTCCAAGAAAGAGTATCATTAATGATCATGCTTAACAGATCCTATGATGCAATCTATTTCCCTTTGTATCTGATCAAAAGCCTATTTAACCACTCCTTGAGCAGACACAATAAATCAGATACACAGTATGCATACACTGAAAAACTTGGAAGTCCTTGACAACCTTGTTTGAAAGGAAAACAAATGACATACAGGAGACAATCAGAAACAATACACACACAGGTGTTTTTCATTTAAAATCAATCTGCATAGAAGGTCATCACAGAGAAAATCATCATTTACAATCCAAGATAGATTAGTACACCAGACTAAGGACCGAGTCTGTAGCAAAAAATGCCTTTCAAAATGTGAACACCTTATGTTCAGAGTCAGAGCTGAAAGCCCAAAAAACAACCAACCCCTAAAATGTAACACAGCCAGACCATTTATACAGAACCGTGTACATTCAGCAATTAATTACATGGCCAGAAGTCAAAAATTTGCCAGATACATTCCTTCCATTTGAAAATGGCCTTCACAGATTAAATGCGACAGACAGGGGGGATCTTGAGCTTTGCGTTGCGATCTGAAAGTCTTCATCCACGATCAGGCATCTTAATCGCTTGTACCGTCGCCCATACCCCTGCACTGTCGCCATTGATGGCTCAACCACCCGCGGCCACTGAGAAAACCATCGCAACTTTCAAACGGAAGCCTCCCGCCAAAACGCACTTCACCGTAGGTTCAAAATATGTAGGAAAATAATCCCACATGCATAGCGCAGAGAGCCCTCTATCACTTTAAAAACATAGTCACATGCGTACTAAGTGTCGAGCGTTTTGCCGCGCTCGACACACACTCCTTCACCCACAGCCCATCGCCATGACATACATTATCGGCCCACCGCACAGATCTCCTGCCGACCACAGCGGTCTCGCCGATCGCAACATCTCCACAAGTCACCAACATCCCCATCGGCCAGAGGAGAACCATCGGCCAGCTCCACAAAACTTACCCCGACCTCAAAGGTTATGCCGACGCCTATTTCACATTCCTTGTCTGTCGGTGAGATCAAAACCATCGACGAGCAACAAAATACCTACGCCGATGTCAAAGGTTACGCCGATGGCCACTCCATGCTCCCCTCTCGGTGTGACTTACACCGATGACACCCTTGTCGGCCAGACACTCTCCATCGGCGGACCTTCCAACGGCTAGCCCGACAGCCAAAGTCTTCCTGATGCTCACCTTCGCATCCCTCCATCGGCGAGACCTACGCCGATGGCATCGCATCGGCCAAGCCTCCCACCGTCGGCACAATTCAAAATACCTAGGCCGACAATACAACTCTCGCCGATGAACCATGGCTTCATCCCTCTGTCGGCCAAACACACGCCGATGATTCTTCATCGGCCAAGCTCCTCACATTGGCAGATCGAAACAATGCTAGCCCGATACACCAAATCTTGCCGATGAACACTTGACTTACCCCCATCGGCATGACCAACACCGTCGGTGGAAACACAATCTTCACAGCCGATAGGCAAAAGTCTTGGTGATATACAAAGAACACACCATGCTATTGATACGATCGCCAAGACACAAGTAAACTTATGCCGATGGGCAAAACATGATGACCCCTTCCTCAAGAAATATGATGTGGATGCTGCAAAACACTGAAGGGGTGCCAACACTTAAAATTTTTTGGATTTTAGGGAAGGTGCCTGCATGAAAAATTGCTAAATCAACTGACAGTCAATTCAGGCACCAACAGTGGCTCTGTCTGAGGATGCATGCCTCTTGTAGGCATGGCAAGAACCACAGAACTCTGGGATGCAGACCAGTCCCCTATCCATTGGGCACAGAGTCATGAAGTTATAATGATCTGCATCACCAAACACTCTTGATGGCCTAAGGCCACCAAGAAAAGAAAAACCTGTATCTCCCTTTGTCAAATATCTTGTTTTCATCTGCATGCACTAGGTCAAGCTTGGAGATACTGCAGAGATCCATCCACAAACAAACCTTGTCATCTGCAAACTCAACCTTCTGATTTATCTTGTCAATGTCATCCCTGTGCAGATAACCTTTAGCATCCGGCAACAAGTGGATGCAGAATGTATCAGGCAATGCATACTCAAATGGAATATAACACATGTTAACATTTGTATCAGCATTATGCATTGCAAAATGATCTCCTAGTTGGATTGAAAACTGAAAACACTCAAAGTCCACCATGCAGCTAGGAAGATCAGAGCTCATCTCATATGCTGGCCTCTCAAAAGAAAAGCTTTCAAATTCACAATTGTACACATCATGCACACAACCAACAACAGCCTCAAACTGGAAAAGATCAGGCTCTAGCACCTCTTTCAAATCAGGCACATTTTCATAGTCAATTACCTGATGTATGTTGTTTCCTCTTTCATCAGGATGAGAAACAGAATCCAAACTAAAAACAATGTCTAGATCCTCACCATACTCAAATAGATCCTCATCACCATATGTGTCAAAGATGGGTGACCCAGGTACATAAGCTTGATCATAATATGCCATTTGTTCATGGGCAGCAGAGCACACATCTTCATCACCAATGGATTCACTCTGTGGAGGAGTATCAGCTTGTGTGTCATAAGCAAAACAGCCATCAAATGAAAAACAATCATGCTCTGAACTAGCACTTGTTTCAATCCCTGACTACTCTTCATGATCTCCATGTGTTTGAAAGGTAGGCAATGGGTCACACATGGGACTATTTTTCTATTTGCTTATACCTTCTCTGTCTTGAGTACAATACTCACAATTGTCTCCACAGGTCCATTCCAAAAATTGCTCATTGCTGTCCACAACCTTGTTATTGTTTTCATGGTCATATGCCTCATCGTTGCAATGGGAATCCTCACTAGTCCTTTCACTGGCGTCCTCAACTGGTGAACAATCCAGTTGAGCAGTATTGTTAGCATTATGTTCAAATACAGCAGTCTCAACCTCTATGCTTTCATTTTCATTTTTATCTGCACATGATGCCTTGATTATTTGGTCATTTGCAGCTTCACAACCATTTCTCACACCAAGGCCTGGGGACATGGATATCAACAGGCGCCCATTTCTAAATTTTTCTATATTTTCGGCGAACTTGTATGCCATCTGCATACCTGTCACCTTGAAATCCCTCAGTATTGCACTAGAGCCCTCCTCAAAAGCTTCAAAGAATATGCCAACATAGGCTGAAATATCAGGTCTAAAGACTTCTGGGATCTGTGAAAGGGCTACTGCAAACCTATGACTGAAATCAACACATGGCTCTTCATCTTGTTTTCTGATTTTCATCAATTCTGCAACAAGATCAGCCGGTTCTTTTGCAAATTCCTCTTTGAAACAGTCAGCAAGCTCATCCCAATAGGCAAAGGATCTTTTTGAAAAGCTCAAATACCAGTCTTTTGCTTTTGCATCAAAGGACCTAACAAAAAACCTCATCCACATATCCTCATCTCTGAATGAATGTTTTCCCATGAACTCATGAAAATTTTGGATATGTGCATTCCCATCACATACACTATGACCACTAAATCTGGGCATTTGACAGTATATCCTAGCAGGCATAGTTTCTACTTTATAATCAACCCATGACAAATCCAATTGGTCATACAAAGGATCAAAAGGGCTGAGAAGAGGTTTAGCCTTCTGACTGGCAGACACAACAGGGTTACTGCTTTTTAACTGGGCCTGCTCAGCCTCTAAGAATATCAACCTATTTCTTATCTCTTCTATTCTTTTATCCAACATTTCACCGCTAAGTATGGGATAATTCATACTTGGATTCATGAAATTTCTATTTTCAGACATCCCTTGCATTCCTAAGACCTGTAACCTCCCCTGGCATCTAACCTATGCAGCAAAATAGCAAATATAAAGGGGAAGGAACAAGGTACCTTTTCTCATACAAATGCTGAAGTCTGAACAGCACATTTTCTGTCACAACACACACATCAACTTTTCATGTGCACTTGAATTTTTTGTAGAGTCGCCACCTCTCCAAAGAGGACAAAATTTACAGCAGCTGAAAGCTCATTAAATATGTTTCTGAGTTCATTCCACCAGCAGAGCAAAACTTCACCAGAGACTGCAGGATATCACTTTACATCAACATTCCCCAGCAGAGTCGCCAATTTGTTGGTGACTCAGATGGGTCACAAGATATAACCCTTTCTCAAATTTCTTCCCCAGTAGAGTCGCCAATTTTGTTGGTTTTTCTTCTAAATCAGCATTAGGGTTTGCCAGTTCTAATGCACAGGCAGATTCAGCCAACTGAATACAGGAGGTTGCGTGAGCTCCTCCCCTTCACTTCTGGTTCTGCCGCACCAAGGGGGGTGTCCCTATTTGATAAAGGTATAACCTTGACTAGCTTAATGACAGAAGGATTTAACTTGACAGCAACAGGCAGAATACTCTCATGTAAGGACCAAGATTTGTATAACAAATCACAAGGTTGGCAACATTCTTGGACATAATGTCTGGTTAGGGATGAGAGCATGCAAGGGTTTCCTACTCCTAATCCTACAACTAACAGATGCAAGGATGAGATGGTTTGAAATGGTGTTTGGAGTGATGGGACTTTCCTAGACCCATTGAACAGACAAATTCCCAAACCAGTGCCTTATCTGGGCAGCAGAGTCATATCTAAGACTATAAATGTCTCCCCATGACAACATAAATTCATATCCAGAGGACCTGAGAATAATGCTACTGCCTGACAGCAACATGTCCAAGAAAGAGTATCATTAATGATCATGCTTAACAGATCCTATGATGCAATCTATTTCCCTTTGTATCTGATCAAAAGCCTATTTAACCACTCCTTGAGCAGACGCAATAAATCAGATACACAGTATGCATACACTGAAAAACTTGGAAGTCCTTGACAACCTTGTTTGAAAGGAAAACAAATGACATACAGGAGACAATCAGAAACAATACACACACAGGTGTTTTTCATTTAAAATCAATCTGCATAGAAGGTCATCACAGAGAAAATCATCATTTACAATCCAAGATAGATTAGTACACCAGACTAAGGACCGAGTCTGTAGCAAAAAATGCCTTTCAAAATGTGAACACCTTATGTTCAGAGTCAGAGCTGAAAGCCCAAAAAACATCCAACCCCTAAAATGTAACACAACCAGACCATTTATACAGAACCGTGTACATTCAGCAATTAATTACATGGCCAGAAGTTAAAAATTTGCCAGATACATTCCTTCCATTTGAAAATGGCCTTCACAGATTAAATGCGACAGACAGGGGGGATCTTGAGCTTTGCGCCGCGATCTGAAAGTCTTCATCCACGATCAGGCATCTTAATCACTTGTACCATCACCCATACCCCTGCACTGTCGCCATTGATGGCTCAACCACCCGCAGCCACCGAGAAAACCATCGCAACTTTCAAACGGAAGCCTCCCGCCAAAACGCACTTCACCGTAGGTTCAAAATATGTAGGAAAATAATTCCACATGCATAGCGCAGAGAGCCCTCTATCACTTTAAAAACATAGTCACATGCGTACTAAGTGTCGAGCGTTTTGCTGCGCTCGACACACACTCCTTCACCCACAGCCCATCGCCATGACATACATTATCGGCCCACCGCACAGATCTCCTGCCGACCACAGCGGTCTCGCCGATCGCAACATCTCCACAAGTCACCAACATCCCCACTGGCCAGAGGAGAACCATCGGCCAGCTCCACAAAACTTACCCCGACCTCAAAGGTTATGCCGACGCCTATTTCACATTCCTTGTCTGTCGGTGAGATCAAAACCATCGGCGAGCAACAAAATACCTATGCCGATGTCAAAGGTTACGCCGATGGCCACTCCATGCTCCCCTCTCAGTGTGACTTACACCGATGACACCCTTGTCGGCCAGACACTCTCCATCGGCGGACCTTCCAACGGCTAGCCCGACAGCCAAAGTCTTCCCGATGCTCACCTTCGCATCCCTCCATCGGCGAGACCTACGCCGATGGCATCGCATCGGCCAAGCCTCCCACCGTCGGCACAATTCAAAATACCTAGGCCGACAATACAACTCTCGCCGATGAACCATGGCTTCATCCCTCCGTCGGCCAAACACACGCCGATGATTCTTCATCAGCCAAGCTCCTCACATCGGCAGATCGAAACAATGCTAGCCCGATACACCAAATCTTGCCGATGAACACTTGACTTACCCCCATCGGCATGACCAACACCGTCGGTGGAAACACAATCTTCACAGCCGATAGGCAAAAGTCTTGGCGATATACAAAGAACACACCATGCTATTGATACGATCGCCAAGACACAAGTAAACTTATGCCGATGGGCAAAACATGATGACCCCTTCCTCAAGAAAGATGATGTGGATGCTGCAAAACACTGAAGGGGTGCCAACACTTAAAATTTTTTGGATTTTAAGGAAGGTGCCTGCATGAAAAATTGCTAAATCAACTGACAGTCAATTTAGGCACCAACAGGTTGTTCTATCTTTGTAGTAAAGATAAGAGATCTAGATAATCAGAAACCATCTTTTGACAAGTATCCTATTCTTAGAGAATTTAAAGATGTCTTTCCTAATGAATTGACAAAACTATCACCTAAAAGAGAATTTGATTTCTCTATAGATCTAATGCCAAGAACAGAACCACAGTCTAAAGCACCTTATTGAATGACCACAACAGAATTGTATGAACTTAAGGCACAGTTAGAAGAATTATTAAAGCAAGGGTTTATCAGACCTAGTGTGTCACCTTGGGACGCACCAGTCATTTTTGTTAAGAAGGATGCAACGTTGTGGTTGTGCATTGACTACTGAATGCTCAATAAGGCAACTATTAAGAACAAATATCCACTTCCAAGGATTGATGAATTGTTCGACTAGATGAAAGGTGCAAAGGTATTCTCTAAAATAGACCTTAGACCCGGTTATCATCAGTTACGGATTAAGGACGAGGATATTTCTAAAACAACATTCAGAACACGATATGGTCACTACGAGTTCACAGTAGTACCACTCAGGTTAACTAATGCACCAGCAACATTCATGAACTTGATGAACAATGTGTTCAAGGATTGTCTTGATGAGTTTGTTTTGGTCTTCCTAGATGACATTCTGATTTATTCAAAATTAGTAGAGGAGCATGAAAGACACTTGAGAATAGTCTTGCAGCATTTGAGATAAAGGAAACGTTTTGGCAAGTTGTTTAAATGCACGTTCTATCAGAGTAAAGTGCACTATCTTGGCCACGTAATTTCAATAGATGGGATAGTAGTAGATCCTGAAAAGATAAAAGCAATAATGGAATGGCCCACACCATAGACTATAACTAAGGTTAGAAGTTTTATGGGGCTTCCAGAATATTACAGGAAATTTGTAGAGGGATTCTTGACAATTGCAGCACCCATAACCTCGTTACAGAAGAAGGGTGAGAAGTTCAATTGGACAGATAAATGTGAACAAGCTTTTCAGTTGTTGAAATAAAAACTCACATCAACACCTATTCTAACCATACCTAATCCTAATGGTCATTTCACAGTAATTACAGATGCTTCTAGTGAAGGTGTGGGAGGAGTGTTGATGCAAAATGAAAAAGTAGTGGCATATGAATCGAGAAAAGTGAAACAACATGAGTCAAATTATGCACCTTATGATCTCGAATTGTCTGCCATTGTTCACACACTCCAAATGTGGAGGCACTATCTCTTGGGTAAGTCATTTGAGCTTAAGATGGATCATTTGGGGCTCAAATATATCTTCACCCAACCTAATCTCAATGCTCGAAAGAGAAGATGGCTTGAATTCCTTAGTGAATATGATTTCGGAATCGAGTACATAAAAGGTAAAGAGAATAGAGTAGCAGATGCTCTTAGCAAGAGATGACATTTGAACACTACAGTGACTTCTAGAACCAATTTGAGGTAGCAGGTAATCCAGAACTTGCAAGGAGATGAGCACTATGAATGGGTTAAACAAGCATTAGAAGCAGACCCCACAGATCATCGATTTGATGGATATGTCATAGAATCAGATGGGCTTCTGAGATATCAAGGGAGAATGTATATCCCAGATTTAGGTGAATTGAGGAAGTTAGTTCTCAAGGAGATTCACAGTGCTCCATATTCTAGTGTCACCAAGACAATGGAAGGATTGAGGCCATTGTACTTTTGGCCTAAGCTTAAGAAGGATGTGACAGAGTTTGTAGCTCAATGTTTAGAGTGTCAACGTGTTAAGGTAGAACATGTCCATCCTGCAGGACTGCTTTATCCGCATAGTGTACCTGAGTACGAGTGGCAAGTGATTAGCATGGACTTTATTCAGGGATTGCCCATGTCATAGAATCGGCATGATGTCATCTTAGTGGTGGTTGAAAAACTAATGAAAGTGGCTCATTTCATTCTGGGAAATCTTTCAGATGGGTCGTTGACCTTAGCAAAGAAGTTTGTCCAACAGATCTTTCGACTACATGGAGTGCCAGAGACGATCATTTCAGATCATGACGCTTGCATGACCTCTAGGTTCTGGACCACACTTAATGCAGCATTGGGGACTAAGTTGAACTTTAGTACAGTTTACCACCCTAAAACGGATGGTCAGACGGAGAGAGTCAACAAGGTAGTGGAGGATCTTCTGAGGATGTACTGTATGGATCAGAATTACAAATGGGAGGAATATCTACCATTGGTAGAGTTTGCTTATAATAATTCCTACCATGCATCTTTAGGAATGATACCTTTTGAGGCTCTTTATGGTCGCTGGTGCAAAACTCCAATCAGTTGGGACAGGATTGAAGATCGAATAGTAGTTGGACCTGATATGTTGAAAGAGATGGAAGATCAAATGAGGTTAATCAAAGAGAAATTGAAGCAAGCCTCAGATAGACAGAAAAGTTATACAGACAAGAACAACACTTTTCAATAGTTTTCAGTAGGTGATAAGGTGTTTTTGAAGGTCAAGCCTCATAAGAGTTTGATTTCATTTGGAAAAGCATCCAAACTAGCTCCAAGATTCGTAGGACCTTTTGACATCCTTGAAGTGATCAATCCAGTTGCATATAGACTTGCACTGCCGCTAGCTCTCACCAAGATCCATAATATTTTTCATGTGTCTTTGCTCAAACTTTATCATCCTAATGTTTTGCATATTCTTGATTGGTGTACTCTGCAGGTATAGGATACAGGAGTGGTGCTAGTAGAGCCCATTCGAGTCTTGGAGAAGTGCAACGTTAAGTTGTGTAATCTAGACATAATGTAGTATAAGGTCCAATGGGAACAATATTTAGGGGACAGTGCCACTTGGGAGGATGCTTCTAATATTGAGGATGCTTCTTTTCTACAATTGGGAAAATAGAATAGATATTTTATTTTATGCATATTCAGATACTTGATACTCAAATGATGATACATTATTATTTTGATACTTTATTGTTTGCTTGATGTAATAAGACATCGAGATGATGTCTCTTCTAACTAGGGAAGGATGTCATGTCTTGAACTTTCATAGACTTTACATATTTACCTCATTAGTTAATTACAAGTGAAATTATGGAACAATAGTAGATTTACATCGGATATGATATGTTATTCATTAAGATTT
This sequence comes from Cunninghamia lanceolata, assembly GCA_027924645.1. Classification (NCBI taxonomy): domain Eukaryota; kingdom Viridiplantae; phylum Streptophyta; class Pinopsida; order Cupressales; family Cupressaceae; genus Cunninghamia; species Cunninghamia lanceolata. The sequence continues at coordinate 1,655,670 of BSBN01000070.1, forward strand.
TGTTGCCTCAGCTATATTTTTTGGGCTAACTTATTGATAGTGTGATGAGTTTGAGTTTTTATAGGTCTTGTCGAAGGACAAGAGCATGGCTCAGGTAGAAGGGATCTAGCTTTTTGGCAAACATGTGTCGGGTTCTATCTGGTTCTTTCACACACATCACATAGTTGCATATGCATAATGAAATGGATTTAAATGCACTAATGTGTGGTTAATTGTTTTTGAATTATATTTAAATGGTGTTTTATGTTTAAATGAGGAAAACTATGTTTGTATTTTTTTAATTGAATAATAAAATATTATTTTAGGATGTTTGGAAGACAATATGTTCTTTGAAAATTAAATAATATATTAAATGAGATATTTTCATGCAATAGTGTATTTCAATCCTCTTATTTGACTATTTAAATATTGCTTTAAATAAAATACTTAAATAATAATATTAAAATAGCTTTATTATATTTAGAGTTGAAATAAAGAATTAAATAATTGTTCCTATCACTCATATGACAGTAAGTTCAAAAAATATATTATTATTACTGTTATTTTTAGATTGTCTATTCTCAAATTTGGTGGGAAAGAGAGAATGCAAAAACAAAAAGTTAACTGAAGTTCTAAAACTGATCTGAACGTCCAAATCAAGAGAGGAAATTGGATTAAAGGAAGAGAGATCGAACAGATGAAACAACACGAGTTACTGGGAGAGAAACTATGTTTTGGGTAGAGGAAATCCTTCTGAGAAAGGATGACAGAGACTTGGGAGAGTACAAGTGACAGGAGGAAGAAAAGAACAACAATGTCTTCACCAACTTATCTCCTCACTGTCGCCATTAATTGCCAAGTTCTCTTCTAGTTTTTGTTATTGCTGTTTAAATAGAATGTTAGTAAATTAAATGTATTTCCTTATATCTTGTTTTGGTGTCTCTTCTATGTCAAATTGACCCATGTTTAAAGCTGGCCGCTCAAGCCTGCTATCTGGCAGATCTATCTTCTGACCGTTAAAATTTTCTGGCCACCTCATGCTTAGGGAATTAGGTTGATGTTTACCAATCACTGTAATGTCCCCTTGATTTTCCTCTTGGTTGATTTCAAAGCAGATTGAACCATGAATTGTTGATCGTTTCATTTACTAGCCGATGCTTTTGGGCTGGCCGTCCCTTTATTTTCTAATAAGACCCCTTGTTTTACCTGGCTGATTGCCATTTTTCTAGCCTGGTCGTCCATACATCTGAGCCGATTACCATTACTCTGATTGACTTTTCTTTAAAAACTTGTATCACTAATATGTTGGTCAATCTGACCATGACTTGGACGATCCACACAAAATCGATCCCTCTTCTTGCTATCATCATAACCTCTGATCTTCTTACATTGAAAAGACTGTAGTTTTTATGTCACTCAGGTCCGGAAATTTCACTGAATTAAACTTCCTTAGATTGCTATTTAGTTGACTGGTAAAAGATCTCATGTCTGTAATCTATTTGCTTGCTAGCTGGAATAATATTATTGATTATTACATACTCTGTAAATGACTTCAGATGTATACATATGTTTTGTAATCATGATTATACTTTAAACTTATGAAATTGAAAGATTACTTGGTCTCTTGAAATATCTTAATTTCTTTTCTTCTGAATGATGAATAGAAGTACCTTTACCTTACTTTAATTTACTTGCAGTAATTCTATGTTTTACTTCAGTTTTGTGTGCTTGTGGATATTGGGTACTTTACACTCTGATTGGCTGTAATAATCCCTCTACAAAATTTCTTTCGCTTTGCTAATAAGGTGGTGTGCACCTTTTTGTACTCATGACTTGTATACTGTGTTCCACAGGGATGCGTCCCTTGCTCTGAGACCCCCATCCCCATCACCCCGTCCCCGTCACCATCCCCAAAATCAAACATACATTTTATAATGTTTAGAGAAAAAAATTCACAACTGGCAATGAAATATTGTCATTATATTGCTGTCATGATTAAAATTACTAGTATATTGTTGTCATGATTAATTGCTATTATATTGTTGTCATGATTAAATTTTATTGTTGTTATACTGTTGTCATGATTAAAATTACTGCCATTATATTGCTATCATGACTAATTTTATTGTTGTTATGCTACTGTTAATATTTATTGTTGTTATTCAGCTTATAGTCTTATACTATTGTCCATTAACTTGTAGAAATTTGAGTCTCTCTCTCTCTCTCTCTCTCTCTCTCTCTCTCTCTCTCTCTCTCTCTCTCTCTCTCTCTCTCTCTCTCTCTCTCTCTCTCTCTCTCTCTCTCTCTATATATATATATATATATATATATATATATATATATATATATATATATATATATATATATATTTGAAAAATTCGTATATGTTACCATCCCCTCGTCATCCCCAAAAAATGGTCCTTGAACTGTCGTCCCCAAAACGCGTCCCCTACCGTCCCCCATCCCCATCCCCAAAACACCGTGGAACATAGCTTGTATAACCTAGGGGTGTTTAACTAATTACCGTCACCATTTCTTGCCAACATGATGATCTCATGAGGTTGAAAGCAAGTCATTGGCATAAATGCAACACATAATGTGCTCATCAACAATATCCCTCATATCATTCTAAAATGTCCTTTCTATTGCGCTTCTTTTGTGGGAAGCAAAGGGGCTATCGTCTTCTTAGGAACATGGTGTTACAAAGAAAGGAAATATACGAGCTATAACAATTTGTTTGGAAACACACAAAGATCTTTCAAAGTATTGAATCGAAGCCATTTTATGTCATGGTGTTGATTTTCCCTACCAATTCATTTGAAGTAAATTTGGTATGAAATCTAGTTGAAATATGTGTATAATTTGAAATATTAAATTGGCTTCTAGCCTATTATAATGGATGTGAAGTTAGTAATAATTTTTATAGATAAACTAAAATCATCCCTATGTAGTATTCATCCCAAGCAAAATGTTCCCATGGGGCCATGAATGGAAAGATTTCCAAAATTGCTAGAATTTGGAAGATAAACATCATTAACATTTTTCAACTAAAATTGAATTCATCTTCTTTTACTTGTTGAAAATCAGTTTTGTTTCATATGTTCAAATTGTGTGTTAATATAATTCGTGAAGATCAATAATCCTTGTGTGTGTGTGTGTCAATGTGATGAATTAATCCCATGAGAACCATGAACAAAAAGCTTTCCTCAATTGCTGCAATTTGGAAGATAAATATTATTAACATTTTTCCAACTGAAAATAAATTTATCTCCTATTTCTTGCTGAAAATAAGTTTTATTTCATGTTTTTTAAGAAAACTCACACGGACTCGGTGTGACTTGCGAGTTGGTTGGCAAAATGAGTCGAGTCTAGGCCGCGTACTTGCTAAAACTCGGCCGATTTTCTATTATGACTTGCAAGTTTTTGGTGTAGACTTTCTTTAAAAAAAGAACCAAAAAAATGTTGCATTGTGTCATTTTTTCATTGTATCTAATTATGTCTAATGTATAACAACTTGAGAGAAGGGTTTGGAATGATTTTTGAGAAGGCGTGTTTGAAGATTCAAACTTCTAGGTATGTATCTTTTTTTTTTCGAATTTGAAATTACAAATGTTGAAAACCTATAAGAGATTTTGCCCTTTTTTCACCCCTTCATTTCCCAACCCTACCACATACTATTTCATTCTATTTTATCTTATCAATGTTTGTTATAACAATTTTTTTTTGGGAAACCTTGTTGATTTTTTTTCTTTTTAAATCAGCAACAACAAGCTCAATGCATTTGCTTGGCTTAAATTGCTTTTAGATTGAATCATTCATTTCCACTTCACTTAATCAATATGCTTCAGTCGAATGGAATGGAAGGAATTTCTCAAATGAAATGTTTGATTCCATCATTCATTATCTCGATGACTTATAGATTCCATCATGTATGTTCTTTGCTTCCTGCCCCCCCTCGAAAGGGTGGATAGGAAATGAATCAAGTAAGCGGTTTGCTTAATTAAGTGCTTCCAATTGGCAACTCCTTATGATGAGAGCCAAGGAAAAGGGGGTGCAACCAACTATAGCCCTACTATCTATAAGGAACCACCTAATACCAATGAGAAGTAGTGGCAATAAATACCTTGGGATGTTGGGTGATGTCAAGGGCAAGGTCTGTTGTAATTTTTGCAAGCTTCTTATGATAGGAGGAATCAATAGATTAAAATACCACCTCGAATGCTTAGACATGATGTGAAGGTGTGCCCTAATGTGTCCGAAGAGGTTATGAGAGGAATGGATGCCCTACTTACCACTTTTGCTATGAAAAAAATGGAAAAGAAGAGGACAACAAAAGCAATGATAGCGGTGATGAATGCCAATCTTGATTCATCTACAAATTTCTTTGTTGCCCTATGCATTTGTCATCCACTTCCCTCTACTGGCAAGACTCTTGAGTTCTAGCTATCTTTCTTGTTCACCCAATTTCGTTATTCCATGCATTGTTCCAAGATCACGACCTTTGCTTGAAGGTATTGCTTGGAATAAAGACTCCAACAACTAAGAATTTGAGTAGGCCATTGCTAGAGGAAGCCGTAAAAAATACATGGCTAGTGGTTGATGATAAGAAGAAAGTATGGGAGAGAAAGGGTTGTAGCATCTTATTAGATGGATGGACACATGGTCACAATAGGACTGTCCTTAACCTTTTAGTGGCTTTCAATGATACATTTGTGTTCTTGAAGGTTCTAGATGCCTTGCATGAAGTCAAAAATGATGAGATTTTGTGCAATCTATTGGACAGGGTGATTGGGAGGGTAGGGTTGAAAATGTCATCCAAATTGCTACGACAATGCAAAAACATATGTAGCCTTGGGGAAACTTATTATGGAGAGACATCCCACTATTTCTTAAACTCCTTGTGCTACACCTTGTTTGGATTTGATGCTAGAGGACATTGGGAAGATTGGATGGGTCAAAATTGTGGTTGAAGAAGCTAGATAAATTACAAAATTTCTGTACAACCATGCTTGGGCTCTTTCTTTGATAAGAGATCATACAAATGGCAAGGAGTTTGTGCAGTTGAGAGTCACACAATTTGCCACCCACTTCCTCACTTTGCAAAGCATTATTGCTGCAATTCCTTCTCTCAAGTAGATGTTTGTGAACAATGTCTAGATGGAGTCTCATATTCCAAAAAAATCGAAGGGGAGAACACCACAAGAATAGTTTTTGATGAGTTGTTTATAAAAATGCAGAGGAAATACTTAGGGAAAGTAACAATTACAAACATAAATTTTATAGGGAATTATCTATTTGTTGTTTTTTTAAGTTAAATTTGTAGTAATTTAAAATTTATTTTCAATTTTGTAGGTAACAGAACCTTTGGTCAAGGTTCTTCATTTAGTGGATGGGGATGACATGCCTATGGATACCTCTGAGGCCATGGATAGGGCCAAAGAGGCCATTTTGTACTACTATGGTGGAAACAAAAAAAGAATATGAGATCATTTGGTGCATCATTGATTGTAGATGGATGAACCAACTCCACCAACTAATACATACCTTGGCCTACTAAACCCAAAGTTCTACTTCTTTGACACATCTAGGGCTGATGAGGAGAGATGGTACTAGATAATGATATTAGAGACAATTCTTGATGAGTTGGAGGTCTACAAGGGTACAAAGAGGAGGCTCTTTTTTTTTAGCTCAAGCAATTCAAAGGAGGGAAAAATGACAACCAATTAAAAAATATCCTTTAATTTTTAGCGTAATACTAGAAAGTAGAAACTAGAAACTTGAAAGTTTGAAGTTGAACAAGTTCTAAAGTGTTTACTTAATTCTTATACTTTTTAAAATGTTTTATTTGTAGATTTATGATGGGAGAATTATGATGCTAGCACACCAAATATTCAAAGGCTAGCTATCTGTGATTTTTCCTAGCCTTGTAGTGCTTCTAGGTGTACATACAATAGGAGCCAATTTGAGAGTGTTCACGTGAAGAAGAGAAATAGGTCGACCTAGGAGTGCTTGAATGACCTTGTCTTTGGCAGGTACTGTAGGAGTCAAGGACAACACTGAGAGGGGGGGTGAATTAGTGTTGTGTGAATTTTCAAATCTTTGTACAACTTCTTGCAAACTTTCTCTTACAGAACAAATAGAGAGGAATACATTAATTATTTGTGCACAAGATTAATAATGAAGGATGTGAAAATAAGCAAAGAACTAATATACACACATACAGATGAAAAATAACATTAAACATGACACATGTTTTTCACGAGTGGAAAACCCTTCTTGGGTAAAAAACCACTCAAAACTGCCTCACTGGCTTAAGTGAAAACCTCACTGGTTACAATGTTTGGAAGCACCAACTTCCAGGAGCACCAACCCCTAATTCTTTTGAAGCACCAACTTCAAGGAGCACCAACCCCTAACACAGAACAAATTAAAAACTTAGAGGGTTTCTCTGTTTCAATACAAAACACTTCTTCTCTCCCATGTGTCTGTCAAATGGCCATTCTTTTCATCAACCCAAATCATATACAAAACTCAGATATTCAAAATCAACCCTGTATCCTGATCCACTCAACAACACTACATATCAATCCACCTACAAAGCCATTATATACAAGATGACTTTTCATATTTTGTCTTCTCTCCACAATTGTTTCAATCCTTGATATTCTTGCATTTGCAAATACGGTCTCTTCAAATTCTCTGTCCTGCAAATCCATTTTAGTGAGCATAAAACCTTTCATATTCTGCAGAAGAAAATTCAATGATCTTCAATATCTTTTTTTTTTTTTTTTCTCATATCTGTAAATACCTCTTCATATTCAAATTTGTCTTCAATAAAATTCCTGCATAAAAAATCTTCAATATTGCCCTTGTCAAAAATAATTTCTTTTAAAAAAACTTTTCATAAAAATCATTTTGTCTGTGCAAATTCAATCTACAAAAATAACTCCACCAATTTATCAATCAACCTTCTCTGTAATAAAATCATCTGACATTTCTTTTTGAAAAATTTTTCTAGCAAAAATATCTTCAATCTGTGTATCAAAACATAATGAAATGATATTTCATATTCCTCTCAAAAAAACACTTTTCAATTTTCTTCTCTACAAAAACACATTTCCAAACTCTTCATTTTTCCTCTGAAAAACAATTTCAATTTTGAAATCTCATCCAAATTCATTGTCTTAATAAAATCTGCCTTCACAAGAAAATCATAAAAATAATTCCAATTTGCCCTCTATTGAAGAAATAATCCATTTCTTTCATCTTTCAAAAATTTCTTCTCAAAAATATAATCTTCTCACAAAAATGTCTTCCAAAAATAATTTCCAATATAATAGAATGTCTTAAAAAAAAACTTTCTAATATAAACCCCTTAAATTCCAAGAGAGAGAGTGGGATCAATATGTGTTTCAAATAGAAACAAATCTTTAAGAAATTCCTCAAAATTCTCAAAAAAAATCTCCTAAAAAAATCTTATAAAGATATTCCTTAATATCCTCAAAAATCTCCTAAAAAATCTCATACTTTTAATGTCATAAAAAAATGACATAAAGCCACCGAATTAGGAGATAAAGGAGTTTTGATGCTTTTGTTTGTTTTTTTTTTTTTTATAAAATCTGATGCCTTTTTGAAGATTATAAAATAGGATATAAAAAAGTTTCTAAATTTAAGACTAAAGCCATTTATGGCTTAGTCACGTTCCCATACAAAAAGACCTATTTAATATTTGAAACAAATATTATCTCCTCTTTATAATAGGCATTGGGCTCCCCTTATAATATCATCTCCACTTCATAATATAAATCATGCTAAGATATTCAATGAAAATCAAACTCCATTAAATAAAGCAATTGGATGCTTTTTAGGATATTTAATGATTTTATATGACTTAATTTGATGGCTTTCACTTAAGTCATAAACAATGCCTCTTTTTAATATTGACTTTCACCTAAGTCATTTATTTGTTTTAGCACCCATATTCCTGGATATTTGTTAATGCATACCATTACATATGTAACCCTTAGTTGCGGCAATAAATGTTAGAATGATATTTGTCTTTCCACCATAGGTATCTTTCCAATCATCTGCAATATTGATAGATTTCAAGTTGTTTTGGGTCTCCACTAAAATTGCCATGAGAAAGATCATGCGTGAACACATGAGTCTAAGGATGAACTTGAATAGCTTGCATAGTCTGATCCAAGATAACTCAGTCAACTTATCATCTCAACTTCACAACAAACATATGAAGACTCCTGATCTGATCTCTTCTGTGCATCTGCAAGACATCAACCTGTGTCTGTCATCAACAACTCATCAATATGTTCAACCAACAACACAAACGAGTCTTCAAATCTATTTTCTGCTCTCTGCTTTGGTGGACAACCTGTGAACAATATGGCTACATGAAACAACACTTTGTTAAAACAATCTTGCATCATCATCAACTTAACACCTTTTTGACATCAATGACAATCAGTCACCATCAGGTACAACTTTTGCCTTTGAACCAAAAAGGTGGAGGATCCTCCTCATGTTGCCATCGACTTGGATGACATCAATCCTTATGCTGATCGGATTGTTGAAGAACATAATGATATCACGTTTACTAATGAAGATATTGATGAATTGAAGAGTGCAGCAACAGAAGCAACAAAGTTGGAACCATTGGAGAAAACCAAAGACATTTTTCAGGAAACAATTAGTCCTCATGTTGATACTGACTTACCTTCTATATTAAGGCCTGAAAAATTAAGTTATAATAGGAGGGGGAAGAGGAAGACGTAGATTGTATTTGGTTGTTTTTTGACATATGTAAACAGTTATAGTGTTGTTGAATAATACAATGTTGTTTGATTTTGAAGCTTTGAAATTTTAAATTTTGAGCATTTGAGTGTCATATGACATATATAATGTTTGAATTATGATAAATTGATGATCAGAGTAGACTTTTGTGTTATCTAAATGCATAAATTTCTATCTTTTTTTTTAGGGCATGACCCGAGTCAAAATTTTGGGCTTCTGAGTCTGCATTTTCAAACCATGGTTTCATGTCTTCAATCGATTATTTTGGATGTTATGATTGACAAGGTGCGTAGAGGTATATGGTAGCTGGGGAGGCTTCTGAGTACTACATGCTTAAAAAGGTTCCCTTGTGTTATTCATCACCTCCATAAATTAACCCTTTCAGTGCACTTTTTCAATTCAGCTCAAAATAGTTCTTTGAGCAATTATTTCGTTTAAAGAGTTTGAATATTTAAATCCTTTCAACACACTAGTTACATATTTAGATATTTTGTTGGGTTGTCTGAGATTGGTTGAAATTGTTTTCAATTGGACAATTAATGGTTTGAAAGCATCATGCTCTTAGGCAACAAAGTATTATTTTGTATGCTGGAGTTCCTATATATAGGAAAAAAATAATTTTGAGGAGTGGGAACTTGATAAAACCTAAAGAAATCATGAACCTATGTTTGCAGTTTAAACCGTATCTTGTATTATATGGCTTGTTTTCAACCATAATACTCTGCAATTATAAATAATGCATTGATCATAGTTTTCACTTGCATAAGTTCTACATTATGATGCATAATGTAGTATGCTCTTAATTTTTATAGCAGGAACACATTTTTAGTGGAGACTTGAATCAACTTAGGAGTTCTAATGGAGACTTGAATCAACTTAAGAGTTCTAAGAAGTTTTTGTTGGTGATGACAGTAGTTAATCAATTTTTTGAAACAAAATTCTTTCTTAGTCTAAATTATCCTTTATAATATTATCATCACAGGAAGTAGCTGATTATTCTTCCGAGCTCGTTCCAGTCGAGGCTTTGGATTCTAAGCCTTGAAAGGGAATCAAGGTTGGCATTATTCATGAAACAATGTGAGACGGTGTAGACATAGGAGTAATATATAGCATTCAAGCTTCTGCCTTGCACCTTGAGGAGAAGCTTGGAGCTACTCTAAGAGAGGTTTTATGACTCTCCCGAATATTCTTGTTACCTTCATGCACATAGAAGAATAAGGATGCAAAATTTTAATCTGAGCTAAGCATGGACTAGCCTCGTCTACCAATGTCAATATAGGTTGTTCTTATGTTATGGTATTCAAATTTATTCATTCTTTACTACACATGTTTATGACAATATATTAGTTTTTATTGTTGGCAGGTGTCACCTGCAAGTTTCTCTCTTGGTTTGCCAGCCTATTATGTGTTGGCATCATCTGAAGCTTCTTCCAATTTAGCATGCTATGATAGTGTTAGGTAGAAGTAGATTGTTATAGACACATTTTTGTTGGCAAGCAGGGGAGGCAGGCTGTTGTCCTAAAATCAATGCTACAGCAATATATGGACAACAATAAAAACACAAACACACAAAGAAAGACAATGCACAAATAAACAGCAAATTATATTATATATTTTCCACTCTAAATTACATTCAAGATTTATTACAAACTTATGCAGAGCTACTGCTCTATTTTCTGAGTAGCCCCAATCTCTGGAGCTGCAAACTAATTCAGATCTAGAGCACTGTCCAAAAACTTCGTAGCTGCTTGTAGATCATTGTTGTTGCTGCAACATTCCCTTCTGCTATCTTCTCTCTATTGTTCTATGTTATTCTCCTCTTTCACATTCCTTCTGCTGCTGCAGGTTCACCCTCACACATTCCTACGGTCAACAATTTTCCCTCCTATTTGTCTCATTCATTCATGCCTAGAAATGGGCGATCAAACTCTCCTTTCAAATTCAAACTGACCTACCAAATTTAATGCTGGCAGGTGCAATGGTGCTGGGGCAGATTTTGGAAATCCCCAAAAACTGACGCAGGGGCGGGCTGGAGTAAATGTTGTTCTAACGGAAGATTAATTTTCCAACACTCCCCCTTAATCTGAAGTTAGATGTCATTCAACAATTTTCTTTATGGAACTGATCTCTAGAGTTATACCTTTGCATTTGCCTTTCTGGAGCAGATCTCTGGAGCTGTTTCTGCCATTCTGGATCACCTCCAGAGCTCTTTTCTGCATCTCCGGAGCACTATGTCTGCATCTTTGGAGTTGTGTTTCTGCATCTCCGGAGCACATCCAGAGTTGCACATACCTTCCGGAGTTGAACCTCTAGAGCTCTGTTGTAACTATTTTTCTGGAGTTGAACCTCTAAAGTTATCTTCTTTCTGAGGCTGCACACCTCCAGAGCTATCAACAATGTCAAGCCTATCTCTTAGGCGTTCAAAAGAATCTTTTGGCAATGCCTTTGTAAAAATATCAGCGAGCTGTTGCTCGGATCTATAATATTGTAACTCAATCTCTCCTCGTTCTACCAACTCCCTTATGAAATGATAACGGATCGCTTGCTTCGTCCATGGAAGACTAAATTCTTTGTTAGGGCTATTGATGAAACATTGTCACAATGAATGATTGTAACATCTTCTTGCTGCTCATTCAAGTCTGCAAGGATCCTTCTCAACCAAATAGCCTGACATGTTGTTGCATTTTCTGCAATATACTCAACTTATGTTGTAGAGAGAGAGGGCTGCTTCTTGGATGCCCATGATATCACGCCTAAACCCATATGAAATACATAGCCGGATGTGCTCTTTCGGTCATCTACATTACCTGCCCAATCACTATCCGTGAAACCAGCCAACTTAAACTCATTAGAAACACCATATAAGATGCCATATCTTGTTGTGCCACTCACATATCTCAGGATCCTCTTTCTTGCTTGCCAATGTGTGTCCTTAGGCTTCTCCATTAACCTAGAAATCAGGCTTACAACATACATCAAATCAAGCCTAGTGGTTGTCAAGTACATGAGGCTTTCAACCATGCTCTTGTAGAGGGTTGGGTTTACTTCCTTGCTGCTATCCTCTTTACTCAATTTTAGACCTGTAGCTGTTGGTGTAGGGGCAGGTTTACTATTCTCTATTTTAAATCTCTTCACAATATGTTTGGCATAGTTAGTTTGTGAAATAAATATGCTATGCTCTGTTTGTTTGACCTCAATGCCAAGAAGATACTTTAGCAGACCTAAGTTTGTCATCTCAAACTCATTCTTCATTGCCTCTTTGAAATCAACAATGAAAAGATCACTATTGCCAGTAAAAATCAGATCATCTACATACAAAACAACAATCAAAATATTACCTTCAACTGCTTTGATGTAAAGAGTGGGCTCACTACTGCTTTTGTTAAAGCCATTACTCACTAAATATGAGTCTATTCTATTGTATCATGCCCTAGGTGCTTGTTTCAGCCCATAGAGGGATTTCCGGAGCCTATATACTTTGTCCTCTTGCCCTGGGACTTCATAGCCAGGTGGCTTCTCCACATATACTTCCTCTTTCAGCACTTCATTCAAGAAGGCTGACTTTACATCCGTTTGAAACACCTTCCACTTGTGTTGGGCTGCTATTGCTATGACTGCCTGAACTGTTTCCAGCCTTGCAGCTGATGCATATGTCTCATCATAATCTCTTCCAGGCTATTGTTTGTACCCTTTGACAACTAGCCTTGCCTTATGTCTTTCAATTTGTCCTTCAGTAATAGACTTCATCTTATAGACCCACGTAACTCCAATCACTTGTTTACCCTTGGGTAAATCAATTAGCTGCCATGTGTCATTCCTCTCTATGGCATCCAACTCTTCATCTATGGCTTTACACCATTTCTCTTCTTTCACAGCTTTTTCAATGTGCATTGGATCACTACAAGAAAATAATGCAAAATCTAAATTCTCATCCATATCAGCATACCTTGTGCTATCATAAATCTCCCTCACACTCCTTGTCCTCTGTGGCATCAATGATGCAAGTGTAGGGTCTGAATTACCTCCGGAGCTGCTATTGTTCTGACCTCTGGAACTACTATACTGCTGACCTCCGGAGCTGCTACTTTGTGTTGGGAAATGAGGTGTCTCAACCTTACATATTTCCTGTAGCATTTATTTGTATTTAATATGTTCCCACAATTAGTTATTGTTTTTATTTAGCTCCAAAATAATGTAGGGGCGTTTGAATTCTTAATTGGCACTTTTACCACATGTTAGTGCCTTGAAGATTGAAATTTTAGTTGTCAAAAGATGCCCACATGATAGTATATCATGGAAGGACTATTTTTAGCGATATTATGATAGATTCTATGACAACTGTAAGGGTCAAAAATAGGGGAGAACATTTTTTACGTGAGAGCTTATCTTTAGACTAGAATCTTGGCTGAGAAGTTAAGCACATGGTTTTGTAAAACCACATATGGTTTCTTGTATAGCCAGAAATCTATAAATTGGAGGCTTGAGGAGAAGTTTGTGAGAGAAGAGTTTTATGTAGGGTTATGCTGTCAGTTTTTCCTTCAAAAGAGCAAGATGTAAATCTCCATGTTAAGGCTTTGAGCCTACAAGTGTATTGTAACATGTTTGTTGTTGCAGATTAATACATTGGGTTGATGCTTTGGAGTGTGGGGTTTTTTACCCGAAAGGGTTTTTCCCACGTATATTGGTGTATCTTCTCTTCTGTCTATCTTTCTTCTATTCTTCTTGTTTCATGTTCTTAAAGTGTTAATTTATATGCCATTATGCTACTGAAATTTATTTAGATCTGTAAGCTACATTATCTTTCCAATAAGGGTTAATGTGATGGGAAATCAACTATGCATGTTTCCGCTTTAAGGGCATAGTAGTATGTGCTTGCATCAAGTTATTGAATATATGTTTAAGTAAAATATAGGATGTTGTAAGGTGCATGTTGGGTTCTCTTTTCCCTTTCAGTTGGTATCAGAGCTATGGTGGTTCCATGGTTGCATGAGATTGCATGTGTTGGTTCCATGGTGTTTAAGGTTTTAGGTATTTCTTTTATTGTGATTTCTTAGCTTAGAAAGCTTGAAGGAATGTATAGGAAGGAATTGGTTGATTATTAATCCTTGTTTGTGTGGAAGTCTTGCAGTTGATCTTGTTTTCAAGTTACAACAAGCATTTGAAAGATGGAGTATTATGAAGTTGATCATGTGGTTACATTTAATATGATATTGATCTGGAGCTCCTGTTTGATAGTATGTAATAACCCTCATGCATGGTGGTTATGTTATTTCATTCTATGGTCGTTTGCAGCAAAGTATTCATGTTGGGTGTTTGTTCTTGGCTCCCTAATCACATGGAGAAACTTGGGTTGTCATGACTATGGTTTGGTGTGCTTATGTTGGGTGCTTGGATTTAGTCTCTGGCATTGGAAGGCATTGTTTTGTTAACCTCAAATGCATGTAGGCTATAGAGTTGATCATTGGATGATCTGAAATCTTTTGGAACAACCTAGCTCCTTCGTATGCTTGTACATGGTGGTGGTTGTGGAGTTGGCCTACAAGTGGGCCTGGAGTTCCTAGACCTCTTCTTCCTTTTGGTTGGTTGTACTTGCATGTCTCAATTTCATATTGATTTGATCTGAGGGTTTTATATATTTTCTGTTCAAAATCTATGGTTATGCATATCTATGTTATTCCATTATTCTAGTTTAACTATTTTGGTGGTTTTCAGATCTGTGGGTCTTCCAGATGATAAGTGGATATGGATTTACATGTATGTCAATGACATGGTGGTTTTGCAGGTTTTACACAGTTAATCAAAACTTATGGTTTTGTAGATCTGTGGACAAACTATTTTTCAGATAATGATTCCTTGGGGGTGTTTCTAGATGTAAGATAGTTGCAGGTTTGCATGTATGCTTCGTGCATGGTGTGAGGAGGTTTGTAACTTTCTCAGTGTGGAGATGTTGGTATGTGATTAGTCACTCATCATTTCTACAGTATATGCTTGATGGGTTCCTTGACTATGGTTATTCATATGTGGACTTGTTTGGCAAATCGAATCTAGTGATGATTTGGTGTTTGAGTCTTGAAGTCTACAGGTATCTTCTTTGATATCTCAGTTTGCAGGTTACTAATGTAATGATGAGTTTGCATGTTTCATTTGTTTTGGATCTTTGAGTTATGTAGTTTGTGGATTAGCTACCCATTAGCTACAGTGGGATGACTCAAATGTGGACTATCTTTATCCACAAGATTGATTCAGTGTTTATGCAGACTTTGTTAGTTGGCCTTGTCCGTGGTCATTTGTTCATTGGTATATTGCATTGGGATGAGAGGATGGATGATTAGAGTACCTGGATAGTTGGTTATTGGGACTTGTAGCATGTTTATCATGATGTCATGGATAGATTGGTTACACAATTTAGTGTGAGCTTTTGACAGTGATGGTTTTATTTTCTTGACTTGGAGATCTTGGTTCTCTTTTATTCTTTTGTGTTGCTGGTATTGCATAGGATAATTATTAGATTGTGTTAGAGCCATGGATTATCTTCATTGAGAGGATGGTTATCATAATGCCTTGATAAGCTTGGTATCACAGTTTCACTGGGAGCTTTGGCAATGATGTGGATCTATCACTTGGTGATGGATGATCTTCTACAGTGGTTGTAGGTGTCATGGTAAGGCTTTTGGATTATGATTCTTATATGCTAAGAAATTATTTTGACATCTTGAGTTCCATTGTTAGGAGATGGTTATCTTCATGTGATTGGAGATGGTATTGTGCCATGATGGATTCTTATTTCTAATATTGGAGTTTTGGTATGATGGTGCCCCTTTAGCAAGATATGTTCATTGGAGCAGGTAGTGATCTCCTAGGAGGAGATGTTAGATCATGATGCCATGTGTGTTCCTAGATTTTGTAGACATGCAGTGGGAACTTTGACAGTTCTCTGGTGAAGTTCTCTTTGGTTTTGAGTATTAATCATTTGCTTGAAGCTTCATGATTTTGCAGGATGCATTTGAAGTTGGCATGTATTGGATGATGGATGCTCATGGATACTAGAGAGACTTGAGGTGAGGCTAGAGATCTCTTGTTGTAGGGATCATGTGTTGGAATGGTGAAATTTTAGCAGAAAGACCGAGGAGCCTTCACTTGTTATGGACATGAGTTCATGTTTGAACTTGAGAGGAGATTGTTCTTGGAGAGAGTCTATGAGACTCGGTGTATCTCTGTGGACCATTCTCATTCCCCACTCTTAGTTCACTCAGTAGAAAATGATCTAATAGGTATTTCCCATGTTATTTTAGATTCATTTTGTTTTATGCTTTGATTTCTCATGGATATGGATCTTGAGCTATAGTTTCTAGTTCTGGAGGGTTCATTTGAGGAGTACTTGGCATGGTTATCTCCTTAGGTATATGGTTTGATTTATGAGAAGTTTTGGAGATGTTAGTGGGTTGTATTCCTATTTTTGGAATGGATTTTTTCTTTGAGTTTGATCTTCTTTGGTTAGAGAAGCTTACATCCATTTTTTGTTATATGAGATTAATATGTTTTGTTTGATCTTTTGAGTTTGAACATTTGGGTGTTGGTAAGGCTTTTCAGTCAAGGTTTTATGAAGGAGATCATACTTGGCACAACTTAGCACTTGGTGGTGTTGGTAGGACATGATATGGTTTGCAGTTTCTCTTTAGGGTCTCATATTTCTTCCTCGAAGTTCTTATTCATCTAGTATGGTCACTGGGTTTGTGGTCATCTACTATTGTTGTACTTTATTATTTTTTAGCAACAGTATGTGTTCTTTTAATGTGTATCATTTGAGATGTGGAGGACTTGGGAGAAATGGAGGAGATCAAAGGTAAGAGAGTGAGCAGAAAATTGTTTGTGGAAGTATGCTCTATTTTGCAGCAGTTGGTTGTAGTTTGCAGATCATTGTGATTGTTCTTTGTATTACATGATTTGATTATAAGCCACACTTTTATGTAAGTGCTGATTGGTAGACTTTGTGTTGCTTTGGTTGACATTGCTCATGCAGTTTGATTCCTAGGATGTATGTATGTCTTTGGCAAATTGTTTTCATTGAACTGCAGTATCAAAGGTCTTCATATTTTTTGCACATCAATGGTTTTGGTGTGTTTGTTATCATGGAAGATGGTAACTTTGAGCAGGATAGTGGATTATACAGGGATGAGAGCTACAGTATGGGCTGGATATGTCATGTGCAAAAGTTCTATCAATGATGGGTTTTTTAGTTGGATGTAAACAACTAGCTATGGTGGTTGTTCTAACTATTCTGGAGCATTCGTGCTCGATCTTGTTTTGGAGGTGTTTGGACTTCAAAGTTATGTTCTGGTAATGGGTTTGAAGCTGGATACATTTGTGTGTCTATGTGACATTTAGTGTTTCATCGTGTTTTTTGGAATTCTAAGCTTTTTGTCATGTTGGTGATCACTTGGAAGATGCTACAGGTGCTTCTGTAAAGCTCGTGAGCATAGTGGAGTTTAGTTGAGGCAGTATGGTAACCTTGGTTGTTCACAAACTGGTTGTGTATCCCCTGGCTCTTGCAAGGTATTCGACAAGTGGGAGAATGTTGGGAAATGAGGTGTCTCAACCTTGCATATTTCCCATAGCAATTATTTGTATTTAATATTTTCCCACAGTTAGTTATTGTTTTTATTTAGCTCCAAAATAATGTAGGGGCGTTTGAATTCTTAATTGACACTTTTGCCACATGTCGGTGCCTTGAACATTGAAATATTAGTTGTCAAAAGATGCCCACATGATAGTATATCATGGAAGGACTATTTTTAGTGATATTATGATAGATTCTATGACAACTGTAAGGGTCAAAAATAGGGGAGAACATTTTGGATGTGAGAGCTTATTTTTAGACTGGAATCTTGGTTAAGAAGTTAAGCACATGGTTTTGTAAAACCACAGATGGTTTCTTGTATAGCCAAAAGTCTATAAATTGGAGGCTTGAGGAGAAGTTTGTGAGAGAAGAGTTTTATGCAAGGTTATGCTGTCAGTTTTTCCTCCAGAAGAGCAAGATGTAAATCTCCATGTTAAGGGCTTTGAGCCTGCAAGTGTATTGTAACATGTTTGTTGTTGCAGATTAATACATTGGATAGATACTTTGGAGTGTGGGGTTTTTTACCCGAAAGGGTTTTCCCCGTGTATATTGGTGTCTCTTCTCTTCTGTCTATCTTTCTTCTATTCTTCTTGTTTCATGTTCTTAAAGTGTTATATGCCGTTATGCTGCTAAAATTTATTTAGATCTGTAAGCTACATTATCTTTCCTCTAAGGGTTAATGTGATGGGAAATCAACTATGCATGTTTCCGCTTTAAGGACATAGTATTATGTGCTTGCATCAAGTTATTGAATATATGTTTAAGTAAAATATAGGATGTTGTAAGGTGCATGTTGGGTTCTCTTTTCCCTTTCACTCTGCTGAACTCTAGAGCTGCAGATCTCCGGAGTTGTGGACCTTTGGAGCTTCTTCATCTTCAAGGGGTATTGTAACTAAAATACTCGTGGTGCTGTCCACCGTTCCATCCCATGCTTCATTCTCAATGAACTCAACATCCCTGCTGATCACAACCTTTTTGGTGATGGGATTATATAGTCTGTAGGCTTTTGACTCTTCACTATAGCCTATGAAGATACATTTCTCACCTCTATCATCAAATTTCTACCTCTTCTCTTTAGGCACGAATGCATATGCCACACACCTGAAGATTCTTAGGTGTTCAACACTCCATTTGCTATTTGTCCACGCCTCTTGTGGAATCCTATCACGAAAGGCCTTTGTAGGACACCTGTTCAATAGGTAAACTATTGTTGCTACAGTTTCGCCCCAAAAATCATGTGATGGTCCTTTTGCTTTCAACATGCTTGCTGCCATCTCTTGAATGGTTCTGTTTTTCCTTTCAGCTACTCCATTTTGCTGTGGAGTATACCTAGTTGTAAACTGCTTTTCTATGCCTTCATTCCTGCAGAAATTCAAAAAATTCTTAGAGATATACTCTCCCCCTCTATTTGTTCTTAGGGCTTTGATATAGTGGCCACTTTATTTTTTAGCTGATGCCTTTAACCACTTAAATTTCTCAAAGGCTTCTGATTTGTTCTTCAAAAAATAAACCCAGATTTTTTTCCTATAATCATCTATGAATGTCATAAAATAAGTATTTCTAGCCAAGGTGTGGGTTTTCATGGGACCACACAAATCTGAGTGCACTAACTCCAATGGTGCTTTTGCTCTCCTAGAATACCCTGATTGAAAGGGTTGTCTATGCTGCTTTCCTAAAATGCAAGCTTCACATTTTCCATCAGGCTCTACAATGTTTGGTAGCCCTCTAACCATGTCTTTCTTGGACAATAAACCCAAACCAGAAAAACTTAAGTGCCCATACCTCAAACGCCACAATTTGGATGGGTCTTTGATAACTATCTTAAAGGCAGATTATTGTCCCACTGCTGTGAGCGCCGGAGATAGTGCTGGGAACTGTGCCAGAGATAGTGCCGAAGATGGCGCTAGAGACTCTATGTGTATCCTAAGAGGAAACATTCTGTTTCTTTTCATCTACACTGTTGCAATCACTTTCTTATTGCCTCCTCTATCAAATATTGTGCATTCTCCATTTTCCATTAGGATTTTATAACCATTTTGGACCATCTGTCCAATGCTCAATAGGTTATGTTTTATGTCAGGGGCATAGTAAACATCTTGGATCTTCCTCCTTTCACCATTCTTGGATTGAATGTTGATTGTACCTTTTCCCATGATGAGAACTTGCTCATTGTTTCCCATTTTTATTTCAGTTTTGATGCTGCTATCTATGGAGGCAAAAATGTTTTTATTTCTACTCATGTGGTTGCTACAACCGCTATCTAAATACCATACTTCATCACTACTCCTCTCAGCAAGGTTGCAAACGATAAAAACATTAGTTTTTTTCATTTTCAGCCTTGTTCTCATTTCCTACATTAGCATTTTGGCCTCCATGATCACGTTGTTTCTTTCTACACTCACTAGCATAATGACCAAACTTATGACAGTAATAACATTGAACATTGCTTTTGTCATACCTCTGATTAGAACTGTTCTTCTTCTTTTATTGATAGCTTGGTTGTGAGTTGCTTGCCTCTTCTTGGTTGTTTGAAACTCCTCTTCCGGAGTTGCTTCTTCCTCTACCTCTTTGACCTCTACCTCTGCTATTTCTTCCTCTTCCCCTACCTCTTGCATTGGTTTGAGCCTTGAAGGCTTGCTTAAGGGAAGGAGCAGATCTATTCAACCGCTGCTCATGGCTTTGTAATGAACCCATCAACTCGTCCACTGTCATCTTGGACAAGTCCTTAGTCTCTTCAATGGTTATGACAATAGGGTCAAACCTAGAAGGTAGACTCCTTAGGATTTTCTCAAGAATCCTTTGATCATCTATGGTTTCTCCATTTATCCTTAGCTGATTTATCATGGTAGAAACCCTAATGTGAAAGTCTGAAATAGACTCACTCTCCTTCATCTGTAGGGTCTCAAAATCTCTCCTAAATAGCTAGAGTTTTACTGATCTCACTTTGTCAGTTCCCTTATAGTTGTTCTGCAATATTTCCCATGCCTGTTTTGAGTAATTTGTTGCTGCAATGCAGGGGAAAATAGCCTTTGTCAAGGTTGCCTCAATTAGACTAAGGGCTTTTGCATCCTTCATTCTTGTTTCCTTCAACTGGTTTCTTTGAGCATTAAATAGGGTTGCATAAACTGCTAGGTCTGTGATGTTTGTGAACCTATTGATGACCAACTCCCATAGGTCATTAGCAACCAATATAGTCTTTATCTTCTTAGCCCATATGTCAGTTCTGCCCATCGAATATAGGTGGTTGCTGCCATCCTTTGTTGTCCCCACCTGCCATGCTTCTCAAATATGAGAAGGCTGATAATGCCTAGATAAACTAGGGCTTATATAAAACACCCACAAAAAACTTCTAACTGCCTAGAAAAACAGGGCTCTGATACCACTTGTTGGTAGGTAGGGGAGGTAGGCTGCTGTCCTAAAATCAATGCTACAGCAATATATGGACAGCAATAAAAACACAAACACACAGAGAAAGACAATGCATAAACAAACAACAAATTATATTATATATTTCCCACTCTAAATTACATTCAAGATTTCTTACAAACTTATGCAGAGCTACTGCTCTGTTTTCTGAGTTGCCCCAATCTCTGGAGCTGCAAACTAATTCAGATCTGGAGAACTGTCCAGAAACTCCGTAGCTACCTGTAGATCACTGTTGCTGCTGCAACATTCCCTTCTGCTATCTTCTCTCTGTTGTTCTATGTTATTCTCCTCCTTCACATTCCTTCTATTGTTGCAGGTTCACCCTCACACATTCCTACAGTCAACAATTTTCCCTCCTATTTGTCTCATTCATTCATGTCCAGAAATGGGCGCTCAAACTCTCCTTTCAAATTCAAAATGACCTACCAAATTTAATGTTGGTGGGTGCAACGATGCTAGGGCAGATTTTGGAAATCCCCAAAAACTAACGCAGGGGCACGCTGGAGTAAATGTTGTTCTGACAAAAGATTAATTTTCCAACAATTTTTCATAGTTCCAAAAATAAACCGAGGCAGATGACCGTTATTTTAGCAAGTTATAGACGCATTATTTATATTTCTAAAATTAAACTAAGGCAGATGACTGTTATTTTAGCAAGTTATAGACACATTTTTTATATTTATAAAATTAAACTAAGGAAGATGACTGTTATTTCAGAAATATCAATATCATTGTAGGTTTTGCAATATTTCTTCCACATGCTTTACTTGATTTATGAATATCAATGCAGATATTGCTTGTTAATCGCTGATAATATCAATATGTAGATTGATGAGGGTTATCTAAAAATGAGTTTTTTCAAAGGATTAATCTTAGAAATTGGGTCATATATTGTTTTTAAGTTGTATAATAATCTAATCTTCCTTTGTATTTGGCTTTAAACACCTTTGTGTAACCTTATGGCATAGGTATGGGTGTCAAGTGCCTGCTGATGATTTGGAATCAACATATGGTGGTTCCCGAGCCAAAGGCTTTGGTCCAGAGGTTTGTACTTAGTATGCTACCTTACAACCATAACTGTGCATTTTCATGGCAGAAGCATTTTACAGTTGGTAAGCCATCTTACATGCCATATCCAATTTGCAATTTTCTGATCACTTAAAAATTATTTTTGTACTAGTTAAGTAATGCCATGAACATTTTTTTATTTTTCTGATTTGTATTCTTATTTAGCATAGTAATTTCAGAATGTGCATTCCAGATTCTCAAGTTTCATCAAACTCAGGTTCATGAATTTCATTTTTCTAATTGAATTTGAATGCATAATTATTAATTTAAATATTTAGTCACCATCCACTCGTTTCACCTTTTTGGCAGCCTTGATAACAATTTATACAAAGCATTCTTTTGAAATGCATAACCTCTAACCAATGTATGTGATGGTTGCTTTCCCATCTTCAGTTAGAGATGAATTTTGACAGGAACATATGCTCTTTCAGCAAGATATTATGATGCATACTACAAGCGTGCTTAGCAGGTATTTCAAAATGTTACTCGAAGGTTTTCTTTTCCTTAAATAAAATTTAATGGAACTAACTGAAAGAGTGGTTAAATTTTACTCCTTTTGTTGTCACCTTGTGCTCAATCACTGAAAATGTTTATTTCAGATTGAAGATTACACTTGTTTGATCCTGGATGTACTTCATTGTATTTTACTAATTATTGATATTGAACTAGATAGTTAATCAATACAATTCATCTAACTGATAATATTTCAGGTTAGAACGTTAATATCCTGATTTCACCAGTTGCACCTACAGCTGCCTATAAGATAGGTATATTCGTAATTTTAAATGCATGTTTGTAGTTTTAAATGCTATGTGATACCTGTTGATGATTGTTTTTCAACAAGTCAACAATTAGAGTAAAATACTAAGTATCTGACTCTCTCTTGAGCAAAGCCTCTCGGATGCTAAACTAAGTGATCAAACGAGATGACTCCAAGGTTCCTTCTGATGATTTTTGGTAAGAGACAGCTCAGTGACTAAGTATGATTTTGCTGTTAAACACAAAGGGACTTACATAGACTCTTCTCCTTTCATTCGACTTATTCCTCCTTTGATGTGGATGATGTATATACAAGGTTTCTATGATAAAGAAAATGAAAAAGGGTTAAGGGTTTAGAAGGCTAATCTAGGGACAATGAGATAATGAAACATGTAAAGATAGACAAACTCCTCATGAAACCAGACTTCGCTTCGCCATGAGAACCAACAACTACACGAAGCCGGTGCAATCTTCTAAGGAAACTCAAGGATTTTCATGTTGTAAATCTCCATCCAAACACCCACAGCTGGCGCAATTTGAACAAGCATTCACAACCGAACTAAAGAAAATGAAAGTTCAGTCTAACTTTGCAAAGTGGGTTGCCTTCGACAATACACGAAAAGTATGAACCAGAAGAATTCATCAAATATCTTTACTCATATTCATTACATCAATGCACTTCTAATCTATTTCTAAGCTATTTGAAACATCTCTTAATTCCATCAAGATTTAGGAAACCATGTTACTCCACAAGATAATACTTAACACCAAACAAGTAGCTCCAATGTCTTTGCATTAACTTTGAGAAATATTTACAACAATTTCCAGTCCTCTCAGACAATTTTGAGAGTTTCTCCTATCCTACTCCTAAAATTTAAAATCTATAGTCTATATATTACAAATGAGGCAACAAGGCCTTTATATAGTGCTCCAGATTACAATGAATGGCTTAGATCAATTTGATAGCCAAGGGTCTAGATCATGCCACCTCAGAGGTAGTTACAACAACTTGCTATTTTTAGCAAAAAAGAGAGAGGCAATGAAGGCACGTTTTCCAATGTGATAAGGTAAGGCGAAAGCATTTAAAATATTCCTCCACATAGGAATCCCTTTGACTTCTTTCATTAAATGATACATTGAATGCATTTAAAATAATGCGGCTAATCAAAATTGAATGATGTGTACTCGCCACATGGATGCCAACTCAGCATACTTTGAAAATTGTATCATCTTTGTGTGATGTATTCAATGTGATTGCTTGAACTTTGTATGTTTAGGAATACATCTTGTAGATCTTTGCCTTATTCATTCTTCTTGTAACTGGATGTATGATACTTGTTGCTTCACTTGTCTAACTTCATGATTTTTCTTCTTCTTGTAGGTAAGTTGATGATCTTCCTTGATGCTTCTTCATGTGGAGTAGAAGACTCTCTTGGACTTGAAATTGTAAAGTCTTGAAGTTTAGATGGATGAATGCCTCCGCTTGATGTAGATCTCTTGGAATGATGCTTCTTGGAAGATGATTTTGAATGATTCCTTAGAGCAGCCACATGAGGTTTCCTTGAAGTAGAGTGGATGCCTTCGGAAAGTCTTGATGAAGATGATGTCCTTCGGATGGATGTCTTCTAGACAATCTTAACTTGATGCCACTTGATGAAGAATTCCAACACAAGGATGATGAAGGATACCCTTGAAACAGCTACATGATGCCTTGCTCTTTCTCATTCCTTGCTTGTCAAAGGTTCTTATCACTTGATCTTTAGATGATTCCTCCTTTTTGCTGCAACACAAGTAAAGAAACAGCATCAATTCCCTTTCGATAACACATAATACATAAGAATCATTACAAGCATTTCTAATCTAAGCACATGAGTTAAGGACTTTGATGTCTAACTTGAATGATATGAAAACTTTACTAAGATGGCGTGCTGGTTGAGATAAGTGAATTCCTCCTAGATTCCTCCTTGATAAGCCTCTAAAGTTTGCCTTCAACACTTGACTTTACTTCCCCTTGGATGGAGTATTCAAATTCTTCTAGATCTAGCACACTAGTCAAGGTCTTGAAGGTCTTATAGAAGGGCGCATTTGATGAAGGATTTCAACTCTCCCTAAAATTTTCCCTTAAAAACTCCACTATTTTATCTCCTCTACAAGTCGCAGTGGATGAAGGATTGAGATCCTCTTCTAGCATTTCGCATTAGATGAGCATGTCGAAGTCTTCTTCTTTGACATACCTTGATCTTTCTTCATAACCCTCTAGGCGCATTGGATCAAGGATTGGAATCCTTCTAGCATTTGACTTTAGACACCCTCAAAAATCTTCATGTATGGCGCTTTAGATCAAAGTTTGAATTCCTCTTAACATGTCGCATTGGATGAGGGATAAAAATCCTCTCAACATTACTTTGGTTTGAACTCGTTTTTACTTGCAAGGGAGTGGCGCATTGGATGGAGGATTGAAATCCTCAAGATTTTGGCGCATTAGATAGGTAGTTTGAGTTCTTCTCATGTGTGGCGCAATGGATAGGTAAGTTGAAGTCTTCAAAATCAAACTTTATTCTCCCCTTTTGTGTGGCACACTAGATGGGTAACTCAAAATCTTCAAAAATGAACTTCATTCTCCCTTCATGTATGGCGCACTAGATGCCACTTTTGATTTCTTCTTGTTGAGTACTTTGATAACGGGTCTTGGAAGTGGCGCATCACTTCACTAGGTTGAAATCTTCAAAACTTTGATGTATTAGATGGCCTTTACCTTGAAGTAGATCATGCATGGTGTTGGCGCATTGGATGACCTTGGAGAATCCTCTAGAAACAAATCTCACTCTTCCTTATGTTGCGCATTGGATGACCTTGGAGTGGGCGCTTTGGATAACCTTGTTGTAGGCTTGAAAACTTAGAGGTATTCATGAAGTTGGCGCATTAGACAAGGTTTTAAAATCCTCTAAACTCAAACCTTGAAGGCTTGACCTTGGATCTCACCTTCCTCCTTGTAGGGCGCACTAGATCAAGCATAGAGAATCCTCTAGATTTCGCTTTAGGTAAGGATCTTTCAAACTTCACATTGAAACTACTTGGGCGCACTAGATCAGCTTTTTGGAATCTCTGGAGTTTCCCCTCATGAGGTCGCATTAGATGAAGCATTGAAGATCTTCTAAACTTCGCCTTGGAGACTTGACATTGGATAGGCGCATTAGATCAAAGATTGAAATCCTCTAGTTTTGGCGCGCTAGTTAGGCTTTTTGGATCTTCTAATCTCACATTGATGAATTGGCTCTAACACTTGCGTTGAATGTTTGGGAGGCGCATCAGTTGAGGGATAAAAATCCTCTAGTTTTGGGCGCATTAGTTCAAGTTTTCAAATCCTCTTCAAGCTAGATCCTTCTCAAGTCAACAAAACCTTAAGACTTTTTCTTCTTTCTTGGTGGCGCATCAGTTAAGGGATTGAAATCCTCAAGCATTTTCTTCAAAAATTTAGATTTCGGGATCCATCCTTCTTCCTAGCGCATTGGTTGAGCTTTTCAAATCCTCTGACATTTATCATTTTAATTTGCTCCAAGATTGGTTCCAAGACTTGTCCTTTTATTTTCGCACTAGTTCAAGGTATTGAAATCTTCATTTTCTCCTTCAAAATGATATTTTTAGTTTGGGTGCACTAGATGAGTGATCGAAATCCTCAAGCATTTTCGCATTAGATCAAGGTGTAGATGGGCGCATCAGATCATTGATTGAAATCCTCATGCCCAAGCGCCTTTCTCTTCGTGATTTTGCGCCAAGATTTTGCGCCACTTAAGTGCCCTGTCGCACTAGATCAGTGTTTTGAATCCTCTGGAATCGTCAGGCATTTTTCAGGATCGCGCGAGTAAAGGTATATTGAAAAATATATTTAAATATAAGTTGAGAGATTGAATTTCTTATACTTTAAATATTTTTCAATATACCTTTCAGGATGTTTGAGATAGGTCCCGAATCCACCGGATTTAAGATGCAAAATATAGAATTTGGAGGATTCACCAGATTTCAGACTTAGCCATTTTTTCAAGATTTTCAAGATTTCAGGCTCCAGGCTTAGTCTTTTCAGGGTCTCAAACATTCTTCAGGATTGACCTCAAAATTCATTATCTAGATGGGATTTTATCACAATTCTTCATCACTGCAAGTTGATCTGCCTCCTAATCTTGAACGAACGATCATAGAAAGGGGAAATCACTACCGGATCGGCAGAGGAAGATGAGTCAGGTCAACATCAAAATCCCATGCAAAACATCGGAACTCAAAAAAAAAAGGGGGTCCCCATTTGCAATGGGGCGATGTGTGATTTGGTCACAACAATACCATTTTTTCTGCAAGACACTGAACATGGTAATTCATCTTTCCGATTTTAGGTGAGAAAGCAAATGATCCATTGTCAATGTATGCAGGCGATATTCTGACGGTAAAAGATTCATTCCACAGCTTCCCTAAGATTATGAATCTTTGTGAACTGAAAGATACCCATTTATTGCTAGTAAAATCAAGAAGCAGCTTAGATACTTGTTTTACTGAATCTTGTTTACATGTGGTCACAGATCATTAGAGGACTGGTTGGCACTGGCTACAGTAAATAATATTGGGAAATTAAAATATTGATATCTAGACCTTTACA
The DNA here is from genome assembly GCA_027924645.1 of Cunninghamia lanceolata. Classification (NCBI taxonomy): domain Eukaryota; kingdom Viridiplantae; phylum Streptophyta; class Pinopsida; order Cupressales; family Cupressaceae; genus Cunninghamia; species Cunninghamia lanceolata. The sequence goes on from BSBN01000070.1 coordinate 1,682,972, forward strand.
CGTCCTTCAGAATGAATGCTATCTATAAATTTGTTTAAAAGTCATGGCAAACAATTTCATACTTAAACATGTTTTTTACAAACTTTGTCCTGAGGAATTCAAGACAGTAACCTAATGTTAGCTTCAGATGATATTCACTTCTATATTTTGTTTTCCTATGAAGGGCAGTTTATATTTGATCCACCTTGAGGGCCATTGAGTTCTCCTATCAGTTGTTTGTTATTTCAGAATAATGATTTATGCTGAACAAATGTCTGGTCACTAATAATGTGGCATTACTGCATTAAGATGAAAGCAATGCTAAAATTGGTAAGGGATGCTTTACAAGTCTGAAGAATCCGATCTCACTTGAGGAATGGTTTTGACTTAGCACATGTTTGAATTATTGCCATAATTAGTTGTACCTCTTGTTTTCATTTTGTATTCCTCTTAATTAGCTGATAGAACAGGATATATTTGCATACAAGGACATTCTTCTCTCTCCAGGCATGCCAATTACTTCTTCACATTCTCGCACTACAATATATCTTGTCAATGAAACCCTTGCAAAAATGTCGTCTCCTTAATGGCTCTTTAATATATCCTGGTCTCAAATGATATCCATTTGTGTCGTTGAAGCAGTGGAATGTGAGGACATTTTTTTTAGAAGGATCTCATTATACTTTAGTGTTGAAGGCCTTATGCTTATTTCTAATCCCCTGCAAAGTAATATCCCTTTGCCGTATACTGTATATTCTTTGAATAGTTGGTTGGGAGATCAGAAGCAAATGTGTTTGCATTTCATAGGTGGGTAGGTTTGATACTTAAAAGTATTGTACTGATTTCGTTTTGGATAAGTGGCTTGTCAATTTTTTTTACCCAGGTTGGGTACATCAATACAAAATATATATAAAATATTGAAAATATAAAACATGGCCATAATTTGCACAAAATATACAAAAGCAAAATACAGAGCGAAATCCAGAACACAACTGATAATTTAAAACTCAATGTCAAATGTTAATGATAAATCAAAACGGTTCATAAATGTTCCAAATCCAACAATATTCAATGGTCAAACATGCAACTGCAGGTGCAAACACAATACAAATCATCATATTACTCTTCATCGAGAGCATCAACATCATCAATTTGTTCATTAGAACCACATGCAGTGCCACTGCCACTCCCACTAGCTGCATTAGGCATGTTTGAGACTAGTTATTTTTAGAGTTAGTTTAGGTTTTTAAATTTTTATGTTTTTGATTTTTCCGGGGCTTGTGGTACACAGGTATGGGCAGGGCAAATCCAGGACCAATCCAGGCAGGATCTACAATCTTGGGATGTAGTTGCACATACACAAGGCATATTTGTACCTGGTATAAATCTGGTATGGCTATGCCCTGGGTAGAGCCCAGTAATGTTCAACAACTCTATACTTAGTTATATAACAAGAAGATTATGTAACAATTGTACTTAAGTTGGCTTAGTATAAGCCTTATCAGGATTATCTAAACACACTATCATGGTTAACATTTCAGCTTTAGCACCCACATCCAGAAATCATTATTTTTAAAAGAAGCGAAGGCAGCCACAGCCCAAGTGACTTTTTAGCTTCAGACAGAGAAAGAAAAACTTAAAAGAAAGAAATAAGGCTTGTATTAACGTCCACATGCGACCAAAATAGGTCAGTTGGACTAACAGTAACAATAAGGAGAGAGGCAAGTGTTGGGGATAAAAGTAATGTAACACAAAAGATAACTTTGAATCAAAATCAAAGTTGAAGAGAATATCCGAAGTAATTACTCCCCCAAGCAATTTGCCAGGCACCCAAATAAATTTCCTTGATTTATAAATCATTTTGAACTGAAAGTTATTATTTGTTGCAAGTGAAATTGAGAATCAATTTGTGAGTTTGTTTTGCTGAATCCTGTTTACATATAGGCATAGATTCTTTAGAGGACTGGTTGGCACCGGCTACAGTCAATCATTTTAGAAAACTAAAGCATCTGTATCTAGACCTTCATGCATTCACAGAGAAACTATTTATGTATTTCTTGCAAATGAAGTGGATTTTAGTAAACAATTTCATTCTACTACATGTTTCCCTATGAACCGTTAGAAAATTACTGATAATCTTAAAGGACTATGCTAAATAGGTTACAATTTACATAATTCAAAACTAGTGGCAATAGAATGACAAATCAAAGTAGACACACATAAAAACACCAGATTTTCCTTGTGAAACCCTTTTGTGAAATACTCAGCAATAGTAATGCCACTCATATGTTATATAGAGAATAATTTTACAATATACAAGAGATTTAACTTGTGTTAAGAGAGACATTCACCCTTTGTTTAATCCGATAGCATGCACCTTCAAAGAATCTATCCCCAATGCAACATGCACTCTCAAAAAACCTCTTTCCAATGCACTCTATGAGTTGCTCTCTTTGTGATCAATCCAACAGCTTGTGGAAACTTGTTCAAACACCATGTAACCATACATCCATTGCCATGCTTTCTCTGGATATTGTCACATCAATATGCAACCTGCTCATGTGTTTTTAAAATGCCATGAGCTTGTATTTATAGGCACAATGCTTATAGGAAACCACTAAGTGGTTTCACAATACAATGGGTACAAAACCACGGGCCATGACCTTTCATATTCCACATGTGCCTCCTCATGTGCTACAGATGATCCCTCATGCCCCACTCATGACTCTTCATGTTCCACAAGTGACTCCAAACGTCCATGTGTGACTGTTGACATTCCCCAAGAGTTTGAATATTCTGAGGTGCCCCATGTGGTTTTCCTCGTCTCATGTGACCGTTCACCTTCCAATGATTTGTCTCTTTGCTTGTTCTTTTGTGATGCCCAATTACATTTGCAATTCCAATATCTCATACATCATTACACTAGGAGAAATCAACCTAACAACCAAGTGTGGCATACCATTTTATGAGGACCACAATTTACAATAACATTTAATGTTATTACATAAGGTGTACAACACACTTTTCCAACATGAACTTTGTCCTAAGGGTTATGATTGTTGCACAGACAATTGTTTAAGCAGTTCTTCTAAAAGCTGGAGCTTGACCATAAAAATTAAGTGGGCTCTTTCTTTCTGAAATATGTATCTTTTTTTTTCACTTAGTGTTCAATACTAAGATTGTGGGCTGCCTTATAGCGGCGTGAGGTGAGACTGGTGCCATGATGTCTTTTGTGTTGCTGTGTCTTCCATGATTATCTATTGTGCTTGTTTAAATCATGCCATATGTGCAACTGTTGCAGCTCATAGTTCCAAATAACTCCCCAGAAAAACATCCCTTTTCTTGCAAACCTTTTGCTACTGAACAAAGGTAAGAGGCTGAGCTTTCTACACAGGAAATGAAACATTTATATAGACCTGACAACTAGATCCCAAGCATAATGATGCCTCTTATAGTGCAAATGTAGATTGTAAGCTACCCCTTTTTGAGGGGTCCATATGTGCCATTGTTGCAGCTCATGGTTCCAAATGATTCCCCAGCAAAACATCCCTTTTCTTGCCAACCTTTTGCGACATGGGAAATGAAATGTTATATAGACATAACAACTAGATCCCAGGCATAACGTTTCCTCGTTCAGTGCCAATGGAGATTGTCAGTAACCCTTTTCTGGGGGTCCAAACTCTCCCAATTGCGGCTGAACTTAAGAAGCAAGAATTAGCACCATCAATTACATCACAAAGCTAAAAGGGGCTTCCAATTTCATGAATGTGTTGAGCTGTTAGAATCCTCTGATGTAATAAAATCTGCCATATCATTCATTACTCCACAAGAACTGACACGTGAGTTCTAATGTCAGGGATTCTAAGACCCCCTTTGATCTCTTGGAGATTTGCCAATGCGCCATGCTACCAAAAGATTTGCTAGCATATTAATTTGATGTGACCATACTTATAAATCTTCTAAGCACCTTCTCTAGCAATTTATAAGTTGCCTAGGAGAGAAAAGACCACAAGAGTAGGAGACGTGAATTTGTGCTATAGATTTTTTTTCCACGTTGTGATTCCCCCAACAAGGGAAGGTCAAGACTACTAGGGAGGTTCTATATACTTGTGTTTTCTTTTTTTCTAGTAGAAAACATAAATTTAAGATTAACCTCTTTTAATCTTGATCAAGCTTCATGCTTAGGTGAAATGAATGATATAAAAGCTCAATGCCAACAATACCCTAAAAGCAATGGTCGTGCTATTGGAGTGAGAAGAGGGAAACACAATAGAAAGGAAAGCAATTGAGAAATGACATTCTTTTTAGTTAAGTTATTGGAGGCTATATTAGTGTTGTCGATGTTATTGCTTGAGCTCATTGCATTTTCTAACATGGTATGGCATAGACCTTTCCGGGGTTTCTAAATATAGTATACTTGTTACATCATTTTTCTTCCATAGAGCTCCATGTTCTTCAAATATCCTGATTGGTAATGCTTGGCCTTGTTTCTCAGAAGGTTGGTTAATTTGAGGTGTGGTTCTCTCAAGAGGATTGCTGAGTTTGGGAGCATTAAAGACACTGGGATTCATGCATATTATTTGACGACATAGTGGATTGTTTAAAATTTCAATCTTGATGCAAGATTCCTAATGCTGAAATAATAGTAAATTAATCATACAAATCATTGAAATTAAATAGTGGAAATGATGTACACAAGTACAACAATTTACACCTGTAACTTGCTTCACATTCCTTCGGTAACTTACAAGGCAACCTCCACAACTAATGTTACTCATAGTTGCACAGAATTATTACATTGTACTGAGTTCAATACAGTTTTCCAATCCTTCAGAAAACTTAGTCTTTCAGTCCTTTGAAAGACAATTTGAATAATTAACTTCTATCTTGCATCTATTTTTATGCTACTAAGCTAAAATCTGATCTTCTAATAAAGCAATCTTATCTCTCAAAAAGAAAGCGAAAGAAAGTAACCTTATCTCATGCAGGAAATTACTTGGAAGATAATTTTAAGTCATTAATGCTTTCGCACTTTATTAGACTTAATTAACTAAATAAAAGATTTCACTTTAATCACTAAAGTGAATTACAAAATAGAAATAACTCGAACTACCTGCACGTTCATACTGAACTTGTGCAGAAGTTTCAAACTGAGCTAAAAAACTCAACATGGATTCGCTTTCTTGCGATGTAGCCCCACTAGGAACTAGGGATGTTATTCTTGGCAAGTCATATTTGTATGAAGGAGATGCTAACTACAAAGTTAAACTGCAAACTTTGCTCCATCCAGCTGAGCAATCATCTCTATCACATTTTGGAATTTTGTTTGAAGACCAACATCTCATTGGTATTTGGCTGCCCAGAGTGAGTTTGGAACACTGGGAAGAAGCACACACTCACTACTCATCCATTAAGTTCGCAGCCCAACAATAGCAGCTTGATAATCTGCTACACCAATATGGAGATATCTTTCAAGAGTGCAAAGGCATTCCAACACATTGCTCCATCAAGCACCAAATTAATCTCATTGTGGGATCATCACTTCTGAAGAGCCCTCTCTTTTGCAGATCAGTTTGGGAGAATGATGAGATTTGGAGGAGTATTCAAGATCTCATTGACCAAGGGAAGATGCAACCAAGTTCTTCACCTTGTCGTAGTTCAATCATCCTTGCACTTAGGAAGGGTGGTTTGTGGCATCTCTACATTGACTATCATGCACTCAAAAGGGTCATAGTGACAAACAAGTGCCCTCTACCCTGCATTGATGATCTATTGGGCAAGTACTGAGGTGCAATATATTTTACAAAGATTGATCTTTAGTCTGCTTATCACCAAGTTCTAGTCAACTAGAAAGACATTTGTAAGACTGCATTCAAGATATAGATGACGGCCAACCTATATAAGTGGTTTGTAATTCCTTTTGTCCTGAGGAACACACATTCAACTTCCGTTATGCTCATGAATTATACTTGTGAATCACCATCTTTGTCATTGTCTTTTGTGATGACATCCTCATTTACAATAAGACTTGGGAAGAGCATGTTCCACAACTTCAGAAGGTTCTTGACACTTACAACTTGTGGGTGCCATGTTTAGTACTTGGATACATCTCGACCATGAAGGAAATTATGTGGATTAGGCAAAGATTAAGATTATTCAAGATTGGACAATTCCTCACAGCTACACAAGATTATGTATTTTTTGTGGACAGGCAAATTTCTATCGACAATTCATGTTGGGATTCTCTCAAATGTCTTGGTTTTCCATAACATCAAGCATTTGCAGAACTTAAACCTAAACTCTGCTATGAACCCATCCTTCCAATGCCTAGCATTAATCAACTATGTGAAATTCAGGCCAATGCATCTAGTTTTGCACTTGGGGCAGTAATCACTTAGCATTGACATCTAGTTGGATATCATTTAGAAACATTCAATAACACTGTCTGAAGGTAGCTACTGAGAAGGATTTCACACGATAATCCAAAACCCATGAAGAAGTAGGGATATAATCTCTTTGGTAAGAAGATCATCATTCACTTTGATCACAAGCCTCTTTGTTTCTTCGTACACAAAGTAAGTTGGAGAATGCAAGGCAAATTGACATACCTGCAGTAGTTCTCTCAAGTGATCAAGCACAAGAAGGGGAATGACAACAAAGCAATTAATTGCTTGAGCCGACCTCCAGGCACCATGCTGCTCATCATACTCGACACTTGAGGACACAACACCTTGGATTAGGTTTCATAATACTCTATATATTCAAAATGAGAACCCACCTAAATCATCCATTGTTAAGGACAATAGATTGATGGATTTTTTTATAGAACAAGCTTCTTTACAAACTTGACCATGATAGTGTTCCCTCGGGCACATCTCATGGCAGGCTCCTTTGGGAGGTGCACTACTTTACAATCAGCTGGTCATTTTGGAGACACAAAAACATTGGCAGCAATTTAGTAATACTTCTATTGGCAATGCATTCACAAAGATATTGAGGCTCACATAAGTCTCATGTTCCTTGTAGCATATTCAAACCAACCAATTGCAAATTGGACACGTATAATCCTCTTTGGGTTCATTCCAGACCAGGGAAATCTCTCAACATGGACTTCTTATCTGGTCCATTGACAACTCAACATCTGCACAACTCTGTGTTTGTTGTTGGTTGATCGTTTCTCAAAGATAGGGATCATGCTGCATACAAGATAATCATACATTTTGGGATTCCTATCTCCATTGCATCTGATTGAGATCCTAGGTTTGTTAGCTTCTTCTAGCAAGCTTTGTGGGACACACTAGACACTCAATTTGACAGGTCAACATCATTCCATCTCCAGACTAAAGTGATCAATCGTACATGTTCAATTGTTGCGAATGTACAGTAATGCTCATTCCTGCACTTGAGATAATAATTTAGCATACATTCACAATGCTCACAATAGGGCTATTTGGAGTTCAGTAGGACATGTGCCATTCCAAACATGTTTTGGGCTGTATATTGTGGCACCTCTTAACATTGTTTTTTGTTCCCCTGTAGATCTAGAAACTAGTGCAAAGGCCAAGGAATAGGACAAAGCAAAGAAATTCCTCCAAAAACTTCAACAAGCGCATTATCAGGTTCAGCAAAATTTGATTCGCCAACATAAATACGAGGACTATCACAATTCACATCAGACTGATTCCAAGGTCTTCACTGCAAGCTCAAACCACTTGATATGAATCCTTGCACCATACCTCGCACCACTGGAGAGAATGAATTTGTTGTAGATTTTCCTTTGTTCGTGGGCATGCATTTTGTATTCAATATTAAGCTTCTTGAGTCCGACATCGTTTTGAGGTGTAGCCTGTGCACTTGAGTCGGTAGAGAGATGAACTCACTGACACCACCTAAACTCCCATTTGCCATGGCACATAACATGGTATAATTTTTTGTAGCTCCAAGTATGGTTTCTAGAACCAGCCACCCACACAATGGGGACCATTTCTTTTCAAGGAAAGGGCAAATGATCCCAGAACAATCACCTCACCAAGGCAGATTTGCACCTCACCAAGGCAGATTTGCATACCTCTCAATCAAATTCACATCTTATAAAACCATCAGCTTGCGCCTCACAAATTGTGCAAGACTACTCTCAGCTTTGTAGTTTGCAAACTTCAGAATGCCAAATCATCAACCCCACGTGCCCTACAAGACCAAGCCGAATCATCAACAGAGTCCACATTCTCTGACCAAATGGCACCTTATTTTCTATGTCCAGCAACAGCCAAGGAAGCTGAAGTGTTTGGAATACAAACAACCTCTGTAAATGTTAGTTCTTGCAAACTGATTGTAATTATATTTTTCTTCATTTCTTCAGTTCTAATAACCAGGAGCAGATAGTTGCAATGACACACATGATAACATTTCTGTAACACATTCCCAACACCATACAATTCTTCTCATGATGTTGCCCATGGTAATCACACAATTCAGTACGTAAGTCCAGCATTGTATCATTTCTAGTTCAAGATGAATATGAGATTTTTGTTTTGCTATCCATTGTCTCTATTGAATGTGCTCTCGTTGTATGGAGCACTTAGCAGGACATGACTGCACAGACATATTAAGATCTTCATACAGGTAAACAGGTTCCTCATTTTAATTTGGATCACCCTTCCTCCATTTTAAAACTAAGTAGCACAAAATTCTCATCAAATCATTGGTCCTCCTCAAAATTCTTAGTTCCTTTTTAAAGCATTTATTTTTGCTAATAAAAAAGCAATCCGGTTTGTTGGAGCTTGGGTTAGTTCCAATTATTTATAAGTCCTCTACTTAGGAGGATTGGATTGTATATGAAATTGGTAAATGCTATTTAGAAGTGTCTTGGACAATGGCTAGAGATAAGAGTTCTTGGAGCATTCTGTGGGATACAAGCATAGGTGCAACTATCCTGTGTTACTGTATGTGAATGTCTCATATGTAACTCAAGATTCAATCAGACCACTGAAGTGGATGCAGCAGCTGGCAACTTGGCATATAATCACTCTTCCAGCATAGGCTAGGAGTGCAGGGCACCATAGAGCTGTTTCAGATTCTTGTTTCCTAGAAAATAATATTCTCCCCAAAGATGAATTAACATAAATATTTAAATTCACTTTGTTGTGTCTAAAATACATATGGCTGCCATTTTGAACAGGTCAATGTGAATATGGCTAGTTTACCTGCATTAGTGGTGCCTTGTGGATTTGTTAAAGATGGAGAGATGGAACTCTCAGTGGGCCTTCAAATGATTGGTGCAGCCTTTGAAGAGGTATCATAGCTGGTCTTGAAAGTTCTCGAGGAGATATTGATTGCATTAGTAAAATATGTGACATAGCTGTGTTGTGATAGGGATGGTTGCTATAGTTTAGTCATGTCTTTCAACAAACTCTCCAGAAACTCCATTTTTTGCCTAACCCCAGTCAAATGAGTTCTAATGACAGTTCCCTTCTTCCTTTATATGATGTGTGCTTGGAAATTTTTTTATTTTTTATTTTTTCTAATCTTGCAAATTTCACCAGAGAGGGTTGAGAATTCAAAAATAAATTAAATTTAATAGATGTAGCATTCATTCTTGCATAATTTTGTCCTTTTATGCTCTTTAAAATGGCAACATTTATTTGCTGCGCTGATTGATGTTTTGTATTTGACTGTCCATGTAAGGGCTTATTAGGCATTTTTACAATTCCTATAATGATCGATCATAAGAAATGTACAGTTAGTTCACTGAAAGAATGCATGTATAGGGCATGCTTCAGGCCAGTTACTTCATAGAAGGCGAATGTTGGAGGCTTGTAAGTAAATCAAGTTTAAGTAGGTGGGGGAGAAGGTGCTGTATACAGGTGACAATCGAGCAAGTTCTCTTCTCACTTATAATGTTTTACTTTTGATTCTTGTGGGAATGCACTCGGTACTGGCATTGGCATTGTTTGGATCCTCTCTTCATATTATAACCAAAATGGCGCATAAGGTAAAAACACTAATCCCTATGTCAAGCTACCATACGGAGTCTTCATAAAGTAATATTTATCCTAATTTTAAAACAAATATTTTCAAGCCAGTTAGGCTCATATCTTATTTGTTTTCTGTTTTCCTGCTCGAGACATCAAAATCAGGCTTCAGGTAATAAACAGTCTCAATTTTTATAAATGGAGATTAATTAAACTACAAAAGAATGAACCTGGATACTATTTTAATTGTTCATTTCTCACAACCATGTTACTGAAAAGATGATGAACATTCATGTTGCCGTGCATGATTTCTTTTGCACAGAAAATGTTGGATTTATTTCAGTCACTTTTCACGATCCAGAAATGTCGCACACTAGCACAATATTTTCAACAAATACTATAGGTTCCTGAAAAGTTTTAGAATCATATCCTAGGGCATTAGACAAATTTTACATAAAATAAATAAACATTTGAGAATTTGTAATAATGAAGATAATGGGCCTTTACAAGGTCAGATTGTGGTAAATAAATTTGCCTTGGTGAGGAAAAACAATATTATAACAAGGGCTGCACTGCAGCAGCAGTCCCTGCCTAAAGCTGCTGCAGCAGCCCCTGATCAAGCTATAGAAAGTTGTTTAGATGTTGGTTATATTTCAAACATTGTCCAGATCAGATGGTAACACTACAATTTTACAACCGGTTGGAGAACAATGCGTTCGAAGACATTAACATAAATGTACTTTTCCCTTTGTAAGTCCAAGGCACCCTTCAAAAAATAACACAAAATTAAGGCACAATCATTGAAAGAAAAATTGTCAAGCATTTGAAATGAAATATAGTACATATCTTTGCTTAAAGCATTTGAAATGAAATATAGAACATGGAACACAAAGAGCTCATCAAGCTAAGCTTTGTGCCACATCTCTGTACATCCAATTGTCTCATGAAAAAATGCTCTTACTAAACTACAAAAAAATACTAATTTAAGCTGAGAAAGTATAAAAAATTCGTAGAAGTATTAGTTCAACGATGACAAGGTTTCAACACAAAAAAATATTATTGCAGTGGAAACTACAAAAGCATGTATGACAGATGGAAAAGTACCTAATGCAAGCACAAATTACCATATAGACAAAGATGCCATTTATTATTTTTTTGCGTACTCAAATCTGTTACTTATTGCAAAAAAGATGAACATAACAAATTTGGGGGAGGAGAAAAAATCACGAAAGTAACTGTATATTAACATGCATAATCACCCATAAATGCCAAAAGGAAACTGCATATTTCTATAATCTAGCATTGAACATTGCTTCTGCTCACAATTCATAAGTAGAGAGGATTGCAGTTAGATAGCAAGTGCAAAAATGAATGCAGTGATTAAAAATTTAATAACAAAAATGTGCAGACTCACACTGCCACAGCATGGCCCAATGCAGTTAATAACCGTCATTCCTTGAAATTAGTCTTTTGCAGATCTACAAATTAGAAATTGAGCCAATTTTCTTCTGATTTGTGTGTTCCATAGTACAAATTTCAGTAAACCTTCCTAAACTGGAGAAATTGTGGGTTGATGTCTGGGCTCACAAACAAGTTGTGTATCAACCCTGTCTGTGATTATGGATCTCCCACTCGTTCAAGTGTCTTGTAAACTTGTGGTCCCACATTAGGCATGCATTTTCTCAAAATCTTCCCGCCTGTAGTGAGCAAAGCATGTTTTAAAATTAAGCATAAGCCCACTACACCCCTGAATTTTACATGTTATTGTATCATTGTGCCACAACTTCCATGGGCAAGTCCGAATGGCTTCAAAGCCTACCCAATATGTAATATAATGAACTTGAAACGTGCAACAAAAAGATACTTATGGGATCCAAAACATTATTGATGGATCAAAATTCCCATTTCTCCTAGCCCACTTTCAGTTTCTACAGAGGCAACAAATATTGCTTCTATTCTCTTTGTAACAGGAAAAAATGGCTGAAATTCTAGAAGAGAATTTCTGGCTTCAATTTGATGCAACCTTAGAAGTAGTAATAGTTTGAAGAATCTGTACCATTTGGAGCATCTTTACAAAGCATAGAATGAGCTTCCATAATAGAGCATGGTGACTCAAGGTCTTTTTCTTGGAGAGCACGACCCTGTAATCTCTGCATCTGTGATGCATAAGTATCATCTAGAATCTGCAAGGCACAAATACAAATAGGAGTCATTAAGCATCTCAAGTCCTAATGTCATCATAGCCTGACAGTAGTAACCAATTCAATGCTTAGAGATCTCGTAAGTATAGAAAATTACAAGAAATATTTGGAGGACTATGAAATAGCTATAAAAGATCAACAAATATAAAATCGAGAGGACAAAGTGTGACATACTCCTATAGTAATACGAGAACCTTTGTATAAGGACCTATTTTCCTTTCTGTTTTCCAAGAAGTGTAGAACATCCTGCACCCAATTAAGCATTTCCCAATAAGTATTCTGCGTGCATCACTAAGAGCAAAATCAATCCATTTACGCTATTGTCACATCCTTCAAAGGGATTATAAGAACTTTATGATGAACCACAGCTCTAAAATAAGAAAAACCACTGAATATATTCTTTCAAGGCTAAAACTTCCAATGAGTCCTGTTGATGATTGTTTTTAGACAATTCAACAATAGAGTAAAACACTAGAGTATCCCACTCTCTCTTGAACAAAGCTCTTCAAAGGCTAAACTATGTGATCCAGTGAAGTAACTCCAAGGTTCCTTTTTATGATCTATGATGGGTTAACTCAGTGATTACATGTGATCTTGCTGATAATCACAAAGGGACTTACACAGACTCTTCCTCTTTCATTGAGCTTATTCCTCCTTTCAGTGTGGATGATGTATTCAGGGTCTTAATGATAAATAAAATGAAAAAGGTTAAGGGTTCAGAAAGTTAATCTAAGGTCAATGAAGCAATGATGTTGTATGAATAGACAAACCCCCTAAGTAAACCTAACTTCACTTCGCCAAGGATGCCTACAACTACATGAAGTTGGTGCAATCTCCTAAGGTTTGCGAATGGTTTTCAAATCATGAAGGTTCATATGAGTACCCATAAGACGGCGTAGCTCAAACAAGCATCCACAATCGAACTTATACAGATATGGCTCAGACTAGCTTTACACAACAATTCACCAGCGATGAATGTTAAAAGCATGAGCTAGGAGTTGATCAAATATTCAGTACAACAAACATTACATCAAAGAGCTTCTAGTCTATTTCTAATCTATTTTGAAACATCTCTCCATTTAATCAAGATACAAGAAATCATGTTACTCCACAAGATAACACTTAACACCAAACAAGTAGCTCCAATGTCTTTGCATTACTCTTGAGAAATATTTACAACAATTCCAAGTCCTCTCAGAAAAATTCGAGAGTCTCCTATTCTACTCCTACTTGCCTACAATCTAATTTCTATATCTTACAAATGAGGCAACAAGACCTTTATATAGAAATCCCAATTACAATGAATGGCTAAGATTAATTCAATAGCCAAGGGTCTAGATCGTGCCACCTCAGAGGTAGTTACAACAAACTTGCTATTTTTAGCACAAGAGAGGGAGGCAATGAAGGCACGTTTTCCAATATGATAAGGTAAGGTGAAAGCATTTAAAATATTCCTCCACATAGGAATCCCTTTGGCTTCTTTCATTAAATGATACATTTAATGCATTTAATAATGCGGCTAATCAAAATTGAATGATGTGTACTTGCCACTTAGATGCCAACTAAGCATACTATGAAAATTGTATCATCTTTATGTGATGTATTCAATGTGATTGCTAGAACTTGTATGTTTAGGAATACATCTTGTTGATCTTTGCCTTGTACATCTCCTTGCAACTGGGCATATGATACTTGTAGCTCATTTGATTGACTTTGTAATGTTTCTTTTTCTTGCAGGTAAGTTGATATGATGATCTTCTTTGATGTTTCTTCTTAAAGAGTGGAGTAGTAGAGATATGATGACTTAAAGTAGAATGTATGATAATCTTCATTCATGAAGAGTAGGAGAATCTCTTAGACTTGAAGGTTGAATGGAGCTTTGAAGATTGAGAGATCTTAACTTGAAGCTTGGATGAGTGAATGCCTTGGCTTTGAACATGATGCCACTTAATGAAGAGGACTTGAGATATATCTTGCTGTGACATCTTGGAGCAGCTACCTTTTGAAGTGATGTTACCTTGGGAGTGATTACTTCCATCCTAAGTCTCTGGCATGAATGAATGTGGAAGACTCCTTTAGAGTTGCTACATGATATCTCTTCTTTGAAGATGATCTTGACTTGAAGCTTGGATGGATAGAAAGTCTTCGAACATGATTCCATTGGTGAAGCATTCCTGAACTTGATATGATCTAACATGATGTATTGATGTAGGGGACTTGAACTTGATCCTTTAGAGTGGTGTTCCCTCTACAACTTGAAGATGACTTAGATGCTTATCCTTTAGATGATTCCTTGGCTTCACCAACACTCTTCTCAACTTGATGATGATCTTGAAGTGATCTCCAAAGGTGGCTAGCATGATGCTTCTTCTTGCAATAGCAATTTCTTGACTTCACTCCTTGGATGTGAAGGTAACTCCGGACTTCTCGATTGAAGGTGACTCCTTGTATAACTCCTTAGCCTTGATTGATGATCCTACAAGACAAGATAAACAATATATCAATCACTTCATAAGATAGGAATAACTTTAAACATGTAATAATCCTTTTCAAGCTTAGGCGCAAATATAGGTAAAAATAGGAACAAAGTGCGCCTAACACAAATTAGTCCCACATTCATAACTTTAAATGATTTCAAGCAATTGCAAGGGTTTAAAAGACTTCTCCCACTTAAAAGATTCATTCAAAAGGTGCTTTGTGATGTAATTCCTTCCAAGGCGCCAGAAATGGTTTGCAGATGGGTAAAAGGGCGCCTAACACAAATGAGGCTTCATACTTGTCATTTTCATGTAGTAGATGCTTTGGGAGGACTCCCACACCTAGGCGCCCATTCAATAAAATCATTTCGCACAACTTACCCTTAGGCGCTCATGGTGGTATGGGGAAACAAGTCAAGGCGCCCAACATTATGAAGCTGATTTTTCAATATTTGAATCAATAAACCATGGTTTTGGCTTCCCCATTTCTAGGCGCCACCTTAGATTGTTTACAACTGAACCTTTAATCCTTATTCCTCCTAGGCGCAACTTGGAGTGTTTAAACATTTCCTTCTATACTAGGGCGCCACAAAGGATAATTCGATGCATGAAGGGCGCCTATCACCCTAAGGTGGAGTTTTGACAACTTTTCAATCAAGGCGCTCAAAGTGGTTTGCTATTGTATTCATCTCATGTCAAGGCGCAATTCTGAAGTTGGTTGGAATGATGGGAGGCGCCCTGAGTTGCAGGCGCCCTCTGGAGTCATTGCGAGTAGAGAAATGCGCCCAGAAAAGGAAGTCCAAGGAGTAAGGTATATTGAAAAATATATTTAAGTATAAGTTTGAATTTCTTATACTTTAAATATTTTTCAATATACCTTTCAGGATGTTTGAGATAGGTCTCAGATCCACCAGATTTAACATGCAGATTATAGAATTTGGAGGATCCACCAAATTTCAGACTTAGCCAATTTTTCAGTGTTTCAGGATATCAGGCTATCAGACTTAGTCATTTTCAGGATCTCAAACATAGTTAATAGTTGATTCTCTTTCAATTTTGGATCAAGACAACATTTAGACCTCCTCATGCTAAGGCGCTCACATATGACTAATGTGGAGTGTATTCTTTTCTAGGCGCATTTCTGATGGCCTTAGCTCCTTTGGGGGCCTCAAGGCGCACTTTAATCCCAAGCGCCAGATCCTACTCTTCCTTCAGGGCGCCCATCTAACTCTAGATGCATTAACACATTCAAGGTGCTATTTCATTCTAGGCGCACTTCTAGACTTTACTCCATAAGGCACTAATCCTCAAAATCTTCTCAGAGTGATGGACCCACTCAGGGCGCTTCATGCTCAATGTCTTATTCCCAAAGGCGCATCTTGGAACTCAAATGCTTCCACACTTAGGCGCTCAAATCCTTCTTTCCAATCACCTATCTTCATCAAGGCGCAGAAACTGATGATTTCAATCTTGGCGCCAGAATGCCTTCATCCAAGGCGCACTTTTTAGGCTAGGGCGCACTTTAAGGCTAGGGCGCACTTTAACTTATCTTGTTCTCTCCTTCCAAGGCGCTCACATTTCCTTCACAAACGCTTGATCATCCTAGGCAAGTTTTGAAGGTTTCAAAGCTTTTGAGAGAAGGCGCTTCAAGTTATTTCAAGGCGCACCTGATCCTTATCATGACTCAAGGCGCAATTGACTTGGTCTTCACCCTCCTAGTTCATTCTCCTAGGCGCAATTGACTTCAGGGCGCTAGAAAGGTATTATCTAGATTCAAACTTTTGCTAGGCGCAACTCTACCTTCAATCATTCAACCCAGGGCGCTCATCATTTCCAACACCAACTAACCAAGGCGCTCCATAAAGTTGAAGGCGCTTCATCAAGACTCAGGGCGCTTCAACATCTCTCCTTGGTGATTCAACACATTGCCTTTGCCATCTGGGGCGCCATTACTCTCTTAAGTGAACCAACCTCAACTCCAAGGCGCTCAAGTCTCCTAAGGCGCATTCTCAGACTTCACCCTTGACATTATCACACTCACTCCTTGAGGCGCCAAAATCTTCTTAGGCACAATCTCCTTAAGGCGCCATCTATCACTGTCTCAAACTCCATCCTCACTTCAAGGCGCCTAAAACTGGCAGGAGCAACAAGGAATGGCGCCTTAGGTCTTTTCCTTCAACTCAAGGCGCAATCTTGAGGTCATCTAGATGATGGAAGGCGCCCAAACTGTCTAGGCGGAGTTTTGAGGTGATCTTGGAGCAATTTCGCGCCCAGAATTGACAGTGCTCGAGGTAAGGTATATTGAAAAATATATTTAAATAAGTTTAGAGATTGAATTTCTTATACTTTAAATATTTTTCAATATACCTTTCAGGATGTTTGAGATAGGTCTCAGATCCACTAGATTTAACATGCAGATTCTAGATTTTTGAGGATCCACCAGATTTCAGACTTAGCCAATTTTCAGGATCTTCAGGATCAGGATACCAGACTTAGTCATTTTCAGGGTCTCAAACATCAGGATCAGGTCATCAAGGGGCTCTAAGATTCAAACACCACTAACTTCATCATGCAAAGGACATCATCCTGGACTTAGCAAAGCACTGGAATTCAAAAAAAAGGGGGGTCCCCATTTGCAATGGGGCGATGTGTGATTCGGTCACAACAAGTCCCAAATGAAATAACAACTATAACAGTCAAATACAGATTGACAGCATCATATGTCCTCCCATTAATATGTGACTGCAGAGAGAGAACCTGTCCCATGTGATCCCAATATCCTTGGCAAATGGCCACAAAGGCATGGCTCGTGAATAGATCATGAAGATGAGAAATTGTATCAATCAGTTGAGTATTCAAAGCCTGCATTCTATCTCACATCTCAGACTCTCCACCTGAATCCTTTGTCCTCAATAATTTTTTTGATTTTGGTCTCGGGTTGAACTTGAGTCTGCCATGGAGAACATATATAGAAGAAACAAAAGCAATATCATATTTCCAAATCATACACTTCAGATTTGAATGTAAGATACAACAGCATTACAAAATATACTCACATTATCAGCAAGTTCATCTATAATGGCCTGCAAAAAAATCTTAAACTTAGCCCTCAACATAACAGTGATCTCATTCATGTATTCAAATATCATATTTACACAGGCACCTTCAGGCAGGCATGAGACCCATGACTTCAACTGTGCCTCGACTTTAGGTCGCAGTACAACAAGAAGCCTCTTGATAATGTTCAGGAACACTCCCAACTGAAAGAAATATGCAATTCATACTCAGGACAAGTGAATAGTGTCTATTAGGATAAGATACTGCCTATGCTTGGCATCTAGATCCAAAAACTCAGAAAAATATGTTCAATGAGACTCAACTCACTTGATTGGGAACAATGTAAAGGCACACTGATCGACATTTTGTAAGCTTCCGCACATATTGGAGACAAAATTTCTTGGGCGCCATATTTTCCTTGAGTGGTGCCAAAACATCAGCATACTGCTTTTCCAATGCCTCCACCACTACTTTTTCTACATCAGCAATGGCCTTAATAGAAAACCTTTGATCAGTTAAAAACCAAGGTTTACCACATAGGAGATGAATTCAACTAACAACAAAATAGTGGCAGTAACAATCTATAAATAAATCACCTGCATTCCCTATACGATGACCAATGAAAACATCACAAGTTCTGGGAACAAAATTATTGAATGAAGGATTGGCGTGAGATAGCAGAGATGAGGAATGGAAGGAGCAAATATTGCCCATAGCAAGGTGGGATGAGTTGCAACAGAACTTTTTTCTGTTTGTGGCCATATAAATGGTCCTCGTGGGTATAAATAATTTTCTAAAGAGGAGTCTGGGAGTTTTTTCACACTGATGTAAACGCGCCAAGACAGTCAGTCATTGTTTGACACCCAATAACTTCAACGTAGATTCTTCACCCACAAGCAAGCCAAGCAAATCCACACCACAATCCAAGCTTTTGCAATCAATCCAATACAAGGTAGGGTTTCAAGAAAACATGTTCTTCTTTTCTTTTGTCTCCAAGTTCTTTGATACAAGATGCATAATGAAATAACAAGCACTTTTTACAATATAAGACAAAACCTAGAAATAAAATATTCATTTTCCTTTTCTTATTTTCACATTACAACCTCTTCACTTTGAGCTAATATCTAATAAGGAATATTTTTAACTTTTGATGTAATCTATTTCCCAATTCACTAACAAATGCCAAATAATTGCTTTTCAACTCAAAAATGCAATAATCCTGAAACTCAATATAACTACCTTATAAATTACTTTTCTCTTTTCAAATATTCTAATAGCATAATTAACATTTCAACAAGCCTATTTAATCATTTGGACATATCAGGAAAAATGCACAAATGAAGCTAGTTAAAGGTCACCCAAGAGAATACGCATTAATAGTTCTAATCACATAGGGGATCTAGGATCATGACCAATTCAGATATTGATAAAATTATAAGTTTTTGCTCAGATACGCCATACCGAGACAAAAAATTACAGTGCACTTTCCTACGTTCACACATTTAAATAAACATCACCACACAACTCGAGCAACCCAATTCAGAATTAAAATTTTGGCAAAACAAATAGCCCAAGAAACCCTAATCAAAAAAAGACTACCTTTGTCCATTTATAAATAAATCCCAAACATTTCAGGGTTGACCAACTGCTATGAACCTCACAATCACTTTGAATCATCTCATATCAACAAACAGTGTAACCTCTTATTATCCCATACCTGAGGGGTCTTCCCCAACCAATAGTATGCAGGTGCCAATTGACACTTGATGGAAGGTAGGTGATTTTCAATTCTATCATAATTACGTACTCCATTATATTGTTATTGTTGAAAATGACATTTTCGTCCACTCCACTACATTGTTGTTGAAAATGGAACATTTTCAATCACCCTGTTTCATACTCTGTTATATTACAGTCTAAGACATTAACAGTATCGGTTTCCATGAATCCATGTGTGATAAGCAAATTAGAATCTAGCCCCCTCTATCTCTTCCTGCAGTATTATAGCTGAAATTCATACACATTGGCTTATGAAAACGCTTGGAAGATATAGCTTCAATAAGAAGGCCAAACTCCGCCATAGGAGGACGAGAATATTAATGTGGAACAAAAATCCCATTGTGGGGATATCCATCATAGTAAGCACTTGAAAATTGCAGGCATTTTATGGATAACAACAGCAAGGTAGAGATAACCATACAGAATGACACTGAAAACGTCGGCAATAGCAGTGCAGGAAAGGAGGAAGACGTTAACATATCAACCCGAAGACTTGAATCCCAAATCCTACCTCCAGATTGGCAAAGCTTTCAGTACGTGTAATGCCAGAAAATAGCACCTCCTGTGGACTGGGATTATTCAGAGGCATACAATTACAAAGGTGTGGTTTACCCCCAAGCTTGGCAGGGAGGTCAAAACCAAGGACTGAAAATCTTGAAGAATGGGTTAAGTAGAAAGAAATTCCCTCGTGGGTGCACACATAGGCCAAATTGGCATCTCTTGGCAAGAGCAAGACCTAAAAATAAAATCTTCAAATGTAGAAAATATTGTGGAATGAAATTTCTCAAGAATTCTTAACATCGGGGAATATACACTACAAGATATAACATAAAATTCTCTGCAACAGGAAAAAAAAGCCTTTAAAAATAAAAAATAGGGCATACCCACCAAGCAGAAACCCCAAGAATTCCTTAGCCACATACTTCTAGTGTTCGAACACAATTCATGTGGCTATGCATAGCTTCCTTGGAATTGCCATATATGATGTGGTTCCAAGTTCTGTCTAAATTTAAACCTCAAAGCAATGCATGGAGTTAAGTTCATAAGAACAACAAAATTCTCCACCAGACCACAGACTGAAGATTAATGAAGTTTACAAGCCCATACTAACTAAACATGATTCAAATGAAATGCAACAGAAAAAACCAAAGTGCAAGAAGCAGAAGAAACCAACCTCTGCAAATTATCGGTGACTTTGTGCTTGAAGCAGGCCGGAGGGTTGACTTGTCACTGCACCAGCTCCTTCTGAAGCCTATTACAAGCTATCCCGCTCAACCCCCGAATTACACACAAACATATACATATTGAATATATCCTTTCCCCCAAAAATACAAAAAAAATGAAGAGGCAGCCCTAAATAGAAACCTGTATTTTACAGAGTAGGAGAGAAAAGCTTATTGGTAGTGAGAGTTCCCCTGCAAGACGAAGCTTATTTTAGAGGCTCTAGGATGAAAATGAGGAGGAATTCCTCCTCCCACTACCAGATCTGAACGAGACATAATTACGCCCAGCGTGTTTATGGCAGGAAGGAAATTGGCGGCACTGTCTCATGGAATGCGATGATTCAGGGTATGTACAATATGGTGCTCTCCACAAGGGTTTAAGGCTTTCCCAAGAAATGCCGGAACTAAGCATGGTCCCCTGGAATGCCATGATTGTATGATATGCACAAAAGGGTGTTCTCGATGAGCCTGTGAGGCTTTTCAATGAAATGCCTCCACCAAATGTCGTTTCACGGACTCCAATCATTGCTGGATATACACAAAATGGATTTGTGGAAAAATCTTTGGAAATTTTATTCCGCCACGTTTCCCACAATGCAGGACAGGCGTCTGTCTAGAAAGATCAAGAAAAATATTACAAAGATCCCAAATTTTTGGACCCTTCAATGTAGAACAGCCAAAACAAAAAGAATTCTCATTTTAAGAAAAATAGATACAAATGGGTTGAAAAATGAACTGCCCAATTAAAAAACAACTTATCTCAATAACTCCCTCTCAAAATTTCACAAAAATAAAAAATCATAGGCAAAAGATCAATTTTTGTTATTGCACATATTTGAAGGCTCAACTAATATATGCAAGGGAAAACAACACTTACTCTATTAAAATAATTTTTGTTATTGCACATATTTCAAGGCCCAACTAATACATGCAAGCGAAAATATTTTTTGTTATTGCACATATTTCAAGGCCCAACTAATACATGCAAGCGAAAACAACACTTACTTTATTAAAATATTAAAATAGTGCATTCAATAAATTTATATAAGACAAGGTACACAATTGAACATATTTTAAGCATTCTATTGTAATAACGAGGATATCATCTACCTCTAAAAAGTCAAATTATGAAAATTAAACCAGATTTAGTCAAATGTTGTCAAAAAGAGGGGAATATCTATTGTAATTGAGCAAGATTATCCCTTTTCTTTGTTACCTCTATTGTCAAGAACTCTTCTTCGAATGAGTATAACCTTGAATGTAGATTTTAAATACACAAGGGTAATTGCTTGTATAAAATGACCTTATACATTGGATGGTTGGGTTGGTATACATAGATTAAATTATAGTGTGTATCTATATAGAGGTCAAGGAGCTAAGTTATGTTAAGTCGTGACACATTATGAATGGATTGCTTCAATTTTACAAAATCATATTAGATGGTAAGGATTTGAAGAACAATAGTAGCTCTTGTTTTTTTTTTAATTAGATATATATTACTAAGAAGTGCATGATACAATATAAGTTCAGTCCCATATAGGTAACCATGAGCCAATGGACAAAAAAACCAAGGATAACTTTAAGAACCCCCCCCTCCTTTCGAAGAAGGTGTAAAAACCTGGTAAATTGTGTATACTTCCTGAGAAAAATATTAATTTTATTGGCGAATTTTTTCGTTTTCCAGGAAAAAAATAATTGAGATTGGCGAATCTTTTGTAATCGCTAGAGGTCTGTGGAAAATCCTAGTGAATTGTAATTTTTTTAAAACCAATAAAATATTTTCATTGACGATTAAAACCTATTTTCAAACCAATAAAATATTTTCATTAGCGAATTAAAACCTATTTTCAAACCAGTAAAATATTTCTGTGGGCAAATTAAATCTGTTTTCTAAATAAAAAAATATTTTTGTGGGCGATTAAAATTTATTTTCAAACCCAAAAAAATATTTTTATTGGCGAATTAAACCAATAAAAAAATCATTAGTGAATTAAATATAGTTTCAAACCAATAAAAAATTAATTGGCGAAATAAACTGTTATGCCAATAAAAAATCATACCGTGTGTGGCGAAAATATCAAATATTGTTCTATTCTGGGACAAATTTTCCACACATCCAAATTCCTTCATTAAGTGTTTGGAATGGGGACAAATGTCAACATATTTATTATGTATGAAGCAAGATGTGAGCACAAATTAATATAACTGATGACCATTCGATGAATTTTCGATGGACGGCTATAGTTGCATTATGGAAGAAAATGTCTGAAACACTAGACCTGCAACTTTAAACCTCCAGAATAACACTTGAACCGTTAGATTTCCAAATATCAATGGTTGACATTTTATATGAGAAACCTAGCTTTTAACCCTCTGCGTAATCTTATGTTGACTTGCTACCTTCGGTTGCCGGTTGTCTAAGTTGAACCCTGAGACATCAAAACTGTGTTGTTTACCGACCTCTTATACCTAGTCTTGTCAGTCACCGCTTGGTGGGGATTCGAGAACAGGTCAAAATATTTAATCTATTGTCTAAGTCTCGACATTAACCTAGCAGGGTCCACTTTTTAAATGCTAAGTTGCTAACTATAGAAGAACAGGAAATATTTTAGCAAATATTTCGAAGCAGCCTTAAGAGACTTAAAGAGTGAGCTATTAAAGGTTTAAATAAGACACATGGGAAATTCCTCGGTAAGATGTTTTAATCTTAGCCGTCCAATGTTGAAGAATTTAAGCAGACAGTAGATGGCTTGAGAAGTTAATGTGCGAGTAGGTTAGAGGGACCATGTTAATCCTAACCGTTCCCCACTGGCCCATTGTCAGAAGATGCACAGGCGATAAACCCAATGGGCTAATGGGCGAACACCACGTAGCAGACTTTGCAGCCTGAAGAGAAGGTGGGATCTGCCAAAAAATGAGTAAGCAATTCTGTGTGGTAGAAAACTTCATCACGGCCATCCATCTTGCCATCTCATCAAGAGATCAACGGCTAGAGTTTGAAATATTTTAGCAAATATTTTGAAGCACTCTTAAGAGACTTAAAGGGTGAGCTATTAAAGATTTAAAAAAGACACATGGGAAATTCCTCAGTAAAATGTTTTAATCTTAGCCGTCCAATGTTAAAGAATTTAAGCAAACAATGGATGGCTTGAGAAGTTAATGTGAGAGTAGGTTGGAGGGCCCAGGTTAATCCTAACCATTCCTTGCTAGCCCATTGTTAGAACATGCACGGACGATAAACCCAATGGGCTAACAGGCAAATGCCATGTAGTAGGCTTCGCAACCTGAAGAGAAGGTGGGGTCCGTCGAAAGATGAGTAAGCAATTCCATGTGGTAGAAAACTTCATCACGGTTGTCCATCTTGCCATCTCATCAAGAGATCAATGGCTAGAGTTTGAAATTGAGAAAGTGGCCATGGGAGTCATTGTGCTTCACGCGAGCGAGCAGTAATGGCAGTTTTAACGCCATAAAAGCAATCTTTTTGCATAATTAAAATCCGTCTAAATGTTTTAAAGCATTTAGAGGCAATTTCATTCTCTCGAGGCAATTTCAATATCTTGACACAATTTCAATCTCTTGGTGATCAAAACAAGGGTTTTCAAAGCATTCAAAGCCGTAAGTTAAAATCTCGCCTTCTAAAATTCGCTGCTTGTGCTCACTATCATGGTTCTGTCAATAGGAATTACTGGTAAATTTTCATTTCTTTTAGGGTTTTGCCTTCTTAGATTGTTGAACTGCAAAATTTGAGCTTGATTGCTACTTTAAGTTAGAACCCTAGTTGTGAACCTGCAATTCTTCCTAAACTAAAAGCCTAATTTGCAAAATTCTCACCATAATGGCAACCCCACGAGCTCAAACCTCAATATCTAGAGAGACGAAAAGGCCTATAGTCCAGGACCTTCTTGATCAATTAAAGCCCTCCACTAATGACAAAGTAAAAGGTCCACTTATGTTCCAGGGTTCCAAAATTAAAGAAGGCCTCATAAATAAACATATCCATATCAAGGATGCCACCATACCACTTACAGGATGGTCATTGTTCAAGAATTGGTTTGGGAATAGGAATTTGAGTTCTCCTATATGTAACGCTTGGAGATTGGACATGGGGAAATTGGTTGTCCTAAATGTCTACATGGATGTGGACTTGTTAAAAGTTGTGGCAGCCATCTATGATCCTATCTCCAGAGTTGCCAGGATGTATAATGGGATCGAAATGGTAAAGATCAGCAGGGAAGAGATTGCTGAAGCTTTTCAACTTCATGAGTGGAATGAGGATTTGGTAAAAATTGATTTGAAAGCCTTTAGGAGTGAATACGAGAAGACACGACACGTCTTTAAAATCACAATGCTGCCAAATCAACTAGCATCAGTTGGAAAGGGAAAGGGGAGAAATTGGTCCATTAGATAAGGAACCCTTCCCAATAAAGTATTTTGCTTCATATTTTCAGAAAACCTTCTATTCTTTGTGTCAAAGCTTGGGGTTTGATCCTGCTTCCGGAATGCCAATGGGTTTCATGTATATGGTTGCTCATATCCAACACCTCGCTTACAACATAGTATATGACTTTGCTTTGTACTTAGTAGATAACATTCACGAGGGTTTATTTTCATTAAAGAATGGTAAAAATTAGGTTCACTTTTGGTGGTACTCACTGTTAATGCACATGTTTTTATTCAAAAGGGCAAAATTATTTGAGAATGATATGAAGTTGGAAAAAGAGGAGGATGGTGTTGAGCTACCTGTCCAATGTTGGACAAGAATTCTAGACAAGGATGATAAGAAGTTTGATTTTGTGGAGTTTGAGAATGTCTTTGCATCAAAGTTGAGGAATGACCTAATCATGAATCCACCAAGGATTCCAACTGAACTACATGATTTTCTCAGGCCAAAAGAAAGGAGGTCTAATTTAAAAATTGATCACAATTGGGGAGATGTCATCCCCTATCCAGATTTTACAATTCTCAGAGTATATGGCACTACGGTTAGACCACATGTTCTCCCAAGAGATGTGCCACTGAGAATTGGATTCCTTGAGGTCATTTGGCAGCTGGGTAATGTTGAAGATGGCCACTCGTTAAACATGAGGAAAGGAACCTTCTTCCCAACATGGACAATTTTTGCAAACTTTGTGACGACTGGTGGAGGGTGGAGAAAAATGGATGAATTGCTTCAACCATACAACATGAGGAGAGTGCGCCCAAGAAATCATGATCCTGAAGGTTTCATGGCTACATTGAAAGCGAAGATCAGAAGCAGCCAATTCATACATAACTTCTATTTCCCTAAAGATGTTATTAGGAACATCTTTAATTACCAAATACAGGGGGACGAGAAGGCAAAATGGATCACCTATGATAAGATGGTAAGGGAAAAATGGAAGTCTGATCCCCAATATGACCCCCTGCGGCTGCCTCAATTCAAAAATGAATTACAAAAAGTTGAATATATGGTCCAGATTTTTGAGCAAGTGGTTGGCAGGATGAAATGAGAGAGATTGGTTGCTAACAAAGGAAATGTTGTGGTTGGGGAAGAACAAGAAAAGGATAAGGGGAAGGCCCCAGTGTTGGAGGAAAGGCCTACCTACCAACCACCACAAAAGATCAGAGTCTTTGCAAGGAGAAAAGGTATTGTGAGGTGTAACATCAGAAAATGTCCCCTTGGGGGCTTTTCCCTCATAAGGTTTAGCTCCCGGGTCTTTAGAGTGCATTTAGGACATTTTAGTTCATATTTTAGCATCCCGATGGAATGAGACCTAGGTTTCATGGAAAATGGGACCTAGGAGGACCCATTGAGATGTACCCTACCTAAAATAGGGGGGAGGACTTGGGTGCCTGTGCCCTAGTCCTGCCCTATTTTAGGGCAGCCCCAATTTCTGGCTGTCAGTTTATGACCGTTACTTGGTTCTTTTGCCGACACGGTAAAGTTTGATTTTTAAAATCTTGGCGGGAATGTTTTTAGGTGCATATATAAGCTTGTTTAAGCATTCATTTGTAAACTAGATGATTATTAGCAAGCTATTGTGTTCTTAAGGTGATTCAAGGCTTTCATTGTGTTGCAAGAGCAGACTTGTTTTGTTTGTGTGTTTGTATTTGCAGATCTGAGCATTCATCTCCTCATGGAATGAAGAGCATCTTCCTCCCATGAGATCTTCACTACAAGGTGATATCATTGTACTTTTTATCATTGTTTCATTTGGATTTGGCCTCTGCCTCATAAGGGCATGCTCTCTCTATCTAACAACGGTGTTTGGAGACTTAAGTGTCCTCCAGGGCTTGATTGAGGCAAGCCTCTAAACACCACAACCCCCAAACCAAGTCTTGTGATTGCAGGTTACAGGTGTCGCATTTGGGAAAAGTAGAGTTGTAGGAAGAATTGGCAGGCATCAAGGATTCAAGATCTGAAGAAAGGTCAGATAAAGGAGCACTTCTAGGACTAGGGCACCACAACAGTGTCCTCCCCAGACAGATCTCAGGAAATAGAAGTTGCAGGGCTGATCAGTGTCAGAAGGAGGTCCAGATTCCCTAAAAAAGTAGGTACCTTGGACTTGGGCGCCCGCACCTTAGTCCCTGACTATTCCACCTCGAAACCCCAAAAATAGGTACTCTGTGATTTGTTATTTTACTCTTGTCTGTAAGAGTTTTTTCCGTTATTCGTCAATTTGTTGTCGTATTTGCATAATTAGGGTTTTAATGGTCAATTAGACATAGGAGAAGGAAAAATTGATAATTAATTCCCTAATCCAAGTTTCCCTTCATTTGTAAGTGACCTAGGGTATGATAGTGCTCACCACTCGACACTAGATCCTTCAATGTTTAGGGTGAAAGGAGGATTCAAACATCTAAAGAAGAAAAGATTAACGAAATCCAATTTTACCCTAAACATTTTGGTGAACCCGTGTTTTTGGACTTAAATTGCAACTTAATGAGTGTTTGTCTTCAAATTTGGTGTGATTTCATTCATTCATTTGGTCATTTTTTTATTGCATGAGAAAAATTCAAAAAAAAAATTGAAAAATTGGAAAAATACAAAAAAATTGCATTGTTTGGCTTACTAAATTGCATAATTTCCTTCTAAATTTTCCTAATTCTTAATTTTTGCATTAGATCTGATATAAACTACAAAAAAATCCAAAAATTCAGAAATTTGCATAGCATTTTTATCATTTAATTGCTAGAGTTTTGTGGAAATTTTGACAATTTTATATAACCTAGTAATTCTAAAATCTAGGGTTAGTAGGTAAAATCTTTTCTCAGATTTTTCTACTAATTTTAGAGGCTCATTCAAATTTGCATTTGGGTATACTCTTGCATTTTAGTGTAAATTTGCATTTAGATTTAAAATATTTGCATTTTTGCATAGAAAAGTTCAACAAAAACTAACAATTTTGGTGCATTTTCATTAAATTTGCATGGGCATTTTACATGTTAAAGATTTAAAATAATTTTCAGATCTGAGAGTAATTCAATTTCATCATAAATCATACTTCAAAGAATTCACATAGAATTTTGTGTCAAGATCTCAAACCTAGGGCTTCAAAAACAACGATTTTTGCTAAATTTGGCCTTATCGACTCTCTAAACTTGCACTATAGGTGTGTTGTGAAGGATATTTTTGCATTAATTTGTTGTTATCATGGTATTCATTTTCTTCCCCTCATAAAAATCTTCACAACACTCTTTTAACGGGCTCTTGTAGTGAAAATTTTGCAAAAAACTACACATTTTGGCTATTTTGGTCCTAGGGTTTGACCTACTTTGCACTCCAAGCATGTTGTGATCAATTTTATGGATTGAGGTGACTGATATTATTGATATTCTTCACTTTACCTCCTAAAATTCTTTACAACACCCCTTTTTCTAGGTCTTGGAGTTGAAAAATTGTGAAAAATAACTTATTTTTGCTATATTTTCACTATGGTTTGACCTTAAGTGGTACTAAAAGCATGTTGTGCTAGGTATTTTGGCACCAAGTGGATGTTATTACTTGTTTTCCATCATCATTTTCCTCAAAACACCCTTTGTTATGCTCTTTTGCATTAAATTTTGGTGAAAAAAGTGTCTATTTTAACATATTTTCACTATATCTTGACTTGGCATTATTTTGGATTTGCATCAAGAGTGTGTTGAGAGTGATTATATTACTGTTTTGGACTAATATCAGACATATAACTTGCTTCCCTTGACTGAAATCCTCATAGCATCCTTTGTTTCATTCATTTGCATTGAAAAGCATCGAAAAGCCAAGCATTTTAGGCTATTTTTTGCTCTTATCTTTTGCACCAATTTTGAAAAGCTTTCAAAATATGATTTGGCATTAGTTTGAGAATAAAAACATGGCCTCTAATCATAATAGCAACAATAGGTTCCCTCCTAGACCTTACATGAAAAGAAAGGCTCCTGAACCTAAAATTGTCTTTACTCCTCATGATAGAACAACTGGAGAAAAAGAAGGACCTCTTTACATTATTGTGAAAATAATGGGAAACCCCATGAATGAAACTCTTATCTATCCTAATTGGATGACTAATATTGCCACTGAGGAGTTCCTATTTTCACATCAACTAATTCAAGGTTCTTATAACCTCTCGAGCATGATGATTAAGACACATAAGGGAACCATTATCAAGCCTTTGGGTAAGATATCATTGTTAGTAACATTATTCGGAAAACATGTCGAACAATGGTTTGATGTTGTCCCAATTTTTTACCTCTTTCACATTAAATTAGGACATCCTTGGCTAAAAGAAATGAAATCCATCCCTTCAACAATACACCATTGTCTGAAATTCCCTTTGGATGGCCGTATAATCACCATCCCTCGAAACAAGTATAAACCTTTGGTTCAGCAAAAACATTACAAGTTGAATTACGTTTGGGATAAAACTGAAGTACCTAGTCCCTCTAAACAAGAAATGACAAAAGATAAACAACTCGTATGTGAAAAAAACTTTAGACCAAAAGGACAAGGTCCCTATGCTGAGGTTCCTCCCCCGAAATCCTTACAAGGATCAGGAGATCATTGTCAACAACAAAGTGTTCCACCGCGACAAATGAGGTTTGATCCTGGTGCTTCATCTTCTAATTTGCACAAGCCTATGAAAGAGGATAGCCCTATATTACAAAAGATAAATGGTAAAACAAAACGAAATAGAAAAGCAAGAGAAAGAAGAAAAAGAAGACAAGAATATGCTATAAACCTTGCCTCTCAACAAGAAAACATCAATCCTAATATTCAATCAAACAAAGATGATCGTAACAATGAACAACATAATGAGAAAGATATCAATATGGCTATGGTACCATATGTCCCACTGTCCTCCAACATTAGGGAGTGGGAAGATGACAATGATGATTTACTTATAGATAACTTCTAGCCCGAAAGGGGCCCTACAGGTAAGTATCTCTAACCCTTTATCTCTCTCGTGATTTGCTTCCCCCGTGATGTGTTATATGTTGTTTAGGCCTCCTGGGATGACCTCGGATTCTCCCGTAAGGTTCGGGATACCAGGAGACCGCCTCTGTTGTGACGTTTTTCTATTTGTATTATCATTCTTCTGTATTGCCTCTCTGATTTCATTGTTGTGTGTTGTGTCTTATGGACATAGCATCATGGTTGGTGACTTGGGGCCACCCTCCTACATGACTATCCCTAAGACACTTGTTTTCTCTTCTCTTATTTATTGTTTCCCTTCCTCTAGTGTTTCCACCTAGCGAGCGGATGACGACAAACATTCATACTGATGCGGACCTAGTGTCCCTTTTGAGAGCAATCAAACAATGGACTATAGTTCCTAATATGACGATGGGGTTGTATATCTTATCTGACGCTTGGCTAGTGGAAGCACTTGTGCTTTCCGCGTAGTGAATTTCATGATGTTTCTGTCGCATTTACAAACCTTAACAATACTGGTGCTCTATGCACCTTTGTTTGCCTTTGAATCTAGCCTTGGCGGTACTCAATTCAAAGAGCTTCATGATATAGCCCTACGGTTATCTTTGAACACCGAATTCGTTGTATAACCTTGGCTCTTTATGTGGTTAATCATATGCATTGATGTTGTTGTTTATCATGATGTTGTAGACACTAACATGTTTCTTGCAGGGATGTGTTTGTGGGAACATTTGGCGATCATAAAGTACACGTCACCTCTGGGGGGCATGGGCTTTGTGAAATTCAGTGTTCCCTTGTGTGTTTTCTTCCTACCTTAACGTGCTTGATATCAACAATTGATATCAACCACCTTAAGGTGTGGGCATATATAAGGTAAGTTGTCTATTATAGATGTTAGCAATGTGTTTGACCTTAGATGTAGAGACTTGCGCCCCAGGGTAGTGCATCGTGCATCCTGAGTTTGTTTGCAATCAATCAATCAATCATGTAAGCCCTCTACGGAGGAAGGGATGGTGTATTTCTCAGAGCAGATTGCATCATCCTGTCATTTTCAAAAGTCCTTTGCGAAGGCGGGGAGCAGTTATGTGACTAACTCAACCCTTAAGCATGTCTTCGGTGATTGTTGTGGTGAAGCCCAATCATTGGCGTGTGCCTGTAATGTGCCTAAGATGGTGTTGGACCTAGAAATAGGTACACTCCATCCCTTGTCTGTCGTGTTTTCTCCGTGTCTTCAAGTGTGTGTTTTGGCGTGCTTGTTTTGTATGGCGTGTTTGTTTCCCCATATGCAGAGACTAGTGCCTTTGAGTAGTGCTTCATGCATTTTGGGAGGTTTTGTGTGTATTGCGTGTGTATTGCCCTATATATACAGAGACCAACTCCCCTAAGTAGTGCTTCATGTATTATGGGAGCTTTGTTTACTTTCCAGTACTTGCATTCGCATTTCATATATATGAGAAAAAGAAAAGAAAATATATCATTTCTATCTTCCATGCGTTAATGTGTCTTCTATGCATTGACTGTCTGATCTATGTTCTACGTGACTGTAACTATCTTCTCTATGTTTTGTGTGCCTATTACTATCTTCTATGTGATTGGCGTGTCTTCTCCGTGCTTGGTGTGTTTGTTGTGTTTTTGACCTTACTTTAATGCATGTATTGGCCTTGCATTTATACATACATTAAAGTGGGGGCTAAATGTAACGTCGAAAAATGTCCCCTTGGGGGCTTTTCCCTCATAAGGTTTAGCTCCTAGGTCTTTAGAGTGCATTTAGGATATTTTAGTTCATATTTTAGCATCCCGATGGAATGAGACCTGGGTTTCATGGCAAATGGGACCTAGAAGGACCCCTTGAGCTGTACCCTGCCTAAAATAGGGGGGAGGACTTAGGTGCTCATGCCCTAGTCCTGCCCTATTTTAGGGCAGCCCCAATTTTTGGCTATCAGTTTATGACCGTTAGTTGGTTCTTTTGCCGACATGGTAAAGTTTGATTTTTTAAAATCTTGGCGGGAATGCTTGTAGGTGCATATATAAGCATGTTTAAGAATTCATTTGTAAACTAGATGATTACTAGCAAGCTATTGTGTTCTCAAGGTGATTCAAGGCTTTCATTGTATTGTAAGAGCAGACTTGTTTGTTTATGTGTTTGTATTTGCAGATCTGAGCATTCATCTCCTCATGGAATGAAGAGCATCTTCCTCCCATGAGATCTTCACTACAAGGTGATATCATTATTCTTTTTATCATTGTTTCATTTGGATTTGGCCTCTGCCTCACAAGGGCATGCTCTCTCTATCTGACAATGGTGTTTGGAGACTTAGGTGTCCTCCAGGGCTTGACTGAGGCAAGCCTCTAAACACCACAACCCCCAAACCAAGTTTTGTGATTGTAGGTTACAGGTGTTGCATTTGGGAAAAGTCGAGTTGTAGGAAGGATTAGCAGGCATCAAGGATTTAGGATTTGAAGAAAGGTCGAACAAAGGAACACTTCTAGGACTAGGGTGCCCGCAACAGTATCCTCCATAGATAGATCTCAGGAAACAGAAATTACAAGGCTGATCAGTGTCAGAAGGAGGTCCAGATTCCTTGAAAAAGTAGGTACCTTGGACTTGGGCACTCACACCTTAGTCCCCGACTATTCCGCCTCAGAACCCCAAAAATAGGTACTTTGTGTTATGTTACTCCCGTCTATAAGAGCTTTTTCTGTTATTCGTCAATTTGTTGTCGTATTTGCATAATTAGGGTTTTAATGGTCAATTGGACATAGGAGAAGGAAAAATCGATAATTAATTCCCTAATCCAAGTTTCCCTACATCTCACAGCAACCTAGGGTATGATAGTGTATTGCCACTCGACCCTAGGTCCTTGAATGTTAAGGGTGAAAGGAGGATTTAAACATCTAACAACCTAAATATTAAACAAATCCAATTTTACCCTAAACATGAGAAAGCAACAATCTATTGCCACCCCAACTGCATCTGAGGATTCTAAGCCTAAGGGGTCAAAAGCTTCCTCACCATTGCATGAAATGTCACCACTGTCTCCCCCAAGGCAAGTAGCTCCATAAGTAATTGAGGTGGATTCACCTTCAAGACAGCCACTACCAAAGAAGCAAAAGGTTGAACAAAGCAGCTTGGTGGATTATCTAGATGACTCAAATGATGATATCATTGTCACTGAGGAGGATATGAGATAGGGAATGCCCTCTCCCCCTAGGGAGATAATAGAACCAAAAAGTAGCCTCAGGTTGGGCAAGGCAGACCTCAGGGGGATGAGCAACACAGATGACCTTAGGGAGGAATCTTGCAAGACCTTCATGACAGATGATTCATTTGTCTAGACCCCTACTTTTAGAGAGTTTGCTTGGAGGGCAAGGAGAGATGAATATGTTGATAATGTTGCCAAAAAGAGAAGCTTGCACCTTGAATTACCAGAAGCAGTTATTTAGGCTAAGGTTAGAAAGGAAATGAAAGAATAGTTTCAGAAGATAACAACTAAAAAAGGTAGAGACTTGGTGAAGGAAAGTAGTATTTTATTGCTACCAGAGTGGGATTTAGCCTTAATAATTGCTTTTCACACAGTGTGGAGGCATGACAAACCATTGTATGAAACAAAGGAGGAAGCAAAATTGTCTTTGCAAGGGTGTGCTTTCAGCGAAGAATGGGAAACACTTGCTATTTGGGCATTGGCCCCAGGTGCAAGGAAACCTACAGTTGCTAAGCCTACTCCAAACATAAGTGGAGGCCTATTATTAAGAGAGTGTTTGATACCCCAGCAATTGAGGCAACAAACATGTCAATGAACATTGCCAAATTCACAAAGGCAACAATAGAGAATATCACTGAGGAAAGAGATCAATATAGAACCAAGTATAATGACATGGTTGTAGAGTATAATGAGATTCAACAAAAGGTTGCCAAGTTGGAAACTGAAGTGGCATTGTTAAAGAAACAATTGCAAAATATGCATGCTCATGCCCCAACATAGATTGACTCTGCTGTCCTTCCAAAAGTTTCAATGGAAATCATTCCTTACAATCTTGGAGATGCACCCCTACCCCTTGCAGTTCAGGAGCCAAGCACATCAAGTGCAACTCCATCAAGTGAGCCTATTAAAGAGGAATTATTGGATCAAACTGAGGCATACAAGAAATTGATGTCACAAGTCAATGAATCACTTTATTCAAGTAATATGAAGATTGTAACTATAGTTCTTGAACACTTGAATAAAGGGATTGATAGGAGATTAATTAGCATTCATTCAAATTATTCTTTTATGTTTGATGCCATAAGGGATTTTGATAAGAATAAGGATGTTGTAACATCATTAATGGATACATGGATCCCTAGAGCCTAGGCATTAAGAGGCATGGCAATTGCAACCAAGCATGTCAAGGATGCACCTCCTAACATTGTCCCAACTCTCAGGCTTGTAAATTCAATTAAGGATTTTCAAGGGTTGGTAGGTTCTTTGGAAATAAATATCAGGGAGCTTGTCAAAGAGTTTGATGAATGGAATTTCAGTCTGCTTCATATTATTTTGAGTGAAAATGGTGGGGTTAAACCTCTACAATTGTGGAAGGACTAGGCAAAACAAATAATATCTACTCAAGTTAAGCTCATTTGTGACACTGTTGATTTAGATATGTTGAGAAGCAGCATGGATAAACTGATTCACACTGGCATTTTCTTAGAGGAATTTGACAAGGATGCTAATCAAGTGGTTATCAAGTACACACCCTACAAGACCAAAGCAGACAAACTTGTCAATTTAATTTGGCCAACAGAGGAGGAGTATCAGCTATGGAGGTCCAACTATGTTGACACTTTAGATTTCTAAAGTGCTGAAGTATATGTAAATGTTAATGTTTTGGTGATTATTGTATTATTCATTTATTGAATATATTTGATCTGAGATGATTTTGTTGAAATTAGAAAAAAAAAATTACTCCCTTTTTTTATAGTATTTATTATTAGTTTATTGTATATAAAATTGGTCAGATCTTACATATCAATTTACAAATATTGTGCTCCTTTTAATTCAAAATTGGTGACATGTGTCATAGATTGCATACATGGAACATAGTTTGAAACTCTATTAAGTATTATCTATATACTTAAGTCAAATCAAGTATAAATGTTTGCATGTAGATTAAATTCACTTGAACAAATACATCATATCACTTAAATATTGGTATGCTTGGAAAGATATCCAAAAGCTTTGAAGCCAAGCGCCATTAATGAAGCCCGACTCTATTTAATGGAGCCCAAAAACACTTTCTCATACCAAATATTGAATCTAGCTTAACAAAGAAAATGGATATGCCAATTTGCCTTATAGCGCTGCAAAGGCAAATTGCTTTCTTGGGATTCATCAAAAACTCGAGGCTTAAAGCGATAACCTCATAGAATTGCCTGTTTGCGCTTCCTGAAGTTGGAAACCATGAAAATGGTGCTTGGGAGGGATTTCTTAATAGACATAAACATATACAAAGTGAATTCTGGCATAGCTTCTTGGTTCTTGGCATCATTGCCGGACCTTGGAGGTGTGAAGGTGGATATTCTCATTCTGTTGCGAGAAATTTTTAAGCCAGATTTTCTGGGTAATGATTTGGAGGTGGTAATTGGGGTAGAGATGGGTGTGGGGATTCCATAGTCTTCTGACCTATCATTGGTGGTTTTTGGGGCAGAGATGGGTGTGGTGGTTCCGTGGCTTCCCTTTCTTCTCAACATGATAGATGGGGCTCTCGCCTGCCACCATCACTAGGCCACCATCGGTCAGAATTTTCTAAGGTGTACTCGAGCTCTCAACATGAAGCTGAATATGGAATGGGTGCTGCGCTTCGCAGACCTAGTGGAAACATGCGATTTCTATGGTTTCCTTTAACTAGTGTTTTGATTTTTGCAATGTAATTTTGATGTAATAGATGTAATCCATGGATTTTTTTTGTAAGAATATGCCAGGGGCATAGCTATTCCCCAACTATAAGAATTTTTTGAATTAATATCAATTGAATACTCACTTTCAGGGCTTAAATTTGACAGTTGTATAGTTGTATTTAGGCATTTTTGCTGTAAAATACAATTAAAATTTTAAAAAGACTATCATATGAAAGGAGAGATTTTGGACAAACTATCAAAATTTATATAGGATTATGCTTATATATATGGTTTGAGGTTACTATATAATCTACTTATACTAATGTATGCCATAGTATTTTAAAGGCAACATTGAATAGATTACTGTCATAAGAAAATTGCTTGACAGGCAAGGTCGACTGCCAAATTTAAGCCCTGCGGGCCGCTTTGCAGATTTAAAACATAAAAAATATTTGCTTGTAGATTTAAAACATAAATCAATACAAATGAAAAAAGAAAGTTGCCAGCAAATTGACAAATTACATTATAAATTGTTTATATCATAAATTACTTGACCGTTCGATGAACATTTGATGGATGGTTATAGTTGCATTCCGGAATGAAATGTACAGAGCGCTAGGCGTGCGAACTTAAATCTCCAGAATCACCCTGTAACTGTTAGATTTACAAAGATCAACAGTTTAGAAATTGATGTGAGCTGTCAATGCAGGACAGCTATCGGCCATATACTAATTGTGTAGTCCGGAAGCAACATGTTGACTTGACATTTCATTCACTTTAATGTTTTTTTACTTTATAAAAAAAAAAACTTTCTACTGCTAAGTGATTTTATTTTTAAGTGAGAGGGTCAGCACACGGGGAGATTTCAAATTGCTAATTGTAGTGCACCAAGGCTATTTCAGATTGCTCATTGCAATGCCACTTCCAACAAAGCTGGTATGACAAAATATATAATTCCTAGGCTACGTTTCATCATTTCTTAAAATCTTATTTTGTCAAACTTTTTTCTTAAAATCTTATTTTGTCAAACTTTGGGTTTAGTGTTGAGAGACTTAAGAAAAATTAAGGAGGACTTAAGAAGAGGGAATTCATAATTTCACACTATATAAGCATGTCTACCACCATTAGCAGACCAGACAATGTTTTTGGGAAAGGCCGAGCAAGTTCCGATAGAAAAATAGATTACTCTAGATTGCTTAAAACCTCAGGTTTGACTAATGAATACCATGATATTTATGATCCTAACATCTATGGTAAACATACCTCAGAACTTAGATTTTCATGTGAGAATAAGGCTAGCAAGAAAAAGCAAGTTAATAGTATCAATGCACCGTGGGTAACTAGATTAGGGTGCATGATGTTACATGAGGTTTTCCCTTGTCCAGAATTTATCATGCTATGTGCCCACAATTATGATGATAACAAAAGAGCAATTGTAAATAAGGATATGAAAGAAGAAATTTTATCCATTAATGCAGAAGAATATGGAAAAGTGTTGGGGTTTACAACCGAAGAATTTGGAGACGTCCACATTGACCTAGAAAAGCTTGCTAGTGATTATGAAGCAGCGGATGAAAGGGACAAAAATGTTTTCCTAAATAAAATAGTTCAAGAAAAAAACAAGTTGAAAAGTAACCATAAGCCTCCTTATCCTTTGCAAATTTTTAAATCATGGGTTTAGGATACTATTTCCATGCTAGCATTTTGCCTCAAACTGGATAGCAATTGGGAAGTGGATGCAAGCCTCCTTGAAATAGTATATAATATCCATTATGGTATTGGTGTACATGTCAAATATAAATTTATTGAGAACATTGTAGAATCCATGCATAAACAATTTTTAATGATTAAAGGAGGTTCCACCAAGACATTTAGGTTCACAACCTACTTGTGCTATTTTTTTCTATTCAAATTTAGTGGAATGTTTCAGACCAATAAGCTTCAGATTCAGCCCTATAGTAATGCTGAGGAAAAGAAAATAGCTCTAGAATATGATTGGACCACTAAGATAAGGATGCATGATTCTTGAAGGAACTACAATCATTTTGTAGACTACTTTTTGGCTCCATTGCATCAAGCAATTACAAATAGTCTAATGCCTAGATTGCCTATATCATGTAGAGATTTCATTCAACTAGGAAAAGAAATACAATTGGATGATTGGTACTTATTGGAAGAATATATTGTGCTAAGATTTTATGGATCAGGAGTAGAGCCATACAAACTTCTAATACATGTGACAGAAAGGGTTTTTGCATTGGAATATGTATGACAGATGCAGAGTACTGATGAACTACACTTTGTCGGTCAGCAAAAGAAGACCTTATTTCCTTCTTTACTTGTTTCATGTGGAGGGTTCACATTGGAGAGAAAAGCATTTAAGGTGGCACATGATCTTTTGAAATTTTTTAATTTTGATACTATCTATCACTGGTAGCATGATCCATGTGAGACCATTAAAACAATGATTGTAGCCAATAGGAATGCTGCAAGTAGAATTCAACATCAAAGTAAACTCTTGCTTGAAAACTTGAGAAACAAGGATTCGTGGGATGAGGTCAAAATAGCAATGGAGAAAATTGCTACTGAGAAAGGTATTTCTTTTGAACAATTATCAGCAGAAGTTATGGCATTGCACTAAAATACAGGAGCACTAGCAGAGAATGAAATCGGGAGGTACAACAATTTTTATGGAAAAAGTGATAAACCATCTATTAGAGCAAAAATGCTAGATTCTCTAGATGAGTCTATTACAAACAAATATTGGTCACGATAAAAAAAATACTGCATTTTGGTCTGAGGAAGGAGCTAGGTGAACCAAGAACTGTTGTAGAGTATGGAGAAATCGATGAAGATGAAGAGTTTAGCAAATTGTGGAATATAGAGCATCCCAATGAACATGAAGATGAAGAAACTAATAGTGATGATGAAACTGATGATGATAGGGATGAACAAAGCAATTTCAAACCTGGTTTAAGTCAGGCGACAAAAGAAGCATATAGTTCAGGAGCAACCATAGCTAAAAATATGAGTTATCATGGTGGTGGTTTGGGGTCCCAAGGACAAGGCATTTAGAACCTAATAGATTTAGTCACCAGAAAACCAGTTGATAAACGAGGACTTGGAACTGAATCAACTGATAAAATAGACCAAGGGCATACAAGTACAGTTGAGAGAATTTATTTTGTTATAGTTTCAAATCCTAATCCTCATGGTCAGATGCAATCACAACTTGGACATGCCCATGGTGGAGAGCCTAGTGCGACTGGCACTACCACTAGTGGAGAACTTAGTCAACATGTGCTACAACAATAGGTCCAACAACAAATTACACACAAGAGGACACCAATACAATATACCACACAAACACTCAGTGATCAAGGGATACAGAAGAGACAAAGGATTATGACAGGTCCAAGTCCAACTACAAGTTCCACCACAAAGGAGTTATTTCCAAGAACTCCCCCAGTTAGAGTGGCTGCAACAAAAATTGCAAGTACTCCTATTCCTTCACCATTCAAGAATTCCCTTATTCCTGTGTCCCCAGGTTTTGATTACATTCAAGAGTTTAAAAAGAAATAAGAACTGTATAAAAAAGAAAAGAAGCAACTGATGGAGAGTGTGTCTGTTGTAACTTCAGAGCCTGCAACAACCATGATATTACCCACATTTGACAAAAATTCAAAAATCATGGAGTACATAATTGTTGTTCCCACAGTTCAAAATAAACCAGAAAATTAGATGGATCGATCTAAATTTTAGGTGAGCAGTTTGCAATTTTATTTTTCTGGATTAAAAAATACTAACAAAATTAATATATCAAAGAAGAATAATGAATTGGTGTACGCATCATTGCTAAAGCATGATAGAGAGAAAAAAAGTTGTAGAATCAAATAGAAAAATTGCAGGCAAACTTAGTAAATGAGAAAGCAAAGAGGAAAACAACAAATAACAAGAGCAATGAATTAGAAAAAAGAATTAAAAAATTTGCCTCTCCATCAACAAGCAAAGAGGATAAACAAATAGAGGTGGAATTGAATGGACTAAAGTAAAGGTTAGATGAGAGAAAAAAGAAATATGATGAGGAAAAATCCACTTCAGAAAAATTAAGACAGAGCATTGGGAAAGAAAATGAACAGTGGGAACAAAAATTAGAGAAAAAGAGAAAAAAATGAAACATTGGTCGCAGAGCTTATGGAAGCAAAAAATGAAGTAAAATCTTGTCAAAATAAGTTAACTGAATTTTGTAGACAAACAATGAGACACATGAAACAAAAGATCTGGGAGGAAATAATGTAGAGGATTGATCATTTGTGTGAATTGTTTCAATCGATTGATGCCATGAGACTACATCATAATAAGCTAAGCAAATATTTAATGGACAAAAAAAATGTGCAACTGTAGGCAGAAGAGAAATTTGCAAATCAAGTTCTAGAAATAGTCTACAAAGCCAGTGATAATGAATTGATTTCAAAAGGCATTACTAATCGGATTGAAGCCTTAATAAAGGTGACATCTATCATTCAAAAGTGTTCAAAAATGTGTGAAACAACATAATTTGTGATTGAGGCTACAACAAAGATTAAGGAGGATGAAAAGGTAAGGAACTTGACAAAGCTTGGTTTGCCACAGGCTTTTGAAACAAATGAGTGATTCATTGGAAAGGATAATTTCAGAAAGAAGATGGAGGATGCAAGGAAGATTGATTTGGATTAGTTTCCTCAAAACCTAGATGAGGTGAACTTTTTGGATTGCATCAAACCATTGATAATCTTCAATGTATCTTTGGCTGAAATATTCAAGTCAGGATCCAAAGTGAAATTTGATCATACATTGTTAACAAAAATTCAAGTCAGACAACATCAGCTAGAAGAAATGATAATTCCACCACCTGAACATTGGAATTCGCTAAAAAAGTTGTTAGAATGATTTGATATTGATAATATGAGTTTCCAAGTTCCAACTCAACTCTGTGCAGAGTTGTCTTTGAGCAAGATTTTGCATTGCCTCTATGTATTCCTTCATTTGAAAATTAATAGAAAACTCAAATTCAGTAATGTGTTGATGTTCAATTATTTGTATTATTTATTTTATCAATTGAGTAAAAACTCTGGTTTCAACTACTAGATACACATTCAACGATTGTTGATGTTCATTGTTCTATATGCTACTATTGTTAATATGTTAAGCTAATGTTATTTACCATTTCAAATGTTTTATTCACATGCCATTTCCATTGAGACTGCCCGCTATCCCTCTAGCTTCAGCAGTGTTTAGATCTATGACATTGAGGTAGCGGGGAACGGTACGGATTAAGTCTGGGCCCATCAACTTGCATGCTATTTAACCTCCTTAGTCATCTGCCTAGCAACTTAACTTTCTTTTATCATCAGACGGTTAAGATTAAAACATCTTACCGCATATTTTCCCATGTGCTTTATAATTCCTTTAAGTAGCTCACTATTTAAAAACCCAATGCAACTCCTTTGAAATATTTTTTAAAAAATCATGTCATGTCTTCTAAAGTCTCTTTAATGGTCCAGATGAAGACACACGTCATCTCCTCGCTATCCCTCTAAGAGATGAAATCTTTTGGTGGGCCCCCCGCGGGCTAGCGGGGAGCGATCCAGATTGACTCTAAAGATGTTGATTTTCAATGCTTTGATGTTCAACACCTATAGTGGACAATGGGTCCCACTTTGACAGGCAACATGTGTCACTAGCTCGCTATCCCTCTGGATTTCTTAAAACATTATTTTATTCAAGCAGGCTGGCAGGAAGCGGCCAAGATTCAATCTACGAGATCCAACGGCTCTCATTAATGTTCAAATATGCACATGTGAATTGTTTGTGACTTAAAAGAAGACATCCCTAGGTTGACGGGACAAAGGGACTTAATTCACATAAAACTTGGGTGTCAAGACTTAAGATAAAAGATGAAATATTTAACCCCTTTAAACATTTTGATAGATAATGTTCCCAACCAAGCGATGACCGATGAGACAAGGCAAAGGGGCCGGTAATACTGACGGGTTTGATGGCTTAAGTGTGAACTTGGATGACCGGGAACCAGTGGTAACAAGTCAACTTAAAATTATAACACAAAAGGCTAAAAGGTTAGGTTTATGTATGAAATGAAGACAAACTTTAAACTAGCAGATCAAATGGTCTGTTGTAGGAGTATATTTCATTTTCTAACTCAGTTGCGAATAAGGCACTGATCAAAATAATTCATAAACTGTGAAAAATGATGCAGAATCACATATCAAATCAAAAACCAAAATTCTACTTTACTGAATTTTTTTTATGTTTTATGCACAAATCAACTTTAGCAAGGAAATATTAAGCATTGAGTTGAATGATGAATCACTGAGTACTCGTAAAACTTATCAGCATGACACAATTAAAATATGAAATAATTAATAATATGTTAATGTATTCAATTTGATTTACAATTTCAAGGAATACAATATAAAATACCATCAACTACAGTTTTGGAATATGGTTCATGAAATGCAGTATAAATACCTAAAAACTACTAATTCACTTCCATTTCCCAAATTGAGTCAGGGCCCTCAAACTGACATTCAGATAAAGAAAAAGAGTCATCTTGATTCAGAGTCTGGTCTTCATTTTCTTCATCTTGATTCTGAGTCTCAAAGTCAAATTCATCAGTCATTGAGTGACTATCATTTGTCCCACCACCACCAACGTTTGAACTTGAAGTGTTGCACAACCCTCTTCTTTCGCATATGGACTTCCATACTGTAAGTGCCCTTTCATAAGGAATTTTTTTTGCATTATACACACTTCCTAACACCCTCAAGCAATTTTCCAAATTCTTGTCTAGTTTGTTTCTTATCTTTGATTTCAAAAATCCCAATGCACTGAAAACTCTCTCATCTTCCACCGAACCCAATATCATTGTTTGACATAAATCAGCAAGTTTGAAATATT
Organism: Cunninghamia lanceolata; assembly: GCA_027924645.1. NCBI lineage: Eukaryota > Viridiplantae > Streptophyta > Pinopsida > Cupressales > Cupressaceae > Cunninghamia > Cunninghamia lanceolata. The sequence continues at coordinate 1,725,882 of BSBN01000070.1, forward strand.
CTGATATCAAATCATGCAATATTTCACTCTGACCCAAGTTTTTCCAAGCCTTTGTTATTGATCCCGCTTCAAAGGGATTCTCCATGGCATTAAACTGGTCTATTATACTTCTTGCAAACCGACTACATTGTCCTCTAAGCTTATTCCCATCTATTATTCCTTCTATTGTTTGTCCATTGCATTCTGTACTTTTCAAAAAGTATGAGGTCAAGGTAGTTACTTTTTGATGAAAAAATCTTGGGCTATCTCGGTGGCCTTGAACCCAAAATTGATGATACATAATAGACATAGCATCAAGTATTTCTTCTTGAGGGAATCAATTATAAATCTCTGTTGAAAGATTGCTTGCAATTTCCTTCAAATTATTACTAACAGATTCAACAATGCCATCAAAATCTTCCTTTCTAACAGGTACTTCTCTAATAGAGCACATGATCGTCTTACAATGGTGCATTGGTATCTCAAATCCACGTACAAAGGCACGTAACTCCCTACTTGCATTAAATTGTAAATAATTTTTAGAATGATTCAAATCTGTAATTATCTGCCACCTATAAAAATTTGGGCTTTGAGAAGTTAGATCTAGATATAGCTTATCGAGGGCCATGCATGTCATTCTATGTAGTTTGGTATACTCATAGATATACATAGTTCTATCTTGGGCTTTCTTCACAAGATTGTTCATTTCATCCAGCATGGGGAGAAGTCTAGCTAATGTTAAGAGTGTCTCTTGTATACACCTAAAAATGCCTCATGTCAAATTAAATAAATATTTTAATTCTTATTTCATCTATCAATTAAATAAATATTCTAATTTATTTAATTGGTTCATTACCCCAAAAATTAAATAAAAATCAATTTATTTAATTAAATCATCAAAATTCTTCTAATGTCTCATCTAATTAAATAATCCTAAATTATTTAATTAATCCCAAATTCCTCTATTCCAAAGTCCTAAATTCCATAATTCCACATCACCTCATCCATGTCATTCTTCAATCTCACCATGTTGCACACATAATTAAAAAAATTTAATATTTAATTAGCTAATATCCCCTCACCCACATGTCCTATTTATCCTCCAGTCAAATAAGTTATTTGATTAATCAATTGAGTTCACTGGTCAATCAATTCAGTCAACTCTCCAATCAACCCAGTCATTTGATCAATCTATCTAGTTAACTCTCTAATCAGATCTGTTAACTCCCATAACTCACGAAAGGAGCTTGGACACTTGTCCTCTTCTAATTTGTGCACATTCCCTCAAGCTTTCTCAATTGTACACATCATAGACAAATTCCTCCAGTCATGGATCTATTGACACTTAGACTTGGTCTCTCCTCAGCCTATATAAGTAAGGTCCTCACACCCATTTCACATCCATATAAGCTTTGACAATCGTACTCTGCAGAAATCCTACCAGCGTACCTTTGGCAAAGTATCCTCATTGCATTTACATAACCTCATTATCATCATAATCATCCAATCATGTCTCCATATCTTCATCATCCATTTTCATTAGAGTTGCATTGTTAGTTTAATCTCCATTGCATAACCCAATCATAGCCATTCTCCTATTGTCATCTTCAATAGTAAAGAAGTACACCTTATGAGAGCTAAAATCATACACAAGATTGATATGAGATAGGCAACAATGGAAGTTACGAGGTAAATAAGATCTACGAATGTAATAACTTTGTTTGTTGTATTTGCATCAATTTCATTGAGTTATTGGATATTTAGTTGTTTAATACTATTGTTCATATTTCCTCTAACATTTTTGGTGCCCACCATGGGGCCACTGCCCCATTTTTAACCTCCATTTGAGTTTTTGGTTGAGTTGCAGGCGTGATAGGTCATTCTGGTGCATTTGATTTCTAGTTCTGCACATTCGTGGAGAAATACCAGTCCTGCACATTTAAAACACTTCTTTCTGCGCATTTGTCTTTCTACGCATATAACTCATCTTTCTGCACATCTGACACTTCTTTCTGTGAATTTGTCTTTCTGCGCATATAACTCATCTTTCTGCACATCTGACACTTCTTTTTGCGCATCCATCTTTCTGCGCATATGATACTTCTTTCTATGCATATGAAATTTGTCAGTTTTTAGGGGTTTTTTGATAAATTTTGTTGCTAACTTGGATTGCAGGTATTTTCAATCATCAATGGAGGCCATTAACATAATGTTCTTGCAGATTTAAGAGCTAGTTTAAGCATTTCTAGTTGCATCTTGCATACAAAATATTCAATCTAGTTTAATTAGGAGGAGTAAACCATTGTTCATTCAACTTGCATTATAAATCTTCATCTAGTTTAAATTAGGAGGAGTAAATCATTGCTCATACAAATTGCATACAAATTTCACATAGTCCCAACTAGGTGGTTAAAAGTGAACAAATCACTACAACAAATCCCTGTGATTAGCTCCCTTTTTTGCTTCCACCCACTATTTTAATGTATTTTTCTCCAATTTTTTGAAAAAGTCGATGCTATTTATCAGGATGGCACTAATTTTGGCTTTTTTTGCACCGATCAGATCAAGTAGGCACTAATTCAGGTGCTAATCAACGCCCAATTTAGCACCTACTTTTACGCCTACTTTAGCACCTAATTTAACGTCTACTTTAGCGCCTAATTTAGTACCTACTTAACCCCTATTTTAGTGCCTACTTTAGCACCTGTTTTAGCGCCTAACTTAGCACATAGTTTAGCACCAAATGTAGCGCCTAATTTGGCTCCTAATATATGGTTACTTGGGTTTAGGAGTATTGTTTAGGGTTTAGGGTTTATGGTTCTGGGGTTAGGGGTTAAGGTTTAGAGGTTTAGGGTTTAGGGTTTAGAGAGAGATAGGGGACCAATAGGGAAATATAGAGGAGATCGAGGGGAGAGATAGGGAGATAGAGAGTGAGGGATATGGCCAGAGAGATAGGGAGAGAGATTGAGAGGTAGACAAAGGCGATAGGGAGATAGAGGTTTACGATTACTTGGGTTTAGTGGTTTAGGGTTTCTCAGGTTTAGGGGTTAGGATTTAGGGGCATTATAATTTAGGGTTTAGGGTTTATTGTTTAGGGGTTAGGGGTTCAGGTTTAGAGGTTTAGGGTTTAGGGTTTATATAGAGAGAGGAGTGATAGGGAGATATAGAGGAGATTATGGAGAGAGATAGGGAGATAGAGAATGAGGCACATGGCTAGGGACATAGAGAGAGATTATTGAGAGGTAGAGGGAAGATAGAGATAGGGAGATAGGGGAGAGATAGGGAGATAGACTAGGTTTAGAGTTTCTTGGATTTAGGGTTTAGGGGTTTGTGGTTTAGGGTTGCTTGGGTTTGGAGATAGTTAGAGATAGAGGAGACATAGATTGGAGAGATAGGGAGATAGAGAGTGAGCGAGATATCCAGAGAGATAGGGAGAAGGATTGAGAGGTAGACTAGGGATGATAGAGATAGGGAGATAGGGGTTTAGGGTTTCTCGGGTTTAGGGTTTAGGGGTTAAGGTTTAAGAGCATTATTTAAGGTTACAGTTAATTAGTGTTTAGGGGTTTAGGGTTTAGTCTTTAGAGAGAGGACCAATAGGGAGATATAGAGAGTGAGGTACATGGCCAGAGACATAGCCAGAAGAGATAGGGATATGGAGAGTGAGGGACATGGCTAGAGACATAGGGAGAGAGATTGAGAGGTAGAGGAACAATAGAGATAGGGAGATAGGGAGATAGAGGTTTAGGGTTTCTTGGGTTTAGTGTTTAGGGTTTAGGGGTTTACCATGGTTTAGGATTTAGGAGTTTAGGGTTTAGGGGTTAGGGCTCAGGGCTTAGGGGCATTATTTAGGGTTTATATATGTTTTAGGGGTTAGGGGTTAGGGTTTAGGGTTTAGGGGAATTATTTAAGGTTTAGAGGTTTAGGGTCGCTCAGGTTTAGGGTTTAGGGGCATTATTTAGGGTTTACAGTTGCATGTCAAAAGAAGTCTTTCTCTCTCTCTAGATCCCTCAACCTTAAATAATGCCCCTAATCCCTAACCCCTAACCCCTAAACCCTAAATGGCCTAAGCAACCCTAAACCTCTATCTCCCTATCTCTCCCTTATCTCCCTCGACTCTCTATCATCCCTCTACCTCTCAATCTCTCTCCCTATCTCTCTAGACATCTCACTCACTCTCTATCTCCCTATCTCTCCCTCTGTCTCCTCTATCTCTCCCAATCTATCTCCTCTCTAGTCTCTCTACCTATCTATCTCTCCCTATCTCTTGCCTCTCTAGACATCTCTCTAGTCACTCTCTATCTCCCTATCTCTCCCCTCTGTCTCCTCTATCTCTCCCTATCTGTCTCCTCTCTATCTCTCTCTACCTAGCTATCTCTGCCTATCTCTCTATCTCTTGCCTCTCTCCCCCTATCATTCGACCTATATCTTCCTATCTCTCCCTTAATCTATTAATTCTCCCCCTCCCTTATCGATGAAGGAAATGTACAAGAAAGCTAGGACTCTCTCTCTCTCTAGTCTCTTCCTCTTTGCCTCTATCCATCTCCCTTATCAACAAAGCAAATGGAAACAAGAGAACTAGGACATGAAAAGAGGGATGAGGATATAAATTGGTAGGATGAAATGGAAACAAGATAAAAACTAAAGTTCATTGGATGGGAAGAATGATGAGAGGAGAGGTGGAAATTAATAGTAAAATAGGGAAAATTTGGTGGGATCTAAAGGGAATTTGGAAAGGAAAAAGAAAAGTAGCTAGGAAAAGGATTTAACTAGGAGGTAGATAGGTCAGAGAGAGAGAGAGAGAGAGAGAGAGAGAGAGAGTTCTTTTTTCATAATGCATTAGTTAATCACACACTTCACATTTGACATCATGCTAAAAAGATCAAATAAGTTTTGTATTTCTTCTCAACTATTTTATTTCTCTATCTTAATTACTTAATATCTCAATATTTTATTCTACTCTCAACTCCTTGTACTTTAAAGTTTAATTAAATCTAGGATTGGACTTAAATCTTCTATTATAGGGTATGATTAATTTCCCTACATTTTTTTGAACTTGCAATTTCCATGCCTATATTTAGGATAAAAAAAGATTGATTTTTTATTTTGAGATTTTTGTGGTTTGCATTTGTTGGAAACAACGCAATGCCTTTATTTTTGCATTCCTAAGAAACATCTAGGATCCTTATTCTTGTATATATTTCCAAAATCCAATTTTGTTTTTCTATTTTAGGAGTAGGGTTTAAAGATTATAGAAAACATTAATCCATTGTTATGTTCTTGTGTTGACCGTTTGTTGCCGGTTGTCATTCCTTTAAGTCACAACCTTAAGTCTTGATGTCTGTGGGTTGACTGGCCCCTTAGCCTAGTCATTACCTATTCCCGCCAATAATTCCTAAAGTCTTATAAAATGAAAATCACACCGTCGTGGAGCATGTCAGGATGATGTCATACCCGACTGTGATAGACCACCACCTGTTTGTGTAACCTTTGCCTGTGAAGTGTCTGCCTCAGCCAATTGTCCACCACCACATGTCAATGTTGAGTGTTTAGATCCAACGGCTGCACGCCAGCGCAGGGGAATCTTCTCAGAAAAATATTCACCATGAGATGGTGAGATAGAGACACGTGGTATCCACCGATTAAAAAGTAAGTGTCATAAAGGCACATGGGCCCTCCTCGACTACGATGCCACAAAGAGGTGACACACGTCCAGTCCATGCTAAAGACTTGGCTCATTCCCATTGAATGATGACTTGTCAACCAAGATGACTAAGATTGTCAAATCTAGTTAGTGAATCAAAGCCGTAGATTTCAAGAAAGGTAACGAAAGATCAATGGTCCATATTAAAAAATACAAACAATGAATATTTTCGAACGACTGTGGCATGAGTAGAGTTATGGTTGCCGTGACCTCCATTAATATATAGAGTGGTATGGGAATTTGATGTTATAACAACATAATTCAAGTTATTTCCTGTCATTCTTCAAGAAGCAATCATATTCAGAGCTGAAGAATCATCAGAACAAGCAAAGAGAAGCAATTCAAAGCCTCTACGACATCCAAAACTAGTAAGTCATTGTCTCTCCCCTGCACTTAGTTTTCTATCTGTAAGAATTTTGTGAAACATTTAGGGCAGCCATTAACCCTAGGTTGCCTGCATAAAATACAAAATGAGTCAGTTTGGTGAACCTTTGACCTCCAAACGTAGCCTTGATGAAGACATCATGATTCAGTGTCCTGGCTTGTCTAAAAGACCTTTGACAAATTTAGGAGAGGTTGCTAGAAATGATAAAATATACGACCTTTGTGTAGACTGTAGAGATGCTAGGCTCCCTATGTCTGCTTGGAGTTTGTTTGAGCATTGGCACAAATGAAGTGACTACAGAGCCCCGATCTGCCATGCTTGGACATTAGACTTGGCCAAATTGATATGCCCTAATGTCTTCATAAACCCAGACTTAGTGAGAGTTGTAGCAACTAGGTATGACCCTAAGACCATGCCTGTCTTGTCTGGAAATGGTAGTGTTATCATTAGATTCACAAAGGCCTACATTGCTACTGTCTTCAATCTTAATTCTATTACTGGTATACCTATAGACTTGAATGCTTTTAGAGAAAAATACAGAGGTCTTAGGTATGCATACAGAGCTTCCAACTTGACCAAGCATAGATTGAAGGGGGTTGATGGAGCTCTGATCAAAATCCCTGTCATAGAAGAGGAACCTCTCTGATGCAGCCTGTTCATGGAATATTTTGTTAAAACTTATCATAGCTTGTGTCATGTGCCCAGGAGAGATGCATCAGGTAGAATGTCGGTGCCTCTAATGATGATGGCAGTATATATCCAAGATTATGAAGCTGACAAGCCATATGATTATGCAGGGTACTTGCCAAAGAAGATGCATGAACAAATGATGGCCATTAAGAACAATATGTATACTCCAGGCCCCCATGTAAGGTTCACTTGGTATTAATTAATGTGCCACATGATTTTGTTTTCTTTGTCTGGCCATTGGGGCAAGGAATTGCATTTGAGAATGACTGATGCAAAAGGTAATGCCATTCCAGTTTAGATGTGGACCTGCATGCTAGACATGCACTTCAAATATGCTAGTTATGTCACCTTTGACTTGGAGCATTTTGTGAGGAAAGTATTGGGATTCCTGGAGCCTACTGCATAAAGGATACCAAAGGAAATTAAGGACTTTCTAAGACCAATGGAGGGAACCCCCCATCTGAATATCAATCACAATTGGGGAGATTGGTTTTTACATGAAAATACAACCTGTATCAGAATCTATGGGTGTGAGGCTCCACCCTATTCCTTACCAAAATTTGTGCCTAGAAGAATAGGATTTATGGAGATCATCAGACAACTGAATGCACTAGATAAGGAACAGTTTAGAAAGTGTAAGAAGGGATCTCTTATCCCAGCATCTCTGAAGCTTCATGATTTTATTATAATTGACAAGAATGGTTTAGACCAGATCAGTTTCATGCTGCAATGTTATATGATGAATATGGAGGCAATAAGGCTCTTTGACCCTGAAGGCTTTATTCATGACACAAGGCATAAAATCAGTAGGCCTGAATATCCACACCATGTCTTGCTTGATTAGGATACTATCAGAAATTTTGAATCAATGCAGTAAGTGTTTTTCTTGAGAAATAAATGGAAATTGATAATGGATGCAGAGAAAAGGAAGAAAAATGCTAACTCTTCATATCAAGGGGCATTCATTGAAATTCAAGATCCCATTGAAAGAATCAAAATGTTCTTTGAAAAGGGAGATGACTTGATTGCTAAGGCACCTGCTAGAGAGGAAAGGCCCACTTATCAATTGAGCAGTTCAAAGGGCAAATATATTAGGAAAAGTTCCCCTAACTCCCCTGATGCCCCTGCCCCAAAAAGAGCAAAGATAATTGATCTTGAGTCAGAAGATAAAATGGAAGTTGTGAATTTGGAGGAAGAGGTGGCAGAGGAACAAGATCCACAACCCCCACATCAATTGCATTCTCCCCCAAGGATAGCACCATATGCCTCCCTAGAGAACAGGTTGATAAGGTCCACAATCAATAATGAGGTGGACACCGAAGATGTGAGGGAAGTGGCATGCAATCAATTTATCTCTAATGATGCATTCATTGCCACCCCAAAATTCAAATCCTTTGTGTTGAGAACAAGGAGTGAAGAGTTCCAGAGAAGGGTAGAAGAAGTAAAAAGTGGTACAAACCCTTCAGAATGTGATGCTATCACAAGGAGGCTTTTGGGTGAGGTGAAAAAGGATATCAGTGCCATGACTCCTGAAGAAGGGAGAGCACTTGTGAAGAAAAGCAAAATATTACTATTGCCACACTGGACATTATTAGATGCTATCGCATTTGATACCATTACCAGGGATGATGCAGATGTAAGTGGAGAACATGCCAAGAGAGCATAGCAGGGTGCTATCTTTGACCCTAAATTTGATACCTTGGTTATCTGGGCATTGGTCCCAAATGATAAGAAACCAAAGGTAGGCTTGGAGGAATTAACTGGTAATGTGCTCATCAAGAGGGTGTCAGACACCCCTGCTCCTCAGGTAGCCAACTTGAATGTACATACATCACATTTTGTAGAGGCAACAACACTTAAATTGCAGAATGATTACAATGAATTATTGGGGAAATACACGAAGGCAATGGCTAGGCTCAATGTCTATGAGAGTCAACATCAATTGGAAGCTGGTCCATCCCAAACTCCCCCAATCATACAGACTGCAAAATCATTGCGAGTGGACACACAACCCCTGCTTCAAGAGATAAAGTAATTGAAAGAAGAGAATAAGAAGTTGAATGAAGGAATGGAAGGTAAAATGAATGATGTGGCCACAAATTTAGTTAAATATAGAGTTAACAAGATATTGGCTAGGTTGGAGGAGACCCATAAGTCTTACTCCCTGTTAAGGATAACACATGAAAAACATGAGTCAAACAAACAGAGACTATCAGCTATGAAGACCAAGTGGCTACCAAGGACTGGGAAAATCAGTGAATTTCTCAGGTGTTCTAGATATGATTCAGAGGCTCCTCCTGAGATGCAGTTGGTAGCGGGAATGTTGGAAAATTTTGAGGAGGTGGTTGTTTATCAACTAAAATTGGATACAATATTAAAGGATGAAATGTAGGCAATTGAAAAGCTGGACAAAAAATGGCTGCCTCATATTTTAGAAGCTGATGGGACTACAAAAGACTTGAATAAGTGGAGGAAGGAAATCATTGATAATGGTAATCAGTTAATTCCATCTTGTTACAACAAAGGAGACCCAACTTAGCATGTGTTAAGTTGGACACTTGAAAGACTGCACATGGTAGACATTACATTTGAATTATTTGGTAAAAGTGTCAAAGGTATCCTAGATGCACAGTATGTCAGCCACAATGGTAAGATAGAAGAAATCATCTCATTTCCTTGGTCAACTGAAAGAACATACGTTGGGTGGGAGGACATATATGGATCTAAATAATGACAACTTGGCTATCATCTTCCAACCACAACAATGTAGATCCCCAGGTAGCTCCTCGTGTTTCTCAAGGCCAAACACTCCTTCCTTTCTATTTCCTTCAGTGCAATTAATGTTTCTTCAATGCCTTTAGGCACTTCTTTGTATTCATTGAATTTGAAAGACAATGTATTAATTGTTGAGGGTACATGTTCCTATTATATAATGGAACTGTATCACTCATTTGTTGTTGTTGAAGACTTGGAAAATTTTAAAGAATTAAGGAAAATGCAAAGCTTTCTGGGCTGTTCTATTATCTTTGCTGTGAATTTATGAGTTGTATGTTCATTTCTCTATCTTAATTACTTAATATCTCAATATTTTACTCTAATGATGAAGAAGAATATTATGATCATGATGTCTTTATTAAAAGTGTTGAAAATGAATAGAAACATGAGATCGTTGATAAATTGAAATATTTGTGCAATCAATTAGCTAATATAGATGATAATATGTCCACTTCATTTTTCATTGACAATCTTACTCAAGTACTTATCACAATTAGATAACATGGCATAGATACAATTAAGGATATATATGAAAAATAATTAAAGATAAACAAACTCCTCATGTGGCAGGCACTGGTCATTCTCTTTTGAAAATCATTCCCTTGTATATATTTTCAAAATCCAATTTTGTTTTTCTGTTTTAGGAGTAGGTTTTAAAGATTTATAAAAAACATTAATCCAAATCATATGCCAAATTGGGTTAAGTGAAATGGATTATTTAATTGACAAAATTACATAAGCTCCTTAACCTGTTCTGAAGTCACCAGCAAACTTGAAAGTAAATTGTCATTGGTGAAACAAGGTAACACCCACCTAGGCTTGAACAGAGCCTAAAGTGTAGAGAATTTTGATTAATCTGAGCAATTCTATTAGTTAGCCAAATTCACATACAAAACCTAATCATAAGATTTGGCATATCTTTAGGGTAACATACATTAGCAACAGAAGCAACTACTCTCAATGTTCGTACTGCTATGTTTACTCATGCTGCTGTGAAGAAGTTAGAACAAAGGCTGCAAGATTATGAGAAAACTCAGAATGTAATGAATGATGAAGTAAACAAATTGTATTTTGAAAATGTGAAATTAAAGAAACAATTGCAAGCTAGAAATGGATAAGAAATAACTCAAATGAAAGTGGATTATGTTTGATTTCTCCTATGATATCCTTTGATTACTAGGGGTAATGCATCAACTTTACTTTGCATCTCATCAATTCTTTTAAGGATGACATCTATGTTGGAAGGATGAACATTAGGAGTTATGATTAAAATGGGAGTGGAAGTGGCAACATGAGATAATACGTGGAGTGTATTTGTTTAGTAACATTATTGCTCAAATTCGTAAAGGTTTGATATAAGTAATTGTGTAGTAAGATTCATATCTTGCCTATCCATATGTGCAACATGTGCATCATGATGAAAAACATCTTCCCCATTAAAATATGTAGTAGTAATCAAATCCTCAATCATAACTTCCTCACAAAATGAGGATTAGGTTGAGACCTTGACATTCAAGAAAAATATAAAGCAATGAAAAGGAAATTGCATCCAAGTAATCCTAATTTTTTCTGCCAACAATTCATACCAAAGATTGAACAATTTAAGGATATTACAATAGGTAATTTGTATCAACACAAATAATATTACTGAAGCATTTCAAAGTTTAGGCCATAAGAATCATCCTTTTTTAAGCATGGATTGCAAATAATTCTAAAAATTTAGAAGTCTTGGTCATTAACATTATTGTTTGCTACAATGCCATCTAGTGTATCATTGTCAATGTTCATATGTTCTTTCAAGTATTTAATACTATCATCATCCTCATCTTGACCTACATCATCTTCATCATCATTGAAATCTAGCTGTAGACCATCTATATTGTTACCAGATGTATTTGGATCATCATTTTTGATACCATCCATATTATTGTCTTCCATAACATCATCCAACTCTAGATTGTTGTCTTCTTGTGCTTGAACATAACCATCTTCAACATCATCATGGATGTCAATTTCTTCGACGTTCTCTAATCCCTCTCTCTCATTTTGTTGGCCATCATTGTTTTGCTTAGTATCCGCTAATGCATCATCAAATACATGCCTTAATCTTGGATCATAATGTATGACAAATATCCATTTCGGTCCAAAATATCTTCATAGAAAAATACCTGCACATGAATGACATACATATATTAGACGTATGGTATAACAATTTTATTTATTAATAAACACATGTATATATTCGCAATAAACTATGAATTAATAGATTAATGATCACTACCGCTTCTTGTTTGAGTTAAAGAAATACCTGCTCACAATGAATTGGTAGAACAGAAGGCTCCTTATCCTCCGGTAGGAAACATGAGGAATCTATAGAAAACAATCCACTATGGGTATCATGTCTTCATGTCCTCTCAAATGCTTCATACCATCTACACTTAAAAATACAACATTAAAAGAGTGGTAATCCAACTCAATAATTTCTTGTATTTTCCCAACATATTGTAGATTCCCTTCAATTATATTCTTATCTTTTGAGCTTGATTGACTGGATTGCTTGAACTCAACCATGATGCCACAATTGAAGGATCATCTCTTTACATCTACACTTTCTACATGATAATGTCGACCATATGCCCACATTGCTGGATATTTCCTCGCTTGTGAAAGACCATTTATTTTAGTGAAAACAAATATAATGAAAAAAATTAAAATAGTTAATAGTGTCAAAACTGTAAGGAAACAACATTTTGTAAAATTCCAACTATACCTTTCTTTCACATCCTCTAGACATGTTGATTTCATCTTCTGTTATGTTTGAATCTATACCTGCATCTTCTATTTGATTTTGAATTTGTTTAGTAACCCATTCTAGTGTGTAATCTTTGCCCCATTCCCCAAGTAGATCAGTAGGAAGTGGAGTATTCCTTGGGTTTGATCTCTTAAATTGTCTCCTTGCTTCTAACACTTCTCTCTTTTTGTCATACAGATCAATCCATTTGTTCATAAAGTCCATGTGGCACAGAATGAACTTGTCGAGTATAGCACTTTTGTCTACACCTATTACATGTCAACATGTTTATTTCAAACTCCAAATGTCATGCTGTTAATTTGACAAATAAATTACAGAGTAAATTAATGATTGCAAGAAAAAAAACTACACTGATCATGAATTTACTTACTAATTTCTACTTGAACACCATTAGATTGTGGTTTTTCTCCATCAATAATATCTGATGCCCGTTCTTCATCCTAGAAGCGTGGCCCATCTTCAAAATCCTTACCAAGGAATTCACACAGAAAGAAAAATGCTTCATTCAATACATACCCTTCAGCTTCGCAACCCTTTAGATGTGCCTTTTGTTAGACATATCCTTTTAGAGTTTTCATATACCTCTCAAAGAAAAATATCTACCTTGTTGATACGATACCCACCAATTCAATGTCATCGACTAGGTGTATAAGTAAATGGACTTGCAGGTCCATGAAACTTGTAGGGAGCTCCTTCTCAAATACACATACAATTTCTGCAATTTCCTTCTTCCATTTTGGCACTTCACATTCGTGGATCTCCTTGGTGGTCGCCCACCTAATATAAGAATAGTAAATTAGTATGAACCTTTAGTCAAAAATTAAAATGCAATATAATATCTCTATATCTCTAACACATGAACATTTCATATAACCACATACCTTGTAAATGTTGACAATCGACTTATGGCATTCCTTAAGTCAACTGTAAGATAGGAATCCCCCCTAATTGCCAATGGCATGATATGTTATCAAACACATTTATGAAAAGGTCATTAGTAATTTTTTCTCACACAACAAAATATCAAAATATATTTAGTACTTAATCAATGTTACCAGTAAATGTTATATGATGATATATAATACCTTCATAAAATTATGAAAATCATGTGTTTTAAATCCTATGATATGTCCATCAACTGTAAAAGCTTTAGCCAATGATGACCCATAGCCAGTAGGTGTCCTTATTGAATGAATGACATTTTTTAGTTGGTCTAGCTCTTTTTTTTTCAAAATCCATGGAGCTTCTGCATATGTTTCATTTTCCCTGTTTGGCCACAAATGTTTTCTATCAATTTTGGTACGCGAAAGAGCAATATCTCTCCTCGAAGACAAGGTGTCCTTCTCTTTGCCTAATAGATGTCAAAATATAGAATCTGGGACATTTTTGAAGACGTGCATAAGATCTAATAGGTTAGATATTAATAGACCCTTCCAGTAAGGGAGCTCATAAAATATGGATTTCCTTTTCATTCCTTCTGACATATTAACTACAACTTGTTCTGGTTCTTCAATTGAATCACCCCGATCAAAAAAATCCTCCCAACCTTTCAATTTAGCATCTTCATACTTCTTAAGCCAATCACTTGGACCCATAATCATGGGAGGGCCTCTATTTTCAACTTTTCCATCAAATTGATTCTTCAAGCGATTTCTAAACTTATGATCTAGTGGTAGAAAAACCTTGTTGTTTGCGTAAATAAATTTATGTAGATCTTTAGAATACCGTCCTTGAAATTATTTTGCACATCTTGGACATGCAAATATCCCCTTTGTTTGAAGCCCTGCAATTCAATAAGTAATGTTAATAACATCAAAAAAATAGTATAAAACTAAGTATGAAAGTTGGGATGAAAATAAATTATGAGTGTAAATACGTAAATATTTTGTCTTACCAGAACAAACACCAAGTCCTGGGAAATCATGAATAGTCCAACATAGCACACTGCACAACATCAATAATGCTCTTTTTGCCCTGGTATTGTTTAAAGGATGGTTTGGATCATCCTGTCCAAATCTTAATAACCTTGTTGGATCTTGGGTATTAATATGTGTTTCATCAACATATTCTACCTATCAACAAACGCAAGCATTATTTAATGTTTGGCAACAATTGGATAAATCATAAATGTATCAATTTCAAAGAAATATAATCAAATATGGCTTAAAAAATATAAATATAAATTTAATGAACATATATACATCAATTGAATAATGGAACATTATTTTATAGACTACCTTTTTTATACAATAATTTAAATAAAACACAATTTTGACAACATAGTTTATAAAACATCAGTCCACACTCATTTATTATTCTTTGGTTTTCTACCCTTAAGAACATCCTTAGGGAGACCTTGTTCTTCCCTCTTCTTTTGCGCAGGAGTGCGTTTTAGGAAGGGGTAGGGTAAATACAAGGAGATGGGGGACCAAAAAGTTGCCACCATCTCCAAAATTAAAACAAAATGTGAGTGCGTTATAATGAGCTCGCGTTTTGCTTTTAATAAAAGTAAAAAAAGCCATTTTCTGCTCATTCACCGCATGACTTTTCTCCTCGCAGTAGCAAAGAAACCAAGCAAAAATGCGATCGCATTGAAAAATGAGGACATTGAATCAAGTGCACCTAGGAAAACAAGAAATTCACAATGCCACCTCATCGCCAAAGACATCATCATGCAACTTTGGAGGCTCCAGCACAGGAAGAAGGTAGGGTTTGTTTGATTTTTTTAGTTTTAGAACAATATTTTAGTTTTGCAATGTTTGATTTATTTTTATATTGCATTTACAGTTATTGGAGAAGAAGAAAACCTAAATCCAGTTGAGGAGGGTGAAAACAACCCCTAAAACCCTCCAAACCCTCAAAACTTACCTTCACCTCCTTTTCATGTAAGGGATAATCAAGAACACTACTTAGGGATAATAGAAGAAAACAAGAAACATCTTGAAACTATTATTCAAACCCTAAACAATCCAAGTGGAACCATTGAGCATAGGAGGGCACTTGCAAAATCACTACAAGAGATTGTTTCCCACATGGAATTGGTGATGAAACAAATCACCAAATTCCAAGACTATAGGGAGAGGAGTTGGCAATATTATGCCGACAAGTTGTCATATGAACAAGTCAAGAAGGAAAAAATTACAAAATCTCAATTATGTGCACAATTTATTAATCCGAAAACCGGCCAAACATTAGAGGAAAGTTGCAAACAATTTCCTATACATTGGTGTAGGAATGAAGACATATTTTGAAACTTTTGGGATAGATGGTACATGGTCTTCGATGAGCGGCCATGCAACAATGATGAGGTACCACAATATTTTTTGAGGAAACTCTATTGCGAGTTCATCCTCAACAAGATTCTGAATTATTTTGACATTCGTGAGTTCTAGGGTAGAGGTGGTGGCTCTGCCCAAGATAGACCCATGGCTCAGCGAGATGAACAACATGTGCCTATACCTCGAGCGAGGCTAGAACGTAGGTCACTCCCTTTGGCTTTGAAGGAGAGTGTTGAGCTAGAGACTTTACATTCACTGACTACTCTCACCCAAACTCTATCACATGCAGATGATTTTACCCAGGGCGATGAGGGTGAAAGTAGTAGGCGTCATGTGTCCCCACATTTGTGCAGTACATGTGGGAACCTATGTGATTATGGGATGCAGGAGGCACGACAGGACTCTGTGACACAGGGGTAGCATGTTGCGATACAGAGCAGCATGATGCAACATAGGGGCAAGACATATTGGATGATCTTGTTCTCAGTGACGATCTCTTACAGGATACATTTGGTACTGACTCTTAGGTAATTTGTTACAAGTTTCATATTGATTTAGTATATTGTTATTTGAAATTTGTAATTAATTTTATATGATTATCTATATTATAAGTAAAAAATAATGTATGTAATTGTTTGTGCAATGAAATTCCAGAGTCAGAGTCTTCATCCTGCCTCTGTTAGTCGTCCATTAGCGGGTTATGAGAGGAGGTCAAGTCAGCAGGTAGGTAATTTATCACATATTCGTAATTATTGTAGATATGTCAATGGTAATATTATTTTGTGATAATTTGATGATTTCAACAGTCACCAGCACCTCCACAGTTTCCTTGGTCCCCTAGACGCCAAACCACCACTTTTACGGAGGTAAATTTAACCATTTCTAATCATTATGCATTTTTAAAATAATGTTATGTATTTATTTTGTTTGAATAATCTTGAACTTGATTTTTAGATGCTGAATACAGTGGAGACTCCTCCTCATCTTCATGAGTCAGCGCAGATAGGCATTGATGTAGCCATGATGTTTGCAAATCTTTTGACTAAGGTATGAGCCAATAACATGAAAATATCATAATTTTGTATTTCTTTTTTATCTCATGTCATTTGATGTACATAAATGATATTTATGTTTAGTCAATTTTTCTTCTTGATGCTTCTCACAGGAGGTCACAACTCCAGTCTGTCCAACTACGGACAAAGAGAGAGACAAGATGATGGAGAGTGATCATCCGTTGGTGGTAAGTGATCAATTACATTTGTGATGTTATATATTTCATACATTTTCTCTACTAATGCACATATTGTTTGTTTATATTAATAGGTGCAGCTGGATGAACTTTATTCGAAGAGGTCTACTTGACAGCAGAGAGAGGATGTGTCACTGACTGGCTCTCCATCTTCACAGTCAAAGAAGGGCCACCGATTATTTCCTAAAAGTGCATAGGAAACTAGTTTTTAGGAAATTTTTTGTATGCCTAGATGGTTTTGTATACATACTTTTGTATGTTAATCCGATTTTTATTTTTGTATATTGCTTGTATGGCTTTGTTTGGACACACCTATATGGCTTTTTATATAAACTAGATGTTATGTTCATGACATTATGTATATGACAATTTATATTAAATATTTAATATGATAATCAATTATTGTTACAAGAATTTGGTTTTACAAGTGCCAATTGGATTTGCTTGGAAGTTTATGAATCGTTTTCAAATAATCCATTTTGTGCATATCTTGCAATCATTGAATTCTGTGGGACTATGCATTTCTTTGAGGCATCATTTCAAATAGTTCACGTGCCTTGTCTATGCTTCCATACTTTCCATACATGTCTACAAGGGCAACTTTGCAAATACAATACATGTGACAAAATTCCTATATCATTTATGCTTTGATGGTTGTCCACACCATGTTCTCTAGATCCCATTATAGCATAGGCAAAGAGGAAGTTGGTTAAGGTTGTGCAATTTGGTTTTAGATGTGCCAAAATTTGTGTAAATGGTTGAAATTTATTTTTGTGCATTTGCTTGAGAGTTTTTAAAGCCTTATGAAAAATCTATTTCATGCATACCTTGCTATCATTGCATTCCATGAGACAACATTTCTTTGAGGCATCGTGTCAAACAATTCATGTTCGTTATATATGCTTCCACACAAGTTGCATACATGTCTTGTAGGGTACTTACAACTACGACATTTGACAAAATTCCTATATCCTTTATGCTTTGATGGATGTCTATATCGTGCTCCAAACATACCATTTCTAAGGTTTTGGAATTTGGCTTTACACTTGCCAATTGCATTTTCTTGGAACTTTCTAAAGGCTTATCAGTAAATCCATTTTGTTCGTATCTTGCAATCATTGTATTCCATGAGGCGACATTTCTTTGAGGCATCATGCCAAAAAGTTCATGTGCCTTGTCTATGCTTCCACACTTTGCATACATGTCTCTGAGGGCAGTTGCAACTACAACATCTAACAAAATTCCCATATGTTTTATCCTTTTGATAGATTTCCATTTTGGCATAGGCAAGGAGGATACTGGCTAAGGTTGTGGAATTTTTCTTTACACCCGCCAATCGCATTTTCTTGAAAGTTTCTAATGCCTTATCATAAAATCTATTTTGTTCATATCTTGCAATCATTGCATTCAATGAGGTGACATTTCTTTGGGGCATCATGCCAAACAGTTCATGTGCCTTGTCTATGCTTCCACACTTTGCATACATGTGTACAAGGGTGATGCAGTAGGTAAGGAGGATGACTCAACACTATGGAAACATATTTCATGGTGCAGGAGCACCTTAGCCATAGCCAATCTTGGCTAGGAGCATGTCATAACAAGGTCCTAGGACATCATAGGACAAGTTGATGGTCTTGTGTCATCATTTTGCATGTAATAAGGTCAAATGACCAATGTCATTTGTGTTTGGAGTCATGTTTTATGTTGTTGTCAAACAAAAAGTCTAATAATGCAAGTAGTGGTAAGAAGTTGCTTTGTCAACTTAACAAATCATGTAATAAGGAGGTTACCCAATGATCAAACAGGTTGAAAGTTAGTTATGATCAATTGGAACTATTGTAAACATGTATAAAAACCTTCACACACACCGAGGAGGGGTTGGTGAAGAAGGTTTTAAAGGGCAAAGTTGAATAAAACTGAGTTTTCTACTACTTTTCCTGAAATTTGACTATTCCAGGACGTACTGCTCATCCGTACAGTACTATCATGGTCTGAAACCACTTGCATTGTGAAGGGGAGTGAATGACCTTTCATTTGCATCTTGTTTGAGCCATTTTCATTAAATTTGGAGGGAGAAAATCACGTTTTTCTGTAAACTATCATAAAACCTTGAACTAGGGTTTTGAGGCTAAAAACTATGTATTTCTTTGCCATTCCACCAAGTTAATCACTCTAGATTGGTGGAATGGGATGGAATAAGGTAGGATCACTATTCCCAATAAGCCCTAGGTCAGGAAACAAGAATATAGAAAAGTATGAGGATACAATGGCCTAATATGACCATGTATTAGGCAAAAAGAGGGTGCAATCCATTCAATAGTGCCTTAATAAGTGTTTCAAAGGCCAAAACCAATGAAATTGGTTCCTTTTCCATGCATTCTAGGGTTCCCAAGTGGTTTGGTGTGGTGGGTTTGCATTGGCATAGTAGTTGCCTTGTAAAGGAGGCCTAATTAGGCCTAGTCTCAAACTGAACTATCATGAATTTGGAGCCTCCTGTCCAAAACAATCCATTTCATGCATATCTTGCAATCATTGCATTCCATGAGACAACATTTCTTTGAGGCATCATGTCAAACAGTTCATGTTCATCAAGTATATGCTTCCACACTTTGCATACATGTCTGAAAGGGTACTTACAACTACAACATTTGACAAATTCCTATATGCTTTATGATTTGATGGATGTCTATACTATGTTCCAAAGATACCATTTCGAAGGTTTTGGAATTTGGCTTTTGGTGCAGGAGCACCAACACCATCTTTTTCAAAATTGGGTCATTTGAAGGTCTTGACAGGTTGAGTCTAGGATGTTTTGAAGTAATTTGAGTCTTTTTGCATCAAATAAGGTCATTGTAGACCATGATACATGTAATAAGGTCAAGATGACCAATTTTCTATGTTTTGGAGTCATGTTGAGTCATGTTTAGTCAAATAAAAGTCATGTAATGCAAAGGTTTCTAAGGGTTGTTTTGAAAATGCAATGTATACATGTATTGGAGAGTTGGAAAATGACCATGTGGTTGGTTATGGTAGTTGTAGGTCATTTGAAACTACTTAAAACATGTATTAAAGCCCTCACATACCCCGAGGAGAGAAGGGAGATGACTTTTGTATTACAAAATTTGAATATAAATTTAGTTTTTTTAAAAAATTTTCTGCAAAAATATTGTTCCAGGCTGTACCATGACCTTGTACCACCTAGCCATGTGCCAAAATCTATTGGAAGTCGTAGTGGTATGTCTTAACTTTCAAATGCACTTAGTTTGAGGAGAAACCATTGAGTTTTGAGTGAGATGTCTTCATTTTTCTGAAACTGCCTGTGTAACCCTCAAAACAAGGGTTTGAGTGTGTAAAGGGATGTTTCAGACCATTCCACTTGCTGTATAACCTTGTAACTCATTGGAATGGTTTGGTTTGGATGTTTTTTAATTTCCCATGAAGTCAAGGAAGTAGGAGATGGAGTTTGACCAAATTATGGTGTTGTCCTAGGCAAGTTTTGCCTTGTTTCCAAGCAAGAAAGGGTGGTTTTAGGCTAGGGTTTGTTAAAAGAAGGTTGGAAAGTACTGGGAGATGGTTCCTAAAGCATATGTAGACCATTTTTGAAGTGTTCCAAGTGTTGGCAAAGTCTGAGAGTGTGTGGAAGGTAGAGTTTCAATAAACCCTCCTCAAATTGGCCTAGATTGAAGATTTTTGGGGTTTGGTATGTTAGTGAGGGTTTCTCCTGAAACTAATTGTGGTTTTAAGATTTTGGACACATGGGAGATGTTGCCCCATCAAGTCTAAGGGTTTGTTGGATGTTTAGAGGTATGTTTCTTCACAAACTAGGCCTAATTAGCCTATTTTAGACACTAAAAAATGCCATTTTTGAGGTACATGGTCCAAAGGAGTCACTATTGGTTTTGAGATATGTTATGTAACTTGGAAATGAGTATCTAAATCTGTATTTAGTTGGGAGGTCTTTTGGAAAGTTTGAGAGTAAAACCCCAAAAACAGGGTCTGCTGTCCTACTAGATTAGGCCTAATTGAAACATGAAAAGTATGAAGGTTGAGACTAGGCACTTTGAATGTTGTTTGATTCACATGTAATTGAGTTTGTTTTGGTCTAATAAGGTCATAATAGACCATGTGCAAGGTCAATAGAGTCATTTTGAGTTCATTTTACAAAAGTTGTCAACATGTTTATAGTGGAAAGGTGCTAGGAGTGACATTTTGCATTCCATAGCTCATGGGGCCAAACAAACTTTGCCAACGCATTGGGGTGGGTGGGTAAATGCTAGGGGAGGTCTCGTTTCATGTGCTAAGCACCGCAGTCATTCGTGGCAGTAGGATACCGACAGGGATTTTTTAGTGGCGAATCTTTGCCAATTGGCGAATAGTTCGAATCTGGAAATGCAAATTTGGCGAATATATTGCAACCAGCAAGGGGCTAAACGCCTGATTTTTACAAAAATTTAATTTTTCTTGGTTAAATTGCCAGAGAATTATTTTTGTAAACCAATAAATTAAATTGTTTCGCTAAGTAAATTATGTGTCATTAGATCTGATTCGCCAATAGTTTATAATAAATTTATAAATCTTAATTGGATTCACCATTACTACTATATTCTTTTCATTACTTTCAAGGTAATATCACCATTATAATAATACATTATCCTATACTTTAGGGCTAATTTCGCTTTGAATATGCCTTTCATTCATTACCGTTGATTATCACTTTAATCAAATGGCTGTGGTTGAATTTTGTGACTCTTTTAACATGTGCCTTTTAAAAGGCTTGCTGGGGCCTGAAATTTGTTTTGGGCCACACGATTAGATTATGATCTTGTGGCTCAAAACAAATTTCGGGCCACAGTAAGCTTTTAAAAGGCACATGTTAAAGGGGTTGCGGAATTCAACCACATTCGTCTGATCAAAATGATAATCAATGGCAAGAATTTAGTTTTATTTTAGTCTTGTTTTAAAGCAAAATATTTAAAAAAATACTTAATCCAATGTATTTTGGATAGTGAATTTGTGCTTGGTGGTGAGGGGCTCTACCCCTTGACCTTGCCTGTATCGCGACAGGAGCGCGCTGGGGCCGCTGTCCCCAGACCCCGCTATGGGGTGCTGCCCCCTCAACCCCCACAAGGGGCGCTCCCCCTTGACCCTGTCGGTGGCTGCCGCCCCTGAGCCCCTGCTTCAAAATTAAATAAAAAACAAAAGAATATATGGGGGACTGCGTCGACCAAATATGCATTTTTTAAAGGAAGGATTCACCATTATAATTAATTTCCTTGGTAATCATTTTCTAATATTCACCATTGGATTTATTTTTTTAGTGAGTTTTCACTAGGATTCACCACAAATTTTTAAATTTTTTAATAATGTGGATAGATTCGCCAGGAAAATTAATAGTTTTTTTTTTAAAAGAAAGATTCACTAGGAAAATTATAGCACTTAGCTAGGATTCACCAGGATTTTATAGGTTTTTTTAGAGGGGGTTTCCTTAAAGTTATCACTGGCTACCGGCAAAGTCCCTTAAGATCCCTAAGATGAAAAAACTACCAAACTTTGACAGAGCAGTTCTTGGAATTCGTGGCATTTAGGAATGTTTTGTTTGGACGTATAGGTGCATGTGGGGTCTATCCACAATAACTTTTCTTGATTTTGGTCAACTCTAGTCCATTTGACCATGCCGAAATTAAATGCATTCTTGAAAAATGCTTCAGTTTCATGCAGTGGAAAGGTGCTAGGAGTGACATTTTGCATTCCATAGCTCATGGGGCTGAACAAACTTTGCCAATGTGTCAGGGTGGGCAGGTAAATGCCAGGGGAGGTCTCGTTTCATGTGCCAAGCGTCATAGTCGTTTGGGGTAGCAGGCTACCGGCAAAGTCCCTTAAGCTCACTAAGACGAAAAAACTGCCAAACTTTGATGTGCTAGTTCTCAGAATTTGTGGTAGCTGGGAATGTTCCATTTGGACCTATAGATGCATGTGGAGTCCATCTACAATAACCTCTCTCAGTTTCGTTTAACTCCTGTCCATTTGACCGTGCCAGAATCAAACACATTCTTGCAAAATGCTTCAGTTTCATGCAGTGGAAAGGTGCTAGGAGTGACATTTTGCATTCCATAGCTCGTGAGGCCGAACAGACTTCGCCAATGCATCAAGGTGGGTGGGTAAATGCCAGGGGAGGTCTTGTTTTGTGTGCCAAGCATCGCAGTCATTCAGGGCAGCAGGCTACTGGTAAAGTCCCTTAAGCTCCCTAAGATGAAAAAACTACCAAATTTTGACGAGACAGTTCTTGGAATTCATGGTAGCTGGGAACATTCTGTTTGGACCTACAGATGCATGTGTAGTCCGTCTACAATAACCTCTCTTAGTTTCGTTCAACTCCTGTTAGTTTGACCATGCCAGAATCAAACGCATTCTTGCAAAATGCTTTAGTTTCATGTAGTGGAAAGGTGCTGGGAGTGACATTTTGCATTCCATAGCTCGTGGGGCCGAACGGACTTTGCCAATGTGTTGGGATGGGTGGGTAAATGCCAAGGGAGGTCTTGTTTCGTGTGCCAAGCATCGTAGGCGTTTGGAGCAGTAGGCTACTGACAAAGTCCCTTAAGCTCCCTAAGAAGAAAAACTGCCAAACTTTGACGAGACAGTTCTCAGAATTTGTTGTAGTTGGGAATGTTTTGTTTGGACCTACAGGTGCATGTGGAGTCCATATACAATAACCTCTCTCTATTTTATTCAACTCCTATCTATTTGACTGTGCCAGAATCAAACACATTCTTGCAAAATGCTTCCGTTTCATGCAGTGGAAAGGTGCTAGGTGTGACATTTTACATTCCATAGCTCGTGGGGCCGAACAAACTTTGCCAATGCATCGGGGTGGGCAAGTAAATGCCAAGGGAGGTCTCATTTTGTGTGCCAAGCATCGCAGTCATTCGAGGCAGCAGGCTACTGGTAAAGTCCCTTAAGCTCCCTAAGATGAAAAACTACTAAACTTTGATGGGACAGTTCTCAGAGTTTGTGGCAGCTGGGAACATTCCATTTGGACCTATAGGTGCATGTGGAGTCTATCTACAATAACCTCTCTCAGTTTCATTCAACTCCTGTTTGTTTGACTGTGCCAGAATCAAATGCATTCTTGCAAAATGCTTCAATTTCATGCAATGGAAAGGTTGCCAGGTGCCATATTTTTTTGTTCTGCTCATCGTGGGGCCAAATGGACTACACCAACACGTCGAGGTGGGTGGGTAAATGCTGGTGAGGTCTCGTTTCGTGCGCCAAGTGTCTCAATCGTTCTAGGCTGCAAGCTACCGGTAAACTCAAAAAGTGCTAGGTCTCGGTAGCTTGCAGGCCAAAAGGACTAGGATGCTTGGCACATGAAATGAGACCTCCCCTACCATTTACCCACCCACCCTGATGTGTTGGCACAATGCATTTGGCTCCATGATGAGTAGAACTAAAAATATAGCACCTGGCAACCTTTCCATTGCATGAAACTGAAGCATTTTGCAAGAATGTGTTTTATTTTGGCATGGTCAAACGGATAGGAGTTGAATGAAACTGAGAGAGGTTATTGTAGACGGACTCCACATGCACATGTAGGTCCAAACAAAACATTCCCAGCTGCCACAAATTCCAAGAACTATCCCATCAAAGTTTGGCAGTTTTTTTGTCTTAGGGAGCTTAAGGGACTTTGCCGGTAGCTTGTTGCCCCAAACGACTGTGATGCTGGGCACATGAAAAAAGACCTCCCATGACATTTACCTGCCCACCCTGACATGTTGGTGAAGTCCATTCGGCCCCACAAGCTATGGAATGCAAAATGTCACTCCTAGTACCTTTCCACTGCATGAAACTGAAGCATTTTGCAAGACTACGTTTGATTCTGGCACGGTCAAATGGACAAGAGTTGAATGAAACTAAGAGAGGTTATTGTGGATAGACCCCATGTGCACCTGTAGGTCTAAACAAAATATTCCCAGATGCAACAAATTCTAAGAACTGTCTCGTCAAAGTTTGGCAATTTTTTCATCTTAGGGAGCTTAAGGGACTTTGCCGATAGTCTGCTACCTCGAATGACTGCGATGCTTGGTACATGAAACAAGACCTCCACTGGCATTTACCTGCCCACCCCGACATGTTGGTGAAGTCTGTTCGGCCCCACAAGCTATGGAATGCAAAATGTCACTCTTAGCACCTTTCCACTGCATGAAACTAAAGCATGTTGCAAGAATGCGTTTGAAGAAATCCTTGACACATGAAGACACTGAGAACACTGAAGGCATGGAGGACAAAGAAGCATGAAGACATGAACAAACTCCTATCATGAGGAAGAACCACAACCCAATCTAACTCCTGAAAGCATGACATGTTATGATGAAGAACCACAACCAAATCCAATGATCCAATGGCATGAACCAATGACATAAGCAACTATGTCCTACTATTGTAACATGATAAACATGAATGTTATGAACTAACATCCAAACCATGTGACATGAATCTTGATATGACATGAGTGAAACACAAGTGAACAAGATTAAGACCAATTAGGATCAACTTCATCCATTACTTAGATCTAACCCCATGAAGCATAACATGATGATGATGCAAACATCAAATTTATACCATAGAAAACAAATCAAACAAAACATGAGGCCTTCACTGCCCACAGTTCATACCACTGCTAAAGGATAATTTATCATCATATTAAATATTTAATATAAACTATCGTATACATAATGTCATGAACATAACATCTAATTTACATACAAAGCCATATAGGCATGTCCAAACAAAGACATACATGCATATATACAAAAATATCCATGACTTATCCTCTCTCTGTCGTTGAGTAGACCTCTTAAATAGTTCAAGCTCATACAACTCCACTTGTTAATACAATCAAACAATATGCACATTACTATAACAAAATGTACATGAAATATATAACATCACTTATGTAATCGATCACTTACCGCCATTTGATGATCACTCTCCATCATCTTTTCTCAAGCTTCTTTGTCCATAGTTGGATGGACTGGAGTTGTGACCTCCTGTGAGAAGCATCAAAAAGTAAAATTGACTAAACATAAATATATTGGAGGGAAGCAATTCATACTACTATTTATATACAAAACAAAGTACAAGTAACCATCTAGGAAAGTTTTATGCATACTTACAAATTAATCCAATGAACCATCTGAGTCTTCTCTACTCTTTATTATGTCAAGTATTGCCTCATGGTCAGAGGCACACACCTTCCACAAGGTCTTGTTCAAAGGTCTACCTCGATATTGTATCAAATGAACATTGGTTGCCACGACAAGGTTGGAGTAATGAAGAATCTTCTGATGCGTGTCAAAGTCCTCAAACAACCAAACATTAACACTCTTATGTGGGTACCTTCTAAGCCATGTTTCAGTAATAACCATTGAGCTTGTAGGGTATTCAATGTTTTCTCCATCTGTACCTGGGGCCTCCAATTTCTTTTTGGCCTCAACACAATGACACAAGTAATAATCTGTTCCCTCGTCGTTATATTCATCTGCAATAACTGCATAAACATGCCCTACAATGATATGTGCAACAAATTAGATGAAATTAGTCAACATTACAAAAATACTAGAAAGTTTAAAATAACATTAGGAATTTCAAATTTAACTATGCAAGTAGATATATTACCTGGTTGAATTAGATCTAATATGTGGTCAAAGTCAACTGACGATTCCATCTCTGTCAATTCCAGTGCCATTCATCAACCCATTCCTTTGACTCGCACTCATTCCAAGCTTGAATTGTAAATGGAGAACAAAAGCACACCATCTTCCGCGTATGTATACTCCATGAACCTGCAATTAAGCTTCTGATAGAGTGTAGCTCACTTGATCCTATTAGTGTACAATAGTCCTCATATGGTGCAATGTTAGTATCATCTATCAACCAAAAAAATCTACAAAATGAAGACTTACCTTCATTACCTGGACCCATCGAAGCATTACACCACTCGACGATTGATTTTGCATCTGTCAACTTTGCATTGTCTTTATACTTTAATTGTTCTCATGCTATGGCTCTTTTGATACATGCTCTTGCACCATCATGATCCCCTTTTCCATGCCCGACCTCACAAAAGTTCCACATATGTTGAACACCTGTAATATTATGCCTCATGCTCAGCCAATAGAAATTTCGTGAGTTCTTGAATTGTGATGCACAGTTATCCGACCATATGATATGCTGACTGAATGATATGCCCCTTCTAGCTAGATCATTGTAGAACACCTAAAAACAACCTTGCATGAACTCCGCGGAATGCATGTGATCATCGCTTATATAAAAATGATACTCCCTTATGATCTTTCTATCATCCTCTATACTATCATTCACATGAATGAATGTGATGTGCACAAATATAGAAACCTATGTTGAGTTATAATATTGGGATTGCACCTCACATTGTGGCTGTAGAATGAAACAATGCTACCAACTGGTAATGTGTCCTTGCATAACTTGAATTGCAAGTCCAACCATCGAGTTCTATGGGCATGTCTTACATACTCATACACTATGTTGTCACAAAATATAGGCATAAACTGATACACTGGAATCTTCTAAATAACATATTCACACCTCTTTGCTTCTTTACCATCTCTTGTATTGCATGCCACTATTTTATACTTGCCGAACTCTACTAGTTCATTTCCAACCGCATGTGTTCTTTCCATATGTTCACATATTGGCATACGTTGCAAGCCACTGCAATGCTGACATGTGCCATCCAAGCATAATTTCTTGTAGAATATTTGACCTTCCTCTCTATCACATAAAATCATTGATATGAAGTCTCTTGAGGTAGTTGGTGGGGCACGTATGCCACAATCCTACAAAACATTGTTAGTATGCAAATCTAAACATATAGACCAATAAACATCAAAATGGTTAGAAAATTCAATATGTAATCTACAACAACAAGTAGTGTGTGTGTGATTTATTTTGACAAAGAAAGGTTTTAGCATTTCAAAATATTTTTGAGAAATTTTAATTTGAGGATACTTCTCTAGAAATTTACCAAAAAACTGTGTTTGAGTCATATCCAAAAAATGTTTTGGATGTGGCTTACGATTTCGACTACCGATTCTTCTTTTTACCACATCCCTTTGATTCAGAGATACCCTTGTGTAATTCTTCCAAAAGTCTTCAGTTAGTGATCTCAAAGCTTCAACAACAACTTTGTCTTTCCGTGGGAGTCTCCCAGAGAATTCCCACAATTCATTAGTGTTTGGATCCTCAACTCTTTGACATCTTCTAATGGCTCTCATTAGAGATTTTCTATTTATTTTCATTGCTTGACTTGACTTTCTAATGAGGTGAGCTTTTTTTGTTGGTTGGCTTACAATTGTCGATGTAATGACACGTCGTGTGACATTACTATCCTTGGTGCGTGAGGTGGAACCCACACTCTCATACACACTCATTAGATTCTTGACAATTGATTTTTCACTTGATGCATTCGATGTTCTTAGGCCAAGAATCTTCATAGTGGGCCTAAATTTCAGATTTCTCATCAGTTCAACAAAGAGTTGACATCTTCTAGTTTTGTTTAAATTCTCAAAGAATAATTTTCATATCTTATTTGCATATATTTGGCAAGTGCGGATGGGAATCTTATCCTGCATGGGCTCCAATACATTCTCATCAATATCAATTAGAAACTTAGGCCTCCTATGCAAAATTCTAGGAGGCATTTTATTTGGTAAAGTAGACTGAACATTAGGAATTTCTTCAATATTTACTTGAGATGGGATAGATGACATACCTTCGATTGGAGGTGAAAATGTTGGAAATGACATACCTTCAACTTGAGGTGTGAATGATGGCGTGTCACCAACTTGAGAAGAAAATGCAGATGTGCCTTCTACTTCACCTGTGAAAGATGGAGTGTCTCTAATTCGAGAAGCTAATGATGGCATTCCTTCAACTTGACCTGTGGATGATAGAGTGCCTCCAACTTGGAGATTCACTTTCATCATTGCACGGAGGTTTCGCATTCATTCCCTTTGTGCTACCAATTCCATCTCTCTCTTAGCTATTTTAGACGTGTTACGTTCCTCTTCAATTGACAATGGTGGAATG
Source organism: Cunninghamia lanceolata (assembly GCA_027924645.1). Classification (NCBI taxonomy): domain Eukaryota; kingdom Viridiplantae; phylum Streptophyta; class Pinopsida; order Cupressales; family Cupressaceae; genus Cunninghamia; species Cunninghamia lanceolata. The sequence continues at coordinate 1,754,874 of BSBN01000070.1, forward strand.
TCTTCTTGTATGGTTGACAATTTCCTACTTTCCTGAATTCACCTCATTCTTTCTCTTTTCCTCTCATTCTCAACTTCACGCTCTTCTGGTGTTAGAGTCTTTTCTCATTTCCTTGGCATGATGATGATTGCTACAAGCATGAAGAATGAGACAATGATAATTAGAAATTTTATAATGACAATGAATAGCACAGTCAGAATGAATAACAAGGTTTTACAAACTTCTGAATAAGACACCTCATATCAAGATAACTTGAACATACATAAGTCATGGAGTATGCATTTGAACACACATATAAGTCATGTAGTATACACTTGAACATACAAAGTCATAAATGGTGCAGGAACACCTAGTCCCTTAAGGCCAATTATGGAAAATGTAATGTAAATGAGTTTAAATGTTTCTTTCCATGTGTGGAATCCTATTTTGATGTAATAAGGTCTATAAAAGACCATTTGTATGTCTTAGAGTCCTTTAGGGGGTCAAGTAGTTAAGTTTTGTCAAGTGTCATAATATTTCTTATGCAAATTACATGTTTTGTCCATTTTAAAACAAATCTAACGGTCATATCCTCCAAAAATGTGGTTGGATCAGTTAGAAAATGGTTGACAAATGATGTAATAAGTCTCCAAATGAAGACACAAGGAAGAAGACATGAATTTTGATGAAGAAAGAACAATATTTACTCTATTTTTCTGCTGTAACCACGTTTTTCTCTGCATTTTCTCTGTTTCAGACCGTACTACAGGCCTGTACGGTATTGTCTAGACTTAAAACTCATTTGATGTGTTAGGGGTCTGTGTTAACTTTCTTTTGAATCAAGTTTGAGAGGTTTTCATTAGGTTTAGAGGGAGATTTAACCAAATTTTTGAAACTGCCTGTATAAGGCCAGTGAGGGCTCTAGTTGGGGTTTAAACAATGTTTTAGTCATTCCACCTACTATCATGACTTGTATCTTGGTGGAATGACTCTTCAAAGAGTAATCTAAGTGTTCTCATGATTTGGTTGGTAGAGAAGATCAGTTGGTGTGGTTTTAGTGTGATGCCCTAGGGTTTTAAAGAGTGTTTTCATGTGGGAAAGAGGAACCGAAGAGGGTATTTGACAAAATATCAAAAGAAAATGTTTGTATGATGGTTTTGTGAGCATGTGCAGGTGTATTCTATGGTGTTTGAAGTAGTGGTCTAAGGAGAAAGTGTCAGGAACCATTATTTTCAATAAACCCTCCTCAATTTTGCCCAAACTAAGGGTTTTGTGGTTTGGTATGTAGGTGAATGTTTCTCCTGAAACAAATTATGTTTTTGAGGGTTTGGACACATGAAGAATGCTGCCCCAACAAGTTTAGGGGTCTGTGGAAAGTTTAAAGGCTAGTTCCTTTGTAATATAAGCCTAATTAGCCCTTTTAGGACAGCGAAAAAATGTCATTTTTGAGGCACACAGTCCAAAGAAGTCAAGGTTGAGTTTGAGATATGTGATGTAACTTGATAGTAGGTGTTCAAAACATTGATTAATTTTTGGGTTTGAAACCATATAAGGAAATTAGGTTTAGTTGTGTTTGGTTGGTGAACTTAATCTTGTTAGATGCCTCATCAAGCCCATGTGAAGGTCTGAATCCTTGAGTGCAAGTTGTAGACCTTGGAGACCTAATTCATTGAAGGGTCATTGTGAGATTTTGTGAAGCGAATCTAGAACACAAGTTTGTGAAACTTTGTACAAATCAAGTTGTTTGTGAAACTTTTTTGTTGTGAGAGTTTGTGGAGACCATAAGGTGTTGAGAGATCGTGCTATGTAAAGGTATATCTCTAATACTAAGCCTCCCTTTGACCCTATCAACTCTTAAGAACATCACCTTGATTGCTATTGATTGTCTTGCCCCTTGAAGGGCATTGTTTGGACTCTTATATGAGTATTAAATCACTATTTTAGGTTTGGAAATCATGAATTGTATGGTTAATTTTTTAAATATATGAGTTGTATGTCCAGGTGATTTTGAAGGATGACAAAATGAATGCCATCAAAGGGGACTGTAATCAACATAAATTGACTATCCTAATAGTCTTAAACCAATCCAAAGACTTTGTGATAGTTAGAATAACATTAACCATTGAAGATAACCTTCTAGATACTCATGACAAAAGATCAAAGACATCTTAAGTAATCCATAAATTAAAAACAACTTCATGATGGTCATGACTATGATAGTGGACTATTATATAGACTTGTGACTATCCTACAGTCATGAAAACCTCCTTTTTAGTGTTTTATCTCCTTGTAACTCCCTTTGTATCATCTTGTGTCATGATGCTTGTATGTCCGTACATATTTGTATTTAACTCTCTTCTCTAAAATTTTGTTATGTTGATGAAGTAAATACATAATCTCCATCATATTTTTTATGGATTGAGTGGTATCAAAGTGAGTTGTAACAACATATATATCTTAGAACATAAATAACATAAAAAACATAAAGACATAAAGACATTTAAAGACATAAAGAACATAAGAACATATATATGTGAATTAAAATGGACATTTAAATTGAACATACCTTAGAATTTGATATTGCTATTGACCAATTCTCCAAAAGATGGCTTCAAAATCCTCAAATTCTTGTTTTCCGCAAGTTTGATTATGAATTCTATATAATTCTAGAATAGGATTAGTAAAATTTATGGAAAAAACAAACATATATCATCAAATTCAATCTATATATCAATGGTAATTAGCTTTGAAACAAAATCACACATGAAACATGAAACTTTCAGTTTAAATAATCAAATTTTCTCCAAAAACATGAAAAATCACTTCTACATTGAAAAAACAAAAAAAGGTGGTGGATTCATATAAAAATGATTCTCAATTAGTCAAAACAACATGAAAAATGTTCTTTTGTCCGATATACTCGTGAAAAGCAGGAATAACAATCATGTGGGGTCTGAAACACGGATCCCACATGCTTTTTTACCGTTTTCCATGCTTCTCGAAACGTGATCGCTTTATAACGCAAGCGCGTTCTGGGAAGCATGATAGGTAACCTTGTATCTACATGGGAGAGTCTCTCTCTCTGTCTCTTCATTTCTCTATCCTATATATAGAGAGGGATTGGGAGACATGGAGTGATAGAGAGGGACATGGAGATAGAGAGCATATGTGAGATAGAGATGAGGAGAGGGAGAGATGGGGATTGAGATAGAGAAAGGGGTCTATAGAGGGAGAAAGATAGAGATACATATACATAGAGAGGGGAGATATAGGGAGATAGATCTAGCAAGGGAGAGATAGATAGGGAAATACAGAGAGAGAGGTAGAGAGGGTAATATTAAGAGACGGGGTTATGAGGATAGATAGCTCGATAGGGAAAGAGATCAAGAGATGTCTAGAGACATAGGGAGAGAGATTTCAAGAGGTAGAGGGATGTGGAGAGAGATAAAGAGGAGGAGAGAGAGGTAGTGAGGGATAGATCAAGAGATAGGGATCCATATGTCTAGAGAGAGATAGGATCCCTATTCTCCTCTCTACCTAGACCATAAACCTAAACCTCTAAACCATAAACCCTAAACCCTAAATAATGCCCCTAAACCCTAACCCCTAATCCCTAAACCCTAAAATCGAGCAACCCTAAACCCTAAACCCTAAACCCTAAACTCAAGCAACCCTAAACCCCTAACTCGTAAACCCTAAACCCTAAACTCAAGCATACCTAAACCCCTAAAGCCTAAATAATTCCCCTAAACCCTTAACCCAAACCCTAAACCCTATTTACTTGAGCAACCTTAAACTCATGTAAACCTGAAATAGTGAGGGAGGGAGAGATATAAAGGTAGAGTTAGAGAGAGGGGACCGAAAGCGATCTAGAAAGATAGAGAGACAGGGAGAGATAGAGATAGAGATAGAGAGGTAGGTATAGTTAGAGAGGGATAGAGGAGACAGAGATATCTCTCTCAGGCTTGGTCTCCTCTATATCTCCTTATTCACCTCTCTACCTAAACCTCTAAACCTTAACCCCTAACCCCTAAACCATAAACCCTAGACCATAAATAATACCCCTAAACCCTAACCCCTAACCCCTAAACCCTAAAAACGAGCAACGAGCTAAACCCCTAAACCCCAAACCCCTAAACCATAGAACCTGGAAGAAACCCTAAACCTCTATCTCCCTATCTCTCCCAATCTCTATAACGTGAAAGTTCATGAAAACATTAAGCTTTAATTCCAACCATGTTCATTCCTAATCAATCCTAAATCATCGCTAATCCATTCAATTTCATCTCTAATCATCCCTAAACCACTTCTAATCAGCCCTAAACCACTTCACACCATCCTAAATCACATCCAAATCAATTTAACTTCATCCCTAATCATTTTCAAATCAACTTGGATTTCATCTCAAATACCATCCCTAAACTATTCCTAAATCATTCTAATCATTCCCTAATCAATAGTAAACCACTTCAAACCATCCCTAAAACCATTCTAATAATTCCCAAATCATTCCTAATCTAGTCCTTTTCACCTCTCATCATCCCTAAACGAATCCATTTCATCCCAACTCCATCCCAAATCAATCTAAGCTCCATCTCAAATGATCCCAAAAATAATCAAAATCAAACAAATACCTCACTAGGAGCCATTAGAAGATCATAGTACTAATCTGTTAGTCATTTGCACCATTTTGTATATCGTATGTCCCAATATGCTCCTTAGTAGCACCTACCTATCAATCATAAACATCATTATACACCTAGCTAGTCACAAGTGTCATTCTATCCTCTGCCAGCCATAGGAGCCATCATAACATCATAAGCACCAATATGTTAGTCGTTTAAACCATTCTATACATCATATATACCAACCATAAACCCTAAACCTGATCAACCCTAAACCCTTATCTCCTTGTCTCTATCATCTCTCTACCTCTCAATATCTCTACCTATGTCTTTGGCCATTTCCATCACCCTCATCTCCTTATCTCTCCCTCTCTAAACTCCTAACCCCTAAACTCTAAACCCGATCAACCCTAAACCTCTATCTCCTTGTCTCTATCATCTCTCTACCTCTTAATCTCTCTGGCTATGTCTCTGGCCATGTCCCTCACCCTCGATCTCCATATCTCTCCCTCTCTAAACTCCTAACTGGGCTAAACCTTAAACCCGTTCAACTCTAAATTCGATCAACCCTAAACCCTATCTCCTTGTCTCTATCATCCCTCTACCTCTCAATCTCTCTACCTATGTCTTTGGCGATGTCCGTCACCCTCTATCTCCCTATGTCTCCCCTCGGTCTCCTCTATATCTCCCTATCGGTCCTCTCTCTAAACCCTAACCTCAACCTCTAAACCTTAACCCCTAACCCCTAAAACATAAACCTTAAGTTACCCTAAATAATGCCCCTAAACCCTAACCCCTAAACCCTAAAACTAAGTAGTTCCCTAAACCCCAAACCTCTAAACCATAAACTTTGGAAGCAACTCTAAACCTCTATCTCCCTATCTCTCCCAATATCTATCAATCCCCTCACTCTCTCTCTCTCTCTAAACCCTAACCCCTAAACCCTAAAACTAAGCAACCTTAAATCCCTAACCCCTAAACCCTAAAACCAAGAAACCTTAAATCCCTAACCCCTAAACCCTAAACCATAAACTTGAGCAATCGTAAACCCCTAAACCCTAAATAATTCTCCTAAACCTGAACCCAAAACCCAAAACCCTAAACTTGAGCAACCCTAAACTCATATACCATAAATAATGCCCCTAAAGGTCTAAGCAACCCTAAGCTCATAAACCCTAAATAATGACCCTAAACCTGAGCTACTCTAAACCTCTCTCGCTCTCCCAAAACCCCTAAACCCTAAATAATGCCCCTAAATCCTAACCCTTAAACCATAAACCATAAACTTGAGCAGCCCTAAACCCTTAAACCCTAAATAATTCCCCTACACCCTAAACTTAAGCAACCCTAAACTCATAAACCCAACCCACCCTCTCTCTCTCTCTCTCCCTATCACCAGGTATCTCTCCCCTTTCTCTCCCCTCCATCTCCATCCTCTCTCCCTTTTCCTCCCTCTCGCTCTCCCTTGTCAACAAAGAACATGGAAACAAGAAAAATAGGACATGTAAAGATGGATGAGGATATAAATTAGGATGATGAAATGGAAACAAGATAATTTATGAAATTTCATTGGATGGGAAGAATGATGAGGAGAGGTAGAGGGGAGGGAAGTAGAGAGTGAGAGAGAGGATAAGAGGTAGAGACAAGAGGGAAGTAGAGAGTGGGAGAGGACCATAGGAGGTAGACAGGGGAGGGAAGTAGAAAGTGGGAGAGAGGGTAAGAGGTAGAGAGGGAGGGGGGAGAAGAGAGTGAGAGAGAAGGTAGGAGGTAGAGAGTAGAGGGAAGCAAAGAATTAGAAAGAGGGTAGGATGTAGATAGGGGAGGGAAGTAGAGAGTGAGAGAGAGGGTAGAAGGTAGATAGGGGAGGGAAGAAGAGAGTGAGAGAGAAGGTGGGAGGTAGAGAGGGGACATAAGCAGAAACTCAGAGAAAGGGTAGGACGTAGAGAAGGGAGAGAAATAGAGTGAGAGAGACGATAGGAAGTGCAGTACCCTTGTAGACATGTATGTAAAGTGTGGAAGCATAGACAAGGCATGTCAATTGTATGATGTAACACCTCAAAGAGATTTCTATAATGGAATGCAATGATTGCAAGATATGCAAAAAATGGATTTGTTGAAAAGGCTTTAGAAACTTTCAAGCAAATGCAATTGGCATGTGTATTGCTAGTTATGCTCATCATAATGCGAGCATGTTATAATGCGCTCGCGTTATTGTCAGCTTTGTTTGATGTGGTTTTATCTATTTTTAGCAAAATTTGGAGATAATTTGGAGCGTGCTCCCCATTAGGATGACACTTTTTTCAATGAAAACTCAAAAAAAATACCACCATAATCTTAAGCTCTCTGTTAGCTATCTAACCATATATTGTTTTTTCACATTTTGAGTACGTTTAGTGTTTCATCTTGAATTTCTTTTGTAAGTGTGTCCAGTTTTTGTCAAAAACCAATGTCTAGTATTTTTGACTTTTATTTTTAACCATTCATCAAAAATTGAAATAAGTTATATTTTTAGAAACTAGACTCCATTCTACATGAATTAAAAAAAAACAATTTCAATTTTTGATTAGTTTTCAAACATTTTAGGGGGGAGCATGCTCAAATTTCTATTTTTCAGGATGTGTCCACTTTAAAAACTACTAAAAAACCAATTATTCATTAAAAAATTATTAGAAAAATTAGGGATAAACTACATGGTGTAACCTAATTTCTCACTAGAGTGATTATTGAAATACTACAAAAAAGTTAACATTTTAGGGGGAGCACACCAGACGCTATGTTATGTTTTTTTGAGAAAAAACATGACCAATTTGTGTGCTCCCCCTTTTTGAACCCCTTAATCTCAACCATTTTTTGAAAAAATTAGTAGTTTAGAAACTAGATTCAGAGCACTACAACTCTTGTTTTCATTCCATCTTCAAATTTTGAGTGTAGCTATCTTCAATTTCTCATCCAACATCAATGTTTCCTGATTTCAGAAAAAAATTGGCAACTTAAGACCCCATTTTGGTCCCTCATCTTTGTGCACTTACCCGGTAATCAATAAATAACTCATCCCCAATGGTAAGGTCCATAGTAGCCTCAACCATTATCAATCTATCAACATTTCTTTCCATTTCTCCATCTTTATCATTTATAACCTCAACAAATTGACAATTCGGTCTTATAGTAGGGTCCCTTCCCTTACTACTATTTATAAATCCTGCAATATTTTTGTGTGTATGCACGTCTATCTATATACATAAGATGATCTCTATTCATTTATTTTCCACTTTCCAATTGGACATGATATGTATACATATTCGAATTAGACCATATGCTGACATGCTAGGCTTATATTCTGATAGCCTTCTCCATTCACCACTGTAATAGGATGGACCATAATATGGCATTAATCTCCTAGTGGTTTGTTCTAAATTGTTTCTATGTTTAGATCCCACATGTACATTTTGGATGATAAATAGGCCTAGATTCACTCCATGAATATTGGAGGGTCGTATCATGTAGCTGTATCCCCAAAATTGAAACACCTCGTACACTCTAGGTAATTGTTGATCACTAGGCCAAGCGCAATATAGTTGACGATCAAATGTCTCTTTGTAAATTGATCTCAAACTTAGGGGCAAGTCATCATCTCCATCACATTCATTCTCATAGGGTATGTAGTCCACCTTTCCCTTGTCTTTAAGCAAATTATGCATCTTTAAACCGGTTCTTGTTCTGTTGCTTGTTTTCATCAATTCCTCATCTTCCGAGCTGGTATATTGGCACATATTTTTGTTAGATGTATCATCTGATAAATGATCATTGCCCTCTAGGATGGAAGTCTATGATCTAGGAAACTTTAAACGAAGAACTTTATCCTGCAAGTATCCATTAAGAAAAAAATTAGTTATTTAAATAATATAAAACAATGTTTAAACGAAGTATACATGTTATTTATATCAATTTGGAAAGTTCCTTACCACAATTCCTATTGGATTTGAATTGATTGTAGGAGGCATACTACCGACTGGAAGCTTATCATATATGTAATGTCTTTGTACAATCACTCGTTTGAATTGTTTCTTTCCACGACATACAGAACATCCACAAACAACAATTTTCTCAAAGTATTCATCCCATGTACTATAGTCCTGACCAACCTCTTGTTCAGTGCAATCATTTTTTGTGTCTGCAGGATCCATTGTCATATCCTATTCCACTCACTATCGTCTACGTGATTTAATAGTTTTAGGTCCACGTCCACGTACATATCTTTTTCGTTTGCTAGTTGAAGGCTCAGGCTCTGCATTTGCTCCAATATCCATCTAAAATAATCAACAACATGCATTAATTTATGTCAAGATTGGATAATACATTATAAATATCAATAATACTATGAAAAAAGATGGATGTATCACAAAATGCCATCACATCATTTTTTCCTGAGGAAATTAGATTTGAGTACCTGATTTCTCGCTTCATCCATTGTGTCCTTATTTGATATGACATGATCTGTTGCCATGGCCTCGTCTGGACCCTATAATACACAACATAGTATATAATGTTAGTACACCAATTATATCATTTCAATGAATATGCTATCCAACACAAAACCTCACTTTAGTCATATATTTGACATATTGATATCATGTTTTGGCCATCCTAATTTTCAAACTTTTCCCTTGATCATAGAATCACATTTAATCACCATTCCTGTGCATTTTCAACCAATAAGTTTGACCTTAGAGGCCTTGTGGACAGAAAAATGACTTTATATCCTCTATGTTGTAGCATTTGTGAATTCATAAACACCTTCCTCCTTTGGTTGAGGTTGCTTTCTCTTCTTACCTCTATTGTATCTGCAGATTTCATTGTCATATCTATTTCCACCCACTTTTCTCTCTGCAATTTAGTAGTTCTATGCCATCCACATCCTTTCTCCATGGCCTCCTCTGGATCCTGTAATACACTTGAATTTATCTTGTTAATACACTTTCTTTTCATTAAGACGCACTATGAAAAAAATATAGGACATTGCAACATTTTGCTCTTTAGAAAAAGTTTACATGTGGAATCTTGACAACTAGAGCTCAAATCTTATGATTACAAGATGACTACAAATTCACATCAAAAAGACATTTATTTCATATTTGACTCTCCTTTTTCTTTTATGGGTCATTTTAAGGAAATCTATATCTCTCCAAGTGGCCATAAAACCCTTAAAACTATCATAGAACCCTCAGTACAGTCTCAAAGAGTCTTTGGCACCAAAATTTTAAATTCTTGATGGAGGGAAGGATTGGATGTTAATTTTGAAATCATGTCGTTAGATCTTTGTTAGGTTAATCCTAGCCATTGTATATTCTTTAATTATAGGGACTTTATGTTATATTTCACCATTACCTTTCACTCCAAAATTAATGGTTTCCTTTGAAAAGAAAACCCTCCATTAGCTATCATAACCCCAACCATCTGTATTTAGGGATGTTGTCATCATGCCTTAAGGGTTGACAAGATCTAAGGAATACCTAGATGTATAAATAGGACTATCATAGGTATGTGAGGAAGTGGAAGGTTGTCAAATAGTGAAGGAGATAGTTCACGACCTCTTAAACCGGGCCTCAAGATTATAGTGAAGTCACATAATATAAATAAATATTGTCATGACTTGGCTAAAATGTTGTCAATCTCCTATCACATATCTTAAGGTTTTCCTTAATCCCAAATCCAACTCTCAAATGTTAGATGGAAGGTCATGGCTCCAACTAAAATAATTGGTGTCAAAATGGTAATTCAGGAGACCATCATAGTGTTGATCTACTATTGTAGTGGGATCATGAGGATTAACATTGTAGAGGTTGTCATACCATGAGGCATAGGTAACAACCATAGGAGGTTTAAAAGAAACACTAGCAACATTAAATTATTGTCATAGTACACCTAGGATAGCTAGGTATGCATCCATAAAGTTATTACTATGAAATTGTCTCATTAATCTTGTGACTAGGTTAAGTCACTATCATAGTAACAATGTAGTTAGTCATCAATCAACATGTTGTCTTTGCATTTCAATGAGATCAATTCTTGAAAAATGACAATCTAGAGGTTAAAGAGACAAGTTGATACCTTACCTAAGTTGTCATGTTCGTGAAACCTTGTCACTATATAGAGGAGATATCTTGACAGTAATGTCACAAGGACATAACCAAGGCATGAACTATCATGAGCCATAGGGACAACTTACTACACCATCCAAAACTCCATTTGAACTAGCTACTATCAATAATTCACATTATTGGGGACTATCATGAAGAAAACACCATGCATAGGACTGTCATAGTCAAAGTGGAGAGGATTGTCTAGTCATTGTATGATTGTCATAATAGCTAGTGGGTTAGTTACCATGCTTCAACCTAAAATAGGTTAATGAGAACATAGAAATGAAAATCACAATACCATAAGCACACTCCATAAGCTGCCAAGATAGTCCCAATATCATGTCATCATGATAGTAAGAGAAGAGTTGTTTGGTTTTTCCAAAGCCATATCACTTGCATAAGGATTGTCACCAACCATCTGTGTAAGGTTGTGAAAGAGTGAGTCATTATTGAGCTAATCATAAGAGCAACATGAAGTCAAAATGCTATCATGGAAATAAGATATAGTTACTTATTATAAGGACAATCCAAATTTGGTGAGGTTACTTTTTTATCAATTTCCAAGCAAAATACATCATTTTGCACTTATTGGCACTAAATTAGGCACACTTTGCGCCGCCTTTTGCACCCCAAAAAGATTACATTTAGGCCTAAAAGTCGACGCTAAATTAGGCGCACTTTGCGCTGCCTTTTGCACCCCAAAAAGATTACATTTAGGCCTAAAAGTTAGCGGTAACTGCTCTGACTACTGGATAAATTTTTTTTTTTTAAATTCCCACCTGCACATACCCCAAAACAAAACAAAACTTTATTGATTTTTGGTGTTCATTTTTTGTTTGGAGATCGAGCATTTGGCGTGCAAAGATTGAGCGTTTGGGTTTTTTGTGTTCGCCCTTATTTTGGCAATGGCGGGACCTATAAAGAAAAAAACAAAAAATAAAAACTTCCCGTCTGAATTATATGAGAAATTTGATAATTATAGGAGAAAAATGCCGCGTGAATTAGAGGAGAAAAAAGAAGAAAAATGCTGCACGAAGAGAGGAGAAAAAAGGGAAAAACAAGCAAGGAGATGAGAAATTTGTTTAGTTTGCGACACCATAGGTAAGGTTACAATTATAATGAAAAGTTTTTCATTCCCAAAAATATTTTTGTTTCGATTAAATGGAGAGGATTGCGAAGAAAGGGTTGTGAATATTGTTTTGTTTATAGGCGAATTGTTCAAGTCTCATGTGGTTGCAAAGGAGGGTAAAATTGTAGACATTGCATTATTTCCTCTGCATCCAAGAGTAGTGAACACATTTTTCAAACCCCAATGCCCAAGTTCGCTTATCATTCCCATCAATACCTTTCTCAGAAGACAACTTTCTCGCTTCATTCCTAAAAAAGTAGTTGAGTGCTTTCAAGTCGATTGTGAGCAAACTAAAATTAGGGCTTTTGAGATGAGGGTGAGAAAACTAAAATTAGGCTAGGAACTATAGATTCGATCCCAAGGCACCAATTGATTCATAGGAAAATAGCTTCATGATTTGCTCTACAAAGTAAAGGTCAAAAACCTTGAGGAATACATAAAAACTAGACGAAAACTTTCATACCTAACAGTGTGTACTTCATTTGCCTCCACAGACTAAATGAAAATAATTTACCCTAGGTCACCTCAAAATGTCAAGCAATAGAGGGAAGAGAGCAAAGGGAGTAGACTCTGGCCACAATGAGGTAATTCATTGTCAATTTATAGATTTGTAAATGTTTCCATTGTTTCTTTGATTTTTAGTTGTTAGTTTTTTATTTGTAAATTTAAAACAAGAAATATATATATATATATATATATATATATATATATATATGAACATGAGACTAACAAAGATAAAGAGGCATTGGCTTCCATATTGGGGGTAGAGGCAGTGAACAAATTGGATGGTGTGGACTTGACAATGCTTGCCAAATACATAGAAAAACGATCTGGCAAAGCCCTTGAAACATTACAACCAAATCAATAGTGTCAAAGGGAATCAATTGATTCCCCAACCAGTCCTGGCTCGAACAAAAGATCCAAGAGGAAATCAATAACAATAACTTCTAAGAATGTGGAATAGGGAACAAAGGCTTCCAATGTCCCACCCACTCCTGGGACACAGACTTCTTCGACCACCACGCCATGTTTTACATCTTGCATTGGTACCTATGATACGAAGATAGAATATGATGTGGTTTCAGGGGAACTCCAAATGATACATGCTGGAAAAACATTTGTGAATAGGTTGAAGGAATCATGCCTTCAACTGTTCAAAGACCATCTACATTTGCCATTCTCTAAGATACCCATGCACCTGCAAAAAGTAGTTATCCACGACATGGAGATTGAATTTGGCATAGGTTGGTCTGTAAAGAAGATAAAGCTACGAATGTCTCAAAACTGCAAGAGATTTCGGTGCAACCAAACAAAGAAGATAAAAAAATTCATTCCCGAGCTAAGGCTCAAAAGAAGGCCAATTGATGTAAGTGTGAAAGTATGGAAAGAGCTTGTAAAAGCATATGAGAAGTCTGATGCATGGAGGAAGTCTGGTGAGGAGAGTACACAGGTATTTGAATTTGGTCATAAGATTATATCAAATTTATTAAATGATTTTTAAATTTTATTTGTGCATAGTTAAATTGAATTAGTATATGTTTTAGGACAAGGTCTCCAAGGCTAGGCTTGACAAACTTCGTGCCACGCATCACAGTGGCTAGAAAGGTTTACAAGCCTTGATTTGTACATTTGTAATTATATTTAATATGTTAAATGATATATTTTTTTATTTCCTAGGAAAAAGTAAATGATTGCATATTAATTACTTTAACTAATCCATGTGCCATGTTTTGACAGGAGGAGAAATATGGTCGGTATCCAACGTAATTTGAAAAGGATATGTTACAAAGCAAAAAGTGGACTGATTTTGTAATCTGGATGGAGAACGAGGTATCAATAGTTGACTTTCAACAACTTAGTTGGATATTGTTGTGTTAATATGTCAATTTGCATTTCTTGTGTTGAGTTGTTATTGATGCGTAGGATGAGATCTAAAGTGCTTCTCTGTTGGTCCTAGTGCCCTTAAATGTAAGATTTCTCTTAGATGACAAATGATTACTCTTATATCTTTGGGGACCCTTCTTGGTACCATTAGGATCATAATGAGTATACTAGTCTTGTGCTTGCTTACAAAAAGTGGTTGCAATTAACCTAATCTTGTGGTCATTATCCATAACATTTTGTGTGTGCCATGCTATCTCATATGCTTAAGTTTAACGGGCTAATAATGAACATAAAACCCTTGTTTGCCTACCTCCAACTAATGGACTTGTTGTAACCTAAAATTTCCTACCATTTTTTGCAAAAATTTTAGTTTCCCATGATGAAAAATTTAATTCCACAACCTTTGCCACTATCCTCCCTGCCTGTGTCAGATTGGGAGCTTTGGAATAGGGTATGGACATCCATCAATACATAAAGGATAGAGGAATTTTTGTCAGATGTTGTAGTTACAACTACCCTGTTAGACATGTATGCAAAATGTGGAAGCATAGACAAGGCACATGAATTGTTCGATAGAATGCCTCAAAGAAATGTGGTCTCATGGACTGCAATGACTTCAAGATATGCACAAAATGGATTTGTTGAAAAGGCTTTAGAAATTTTAAAGCAAATGCAATTGGCTAGTGTAGAGCCAAATTCCACAGCCTTTGCCACCATTCTCCTTGCCTGTGATAGAATGAGAGCTTTGGAATAGGGTATGGACATCCATCAATACATAAAGGATAGAGGAATTTTGTCAAATGTTGTAGTTGCAACTGCCTTGTTAGACATGTATGCAAAATGTGGAAGCATAGACAAGGCACGTGAACTGTTTGATAGAGTGCCTCAAAGAAATGTGGTCTCATGGACTGCAATGACTGTAGGATATGCACAAAATTGATTTGTTGAAAAGGCTTTAGAAATTTTAAAGCAAATGCAATTGGCTGGTGTAAAGCCAAATTCCACAACCTTCACCACCATCCTCCCTGCCTCTGTTAGAATAAGAGCTTTAGAATAGGGTATGGACATCCATCAATACATAAAGGATAGAGGAATTTTGTCAGATGTTCTAGTTGCAACTGCCTGTTAGACATGTATGCAAAATGTGGAAGCATAGACAAGGCACGTGAACTGTTTGACAAAATACCTCAAAGAAATGTTGTCTCATGGGTTGCAATGACTGCAGGATATGCACAAAATGGATTTGTTGAAAAGGCTTTAGAAATTTAAAAGCAAATACAATTTGCTGGTGTAAAGTCAAATTCCACAACCTTTGCCACCATCCTCCTTGCCTATGTCATAATAGGAGCTTTGGAATAGGGTATGGACATCCATTAATACATAAAGGATAGAGGAATTTTGTCAGATGCTGTAGTTGCAATTGTCATGTTAGACATGTATGCAAAATGTGGAAGCATAGACAAGGCACGTGAACTGTTTGACATAATGCCTCAAAGAAATGTGGTCTCATGGACTGTAATGACTGCATGATATGCACAAAATGGATTTATTGAAAAGGCTTCAGAAATTTTAAAGCAAATGCAATTGGCTGGTGTAAAGCCAAATTCCACAACCTTTGCCACCATCCTCCCTGCCTGTGTTAGAATGGGAGCTTTGGAATAGGGTATGGACATCCATCAATACATAAAGGATAGAGGGATTTTATCAGATGTTGTAGTTACAACTGTCCTATTAGACATGTATGCAAAATGTGGAAGCATAGACAAGGCATGTGAACTATTTGACAGAATGCCCCAAAGAAATGTGGTCTCATGGACTGCAATGACTACAGGATATGCACAAAATGGATTTGTTGAAAAGGCTTCAGAAATTTTAAAGCAAATGCAATTGGCTGGTGTAAATCCAAATTCCACAACCTTTGCCACCATCCTCTCTACCTATGTCAGAATGGGAGCTTTGGAATAGGGTATGGACATCCATCAATACATAAATGATAGAGGAATTTTGTCAGATGTTGTAGTTGCAATTGCCCTGTTAGACATGTATGCAAAATGTGGAAGCATAGACAAGGCACGTGAACTATTTGACAGAATGCCTCAAAGAAATGTGGTCTCATGGACTGTAATGACTGGAAGATATGCACAAAATGGATTTGTTGAAAAGGCTTTAGAAATTTTAAAGCAAATTCAATTAGCTGGTGTAAAGCCCAATTCCACAACCTTAGCCACCATACTCCCTACCTGTTTCAGAATGGAAGCTTTGGAATAGGGTATGGACATCCATCAATACATAAAGGATAGAGGAATTTTGTCAGATGTTGTAGTTGCAACTGCTCTGTTAGACATGTATGCAAAATGTGGAAGCATAGACAAGGCATGTGAACTCTTTGACAGAATGTCTCAAAGAAATGTTGTCTCATGGACTGCAATGACTGCAGGATATGCAAAAAATGGATTTGTTGAAAAGGCTTCAAAAATTTTAAAGCAAATGTAATTGGCTAGTGTAAAGCCAAATTCCGTGACCTTTGCCACCATCCTCCCTACCTGTATCAAAATGGGAGCTTTGGAATAGGGTATGGACATCCATCAATACATAAAGGATAGAGGAATTTTGTCAAATGTTGTAGTTGCAACTGCCCTTTTAGACACGTATGCAAAATGTGGAAGCATAGACAAGGCATGTGAACTATTTGACAGAATGCCTCAAAGAAATGTTGTCTCATGGGCTGCAATGACTACAGGATATGCACAAAATGGATTTGTTGAAAAGGCTTTAGAAATTTTAAAGCAAATGCAATTTGTTGGTGTAAAGTCAAATTCCACAACCTTTGCTACCATCCTTCCTGCCTGTGTCAGAATGAGAGATTTGGAATAGGGTATGGACATCCATCAATACATAAAGGATAGAGGAATTTTGTCAGATGTTGTAGTTGCAACTGCCCTGTTAGACATGTATGGAAAATGTTGAAGCATAGACAAGACACGTGAACTGTTTGACAGAATGCCTTAAAGAAATGTGGTCTCATGGACTGCAATGACTGCATGATATGCACAAAATGGATTTGTTGAAAAGGCTTCAGAAATTTTAAAGCAAATGCAATTGGCTGGTGTAAAGCCAAATTCTACAACCTTTGCCACCATCCTCCCTGCCTATGTCAGAATGGGAGCTTTGGAATAGGGTATGGACATCCATCAATACATAAAGGATAGAGGAATTTTATCAGATGTTTTAGTTGCAACTGTCCTGTTAGACATGTATGCAAAATGTGGAAGCATAGATAAGGCACATGAACTATTTGACATAATGACTCAAAGAAATGTGGTCTCATGGACTGCAATGACTGTAGGATATGCACAAAATGGATTTGTTGAAAAGGCTTTAGAAATTTTAAAGCAAATGCAATTGGCTGGTGTAAATCCAAATTCCACAACCTTTGCCACCATCCTCCCTGCCTGTGTTAGAATGGGAGCTTTGGAATAGGGTATGGACATCCATCAATACATAAAGGATAGAGGAATTTTGTCAGATGTTGTAATTGCATTGGCCGTGTTAGACATGTATGCAAAATGTGGAAGCATAGACAAGGCACGCGAACTGTTTGACAGAATGCCTCAAAGAAATGTGGTCTCATGGATTGCAATGACTGCATGATATGCACAAAATGGATTTGTTGAAAAGGCTTCAGAAATTTTAAAGCAAATGCAATTGGTTGGTGTAAATCCAAATTCCACAACCTTTGCCACCATCCTCCCTGCCTATGTTAGAATGGGATCTTTGGAATAGGGTATGGACATCCATCAATAGATAAAGGATAGAGGAATTTTGTCAGATGTTGTATTTGCAACTGCCTTGTTAGACATGTATGCAAAATGTGGAAGCATAGACAAGGCACGTGAACTGTTTGATAGAATGCCTCAAAGAAATGTGGTCTCATGGATTGCAATGACTGCAGGATATGCACAAAATGGATTTGTTGAAAAGGCTTCAGAAATTCTAAAGCAAATGCAATTGGCTGGTGTAAAGCCAAATTCCACAACCTTTGCCACCATCCTCCTTGCCTGTGTTAGAATGAGAGCTTTTGAATAGGGTATGGACATCCATCAATACATAAAGGATAGAGGAATTTTGTCAGATGTTGTAATTGCAACTACCCTGTTAGACATGTATGCAAAAAGTGGAAGCATAGACAAGGCACGTGAACTGTTTGACAGAATACCTCAAAGAAATGTGGTCTCATGGACTGCAATGACTACAGGATATGCACAAAATGGATTTGTTGAAAAGGCTTCAGAAATTTTAAAGCAAATGCAATTGGCTGGTGTAAAGCCAAATTCCACAACCTTTGCCACCATCCTCTCTGCCTGTGTCAGAATGGGAGCTTTGGAATAGGGTATTGACATCCATCAATACATAAAGGATAGAGGAATTTTGTTAGATGTTGTAATTGCAACTGCCTTGTTAGACATGTATGTAAAATGTGGAAGCATAGACAAGGCACGTGAACTGTTTGACAAAATATCTATTAGTTCCTAATGAAAGTGTTTGAAGTTTGAAGATTATGAATAGGATTGTGAAATGATATTTGTGATGACCAGTGCTTTCATCTATTGGGCAATATAGTCAAAAGTTAATGGTATATGGATCCTTATAATTGGTTTAACTCAGATTATTGGGCACTTAGGTGAATCTACACCTTGTGTAGATGTGCAAAGATGGTGAGTTGTAAGGTTCTTACTAATCCCAATGATATTTTCTTAAATCATTGTGATCATAGGAAAGGATTTTTATTCAAGTGGAAAGGAAACCTAACAAGATGACCAGTCTTAAAGGATTTTTAACTCTTAGGCAGAGACCAATAAACACAGGTAGCTTTAGTAGGAATTAAATCAACTTTCCATAGAAAACAATCAAATTGATCACACAAAAACAACAATTGTGCTCTGACAAATTAAACATACCCTTGGTATATTAATTTGAACTGATTTAAGAAATCATTCTGGAGACAACCACATAGCTCATAAACATGAAATTCCACACAACATTTGAACACCAAAAATATAATCCACCAGATAACTTCTACTCCTTTGCATTAAATTATAAGTTCAGAGCACATGAGAATATAACATAACATAAGTATTGCAGGTTTTAGATTTGCATATATATATATATATTAAAGAGTCTTGTAATTGTTCTCATAATTTAAAGCGGCCTTGGTATCCCTTATTTATGGGATGTGAAACAAGCTTCAGGCCAAAAGGACATGCCTTTTCATAAACATACTCCTAACTAATGCAATGATTAAGGAAATAAGAAAATAATTTACAGATATGCAAGGCGATCAATACTGTGCTCAGTTATTCATCAGAGGTAGACTCGTGACCCATAGGTTTGGCAAAGTCATCTCTTCAGGATTAGTTTTGACATGTCTAAGGTATCTGCTAAAAAATGTATCTCCACACTCCTGTATATTCACTATGTCTTGGATATAAACATGTTTACTCTGGCTAGGTGATCAATGTACTCCTATTTTTTTTTAAATGCGCCTGGTAAACTTTTTAATGTGACCGACGACGCGAATGCTTTTGCCCGGAGCAATGAATCGGTGAGGCCACAACTGGGGGACCTCATCCCCTAGGAAGAACACTTCAAACCCGCAAGCTCATTGGCCCAGCGAAGGCGTAAAGCCTTGCGAGCTCGTTGGCCTAGCGGGGGTTTGAACTCTGGTGGCCGCCACTACATCCTGAGCAACTTAACCACTGAACCATGCCATCATCGGCTTAATGTACTCCTGTTCAACACATGTATCTGAAGCAATTATATCACTTATAGCAAATTCCATGGTGAACAGCTTCTCAAGGCACTGATAGGTATTATCCAATATTTTTTCTTCATCATTCACCTTATCTAGGAGTGGTTGCAGCATCTGGCTCATTTCCCTTACCCAGTCATCCTTATCTCGAAGATCACTTCCAGAAAAGAAGTTTGGAAATGTTAACTCAAGGTTTTGATCAAAATCATTTAGGTCATCAGTCAATGTAGTGTTATACTTTTCATGTTGGAAAATTAAGTTGTTGCATTCCTCAAGTATTTGACCCTTGAGACCTGACTTAGTGCTCAATTCTTCTTTCATTTTTAATAGCCTCAAATGAAGCCTTTTATGCTCTTGATGTGCAAGATATGTCCTTTTATGCATACTCTAGGTTTGGTCACTGAACTTCATTATTTTATCAAATCTTCTTTTGATCAATGTTGAGGCCATGAGGTATTTGATTGATTTTATCTTGACCTCAAGCTGTTCACTCTTCTTTTGAAACTTTTCTGCTTTGATCTTCCAGTAATTTGAGTCGGCTTTTGCTTCAAGGATCTTTTGATCTTTTTCTAGGTAGGGTGAATAAGAACTTGAAGTCAATCTATCCTTCTAAGTGGCCAACTCTTGTCTTAGTTTTGTATTCTCAGCCATATAAGCATTGTTTTTCTTTATCAACTGCTCAATTTGAGCCTTAGTAAATCTTGCCACATTGATATTGAGGTCAGCAGTTTCAAGAGGGTCTGTGTCCTCAACTCTCTGGATCAACAAATGGCCAAATGCTTCATTAGGATTATTTATAACCTGAGGTTTCTTATGTGAAGGATAGAGGGATCATATTAGCAATATCTTTTTATTAGGGTCATAGCCTGATCCATTCTTAATCTTATCCAATGCCTCAATACTAAGCTGCATTTTCTTTTCTTGATTCTTTCTGAAGGTATAAAAAATAGTGGCTGAAGTCATGTCCCATCCAAGGACCAATACCACTCCTGCTTCTTTGAGCAATTGTCTACCTTTCTCTGGTGTCATGTCATTCATGGCATTGTCTATTTTTGACTGAAGTTCTTGTAGAACTTCCTCTTGAACTTCAGGAGTAATGTCCTTCATCCTTTCCCTGGCATGTTTTCCTTTGTACTCATAAAGGAAGGCTTTGAATTATGAGGTTTTAATGAAATCAACATCTGCAATGAATTTCTGAATGGCCAAATATCTCACATCATCTATTAGTTCATCAGAAGTTTCTATTCTGACTTCCTCTCTATCCACAGTGGGCTCATGTTCCTCAAAAAGTGAAGAGGATGCTTGCAAGTCTTTATTTTTCCCCTCTTCACTTTCTTCTTCAAAAGAAATTTCTAGAGTTTGTTGAGGAGATAATTGGCAAATAGGAATCCCATCTTCTGCTTGAGTTCCTTTAATAGCTTTTCCTTTTCTTTCAAAAACATAGGAAGGGACATTTTGAATCAAATCTGCAGCATTTATTATCAATGTATCTAGCCTTTCAATAGGATCATTCACATCCATGAAGGCTCCTCTATAAGTGGGGTTTTTGGCTACCCTCCAAGCCTTAGCAAGTGTTATCTTATAATACAAATTTCTTCTTTCAATCGTAGCTTGCTCCTCACAGTTTCTAACCAAGTCATCATCAAAACATAAAACATGGTCATATCCTCTAAGCTTTTGTTTTGTCTTGACATTGTTTATGAAACCTTTTGGATCAAAGCTTTCTCTGCAACTCCCTGTTGGTAGCCTATAATGTTCCATTTTTTTGTCAATTAACTGGTACCCCTTGTCAGACATAACTATGAAATCACCAAAACATAGAGTGCCTGTCATAAAAGACTACTTATTATGTCTTTTTAAGTGCATAAAATCAAAAAGAGCAAGCTATCTTACAATCTCCAGATAAGTCACCCTATTAGGACAAGTTTTTGGTAGTAGTAGAGGAGACCCTTCAAACCCAAACACTCTTATTTTTGTACAGTTAGTGTAAGAATACCAATCTCCCTAATTATGAGAAAATTTTCCAGTCTCATACTTGTCCTTTGGTCTCAAGAACTTCTGAATTTCAGGTGATAGCTTGTAATTATAAGGATGCCCTAAGTGTTTATACACTAGTTTCATGAAGTACTCTTCAATATATATATATATATATATATATATATATATATATATATATATATATATATATATATATATATATATATATATATATATATATAATGGAATTTGTCACACCTGCTGTCCCATATGGCAATCCATCTTTGGACGGGCTTCACATCTCCATTTATATCCAAGTCCCTTACTCCCAGGCATTTGTCCCACAATCCCCACTTTTGGCCTTCATACAAAACTAGATGCATTAATAGGGAGTAATGCCTGAATTTACTACCTCCTCCTTTAATGGAAACTGTTGATGATTATTTTTTACACACTCAACAAAAGTTAAAATTCATAAATGAACCTAACTATCTTGAAAGATACGAAGAAATCAACTAAGATTACTTGATCCCAAGTTTCCTTATTGGTCAGGTCTTGACCTGTTGGACCGTTCAGTAGGTTATTATGAAGCTGTAATGTGCAAGGGGCCTTACATGATTTAAAGTGGGTTTGTGACTTACTGGACTCTTATTATGCAAACTAATACAAATATCAACTTTCTAATCATTCATTTGCATAAGATCATTACTGTACCTCAAAGCTTTCTATGATTCATATTTAAACATGCTTTGCTTTTCAACTATTTATGAAGATTACCAAATACCAACTTATTGCTCTTAAAATTCTTCAAATGTCAGATAATCTCCTTTGGATTTCAACGTTTTAAGCTAAGTATTTCAAAGTTGTTGGGAAAAGTTAGAGAAATTTAAATTCACCATCATTCACTATAGGATCTAAACGTTCTGTTATGCACACAGTAAGAAATACAACAGATTCAATTAAACCAGCAAACTAAATCGTTAAATGCAAATATCCTGAGTATTTTCACGAATATTGTATTTAAGATTGTGAGCTTTAAGAGAAATTCTTTTAAATGCAAGGAAGAGCTAGAAGACACTCAGAAAATAGATGCAAACTTCCAGGTTCACTTATATTCAAAACACAGTCATACAAGATTTATAATGTAGGAATGACTCTTAGCTTTATTAATCGAATATACCAAAACTTATAGTGCTTTATAGATACATTAAGAAAGCTGGAAATTCCACGCGTTCCTTAATGCAGACAATAGGCGACCTCCTCTAAACTAAAATATTCTACTCCAAAATTCTCAGAAAGAATTTACAATTTCTGGCTAAATGCTAAAAATCCCTATGTAAAAAATATATACAAGTAGCACGTCCCTTATATAGAATTTGAATTCCCTCCCATGCTACGGTTACAACCTCCGCAAAATGGTTACAACCACAATTCTATGGTTAAGGTCCCTTCATTACTAACCCATGGTGCGCCTTCATTTCATAACTGTGTGCCAATCCGTTACTTGGCATCTTCTCCTCTCAAAGGATGCTCTTGGAATCTTTCACAAATAAGATTCCCATTTCATGTGACCTTTTCCCGCTGAGGCTCTTCATTTGATTTCCTCTCAAAACTCTTTTCTCCTGCCTTCTTTTTACCTTTTCAAATATTTCTTGAAGTTGCCAATCACACCCTCCACAAAGGTGCGGTCCCCTCCTAGACTTTTTGCTAAAATATATTCTTGCATCACCACCTTTTCTTTCAGCTCTTTTTCTTCATTCTCTAAGTTTTCTCTTCTTTTCTTGTACTTCTTCATTTTGGCCTTCTCTTCCATTAATGTATCCATCATCTGCTTGTTGAGGATTGCATCAGGATTTTTTGTACAGGGTGTGAATATGGCCCTGAACTCTGTCAATGCTCTATCTAAGTCATAACCTGGCATCTCTGCACATTCATGCTGTAAAAGTCTTTCCATGATTTTCTTATGCACTTTGATCATCCCTTCTGCCTTTTTCTCCAGCTCCTGCATGACTACCATATTTCTTTTGAGGTTATCTTCCTCAAATCTAAGTTCCAAAATCATCTGCGGCACTTGATTTGCCAATGTGATATTGAGTGCTCCCTCATTTATCAATTCTTCAGCTCTTGTCTCAATTTCAGTCAATTGTTCAATTTCAGATCTGCACTCCCCTACTCTTACTTGACAATTATTTATTAATACCATACATTTGTTCTTCTCTTCTATGGCCACTTTCCAGCTCTTCATAGCTTGCCCTATCATTTGTTTGCCTCCTTGCAAAAAATCATGAAACCATTCATCCAAAACGTTGGCCTTGATCCTTTTATTTTCCATGTCCTATACTTCCTCCTTAGATACTATTGCTATGTCAGCAGGTAAGTCAGGCATTGTGGCCTTGGGGTCAAATATCCCCTGAATGAATTGTTGGAGTTGGACAATGTGTCCTTTCAATACCTCCTATTTATTTTTGTCTTTCCTCAACATTTCTGCTGTCACCTGGTTCATATCTTTCCACTCAGCGATGTGCTGTTCCCTTGTGGAATGCCCGAGGTCTAGATTAAGTATCTTGTATTCCTCCAGGGTAATCTCATCTTTTTCTTTCTCCTTTTGTGGTATAGCTAGGTTCAAAGTTCTGGATCCATCTGGACCTCTCTGTATTGTAGACACCGTCCTAGCTTTTCTTTTTTCTTTCCTTGGAGTTGTTTTCTCACCTAATAAGCTTTTGATGTCAATAGGAGCCAGATGCATTTCCATCTTTTCTGTCCTTATCTCTCCTTCCAGCCAGGTAGGCACCTCTTTTATGCCTTCTACAACTTTCTCTTCATCAATCACCTCTTCATGAGGTTTATCTATTCCAGTTTCCTCCTGTTGCTGCTGTTCATGTTGTTGTTCTTGTTGTTCTTGCTGAAGTGGGAGCTCTTGATCTATGGGATTATTTGATTGCTCTTTTGATCCAACCTCATTTTCTTCCTCCATATTTCCTCCTTCTTGATCTTTTTCTTCAGGTGTTTTTTCTGCTGATGACTTCTCTTTTTGATCATCTCTTGCATGTATCTGTTCACTATCCGGCCTGTTCAAATCTTCTTCTTGTTCATTATCTAACGGTTGGTCATCAGGTTCATTCTCATCTATTTTATCTTCTGCCTCTGTATTTCCTGTTTGTGGTTGCCCTGGATGTACCGGTGAACTGGCCTTTACCTCATCTTCTTTTATTTCCTCTTCTTGGGTTTGCAAGTTTTCCGTATTTTCCTCTTCTTCACCCTACTCCCCATACATATTTAGCATGTCTAAAGCATCGCCCTCTGAGGTGTCCTCTTGTGCTGCATGTCCTTCTGTGTTTACCTCTTTAGATAGTTTTTCCTTCTCAGTTTCTTCAATCTTATGTGCTTCCTCTTGCACATCCCTAATGATTTTTGGTTGCACTAGACTACCAAATGGATCAACAGATCCTGTGTTTCCCTGCACCTCTTCTTTTTCAAATTCTATATTTTGTTCTGTTTCCACTTCAGCTTGTAGGTTTGATTCTTCTTCTTCACTGAGGAAGTCACTTGATTCTTCCTCCACGTCAATCACTTTCCCTTTATAAATTTTCCTTTCTTCACTGTCACTGCTTGTAATCTGCACAGTCTCTACAGCAATGGGTTTGGCTTTACTAACTTCTGACTCTTGCAACCTCTCTCCAGCCAACTCTGCTTTTACTTTGATAAAGGTTTGTCCTGGTTCTACTGATGTGGAGGCACTGGCTATATTCTTTAGCTTTTCTCTTACTTCCTGCACTCCAATCACATCAACTGGCTTAGAAGTTTCCCCTTTTGACAAACCTATGGGGATTGCCCTCATGATTGATGGTCCTGTTGCCTCTTTTGTAGCTTGTGCTTCTTTTGCACTGATCTCATGGCTCATGGATTTTGCATCAACAAAATTTTGAGATGCCATTGCTATTGTTATCCCTAAAGCATATGGATCCATCAATGTAGCATTTTTATTCCTTTCCATAATTCTTGCCTCTACAACCTTTCTCTTCTTCTCATAGAAACATTGCAAGTCCTCACTGGGCTCTGCCTTTCTCTTCCTTCCCTTCTTTGGGAGTGTAACTTCTTTTCCTTCAGCCTTGAGCTCTTCTATCCTATCCTTAAGCCATGTTTTTGAAAATAATATCACAGGTTTTGTCAAAATATCCCATGATGTGTTCCAAGGCTTCGACCAATCAGGCTCTATAATGGGAGCCAGCCTAACCTATGCATAACTTTGGTGCAACAATTTGTCATCCTCACGAACCTTTGGAGGAACATAGATATTTCCAATAGACCTCATTTGTTTAATAGTCAATCTCTTATGAGCTCTCTTTCTTACTTCCAAGTCACTCTTGCAGTTAGCCCATAAATCTTCAATATGCACTTGATGTTTGTACTTCTTGTCAACAAAGTTTTGAATTCTGTGAAATGGATCAAACTTTCTAGCCAAATCGAATTCCTGGAACCCATAATACCTTAGCTCTTGTTCTGAATAGGCTGTAGCATCCTCACCGATACAAGAATACCTGCCAATGGCCCAAGGTAATTTCACATTTCCCCTGCCATTAAATTTCCTCTTGTACATCCTGAAAGCATTCAAATTCTGTCTTGAAAACTCCAAGACAATTAGTTTGTCAAAAGGGTATCTTGGGAGCATAAATGGCCTCCCCTCAAATCCTTCAGTTCTTATGTATGAAAATTGTTCAAACTATATGAACCACGAACAATGCAATCCAATTATATGTTCAGCCTCTTTAGACAACCTTTTGTCTGGTTCCTCATTTAGTACTCTCACCATGTAGGTATAGAAAACATCATTAACTAAAGCAAATTTCTTCACAACATTCTCCTCTTGTAATTCTGGGTAATGTTCATACACCAACCTTTGCTCAGGACCATTCCCTAAAACACCAACTCTTTCTAGTCCATGTATGTGTGGTCTAATCTTTGCAGCACAGGAGTATAATATATAGGAAGACATGGAAAAGGGCAAGCCTTTCTACTGTCTCATCATAGCCTGCCTCCATATGGCTGTACTAATGGCCTTGGCCCAATGAATTGGTCCTTGTTTCCTTTCCCCTGTTCTTAGGTATTCTATGACAGTGAACATCTAGGGCTCACATTTGGTGCCATCCCTCAACCCAACCAGTCTGCTCAGCATAGTGATCATCAAATATATCTCCTCCTTGAAATGTATCCTTAGTAGATTTTTAGGAATTCTGGCCACTGCCTTTGGTTTGTTCTTTGGACTGTACCAGTGGCAAAATATTTTACCCTTACAGTCTCCATCATTTGTGTAGAAGCTCTCATTATACTGATCAATATCAATATCTGTCATCTTATTAGTGATCTCCAATCCAAAAGTTCTTGCAATCCCCTCAGGAGTCAGATCAACAATTAATCTGTCATGTAGCATTCCCTTTCTTGTATTAGGGTCATACAAGATTACACAGTCTAGACATAGATCCTTTGCCTCCATAGCCAGAGGAAACCCTGTAGCTTTATATAGTCCACTATCCCAAATACATTTCATATCTGGTGAGGCATCTGCAACAGTGATTTTCTTCAGCACATCCCCTGCATCATAAGTTCCTATGTTTGTATCAGTACCCATTCCGCTTGTACCAGTCAGGGTTGGACAACCTCTGTATATCAGTAATTCTTCTTTTTCTACTTCCTTCCTTGGTTTTCTCTCTTTCTTTACTCACCCCCAGAGTCCTTCTATTTAGGGGCCATCCTGTAGAAGTATACATGTCTCAATTTTTGTTTCCACTTCATATCTAGGGTTTTACTGTGAATATCTACTTTCTACCATTAACCCTAACCTGTTTGTTTTTTCTGTGATTTTACCCTTAAAGGGACTAAGCTCTGTTTAGCTAATTAACAGTTAAAACAATAATTTTAACAAATGCATGCATTTTGAAAGTGAAATTACTGTAGCTAACAGTTACGTTTTACCATTCAAAATTTAAATGAGGTCCCAAGATAAATATCTGTTTCTGTGACCGTTCAACCTTTGATGTTGACTTACTTTTACCTTTCACCTTCACCCAGCAACTGTAACTTCGTTAATCCGGTAAATTTTGTTCAATTTTATTGTGACAACACCCTTTCTGCAAATTTCAACGTTAACAATATATCTCGCAAGCAAAATAACAATAATTTTGCCCTAACCCTCATTAAATCCCCCTTTGTTTGAGCATTAAACTCGCATTAATTATAGTAATTAATGCGCTGCAACCTTCGGCTTTCCTTTTTCAGTGTTTGAGTTTTTTTTTAAACTTTTGACCGTTAGCTTAATTAAACATGCATTTTCTTTTGTATATCTCATTGTATGTTTTTCTTGTATCTTTTCATTGTATCTTCGAACATACAATCACTTTATGCACACAATTGAACTAAAGCCCTTTTCCCCTTTACCTTTTCCGTACACCCTTTGTACTCCCTGCTTGTATACCTCACTTGTATATTCTATTGTATAATCACATATACAAACACATTATACATGTATTTTTTACCTTTTATTCTTTCGCAATGCCTTTTGATTCTTTGTATATTAGGATTGTACATTAGAAACATACAAACACCCAATATACAAGGACTTCTCTATTTTTAACTCTTTTCTGACGTCCGGCTTGTATTTCTGTTTTGCAGCTCCGAATGCACATCTGCTTGTACATCATAAAACATACATTCTCATTATACAAACATTCAAATGTACAAACACTGGGACCCATCTTACCTTTCCTTTGTATCTCCGCGATGTTCAAAACTCAACGTATCTCTTAATATACAATTCAGATGTGATACATTGAATCAACTGTACTTTAATCTTCTTGAGTTCCGGCTTGTATGTGAAAAGCGATGTACATTTCAAACATACACACAAGCAAAAATATGCAACAGTTTAACTTCATTTTATAATCCCTTCGGTTCTAGTTTGTATAAAGTGCAATGTATATCGGAGTTGTATATAAGAAATGTACAATGCACAATATACATTAACTTTATTGTCTTTGATAACTTTTCAGTTCCGCGCTTTGTATAAATCGATGCATCACAAAATATACTTTAAGTCTGAATGCATCATTTATACTGTATTTCAATTTACTTTCAATTCCGCGTTGTATAAAACATAATGTATATTTTACCTTGTATATCCTGAAACATACATAAGGCAAAAAACATACAACGGCTTAACCTTATTCTATAATTGCCTCGATTCCACCCTGTATAAAGTGTTTGTATATTTCATTGTATATTTCATTTCATCCAAATATACAAACCCCGATATACAAGCAATGGACCTAACTATTTATTCACTTGAACTTTGAACCTTTCTTAATTCCACCTTGTATAAAACACAATGTATACCTAATATTGATTAAGTCTCGATACATTGTATTTACCAAAATTTGCTTTACCCTCGAACTTGCGTTGTATAAAGTGGAATGCACGTGTCCCGATACCTTGCATACAAAACCCAACGTATACAATCATTATGCATTATTTAATAACATTTCAATTCCGTGATGTATATTATTCTTTGTATCTCATGATTGTATATTTCGCATCCGCCAAATATACAAGTGTCGAACATACATCGATTATACCAACTTTAATATCTCTTCAATTCCGCGCTATGTATAAAGTGTTTGTATATTTCATTTCATCCAAATATACAAACCCCGATATACATAGCGGATTTCAACGTGTATACACTCCAACCTAACTCCCTTTGGGTCCACCCTGTATGTATGTATAAAACATTTCTTAAATGCATACAAGGAAAAAGCAACAAAATAAGAAAACCCGACGACTTCCCTTTTGTGACCAACACAAAAGCACGATATACAAACGCATTTGTATATGAGACGACTTTGCATATACAAAGAACTTTGTATATAGAAGGCACAAACCCTCTGATTGTACATTTACCAAAAACAACAATAACTTGCAAAATACAACGAATTTCAGAATAATTCAAAAAGTAACCCTTGTTTATTTTCAACAAGGAATTCACCTGTATTTTGACCTGGTACTTAAATACAAATTTTCCTTATTTTTAACAAGGTTTGTATTTTCAGCTCCTCTTCCCTTTCACCACCAAGCAAACCACATCAACAAGCAAAGCAAACCAGCTTCAGCAGGGGGTCCTCATTTTGCTAAGGAGTAAAATGGGGCGTGTTGTGAGCATCACAACATAAACTAGTTTGTTGTGAAGGGTACTAGCTAAGAACTTCGCATAATCAAAATGCAGGGCCTGTTGGCTTTAGATATCAGTTGTTAAAACCATGGGAGCTACTTCCATAAACATTTTGGCCTCCACTCCTAACAATTGGCATACAGAGAAATAAGTATACTAAAAGTATTCTTCAAACAGTTCAATGGAAAATGGGGGATCCTTTGCAACTGAAAAAACCCTTAATTTGTTGTTTCCATCATGAGGTTGCTGCATAGGCAACCTCCATCTTTTGTAATTGTTACTCAAGTTATAATATTCACCAATTAAATCCCTAATTTTGAGTTTCACATCAAAGCTACTATCTAGTTGGAACACCATTGAAATGTAGTCCTGGGTGATAGGGAAAAATCCCGTACCATCCTTCAATTCAATCATGCAGTTCTGTAGGTTGTAGCTTTCAGCTAACATTTTCAGGAATTCCACATTCACAAAAACATTTGGCACTACCAACTTTCCTAAATTCAACCACCATGGGTTTGACACAGGGGAACGCCTATGCATTTTCTTGTAGTGCTAGATGAAAAGATCATACCCCCTTATAGGAGTCCACACATCTCCTACTTGTTTGTATTCATCCTCTAATTTCTCCATGTTTGGATTTAATTAGGCATTCCTCCAGGATTTTTGCCCTGATTTTGGACATTGGTCTATTAAGTCCTTGTTTAGGTGTCTTTCATTTAACTTTTGCCTTTTAGCCTTAGGGTTATCAGATGTTTCTTCCATGATGGAATGCAAGAGATTTTTCTTAGATGCAATTCTGAATCAGAAAGATTAAGCTTTAGAATACTTACTTGGAAAACCAAACTGTATCAGTTGCAGATGGTTTCGCCAGCTCCTGTGCTTGCGTACTGAACCAAATATTTCAAGATTTCCCCTTTTATTCTAATCTGATCATTAATGGCAGCTTTCAAATCATCGGGGAAACATTAAATTTTTGCAACATATCACCTCCTGTCACCTCTCCAAAATAATCATTCCGTTTGAAGGATTTATTATTTCTTTATTTATCGGGACCTCGTTATAGCTCAAATGGTGGTCTTGCTGAAATCCCCTCCTTTTGATATATGTGCCTTTCCTTAACGTTTTCTTAATTATCCATGTATTTGTTTTTTCAGGGAGATTGAATATGGATTCCCTTTGACACTTTGAAATATCGGTTGTTCAGCAGGACATATCTCTAAGTCACCCAGTCATGTCAAAATGGAATGTTACTTCTATATTTTGAAATCTCATCGATAGGTTCCTTTCGGGCCGGAATGTCGAAGAGACCTTAGAAAGATTCATATTGACACTTTGATATCTTTGTCTCTTCGAACTCGAAATGTTAGTTCGAAATACTTGTCAAATGTTCATGTATGCGGATATTGATTTAATCATTTTATCGGTGTGACCCATGAAAGGTGTCACACTGACCTCCTGATCACCTTTTAACATTTTTCGAAGTGTTGAAGTGATTTTTAAAGAAGTCCTGCCGATATGTTGAAGGTTCTTCCATAAAGACTAAGGCTTTGACACACCGTATATGAATTTTTCGTGGGTCGAAGGCAGATATGGTGGGGACGCTGATTAAATAAATGAAAAGTACATGGCGGGAAATAGATCTTATGGGTGAATTCTTTAGGGTTCAAATTTTTGTCCCAACACATCCATCAATACATAAAGGATAGAGGAATTTTGTCAGATGTTGTAGTTGCAACTGTCCTGTTAGACATGTATGCAAAATTTGGAAGCATAGACAAGGCACGTGAAATGTTTGATATAATGCCTTAAAGAAATGTTGTCTCATGGACTGCAATGACTGCAGGATATGCACAAAATGGATTTGTTGAAAAGGCTTCAGAAATTTTAAAGCAAATGCAATTAGTTGGTGTAAATCCAAATTCCACAACCTTTGCCACCATCCTCCTTGCCTGTGTCAAAATGGGAGCTTTGGAATAGGGTATGGACATCCATCAATACATAAAGGATAGAGGAATTTTGTCAGATGTTGTAGTTGCAACTGCCCTATTAGACATGCATGCAAAATGTGGAAGCATAGACAAGGCACGTGAACTGTTTGATAGAATGCCTCAAAGAAATGTTTTTTTTTGGTAAACACTACCAGATATGGGGGTAGCTCCCTATATTAAAATATAAAAAAAAAGTTACATAGAAAGCTGATGCATTACGTCTAGTGATATATATAACCTATGCCTGTAGCAATATCCACCATCCTAGCTATTACATTTTCATCAATCAGACCTGGGTTGGCTTCCAGGAATTAAAAAAACTCTCCTATGTTATTTTCTTTCTCCACGCCCTTTTTGTAGAGGGCCTAGGCTTTGTGCAACTTCACCTTCTTCTTCTCCTCATTCAGGTTGAGGGTGGCAAGAGCAAATCCCTATTCGGGCTCCACTACCATACCATCCATGGAAGTCCTAACCATGTCCATTAGATCTTCCCTCACCAATCTCATCATAGCTCTTAGCCCCCAGAGCCTTGCTCCCACAACCTATACATAGTTCTCAAAAAAACATTCAAGGACTTGTCTGTCATGAGTATACCCTCCTGACTAGAAACCAACCCCGATCACTTTCAAGATGGCCACTTTTTCTTCATCGAAGGCTTTGTTAAATAGGTACACAATTTGTTTCCCTCCGGTTTCATCCTCCTCGTACTAACACTCCACTCTGAAATGCTGAGGCATCGCTTCGTTTAGACTATTCCTAAGAACAAACAACATAATCTGCTTCAACCTTGCCTTAGCTTAAAAAGAAGCTTGTGGGCAAGTTCTCCCCTGACCTCTAATCCTGAGGATCACCATTCCATGCGTGGGATTTTTCCACCTATGGGAAGGTGGTACATTCGCATCATTTGGACCATCTCCATTTGCAGGTTCGTTCTTAGAGTTTGCCATCGTATCCTGCTTCTCCTAAGGTGGTCTCTTGTTTTATAGAAGCCTTGAGAGGCTTCATCAAAACCTATAGATCCCAAGGCTAGCAACTGATTTGCACTTTAGTATTACTTCTGCACTCATTCCGCCCACCTCCATTCGGACTCACTTCCGTCCTTGCCTTCAAGATATTGATGTGTGACAAACCTTGCACTAGTAATTGATAGGAACATCCTTTCACTTTTGCAGTAGTGGACAATTTCATGAGTCTCATGACATATGGTGCAATTAGGTATCTTTTGAGCAAGAGGGAACTATATGGCATTAATAGATTGAGCTCCCACCACTAGATAGTTTGTAGTTGTATGTCCCTTAGTGTGGCATTTTGTTCATCATAAACATAAAAGGATAGAGGAATTTTGTCAGATGCAGTTGCAATTGCCCTGTTAGACATGTATTAAAAATGAGGAAGCATAGATAAGGCACATGAACTATTTGATAGAATGCCTCAAAGAAATGTTGTCTCATGGATTGCAATGATTGCAGGATATGCACAAAATATGGAATTAGAGACAAAAAACGTGAACTGTTTGACATAATTCCTCAAAGAGATGTCATCTCATGGAATGAAATGATTGTAGGATATGCACAAAATGGATTTTGCAAGGACGCTCTCAAAATCTTTGAATTAATTAAGCACTCTGGAACATATCCTAACATTGTAAGCTTTTCTTGTATTCTAGGTGCATGCAACCATGCAGGTTTAATGGATGAGAGCTGTACATACTTCAATCACATTTGTAAGCTTTATTGCATTACACCTACAGTTGATCATTATGTGTGCATGGTTGACCTCCTTGCCCATGCTGGCTATCTTGAAGACACCCTAAACTTTATCTTTCTTTCTGAATCCCCAAATTTGCCCTATTCTTGCTCACATTGAAGACCTGTGAGTGGGAATAGGGCTAACATTTTTTCTTTCTAAAATCGGTAAAGCCATATTGCTAACTTCATTTTTTTTTTCAAACAAAATAGACCTTTATCTTAAGGTTACTCATGAACCTTAAGATACATAATTATTGAAAAAAATTGTGCATTCCTTCATGACATGTAAGAGAATTTAATCAACTGCTACTTAAAAACTCTTTAATGTTTCTATCTAATGCAGGTTATTAGATTAATAGTGAAAAAGAACATACATGGACCAAGCAATTTGTGACACTTAAGGTTATGTAATAGAATTTATAGTTGATAGTTAAATTTATAACAATTTTTTTATGATCTTTACTAACGTTTATTAGAATTGTTGCATGTTTTACATCATTGGAATGACATATTAACTGTAACTTTTTTGAAATTTTATTATGGTATGTGCACTTTGATATGATGTAATATGATTATGGTTTCATTTCATATGTTGTAATATTATATATATAACAGAAAAATAAATTATTGCATGAAATAAATAATAACTTTTTATTTTAAATGTTTTTTTTTTGTAGAACATGGGTCTTCCAGAAGATCAAGATGATCCTCATGATAGAGATCTAGATTATGTTGGTTTTGGTACAGATCACATGGCAGATGATGATGATCATGCAGATACAGAAGACACCGAGGCCGATGACGATGATGACAACGACGATGATGATCATGATGGTGATGATGATGATGAGGCAGTTGCTGGTAGTAGCCAATGACATTCATGATCATATAGACTGCATCATGGATCATTGTTGATATATCGTTATGATGCCTCTTTTCATGGTCAATATCATATGTATCATTTTTATGGCCTACAGTACCATATTAATGAGTTGTATCATAAATTTATGTATCATTTTGACTTATATCATTTGGACAAGTATCATCTTGACTTGTATCATTTTGAGTTACATAATTTATCATTTGTACATGTATCATTTTGACATGTTATTGATCTACTGGCATATTTGACTTTCACTTGTTTTAGTTATATATGATGATGATCTTATCAATATTGACTTGTCAATTTATATATATTGAAAGTGGTCGATGATTTTTGGATGGATATTTATTACGTATGATGATTTTGATTTACTGCTTAGGATGGATGTTGTCAAATTAAAAAAAAAAGATATTTGACTCTCTTATTTTAATTATAGATGATGACCATGTTATAATAATTATCTTGTTATTTAATCATATGAATTAAATAATTAAATTACTCTCTATAACCATATGAGTTATTTAAGATGCATGATATATTTAACTAATTAAATTGAAATAAAACATATTAAATTAATAAATGTAAGCAAAACATGAAGCATTTTTAGAAGCAAAAAAAGAAGAAACAATGGAAGCCAAACTAGAAGCAATTTTAGAAGCAACAAAAGATGCAAAAATGGAAGCAAAATTAGAAGCAACAAGCGATGTTATATTGGAAGAAAAATTGGAAGCAAAATTGGAAGCAAAATTGGAAGCAACAATGGAAGCAAAACTAGAAGCAAAATTGGAAGCAAAACTAGAAGCAAAACCAGAGGCAAAATTAGAAGCCAAATTGGAAGTAAAACTGGAAGCAAAACCATAATAAAAATTGGAAGTGAAACTGGAAGCAAAACTAGAAGCAAAATTGGAAGCGAAACTGGAAGTAAAATTTGAAGCAAAATTGGAAGCAAAATTGGAAGCAAAAGTGGAAGCAAAACTAGAAGCAAAATTGGAAGCAAAACTGGAAGCAAAATTGGAAGCAAAACTAGAAGCAAAACTAGAAGCAAAACTGAAAGCCAACCTAGAAGAAAAACTGGAAGCAAAACCAAAAGCAAAATTGGAAGAAATAGTGAAAGCAAAACCAGAAGCAAAACTGGAAGTAAAATTGGAAGTAAAACTAGAAGCAAACTTGGAAGCAACACAAGAAGCAAAACCAAAAACAAAATTAGAAGCCAAACTGGAAGCAACAAAATCTGGTGCTAAATCCGGCACTAAACCTGGCACTAAAATCTGGCGCTAAACCCGGCACAAAACCTGGTCTTATAACCTGCACTAAACTGAGCGCCAAATCCGGCGCAAACGTGAAATGCAATTGGGCGCCGAGTTTGGCATAGGCAGAAGTGTCCAATTCATGGACTCAAATGCACTAAATTTTGATGCTATTTTAGGTGCTATTTGCTTGTTTGGATGTAGTGAATCTTTTATGCCAATGTTGCATTCAAGAATCCACATCTAGCATAAGTAAGGCAAGATAACTTGATAAAATCTTCAACAACAATCTTCACATAGTTTATTTAGGAGGCTAAAATCAACTATCTTTCCATGTTTATGCTATCATGTCAATTTCATGCTTGGTAGATTAGATCACACTTGGATTAAATCTAAAGGGTTAAAGAACCAGTGTATTATGTGTTTGAAAATGGTGATAGGACTATGCTCTCCCCTTTTTGGGTGATCAAAATGCCAAACTCATCATTTTATCTGTGTAACCTTTAGAAGAGGCCTGCCCTTGGGATTGCATTTCTTCCAAGTGGGACGACCTCAAGCAATAACACGCTAAAGCCAAGCCACTTCCTAGTCGCTATAAATAAATTGTGTTTGTGACAAAAGTCACAAACAATGGGTGTTGTTGTGTTATATCGACAAATGTTTCCCATAGTACCCTTGTGGTGCGTTTAAATCTGTTGAACCTAACCTCTTTAGACTGGGAAGCCTCCATAATGGAGCAAATTTCTGCATGTATAACTACCTGAACGAATGTCCAAACTAAAAATTCATTTGTTTTAGAAAGCCAAAAACCCCTATTTGTTGACGCAGGAGGAAAATCCTCTGGAGCCGTCCAACGTCATACACTCATTTAGTGTGGAGATAGAAAAGTTCAACTCTTCAGAGGAACTGTAACTTGGTATGTGTGAGAAGTGAGTGCACTGTAAGGGGGAGCCAGTGCTACCAAGTTACTAACTGTCCGCCTTTATGTAAGTGGCTGGAGTAAAATCCAAGTTGGAACTCACCAAATATTGTCATTGCCTACCATAGGATTGTACTTGTTTGCAAAAAGTTTTATCAAAAATTTGTATAACAACATGGAATTTTCTTGTCTGTTGTGTTTTTCTTGCACAAATTGAACAAAATCATCACCAAAAACACTTGCTTCGAAAAACATCCTTGAAAACAAGAAAAATTGCTCAAACACTGCAGAAGAGCAAAACCACGCTTTTGAGACTTTTTCCTACACATTCAACACATCTTTTAGTGCATCCAAATTCTACTACACATTTAAACCTTCTTGTTGTGCATTTGCTAAATCTTTTAGCATATACACAATTCTGCGCATTTAGGCAACAGAAGCGCGCATTCAAAACTATGCATTCAATCCACATAAGTGCGCATTCACACTTTGTTTTTGCACAAATAAACCTGTGCATCTATAATAGAGAGCATTTCCCAATAGTTTGAGAGAAAAGCAAAATCATTTCCTGGTACCCATTACTGCTTAGATTCAACTCCACCCACATCAAATCTTTATATGGTTGAAACTAGATCACAATTCAAGAGAAGAAAAGAAATGGGTTCACTACATGGTAGCCACTATACTTCTAGTGATGAGGAAGAGGACATTACCCAAGAAAAAATTATTAGTGCTCAACAAGACCCCGAATTTCAAAAACTAATGGACAAAATCATCACAATGGATCCCAAAAAGTACTTCCTTATGCTAGCACAACAAGGAGCAAAGTTACCTTCCAATTTTGACATAGAAAAATTGAGAGAAACAAGGCAAACAAATGAAATTGAAGCTCCTAAAAATAAGAAAGCTAAGGATGTGACAAATCCATTAGAAGCACCCACGCAACAAATCCAAGATTTACAACAACAATTCATGGATTTACAAACTGGATCTTCCACAAAATGATATTCATTAGAGGACATATCTCCTTATCCATTTGATAAAAGCTTAGTTATGATACCTTTCCCCTCTAGTTTCGAAGTGCCCAAATTAGTCAAATATAGGGAAAAAGGTGATCCAAGTGAACCAAATCCTTCACAATATGAGCATGCTAGTACTAGCCACTCTTCACACCAAGATCATGCATCCTTAACCCATCTTAATGATACTATTGACAAGGGAAATACCACCTTAAGTTTAGAACCATATACGCCTCCATCTACTAGTCCTCCATCACTATCCCATAAAATGCCTATCCCAAAGCATACCAATCCTACACCAACACCTCCATTAAACTTCCCAAGCTCTAATCTATCAACCAAAGAATCCTTGAATGATTTTCTCCAAAGATTCTTTACAAAATATAAAAGAGAAAGAAAATCTATGGAGAAATCTAAACCCACCCATCCATTACCTCATTCATCTACCCATACACCTACGAAGGATGTGATCCAAGGGATACTAGCAGGAAGTCAACCATGTCCCCAAATTCCTATCCTTGAACTTACAAAAGACTCTTCCAACACCATGTCCAATCCTACAACCCCTTCATATAGTCCGCAACCCCTTGAGCTTATCGAAGAACCTCCTATCATGAACCCAAGTCAAGACCCATCAGACCTTCATGTTGTTGACCAAGAGCCCTTCCAAGAGTCATCTCCTTTCATTCAAGTAAATCAAGGGGTATGTCAAGAGTTTAATCCTAAGCATTTGGAAACATCAACCCCTTGTCTAAGTCAAGATCAAAGCATTTACATTCAACCCATCCATAACATATATCTTTTTCATGATCAAGATATTATCATTGATAAAGAACCTATACATGAGAAAATTGATCCCATCCATATCACACTTAATCCTATTTATGATCAAGATCCCATCTATGATCAAGATCCCATCTATGATCAAGATCCCATCTATGATCAAGCGAACCATGATGATCCTCTTAGCCAACTTTATGCATTCCATGGTCACGGGCTTATTACCCCATCTATCCATAACCCCATAACCATCCATGAGCAAGAAACCTCCATTAGTCCTATCCATCCTCCACCTAGTCTTATCTATGATCCAACAACAC
Organism: Cunninghamia lanceolata; assembly: GCA_027924645.1. NCBI lineage: Eukaryota > Viridiplantae > Streptophyta > Pinopsida > Cupressales > Cupressaceae > Cunninghamia > Cunninghamia lanceolata. The sequence continues at coordinate 1,793,539 of BSBN01000070.1, forward strand.
ACACTTCCCTTGATGAGACACTTGCCTCCCAAGTGCACATAGATGATCAAACCAATACCTTGGATCTTAATGAGCATAATGATAATCAAGATCCTAAGGATCTTCCCTCATCCATTATCAACCACGGTACAAATCCATTATCCTATCCCCTTGGTCTCACTACCTTCATCCATGAATGTTCTTCCTTAGGAGAGCAACAACCATTATCTACCACATCACCTTCCCCATCAAATAATGAGATCACATCTAGTGTCCAAATCACCCATAATCCCATTGTCCACCGTATACTCCAAAAAAAAGAACTATCAAGGTAAAGGCTTAGGCCTTCATGAGCAAGGTATTTTGGAGACTACCCATGTCGAAGCCCCTCCACCCTCTTATGGCCTTGGTTATACTCCCCAAGAAACACAATCTCATGATGTTGGTACTTCCTCCATGCATTCTAATTCCACTCATTCCCATCACACATCCTATCATATCCCCAAAACATATGTCGCCATTTCACCTCCCTTATCATACAAATCCCAAAAGCATGTGACCATACACCTTCCACCGTCCAATCTACCTCTACTAATTCCAACTCCTAACATCCCTCCATTCATTTTACCATCACTTCTCCCAACACTAGATCCATCCATCCACACATTCCCTCACATTTCGAATCATGACCAACAAATGCACATATTGTCTAAACATGAAGCTTCCACTCATTCCACCAAACCTATGGGATTCAAAAATAAACATTGGGATGCCTCCTTTCATAAAGTAAAAAATCCTAAGGGTCCTAATGCCTTAGGAAATCAATCCAAAAATTCAAAGCAAAATCCATCTAAAATGCTATCCTACCCCATACCTCCAAAAGAGAAGTCCAAAAGCAAGATGGTGTGGGTCCCTAAGCAAAAAAGCAAGTCAAATGAGGCATCCACCTCTCAAAAATCCCAACCATATGCTTCCATTCAAAAATCCTATTCCATACAAAAACATCATATTCCTTCATCCCACATCAAAAACAAAAACCATAAAAATACTAAGACCATGTGGGTTACTAAATGCCTACATCATCCATCCATTAAGCAAACATTTCCATTGCTTCCTACACAACCATCCAATCACAAGCTTTAATGCTTAACACGGTATGTGCAACTGTTGGTCATGATGCCTTTCCATACCTCCATCACCCCATCATTCAACTATTATCCCACATATATTCCCCATCCTGTTCCTATGGTCCATGCTTTTGCATAAGCCTTTCATCCATCTTCCTGGCATAAGCCCTCCTTAATCCACATCATAATCTACTATCTACCTACTCCATATCCCTTTCATGCAATCCCTTACCAACATCTATGATCATAATGACATTTGATATGGTCCATTTTATGACATTAATCCCTAGTAGGACTACCACCTTTCATGGAACCAGACACTTGAGTCCCTCTCGTTAGTATTCCACCTATCCTATCCAAATATTCAAAAAAAAAAGAGTAAAGAAAAATCCCTTCGTCCAACAGTGAAAACCACCCTTGGTAGCACCTTGGATAAGTACCATGATGAAAACCTGGCAAATAGGCGTATGTGTAGGTTGATCTTCCATGTCATTTACCCTTGGGAGTACATTGTCTGATTGACCCTATCATTTTCCATCCTATCTTACCATACTCTCCTATCATCCTTATCCTACATATACCTATCATATTGAGTCCATTCATCCTCCATTCCTCTTTTGATCTTGATAAAGATATGGGGGCAAAATGTCGAAACATGTTTTGGAAAAACTCTTGATGTACCTTATCTTTTTCAAACCAATCCAATCCTATTACCCTCTTTTCATAAGCATTGTCATGTCAAATCCTGAGTTATTCCTATGCGACATAGTCCTTGGAGATCACATCCTTGTTTCCTTACACGTGCATCCATTCCATCCCTTATCGCCTATCTTTTTATCCAATCATCTAATCCTAACAACCCCAATGCAAGGGAATAAAAAAGTAATGTCAGTAATAAACTGATCCCTCCATCTCTTAGGACTTCAGTGCTCATCTAGTCTTTTCTAACCACATCCATCAAATCGCATAAAGATACCTATCATGGCTTGTTGTTCGCTCACCCTTATCGTCTTGTCCCATCAGTCTATCCCTCCAAAACTTCATCCATCGTGTCATCCGTTATAACTCCATCATTGCTACCATGGTCCACACCCTAAACTACATTGCCTTTGCATTATCATATAGGTAATGCCATCATTGATTGGCCCCTAAGGCTTCCCTTCCATCTATATCCCTAATCCTATCGTAAACCTTTGCATATATTCCATTAATCTATTCACCAGTGTTAGCCTTCAAGGTCAAACTACGTCGCCTTTGAGCTATCACGTAGGCAAGGCCATCATCGATGAGCCCCCGAGGCTTCCCAACCCCTAGGTCTTAGGTCCACATAGTCCACCTAAAGCAAACTATGGTGCCTCTACGTCATCATGTAGGCAAGACCATTTTTCAATGAGTCCTTGAGGCACTAGGTCAGTCCCTTAGGGCCTGTTTCTTTATGTCTATCATCAGTTCATCCCTAATAAATTGATCCATTGCTTGACTGGGGGCAAATCCTTGACCTAGTTAGTGAATTGGATTTTTGAATGCTACAACTCAAAGGATAACATATCGGATCATGGTTTTATCACTAGATGACAAGTAGCACAACAAGCAAGCTTTAAACATCATCTTGACAAAGAGACATCAAACTACACCTGACAACACCAACCTACCTAAAACTATCAAACATGACTCTATCAGTTATTGCAAGAAAAATATATCTATGGAAAGAAGGTTTTTAATGGTTGTATAAAGTCTTAAATCATGATTTTTGTTATTATGTCTATTTATGCTACTCAAGGATGTCAAAAACTAGAGGAGCTATGATGGGGACATAATTATTTTATTTGGCTGCTATTTGTGGGTTTATCTTTAGTAATGTGAAGCCTTGTCTAAAGACATGATCAACATAATGATCATCGAGAACATCAGAGGTCTAAACATGAAACAGGTGTAATCCTTGTCTGTTGATACACAAGCAATACTCAAGTCATCTTGGTTCAATTATACTTAGATGCTTGTATTAACTTGCTAAATCAAAATCCATGTAAGCAATACTTAGGTCATCATGGTTTAATTATACCTAGATGCTTGTATTTTCTTACAACATTTTAAAAACTCAATGATGAAATAAAGTACTTCAAAAACTTGTACAAGAAGATGACAAAATCCACTACCATACATACCAAATTGCATTTCATTTCATCTATAAGCATTTCATACATATCATTTTCCAAGTGGCTTAAGATTCAAGTCCTTTATTTATCTATATCTCTTTATCTACTCACCCTTTTCTCTCTTTTCATTTTAAGAGCACACCAATTGTCTTCTCGAGGGGGCATCATCATCATCATTCATCTTATTTGTTAACTTACCATTATCTTTCCTTGTCATCCTCACTCTTGAGTGACTAGGCCATCACTAATCACCAATCCAAGCGTTAATCTGATCATCAAATCAATCCAATTGATCCAAGCAATGATCCAAATGCAAGTCCATCCTTAATCCATACCAATCGAGTAAATCAATCTTGTCAAATTATCCAATCGCAATCATGATCTTGATCCTAATCTTGTCGTAAATCAACTCAATTAATCAATCAATCATCATCATTAGTGGGATATGTCTTTCCCTCATCTTTGTGTTGATCTAGGGATATATCGTTCCCCGCAATGAAAAACACTATCATCAATCATTATCAATTAATCATTGGTTTATAGCTTGATAGGGGCAATACCTTGTTTATTCTTGAATCATTTGTGCATACTTGCTTGCTTGCTTGTGTGTGTTATCATTTTTCCTTGCGTAGCATGTCATTCAACTCTTTTAGCCATCTCTTATCTTGCATCCTCCATTTTCTTAGCCATCCTTTATCATCCTTTCTCATCGTGAGATCATACGTCATTCTGTCGTCACATTCTTCCCGTCCACTCTCCTGAGGGGACATCTTATCGTCATTAAACTTGTACCAGGGGCAAACTGGGGCATGTATCATAACCAAAAAAATTTTATTCTTTGAAACAACGTGATAAAACACATTGTCTCAAAGAGGGACAAAATGTATACACCTAAAAATGCCTCATGTCGAATTAAATAAATATTTTAATATTTATTTTAATTCTTATTTCATCTATCAATTAAATAAATATTCTAATTTATTTAAGTGGTTCATTATCCCAAAAATTAAACAAAAATCAATTTATTTAATTAAATCATCTAAATTCCTCTAATGTCTCATCTACTTAAATAATCCTAAATTATTTAATTAATCCCAAATTCCTCTATTCCAAAGACCTAAATTCCATAATTCCACATCACCTCATCCATGTCATTCTTCCACCTCATCTTCCACCTCACCATGTTGCACACATAATTAAATATTTTTAATATTTAATTAGCTAATATCCCCTCACCCACATGTCCTATTTATCCTCCAGTCAAATCAGTTATCTGATTAATCAATTGAGTTCACTGGTCAATCAATTCAGTCAACTCTCCAATCAACCTAGTCATCTGACCAATCTGTCTAGTTAACTCTCCAATCAGATCTGTTAACTCCCATAACTCATGAAAGGAGCTTGGACACTTGTCCTCTTTCGATTTGCGCATATTCCCTCAAGCTTTTTGATGTAGAGCGCACACAGTGGAAATGCACACAATGTTTATTTCTATTAATATCGGCAAGAGATCTCAAATGTCTCACCGATAGTTTCCTTCACGTCGAGAACCTTCATGTGCATCGGCCAAACATTATACCATCGGCCTCCTTTTGAAATGTTATCCTGAAATGTATTGTCTTCCCGACATCCCCTTGATACATTCAATTCTGCACATACCTTACTTTACCTGCCGTGGTGGTTCCTTCTGCCATTCCTGTCGGTCAACAATTGTATCAAAAGCAATGTATGTTTCAACATACAACTGAAATATACAATCAGAACATACAGTCGACAACTTCCTATTGCTTGTTTTCTCTCCCGATTCAACTGATCATTCCTTGCATCTAACCCTTTGTATCATTCGAATGTACATTCAAGACATGCTTTTGCAACATACAACCTCGACATGCGATTACAAGATACACACAAAAGGTACTCAGATGCCATTGTGATATACATAGGAAATGTACCTTCATAAATTTGTGATATATACATGAGTTGTATATTCGATATGTTTAGCCTTGTATATTCATAACATGCATTTTCAACATGCTTTTACACTCGATAAGCCTTACAATATATACACAGACTGTATATCTGACATGCAAATGCAATATAGACACAAAATGTATATTTGAACACCATAAATATCCCGCCGATAATCTCCCATGCAACAAACCTCGCAGTCTCTAACTGTCGAACCCGAGCACCACAAAATGCTAGGCCCTTTACTGCGACATTCCTTCTACAGATAAGATCCACTACTCCATTTTATCAAAGCCACGAACAAAAAGAAAAGAAAATAGAGAACTATATACAAAATCCATTCCACTGATTTCAAAGAAATCCACTAGTGGAATGGTCTTAATCTTGCATCTCGACAATAGAAAACTAGATTATGTACAGAACTATTCGATATAAAGAATACACACAAAACAATTCGATGCACAGAGAATTTACATAACACAGAATTTGGAAATACTGACAGGATTTCTATTTATTCAATCAAACTTCATTCCTCCTCTGTGTCTCCCAATGAACACAGACTCATTATAAAGATTCATACATTGACAGTTACAGAAGGTGGAAGGCAAACCGTTCCTCAACCACTTCTGCCTGTTTGGTTACAAACTCTTCAATTCAGATTTTGCTTAACCAAGATTATAAACCAAAACACTAACTCATCACACGACACATGTTTAGCACAAGACAACAAAACACCTAACAACACGACACACTTGATTTGATCATCCACACATATCCCCCTTGCCCAAGATGTCCAACTTGGCTTATCAGGGTGCCAAATTTGAGACACTGGTTCACATGGTGGGGTCTTTATTACAAACATGAAATCACAACAACATGACAACATAAAAAAAACATAGAAATGCATAAAACATAATAACATATCAATACCTTAATCTTCTCCCTCAGATGTGTAACTTGCTTGTTGAAGGGGTGCTCCTGCACCATACTCCCTGGGAGAAGAGATCTCAAGCCCACTTGAGATCAGAGTTTGAAGGTCTGTACCATGATTTGTGATCTGATCTTCATTCATCCAAATTGCCTCTGAATCAGGTTTCCCCTACCAAGCCACCAAGTACTCCATGTACTCTTTGTTCCTTGTCTTCTTTGCCACTCTTGAGTCTAAGATTTTCTTCAATTTTGTTGGATCATGCTTAGGGATATCATCATCTGCTGTATCCTACAATGGTGCCTGTTCTACATCTGTATTATGCTTATATGGAGTTAAATCACATACATTGAAAATGGGTGACAATCCAAGGTCAGGAGGAAGTTGGATCTCATAAGCATTCTGCCCACACTTCTTCAAAATCTGACATGGTCCAATCTTCCTCTACATTAGCTTGATATGTTTACCTTTTGGGAGCCTCTCCTTCTTTAGATTAACCCACACCAAATCTCCCACATCAAATTGTACATCTCTCTTCTTCTTGTCAGCATATGCTTTGTACTTCAATGTAGTCTATTGGAGTTAGTTCTTGACTTGATCATGCACCTCTTTGATGGCTGATGCAAAAGCTTCTCCATCTGCACTAATAGACTCTCCTATAGGCAAATCTCTCAACTCCAAAATACCCCTTGGATGAATGCCATATACCACTTGGAAAGGTGAATTCCCTGTACTTCTATTGATGGTGTCATTATATGAGAATTCTGCTTGTGGTAGGATGTTATCCCACTTCTCTCCATGCTGCCTTGTCAAACACCTGAGTAGATTACCCAATGAACAGTTAACCACTTCAGTCTGCCCATCTGTTTGAGGATGGTAGGCTGATGAGAAGGACAAGTTGGTGCCAAGCTTCTTCCAAAGAGTCCTCCAAAAGTGGCCAATAAATTTCACATCTCTATCTGACACTATGCTTAATGGCAAACCATGTATCCTCACTATTTCTTTGAAAAATAGATCTGCAATATATTAAGCATCACAAGTGGTTTTGCATGGCAAGAATTGTGCCATTTTACTAAATCTATCTACTACAACAAAAACACTATCATATCCCTTCCTTGTCCTAGGCAAACCCAATACAAAGTCCATGCTTATGCTCTCCCATGGCCTAGAAGGAATGGGTAGTGGCTGATACAAACCTGCATTAGTGGATCTCCCTTTTGCTTTTTGACATATCACACATGCCTCCACAAATCTCCTCACATCTGACTGTAACTTGGGCCAATAGTAATGCCTCCTCACAAGATCATGAGTCTTATCTAGAACAAAATGTCCTGCCATGGCCCCACAATGTTTCTCCCCAATGATATTCAATCTCATAAAACACCGTGGAATACACAATTGTCCACCCTTGAAAAGTAATCCATCTTGGATCAGAAATTTAGAGAACTCAATATGATATTTGTCACCAAAGGAAGTACATACCTTGTAGATCTCTCCAAAGTCTTCATCAGCATCATACATGGCCTTAAAGGAATCAATGCCAACACTCTCCAATTGGATCTGATTTATGGTTAGGATCTGCCTGCTCAAAGCATCTGCCACCTTGTTCTTGACCCCTTTCTTGTGCTTGAGTGTGAAGGTGAAAGCTTACAAAGTCTCCACCCACTTCATGTGCCTATGGTTTAGTTTCTCTTGACTATTTATGAAACTAAGGGCCTGATTATCTATGAACACTATGAATTCTTTTGGCATCAAGTAATGCCTCCACTTTTTGAGTGACTATACTAGAGCATACATCTCCAAATCATAGGATGAGTATCTCTTCTTTGCATCATTTAGTTTCTCACTAAAAAATGCAATAGGCCTACCTTCTTGACTGAGTACTACTCCAATTGCCATGTGACTTGCATCACATTCTACCTGGAAAATCTTGTTGAAGTCAGGAAGTGCAAGGACTGGCTGCTCTACCACTTTCTTCTTCAATGTTTCGAATGAATCATCTGCCTCCTTTGTCCAAGTGAACCTGCACTTCTGTCCTCCTTTTATGGTGTCAAGCATGGATACACAAACATGACTAAACCCCTTTATAAACTTCCTATAGAAGGTTGCTAACCCATGGAAACTTCTAACATCATTCATGGTTCTAGGAGTTGGCCAAGACAATATGGCACTTACCTTCTCCTGATCCATTTTCAGTTTGTTTTGTGAGATGACAAAACCCAAGTAGATGAGCTCTTCCTGCATGAACAAACACTTCTCCAAGTTGATCGTTAGCTGCTCTTCATGTAACCTTTTGAGGACCAAGTCTATATGTTTGAAGTGCTCTTCCCTTGTATTACTAAAAATTAGGATATCATCTAGATATACTATGACAAATTTGCCTATGAATTCCCTCAAGACCTCATTCATCAACCTCATAAAGGTACTAGGGGCATTGGACAAACCAAAAGGCATGACCTTCCACTCATATAACCCCTCATTGGTCTTAAATGCAGTTTTCCACTCATCTCCTGGCCTAATCCTAATCTGATGATAGCCACTCTTTAGATCTATTTTTGTGAAGTATTTAGCACCCCCCAAGCAATCAAGCAAATCTTCTATCCTAGAGATTGGGAACCTATACCTGATTGTTATCTTGTTAATAGCCTTTGAATTAGTACAAAGTCTCCAAGTGCCTTCCTTCTTTGGTGCTAGTACAGCAGGTACTGCACATGGGCTTAAACTCTTGCCAATTAGGCTTGTCTCCAACAACTCCTCAATCTATCTTGCTACTTCTGCATTCTACTCTGGGGTAAGCTTGTATGCTACCTTGTTTGGAAGTGTAGATCCAGGGATCAGATCTATGCAATGACTGATGTCCCTTATAGGTGGTAGGGACCTTGGCATTCCATTAGAGATGATGCCTTTGTACTTGTCCAATAGCTCTTGGACAACAGGATCTATGAACCTTTGCCTCTTCTCTCCCTTGACTTGTGGCTACTGCTCCTTGTTCACCTTCAAGCATGGAAATAGAGCATATGCATCTGCACCTTCTTCTACTATCTCTTTCATGAAATGTTTGCCTTATACCATCATCACCTTTGCTTCTTTCCCTTTTGTTTCTACCTCATCCTCCATCAATGGTAGCAACTCTATCTCCTTACCATCCTTGGTGATTGAATATGTGTTTCTAACTCCATCATGGTGTGATTTCAAGTCATACTGCCATGGTCTTCCAAATAGGAGATGGCAAGCATCCATCTTGGCAATGTCAAACAATAATCTGTCCTTGTATGATCCAATTTGAAACTCCACCCAAGCCTGTTCTTCCACAACTATTTGCTGACCTTGGGTGAGCCATGAGACCTTGTATGGGCAAGGGTGTGACAGTCTTCTAAGCTTAAGCTTTTCTACCATTTCAAATGACACAAAATTTTTAGTGGATCTGGAGTCAATCAGAACTTTACATACCTTCCCTCCTGCCTTGCAAGTAGTTCTGAAGAGAGACTTCCTTTGTGGGGGTTCTTTGTCAGGCACCTTCATGGTGGTCATTGCTCTCCTAATCATCAAAGCTTCTCCTCTCTCAGGATATCCATAACTATTAGGAGCATTCACACTTTGATAAGTGTTTGAGCTTGTCACACTTTGACAATCAGATTCTTGGATTAGGTTTATCCTCTTTTCTCCCATTGAACTTGTTGCCTTTTCTGGACATTTGCTGGCTATGTGGCCTTCTTGATTGCAATTGTAACATATGCTAGGTCCTCTAGCCTGAGATCTCCCTCTAAATGGTGGTCTTCTACCCCTAATGTTTCCTCTTTGATTGTAACTTCCTCCTTGAGTTTGATTGCTATCTCCTTTGCTGCTCTCTTGATTGGATTCACCTTGGTGTCCAAATCCATTTCCTCTGCCTCTGAAAGGACTTCTTCCCCCTCTTTGCTGTCTCCCTCTTCCTCTATTGTTCTGCTCTTGTCTTCTCTTTAATTTCTCTTCCACTTTGAGTGCTAACTGGTAGCACTTTTGGACTGTCTTTGGATTATGCAGACTTATGTCTTCTTGGATGTTAAACCTCAATCCATTGAGGTACCTTGCCACCTTCTCTTCCTCACCTTCCTTTATCTTTGTCTTGACACATAGTTTCATGAACTCTTCAGTGTATGAACTGACATCTAACTCCTTCTGTTTCAAATTTTGTCTCCTCTTATGTAGTTGAATGTTGTAATCCAACGGTACATAGGTTTCCTTCACTAAAGCCATCATCTTCTTCCACGTAGCAACTATGTTCTTTCCTTCTTTCACCCTGTCATCTTGGATGAAATTCCACCAATTGAGTGTAGCCCCTTTCATTTTGGATTGGGCCATTCAACTCTGTTCTTTCCTTCTTTCACCCTGTCATCTTGGATGAAATTCCACCAATTGAGTGCAGCCCCTTTCATTTTGGATTGGGCCATTCTCACCCTTTGGTGTTCTGGTATCTCCTCAGTCTCAAAGAAATTATTCAAGGAGTCTATCCACTCCATCACTGAATCAGGTTCCATTTTTCCTGCAAACACGGGCAGGTCTATTTTCATATCCATGGTCCTCCTCTCCATGGATTTGAGGACATTGAGTAAGGGTCTCTGGTCTGCAGGAACCTCTATCTCTTCCTTCCTTGGGATCTCCTCTTCATCCCAATCTTCTCGTTCACCAGAATCTTCTTCTCCCTTCTCTACCTTGTCCTTCAACTTCTCTAACTCATCTTTCAAGGCCTGATTCTGAGCTCTAACTGCTTTGCTCTCTGCTAATTGCTTCTTCACTAAGACCGCCAACTCATCGTTGGTCATCTTTGCTGGGTACTCTTGTGACTCCTCTCCATCTGACATCTTGTCTTCTTCTTCTTCTTCTACCCAAAGATACTCCTTTGCTCTGATACCACTATGATGCAGAGCGCACACAGTGGAAATGCACACAATGTTTATTTCTGTCAGTATCAGCAAGAGATCTCAAATGTCTCACTGACAGTTTCCTTCACGTCGAAAACCTTCATGTGCATTGGCCAAACATTATACCATCGACCTCCTTTCGAAATGTTATCCTGAAATGTATTGTCTTCCTGACATCCCCTTGATACATTCAATTCTGCACATACCTTACTTTACCTACCATGCTGGTTCCTTCTACTGTTCCTGTCGGTCAACAATTGTATCAAAAGCAATGTATGTTTCAACATACAACTGAAATATACAATCGAAACATACAGTCGACAACTTCCTATCACTTGTGTTCTCTCCTGATTCAACTAGTCATTCCTTGCATCTAACCCTTTGTATCATTCGAATGTACATTCAAGACATGTTTTTGCAACATACAACCCCGACATGCGATTGAAGGATACACACGAAAGGTACTCAGATGCGATTGTGATATACACAGGAAATGTACCTTCATACATTTGTGATATATACATGAGTTGTATATTCGATATGTTTAGCCTTGTATATTCATAACATGCATTTTCAACATGTTTTCACACCTGATAAGCTTTGCGATATATACATAAACTGTATATCTGACATGCAAATGCAGTATATACACAAAATGTATATTTGAACACTATAAATCTCCCGCCGATAATCTCCCATGCAACAAACCTCGCAGTCTCTAACTGTCGAACCCTAGCACCATAAAATGCTAGGCCCTTTACTGCGACATTCCTTCTATAGATCGGATCTGTTGCTCCATTTTGTCAAAGCCATGAACAAAAAGAAAAGAAAATAGAGAACGATATACAAAATCCATTCCACTGATTTCAAAGAAATCCACCAGTGGAATGGTCTTAATCTTGCATCTCGACAATAGAAAACTAGATTATGTACATAACTATTCGATAAAAAGAATACACATAAAACAATTCGATGCACAGAGAATTTACAAAACACAGAATTTGTAAACACTGACAGAATTTCTATTTCTTCAATCAAACTTCATTCCTCCTGTGTCTCCCAATGAACATAGACTCATTATAAAGATTCATACATTGACAGTTACAGAAGGTGGAAGGCGAACCGTTCCTCAATCACTTCTGCCTGTTTGGTTACAAACTCTTCAGTTCAGATTTTGCTTAACCAAGATTATAAACCAAAACACTAACTCATCACATGACACATGTTTAGCACAAGACAACAAAACACCTAACAACATGACACACTTGATTTGATCATCCACACATATCCCCCTTGCCCAAGATGTCCAACTTGGCTTATCAGGATGCCAAATTTGAGACACTGGTTCACATGGTGGGGTCTTTATTACAAACATGAAATCACAAAAACATGACAACATAAAAAAAAACATAGAAATGCATAAAACATAATAACATATCAATACCTTAATCTTCTCCCTCAAATGTGTAACTTGCTTGTTGAAGGGGTGCTCCTGCACCACTTTCTCAACCGTACACATCACAGACAAATTCCTCTAGTCATGGATCTATTGACACTTGGACTTGGTCTCTCCTCAACCTATATAAGCAAGGTCCTCACACCCATTTCACATCCATCTAAGCTTTAACAATCTTACTCTATAGAAATCCTACTAGTGTGCCTTTGGCAAAGTATCCTCATTGCATTTGCATAACCTCATTATCATCATAATCATCCAATCATGTCTCCATATCTCCATCATCCATTTTCATTAGAGTTGCATTGTTAGTTTAATCTCCATTGCATATGGGTAAGTGCAAAAAGATGGGGGGCCAAAAAGGGGTCTTAAGTGGCCACTTTTTTTTTTTCTGAAATCAGGAAATGTTGGCCTTGAATGAGAAATTGAGCATAGTTACACTCAAAATTTGGAGATGCAACCAAAACAATGTTTGTAGTGCTCCAAGTCTACTTTCTAAACTACTATTTTTTTTTTAAAATGGTATAGATTAAGGGGTTCAAAAGAGGGAGCCACAAAAATTGGTGTTATTTTTGTCAAAAAACATAACATAGCATGTTTTGTGGCTCCCTCAAAAGGTCAATTTTTTTTTGGTATTTGTAAAATCGCTTCGGTGAGAAATTAGCTAACAACATGTAGTTTATGCCTGATTTTTCTGATAATTGTTTGATGAATATTTGATTTTTTACTAATTTTCAAAGTGGAGACATCCTAAAAAACATGATTTTGGCTGTGCTACCCCTATAAATTTTGAAAACTAATTGAAAATCATTTTTTTTAATATGTGTAGAATGGAGTCTAGTTTCTAAATATGTAATTTTTTTGAAATTTCAATGAATGGTTAATTTACAATGAAAAAAAGACCAAACAATGGTTTTTGCCCAAAAACAGACACACAAACAAAATAAATTAAAGATGAAAGGCTTAACATTGTCAAAATGTGAAAAAAATTACATCGTTAAATAGCTAAGAGAAAGCCTAACATTACCCAGGTGTTTGATTTGTTTGACCTTGAAACACGTGCAAATTTTAGGGTTAGCACGAATGAAATTATGTGAAATCCTGTAGAATATGCAAAAACATGTCTTTGGACATTGGGAAGGCACTCCAAGCCTTTGGGTTGGAAGTCCAAAGCAAATCCCAAGCCTAAGGCTTGAGATTCCCAAAGAAAAACATAACGCAAGCGCGTTATAACGTGCTTGCGTTATGTTCTATTTTGCATTTTGTGCTCGCGTTATGTTCTATTTTATATTTTTTTCCTTTTTCCCAAAAGTTTGCTCAATGTTTGTCATGTTTGACATAATGCGAGTGCATTATAACGTGCTCGCGTTATGTCCCCCTTGGATTTTTTTATGGTCAAGGTTATTAACCATGTATGTATGTATGTATTCCTATATGTATGTATGTATGTATGTATGTATGCCTATATGTATGTATGTATGTATAGTGTCAAGGGTAGAGGAGGGTAGAGATGGGGGTGAGGCAGATAAGGGAGGAGAGGGATGGATAAGGGTTGAGGATTTAAGGTCAAGAGGGATTAGGGTTTAGGGTTGAGGCTTTAGGGATGTCATTTAGGGTTGAGGGTCGAGGAATTAGGGTTAAGGTAGAGTGTTGAAGGTAGAGGGATTAGGGATAGGGTTTAGGGTTGAAAGTTTAGGATTGAGGGATTAGGATTTAAAGTATAGTGTTAAGGGTTGAGGGCTTAGGTATAGGGTTTAGGATTTAAGGTTTAAGTGTTGAGGGTTGAGGATTTAGGGATAGGGTTTATGGTTTAGGGATAAGGGATTAGGGTTTAGGGTTTAGGGATTATGATACCATAAATTATAATTAGGGATTAGGGTTTAGGGTTTAGGGATGTACAATCAATGGGTACCATAAATAAACTAGAATTTAGGCAGGGTTGGGAAAATTTTGTGAATCATCATGGGCTGGAGATTGTAGATTTTGTTGTGTTCAAGTACATATCCAAGTCATAATTTAAGGTTAAGATATTTCAAAGAACAGGGTGTGGGAAAAACATCAATGCTCTTCAGCTTATGAATACCAACATTGATACAGATAAAAGATGCCTTTCTTCTAACAGAGTATGCAATTCAAGTCAACCAATGGGAAGCAAGTTGTTGAATGAGTTGGTTTAATGGGCGTGCCTCCTTCTTCAAAGTTATGCTTGCAGACTTTACACAAAAATTGGTAACTCTATACATTATTTTTCATTCTTTTATTTCCTGTACACTGTTAAGAACTTGTAAAAGCTAATTGTGTAATATGTTTATGGCAGCACATTCCTCCTACATTTGTTTCACATTTTATAGACAACACAGACGAACATATGGTGTTGCAAGGCCCAGGTGGGCAGGAGTGGGATGTGCAATTAGGGGGTACCATAAATAAATTGGAATTTAGGTAGGGTTGGGAAAATTTTGTGAATCATCATGGGCTAGAGATTGGAGATTTTGTTATATATTCAAGTACGTATCCAAGTCATATTTTAAGGTTAAGATATTTCAAAGAACAGGGTGTGTGAAAAATATCAATGCTCTTCAGCTTATGAATACCAACATTGATACAAATAAAAGATGCCCTTCTTCTAACAGAGGATGCAGTTCAAGTCAAACAATGGGTAGCAAGTTGATGATTGAATTGGTTTCTGATGAAGAAAATAATGATGTTGTTGAAGCAATGGAAGAAAATCAAAATTGTAAGTCTAATTTAATTTATTTCAACTTTCAAAGCAGGCATTTGAATTGCAACTTTACCTAGAGGATTGGTATAACAAAAACTTAATTATGTTACATGCCTTTCTTTGAAGAACCCTGGACATTATGGACCCTATCATCTAGAAAAGCACATGACAATGAACTCTGCCCCATCTTTCAAATTAGATATTTACCTTTTTATTCAATGAAAATGAAGTCATGGAATGTAAAACCAACCATGCATACTAGTAAGATCAAATTCTCTGCCTTCTATTCTTATTACTCTTACTTTATTAAGAGAAGAGTGTAAAAAAGAATGGGTTTAATTGTAAGCTAACATAAGGCAAAGCAGTTTTGTTATTACATTTTTCTGAGGGATCTCTAATAGTCTAATATAATGCAGTCTTCTATAATATGAACATCTACATTTGTGTGAATGCTAAGCTTTAATAGTAGAGTATTAAATCAATGCAATCATCTATTTATTGGGTAAAAATAACTTAGTTTTTGTAATGGTTTGGGAATGCAGGAGTTGCCAAAAATAGGTGAATGTCCTCTACAATTACCAAGAGAAAAAAGTTTAGTAGTTCTTGTGGATAGAGCCAGTAAATAATGGGAGATTATTTGCCTATTTCATAACAATATACTTGCCCTAAGTGTAGGGTGAACATATTTTGTACGTCATAATAATATCAAGGAGACGTTTGTATCTTTGAGCAGGTGGACAGCAAGAAACATAGATTTATGTTTAGAGTTCATATAGATTGAAAGATAAAATAAGGATCCTTCTGAAAGAACTTCTAGGAGGGAAAAGACAGGCCAAAGATAAAAGGAGAAAATTATACAAGAAAAGATCTTCATGAGGATTGTAATATTTTGTCTAAAACAAACAAAAATTAGTTAATTAAAAATAGAAAATCAAGAAAGAAACGGTACTAAAATGTATAGTTACTGATATCTAAAGTGTATAGTTACTAATATCTATTTTTAAAAGATTGATTGATTTTTATGGCCAAAGTTGTTTATTTTATCTAGTTGATGGTTTTAATTACACCTAGGTTATACATTGGGAGCAGATGTGTGCACATTTTTATGGCCTTGATTTAAATTCAAGCAAATAGGTGGAGAGAGTATGCCGATCTTTAAAAAAAATCTTAATAAAAACGTTCACTTAATGTTGACCAAGGGTTCTGATTTCAACAATTCATTGCCCACTGTGGATGTACCCCAATGCAAATCTTTTCTCATAATGATCATCCTTCTGATTTCAACTGTTAATTACTCATTGTGGATGTACCATATGTAAATCTTTTCTCATAGTGTGTACACCTATTGGCATAAAGAACCCCAGATGGGCCAGAAAAACATGCCATATAACATTACTAAGACATTATAGAAAACTTAAATTAGGATTTACTGTAGACATGCATAATTAAAAAGGGCATTAAGAAAAAGACTTTAAAACTAATTTCTAAAATTACCAAAAAAGTTTATAGCCATTTTTCTGACATATTCTTGCAACTCAGATATCTTTAAGAGAAGAGTGTCAAAAATGATGGGTTTAACAACCTAACATAAGGCAAAGCAGTTTTGTTGGGTTTAGGGATAGGGTTTAGGGTTGAGGGATTAGGGTTTAGGGTTGAGGGATTATGGTTTAAGGTATAGTGTTGAGGGTTGAGGGTTTAGGGATAGGGTTTAGGGTTGAGGGATTAGGGTTTAGGGTTGATGGATTAGGGTTTAATGTTGAGAGTTGAGGGTTTAGGAATAAGGATAGCATCTAGGGTTTAGGGATGAGGGATTAGGGTTGAGGGTATACAATAAATAAATTAGAATTTAGGTAGGGTTGGGAAAATTTTGTGAATCATCATGGGTTGGAGATTGTAGATTTTGCTGTGTTCAAGTACATATCCAAGTCATATTTTAAGGTTAAGATATTTCAAAGAACAGGGTGTGTGAAAAATATCAATACTCTCCAGCTTATGAATACCAACATTGATACAAATAAAAGATGCCCATCTTCTAACAAAGTATGCAGTTCAAGTCAACCAATGGGCAGCAAGTTGTTGAATGAATTGGTTTTTGGTGGGGAAAACAACAATGATGTTGAAGCAATGGAAGAACATCAAAATTAGTGTTGAGGGTTGAGGAATTAGGGTTAAGGGTTGAGGGTTTAGGGTTTAGGATTGAAAGATTAGGGTTTAAGGTTTAAGGTTTAAGGGTTTAGGGTTGAGGGTTTAGGGCTGAGGGTTAAGGGATTAGGGTTTAAGGTATAGTGTTGAGGGTAGAGGATTTAGGGATAGGGTTTAGGGTTTAAGGTTTAAGGGTTGAGGGTTGAGGCTTTAGGGATAGGGTTTAGCGTTTAGGGTCTAGGGTTAAGGGATTAGGGTTTAAGGTATAGTGTCAAGGGTAGAGGGTTTAGGGATAGGGTTTAGGGTTTAAGGTTTAAGGGTTGAGGGTTGAGGCTTCAGGGATAGGGTTCAACAGTTAGGGTTAATGGATTAGGGTTTAAGGTATAGTGTTGAGGGTTGAGGGTTTAGGGACATGGTTTAGGATTTAAGGTTTAAGGGTTGAGGCTTTAGGGATAGGGTTTAGGGTTTAGGGTTAAGTGAAAGACCTAGATGGCTAAGGATGGATGGAGGTTAAGTATAGGGTTGAGGGTATAGGGTATAGGGTAGAGGTTTGAAGGTTGATGGATAATGTTCAAGGTTAAGTGTCTAAGGTTAAGTGTATAGGGTATATGGGGTCTAAGGGTTTAAGGTTTGAGGGATTAAGGGTTTAAGAGTTGAGGGATTAGGGTTTAAGGCATAGTGTCAAGTGTAGATGGTTTCGAGACAAGGTTTATGGTTGAAGGTTTAAGGGTTGAGGGTTGAGGCTTTAGGGCTGAGGGTTAAGGGATTAGGGTATAAGGTATAGTGTCAAGGGTAGAGGGTTTAGGGATAGGTTTTAGGATTTAAGGTTTAAGGGTTGAGGCTTTAGGGATAGGGTCTAGTGTTTAGGTTAAGTGAGACACCTAGATGACTAAGGACAGATGAAGAGGCAGATAAGGAATGACTGAGAGACCTAGAGAGGGGAGAGGTAGAGAGGTGAGTGGGAGATAGAGGTGAGAGATAGAGAGGTGAGGGGAGAGATAGAATAAAATGAGAGAGTGAAGTTGACAACTTGAGGGAAAGATGGGTAAGGAGGAGGGAGAGAGGTGGAGAGGAAGGGAAATATCTAGGAGCCCTGAGAGATATACAAGTGAGAGACCTTCAACATAGGGAGAGAGGGGTGAGCGAGACAGGGGAGAGATGGGGGTGATGAAGATAGGGGAGGAGAGGGGTTGATAAGGGTTAAGGGTTTAAGGGTCAAGGGTTTAGGGTTTAAGGGTTGAGGGTTTAAGGGTCTAATCCCTCAACCCTAAACCCTAATCCCTCAACCCTTAGACCCTTAATACCTCAACCCTTAAACCCTCAACCATTAAACCCTAAACCCTTGACCCTTAAACCCTCAACCCTTATCCACCCCTCTCCTCCCCTATCTGCCTCACTCCCATCTCTTCCCTATCTCTCTCACCCCTATCTCCCTAGGTTGTAGGTCTCTCACTTGTATATCTCTCAAGACTCTCTAGATATTTCCCTTCCTCTCCACCTCTCTCCCTCCTCCTTACCCATCTTTCACTTAAGTTGTCAACTTCACTCTCATTTTATTCTATCTCTCCCCTCACCTCTCTATCTCTCACTTCTGTCTCCCCCTCACCTCTACCTCTCCCCTCTCTAAGTTTCTCAGTCACTCCTTGTCTACCTCTCCATCCGTCCTTAGCCATTTAGGTCTCTCATTTAACCTTAAACCCTAAACCCTATCCCTAAATCCTCAACCCTTAAAACTTAAATCCTAAACCCTATCCGTAAACCCTCAACCCTTGACACTATAACTTAAACCCTAATCCCTTAACCCTAAAACCTAAACCCTATCCCTAAAGCCTCAACCCTCAACCCTTAAACCTTAAACCCTAAACCCTATCCCTAAACCCTCTACCCTTGAAACTATACCTTAAACCCTAAAGCCTCAACCCTCATCCCTAAAGCCTCAACCCTCATCCCTTAAACCTTTAACCCTAAAC
The DNA here is from genome assembly GCA_027924645.1 of Cunninghamia lanceolata. Taxonomy (NCBI): domain Eukaryota; kingdom Viridiplantae; phylum Streptophyta; class Pinopsida; order Cupressales; family Cupressaceae; genus Cunninghamia; species Cunninghamia lanceolata. Next base: position 1,812,888 of record BSBN01000070.1, read on the forward strand.
CCTCTACCCTTGACACTATGCCTTAAACCCTAGTCCTTCAACCCTTAAACCCTTGACCCTTAAACCCTTAATCCCTCAAACCATAAACCCTTAAACCATAAACTCTCAACCCCTAGATACCCTTAAACCTTAAACCCTTAAACCCTATATCCTATACACTTAACCTTGAACATTATCCCTCAACCTTCAAACCTTTACCCTATACCATAGACGCTCAACCCTCATCCATATGCCTTATAACCTCAACCTTAAACCCTATACCCTATATCTTAGACACTCAAACTTGAACATTATCCCTCAACTGTAAACTCTCAACCCTATACCCTCAACCATATACTTAAGCCCTAATCCATCAATCCTCAACCCTATACTTTAAACCATGAAACCTACACCCACAAACCCTCATCCCTATACCCTATAACCTCACCCTTATACCCTCAATCCATATCATAAACCCTAAACCCAATATCCTAAACCCTAATCCCCATACCGTACACACTTAATCTTATACACTCAACAAGCTGAATATTATCCCTCAACTGTAACCCTCAACCCTCTACCCTCTACCCTCTACCTATTACTTAAGCCCTAATCCCTCAACCCTCAACCCTATACCTTAAACCCTAAACCCACAAACCTCAACCCTCAACCCTAAAAACTATATGGGCTCAGGTCCTTATATACCCTAAACCCAAAACCCTTACATACATACAAGCATACATACATACATACAAGCATTCATACATACATACATACAAGCCTACATACATACATACAACCATACATACAAACATTCATACATATATACATACATACAAGCATGCATACATACATACATACATACATACAAGCATACATACATACATACATACATACATACAACCATTTATACATACATACAAGAATACATACATACATACATACATACATACATATAAGCATATATACATACATACATACAAGCATGAATACATACATTCATACATACATTCATACATATAGGCATACATACATACATACATACAAGCATACATACAATTTGGCATACATACATACATACATGAATACAAATATATATACAAACATACATACATCAAACATACTTAACAAACTTGAACATAAAACATTCAATAAACAACCTCAAACTTGACAAACATTGGGCAAACTTTTGCAAAAAAGAAAAAAATGCAAAGAAATAAATAATGCACTCATGTTTTAACGCGCTCGCATTATGGTTTTTTAAAAAGTTTATGAATTTTGGCCACTTTTTGGCCCCCCATCTTTTTGCACTTGCCCATAACCCAATCATAGCCATTCTCCTATTATCATCTTCAACAGCAAGGAAGTGCAATTTCTGAGAGCTAAAATCATACACAAGATCGATACGCGATAGGCAACAATGGAAGTTACAAGGTGAATAAGATCTACGAAGGTAATATCTTTGTTTATTGTATTTGCATCAATTTCATTAAGTTATTAGATATTTAGTTGTTTAATACTATTGTTCATATTTCCTCTAACATCTCTATATCGCTTAACCTATGTAAGAGGTCAGGAGCTTTGTCTACTGTGTTGTAATGCTCGTACATTATTCCAATCAAGGATGGATATTCTGAAAGAAATTGTTGTGCTGGTCTATGCAAGGAGATCCATCTAGTATCAACATCCTTTAAAAGCTTATTTCCTACTAATATTCCCTCAACAAAATTTTGAAATTCTGTAAAACGTTTGGGACTTCTGTAGAAACATGTGTGGAGCTCGCGGACTAGATTTTCAATTTTTGATACTGTAGGAAACTTGCTTACAATTTTAAATGCTAAATTCATTCTGTGGGCCATGTAGTGAATGGTAAGCATGTATGGTGAACAATTAGTTTTTAATTTTGTGCAAAGACCAGTCCTACGACCTTGCATTACTACAGCTCCATCAACTCCTACACACACCAACTTCTTGAAAATTGTCAAGTCATCCATACCTACATTTTTATTCAAAGACTTATTAACTAGTTCAAATAGATTTTGCGATGTTGAACTATCCTTCATTTTATGAACATAGAGTAGATGAGCTCAGCAGACATGTTCTTTTACAGTATACACATGCATACAGACCCAAGAAGTACTGCAGTAACTTCATCTAAATATAATGCAATGAAGTTTGACTCTTTTACATTCTCCTTTAAATCTTGCTTTTCCACCACAGCGAGACAATTTACCCATTCCCATCCAGTGTTTATTGACCAATGTGTGCTAAGATAGTGAGGAACACTCAAAAAAGATAATAAATTACTATACTCTGGGTAGTCTGTCATAGGACGCCTTCTGGACAAAATATGAAAAACAACACTTATCTGAACAATTTTTGCCAGTTGTGTTCCTTCCATTGCTTTTCCAAATTGATCCTTGATTATACCTCCACTTGCAGCAAGCTTAGTCATTCTTTTCTTATGCTCATCATATTCTACGGCATACTTCACATGAAGACATTCTTCCTTTGATTTCCATCTTACTACTGATGTTTCCTTTCCGTCTATGATTTGTTTTTCATAAACTTCACCTATATGATTTTCTATAGTGTTAAGCTTTAGCTGCAATTTCTTGTCTCTTTTACATTTCCAACTACAAATCATACACTTGCATTCTGTTGGTTGTTCATCTTTGTTTGATTTCTCCACTGGCTCAATGAATGGGTACTTTGACACCCAATCAAGCTGAAAATTCCTTGACATTTCCCACTCGAGCCCCAATTTTGAATCTTTTGATTTCCCTTTTCTTTTCTTCTTGCCAACATCATCTACAACGCCAACATTTTCTTTTTCATCTAAGTCAATTATCTCAATCTGGCTAATTGGGGTATCCCTTGGAACATCTTCTATGGTATTGCCATTCTCATTTTGGCTAACCAGGGTTTCCCTTGGAACATCTTATGCGGTATTTCCATGCTCATTCTGGCTAACCAGGGTATCCCTTAGAACATCTTTTGCGGATAGGCCATCCTCATTTTGGCTAACTAGGGTATCCCAAGTGGAACATTTTTTGTGGTATTGCCATCCTCATTCTGGCTAACCAAGGTATCCCTTGGAACATATTCTGTGGTATTTCCATCCTCATTTGACTCAATGGCAATCCCACCTTCTGGTGGTGGTGAGGTATTGCGAATGGCTTCTTCATTAATATTTGGTGCAAGAATTGATGATGTAACTCCATCTTAATTTGATGGATCAGAAACACTGCCAGTTCCAAAGTAAGACTGTATACTAACACCACATTTTTGGTGTTTTGATGGCCTCCTAGTCCCTTCACCACACTAAGGAGTCTTACCCTTGTCACACTTGTGGCTCGATATATTGATCTATCACTTCGGATAAAAGTTGGAAAAAAATGTCTTCTTTAAGGACATACTCATAGAATATAGATTCCATTCCCTATTAAATATATTCTTTAAGATTGAATCAAGAATGGAAAAGAGATAAAGAAATCTTATAACACTAATACTATGAAGAAATGATTAGTCACCTTTAAGTTTAGGTTTTCACTGACTTGCTATTTGTTAATGTAGGAATGCCTGTGTTGTAAGTTTGTAACTTTGCCTACGATCAACTTCAAGGTTCCAACTTCAACTTCTAAAATCTAAATCAAGAGCTCACAAGTTTAGAACTGAACAAAATGTGTAAGAATAAATAAGAGTTTCAATTGCATTTATATCAATCCATATTTGGCAAATTCCGCAGGAATTCTATATGGTATATTAAAAAATTTGGCAAATCCCATGTGATTATATAAGGAATACATTTAAGTGTCGGTGAATCAAACCTCGACAGACTACATACATTGTAATTTCCAAGGCAAATATGGCCCTACAATTAGTGCAGAGGTGTCATGGAAATTGGTGAAATGGCCCCTCATAATCAATTACTTGTAAATTTTAATTGGTGAAATGGGTCCTCACACACAGTGACCATTTAATGGGGTTGGTGAAATGGGTCCTCATGCACAACGACCATTTAATGGAGTTGGCAAAATGTGTCTTGATACACAATGTTGTTTTAATAGTATTGGCAAATATATAGGTGATTTAGTACTTGCTTCCGAGATTCCAGGCGAAAATATTAATTAGCCCATTTGAAACGCATAGTTTGTTATGGCAAAAATCTTACTTCATTGATTCTCATAAAATAAATCGATGGCAAATGGATATGGATTCGATCGATAATACGTAAAATTTGGGTGATTTGACCACCCTATTGGATGCGATTTATTCACCAATTCTGACTTGGCCGATCTGCACTATTCACCAATTAGCAAATATTCACCACTAAAAAAATCTCTGAAAAAACCATACAATTGTACTGTAGGCCTATTACATTCTAGTAGCCATCAATGCAAACCATCAAAATGTAAACAACTGTATTGTAGGCCTAATACAAACTACTAGCCATCAAGGCATAACATCAAATTGCTATAGAAAATGACCCATAATACAGATAAGAACAAGACCAAGATAGTCTAACAGCAAGTCTCCAAAAAAGAAACACCTGTGACACAAAACTAATAAACTACAACATTAAGGTTTAGCAGTATAGCAGATTCATAGATTCATATATTAGATTAACCAACATCATAGATCATTCAACAAAACTCAAAAGTTCTTGCTCTCACTATACTTGTCCAACTCCCCAAAAGTACTTAAAGGAGGAGTGATATTAGAAATACTATCATTCTCTCACACATTCTAATGCAACATCATATAAAAGCTTAGCTTCCTTTCTTTTCTACTCTTCAATCATCTGGTCCAAAGTCATCTTTTTGTTGTAATTCTCCTGGAACTTCATGTAATTTTTGAAAAAGAGAGAATCCACCTTTCTTGCATCATGTGGCCAAAAGTTGGCAAATATGATGTCAGATCTTTTCAAGGTTGTTTCCCCATCGTCCATTAGCTCAAGGAACTTTTCTTTAGTGATCTCAAGAGTCATTTTTACCTGCACAATAATGATATGGAGGGTGAGTCTTCTCGAAGACTCCGTAAGGTATCTCCTTGTGCCCTGGAAGATGTCAGGTCATTTCTAAATTTCCAAATAACACATAAAATCTCAGTGTTCAAAATCAACCAAAAATGATTGAAACAAATATTTAAACCATTCACATAACCAAACAAAATTTCCCACCAAGAAATGTCTTTCCTTCTATCTCACCCCTTTAAACTAGAGAAAAAAGAAACCAAATATCCTTAGAAAATTCACATTCAAAGAAAAGGTGTTCAACAGTTTCCACATTATTACAAAACCCACAAAATTTTTTGGCACGATCATAATTTTTTTAGATCCAACAACAATTTCCTTTAAACAAAACCATCTAAAACAGGCTTTCTTAGGATCTAGAATACTAGACCAACAGAGCTTGAAGATCTTTGACAACTGCTTGTTATCCAAGTTTAGGTTCCAGGCATTATTAATATGATTGGTAATATCCCAGGAGTAAGGCAGAAGCTTATAAACATTCTTAGCAGTTGTGAAAAAAAGAATAGAATCATCACACCATTTAATCTCATTTTCAATATCATGCTTAGAATACTACTCCACGGGAAAACTCAAAATAACACAAGCCTCGACAACCATAGAATAAGTTCTAAATTATGAAAGAGGTAGACCAAAAGTCTCACACAAGGACTACCAAGCCACCAGCTACCCATCCTTAATTACATATTTGAAATCTCTAATCCATTTAAGATACCAACTCTTGGTAGAGCAACCTTGAATGAGGGCCAAAGGTTTACCTTCCTAAAACAAATTCCACCACAGAGATTTGAATCCAATTATTTTCTTGTCATTTTGGTTCCAAATAGGACAATCAATCAGGAATTCTCTAGCAATTTCCCATGCATTCCAAAGGCTTTTGAAAACTTAGAAACACTAGGAGAGATAGTTAGTTTCCCATATAAAATATCATGTTTGTGGAGATCAACCCAATGTTTGGCTTTCTTGGGAATAACTTGACTGATGTTGTTTCTAAGCAGTACCTTCCAAGGCTCCTCCCCAACCAAAGATTTCACAATCCATTTGATAGCAAGAGAAATACCTTGAGTTCTCAGGTCCTTCAACCCCAACCCACCTATTTCTTTATCTTTGCAGCACTAATCGCATTTTACTGCCACTCTTTTCCTATTGTCCTTTCCCATCAGACCTAGGAATTTCCTTATGCACTTTTGGATCTCATTAAAATGGCAATTGCTAAAGAGTGAGACAAAAGAGTAATATATACTATAGGAAGATAATATCTTTTGACAAACTTGCAGCCTTCCTGCCAAAGAAAGGAATTGTTTTTTTCCATTTCAATAACTTTTTTTCAATTTCCTCATGAATCCAAACCCACATATTTTTCAGGGAGGGATCAATAGAAAAAGGTATGCCCAAGTACCTAACCTACAAATTGCCACCCCTCCACTGAATGTTATATCTACTGAACCAAGAAGGAGGAGAAGCAGACCAACTAAGCATACGTGACTTGTTCACAAAAAATTTGGCTCCTAAAGCCATGCAAAAAATGTCTAACGTCCTCATTAGTTAATCAAAATTTTCTTCTTCCAACTCAACAAAAATGGTTGTGTCATCAGTAAATTATATGTTCATCAAATCTACCCCATTTGGGAGCACCAAACCTTTGAGATTACCACCACCAAAGGAAGACCTGAGGAGGTAAAAAAGAGCATCAGAAGCAATCGAAAAAAGTGTAGGGGCCTGGGGACACCCCTGCCTAATAGATATTTGCAAAAAAATGGGATCAATAAGAGATCCATTCACATCTATCTGAGTAACTGCATCATTGAATATGACCTTTGTCATATCACACCATTTCTTAGGAAAGCCAAATGCCTCAAGAGCCATGAGTATAAAGGACCATTCCACTTTGTCATAGGATTTCTCAAAATCTAAAAGCAACATACCTACATTTTGTTTAGAGACATTAGCCCACTATACTTAGCCTCCCAACTTGTAATGAGATTCTCTAGAATATACCTTCCTTTTATAAAGCTCGTCTGAGTAGAACTAATGAGTTTAGGGAGGATGTTTGTTAATCTCAATGCTAACATCTTGGCTAGGATCTTGTAGGACATATTGAGGAGAGAAATTGGTATCTAGTTTTTTATTAGACTTTTGTCACCATATTTTAGAATTAGTTTAATGATACCTCTATTTATTTCACAGCCTAATGTGCCCTTCTCAAATGCCTCACAATAAACATGCCACAAATCTTTAGCTATCCAATCACTATTATGCTAATAGAACTCAACAGGAAGTCCATCATGCCCAAGGGATTTATCATTCCTGAATGATTTAATGGCATTCTCAATCTCCTCTATGCTAATGTCCATACCCAAAATGGAGGTATCCTGAACATACACTTTCTTTCATATTAAACCTTTACAAATCTCTTGAGCCTCCTTACAATATATATTATTGTCTTCAGCAGATAATAAAGACTTATAGAATTTTTTGAATTCCTCCTTGATCTCCTGAGTGTCAATAATATGATCATTTCCAATCAAAATGGATCCAATCTCTTCTTTTATGTATTTTCTCTTAATATAATTGAATAAAAATTTAGTGCCCTTATCCCCATTTTTCAATCAATTCATTTTTGTACTGACTTTCAACCCTGATCTTTGAAAGTTTGAAGACATTTCATCTTATGTTTATTTTTAGCCAGAGAATCAAATAAAGAAGAATTAGCAAGATCCTCTTGAAGAAGCCTCTCATCCTCATAGAACTTGTTCTATAACTCATTGTCCATCTTTCTTCTGTCAAGAGCCAATTTCTTCCCAATATTTTGGAACAAAACTTTCCAACTTTTCATATTATTATTCCATCTATCTATATTAGAAAGATTCTTCAGGAGAACCTTGTTAATATCCCTTAGAGTGAAAATACCATCATTATAGTCATTGAACTTACGAAGCTCAGTGTTCCAATTTATACAAACTATCCTTTCTGACTTTATTAGCATTTTCATGTTTCTGAAAGATAATATTAGCTTCTATTGGATAGTGATCAAAAATTGTAAAAGGGTGAACTCTCACCAAGTTATTTTATCATTCTTATCAAAACTGAAGAAATCTTTATTCACATATATTCTATCTAGTCTACAATAGATCCTCTTCCCACCCTTCTGAGCATTACACCATGTAAACCAGATATCATTATTTTCTCTCTTTTTATTTTCCATAGGGTCAAATAGATTCAATTTTTTTTTCATTCTACTTTAGAAGAAGAATTCATTTCCTTTCCAACTCATGTTGTTTCCTCCAATTTTGTCTTCAATCTACTCAATCATGTTGAAGTCACCGCCAATAATCCAGGGAATCCTAGGAAGAGTCTCCAACCATTGCTAGAGTTCAATTCTTTCTTTATAATCATTGGAAGCATAGATACCACATATACCAAATAAAAAACCATCTTTCTCTAATGACACCCACACATGCCTATTGTAATTAGAACAATCACTCTCTTTGACAAACATAGACCATTTACTGCTCATCATTAAAGCAATGCCCCTATGCCATTATCATGCTTACTAACAAAAAGACTCACCTCTTTCCATATGAATTTAGATTTGTTTCAAGCAAGAAACCCACTACCTTTACTTCTTGAAGAAAAATAAAATCAACATTTGATAGTTTTCTAAAGAATCTTCTAATAGCATATTTCTTGTCAAGGGACTCTAGTCCCTTGACATTCTAGCTTATACATTTAGACTCATTTATATTAGGGGTTTTGACATGACCCCTCTTATTGTTATAGAGTCTATCAAAACATTTGGGTATTTTATCTTCCTATTATGTCAGATAATGTCCTCTTGGGGGCTTTTCCCTCTTAAGGTTTAGCTCTCAGGTCCTTAGAATGCATTTAGAGCATCTTGCATGATAATTGTGAATCCTGATGAGAAAACCCTAAAGTCTTATGGAAAATAGGACCTAGGGGATGCCACTTTGATGACTCCTGACCAAAATTGTGAGGGTGGACTTGGGCGCTAGCGCCCTAGTCCTGCCCTATTTTAGGTCAGCCCTAAATTTAAATGTTAGTTTTATGAACATTATTTAGGTCCTATGCCGACATCTCAAGTTTGAATTATGAAATTCTTAGCGGGAATGTTTGTAGTAGCATATATAAGCATGTTTAGAAATTCATTTGCAAACTAGAGATGGACATTGTGAACTTGTGATCTTATGCTAAGGTGATTCAAGGCTTTCATTATGTTGCAGAGTAGTATTATGTTGTTATTGTGTTTGTTTGTTGCAGATTTGACTCCATCTCCACATGGCATGAAAGAGCATCATCCTTCCATGAGATATACACTTCAAAGGTGATATCTATTTGTGTTTGAATTATTTATCATTTGGATTTTGCCTCTATCCCGCAAGGATACACACTCTTTACCTAACAACGGTGTTTGGAAGACTTGAAGTGCAAGCCTCTAAACACCACAACCCCCAACCACACTCCTTTGTGACTGTAGGTTATAGGTACCGAGTTTCATGGAGTGGAGTTACAGAGGACAAGGATTCACGATCTAAAAGAAAGAAGACAGAGTTAAACATTTTAGACATGTGTGTTAGTGGCAGTGTCCTTTGGAGTTGAAAACATAGAAACAAATTGGACAGTGATAATCAGCATCCAAAGAGCTTCTGACATCCTAAAAAACATTCGACATTGGACTAGGGCGCTAGTGGAGGTGTCCTCCGCATATTTCAGGGTAGAAACATAAGATATAGTGAAGATCAATGACGAGAGAAGATCCAGATTCTGTAGAGAAAATAGTGCCTTGGATAGGGGCGCTAGTGGAGGTGTCCCCGACTGTTCCACATTCCAAACTTCAAAAAACAATCAGTTGTTAATCTCTGCCTACTATCTTAGTTTGCAAGGATTTGTCATAATTCATCAATTTGCTTACTATTTTGCATATTTAGGGTTTTAAGAGTATTTGAGCATTAAATTGGGATATTAATTTATAAGATTTGTGCTTCCGCATCATTCCAAGTGATAGCCCAACCTGTTAGGTCAATTCTCTCTCTTAGTAGAGATTCAACTCGATTGATATGTCCTTGAATGTTTGTAGTGAAAGGAGGATTTACCCTTGAAACTAAAACCCCCTCTTTTTACACACTAAAATTTTTGGTGAACTTGTGTTTTTTATTTTTTGCACCTTTCTGAGTGTTGTGTGATATATTTGCATTCATTCATCTTTTTGCATTTGAAAAATTACAAAAAAATTGAAAAATTTGAAAAATTTGGCATCTTAGGCTTGCATTTTGGCATAATTTGAATTAATTGGCATTTATTTTCATTTAATTTCTGTTATCTTCATTGGATCTGATTTAAATTATAGAAAATCATCCTTTAGTATTCACTTGCATTGCATTTTCATGGTTAATTTGTTAAAAATTGCTTGAAATTGTGCATTTTTCATAAAAACCTAGTTTTGCATTAGCTAGGGTTTGTAGTTAAAATCTTGTTTCATATTTTACTACCCTTTTAAAAAACTCATTTAGGACTGATTTCTAATTGTAGTGTCTCATCATAGTGATCTCTTTGGAAAATTTCATGTCTAGGGTTTGAAAACCTTACATTTTCACTAGATTTTGGCCTTATCGTCTCTCTAGAATTGCATTATAGACATGTTGTAAAGGATTTTTCTGCATTATTGGACTGATATTAGGGTTATAATCTTCTTCCCCTCCTCAAATTCCTTACAACACCCTTTCTATTAGGCTTCTACATTGAAAATTGGTGAAAAATTACATATTTTAGGTGTATTTTCACTAGGTTTTGACTTGTCATCACTCTAGATCTGCACTATAGGCATGTTGTGAAGGATATTGCTACATCATTGGACTGTTATTAGGCATATTATTTTATTTCCATCATCAATTTCCTCACAACAACTCTTCTTTCACTCATTTGCATTGAAAAAAGTTGAAAAATCAAGCATTTTAGGTAATATTCATACATACTCTTGCACTTGTTTCTTGCATAAGTGTTGAAAAGATTTAAAATATGATTTGGAATTCATTTTAAAACATACACATGGCTTCTCAATACAACAACAATGCTAGGTTTTCTCCTAGACCTTATTTGAAAAGAAGAGCCTTGAACTTGAAATAACATTTACACCTCATGACAAAGCAATGATAGATACTGAAGGGCCTCTTTACATTACAGTGTACATAATGGAAAGACCTATGCACAGAACACTTATAGACCCTAATTGCATGACTAATGTGGTTATGGAAGAGTTTCTTCTTAAACATGATTTGACACAAGATTATTATGAACCGTCGGATTTGAGAATTAAAATACATAATGGAGCTTTGATGAATACATTTGGGAAGATAACCTTATTGGTCTCGGTATATGATAAAGTTGTGGATCAGTTATTTGATGTTATCCCCTTATCCAACATCTTCCATGCAAAACTAGGACATCCATGGCTTGAGGCTATTAATATTGTCCCCTTAACTATTCACAAATGCCTAAAATTCCCTTTGCATGGAGAGATACATACTATCTGCCATAACTCATATCAACCTTTAGCTAAGGACAAGAATTTCACTTTTGATTACTTTTGGCTGCAACCTGATAGAGACCCTGAGCCATGAAGAGACCAATCTTTCCTAGAATATAGATGATTCAAAGAAAAACAACTAGCTAGAATGGCCAGGTCTCCTTTACGAACAATGAGGGAAGAACAACATGCATTCGAAGATCCCCTTAGAGCAAAAGGAAAATGACAAAATGATAAGGATAAAACAAGACTATTATGACTATGATGAAATAATTGGCACGATAGAAGTGGATAAGGAATAGTTTCATAACTCACCTCGTCCATGGAGAGAGGGTATTTATGCTGAGGTTCCTCCCCTACCATCCTCACAGGGATCAAGAGGTATTCATCAACAACAAAACATTTCATCGAGATCAATGAGATTTGAACATGGTGCTTCTTCCTCTAATGTGCAAAATCCTATGGAAAAACATGAAGATACTTTTGAAAACATAAGCAATAAGACAAGAAGGAATAGACAAGCAAGAGAAAGGAGGAAGAGAAGACAAGATTTTGCCCAACGAAATGCACCTCAACAAGAAAACAATCAACCTAACATTGAATCAAACCTAGATGAACCTAACACCAAACAATTTGAAGACAAGAACAAAAGTTGGGCTATGATACCTTACACACCTCTCTCCTCTAGCATTCGAGATTGGGAAGAGGATGATTTGATCATTGATAACTTCTAGCATGAGCCTGTCTATAGGTAAGTATTTCTAACCCTTTACCTCTGTGTTGTGTTTCCCCTGTGATGTGTTATGTGTTGTTTAGGCCTCCTAGGATGACCCTTGATTCTCTTGTAAGGTCAAGGATATCGATATATCACCTTTGTTGTGACCCTTCTTCTATTTGTATCATCATTCTTCTATATTGCCTCTCCTCTACTTTCATTGTTGTGTGTTGTGTCCTCGGGACATAGCATTGCGGTTGGTGACCTGGGGGCACCTTCCTATGTGATGAGCCTAGGACACTTGTTTCTCCTCTCTTAATTTATTGTTTACCTTCTTCTAGTGGTTCTATATAGCTGGAGGATGATGAAAAAAAAAGACTTATACAGACCACGTGTCCCTTCAGCGAGTAAGCAAAAATGGACCTAGTCCATACATGACGACGGGGTTGATATATATTATTTGATGCTTGGCTAGTAGAATCCCTCCATGTGATATCTTGATGTTGTCTTTTTGCACTAGAAAACCATAACAATACTGCTCTGTGCACCTTGTTTATACTCAGTTCTGGGATCTCCACGGTATAGCCCCACAGTTATACTCAGGTTCTGAATCTGTAGTATAACCTCATATTTTGATGTGATTATGTTTATGCATTGCTTTTTGATCATGTGATGTGGTTGTTATCTTATGGAAAGATTTCTAACCTCATTTCTTGTAGGATATTGTGTGTTTGTGGGAACATTTGGCGATTGTAAAGTACATGTCACCTTTGGGGGCATGGGCTTTGTGAGAGCCCGTGTTCCCTTGTGTGTTTTCTTCCTACCTTAACGTGCTTGATATCAGTACATGATATCAACCACATTAATGTGGAGGCATATATAAGGTAAGTTGTCTGATGATTTTGGTACTAACGAAGCATGTTTGTAAGCCCTCTGTAGAGGCGAGATGTTGTAGCTCCGAACGAGTGCACATCTTTATTTTATATTGCAATCATTAAGCCTTCTACAGAGGCGGGATATCATGCATATCTTTTTTATTTTAAGCCATCTGCAGAGGTGGGGATGGTGTATTTCTCGAGGAGATTGCACATCCTATCATTTTCTAAAAGTCCTTCGAGTAGGCGAGGTTGGTGTATCCTCCCTTAAGCGTGTCTTCGATGATTGTTGTGGTGAAGCCCAATCACCAGTGTGTACCTATAACATGCCTGAGATGGTAACAAACCTAGCAATAGGTTTCTTCCATCACTTGTTTACCATGTTTTCTCCATGTCTTCCATGTGTGTGTGTATGGCGTGTCTGTTCCCAAGCATAGTTTCAAGATCGGTGGTGATGAGCTCCTCCTATGCTTTGGGATTTGTATGGCATGTTTGTTCTCAAGTGTAGTTTCAAGACTAGTGGCAATGAGATCCTCCTACACTCTGAGATTTGTATTGGGTGTTTGTTGCCCCTTATGCAGTTTCAAGACCGGTGGCAGTGAGCTCCTCCTGCATTTTGAGTTGTGTGTTTACTTTCCATGTACTTGCATTTGCATTCATATATGAGAAAATGAAAAAGAAATAATCACTACATTCATTGTATTCACTATGTTTTGCATGTCTCCAATGTTGTCTTCTTCGTGTTTTGCATGCCTTTTATTGTCTTCAGTGTGTTTGGCGTGTCTTCACCATGCTTGGCATGTTTGTTGTGTTTTGACCATACTTTAATGCATGTATTGGCCTTGCATTTATACATACATTAAAGTGGGGGTTAAATGTTATGTCAAAAAATGTCCCCCTGGGGGTTTTCCCTCTTAAGGTTTAGCTCTCAGGTCCTTAGAATGCATTTAGAGTATCTTGCATGATAATTGTGAATCCCAATGAGAAAACCCTAAAGTCTTATGGAAAATAGGACATAGGGGATGCCACTTTGATGACTCCTAACCAAAATTGGGAGGGTGGACTTGGGCGCTAGTGCCCTAATCCTACCCTATTTTGGGTCAGCCCTAAATTTAAATGTCAGTTTTATGACCATTATTTAGGTCCTATGCCGACATCTCAAGTTTGAATTATGAAATTCTTAGCAGGAATGTTTGTAGCTGCATATATAAGCATGTTTAGGACTTCATTTTCAAACTAGAGATGTACATTGTGAACTTGTGATCTTATGCTAAGGTGATTCAAGGCTTTCATTATGTTGCAGAGTAGTATTGTGTTGTAATTGTGTTTGTTGCAGATTTGAATCCATCTCCTCATGGCATGAAAGAGCATCTTCCTTCCATGAGATCTACACTTCAAAGGTGATACCTATTTGTGTTTGAATCATTTATCATTTGGATTTTGCCTCTATCTCGTAGGGATACACACTCTTTATCTAACAACGGTGTTCAGAAGACTTGAATGTCTCTCTGGGGCTTGACCGAGGAAAGCCTCTAAACACCACAACCCCCAACCACACTCCTTTGTGATTGCAGGTTACAAGTACCAAGTTTCGTGGAGTGGAGTTGCAGAAGGAGGTTGCAGAGGACAAGGATTTAGGATTTGAAAGAAAGAAGATAGAGTTGAACATTTCGGGACATGGGCGTTAGTGGCAGTGTCCTCTGTAGTTGCAAACACAAAAACAAATTGGATAGTGATAATCAACATCTGAAGAGATTTTGACATCCTGAAAAACATCTAGCATTGGACTAGGACACTAGTGGAGGTGTCCTCTGCATATTCTAGGGTAGAAACATAAGATACAATGAAGATTAGTGTCGAGAGAAGATCTGAATTCCATAGAGAAAATAGTACTTTGGACAGGGGCACTAGTGGAGGTGTCCCTGACTATTCCACATTCTGAACTTCAAAAAATGGTTAGTTATTAATCTCTGCCTACTATTGTAGTCTACAAGGATTTGTCATAATTCATCAATTTGCTTACTATTTTGCATATTTAGGGTTTTAAGAGTATTTGAGCATTAAATTAAGATATTGATTGATAAGATTTGAGCTTCTGCATTGTTCCGAGTGATAGCCCAACCTGTTAGGTGAATGCTCTTGCTTAGTAGAGATTCAACTCGGTTGATATGTCCTTGAATGTTTGTAATGAAAGGAGGATTTACCCTTGAAACTAAAACCCCCTCTTTTTACCACTAAACACTTCCTTTCATTTCTTTTTAATTTTCTGACCACCTTCCTTTTTGCTTAATTGTTTTCTCTTTCCTTTGTCTTTAACTGTAATGCCCACTCATGAAATTAATAATAATTAATCAAAAATAAATTTAAATAATGGAAGAAATATGATTAAAGGAGTAAATTCACTTCCAATGAGTTATACTAGCAACAAATCTTAATCAACATCCTGCAAATGTGACTAGATGTTTAACCCGCTTCCTCTATGTATCGTGCATACCATTCTGATAAAATGCAACTTCCAAAGCATTGGTGATCCAAATGTGGGGTCTCTCCGAATAGATTCCACTACACACAACCCAATTGGCGAGAAAGACGGAGAAATAGTTCAAATAGAGGCATTTTTAAACAAAGCAAAAAAATAAAAATAGAGATCACACAAAACACAGTGGGTCAGCAACTGGAGGCTAGCTCATAGGAAGTTGTTTAGCATAAGCAACATCATTCCAAGTAACAAGGCCCAATGGTAGACGAGACACAAACATACCTCCCTCCCCCCTCATATTCTGAGTTTAACCACATATTGAAAACCGAATGTTGGTTACTTTTTCTTGTCAGCAAGCAAATATTCCTAAAATTCAAAGAAAAGATCTCACATATATTCTAAAACCAATGACACTAGAGTGTACTAACTTTTATTACTAAAATTATCCCCCTTACTTGGAAGAAATAGAAACAATATTAATTTCTAGGATTCCAAAAACATAATTTTGTTAAAGACAAGAATCGACCATTTCTTTGCCCAAAAATAGAATGTAAATAAGACAACACATAAAGTAATGCATGATTTTCTTCTCTATACGATATTAAATTATCCAAATAATTATTTCAAAATAAATCATCATGATTAATAAATAAGGTTAGGTTCCCTTACATCAACTTTGTTGAGAAGTTTGTCAATATCCATTATTCTCCATCACTTAGAAGTGGGAAGGAGTCCTCAATCTCTCTCATATTGTTTCTCACATCGTATATCACATGCCAAACTACTGTCTCCCCAACTAATACTAAAGTTTCAAGGTCCCGAGCACAAGTTTTCATTGTATTTATTTCCATGATATTTTCTCTAATATTTTTTATAACAATTTCTTGGGCATTTTCTTTATGTTGAACATGAGTATCTACTTCTTTGCCCTGATTACAATTAATTAGGTCAGACTTTTCAATGTTTTCTTCTACATTGTTAATGTTTCTCAATTCAACTAATTTCCTTTTAATGGTTTCAAGGTTTGCTGCAATTTCATCAACTGTCACACTCAAGATCAAATCCTTCCCTTTAGGATCACAGCTACAAGAGCCAAGGGCATCAGTTGCATCTATAACATTTTCCATAGGGCAAACTAAAGGAACATGTTCCTCAACATTTCTAGACTCCGGATTAGGGCATCTTAGAGTAACAACATTTTTTTTCTTTAAAATTTGGGTTAAAGTTATTATATCTTTTTCTGATTTTGGGATAGTTTCATTTTTTATGTCCCTCTTCCTTGCAAAGAAAGCAAGCACTGAGTCCACCAAGTATACTAATGTCACAGTATATAGTATCATTATCCATTTTAATTCCCAGCCTCCCCAGAACATCAATTCTAGGAGAAATTGAAATAAGTACTCTGGCATCAAGATGAGGAAGAGAGGACCTGGTTTCCTCCATTTGAAGTACTCTCCCTATAGGCTGAAGCAATTGTGGAATAAAGGCCCACAATTGAGGTGGCAAATTTTTAATAATAACCTATTTAGGGGTAGAGGTCATCAAAATTTCATCATTTATCAGTTCCAATGCCCAAGTAACATGTTTAAACATCATTTTGCCAACATTCCAATATTGTCTAGCTAGGGCACGTTTTTGCATTCCATGATTTTAAAAAAAAATAATAAACAAACCCGTTTGAACCATTCTGTAGAATATCACATACAACCCCAATTTCTTTCCCTAGACATTATAAACCCAATCATAAAAAAATTTCCTCGAAGCCATGGCATCATTATCAATAGCAATGAAAAAGATAGCAATACTTTTAAGTATATTCTATTCCCTCTCAAAAGCAAGGCACATATCCTTATTCAATTCAATGATGAGAACAACCAGGGCAAAAGGGGAACCCTTACCTTGTTCTCCACTTTGGGTTGGTAGACCTTTGATGTCTCCACCTTGCTCACCTCCGAGTCCACCATCTTTAGCTCCTTTCACCTCAAATCTTGCTTGTTCTGAAACTTCCACTCTTTCTTCTCCGCTCAATATTTCTCTGTAAGATTTTTTAATTTTTTCAACTGTGATTTCAATATTACTTCTATCTTCATCCATAGATACAATGTCCCCATCTTCCTTGGGTTCGCACACCTCTGCCATTACTCCCAAGATACCAACCAACGGTACTTGCCCAGCGGACAAGGTGGGAATGTCAAAATCCAATTCAAAAATAACAATTGAAAAATCAAATTATTAACACCAAAAAACTATGGGTCTACAATATCCTAACACCATAGAGAATAAAAAAGCTACAAAAAACACCAGTAAAACCTAGCAAAACAACACACAACATCAACAAAAAAGAAACAAGGACAACTCAGATGTGATGAAGAACACTACTTAGAGTCAATTTGAGAAGAAGGCTCAGTTCTGGGGTAAAAAATGGTAGGAGACTATTCATCTTCCCCATCAACCATAGAACCCCTCCTCTCCAAATCTCTCCACTGAGATCTGATTGTCCGTAACTCTTATTATTTTTTAAATCTTTATTATTAATACTAATTTTATAATTTTGATGTTAGAAGTACCTTGTGCATATTTGTTTTACATCACTTGATAGGATTGGATATGCTTATACATCCTAAATATAAAATCAATAATAATAATAAAGATTAAAAAAATGATAGTCACTAGGTGAAGGCTTATTGTTTGTACTTCCAAATTATCCAAATTATGAAAAGTACTTATGAAATTGTGGATTTGAGAATAATATTAGATAGATGTTGATGTGAGTCATGTATTCATGGAAAGAATCCAAGGAGCAAGGTGCATGTGTATTTGCTTGACGAATTTTTCTTGGGTTCAAATAAAGAGGACAAAATGATAGTAGTAAAAAAAAATCAACATTTATGTGGTTTGGGTTTTTATTATTCTTTGGCCTTGCTCACTTTTTTCAGTGTAGACTCAATCACACCTTTTGAGAGTTTTGGATGTGATGCATGGGTAAACATGTTTACAAGCAATCTTGAATCAACCCATGCTAGAAATTTTGGTTTCCTGAAAGCATGGAAATCCTCAAATTTAATTTGAAGTACATCCTTTCTTGTTGTGTGTCCCATGTGACAACAAAGTACTAGCATATTTTAGTGAATTTACAAAGAAATTTACATATTCTAAGAACATAAGATACAGTAAGCCCTCGTGATGAGCATTGTTGAACAACAAAATTATTGTTATAGGCTTCAACCATGCCTTATGTGTTTTCTTTTGGGTTAAGGAATGCTTCTATATTCTTTAACAAGCTTATGAAACATGTTATATTATTTATTTTGATATAGATAAGTCATAAATTAAAGAATATTATAATATAAAATGAACCCATTAAATGAAATGTTTGCAAAAAACAAGAAAAGTTATGGTTATTTTGTCTATTTTTTAAACTAAAACACTTCCTTGTTAGTCCCTACCTATAAGATGGGGGACTTATGTTTTCAGGTGGTCAACTTTGCTATTAGTAATGTAACAATAATGTACATAATCTTAGGAGTAGTAGGATAATATTTTATAGATAAAAGTCATCTAGAATATGAATTGAACAACCGTTTTCATATTGTTTTTTATTAAGATAAGCAACAAACTAGGGTGCTGATCCCTTTATACAAAAGTCTGAAAGGTAGAGCAAAACAAGCCACAAACAGGTTAGAAACAATAGAAAATAGTAGCCTAGTTGCAAAACAAAATAGGGGATCTAAACAACACAAGATCCCAATGGTAGAAATCTAACTCCCTTAACCCTCAGTCATGAAGAAATGATAGATTTGAGGGGTCCTTTCTTCTTCTGCTGAATAACTATCTAGGAGAACTCTGAATCTAAATTCTTAGAGCAAGGCGAGAGGAGGGGATGCTCAACAGAAACTGCAACCAAAGCAAATTCTCACATTGAATCTAGGGCTGAAGATGAAGCAGGAACATGAGTAGTTTGACCCACCATGGATGGGGTCAATAAGGGAGCCGACGGACCAATAGGAGCAGCCAGTGGCGATGAGGGTCAGGCAAACCCCACAAGATCAATAACAATCCTATTCACCATAGGCTTCATAGGGGGAGTAAGCAACATAGATTCTAGGGAAACATGCTCCTGGGAGGAATCATCCTCTTGGGAAGGCTCACCTTCCTGGGAGGAATCATCCTCTTGGGAAGGCTCGCCTTCCTGGGAGGAATCATCCTCTTGGGAAGGCTCGCCTTCCTGGGAGGAATCATCCTCTTGGGAAGGCTCACCTTCCTGGGAGGAACTATTTAGTAGGGAAGCGCTAACAGTTAAGTGATCAATGAGTGCATCCTTTCACCAAGTTGCCACACCCTTGCAATGAGAGTGAGGGCAACCAGAGGCCAAGTGACCGATGGAGAAACATATCTTGCATCAAAAAGAGAGACCCTCATAGTCCAACAGTTGCGTCCATGGCCTGTCCTTAACCATCAAAACAACATCTCCATGAAGGGGTTTGGAGATTTTGATATCCACTAATATGCAAGAAACCATAGTGTGCTCTAAATCTGAGGTTGTAGAGTCAACCTTCAAGAAGTGACCTATAGCATTGCTAATGGCCTCATAACAAGAATCCTCCCAAAATTGGAGAGGGAGATTCGGTAGTCGAACCCATATTGGTTTGGTAGTAAGCGACTCAGTGAGAAAATTGAAGGAGCAAGCCCATGGTTTGATGGAAAGAAAATGTTTACCCCACAACCAAACCATATCTAGCACTAAATCTCTCTCCTTAGAAGAAGAAAAAGTCACTATGAAGAACATCCTTGCACTGGGATAAAGCTCGATCTGACCAGCCACAAGCGGTTTCTAGGATTCAATGACCCAGCTATGCAGATTGGGGAGAGAGGGCCATAAGCCATTAAATTTGTAGATCACTCCACGCTTAGTGTAAAAATCCTCATTTTTTGAGACATCAGGGCCACACATCACCACATGAGAAGAATGGGCACAAGGTAACCCTAGCCTGTGATGAATGTGGTTGAGCTCTAGAATTGATTGCAACATCAGGAAAAGACTTCTGAGGGTGCCTAGAAGCAACCCTAGTAGTGCCAGGTTTACATGAGAAACCCATAGCCTCCTCATCCTGCACATTCATCTGAAAATGCTTAGAATAACCTGCAACAAGCTCAGAACCTATAGCCCCCTCTTCCTGCACAGTCGTCAGAAGGTCATTAGTCCTAATTAAATCAATCAATGGATGATTTTCTTGCCCAGAGGGAGAAAACCACCCATGAATGGAGAAATCATTCATGTGCTCATGAACAGGCAAGATGCATGCACGTTTAGAGGCCATAGATGAGAAGAAAGCCCCAGCCACTACCCCATCAATCCCTTCCTGCGTACCTCTAAGCAACACACCTCTAGGTGACATAGAAAGCTCTGGCAACGTAGAATCCCTATTCCTACTTGCCAACATTTTCATATTGTTAAATATGTATATTGTATCACATTTTTTTATCAATGAATGCATTATTGGATGAATGTTATGAATTTAATAGTTAATTTTTTTGTCCATTATATTTGTTTCATTCTTGGCCTTGACATTGATATCAGAGCATAGGCTTTTTCCATTTGTTTTTCATTTGCCATTATTCCTCTTTAGTTGTAAGTTTCATTTCTAGCCTTATACAATAGCTCTTTAGTGATTTTTTCATATGTTTCCCATACAAAAATTTAATCAGAGCAATGTGCCATAACCTAACAGAGTAGCATTCCCTAACCTACAAAATTCATGATCATTTCAATTAAATCACATCCAAAAGGCAATGTTGAAGGTGTTTTTGTTGTTAGAAGGAACTATTGAATGCAATTTTTCTATTACAAGACATCTTTTAAGGTGTTTTTTTGTTGATATGAGGTGTTTTTGTTGTTATAAATGCATTTTTTGAAGACATTTTTTGTTGACATGAGGTATTTTTATTGTTATTACAACCTATTGGAAGTAAGAGACAAGTCTGCCAAATTTAATTATTTCGACATTCTTTGCCTAAATTATCATTTTTTATGTAGATTAATTAAATTTTAGGATAATATATCTCAGATTAGAGTCAAAGGGCAATAGGAAAATGTTATTTTGTGATCCCTTTCATTCCTAGAAAGTCTCAAAATTTGCCCCCATTTATTTTGTTCAAATATGAAAATTTGAATTAATTATCTAAAAACAAGACAACACCTTTGTTTGTGTTTACCATCATATCTAGGTCATTAGGTCAAATTTATCTCTGAAACTTATCTTTTTGGAAACTAGATTCATCCATGATTCCAAGGAGTACACATTCTTAGGATTCTATTTTTTCCACCTAATGAATTTTAATCCCCCAAAATCATGATAGTTTGTTGAAATTGCATTGGAGAAGGGTCTATCTTGTCTAAAACCAATCAAATTTTTTTAAAAAACATAATTTTTTTATGTAACAAAGTGTATGAGATCATCTATACAAGTGAATTTTGTCCATAAATAAAATTTACAAACCAAAAAAATCGTAACATTTGGTATTCAAGGTTCCTTTGGTTCACATTTACAGGTCAAGTCATCGTGATTGAACTATTGCATCCAACACTTAATTTAGTTGCAACAACAATGTTTGTGGCTTTATATTTATAAATTGCCACAGAGAAGTAAGGACACTTTAATTTTTATTTCTCATTTTACCCATTCAGTGCTATCATAAGGCGTAAATCTTGATTGAAATACTTTTTAAATTTCTTTCTAAGAAGGTGTTATTGATAGGACAAATCCTTTTTATGTGCTACCTATGTGCCACGTACCTCTCTTTACTTTCACATATTGATGAGTATATTGAAAGGATGAGCTTCTTCCATGTATCGATGTGTATATTGAAAGGGTGAGCATATTGAGAGGTTAGGTATATTAGTTTGGTGGTATATAGAAAGGAAACCTTTGGAATCCATCTCCACTTGACAGAAAAAGTCATAAGGTGTTGTGAATTATATTGTCTTTGAGCATTATTGGTGGAACTTGACTCAGAAGTGTGTAATCTTTGTAATAATGTCCACATTATACATTAATGGCATGTTATCTTTGTAAATTAATGTCATCAACAAACAAGAAGCAACGATAATATTAGAATGTTGGAGTCAATACAAGCCCTTGTTCATGCAGTTTTGCAACCAATACAAGATGTTGCTGCTAGAAATCAATAGGTTGTAAAATCAACTACAAGATTAGACACCCAATGCCTCACCAAAGAAGAAAGATGCTCCTGCAAGTAGTTCAATTCAAAAGCCTGCTAAAGACAAAAAGCCCTTGAAGAATGTTAAACCACCTTTTGTGTCACATAAAAGTGTTGTAGAGAAGAAAAATGTTAATGTTCATTCTTCAAGTAGTGTTGAGCCCCCTCATGTGTCATAGAAAAGTGTTGTAGAGAAGAAAAATGTTCATGCTATTTCAAGTAGTGTTGAGTCCCCTCACGTGTCATAGAATAGTGTTGCAAAGAAGAAATATGTTGATGTCCCTTCTTCAAGAAGTACAACTTAGAAGGTAAGAAAAGACAAAAAATCTTTGAAGAAAAGTATCAAGTCCCCCCTATATCTCAAAACAATGTTAAAGTGTGTTATCAAAAGCCATCAAGGATAAAAAAAACCTGTTAGTCCTCCCATTCTTGAATTTCAACCTTCTATGCATGTGTAGGAGACAATAAAAACCAACAAACATCGTATTGGTCTAGGGTATACAAGTGTTGTGAATTTTCATGTACTAGTATATTCCAAACCAATCAAATTTGCGTCTGGAGGTATTTAGAACAATAGTTGTCATGTCCCTTTTTCCAAAAATAGAACTTACTAAAAATAGTAAGTTCCCACTATCCAGAAATAGTAAGTCAGGGGTTGCGGGACACATTGTAAAGTATTATTTATTTAATATTTATATTGTCTTGGTGCAATTTCTAATTTTTGAACAACTAAATATTAAATAAATATTTATTTGCACAAGTGGGGAATATGAGGTGTAATTGTAACTTCCAAGAGTGATTTTAGGAGATCTTATAACATATTCTATTACAGGTTCCTAAAAAATAGCTTGTAAGAGGGGAGTTATTTCTTATTTTTGGTAGGGAATCTTGCATGGGTCATGACAAGTAAGCACCGTTTGAGGGAATTTGTTGGAAATTAAATTATTTTAATTTTCCAAGAGAGGGGCATTTGGATTTGGAGCTATTATAAATATGCAAGTATTTTCTTTTAGAGGGACTTTTTAATCATTTTACAACCCAATTTTTTGAATTTGAGCACTTGTGCTTGGATTTTCTTTAGTTGATGAAAACCCATTGGAGTTGGAGGCTTGTTGAGGAAAACCCATCAATCTCAAGTGATCATAGGATAAAAAACCTTTGTTTACAGAGAGTAATTCCATCCAGGGATTGCATTGGGTTTCAAAGGATTGTGCAGTTTCGATAGTTTCGCAGTATTGTGTTTGCAGGTTGTTCTGTTGCAGTTTTGGTGATTTTCAGTGTGTTGTGTAGTACTGCTTTTATGTTTTGGAGTGTGTTTCTATTGCATGATCATTTGGAATCCATTCCAAGCATCCATGAATAGTTCTTGTCAGTTTGGGCTTTACTTTTTGTGATGTATTGGCAATTTTCAGTAGTGCAGTTTGCATAGTTTGCAGTGGATTTTGGTAATTTGTGTTGTAGATGTTTATGCTATTTTAATCAATGTTTCAAACCTGATCATATGTTGTTTACAATAGAAAAATCAATAAAAAATAGTTTGTGGTGTTTCTAGTATATTTGGTGTATTATCTTGTTTAACTAGTTAGCTAGTCTTGATGATTTTGTTGCAATTTTTAGTGGAGATTATCAAATTTTATTTTCAGATATTATTTCATGATAAAATCTTAGTTTGGCTCATTACAGTGGTATCAGAGCATAGATCTTGCTAGCCTACAGGGTAGAAAACTTATTTTTATGCAGAAAGATGAAGACATTTGAAGATCTATGATGGAAATGTTTCAAGAATTTCAAAAATATCAGAATGACCTATTAGCATGGATGAAGGATCAAGAGACAAAGAAAATGTTTTTTAAGAAATATTGATTGAATGTTAATGAAAAGTTAGACAAAGCATCACAGAAAGAAATAAAATATCGAGAAAAGAAGACCATAGAACCAGAAGAGGTGATGGATATATCAAAACCACAAAGGGTCAAGGAGGAAATGGTGATGATGCAACGTAAAGAAAAATCAGATTTGCAAGAGATTGAAATGAAGCAAAACTTGGACAAATCCACCATACAGTCTGAAGGTAAAAGTTCTTTGGTAGTAAAAGATGCTTTATTGACTTAGATACTAATTGTATGTGTCACGAGAATATTGATGAAGTAAAGGAGGAAGTATCACTTGTTGAATGCAAAATTGAGAGAGTTGTTCTTGCTCAAAAATCTCTAATAAATCTTCAAAAGATTGAATCAATGCTACATAAGGGAGATTTGCAAGATATTGGTAAACTTGAAGTTTTTGAGTTTCAGGGTGACCATATTGAGAGGCATGCACACGAAGAAAGCTCTTTACCATACACTAAAGTTGAATTTCAGCTTGCTAATTTTTTTGGATCAGCAATTAGTGGTATGCAATTTGATTATCTTCATGAGTATAGCTTATGGCATGAAAGTAGTAATACTAGAAAAGATTTGATGCTTGATTATTTATCATTACAATTTTCTTGAAATCATGAAAAGCATCATATGGAGGATGAAATAAATCAAAATTTCTCATACATAATGGTGTGGGATCCTGGTGCTTTATCCAAAGAGCCCCAAAAAGAAGATTGTCATGCCCAAAATAAAGGTCAATAAAGATAGCCCAATTTTTTTTTTTTGCATGTTATTGGACATAGCACACACAACATGTACCATTGAGATGAGAAATACAAAAGAGTTTCTACTAATAACTTGCTATGATGCAACATAGGTGCACACACGACATAACTACCTAAGCCATAATACAAGGGCCCCCTTTATGTGGAAGACACATGCCACCTACGATACTGATTAAGACACAAATTTAAGCAAGATTTTCATCTGATAAGACAATAGATCCGTGAAGGACAAAAAACTCAATTTGGCACAATCTAAGGCTAGGGCCAATAGTGCTTGACAAAACCTTCACTCAAATGAGTAGAATATTAATGGACAAAGTGTTGTTAGGCTTGAAAAGCTTCCAAATGCATTTTGTCAACTACCAAAAGCCAACAAAGCTTCATTACTTTATTACCACGGGTCAATTAAGTACAATAATGGACATCAACCTTATAATCAAACCTCTTATATTCACTTGTGAGCTAATAGTATTTAACTATGTAAATGTAAAGGACCCATATTTTTACCTAAAGCTAAGGCCTAAATTGAATATGTATATGAGGAGGGAAAATACAACATTTTTGCTAATATTAAAAAAAACTTAACTTTATGCATAACCCAACCAATAAGAAAACCTAGGTTATAAATTAAACTTGGTTTATTTTTTATTTTATTACGCCAGAGGCGTAACCTACATGGCAGGGGGTGGAATGTAATGGCATGAGTGTGTTAACAAAAATAAATTTAAAAAATAATTATATAGCCGACATATTAAAACATAATCATAAACATTACAAAAATATAGCCCACAAATGCAAATTAACTAGCATATCTATATTTAAAAAATATATCTAAAGTATGCTGAGAGATATCCTTCTGGAGGTGCCTATTTTTTAAATCAATTTACCACACATAGGTAGAATAGGCACCTCGAGAAGGATATCTCTAGGCGTACTTTAAATATATATTTTAAATATAGATATGCTAGTTTTATAACATATATACACATTTTAATTGATATACAAAAAAGAACAGTACAATAAAAAATACTAACTTTCCATATATCCAAAAGTATATCTATATTAAAAGATATTAAAAGTATATCTATATTTTGTTATCTAATATATATCAAATTTCCAACGAATGTCTAACTTAAAAGGTATAAAAAATGTATATTAAATTTCCAAGGAATAGGATAGGTAGAGTACTTTACACTAGGGGAGAGGAGTCAGAACGTGTGCACCTAATTTTTGGGGGTCCATGTGGAGTGCCATGTGGACTAGTAAAAAAAATTGCTACTTATTTCGATAAATAAATTAATAATAAACCATAAAAAAATATATTTTTAATTTTTTTTAATATTGACACGTGGGAGGATGGGATTGGTCTGGCATGTTAAAAAAATGGAATTTTGGTCATGCGATCAAAACATAGGTAGTTGGAGTGCCAGTTAGTGCATGGCACGACGTCTAAAGTGGAAAGCCTTGCCATGTCGCTACATACCATTCTGCCACCTTAACTATCCACTGCTTTGCATTAATTCCTCACCACCCCTTCCATTCTAGTCCTTCACTCCATATTTACTTCATGTCCCCTCTTTGTGCTTCCATGGCATCCCACGTAATTTTTGATAGGACCTCCATTCAATGCTCTCAGTGCCTCGCACAACTCACCGGGTTTAGAGCCTTTCAATCTACCAACTTCTTGAAATTTCCTAACTTCTCTGCTAGAAGGTGATCGGTTCAGCTCTCTACAACTTTCATCCCGCCACCACAACATGCTACGCTCGGACTCTAGTGTCCCTTCCAGCTTCTTTTTATTGTTACATATACATGTATGTATATGTTTATGCAGGTTGTATATACATATTCATATAAATAGAGTTATACATATGTAAGTATATGTATATGTATATACATATTCATATATATAGACTTATACATATGTAAGTATATGTATATGTGTTATGGTGGCGGAGTGATTTGAGGCGATGTGGCAGGGCTTTCCACTTTGCATGCCGTGTCACGCACCAACTGGCACTCCAACTACCTACGTTTCAGTCGCATGACCAAAATTCCATTTTTTAACCCGACGGACCAATCCCATCCTCCCACATGTCAATATTAAACCAAAAAATATAAGCTGAAAACAAGAAACTATCAATTGAACATAGGTGGAAACAAGAAGCATAAATACAACACACATTGCAATCTGATTAGAAAACATTGCAAATCAGAACAATAATGTTGCATCTGTAGTTATCATATATTTAAATCTATGATTGTAATATTTATAATATAAATAGTAGGGAAACACAAATGCTAACCTATGACTATAATATTTGCAATATAAACCCTAGGGAAACACATTTTTGACAAGTAAACAATGAAAAATATTTATGACAAATAAACAGTGATAACCTATGAAAACCTAACTGAATGATAATGCAGAACCTATGAGAATAAGATAACTAGAGTGAATGATAATGAGAAACTGTCAATTGAACATAGGTGGAAAAATAAGCATATATACAACACACATTACAATCTGATCAGAAAACATTGCAAATCAATACAATAACGCTGCATCTGTAGTTATCATAAATTTCAAACTGTCAACAAGAAGGGTGCAATTGTAGATATGAAAACTAAAAAACTGTCCAAAACATCAAGTGCATATGAAATCCAAATAAGGCTACATCTAGCTGCTGTGATAGAGAAATGGTAGTTGGCTCCTCGGGGTGCCATTGACCAAGTTCTCATCCCCTTCCACTCGATGAGGAGTGCTACTTACATGACTGGGAGATGGATTGGAAAACTAGTTGCCAGTGACATGTGTTGGGGGTAGTGGTGTAGACATCTGTACATCACGAGTGCCAGTGTGATTTGAATATTGAGTGCACCTAAAGTCAGATGGGGAGATGTTTGAATAATTCATTACTGTGGAGAATTGAGGGATATTGATGTTGAGAATATCATGGAATACTCCATTACTTTGAGACAAGAGATTAGTAGGGTCCCTTAACTACCTTTCTCTTTGTAAAGACCTTTACGTATCCTCAATCTCTTTTTCCTTTCAGTCCTATTCCTTCTGAAGCATCTCTAGCACCTTTTTGGCATCTCTATCCTTCTTCTGTTGTATTTTTTGCTGGTCTTTTTCTTTATGTTGTATCTCCCTCTCTATTTTGGCCTACTCCTTCAACTCCTTTACCACTTTATTTGCTGCCTTTTTTTACTCATTCTCCTACTTCTTTCAGACTTTTATCTCCTCAACCTCTTTCTTCCTTTGCTCTTGCTCCATTAACAACTTCATGTAGTCATTTGTCGTCAAGAGTTGAGACTGTCTGCTCAATCGAATTGCACCACCTTTTGATTTTTTTGACGGACAGTGTGCACAGGTAGCTTGAGGAATTTGTTGATGTGTGAAACTATTTCTGTTCATTCTGTCCAATCCAACTATGACAAAATGTTCTCCTCCACTACCTGTGAGTCCTCGATGAAATCTTGATCGCCTCCTAAATCTGAAGTGTAAGGAGCATAGTAATGCACAACTTTAGATAGCTCGATTGTAGGTGGTGGTGATGGAAAAGTAAAAGTACCCTACATTTTTGGGACATGCAAATCAATGCCTTGATTCATTGCCCCTTCCACCAACCAAGATGGTGCAATTCGTTCCAATGGAAGAGCCAAGCTATCATTGAATTGGTCAACGGGGCTGTCCGCCACCACTTCTGCAACTGAATCAGCATGACAGCTATTAGGGGATTGCTGTGATTCTGTCATAGTCTGCAATTGTTCATTTGGAAGAGTGGATTGCAATTGTTCATTTGGAAAACATTCTAAGTCTTTCAGGAGTTGTTGCGTCAAGAGAGGATGTAGCACAATTGCAACTAAATCAGCATGACAGCTATTAGGGGATTGCTGTGATTCTGTCGTAGTCTGCAATTGTTCATTTGGAAGAGTGGATTGCAATTGTGCTACATCCTCTCTTGATGCAACAACTCCTGAAAGACTTAGAATGTTTTCCACTTCAGAAGCATCCTCGTCAACATGAAATGTGTCACTGGGATGCATGTCTTCCATGAGTGCATTTGGATTGAGTGGCCATATCCCAGTCCTTTTAAATCCTACCTTGATGTTGTCAATTGTCAAAGCTCTAATAAGTGCTTTGCTACCTAACATTGCAAGTTCTATCCTCCTCACTTCAATGTTGGGAAATCTTGCCATAAATGTTGCAGGTTCTGATTTGATGTAAGTTTTAAAAGATGAAAACACACTCACATCCAACAGCTGTAGCTTATATGAAGTGTGTGATGGCAATGTGAGTAAATCTACACCCAACGCTCTTGCTTCTTGGATGGTTTCAAATACTACATGGCTTCCATGCCCATAAAAAATGAGCAAGTGCCTATTGGTGGGTGACACACCACCTGGACCTGAGTTCTTGAAGTGGGTCAACCAATCTATGAACAAATCTTTAGTCATCCATGCATGGGGCTGGGCTGCCATGCAAGCACCTGGTTTGCAGTCTACAATGTAGTTATCTATGTTTTGTTTCCCCTTAAACAAGTAAAATCCTAGAATGCTCTGCCCAATAGTATTGACACAACATAGAATGGTTATCCATTCACGACTCTTTGGAATAATGTAAGACACATTTCTGCTACCTTTTCTAGCCAACACTTTCGTGGACCTATTCCTGCCAGCCTAGATACTAGTTTCATCGCAATTCCAAATACGATGAGGACCATATGGCAGTGCTTCATATGTTATAGACAAAGTATTGTAGAAAGCTGCTACAACAACATGCCTAAGGTTGAGTACCTTATCTTTGTCTAGGCCTTCAACAATCCTCAACACAAGCTTAGGATGTCTGTTCTTGAAACCCGTCCACCATGACTTTCCCAGGAACCCATTGGTGAAAGGGTTTGGCCTATTTTGACAGATTTGAGCAACCTCTGCCTTAAGATTGACTATCTTAAGACCATGGCCAATCTCAGCCATTTCCTTGCACCATTTGACAATCAAATGTTCTTCCTCGATAGTGAGGACTGTTGGTGGACCTTTCTTGGACATTGTTGTTAGATCGCCAAGCCATTTGGAGAGTGTGGCTGTTGGAATTTTCCACTTTTTGGAAGCTCCCCTTATTGACATGTCATTTTCCTCCACGTCATAGAGTGCCCCTTTCATGTCCTCCAAAGACCATAGACGTTGTTTCATTATTTCCTTCTGCGATATTTGAGGTGTAGGAACCTCATTCTATGGTATTCGAGGTGTAGTAACCTCATTCTGTGGTACTCAAGGAGTAGAAATCTCATCTACTGCTTCAATAGGATCATCTGGGGGGGAAAAAACAACCTCGTTTGTGCGAGGGCAACCTTGTTGTGGCTCTTTTGTTTCTTTTCGTTCCTCTATGGGTCACCGTTGCATTGCCCTTTTCCATCTGCACAGAATAAGTACAGTCAAAACAAAGAATAGAAATGCACATATATTTACTTGTTGTGACAAAAATATTTTCATATTCAATGAAAGTTATGTTTATGTATGAAGACAATGATGCTTGAACAAAAGATTAATTAGTTTCTGTATGTGTTTTTTCTTTTTAGTTTGTTTCTTTAATATTCTGAAATACCATTAAATACAAACGTACATTTATTCTGTAGTGAGTGACATAAGGAAAAGAGGAGTGACAAACACAATATTACACAACTGCTAACCTATGACTGGCAATATAAACCATAGGGGAACAAAATTGTTTAACTATGACTGTAATGGTTGCAATATAAATAGTAGGGTCACACAGTATAAAGCTTATGAATGAAAAACAGTAAGAGTTTAACAACTTTTACATCTTTTGTGCATGACCAAATCAAAAAATAGGCATAAATTTATTCATAGGAATTATTAGTATTTAAGAGTGTAAATGATGTAATATTTGGAATGACTAAATTGATGAAGCATAACCTTATGAAAAAGATGAAACAAAATCTAATAAAAAGAGAAACCCCCAAATTTATTACTGGGATTGAAGAAAACCTAACTGAATGATAATGCAGAACCTATGAGAATAAGATAACCAGAGTGAATGAAAATGTAGAACCTATGAGAATAAGTTAACTAGAGTGAACGATAATGCAAAACCTATGAGAATAAGATGACTAGAGTGAATGATAATGTAGAACCTATGAAAATAAGACAACCAGAGTGAATGATAATGTAGAACCTAGGAGAATAAGATAACTGGAGTTAATGATAATGCAGAACATATGAGAATAAGATAAGTAGAGTGAATGATAATGCAAAACCTATGAAACATAAATGCTAAACTATGACTGTAATATTTGTAAGATAAACCCTAGGGAAACATAAATGGTATGAAACACAAATGCTAAACTATGACTGTAATATTTGCAAGATAAACCCTAGGGAAATAGAAATGTTATGAAACACAAATGCTAAACTATGACTGTAATATTTGCAAGATAAACCCTAGGGAAATAGCAATGCTAAACTATGACTGTAATATTTGCAAGATAAACCCTAGGGAAACAAAAATGCTAAACTATGACTGTAATATTTGCAATATGGAAGCTGGTGGATAGGTTGGCATTTGTGTTTCAATATAAAACATAGTGAAAGACAAATGCCAACCTATGACTTTCATGGCTGTAATGAAGAACAATATAAAGCTTACGAATGGAAAACACTAAGAGGAATACCTGGAACAATATGGATGCTATTGAACTAGAATCTATGCTTGTCACTCCTTCATTTCTTATGTCTCTCATTGTAGATTAAGTGAATACATCAAGGATTTCATGGCTATTTGAATTGGAATTTTTTGAATTTTATTGATGGTTATTTGGTGTGTGGTGCAGGAGCACCTACCTGACAGCTGGCCTCCATGAGGCAATTAGTTTGTTTTAGGTCTAGTTAATGTTTCCAAGAAGGTCTGATAAGACCAACGCATGTAATAAGGTCATGTTGACCATACTTTTCTATTTTTAGGTAGTTTGTTATGATAGCTGTTATGCTGTATGTCCGGTTGGATACTCCCAGCCGCTTGGAAGCTCCCAGCCGCTGGGAATCGAGTGGTAGTACTCGCAAGTAGATCCTATTTATGCATTAGGATCGGTTGGTTTTAGATATAGTATTGTATTGAAGAGGAGAGACAGAGTGAGACAGAGTACTGTATTGCATCTTTTGAAATCAATAAAGATCCTGTTTGAGTTCATTTTCTGTTTGATCTCCATTGTGAAATCGATTTGTTGTTCTGGTGGTTTCATGGATTCACTGATCCATTCCACCGGTTGATTCGTCGAATCGAGGGAATGGCTGTGTACCATAGTTTAGGATGTAGTTTGCATTTTCTGTTTGTTTGCATGCATGTTTGCAGGATCACCGTCGAGAGGTGTTGAGAACCCTAGCATGGGCATGTGCTAGGTCGTGCTGGTTGTTAGAGTCTGGAAAGTTGTCCAGGAAACGGATCGGGTCATCCCAAGAGGTTCGGCGGATCGAAATTCGCTAAGGTTGGAAAATCCATCGCAACGGCATCATCAGGATATTTCTGTGTATATCCTGCAGTTACTTCAGGCGTCATCCGAGTAGGTGGAGATGAGCATGATGCAATTGTTTGCATAAGGTGAATGCATTTCGGGGTGATCATCATCAGGTGTTGCCGAGGAGGAGCGTATCGGCATAAGGTAGAAGATCAGGTTGATAAAACCATCGCGGGCCGATAATGTTATGTTTGGCCGACAGTAGGATATTGGAGGAGCTGCATATGACGTCATCGTCATCAGGATAATCGTCATCAGGATATCGGAGCAGCAGGATATTGAAGGAGCTGCATGTGACGTCATCGTCATCAGGATAATCGTCATCAGGATATCGGGGTGACGTAAGCATCAAAGGAAAGGTGCATGAGGTTGTCGTCATCAGGATATATGGGAGGAACAGGATATTTTATATCCTGCTGATGAACATGATGTTGAACATCATGATGCCGAAGATAGAGGTTGGCGGTAAGATGAACAGTGAACATCAGGAGGATGTTTGCGCTTGCCGAATATGATGATGCTGCCGATAGCCGAATATGATGATGCTGCTGATAGGCGAAAGAGCGAAGGTTTGTCTGCAGGAGGATATCGGTCGGCAAGAGAAAATATGATGATGCTGACTGTGTTAATGGAAAATATGATGATGATGATGGGTTGTAGACATACATGCTGTATGTCAAGGTTTTAGTGTGGATGCCTCTGCATCATAGTGGTATCAGAGCTCAGCAAAAGGTCTGGGCTGTTGTGTGTTGATTCTGTCACCGAAAGGGCAGAGGTAGAGTTGATTCTGTCACTGAAAGGACAGAGGTAGAGAAGTGAGAGGTTGACAAAATGTCTCCGAAAGGTAATGGTACTGCAAGGGAATTGTAGGAGATGAAGGAAAAACATGCAGAGAGATGAGGAAGATGAAGGAGCTTGCTGAAGCACTTCAAGCTAGGCTTGTAGCCCTGGAAAAGAACAAAAAGAGGGAAGTGGACGACAGTGAATCAGAAGAAGATGAAGATGCTGTTGAAGAGTATGAAGAGGTAGCTGAAGATCTGGATGCTGAAGACCAGAGATTTGCAAAACTGTTAAAGGCAGTGCAGAGTGATAAACCTAAGGTAAAGGTTGATGTTTCCAAGTATAATGGAAGTTTGAATGAAGATGAGTTACTGGATTGGATTGCTGCACTTGATAATCACTTTGAATGTGAAGATGTTGCTGAGGATCAGAAGGTAAAGATTGCAAAGACCAAGTTAGGAGGTCATGCTTTGGTATGGTGGGATTATGTACAATCTGAGAGAAGGAAACAAGGAAAGTCAAAGATCACTTCATGGGATAAGATGGTAGCAAGGATAAAAGGTAAATTCTTGCCTAAGGATTATGAAATTTAGATGTTTAAGAAGCTGCAATTTTTAAGGCAGAAGGAAATGGATGTGAAGGCATATACTGAGGAGTTTTATAAGTTGAGTATGAGATCTGGTCATCATGAGAATGAGGTAGAAAAGGTGGCTAGGTACTTGGCTGGTTTGAGATTGAACATACAGGATGAGTTAGTTTTAGCTAACCCTAAGAATGTGGAGGATTGTTACCAAATGGCAATCAGGATTGAAGAAAAGATGAATAGGAGACAAGATAAGTCCATGAGAGGAAGAGGCAGCAATATGAGGGGAAGAGGATTAGCCCCTACAACAAGGCAAACCAATGAGGGTCAAGAAGACACTGGTAAAGGACAGGGACAGTCTAATTTCAGAGGTGGATGGAAAGGTAATAGAGGCAGATTTGGAAGTGGTAGAGGTTCTACTACATTTTCAGGAAAGTGTTACACCTGTGGTGAGTTTGGTCATCCATTTTTCAAATGTCCAGAAAACAAAGGTTCATCATCCAGAAATGATAGAACGAATGACAAGAGAGTACAACTTGTGCAAGAAGAGAAAGTAGAGCAAAGTGTGCAAAGTTTAAACACTTATGGAGATAGAGCTCCTGACGATTATGGATATCCTGAGGAGGGAGAAGCATTGATGCTGAGGAGAATTAGTTTGCAGGCATCAAAGGATATGATGCAAAGAAGAGCTCTTTTCAAGACCACATGCAAGAGCAAAGGTAAGGTATGTAAGGTTGTCATTGATACTGGTTCAACAGATAACATGGTATCTCAGGAAATGGTGGATAAACTGCATTTGGAAAGGATTCCACATCAAAACCCTTACAAGGCATCTTGGGTGAGTGATAGTCAATCACTTTTTGTCTATGAATAGGCATATGTTGATTTTCAGATTGGAGCATATCATGATAGAGTTTTGTGTGACATTTTGCCCATGGAATGTTGTCACCTACTGTTGGGTAGACCATGGCAATTTGATAGGAGGGTACTGTATGATGGGTATGTTAATACCTACACCATCAAGAAAGATGGGAAAACTATTATGTTGATGCCATTACAGGAAGCAGCTATAGTACAGAAGGCAGCAAAAATCATTTTAGTGGGAAAGAAGGAATTTGTGCAGAAGCCTATAGGCGCAGGCATAAAGGCAGTTGAGGACACTGCAGGGAAAGAAGTTGTTAAGGACAACAGTTTGAAGACAGTTTCAGTTTTGACTGACAGAGGTCAGCAGCAGGTTCAGAAACAGGTTTGCAAATAGCAACCAGTTGAGAGGAATGACAAGGATGTTGTCATTGTTGGGACTATTGTTTGTCCTATAAAGGTTGAAAGAAAGACAGAGTTAAACATTGCAGAAGTTCAAGAGGCAGTTCAGACAGAGGTTCTGGTTAGACAACCTGACAAACACAAGGTATGTGAGAGAAGGGCCTACATTGACAGGCATGAGGATTTACTTGCAAGAAAGCAAGTTACAGTTCAGAAGTCTTGGAGCAGCCGAGAGCCAGCAGAGGACAAAGCTGGAACAAGTCAAGACACTGCAAAGGCAAAGTGTAAAGGTGGAGGACTTCCACAACCAAACTCATGGGACATGAGTTCTTTTCTATTGGGGAGTATGGTGTAGGAGCACCTACCTGACAGCTAGCCTCCATGAGGCAGTTAGTTTGTTTTAGGTCTGGTTAATGTTTCCAAGAAGGTCTGATAAGACCAATGCATGTAATAAGGTCATGTTGACCATACTTTTCTATTTTTAGGTAGTTTGTTATGACAGCTGTTATGCTGTATGTCCGGTTGGATACTCCCAGCCGCTTGGAAGCTCCCAGCCGTTGGGAATCGAGTGGTAGTACTCGCAAGCAGATCCTATTTATGCATTAGGATCGGTTGGTTTTAGATATAGTATTGTATTGAAGAGGAGAGACAGAGTGAGACAGAGTACTGTATTGCATCTTTTGAAATCAATAAAGATCCTATTTGAGTTCATTTTCTGTTTGATCTCCATTGTGAAATCGATTTGTTGTTCTGGTGGTTTCATGGATTCACTGATCCATTCCACCGGTTGATTTGTCGAATCGGTGGAATGGCTGTGTACCATAGTTTAGGATGTAGTTTGCATTTTCTGTTTGTTTGCATGCATGTTTGCAGGATCGCCATCGAGAGGTGTTGAGAACCCTAGCATGGGCATGTGCTAGGTCGTGCTGGTTGTTAGAGTCTGGAAAGTTGTCCAGGAAACGGATCGGGTCATCCCAGGAGGTTCGGCGGATCGAAATTCGCTAAGGTTGGAAAATCCATCACAACGGCATCATCAGGATATTTCTATGTATATCCTGCAGTTACTTCGGGCGTCATCCGAGTAGGTGGAGATGAGCATGATGCAATTGTTTGCATAAGGTGAATGCGTTTCGGGGTGATCATCATCAGGTGTTGCCGAGGAGGAGCGTATCGGCATAAGGTAGAAGATCGGGTTGATAAAACCATCGCGGGCCGATAATGTTATGTTTGGCCGACAGCAGGATATTAGAGGAGCTGCATATGATGTCATCGTCATCAGGATAATCGTCATCAGGATATCAGAGCAGTAGGATATTGAAGGAGCTGCATGTGACGTCATCGTCATCAGGATAATCGTCATCAGGATATCGGGGTGACGTAAGCATCGAAGGAAAGGTGCATGAGGTTGTCGTCATCAGGATATATGGGAGGAACAGGATATTTTATATCCTGCTGATGAACATGATGTTGAACATCATGATGCCGAAGATAGAGGTTGGCGGTAAGATGAACAGTGAACATCAGGAGGATGTTTGCGCTTGCCGAATATGATGATGATGCCGATAGCCAAATATGATGATGTTGCTGACAGGCGAAAGAGCGAAGGTTTGTCTGCAGGAGGATATCAGTCGGCAAGAGAAAATATGATGATGCTGATTGTGTTAATGGAAAATATGATGATGATGATGGGTTGTAGACATACATGCTGTATGTCAAGGTTTTAGTGTGGATGCCTCTGCATCAGTGTGGTGAATTAAATCCCTGTTTGTTTCAAATTTGAATTCTGGGTGATACAAATTGTAGATTTGATTGATTTGGGCCATTAATTCTTGAGTTGATTGGTTTGGTGTATTGTTTGCTTATGTTTCCATAAATTTTTTTATGAATAATGGCGGCCTTACACCTTAAATTTGTTGATGCAGGTGGGTTTTTAGAGCAAGGAGCCAGTACGTGCGCACCCTACTTGGCGAGATGGGATAGACTCCTGCTAATACATGTTGTAGGTCTCATGTCTGATGAGATAGGCTGATGCATTGGCGTGTGGTTTGGGTTATGCTATGGTGGGACAAATCGTTGTAATGGGTTAGCACTTTGGTCAAATATGGGACAGATGGGTTTGAATTGTGTTGAGGTGACATTGTTCTGTAGTTGTATAGTTGGGAGTAATGTGGAAGTGATGCCTGGATTGGTGCGACAGTTCTCTTTATAATGTTTATGGGGAAGGGTGCAAAGTTCTATGTTAATGTTGTTTAAGTTTAAAGTTCCTACCATAGGTTGATATGTCAGATACAAGTTGAAAACAAGATTATGTGTTTGGCTGCTATATTTTGAATGTTATGTTGACAATATTATACTATAAAATGTGCATTTCATATCTGATTTATGTTTGAGCTTAAAGTGCTTTTTTATGAAAGAAAAAATGTGTAAGTTATGGGGACCCGGTGTGTACGTGTGGGCCCCAACATGTGCCGGTCCTATCGCATGTTAGGGTCCCCGTGCACGTTTCGGCTCCCCTCCCCTATATTTTTTTCATTCAATTTGACAAATATTACAACTTGAAGTCCATTTATTTAGAGTATTTTAATTTCACAATATCCAAAGTGATCTCCCTAAAACTAGAAGAGGAAGCAAACTCACATTATTTTCAAGCAAATGAATGTGGTGCTGGAGATGATTGTGACTATTTAAGAGGGAGCCACAAAAGGATCAGATCCAAAGTTCATTTTCAGACCAGAGCATGGCAATGGAGGAGGAACGAGCCAGAGAGGGCAGTGAATATTTTTTTTGTTATTTATTTATTTATTTTTATATACTAATTTCATGTGACTATTTTAATGGCTATTTTGTTGTGTATTTAGGGTTGCATAGATGAGAAATTTTCTTTTTAAACACATGATTCTTGATGGCTCAATAATATTTCCCCACAGAGGAGTTGAAAGTGTTGTATTTTAATTTATTCAATCATATTCATTGTATACACATATGGATTAGGTTGCAGATTTGAAAGGTCATTATTTACTCATTTCATACTGATTCAGATTTCCAAAATAGATCATCAAGGAAAAAAGCCATAAATTAATATTATCAGTGTTATTTACTTTTCTATCTATCTATTTTTTTTTAAAAATAATATAAATAATTTTTTTTAGAGTGGGGCTCAACCCCCAAATGGGAGCCAACAACCTCCCATGAGGTCGTTGCCTCCCTGTAGAGCTTTATAGCTCACCTCAAACTTATAATTTTTAATTTATTTGTTTTATTTTTAGGGTTTGCTTCTTTTAAAAAAAATAACTCTTGTATTAAGAAATTAAACAACAATCATTAATAAAGATAGGTATTTAATTTGATATATAAAATTAAAGAAAAAACTCTGTTATAAATAGAGCAGCCACTTAAAAGAAATGTGATAGTATTATTTTGGAAGAGAAAATTTATCATCATGTTCACTTGAAGTGCATATATACACACTCATATAACTTAACTATTTCAAATTTATGTGTATCTCAACTTAAATCTTTATATATGAATATATACACCCACATATATACATATATATGTGGGTAAACAATTATACAGTCTTTGTATGATAATAACTTGAATATATAATTAAATATACATTAAATGAAGTAGCATTGGAATATGTAATCCAAGATATGAATAGACTAAGGAGATAGTGATTTTTTGTGAATGCACTTATCTATCATCTTTTTTTTTAATTAGTTAATTTATTTATTATTATTATCATTATTATTAGTATTTTTCCACTAATGAGAGTAACAGGATTTACGTAAAGATAATTTAAAAAAAAACATGTGGGTTAATACCTCTTGTAGTGTGTTTAAGACCATAAGTGTGTACATACATTGAACACAACAAATTTAAAAAAAACCAAAAGGGAGTGAGGCAAGGTAGGTATTATCTACACAAAGGGAGTTGCATTCATAATCACTTTTATGCATATGATTACACATTATTCCTTTCTTGACAAAATAAAAATGTTACAATCCTTGATCTTGATCTAACTTAGATACATGTCCATAGTAAAATCACTAGCTTCACCTTACAAGGGTATCTTTCAAAGTATGCAACTAAAATAGCTACAAGCTCCAGCTTCATCTCCAAGATTCCATGCTAAGAAGGACTAATAGTGAGCATGCTCTCCACCCAACCCATATGGTGTCATAAGATCGTAAGAGCTCTTGGCCATCCCTCGAGCCAGGAGAACCATGTAGAACCCAACATAATTAACAAAAGACCAAAACTAAGATAAAACAAGCACAAAAAGATAGCAATTTATATCTCAAAAATATGAATAGGTTGTTTTTTGAAATAAGAGTGTCCCATTAGTTTTGGTTATTTTTTGAAATAATCAATATGAATAGGTTGAGAAAAAATATATAAAAAGAGAGGAAAGTGATTTATTAAGGATGCTCTGGAAAGGAAAATATTAAGGATGCTCTGATAGTAGGAGGCCGATGGAAGCTTGAACAACGGAGGTATGAAATTTGGTTGATAATACTATTGTCTTGTCAGATTATTGATTGTTTTGGAAATGACAAACTATATGTGCTCTATGTGAGCCATACTTTATGTTCTATGTATGTGCTTTGTGTGAGCCATACTTTATGTTCTGTGTATGTGCTCTATGTGAGCCATACTTTATGATCCGTGTATGTGCTCTGTGTGAGCTATATCTATGTTCTGTGTATGTGCTCTGTGTGAGCCATACTTATGCTTTGTGTATGTGCTCTATGTGAGCCATACTTATGCTTTGTGTATGTGCTCTGTGTGAGCCATACTTTATGTTGTATGTGCTCTGTGTGAGCCATACTTTATGTTCTATGTGCTCTATGTGAGCCATACTTTATTCTTTGTGTGAGCCATTCTGTGTGCTTTGTGTGAGCTATTAAAATTGATAAATAATCTCTATTATATTAAATCTTGTTTTTCTGAGAGTTGCTCATGGGTGGTTGGGTGGAGAGCAATATGGTTGATTTAAGCTTGTTGTTATAGATGTTGAAGAAAAGTATAGTTGTATAAAGAGCTAAATTGTGTTGCTCTTCTTAGCATGTAGATTTTGGGATTACCACTGATTAAAATTTAATGATAGGAAGGTTATCTAAATATTTATGGCCTTATTATTATGATTATTGAAGAGTTTAATGGTTGAACAGTAAGTCGCAAAGTGTTGAAGACATCTAAAATTGCAAGTAAAAGACAACTAATAACTTCTACAATGCAAGTAATCTTTTTTGTATATCTAATCTTATGGTGTTTACATTAGAAGCACCGTTGTATTATTTGGTTGATTATGAACAAAAGTGTATAGTGTATGTAATTATTGATAGGATATTATTATTCTCTGAAGATGTTTTCAATATAGTTTAAAATCAGAAACATTATTGATTGAATATCTATTTTGGCATCACACCATAAGTAATGGAGAGATTATTGCTGATAGTTGTGAATAACAGATTTGGTGCTATGTTGTCATAGATATGGTAGAGGCGTTATCTTGATTAAACCATTGTAGGAGAATCTCACAGCATTAACTCATTGGAGCCATAAATCCACACTATGCAATAATATCAAGATATAACATTCAACAATGTAACACTTTCTTGGTAATTTTTATTTATATTTTAAGCTAGAAATGAGATTAAATTGTGTGATCATATTGTGATATGAGTATATCCATAAAGAAACATAAAACTAATATCATATTGAAATCCTTATTTTATTCTGTATTAATACTGCGACTGTGTAGTAATCGGAGCTTCTCTATAATATAAGACAATACTATCTTTTCCATGATGTTTGTATAGTAGAATATATATATATATATATATATATATATATCATATCAAAATCCTTATTTTATTCTGTATTAATACTGCGACCATGTAGTAATCAGAGCTTCTCTATAATATAAGACAATACTATCTTTTCCATGATGTTTATATAGTAGAAAACATATATATATAATGTTATTGGATCTTTTAAAGTTATTATTAATTTTGTTTTCTTATGATCAGATTGACGACTCCAACTATCATTATCTTTGTTATAATCATTCCTAAAAGAAGACCTATAAGCTAGAGTGAGATATTTACCTTTTTTTTTTGTTGGGAATTAAGGTGTCTCAACCTTTGCAAATTCCTAATGTTGTATTTATTTATCCCATGTTGAGTTGGCATAGTCAGCATCTTGTGTATATGCAGTAGGGTAAATTTTGGTGACTTTGGCAGCTGCGGTTTCCCCTTGAATAATTAATGACAAGTATACCTCAACTGATTTTTTAATTAATGACAAGTGTCAGTGAGCATCTTTGCACGAGAGAAAGGCATCTTTGGGCGGTCAAGGGAGGTTATGACATGTAAGAGGAATATGATATTTTTAGTCAGTGTATGATGGATTCTCTGACAGCTATAAGGTGCGTAAGAGCATCTGTCGTAACCTATCTTGGGACCAGGTGCCCACTTCGGGATGGGATGTTGGACAAGTGTCCTTAGGCGTGGGTTTTGGGGCATGAGTCCAAGATGGACGCCCATCTCTAGAAGGTTCCATATTTGCCTTGTAAACTCTATATAAACAGGTGCTTGGATGGGAGATAGATAACTTTGGTACGAGTACTGTTACACTGCCGAAATATCTCTAGATTTGACATTCGAAGACTCCTGAAAGAGCATTGGCTCTGAAACTGTATTGTAATCTATTATTGTTTACTGTAATACATTTGAGCTGTGTTTTGGAGTGTGGGGTTTTTCACCCATAAGGGTTTTCCCCATGTATATCTTGTCTCTCTCTCTCTTCTGTCTACTTTCTGTGTGTATGTGTATTGCTGCTATATCTCTGTTAGATGTTCTATGTTGCTGTAGTTGTAAGAATTAAATTGAATTTGCATACATCTCTCCTCATTAGATTAGTGTAGGAAGTGATTTCCACATACCGAGCTTCCTTTCATTTTCTTCATAATTCATATTTTATTATTCTATTATTGTGAATTGCTGATATTTTTCTTGGGTAGGCATTATAGAAGGAGTTGTCTGAAGGGTTCACCAAGGCTGATTATATCAACACCATACTAGAACCAAAGTCACAAGTTTCACAAAATAATTCCACTAGCTAGAAGTTTATAAGGTTCCATCACAATGGGCAAGTGTGTCATAATAGCCATAGGTAAGGCAGGGCCTTACAAAGATATTGAGGATCATATAGAAGTTGAAATTTTTGATGGGTTCAATGTCATTGCTACAAAGGTGTTTTTTGGTTCAAAATCCTCAACTTCTAGCTGTATCAGAGTAGCATAGTGGAAGCATGGTGGTGTATCCACAACTTTTTGTTCTACAAAAGAGGATGAATTCCTTGATGGCAGCCCAAGGTATGAAAAAGATTCTCAATTTTTAGATTTGTTGCCTCTTTCTATGTAAATATGAAATTCTTGTCACCAAAGGAAGCATGCTAAAAAGGAGAATAGAGTAAGAGATACAATTTGCAAAATAGGGCATGTAGATTCCTTGATTCAAATTCAAGATCGTTTTTGCATTTGAGATCTATGTGAGTTTATGAAAGGAAAAGAGGATAGAGGATTTGATGTCATTTTTGAATTATTCATCTCTTGCATGGGAATGGAAAAGAAATTCATGAAGAATCATCAAGTTTATTTTGGAAGTTCTAATGAAGTTGTAGGAGTTCAATGTTTGCAATTCATGAGTTACTCCTTGGAACTTAATTCTACAATTGAAGACAAAAGTATGATGCTTGGCATACTCCATGGTCTTAGACAAAAATTCATAGTTAAAGGGACTACTCATAAAGGACAAGCTCTATGAGCAGCAAGTTGTGTAATGAAGGAGAGCACACAAACTATTTTGTTCTTTGGTAAGAAACATAATCTATCCTATGTTATTCAATTGCTTCCAAATCAACAAAAAATGGTGCTCAGAAATATGTTCCCAGAATTGTTACTAGATAGAATATTGCAGCATATAGATAGCACTTGGAAAGAGCAACAAGAATGCAAACTTATGGAAAGTGATTTCCACCATAGATGGTTTATATGTTCACATGTGAAGGTGCAAAATAATGTGGAAAAGTGCAGCAAACTTATTGTTGGTAATTCTTTAGGAAGACAACCTAATGAAGAATTTACTAATATGGTTCAATATGAGGTTTCCATATGGAATGTGGTGATGCATGGAGGCTTCATCATT
Organism: Cunninghamia lanceolata; assembly: GCA_027924645.1. Classification (NCBI taxonomy): domain Eukaryota; kingdom Viridiplantae; phylum Streptophyta; class Pinopsida; order Cupressales; family Cupressaceae; genus Cunninghamia; species Cunninghamia lanceolata. Next base: position 1,856,748 of record BSBN01000070.1, read on the forward strand.
CCTAATTCTGTGAAGGCTCAACTTTTGGATGACTTATGGATTGAGATCAATGTATGCAATATTTTGAAACTAGTTAAGGTATATTTTCATGATGGAGTTTTCTTTGTGTTGCATCAACCTTGTATGGTGTTTATACTCACATATATGAGTTTTTCAAGAAGTAGTAATTAACATCACTATTGTGAGTTAAAGAGTTGTGTTGAGTATCCTCCTATCTTTGAAGAAGTCATCATAGATATCAGGAAGTCAAGGTATGAGCATGGTTATGTTACTTCAATAAACAAATTTCATATAGGAGTGTTGTGTGGTATTTCTGTTGTGTGTTACTATGGTGTTTATGCTCCGAATCCATTCCAAGTGTTGGAAACTATATCTTTCCAGTTTGGGCACTTTTTTTGTTGATAAGGGTTGACTATGTAGGGAGAAAAATACACTATATTATTCAACAATTTTATCTATTTTGTATACATATATTTATGATTTTGTTACAAAAGATTATGGTGGTGATGTTATGCTATAATAGAACCCTTTGTTGTTGTTCCTCATCAGAGATCAATAATAACCAAGAGAAGATTTCTTGGAAGTCTACAAAATAGAAATTTATCATCAATATTGTCGTTTCTTTACTAACTAGTCACCATGGAAATTCATATGTACACTTAAGAGTGAATTGGAAGGCACTTGTGGATAAAGGGTGGATCAATTTTAAGATGATAGGATATGCCAATGATGTACTTGCAACTATCATTTTGGAAAGTGTGTTGGGTGATCAATATGTGCTTGTGAATGGACACAAAAGGTGCACAATCTTCTACCAGAATGAACTATTGCTTGTAGATTCAATTTCTGGGAAATGGTCGTGTATTTGATGCTATTATATGATGTTAATTGATGTTACTCAACAATACCATTGCTTTTCTAGATCAGATCCTGAAGTTGCATTTAACATCCTTCAAGTTGAGGCAAAGTTTGAAACAATTGTGTAATTTTTAGCAGGGTTTATCTCTACATTTCGAAGGTAAAAGAAGTAATTGTTTCCAATGTGTGTATTTGTTGTTGTGGAGGATGCATTGAATTTTATAACAATCCTATAAGTTATAAAAATAAGATTTATGATACAATAAGAAGTTTCAAGTGTTTCTGGTACAAATTGCCTAATGCTAGTGCATATACACAACTAAAGAGGTAAGTTGTGAAAGGAAGGTTATTGTTGGAAAATGAATGGAGACATACTGCATACACATTGATAGAGTGGAAGTGTTGGTTATGCTTTGGTGATTTCTATATAAATGTCACTCATCTTAGATCCACTACTTTAAGAGTTTCTAGGATGTTAGGAAGGATGGCCAAAATTGCATTTGGTAAGTTTACATAATTTCTTTTGGAAGATGTGATTCAAATTTGGAATTTGAGTGAATGTACCAAATATTTGCATAGATATTTTTGTTGGTTTCATAACATTGTCAAACAAGAATATGAGTTTTTAATTTTGCACAATGTCCCTTGGCAAAAGATGCAACACGTCATAGGTATAGGATCAAGGCTTTACATGTAGTTTGACATGTTTCATCATTTTGGCATAAGGAGTCTGGAGTATTATGACTACAATTGCTTGAGGACAAGAAATTTTAGGAAGGGATGACTTGTCATGTTCCTTTTTCCAAAAATAGAACTTACTAAAAATAGTAAGTTCCCACTATCCAAAAATAGTAAGTCAGGGGTTACGGGATACATTGGAAAATATTATTTATTTAATATTTATATTGTCTTGGTGCAATTTCCAATTTTTGGATAATTTAATATTAAATCAATATTTATTTGCACAAGTGGGGAATATGAGGTATAACTGTAACTTCCAAGAGTGATTTTAGGAGATCTTATGACAGATTCTATGATAGGTTCCTAAAAAATAACTGATTTTATGATAGCTTGTAAGAGGGGAGTTATTTCTTATTTTTGGCCAAGAATCTTGCATGGGTTATGACAAGTAAGCACTGTTTGAGGGAATTTGTTGGAAATTAAATTATTTTAATTTATTTTTCAAAGAGGGGTGTTTGGATTTGGAGCTATTATAAATATGTAAGTATTTTCTTTCAGAAGGACTTTTTGATCATTTTACAACCTAATTTTATGAATTTGAGCACTTATGCTTGGATTTCTTTAGTGGACAAAAACCCATTGGAGTTGGAGGCTTGTGGATGAAAAACCATTAGTATCAAGTGATCATAGGATGAAAAATATTTGGTTACAGAGATTAATTCGATCCAAGGATTGTATTGGGCTTTAAAGGATTGTGCAGTTTCAACAGTTTTGTAATATTGTGTTTGCAGGTTATTCTGTTACAGTTTTGGTGATTTTCAGTGTGTTGTGTAATTTTTCTATTGTGTTGTGGAGTGTGTTGTTTTTGCATGGTCATTTGAAATCTATTCCAAGCATCCATGAATAGTTCTTGTTAGTTTGTGGTTTACTTGTGTGATGTATTAGCAATTTTCAATAGTACAGTTTGCATAGTTTGTATAGTTTGCAGTGGATTTTGGTAATTTGTGTTGCAGATGTTTATTCTATTGTAATCAGTGTTTTAGACCTGATCATATGTTGTTTACACTAGGAAAATCAATAAAAATCAGTTTGTGGTGTTTCCAATATATTTGGTGTAATTTCTTGTTTAACTAGTTAGTTAGTCTTGATGATTTTGTTGCAATTTTTAGTGTGATTATCAAATTTTTTTTTCAGATCTGATTTCATGATAAAATCTTAGTTTGGCTCATTACAATATTTGAGTCTTCACCTATTGGCCAGCCTTGTGAAATTGACAAGTTGTCAAGTCAGTCAAAGTCAACTTTTACTAAAATTCAAGTCCAACCTTGTCATTGTGGACATTAAGGACATGTCTCTTGTAATTATTTTGATCTCCATCCTTGTCTAACGTGTGGTCAACACACACATTCTAAAAAACAATGTTATTTCAAAGATATGCCTACAAAATCAATGAGGTGTATGCATTTTGGATGGATAGATCACTCCATATGGCAAATAGAGAAACACCTTTTGTAAAAAACTTATAGGGGACTCCAATCCACCATGTTAGATGATAGCTCATCTATCCTTGATGGGGATGTTGTTGTCAATCCAATTGATAATAAACTCAAGGTCACATATATTGTTGAGCAATGGTATGAAAGTCTATTGAGCTTTTCCACTCTTGATGCAAAAGTTGTTGTCGATCCAATTGATGATGAGCTAAGTATTGTAGATATAGATACTAATACTTGTACTATTGAGTGGAAACCTAAGAAAATTGTAGAGTTGGAATCAAATCCCACATAGGATAATCTAGGAACTATTTGGTATAAAAAATCTAATCTTCTTTGCAATTTTGTTTGATTTTCTATTGTTAGATTATTGTTTTAGTTTTCATTTTTCAAGATGAGATAGGTGACCATTCTCTTAAATGTCAAGTAGGATATCCAAATTGTCAAAGTTCCTAGCCTCACCATCTTCTCATTTACACAGTCATCACCAATGAGATTGGAGATGAGTACAACAATGTACAAAAAGAGAAACCTTCCAAATACTTTGCAATACAGTACAAATTTCATGGAAGTATACTCATGGTGTAATCCTTGTATCCAATAAGCTCATGACCCTTCTCATTGTCCTAAAGGGGTCTAATTCCATGATGAAGTAGATGACACTAGAAATTCTATTTAGGAAGATGATGAAAAAGGTGACATGTCCAAACTATGGGATAATCATTGGGATGGTGACACTTGGATTTCTTCTATGGACGAAAAAGAGGAACTATCCCTATATTTATATATTTAGTTGAATTGATCTAGCCTAGTTCAAGGCTCATCTATCTTCAAGAGAAATATGGACTGCACAAAAATCCTAGGGCTAAGCCTAGTCCAAAATGTCTCACAATTCTTAATGAGATGATTGCTTAGGTACACTCCACTTATGAGTCTAGGCATAATAAAGTTGGAAAACCCTTGAATGGATAGACTAGAATAAGAATGAGTCTGTATCTCTATTTTTATCTCTCTCTCTCTCTCCATCTCTATCTCTCTCCCTCTCCCTCTCTATCTCCCCCTCTTGATCTCTATATCTCCCTCTTGAGCTCTAGCTCTATCATCTCTATCTCTCTTTATATTGCCACCCCCACTCTCTTTGCCTCTCTCTCTCTCTCTCTCCACACTCTCTCTACCTCTCTCTCTCTCTCTCTCGCTCTCCTTATCTCTCCCACCCTCCCTTTACCTTCCTCATCCTTATTTTTAAAATCTAAATTCCCTAAATGTCAACCCAAAATCCAAAACATCAACACTAAAGCATTAGAAAAACCCCTCTCTATATCTCCCTCTCTCTTTCATGGTTGTTCTAATATTTTTTCATTCTATTTATTTATTTAATTTCATTACTATATCAAAGTGGTGATAATTTGTATAGATCAAATAACTTGTGACATCTCTTCTTATAGGATTAAAAGTTGAAAATTATTTTGTATTTCCCTTCATGAAGAAAGGCATGTGATATTTTCCTTGTCCATTTTGAAATAATGATCTTGATAAGATGGCTTATCTATTTCTTTCATTTTTAAGAGAAATATGAGTCTTCTTAGATGGATATGAGGGCCACATACATTCTTCATCAAGATATCATCTTCTTGCATATATCCTTTCCCATTTTAATAACTCTTCTACAAAATTCACTAGTGTACACTCTTGCACACTTTGATTTTGTTTTTAATTATTTCACTACCACTCAATAGACCTATCTTATTTGTTGACATAATATAGAATTATTACTTTTTATTGTCTTCTAAGATTCGTCCCATGAACATATAATTGTTATTTTTCTTAAAATTAAAGAATGATAATATCTTTCAAACAAAATAAGATTATTATTTTTTAGTCTTAATCCAACAAAGGAAATTTTATGTTCTTCAATGATGTTGTGCATACTTAAATATACCTCAAGTTATGACAACCAATTATCAATTTTATTGACAAGATTACATCTTGCCTACAAGGCATTATTTTTATATTCACCTCAACATTGAAAACATGTCCTCATCAAATAATTTTCTCACCATGGGATTACACTTTTTTCCTAGAAATTAGCCACTCTTTATGCTTAGGATTCTCTAGAGACATCCCTAGACTTTCTCCATGAGTACATCATTTCTTTTTAGCTTCCCCATAGAGAGAAATCATTGTAACATCTTATAAATTGATAAACCTCTCCTCCATCAAGAGGTATAGCATCATCATGTGCTATGATTGTTAGTATTTATATCCAATCTCTAGACTCTATCTATTGTTGTGAAGGAGAAAAATATACTTTCTCACATGTATTATTTAGCAACAAGCACAATTCTACAAAAGTAATCTTGTACAAATAAACAAACACAAGATTCAAGAAAAATTACTTTGATACTAATATTATCCATAGTTATTGTGGATATCCAACTATGAAATTCATTAATTAAAACATATTAAACCTTGAAGCATATTAATTGATGAATTTATTATTACATGTGAAGAATCATGGAAAGATAGTCCCTATGTAAAAATTTTGGTGTGGATAAGAGCACTTAAAAATGAAAGAATGTGTCAACCAACTTAATAAGAAAATAGCTATAAATGAATAATAGTAGCAATACAATGTAAAATATGATCTAAGAGTCTTCTATAACTAAAGTAAAAGAATTTGTAACACTTTAACTTGTTTAAACACCATAGGATATATGTTTTTAACATGTCTGGTATGGTTTATCTCTCTCTCTCTCTCTATCTCCCCCCTCTCTCCCCCACCCTCTATCTCTCCCCCCTCTCTATATCTCTATCTACTCTCCTCTCTCTCTCCCTATCCATCTCTCCCTCTCTATCTCCCCCTCTATATATCTCAATCTATTATATTGAAAATAAAGATAGCCTAAAACCTTAAACTAGGTCAAACCCTCTTCCATCAACATTGGAACACAAACTAAGCTCTGATTCTACCCTTGAAGGAGAGCAAAACTAGAGGGATTTTGTCCCTTTTTTGTATAAAGGAGTGTCAACCAAATCTAACCAACCAAACTGGGGCAAAGTGGAAAACCCTAAGTGAGCAAGATCTACAAATAGATGACTATCAAAAATAGTTACAGAAAATCTAATACCACAACAAAGATCAGGGAATAGAGGAGAAATAGGATATAAGTTTGGGATATGAGAGGTACCAGGGTGTTGAGTGCCCTAGACCCAAATTAGGGCTTTGCTGGATCTCTGGGTCTAGGTGCCTTCACCTACTTGTCTTCTTGTCTCCTGTAACATGTTGTTGCATGATTCGTCCAGATACAACCTACACATAAACAAGAAAGGAAAAGGGTTGGTACTATTTAGGAGCTTGCCTAAGTCAAGCTCTGTGAATGGTTTTTCTACCTCCACAATAGCAATGATGAGAGATCAAAGAGTTTATGCCCTATGAGGGCAGAGGCAAATCTAAAGTAGAATGGAATGCTATGATAAAGCATAAAGGAGAGGAGTCACCATGAGCATGGAAACACTAGATTTCTTGATGTGGCATCACAACTTGACTCAAGAAGTTGGTGGTATCCCAAAGAAGTAAAGAGATCTTCACAAGACCCATAAAAAGTTAGTGCAACAACAATAATCCACCAGAGAGAGAGAGAGAGAGAGACAGAGAGAGAGAGAGAGTTCCTAGATTGCTTAGATGTTCAAATGAATAACCTAACTTTCTTATATATGCATTCCTATTTACTTTTGGGGAATTAAACCAAAGGAGGTTGACATGAGGGAGCATTACATATTTCGTAAGCTGACATACCATTAATTTAGCCATGAGCTAAAGGAGGGCCCAGTGTACTAGGCGCCCTGGTCCTTTAGCCCCAAAAACTCTGAGACAAGTCAAATTAAGTGTGTTTAGGCCAACCATATAGTTATTCTTTTAGGTTTTGTGCATCAAGATTAAGAATGAATTGTTTTAGGTCCACTCAGGTGCTAAACTAGGTGTAAAATGGCAAGGGTACACATTTTACTCCATAACATTTAGCCCCCACTTTAGTTTGGGTATGATCTTACTCTCATAATCACACTAAAGTATGAAGAGGACAAATTTAAATCACAACAAACATAGAATGTCACCAAAATTGAGGGGTGATCAAGCCCCCAAGTTTAGGATTCTAGGAGTCTATGATGATTTGCATACACATAAGACACATGACATAATTCACTCATACATGGAGCATTTAGAAAACATAAGACAAGCCAAAATATACACAAGGCATACACTTGAGCAATCACAATGTATACACACAATACAACAAGTATACACGCTTGACACAAAGCATACACACAAGGCACAAAGTATTCATGGAATATACATGAAACACACATGGAATACATGCAAATCACTCAAGAGGCATACATAAAGAATACATAGAGAATACATGTGAAGCACACATGAGGCATGAAGAATACATAGAGGATAATAATATGCAAGGAGAATACATACATCATACAACCATCACAAGAAGCACATAATGGAAGACCCTAAGTCAACATGATAAAAGAGACCTCAATATAAAAGGTTGTCTCAATCACCATGCATCATTCCCCAAGATGAAATAAGAAGAATGCTAAGGTGGTGTTAGTTATAAATAAGAAGAACAAGGGGATACACCACATCATACAAATAATCTATCTTAAAATAAGTGTTTCCACTCAATGGAATACACCAAGCCTTGCAAAATACGAAGGCGTTGCAACCATACCCAAAGGTACTCTATCAAAACTCAAGTTGGTGGTTCCAACCCTTCTCCCAAACATGTAAGGAGCTTCAACAAGATAGACTCAAGATCTTATTTCTAAGAATCCTTTCCAAGAGAGTGCAATAACAAAAATAATCAACAAGTGTTTTGATAGAAAGATGAGAGTAAGGCTCATAGCATGATATATGCCCCCACCTTAAAGTGATTTCTAACTCCATTAGGGAACAATTTCCTTTAAGGTAGAATAAGGAAGAAATATAAAATAGGCACGAGAGCTTTCTAAAAGTACATGCCCAAATGACTTGTGTTCTCAAAACCTACATTGCCACAAGGGGTTGCCCCTAGGATGAGCAAACCAATGCGATGCTTGTAGGCATGATACACAATGTCTTGTGTAGTCATGGTATGATTTCAAGAATTTCAAAAAGGTGCCACATAAATATGAGGATGATGGAAGAAATATCACATGAAAGTAACAATTGAATAATGAAACAATGCTAAATTATCTAAGAAAAATAACAAAATTATACATAATGACATATAGAAGAATGAAGATACATATAGAGGAATGACACAATGCTTTCTTTCTCCTTGTACCTTTGTGCTAACAAATGTGCCAAGGGAGAACTAACCATCTACAAAACATCACAATACGGGAATAACAGTACGTGCAAGCATAACACAAATGAGGAGGGACCACATTGTTGAGTTGGCCTATAACAAATCTTCTTCCCCCAACTTGCTTATTATAAAATGGATGGAGGAAAAGGTGCTCTAGGGACTACATCAAGTGTGGTGAAAAGTGCTAGATCCGAACTGTGTTCGAAGTTATTGAATTTTGTAACCCAAGGCTCGACATTCCTTAGTGGAATGGCCACACACTTGATGATATGCACGGTAATGAGGTGTTGAATGATTATTTTGTAGAATCTTTTTGTGTGTTGGAGGAGGAATAGTGATTAAGTAGTCTTTAAGTAGACTTGACAACATACACTCTTGTTGAGATAGAAGAGAAGATATAGGTGGAGTAGGAAGCAACCCTTTTTGTTGTTAACATGGTGGAGAGAACATAGGAGAAGGTTGGAAACATAAACCTACTTTAGACAAGTGTGGTGTTGGTTCCATGGGTTCCTTAATTCCTTTTTCTTTGCATCCTAACCCTTTTCCATTATATCCTTGTTTAGAAATAATTTTTAATCCAAGCTTATAATGTATCTCCAAGTCCAAAGGAAGAGAAGAGACTTCAGTATTGGCTTTGTTGAAATGAGGAATGTGATCATATATTGAAGAAGAAGTAGGAGGATCATTCTTTTTATCATGGTGAGGAGGGTCAATCTTTGTTTCAACAAGCCCATGGGGGTTGAAATCTAAAGGGACCTTGTCATTACCAAGACATGCATTAGAAGAAGATGATTCATTAGATTGAGATGATATTTTATCACAAATGGCTGCCATTTCTATAGAAGAAAGAAGATCTTCATCAATATCAAAAGTTCCAGATGCATCATTACTCTTGAGTTTAAATTTTTTAGGACTATTATATTGTGTTGAAGTAATTTCATTTACTTTCAAGGTTTTGGGGTGTGATGAGATTCTATACTCACTCATAAAGGTGGGTGTAAAATCTAACAAACCCCAATCATCATTGAAAAATGCATTCGAAGGACCAACACTATCCTAACCATTTCTATTGTTAGCAACGAAGGGTAGTGGCTTGGCTTTGGTTAAAGAAGGGATCGATTTTTTTAAGAGGAATTTAATGTCTTGCTTTCATTTGCAAGAAACTTTCTAGAACCAAATCAACTTCAATCATATGGAGCTTGTTTTCAAAAATGAACTTTATTGAATGATGAAGGGTAGATGGGACTGCCCCCATGGAATGAATCTAGGCTCTACCAAGAAGAAGATTGTATGTGAGAGAATTAGGCATGGCATAGATAAGGGTAGGCAATGTCACAGGTCCAACCTTAACATTTAAGGTGATTGTACCTAGTGATTTTCTACCAACATTATCAAAGCCATGAATATTGAGTTTATTCGATTTGATGAGAGATGTATCAACATTGATTTTATGTAAAAAGTCTATGCTACAAATATTAAGACCTAATCCACCATCAATCATAGTGTGTCTTACCCTCATTTTATTAATAATGTTGAATATCATAAGAGGTTCATATTGGTTTTGCACTTCTATGGGAGGTAATTCATGTTGCTAAAATAAGATATTTGATGTTGTCACATGCATACAACTAAATTGAGATGCTACATCATTCAGTCTAATAGAAGGTGGAACAACTACCTTTTTTAGAGCCTCTTGGAACATTTTGTGGTATGTAGGTGATGTTTGTACTGAATCCCATAGGGAGATTTTAGCTAGAGTAGTGCAGAGCTGCTTGACAAGATCATATTCTCTACCAACATGTTGAGAAAGATGAGGAGGTGGGGGAAGGAAAGGTTGGGAAGGTGGAAGAGAAGTGGGAAAACTCAGTGCTTGCTTTCTTTTCTTATTATTATGGGTGTTGTATGTATGATAAACCACATTATAATGAGATTGTTGCGACACATTTTGAACACCTTGATTCCTTTGCGTAATTTGCTTGGCAAAATTGAGAAAGTAACCAGGAGGTTGAGATGGTTTTGGAACACCTCAAACCATTATCATAGGTTTAGATAAAGGAGGTAGATTATGTACCTTATGGGTAGTGATTTTAGGAATATTTTGAACATTAATACACTTTTTCACTATCCCCTTAGCGGGCAGAATAAGTCTATTAATGATGATAACATTTACATTGTTATCTTTTTGAGGAATATAAGATTTAGGATAATGTGATAAATGCCCAATATCTTCCCATGGGGGATCCATTATAAGAGAAGAATCTTCATCCACTAATGCTTCATCTTTTGGAGGGAGAGCATTATAATGAAGAGAGGGTAGAGTTATGTTAAGAAATGTATCAATGATCTCATCCTCTTGCGCCAAAATGTCCTCACAAATGGGAACAATTTTAGGAGAGGTATCCAAAGTATAGGGTGATGTAGGTGAAGGTAAGTCACCATCATATGCCTTAGAGGTTATGTCAATGGTATTATCATGGGTTGTAGTAGAAGAAGAACTATCACCATCATCTATCTCATGACCATTCATGAAGATGAAATTAGTAAAGTCATCTAATATTGATAGAAATGATAAGGAGAAGCTAGTAACACATGTAAATGTGATATGGGACAACAATGTACAATTGAATTTATAAATGAATTGAGTATCACAAAGATCTAAAATGAGATTGCAAACAATGACCTACAAGTGCAAGATAAGTGGGGCTTTCCAAAAATGTGATGTTCTTGGTAACCACAACAACTAAGTCATGCAAATGTAAGATGTGTAGTATGTACAAATGATTTTCCTAAGTAAACACAAGAGGGGTGTATAAATTTTTTTCTTTAAATGAAGATGCATAAGTGTCAAATGAAGCTATATAGTTTTTGTTTATGCTATTACTTTCCAATTTTAAAGAGAAGATGAATGGATGAATGCTCTTCCTTTCTACATTAAACATATATGACAAATGTGATGAGTTACAAAAAATTAAAATCAGATTTAGCAATCCTTTATTATAACAAAGATCTAAAAAAAAGATTTCAAATGTAACAACTAAATGCAAGACTAGCTAGGTTTTACCATCAATCCTAGATTTTAAATGCTTATTCCCTAAACCAAAACTCTTTGATGCAAGAATTATTTTTCTTTGTAATTTGAAAACCAATGATATTTATGAAATGCTACAGAAATGAAAAATCAGATTTGACCATTAATTAGAATCAGCAAAATTTGGAACAAGAGTCTAATTAACACACCCTAGGTGCAAGACTAGCTAGGTTTTCTCAAAAATGCAATATTTTTGAAAACCTTAATAATGAATAAGTGAAAATGCCTAATATACCACTAGGAAATGATTAAATAATGCAATACCAATCAGATCTGATGTAAAAATTAGAATTTCATATCATGATATGATGATCTAAACTTATGAAATATAGACAATGTGACAAATATGTTTTTTCCTAGACTTTCATGAAATGCTTGAAATTCTAATTTCAAATGAAAAGATGCAAGAATGTTCTTTTCTTAAAAACAAATATTATATGCTACAACAAGTGAAATCAATTTAATCCACCAAATATGCAACAACACACTAAACTACAAACCCTAGGTTTAAGACTAGCTAGGTTTGCTATGAATGCAAGGTTTTTGTAAACCCTAATAATGAAACAATGCAAAGGCAAGCCATGAAACTATTCAAAATTATGAATGAATGTAACCTAATCAGATCTAGGGTAGAAAATAACTCAAATCTAAAGCAAGAAGAATGCAAAGGTGCAAGACACGACAGGTTCACCAGAATGTTATATTGAAAAGAGAGACTTATCCTAAAACCTTAAACTAGTTCAAACCTTCTTCCATCAACATTGAAACACAAACTGAGGTTAGCTTCTATCCTTGAAACAAAACCAAACTACAAGGGTTTTGTCCCTTTTTTGAATAAAGGAGTGTCAACCAAATCTAATCAACCAAACTAGGGCAAAGTAGGAAACCCTAATTGAGAAAAATCTGCAAGTAGATGACTGTCGGAAATAGTTACAAAAAATATAATACCACAACAGAGATTAGGGAATAGAGGAGAACTAGGATTTGAGTTTGGGATCTAAGAGGTACTAGGGTGCTAAGCACCCTATACCCAAATTAGGGCTTTGCTAGATCTTAGGATCTGGGTGCCTTCGCCTACTTGTCTTCCTATCTCCTGTAACTTGTTGTTTCTTGATTCCTCCAGATGTAACTTGCACAAAAACAAGAAGGGAAAAGGGTTGGTTCTATTTAGGAGCTTGCCTAAGTCAAGCTCCATGAATGATGTTTCAACCTCCACAATAGCAATGATGAGAGATCAAAGAGTGCATGCCCTAGGAGGGCAAAGGCAAATCTGAAGTAAAATGGAATGCTGTAATAAAGCATAAAGGAGAGGAGTCACCATGAGCATGGAAACCCTAGCTAGCCTAATGTGGCATCACAACTTGACTCAAGAGTTTGGTGTAGCCCAAAGAAGTAGAGAGATCTTCACAAGACCTGCAAGAAGTTAGTACGACAATAATAATCCACCATAGAGAGCTTTAGAGAAGAATAGAGAGCATGTAAGAGAGAGAGAGTTGCAAGTGTGCCTAGATTGCTTATCTATTCAAATAAATAACATAGCTTTCTTATATATGCATTCCCATTAATTTTTGGGGAATTAAACCAAATGAGGCCGACATGAGGGGGCATTAGAGATGTCCTAAGCTGACATACAATTAATTTAGCCCCAACCTAAAGGAGGACCCAGGGTGCTAGGTGCCCTAGTCCTTTAGCCCCCAAAACTCTGGGATAAGTCGCATTAAGTGTTTTTAGGTCAACCGTATAGTTATCTTTTAGGTTTTGTGCATCAGGATGAAGAATTAATTGTTTTAGGTTTACTTGGGTGCTAAATTAAGTGTAAAATGGCAAGGGTATACATTTTACTCCATAACGCTATCGACTCTGTCTCTGTCTCTCTCCCTCTCTCTCTCTATAGATATCTCTTTCCCCTCTATCTCTATAGATATCTCTTTCCCCTCTATCTCTCTATCTCTCCATCCTTTTCTCCACCTCTATATCTCTATCTATTTCTCCCTTTGTCTCTCCCTCACTATCCTCTCTCTCTCTCTCTCTCTCTCTCTCTCTCTCTCTCTCTCTCTCCCCTAAATAATGCCCCTAAACCCTAACCCCTAAACCTGAGAAACCCTAAACCTCTATCTCCCTATCTCTCCATTATCTCTCTATATCTCTATCGTCCCTCTACCTCTCAATCTCTCTAGACATCTCACTCACTCTCTATCTCCCTATATCTCCCCTCTATCTCCTCTATCTCTCCCTATCTGTCTCCTCTTTCTCTCTACCTATCTATCTCTCCCTATCTCCCTATCTCTTGCCTCTCTCCCTTATCGATAAAGAACATGGAAACAAGAAAACTAGGACATGCAAAGAGGGGTGAGGATATAAATTGGGAGGATGAAATGGAAACAAGATAAAATGAAAATTCATTGGATGGGAAGAATGATGAGGAGAGGTGGAAAATAGTAAAATAGGTAAAAAATGGTGGGATCTAAAGGGAAATTGGAAAGGAAAAGGAAAACTAGGTGGATAGGTCAGAGAGAGAGAGAAAGGGTAGAAGGTAGAAAGGGGAGGGAAGTAAAGAGTGAGAAAGAGGGTAGGAGGTAGAGAGTGGAGGGAAGAAGAGTGTGAGAGAGAGGGTAGGAGGTAGAGAGGGGAGGGAAGTAGAGAGTGAGAGAGAGGGTAGGAGGTAGAGAGGGGAGGGATGTAGAGAGTGAGAGAGAGGGTAGGAGGTAGATAGGGGAGGGAAGTAGAGAGTGAGAGGGTAGGAGGTAGAGAGGGGAGGGAAGTAGAGAGTGAGAGATAGGGTAGGAGGTAGAGAGGGGAGGGAAGTAGAGAGTAAGAGAGAGAGAGAGGAGGAAAATAGAGGTGAGAAAGAGAGGCAAGCAATACAAAGAATATTTGGTTAAATGGAAAGGAAGACTGAAAGAAGATTCATCATGGATTTATCAAGCTGAGGTAGACCACTTTGGTTTTCCTCTAGCCCCAGGAAAGTGAGGGACTCACTTTTCAAACAACCCCAGGTGTCTGATGCAGGAGCATCAAAGGTTCAAGAGCAATCTTGCATCAACCAAAAATATTTGCTTTCTTTTCTTTTCTTGCATTTCAATTATAGTTCAGTCATTTATAGTTTAGCATTTTCTACCACATTTTATTGCATCATCATATTAGATCTGACATAGCAAGATTTAGCTTCTATTCCATGTCAGCTACATCATACTAAGATTTTAGGAGATTTGGATTCATCTATAGAAAGTTATCGCTATCAGAAGTTCATCAGCTTTCATAGAGCAGAGAATTCATGCAGTCAGTTGAGAACAGAAGGTTTGCGGAGCACTTCCATGACTTGTGGAGCCTAATGGAACATCCTACAAGGTAATTAAGGACTAGATAGACCTCCCTTGAGGTCGGCACCATGTTTCATTCATTTGTGAAGCAATACCATGTGTTTTAGGCTGACCTACTTGTTTCCTACACGTTTCATGACTCATTGGAGTTTGAAAACTCTTAAGATCGACGTGAAGGATTTTGTGAGCTTGAAGATGATATATATACATCTCTTAGATGCATTAGTTAGTTCAGTAGTTTATATGATAAAATAGCTAGTTAGATTCTTTTGGGAAGGCACTTCACTGCCATATCTTTCATACTTGTAACCCAGAAAGCAGGCCTATGAGCCCTTTGATTGTAGCCCACATGTTGCTGGTATATAAGCATTGTGATATCTGATATATTGAGCATTTGAATCTTCCATTGCATTTTATTATTGTGTTGTTTCTGTTGTGTTTACTCTAGCTGCATGGCTTAGACAATCCCTTCATAGGACACTCCATCCATGACTGCACCACCTAAACCATAAACCCTAAACCTAAGAAACCCTAAACCTCTATCTCCCTATCTCTCCCCTATCTCCCTATCTCTATCATCCATCTACCTCTCAA
This sequence comes from Cunninghamia lanceolata, assembly GCA_027924645.1. Taxonomy (NCBI): domain Eukaryota; kingdom Viridiplantae; phylum Streptophyta; class Pinopsida; order Cupressales; family Cupressaceae; genus Cunninghamia; species Cunninghamia lanceolata. The sequence goes on from BSBN01000070.1 coordinate 1,872,142, forward strand.
TCTCTCTGCCTATGTGTCTGGCCATGTCCCTCACTCTCTATCTCCCTATCTCTTCCCTCGGTCTCCTCTATATCTCCCTAGCAGTCCTCTCTCTATAAACCCTAACCTAAACCTCTAAACCCTAAATAATTCCCCTAAACCCTAACTCCTATCCCCTAAACCCTAAACTTGAGAAACCCTAAACCCCAAACCCCTAAACCCTAAACCCAAGCAACCCTAAACCTCTATCTCCCTATCTCTCCCCTATCTCCCTATCTCTATCTTCTCTCTACCTCTCAATCTCTTTCCCTATGTCTATGGACATGTCCCTCACTCTCTATCTCCCTATCTCTCCTCTCTGTCTCCTCTATCTCTCCCAATCTATATCGGTCCCCTCTCTATCTCTCTCTAAACCCTAAACCCTAAACCCTTAAAACCTAAACCTAAGCAACCCTAAACCCCTAACCCCTAATCCTGAGCAACCCTAAACCCCTAAACCCTAAATAATTCCCCTAAACCCTAAACTCTAAACTTGAGCAACCCTAAACTCATAAAACCTAAATAATTCCACTAAACCCTGACCCCTAAACCATAAATAATTCCCATAAATCCTAACCTCAAAACCCTAAACTTGAGAAACCCTAAAATCATAAGCCCTAAATAATGCCCCTAAACTCTAAACCCTAAACCCCCCCCTCTCTCTCTCTCCTAAAACCTCTAAACCCTAAATAATGCCCCTAAGCCCTAAACTTGAGCAACTCTCTCTCTCTCTCTCTCCATTTACCTTCCTCTTCCTTAATATTGAAATCTAATTTCCATAAATGTGAACCCAAAAATCTAAACATTGACACTAAAGCATTAAAAAAACCCCTCTCTCTCTATATATCTTTATCTTATAGTTATATTATTTTTTCATTCTATTTATTTATTTAGTGTCATTAATATGTCAAAGTGGTGATAATTTGTATAGATCAAATAACTTGTGTCATCTCGTCTTATAGGATTAAGTTGAAAATTGTTTTGTATTTCCATTCATGAAGAAAGGAATGTGATATTTACCTTGTCCATTTTGAAATAATGAGCTTGATAAGATGGATTATACATTTCTTTCATTTTTGAGAGAAATGTGAGCCTAATTAGATGGTTATGAAGGCCACATACGTACTTCATCAAGATATCATCTTCTCACATATATCCTTTCCCATTTAAATAACTCTTTTACAAAATTCACTAGTGTTCACTCTTGCACACTTTGACTTTGTTTTTGATTATTACATTGCCACTCAATAGACCTATCTTCTTTGTTGACAGAAGATAAAATTAATTTTTTTATTATCTTATAAGATTTAGAATTAATTTTTTTATTATATTCTTCCCATGAACATATAATTGATAATTTTCTTTAAATTAAAGAATGAGAATATCTTTCAAACCATATAAGATTATTAGTTTTTAGTCTTAATCCAACAAAGGAAATTTTATGTTCTTCACTAATGTTGTGCATACTTAAATATACCTCAAGTTATGACAACCAATTATCAATCTTATTGACAAGATTATATCTTCTCCATAAGGCATTATTTCTATATTCACCTCAACATTGAAAACATGTGCTCATAAAATAATTTTCTCACCATGGGATTACACTTTTTTTCTAAGAAATTGGCCACTCCTTATGCTTAGGATTCTCTAGAGAGATCCCTAATTTCTCCATGTGTGTCATTGGTTTTTAACTTCCCCATAGAGAGAAATTATTGTAACATATTATATCTTGATAAACCTCTCTCTATCTATATCCCTTAATTTACCCCTCTCCCCCCTCTCTCCCTCCTCTCTCTCTCTATCCATCCATCCATCCATCCATCTTTATATCTTTATCTATTTATCCCTCTATCTCTCCCTCTCTCTATATATCTCCCTCTTTCGATCTCTCTATCTCTCTCTATCTTTCTATCACTCTCTCTCCCTCTCTATATCTCTATGTATATCTCCCTCTATCTCTTTATCTCTCTATCTTCCCTCTCTTTATCTCTCTCACTCTCTATCTCTCTATATTTTTATCTATCGCTCGCTCCCTCTCTCTCTCTCTCTCTCTCTCTCTCTCTCTCTCTCTCCTTTTTGTCTTGAAAATGCACTCACATTTTGTTCTTACAAAATGTGCTCACATTTTGTGCTTACAAAATATGCTCATCTTTTGGGCTGGTAAATACCAAGCCATAACACGAGCACATTTTATGATTTTAAATATAACATGAGCACATTATGCAGAAAATTGGCCATTTGGCCACTTTTTTGTATCCCATCTCCATGCACTCACCCACTTACCAAGGCAATTATCTTATCTACCCCCAAATTTCTACCTAAACCATTGTAATCCTTTTTCTTAATCAGATTTATCCCCATCAAACTCTTTGGTATACATAATTGACTACTCTTAAACAACATAGTGCAGGAGCATCCTTGGTTCAAGAGCAATCTTGCATCAACCAAAAACATGCATTTCAGTATGTTTCTTTTCATTTTCCAGTTCATTCCAGGTAGTTCAGTCAGAAGCAGTTTCTGTATTTTTGTCTGCATTCTGCTATAGTTGCATTTCAGATCTTGTGGAGCTAGACTTAGTAGATAGACATGTTCATCTACATCATATCTAGAATTTAGAACATTTGGTTAAGGTACCAGAAAGATATCTCTAATAGAAGATCGACTATTTTCTCAGAGCAGAGCATCCTAACAATCTCAGATAATCAGCTAAAGGAGAAGACCTGCAGAGCATTTCCTGATCTGTGGAGCCTAATGACACATCATTTAATAATCTTTGGTTCATGGCCAACCTTCCTTGAGATCTGCACATCATTCCATCCATTTGCAGAGGAGCTCTATTCATTTAGGTTCGACCTATCTATGTACACACGTTACAGCTCTTCATTGGAGTTTGTGTTCTTCCTTGGCCGATGCAGAGGAACCTTTTGTACCGAAGATGATATATAAGAATGAAATAGATCCCTAGGAAAGCATATCAAATGAATTAGAATTTGATTCAGAGAGGATAGTCTAGATTTTGTGTGAAGGCACTTCAAAGCTATATCTTGTGTATATTCTGTAATCAAGCTAATGAGTCCTGTTGTAAGCCCGCATGATGCCGACCGATTTGTATTTGAATTCTTTGCTATACTGAATGACTGAATATGTATTTGTTTCATAGATTTGAGTTGTTTCCATTGTGTTTACTCTTGCTGCATGGTTTGGACAGTTCATTCTATGAACCCTCCTACCGTGACTGCACCAAGTGGTATCAGAACAAAAGTTCAAATCTTTGGGAGCAAAGTGATTAAAGTTGGTGAAGGAATTCTGTAAGATCTTGCTGTGAACAGATCATTGAATTGAGGCAAGTTACTTGTGTCATAACCGATCACCGATTGTGAGGCAGTTGTCACCTTGTAGCCTAAACGCCAAAACTGAGGTAGTTTACACTTGATCCTAGGAAGAATGCCACCAAGGAGAGTTGCTACTGTTGGAACAATGGCTAGTAGAATGGATGATATGATGGAAATGATGAAAATAATGCAAATTCATTTGGATGTTGTTGAGGAAGATAGGCAAAGAGGTTTGACACTGAGACCTAATGTTGAAAGTGATGATGAAGAGGAATTTCAATTTGTTGAACAAATTGGTGAAACCCTAGCAGGTGAAGAAGAAGGAGAGTCAGATCAAGTGAAGATGTTGCGAGCTATTTCAAAGATTGGAAAGAGACCTAGACTCGATGTACCGAATTACACTAGTAATCTGAATCCTGAAGAGTTGATTGACTAGATAAATGACATGGAAGAATACTTTGAATATGAAGAAGTTGAAGATCCAGAGAAGGTGAGACTTGCAAAGACAAAGTTGAAAGGACATGCTGCTATATGGTGGAAAAAAGTACAATTGGAAAGAAATAGAAGAGGGAAAGAAAAGATTACAAAGTGGGATATGATAGTGACAAAATTAAAGAATCAATTTATACCTACTAGCTATGAGTTGGAACTGTTGAAAAGATTGTAGAACTAGAGACAAAAAGAGAAATCTGTGAAAGAGTATATTGAAGAATTTCATAAGATGATCATAAGAACAAGACATAGTGAAGCGAGCAAGGAGAAAGTGGCTAGATATATCAATGGATTGAGATTGATCATTCAAGAAGAACTATGCTTGGTAAGGATGACATCTTTGGAGGAAGCATATTAGTTTGCCCCAAAAGTTGAGGAGAAGCTAAATAAGAGGCATGATCAGAGACAGAGAGGAAGAGAAGGTAAATTTTAGAGAGGTAGAACATTTTCCAGAGAAGACATACCACATTCAGAGTAGAATAAGTTTGACAACCCATTTAAGAAGGAAGATAGAGATAACAATGCTTACCAGAGAGATGAAATAAATTTTTACTGGAGAGGAAACCCTAGTGCATACCAGAATGAAGGATACAAAAGAGAGGGAAGAGGATCTGATAAGAGAACATTCAGAGGTACTTGTTTCAAGTGTGGAGGTGAAGGAAATAGAGCATTTGAGTGTAATTAGGGTAGTACAAGCAAGAAAATAGAGAACAGTGGAAGAGTAGCCTATGTTGAAGAAGAACCTATTGGATCACCTAGTTCAGTTGGTAAACTAGAGAAAGGAGAATCACTTGTAATGAGGAGAGTATTATTTCAAGAAGTAACCGATGAAGAACCACCGCAGAGGAAGAGTTTGTTCAGAACTAGATGTAAAACTAGAGGTAAATGTTGTAAAGTTGTAATTGATAGTGGTAGTTCTGATAATCTAGTTTCAGACGAGATGGTGACTAAGCTAAAGTTGGAAAGATTGAAACACCCTAAGCCCTATATGATAGCATGGATTCAAGATGATCATAAGGTACTAGTAAGTGAACAATGTTTGGTGAAATTTCATATTGGATCTTATCATGATGAAGTCTTGTGTGATATTATGCCTATGGATGTTTGTCATATCTTGTTGGGTAGACCTTGGTAGTATGATAGAAAAGCTATACATGATGGGAGAAAGAATACATACACTATAACAGAAAATGGAAAGAGAATTACTTTGATTCCTTTGGAAGATGATCCTAAGAGTGAAGTATGTGTGAATGCTAGAATTTGTTTGGTAGATGGAAGAAATTTTCTAGATGGTTTGAGACATGAGAATATGTGTTATGCTTTGATTCCTTAGAAGCATGAAACACTAAAGAAGGAGACTGAAGAATCACAACCAGAGGAGATAAAGGAGTTGCTAACAGAATATGAAGACATCATATCAGATAATGTACCCGAAGGATTACCATCAATCAGGAGCATTAGTCATCACATGGACCTTATACCTGAAGCAAGTTTGCCTAACAAAGTAGCACATAGAATGACACCAGCAAAGAATGAAGAACTAAATAGATAGATACAAGAGTTGTTGAGAAAGGGTTTGATCAAAGAAAGTTTGAGTCCTTGTGCAGTACCTACAGTGTTAGCACTGAAGAAAGATAGAGAATGGATAATGTGTATAGACTCTAGAGCAATAAACAAGACCACAATTAAGTATAGATTTCCTTTACCTAGGATGGATGATATCATGGATTGTTTGAGTGGAGCAATATATTTCACAAAGATAGATTTGAAGAGTGGATACCATCATATTAGAATCAGAGAAGGGGATGAATGGTAGACTGCTTTCAAGACAAATGAAGGATTATATGAGTGGTTACTGATGCCTTTTGGATTGACAAATGCACCGAGTACTTTCATGAGATTGATGAATGATGTTTTTAAGAGATTCTTGGGTAAGTTTGTTATTGTGTACTTGGATGACATTCTAGTTTTTAGTAAGACAAAAGAGGAACATTTGTGGCAACTAAGACAAGTATTATAGAGACTGAGAGAAGAGAAATTGCTAATAAACATCAAGAAGTGTAGTTTCATGAAGAAAGAATTAGTATAATTGGGATTTGTGATTTCTGCAAAAGGATTGAAGATGGATCCTAAGAAAGTGAGAGCAATTGTTGAATTGCCTACACTGGAGAGCATTGGAGAGGTTAGATCATTTCATGGATTGACTAGTTTTTACTAGAAGTTCATCATAAATTTCAGTTTAGTTTGTAATGCTATGACAAAGACAATGAGAGGTGAAAAAAAATATTTCAAGTGGACATCAGGAGTAGATAAAAGTTTTGAGTTGTTAAAGTAAGAAGTGACAGAGCAACCTATTTTGGCATTACCGGATTTCAATAAGGTATTTCAAGTTGATTGTGAAGCAAGTAGAAATGCGATTGGAGCAGTGTTAAGTCAAGAAGGTAAACCTGTAGCATATTTCAGTGAGAAGTTGAATGATGCAAGGAGAAGATATTCAGTTTATGATCAGGAGTTCTATGCCATAATTCAAGCCTTGAAGAAGCGGAGACATTATTTATTGCCTAAGGAGTTTGTGTTGTATACAGACCATCAAGCTTTGCAGTATTTGAATAGTCAAGGTAAGTTGAATAGAGACATATGAGGTGGTTAGATTTCATGTAGAGTTATACATTTGTGTTGAAGCATAGGAGTGGTAAATCAAACAAAGTTGCTGATGCATTGAGTAGGAGAAGGAGCTTGCTGACAGAGATGAGAGTTGAAGTGATAGGATTTGATGAATTGAAGAACATGTTGATAACTGAGAGGGGGGGGGTGAATCAGTTATCCTAATTATTTCCCTTATTAAACTTTCCTTTTAATTGAAGCAGCATAAAATCAAACACAAAACATAAACCATGAAATAAGAAACACATGACACAGTATTTTTGACGTGGAAACCCTGTTAAGGGAGAAAACCACGGGGTGATTAACCCAAGAATTATTCTCTGTTAGAAGAATAGGAAATTACAAAAATGGCACTTGCCAATTAGGGCTCACTGCCCGAGCACACTGCTCACAAGAGGCTCACTGCCTACAAGAAGACACACTGTCTTACAAAGTGATTAGAATCACAGTCTTGAACTGATTGGAAGCATCTGCATATGCTGGAGTTCAGTTCCGGTTAGGTTCAGTATACTGATCTGCTGCACTTCATCTTTCCTCTGTTCTTTAGTCTGCTGTCCTTTCACATACCGGATCTTTCTTGTTACTTCTGCTCTACTCTGGACTTGTTCGCATATCTTTACATTCCTTCACACCTTTTACCACTAAATCCATCCTCTATATATATCCGCACAAGTACTTTCATCATCTTTCTAGTCGGCATCCGGAACAGTCTAGTTTCTTACAAACTTAGTTCTGTCGGCTGAATCCTTGCTCACCAAGCAATGCGGATCAAGCATATACTTGTAGATATCATCAATTATGTCGGCCAAACATGATTCATGCCTCCGCAACCTTTATCATCATCTGTAACACATCCGGAAAGTAGTTTGATACTCAGTCAGTCAGTTCTTCCTCTGTTTTCACTGTCTCTCAGGAATCCGGTACTCAACTATTCATATCTTTTTCCTTGTCCATCTCCGGAGGCTAAATCCTTGGAATATACTACTCAAGATAGTCCTCTTGACTTCCCCAGATCCGCACTGCACCAAGACACTTCCTCTGAGAGATCCGGACCAATCTGTCGGACCTTGCCACATGCTCTGTTCTTGTTCACCGGACCACCACAATCTTCAATCTGACTTCCGGTAGAGACATATCATGACTTGCGGATATGTGGGATGACCTTTGTTGCCATCAATGACAACAACCATGAATCCATATAGTGTCTCTTGCCAACAATCTCCCCCTTTGGCATTGATGGCAACACTTAGTGAAAAATGACTAAGTGTTTACACTATGCTCCCCCTTTGCTGATGCTCTGTCTTTATATACAATTTCCGGAACTCCCCCTGAGTTGGATTCCTCATTTTTCACTGCTCCTCACTCCCCCTTTGACATCAATGGCAAAGGGTAGGGTCCGCACACCAAAATTTTCAAAAATTTTCTATATATAGCCGCATATTTACATACTCACATATACTGCAGAATGTCTGCAAAGGATGTCTGCAGTTGAACCATTTCAGTAGCCCAACTAAGCTTCATTCTGTCCAGGATTGAAATGTGACCACTCAGCAAAAATGCAAAAGCTTCTGCCTGCCTGAGATCTGTCGGATCTTTTGTATGGGCGGTGGTCTGGGCATCACTGATGGCCTCATGCATCGTTTCCAACTTAGGGACTATAATCCTTCTAAGTTCTCCCATCCGGTTGGTAATGTTCTTCCTCTCCTTCTCAAGATTCTTTATTTCATTCAAGACTGCAATAGTCTGACATTCTTGATTTATTATAGAGGAAGAGAGAGGATCAAAACTTTGAGATAAGCTTTGAAGCTTGTCCTGTTCTTCTTTTATTTTCTTGTCAATTGCTGTTGTTGCCTTTGACCAAGATATACAAAATTTGTAGATGTCACCGCCATCCTTAAGAGCATTTTCTAAGCTCTTTATTCCAATGCTTACAATCTTCCTATCCTTAGAGATTAATTCTAATATTTCAGAAAATCTCTTATCCAAAAATTCCTTCCGGACCTTGTCTTCAGCTGATTTTTCTAGAGAATTAAAATGTGTATCAATACTGCTGACTAAGGTTTTTAGATTACCGGAAGTGGAGGCAGTCGGATCTATTTGGATTGATGGCATGATCTTTACAAGTACTCCGGAAGCAGCCTCTATCAACTCACAGTCCTCCATATGAGACTTTAGGAGCTTTTCATTTGCCTTGGCATTTGCAAATGAAGCTATCTTCATTGTTTGTACCGGAGAGAGAGAGTCAAAATCAAATGGACCTTTTAGAAGCTCCGGTTCATCAATCTCTAGAGTTTCTTTGCTCAAAAATTGTTGAACAGTTTGTGCAGTGTCTCTTGCCGGAGACAGATGTTTCTTTTCTTCTGCAGTCTTAGAACTGTCAACCTCTTTGTCTGTCACCACTGCTTCCTTCTCCTGCAATTGCTCTTCTTCTTTGGATCCGGAGACTGTAGGGGAAACCGGAGGAGAGATGCTTGCTTGTTCATGGGTCACTTCTTCTGGAGCAGAGGATTCCAAGTCAGCAGCTGTTTCTGCACCTAAGTCCTCTACAACAGGAAGATTGAACCTTTTGAAGGCCTTCCGGAGGATCTCTTCTGTCTCTTGTGCCACTTTGTCAGTCTCACCAAGCATGAGCTGATTCATCCTGGCTTTACTTCTGAACTCATCTCTGCAGTCCTTGAAGATCATGTTCATTGTCTTGGGATCAATTTGAGGATATAGCTGAATAGCTATCTGCTCCCGGATCTCAAGATCTTTGGCATGCGCATTATTCTTTCTTACTTCTATTTCCTTCTCTAGGCTTTTAGGAATGAGAGATATGATCTCAATGAAAGCCTTATTGTATGTGTTCAGATATTTAACTGTGGCTTCCTGCAGAGTCTTTTGGTCTGCCTCACTGAAGTCATCATAGGATTCAGTCATTGGTTGAAGGTTTCCATCCACCGTGACCGACTTGATTATGCTCTCTAGTGACAGAGTGGGCTTTTCAACAGTTACCTCTGCCATTTCCTCCTTGTCTTGGCCTGTGGAGGGCTTACCGGATCCTTTCTTTTTCTGTTTCTTTACTTCTCTTACTCCTTCATCTGATTCTGTCTCCTCTTCATCCTTTTGGCTTTCATAAGCCCTTGATGCTTTTGTCTTGGATCTTTTACCGGATGCCTGGACTTCCGGTTTTGAGCTTTTGGTTGTGGAAGGAGCAGATTTCTTTGTTGATCTGGTCCGGGTGGGAGCTCCAACCGGAGCACTTTCTTTGCTTTTCTCTTCTTCCTCAGCCTTTCTCCTCTTTTCCCGGCTGGCATCAAGTGCCTCTTTTGAGATACCAAGGCCTTGAGCAATGTGCTCTACTTCTTTTCTCACTTTTCTCTTAATCTCAGGTTCCCTGAGTTCTACATGTAATTTCACGCTCAGCTCCTCAAAGGTTCCAAACCTTTCTGCCTTAGGATCTTTGGGCTGACTTAGCATGTGTTGAACATGCAGCTCTACTATCTGTTCATCAACTTCATACCCCATGGGCATGATCCAGACAGTCCTTGGCTCCACTGCCTCCATTAGGCACTGATCAGTGTCAACCATAAAACATACTGAGTCCTTGTATTTCTCAATGAGTGACTGGGGAATTCTCTCTCTTGCTTGCATCATGCTCTGAAAGTTTTTGAAGTATCCCCATAGAGCTGTATTTCTCGCTTTTGCATCCCCAAGTCCATGCAAATAGTCTCTTATCTGGACTGCAACAGGTTTGTCATTCTGCCATACCCATCCACTTGTTCCGGGTAGCTCATTCATGAAGTAAAAGAAGAGACATACAATGAGAGTACCATACTTAAAGGAGTTCTTCTTGTCTTTCTTGATTTTCTGTACATTTTCCATCAATTGGCTTAGTAGTAGTTCACAAAGATCATAATCTGCATTCTTTCTTAGCATTTCATATGCTGTGTATATTGCAGTTCCGGATACAGAATTCTCCCTGCTGGAGTGATAGATCTTGTATCCTATGATCATTGATGCATATTTGATATCCGGATCCGAAATATCTTCAATGGTCATTGCTCTCTTATCATATTTTGATCCGGTGGCCTCAGTTACAACGTTGTTCTTGACAGATTTGAGGATAGGTACCCCCCCGGAAGAGTATAGACCAGTTACTGCTCTAATTGCTTCTTTTGTGATCTTGCAGGGTCTATCTAGCCAAAGGAAGTTGTCATGCATCCTGCTCAGTACATACCGGACCCATTCATCTTCTTCAAAGCTAGGGAAATGAATGAATTGCTCAAATTGTTTCTTCTGGATACCCTTATACTCTGGTTTGAGCTCAAAAGCATTGTCTATCAGTTGCTTGTGATAGAGGTCTCTTAATTTGAATTCCCCAAATTCCTCAATGTTTGCGTGTATGTAAACCCTAATATCTTCAGTATGTAAGACTCCGTGGGGAACACTAGAGAAGGCTCCTAGTGGATCTACCTCCAACGATTTGTAGGGATGTTTCTTGAATGATGGGCGAGGTCTATCAGAGATCTTAACTATGTTTGGAGTAGCCATTCTTCAAAGATTTGCAGTGAGGCAATGAAAAACGAAGAATACCTTATGCGCCTTCGGTTTGCACGGAGTGGTTGGATTGATTTCTTTATGCAATAGCTTCGGCAGGAGATCCTTGGTGTGCTTGATGAACCTTGTTGCAGAGCTCCACTATTCGCTTCTTCTCAAGTGTAGAATGAGCAGATAACTTTTGAGAAATCCCTTATATTGCTCCGCAAACCCTAATATCTGTCTGCAATAAATGCTTCACCTGCATTATTCCGGTTTACCATGTCTGGACAGCTTGGAGTATCCCGGATTAGTCCTGATCACTGAATATCATCCGGATCTTTAAATCATGAATAAATCTAGGTAACATATTACAAGAACATCCCAAACACTCTGTCCAATCCGCAAGACAAGATCGTGCACTTCCGGATCTCTCCGGACCTTTTTGTAATCCTTTATCATACCGGAGCACCTCCCTGAACAGGTCTAACTTAATCGAACACAGCTTCTTCATAACTCCATGCGGACCTCTGAAAACTTGACTGAAGCATCTCAGGACTTATATCTACAAACCCTTTAATCCGCATCTTGTGCCACATCCGGCACAACTTGTTTGGCTGGGGGAACAGAATCTTCTTTGAGTCTCCCCCTGAGCCTGAGCTCACTTTTTAATTTCCGGAAGAAATATCAGCACCAGAATCTGGTGCGGATCCAACCTCTACATTCTCTGAGCTTTTCTTCACCCAAATCTTGCTCATCTGATTCCTAACTTCATCCGCATTCATCTTTTGTTTACCCTTGTCTTGATTCTGATTATACACCGGACCTCTTTTGTCCTGATTCTTGTTTCTGCAGACTTTAGCATTATGACCGGACCTATTGCAGATTTGACAAATAACATTTCTTTGCATATTTAACTGATATCCCCTTGATCTGCATTGATTAGCCATATGACCTACTCTATTGCATGTAAAGCATCTACCTTTGAATGATTTGTTTACTTGCATAATTCTGCATTCATGGGATTTGTGTCCATACCTTTTGCAGTTGAAGCACTGTCCGGAGAAGGATGAATTAATCTGATTCATTCTCATTCTGCACTGATTAGCTTTGTGACCAAAATGGTTGCAGCTGTGGCAGTATCCATTGAAGGATGGATATTTTTGAGCATTTGGCTGTCTTACCGGAGGTCTTCTAGGCCTGCTCCTTGGATTTTCTGATCCAAGATTCTTCTGACCGGATCCGGAGCTTTCTCCTTTCTCATATCCCAAGCCATACTTGTCATCTGTCCTCTTTTGACTTCCAAGAAGAACTTCAAGTTGAGCAGAACTTATCTTGAATTTCTCTTTATATTCATTTGCTGTTTGAAGGTCTCTTTTGAGAGAGGCAATTTGATCCTCAAGTTTTCCTTCATTATCTTTGGAATCTTCAAGATCAGATTCAAGGTGTCTGATAATCCTGTCCATCTGGTGGCACTCTTCTGATTTTTCTTTAAGAGATTGTCTTAGATTGTCTTCAGCCTTTCTTTTTTCTTCAATCTCTTGAGTAAACTTTATAGTTCCTGATTCCATTTCATGTCTTAACATAATGACTTCTTTTGATAACTTTTCACATAACTTGGTTTGCTCAGTCAATTCCTCACTTGTATTGCTTTCTTCACTTTGTCTTGCCAACTGTTGAAGCAGCTCCTTTCTCTTTTTCATAGAGAGACTTAATTTGTCTTTTAATTCTCTCATGAATTCATCAGCCTGTTTGAGTCTTTCCTTTAATTCACTGACTTCAGAATTTGACTGTTCAAGATCCTCAAGGGCAGTCTTGAGTTGCTCCCTTAAACCATATGCATCCATTTGAAATCCCAGATCTTCCTCAAGCTGTTAGGCTCTATTAGGAGGAACTTGGCTCTGATACCAATTGTTGATAACTGAGAGGGGGGGGGTGAATCAGTTATCCTAATTATTTCCCTTATTAAACTTTCCTTTTAATTGAAGCAGCATAAAATCAAACACAAAACATAAACCATGAAATAAGAAACACATGACACAGTATTTTTGACGTGGAAACCCTGTTAAGGGAGAAAACCACGGGGTGATTAACCCAAGAATTATTCTCTGTTAGAAGAATAGGAAATTACAAAAATGGCACTTGCCAATTAGGGCTCACTGCCCGAGCACACTGCTCACAAGAGGCTCACTGCCTACAAGAAGACACACTGTCTTACAAAGTGATTAGAATCACAGTCTTGAACTGATTGGAAGCATCTGCATATGCTGGAGTTCAGTTCCGGTTAGGTTCAGTATACTGATCTGCTGCACTTCATCTTTCCTCTGTTCTTTAGTCTGCTGTCCTTTCACATACCGGATCTTTCTTGTTACTTCTGCTCTACTCTGGACTTGTTCGCATATCTTTACATTCCTTCACACCTTTTACCACTAAATCCATCCTCTATATATATCCGCACAAGTACTTTCATCATCTTTCTAGTCGGCATCCGGAACAGTCTAGTTTCTTACAAACTTAGTTCTGTCGGCTGAATCCTTGCTCACCAAGCAATGCGGATCAAGCATATACTTGTAGATATCATCAATTATGTCGGCCAAACATGATTCATGCCTCCGCAACCTTTATCATCATCTGTAACACATCCGGAAAGTAGTTTGATACTCAGTCAGTCAGTTCTTCCTCTGTTTTCACTGTCTCTCAGGAATCCGGTACTCAACTATTCATATCTTTTTCCTTGTCCATCTCCGGAGGCTAAATCCTTGGAATATACTACTCAAGATAGTCCTCTTGACTTCCCCAGATCCGCACTGCACCAAGACACTTCCTCTGAGAGATCCGGACCAATCTGTCGGACCTTGCCACATGCTCTGTTCTTGTTCACCGGACCACCACAATCTTCAATCTGACTTCCGGTAGAGACATATCATGACTTGCGGATATGTGGGATGACCTTTGTTGCCATCAATGACAACAACCATGAATCCATATAGTGTCTCTTGCCAACAGAACATGTATGAGGGAGACATTGATTTTGCCAAACCTTGGAAAGCATGTAAGGAACCCGTTGTGATAGATAGAAGTAAGTGGTTGGATTATTTCATTTAGGAAGATATGTTGTTCAGAGGAAATCAATTGTGCATACCTAGAAGTTCAATGAGGGATAATTTGATCAAGGAGAAACATAGTGAAGGATTGGCAAGACATTTTGGCATTGATAAGATAGTGGCTTTGGTGAATGAAAACTACTATTGGCCTTAGATACATAAGGATGTTAGGAAATTTGTGTAGAGTTGTAGAGTTTGTCAAGTTGCAAAAGGAAGTAGTCAGAACACTGGATTGTATAAACCTTTAACAATACTAGAGAGACCTTGGGAAGACATAAGTATGGATTTTGTAATGGGATTACCGAAGACAAAAAGAGGACATGATTCAATATTTGTAGTGGTGGATATATTTTCAAAGATGGCACATTTCATACCTTGTAAGAAGACAACTGATGTAGTGCATGTAGTAGACCTATTTTTCAAGGAGATTGTAAGATTGCATGGATTACCTAAGAGTATAATTTTAGACAAAGACACCAGATTTCTTGGATACTTTTGGAAGACACTTTGGAAGAAGATGAAGATAGATTTGAAGTTTAGTTCATCTTTCCATCCACAGACTGATGGACAGATAGAGGTAGTGAATACGAGTTTGGGAAACTTGTTAAGATGTTTGGTTGGAGAGAAGACAGGAAGTTGGGATTTGATTCTTTCACAAGCAGAGTTTGCATACAATAATTCAATGAATAGGAGTATCGGGAGAACACCTTTTGAGATTGTTACTAGAGTAAAGCCTAAGGGAGTTACAGAATTGAGAGATATTAGTGTAGAAGAAAAGAGAAGTGTAGAAGTAGAAAAATTTGTAGATCACATGAAGATAGTGCATGATCAGGTAAAGAAGCATTTGGAGGATATGAACAACAAATATAAAGAGTAAGTAGATGAGAAGAGAAGACATAAGGAATTTGTAGTTGGAGATGAAGTGATGGTATATTTAAGAAAATAAAGATTTCCAGTGGGGACATATAACAAGTTGAAGATGAAGAAGTTTAGACCTGTAGGATAATCAAGAAATTTGATTCAAGAAATGCATATGAAGTGGAGTTACCGGAGACATTAGGTATTTCACCTATTTTCAACATTGTAGACCTATATCAATATCATGTAGTAGAGTTTAGTGACAACATGGAAGATGACTTGAAGAAGCAGTTACCACAACAAGCACTGGAGCAGATTGAAGACATTTTCAACAGTAGAGTTGGACGCAGCACCAAAGGAAGACAATACAAAGAATACCTTGTGAAGTGGAAATGTAGACCGGAAGAAGATTCATCATGGATTTCTTAGGCTGAGGTGGACTATCTTAGTTCTCCCCTAGCCCCAGCAAAGTGAGGGACTCACTTTTTCAATAACCCCAGATGTCTGATGTAGGAGCATCCCTGGTTCAAGAGTAATCTTGCATCAACCAAAAACATTTGCATTTCAGTTTGTTTGTAGTTCAATTTGTTTCTTTTCATTTTCTAGTTCATTCTAGTAGTTCAGTCAGAAGTAGTTTCTATATTTTGGTCTGCATTCTTCTGTAGTTGTATTTCAGATCTTGTGGAGCTAGACTTAGTAGCTAGACATGTTCATCTACATCATATCTAGAATTCAAAACATTTGGTTAAGGTACCAGAAAGATATCGCTATCAGAAGATTGACTATTTTCTCAAAGAAGAGCATCCTGACAATCTCAGACAATTAGCTAAAGGAGAAGACTTGCAAAGCATTTCCTAATCTGTGGAGCCTAATGACACATCACTCAATGATCTTTGGTTCATGGCCAACCTTTCATGAGATCCACACATCATTCCATCCATTTGCAGAGGAGTTCTATTCATTTAGGTCTAACCTATCCGTGTACACACGTTACAGCTCTTCATTGGAGTTTGTGATCTTCCTTGGCTGACGTAGAGGAACCTTTTGTACCAGAGATGATATATAAGAATGAAATAGATCCCTAGGAAAGCATATCAAAAGAATTAGAATTTGATTCAGAGAGGATAGTCTAGATTTTGTTTGAAGGCACTTCAGAGCTATATCTTGTGTATATTTTGTAATCAGGCTAGTGAGTCCTGTTGTCAGTTCGCATGATGCTGGCTGATTTGTATTTGAATTCTTTGCTATACTGAATGACTAAATCTACATTTGTTTCATAGCTTTGAGTTGTTTCTGTTGTGTTTACTCTTGCTGCATGGTTTGGACAGTTCATTATGTGAACCCTCCTACCATGACTGCACCACAACATCTCATCCTAGATCAAATAATCCAACCATTTACTCCTATCCATGCTTACTAGTTAATTACATGCCTTCCACACCTTCATCAAATCAATATCAACTTCATACAAATGCTTTATTTCTTCAAAACACATTACTTCTACTCTCATCTCTAATAGGATATTTTGTCTCCTACTTAATGCATCAACAACCTTGTTTGACTTCCCACCCCTACATTTCAACACAAAAGTATAGCTCTTCATGAATTCAACCCATACATATATCTCTAGTTTAACTAACCTTAACTATTCAAATATTGTAATGCTTGGTGATCAATATATAAGACAAACTTCTTGGGCAACAATTAATTCCTTCATTTATTCAATGCTTGAATTATGGCATAAAACTCATGGTCATAGACTAAATATCTCTTCTTTGCATCATTCAATTTCTCACTAAAATAGGCTACTGGTCTTCCTGTTGGAATTATCTTGGACAACTAAGAGGGGGGTGAATCAGTTGTCCCAGAAATTAATCTTTTCTTATCTTTTAATCTTCTTTCACAATTGGCAAATTGATTAATGATGAATACATTAAAGTATATAACATCAACACATAAGTAGAAACATAATTAACACATTTGACCCCAAGATTTTTGACGTGGAAACCAGGTTAAGGGAAAAACCACGATGGGTGTTAGCCCACAAGATTCATACCCTATTAAAAGTACTTAAAATAATGGGAAGACACTTGCCTTCGGGCTCAATGCTCAAAAGAGAGGCTCACTACCTACAAGAATTTTGAGTTTAACATAGAAAGAACTAACTGATAATTAGCATCTTTTCATGCCTGGTTTACCTTCATTTAATGCTCACAAAAACCTCTGCTTCTATCTCTAGATTCTTCTTCTCTGATTCTTCACTCTATACTACTTTCACTCCTCTTCTTCTCTGCTCTGTTTCTGATCTTTTCTTTGGATTTAATTCATTTTGCACAAGGATAATTTTCAACAACTCTTCAACAAGTATTTGTATGCTTCATCAACCTTGGAATGATCAACAAGGTCATCTAAACTTGATACATATCATTACACTGTTAGCCAAACATAACTAAGACTTGAATCTTTGTCTACAAGCATGCCACACTTCATAAAATGCTCTTAGAACATCTGCAACATGCTAGGATCATCCGGTCGGCCAAGACTGGGAAGAACATCAACAACATAAAGGAAAATCTTCAAAAATGAGCTCAAACTTTAATGCAGACCTCCAACACAACAGCTACATGATCCAAAAATCTCCACAAGCACATTGAATTCAACAGAAACATCCACACTCCTCCAACTCATCAAAATCACTTGCATCTTTATCCAGAACCTCAAGAACACTATCTGTCATGACTGTCAAACTAGAAGGATTGCTTGTGGACCTCCAAACCATGAACCACTTGTATCGATGATACACACTGACTTCCCAAACATGCCTCTAGATCCGTAGATCATCATTTTACATTACCGGAGCAATCCGGACCTCTTTCCTGTCACTATATCTCTCCTGAGTATTGCAGGAACTGGTTCTACTCAGATGGCCATAACTTCTTCAGATCTTAATGCAAACTTCTCAAATCATAACTGGAGCTTCTTCAGACAAACCTCTACAAATCCATATGGTCCACATACATTGATCTTCATTAATTTTCTCAATATCCTCAACAATCCAGTCTTCTATACAGATAGTAAAATAGGATATAGTTGACACGAATGGCAACAACGATATGTTGACATCAATGACAACACTGCTTAGGTACATATGTTGCAACACTTCCTTCTTGACTTAGTATTGCTCCAATAGCACTTCTACTTGCATCACAATCAACCTAGAATATTTTATAGAATTCTGGTAAAGCCAACACTAGTTGTTCTATCACCTTCTTCAAAAACTCAAAGCTCTTGTCTGCTTCTATTTTCCACCTAAATTCTTTCTTATCTCCCTTCATTATCTCAGTCATGGTGCACAAATACTATTGAAATTCCTAATAAACTTCATATAGAAACTTTCCAACCCATGAAAACATCTCACCTCTCCAACACTCATTGGTGTAGGCCATTCCACAATTGCTCTTTCTCTGGATCCATCTTCAAACCTTCATCTAAGATCACAAATCCCAAATATACCAACTCCTTTTTCATGAAGATAGATTTCTTCAAATTGACAACAATTTATCCTCTCTCAATCTATGCAACACTAGCCTAATATATTCTAGGTGTTCTTCCTTAGTCTTATTAAAAACCAAAATATCTTCCAAGTAAATAATCACAAACTTACCCAAAAAATTTCTTTAATACCTCATTCATCAATCTCATAAATGTACTTGGTGTATTAGTTAGTCTAAAAGGCATAACCAACCACTCATATAATCCCTCATTAGTTATGAATTTGATCTTCCATTCATATCCTTCCCTTATCTTGATCTAATGATAACCATTCTTTAAATCAATCTTAGTAAAGTACCTTGTTCCACTCAAATAGTCCATTATGTCATCCATCATTGGTAATGGGAACTTATACCTCATGGTGATCTTATTGATTTATCTAGAATCAGTACACATCCACCACTCACCATACTTCTTGGGTACTACTACCATGAGTATCTCACATGGAATCAAACTCTTTTTGATCAAACCTTTCCTAAGCAACTCTAGCACTTGTCTATTAAAGTATTTATTTCTATAGGTGTCATCCTACACGGTGCCTTATTTGCCAAACCATCTCCTAGATTCAAGTCCATATGGTGACTGATACTCCTTACTAGTAAAAACCCCTCTAGTACATTGTCATATATGATGTCCTTGTATTCTATCAATAATTTTGATATTTCCTCCTACGATGTCTCCTCATCACTTGTGGTGGTGTTCCTAGCATTTGTGGTGCTGCATATCATAGGGATCAATACATAACATACATTCTCATGTCCCAGACCATCTAAGAACCTTTTCCCATCCACCAAACCTATTCTAGCATTGCTACAAACTTGACTTTCTCTATCATTTATTGGCATTAAATTATGCCTCTTTCCATTCCTTGTTATAGTGTAAGTGTTTGTCCATCCATCATGTATAGCACTTTTGTCAAATTACCATGGTCTTCCCAACAATAGATGACACACATCCATTGGAATTACATCACAAAAGACTTCATCGTGGTATCCCCCCATATTGAATTTTGCCCAACATTATTCATTGAAGATCACCCTATGTTCCTTCTATAGCCACGTAATTACATATGGTTTTGGGTGTTTTCAACCTCTTCAAGTTCAATTTATCAACTAATTCTTCAGATACTAGGTTATCTATACCACTGTGCTATTAATGAAAACTTTACAACATATAACTTTAACTTTGCATCTAGTTCTAAACAAATTCTTTGTTTGTATTGGTTCTTCATCATGGTATTTTAGCAAGGCCCTCCTCATGACCAATTATTCTCCATATTCAAGGTCATCCTCTAGTTCATATGGTCTCTATGGTTCTTCATCTACAAATGTAACTCTTGCATTACTTTCTTCTCTCTTCCCTTGACCTTGAGAACATTCAAATTCTTAGTGCCATTATTCTCCACACTTAAAACATGTTCCTCTAAGAGATTTTCTCTTATTCCTCTATATCTTACTCTATCTTGCTGATATTTACCCTTGTAGTATGTATCACCATCTTTCCTATCCTTGCGGTAAAAATTACCATCATCCCTACCTTTGCGGTAGATATTACTGTTCCCTATTTAATTGTGGTACATACCATTTTTATTGTCATATGTTTTATTAACCCTTCTTACCTCTCTATATGGTCTTCTATCACCGTACTATGAATTCTAGCTTTGGGGTCTTTCTTCTCTTCCTCTCTACTAGTTCTTCCTACTTCCAAGCCTCTTATTCAAATTTTCTTCCACCTTAAGTGCAAATTGGATATGATTCCTCTATGTTGTTAACCTAACCAAACTTAGCTCCTCTTAGATACTTTCTCTCAATCCATTGATTTATCTTGCAGCATTCTATTTGCTTGCTTCACTATGCCCTATCTTAATGATTAGTTTATTAAATACTTCAATATATTCTTTCATATTCCTATCCCTCTATTTTATATTTTGTATCCTTTTCAACAATTCTAAGTCATAATCGACAGGTATAAATTGCCTCTTCAATTTGCAACCATTCTCTCCCATTTTTTATCTTTTCCTTTCCCCTCCTATTTCTTTCTAACTATACATCTTTCCACCAAACAACAACATGTCCTTTCAACTTAGTTTTTGCAAATCAAACCCTTTTAGGATCTACAATATCCTCATACTCAAAATATTTATCCAAATCATTTATCCAATCAATCAATTCTTCTAGATTCAAATCACTACAACAATTAGGAATCTCAATCCTAGGTCTCTTACCAATTTTAGAAATAGCCTTCAACATTTTTACCCGATCTGATTCTTCTTCTAGGTCTTCCAGATCTCATGCATCTTATCTTACATTCTCATCCTCATTGCTCTCATCATCATCCCTAGGGTTTAGACCTCTTTTCATGGCTTCTTCTACATCTTCCAATCGAGCTTCAACCATACTCATATTTTTTAACATGTTATCCATGTTTGCAAAAACTTGGGGTTTTCATAGTGGCATCTTTCCCTTAAATTTGGTACAAGCTACCTTAGGTTAGTAGTTGGTGTATAATAACTCCTTGGAGTTGCCTCTCATTTAGCGATTTGTCGACAAGATTCTTGTAGATTGCCTCAATTTGGCGATCTATTCACAATAAGAACTTATAGGATACCAACTTGTTCTCTTCAGGTATGTTGTAATACCACTTGATGTAGTCATGGATGGAGGATCCAATGAAGGATTTTCCAACCATGTGCAATAAAAATCAAACACACAACATACATAGTAGAAACTTAATGAAACAACAACAAAATTTATTGATTCCATAGTTTGAATGATTACAATTCATTGTAATGGGCTTCTCACATGCTAGGCTATAGTTATTTGAATAAAAATCCTAAAATTAAATTATTTAGATAAAAATAATTACATTCCTACATGTCACACTATCAAAATATTTATTATCAATATCACACTCCATTTGGACTCTCATTATCATGCTCACACTCTTTACTTTCTCATCTGCTTCTTGAATATACTCCCTTTGTTAGAGTAAATAAGATTTTATCTATTTATGTTTGCTTAAGTTTACTTAGGCACATAATAATTCATAGTTAGGTTTTGGGAAGTTATTCCCATAATAAGTTGGAGTAGTTTTTACCTACTTGCTCCTGAACTTGCCTATATATTGTACATTTTAATATATTATTGAATATATCTTGAAAATTATTTGATATCATCTCATCTCGATCATTATTCACTCATTAGTGAAAGAGCTTTGCTTCTCTCATATCTGTGAAGGTTTATTCTACAAATTGTGCTCCTAGGAGGCGATTAACACCAACATGGTATTAGAGCTATCAATCCTGCAACTCCTTCCTTCTTGAGAGTTTTCTCTGTTTGCAAGATATTTAGTTTGCATGATTGGTTGTGCATGGGTACCTAACATGGCCTAGTTGTCGAGACCCATATATTGCATTATGCATATTAGTCTTGCATAATAATTCTTCTCCCTAAGTTGCACTTAAGGGGGGGTGTTATAGTAAATAGGATTCTATCTATCTACGTTTGCTTAAGTTTACTTAGGCACATAATAATTCATAGTTAAGTTTTGGGAAGTTATTCCCATAATAAGTTGGGGTAGTTTTTACCTACCTACTCCTGAACTTGCCTATATATTGTACATTGTAATATATTATTGAATATATCAAATTATTCGATATCATCTCATCTTGATCATTATTCACTCATTGGTGAAAGAGCTTTGCTTCTCTCGCATCTGTGAAGGTTTATTCTGTAGATTGTGCTCTTGGGAAGTGATTAACACCAACACCATCAAACCATTAATGTACTTTTCTATTTTCTCATATCCTTCCTATGATGTCCAAATTATATTTTTAGCCTATAGTACTCCTTGATCTATTCTTTCATAGCCATGTTTCTCTGCCTCAAATTATGTAATTCTTAGCATAAGTGAAGAATAGTGAACTATGTGAGCCTGCTAGCCCAAGGAAGCTTTAGAAACCAAGTTATGCCCTCTTGGTGTATTAAATCTCTTGAAATGTGGATATGGCACGGATGAATCATTATAAAACATATTATCCATACCACAAGGCTTGATATGTATTTGTGGTGATGTGTGGTGGATTGTTTTGTGACTAACTAATGATAGGAAACTTACAAACAAACAAACAAAGTGAAAACAAATGTTTTTTTTTGGTTGATGCAAGATTGGTCTTACACCTTGTGATGCTCTTACATCACTTATAGACTGCATTGGACATGGAGAAAAGATCCATTTCTTCACCATACTTTGAATATTATTGAACTATCATATATATAAGCAAGTAAAAGGTTGAGATGTATGCTAGCTAATACTTATTTTTGAGAAAACCATTAGTATTTTTTGCATCCATGAGCTGCACATGCCTTTCTATTTCTATTAATTCAATTAAACCGCAAATTACACAACAAATATTTTCACTAGATTCTATCCTAATTTTAAATTTAGAAAGTTTTCACTACCATTGGGACTTTGTTAGTTTCCTTTTGACAATTGGAGGCTAGTAAAGAAATTTTAGTTGGTGAGTCTTGTACTCCCTTTATCGAAGATTTTTACAAGGATGGGTCCTATAGGTGTTTTAGGGAAGCCAAAAATTTATTGGAAATGGAGCTATTGAATCAACTCAACAAATTTGAAAAAATGAATAAATAATAAATAAATTTGGTCAATGCAAAAGGACATTGTCTAATTTCTTTAGGTCTTCCTATGCATCATCTAGGATAAACTTGAAAACTACCTCTGTTGGAACTCATCCTTATTTTTGTATTTTTGTCTTCTCTTGTGTTCTAGTAAACTATATGATGACAATCAGTTAGAGAATTGTTTCACTAAGGGTTTCTTGCTTGCATGGTTTCGATTTCTTTTATCTATTAGTTTCTTATGGTTTAGGTTGACTTGTATGTATCTTCCCTATGTGCATACCTTAGTTATAAATGTTCCATTTAATGTTTATATATATTTTGGATAGCCAATGCAATGGGCCATAATGCATTGGCAAGGCCTTGTTCTTGTGAAGTCATCATACCCATAAGTCATGTATGTTTCAAATTTATATACATAGGATGTGCTCATGTGCCTTGTATCATCATTTTTGTGTTTCAAGTTTGAGCTTCAAGGTATGTGGGGGATCTACTTTTGTTTAGAACCTACACTCCTAATTTTTTTTTATCTCATCCATTGTCTTAACTTTATGTTTTCCTCTATCTATACTAGGAGCAACACTACGAGGCTTGGTTGTAGAAATAGAGCTAGTATAAGAGCCTAATTGCTTGCCCCTAAAATTATAGTCTCTAAACTTGAACAATCATAGCCTTAGTTAAAGGCTTAATATATTCTTCAAAAGGTTTTTCAATCTTATACCTTTTCTTCGTCATCTCTTTGAGGTGAGCAAAGCTATGTGCTAGTATCTCATTTTGCTTTGGTGCATTGATATAATTTCCCCATCAAAGTATTTAACTTCATGTTAATATTTATTTAATGCATCCACATACTCACATGAATATACTTCCTCTATATTTTTCTCAAGTTCACTTTCAACATCATAGGTTGCATCCTCATTGTACTATTGTTCCCTTTCTAATAACAGAGTAACCACTATACATTTAGTAGGATTATGTGGCATGTAACATGGATCACAGCAAGGAAGTTCTTCTTTCATATTAACCTCATCCATTCTCAATGGGTGTAAGTCTCTTTTCCACTTGACTTGTGATATATATGCCTCTTAGTTGCATGATTCCCACCTTTATGTGGCTTCTTGGTTCTATCTAAATTGTAAGGGATATTAACTAGGTGTGTGCTATCAAGATTGTGTTTCCTATATCTAGGAGGTGGTAACCCTTTCTCATTTATTTCCATTCTATAAGATAGGCCCTTTAAGGAAGCCACAAGCTTATCTCACTTATCACCCATGGACGACAGTTTGCTAGGATAACTCTTCTTAGGTGAAGATATTTTTCATATCAACTCACTTAATATGCTTAACTAAATCTTTTATGCTTCCTTCAATGTTTATATCCAAAGAATAATCTTATCTCAAAGTTTGAGGGCTCTTATCTCTTAGATAAAATCCTATTTTTAAATCAAAAGATACATAATACGTAACCAAACACATAGCTTGATTTGTCCTTAAAGAATGAGGTACCTTTCTCATTGTAGTAACAAATCTATTGTTAAATTCAATAATATATTCATTGATCCCTTTTATTATAGTAGTTAACTCATGAATATGAAATTTAGGATCTACTCTATCTCCATACTACATTTTAAAAAATCTCATGAATTCATCCCATGATTTGAACACTTTGATTAGAAAGAATTCTACAAAACGTTATAACACTTTTCTCTAAAGACTAAACAAATAATTTCATCATGACATCTTCATCTCCTATATCATAATTATTAGTTATATTAACAGAGTTTCCTAAGTGATTTTTGCTAATGATTGCATCATTCCCTTGGAATATAGGACTTTTACCTTTGATTTCATTAGGCACTAGGTTAGGGTAGTTCAGAATCCCAACAAAGTCTATCTATATCTAACAAATCCTAAGGGTAGTCTCATAGGCTAAGGTCTTTGCATATTTCTTCTAGGAGGAGGCCTTTTATTATTTTGGGGATGAGGATGCTGATATGCTAGATTAGGCTAATAGAAAGTTTGATTAGGAGTAGTTTGTCTAGCATTGTGACCTTGTTTTTTTATCAAGTTGAGTCTGCTTTCAAGAAATTTGATCTTGTAGATAGTCAGACCTAGCTCTAAGATCATCAAGTAGTTCCAACTATTTATCAACATGTTGAGTAGTGTACACGTGATTCTCTATATTAGGTTGAACAATTTCTTGGTCTAAAATTAGTTCATAGGCACCATGAAAGAATTGTTGATGTTTTGGTTCCTCATGTGAAAGAGTAGGTGATAGCTAACTAAAGGACTTATCTTAGAAGGATTTGTTCTAATCACATTATGAGGTTGGTTTGGAATGATTTGGGTTCTAGCCTTAAATTTTTTGAAGTTATAATCAAATTGATTTGTTTCTTCTAATAGATCTTACAACCTTATTAGTTGAATAATTAAATATATATTCAGTTCTAAGATCTACTAGAATTTTTTCCTTCTAGAAGAACCTACAACCTATTCATAGGAATAGGTAGTAGTTGACTTACCTATATCCTTATCTCTCCACCAAAGTTGTGACCTTATCACTGGAGCACATAGATCCTCCATCTCAAGAGAAAGATTTAAATTACGATCAATTTTGAAGGTTAATCATATGCCTTCCATATCAAGTATTCAAGTAGTTATTTCAACTGGTTTTACTAGAATAGAGTCACCGCTCTTCACTGAAGAAGAGAACTTGAACAAGGTCATAATAGAGTGCTTTGAATCAATTCCTATCACCAATTTAAACTTCAATAATGTGCTAGTATCAACATAACTAGAGCTTTAAACAACATAACAAGTTTTCATTAGATTCCTAACAATGATGTCATTTGTTAGTGATCTAAGTTGTTTGCCATAGTCCTAGAGAATTAACTCAAGACTTAAATGTAGGGATATATGTAAATTTAGAGTAATGAAGAAAAAATCATGATCATATTGTAGATAGTTATGGGCTAATTGGCAAGAGTGGGTGGCTCTTCTACACTTTTGGATCTACACGGCCAAGGAAGGTAATCCTATAGGTCTATTATAGGACAAAAATCACACAAGGCCTTTCAACAAAGCCATACCCTATGTATAAATAACAACCCAAACAGTTAGTATACATTCATTAAATTGGATCACCGATTACTACAAACCTAAATACCTCTTTACAAAGTAGATAAAAATAGGATATATATGCAACCAAGGACACAAAAAAGTTTTTCTTCCCCAATGTGATTTTAGTTGCAAGATCATACTTCATACACAAATTTAAAAAAATACATTAATGCATAATCTTCTAGAGATTATTAATAAGATTAAGATCTCATTTGATATTGTGGAGTTTAAGATTACTAAATTTTAGAATACTGGTAGTACAATATTAAGTTAAGTTAATGAAAAGAGTCAATGATTCTTGAATTATGTTTGAATGGTGGAAGGATCAACCATTGAGTGACCAATGCTTTAAAATCTATGGCCGATAGAGTTAAGCTTTGAAATCTAAAGAAGTTTGAGTGTATTAGCAAGATATGAATTAATACCAAATAGTGAATGAGAGGTGCATTTAGAATCCTATTAGTCTAGCTATATTTCATCCAAGTACACATCTAAATCTTCCAAAAACTTCATACAACCAAGCATTCTTCAACAATCCATAATTGATCATAAATATTCCATAAGTTATATTGAAAAGATTTTCCAAATACTTTAAGAGAATTTTACAAATTACTATGACAATTAACTAATCAAAATGTAACAATAGGCTAGTAATTGTAGCCTTAGAGATATATACCTATCCACTAAACATTTAGCCAAATCTAGAGAGTAGGTCATGGAGAGGAGTTTTTGCATATAAGCACCTTCTTTAGACTTACAATACATGAGGGTGTTGCCACAATAATTGGTTACACTTTCTGGGACATCTTGATTTTTTCTGAAATCACACATTTTTAGAAAATATAATGTTTTAAGCGTTGAAAGGTTCCATTTAAAGGATTTTAATTGAAGAGGGTTTGATCAAATCCCCTTAGGTCAAACCCCCTTGGATATAACCCCGCTAGTTTTAAAACATACCTATAATGGAGTCTCCTCTACACCTATCAAAATGCTGATAAAAAACCACTTTTGATTTACCTTTGGGGGATCAAATGAATTCATTTAAAACTTATGTTTTGTAAGTATGTAGTCCTTATTATAAGATTCCGAAAAAGTATAATTTTAAATATATTTAATTTGATTATTATATTTATTTTTTATTTCTTGTGAATGTAGGTTTTTCAATGAACATCAAGTTCTTTGTTTCACACAAAAAAATAGGAAAATAGAGAAAAAAAATTCTAAAAAATACATGTCCTCTAGGTATTGATGTCCTTATTCCAAAAAAAAATTGAATTCTGATACATACAAAAAAGTTATGCTCTTTATAGTACACATATGTCTAAAGTGTAATTGGTTTGACTTCAAAACTTAATTGAAAAAAAAATTCAATAAAACATTATGAAACCAAATGCATCCTCTAGATATTATAGTTACAAATCTAAATTTGAAAAAAATAGAATTTTATCCTTCATAGAAAAAAAATTATGTGGTTTATGGTACACATCACTCTTTAAAAATGGCATTTGTTGTTAAAAACTATTGGCAAGTTGGCATATTGTGTTGTGTGTTGGCATTAATGTCACGAAATACAATTGCTAGGTCAAATGCATGGTAGTATTTTGTTGTGAAAGTTCAGTCTTATGGAAGAAGCATGTCTAATGACAAAGGGAATTGCAATTGTATGTAATGTTAAAAGGGCACTCATTTAGGAGATATAGGATCAATCATTTTTGTATCAATGTTTATATGTATGACATGAGTGTAGCATCATGGTAGTTTACATCAGGATTATAATTTCCTCCATTGCAGTATGGATTATTATCTAGGTTTTGTCCACAAAATTTAAGGGTTTTCTTATGATATTTCAACATACAAAGAAGACAAGACAATATATGATCTTTTGTTCTTTGTCACAGATAATCAAGTTCAAAAGTGATGGGGACAGATTTCAAGTTAGTATTGTCATTATTGAAATGCTAAAGGGTTATTAAAGTCAGGATCTAAATCCTTTTAGATACTAAACCCTAATCCCTAAATCAAAGTTTCAAAGTGGACTTAAAACATTAAAGTTCCTTTTCTTTTATTTCAAGCTCAAAAGGAATCATGTCAATCTTATGATTTCATCTGGTTTATCCTCTGAAAAAAGTTTCTTTCGGAAGCTGTGGATCAAAACTCAAGTCAGTGTTTCTTAATGGAAGATTAGGGTTTGAAAGTGGTTGAAGACCTAACCCTAAAGCCTTCTAAACAAGTCACAAAATACACTTTTCATTGACGAGTTCTTTTTTGTTTTATTTTGTCAGTGACTTGATATTGCTGGTCACTTATAACTTAAGTGACAACCTTAAGCCACCGTTATCATCTGGTGATTGGCCCCTCATCCTAGTGGTGACCAGCTTCTCCCTTTGATAGTTTATAAATGGGCACTAAAGTTTCCATCAATGGTGCATACTTAATCTTTCGAGTGCACAAAAATCTTCATCAACAACGATCATTCAAACCCTAATGGCTATCTCTAGAGTTTGTTCTTTGATGGGTAGCTACCCGTATTTTCTAATTGCAAGCATTTTGACATTTTTGTTAACTATTTTCTTGACTAATTGTTTGTCAGTTTCAAATGATTTTATTTCTATGTGTTCTGGGGTATTGAGAGGTTTTTGATGACAGGGTTTTCATGTTCATTTTTTTGGGTGTATAGTTGTTGATAGATCAGTGAAGAAATACGTTTGAATGATTGAAGAAATGTGAACTTATTGATGATACTACATAAAAGTAGTTTGATGATGTGTTTTTAAATCATGTAATGATTTTCTCCATCTAAGCAGTAGGGGTGTGGTTTTTGGCTGGTAATGTATATATCATGAGTGAGTTGAAGGGGTTTTTGAATATCTATTTTTCAAGATAAGAGTGTAAAAAGAGAGGAGGTGTATTAGTGTTTTACTCTATAAATTGTATTGGACTCATTTGGAAGAATAGAGTAGTAATGTAGATGTATTAGTGTGTCTATTGATGACTTCAAAAGTATCTTGATTTTGAATATCTCCACATAGAAGTGATTGAGAGAGAGAGTTACAAAATCTATCTGTAACCTATGATATCAATGTAAATAGAGAAGTACTCTATATTTTTAGTCTATTTGCATTGGAGTTGGTGCTCCTAAACTTGCAAGGGGTTGGTGCTCCTAGGGTTGGTGCCCTGAATTGTAATCAGTGAGATTTTATGTACGAGTGAGGCCTGCATTGTATAAGTGATCAGATATTTTATGAGGCTAGATTTGGAAAGTGGATCCAAGCAGTATTTCTCCCTTGGTTTTTCCCATCTAGGGTTTTCCACGTATATGCATGTGTTGTGGTGTGTCTTATGTGATCTTAGTTCTTTCTAAGTGTCTTGATGTGAATGAATTAATTTTTGTGTACCACTGATTCACCCCCCTCTCAGTGGTCTAGTGTGCTCCAACAATTGGTATCAAAGAAATAGGTTCCTTACGAAAGTTTAATAAACTTGGGTTTATCTTGGTAGTGGAATACCATGGCAAAAAGAAAAGGAAATAAGGGAAGAAGAGGTGATAAGAAAAATGCTAATCAATAAGCACCAATCAAATCAAATGATGAGTTGGGGCATGTCAATTAACATAAGAAGTGATGTATCTAAAAGAGAGGACAACCTTGTGGTTGAGAATAATGACAAAGAAAGGAGACATTCAAATGAAGAAGAAGAGGTCAAAACTAATCTAGAGGATGATGAAGAAGTAAGTCTTGAAGAAGAACTCTATTATGCTTACAATGTGGTTGAAAAACTTAAAAAATAAAACTCAAGACTAAAGTTGCAGCTTCAAGATGAAAAGGGATCCAAGGTCAAAGCACTTTCAACTCTTGAAGAAGTGGAAAAATTGATCATGGATTTAAAGGTACAAGTTGAAGAAGTTAAGAAAATAGAAGGAGAAGTAATAAATTACTTAAAGGCAAAAGAGGTAGATTGTGAAAGGTATGAGTTAGAGATCGTTTCCTTGAGAAAGGAACTAGAAAAGACATCCTCCAAGTTGCACAAGAACCTTCAATTTGAAAAGAGCACTGAATGTTTAGATGAGATATTAAATGAGCGGAGATCACCTTTCAATAAGATAAGACTTGGTTATAAAGAGGACTCTAGTAAGGCACAATAGAAGTCAAATGAAGCCCCCATCAAAAGTGAAAGAAGCAAGAAGAAGGAAGATCATGTTCCACAAAAGGAAAGAACTCCTCCACAAGCCAACAAGAACAAATTCAGAAGATTTTTCCATCCAGAACAACATCAAATGACCAGGTTAAAAAATTCTTTTCATGGTTATTACTATTCTTGTCATGAATTTGGTCATAGAGTAGTAGACTGTTGGATGCATGCAAGAAAAGTTGATTGGAATAAGAGTTCTTATGAGTTAGCAAATAGAAGATGTAATATACTATGTTATAAATGCAACCATCTTGGTCACATTGCAAGAGACTGTAGTACACAAATAAGAAATGATGGTTTTAGATTTTCAAGAAGCTATAATTCTTTTGTTCCTCTAGTTGCTTACAAGGTCATATGCTATATGTTGGTACTCGTTTTGACCTGGAGGTTGATTTTTCATGTTTAGGGGGTTTCTTCATTTGAACCCTATATCTTCTTGCCCATTTTCCTAAGTGTTGGACCTCCTCAGCATTTTTCAGCTGCAGCATCATATTTTCTTAAGGAGAGAAGATCATCATCATCATGATATTCTAAGGGAGGGGGTCGGCATCATCATGATTTTCTGTCGACCAGATTTTTCATCATGATCATCATGTTTCAATATCGGTGATGTTTGGATATCATCCCAATCCTGCAGTAGAGCTACAGTGCACCCTAATATTCTTGCGGGGGGTGATATTTCAAACATCTGGTGATCTTCCAAATATCACCCTGCCCCGATATGATGATGATGTCACCCCGATCTCTTGAGGGGGTCATTTTCTAAGTTGTTCAATCCGACCTGATGTTCTTTGAGTTAAAGTAGTCATCATCATCATCTGGTCTGCAGTGCATCACGATATTTTGTATGGGGGGTGATATTCTGAAATATCAGGTTATCTACTAATATCACCCTGGCGCCAATGTGACGATGACATCATCCGGATATGAGAAAGGCGTGGTATGCAGATGGATGATTGTGATGTCAGCAGGATATGACGGTGACGTCATTAGGATGTTCATCGGCCAGACATTTAGTATCGGCTAAGCAGGAGGATCTTCCTCCGATGCATCAGGTTGTGCCGATGAAGGTGATTATCATGTAGGTGATATTGCGATGATGATGTAGACGTCAAGGTGATATTTCAAGAAACAGGATATCATGCTGCTGGAGGATGAGGATGATGAAGGTCTTATACTAGTGTCGTCGGGAGCAAAAGCACTGACATCATATATGCTCGCGACCTAGTATATAAAGTGTTGAAATGGTTGCTGCATGGTGCATGTGGGATAATTCGATCCTGCATATTTTCAAATATCATGATGATGTATCTTGGCGGGAAACGGTTGCGACGCACAGTTTTCTGCATTTCCCAAGGCCACAGGTTGGTACGCCATTAATGGCGATTGTTGCAGAGGTATGGGCGATGGCGTGGACAGATCCAGTACCCGACTGAAGTTCTACATCCACGGCTGGCGGCTCATGGCTTGAGATCCTCTTCTGTCCCCTCTTCTACCTACCGCATTCAATGCGTTGAGCGCCATTTTTCTGATACTGTGTATCTGGCGGGTTTTTTGGTCAACTATGTAATTAATGTTGGGAACCTTCCTTGCTGTATATAGCAGGTTGTGTTGCTCATTTGGTGGTTGTTGAAAGTTGAACATTTTGGCTCTGTAACACAATATAGTTCGTTTTGGTTGCTCTGTACAGCTAAACTTGTGAGTTTATGTATCTCCTGTTGTACGATTTGGCATGAATCCACTGATTTCATGGTTAATCTTATAT
The DNA here is from genome assembly GCA_027924645.1 of Cunninghamia lanceolata. Classification (NCBI taxonomy): domain Eukaryota; kingdom Viridiplantae; phylum Streptophyta; class Pinopsida; order Cupressales; family Cupressaceae; genus Cunninghamia; species Cunninghamia lanceolata. Next base: position 1,904,392 of record BSBN01000070.1, read on the forward strand.
GAGAAATGCTATCTTAGCATGTGTTTTGTTAATTCTGTCTCCAGTATTGCATGTATTCTTCTTCTGAGTCTGGATATTTGGGAAATATTTGAGACTCTAGAACATAGAATTCCTATGTTGAATGTCTGATCTTTTAACTTCTACTCAAGGGGTAGATTAAACTGTTTTCAGGTTGAACATTGGGAAGGGTATACTGCAGTAGGGATGCCATAAGTAGAGATAACTTAACACTCTGTATTGGGAGATGTCTGTAAGGCAGGTATCATATATATCCCCCTGAAATCTAGTTTTAGCTGTTCATGCTGATCATTCACAGGTGTATGTCTACTGACTCCAGGCCCTGGATAGGCACCAATCTTGCTTTGTGTTTGTGTTACAACCATGTCCAGCTTTGCATCCAAACTTAAAATCATAATCAAACTCTAAAACAACCATTAGGACATTAGAATTAGTTTTAGGATCCTCAGTCCTCTGTCTACAACTGCAAATAGGCCCAAAGCTAGCCCCTTTGCTCTTATCTTTCAGTTTTGGTCTACTTACAGGAGGACTTATCTGCTTTCTGACAGCATCCCAATCCTTGTATGCGTATCTCATGGATGTTGAGTAGGGAATACCCCCCTAGGTCTTGCAGAGCCTGAAGAAGAAGAGGAGATAAAATATAGAGTCTATCTCCTACACTGTTGGCCCCTGGCCCAGAGATCCTGTTGATCACTGATGGCTACCTTGTAGGGAAATCTGGGAATAAGCATCCAGTCTGGGAAAAAACCAACAGAAATTGGCGACTCCACTGGGGAATGGGAAGTAAAAGTACTATCTAATCATCTCCAGTAATATATCTGTGACCCATCTGAGTCACCAACAGAAATTGGCGACTCTGCTGGGGAATGGGAAGTAAAAGTACTATCTAATCATCTCCAGTAATATATCTGTGACCCATCCGAGTCACCAACAGAAATTGGAGACTCTGCTGGGGATGGTGATTTGAAAATTGTTATTTGTGAAAGAACCCTGGTTTTCAAAAGAAAACAGTTCCTAGTAATAGGTGGCGACTCCGAAGTAATCTCCCAACCGGTCAAAGTAAAATTTATATGCAGGGGAGAAGATCCCAACAAAATCCTTTATTTGAAGAGTTACCAGTAACAAGAAGAATGATGTACAGAAGAAAGGGAGCTGTCTCAGTTAGTCATGAGGGTTCCCCCAGAAAAAATGATGATGTGCAAGATAACCCTAGGCCATCAGGACAGCATGCGCCTTACTTTTCAAATGCAGAAGCTGATATTCAGGGTGCATATGAGAGGAAACAGGGTGGTAACATGAGAATGAGGTCAAAGGTGTTCCAAGAACGCCCATTTCTAGACCCTAGTGAAAGGTTTGAAGAGGCCGAGTCTCTGAGGGATGATGAAGATGATGATCAGAATATGGTAAAACCATCCTCCTCTAGGCCCAGTGAGGAAGAACTAGCTGATGAAATTAGGAGCTTAAGGGCCGAGTTTGAATATCAGCAAGCAATATCAATCAGAGATGACTTGAGGAAGAAAGTGCAAGCTTTGAGGACTACCCAGAATAATTCAATTCCTACCCTTGAGAATGCAAATGTGCAGAGACATCAACAGAGAAATGAAGTGCAACATCAGCATAATGATGAGAGACAAAATGTGAATGATGCTAGGATACCACTGAACAATGTAAGAAACCAGAATGCAAACAGAGATATTAATGTTAATCAGTTAAACAGACAGCCAATGCAGCTAGATAGATTCAGACAGCTGGTATTTGATGGTATTCCTGGGTATCCTAACCCCATTGATAAGCATCTGAGGCTGCAAGTGCCTAAATTTTCAGGAAACAACACTGTGTCAGGAGAAGATCATCTAAAAGCCTTTCAAAATGTCATGGATAACTTTGAGGTTGAACATGAGGATGTTTTCATGAAGTCATTCATGCAATCCTTAATAGATGAGGCAAGAGAATGGTACAAGAATCTGCTTGACCGGAGTATTTCATCATGGGATGATTTTAAAAGGATGTTCAAGGAGCAATATGGTGACAAAACTGACCCTAGCTTTTTTGTAAATGAGTTCACCAGTATCACTAAAGGGTCAAATGAGCAGGTTGCAGATTTTAATGCAAGATTTACTAAAGTGTTAAACAAATTGCCACATCACATGAGGCCAAATGAACCAATGTGCATAATATTGTATATCAATGCCTTTGATGCAAAAACTGCATATGGATTAAGAGATAAAGGTCCTGCTACTCTCAGGGATGCTTTCAGAATTGCAGTGAATATTGAAAACAACAGGAAAGCATCAGGCAAGACAAATAGAAGGGATGATATAAAAATTCTGCAGAATCCAAACAAGCCTCAGAACACTCAAGGTAATACATCTGCCCCTGAAGATAAGATAGACAAATTGGCAAATGTTGTTAAGGACCTAAGCTATAGACTAGCTAGAAGTGAGAAAGGGATAGGTCCTGATAGGCAAGTCTATCAAAGGCAGAAAAAGAGGCCATCATTGCATGATATGCCTTATAATACCAATTGGCATGATGGTAAACCTATATTCCCACGTAACAACACAAATCAAAGAGCTCAACATGTCAAAGAAACTTCTGATCCTCTAAAGAAAGCTGTAAATATTGTTGATGATGCTCCATGGTGTATAATTTGCCAGATGCCGCATTCACAGTTACAGTGTATGATTGCTCAGTCCTTGTGTGATAATACTACATCTTGTAATGAATGCAATGAGCCACATTATGTGCAAGATGATGATGTAAATATGATGTCCATAAGCAATGGATACACTCTTTATGATGCTGATGAGAGTACAAATGATGGAACTCAGGGCTGCCAACAGTTCCCATATGATGAAGATGATGAAGTTAACTATGCCTATGCTCAGAACTCACATAATTTTCTGAGTAACTTACAACGACCTTCTGATGAGGAAATTAGGGCCTTCACAGCTGCAGCAATTGCTCAAGTCAAGAGCAACTACAATCTCAGAGGTAAAAATCAGGTAAGCAGCCCACATCAGCCAAAAGATGTTACTATAGGACAGCCAGTGCATGGTAATAAGGGGATGGAATTACAAAAAAGGCAGTGGGTTAATAATAAACAGCACTTCAGACATAAAACAAGTCATGAATCCCAAGGACCAGAAAATGGAAACCCTCAGGCTGAAGATCAAGGTAAAGGTTCCCAAGACAAGAATGATGATCAGGGAACTATGAAAGTAAAAGCTAAGTCAGTTCAAGATAAAAGCAAGATTGTGGAGCAAGCTACAGCTGTTATACAAAATTATGCTCCATTTGATATAGCTCAGGTCCTCTCCCAGGTAAAAGTCTCTGTTCCACTTATGGAACTCATGAAAGTGGAAGAAATCAAGAATAGGACAATATCCCTAATTTCAGGGGTGCCTTTTCAAGCTAAACAAAATGTTCAGATCTAGGGTGAGAAACATGTCATGTGTAATGAAGAAGATGAGGCTCCGGAAGTCTATTTAGGAGTGACTATGACAAAGTGTCCTTCACGAGTGGAACCATTTTATGTTTCCCTGGTTATAAATGGAAAAATAATCAGAAATTGTATGCTTGACTCTGGAGCATCTACAAATGTCATGCCTTTGGCCATCATGCAACAAGCTGGACTGAAAATTGACAAGGCATGTGGAAAATGTTATGCTATGGATGCCAGAGAGGTACCAGTTATTGGAATCATGAAGGATGTAGATTTCAAACTGGCAGCATTTCCTGAAAAGAGATATAAAATGAATATAACAGTTGTTGACATCAAGCCACAGTATGGTATGTTGTTGTCAAGAAGATGGGTAGCACTAATTGGTGGAAGTATGCAGCTGGACCTGTCATATGCCATGATTCCAATGAATGGCAGGGATGTTAAGCTAATCAGAGAACAAAGATCATCAGAGACAGTGGAAGACCAAGAAGCAGAGGAACAGATATGCTTTGTAAACACTGACTGTGATAACTTCAAGGTTGTCTCAGATGATAGAGAAGATAAAAAGAAAAATGTCTGCATTGAAGAATTGGATCAGCAAGGTTTGTGGACCATGTTTTTTGATGGAGCTTGTGCAAAAGAAGGCTCTGGAGCTGGAGTTGTTTTCCTTTCTCCAACTGGTAAGCTCCTCAAATTCTCTTTCTTGCTGAGGTTTGTTTGCACAAACAACATTGCAGAATATGAGGCTTTACTCTTAGGCCTAAATATAGCTCTCAAACATGGAATTAAAATGCTAAGAGTATTTGGGGATTCTGAGCTGTTTGTATCCCAAATTAGAGATAGGTATGCTTCAAAAAACAAAAAATTGAAACAATACAAGCATGCTGTTTGGGATACCATTGAACTATTTGATGCATTTTCAATAGACTGGGTAGAGAGGTCAAAGAATATTATGGCTGATTTCTTAGCTAATGTTGCAATAAGGCCAGAGGACATCACTCTGTCAGATGTTACAAATGTAGAAGTTAAAATTAGGCCTGCAGTACCAGAAAATATATGCAGTTGGCAAGTGTTTAATGATGATAGGGACTTGTTAAAATTTTTGCACTGCATAGATGAATATGAGAATCAAGAAATTGATTTCCAAGCTTTTGTAGAAACTATAGATGGAAAAGAAACTCTTGTGGGAAAAGAGATAATTCAATTGAGGACTAATAAAATCCCCAGAGGGTTAGTAGCTTTGGAAAGAGCTTTTGACAGTAGAGATAAATTGGTCACAAGGACATCTCCCACAAATAAGGAAGATTTAGAGGAGATAAATTTGGGGACATCTCAGGCCTCTCAGAAGGTATACATTGGTAAACAGCTCAAACCACACATTAGGAGTATGCTGATTGCATTACTGAAAAAGTATAAACATGTTTTTGCTTGGTCATATGAGGACCTAAAAGCCTATAGGGAAGATTTATTCTAGCATGAGATCCCATTGAAGCCTGGAGCTAAGCCATTTAGACAAAGGCAAAGACTTATTAATCCTACCTTAGCTCCAAAGATGCAAGAAGAACTCAAAAGGCTCAGGGAAGCTGGAATAATTGTGCCAATCAGGCATTCAACTTGGGTGTCTAACCTTGTCCCAGTCAGAAAAAAGAATGGTGATATTAGGCTTTGTGTTGACTTCAGGAACTTGAATGTATCCTCTTTAAAGGATAACTATCCACTGCCTAATATGGAAGCTATGTTGCAGAGAGTGACTGGTTGTGAACTCTTATCTATGATGGATGGATTTTCAGGTTATAATTAGGTGAAGGTGAAGGAATCAGAACAGTATAAGACTGCCTTCACCACTCCATGGGGAACTTATGTGTATGTTAGAATGCCCTTCAGACTAACCAATGCAGGTGCTACATTTCAAAGAGCAATGGATGTTGCTTTTGCAGGGTTGATTGATTCAATCCTGGCTGTATATCAGGATGACTTGACTGCTTACTCAAAGAAAGAAGAGCAGCATTGTTTGCATCTGGAGCAGATTTTCATAAGAGCACTAGAGTATGGTATTTCTTTAAATCCAAAGAAGTGTGCCTTTGGGGTAGTTGAAGGAAAGCTCCTGGGACATATTGTTTCCAAGGATGGAGTCAGGATAGATCCAGAGAGAGTGGCTACTATTGACAGAATTCAAATGCCAAAAACTATAAAAGGAGTTCAGTCCTTCTTTGGACAGATAAATTTTGTTAGGAGATTTGTTCCCAACTTTGCAGAAACCACAAGGAACATTTCCAAGATGATGAAGAAGGATGTAACTGTCCACTGGGAAAGTGAAGCAATAGAATCATTTCAGAGTATCAAAGAGGCAATCAAGATGGCCCCTGTTCTTAAATCTCCTAATTTTTCTAGGCCATTCCAAGTATTTTCATTTGCTTCCTTTCATACTGTTGCTGCATGTTTGCTACAGAAAAACGAAGATGGTTTTGAGCAACCCATCGCTTTCTTCAGTATGTCCTTGCAGGCCTCTGAGTTGAAGTATGATATTATGGAAAAACAGGCATATGCACTAGTCAGAGCCATCAAAAGTTTCAGACCTTACCTGGTAGGATCACATATAATTGCATATGTACCCCATGTAGCAGTCAAAGACATATTCACTCAGCAGGAGGTGACTGGAAGAAGGTGCAGATGGATAAACAAACTGCAAGAGTTTAACATAGACATACAAATTACCAAGTTGGTAAGAGGACAAGGATTAGCCAAGATGATGGCACAGTCAAACTTGGAAGCATGCCAAGTTAATGCAGTCCAAAATGAGAGTGTAAATGTATCAGGATCTGAATGGTACAAGGATATTATCTACTACTTGCAAAATCTAAATTGTCCTTCCCATTTCAGTGACAGTCAAAAGAGGACTTTAAAGTTACATGCAATCAGGTATGTTATTGTTCAAGGTGAGCTATACTGGAAAAACCCTGATGGTGTGCTGCTGAGATGTGTGGATGAGGATATGGCTAACAATGTTTTGATTGATATGCATAAAGGATTGTGTGGTGGACATTATACTGCCCAAACAACAGCTCATAAAATTCTCAGAGCAGGATATTGGTGGCCCACTCTCTTTTCAGATGCACAAAAGTTAGTGAGGAAGTGTGACCCTTGCCAAAGATTTTCAGGAAAGCTGAAATATGATGGTGCTTTACCCCTCAGAACTGTAACTGTGGATGCTCCATTTCAGCAATGGGGAATTGACTTCATAGGGGAAATTACAGACAAATCAAGTGGGGGACACAGTTGGATTTTGGTGGCAACTGATTACTTTACCAAATGGATTGAGGCCATTCCAACTAAGAGAGCTACAAGTAAGGTGGTGACAAATTTCATGCTAGAAAATATTATCATCAGGTTTGGAGTACCATTCAAGATAGTCACTGATAATGCTATGTGCTTCAGATCAGGTGAATTTGTTGATTTTTGCAACAGGTATGGGATAAATCTATCATATGCATCACCATATCACCCACAAGGGAATGGTCAAGCAGAATCAAGCAATAAAAGCATCATGAAAATTATCAAGAGGATACTGGACAAGAACAAGAGAGCTTGGGACTCAAAATTAAAGTTAGCCATATGGGCTGATAGAGTGATAGTAAAAGGGCTATTGGAATGTCACCCTTTGAGCTAGTATATGGTGCATCAGCCAGATTGCCCATAAACAATCTCCTACCAGTTTACAAGTTCATCCAAGAAAATGATGAGGAGGTTGAAGATTCCATGATAGAAAGAGTGAACCAGCTGGTTGCATTGGATGAAAACAAAAGGAAAGCCCACCAGATCAATCTCAAGAGACAACAAGATGTGAAATATCAGTTTGACAGGAGAGCTATAAAAAGGAAGTTTCAAGTCAATGATCTGGTGCTTATTTGGAATGCAAAAGGTCAAGAAAAGGGTAAACATGGTAAATTTGAACCCTTATGGATGGGCCCATATCAGATTTGCAGTGCTCATGGGGAGGATTCTTATTTCCTCCAGGCCCTAGATGGTGAAGTTCTGGAATTGCCTGTGCATGGCCAATTCCTTAAGTTCTATTTTGCATAGATGACTTGTCGCTGTGCACATTTGTAAAAACATGTATATATTGTAAGTGCCTTGTACAGTTCGTGCTTTTTGGTTTTTGCCTGGTCTGCCCGGAGATCTGGTTCTCGCTGCAGGTTTTCACCTGCACGTCCCCATTCGGAGCCAGTGTTGGTACTCGTTTTGACCTGGAGGTTGATTTTTCATGTTTAGGGGGTTTCTTCATTTGAACCCTATATCTTCTTGCCCATTTTCCTAAGTGTTGGACCTCCTCAGCATTTTTCAGCTGCAGCATCATATTTTCTTAAGGAGAGAAGATCATCATCATCATGATATTCTAAGGGAGGGGGTCAGCATCATCATGATTTTCTGTCGACCAGATTTTTCATCAGGATCATCATGTTTCAATATCGGTGATGTTTGGATATCATCCCGATCCTGCAGTAGAGCTACAGTGCACCCTAATATTCTTGCGGGGGGTGATATTTCAAACATCTGGTGATCTTCCAAATATCACCCTACCCCGATATGATGATGATGTCACCCCGATCTCTTGAGGGGGTCATTTTCTAAGTTGTTCAATCCGACCTGATGTTCTTTGAGTTAAAGTAGTCATCATCATCATCTGGTCTGCAGTGCATCATGATATTTTGTATGGGGGGTGATATTCTGAAATATCAGGTTATCTACTAATATCACCCCGGCGCCAATGTGACGATGACATCATTCGGATATGAGAAAGGCGTGGTATGCAGACGGATGATTGTGATGTCAGCAGGATATGACGGTGACGTCATCAGGATGTTCATCGGCCAGACATTTAGTATCGGCTAAGCAGGAGGATCTTCCTCTGATGCATCAGGTTGTGCCGATGAAGGCGATTATCATGTAGGTGATATTGCGATGATGATGCGGACGTCAGGGTGATATTTCAAGCAACAGGATATCATGCTGCTGGAGGATGAGGATGATGAAGGTCTTATACTAGTGTCGTCGGGAGCAAAAGCACCGACATCATATATGCTCGCGACCTAGTATATAAAGTGTTGAAATGGTTGCTGCGTGGTGCATGTGGGATAATTCGATCCTGCATATTTTCAAATATCATGATGATGTATCTTGGCGGGAAACGGTTGCGACACACAGTTTTCTGCACTTCCCAAGGCCATGGGTTGGTACGCCATTAATGGCGATTGTTGCAGAGGTATGGGCGATGGCGTGGACGGATCCAGTACCCGACTGAAGTTCTACATCCACGGCTGGCGGCTCATGGCTCGAGATCCTCTTCTGTCCCCTCTTCTACCTGCCGCATTCAATGCGTTGAGCGCCATTTTTCTGATACTGTGTATCTGGCGGGTTTTTTGGTCAACTATGTAATTAATGTTGGGAACCTTCCTTGCTGTATATAGCAGGTTGTGTTGCTCATTTGGTGGTTGTTGAAAGTTGAACATTTTGGCTCTGTAACACAATACAGTTCATTTTGGTTGCTCTGTACAGCTAAACTTGTGAGTTTATGTATCTCCTGTTGTACGATTTGGCATGAATCCACTGATTTCATGGTTAATCTTATATGAATAATGCTGTGTTTGCATGTGTTATGCTGATTCTATCTCCAGTTTTGCATGTATCTTTCTTACTGCAATAGGGATGCCGTAAGTATAGACAGCTTAACACTCTTTATTGGGAGATATCTGTAAGACAGATATCATGTGTATCCCCCTGAAATCCAGTTTTAGCTATTCATGCTGATCATTCACAGGTGTATGTCTACCAACTCCAAGCCCTGGATAGGCACCAATCTAGCTCTGTGTTGAGGTTATACACCATGTCCAGCTTTGCATCCAAAATTCAAACTAAACCATCTCTTCCTTCCATCTGTTAGTTGTAGGATTAGGAGTAGGAAACCCTTGCATGCTCTCATCCCTAACCAGACATATATGTCCAAGAACGTTGCCCACCTTGTGATCTATCATACAGATCTTGGTCCATACATGAGAGTATTCTGCCTGTTGTTGTCAAGTTAGATCTTTCTATCTTTGAGCTAGTCAAGGTTACATCTTGAGTTATAGGGATACCCCCCTTGGTGCGGCAGAACCAAAAGTGAAGGGGAGGAGCTCACGCAACCTCTTGTATTAGTTGGCTGAATCTGCCTGTGCATTAGAAGTGGCAAACCCTAATGCTGATTCAGAAGAAAAACCAACACTATAAATGCAATAACTTTGGGCATAGAGCACAGTATTGTAGAAGTAGTTTAATGGAACCATCTAGACATAGCAAAAAGATAGACACTTTGACCAAGCAAAAGAAAGAACCTATGAAAGTTTGGAGAAGAAAACAAGAGCAAGAGAAGAAAGAACCTAAGCTTGTGCATATTGCACAAGAGGCATCACTAAGTACATAAGGAGTAGCATGAGTTTAGGGGGAGCTGATCATTGTTTTATCATTCAACTCCATGGAGAAGACAAAGAGGTTGTGTTAGTAGGAGTGGAAAGCTATTAGATGATTATCATAAAGTTATCAAGAAGACTAAATACAAGGAAAGAGTTATTGATCCACCATTTGAATAGCTCTTTGTTCAAGATCAAGGAGTCGCAAGGCTCTGTCTAACAATGGAGAACTTATTTGAACCTCTATAGGCTCTACCAAATAGAATACAAATTAGGAAAAGATCAGCGAACACAATGCCAAGATAGTGGCAGGGAAATGCAAAAATATTAAATAGAAAGTTGTGAAGTTTGAGGATATTTGCAAGCCATAAGGTTCTTTGAAGTATTACAAATACAAATCCATGTAGGTGAAGGCAGAGACACATAAAAAAAATACAGTGATCAAGGTCTGCACACAAAAGATAGTGAAAGACAAGAAGTTTGGACATGTTAGAGAGGATAATGCATGGTAGTAGGGATGCCATGGAATAGTCACAGAGATCACAAAAAGGTGAGATACAAAGCAAACAGAGCTAAATTATGCAATGGATGAGACATTTTTGAAGAGTAGTTCTCAAAGAGGGGCAATCCATAAAGATTGTCTTAGGAAAGGTATACAAGCTGAGTGACATGTTAGACATGCCATCTCAAGAGATGCCACAGTCAACAAAAGGATCACAAAAGGTAATTAAAAAAAATGTTGAGTAGGGATTACTAGGTAATGAGAATGATCTTGCACAATCTTAAGTTTAGACTTTGATATAAAAACCCTATCATAACCCAATTTTGACAAAACATAGAGTCATTATTAGTTACATTCAAGTGAAGAATGGACAAGGGCATGTTAGAGATGAGCGACAGTGATAAAACAATATCCTTTGTCAAAAGTTGTCTCAAGACACTGAGTTTGTCACTGTGGTCAAGAACTTTGCATGAGAGGTTTATCAAGGTTGTAGATCTCAGTAAATAATTGTCATTGATAAAAGACAAAAAGAAAATGATCTCATGTCTAAAGACTATGGGTCATTGTCATAAAAGTGAGTTATCCTAATACTGTGTAGTGGACAAAGCATTGGCAAGGGGGAGTGACAATCCACGGTGTAAAATGGATAGAGGTTACAGTCCAAGAGAGCATAGTGCATAGTTGACAATGATGATGCATGCAAAGTATGATAGTGTAGGATTATGGAATATTGTATGATGAAATATGCCAAGGGATAGACATGAACATGTCTCTAAAGTATAATACTCAAGTTTACAGTGAAAACAGATCTTGGGGTAATGAAGGTGTGAAGAGCTTCATTCCAGGGACATGTTACAAATTTAAAGAAGCATGTAAACGTGTTATGAGATCCTAATGAGTTCATATTTTAGCTTTTAAATACCTTTCTCACAAACCTAGATTAATAAAGAAATGTATGAGTTGCTAGTGTTTATGAAGGGTGTGAAGAAGTTGTAAGGGTTATGGGGATGTCCTTTCTTCAAGGCCTATACCTACATATACGTCTCAAGACTTGACAAAGAGCTCCAATGAAGGCAGTGCTCACAAACACAAGTTAGTGATTTTGGTAGATAGTAAGGAGGTTTAAAAAGAAATCAAAGGTTTATAATGCTCACTAATTGTTCTTAGTAGAATCAAGAAGAAAATCTACAAGACTTGTCATTAAACTTGATAAAGAGAAAATTAAATAAAGAGCAGGCATACAAAGGTTGAGAAGTTTTGTCTAAGTTCGATAAAGGTTTTAAAACCTATCAAAAGTATTGCACATTCAAGGGATGAAGACATAATGAAGAAAGCTATCACAATCATGTGTGAGGATAGTAAACCCCAGAGAAAATCTATAAGGACAATGATGTAAAGAGCTATATGAAGGACTATGATAGTAGCACTGTGAAGGGATCACTGATCCTCAAGGTTACTAATGAAGTTGGAAAGTATGCAAATATTACAACCCTAAGAGATTCAAAGTATGGCAGAAATCCTTAAGAAGATGTAGAGATGATGCTAGGGAGAAAATCTACATAAAATGTATAGATAGAACAAGAGTAGAGCAGATTGAAGATAATGATATGGTCTTATAAATGGTATAGTTTCAAGGGGAGCTTCTGATCTTCATTCTACATCTTTGGAACTAAGACATTGCATGTGCAGTGATGTATGTATCATGTTGTATTAGTTTAGGCATGTTGTCTCTAGTTCAGTTGTATTCAATGGTGTATCACATATTCCATGATTTATCCTTCATAATTGTATCATGTTAAGTGTAGTGTCAGTCTATGCAATGATATCACAAGGTGACAGTTATACAGTTTTTCCATGGTATTGGTTTGATCAGTTAGTACATAGTTTCCCATGATGTTATAGATTAGTAAGGTACATGATAGTAAGGTGCAAGATAGTGTGTGGTAAGGTCTCAAGTGTATTGGTAATCAATGATCAGTGATAGTGTATTTTCCAATAATCATTATACAGTGACATCAGATACAGTGGTACCAATGATATAGGTATCCATTAACAATAGTTTTTGACATGGTTCTTTTAATTGGTATGTACAGTTGTAGTGTCCAACCACTCTTTGACCAGTACATGTATTATACAATGATTGCTACATGTCTTTGATCACAGTGATATATATACAGTGTATTGTGAATGACATCCAATCAGTGGCAATGATCATGACCATCAGTGATAGTGTCACATAGGGGGAGTTGTAGTATCAAAAGAAGTACCTTGTGGAATATTGTGTTCTATTGTCCACACCCTTTGCCATTGATGTCAAGGGGGAGTAATGTCATCACTTGCAATTGTAGGTTGTTTGCAGATTGGTTTGTAGGTTGATTGTCAGACAAGACATTTGTACAAATTGTTGCAAAAGTGAAAAAGTGAAATTGCATTTGTATAATGTTGCCATCAATGCCAAAGGGGGAGATTGTTGGCAAGTTGGCATATTGTGTTGTGTGTTGGCATTAATGTCAACATATACAATTACTAGGTCAATTGCATGGCAGTATTTTGTTGTGAAAGTTTAGTCTTATGGAAGAAGCATGTCTAATGTCAAAGGGGGATTGTAGTTGTATGTAATGTTAAAAGGGAACTCATTTAGGAAATACAAGATCAGTAGTGTTTATATCAATGTTTATATGTATGACATGAGTGTAGCGTCATGGCAATTTACATTAGGATTATAATGTCCTCCATTGCAGTATGGATTGATATCTAGGTTTTGTCCACAAAATTTAAGGGTTTTCTTATGATATTTCAACATATAAAGAAGACAAGATAGTATATGATCTTTCATTCTTTGTCACATATAATCAAGTTCAAAAGTGATGGGGACAGATTTCAAGTTAGTATTGTCATTGTTGAAATGCTAAAGGGTTATTAAAGTCAGAATCTAAATCCTTTTGGATACTAAACCCTAACCCTAAATTAAAGTTTTAAAGTGGACTTAAAACATTAAAGTTTCTTTTATTTTATTTCAAGCTCAAAAGGAATCATGTCAATCTTATGATTTCATTTGGTTTATCCTCTGACAAAAGTTGCTTTTGGAAGTTGTGGATCAAATCTCAAGTCAATGTTTCTTAATGGTAGAATAGGGTTTGAAAGTGGTTGAAGACCTAACCCTAAAACCTTCTAAACAAGTCACAAAATACACTTTTCATTGATGGGTTCTATATATCAAAAAATTTGGATTTATAAATGGAAATGATCAAACAATTGAAATGCATAACCTAAACCCAAATCATTCAATACCTCGAAGATGCAAGATGAGCTTGATTGATTGATCGCTTTGTTGTGTTGATTGCTCGATTCTGCAGCATAACATTGATAAGGAGATAGATGATGGATGGTTGATGGTTGATAGATGCAAGCTAGGTAGATGAAAGAGGATAGATAATGGCTTGAGATGAAAATTCAGTAGAGTGAGGTTGCATGAAGAAGAATCCTCCATTCTCTAATGGCTCAAGAGAGGCTTGTTTTATAGGAAAGGCTTGGTTCAAATGGATGGCTAGGATCAATTAGGGCTTTAGATGAAATACTAGTTATCAAGTGAGATGGAAAAAGAAATACAATTTGATTCCAAAAATAAAAAATATATATTTAGAATCTATAGACAAAATGTCACAAATCACTAGTTTGCATCATCTTCAAATTCCTCACGGTTTAGTAGCTATAGGTGTCCGAAAGTGAATATTTAGTTCAAAATGTTCATTTCAATGTCAAGTTCGGCCAAAAAGTGTAACCCACTATTGTGGGATCACCCATGAAAAAAACAAGAAATAAAACATGAACTACAAGATTGACACCATAGAGCATACTAGACTAGAGGACACAACCATAACTTCACCAAAATAAGTTATGTAAATATCTAATTGATGTTAAAATAAACTCAATCAGAACTTGACACCTATACCAATCTCTTGGCCTTGTCACCACATTTCACTTCTATTATGTTTTCAACAAGTTTGTTGCAACAATAATTTTATTCAATCACTAATTACTAAACACACAAGGCAATTCAATCAACATAGGTAGAATAATTTTGGTGCTTACATACCTTGACTACATGTATCACCACACAAGTACAACATAACACATTCCAAGGAAAAAAAAACTCCCTTGATTTCTAAGGAAATCATCCTTAGAGTTGCATGTTATTATGTTTGAAGCAATTGAATCTTATATATCCTTGGCCATTGTATGCATACATACCATATATCTCATACCCTAGGTGCAAACTTATCCCATAGACTTAGAAAGAAACATGGGCTCTATCTTGTTATTATTGACTTCTTTAACTACCTCTTTTGCACATGACAACATAACTTCAAAAATCAAATTATCCCGTACTATGTCACCTTAATTCTTCGACCACTATAAAAAAACCTTTTACCAACTAGACACTTAATGGTTTACCATTCCCCAAATGGACCTGTAGACACCTAAAAATGTCTTCTACCATCAAACTGACTCCTGACATCCCTAAACATATCAATTTCCCTTCTAAAAAATTAATTAAATTTTATTTAATTAATTACCCCTTTCATTTTCCAAATTCACACCATTTTATCCCCAAAATTGAATTAATCTCATTAATTCAATAGTCCAAAACTTAGCTAATAGATTTAATAAATATGCAATATTTATTAAATCAATTTCCCCTTTTCCACTAAATCCAATTAATTAGTTAAAACCATGATTAACTAATTAATTTAGCCTTTAATTGACCTATCCTTACCCTAAACAATTAAATAGCTATTATTTAATTGCCTACCCTAGCCTATCTCATCATAGCCCTAGGATTAATTAAATAAAACCCCTGTTTAGTTAATCCTAACCCCTTCATTTGGGTGGTCAAACCTTGTTTAACACCCTTCCCCACATCCTCCAAATAAAAAATTGAATTAAATCCACATAAGTCAATTTTTTATTTAAAAACATCCCACATCACATTTATTTCTCCTTACAACCCCATACTCATTTATTTCCTCTCTTCCCCAAATGAATTTTTAATTCATTTACGTTCCCCCATATGAATCTTTTATTCCAAAATAATCCTTCACCCCCATGCTCATTAAATAACCCCTTTTCCCAAAATGAATAAAAGAATCACTTTTATTCCTAGCCCTCCATTCATTCAAGATTGAATCTAAGTCGTCCACATCAATTTTATCCTCCACCATTGATCTTCCAAATCAATTTCCACCCTTGGATCAAAATCCCTTCCAAAAATCTATAAATAGAACCTCTCCCAAGCCATTTTCATCATCCAAGTCTATGCAAAGTCATAATGCGAAAATCACTCTTGAGCTAGGATAGTGAGTTGCACAATTTGAATAGCATTTCACATTAGAATCCATTGTCTAGGGATAATCTTGTCTTTGGAACTTGTTTTGGGTGCATGGTTCCTCTCCCTTGATGATATTGGGTCTTCAAGTGAGGTATAACTCTTGTGATTTATTGCATATTAGTTTTGTATTCTTACCTTATTTGATAATCTAATCTACATTGGCACGCCTGGTGGGACCCACAAGGTCCAAAATCTAATCTATTTTTTGGTGAGTTTTTGTGTAAGGAATGTGTGTTTATAGGTGTGGCGCCATCCTACCGCCACAACGACGCCATCACTAGCTGGTTTTAACGCTATTTCTTGTTTTGCCACTATTTTTGCGCAACACATTTCCTTTTTACTAACCCACTCAAAATGTCTTTCTCTTGTGATCTCTCTACAGTTTTTGGCATTTGAGTGCTCTCTGTTTCCACAGAGATCTATAAATTACAAGGGGAGGTTATGTGTAAATTTTTGCAAAAAAATCTAAAAAACACACATTGGCTTTTGTTTGTCATCTTATTTTTCATTTGTGTGGACTAACAAGGCTAACGGGATGTCATATGTGTGCAACCTAATCCTCTAGGTTGTTATCAAATCACCTTTTTTTGCAGGTCAGACTCGTTCAGTGTCGTATCAGCGCTATCACCCAAATTGGCGCTATCCGCAGACAAAAACCAGGGCACTAACTAATTTCGCAGTGACGCTTTTATATCTATATTGTGGCGCTATTATTTATTGTAATGCCTTATGTAGTTTGTATTAGCGCTAAAAATTGTATTAGCGCCTTCAATGTAATATTGTAACGCTATATTCTATTGTGGCACTTTTAGGGTCTGTTATTAGTGCGATACGTTTAATTGACACCATTTGTGTAAGTCGGGTTGTTCTGCTCGCAGTGGTGCTATTTAATATCTATTTTAGCGCTATTTTAGAAAACTTACTTTTCTGTCTATGTAGGTACTGACAAGTTTGTTGCAGGTCATATTGCGGGTACTAACAAGCTTTTTGTAGGGTGGTTTGATTTCTAGTTAGCAAATACTTTGATTTTGCAACTTAAAATGAACCCTTCGCATGTTAGTTAGTCAAACATTTTGATTTGGTGCAATTAAAATTGAACAAGAAAACTTTTGTGCGAAGTGTGTGTGCCAAAACATTTACTTTGGTGTTCTAAAATCTACAATTTGTGTGCCAACAACCAACAAATCCAAACACTTCAATTTGGGCTTTAAAAAAAGAACCACAAATTGCATAAATCGAAAGCATTTTGGTTAAAAAGAACAACAACTTGCATCTTTCGTGCATCTAATCAAGAAAATCATTTTAAAAATTGTGTGAAGTGTCTTGTGCTCTTTTTGCTTGTGGTGTGAAAGTGTATGCTCTTCCCTCACACCATTTTGGTGACCTTGGGAATCAAAAGCTTCTCACAAAACTTGCATTAATCACACCCAATCTAATCCAAAGATCTAAAATGAACCATGTTTAGTGTGATGCAATCATAGAGAATACGTATGCTCTCCCCTCGCATCTTTGTATGAACTTGGGGATCAAAAGTATTTTTTATGATTGTATTACTTTTGTAAACTTTGGAGGGCCTGCCACCCCGCTTCGAAAGGTGGGAACGACCCAAGAGGCATCAAGCTAAAGCCAAGCTCTTCCAAGCCGCTATATAAAATAAGGTGTTTGGGACGAAAGTCTCAAGTGACAGGTGTTGTTGTGTTATACTGACAACCAACCTCCCCCAAAACCCTCCAAGGCGTAACCCTTGGAGGCTGGGAGACTCCATAATGGAGAGTAGCACTACCACACATATAACCACCTGAACAGATGCCCTTACTATGAACTATTGTTTAGCAAGCCAAAATCCTTCTATTTGTTGGCGCAGAAGGGAAACCTTTGAAGCAGCCCCGATTCATGTGGTTCTTAGCTGAGGTAGCAGGGATAATCTAAAGGTTTGGTGAGGGACAAGCCTTATAAGAAACCCGGATCTTGGTATGCATGAGAAGTGTGTGCAATTGTAAGGAGGAACCGGTGCTACCAAGATCCTGGAGCTACCCGCTTTGAATAGGTACAGCTAGGGGATTCAACAAATACTGTCACATTCTCACCTTAGGTTGTTCAAAGTGCTTGTTAAACGAAATCACACATCTTTTTTGTCAAAACAAAGCAAAATCTTGATTGTTGTGTGATTATTGTGCTTGAATTATTTGCAACAACATTACCAAGAGACAAAACAAATCATTTGATCACATTCCAAACAAAGAAAATCCAAAATTGCCATAAAAAATCTGTCTTTTAGGACCTTGACAAACACTGTCTTGTTTTAGCGCCATATCTGTCTGATAGTGGTGCCATTCCACTTGTGGATTGGCGCTATTCTCAGATTGACTTGCCTAAAGTAGAGACCTATCCATTTGAGATCCTCACCATCTACACTGCCATAATCCATAGTCACACTCCAGAAATCTGACAACAATACATCCATTTTCCTCCAAAATTTTCTAAAATCACACCTTCTCTTTGACCTTAGAGGATTAATCACCACCATTGTTGGACCCCTTTGCTACATCAAACCTACATCATTTTCATATCCACCTCATCTTTATCAATATTTGCATACCTTTTGGACCAAACCAAAATCCTTGTCATAAGAAAATCATTCCCAAAATCAAAACATCATCAAAGTCTGTCATCCTTTTGAGCTAAAGTTAGATCTAGATTTCATCATTCACACATATCTTGCTTGGAAAGTCAATAGTCTACCTCCAAGTGAAATCATTATCCCTCTTTGCGTAAGGTCATTAGTCTACCCCAAACAAAGAAAAATATCCATTCATGCAACCACAAATCTAGGTCCTACCTAAGCTCAATTTGTTGACTATCAAAATCATCCACATCAAAATCCAACATCCACAAAATCTCTTCAAAGAAAACGTCATCCATCACCTATCTCTTTGGTCTAAAATTGTGTAGAAAATCAATATCGCCCATCCATATCACCCTTAGGTTGAAACCTTTAGAAATACATATCAATCTTCCACCACATCTTCTCTTCTACTCCATCTCACTACCACATCCATCTTTGGGTCCAACATAATCAATCAGATTCTCTAAGGTCTCCATCCCCATCTCATCCTACATCTAGAAATCAACTCCATATACGTGCATGCCCATCACGAGATCACAAAGCAAAAAGAAGCAAGAAATGGCAGAACATTGGCCATTTGGCATGCCTGACACCAATAGCAACAACATGCCCATCTATCAAACATACAACCCATCTTCATACTTGTACCTCCCCCCCTATGGTCCCAACGAAAATACTTTTCATTACTTACAACAAAGACAGCCAACACCACCACCACCAACACAAAACATCCCCATCATTTCCCAAGATGATCTAGATGTCTTAAGCTTCACGCAAGATGCCGATAACATGGACCTCCTTGATAAAATCCTAAGGTCAGACCCAAGTAGATATCTTGATCATCTTCTCAAAATTGGTGCTCAACTCCCCCCCATCACGACATCATCACAACCATCCACTTCTACAATCATCCCTACCCCATCAAATACCCAAGCATCTACATCACATACCCAACCCACCATCTCTCAAACATCAACACCTACTGTATCCACCACCTCCACAACCTCAACCACCACCACATCTACAATTCCCACATGTATCGCTATCCCTACCATCTCCCAACCCGTCATCACTTCTACTACCACAACTACCATAAACCCTTCCACTTCACAAATCACCATGGGCATACAAGGCAACATTATGCAAGCAAGTACCTCCACGAGTGTGCCCGCGCCCAACCCTCAAACCATTGTATACCTACAACAATTATTCTCACAAACACCTCGCAACACATCTAACCAATCCAATGTCCACATACCCAACGTCAACCCATCTAATGTCACCTACCCACATAATCCCAATCCCCAAATACCACCACATGTTCTCCAACAACTCCACGCGCATCAACAACATCAACCACCAATCAACCAAAAGACCAACACGCAATACCAACACCTCAATCAAACAAATCCCCAATATCAAATCCCACCCCATCTCCAACATCTCACCAACCAACAGACGTACATACAAAAACCACAACAACCACATGATCTCACAACCATCCTACAAGGCTTAATCCAAAAGGTAGATGACCTACAAACTGGGGGCAAACGCAAACACTATTCCTTTGAGGATATTTGCCCCTACCAATTCGATCGCACATTGTACATGCCCCCTTTCGCCAAGAACTTCGAGACACCTAAATTTGACAAATACAAGGGAAAGGGAGACCCTAGGGACCACCTTAGGGAGTTCTACATAGCTTGCTTAGAAGTCTCTAATAATGACACCTATCTAATGAGACTGTTCTCAAGAAGCCTCGGCGGTCAAGCTGCTGAATGGTTCACACACCTTACCCCAGGTATAAGGACTTTCCCTGAGCTTGCAGAGAAATTTGTGAACCACTTCTCCTACAATTTTGAGCATGAAATATCCATGACAGACCTTTGCAACACCAAACAAAAGAACGACGAAGCCTTCGTTTCCTTCTTGCAAAGGTGGAGAGGCTTAGCAAGCAAACTCCCATGGCCCATTCCTAAAAAATAACTCGCCACCATGTTCATGGCCAACCTCACTCAGGAATTAGGGTTTCATCTACAAATACTTTGTGCATCTACCTTTGAAGAGGTCATCGACAAAGGCACCACCATCGAACGAGCCCTCATTGCCAAGGGCTCCATCAAACTGTATGACCACAAATCCAACAACAACAACTACTACAAATCTAATAACAACACCCCCAATAAGAACAATAACACCAACACACAATCAAATGATAAATCACGTTATTGGGGGAAGAACAAGAACAATCTGAATGACGGTGTCATAGATGTTAAAGCCGTTCAACATATACAAAACCAAACACCTGCGCATATGTATGCAACAAATGTAAATAACTAGAGAGGCCCAACTAAACCACGCAAACCACGCAGACAATTCACACCTTTAGGGGATCCTGTCGAAGACATCCTTGATAGATGTCTCAAGCAAAATTTGATCACGCTCCCACCCGTTAGACCTCGTCAAGAGAATGATGAGAATGACTACTGTGAATACCACCGCATTACAGGTCATAAAATAACCGACTGCATGCAACTAAAACATTGCATCCAAGACCTTATCAAACAAAATCTAGTCAGTCTCGATCACAGTGCCCAACCATCACCAAACGCCAACCTAGGAGCTTACAAGGATACCCTACCTAATCATAACAAAGCCTCCTCATCCAACCAAGCATATAATGTCACCCCACCACCTGCATCTTATGACTCTATTGTAGGACGTATAGAAGAATCATCCCATCATGTCAATACAGTCACCATTCAGGCGCAAGCACCTGATTGCACTGTTACAACCTGCCATGGCCATGCATCCATCCGCACAGCCCCTCCCACTGAACAAATGCCTGCATCCACATCAGACCCCCCACCTCCTTGTCCAATTGCACGTCCATCACCTACCCACCAATATAACCTCCTAGAACACCTAGGAAAGACACCCACACAAATCTCCATCCTCGAGTTGCTTCACACATCTCCCCTTCATAAGGATGTCCTTGATAAAGCGCTCTTGCAAACACAAGTCCCTACCAACTTGAATGTAACTCAATTCCAAGCCATGGTAGGACACATCGCTGCACCCCATCATCTCACCTTCTTAGAAAAGGACCTACCCACCTCTGATCACATATATAATGATGCCCTAGACATTGAAGTCCGCATCCACAAGCACACCATTAAAAGAGTCTTAATAGATGGTGGCTCCAGCCTCAACATATGCACTCTAAAATTGCTAAAACACTTGGGGTACTCTGATGTGGTTGTCGACACCAGCGAGTGCATCACGATCAAAGGCTATGATGACACTGAATGGCTCTTTGAAGGTACTATCAAGCTTCCCATACAAGTGGGATAGAAAATATTAGAAACTAAATGTTAGGTTCTCGATCTCGACCTCCCCTACAACATCCTTCTCGGCAGACCATGGATTCATGCCATGCAAGCCGTCCCATCCACCTTCCATCAATGCATCAAATTCCCCCACAACGGCACAAAAGTCACAGTCTATACCGACCCTCGCCCCTTCCAATACTGTAGTTTTCTGGAAGGCCACAACCAAACATTCTGCCCATATAATAAAGCCATTGCTGAAGCCAATCCAACAACATCAGACTCATATATCGACCCCGCAAGCATTGCTTCCACTTCATCCCAAGCAACTCCACCACCTAAGGTCCAGATCAAGCTATCTGACATGGGATGTGGGGAATATGACCTACACGGCACCTTTTGTGTGGGCACATTACCCAATCCTAAGACATTCAGCATCCTAACAACAGAGACAGCCAATACAGTCATTATCAAGTGCAAACCCTCGCCCATCTTCAAGAAGAGGCATCTCCTGGATCAGGATGTACTTGAAGATATCTCATCTTGGCTTTACAAGGATGAAGAGCCTGAGCAACAAGCCCCCACAATCCCAACAGAAATCTATGGCAAATGTTTTGAAATTGTCAAAAGCATGGGCTATAAAGGACAAGGTGGTATAGGCCTTCATGAACAGGGAATCGTGGAACCACTACAAGAAACAAAGAATCCCTATACTCAAGGATTAGGGTATGGTCAACCACAACGCATCCTCACTACCGGCGAGTGTATCTTAGCCGAGGTTGCTATGGTCTCCTTAGACGTTGACAATGTTAACGAAATGGGCCTTCACGACTCCTTTAGCCATTTCACTGACTTCTTCGACTCATCCATTTGTACCATTTACTCCATCACCACTCTCCCTTCACCCTCCAATGACTTGCCACTAGTTTACCCTGGCCTCATTGATTGGGACCAATGGGGACCTCCTGTCTTTGACATCGTACCTAACGAGGAGGCCATCACCGAAATGATGGGGGTAAGAGATCACTTCCCTTTGGGAGATCATCGAGTAGGATACATAATGGAACTCCATCCAGATGCCTATTTCAGGGAGACAACCCCTGCTTCTAGTCACAAAAACACAAAAAGAAAAAATGGATCTGATGGTGAAAATTGTTCCACGGTAGTATCAGATCCCAAAATAGTAAAAATAAAAGATGTATCTCTTGGTGAAAACCTCCACGAGGCACTAGGAGATGGAAGCATGGGCCTCCCTGAGATAGATAAAGTCTATCCAGATAGATCACCCATCTTGGTCGAACCAGCTCAGCAAATGAATCTGGGGACAGAGGAAGACCTGAAAATCACATACAGAGCAGAATCCCTCAGCATATAGGAACAGGAGAACTTCTTGTCCTTCTTCACACGCAGAAATTACAATTTTGCGTGGACCTATGCGGACATGCCAGGGCTAGATCCCGCTTTAGTGGTTCATCACCTTGCAGTACGCCCAGATGCAAAACCAGTCAAACAGAAGCTCTGAAAAATTAATCCTTAGGTGGCTCTCCTCGTCAAAGCAGAGCTCAAGAAATTACTGGATGTTGGGTTCATTCACCCAATCGATTATCCTGAATGGGTTTCAAACCTTGTACCAGTTGCTAAACTGGATGGCCGAATCCGTTGTTGTACCAATTTCAGGGATCTCAACAAGGCCTGCCCAAAAGATGACTTCCCACTACCAAACATCGACATGATAGTGGATCTCATAGCAGGATATGAAATGTTATCCCTCATGGATGGTTTCTCAGGATACAACCAGATAAAAATTGCTGAAGAGGATCAGCACAAAACGGCCTTTATATGTCCATGGGGAACATATTGCTGGGTGGTAATGCCATTTGGCCTGAAGAATGCAGGAGCCACCTATCAAAGAGCTATGACCGTCATTTTCCATGACCTCTTCCACCACGTCATGGAAGACTATGTGGACGATTTGCTAGGGAAATCCAAGACCAAAGAAGAACACTTAGAGGTGTTGGCCAAGATCTTCGATAGGTTGGAGCAATACAATGTCCACTTGAATCCAAAGAAATGCGTCTTTGGCGTCACCTCAGGCAAACTTCTGGGATACATAGTCTCGAGAAGAGGAATCAAAGTTGATCCTGCAAAGGTCAAGGCCATCACCGAGATGCCACCTCCAAAAACACTGAAACAACTGCAAAGCCTGCAGGGAAAACTCTAGTCTATCCGTCGATTCATTGCCCAGCTTGCGGATAAGTGCCAACCATTCCAGCATCTGCTTTAAAAAGACATAGCTTTCATCTGGAACACCCAGTGCTAGGATACCTTTGACAGACTAAAAGAATACCTGGCTAATCCTCCTGTGCTAACTCCACCAAGGCAAGGCGAACCCCTCTGGCTTTACATCTCTGCGATAGAGACAACCATTGGAGCCTTGCTAGCACAACTCGATGAGCAGGGGAAAGAAAGAGCTATTTACTATATCAGTCGCACCTTGATCTCGTATGAGCTCAATTATACATAAATTGAACGAGCATGTTTAGCCCTTGTCTTTACGTCCCAAAAGTTGAGACACTACATGCTCAATCACAAGACCAAGCTCATTGCTAAGATCGACCCACTGAAGTACCTCCTAAATAGAGCTACTCTTACTGGCAGAATGGCTAAATGGGTCATGATTCTCACGAAGTTTGATATAGAATACACTGAGAGAAAGGCCATAAAAGGGCAAGTTATAGCAGATCAGCTGGCTGAAGCACCTATCCCTGCAAAACATCCTACAATTGTAGACTTTCCAGATGAGGCCATCCTGACAATCACACCAACCACAGACACATGGAAGATGTATTTTGATGGATCATACACTCACAGAGGCTCGGGGGCAGGCGTCCTATTTGTTACCCCTCAAGGTGACACAATCCCTAAATCCTTCAAGATCACATTTCCATGCACCAACAACGTAGCAGAGTATGAGGCCCTCATCACAGGTCTTCGCATGGCCATCCAATGGAAAATTGAAATGCTACTGGTGTACGGTGACTCTCAACTGGTCATCAGGCAGGTCAATAATGAATACAAAACCAAGGATGACAAGCTCCTTCCCTATAAAAAGATGGTCGATGATTTCAAAGATTACTTCGAAGACATCCATTTCGAGCAAATCCCAAGACTCAATAACAAAGCAGCAGATGCCATGGCAACTATCGGATCTCTGGTAGACATGAAGAAGGACAACAAGAAATGCGAGTTCCTGATCGAAGAACTCCCCATCCCAACATACGATGTTCCTCAATCCGAACTAGTGTGCAAAGTCGTTGGTCCCTTGTCCCCGTGGTACCAAGAAATATACTTATACCTCCATGACAACATCCTCCCCCCTAATCTGTCCACCTCACAAAGAAAATCATTCATCCGTCGAGCCTCCCGATTCATCCTTGTAGGCAATACATTATACGAAAGGAGTCTTGATGGTACGCTTATACGATGTTTAGACTCTAGGGAAGCCGAAGTAGCCTTGGAAGAGGTACACTCAAGCATCTATGGGGTGCATTCAAGTGGACCCACTCTTTCTAAAAAGATTCTCAGGACCGGATATTATTGGCCCACAATGGAACACGATTCCCATAGGTTTATCAAGAAATGCCTCCCATGTCAACAACATAGCGATCTCATCCACGCACCAGCACAGGAGTTGCAACCGATCACAACGCCATGGCCTTTCTCACAGTGGGGACTCGACCACGTAGGGAAAATACATCCTCCATCCTCCAATGGCCATAAGTTCATTATCACTGCTACCGAATACTTCACAAAGTGGGTGGAAGCAATACCACTCACCTTCACCATAGGTATCCAAATCTCAAAATTCATCCTCCACTATATCATCTGCCAATATGGTATCCCCCACTCCATCGTCACCGACAATGGAAAGCCCTTTAAAAACCAAGAAGTTCGCACCTTGTGCGAAAAATTTGACATCAAATACCACTTCTCCACACCATATTACCCTCAAGGAAACGGTCAAGCCAAGGCTTCTAACAAAACCATCCTCTGCATTCTCAAGAAGACAGTCAATGAAACTGGCTGTGACTGGCACCTCCAACTCAACCCCGCCCTATGGGCCTACCGCACAAGCATCCGCACTCCTATAGGAGCCACTCCATTCTCATTAGTATTCATATTTGAAGCCATTTTACCTATAGAGGTTGAGCTCCCATCTCTTCGAGTGTCCTTGCAAAACATTATCTTTGATGAGGACTACCATGTCATAAGGTTGCATCAACTGGAACTACTAGATGAGAAACGCCTGAATGCATTGAATCATCTACAGGCATACCAAAACTACCTCAGAAGAAGCTACAATGGAAAGATCAGAACCAGAAAATTTGAGGTAGGTGACCTTGTCCTAATGGAAAATCAGAAGAACTTGCAAGAGCGTCTGAAGCAAGGAAAGTTTGAACCCAATTGGCTAGGACCTTATGTCGTCATGGCTAATTATGGGTCAGGAGCTTATCAGCTTGCAACACCTGAGGGGCAGCCTCTAGATGAGCTGATGAACATCCTGCATCTCAAGAAATTCTATGCATAACCCATCTGGTACCCCAAGTCAAAAAATAAACAAATCAAAAAATCAAAAACACCAAAAAAATTAGAAAATCAAGAAAAATCAGAGTGCAATAAAAAACTTCCAATGGTGAAAATCACTCCGGTGACGCCTTGGATAAGTACCATGGTGAAAACCTATTTCAGGCGCCATGCGTAGTGGCCGGTTCTAGCATCTAAGTAGTCCTCTTTCTGTCACATCACTCCATATTTCATGCATCCCATGGCTTGGAATTTCGAAACATCAAGTCCTATCGCCCAACCCATCCTATCCCATCCCAAGGCCAACTCATGGAATGAGGATCTTTGTAAGCTCCCTTTGTACATACAGAATCAAAAAATCTAAAAACATTGCAAAATCATAAAATACAAAAACAATAGAAAATACAGAAAACCCATAAAACAACACATCTCATCACAATCATCAAACACACATCAATCTTCATCACATCACACCCATCCCGAACCATTCCCACATCATCAAGTCTTGCCAGAACTACATATTCATTTTGCCCGCACCTTAAAAGTACCTTGATCCCGTGGACACAGGGTATGTAGGTAGTCTAGAATACGAAGGATGTTTCCAGTACTCAGGTATATAAGATGCACCCATCCAACCCGTTTGGATGGTCCCCATTCACTGATCTTTCTGGATCTCATAAATGATACACATGCTACGTATACGCTTGAAACATGCTCCCTAACACAAAAATCATCAATCAATATACCAACCATAATCCTACACATGGCTAGACTGTTCTTTTGCCCATCTTCCAAAAATTCTGTAATCAACACCAACGGATCTGCGTCCTAGGATATATCTTTCCTACAATGGACAAAAATCTATCATTCTATCATCACGTATCTTGGCAAGAGCACACAAAGGCTATTTGTATCTTTTCGTTGGTCTTTTTGCTTATTGATTTTTATCTTTTTGTCTCGCTCTAAGTTATCTCCAAAGCTACCTTGATCTTATTATATCATGGTAAGTAGCGGATAGCACCTAGAGTAGACATCATCATTGTTTCTACATGCTGTGCTTGTGGGTTGGTTTCATTACTCCAAGAATAGTATTCATATCTTGAAGTCCAGGTCAGTTCTAGCATGATGTGTCCTATTTGCATATACAGGCATCAAAACCTTTTATGCATTATTCGCACTCATCGCTATGAGTCCCCTTCCTCGACTAGACAAGATTATACTACCTTGGGCATGCATGAAACCAACCTATTGTTTGTGGGTCTAGTCCATGAAATCGTAGGATATACATCATCACCTAGGTCATTTCATACCTTTATGAACTGTATCCTACATTACTACATTAAACTAAGAAATGCTCTCAATTAATCTTTTGCAACTACTATTACTAGCTCAAAATCATCATCCTAATCACTCAATCAAACACTCCCATCTTGGTGTAGATTTGATAATCATTTTCCCCCCCAACCTCCCCCCAATCTAATTCCCTCACTAACCCCATTCCCCCACCATATCTCCACTTAACACATCTTGAACCAAACCAAATCCCCCCTCAATGACATGGTGTCCTATGACCTAACCGCCATCCTCTAGATGCTCCCATCTATATCCTACCCAATCCCCTCTCCCACAGTCTCACCACCCAGGGTCAACACAAAGAACATCATGTGTATTAGGACTGGACCATCTCACCTATCACCTAGTTTGCATACCACCTATCACCATATCATTTAGCTACATGTCATGGTCATTTAATTGCATATCATTTTAGGTGCATTTTAATCCATCCAATTTGCATGTCATTTTAGATTCATATTAATCCATTTTACATAACATTTTAGGTGCATTTTAATCCATTCAATTTGCATGTCATTTTAGATTCATTTTAATCCATTTTGCATATCAATTAGGTGCATTTAGTCCATCATTGCATGTCATTTTAGATTCATTTTAATCCATTTTACATATCAATTAGGTGCATTTAGTCCATCATTGCATGCCATTTTAGATTCATTTTAATCCATTTTGCATATCATTTTAGGTGCATTTTAATCCATCCAATTTGCATGTCATTTTAGATTCATTTTAATCCATTTTACATAACATTTAGGTGCATTTTAAACCATCTAAAATCACATGTAATTTAGATTCATTTATCCATTTAAATTACATATCAAATAGATTCATTTAAACCATCTAAAATTACATGTCACTTAGGTCCATTTTAATCCATTTAAGTTTGCATAATAATTAGGTTCATTCTAGAATTATTTAGTTGCACATTATACATCACATCTCATATCATCTCACAACCCACTTAGTCACATTACATCATTATATAAATGCATTTAATACACATCTAGCTGCATATGCATATTTTCATACATAAACATACATTTTCTAGCCTAAATGCATCCATAAAATTAAAAACATCATCACATAAACATAACACGTCCATAGCATATAAATCCATAAAGAAATACTGCATCCATCACATAAGCATCATCATAATAGATCATATCCATAGCATCATAAACCACCAGAATGCATCATATCATATAAAATCACCACAAAAAAATGTACATCGTTCATATATGTATACAAAAAATAACGTGTCCTGATACAAAATGCCTCCAAGGGCTATCATGATATGCCTATCACATCGAGAATCCCCTCTCTGATGGAGTGGGAGACTCTGACCCTGGTCAAGCCTGTGATCCTGTCGGTGGCTGCGGCTGTGGCTGTGCCTACACCTGAGGAACTTGCTAGGGCACGTGTGAGGGAGGAGGCATCATCTGCTAAATGGACTAAATAGATCTCAATCTATGAGATCTCGATGCCCCCGATCTGCTGACCTGACTATAGCTCGGGGTACGCTGCGCTGCTGGCACGACCGTGTAGTACAGGCCCCGATAGTACTCCACCCATGCTCTGGCCTCTGCCATATCCCCCTGTACCTACATCACCTACCCCTGTGCCTGACTCAACTGTGCGTGTAGTTGATAAGTCTGTGTCTACGCCTGAGACAACTGAGCCTGCATCCCTGTCAAAACTGGGGCAAGTCCACCCCCTAAAGCCTGTAGACTACCTATGCATTCTTTGCCTGCTGTGCCCTACCAAGTGCTGTATCCTGCTCTCTGGTCAACACCTCTACCTCACCATGAGCCTGGGCTAACTGTGCTCGTAACACTGCCACCTGTCCATTGGCCCCATCTAATAAGGCTAGTGCCCCCCGCAACTGCACCAACTCTGCATCTTGGCCCTCTAGTGCCTCCTAAAGGCTCACCACCTGTGCTCTCAGGGTCTCCATATCCTCCTCCTTATCCCGTCGTCTCCGACGAGGTGTAAGTGTCTCACCCTCGGCCTCTCCAGCCATCCCTAAGGGACCTGCCTGTTGCCCTGCTGCTGCGCTACCTGTGGTGGAGGCAGATGTCCCCCACGCTGCCAAGGTCCTCTAGGCTGTTGCCCTGCTCCAACTTGTACCTGCTCAATAGGATCCTACTCCATAGGTACCTGCTGCCCCACCTCCCCCTGCCCTCCTGCCACTGCCTCCAGCACATCTATCGGCTGGCCATCCCTACCAACCACTCTCTCCTCTCTATCATCTCCAACCTCCACGAGGAAGTCCTCAATGATCAACTCCCCCTCCACGTGATCCTCCCCATCAGCATCATCTCCACCATCTAAATCATCGCCCCTCGAACCTCCTGCCTCCTCTGTGGGATCTGTCAACTGAGTAGGTCGATGCATATGCCACCATATATCATAGGCAGCTGTAGTCCCTGCATCACTCACTGTGCTCCTCCAATCCCACTGCACTGGCCGTAGAGCTATAAAATCTACTAAGGTGACCTGTGGCTGTATGGCTGTAGGCCAATGTGGCTGTATGGTTGTAGGCCAATAGGCCGTATCTCGAGGTGTCTGTGCAAATATCGCCATTTGCTGTGGAGCGTCCTGGACCAAACCAAACTACCACATGACCCGTGAGGGTAGATACATATCTATCATATGGTCTCCTCGACCCATCAGGAACCGCTGCTGAGACGCAAAAGGGAGATGTAGGTCATCACCTGGCCACGGCTCTACACCGATGTATGGTCGCTGGGTCACACTGATCACATCATCTAGCATCCTCCACCAATGCCGCACCTGCTCAGTATATGTGTACTCTATATCCTGATATAAAAACACAAAGGCCTCAAACTGCCATTGATAGTACCCACATATCGGCCTGGTCATTGGGATGTGCTCCCAAATCCATACGTGAAGTAGAGTAACTCCAGCCGATAATTCTCTATCATGCAGGTAGGCAACTGTATGCATCTCATGTTATAACTACCCTAGCATAGCTGGTCCCCATGCATAGACAGTCTCATGCACCACCATCCCCTCTATCATCCCGCCCCAGCCAACCGGAAAACCCCTGCCTCACCTGTCAGGCATCACGACGCCTCCAATCAAAGCACAAAGGAATAAGGCAAATGGATCTACACCTGCAGCTAGTGTCCCCTCATAGTCCATCTCCCTCTCATTCGGAGAGAGAACAAGATGATCCGCACCAAACACCCTGACTAATGCACTCCGCCCTCTCCTCGTGTCATATCTAACACGCCGGCCCTAGATAGGCAACTTGAGGATGCGATAGACATCCTCAAGTGTGATGGTAATCTCTCCAGTAGGTAACAAAAAATTGCAAGTCTCAGAGTGGTACCGCTCCACCATCGCTGTCATCAAAGCTCTATGAGCTCGTAGAACTGGCATCAAGCACACTAACAGAAGCCCTAATCTCGCTAGTCGACCCTGCGTCGCATCATCAAAACCCTCAAATAGTGCCATCACAGCAGGAACTCATCACTCTCGCAACTGCAATATAAACCGCTCTGTATCCTGCATATAGAACATTATGGTTAGATGTCAACCTATCTATTTCTAAACCAACCTTTTCCTTCTAAGTGTCTAACAAGCTAGCATCAGGTGGCATGAAAATAGACAACTCCTTGTGCCCTTTTTTAAATGGCACTAAAATTTCCTCTAAATGGCGCTAAAATAGAAGATAGTGCCACTGTGCATAAGTCTTTGGGCCAATCCAAAAACTAGCGCTACTGCGCGCTATCCGTTGCGCCATTTCTCCAAATGGTGTCACTATTAGTTTTGGCGTCAATCCTCCAAATGGCGCCGATTTCCCCAATGGCACTAATCCAGACAATCACGCTGAT
The DNA here is from genome assembly GCA_027924645.1 of Cunninghamia lanceolata. Classification (NCBI taxonomy): domain Eukaryota; kingdom Viridiplantae; phylum Streptophyta; class Pinopsida; order Cupressales; family Cupressaceae; genus Cunninghamia; species Cunninghamia lanceolata. The sequence goes on from BSBN01000070.1 coordinate 1,935,941, forward strand.
CCCTCAAATAGCGCTAAAACGCATCATAGCGCTACTTTCCAGGATGGCGCTATTCCAGAGAATAGCGCCACTTTAACCCCCATATGGCACCAAAATGTCAAAACCCTATTCTTCTACAAATCATGCTAATCAAGAAGATAGCACTAAAACACCTGCCTAATGGTGACAAACTACCCTAGCCCTACCCGGGCAGATCGCGCCAATCCAAAGGATGGCGCTAATCCGCATTGCCATTGGCGCTACGCGCTCCAATCCCAAACCCTAAAACCCTAAAAAATGTACGTAAAAATGAGAAAATTACAAAGTTAGGGTTAGGCCCTACCGGGGGTCCAGCGCCTGGTGCCCGGCCAAACTCTCGAAACTGCTCGGAGATGTGTCAAAGTCGTGGGAACTAGGGGTTGTGATTAGCCATCTCTCCTTCGTCCTTTCTTCTCCAAAGTCAAAAGTGTGCAACTGTGGCACTCTAAGGGCCCACTTTGCCTAATATAGTGGGCCATGTCATTCTTCCACCCCCTCATTCTCCCTCTAGGGTGCAGATCTCAGCCTTTTTCCTCCGTTTTTCTTCCTGTCATCCTCTTTTCACATCCCCTATCCAACTTTCATTCACATCGCATCCTTTTCGAGAACTCACCTAGAAAATTCTTATTTTCCCACCGACCTCTCGAGGGGGTATCCCTTATCCATCTTATTCCTTCCCGGCAGCTGGGGCATATCTTTCTTCGACTTGACGCCACTTCCCTCCTAGTCCGGATGCCACGTCAAAGAGGGGCAAATGTATACACCTAAAAATGTCTTCTACCATCAAACCGACTCCTGACATTCCTAAACATATCATTTTCCCTTCTAAACAATTAATTAAATTTTATTTAGTTAATTACCCCTTTCATTTTCCAAATTCACACCATTTTATCCCCAAAATTGAATTAATCTCATTAATTCAATAGTCCAAACCTTAGCTAATAGATTTAATAAATATGCAATATTTATTAAATCAATTTCCCCTTTTCCACTAAATCTAATTAATTAGTTAAAACCATGATTAACTAATTAATTCAGCCTATAATTGACCTATCCCTACCCTAAACAATTAAATAGCTATTATTTAATTGCCTACCCTAGCCTACCTCATCATAGCCCTAGGATTAATTAAATAAAACCCCTGTTTAATTAATCCTAACCCCTTCATTTGGGTGGTCAAACCTTGTTTAACACCCTTCCCCACATCCTCCAAATAAAAAATTGAATTAAATCCACATAAGTCAATTTTTTATTTAAAAACATCCCACATCACATTTATTTCTCCTTACAACCCCATACTCATTTATTTCCTCTCTTCCCCAAATGAATTTTTAATTCATTTACATTCCCCCATATGAATCTATTATTCCAAAATAATCCTTCACCCCGATGCTCATTAAATAACCCCTTTTCCCAAAATGAATAAAAGAATCACTTTTATTCCTAGCCCTCCATTCATTCAAGATTGAATCTAGGCCGTCCACATCACTTTTATCCTCCACCATTGATCTTCCAAATCAATCTCCACCCTTGGAGCAAAATCCCTTCCAAAAATCTATAAATAGAACCTCTCCCAAGCCATTTTCATCATCCAAGTCTATGCAAAGTCATAATGCCAAAATCACTCTTGAGCTAGGATAGTGAGTTGCACAATTTGAATAGCATTTCACATTAGAATCCATTGTCTAGGGATAATCTTGTCTTTGGAACTTGTTTTGGGTGCATGGTTCCTCTCCCTTGATGAGATTGGGTCTTCAAGTGAGGTATAACTCTTGTGATTTATTGCATATTAGTTTGTATTCTTACCTTATTTGATAATCTAATCTATAGGACCCTATAGGAACCATGAACTATGCCAAGTACTTTCTCAACATGCCACCCCACTATCCCTTCTATCATGCTCATGTTGCTTGTATTTAGAAACCCCATGGGCACCTTTGGTAGATTAACACTTTCAAAATTTAGCTCCAAATCAATGGTTAGGTCAATCACATTAAGATAAATGGTTTATGGTTCAACATAGAGGGTAAAGTTGCACATGGTTTCCTATACTCATTTTACTGTTTCCAATAGGAAATGAACATATCACCTTCTTACAATATCACTATAAAACATAGAACGCATGTTGGGTCTTTGCTAAGTAGATTACAAGGACTCACCACCTTTGCCTCAACCAACCAATCAACCTACTATATAACACTATTGGTACTTTCCTATGAGGATTTGATAGATCAGGTTACTTTTGAAAAATAATCCAATGACTCTTGAGGCTCAAAGATAACATTTCTCTCTAAAACATAGAAATCCCATGGATTGCAAGATCATGTCACATTGTCCAAATCAATGGCCAAGATCTAAAAAAAAAAATCCAAAGTCCTAACTAACTAAGACAATGATGTATACCATTATGATCTTGTATCTTGACATGAAGAGAGGCAAGAATAAACTTCATACAAATTTCCAACCACTTGTATTTAATTAGGACTTGTCATGTAGCCACATTGAACCAATAGGGAAATGATACATCACCACAACCATTGGAGATGAATCCCTATATAGAATAATAGGTTGATTGGCTAAGGGCCAACTTCAGACATGTTGTAGAAACAATAACTAGTCACCACTAAGCTACAAAAGGAACATTTAAATCTCATTCACCACTAATATTAAGTCAAAAATAAAAAAGATCAAAGGCACAGGGAAAAGGTAAGAGACTTAAGAATTTTGAACTAGACTACTATGAGTGTAGATTTGAATATCAATAAAGGATCAAAGGTGGAAAAATCATATAGATTCCAAGAGATCAATAGAGAAGCCTATATAAATCATTAATGGCCCAATTGAATGGACCTATATAGATGCCAAGAGATCAATAGAGAGGCCTACATGAATCAGTAATGGCCTAATCGAATGGTCTTTTATCTTGGTATAAAGAGAGGCAAGAATAAACTTCATACAAATTACCAGCCACTTGTAGTTAATTAGGACTTGTCATGTAGCCACATTGAACCAATAGGGAAGTGATACATCATTACAACCATTGGAGATGAATCCCTATAGAGAATAATAGATTGACTAGCTAAGGGACAACTTAGACATGTAGAAATAATAACTAGTCACCACTAGGCTACAAAAGGAACAATTAAATCTCATCCACCACTAGTAGTAAGTGAAAAATGAAAAGATCTATTGGGACCTAAAATTTCCTACCATTTTTTGCAAAATTTTAGGTGCCCATGTTGAAAAAATTAATTTCAACACTCACATGTCATGCTAAATGGTGCAGCAGGAATAGTTGTTGGCATGGCCACCAATATACCTCCTCACAATCTCAGAGAGGTTACAGATGCATTGATTGCTCTTATTCACAATCCTGCTGCCACGGTCCAACAACTGATGGAATACATGTTTGGACCTGATTTTCCAACTGGTGGAAAAATCATGGGAGATATTGGGATCTTAGAAGCATATAGAATAGGTTGAGGAAGCTTGATACTAAGAGGAAAGATAGAGGTTGAGGTGCTTAATAAGAAAAATAATCTCTCTACCCTCATTATTAATGAGCTCTCTTACCAGACTAACAAGGCAGCATTGGTGGAAAAAATTGCTCAACTACTTGATGATAAGGAGTTAGAAGGTATTAGTAGTATTCAAGATGAGATTGATCATACAAGAATGTGGGTAGTATTAGAGTTGAAAAGAGGTTCAGAACCATCTATTGTTTTAAACAATCTTTATAAGAGACTGGCACTCTCTTGTGGTCTAAAAACCTAAGTTTTTGAGACCCAACAGATTGGCGACTCTGCTGGGGGGTAATCCAGAATCTAGTTAAAGATCATCTCATTATAGAGTCAGTGAAGTTTCAAATTCAAAAATAGATTGATACACTCTACTGGTAACAAGGACCCGAAAAGATTAAATCTTTCCTCTTTTTGACAAGATGTGGCAACTCTAAAAACAAAATTGATGAAAAATGCAAAAAGACATCTCAAAACTATAAAATTTCTAGTCAGAAATAAAAATCATAGGCTGAAGTATGCACAACAATGTTTCTTTTTCCTATACACATTATAATACAATTTGGAGTCCTGGTGATGAAAGCAGTACACATCATATATAACAGGACAATTTTATAGCTACAAAGATCATGAATGCAATCAGTATCCTGAGCATTATCAATATCAATACCAAGTTGTGCAACATAATGTCATCCCTCATGGAAATGTTGATAAGAATCTGCAGAAAGAAGTGTATCAGTAGCAGTTATGTGATCAGAGGAAGAAAAGGGGGTCATTTTGTCCTGAAATATACAAACCACTTAATTTCAGGAACAATCATGGTTATCCACATCCTATCCCTTTGGATGTAAAAAAGATTTTGCCAAAATTTTAGGGATGTGAATCAGCAAGTGTGCACTTATAGGAATTCATTAATGTAATGATGAATCATCAAATCATTGAAGAGGATATTATTATGAAACTCTTTGTGAGAACATTAGAAGACATTTCTGAATATTGGTTTTCCAACTTACATATGCATTCTATAGCTTCATGGGATAAACTTGCAAGTAGATTCATACAACAGTTTGAGGGCAAAGATGATGAACATTCACATATCCAAGAAAGGGGTCAAGATCTTTTAGATTCATTTTATAGCATAAGGAGACATAAAGAGAATCTGTACGCTCCTTATTAGATAGAACAATGGATATCTATGTGAAGATACCTTTTAACCTTTAGCCTAATGAGCCCAGGTTCATTGAGCAATTCATGAGAATATATGACCCCGATTCAATTCATTGGCCTGAGTCATCAAAGCCAGCTACTTTTGGGCAGCTATGGCTATGGATTTGTGACATAGAAGTGTTTGAATATAGGGATGCTATAAATAATGGTGATGAATATGGAAAAACTAATCAAACAATGCAGCCATTAAATGAGACATGTGCAAGTGAAATTTTCAGTGATGATATTTCAGATTTGAAAGGGGAAGAAGTTTTAAAAGACCTATCCTCCACCTGGGATCAAGATTACAATTATGAGGACTTTACACAAGACTTGGAGCCCCAACATATTCCAGAAAATGAGAGCAGCCTTCAAAATGTGGATCTTCCTTTTGTCCCAGCCCACCCACCTCAATACTTGAATCAACAGTTTGAGGAAGAAGAGGTGTGCACATCTGAAAATGATTATTCAAACCCCTTGTACGATGAAATAACAGAAAGAGAACAAATGACATTCTGCCAGGGTGTTCCAAAACATGAATTTCATGTGTGCCCAAATCTATGCTATCTGGAAAATAAAACATTTTCAGATAGTCAGAGTGCTGCACCAATTCCTGAAGGAGATGAATATGCTGATATACATAATGATGAAATACCACTTGATGATCTTTGTGACATGATGGACAATCAATGTTCTCAATTTTCAGCCCAGCTACGAGATGATTCCATGATATATGGCAGTAACCAGAATGAAGATTTCATAAATATTTTCAAGTGGAGTTTAATAAAATCAAACTAAAATAAAGTGTATGATAGAGGAAAATATAAAACTCTCTTTTCTAGTGGCCTTATTCTATCAGCTATGGTGTGGTCCTTCAAACCATACCAGTTTAGGGCAAAAAGGAAGATTGTACTCTATTGCCCAATGAAAAGGAACTTGGTCTGCTCCTCCAGAAATCTGGGATCTTGCTATGCCCACAAGGGGCATACATTCCTAGATAGAGCCACTGTTGAGACCTAAAATTTCCTACCATTTTTTACAAAATTTTAGGTCCCCATGTTGAAAAAATCAATTTCAGCACTCACATGTCCTACTAAATGGTGCAGCAGGAATAGCTATTGGCATGGCCACCAATATTCCTCCTCACAATCTCGGAGAAGTTACAAATGCATTGATTTCTCTTATTCACAATCCTGCTACCACGATCCAACAACTGATGGAATACATGCTTGGACCTGATTTTTCAACTGGTGGAAAAATCATGGGGGATATTGGGATCTTAGAAGCATATAGAATAGGTCGAGGAAGCTTGATACTAAGAGGAAAGATAGAGGTTGAGGTGCTTAACAAGAAAACTAATCTCTCTACCCTCATTATTAATGAGCTCTCTTACCAGACTAACAAGGCAGCATTGGTGGAAAAAATTGCTCAGCTAGTTGATGATAAGGAGTTAGAAGGTATTAGTAGTATTCGAGATGAGATTGATCGTACAAGAATGCGGGTAGTATTAGAGTTGAAAATTTGTTTAGAACCATCTATTGTTTTAAACAATCTTTATAAGAGACTGGCACTCTCTTGTGGTCTAAAAACCTACGTTTTTGAGACCTAATAGATTGGTGACTCCACTAGGGAGTAATCTAGAATCCAGTTAAAGATCATCTCATTACGGAGTTAGTGAAGTTTTAAATTCATAAACAGATTGGTAAACTTTGATGGTAACAAGGACCTGGAAAGATTAAATCATTCCTCTTTTTGACAAGAGGTGGCGACTCTGAAAACAAAATTGATGAAAAATGCAAAAAGACATCCCAAAACTATAAAATTTCTAGTTAGAAATAAAAATCATAGGTTGAAGTATGCACAACAATGTTTCTTTTCCCTATACACATTATGATACAATTTGGAGTCCTGGTGATGAAAGCAGTACACATCATATACAACAGGACAATTTTTATAGCTACCAAGATCATGAATGCAATCAGTATCCCGAGCATTATCAATATCAATACCAAGCTATGCAGTACAATGTCATACCTCATGGAAATGTTGATCAGAATCTGTAGCAAGAAGTATATCAACAGTAGTTATGTGATCAGAGGAAGAAAAGGGGGTCATTTTGTCCTGAAATATACAAACCACTTAATTTTAGGAACATTCATGGTTATACACATCCTATCCCTTTGGATGTAAAAAAGATTTTACCAAAATTTTAGGGATGTGAATTAGCAAGCGTGCACTTACAAGAATTCATTAATGTAATGATGAATCATCAAATCATTGAAGAGGATGTTATTATGAAACTCTTTGTGAGAACATTAGAAGACATTACTGAATATTGGTTTTCCAACTTGCATATGCATTCTATAGCTTCATGGGATGAACTTGCAAGTAGATTCATACAACAGTTTGAGGGCAAAGATGATGAACATTCACATATCCAAGAAAGGGGTCAAGATATTTTAGATGCATTTTTTAGCATAAGGAGACATAAAGGAGAATTTGCACTCTCCTTATTTGACAGAATGATGGATATCTATGTGAAGATACCTTTTAACCTTCATCCTAATGAGCCCAGGTTCATTGAGCAACTCATGAGAATATATGACCTTGATTCAATTCATTGGCCTGAGTCATCAAAGCCAGCTACTTTTGGGCAGCTATGGCTCTGGATTTGTGACATAGAAGTGTTTGAATATAGGGATGCTATAAATAATGGTGATGAATATGGAAAAACTAATCAAACAATGCAGCCATTAAATGAGACATGTGCAAGTAAAATTTTCAGTGATGATATTTCAGATTTGAAAGGGGAAGAAGTTTTAAAAGACCAATCCTCCACCTGGGATCAAGATTGCAATTATGAGGACTTTGCACAAGACTTGGAGCCCCAGCATATTCCAGAAAATGAGAGTAGCCTTCAAAATGTGGATGTTCCTTTTGTCCCAGCCCACCAACCTCAATACTTGAATCAACAGTTTGAGGAAGAAGATGTGTGCACATCTGAAAATGATTATTCAAACCCCTTGTACTATGAAATAATAGAAGGAGAACAAATGACATTTTGCCAGGGTGTTCCAGAACATGAATTTCATGTGTGCCCAAATCTATGCTATCTGAAAAATAAAACATTTTCAGACAGTCGGAGTGCTGCACCAATTCATGAAGGAGATGAATATGCTGATATACATAATGATGAGATACCACTTGATGATCTTTGTGACATGATGGACAATCAATGTTCTCAGTTTTTAGCCCATCTAGGAGATGATTCCATGATATATGGCAGTAACCGAAATGAAGATTTCATAAATATTTTCAAGTGGAGTTTAATAAAATCAGACCAAAATAAAGTCTATCATAGAGGAAAATATAAAACTCTCTTTTCTGGTGGCCTTGTTCTATCAGCTATGGTGTGGTCCTTCAAACCATACGAGTTTAGGGCAAAAAGGAAGATTGTACTCTATTTCCTAATGAAAAGGCACTTGGTTTGGTCCTCCAGAAATCAGGGATCTTGCTATGCCCATAAGGGTCATACATTCCCTGATAGAGCCACTATTGGGACCTAAAATTTCTTACCATTTTTTACAAAATTTTAGGTCCCCATGTTGAAAAAATCAATTTCAGCACTCACATGTCCTGCTAAATGGTGCAGCAAGAATATCTATTGGCATGGCCACCAATATACCTCCTCACAATCTTAGAGAGGTTACAGATGCATTGATTTCTCTTATTCACAATCCTGCTACCACGGTCCAACAACTGATGGAATACATGCTTGGACCTGATTTTCCAACTGGTGGAAAAATCATGGGGGATATTGGGATCTTAGAAGCATATAGAATAGGTCAAGGAAGCTTGATACTAAGAGGAAAGACAGAGGTTGAGGTGCTTAACAAGAAAACTAATCTCTCTACCCTCATTATTAATGAGCTCTCTTACCAGACTAACAAGGCAACATTGGTGGAAAAAATTGCTCAGCTAGTTGATGATAAGGAGTTAGAAGGTATTAGTAGTATTCAAGATGAGATTGAGAAAGAGGTTCAGAACCATCTATTGTTTTAAACAATATTTATAAGAGACTGTCACTCTCTTGTGGTCTAAAAACCTACGTTTTTAAGACCCAACAAGATCAAAGGCATGGGGAAAAGGTAAGAGACTTACGCATTTTGAACTAGACATCTATGAGTGTATACATGAATATAGATAAAGGATCAAAGGTTAAAAATTCACATAGATGTCAAGAGATCAATAGAGAGGCCTACACGAATCATGAATGGCCCAATTGAATGAACCTATCTAGTCATGAACCAATCACAATGCCAAATCACAAAACCTATGAGTAAATCCAATCCCCACATATACTAAAAAGGTCATTGTGGTACCACACAAATGGTTAAGAGTGCATACAAGAAGTTGTGTAGTACCACACATGTCATTAAGGTCTTAGGGAGGACACCAACAAGAATAAAATATGTTAACACAATACTATAGAAATAAAAGAATGATAATGCAATGACAAAAGGAATAGTGTGGTATTTACAAAAAGGCTAGAATAGTATGAGACATGTGTCTGGGACATGTCCTTATACCATACAACACTATATATTGAAGGAATCATACCATATATGTAATGAGTAGGAATATGAGAGCACAATATTTCAAGGGTGAAATTCATAGAGTACGAGGCTACAAGTAGAACAAAAATACCTTATTAGGATTTCTCAAATTGGTTATAAACATAAAGGGCACCAAAGAAATAGAAAACTAAAAATAGGCCAGATATAAGAAACACAAATTGGTGGTGACTTTCAATGTGTAAGGATGATAAAGAAGTTCATTTTTCTTTAGTTTTAAAGAGGCCTCCTTGTCCACTCTAGTTCAAAATCTCCTAAATTACTTCATATGTTTCATTTCTTTATGTTCATTCCAACTTTGCATCAATATTCCATTTTATTTTTCATGAGGTTTCATCCCAAAAGCCTTATATATAGAAAAATGGAGATAAATTGCTCTTGCATTCATTATTTTCTCATCAATCGTACACTATAATATGCTTATTTAACACTAAAATGATGTAGGCCAAGATTAACTAAAGTGTAAAAATTATATTGAATGTTTGTTAGAAGAACCTACAATGCTAATTATTCTTGTAACTAAATTTAAAGGTATATTTTAGTGAGAATTGAGCATTTCTTTTTACATAATACAATATTTCATTGAAAAATGTATAAAAAAATTATAGATATGCACAAAATTTAGATATTACTATCATTCTCAAGATTTATTATGCAAATGTGTTATGCATTTAAGATTCAAATGATTTTCATAGTTTTAGCTTGCAATCTTTTAAGAATAAATGATTCTAACTCATTGAATGTAAATGGTGAATTGGAAAATAGAAAAAAACATGCTAGTTTTTTTTAATATAATCAATTTAAATCTTTCTCGATTTTCCTAATACATTAAGATATTCCCCAAACTCTATCATGTTTGTTAGATGCAAAGAAATTTTTAAAGATTGCTTTTAAATCCATGCTCTCTCATACATATGCCTACCAAACAATCTTATAATTTTTTAAAACATACATATACCTTTTATGTATTGTATATTGTTACCCTTGATTGCAACTCATCAAGGCATATTAAAATTTGTCACCTTTAAGATAACATGTATTCTGATAAAAACTTGACATTTTTCATAACCATTTGATACTATGAGTCTCTTTGTTGCATACCTATAATCTTTGTTCTATTTTAATTTGTCGTCAACTTTCTAGCCATGATTCTAAAATTTTGTGGTTGCTTTAAATTGCTCAATGTATTTATAATGGTAAATATGTTCAAGTGCCAAGTTTGAATTTTTTGAAATTTAAGTTCCTTAATTTTGTATTTTATAGCTTTCCACTAAAATTTTCCCTTTTGATAAATTCTAAAAGTTGCTTGCATTTTTTGTAACTTTGTGAGGATCCTAGTATGCTATATTCCTAATTAGAATAAGGATAAGCACTTGTGGCATGTTTAACCTTAATAGATGCATTTATTAGTCTTAGTTATTCCTTAAGATAACTTAGTTAGGATGAAAGGGTGTGTCCCTACATACTTATGCATATAAATAATGAGAGAGAGACTCTCCCAAACCATCATATAATCTAATATTGAATTCAAATATTATTTTCTGATTATTGGAGGTCACCCCCTCGAAGTGGTATGCTATTTTCTTAATTTTTACATTTATTCCCAAGAAATATCATAGCAAGTGGGATCAAGCTACGATTTGGGCCAAGATTTTTGTTTCCACCATAACTTTCAAACCATTGTGAATTTAGACTTGATTCTTTTTTGGGTTTTGAGGTATTTGGTAGGTAAGGTTCCATGTAAGATTTTAGAGTTTTATCATAAGTTTTACACAAGTTAATTTAATTTAATTTTTTTCATTAATTATCTCTATATGCCACAAATTTTAGATTTTTTTTAAAAAAATACATTTTTGGAAAGCCTATGAAAAATTAGGCGAGGTTAGTTCTTTGGACTTTATTATTAGAGATAAAATATAGTCTGTAATTTAGTGGTGTTAGGTCAACATATTTTATTATTCTACTCTATAGGGCACAATTTTTGGAATTTTTAGATTTTTGGTAAGATATTGAAAAATTAGAGTTTAAAATACATACACATAAAAAATCCATGTCATTTTTAGGATTGAAAGACTTTTCTAAAAAAAAATGTATCCAATGACCTTTATTCTTCACCACCTTTATTAAGGATAATTTGATAGGTTTAAACAAGAACTATTACATGAATTGAAGTCCCAACAAAACCACCTAGGTGAGTACAACCCTAATAGACAAAATCAAGGCATAAAACAACCTTTTCAAGATCCAAAATTGAACCTACCCAAAATAAATATCCCTAAGTTTAATGGTACTGATGTAACTTCATGGATAAGTCTCATGGAAGAATACTTTAAGATTTATAATATAATAGACAATGCAATGGTTGACATAGCCTCATGACATTTAGAATATGACCCTTATCAATGGTACCAATCGATGATGAGTAAAAGCAAGGGCAAATAATTAGTTGGAAAAAAATTACAAATGACTTAGTAGCCCATTATGAGCAACCAGGGAATGAAAGCTATTTTACCCAACTCAAATTTAAAACAAATAGGGTCTATAGCTGAATATCATGCTGAGCATATGAGATTAGCAAGTCAAACTCAAGATGTGATACCTTATCAAAGGCTACAACTCTCCATCAATGGAATTAATGACCAAATTAAACATGATGTTTGTTTGTTGGAACATTGCACAATTAGGGGAGCTATGCAACAAGCATTGCATATTGAGAAACATAAATCCACCACCAAAAGTACCACACAAGGTCAAACCATAGGATTGTCCTCGAACATAAAATTATGAGTAATCCTATTGATATAAATGAGGACAATTTACTTAACCTAAGAAAAATTACTAAGCACTCTCCTCAACAAGAGGAAAATAAAAGAGAAAAATATCTATGCTCAAATTGTGATAGAAAATGGTTTGGGGGTTGTAACTATACCAATAATGATAAAATAATAACAATTTATCAAGAATTAGGTTGAAGAAGAGAGATAAGTAACTACAAAAGAACCAAATGTGGAACGTGAGCAACACAACTCCATCACTAGAAGTTACACTCAAGGTTAAACAATGCGATTAATAGACAAAAATAATTCTATTGAAATAAATGGGGATAGCTTATTTGACCCAAGACAAATTAGTAATCTCTCTACCTCTGGTTGGAATGGTGGTAGAAAATGGCCTAGAACTCATAAGTGTACTAATAGTGAGAAAACACTAATGAGTATCAAGAATGAGGTTGAACAAGAGAAATAAGTAGCTACAAAAGAACAAAATGTCAAGCTTGGGCATGAGAATTCTAAGGAAGTAGAATGTACTACTATCTACCTACTGTTGCAAATATGTGTGTATGATGTGTTGTCATTGATGTCAACATATCTCTTTGTCAGAGACAGTGAAGACAATGTCGTTCAGTAAAGTAGATTGCTCTGCATTCCCAGTGAGACAAAGATCAGAGTCTCGAGATCAAAGGGTTTTGTAGAGGATTGTCTGAAGTTGCTCCAGTTAAGATTTGAGAGGTCCACATGGAGGATTGGTGAAGTTATGGCCATTTGAGTAGAACTAGGTTTTGTAGTTGTTCAGAGGTAACAGAGTGATAGGAATTTGGTATGGATTGCTCCGCATTGGAATATTATGGTCTGTGGTTCTAGAGGTATGTTTGGGATGTTGGTGTGTATCCTCAACTCAAGTTATTCATGGTTTGGAGGTCCGCAAGCAATCTTTCTGGCGTGACTATCATGACAGTTAGTGTTCTCAAGTTCCTATATGAAGATGTAAGTGATTCTGGTGATTTGAGGTGGTGCGATTATTCTTGTTGATTTCATTGTGCTTGTGGATGTCTCTGGATCTTGTGCCTATTGTGTTGGTGGTTCGTATTAAGGATTGAGCTCGTAGTTGAAGATTTCTCCTTGGGTGTTTCTGTTCTTTCTAGTCTTGGCCGACCGAATGCTTCGTGCATGTTGCGGATGATCTAAGAGAAGTTCTATGGAGTGTGGCATGTTGTTCAAGGAAGATTTGAGTACCAGCTATGTTTGACCGATAGTGTAGTGGTCCACATATAGCATTTTGTATTAAGTCAAGTCTTTTTGTAAATGTTTATAATGCCGACCTTGGAGATTGTTCCAATGGTTGATGATTGTAATGCTGACCTTCATGTTCATTCCAAGGTTGATGTAGTGTATAAATACTTGTAGTTGAGTCATGGAAAAGTAGTCCTTGAGTAAAAATGATAAGATTCTAAGAAAGGTCCAAAGGTAGAGCAGAGAAGAGGAAGAGTAGAAGAGGAAGAGCAGTGATGATGTAAAGGTAGTGAAGAAGTGGTTGGAGGCAGAGCAGAAGTGTTATGAGATTCAATGGAACTGAACCCTGGCATGGAGAAGATGATGTTACTCAGTTCAACCTTTCAGTGTTAACCATGTGAATGTTTTTGTAGACAGTGAGTCTCTTGGAGTAGTGAGCTCTGGGTAGTGTGCCCGAAGGTAGGTGCCTTTCCATTTTTCTATTCTTTTAATAGAGAATAAATCTTGTGGATTAACCCCCACCATGGTTTTTCCCTTAACCAGGTCTCCATGTAAAAATCTTGGTGTTATGTGTGTTGATTGTATTTATGCTCATGTGTTGTTGTTTCATGCTTTCATGGTTATATCTGTTAATAAGTGGTAAAGAAGATTAAGTGCAGCAAAAGATAAAGTTTTGTGACAATTGATTCACCCCCCCTCTTAGTTATCTGCCCTAATTTCAACAATAGGTATCAGAGCCAGTTCCTCTAAAAGAAGCTTGACCACTTGAGGAGATCCAGGATGTCGACATACAAGAAGGACAGTTTGAGATTTGATGGAACAAATTACTCTCTTTGGAAGAATCGCATGGAGTGTCGTTTATAATGCATGGGTGATCCTTATTGGTTGATAACTAAGAATAAGTATACTCCTCTGAAGAATGGTCCTACAACTCTAGATGATATCAAAGAAGCTGAGTACAACATTCGGGCTAAAGAAGCATTATTGAGTGCCTTGACTGATATAGAAATGACAAATGTCTTGGAATTGCAAACTGCTCATGAAATCTGGAAGAAGTTGGAAACTCTATATGAAGGTGATTCATATGTCAAATGTGCTAAGTTACAGAGCCTAAAGGGTAGATACAAATGTTTGAGGATGAGTGAAGATGAAAACATCACTTCCTACATGCAAAAGGTGAATGAACTTGTGTGCAGTATCAGGTGTACTAGTGGAAAACTAGAAGAATCATAGATTGTTGCCAAAGTGTTCAGATCCTTATCTGCTTCATACAAGCATAGAGTTGCTGCTATTGAGGAGATCAGGACTATGACAGATGTTGTAAGGGATCATTTGGTTGGCAATCTTTAGCATTTGAAATGAGTGAGTTTGGTGATTCTCTTCTTAAATTAGAATCTGCATTTAAGGCCAGTGTTTTCAAAAAGCAAAAATTTGATCCAGGTGAAAGCTCTTCAAGAAGACTAACTAGATATGAGAACCTAAGGAAGGAACTTGAAGAAGATGAAGTTGAGCTTGAAGAACTTGAATGCCTTGTTTCCAAAGGATTACCAAGAGGATCTAGTAAGTATGAAGGAAAGTTGCCTTTCAAATGTTTTGCTTGCAATAAGATTGGTCATTTTGCTTCAAGGTGTCCAGAGAGGGTTTCAAATCCAAACCCTAATAGACCTAGGGTTCAGAAGAAATGCTATTATGTCCAAGAAGCTGCTGATGAAGGAGTCACAGATGATTAATCTGATATGGGAAGTACCTCTGGAAATGAATGGGTGTTCATTGTGATCCAAGAAGAAGATTTGGTGCCTACTGAATCTACTAGCTATGTGAATGTGGAAAGTGCCTTAGCTGCCCAGATTGAAGAAAAGGATGAATGGGTGATTGATAGTGGATGTTCTCATCATATGACTGGTGATAAAAGTAAGTTTGTAAGTTTGAAAAGATATGAAGGTGGAATTGTGAAGATTGGAGACAATTCAGCTGGTAGAATCCATGGCAGAGGATCCATCTCTCTTGATGGTAAGAATAACACTAATGATGTTTTGTATGTAGAAGGGTTAAAGCATAATCTTCTCAGTGTTGGACAGTTGGTTGACAAAGGGTATGATCTCTGATTCAAGGATGGAAAATGCAGAATTTTGGGAAGCTTCAGAATTGAGATTGCATCTAGTACATAGACTAGAGGTAATATCTTTCATTTAAGTGGTACTAGTAAAAGTTGTTTGATTGCTTAGTTTGATCAGAGTTGGTTATGGCATAGGAGAATGTATCATGTAAACTTTGATAACATTGTCAAGATAAGTACTACTCAGGCTATGAGAGATCTTCCAAAGCTTGTGAAACCTGCTAATAGCATGTGTAAGGAATGTTAGTTGGGCAAATAGAACAGAGCTACATTCAAGAGTAAAGAACAATTTTCAAGTGGATTGTTGGAACTTGTGAACACTGATTTGTGTGGTCCTGCCAGAGTTAGGAGTTTGCAAGGAGACAGATACTTTATGTTGTTGATTAATGATTACTCCCGGATGATGTGGGTCACTTTCTTGAAAGAGAAATCAGAGGCTCTTGACAGATTCAAGGTGTTCAAGGCTAAGGTGGAGAATGATATTGGTGTGAAGATAAAGTGTCTAAGATTTGACAGAGGTGGAGAGTTTACCTTCGGTGAGTTTAATGCATTTTGTGAAAAGCATGGAATAAGAAGACAATTATCTACTCCTAGGACTCCTCAGCAGAATGGAGTTGTGGAAAGGAAGAACCAAACTATTCAAGAGGCTGCTAGAACCATGATGATGGAGGTAAATGTTCCACATGTCTATTGGAGAGAGGCTATGAGTACTGCTGTCTACACTCTTAACCAGGTGTAGATCAAAGGTAATACTGGTAAAACACCTTATGAACTGTGGTTTGGTAATGCTCCTACTGTGAAATACTTTAGATTTTTCAATAGTAACTTCTATATCAAGAGAGATGAAGATCTAGGCAAGTTTGATGCAAGATGTGATGAAGGAATATTTCTGGGTTATTCTAACCAAAGCAAGCCATACCGGTGCTTTAACAAGAGATTGAAAAGGATTGCTGAAAGTACTAATGTCAAGGTTGATGAAAGCAAGGAGAGGCCTTCCAAGTCTTGTGGATATGAATCAGATGATCAAAATGGAAGTCCAAATAAAGGAAAGCAAGTTTAAACTCAAACTCAAATTTAGATTGCTACGGAGAATCCAGTGACTCAAGAAGTTAGTGCAAATGTTGAGGAACAAGTTCAAGAATAAGAAGTTTAAGAAAATCCCAAAACTCCCAGGTATGTAAGGTTGAATCATTCTGAAGATCAGATCATAGGAGATAGAAATAAAGGTGTTCAAACTAGAAGAAAAATTTCTGAAGAACAAGTGGAGTATTGTTTGATTTCAACGATTGAACCAAAATTAGTGAATGAAGCTTGTAATGATGAAAGTTGGATAAAAGCAATGGAAGAAGAATTAATGCAAATTGAAAAGAAACATACTTGGGATCTTGTTCCTAGACCTGAAAACAAAAATGTAATTGGAACTAAATAGGTCTTTCGGAATAAATTGAATGAAGATGGTGAACTTGTGAGAAACAAAGCAAGATTGGTGTGCAAAGGATATTCTCAGGTAGAGGGAATTGATTTTGAAGAAACTTTTGCTTCAATGGTAAGAATCGAGACAGTTAGATTATTTCTTGTCTTTGCTTCTTACAAATATTTCAAAGTTTACTAGATGGATGTCAAGTCAACATTCCTAAATGGAGAGTTGGAAGAAGAAGTCTACATTGAGCAACTGAAAGGATTCTAGTTGTCTGATCAAGGAGATATGGTGTGCAGATTGAGGAAAGCATTGTATGGAATTAAACAAGCCCCAAGAGCCCGGTATGCAAGATTAGATAAGTATTTGCTAAAGTTAGGTTTGAGCAAAGGCACAACTGACAGTAATCTTTATTCCAAAATTGATCATGAACACATCTTGATTGTTGAGGTATTTGTTGATGATATCATCTTTGGTGGAAATGAGAGCATGTGTAAAAAAATTGCTGATTAGATGCAAAGTGAATTTGAGATGTCCATGTTTGGTGAAATGGATTTCTTCTTAGGTATGCAAATCATTCAGTCAGATAAGGGCATTTTCATATCTTAGTCTAAGTATATGAAAGAGTTGTTGAAAAAGTTTGGAATGGAGGATTCAAAACCAGTGAGTACTCCTATGATAACTGGATGCAAGTTGAGTAAAGATGATGATTCCTCTAAGGCAGATCAGAAAAGGTATAGATCAATGATTGGAGGACTGCTTTATCTGACTCAAACTAGACCTGATATTATGAATGCAGTTGGCATTATTGCTAGATTTCAAGCTGATCCTAGAGAATCTCATGTTGTAGCAGTCAAAATAATTTTTAGATATCTAAAGGGGGCATCTGATTATGGCTTATGGTATCCTAAGGATGATGATTTCACTCTTCATGCATATACAAATGCTGATTGGGCAAGAGATGTGGATGATAGGAAGAGTACTAGTGGTGGTGCATTTTTCTTGGGAAAGAGATTGGTTTCTTGGTTGAGCAAAAAGTAGGAGCCAATATCTCTATCTATTGCAGAGGCAGAGTATATAGCAACATCAAGTAATTGTACTCAAGTTTTGTGCATGAAGCAAATGTTGCAGGATATCATAATTGTGTTTAAAGAGCCTATTACAATCTTCTATGATAATTCAAGTGCAATAAACATCTCAAATAATCTGGTGTTGCATTCAAAGACAAAGCACATATCCATCAAGTTTCACTTTTTGAGAGAGAAGGTAAATGAGAATGAAGTCAGATTGGAGTTTGTTTCTTCAAAGGATCAAATTGTGGATATCTTCACTAAGCCTCTACCTAAGGACACTTTTTGAGTATCTCATAGTGAAGCTAGGGGTTATTACCCCTACTATTTAGAATTAAGGTGCAGTAGTGTGCATCAGTCCGGTGGAACTCACAGTCATATTTTGTGATCCAAATTGATGTTAAGGGGATGCTACTCAGGGGAAGTAGTCAGTATGTTAATTCTAGAGGTCAGTTTGGTTTTATCTAAAAAACAAAAAGGGGGAGAGATGATTGCAAATATGTGCCCTTTGACATTGATGTCAAAGGGGGAGAGAAGTCATGTGGAAAATTTGGAAGTAAGTAGTTGCTGGTGAAAGGGGGAGCAGTGAAGAAAGTGGTTGTAGGTGTGATAAGAGAAAGGGGGAAAAGTCCTTGTCTTGATGGTTGAATCAATTTTTTACATCATATGTTGCATCAATGACAAAGGGGGAGATTTTTGCAAATATGTGCCTATAATGTGTTGTCATTGATGTCAACATATCTCTTTGTTAGAGACAGTGAAGACAGTGCAGTTCAGTAAAGTAGATTGCTTTGCATTCCCAGTGAGATGAAGATCAGATTCTGTGGATCAAAGGGTTTAGTAGAGGATTGTCTGAAGTTGTTCTAGTTAAGATTTGAGAGGTTTGCATGGAGGATTGGTGACGTTATGGCCATCTAAGTAGAACCAGGTTTTGCAGTTGTTCAGAGGTAACATAGTGATAGGAATTTGGTCTGAATTTCTCCGCATTGGAATATTATGGTATGTGGTTCTAGAGGTATGTTTGGGATGTTGGTGTGTATCCTCAACTCAAGTGGTTTGTGGTTTGGAGGTCTGCAAGCAATCTTTCTAGTGTGATAGTCATGACAGTTAGTGTTCTTAAGTTCCTGTATGAAGATGTAAGTGATTCTGGTGATTTGAGGTGGTGAGGTTGTTCTTGTTGATTTCATTGTGCTTGTAGAGGTCTCTAGATTAGGTGCCTATTGTGTTGGTGGTCCACATTGAAGATTGAGCTCGTAGTTGAAGATTTATCCTTGGGTGTTGCTGTTATTTCTAGTCTTGGCTGATCAGATGCTTCGTGCATGTTGCAGATGATCTAAGAGAAGTTCTATGGAGCGTGGCATGTTGTTCAAGGAAGATTTGAGTACCAGCTATGTTTAGCCGACAGTGTAGTGTCCACATGTAGCTTTTTGTATTAAGTCAAGTCTTTTTGTAAATGTTTGTAATGTCGACCTTGGAGATTGTTCCAATGGTTGATGATTGTAATGCCGACCTTGATGTTCATTCCAAGGTTGATGTAGTGTATAAATACTTGTAGTTGAGTCATGGAAAAGTAGTCCTTGAGCAAAAATGATAAGATTCTAAGAAAGGTCTAAAGGCAGAGCAGAGAAGAGGAAGAGCAATGATGATACAAAGGTAGCAAAGAAATGGTTGGAGGTAGAGTAGAAGTGTTATGAGCTTCAATGGAACTGAACCCTGGCATGGAGAAGATGTTGTTACTCAATTCAACATTTCAGTGTTAACCATGTGAATGTTTTTGTAGACAGTGAGTCTCTTGGAGCAGTGAGCTCTGGGAAGTGTGTCCGAAGGCAGGCGCCTTCCCATTTTTCTATTCTTTTAACAGAGAATAAATCTTGTGGGTTAACCCCCACTGTGGTTTTTCCCTTAACTAGGTTTCCACGTAAAAATCTTGGTGTTATGTGTGTTGATTGTATTTTTGCTCATGTGTTGTTGTTTCATGCTTTCATGGTTATATCAGTAATCCGTTAATAAGTGGTAAAGATGATTAAGTGCAGCAAAAGATAAATTTTGGTGACAACTGATTTACCCCCCCTTATCAGTTGTCTGCCCTAATTTCAACACCTACATGCATTGAATGGTACAAGTGCACCACAAACACTCAAAGTAAAATTGTTTATATAAAAAAGGTGAAAGGTGACAGTGTTGGTTGATTCAGGAAGTACACACAACTTTATTAATAGAAGATTAACTAATGAGCCCAATTTCATGTATCCAATATCTAATTTTTAGTTCATGATAGTTGATGGGAAACAACTCTCTTGTGGTAGTAAATGACATCATATAAAAATCTTGATGTGAAATTATCAAATAGATTCATAAATTTTCTCTATCCCAGTTGGGGGAGCAAATGTAGTTTTGGGTGTACAATGGCTTAGACAGTTAGGAACAATGACTTTCAATTTTCAAGACTTATCCATGGTTTTTAGTACACGTGGGAAAACTATAAACTTATTAGCTCCACCAAGTCAAATTATTAGCTCCCATAGGATGGATAAACTACTGAAGAAAGGTTATTATAGCACAAGTGTACAACTACATTTTGTACAAGTACAAGATGTGAAAATTCAAGATCAACCAAAGATTCAAGAGATCATTCAACACCATCAACATGCATTTCAAAAACCTAAGGGTCTACCCACAATCAAAGACCATGCTTGTGCCATTGAATTAATACCAAGAAGTATTGTTCATCCTAATAAAATGCTTATTCATCCCCAATGATTATGGTTAACAAGAAGGATGATTCATGGAGAATATTCCCACATTATAGGGAGCTCAACAAGCTCAGTTTTAGTGACAAGTTTCATATATTCCTAGTATTGATGAATTGGTAGATGAATCTAATAATCTAGTTTTCTTTACTAGGTTAGATTTACATTTAGATTATCATCAAATTCAACTAAAGGAAGATGATATAAATAAGACTACATTTAGAACACATGAGGGTCATTATGAATTATTATTTATGTCATTTGGTGTCATTAATATCCAATAAACTTTTCAAAGCCTCATAAATTCAATGTTCCATCTATTTTTTCAAAAATAGTGTTTGTATTCTTTGAGGACATCTTCATCTATAGTAAAACATGGAATGATGAACAATTCATAGAAAAGATTCTAGAGTTACAAAGCATTGAGGGAAACACCTTTTGAAGGGGATGGGAATGTGAGGATCATAGTATGCTATATTCCTAATTAGAATAAGGATAAGCACTTGTGGCATGCTTAACCTTAATAGATGCATTTATTAGTCTTAGTTATTCCTTAAGATAACTCAATTAGGATGAAGGGGTGTGTCCCTGCATAGTTATGCATATAAATAATGAGAGTGACTCTCCTAAACCATCATATCATCTAATATTGAATTCAACTATTATTTTCTGATTATTGGAGGTCACTCCCTTGAAGTGGTTTGCTATTTTCCTGGTTTTTACATTTATTTCTAAGAAATATCATAACAAACTTGAATTAAAATTGACCTTTAGTGCAAGGGTTTAAAATATTTTTAAAGTGTAAGGTGAAAATTTTTATCTAAAGTTTGTGTTAATTTAATCATTTTATTTCAAATATTTTACATCACAAATAAGGCCTTCCAAAATTTGAATTATTATTGAAACATGAGTGGATTCCATTTTGTGAAGTTGCATCAATGTATTATTGGGTTGTCAAATATTAAAAGGCCATTCTATCTCCCAACCACATTGTAGATGTTTGAGAAGAGGACATATGCCAACTAGTATTGTGGATCCACCTCAAGAACACACTTTAGTAGCTATAATTCAAACTACAAATCTTAAATTAGATTGAAATCTTGTTCAGATTGGACCTTTAGATGTATACAAGTTAAATGATAAGGTCACAATACCATAATTTATTGATACACTTATCCGATTCATCAAATATTAAAGCATGTGTTATATGGATGTTTAATATTAGCTCTTAGATATTTATATAAAACAAATGCTAAAAAATAAGTATTCTCATATATCCCTTTCACCAAAGTTCTTGATGCTAATTTTTATCTAGCACATGATGATCTATGTTAAAACATTTCAAAAATCAAGCATTGTCAAAATTGAGTCTCATTTATTAAAATCAAACCATTATACAACCACCAAGCTAGAAAATAACAAAAAAAATAAGATTGACAAATTCCAATCACATTTACATAAAAGGACAAATTACTTCACCCAAGGAAGAAACTAATTTTGCCATGTGTATCTTGTTATATTTGGCTTCAGTAGTAAGTGAGCAATTTAATAACTCTAGTAAAATTTAATTGAACTTTTTTCTATTTGGTTTCTTTTATACCAAGGTTTTTTAATGCAACTATTCTTTTCAATTAGTAAAAATCTAAGTGTGTGTGAACAATAACAATATTTTTAGAAAAGATAAAGCGGTCACATGATATATTTTTATGTGCAATAATGTTCACTTCTAAATTTGAATTAAAACAAGAAACAAATTCAAAATAGACAATTGAATTTAGTTTTCAATATCTATTATATTTCATTGTAGAGATATAGGTACTATAACATGAAATTTAAATCAATGCTTTCTATCAATAAGAACAAAATAAAAATAATACGAAAATACATATACATCCACTACACAACCTTCATAGAGAATGGGATTGGGGGAATCTTTTAGTGAAAAGGGAAGGGGAAGGGGAGGAGGAAGGGGAAGGGGAAGGGGAAGGGGTATAAAAATACTTTATTAACAGATCTTTTCTCGAACACTTTGATCAAGAATGACAATAATGTCATCCATGACTTTAAAACATCTTGTTCTACATTTTTTGTTGAAGCATAATACTCCAATAACAATTGAAAACCCAAGTCCAATGCTCAATCCAATTCCCACCCCCCACCATACATGTTCCTCCCACTCTTGTCCTCTTACATCTTCATTATAAGTGTTGTTTGAAGTAGGAAAAGAGGAACAATTTATGTTTATTTGAATTCCACAAAGATCTCCATTGCTTGAAAATGATCTTTCATCAAATGTTAACAACTAACCTCCTTGTGGTATCCTACCTGAAAAATTATTAGAAGATATGTCCAAGTAACTCAAAAATGTGAGAGATTGTAGTTCTGCAGGAATATTTCCAATAAGATTATTCCTTGAAAGATCAAGTGACTCCAACTGCACAAGATTTCCAAAAGAAGAAGGAATTTTTCCACTGAGATGATCCCTTGACAAATTGAGAATCCTTAGACCAATGAGGAATCCAATTTCTAGAGGAATATTTCTTGAGAAGTTGTTATTTGAGAGATCAAGACACCGAACCAATGCCAAAGATCTCACATACTCTAGAAATTGCCCTTTGTTGTTTATTTCCATTTTATCTAAATAAAGCATGTTTGAGCTTAGATTTGAGTATTGAAGGACTTCTGCACTTTGTGTTTGATTTGCCATTGCTCTCAAGTTTTTTAAGCTACTTGGAATAGCTCCAGACAAATTATTACTTGATAAAATCAATACTTGAAGATTTTGTAATTTTGTTAACTACAATGGTATTCCACCTTCTAATTTATTAGATCTCAATACCAAAATTCGAAGACCAAATAACTTCCCTATCCAATTTGGGATGGTTCCTTCCATGTTATTATATCCCAAATCTAGAATCTCCAAAGAAGTACAATTTTTAAGTGATGATGGAATTGGCCCTTGTAGTCTATTACTTCCCAACTTTAGTGTTTGAAGACAAACCATGTTGCTAATCTCACCTTCCAGATTATTTTTTTCTAGATTTAACACCTTTAATGTTGAGGAACAATTTCCAAAACTTGCAAAAATATTCCCTGTAAGCTTGTTATTTGACACATCTAGAACCTCCAAGTTATGCCCTTCACAAATAGAATGTGGAAAGGCACCACTGATATGATTATTTGCAAGTGACAAATAACTGAGTTGACTCTGGCCATATTTGTCAATGTTTGTTGGAATGATGCCATCAAATTGATTCTCGGACATGTCCAAGAATTCCACATTTGGATGAGGTTCAATAATATTCCCTTGTAACTTGTTTTTATGTAAGTCAATATTGTAAGCAATAAACTTACTGAACTTAGACGACAAAGGCCTTCCTCCAAATTGATTACATGAGAGATTGAGTGCGCCAAAGGGTGTATGGTCCCACAACCAATCTGGAATATTTCCGCCGAGAAAATTGTTGGACAAGTCCAGGTCTATTATGGTGTATTGAGTGGATATGAAAGCTGGGAAATCACCATCCATATTACAAGAACTCAAGTGCAAAGATTGAAGCTGGAATTTAGGGATCCAAGAGACTTCAACTTTTACTTTCAAAAAATTGTTAGAAAGGTCCAATGCAATAAGCTTTGTCAAATTTTCTACTTGAGAGAACAAGAATGTGCCATTCAAAGAATTATTACTAACATCAAGCCGAGTCAAAGATGAGAGGTTACCAAAAGTAGATGGCAAGCTTCCATTTAATTGGTTTGACTTGAGGGAAAGATATGAAAGCTTTGATAATCCACCTAAAGAGCTCCATGGAATGCTGCCTGTTAGTGAGTTTTCAGAAAGATCCAACACTTGAAGTTGTGAGAGATTTCCAATAGAATTTGGAAGACTGCCTCTTAGTGAGTTTTCAGAAAGAGACAACTCTTGAAGTTGTGAGAGATTTCCAATAGAATTTGGAAGACTGCCTCTAAGTGAGTTGCCAGAAAGATACAACCCTTGAAGTTGTGAGAGATTTCCAATAGAATTTGGAAGACTGCCTTCAATATTGTTATTGGAAAGAAATAAGCGAGTCAACAAAGACATATTTCCAATAGAATTTGGAATCAACCCTCCCACATTTGGATCTACAATATTAAGGATGCTGAGCTGGAAAGCGTGTTGCATAATGGAAGAGAGGTTGACTTTGAGATCTCCGTTGTAGAACAAGAGAAGGTCCCTCAAACGTGGAAGGCTTAAAACAGCAGAAGGGATGGAACCATGGAAATCGCATTCAAAGAGCTCAAGGGAAACCAAAGATGTAAGATTTGAAATCCAGATGGGAAATGGCTGCTGCTGAGTAAGAGTAAAGTAATTGCCAACAAGGTGGAGATGGGAGAGGGAGGTGAGGTTTAGAAGAGGAGAGAGAAGTGTACCTGGCAGCTCAGACATGTAAAGTGATGTAAGATTGGCGAGGGACGCAACATTCTCTGCCACATCAATTGTCATATTCACATAGGCCAGTCCAAGGTACTCCAACCCTCGCAAATTTTGTATCCACGAGCTCGACTGCCTCATCTCCAGATCAGAATTGCCGGAGATGTCCAGAAATTTCAAGCCAGTCATGTTGCCAATCTCACTTGGAATTGGGCCGCTGAGATCAGAATTGTAGGAAATGTCCAGAAATTCCAAGGTAGACATGTTGCCAATCTCACTTGGAATTCGGCCGGTAAGACGACAGCCACTCAAGCTCAAGTGTGTCAATCTTTTGAGGCTCGGAAGATGTGAAGGGATGGAAAGAGGGGACAAGTCAATATAACTGAGGTCGAGGTACTCCAAATGCTGCAGTTGGAATAAAGCAGGGAATATTTGGCTGCTTGAATTCCTAACACCGACAGAGTAAGAGAGTAGTAAGAGAGTAAAAGAGTAGTAATCCTCATTAACTAGACGAACCACGTGGCCAGTGTGGCTGTGGCAGGTGATTCCCTTCCAAGAGCAGCAGTATAAGCCTTTCCATGATACCAAGCGGTCAAGTGGATCTCTCAGGTGTTGTTTGAAGCGGATGAGGGCACTTCTTTCGTGAGGAGGACATCCCCACCAGCAGCAGCACGTGCCCACCATGGCCAACAACACCACCACCCAAAACAATCCTTTTCCCATCTTCAGACAGACCCTCTCAATACTGATAATATTAATACTTAGCACATTCCCACTTCCCAAATGACGCTTCTACTTGATGGAATGGGCTGAAAGTTGAGGTATATTTATAGGAGCTACAAACCTTCTCAGTTGGGTTCATAAAATTTTCAAGGGCAACCAAAGTCTTCATAGCGAAAAATGTAGTGAAACTTCTGAATTGGTAATTTTCAAAGTCCTTGTGATGGGAGCGTGGCTGCAGAAACATGAGTCATTCTTATCTCTACCTCTCGAGTCTCAGCCACCCAAGTGGACCAAAAATATCTGCAACCAGACAATCACGGGAAGTAGTCTACGCAACCTGGACGGTGGAAAAGTTATCTGACAAAAGTAGTTGTAAAGCTCTTCAGAAGCGTGAGATGGCATACATTACTTCTCGTGAATGTATTTGACCGGGACCGAATCGAATCCCGCCGAGGGTTCAGTGGCCGTGGGACCGTGGGATGATAGATGGGGCCGGGGTAATTTATAACTGTCATTATCCATCTATTTTGAATGGTATGTATGAGTAAATTTTTATTTTTATTTATTGGTGTGGATAGAAATAAGAAATATTGACAAAAATAGTTACTCCAACAATTTATTGTAAGTTGTAGTCTTGAATATAGAAAGATGTTAAAGAAATGAGAAAGATTGACAACTATAGATTTAGATTTTTAACGACCCTTCTTTGATTTTTTTAATAGAATAGAAAATAATGAGACACTATACTTCAAATAAACTACATTATTCTCAATTTAATATTGTTAAAAAGAACATATCTACATATTTATAAGAATAATACTTTAAAAATACATCTTATTCATTATTGAAAATGTTTATGTTTGTTTAAATAATTAATATATTAAGAATTTGTTTTTTTTAAATGAAAATTTTTATATCAAATTCAAATAGTTTATATATTATGGACTGATTTTTTTTCAGTTATCTATCTACCAATTCATTTATATAATTCATTATAATTAGCCCATAGACTTTTATATGTGAGCATTATAGTGCTCGGAATTGTCTCACGCCATAAAAAAAAATTAGGCCAATTTTTTTTTTAACGCTGTCAGTTGTTCTTATGAACGTATTCCTTGAACCTCCTATAAGTGCAAGTGTTAGTTAATATAACTTTTATATGTGAACATTATAGTACTGAGAATTGTCTCATGCCGTAAAAAACACTCGGGACGGAAAATTTTCAACTCGTCGATTGTTCTTATCTGCGTATTCCTTGAGCCTCCTATGGTTGCAAGTGCTAATTTATAAATTGTGTCAGAAGTTATGCTAGAAATATTGTAATGACATGCCAAATTATTTAAAATTTGATAATAAACATCATATTGAGACTTGTAGTTTCCGAAGTCTTGTTCAAAGTCAGTAATAATTTTCAAAGTCTTTCGAAAGTCTAGAAAATATAGAGAAGGTAGGCAGTAATAATTTTCAAGGTCTTTTGCAAGAGTGGAAAATTTAGATTAATAATTTATAACTGTCATAATCCATTTTGAATAGTATATACGATTGAATTTTTTTTTATTCATTGATATGGAAAGAATAAGAAAGATTGAAGATGCAGTCTTGAGTATGGAAAGATGTTAAAGAAATGAGAAAGATTGACAAATATTGATTTAGATTTTTACAAAATATTCTTTAAAATTCTTTTTAAATAATTCTTTATGAACACTAATATTTTTTTAATAATTTCCTATGTTTTAGAGAAAACTAATTTCAAGAAAGATTAATCTTTTTTAATAATTTCCTTTTCTTCTAGGAAATAATAATCTTTTTTAATAATTCCCCAAAGAAGACTAGTAAACTCAACTAATAATTGTGTGTAAATTGAATGTTTACATATAATATATTTTACCATTGCTTTTATAAAATAGAAAATAATTAAACTATATATCATATAAAAAAGTTATATTTTTCTTAATTTCATATTCTTAAAAAGAACATATCTACAAATTTATAAGATTTATATTTTAAAAAGACATCATATTCATTAGGGAAAATGTTTAAATTTATTTAAATAATTGATATATTAAGAATTTAGTTTTTTTAATGGAAGATTTTATATCAAATTCAAATAGCTTATATATTATGTGATAATAATTTTTTCGAATTATCTATCTAGATATTTGTATTAATCATTATAATGTATATATTTTGTTTTTTTTTAATTATTACTTCAAGAGTTATGAGAGGTGTAGCTATGTAGTAGCAATGGGTAGATTGTAATGGCATGACCCCTTACCTTAAATTTGATAGCCATTTACATGTCAAATTATTTGTTATTTAATAATAAACATAATATTAATGATAGTTTATTAAGTATAAATAAATAAAAAAGCACATTGGTAACTAGAATAAAATATATTGATTTAATTATTTTATAATTGATTGCATGGATTGTATTATTTATTTTATTACTATTGTAAAATAAAATAACTCAAGTAAATGCTAAAATAAATAATTTGTTTTCATTTAATTTATTTCAAAATTATTAAAAATAACATAGCTCTTCAATTAAAAATAAAGTAAATAATGTTTAAAATAAAGTAAATAATGTTTAAATAAAATAGTTCTTAAATAAATGTTAAAGCAAATAGTTCTTAGATAATTATAATTTTAGGACATGTAATTTACAACTATCATAATCCATTTTGAATTTGCTCAATTTTATTTTTTATTCATTGATATGGAAATAAATAAGAAAGATTGACAAACATAGCTATTCCAACACATTATTGCAAGTTGTAGTCTTAAGCATGAAAAGATGTTAAGAAACAAGAAAGATTGACAATTATTGATTTAGATGTTTAATAACCCTTCTTTGATTTTTAACAATCCTTGACAATTATTTCAAGTCTTGAGCATAGAAAGATAAAGAAATGAGAAAGATTGACAATTATTGATTTAGATGTTTAACAACCCTCCTTTGATTTTTAACAATCCTTGACAATTATTTCAAATCTTGAGCATAAAAGGATAAAGAAATGAGAAAGATTGACAATTATTGATTTAGATGTTTAACAACCCTTCTTTGATTTTTAACAATTCTTGACACTTATTTCAAGTCTTGAGCATAGAAAGATAAAAAAATGAGAAATATTGACAATTATTGATTTAGATGTTTAACGACTCTTCTTTGATTTTTAACAATCCTTGAAAATTATTTCAAGTCTTGAGCATAGAAAGATAAGGAAATGAGAAAGATGAACAATTATTGATTTAGGTTTTTGACCACTCTTCTTTGATCAATTACTGATAGTTATTGTTGAAAATATTTAAATTTATTTAAAAAAATGATATATTAAGAATTTGGTTTTTTTTAAATGAAAGATTTTTAGATCAAATTCAAATAATTTGGCCAATAGACCATTCTATATATGTACACATCTTGTAACCGCTAAAAATTTGATAGTCATTTTAAAAAAAATGGTTTGTCCAAAATCTTTTAAAAAATTGGTTGAATAAGTGTTAAAAACAACAACTAAAAAATAGCAAATAGAAGGAGAAGACCCAAAAATAGACAATGGAAGGAGACATCGTGCAAGAAAGGCTAGCTGTAGGGAAATAAATCAGAGAATGAAATGCCACAAGCAAGATGATTCTTGTAAAGACCTAGACATATCTTAGAACAAAAGGAAGGGTGATGGGTTACAGGAGCCTCTAAATCATTTATCAATGAGCTCTGCTGCTGCCATGGATAATAATAGTGATGATACCCAAAAGGGCAGGTTTGAGGATGATGATGACTTGCCACCACCAACTATCCGACGTCCTTGGAAATTGAAACTTCATGGGAAGGTGATTGTTTTGATGAATATGAAATTTGTGTATCTTACATATGTGGTTTTGAGTTTGAATGTTTTCTTGACATTTCCCTTGAATTTAGTTTCATCCTTGGGAAGAATTGAATCCCAATGACTTAACAGCAGTTCCTCGCAAGCTATGAACAGGTTTTGCTAAAACTCATCCAATTTTGGTCATAGGTTTTAATCTGTTTGACAATGTTTTTGTTGCTTGGACATAATTCACCAGCAATTGTGTTTCCAATTGAAACACCTATGACAAAATGTCAACAAGAATCTACATCGCATATGCATGTAGCTGATATTTTAAAGCAACACCTTCAAAATGATGCTACTACAATGTCTGCTCCATTTAGTTCTAATGTAGTTGTTACAACTTACTTCTGGTTGGAAGAAGGTCAGTATCCAATATTTTATTTCATAATGTATTTGCAGAAGTATGAGTGTATTTCTCTTCAGTTGTGTCTCAAGGTTTCAGTGCCTTGGGATTCCTTTATTGCAGAAGCTTGACAATTTGAACCCTCCAACTGTAAATATGGTGAAGGTCTACACCAATCACTTTAATGGAGAGCTCAAATATTGTGAGATGGAATTTATTTAATGACTTTAATGGAGAGCTCAAATATTGTTGGATGGAATTTATTTAATGACTTTAATGGAGAGCTCAAATATTGTTGGATGCAATTTATTTTATGGTGATTCTAAACCATGCACTATTATATGCAAACATCCTCCTCAAAAGTATCTAAAGTAAAAGTAGAGGTTGCAGAAACTCTATATGATCTTGCAAGAATGTTTGTAGCTGAAACAGTTTATCCAGAAAAAATCTAAAAAAATCTAAGCTAGGCTTATTAGCAGCAAAATCAGGATCAGCAAGTAGTTCTACAGAACCTGATAGGATGCAAAGCCCTAGAGCAGTAACTGCTGATGTGGCTTTCCCATCCTCCCCCCTTGCCTAGAGCCAACTGGAAGGTATTGTTTTACTGTTCATTTGCCAGAATCTTAAAGTTTGGCCAAGAGGTCATGTCTGAAGGATTCCCATATTAGCAATTTTCTTCTACAGTTGCAGTTATGAAGAAGAAGCATCCATGAATGAGTTTGGAAACAAAGGATGAGGAGCCTATGTTACTAGAAATAATGATAACAGAAGGTAGCAATCCACCATCAATTGACATCCGAAGCACAACTAACCCATCAGAAAAGCTCACTATTTCAAACCACTCTACTTATATATCATCCATTTCAATGGTCAAACAATCAATAGCAATTTTACACCTCATTCACAATAAAAAGTGTTAAATATTTGTCCTATTTTTATTGGCCAAAATTAACCTTTGACTGTTGAAGTGGATGATATTTAAGAACAACCATTTCAAGCTCGGCTGTACCAATCAATGTGCCCAATAAGGGTACTGAACTCAAAGAAAACCTGGAATATAAAAGGGAAGTTGTACAAAAACCAGAGCTTGAGAATAGGCAAGTTATATCCATCTTACACTTTTAGATCTCCTCAAAATGGAGGTAGACAAAAGGAAATTTGCGATATTCCTTAAACGATGTCCATTTCATTATTCACTTCTATTTCTTACAAACATTTTATGGTGTCATGCATTTTTTCAATTATCCAATTGAAAAACTCTGAAAGATTAGTAGCTACTATGGAATTTTTTGTGATAAGTGAATGGTTATCAAATGTCTATCATTTGAAATGAACCTCCCAAAGAATGGGCTAGTTCCTTTTCAGCTTAACCTGATATCAACAAACTTTGTTGGATTCAATGCTCGACCTAATCCAACATTCCTCAACTCTATTTCTCCATACACTCTTCCTTTAATAAAATATGTAACAACCTCTAATGTAAGGTCAAATTAAAAAAAACAATGTTTAAGATAGATTATAACTCTTGAGCTATGAAATGATTAGTGTTAGTGAAAGAAAGAAAAGTAACGATCACTCTCATATTTGTATTAAAAGAAAAATGACTTGTTATTTAAAGTTACATTTTCTATATTGTATTGTCTCTTTTACTTGTTAAAACTTTGAAATTGATAAGGCAATTTAATAGGAAAAAAAGGAATGTAATCATTATTTATATTTTTGGTTTTCATTGGACATTGTTTATATTTTAGATTTTTCTACATAGTTACAATTTACAATAAGAATTAATGAAGAATAAGTATTGTTGTAAATCTTCCTCTTAATGGTTTTCACTTTATTTTTTCAATGGTCTTATTGTATTTAGGAAAACAAATTATTCATGCAAGGCAGATAATGAGATTATGGGTGATATTATTATATATGTTTTAATGTATTTATTAAGAAATTATAAATCTTATACCAATAAAGAACTTTTTAACAATTTACTATGTATTAATAGTAACATTAGTTTTTTTACGGTCATTAAGATGATATATAATACTTTTATTTTAAATTAAATTAAGTATTTAGTTTTTATATTAACATTTTAAAATCACACTCAACAATCCCACTTAGTGCTTAAATTTGATGGTCGTATGGCCGTATTTGGCTATTTTTGCTGTAAAATACAATCAAAATTTTAACAAGATTGTATCACATGAAAAGGTAGATTTTAGATAGAACGTCAAAATTTCTATAGAGTTATTCTGATATATGTATTTAGTTTATATATAATTTTTTTAGAATAAAAATATGTCTTAATATTCAAAGGGCAAGATTGAATAGATAACCATCATGAAAAATTTGCTTGACATGCAAGGTTGACCATCAATTTTAGGCCCTGATCCCACTCTGTGTGAATTTTACCACATAACTTTGTCATTCACAATTTATTTCTATTTTTGAAGTGATAAGTAAGCATTAAGCAATGTGGAAGGTAGTTGAAAACTATGTGACATAAAGTTTGTATGTAAAGTAGGAAAAAAATAATTCTTAAGATTGTGAAAGATTACTAAAATATTGATATTAAATGCTAAAGTTTATGTGATTAACTAACAATCTATTTTCAATTTTTTGTTATAGGGCATTAGGAAGTTGTAGATCCTCATACTAGAATTACATAGGTTTAAGTGATAGAATATTTATAATTTAAAAAATGGAAAATAGAAAGTATCTAGATAGGGTTTCCATTGTACCTTTATATAGTTCTTGTGTGTTTTTAATTGACCCACAATTTAGAAACAATTCTAGTCCCTAAATTTCTATGTATTTAACGATCATACTATATACATGACTGTGACAAAAGATAACAATGCATACTCTCTCAAAGTGTTACTTATATTGGATCTTGCAAGATGTTGTATTGCTAAAGTAATAGGTTATGGGAGAAAAATTATATATTAATATTATATACAAGAAAAATCATAACTAATATTAAGTTATAATATTTAAGTATGTTATCCCTTAGAGCATCAAGCTCACCTTTCAAGGCCTGGTGCAGTTATGTTCTCAATGCTATGATTCCCTAACCTTGCTATCCTTAGTGGTTTCTTGGACAAGAGCATTCCTAATTCAAGTCATCTAACAAAACAAGATAACTCAAATAAACATACACACATACCACACAAAGTGAATACCAAAATTAATTTTTAAACACACACACAATACCTAAATTAACTTCCCCCCGACACACACAAAATTTAAATAGAAAAAATGAACATACCAATGTTCAAACACAAGTGATTCATACAAAGTTAGTACAAACATGCATGAATACTTAAGTTCAAATGTTTCAAAGTAGTCCAAACACACACACCACATAAAGTGATTGCCAAAATTAATTTCAGATGCAAATTTAGACAAAATGAACATCAAAATTAAAACACACACTTCAAACAAAAAGTGATCACATGCCAAAGTTCAAACATGCTTCTTGCACAAAGTTAGTTTAACCACATATGAAGTATACACTTGATTTCAAATATATCAAAGTGCAAACACACACAAAGTGAATTTCAACGTTAAAATACAATCTTCACACAAATTTAGTTCATTCACTTCACAAATAGTTTGTTCAAACACACACTTCATAATTATACAAAGAAAACTATAAAGTTTAAACATGCCAAAGTTCAAACAAGCACATAAAGTGAATGCCAATGTTAGTACACTCTTCACACAAAGTGAGTGTGAAATTTCACACACACAAAGTGAATGCCAAAGTTAAAACACACTCTTCACACAAAGTTAGTTCAATCATTTCACATATAGTTTGTTCAAAAAACACACTGCATACATATATAAGGTAAACACTAAAGTTCAAAGAAGCCTTGAAGTTTAAGCATGCAATGAATGCCAAGTTAGTACACTCTACATTGAATGTGAAAGTTCACACACACAATAAGAATGAATGCCAAAGCTAATTCAAGTACGCAAGCACACACTCACACAAAATGTATGGAATACACAAACACATACACATAATAAATTCCAAAGTTCATTTGTACACTCCACACAAAATAATAGCTGAGTTTCACTTGTACACTCCACACAAAAAAGAATGTCAAATCTTTCAATTTCATTCCACACAAGTGAATATACAATTTTCTTCATATACTCCATGAAAAGTGATAGTTGAAGTTCATTCATAGACCAAAAAATCTATGTCAAAGTTCAAGATCACACACACACAACAAATGCCAAAGTTAGTTCAAACACACATACCACACAAAGTGAATATAAAAATTAATTTTTAAATACACACACAATTTACATTAAAAAAGTGAATATACCAATGTTCAAACATAAACATTCACATAAAGTTAGTACAAACATGCATGAACACTTAGTTCAAACATGTCAAAGTACAAACATACACATAAAGTGAGTGTCAAAGTTATAAAACATGGTAAAGTCCAAACACACACACCACACAAAGTGAATGTAAAAATTAAATTTCAGATGCATAAGTCACGAAAAAAAAATGTCAAAGTTAAAACACATACTCCACACATAGAAAGTGATCATGAGCCAAATTTCAAGCATGCTTCATGCACAAAGTTAGTTCAATCACATATGAAGTAAAAACTCAATTTCAAATATGTCAAAGTGCAAACATACACAAAGTGAATGCCAACGTTAAAAAACACTCTTCACACAAAGTTATTTCAATCACTTCACACATAGTTTGTTCAAAAAATACTTCATACATATACAAAGTAAACTACAAAGTTCAAACATAGCAAAGTTCAAATAAGCACATAAAGCACAAATGCCCATGTTAGTACACTCTTCACAAAAAGTGAATGTAAAAGTTCACACATGCAAAGTGAATTCTAAAGTTAAAACACACTCTTCACACAAAGTTAGTTCAATCATTTAACACATAGTTTGTTCAAAAACACACACTTCATACATATATAACGTAAAAACTAAAGTTCAAACATACCAAAGTTCAAGCATGCAATGAATGCCAAGTTAGTACACTCTACACAATGAATGTGAAATTTAGTTCAAACACACATACCATACAAAGTGAATACCAAAATTATTTTTTAAACACACACAATTTACATTGAAAAAGCGAATATACCAATGTTAAAACATAAATCATTCACACAAAGTTAGTTCAAAAATGCATGAACACTTAAGTTCAAACACGTCAAAGTACAAACACAAACCACACAAAGTGAATGCCAAAATTAAATTTCAGACGCACAATTCACACAAAATGAATTTCAAAATTAAAACACACACTTCACACATAAAAGTGATCACATGCCAAAGTTTAAACATGATTCATGCAGAAAGTTAGTTCAACCACATATGAAGTAAACACTCGATTTCAAATATGTCAAATTGCATTGAACACACACAAAGTGGATACCAATGTTAAAACACAACACAAATTTAGTTCAATCACTTCACACATAGTTTTTTTAAACACACAATTCATACATATACAAAGTAAACTATAAAGTTCAAACAAGCACATAAAGTGAATGCTAGTGTTAGTACACTCTTCACACAAACTTAGTTCAATCATTTCACACATAGTTTGTTCAAAAACACACACTTCATACATATACAAGGTAAACACTAAAGTTCAAACATACCAAAGTTCAAGCATGCAATGAATGCCAAGTTAGTACACTCTACATAGTGAATGTGGAAATTCACATACACACACACAGAATAAGAAGATTAAATCTAAGTGAAAGGTAAAATTCAAATACACTTCATATAAAGTGAATGACAAAGTTAGTTCAAACAATCACACACATAGAAAGTGAATGCTAAATTTCAAACACACACTTCACACACGCACAAAAGTAAACATAATTCAACATACCAATTTTCAATTCACACTAATTCAATGTAAAAGTTTAAACTTACCTAAACACACAAATAGTAAATAGACCTAATATGTGAATGAAAAAGGTAGTTCACTCACATTTCACACAAAAAATATGAATCCACAATTAACTCAAACAAATTAAGGGGATGTCAAAGTTCAAACATATGCTTCACATAAGGAAAGTGGATGCCAACACACAAACAATAAGTGGCTCA
Source organism: Cunninghamia lanceolata (assembly GCA_027924645.1). Classification (NCBI taxonomy): domain Eukaryota; kingdom Viridiplantae; phylum Streptophyta; class Pinopsida; order Cupressales; family Cupressaceae; genus Cunninghamia; species Cunninghamia lanceolata. Next base: position 1,972,137 of record BSBN01000070.1, read on the forward strand.
AATCCAAGTGAATGTCAAAGTTAGTTCACACACACACACATGCGCGCGCATGCGCGCGCACTTTGAAGTGAACATGAAAGTTAGTTCATACATATTTCACACACACAAAATGAATGCCAAAAGCTCACTCAAATAATAAAGAGATGTTAAAATTCAAATGCACACTTCACAAGCACATATTTATAATTCAGATGCAAATAATAAAGAGATTAAAATTTTTTAAATTTATTTAAATAATTGACATATTTAGAATTTAGTTTTTTAATCAAAGATTTTATATTAAATTCAAATAGCATATCTAATGTGATAATATTTTTTTTAATTGTCTATCTATCTATTTATATTATTCATTATAATATATAAATTATGTTTTTTTAATTATTACTTCAAGAGTTATACTCATAGATGTAATTAAATAGTGGCAATGGGCGGGTTGTAATGGCATGACCACTTAATTTAAATTTGACAACCATTTACATGTCAAATTATAAATATTTAATGATAACAATAATATTAATGATAGTTTATTAAGTAACAAAAAAATTAAGAAAGCACAATAAAAATGATCAGTAAGTGGAACAAAATATATTGATTTAATTAATTTATAATTATTTGCATGCATTGTATTATTTATTTTATTACTATAGAAATATAAGGTGTGATTAGTAGGTATAATAGGAATGTAAGGGGAAAGGTATAGTAGGAGGAATAAATGTAGGGTGTAAGTGAGTGTTTGTGAAGTTGTCATGAACCATTCAAAGAAAAAACAAACAAATAGTCTTGGATTTCAAAGATTAAGGAAGGAAAGTGTTTAGGGAATGGTGAGATGAAGGAATGGAGGGATATGGTAAGTAGGAAAAGTCATTCTGATGCAGGAGCATCCCAGGTGAATGACCAATTGGCATCACCCAAAAAGATTTCCAGTTATTTCTTTCAACTTTGGTTTGCTTGGGTCTATCTTGGCATCTCTCAGCCTTGGGGTGTAGGTAAAATGACAAGATTTGATCAAATTGAGTTTTTTTCGTACTTTGACTTCGACACTCCATAGGCCGTTTTGTGAAATTTATTCCCAAAGATCTGTAAGAGCTAGAGTGGAATCCTTTTATAGGGGCATTCTTGGAGGTACCATCTCGAAAGTACAAAAATAATTGAAGTCATATCTCTCACGGTTTGAGAGAAATTAATGTCATAAATTGGTGTCATTAATGTCAAAATTGTGTCGTAGGTTTACGGAAAATTTAAATTTCAAAATTTATGAGGGTTGGAGTGAAACCCATTTGCAGAGGACTTGAGGGGGTCATAACACACCTTTGGACAATTTTTTGGACAAAATGGAGAACTTTCAATTTTCACCTTTCCGGCACTCAGTTGCGCACTTCCAAAGGACCAATTTGATCAATTTATCTTGGCAAGGAATATATTATGGTTTTATTGCAGATTTAATAATTATTATCATGCTAAGGAGGAGGCCTTAGAAAAGGCAAAAGGAGGCACCTAACTTAGAACAAAACATCTGTAATTACTCTTCACATTCCTCTTTATTTACATTTGATTTATTATTTTTATAGAGAGGAAGGGCAGATGGAACGCCTCTATTTGAGGTTGAATCTGCATGATATATTGAAAGTGCCAAATGAGAGAGGAGGCAGCTGTAGGAATGAGTAATCAACTACAAGAATAAGTAAATAAAATACCAAAGTATTGTAGAGTTTTTGCTGCCAGAAAGAATTGGAGAAAAGCACATGAATGGAGGAGGCCACTCAAGGAATTAGAGATAGAGAAAGCCTCAAGTGAGGAGCACTTGATTTAAACAATTGTTTTGTTTCGTTGCAAAAATAGGAGAATAGAATAAGTGCCTGAATGATAGGAAAATACAAAGGAATTCAGAGAGAAATACCAACATATGGCAGAGAAGTGTGACTACAGAAATTTGGAAGACATGAATGAGTGTAAAATAGAGGAATTAGTTTTGTTGCAGTAGTGAATAGGTACAGTAAATGAAGAGGATCAATGGAGATCTTAGAGTGAAGGATTTGAGCAAGGACAAGCATGATGTGAGTTGGAACACCACTCATTTGCAATTGTTGTATATTAGATTATATATTTGAACATTTGAGTTATTTCCTGGAAGAATAAAATTTGAAGTGTCATATGCTTGGAATGGAATGATTTCCTATAGATTGTGTGATAGTAATAAATAAATGAAATGTGAATGTGAATACACCCTATTTCTGTAGCTACTATAGCAAAATCAATTTGATTTGAGCTAAGGTTGCAGCAGAGGATATCTGCTAGTGAGTGGGAATTTGTTCATATTGTGAAATTGATTGTTTTTGTAAGAGGGGAGTACCCTCTTGCATAAAATGGTATCAGAGCCACAAGATCTTGAGAGTGCAGAGTATGCACCAGGACTTGTAGGTGAAGAGGAGTGAAGAGTGGTGAAGAGTGAAGCGATGAAGCCATGAGAGAGAGAGATAGTTGAATCTGTGAGAATCATTTTGGCTGTCCTCCAATAGAGATGAAGATGGGTAGAAGGTGTATAGACTTCTTCCACTAAGAGGAAGTGGGTAGAAGAGGTCTTGGAGAGGTGCTTCTTCCAGCATCTTGTTGGGTAGAGGATAGTGGTGAGAGTTTAGTTATAGGGTAATGTAAAAGATTGCAGCAGTGAGTAGGATGAAGATACATGTGTGGAAGCCAATCATATGGATGGCTAGAGAAGGTACAAGAGGAAGGGATTCCTTATAGCTCGATACTAGAAAAGATTGAGAGGATTGATAGGTTGTTGGAGCAATGTGAATAAATGGAAGCTAGGTAGCATAATGAAGGTAAAAAGGAAGAGATTGCAATGAAGACTTTTCATGAAAGTGTCATGAAAGAGAAAGATGAAAAGAAGAAAGAAGAAGAGGAGATCCTTGTGCAAAAGAATCGAAAGGGAAGAGAAGAATACAACTGAGGTTTCAAAGATGAAGAAGAAGAGTTGCAGCCCTTTGGTAGAAGGGGCATGGGAAGAACATATGGGAGCAGCCCATACATTCTAAAAGGAAAGAAAACTAGAAAGAGAAGAGACAAGGAGAGAAGAGAGTGGAAAAAGAAAGAACATCCAACTATAGCATGCCAATTTGAAGGTAGAAAAGATGTGGAATATGAATTGTAGCAGAGAAGGATCCATGGAAGGGCATGACCTATGTGGGACAACGATGTGGATAAGAGGTAATTCATGAAGAAATGAGAAGAGTGGAGGCTTTAGAGTTTGTAGCAAATGTATGTCTTTTGAAATACATAGAATAAGAAGATAAAATTGATGTAGTAGCAACAACAATAGATCCTTTAGAGGAACAAAAATAGAAGCAGGAGGACACAAACTTGTAGTTGAGGAGCAAAAAGTTGCAATAGATGTAAATGCATAAATCACAAAGTTGGAAGGCCCCAAGTTTGACAAACAAGTGGAAGAAGAAGAGAATGATCTCCTATGGAAAGAGGAGATAGAGAAACTAAATCAGATGCTTGAAGGAGATTGGATAGGAGACCATGAAGAGATGAACAATGTAGCAAAAAATGAAGGCAAAGAAATTGGGATAGTGAAAAGAAATGAGGTACAATTTGATAATTTTAAGTTTGATTTGTTTCAAATGATGAATCTAGTAGAGCATAAAGGAAAATAAGAAAAGAGTAGATGCATGGAAGCTTTCCATTTTCATGAGGATGTTGTAGACTTGATTATGGAAGAGGGGTATAATTTGTTTGAAGAAGGAAGTGAAAAGATGGAAGAATTGTTTAGCTTGAGTGAGCACTTGATGAAGATGAATGGGGCAGCTGAGAGTGATGCCATGATAGAAAGAAATGGAGAGGTAACTTTTGGTTTTTTTTGAATTGTATGAAGAATAAATTGATGGGGATTTGTTTGTTGTTGAGATGGACAATAAGTTGCAAATAGATGGGAAGAAAATAAATGGAGATGCCAATTTGTATGCATCATGTTTGTGTGAAGAAGTTGTAGAAGATACTACAGTTGGGAAATTTGGTATAGTAGTTGATGATATGGGAATAGATGGGGTAAATGAAAACCTCATAGAAAAAGATGAGTGGATGAAAGTTGCAATGGATAGTGATGATGGAAATACTACAACAAAGAAGAAAGAGGTAAGTTTTTTTGCATTTTGTGATGATATTGTTTTGCATTCATTTGTAATGTTGAGGGTTGACAAGTATGGAGAAGAGCACATGGAAATTGTTGATTTCCCTGAAGATGTAGGGGCAGATTTGTATGTATATGATGTAGATTGTGATGTGTATGATGAGGGAATTTGGTGGAGGTGGTCAGATTGTGGTGGGTCAAAACCCACGAAAGAGAAGAAGAGTATTGAGTTTGTTTGGTGGAGGTGGTTGGTTGATGATGGTGGGTTGGATCCCACAAAGGAGGATAGGAATGGAGAGAATCATTGGATGAGGAGGACGGTGCATGGCTGATGTAAATCCATGAGAGTAAGGAGGAAAAGAGTGCAGGTTTGTTGGAGGAGTGTGAAGCTTGTTCTGGCGAGATGCTAGAAAAGGAGGGAAAAAATCATTTTTGTACACATGTTTAAGTGATGGAGTTCATTGTAGATTACTTGCAATATGAAAGAATGGTCCTACCATTCAACTCCACGTTTGTGAGTGTATGCTCACAAACTTCCTACCCAGTGTGTCTGATGCAGGAGCATCTCGGGCAAATGAGCAATTAGCATCACTCAAAAAGATTTCCAATTATTTCTTTCAATTTTTGTTTTCTTAGGTCTATTTTGGCATCTCTCAGCCTTGGGGGTGTAGGTAAAATAATCAGATTTGATCAAATTGAGTTTTTGTCGTACTTTGACTTCGACACTCTACAAGTAGTTTTGTGAAATTTATTCCTAAATATTCGTAAGAGCTAGAGTAGAATCCTTTTACAAGGGCATTCTTGGAGGTACCATATTGAAAGTTCAAAAAGAATTGAAGTCGTATTTCTCACGGTTTGAGAGAAATTAATGTCAGAAATTGGTGTCATTAATGTCAAAAGTGTGTCATCGATTTACAGAAAGTTTAAAATTTCAAAATTTATGAGGGCTAGAGAGAAATATTTTTCCAGAGGACTTAAGGGGGTCTTAACACACCTTTGGACAAATTTTTGGACAAAACAGCTCAGAACGTTCAATTTTCACCTTTTCGGCACTCAGTTGTGCACTTCTAAAGCACTAATTTGATCAAGTTATCTTGGCAAGGAATATATTATGGTTTTATTACATATTTAATAATGATTATCATGCTAAAGAGGAGGCCTTAGAAAAGGCAAAAGGAGATGCCTAACTTAGAACAAAACATTTTTAATTTAAGAAATTTTAAATCAATGTTTGAGAGGCATTGAAAATTACTTTTCACATTCCTCTTTATTTACATTTGATTTATTATTTTTATAGAGAGGAAGGGCAGATGAAATGCCTCTATTTGAGGTTTAAGCTGCATGATATATTGAAAGTGCCAAATGAGAGAGGAGGCAGTTGTGGGAATGAGTAATCAACTACAGGAATAAGTACAAAAAATACCAAAGTATTGTAGAGTTTTTGCTGCCTAAAAGAATTGGAGAAAAGGACCTCAATGGAGGAGGCTGCTCAGGGAATTTGAGATAGAGAAATCCTCAAGTGAGGAGCACTTTATTTGAACAATTGTTTTGTTTGGTTGCAAAAATATGAGAATAGAGGAAGCGCTTGAATGACATTTTTATGAATTGTATGAAGAAGAAATTGATGGGGATTTGTTTGTTGTTGAGATGGACAAGAAGTTGCAAATAGATGGGAATAAAATAAATGGAGATGTTGATTTGTAAGCATCATGTTTGTGTGAAGAAGTTGTAGAAGATGCTATAGTTGGGAAATTTGGTACAACAGTTGATGATATGGGAATGATGATAGGAATAGATGCGGTAAATGAAAATGTCATAACAAAAGAGGAGTGCATGAAAGTTGCAATAGAAGGTGATGAAGGAAATACTACAATAGTGAAGAAAGAGGTAAATTTGTTTGCATTTTGTGGTGATATTGTTTTGCATTCATTTGCAATGTTGAGGGTTGATGAGTATGGAGAAGAGCACATGGAAATTATGTTAGATTAGGACAGACAACTGAGAGGGGGGGTGAATCAGTTGTCTAAAACTTTCTTCCAATTTAAGCACTTAAATCCACTTTGTAATACAACAGCATAATAATTAATCAAGAGCAGAAACACATCAACACATAGACACCAAGATTTTGACGTGGAAAACCTGGTTAAGGGAAAAACCATGGGGTGATTAACCCAAGATTGTATTCTCTGTTAGAAGAATAGAAAGAATAAAATGGCACATGCCAATTAGGGCTCACTGCCCAAGCACACTACTCACAAGAGGCTCACTGCCTACAAGAGACACACTATCTACAAAATGATAAGTATCACATACTTGAACTGGAGAATAGCATCTTCACCATGCTTGAATCAGTTCCATTTAAGCCCAATACTTCTGCTCTGCCTTTTGCTTTCTTCCTCGCTACCACACTCACATCTCCACAAAGACACACTTTGAAATGACTTTACAATCCCTTATTTATACAAGGCATCGACTTATTAATCATCTAAGTTGGCAAACATCTATAAGAACATTTGCAAGATGTGTAATACATCCAGTCAGCCAGTCTTAGGAAGAACACCATCATCTAGAAGTTACTCTTCAATTGTGAGCTCCAACTCCAATGTGGACCACCAACACGAACTGGACACGATCCAAATACCTTCACAAGATTGCCTGAATCACCGAGAACATCCACACTTCATCTGCTTACTGAAATCCTTCTCTCCTTCATCCGGAACCTCAAGAACATAGTCTATCATCACTGTCACAAATGAATAGATGCTTACAGACCTTCAAACCATGAACCAATTGAGTTGACACTCCACAAAGACTTCCTCAACACTCCCTCAAATCTGTAGAATAGGATAATGCATTTCCAGATCTCACCAGACCTATCTGTGTCACTCTGTCACCTCTAAACACCTGTCGGAACCGGTTTTACTTGGGCGGTCACAACTCCTTCAGATCTTCATGTGGACCTCTAAAATCTTTACTGGATCATCTTAAGACTCATAGCTACAAACCCTTTGAACTGCATCCTCTGATAGTCATCTTGTCTTGGATCTTTACCTTACTGTCTTCACTATTCTTCTCTATTCTTGATTACGACTAATTTTCTCAATATCCTCAGCACTCAGCTCATCCAATCCTTTTAATCAATGCAACAGGAGTATGTTGACATCAATGACAACACCAGTTAGGCCCATACTTGCAACAAATTATTGATTTCCATGAAGATGTAGGGGCAGATTTGTATGTATATAATGCATATTATGATGTGTATGATGAGCTGGGAATTTGGTGGAGGTGGTCGAATTGTGGTGGGTCAAAACCCATGAAAGAGAAGAAGAGTAGTGAGTTTGTTTGGTGAAGGTGGTCGATTGATGATGGTGGGTTGGATCCCACGAAGGAGAATAGGAATGGAGAGAATCATTGGAGGAGGAGGATGGTGCATGGTTGATGCAAATCCATGAGAGTAAGAAGTCCTAAAGAGAGTGCAGGTCTGTTGGAGAGTGAAGATTGTTCTAGCGAGATGTTGGAAAAATAGGAAAAAAAATTATTTTTGTGCACATATATCAGTGATGGAGTTCACTGCATATTACTTGCAATCTAAAATAATGGTCCTACTATTCAACTCCATGTTTGTGAGTGTATGCTCACAAACTTCCTACCTAGCGTGTCTGATGCAGGAGCATCCAGGGCGAATGAGCAATCAACATCACTCAAAATGATTTCTAGTTATTTCTTTTAGTTTTGGTTTTCTTAGGTCTATTTTGGCATCTCTCAACCTTGGGGTGTAGGTAAAATAATTAGATTTGATCAAATTGAGTTTTTACCATAGTTTGACTTTGACATTTCGCAGGTAGTTTTGTGAAATTTATTCCCAAATATTCATAAGAACTAGAGTAGAATCCTTTTACAGGGGCATTGTTGGAGGTACCATATCGAAAGTTGAAAAATAATTGAAGTCATATCTCTCACGGTTTGAGAGAATTTAATGTCAGAAATTGGTGTCGTTAATGTCAAAAGTGTGTTGTCGGTTTACAGAGAGTTTAAAATTTTTAAATTTATGATGGTTGGAGAGAAATATTTTTCCAGAGGACTTGAGGGGGTTATAACACACCTTTGGACAAAATGGAGAACTTCCAATTTTCACCTTTTTGGAACTCAATTGTGCACTTCTAAGGCACTAATTTGATCAAGTTATCTTAACAAGGAATATATTATGGTTTTATTGCAAATTTAATAATGATTATCATGCTAAGGAGGAGTCCTTAGAAAAGGCAAAAGGAGGCACCTAGCTTAGAACAAAACATCTGTAATTTATGAAATTTTAAATGAGCCTTTGAGAGGCATTGAAAATTACTTTTCACATTCCTCTTTATTTACATTTGATTTATTATTTTTATAGAGAGGAAGGGTAGATGGAATGCCTCTATTTGAGGTTGAATCTGCATGATATATTGAAAGTGCCAAATGAGAGAGGAGGCAGGTACAAGAATGAGTAATCAACTACAGAAGTAAGTAAAGAAAATACCAAAGTATTGTAGAGTTTTTGCTGCCAGAAAGAATTGGAGAAAAGCATCTGAATGGAGGAGGCAGCTCAGGGAAGTAGAGATAGAGAAAGCCTCAAGTGAGGAGCACTTTATTTAAACAATTGTTTTGTTTGGTTTCAGAAATAGGAGAATAGAGGAAGCGCTTGAATGACAGGAAAATAGAGAGGAATTTGGAGAGCAATATGAGCATATGGCAGAGAAGAGTGACTACAGAAATTTGGAAGACATGAATGAGTGTAAAATAAAGGAATTAGTTTTGTTGTAGTAGTGAATAGGCGAAGTAAATGAAGAGGATCAATGGTGATCTTAGAGTGAAGGATTTGAGCAAGGACAAGCATGGTGTGAGTTGGAACACCACCCATTTGTAATTGTTGTATATTAGGTTATGTATTGAACATTTGAATTATTGCCTGGAAGAATAAAATAGTAAGTGTCATATACCTGAAATGGAATGAATTCCTATGGCTTGTGTGACAGTAATAAATGAATGAAATGTGAATGTGAATACACCCTATTTCTATAGCTATTATAGCAAAATCAATTTGATTTGAGTTGAGCTTGCAGCAAAGGGTATCTGTTGGTGAATGGGAATTTGTTTGTATTGTGAAATTTATTATTTTTTGCAAGAGAGGAGTACCCTCTTGCATCAAATAGTATCAGAGCCACAAGATCTTGAGAGTGCAGAGTATGCACAAAGGCTTGTGAATGAAGAGGAGTGAAGAGTGATGAAGAGCACAATGGTGAAGCCACGAGAGAGAGTTGATTCTGTGAGAATCATTTTGGCTATCCTCCAACAGAGATGAAGCTAGGTAGAAGGTGTGTAGACTTCTTCCACTGAGAGGAAGTGGGTAGAAGAGGTCTTGGAGAGGTGCATCTTTGAGCATCTTGTTGGGTAGAGGATAGTGGTGAGAGTTTAGTTGTAGGGTAATGTAAGAGATTACAACACTGAGTAGGATGAAGATACATGTGTGGAAGCCAATCATATGGGATTACTGGAGAAGGTGTTACCGCCTGCATGAGCACTCTGATTTCAGTTGAAAGAATGTAAAAAATTAGTTAAGGTGCAAGTGTCTTTGTAAATACAAAGGTGTTTGTATATACATGCAGGTCAAATGTGCATTGGTGGGTCAGAAATCTCAATCGGCTTCCAGAAATGGTGGAAAATTTGAGTTGTATGCATTTCTAAATGTATATCAGGTTGCATATACATTGGGGGAATCTTCTGTAGGATTCTGAGAATATTCGCCATTTGTATATTGGCCCTGCTTGTATATCGGGCTTGTATGTGGTACATGCAAGCGAAACATACAAAGGAAAGATACATTGCAGGAATATTCTAGAAAAGATTCCTTATTTGTATGTGCAAGGGAATGTACATTAGAAAATATGCAGAGGCTAGCAACATGCAAAGTGAACAGTGCAGCGGATGTGCAAGTGGGTTTGTACATGTTCGGCATACAAGGGAAATATGCATTCATCGCATATTCTAGAAAGATTCCCTTCTCGAATGTTTGTGTTTGTATATTCGGCATACAAACAAAATATACAATGAGGAATATACATTCCGGACTTGAAGGAGAAATCAAATGCAGTCAATAATATTTCAGGTCTGCAGCATATATATTGGGCGCTTGTATGTGCCAATGTACATTCAAAAGATACAAGGGTTAAGATGCAAGCTGGATTTCAAAGTATCTTCAGCAAGCATCATAAAATTTGAAATCCGCCTTGTATGCATAAGGAGAATGTATATGCGCATATACATGGAAATATGCATGGAATGAGGATACAAGGTGGACTTGATTGAAATTTCCAATTTGCTCTATAATAGTTTGGGGTCCGCCTAGTATGATGAACAGTTGTATATGCATTTGCTCTTGCATATACAAGGGTTTTTGACAGGTGAATAGTGGCAATTGTATGTGCATTTGAGCATGCATATACAGGATCAAAAAAGGCAAAATGGAGAAGTGATAGGCTAGCGATAGCAAAAGATGCCTACGTGGCATGATCTAATTGGCTGACGACCTGGTCAATGTGATTTTGAGGTCATGGATCTTAGTGATAGGAGTGGATTGATGGCCTTGTTTTGAGCCTATAGCGATGGTTTTTTCTGAGTGTGTGAGGCCATTTTTTGAGCGGGAAAATCTCCAAATGCATCTACTATTGCATCCCGTGGGTAGTTGAAGTATTGATGGCGGTTATGTAGAGAAGTATGGGTTGAGTTGACAAGTTCAACCACCTGATTTAGGAGGAGGATCTCCATGCGGTGACACCTTTCCTGAACATACCTGCTCCATCCTCCTTGTCCCTCGACTACATTGAATTTTCTGAGCACCATTCCTAAGGCAGTGTATCTGGCAAAAATTTTGACCTTGTCATGTAATTAATTTTGTTGAGTACATAGTTTTGGTATAAAAGGGGCAAAACTGTGTTACTCATTAGTTGTTGAAAAATGGACAAGTTTTGGTGCTATGATAAGATACAACTTCATTGGTGGCCCTGTTTTGGATGTTTTTGTGAGTTTATGAATCTCATGTTGTCTGTTTAATGCATAAACTTACTGGTTTCATGTTGATTTAAATGAGTAATGCTTCATTGCATGTGTTCTGTTACTTGTCTCCAAATTGAATGTATTCTTCTTTTGAATCTAAACAGCTAAGGGGTGTCTAAGATTCTTGAATATAGATTTGCTATGTTGAATGCTTGGTCTTTTACTTCTACTCAAGGAGTAGATTAAATGTTTTAGGTTAAAGTGTTAAGAAGAATATATTGTAGTGATGATCTTCTAAGTAGAGGTAACCGAATACTCAATTCTGGGAAGTATCTGTAAGGCAGATATTAAACAACCCCCTTGAAACTCAATTATTAATATGGGTTTATGTGTACATTCACATGTGTATGTCTATTGACTCCGAGTCTTGGATAGGCACCGATCCAGTCTTGTATTGAGGTCACAACCAAAGTCCTAGTTTTGCATCCAAATACAAAACAAACTCAAACTTCATATACAAATCTTTAGGATAGTAGAAGTAGTTTTAAGATCCAAAATCCTCTGTCTACAACTGAACATAGGCCCAAAGCTAGCCCCTTTACACTTATCTCATAGTTTTGGTCTGCATAATAGAGGATTTATCTACTTTGTGTCAGCATCCCAGTCCTTTCATAGCATATCTCATGGATGTTGAATAGGGAATACCCCCCTTGGTTTTGCAGAGCCTAAAGAAGAAGAGGAGATATCTATAGAGTCTATCTCTTGTACTGTTAGCTGTTGGCGCAGGAATCCTATTGATCATTGATGGCTACCTTGTTAGGACAACTGGGAATAAGCATCTAGTTAGATTGAGAGGTAACAGATTTGGTGACTCCGCTGGGGACATGAAGTGAAAGTATTATTTTTTCATCCATGGTAAATTATTGCCCATCTGAGTCGCAACAGATTTGGAGACTCCACTAGGGATTGCTTTGTGAAAGAACCCTGATTTTAAAAGAAAACAATTCCTAGTAATAGGTGGCGACTCTGAACTAATCTCCCAACCAGTAAAGTAAAAATTTGTATGCAAGGGAGAAGATCCCAACGTAACCCTTTGTTTGAAGACTTACCCATAAAAATGATGTACAGGAAAAAAGGGACTGTTCGATCCAGTCAAGATGGTTCTCCTAGCCCCAAGAAAAATGATTTTATTCAAGACAATCTAGGATCTTCAGAGAGGACAATACCTTATTTTTCAAATACTGAGGCTGAGATATAGAATGTATATGAAAGACAATAGGGTGATGGATTGAAATTGAGGTCAGAGGTGTTTCAAGAGCGCCCTTTTCATGATTCCCCTGACATATTTGAAGAAGCTGAATCCCTAAGGGATGATGATAATGATGATCAAAATGTGATAAAATTATCCTCTTCTATGCCTAGAGAGGAGGAACTAGCTGATGAAATTAAGAGCTTAAGAGTAGAGTTAGAATATCTGCAAGCAGTAAAGATTAGAGATGACATGAGACAGAAAGTGCAAGCTCTAAGAGTTGCTCAGAATGATTCAGTTCCTACCCTTGGTAATGCAAATATGCAATGAAATCAACACAGGAATGAAGTACAGGATCAACACAATGATCAAAGATAGGATGCAAATAATGCTAGAATGCCATTAAATAATGTAAGAAATTAGAATGCACACAGAAATGCCAATGCTAATCAATTTGGTAAACAGCCGATGTAGCTAGACAGATCCAGGCAGCTAGTTTTTGATGGCATTCCTAGTTACCCCAATCCTATTGACAAACATGTGAGGCTGCAAGTACCTAAATTCTCAAGAAATAATACTGTGTCAAGCGAAGACCATTTAAAATCTTTTTAAAATATCATGGACAACTTTGAGGTTGAGCATGAGGATGTTTTCATGAAATCATTTATGCAATCCTTAGTTGATGAAGCCAAGGAATGGTATAAAGTTCTGCCTGACAGAAGCATTTCATCATGGGATGAATTTAGGAGAATATTCAAAGAACAATATGGTGACAAAAATGACCCTAGTTTTTTCATTAATGAATTCACAGGAATTACCAAAGGATCAAATGAACAAGTTGTTGATTTCAATGCTAGATTCACTAAGGTATTGAACAAACTGCCACAGGACTTGAGGCCTAATGACCCTATGTGCATAGTGTTGTACATAAATGCTTTTGATGCCAAAACTGCTTATGGATTAAGAGATAAGGGTCCTCACAGCCTCAGAGATGCTTTCAAAATAGAAACAAATATTGAAAATAATAGAAAATCATCTGGTAAGACAAACAGAAAAGATGATGTAAAAATTCAACAAAATCCAAACACTAAATCTCAAAGTGTTCAAGGCAATACATCTACTTCTGAGGATAAAATAGATAAGTTGGCAACTATTGTTAAGGACCTGAGCTATAGAATGGCTAAAAATGAAAAGGGAATAGGTCCTCACAAACAGGTTTACCCAAGGCAAGAAAGAAGACCATCATTACATGACATGCCATATCATACCAATTGGCATAATGGTAAATCCGTCCTCCCATACAACAATACAAATCAAAGAGTTCAAAATGTTAAGGAAACTCCTAATCCTTTGAAGAAAACTGTTAATATGGTTGATGACACCCCATGGTGTATAATATGCCAAATGCCTCACTCACAGTCACAATGTATGATTGCTCAATCTCTATATGACAATGTTGTGGCCTGTGATGAATGCAATGAGCCACATTGCATGGAGGATGATAATGTCAATATGATGTCTACAGACAGGGAGTATCCCTTTCATGATGTCGATGCAAGCATAAATAATGAGGTTCATGTCTGCCAACAGTTTCCCTATGATGAAGATGAGGAAGATAGCTACTCTTATGCTCAAGATTCACACAATTTTTTGAATAACTTGAGGAGACCTTCTGATGAAGAAATTAGAGCCCTCACAGCTATAGTAGTAGTGCAAGTCAAAAGCAATTACAACCTAAGAGGTAAAGTTTAGGTAAGCAATTCACACCAACCAGAGAATACTCCTGTGAATCAACCAGTGCACAGTCATAAAGGGATTGAACCACAAAAGAAACAATGGAGCAACAATAAGCAAAATTTTAAGCAAAAAATAGGTCATGATTCTCAAGGACCAGAAAATAGAATTCCTCAGGTTGAGGATCGAAACAAAAATTTTTAGAACAAGAATGATAGTCAGGGAGCCATAAAAACTAAGGCTGGATCATACCAGGATAAAAATAAAACTATAGATTAGGCTACAACTGTTATACAAAATTATGCTCCATTTGACATTGCTCAGGTCTTATCCTAGGTAAAGGTTTCTATTCCATTAATGGAGCTGATGAAAGTTGAAGAGTTCAGAAATAAAACATTGTCCTTCATTTCAGGAGTACCCGGTCAAGCTGATCAAAGTGTTGAGATTCAGGGTAAGAAAAAAGGGGCTATGTGTATTGAAGAAGATGAGATTCCTAAGGTATATCTTGGGATGACCATGACAAAGTTCCCTTCACATGTTGAACCATTTTATGTCTCCCTTGTCACAAATGGAAAGGTGATTAAGAATTGTATGATTGACTCAGGAGCATCAACAAATATCATGCCTCTGGCTATTATGTAGCAAGCTGGGTTAAAGATAGATAGGGCATGTGGGAAGTGCTATGCCATGGATGCTAGGGAGGTACCTATCATTGGAATCATGAAAGATGTTGATTTTAGACTGGTAGCTTATCCTGAAAAGACCTACAAAATGAACATAACAGTTGTTGATATCAAGCCACAATATGGCATGTTGCTGTCAAGAAGATGAGCAGCATTGATTGGTGGGAGTATGCAATTGCACTTGTTGTATGCTATGATCCCTATGAATGGCAGGGATGTCAAACTGATTAGAGAAGAAAGGTCATCAGAGACAGTGGAGGATCAAGAATCAGAGGAACAGATATGTTTTGTGAACACTGACTGTGATAATTTCAGAGTTGTCTCAGATGATAAAGGAGATAAAGGAAATATTTGCATTCAAGAACTGGATCAACAGGGTCTCTAGACCATGTACTTTGATGGAGCTTGTTTGAAAGAAGGCTTTGGTGCTGGAATTGTGTTTCTGTCTCCAGCTGGTAAGCTCCTAAAATTCTCTTTCTTGCTGAAGTTTTCTTGTATGAATAATATTGCAGAGTATGAGGCTCTGCTGTTAGGATTGAATGTAGCTCTGAAGCATGGAATTAAGATGCTCAAAGTATTTGGTGATTCAGAGTTAGTTGTTTCCCAAGTTAGAGATAAGTATGCATAAAAAAATAAGAGATTAAAACAGTATAATCATGTTGTTTGGGATACAACTGAATTGTTTGATGCTTTTTCAATAAACTGGATAGAAAGATCAAAAAATGTCAGGGTGGATTTTCTAGCCAATGTAGCCATAAGACCAGATGATATCACTCTATCAGATGTCACAAATGTTGAGGTCAAGCTTAGACCTACAGTGCCAGATAATGTATGTAACTGGCAAGTGTTTGATGATGACAAGGATTTATTAAGATTTCTATATTACATTAATGAGTATGAGAACCAAGAAATGGATTTTCAGAACCTTGTAGAGGTTGTAGATGGAAAAGAAACTCTCTTAGGGAAGGAGGTAATGCAACTAAAGACAAATAAAATCCCTAGAGGGCTAGTTGCTTTAGAGAGAGCTTTTGACAATAGGGACCAATTTATTTCAAAGATATCTCCCACAAACAAGGATGACCTGGAGGAGATAAACTTGGGGACATCTCAGGCCCCCAAAAGGGTATATATTGGTAAACAGCTAAAACCACACATCAGAGTTATGTTGATTGCATTGTTGAAGAAGTACAAGCATGTGTTTGCCTGGTCATATGAGGACTTGAAAGCTTATAGACAGGATCTTTTCCAACATGAAATCCCTTTGAAGCCTAGAGCTAAACCATTCAGACAAAAACAAAGACCTATCAACCCTATTTTAGCTCCTAAAATGCAAGAACTTATGAAGCTTAGGGACGCCGGAATAATTATGCCCATCAGACACTCAACTTGGGTGTCTAACCTTGTCCCAATTAGAAAAAAGAATAGTGACATAAGGCTTTATGTGGACTTTAGAAATCTAAATGTATCTTCTTTGAAGGACAATTATCCACTGCCCAATATGGAAGCTATGTTGCAGAAGGTGACTGGCTGTGAACTTTTGTCCATGATGGATGGATTTTCAGGGTACAATCAGGTGAAAGTGAAAGAATTAGAACAATTCAAGACCACTTTCACCACTCCATGGGGAACCTATGTATATGTGAGGGTACCATTTGGACTAACAAATGCAGGTGCTACATTTCATAGGGCCACGGATGTGGCTTTTGCAGGATTGATTGATTCAATCCTGACTGTACATCAGGATGATCTGACTACATATTCAAGGAGGGAGGAGCAACATTGCATGCACTTGGAACAAATTTTTATTAGAGCATTAGAATATGATATCTCACTCAACCCAAAGAAATGTGCTTTTGGGGTTGTGGAAGGAAAATTGCTTGGACACATTGTTTCCAAGGATGGAGTCAGGATTGATCCTGAAAGGGTGGCTGTAATTGACAAAATCTAGATCCCTAAAACAGTGAAAGGTGTTCAGTCCTTCTTTGGACAAATTAATTTTGTTAGGAGATTTGTGCCTAACTTTGCAGAGACCACAAGAGACATCTCCAAGATGTTGAAGAAAGGTGCAACTGTCACATGGGAGGATGAAGCAACTAAATCATTCCAGAACATAAATTAGGCTATAAAGATGGCTCCTGTGCTAAAGCCTCCTATTTTTTCTAAGCCATTTCAGTTATTCTCATTTGCTTCTTTCCATACTATTGCTACATGCTTATTGCAGAAAAATGAAGAAGGGTTTGAACAACCTATAGCTTTCTTTAGCAGGTCATTGTAGGCTGCTGAATTGAAAAATGACATCATGGAGAAGCAGACATATGCATTGGTTAGAGCAATCAAGAGCTTCAGGCCATATTTAGTGGGCTTCACATAGTTGCATATGTGCCTCATGCAATAGTCAAAGATATTTTTACTCAGCAGGAGGTAACTGGAAGAAGATGCAGATGGATAAACAAATTGTAGGAGTTCAACATTGAAATATAGATCACTAAGTTGGTAAGAGGACAAGGTTTGGCAAAATTGATGACACAGTCAAATCTAGAGGCATGCCAAGTGAACATGGTGCAAAGTAAAACTGTTAGTATATCAAAATCTGATTGGTATAAGGATATAGTACATTATTTGTAGAATTTGAATTGTCCTTCCCACTTCAGTGATAGTCAGGAAAGGACCTTGAAGCTACATGTAATCAAATACGTAATTCTTCAAGGAGAGCTGTATTGGAAGAATCCTGAAGGTGTCCTACTGAGATGTGTAGATGAAAATCAGGCTACTGATATTTTAAATGATCTGCACATAGGAGGATGTGGTGGACATTACACGGCCAAGACAACAGCCCACAAAATTCTTAGAGCAAGATATTGGTGGCCAACTCTCTTCTTAGATGCACAAAAGTTGGTAAGAAAATGTGACTCCTGCCAAAGGTTTTCAGGGAAGCTCAAGTATGAAGGTGCACTACCCCTTAGGACTGTAACTGTAGAGGCCCCATTTTAGTAGTGGGGAGTTGATTTTATAGGGGAAATCTCAGAAAAATTGAGTGGAGGACATAGTTGGATTCTGGTTGCTACTGATTATTTTACCAAGTGGGTTGAAGCCATTCCAACTAAGAAAGCTATGAGCAAAGTGGTGATGGATTTTGTTTTAGAGCACATTATTATTAGATTTGGAGTGCCAGCTACAATTGTCATAGACAATGCCAGGTGCTTCAGATCTGGAGAATTTGTTGATTTCTGCAACAAATATGGGATCAATTTGTCATATGCATCACCATATCACCCACAAGGAAATGGTCAGGTAGAATCAAGCAATAAGAGCCTCATGAAAATCATTAAGAGAATGCTAGATAAGAGCAAGAGGGCATGGGACTCAAAGTTAAAGATGGCACTATGGGCCAACCGGATGACAGTGAAGGAATCGATTGGAAGGTCACCTTTTGAATTAGTGTATGGTGCACCAGCTAGGCTACCTGTGCACAACCTTCTGCCAGTTTACAGATTTCTACAAGAGAATGATACGGAGATTGAGTACTCCATGACTGAAAGGATAAATCAGCTAGTTGCATTGGATGAAATCAGAAGAGAGACACACATGACAAATATCAAGAAACAACAGAAAATGAAATATTTGTTTGATAGAAAAGCTCAGGAAAGAAAGTTCCAAATACATGACCTGGTCCTAATTTGGAATGCAAGGAGCCAGGATAATGGTAAACATGGCAAATTTGAGCCATTATGGATGGGTCCATATCAAATTAGCGATATTCATGGAGAAAATTCCTACTTTCTCCAGGCACTAAGTGGTGAATCGCTAGAACTGCCAGTGCACGGTCAGTTCCTGAAGCCCTATTTTTCATAAGTGATCATCTTATGTGCACATTGTAAACTAGGTGTAAATATTTTGTACATGCCTTATATAGTCAGTCATGTTTTGAGTTTTGGGTTTTGTCTGGTCTGCCCCGGAGTAGTCTGGTTCTCGCTGCAGCCTTGCACCTGCACATCCCCAATCGGAGCCTATGTTACCACCTGCATGAGCACTCTAATTTCAATTGAAAAAATGCAAAAAATTAGTTAAGGTGCAAGTGTCTTTGTATATACAAAGGTGTTTGTATATACATGTAGGTCAAAATGTGCATTGGCGGGTCAGAAATCTCAATCAGCTTTCAAAAATGGTGAAAATTTTGAGTTGTATGCATTTCTAAATGTATATCAGGTTGCATATACATTGGGGGAATCTTCTGTAGGATTCTGAGAATATTCACCATTTGTATATCAGCCCTGCTTGTATATCGGGCTTGTATGTGGTACATGCAAGCGAAACATACAAAGGAAAGATAAATTGTAGGAATATTCTGGAAAAGATTCCTTGTTTGTATGTGCAAGGGAATGTACATTAGAAAATATGTAGAGGCCAGCGACATGCAAAGTGAATAGTGCAGCGGATGTGCAAGTGGATTTGTACATGTTCGGCATACAAGGGAAATATGCATTCATCACATATTCTAGAAAGATTCCCTGCTTGTATGTTTGTGTTTGTATATTCGGCATACAAACAAAATATTCAATGAGGAATATACATTCCAGATCTGAAGGAGAAATCAAATGCAGTCAATAATATTTCGGGTCCGCAGCATATATATTGGGTGATTGTATGTACCAATGTACATTCAAAAGATAGAAGGGTTAAGATGCAAGCCAGATTTCAAAGTATCTTCAGCAAGCTTTATAAAATTTGAAATCCACCTTGTATGCATAAGGAGAATGTATATGCACATATACATGGAAATATGCATGGAATGAGGATACAAGGTGGACTCGATTGAAATTTCCAATTTGCTCTATAATAGTTTGGGGTTCGCCTAGTATGATGAACAGTTGTATATGCATTTGCTCTTGCATAAACAAGGGTTTGTGACAGGTGAACAGTGGCGATTGTATGTGCATTTGAGCATGCATATACAGGACGAAAAAGGCAAAATGGAGAAGTGATAGGCCAACGATAGCAAAAGGTGCCTATGTGGCACGATCTAATTGGCTGGTGACCTGGTCAATGTGATTTTGAGGCCGTGGATCTCAGTAATAGGAGTGGATCGACGACCTTGTTTTGAACCTACAGCGATGGTTTTTTCTAAGCGCGTGAGGCCATTTTTTGAGCGGGAAAATCTCCAGATGCATCTGCTGTTGCATCCCGCGGGTAGCTGAAGTATTGATGGTGGTTATGCAGAGAAGTATGGGTTGAGTTGACAAGTTCAACCACCTGATTTAGGAGGAGGATCTCCATGCGGCGGCACTTTTCCTGAACATACCTGCTCCATCCTCCTTGTCCCTTGGCTGCATTGAATTTTCTGAGCGCCATTCCTAAGGCAGTGTATCTAGTGGAAATTTTGACCTTTTCATGTAATTAATTTTGCTGAGTACATAGTTTTGGTATAAAAGGGGCAAAATTGTGTTACTCATTGGTTGTTGAAAATTAGACAAGTTTTGGTGCTGTGATAAGATACAACTTCATCGGTAGCCCTGTTTTGGATGTTTTTGTGAGTTTATGAATCTCATGTTGTCTGTTTAATGCATAAACTTACCGATTTCATGTTGATTTAAATGAGTAATGCTTCATTGCATGTGTTCTGTTACTTGTCTCCAAATTGAATGTATTCTTCTTTTGAATCTAAACAGCTAAGGGGTGTCTAAGATTCTTGAATATAGATTTGCTATGTTGAATGCTTGGTCTTTTACTTCTACTCAAGGAGTAGATTAAATGTTTTAGGTTAAAGTGTTAAGAATATATTGCAGTGAGGATCTTCTAAGTAGAGGTAACCGAATACTCAATTCTAGGAAGTATCTGTAAGGAAGATATTAAACAACCCCCTTGAAACTCAGTCATTAATATGGGTTTATGTGTACATTCACATGTGTATGTCTATTGACTCTGAGCCCTAGATAGGCATCGATCCAGTATTGTATTGAGGTTGCAACCAAAGTCCTAGTTTTGTATCCAAATACAAAGCAAACTCAAACTTCATATACAAACCTTTAGGATAGTAGAAGTAGTTTTAGGATCCAAAATCCTCTGTCTACAACTGAACATAGGCCCAAAGATAGCCCCTTTGCACTTATCTCACAGTTTTGGTCTGCATAATAGAGGATTTATCTGCTTTGTGTCAGCATCCTAGTCCTTTCATAGCATATCTCATGGATGTTGAATAGGGAATACCCCCCTTGGTTCTATAGAGCCTAAAGAAGAAGAGGAGATATCTATAAAGTCTATCTCCTGTACTATTAGCCGCTGGCCTAGGAATCCTATTGATCATTGATGGCTACCTTGTAGGGACAACTGGGAATAAGCATCCAGTCAGATTGAGAGGTAACAAAAGGTACAAGAGGAAGGGATTCCTTAGGGAGATGACATAAAAGATTGAGAGGATTGGTAGGTTGTTTGAACAATGTGACCAAATGGAAGCTAGGTATCGTAATGAAGGTAAAAGGGATGCGATTGCAATGAAGACATGTCGTGAAAGTGGCATGAAAGAGAAAGATGAAAAGAAGAAAGAATAAGTGGCAACATATAAGAAGAAAGAAGAAGAGGAGATTCTTGTGCAAAAGGATTGAAAGGGAAGAGAGAAGAATACAACTGAGGTTGCAAAGTAGAAGAAGAAGAATTGTAGCCCTTTGGTAGAAGGGGCATGGGAAGAAGAACATATGTGAGCAACCCATCATTCCAAAAGGAAAGAAAAAGAGAAAAGAGAAGAGACAAGGAGAGAAGAGAGTAGAAAAAGAAAGAACATCCACTTGTAGCATGCCAATTTGAAGGTAGAAAAGATGTGGAATGTGAAATTGCAGCAGAGAAAGACCCGTGGAAGGGCATGAACTATGTGGGACAATAATGTGAAGAGGAGGTAATTCACGAAGAAATGAGAAGAGTGGAGGAATTAGAGTTTGCATCAAAGGTATGTATTTTGAAAGACATAGAAGAAGAAGATAAAATTGATGTAACAACAACAACAATAGATCCTTTAGAGGATACGAAAATAGAAACGGAAGGACACAAGCTTGCAGTTGAGGAGCAAAAAGTTGCAACATATGTAGATGCATGAATCACAAAGTTAGAAGGCCCCAAGTTTGATAAACAAGTGGAAGAAGAAGAGAATGATCTCATATGGAACGAGGAGATAAAGAAAATAAATCATATGCTTGAAGGAGATTGGATATAGGGGACCATGAAGAGATGAATGATGTAGCAGAAAATGGAGGCAAAGAAATTGGGACAACGAAAATAAATGAGGTACAATTTGATAATTTTGAGTTTGATTTGTTTCGAATTTGATGAATCTAGCAGAATATAAAGGGCAAGAAGAAAATAATAGATGCATGGAAGCTTTTCATTTTCATGAGGATGTTGTAGACTTGATTATGGAAGAGGGGTGTAATTTGTTTGAAGAAGGAAGTAAAAAGATGGAAGAATTGTTTAGTTGCAGTGAGCACTTGATGAAGATGAATGGGGCAGCTGAGAGTGATGTTGTGACAACAAGAAGTGGAGAGGTAACTTCTAATTTTTTAAAATTGTATGAAGAAGAAATTGATGGTGATTTGTTTGTTGTTGAGATGGACAATAAGTTGCAAATAGATGGGAAGAAAATAAATGGATATGCCAATTTGTATGGAGCATGTTTGTGTTAAGAAGTTGTAGAAGATGCTATAGTTGGGAAATTTGGTACAACAATTGATGATATGGGAATGATGATGGGAATATATGGGGTAAATGAAAACTTCATAGCAAAAGATGACTAGATGAAAGTTGCTACTGAAGGTGATGAAGGAAATACTACAACAATGAAGAAAGAGGTAAATTTGTTTGCATTTTGTGATGATATTGTTTTGCAATCATTTATAATGTTGAGTGTTGAAGAGTATGGAGAAAAGCACATGGAAATTGTTGATTTCCATGAAGATGTAGGGGTAGATTTGTATGTATATGATGCAAATTGTGATGTGTATGATGAGGGAATTTGGTGGAGGTGGTCGGATTGTGGTGGGTCAAAACCCACAAAAGAGGAGAAGAGTAGTGAGTTTGTTTGGTGGAGGTGGTTAGTTGATGATGGTGGGTTGGATCCCATGAAGTAGGATAGGAATGGAGAGAATCATTAGAGGAGGATGGTGCATGGTGGATGTAAATCCATGAGAGTAAGGAGTAAGAGAGTGCAAGTTTGTTGGAGGAATGTGAAGCTTGTTCTAGCGAGATGCTAGAAAAAGAGGAAAAAAATATTTTTGTGCACATATTTCAGTGATGGAGTTCACTGCAGATTGCTTGCAATATGAAAGAATGACCCTACCATTCAACTCCATGTTTGTGAGTGTATGCTCACAAACTTCCTACCCAGTGTGTCTGATGTAGTAGCATCTTAAGCGAATGAGCAATCGACATCACCCAAAAATATTTCTAGTTGTTTCTTTCAATTTTGGTTTGCTTGGTTCTATTTTGGCATCTCTCAGCCTTGGGGTGTAGATAAAATAATCAGATTTGATCAAATTCAGTTTTTGACGTACTTTGATGTTGACACTCCATAATGTTGAAAGTGTGTCGTCAGTTTACAGAAAGTTTAAAATTTCAAAATTGATGAGGGCTGGAGTGAAATCATTTTGCAGAGGAATTTAAGGGGGCATAACACACCTTTGGAGAAATTTTTGGATAAAACAAACAACTTTCAATTTTCACCTTTTCGACACTCAGTTGCGCACTTCCAAAGCACCAATTTGATCAATTTATCTTGGAAAGGAATATATTATGGTTTTATTGCAGATTTAATAATGATTATCATGCTAAGGAGGAGGCCCTAGAATACATGAAGCATATAGGTCCCATGTGTGTTAGTTGTGGGTACAGCAGCTACAGGTCCCTTGGGAATGACGACCATTGTAGTTGCTGTATGTGTAATTGTAGAGGTCCCGTAAATAGTAGAGAGCCTTTCACTACGGGTCCCTTTAGTGAAGTGGATGGCAGCCAAAGTAGAGCTCAACTATATAGTAGGAGCTAAATTGATGGAGCCTAGAATCTGATTGAGTTATTTGTGTCTTTTTATGTTTTATGTTTTATTTATGTACAAGGTTCATAGAAATCAAACTTGATGTGGTAATGCAGTCAAGCTAGTAGCTTGATCTACTGCTAAAATGTTGTGATCATCTGTAACTTGGTTTCATACCTCATCTGAGGCAGGCTGTTGTGGAACTTTGTTACCCATATCTTCCCATAGTTGCTGGAGGAATGTAACCTTATTCAAAGGCTTCTTATACAATTTCAATCCTTGTCCATTAACCATAAATGAGAATCTAACTGGGTCAATTGTAGTTATTTGTACTACACCATTGGGAAAAACTTCCTTGAATTCATAAGGACCTAACCATCTAGTCTACAATTTTCTCTTATGATCGTTATACTTGAAGTCATAGAGTAGGGCATAGTCACCTTCCAAAAGTCCTTGGTTTTGATATACTGGTCATGCCATTTGATTCTATGTTTTTGTATTATTTTAGTGTGATAGACTACTTCCATCCTTAATTTCTCCAAGGCATTAAGATGGTACAACCATTCCTTTTGAGTTACTGATAGGTCCATGCTAAGTTGTATAGCAGTTCTCAATGTTTTGTATTCGAACGCAAAAGGATTGATAACTTTCTTACCATAAACTAGTTCATAAGGTGTATACCCTATTGTTGTCTTCCAGGTAGTTCTATATGCCCAAATTTCTTAAGAGAGTCTTTCTAGCCAATCCTTCTTGTGTAATGCAACTGTCTTTGTTAATATTGCATCAATTATCCTATTTGTGACCTTAACTTGGTCATTTGACTGTGTACATGATAAGGAGTGGACTTTTTATGTCTGATTTCATATTCTTGAATAAGGCTAGCAATTAGGGCTAATGTAAATTGTGGTCTCTGATCTGTTACTATTTCCCTTAGAACTCCATACCTTGTAAATATCTCCTCATATAGGAATGTAGCAACCTTACTATTTCTGGCTACTTTCAGAGCTTTCACCTCCACCCATTTTGTGAGATAATTAGTACAAACAAGTATATATTCTTTTATTAGATGGAGGATCAATGGGCTCAATAAAATCAATGCCCCATTTATCAAATGGTGTGACCACCAATTATGGTTGTAGGGGCATTTCATCACTACTTGTAGGTTTTCCCATCCTTTGACAATGGTCATATCTTCTTGTATAGAGAGTTGTATCTTTGTGTAAGGTGAGCCAATAGTATCCAATATTCAAAATCTTGATTGCTATCCTCTTAGATGCAAAGTGTCCACCACAGGGTTCATCATGACATGCCTTGAGAATGTCATATACCTCATCTTCTCTAATACATCTTCTCATGATATGATCAAGACCTATGTAGAAGAGGTAACTAGCTACCCAAGAATAGGGAAAGCTACACTCCACTAGGTGGCACCTCTCCCTTAGAGGTGTGGAGGTGTTTTCTCTGTAACTAGATAATTTGCTATATCTGTATACCAAGGAGTTTGTACAGTTAGTGCAAATAAGTGCTCATCAAGAAATGAATCATCAATAACTAGATCCTCATTACAAATAGGTAGCCTGAAGAGGAAACCAACAACAATATTGGCCTTCCCAGGCTTGTCCACAATGGTGATATCAAACTCCTAAAGTAGCAATAACCATCTAACCAATTTGCCACTTACCACTGGTTTATTCATTAGGTATCTTATTGTTGCATGGTCAGTATGAATAGAAATAGGATACCCAATGATATAATGCCTGAACTTATTGATTGCATAGACAAAAATTAACATTTCTTTCTCAATGACAATATAGTTAAGTGCAACACCTTGTAAATTCTTACTAATATAGTGAATTGCATACTCCAAATTTCCTTCCTTCTATCCTAACACAACCCCCATAATAAAGTTAGAAGTATCTATATGGATATGAAAAGCTACTACCCAATTAGGTCCTCTGAGTATAGGTGTCTTTATCAATAAATCCCTAAGACTATCAAAGGATGTCTGACAGTCAACTGTCCAATTAAATTCCACATCTTTAGATAGTAAGACAAAGGAGCAGCTATCTTACTAAAATCCTTTATGAATCTTCTATAGTACCTTGCATGGCTAAGAAATCTTCTAACATCTTTCTGCTTTTGAGGAACAGAGAATGTTGAAATGATTTCAATTTTGTGTGGATCCACTTGAGGGTAAGTGCAAGAAGATGGGGGGTCAAAAAGGAGTCTTAAGTGGCCACTTTTTTTTTTTTTTTTCTGAAATTAGGAAATGTTGACCTTGGATGAGAAATTGAGCATAGTTACACTCAAAATTTTAAGTTGTAACAAAAAAATGTTTGTAGTGCTCTAAGTCTACTTTTTAAACTACTATTTGTTTTTTGAAAATTGTATAGATTAAGGGGCTCAAAAGAGGGAGCCACAGAAATTGGTGTTGTTTCTGTCAAAAAAACATAACATAGCATGTTTTGTGGCTCCCTCAAAAGGTTAACTTTTTTTTGGTATTTTTAAAATCGCTTTAGTGAGAAATTATCTAACAACATTTAGTTTATGCTTGATTTTTCTGATAATTTTTTAATGAATATTTGATTTTTTACTAATTTTCAAAGTGGACACATCCTAAAAAATAGAATTTTGGTTGTGCTACCCCTATAAATTTTGAAAACTAATTGAAAATCATTTTTTTTAATATGTGTAGAATGGAGTCTAGTTTCTAAAAATGTATTTCTTTTGAAATTTCAATGAACAGTTAATTTACAATGAAAAAAAGACCAAATACTAGTTTTTGCCCAAAAATAGACACACAAACAAAAAAAATTAAAGATGAAAGGCTTAACATTGTCAAAATGTGAATAAAATTACATCGTTAAATAGGTAAGAGAAATCCTAACATTACCCAAGTGTTCGATTTGTTTGACCTTGAAACATGTGCAAATCTAAGGGTTAGCATGAATGAAATAATGTGAAATCCTTTAGAATATGCAAAAACACGTCTTTGGACATTGGGAAGGCACTCCAAGCCTTTGGGTTGGAAATTCAAAGAAAATCCCAAGCCTAAGGCTTGGGATTCCAAAAGAAAAATATAACGTGAGCGCGTTATAATGCGTTCGCGTTTTAATGCACTTGCATTATGTTTTGTTTTGCATTTTTTCCCTTTCTGCAAAAGTTTGCCTGATGTTTGTCATGTTTGACATAACGTGAGCGCATTATGTCTCCCTTGGAATGTTTTATGTTCAAGGTTATTAAGCATGTATGTATGTATGTATGTATGCATATACGTGTGTATGTATGTATCGATGTATGTATGTATGCCTATATGTATGTATGTATACTTATATGTATGTATGTATGTATGTATGTATGTATTCTTGTATGTATGTATGTATGGTTGTATGTATGTATGCATGTTTGTATGTATGTATATATGTATGTATGGCTGTATGTAGGTATGCATGTTTGCATGTATGTATGCATGTTTGCATGTATGTATATATGTATGCATGCTTGTATGTATGTATGTATGTATGTTGAAGGTTTAGGGTTGAGGGCTTAGGGATAAGGGATTAGGGTTTAAGGTATAGTGTCGAGGGTTGAGGGTTTAGGAATAGGGATAGCGTTTAGGGTTTAGGGTTGATGGATTATGGCTTAGGGTTTAGGGTTGAGGGATTAGGGTTGAGGGATTAGGATTCAGGGTTGAGGGATTAAGGTTTAAGGTTGAGAGTTGAGGGTTTAGGGTTTAGGGATAGGGTTTAGAGTTTAGGGATAAGGGATTAGGGTTTAGGACATTAAAGGATTAAGGTTTAGGGTTGACGCTTTGGGGATAGTGTTTAGGGTTGAGGGATTATGGTTGAGGGATTAGGGAGAGGGATTATAGTTTAGGGATAAGGGATTAGGGTTTAGGACCTTGAGGGATTAGGGATTAGGGTTGAGGCTTTAGGGATAGCATTTAGGGTTGAGCGATTAAGGTTGAGAGTTGAGAGATTAGGGTTAAGGTAGAGTGTTGAGGGTAGAAGGGTTAGGGATAGGGTTTAGGGTTGAAGGTTTAGGGTTGAGGGTTTAGGGATAAGGGATTAGGATTTAAGGTATAGTGTCGAGGGTTGAGGGTTTAGGAATAGGGATAGCATTTATGGTTTAGGGTTGAGGGAAGAGTGTTTGGGGTTTAGGGATAATGGATTATGGTTGAGGGTTGAGGGATTAAGGTTTAGGGTTGAGGGATTAAGGTTTAAAGTTGAGGGTTGAGGGTTTAGGGATAGAGTTTAGAGTTTAGGGATAAAGGATTAGGGTTTAGGACCTAGAGGGATTAGGGTTTAGGGTTGAGGCTTTAGGGATAGTATTTAGGGTTGAGGGTAGAGGGATTAGGGATAGGGTTTAGGGTTGAAGGTTTTAGGTTGAGGGATTAGGGTTTAGGGTTGAGGGTTTAGGGATAAGGGATTAGGGTTTAAGGTATAGTGTTGAGGGTTGGTGGTTTAGGAATAGGGATAGCATTTAGGGTTTAGGGTTTACAATTTAGGGATAAGAGATTAGGGTTGAGGGTTGAGGGATTAAGGTTTAGGTTGTAGGGATCAAGGTTTAAGGTTAAGAGTTGAGGGTTGAGGGTTTAGGGATAGGGTTTAAAGTTTAGGGATAAGGGATTAGGGTTTAGGACCTTGAGGGATTAGGGTTTAGGGTTAAGGCTTTATGGATAGCATTTAGGCTTGAGGAATTAGGGTTGAGGGTCGAGGGATTAGGGTTAAGGTAGACTGTTGAGGGTAGAGGGATTAGGGATAGGGTTTAGGGTTGAGGAATTAGGGTTTAGGGTTGGGATAAGGGATTAGGGTTTAAGGTATAGTGTCGAGGGTTGAGGATTTAGGAATAGGGATAGTATTTAGGGTTTAGGGTTGAGGGATTAGGGTTTAGAGTTTAGGGATAAGATATTAGGGTTGAGGGTTGAGGGATTAAGGTTTAGGGTTGACGGATAAGGGTTGATGGTTTAGAGATAGGGTTTAGAGTTTAGGGACAAGGGACTAGGGTTTAGAACCTTAAGGGATTAGGGTTTAGGGTTGAGGCTTTATGGATAACATTTAGGGTTGAGGGATTAGGGTTGAGAGTCGAGGGATTAGGGTTAATAGAGTGTTGAGGGTAGAGGGATTAGGGATAGGGTTTAGGGTTGAAGGTTTAGGGTTAAGGGATTATGGTTTAGGGTTGAGGGTTTAAGGATAAGGGATTAGGGTTTAAGGTATAGTGTCAAGGGTTGAGGGTTTAGGAATAGGAATAGAGTTTAGGGTTTAGGGTTTAGGGATAAGGGATTATGGTTGAGGGTTGAGGGATTAAGGTTTAGGGTTTAGGGATAGGGTTTAGAGTTTAGGGATAAGGGATTAGGGTTTAGGGTTGAGGCTTTATGGATAGCATTTAGGGCTGAGGGATTAGGGCTGAGGGTCGAGGGATTAGGGTTAAGGTAGAGTGTTGAGGGTAGAGGGATTAGGGATAGGGTTTAGGGTTGAGAGATTAGGGTTGAGGGTTTAGGGATTAGGGATTAGGGTTTAAGGTATAGTGTCAAGGGTTGAGGGTTTAAGAATAGGGATAGCATTTAGGGCTTAGGGTTGAGGGATTAGGGCTTAGGGTTGAGGGTTGAGGGTTGGGGGTTTAGGGATAGGGTTTAGAGTTTAGGGATAAGGGATTAGGGTTTAGGACCTTGAGGGATTAGGGTTTAGGGTTTAGGGATCAAGGTTTAGGGTTTAGGGATAAGTAATTAGGGTTGAGGATTGAGCGATTAAGGTTTAGGGTTGAGGGATTAAGGTTTAAGGTTGAGGGAGAGGTAGAGAGGTGAGGGGGAGAGATAGGTGAGAGGTAGAGAGGTGAGGAGGAGAGATAGGTGAGACATAGAGAGGTGAGAGATAGAAGAAATACATGGAGAAATGAATAATATGGAATTTTCTATAGTAGGCCAAAACACGCTCGCGTTATAATGCAAGTGCATTTTGGATTGCTATAGAAACAATAAGAAGGCCTGGACCCCCGTGATCTAGGCCCACATACTCTATTTTCTTCTGTTTATGCACATGTTTTGATAAAAAAAAGTATTTTCATGATGTTGGGAAGTTCACATGCACATTTTTCACATTCTACCACCTTTGCATGAACTTTCCACCAGCTTTTTCTGCTTTGCCAACTTAAGGAGGAAATAACATAGTTTTCATATCGAATTTGATATATATCAATTCAAGTTTCAATTTTTGTAGTGTTGCAATGTTAATTGTGATTGAATTGTAGGAATTTAACATTATAGATTGGTTAATAGTATTATGGTTACTAATTCTATTTGAGTGTTATTCAATTTAACATTGAAAAGAAAGCAAGTGGTGAAAAACTCAAATTGTTGAGGAGTTTGATGCAAGAAGAAAAAAACACTACATAATTGGGTACTCTCTCCATTCGAATATCTATTTTTTAGGTATGTCAAGTCTTTGCATGCATGTTCTTAATATTTTCCTTAATTCTATTTGAATTACTTTATCATGCTTTATCATACATTTTTATATCACTTGTATGGTTTACATATTTTATGTTTATATCAGTCTCACTTTTTTTATTTTATAGTTCATTTAATTTGTCTATGCTTCCACATTTTGCATACATGTCTTACATTTTGCATACATAGTTCATCATAGTTCTTACTATACAAAGAGCTTAGTCATCACACACAAATGTCCTTATAATAGACTATGTTTTAAATCAGTTCATGGTATGCATAATAAAAGATATCTCAAAGGTCAACATTAATTAAAATAGAGACAATCATGATCAAGAAAGCATCCTACAATCTCACATGGTGCCATGTATATTTTCTACACTTGGGCTCTTTAATAATTATGTGCAAAAATGAATTAAACAGACCTTAACATATTGTGATGTCAAACTATACAAGAATAAATCCTTACAACATATAAATATACAATCCCTTAAGCATAATGAAATACTATTATCTTGTCATAACAAGTTAAAATACAAATGAATAGGTGCCAAGATCATACAAGTAAATCCCAATAGGCTTAATCCAATCATGATCCATGATATGCTACATTATTCTTCATGTTGATAGTTCATACAAACCTTAAATACTACAAATCAGTCACATTGCCATGGAATTGATATAGGGTCTCAAGATAGTTCAGTCACAACAAAGTGTAAAGTTCAACATGAGTGTCTCCATAAAAATCATAAGCCTTAAGGTTGATCCTCTTGGTTGTCATAACATGATAATGTGAATATAAGGGATTGTTGTCACACATAAAAAAATCAATCCTTACCTCATGCCCTAGTGTGATGTTTCACACAATCTCAATAATCTCTCCTTTCATGACTAGATGGTTATCAACAAGTGTTGGCCCACGAGATGTCTCCAAGTGAAAATCAAGTGTATCATGTGTCCTAAAATTTGTCCCATGGCTGCAAGCTCAATCTTCATGTGTAAGGATATGATCTCTATCTGCAAGTAAGTGTAGGTAGTTTGATGCCACTAGCACCAAGGCCTCCCACACATCTTCAACCTTGTAGTCAACATGAAGTCCCATGTACTCTTCACTTGTAGCCTCAATAGGTGACACTCCTTTGTCCTTATCCTCATAGGACTGAAGTGAACTTTGTACCATAATGCTTTGTATGGTTGCAATAACATTGTGCAATAATGCTTTGTATGCTTTTGTCATGCCCACATTTCCCATGCGGTCACGACACACAACACATGTGTCATGTCCACATTTGTCATGTGGTCATGACAAGAATTACCAAAAACTTTTCTACATGTCCCTAGGAACCCCCTCGCATTCATCAGCATGCTTAGTGGCAATACGCATAAGGTGTAAACATGTCATTCATATTCGGGGAAGTGCATCTACCTACGCAATCCCCTGCATGATGAAACCCATCTAGGGGATATGCGTCGCGATGTGCACCGCTTCTAGGGTTAGAATGGATTTAATCCGAACCCTAAGTTTCCTAGGTGAAAGAGATGATTTCGACTGATCTGAAACCAAGCCCTAACTCTAATGCATAAATGAAATTGAATAAATAAAATACAAAATCAATGGCATGATGGTCGCATGATAAGATGGAGTGATTGAATGAAAGTCACAAAAATACCATAAAATGAAACCCTAAAATCTAGGAAAATTATGATAGCATAACACATTTTCGATAATTGAAATAAAATTAAAAAAAAAAGAATCTCTAAAATTTAATGCAAAAAAAGAAATAAATAATCAAAGGGAAAATTGAATAAATTTCCATGGTTAAATAATTTTGACTATTCAACAAAATTATAAAAATCGTAGTAAATAAATGATCAAATTAAAAATCAAAACTCAAGTCCATTAATAAATATAATCTCGACAATTATATTTATTAATTAACTCACATTAAAATAATTAAAGAGAGGATAAAACAAAATATCCCCTTTGAAATAAAATCGGTAAAATTAATATTAAAAAATTAAGTTAAAAAAAAAAGAAATTTCCTATCACATTAATTTAAATGGACTATAAGTTAAAATGAACACCCAAATAAATAACTTAACAAGGGATAAGACATCCCATTAAAATAAAAACATTCCATCCCCACAATATAAATTACACAAGAAAATTTAAAAAAATCCTACCCCAAAATAATTCTAAATCAACAAAAATCAACACAAAGAAAGTCAAACAACCAAAAATAACACAAGAGCAGAAGAGAGGGAAAAAGATAAATTCCCGTGCACAAGGGATGAGGAAAAAGGAATTTAAAATAAATGACAAAACAATTATCCTCACATCCCACTCAACCCTAGTTCATTATTTTATTGTTTTCTAATGGAAGCCCTAATTTCTTATTCTATTATTATGGAAAACCCTATCTTTTTCTTTTGTCTTCCCCAACTCATTTGTTTTGTTTTCTCTTATTTTTGTCTGCCTCCATGGTTTGCAAATTTGAAGGTTGAAGGTGTATTCCTCGTCCATGGCTACCAAGAAGAATAACCAGAGGTATATTTATTACTTTTATATGCAAAACTAGGGTTTCTTTTATTCATAACAAACTATGTTTGGTTGGAACCTAGGGTAATATATATATATATATATATATATATATATATATATATATATATATACATATACTATTTTGTATGCAGATTGATATACAACATTGCAGGTTTTAATCATAATTCAGAGGCTTTCTTTTAACATGGAGTGTGGTCTGTGGAGGTTCTATCACCACCACCATCTGTATCTTGTTTATGGTTTAAGGGAGTAAGGGGATTCATGGTGTGGTGTGGCCAAACACCGCAGAGAGGGAGGTCCGCTGTGGAGGGAGGTGTGGGGAGTGGTGTGAGGAATGGTGTAGGGAGGGTTAAGCGGAGAAGGGGGGTGTGGGGAGGAGGCGGTGCCTCCACCCACACCCCTCTCTAAACTGTTTGTTGTGGGTGGCGGCTATGGCCGTCGCTCACAGCCACATAAATTTTTATTTTTATAAATTATTTATAACTACTTTCTTAACAACAAAAGAACAGACCCTAAATTTTATTAGGGTTCGGTCCATAAATTTCATTTCTATTTGTCTCTTGTTAAAAATAGTTTGTATATTATTTAAATATATATGTAGATTTGACTGTATATATATATATATACACACAGTGATATACATATATATATAGATTTTTCCACAATATAATTTATTTAACATATATATCTATCTATATATATAGTGATATATATACATACAGATTTTTTAGTCCAACAGTAAAGTATGAGAAGTTTAAAATAGAAATATATACACATCCAATATATAAATATAAATATATATATATATATATGTGTATTTAATGTATTATATACATATATCTATTATATTATATATATATTTATAAGCAACCTTGCAATGGGATGAAATAACCAGATTTGCAAGTTTTTAAAATACCATTATATATCATCTTTCTCTTGAAAAGAAAAACCAGATTTACTAAGATATAATTTTCTTTTTCTTTGATTCAAAATGACAACATTTACACAAAAACATTTCTATTCAAGCTTCAAAAGATCAAATATGAGCACAACAAAATATTAACCATGTATTTCCATTGCATAAAACATAGTGGTGAATATTTTCTTTTCCACAAAGTATACAACAAAAATCACAATAGCAAAACATTTTTTTTTTTTGAAATAATATGGCCGTAACTTATATCTTCTATAGCATTTCTCCATAAGCATATAAACATAACATAATATATTAATGATAGTTTTGAATAACAATAAAGATTGCTCACATTAGATTTCCTTCTATAGCCAACACAAAGAATAGTAATCATGTTGTCAAAAAAAATACAACGAGGCCTCTAAGCCCATGGCTCCAAAACAACCATCTAAAAGTAGTGCCCAAACACCAAAAATGGACTTCAACAAGCTCCATTTTTCCCAACTGATAACCTGCAATAAACAACACAACAATGGGGAAACAAGCCATGAAGGAATGCCCTCCTCCCTACCATAGACCCACTAGTGGGTCATCCTCGAGCTGGGGAGGTAGGATTCACACGGTTTGGGCTCACACATACCACAACAAAAGAATTTTTCCAAGCACACAAAAATAATTCAACTCCCATGGATTTGCAGATACAAAACTCAATAAATTGAGTTTGGAGGGGGTAGGGAAGTGGACCCCTCAACTCCAGAGGCCACCCCAAGAACTTCAAGATCAAAAAAATCCCAAGGCCTCAAGCCAAACACATTTTTCCACCAAAACTCAAAAATCCCTATGGCACTCATGCCAAATCACATATTGTTTCCAAAACTTAAATGATGCCTTCAAGGCTAAAATAGTGCAACACAAAGGAGATGACCTCGAGGAGGTTCACTCTCCCCTACCCCAAACTAGTTGAGCCTTTCCTCCAAAATGGAGGTGCTCTCACCACACCCTTCCCACACAAAAATAAAATAACAACCCACATAATATGCAACCACATACACAAAAGAAAGAATAAGCAAAAAGGGTAATGGCCATAGCCATGGAGCTTACCTTCAAAAGCCCTAAAATGGAAGCATGTTTGATGAAGAGCTCCAAGCTTCCCAAAAATTTCTCCAACCCTCCAAATTTTTCTCTAACACTCTCAAAGACTCCAAGAATAAAAGGAATTTTCAAAAAAAGAAGAACCCCACACTCCTCTCCAAGAGAAGGTAATATAGGCTTTCCAATTTGGCCTTGAGGAATGAGAAGGTGGCACTTGTCACCTTCTCCTTCCTCATCCCATGCCACTTGCAAGGGAGAAGAAGTGTGAGGGTGACAAGTGTCACCCTCCAATTCCATTCTATTCCTCACCTTATCCACTTGTGTTCTCACACATGTGTGAGAGACCAAGTGGTGAGGTGGCAATTCCCTTTAAGCCTCCATGAGGATAAGGGATGCCATATGGCATCCTCTTATCCTCCATGAGAGCCATCTCCCTCCAAGATGCTCTCACATGTGTGTGAGAGTCTTGGAGGGAGATCCCACACACTTGAGAGTCTTGAAGACCTCCCAAGTATTCTTGGTGAAGGGATCCCCAAACTTTGGGAAGGGAGATGGGTCTTTCCCAAAGCATGACTCATCTCCCATCCTTAGCCATTTCAAAATTCGTCACTTTGACTAAACCCTAGTTTAGAGTGACCAAAAGTGAGTTACCCAAGGTTTGGTTAGTCAAAATTGACCCTAGACCCAAGGGTAACCACCAAGGGTAAGTTTTGGGACACTAAGGTATACCTAGGGAGGCATAAATTCACTTTTAAAAGGCCCAAAATAAAAATAATACCAAGTGGTGTAAAACAATTATAAATATACAACACATGATATAAATCAACTAATAAAGGGGTCACTAGGCCAAAATAAATAATTTAAACATGCATGCAAGCAACATCCGATCACACGTGATCGTCATCCCTCTTGGGAATGGATCGGTTTCATAGGGAATAACATATGTGTGAACACTACCTCTGATTTCCCGTGGCCTAGAAATATAACCTGCACAACTAGATCAAGTGTCAATCACATCATGGATAATCATAACCAAAGCAACTAAAACTAAATACATGTCATTGCACACAACATTAATCATTCACAACATAATTCAAGATTAAACTACATTTTCTATCTAATGTCACATAATCATCATCAACTAATGAATCCACATAATGAACTAGAAATCACATCAATCATCATCATCTAATAGATCTCGCATTTCTAATCTCATCATAGAATCAAAATATGATCAAATCAAATCACCACATGTCTAATCAATGTCAAACCATAAATCAGGAGATATAATCTAATCTGCATAATGGAACAATAGTCTCTAAAAGTCTGATAATGTCACCAACTATAATGTAAAACAATCAAAATAGGGAAGTTAAAATAATCGGCCTCACATCTTTGTACCTATTTTGGTTGAGTGACATTTACTCTTCTACATGATGATTGTATGTACATTTTTTATGAAGGGTTGAATGACATATATTTCAGTTATTTGTATGGATTAATTTCTTAGGAAATAATTTTTGTCTCTTTATCATGCTATAGATAAATTCTCCATCATGTCAAGGAAATGATCAAGAATTAAATGAACACAGGAAGAGATAGAAGCTAAGAATGCAAAGAAAGCAGTGACTATGAGGGAACTTCGTGAGAAGAGGAAATTGGACATGATAAATGAAGACATGCCAATTGAAGAGGAACTAAAACCATTAAAAAGAGATATGGTATTGGTGACACAAAGGGGACAAATGCAAAAACTTTGTGCTATGAGAGATTTGAATACCGTAGTTGGAGACATGTCCTCTACTACAAGTCAACATGTAGGGACACCATCTATCACATCTCAAGTTGAGAGTACCTCATCTCTCACATGTGATGAAGGAGGTACGCCATCATTCCCACCTCAACCTCAAGGTATGTCATCTATTCCATCTTCGATCGAAGGTATGCCATCTAGCCCATCTCATTTAAATCTATTAACACCACCTAGAATTTTGCATAGAAAGCCAAAGTGTTTAATTGATATTGATGAGAATATTTTGCAGCCAATGGAAGGTAAGATTCGAAAACATACTTGTAGAAGATATGCTCATAAGATTTGGAGATTGTTCTTTGAAAAGTTAAATGAGATCGCAAGATGTCAACAATTTGTTGAAATGATGCGAAGTATAAAGTATAGGTCCATCATGAAGATTCTTAAGTTGAGAACATCAGAGGCTTCAAGTGAGAAATCTATTGTCAAGAATCTAATGAGTGTATATGAGAGTGTGGGTAAGAACACACACACAAAAGATAGTAATGCAACATGACGTGTCATTACATCAACTATAATAAGTAGTCAAACGAGGAAAACTCATCTCATTAGAAAGACGAGTCAAGCATTAAGAATTAATAGGAAAACTTTATCAAGAGCCATTGGAAGGTGCCAAAGAATTCAGGACACCAATACCAATGAATTATGGGCGTTCTTAGGGAGATTACCATGAAAAGATAAACCAAATGTTGAAGCATTGAGATCACTAATTGAAGACTTTTGGAAGAATTACACAAGGGTATTTTTGAATCAAAGGGATGTGGTAAGAAGGAGAATCAGTAGTCGAAACCATGAGCCACATCCAAAGCATTTTTTGGATATGACTCAAACATAGTTTTTTGGTAAATTTCTAGAGATGTATCCTCAAATTAAAATTTGTTAAAGATATTTTTAAATGCTAAAACCTTTCTATGTCAAGAAAAATCACACATGCACTACTTGTTGTAGATTACATATTGAATTTTCTAACCATTTTGATGTTTATAGGTCTATATGTTTAGATTTGCATACTAACAATGTTTTGTAGGATTGCGGCATACATGCCCCACCATCTTCAAGAGACTTCATATCAAGAATTTTATGTGAGAGAGAGGAAGGTCAAATATTCTATAGGAAATTATGCTTGGATGGCACATGTCATTATTGCGGTGGCTTGCAACGTATGCCAATATGTGAACATATGGAAAGAACACATGTGGTTGGAAATGAACTAGTAGAGTTTTGCAAGTATAAAATAGTGGCATACAATACAAAAGATAGTAAAGAAGCAAAGAGGTGTGAATTGGTTATTGAAAAGATTCCAGTGTATCAGTTTATGCCTATATTTCATGACAGTATAGTGTATGAGTATGCAAGACATGACCATAGAGCTCGATGGTTGGACTTGCAATTCAATTCATGCAAGGACACATTTCTAGTTGGTAGCATTGTTTAAGTCATTGACTTTGTAGAGAACTACAGTCTACAACCATAGTGTGAGGTGTAATCATAATATTACAACTCCACACAGGTTTCTATATTTGTGCACATTGCATTCATTCATGCAAATGATAGTATAGAGGATGATAGAAAGATCATAAGGGAGTATCATTTTTATATTAGTGATGATCACATGCATTCTACGGAGTTCGTGCAAGGTTGCTTTCATGTGCTCTACAATGATTTGGATAGAAGGGGCATATCATTCAGTCAACATATCATATGGTCGGATAACTGTGCATCACAATTCAAGAACTCATAGAATTTCTATTGGCTAAGCAAGAGGCATAATATTATAGGTGTTTAGCATATGTGGAACTTTTGTGAGGCCAGGCATGGAAAGGGGGAGCATGATGGTGAAGGAGCATGTATCAAAAGAGCCATAGCACAAGAAGAGTTAAAGTATAAAGACAATGCAAATTTGACAGATGTAAAATCAATCATCGAGTGGTGTAATGCTTCGATGGGTCCAGGTAATGAAGGTAAGTCTTCAGTTTGTAGATTTTTTGGTTGATAGATGATACTAACATTCCACCATATGAGGACTCTTGTACACTGATGGGATCAAGTGAGCTACACTCTTTCAGAAGCTCAATTACAGGTTCATGGAGTATCCATACACGGAAGATGGCATTCTTTTGTTCTTCACGTACAATTCAAGCCTAGAATGAGTGCAAGTCAAATTAAGGAGTGGGTTGACGAATGGCAGTTAAGTTATCTTAACCCACTTGACATGTGTCAACCCCTGATGGAACTAGAACTGACAGAGATGGAATCATCAGTTGACTTTAACCACATATCAGATCTAGTTCAACCAGGTAATATATCTACTTGCATAGTTTTTGAAATTCCTAATGTTATGTTACTTTATAGTGTTTTTGTAATGTTGACTAATTTCATCTAATTTGCTACACATATCAATGTAGGGCATGTTTATGCAGTTATTGCAGATGAAGATAACAAAGAGGGAATAGATTATTACTTGTGTCGTTGTGTTGAGGCCAAAAAGAAATTGGAGGCCTCAGTTACAGATGGAGTAAACATCCAATACCCTATAGGCTCAGTGGTTGTTACTAGAACATGCTTACAAACCCCTATACCCACATAAGAGTGTTAATGTTTGGTTGTTTCAGGACTTTGACATGCATCGGAAGATTCTTCATTACTTGAACCTTGTCATGGCATCCAATGTTCATTTGATAGAATTTTGGGGTAGACCTTTGAACAAGACCTTGTGGAAGGTGTGTGAGTTTGACCATGAGGCAATACTTGCCACAATAAAGAGTAGAGTAGACCTGGTTGGATTAATTTGTAAGTATTCACATTGATTTGTAAGTATGCACATTAATTTGTAATTTTACATAGGTTTGTCTTTTTTTATTTGTTGCTGCATTTTTACACATATACAGTGAATATTGTGATGAATATGTTTGTCATTGCTATCAAAGTGCTTGGACGTTAGTAATTAAGGAATGCATAATTGTGCAAGTCTATTGGTTGTTTATTGTTTGATGATACCATTATGCTTTCAAGATATGTTGTTGGGTTTTGTGATATAAAGACACTTGCTTCTTCATAGAGTATGTGGTGTGATGCATAGAGTTGTAGTGCTTCAAGACAAGGTATGAACTTGAATAGTGAAGATCTCACTCAAGCAATGGTATGAACTTGACAAGCAGTGGTATGAACTTGATTTGTTTGCTATGGTATACATTTGATGTTTACATCATCATCATGTTATGCTTCATGGGGTTAGATCTAAGTGATGGATGAAGTTAATCCTTATTGGTCTTAATCATGTTCACTCATGTTTCACTCACGTCATATCAAGATTCATGTCACAAGGTTTGGATGTTAGTTCATAACATTCATTTTTATCATGTTACAATAGCAAGACATAATTTCTTATGTCATTGGTTCATGCCATTGGATCATTGGATTTGGTTGTGGTTCTTTCTCATGATAGGAGTTTGTTCATGTCTTCATGCTTCTTTGTGCTCCATATCTTCAGTGTTCTCAATGTCTTCATGTGCCATAGATTTCTTTAGTGTCCTCATGATGTTGATGTTGATCACAAAATATGGTGTTAAGTTCATGTTGATGTTGATTGATGAGTTGTGGTTGTTGTTGGAAGTTTTGGAAGTCTAAAAGATGTCATAGTGGTAGTGTTCATATCACAGCTATAGAGGTTTAAACATTCAAAACTAGTTAGGGTTTTTAAGTTAAAGTTATTAGTTATTTTTAAAACCCTAAAAAGACCTAGTTTGGTAAGTTTTGTTTGTGTTATACTCTCTATTTAATTTGTCTCAGATAACCTTCTATGTTCTTCATGTGGTCTTCAACACTTAGGTTGTATTATGTTTAGGTTTATCTAGTCATCAACCTTCTAAAAACCCTATCCTTTACTTTTCTCTAAAATCTAAGTTAATACCTTACACCCATACCGGCAATATTGTACCAGTGATATCCCTAAAGAGTCCAAAGTGCAAAAAGGCAGCAATTTTTGATGAGCTATTAATCAGAAACCATGACACTTAGAAACATTTTGTCTAAGACAACATGATCAAGTAGAACCCTTCTACAATAACCTCTCTCAATTTTTGATATCTCTGAGGCATTTGCCCATGGTGAAAGATTTTTTGCTACCCCAAAAATCATCAGAAGGAGGTAGTGTAAAGTTGCAAAGGAGTGTAACTTTCGTCCTGCTCATGATGTGACCAAACTGATAGTTCCAACACATCCATATGGGTACATTTAGGCTAGGCATGGTCCTATTTTGCACCCAAACATGCCAAAACAGTTCGAGCTACATTGTACCGACAATATCCCTGAAGAGTCTAAAGTGCAAAAAGGCAACAATCTTTGACAAGCTGTTACTCAAAAACCATGACACTTAGAAAGATTCTTTCTAAGGAAACATGATCATGTAGAACCCCTCTACAATAACCTCTCTTGGTTTTTGATATATGTAAGGCATTTTCCCGTGGTGAAAGGTTTTTTGCTACCCCAAAAATTATTAGGAGGTAGTGTAAAGTTGCAAAGGGGTGTAACTTTCGTCTTGCCCTTGATGCGACCAAACTGACAGTTCCAATGCATCTAGATGGGTACATTTAGGCTAGGTATGGTCCTATTTTGTACCCAAACATGCCAAAATAGTTCAAGCTACATTGTACCAGCGATATCCCTAAAGAGTCCAAAGTGCAAAAAAATAGCAATCTTTGACAAGCTATTACTCAGAAACCATGACATTTAGAAAAATTCCATCTAAGGTAACACGATCATGTAGAACCCATATACAATAACCTCTCTCAATTTTTATATATCTGAGGCATTTTCCCGTGGTGAAAGGTTTTATGTTGCCCCAAAAATTGTCAAAAGGAGGTGGTGTAAAGTTGCAAAGGGGTGTAACTTTCATCCTGCTCTTGATGTGACCAAACTGACAGTTCCAACGCATCTAGATGGGTATGTTTAAGCTAGGCATGGTCATGTTTTGCACCCAAACATTCTGAAACAGTTTGATCTAACTTGTATCGATGATATCCCTGAAGAGTCCAAAGTGTAAAAAGACAACAATCTTTGATGAGTTGTTACTTGAAAACCGTGTCACTTAGAAACATTATGTCTGAGGCTATAGTATCACGTAGGGTCCCTCTACAATAACCTCTCTTAGTTTTTTATATCTCTGAGGTATTTGCCCATGGTGAAAGTTTTTCTTCTACCCCAAAAATGGTCAGATGAATGCTGTGTAAAGTTGCAAAGGGGTGTAACTTTTGTTATACTCCTCGTGCGGCCAAATTGACTATTCCAACACATTAGGATGGGTACGTTTAGGCTAGGCATGATCCTTTTTTGCACCCAAACATGTTGAAACAGTCTAAGCTACATTGTACTAGTGATATCCTCACATATTGCGTTTGCTATAACTATTATAGTCTTCACATGTCAACATGCATCTTATGGCTATTAACATACTTCTTCTAGCAGTCAACACAATCAACCCTCATCTTCTTCCACCTTTAGGTCACTGTGTTATTAGGCTTGAACTTAGACATCTGTGGTATATGAAACCCTCTACACTTCATGGATCTATCATTATGTAATGATCTATTCACTGCACCTATCTTACTTATTATATTTCATAGCAATCTTGCAAAGAGTTGGGGTAGTGATATGCAATCTTCTGCGAGATCAATACAATATTGTAACAAGTCTTTCAAGCTTAACAAATTTCTGGATATGGAATTTCTTTAAGGAATTAGAGTCAAATTGGTAAATGTGATGACATGATACATATTAACATGGTGAGATGCAAAGTATACATTTATAGTATTAATCACATTCTCAAAGGGATTGCTAATAACTTATGGAATCCTATAGCCCCAATGTTATGTTGTATACTCAAATTAGGTAAGACTCAATGTACTCTCATAACCTCACCTTATATGCAAGAGGAATTACATTTAACAACCATAATGGTCATCAGGTGCTCATAAGCATATGATTTTGACTATCTTATTCAAGACAACAAACATATTCTTTGCATCCCAATATGGTATAATAACAAGGAATTAAGAAATATTTTCAATTGAGCAACTCATAAAGAATATGGATTAGCATACCAAGGAGCAACCATAAGAACATCCTTTTGGAACATAAGGAATTGCAAATATCTATGTTACAACAATCAACCTCTTTTCAATATACCAACATGAGATATTTGAAGAGTATTATTTTGGTTATATGATGCACCCAAATTGGGCTAGCAAGACCAAATCATGGTATTATCATGCCTTTTGGTCATTGAAATAAAACAATACGCACAAAGATGTTTCACAAGAGTTTGACAACATAGAATGCAATAATTACAAAACTACTAAAAAAAGATGCATTGAAATAGCCAAAAAAAATGGTTTCATTTATGTAAAATGTGTTTGCTAGGGAAAACCATAGAAGGTGGTTTTATACATTTATTTTAGTCCCCATATAGTCCTCTACAACAATAGTAAAAATTAAGCATATACACTCAAAATAAAATCATTTTACAAGCTCTAACACAAGTCCTTTATGAGTTTAATGGCCATAAAGGCCAAGCTAAAATTAGTGTAGAGACCGTTTAGACTCACAAGGTATGGGGGTGTCCCATGCTAAAATTATCTTATAAATATTATTGCAATATCCCCTCGGTCACTTCAAAAATTAGATAGAGTTGTTTGTGAAACTATGAGACATGATCCTTAGTGTTGTGCAAATGGCACATGATCCAAAGGGTTGTGTAAGATTTATAGGGTGTCTTTTGAGTTGCACAAAATGATTCCTATCACTATGTGAATTATGCATGGTGTAAGAAACCATGAATTGTGTTGGATCAAGTATCATTGTTTAGGTAGCACATGATGCAAGGACTTATGTACGAGGTTGTACATTGCTATGTGAGTGACTAAGGCTAACATGCAAGCTTGTGCAATAGAATGTAGATCATGATGTGAACAAAAAAACTTGCTTTCCATTTATCCATTTAACCAATCTTCCTTTCTCTATTTTCTCGAGCATGTCTAGTTTTGAGAGACTAAAACTTTCAACCCAAAACTCAAATTCTCTTATCATCAATTGGGATGGATTCTTTGACAATTAAACTTTAAAACCTAGAGGCATACAAAAATGATCTACATTGCACCTATCCATATTACATAATGATCAATAAAAATGATTTGTAATAACCAAATATCTATATAGGCATACATCAATATCTGTCGATATAAGTATAACATATATACAAAATAGCCATATAGGCTTACAAGAATGCCATATAGGCATACAATGTCAACTATATGCAATACAAAATATATGTCCACAAATGCCATATAGCCATACAACAAAGGAACACAATAAAAATTCATTCCCCTCTGTCTGGTGAAGAGAATAGATCACGGACAGCCTTTGATCTTCGAGGGGATGGAGAGGCATATGAGGGTGGTCTACTACGAACAAGAGGGCTCCTCCTCCTATTTAGTTGTTCATGGATTTGTAGTTGTTACAATAAAAAGTATAGACATTAATATATCAAAATTACATTATAAAAATGAAACATTTAACAAAATAATCACTTACCACTATCCAAAATATGTCTCCTCATTTACCTCAGTACCAAGATTAGGTTGTGGCGATGTCATGTCCTATACAAAACCATCCAAATAGAAATTAAACTTCAAATCAATAATCATTTGATTTTTCAAAAATAAACAACTATAACAACGAATGTAATTTGAAATTTACTAATCTACCTCATACCCCCGTCAAAGGCATGGAGCTATGAATTGCAGAGGACACACCATGCTCCATTGCCCTATGAACATTGGGAGGTGTCTCCCCAGTCTGCATCATCTGAAAATAAAACAACATTATTCAATTACAAAAACTATAATAGTGATACAAGTCATGGCTCCTAACATACACACATGTGAAACCTAAACATGGAAGTACACACAATAAAGCACACAAGTCACAAGCATATATACAAATTAGATGAAGATTCATGACTATTGTGTGGTATAAGGGTCAACAAAGGAGGGACCATGGTAGCATCAAATTTTAGGTTTAAGAAGTTAGAGAGGGAGTGAAGGTGTTAGTTTAGGTTTAGGTTGGTGGTAGGGTGGGGTAGGGTTGTGCTCAATTTTT
The DNA here is from genome assembly GCA_027924645.1 of Cunninghamia lanceolata. Taxonomy (NCBI): domain Eukaryota; kingdom Viridiplantae; phylum Streptophyta; class Pinopsida; order Cupressales; family Cupressaceae; genus Cunninghamia; species Cunninghamia lanceolata. Next base: position 2,016,957 of record BSBN01000070.1, read on the forward strand.
TTTTTGTTTGGTAGTCATGGAGGTAGGACAATGCCTAAAATAGAGTTTGTGGGTTTACGGGACAATGCCTAAACTATAAATCACTTAGACATTAGGTAAGTTTATGGGTTTACGGGAAGGAGGAATATCAAGAGATTGTGGGATAATAGGAGGGAGGAAAGATACTAGATAGGAGAAGAAAAACATTATTTTAAAAATTTCTTATCATTTTCTTTGTCTTGAGGTTTGTCAGGGGGTGGGTTGGAAGCAAACTAGGTTTGGGACGTTTTGTAGGGGTATATTAGGAAATAGGTAGGGTAGTAGGTTGGGTGTAGTGTTGGGGAAGTTTCTTAGACCTACTTTTAGAAGTGGATGGGGAAAGGTTCTACACTTTTTCTTTTACTTTATCTTAGAGGGGTGTTAGAGGGGAGATAAAAGTCAATGAGGAAGGTGAAGTAGTAATAGGTGGATATATGGTGGGGAAGATAGGGGCATAGCTAGTGTTGTAGGTGAAGTAATAGAAAGAGGTTGTGGGGCTAGGGCAACAATGCATTTAGAGGCATAAGATAGGTAAAGGTCAAAGAGGGAATTGGTATGAGGTTGAGGTGGACTAGAAGGGGTTGACAAACAATAATCTAAGGGGAAGTGTCTTAAGTTAACAACTAGTTGGTATGGGCTATGAAAAATGGTGAAGACATTACCATCATGGGGAATTTTAGAGTCAACAAAGGAGGGACCTAGATGATGTTGGAGTCAATCATATTCTATATAAGATGTCATAGGCTCATACCCCTCTCTGGTGTCATGTCTTGCGGTCTAAAATTGGTGGTAATTGGATGAGTTTATTAGAGAGAATTTGTCAAACAATACTGTGGAGGGGATCAACAAGATTTGGTAGACACGTGTATGGAAAATGTGGTAGCATAGACAAGGCAGTGAGTTGTTTGAAAAGATGCCTCAAAGAAATGTGGTCTCATGGTGATGTCCTTGTCTATGCATATGCTTGTCATGGCATTCCATGAGACCACATTTCTTTGAGGCATTTTTTCAAATAACTATATTGTAATTGAAATTTTGTCATCTATCAACATCTAGTTATTAGTTATGCAATGTCTAGTAATGCTTTGAGTTTGAAAGATGTGCAATGAAATGTAACCAACAATATGAATATAAAATACAAAAATCTAGTAAGTACAATTCATTAATTAAACTATTTATTTTATTACCTCTGTGAAGCTTTGAAGTCCACCACCACTGGCAGGTGTTGCCATGAAATATCCAATATTAACCTATTCAACATCCAAAATTAGATATTAGAATACCATTCATATAACGATGCTATTCACATGTAATGTTTATAATTGTTTACTAGTTACATACCCTAATAGTAGATGTTGTAGTGTAATATGCAAGTGGAGAACCGGTGAAAACTACATCAATGCTATGATCCTAAAATTTCATTAATATCATCAAACTAAATTAGTTAATCTTGCATTTCAAAAATGAAATTTAATGAATTAAATTCAATGAACTTGCAAACATTTACCTGAGTACCAAGGCTGAAAGAATCACTTAGGAGGGTATTTGTCATCACCATCTGCTCTGCTACAGATGTAGCTTGCGCACCTATGTCTCGACTATCCATGGGGTCATAACCATAGGCTGACCTGCAAGCCTAACAAGTATGGGGTGGAACCCTACTCCTCAAACTCTCCACTGGCCCATGTTGTGCTACAAGACTGGCCTGCTCTATGATGCTCTAGGTCAAGGCACTAATGGACTAAAGTGTCTCGACCTCAGCACTCTCCTTCACAATGGAAGGGATATACACATGCTCATGGGTTGGTCTAGCAAGTGCTCATCTCATTGACCATTGTGGGTCAATATGTGCCCCTGGTCTATCTTGTGCTAACCCCCCACCTCTACCCTGGAAGTCCCGCATATCAAAATAGTTTAGCACTTTATTTTTTACAAACTCACAATAGAGTTTCCTCAAAAAGTATTATGGGACCTCATTACTGTTACATGGAGGATGGTCAAAAAACCATCCACCACCTCTACCCAAAATTGTCCCTTATCACTTGGTTGTTGCACCAATGGATAGTGAACCTCTTGCATGTAAGGGGTAGTGGTTGATTTGTTCGTGGATCTGTAAAAATGGAACACAAGTCCAATTTTGTAATTTGTTCATTTTTTACTTGCTCATACGGCAACTTGTCTGCATAGTACTCTCTAAATTCTCTCCTCTTTTCTGCCCAACTAGATATTTGCTCGCTAATTGAATCTACATTTGATAACATAAATTCAAGAGATTGAGCAAGCATGGATCTATGCGAGGTTGAAATTGCAGGATCTTTCAACCTTGCAATTATGTCCTTAATTTATTTTTTATTGTTTTCAATTTGCCCCATTAGATTTTCTTGTGTTCTAGGGGCATGTTGAGGAATGAATGGAGGTTTTTGTTGTTGGGGTTGTTCTTCAGCAGGAATTTCATGTTCAGGTGATTCATTATTTTATGGATTTTTAGGAGGAGGAGGAGGAGGAGGTGCATTATCAATTCTTGTCAATTAAGGAAATTTACATCAAAAATCAACTTAAACCTACCTATTTAGAAAAAAATTCACCCACAAAAAAAATACAACTCACTCCTTTGGTCTCTCCGATGTCGTGGCAGCATTTTGGTGATGAATCGGCAAGAAGTTGGTGACAAACTAGTCTCTAATAACACGAGCACGCTCCTTAGGCTTTGCAGACCATGGGTGCAAGAAAATGAAATGAAGTAATGAGCCTCAATGCAGGTTTTTTTTCATACTAAAACAAAATGCACTCACATTATGTCTTACAAGTTTTAAAAAAAATTGGCCACTTTTTGGCCCCCCAACTTTTTGCACCCACCCTTGAATGCCTTCCTTAGACACAAAGTAGCCAAGCACTACTCCTTCTTGCATCATCATGAAGCATTTTTCATGACTAAGGGATAGGTTATGATCTTAACATCTCTAGAGTACTTTTTCAATATTTTTCAAGGCCTCATCGTAATAATCTACATAACTGGTAAAATCATCCATATATACTTCCATAAAGTCATGGGCAAGGTCAACAAAGATACTTAAAATGACCCTCTGGAATGTGGTCGGTGTGTTGTAGAGTCCAAATGGAAGGACTGAATAGGCATATGTCCCCCATGGACATGTGAATGTGGTCTTATCCTGGTCCTCAGGGGCAATTTTGATTTGATTATAACCACTAAATCCATCAAGGAAAGAAAAAATACTTTTTTTTCCAACCAAGGAGTCTAATACTTGATCAATGAAAGGAAGAGGGAAGTGATCTTTCCTAGTGGCAGTTTTCAATTATTTGTATTCTACACAAACTCACCACTTACCTCCTTTCTTTGGTACAATGAGAAGTGGGGATACTCATTGGCTATCTGATATTGGGTATATGAATCTTGCATCCAATAGTTTTTGCAATTCATTCTTTACTATATCTCTCACAATAGGGTTCATTCTCCTCTGAGGCTATCTAACTGGCCTACATCCCTCATTGATGTATATCCTATGCATGCAAAGGTTAGGGTCAATGCCCTTTATATCATGATAGTCCCATGCAAATGTTGTCTTGTGAGTTTGTAGCATTTTTATCAGTTCAGTCTTTTGGACAATGTCAATTCACTGTTGGTGTTAAGTGTCCTGCCTAGTGTAATGTCAATCGATGTTGCAAATGCCATGACAGAGGCAATATCCAATCATGATAAGTTGTGGCTACAACTATGGGGTAGAAAATGATGAAACATGTTGTTGGTGGAAGCATAGGTTGGTGTGTTGATTGTAGGTAGAATATTGTGCAGTGGGTAGGTCAGACATACTAGACATAGGTCTTGCTGCGGATCCCTTCCATAATTGTTTTGTATGACATTGGAAAGCACTTCATCTTCATCCTAGATATCTAATAATGGGCTTCATTCAATTGTCATTAATTTCTGAAGAGAATATTGGTTAGTATCCTCTAGGTCTACCCAAATAGTTTACTCCATATTAGCAAAAGGTTGTGCAAGTGGATAAAGGACCAATTTCTTTGTTATATTCACATTGGAAATTATCATATTCCTAGACCTACATCCTATGAAGGCATCTATTGTTTCCAACCAAGGTCTTCCTAGGATGAGTAGATATCCTCCTAGGCTGACCTTGGGCTACAAGACCATAAAATCTGCAAGGTATTCCCATGAATCTAATGTAATTACAAGATCATGACCCGCTTCGGTTTGACAATGGACCTATCTGCCAACTATAATACTACTGGAGTAGGTCTTAGGTTATCCAACTCAAGGTTATTCATTATTTCCTTTGTCATCACATTGATGGTTACACCCATGTTGATCAAGGTCTTTTTGATAAGGGTACCATTGATGTTTACATCAACCACAGGGTTTCCAAGATCTACGTATTTTGGGACAACCAAGTTACCTAACATGATATCAGCAAGTTAACCTATAACATGTACTGTCTGATTGTATTTTCTTTTCCTTCATGGTTTTTTAATGCATAATTCCCTTATAGCCTTGGTATATATGGGTACATCCTTGATAGCTTGGATGAGGGAAATTTAATGCATACAATTTTCAACTGCCCCATAAAATCAAAGTCAGGTTCAGATGGAGGTGGTGCTTGCATGTTTAATCTCTTTGGAAATGGAGGGCTCCTGATAATGGGTTCTTAATGCGGAGAGGTTATTCAGATGGTTGTCAGTGATGAAGGTTTGCTCCTCATCAGGAAGTTCTGTGATAAGTGGAGATGAAGGTCCAACAAGCATTTTTCCTGATCATAGGTGCACATCACTAACCTCAACCGTATAGGTTGGATATTGGATGGCTTCATTAGTATAAGCTTGTTGAACATGTTTGTTGTTAGGGTTTAGTGTAGGTTGGGCCAACAATTGAGTGGCTCTAGGTAGAACATGAGTAGGTGAAGCTGCATTTGGCATAAGGGCATGTTGTTGAGGCATGACTTATTGTGACTGTGGGTAGTTCATGTTTGGATAAAATTGCCAAGGTTGGTTTCCATGCCACTGCTGTGGCTAGTGGTTTTAATTGGCTTACCATTGTGGATTATAATTTGAGGGTTGGAATGGCTGTTGTGGCTATACTCCTTGTTGTTGGTTCCAGCTAGGTGGTATAGCTGACCATTATTGATGTGGCATGTTATACCAAGGTGCATTTTTCCAGTTTGAAGCAGATGATGGAAATGACATATTGTTGGTCGAGGGGTCCTAAGGCATACCTTATCTTTGCTGCCAAGGCCTATGTTGTGCAATGTAAAACACTTGACCTTCTTCATCTTCTATAGCTCAAAAATTTGCTTTCTCACTCCTTCCTTCAAAAATACTAGAAATACCCTTGCATCTACAATTAGCCTTCTTTTGTCAGCAATGTGGACAATACTCAACCAAAGACGGCTCTGTTTCTTAATTCTTCTTCTTTATATGTAAGGTGTCAAGTTGTGTTGCCAAATGGCTAATGGTATCTTCTTTCATGTTTGATAGTAGGTTGCCGAGCTCTACCCTAGATACTCCAGTAGATGATTTAGTGGAAAATAGGGTTCTCAGACCTTTATTTTTCTTCAAAGTTGACCATGAATAGTGTCTATAGATTTGACTAATTTCATCAAACTTGAGTTGAGAGATGTCCCCTGTTCCAATAAAATTTAGTGCATCCATGCATTCCTCATTCACACTTCTTAGGAAGACCAACTTGAGTGACTCTAGAGAGAGCATGTTCTATCTTGACTTCTTGAGGCAAAACTAAAATCTTTCAACATAATCTTCCAAAGGTTTGTCTTCCTTTTGTGACATCCTAAGGATGTCATCTCCTTTCATATCTCTACCATGACAATAGCCGTTGTACTTTTGCAAGAAATTCTCCTTCATGGTAGCCTAGTTTGTTATTGGATTCTCACCCAATCCCATAAACCATCACAATGTAATATCCTTAAGGGTGGCTAGAAAGAGCTTGAGTATGTATGCATCTGTAGTGTAGTAATATCTTCTACAGAGTACATCAAACTCAAAGAGAAAGGTATTTAGGTCTTCAGTGATTAGCCCATGAAAGTTTGGTAGGGCCAAAGGAGGAATTTTCTTCAAGGTATCGGCTCTTACCTGGTCTATGATAGGAAAGACAAAGGTAACTAGCTTAGATGGGTTTTGTATTGCTTCTTCTGCCATTGTGTCTTGATGCCAATTGTCAATATCTTCAAAATCTTCAGTGTCCTCCGATCTAAGGGATAATTAAAAGTGTTCTTCTGTTGATCTAGTTGGATGAAATCTCTCTCTAGTCTCTTGGCCACCACATACAATGATGTATAAGCTAATAGCTCTATTCTTGCACCGCGTTAGTGGATAGTTTGGAGATATATTGACTATCTAAGCAATTCTAAATTCTAAAAAAAATTATATCCTATGAAAGGAAGTACAAACATGAATAAAAAAGAAATCAAAAACTCTAAACCTTAGCACCATCCTTAGCGACGGTGCTAAAAATGTCAAACTCCATTATTAACCAATACATTGATGTAGAAAGGGCATGCACACAACTCAACGGACCAACAGATCCTATATCAAGCAACCTACTGGCTATAATGTGTTACATTTAAATTGTCAAACCAGGGAATCGTATTCTTCTTGGATGATGCCCATACTATGTGTATAGTTAAGGATTCCTGAGTTGTAATCTAGAGGTTGTACATAGGGATAAACTAATTAAGAAGTAAAAAAATTCTAATTGCAAGGATTGACAAGTACTATAAGTAAGTAATGTTGGTAAGAAATAACCAATGCTATTCTGTTGGCTATAATCAAAAGGTCTTATGTAATTCCAAATAAGAGAACAACTAATTGTTAATCGATGATCACCTTGACTCAACAACACATATTATCAAGATCTAACTAATTCATATGACATAAACTCATTACAGCATGTATTAATCACATACTCATAAATATATAACATGAACTAAACACATGAACATAAGGGGAGACACAGTTAACTCAAGCAGCCCTTGCTTGAGTGACTATGATCCCAAAAAATCTAACTAGATCTCTACTATATCTATGAAATCATTGACTAAACTCAAAACATGTGTTCCTTTATTGAATGCTAAAGAGAAAATATAATAATAATTCTGATAACACAATCTTTATCTAACCTTCTTGTCCCATATACAAAATCTAACAATCCCCCTTAGACAAGATCAGACCTCTCCCTTTGAACAAAACTATTGAACAATAAATACCATAACTATCGATTATCCAACAACATAGGAAGAGGACTTTATTACGAAGCAAACTAGGAATAGGAAACTAAACTATCATGAAGGTAATAAAGATGGCACAATCCTACTGTAACTCTCCCTAGTATTTATGAAAAATAGTCAAGACTAGAAACAGAACATGGAGCACAATCTAAGATTCCTTCGTTATTCATGATTGCATCAACTATCAAAGAGTGGAGATTTATGGATAACTCATTCCTATCAATTCAGGGTCTTCTTCCTTTGGCTGCAGGTGCCTGTACTATCTACTATGGACATTAACACCTCCTTTGTTACGGGTTGCCAAGTGGTCTTCATGAAATGTAGCCACACACTTGCTGCATGGGGGGTTAGTCCATCACATGATATCTATACATCACAATTACTAAAATTAACATAAAGCACTATCATATTTCATGAGCAATCATCAATTCACACACAATTAATTAACAACATATGTATTATATACCAATATTCATGCTTTCAATGTCTTAAGGATGATTATAGACATAGTCAATATATATAAAAGTCTGGGAATGTCTTAGGAAGCATGTACTTAAAGCAAGAGAAATAAGACAAAACATGGTCTCATCAAGTTTTGTAGGTTATCCTGGTGGATTGAGTCAATTAGTGGCTCTCACATTTGGTAGGTAAGGTTCCATGTAAGATTTTAGAGTTTTATCATAAGTTTTACACAAGTTATTTTAATTTCATTTTTTTTCATTAATTATCTCTATAGGCGGCAAATTTCAGATTTTTTTTTTAAATTACATTTTTGGAAAGATTATGAAAAAATAGGCGGGGTTAGTTCTTTGGGCTTTATTATTAGAGATAAAATGTAGTTTGTAATTTAGTGGTGTTAGGTCAACATATTTTATTATTCTTCTCTATAGGCCACGATTTTTTTGAATTTTTGGATTTTTTTAATATTTTTGGTAAGATATTGAAAAACTAGAGTTTAAAATGCATACACATAAAAATCCATGTCATCTTTAGGATTGAAAGACTTTTCTAAAAAAATTGTATTCAATGACCTTTATACTTCACCACCTCTAATAAGGATAATTTGATAGGTTTAAACAAGAACTATGACATGAATTGAAGTCCCAATAAAACCACCTAGGCTGGTACAACCCTAATAGATAAAATCAAGGGATAAAACAACCTTTTGAAGATCCAAAATTGAACTTACCTAAAATAAATATTCCTAAGTTTGATGGTACTGATGTAACTTCATGGATAAGTCTCATGGAAGAATACTTTAAGATTCATAATATAATAGACAATGTGCAATGGTTGACATAGCCTCATGGTATTTAGAATATGAACCTTATCAATGGTACCAATGGATGATGAGTAAAAAGAAAGGGCAAATAATTAGTTGGAAAAAAATTACAAATGACTTAGTAGCCCATTATGAGCAACCAGGGAATGAAAGCTATTTTACCCAACTAACAAATTTAAATCAAATAGTGTCTATAGCTGAATATAATGCTGAGCATATGAGATTAGCAAATCAAACTCAAGATGTGACACCTTATCAAAGGCTACAAGTCTACATCAATGGACTTAATGACCAAATTAAACATGATGTTTGTTTGTTGGAACATTGCACAGTTAGGAGAGCTATGCAACAAGCATTGTATATTGAGAAACATAAATCCACCACCAAAAGTACCACACAAGGTCAAACCATAGGATTCCAGAACATAAAATTATGACTAATCCTATTGATAGAAATGATGACAATTTACTTAAACTAATAAAAATTACTAAGCATTCTCCTCAACAAGAGGAAAATAAAAGAGAAAAAGATATGTGCTCAAATTGTGATAGAAAATGGTTTGGGGGTCATAACTATGCCAATAGTGGTAAAATAATAACAATTTATCAAGAATCAGGTTGAAGAAGATAGAGAAGTAACTACAAAAGAACCAAAGGTGGAACTTGAGCAACACAACTCCATCACTAGAAGTTACACTTAAGGTCAAACAATTAGATTAAAAGAAAAAAATAATTCTATTAAAGAAATGGGGATAACTTATTTAACCCAAGACAAATTATTAATCTCTTTACCTCCCAATAAAAGTGCCTATTCATCCCCAATGATTATGGTTAACAAGAAGGATGATTCATGGAGAATATTCCACATTATAGGGAGCTCAACAAGCTTAGTTTTAATGACCAGTTTCATATTCCTAGTATTGATGAATTGGTAGATGAATCTAATAATCTAGTTTTCTTTACTAGTGTTATGTATGAAAAGTGGGAAGATGGTGGATAGTGTTAAGATCTTTCAAATCAAATCCTCCTTTCACAATAACACTCAAGGATAAAAACTAATCCAAGTCATTACAGATGAAAGAGGACTCAACTATAGGTTGGTGTACTTAGGAATGATATGCAAAGATTGATTAGATTGAGATATTTGTCAAACCCTAAATCGAATAAGCCTCAAACCCTAATTATAATGCAATCGGGTATAGACAAATAGAATGCTACAAAAGACTAGACAAGATGACACTTAAGAAGGATCATAAATATACCAGAAGTTAGATTTCTAGAATTGAAGACTTTGCAGACTACGAGGCGGGCACCCAAGTCTGATAGGGTAGTTTTTCAGTAGATCTGGAGTAATGAGTAGTGTCAGACTATAACCTGTTCCTAAGTTCAGGGAACATTCTATTGGGAGGACTACGGGGTGGATACCCTAGTCTAGTAGAGTAAAATATCAACAAGTTTCTTCCAAATCCTGAATCCTTATCCTTTGAATTGCTTCTCTACACGTTCACTTCTCCAAGTCCCGCACCTATAACCTACAATCACAAAGAGAGGGGTTTGGGCGTTGTGGTGTTTAGGAGCTTGCCTTGGTCAAGCCCCAGAATGGCATTCAAGTCTTCCAACATTGTTGTTAGATAGAGTGCATGCCCAAGGATGGCAGAGGCCAAATCCAATGATGAAATAGAATGATTGAAACACAAGTAAATGTCACCTTAGAGGTGAAGACCTCATGGAGATGAAGATCCTTAAAATCTTGAGGAGATGGATTGATGAAGCCAAATTTACAACAAACAAACACAATAATAACATGATTCTACTCTATAACACAATGAAAGGCTTGAAATCCCTTAGCTCAATATCACAAGTTCGCATTATCCATCTAGGTGTAAAATGAAGACATAAACTCACTTATATATGTATTCCCACTAACTTTCGTAATTCAAATTGAAAAGGCTGACATAGGGAAACCTTTTTAAAGGTCTTAAGCCAACACATTTAAATGTGGATCCTAACAAATAAGGCTAGACTTGGGCATGGGTACCCAAGTCCCAAGGCCAATTTAGGCCTTGATTAAGCATTTAAAATTGGCCCTTGAGTCCCATTTGACATGGGTTTCGAGGGAAATTGCTTTGGGATAAGTATTAAGCTTGTAAAGTGTAAACACAACGACCGAGGAGCTAAACTAGGAGGTAAAAATGCATAGGGGTACTTTTTACTCCATAATATTTAGCCCCCACTTTAATGTATGTATGCTCTTATGAATCCATACATGCATTAAAGTACAGTTGAAGCACATCAAACATGCCAAGCACATAGAGCTAAGGCATACCCAAAGGTTGGAGGACTATTTCTAGGCCCCAATCTCAGGTAAGCACTAGAAAACACATGGAAGACACACAAGACACAAGGAAGATAGTAAGAAGCATTCAAGACATGGAGAATATAGTGGAAGCACGGAATACACAAAGAAGAAATGAGAGCAGTCATGTAATACATGAAGACTACATTGATTTAACAACTAAAAACAAATTCTAAGCTAGGGGGATGGAGGGAGCTCATCACTCTGCACCTTTAGACTGCCAAAAATAGGTAAAACAAAACCCAAAATGTGGAGGGATCTCATTGCTATGTGCCTTTAGACCACACCAGGGGGAAGACACACCAAACACAGACCCAAGTGTGGAGGGAGCTCATCGCTACATGTCTTTAGACCACACTTAGGGCAAGACACAACAAACACATAAGGAAGACACACATAATACATGAGTGCTACATAATATACGTCTTATACACAACAAACATGAGAGATGGAAAAGATCTTATTGCTAAGTCCCGCCATTTAAACATGCCAAACATACATGATGGTTGAGCTACGCTACCACAACTGTTAAAGACACACTTAAGGGTGGATGACTCAAGATCTAGCCCCACCTTTGTAGAGGACTTTGTATAAAAGGATATGTACTAGCTCGAGAGATACACCATCTAGCCTTTTGCAGAAGGGATTTGTATAAAAGGATACACACTAGCTTAAGAGATACATTTACATTTTAAAAGGATGTGCACTAGCTCAAGAGATACACCATCCCACCTCACGATGAGGGCTTTCAAACATGCTTTGTCAGTGTAAAAGATAATTAGATAGATACCATTATATATGCCCCCACCTTAAGGTGGTTGATACCACTTTCCAGTATCAAGCACATTAAGGTAGAGTAAAAACACACAAGGGAACAAGAGCTCTCACAAAGCCTATGCCCACAAAGGTGACATGTGCCACGATCACTGAATATTCCCACAAACACATTGATATGAATTGCTAAGATAATCAACAAGAGATAAGGTTAAAACATCTTACTTTAAGATAATAACCAAATCAAATCATACAAGGTATGCGTAAATCATATATTAGATCACATCAAAGAAACCAAGGCTACATTTGTAGGTTTGGAACTAAGTATAGTCTTTGGGCTTATACTGCAGGTATCTTAGAACCAAGTGTAACAACAAGGTGAGATAAAAAAAACCATCTAAAGTGTGCAAGAGCAAATTGAGAGTATTGCAAAGGTTTGTTACAAAAGATATGACAACATGATAGATCACACAGAGTGATTTTACTAGTCAAGCATTGGATATAAATATCAACCCCATCTTCATAAATGGACTAGGTCCATTTTTGCTTACTCGCTGAAGGGACACATGGTCCTTATCTGTATATGTTTGTTTTCGTCATCTACTGACTAGGTAGAATAATTGAAGAATGTAAACAATAAAAATGAGAGAGGAGAACCAAGTGCCGTAGGAACACCATGTAGGAGGATGCCCCCAAGACATCTCCTGCAATGCTATGCCCCCAAGGCACGACACACAACAACAAAATAGAGGGGAGGAAAGATAGAAGAATATAGAAACAAATAGAATAATGGTCACAATAGAGGCACTCTCTTGGTATCCTTGACCTTACAATAGTATGAAGGGTCATCCTACAAGACCTAAACAACATATAGCACATCACGGGGGAACACAACATAATAGAATATCAACACAAATTTTCTCTACAACACAATGAAAACCTTGAAATGCCTTCTAGCTCAATATCACAAATTCACATTATCCATCTAGGTGTAAAATGAAAACATAAACTCACTTATATATGCATTCTCACTAACTTTCATAATTCAAATTGAAAAGGCCTATAGAGGGAAACCGTTTTATAGATCCTATGCTGACACATTTAAATTTGGATCCTGATAAATAAGGCCAGACTTGGGCATGAGTGCCCAAGTCCCAAGGCCATTTTAGGTCTTGATTAGACATTTAGAACTAGCCCCTGAGTCCCATTTGACATGGGTTATAGGGGAAATTTCTCTAGGATAAGTATTAAGCTTGTAAAGTGTAAACACGGGGACCTAGAAGCTAAACTAGGAGGTAAAAAGGCATAGGGATACTTTTTACTCCATAACAACTAGGTTAGATTTCCATTTACATTATCATCAAGTTAACTAAAGGAAGATGATATAAATAAGATTATAGTTAGAACACATGAGGGTCATTATGAATTATTATTTATGTCATTTGGTGTCATTAATATTTAATCAACTTTTCAAAGCCTCATAAATTCAATGTTCCATCCATTTTTTCAAAAAATGGTGTTTGTATTCTTTGAGGACATCTTCATCTATAGTAAAACATGGAATGATGAACAATTCATAGAAAAGATTCTAGAGTTATAAAGCATTAAGGGAAACACTTTTTTGAAGGGGATAGGAATGTGAGAATCCTAGTATGCTATATTCCTAATTAGAATAAGGATAAGCACTTGTGGCATTCTTAACCTTAATAGATGTATTTATTAGTCTTAGTTATTCCCTAAGATAACTTAGTTAGGATGAAGGGGTGTGTCCCTACATAGTTATGCATATAAATAATGAGAGAGAGACTCTCCCAAACCATCATATAATCTAATATTGAAATCAAATATTATTTTTTGATTATTGGAGGTCATCCCCTTGAAGTGGTATACTATTTTTCTGATTTTTACATTTATTTCCAAGAAATATCATAACAAACTTGAATAAAAATTGACCTTTAGTGCAAGGGTTTAAAATATTTTTAAAGCGTAAGGTGAAAATATTTATCCATAGTTTGTGTTAATTTAACCACTTTATTTCAAGTTTTTTACATCACAAATAAGGCCTTCCAAAATTTGAATTATTATTGAAGCATGAGTGGATTCCATTTTGTGAAGCTGCATCAATATATTATTGGGTTGTCAAATATTAAAAGGCCATTCTATCTCCCAACCACGTTATAAGTGTTTGAGAAGAGGACTTATGCCAACTAGTATTTTGGATCCACCTCAAGAACATACTTTAGTAGCTATAATTCAAATTGCAAATCTTAACTTAAATTGAAATCTTGTTCGAAGTGGACCTTTAGATGTTTACAAGTTAAATGATAAGGTCACAATACCATAATTTATTGATACAATTATCCAATTCACCAAATATAAAATCATTTGTTATATGGATGTTTAATATTATCTCTTAGGTATTTATATAAAAGAAATGATAAAAAAATAAGTATTCTCATAGATCCCTTTCACCAAAGTTCTTGATGCTAATTTTCATCTAGCACACGATGATCTATGTTAAAACATTTCAAAAATCAAGCATTGTCAAAATTGAGTCTCATTTATTAAAATCAAACCATTATACAACCATCAAGCTAGAAAATAACAATAAAGTTTAAGATTGACAAATTCTAATCACATTTACATAAAAGGACAAATTACTTCACCCAAGGAAGAAACTAATTTTGCTAGATGTGTATCTTGTTATATTTGGCTTCAGTAGTAAGTGGGAAATTTAATAACTTGAGTAAAATTTAATTGAACTTTTTTTTATTTGGTTAGTTTTATACCAAGGTTTTTTTATGCAACTATTCTTTTCAATTAGTAAAAATCTAAGTGTGTGTGTGAACAATAACAATATTTCTAGAAAAGATAAAGGGTCACATGATATATTTTTATGTGCAATAATGTTCACTTCTAAATTTGAATTAAAAATAGAAACAAATTCAAAATAGACAATTGAATTTAGTTTTCAATAGCTATTTTATTTCATAGTAGAGATATAGGTACTATAACATGATATTTAAATTAATGCTTTCTATCAATAAGAAAAAAATAAAAATAATATGAAAATACATATATATCCACTACACAACTTTCATAGAGAATGGGATTGGGGGGAATCTTTTAGGGAAAAGGGAAGGGGAAGGGGAGGAGGAAGGGGAAGGGGAAGGTGTATAAAAATACTTTATTAAAAGATCTTTTCTCAAACAATTTGATCAAGAATGACAATAATGTCATCCATGACTTTAAAACATCTTGTTCTGTATTTTTTGTTGAAGCATAATACTCCAATAATAGTTGAAAACCCAAATCCAATCCTCAATCCAATTCCCACCCCCCACCATACATGTTCCTCCCACTCTTGTCCACTTACATCTTCATCATAAGTGTTGTTTGAAGAAGGAGAAGAGGAACAATTTATGTTTATTTGAATTCCACAAAGATCTCCATTGCTTGAAAATGATCTTTCATCGAATGTTAACAACTGACCTCCTTGTGGTATGCTACCTAAAAAATTATTAGAAGATATGTTCAAGTAACTCAAAAATGTGAGAGATTGTAGTTCTATGAGAATATTTCCAATAAGCTCATTCCTTGAAAGATCAAGTGACTCCAACCACACAAGATTTCCAAAAGAAGAAGGAATTTTTCCACTGAGATGATCCCTTAACAAATTGAGAACCATTAGGCTAGTGATGAATCCAATTTCTAGAGGAATATTACTTGTGAAGTTGTTATTTGAGAGATCAAGACATCGAACCAATGCCAAAGATCTCACATACTCTAGAACTTGCCCTTTGTTGATTATTTCCATTTTATCTAAAGAAATTGTGTTTGAGCTTGAATTTGAGTAGTGAAGGACTTTTGAACTTTGTGTTTGACTCACCATTGCTCTCAAGTTTCTTAAGCTACTTGGGATAGATCCAGATAAACTGTTATTTGACAAAATCAAGACTTGAAGATTTTGTAACTTTGTTAATTGTAATAGTATTCCACCTTCAAATTTATTGGATCTCAATACCAAAATTTGAAGATCAAATAACTTCCCTATCCAATTTGGGATGGTTCCTTGCATGTTATTATATCCCAAATCTAGAATCTCCAAAGAAGTACAATTTTTGAGTGATGATGGGATTGGCCCTTGTAGTGTGTTACCTCCCAATTTTAGTGTTTGAAGACAAACAATGCTGCTAATATCACCTTCCAAATTATTATTTTCTAGATTTAACACCTTTAATGTTGATGAGAAATTTCCAAAACTTGCAAAAATATTCCCTGTAAGCTTGTTATTTGACACATCTAAAACCTCCAAGTTATGCCCTTCACAAATAGAATGTGGAAAGGCACCACTAATATTATTATATGCAAATGACAAATAAATGAGTTGACTCTGGCCATATTTATCAATGTTTTCTAGAATGATGCCATCAAATTGATTCTCAGACATGTCCAAGAATTCCACATTAGGACGAGGTTCAAAAATATTCCCTTGTAAGTTATTTCTATTTAAGTCAACATATTGAGCACTGAACTTCCTGAACTTAGATGAAAAAGGCCTTCCTCCAAATTTATTACATGAGAGATTGTGTCTATTGAAGGGTATATGGTCTCGCAACCAATTAGGAATATTTTTACTGAGAGAATTGTTAGACAAGTCTAGGTATTTTATGGTGTATTGAGTGGATATGAAAGCTAGGAAATCACCATCCATATTACAAGAACTCAAGTACAAATATTGAAGCTGAAATTTAGGGATCCAAGAGCCTTTGACTTTTGCTTTCAAAAAATTGTTAGAAAGGGCCAAATGAGTGAGCTTTGTCAAATTTTCTAATTGAGAGAACATGAACGTACCATTCAAAGGATTATTTCTAACATCAAACCTGGCCAAAGATGAGAGGTTACCAAAAGTAGATGGAAAGCTTCCATTTAATTGGTTTGACTTGAGGTAAAGATGTGAAAGATTTGATAGTCCACCTAAGGAGCTCCATGGAATATTGCATGTTAGTGAGTTGTCAGAAAGATCTAACTCTTCAAGTTGTAAAAGATTTCCAATAAAATTTGGTAGACTGCCTCTTAGTGAGTTGCCATAAAGACTCAACACTTCAAGTCATGAGAGATTTCTAATAGAATTTAAAAATCTACCTTCAATATTGATATCAGAGAAGTATAATCAAGTCAACGAAGACATATTTCCTATAGAATTTGGAATCAACCCTCCCACATTTGAATATTCAATATCAAGGATATTGAGCTAGAAAGTGTGTTGCATAATGGAAGAGCAGTTGACTTTGAGATCTGCGTTGTTGAACAAGACAAGGTCCCTCAAGCATGGAAGGCTTAAAACAATAGAAGGGATGGAACTGTGGAAATTGCATTCTTTGAGGTGAAGGGAAACCAAAGATGTAAGATTTGAAATCCAGATGGGAAAAGGTTGTTGTTGAGTAACAGTAAAGTATACTTGATGACTTTAGAATGGTAGATGGGTCCACGATGTAGTATGGGATGCACTGAATCCCCTTCCCAATTACCCGACAGTATACTTCATCTGAGGATACTTGTACTCAAGTGTGTACTCCAACTTGACTATATATTCGAGTGTATGTTCTATGACTTTTCAATTGTATTCAAGTGTATACTCTATGATTGCATTTGTATTTTGAGTGTATACTCTATGCTTTTGTATTTGAGTTTGTATTTTGAGTGTATACTCTATGCTTTGTATTTGTATTTGAGTGCATACTCTATGCCTTGTAATTGTATTTGAGTGTATACTCTATGATTGTATTTATGCCTTGTATTTGTATAACTTGTGATTGTATACTCTATGATTGTATTTATATTTTAGTGTATATTCTATGCCTTGTAATTGTATTTGAGTGTATACTCTTATGATTGTATTTATGCCTTGTATAACTTGTGATTGTATACTCTATGACTTGTATTTGTATTTGAGTGTATATTCTATGACTTGTGATTGTATACTCTATGACTTGTATTCGAGTGTATACTCTATTACTTTGTAATTGTATACTCCATGACTTGTGATTGTATTTACATTTGACTGCATACTCTATGACTTGTATTTGAGTGTATTCTCTATGACTTTGTGTATTCAATTGTATACTTTATGAATCCGTGTATTCGAGTGTGTACTCCATGACTTATGTATGTTCAAATGCACACTTCCAGACTTACTTGTACTCATGTGTATACTTTTCGTGCATATGCTTGTATGTTACACGTATGATTCATATGCATATACTTTGTATGCTTCATGTTTGTATCAAGTGTGTGCTATGTGTTTTATGTATTATGTATACTTGTGTATTACATACTATGTTCATGCTTCGTATACTTTGTGTATTAAGTGTGTAAGTCTTGTGTATGCTTCATGTATTACATGTATTTATGCTTTGTGTTTCATATATAATTATGTGCATATACTTCAACATTGACCTTCTCTCCAACGGTGCTTTGTAGAGAGCCTTACTTGTCATGATATAGACAAACATAATTTTACTCTCTTATCAATCTTCTTAATACAATCATGTTTCACCTCTCAAATATTGTTAAGAGTTTACAACCGTTTATGCCATAATTTTAAATGTAAGTGATAGGTTCATCTTTGTCATATAACCTTGCACTCAATTATTCTTTATTGGACTGATACAATGTGGTGACCTCAACATAATCACAATTACTCAAGAACATCCAACACTAACACCAAGAGAAATATCAATAACAATACTCTTACAAAAAATTCAATTATTTAAAGAACATACTAGTATTCATACTTGAATAGTATTTCTCTCTATGATCAATACATAAGTAGCTAGATTTCGTACCCAATTACTAAAGAACTTTGTCATCACAAATCTACCCATCATGTAAACATAACTATTCTATAAGATCTAACATTATGCTATATAACAGACTATGTTCAATCAGTTCATAGTGATATATTTATTAAGTATATAAGCTAAAATACCATAACCTTGACTATCCCTATGACCTTATAGCAATGGCACTTCAAATTAACTCTGTTTAGTCCTCACTGTTACCCTAATTTGGCAACAGACACCTTGTTTTGGGGACTGTAATTTCTAAATAAATCCTCATTGAAATCAAAATTGAGATTTTAACTAAACATGTTTTAATTCCATAATAACCTTTGTCAATCAAAGTTTAGTGAGTTGCCTTGAGGCAACTAAATTTGAAATGCATTATATCTTTCATCTAGTAAGATATGCATTGATAGTGAACTGGATTACTCTAAACCTTACTGACAATTATGGAGTACAAGAAATTCTTATGGCAGTCTTCATGAACTTGAACAAACTAGTCTTAAGTTTAATATTACCATAAGATTCCCCATGCACTATAAAATAGTAACCATCTTTGACAATAATCTTTCATACAGAATCATGCCTACATTTTCAATGTTTTATAAGTTAGTCCAAAGGATAAATCTGATGATAGTCCACAAATGGATAACCCAATGAACCCAAGTGCATAAGAGACAATAAATACTATCTTACAATATTAAGGAATAGATGCTAAGATCATTCTCGTAAGTTCCAAATAGGCTTAAGCCAATTGTGATCCATATTCTTCATGTTGGCCATTCCTACAAAACCTTATGTTCTCATTCAAATTGAATACTAATTCATTCCGTCATAGCCAAATGCAAAGATCACATCATATGAGGTAAAGCTAAATAGCCCTCAAAATAATCACTGGTAAAATTGTGGGTCCATAACCCACAAATCCCAGGATCATTCTCCACATTATCTCAGTGATTAGTTTACACATCTACAACTTAATAATTATAGTTTTCTAGAGATCCAAACCCAAAATTGCTTGAGGACAATCAATCTTGAGTGGGGAGGACTGTCATGTCCCTTTATCGAGTCAACTATTAAATATTATAAATTGAATATGATATAGTATATTTATTATAAATATTATAATTTAAATATTATTATAATTATATTATATAAATATACATAAATGTATATATATATACTCATTACTTATATATAAGACAAAGCCCTTAAGAGAGCAATTGTCTTTATAAGACAAAATCTAAGAAAAGATTTTTAATAAGTTAGTAGTCCATATATTAAGATATGAAGGTGCCATCCCTTAAAGCATGTGATAATGATAACTACTAAATCCTAGAAGTTGTCCACGTAGATACAAAGAGGCATTCGATGATAGTCTTTACAAAGAAATGATGCATATAAAAGGTCAACGATTCTACAATCAAAAAAGATAAATGAAATGAACTAATACAAGGATGCGATTAAGAAAGACCACGATCTATTACAAACAACGATTATATAAGATAAAACAAATAGCGATCCATAATTTGGAGGGTATCACGAATGTTATAGATAGCAAAAGACAAGACCAAGGTTAATGCAAGAGAATGATTAATGATAAAAGATACTTAAGGAAATTGGCAATAAGAACTGCCAATTAATAAGGAAAGGACTAATGTCAAGGATGGCGCCCATTACCAATAAGCGATCATGACTTAAGGAAAATAATCAATTGTTAGCTATCGATTATAACAGGAGATGCAAGTGGATGGTAGTGACGTCTCTTGAAAGCATCTGATGGAAGGAATATAAGAGGTCAATCAAGCATATCAAGGGGAGCATCTTACAAGAATCAATTCATTATCTCTCATCTCACTCACATCTCATTGCTTATCATCAATCATCACCAATCAACATTCATTATAACTATCCAAGGAAATATAACATTAGTCAACATTGGCAAATAATCATAGCAGATTGTGATTCCATAAATATTCCATTGTTACAAGTATTTTGATCAACATAAGATTTATATCAGCAAGTACAATCTAAGAAACAATCAACCATATAAGGTATGTTTCTTACCTCAAATTATAATGTTTTATAATCATCCCTCTAGCTGATCATAATGATATATGAATGCACATAATTGTAATAGACTGCTTATAACATAGAATGAATGTTTATCATCAAAGTAGTATGAAATTGGTTTATAGTTATAATAAAATGATAATGTCTATAACATGATAGAATGAGAAGATTTTTATTGAATAGAATGAGAAGATTTTTATTGAATAGAATGAGAATATTCATATAATATAGAATGAGAATACTTACAACATAATGGAATGAGAATGCAATAAGAATAAGAATGTTTAATTAAGGAAGGACAAGGTTCGAAGATCCATGAAAGAATAATGTATGATGCCAAGCAGTATGTATGGCAATCCATCAATGAGATAGTACAAGTTGAGTTTCCGTGGAGGAACAATATGATCCATGGGGATCACGAGATAGTAAGGATAAGTTCTTATAAGACATGATATATAACTTTAAAACATGGAATACCCAAGATGAGAATAAGATCATCACCATTAATCTATCTACACACCCTATGAGTATGGGAGTGGAGTTAGGGAAGGGAGGTTAGGATCTAGAACTTAGGTGACTATCAAGTGGGTGAAGAATTATCAGGTGTAGTAATGAAGCCCCTTGAGCCAATAAGGTGAAGAATTATCGGGTGTAGTAATGAAGCCCCTTGGGCCTAAGGTAGCGTAGACCTAAATATTATTAATGGCTTAATGGTAGGTGACTCTCAAGTGGGTGAAGAATTATCGGGTGTAGTAATGAAGCCCCTTGAGCCAAGAAGGCGAAGAATTATTGGGTGTAGTAATGAAGCCCCTTGGGCCTATGGCAGTGAGTCTTGTTACACCAGCACCCTAATGTATCCAACTCATATGGGGTGAGTGGCATAGAGTAGATTAATGATCAGGCTCATGGATAACTCTCCCGAGGTATATCATGGAAACCTCTATATGATAGAAATGAGAAAAATGTGAAATGCATATATGAAATGAATTTTGATATTGATAATGAATATGTGGTTACTAACCCTAATTACAATATTATGATGTTGTAAGGAATTTTTGGTTACTAATGTTCTCTTTAAGAAGTTAAAATTGTGTGCAAGGTTAAGAAATTTTTGATCTTCTTACGAGGGGACATTACAAAATGTTATGTCAGAAAATGTCCCCTTGGGGGCTTTTCCCTCTTAAGGTTTAGCTCCCAGGTCCTTAAAATGTATTTAGAGCATCTTGTGTGTTAATTTTGAATCTCGGTGAGAAAACCCTGAAGTCTTATGGAAAATAGGACCTAGGGGGTGCTATTTTGATGACTCCTGCCTGAAATAGGGGGGATGACTGATGGAGATTGATTGTCATTGATGTTAAAAGAGAAGAAAGCAGATCAAGTACAAGATGTTACAAGATGCTATGTGTGTTGTGTTGCTAATCAAGTACATGTTTGGTAAGCTATGTTTGAGTTTGATCATCTTGTCATCTTGATGTTTTCATGTAGTGGTAGAGGTTCATGATCATGTGTTCCATATGGCTTCATATATCTTCATGGTGTTTTGGAGGATAAGGTATTCTCAGTTGATGTTGTTTGTTCTCAGTGGTTAGTGGTTGCTTGAGACCTATTTGGTAAAGTTGTACATCATCAGGAGTTTGTTGGAGTTTGTTTCAGTTCATCAATTAGGATAAGTATGATGCAATGCATATGTCTTGTGATCAATCTTGGAATGCAGTGGTTTTCATCTTCTTTCATAAAGTTGACAATAGTTTGAAGCTTGTGTTCAAAGAGCTATTTATTTCATACTTATGGTAGATGGTCTAAGAAATGCAGGATGTAAGTGATGATACAAGGTTGGACACAAGAAGGTTTGAGGTTTGTTGTGTTGATGATAAGACTTGTTATAATTTCATTAAATCATGGCCAGGGGTTAGTTTGGTATAATAAGATCATCATTTTTTTTAAAAGGCTCAAGGTTTATTAAAGGTCTAAAATCTCAAAGTCTAAAACCCTTTACCTTTTGTTTTAATTTTAAAGTGACCTACACTCATAGGTAATGTCACTTAAAGTGACCTACAGAAGGGGTTTTATAAGCATGAGCACCAAAAAGGAAAATCTAAGATTGCATTTAAAGATAAGATTTTATAAGACTATTTTTAGTCTTTTTAAAAGGAGATTTTTAAGGAGATTCTTATGGCCCACATTTAAACTACAAATTCTCCTCTTAGTGCATAAAGATTAACGTGCATTCATTTGCCTTTTTCAATTTGACTACGGATGAGTTTTTATAGGCTATTTTTAGCCTTCCAAAATGAGGAGATTTTTAATGTTTTTAAATGCTTAGATTTTTATAAAGTTTTTAAAGGCAGATTTTTAGAAGATTTTTTTGATTCCTTCATAATAATAAGGAAATAAATTATTTCCTTTTCTATTTTAAAGATTTTATGCAATATTATTTGCATAATTTTTTAATGAGAAAATTTCTTTTGTGGAGAAGAAATGGAAAGATAAAAAGGCAGATTCTGGTGAGATTTAAAAGCCGAATTTTTAGGAGATTTTTTTTGTGAAATTCTCAAGACAAAGAAAGAGTTTTTTATTATTTATTTTTGGGAAAAGATTTTGTGAAGAGATTTAATTATTAGTTTTAAATAAAGGATCTTTTATAATTTGGAAAAGTTTCTTTATAGCAACTTGTTTTTTTGGAGAGATGGAAGATGAAAATGGGGAGATTGAATATTTATTTTGAAGGCAAATTTTGAAGAGTTATTTTTGAAGATGAAAGTGAATGTGTAAAGAAAGAAGAATATGAAGGGTTATTGCTTCATTTTGAATAAGATTTTTATTTGCAGGTTCTTCACGGATGGATATTATAGTGCAAAGAATATATATTTTTTAATGGGAAATTGTGATGAATTTTTAAGAGTAGAATATGAAGAGATTTATATGCACAATGAAGATTTATTTGCAGTAGTGAGATGATATTAATATTGTATATTTTATTGAGAACAAAAATTGGAATTGTTTTTTTTTCTAAGATGATTTTTGCAGATTGGAAAATGTTGTTGAAGATATTCAATAAGGAGATGGAAATTTTTGTGAAGGGAAAATGTAAATTCAGAGAGGAGAAGAATGTGTATGGATTTTGTTTGAAAATATTTTATGCAGGGAAGATAAATTGGATTGAAAATTTAGGAAAAGGAATATGTATGGTTATATAGAGAAGAAATTATCTTTTCTTGCAAGTGAATTGATTTAATTAAAAAAAAAAAGAATGTACGGAGAAGAAGAATATGAAGATGAATGTGAAAGGTAAAAGGACATTCAATTTGCATATAATGTTTTTTCAGATGCATTGATGCAGAGAGTTTGTGTGAGGACCAAAATACAAAAATGATGACCTCCTTGTGCAACAAATTTATGAAGACAATATTGGTAATGAGATTGATATTCAAATTGTAATTGAACAGAGATATGAAAAAGAGAAGACAAGTTATGTAATGGTGCAAATCAGATTGAGTGGCAATCATTTCTTGCACACCTTGCAATATGTTTTGATGTGGTTGAATTTGCTAGTGAGGCTTTGTATGCTAGTGAGGCTTGTAGGTCAGTGAGACCTTTCATTTGTTAGTGAGACACATATATCAGCCAGTGAGGCTTGTAGGTCAGTGAGACCTTTCATTTGTCAGTGAGACACATATATCAGCTAGTGATGCCTTGTAAAGAAGTATTTCAAAGTTAAGCCACGGAGGCAATTCATGAGTGGTTTTTCTACCCCTAGAGGGTTTTCCACTCCTAATTCTTTGTGTCCTTGTGTCATAACTTGTGTGTTGTTGATTGTCTTTCAAGTCTAAACATTCAATGTTTATCTCCTTGATGCAAAATATGATAATTGATTGATAACATATTCTTCTTCAATTTTTGATAAGTTTTAGATTGTCTAATTTTTACACAACACTAATTCACCCCCCTCTTAGTGTTGTCTTGGACTCCAACAAGGACTTGGGTGCTCGTGCCCTAGTCCTACCCTATTTTGGGTCATGTCGTAATTTGAAGTGTCAGAACTTATATGACAATTGTTAGGTCCTATGCTGACACCTAAAGTTTGAATTACAAAATTCTTAGCAGGAATGTTTGTAGTTGCATATATAAGCATATTTAGGTTTTCATTTGCAAACTAGAAGATGATTGTAAACTTTAGGCATACTTGTGATTTTAGAGCATCCATGATATTCATTGTTACAGAGTAGAGCATTGTTATTGTGTTTGTTATAGTAGATTTGACTTCATCTTCTCATGTGATTAAAGAGCCTTCATTTATGTGAGATCTACACTTCAAGGTGAGATCTATTGTGTTTTCAATCATTTATCATTTAGATTTTACCTCTATCCCACAAGGATACACACTCTTATCTGACAACGGTGTTTGGAAGACTTAAATGTCTCTCTAGGGATTGACTGAGGCAAGCCTCTAAACACCACAACCCCCTCCCACACTCCTTTGTGATTGTAGGTTACAGATACCAAGTTTCGTGGAGTGGAGTTGCAGAGGAAGGTTGTAGATGACAAGGATTCAAGACCTGAAAGAAAGAAGTGAAATAGAGCATTTTTGGGACATGGGTGCCTAAGGCAATGTCCTCCAGAGTTACAGAGATAGGAATAAAGTTACAAGGACATTCTACATCTAAAGGAGCTTCTACATCCTGAGAATCAGCCTACCTTGGACTAGGGCACCCGGGGTAGTGTCCTCCACATTTCAGGTGACCAAAACAATCAAAACAGTGATTATCAGTGTTGGAAGGAGTTCTGCATTCCACAAAGAAAATAGTGCCTTGGACTTGGGCGCTCAGGGCATTATCCTCGAATATTCCAAATTCTAAACTTCAAAAAATGGTTAGTTATTAATCTCTATCCTTTCCCTTAATTTGTAAACATTATCAGAATTTATTAATTTATTCATTGTTTTACATAATTAGGGTTTTAAGATTATTTGAAAATTAAATTGAGATATTAAGTGATAACATCTGAGCTTCCACATCATTCCAAGTGGTAGCCCAACCTATTAGGTGAATTCTCTCACTTAGTGGAGATTCAACTTAGTTGATATGCCCTTGAATATTTGTTGTGAAATGAGGATCTAAACATATCAAACCAAAATCAACCTTCCCCCCTTTTACCGTTAAATAGTATGGCGTGTTTTCCCCATCATGTAGTGTAGAGGGTGTGGCAATGAGTCTCCCTATGCTTAGGTTTTGTATGGCATGCTTTCTCCCCTTGGTGTAGTGTAAAGGGTGTGGCGAAGAGTCTCCCCTACATCCTTGGGTTTTGTGTTACAATTTTTATTTCCATGCATTTATATATATGAAAATGAAAATATTATGTCAATTGTCTTCATCATGTTTTGCGTGACCACTCTCATGTCTTCATCATGTTTTGTGTGTCTTCAATACTATCTTCTTTGTGTTTTGCATGCTTCTTACTATCTTCATTGTGTCTTGCATGTCTGCGATGAGTTTTCTAATGCTTACCTGAGACTGGGGGTTAGAAATAGTTCATCAATCTTGATGTATGCCATAGCTTCTTATGCTTGGTGTGTTTGTTGTATTTTCAACTGTACTTTAATGCATGTATGGGTTGTAAGATAATACATACATTAAAGTGGGAGCTAAATTTTATGTTGTAAAATGTCCCCCTAGGACTTTTAGCTCTTGGGTCCCTTAATTTTAATCATGAATGTTAGAAATGAATCCCAAAACAAAATTCCCTGGAACCCATGACAAATGGGACTTAGAGGACATCTCTAAGCTTAATCTATACCCAAAATAGGCCCTTGGGCTTGGGCGCCCATGTCCTAACCCTACCCTATTTTGTTGGGCTCTCAAATTCATATGTCAGCTTATGACTGTTAAAAAGGTTTCTATGTCGGTATCTTAAGTTTGAGTTATGAAATTGTAGCGGGGATGCATATATAAGCATGTTTAGGACTTCATTTGCAAACTAGAAGATGAATTTGAAATTAAGGTGAACTTATGATCACAGAGCATTCAAGGCATTCATTATGTTGCAGAGCAAAATTGTGTTGTTGTTGTGTTTGTTATGGCAGATTTGGATTCATCTTCTCATGGTGTGAAAGATCTTCATCTCATTGAGAGCTACACCTCTGAGGTGATATCTATTTGTGATTCAGTCTATCTATTTTATCATTGTTTTTGCCTCTATCCTACAAGGACACACACTCTCTATCTAAAAATTGTATGGGAAGGCTTGAATACCATTCCTGGGCTTGACCGAGGCAAGCTCCTCAACACCACTATTAGGATTAGCCACCAGATGATATCAATTAAATGCAAATAAAGATTAAATAGATGAATGAAAATACATAGAAATAATAACATCGAGAGACAATTTTTAACGTGGTTCACCCAAACTCGGGCTACATCCACCAATAGAGAGTCCAATATTGTTATCCAGTAAATCAAACCAATTACAACCAGCAATCCTTACAACTCAATACTACTCCAAATGCTACAATACAATCTCAATGGAAACCCTAACCCTTAGCCATTTTTATCAAGACTTATGCCGGTTACAAAAATAGGGGTTTTTTTATGTTGGCCAATAGAAAAATAACTCTCGATGCCTCAATAAAATAATAAAAAATCATTTGAGGTTTCAGGGGCACTGTCCCTCGACCCCGCCCTATACCGCAAAAGGGAGCATGCCAAGGGCGTTGCCCCTAGACCTCACAAGGGGCGCTGCTCCTTGACCCCATCTTGGGGACGCTGCCCAAAACCCCCGCAAGGGGCACTGCCCCTTTACCCCGTTAAATAATTTGGGGGGAAGCCACGCCGATAAAAGTGGGGTAAATTTGACCTCTGAGTTTGATTAGGCTCCATATAACAACAATCTCCCACTTGGAAACTGATCAGACTCCACACCATATCATCTCCCACTTGGAGACTGATCATAACACTACTGACCATGTAGCTCCCACTAGAATTAAGCACCCTGGACTCTATTGTTCTGATTTTATTATTTTTCAGTCTTGAAGACCAATCGAAGCTGAAGAGGAGCTCAGCTTCTCCCTTGTTACTATCTTTGTAAACATATCCACTAGGTTTTCATCTGTATGTATCTTTCTTGACTATAACTATCCATCATCCAACATCGATCGAATAAAGTGATACATCAACTGTATGTGTTTGGTCTTTGAATGCAAGGCAGAATTCTTTCCAAGATGTATGGCACTCTCGCTACCTATAAACAAATAAACGTTAGCCTATTGTTTGCCCAATTCTTCCATAAAAGATTGTAGCCATATCACCTCCTTGCTTGCCTCTGTTGCAGCTACATACTCTGCCTTCGTGGTGGATAAAGCAACCACCTTTTGCAACCGTGAGATCCAACTCACCGCTGTCCCACCTATAGTAAAGACATAGCCTGTAGTACTCTGCTTGGTATCAATATCCCCTACCAAATCTGAGTCTACATAACTTGCTAAATTAGTATTAGAGACCCCAAAACATAAGTGTTTATTGGATGTGCCTCTCAAATATCTATGAATCCATTTTACCACATTCTAATGCTCCAAACCAAGATTACTCATATACCTAGTGATGACTCCTACAACATGTACAATATTTGGTCTCATGCATACCATGGCATACATTAAACTTCCTATAGCTAAAGCATATGGTACCTTGGACATTTTGTCCTCCTCCTCTTGTGTCTTTGGACACATCTCCTTAGTCAATTTCAGATGACTAGGCAAAGGTGTGCTGACAATTTTTGCATTCTCCATATGAAATCTCTGCAACACCTTTTCAACATAATCAGCCTAAAATAGAGTCAATTTTTTGTTCTTCCTATCTCTACAAATTTTCATACCAAGGATTTGTTTTGCTACCTCCAAATCCTTCATAGTAAATGATTATGCTAACTGTTGTTTCAACTCTCTTATGTGATCCATGTTAAACCCTGCTACAAGCATGTCATCAACATATAAACATAAAATAATGTAGTTGTCATTATCCAACCTCTTAAAATAAACACAATGGTCAGAATTACACTGACTATAGCCTTGCTCGGCCATAAAACTATTAAATTTCAAATACCATTGCCAAGGTGCTTGTTTCAAGCCATATAAACTCTTCTTCAATCTGCACACCAATTTCTCCTTACCTTTGACCTCAAATCCCTGTGGTTGGTCCATATATATCTCCTCCTCCAAATCACCATGGAGAAAGATAGTTTTCACATCTAGCTATTCTAAATACAAATCTTCAGCAACCACAATACTTAAAACAATACGAATAGAAGTCATCTTAACAACTGGAGAAAAAATATCATCAAAATCAATGCCCTTTTTCTATACAAATCCTTTTACAACCAACCTGGCTTTAAATCTTTTCTTACCTCTGGCTTCCTTTTTCAGCCTATAAACCCATTTGTTTGGTAAAGCATTTTTACCTGCAGGCAACTTACATAATTCCCAAGTCTGATTTTTTAGCAAGGAGTCCATTTCTTCTTTCATTGCAAGCTCCCACTGAACCTTTGTATCCACCTGCATAGCATCATCATACCCTTCCAATTCACCAACATCTGTTAACAAAATAGAATACAAAGAGGGAGAAAACCTTTCAGGAGGTCTACTTAGCCTTGTTGATCATCTAACATTCACTCGAGTTTGTGGTATTTCTTATTGTTGTTGTGGAGCATGAGGAACCACTGGAACATCACTATTTGGAGTATCATCCAATACCACATAATCCTTTTCTTTCTTCTCATGTTGTTGCAATTGATCTTTATACAACACCTTCTCATTGAATACAACATCTCAGCTTCTCACAATTTTTTGATTTTCAAAATTCCAAATCCTATAACCAAATTCATCAATGCCATATCCAATGAAGGTACATTTTTTTGATTTTGTATCTAGCTTGGTTCTATTTTTCAGAATCTACATGAGCAAATGCTTCAGATCCAAAGGTTTTTTGTAAAAGAGTAACTCACCTTCTTACTTGTCCATGCTTCCTCTGGAATACCAGAACCCAAAGGAACTGAAGGAACTCTATTAATTAAATATACATCGGTATTGATAGTCTCTAGTCACATGTTTAAAGGCAGCCCAGCGTGCAATCTCATGGTCCTTGTACCCTCCATTATTATCTTATTCATGCGTTTAGCCACTCCATTTTCTTGTGGAGTCCCTGGAACCATTTTCTACCTACAAATTTCATTAAAGGAAAAATAATCCTCAAATTCTTTGCTGCAATACTCACCACCATTATCAGATCTGAGACATTTTAATCTTTAATCCATCTCATTCTCAACCAAGCTTCTTCATTTCTTAAATGTTTCAAATACATTAAATTTTTTTCTAAGGAAATAAATCCAAACTTTCCTAGTTGCATCATCTATGAATGTAACATAATACCAAGAGCCACCGAGAGAATATACTTGAGCTGGTCCCCATACATTTGTATGCACAAGCTCCAACTTTTCATCTTTCTTTTCCTTCCCATCCTTGAGAAAACTGACTCTCTTTTGTTTTCCATACACACAACTTTCACAAAAATCCATATTAATACATTTCAGACCTGGTAAAACTGTCTTAGAATGAAGTACCTTCATACCTTTTTCACTCATATGCCCAAGTTTGGTATGCCATAGTGTTGTCTTAGAACCTGCAGCAACTGTTTCAATCTCTTCCATCAACTATTCCTGAACCTATTTGGTTTTTCTCTACAACAACTAAAGTGGAAGGAACAGTATGACCTGTACAAAGATATAAGGTGCCTACTTTCACACCTTTTGCTACTATTAAGGAACCTTTTGAAAACTTCCAATTTTTATCACTAAAGGTAACTATGCAACCTTCATCAGCTAGTTGCCCTGCTGAAATAAAATTCCTACTCAGCCTTGGAATGTGCCTTACTTTTTGTAGTAGTCAATGATTCCCATTCTGCAACTTAATTTTGATTCTTCCCTTTCCAACAATCTGATAGGGTTCATTATCTCCCAAATAAACCAGCCCAAAATCCCCTTGGACATAATCAAGAAAATAACTTCTATGGGGTGTGGCATGAAATGAAGCCCCTTAATCTAAAACCCATGAATCATCAACATTATCTAGGGAAAGAATCAAAGCATCATCTTCAGATTTATTACTTACCACATTTACCTCCTTATTGCCTTCTTGTTTGTCTCCTTTATTCTTCCGTGACCATCAATCTTTCTTCAAATGACCTAGTTTCCCACAGTACTAGCAATCCTTCTGTCGTCTGGATTGGGATTTCTTATCCTTTGATTTTCCTCATGATTTCCCATGACCTCTAGAACCTTTTCCTCTCTCCTTTGATCTACTCCTACTTTCTGCATTCAAAACACTACCTGATGTGGACCCTCCTAAGCTTTTCCATTGCATTTCCTCACTAAGGATAACACCAACAACATCATCAAATTTCAAAGTATTTGAACCAGAGAGAGTTACTTACATCTATTACCAAGCTATTCTAGCTTTCTGGCAAAGAACATAAAACCAAGAGAGCCTCACCTCTTCGTCAAATTTCACTTTTACAGAAGTTAACTAACTGGTAATCATATTAAACTCATTTAAATGATCTATCACAGATCCACCTTCAATCATTTTCAGATTAAACAAATACTTCGTGAGAAATACCTTATTTGAGACTAAGGGTTTTTCATACAATTTAGCCAAAGCTTTCATCAATTCACTTATTGTCTTCACTTCTGTTATATTGAATGTCACAGATAGTGCCAAGTACAACTGAATGGTTCCCAGTGCCTTTCTATCTAGAAGTTCCCAATCCTCGTCTGTCATTCCTGCTAGTTTCTTGGATATTCCTTCCAATGACCCCTATAAATCCTTCTGATAGAGATAATCCTCCATCTGCATTTTCTATAATTGATAGTTCTACCCATTGAATTTTTATCTACCTTCAATTTACCCTCATCCACCATTGCTCCCACTCAACCGTGAGACTCCCACTCAACCATGAGACCTTCCTGTAGATGATAATCAAACACAACCCACTCTGATACCACTTGTTAGGATTAGCCGACAGATGATATCAATTAAATGAAAATAAAGATTAAACAGAGAAATGAAAATACACGTTTTACCAGAGTTGTGCATTTGTGTTGACTTGCTATGCATATACCTTATATTTCAGCGCATCTATAGTTGCACATCTAAGATAGTGAGCTTTTTCACATCTTTTGAGAGAAAATTTTTAGCATTTCTAGATACCCATTTTAGCCTTGTTCTAGTTTTTGAGATCAGATTTACTGTGCAGTCACTTCTCCCATCCATTTCCATAGCAAACCCTCTCTTTCATCGGTTGTCTCATCCACCTTCTACCAGGTCTTCCCATAAACAAGTCAAAGTATCTATATCAGATTAGCACAAGGCCTTTTTCAGATCATTTCAGATTCAAGTAACCCTAGTAAGTCTCCACTATCAAGGATCGAACATCCTTTTCTCTTAGAACTTCACTAGTGGTCTTGGTGCAAGATAGTCTCTACACAGTAAATGGGTATCGACTATCCTTACTTGTGGCTATCGTCTTGTGTCGACCAACTTACTTGGAATCATTGGTCAAAAGAGTCCCTTGTTCGAGTCTCATCATCACTACTATCCCCTTCTCACCAACCTACACCAACACCTTACCAAAATCCCTAGTTTCACCCCACTTCTTCCCACATCGCCTTGCATGGTCTTAACTAGATCCCAAACACAAAAACATCTTGAAATGGCTAGAACATCTGACCTCATTGTATCCCCTCATGACTGTGATGAGGAAATCTCTCATGAGGAGTACCAAGGAGCCCTTCAAGATCAAAAATTTCAATGCATGATGGACAAAATAGTCAACGAGGACCCTCAAAAGTACTTTCTTCATCTTGCAACTCAAGGACTTAAACTCCCCACAGACTTTGATCTCAACAAATTGAAAGAGACTGTAGAAGAAGAGACCCATGAAAACCACACTAGTGAGGATAAAGGAAAGAAAGTCACAGACCCAAATACACCTATGGAAGCATTGAAGAAACAAATTGAAGGTCTAACATAGAAAGTGGTGAATCTCCAAATGGGGCCACCCACTAAACATTACTCCTTGGAAGACATCTCACCATATCCGTTTGACAAGAGCTTAAAAATGATCCCATTCCCCTTTAAATTTGAAGTACCAAAATTTGACAAGTATAAAGGAAAAGAAGACCCAAGAGATCACATTAGGGAATTTAGCGCCGCATACCTAGAAGTAGCTCACAACAACACCTTCCTAACGACACTATTCCCTAGATCTCTAGGTGGACAAGCCATGGAATGGTTCTCACGACTTCTCCTGTGTATCAAAACTTTTGATGAGTTAGTAAACATGTTCGTCACACACTTCTCGTATAACATTGAACATGAAGTTTCCATGCTTGACCTATGCAATACAAAGCAAAAGAGTGGCGAATCCTTTGCCGCCTTCTTACAAAGGTGGAGACAACTCGTGAGAAAATGCTCATATCACATGCCTAAGAAGCAAATGACGGAGATGTTTGTCCACAACCTTAACCCAGATCTAAGTTACCAAATCCAAATTCAATGCCCTACCTCATTTACGAAAGTCATTGAGATGGGATTATTTATCAAGAAAGATTTGATCACTAAGGGGAAAATAAAGTTGTACAAGGACACCCCTAATTCTAACTACACCACAGACAAGTCAAAGTTTTGGACAAAGAATAAAAATATCGTCAATGATGGAGTAGTTGATGCCAAAGTAGTAGCTCCCAAACAACAACCAATCTTCAGTCTCAAAGGAGAGGCAAGCAATGCTACACCAAACAAAACCTTCTCTCACAAGCCAAAATAATGGTTCACCTCCACTCCTAGACAAAAATTCACACCACTAGGGGAGTCCTAGGAGTCTGTGTTAAGAAAGCTATTATCCAACAATGAGATCACTCTCCCTGCCACTAGCGACTATGAGCCTCAAGTAAAACCTCATTATTGGAAAGACATTGATTTCTGTGAGTATCATAGAGGAAGAGGCCATAAGACCAATGATTGTATCTATCTGAAACACATCATTCAAGACATACTTGACCAAAATTAGGTAGGCACTAAAGAACATACCTCTAATGAGACGCTTGTGGCATACAAGGATCCACTCCTCAACCACGACAGGCCATACAACAACAACAATAACAACCACAATAGGTAGAATTAGAATAACATACACAAAAATGCTAACTATGTGAACGTGTCACTCAATTATACAGTCAACTGCATATTGGAGCACATCCCTCAAGTC
Organism: Cunninghamia lanceolata; assembly: GCA_027924645.1. Lineage (NCBI taxonomy): Eukaryota > Viridiplantae > Streptophyta > Pinopsida > Cupressales > Cupressaceae > Cunninghamia > Cunninghamia lanceolata. The sequence goes on from BSBN01000070.1 coordinate 2,050,882, forward strand.
AATGTGGTCACATCTAATCAACAGTCAGGACCCAACAAAACTGATTGTAAAATCATCACCCCTAGTGGTAAGGTCACATTAAACACGCTTCCTCCAAGGTCGTCACCTTCTCCATCTAACTCCCCTAAGTATAGTGTCATAGACCAACTTCGAAAACCTCCTACCCACATATCTATCTTAGAGTTGTTGTGTCTGTCTCCCTCCCACAAGGAAATTCTCAATAAAGCCCTAGTGGAAACAACTGTGCCCATGAACCTGGCCCAAGAGAAGTTTCAAGCCATGGTAGGAAATCTAACCTCCTCTAGCACCCTATCGTTTACCGAACAAGATGATCTATTAGTATCCTAACCCCATAACACACCCTTGCATATCATCACCTTCATTCATAAACATCGTATCAAAAGAGTTCTCATTGATGGAGGAGTCAATTTAAACATTTGCAGGCTCAAGCTAGTCCTTACATTGGGGTTCTCGAAAGTTGCAGTGGATCCTAGGAAAAAGATCACTATTAAAGCCTATGATGAAGAAGAAAGAACTACAAAAGGAACAGTAGTGTTACTAATACAGATTGGACTAGTAATAAAGGACATTGTTTGCCAAGTCTTAGACAGGGAGCTAGCCGATAACATCCTCCTAGGAAGACCTTGGATTCATGCCATGAAAGTTGTGCCTTCTACCTACCACCAATGCATCAAATTTCCTCATAACAGCAACCAAATCACTATCCAAGGTGATCCAAATCCTTTTCAGCATTGCAACTCCATCCTCTCAAAGCATGATTGCATCATTCCCAACAATAGAGCCTCCACATGCCCCATCTCACAACATGATTCTACCTCTGAAGCTTCCTAGTCCAAGCCCAAAGAGCAGAAAATCACAATCAAAGAAACAGGGGTAGGGGAATACTCCATTGAGCACAGCCTCAACTTAGCCAAAATGCCACTATCTCCATGATTCTTTAGGTGATGTACACCTTTTCCAAAGCCATCTGCTCCTCCCAAACCTCCCACAACTCCCTTTGTAAAATGGGGGACCCTATCAGATGAAACTGAGGAAAGAGATGTCTTCTGATGAAATTGAGGAAAGAGATGTCTTGCAATGGCTCTACACAGAGGAAGATGACACACAACAAGAATCACCTAAGCTCCCAATGGAATTCTATGGGCGTGGTGAGTCTATCTAACACAGAATGGGTTATGAAGGACAAGGTCCCATTGGCCTAAGAAATGAAGGAATAATAGAACCCATCCAACCCTCCTCCTCATTGGCAAGAAATACAAGAGGACTAGGATACAAGGACAAAGGCAAAGCTAAGGCCAATGCTTGTTTTGTGAAACAAATCCATGCCCTACAAGAAGATAGTGACACAAACTCCAATGAGTATGAGTGGGAGGAACTCATAGAGCACTTATATGAGGGCAAAGGAGTTGACACCATTCAAACCTATAGCCCCCACCGTGAGGGACAAATGCTAACGCATAGACCATTAGAGTGTGATTTTCTAATTCCTAAGACTACGACTTTCGAGGAAGGTCAGAGTTCCATTGCAATAAACAATCTGGAGGGAAGTACCATCCTAGATTCTATCCCTACCAATCTAAATCCTACTCATATATCCATTCAAACTATCACACCCAACAAATCAGATCTATCTTCTGATCCCCTCCCCCTTGTGCATCCTGAACTTATCGACTGGGACTTACAAGGAACCCCACAACTAGACATGTTCCAAAATGGCGATGCTTATGTTGACTACATGGAACTTAAGGACCACCTACCTATAGGAGATCATAAAGTTGGCTTCACCATTGAACTCAACACCGTGGCTTATTTTGGAGAGGGTGCCAAGCCTTCCAGTCGCAAAAACATAAAAATAAAAACTGGATCTGATGGTGAAAACTGCTCTGTAGCAGTATCAGATCCCAAAATAGTAAAAAGAAAGGACACATCAGATGGTGAAAACCTCTCTGAGACACTAGATGATGGAAGGCTTGACACTCTCCCCAATGACATGTACTAGGAGAAGTCTCAGTTTGTTGTGGAACCTACAGAACCTGTCAACATCAAAACAGAGGAAAAGCCCAAGATCATTCACTTTGCAAAGTCTCTATCTCCACCGGAAAAGACAAAATTTGTACCATTCTTCAAGAAGAAGCAAGTCAACTTTGCTTGGTCATACACAGATATGCCCGGTTTAGATCAAAATTTGATCCTACATCATCTTCCACTAGATCCAAGAGTCAAACCAGTCAAACAAAAGCTTAGGAAGATGCATCTGCACATTGCATTACTAGTAAAAGAGGAACTCAAGAAATTACTGGATGTAGGGTTCATCAGGGCAATAGACTATCCAGAGTGGGTATCCAACATAGTGCCAGTATTAAAACCTGATGGTAGAGTCAGATTGTGCAATGATTTCTGAGATCTAAACAAGGCTTGCCGCAAGGATAACTTTCTGTTACCTAATATTGACATCATAGTCGACTTGATAGCATGACATACCATGTTTTCTCTCATGGATGGCTTCTCTGGGTATAATCAAATCAGGATAGCACTAGAAGACCAACATAAAATGGCTTTCACTTGTCCATGGAGCACTTTTTGATGGAATGTCATGCCATTTGGGATAAAGAATGCGGGAGCAACATACCATCATGCTATGACCACTATCTTCCATGATATGATGCACGTCACAATGGAGGACTATGTGGATGACATCCTTGCAAAATCACTAATAAGAGAATCACAATTGGATGTACTAGAGAAGGTCTTTTAGAGATAGAACACTTCAAAGTTAGGTTGAATCTAAAGAAATGTGTGTTTGGAGTCACCTATGGCAAGCTCTTAGGCTTCATTGTATTAGCAAATGGGAATGAAGTGGATCTTGCCAAGGTCAAGGCTATTATGGAAATGCCACTGCCAAAGAACATCACTCAACTATGGTCTCTACAAGGCAAGTTACAGGCAATTCATCAGTTCATCTCATAAATGGCAGACAAGTGTCAACCTTTTACTCACCTATTGCACAAAAACATACCATTCATATAGGATGAAAAGTGTGAGGAAGGATTTCACAAGCTAAAGGAATACCTCATGAATCCACCTATTCTAATACCACCTATCCAAGGTAAGCCTCTATATCTATATATATCTTCTACACCAATAGCTCTTAGACCCCTATTAGCACAACATGATTATGAAGGCAAAGAAAGGGCTATCTACTACATCAGTCGTACCTTGGTGGGCTACGAACTGCAATACTCCCGAATAGAAAGATTGTGTCTTGCTGTGGTTTTTACTTCCCAAAAACTACAACATTACATGCTAGCACATTCAGTCAAGCTTATTGCAAAGATAGGTCCACTAAAATACCTATTAAGCAAAGCAGCTCTGACAGGCTACCTAGCCAAGTGGGTAATGCTATTAAGTGAATATGACATCAAGTACATAGAAAGAAAGGCTATCAAAGGCCAAATCATTGTCAATCAGTTAGCAGAAGCACCATTGCAGGATACCACACCAATGACGTTTGATTTTCTAGATGAAGTCATATTCAGTATCACAACACACTCATGGAAACTCTACTTCAATAGATCCTATACAAACCATGGATTAGGGGTAGGAATCTTGTTGGTCACTCCTCAAGGTGACATCATACCTAAGTCTTATCGTCTGCTATTCCTAAGAACAAACAACATAGCAGAGTATGAGGCCTTGGTCATTGGTCTCAAAATGGTAGCAGAATGGAAAATAAAAGAGTTACATGTCTATGGCGACTCCCAACTGGTAATCAATCAAGTCAACGATGACTATCAGACCAAAGATGACAAGTTAATCCCATACAAGCATATGGTCGATGACTTTAAAGAGTACTTTGTGATCATCTCCTTTGAGTAGATACCTTGCATTGAAAATAAAGTAGTAGATGCAATGGCAACCATTGCCTCGCTCCTCGAGATCCTAGAGAATGAGTCACGGTATGAGTTCTTGGTGGAGTCAGTTAGGCAACCAGCTTATGATCTTCTTGAAACACACTCCATATGCCTATTAATCAAATCTAATTCACCCTTGTATGGTAAGATTCACACTTACCTCAAGGATAACATCGTACCACCTGACTTGTCTTCTAACCAACATCGAACCTTCATTCACCGATACCCTATACCGCCGAGGTCTAGATGGTACTTTACTCCAATGTTTAGAATGAGAAGAATCTCAAGCCACCTTACAAGACATGCACAAAGGAATTTGTGGAACACACTCTAGCGGTCCTTCTTTAGCTAAGAAACTCATGCGTTTGGGATACTATTGGCCAAACATGGAAACTGATTCATATGATTTTGTGAAGAAATACAAGTAATGCCAGATACATGGAAACCTCATCCACCCACCAGCTCAAGAGCTACGACCTTTAACGACACCTTGGCCCTTTTGTCAATGGGGACTCGCACTTGTGGGAAAAATCCACCCTCCATCATCTAACAGCCACAAATTCATAATAACTGCCACTGAGTATTTTACTAAGTGGATTGAAGCCATTCCACTCACCAATGTCACAGGCAAACAAATTACCTCCTTCATCCTCAATTACCTCCTTTACAGATACAAAATTCCCTCATCCATAGTTAGGGATAATGGAAGACCTTTCAAGAATCAGGATGTCCAAGAGATTTGTGACAAATTCAAAATCCAACACCATTTCTCCACCCCTTACTATCCACAAGGCAACAGCCAAGTAGAGGCATCCAACAAAACGATCCTAAAAATCCTCAAGAAAATTGTCAACGATGCCAGCTGTGATTGGCACATACAACTAAATCCCACTTTGTGGGCCTATCGAACCAGTATATGCACTCCCACAGTGCTACCCCTTATGCCCTTGTCTATGGATCAGAAGTCATTTTGCCCATTGAGGTCAAGTTACCATCTTTAAGGGTGTCGTTAAAAGGTCTTATCACTGATGAAGACTACAGAGTTTCTAGACTGCAAGAGTTAGAGATATTAGAGGAAAGGAGACATAACGCTTTCAATCATCTCAAAGCCTATCAATAGAGAATGTCACGAAGCTACAATCATAGGGTCCATCCAAGGGTCTTCAACGTTGGTGATCTCGTACTCAAGGAAAATCCCCGCAATCAACAAGATTGGGGAAAGAAAGGTAAGTTTGAACCCAACTGGCTTGGTCCTTATGTAATCATTATTGCCTATGGATCAGGAGCATATCAGTTGGCAACATCAGAGGGTGAGTTGTTCGATGACCCAATCAATAGTATGCATCTTTTCCAGTTCTATACCTAAGAGAATCCCAATGTAAGGGGGACAAAAACTAAAAAAAGAAAAAAAAAGAAAAAAAGCAAAAAAAGCAAAAAAAAAAGCAAAAAATGTAAAAACAAACAAAAAAAATCATCCTTTGGTGAAAACCTGGAAAATAGGTGCCTTGGATAGGTACCATGATGAAAACTTGATAAACAGGCGTCATGTGTACTTGTAGCTTTCATGCAAATAAAAGCAAGTGGTGAAAACCTGGTAAACAGGCACTCCTTGTAATAAACTGCTTTCTCCATCTTTGGGAAACCAATCACCTTGTGTCCTTTCCTCCTACCATCATGTCTCGTCCAATCCATATCTGTTCCACAATAAAAACCTAATGATAACCTATCATGGCTTGATACTCTATCTCTTTTGTCGCCTTATCAACTAAGGTCTTATCTAGTATCCTATCCACAATGTCAGCCTAGCATAGCATCTGTCATCAGTATCATAGGGTCAACCCCAAACTATGTTGCCTCTATGTCGTCACGTAGGCAAGGCCATTGTTAATGCACCCCCGAGGCACTAGGTCAGTCCCTTAGGGTCTATTTCACCAATAAGGATTGTGGTACCTTTCACTATACGCAAGCGCACACAAACAAAGCCCGTTTCCAAATAGAAGTTTTGATGCAAAACATCAACCTATCCAAAGCAAAGAAAAAATAAGAGCAAAACAATCTAAATGATTCTATCTAAATTAAGGCAAGAAAGATACACCTAAATGCAAGAATGTTTTGTGTCGATTAGTTGTGTCTTAAAGTCTTCACTTTTGTTATCATGTTTCCTATGCTACTCAAGGATGCCAAAAGCTAGAGATGCTATGATGGGGGCACAATTCTTTTCTTTGTTTGCTGCTTGTGGATTTATCTTTAATAATGTAAAGCCTTGTCTAAGGACATGATCAACTCAAATGATCATCGAGGACATTAGAGGACTAACACGAAACAAGTATAATCCTTATATGTTGATATGCAAGAAATACTCAGGCCATCTCGGTTCAATTATACCTAGATAATCAAAATCTATATAAGCGATGCCCAGGTCATCATGGTTTAATTATACCTAGATGCTTGTATTTTCTTACAACATTTTAAAAACACACAAAAAAAGCCCAATGATGAAATAAGCACTTCAAAATACTTGCAATACCAAGGCAAATACCATTTGCATCCACAAAGCATCCATATCCTATGCAATAAAAATTCTATATAGAGTATCAATGTTTACAATTAAAAGCTTGTGATCCTCCCGTCAATTCGTCTGTTCTTCCTACCTTTGTCCAGTCAATCTGAGCAATGATCCAAATGTAAGTCCATCCTTAATCCATACCAATCGAGTTAAGTCAATCTTGTCAAATGATCCAATCACAATCAGTGGTCTTGATCCTTGTCTGGTCGTAAACTAACTCAATTAATCATAATTATCAGTGGGATGTATCTTTCCCACACCTATCATGTTGCTCTAGGGATCTATCATTCCTCGCCATGACACCACTATCCTTTGTGTTGCTCTAGGGATCTATCGTTCCCCACAATGACAACACTATTATATATCATTATCGATTAATCATTGGTTTACAGCGGGACAGGGGCAATACCTTGTTTGTTCTTGTATCATTTGTGCATACTTGCTTACTTGCTTGTGTGTTATCATTTTATCTTGCATCACGTGTCATTTAGCTCGTTCTTCATCTATTATTCTTATGTCCTCCATTTTTCTTCAAACCTGATCTATTTTTTTCACCTTCTTCATCGTGAGATTGTCTGTCTCACACCCCTCAAACCTTCTTTCCCGTCCACTCTCCCGAGGGGGCATCCTATCATTGTTAAACATGTACCAAGGGAAAATTGAGACATGTATCATTATCAAAAAATCTTATTCTTTGAAACAACATGATGAAACACATTGCATCAAAGAGGGGAAAATGTATACACCTAAAAATGACATGACTCTGTCCAAATAAATATTCTTAATATTTATTTAAGTCTAATTCCTCTATCAATAAATAAACAAACAAATTTATTTATTTGATTCATATTCTTCCAAACAATTAAATAAAATCATTTATTTAATTAAATTCTTAAATTTCTCCAAATCCTCCAACAAATTAAATAATACCAATTATTTAATTAGTTCTTCAAAAACATTCTAAATTAAATAATACCAATTATTTAATTATTTCTTCTAATTTCTTCCAATAATATCTTCTCTAAATTTAAATAAATCAAATATTTATTTAAGTTGTCCAATTCTTCTAAAAATTGAGTTATCTCTAAATATAATTCAATCCTTATGCACATGCAATTGAATATTCTAAACATTTAATTGAGATAAAATATCTTCTCATTCTCATGAATTTCCATCCTCTAGTTCTAGTCAGTTAGTTAACTCTTCTATCTGTTTTGTTAATTGATTTATCTCTTCAGTTAACTCATTCTTCTATTTTATTAATTCTTCTCATGTAAAATAGAGTAGGACACGTCCTTTTCCTATTCACGCACATCTCTCAAGTATCCTCTACCGTTGATCTTATTGTTCTTTCTATACCATTGATCTTCTCTCTCCGAAGTCTATAAGTACAACCTTATTCCTCCATTTCTATCATCCAAGCTTTTAGTAAACTTACTCTATAGGAATTATAGCGTGCCTTTGGCACCAAACCATTCCATAGCTTGCGATCACCCTTTTATCATTGCAATTATGTTGAAAAATCTCTTCATTGCAAACCTATCACAGCCATTCCCACTTAACATCTTAGAAAATATCAAGGAAGTGCACCTTCTGAGGGTCATATTCATACACAAGATTATTTGAGATAGGCAACCAATGGAAGCCACGAAGTAAAGAGGTTTGCAAGGTATTGTTCTTTGTTTGTTTGATCTTCTTTGTTTCTTATTTCATTGAGTTATTGGGTATTATTGATATATTTGATTATTCATTCCAATTTTCCCATAACAAAAGTTGCTCGGCCTTGCCCTCGAGCAATGTCTTAAGATAATATGATAATAAAAATTGGGCTCATGTCATGCCCACATTTCCCATGCGGTCACAACACGCAGTGCATGTGTCATGTCCACATTAGTCATGTGGTCATGACATGAAATATCAAAAAAAAATTCACGTGTCCCTAGAAACCCCCTTGCACGCGTTAGCATGCTCGGTGGCAATACGCATAAGACGTAAGCATGTCAATTGATACTCGGGGAAGAGCATCTACCTACGCAATCCCATGCATGATGATAGCTGACTAGGGGGTTATGCGACACAAGAAGTGTTGCTACTAGGGTTAGGATCGAATGGAACCGAACCCTAAGTTTCCTAAGTGAGTGACATGATTCTGACAGGAGTCAAAATCCAACCTAATTCCAGAGCACAAGATAGATTAAAAATGTGCCTTTGTGAAAACTAATAATTACATAGTAAAATATTTGTTAACTAAAGTCAAGGGAATTTCATTTAAATTAACTACCCTAAGTCTCAGAAAATATTGGCAGCATAACGCATTATTAACGTTTGAAATAAATATTTTAAAAAGGTCTCCCTCTAAAATATTTATGAGAAAAATTAATAAAAAGATTAAATTAAATTTACCTAAATAACCTTATAAATTTTTCACCTGATAAATTGAAAGTCAAAATAAATAAAATTATTAAATAATTAAATCCCAAAATAATAAAGGTCTACAAATAAATATAATTCCAACAATTATATTTATTCAATTAAATCAAGGTAAAATTAAATCAATATATAACGTTACAAAATTTGCCCTCCATTTAATAACTCATTAAATTAAATAGAACACTCAAGTCATTAATTACCCCTAAATAAAATATAATAATATAACCCAACTAATAAAAAAATAGTCCAACAGTTAAATTTATTCTAATAAGTCAAATGTAATCTCCCCAAAAGTTAGAGGACTTAAGGGTAATAACCTCACCCTACTAAATAAATTATAATACAATTATATGGTCCCACTAAAAGTATTAAATATAATATTCCCAAAAAGAAAACAAATCAATTTTTTCCCAACCCATAAAAATCAAAAAGTAATATTAAGACAGATAAATGGATTTCCAAATTAAATAAATCAAAACCCACTAAAAAAAAGGATTAATTTAGAATCCTAAAAATTAAAAGGCATAAAAAAGAAAGAAAAAGCTCACATAAAATGCTAACTACATTATCCCAAAATTTTAATAGAACACATGAATTAAAACCCATCAAATTAAATTACAAATCCCAAGAATAAGGCCCACTAATAAAATAATTTCAACAATTCAAATTAATTGAACTTCAAGGTAAAATCCTCTCAAAAAGAATTAAAACACTATACCCAGCTCAACAAAATTAATCAACAATAATAAAATATAAAACAGGATTTCTCAACCTAATTAAATTAAATCTCCCTAGAAAAATCTAAAGGATAGGATTAAAATTAATTAAATTCCACCCACTTAAATATCTCAAGGGGATAAAATTAAACCCATTAACACTCCTATTACACTACCAAATAAAAAGTTACACAAAAGTCATTAATAAAATTAAATTCCCACTCTCATGAAAATGATCCACTTAAAAATCCCTAGGAAAAATAATAATAAAAGATTAAAATGAGAAGGGGGTGGAAAATCACGTGCAAATGAGAAATGAATAAATTAAATAAACTTAACTAAAAATCCCACTCATCTTGCAACCCTAAAATCTCTCCAATATTTTATTAGTTTCTTTTTTGAAAGCCCTATCCCTATCTATTCTTTTCTCTCATCTCTTTCTTTTCTTTCATTTTGTTGCCTCCATTTTGTTTCTCTAATTTTCTCTCTTGCAGGTTGAGGTTTTTTCCCCATCAATGGCCACCATGGATTTTTGCATAGAGGTATATACCTTCTGTATATACACATGGGCTTCATTTTTTTGTTATATATATGTGTGTGTGTGTGTGTATCTAAATAATTATATACATTTAACAAAAATCTGAAACTATATATTTTTTTGTTTGAACAGAGGTATATATTCATTGTTTGTATACATAGGGTTCCATTTTTTTCTTATATATATATATTTATATATATGTATACAAATAAATATATGCATTTAATATAAATCTATATATATATTTTGTGTTTGAAACTATATATATTATGCAAACTTGCAGATCAAAACCAGAGAGCACCATATATTATTTGCAGGTAATAAATACTGGTAAGGGCACCGCCCCTTTGTTTTCTGCAAGTCCAAATTTCATATGAAGTGATGGAAGGTTTTAAAGGGTGGATTTGGGGGGCGGGGGGGGGTCCTTCCACCCACCCCCACCGTTTGGTGGGAGGTGGGTGGGGGGATCGTCCCCCACACTTATCTCTAAATCAGCGTGGGGCTAGGGGTGGCAGCTATGCCGCCATCCCCAAATATTTTGTTTTGTTTAATAAAACTCCAAACCCTATGCTAATTCCAGGGTTCGGCCGTATCACTCCTACATTCAGTTTTTTTTTATTTTGAGTAGTTTAACATTAATTATTATCTGGTGTAAATTTTATTTTAACCAGTCTCAAATATATATATATATATATATATATATATATATATATATATATATATATATATATATATATATATATATATATATATATATATATATATATATATATACTTTTCATATATATATATATATATTATGTCATATAGTTAACCACAGTCATATAAATTTAAGCAAATTATTCAGATTTGAAGACTTATAATGACTACTTGAATATACAGTTTTCAAGAAAAGAATAAATAAAATAGAATGTTATTTTTTTTGACAATAACTAGTCATATAATTTCTTTCTTTCGAAACAACAAGAAGAAAGCGAAAGTTATATTCTTTTTCTAACAAAAAGAAAACAAACAGCAAACATTTGAGTAAGAACATTTTTCTAAGGTTCATAGAATAAATTTCACTTAATTTTCTTTCTGCTCTAACCTTTCTACTCAGCAATTATTTTACACAAAAAATAACAAGTACATAGGGCAGTAAGAAATATTTTAAACCACAACAATAATGAATGCATTACAAAGACAGATTCACTTTCATACATAGGAAATAGTTTACATTTCTCCATTCCAACATAAGAGCACAATATTGGCAACAAATACATTAAGGTCTCCAAGGCCATGACTCTCAAACAACCAATATAAATAATGTAAATAATGCTGAAATAAACTTTTTCTGCAAAGCTCCAAGGGTCTAAAATGACCTAAAAATATAAACACAAAGAAGGGGAACCAAGGCCACGCAAATCGCCCTTCTCCCTACCATAGACCCGCTAGTGGGTCACCCCCGAGCTAGGGAGGTAGTTCTCACACGGGATTCATTTCACACCACAACAATAAAATTATAACACAAAATTTCACCCACGGATTTGCACAAAACTAAACTCATTACAATGAGGTTTGAGGGGTAGGGGAGTGGACCCCTCAACTCAAGAGGTCACTCCAACTCAAAAATCACAATACCACAAGGCCTTAGGCCAAAATAATACCTCCATAGAACTCAAAATCACCATGGCACTCTTGCCATCCAAAATACTCCCAAACACCATAGAATGCCCTTAAGGCTATAAATAGAAAAACACTAGGAGGTGACCTCGAGGAGGTTCACTCTCCCCCACCCCATATGAGTTGAGATTTTTCTTCAATGGAGATGCTCTCACCAACACCCAAACCCACACAAAAATAAAATAACACCCAACACACAAATTTCAAGCACACAACAAAATGAAAATAAGCATAAGGAAATGGCTATTGCCTTAGGGCTTACCTTAAGAGCCCAACAATGGAAACACGTTTGAAGAAGAGCTCCAAGCTTCTCCAAGTCTCCAAGCTTCCAAAATTTCTCCAACACTTCTCAAAACCTCCAAAAATAAAAATAAATTTCAAAAAGTAAAGAACCCCCAACTCCTCTCCAAGAGGAGATAAAATAGGCCTTCAAATTTGGCCCTGAGGAATGAGAAGGTGACACTTGTCACCTTCTCCTTCCTCATCCCATGCCACTTGCAAGGGAGAAGGAGTGTGAGGGTGACAAGTGTCACCCTCTAATCCATTCAAACCCTCACCCTATCCACTTGTGCTCTCACACATGTGTGAGAGACCAAGTGGAGAGGTGGCAACTCTCCTCAAGGCTCCATAAGGATAAGGGATGACACATGTTATCCTCTTATTCCTCCAAGAGAGCCCTCTTCCTCCAAGATGCTCTCACACATGTGTGAGAGTCTTGGAGGAAGATCCCACACACTTGGAGGTCTTGAAGATCCCCCAAGTCTTCTTTGTGGAGGAATCCCCAAGCTTTGGGAAGGGAGATGGGCCTTTTCCAAGGCATGATTCATCCCCCAGCCTTAGCCATTTTAAATTTTGTTACATTTACTAAACCCAAGTTTAGAGTGACTAGAAGTGAGTTACCCTAGGGTTTAGTAAGTCCAAATGGACCCTAGACCCTAGGGTTACCACCTAGGGTAAGTTTGGAACTCTAATAAACACTTAGGGAGGTGTAAAATCACTTTAAATGACCCATAAAAGAAATAACACCAAATAGTGTAAACCAAAACATAAATTTTACAACACATGATTATAAATCAAATAAAAGGGTGAACTAGGCCAAATAATTAAATCAAGCATATACAAAAACATCATTTGATCAAATGTGATCCTCATCCCTCTTGGGAATGGATCGGCTTAACAAAGGATTACATAAGTGTGAGAACTGCCTCTGATTTTTCGTGGCCTAGAAAATCACCTGTGCAACTCAATCAAATGGTTAATCCAACATAGATAAATCATAGCCGAAGCAACATAAATTAATAATCATGTCATCACATAATTTATATAGAACATTAATCAACTCATATCATAATTAAGATTCACAATTGCATTTTCTATCTAGTATCTTAGAATCAGAATAAATAACAACTCCATAAAATGATCTCATAATCCACATCAATAATAATCATCAAATGTATCTCACATGTCTAGCATCATAAGAGCATCAAAAGAGAATCTAATTGAATCACCACATAACTAATCAAAACTAATCCAAATCAGGAGATATAGTCTAAATCTATATAATGGAAATCAATAGTCTCTAAATGTCTGAAAATGTCTTGAACTATAATGTAAAATGATCAAAATAGGAAACTGAAATAAGTCAACCTCACATCCTCCCCCGCTAAGAGTAAACTTCCTCTTGGAATTCGTAAAAAAAGTGAGGATAGAGAGCCCTCAAACTAGCTGCATCCTCCCAAGTCATTGTGACCTCATCATAACGATCCTACTGGACCCTAACCTGGTCCGGCTCTCAACCTCAAAGGCCTAGTGTCCAATGAGGAAATATATGAATTGGCTCCAAAGCCAACTGCTCGTCTGCCTCTACTTGTAGTCTTGATAATGGGGGACTGAAAGTCAGCCTCGCGGTTATCAACCGTTGCAAACATATGGTGGGATCTACCCACATCTCCAACTGTTAGCTCAGATCCTTTGGCATGAGGCTGTCCTCCAACTGTAAATCCCTATGGGCACTCTCTAGCTAAGTGGCCCTCACCACTACATACATAACATGGTCGTCGAGCCTGTACCTATCTTGACTATATCCTACTCGACTGTTGCTGCTCAAGTCAACCCGTGGAACTCTGTGACCCTCCAAAGGATTGCTGCGACCATGCCAGTCTTGCAGTAGGTGCTTGCTGTCGTTGGTCTCTGTGTGGACCCTAATGATGTTGCTGCTGCTACTATGGAGGTCTAGGAGGTAGTGGTGCCGAACTAACTCTGCCCCTCTAAGGTGGTGGTGGTTGTTGACAGAATCCCTGCTACTACTGGCTACAATTTTGAAAATGAGGGTGTGAACTCTGGTCTTGTCCCTGAATCTCCTTAGCAATGTATGCCTTCTCGACAACCTCACTCAAAGTCTGGGGGTCTACCATGCGTACAGGCCTTGCTATCCAATGATTTAAACCTCTGATAAACTTGTGAACCAGAAGTTTCTCGTCATGGAGATACTCCGCATAATGTGACAACTCAGTGAACCTACCCTCATATTGTGCTATGGTAAGCCCTCTCTGTTGTAGATCATGGAACTCATCTATATGACATTGCCTAAAGTGATCTGACAGGTATCGCGCATTAAAGCACTCAATGAATGTATCCCATGAAAGTGTGTCCAATGATAAGCGGCGCTTGCACTCCTCAGTGCGCCACCAAGTCATTGCTGTGTCACACAAAAGGTGGACTGCCACGCATGCCTTTGTGTTGCCCTTGTAAGGATGTAATGTGAAGCACCTATCTAAGATGATGAGCCAAGCCTCAGCTTCAGCTCCCTCTATGGTCCTAGTGAATGTAGGTGGATTCAGCCTCAACAAATCCATGTTAGGGTCTCTTCGATCTTTGTGCCCTCAGATAGGCTCATCTGCACCAAAACCATAAGGCCTGTGAAAATCTACTCTACTCTCACCGCCTCCTCAGACCTAGCATGATGCGGAGGGCTCCTACTATGAGCTCTGTATGCCAATCCAACCTCCTATACTGTCGTATCACATACCTTGACATAAGACTCCACATGTGGTGCCTCTCATGGCTCGACATGGGGCTCCACACGTCACTCCACACGTGACTCTACTCATGGCCCCATGCATGGATCCTCTCGTAGATCAACGCGGGGCTCGGCACGTGGCTCAATGCACAGCTCAACTACAGCTGATGGTAGCCTATCTAACACTGCTTGTAGCGCCTATAATATCTGTGGCCCAATATCTGGTATAAGTAGGGCTTGTGGTGCTAGTGGTGTCAATGGTGCCTGTGGGGTTGGCAGTGCCTGACCCTCAGCTGAAGAATCACTATACACCTCGACGGACTCAGTATGGCATGAACGCACTCACCTAACTTGTTGGGGAGGTATCCTACAAGAGCAAGGTATTCACAAATTAATCAAAATTACACAATAAATAATGTGCCCCAACAAGCCTAGTGTTTAAACTTGGGCTCCAATACCAAATGTCATGCCCACATTTCCCATTTGGTCACGATAGGCAATGCACATATCATGTCCACATTAGTCATGTGGTCATGACACGAAATATCAAAAACTTTTCCACGTGTCCCTAGAAACCCCCTCGCACGTGTCAGCATGCTCGGTGGCAACACGCATAAGGCGTAAACATGTCAATTGATACTCGGGGAAGAGCATCTACCTATGCAATCCCATGCGTGATGATAGCCGACTAGGGGGTTATGCGATGTGAGAAGTGTCGCTACTAGGGTTAGGATTGAATGGAACCAAACCCTAAGTTTCCTAAGTGAGCAACATGATTCCGACAGGAGTCAAAATCCAACCCTAATTCCAGAGCACAAGATAGATTAAAAATGTGCCTTTGTGAAAACTAATAATTACACGGTAAAATATTTGTTAACTAAAGTCAAGGGAATTTTATTTAAATTAACTGCCCTAAGTCTCAAAAAATATTGGCAGCATAACGCGTTATTAACGTTTGAAATAAATATTTTAAAAAGGTCTCCCTCTAAAATATTTATGATAAAAATTAATAAAAAGATTAAATTAAATTTACCTAAATAACCTTATAAATTTTCCACCTGATAAATTGAAAGTCAAAATAAATAAAATTATTAAATAATTAAATCCCAAAATAATAAAGGTCTACAAATAAATATAATTTCAACAATTATATTTATTCAATTAAATCAAGGTAAAATTAAATCAATATATAACATTATAAAATTTGTCTTCTATTTAATAACTCATTAAATTAAATAGAATAATCAAGTAATTAATTACCCCTAAATAAAATATAATAATATAACCCAACTAATAAAAAAATAGCCCAACACTTAAATTTATTCTAATAAGTCATATGTAATCTCCCCAAAAGTTAGAGGACTCAAGGGTAATAACCTCACCCTACTAAATAAATTATAATACAATTATATAGTCCCACTAAAAGTATTAAATATAATATTTCCAAAAAGAAAAGAAATCAATTTTTTCCCAACCCATAAAAATCAAAAAGCAATATTAAGACAGATAAAAGGATTTCCAAATTAAATAAATCAAAACCCACTAAAAAAAAGATTAATTTAGAATCCTAAAAATTAAAAGGCATAAAAAGGATAGAAAAAGCTCACATAAAATGCTAACTATATTATCCCAAAATTTTAATAGAACAAATGAATTAAAACCCATCAAATTAAATTACAAATCCCAAGAATAAGGCCCACTAATAAAATAATTTCAACAATTCAAATTAATTGAACTTCAAGGTAAAATCCTCTCAAAAAGTATTAAAACACTATACCCAACTCAACAAAATTAATCAACAATAATAAAATATAAAATAGGATTTCCCAACCTAATTAAATTAAATCTCCCTAGAAAAATCTAAAGGCTAGGATTAAAATTAATTAAATTCCACCCACTTAAATATCTCAGGGGGATAAAATTAAACCCATTAACACTCCTATTACACTACCAAATAAAAAGTTACACAAAAGTCATTAATAAAATTAAATTCTCTCTCATGAAAATGAGCCACTTAAAAATCCTTCAAAGGAAAAATAATAATAAAAGTTTAAAATGAGAAGGGGATGGAAAATCACATGCAAATGAGAAATGAATAAATTAAAGAAACTTAACTAAAAATCCCACTCATCTTGCAACCCTAAAATCTCTCCAATATTTTATTAGTTTCTTTTTTGAAAGCCCTAACCCTATCTATTCTTTTCTCTCATCTCTTTCTTTTCTTTCATTTTGTTGCCTCCATTTTGTTTCTCTGATTTTCTCTCTTGCAGGTTGGGTTTTTTTCCCATCAATGGCCGCCATGGATTTTTGTACAGAAGTATATACCTTCTGTATATACACATGGGCTTCATTTTTTTGTTATATATATATATATATATATATATAATGTGTGTGTATATATATATATAAATAATTATATACATTTAGCAAAAATCTGAAACTATATATTTTTTGTTGGAACAGAGGTATATATTCATTGTTTATATACATAGGGTTCCATTCTTTTTTTTCTCATATATATATTTATTTATATATATGTATACATTTGTGTGTATATACATATGTATATAAATAAATATATACATTTAATATAAATATGAAGATGTATATATATATATATATTTTGTGTTTGAAACTATATATATAATGAAAACTTGTAGATCAAAACCAGAGAGCACCATTTATTATTTGTAGGTAATAAATACTGGTAAGGGCATTGCCCCTTTGTTTTCTGCGGGTCTAAATTTCATATGAAGCGATGGAAGGTTTTAAGGGAGGATGGCGGGGGGGCGGTCCTCGGGGGGATTGTCCCCCCCACCTATCTCTAAATCAACGTGGGGTTGGGGGTGGCGGCTATGCCGCCGTCCCCAAATATTTTCTTTTGTTTAATAAAACTCCAAACCCTATGCTAATTCCAGAATTCGGCTGTATCACTCCTACATTCAATTTTTTTTTATTCTGAGTAGTTTAACATTAATTATTATTTGGTGTAAGTTTTATTTTAACTAGTCTCAAATATATATATATATATATATATATATATATATATATAAAGCGACAGTTATATTCTTTTTCTAACAAAAAGAAAACAAACAATAAACATTTGAGTAGGAACATTTTTCTAAGGTTCATAGAATAAATTTCACTTAATTTTCTTTCTGCTCTAACCTTTCTACTCAGCAATTATTTTACATAGAAAATAACAAGTACATAGGGCAGCAAGAAATATTTTAAACCACAACAATAATGAATGCATTACAAAGGCAGATTCGCTTGCATACATAGGAAATAGTTTACATTTCTCCATTCCAACCTAAGAGTACAATATTGACAACAAATACATTAAGGTCTCCAAGGCCATGGCTCTCAAATAGCCAATACAAATAATGTAAATAATGCTGAAATAAACTTTTTCTGCAAAGCTCCAAGGGTCTAAAATGGCCTGCAAAATATAAATACAAAGAAGGGGAACCAAGGCCACACAAATCACCCTCCTCCCTACCATAGACCTGCTAGTGGGTCATCCCTGAGCTAGGGAGGTAGTTTTCACATGGGATTCATTTCACACCACAACAATGAAATCACAACAACACAAAATTTCACCCATGGATTTGCACAAAACTAAACTCATTACAATGAGTTTTGAGGGGTAGGGGAGTGGACCCCTCAACTCAAGAGGTCACTCCAACTCAAAAATCACAATACCACAAGGCCGCAAGCCAAAATAATACCTCCATGGAACTCAAAATCACCATAGCACTCTTGCCATCTAAAATACTCCCAAACACCATAGCATGCCCTCAAGGCTATAAATAAAACAACACTAGGAGGTGACCTCAAGGAAGTTCACTCTCCCCCACCCCATACAAGTTGTACCTTTTCTCTAATGGAGATGCTCTCACCAACACCCAAACCCACACAAAAATAAAATAACACCCAACACACAAATTTCAAGCACACAACAAAATGAAAATAAGCATAAGGAAATGGCTATTGCCTTAGGGCTTACCTTAAGAGCCCAACAATGGAAGCACGTTTGAAGAAGAGATCCAAGCTTCTCCAAGTCTCCAAGCTTCCAAAATTTCTCCAACACTTCCCAAAACCTCCAAAAATAGAAACAAATTTCAAAAAGCAAAGAACCCCCAACTCCTCTCCAAGAGGAGATAAAAAAGGCCTTCAAATTTGACCCTGAGGAATGAGAAGGCTCGTCCCATGCCACTTGCAAGGGAGAAGGAGTGTGAGGGTGACAAGTGTCACCCTCTAATCCATTCAAACCCTCACCCTATCCACTTGTGCTCTCACACATGTGTGAGAGACCAAGTGGAGAGGTGGCAACTCTCGTCAAGGCTCCATGAGGATAAGGGATGACACATGTCATCCTCTTATTCCTCCAAGATGCTCTCATATATGTGTGAGAGTCTTGAAGACCCCCCAAGTCTTCTTTGTGGAGGAATCCCCAAGCTTTATGAAGGGAGATGGGCCTTTTCCAAGGCATGACTCATCTCCCACCCTTAGCCATTTTAAATTTCGTCACATTTACTAAACCCAAGTTTAGAGTGACTAGAAGTGAGTTACCCTAGGGTTTAGTAAGTCCAAATGAACCCTAGACCCTAGGGTTACCACCTAGGGTAAGTTTGGAACTCATAAACACTTAGGGAGGTGTAAAATCACTTTAAATGGCCCATAAAAAAAACACCAAATAGTGTAAACTAAAACATAAATTTTACAACACATGATTTTAAATCAAATAAAAGGGTGAACTAGGCCAAATAATTAAATCAAGCATATACTAAAACATCATTCGATCAAACCTGATCCTCATCCCTCTTGAGAATGGATCGGCTTAACAAGGGATTACATAAGTGTGAGAACTGCCTTTGATTTTCTGTGGCCTGGAAAATCACCTGCGCAACTCAATTAAATGGTCAATCCAACATAGATAAATCATAGCTGAAGCAACATAAATTAATAATCATGTCATCACATAATTCATACACAACATTAATCAACTCATATCATAATTAAGATTCACAATTGTATTTTCTATCTAGTATCTCAGAATCAGAATAAATAACAACTCCATAAAATGATCTCACAATCCACATCAATAATAATCATCAAATGTATCTCACATGTCTAGCATCAAAATAGAATCTAATCGAATCACCACATAACTAATTAAAACTAATCCAAATCAGGAGATATAGTCTAAATCTGCATAATGGAAACCAATAGTCTCTAAATGTCTGAAAATGTCTCAAACTATAATGTAAAATGATCAAAATAGGAAAGTGAAATAAGTCGGCCTCACAGCTCGGCCATAGGCCTAGAGCGAAATATAGTCAAAAGAAAGTAAAGCTAGTGTGGCTCGGCCTTGGCCACGAGCACACATAGTCAAAAGAGAATAAAGATAGTATGGCTTGGCCTCTGGCCATGAGCACACAACATAGTCAAAAGAGAGTATAGAAAATATGGCTTGGCCCTTGGCCTTGAGCCTCACAACAAAAATGCATTCAAAGATTAGCTAGGCCATAAGGCCTCGGCTACTCAAACATATAATGATGATGAAAATTTCACAGTGATAGATAATACGGAAATACACTCATTACCTAAGTGGATTTCTCACTACAAAACAATACACAGTTCAACCCATTGTCCTTTCCTAGACATCCTTCCAGAAATTGCAGAGTAGAGCTCTCTTTCCTTTCTGTTGAATCCCCCAAAAACAAGATTTTTCTTAAACTCTCCCCAAACAAAAAAAGCAGTCTCCATCGAAGACTCCAAGGTTATGGCCTTATCCAACATGCATGCCTAAAAACATGGAGAACTACCACCATCAACTAAGGTGGTGAGAGTGGCTTCTCCATTCGACCAACCACCTCAAGAAGGTCCGCGAGACACCTATCAATCTATGGTGAGCTCAAAGCTCCCATAAAATAGTACCATCAACAACAAAAATAATAATAAGCATAGTAACATGGCTTGATATGAAATATCAACTTTATAATATTATTATGCACAACCATAGGATGCTGCGAATACTTATATTATCCAAAATTATCGTTATTCGACGACACCTCCTTCATGGAGATAAATTTATTGAGTGATTTAGGGATCGAGGACCGCTCTCCCTTCTTCACTAAGGATAGAGAACAAGACTAACACTTGACTCAATTTGATGTTCCAAAAATGTTGTTAGTTGAGTCAAAGCAACATTGTCGAAATGACTGAATCGACAAGTCGCCTAAAGGGAAAAACAGCTTATCAAGTCAAGTGAAACTTACGCAAAATTGCAAGGCTCGAAAGGACATAAAGTCTAACACTTAGATGGCTAGAAACCTTCTCATTTTACAACATCTATTGCTTCCTCCTGGATGATACTCTCCTTCCATCTTTGGAAGATGATCACTTTCCTAATCCAACTCACGACCAGAAAAATCATGATCAGTGCATCATAATATGATCGATAAATCATAATAATTAAATAATCATTTAAATCTAGAATCTCTTAACTAACTAACATTCATAGGAATCAATGATTAATTTGACATTTTTGCAACGTCATAGTCCAACTACTAATTAATCCTCCTAATTACCATGTAAACATAATATTAAGCTAATCACGGGTTAGGGATGTAACATATTCCTCCTATAAGAACCATTGTCCCTAATGATTTACTATTTTAAAGTCAAATTCACATAACAAGAATATGTTTCATGAGCATGATAAATAAGTTTTTCAGAAACAATGAGGAAATCTAGCATGAAAGTCATCATAGTTTTCCCAAGTGGCATTTTCCATCGAATATTGGTCGCACTGGACCTTGCACTATGTTATTTCCTTGTTACATAAGCGTAGCTTATGCATTTTGAGCACCTTGATGGGCTCAATCACCACCACTCCTGGGTCTTTCACATGTAGATCATTCCAATCAAGCATAAGAATTTGATTATCAACAGCATTAAGCTTTTTCAAATATGAAACATGAAACACATTATGCATCATGGTGAAGGCTAGTGGTAGAGCAATTCTATATGCCACTAGATTGAATTATTCGAGCACTTCAAAAGGTCCCACATGCTGAGGTGCCAATTTAGACATTTTTCCAAATTTAATGAAACTTTTCTAAAGTTTTACTCTCAAGAGAACTTTCCCTCCCACTGTGAAATGCCTTTCGATGCACTTAGCATCCACATAACTTTTTTGCCTATCATTAGCTTCTACTAACCTTTTCCTAATCAAACGCACTTGTTCTTCCATTTCCAAGAGCATTTCTAGACCAAGGCTAACCCTATCTTCCATCTTATCCCGGCTTATCATCCATACAATGCCTCAAATGGAGCCATCTTAATAGCTAAGTGATAGGAATTATTGTAGGTAAATTCCACCAACGGAAGATAATCTTCAAAATTGTATTGTTGACTAATGCAACACATCCTCAACAAATCCTCCAACACTTGGTTCACCCTTTTAGTTTGGCCATCCATTTCAGGATGATAAGCAAAGCTTATGTTCAACTGGGTTCCAAGTGAAGAGAATAAAGTTTGCCAAAACTGTGATGTCATCCATGCATCCCTATCTGAGATTATCTTCTTAGGAATGCCATGGAGTCTGAAAACCTCTTGAACAAATTTTCAAGCTATGATGGGTGCTCCATCCATCAAGTTTCCTAGTATAAAATGGGTGGTCTTGGTGAGTCTATCCACCATAACTAAGATAGCATTGTGCTTGTTTCTTGACATAAGTAGCCCTTGCACAAAGTCCATGCTTATAACTTGCCATTTCTATTCTGGAATTTCATGAGGATATAACAATCCTGCTAGGTGATGATGTTTCTCTTTCACCCTGTGGAATTCTATACAAGTAGCTACAAAATTTGTAGCATCCCTCTTCATTCCTTTCCAAAAATATAAGGGTTTTATATCAGCGAGTAACTTAGTTACTCCAAGATGCCTAGAATATGGTGCACAATGAACCTCTTTCCATACCATATTCCTTAACTCTATTGAGTTAGGTACGTACATCCTCCCTTTAAACCTTAATAACTCATTTGGTTGTAGGTTGAACTCCTCATATTTTGGATTCTGCAAATTTTCCTCTAGTGCCTATTTTACCTACTTGTAGAAATAATCTTCCTTGGATTTTTTGTAACACTTGATTCATAATTTATTAGAGTGTATAGAGATCATAGAGGAGATGTGTCTTCTCATACTCAAAGCATCTACCATTCAATTCTCTTTTCCTTGAATGTATTTAATCTCGAAATCATAATCTGAGATGAATTCCAACCATCTCCTTTGGCGGGCATTAAGACGTGGCTGAGTAAATAGATACTTGAGTCCCTGGTGATCTGATTTTAACTCAAAACATTTCCTAAGAAGCTAATGTCTCCACATCTATAGAGCATGAATAACTGCTACCAGTTCTAAATCATGTAGGGCATAATTCTATTCATAGTTTTTTAGTTTGTACGATTCATACGCGATGACTTGTCTATCCTAGACTAGCACACCACCTAAACCTTCTCTTGAGGCATCGGTAATGATTACAAATTGACCTTCTGGGTCAAGCACTTTCAATATTAGTGCTAAAATGAATTTTTCCTTCAGTAGGTCAAAGGCCTCCTGGCACTTTTCTGACCATTCAAACTTCTTGCCTTTTCTCTGCAAGGAAGTTATAGGATATGCAATTTTAGAGAAGTTCTGCATAAACTTCTTGTAATAACCAGCAAGGGCCCTAAAACTTCAGACTTCATGTACATTCTTTGGTTTCGACCATTCCAAAATAGCCTTAATTTTAGTTGGATCCACAACTATCCCTTTAGCTGAAATTATGTGGCCCAAATATTGTACTTCCTTTTGGAAGAAAGTGTACTTAGATAGCTTACCATATAACTTATGCTCTCTCAACCTCTGTAGAACAATTCTTAAATACTGTAAATGCTCTTCCTCATCTCTAGAGTAAATTAAAATATCATCCAAAAACACTAAAACAAATTTGTCTAGGCAATCCCTAAACACACTGTTCATAAGATTTATAAATGTCGTCGATGCATTCATCATACCAAAAGGTAAGACAATGAATTCATAATGTCCATATCTGGTTCTAAAGGTGGTCTTATGGATGTCCTCATCCTTTAACCTTAGTTGGTGGTATCTAGACTGAAGATCGATCTTGGAAAACATAATTGTACCCCTCATTTGATCAAAAAGATCATCAATTTGAGGTAATGGGTATTTATTCTTGATAGTTGCTTTATTTAGCATGCGGTATTCAATGCACAACCACAAGGTGCCATCTTTCTTTTTCACAAATATGATAGGTGCCCCCCATGGCAACACACCAGGCCTGATTAACCCTTTTTCTAGTAATTCTTGTAATTGAGCTTTTAGCTCCATTAATTCAGTGGTAGTCATTTGGTAGGGAGCTTTAGAGATAGGTTCTGATCCAAGAATTATATCAATGACAAAATCAAAGGTTCTTTTGGGAGGTAATCTCGATAGTTCTTCTAGAAATATGTCCTTGAACTCATTAAGGAAAGGATATCTTTCCACTTCAGATCTTTCCTGACCTATGGTGTCCTTCTCTATGCCTATATGTTTTTGGGATTCATAGAATGTTAACATCTTGGAAGTAAGTTTCCTTTGATTCATCTAATTTGTCCATCTTGATGGTAAAAAGTTGGCATCCCTTTCTCTGTGCCCTTTTCATTTGTAGAGTCAAGATTTGTCTTAGTTGGACTCCCCTAGGTTTCTCTTGCAAAAAAACCTTGTTTCCTATAACATCTAGACACTCTACTATTTTGGCATAACAATCCACTTTGGTTCGATGTCTCCATAACTAGTTTATTCCTAGGATAACATCATATGAGCCTAGTGGGGCTACATAAAAGTTTACTTCTGTAAAGAAACTCGGAAGTTCAATTCTAGCCTCAAACAAACATTGCTCTACTGGAGCCTTGGTGTGATTTGCATATTCTACAGAGCAGGTATTTTCCATAAAACCTACCTTTCTAGGTATTTCATTTGCTACCTTAGGGGAAACAAAACATTCGTTAGCACCATTATCAATCAAAACTAAAATTGGAAGTCCAAATAAAGTACCTGTTATTTCTATGGGAGTTACTTGGTACTCATCTTGCCTGTTGTCCAAAGCTGCATGAATGCATTGTTGAAATGCCACTTCTTGTGTGGGTAGAGGATTTCCTCTCGGTTGATCTCCTTGTGTCTTATTAGGACACTCATTGGCATAATGATCTCGGCCACATGTGAAGCACCCTCCAACTAGCCCTTGCCTCTCCTAAGGCTTCCTAGAATTGTCTCCGTTCTTCTTGGATTAATTGTTGCCCTTTTTCTCCCCTTTGGACTTAGTTTGCTTATGCTTGTTCCCTTTATCATGTCTCTCCAAATGATCCTATTTCTTCCCCTTCTTCTTAGAGGGTTGTGAGGATTGAGACCAATTATACCTCTTTTGGTTCCTTTTTCTATAAGCTGACATGAATTTTAGTTTATGTTCCTATTTGATGGCCTTTTCATACACCCGGTCCATCGTAGTAGGACCATGAACATCAACCTTGCCCCCAATCTAGGCATTTAATCCCATAATAAACTTTGGAATACAAAAATTCTCCTTCTGTTGGTACTGTGGCACATATTTTAACAGTTGGGTGAATTTTTCCCAATATTTATTTATAGACATGTCAGCCTGCTTCAAGTTTTGAAAATCAATAAGTTTATGGTCATAGAATAGTTGTGACAACCATCTTTGCCTAAATAGTTCTACAAATCTGTCCCAAGTAAGGCTTGTACACCTCAAGCCTAGTTCCATCCTTTTGTTCATCCACCATGTGGCCGCTTCACTAGCTAACTGGAAATCTCCCCAGACTGCTTTTGTAACCTCATTATACTTAATGATTTCAAAATATTTTTCCATTTTTGTTATCCATGCCTCCACGGCATCTCCACTTCTAGATCCGTCAAATTTAGGAGGCATGACGTTTTTCATGTCCCGGGACAATTCCATAACCATATGGCTCCTCTTGTCCTCCTCCTGTCTAGCCTCGGAGTGATTCTCTCCATGCTCACTATGGCAGGTGTCATTATGACGTACCTCGTCATCACCCCCATCATGAGTATTCCGATTGGGATCTCGTTGACCCCTTACCTCATGTTTGAGAGTTCCTACTCTTGCTCTTGTCTCTTCAAGCAAGGCAAGTATTCAATCAAGTTTAGCCCCTAAGTGCTCAGAAGGTTGCCCTTCCTCATGGGTATCTCCCATTCTGGTTCTTATATGAACCTTTGATGTAGTCTACTTCTTCCTGAAGTTTGCAGAGGAGTCACAAATTAGTTTCCATGTTATTTAGTGCATTCATAATACAAATCTATTCACATTCATGTAATCTTTAACAAGAAAGGAAAGATTGTCAAAATTTTGCAACTACATTAATGGATTACATATAATCCATCAAAATTACAAAATTTTAATAACACCTTGCTACTGCAAGTCCTTTACAAACTGGGATAAATTCCCATGTTCATTTCTCAACCTTGAGACTTTTTATTTTAGTTTTACGAGGTGAGAATACATGCAAGTACTCCTTCACAACCTCCTTAGATAAAACATAATCCTTAGCATCATTTTGCACAGCTGGTGCTTTTGGTGCAGAGGGTTCTTCTAATGCTTCAGTAGAGTTAGGGGCAGCCATCCTTCCTACTTTCCTAAACTACTGCTTGATGTGTTCCATGGCATCACTTAAGGTTTCCTCATCGGTTAACCATGCTCCTACTAGGCAGCCAATCTGTTCAAGTCTCTTCATCTATGAGGCTTGTGCCTTCAAGATTCTTTATTGACATAGGTAACGTCCATGTTCCATTACCTTCTCTTGAGGTGTTGTTCTAGTCATCAAGTAGTGAGCTCAAGGTCCATGTATTGAACCCAGTTGCTCTGATACCATATGTAACATCCTCAATCCATAATCCACTAATTTAACATAACATTTAACTTAATCATGATATAAATTAACCACCTGATTAAGCAATATAAGTTAAACAATAATGCTTCCATAATAATTCATCAATTAAGCATGGAATTAAATCAGAATATATTGAAGCTTATAATTTCAATATTCAAATACATATCCTTAGTGAATAACTTTCACTATGCATGCACAAATTATGCTCTAGGCATTAAACATATCGAGGTATACATTACAATTGACCATCATTTCATAAATCAAATATTACTGCATCTAGAACATATGACATCAATCTCCATAAGTCTCAGCTTGTCTCATGCTTGGGAAGGAGAGCATCATCTAGGTGCTTTTCCACCAAAGACAGACTGGTAGTCCCCTACACACCTTCCTATCTGGAAGTGGCCTAACCCTTCATGGAAGGGATAGATATTAGGAAATGATAGGTCAGCCATTTGAGTATTTGGTGTTGTGTCCTTCATAATGTCTCATGGTCACACAACTATAGATTCCCTCTAACTATGTATGATGCTTTTGGAGACCATTATGCCATCTAGAGCACTGTGGACCGACAATGCATGCAGAGACGGTTGCATTACTTTGGCCAAAGTTTTACATACATAGACGTTACATCATGAATGTTGTCATATGTCCACCACCTGACTCAACTTATAAGCTATCATGTCTTACAATATGTTTAGATTGACCTTTCACTTTAGGTCTGAATAAGTGGGATCCATTCGATACATAGTCCATTCTAGGACGATTGACTCCCCTATTGGGTTTGTTATCAACCAACTAGTTTACCCTTTTTAACGAGGAACTCCTGACTCCTAGCCACGACATTCCATTTTTAATCATTACACAATACGAACCACGTTCACCATTCCAGGTCCATCGTGGTTCACAACATCTAAATAATAATTTATCCTGTAAGATAGAATCATATACATACTATCATGGGCATTCCTTGCCTTTGTTAAATAGCATGATTTACTTTGAGTGATAACTCACATTACCCTTACAATGTTAGGTAAAGACACTAATCTTACTAAATAAAAGAAAAGGGTAGTTATCATAACAAGCAACCACATACAATAATTATGGTTTCAATTATATCACCTTCTCAACTAAAGGAACCAAGAATAGTCATGGATATTCTAAACACCTGTAATGTCCCTTACCCCACTTGCCCTAGAATTTGCTTGTGAATTAGGTTTAGGGTTTCTTCTCTTTTAATGGGGTAACCTTGGGTTGAATAGATCACACGTTCTTTTGAATTAGTGCCTGTGGCATCATGTATATTCAAGTCCATATTGCTACATGTTAGTTTTAACGTCTAGTATTTATCAGTCCAACATAAACACACTTGCAATTTGAAACACATAGGTAAAAGAAAAATGTTCATTATGCTGGGGGAGGTAAACACATAAGCCCTTAGTAGCCTAAGGCCTACCACAGTCCTATTGCCCAATCCCTTGACTCAGGCCTACGGGGCATATCATATTGCCCATTCCCTCGTCTCGGGCCTATGGGGCATAATCCAATGTGGGACCCCCATCCCTCCATGATCCAAACCCTTGAGTCAGGCCTACGGGGCATAATGCCCATTCCTGATCTCGGGCCTACAGGGACGGAACCTAGATGGGGTTTATAGGCAATCTACTAAGGTCTATGGATTCCCTCTCCTAGTTGAATTCATAAAATGCAATACACGCAGTTTCCACACACATTTCAAAACATACAATTTGCCTTTATTATTATAATGTCCCTTTTTGTCTGTTGTGACTCTTCTTGAGTCGGCTTCATGCCTATTCTTTAATATTTATATATTATAGTATTTGTTATAATATTAATAAAATAGCTATATTATATTATTACATATGTTATTAATAGTATTATATATATATATATATATATATATATATATATATATATATATATATATATATATATTTGATTGCTTGCCAGCACTTGAATTCTATTGTTATTTTATTTTTGGATGAATAATATATATTAGATTCAATTATAAATTATTAATATAGGGACATGACAACCCTCCCCACTCAAAATTGCTTGTCCTCAAGCAATCACAAGATTAAGGATTAGGCGAAAGTATAAGTAATTTAAAATTAATGTATACATAAAAAATATTAAATATATAATATTTTTTTTTAATTTTTATTTATTTATTTTTAAATGTTATAGTTATGTTTAATAGGGTTGTGGATCTAAGCACATGGTTATTATGATCACAAATTAAATAATTTATATATGTGTTTCTTGAAAATACATCTATATGTATTTATACAACATATAATATTTATAATCTTAATTGAATTTACTAAATAGGGTTATATATTATGATATAATAACATTAAGTTGAGATGAAAATAACTTTGTTTAAATATATTACTTTATGAGAACTTAGAGATATCTTACTACATATTTATTTATAAATTATATTTTAATTACTTCATTTTTATATTTATTTAATGAATTTTATTGTTATAGAAGTTGTGTTATTTATTTATTTATTTATTTTTAATTAAGTATTATTCACAGGATGGCAGGATGACTGCTCTGATACCACTATAATGTCCCTTACCCCACTTGCCCTAGAATTCGCTTGTGAATTAGGTTTAGGGTTTCTTCTCTTTTAATGGGGTAACCTTGGGTTGAATAGATCACACGTTCTTTTGAATTAGTGCCTGCAGCATCATGTATATTCAAGTCCATATTGCTACATGTTAGTTTTAACGTCTAGTATTTATCAGTCCAACATAAACACACTTGCAATTTGAAACACATAGGTAAAAGAAAAATGTTCATTATGCCGGGGGAGGTAAACACATAAGCCCTTAGTAGCCTAAGGCCTACCATAGTCCTATTGCCCAATCCCTTGACTCAAGCCTACGGTGCATATCATATTGCCCATTCCCTCATCTCGGGCCTATGGGGCATAATCCAATGTGGGACGCCCATCCCTCCATGATCCAAACCCTTGACTCAGGCCTACGGGGCATAATGCCCATTCCTGATCTCGGGCCTACAGGGACAGAACCTAGATGGGGTTTATAGGCAATCTACTAAGGTCTATGCATTCCCTCTCCTGGTTGAATTCATAAAATGCAATACACGTAGTTTCCACACACATTTCAAAACATACAATTTGCCTTTATTATTATAATGTCCCTTTTTGTCTGTTGTGACTCTTCTTGAGTCGGCTTCATGCCTATTCTTTAATATTTATATATTATAGTATTTGTTATAATATTAATAAAATAGCTATATTATATTATTACATATGTTATTAATAGTATATATATATATATATATATATATATATATATATATATATATATATATATATATATATATATATATATATATATATATTTGATTGCTTGCCAGCACTTAAATTCTATTGTTATTTTATTATTAACATAACTATATAATATATTACTTATTGATTATCATTATAATATCACTATTATAAATATATATATATTATAATATTATTTATTATTGTTATTATGGTATCATTATTATTATAGTTTTATCATGAATATAATTTTTAATAATGTTTAATCGTACCATCTCTATCAGGACATCACATCCTTTATCTACTATATATATATATATATATATATTATATTTATTTATTTATTTTTATTGGAATCATTCCTCCTATTTGCTGTTGATGTACATATCTCTATATATTAATTTATGTTGTCTTTACTTTTATATTTTCTTCCCATGATATTTTCCTTCTATCTCACAACCTTTATTTATTTCCCCTTCGAGATATGTTCAAAGAGGCACGTCTGCTTGGTGGTAAAAGAAATACTTACCCTCTTATAATTTTAATTACTTTATATTAATCCCCTTTTTGTGGTAAAACTAGTTCTAACCATACGTAACTCCCTTATCATAAGAGGATTAAGATGTTTATTTATATTATTTGTATTTATATTATAATAAATGATATATTATTTATTTTATATTATTTATATTATATCATTTATATCATAATAAATGTTATATGATTTATATTATATTATTTATATTTATATTACAATATAAGATAATAATAATAATATTTATATTTATTTTATTAGATATATTTATAATATATTATTTATTTATATTATATTATTTATGTGTTATTTATAAATATAATAAAAATATAACTTGTTAATTGTTTTAAATAAATATTATTTAAATATATTAAATATATTCCATTTATAATATTATTCATATCTTTAGTTTGAATGAATAATACATATTAGATTCAATTATAAATTACTAATATAGGGACATGACAACCCTCCCCACTCAAAATTGCTTGTCCTCAAGCAATCACAAGATTAAGGATTAGGTGAAAGTATAAGTAATTTAAAATTAATGTATACATAAAAAATATTAAATATATAATATTTTTTTTATATTTTTATTTATTTATTTTTAAATGTTATAGTTATGTTTAATAGGGTTGTGGATCTAAGCACATGGTTATTATGATCACAAATTAAATAATTTATATGTGTTTCTTGAAAATACATCTATATGTATTTATACAACATATAATATTTATAATCTTAATTGAATTTACTAAATAGGGTTATATATTATGATATAATAACATTAAGTTGAGATGAAAATAACTTTGTTCAAATATATTACTTTATGAGAACTTAGAGATATCTTACTACATATTTATTTATTTATTTATTTTTAATTAAGTATTATTCACAGGATGGCAGGATGACTGCTTTGATACCACTGTAATGTCCCTTACCCCACTTGCCCTAGAATTCTCTTGTGAATTAGGTTTAGGGTTTCTTCTCTTTTAATGGGGTAACCTTGGGTTGAATAGATCACATGTTCCTTTGAATTAGTGCCTGCGGCATCATGTATATTCAAGTCCATATTGCTACATGTTAGTTTTAACATCTAGTATTAATCAGTCCAACATAAACACACTTGCAATTTGAAACACATAGGTAAAAGAAAAATGTTCATTATGCCAGGGGAGGTAAACACATAAGCCCTTAGTAGCCTAAGGCCTACCATAGTCCTATTGCCCAATCCCTTGACTCAGTCCTACGGGGCATATCATATTGCCCATTCCCTCGTCTCGGGCCTATGGGGCATAATCCAATGTGGGACGCCCATCCCTCCATGATCCAAACCCTTGACTCAGGCCTACGGGGCATAATGCCCATTCCTGATCTTGGGCCTACAGGGATGGAACCTAGATGGGGTTTATAGGCAATCTACTAAGGTCTATGCATTCCCTCTCCTGGTTGAATTCATAAAATGCAATACACACAGTTTCCACACACATTTCAAAACATACAATTTGCCTTTATTATTATAATGTCCCTTTTTGTCTATTGTGACTCTTCTTGAGTCGGCTTCATGCCTATTCTTTAATATTTATATATTATAGTATTTGTTATAATATTAATAAAATAGCTATATTATATTATTACATATGTTATTAATAGTATTATATATATATATATATATATATATATATATATATATATATATATATATTATTGCTTGACAACACTTGAATTCTATTGTTATTTTATTATTAACATAACTATATAATATATTACTTATTCATTATCATTATAATATCACTATTATAAATATATATATATATATATATATATATATATATAGATATATATATATATATATATATTATAATATTATTTATTATTGTTATTATGGTATCATTATTATTATAGTTTTATCATGAATATAATTTTTAATAATGTTTAATCGTACCATCACTATCAGGACATCACATCCTTTATCTACTATATATATATATTATATTTATTTATTTATTTTTACTGAAATCATTCCTCCCATTTGTTGTTGATGTACATATCTCTATATATTAATTTATGTTGTCTTTCCTTTTATATTTTCTTCCCATGATGTTTTCCTTCTATCTCACAACCTTTATTTATTTCCCCTTCGAGATATGTTCAAAGAGGCACGTCTCTTATTATGCTTGGTGGTAAAAGACATACTTACCCTCTTATAATTTTAATTACTTTATATTAATTCCCTTTTTGTGGTAAAACTAGTTCTAACCATACGTAACTCCCTTATCATAAGAGGATAGGTTAAAAGATGTTTATTTATATTATTTGTATTTATATTATAATAAATGATATATTATTTATTTTATATTATTTATATTATATCATTTATATCATAATAAATGTTATATGATTTATATTATATTATTTATATTTATATTACAATATAAGATAATAATAATAATATTTGTATTTATTTTATTAGATATATTTATAATATATTATTTATTTATATTATATTATTTATATGTGTTATTTATAAATATAATAATAATATAGCTTGTTAATTGTTTTTTTCTATTAGCTATAGAGAGTACCAAAAAGAATAACAGTTCACCAAGAATCACCAGGACACAGGTAAAGCCTCACATCAAACCACAGTATCAACTATATAGATATACAAGATCATGAACAACAGCCAAACACTAGTGCAGAATATCAGGGTAAGTATCAACCCACGCGGTCCAACTGAGTGGGCCTTCCATCCAGACAATGTTCTTCCTCTCCTGAATTTGGGCCAGCATAAAGATCTCTTCCTTTCTCGTATTTGGTTCCTTTTGATCACCTGGTTCAGTCTCCATAAAGTGTCTTCGAACATTTGCTAATCATCCAGAGTCTTACGCCACTGGTAACCATACTTGAGCTCATAAATAAAAAACATGGCTTGACCATCTTTGAGGAACTTCCTGAGCTTTTCCTTCTCGATCATCATAGTAGTTTGAACCTACAAGAAGATTTTAAAATAAGTGAGTTTACGAAAACACTCAGTAAGATCCCTTGGCTTACCTTGGTATTTCTCTTCATTCCTGCACTTCCAGATCTGCCAAAGAATGTTAGAAGAGAGAATATTCCAAAAAAAATTTGCATCTTTACTAATACCATTAATATACCCAGTAACCATCTGAAGAATGTTAACATTAATAGGATAAACAATACCAAAGAGTCTCCAAATTTCTTTAGCAAAAAGACAGTCAAATAAGATATGCCTACCCGAATCAGGCATTCTGCAGATACTACAAACATCAGTAGAATGAGAGTCACTTCTGATCGGTAATCTATCAAGTAAAACCAGCCACTTAAAACATTGAATTTTAGGCTCAATAGGGCTTTTCCAAATACTATCCAGCAATTTATTCCAAGAATTATCATCAAAAGAACAATACCAAACTTTATTAATATGTTCAAGAATATCACCATTGTGATCAATAATTTTATAAATGTTCTTAGCTTTAAGCTTATCTAAGACAATACCATCCGGCCACTTGCACTTAAGGAACTGTGTGAATCAACATGGCAAGTGACAGGGATATCCTTAGTAGCAAGAATAATTAGATTATAAGTCTTCTTGTGAGAATCAGGTAAGTTAAATCTGCACTTGAGATCAGACCAAGGAATAAGACTGTCATGTTCAAAAATATCAGCAAATTGAGAAATACCAGACTTAGCCCAGAACCTAGCAGAGCATCCCTGATAGAGGGCTAGGGGTTTATCATTAATGCTCAAGTTCCACCAAATGGACCTCTCACCATGGAGATAATTATCATTATGGAATTCCTTATTGGTAATATACAACCGGACATGTTCCTAGACCCACCAAATGGATTTAAATATGGCAGAACCCTGAACAACAATAGGGAATTTACCAGCAATCAAGTCACAGAAGGGGAGATTCTTCCAAGAACTAGCTTTCTTGGGATAACCTCTCTCAATCTTATGTCTAACCAGCACTTTCCAAGGACTGTCACCCTCTAGAGAATGAAAAATCCATTTGGTGGCAAGAGCAATTCCTTGTAACTTAAGATCTTTCAGGGTCTTATCCGT
Source organism: Cunninghamia lanceolata (assembly GCA_027924645.1). Taxonomy (NCBI): domain Eukaryota; kingdom Viridiplantae; phylum Streptophyta; class Pinopsida; order Cupressales; family Cupressaceae; genus Cunninghamia; species Cunninghamia lanceolata. Next base: position 2,085,666 of record BSBN01000070.1, read on the forward strand.
GTGACACCATTTCCAATTAACACTATGACATTTTTTATTACCTTTACCATCCGACCAAAGAAAAAATCTAATGGCTTTTTGAATTTCAAGAATTTGATAATTACTGAACATCTAGGCAGAAGAATAATAAATATTATAAGAGGACAAAAGCTTTTAGCAAACTTGAATTCTCCCAGCAAGAGACAAGGATCTATTGTGCCATTTATTAAGCTTATTCATAATCTTAGCCTTAACCCAATCCCACATATCCTTAAGAGAAGGATCAACCGAGTAAGGGATACCAAGATACTTAACAACTTTATTAGGACCACCCCATTGATAATTATAATGGGAAAACCAACTAGGAGGTTGCTCATCCCAGCCCAAACAAATAGACTTAGCCTAGGAGATACGAGCTCCAGAGATGGTGCAAACCAAATCTAATTTAGCTTGCAAATTTAAAAAATTGTTATTAGAGAGCTTAAAGAAAAGAGCAGTATCATCAGCAAATTGGCTATTTAAAAGCTCATCAGCGTTAGGGAGGTAAAGGCCCCTGACTTTCGAGGACAGAGTATTATCCCTGAGAATATAATATAAAGCTTCAACAGCAATGACAAAAAGAGCAGGAGCTAACGGGCAGCCTTGCCTTATAGATTGCCCAAGAGGGAAAGGATTAGACAGAGAACCATTAATCTCAATTTGGGCAAAAGCATCACTGAGAAGAATTTGAACAGCATTGCAAAAGTAAGGAGGAAATCCAAAAGATTGAAGCATCATGATTATAAACTTCCACTCAACCCTGTCATAGGCCTTCTCAAAATCAAGAAGCAAAACAGCAGAGTTTTGATGAGAGCATTTAGCCCAATCCATGGCTTCCCAGGCCATGATAAGATTCTCAAGAATATATCTACCTTTAATGAAGCCAGTTTGGGTAGAGCTAACAATCTTAGGAAGAATGTGAACCAACTTGAGGGCTAACACTTTGGCCAGAATTTTATAAGACACATTAAGAAGGGTAATAGGCCTCCAATTTCTAATAAGAGTCTTATCCCCATCCTTGGGGAGAAGCTTAATAATTCCCCTGTTAATCTCAGAGCCAAGAGATCCACCAATCATAGCCTCATTGTACAATTCCAGCAAGTCTTTACTGATCCAATTGATGTTAGCTTTGTAAAACTCGACAGGGAGACCATCAGACCTAGGGGCCTTATCATCCTTAAGGGACTTAATAGCCCCAACAATTTCATCAATAGAAATAGGAGTGGAAAGGAATAGGCAATCAGCTGATTCCAGCTTATTCAGGATAAGAACCTTGCAATTAATTCTAGCCACTTCAGCTTCCCTAGAATCCTCAGAGGAAAACAAATTACTGTAATAATCAGTAAAAGCAGTCATAATACTAGCAGGGTCTGAAATTTCCTGATCATTAATAACAAGTTTGTCAATAGATTCTTTGATTTGTTTATGCTTAAGAAGGTTAAAAAAGAATTTCGATCCTCTATCACCATGATGGATCCAATTAGCTCTCGACCTAATTTTAGCACCTTGGATCTTAGATTGCTAGTGCCTACTAAGAGCATCTTTAGCCAAGAGCACCCCTTTAACAAGGTCTAGGTTAGAGGAGTCAGATTGAACCTCCATCTCAGCTTTCTGAAGATCATAATAGAGCCATTTCTCAATGAATCGATAATCTTTACCAAATTTTTGACCTATAGTTTGAAGAAAATTTTTCCAAGATAAAAGGTTAGCCTTCCATCTATTAATCATGGAGGAGTCCTTAAATTGGTTAAAATTTTTGATAATTTGAATGGCACAAAGAATATCCTCATTTTGAAGAAGTTTAGTATTTAAGATAAACTTACCACAAACAGGCTTCTGCCTAACGGGAGCAGCATTAAAAATAACCTGAGCAAAGATGGGGTGATGATCAGACAAAGTAGTAGCAGAAACCAAAACAATATTACCATTATGATCAGGGATGAAGGAGAAAAAATCTTTGTTACCATAAAAACGATCAAGCCTATAATATATCCTAGCATGCCCTTGCTGGAAATTGCACCAAGTGTGCCATAATCCAAGATTATTCTCTTTGTTATTAGCAAGAGGATCGAATAAATTTTTTGAGCAAATAAAATTAGACCAGTGCACATTCTCACAATCCTTCCATTTGAAGGGATTACCCCCAATTTTATCCATTTGGGATTCAATCATGTTGAAATCCCCTCCAAAAAACCAAGGAATATCAGGCAGGGAGGCAAGCCACTTCCAAAGGGAGATTCTATCTTTGACATCATTAGGAGCATAAATAGAGCAGAATCCAATCGGATTATTGTCAAAATTCATAGTAACCAAACAGCCCTTTGACAGGGAGAAACTCCATTGTTAATGATGAGGGGACTCCATTTAGGATTGTTGTTAATTGTTTTAAATAAATATTATTTAAATATATTAAATATATTCCATTTATAATATTATTCATATCTTTAGTTTGAATGAATAATACATATTAGATTCAATTATAAATTACTAATATAGGGACATGACAACACTCCCCACTCAAAATTGCTTGTCCTCAAGCAATCACAAGATTAAGGATTAGGTGAAACTATAAGTAATTTAAAATTAATGTATACATAAAAAATATTAAATATATAATATTTTTTTTAATTTTTATTTATTTATTTTTAAATGTTATAGTTATGTTTAATAGGGTTGTGGATCTAAGCACATGGTTATTATGATCACAAGTTAAATAATTTATATATGTGTTTTTTGAAAATACATCTATATGTATTTATACAACATATAATATTTATAATCTTAATTGAATTTATTAAATAGGGTTATATATTATGATATAATAACATTAAGTTGAGATGAAAATAACTTTGTTCAAATATATTACTTTATGAGAACTTAGAGATATCTTACTACATATTTATTTATAAATTATATTTTAATTACTTCATTTTTATATTTATTTAATGAATTTTATTGTTATAGAAGTTGTGTTATTTATTTATTTATTTATTTTTAATTAAGTATTATTCACAGGATGGCAGGATGACTGCTCTGATACCACTATAATGTCCCTTACCCCACTTGCCCTAGAATTCACTTGTGAATTAGGTTTAGGGTTTCTTCTCTTTTAATGGGGTAACCTTGGTCTTCTCTTTTAATGGGGTAACCTTGGGTTGAATAGATCACACGTTCTTTTGAATTAGTGCCTGCGGCATCATGTATATTCAAGTCCATATTGCTACATGTTAGTTTTAACGTCTAGTATTTATCAGTCCAACATAAACACACTTGCAATTTGAAACACATAGGTAAAAGAAAAATGTTCATTATGTCGGGGGAGGTAAACACATAAGCCCTTAGTAGCCTAAGGCCTACCATAGTCCTATTGCCCAATCCCTTGACTCAGGCCTACAGGGCATATCATATTTCCCATTCCCTCGTCTCGGGCCTATGGGGCATAATCCAATGTGGGACCCCCATCCCTCCATGATCCAAACCCTTGACTCAGGCCTATGGGCATAATGCCCATTCCTGATCTCGGGCCTACAGGGATGGAACCTAGATGGGGTTTATAGGCAATCTACTAAGGTCTATGCATTCCCTCTCCTGGTTGAATTCATAAAATGCAATACACGTAGTTTCCACACACATTTCAAAACATACAATTTGCCTTTATTATTATAATGTCCCTTTTTATCTGTTGTGACTCTTCTTGAGTCGGCTTCATGCCTATTCTTTAATATTTATATATTATAGTATTTGTTATAATATTAATAAACTATCTATATTATATTATTACATATGTTATTAATAGTATTATATATATATATTTGATTGCTTGCCAGCACTTGAATTCTATTGTTATTTTATTATTAACATAACTATATAATATATTACTTATTCATTATCATTATAATATCACTATTATAAATATATATATATATATATATATATATATATATATATATTTATAATATTATTTATTATTGTTATTATGGTATCATTATTATTATAGTTTTATCATGAATATAATTTTTAATAATGTTTAATCGCACCATCTCTATCAGGACATCACATCCTTTATCTACTATATATATTATATTTATTTATTTATTTTTACTGGAATCATTCCTCCCATTTGTTGTTGATGTACATATCTCTATATATTAATTTATGTTGTCTTTCCTTTTATATTTTCTTCCCATGATGTTTTCCTTCTATCTCACAACCTTTATTTATTTCCCCTTCGAGATATGTTCGAAGAGGCACGTCTCTTATTATGCTTGGTGGTAAAAGACATACTTACCCTCTTATAATTTTAATTACTTTATATTAATTCCCTTTTTGTGGTAAAACTAGTTCTAACCATACATAACTCCCTTATCATAAGAGGATAGGTTAAAAGATGTTTATTCATATTAGTTGTATTTATATTATAATAAATGATATATTATTTATTTTATATTATTTATATTATATCATTTATATCATAATAATGATATATGATTTATATTATATTATTTATATTTATATTACAATATAAGATAATAATAATAATATTTATATTTATTTTATTAGATATATTTATAATATATTATTTATTTATATTATATTATTTATATGTGTTATTTATAAATATAATAATAATATAGCTTGTTAATTGTTTTAAATAAATATTATTTAAATATATTAAATATATTCCATTTATAATATTATTCATATCTTTAGTTTGAATGAATAATACATATTAGATTCAATTATAAATTACTAATATAGGGACATGACAACACCAATATTAATCTCCATTTGGCCTTTATATAAGAAGCCATCATTTAGTTGAGTGCTATAAGCATTGTTTTTCATAAGGTTGTTTCGGCCATCTACAAAGACATCATTAATTTGATGTATACATGCAAAAAATAAAATAAGGTCTCAGCCGTGATGGCCTCGAGCCCCATAACAGTGTAAGTCTTGAGTGTTTAATACGACCTTCGTGGCCACATTTATAATATTACTGGGTGCATATTGCTATATGGCTCAGATTTAATAGCCATAGACTATAAGCATAATTATGAATGCATGATAATATTACGCTCGGCCACCCAAGCCTCAAGCGCTATCATAATACAAGAGAGTCATGAAACGACACTCGGCCTCCATGGCCGCAAGCAAAATTAACTACAAAGATTACAGTTTAATGCCATTCAGCCTCTTAGGCTGAAGGCATAAATAATAATAAAGATTATGGTTTTAACATCTCTTAGCCTCCACGGCTTTGAGCAGTGGTAAAGATTTCCACAAAGATTATAAAACAATGGCATTAGGCCTGTAAGGCCACTATCTGCAATAAAGATTTTATTGCATGAGCACTCAGCCTTCATGGTCTTGAGAAATGTCTCAAGATGATATGATAATAAATTTTTGGCTTGGCCATAGGCCTTAAGCACAATATAGTCAGGGTTATACATATATAGTTGCTCAGCCTTGGCCTCGAACAATGTCTTAAGATAATATGATAATAAAGATTGGGATTGAGCATAGGCCTAGAGCGAAATACAATCAAAAGAAAGTAAAGCTAGTGTGGCTTGAACTTGGCCATGAGCACACACAATCAAAATAAAACAAAGCTAGTATGGCTCAGCCTTTGGCCATGAGCACACAACACAGTCGAAAGAGAGTATGGAAAATATGGCTCAGCCCTTGGCCTTGAGCCTCACAACAAAAATACATTCAAAGATTAGCTGGGCCATAATACCTTAGCTAATCAAACATATAATGATGATGAAAATTTCATAGCAATAGATAATACAGAAATACACTCATTACCTCATTGGAGTTCTCACTACTAAAGAATACACAGTTCAACATGCTGTCCTTTCCTAGATGTCCTTCTAGAAATTGCAGAGCAGAGCTCTCTTTCCTTTTTGCCAAATCCCCAAAAAACAAGATTTTTCTTATACTCTTCCCCCCCAAAAAAAAACATAGTCTCCCTCAAAGACTCCAAGGTTATGGCCTTATCCAACATTCATGCCTAAAAACATGGAGAACTACCACCCTCAACCAAGGTGGTGAGAGTGGTTTCTCCATTCGACCAACCACCTCAAGAAGGTCCACGGGAGAAAGACACCTGTCAAGCTATGGTGAGCACAAAGCTCCCATAAATTAATACCATCAACAACAAAATAATAGTAAGCATAGTAACATGGCTTGATATGAAATATCAACTTTATAATATTATTATGCACAACCATATGATGCTGCGAATAATTATATTCTCCAAAATTGTCATTATTTGATGACACCTCCTTCATGGAGATAGATTTATTGAGCGATTTAGGGACCGAGGATTGCTCTCCCTTATTCACTAAGGATAGAGAACAAGACTAACTCTTGACTTGATTTGGCATTCCAAAAACTTCATTAGTCGAGTCAAAGCAAAATTGTCGAAGTGACTAAATCGACAAGATGCCTAAAGGGAAAAACAACTTATCAAGTCAAGTGAAACTTATGCAAACTTTCAAGACTCGAAAGGACATAAAGTCTAACACTTAGATGGCTAGCAACCTTCCCATTTTCCAACATCTATTCCTTCCTCCTGGATGATACTGTCTGATGTAGAGGACAAGGGGAAGGTAGGACAATTTTAGTGAGTTTGACAATATTAGACCAATGGCTCATATGAAATATGGTACCAAATACTCAATCCCTTGGAGACAGACATATAGAGGACTTTTTGACAACATGATGAACCTTCCCAAACCAATCATTAAGGTCTTGTATCTATGCAATTACTACTTCCTTCATGAACCACTCAAATTGCTAGTAGCCCTGTTTTAGGGCCTGACAGAGATTTATTTCAAATCAGTATACTTCCAAGGATAGATAAGCTTGGTTTAGGACACCCTTTATGGACCTTGACAACATACCAAAAGTGTGCTATGGGTTCTTTAAGAACATGTGTCATTTTTCTTATGACAGACCTAGATGAAAAGGCCCCAATTAGGCCTAAAATACAAAGAAAGTACCCTTGATTCGACTCACAGAATTCTCTACACCATTTGGACACCTTGTATTCATGGTAAAACTACAAATTTTATGGGTTTTGAGTTTCCACAGTCGATTGTGTGAGGTTTGCACTATGTTGTTCCCTCAAATGACACCTAGATGACACTTAACACATGGGTTTGTTAGGTCTCTTCAAACAAACATCATCAAACCCAATTTCCTACCATGGAATCTTTCACAACAAACTAAAGTAAAAAGAAACAAGTCCATTCCATTGATCTTGGAAGGAATTGCATCAATTGAATGGGTATAAATACATATTTTCTATCAAAACCCTAGAAGAGGGTTTACTGAACCATTTTTAGAAAAATGACTATAACTTTGCAAAAGAAATGTTTCAAAAGCACAAACTAGGTGCAAAGGAATGTTGACTCACCCCTCTTTCATGCAAGCATCATGGTGGTCTATAACTTGACCGTATAGGTACAGGGTACGGGCAAAAATAGGAAAAATACACAAAAATGAGTAGAAAACTGGGTCTTCTCATTTATTTCTCCTTCAAATCACCTTCTACAATGCAATCAACATATTCATCGATCATCAAATAGATTGGGAGGTAGTTTGAGGATGGTGGGAGGTCACAAACTGTCTTGCAACCACCGAACTGCCTTGTTTTGTCTCTTTCTACAACTACACCTTTGTTTACATGATTAAGGAGTGTTTACAAAGTGTTCAAACTCCTTTGACAAGGCATTAAAACTCCTTGATATGTTTCCTACATGCCATGATTGGTCACAAGACTCCTTTATGACTCCCTAAGCAGACTTGTATGCTTATGTATGCTTACAACCTTTGGCACCATGCCATACATCAACATGAGAACAACTTGACATCAACTTGCAATGGTCTTCAACCTTATTACAATGCAACAAGATGGTCTTCAAGACCTTATTACAACATTAGACAACATGAACAACATGAAAACAAAATGTGGATCCTCATGATCCTCTTGGTGCCCCTACACCACTATCCTTCCGTCTCTGAAAGATGATCACTTTCTTGATCCAACACACAACCAGAAAAATCATGATTAGTGCATCATAATATGATCAATCAATCATAATAATTAAATAATCATTTAAATCTAGAATCTCTTAACTAACTAACATTCATAAGAAGCATTGATTAATCTAACATTTCCACAATGTCATAACCCAACTACTAATTAATCCTCCTAATTACCATGTAAACATAAGATTAAGCTAATCATGGGTTAGGGATGTAACATATTCCCCCATAAGAATCATCGTCCCCAATGATTTACTGTTTTAAAGTCAAATCACATAAAAAGAAAATGTTTCATGAGCATGATAAATAAGTTTTTTAGAAAAGATGAGGAAATCTAGCATGAAAATCATCATAGTTTTCCTAGGTGGCATTTTCCACCAAATATTGGTCCCACTGGACTTTGCACTGTGTTATTTCTTTGTTACATAAGCATATCTTACACATTTTGAGCACATTGATGGGCTTGATCACCACCACTCCTGGGTCTTTCACCTATAGAACATTCCAATCAAGAATAGGAATTTGATTATTAGCATCATTAAATGTTTTCAAATATGAAACATGAAACACATTATGCATCATGGCTACAGCTAGTAGTAGAGCAATTCTGTATGCCAATAGATTGACTTCTTCAAGTACTTCAAAAGGCCCCACATACCGAGGTGCCAATTTAAACATCTTTCCAAATTTAGTGGAACTTTTATGAGGTTTTACTCTCAAGACAACTTTCTCTCCCACTGTCAAATGCCTTTCGATGCTCTTAGCATTCGCATAACTCTCCTGCCTATCGTTACCTTCTACTAACCTTTTTCTAATCAAACACACTTGTTCTTCCATTTCTAAGAGCATTTCTGGACCAAGGCTAACCCTATCTTCCAGCTTATCCCAATTTATAGGGGTTCAACACTTTCATCCATACAATGCCTCAAATGGAGCCATCTTAATAGCTGAGTGATAGGAATTATTGTAGGGAAATTCCACCAATGGAAGATAATCTTCCCATTTGTATTGTTGATCCATGCAATACATCCTCAACAAATCCTCCAACACCCGGTTCACCCTTTTAGTTTGGTCATCTGTTTCAGGATGATAAGTGGAGCTAATGTTCAACTAGGTTCCAAGTGAAGAGAATAAAGTTTGCTAAAACCTTGATGTCATCCATGCATCCCTATCTGAGATGATCTTCTCAGGAATGCCATGGAGTCTAAAAACCTCTTGAACAAATTTTCAAGCTATGATGGGTGCTCCATCCGTTAAGTTTCCTGGTATAAAATGGGTCATCTTGGTGTGTCTATCCACCACAACTAAGATAGCATTGTGCTTGTTTCTTGACATAGGTAGCCCTTCCACAAAGTCCATGCTTATAACTTGCCATTTCCATTCTAGAATTTCATGAGAGTATAACAGTCCTGTTGGGTGATGATGTTTTGCTTTCACCCTCTAGCATTCTATACAAGTAGCTACAAAATTTGTAGCATCCCTCTTCATTCCTTTCCAGAAATATAAGGGTTTTATATCAACGAGTAACTTAGTTACTCCAAGATGCCCAGAATATGGTGTAGAATGAACCTCTTTCCATAACATATTCCTTAACTTTGTTGAGTTAGGTACATACATCCTCCCTTTAAACCTTAATAACCCATTTGGTTTCAGGTTGAACCCCTCATATTTTTGATTCTATGGATTTTCCTCTAGGGCCTGTTTTACTTTCTTGTAGAAATCATCTTCCTTGGATTTTTGTAACACCTGATTCCTAAAATTAGAGTGTATGGAGATCATAGAGGAGATGTGTCTTCTCGTACTCAAAGCATCTTCCACTCAATTATCTTTTCCATGAATGTATTTAATCTAGAAATCATAATCTAAGATGAATTCCAGCCATCTCATTTTCTAAGAATTGAGATGTGGTTGAGTAAATAGATACTTGAGTCCTTGGTGATCTATTTTTAACTCAAAAGGTTTCCCAAGAAGGTAATGTCTCCACATTTGTAGAGCCTGAATAACTGCTACCAGTTCTAATCATGTGGGGCATAATTTTGTTCATAGTTTTTCAGTTTCCATGATTCATGTACGTGATGACCTATCCATCCTGAACTAGTACACCACCTAAGCCTTCTCCTGAGACATTGGTAATGACTACAAATTGACCCTCTAGATTAGGCACTTTTAATATTGGTGTTGAAGTCAATTTTTCCTTTAGTAGGTCAAAGGCCTCCTGGCACTTTTATGACCATTCAAACTTCTTGCCTTTTCTCTACAAGGAAGTTATATGATATGCAATTTTAGAGAAGTTTTGCTCAAAATTCCTATAATAACTAGCAAGGCCCATAAAACTTTGGACCTCATGAACATTCTTTGGTTTCGGCGATTCCAAAATAGACTTAATTTTAGCTAGATCCATGGCTATTGCTTTAGCTGAAATTATGTGGCTTAAATATTGTACTTCCTTTTGGAAGAAAGTGCACTTAGATAGATTACCATACAACTTATGCTCTCTTAGCCTCTATAGAACAATTATTAAATGTTGTAAATGCTCTTCCTCATCTCTAGAGTAAATTAAAATATCATCCAAAAACACTAAAACAAATTTGTCTAGGCAATCCTTGAACACACTATTCATAAAATTCATAAATGTCAGCGGTGTATTTGTCAAACCAAAAGGTAAGATAGTGAATTCATAATGTCCATATCTAGTTCTAAAGGTGGTCTTATGAATGTCCTCATCCTTTAACCTCAGTTGGTGGTATCCAGACTTAAGATCAATCTTGGAAAACATAGTTGCACCCCTCATTTGATAAAAAAGATCATCAATGCAAGGTAATGGGTATTTATTCTTGAAAGTTGTATTATTTAGCATACAGTAGTCAATGCACAACCACAAGGTACCATCTTTCTTTTTCACAAATATGACAGGTACCCCTCATGGCGTTACACTAGGTCTGATTAACCCTTTTTCTAGTAATTCTTGTAATTGAGCTTTTAGCTCCATTAATTTAGTGGTAGTCATTAGATAGGGAGCTTTAGAGATAGGTTCTAATCTAGGAATTATTTCAATGGCAAAATCAAAGGTTCTTTTGGGAGCTAATCCTGGTAGCTCTTCCACAAATATGTCCTTGAACTCATTAAGGAAAGGATATCTTTCTACTTCAGATCTTTCCTGACCTATGGTGTCTTTCTTCCCTATCCCTTTATGTTTTTAGGATTCTGTGAGGCCGATTTATTTCACTCCCCTATTTTGATCATTTCACATTATAGTTGGAGACATTTTAGACAATTAGAGACTATCGATTTCCATTATACAGATTTAGATTATATCTCCTAATTTTTGGATTAGCTTTGTTTAGTTATGTGGTGATTTGATTAGATCCTATTTTGATGCTCTTATGATGTTAAACATGTGAGATACATTTGATGATTATTATTGATGTTGTTTATGAGCTCATTATAGGGATTGGTTATTTGATTCTGATTCTAAGATATTAGATAGAAAATGTAGTTTTAAATCTTAATTATGATGTGAGTGTTTAATGTTGCGTATGAATTATGCGATGACATGATTATTATATTCTGTTGCTTCGACTATGATATATCTATGTTAACTTGACCATTTGATCGAGTGCGCAGGTGATTTTCTAGGCCATGAAAAATTGGAGGCAGATCTCACACTCATGTGTTTCCTTGTTAAGCCGATCCATTCCCAATAGGGATAAGGATCATGTTTGATCGAATGATGTTTTTGTAAATGCTTGATTTAATTATATGGCCTAGTTCACCCATTTTATTTGATTTAATTATGTGTTGTGAAACTTGTATTTTAATTTACACCATTTGGTGTTCTTTTTATTTTGGACCATTTAATGTGATTTTACACCTCCTTATGTGTTTATCTGAGGTCCAAACTTACCCTAAATGGTACCCCTAGGGTCTAGGGTCCATTTGGACTTACTAAACCCTAGGGTAACTCCCATCTAGTCACTCTAAACTTGGGTTTAGTAAAAGTGACGAAATTTGAAAATGGCTAAGGGTGGGAGATGAGTCATGCCTTGGAAAAGGCCCATCTCCCTTCCCAAGGCTTGGGGATTCCTCCACCTTGAAGACTTGGGGAGTCTTCAAAACCCCTAAGTGTGTGGAACCTTCCTCCAAGACTCTCACACATGTGTGAGAGCATCTTGGAGTGAAGGGGCTCTCTTGAGGAGTAAGGTGATGACATGTGTCATCCCTTATCCTCATGGAGCCATGGGGAGAGATGGTACCTCTCCACTTTTACTCTCACACATGTGTGAGAGCACAAGTGGACAGGATGAGGGTTTGAATGGATAAGAGGGTGACACCTGTCACCCTCACATTCCTTCTCCCTTGCAAGTGGCATGGGATGAGGAAGGAGAAGGTGACATGTGTGTCACCTTCTCATTCATCAAGGCTTGGATTGGAGGCCTATTTTATCTCCTCTTGGAGAGGAGTTGGGGCTTCTTGCTTTTTGAAATTTTCCTATCTTTGGAGGTTTTTGGGCAGGAGTTGGAGAAAAATTGGAGGCTTGGAGGCTTGGAGAAAGCTTGTGGGCTCTTCTTCAACATGCATCCATTGTTGGGCTCTTAAGGTAAGCCCTATGGCATTAGCCATTCCTTATGCTTGTTTCATTTTGATTATGTGCTTGAAATTTTGTGTTGGGTGTTATTTTCTTTTGTGTAGGTTTTGGGTGTTGGTAAGAGCCTCTCCGTTTGGAGAAAATGTCAACTTGTATGGGGTGGGGGAGAGTGAACCTCCTCAAGGTCACCTCTTGGTGTTGATCTATTTATAGCCTTGAGGGCATTTTATGGAGTTTGGGGTTATTTTGGTTGGCATGAGTGCCATGGTGATTTTGTGCTTCATAGAGATATTATTTTGGTTTGAGGCCTTGTGGCATTGAGATTATTGAGTTTTGGAGTGACCTCTTGAGTCGAGGGGTCCACTCTCCTACCCCTTCAAACTCATTTCAATGAGTTTTGTATTGTGCATAAACCTTGGGTGATTTTGTGTTGCTTTGTGAATTTGTTGTGTTGTGAGAAAACCCGTGTGAGATCTACCTCCTAGCTCGGGGGTGACCCACTAGCGGGTCTATAGTAGGGAGGAGGGCATTTTTTGTGGCTTGGCTTCCCCCTCTTGTATTTATATTATTGCAGGTTATGTTGGTGTTTGGAGCTTTGGAGAATGTTCATTTTAGCCTTATTTTCATTTTCATGATGGTTGTTTGAGAGCCATGGCCTTGGAGGCCTTAATGTATCTTGTTGTCAAATTTATACCCTCAATGTTGAAATGGTGAAATGAAATTTAATCCTATGTATGCAAGTAATTTCTCCCATTTGCAATGCATTTATTATTAATGCTAATATAAAATCTTCTTGTTGCCCTATAACAAATGTTACTTCTGGTTAGAATAATTGATGTGTAAAAGCTAGGATGGAAAAGAAAATAGTTAGTTTTAAAATTTATGATTCTTATAAAAAAAATTATTCCTCTCTTAATGCTTGTTGTTTTAAAGAAAAATAATATGCCTGGTTATTTTATTTTGCTGTAAAAAAAAAAGAAAAAGAAAAAAAGAAGCATATATATATTTATTCTTTGTTGGTCTGCCTAAATTTATAATTCTAAGTAACTAATTTTATGCTTTCTGTGTATATATATTATTCTTAAGAATTTATTTCAAACCTTACTATAAGTTTTATTTAAGTTAATGACTGTGTGTATATATATATATCTGATTATAAACTACATTTAAAACCTATTGTTGAAATTATGCAAACTGTATATATATATATATAGTGAAATAAACTTCAAACAATAGAGGAATATCATTTTGTTTATGTTGTTCATACTTTATATTCCATACAGTGAATAAAAGTGAGATCGAGGTTATGAAAAGGCCGCCCATACCCTGGTTAGGGTTGAGTTTTTTTTGTTAAGCAAAAAAAAGAAATTTCAATGTGGGGACAATGGCATGGCCGCCGCCCCCAAAACTCCTGCAACATAAAAAGGGGCTGGGGGATGATTCCCCCACCCACCATATATATATATATATATATATATATATATATATATATATATATATATATATATATATATATATATATAACAGTGAAATAAACTTCAAACAATAGACGAATATCATTTTGTTTATGTTGTTCATACTTTATATTCCATACATTGAATAAAAGTGACATCGAGGTTATGGAAAGGTCGCCTGTACCCTGGTTAGGGTTGAGTTTATTTTTGTTAAGCAAAAAAAAGAAATTTCAATGTGGGGACGGCGACATGGCTACCACCCCCAAAACTCCTGCAACATAAAAAGGCGGTGGGGGATGATTCCCCCACCCACCTCCCACCATATGGTGGGGGGTGGGTGGGAGAACCACCCCCCACCCAACGCCGCTCACTACTATTTCTAAATGCCGGCGGGAAATACATGGGTCGTCGGTACTATGTATAGACCACGGCTCCCTCTAACCTTTGTTACCCTTCATTTGGCCCTCTGTGTATTCGACTTCTATTTAATTTCTCTGCAATATATATATATATATATATATATATATATATATATATATGTATGTATTTCTCTGTGTGATTTTTTAAACAAAAAACAAAAAAATATATGTTTCAAATCTGAACTAAGTGAATGTGTTTATATATATATATATAACAACAATAAAAAAATACCCTAGGCAATATACATAATAAGTATATACCTCTGTGTGAGGTATTTTTATGGTTGCCAAGTCATTGAAGAAGAAACCCAATCTGCAAACAAAGAGGAAACAAAAAAAAATGGAGAAGCAAAATGAGAAGAGAAGAATGAGATAGGAATGAGATAGGGTTAGGGAAAAATGGAAAAGAAAACAATAAAATAATAGTAGAGGGCTTTTAGGGCTTTTTGAGGGGATCTTTTATTATTTAATTGTTTTTTTTTCATTTTGACTTGTTTTGTTATTTGAACATGCGTTTGAATTTCCCCCTTTTTATTCTCATGGGGTTTAATTTAATTAGATCACTTTTTGGACTTAGATTTAAGTGGGGAGATTTCTAATTTCATTTATTTATTTTTAATTTTTTTCTGTTGTTTAGGGGAGAGTTAAATTTTACTTTACCTATAATGCAATGGGTTGGGCTAGTTTATTAGTGGGGTTATAGTATTATGATTTGCCTAGGGATAATTAATTATTTAATAGTTCCATTTAATTTATTGAGCTTTTGATGGAGGGCAAGCTTTATAGCATTGATTATTGATTTTAATTTTTACCTTGACTTAATGGAATAAATATAATGGTGGAAATTATATTTATTCATAGACCTTTATTAATTTGGGATTTAATATTTAAGATATTTATTTAATTTGATTTTCGATTAATTGGGTGGTTAATCTTTATAATGTTATTTAGGTGAATTTTATGTTAATCTTTTTATTTAATTTTCTCTTAAATATTTTCGAGGGAGACTCTATTTAAAATAATTATTTCAAATGTTAAAAACGCGTTATGCTATCGAAATTTTTTGAGACTTAGGGAAGTTAATTTAAATGAGATCCCTTGACATTAAAGTTAACATTTATTTTGCCTTGTAGTTACTAGTTTTAACGATGGCATTTTTTTATTGTATTTTGTGCTCTAGACTTAGGGTTGGATTTCGACTCTTGTCGGGATCATGTCACTCACTTAGGAAACTTAGGGTTCGGGTCCATTCTATCCTAACCCTAGTACCAACACTCCTCACATCGCATAACCCTCGAGTCAGCTATCATCACGTAGGGGATTGCGTATGTAAGTTCTCTTCCCTAAGATTGATTGACATGTTTATGCCCTATGAGTATTGACACCGAGCACGCTGACGCATGTGAGGAGGATTCCAGGGACATGTGGAAAAGTTTTTGATTATTCATTTTATGACCACATGACACATGTGATGTGTGTCATGACCACATGGGAAATGTGGGCATGACATTTGGTATCAGAGCCCATGTTTAAACACTGGGCTTGTTTGGGCACATTATGTATTCCACAATTTCAATTGATTTGTGAATACCTTGTTCTTGTAGGATGCCTCCTCGACGAGTTAGGCAAGCACGTTTACGCCGCATTGAGTCCGTAGAGGTGCATAGTGACTCTTCTGCTAAGGGTCAGGGACTGCTGGCACCACCTGTACCACCTGCACCTGATATTAGGCCACAGATCTTACAGGCACTACATGCAGTGTTAGATAGGTTACCACCGGCCGTGGTTGAGCTGTGCATCGAGCCCCGCATTGATCTGCGAGAGGAGCCATGTGTGGAGCCACAAGCTAAGTCACGTGTCAAGCCACGTGTTGAGCCGTGAGAGGCACCACATGTGGAGCCTTATGTTGAGATACCTGATACGACAGCGGAGGAGGTTGGATCGGCTTACAAAGCTCGTAGCAGGAGCCCTCTGCATCATGCTAGGCGGGAGCAGGTGGTGAGAGTAGAGCAAATTTTTCACAGGCCTTATGATTTTGGTGCAGATGAGCCTATCTGAGGGCATAGAGATTGAGGAGACCCTATCAGGGATTTGTTGAGGCTGAATCCACCTACATTCGCTAGGACCACAGAGGGAGCCAAAGTTGAGGCTTGGCTTATCAGTTTAGATAGGTGCTTCGTGTTGCGTCCTTAGGAGGGCAACACAAAGGCACACGTGGCAGTCCACCTGTTGAGAGATGCAGCAACAACTTGGTGGAACACTGAGGAGTGCAAGTGTCGCTTATCATTGGATACACTTTCATGTGATACATTCATTGAGCACTTTAATGCGCGATACCTATCAGACCACTACAGGCAGCGTCGTATTGATGAGTTCCATGATTTGCAGCAGTGAGGGCTTACTATAGCACAGTATGAGGGTAGGTTCACTGAGTTGTCACGTTATGTAGAGTATCTCCATGATGAGAAACTTCTAGTTCACAAGTTTATCAAAGGTTTGAATCATGGGATAGCAGGGCTTGTGCACATGGCAGACCCCCAGACTTTGAGTGAGGCTACCAAGAAGGCATGCATTGATGAGGAGATATAGGGACAAGGACAGAGTTCATGCCCTCAGTTTCAGGATCGTGAATAGTAGTAGTAGCAGAGTTACCATAGACCACCACCACCACCTTAGAGAGGAGGGTTTAGTTCCACATCTTTACCTCCTAGGCCTCCACAACAGCAACAATAGTAGTTTCAACAAAGGTCCAGGCCACAACAGAGGGCACATGGGGCCATAATTGAGGTAGGCAACAACAGGGCCGGCATAGGGATCAGAGATAGCAGGGACCACCTGCGGGACCAGGGAGATCACAATAGTCTTACAGGGGTTCATAGGGGTCCACTAGTCAAATTGGACAACACCAAAGTAGTAGGACTCAAACTGGACAGGTACAGGCTAGGGGCCCTTGCTATATTTGTGGTGGAGCGGGACATCTAGCTAGAGAGTGCCCATAGGGCTTTACAGTAGGGGGACAACCTCATGCAGGAGGATCAGAGCAGACGGTTGGAGATGTGGGTAGGTCCCAACGTATGTTCACAGTGGTTGATAACCGCCAAGCTAATTTTTAGGCATCAGTGATTGAGACCTTAGGTATGATTGGGGATGTCCCCATTTTTATTTTATTTGACTCTAGCACTACTTATTCATTCATATCTCCATCGTTAGTGGAGCGTTGTAAGCTAGTGGCCTCTAGGCAGGGTGATAGGTGGGAGGTTGAGTTGGCCATAGGGGCCAAGATGGTTGTTGATGCCTTAGTCCATGACTGTGAGATATCTTTGGGGGCCTTTACTACATTATGTGACCTTAGGGTTATGCCTTTAGGATCCTATGGTGTGGTTTTAGGCATGGACTGGCTTACGGCTCATAGAGCCAAGCTAGATTATCGCCAAAAGGTGATTAGCTACTTAGATGATCATGGTACATCAGTTGAGATAGTGGGCATTCAGAATCCCATGATAGTTTGTATGATATCCACTTAGCAGCTTAAGCACTGCATGCGGAAGGGATGCTAGATGTTCACTATCACGGTTAGTGACAGATCACAGGATGAGCCTGAGGCATCATTAGATGACCATCCCATCTTGAGAGAGTTTGTCGATGTGTTTCCACCAGAGTTACCAGGGATGCCACCCTATCGAGAGGTACACTTTCATATTGATCTAGTGCTGGGTGCCGAGCCAGTGTCTCATGCACCCTACAGGATGACCACTCATGAGCTCTCGGAGCTCAAGTTACAGTTAGAGGACTTACTCAAGAAGGGGCACATTCAACCTAGCATTTCACATTGGGGTGCACCGGTCATCTTCGTGAAGAAGAAGGATGGGTCTCTTCATTCGTGCATGGATTATAGGCAGCTAAATAAGGTGATGGTGAAGAACCGTTATCCTCTGCCTAGGATTGATGATGTCTTCGACCAGATGTAGGGAGCCAGGGTGTTCTCTAAGATAGACCTGAAGTCTGATTATCACCAGTTGCGCATCACAGAAGTGGACATCCATAAGACTACCTTCCGGACTCGTTATGGCCACTATGAGTTCACTGTGGTACCCTTCGGCTTGACGAACGCCCCTGCAGTGTTCATGAGTCTCATGAATGGGGTGTTCCGTACCTATTTGGATCGGTTCATGATTATTTTCCTTGATGATATATTGATCTATTCACAGACTGAGGAGGAGCATGAGGAGCAGCTATGTCAGGTTTTGCAGTGTTTGAGGGAGTAGAATCTTTATGGAAACCTGGCAAAGTGTGCATTTTTTAGGACAGAGGTACATTATTTGGGGCACATCCTATTTGGTAATGGTATCTCCGTAGATCCATCGAAGATCAAGGCTATCAGGGATTGGCCAGTACCCACCAGTGTAACAAAGGTTAGGAGATTCATGGGGTTAGCTGGTTATTACCATAGATTTGTGGAGGGTTTCTCCAGGATAGCGCATGCCATCACTTCCCTTTAGTAGAAAGGGAAGAGTTTTACTTGGACTAAGCAGTGCAAGAGGGCCTTTGGGGTCCTCAAGGAGCATTTTACCAACACTCCCATTTTAGCAGTTCCTGATCCAGCAGCAAATTTTATGGTTTGTACTGATGCATCACTTGAGGGTTTGGGAGTCATACTTATGCAGGGTGGTAGAGTGATCGCATATGAGTCGCGAAAGCTCAAGACTCATGAGCTGAACTACCATACTCATGATTTAGATCTCGCAGTAGTGGTTCATGCTCTAGTTTGTTGGAGACATTTCCTATTGGGTCATCACTTTGAGCTTCATTCAGATCATCACAGCCTTCAGTACTATTCACATAGTCAAATCTAAATGCTCATTAGTGGCATTGGGTGGAGTTTCTTTATGAGTATGACTTTGATGTCCACTACATCAAAGGGAAAGAGAATGTGGTTGATGACGCATTGAGTCAGAGGCGCCACGAGATCCTGACCTTGACTCTGAGTGTGGAATTGAGGGGATGCATTATTCAGCATCTGCCTGAGGATGAGTGGTTTCTTGAGGTGCAACAGGAGATTTGGTCACAGAGGGCACTTGTGGGCAAGTTTACAGGATACTCACTTGAGGAAGATGGGCTACTTCATCATCAACAACACATTTATGTATCCCATGTAGGCGACCTACGTTCAGTAGTGTTATCAGAGGCTCACAGAGCACCTTATGCAGCACACCCGGGGGTGAAGAAGATGCATGCTGACCTACGATAGCTGTACCATTGGGTAGGTATGAGATGGGATATTACAGAGCTTGTTGCTCAATGCCTTGAGTGCTAGAGGGTCAAGGCCGAGCATCAACATCCAGTGGGTCTTTTATACCCTCACGAGATACTTGAGTAGAAATGGGACACCACTTCCATGGATTTCATTATTGGTCTTCCTATGTCTTCTTGCCACAATGATGCCATCATGGTGACAGATGACAAGTTGACCAAGGTGGCACATTTCTCACCTATACGTATGACGTACAATGCACCAGTAGTGGCGAGAGTATTCTTAGACGACATAGTGAGATTACATGGGGTACCTCGCTGCATCATTTCTGACAAGGACTTAGTGTTCACTTTAGCCTTTTGGAGGGCTTTACAGCAGGTGTTGGGCACACAACTCAAATTTAACTCCGCGTATCACCTTGAGATAGATGGGCAAACAGAGAGGGTGAATCAGGTGTTGGAGGATATGCTTCGTATGTATGTTATGGACCACCAGTCTTGATGAGAGGAGTATCTGTATCTGGTGGAGTTTGCCTACAATAATAGGCATCACAACTCATTGGGTATGCCTCCTTATCAGGCCTTGTACGATAGACCTTGCAGGACACCTTTGAGTTGGGATCAGATAGAGGACAGAGTTGCCATTGGTCTAGAGTTGGTTCAGGTTATGGAGTAGTAGGTCACACTGATTAGGCAGAGACTTTAGGAGGCACATGATAGATAGAAGAAGTATGCCAATGCTAAGAGACTAGATTAGAGCTTCTCAGTTGGTGATAGAGTATTCCTGAGAGTGCGACCACACAAGAGTCCAATCCGTTATGGAAAGGGCTCTAAGCTCGTACCACAGTTCATAGGACCTTTTGAGATTTTGGAGCGAATAGGACCTGTAGCCTACCATCTAGCATTGCCACCTAGCCTGTCGCGCATCCACGATGTTTTTCATGTGTCTATATTATGGCAATTTATGTCTGATTTATCTCATGTATTGGACTGGAGTGCTTTGTAGGTAGAGGCGGACTTGCAGTTAGCTTTAGAGGCAATTCGCATATTGGCTTGTCAGACGTTGGGCCTTCAAGGTCGACAGCTGGACTAGGTTAGGGTCCAGTGGGATTGGTATGATGAGGTCACGGTAACTTGGGAGGATGTAGCTAGATTGAGGACACTCTATCCTCACCTTTTTGACGACTTCCAGGAGGAAGTTTAGTCTTAGGGGGGAGGATGTGAGGCCGATTTATTTCACTCCCCTATTTTGATCATTTCACATTATAGTTGGAGACATTTCAGACATTTAGAGACTATTGATTTCTAGTATGCAGATTTAGACTATATCTTCTAATTTTTGGATTAGCTTTTTTTAGTTATGCGGTGATTTGATTAGATCCTATTTTGATGCTCTTATGATGTTAGACATGTGAGATACATTTGATGATTATTATTGATGTTGTTTATGAGCTCATTATAGGGATTGGCTATTTGATTTTGATTCTAAGATATTAGATAGAAAATGCAGTTTTAAATCTTAATTATGATGTGAGTGTTTAATGTTGTGTCTGAATTATGTGATGACATGATTATTATATTATGTTGGTTCAGCTATGATATATCTATGTTGGATTGACCATTTGATCGAGTGCGCAGGTGATTTTCCAGGCCACGAAAAATTGGAGGCAAATCTCGCACTCATGTGTTTCGTTGTTAAGCCGATCCATTCCCAGGAGGGATAAGGATCATGTTTGATCGAATGATGTTTTTGTAAATGCTTGATTTAATTATTTGGCCCAGTTCACCCCTTTTATTTGATTTAATTATGTGTTGTAAAACTTGTGTTTTAATTTACACAATTTGGTGTTCTTTTTATTTTGGGCCATTTAATGTGATTTTACACCTCCTTATGTGTTTATTTGAAGTCCAAACTTACAATAGGTGGTACCCCTAGGGTCTAGGGTCCATTTGGACTTACTAAACCCTAGGGTAACTCCCATCTAGTTACTCTAAAAGAAAATAATGAGAAGAGAAGAATGAGATAGGAATGAGATAGGGTTAGGGCAAAATGGAAAAGAAATCAATAAAATAATAGTAGAGGGCTTTTAGGTCTTTTTGAGGGGATCTTTTATTATTTAATTACTTTTTTTTTCATTTTGACTTGTTCTGTTATTTGAACGTGAGTTTGAATTTCCCCTTTTTTATTCTCATTGGATTTGGTTTAATTAGATCACTTTTTGGACTTAGATTTAAGTGGGGGGATTTCTAATTTCATTTATTTATTTATTTATTTGTTGTTTAGGGGAGAGTTAAATTTTACTTTACCTATAATGCAATGGGTTGGGCTAGTTTAATATTGGGGTTATAGTATTATGTTTTGCCTAGGGATAATTAATTATTTAATCGTTCCATTTAATTTATTGAGCTTTTGATGGAGGGCAAGCTTTATAGCATTGATTATTGATTTTAATTTTTACCTTGACTTAATGGAATAAATATAATGGTGGAAATTATATTTATTCGTAGACCTTTATTAATTTGGGATTTAATATTTAATAAATTTATTTAATTTGATTTTCGATTAATTGGGTGGTTAATCTTTATAATGTTATTTAGGTGAATTTTGTTTTAATCTTTTTATTTAATTTTCTCTTAAATATTTTTGAGGGAGAGTCTTTTTAAATTAATTATTTTAAATGTTAAAAACACGTTATGCTGCCGAATTTTTTTGAGATATAGGGCAGTTAATTTAAATGAGATCCCTTGACATTAGTTAACATTTATTTTTCCTTGCAGTTACTAGTTTTAACGATGGCATTTTTTAAATCTATTTTATGCTCTAGACTTAGGGTTGGATTTCGACTCATGTTAGGATCATGTCACTCACTTAGGAAACCTAGGGTTCGGGTCCATTCGATCCTAACCCTAGTAGCGACGCTCCTTGTGTCGCAGAACCCCCTAGTCAGCTATCATCACGCAGGGGATTGCGTATGTAACTGCTCTTCCCCGAGATTGATTGGCATTTTTATGCCTTATGCATATTGCCACCGAGCATGCTGATGCGTGCGAGGGGGTTTCTAGGGACATGTGGAAAAGTTTTTGATAATTCGTGTCATGACCACATGAAAAATGTGGACATGACACGTGTGATGCATGTCATGACCGCATGGGAAATGTGGGCTTGACATTTGGTATTAGAGCCCAAGTTTAAACACTGGGCTTGTTTGGGCACATTATATATTCAACAATTTCAATTGATTTGTGAATACCTTGTTCTTGTAGGATGCCTCCCCGATGAGTTAGGTGAGTGCGTTCACACCGCACTGAGTCCATAGAGGTGAATAGTGACTCTTCAGCTAAGGATCAACGACCGCAGGCACCTGTACTTGATATTGGGCCACAGATCTTATAGGTGCTACATGCAGTGTTAGATAGGTTACCACCAGCCACAGTTGAGCCACACATTGAGCCACGTATCAAGCCCTACGTTGATCCGTGAGAGGAGCCATGTGTGGAGCCATGAGATGAGTCACGTGTGGAGCCCCTTGTTGAGCTATGAGTGGCACCACATGTGGAGCCTTATGTTGAGATACCTGATACAATAGTGGAGGAGGTCAGATCAGCTTACAAAGCTCGTAGCAGGAGCCCTCCGCATCATGCTAGGCATGAGGAGGTGGTGAGAGTAGAGCAAATTTTTCACAGGCCTTATGATTTTGGTGCAAATGAACCTATCTAAGGGCACATAGATCGAGGACCCTATCAAGGATTTGTTGAGGCTGGATCCACCTACATTCACCGGGACCATAGAGGAAGTTGAAGCCAAGGCTTGGATTATGAATTTAGATAGGTGCTTCGCATTGCGTCCTTACGAGAGCAACATGAAGGCACGCATGGCGATTCACCTGTTGAGAGACGCAGCAGTGACTTGGTGGCGCACTGAGGAGTGCAAGCGCCACTTATCATTGGATACACTTTCATAGGATACATTCATTGAGCACTTTAATGCGTGATACCTGTCAGACCACTACAGGTAGTGTCATATTGACGAGTTCCATGATTTACAGTAGCGAGGGCTTACTGTAGCATAGTATGAGGGTAGGTTCACTGAGTTGTCATATTATGCAAAGTATCTCCATGATGAGAAACTTCTGGTTCACAAGTTTATCAGAGGTTTGAATCATGGGATAGCAGGGCCTGTGCACATGGCAGACCCCTAGACTTTGAGTGAGGCTGCCAAGAACACATACATTGTTGAGGCAATAAAGGGACAAGGACAGAGTTCACGCCCTCAGTTTCATGATTGTGGATAGCAGCAGCAACAGAGTTACCATAGATCACCACCACCACCTCAGAGAGGAGGGTTTAGTTCCACATCTTTACCTCCTAGGCCTCCATAGCAGCAACAATAGTAGTTTCAAAAGAGGTCCAGGCCATAGTAGAGGGCCCATGGGGGCCATAATCGAGGTGGGCAGTAGTAGGGCCTGCATAGGGATCAAAGACAGTAGAGACCACTTGTGGGACTCACGAGATCACAACAGTCTTACATGGGTTCACAGGGGTCCACTGGTCAGACTGGACAACACCAAAGTAGTAGGACTCAGACTGGATAGGTACAAGCTAGGGGTACTTGCTATGTTTGTGGTGGAATGAGACATCTAGCTAGAGAGTGCCCACAGGGCTTTATGGTAGGGGGATAGCCTTGTATAGGAGGATCAGAGTAGACAGTTGGAGATGTGGGTAGGTCCCACCGTATGTTTGCAGCGGTTGATAACTGCTAGGATGATTTTCAGGCGTCAGTGATTGAGACCTCAAGTATGATTGGGGGTGTCCCTATTTCTATTTTATTTGACTCTGGTGCTACTGATTCATTCATATCTCCATCGTTAGTGGAGCGTTGTAGGCTGGTGGCCTCTAGGCAAGGCGATAGGTGGGAGGTTGAGTTGGCCACAGGGGCCAAGATGGTCTTTGATGCTTTAGTCCATGACTATGAGATATCTTTGGGGGCCTTTACTACATTATGTGACCTTAGGGTTATGCCTTTAAGATCCTATGGTGTAGTTTTAGGCATGGACTGCCTTGCGGCTCATAGAACCAAGCTAGATTGTTTCCCAAAGGTGATTAGCTGCTTAGATGATCATGGTACATCAGCTGAGATAGTAGGCATTCAGAAGCCCACGATATTTTGTATGATATCTGCTCAGCAGCTTAAGCGCTACATGCAGAAGGGATGCCAAATGTTCGCTATCACGGTTAGTGACAAATCAGAGGATGAGCCTGAGGCATCATTAGATGACAATCCCATCTTGAGAGAGTTTTCAAATGTGTTTCCAATAGAGTTACCACGGATGCCACCCCGTCGAGAGGTAGACTTTCATATTGATCTAGTGCCAGGTACCGAGCCCGTGTCTCGTGTACCCTATAGGATGACCACTCATGAGCTCTCGGAGCTCAAGCTACAGTTAGAGGACTTGCTCGAGAAGGGGCACATTTGACCTAGCATTTCACCTTGGGGTGCACTAGTCATCTTCGTGAAGAAGAAGGATGGGTCTCTTCATTCGTGCATGGATTATAGGCAGCTAAATAAGATGACGGTGAAGAACTGTTATCCTCTGCCTAGGATTGATGATCTCTTCGACTAGATGTAGAGAGATAGGGTGTTCTCTAAGATAGACCTGAAGTCTGGTTATCACTAGTTGCACATCACAGAGGCGGACATCCATAAGACCACCTTCTGGACTCATTATGGCCACTATGAGTTCACTGTGGTACCCTTCGGCTTGACAAACGCCCCTACAATGTTCATGAGTCTAATGAATGGTGTGTTCTATACCTATTTGGATCAATTCATGATTATTTTCCTCAATGATATATTGATCTATTCGTAGACTGAGGAGGACCATGAGGAGCACCAATGTTAGGTTTTGCAGTGTTTGGGGGAGTAGAATCTTTATGGCAACTTGGCGAAGTGTGCATTTTTCAGGATAGAGGTATAGTATTTTGGGCACATCCTATCTGGCAATAGTATCTCTGTAGATCCATCAAAGATTAGGGCTATCAAGGATTGGCCAGCACCCACTAGTGTGACAAAGGTCAGGAGTTTCATGGGGTTAGCTAGTTATTACTGTAGATTTGTAGAGGGTTTCTCCAGGATAGCGCAGCCCATCACTTCCCTTTAGTGATAAGGGAAGAGTTTTACTTGGACTAAGTAGTGTGAGAGGGCCTTCAGGGTCCTCAAGGAGTGTCTTACCAGACCTCTGATTTTAGCGATTTCTAATCTAGTAGCAGATTTTATGGTTTGTACTAATGCATCACTTGAGGGTTTGGGAGCCGTACTTATGCAGGGTTGTAGAGTGATCGTGTATGAGTCACAAAAGCTCAAGACCCATGAGATGAACTACCCCACTCATGATTTAGAGTTCGCAACAGTGGTTCATGCTCTAGTTTGTTGGAGACATTTTCTATTGGGTCATCACTTTGAGCTTCATTCAGATCATCATAGCCTTTAGTACATATTCATGCAACTGAATCTGAACACCCATCAATGGCGTTGGATGGACTTTCTTTGGGAGTACGACTTTGATGTCCACTACATCAAAGGGAAGGAGAATGTGGTTGCTGACGCATTGAGTCGGAGGTGCCACGAGATCCTAACCTTGACTCTGAGTGTGGACTTGAGGGGATGCATTATTCAACATCTGCCTAAGGATGAGTGGTTTCTTGAGGTGCAACAGGAGATCCAGTCACAGAGGTCCCTTGTCGGCAAGTTTGCAGGATACTAACTTGAGGTAGATGGGCTACTTCGTCATCGACAATGCATCTATGTACCCCGTGGAGGTGACCTATGTTTAGTAGTGTTATCAGAGGCTCATAAAGCACCTTATGCAACACACCCGAGGGTGAAGAAGATGCATTCCAACCTATGATAGTTGTACCATTGGGCAGGTATGAGACAGGATATTGCAGAGTTTGTTGCTCGATGACTCTAGTGCTAGAGGGTCAAGGCTGAGCATCAGCATCTTGCAGGTCTTTAATACCCTCACAAGATACCTGAGTGGAAATGGGACACCATTTCCATGGATTTCATTGTTGGTCTTCCTATGTCTTCTTGCCACCATGATGCCATCATGGTGATAATTGACAAGTTGACCAAGGTGGCACATTTCTCACCTGTATACATGACGTACAATGCACCAGCAGTGGCGAGAGTATTCTTGGATGACATAGTGAGATTACATGGGGTACCTCACCACATCATTTCTGACAGGGACTTAGTGTTCACTTTAGCCTTTTGGAGGACTTTGCAGCAAGCATTAGGCACACAGCTCAACTTTAGCTCTACGTATCACCCTGAGACAGATGGGTAGACAAAGAGGGTGAATCAAGTGTTGGAGGATATGGTCCATATGTATGTTATGAACCACCAGTCTAGATGGGAGGAGTATCTGTATCTGGTGGAGTTTGCCTACAATAATGGGCACCACACTTCGTTGGGTATGCCTCCTTATCGAACCTTGTACGACAGACCTTGTAGGACACCATTGAGTTGGGATCGGATAGAGGACATAATTGCCATTGGTCCAGAGTGCTTTTAGGTTATGGAGCAGGAGATCACATTGATTAGGCAGAGACTTCAGGAGGCACAAGATAGATAGAAGAAGTATGTCAATGCTAAGAGAGTAGATCAAAGCTTCTCAGTTGGGGATAGAGTATTCCTAAGAGTGTGGCCACACAAGAGTCCAATCCGTTATGGAAAGGGCTCTAAGCTCGCACCATAGTTCGTAGGACCTATAGCCTACCGTCTAGCATTGCCACATAGCCTGTCGCGCATCTACGATGTTTTCATGTGTCTGTATTATGGTGATATATAAATGATTTATCTCATGTATTGGACTGGAGTGCTCTATAGGTAGAGGCGAATGGGAAGTTGGCTTTAGAGCCAATTCGCATATTGGCTCGTCAAATGCTGGGCCTTCGAGGTATGATGAGGTCACGATGACTTGGGAGAATGTAGCTAGATTGAGAACACTCTATCCTCACCTTTTTGATGACTTCCAGGAGCAAGTTTAGTCTTGGGGGGAGGATGTGAGGCCGATTTATTTCACTCCCCTATTTTGATTATTTCACATTATAGTTGGAGACATTTAAGACATTTAGAGACTATTGATTTCCATTATGCAGATTTAGACTATATCTCCTAATTTTGGATTAGCTTTGTTTAGTTATGTGGTGATTTGATTAGATCCTATTTTGATGCTCTTATGATGTTAGACATGTGAGATACATTTGATGATTATTATTGATGTTGTTTATGAGCTTATTATAGGGATTGGTTATTTGATTCTGATTCTAAGATATTAGATAGAAAATGCAGTTTTAAATCTTAATTATGATGTGAGTGTTTAATGTTGTGTATGAATTATGTGATGACATGATTATTATATTATGTTGCTTCAGACATGATTATTATATTATATTATGTAAATGAGTGCTAAGTGGACCATTCATTTACATGAGAGATGGGTTCATGTGAACCACTACTCATGAAATATGGGTCATGTGTTTGACTCGGAAACTATGCAGTTAAAACCCTGAAATAAATATCATAATTTGACATGCTGCGAAAAATACCTCCTACTTATCTATATTAGATTGACTGTTTGATCGAGTGCGTAGGTGATTTTCCAGGCCACAGAAAATCGGAGGCAGATCTCACACTCATGTGTTTCCTTGTTAAGCCAATCCATTCCCAAGAGGGATAAGGCTAATGTTTGATTGAATGATGTTTTTGTAAATGCTTATTTTAATTATTTGGTCCAATTCACCCCTTTTATTTGATTTAATTATGTGTTGTAAAACTTGTGTTTTAATTTACACCATTTGGTGTTCTTTTTATTTTGGGTCATTTAATATGATTTTACACCTCCTTATGTGTTTATTTGAGGTTCAAATTTACCTTAGTTGGTACCCCTAGGATTTAGGGTCCATTTGGACTTATGAAACCCTAGGGTAAGTCCCATCTAGTCACTCTAAACTTGGGTTTAGTAAAAGTGACGAAATTTCAAAATGGCTAAGGGTGGGAGATGAGTCATGCCTTGGAAAAAGCCCATCTTCCTTCCCAAGGCTTGGGGATTCCTCCACCTTGAAGACTTGGGGAGTCTTCAAGACCCCCAAGTGTATGGAACCTTCCTCTAAGATTCTCACACATGTGTGAGAGCATCTTAGAGTGAAGGGGCTCTCTTAATGCTGATATAAAATCTTCTTGTTGCCCTATAACAAATGTTATTTCTGGTTAGAATAATTTCTCTGTAAAAGCTAGGATGGAAAAGAAAATAGTTAGTTTCAAAATTTATTCCTCTCTTAATGCTTGTTGTTTTAAAGAAAAATAATATGACTGGTTATTTTATTTTGCTGTAAAAAAAAAAGAGATTGAGAGAAAATTAGTTGTTCAAAATAAATAGCATTTGGTCATAATTATTTGTTGTAAAAAAAGAAAAGAAAAAAAGAAGCATATATATTTTTATTCTTTGCTGGTCTGCCTAAATTTATATTTCTAAGTAACTGATTTTATGCTTTTTGTGTATATATATTATTGTTAAAAATTTATTTTAAACCTTACTGTTAGTTTTATTTAAGTTAATGACTGTGTATATATATATATATGATACATATATATATGAATGATATATATATATATATATATTTTATATAATAGAGAAATAAACTTCAAACAATAGACGAATATCATTTTGTTTATGTTGTTCATACTTTATATTCCATACAGTAAATAAAAGTGAGATCGAGGTTATGAAAAGGCTACCCGTACCCTGGTTAGGGTCAAGTTTTTTTTTTGTTATCAAAAAAGGGAAATTTCAATGTGGGGACGGCGGCATGGCCACCACCCCCAAAACCCCTGCAACATAAAAAGGGGGTGGGGGATGATTCCCCCACCCACCTCCCACCATATGATGTGGGGAGGGTGGGAGAACCGCGCCCCACCCAACGCCACTCACTGTTATTTGTAAACGCCGACAGGAAATACATGGGTCGTCGCTACTGTGTATAGACTGCAGCTTCCTCCAACCTCTGTTACCCTTCGTTCAGCCCTCTGTGTATTCGACTTCTATTTAACTTCTCTGTAAAACATAAAAAAGAATATATATATATATATATATATATATATATATATCTTTGTGATTCTTTTAAACAAAAACAAAAGAATATATGTTTCAGATCTGAACTAAGTGAATGTTTATATATATATATAACAACAATAAAAAAGAATACCCTAGGCAATATACATAATGAGTATATACCTCTGTGTGAGATAGTTTCATGGCTGCCAAGCCATTGAAGAAGAAACCCAACCTGCAAACAAAGAGGAAACAAAAAAAATGGAGAAGCAAAATGAGAAGAGAAGAATGAGATAGGAATGAGATAGAGTTAGGGCAAAATGGAAAAGAAAACAATAAAATAATAGTAGCGGGCTTTTAGGGCTTTTTGAGGGGATCTTTTATTATTTAATTACTTTTTTTTTCATTTTGACTTGTTTTGTCATTTGAACGTGAGTTTGAATTTCCCCTTTTTTATTCTCATGGGATTTGGTTTAATGAGATCACTTTTTGGACTTAGATTTAAGTGGGGAGATTTCTGATTTCATTTATTTATTTATTTATTTTTCTGTTGTTTAGGGGAGAGTTAAAGTTTACTTTACCTATAATGCAATGGGTTGGGCTAGTTTATTGGTGGGGTTATAGTATTATGTTTTGCCTAGGGATAATTAATTATTTAATTGTTCCATTTAATTTATTGAGCTTTTGATGGAGGGCAAGCTTTATAGCATTGATTATTGATTTTAATTTTTACCTTGACTTAATGGAATAAATATAATGGTGGAAATTATATTTATTCGTAGACCTTTATTAATTTGGGATTTAATATTTAATAAATTTATTTAATTTGATTTTCGATTAATTGGGTGGTTAATCTTTATAATGTTATTTAGGTGAATTTTATTTTAATCTTTTTATTTAATTTTCTCTTAAATATTTTTGAGGGAGACTCTTTTTAAAATAATTATTTCAAATGTTAAAAACACGTTATGTTGCCAAAATTTTCTGAGACTTAGGGTAGTTAATTTAAATGAGATCCCTTGACATTAGTTAACATTTATTGTGCCTTATAGTTACTAGTTTTAATGATGGCATTTTTTTTAATCTATTTTGTGCTCTAGACTTAGGGTTGGATTTTGACTCTTGTCGGGATCATGTCACTCACTTAGGAAACTTAGGGTTTGGGTCCATTCGATCCTAACCCTAGTAGCGACACTCCTTGCATTGCATAACCCCCTAGTTGACTATCATCATGCAGTGGATTGCGTATGTAAACACTCTTCCCTGAGATTGATTGACATGTTTACACCTTATGTGTATTGCCACCTAGCATGCTGACACATGCGAGGGGGTTTCTGGGGACATGTGGAAAAGTTTTTGATAATTTGTGTCATGACCACATGACAAATGTGGACATAACACATGTGATACGTGTCATGACCGCATGGGAAATGTGGGCATGATAGATTCATAGAATGTTAAATCATCTCGCAAGTAAGTTTCCTCTAATTCATCTAATTTGTCCATATTGACGACAAAATGTTGGCATCCCTTTCTCTATGCCCTTTTGATTTGCAGAGCCAAGATTTGTCTTAGTTCGACTCCCCTAGGTTTCCCTTGCAGAAAAACCTTGTTTCCTATAACATCTAGACACTCTACTATTTTGGCATAACAATCCAATTTGGCTCGATGTCTCCATAACCAGTTTATTCCTAGGATAACATCATACAAGCCTAGTGGGGTTACATAAAAGTTTACTTCTATAGAGAAACTCAGAAGTTCAATTCTAGCCTCAAACAGGCATTGCTCTACCTGAGCCTTCGTGTGGTTTGCATATTTTATAGACCAAGTATTTGCCATAAAACCTAGCTTTCTAGGTATTTTGTTTACTACCTTAGGGGAAACAAAACATTCGGTAGCACTAGTATCAGTCAAAATTGAAATTGGAAGTCCAAATAAAGTACTCGTTGTTTCTATGGGAGTTACTTGGTACTCAGCTTGCCTGTTGTCCAAAGTTGCATGAATGTGTTGCTGAAATGCTGCTTGTTGTGAAGGGAGAGGATTTCCTCTTAGTTGATCTCCTTGTGTCTTATTAGAACATTGATTGGTGTAATGATCTTTGCCACATGTGAAGCACCCTCCAACTGGCCCTCGCCTCTCCTGAGGCTTCCCAGATGTGTCTCTATTCTTCTTGGAGTAATTATTGCCCCTTTTCTCCCCTTTGGACTCAGTTTGCTTATGCTTGTTCCCTTTATCATGTCTCTCTGAATGATCCTATTTATTCCCCTTCTTTTTAGAGGGTTGTGAGGATTGAGACCAATTATACCTTTTTCAATTCCTTTCCCTATAAGCCGATATGGCTTTCAATTTCTATTAATATTTGATGGCCTTTTCATACACCTGGTCCATCATAGTAGGACCATGAACATTAACCTTGCCCCCAATCTAAGCATTTAATCCCATAATAAACTATTGAATATAAAATTTCTCATCCTATTGGTACTGTGACACATATTTTAACAGTTGGGTGAATTTTTCCCAATATTCATTTACAGACATGTCAGCCTACTTCAAGTTTTGAAAATCAATAAGTTTCTAGTCATAGAACAGTTGTGGAAACCATCTTTGCCTAAAAAGTTCCATGAATCTGTTCCAAGTAAGGCTCATAGACCTCAATCCCAGTTCCATATTTTTGTTCATCCACCATGTGGCCACCTCACCAACTAACTAGAAAGCTCCACAGACTGCTTTTGTCACCTCATTATAGTTCCTGATTTCAAAATATTTTTCTATTTCCGTTAGCCACGCTTCCATAGCATCTCCTCTTATGGATCCATCAAATTTAGGAGGCATGAACTTTTTCATGTCCTGAGATAATTCCATAACCATATGGCTCCTCTTATCCTCCTCTTGTCTAGCCTCAGAGTGATTCTCTCCATGCTCACTATGGCAGGTGTCATTATGACGTACCTCGTCATCACCCCCATCATGAGTATTCTAATTGGGATCTCATTGACCCCTTACCTCATGTTTGAGAGTTCCTATTCTTGCTCTTGTCTCTTCAAGAAAGGCAAGTATTTGGTCAAGTTTATCCCCTAAGTGCTCAGAAGGTTGCCCTTCCTCATGGGTATCTCCCATTCTAGTTCTTATCTAAACCTTTGATGCAATCTACTTATTCCTGAAGTTTGTAGAGGAGTCACAAATTAGTTTCCATGTTATTTAGGTCATTCCTAATACAAATCTATTCACATTCATGTAATCTTTAACAAGAAAGGAAAGATTGTTAAAATTTTGCAATTGCATTATTGGATTACATATAAACCATCAAAATTTTAAAAAAAATAATTACACCTTGCTACTACAAGTCCTTTACAAACTGGGATAAATTCCCATGTTTATTTCTCAACCTTGAGATTTTTCATTTCAATTTTAGTAGGTGAGGGTACATGCAAGTACTCCTTCACAACCTCCTTAGATACAACATAATCCTTAGGATCATTTTCATAACTCGTGCTTTCGGTGCATAGGGTTCTTCTGATGCTTCAATAGAGTTAGGGGCAGCCATCCTTTCTGCTTTCCTAAACTCCTGCTTGATGCGTTCCATGGTATCAGCAAAGGTTTCCTCATCAATTAACCATGCTCCTACTAGGTAGCCAGTATGTTCAAGTTTTTTCATCCTCAAGGCTTGTGCCTTCAAGATTCTTTGTTGACATAGGTAACGTCCATGTTTTATTACCTTCTTTCGAGGTGTTGTTCTAATTTTTACCATTCTTGCATAGAACATCCAAACATTAGCATACTTAATATAGGATAAACATAATCATCAAGTAGTGAGCTCATAGGTCCATGTATTGAACCTGATTGCTCTAATACCATATGTAACATCCTCAATCCATAATCCACTAATTTAACATAACATTTAACTTAATCATGATATAAATTAACCACCTGATTAAGCAATTTAAGTTAAGCAATAATGCTTCCATAATAATTCATCAATTAAGCATGGAATTCAATTAGAATATATTGAAGCTTATAATTTCAATATTCAAATACACATTCTTAGTGAATAACTTTCACTATGCATGTACAAAATATGCTTTAGGCATTAAACATATCGAGGTATACATTACAATTGACCATCAAGTCATAAATCAAATATCATTGCATCTAGAACATATGACATCAATCTCCATAAGTCTCAGCTTGTCTCATGCTTGGGAAGGAGAGCATCATCCAGGTGCTTTTCCACCAACCATGGCCTGGCAGTCCCCCACACATCTTCCTACCTGGAAGTGGCCTGACCCTTCACAGAAGGGATAGATATTAGGAACTGATAGGTTCACCATCTGAGTATCTGGTGTTGTGTCCTTCATAATGTCTCACGGTCACACAACTATAGATTCCCTCTAACTATGTATGACACTTCTGGAGACCATTATGCCATCTAGAGCACTGTGGACCAACAATGCATGTAGAGACAGATGCATTACTTTGGCTAAATTTTTACATACATATATGTTACATCATGAACATTGTCGTATGTCCACCACGTGACTTGACTTATAAGCTATCATGTCCTATAGTATGTTTAGATTGACCTTTCACTCTAGGTATGAATAAGTGGGATCCATTCGATACATAGTCCATTTTAGGACGATCGAGTCCTCTATTGGGTTTGTTTTCAACCAACTAGTTTACCTGTTTTAATGAGTAACTAGTGACTCCTCACCACCAAATTCCATTTTTAATCATTACACAATTTGAACCATGTTCACCATTCCATGTCCATCATGGTTCACAACATCTAAATAATAATTTATCCTGTAAGATAGAATCATTTACATACTATCATGGGCATTCCTTACCTTTGTTAAATAGCATGATTTACTTTGAGTGATAACTTACATTACCCTTACAATCTTGGGTAAAGACACTAATCTTACTAAATAAAAGAAAAGGGTAGTTATTATAACAAACAACCACATACAATAATTATGGTTTCAATTATATCACCTTCTCAACCGAAGGAACCAAGAATAGTCATGGATATTTTAAACACCAATATTAATCCTCATTCGGCCTTTATATACAAGAAGCCATCATTTAGTTGAGTGCTATAAGCATTATTTTTCATAAGGCTGTTTCAGCCATCTACAAAGACATCATTAATTCGATCTATACATGCAGAAAGTAAAACAAGGTCTTAGCCGTGATGGCCTTGAGCCCCATAATAGTGTAAGTCTCAAGTGTTTAATACGGCCTTCGTGGCCACAATTATAATATTACTGGGTGTATATCACTATATGGCTCAGCTTTAATAGCTGTAGACTATAAGCACAATTATGAATGCATGATAATACTATGCTTGGCCATCCTAGCCTCGAGTGGTATCATGATACAAGAGAGTCATGAAATGACACTCGGCCTCCATGGCCGCAAGAAAAAAGAACTACAAAGATTAAAGTTTAATGCCATTCAGCCTCTTGGGCTGCAGGCATAAAGAATAATAAAGATTATGGTTTTAAAGTCTCTTGGCCTCCATGGCTTCGAGAAGTGGTAAAGACTTCCATAAAAATTATAAAACAATGGTATTCGGCCTGTAAGGCCACTATCTGCAATAAAGATTACA
The DNA here is from genome assembly GCA_027924645.1 of Cunninghamia lanceolata. Taxonomy (NCBI): domain Eukaryota; kingdom Viridiplantae; phylum Streptophyta; class Pinopsida; order Cupressales; family Cupressaceae; genus Cunninghamia; species Cunninghamia lanceolata. The sequence goes on from BSBN01000070.1 coordinate 2,121,170, forward strand.
TTGCATGAGCGCTTAACCTTCATGGTCTTGAGCAATGTCTCAAGATGATATGATAATAAATTTTTGGCTTGACCATAGGCCTTGAGCACAATATAATAAAGATTGGGCTCAACCATAGGCCTAGAGAGAAATACATTCAAAAGAATGCAAAGCTAGTGTGGCTCGACCTTGGCCACGAGCACACATAGTCAAAAGAATATCAAACTAGTATGGCTCGGCCTCTGGTCACGAGCACACAACACATTTGAAAGAGAGTATAGAAAATATGGCTTGGCCCTTGGCCTTGAGCCTCACAATGAAAATGAATTCAAAGATTAGCTAGGTCGTAAGGCCTCAGCTACTCAAACATATAATGATGATGAAAATTCCATAGTGATAGATAATACAGAAATACACTCATTACCTGAGTGGAGTTCTTTCTACCAAAGAATACATAGTTTGACCTGTTGTCCTTTCCTAAATGTCCTTCCAGAAATTATAGAGAAGAGCTCTCTTTCCTTTCTGCTAAATCCCCAAAAAACAATATTTTCCTTAAACTCTTCCCCCAACAAAAAAAACATAGTCTCCCTCGAAGACTCTAAGGTTATGGCCTTATCCAATATGCATGCCTAAAAGCATGGAGAACTACCACCCTCAACCAAGGTGTTGAGAGTGGCTTCTCCATTCGACCAACCACCTCAAGAAGGTCTGTGGGATCAAGACACATGTCAAGCTATGGTGAGCTCAAAGCTCCCATAAAATAATACCATCAACAACAAAATAATAGTAAGCATAGTAACATGGCTTGATATGAAATATCAACTTTATAATATTATTATGCATAACCATAGGATGTTGTGAATACTTATATTATCCAAAATTGTTGTTATTCGACGACACCTCCTTCACAGAGATAGATTTATCGAGCGATTTAGGGATTGAGGACTACTCTCCCTTCTTCGCTAAGCACAAAGAATAAGACTAACTCTTGACTCGATTTGACGTTCCAAAAATGTCGTTAGTCGAGTCAAAGCAACATTATCAAAATGACTGAATTGACAAATCACCTAAAGGGAAAAACAACTTATCAAGTCAAAAGAAACTTACACAAACTTGCAAGGCTCGAAAGTACATAAAGTCTAACACTAAGATGGCTAGCAACCTTCCTATTCTCCAACATCTATTCCTTCCTCCTAGATGATACTCTCCTTCCATCTCCAGAAGATGATCACTTTCCTGATCCAACTCACAACTAGAAAAATCATGATCAGTGCATCATAATATGATCAATAAATCATAATAATTAAATAATCACTTAAATCTAGAATCTCTTAACTAACTAACATTCATAAGAAGCAGTGATTAATCTGACATTTCCACAACATCATAATCCAACCACTAATTAATCCTCCTAATTACGATGTAAACATAAGATTAAACTAATCATGGGTTAGGGATGTAACATAATTGAATGGACCTATCTAGTAAATAATCAATCATAATTCCAAATCACAAAACCTAGGAGTAAATCCAACCCCCACATATGCTGAAAAGGTCACTGTGGTACCACATAAATGGCTAAGAGTGCATACAAGAAGTTGTGTAGTACCACACATGTCATTAAGGTCTCATGGAGGACATCGACACGTAGAAAATACATTAGCCCAATACTATATAACCAAAAGATCCAACAACAAAAGGAATAGTGTGGTATTTACAAAAGGCTAGAATGGTATGATACATGTGTTAGGGACATGTCCTTATACCATACAAAATGATATATTAAAGGAGGCATACAACATATGTAATGAGTAGGAATTGTTGGAGTACAATACACTGAGAGGGAGGGTGAATCAGTGGTATACTAATTTTAACAGGACCTTGAGACCTTGAAATAATCTTTCAAAACTTTGAAACAAAGGCAACTTCTATTGAATGGAGATGAGGCATCATATTAACTATGAACATCATGACAACTTTGGTTAAGTTAAGATAGGTATCATGACAAATAAAACTAAAAGATCAATGGCAAGAATACATCAACACAATATTATGAAACAATCTAAGATAAGTATTGACTCATGAACATCAGACTTAAGAGTAAGGGTGTTCACATATTAGACACACAAGCATAGAGATATTAACTTGTAAAGTTTGATTGACCATAATGAGGATGAGAAGAGAACATCATTTCAGACAATGATATATGATGAATATGTGTTCATGTAGACAAAATTAACTTAGGATAACTTTAAAAGTGAATGACACATGATAAGCAAATGAACATGAGGATCAAACACATCAGTGATAATAAAAATCCATAACACAAATATTGTCCTGAATAGAAAACCCTCATGGGGAATACAAACCACTTGAAATGGCTCACTGGCTTAATCAAAATGTGCTTCACTAGAAAATACAGGTGCCTCACTGGTTGTTTGTGCCTCACTGGCTATTTGTGCCTCACCAGTTGTTTGTGCCTCACTGGTTGTTTGTGCCTCACTGGCATATTTCAATCAAATACAATGAATAATATGAGTCAATACAAAGGGTTACTCTATTCCTCTACATTCCAATCCTTAACTGTCTCATTATTTGAGACTCAAGCATCAATACAATAGCTCATTTACACTCTGGTATAACCTTACAATAGCATCATTACAATAGCTCATTAACACTTTGGTATAACCTTAATGATTGTGCAATAAACACAGATCATCAACCTCTTATTAGATGTTTTTAAAAAACCCTTTTTTATACAATATTACAAAGTCTTCTTTCTCTCATTAAACAATTTGTGAATGTAACTGATCTTCTTTAATTGTCTGACACAATTTTTAACTGTAGTAGGATCTAACAAAGGAATGTGGTCAAGTAGACCCATATAGAACTTGTTACAAAGCCTTTAAATCTTTTACAATAATGAATCTTTAACCATTGTTTGAAACTCTTTAACCATAGTTTAAATCTTTAGTCACATTGATAACAAATAATCTTCAAACTGTCTATTATAACTGCTACACCAAACTTTCTTTTCGACAACAATCAACAATATCTAGTTTATAATTTTCCAAACTATTTAAATGCCTTTTTCAAACTGAAGAAATAATCAAAACTACCTTCAAGTATTTGAGCAAGAAACCCTAGTGATAAATCATAAGAGTAAATTCTTCAAACCCTAACCATGGGTTTAACACAAGTCATCTCAAACTCTTCTGTCCACAACCAAGTATAAAGAAGTTACATAACAGATCATCCATATCTATTAACTATTTTTCAATGAAGAAAACTACTTTAACAAATTCTTTTCAGTGCATATTCCAGATAGGGTTCAAGACTAGTATAAACCCTCATAAGCAAAGCAACAAAAATATTTCTTTTTCAGCCTTTTCAAAAATAGAGAATAAAAAATTTATTTGACCAATCCCATATGAGAAGATAAAGAAAGATGTCACCTATTTTGATATGCCATAACTATCAAGAAGACTGTGCATAACTGTCACCTTTGACTCTCGAGCATCCCCATCATCATAACTGGTTTCACCTTTGACCAAGCATTGTCATTTCATAAAGGATCTGCATCATGATAACCAAAAACATCAATATTTTGCATAACGATTAAACCCTATGTCGAGAGATACATGATATATATCAAAGTTGCATAATGCAAAATGAAACCTCATCAAGCCTTTTTTCCATATTATTCCTTTTACTGCCTGTCCCGGTAAGCCCTAAAAGGCCCAGTGACTTAGAAGTTAAACCATCAACTTTTACCTTCTTTGAAGACCATAAACCTGCCCAACAGGTTAAATGACTTTAAGTGCCCGATGAATGCTTTATGCAAACCAAAGTTTTTCAAATGATTTTCAACTAAATGCCTTTTTAACAAATAATAATATACACTATGATGCCCCTCAAGTGAATTAAATCAGTTTAAAACTGATATGGTAGGCTTTAGGCTATTATAACCTTGCATTGTGCATAAATGAAACATCATAGCACTAAAAGACCTTGAGACCAAATTGTCTCATAATGCAAATGAAATCATAACACCAATTGATACATGAGAGATCACTTGTAACACCAAACAAGGATACCAAAAATGAAGCCATCACTGTAATGCCAAAAGATGAAACTAATGATATTATAATCAACAAGCACCTATAGAGCATAACACTCACTGTAACCAATATATCTGAAGTGCATGCCTTAGCCAAACAAGGAGACCATATATACAAACAAGGTTGCCATATACCATATGCATCATAGTATCATACCATTACCATTACCATTACCATATAGAACCAATAGCCTCTGTCCTGAAGAGCATAGTAAGTACCACAACCAACATGTACAACCAACATGTTTGATGTCTCTTCAAGACAGAACCCCATCAATACCAAGTGAACAACATTATGAGCATTATCAAGAACAAGAGAACTTGCATCAAATGCTAAACATCATGAATACCAATACCAATGCCAGCTACCATATGATCCAACTATCATGTGCCATGCCACAAACCTGAGAGTTTGTGTATTTGTCATCAAGGACAACAACTGAGAGGGCAACAAACTCCCCCTTTGTCCTTGATGAAAAAACACAACTCTCTCTCCCCCTTTTTGCATCAAAGACAAAGGGAGCAAGAATTGTGCAATTGCCTCAAAGATGGATTAGAAACCATAAGCCCGTATGCTATAGAAAATATAAGTAAAACAGAAAAATGTAAATCATACCATGACTATCAAACATAGCATGAAACATCCAGAATGGCCTGAAATATAACTGCACTTTCAGTACTATATAAATGAGCATATAAATGAGCATGCATCAAAATAAGGACAACAACTAAAGATGCCAAACATGAGAGATATGAGGGTTGTCATGTGAATAGAATAGAACACCACTGTCACAACATATATTAATGATCAAGTATCATTAAAGTAGCAAGTAAACTTCTGAATATACCACTACACCAATGTAATGCCAACTTCCAATATATAACCATGCTATAGTAACACGAGGAAAGATGAATGCTGATAATCATTTATCACATTAATGTAGAAATTGCCATAACAAGAATGAAGAATACACAAAGAAGCTCCCCTGAGAATAATAGCACATTAAGTTTGCATTAATGCCAACACATCTTCACAATAGTCACTTTACTTTAAGAAGCTTTAGAATAGTGTGCTGTAAGTAAAGCAAGATCTTTATCATTCATTGCCTATTGCAATCACCATACTATTGTCCAAAGGACTCTTTCACTATTGTACCATGAAATCTCAAGCACTAAAAACAATGTCAGAGGAAAAATCATTGTGAACATGAACCACTACACAATCAAATGGTACTATGAAAGACTTCATATCTTGATGAAAGACCTGTGCATCACAACTTGTCAAAATGTTGAGCATAATATCACATTATGAGCAAAACATGATTCATCATTCATTGTCCATTGTCACAAAAAATCAATACAAAAATTGTATTATGTCTTCAAACAATACTTTGATTAATCAAGGCAAGAGAACATGAAATCTGATCATACTATATGGATTAGAAAGAAGGCATCATAAAACACTGTTTAACTATATCAAATGCATGTCAATTGTCCACAGAATCAGAATCTACTGTATAACAAGAATCAAACCATAATCCACTGAAAACCACAACACTATTGAAAGATATCTCACCACTGTTGACACTATTGAAGGCACACCAAGATCATTGTATCACAACATTACCAAGATCACTGTTACAGCAAAAAGTTAGACAATAAGATCTGTTGTCCATTTAGTCAGATAGTCTACTAGCAATAACATGCCATCCAAGTCAACCAAATGTTGCCATGTCATACCAAGTCAAACATGATCATAAAAGCATAAGACTACTCTGAGATGAGAAAGAAAAATAATACGAACCCTCCTTCAAGGAATCAACTTCATATCAAGGACTGCACTGAGATCAAGCAAATGCAAAACATTGTATGTTTACTACTGACTTAATACTATCTTCACTACTCAAGATATCAGTAGAACACAAAATATAGTCACTACCATTCCAACTATATATTGCTCAAAGGTCTCAAGAAGAACATATTGAAATCATTGCCAAAGGAAAAATCATACAACTTGACCAAGTGTTTTATAAGTCACTGCCATCAAACAAACACATTAGTCTCAAGACAACCTATATGGATGATTGTTTAAGGGGTTTGAGAGATACATTATAGATCAACTCCCCCTTAATTCATTTTATTCTTTATGCACTCATGGATATCTCTTGTGTAGTATGCACAAGATTAGGACTTCCTTCGTCTTGTCTTTGTTTTCTTCTCCAAACTAGCATAGAATATTTGTTTTCCTTGCCCAAGGCATTCACTTGATTTTGCTTAAGCATATAGCCTCTAGTTGGTTTTATCCTTCCTTTACACCATTGTGCTTTATGCCCAAAACTATTGCGTCTAAAACACAAAATATTGTAGTTTTGAACAAGAGGAGAATATTTTCTTCTAGGTAATTTGAGAGAGTCATACCTTGCATGCATCCAATAGTTTCTTACAAAATGGCCAATGTTATTGCAGTTATAACAAATATTATTGTAGTTTTGATTTGACCAGCCATAAAAGATTTTCTCTTTATTCCACCCAAAACCATTTCTTTTACAATCTCTGGCCCTATGACCATACATGACATGCATAGAAATAACCGTGGAATTGTGAATAATTATACCTAATAGGTGGAAATCTTGAAGATTTGTTATCAGCAATGTTAACCTTAGCTTTCTTCTTGGATTCAACCTCAGGTGCATCAGAATGAAATGTTAGGTCTATCTTCGTCCTAGGAGCATCTCATGTCTTGGAACATTCTCCTTTCTCATAGCCTAAGCCAGTAGTGTCCCTATAATATCTTTGCTTGCTCAACATGTCATTCAAGCAGTTAGTACTCTTTTCAAATTGAATATTCTTTTGCAATTTTGAAGATGCTTCTTCCAAATTCTTTCTCAAAAAGACTATTTCTTTCTCTAATTTCAAACATGCTATTCTTTTTACTTCAAGATCAGACTTAGTCATAGCTATTATTCTTTTGGCTTCTACAACTTCAGTTTTTAGACTGATAATCTATTTGTCAGACTCATCAACTGGACTTCTTAAATCTACAATCAACTTTCTTGCCTCTTCAAATTCAACTGAAACTTTTGCAAGATCAGAGAGTACCTTAGTCTTGGAATCCTTCTCTTGTTGAAGTTGAATGTTTAATTCCTAGTTCTCTTTTTCAAGATGCTTGTTCATTTCTAGAGAACATAAAAGTTCTCCTTCAATATCAACTTCACAATCATTTTCATCGAACTCCTGTCCATCTTCATCTACAAAGAAATCTCCTTCTACATTATCAATCTCAACAATAAAGTCATTGTCTTTATCATACTTTGTGTCAACCTTCAAAGGTGACTTAGGCAATGGCTCATCATTGGGCTTGACTGGAGTTTGTTGTACAGTTATTTGTTTGACAACTTTTCTTCCTTTATTTCTTCTACACTTTCCCATGCCACTCCACTATTAGGACCTACCCAAGCTGGTTAGACTTCTATAGGGAACCTACACTCTGATAGCACTTGTTGGAGTACAATACCACTAAGAGGGGGGGTGAATCAGTGGTATACTAATTTTAACAAGAACTTGAGACCTTGAAATAATCTTTCAAAACTTTGAAACAAAGGCAACTTCTATTGAATGGAGATGAGGCATCATATTATCTATGCACATCATGACAACTTTGGTTAAGTTAAGATAGGTATCATGACAACTAAAACTGACAGATCAATGTCAAGAATACATCAACACAATATTATGAAACAATCTAAGATAAGTATTGACTCATGGACATCAAACTTAAGAGTAAGGGTGTTCACATATTAGACACACAAGCATAGAGATATTAACTTATAATGTTTGATTGACCATAATGAGGATGAGTAGAGAACATCATTTCAAACAATGATATATGATGAATATATGTTCATGCAGATGAAATTAACTTAGGATAACTTTAAAACTGAATGACACATGATAAGCAAATGAACATGAGGATCAAACACATCAGTGATAATAAAAACCCATAACACAAATATTGTCCTGAGTGGGAAACCCTCATGGGGAATAAAAACCACTCGAAATGCCTCATCGACTTAATCAAAATGTGATTCACTAGCAAATATAGATGCCTCATTGGTTGTTTGTGCTTCACTGGCTATTTGTGCCTCATTGGCTATTTGTGCCTCACTGGTTGTTTGTGCCTCACTGGTTGTTTGTGCCTCACTGGCATATTTCAATCAAATACAATGAATAATATGAGTCAATACAGAGGGTTACTCTGTTCCTCTACATTCCAATCCTTAACTATCTCATTATTTGAGACTCAAGCATCAATACAACAACTCATTTACACTCTGGTATAACCTTACAATAGCATCATTACAATAACTCATTAACACTCAAGTATAACCTTAATGATTGTGCAATAAACACAGATCATCAACCTCTTATTAGATGTTTTTAAAAAACCCTTTTTTATACAATATTACAAAGTCTTCTTTCTCTCATTAAATAGTTTGTGAATGTAACTGATCTTCTTCAATTGTCTGAGACATTTTTTAACTGTAGTAGGATCTAACAAAGGAATGTGGTCAAGTAGACCCATATAGAACTTGTTACAAAGCCTTTAAATCTTTTACAATAATGAATCTTTAACCATTGTTTGAAACTCTTTAACCATAGTTTGAATCTTTAGTCACATTGATAACAAATAATCTTCAAACTATCTATTATAACTGCTACACCAAACTTTGTTTTCGACAACAATCAACAATATCTAGTTTATAATTTTCCAAACTATTTAAATGCCTTTTTCAAACTGAAGAAATAATCAAAACTACCTTCAAGTATTTGAGCAAGAAACCCTAGTGATAAATCATAAGAGTAAATTCTTCAAACCCTAACCATGGGTTTAACACAAGTCATCTCAAACTCTTCTGTCCACAACCAAGTATAAAGAAGTTACATAACAGATCATCCATGTCTATTAACTATTTTTCAATGAACAAAACTACTTTAACAACAAATACTTTTCAGTGCGTATTCCAGATAGGGTTCAAGACTAGTATAAACCCTCATAAGCAAAGCAACAAAAATATTTCTTTTTCAGCCTTTTCAAAAATAGAGAATAAAAATTTTATTTGACCAATCCCATATGAGAAGATAAAGAAAGATGTCACCTATTTTGATATGCCATAACTATCAAGAAGACTGTGCATAACTGTCACCTTTGACTCTCAAGCATCCCCATCATCATAACTGGTTTCACCTTTGACCAAGCATTGTCATTTCATAAAGGATCTCCATCATGATAACCAAAAACATCAATATTTTTCATAATGATTAAACCCTATGTCGAGAGATACATGATATATATCAAAGTTGCATAATGCAAAATGAAACCTCATCAAGCCTTTTTTCCATATTATTCCTTTTACTGCCTGTCCCGGTAAGCCCTAAAAGGCCCAGTGACTTAGAAGTTAAACCATCAACTTTTACCTTCTTTGAAGACCATAAACCTGTCCAACAGGTTAAATGACTTTAAGTGCCCGATGAATGTTTTATGCAAACCAAAGTTTTTCAAATGATTTTCAACTAAATGCCTTTTTAACAAATAATAATATACACTATGATGCCCCTCAAGTGAGTTAAATCACTTTAAAAATGATATGGTGGGCTTAAGCCTATTATAACCTTGCATTGTGTATAAATGAAAATCATAGCACTAAAAGACCTTGAGACCAAATTGTCTCATGATGCAAATGAAATCATAACACCAATTGATACATGAGAGCTCACTTGTAACACCAAACAAGGATACCAAAAATGAAACCATCACTGTAATGTCAAAAGATGAAACCAATGATATTATTATCAACAAGCACCTATAGAGCATAACACTCACTGTAACCAATATATTTGAAGTGCATGCCTTAGCCAAACAAGGAGACCATATATACAAACAAGGATGCCATATACCATATGCATCATAGTATGATACCATTACCATTACCATATAGAACCAATAACCTCTGTCCTGTAGAGCATAGCAAGTACCACAACCAACATGTACAACCAACATGTTTGATGTCTCTTCAAGACAGAACCCCATCAATACCAAGTGAACAACATTATGAGAATTATCAAGAACAAGAGCATTTGCATCAAATGCTAAACATCATGAATACCAATACCAATGCCAACTACCATATGATCCAACTATCATGAGCCATGCCACAAACCAAAGAGTTTGTGTATTTGTCATCAAGGACAACAACTGAGAGGGCAACAAGAATATGAGAGCACAATATTTCAAGGGTGGAATTCACAGAGTATGAGGCTACAAGTAGAACACAAATGTATTCTAATGAAACCTCAACATTTGTCTTCACCATTTAATTTTAAAGTCCTATTTTCATCCGTGACTATGAAACTCTTTGTTGCATACTTATAATCTTTGTTCTATTTTAATTTGTCATCAATTTTATACTCATGATTCTAAAATTTTGTGTTTGTTTTGAATTGCTCTATGTATTTTTAATGGTAAATATGTTCAAGTGTCTATTGAATTGTTTGGAATTTAAGTTCCTTAATTTTGTATTTTATAGTTTTCCACTAAAGTTTTACCTTTTGCTAAATTCTAAAAATTACTTGCATTTCTTATAACTTGAATTAAAATTGACCTTCAGTGCAAGGGTATTTTCAAAGTGTAAGGTGAAAATAACCATAGTTTGAGTTAATTTAATCACTTTATTTCATTTTTTTTACATCACAAATAAGGCCTTCCAAACTTTGAATTATTAGTGAAGCATGAGAGGATTCCATTTTGTGAAGTTGCATCATTGTATTATTGGAAATTGTAAAATATTAAAATGCCATTCTATCTACAAATTATAAAATATTTGGCCATTCTATCTCCCAACCACATTGTAGATGTTTGAGTAGAGGACATATGCCAAATAGTATTGTGGATCTACCTCAAGAGCACACTTTATAGCTGTAATTCAAACTACAAATCTTAAATGGGATTGAAACCTCATTCAGAGTGGACCTTTAGATGCACATAAGTTTTGATATGGTTATAGTACCATAATTTGTTGATACAATTAGCCAATTCACCAAATATTAAAGTATGTGTTATATGGATGTTTAAATATTAGCTCTTAAATATTTATATAAAACACATGCTAAAAATAAGTACTCATTAGATCCCTCTCACTAAAGTTCTTGATGCTAGTTTTCGTCTAGCACATGATGATCTATTTTAAAACAAAAAATTAAGCATTGTCAAAATTGAGTCTTATTTATTAAAATTAAATAGAAGTGCTAAAATTAACCATTATGCAACCACCAAGCTAGAATATAACAAAAAAGTTTAAGATTGACAAATTCCAATCACATTTACATAAAAGGACAAATTACTTCCACCTAAGGAAGCAACTAGTTTTGCTATGTGTATCTTGTTATATTTGGATTCACAGTTACTAACTGTGGTATAATTTAATTGAACTTTTGAAAAGATAAATGGTCGCGTTATATTTTTTATGTGTAATAAAGTTCACTTCTAAATTTGAATCAAAACATGAAAAAAAATTGAAATAGACAATTAAATTTAGTTTTCAATATTTATTTTACTTCATAGTAGAGATGGAGGTACTATAATATCATATTTAAATTGGTACTTTCTACCAATAAGAACAAAACAAAAATAATAAAAAAGTACATATACATCCACTACACAACCTTCATAGAGAATGGGATTGGAGGGAATCTTTTGGGGAAAAGGGAAGGGAAAGGGGAAGGGGAAGGGGTATAAAAATACTTTATTAAAAGATCTTTTCTCGAACAGTTTGATCAAGAATGACAATAATGTCATCCATGACTTTAAAACATCTTGTTCTACATTTTTTGTTGAAGCATAATACTCCAATAACAATTGAAAACCCAATTCCAATGCTCAGTCCAATTCCCACTCCCCACCATACATGTTCCTCCCACTCTTCTCCACTTACATCTTCACCATAAGTGTTGTTTGAAGAAGGAGAAGAGGAACAATTTATGTTTATTTGAATTCCACAAAGATCTCCATTATTTGAAAATGATCTTTCATCAAATGTTAACAATTGTCCTCCTTGTGGTATCCTACCTGAAAAATTATTAGAAGATATGTTCAAGTAACTCAAAAATGTGAGAGATTGTAGTTCTGCAGGAATAATTCCAATAAGATTATTCCTTGAAAGATCAAGTGACTCCAACTGCACAAGATTTCCAAAAGAAGAAGGAATTTTTCCACTGAGATGATCCCTTGACAAATTGAGAATCCTTAGACCAATGAGAAGTCCAATTTCTGGAGGAATATTGCCTGAGAAGTTGTTATTTGAGAGATCAAGACAACGAACCAATGCCAAAGATCTCACATACTCTAGAAATTGCCCTTTGTTGTTTATTTCCATTTTATCCAAATAAGGCACTGAGCCTGAATAAAAGTCATGTTCAAGGGCTTCTGCACTTTGTGTTTGATTTACCATTGCTCTCAAGTTTTTTAAGCTTCTTGGAATAGCTCCAGACAAATTGTTATTTGACAAAATCAATACTTGAAGATTTTGTAATTTTGTTAATTTTAATGGTATTCCACCTTCGAATTTATTAGATCTCAATACCAAAATTCGAAGACCAAATAAATTCCCTATCCAATTTGGGATGGTTCCTTGCATGTTATTATATCCCAAATCTAGAATCTCCAAAGAAGTACAACTTTTAAGTGATGATGGAATTGGCCCTTGTAGTCTGTTACCTCCCAATTTCAGTGTTTGAAGATAAACCATGCTGCTAAGCTCACCTTCCAGATTATTATTTTCCAGATTATTATTTTCTAGATCTAACACCTCTAATCCTGATGAGCAATTCCCAAAACTTGCAAAAATATTCCCTGTAAGCTTGTTATTTGACACATCTAGAACCCTCAAGCTATGGCCTTCACAAATACAATGTGGAAAGGCACCACTAATATTATTATTTGCAAGTAGCAAATAATTGAGTTTCCATTCACAAATAGAATGTGGAAAGGCACCACTAATATTATTATTAGCAAGTGACAAATACCTGAGTTGACTCTGGCCATATTTATCAATGTTTGTTGGAATGATGCCATCAAATTGATTCTCGGACATGTCCAAGAAATTCACATTAGGATGAGGCACAAAAATATTCCCTTGTAACTTATTTCTATGTAAGTCAACAATTTGAGCATTGAACTTACTGAACTTAGATGACAGAGGCCTTCCTCCAAATTGATTACATGAGAGATTGAGTGTGCCAAAGGGTGTACGGTCCCACAACCAATCTGGAATATTTCCGCTGAGAGAATTGTTAGACAAGTCTAGACTTTTTATGGTGTATTGAGTGGATATGAAAGCTGGGAAATCACCATCCATATTACAAGAACTCAAGTACAAATATTGAAGCTGGAATTTAGGGATCCATGAACCTTCAACTTTTACTTTCAAAAAATTGTTAGAAAGGTCCAAGTCACTAAGCTTTGTCAAATTTTCTAATTGAGAGAATAAGAATGTGCCACTCAAAGAATTATTACTAACATCAAGCCAGACCAAAGATGAGAGGTTACCAAAAGTAGATGGCAAGCTTCCATTTAATTGGTTTGAACTGAGGGAAAGACCTGAAAGCTTTGATAGTCCACCTAAAGAGCTCCATGGAATGCTGCCTGTTAGTGAGTTTTCAGAAAGATCCAACTCTTGAAGCTGTGAGAGATTTCCAATAGAATTTGGAAGACTGCCTCTTAGTGAGTTGCGAAAAAGAACCAATTCTTCAAGTTGAGAGAGATTTCCAATAGAATTTGGAAGACTACCTCTTAGTGAGTTGCCAGAAAGATCCAACACTTCAAGTCGTGAGAGATTTCCAATAGAATTTGGAAGACTACCTCTTAGTGAGTTGCCAGAAAGATCCAACACTTCAAGTCGTGAGAGATTTCCAATAGAATTTGGAATACTGCCTTGAAAATTGTTATCATAAAAATATAAGCAAGTCAATGAAGACATATTTCCAATAGAATTTGGAATCAACCCTCCCACATTTGAACCAATATAAAGGGTGCTGAGCTGGATAGCATGTTGCGTAATGGAAGAGAGGTTGACTTTGAGATCTTTGTTGAACAACAAGAAAAGGTCCCTCAAGCGTGGAAGGCTTAAAACAGCAGAAGGGATGGAACCGTGGAAATCGCAGCTATAGAGGTGAAGGGAAACCAAAGATGTAAGATTTGAAATCCAGATCGGAAATGGCTGCTGCTGAGTAACAGTAAAGTCATTACCAAAAAGGGCGAGATCGGAGAGGGAGGTGAGGTTTACAAGAGGAGAAAGAAGTGTACCTGGCAGCTCAGACATGAAAAGTGATGTAAGATTGGGGAGGGACGCAACATTCTCTGCCACATCAACATTCTCTGTCATATTCACATCGCGCAGTCCAAGGTGCTCCAACCCTCGCAAATTTCTTATCCACGAGCTCGACTGCCTCATCTCCAGATCATCATTGCCGGAGATGTCCAGAAATTTCAAGCTAGACATGTTGCCAATCTCACTTGGAATTGGGCCGCTGAGATAATTGTTGGAGATGTCTAGAAATTTCAAGCTAGACATGTTGCCAATCTCACTTGGAATTGGGCCGCTGAGATGATTGTTGGAGATGTCTAGAAATTTCAAGCTAGACATGTTGCCAATCTCACTGGGAATTCGGTCGGTAAGACTACAGAAAAACAAGCTCAAGTGCGTCAATCTTTTGAGGCTCGGAAGATGCGCAGGGATGGGAAGAGGAGACAAGTCAATAAAACTGAGGTCGAGGTACTCCAAATGCTGCAGTTGGAATAAAGCAGGGAATATTTGGCTGCTTGAATTCCTAACTAACACAGACACAGAATGATAGTAGCGATCCTGAAGCTGAAGATCCACACTAACCACGTGGCCAGTGCGCCTGTGGCATGTGATTCCCTTCCAAGAGCAGCAATATAAGCCTTTCCATGACGCCATGAGGTCATATGGATCAAGCAGCTCTTGTTTGAAGCGGATGAGGGCACTTCTTTCTTGAGGAGGGCATCCCCACCAGCAGCAGCACGTGCCCACCATGGCCAGCAACAGCACCACCCAAAACATTCCTTTTCCCATCTTCAGACAGTGTTCAGACAGACCCTCTCAATACTTAGCACATTCCCACTCTACAATTCAACTTCCCAAATGACGCTTCTACTTGATGGAATGGGCTGAAAATTGAGGCGTATTTATAGGAGCTACATACCCCGTCAGTTGCGTTTATAGAATTTTCAACAGCAACCAAAGTCTTCAGAGTGTGGAAGATGTATTGAAATTCTTAAAATCATAGTTTTCAAAGTCTTTGAAAGTACAGAAAATATAGAGAAGGTAAGCAGCAATTATTTTCAAAGTCTTTCGGATGTGTGGAATTTTTAGATTAATTATAATTTTAGATATGTAATTTACAAGTGTCATAATCCATTTAGATATGTAATTTACAACTGTCATAATCCATTTAGATATGTATGGCTAAATTTTATTTTTTATTTATTGATGTGGTAAGAAATGAGAAAGATTGATAAAAGTAGTTATCTCATTGAAGTTGTAGTATTCAGCATGGAAAGATGTTAAAGAAATGAGAAAGATTGACAACTATTGATTTTGATTTTTAACAACCTTTCCTTTGATTTTTTTAATTAATTTCTTATCTTTGAGAGAAGATTAGTAGATTCAATAATAATCATGTATTGAATGATTACATCTAACATATTTTACAATTGTTTTTATAGAATAGAAAATAACCACACTATACTTCAAGAAAACTACATTTTTCTCAATTTAATATTGTTAAAAACAACATATCTACAGATTTATAAGAATTATACTTTAAAAATACATCATATTCATTATTAAAAATATTTAAGTTTTTTTAAATAATTAACATATTAAGAATTTATTTTTTTCAAATGAAAATTTTTATATCAAATTCAAATAGTTTATATATTATGTTCTATCTTAATCTATCTATCTATTCATTTATATAATTCATTATAATTTATAATTGTGTTTTTTAATATTATGTCAAAAGTTATGTAATGACATGTCAAATTATTTAAAATTTAATAATAAACTTAGTACACTCCCACTCTTACAATTCAAGTTCCCAATGACGCACGGAATTGGGTGGAAATTGAGGAGTATTTGGAAATGACGTTTCTTACAAACTTTCAACAACCAAAGGCTTTGAAAATGAGTTTCCAAAGTCTTGTTCAAAGTCAGTAATAATTTAGGCGTATTTATAGGAGCTACAAACCGTGTCAGTGGGGTTCATAGAATTTTCAAGGGGCAGCCAGAGTCTTCACAATGCAAAATGCAGCGAAACTTCTAAATTGATAATTTTCAAAGTCCTTGTTCACATGTAGAAAATATGGCGAAGGTGGGCTGTTGT
Source organism: Cunninghamia lanceolata (assembly GCA_027924645.1). NCBI lineage: Eukaryota > Viridiplantae > Streptophyta > Pinopsida > Cupressales > Cupressaceae > Cunninghamia > Cunninghamia lanceolata. The sequence goes on from BSBN01000070.1 coordinate 2,137,728, forward strand.
AATTTTCAAAGTCTTTGGAAAGTGAGAAAAATCTAGATAATTATAATCCATATTTAATTTACAACTGCCATAATTCATTTTTAAGGTGGGCAGTCCACAAAGTATATACTAGCAATCACACCTTAGTGTGCAATAGGTACGCTGAAAATGTATGTGGAAAGGAGTTTTGTGTGGATACAAGCAAACATTGTTTTGCATTGGGAAACTTAAAGTATACATAGTTTGTAAAACTGAGTTGGTAAGAGAAATAAATAAGGGGGGCATATGTGTAAGAGTGGTAAAGAGAAATTTTTTATTTGTTTGTAATATTAGTATTCTCAAAAAGAGAGTATATAGAATATTTGCATTAATTATTTAGGTCTATTTTGATTTGTTGAACCATGGTAACCATTTTAACATTGAAACCATGTAATAATGTGTGTTGTTCTATAGTGGTAAGTAAAGTTTGAATAGATGATTTGGACCAACACATACCAAGCTCCACTTTTTACATTGTAAAACTTCCATAGATTGATCTTTAATGTAGGGTTTTCCATTGGAGCGTTTGATTGTAACCTCAAGTCTATCACACAACGGAACACTTTTTGTCACTATGTTTATGCAGTTAAGCTTAGTTTTGTAATCCCATGATGGGTAATGATTTTGTGTTTTAGGAAATGTCTCTTCAATTGTGATGGGTGGTAAAGGTAAAATTTGGAAATAAATATTCATAGGAAGGTTATGCATGTAGCCATATTCTCTACTTGAAATTAAAAGGTACACACTCTCTCTCTAGGTCTCTATATATCTGTCTCGCTCTCTAGCTCTCTATTTCTTTTTATCTCTCTATCTCTATTTCCCTCCGCCTTATCTCTCACACACTTCCTCTCTCTAAAATTTCTCTCTCCCTATGTTTGTCTCTCTCGTCTCTCTGAAATTTCTCACTCTACCTCTCTTTTTCTTTATCTCTTTGTCTGGTCCTCTTTCTGTCTCTCTACTTCTCTTCTTTGATCTATATATTTCTCTCTTCCTCTTTGTTGTTGTATCTCTCTCCCTCCCCCCTCTCTATCCTCTATCTTTGTACCTCTCTCTATCTCTCTCTCCTACTTTATTTCTCTCTCACTTCATCTCTCTCCCTCTCCCTTCTCTCTTCCTCTCTCTATCTCTCTTTCCCTCTATATATATCTCTTTTTGTCTCTCTATTTTCAGTCTCTATCTCTATCTCTCTCTCTCCCTCTTTATCTCTTTACCTCTCTACATTTCTCTCTTTGTTTATCTATCTCTATCTCTCCCCTCTTCTCTTTTCCTCTCTCTCCACATAACATACTAAGGGTAAATTGATTAAGGTGGAAGATGTGTAGAATTTGACAAAAGAAATTCTTGATGAAATGATTAATTCAATTGGAGGTTTTGATATAATAATAGGTGGAAGGGCCCCTATTATAATTTAATAGGACTCTACATATGTTTTTCTCTATATTCTCTCTATATACCTTTCTCCTTTCTATTTCTCTTTATCTCTCTTCATCTTTGTCTCCCTCTTCCCTTCTCTCTCACTCACTTCCTCTTTATGAGATCTATTTCTCCTTTCTATTTCTCTTTATTTTTCTTTATCTCTATCTCCCCCCCCTTCTTCTCACACATTTCCTCTCTCTCTCTCTCTCTCTCTCTCTCTCTCTCTCTCCCTATGTTTTTCTATACCTCTCTCCTTTCTATTTCTCTTTATCTCTCTTCATCTATGTCTCCCCCCTTCTCTCTCACACACTTCCTCTCTATGAGATCTCTCTCTCTCTCTCTATATATATATATATCACTCTACCTCTCTCTATATCTCTCTGTCTCCTCTGTGTCTCTTTCTATATCTATATGTTTCTCTTTCTCCTCCTCCCCATCTGAGATCTTTGTCTCTTTCTCTTCTCTATCTCTATTCCTCTCTTCCCCTCTCTATTTTTCTCTCTTCCTCTATCACTCTATCTCTCTTCTCTAGGTTTTTCTTCCTCCCTTTCTTTCTCTCTCACCATATCTCTGTCCCTCTCTACCTCTATACCTCTCTCCCTCTCTATCCCTATACCAATTTCTCTCTCTTATTTTCTCTATCTTTCCCTCTATATATATCTTATCTCTAACTTTCTCTCCTACCCTCACTATGTCTCTTACTGTCTCTCTTCCTCTATCTATTTATCTCTTTTATCTATCTCTCTTTCCCTCTATATCACTTATCTCTATTCCTCTCTCCACCAATCTCCCACTCTCTATCTCTCTCCCTGTCTATCCCTCCCCCTCTCTCCCATTGTCTCTCTATCCAGGTCTCTATCCCTCCTCTCTCCTCTCTACTCATCTCTCTCTTTGTTTAACTTTATTTATCTCCCCTCTTTGTAGATCTCTCTCATTCTATATATAAATATACCTCTCTCTCTCTCTATATATATATATATTAAGATCTCTCTCCCCCTCTCTCCTTCTCTCTCTACTCATCTCTCTCTTTTTGTTTAACTCTATTTGTCTTCTATCTCTCTCATATAACTATAATATAGATTTTATATAAAAATAGAATATATAATTCAATCATTATAAGATACCACTTGGACAATTAGCATGGAGACCTTTAATTTCTGTAGATGGAATTGTTATATGTCTTATTAATTATAACACTTAATAAGAAAACAAATTTTATTTAATATTAAATCTTTCTATTGTGGATGTCTTAAGGTTTCCTTTATATGTGTAGGGCTTAGAAATTGTGTTGATGAAGGTATTTGCAGTAAAATATACTATATATCTCTCTCCCTCTAGATATCTCTCTATTTATCTTTGTTTCCTTCTCAACCTCTCTCCCTTTATCCTCTCTCTTTCTCTTTCTCTCTCCCATTCTCTCTTCCTCTATCTCTATTTTACTTTTCAACCGCTCTCTCTCCCCCTTTTTTATCTCTTATCTCTATCTCTCTTTGTCTATTTCTCTCTCTCTCTATGCTTCTCTATCTTCCTCTTTCTCCTTATTCCATTTGAGCTCTCTATCTCTAAGTCTCTTTCTCTCTTTCTCTTCTCTATCTCTCTTCCTCTTTTCCCCTCTCTATTATTCTCTCTTCTTCTATCACACTATCTCCCTTCTCTAGGTTTATTTCCCCTCCCTCTCTTTGTCCCTCTCTTTCTCTCTCATCATCTCTCTCTATCCCTCTCTATCTCTATACCTCTATCTCCCTCTCTATCCGTATACCCATCTATTTCTCTCGCTCTTATTTTCTCTATCTATCTTTCCCTCTAGATATCTTATCTCTATCTTTCTTTCCTACTCTATCTCTCTTTCTCTGTGATGGTCATTTAATGTTAAAAAGTTTAATATTAAAAAGTTTACTAAAGGGATTCAAATTTTTAGGGCCTAATTTTGAAAATTGACCCTACCTGTGAAGCAAATTTTATGTGATAGTTATCAAGTTATTATCCCTGCCTCTCTTTGTCCCTCTCTTTCTCTCTCACCATCTATCTCTATCCCTCTCTATCTCAATATCTCTCTCTCCCTTTCTATCTCTATACCCATCTCTATATCAATCTCGCTAGATGATCTGGACCAAACCATACCAATCTCCAATTTTTACATTATAAAAGTATCGTAGCATCATCTTTAATGTAGGGTTTTCCATTAGAATGCTTGACCATAGCCCTAAGTCTATCACACAATCAAAGTCTATCTCTCCCTCTCCCTATCTATCCTCTCTATCTCTTCCTATCTCTATTTCTCCCTATTTCTCTCTCCCCCTCTCCTTCTTCCTTCCTTTTCCTTAATGTTCAAATCTAAGCTACCTAAATGTGAACCCAAAACACTAAATATTGACACTAAGGCATTAAACACAAATTAGTAAATCTTAGCATTAAACATTACAAAGAAAAAATAGAAACTGACATGTGGAAGATGGGTAGATGGGCCATTAGAAATATCTCTCTTTCTCTATTCTTCTCTCTGTAAATATCCCTCCCTCTATATATCTTTATCTCTCTCTCTCTGCTCTATATCTCTTTCTCTATTCCTCTATCAATCTCCCTCTCTATTTCTCTCTCCTACCCTCTCTATGTCTCTCACTCTCTCTCTCTTACTCTATCTATTTCTCTCTTTCCCTATCTCTCTTTGTCATATCTCTTCCCCTTTCTCTCTCCACTTCTATGTTCCTCTCTCTAACCCTTTCTCCCTCCCCCTCTATCTCTCTTTGTAACCATCTCTCTAACTTTCTCTCTATTCTATTATCTCTATCTGGCTAGCTCTTTATTTCTTTATATCTCCCTCTCTCTATCTATCACTATCTATCTCTTTATATCTCTCTTCATCTCTCTATACTTCCCCCCTTCTCTATCTCTTACCATGTCTCTCCTTATCTTTTTTTTCTTTTTCTCTCATTCTCTATTCTCCCTATCTCTCTACTCCCCTCCCTCTCTCTATCTCACAATCCCTTTATCTCTATTCCTCTCTTTGTTTGTCTCACTCTATCTCACATTGTCTCCCTCTCTATCTCTCCCTCTCTATTATAATATATTTAAATTTATGTATTCTAAATTTAATAATATTATTCAAATATAATTATGTATGAGAAAGACAAAGAATGGAGTAGAAGATAATCTAATTTGCAAATGGTAACATATGTATCTAGTTCCTCCATTTACAATTGTTGCCCGTATATTTTCCTTTGCTGAGGTGATCTCCTTGCCTTCATCTCTCTTTCTCACTTCATCTTCCTTTCATAATGATGGTCTTCACACATACACTTTGCAAACTTGGATGGTATTCTCTCTCTCGCTACCCATGCTCAATCTCCTAAATGTGGATGAAAAGACAATTACCCACTCATGTAAGGAACTGAATTTAGTAAACTAATCTTACCTCAAATTTTAAAATAGGATCTAAAACGTAACTAAATTGAGTTAGTTTAGTAGGCATGAGCTTTCCATAGTCCATAGAATTTAGAAGAAGTGCTTTTTGATTTAACTGTGTATGTTTCTTTGAGTTAGTTTATTTTTAAGTAAAAATAAATTAGTTTAAAAATAATATATTTTTTTAAATATTTTTTTCTATTAGAAGATTATAAGTTTAACAATTTTTTTTTTTTAATGAAAATGCCAATCTATCTATTAAAGTTAAATAAAAACATCTTCACAAAAATATTAATTCTTCAAAAAAATTATTTTACATTTCTCCAATTTATAATGAAAGGTTTACTATCAAATATCTTAAGAGTTTATATTTCACCTAATCTATTTAATATTTATTTATAAAATATTATAGATTTTAAAATATATTAATATTAACATAAAACTAAAACATCTAATGTAAATATTTTAAAATTGTTCTAAAATATTATGGAAATATATGTTCTCTTACAATTGCTCTGAAATATTATGGAGATATATATTCTCTAATTTTAAAATAATTGAAGCACTAATATATTTATATAAAATATTATAGATTTTAAAATATATTAATATTAACATAAAACTAAAACATCCAATGTAAATTATTTAAAATTGTTCTAAAATATTATGGAAATATATGTTCTCTTACAATTGCTATAAAATATTATGAAGATATATATTCTCTAGTTTTCTAAAATATTGTGGAGATATATATTCTCTAATTTTAAAATAATTGAAGCACTAATATTTTTTATAAAATATTATAGATTTTTAAATATATTAATATTAACATAAAACTAAAACATCCAATGTAAATATTTTAAAATTGTTCTAAAATATTTTAGAACTATATGTTCTCTTACAATTGCTCTAAAATATTATGGAGATATATATTCCCTAATTTTAAAATAATTGAATCTTAGTAATATACAACCATAAATTTGACAAAATTTCTTTTGAATGACTTTATAGTAACTTTTAATGCACAATTTTAAATTTACATAAACTCTATAAATTCAATTTTATATTAAAATTAATTTTCACAATTTTTTTATTACTCATTTAATTTATCTAACTCTCTTAATTATTTATTCACATTTTACTATTAATATATTTTACTTACTAAAAAATATTTTTTTTTTTTCATTTTCTCTTTATTTCAAAATATGTCCCCCAAATAAATTTACTTTTAACTTCAAAAAACTAATTCAATGAAAAAGCAAAAAAAAATTGAACTTCACAAAACTAACTCAATGAAAAAGCAAAATTTAAAAGGGAAATTGTATTCATTTTAAATATTAAAAACACAACGTCCAACATTTTTTAAAAAATAATTAATATTAATTTTTTCAAAAATTAAAAAAAAAAAAGAGCATAGTCCCCTTACCTTTAATTTTCTTTAAGAGAACCAATAAAATTATAAATGTAATGCAAAAGTTAAAATTACCATGCTTTAAAACAATTAATGGAGGTTGACTACATTAAAATTACTGCCTTCAAACATTGGACTACATTAAAAGTACTGCCTTCAAACATTTCTTAAATAACAGTAAACTGAAACCAAAACCAACGAAGAAAATGAAAATATTCGCAAAATCATAATTAATGTAAAAAGAAACTGCGTTGCTGAGCCTAGAAGGAAACCGGTGAGCGGGAAAAAAAAACCGCAAAAACAGAGAAAAAAGATCGACGACCCCCATAATTTCAATCGTCTTGCATGCTTTGTAGAGAAGCCTCCACCGTTGATCTGCCAAAGGCAGGTATCTCTTTCACAAAGAGAACGCTAAAAATATTACATAGACGCCGTTTATATATATATATAACTGAATAAACTTCTTATCATGAAAGCTCTTTGAGAAAGAAAATATGCATTATTGGAAGTTCATTCTACCATTTATGAGATGGCGGTCTATAATGTATATAGAATATAGACACTGCATTTTAAATAATAAAGATAAAGAGCGCTGGCTAATGCTGAATACATCTTTAGAATGACAGCTGTTGAGCATTGCTGTTTCTAAAAGGAGAATAAGATTACAAGTTTACAACTTACTCCACTAGTAAAAAAAAGCTACAAGAAACCATACTATCTGTTTTAAAAAAAACCACTAAAAAGGGTACAAGAAATTGTGATATTTAATTTACAACTGTCCTAATCCATTTTGAATGGTATGTATGGTTATATTTCAAAATGGTATGTATGGTTATATTTTATTTTTTTATTCATTGATGTGCAAAGAAATGAGTAAGATTGATAAAAATAGTCACTTCACTATATATTTTACAATTACTTTTATAAAATAGAAAATAATTATACTCTATTATATATAAAAAAAATATTTTTCTTAATTTAATATTGTTACAAATAAAATATCTACAAATTTTTAAGATTTATATTTTGAAAAAACATCATATTTATTATTGAAAATGCTTAATTTTATTTAAATAATTGACATATTAAGAATTTAGTTTTTTAATGGAAGATTTTATATCAAATTCAAATAGTTTAATATATTATGTGATAATTTTTTTTTGAATTATTTATCTATCTATCTATTTATATTATTCATTATAATATATAAATTATGTGTTTTTAATTATAACTTCAAGAGTTATGCTCATAGGTGTAATTAAATAGTAGTAATGGGCAGATTGTAATGGCATGACCCCTTAATTAAAATTTGACAGCCACTTACATGTTAAATTATTAATATCTAATAATAAACATATTATAGATATATAGATATATAGGTAGAGAAATATATAGATAGATAGATATAATTGTAAAAAAAATGCACTTTTCTTGTGTCTAGTCTAGGCTAATCCAATAAAATGCATACACATAAGATAAATAATTTGAGTGTCATATGTTGACAAGTTTAATTTTTATATTTCGATAGGAAATAGGGATGTCAAGAACACTTAGCTCAATGAATGAGAAATGATGACAATCGATAAAGATTCTAAAACGTGTTGGTACTTTGCCTAAAAAAATGTGATCTCTTAGTCTAGAAGGTGCCTCTGGCTCTAGGCATAATTTATACTCTATTAGAGGATGGGTTCAAGGATCTAGTATAGGTTTGTGATCGTGATCTAATCCTCTACACCCAAACTTATATTTCTCTTGATTTATAATTCTAATCTTCTACTCACTTTGTTGGTATTAGTTTACTCTACTGATCAACTTGGGGGACTACAACATTAAGAAATACCTTTGATAGGTTGTCATTGGATCATTAGTAATATTCGCCTAGACCAACCCCTTGAGAGCGAACAAGATCAAAGGCTACAAGAAAATGCCTAAGATATGTATTTGCTACTAATTTTTCTACACCAATCCAAGTGTTTTGTTAGGTTTTAGGGGAGAAAGGTAAAGGGGGCTTAGTCTAGGATAATCCAATTAGATGCATACAGATAAGCATAAATCAACCTATACTAAGCATTACAAGGATATGATGCATCAAGTTTTCATATCAAAATAGTTAGAGGAATTTAAAATTACTACAATCACATTTCCAATATATAGAAACATTATAACCATTAAATAAAAAACATGATACAAATAGATTTTCTAATGCCAATTTCTAAAACTCTAATATTCATGATTAGAGTGTTGAAAACTACAAATAGATTCTCCAATTATAGCCATAATTCAAGAATGAAAAACAAGATTAGAATGCCCAAAAATATAATATTCACATGTTTCTAAAGTTTATTATACAAATAGATTCTCCTAGGATATAGTAAACTGTCATCATCATTCATTCTAGTAACTAAGAAATATCTTTCTCTAAACTTAAGAGTATATATAAATGATCTAGTGCTAATAATTTTACCAAAATTCCATCATCATGAAGGATCTTCAAAGGTACCAAGGAAAGAAGCACCAAGACCAATTGGAGTGAGCTACCACTAGACCATATGATACCATTAATTTCTATGGATGCTTATGCAACTCTAGTCAACCCCAAGCTTATGAAGAAGAGTCATGGATCCATAAACAATCATGTTTAATCTCAAGAATACTTAAAGGTCTCTCACAAGGTAAAATAATCCATTCAAAGGTCTCTCTCAACACTCAAAAAGGGATTATACAAGATTTTCATTGCAATCCACTCATGGATTCACACAAGGATTGCCTACAACTAAATTGCTCTAACACAAGAATTTCTCACAACTAACATAAAACCTTGTAGCAATAAATCAAGGGTTTACTCAAAACCATTGTTACATCCCCAATTTTGACTATGTTTAACTTTTACTTTTTATGTGATATACTAGATAAGTAATCATAGGTTAATGATTTGATGCTTGCAGAAAATGTCAGGATAAATCATTGATTATATGGATTATGATTAATGCTTAGATTTAGACATGAGATTACATGTTGATTAAGATTATTTTAGCATGATGTTTAATGATATATTGATGATACACTGATCATAGTTGTATGATTGTGAGTGTAGCCAGGAAAAGAGATTTCTAATTCCAAGACAGGAAGGAGAGTATCACCCGAGAGAAGAAATAGATGTTCTGGAAAAAGTCAGGTGGCTATTTGAGTTTCAAAGTTGTTTGTTATGTGAATTATCATGAGACAGAGTATGTATCAGTTGTCTACCCTTGTTTAGTCAGTTTCAATTTGACTTTATCATTTTGCCAAGTAAGGATTTTTTCAACATCAAACATTGTTTAATTTGGTCTTTTGATATAAGTTTTGGAGGTTATAGTTTAACCATTCTTCTCGTCAGGAAGTTTTTGACCATGTTTGCTTGTCAATTGGCGTTGACATCAACAAGAGGTTATGAAGGGAGAGAAGATCTTGACCCCATTGTTGCAACTTGCAAATGGTAATTTTCATCATTCTCAGAATAGTGTTGCTACCATTAAGTTATTATTTTGTATTTATTAAATGTATATATATATATATATATATATATATATATATATATATATGTCTTCCTTATGTGGTTTAAACACTTACCATCTTGAGTAGATAGCTATCGATGGTTTTGATAACCATAACCTCAAGGTGGTGCCACAAGGTGACACACGTTCCCTACACTACCACGTAAGGTGGGAAGAGTGGGAGAAATCCTTGGTTGGTTGGGAGCTGCATGATGGTAATACTCTCGAGAGTGTGTATTATGGACTCTCAGGTATGGGGGGTCAATTAGTTACTATTATATTTTCCATTATGAATGGGGAGTGGTTTTCATTTAGCTGTGGATAATAGAGTGAAGGGTGGACTGTGCTTGCAGATAGAAAGAAGGATTAAGCAAGCTCGAGTCATGAGCCTATAGACCAGAAGAGGATTGTGTTTAAATCTTGTTAGGTAATTTCTTAAAGTTGGTCGCAACCATGGTGCTGGATACTTAGTATCTTTATTTATTATATATATGTTTTCTTATGTATGGGGATGACTGAGAAAGTCCATGCCATTCCTTTTCTTTCATAACAGTTGTTCGATATCTAGCCTTGTATATTGTAATGTATAATGTAAAACTTGACAGGCCACAGGATATATATCATTAACTTGTTTGTTTTCAATAAGCTGGGATTAAATTCTTAGAGACAAGCTCTTTCCATTTGATCATGACTGTATTCCATGTTTTAATGATAACTTCTATGCAATCATTCTATAACGCACTTGATTGTAATGAGAACGCAATCAGCTCCTCTTGGCCAAGGAAGCCTTTTATTCATTAAGTAAAGTGATATTTTAGCAATCTGTCATCAAGATGAGAGCAAGGCGCCATAGTGAAACAAGTCTGAGGTATGTAATATCCAGTCAGGCTCTATATAACACTGGATACTTAAACCTTTCTTTTGTATAGCCGGGTTGAATCAGGGTTAAATACCTGAGCCCAATTATGAGTGCGTGACTGGTATGATACTCATATTGTTGGTGCTGACTAATGTTATTTTGATATGTTAACAATACTACCCTGGCAGAATCTTGGACCTCTATAGATTCAAAATATGCCATTCTATGTCATTCCTTAGGCGGTAAAATGGTAAGCTATTTTTTTAAAATCCTAGCTTTAAAATATATGTGTATAAAGTATGTCAAGAAACCTATTTTTTGGTAAGGGACTCTTTATTATTCCTTTGGGTATGTCATGGGATTAGAAAAGATGTTTACTAAGAATCTTGTATACATGCATATTGAACATGCAAATCTTTTCATAACAATATGATTGTATTGTATATAGACCTTAAATTATCAAATTGGATTAGAAGGGAATCCAAGAACTAAATTAATTGTCTTGGACAAACAATGATTGTTCTATCAAAATATTATCTGTGTCAATACTAGACACTTGAAACTAGAAAATACTTACATGTTTAACTTTTGAATCATGAAATAGAGTGACGTGGAGTCACATATTTCACATTGATGTGACAACCAGTAAACTTCTCTAAAAGGTTGGAAGACCTCTATGAGATTCATTTGGTCTTGTACTCTAGAGTTTGGAGTAGAAAATGAAAGTCAATGAGACTATGGGTAAGAATTACCTAGATATCTGTTAATGGATTTAGTAAACAAATCTTACTATTGAATGATATAACTTCTAATTCGAGTTAGATGTGGGTGAACAATCAACTACGTTCATTGCAAAATTTCTATGTATATGAAATCTTTTGGCCAAAGTAATGCATCCATCTATGCATGCATTAGTCGATTCACTATGCTCTAGATGGTATAACCTTCCAGTAGTACCATACATAGTTAGAGTGGATCTATAGTTGTATGATCGTGTAGAGTTATGAAGGACACACCACTAGAGACTCAGATGGAAAACCTATTGGTTCCTTATATCTATTTCCTTTGTGAAGGGAAGGGCCACTTCCAGGGAGGAAGTTGTGCAGGGGACCGCTGGTCTTTGGTTGGAGGAAAAGCACTCCGGTGATGCTCTCCTTCCCAAGCAGATGACAAGCTAAGACTTATGAAGACAAATATCAAAACTCCAGATGCGATATATTAAATTATATGACTTGATTATCAAATTCTATGTAAACTTGACATTATTGCCATCAGCAAATATTATGATTGTAAAGTGAAGGAATTCACTAACATGCTATCTTGAAACATGTTATACATTTTCAATTTGAAAATATTAAAAAAAAAGAATATGCTTTTTATGTAATCATTATGCAAATGATTAATGTTTGATAAAAATATGATTATGATAATCTTGATTTTGTTTTACTTGATGGTAAAAAGGGAATGTAAATCTTGAGTAATATGAGATGACATGTTACATATGGTATCAGAGCTAGCTACCAGGTTCAATGCATGGACCTATGAGCTCATTGCATGAAATCTTCCTCAGACATTAATAGTTGCTAATGTTTGGACATTCCTTTTCTAGAATGGTAAGAACAAGAATGACACCAAGGAAGAAGGTAATGGGAAATGGACGTTACCTAAAGGCTATTAGGGAGAAAGCCTTAAGGATGAAAAGCCTAGGCCAAACTAGTTACCTAGAAGGTGCATAGTTATCTAATACTAAAACATTCACTTAAAAATACATCAAGCAGGAGAAGGACAAAGTAGTTAAGGTTATTGCTCGTACCTTTGAAAATGAATCAGTGAAACCCTCTGCACCTAAGGATTTACCATTGGGGAGTGAAACTAATGCTCCTATTGTTATTCAAGAGGACATGGATGAGTACCCGCAAGTACGTCCACCTCCTAAATATGATTTGGTGAACCTCAAGGATGAGGATAAACTTGGGAAGGTCTCCCAACCTAAAATTGACTTACGATTGCAAGCTGTGAAAAATTTTAATGAGTGATGGATATTGTGTGATCCATGGATAATATAATGCAATTTTAAAAATTTTTGCAAACTTTTTCCTTCTTGTTTAAAGATTGCATAAATTGTTAAGAAAAGTGTCTCAACCTTGCAACTTCGAAAGATAACTATTCTTCCTAGTTTTGGTCTTTTTGAATACCATTTATCTTGGAGAATGGTCTGGAACCTTCAAAGTTTCCAAAAGTTTCCAAACAAGCTAAAAATAGTGAGACTTACTATTTTTAGTAAGTCCTTCGATTGAGCTTGGATTGACCTAAAATTTTTCCCAGAAGGTGCACAACAACTAAGTGAACATCTCGGGTGAGTTTTGTCTCAAGATCATATCAGGATTGCGAGATATTAAAGTTTCTATTTTTTGAAACTGTCAGAAAAAGTTTTTGAACTCAATTATTAGAATCAAAACTTCTCTAAACATCCCAAAAAATGTCATAACTGGTGTAGTAGGTTATAGGGTGATAGATCTCTTCACGAGCTTTCTGACACATCAAATGATTCGTCAATCGAACACCCGGATCAAAAGTTATGGCCTCTAGAAGTTGGACATTCTATTTTGGGAAATGTAAAAACGTGTTGGACACATAAAAGAGCTGTAAAGGGGAGAGTTACATGTGTTGGTGTGTGGTTTGGCACACACAAGGCATCTTTGATTGGAGATATTTTGGGCACCACTTTTTGGTGGTTTTGGCTCATGGATTTGTAATTACCGTTGATGGTGTACTGTATTGCATCTCCTATATATTAGGAACTTGAGATGGAGGTTGTATGTAAGAATCTTATAGATGTCAAATTACCTCCCAGATTTATAACTAACAGTGACATAGTATGAGCGTAGCCATCCTGAAGATCCACACTAACCACGTGGCCAGTGCGGGTGTGGCAGGTGATTCCCTTCCAAGAGCAGCAGTATAAGCCTTTCCATGATGCCAAGAAGTCATATGGATCTCTCAGGTGTTGTTTGAAGAGGATGAGGGCACTTCTTTCGTGAGGAGGGCATCCCCACCAGCACCAGCACGTGCCCACCATGGCCAACAACACCACCACCCAAAACATTCCTTTTCCCATGTTCAAACAGACCCTCTCAATACTGATAATATTAATACTTAGCACATTCCCACTTCCCAAATGACGCTTCTACTTGATGGAATGGGCTGAAAGTTGAGGCATATTTATAGGAGCTACAAACCTTGTCAGTTGGGTTCATAGAATTTTCAAGGGCAACCAAAGTCTTCATAGCGAAAAATGTAGTGAAACTTCTGAAGGGATAATTAGCCGATAGGCTTTTAGTTGTGAGCATCATAGTGCTCGGAATTATCTCACGCCGTAAAATTCAGCTGGAAAAATTTCAAAGTCGGTTAATTTTTAGGGTATTTTTTGGGGTTTCTCTTAAGATGTACTCATCTGTTTTCTCTCCATCGTGGTCAACCGTACTTAGATTGCTCAGAATTGTCTCACGCTGTAAAAAAAATTTAAACAGGAATGAAAATGTTCTAAACTCGTCGGTTGTTCTCACGCTGGGAAAAGTCAGTGTCACCCAGGATGTTCTTTCCAGAGTCATTCAATCTATAATGTTCTAAACTCGTCGGTTGTTCTCACGCCGGGAAAAGTCAGTGTCACCCAGGATGTTCTTGCCAGAGTCATTCAATCTAATATAGATTTCAGAAGTAAATGCAGATATCTTTCGTAGATTTTGGAGTAAATGCAGAGTTAGATGGACATATTTTATACATTAATTCACCAGCCCCTTTTATCACCGCCTCAACAATCTATAAATAAAAAGAATTTTTGTAGACACAGAACAAGCAGCTACAGACACAGAAGCAGCTACAGAGGTGACTATGGAGTTTATTAACTTTTTTTGTCCTATTGATGAATTTAATGTTTTTGCCAAGTTTGGCTATCATTTTTCTTATTTTTTGTTACAGTGTATTAGTTTTTTCTCTGTTTCGAAAGCCCTGCAAATTATTATTTATTATCTATAGGCAAGCCACATGAAATTTCTTAATGTTTTGTTACTGTGGCTTCATTTTTACATATTTGTGAATGTGAGCCAAAATAGTGGATGCTTCCAAGGGATTCGGGTTTTGGGTTGATTTCGTTTGAGTTTCAGAATTGCAGAACTTAAACTAAATAGAAGGGAAAAGAAAGAGATTTTGATTTTTGCAATCAATTTGGGCTATGTGGGAGTTTTGAGATTTGAAATGTTTTGTGGGATTTTGTGGTTCCCGTGTTTTCTCTTTTTGGCTTGATCCGTTATGGGCGGTCTAGAAAATACGATTTTGGAAGCCTGGGATCCAGGTAAACGTCCAGATCATTTGTTGTTGATGTGGGTATTGATCCTTGTACAAAAACTAGGCCTTCTTTCTGTGCGTAATTGAGTTTATGCTACAGGATTTGGAATCCTGTAATGTCTTTGTTAAAGTCTATTTTTGGTCTCCTGAGATTATCCTACAATAATAATTGTGAGTCAAAGAATGTTTATAAGACAACATGCACGCTAAAAGCATTGCCAATCCAGAGGCAGGTTTTAGGATGCAAGTCCTAGTGTTGATGTTTATAGCATTTAGCAGTGCTCATTTGTTTTGTGGGTTCTCTCACCTTGCCATTTTTACCAATGTGAGTACAAGATTGAATGAATTGCAGGGGAATATCTTTTTTTAAGGTTTTGTTTGATACTAAAAATTCTCTTTTAGAGAGTATTACAAATTGCTTTCCTGTACCTGAAACATATATACTCAAGATGCTTGATTTTACAGGGTTCATTTGAATGATGATCCACACAAATGATATTAATGTGCAATGATCAGGTGTAGCACTGCCTTGTAGAAGATGACCCATATTCTTCAAAAGAAAGCTATGGTTAGATTGATCCATGATATCTCTTGTGAATGTCAACAGAATGGTTATCACTCTCCCTCTCAATAGATAGAGATAGCCCATAATTATAGCTAGAAGCACGAGGCATCCAACTTTAGTCCCTCAGTTCCTCTTACCACAAGTTTAAGGAATTGCAGGATTTAAGCATTACTCTGTCCACCCAGCTGGAATTTCTTGTAACCCTAGACATATGTAGTGCCTGATTAGATTAGCTAATAACTACTATATCAAACACAAGTGCTAAACCAAGGTAACCCCAGTCAATCGTGGGAAGCAATCATACACAAGTGATCATACCACAGTAGCAATAACTAGAAATAATCTGTGACTAACTGAGGCCCGGCTTTGCAGCTGTGTCAGAACCGACTGGCTGGTTTTTGGAGTAATGTGGTTTTTGTGGGAAAAACCTGGGAAAACCCCATGGATTACTCAATAACCTGTGGGTCTTTCAAAAAAACCTGCCCTCTTTTTTAATAAAACCTGGGTTTTTAATTTACATTTCATTTATTCAAAATTTCACTCCAGAATCAACCTGTTTTGGAGCATAGGTGAATGAGGCCTTTGATAATAGTGATTGCAGTTGAAGGGAGGAGAACCAGGATACAAGGGCATTGGCTTCGCATTCTGAAGTAGCTAGGAGCCTCATAGGCTAGTTGCATTTTCAAGTTTTGTTTTGTACTCTTAAGACTTAAAAGTCTTAAGGGGTACTTGATTGAGAAATTGAGACTTGTTGATAATTTGAGAGTAATTGACAAATTGGACAAATTCTTTATTTACGTCTTATGTTCGCTTCTTTTTCTATGCACCATATTTGGCATGAAATAACAATAGCAGTTTATGTTTCTGCATTTTTATGAATATTTTAGTGTTTCTTAATTGATGTTTTTTTCTCATTTTAAACCCAAGTAATTGAATTCCATTTAAACTTTCAGTTTGCAGTGCCAATGCCATATAAATGGAATGCTACTACGATTTATAACTATATACCACTTCCACTAGCTGTTGTCCATTTGACCAGTATGGAATCCCACTATAAACCTGAGTAATTGAATTCCATTTATACTTTCAGTTTGCTATGTCAATGCCATGTAAATGGGGTACTACTATGATTCATGCTACTTCCACCAGCTGTTGTCCACACAACCAGCTAGAATCCCATTCTTCTATGACTAGAGTGCAATGCAACATGCTAACATGTTCACACTGTAGCTTATGACAAAGAATCTATGCGTGCAATCACCATTGTGATACTTATGACCATAACATGACATAAGTAGTAGTAATAATTTAGCTGTATTCTTGGTAATAATATCTTACCTTTCTCCTCCATCTAGAGAAAAGAAGATGAAATGCAATTGAATTAATTTTAGAAGCTTTATTGTCACTACCTAGTTTTGCATCAATACCTGGATTACAGCTAGAGAATTTAGATTTTATCCAAGATAAAATTGGTCATCACATCAATTTCAAGCACTATCACAGTGGAAAGTAACTACTCAATCAAACTCATCTTGAATGAAAATCCAAAAGCTGCAGGTCAATGATATTAAATTGGTTGCATATTGGTCAAAAGTTAGATTTACTACAGTGTCTTCTAAAGTTCTACTTTTGCATCAAGTTTCCTGCTTGTTGTGTCAGTTGCCCCTGTTAAGGGCTTGGATTATTTACAAGAGTGAGCTATTATGACAGAATGAGGGGTTTACTCTGTTGAACAATCATGAAAGTTTGAAACTGCCTTAAATGCTTGAAACCTATTTAAGATGTTGGTAACTGCTATACTCATAGTGGTTCCTTGTAATGTCCCTTTTTGGATATTCCTATATATTATAAAGATTTACATGCATATGGACATTTAAATGTTTCTTGTATGAGGAATGTATATGTATATATATTTTTATGATAATATATTGTAATGTGAGATACCACTTTTTTAATTAAAAAAATAGTAAGAAAACTGTATTAATAATAATATGCAAGTTTAAGACAATATTAAAATAACAATAATTAATGATGAAAACAAAGTAACATTAAGAAGATTGTGTTTCCTTCCGTTTTGTTTTTTATTTAATAAAAGGGACAATACTCAGAGTGTAATTTTATTGTAAAACAACAATTTGTCAGTTAGGTCAGTTATCTAATAACTCTAGTGGCCCCAAGTAGGTCACACTTCACAAGGGAATACATGGATATCATAAGGAAAAGCAGCTAGCATTACAAGTCTTCTCACAAATTGAATTTTGCATATTGTTTGTCATATTTAACAATAGTAGTTCTTAATTAGAAATTTTGTAACCAAATTTCAATACACAAACAACGTGGATGGATGTATCTAAGGTATTTTAATGGTAGAACATTCTTTTAACTCAAAGACAATGGTTTCCACAAGATTGGCTGTTTAGCCGAAAATGACCATAATGACCGAAACAGAAGACCACAACTCAATTTTCTTAAAAAGAGTTGTCATGAAAATCTATTTAGAAGTCATTGTATAACAAAAGGGTTCCCTCAGACTTAAATCTCGTCATTCTCTTTCATTGCATCCCAGTTTTTTGTGTGGCCGCCCTCGTTATATTCTCTATAAGATCAACCCTCGTTTTACTTAAAAATTATAAATCAGAAACCTCATCTTTTGATAAAAACCCTCTTATCTAAATAAATGTAAAAAAATTAAAAGAAAGAGGCAATGTAAATATTTGCATTGAAATAAATTTCAGCATAAGTGATGGGATTTCAGTTTTTCTTTGCTTAATGAAATTGAACAGCCAACATATTTTAATTTTTGTGTTGGAAAAACAAACAACTTTGTTTTCTGTTACAATTACATGGTGATTTGGGGCACGCCCTTATGTTAAGTTTGACTCTTTCCTCAATCTCTATCCATCCCCATTTACTTTCACCTTCACACATCCCCATTTACATCTTATCCTAGTTATATTTGTACCTGTTTGCACACATTCGTCCCATTGTTAGTGTGGACTTCCATGTATCCTTTCTTTGTCCTGGGTCAATCCCATTATGCTCAGGGTCAATCCCAAGCCACTTAAGATTGACCCCAAATTTAAATTTTCAAATTTAAAATTGTTGACTCCTACCTTTTCCCTGCTAACTATTCTCAAATTCTACCGTGTGTGGCGATATACAATTCGGGGATTGTTGATAGCAATCTCATCAAATCGATAGTTGAATCTGCTCCAATTTACAGGTAAGATGTTTGTATATGTATCTTAAAAGTTCCTTGATAGAATCAATCTTATTGAATAGACCAAATATTGAAATTCCTTTTGGGTATTGTCACTGTATTTGAAGATGAGATTCGTGTGTGCTTGAATCTGGTTCTGAATCATAAGTGGAGTTTTTATATTTGTCATGGGCGGCTAAGTCTGTGATACATTCTCAGGAAAGTGAGTTTTCATGTTTTGTGGCCACTGGGAAAAAAATCATGGTGCACCGCCAGGCTAGAGCTGTAAATTCTATTTCAATACACGTAGGGCTTTCTGAATAAAATTGTTTTTTCTTAATGATAAGAATAAATAAAGAAAGGTGGAATAGTGCGTGTTTTGGAGAGTCGTGCAGGGAATAGGGGAGATGGCGTATTACAATTATATCAATTACTGTGTTAATAATGACGCTCTGTCAATTACACTCTTTTCTAAACTATTCTTGTGTGGCTTCAATAACACCTTGTGGTAGTTTTGACTTATATACATACACACGTCATTGACACCGATCTCTCTCTGCAATTTATTGACCCCCATTTTGCAAAAGAAGACATTCAGGTAACTGATTCTTTTGTTCATACGGGATTTCTCAGACATCTTTATTAAGATTTTACGAAATTTTCTGTGGGTAAAGAGTATTTTGTTTTCTGTGACATAACTTAAAAGAAAAAATAACGCTTTACAGGATTTTCTTTGGCAATGTTTTATCTAGGTTTTGTGAAATATTTGGCTATGCAAGATAAGCTGCATTGGTTGCTAAAGTGGACATAATGTGTGATAAATTTATTGTTCTAGCCTTTTTAGCTGAATGGATTTGCTTGAAGTTAAGTGCTAGTGGATTTAGGCTTTTTTTTTCTTCCTTATTTTCTTTGATTTCCTAGATTTATGTCTTATTATCTAGATTACCGGCTTTATGTAGTTGTGCTAAGAATTGTTTTAACACGGGCTTGTAAAATTGATGCTAGATGTTATTAGGTAGTTTGAAAGATTATTTTTGGATTGGTATACGCAGCTTTTGCATTTTTGGCCATATAAAAGATTTTGGATTTTAGGTGTTTTTGGAGAAATTGAAGGTAAACTGTGTCTTCGCTTTTGTAGTGTGTTTCTCCTTGCTTTGATAGTATTTTGCTATTGTTCATTTTGGAGTAACTGGAATTTTCCAAAAGCAAGTGTAGACTTTAGGTGAAGTTTTTATATGTTCTGTTTTTACAACAGAGTTTAAATAAATTAAAAAATCAAAAATAAATATAAGGCTTCTCATGGCCTATGTTTTTGTTTTTCATGGCTTTCTACTGGTGATGCTATGATTTGAGTAAAAGCTGGAATTTTTCTCATTTTTTTGGATCGAAAGACTTGTTGGGCTTTGAGTAATTGCTGGAATTTTCTCATTTTTTTGGATCGAAATACTTGTTTTTGTGCACAGGAATCACAAGTGCAAAAGACAATCTTATTACAAAGATGAAAAGAAACTCTTGTGAAATTTTGCTCGACGCAATATCGATATTAATCTTTGATCATGCAATGACATGGGAATGTTTATGTTCAAACAACTATTGTACCTATTACAAATAAATCTGAAAACATGTTGAATAACATCTTTATTTCTACTTTAAACATGTACAAATTTATTGTTATACATCTATTTGACTATTATTAAATCCATTAACTCTTCCCATAAATATCCTATCGGCAGATCCCTTGAACCTCCAAGGGGTGCAAGTGCTAGTTTTCAAAGTCCTTGTGATGGGAGCGTGCCTGCAGAAACAAGAGTCATTCTTATCTCTACCTCTCGAGTCTTAGCCACCCAAGTGGACCGAAAATATCTGCAACCAGACAATCACGGGAAGTAGTCTACGCAACCTGGACGGTGGAAAAGTCATCTGACAAAAGTAGTTGTAAAGCTCTTCAGAAGCGTGAGATTGCATACATTGCTTCTCGTGAATGTATTTGACCGGGACCGAATCGAATCCCGCCAAGGCTTCAGTGGCCGTGGGACCGTGGGATGATAGATGGGGCCGGGGTAATTTATAACTGTCATAATCCATCTATTTTGAATGGTATGTATGAGTAAATTTTAATTTTTATTTATTGGTGTGGAAAGAAATAAGAAATATTGACAAAAATAGTTACTCCAACAATTTATTGTAAGTTGTTGTCTTGAATATGGAAATATGTTAAAGAAATGAGAAAGATTGACAACTATTGATTTAGATTCTTAAAGACCCTTCTTTGATTTTTTTAATAGAATAGAAAATAATGAGACACTATACTTCAAAAAAACTACATTATTCTCAATTTAATATTGTTAAAAAGAATATATCTACATATTTATAAGAATAATACTTTAAAAATACATCTTATTCATTATTGAAAATGGTTATGTTTATTTAAATAATTAATATATTAAGAATTTGTTTTTTTTAAATGAAAGATTTTATATCAAATTCAAATAGTTTATATATTATGGGCTGATTTTTTTTCAGTTATCTATCTATCTATTCATTTATAGAATTCATTATAATTAGCCCAGAGGCTTTTATATTTGAGCATTATAGTGCTTGGAATTGTCTCACGCCATAAAAAAAAAATTAGGCCAATTTTTTTTTTAAAGATGTCAGTGGTTGTTCTTATGGGTGTATTCTTTGAACTTCCTATAGGTGCAAGTGTTAGTTGACATAACTTTTATATGTGAACATTATAGTACTGAGAATTGTGTCATGCCATAAAAAAAACTCAGGATGGAAAATTTGAACATTATAGTACTGAGAATTGTGCCATGATGCCATAAAAAAATTCAGGATGGAAAATTTTCAACTCGTCGATTGTTCTTATCGTTCTTATTTGCGTATTCCTTGAACCTCCTATAGTTGCAAGTGCTAATTTATAAATTATGTCAAAAATTATGCTAGAAGTGGATTGTAATGACATGCCAAATTATTTAAAATTTGATAATAAACATCATATTGAGACTTAGTACATTCCCACTCTTACAATTCAAGTTCCCAAATGACAAGGAATTGGCTAGAAATTGACGAGTGTTTGGAAATGACGTTTCTGACAAACTTTCAACAACCTCCGAAGTCTTTGAAAATGATAGTTTTCTAAGTCTTGTTCAGACTCATAATAATTTTCAAAGTCTTTCGAAAGTATAAAATATAGAGAAGGTAGACAGTAATAATTTTCAAGGTCTTTTGAAAGAGTGGAAAATTTAGATTAATAATTTATAACTGTCATAATCCATTTTGAATAGTATATACGATTGAATTTTATTTTTTGTTCATTGACATGGAAAGAATAAGAAAGATTGAAGATGCAGTCTTGAGTATGGAAAGATGTTAAAGAAATGAGAAAGATTGACAAATATTGATTTAGATTTTTACAAAATATTCTTTGAAATTCTTTTTAAATAATTCTCTATGAACACTAATATTTTTTTAATAATTTCCTATGTTTTAGAGAAGACTAATTTCAAGAAAGGTTAATCTTTTTTAATAATTTCCTTTTCTTCTAGGAAATACTAATCTTTTTTAATAATTCCCTAAGGAAGACTAGTAAACTCAACTAATAATTGTGTGTAAATTGAATGTTTACATATAATATATTTTACAATTGCTTTTATAAAATAGAAAATAATTAAACTATATAATATAAAAAAGCTATATTTTTCTTAATTTAATATTCTTAAAAAGAACATATCTATAAATTACAAATTTATAAGATTTATATTTTAAAAAGACATCATATTCATTATGGAAAATGTTTAAATTTATTTAAATAATTGATATATTAAGAATTTAGTTTTTTTAATGGAAGATTTTATATCAAATTCAAATAGCTTATATATTATGTGATAATATTTTTTTTGAATTATCTATCTAGATATTTGTATTATTCATTATAATATATAAATTATGTTTTTTTAAATTATTACTTCAAGAGTTATGAGAGGTGTAGCTATGTAGTAGCAATGGGTAGATTGTAATAGCATGACCCCTTACCTTAAATTTGATAGCCATTTACATGTCAAATTATTAATATTTAATAATAAACATAATATTAATGATAGTTTATTAAGTATAAATAAATAAAAAAGCACATTGGTAACTAGAATAAAATATATTGATTTAATTATTTTATAATTGTTTGCATGAATTGTATTATTTATTTTATTACTGTTGTAAAATAAAATAACTCAAGTAAATGCTAAAGTAAATAATTTGTTTTCATTTAATTTATTTCAAAATTATTAAAAATAACATAGCTCTTCCATTAAAAATAAAGTAAATAATGTTTAAAATAAAATAGTTCTTAAATAAATGTTAAAACAAATAGTTCTTAGATAATTATAATTTTAGGACATGTAATTTACAACTATCATAATCCATTTTGAATTTGCTCAATTTTATTTTTTATTCATTGATATGGAAATAAATAAGAAAGATTGACAAACATAGCTATTCCAACACATTATTGCAAGTTGTTGTCTTAAGCATGAAAAGATGTTAAGAAACAAGAAAGATTGACAATTATTAATTTAGATGTTTAACAACCCTTCTTTGATTTTTAACAATCCTTGACAATTATTTCAAGTCTTGAGCATAGAAAGATAAAGAAATGAGAAAGATTGACAATTATTGATTTAGATGTTTAACAACTCTTCTTTGATTTTTAACAATCCTTGACAATTATTTCAAATCTTGAGCATAAAAGGATAAAGAAATGAGAAAGATTTACAATTATTGATTTAGATGTTTAACAACCCTTCTTTGATTTTTAACAATTCTTGACACTTATTTCAAGTCTTGAGCATAGAAAGATAAAAAAATGAGAAATATTGACAATTATTGATTTAGATATTTAACAACCCTTCTTTGATTTTTAACAATTCTTGACAATTATTTCAAGTCTTGAGCATAGAAAGATAAAGAAATGAGAAAGACTAACAATTATAGATTTAGATGTTTAACAACCCTTCTTTGATTTTTAACAATCCTTGACAATTATTTCAAGTCTTGAGCATAGAAAGATAAGGAAATGAGAAAGACGGACAATTATTGATTTAGGTTTTTGACCACTCTTCTTTGATCAATTATTGATAGTTATTGTTGAAAATACTTAAATTTATTTAAAAAATTGATATATTAAGAATTTGTTTTTTTTTTTAAAAATGAAAGATTTTTAGATCAAATCAATCTCTTGTAATAAAAAAATATTATTTCTCTGTCCATTTTAGAACCCTTTCATATTATTTGACATCTCAAATTATCCCTTGTAAAAATATGTAAATCTTCTTCAAAAATTTCGAAACCTTTCACTTACTCTGCACAGACAAATCATCTAAAACAATAATTAAGAAAAATCTTTAATTGAAATAAGATTTTTCAATTTGCTTTTGAAAGAGAAAATAAAATCTCTTTCTGATCTCCATGTGCAAAGTCAAACCCCTTCATTGAAATCATTTAATCCTGCAAAGAAAATATATTCTTTGTATAAACAAAATCTCTTTATATTCCTTTGAAGATGACTCTTCAATCTCTTCAATCTAATTTCTCTGCAACATTATTGACAAGATCATTTCATATTCTCTAACATTTCAATCAGGACTTGTAGGAGAAAAATAAAATCTCTTTGAAGATTTAGCCTTTTCATTTTTATCTCCTTCTCTGCAAATCCTGCATTCAAATTCTTTATCCAATCTGCCTTTCAAAAGAAAATCACCTCAAATTCTTCTATCAAAAATCCATCTGCAAAAATAAAATCAATCTTTGCAAAACAATTTCCGTCCATCATTCCAATATGAAAATCTTCTCTATATTTTGTTAATCTCTCTTGCCATTTTATTATCTTGACCCTTCATAATCTGTAAAAAATCTCTTTGTCTTCTTAAAAAAAATTCTTCAATCTACAACAAAAGACTTCATATTCTTCATTAAAAAAAAATCCTCTCTGCATAAAAAAAATCTTCAATAAAAAATCAATCTCATCATCTTCTCAAAAATATAATCTTCTCACAAAAATGTCTGCCCTTAGAAAAAGAATAAAATCTCTTTCATAAAAATCCTCTCTTCACAAAAAAAATCATTCATCATTTTCTTCTCTGCACAAAATTAACTTTTTCATTAAAAAATCCATCTCCAAAAAAATGAGTTAAAAACTCACAAAATAAATCCCAAAAAAACATTTTAATATCCTCCACCTTCTTAGCTTCCATGCCACAAAAAATTAGAAATAAATCTTTCATTCCCAAAAAAAATTATCTCCTTAAAATCTTCCAAAATCTCCTTAAAGCTCTCCTTGAAATGTGCCCCCTAGAAAATAGCACAAAAAAACAAAAGCTCATAAAAATATTTTAAATAAAGCCATAAAATGGATTATTCACATTCCCCTCTTAAAGCATATTTAATGCTTTTTTCTTTTTTAAATGTTTTATATTTAAAGCTTTATAAAAAGCTTTATAGAAAGTCATTGGAAACCTTTTCATGCTCCCCTTTAAATAAGACTTTCTAATATAAATGATATTCCATGCTTTTTTGTTTTTTCTTTTTTTTTTAAAATCAAGCTCTTCATAAATTAAATAAGGATATTCAACCAAATTCAAATGGTAAATAGAATATGAAGGGGCTAGTAGGTGTCATGAATTAAAACCCTCTAGTAGGTTGCTCTAAGTAGTATAACCTGCTCTTGCAGGTCAACATTACTTTATAACATAAAGTGCATACTTTATGACATTTAATCTCTTTGTATACACTTAGAGCTTATAGTTAGGATTTTAATATTTTAGGCATTTTGATAACCATTGATTCAACCATTAATAAACATTAATGCCTCACTTTGATCAAGCATGGCAAGATGAACTTTACAGCAACCTTTTATCATAAAACAAATGCATTGTATCATACTTATCCTGATTGATGATTCTGATCCTGCAGTCTTGTGAATATCAAGAATGTACACAAACTGATCAAACAAGTTAGCATTTCCTGACATAGCCATGAAGCAACATATCAACCTGAAGTATATGAACAACTCCTGTAAATACCAACACATTTTTGACATCAATGACAATCTACTTTCATCAGATAATACCCAAAAGGGTAGGTCTGAGGATGATGATGACTTGCCACCACCAACTATCCGACGTCCTTGGAAATTGAAACTTCATGGGAAGGTGATTGTTTTGATGAATATGAAATTTGTGTATCTTACATATGTGGTTTTGAGTTTGAATGTTTTCTTGACATTTCCCTTGAATTTGTTTTCATCCTTAGGAAGATTTGAGTCCCAATGACTTAACAACAGTTCCTCGCAAGCTACGAATAGGTTTGCTAAAACTCATCCAATTCTGGTCACAGGTTTTAATCTGTTTGATAATGTTTTTGTTGCTTGGACATAATTCACCAGCAATTGTGTTTCCAATTGAAACACCTATGACAAAATGGCAACAAGAATCCACATCGCATATGCATGTAGATAATATTTTAAAGCAACACCTTCAAAATGATGCTACTACAATGTCTGCTCCATTTAGTTCTAATGTAGTTGTTACAACTTACTTCTGGTTGGAAGAAGGTTAGTATCCAATGTTTTGTTTCATAATGTATCTGCAGAAGTATGAGTGTATTTCTCTTCAGTTGTGTCTCAAGGTTTTAGTGCCTTGGGATTCTTTTATTGCAGAAGCCTGACAATTTGAACCCTCCAACTACAAATATGGTGAAGGTCTACACCAATGACTTTAATGGAGAGCTCAAATATTGTTGGATGGAATTTATTTTATGGTGATTCTAAACCTTGCACTATTATATGCAAACATCCTCCTCAAAAGTATCTAAAGTAAAAGTAGAGGTTGCAGAAACTCTATATGATCTTGTAAGAATGTTTGTAGCTGAAACAGTTTATCCAGAAAAAATACAAAAAAATCTAAGCCAGACTTATTAGCAGCAAAATCAGGATCAACAAGTAGTTCTACAGAACCTGATAGGATGCAAATCCCTGGAGCAGCAACTGCTAATGTGGCTTTCCCATCCTCCCCCCTTGCCCAGGGCCAACTGGAAGGTATTGTTTTACTGTTCATTTGACATAATCTTAAAGTTTGGCCAAGAGGTCATGTCTGAAGGATTTCCAGATTAGCAATTTTCTTTTGCGGTTGCAGTTATGAAGAAGAAGCATCCATGAATGAGTTTGGAAACAAAGGATGAAGAGCCTATGTTACTAGCAATAATGATAACAGAAGGCAGCTATCCACCATCAATTGACATCTGAAGCACAACTAATCCATCAAAAAGCTCACTATTTCAAACCACTCTACTTATATATCATCCATTTCAATGGTCAAGCAATCAATAGCAATTTTATACCTCATTCACAATAAAAAGTGTTAAATATTTGTCCTATTTTTATCGGCCAAAATTAACCTTTGAATGTTCAAGTGGATGATACTTAAGAACAACCATTTCAAACTTGGCTATACCAGTCAATGTGCATAATAAGAGTACTGAACTCAAAGAAAACCTGGAATATAAAAGGGAAACTATACAAAAACCAGAGCTTGAGAATAGGCAAGTTATATCCATCTTACACTTTTAGAGCTGCTCAAAACGGAGGTGGATAAAAGGAAATTTGTGATATGGCTTAAACGATGTCCATTTCATTATTCACTTCTGTTTCTTACAAACATTTTACGGTGTCATTCATTTTTTCAATTATCCAATTGAAAAACTCTGAAAGATTAGTAGCTACTATGGAATTTTTTGTGATAAGTGAATGGTTATCAAATGTCTATCATTTGAAATGAACCTCCCAAAGAATGGGCTGGTTCCTTTTCAGCTTGACCTGATATCAACAAACTTTGTTGGATTTAATGCTTGGCCTAATCCAACATTCCTTGACTCTATTGCTCCATACACTCTTCCTTTAATGAAATATGTAATAGCCTCTAATGTAAGGTCAAATTTAAAAAACAATGTTTAAGATAGATTATAACTCTTGAGCTATGAAACGATTAGTGTTAGTGAAAGAAAGAAAAGTAACGATCACTCTCATATTTGTATTAAAAGAAAAATGACTTGTTATTTAAATTTACATTTTCTATATTGTATTGTCTCTTTTACCTGTTAAAACTTTGAAATTGATAAGGCAGTTTAATAGGAAAAAAAGGAATGTAATCATTATTTATATTTTTGGTTTTTGTTGGACATTGTTTATATTTTAGATTTTTCTACATAGTTACAATTTACAATAAGAATTAATGAAGAATAAGTATTGTTGTAAATCTTCCTCTTAATGGTTTTCACTTTATTTTTTCAATGGTCTTATTGTATTTAGGAAAACAAATTATTCATGCAAGGTAGATAATGAGATTATGGGTGATATTATTATATATGTTTTAATGTATTTATTACAAAATTATAAATCTTATACCAATAAAGAACTTTTTAACAATTTACTATGTATTAATAGTAACATTAGTTTTTTTACGGTCATTAAGATGATATATAATACTTTTATTTTAAATTAAATTAAGTATTTATTTTTTTATATTAACATTTTAAAATCACACTCAACAATCCCACTTAGTGCTTAAATTTGATGGTCGTATGGCCGTATTTGGCTATTTTTGCTGTAAAATACAATCAAAATTTTAAAAAGATTGTATCACATGAAAGGGTAGATTTTAGATAGAACGTCAAAATTTCTATAGAGTTATTCTGATATATGTATTTAGTTTATATATAATTTTTTAGAATAAAAATATGTTTTAATATTCAAAGGGCAAGTTTGAATAGATAACTGTCATGAAAAATTTGATTGACACGCAGGGTCGACCATCAAATTTAGGCCCTGATCCCACTCTATGTGAATTTTACCACATAACTTTGTCATTCACAATTTATTTCTATTTTTGAAGTGATAAGTAAGCATTAAGCAATGTGGAAGGTAGTTGAAAACTACGTGACATAAAGTTTGTATGTAAAGTAGGAAAAAAATAATTCTTAAGATTGTGAAAGATTACCAAAATATTGATATTAAGTGCTAAAGTTTATGTGATTAACTAACAATCTATTTTCAATTTTTTGTTGTAGGGCATTAGGAAGTTGTAGATCCTCATACTAGAATTACATAGGTTTAAGTGATAGAATATTTATAATTTAAAAAATGGAAAATAGAAAGTCTCTATATAGAGTTCCCATTGTACCTTTATATAGTTCTTGTGTGTTTTTAATTGACCCACAATTTAGAAACAATTCTAGTCCCTAAATTTCTATGTATTTAATGATCATACTATATACATGACTATGACAAAAGATAACAATGCATACTTTCTCAAAGTGTTACTTATATTGGATATTGGAAGATGTTGTATTGCTAAAGTAATAGGTTATGGGAGAAAAATTATATATTAATATTATATACAAGAAAAATCATAACTAATATTAAGCTATAATATTTAAGTATGTTATCCCTTAGAGCATCAAGCTCACCTTTCAAGGCCTGGTGCAATTATGTTCTCAATGCTATGATTCCCTAACCTTGCTATCCTTAGTGGTTTCTTGGACAAGAGCATTCCTAATTCTAGTCATCTAACAAAACAAGATAACTCAAATAAACATACACACATACCACACAAAGTGAATACCAAAATTAATTTTTAAACACACACACAATACCTAAATTAACTTCCCCCCCAACACACACAAAATTTAAATAAAAAAAGTGAACATACCAATGTTCAAACACAAGTGATTCATACAAAGTTAGTACAAACATGCATGAACACTTAAGTTTAAATGTTTCAAAGTAGTCCAAACAGACACACCACATAAAGTGATTGCCAAAATTAATTTCAGATGCAAATTTAGACAAAATGAACATCAAAATTAAAACACACACTTCAAACAAAAAGTGATCACATGCCAAAGTTCTGGTGCAGGAGCACCTCGAGACATTGAGGATCTAGAGGATCCCTCGTATTTTCTATTGTGTCTAAATGTTATGTTGTAAGCCTTTGAGCCATATCGAAAGATTGTATACGTGTCATTCCAAATTGTAAACGAATTGAAAGAGATTGTAACCGAACAAGTAGAATATAACCGATTGGCAGGGTGGTTGAGGAACGGTTCACCTTCCACCTTCTGTAACTGCCAATGTAGGAGTCTTTAAATAGTTATCTCTGTATTCGTAGAAAGAGCAGATAGAGAGAGAGAACAATTTGTATCATTTCTGGGAAGGAATAGAGAAATTTTGTGTTCTGGTTTAATTACAAGAACATTGGTTTGGAGTCATTCCACTGGTGGATTTCTTTGAAATCAGTGGAATGACCTCCGTGTAATTAGTTTTATTTCTGTTCTGTTAAAGTTTAGATGTCTGTGTAGTGTGTTCGGTTACATGAGCTATGGAGAGGAATTAGCACTTTATGTGTATACATTAAAGTTTGTGAGGATAGTCCGTATCTTCCATTTGAATATCATTGTTGTATGTGAGCTTTTAGAATAAGCATTCTGAATGATGCAAGAAATGACCGGTGGAAACAGTAAGGGGGACCGGAAGAATAAGTCGAGCAATGTATGGAGAAGTCATCGGATTGACTATGTCTATCGGGTAGACAAAGGTGCTTTGAACCGATAACATTAATCTTGCCGATCGTGTTTGTGTCGAGGTGACAAATGGTAATGTCTTACCGAAGATGAAGCATTATGTTGAGTTATTGGTAAGAGTTGTATTGTCGGAAGGTGGGCGAAGAGTCCCACCGATGATCTTAGTCACATCGACAAAGGTAAAGCAGAGGATGTGCATCGGTGTAAAGTTTGATATCAGACGATGAGGATTAAGTTACGCCGATAGTCTAAGTCAGACCGACGAAAGAGAAGCGAAGTATATCGGTGTGAGAATTACGATCGGGAGAGAAGACGAATGTCAGAGTGATAAACATTGTCTGGCCGACGGAAGTCATCGGCGAGAGAAGACTTATCGGCGAAGGAATTTATGAAGTGGCCGATGATTTATGTCAAGCCGATCGGGGTGAGATTCGAAAAGTGTTGCCGATGGAGAAGTGGGAGTTAGACGCTCATCGGTGTGACCGATAGCGTCGGCAGAAGATTCAAGGAGCCCGCCGATAGAATAGTGTCTTGCCGATAGGCAAGAGGGGGATTGCTTCGGTGAGAAAGTAAAAGGTCTTGCCGATGGTGCTATGGTATTAAACATATCGGTAAGAGATATGTATCGGCGAAGGAGTGTTTTAGCTTAACCGATGGTGTATAGTCTTGCCGATAGGCAAGAATAGGTATATTTCGATGTGACATTTAAATTGTCTTGCCGATATACACTGTAAAGGTCATTTTGTGGACTTTCAAGGATTCTTCAACCTGTTTTATATGTTCAACTGGGAACCCCTCTACATCAGATTTATATCAGAGCTAGCAAAAGCTCTGGGAGGAGATGTTGTATTGATTCTGTCACTGAATAGATAGAAGAAGAATGAAGAAGAAGAGAGAAGCTGACAAGAGTGCTAGAAAAGAATTTTGCTGACTTCCGATTGCAGGTGCAGATTCACTCGCTACGATAGGCAGATGAGAGATCTGTCATGGGCCTGAGAGGGAGGTCCAGTTGGTGTCGCCAAAAGTCCTGGGGAGGGAGGCGAGAAAGGACTCCCAGGTGAGGGACAGATGTGTTGGTGTAGCATGAAGGAGTGGATTTCAGTTGTTGCATTTCGGAGGCAGCCATTTATCGAAGGCACAGTCGCAGAGACTAGAGGAAGTAGCAGAGGCAACCAGTTAGCATTGTAGACATCGAGAAAGTCAAAAGATATTGCAGGCTTTTCACTGAGCATTTCCATGGGACATGGAAATTTTTCAAGTTTGGGAGTATGGTGCAGGAGCACCTCGAGACATTGAGGATCTAGAGGATCCCTCGTATTTTCTATTGTGTCCAAATGTTATGTTGTAAGCCTTTGAGCCATATCGAAAGATTGTATACGTGTCATTCCAAATTGTAAACGAATTGAAAGAGATTGTAACCGGACAAGTAGAATATAACTGATTGGCAGGGTGGTTGAGGAACGGTTCACCTTCCACCTTCTGTAACTGCCAATGTAGGAGTCTTTAGATAGTTATCTCTGTATTCGTAGAAAGAGCAGACAGAGAGAGAGAACAATTTGTATCATTTCTGGGAAGGAATAGAGAAATTTTGTGTTCTGGTTTAATTACAAGAACATTGGTTTGGAGTCATTCCACTGGTGGATTTCTTTGAAATCAGTGGAATGACCTCCGTGTAATTAGTTTTATTTCTGTTCTGTTAAAGTTTAGATGTCTGTGTAGTGTGTTCGGTTACATGAGCTGTGGAGAGGAATTAGCACTTTATGTGTATACATTAAAGTTTGTGAGGACAGTCCGTATCTTCCATTTGAATATCATTGTTGTATGTGAGCTTTTAGAATAAGCATTCTGAACGATGCAAGAAATGACCGGTGGAAACAGTAAGGGGGACCGGAAGAATAAGTCGAGCAATGTATGGAGAAGTCATCAGATTGACTATGTCTATCGGGTAGACAAAGGTGCTTTGAACCGATAACATTAATCTTGCCGATCGTGTTTGTGTCGAGGTGACAAATGGTAATGTCTTACCAAAGATGAAGCATTATGTTGAGTTATCGGTAAGAGTTATATTGTCAGAAGGTGGGCGAAGAGTCCCACTGATGATCTTAGTCACATCGACAAAGGTAAAGCAGAGGATGTGCATCGGTGTAAAGTTTGATATCGGATGATGAGGATTAAGTTACGCCGATAGTCTAAGTCAGACCGACGAAAGAGAAGCGAAGTATATCGGTGTGAGAATTACGATCGGGAGAGAAGACGAATGTCAGAGCGATAAACATTGTCTGGCCGACGGAAGTCATCGGCGAGAGAAGACTTATCGGCGAAGGAATTTATGAAGTGGCCGATTATTTATGTCAAGCCGATCGGGGTGAGATTTGAAAAGTGTTGCCGATGGAGAAGTGGGAGTTAGACACTCATCGGTGTGACCGATAGCGTCGGCAGAAGATTCAAGGAGCCCGCTGATAGAATAGTGTCTTACCGATAGGCAAGAGGGGGATTGCTTCGGTGAGAAAGTAAAAGGTCTTGCCGATGGTGCTATGGTATTAAACATATCGGTAAGAGATATGTATCGGCGAAGGAGTGTTTTAGCTTAACCGATGGTGTATAGTCTTGCCGATAGGCAAGAATAGGTATATTTCGGTGTGACATTTAAATTGTCTTGCCGATATACACTGTAAAGGTCATTTTGTGGACTTTCAAGGATTCTTCAACCTGTTTTATATGTTCAACTGGGAACCCCTCTGCATCAAGTTCATACATGCTTCTTGTACAAAGTTAGTTTAACCACATATGAAGTAGAAACTTGATTTCAAATATTTCAAAGTGCAAACACACACAAAGTGAATGTCAACATTAAAATACAATCTTCACACAAATTTAGTTCATTCACTTCACACATAGTTTGTTCAAACACACACTTCGTGCATATACAAAGAAAACTATAAAGTTCAAACATGCCAAAGTTCAAACAAGCACATAAAAGTGAATGCCAATGTTAGTACACTCTTCATACAAAGTGAATGTGAAATTTCACACACACAAAGTGAATTCCAAAGTTAAAACACACTCTTCACATAAAGTTAGTTCAATCATTTCACACATAGTTTGTTCAAAAAACACACTTCATACATATATAAGGTAAACAATAAAGTTCAAAGAAGCCTTGCAGTTTAAGCATGCAGTGAATGCCAAGTTAGTACACTCTACATTGAATGTGAAAGTTCACACACACAATAAGAATGAATGCCAAAGCTAATTCAAGTATGAAAGCACACACTCACATAAAATGTATGGAATACACACACATACACATAATAAATTCCAAAGTTCATTTGTACATTCCACACAAAATAATAGCTAAGTTTCACTTGTACACTCCACACAAAAAAGAATGTCAAATCTTTCAATTTCATTCCACACAAGTGAACATCAAAGTTTCTTCATATACTACATGAAAAGTGATAGTTGAAGTTCATTCATAGACCAAAAAATATATGTCAAAGTTCAAGATCACACACACACACAACAAATGCCAAAGTTAGTTCAAACACACATACCACACAAAGTGAACATAAAAATTAATTTTTAAATACACACACAATTTACATTAAGAAAGTGAATATACCAATGTTCAAACATAAACATTCTCATAAAGTTAGTACAAACATGCATGAACACTTAGTTCAAACATGTCAAAGTACAAATAGACACATAAAGTGAATGCCAAAGTTATGAAACATGGTAAAGTCCAAACGCACACACCACACAAAGTGAATGTAAAAATTAAATTTCAGATGCATAATTCACAAAAAAAGAATGTCAAAGTTAAAACACATACTCCACACATAGAAAGTGATCATGAGCCAAATTTCAAGCATGCTTCATGCACAAAGTTAGTTCAACCACATATGAAGTAAAAAATCAATTTCAAATATGTCAAAGTGCAAACATACACAAAGTGAATGCCAACGTTAAAAAACACTCTTCACACAAAGTTATTTCAATAACTTCACACATAGTTTGTTCAAAAAATACTTCATACATATACAAAGTAAACTACAAAGTTCAAACATAGCAAAGTTCAAACAAGCACATAAAGCACAAATGCCAATGTTAGTACACTCTTCACAAAAAGTGAATGTAAAAGTTCACACACAGAAAGTGAATTCTAAAGTTAAAACACACTCTTCACACAAAGTTAGTTCAATCATTTAACACATAGTTTGTTCAAAAACACACACTTCATACACATATAAGGTAAAAACTAAAGTTCAAACATACCAAAATTCAAGCATGCAATGAATGCCAAGTTAGTACACTCTACACAATGAATGTGAAATTTAGTTCAAACACACATACCATGTCATGCCCTAAAATTTACTCAACCTAATCCAAACACAACTACCATTTTTTTTCAACTTGTTATTACTACTAAGGTAATTTAAAGTTTTAGCGTTCATCTAAGATCGATGACACCAATTTTACAATGTCCTCTCATAGCTTAAACTATCCTAGTTTGCATTTTGCCCTAAGTTTTCCATATTTAGATGTACAAAACTTTTCCTAGGTATCCTAGAGCATAGAAATTGGTTACCCTTCTAAGTTTTATTAGTTTACAAACCACTTAACAATTACCAATTTCTCCTTTTCTATCTATATTTGTTTCCCTAGTATAGCTATAGAGAGAAAAATTATTGCTTAATAATAACTTGACTATCAAGAGTTTGAAAATGAAGAGCTACATTTAATATAAATAACCTTACATAAATAATTATGCTTGGAACAAAATTTTAAAGTGAATGAAACTATTTCTTAACTTTACTATTAACATCAATGACACAAGAATCATTTTGATTCTGTCAAGACTCAAAAGATAGATTAGCTTAGTTTCAAGTTCTAAGCTATAATCAACATTCACTTATTGTTTTTTTTTTAGATTTAGATGTAACTACTTGCTACATTTTAATTCATATACTAAACTTTGGTTTCATTGACTTAATGTTCAAACTAAACAAAATTTCCACTTGGTTATACTACTTTTCTTGATTATTTAGGTTTAAATAAGTTAGCTATTACTTTAATGATTTGGTTTTCAATTCTCATCAACTAAGGGATTTCCTCACTCATTTGAAGTTCAAGAAGATCTCCTATATATCTCTATGGAATTTAGCCTATCTACTAGATTCATTCATTGAGATAAACTTTAAGATTAATTACAACTCCAACTTATTATTATTAATGTCAAATTATAACTTTATAATTTATTGGCAATTGATTCACCGCCACTAGACAAGTTTAATGTTTAATGATAATCTGATTCTATGTTTGATTAATGACTAAGTCAAGTTAAAAAATACATGTTTATATATTACATCACAATCTTATGAAATTTGACAATGGTTTTAAATAAGGAAATTTAATTACACTTTCATTAAATTTTAAGTTGATAGATTTATTTCAATTAAGTTTTAACTCCATTTAACTTAATTCTTTTTTCTCAAATCTTAATTTAAATATTCTTAAATAGAAACTATCTTATTTTTAACTCAAAAATAATTCTCTTCTTATTGATTGGCTTTTTTGAATCATACAATCCAATCAATATGATTACACATTTAAATCATTTTTGTCTTTCTTTAACATTTTCTAAATCAAGTGTATAAGAAATGATTACAAGATAATCTATGAAACATGAGGATCCTTGATAACTAAATAATGCAATGATACAATCTTTTCTTCCAAGAAACACATAACTTTCTTTTCTTGCACATACATTTTTTTACTTAAAGATTAACAATTGATCTTTTTTTTTTCTTTTCCCTCAAATGAATAAGTAACAACACAAGTTTTCTACTTTAGCACTTTTCAAATGATCTACAAAATTTGGTACATAAAGTACATCATGAAATAAATATGTCTTTCTTGAAAACAAAACAATATTTCTTTTCTATCCAAGAGACTTGAACAACTCCAAAACATCTTCAACCTCCATCCAAGAACCTGAAAATGAACAAGAGAGGAAAACAACAATATGTAAATAACCTTACATAAATAATTATTCTTGGAACAAAATTTTAAAGTGAATGAAACTATTTCTTAACTTTACTATTAACATCAATGACACAAGAATCATTTTGATTCTATCAAGACTCAAAAGATAGATTAGCTTAGTTTCAAGTTCTAAGCTATAATCAACATTCACTTATTGTTTTTTTTTAAGATTTAGATGTAACTACTTGCTACATTTTAATTCATATACTAAACTTTGGTTTCATTGACTTAATGTTCAAACTAAACAAAATTTCCACTTGGTTATACTACTTTTCTTGATTATTTAGGTTTAAATAAGTTAGCTATTACTTTAATGATTTGGTTTTCAATTCTCATCAACTAAGGGATTTCCTCACTCATTTGAAGTTCAAGAAGATCTCCTATATATCTCTATGGAATTTAGCCTATCTACTAGATTCATTCATTGAGATAAACTTTAAGATTAATTACAACTCCAACTTATTATTATTAATGTCAAATCATAACTTTATAATTTATTGGCAATTGATTCACCGCCACTAGACAAGTTTAATGTTTAATGATAATCTGATTCTATGTTTGATTAATGACTAAGTCAAGTTAAAAAATACATGTTTATATATTACATCACAATCTTATGAAATTTGACAATGGTTTTAAATAAGGAAATTTAATTACACTTTCATTAAATTTTAAGTTGATAGATTTATTTCAATTAAGTTTTAACTCCATTTAACTTAATTCTTTTTTCTCAAATCTTAATTTAAATATTCTTAAATAGAAACTACCTTATTTTTAACTCAAAAATAATTCTCTTCTTATTGATTGGCTTTTTTGAATCATACAATCCAATCAATATGATTACACATTTAAATCATTTTTGTCTTTCTTTAACATTTTCTAAATCAAGTGTATAAGAAATGATTACAAGATAATCTATGAAACATGAGGATCCTTGATAACTAAATAATGCAATGATACAATCTTTTCTTCCAAGAAACACATAACTTTCTTTTCTTGCACATACATTTTTTTACTTAAAGATTAACAATTGTTCTTTTTTTTTTCTTTTCCCTCAAATGAATAAGTAACAACACAAGTTTTCTACTTTAGCACTTTTCAAATGATCTACAAAATTTGGTACATAAAGTACATCATGAAATAAATATGTCTTTCTTGAAAACAAAACAATATTTCTTTTCTGTCCAAGAGACTTGAACAACTCCAAAACATCTTCAACCTCCATCCAAGAACCTGAAAATGAACAAGAGAGGAAAACAACAATATGCCAATGGGCTCTCCACCCATCAATAGGGTTGTATAACAGACCACCCCTAAGCATGGGGTAATCACTTAGCCATATGAAGCCACACAACTCATGCACAAGTACAACAACAATGTTTTACATATACATAAAGCACAACATATTTCTATCGCATTGGTTTAACTCAAGGGAAAACCACTTAGGGGGAGTGGGGGCTCAACCAGACATGGGGAATAAAATATATCATACTCTCCACCCAATCCACACCCTTGTACCTCCCAATAATATATATACATTTCTGAAAAATACAAAGGGATACTCATATCCCATAGATAAAAGGGTACTCATACCCCAGTAATGGCCATTACCTGAATGGAATACTCATATTCCAAAATGAAAAGCTCCAATGTGAGGGAACTACTCCCACTCAAACCCCTATACATGGAGGACCAAGGCTCCTCTATAAAAGAGGGGGTCAACTCCCCTATAAACACATAAAGAACTTCACATAACACAAAGTAAAGTGTAATGCCCCTTGCTTTTGGCTTGTGATAGATGTTATTTTCATATTCCTTATGACAGTTCTGTTATGGTTGATAGTCTTTTATTGCACATTTCAGCTTCGAGACATCAGATTTACATGTTTTGGGTTATGACCTCTTTGATTTGATGGACTATGTTCGATGGATATATTTAGACATTTGTTATGAGTTATGATGACATTATGAGTACTTCAGTTATAATGTGTTGAATATGTTTAGTGATGGATTATTATTTACTTGTTTTATTAGATTCGTAGATATCTGTTTTTAAATGTTATGATTATAATCTTATCCAAGAGCAGGGACGGTGTAGCATTAGTCGTCTCAAGTACCCTACTACATCATGATTCTCTGACTCTCTGTGTGTTGACATATACGTACTCGATCATATTTAATCAGTTGTTTGGATGCAGGCTGTAGGTACCGAACCTCGACTCCACCTGATATAGCAGGATTGAGTGGGTTCTTTCACCAATGGATAATAGTAATGGGAGATAACACGAGGTCTGTTCCACTAGGTCGGTCGTTGTTTCTATTGTGGTCTCGAGTCGTGTTGGGATACTTGGCCCTTGTCTTGTTATGATTGGTTATCTTGTGTCATGATGTTTAGTCAAGTTGTGTTATAATGTTCAAATTATGCTCCTATGTGGTTAGAAGATTCCTTAATGAACTAGTGGTAATTAATAAAGTTCCTATTTGGTTATTAGATAATTAATAAATTAGCTTAAAAGCTTTGGTTGACACCTTGGACAAATTTTATAATAAATGAGAATTATAATTTGCTGCCCAAAAGTATGTATGGCATAGATTGGATTTACGGGTTCTTAGTGATTTTTGGTAGGGAATTTTTTTTGGGATTGCAAAATTCAGTACTGTGTGATATCATTTTCAAAATGGAGGAATTTGGGGACCTTTTTGAGATAATTAATCCTTGCATCTCACGAGAGAGTGGGATGTTGGGAAGAGAAAAGCATGGCTTCTGCATTGTTCGAGAAGTTGAACCCTTGTTTTGAGAAAGTGGGTTATTGGAAGAAGAGGCAGGCCTTCTGCATTTATTGGAAGGTTTGAATCCTTGTTTGGGGGAGAGGAGAACAGAGAAAATTGAAAGAGGAGAATAGAGAAAATTGAAAGAGGAGAACAGAGAAAATTGAAAGAGGAGAACAGAGAAAATTGAAGGAGGGACTGAAAATTTAGGTATGTGAAATATCTCTCTCTGGAAAAATTGCATTCATTATAGCTTGTAAGTTAAATTGTACTATAGCATGTGCTATGTATGATCTAGTTCTCCTGGTTGTGAAACTTGTGAGTAATTTGGAAATTTATTTGCCTCGTGTACCCTGTGTGTGGTTGAATGCTACCCTGCCCCTGTAGATTGCTCCAAGAAGGATTCTTCTGGTTGAACCCTGTTTTAAACCCTTTGAAAACTGGTAGCCTTCATCTATAAGTCCGCATTGTGATCTTAATCCCGTGCAATGCATGGTTCTATGGTAAGCTTTCATTGTATGCCCTTGATTCTTGTAATTTATCTCACATATACATATCTCCCTGATAACAGTGGATTGGCAGTGAGAGTGTATTGACCCTGGCATCTAACTCCCATGCAACCTGCTAGTGTGTGCAACCAATTATTTGGTCTTACTTGATTCATATTCTTTGGATCTTGGATGCCATGCCTTTCTCTCTATAACCTTGATGAAAATCCGGTATCTGCAACACTAACCTGCAAACAAGAACGTGCCCTGCATCTTGACTAGGTTTTCAGTCAATCCTGTGAAGTCTCCTTCATAACTCCTTACCTGCATTCTATGAGAAGATGTCTCTCTGAGTGACTCTATCATGCAGCTCGCATACCTTACCTTTGCCTCCACGTTCTATCTTCTGGACCGTGCCTCATTTCTATACCGCCACTGTATGCAAGCAGGAAGAACTCCATTGAAAGTTATGGAGTCTGAGAAACCTATACTTTTGATGCAGCTATATATATTTTCTTTTGCCTATCCTGTGATCAACTCACCTTGAGATGCATATTCGGAGGCCTCATTCCTATCACTTTGCACCCTCTTTTTTTTATTATTCTGCACTTCGCAAGAAATTGTGGTTATCTCAAGCATTAGTTTTTCTTTATTTTGATGCACCCATCCCACATCAGATGCACTCATCCCACATCAGATGCACTCATCCCACATTAGATGCACCCATCCCACCTTGGAGTATATCGTGACTTTGCATTTTATGTAATCCATTCGCATGCAACCCCGCTGTAGTAAGATTTCAAACTGGGAAGTTGCCTGCATATGAGAAGCAAATAAGGTTCATGTTAGGAACAATTCTAGTTAAAATCCATCCTGCACCGATTCGTAAAGGTTGATTGCTTGCTGACAGCTGTTACGACCCTTGGTAATGGTAGCATTTGTCGTCCTTTCCCCAGATCTAACTGTAGCTATCCGTCAGGGTAGAAGGTCGATCACCCTTGCTATTTGCACCATTGCTTGTGTGTCCGAGCCATTCTCCTATGGGAATTTCTGCCACCATGATTTTTTCGCCATTAACAGTTCATGTGAATTATTAGACTCCTACCAATGTTTCTGCTTGTGCTTAAATTGCAATCGATACCTTTTGATGCTGAGTGCTTCCGGCGTTTGAAAGGTTCCTATGACAATCAATTGCTGGTCCTTACCTTCAGCTTGCTGCCATCTACATGCATGATTGAGGAAATCCAATGTAATCATTACTTTAGAACTTATTGTCATTATCCTTTCTACGGTAGACTCTTCAACGTTTCATCGTGCATCATTAGAATACATCACCTGCTCAACCAAACTTATGGTCTGCTTGATAATGGTTCGATATGCTCTCCTTATGGAAGTCTTAGTTGAAGGGCATGGAATTGGAAGTTTCCATCTTAAAACTATCCCACTTAATAGAATTGGCCTGGTGGCTGGGGTCAACTGGCAGAATTATATAGCTTTCCTTATTTTTAATACTTCATTTTTCTTGTAAATTCTTAGTCAAACTCCAAGTTTAATCCTTAGTTGTGTTCGGTCCTATGGGGTGCATTTTGAAATTGCCGTAGTTTTGTTTTAGTTTATTGTTCTAATGCTGTCGCTGTTAATTAGACTCTGCAGTCGTAAAAAGGGCATAGGATATAGACGTTGGTATGACATTACTTTGTAGGTCGGGTGGCGAAGCCATGGAATGGCCGACAACAGTACATCATTAGGAAATTGCTTATGTATGGTTGTTCATGTGTTAGTTGACAATCCTTACCTTAGCAAGAATTTAACGATTATAATGTTTCTGACTCGCATTGATATTTGGTAAGTGTTAAGGGAAAGTCTATGCATTCAGGGTGATTTATGTTTATTGCTTGATAGGAGAAAACAGTGTACTCATTAATGATTTGTAGTTAAAATAACATATATTGAATCTTTCCGATATTTAAGTTAATGAATATTTTGTCCAATAGGATTTATATTATTTTGGTATGTGAGTTTGGATATTGTTTTTTTTTTAATTTAGGTGTGTATATAAAGGAAATGTGTTGGGGGAATTTTAGGTGTTAAACTATTACTTTTCGTTGATTTCGATTGAGCTAAGATAACCGTAATTAGGAATCTCCGTCTATTATTTCTTTATTCCTTGAGAATTAAAGTTACAATTGAAATATATCGGTTATCTTATAGAGAACTATTAAGGTGTGATTTATATTGTAACACATTAGATAGTTAAAATTCGTATGGAAAGTATTATTATTGTGTGTGAAGGTTGTTAGAAGTTATAGATTGAAGTTGTCATCCTAGTGACTCATGTTGTAGTTTGAATCATAGGTGCTAAGTCGCTTTGTGATGAAATTTTTAATTGTTTATTGGAAGATGGTATTTTATGTCCTTAAGAAATATATATTGTGTTTTTAAATTGTTTATTAGAATTTGAGTTAGTTAGATGATTAAGGAAGGAGTATATTTGTGTTCGAAGATATTTCTTTTATGTCAATTGTAAATCTTTTTTTTATGGATGTTGGCAGTAGGTAAAGGTAATAGTATTTATGCTCTTGGAGAGACTTATATATTTATAGTTGTTTGTTTGAAATTGTAGTTGGCAAGATGTTGATGGTAACCATGCTATTAGGGAAAATGTATTTACTCATAGTGTGGCTTTTAAGAAATTGTAAATGGGTAGAATGTTATATGATGTTGACAAGAAAGCTTGCATACATTTGTTCACGTAGAATGATAAGGGGTAATGTGTTAAGATAAAATGTAGGATTCTTGTAATTTGTTGAAGTTGATAATGTTTTTAAGTGAAGTATGCTTATAGTTTAATCATAGAGGCCTTAGGATTAACCTTATCTTTGTATTTAGAAATTGGTTCATATAGCTAGAAATAGAATGATTACATTAAGTTCATAGGGTAATTAAATGTCTTATGTTCATTTATCTTTCTGATTTGAGTTAATTGCTTGTAATGGATCTTGTGTTCACCATGGGTGGAGTTTGTGACTATTGTTGGATTGTTGTGAAGTAGGATCTTGTGAGATGTCGTGACCACTTGTTGTCAATATGAAAGCATTGATCTCGTCAGATAGTGGTCACCTTTTTTATTGTTTTGTACCTTACTCTAGAGGTGTAGCTTTGGTTTTGGTTCATATTATGGCATGTCAATGTTTTGGCTTTACTGAATTCTTAGGTCTTGCAATGAATGGGAAATGATCTCTTGGTTGTAGTACTTGGTCCTTGATGGTTATGCTTTATTTTGAGAGAATTATGGATTTCTTGTTATGGCCTAGTGGATGGCATATGTTATGCCCAGATCTGATTGGCGACCCTTACCTTATGTTGTAGTATGTATGTTTGACCCGAGAACGCTAAGGGAGTGGCTTTCATGGTGGGGCCAGTGCCTAGTGAGAGGCTGCCTGGGTAACCCCATGAAAGTTGTAGCATGTGGAAAACTTAATAACTTAATCAAGAGGGTTGGGGTAATAAAACACTTAACAAGCTAAGTAAGAGACCTCACCCATGCCTTGAGTGCTCGTAAAGGCTAAGGATGGGGTGAGAAAGCCTAGTTGGCAAGGCCGACCTCCTTGTCTCCATGAGAGGACCTGTCGGCTCCGCATGTGTCACCCTACGGGGCCGGTGCCTAGAGAGAGGCTGCTAGGGTAACCATAGATGGGGGCCGGCTTCTGGTGATAGATAGCCTGGGTAACCCATGCTAGGACCATGCGATGACACTCCCCTTATGTAGTTTAGTTGTTCTTTTTTTGTTGTGCCTCTGGAGTGGTGCCTTGACTTGTGCTGTTATGTTGACATGGTCAGTTGTGTCAAGTCAGTTGTTGTTCATTTATTTTGGATGTTGTTTCTTGTCTTAGTGGAATCCTTGTCATTATCTCCTAACTCGGAGGGGTGGACCTCAGGGTTCCACATGGTTGGGAGGAAAGAGCTATCCATTGGTCCATTTTTTGGAGATACAGTTTGAGATTCTGCGCAGAGGTGTTCCAATTCCAGTTTGCCTCCTACTTTCGGTGGTGTTGTGTACCTTCTTATGTATTCTTTTGTAAACCGACATGATCAGTCTTATGATCTTGTAATCATGTAATCTTGTACTGAGACTCTGTAATTAATCTATTCTGCTTCAGTAAAAGTTATTTGTATCTATTTTAGTAGTGTAATGGTTATTGCTTCTGTAGTTTTATTTTTTGTCAATAATGCAGTTATGTTGCCCTAGAGTTGTTAGAAGAGTAATTTCATTTTTTTTTACGGTGTACTATGATATGTTTGGTTACTACCTTGCTCTATCTTGCTTTCAAAAAAAATTATTTCTGTAACTTTTGCACTTATAGTCTAGCACTCTAGGGTTACATGATGGGGCATTACACTTGGTATCAGAGCCAAGTTTAAACACTGGGTACCCTAGTTATATTTGAGCCCATTATGTAACCTAGTGCTTAAACTCTGAAGAATAAAATTATTCTGGTTGTGACCCTTTCTGAATGTAACAATTTGCCTTTGGTGTTGCAGGTGGATGCCTAGATGTAGGGGCCGAGGTCAGGGCAGAGGTAGGGGTTGTGGGAGAGGTGGTGGCAGCACACCTCCTCCCAGTTCTACTCATGCGAGTGGCCATGAAGGCGGGGGTCAAAACATGGATGGTCAGGGTCAACCTGATGGAGCCCAGTTGAGACAGATCCTTGAGGAGGCCCTTGCCCGTTTGGGCCCTAGACAGGTGGGTGAACAGCCAGAGGAGGTCAGGCGGTAGATCGGCTAGGGCCTAGAGAGAGAGAGAGGTCTCCCAGGCGTAGGGAGTTGACAGCTGAACATGAGGCCACACTAGCCAGCCATATGAGGGATTTACTGAGAGCACGCCCACCCATCTTTGATGGAACAAGTAGAGGACTTGAGGCAGAGACCTGGTTATTAGACTTAG
This sequence comes from Cunninghamia lanceolata, assembly GCA_027924645.1. Lineage (NCBI taxonomy): Eukaryota > Viridiplantae > Streptophyta > Pinopsida > Cupressales > Cupressaceae > Cunninghamia > Cunninghamia lanceolata. The sequence continues at coordinate 2,182,356 of BSBN01000070.1, forward strand.
GCAGGTGTTTCGCCATGCATCCGTATGGCAGCAATACAAAGGCCAGGTGTGCTATTTTGCATCTCTGAGGGTTTGCTTCGACTTGGTGGGGGCTAGAGGAGCAGAAGCTGCATTTAGACATTAGCACTGTGTCTTGGGAGTTGTTTGTAGAGAGATTCAGAGGTTGTTTTCTTCCTGACCATTGGAGATAGCGTCGAGTAGACGAGTTTCATGAGCTAAGGCAGTTGGCCATGACAGTTGAGCAGTATGAGCACAGATTTTATGAGCTCAAACAGTATGCAGGCATTGGGGATGATGAGTCTATGTTGGTGCAGCACTTCATTAGGGGTTTGAATGCCCGGATTAGTGGAGGGGTTCGTGTATTCGAACCTAAGACTATGGAGGTTGCCGTGGAGAAAGACCGGCTAGTGGAGGAGAATTTGGCTATGGCCCTCGGTGGGCATACAGATGTGTACATTGGTAGTGCACCTTCTTCTAGATATGGTTCTCGGGGTGGTCACACTCAAGCATCGGGTTCTCTTGTACCCTCAAAGGGTGGTTCGCAGTAGCAGTATTTGCAGTCCAAACCGAAGAATTCTCAGCATCCGTAAGGTAATAGATTTCAAAATAAGAAAGACCGGTCTTGGTAGCGTAATAAGCACAATCATTTTGATCAGCTAGCTCAGAGTACGTAGCCTACAGTGAGCAGGGGTAGTTTCCAGCAGTCTAGCACTTTCTAGGGTGATAGAGGTTTTGGTAGAGGCACCGGGTGCTTCTCTTGTGGCCAGCAGGGCCATATTGCTAGGCAGTGCCCGCAGAAGGGTGCATCAGGATTTGGACATCGACCGGCGGCATCTGAGCCAATAGTTGGTGATGCAGGTAGGTCACACTGAGTCTTTGCAGTGGTGGATGAGTGACAGGTAGAGCATCAGGGCACTGTGGTGGAGACTTCTGGTCGCATGTGAGGTATTGATTTTTCTATTCTATTTGATTCCGGTGCATCTGATTCATTTATATCTCCTTCCCTTGTGGAGCGTTGTGGCTTAGTGGCAACAAAGCAAGATGATAGGTGGTAGGTTGAGTTAGCTTCTGGGGCTAAGAGTGTAGTTGAGTCTCTAGTTTTAGGGTGTAACTTGATGATTGGCTCTCTATCTACTTCTATGGACCTTCGCATTTTACCCCTGGGTTCATATGACATAGTTTTGGGGATGGATTGGTTGGAGGGCCATCAGGCAGTAATAGATTATCGGCACAAGTTGATAAGATGTGTTGATGATTCAGGAGCTATGGTTGAGGTTGTAGGAGTTCAGAGACCTATTTCCCTACGTACGATCTCTGCTATGCAACTCAAGATATGCATGTGTCAGGGATGTCAGCTTTTTAAAGTGACTGTTAGTGATTTGGAGATGGAGGAGAGTCAAGAGGCATCTCTTGACAATCACCCACTATTGAGGGAGTATGCGGATGTTTTTCCTTCTGATATCCCAGGGATGCCACCTGAGCGTGACGTCGATTTCAGGATTGATCTAATTCCCGGTGCCGAGCCCATCTCACAAGCTCCATACAGGATGACCACTCAGGAGCTCAAGGAGCTCTGACTGCAGTTGGAGGAGCTATTAGCCAAGGGGTTCATATGACCTAGTGTCTCTCCTTGGGAAGCACCCGTGATCTTTGTGAAGAAGAAGGATGGATCTCTATGGCTATGTATCGACTATAGGCAGCTCAATAAGGTAACAGTGAGAAATAGGTACCCCTTGCCTCGGATCAATGATTTGTTTGATCAGATCAAAGGAGATAAGGTATTCTCTAAAATTGACCTTAAGTCGGGGTATCACCAGTTGCGGATTTTTGAGGCAGATATTCACAAAATAGCATTTCGTACCCGTTATGGACACTATGAGTTCATAGTGGTACCATTCGGGTTGACGAATGCACCTTCGATTTTCATGAGCTTAATGAATGGTGTGTTTCACACTTATCTTGACTGATTTGTCCTCATATTTCTTGATGATATATTGATCTATTCGAGGACTATGGAGGAACATGAGGAGCATTTGCGTCAGGTGTTGTAGTGTCTGAGAGAAAATCAACTTTATGCTAATTTGTCAAAATGTGAGTTCTTCCAGACAGAGGTTAAGTATTTGGGTCATGTCATCTCTGGAGAGGGTATTGCGGTGGATCCCTTGAAGATCCAAGCTATTATGGACTGCCTTGCACCCACTAATGTTTCTGAGGTCCGTAGTTTTATGGGGTTGGCAGGTTACTATCGTCGCTTCGTCATGGTTTTTTCAAGAATTGCTCACCCCATTACTTCTCTTCAGAGGAAAGAGAAGAAGTTTGTTTGGTCAGAGCAGTGTCAGAAAGCCTTCCAGACTCTTAAGGAATAGTTGACCAGTGCACCCATATTAGTGGTTCTTGATCCGAATAGGGACTTTGTTGTTTGTACCGATGCTTCCTTGGAGGGTTTGAGAGCAGTTCTGATGTAGGATGGTCGCGTGATCACCTATGAGTCTCGCAAACTCAAGGATCACGAATTGAACTATCCCACTCATGACCTGGAGCTAGTAGCAGTGGTGCATGCCTTGGTGAGATGGAGGCATTTTCTATTAGGGCATTGGTTTGAGCTACACAGTGATCATCGTAGTTTGCAGTATATTTTCACGCAGCCAAACCTGAATGCAAGGCAAAGGCATTGGATGGAGTTCCTATGCGAGTATGACTTTGAGGTCAGATATATTCAGGGCAAGGAGAATGTGGTAGCAGATGCTCTTAGTCGTTGGAGGCATGAGATCTTAATAGTTTCTCTTACAGTTGATTTGAGAGGTCAGATTCTTGCTACGCTTCCCACTGACAGTTGGTGCCAGGAGGTGAGATCCGAGATTGAGTCTGGTAGGCCTTTAGAAGGTAGGTTCTCTAGTTACTCCTTTGAGTCAGATGGTCTTTTGCAACATTTGGGTCAAATCTGTGTTCCTAATTCTGGGGTCTTCACACCCTAGTTTTGTCTGAGGCACATCGGGCACCCTTCTGCTCATCTGGGTGTCAAGAAGATGTATGCAAATCTGCGTCAACTGTACTTTTGGAGTGGTATGAAGCAGGATATTGCTATTTTTTGTCGAGATGTCTTGAGTGTCTGTGGGTGAAGGCGGAGCACCAGCCCCCCGCAGGACTTTTGTAGCCTCATTTGATTCCTGAGTGGAAGTGGGATATCATTTCAATAGACTTCATTGTTGGTTTGCCGATGTCCTCTCAACGACACGATGCTATTATGGTCACTATGGATAGGTTGACAAAGGTATCCCACTTTTCTCTTGTCCGTGCTTCGTACAATGCCTCTATGGTGGCTAGAGTGTTCATGGAGGACATCGTTAGACTTCATGGGATTCCTCGTAGGATCATCTCTGAATGGGATCCAGTGTTCACTTCCGCCCTTTGGACTTCCTTGCAGCATGCCTTGGGGACATAGCTGAACTTTAGTTCAGCTTATCATCTTGAGACTGATGGTCAGACTGAGAGGGTTAATCAGGTTCTCGAGGATATGTTGAGGATGTATGTTATGGATCGGCAGAGCCATTGGGAGGACTACCTTTACCTAGTGGAGTTTGCCTATAATAATGGTTATCATAGTTCTATTGGCATGTCTCCATTTCAGGCCTTGTATGGTTGTCCTTACAGGACCCCTTTGATTTGGGATCGTTTGGAGGATAGAGTTCTTCTAGATCTGGATATGCTTAGAGATATGGAGCAGCAGGTTGAGAGGATTAAAGAGCATTTGGTTGCAGCTCAGGACAGGCAGAAGAAGTATGCAAATGCTCATAGGATCGATCGTCAGTTCTCTGTTGGGGATAGAGTGTTCTTGCGTGTATGACTGTGAAAGAGTCTAATCCGCTATGGAAAAGGCTCTAAGCTAGCACCGCGCTTTGTTGGACCGTTTGAGGTGTTGGAGAGGATCGGTCCAATTGCTTATCGTCTTGCTTTACCACCTAGCCTTTCACGCATCCATGATGTGTTTCATGTTTCTGTACTTAGACCTTACTATCCAAATATTGCTCATATTCTTGATTGGACTGCTCTACAGGTAGAGGACGGGCAGCTGGCTTTGGAGCCCGTAGGCATTCTTCAGCTCAGGAGACTCGCTCTCAGGGGTAGAGACGTGGAGCAAGTTAGGGTCAAGTGGGATCCTAATGATGAGACATCTGCTACCTGGGAGGATGCTTCTAGGATGAGGGAGTTATATCCTTACTTATTTGCGGGCTTCCAGGAGTAAGCCTGGTTATAGGGGGGAGGATGTAATGCCCCTCGCTTTTGGCTTGTGATAGATGTTATTTTCATATTCCTTATGATAGTTCTGTTATGGTTGATAGTCTTTTATTGCACATTTCAGCTTCGAGACATCGGATTTACATGTTTTGGGTTATGAACTCTTTGATTTGATGGACTATGTTCGATGGATATATTTAGACATTTGTTATGAGTTATGATGACATTATGAGTATTTCAGTTATAATGTGTTGAATATGTTTAGTGATGGATTATTATTTACATGTTTTTATTAGATTCGTAGATATCTGTTTTCAAATGTTATGATTATAATCTTATCCAAGAGCAAGGACGGTGTAGCATTACTCGTCTCGAGTACCCTACTACACCACGATTCTCTGACTCTCTGTGTGTTGACATATATGTACTCGATCGTATTTAATCAGTTGTTTGGATGCAGGCTATAGGTACCAAACCTCGACTCCACCTGATATAGCAGGTTTGAGTGGGTTCTTTCACCAATGGATAATAGTAATGGGAGATAACACGAGGTCTGTTCCACTAGGTCGATCATTGTTTTTGTTGTGGTCTCAAGTCGTGTTGGGATACTTGGCCCTTGTCTTGTTATGATTGGTTATCTTGTGTCATGATGTTTAGTCAAGTTGTTTTATAATGTTCAAATTATGCTCCTGTGTGGTTAGAAGATTCCTTAATGAACTAGTGGTAATTAATAAAGCTCCTATTTTGTTATTAGATAATTAATAAATTAGCTTAAAAGCTTTGGTTGACACCTTGGACAAATTTTATAATAAATGAGAATTATAATCTACTGTCCAAAAGTATGTATGCATAGATTGGATTTACGGGTTCTTAGTGATTTTTGGTAGGGAATATTTTTTTGGGATTGCAAAATTCACTGCCGTGTGATATCATTTTCAAAATGGAGGAATTGGGGACCCTTTTGAGATAATTAATCTTTGCATCTCACGAGAGAGTGGGATGTTGGGAAGAGAAAAGCATGGCTTTTGCATTGTTTGAGAAGTTGAACCCTTGTTTTGAGAAAGTGGGTTATTGGAAGAAGAGGCAGGCCTTCTGCATTTATTGGAAGGTTTGAATCCTTGTTTGGGGGAGAGGAGAACAGAGAAAATTGAAAGAGGAGAATAGAGAAAATTGAAAGAGGAGAACAAAGAAAATTGAAAGAGGAGAACAGAGAAAATTGGAGGGACTGAAAATTCAGGTATGTGAAATATCTCTCTCTGGAAAAATTGCATTCATTATAGATTGTATATTTAAATTGTACTACAACATGTGCTATGTGTGATCTAGTTCTCCTAGTTGTGAAACTTGTGAGTAATTTGGAAATTTATTTGCCTCATGTACCCTGTGTGTGGTTGAATGCTACCCTGCCCTTGTAGATTGCTCCAAGAAGGATTCTTCTGGTTGAACCCTGTTTTAAACCCTTTGAAAACTATTAACCTTCATTTGTAAGTCCGCATTGTGATCTTAATCCCTTGCAATGCATGGTTCTATGGTAAGCTTTCATCGTATGCCCTTGATTCTTGCAATTTATCTCACATATACATATCTCCCTGATAATAGTGGATTGGCAGTGAGAGTGTATTGACCCTGGCATCTAACTCCCATGCAACCTGCTAGTGTGTGCAACCAATTATTTGGTCTTACTTGATTCATATTCTTTGGATCTTGGATGCCTTGCCTTTCTCTCTATAACCTTGATGAAAATCCGGTATCTGCAACACTAACCTGCAAACAAGAACGTGCCCTGCATCTTGACTGGGTTTTCAGTCAATCCTGTGAAGTCTCCTTCATAACTCCTTCTTACCTGCATTCTATGAGAAGATGTCTCCCTGAGTGACTCTATCATGCAGCTCACATACCTTGTCTTTGCCTCCACGTTCTGTCTTCTGGACTATGCCTCATTTCTATACCGCCACTGTGTGCAAGCAGGAAGAACTCCATTGAAAGTTATGGAGTCTGAGAAACCTATACTTTTGATGCAGCTATATATATTTTCTTTTGCCTATCCTATGATCAACTCACCTTGAGATGCATATTCGGAGGCCTCATTCCTATCACTTCGCACCCTATTTTTTTATTATTCTGCACTTCGTAAGAAATTGTGGTTATCTCAAGCACCGATTTTTCTTTGTTTTGATGCACCCATCCCACATCAGATGCGCTCATCCCAGATCAGATGTGCTCATCCCACATTAGATGCGCCCATCCCACCTTGGAGTATATCGCAACTTTGCATTTTATGTAATCCATTCCCATGTAACCCCGCTGTAGTAAGATTTCAAATTGGGAAGTTGCTTGCATATGAGAAGCAAATAAGGTTCATGTTAGGAATAATTCTAGTTAAAATCCATCCTGCACTGATTCCTAAAGGTTGATTGCTTGCTGACAGCTGTTACGACCCTTGGTAATGGTAGCATTTGTCGTCCTTTCCCTAGATCTAACTGTAGCTGTCCGTCAGGGTAGAAGGTCGATCACCCTTGCTATTCACACCATTGCTTGTGTGTCCGAGCCATTCTCCTATGGGAATTTCTACCACCATGATTTTTTTGCCATTAACAGTTCATGCGAATTATTAGACTCCTACCAATGTTTCTGCTTGTGCTTAAATTGCAATCGATACCTTTTGATGCTGAGTGCTTCCGGTGTTTGAAAGGTTCCTATGATAGTCGATTATTGGTCCTTACCTTTAGCTTGCCACCATCTACATGCATGATTGAGGAAATCCACTATAATCATTACTTCAGAACTTATTGTCATTATCCTTTCTGCGGTAGACTCTTCAACGTTTCGCCGTGCATCATTAGAATACATCGCCTTCTCAGCCAAACTTATGGTCTGCTTGATAATGGTTTGATATGCTCTCCTTATGGAAGTCTTAGTTAAAGGGCATGGAATAGGAAGTTTCCATCTTAAAACTATCCCACTTAATAGAATTGGCCTGGTGGCTGGGGTCGACTGGCAGAATTATATAGCTTTCCTTATTTTTAATCCTTCATTTTTTTTGTAAATTCTCAGTCAAACTCCAAGTTTAATCCTTAGTTATGTTCGGTCCTATGGGGTGCATTTCAAAATTGCCATAGTTTTGTTTTGGTTTATTGTTCTAATGTTGTCGCCATTAATTAGACTCTGCAGTCGTAAAAAGGGCATAGGATATAGACGTCGATATGACATTACTTTGTAGGTCGGGTGGCGAAGCCATGGAATGGCTGACAGTAGTACATCATTAGGAAATTGCTTATGTATGGTTGTTCATGTGTTAGTCGACAATCCTTACCTTAGCAAGAATTTAACGATTATAATGTTTCTGACTCGCATTGATATTTGGTAAGTGTTAAGGGAAAGTCTATGCATTCAAGGTGATTTATGTTTATTGCTTGATAGGAGAAAACAGTGTACTCATTAATGATTCATAGTTAAAATAACATATATTGAATCTTTCCAATATTTAAGTTAATGAATATTTTGTCCAATACGATTTATATTATTTTGGTATGTGAGTTTGGATATTGTTTTTTTTTTAATTTAGATGTGTATATAAAGGAAATGTGTTGGGGGAATTTTAGGTGTTAATCTATTGCTTTTCATTGATTTCGATTGAGCTAAGATAACCGTAATTAGGAATCTCCGTCTATTATTTCTTTATTCCTTGAGAATTAAAGTTACAATTGAAATATATCGGTTATCTTATAGAGAACTATTAAGGTGTGATTTATATTGTAACACATTAGATAGTTAAAATTTGTATGGAAAGTATTATTATCGTGTGTGAAGGTTGTTAGAAGTTGTAGATTGAAGTTGTCATCCTAGTGACTCATGTTGTAGTTTGAATCATAGGTGCTAAGTCGCTTTGTGATGAAATTTTTAATTGTTTATTGGAAGATGGTATTTTATGTCCTTAAGAAATATATATTGTGTTTTTAAATTGTTTATTAGAATTTGAGTTAGTTAGATGATTAAGGAAGGAGTATATTTGTGTTCGAAGATATTTCTTTTATGTCAATGGTAAATCTTTTTTTTATGGATGTTGGCAGTAGGTAAAGGTAATAGTATTTATGCTCTTGGAGAGACTTATATATTTATAGTTGTTTGTTTGAAATTGTAGTTGGGGAGATGTTGATGGTAACCATGCTATTAGGGAAAATGTATTTACTCATAGTGTGGCTTTTAAGAAATTGTAAATGGGTAGAATGTTATATGATGTTGACAAGAAAGCTTGCATACATTTGTTCACGTAGAACGATAAGGGGTAATGTGTTAAGATAAAATGTAGGATTCTTGTAATTTGTTGAAGTTGATAATGTTTTTAAGTGAAGTATGCTTATAGTTTAATCATAGAGGCCTTAGGATTAACCTTATCTTTGTATTTAGAAATTGGTTCATATAGCTAGAAATAGAATGATTACATTAAGTTCACAGGGTTATTAAATGTCTTATGTTCATTTATCTTTCCGATTTGAGTTAATTGCTTGTAATGGATCTTGTGTTCACCATGGGTGGAGTTTGTGACTATTGTTGGATTGTTGTGACATAGGATCTTGTGAGATGTCGTGACCACTTGTTGTCAATATGAAAGCATTGATCTCGTCAGATAGTGGTCACCTTTTTTATTATTTTGTACCTTACTCTAGAGTTGCAGCTTTGGTTTTGGTTCATATTATGGCATGTCAATGTTTTGGCTTTACTAAATTCTCGGGTCTTGCAATGAATGGGAAAAGATCTCTTGGTTATAGTACTTGGTCCTTGATGGTTATGCTTTATTTTGAGAGAATTATGGATTTCCTGTTATGGCCTAGTGGATGGCATATGTTATGCCCAGATCTGATTGGCGACCCTTACCTTATGTTGTAGTATGTATGTTTGACCCGAGAATGGTAAGGGAGTGGCTTTCATGGTGGGGCTGGTGCCTAGTGAGAGGCTGCCTGGGTAACCCCATGAAAGTTGTAGCATGTGGAAAACTTAATAACTTAATCAAGAGGGTTGGGGTAATAAAACACTTAACAAGCTAAGTAAGAGACCTCACCCATGCCTTGAGTGCTCGTAAAGGCTAAGGATGGGGTGAGAAGGCCTGGTTGGCAAGGCCGACCTCCTTGTCTCCATGAGAGGACCTGTCGGCTCCGCATGTGTCACCCTATGGGGCCGATGCCTAGAGAGAGGCTGCCAGGGTAACCATAGATGGGGGCTGGCTTCTGGTGATAGATAGCCTGGGTAACCAATGCTAGGACCATTCGATGGCACTCCCCTTATGCAGTTTAGTTGTTCTTTTTTTTGTTGTGCCTCTGGAGTGGTGCCTTGACTTGTGCTGTTATGTTGACATGGTCATTTGTGTCAAGTCAGTTGTTGTTCATTTATTTCGGATGTTTTTTCTTGGCTTAGTGGAATCCTCATCGTTATCTCCTAGCTCGGAGGGGTGGACCTCAGGGTTTCACATGGTTGGGAGGAAAGAGCTATCCATTGGTCCATTTTTTGGAGATACAGTTCGAGATTCTGCGCAGAGGTGTTCCAATTCCAGTTTGCCTCCTACTTTTAGTGGTGTTGTGTACCTTCTTATGTATTCTTTTGTAAATTGACATGATCGGTCTTATGATCTTGTAATCATGTAATCCTGTACTAAGACTTTGTAATTAATCTATTCTGCTTCAGTAAAAGTTATTTGTATCTATTTTAGCAGTGTAATGGTTATTGCTTCTGTAGTTTTATTTTCTATCAATAATGCAGTTATGTTGCCCTAGATTTGTTAGAAGAGTAATTTCATTTTTTTTTATGGTGTAATATGATATGTTTGGTTACTACCTTGCTCTATCTTGCTTTCAAAAAAAATTATTTCTATAACTTTTGCTCTTATAGTCTAGCACTCTAGGGTTACATGATGGGGCATTACATAAAGCATGTATTCACAAACCCCAACAAAATCCTTAAATAAAAATTGTTCTTTCTTGTCATTTTCAATGCAAGATGACATATGGCATGAGGTACAACAAATTAAAATCAAATTTAAGAATGTAAATGATAGCAGCAAATCTGAAACAAGATATTAAATGTGAATCCTAAATTTTAATAGTAACTATGTCTTCTAAAAAAGTACAAATTTTCTTTTTCTTTTCTATAAAATATAGCAATGAAGATATTTTAAATGCATCATATATAAAAATTAAATGACTAATTGTTGTTGTTCAAATCAGATCTAATGTAAAATTTAGAAATATAATTCATGCTATGATGATCTAGGTTTATGACATGCAAATAAGGCAACAAATATGCTTCTTTCAAGATTTACAATGAAATGTTTGTTTTTCCAATTTCACAAGCAACAAACCCTTAGAAAAACAACATTTACATTTAATAAATAAAGAAAACATATAATATTTAGGACATACAATATTTACATTTAACCAATAAAGAGAAACATATAATATTTACATTTAATCAATAAAGAAAAACATATAAAATTTACATTTAATCAATAAAGAAAAACATATCATTTATATTTAATCAATAAAGAAAAACATGATACCTCAATCACAATATCCCACTAATGGTAGAATCCTTGAATGAAAATCATAAAATGAGTAAGTCACCCGCACTCCATGAAGAATTTTTAAAAAGGAGTAACTTCCTACCCAAAACTAACTCAACCACCGAACTAACTCAACCACTCAACTAATTCAACCACCCAACTAATTCAACCAACCAACTACCTTCCCATTTTCGTCACTTTTGTAAGTGGGGCTTAAAGGAGGGTCTAAAAACTTTTTAAAATATTATAAATGACAAAAATAAACTTCTAACCTATGTACCTTAGACATAAGACAATTTCTCAAACATAAAATACAACCTAGACCTCTTAAAAACATTTAAAAATCACTTTAAAAATTACAAGATTAAAACCCACACAAGAACATAATCATTTTATCACACAAAATTAAAAATAACATTTCTTAACATCATGGCCAATAGACATTAGGGCTCCATGCCTAGGTCTGACATCACATAGAAAGACATAAAGTGGCTAAATGACCTCCATCATCCATTGACATAATAGTTCCACCTATACACTCAACAAGAAGTGTCAGTACAATATATAGTCAAAATATATCTATCATAAATAATATATTATCACAAATCCATTAGCAACCATAGACTAGCATATAAAATTTATCATTCACAAATACATATATCAAATAATCTCATCAAAGGATATCATATGGAATCAAATCATAATATATAACATCCATAAGTATATCAAATATCATCCACAATAAATAAATGTGCCATCCATAAGTACTAAGTATCATAATCATCAAAATATCTCTAGGAACATCAAGGATCTCAAAGAAATAGGAGCACATGAGTAGGGATCTCACATACCATACAAAGTGAATACCAAAATTATTTTTTAAACACACACAATTTACATTGAAAAAGTGAATATACCAATGTAAAAACATAAATCATTCACACAAAGTTAGTTCAAAAATGCATGAACACTTAAGTTCAAACACGTCAAAGTACAAACACAAACCACACAAAGTGAATGCCAAAATTAAATTTCAGACGCACAATTCACACAAAATGAATTTCAAAATCAAAACACACACTTCACACATAAAAGTGATCACATGCCAAAGTTTAAACATGATCCATGCAGAAAGTTAGTTCAACCACATATTAAGTAAACACTAAATTTCAAATATGTTAAAATGCATTGAACACACACAAAGTGGATACCAATGTTAAAACACAATACAAATTTAGTTCAATCACTTCACACAAAGTTTTTTTAAACACACAATTCATACATATACAAAGTAAACTATAAAGTTCAAACAAGCACATAAAGTGAATGCTAATGTTAGTACACTCTTCACACAAACTTAGTTCAATCATTTCACACATAGTTTGTTCAAAAACACACACTTCATACATATACAAGGTAAACACTAAAGTTCAAACATACCAAAGTTCAAGCATGCAGTGAATGACAAGTTAGTACACTCTACACAATGAATGTGGAAGTTCACATACACACACACACACAATAAGAGGATTAAATCTAAGTGAAAGGTAAAATTCAAACACACTTCATATAAAGTGAATGACAAAGTTAGTTCAAACACTCACACACATAGAAAGTGAATGCTAAATTTCAAGCACACACTTCACACACACACAAACGTAAACATAATTCAACATACCAATTTTCAATTCATACTAATTCAATGTAAAAGTTCAAACTTACCTAAACACACAAATAGTAAATAGACCTAATATGTGAATGAAAAAGGTAGTTCACTCACATTTCACACAAAAAATATGAATCCACAATTAACTCAAACAAATTAAGGGGATGTCAAAGTTCAAACATATGCTTCACATAAGGAAAGTGGATGCCAACACACAAACAATAAGTGGCTCAAATCCAAGTGAATGTCAAAGTTAGTTCACACACACACACACACACACACACGCACACACGCAAGCACGCACACACACTTTGAAGTGAATGTGAAAGTTAGTTCATACATATTTCACACACACAAAGTGAATGCCAAAAGCTCACTCAAATAATAAAGAGATGTTAAAATTCAAATGCACACTTCACAAGCACATATTTATAATTCAAATGCAAATAACAAAGAGATATTAAAAATGTTTAAATTTATTTAAATAATTGACATATTTAGAATTTAGTTTTTTAATCGAAGATTTTATATTAAATTCAAATAGCATATATAATGTGATAATATTTTTTTTAATTATCTATCTATCTATTTATATTATTCATTATAATATATAAATTATGTTTTTTTAATTATTACTTCAAGAGTTATGCTCAGAGATGTAATTAAATAGTAGCAATGGGTGGGTTGTAATGAGATGACCCCTTGATTTAAATTTGACAACCATTTACATGTCAAATTATAAATATTTAATAATAACAATAATATTAATGATAGTTTATTAAGTAACAAAAAAATTAAAAAAGCACAATAAAAATGATCAGTAAGTGGAACAAAATATATTGATTTAATTAATTTATAATTATTTGCATCCATTGTATTATTTATTTTATTACTATAGAAATATAAGCTATGATTAGTAGGTGTAATAGGAATGTAAGGGGAAAGGTATTGTAGGAGGAATAAATGTAGGGTGTAAGTGAGTATTTGTGAAGTTGTCATGAACCATTCAAAGAAAAAATAAACAAATAGTCTTGATTTCAAAGATTAAGGAAAGTGTTTAGGGAATGGTGAGATGAAGGAATGGAGGGATATGGTAAGTAGGAAAAGCCATTCTGATGCAGGAGCATCCCGGGTGAATGACCAATTGGCATCACCCAAAAAGATTTCTAGTTGTTTCTTTCATCTTTGGTTTTCTTGGGTGTATCTTGGCATCTCTCAGCCTTACGGTATTGGTAAAATAACAAGATTTGATCAAATTGAGTTTTTTTCGTACTTTGACTTCGGCACTCCATAGACCGTTTTGTAAAATTTATTCCCAAAGATCTGTAAGAGCTAGAGTGGAATCCTTTTATAGGGGCATTCTTGGAGGTACCATCTTGAAAGTACAAAAATAATTGAAGTCATATCTCTCACAGTTTGAGAGAAATTAATGTCATAAATTGTGTCGTAGGTTTATGAAAAAATTAAAATTTCAAAATTTATGAGGGCTGGAGTGAAACCCTTTTATAGAGGACTTGAGGGGGTCATAACACACCTTTGGACAATTTTTTGGACAAAATGGAGAACTTTCAATTTTCACCTTTTCGGCACTCAGTTGCACACTTCCAAACCACCAATTTGATCAATTTATCTTGGCAAGGAATATATTATGGTTTTATTGCAGATTTAATCATTATTATAATGCTAAGGAGGAGGCCTTAGAAAAGGCAAAAGGAGGAACCTAACTTAGAACAAAACATCTGTAATTACTCTACACATTCCTCTTTATTTACATTTGATTTATTATTTTTATAGAGAGGAAGGGCAGATGGAACGCCTCTGCTTGAGGTTGAATCTGCATGATATATTGAAAGTTCCAAATGAGAGAGGAGGCGGCTACAGGAATGAGTAATCAACTACAAGAATAAGTAAATAAAATACCAAAGTATTGTAGAGTTTTTGCTGCCAGAAAGAATTGGAGAAAAGCACATGAATGGAGGAGGCCACTCAAGGAATTAGAGATAGAGAAAGCCTCAAGTGAGGAGCACTTGATTTAAACAATTTTTTTGTTTCGTTGCAAAAATAGGAGAATAGAAGAAGTGCCTGAATGATAGGAAAATAAAAAGGAATTTGGAGAGAAATACTAACATATGGCAGAGAAGTGTGACTATAGAAATTTGGAAGACATGAATGAGTGTAAAATAGAGGAATTAGTTTTGTTGTAGTAGTGAATAGGTACAGTAAATGAAGAGGATCAATGGAGATCTTAGAGTGAAGGATTTGAGCAAGGAAAAGGATTATGTGAGTTGGAACACCACTCATTTGCAATTGTTGTATATTAGATTATGTATTTGAACATTTGAGTTATTGCCTGGAAGAATAAAATTTGAAGTGTCATATGCTTGGAATGGAATGATTTCCTATAGCTTGTGTGATAGTAATAAATAAATGAAATGTGAATGTGAATATACCCTATTTATGTAGCTACTATAGCAAAATCAATTTGATTTGAGCTAAGGTTGCAGCAGAGGATATCTACTGGTGAGTGGGAATTTGTTCATATTGTGAAATTAATTGTTTTTGTAAGAGGGAAGTACCCTCTTGCATCAAATGGTATCAGAGCCACAAGATCTTGAGAGTGCGGAGTATGCACCAAGACTTGCAGGTGAAGAGTGAACAATGGTGAAGAGTGAAGTGATGAAGCCATGAGAGAGAGAGAGAGTTGAATCTGTGAGAATCATTTTGGCTATCCTCCAATAGAGATGAAGATGGGTAGAAGGTGTACAGACTTCTTCCACTAAGAGGAAGTGCATAGAAGAGGTCTTGGAGAGGTGCTTCTTCCAGCATCTTGTTGGGTAGAGGATAGTGGTGAGAGTTTAGTTGCAGGGTAATGTAAAAGATTACAGTAGTGAGTAGGATGAAGATACATGTGTGGAAGCCAATCATATGGGATGGCTAGAGAAGGTACAAGAGGAAGGGATTCCTTACAACTCAATAATAGAAAAGATTGAGAGGATTGATAGGTTGTTGGATCAATGTCAACAAATGGAAGCTAGGTAGCATAATGAAGATAAAAGGGAAGAGATTGCAATGAAGACATGTCATGAAAGTGGCATGAAAGAGAAAGATGAAAAGAAGAAAGAATTGGCAACATATATAAAGAAAGAAGAAGAGGAGATCCTTGTGCAAAAGAATCGAAAGGGAAGAGAAGAATGCAACTGAGGTTTCAAAGATGAAGAAGAAGAGTTGCAGCCCTTTGGTAGAAGGGGCATGGGAAGAACATATGGGAGCAACCCATACATTCCAAAAGGAAAGAAAACTAGAAAGAGAAGAGACAAGAAGAGAAGAGAGTGGAAAAAGAAAAAACATCCAACTGTAGCATGGCAATTTGAAGGTAGAAAAGATGTGGAATATGAAATTGCAGTAGAGAAGGATCCATGGAAGGGCATGACCTATGTGGGACAACGATGTGGACAAGAGGTAATTCATGAAGAAATGAGAAGAGTGGAGGCTTTAGAGTTTGTAGCAAAGGTATGTCTTTTGAAATACATAGAAGAAGAAGATAAAATTGATGTAGCAACAACAATAATAGATCCTTTAGAGGATACGAAAATAGAAGCAGGAGGACACAAACTTGTAGTTGAGGAGCAAAAAGTTGCAACAGATGTAAAGGCATAAATCACAAAGTTGGAAGGCCCCAGGTTTGACAAACAAGTGGAAGAAGAAGAGAATGATCTCCTATGGAAAGAGGAGATAGAGAAACTAAATCAGATGCTTGAAGGAGATTGGATAGGAGACCATGAAGAGATGAAAAATGTAGCAAAAAATGAAGGCAAATAAATTGGGATAGTGAAAAGAAATGAGGTACAATTTGATGATTTTAAGTTTGATTTGTTTCAAATGATGAATCTAGTAGAGCATACAGTAAAATAAGGAAAGAGTAGATGCATGGAAGCTTTCCATTTTCAAGAGGATGTTGTAGACTTGATTATGGAAGAGGGGTATAATTTGTTTGAAGAAGGAAGTGAAAAGATGGAAGAATTGTTTAGCTTGAGTGAGCACTTGATGAAGATGAATGGGGCAGCTGAGAGTGGTGCCATGATAGCAAGAAATGGAGAGGTAACTTTTGATTTTTTTTAATTTTATGAAGAATAAATTGATGGGAATTTGTTTGTTGTTGAGATGGACAAGAAGTTACAAATAGATGGGAAGAAAATAAATGGAGATGCCAATTTGTATGCATCATGTTTGTGTGAAGAAGTTGTAGAAGATGCCACAGTTGGGAAATTTGGTGTAGTAGTTGATGATATGGGAATAGATGGGGTAAATGAAACCCTCATAGCAAAAGATGAGTGGATGAAAGTTGCAACAGATGGTGATGATGGAAATACTACAATAGAGAAGAAAGAGGTAAGCTTTTTTGCATTTTGTGATGATATTGTTTTGCATTCATTTGTAATATTGAGGGTTGATGAGTATGGAGAAGAACACATGGAAATTATTGATTTCCATGAAGATGTAGGGCAGATTTGTATGTATATGATGCAGATTGTGATGTGTATGATGAGGGAATTTGGTGGAGGTGGTCGGATTATGGTGGGTCAAAACCCACGTAAGAGAAGAAGAGTAGTAAGTTTGTTTGGTGGAGGTGGTCAGTTGATGATGGTGGGTTGGATCCCAAAAAGAAGGATAGGAATGGAGAGAATCATTGGATGAGGAGGACAGTGTATGGTTGATGTAAATCCACAAGAGTAAGGAGGAAAAGAGTGCAAGTTTGTTGGAGGAGCGTGAAGCTTGTTCTGGCAAGATGCTAGAAAATGTTTCAGTGATGGAGTTCACTACATATTACTTGCAATCTAAAAGAATGGTCCTACCATTCAACTCCATGTTTGTGAGTGTATGCTCACAAACTTCCTACCCAGTGTGTCTAATGCAGGAGCATCTTGGGAAAATGAGCAATTGGCATCACTCAAAAAGATTTCTAATTATTTATTTCAATTTTTATTTTCTTGAGTCTATTTTGGCATCTCTCAGCCTTGGGGTGTAGGTAAAATAATCAGATTTGATCAAATTGAGTTTTTGTCATACTTTAACTTCGACACTCTACAAGTAGTTTTGTGAAATTTATTCCCAAATATTCGTAAGAGCTAGAGTAGATTCCTTTTACAAGGGCATTCTTGGAGGTACCATATCGAAAGTTCAAAAAGAATTGAAGTCGTATTTCTCACGGTTTGAGAGAAATTAATGTAAGAAATTGGTGTCATTAATGTCAAAAGTTTAAAATTTCAAAATTTATGAGGGCTAGAGAAAAATATTTTTCCAGAGGACTTGAGGGGGTCTTAACACACCTTTGGACAAATGTTTGGACAAAACAGCTCAAAACATTCAATTTTCAACTTTTCAGCACTCAGTTGTGCACTTATAAAGCACTAATTTGATCAAGTTATCTTGGCAAGGAAAATTTAATAATGATTATCATGCTAAAGAGGAGGCCTTAGAAAACACAAAAGGAGACGCCTAAATTAGAACAAAGCATCTGTAATTTAAGAAATTTTAAATTAGCCTTTGAGAGGCATTGAAAATTACTTTTCACATTCCTCTTTATTTACATTTGATTTATTATTTTTATAGAGAGGAAGGGCACATGAAATGCCTCTATTTGAGGTTGAAGCTACATGATATATTGAAAGTGCCAAATGAGAGAGGAGGCAGTTGTGGGAATGAGTAATCAACTATAGGAATAAGTATAGAAAATACCAAGGTATTGTAGAGTTTTTGCTACCAGAAAGAATTGGAGAAAAGGACCTCAATGGAGAAGGCCGCTCAGGGAATTTGAGATAGAGAAATCCTCAAGTGAGGAGAACTTTATTTGAAAATTGTTTTGTTTGGTTGCAAAAATATGAGAATAGAGGAAGCGCTTGAATGATATTTTTATGAATTGTATGAAGAAGAAATTGATGGGGATTTGTTTGTTATTGAGATGGACAAGAAGTTGTAAATAGATGGGAATAAAATAAATGGAGATAATGATTTGTAAGCATCATGTTTGTGTGAAGATGTTGTAGAAGATGCTATAGTTGGGAAATTTGGTACAACAGTTGATGATATGGGTATGATGATAGGAATAGATTCGGTAAATGAAAATGTCATAGCAAAAGATGAGTGGATGAAAGTTGCAATAGAAGGTGATAAAGGAAATACTACAATAGTGAAGAAAGAGGTAAATTTGTTTGCATTTTGTGATGATATTGTTTTGCATTCATTTGTAATGTTGAGGGTTGACGAGTATGGAGAAGAGAACATGGAAATTGTTGATTTCCATGAAGATGTAGGGGCAAATTTTTATGTATATGATGCATATTGTGATGTGTATGATGAGCTGGGAATTTAGTGGTGGTTGGATTGTGGTGGGTCAAAACCTATGAAAGAGAAGAAGAGTAGTGAGTTTGTTTGGTGAAGGTGGTCAGTTGATGATGGTGGGTTGGATCCCACCAAGGAGGATAAGAATGGAGAGAATCATTGGAGGAGGAGGACGGTGTATGGTTGATGCAAATCCATGAGAGTAAGAAGTCCTGAAAAGAGTGTAGGTTTGTTGAAGAGTGAAGATTGTTCTAGCAAGATGTTGGAAAAATAGGAAAAAAAATTAGTTTTGTGCACATATACCAGTGATGGAGTTCACTGCATATTACTTGCAATATAAAAGAATAGTCCTACCATTCAACTCCATGTTTGTGAGTGTATGCTCACAAACTTCCTACCCACCGTGTTTGACATAGGTGCATCCCGAGCGAATGAACAATCAACATCACTCAAAATGATTTCTAGTTATTTCTTTCAGTTTTGGTTTTCTTAGGTCTATTTTGGCATCTCTCAACCTTGGGGTGTAGGTAAAATAATTAGATTTGATCAAATTGAGTTTTTGCCATAGTTTGACTTTGACACTCCACAGGTAGTTTTGTAAAATTTATTCCCAAATATTCGTAAGAGCTAGAGTAGAATCCTTTTATAGGGGCATTGTTGGAGGTACCATATCGAAAGTTCAAAAAGAATTGAAGTCATATCTCTCACGGTTTGAGAGAAATTAATTTTAGAAATTGGTGTCGTTAATGTCAAAAGTGTGTTGTCAGTTTACGGAGAGTTTAAAATTTCAAAATTTATGAGGGCTGGAGTGAAATATTTTTCCAAAGGACTTGAGGGGGTCATAACACAACTTTGGACAATGTTTTGGACAAAATGGAGAACTTCCAATTTTCACCTTTTCGGCACTCAATTGCACACTTCTAAAGCACTAATTTGATCAAGTTATCTTGGCAAGGAATATATTATGGTTTTTTTGCAGATTTAATAATGATTATCATGCTAAGGAGGAGTCCTTAGAAAAGGCAAAAGGAGGCACCTAGATTAGAACAAAACATCTGTAATTTCTGAAATTTTAAATGAGCCTTTGAGAGGCATTGAAAATTACTTTTCACATTCCTCTTTATTTACATTTGATTTATTATTTTTATAGAGAGGAAGGGTAGATGGAACGCCTCTGTTTGAGGTTGAAACTGCATGATATATTGAAAGTGCTAAATGAGAGAGGAGGCAGGTACAAGAATGAGTAATCAACTACAAAAGTAAGTAAAGAAAATACCAAAGTATTGTAGAGTTTTTGCTACTAGAAAGAATTAGAGAAAAGCACTGAATGGAGGAGGCTGCTCAGGGAATTAGAGCTAGAGAAAGCCTCAAGTGAGGAGAACTTTATTTAAACAATTGTTTTTTTTGGTTGTAGAAATAGAAGAATAGAGGAAGCACTTGAATGACAAGAAAATAGAGAGGAATTTGGAGAGCAATATGAGCATATGGAAGAGAAGAGTGACTGCAGAAATTTGGAAGACATGAATGAGTTTAAAATAGAGGAATTAGTTTCGTTGTAGTAGTGAATAGGAAAAGTAAATGAAGAGGATCAATGGTGATCTTAGAGTGAAGGATTTGAGCAAAGACAAGCATGGTGTGAGTTGGAACACCACCCATTTGTAATTGTTGTATATTAGGTTATGTATTGAACATTTGAGTTATTGCCTGGAAGAATAAAATAGTAAGTGTCATATACTTGGAATGGAATGAATTCCTATGGCTTGTGTGACAGTAATAAATGAATGAAATGTGAATGTGAATACACCCTATTTCTATAGCTATTATAGCAAAATCAATTTGATTTGAGCTGAGCTTACAACAAAGAGTATCTTTTGGTGAGTGGGAATTTGTTTGTATTGTGAAATTGATTATTTTTTTGCAAGAGAGGAGTACCCTCTTGCATCAAATGGTATTAGAGCCACAAGATCTTGAGAGTGCAGAGTATGCACAAAGGCTTGTGGGTGAAGAGGAGTGAAGAGTGATGAAGAGAACAATGGTGAAGCCACAAGAGAGAGTTGATTATGTGAGAATCATTTTGGCTATCCTCCAACAGAGATGAAGCTAGGTAGAAGGTGTGTAGACTTCTTCCACTAAGAGGAAGTGGGTAGAAGAGGTCTTGGAGAGGTGCATCTTTGAGCATCTTGTTGGGTAGAGGATAGTGGTGAGAGTTTAGTTGTAGGGTAATGTAAAAGATTGCAACACTAAGTAGGATGAAGATACATATGTGGAAGCCAATCATAAGGGATGACTAGAGAAGGTACAAGAGGAAGGGATTCCTTAGAGAGACGACATAAAAGATTGAGAGGATTGATAGGTTGTTTGAGCAATGTGACCAAATCGAAGCTAGGCAGCATAATGAAGGTAAAAGGGATGAGATTGCAATGAAGACATGTCGTGAAAGTGGCATGAAAGAGAAAGATGAAAAGAAGAAAGAATAAGTGGCAACAGATATGAAGAAAGAAGAAGAAGAGATTCTTGTGGAAAAGGATTTAAAGGGAAGAGAGAAGAATACAACCGAGGTTGCAAAGGAGAAGAAGAAGAGTTGCAACCCTTTGGTAGAAGGGGCATGGGAAGAAGAACATATGTGAGCAACCCATACATTCCAAAAGGAAAGAAAAATGGAAAAGAGAAGAGACAAGGAGAGAAGAGAGTAGAAAAAGAAAGAACATCCAATTGTAGCATGCCAATTTGAAGGTAGAAAAGATGTGGAATGTGAAATTGCAGCAGAGAAAGACCCATGGAAGGGCATGAACTATGTCGGACAACGATCTAAAGAGGAGGTAATTCATGAAGAAATGAGAAAAGTGGAGGAATTAGAGTTTGCATCAAAGGTATGTCTTTTGAAAGACATAGAAGAAGAAGATAAAATTGATGTAACAACAACAACAATAGATCCTTTAGAGGATACGAAAATAGAAATGGAAGGACACAAGCTTGCAGCTGAGGAGTAGAAAGCTGCAGTAGATGCAGAGGCATGAATCACAAAGTTGGAAGGGCCCAAGTTTGATAAACAAGTGGAAGAAGAAGAGAATGATCTCCTATGGAATGAGGAGATAAAGAAAATAAATCAGATGCTTGAAGGAGATTGGATAGGGGACCATGAAGAGATGAATGATGTAGCAGAAAATGAAGGCAAAGAAATTGGGACAATGAAAATAAATGAGGTATAATTTGATAATTTTGAGTTTGATTTGTTTCGAATTTGATGAATCTAGCAGAGTATAAAGGGAAAGAAGAAAAGAATAGATGCATAGAAGCTTTTCATTTTCATGAGGATGTTCTAGACTTGATTATGGAAGAGGGGTATAATTTGTTTGAAGAAGGAAGTAAAAAGATGGAAGAATTGTTTAATTTGAGTGAGCACTTGATGAAGATGAACGGGGAAGCTGAGAGTGATGTTGTGACAACAAGAAGTGGAGAGGTAACTTCTAATTTTTTTGAATTGTATGAAGAAGAAATTGATGGTGATTTGTTTGTTGTTGAGATGGACAAGAAATTGCAAATAGATGGGAAGAAAATAAATGGATATGCTGATTCGTATGGAGCATGTTTTTGTGAAGAAGTTGTAGAAGATGATATAGTTGGGAAATTTGGTACAACAATTGATGATATGGGAATGATGATGGGAATATATGGGGTAAATAGAAACTTCATAGCAAAAGATGAGTGGATGAAAGTTGCTATTGAAGGTGATGAAGGAAATACTACAACAGTGAAGAAAGAGGTAAATTTGTTTGCATTTTGTGATGATATTGTTTTGCATTCATTTATGATGTTGAGGGTTGAAGAGTATGGAGAAAAGCACATGAAAATTGTTGATTTCCATGAAGATGTAGGGGTAGATTTGTATGTATATGATGTAGATTGTGATGTGTATGATGAGAGAATTTGGTGGAGGTGGTCAGATTGTGGTGGGTCAAAACCCACAAAAGAGGAGAAGAGTAGTGAGTTTGTTTGGTGGAGGTGGTTAGTTTATGATGGTTGGTTGGATCCCATGAAGTAGGATAGGAATGGAGAGAATCATTGGAGGAGGATGGTGCATGGTGGATGCAAATCCACGAGAGTAAGAAGCAAGAGAGTGTAGGTTTGTTGGAGGAGTGTGAAGCTTGTTCCAGCGAGATGCTAGAAAAAGAGGAAAAAAAATATTTTTGTGCACATATTTTAGCGATGGAGTTCACTATAGATTGCTTGCAATCTGAAAGAATGACCCTACAATTCAACTCCACATTTGTGAGTGTATGCTCACAAACTTCCTACCCAGCGTGTCTGATGTAGTAGCATCTAAGGTGAATGAGCAATCGACATCACCCAAAAATATTTCCAATTGCTTCTTTCAGTTTTGGTTTGCTTGGTTCTATTTTGGCATCTCTCAGCCTTGGAGTGTAGGTAAAATAATCAGATTTGATCAAATTGAGTTTTTGACGTACTTTGACGTTGACACTCCGTAGGTAGTTTTGTGAAATCTATTTTCAAAGATCCATAAGAGCCAGAGTAGAACCCTTTTATAGGGGTATTCTTGGAGGTACCATCTTGAAAGTGCAAAAATAATTGAATTCATAACTCATAGTTTGAGAGAAATTAATGTTAGAAATTGGTGTTGTTAATGTTGAAAGTGTGTCATAAGTTTACGAAAAGTTTAAAATTTCAAAATTGATGAGGGCTAGAGTGAAATATTTTTGCAAAGGACTTTAAGGGAGCATAACACACCTTTGGAGAAATTTTTGGATAAAACAAACAACTTTCAATTTTCACCTTTTCGGCACTCAGTTGCGCACTTACAAAGCACCAATTTGATCAATTTATCTTGGAAAGGAATATATTATGGTTTTATTGTAGATTTAATAATGATTATCATGCTAAGGAGGAGGCCCTAGAATATATGAAGCATATAGGTCCCATGTGTGTTAGTTGTGGGTGCAGCGGCTACAGGTCCCTTGGGAATGACGACCATTGTAGTTGCTGCATGTGTAATTGTAGAGGTCTCGTAAACAGTAGAGAGCTTTTCGCTACAGGTTCCTTTAGTGAAGTGGATGGAGGCAAAAGTAAAGCTCAACTATATAGTAGGAGCTAAATTGATGGAACCTAGAATCTGATTGAGTTATTTGTCTTTTTATGTTTTATGTTTTATTTATGTACAAGGTTCATAGAAATCAAACTTGATGTGGTAATGTAGTCAAGCTAGTAGCTTGATCTATTGCTAAAATGTTGTGCTCATCTGTAACTTGGTTTCATGCCTCATCTAAGGCAGGCTATTGTGGAACTTCGTTACCCATATCTTCCCATAGTTGCTAGAGGAATGTAGCCTTATTCAAAAGCTTCTTATACAATTTCAATCCTTGTCCATTAACCATCAGTGAGAATCTAACTGGGTCAATTGTAGTTAGTTGTACTACACCATTGGGAAAAATTCCTTGAATTCATAAGGACCTAACCATTTGGTCTACAATTTGCTCTTATGATCATTATACTTGAAGTCATAGAGTAGGGCATACTCACCTTCCAAAAGTCCTTGGTTTTGATATACTGGTCATGCCATTTGATTCTATGTTTTTGTATTATTTCAGTGTGATAGACTACTTCCATCCTTAATTCTTCCAAGGCATTAAGATGATGCAACCATTCCTTTTGAGCTACTGATAGGTCCATGCCAAGTTGTATAGCAGTTCTCAATGTTTTGTATTCAAATGCAATAGGAAGGATAGCTTTCTTACCATAAACTAGTTCATAAGGTGTATACCTTATTGTTGTCTTCTAGGTAGTTCTATATGCCCAAACTGCTTCAAAGAGTCTTGCTAGCCAATCCTTCATGTGTAATGCAACTGTCTTTGTTAATATTGCATCAGTCATCCTATTTGTGACCTCAACCTAGCCATTTGACTGTGGACATGATAAGGAGTGGACTTTTTATGTCTGATTTCATATTCTTCAATAAGGCTAGCAATTAGGGATGATGTAAACTGTGGTCTCTGATCTGTTACTATTTCCCTTGGAACTCCATACCTTGTAAATATCTCCTCATATAGGAATGTAGCAACCTTACTGTTTCTGGCTACTTTTAGAGCTTTCACCTCCACCCATTTTGTGAGGTAATTACTACAAACAAGTATATATTCTTTTATTAGACAGAGGATCAATGGGCTCAATAAAATCAATGCCCCATTTATCAAATGGTGTGACCACCAATTATGGTTGTAGGGGCATTTCATCACTTCTTGTAGGTTTTCCCATCCTTTGACAATGGTCACATCTTCTTTGTATAGAGAGTTGTATCTTTGTGCAAGGTTAGCCAATAGTATCTAATATTCAAAAACTTGATTGCTATCCTCTTAGATGCAAAGTGTCCACCATAGGGTTCATCATGACATGCCCTGAGAATGTCATATACCTCATCTTCTCTAATACATCTTCTCATGATATGATCAAGACCTATGTAGAAGAGGTAACTAGATACCCGAGAATAGGGAAAGCTACGCTCCACTAGGTGGCACCTCTCCCTTAGTGAGAGGTGTGGAGGTGTTTTCTCTGTAACTAGATAATTTTCTATATTTGCATACCAAGGAGTTTGTAGAGTCAGTGCAAATAAGTGCTCATCGAGATCCTCATTACAAGTAGGTAGCCTGAAGAGGAAATCAACAACAATAATGGACTTCCCAGGCTTGTCCACAATGGTGATATCAAACTTCTAAAGTAGCAATGACCATCTAACCAATTTGCCACTTACCACTAGTTTATTCATTAGGTATCTTATTGTTGCATGGTCAGTATGAATAGAAATAGGATACCCAGTGATATAATGCCTGAACTTATTGATTGCATAGATAAAAACAAACATTTATTTCTTAATGATAGTATAGTTAAGTTCAACACCTTGTAAATTCTTACTAATGTAGTGAATTGCATACTCCAAATTTCCTTCCATCTATCCTAACACAACCCCCACAACAAAGTAGCAATAACCATCTAACCAATTTGCCACTTACCACTGGTTTATTCATTAGGTATCTTATTGTTGCATGGTTAGTATGAATAGAAATAGGATACCCAGTGATATAATGCCTGAACTTATTGATTGCATAGATAAAAACTAACATTTATTTCTCAATGATAGTATAGTTAAGTTCAACACCTTGTAAATTCTTACTAATGTAGTGAATTGCATACTCCAAATCTCCTTCCTTCTATCCTAACACAACCCCCACAACAAAGTCAGAAGCATCTATATGGATATGAAAAGGTACTACCCAATTAGGTCCTCTAAGTATAGGTGTCTTTGTCAATGAATCCTTGAGACTATCAAAGGATGTCTGACAGTCAACTGTCCAATTAAATTCCACATCTTTAGATAGTAAGACAAAGGAGCAACTATCTTACTAAAATCCTTTATGAATCTTCTATAGTACCTTGCATGGCTGAGAAAGCTTCTAACATCTTTCTGCTTTTGAGGAACAGAGAATGTTGAAATGATTTCAATTTTGTGTGGATCCACTTGAGGGTAAGTGTAAGAATATGGGGGGTCAAAAAGGGGTCTTAAGTGGCCACTTTTTTTTTTTTCCTGAAATCAGGAAATGTTGACCTTGGATGATAAATTGAGCATAGCTACACTCAAAATTTTAAGATGTAACAAAACAATGTTCGTAGTGGTCCGAGTCTACCTTCTAAACTATATTTTTTTAAAATGGTATAGATTAAGGGGTTCAAAAGAGAGAGCCACAGAAATTGTCGTTGTTTCTATAAAAAAAAACATAACATAGCATGTTTTGTGGCTCCCTCAAAAGGTTAACTTTTTTTTGGTATTTTTAAAATCACTTTAGTGAGAAATTAGCTAACAACATGTAGTTTAGCTTAATTTTTCTGATAAATTTTTAATGAATATTTTATTTTTTACCAATTTTTAAAGTGGACACATCCTAAAAAATAGAATTTTGGTCATGCTACCCCTATAAATTTTGAAAACTAATTGAAAATAATTTTTTAAAAATATGTGTAGAATGAAGTCTAGTTTCTAAAAATGTATTTTTTAAAAAATTTCAATGAATGGTTAATTTACAATGAAAAAAGGACCAAATACTAGTTTTTGCCCAAAAATAGACACACAAACAAAAGAAATTAAAGATGAAAGGCTTAACATTGTCAAAATGTCAATAAAATTACATTGTTAAATAGGTAAGAGAAAGCCTAACATTACCCAGGTGTTTGATTTGTTTGACCTTGAAACATGTGCAAATCTAAGGGTTAGCATGAACGAAATAATGTGAAATCCTATAGAATATGAAAAAACACATCTTGGGACATTGGGAAGGCACTCCAAGCCTTTGGGTTCGAAATTCAAAGAAAATCCCAAGCCTAAGGCTTGGGATTCCCAAATAAAAATATAATGCGAGTGTGTTAGAATGCACTCATGTTTTAATGCACTCGCATTATGTTTTGTTTTGCATTTTTTCCCTTTCTGCAAAAGTTTGCCCAATGTTTGTCATGTTTGACATAACATGAGTGCGTTATGTCTCCCTTGGAATGTTTTATGTTCAAGGTTATTAAGCATGTATGTATGTATACTTGTATGTATGTATGTGTGTATGCCTATACGTGTGTATGTACGTATGCCTATATGTATGTATGTATGTATGTATGGTTGTATGTATGTATGCATGTTTGTATGTATGTATATATGTATGCATGTTTGTATGTATGTATGTATGTTGAAGGTTTAGGGTTGAGGGATTAAGGTTTAGGGTTGAGGGCTTAGGGATAAGGGATTAGGGTTTAAGGTATAGTGTCGAGGGTTGAGGGTTTAGGAATAGGGATAGAGTTTAGGGTTTAGGGTTGAGGGATTATGGTTTAGGGTTGAGGGTTGAGGGATTAGGGTTTAGGGTTGAGGGATTAAGGTTTAAGGTTGAGAGTTGAGGGTTTAGGGATAGGGTTTAGAGTTTAGTGATAAGGGATTAGGGTTTAGGACATTAAAGGATTAGGGTTTAGGGTTGAGGTTTTAGGGATAGTGTTTACGATTGAGGGATTAGGGATAGGGTTTAGAGTTTAGGGATAAGGGATTAGGGTTTAGGACCTTGAGGGATTAGGGTTTAGGGTTGAGGCTTGAGGGATTAGGGTTGAGGGTTGATGGATTAGGGTTAAGGTAGAGTGTTGAGGGTAGAAGGATTAGGGATAGGGTTTAGGGTTGAAGGTTTAGGGTTGAGGGTTTAGGGATAAGGGATTAGGATTTAAAGTATAGTGTCGAGGGTTGAGGGTTTAGGAATAGGGATAGCGTTTATGGTTCAGGGTTGAGGGATTAGGGTTTAGGGTTTAGGGGTAAGGGATTATGGTTGAGGGTTGAGGGATTAATGTTTAGGGTTGAGGGATTAAGGTTTAAGGTTGAGGGTTGAGGGTTTAGGGATAAGGGATTAGGGTTTAGGACCTAGAGGGATTAGGGTTTAGGGTTGAGGCTTTAGGGATAGTGTTTAGGGTTGAGGGTCAAGGGATTAGGGTTAAGGTAGAATGTTGAGGGTAGAGGGATTAGGGATAGGGTTTAGGGTTAAAGGTTTTGGGTTGAGGGATTAGGGTTTAGGGTTTAGGGATAAGGGATTAGGGTTTAAGGTATAGTGTTGAGGGTTGATGGTTTAGGAATTGGGATAGCGTTTAGGGTTTAGGGTTGAGGGATTAGGGTTTAGGGTTTAGGGATAAGAGATTAGGGTTGAGGATTGAGGGATTAAGGTTTAGGGTTGAGGGATTAAGGTTTAAGGTTAAGAGTTGAGGGTTGAGGGTTTAGGGACATGGTTTAGATTTTAGGGATAAGGGATCAGGGTTTAGGATCTTGAGGGATTAGGGTTTAGGGTTTAGGGTTTATGGATAGCATTTAGGGTTGAGGGTCAAGCAATTAGGGTTAAGGTAGACTGTTGAGGGTAGAGGGATTAGGGATAGGGTTTAGGGTTGAGGGATTAGGGTTCAGGGATAAAGGATTAGGGTTTAAGGTATAGTGTCGAGGGTTGAGGGTTTAGGGTTGAGGGTTTAGGGTTTAGGGATAAGAGATTAGGGTTGAGGGTTGAGGGATTAAGGTTTAGGGTTGAGGGATTAAGGTTTAAAGTTGAGGGTTGAGGGTTGATGGTTTAGGGATAGGGTTTAGAGTTTAGGGATAGGGATTAGGGTTTGGGACCTTATGGGATTAGGGTTTAGGACCTTAAGGGATTAGGGTTTAGGACCTTAAGGGATTAGGGTTTAGGGTTGAGGCTGTATGGATAACATTTAGGGTTGACGGATTAGGGTTGAGAGTCAAGGGATTAGGGTTGAGGTAGAGTGTTGAGGGTAGAGGGATTAGGGATAGGGCTTAGGGTTGAAGGTTTAGGGTTGAGGGATTAGGGTTTAAGGTATAGTGTCAAGGGTTGAGGGTTTAGGAATAGGGATAGAGTTTAGGGTTTAGGGTTGAGGGATTAGGGTTTAGGGTTTAGGGATGAGGGATTATGGTTGAGGGTTGAGGGATTAAGGTTTAGGATTGAGGGATTAAGGTTTAAGGTTGAGGGTTGAGCATTTACGGATAGGGTTTAGAGTTTAGGGATAAGGGATTAGGGTTTATGGTTGAGGCTTTATGGATAGCATTTAGGGTTGAGGGATTAGGGTTGAGGGTCGAGGGATTAGGTTTAAGGTAGAGTATTGAGGGTAGAGGGATTAGGGATAGAGTTTAGGGTTGAGGGATTAGGGTTTAGGGATTAGGGATTAGGGTTTAAGGTATAGTGTCAAGGGTTGAGAGTTTAAGAATAGGGATAGTGGTTTAAGAATAGGGATAGCATTTAGGGCTTAGGGTTAAGGGATTAGGGCTTAGGGGTGAGGGATTAAGGTTTAAGGTTGAGGGTTGAGGGTTGGGGGTTTAGGGATAGGTTTAGATTTTAGGGATACATGATTAGGGTTTAGGACCTTGAGGGATTAGGGTTTAGGGTTTAGGTATTGAGGTTTAGGGTTTAGGGATAATGAATTAGGGTTGAGGATTGAGAGATTAAGGTTTAGGGTTGAGGGATTAAGGTTTAAGGTTGAGGGAGAGGTAGAGAGGTGAGGGGGAGAGATAGGTGAGAGGTAGAGAGGTGAGGCGGAGAGATAGGTGAGACATAGAGAGGTGAGAGATAGAAGAAATACATGGAGAAATGAATAATATGGAATTTTCTATAGTAGGCCAAAACACGGTCATGTTATAACGTGAGTGCATTTTGGATTGCTATAGAAACAATAAGAAGGCATGGACCCCTGTGATCCAGGCCCACATACTCTATTTTCTTCTATTTATGCGCATGTTTCAATAAAAAAAAGTATTTTCATGTTGTTGGGAAGTACACATGCACATTTTTCACATTCTACCATCTTTGCATGAACTTTCCACCAGCTTTTTCTACTTTGCCAACTTAAGAAGGAGGAAATAACATAGTTTTCATATCAAATTTGATATATATCAATTCAAGTTTTAATTTTTTGTAGTTTTGCAATGTTAATTGTGATTGAATTGTAGGAATTTAACATTATAGATTGGTTAATAGTATTGTTGTTACTAATTCTATTTGAGTGTTATTCAATTTAACATTGAAAAGGAAGCAAGTGGTGAAAAACTCAAATTGTTGAGGAGTTTGATGCAGGAAGAAAAAAGCACTACATAATTGGGTACTCTTTCCATTCGAATCTCCGTTTTTTAGGTATGTCAAGTCTTTACATGCATGTTCTTTATATTTTCCTTAATTCTATTTGAATTACTTTATCATGCTTTATCATACATTTTTATATCACTTGTATGGTTTACATATTTTGTGTTTATATCAATCTCACTTTT
Organism: Cunninghamia lanceolata; assembly: GCA_027924645.1. NCBI lineage: Eukaryota > Viridiplantae > Streptophyta > Pinopsida > Cupressales > Cupressaceae > Cunninghamia > Cunninghamia lanceolata. Next base: position 2,212,983 of record BSBN01000070.1, read on the forward strand.
TTGATTTTATAGTTCATTTACTTTGTCTCTACTTCCACATTTTGCATACATGTCTTACATTTTGCATTTATAGTTCATCATAGTTCTTACTATCCAAAGAGCTTAGTCATCACACACAAATGTCCTTATAATAGACTATGTTTTAAATCAGTTCATGGTATGCATAATAAAAGATATCTCAAAGGTCAACATTAATTAAAATAGACACAATCATGATCAAGAAAACAACCTACAATCTCACATGGTGCCATGTATATTTTCTACACTTGGGCTCTTTAATAATTATGTGCAAAAATGAATTAAATAGACCTTAACATACTGTGATGTCAAACTATACAAGAATAAATCCTTACAACATATGAATATACAATCCCTTAAGCATAATGAAACACTATTATCTTGTCATAACAAGTTAAAATACAAATGAATAGGTGCCAAGATCATACAAGTAAATCCCAATAGGCTTAATCCAATCATGATCCATGATATGCTACATTATTCTTCATGTTGATAGTTCATACATACCTTGTATACCAAATTCTTCCATTCCCATATCTATGACAATGTGGCAAGTTAAATACTACAAATCAGTCACATTGCCATGGAATTGATATAGGGTCTCAAGATAGTTTAGTCACAACAAAGTGCAAAGTTCAACATGAGTGTCTCCATGAAAATCATAAGCCTTAAGGTTGATCCTCTTGGTTATCATAACATGATAATGTGAATATAAGGGATTGTTGTCACACATCGAAAAATCAATCCTTACCTCATGCCCTAGTGTGATGTTTCACATGAACTCAATCATCTCTCCTTTCATGACTAGATGGTTATCAACAAGTGTTGGCCCACGAGATGTCTCCAAGTGAAAATCAAGTGTATCATGTGTCCTAAATTCTATCCCATGGCTGCAAGCTCAATCTTCATGTGTGAGAATATGATCTCTATCCGCAAGTAAGTGTAGGTAGTTTGATGCCACTAGCACCAAGGCCTCCCCCACATCTTCAACCTTGTAGTCAACATGAAGTCCCATGTACTCTTCACTTGTAGCCTAAATAGATGAATCTCCTTTGTCCTTATCCTCATAGGACTGAAGTGAACTTTGTACCATAATGCTTTGTATGGCTACAATAACATTGTGCAATAATGCTTTGTATGCTTTTGTCATGCCCACATTTCCCATGCGGTCACGACACACAACACACATGTCATGTCCACATTTGTCATGTGGTCATGACACGAATTACCAAAAACTTTTCCGCATGTCCCTAGGAACCCCCTCACGCACATCAGCGTGCTCAGTGGCAATACGCATAAGGCGTAAACATGTCAATCATTTTCATGGAAGTGCATCTACCTATGCAATGCCCTGCATGATGAAAGCCATCTAGGGGGTATGTGTCGTGATGTGCACCGCTTCTAGGGTTAGAACGGATTTAATCTGAACCCTAAGTTTCCTAGGTGAAAGAGATGATTTCGACTTATTCGAAACCAAGCTCTAACTCTAATGCATAAATGAAATCGAATAAATAAAATAAAAAATCAATGGCATGATGGTCTCATGATAAGATGGAGTGATTGAGTGAAAGTCACAAAAATACCATAAAATGAAACCCTAAAATCTAGGAAAATTTTGATAGCATAATGTGTTTTCGATAATTGAAATAAATTTTTTTTTTAAAAAAGAATCTCTAAAATTTAATGCAAAAAAAGAAATAAATAATCGAAGGGAAAATTGAATAAATTTCCATGGTTAAATAATTTTGACCATTCAACAAAATTATAAAAATCATAGTAAATAAATGATCAAATTAAAACTCAAAACTCAAGTCACGTTAAAATAATTAAAGAGAGTTGGGTGGTAGGGTGGGTACCCTTTCCATGAGATCATGGAAGGGTCATTTTCATAGGATAGACTTGGTAAATTGGCATCTTCTCCTATGGTTTTTAGTTAATAATTTTTTGGACAGTGGCCACTCCCAACTCATTCAAATGATGTGCCTTCGCACACATAAACCTATTCGATGGATTTCCTTTCCATTTTTTGAGCTATCCAAATTAATGATGGCTTCATAAGGTCTCTAACAGAGAAGCATCTAGATGTTCTCTGTCACCTTTAACTTCTGCATTCAGTCTCATTCGAATGGAACGTGTAGTCTTAGGCGTGTTTGAAGGTAGCTTGCTGGTAAGAATGGAAGAAGGCTCTGGATATATTGCTCAAATCTTTGTCGAAGGTTTGATAAACTTAGGGATGGTAACCCCCATTGAATTGGAAAGCACTGTCCGATAGATAGTTTCAAGGGTGTTATCACATGTCAAAGGCTAAAATGGGTCCTGTGGCTTCATGATGGTCCCCTGTTATCAACAGTGAAGATCATCCTTGGTAAAGATTTCCTATGTGCAAGGGAATTCTACTAGGTGGATACCCACATCTCATCACATTTTCTGGCTTATGTCTTGGATGCAGGGGCTTTGAAAGGAGTGGCGAAGGGGTTGATGGTGAAACTGTTTAAAACATAAATTCTCGGTGGCCTCGACAACATTCTGGGTGCGGTCATCCTAGGGGCAGGAGTCCCTCGACCCAAAGACATCTCTGTTCCGAAGGATCCCTTGGAGGTTGTCAAGTTCTTCCCCCTCATCCTGGATATGAAGGGTCTGGTTTTGATCAAACATCAGGAGCGAGTGATGAAGACTACTGCTTGTCTGAAGAAATTGCTAAGTTTGGAGGAGGTCAACGGGGACTTTGAATGGGTCGGTGAGCTCCAAACCATGGCGAGGGAGCTCAGTTCCATGTAAATACAGTCTTTTCATAATTCTCTATTAGTATGTCTCCTAGCTAAGTTGATAAGTTGCCCAAGAAGGTCTATTCTATGTGGTTTTACTCCAAGGATGTTAAGATAGCCATAATGGCTAATTTTGGTAAAAAATTCAGTCCTGGGTGGCCTTTTTGTCACAACTAAGGAAGTCTAATCTTGGAATGGAATGCAGGAAAACAATCTATAGCCACCTGCCTGTAACTTTTTTCTCTACTTCAATATAAAAACTCTTATTTTACAAATCAAAAAAAAAATTAAAGAGAGGCTACAACAAAATATCCCCTTTCAAATAAAATCAGCAAAATTAATATTAAAAAATTAAGTTTAAAAAAAAAAGAAATTTCCTATCACATTAATTTAAATGGACTATAAGTTAAAATGAACACCCAAATAATTAACTTAACAAGGGATAAGACATCCCATTAAAATAAAAACATTCCATCCCCACAATATAAGTTACACAAGAAAATTTAAAAAAAATCCTACCCCAAAATAATTCTAAATCAACAAAAGTCAACACAAAGAAAGTCAAACAACCAAAAATAACTCAAGAGCAGAAGAGAGGGAAAAAGATAAATTCCCGTGCACAAGGGATGAGGAAAAAGGAATTTAAAATAAATGACAAAACAATTATCCTCACATCCCACTCAACCCTAGTTCATTATTTTATTGTTTTCCAATGGAAGCCCTAATTCTTATTCTATTATTATGGAAAACCCTATCTTTTTCTTTTGTCTTCCCCAACTCATTTGTTTTGTTTTCTTTTGTTTTTGCCTGCCTCCATGGTTTGGAAATTTGTAGGTTGAAGGTGTATTCCTCGTCCATGGCCTCCAAGAAGAATAACCAAAGGTATATCTATTACTTTTATATGCAAAACTAGGGTTTCGTTTATTCATAACAAACTGTGTTTGGTTGGAACCCAGGGTTATATATATATATATATATATTGTTTTGTATGTAGATCGATATACAACATTGTAGGTTTTAATCATAATACAGAGGCTTTCTTTTAACATGGAGTGTGGTCTGTGGAGGTACCATCACCGTCGCCATCTGTATCTTGTTTATGGTTTATGGGAGTAAGGGGATTCGTGGTGTGGTGTGGCCGAACGCCACGGAGAGGGAGGTCCGCTATGGAGGGAGGTGTGGGGAGTGGCATGAGGAATGGTGTGGGGAGGGTTAAGGGGAGAAGGGGGGTGTGGGTGGAGGCCCTGCCCCCTCCCCACATCCCTCTCTAAACTGTGCGCTGTGGGCGGTGGCTATGGCCGCTAGTCACAGCCACATAAAATTTTTATTTTATTTTATTTATAACTACTTTGTTAACAACAAAAGAACAGACCCTAAATTTTATTAGGGTTCAGTCCATAAATTTCATTTCTATTTGTCTCTTGTTAAAAATAGTTTATATATTATTTAAATATATATGTATGTTTGACTGTATATATTAATATACTTATAAGTAACCTTGCAATGGGATGAAATAACCAGATTTTCTTCTATTTGGATAGTTGCGCCTTCTATTGTTATTTGGAGCATTTGGCTTGAAAGGAATAGATAGATCTTCAGAAAAGAAAGCAAGGATTTTGAGGCCATCTCCCTTATTATTGAAAAATCTATTTCTGAGGTTGTCTTGAATTATCTCAAATCTTTAAAGGCATCTAATCTTCACTTCTCTTCTTGGGATAATTCAATTTTGAAAGCTTGGCCTTTTCTAGGTTCTTTTCCTATTACAAATTCTTTTGCAATCTATCAGCCAGATAGAAGTTTAGTTAAATGGCTGCCTCCCTCTGATGGTTTCATTAAGTTCAATTTTGATGGGGCTTCTCGCGACAATCCTTGCCCTTCTTTCATTGGTGGGGTTTTTAGAAATATGAAAGGTGAAATTTTAAAGCTTTTTCTGGTAAAGTTTCTGATTGTACCAATAACCAAGTTGAGATCCTTGCTCTTGTTGAAGGTCTTAGGTTGGCTATTGGTTTAAAGGTTCCTCAACTCCATATTGAGGGAGATTCACTAATAATTATTAATGCTCTGAAAAAACATCATATTCAAAATTGGAAACTTGATTATCTTCTACAAGAGGTATGGTATATTCTGGAATCCTTTGAGAGTTTCATCACATCTCATACTCTTAGAGAAGGTAATAAATTGGCAGATGCTCTAGCTAATTTGGGTTTTGATTTAGATTCATCATTAGTCTATTTTGATGAGGATTTTTTTGGTCAACATCCACATTTGGTAGAAATAGTACAATTTGATTCTTTGAGTAATGTGTCTTAAATCTCGCTTGTGTGGACACCTATATGTGGCATCAAGGTGTTATCTCTTTGTGCAGTCATTATTATCACATGTGCTAGCATTTTAGTTTTTGATTTCAGTTGTCCGTTTGATCTCATCATCCGTAAGTATTTCTGTCCTTTATTTACTTCAGTGCCAGCTCACAGCAAGTTTTTTTTATTTACTACATGGGAGATGATGTTATCTAATTATGATTATTTGATTCTCTTTGGTTATAAAAGGGCATTTGTTTATATGTTTAACCATCCTTCCTTTAACATTGTTTGTTCCGTGTGTGGATGAAATGGAAGTTCAACTTAACTGCAGGTTGTTTTTTCATCTCAAAGTGGGAAATTGCTTTTATTGGTTCTGTGTCTTCGGATGGTTTACGGTCTATTTTTTCTATAGACGGCTCAGAGGTGGAGGAAGCTATTAGAGATGTTGTGGGTAGAGATATCCTGGAAGGCCATGTTTGAGTTTTATATCCATCTCACATCTTCACAGTTCTTGTTTCTAATGCAATGGATCTATTACAGGATGTTGGTTTGGTTCGTCAGCTTATTGAGAAGTATGTTCACCACTTTCTCTTTTCTGATGAAAGTATTGCTGTAGCATTCTAGAATTATGATCTCTTTAGTTTAGAGGCTCTTATTGGTGGGCTCTTTTTCAAGTGCCAAGTTCTTCATTCCCCTGCTCATAATTGTGTTTTAAATGCGGCTCGCTCTTCTTTGTTGAATGAAAATGAAGATTTTCTACATTTTTCTTTACATGCTCATGCTAAAGAGATTGGTGAGAATTTAGCTAACAGAATTGATGAAAAATTCACAGCTTTGCTATTTTTGTTACAATTTCAACCTCTTCTTCCTCCTCCTCCAGGTTCGCCTATTGAAGACAATGTTGTGGAGGATCTGAATTATCATGTTCAAGACCTTAATGTTGTAGTGGATTTGGGTTAGGCTGTAGTTTTTGTTATCAAGTTTTGTATTTCTTTAATGAAGGAATCTCGGTTCTATCAGCTATTTTTTATCAGCTCAAATGTAATATTTTGTAGGAGATTCTTGTAAATTTTGCTCCTATTTTTGTGAAGAGACTAGAGCTTTTTTGTAATTTTGTAAATCCAAGCTACAACTGGAGGTTTTCTTCCCCTGGTTCTTTCCTGCCAATATGCTCGTCGAACCAGGGTTTGTAATTATTTTTATCTAATATTATATATCATCTTTCTCTTGAAAAGAAAAAGTAGATTTACTAAGATATAATTTTTTTTTTCTTTGATTCAAAATGACAACATTTACACAAAAATATTTCTATTCAAACTTCAAAAGATCAAATATGAGCATAACAAAATATTAACCATGTATTTCCATTGCATAAAACACGGCGGTGAATATTTTCTTTTCCACAAAGCATACAACAAAAATCACAACAGCAAAACATTTTTTTTTATGAAATAATATGACAGTAACTTATATCTTCTATAGCATTTCTCCATAAGCATATAAACATAACATAATATATTAAAGACAGTTTTGAATAACAATAAAGATTGCTCACATTATATTTCCGTCTACAACCAACACAAATAATAGTAATCATGTTGTCAAAAAAATAATAATGAGGCCTCTAAGGCCATGGCTCCAAAACATCCATCTAAAAGTAGTGCCCAAACACCAAAAATAGACTTCAACATGCTCCATTTTCCCCAACTGATAACTTGGAATAAACAACACAACAATGGGGAAACAAGCCATGAAGGAATGCCTTCCTCCCTACCATAGACCCACTACTAGGTCACCCCTGAGTTGGGGAGGTAGGATTCATACGGTTTGGGCTCACACACACCACAACAAAAGAATTTTTCCAAAAACACAAAACAATTCAACTGCCATGGATTTCCACATACAAAACTCAATAAATTGAGTTTGGAGGGGGTAGGGAAGTGGACCCCTCAACTCCAAAGGCCACCCCAAGAACTCCAAGATCACAAAAATTCCAAGGCCTCAAGCCAAACATATTTTTCCACCAAAACTCAAAAATCCTTATGGCATTCATGCCAAATCACATATTGTTTCCAAAACTCAAATGATACCCTCAAGGCTAAAATAGTGCAACACAAATGAGATGACCTCGAGGAGGTTCACTCTCCCCTACCCCAAACTAGTTGAGCCTTTCCTCCAAAATGGATGTGCTCTCACCACACCCTTACCACACAAAAATAAAATAACAACCCACATAATATGCAACCACATACACAAAAGAAAGCATAAGCAAAAAGGGTAATGGCCATAGCCATGAAGTTTACCTTCAAAAGCCCTAAAATGGAAGCACGTTTGATGAAGAACTCCAAGCTTCCCAAAAATGTCTCCAACCCTCCAAATTTTTCTCTAACACTCTCAAAGCCTCCAAGAATAAAAGGAATTTTCAAAAAAAGAATAACCCCACACTCCTCTCCAAGAGGAGGTAATATAGGCCCTCCAATTTGGCCTTGAGGAATGAGAAGGTGATACTTGTCACCTTCTCCTTCTTCATCCCATGTCACTTGCAAGGGAGAAGAAGTGTGAGGGTGACAAGTGTCACCCTCCAATTCCATTCCATTCCTCACCTTATCCACTTGTGCTCTCACACGTGTGAGAGACCAAGTGGTGAGGTGGCAATTCCTTTCAAGCCTCCATGAGGATAAGGGATGCCATATGGCATCCTCTTATCCTCCAAGAGAGCCATCTCCCTCCAAGATACTCTCACATGTGTGTGAGAGTCTTGGAGGGAGATCCCACACACTTGGGAGTCTTGAAGACCTCCCAAGTCTTCTTGGTGAAGGGATCCCCAAACTGTGGGAAGGGAGATGGGTCTTTCCCAAAGCATGACTCATCTCCCATCCTTAGCCATTTCAAAATTCGTCACTTTGACTAAACCCCAGTTTAGAGTGACCAAACATGAGTTACCCCAAGGTTTGGTTAATCAAAATTGACCCTAGACCCAAGGGTAACCACCAAGGGTAAGTTTTGGAACACTTAGGTACACCTACGGAGGCATAAATTTACTTTTAAAAGGCCCAAAATATAAATAATACCAAGTGGTGTAAAATAATTATAAATATACAACACATGATATAAATCAACTAAGAAAGTGGTCACTAGACCAAAATAAATAATTTAAACATCCACGCAAGCAACATCCAATCACACGTGGTCGTCATCCCTCTTGGAAATGGATCAATTTCATAGGGAATAACATATGTGTGAACACTACCTCTGATTTCCCATGCCCTGGAAATATAACCTACACAACTAGATCAAGTGTCAATCACATCATGGATAATCATAGCTGAAGCAACTGAAACTAAATACATGTCATTGCACACAACATTAATCATTCACAACATAATTCAAGATTAAACTACATTTTCTATCTAATGTCACATAATCATCATCAATTAATGAATCCACATAATAAACTAGAAATCACATCAATAATCATCATCTAATATATCTCGCATGTCTAATCTCATCATAGAATCAAAATATGATCAAATTGAATCACCACATGTCTAATCAATGTCAAACCAGAAATCAGGAGATATAATATAATCTGCATAATGGAACAATAGTCTAAAAGTATGATAATGTCACCAACTATAATGTAAAACGATGAAAATAGGGAAGTGAAAATAATTAGCCTCACATCCCCCCCTAAGACTAAACTTCCTCCTGGAAGTTGTCAAAAAGGTGAGGATAGAGTGCCCTCAAACTAGCTGCATCCTCCCAAGTAGCTGTGACCTCACCATAACGATCCCACTGGACCCTAACCTGGTCTAGCTTTCGACCTCGAAGGCCTAGCGTCTGACGAGCCAATATGGAAATTGGCTCCAAAGCCAATTGCCCATCTACCTCTACTTGTAGAGTACTCTAGTCCAATACATGAGATAAATCAAATATATATCGCCTCAATATAGAAATATGAAAGACATCATGGATACGCGACAGGCTAAGTGGCAACACTAGATGGTAGGCTACAAGTCCTATCCACTCCAAGATCTCAAAAGGTCCTACAAACCGTGGTGTGAGCTTAGAGCCCTTTCCATAATGGATTGGACTCTTGTGTGGCCGTACTCTAAGGAATACTCTCTCCCCAACTGAGAAGCTCTAATCAAGTCTCTTAGCATCGGCATACTTCTTCTGTATATCTTGTGCCTCCTAAAGTCTTTGCCTAATCAGTGTGACCTATTGCTTCATATCCTGAACCAACTCTAGACCAATGGCAACCCTCTCCTCTATCTGATCCCAACTCAATGGTGTCCTGCATGGTCTACCATAAAAAGCTTGGAAAGGAGGCATACCCAACGAGCTGTGATGCCCATTATTGTAGGCAAACTCAACTAGATACAGATAATCCTCCCATCTAGACTGATGGTCCATAACATACATACGAAGCATGTCCTCCAATACCTGATTCACCCACTTTGTTTTTCCATCTGTCTTAGGGTGATATGCAGAACTAAAGTTGAGCTGTGTGCCCAACGCTTGCTGTAAGGCTCTCCAAAAGGCTAAAGTGAACACTGAATCCCTGTCAGAAATGATACGATGAGGTACTCCATGTAATCTCACAATATCATCCAAGAATGCTCTCACCATTGTTGGTGCATTGTACATCGTGCGTACAAGAGAGAAATGTGCCACCTTGGTCAACTTGTCGACTGTCACCATGATGGCATCATGGTGATGCAAAGACATAGGAAGACCAATAATGAAATCCATGGAAATGGTGTCCCACTTCCACTCAGGTATCTCGTGAGGGTATAAAAGACCTGCTGGATGCTGATGCTTAGCCTTGACCCTCTGGCACTCAAGGCATCGAACAACAAACTCTGTAATAGCTTGTCCCATACCCACCCAATGGTACAACTATCATAGGTCAGCATGCATCTTCTTCACCCCCAGATGTGCCACATATGGTGCTCTGTGAGCCTTTGATAACACTATAGTACGTAGGTCACGTATACGGGGTACATAGATGTGCTGTCGATGACGTAGTAACCCATCTGCCTCTAGTGAGTAACCTACAAACTTGCCCACAATAGCCCTTTGTGAACGGATCTCCTGCTGCACCTCAAGAAACCACTCATCCTCAGGCAGATGTTGAATAATGTGTCCTCTCAAGTCCACACTCTGAGTCAAGGTCAAGATCTCATGGCGCCTCTAACTCAATGCGTCAGCAACCATGTTCTCCTTCCCTTTAATGTAGTGGACATCAAAGTCATACTCACAAACAAACTCCATCCAACACCACTAATGGGCATTCAGATTCAGCTATGTGAATATGTACTAAAAGATGTGATGATCTGAATGAAGCTCAAAGTGATGACCCACTAAGAAATTTCTCCAATGAACTAGAGCATTAACCACTACTGCAAGCTCCAAATCATGAGTGGGGTAGTTCAGCTCATGGTTCTTGAGCTTTCGTGACTCATACGCGATTGCTCTACCACCTTGCATAAGTATGGCTCCCAAACACTCAAGTGATGCATCCGTGCACACCATAAAATCTGCTGCTAGATCAGGAACCGCTAAAATGGGAGCGCTGGTAAGATGTTCCTTGAGGACCCCAAAGGCCCTCTCACACTGCTTAGTCCATAGAAAAATATTCCCTTTCTATTGAAGGGAAGTGATGGGGTGTGCTATCTGAGAGAAACCCTCGACAAACCTATGGTAATAACCAACTGACCCCATAAAACTCCTGACCTCTATCACACTGGTGGGAGCTGGCTAATCTCTGATAGCCTTGATCTTCGATGGATCTACTGAGATTCCATCGCCAGATAGGATATGCCCCATGTACTGTATCTCTGTCCTAAAAAATGCACACTTTGCCAGGTTCCCATAAAGATTCTACTCCCTGAAACACTGTAAAACCTGATGTAGCTGCTCCTCATGCTCCTCCTTGGTTCACAAATAGATCAATATTTCATCAAGAAAAATAATCATCAGCTGATCCAAGTAGGTACAGAACACCCCATTTGTGAGACTCATGAACATTATAGGGGCGTTCGTCAAACCGAAGGGGACCACAATGAACTCATAGTGGCCATATCGAGTCCGAAAGGTGGTCTTATGGATATCTGCCTCTGTGATATGCAATTGATGGTAACCAGACTTCAGGTCAATCTTAGAGAACACTCTAGCTCCCTGCATTTGATTGAAGAGATCATCAATCCTGGGTAGAGGATAATGGTTCTTCACCGTCACCTTATTCAACTGCCTATAATCCATGCATAATCAAAGAGACCCATCCTTCTTCTTCACAAAGATGACAAAAGCGCCCCAAGGTGAAACGCTCAGTCAGATGTGCCCCTTCTCGAGCAAGTCCTCAAGCTGTAACTTGAGCTCTATGAGCTCATGAGTGGTCATCTTGTAGGGTGCACAAGACACTAGCTCAACACCTGGCACTAAGTCAACATGAAAGTCTACCTCATGATGGCATGGTATCCCTGGTAACTTTGTTGGAAACACATCGGCAAACTCTCTCAGGATGGGATGGTCATCCAAAGATGCCTCAGGCTCGTCATCTAATTTGTCACTCACTGCAATGGCAAACATCTGGCATTCCTTCTGCATGCAGCGCTTAAGCTGCTAAGCAGATATCATATGCACTGCTGTGGGCTTCTGAATTCCCACTATCTCAACTGATGTACCATGATCGTCTAAGTAGCTAATCACCTTTTGGCAACAATCTAGCTTGGCTCGATGAGCCGTAAGCTAGTCCATAGCCAAAACCACATTGTAGAAACCTAATGTGATAACTCTAAGGTCACAAACTATGGAAAAGGGTCCCAAAGATATCTCACAGTCATGGACTAAGGCATCTACTATCATCTTGGCCCCTGAGGCCAACTCAACTTCCCACCTATCACCCTGCTTAGAGGCCACCAGCCTGCAACACTCCACTAACGATGGAGATATGAAAGAGTTAGTAGCACCAAAGTCAAAAATAATAGAAATGGGGACACCACCTATCATACCTGATGTCTCAATCACTGATGCCTGAAAATTAGCCTAGTGGTTATCAACCGCTGCAAACATACGATGCAACCTGCCCACATCTCCAACCATTTGCATTGATCCTCCTGCACAAGGCTATCCCCTGCTGTAAATCCCTATGGACACTGTCTAGCTAGATATCCCACTCCACCACACACATAACATGGGCCCCTAGCCTATACCTATCCAGTCTGAGTCCTACTCGACTGTTGTTGTCCAGATCTACCTATGGACCCCTATGAACCCCTGTATGATTACTATGACCTCGCGAGTCCCACAGGTTGTCCTTGCTACCTTTGATCTCTATGTGGGCCCTACTACTGCCAACCTTGATTATGCCCCCATGTGCCCTTTGCTGTGGCCTGGATCTCTACTGCTACTGTGGGGGCCTAGGAGGTAAGGATGCAAAACTAAATCCTCCTCTCTAAGGTGGTGGTGGTGGTCTACGGTAACTCTGCTGATGCTATTGTTGCCCACGATCCTGAAACTGACAGCATGAACTCTGCCCTCATCCCTATATCTCCTTAGCTATGTATGCCTTCTCGGCAGCATCACTCAATGTATGGGGATCTGCCATATGTATAGGCTTTGCTATGCTATGGTTCAATCCTCTGATAAACTTATGAACTAGGAGTTTCTCATCATGGAGATACTCTACATATCGAGACAACTCAGTGAATCTACCCTCATACTGAGAAATGGTAAGCCCTCTCTGTTGAAGGTCATGAAACTCATCTATGCGATGCTGTCTATAGTGGTCTGATAAGTATCGCACATTAAAGCACTCAATGAAAGTCTCCCACGTGAGTGTGTCCAATGATAGATGGTGCTTGCACTACTTAGTGTGTCACCAAGTAGATGCTACATCTCTCAACAAATGGACTGCCACACGTGCTTTCGTATTACCCCCGTAAGGGCATAACACAAAGCATCTATCCAAAATGATAAGCCAGGCCTCAACCTCAGCGCCCTTTGTAGTCCTGGAGAATGTAGGAGGATTCAGCCTCAACAAATCCTTGATGGGATCTCCTTGGTCTTTGTGCCCTCTGATATGCTCATCCACATAATAATCATAAGGCCTGTGAACAACCTGCTCCACTCGTACTACCTCCTCATGCCTGGCATGACACGGAGGGCTCCTTCTATGACCTCTAAAAGCTGAACCAACCTCCTCTATAGTCGTATCTAGTATCTCAACAAATGGCTCTACACGTGGTGCCTCTCGTGGCTCGATGCAGGGCTCCACACGTGGCTCAACACGTGACTCTGCTCGTGGCTCCATGCATGGTTCCTCTCACAGATCAACGCAGGGCTCAACACATGGTTGTATGTGTGGCTCAACTACGGTCGGTGGTAGTCTTTCTAACACTGCCTATATTGCCTGCAATATCTGTGGCCCAATATCTAGTATAGGTAGGGCCAGTGCTGCATGTAGTACCTGTGGGGCCAGAGGTGCCTATCCCTCAACTGAAGAATCACTATGAACCTTTACGGACTCTGTGCGGTGGGACCGTGCTTGCCGAACTCGTTGGGGAGGCATCCTACAAAAATGAGGTAACCACAAATTAATCAAAGTTGCGGAACAATAATGTGCTCAAAACAAGCCCAGTGTTTAAACTTGGCTCTAATACCAAATGTCATGCCCACATTTCCCATCCGGTCATGACACACAACATACATGTCATGTCCACATTTGTCATGTGGTCATGACATGAATTACCAAAAATATTTCTGCATGTCCCTAGGAACCCCCTCGCACTCATCAGCATGCTCGGTGGCAATACGCATAAGGCGTAAACATGTCATTCATATTCATGGAAGTGTGCCTACCTACGCAATCCCTTGCATGATGAAAGCCGTATAGGGGGTATGTGTGGTGATGTGTGCCGCTTCTAGGGTTAGAACAGATTTAATCCAAACCCTAAGTTTCCTAGGTGAAGAGATGATTTCGATTGATAAAGAGATGATTTTGATTGATTCGAAACTAAGCCCTAACTTTAATGCATGAATGAAATTGAATAAATAAAATACAAAATCAATGGCATGATGGTCACATGATAAGATGGAGTGATTGAATGAAAGTCACAAAAATACCATAAAATGAAACTCTAAAATCTAAGAAAATTTTGACAACATAACATGTTTTCGATAATTGAAATAATTTTTTTAAAAAAAAGAATCTCTAAAATTTAATGCAAAGAAAGAAATAAATAATCGAAGGGAAATTTGAATAAATTTCCATGGTTAAATAATTTTGACCATTCAACAAAATTATAAAAATTGTAGTAAATAAATGATCGAATTAAAACTCAAAACTCAAGTCCATTAATAAATATAATCTCGACAATTATATTTATTAATTAACTCTTTAAAATAATTAAAGAGAGGATAAAACAAAATATCCCCTTTGAAATAAAATCGGTAAAATTAATATTAAAAATTTAAGTTAAAAAAAAAAGAAATTTCCTATCACATTAATTTGAATGGACTATAAGTTAAAATGAACACCCAAATAAATAACTTAACAAGGGATAAGACATCTCATTAAAATAAAAACATTCCATCCCCACAATATAAGTTACACAAGAAAATTTTAAAAAAATCCTACCCCAAAATAATTCTAAATCAACAAAAATCAACACAAAGAAAGTCAAACAACCAAAAATAACTCAAGAGCAGAAGAGAGGGAAAAAGATAAATTCCCGTGCACAAGGGATGAGGAAAAAGGAATTTAAAATAAATGACAAAAAAATTATCCTCACATCCCACTCAACTCTAGTTCATTATTTTATTATTTTCCAATGGAAACCCTAATTTCTTATTCTATCATTATGGAAAACCCTATCTTTTTCTTTTGTTTTCCCCAACTCATTTGTTTTGTGTTCTCTTGTTTTTTCCTGCCTCCATGGTTTGCAAATTTACAGGTTGAAGGTGTATTCCTCATCCATGGCCGCCAAGAAGAATAACTAGAGGTATATTTATTACTTTTATATGCAAAACTAGGGTTTCATTTATCCATAACAAACTGTGTTTGGTTGGAACCCAGGGTTATATATATATATATAAATTTGTATGCAGATCGATATACAACATTGCAGGTTTTAATCAAAATATAGAGGCTTTCTTTTAACATGGAGTGTGGTCTATGGAGGTGCCACCACCACCGCCATCTGTATCTTGTTTATAGTTTAAGAGAGTAAGGGGATTCGTGGTGTGGTGCAGCCGAACACCGCGGAGAGGGAGGTCTGTTGTGGAGGGAGGAGTGGGGAGTGGCCCAAGGAATGGCGTGGGGAGGGTTAAGGGTAGAAGAGGGGTGTGGGGAGGAGGTAGTGCCTCCATCTACACCCACGGGTGTGGGTGGAGGCATCAGCAACTCCCCACACCCCTCTCTAAACTGTACACTGTGGGCGGCGGCTATGGCCGCCGCTCATAGCCACATAATTTTTTTTTAATTTATAACTACTTTGTTAACAACAAAAGAATAGACCCTAAATTTTATTAGGGTTAGGTCCATAAATTTCATTTATGTTTGTCTCTTTTTAAAAATAGTTTGTATATTATTTAAATATATATGTATATTTGACTATATATATAGTGATATACATATATACAGATTTTTCCACAATACAGTTTATTTAACATATATATATATACAGTGATATATATACATACAAATTTTTTAGTCCAACAGTAAAGTATGAGAAGTTTAAAATAGAAATATATACACATCCAATATATATGTGTGTGTGTGTGTGTGTGTGTGTGTGTGTGTGTGTGTGTGTGTGTGTGTTTGTGTGTGTGTGTGTGTATAATGTATTATATACATATATATATTATATTATATATATAGTTATAAGAAGCCTTGCAATGGGATGAAATAACCAGATTTGCAAGTTTTTAAAATACCATTATATATCATCTTTCTCTTGAAAAGAAAAAATAGATTTACTAAGATATAATTTTTTTTTTCTTTGATTCAAAATGACAACATTTACACAAAAACATTTCTATTCAAACTTCAAAATATCAAATATGAGCATAACAAAATATTAACCATGTATTTCCATTGCATAAAACACAACAATGAATATTTTCTTTTCCACAAAGCATACAACAAAAATCACAACAGTAAAACATTTTTTTTTTGAAATAATATGACAGTAACTTATATATTCTATAGCATTTCTCTATAAGCATATAAACATAACATAATATATTAAGGACAGTTTTGAATAACAATAAAGATTGCTCACATTAGATTTCCTTCTAGAACCAACACAAATAATAGTAATCATGTTGTCAAAAAAAATATAATGAGGCCTCTAAGGCCATGGCTCCAAAACATCCATCTAAAAGTAGTGCCCAAACACCAAAAATGGACTTCAACAAGCTCCATTTTCCCCAACTGATAACCTAGAATAAACAACACAACAATGGGGAAACAAGCCATGAAGGAATGCCGTCCTCCCTACCATAAACCCACTACTGGGTCACCCCCGAGCTAGGGAGGTAGGATTCACACGGTTTGGGCTCACACACACCACAACAAAAGAATTTTTCCAAAAACACAAAAACAATTGAACTCCCATGGATTTCCACATACAAAACTCAATAAATTGAGTTTGGAGGGGGTAGGGAAGTGGACCCCTCAACTCCATGGGCCACCCCAAGAACTCCAAGATCACAAAAATCCCAAGGCCTCAAGCCAAACATATTTTTCCACCAAAACTCAAAAATCCCTATGGTACTCATGTTAAATCACATATTGTTTCCAAAACTCAAATGATGCCCTCAAGGCTAAAATAGTGTAACACAAATGAGATGACCTCAAGGAGATCCACTCTCCCCTACCCCAACTAGCTGAGCCTTTCCTCCAAAATGGAAGTTCTCTCACCACACCCTTCCCACACAAAAATAAAATAACAACCCACATAATATGCAACCACATACACAAAAGAAAGCATAAGCAAAAAGGGTAATGGCCATAGCCATGGAGCTTACCTTAAAAGCTCTATGGAAGCACATTTGATGAAGAGCTCCAAGCTTCCCAAAAATTTCTGCAACCCTCCAAATTTTTCTCTAACACTCTCAAAGTCTCCAAGAATAAAAGGAATTTTCAAAAAAAGAACCCCACACTCCTCTCCAAGAGGAGGTAATATAGGCCCTCCAATTTGGCCTTGAGGAATGAGAAGGTGACACTTGTCACCTTCTCCTTCCTCATCCCATGCCACTTACAAGGGAGAAGAAGTGTGAGGGTGACAAGTGTCACCCTCCAATTCCATTCCATTCCTCACCTTATCCACTTGTGGTCTCACACATGTGTGAGAGACCAAGTGGTGAGGTGGCAATTCCCTTCAAGCTTCCATGAGGATAAGGGATACCATATGGCATCCTCTTATACTCCAAGAGAGCCATCTCCCTCCAAGATGCTCTCACACGTGTGTGAGAGTCTTGGAGGGAGATCCCACACACTTGGGAGTCTTGAAGACCTCCCAAGTCTTCTTAGTGAAGGGATCCCAAAACTTTGGGAAGGGAGATAGGTCTTTCCCAAAGCATGACTTATATCCCATCCTTAGCCATTTCAAAATTTGTCACTTTGACTAAACCCCAATTTAGAGTGACCAAAAGTGAGTTAATCCAAGGTTTGGTTAGCCAAAATTGACCCTAGACCCAAGGGTAACCACCAAGGGTAAGTTTTGGGACACTAAGGTACACCTAGGGAGGCATAAATTCACTTTTAAAGGGCCCAAAATAAAAATAATACCAAGTGGTGTAAAACAATTATAAATATACAACACATGATATAAATCAACCAAGAAAGGGGTCACTAGGCCAAAATAAATAATTTAAACATGCACACAAGCAACATCCGATCACATGTGATTCTCATGCCTCTTGGGAATGGATCAGTTTCATAGGGAATAACATATGTGTGAACACTACCTCCAATTTCCTGTGGCTTGGAAATATAACCTACACAACTAGATCAAGTGTCAATCACATCATGTATAATCATAGCTGAAGCAACTGAAACTAAATACATGTCATTGCACACAACATTAATCATTCACAACATAATTCAAGATTAAACTACATTTTCTATCTAATGTCACGTAATCATCTTCAATTAATGAATCCACATAATGAACTAGAAATCACATCAATAATCATCATCTAATATATCTCACATGTTTAATCTCATCATAGCATCATAATATGATCAAATCGAATCACCACATGTCTAATCAATGTTAAACTAGAAATCAGAAGATATAATCTAATCTGCATAATGGAACAATAGTCTCTAAAAATCTGATTATGTCACCAACTGTAATGTAAACGATCGAAATAGGGAAGTGAAAATAATTGGCCTCACAACTTTGTACCTATTTTGGTTGAGTGACATTGACTCTTCTGCATGATGATTGTATGTACATTTTGTATGAATGGTTGAATGACATATATTTCAGTTATTTGTATGGATTCATTTCTTAGGAACGAATATTTCTCTCTTTGTCATGCTACAGATAAATTCTCCATCATGTCGAGGAAATGATCAAGAATTAAATGAACACAAGAAGATATAGAAGCTAACAATGCAAAGAAAGCAGGGACTATGAGGAAACTTCATGAGAAGAGGAAATTGGACACGATAAATGAAGACATGCCAATTGAAGAGGAATTGCAACCATCAAAAAGAGATATGGTATTGGTGACACAAAGGGAACAAATGCAAAAACTTCATGCTATTAGAGATTTGAATACCATAGTTGGAGACATGTCCTCTACCACAAGTCAACATGTAGGGACACCATCTACCACATCTCTAGTTGAGAGTACCTCATCACTCACATGTGAGGAAGGAGGTACGCCATCATTCCCACCTCAACCTCAAGGTATGTCATCTATTCCATCTTCGATTGAAGGTATGCCATCTAGCCCATCTCATTTAAATATTGATGAAATTCCTAATGTTGAGATGAATTTACCTATCTTAACACCACCTAGAATTTTGCATAGAAAGCTAAAGTATTTGATTGATATTGATGAGAATATTTTGCAGCCAATGGAATGTAAGATTCCAAAACATACTTGTAGAAGATATGCTCATAAGATTTAGAGATTGCTCTTTGAAAAGTTAAATGAGATTGCAAGATGTCAACTATTTGTTGAAATGATGCGAAGTATATAGTACAATTCCATCATGAAGATTCTTAATTTGACAACATCAGAGGCTTCAAGTGAGAAATCTATTGTCAAGAATCTAATGAGTGTATATGAGAGTGTGGGTAACAACTCACACACAAAAGATAGTAATGCAACACGGCATGTCATTACATCGACTATAGTATGTAGTCAAATGAGGAAAGCTCATCTCATTAGAAAGACGAGTCAAACATTAAGAATTAATAGGAAAACTTTATCAAGAGCCATTGGAAGGTGCCAAAGAATTGAGGACACCAATGCCAATGAATTATGGGCATTCTCGGGGAGATTACCATGAAAATATAAACCAATTGTTGAAGCATTGAGATCGCTAATTGAAGACTTTTGGAAGAATTACACAAGGGTATTTCTAAATCAAAGGGATGTGGTAAGAAGGAGAATCGGTAGTCTGAACTGTGAGCCACATCCAAAGAAATTTTTGGATATGACTCAAACATAGTTTTTTGGTAAATTTCTAGAGATGTATCCTCAAATTAAAATTTGTTAAAGATATTTTTAAATGCTAAAACCTTTCCATGTCAAGATAAATCACACATGCACTACTTGTTGTTGTAGATTACATATTGGATTTTCTAACCATTTTGATGTTTATCGGTCTATATGTTTAGATTTGCATACTAACAATGTTTTGCGGGATTGCGACATACATGCCCCACCAACATCTTCAAGAGACTTCATATCAAGAATTTTATGTGAAAGAGAGGAAGGTCAAATATTCTACAATAAATTATGCTTGGATGGCACATGTTAGCATTGTGGTGGCTTGCAACGTATGCCAATATGTGAACATATGGAAAGAACACATGTGGTTGGAAATGAACTAGTAGAGTTTTGCAAGTATAAAATAGTGGCATACAATACAAAAGATGGTAAAGATGCAAAGAGTTGTGAATTAGTTATTGAAAAGATTCTAGTGTATCAATTTATGCCTATATTTCATGACAGTATAGTGTATGAGTATGCAAGACATGCCTATAGAGCTCGATGGTTGGACTTGCAATTCAATTCATGCAAGGACACATTTCTAGTTGGTAGCATTGTTTAAGTCATTGACTTTGTAGAGAACTACAGTCTACAGCCACAGTGTGAGGTGTAATCATAATATTACAACTCCACATAGGTTTCTATATTTGTACACATTGCATTCATTCATGTGAATGATAGTATAGAGGATGATAGAAATATCATAAGGGAGTATCATTTTTATATTAGTGATGATCACATGCATTCTACAGAGTTCGTGCAAGGTTGCTTTCATGTGTTCTACAATGATTTGGCTAGAAGGGGCATATCATTCAGTCAACATATCATATGGTCAGATAACTATGCATTTCAATTCAAGAACTCATGGAATTTCTATTGGCTAAGCAAGATGCATAATATTATAGGTGTTTAGCATATGTGGAACTTTTGTGAGGCCAGACATGGAAAGGGGGATGATGGTGCAGGAGCATGTATCAAAAGAGCCATAGCACAAGAAGAGTTAAAGTATAATGACAATGCAAATTTAACAGATGCAAAATCAATTATCAAGTGGTGTAATGCTTCAATGGGTCCAGGTAATGAAGGTAAGTCTTCAATTTGTATATTTTTTTGGTTGATAGATGATACTAACATTGAACCATATGAGGACTCTTGTACACTGATAGGATCAAGTGAGCTACACTCTTTCAGAAGCTCAATTGCAGGTTCATGGAGTATCCATACACAGAAGATGGCATTCTTTTGTTCTTCATGTACAATTCAAGCCTGGGATGAGTGCAAGTCAAATTAAGGAGTGGGTTGAAGAATGGCAGTTATCTTAACCCACTTGACATGTATCAACCCCTAATGGAACTGGAAGTGACAGAGATGGAATCATCAATTGACTTTGACCACATATCAGATCTAGTTCAACTAGGTAATATATCTACTTGCATAGTTTTTGAAATTCCTAATGTTATCTTACTTTGTAGTGTTTTTGTAATGTTGACTAATTTCATCTAATTTGCTACACAGATCAATGTAGGGCATGTTTATGTAGTTATTGTAGATGAAGATAACAAAGAGGGAATAGATTATTACTTGTGTCATTGTGTTAAGGCCAAAAAGAAATTAGAGGCCCCAGTTACAGATGGAGAAAACATCCAATACCCTATAGGATCAATGGTTGTTACTAGAACATGTCTTACAAACCCCTGTACCCACATAAGAGTGTTAATGTTTGGTTGTTTCAGGACGTTGACATGCATCGGAAGATTCTTCATTACTTGAACCTTGTCATGGCATCCAATGTTCATTTGATACAATTTTGGGGTAGACCTTTGAACAAGACCTTATAGAAGGTGTGTGAGTTTGACCATGAGGCAATACTTGACACAATAAAGAGTAGAGAAGACCCAGTTGGTTCACTAGATTAATTTGTAAGTATTCACATTGATTTGTAAGTATGCACATTAATTTGTAATTTTACATAGGTTTGTCTTTTTTTATTTGTTGCCGCATTTCTACACATATATAGTGAATATTGTGATGAATATGTTTGCCATTGATGTCAAAGTGCTTGGACTTTAATAATTAAGGAATGCATAATTGTGTAGGTCTATTGGTTGTTTATTGTTTGATGATACCATTATGCTTTCAAGATATGTTGTTGGGTTTTGTGATATAAAGACACTTGCTTCTTCATAGAGTATGTGGTGTGATGCATAGAGTTGTAGTGCTTCAAGACAAGGCATGAACTTGAATAGTGAAGATCTCATTCAAGTAGTGGTATGAACTTGACAAGCAGTGGTATGAACTTGATTTGTTTGCTATGGTATACATTTGATGTTTGCATCATCATCGTGTTATGCTTCATGGGGTTAGATCTAAGTGATGGATGAAGTTAATCCTGTTCACTCATGTTTCACTCACGGCATATCAAGATTCATGTCACAGGGTTTGGATGTTAGTTCATAACATTCATTTTTATCATGTTACAATAGCAAGACATAGTTTCTTATGTCATTGGTTCATGCCATTGGATCATTGGATTTCATTGTGGTTCTTCATCATAACATGTCATGCTTTCAGGAGTTGGATTGGGTTGTTGTTCTTCCTCATGACAAGAGTTTGTTCATGTCTTCATGCTTCTTTGTGCTCCATGTCTTTTGTGTTCTCAGTGTCTTCATGTGCCATCGATTTCTTCAGTCCTCATGATGTTGATGTTGATCAAACTCATGATGTTGATGTTGATGTTGATGTTGAAGTTATGCTAAAAATGGATTGTAATGACATGCCAAATTATTTAAAATTTGATAATAAACATCATATTGATACATTCCCACTCTTACAATTCAAGTTCCCAAATGACACGGAATTGGCTAGAAATTGACAAGTGTTTGGAAATGACGTTTCTGACAAACTTTCAACGACCACCGAAGTCTTTGAAAATGATAGTTTTCAAAGTCTTGTTCAAATTCAGTAATAATTTTCAAAGTCTTTCGAAAGTCTAGGAAATATAGAGAAGGTAGGCAGTAATAATTTTCAAGGTCTTTTGAAAGAGTGGAAAATTTAGATTAATAATTTATAACTGTCATAATCCATTTTGAATAGTATATACGATTGAATTTTAATTTTTATTCATTGACATGGAAAGAATAAGAAAGATTGAACATGCAGTCTTGAGTATGCAAAGATGTTAAAGAAATGAGAAAGATTGACAAATATTGATTTAGATTTTTACAAAATATTCTTTGAAATTCTTTTTAAATAATTCTCTATGAACACTAATATTTTTTTAATAATTTCCTATGTTTTAGAGAAGACTAATTTCAAGAAAGATTAATCTTTTTTAATAATTTCCTTTTCTTTTAGGAAATACTAATCTTTTTTAATAATTCCCCAAGGAAGACTAGTAAACTCAACTAATAATTGTGTGTAAATTGAATGTTTACATATAATATATTTTACAATTGCTTTTATAAAATAGAAAATAATTAAACTATATAATATAAAAAAGCTATATTTTTATTAATTTAATATTCTTAAAAAGAACATTTCTACAAATTTATAAGATTTATATTTTAAAAAGACATCATATTCATTATGGAAAATGTTTAAATTTATTTAAATAATTGATATATTAAGAATTTAGGTTTTTTAATGGAAGATTTTATATCAAATTCAAATAGCTTATATATTATGTGATAATAATTTTTTTGAATTATCTATCTAGATATTTGTATTATTCATTATAATATATAAATTATGTTTTTTCTTAATTATTACTTCAAGAGTTATGAGAGGTGTAACTATGTAGTAGCAATGGGTCGATTGTAATAGCATGACCCCTTACTTTAAATTTGATAGCCATTTACATGTCAAATTATTAATATTTAATAATAAACATAATATTAATGATAGTTTATTAAGTATAAATAAATAAAAAAGCACATTGGTAACTAGAATAAAATATATTGATTTAATTATTTTATAATTGTTTGCATGGATTGTATTATTTATGTTATTACTATTGTAAAATAAAATAACTCAAGTAAATGTTAAAGTAAATAATTTGTTTTCATTTAATTTATTTCAAAATTATTAAAAATAACATAGCTCTTCAATTAAAAATAAAGTAAATAATCTTTAAAATAAAATAGCTCTTAAATAAATGTTAAAACAAATAGTTCTTAGATAATTATAATTTTAGGACATGTAATTTACAACTATCATAATCTATTTTGAATTTACTCAATTTTATTTTTTATTCATTGATATGGAAATAAATAAGAAAGATTGACAAACATAGCTATTTCAACACATTATTGCAAGTTGTAGTCTTAAGTATGAAAAGATATTAAGAAACAAGAAAGATTGACAGTTATTGATTTAGATGTTTAACAACCCTTCTTTGATTTTTAACAATCCTTGACAATTATTTCAAGTCTTGAGAATAGAAAGGTAAAGAAATGAGAAAGATTGACAATTATTGATTTAGATGTTTAACAACCCTTCTTTGATTTTTAACAATCCTTGACAATTATTTGAGCATAAAAGGATAAAGAAATGAGAAAGATTTGACAATTATTGATTTAGATGTTTAACAACCCTTCTTTGATTTTTAACAATCCTTGACAATTATTTCAAGTCTTGAGCATAGAAAGATAATGAAATGAGAAAGATGGACAATTATTGATTTAGGTTTTTGACCACTCTTCTTTGATAAATTATTGATAGTTATTGTTGAAAATATTTAAATTTATTTAAAAAATTGATATATTAAGAATTTGCTTTTTTTTTTTAAATGAAAGATTTTTAGATCAAATTCAAATAATTTGGCCAATAGACCATTCTATATATGTACACATCTTGTAACCGCTAAAATTTTGATAGTCATTTTAAAAAAAATGTTCGTCCAAAATCTTTTTAAAATTGGTTGAATAAGCGTTAAAAATAACTAAAAAATAGCAAATAGAAGAGAAAACCCAAAAATAGACAATGGAAGGAGACATCGTGCAAGAAAGGCTAGCTACATGGAAATAAATCAGAGAATGAAACGTCATGAGGAAGATGATTCTTGTAAAGACCTAGACATATCTAAGAACAAGAGGAAGGGTGATGGGTTACAGGAGCCTCTAAATCATTTATCAATGAGCTCTGCTGCTGCCATGGATAATAATAGTGATAATACCCAAAAGGACAGGTTTGAGGATGATGATGACTTGCCACAACCAACTATCTGACGTCCTTGGAAATTAAAACTTCATGGGAAGGTGATTGTTTTGATGAATATGAAATTTGTGTATCTTACATATGTGGTTTTGAGTTTGAATGTTTTCTTGAAATTTCCCTTGAATTTGGTTTCATCCTTAGTAAGATTTGAGTCCCAATGACTTAACAACAATTCCTCGCAAGCTATGAATAGGTTTGCTAAAACTCATCCAATTCTGGTCACAAGTTTTAATCTGTTTGACAATGTTTTTGTTGCTTGGACATAATTCACCATCAATTGTGTTTCCAATTGAAACACCTATGGCAAAATGGCAACAAGAATCCACATCACATATGCATGTAGTTGATATTTTAGAGCAACACCTTCAAAATGATGCTACTACAATGTCTGCTCCATTTAGTTCTAATGTAGTTGTTACAACTTACTTCTGGTTGGAAGAAGGTCAGTATCCAATATTTTGTTTCATAAGTATGAGTGTATTTATCTTTAGTTGTGTCTCAAGGTTTTAGTGCCTTGGGATTCTTTTATTGCAGAAGCCTGACAATTTGAACCCTCCAACTGCAAATATGGTGAAGGTATGCACCAATGACTTTAATGGAGAGCTCAAATATTGTTGGATGGAATTTATTTTATGGTGATTCTAAACCTTGCACTATTATATGCAAACATCCTCCTCAAAAGTATTAGAGGTTGCAGAAACTCTATATGATCTTGCAAGAATGTTTGTAACTGAAACAGTTTATCTAGAAAAAATCTAAAAATATCTAAGCTAGGCTAATTAGCAGCAAAATTAGGATCAACAAGTAGTTCTACAGAACCTGATAGGATGCAAAGCCCTAGAGCAGCAACTGCTGATGTGGCTTTCCCATCCTCCCCCCTTGCCCATAGCCAACTGGAAGGTATTGTTTTACTGTTCATTTGACATAATCTTAAAGTTTGGCCAAGAGGTCATGTCTAAAGGATTCCCATATTAGCAATTTTCTTTTACTGTTGTAGTTATGAAGAAGAAGCATCCATGAGTGAGTTTGGAAACAAAGGATGAGGAGCCTATGTTACTGGAAATAATGATAACAGAAGGTAGCAATCCACCATCAATTGACATCTGAAGCACAATTAACCCATCAGAAAAGATCACTATTTCAAACCACTCTACTTATATATCATTCATTTCAATGGTCAAACAATCAATAGCAATTTTACACCTCATTCACAATAAAAGTGTTAAATATTTGTCCTATTTTTATCAGCCAAAATTAACCTTTGACTGTTGAAGTGGATGATATTTAAGAACAACCATTTCAAACTTGGCTGTACCAGTCAATGTGCCCAATAAAGGTATTAAACTCAAAGAAAACCTAGAATATAAAAGGGAAGCTGTACAAAAACCAGAGCTTGAGAATACGAAAGTTATATCCATCTTACACTTTTAGAGCTCCTCAAAACAGAGGTGGACAAAAGGAAATTTGCGATATGCCTTAAACGATGTCCATTTCATTATTCACTTCTATTTCTTACAAACATTTTATGGTGTCATGCATTTTTTCAATTATCCAAATGAAAAACTTTGAAAGATTAGTAGCTACTATGGAATTTTTTGTGATAAGTGAATGGTTATCAAATGTCTGTCATTTGAAATGAACCTCCCAAAGAATGGGTTGGTTCCTTTTCAGCTTGACCTGATATCAACAAACTTTGTTGGATTTAATGCTCGACCTAATCCAACATTCCTCGACTCTATTGCTCCATACACTCTTGCTTTAATGAAATATGTAACAACCTCTAATGTAAGGTCAAATTAAAAAAACAATGTTTACGATAGATTATAACTCTTGAGCTATGAAACGATTAGTATTAGTGAAAGAAAGAAAAGTAATGATCACTCTCATATTTGTATTAAAAGAAAAATGACTTGTTATTTAAAGTTACATTTTCTATATTGTATTGTCTCTTTTACCTGTTAAAACTTTGAAATTGATAAGGCAGTTTAATAGGAAAAAAAGGAATGTAATCATTATTTATATTTTTGGTTTTCGTTGGACATTGTTTATATTTTAGATTTTTCTACATAGTTACAATTTACAATAAGAATTAATGAAGAATAAGTATTGTTGTAAATCTTCCTCTTAATGGTTTTCACTTTATTTTTTCAATGGTCTTATTGTATTTAGGAAAACAAATTATTCATGCAAGGTAGATAATGAGATTATGGGTGATATTATTATATATGTTTTAATGTATTTATTAAGAAATTATAAATCTTATACCAATAAAGAACTTTTTAACAATTTATTATGTATTAATAGTAACATTAGTTTTTTTTACGGTCATTAAGATGATATATAATACTTTTATTTTAAATTAAATTAAGTATTTTTTTTTATATTAACATTTTAAAATCACACTCAACAATCCCACTTAGTGCTTAAATTTGATGGTCGTATGGCCGTATTTGGCGGCTATTTTTGCCGTAAAATACAATCAAAATTTTAAAAAGATTGTATCACATGAAAGGGTAGATTTTAGATAGAATGTCAAAATTTCTATAGAATTATTCTGATATATGTATTTAGTTTATATATAATTTTTTTAGAATAAAAATATGTCTTAATATTTAAAGGGCAAGTTTGAATAGATAACCGTCATGAAAAATTTGCTTGACACGCAGGGTCGACCATCAAATTTAGGCCCTGATCCCACTCTGTGTGAATTTTACCACATAACTTTGTCAGTCACAATTTATTTCTATTTTTGAAGTGATAAGTAAGCATTAAGCAATGTGGAAGGTAGTTGAAAACTACATGACATAAAGTTTGTATGTAAAGTAGGAAAAAAATAATTCTTAAGATTGTGAAAGATTACTAAAATATTGATATTAAGTGCTAAAGTTTATGTGATTAACTAACAATCTGTTTTCAATTTTTTGTTATAGGGCATTAGGAAGTTGCAGTTCCTCATACTAGAATTACATAGGTTTAAGTGATAGAATATTTATAATTTAAAAAATGGAAAATAGAAAGTCTCTATATAGGGTTCCCATTGTACCTTTATATAGTTCTTGTGTGTTTTTAATTGACCCACAATTTAGAAACAATTCTAGTCCCTAAATTTCTATGTATTTAACGATCATACTATATACATGACTGTGACAAAAGATAACAATGCATACTCTCTCAAAGTGTTACTTATATTGGATCTTGCAAGATGTTGTATTTCTAAAGTAATAGGTTATAGGAGAAAAATTATATATTAATATTATATACAAGAATAATCATAACTAATATGAAGTTATAATATTTAAGTATGTTATCCCTTAGAGCATCAAGCTCACCTTTCAAGGCCTGGTGCAGTTATGTTCTCATTGCTATGATTCCCTAACCTTGCTATCCTTAGTGGTTTCTTGGACAAGAGCATTCCTAATTCAAGTCATCTAACAAAACAAGATAACTCAAATAAACATATGCACATACCACACAAAGTGAATACCAAAATTAATTTTTAAACACACACACAATACCTAAATTAACTTCCCCCCAAACACACAAAATTTAAATAAAAAAAGTGAACATACCAATGTTCAAACACAAGTGATTCATACAAAGTTAGTACAAACATGCATGAATACTTAAGTTCAAATGTTTCAAAGTAGTCCAAACACACACACACCACATAAAGTGGTTGCCAAAATTAATTTCAGATGCAAATTTAGACAAAATGAACATCAATATTAAAACACACACTTCAAACAAAAAGGGATCACATGCCAAAGTTCAAAGCTTCTTGCACAAAGTTAGTTTAACCACATATGAAGTAGACACTTGATTTCAAATATGTCATAGTGCAAACACACACAAAGTGAATGTCAACGTTAAAATACAATCTTCACACAAATTTAGTCCATTCACTTCACACATAGTTTGTTCAAACACACACTTCATACATATACAAAGAAAACTATAAAGTTCAAACATGCCAAAGTTCAAACAAGCAAATAAAGTGAATGCCAATGTTAGTACACTCTTCACACAAAGTGAATGTGAAATTTCACACACACAAAGTGAATGTCAAAGTTAAAACACGCTCTTCACACAAAGTTAGTTCAGTCATTTCACACATAGTTTGTTCAAAAAACACACTTCATACATATATAAGGTAAACACTAAAGTTCAAAGAAGCCTTGAAGTTTAAGCATGCAGTGAATGCCAAGTTAGTACACTCTACATTGAATGTGAAAGTTCACACACATAATATGAATGAATTCCAAAGCTAATTCAAGTATGCAAGAACACACTCACACAAAATGTATGGAATACACACACACACATACACATACACATAATAAATTCCAAAGTTCATTTGTACACTCCACACAAAATAATAGCTAAGTTTCACTTGTACACTCCACACAAAAAAGAATGTCAAATCTTTCAATTTCATTCCACACAAGTGAACATCAAAGTTTCTTCATATACTCCATGAAAAGTGATAGTTGAAGTTCATTCATAGAATAAAAAATATATGTCAAAGTTCAAGATCACACACACACACACAACAAATGCCAAAGTTAGTTCAAACACACATACCACACAAAGTGAATATAAAAATTAATTTTTAAATACACACACAATTTACATTAAAAAAGTGAATATACCAATGTTCAAACATAAACATTCACATAAACTTTAGTGCAAACATGCATGAACACTTAGTTCAAACATGTCAAAGTACAAACATACACATAAAGTGAGTGTCAAAGTTATAAAACATGGTAAAGTCCAAACACACACACCACACAAAGTGAATGTAAAAATTAAATTTTAGATGCATAATTAACAAAAAAAGAATGTCAAAGTTAAAACACATACTCCACACATAGAAAGTGATCATGAGCCAAATTTCAAGCATGCTTCATGCACAAAGTTAGTTCAACCACATATGAAGTAAAAACTCAATTTCAAATATGTCAAAGTGCAAACATAAACAAAGTGAATGCCAACGTCAAAAAACACTCTTCACACAAAGTTATTTCAATCACTTCACACATAGTTTGTTCAAAAAATACTTCATACATATACAAAGTAAACTACAAAGTTCAAACATAGCAAAGTTCAAACAAGCACATAAAGCATAAATGCCAATGTTAGTACACTCTTCACAAAAAGTGAATGTAAAAGTTCACACACACAAATTGAATTCTAATGTTAAAACACACTCTTCACACAAAGTTAGTCCAATCATTTAACACATAGTTTGTTCAAAAACACACAATTCATACATTTATAAGGTAAAAACTAAAGTTCAAACATACCAAAGTTTAAGTATGCAATGAATGCCAAGTTAGTACACTCTACACAATGAATGTGAAATTTAGTTCACACATACCATACAAAGTGAATACCAAAATTATTTTTTAAACACACACAATTTACATTGAAAATGTGAATATACCAATTTTAAAACATAAATCATTAACAAAAAGTTAGTTCAAAAATGCATGAATACTTAAGTTCAAACACATCAAAGTACAAACACAAACCACACAAAGTGAATGCCAAAATTAAATTTCAGACGCACAATTCACACAAAATAAATTTCAAAATTAAAACACATACTTCACACATAAAAGTATCACATGCCAAAGTTTAAACATGATTCATGCAGAAAGTTAGTTCAACCACATATGAAGTAAACACTCAATTTCAAATATGTCAAATTGCATTGAACACACACAAAGTGGATACCAATGTTAAAACACAACACAAATTTAGTTCAATCACTTCGCACAATTTTTTTAAACACATAATTCATACATATACAAAGTAAACTATAAAGTTCAAACAAGCACATAAAGTGAATGCTAATGTTAGTACACTCTTCACACAAACTTAGTTCAATCATTTCACACATAGTTTGTTCAAAAACACACACTTCATACATATACAAGGTAAACACTAAAGTTCAAACATACCAAAGTTCAAGCATGCAGTGAATGACAAGTTAGTACACTCTACACAGTGAATGTGGAAGTTCACACACACACACACACACACAATAAGAAGATTAAATCTAAGTGAAAGGTAAAATTCAAACACACTTCATATAAAGTTAATGACAAAGCTAGTTCAAACACTCACACACATAGAAAGTGAATGCTAAATTTCAAGCACACACTTCACACACACACAAAAGTAAACATAATTCAACATACCAATTTTCAATTCACACTAATTCAATGTAAAAGTTCAAACTTACCTAAACACACAAATAGTAAATAGACCTAATATGTGAATGAAAAAGGTAGTTCACTCAAATTTCACATAAAAAATATGAATCCACAATTAACTCAAACAAATTAAGGGGATGTCAAAGTTCAAACATATGCTTCACATAAGGAAAGTGGATGCCAACACACAAACAATAAGTGGCTCAAATCCAAGTGAATGTCAAAGTTAGTTCACACACACACACACACACACACACACACTTTGAAGTGAATGTGAAAGTTAGTTCATACATATTTCTCACACACAAAGTGAATGCCAAAAGCTCACTCAAATAATAAAGAGATGTTAAAATTCAAATGCACACTTCACAAGCACATATTTATAATTCAAATGCAAATAATAAAGAGATATTAAAAATGTTTAAATTTATTTAAATAATTGACATATTTAGAATTTAGTTTTTTAATCGAAGATTTTATATTAAATTCAAATAGCATATATAATGTGATAATATATTTTTTAATTATCTATCTATCTATTTATATTATTCATTATAATATATAAATTATGTTTTTTCAATTATTACTTCAAGAGTTATGCTCAGAGATGTAATTGAAAAGTAGCAATGGGCGGGTTGTAATGGCATGACCCCTTAATTTAAATTTGACAACCATTTACATGTCATATTATAAATATTTAATAATAACAATAATATTAATGATAGTTTATTAAGTAACAAAAAAATTAAAAAGCACAATAAAAATGATCAGTAAGTGGAACAAAATATATTGATTTAATTAATTTATAATTATTTGCATGCATTTTATTATTTATTTTATTACTATAGAAATATAAGGTGTGATTAGTAGGTGTAATAGGAATGTAAGGGGAAAGGTATAGTAGGAGGAATAAATGTAGGGTGCAAGTGAGTGTTTGTGAAGTTGTCATGAAGCATTCAAAGAAACAATAAACAAATAGTCTTGGATTTTAAAGATTAAGGAAGGAAAGTGTTTAGGGAATGGTGAGATGAAGGAATGCAGGGATATGGTAAGTAGGAAAAGCCATTCAGATGCAGGAGCATCCCGGGTGAATGACCAATTAGCATCACCCAAAAAGATTTCCAGTTGTTTCTTTCAGGTTTGGTTTGCTTGGGTCTATCTTGGTATATCTCAGCTTTGGGGTGTAGGTAAAATAACAAGATTTGATCAAATTGAGTTTTTTTCGTACTTTGAATTCGACACTCTGTAGGCTATTTTGTGAAATTTATTCCCAAATATTTGTAAGAGCTAGAGTGGAATTCTTTTATAGGGGAATTCTTGGAGGTACCATCTTGAAAGTACAAAAATAATTGAAGTCATATCTCTCATGGTTTGAGAGAAATTAATGTCATAAATTGGTGTCATTAATGTCAAAATTGTGTCGTAGATTTACAGAAAATTTAAAATTTCAAAATTTATGAGGGTTGGAGTGAAACCCTTTTGCAGAGGACTTGAGGGGGTCATAACACACCTTTGGACAATTTTTTGGACAAAATGAAGAACTTTCAATTTTCACCTTTTTGGTACTTAGTTGCACACTTCCAAAGCACCAATTTGATCAATCTATCTTGGCAAGGAATATATTATGATTTTATTGTAGATTTAATAATTATTATCATGCTAAGGAGGAGGCCTTAGAAAAGGCCAAAGGAGGCACCTAACGTAGAACAAAACATCTGTAATTACTCTTCACATTCCTCTTTATTTACATTTGATTTATTATTTTTATAGAGAGGAAGGGCAGATGGAACGCCTCTGTTTGAGGTTGAATCTGCATGATATATTGAAAGTGCCAAATGAGAGAGGAGGCGGCTGCAGGAATGAGTAATCAACTACAAGAATAAGTAAAGAAAATACCAAAGTATTGTAGAGGTTTTGCTGCCAAAAAGAATTGGGGAAAAGCACGTGAATGGAGGAGGCCACTCAAGGAATTAGAGATAGAGAAAGCCTCAAGTGAGGAGCACTTGATTTAAACAATTGATTTGTTTCGTTGCAAAAATAGGAGAATAGAAGAAGTGCCTGAATGATAGGAAAATACAAAGGAATTTGGAGAGAAATACCAACATATGGGAGAGAAGTGTGACTACAGAAATTTGGAAGACATGAATGAGTGTAAAATAGAGGAATTAGTTTTGTTGCAACAGTGAATAGGTACAGTAAATGAAGAGGATCAATGGAGATCTTAGAGTGAAGGATTTGAGCAAGGACAAGCATGATGTGAGTTGGAACACCACTCATTTGCAATTATTGTATATTAGATTATGTATTTGAACATTTGAGTTATTGCCTGGAAGAATAAAATTTGAAGTGTCATATGCTTGGAATGGAATGATTTCCTATAGCTTGTGTGATAGTAATGAATAAATGAAATGTGAATGTGAATATACCCTATTTCTATAGCTGCTATAGCAAAATCAATTTGATTCAAGCTAAGGTTGCAACAGAGGATATCTGCTGGTGAGTGGGAATTTGTTCGTATTGTGAAATTGATTATTTTTGTAAGAGGGGAGTACCCTCTTGCATCACATGGTATTAGAGCCACAAGATCTTGAGAGTGCAGAGTATGCACCAGGACTTGTAGGTGAAGAGGAGTGAAGAGTGGTGAAGAGTGAAGCGATGAAGCCATGAGAGAGAGATTTGAATTTGTGAGAATCATTTTGGCTATCCTCCAATAGAGATGAAGAAGGTGTACAGACTTCTTCCACTAAGAAAGAAGTGGGTAGAAGAGGTCTTGGAGAGTTGCTTCTTCCAACATCTTGTTGGGTAGAGGATAGTGGTGAGAGTTTAGTTGCAAGGTAATGTAAAAGATTGCAGCAGTGAGTACGATGAAGATACATGTGTGGAAGCCAATCATATGGGATGGATAGAGAAGGTACAAGAGGAAGGGATTCCTTACAACTCGATAATAGAAAAGATTGAGAGGATTGATAGGTTGTTGGAACAATGTGAACAAATGGAAGCTAGGTAGCATAACAAAGGTAAAAGGGAAGAGATTGCAATGAAGACATGTCATGAAAGTGGCATGAAAGAGAAATATGAAAAGAAGAAAGAAGAAGTGGCAACATATATAAAGAAAGAAGAAGAGGAGATCCTTGTGCAAAAGAATCAAAAGGGAAGAGAAGAATGCAACTGAGGTTTCAAAGATGAAGAAGAAGAGTGCAGCCCTTTGGTAGAAGGGGCATGGGAAGAACATATGGGAGCAGCCCATACATTCCAAAAGGAAAGAAAACTAGAAAGAGAAGAGACAAGGAGAGAAGAGAGTGGAAAAAGAAAGAACATCCAACTATAGCATGCCAATTTGAAGGTAGAAAAGATGTGGAATATGAAATTGTAGCAGAGAAGGATCCATGGAAGGGCATGACCTATGTGGGACAACGATATGGAGAAGAGGTAATTCATGAAGAAATGAGAAGAGTGGAGGCTTTAGAGTTTGTAGCAAAGGTATGTCTTTTGAAATACATAGAAGAAGAAGATAAAATTGATGTAGCAGCAACAACAATAGATCCTTTAGAGGATACGAAAATAGAAGTAGGAGGACACAAACTTGTAGTTGAGGAGTGAAAAGTTGCAACATATGTAAAGGCATAAATCACAAAGTTGAAAGACCCTAGGTTTGACATGTTGCAAGTATGAGGTTAACCAGTGTTGTCATTGATGTCAACATACTCATATTGCTCAATGAGAAGGATTGGATGAGCTGTGTGCTAAGGATATTGAGAAAATTAGTCTCAATCAGGAACAGTGATGAGAAGAAGGAAAAAGTACTCAGTAGGTTGAGGATCAGAGGATACAGATTAAAGGGTTTGTAAATATGAGTCTTGAGATGTTCCAGTTAAGATTTCAGAGGTCCATATGAAGATATGAAGAAGTTGTGATCGATCAAGTAGAACCAGTTCTGGGAGATGCTCCGGAGTGATAGAGTGTTACAAAAAGGTCCGGTGAGATCCGGAAGTGCATTGTCCTATTATGCAGATTGGAAGGAGTGTTTGGGATGTCGTTGTGATGTGTCATCTCAATTTGTGCATAGTTTGGAGGTCTAGAAGCACCTTTTTCAGTATGACAGTGGCGATAGACTGTGTTCTTGAAGTTTCAGATGAAAGAGAAAAGAGATTCTAATAAGTAGAGGAAGTGCGGATGTACCTGGTCATTCAGGCAAGCCTATGAAGGTTCATGGATCATGTTGAGGTTGTGTTGTTGGTCTGCATCAGTGTTAGAGCCTGGAACTGGAGATATACCTCTGGATGAAGATGTTCTTGTTTAGACTGGCTGACCAGATGAGTTATTCATCTTGTGAATGTTCTTGTGGATGATTTCTGACTTAGATGATTGTTCCTAAGTCAATGCCTTGTATAAATAAAGGTTTGTGAATTCATTTCAAAGTGTGTCATGGAGTGGATGAGTGTGGCATAGCGAAGAGAAGTGCAAAAGGCAGAGCATGAGTTTCTGGGCTTAAATGGAACTGATCCAGACATGGTATAGATGTCAATCTCCAGTTCAATTTTGTAATACTTGTTATCTTGTAGACAGTGTGTCTCTTGTACGCAGTGTGCCTCTTTGTGAGTAGTGTGCTCAGGCAGTGAGCCCTAATTGGCATGTGCCATCCACTTTTCTTATTCTTCTAACAGAGAATAATCCTTGGGTTAATCACCCTGTGGTTTTTCCCTTAACCAGGTTTTCCACGTCAAAATCTTGGTGTCTAATGTGTTGATGTTTATCTGCTTCGGTGTTTATGCTTATGCTTTCATGAATGGTTAATTGACATGCTGTTAACTAACAAAGAAGAATCAAGTGTTTGAAGTAGAAGCAAGTTTTTTGTACAACTGATTCACCCCCCCTCTCAGTTGTGTGCCCTAGATCTAACAATTGGTATCACAGCTAAGTTCCTCTAAAAGGAGCTTAATCGCTTGAGGAGATCCAGGATGTCGTCATACAAGAAGGACAATCCGAAGTTTGATGGAACCAATTTCTCTCTCTAGAAAGGTCGCATGGAGTGTATGGGAAAAGCATACATGTCCATGGTCACAAAAGCATATGTACCTCCACAGGGTGGTCTGACAACTCTGAATGAAATCACAGATGTTGAAAACAATCTGCGAACAAAAGAAGCTCTTCTAAGTGCATTAACTGACTCAGAGCTCTCAAATGTTATTGACCTACCAACTACCTATGAGATCTAGATTAAACTAGAACTTCTGCATGAAGGAGATGAGTTTGTTAAGAGTGCAAGGTTGCAAAGTCTCAAAGGGAAATTTGAAAGATTGAAGATGAGAGATGATGAAAATATCACTACCTTTATGCCAAGAGTAAATGAGCTGGTGTGTGGAATTAGGAATGCTGGTGGAGTTCTAGATGAAAATGAGATTGTTTGCAAAATTCTCAGATCCCTTCCTGTTGCCTACAAAATCAAGGTTGCTGCCATTGATGAATTCAGAGCCCATACAAATGTCACAAGAGAGCAATTGGCTGGCAAACTAGTTGCATTTGAAATGACTGAGTTTGGAGATGATCCCCCCAATACTAAATCTGCATTCAAAGCCAATGCCTATGTGAAAAGCAAACAAAGATTTGATCTAGGAGAAAACTCTTCAAGGAAGTTGTCATGGTATGATCAAGCAAGGAAAGACATGGAAGAGGAAGAAGCAGAAACAACTCATCTTGAAGCCCTCATTGCAAAGAGACTGCCAAGAGGATCTGGTAAGTATGAAGGAAAATTACCCTTTAAGTACTTCAACTATAATAAGATTGGTCATTTTGCTTCAAGATGTTCGGAAAGATCTGCAAGGTCAAATTCTAACAGACAAAGGTTCCAAAAGAACTGTTATTATGTTCATGAAGAAGATAATGAAGGAGTAACAGATGATGAATCAGAAATAGGAAACAAATCCGGAAATGAATGGGTGTTTATTGCCATCAAGGAAGAAGATCCAATATCCTCTGAATCTGTCAATCATAAGGTTGTAGAAAGAGCTTTAGCTGCCCAAGTTGAAGAAAAGGATGATTGGGTTATTGACAGTGGATGTTCTCACCATATGACAGGTGACAAAAACAAGTTCCTAGACTTGGAAAGGTATGAAGGAGGAATGGTAAAGTTTGGTGATAATTTTTCTGGTAGAATCAGAGGTGGGGGAACTATTTCTTTTGATGGAAAGAGCAAAACTAGAAATGTACTGTATGTTGAAGGATTGAAACACAATCTTCTCAATGTTGGACAGTTGGTAGACAAAGGTTGTGATCTCCAGTTCAAGAATGGAAGATGCAGGATCTTTGAAAGCTCTGGAACTGAGATTGCATCCGGTACTTAAACAAAAGGTAATATCTTCCATCTGGTTGGTTCTAATAAAAGTTGTTTGTTTGTTCAAGTTGATCAGAGTTGGTTATGGCATAGAAGGATGTGTCATGTGAATTTTGATAACATCATCAAGATAAGCAATACTCAGGTTGTAAGAGATCTTCCAAAATTGGTGAAAACTACAAGTAGTTTGTGCAAAGAATGTCAGCTAGGTAAACAGAGTAGAGTCTCTTTCAAAAGCAAGGATCAATCCTCTACCGGATTATTGGAATTAGTTCATATTGATCTATGTGGTCCAACAAGAATCAAGAGTATGCAAGGTGATAGATATTTCATGTTACTGATTGATGATCATTCTCGGATGATGTGGGTTACCTTTCTAAAAGAGAAATCAGAAGCCTTTGAGAAGTTCAAAATCTTCAAAGCTATGGTAGAGAATCAAACCGGATTGAAATTGAAATGTCTGAGGTCTGATAGAGGTGGTGAATTCACATCCAGTGAATTCATAGACTTTTGTGAGAAGCATGGTATAAAGAGACAGTTGCCTGCTCCTAGGACTCCATAGCAGAATGGAGTAGTTGAGAGAAAGAACCAGACCATCTAGGAAGCATCCAGGACAATGATGATGGAAGCAAATGTTCCTCAGATGTTTTTAGAGAGAAGCTGTCAGCACTGCAATCTACACTCTTAATCGAGTTCAAATCAGAAGCAATACCGGTAAGACTCCTTATGAACTTTGGTTTGGTATAACTCCTACTATGAGATATTTCAGAGTATTTGGTAGCAAATGTTACATCAAAAGAGATGAAGACCTAGGAAAGTTTGATGCTAGAAGTGATGAAGGAATCTTCTTGGGTTACTCCACTCAAAGCAAAGCATACCGGTGTTACAATAAGAGACTGAGAAAGATGATAGAAAGTACAAATGTGAAGGTTGATGAAGGAATTGAGAAGCCCTCAAGGTTTTATGAATATGATGAAGATGATCAGAATGATTCTCTAGTTCAAGGAGCTCAATCCTCCTCTGAAAGTCAGATTCGGACTGATCTAGTAAATCAAGAAGAAGAGGTTTGTCTAAATGAGCCTGATCAAGAAACAGTGGTGCAAGAAACTCCCAAAGTTCCAAGGTATGTAACTCTAAACCATTATGAAGATCAGATCATAGGTGACAAAAGCAAAGGGGTACAAACAAGGAGGAGAATTGCTCAAAATTCAAATGAATACTATCTGATTTCAAAGATTGAACCTAAGACAATAAATGAAGCTTGCAATGATGAAAACTAGACCAAAGCAATGGAGGAAGAGTTGATGCAAATTGAGAAAAATCACACTTGGGATCTTGTTCCCAGACCTAGAAACAAGAATGTGATTGGAACCAAATGGGTCTTTCGGAACAAACTAAATGAAGTTGGTGAAGTAATCAGAAACAAAGCTAGATTGGTCTGCAAAGGTTACTCTCAAATAGAAGGAATTGATTTTGAAAAAACCTTTGCTCCGGTGGCAAGAATTGAAGCAGTCAGATTATTTCTTGCATTTGCTGCCTTCAAAGACTTCAAGGTATATCAGATGGATGTCAAGTTTGCCTTCCTAAATGGTGATTTGGAAGAACTATACATTGAACAACTGGATGGATTTCAATTGTCTGATCATGATGATATGGTCTGCAAGTTGAAGAAAGCACTATATGGATTGAAGCAAGCCCCAAGAGCATGGTATGAAAGGTTGGATAAGCATCTTATGCAGATTGGTTTCAACAAAGGTACTGCTAATAGTAATCTATATTTCCAAATAGATAATGAAAACATCTTGATTGTTGAAGTATTTGTTAATGATATCATCTTTGGAGGAAGAGACAGTTTGTGTAAAACCTTTGCAAATCAAATGAAAAGTGAGTTTGAAATGTCAATGCTTGGTGAAATGAATTTCTTCTTGGGTCTGCAAATTACTCAGACAAAGAAAGGCATCTTTATCTCTTAGACCAAATATGTGAAAGAATTGTTGAGGAAATTCAAAATGGAAGATTCAAAGCCAATGAACACTCCTATGACAACCAGATGTAAGTTGAGCAAAGATGATGACTCTCCTAAGACAGATCAGACCAAGTACAGATCAATGATTGGAGGACTATTGTATCTCACTTAGACTAGACCAGATATAATGCAGGCTGTAGGTCTTGTGGCAAGATTCTAGGCTGATCCTAGAGAATCTCATGTCATGGCAATCAAAAGAATTTTTAGGTACTTAAAAGGAACAATTGAGTATGGCCTATGGTATCCTAGAGATCAGGATTTTTCTCTTCATGCATATATAGATGCAGATTAGGCAGGAGATGTGGATGATAGGAAGAGTACAAGTGGAGGAGCATTCTTTTTGGGAAAAAGGTTGGTTTCTTGGCTAAGAAAGAAACCAGAGGCAATATCTTTGTCTACAACTGAAGCAAAATACATTGCAGCAGTAGGTAGTTGCACTCAAATCTTATGGATGAAGTAGATGCTAAGAGACATTAAAGTAGAATATGAGGAGCCTATCACAATTTTCTGTGATAATTCAAGTACAATAAATATTTCTAAGAATCTGGTGTTGCATTCTAAGACCAAGCACATATCTATCAAGTTTCACTTTCTGAGAGAACAAGTGAACAAGGATGAAGTCAGTTTGGAGTATGTACCCTTCAAGGACCAGATTGCAGATATTTTTACTAAACCTCTTCCCAAGGACTCTTTTGAGTATCTTAGGGAGAAGTTAGGGGTCATGGCCCCTCCGGTGATGAACTAGGATGCACTGATGTGCATCAGTCTGGTGGATATCACAGTCATATCTTGTGATCCGGATTGATGATGGGGAGTTGCTACTAAGGGGGAGCAGCTGGTATGATTCTGATGTGTTAGAATTGCAAGTATGAGCCCTTTGCCATTGATGTCAAAGGGGGAGAGAAGACATGTGAAAAACAAGTTGTTGGTCAAAGGGGGAGCAGTAAAAGAAAGAGAAGACATGTGAAGAGTTGTTGTTGATAGGGGGAGCTATGACTAAAAGGAGAAGTTCTTGTCTTGATGGTTTTTCACATCATATGTTGCCATCAATGACAAAGGGGGAGATTGTTGCAAGTATGAGGTTAACCGGTGTTGTCATTGATGTCAACATACTCATATTGCTCAATGAGAAGGATTGGATGAGCTGTGTGCTAAGGATATTGAGAAAATTAGTCTCAATCAGGAACAGTGAAGAACAATGATGAGAAGAAGGAAAAAGTACTCAGTAGGTTGAGGATCAGAGGATATGGATTAAAGGGTTTGTAGATATGAGTCTTGAGATGTTCTAGTTAAGATTTCAGAGGTCCATATGAAGATATGAAGAAGTTATGATCGATCAAGTAGAACCGGTTCTGGGAGATGCTCCAGAGTGACAGAGTGTTACAAAAAGGTCCGGTGAGATCTGGAAGTGCATTGTCCTATTCTGTGGATTGAAAGGAGTGTTTGGGATGTCCTTGTGATGTGTCATCTCAATTTGTGCATAGTTTGGAGGTTCGGAAGCACCTTTTTTAGTATGACAGTGGTGATAGACTGTGTTCTTGAAGTTCTGGATGAAAGAGAAAAGAGATTCTAATAAGTAGAGGAAGTGTGGATGTACCTGGTCATTCAGGCAAGCCTATGAAGGTTATTGGATCATGTTGAGGTTGTGTTTTCGTTCTGCATCAGTGTTAGAGCCCAAAATTGGAGATATACTTCCGGATGAAGATGTTCTTGTTCAGACTGGCCGACCGGATGAGTTATTCATCTTGCGAATGTTCTTGTGGATGATTACCGACTTAGATGATTGTTCCTAAGTTGATTCCTTATATAAATAAAGGTTTGTGAATTCATTTCAAAGTGTGTCATGGAGCGGATGAGTGTGGCATAGCGAAGAGAAGTGTGAAAGGCAGAGCATGAGTTTCTGGGCTTAAATGGAACTGATCCAGACATGGTAAAGATGTCAATCTCTAGTTCAAGTTTGTAATACTTGTTATCTTGTAGACAGTGTGTCTCTTGTAGGCAGTGTGCCTCTTTGTGAGCAGTGTGCTTGGGCAGTGAGCCCTAATTGGCATGTGCCATCCATTTTTCTTATTCTTCTAACATAGAATAATCCTTGGGTTATTCACCCCGTAGTTTTTCCCTTAACCAGGTTTTCCACGTCAAAATCTTGGTGTCTAATGTGTTGATGCTTATCTACTCCGGTGTTTATGCTTATGCTTTCATGAATGGTTAATTGACATGTTGTTAAATAACAAAGAAGAGTCAAATGTTTGAAGTAGAAGCAAGTTTTTTGTACAATTGATTCAGCCCCCCTCTCAGTTGTGTGCCCTAGATCTAACATGACAAACAAGTGGAAGAAGAAGCGAATGATCTCCTATGGAAAGAGGAGATAGAGAAACTAAATTAGATGCTTGAAGGAGATTGGATAGGAGACCATGAAGAGACAAACAATGTAGCAAAAAATGAAGGCAAAGAAATTGGGATAGTGAAAAGAAATGAGGTACAATCTGATAATTCTAAGTTTGATTTGTTTCAAATGATGAATCTAGTAGAGCATAAAGGAAAATATGGAAAGAGTAGATGCATGGAAGCTTTCCATTTTCATGAGGATGTTGTAGACTTGATTATGGAAGAGGGGTATAATTTGTTTGAAGAATGAAGTGAAAAGATGGAAGAATTGTTTATCTTGAGTGAGCACTTGATGAAGATGAATGGGGCAGTTGAGAGTGATGCCATGATAGCAAGAAATGGAGAGGTAACTTTTGATTTTTTTGAATTGTATGAAGAATAAATTGATGGGGATTTGTTTTTTGTTGAGATGGACAAGAAGTTACAAATAGATGGGAAGAAAGTAAATGGAGATGCCAATTTGTATGCATCATGTTTGTGTGAAGAAGTTATAGAAGATGCTTCAGTTGGGAAATTTGGTATAGTAGTTGATGATATGGGAATAGATGGGGTAAATGAAAACCTCATAGCAAAAGATGAGTGGATGAAAGTTGCAACGGATGGTGATGATGGAAATACTACAACAAACAAGAAAGAGGTAAGTTTTTTTGCATTTTGTGATGATATTGTTTTGCATTCATTTGTAATGTTGAGGGTTGATGAGTATGGAGAAGAGCACATGGAAATTGTTGATTTCCATGAAGATGTAGGGGCAGATTTGTATGTATATGATGCAGATTGTGATGTGTATGATGAGGGAATTTGGTGGAGGTGGTCGAATTGTGGTGGGTTAAAATCCACGAAAGAGAAGAGTAGTGAGTTTGTTTAGTGGAGGTGGTCATTTGATGATGGTGGGTTGGATCCCACAAAGGAGGATAGGAATGGAGAGAATCATTGGATGAGGAGGACGGTGCATGGTTGATGTAAATCCATGAGAGTAAGGAGGAAAAGAGTGTAGGTTTGTTGGAGGAGCATGAAGCTTATTCTAGTGAGATGCTAGAAAAGGAGGGAAAAAATCATTTTTGTGCACATGTTTCAGTGATGGAGTTCATTATAGGTTCCTTCCAATATGAAAGAATGGTCCTACCATTCAACTCCATGTTTGTGAGTGTATGCTCACAAACTTCCTACCCAGTGTGTCTGATGCAGGAGCATCTCAGGAAAAATGAGCAATTGGCATCACTCAAAAAGATTTCCAATTATTTCTTTCAATTTTTGTTTTCTTGGGTCTATTTTGGCATCTCTCAGCCTTGGGGTGTAGGTAAAATAATTAGATTTGATCAAACTGAGTTTTTGTCGTACTTTGACTTCAACACTCTACAAGTAGTTTTATGAAAATTATTCCCAAATATTCGTAAGAGCTAGAGTAGAATCCTTTTACAAGGGCATTCTTGGAGGTACCATATCAAAAGCTCAAAAAGAATTGAAGTCGTATTTCTCACAGTTTGAGAGAAATTAATGTCAGAAATTGGTGTCATTAATGTCAAAAGTGTGTTGTTGGTTTACAAAAAGTTTAAAATTTCAAAATTTATGAGGGCTAGAGAGAAATATTTTTCCAGAGGACTTGAGGGGGTCTTAACACACTTTTGGACAAATTTTTGGACAAAATAGCTTAGAACGTTCAATTTTCACCTTTTCGGCACTCAGTTGTGCACTTCTAAAGCACTAATTCAATCAAGTCATCTTGACAAGGAATATATTATGGTTTTATTGCATATTTAATAATGATTATCATGCT
The DNA here is from genome assembly GCA_027924645.1 of Cunninghamia lanceolata. Lineage (NCBI taxonomy): Eukaryota > Viridiplantae > Streptophyta > Pinopsida > Cupressales > Cupressaceae > Cunninghamia > Cunninghamia lanceolata. Next base: position 2,256,771 of record BSBN01000070.1, read on the forward strand.
AAAGAGGAGGCCTTAGAAAAGGCAAAAGAAGATGCCTAACTTAGAACAAAACATCTAAATTTAAGAAATTTTAAATCAGCCTTTGAGAGGCATTGAAAATTACTTTTCACATTCCTCTTTATTTACATTTGATTTATTATTTTTATAGAGAGGAAGGGTAGATGAAATGCCTCTACTTGAGGTTGAAGCTGCATGATATATTGAAAGTGCCAAATGAGAGAGGAGGCAGTTGTGGGAATGAGTAATCAACTACAGGAATAAGTACAGAAAATACCAAAGTATTGTAGAGTTTTTGCTGCTAGAAAGAATTGGAGAAAAGGACCTCAATGGAGGAGACCACTCAGGGAATTTGAGATAGAGAAATCCTCAAGTGAGGAGCACTTTATTTGAACAATTGTTTTGTTTGGTTGCAAAAATATGAGAATAGAGGAAGCGCTTGAATGCCATTTTTATGAATTGTATGAAGAACAAATTGATGGGGATTTGTTTGTTGTTGAGATGGACAAGAAGTTACAAATAGATGGGAATAAAATAAATGGAGATGTTGATTTTTAAGCATCATGTTTGTGTGAAGAAGTTGTAGAAGATGCTATAGTTGGAAAATTTGGTACAACAATTGATGATATGGGAATGATGATAGGAATAGATGTGGTAAATGAAAATGTCATAGCAAAAGATGAGTTGATGAAAGTTGCAACAGAATGTGATGAAGGAAATACTACAATAGTGAAGAAAGAGGTAAAATTGTTTGCATTTTGTGATGATATTGTTTTGCATTCATTTGTAATGTTGAGGGTTGACGAGTATGGAGAAGAGCACATGGAAATTGTTGATTTCCATGAAGATGTAGGGGCAGATTTGAATGTATATGATGCATATTGTGATGTATATGATGAGCTGAGAATTTGGTGGAGGTGGTCAGATTGTGGTGGGTCAAAACCCATGAAAGAGAAGAAGAGTAGTGAGTTTGTTTGGTGAAGGTGGTCGGTTGATGATGGTGGGTTAGATCCCATGAAGGAGGATAGGAATGGAGACAATCATTGGAGGAGGAGGATAGTGCATGGTTGATGCAAATCCACGAGAGTAAGAAGTCCTAAAGAGAGTGCAGGTTTATTGGAGTGAAGATTGTTCTAGCGAGATGTTGGAAAAATAGGGAAAAAAATCATTTTTGTGCACATATATCAGTGACGGAGTTCATTGCATATTACTTGCAATCTAAAAGAATGGTCCTACCATTCAACTCCATGTTTGTGAGTGTATGCTCACAAACTTCCTACCCAATGTGTCTGACACAGGAGCATCTCAGGCGAATGAGCAATCAACATCACTCAAAATTATTTCTAGTTATTTCTTTCAGTTTTGGTTTGCTTAGGTCTATTTTGGCATCTCTCAACCTTGGGGTGTAGGTAAAATAATTACATTTGATCAAATTGAGTTTTTGCCATAGTTTGACTTCGACACTCCACAGACAGTTTTGTGAAATTTATTCCCAGATATTCGTAAGAGCTAGAGTAGAATCCATTTACAGGGGCATTGTTAGAGGTACCATATCGAAAGTTCAAAAAGAATTGAAGTCATATCTCTCATGGTTTGAGAGAAATTAATGTCAGAATTGGTGTTTTTAATGTCAAAATTGTGTCGTCAGTTTATGGAGAGTTTAAAATTTCAAAATTTATGAGGGCTGGAGTGAAATATTTTTCTAGAGGACTTGAGGGGGTCATAACACACCTTTGGACAATGTTTTGGACAAAATGGAGAACTTCCAATTTTCACCTTTTCAGCACTCAGTTGCACACTTCTAAAGCACTAATTTGATCAAGTTATCTTGGCAAGGAATATATTATGGTTTTATTTCAGATTTAATAATGATTATCATGCTAAGGAGGAGTCGTTAGAAAAGGCAAAAGGAGGCACCTAGTTTAGAACAAAACATCTGTAATTTATGAAATTTTAAATGAGCCTTTGAGAGGTGTTGAAAATTACTTTTCACATTCCTCTTTATTTACATTTGATTTATTATTTTTATAGAGAGGAAGGGTAGATGGAATGCCTCTGTTTGAGGCTGAAGCTGCATGATATATTGAAAGTGCCAAATGAGAGAGGAGGTAGGTACAAGAATGAGTAATCAACTACAGAAGTAAGTAAAGAAAATACCAAAGTATTGTAGAGTTTTTACTGCCATAAAGAATTAGAGAAAAGAATTGAATGGAGGAGGCTGCTCAGGGAATTAGAGATAGAGAAAGCCTCAAGTGAGGAACACTTTATTTAAACAATTGTTTTGTTTGGTTGTAGAAATAGGAGAATAGAGGAAGCGCTTGAATGACACAAAAATAGAGAGGAATTTGGAGAGCAATATGAGCATATGGCAGAGAAGAGTGATTGTAGAAATTTGGAAGACATGAATGAGTGTAAAATAGAGGAATTAGTTTTGTTGTAGTAGTGAATAGGCAAAGTAAATGAAGAGGATCAATGGTGATCTCAAAGTGAAGGATTTGAGCAAGGACAAGCATGGTGTGAGTTGGGATACCACCCATTTGTAATTGTTGTATATTAGGTTATGTATGTTGATAACTGAGAGGGGGGGGTGAATCAGTTATCCTAATTATTTCTTCTTTTGAACTTTCTTATTAATCAATGCAGCATTGAATCAAACAAACAAACATTACCATGAAAAGAAAAAAACACATGACACAGTATTTTTGACGTGGAAACCCTGTTAAGGGAGAAAACCACGGGGTGATTAACCCGAAGATTATTCTCTGTTAGAAGAATAAGGAATTACAAAAATGGCACTTGCCAATTAGGGCTCACTGCCCGAGCACACTGCTCACAAGAGGCCCACTGCCTACAAGGAGACACACTGTCTACAAAGTGATAAGAATCACAGTCTTGAACTGATTGGAAGAATCTACATATGCTGGAGTTCAGTTCCTGTTAGGCTCAGTACACTGATCTGCTGCACTTCATCTTTCCTCTGTTCTTTATTCTGCTATCCTTTCACATACCGGATCTTTCTTACTACTTCTGCTTTGTTCTGTAGTTATTCGCATATACCTTCACATTATCACGCATTTCACAACTAAATCCATCCTCTATATATATCCGCACAAGTAATTTCATCACCTTTCTAGTTGGCATCCGGAACAGTCTAGTTTCTTACAAACTCTGTTCTGTCGGCTGAATCCTTGCTCACCAAGCAATGCGGATCAAGCATATACTTGTAGATATCATTAATCATGTCGGCCAAACATGATTCATGCCTTCACAACCTTTACCATCAACAGTAACGCATCCGGAAAGTAGTCTGATACTCTGTCAGTCAGTTCTTCCTCTGTTTTCACTGTCTCTCAAGAATCCGATACTCAACTATTCATATCTTTTTCCTTGTCCATCACCGGAGGCTAAATCCTTGGAATATACCACTCAAGGTAGTCCTCTTGACTTCCCCAAATCCGCACTGCACCAAGACACTTCCTCTGAGAGATCCAGACCAATCTGTCGAACCTTGACACATGCTTTGTTCTTGTTCACCGGACCACAACAATCTTCATTCTGACTTCCTGTAGAGACACACCATGACTTGCGGATATGTGGGATGACCTTTGTTGCCATCAATGACAACAACCATGAATCCATATAGTGTCTCTTGCCAACAATCTCCCCCTTTGGCATTGATGGCAACACTTAGTGAAAAATGACTAAGTGTTTACACTATGCTCCCCCTTGGCTGATGCTCTATCTTTATATACAATTTCTGGAACTCCCCCTTAGTTAGATTCCTCATTTTTCACTGCTCCTCACTCCCCCTTTGACATCAATGGCAAAGGGTAGGGTCCGCACACCAAAATTTTCAAAAATTTTCTATACATAGCCGCATATTTACATACTCACATATACTGAAGAATGTCTGCAAAGGATGTCTTCAATTGGATCAGTTCTGTAGCCCAACTTTGCTTCATTCTATCCAAAATTGAAATGTGACCACTCAACAAAAATGCAAAAGCTTCTGCCCTCTTGAGATCTGTCGGATCATTTGTTTGGGCGGTGGTCTGAGCATCACTGATGGCCTCATGCATAGTTTCTAACTTAGGGATTATAATCCTTCTAAGTTCTCCCATCCGGTTAGTGATATTCTTTCTTTCCTTCTCAAGGTTCTTTATTTCACTCAAGACTGCAATAGTCTGACATTCTTGATTTACTATGGAGGAAGAGAGAGGATCAAAACTTTGAGATAAACTTTGTAGTTTGTCCTGTTCCTCTTTTATTTTCTTATCAATTGCTGCTGTTGCCTTTGACCAGGATATACAAAATTTGTAAATGTCACCGCCATCCTTAAGAGCATTTTCTAAGCTCTTTATTCCAATACTCATATTTCTCCTATCGTTAGAGATTAATCCTAATACTTCTGAAAATCTTTTATCCAAAAATTCCTTCCGGACCTTTTCTTCAGCAGATTTTTCTAGAGATTCAAAATGTGTACTAACACTACTGACTAAGGTTTTGAGATTACCGGAAGAGGAGGCTGTGGGATCCTTTTGAAAAGATGGCATGATCTTTTATAGCACTCCAGATGCTACCTCCATAAGCTCACAGTCTTCCATGTGAGATTTCAGCAGTTTCTCTTTGACTTTCTCATTTGCAAATGAGGCTATTTTCATTGTTTACACCGGTGACAAAGAGTCAAAATCTAATGGTCCTTTTAGCAGGTCCGGTTCATCAATTTCTATAGTGGCTTTTGTCAAGAATTCTTGAACAGTTTGTGCAGTGTCTCTTGCTGGAGACAGATGTTTATTCTCTTCTGCAGTTTTGTCCTTTTGAATCTTTTCTCCTTCCTTACTCTTACCACTTTCAGTTGTGGTTTTCTCTGTTGGGGTCTTCTCTTTCTCTGCATCCTTGGTGCTGTCAACCTCTTTTTCTTTAACTGCTGCTTCTTTCTCCTGTAGTTTCTCTTCTTCTTGGGATCTGGAGACTGTAGGGGAAACCGGAGGAGAGATGTTAGTCTGTTCAAGGCCCACTTCTTCCGGAGCAGATGATTCCAAGTCCACAGCTGTTTCTGCACCTAAGTCCTCTACAACAGGAATATTGAACCTTTTGAAGGCCTTCCAGAGGATCTCTTCTGTCTCTTTGGCCACTTTGTCAGTCTCACCAAGCATGAGTTGATTCATCCTGGCTTTACTTCTGAACTCATCTTTGCAGTCTTTGAAGATTATGTTCATTGTCTTGGGATCAATTTGAGGATATAGCTGAATAGCTATCTGCTCCCGGATCTCAAGATCTTTTGCATGAGCATTATTCTTTCTTATTTCTAATTCCTTTTCTAGGCTTTTAGGAATTAGAGATATGATCTCAATGAAAGCCTTATTGTATATGTTCAGATACTTGACTGTGGCTTCCTGCAGAATCTTTTGGTCAGCCTCATTGTAGTCATCATAAAATTCAGTCATTGGTTGAAGGTTTCCATCCACCGTAACCGACTTGATTACACTCTCTAGAGATAGAGTGGGCTTTTCAACAGATACCTCTGCCATTTCATCCTTGTCTTGGCCTGTGGAGGGTTTACTGGATCCTTTCTTCTTCTGCTTCTTTATTTCTTTTACTCCCTCATCTGACTCAGTTTCCTCTTCATCCTTTTGGCTTTCATAAGCCCTTGTGGCTTTTGTCTTAGATCTTTTACCGGATGTCTGGACTTCTGGTTTTGAACTTTTGGTTGTGGGAGGTGCAGATCTTTTTGATGATCTGGTCCGGGTGGAAGTTTCAACCGGAACACTTTCTTTACTTTTCTTTTCTTCCTCAGCCTTCCTCCTCTTTCCCGGCTAGCATCAAGTGCCTCTTTTGAGATGCCTAGGCCTTGAGCAATATGCTCTACTTCTTTTCTCACCTTTATCTTTATCTTAGGTTCCCTGAGTTCTACATGGATCTTTACACTCAGCTCCTCAAAGGTTCCAAACCTTTCTGCCTTTGGATCTTTGGGCTGACTTAGCATGTGTTGAACATGCAGCTCCACTATCTGTTCATCCACTTCATACCCCATGGGCATGATCCAGACAGTCCTTGGCTCCACTGCCTCCATTAGGCACTGATCAGTGTCCACCATAAAGCACACTGAGTCTTTGTATTTTTCAACAAGAGACTGGGGAATTCTTTCTCTTGTTTGCATCATGCTTTGGAAGTTTTTGAAATATCCCCATAGGGCTGTATTTCTTGCTTTGGCATCCCCAAGCCCATGTAGATAGTCTCTTATTTGGACTACAACAGGTTTGTCATTCTGCCATACCCATCCACTTGATCCGGGCAGCTCATTCATGAAGTAGAAGAATAGACATACTATAAGAGTACCATACTTAAAGGAATTCTTCTTGTCCTTCTTGATTTTCTGTATATTTTCCATTAGTTGGCTTAAGAGCAGTTTGCAGAGATCATATTCTGCATTCTTCCTTAGCATCTCATAGGCAGTATATACTGCAGTTCCAGATACAGAATTCTCCCTACTGGAGTGATAGATCTTGTATCCTATTATCAAGGACACATACTTGATATCCGGATCAGAAATATCTTCAATGGTCATTGCCCTCTTATCAAATTTTGATCCGGTGGCCTCAGTTACAATGTTATTTTTGACAGATTTGAGGATAGGTATCCCTCCGAAAGAGTATAGACCAGTTACTGCTCTAATTGCCTCTTTTGTGATCTTGCAGGGTCTATCCAGCCATAGGAAGTTGTCATGCATCCTGCTCAGTACATACCAGACCCATTCATCTTCTTCAAAGCAGGGGAAATGAATGAATTGATCAAATTGTTTCTTCTGGATACCCTTATACTCTGGTTTAAGCTCAAAAGCATTGTCTATCAGTTGTTTGTGATAGAGATCTCTCAATTTGAATTCCCCAAATTCCTCAATGCTTGCATGTATGTAAACCCTAATGTCTTCTGTGTGTAAAACTCCATGAGGAACACTGGAAAATGCTCCTAAGGGATCTACCTTCAATGACTTGTATGGATGTTTCTTAAATTCAGGTCGGGGCCTATCTGAGATTTTTACTATATTTGGAGTAGCCATTTCTTCAAAAGATTTGTAGCAAGATATCGAAAGTGGAAAATACCTTTTGCGTCTTCGGTTGCACGGAGTAGCTGGATTGATTTCTGTATGTAATGACTTCGGCAGGAGATCTTCGGTAAACTTGATGAATTTTGTTGCAGAGCTCCGCTTTTCGCTTCTTCTTGGATGTGGAATGATCAAATGATTGTTGAGAAATCCCTTATATCATTTCGCAAACCCTAATATCTGTTTGCAATAAATGCTTCACCTATATTATTCCAGTTTGCCTTGTCCAGATAGCTTGGAGTATCCCGGATCAGTCCTGATCTATGAACATCATGTGGATCTTTCAATCATGAATAAATCAAGATAACACATCACAAGGACATCCCAAACACTCTGTCCAATCCGTAGAATAAGATAATGCACTTCTGGATCTCTCCGGACCTTTTTGTAATCCTCTGTCATTCTAGAGCATCTCCCGGAACAGGTCTTACTTGATCGATCACAACTTCTTCACATCTCCATGCGAACCTCTGAAATATTATCTGGATCATCTCAAGACTTATATCTTTAAACCCTTTACTCCGCATCTTGTGCCACATCCGGCACCACTTGATTGGCTGGGGGAACAGGATTTTCTTTGAGTCTCCCCCAGAGCCAGAGCTCACTTTTTAATTTCTGGAAGAAATATCAGCACCAGAGTCTGGTGCGGATCCAACCTCTACATTCTTTGAACTTTTCTTCACCCAAATCTTGCTCATCTGATTCCTAACTTCATCCACATTCATCTTTTGTTTACCCTTGTCTTGATTCTGATTATACACCGGACCTCTTTTGTCCTGATTCTTGCTTCTGCAGACTTTAGCATTATGACCGGACCTATTACAGATTTGGCAAATAACATTTCTTTGCATATTTGACTGATAACCTCTTGATTTGCATTGATTAGCCATATGACCTACTCTATTGCATGTAAAGCATCTACCTTTGAATGAATTATTTACTTGCATATTTCTGCATTCATGGGATTTGTGTCCATACCTTTTGCAGTTAAAGCACTGTCTGGAGAAGGATGAATTAATCTGATTCATTCTCTTTCTGCACTAATTAGCTTTGTGACCAAAGTGGTTGCAGCTGTGGCAGTATCCATTGAAAGATGGATATCTTTGAGCATTGGGCTGTCTTACTGGAGGTCTTCTAGGCCTATTCCTTGGATTTTCTGATCCAAAATTCTTTTGACCGGATCCGGAGCTTTCTCCTTTCTCATATCCCAAACCATACTTGTCATCTATCCTCTTTTGACTTCCAAGAAGAACTTCAAGTTGAGCAGAACTTATCTTGAATTTCTCTTTATATTCATTTGCTGTTTGAAGGTCTCTTTTGAGAGAGGCAATTTGATCCTCAAGTTTTTCTTCATTATCTTTGGCATCTTCAAGATCAGATTCAAGATGTCTGATAATCCTGTCCATCTGGTGGCATTCTTCTGATTTTTCTTTAAGAGATTGTCTTAGATTGTCTTCAGCTTTTCTTTTTTCTTCAATCTCTTGAGTAAACTTTATAGTTCCTGATTCCATTTCATGTCTTAACATAATGACTTCTTTTGATAACTTTTCACATAACTTGGTTTGCTTAGTCAATTCTTCATTTGTATTGCTTTCTTCACTTTGTCTTGCCAATTGTTGGAGCAGCTCCTTTCTCTTTTTCATAGAGAGACTTAATTTGTCTTTTAATTCTCTCATGAATTCATCAGCCTGTTTGAGTCTTTCCTTTAATTCATTGACTTCAGAATTTGACTGTTCAAGATCCTCAAGGGCAGTCTTGAGTTGCTCCCTTAAACCATATGCATCCATTTGAACTCCCAGATCTTCCTCAAGCTGTTAGGCTCTATTAGGAGGAACTTAGCTCTGATACCAATTGTTGATAACTGAGAGGGGGGGGTGAATCAGTTATCCTAATTATTTCTTCTTTTGAACTTTCTTATTAATCAATGCAGCATTGAATCAAACAAACAAACATTACCATGAAAAGAAAAAACACATGACACAGTATTTTTGACGTGGAAACCCTGTTAAGGGAGAAAACCACGGGGTGATTAACCCAAAGATTATTCTCTGTTAGAAGAATAAGGAATTACAAAAATGGCACTTGCCAATTAGGGCTCACTGCCCGAGCACACTGCTCACAAGAGGCCCACTGCCTACAAGGAGACACACTGTCTACAAAGTGATAAGAATCACAGTCTTGAACTGATTGGAAGCATCTACATATGCTGGAGTTCAGTTCCGATTAGGCTCAGTACACTGATCTGCTGCACTTCATCTTTCCTCTGTTCTTTATTCTGCTATCCTTTCACATACCGGATCTTTCTTACTACTTCTGCTCTGTTCTGCACTTATTCGCATATACCATCACATTATCATGCATTTCACAACTAAATCCATCCTCTATATATATCCGCACAAGTAATTTCATCACCTTTCTAGTCGGCATCCGGAACAGTCTAGTTTCTTACAAACTCTGTTCTGTCGGCTGAATCCTTGCTCACCAAGCAATGCGGATCAAGCATATACTTGTAGATATCATTAATCATGTCGGCCAAAGATGATTCATGCCTTCACAACCTTTACCATCAACAGTAACGCATCCGAAAGTAGTCTGATACTCTGTTAGTCAGTTCTTCCTCTATTTTCACTGTCTCTCAGGAATCCGGTACTCAACTATTCATATCTTTTTCCTTGTCCATCACCGGAGGCTAAATCCTTGGAATATACCACTCAAGGTAGTCCTCTTGACTTCCCCAAATCCGCACTGCACCAAGACACTTCCTCTGAGAGATCCGGACCAATCTGTCAGACGTTGACACATGCTCTGTTCTTGTTCACCGGACCACAACAATCTTCATTCTGACTTCCGGTAGAGACACACCATGACTTGCGGATATGTGGGATGACCTTTGTTGCCATCAATGACAACAACCATGAATCCATATAGTGTCTCTTGCCAACAATGTATTAAACATTTGAGTTATTGCCTGGAAGAATAAAATAGTGTCATATACCTGGAATGGAATGAATTCCTATGGCTAGTGTGACAATAATAAATGAATAATATGTGAATGTGAAAACACCCTATTTCTATAGCTATTATAGCAAAATCAATTTGATTTGAGCTAAGCTTGCAGAAAAGGGTATCTATTGGTGAGTGGGAATTTGTTTGTATTGTGAAATTGATTATTTTTTGCAAGAGAGGAGTACCGTCTTGCATCAAATGGTATCAGAGCCACAAGATCTTGAGAGTGCAGAGTATGCACAAAGGCTTGTGGGTGAAGAGGAGTGAAGAGTGATGAAGAGCACAATGGTGAAGCCAAGAGAGAGAGTTGATTCTGTGAGAATCATTTTGGTTGTACTCCAACAGAGATGAAGCTAGGTAGAAGGTGTGTAGACTTCCTCCACTGAGAGGAAGTGGGTAGAAGAGGTCTTGGAGAGGTGCATCTTTGAGCATCTTGTTGGGTAGAGGATAGTGGTGAGAGTTTAGTTGTAGGGTAATGTAAAAGATTGCAACACTGAGTAGGATGAAGATACATGTGTGGAAGCCAATCATATGGGATGACTGGAGAAGGTACAAGAGGAAGGGATTCCTTAGAGAGATGACATAAAAGATTGAGAGGATTGATAGGTTGTTTGAGAAATGTGACGAAATGGAAGCTAGGTAATGTAATGAAGGTAAAAGGGATGAGATTGCAATGAAGACATGTCATGAAAGTGGCATGAAAGAGAAAGATAAAAAGAAGAAAGAATAAGTGGCAACATATATGAAGAAAGAACAAGAGGAGATTCTTGTGCAAAAGGATTGAAAGGGAAGAGAGAAGAATACAACTGAGGTTGCAAAGGAGAAGAAGAGTTGCATCCCTTTGGTAGAAGGGGCATGGGAAGAAGAACATATATTCCAAAAGGAAAGAAAAATAGAAAAGAGAAGAGACAAGGAGAGAAGAGAGTAGAAAAAGAAATAACATCCAATTGTAGCATTGGTCATTACTGAATCATTAAAAGCAGCTTTGAGCTCCTTCATGTATGCTTCTTGGTCCTGAAATTGTTTGGCAAGCCAGGCTTGATTTACTGGCTTTTTCCTCTTTTTCTCGCCTTTAGCGGTAATGGAGTAAGACAATGATTGGTACAGCCGGGGAAGCTAGAACAAACCTTTGAACAGCAAGAATTCTTTATCAATGATGAACGGTTCCCATTCCCGAATGGCATTGCTTCCGAGAACTCCATCATAGTCTTCTACTTCATATTGCACAAACAGAATATTAGTTGTTTGATCTTCAAATCCAATTTGGACGGGAGCAATACAGAAAGAAGAACTTCCTTCTGTGGACTGATTGGCAAATGTGATTTTGGTCTTGCCTTCGCACCATGCATCTTCAGGGAATGCATTCCTTCTTGCTAAGTTCAAATCAGCACCAGTATCAATAAGAAAGGCCAGAGGATAACCTAGGATACCCTTGAAGTGAATTGTTAAGATAACAGCAGGACAAAGAGTAGTAGTCTTAGCGGTTCGGCAGTAACTTTTGAACATATTGACATGCCTACTAGATCCTACTTCATGAACAGGAGAGCCTGAAAAGGCTTCTTCACTAAGGTATCTGAGAGGATCAGATTCTTCAAGAGGTTCCTCCTTAGGCTGAACTAGATATGGTGGCCGGACATATGAGGGCCGGGCTTCTTCTTCTAAAGTTTGGGAGACAAGCGAACTGTATGGCTTTTTTTCACAAAATAGCTGGTTCTCTTGGGGAGTAGCTTGACCAGGAATTCTCAAGGAGCCAGCAGAATTAAACCTATTAATATATTTGTCTAATTCAGGAGAGTTTTCTATTTCCTCATTTAGATTAGAATTTTCTTCTTCTTCAATCTCAAGAATTTCAGATCGGGCTTGAGTGATTACCTTGAGAAGGAATTCTTTTCTGTGACGATGCCATAGTCGCCGAGCCATACTTCCTGGAGCAGGGGCTTCCAAGATACCTCGCTGGGGTAGAGGTGTTGTTGATGCAATACTTCTCTGGGGAGAACTTGGTGGTGAAGCAGCAGGTCGAGGATACCAAGGTGAAGGTCGGTATCCAAATGAACTCATAGGCCTGGCTGAAAAGGCAGGCGGAGTTATTTGCTTTTGACTGTGTCGACTGCGGGCTTCATCCCTTTGCTACAACAGATGACTCTTCCTTCCTTTAAGCTGTTCTAACTTTGCAGTCAGCTTTTTCCATGTTTCGGGACCCATGTTCATCTCATGCAACTCAGCTTCTATCTGAACAATTTGATCCACAACTTTATCTAGCTCATTTCGAGTGTCTCCACGAAACATGCAACAATAGAAAGAAATTTCACTTCCTGATGAAGAATCATCTGGATCAGGTTCAACAGCTACTTCTTTTGTCACTCTATTCAGCTTGGCTGAAACTTCCTCAGGAGCAGATACATAATCTTCAGAGTCAGATTCTGAAGACTCAGAACTTGAGGACAGAACTATATCATCTGAGTCTGAAGGATACCCATAGATATAGACATGGTCTTCTGTGACACCGTGAGCTTTAACAGCTCGCATCTCAATCAGGAAATTATGTAGAACCTAAAGAAGAGCGTGCTCCCTCTCATGGCACTGTTCAAATGGCCCGTGGTTCAAGTAGTAGTCCAGTAAATAATGATCCCTTCAAAAATATCCAGACTTATAAGGCTGATACTCCGCCTTTGGTAAATTTTGATAAGCTCGAGATATTAGAAAATACTCAAGGTATAGATGCAATGCGGTCATGGATAACTAATTATCTGGCTACCAATGCAGAAGCTAATGAAAAGGAAGTCATCAAGTAGGCCCTCAATGCAATGACCGGCACAGCCAGACATGTTTGGGATCGATTGGAAGATGATTACAAAGAGAGGCTTCTAGATAGAGGTACTGATCAAGTTTGTGCCCAGCTGCTCAGAATGTTTGTCGGTAAAAGAGATGTCATGGAGAAGTTGGAATATCAAAAGTTTATAAAAGGTAAGTGTAAAGATCTTCGCAACTTCAAAACATTCTGTAAACAACAATATGAACATTTCTATCTTTCCGGTCATGAGCAAAATCATGATCTTATGTATACAACCTTTCTTAAAAGCTTTGGATCTACCATAGGAGAATTTTATCATAAAAAGGTTTTAGAAAATATGGTAGCAGAAGGAATTGAAATGAAAGAAGTTACTTTCCCTCAACTGGTTCAGTTTTTGGAACAAATTAATACTGACATCTGTGATGAAGCAAAAGCAAAGAAAGAGATAAAACGGGTCCAACCTATTTTATCCTCTATAGTATGTTCCAGAATCAATGAGGAAAGTAAGGATTCCTGTGAAGGCTGTTACAAGGACAAGCCTAGAAAATGGTATAAAGAGAAATACCAGCAATCCAAATCCAAAGGCTCAAAGAAAAAGAAGAAAGGATTTTTCAGAAAGAAAGATAAAAAGAAAGGTTCAAAGTGGAAGCCTACGTGTTACATTTGTAAAGGTGATCACTTTGCAAATAAGTGCCCTGATCGTAAAAAGAAAAAAGGAAAAGGAAAGATGCGAGCTGTTAAAGCTCACGGTGTCACAGAAGACCATGTCTATATCTATGGGTATCCTTTAGACTCAGATGATATAGTTCTGTCCTCAAGTTCTGAGTCTTCAGAATCTGACTCTGAAGATTATGTATCTACTCCTGAGGAAGTTTCAGCCAAGCTGAATAGAGTGACAAAAGAAGTAGCTGCTGAACCTGATCCAGATGATTCTTCATCAGGAAGTGAAATTTCTTTCTATTGTCGCATGTTTCGTGGAGACACTCGAAATGAGCTAGATAAAGTTGTGGATCAAATTGTTCAGATAGAAGCTGAGTTGCATGAGATGAACATGGGTCCCAAAACATGGAAAAAGCTGACTGCAAAGTTATAACAGCTTAAAGGAAGGAAGAGTCATCTGTTGCAGCAAAGGGATGAAGCCCGCAGTCGACACAGTCAAAAGCAAATAACTCCGCTTCCTGATGAAGAATCATCTGGATCAGGTTTAGCAGCTACTTCTTTTGTCACTCTATTCAGCTTGGCTAAAACTTCCTCAGGAGCAGATACATAATCTTCAGAGTCAGATTCTGAAGACTTAGAACTTGAGGATAGAACTATATCATCTGAGTCTGAAGGATACCCATAGATATAGACATGGTCTTCTGTGACACCGTGAGGTTTAACAACTCGCATCTTTCCTTTTCCTTTTTTCTTTTTATGATCAGGGCACTTATTTGCAAAGTGATCACCTTTACAAATGTAACACGTAGGCTTCCACTTTGAACCTTTCTTTTTATTTTTCTTTCTAAAAAATCCTTTCTTCTTTTTCTTTGAGCCTTTGGATTTGGATTGCTTGTATTTCTCTTTATACTTTTTTCTAGGCTTGTCCTTGTAATAGCCTTCACAGGAATCCTTACTTTCCTCGTTGATTCTGGAACATACTATAGAGGATAAAATAGGTTGGACCCGTTTTATCTCTTTCTTTGCTTTTGCTTCATCACAGATGTCAGTATTAATTTGTTCCAAAAACTGAACCAATTGAGGGAAAGTAACTTCTTTCATTTTAATTCCTTCTGCTACCATATTTTCTAAAACCTTTTTATGATAAAATTCTCCTATGGTAGATCCAAAGCTTTTAAGAAAGGTTGTATACATAAGATCATGATTTTGCTCATGACCGAAAAGATAGAAATGTTCATATTGCTGTTTACAGAATGTTTTGAAGTTGCGAAGATCTTTACACTTACCTTTTATAAACTTTTGATATTCCAACTTCTCCATGACATCTCTTTTACCGACAAACATTCTGAGCAGCTGGGCACAAACTTGATCAATACCTCTATCTAGAAGCCTCTCTTTGTAATCATCTTCCAATCGATCCCAAACATGTCTGGCTGTGCCGGTCATTGCATTGAGGGCCTGCTTGATGACTTCCTTTCCATCAGCTTCTGCATTGGTAGCCAGATAATTAGTTATCCTTGACCGCATTGCATCTATACCTTGAGTATTTTCTAATATCTCGAGCTTATCAAAATTTACCAAAGGCGGAGTATCAGCCTTATAAGTCTGGATATTTTTGAAGGGATCATTATTTACTGGACTACTACCCGAACCATGGGCCATTTGAACAGTGCCATGAGAGGGAGCACGCTCTTCTTCAGGTTCTACATAATTTCCTGATTGAGGGTTATAAACCCTTTGAGTCTCAGGCTTTGGGACCTGAGGTTGCAAGTGCGGGCCTTCATATTGGGCCTTCAGATATCCCTTTGCACTTGATGGAAAATTTTTAATTTTAACCACTTGCTTAGCTGACTGGGCCGCAGACTGAATAACTAGAGATTCAGCTCTAATAGTGGTTTGAATTTCAGCTGATTCTATTTTCACAGAATCCCCAATTAACAGTTGAGACTGTGTAATTGAATGGACTTCATCATGCATTTCATTTATCCTTTGTCCATTATGCTTGACATGAAGATCTGCAGAATTAATCTGAGATCCAAGCACATCACAGTCTAATTTCAATTCACTCCTTACCTTTTGAATTAAGTGGAGTCTTTTAAGAGTCTAAGTCTTTAGTTCTCCGGCAGTTGATCTCTTAGAGTTTGTGGTAAGTCAAGCCAGTCCAGCTTTAAAGTGTTGTAAAAGCTTGTCTGCGTGAATATAAGAGTTGGTTTGCATATGCCGCACGCATATGAATATAGCGAGCATTGTAAAAGTTGAACATCCATGTATCTTTTCTGAGTGTAGTTAATAACAATGGGCATACTGTGCATTTGAAGTTAAGATACTCGTATTTGTCAAGTGTTTGTCTATTACAGCTTAAATTTGGTATCAGAGCCTATGGAGATGATATTATTGCCGTTTGTTATCGTTGTTGCCTAACAATAACCCCTCAATAATCTCTCTTATCTCCTTGTCTATATTGCTCCCTGTATACGCTCTCTGTATATTCTCAGGCCGTCTCAAAGAGTTGTAAGTCCCGAGAGTAAGCCCCGTCGAAAGCTGTGTGGAAGGCGTTAAGGGCAGTCAGGGTAGTTATCAGGTCCTTTTGAGCGCAGATTCGAGTGCAGGTGCGAGCGTAGATGGATCCTTCTAGTTCTTCCAGTTCACAACAAGGAGGCAGCATAACCTTTTTATGATAAAATTCTCCTATGGTAGATCCAAAGCTTTTAAGAAAGGTTGTATACATAAGATCATGATTTTGCTCATGACCGGAAAGATAGAAATGTTCATATTGCTATTTACAGAATGTTTTGAAGTTGCGAAGATCTTTACACTTACCTTTTATAAACTTTTGATATTCCAACTTCTCCATGACATCTCTTTTACCGACAAACATTCTGAGCAGCTGGGCACAAAATTGATTAGTACCTCTATCTAGAAGCCTCTCTTTGTAATCATCTTCCAATCGATCCCAAACATGTCTGGCTATGCCGGTCATTGCATTGAGGGCCTGCTTGATGACTTCCTTTTCATCAGCTTCTGCATTGGTAGCCATATAATTAGTTATCCATGACCGCATTGCATCTATACCTCGAGTATTTTCTAATATCTCGAGCTTATCAAAATTTACCAAAGGCGGAGTATCAGCCTTATAAGTCTGGATATTTTTGAAGGGATCATTATTTACTGGACTACTACCCGAACCACGGGCCATTTGAATAGTGCCATGAGAGGGAGCACGCTCTTCTTCAGGTTCTACATAATTTCCTGATTAAGGGTTATAAACCCTTTGAGTCTCAGGCTTTGGGACCTGAGGTTGCAAGTGCGGGCCTTCATATTGGGCCTTCAGATATCCCTTTGCACTTGATGGAAAATTTTTAATTTTAACCACTTGCTTAGCTGACTAGGCCACAGACTGAATAACTAGAGATTTAGCTCTAACAGTGGTTTGAATTTCAGCTGATTCTGTTTTCACAGAATCCCCAATTAACAGTTGAGACTATGTAATTGAATGGACTTCATCATGCATTTCATTTATCCTTTGTCCATTATGCTTGACATGAAGATCTGCAGAATTAATCTGAGATCCAAGCACATCACAGTCTAATTTCAATTCATTCCTTACCTTTTGAATTAAGTCTCTTTGTCTTTCAAAAGTAGCATCCTGCTCTAATTTCTATATTTCAGCCTTGTGCCGAAACTCATTGTAGTTATCCCTTAATTCCATGAGATCTTTCTTGACTGTGGCTGTCCACTCGTCAGTAAGTCTCTTCTCTAACTTTTCTAAAGTTTGGATAACAGTATGGAAATTTTCTTGATGACTCAAGTGTGCTTTCTGTGATTTTACTGCCTCTATTTCTTCCCACTTCCTTTTATCTTCTGCAAGTAACAGAGACTTTCTCATGCAGAGATTTGTCCAGTTAAGAAGGTTACTTTGGCTAGGAGCATTATCACCTAAGGGGAAGACATGCATTGGCCAGCAGTTGGCTTTATATCTGCCGGTGGAATCTATAAGCATGAAATCATGGAATGGAGGTATAGTACCTGGAACATAACATGGTCCTCCAGGAGTACCTACAACTTTCATATTCTTTTCATGGATTTCTTGTTCCGGCATGGACACAGAAACAGTTGACATCATCCGGACTTTACCGGTTTTAGGTGGAAAGACAAAAGAACAATCTTTGCATTTAAATAAACCATTCCCTAAATCAGAATACTTCTGATGGGTATAGGTGATTACAGATTTTTCTCGTGAAGCTAGGAATGAAGAATGACGGTTCACAGAGGGAACTTTAAAAAGACTTTCAAAACCATGTCTGGGTTCTACTCGGACACTTTGAGTTCTGGGTAACACAGATGGCAATGGATTCATTGACGGGCCAGGCACGGATGGCAATGGATTCATTGATGGGCCAGGTTGATTGTAATTGAAAGATGATTCTCGACTCAGGGTTGATACTGATGTACCTCTACTTGAAGGATGAGACCCTAACTGAGAATTTAGGGCCAAACATGGAATCTACTCCAGCAGGTCCATACATCTGACATAGATGTCGACTGATGGTATTCTCTTCTGCTGAAGCGAACTGAAATCTGAAGATGCATCCAGTGTATGCTGTGGTGCCATTGAACTGGAGGTCATCAGCCTGTGGATACGGCCCTGAAAACATATTCCGCATTAAGATCTCTCCACATTCTCCTTTTAACCATTGGGATGGCTTTGCTAAAACAGGATTTAAAAACCTTACAGGGAGAATGAAGTCTCCACACCATTTCTATAAGATATGACCAACTTCAGGGTCAATAGGTTCGGCTTCCGCGGAGAATTGGAAGAAAGGTTGATCTGTCCACAAACCAGGCATAGTCAACTGTTGCTTGGCTACTAACATTTGAAACCTATCAAATAGGAAATCATTCGCCATTTGATAGTTGTGTAGATCTCTTCTTGGGAAAGGATTGTTACTCCAATCCTCTCTACACGGTTCATGCCATCTCTACTCTCTGACTCGAATCACTCAAACTTTACCTTCCATTTGATGAAAACTAATATCCTGATTATTCTGGAATTGTTTTGCTTCTTTGGCTTCCAGCTTTATTGCATGACCTTCACGGGACTCAAAATCTGCAAATATATTCTCAACTCCAGGCAAATATACAAAATCAAATTCATAAGTACTGAGGAGCTGAGCCCATCGAAGAAGGTGACCTCTTACCACCTCATTTTTGGATTCTTTCCGAAAGAAACCTCTGAGATTTTGCAAATCACTCTTCAGGAGAAAATGTTTATCAGCAATAAACATTTGAAATGCTTGAAAGCTATTTACTACTGCAAGTATTTCCTTATGAGTGCTATGGTAATCTTTCTCAGCAGCATGGAAACTTCCTGAAACTGTTCTAACAATTTCACCTTTATCCTTCAGGTTGTATTCAACTATTTTCTGTTCCCGAAGTATTCCAGACCATGCATACTCACTTGCATCAGTCTCAACAATCTTATAACCTGGTCCAGGTAGCTTAAGAGGTGGAAGATGGGAGCACTTCTGCTTTATGTTCATGATCAACTTGTCATGAAACTTTGTCCATGGCGGAGGCTTCTTGCTCAGGAGTTTATTCAGGTGCAACCTGTCCTCAGCAAGCTTATGGTAGAAACCTGCAATGTAATTCACCAGTCCAAGAAACCTTTGTAGTTCTTTAACATTAGTGACTGGTAGATGTGCAATTTTTCTCAGAATATGAGGTTGCGCCTCCATCTTCCCCCCCGGGAGAAGCTTGATGCCAATGAAGGTAATCTCTGGTTGTGCAAACACAGACTTGGAAGGGTTAACAGCTAACCCATGATGCTGGCAGATATGCAAAAACTGACGAAGGTGGTCGAGATGGGAGATCATCTCTTGACTAAAGATTAATATATCATCTATATAGGGCTGGATGAATTTAGAAAATGGCCGAAAGATTATATCCATCTTCTGCTGAAAGATAGATGGTGCAGTTTTAATTCCAAATGGAAGGACTTTCCATTCATACAGACCCTGGGGAACAGAGAAAGCTATTTTAAAATAATCTTTAGTCTTTAAACCTATTTTCCAGTAACCTTTGGTGAGATCAAATTTGGAATACACATTACTTCCTTGGATTGACTACCAAATATGATCTTTGCTAGGCAGAGGATGACGATGATCTACAAGACATTCATTAAGAGGTTTATAATTGATGACCAAACGTTTTTCAGGCAACTCGACTCCATTCTCATCAACTTTAGGTATATACATGGCATGACAGGAAAATGGGGAGTCTGAAACTTGAATAAGATTTAAGTCCAAAAGGTTTTGGATTTCAGTTTTGCAAACAAGAGTTTCTGAAGTAGACATTAAGAAGTAATTAGCTTTGGCTTTGGGGAGAAGCTCATTACCTTCTGTATCCTTTTTCAGGGTGAGATCACATGTTAAGTTGCGTTGATGCTTTGACAAGTCTTTGGTCATTACTGATTCATTAAAAGCAGCTTTGAGCTCCTTCATGTATGCTTCCTAGTCCTAAAATTGTTTGGCAAGCTAGGCTTGATTTACTGGCTTTTTCCTCTTTTTCTCACCTTTAGCGGTAATGGTGGAGTAAGACAATGATTGGTACAGCCGGGGAAGCTGGAACAAACCTTTGAATAGCAAGAATTCTTTATCAATGATGAACGGTTCCCATTCTCGAATGGCATTGCTTCTGAGAACTCCATCATAGTCTTCTACTTCATATTGCACAAACAGAATATTAGTTGTTTGATCTTCAAATCCAATTTGGATGGGAGCAATACAGAAAGAAGAACTTCCTTCTATGGACTGATTGGCAAATGTGATTTTGGTCTTGCCTTCGCGCCATGCATCTTCAGGGAATGCATTCCTTCTTGCTAAGTTCAAATCAGCACCAGTATCAATAAGAAAGGCTATAGGGTAACCTAGGATACCCTTGAAGTGAATTGTTAAGATAACAGCAGGACAAAGAGTAGTAGTCTTAGCGGTTCGGCAGTAACTTTTGAACATATTGACATGGCTACTAGATCCTACTTCATGAACAGGAGAGCCTAAAAAGGCTTCTTCACTAAGGTATCTGAGAGGATCAGATTCTTCAAGAGCTTCCTCCTTAGGCTGAACTAGATATGGTGGCCAGACATATGAGGGACGGGCTTCTTCTTCTAAAGTTTGGGAGACAAGCGGACTGTATGGCTTTTCTTCACAAAATAGCTGGTTCTCTTGGGGAGTAGCTTGAGCAGGAATTCTCAAGGAGCCAGCAGAATTAAACCTATTAATATATTTGTCTAATTCAGGAGAGTTTTCTATTTCCTCATTTAGATTAGAATTTTCTTCTTCTTAAATCTCAAGAATTTCAGATCTGGCTTGAGTGATTACCTTGAGAAGGAATTCTTTTCTATGACGACACCATAGTCACCGAGCCATACTTCCTAGAGCAAAGGCTTCCAAGATACCTCGCTGGGGCAGAGGTGTTGTTGATGCAATACTTCTCTGGGGAGAACTTAGTGGTGAAGCAGGAGGTCGAGGATACCAAGGTGAAGGTCGGTATCCAAATGAACTCATAGGCCTGGCTGAAAAGGTAGGCAGAGTTATTTACTTTTGACTGTGTCGACTGCGGGCTTCATCCCTTTGTTGCAACAGATGACTCTTCCTTCCTTTAAGCTATTCTAACTTTGCAGTCAGCTTTTTCCATGTTTCGGGACCCATGTTCATCTCATGCAACTCAGCTTCTATCTGAACAATTTGATCCACAACTTTATCTAGCTCATTTCGAGTGTCTCCACGAAACATACGACAATAGAAAGAAATTTCACTTCCTGATGAAGAATCATCTGGATCAGGTTCAGCAGCTACTTCTTTTGTCACTCTATTCAGCTTGGCTGAAACTTCCTCAGGAGCAGATACATAATCTTCAGAGTCAGATTCTGAAGACTCGGAACTTGAGGACAGAACTATATCATCTGAGTCTGAAGGATACCCATAGATATAGACATGGTCTTCTGTGACACCGTGAGCTTTAACAGCTCGCATCTTTCCTTTTCCTTTTTTCTTTTTACGATCAGGGCACTTATTTGCAAAGTGATCACCTATACAAATGTAACACGTAGGCTTCCACTTTGAACCTTTCTTTTTATCTTTCTTTCTGAAAAATCCTTTCTTCCTTTTCTTTGAGCCTTTGGATGTGGATTGCTGGTATTTCTCTTTATACTTTTTTCTAGGCTTGTCCTTGTAACAGCCTTCACAGGAATCCTTACTTTCCTCGTTGATTCTGGAACATACTGTAGAGGATAAAATAGGTTGGACCCATTTTATCTCTTTCTTTGCTTTTGCTTCATCACAGATGTTAGTATTAATTTGTTCCAAAAACTGAACCAGTTGAGGGAAAGTAACTTCTTTCATTTCAATTCCTTCTGCTACCATATTTTCTAAAACCTTTTTATGATAAAATTCTCCTATGGTAGATCCAAAGCTTTTAAGAAAGGTTGTATACATAAGATCATGATTTTGCTCATGACCGGAAAGATAGAAATGTTCATATTGCTGTTTACAGAATGTTTTGAAGTTGCGAAGATCTTTACACTTACCTTTTATAAACTTTTGATATTCCAACTTCTCCATGACATCTCTTTTACCGACAAACATTCTGAGCAGCTGGGCACAAACTTGATCAGTACCTCTATCTAGAAGCCTCTCTTTGTAATCATCTTCCAATCGATCCCAAACATGTCTGGCTGTGCCGGTCATTGCATTGAGGGCCTGCTTGATGACTTCCTTTCCATCAGCTTCTGCATTGGTAGCCAGATAATTAGTTATCCATGACCGCATTGCATCTATACCTCGAGTATTTTCTAATATCTCGAGCTTATCAAAATTTACCAAAGGCGGAGTATCAGCCTTATAAGTCTGGATATTTTTGAAGGGATCATTATTTACTGGACTACTACCTGAACCACGGGCCATTTGAACAGTGCCATGAGAGGGAGCACACTCTTCTTCAGGTTCTACATAATTTCCTGATTGAGGGT
The DNA here is from genome assembly GCA_027924645.1 of Cunninghamia lanceolata. NCBI lineage: Eukaryota > Viridiplantae > Streptophyta > Pinopsida > Cupressales > Cupressaceae > Cunninghamia > Cunninghamia lanceolata. Next base: position 2,279,355 of record BSBN01000070.1, read on the forward strand.
TATAAACCCTTTGAGTCTCAGGCTTTGGGACCTGAGGTTGCAAGTGTGGGCCTTCATATTGGGCCTTCAGATATCCCTTTGCACTTGATGGAAAATTTTTAATTTTAACCACTTGCTTAGCTGACTAGGCCACAGACTGAATAACTAGAGATTCAGCTCTAACAGTGGTTTGAATTTCAGCTAATTCTGTTTTCATAGAATCCCCAATTAACAGTTGAGACTGTGTAATTGAATGGAATTCATCATGCATTTCATTTATCCTTTGTCCATTATGCTTGACATGAAGATCTGAAGATAAAAAGAAAGGTTCAAAGTGGAAGCCTATGTTTCGGGACCCATGTTCATCTCATGCAACTCAGCTTCTATCTAAACAATTTGATCCACAACTTTATCTAGCTCATTTTGAGTGTCTCCATGAAACATGCGACAATAGAAAGAAATTTCACTTCCTGCTGAAGAATCATCTGGATCAGGTTCAGCAGCTACTTCTTTTGTCACTCTATTCAGCTTGGCTGAAACTTCCTCAGGAGCAGATACATAATCTTCAGAGTCAGATTCTGAAGACTCAAAACTTGAGGATAGAACTATATCATCTGAGTCTGAAGGATACCCATAGATATAGACATGGTCTTCTGTGACACCGTGAGCTTTAACAGCTCGCATCTTTCCTTTTCCTTTTTTCTTTTTACGATCAGGGCACTTATTTGCAAAGTGATCACCTTTACAAATGTAACACGTAGGCTTCCACTTTGAACCTTTCTTTTTATCTTTCTTTCTGAAAAATCCTTTCTTCTTTTTCTTTGAGCCTTTGGATTTGGATTGCTGGTATTTCTCTTTATACTTTTTTTCTAGGCTTGTCCTTGTAATAGCCTTCACAGGAATCCTTACTTTCCTCGTTGATTCTAGAACATACTGTAGAGGATAAAATAGGTTGGACCCATTTTATCTCTTTCTTTGCTTTTGCTTCATCACAGATGTCAGTATTAATTTGTTCCAAAAATTGAACCAGTTGAGGGAAAGTAACTTCTTTCATTTCAATTTCTTCTGCTACCATATTTTCTAAAACCTTTTTATGATAAAATTCTCCTATGGTAGATCCAAAGCTTTTAAGAAAGGTTGTATACATAAGATCATGATTTTGCTCATGACCAGAAAGATAGAAATGTTCATATTGCTGTTTACAGAATGTTTTGAAGTTGCGAAGATCTTTACACTTACCTTTTATAAACTTTTGATATTCCAACTTCTCCATGACATCTCTTTTACCGACAAACATTCTGAGCAGCTAGGCACAAACTTGATCAGCACCTCTATCTAGAAGCCTCTCTTTGTAATCATCTTCCAATCGATCCCAAACATGTCTGGCTGTGCCAGTCAGTGCATTGAGGGCCTGCTTGATGACTTCCTTTTCATCAGCTTCTGCATTGGTAGCCAGATACTTAGTTATCCATGACCGCATTGCATCTATACCTCGAGTATTTTCTAATATCTCGAGCTTATCAAAATTTACGAAAGGCAGAGTATCAGCCTTATAAGTTTGGATATTTTTGAAGGGATCATTATTTACTGGACTACTACCCGAACCACGGGCCATTTGAACAGTGCCATGAGAGGGAGCACGCTCTTCTTCAGGTTCTACATAATTTCCTGATTGAGGGTTATAAACCCTTTGAGTGTCAGGCTTTGGGACCTGAGGTTGCAAGTGTGGGCCTTCATATTGGGCCTTCAGATATCCCTTTGCACTTGATGGAAAATTTTTAATTTTAACCACTTGCTTAGCTGACTGGGCCGCAGACTGAATAACTAGAGATTCAGCTCTAACAGTGGTTTGAATTTCAGCTGATTCTGTTTTCACAGAATCCCCAATTAACAGTTGAGACTGTGTAATTGAATGGACTTCATCATGCATTTCATTTATCCTTTGTCCATTATGCTTGACATGAAGATCTGCAGAATTAATCTGAGATCCGAGCACATCACAGTCTAATTTCAATTCATTCCTTACCTTTTGAATTAAGTCTCTTTGTCTTTCAAAAGCAGCATCCTAATTATCTGGCTACCAATGCAGAAGCTGATGAAAAGGAAGTCATCAAGCAGGCCCTCAATGCAATGACCGGCACAGCCAGACATGTTTGGGATCGATTGGAAGATGATTACAAAGAGAGGCTTCTAGATAGAGGTACTAATCAAGTTTGTGCCCAGCTGCTCAGAATGTTTGTCGGTAAAAGAGATGTCATGGAGAAGTTGGAATATCAAAAGTTTATAAAAGGTAAGTGTAAAGATCTTCGCAACTTCAAAACATTCTGTAAACAGCAATATGAACATTTCTATCTTTCCGGTCATGAGCAAAATCATGATCTTATGTATACAACCTTTCTTAAAAGCTTTGGATCTACCATAGGAGAATTTTATCATAAAAAGGTTTTAGAAAATATGGTAGCAGAAGGAATTGAAATGAAAGAAGTTACTTTCCCTCAACTGGTTCAGTTTTTGGAACAAATTAATACTGACATCTGTGATGAAGCAAAAGCAAAGAAAGAGATAAAACGGGTCCAACCTATTTTATCCTCTACAGTATGTTCCAGAATCAACGAGGAAAGTAAGGATTCCTGTGAAGGCTGTTACAAGGACAAGCCTAGAAAAAAGTATAAAGAGAAATACCAGCAATCCAAATCCAAAGGCTCAAAGAAAAAGAAGAAAGGATTTTTCAGAAAGAAAGATAAAAAGAAAGGTTCAAAGTGGAAGCCTACGTGTTACATTTGTAAAGGTGATCACTTTGCAAATAAGTGCCCTGATCGTAAAAAGAAAAAAGGAAAAGGAAAGATGCGAGCTGTTAAAGCTCACGGTGTCATAGAAGACCATGTCTATATCTATGGGTATCCTTCAGACTTAGATGATATAATTCTGTCCTCAAGTTCCGAGTCTTTAGAATCTGACTTTGAAGATTATGTATCTGCTCCTGAGGAAGTTTCAGCCAAGCTGAATAGAGTGACAAAAGAAGTAGCTGCTGAACCTGATCCAGATGATTCTTCATCAGGAAGTGAAATTTCTTTCTATTGTCGCATGTTTCGTGGAGACACTCGAAATGAGCTAGATAAAGTTGTGGATCAAATTGTTCAGATAGAAGCTGAGTTGCATGAGATGAACATGGGTCCCGAAACATGGAAAAAGCTGACTGCAAAGTTAGAACAGCTTAAAGGAAGGATGTGGAATGTGAAATTGAAGCAGAGAAAGACCCGTGGAAGGACATGAACTATGTGGGACAATAATGTGAAGAGGAGGTAATTCATGAAGAAATGAGAAGAGTGGAGGAATTAGAGTTTGCATCAAAGGTATGTCTTTTGAAAGACATAGAAGAAGAAGATAAAATTGATATAACAACAACAACAATAGATCCTTTAGAGGATATGAAAATAGAAACCAAAGGACACAAGCTTGCAGCTGAGTAGAAAGTTGCAGCAGATGTAGAGGCATGAATCACAAAGTTGGAAGGCCCCAAGTTTGATAAACAAGTGGAAGAAGAAGAGAATGATCTTCTATGGAATGAGGAGATAAAGAAAATAAATTAGATGCTTGAAGGAGATTTGATAGGGGACCATGAAGAGATGAATGATGTAGCAAAAAATGAAGGCAAAGAAATTGGGACAACAAAAATAAATGAGGTACAATTTGATAATTTTGAGTTTGATTTGTTTTGAACTTGATGAATCTAGTAGAGTATAAAGGGAAAGAAGAAAAGAATAGATGCATGGAAGCTTTTCATTTTCATGAGGATGTTGTAGACTTGATTATGGAAGAGGGGTATAATTTGTTTGAAGAAGGAAGTGAAAAGATGGAAGAATTGTTTAGTTTGAGTGAGCACTTGATGAAGATGAATGGGGTAGCTGAGGGTGATGTTGTGACAACAAGAAGTGGAGAGGTAACTTCTGATGTTTTTGAATTGTATGAAGAAGAAATTGATGGTGATTTGTTTTTTGTTGAGATGGATAAGAAGTTGCAAATAGATGGGAAGAAAATAAATGGATATGTTGATTTGTATGGAGCATGTTTGTGTGAAGAAGTTGTAGAAGATGCTATAGTTGGGAAATTTGGTACAACAATTGATGATATGGGAATGATGATGGGAATATATGGGGTAAATGAAAACTTCATAGAAAAAGATGAGTGGATGAAAGTTGCTACTGAAGGTGATGAAGGAAATACTACAATAGTGAAGAAAGAGGTAAATTTGTTTGCATTTTGTGATGATATTGTTTTGCATTCAATTATAATGTTGAGGGTTGAAGAGTATGGATAAAAGCACATGGAAATTGATGATTTCCATGAAGATGTAGGGGTAGATTTGTATGTATATGATACAGATTGTGATGTGTATGATGAGGGAATTTGGTGGAGGTGGTTGAATTGTGGTGGGTCAAAACCCACAAAAGAGGAGAAGAGTAGTGTGTTTGGTGGAGGTGGTTTGTTGATGATGGTGGGTTGGATCCCATGAAGTAGGATAGGAATAGAGAGAATCATTGGAAGAGGACAGTGCATGGTGGATGCAAATCCACGAGAGAAAGAAGCAAGAGAGTGCAGGTTTGTTGGAGCGTGAAGCTTGTTCCAGCAAGACGCTAGAAAAAGAGGAAAAAATATTTTTGTGCACATATTTCAGTGATGGAGTTCACTACAGATTGCTTGTAATATGAAAGAATGACCCTACCATTCAACTCCACATTGGTGAGTGTATGCTCACAAACTTCCTACCCAGCATGTCTGATGTAGTAGCATCTCAAGCGAATGAGAAATCAAAATCACCCAAAAATATTTCCAGTTGTTTCTTTCAGTTTTGGTTTGTTCGGTTCTATTTTGGCATCTCTCAGCCTTGGAGTGTAGGTAAAATAATCAGATTTGATCAAATTGAGTTTTTGACATACTTTGACATTGACAGTCTCTAGGTAGTTTTGTGAAATCTATTCCCAAAGATCCGTAAGAGCTAGAGTAGAACCCTTTTATAGGGGCATTCTTGGAGGTACCATCTTGAAAGTGCAAAAATAATTGAATTCATATCTCATAGTTTGAGAGAAATTAATGTTAGAAATTGGTGTCGTTAATGAAAGTGTGTCGTCAGTTTACGGAAAGTTTAAAATTTCAAAATTGATGAGGGTTGGAGTGAAATCTTTTTGCAGAGGACTTTAAGGGGGCATAACACACCTTTGGAGAAATTTTTGGATAAAACAAACAACTTTCAATTTTCACCTTTTCGACACTCAGTTGCGCACTTCCAAAACACCTATTTGATTAATTTATCTTGGAAAGGAATATATTATGGTTTTATTGTAGATTTAATAATGATTATCATGCTAAGGAGGAGGCCCTAGAAGATATGAAGCGTATAGGTCCCATGTGTGTTAGTTGTGGGCGCAGTGGCTACAGGTCCTTTAGGAATGACGACCATTGTAGTTGTTGCATGTGTAATTGTAGAGGTCCCATAAATAGTAGAGAGCCTTTTGCTACGGGTCCCTTTAGTGAAGTGGGTGGCAGTCAAAGTAAAGCTCAACTATATAGTAGGAGCTAAATTGATGGAGCCTAGAATTTGATTGAGTTATTTGTGTCTTTTTATGTTTTATGTTGTATTTATGTACAAGGTTCATAGAAATCAAACTTGATGTGGTAATGCAATCAAGCTAGTAGCTTGATCTACTACTAAAATGTTGTGATCATTTGTAACTTGGTTTCATGCCTCATCTAAGGTAGGTTGTTGTGGAACTTCATTACCCATATCTTCCCATAGTTGCTGGAGGAATGTAGCCTTATTCAAAGGCTTCTTATACAATTTCAATCCTTGTCCATTAACCATCAGTGAGAATCTAACTGGGTCAATTGTAGTTAGTTGTACTACACCATTGGGAAAAACTTCCTTGAATTCATAAGGACCTAACCATCTGGTCTACAATTTACTCTTATGATCGTTATACTTGAAGTCATAGAGTAGGGCATAGTCACCTTCCAAAAGTCCTTGGTTTTGATATACCGGTCATGCCATTTGATTCTATGTTTTTGTATTATCTCAGTGTGATAGAATACTTCCATCCTTAATTCCTCCAAGGCATTAAGATGGTGCAACCATTCCTTTTGAGCTACTGATAGGTCCATGCAAAGTTGTATAGCAGTTCTCAATGTTTTGTATTCAAACGCAATAGGAAGGATAGCTTTCTTACCATAAACTAGTTCATAAGGTGTATACCCTATTGTTGTCTTCTAGGTAGTTCTATATGCCCAAACTACTTCAGAGAGTCTTGCTAGCCAATCCTTCTTGTGTAATGCAACTGTCTTTGTTAATATTGCATCAATCATCCTATTTGTGACCTCAACCTGGCCATTTGACTGTGGACATGATAAGGAGTGGACTTTTTATGTCTGATTTCATATTCTTGAATAAGGCTAGCAATTATGGATGATGTAAATTGTGGTCTCTGATTTGTTACTATTTCCCTTGGAACTCCATACCTTGTAAATATCTCCTCATATAGGAATGTAGCAACCTTACTATCTCTGGCTACTTTTAGAGCTTTCACCTCCACCCAGTTTGTGAGGTAATTAGTACAAACAAGTATATATTCTTTTATTAGATGGAGGATCAATGGGCTCAATAAAATCAATGCCCCATTTATCAAATGGTGTGACCACCAATTATGGTTGTAGGGGCATTTCATCACTTCTTGTAGGTTTTTCCATCCTTTGACAATGGTCATATCTTCTTGTATAGAGAGTTGTATCTTTGTGCAAGGTTAGCCAATAGTATCCAATATTCAAAATCTTGATTGCTATCCTCTTAGATGTAAAGTGTCCACCATAGGGTTCATCATGACATGCCTTGAGAATGTCATATAGCTCATCTTCTCTAATACATCTTCTCATGATATGATCAAGACCTATGTAGAAGAGGTAACTAGCTACCCAAGAATAGGGAAAGCTACGCTCCACTAGGTGGCACCTCTCCCTTAGTGAGAGGTGTGGAGGTGTTTTCTCTGTAACTAGATAATTTTCTATATCTGCATACCAAGGAGTTTGTAGAGTCAGTGCAAATAAGTGCTCATCGAGAAATGAATCATCAATAACTAGATCCTCATTACAAGTAGGTAGCCTGAAGAAGAAATCAACAACAATATTGGCCTTCCCAGGCTTGTCCACAATGGTGATATCAAACTCCTAAAGTAGCAATAACTATCTAACCAATTTGCCACCTACCACTAGTTTATTCCTTAGGTATCTTATTGTTGCATGGTCAGTATGAATAGAAATAGGATACCTAGTGATATAATGCCTAAACTTATTGATTGCATAGATAAAAACTAACATTTCTTTCTCAATGACAGTATAGTTAAGTTCAACACCTTGTAAATTCTTACTAATGTAGTGAATTGCATACTCCAAATTTCCTTCCTTCTATCCTAACACAACCCCCACAACAAAGTCAGAAGCATCTATATGGATATGAAAAGGTACTACCCAATTAGGTCCTCTGAGTATAGGTGTCTATGTCAATGAATCCTTGAGACTAGCAAAGGATGTTTGAAAGTCAGCTGTCCAATTAAATTCCACATCTTTAAATAGTAAGACAAAGGAGCAGTTATCTTACTAAAATCCTTTACGAATCTTCTATAGTACCTTGCATGGCCGAGAAAGCTTCTAACATCTTTTTGCTTTTGAGGAATAGAGAATGTTGAAATGATTTCAATTTTGTGTGGATCCACTTGAGGGTAAGTGCAAGAAGATGGGGGGTCAAAAAGGGGCCTTAAGTGGCCACTTTTTTTTTTGAAATCAGGAAATGTTGACCTTGGATGAGAATTTGAGCATAGTTACACTCAAAATTTTAAGATGTAACAAAACAATGTTCATAGTGCTCTGAGTCTACTTTCTAAACTACTATTTTTTTTGAAAATGGTATAGATTAAGGGGTTCAAAAGAGGGAACCACAGAAATTGGTGTTGTTTCTGTCAAGAAAACATAACATAGCATGTTTTGGGGCTCCCTCAAAAGGTTAACTTTTTTTTTGTATTTTTAAAATCACTTTAGTGAGAAATTAGCTAACAGTAGTTTATGCTCAATTTTTATGATAAATTTTTAATGAATATTTGATTTTTTACTAATTTTCAAAGTGGACACATCCTAAAAAATAGAATTTTGGCTGTGCTACCCCTATAAATTTTGAAAACTAATTGAAAATTATTTTTTTTAATATGTGTACAATGGAGTCTAGTTTCTAAAAATGTAATTTTTTTGAAATTTCAATGAATGGTTAATTTATAATTAAAAAAGGACCAAATACTAGTTTTTACCCAAAAACGGACACACAAACAAAAGAAAATAAAGATGAAAGGCTTAACATTGTCAAAATGTGAATAAAATTACATTGTTAAATAAGTAAGAGAAATCCTAACATTACCCAAGTGTTTGATTTGTTTGACCTTGAAACATGTGCAAATCTAAAGGTTAGCATGAACAAAATAATGTGAAATCTTGTAGAATATGTAAAAACACATCTTTGGACATTGGGAAGGCACTCCAAGCCTTTGGGTTGGAAATTCAAAGAAAATCCCCAGCCTAAGTCTTGGGATTCCCAAATAAAAATATAACGCTAAGGTAAGTGCAAAAAGATGGGGGGCCAAAAAGTGGCCAAATTATTTTTAAAAAAATTAATACAAAACACGAGCTCGTTATAATGCGCTCACGTTTTGACTTGCTATAAATAAAAAAAAAGGTTTCTATCTCATTTCATTTCTTTCTTCTCCTCTATACTCATGGCCTACAAACCCTAGAAAGCGTGTTCGCGTTTTGTAAAGCTCCATTCAACACAAAAAGATTATCGATTTGTCGCCAAAATGCCGCCACGATGTCAAGCACACCAAAGGAGTGAGTTATATTTGTTTTTTTGTTTGAATTTGTTTCTAAATAGGTAGGTTTGAGATGATTATTGATGTATATTTTATTAATTGTCAGGAAATTTTAATGCACCTCCTCCTCCTCCTCCTCCTCCTCAAAATCCACAAAATCCTAAGGAGGAAATACCTGCAGAACAACAACCTCCTCCATCCATTCCTCGACATGCCCCTAGAACACAAGAAAATATAATGGGGCAAATTGAAAACAACAAAAAAGAAATTGAAGATATAATTGCAAGGTTGAAAGATCCTTCCACTTCAACCTTGCATAGGTCCACGCTTGCTGAATCTCTTGAATCTATGTTATCAAATGTAGATTCAATTAGCAAGCAAATAACTAGTTGAACGGATAAGAGGAGAGAGTTCAGAGATTATTATGTAGACAAGTTGTCATACCAAGATGTGAAAACATTACAAACCACAAAATTAGACTTGTGTTCCATTTTCACAAATCCACAAACAAATCAACCTCCACCCATTACATGCAAGAGGTTCCCTATCCATTGGTGCAACAACCAAGCGATAAGGGACAATTCTGGGCAGAGGTGGTGGATGGTTTTTGACCATCCTCCATGCAATAATAATGAGGTCCCACAATACTTTTTGAGGAAACTCTACTGCGAGTTTGTCCTCAATAAAGTGCCAAACTATTTTGATATGTGGGACTTCCAGGGTAGAGGTGGGGGGTCAGCACAAGATAGACCAAGGGCATGTCTTGACCCACAGCGGGTAGTGAGACGAGCAATCAACAAAGTAGCCCATGAGCATGTTTCTATCGCTTCCATTGTGAAGGAGAGTGTTGAGGTCGATACACTTCAGTCCATTAGTGCCTTGACCCAGAGCATCATAGATCATGCCGGTCCTGCAGCAGAGAGTGGGTTGGGAGATGGTGCGAGGAGTAGGGTCCCACCCCATGCTTGTCAGGCTTGTAGGTCAGCCTGTGGTTATGACCCCATGGATAGTCAGGATGCAAGTGCATAGGCTACATCTGCAGCTGAGCAGATGGTGATGATAGATACCCTCCTGAGTGAGACTTTCGGCCTTGATACTTAGGTAAATATTATCAAGTTTATTGAATTTAATTTATTAAATTTCATTTTTGAAATGCAAGATTAACTAATTTAAATTGATGATTTTAATGAAATATTAGGGTCATAGTGTCGATGTAGTTTTCAGTGGTTCTCCACCTACATTTTACACTAGATCATCTACTGTCGGGGTATGTAACTAGTAAACAATTATAAATATTACATGTGAATAGCATCTTTATATGAATGGTATTCTAATATCTGATTTTGGATGTTGAATAGGTTAATACTATAGATTTCACGGCAACACCTTCCAGTGGTGGTGGACTTCAAAGCTTTACAGATGTAATAAAATAAATAGTTTAATGAATGAATTGTACTTACTAGATTTTTGTATGTGACTTGTGTGCTTTATTGTGTGTACTTCCATGTTTAGATGAACGTGTGTGTATGTTAGGAGCCATGATTTGCATCACTATTATAGTTTTTGTAATTGAATAATGTTGTTTTATTTCTAGATGATGCAGGCTATGGAGACACCTCACCATGTTCATAGGGCAATAGAGCAGGGTGTGGCCTCTGCAATTCATAGCTCCATGGCATTGACAGGGGTATGAGGTAGATTAGTAAATTTCAATTTACATTCATTGTTATAGTTGTCTATTTTTGAAAAATCAAAAGATTATTGATTTGAAGTTTAATTTCTATCTGGATGGTTTCTATAGGACATGACATCACCAAGGCCTATTCTTGCTACTGAGGCAAGTGAGGAGACAGATTATATGTTAGCGGTAAGTGATTATTTTGTTAAATGTTTCATTTTTTATAACATGTAATTTCTATATATTAATGTTTATACTTTTTATTGTAACAACTAAAGATGGAGGAAGAAATAAATAGGAGTAGCCCTCAAGTTTGTAGTAGACCACCCACATGCGTGTCTCCATCCCCTAGAAGATCAAAGGCTACCCGTGATCTATTCTCTTCACCAGTTAGAGGGGAATGACTTTTTATTGTGTTCCTTTGTTGTATGCCTATATGGCATTTGTGGACATATATTTTGTATTGTATATAGTTGACATTGTATGCCTATATGGCATTCTTGTAAGCCTATATGGCTATTTTGTATATATTTTATACTTATATCGACAGATATTGATGTATGCCTATATGGATATTTGGTTAATACATATCTTTTTTATTGATGGTGTCCATACTTGCATTATAAATCCATCTTTGAATGGATATTTGTAGATGGCTACTTCAAATATTTAAAGTCCAATTATATTACATAGGATGTTTCTTGATCCAATAAGCAAGCTATTGTTATTCAAGTATCACCTAAACCTCATTTTGGAATTAAAAGATAAAAGTTGTATTTAAAAAAAAAATGAATCATCATGTTGAACAGAAAATATTAATATTCTTTATGAGTAGCATACAATGTTAACTATATGCAATACAAAAAAATGAATCATCATGTTATTCTTTATGTTTGAGATCCTGAAAATGACTAAGTTTGGTAGCTTGATATCTTGAAACACTAGGATGAATATCCAAGTCATTAGGATGATTGTGCCTTGAGAAAAAGTCATTAAGATGAGCACCTAAAGGAGACTTTCTTAAGCATTCAAACATTGAGCAACAAGCATGAAGGGTTAAGGCACAATTTGCAACTCATAAAGCCTCAAAAGGGTGCCCAACTTAGAGAGAGCATTCATTTAAGACAAGGCACCCATTGACACATGTTCCACCATAAAAGTGCACCTAAGGTGGAAGGAGAACAAGCCTCTAGTAAGTGAAGGGCACCTATTGTCTAAACCACTTCATTATGGCACCCTAGCATGAGGAGGAGTATATAAGTCAATAGGAAATGGCGCCTAGAATGCAAATGAAGGATTAAGTGGAATTTTCAATAAGCATCAATTCACCTTGAGCTTTCAATAAATACATCAAATTGAGCCCCATAAGCCTAGGCACCCTTTGCCTTCAAAAGAACCTTGTATCGATGTCAAGAGTTGGTCGTATCAGCGTATCTGTAGACCTTGGTTAGGCTTTGCCGATAGTGGTCTATCTTACTGACGAGTGTGGTTTGAAGTCGAAGACATCGGTGTATCAGAAGATAATCCCATTGGTGCATCGGAAGAGCAGTTGAGAGATTTGCCGATGAATGAGGTCACACCAACAATTGAAATCCATCAGTGTATCGGCCCAACAAGATTAGAGTTTACTGATGTTTGGAGTCTCACCAATGGGTGTGGTCTGAAGGTTGTCATTGGTGAGATCAGTGTGTTGGTAGAAGAGTTTTTGAGTGTGCCGATTGTATTAAGTCCTACCAATAGGCGAGGGACTTAGAGTCTCGTATCAGAGTGACAAAGACATCGATGTGAAAGGATATAAAGTCACCGATAGCGGTCTGTCTGATCGATAAGAGTCAATGATGGGATGTTTGTCAGAAGTGAAATCAAACAGAGTCATGGTGGTATTAGCCTATTGGCCGATGAAATTTTAAGCTTGCCAATGGTATGTTGTCTCTCCAATAGTGAGTTTGAAGGTTCAAAAGTTGATAATTCTATGCTTCCACTGTGTGCTCTGCATCAGACACTCATCCCTACTATAGTCTAGCATTCTCTAGTTGTGTTCTCCCCTTTGTTTTTGTGAATGCCTCTGGAAGTAATGTTGAGTTACTTGTGATGTCCTTATTGACTGGTGTTGTTTTGGATTCATGTGTAGTCCTTGTTCCTTATAGTCTATTGTCTACCTAACTGTTTGTTGTAACTTATTGAACCACTATGATTTTGAATATTTAGATTTAGAGTGCATTAGACACGAAAACTTCTTGACCTTTAACAACCCAACCTAGAATCAATAGATTTTTATCCATCCCAACTATTCTAGTCAAGACAAAGCATGTTGATTCTCATTCAATCCAAAGTTCATTAACAGGATTATCTTATCATAATATTTAGGGAAATGACCACCTAGATGGACAATGATGTGAGCTATCTATAAAGAAACTTGCAAGAAGTATAGGAGGCATGAGAATCCCTCCATGTTGTTTATCAAGTTGAATGATATATGACACATCATGTATCATTAGAAAATATTCTCGAAGAGAAAGCAAGTGAAAATACTCAAAAGAACCCATAACAAGGTGGAGAAGTTTAAAGGATGGAGGTTACAACACTTTCCAACCTTATAGCCACACTTTCCAACCTCATAGCCTAATCAGACTCGGAGCTTAAATTTACCCAAGTTTTATCAGCGTGGTTTCCCCCCAAATATTTTCCTACTAGTTTTGGCGCCTTGAAGTCTAAGTGCATGAAAATCATTTTGAGTTGGCAACCTAATCCAATGACTTGACATGGATCCCAAAACCACCTATTGGACCAATAGGATCCTAGGTGCTCACTTCATGCATTATGATTTCTAGGCGCCAGTTTGATGCTCCATCATAAGGAAAGTGCGCCCACAATTGCAAGTGTTTTTCTTCAGGATCTAGGTGCTAGTTGAAGGTTGTAGTTGCCAAGAAGAGTGCCTAGCAAGAGGAATTTTTTTGGAGTCTCCAAAACACATCAAACACTTGACTAACAACAAGATAACTTTTTCCCAAGTTAGGTGCTTCAAGAGGGAAGTTAAAACATGAATAAGTGCCAACTTGTCCAAGCGCAAACTCAAGCTTGTTGAGGATACACATGGCACCCAACATTCCTTGGTGATTTCATGAACTTCAAACGCTTAGAATTGTTCAAGGAATGCCTAATGCCCCTTCTTGATGATAGGCACCAAAGTGTGGGTGGAATTATGCCTTGATGGCATTAGGCGCTATCTAGAGTATGCTACTCCATGGAAATGTGACTTCTTTCTTAGAGTAATTCAAACACTCCAAGGTCTTTAGTGATCAATTCCCCAACTTATGAAATGTCCTCCTTCATTTTAAAACACATTGTAATGCTCCAGAGAGATGACTATACCTAGGCATCAATCTGGGTTAGAAATGCCTCCAAAGTGTGCCTTCTCTTTCAGAATGCAAAACAAGGTCCAAAGGTGCTAATAAACTGAAGCGCTTCTTTGGAAAAGTCCCAGAGGTTAAGATGCGCCTTATCTTAATGAGGTGTAATTCTTGGGTAAGAAAGCTTGTAAAGTGCACCTAACTTAGTGAAGAGGTTGATAACTTCTAAACCCTTCCTAGAACTTAGATTGCTTCAACTGAAGATCATCTTGCACCAATACATCACCAAACTTTCAATCACAAGATCAATTCAAACTTAGGCACTCATTAAGAGTCTTTCCAATGTTGGCGCATCTAAGAGGTTGAATTGGCAAGAGATGGTGCCTAGCTTCCTAGACCTTGTTTCAATATGTTTGAGTTCCAAAGTTGACTCAATGTATCAAGATGGCACCATAGAGTCTTTGGACTAGTTCCTTAGAGTTTCAAAAACATTATGGCTCCTTGAAAATTCCTCCTACATGCTTGGGTGCCATTTCAAGGTACTGGAACCATGTTGTAGTGCCTTATTTCTCTAGGCACCCATGCATGTTTGTGCAACTTGAGATTGGTGCCTAGAGTGAATAGGCTTTCATCATGACTTAATACACTACCTCCTTTTGATGATTTTTGGGGCAACAGAAAACCTTTCACCACAGGCAAATGTCTCAGAGATATAAAAAAATGAGAGAGGTTATTGTAGAGGCACTCTACGTGATCGTGTTTCTTAGACGAAATATTTCTAAGTGACATGGTTTTCAAGTAACATCTCGTCAAAGATTGCTGCCTTTTTGCACTTTGGACTCTTCAGGGATATCGTCCGTATAATGTAGCTCAGACTGTTTTGACATGTTTGGGTGAAAAACAAGACCATACCTAGTGTAAATGTACCCATCCAGAAGTGTTGGAATAGTTAGTTTGGTCGCATCACGAGCAGGATGAAAGTTACACCCCTTTGCAACTTTACACTGCCTCCTTCTGATGATTTTTGAGGCAGTAGAAAACCTTTCAACACAAGCAAATGCCTCAGAGATATAAAAACTAAGAGAGATTATTGTAGAGGCACTCTACATGATCACATTGCCTAAACGGAATGTTTCTAAGTGACACAATTTTTGAGTAACATCTCGTCAAAGATTGTTGCCTTTTTGCACTTTGGAATCTTCAAGGATATCGTCGGTACAATGTAGCTCAGACTATTTCGACATGTTTGGGTGAAAAATAGGACCATACCTAGCGTAAATGTACCCATCCAGATGCGTTGGAACAGTCAGTTTGGTCGCATCACGAGCAGGATGAAAGTTACATCCCTTTGCAACTTTACACTACCTCCTTCTGACGATTTTTGGGGCAGCAGAAAACCTTTCACCACAGGAAAATGCCTTAGAGATATAAAACTGAGAGATTTTATTGTAGAGGCACTCTATGTGATCACGTTGCCTTAGACAGAATGTTTCTAAGTGACACGGTTTTTGAGTAACATCTTGTCAAAGATTGCTGCCTTTTTGCACTTTGGACTCTTCAAGGATATCGTTGGTACAATGTAGCTCAAACTGTTTCGACATGTTTAGGTAAAAAAAAAGACCATGCCTAGCATAAATGTACCCATCCGGATGCATTGGAATAGTCAGTTTGGTCACATCAGGAGCAGGACGAAAGTTACACCCCTTTGCAACTTTACATTGCCTCCTTCTGACGATTGGGGCAGTAGAAAACCTTTCACCACAGGGAAATGCCTCAGAGATATAAAAAACCAAGAGAGGTTATTGTAGAGACACTCTACATGATCACGTTTCCTCAGAAAGAATGTTTCTAAGTGACACGGTTTTTGAGTAACATCTCATCAAAGATTGCTGCCTTTTTTGCACTTTGGACTCTTCAGGGATATCATCGGTACAATGTAGCTCAGACTATTTTGACATGTTTGGGTGAAAAATAGGACCATGCCTAGCGCAAATGTACCCATCCGGATGCGTTGGAATAGTCAGTTTGGTCGCATCATGAGCAGGACACCAAAAATGCAAAAGTTGCTTTATGCAACTTGACAACATTGACATTTTTTTGCAACATGACTCAAAGACTCAAACTGACCCCAAATGACTCAAAGTGACTTAAAATCACCTTGATTTTGGCACCCAATGTACATTATAGAGGCCGAGGCAGTCCTTATCATTCAAACATCTTAGATGAGCGCATAGGAAAGGAAAAAACTCTAAGTTTCATCATCATGAGCACCTAATGTCAAGAGACTTTAATGGCTCAAACCTTAGCATGGAGTCCTAAGGCACTTTTCATGTCTCCTTTCATCCATTTTGGTGCCCTTATGTAGATTTTTCAACTTGATTTGGTGCCCTATATGTGAAGGAAGATCTAAAGGCATGAAAGTGGTTGTCGTTTTGCAAGAGTTTGGATCATCAAAATTGAAAGAAATAAGTCTATTAAGCTTGGGTGCCCTTGGTCTTCTTTTCATTCATTATGAGTGCCTTGGGAGAATGGTATATAGGTCATCATCATGATTGGGCACCCTGGATCCAGAGTGTTAGAGAGATCATCAAATGGTGCCTAGAGGAAGTAGGGTGAGTTATGAGTTTGGTCGCATCAGGAGTAGGACACCAAAAATGCATAACATGATGATGTAAAAATGTGTATATGTGTAAAAATGCTGGAGAAAATAAAAAAAGACAAACCTTACAAATTAATGTGCATACTTACAACTCAATGTAACATGACTTTACAAAATCAATGTGAATACTTACAAATTAATCCAATGAACCATCCGAGTCTGCTCTACTCTTTATTGTGTCAAGTATTGCTTCATGGTCAGACTCACGCACGTTCCACAAGATTTTGTTCAAAGGTCTACCCTGATACTTTATCAAATGAACATTGGATGCCACGACAAGGTTCAAGTAATGAAGAATCTTCCGATGCATGTCAAAGTCCTGAAATAACCAAATATTAACACTCTTATGTGGAGACCTTCTAAGCCATGTTCCAGTAATAACCACTGAGCCTGTAGGGTATTCGATGTTTTCTCCATCTATAACAGTGACCTCCAATTTCTTTTTGGCCTCAACACAACGACATAAGTAATAATTTGTTCCCTCTTCATTATCTTCATCTGCAATAACTACATATACGTGCCCTACATTGATATGTGTAGCATATTAGATGAAAATAGTCAACATTACAAAAACACTACAAAGTAAGATGACATTACCTGGTTGAACTAGATGAAATTAGATGCATATACGTGCCCTATATTACCTGGTTGAACTAAATTTGATATGTGGTCAAAGTCAACTGATGATTCCATCTGTGTTAGTTTCAGTGCCATCAGGGGTCGATACGTGTCAAGTGGGCTAAGATAACTTAACTTCCATTTATCAACCCACTCCATTGACTCGCACTCATCCCAGACTTGAATTGTATAGGAAGAACAAAAGCATGACATCTTTCATGTATGGATACTCCATAAACCTGCAATTGAGCTTCTGAAAGAGTGCATCTCATTTGATCCTGTTAGTATACAACAGTCCTCATATGGTTCAATGTTAGTATCATCTATCAACCAAAAAAATCTATGAACTGAAGACTTCTCTTCATTACCTGTACCCATGGAAGCATTACACCACTCGACAATCAATTTTGCATCTGTCAACTTTGCATTGTCTTTATACTTTAACTCTTCTCATGCTATGGCTCTTTTGATACATGCTCATGCACCATCATGCTCCCCCTTTCCATGCCCGGCCTCACAAAAGTTCCACATATGCTGAATACCTATAAAATTATGCCTCCTACTTAGCCAATAGAAATTTTGCGAGTTCTTAAATTGTGACACACAATTATCCGACCATATGATATGCTGATTGAACGATATGTCCCTTCTAGCCAAATCATTGTAGAACACTTGAAAGCAACCTTGCACAAACTCTGTAGAATGCATGCAATCATCACTAATATAGAAATTATACTCCCTTATGATCTTTCTATCATCCTCTGTACTATCATTCACATGAATGAATGCGATGTGCACAAATATAGAAACCTGTGTGGAGTTGTAATATTGTGATTACACCTCACGCTGTGGTTGTAGACTATAGTTCTCTACAAAGTTGATGACTGAAACAATACTACCAACTGGAAATGTGTCCTTGCATAACTTGAATTGCAAGTCCAACCATCGAGCTCTATGGGCATGTCTTGCATACTCATACACTATGCTGTCATGAAATATAGGCATAAACTGATACACTAGAATCTTTTCAATAACCAATTCACACCTCTTTGCTTCTTTACCATCTTTTGTATTGTATGCCACTATTTTATACTTGCCAAACTCTACTAGTTCATTTCCAACTGCATGTGTTCTCTCCATATGTTCACAGATTGGCAAACCCTGCAAGCCACTGCAACGATGACATGTGCCATCCAAGCATAATTTCTTGTAGAATATTTGACCTTCCTCTCTTTCACATAAAATTCTTGATATGAAGTCTCTTGAAGATGTTGTTGGGGCACATATGGCACAACCCTGCAAATCATTGTTAGTATGCATATCTAAACATATAGACCTATAAGCATCAAAATGGTTAGAAAATCCAATATGTAATCTACAAAAACAAGTAGTGTGTGTGTGATTTATCTTAACATAGAAAGGTTTTAGCATTTCAAAATATTTTTGACAAATTTTAATTTGAGGATACTTCTCTAGAAATTTACCATAAAATTGTGTTTGAGTCTCATCCAAAAAATGCTTTGGATGTGGCTCATGGTTCTGACTACCGATTCTCCTTCTTACCACATCCCTTTGATTCGAAGATACCCTTGTGTAATTCTTCCAAAAGTCTTCAATTAGTGATCTCAATGCTTCAACAATTGGTTTATCTTTTCATGGTAGTCTCCCTAAGAACACCCATAATTCATTGGCATTAGTGTCCTCAATTCTTTGGCATCTTCCAATGGCTCTTGATAAAGTTTTCGTATTAATTCTCAATTCTTGACTCATCTTTCTGATGAGACGAGATTTCCTCGTTTGACTACTTACTATAGTCGATGTAATCACACGCCATGTTGCATTACTATCTTTTGTGTGTGAGGTGTTACCCACACTCTCATATACACTCATTAGATTCTTAACAATAGATTTTTCACTTGAAGCCTCTGATGTTCTCAACCCAAGAATCTTCATGATAGACCTATACTTTATACTTCACATCATTTGAACAAATAGTTGACATCTTGCAGTCTCATTTAACTTTTCGAAGAACAATTTCTAAATCTTATTAGCATATCTTCTACAAGTGTGTTTTGGAATCTTACCTTCCATTGGCTGCAAAATATTCTCATCAATATCAATCAAATACTTTGGATTTCTATGCAAAATTCTAGGTGGTGTTAAGTTAGGTAAATTCATCTCAACATTAAGAATTTCATCAATATTTAAATGAGATGGGCTAGACGGCATACCTTCGATCGAAGATGGAATAGATGACATACCTTGAGGTTGAGGTGGGAATGATGGCGTACCTCCTTCATCACATGTGAGTGATGATGTACTCTCAACTTGAGATGTGGTAGATGGTGTCCCTACGTGTTGACTTGCGGTAGAGGACATGTCTACAACTATGGTATTTGAATATCTCGTACCATGAAGTTTTTGCATTCGTTCTATTTGAATCTCATGTCTAATTTCCTCTTCTCATGAAGTTCCCTCATAGACACTGCTTTCTTTGCATTCTTAGCTTCTATCTCTTCCTGTGTTTGTTTAATTCTTGATCGTTTCCTTGGCATGACGGAGAATTTGTCTATAGCATGATAAAGAGACCAATATTAGTTCCTAAGAAATGAATACAAGATAATAGTGGGATTGTATTTTTATTATGCTGTAAGGATTTATTCTTGTATAGTTTGACATCATGGTATGTTAAGGTCTGTTTATTACACATAATTATTAAAGACCCCAAGTGTAGAAAATATACATGGCATCATGTGAGATTGTAGGCTACTTTCTTGATTGGGAATGTGTCTATTTTAAACATGTATGATAAAGCATGATAAAGTAATTCAATCCGAAATAAGGAAAATGTAAAGAACATGCATGTAAAGATTTGACATACCTAAAAAATGAAGATTCAAATGGAGAGAGTACCCAATTATGTAGTGTTTTTTTCTTCTTGCATCAAACTCCTCAACAATTTGAGTTTTTCACCACTTGCTTCCTTTTCAATGTTAAATTGAATAACACTCAAATATAATTACTAACAACAATACTATTAACCAATCTATGATGTTAAATCCCTAAAATTGAATCACAATTAACATTGCAACACTACAAAAATTGAAACTTAAATAGATATATATCAAACTTGGTGTGAAAACTATGTTATTTCCTCCTTCTCAAGTTGGCAAAGCAGAAAAGGTGGTGGAAAGATCATGCAAAGGTGGTACAATGTGTCAAATGTGCATGTGAACTTCCCAACAAAATCAGTATGAAAACATAGCATGTGGGCCTGGATCACGGGTGTCAACACTTTTTTACCATTTCTATAGCAAGACAAAATGCGAGCGCGTTATAACGCGCTCACGTTTTGTCTTGCTATAGATTGATCACATCCTTTGCATTGATCACATCTCTTTCCAAACCTTCCCCTTCAGACTTGAATGACCACAAGGTTTTTGAGGGAGAACTTTTCATGTTTCCTACAAGAGCTTGCCAGATGCTCTACCATATGAAAGGCATAACAATGAAGGGGCAAGCCCTCATAATCAAGTTCTTGATAGAAAATGCCCATCGAAAAAGAAATACAGATCTTCTTTGCAAGCAGAAGCTCTAGTCTGTGACAAATCCTTATCCAAGCATAAATAGCTATCCCTATTCCCTAAACCCTGATCCCTAAACCCTAATCCCTCAACCCTCAACCCTAATCTATCATCCCTTAACTCTAATCCCTCATCCCTAAACCCTAAATGCTATCCCTATTCCTAAACCCTCAACAGACTTGATACTATACCTTAAACCCTAATCCCTTATCCCTAAACCCTCCAACCATATCCCTAATCCTTACACCCTCCACACTCTACTTTAACCATAATCCCTCGACACTCAACCCTATCCCTAAACCCTTGACCCTTGGCCCTCAAACCTCAACCCTCAACCCTCAACATCAAACCCTAATCCCTCAACCCTTAACTCTGGTCCCCTGACCCTCAACCCTATCCCTAAACCCTCAACCCTCAACGTCAAATCTTAATCCCTCAACCATTCACTCTAATCCCTCAACCCTAAACCCTATCCCTAAACCCTCAACACCATACCTTAAACCATAATCCCTAATCCCTCAACCCTCAACCCTAATCTGTCATCCGTCAACTCTAATCCCTCATCCCTAAACCCTAAATGCTATCCCTATTCCTAAACCCTTAATAGACTTGATACTATACCTTAAACCCTCATTCCTTATCCCTAAACCCTCCAACCCTATCCCTAATCCTTATACCCTCCACACTCTACTTTAACCCTAATCCCTCGAGCCTCAACCCTATCCCTAAACCCTTGACCCTCAAACCTCAACCCTCAACGTCAAACCCTAATCCCTCAACCCTTAACTCTGATCCCTCGACCCTCAACCCTATCCCTAAACCCTCAACCCTCAATGTCAAATCCTAATCCCTCAACCCTTCACTCTAATCCCTAAACCCTAAACCATATCCCTAAACCCTCAACACCATACCTTAAACCCTAATCCCTCAGCCCTCAACCCTACACCCTAATCCCTCGACCCTCAACCCTATTCTGTCATCCCTTAACTCTAATCCCTCATCCCTAAACCCTAAATGCTATCCCTATTCCTAAACCCTCAACAGACTCGATACTATACCTTAAACCCTAATCCCTTATCCCTAAACCCTCCAACCCTATCCCTAATCCTTATACCCTCCACACTCTACTTTAACCCTAATCCCTTGACCCTCAACCCTATCCCTAAACCCTTAACCCTCGAACCTCAACCCTCAACCCTCAACCCTCAACGTCAAACCCTAATCCTTCAACCCTTAACTATGATCCCTCGACCCTCAACCCTATCCCTAAACCCTCAACACCATACCTTAAACCCTAATCCCTCAGCCCTCAACCCTAAACCTTATCCCTAAACCCTAATCCCTCAACCCTCAACCTGAATCCATCATCCCTCAACTCTAATCCCTCATCCCTAAACCCTAAATGCTATCCCTATTCCTAAACCCTCAACAGACTCAATATTATACCTTAAACCCTAATCCTTTATGCCTAAACCCTCAAGCCCTATCCCTAATCCTTATACCCTCCACACTCTACTTTAACCCTAATCCCTCAGCCCTCAACCCTATCCCTAAACCCTTGACCCTCGAACCTCAACCCTCAACCCTTAACTCTGATCCCTCAACCCTCAACCCTATCCCTAAACACTCAACCCTAAACCCTCAACCCTTAATGTCAAATCCTAATCTCTCAACCCTTCACTCTAATCCTTCAACCCTAAACCCTATCCCTTAACCCTCAACACCATACCTTAAACCCTAATCCCTCAGCCCTCAACCCTAAACGTTATCCCTAAACCCTAATCCCTCAACCCTCAACCCTAATCCGTCATCCCTCAACTCTAATCCCTCATCCCTAAACCCTAAATTCTATCCCTATTCCTAAACCCTCAACAGACTCGATACTATACCTTAAACCCTAATCCTTTATCCCTAAACCCTCCAACCCTATCCCTAATCCTTATACCCTCCACACTCTACTTTAACCCTAAACCCTCGACCCTCAACCCTATCCTTAAACCCTTGACCCTCGAATCTCAACCCTCAACATCAAACCCTAATCCCTCAACCCTTAACTCTGATACCTCGACCCTCAACCCTCAACCCTAAACCCTTAACCCTCAACATCAAATCCTAATCCCTCAATCCTTTACTCTAATCCCTCAACCCTAAGCCCTATCCCGAAACCCTCAACAACATACCTTAAACCCTAATCCCTCAGCCATTAACCCTAAACCTAATCCCTAAACCCTAATCCCTCAACCCTTAACCCTAATCCGTCATCCCTCAACTCTAATCCCTCATCCCCAAACCCTAAATGCTATCCCTATTCCTAAACCCTCAACAGACTCGATACTATACCTTAAACCCTAAGCCCTTATCCCTAAACCCTCCAACCCTATCCCTAATCCTTATACCCTCCACACTCTACTTTAACCCTAATCCCTTGACCCTCAACCTATCCCTAAACCCTTGACCCTCGAACCTCAACCCTCAACCCTCAACGTCAAACCCTAATCCCTCAACCCTTAACTCTAATCCCTCAACCCTCAACCCTATCCCTAAACCCTCAACCCTAAACCCTCAACCCTCAACGTCAAATCCTAATCCCTCAACCCTTCACTCTAATCCCTCAACCCTAAACCCTATCTCTAAACCCTCAACACCATACCTTAAACCCTAATCCCTAATCCCTCCTTATCCCTAAACTCTAATCCCTCAACCCTCAACCCTAATCCATCATCCCTCAACTCTAATCCCTCATCCCTAAACCCTAATTGCTATCCCTATTCTTAAACCCTCAATAGAATCGATACTATACCTTAAACCCTAATCCCTTATGCCTAAACCCTCCAACCCTATCCCTAATCCTTATACCCTCCACACTCTACTTTAACCCTAATCCCTTGACCCTCAACCCTATCCCTAAACCATTGACCGTCGAACCTCAATCCTCAACCCTCAACGTCAAACCGTAATCCCTCAACCCTTAACTATGATCCCTTGACCCTTAATCCTATCCCTAAACCCTCAACCCTCAACATGAAATCCTAATCCCTCAACCCTTCACTCTAATCCCTCAACCCTAAACCCTCAACACCATACCTTAAACCCTAATCCCTCAGCCCTCGACCCTAAACCTTATCCGTAAACCCTAATCCCTCAACCCTCAACCCTAATCCCTCAACCCTCAACCCTAATCCATCATCCCTCAACTCTAATCCCTCATCCCTAAACCCTCAACAGACTCGATACTATACCTTAAACCCTAATCCCTTATCCCTAAAACCTCCAACCCTATCCCTAATCCTTATACTCTCCACACTCTACCTTAACCCTAATCCATCGACCCTCAACCCTATCCCTAAACCCTTGACCCTCGAACCTTAACCCTCAACCCTCAATGTCAAACCCTAATCCCTCAACCCTTAACTCTGATCCCTCGACCCTCAACCCTATCCCTAAACCCTAAACCCTAAACCCTCAACCCTCAACGTCAAATCCTAATTCCTCAACCCTTCACTCTAATCCCTCAACCCTAAACCCTATCCCTAAACCTTCAACACTATACCTTAAACCATAATCCCTCAACCCTAACCCTAAACCTTATCCCTAAACCCTAATCCCTCAACCCTCAACCCTAATCCATCATCTGTCATCCCTCAACTCTAATCCCTCATCCCTAAACCCTAAATGCTATCCCTATTCCTAGACCCTCAACAGGCTCGATACTATACCTTAAACCCTAATCCCTCTACCCTCGACACTCTTATTTAACCCTAATCCCTTGACCATTAACCCTATCCCTCAACCTCAACCCTCAACCCTCAACTCTCAACATTAAACCCTAATTCATCAACCCTAAACCCTAATCCCTCAAACCTAAACCCTATCCCTAAACCATCAACCCTCAACACTATACCTTAAACCCTAATCCCTATCCCTCAACCCTTAACCCTTAAAACTTAAACCCTATCCCTACACCCTCAACACTTGACACTATATCTTAAGCCTTAAACCCTCATCCCTAAAGCCTCAACCCTCATTCCTTAAACCTTCAACCCTAAACCCTATCCCTAATCCCTCTACCCTCGACACTCTAACCCTAACCTCGACATTAAATGCTAATCTGTCAACCCTAAACCCTAATCCGTCAACCCAAAACCCTATCCCTAAACCCTCAACCCTCAACACTATACCTTAAACCCTAATCCCTCAACCCTCAACCCTAAACCTTATCCCTAAACCCTAATCCCTCAACCCTCAACCCTAATCCATCATCCCTCAACTCTAATCCCTCATCCCTAAACCCTAAATGCTATCCCTATTCCTAAACCCTCAACAGACTCGATACTATACATTAAACCCTAATCCCTTATCCCTAAACCCTCCAACCCTATCCCTAATCCTTACACCCTCCACATTCTACTTTAACCCTAATCCCTCGACCCTCAACCCTATCCCAAAACCCTTGACCCTTGAACCTCAACCCTCAACCCTCAACGTCAAACCCTAATCCCTCAACCCTTAACTCTGATCCCTCGACCCTCAACCCTTAACGTCAAATCCTAATCCCTCAACCCTTCACTCTAATCCCTCAACCCTAAACCCTATCCCTAAACCCTCAACACTATACCTTAAACCCTAATCCCTCAACCCTAACCCTAAACCTTATCCCTAAACCCTAATCCCTCAACGCTAATCCGTCATCCCTAAACTCTAATCCCTCATCCCTAAACCCTAAATGCTATGCCTATTCCTAGACCCTCAACGAGCTCGATACTATACCTTAAACCCTAATCCCTTATCCATAAACCCTCCAACCCTATCCCTTATCCCTTAACCCTCATGATTAATAGCTTTGAACATAAAAAAATTTAAAGGGAACATAACGCGAGCGTGTTATAACGTGCTCGCATTATGTCAAACATGACAAACAACAGACTTGCGGGAAAGGAAAAATGCAAAGCAAAACATAATGCGAGCGCGTTATAACGCACTCACGTTATGTCTTGCTTTGGGAATCCCAAGCTTTGGGCTTGGGATTTGCTTTGGATTTCCAACCCAAAGGCTTGGAGTGCCTTATGAACAGTCACAGACGTGTTTTTACATATTCTTCAAGATTTCTCATAATTTTGTTCGTGCTAACCCTACGATTTGCACGTGTTTCAAGGTCGAACAAATCAAACACCTGGGTAATGTTAGGCTTTCTCTTAGCTATTTGACGATGTGATTTTTTTAACATTTTAACAATGTTAAGCCTTTCATCTTTAATTTCTTTTGTTTGTATGTCCATTTTTGGGCAAAAACCACTATTTGGTCTTTTTTTCATTGTAAATTAACTATTCATTCAAATTTCAAAAAAATTACATATTTAGAAACTAGACTCCATTCTACAAATATTAAAAAAAGAAAAAAATAATTTTCAATTAGTTTTCAAAATTTATAGGGGTAGCACGGCCAAAATTCAATATTTTAGGATGTGCCCACTTTGAAAATTAGTAAAAAATCAAATATTCATAAAAAAATTATTAGAAAAATCAGGCATAAACTACATGTTATTAGCTAATTTCTCACCAAAGTGATTTTAAAAATACCAAAAAAAAGTTGACCTTTTGAAGGAGCCACAAAACATGCTATGTTATGTTTTTTTGACAGAAACAACACCAATTTCTGTGGCTTCCTCTTTTGAACCCCTTAATCTATGCCATTTTAAAAAAAAAATAGTAGTTTAGAAAGTAGACTCGGAGCACTACGAACATTGTTTTGGTTACATCTCCAAATTTTGAGTGTAACTATGCTCAATTTCTCATCCAAGGCCAGTATTTCCTGATTTCAGAAAAAAAGTGGCCACTTAAGACCCCTTTTTGTCCCCCCATCTTCTTGCACTTACCCGTGAGTGCGTTATAATGCGCTCGCATTTTAACACACTCGCATTATGTTTTGTTTTGCATTTTTTCCCTTTCCGCAAAAGTTTGCCAGATGTTTGTCATGTTTGACATAACGTGAGCTCATTATGTCTCCCTTGGAATGTTTTATGTTCAATGTTATTAAGCATGTATGTATGTATGTATGCCTATATGTGTGTATGTATGTATTGATGTATGTATGTATGTATGTATTTATTCTTGTATGTATGTATGTATGTATGTATTCTTGTATGTATATATGTATGGTTGTATGTATGTATGCATGTTTGTATGTATGTATATATGTATTAATGTTTGTATGTATGTTTGTATGTTGAAGGTTTAGGGTTGAGGGATTAAGGTTTAGGGTTGCGGGCTTAGGGATAAGGGATTAGGGTTTAAGGTATAGTGTCGAGGGTTGAGGGTTGAGGGATTAGGGTTTAGGGTTGAGGGATTAAGGTTTAAGTTTGAGAGTTGAGGGTTTAGGGTTTAGGGATAGGGTTTAGAGTTTAGGGATAATGGATTAGGGTTTAGGACATTAAAGGATTAGGGTTTAGGGTTGAGGCTTTAGGGATAGTGTTTAGGGTTAAGGGATTAGGGTTGAGGGATTAGGGATGGGGTTTAGAGGTTAGGGATAAGGGATTAGGGTTTAGGACCTTGAGGGATTAGGGTTTAGGGTTGAGGCTTTAGGGATAGAATTTAGGGTTGAGGGATTAGGGTTGAGGGTCAAGGGATTAGGGTTAAGGTAGAGTGTTGAGGGTAGAAGGATTAGAGATAGGGTTAAGGTTTGAAGGTTTAGGGTTGAGGGTTTAGGGATAAGGGATTAGGATTTAAAGTATAGTGTTGAGGGTTGAGGGTTTAGGAATAGGGATAACGTTTATAGTTTAGGGTTGAGGGATTAGGGATTAGGGTTTAGGGATAAGGGATTATGGTTGAGGGTTGAGGGATTAACGTTTAGGGTTGAGGGATTAAGGTTTAAGGTTGAGGGTTTAGGGATAGAGTTTAGAGTTCAGGGATAAGGGATAAGGATTTAGGACCTAGAGGGATTAGGGTTTAGGGTTGAGGCTTTAGGGATAGCATTTAGGGTTGAGGGTCAAGGGATTAGGGTTAAGGTAGAGTGTTGTAGGTAGAGGGATTAGGGATAGGGTTTAGGGTTGAAGGTTTAGGGTTGAGGGTTTAGGGATAAGGGATTAGGGTTTAAGGTATAGTGTCGAGGGTTGAGGGTTTAGGAATATGGATAGAGTTTAGGGTTGAGGGATTAGGGTTTAGGGTTTAGGGATAAGGGATTATGGTTTAAGGTTGAGGGATTAAGGTTTAGGGTTGAGGGATTAAGGTTTAAGGTTGAGGGTTGTGGGTTTAGGGATAGGGTTTAGAGTTTAGGCATAAGGGATTAGGGTTTAGGACCTTGAGGGATTAGGGTTTAGGGTTGAGGCTTTATGGATAGCATTTAGGGCTGAGGGATTAGGGTTGAGGGTTGAGGGATTAGGGTTAAGGTAGAGTGTTGAGGGTAGAGGGATTAGGGATAGGGTTTAGGGTTGAGGGATTAGGGTTTATGGTTGAGGGTTTAGGGATTGGGGATTAGGGTTTAAGGTATAGTGTCAAGGGTTGAGGGTTTAATAATAGGGATAGGGGTTTAAGAATATGGATAGCATTTAGGGCTTAGGGTTGAGGGATTAGGGTTTAGGGTTGAGGGATTAAGGTTTAAGGTTGAGGGTTGAGGGTTGGGGGTTTAGGGATAGGGTTTAGAGTTTAGGGCCAAGGGATTAGGGCTTAAGACCTTGAGGGATTAGGGTTTAGGGTTTAGGGATCAGGGTTTAGGGTTTATGGATAAGGAATTAGGGTTGAGGATTGAGGGATTAAGGTTTAGGGTTGTTAAGGTTTAAGGTTGAGGGAGAGGTAGAGAGGTGAGGGGGAGAGATAGGTGAGAGGTAGAGAGGTGAGGAGGAGAGATAGGTGAGACATAGAGAGGTGAGAGATAGAAGAAATACATGGAGAAATGAATAATATGGAATTTTCTATAGTAGGCCAAAACACGCTTGCGTTATAATGCAAGTGCATTTTGGATTGCTAGAGAAACAATAAGAAGGCCTGGACCCCCGTGATCTAGGCCCACATACTCTATTTTCTTCTATTTATGTGCATGTTTCGACAAAAAAAAAGTATTTTCATGCTATTGGGAAGTTCACATGCACATTTTTCACATTCTACCACCTTTGCATGAACTTTCCACCATCTTTTTCTACTTTTGCAACTTAAGGAGGAAATAACATAGTTTTCATATCGAATTTGATATATATCAATTCAAGTTTCAATTTTTGTAGTCTCACAATGTTAATTGTGATTGAATTGTAGGAATTTAACATTATAGATTGGTTAATAGTATTGTTGTTACTAATTCTATTTGAGTGTTATTCAATTTAACATTGAAAAGGAAGCAAATGGTGAAAAACTCAAATTGTTGATGAGTTTGATGCAAGAAGAAAAAAACACTACATAATTGGGTACTCTCTCCATTCAAATCTCTATTTTTTAGGTATGTCAAGTCTTTACATGCATGTTCTTTATATTTTCATTAATTCTATTTGAATTACTTTATCATGATTTATCATACATTTTTATATCACTTGTATGGTTTACATATTTTGTGTTTATATCAGTCTCGCTTTTTTGATTTTATAGTTCATTTACTTTGTCTATGCTTCCACATTTTGCATACATTTCTTACATTTTTCATTTATAGTTCATCATAGTTCTTACTATCCAAAGGGATTAGTCATCACACACAAATGTCCTTATAATAGACTATGTTTTAAATCAGTTCATGGTATGCATAATAAAAGATATCTCAAAGGTAAACATTAATTAAAATAGACACAATCATGATCAAGAAAATAGCCTACAATCTCACATGGTGCCATGTATATTTTCAACACTTGGGCTCTTTAATAATTATGTGCAAAAATGAATTAAACAGACCTTAACATACTGTGATGTCAAACTATACAAGTATAAATCCTTACAACATATAAATATACAATCCCTTAAGCATAATTAAATATTATTATCTTATCATAACAAGTTAAAATACAAATGAATAGGTGCCAAGATCATACAAGTAAATCCCAATAGGCTTAATCCAATCATGATCCATGATATGCTACATTATTCTTCATGTTGATAGTTCATACGAACCTTGTATACCAAATGTTTCCATTCCCATATCTATGACAATGTGGCAAGTTAAATACTACAAATCAGTCACATTGCCATGGAATTGATATAGGGTCTCAATATAGTTCAGTCACGACAAACTGCAAAGTTCAACATGAGTGTCTCCATGAAAATCATAAGCCTTAAGGTTGATCCTCTTGGTTGTCATAACATGATAATGTGAATATAAGGGATTGTTGTCACACATCGAAAAATCAATCCTTACCTCATGCCCTAGTGTGATGTTTCACACGATCTCAATCATCTCTCCTTTCATGACTAGATGGTTATCAACAATTGTTGGCCAATGAGATGTCTCCAAGTGAAAATCAAGTGTATCATGTGTCCTAAATTCTGTCCCATGGCTGCAAGCTCAATCTTCATGTGTGAGGATATGATCTCTATCCATAAGTAAGTGTAGGTAGTTTGATACCACTAGCACCAAGGCCTCCCCCACATCTTCAACCTTGTAGTCAACATGAAGTCCCATGTACTCTTTCACTTGTAGCCTCAATAGGTCACTCTCCTTTGTCTTTATCCTCATAGGACTGAAGTGAACTTTGTACCATAATGCTTTGTATGGCTGCAATAACATTGTACAATAATACTTTGTATGGTTGCAATAATGCTTTGTATGCTTTTGTCATGCCCATAATTCCCATGCGGTCACGACACACAGCGCACGTGTCATGTCCACATTTGTTATGTGGTCATGACACAAATTACCAAAAACTTTTTTGCATGTCCCTAGGAACACCCTCGCATGCATTAGCGTGCTCAGTGGCAATACGCATAAGGCTTAAACATATCATTCATTTTTGGGGAAGTGCGTCTACCTACGCAATCCCCTGCGTGATGAAAGCCATCTAGGGGGTATGCGTCATGATGTGTGCCGCTTCTAGGGTTAGAACAGATTTAATCTAAACCCTAAGTTTCCTAGGTGAAAGAGATGATTTCAACTGATTTGAAACCAAGCCCTAACTCTAATGTAGAAATGAAATCGAATAAATAAAATACAAAATCAATGGCATGATGGTTGCATGATAAGATGGAGTGATTGAATGAAAGTAAGAAAAATACCATAAAATGAAACCCTAAAATCTAGGAAAATTTCAATAGCATAATGCGCTTTCGATAATTGAAATAAATTTCTTTTAAAAAAGAATCTCTAAAATTTAATGCAAAAAAAGAAATAAATAATCAAAGGGAAAATTGAATAAATTTCCATGGTTAAATAATTTTGACCATTCAACAAAATTATAAAAATCGTAGTAAATAAATGATCAAATTAAAGCTCAAAACTCAAGTCCATTAATAAATATAATCTCGACAATTATATTTATTAATTAACTCATATTGAAATAATTAAAGAGAGGATAAAACAAAATATCCCCTTTGAAATAAAATCGATAAAATTAATATTAAAAAATTAAGTTAAAAAAAAAAATTCCTATCACATTAATTTAAATGGACTATAAGTTAAAATGAACACCCAAATAAGTAACTTAACAAGGGATAAGAGATCCCATTAAAATAAAAACATTCCATTCCCACAATATAAATCACACAAGAAAATTTTTAAAAAATCCTACCGCAAAATAATTTTAAATCAACAAAAATCAACACAAAGAAAGTCAAACAACCAAAAATAACTCAAGAGCGGAAGAGAGGGAAAAAGATAAATTCATGTGCAGAAGGGATGAGGAAAAAGCAATTTAAAATAAATGACAAAACAATTATCCTCACATCCCACTCAACCCTAGTTCATTATTTTATTATTTTCCAATGGAAGCCCTAATTTCTTATTCTATTATTATGGAAAACCCTATCTTTTTATTTTGTCTTCCCCAACTCATTTGTTTTGTTTTCTCTTGTTTTTGCCTACCTCCATGGTTTGCAAATTTGTAGGTTGAAGTTGTATTCCTCATCCATGGCCACCACGAAGAATAACCAAAGGTATATTTATTACTTTTATATGCAAAACTAGGGTTTTGTTTATTCATAACAAACTATGTTTGGTTGGAACCCAGGGTTATATAAATATATAAATATATATATATATATATATATATATATATATATATATATATATATATATATATATATATATATATATATATATATATATATATATATATATATATATATATATATATATATTGTTTTGTATGTAGATCAATATACAACATTGCAAGTTTTAATCATAATATAGAGGCTTTCTTTTAACATGGAGTGTGGTCTGCGGAGGTGCCATCACCACCGCCATCTGTATCTTGTTTATGGTTTAAGTGAGTAAGGGGATTCATGGTGTGGTGCGGCCAAATGCTGTGGAGAGGGAGGTCCGCTGTGGAGGGAAGTGTGGGGAGTGGCATGAGGAATGGTGTGGGGAGGGTTAAGGGGAGAAGGGGGGGTGTGGGGAGGAGGCGGTGCCTCCACCCACACCTACGGGTGTGGGTGGAGGCCCCGGCCCCTCCCCACACCCCTCTCTAAACTGTGCTCTATGGGCAGCGGCTATGGCCGCCGCTCACAGCCACATAATTTTATTTATTATTTATAACTACTTTGTCAACAACAAAAGAATAGACCCTAAATTTTATTAGGGTCTGGTCCATAAATTTCATTTATGTTTGTCTCTTGTTAAAAATAGTTTGTATATTATTTAAATATATATGTATATTTGACTGCATATATATATACACACAATGATATACATATATACAGATTTTTCCACAATACAATTTATTTAACATATTTAAATATATATATATATATATATATATGTATCTATCTGTCTTTGTGTATATATATATATATACAGTGATATATATACATACAGATTTTTCAGTCCAACAGTAAAGTATGAAAAGTTTAAAACATATATATAAAGTATTATATATATACATATATATATATATATATATATATATTATATATATACTTACAAGCAACCTTGCAATGGGATGAAATAACTAGATTTGTAAGTTTTTAAAATACCATTATATATCATCTTTCTCTTGAAAATGAAAACCAGATTGACTAAGATATAATTTTCTTTTTCTTTGATTCAAAATGACAACATTTACACAAAAACATTTCTATTCAAACTTCAAAAGATCAAATATGAGCACAACAAAATATTAACCATGTATTTCTATTGCATAAAACACAGCGGTGAATATTTTCTTTTCCACAAAGCATACAACAAAAATCAAAATAGCAAAACATTTTTTTTGAAATGATATGACAGTAACTTATATCTTCTATAGCATTTCTCCATAAGCATATAAACATAACATAATATATTAATGATAGTTTTGAATAACAATAAAGATTGCTCACATTAGATTTCCTTCTACAACCAACACAAAGAATAGTAATCATGTTGTCTAAAAAAAATACAATGAGGCCTCTAAGGCCATGGATCCAAAATAACCATCTAAAAGTAGTGCCCAAACACCAAAATGGACTTCAACAAGCTCCATTTTCCCCAACTGATAACCTGCAATAAACAACACAACAATGGGGAAACAGGCCACCAAGGATTGCCCTCCTCCCTACCATAGACCCCATAGTGGGTCACCCCCAAGTTGGGGAGGTAGGATTCACACGGTTTGGGCTCACACACACCACAACAAAAGAATTTTTCCAAGCACACAAAAACAATTCAACTCCCATGGATTTGCACATACAAAACTCAATAAATTGAGTTTGGAGGGGGTAGGGAAGTGGACCCCTCAACTCCAAAGGCCACCCCAAGAACTCCAAGATCACAAAAATCCCAAGGCCTCAAGCCAAACACATTTTTCCACCAAAACTCAAAAATCCCTATGGCACTCATGCCAAATCACATATTGTTTCCAAAACTCAAATGATGCCCTCAAGGCTAAAATAGTGCAACACAAAGGAGATGACCTCAAGGAGGTTCATTCTCCCCTACCCCAAACTAGTTGAGCCTTTCCTCCAAAATGGAGGTGCTCTCAGCACACCCTTCCCACACAAAAATAAAATAACAACCCACATAATATGCAACCACATACACAAAAGAAAGCATAAGCAAAAAGGGTAATGGCCATAGCCATGGAGCTTACCTTCAAAAGCCCTAAAATGGAAGAACATTTGATGAATAGCTCCAAGCTTCCCAAAAATTTCTCCAACCCTCTAAATGTTTCTCTAACACTCTCAAAGCCTCCAAGAATAAAAGGAATTTTCAAAAAAAGAACCCCACACTCCTCTCCAAGAGGAGGTAATATAGGCCTTCCAATTTGGCCTTGAGGAATGAGAAGGTGACACTTGCCACCTTTTCCTTCCTCATCACATGCCCCTTGCAAGGGAGAAGAAGTGTGAGGGTGACAAGTGTCACCCTCTAATTCCATTCTATTCCTCAGCTTATCCACTTGTGCTCTCACATGTTTGAGAGACCAAGTGTTGAGGTGGCAATTCCCTTCAAGCCTCCATGAGGATAAGGGATGCCATATGGCATCCTTTTATCCTCCAAGAGAGTCATCTCCCTCCAAGATGCTCTCACACATGTGTGAGAGTCTTGGAGGGAGATCCCACACACTTGGGAGTCTTGAAGACCTCCCAAGTCTTCTTGGTGAAGGGATCCCCAAACTTTGGGAAGGGAGATGGATCTTTCCCAAAGCACGACTCATCTCCCATCCTTAGCCATTTCAAAATTCGTCACTTTGACTAAACCCTAGTTTAAAGTGACCAAAAGTGAGTTACCCCAAGGTTTGGTTAGTCAAAATTGACCCTAGACCCAAGGGCAACCACCAAGGGTAAGTTTTGGGACACTAAGGTACACTTAGGGAGGCATAAATTCACTTTTAAAAGGCCCAAAATAAAAATAATACCAAGTGGTGTAAAACAATTATAAATATACAACACATGATATAAATCAACTAAGAAAAGGGTCACTAGGCCAAAATAAATAATTTAAACATGCATGCAAGCAACATCCGATCACACGTGATCCTCATCCCTGTTGGGAATAGATTAGTTTCACAGGGAATAACTTATGTGTGAACACTACCTCCAATTTCCCATGGCCTAGAATTATAACCTGCACAACTAGATCAAGTATCAATCACATCATGGATAATCATAGCCAAAGCAACTGAAACTAAATACATCTCATTGCACACAACATTAATCATTCACAACATAATTCAAGATTAAATTGCATTTTCTATCTAATGTCACATAATCATCCTCAATTTATGAATCCACATAATGCACTATAAATCACATCAATCATCATCATCTAATATATCTCACATGTCTAATCTCATCATAGCATCAAAATGTGATCAAATCGAATCACCACATGTCTAATCAATGTCAAACCAGAAATCAGGAGATATAATATAATCTACATAATGGAATAATAGTCTCTAAAAGTCTGATAATGTCACCAACTATAATGTAAAACTATCAAAATAGGGAAGTGAAAATAATCAGCCTCACATCCTCCCCCCTAAGACTAAACTTCCTCCCAGAAGTTGTCAAAAAGGTGAGGATAGAGTGCCCTCAAACTAGCTACATCCTCCCAAGTAGTTATGACCTCATCATAACAATCCCATTGGACCCTAACTTGGTCCAGCTCTTGACCTCAAAGGCCAAGCGTCCGTCGAGCCAATATGCAAATTGGCTCCAAAGCCAACTACCTGTTCGCCTCTACCTATAGAGCACTTTAATCCAATACATGAGATAAATTAGATATATATCGCCTCAATACAGAAATATGAAGGACATCTTGGATACGTGATAGGCTAGGTGGGAATGCTAGACGGTAGGCTATAGGTCCTATCCACTCCAAGATCTCAAAAGGTCCTACAAACCATGGTGCGAGCTTAGAGCCCTTTCCATAACGGATTGGACTCTTATGTGGCCACACTCTAAGGAATACTCTGTCCCCAACTGAGAAGCTCTGATCAAGTCTCTTAGCATCGGCATACTTCTTCTATCTATCTTGTGCCTCCTGAAGTCTGTCTAATCAGTGTGACCTGTTACTCCATATCCTGAACCAACTCTGGACCAATGGCAACCCTATCCTCTATTCGATCCCAACTCAATGGTGTCCTACATGGTCTGCTGTATAAAGCCTAGAAAGGAGGCATACCCAACGAGCTGTGATGCCCATTATTGTAGGCAAACTCAACCAGATACCGATACTGCTCCCATCTAGACTGATGGTCCATAACATACATACGAAGCATGTCCTCCAATACATAATTCATCCACTCTGTCTGTCCATCTATCTCGGGGTGATATGCAGAACTAAAGTTGAGCTGTGTGTCCAATGCCTACTGTAAGGCTCTCCAAAAGGCTGAAGTGAACACTGAATCCTTATCAAAAATGATGCGACGAGGTACTCCATGTAATCTCACAATATTGTCCAAGAATGCTCTCACCACTATTGGTGCATTGTACGTCGTGCGTATAGGAGAGAAATGCGCCACCTTGGTCAACTTGTCGACTGTCACCATGGCAATGTGAAGACATAGGAAGATGAACAATGAAATCCATGGAAATGGTGTCCCATTTCCACTCAAGTATCTTGTGAGGGTATAAAAAACCTACTGGATGCTAATGCTCGGCCTTGATCCTCTGGCAATCAAGGCATTGAGCAACAAACTCTACAATTTCCTATCTCATACCCGCCCAATGGTACAACTGTCGTAGGTTGGCATGCATCTTTTTCACCCTCAGATGTGTCGCATATGGTGCTCTATGAGCCTTTGATGACACTATAGTACATAGGTCACCTGCGCGGGGTACATAGATGCACTATCAATGACGTAGTAACCCATCTGTCTCCAGTGAGTAACCTACAAACTTGCCCACAAGGGCCCTCTGTGAACGGATCTCCTGATACACCTCAAGAAACCACTCATCCTCAGGTAGATGCTAACTAATGCATCCACTCAAGTCCACACTTAGAGTCAAGGTCAAGATCTCGTGGCACTTTTGACTCAATGTGTCAGCAACCATGTTCTCCTTCCCTTTGATGTAGTGGACATCAAAGTCGTACTCACAAATAAACTCCATCCAACGCCATTGACGAGTGTTTAGATTTAGCTATGTGAATATGTACTGAAGGCTATGATGATCTAAATGAAGCTCAAAGCAACGACCCAATAAGAAATGTCTCCAACGAACTAGAGCGTGAACCACTGCTACAAGCTCCAAATCTTGAGTGGGGTAGTTCAACTCATGGGTCTTGAGCTTTTGCGACTCATACACGACCGCTCTACCACCTTCCATAAGTACAGCTCCAAAACCCTCAAGTGATGCATCCGTGCACACCATAAAATCTATTGCTGGATCAAGAACCACTAAAATGGGAGCACTGGTAAGATGCTTCTTGAGGACCCCAAAGGCCCTCTCACACTGCTTAGTCCATAGAAAACTCTTCCCTTTCCATTGAAGGGAAGTGATGGGGTGTGCTATCTGAGAGAAACCCTCAACAAACCTACGGTAATAACTAGCTGACCCCATAAAACTCCTGACCTATGTCACACTGGTGGGAGCTGGCCAATCTCTGATAGCCCTGATCTTCAATGGATCTATTGAGATTCCATCACCAGATAGGATGTGCCCCAAGTATTGTACCTCTATCCTAAAAAATGCACACTTCACCAGGTTCCCATAAAGATTCTGCTCCCTGAAACACTATAAAACCTAACGTAGGTGCTCCTCATGCTCCTCCTTGGTCCCTGAATAGATCAATATGTCATCAAGAAAAATAATCATAAACCAATCCAAGTAGGTATGGAACACCCCGTTCATGAGACTCAAGAACACTGCAGGGGTATTCATCAAATCAAAGGGGACCACAGTGAACTCATAGTGGCCATATCGAGTCCGAAGGTGGTCTTATGGATATTTGCCTCTGTGATAAGCAATTGATGGTAACCAGACTTCAAGTCAATCTTAGAGAACACCCTGGCTCCCTGCATTTGATCGAAGAGATCATCAATCCTGGGCAGAGGATAACAGTTCTTCACCATCACCTTATTCAACTACCTATAATCCATGCATAATCGAAGAGACCCATCCTTCTTCTTCACGAAGATGACAGGAGCACTCCAAGGTGAAACGCTTGGTCAAATGTGCCCCTTTTCGAGCAAGTCCTTAAGCTATAACTTGACCTCTGTGAGCTCATGAGTGGTCATCATGTAGGGTGCATGAGACACTGGCTCGACACCTGACACTAAGTCAATATGAAAGTCTACCTCACGACAGGGTGGAATCCCTAGTAACACTGTTGGAAACACATCGGCAAACTCTCTTAGGATGGGATGGTCATCCAAAGATGCCTCAAGCTCGTCATCTGATTTGTCACTCACTATAATAGCAAACATCTAGCTTCCCTTTTGCATGTAGCACTTAAGCTTTTGAGCTGTTATCATACGCACTGCTGTGGGCTTCTGAATGCCCACTATCTCAACTGATGTACCATGATCATCTAAGCAGCTAATCACCTTTTGGCGATAATCTAGCTTGGCTCTATGAGTTGCAAGCCAGTCCATACCTAAAACCACATCGTAGGAACCTAATGTCATAACTCTAAGGTCACAAACTATGGAAAAGGGTCCCAAAGACATCTCATAGTCATGGACTAAGGCATCTACTATCATCTTGGCCCCTGAGGCCAACTCAACTTCCCACCTATCACCCTGCCTAGAGGCCACTAGCCTGCAATGCTCCACTAACGATGGAGATATGAAAGAGTTAGTAGCACTAGAGTAAAAAAGAATAGAAATGGGGACACCCCCTATCATACCTTATGTCTCAATCATTGATGCCTAAAAAATTAGCCTGGCAGTTATCAACCGCTGCGAACATACGGTGTGACCTGCCCACATCTCCAACCGTATGCTCTAATCCTCCTGCACGAGGCTAGCCCTACTGTAAAGCCCTATGGACACTCTCTAGCTAGATGTCCTGCTCCACCACACACATAACATGGGCCCCTCACTTGTACCTATCTAGTCTGAGTCCTACTCAACTGCTGTTATCTAGATCTACCTGTGGACCCCTATGAACCCCTGTATGACTGCTGCGACCTCATGGGTCCTGCAGGTGGTCCCTGCTGCTTTTGATCTCTATGTGGGCCCTATTTCTACCAACCTTGATTATGCCCCCCATGTGCCCTCTATTGTGGCCTGGATCTCTACTGCTGCTGCTATGGGGGCCTAGGAGGTAAGGATGCAGAACTAAATCCTCCTCTCTGAGGTGGCGACGGTGGTCTACAGTAACTCTGTTAATGCTGCTGCTACCCATGATCCTGAAACTGAGGGTGTGAACTCTGCCCTCGTCCCTATATCTCCTTAGCTATGTATGCCTTCTTGGCAGCATCACTTAATGTCTGGGGGTTTGCCATGCGTACAGGCCCTGCTATGCTATGGTTCAATCCTTTGATAAACTTATGAACTAGGAGTTTCTCATCATGGAGATACTCTGCATATCGAGACAACTTGGTGAATCTACCCTCATACTGAGCAACAGTAAGCCCTCTCTGCTGAAGGTCATGAAACTCATCTATACGATGTTATTTGTAGTGGTCTGATAAGTATCACACATTAAAGCGCTCAATGAAAGTCTCCCACGTGAGTGTGTCCAATGATAGATGGCGCTTGCTCTCCTCAGTGTGCCACCAAGTAGCTGCTGCATCTTGCAACAAATGGACTACCACATGTGCTTTCATAGTACCCTCGTAAGGGCGTAACAAAAAGCATTTGTCCAATTGATAAGCCAACCCTCAGCCTCAGCACCCTCTGTAGTCCCGATGAATGTAGGAGGATTCAGCCTCAACAAATCCCTGATAGGATCTCCTCGGTCTCTGTGCCCTTTTATAGGCTCATCCGCATAATAATCATAAGGCTTGTGAATAACCTGCTCCACTCACACTGCCTCCTCATCCCTGGCATGAGGTGGAGGGCTCCTTCTATGACCTCTAAAAGCTGAACCAACCTCCTCTACAGTCGTATCTAGTATCTCAACAAATGGCTCCATACGTGGTGCCTCTTGCGGCTTGACACGGGGCTCCACACATGGCTCAACATGTGACCCTGCTTGTGGCTCCATGCGTGGCTCCTCTTGCAGATCAACACATGGCTCTATGAGTAGCTCAACTACGGCCGACGGTAGTCTATCTAACATTTCCTATAATGTCTGTAATATCTATGGCCCAATATCTGGTATAGGTAGGGCCGGTGGTGCCTGCGGTACCTGTGGGTCCAGCAGTGCATGTCCCTTAGCTGAAGAATCACTATGAACCTCTATAGATTTTGTGTGGTGGGACCATGCTTGCTGAACTCGTTGGGGAGGCATCCTACAAAAATGAGGTGACCACAAATTAATCAAAGTTGCAGAATAATAATGCACCCAAAACAAGCCCAATGTTTAAAATTGGTGCTAATACCAAATGTCATGCCCACATTTCCCATGTGGTCACAACACACAACACATGTGTCATGTCCACATTTGTCATGTGGTCATGACACGAATTACCAAAAACTTTTCTGCATGTCCCTAAGAACCCCCTCGCATGCATCAGCGTGCTCGGTGGCAATACGCATAAGGCATAAACATGTCATTCATATTCAGGGAAGTGCGTCTACCTATGCAATCCCCTACATGATGAAAACTGTCTAGGGGGTATGCATCGCGATGTGCGCCACTTCTAGGGTTAGAACGGACTTAATCTGAACCTTAAGTTTCCTAGGTGAAAGAGATGATTTCGACTGATTTGAAACAAAGCCCTAACTCTAATGCATAAATGAAATCAAATAAATAAAATACAAAATCAATGGCATGATGGTCGCATGATAAGATGGAGTGATTGAATAAAAGTCACAAAAATACCATAAAATGAAACCCTAAAATCTAGGAAAAGTTTGATAGCATAACGTGTTTTTGATAATTGAAATAATTTTTTTTTTAAAAGAATCTCTAAAATTTAATGCAAAAAAAGAAATAAATAATCGAATAGAAAATTGAATAAATTTCCATGGTTAGATAATTTTGACCATTCAACAAAATTATAAGAATCGTAGTAAATAAATGATCAAATTAAAACTCAAAACTCAAGTCCATTAATAAATATAATCTCACAATTATATTTATTAATTAACTCACGTTAAAATAATTAAAGAGAGGATAAAACAAAATATCCCCTTTGAAATAAAATCGGTAAAATTAATATTAAAAAATTAAGTTAAAAAAAAAAGAAATTTCCTATCACATTAATTTAAATGGACTATAAGTTAAAATGAACACCCAAATAAATAACTTAACAAGGGATAAGACATCCCATTAAAATAAAAACATTCCATCCCCACAATATAAATTACACAAGAAAATTTTAAAAAAATCCTATCCCAAAATAATTCTAAATCAACAAAAATCAACACAAAGAAAGTCAAACAACCAAAAATAACTCAAGAGCAGAAGAGAGGGAAAAAGATAAATTCCCGTGCACAAGGGATGAGGAAAAAGGAATTTAAAATAAATGACAAAACAATTATCCTCACATCCCACTCAACCCTAGTTCATTATTTTATTGTTTTCCAATGGAAGCCCTAATTTCATATTCTATCATTATGGAAAACCCTATCTTTTACTTTTGTTTTCCCCAACTCATTTGTTTTGTTTTCTCTTGTTTTTGCCTGCCTCCATGGTTTGCAAATTTGTAGGTTGAAGGTGTATTCCTCTTCCATGGCCACCAAGAAGAATAACAAGAGGAATATTTATTACTTTTATATGCAAAACTAGGGTTTTGTTTATTCATAACAAACTGTGTTTGGTTGGAACCCAGGGTAATATATATATATATATATATATATATATATATATATATATATATATATATATATATATATATATATAGATATATATATATATTATTTTGTATGCAGATCGATATACAACATTGTAGGTTTTAATCATAATACAGATGCTTTCTTTTAACATGGAGTGTGGTCTACGGAGGTGCCTCCACTGCCACCATCTGTATCTTGTTTATGGTTTAAGGGAGTAAGGGGATTTGTGGTGTGGTATGGCCAAACGCTGCAGAGAGGGAGGTCTGCTGTGGAGGGAGGTGTGGGGAGTGGCATGAGGAACGATGTGGGGAGGGTTAAGGGGAGAAGGGGGGTGTGGGGAGGAGGCGGTGCCTCCGCCCACACCTGCGGGTGTGGGTGGAGGTACCGCCCCCTCCCCACACCCCTCTCTAAACTATACGCTGTGGGTGGCAGCTATGGCAGCCACTCACAGCCACATAATTTTTTTAAAAAAATTTATAACTACTTTGTTAACAACAAAATAATAGACTCTAAATTTTATTAGGGTTTGGTCCATATATTTCATTTTTGTGTCTTTTGTTAAAAATAGTTTGTATATATTTTAAATATATAAATATACACAGATTTTTCCACAATACAGTTTATTTAACATATTTAAATATATATATATCTATATATATGTATATATATCTATATATATGTATATATATACAATGATATATATACATACAAATTTTTTAGTCTAACAGTAAAGTATGAGAAGTTTAAAATAGAAATATATACACATCTAATATATATATAAAATTTATTATATACATATATATATTATATTATATATATACTTATAAGCAGCCTTGCAATGGGATGAAATAACCAGATTTGCAAGTTTTTAAAATACCATTATATATCATCTTTCTCTTGAAAAGAAAAACCGGATTTACTAAGATATAATTTTCTTTTTATTTGATTCAAAATGACAACATTTACACAAAAAACATTTCTATTCAAACTTCAAAAGATCAAATATGAGCACAACAAAATATTAACCATGTATTTCCATTGCATAAAACACAACAGTGAATATTTTCTTTTCTACAAAGCATACAACAAAAATCACAACAGCAAAGCATATTTTTTTTGAAATAATATGACAGTAACTTATATCTTCTATAGCATTTCTCCATAAGCATATAAGCATAACAAAATATATTAATGACAGTTTTGAATAACAATAAAGATTGCTCACATTAGATTTCCTTCTACAGCCAACACAAAGAATAGTAATCATGTTGTCAAAAAAAAAAACAATGAGGCCTCTAAGGCCATGGCTCCAAAACAACCATCTAAGAGTAGTGCCCAAGCACCAAAAATGGACTTCAACAAGCTCCATTTTCCCCAACTGATAACCTAGAATAAACAACACAACAATGAGGAAACAAGCCACGAAGGAATGCCCTCCTCCCTACCATAGACCCGCTAGTGGGTCACCCCCGAGCTAGGGAGGTAGGATTCACACGGTTTGGGCTCACACACACC
The DNA here is from genome assembly GCA_027924645.1 of Cunninghamia lanceolata. Classification (NCBI taxonomy): domain Eukaryota; kingdom Viridiplantae; phylum Streptophyta; class Pinopsida; order Cupressales; family Cupressaceae; genus Cunninghamia; species Cunninghamia lanceolata. Next base: position 2,322,561 of record BSBN01000070.1, read on the forward strand.
ACAACAAAAGAATTTTTTCAAGCACACAAAAACAATTCAACTCCCATGGATTTGCATATACAAAACTCAATAAATTGAGTTTGGAGGGGGTAGGGAAGTGGACCCCTCAACTCCAAAGGCCACCCCAAGAACTCCAAGATCACAAAAATCCCAAGGCCTCAAGCCAAACACATTTTTCCACCAAAACTCAAAAATCCCTATGGCACTCATGCCAAATCACATATTGTTTCCAAAACTCAAATGATGCCCTCAAGGCTAAAATAGTGCAACATAAAGGAGATGACCTTGAGGAGGTTCACTCTCCCCTACCCCAGACTAGTTGAGCCTTTCCTCCAAAATGGAGGTGCTCTCACCACACCCTTCCCACACAAAAATAAAATAACAACCCACATAATATGCAACCACATACACAAAAGAAAGCATAAGAAAAAAGGGTAATGGCCATAGCCATGGAGCTTACCTTCAAAAGCCATAAAATGGAAGCATGTTTGATGAATAGCTCCAAGCTTCCCAAAAATTTCTCCAACCCTCCAAATTTTTCTCTAACACTCTCAAAGCATCCAAGAATAAAAGGAATTTTTAAAAAAAGAACCCCACACTCCTCTCCAAGAGGAGGTAATATAGGCCTTCCAATTTGGCCTTGAGGAATGAGAAGGTGACACTTGTCACCTTCTCCTTCCTCATCCCATGCCACTTGCAAGGTAGAAGAAGTGTGAGGGTGACAAGTATCACCCTCCAATTCCATTCTATTCCTCACCTTATCCACTTGTGCTCTCACACATGTGTGAGAGACCAAGTGGTGAGATGGCAATTCCCTTCAAGCCTCCGTGAGGATAAGGGATGCCATATGGCATCCTCTTATCCTCCAAGATGCTCTCACAAATGTGTGAGAGTCTTGGAGGGACATCCCACACACTTGGGAGTCTTGAAGACCTCCCAAGTCTTCTTGCTGAAGGGATCCCCAAAATTTGGGAAGGGAGATGGGTCTTTCCCAAAGCATGACTCATCTCCCATCCTTAGCCATTTCAAAATTCGTCACTTTGACTAAACCCCAGTTTAGAGTGACCAAAAATGAGTTACCCCAAGGTTTGGTTAGTCAAAATTGTCCCTAGACCTAAGGGTAACCAGCTAGGGTAAGTTTTGGGACACTAAGGTACACCTAGGGAGGCATAAATTCACTTTTAAAAGGCCCAAAATAAAAATAATACCAAGTGGTGTAAAACAATTATAAATATACAACACATGATATAAATCAACTAAGAAAGGGGTCACTAGGCCAAAATAAATAATTTAAACATGCACACAAGCCAACATCCAATCACACATGATCCTCATCCCTCTTGGGAATGGATCGGTTTCATAGGGAATAACATATGTGTGAACACTACCTCCAATTTCTTGTAGCCTGGAAATATAACCTACACAACTAGATCAAGTGTCAATCACATCATGGATAATCATAGCCGAAGCAACTAAAACTAAATACATGTCATTGCACACAACATTAATCATTCACAACATAATTCAAGATTAAAGTGCATTTTCTATCTAATGTCACATAATCATCATTGATTAATGAATCCACATAATGAACTAGAAATCACATCAATCATTATCATCTAATATATCTCGCATGTATAATCTCATCATAGCATCAAAATATGATCAAATCAAATCACCACATGTCTAATCAATGTCAAACCAGAAATTAGGAGATATAATCTAATCTACATAATGGAACAATAGTCTCTAAAAGTTTGATAATGTCACCAACTGTAATGTAAAACAATCAAAATAGGGAAGTAAAAATAATCGGCCTCACAGCTTTGTACCTATTTTAGTTGAGTGACATTTACTGTTCTACATGATGATTGTATGTACATTTTGTATGAAGGGTTGAATGACATATATTTTAGTTATTTGTGTGGATTCATTTCTTAGGAACTAATATTTGTCTCTTTATCATGCTACAGATAAATTCTCCATCATCTCAAGGAAATGATCAAGAATTAAATGAACGCAAGAAGAGATAGAAGCTAAGAATGCAAAGAAGGAAGTGACTATGAGGGAACGTGAGAAGAGGAAATTGGACACGATAAAATAAGACATGCCAATTGAAGAGGAACTGCAACCATCAAAAAGAGATATGGAATTGGTGACACAAAGGGAACAAATGCAAAAACTTCGTGCTATAAGAGATTTGAATACCGTAGTTGGAGACATGTCCTCTACCGCAAGTCAACATGTAGGGACACCATCTACCACATCTCAAGTTGAGAGTACCTCATCACTCACATGTGAGGAAGGAGTTACGCCATTCGTTCCCACCTCAACCTCAAGGTATGTCATCTATTCCATCTTCGATCAAAGGTATGCCATCTAGCCCATTTCATTTAAATATTGATGAAATTCCTAATGTTGAGATGAATTTACCTATCTTAAAACCACCTAGAATTTTGCATAGAAAGCCAAAGTATTTGATTGATATTGATGTGAACATTTTGCAGCCAATGGAAGGTAAGATTCAAAAACATACTTGTAGAAGATATGTTCATAAGATTTGGAGATTGTTCTTTGAAAAGTTAAATGAGGTCACAAGATGTCAACTATTTGTTGAAATGATGCGAAGTATAAAGTATAGGTCCATCATGAAGATTTGTAAGTTGAGAACATCAGAGGCTTCAAGTGAGAAATCTATTGTCAAGAATCTAATGAGTGTATATGAGAGTGTGGGTAACAACTCACACACAAAAGATAGTAATGCAACACGACATGTCATTACATCGACTATAGTAAGTAGTCAATCAAAGAAATCTCATCTCATTATAAAGGCGAGTCAAGCATTAAGAATTAATAGGAAAACTTTATCAAGAGCCATTGGAAGGTGCCAAAAAATTGAGGACACCAATGCCAATGAATTATGGGCGTTCTCGGGGAGACTACCATGGAAAGATAAACCAATTGTTGAAGCATTGAGATTACTAATTAAAGACTTTTGGAAGAATTACACAAGGGTATTTCTGAATCAAAGGGATGTGGTAAGAAGGAGAATCAGTAGTCGGAACCGTGAGCCACATCCAAAGAATTTATTTGGATATGACTCAAACATAGTTTTTTGGTAAATTTCTAGAGATGTATCCTCAAATTAAAATTTCTTAAAGATATTTTTAAATGTTAAAACCTTTCTATGTCAAGATAAATCACACATGCACTACTTGTTGTTGTAGGTTACATATTGAATTTTCTAACCATTTTTATGTTTATCAGTCTAACAATGTTTTGTAGGATTGCGGCGTACATGCCCCACCAACATCTTCAGGAGACTTCATATCAAGAATTTTATGTGAAAGAGAGGAAGGTCAAATATTCTATAGGAAATTATACTTGGATGACACATGTCAGCATTGCGGTGGCTTGTAACGTATGCCAATATGTGAACATATGGAAAGAACACATGTGGTTGGAAATGAACTAGTAGAGTTTTGTAAGTATAAAATAGTGGCATACAATACAAAATATGGTAAAGAAGAAAAGAGGTGTGAATTGGTTATTGAAAAGATACCAGTGTATCAGTTTATGCCTATATTTCATGACAATATAGTGTATGAGTATGCAAGACATACCCATAGAGCTCGATGGTTGGACTTGCAATTCAATTCATGCAATGACACATTTCCAGTTGGTAGCATTGTTTAAGTCATTGACTTTGTAGAGAACTACAGTCTACAGCCACAATGTGAAGTGTAATCATAATATTACAACTCCACACAGGTTTCTATATTTGTGCACATTGCATTCATTCATGCGAATGATAATATAGAGGATGATAGAAAGACCATAAGGGAGTATCATTTTTATATTAGTGATGACCACATGCATTCTACGGAGTTCGTGCAAGGTTTCTTTCAGGTGTTCTACAATGATTTGGCTAGAAGGGGCATATCATTCAGTCAACATATCATATGGTCAAATAACTGTGCATCACAATTCAAGAACTCATGGAATTTATATTGGCTAAGAAAGAGGCATAATATTATAGGTGTTTAGCATATGTGGAACTTTTGTGAGGCCAGGTATGGAAAGGGGGAGCATGATGGTGCAGGAGCATGTATCAAAAGAGCCATAGCACAAGAAGAGTTAAAGTATAAAGACAATGCAAATTTGACAGATACAAAATCAATTGTCAAGTGGTGTAATGCTTTAATGGGTCTAGGTAATGAAGGTAAGTATTTAATTCGTAGATTTTTTTGGTTGATAGATGATACTAACATTGCACCATATGAGGACTCTTGTACACTGATGGGATCAAGTGAGCTACACTCTTTTAGAAGCTCAATTGTAGGTTCATGGAGTATCCATACATGGAAGATGGCATTCTTTTGTTCTTCACATACAATTCAAGCCTGGGATGAGTGCAAGTCAAATTAAGGAGTGGGCTGATGAATGGTGGTTAAGTTATCTTAACCCACTTGACATGTATCAACCCTTGATGGAACTGGAACTGACAGAGATGGAATCATTAGTTGACTTTGACCACATATCAGATCTAGGTCAACCAAGTAATATATCTACTTGCATAGTTTTTGAAATTCCTAATGTTATCTTACTTTGTAGTGTTTTTGTAATGTTGACTAATTTCATCTAATTTGCTACACATATCAATGTAGGGCATTTTTATGTAGTTATTGCAGATGAAGATAATGAAGAGGGAACAAATTATTACTTGTGTCATTGTGTTGAGGCCAAAAAGAAATTGGAGGCCCCAGTTACAAATGGAGAAAACATCCAATACCCTACAATCTCAGTGGTTGTTACTAGAACATGGCTTACAAACCCCTGTACCCACATAAGAGTGTTAATGTTTCCAATTGTTTCAGGAATTTGACACGCATCGAAAGATTCTTCATTACTTGAACCTTGTCATGGCATCCAATGTTCATTTGATATAATTTCAGGGTAGACCTTTGAACAAGACCTTGTGGAAGGTGTGTGAGTCTGACCATGAGGCAATACTTGACACAATAAAGAGTAGAGTAGACCTGGTTGGTTCGTTGGACTAATTTGTAAGTATTCACATTGATTTTGTAAAGTCATGTTACATTGATTTCTATGTATGCACATTAATTTGTAATTTTACATAGGTTTATCTTTTTTTATTTGTTGCTGCATTTTACACATATACAGTGAATATTGTGATGAATATGTTTGTCATTAATGTCAAAGTGCTTGGACGTTAGTAATTAAGGAATGCATAATTGTGCATGTCTATTAGTTGTCTATTGTTTGATGATACCATTATGCTTTTAGGATATGTTGTTGGGTTTTGTGATACAAAGACACTTGCTTCTTCATAGAGTATGTGGTGTGATGCACATAGTTGTAGTGCTTCAAGACAAGACATGAACTTGAATATTGAAGATCTCACTCTAGCAGTGGTATGAACTTGACAAGCAGTGGTATGAACTTGATTTGTTTGCTATGGTATACATTTGATGTTTGCATCATCATCATGTTATGCTTCATGGGGTTAGATCTAAGTGATGGATGAAGTTAATCCTTATTGCTCTTAATCATGTTCACTCATGTTGCACTCACGTCATATCAATATTCATGTCACAGGTTTGGATGTTAGTTCATAACATTCATTTTTATCATGTTACAATAGCAAGACATAGTTTTTATGTCATTGGTTCATGCCATTGGATCATTGGATTTGGTTGTGGTTCTTCATCATAACATGTCATGCTTTCAAGAGTTGGATTGGGTTGTGGTTATTCCTCATGACAGGAGTTTGTTCATGTCTTCATGCTTCCTTGTGCTCCATGTCTTCAGTGTTCTCAGTGTCTTCATGTGCCATATATTTCTTCAGTGTCCTCATGATGTTGATGTTGATCACAAAATATGGTGTTAAGGTCATGTTGATGTTGATTGATGAGTTGTGGTTGTTGTTGGGGGGTTTGGAAGTCTAAAGGATGTCACAGTGGTAGTGTTCATATCACAGCTGCAGAGGTTTAAACATTCAAAACTAGTTAGAGTTTTTAAGTTAAAGTTATTAGTTGTTTTTAAAACCCTAAATGTATTGTCTTTAAAGACCTAGTTTGGTAAGTTTTGTTTATGTTATACTCTCTGTTTAATTTGTCTCAGATAACCTTCTATGTTCTTCATGTGGTCTTCTGCACTTAGGTTGTATTATTTTTAGGGTTATCTATTCATCAACCTCCTAAAAACCCTAGCCTTTACTTTGCTCTAAAATCTAAGTTAATACCTTACACTTGTACTAGCGATATTGTACCAGTGATATCCCTGAAGAGTCCAAAGTGCAAAAAGGCAATAATTTTTTATGACCTATTACTCAAAAACCATGACACTTACAAACATTTTGTCTAAGGAAATGTGATCAAGTAGAACCTCTCTATAATAACCTCTCTCAGTTTTTTATATCTCTGAGGCATTGCCCATGGCGAAAGGTTTTTTGCTACCCCAAAAATCGTCAGAAGGTAGTGTAAAGTTATAAAGGAGTGTAACTTTTGTCCTACTCATGATGCGACCAAACTGACAGTTCCAATGCATCTAGATAGGTATGTTTAGGCTAGGCATGGTCCTACTTTGCACCCAAACATGCCAAAACAGTTCGAGCTACATTGTACCGATAATATCCCTGAAGAGTCTAAAGTGGAAAAAGGTAACAATCTTTGATGAGTTGTTACTAGAAAACTATGACACTTAGAAAGATTCTTTTCTAAGGAAATGTGATCATGTAGAACCCCTCTACAATAACATCTATTTATTTTTGATATCTCTAAGGCATTTTCCCATGGTGAAAGGTTTTTTACTGCCCCAAAAATCATCAAGAGGAGGTAGTGTAAAGTTGCAAAGGGGTGTAATTTTCGTCCTGCTCTTGATGCGACCAAACTGATAGTTCCAATGCATCTGGATGGGTACGTTTAGGCTAGGTGTGGTCCTATTTTGTACCCAAACATGCCAAAATAGTTCAAGCTACATTGTACTGGCGATATCCCTGAAGAGTCTAAAGTGCAAAAAGGTAGCAATCTTTGATGAGCTGTTACTCGAAAACCATGACACTTAGAAACATTCCATCTAAGGTAACATGATCATGTAGAACCCATATATAATAACCTCTCTCAATTTTTATATATATGAGGCATTTGCCTGTGGTGAAAGGTTTTATGCTGCCCCAAAAATTGTCAGAAGGAGGTAGTGTAAAGTTGCAAAGGGGTGTAACTTTCATCCTGCTCTTGATGTAACCAAACTGACAGTTCCAACGTGTCTAGATGGGTACATTTAGGCTAGGTATTTTCCCATTTTGCACCCAAACATGCTGAAACAGTTTGATCTAACTTGTACTGATGATATCCCTAAAGAGTCCAAAGTGCAAAAAGACAACAATCTTTGATGAGTTGTTACTTAAAAAGTGTGTCACTTAGAAACATTATGTCTGAGGCTACGGGATCATGTAGGGTCCCTCTACAATAACCTCTCTTAGTTTTTTATATCTCTGAGGTGTTTGCCCATGGTGAAAGTTTTTCTTCTGCCCCAAAAATGGTCAAATGCATGCAGTGTAAAGTTGCAAAGGGGTGTAACTTTTGTTCTGCTCCTCGTGCGGCCAAATTAACTGTTCCAATGCATTAGGATGGGTGTGTTTAGGCTAGGCATGGTCCTGTTTCATACCCAAATATGTCAAAACAGTCCAAGCTACATTGTACTAGCAATATCCTCACATATTGCCTTTGCTATAACTATTATAGTCTTCACATGTCAACATGCATCTTATGGCTATTAACATACTTCTTCTAGCAATCAACATAGTCAACCCTCATCTTCTTCCACCTTTAGGTCACTGTGTTATTAGGCTTGAACTTAGACATCTATGAGATTTGAAACCCTCTACACTTCATGGATCTATCATTATGTAATGATCTACAATATCATTATGTAATGATCTATTCACTGCACCTATCTTACTTATCATATTTCATAGCAATCTTGTAAAGAGTTGGGGTAGTGGTATACAATATTCTACAAGATCAATACAATGTCATAACAAGGCTTTCAAGCTTAACAAGTTTTTGGATAGGTAATTTCTTTAAGGAATTAGAGTCAAATTGGTAAATGTGATGACATGATACATATTAACATGGTGAGATGCAAAGTATACATTTATAGTATTAATCACATTCTCAAAGGGATTGCTGATAACTTATGGAATTCTATAGCCTCAATGTTATGTTGCATACTCAAATTAGGTAAGACTCAATGTACTCTCATAGCTTCACCTTATATGCACGAGGAATTACATTTAACAACCATAATGGTCATCAAGTGCTCATAAGCATATGATTTTGACAATCTTATTCAAGACAACAAACATATTCTTTGCATCCCAATATGGTATAATAACAAGGAATTAAGAAATATTTTCAATTGAGCAACTCATAAAGAATATGGATCAGAATACCAAGGAGCAACCATAAGAACATCCTTTTGGAATATAAGGAATTGCAAATATCTATGTTACAACAATCAACCTCTTTTCAATATACCAACATGAGATATTTGTAGAGTATTATTTTGGTTATATGATGCACCCAAATTGGGCTAGCAAGACCAAATCATGGTATTATCATGCCTTTTGGTCATTGAAATAAAATGATAAACACAAAGATGTTTCACAAGAGTTTGACAACATAGAATGCAATAATTACAAAACTACTAAAAAAAGATGCATTGAAATAGCCAAAAAAATATGGTTTCATTTATGTAAAATGGGATTGCTAGGGAAAACCATAGAAGGTGTTTTTATACATTTATTTTAGTCCCCATTTAGTCCTCTACAACAATAGTAAAACTTAAGCATATACACTCAAAATAAAATCATTTTACAAGCTCTAACACAAGTCCTTCATGAGTTTAATGGCCATAAAGGCCAAGCTAAAATCAATGTAGAGACCATTTAGACTCACAAGGTATGGGGGTGTCCCATGCTAAAATTATCATATAAATATTATTGCAATATCCTCTTGGTCACTTGAAAAATTGGATAGAGTTGTTTGAGAAACTGAGACATGATCCTTAGTGTTGTGTGTAAGATTTATAGGGTGTCTTTTGAGTTGTACAAAATGATTCCTATCACTATGTGAATTATGAATTGTGCAAGAAACCATGAACTTTGTGTTGTATCGAGTGGCATTGTTTAGGTGGCACATGATGCAAGGACTTATGCACAAGGATGTACATTGCTATGTGAGTGACTAAGGCTAACATGCAAGCTTGTGCAATAGCATGTAGATCATGATGTGAAAAAAAAAACTTTCTTTCCATTTATCCATTTAACCAATCTTCCTTTCTCTATTTTCTCAAGCATGTCTAGTTTTGAGAGGCTAAAACTTTCAACCCAAAAATCAAATTCTCTTATCATCAATTGGGATGGATTCTTTGACAATTAAACTTTAAAACCTAGAGGCATACAAAAATGATCTACACTGCACCTATCCATATTACATAATGATCAATAAAAATGATTTGTATTAACCAAATATCCATATAGGCATACATCAATATCTGTCGATATAAGTATAACATATATACAAAATAGTCATATTGGCTTACAAGAATGCCATATAGGCATACAATGTCAACTATATGCAATACAAAATATATGTCCACAAATGCCATATAGCCATACAACAAAGGAACACAATAAAAAGTCATTCCCCTTTGTCCGGTGAAGAGAATAGATCACAAGCAGCCTTTGATCTTTGAGGGGATGGAGACGCGTATGAGGGTGGTCTCCTACGAACCTGAGGGCTGCTCCTCTTATTTAGTTGTTCATGGATTTGTAGCTGTTACAATAAAAAGTATAGACATTAATATATCGAAATCACATTATAAAAAATGAAACATTTAACAAAATAATCACTTACCTCTATCCAAAAATATGTCTCCTCATTTACCTCAGTACCAGGATTAAGTTGTGGTGATGTTATGTCCTATAGAAATCATCCAAATAGAAATTAAACCTCAAATCAATAATCATTTGATTTTTCAAAAATAAACAACTATAACAAAGAATGTAATTTGAAATTTACTAATCTACCTTATACCCCCATCAAAGGTATGGATCTATGAATCGCAGAGGACACACCATGCTCCATTGCCCTATGAACATTGGGAGGTGTCTCCGCAACCTGCATCATCTAAAAATAAAACAACATTATTCAATTACAAAAACTATAATAGTGATGCAAGTCATGGCTCCTAGCATACACACATCTGAAACCTAAACATGGAAGTACACACAATAAAGCACACAAGTCACATGCATATATACAAATTAGATGAAGATTCATGACTATTGTGTGGTATAAGGGTCAACAAAGGAGGGACCATGGCAGCATCAAATTTTAGGTTTAAGAAGTTAGAGAGGGAGTGAAGGTGTTAGTTTAGGTTTAGGTTGGTGGTAGGGTGGGGTAGGGTTGTGCTCAAATTTTTGTTTGTTTAGTAGTCATGGAGGTAGGACAATGCCTAAAATAGAGTTTGTGGGTTTACAGGACAATGCCTAAACTATAAATCACATAGACATTAGGTAAGTTTATGGGTTTACGGGAAGGAGGAATATCAAGAGATTGTGGGATAATAGGAGGGAGGAAAGATACTAGATAGGAGAAGAAAAACCTTATTTTAAAAATTTCTTATCATTTTCTTTGTCTTGAGGTTTGTCATGGGGTGGGTTCGAAGCAAACTAGGTTTGGGACATTTTGTAGAAGTATATTAGGAAATAGGTAGGGTAGATATGGGTTGGTTAGTAGGTTGGGTGTAGTGTTGGGGAAGTTTCTTAGGCCTACTTTTAGAAGTGATGGGGAAAGGTCCTACACTTTTTCTTTTACTTTATCTTAGAGGGGTGTTAGAGGGGAGATAGAAGTCAATGAGGAAGGTGAAATAGTAATAGGTGGATATATGGTGGGGAAGATAGGGGCATAGCTACTGGAGTAGGTGAAGTAATAGAAAGAGGTTGTGGGGTTGGGGCAACAATGTGTTTAGAGGCATAAGATAGGTAAAGGTCAAAGAGGGAATTGGTATGAGGTTGAGGTGGACTAGAAGGGGTTGACAAAAAATAATCTAAGGAGAAGTGTCTTAAGGTAACAACTAGTTGGTATGGGCTATGAGAAATGGTAAAGACATTACCCTCATGGGGAATTTTAGAGTCAACAAAGGAGGGGCCTAGATGATGTTGGAGTCAATCATATGCTATATAAGATGTCATAGGCTCATACCCCTCTCTAGTGTCATGTCTTGGGGTCTAAAATTGGTGGTAATTGGATGAGTTTATTAGAGATAATTTGTCAAAGAATACTGTGGAGGCGATCAACAAGATTTGGTAGACACGTGTAAGGAAAATGTGGTAGCATAGACAAGGTAGTGAGTTGTTTGGAAAGATGCCTCAAAGAAATGTGGTCTCATGGTGATGTCCTTGTCTATGCATATGCTTGTCATGGCATTCCATGAGAGCACATTTCTTTGAGGTATTTTTTCAAATAACTATATATTGTAATTAAAATTTTGTCATCTATCAACATCTAGTTATTAGTTATGGAATGTCTAGTAATGCTTTGAGTTTGAAAGATGTGCAATGAAATGTAACCAACGATATGAATATAAAATAAAAAAATCTAGTAAGTACAATTCATTAATTAAACTATTTATTTTATTACCTCTGTGAAGCTTTGAAGTCCACCACCACTGGCAGGTGTTGCCATGAAATATCCAATATTAATCTATTCAACATCCAAAATCAGATATTAGAATACCATTCATATAATGATGCTATTCACATATAATGTTTATAATTGTTTACTAGTTACATACCCTGACAATAGATGTTGTAGTGTAATATGCAAGTGGAGAACCGCTGAAAACTGCATCAATGCTATGACCCTAAAATTTCATTAATATCATCAAACTAAATTAGTTAATCTTGCATTTCAAAAATGAAATTTAATGAATTAAATTCAATGAACTTGCAAACATTTACCTAAGTACCAAGGTTGAAAGTCTCACTCAGGAGGGTATTTGTCATCACCATATGCTCAGCTACAGATGTAGCCTGTGCACCTATGTCCCGACTATCCATGGGGTCATAACCATAGGCTGACCTGCAAGCCTAACAAGTATGGGGTGGAACCCTACTCCTCGAACTCTCCACCAGCCCATGCTGTGTTGTAGGACTGGCCTGCTATATGATGCTCTGGGTCAAGGCACTAATGGAATGAAGTGTCTCAACCTCAGCACTCTCCTTCACAATGGAAGGGATATACACATGCTCATGGGTTGGTCTAGTGATTGCTTGTCTCATTGGTTGTTATGGGTCAACATGTGCCCCTAGTCTATCATGTGCTAACCCCCAACCTCTACCCTGAAAGTCCCACATATCAAAATAGTTTGGTACTTTATTTTTTACAAACTCACAATAGAGTTTCCTCAAAAAGTATTGTGGGACCTCATTATTATTGCATGGAGGATGGTCAAAAACCATCCACCATCTCTGCCCAAAATTGTCCCTTATCACTTGGTTGTTGCACCAATGGATAGTGAACCTCTTGCATGTAAGGGGTAGTGGTTGATTTGTTCATGGATCTATAAAAATGGAACACAAGTCCAATTTTGTAATTTGTTCACTTTTTACTTGCTCATACAACAACTTGTCTGCATAGTACTCTCTAAATTCTCTCCTCTTTTCTGCCCAACTAGATATTTGCTCGCTAATTGAATCTACATTTGATAACATAGATTCAAGAGATTGAGCAAGCGTGGATCTATGCGAGGTTGAAGTTGCAGGATCTTTCAACCTTGCAATTATGTCCTTAATTTATTTTTTATTGTTTTCAATTTGCCCCATTAGATTTTCTTGTGTTCTAGGGGCATGTCGAGGAATGAATGGAGGTTTTTGTTGTTGGGGTTGTTCTTCAGCAAGAATTTCATGTTCAGGTGATTCATTATTTTGTGGATTTTCAGGAGGAGGAGGAGGTGCATTATCAATTCTTGTCAATTAAGGAAATTTACATCAAAAATCAACTTAAACCTACCTATTTAGAAACAAATTCACACAAAAAAACAAATACAACTGACTCCTTTGGTCTCTCCGATGTCATGGCAGCATTTTGACGATGAATCGACAAGAATTTGGTGTCAAAATTGGTCTCCAATAACGCGAGCACACTCCTTAGGGTTTGCAGACCGTGGGTGCAAGAAAATGAAATGAAGTAATGAGCCTCAATGCAGGTTTTTTTTTATACTAAAACAAAATGTGCTCACGTTATGTCTTACACTTTTAAAAAAAATTAGCCACTTTTTGGCCCCCCAACTTTTTGCACCCACCCTTGAATGCCTTCCTTAGATACAAAGTGGCCAAGCACTGCTCCTTCTTGCATCATCATGAAGCATTATTCATGACTAAGGGATAGGTTATGATCTTAACATCTATAGAGTACTTTTTCAAGATTTTTGAAGGCCTCATTATAATAATCTCCATAAGTGGTAAAATCGTCCATACATACTTCCATAAAGTCATGGGCAAGGTCAGCAAAGATGCTTAAAATGACCCCCTGGAATGTGGTCGGTGTGTTGTAGAGTCCAAGTGGAAGGACTAAATAGGTATATGCCCCCCATGGGCATGTGAATGTGGTCTTATCCTGGTCCTCAGGGGCTATTTTGATTTGATTATAACCATTGAATCCATCAAGGAAAGAAAAAATACTTTTTTCCAACCAAGGAGTCTAATACTTGATCAATGAAAGGAAGAGGGAAGTGATCTTTCCTAGTGGCAGTATTCAATTCTTTGTAGTCTACACAAACTCACCACTTACCTCCTTTTGTTGGTACAATAACAAGTGGGGATACTCATTGGCTATCTGATATTGGGTATATGAATCTTGCATCCAATAGTTTTTGCAATTCATTCTTTACTATATCTCTCACAACAGGGTTCATTCTCCTCTAAGGCTATCTAACTAGCTTACATCCCTCATTGATGTCTATCCTATGCATGCAAAGGTTAGGGTCAATGCCCTTTATATCATGATAGTCCCATGCAAATGTTGTCTTGTGAGTTTGTAGCATTTTTATTAGTTCAATCTTTTGGACAATGTCAATTCACTATTGATGTTAAGTGTCCTACCTAGTGTAATGTCAATTGATGTTGCAAATGCCATGACAGAGGCAATATCCAATCCTGATAAATTGTGGCTACAACTATGGGGTAGAAAATGATGAAACATGTTGTTGGTGGAAGCATAGGCTGGTGTGTTGATTGTAGGTAGAATATTATGCAGTGGGTAGGTCAGACATACTAGACTTAGGTCTTGCTACGGATCCCTTCCATAATTGTTTTGTATGACATTGGAAAGCACTTCATCTTCATCCTAGATATCCAATAATGGGCTTCATTCAATTTTCATTAATGTCTGAAGATAATATTGGTTAGTATCCTCTAGGTCTGCCCAAATAGTTTACTCCATATTATCAAAAGGCTGTGCAGGTGGATAAAGGACCAATTTATTTGTTATATTCCCATTGGAAATTATCATATTCCTAGATCTACATCCTATGAAGGCATCTATTGTTTCCAACCAAGGTCTTCCTAGGATAAGTAGATATCCTCCTAGGTTGACCTTGGGCTACAAGACCATAAAGTTTGCAAGGTATTCCCATGAATCTAATGTAATTACAAGATCTTCAATGACCCCCTCCGGTTTGACAATGGACCTATCTACCAACTATAATACTATTGGAGTAGGTCTTAGGTTATCCAACTAAAGGTTATTCATTATTTCCTTTGTCATCACATTGATGGTTACACCCAAGTTGATCAAGGTGTTTTAGATAAGGGTACCATTGATGTTTATATCAACCACAGGGTTTCCAAGATCTACGTATTTTGGGACAGCCAAGTTACCTAACATGATATCAACAAGTTGACCTATAACATGTACTATCTGATGATCTTTTCTTTTCCTTCGTGGTTTATTAATGCATAATTCCCTTATAGCCTTGGTATATATGGGTACATCCTTGATAGCTTAGATGAGGGAAATTTAATGCATACAATTTTCAACTGCCCCATAAAATCAAAGTTAGATTCAGATGGAGGTGGTGCTTGCATGTTTAATCTCTTTAGAAATGGAGGGCTCCTGATAATGGGTTCTTCATGTGGAGAGGTTTTCTCAGAAGGGCTCTACTGGTTATTCAGATGGTTGTCAGTGATGAAGGTTTGCTCCTCATCAGGAAGTTCTATGATAAGTGGAGATGAAGGTCCAACAAGCATTTTTCCTGATCATAGGTGCACATCACTAACCTCAACCATATAGGTTGGATATTGGATGGCTTCATTAGTATAAAAGCTTATTGAACATGTTTGTTGTTAGGGTTCAGTGCATGTTGGGCCAACAATTGAGTGGCTCTAGGTGGAACATGAGTAGGTGAAGCTGCATTTGGCATAAGGGCATGTTGTTGAGGCAGGGCTTGTTGTGGCTACGGGTAGTTCATATTGGGATAAAATTACCAAGGTTGGTTTCCATGCCACTGTTGTGGCTAGGGGTTTTAATTGGCCTACCATTATGGATTATAATTTGAGGGTTGGAATGGTTGTTGTGGCTATACTCCCTATTGTTGGTTCCAGCTAGGTGACATAGCTAACCATTGTTGATGTGGCATGTTATACCAAGGTGCAATATTCTAGTTTGAAGCAGATGATGGAAATGACATATTGTTGGTCGAGGGGTCCTGAGGCATGCCTTGTCTTTGCTTCCAAGGCATGTGTTGTGCAATGTAAAACACTTGACCTTCTTCATCTTCTATAGCTTGAAAATCTACTTTCTCACTCCTTCCTTCATAAATAATGGAAATACCCTTGCATCTGCAATTAGCCTTCTTTTGTTGGCAATGTGGACAATACTCAACCAAAGATGCCTCTATTTCTTATTTCTTCTTCTTTATATGTAAGGTGTCAAGTTGTGTTGCCAAATGGCTGATGATATATTCTTTCATGTTTGATAGTAGGTTGCTGAGCTCTACCCTAGATACTCCAGTAGATGATTTAGTGGAAAATAGGGTTCTCAGACCTCTATTTATCTTCAAAGTTGACCATGAATAGTTTTTGTAGATTTGATGAATTTCATCAAACTTGAGTTGAGAGATGTCCCCTATTCCAATAAAATTTAGTGCATCCATGCATTCCTCATTCACACCTCTTAGGAAGACCAACTTGACTGATTCTAGAGAGAGCATGTTCTGTCTTGACTTCTTGAGGCAAAACTAAAATCCCATAAACCATCACAATGCAATATCCTTAAGGGTGGCTAGAAAGAGCTTGAGTATGTATGCATCTATAGTATAGTCATAGCTTCTACAAAGTACATCAAACTTAAAGAGAAAGGTATCTAGGTCTTTAGTGATTAGCCCATGAAAGTTTGGTAGGGCTAAAGGAGGAATTTTCTTCAAGGTATCAGCTCTTGCCTGGTCTGTGATAGGAAAGATAAAGGTAACTAGCTCAGCTGGGTTTTGTACTGCTTCTTCTGCCATTATGTCTTGATGCCAATTGGCAATATCTTCAAAATCTTCAGTGTCCTCTGATCCAAGGGATAATTATAAGTGTTCTTCTTCTTCTGTTGATCTGGTTGGATGAAATCTCTCTCTCTCTAGTCTCTTGGCCGCCACATACAATGATGTATAAGCCAATAGCTCTATTCTTGAACCATGTTAGTGGATAGTTTGGAGATATATTAACTATCTAAGCAATTCTAAATGATGAAAAAAATTATATCCTATGAAAGGAAGTACAAACATGAATAAAAAAGAACTCAAAAACTCTAAACCTTAGCACCATCCTCAGTGATGGTGCCAAAAATGTCAAACTCCATTATTAACCAATACATTGATGTAGAAAGGGCACGCACATAACTCAATGGACCAACGGATCCTATATCAAGCAACCTACTGGCTATAATGTGTTACATGTAAATTGTCAAACCAGGGAATCGTATTCTTCTTGGATGATGCCCATACTATGTGTATAGTTAAGGATTCCTGAGTTGTAATCTAGAGGTTGTACATAGGGGTAAACTAATTAAGAATTAAACAAACTCTAATTGCAATGATTGACAAGTACTATAAGTAAGTAATGTTGGTAAGAAATAACCAATGCTATTGTGTTGGCTATAATCAAATGGTCTTATGTAATTCCAAATAAGAGAACAACTAATGGTTAATCGGTGATCACCTTGACTCAACAATGCATATTATCAAGATCTAACTAATTCATATGACATAAACTCATTACAACATGTATTAATCACATGCTCATAAATATATAACATGAACTAAACACATGAACATAAGGGGAGACACAGTTAGCTCAAGTGGCCCTTGCTTGAGTGACTATGATCCTACAAAATCTAACTAGATCTCTACTATATCTATGAAATCATTGACTAAACTCAAAACATGTGTTCCTTTATTGAATGCTAAAGAGAAAATACAATAATAATTTTGATAACACAATCTCTATCTAACCTTCTTGTCCCATATACAGAATCTAACAATCCCCCTTAGACAAGATTGGACCTCTCCCTTTGAACAAAACTATTGAACAATAAATACATAACTATCGATTATCCAACAACGTAGGAAGAGGACTTTATTACAAAAAAAACTAGGAATAGGAAACTAAACTATCATGAAGGTAATAAAGATGGCACAGTCCTACTATACCTCTCTCTAGTATTTATGAAAAATAGTCAAGACTAGAAATAGAACATGGAGCACAATCTAAGATTCCTTCATTATTCATGATTGCATCAACTGTCAAAGAGTGGAGAGTTATGGATAACTCATTCCTATCAATTCAGGGTCTTCTTCATTTTGCTGCATGTGCCTATACTATCTACTATGGACATTAACACCTCCTTTATTACGGGTTACCAAGTGGTCTTCATGAAATGTAGCCACACACTTGCTGCATGGGGGTTTAGTCCATCACATGATATCTATACATCACAATTACTAAAATTAACATAAAGCACTATCATATTTCATGAGCAATCATCAATTCACACACAATTAATTAACAACATATGTATTATATACCAATCTTCATGCTTTCAATGTCTTAAGGATGATTATAGACATAGTTAATATATATAATAGTCTGGGAATGTCTTAGGAAGCATGTACTTAAAGCAAGAGAAATAAGACAAAACATGGTCTCATTAAGTTTTGTAGGCGATCCTAGTGGCTTGAGTCAATCAATGACTCTCACATTTGGTAGGTAAGGTTCCATGTAAGATTTTAGAGTTTTATCATAAGTTTTACACAAGTTATTTTAATTTCATTTTTTTTCATTAATTATCTCTATAGGCGGCAAATTTTAGATTTTTTTTAAATTACATTTTTAGAAAGCTTATGAAAAAATAGGTGGGGTTAGTTCTTTGGGATTTATTATTAGAGATAAAATGTAGTTTGTAATTTAGTGGTGTTAGGCCAACATATTTTATTATTCTACTCTATAGGCCACGATTTTTGGAATTTTTGGATTTTTTAAATATTTTTGGTAAGATATTGAAAAACTAGAGTTCAAAATGCATACACATAAAAATCCATGTCATCTTTAGGATTGAAAGACTTTTCTAAAAAAATTGTATCCAATGACCTTTATTCTTCACCACCTCTAATAATGATAATTTGATAGGTTTAAACAAGAACTATATGAATTGAAGTCCCAATAAAACCACCTAGGCTGGTACAACCCTAATAGATAAAATCAAGGGATAAAACAACCTTTTCAAGATCCAAAATTGAACCTACCTAAAATAAATATCCCTAAGTTTGATGGTACTGATGTAACTTCATGGATAAGTCTCATGGAAGAATACTTTAAGATTCATAATATAATAGACAATGTGCAATGGTTGACATAGCCTCATGATATTTAGAATATGAACCTTATCAATGGTACCAATGGATGATGAGTAAAAAGAAAGGGCAAATAATTAATTGGAAAAATTTTACAAATGACTTAGTAGCCCATTATGAGCAACTAGGGAATGAAAGCTATTTTACCCAACTAACAAATTTAAATCAAATAGTGTCTATAGCTGAATATAATGTTGAGCATATGAGATTAGCAAGTCAAACTCAAGATGTGACACCTTATCAAAGGCTACAACTCTACATCAATGGACTTAATGACCAAATTAAACATGATGTTTGTTTGTTGGAACATTGTATAGTTAGGAGAGCTATACAACAAGCATTGTATATTGAGAAGCATAAATCCACCACCAAAAGTACCACACAAGGTCAAACCACAGGATTCCAGAACATAAAATTATGACTAATCCTATTGATAGAAATGAGGACAATTTACTTAAACTAATAAAAATTACTAAGCACTCTCCTCAACAAGAGGAAAATAAAAGAGAAAAAGATTTGTTCTCAAATTGTGATAGAAAATGGTTTGGGGGTCATAACTATGCCAATAGTGGTAAAATAATAACAATTTATCAAGAATCAGGTTGAAGAAGATAGATAAGTAACTACAAAAGAACCAAAGGTGGAACTTGAGCAACACAAATCCATTACTAGAAGTTACACTTAAGGTCAAACAATTGGATTAAAAGAAAAAAATAATTCTATTAAAGAAATG
Organism: Cunninghamia lanceolata; assembly: GCA_027924645.1. Taxonomy (NCBI): domain Eukaryota; kingdom Viridiplantae; phylum Streptophyta; class Pinopsida; order Cupressales; family Cupressaceae; genus Cunninghamia; species Cunninghamia lanceolata. The sequence continues at coordinate 2,342,275 of BSBN01000070.1, forward strand.
GGATAACTTATTTAACCCAAGACAAATTAGTAATCTCTTTACCTCCCAATAAAAGTGCCTATTCATCCCCAATGATTATGGTTAACAAGAAGGATGATTCGTGGAGAATATTCCCACATTATAGGGACCTCAACAAGCTCAGTTTTAATGACCAGTTTCATATTCCTAGTATTGATGAATTGGTAGATGAATTTAATAATCTAGTTTTCTTTACTAGTGTTATGTATGAAAAGTGGGAAGATAGTGGATAGTGTTAAGATCTTTCAAATCAAATCCTCCTTTCACAATAACACTCAAGGACAAAAACTAATCCAAGTCATTACAGATGAAAGAGGAATCAACTATAGGTTGGTGTACTCAGGAATGATATGGAAAGATTGATTAGATTGAGATATTTGTCAAACCCTAAATTGAATAAGCCTCAAACCCTAATTATAATGCAATTGGGTATAGACAAATAGATGCTACAAAGACCAAACAAGAAGACACTTAAGAAGGATCATAAATATACTAGAAGTTGGATTTCTAGAATTGAAGACTTTAGAGACTATGAGGCAGGCACCCAAGTCTGATAGGGTAGTTTTTAAGTAGATCTGGAGCAATGAGTAGTGTCAGACTATAACCTATTCCTAAGTTTAGGCAAAAACCTATTGGGAGGACTACAGGTTGGATACCCTAGTCTAGTAGAGTAAAATATCAACAAGATTCTTCCAAATCTTGAATCCTTATCCTTTGAATTGCTTCTTTGCACGTTTATTTCTCCAAATCCCGCACCTATAACTTGCAATCACAAAGAGAGGGGTTTGGGGGTTGTGGTGTTTAGGAGCTTGCCTTGGTCAAGCCCCAGAATGACATTCAAGTCTTCCAACATCGTTGTTAGATAGAGTGCATGCCCAAGGATGACAGAGGCCAAATCCAATGATGAAATAGAATGATTGAAACACAAGTAGATGTCAGCTTAGAGGTGAAGACCTCATGGAGATGAAGATCCTTAAAATCATGAGGAGATGGATTGATGAAGCCAAATCTGCAACAAACAAACACAATAATAACATAATTCTACTCTACAACACAATGAAAGGCTTGAAATCCCTTAGCTTAATATCACAAGTTCGTATTATCCATCTAGGTATAAAATGAAGACATAAACTCACTTATATATGCATTCCCACTAACTTTCGTAATTCAAATTGAAAAGGCCGATATAGGGAAACCATTTTAAAGGTCTTAAGCAAACACATTTAAATGTGGATCTTGACAAATAAGGCTAGAATCGGGCATGGGCACCCAAGTCCCAAGGCCATTTTAGGTCTTGATTAAGCATTTAAAATTGGCCCTTGAGTCCCATTTGACATGGGTTTTGGGGTAAATTGCTTTGGGATAAGTATTAAGCTTGTAAAGTGTAAACACAGGGACCGAGGAGCTAAACTAGGAGGTAAAAAGGCATAGGGATACTTTTTACTCCATAATATTTAGCCCCCACTTTAATGTATGTATGCTCTTATGAATCCATACATGCATTAAAGTACGGTTGAAGCACATCAAACAAATCAAACATTCCAAGCACATAGAGTTAAGGCATACCCAAAGGTTGGAGGACTATTTCTAGCCCCCAATCTCAAGTAAGCACTAGAAAACACATGGAAGACACACAAGACACAAGGAAAATAGTAAGAAGCGCGCAAGACATGGAGAATATAGTGGAAGCATGGAATACACGAAGAAGAAATTGGAGCAGTCATGCAATACATGAAGACTACATTGATTTAACAACTAAAACAAAATCCTAAGCTAGGGGGATGGAGGGAGCTCATCGCTATGCACCTTTAGACTACCAAAAATAGGCAAAACAAAACCCAAAATGTGGAGGGATCTCATTGCTATGTGCCTTTAGACCACACCAGGGGGAAGACACACTAAACAAAGACCCAAGTGTGGAGGGAGCTCATCGCTACATGCCTTTAGACCACACTTAGGGGAAGACACAACAAACACATAAGGAAGACACACATAATACATGAGCGTTGCATAGTATACGTCTTAGTTCTTATTGCTAAGTCCTGCCATTTAAACATGCCAAACAGACATGACGGTTGAGCTACACTACCACAACTATTAAAGACACACTTAAGGGTGGATGACTCAAGATCTAACCCCACCTCTGTAGAGGAATTTTTATAAAAGCATATGTACTAGCTCAAGAGATACACCATCCTACCTTTTGCAGAAGGGATTTGTATAAAAGGATACACACTAGCTTAAGTGATACATAATCCCTCCTCACGATGAGGGCTTCTTTCTTACATTTTAAAAGGATGTGCACTAGCTCAGGAGATACACCATCCCACCTCACGATGAGGGCTTTCAAACATGCTTTGTTAGTGTAAACGATAATTAGATAGATACCATTATATATGTCCCCACCTTAAGGTGGTTGATACCACTTTCCAGTATAAAGCACATTAAGGTAGAGTAAAAACACACAAGGGAACAAGAGCTCTCAAAAAGCCCATGCCCACAAAGGTGACATGTGCCACGATCATTGAATATTCCCACAAACACATTGATATGAATTGCTAGGATAATCAACAAGAGATAAGGTTAAAACATCTTACTTTAAGATAATAACCAAATCAAATCATATATTAGATCACATCAAAGAAACCAAGGCTACATTTGTAGGTTTGGAACCGAGTATAGTCTTTGGGCTTATACTGCAGGTATCTCATAACCAAGTGTAACAACAAGGTGAGATAAAAAAAACCATCTAAAGTGCGCAAGAGAAAATTGAGAGTATTGCAAAGGTTTGTTATGAAAGATATGACAACATGATAGATCACATAGAGTGATTCTACTAGTCAAGAATTGGATATAAATATCAATCCCATCTTCATATATGGACTAGGTCTATTTTTGCTTACTCGTTGAAGGGACACATGGTCCTTATTAGTATTTGTTTGTTTTTGTCATCTACTAACTAGGTAGAATCATTAAAGAATGTAAACAATTAAAATGAGAGAGAAGAACCAAGTGCCTTAGGAACACCACATAGGAGGATGCCCCCAAGACATCTCCTGCAATGTTATGGCCCCAAGGCACGACACACAACAACAAAATAGAGGGGAGGAAAGATAGAAGAATATAGAAACAAATAGAATAATGGTCACAACAGAGGCAGTCTCTTGGTATCCTTGACCTTACAATAGTATGAAGGGTAATCCTAGAAGACCTAAACAACATCTAGCGCATCATGGAGGAACACAATATAATAGAATATCAACACAAATTTTCTCTACAACATAATGAAAACCTTGAAATGCCTTCTAGCTCAATATCACAAATTCACATTATCCATCTAGGTGTAAAATGAAAACATAAACTCACTTATATATGCATTCTCGCTAACTTTCATAATTCAAATTGAAAAGGCCTACAGAGGGAAACCTTTTTAAATATCCTATGCTGACACATTTAAATTTGGATCCTGATAAATAAGGCCAGACTTGGGCATGAGCGCCCAAGTCCCAAGGCCATTTTAGGTCTTGATTAGGCATTTAGAACTAGCCCCTGAGTCCCATTTGACATGGGTTTTAGGGGAAATTTCTCTAGGATAAGTATTAAGCTTGTAAAGTGTAAACACGGGGACCTAGGAGCTAAACTAGGAGGTAAAAAGGCATAGGGATACTTTTTACTCCATAACAACTAGGTTAGAATTGCATTTAGATTATCATCAAATTAACTAAAGGAAGATGATATAAATAAGACTATAGTTAGAACACATGAGGGTCATTATGAATTATTATTTATGTCATTTGGTGTCATTAATATTTAATCAACTTTTCAAAGCCTCATAAATTCAAATGTTCCATCCATTTTTTCAAAAAATGGTGTTTGTATTCTTTGAGGACATCTTCATCTATAGTAAAACATGGAATGATGAACAATTCATAGAAAAGATTCTAGAGTTATAAAGCATTGAGGGAAACACTTTTTTGAAGGGGATGGGAATGTGAGGATCCTAGTATGCTATAATCCTAATTAGAATAAAGATAAGCACTTGTGGCATGCTTAACCTTAATAGATGTATTTATTAATCTTAGTTATTCCTTAAGATAACTTAGTTAGGATGAAGGGGTGTGTCCCTACATAGTTATGCATATAAATAATGAGAGAGAGACTCTCCCAAACCATCATATAATCTAATATTGAATTCAAATATTATTTTTTGATTATTGGAGGTCATCCCCTTGAAGTGGTATGCTATTTTCCCAATTTTTACATTTCTTTCCAAGAAATATCATAACAAACTTGAATAAAAATTGACCTTTAGTGCAAGGGTTTAAAATATTTTTAAAGCGTAAGGTGAAAATATTTATCCATAGTTTGTGTTAATTTAATCACTTTATTTCAAAAAATTTACATCACAAATAAGGCCTTCCAAAATTTGAATTATTATTGAAGCATGAGTGGATTCCATTTTGTGAAGCTGCATCAATGTATTATTGGGTTGTCAAATATTAAAAGGCCATTCTATCTCCCAACCACATTATAAATGTTTGAGAAGAGGACTTATGCCAACTAGTATTGTGGATCCACCTTAAGAACATACTTTAATAGCTACAATTCAAACTGTAAAGCTTAACTTAAATTGAAATCTTGTTCAGAGTGGACCTTTAGATGTATACAAGTTAAATGATAAGGTCACAATACCATAATTTATTGATGCAATTATCCAATTCACCAAATATAAAATCATTTGTTATATGGATGTTTATATTATCTCTTAGGTATTTATATAACAGAAATGATAAAAAATAAGTATTCTCATAGATCACTTTCACCAAAGTTCTTGATGCTAATTTTCATCTAGCACATGATGATCTATGTTAAAACATTTCAAAAATCAAGCATTGTCAAAATTAAGTCTCATTTATTAAAATCAAACCATTATACAACCATCAAGCTAGAAAATAACAATAAAGTTTAAGATTGACAAATTCTAATCACATTTACATACAAGGACAAATTACTTCACCCAAGGAAGAAACTAATTTTGCTAGATGTGTATCTTGTTATATTTGGCTTTAGTAGTAACTGGGAAATTTAATAACTTGAGTAAAATTTAATTGAACTTTTTTTTATTTGGTTAGTTTTATACCAAGGTTTTTTTATGCAACTATTCTTTTCAATTAGTAAAAATCTAAGTGTGTGTGTGAACAATAACAATATTTCTAGAAAATATAAAGGGTCACATGATATATTTTTATGTGCAATAATGTTCACTTCTAAATTTGAATTAAAAATAGAAACAAATTCAAAATAGACAATTGAATTTAGTTTTCAATATCTATTTTATTTCATAGTAGAGATGTAGGTACTATAACATGATATTTAAATTAATGCTTTCTATCAATAAGAACAAAATAAAAATAATACGAAAATACATATACTATGAGGCCGATTATTTTTCCTTCCTTATTTTGATTGTTATGCATTTCAATTGCTGACATTATCAGACTTTTAGAGACTATGGTTTCATTATGCAGATTTGATTATATCTCCTGATTTTGTATGACATTGATTTGACATATGGTGATTCGATTTGATCATATTTTGATGCTATGTTGAGACTAGACATGCGAGATATATTAGATGATGTTTTGTGATGTGACTTCTAAATGTTTATGTGATGATGATTATGTGACATTTGATAGAAAAATGTAGTTTAATTCAGAATTATGTTATAGATGATTATTGTTGTATTCAATGGCATGAATTTAATTCTAGTTGCTTCGACTATGATTATTCATGATATGATTGACACTTGATTGAGATGTGTAGGATTACATTCCCAGGCCATGGGAAATTAGAGGTAGAATTCACACATATGTTATTCCCTGTGAAACTAAACTGTTCCCAAGAGGAATGAGGATCACGTTTAAATTGAGTATTGATTTAAGTTCTTGTTTATTTTTATCATTTTGGCCTAGTACCCCTTGGTTTAATTTAATTATGTCATGTGTTGTATAATTTTAATTGATTTATACCACTTGGTATTGTTTTTATTTTTGAGGCTATTTAAATTGGATTTATGTCTCCCTAGGTGAACCTTAGTGTCCCAAAATTTACCTTAGGTGGTTACCCATGGGTCTAGGGTCAATTTTGACTAACTAAACCTTGGGATAACTCACTTTTGGTCACTCTAAACTAAGTTTTAGTTAAAGTGATGAAATTTGAATTAGATAAGGGTGGGAGATGAGTCATGCTTTGGGAAAGACTCATCTCCCTTCGCAAAGTTTGGGAATACCTTCCCTAGGAAGACTTGGGAGGTCTCCAAGACTCCCAAGTGTGTGGGATCTTCCTCCAAGACTCTCACACATGTGTGAGAGCATCTTGGAGGGAGATAACTCTCTTAAAGAATAAGAGGATGCCATATGGCATTCCTTATCCTCATGGAGGCTTGAAGGGGAATGCCACCTCACCACTTGTCCTCTCACACATGTGTGAGAGCACAAGTGGATAAGGTGAGGATTGAGATGGAATTGGAGGATGACACTTGTCACCTTCACACTTCATCTCCCTTGCAAGTGGCATAGGAGGGGGAAGGAGAAGGTGACAAGTGTCACCTTCTCATTCCTCAAGGCCAAATTAGAAGGCCTATATTACCTCCTCTTGTTGAGGAGTGTGGGGTTCTGGCATTTTAGAGATTTCTTTCTATTTTGAGCAAATTTTGGGGAAGTTAGAGAGATTTTTGAAGATTGGAAGGTTTGGAGAAGCTTGGAGCTCATCACCAAACGTGCTTCCATTATAGGGCTTTTGAAGGTAAGCTCCATGACTATGTTCTTTACCCTTGCATATTTTATTGTGATGTGTTTGTAGATTTGTTGTTTGTTGTTTCATTTTTGTGTGGGATCAGAGTTTGGTGAGAGAACCTCCATTTGGAGGTAAGGCTCAACTTGTTTGGGGTAGGGGAAAGTGAACCTTCTTGAGGTCACCCCCATATTTTGTGCTATATATGGCCTTGAGGGATTTTTACTTGGTGTTGAGATTATTTGGATGGCAAGAGTGCCATGGAAGTTTATTTTGAGGTATTTGAGGAGTTGTGGTTTTGGAGGTTTTGGCTTGAGGCCATGAGACTTGGTATTTGGTATTTTTGGTGTGGCCTTTGAGTAGAGGGGTCCATTCCCTACCCCCATCAAACTCATTTTCATGAGTTGTGTTATGTGTTTATCCTTGGGGTTAATTTTTGTGTTGTTGTTGCTTTGATGCTCGTTGTGGTGTGTTTGCAACCATTTGAATCCCTACCTCCCTAGTTCGGGGGTGACCCACTTGCGGGTCTGCGGTAGGGAGGAGGGAATTTTGAAGTGGCTGGGTTTCCCTTTTTGTTGTGTTTTAATGCAGGTGCTTATTGAAGAAATGGTGCTTGAGAGAAGTCCATTTTTGTGTTGCTTTGGTCATATGTTGTTGGTTGTTTGAGCCATGGCCTTTGTGGCCCTATCATAAATTTTGTCAAGTTACTCTACCCATGATGTTGGCTGAAAAAAGTGTTGTAATGTAAACATTCTTAATGTTTTATTTAAAAAAAAGTTGTTTATTCTCTATACTGTGGAGTTTGTGTGTTTAGAGAAATACAAGAGATGATTTAATTGTTGTCATTTGTTATATATATATGTATGTATGTATGTATGTATGTATGTATGTATGTATATATATATATATATATATATATATATATATATATGTTGTTGTCTTTGCTTTAGTGCAAACCAGAAAGTATGAAGGAAAATACAAAGTGTTCTTTTCTGTTATCTTGTATTGAAACTTCTATGTCATTAGTTTCTATTATGAGAAAATGGGTTGTTAGAAATTTTAATGAAATTGTAATTTTCTTATCTTATAGGTTGTATATATATATATATATATATATATATATATATATATATATATATATATATATTTCTGTGTAGTTGAACCATTCAAAAAGAATATTTCTGAATAGTATATTTTCATGGAAAAATGTTCCTGTATTATTTTATGTTCTAGACAGAAAGTTAGTATTCTATGTTAAATCAAAATTAGTGTTAATGAAAAGTTAGTTTAAGTGTATATATAAATATACATATATATATATGGAATATATATGTATATATATACATTTTTATTTTCTTTTAATCTTAGTTTGCTGTTTGTTTTGTTTTTATTACTGTGTATACACAGAGATTAGATGGAAACACTAAGCTTATATATTTTCTGTATATATTAAATATATATACACATGCATATATATGTGCATATATATAATTATATATACAAATAAAAAAAATGCATCCACTGTGAAGTAAAACAAAAAAAATAGACTACATGTATAATCTGTGTATATATACATATACATGTATATATATACATGTATATATATACATGTATGTATATATATATATATACATACATGTATATATATATACATACATGTATATATATATACATACATGTATGTATATATATATACATGTATGTATATATATGTGACAAACTAGAATATAGAACAAAATAATAGAGCGAGGTTAAAATACATATGGCGGACTGTAGTAAGCACCACAGTTTGTTTTTTGTTGTTTAAAAAAAAAATAGAGAAGTGGGGCTATGGTGGGCATTGGTGCCCACCACAGACCCCATATCTATTACCGCTGTTATAATGGGTGTGGGGAGGGGGTCGAAACCCCCACCCACACCCTTGGGTGTACGTGGGGGTTTCGACCCCCTCCCCACCATTCCTTAACACTTTTAGTGCCCAAAACTTTACACAACGCCATTGCCTCCCTTCAAACCGTGCTCCACTCCCACGGCGGCTGCCGGTTGGCCCCTCTTTCATTGCCACAAATCTCATCTATTTGACATCTTTCACCTACCACAGTAGAATGTGTATATATATATATTCTACATTAAATGAATATGTATTTATGTGTGTGTATACACAGAAATGTGTATATACTCATATAAATAGATATAAAAAAAGAGGAGACATAACTCTGCTATGTATACCTCCGTGAGAGGTAGTAGAAAGCTCCATTCATGGCTTCCCCTTCTTTTTCAAACCCTGACCTACACAAAACAAAAGGAGAGAACAAAAAATTGAAGAAGAGAACAATGAGGTTAAATTAGGGCTTATTCTTGCCATAAGGAAATATTAAACTATGTTTAGGGCAAACTCTTGTAGGAATTATTATTTTATGGAATTAGAGTGAGAAGAAGATGTGAGGAAATGGTTTTGTCTTTTATTTTAAATTCTCTATTTATGCCTTTGTCTTTTTATTTCTTGTGCTTCATTTATTTTGTTTAAAATTTTATGAAGGGTTTGTATTTTTGTTTAATGCCTTCTGAATTATATTTTAAGGAGGGAAGGATTGATTTTTTGTTTTATGGGAAGTGTGTTCCCTTGAATTTAACTTTATTTTGATTATTTATTTTATTCCCTAGTGTGTTATAATTATTTTATCCTTTAACAATTTGATTATTATTTTACGGGAAAGAGTAATTTAACCTCTCGCCCTTCTTTATTATTTCGAGTTAGTTAATAAATATAATGCCAATATTATATTTATTAATGGACTCAAATTTGGAATCCAATTTGGCATCACTTAGTTATTTTATTTCAAGTTTTAATATTTTTATTGCAAGTCGAGTTATTTTGGACTTGGTGAAGTATTTAAATTTTAATTTGTTCTTAAGTCAAAATTTTTTATTCTTAAATTTTGTTTAAATTCTTATTGGAATTTTATTTTAAAATTTTTAAGTTGATTATTGAAAACGTGTTATGCTATCGAATTTTTCCTAGATTTCTAGGGTTTTAATTTTACAATATTTTATTAACTTTTACTTTACCATTCCACTTTATCATGAGTCCATCATGCCATTATTTCTGAATAATTATTACAATTTCATTTTTGTTCTGAGTTAGGGTTAGGTTTCAAATCTGGTGAGATCACCTTCTCACCTAGGAAACTTAGGGTTCATATTGAAATCATTCTAACCCTATAAGAGGCACGCTTCGTGTTGCATACCCCCTAGATAGCTATCATCACGTAGGGGACTGCGTAGGACAACACACTTCCCCAAATTATGTTGACATGTTTATGCCTTATGTGTATTGCCACCGAGCACACAGACGCATGCGAGGGGGTTCCTAGGGATAGGTGGAAATTTTTTTCATATTTCATGTCATGACCACATGGAAAATGTGGACATGACACATGTGTTGTGTGTCATGACTGCATGGGAAATGTGGGCATGACATATACATGCACTACACAACCTTCATAGAGAATGGGATTAGGGGGAATCTTTCATGGAAAAGGGAAGGGGAAGGGGAAGGCATATAAAAATACTTTATTAAAAGATCTTTTCTCAAACAATTTGATCAAGAATGACAATAATGTCATCCATGACTTTAAAACATCTTGTTCTATTTTTTTGTTGAAGCATAATACTCCAATAACAATTGAAAACCCAAATCCAATCCTCAATCCAATTCCCACCCCCCACCATACATGCTCCTCCCACTCTTGACCACTTACATCTTCATCATAAGTATTGTTTGAAGAAGGAGAAGAGGAACAATTTATGTTTATTTGAATTCCACAAAGATCTTCATTACTTGAAAATGACCTTTCATTAAATGTTAACAACTGACCTCCTTGTGGTATCCTACCTGAAAAATTATTAGACGATATGTTCAAGTAACTAAAAAATGTGAGAGATTGTAGTTCTACAGGAATATTTCCAATAAGATCATTCCTTGAAAGATCAAGTGACTCCAACCACACAAGATTTCAAAAAGAAGAAGGAATTTTTCCACTGAGATGATCCCTTGACAAATTGAGAACCATTAGACCAGTGATGAATCCAATTTCTAGAGGAATATTGCTTGTGAAGTTGTTATTTGAGAGATCAAGACATCGAACCAATGCCAAAGATCTCACATACTCTAGAACTTGCCCTTTGTTGATTGTTTCCATTTTATCTAAATAAATTGTGTTTGAGCTTGAATTTGAGTATTGAAGGACTTTTGAACTTTGTGTTTGATTCACCATTGCTCTCAAGTTTCTTAAGCTACTTGGAAAAGCTCCAGATAAATTGTTATTTGACAAAATCAAGACTTGAAGATTTTGTAATTTTGTTAATTGTAATAGTATTCCACCTTCAAAATTATTAGATCTCAATACCAAAATTTGAAGATCAAATAACTTCCCTATCCAATTTGGTATGGTTCCTTGCATGTTATTGTTGGCAAGAGACACTATATGGATTCATGGTTGTTGTCATTGATGGCAACAAAGGTCATCCCACATATCCGCAAGTCATGGTGTGTCTCTATCGGAAGTCAGAATGAAGATTATTGTGGTCCGGTGAACAAGAACAGAGCATGTGGCAAGGTCTAACAGACTGGTCCGGATCTCTCAGAGGAAGTAACTTGGTGCAGTACAGATTTGGGGAAGTCAAGAGGACTACCTTGAGTGGTATATTCCAAGGATTTAGCCTCCGGTGATAGATGAGGAAAAAGATATGAATAGTTGAGTCCCAGATTCCTGAGTGACAGTGAGAATAGAGGAAGAACCGACTAACAGAACATCAAACTACCTTCTGGATGTGTTACTGAAAGTGTTAAAGGCTATGAAGGCATGAATCATTCTTGGCCGACATGATTAATGATTTCTACAAGTATATGCTTGATCCACATTACTTGATGTGGTAGGATTCAACCAATAGATCAGAATTAGTGAAAAGATTGACTATTCTGGGTGCCGACTAGAAAAGTGATGAAATTACTTGTGCGGATATATATGCATGATGGATTTAGTTGTGAGAGTTGTTGTGGTGTAATGATATATGCGAATAAGTGTAGAGCAAAGTAGAAGCAGTTAGAAAGATCCGGTATGTGAAAGGAAAGAAGAATAAAGAGAAGAGGAAAGATGAAGTGCAGTAGATCAGTGTACTGAGCCTAACCGGAACTAAACTCCAGCATATGTGGATGCTTCCAATCAGTTCAAGTATTGTATAACATTCTTTTGTAGACAGTGTGTCTCCTTGTAGGCAGTGTGCCTCTTTTGTGAGTAGTGTGCTCGGGCAGTGAGCCCTAATTGGCAAGTGCCATTTTGTAATTCCTTGTTCTTCTAACAGAGAATAATCTTTGGGTTAATCACCCCATGGTTTTCTCCCTTAACATGGTTTCCACGTCAAAAATACTGTGTCATGTGTTTTTCATTTCATGGTAATGTTTGCTTGTTTGAACTAATGTTGCATTGATTAATAAGAAAGTTCAGGAGAAGAAATAATTAGGATAACTGATTCATCCCCCCCTCTCTGTTATCAACAATTGGTATCAGAGCTAAGTTCCTTTTAATAAGAGCCCAACAGCTTGAGGAAGATCTGGGAGCTAAAATGGATGCATATGGTTTAAGGGAGCAACTCAAGACTACCCTTGAGGATCTTGAACAGTCAAACTCTGAAGTCAATGAATTAAAGGAAAGACTCAAACAGGCTGATGAATTCATGAGAGAATTAAAAGACAAATTAAGTCTCTCTATGAAAAAGAGAAAGGAGCTACTCCAGCAATTGGCAAGACAAAGTGAAGAAAGTAATACAAATGAAGAGTTAACTGAGAAAACTAAGTTATGTGAAAAGTTATCAAAAGAAGTCATTATGGTAAGACATGAAATGGAATTAGGAGTTATAAAGTTTACTCAAGAGATTGAAGAGAAAAGAAAAATTGAAGACAATCTAAGACAATCTCTCAAAGAGAAATCAGAAGATTGCCACCAGATGGATAGGATTATCAGACATCTTGAATCTGATCTTGAAGATGCTAAAGATAATGAAGAAAAACTTGAGGATCAAATTGTCTCTCTCAAAAGGGATCTTCAAACAGCAAATGAATATAAAGAAAAATTTAAGATAAGTTCTACTCAACTTGAAGTTCTTCTTGGAAGTCAAAAGAGGGCGGATGACAAGTGTGGTTTGGGATATGAGAAAGGAGAAAGCTCTGGATCCGATCAGAAGAATTTTGGATCAGAAAATCCAAGGAACAGGCCTAGAAGACCTCTGGTAAGACAGCCCAATGCTCAAAGATATCCATCTTTTAATGGATACTGCCATAGCTGCAATCACTTTGGTCACAAAGCTAATCAGTGTAGAAAGAGAATGAATCAGACTAATTCAACCTTCTCCAGACAATGCTTCAACTGCAAAAGGTATGGACACAAGTCTCATGAATGCAGAAATATGCAAATGGATAATTCATTCAATGGTAGATGCTTTGCATGCAATAGAGTAGGTCATATGGCTAATCAATGCAGATCAAGAGGTTATCAGTCAAATATGCAAAGAAATGTTGTTTGCCAAATCTGTAATAGGTCCGGTCATAATGCAAAAGTCTGCAGAAGCAAGAATCAGGACAAAAGAGGTCCGGTATATAATCAGAATCAAGACAAGGGCAAACAAAAGATGAATGCGGATGAAGTTAGGAATGAAATGAACAAGATTTGGGTGAAGAAAAGTTTAGAGAATGTAGAGGTTGGATCCGCACCAGACTCTGGTGCTGATATTCCTTCCAGAAATTAAAAGACGAACTCTGGCTCAGGGGGAGACATAAAGAAAACCCTGTTCCCCCAGCCAATCAAGTGGTGCCAGATTTGACACAAGATGCGGAGTAAAGGGTTTGTAGATATGAGTCTTAAAATGATCCAGCTAAGATTTCAAAGGTCCGCATAAAGATGTGAAGAAGTTGTGATCGATCAAGTAGAACTTGTTCCGGAAGATGCTCCGGAATGACAGAGGATTACAAAAAGGTCCAGAGAGATTCGGAAGTGAATTGTCTTATTCTGCAGATTGGACAGAGTGTTTGGGATGTCCTTGTGATGTGTCATCTTGATTTATTCATAATTGAAAGATCTGCATGATGTTCATAGATCAGGACTAATCTGGTTCTTCAAGTCATTCGAATAAGGGAAATCAGAATAATGTAGGTCGAGCATTTATTGCAAACAGATATTAGGGTTTGCGAAGCAATATAAGGGATTTCTCATAAATCACTTGTTCATTCTACACTCAAGAAGAAGCGAAAAGTGGAGCTCTGCAACAAAATTCATCAAGTTCACCGAAGATCACTTGCAGAAGTTATTACACACAGAAATCAATCCAACCACTATGTATAACCAAAGGCGCATAAGGTATTTTCTGTTTTCAATATCTCACTGCAAATCTTTGAAAAATGGCTACTCCAAATATAGTTAAGATCTCTGATAGACCTCGCCCCACATTCAAGAAACATCCATACAAATCTTTGGAGGTAGATCCCCTAGGAGCCTTCTCTAGTGTTCCGCATGGTGTATTGCATACAGAGGACATTAGGGTTTACATACATGCAAATTTTGAAGACTTTGGAGATTCAAAATTGATGGATATCTATCACAAATAGTTGATAGATGATTCCTTTGAGATTAAACCTTAGTACAAAGCCATCCGGGATAAGCACTTTGCACAGTGCATTCATTTCCCCTGTTTTGAAGAAGATGAATGGGTCCGGTATGTACTAAGTAGAGTGCATGATAATTTCCTATGGTTGAACAAGCCTTTCAAGATCACCAAAGATGCAATTAGGGCTGTAACCAATCTACACTCATCCGGTGGAATACCTATTCTCAAGTCTGTCAAAAATCAGACAGTTAGTGATGCAACTGGATCAAAATTTGACAAGAGAGCTATGACAATTGAAGACATCACTGAACCGGATGTCAAATTTGCATCTATGATAATTGGTTACAAGATCTATCACTCTAGTAGGGAAAATTTAGTACCGAGAACTACAATTTACACAGCTTATCAAATGCTAAAGGAGAATGCAGACTATGATTTGTGTGAGCTTCTTCTAAACCAACTTTTGGAAAATCTGTAGAAGATCAAGAAGGACAAGAAGAACACCTTCAAGTATGGTAGTTTGATCCTTTGTCTATTCTTTTATTACATGGATGAGCTTCCCGAATCCAGTGGATGGATATGGCAGAATGACAGACCAGTTGCCATCCAAATCAGAGATTATTTGCATGGACTTGGGGATGCTAAAGCAAGAAAAACAACCCTGTGGGGATATTTCAAGAACTTTCAGAGCATGATGCAAGCAAGAGAAAGAATTCCCTAGTCCCTTGTTGAGAAGTACAAAGACACAATATGCTTTATGGTAGAAACAGATCAGTGCCTAATGGAGGCAGTAGAACCAAGAACTGTGTGGATCATGCCCATGGGGTATGAAGTGGATGAACAGATTGTGGAACTGCATGTTCAACACATGCTAAGTCAGCCTAAAGATCCAAAGGCAGAAAGGTTCGGAACCTTTGAGGAGCTGACTATAAAAATCCATGTTGAACTCAGAGAACCAGAGATTAAGAGGAAGGTTAGAAAAGAAGTAGAACATATAGCACAAGGCCTTGGGATCTCAATGGAGACACTTAATGCTCACAGGAAGAAGAAGGAAGGGGATGAGAAAGAGAAAAAGAGGGCAAAAAAGCAAAGTGAGGAAAGTGTTCCGGTAGAAACCTCCACCTGGACCAGATCATCAAAAAGATCTACACCTGCCACAGCCAAAAGCTCAAAATCGAAAGTCCAGGCATCCGGCAAAAGATCCAAGACAAAAGCCACAAGGGCTTATGAAAGTCAAAGAGATGAAGAAGAAACTGAATCAGATGAGGGAGTAAAGGAAATAAAGAAGCAGAAGAAGAAAGGATCTGGTAAACCCTCCATAGGCCAAGACAAGGAAGAAATGGCAGAGAAATTTGTTGAAAAGCCCACCCTGTCTCTAGAGAGTGTAATCAAATTAGTCACTGTGGATGGAAACCTTCAACCAATGGCTGAATTCTATGATGACTACAATGAGGCTGACCAAAAGATCCTGCAGGAAGCTACAATCAGGTATCTGAACACTTACAATAAAGCCTTTATTGAAATTATCTCCCTAATTCCTAAGAGTCTAGAGAAGGAGTTAGAAATGTGAAAGACCAATGCCATGGCAAAAGACCTTGAGATCAGGGAACAGATAGCTATTCAACTATATCCTTCAATTGATCACAAAACAATGAACATGGTATTCAAAGACTGCAAGGATGAATTCAGGAGCAAAGCAAGGATGAATCAGCTTATGCTTGGTGAGACCGACAAGGTAGCCAAGGACACTGAAGAGATCCTCCAGAATACATTCAAAAGGTTCAACATTCCTATTGTAGAGGACTTGGGTGCAAAAATAGCTGTGGACTTGGAATCCTCTGCTCCGAAAGAAGTGGCCCTTGAACAGACTAACATCTCTCCTCCGGTTTCCCCTATAGTCTCCGGATCCAAAGAAGAAGAGAAATTACAAGAGAAAGAAGCAGCGGTGAAGGAAAAAGAAGGTGACAGTGCAAAGATTGCAGAAGGACAGAAGACTTCACCAGAGAAAACCACAACTGCTAGTGGTGGGAATGTAGAGGGAGAGAAAATTCCAAAGGATAGCTCCAAGACTGCAGAAGAGAAGAAACATCTGTCTTCGGCAAGAGACACTGCACAAACTGTTTAGAAATTTCTGAGCAAAGAAACAATAGAGATTGATGAACTGGAGCTTCTACAAGGTCCATTCAACTTTGATTCCCTCTCTCCGGTACAGACAATGAAGATAGCTTCATTTGCAAATGCTAAGGCAAATGAAAAACTCCTAAAGTCTCATATGGAAGACTATGAGTTGATAGAAGCTACTTCCAGAGTGCTTGAAAAGATTATGCCATTGGTCTAGAAAGATCCGACAGCCTCCTCTTCCGGTAATCTCAAAACCTTAGTCAGCAGTGTTGGTACACATTTTGATTCTCTAGAAAAAATAGCTGAAGAAAAGGTCCAGAAGGAGTTTTTGGATAAGAGATTCTCAGAGGTACTAGGATTAATCTCTCATGATAGGAGAAATATGAGTATTGGGATAAAGAGCCTAGAAAATGCTCTTAAGGATGGCGGTGACATTTACAAATTTTGTATCTCCTGGTCAAAAGCAATAGTAGAAATTGAGAAGAAAATAAAAGAGGAACAGGACAAACTACTAAGTTTGTCTCAAAGTATTGATCTTCTCTCTTCCTCCATAGTAAGTCAAGAATGTCAAACTATTGCAATCATAAATCCAATAAAGAACCTTGAGAAGGAAAGGAAGAATATAATTAACTGGATGGGAGAACTTAGAAGGATTATTATCCCTAAGTTAGAAACCATGCATGAGGCCATAAGTGATGCTCAGACTACTACCCAAACCAATGATCTGACTGATCTCAAGAGGGTAGAAGCTTTTGCATTTTTGTTGAGTGGTCACATTTCAATTTTCAATAGAATGAAACAAAGTTGGGGTACAAAACTAGTCCAATTGAAGACATCCTTTGCAGACATTCTTCAGTTTATGTAAGTATGTAATATGCGACTAAGTATAGTAAAAATTTTGAAAATTTTGGTGTACGGACCCTATGCTTTGCCATTGATGTCAAAGGGGGAGTGAGGAGCAGTGAAAAATGAGGAATCCAACTAAGGGGGAGCTCCGAAAAATGTATATAAAGATAGAGCATCAGCCAAGGGGGAGCATAGTGTAAACATTTAGTCATTTTTCACTAAGTGTTGCCATCAATGCCAAAGGGGGAGATTGTTGGCAAGAGACACTATATGGATTCATGGTTGTTGTCACTGATGGCAACAAAGGTCATCCCACATATCCGCAAGTCATGGTGTGTCTCTACTGGAAGTCAGAATGAAGATTATTGTGGTCCGGTGAACAAGAACAGAGCATGTGGCAAGGTCTGACAGACTAGTCCGGATCTCTTAGAGGAAGTAACTTGGTGCAGTGCAGATTTAGGGAAGTCAAGAGGACTACCTTGAGTGGTATATTCCAAGGATTTAGCCTCTGATGATAGATGAGGAAAAAGATATGAATAGTTGAGTACCAGATTCCTGAGTGACAGTGAGAACAGAGGAAGAACTGACTGACAGAACATCAGACTACCTTCCAGATGTGTTACTGATGGTGTTAAAGGCTATGAAGGCATGAATCATACTTGGCCGACATGATTAATGATTTCTACAAGTATATGCTTGATCCGCATTACTTGATGTGGTAGGATTCAACCGACAAATCAGAATTAGTGAAAAGATTGACTATTTCAGGTGCCGACTAGAAAAGTGATGAAATTACTTGTGCGAATATATATGCACGATGGATTTAGTTGTGAGAGTTGTTGTGGTGTGATGATATATGCGAATAAGTGTAGAGCAGAGCATAAGTAGTTAGAAAGATCTGGTATGTGAAAGGAAAGCAGAATAAAGAGAAGAGGAAAGATGAAGTGTAGTAGATCAGTGTACTGAGCCTAACCGGAACTGAACTCCAGCATATGTGGATGCTTCCAATTAGTTCAAGTATTGTATAACATTCTTTTGTAGACAGTGTGTCTCCTTGTAGGCAGTGTACCTCTTTTGTGAGCAATGTGCTCAGGCAGTGAGCCCTAATTGGCAAATGCCATTTTGTAATTCCTTATTCTTCTAACAGAGAATAATCTTTGGGTTAATCACCCTGTAGTTTTCTCCCTTAATAGGGTTTCCACATCAAAAATACTATGTCATGTGTTTTTCATTTCATGGTAATGTTTGCTTGTTTGAATTAATGCTGCATTAATTAGTAAGAAAGTTCAGAAGAAGAAATAATTAGGATAACTGATTCACCCCCCCTCTCAGTTATCAACAGTTATTATATCCCAAATCTAGAATCTCCAAAGAAGTACAATTTTTAAGTGATGATGGAATTGGCCCTTGTAGTCTGTTACCTCCCAATTTTAGTGTTTGAAGACAAACAATGCTGCTAATCTCACCTTCCAAATTATTATTTTCTAGATTTAACACCTTTAATGTTGATGAGCAATTTCCAAAACTTGCAAAAATATTCCCTGTAAGCTTGTTATTTGACACATCTAGAACCTCCAAGTTATGCCCTTCACAAATAGAATGTGGAAAGGCACCACTAATATTATTATATGTAAATGACAAATAAATGAGTTGACTCTGGCCGTATTTGTCAATGTTTGCTAGGATGCTGCCATCAAATTGATTCTCAGACATGTCCAAGAATTCCACATTAGGATGAGGTTCAAAAATATTCCCTTGTAAGTTATTTCTATTTAAGTCAACATATTGAGCACTGAACTTCCTGAACTTAGATGAAAAAGGCCTTCCTCCAAATTGATTACATGAGAGATTGTGTCTCTTGAAGGGTATACAGTCCCACAACCAATTAGGAATATTTTTGCTCAGAGAATTGTTAGACAAGTCCAGGTATTTTATGGTATATTGAGTGGATATGAAAGATAGGAAATCACCATCCATATTACAAGAACTCAAGTACAAATATTGAAGCTAAAATTTAGGGATCCAAGAGCCTTTGACTTTTACTTTCAAAAAATTGTTAGAAAGGGCCAAGTGAGTGAGCTTTGTCAAATTTTCTAATTGAGAGAACATGAACATACCATTCAAAGAATTATTTCTAACATCAAACCTGGCCAAAGATGAGAAGTTACCAAAAGTAGATGGCAAGCTTCCATTTAATTGGTTTAACCCAAGGTAAAGATGTGAAAGCTCTGATAGTCCACGTAAGGAGCTCCATGGAATGTTGCATGTTAGTGAGTTGTCAGAAAGATCTAACTCTTCAAGTTGTAAAAGATTTCCAATAGAATTTGGAAGACTGCCTCTTAGTGAGTTGCCATAAAGACTCAACACTTCAATTAATGAGAGATTTCCAATAGAATTTGAAAAACTACCTTCAATATTGATATCAGAGAAGTATAATCAAGTTAACAAAGACATATTTCCTATAGAATTTGGATTCAACCCTCCCAAATTTGAATATTCAATATCAAGGATACTGAGCTAGAAAGCATGTTACATAATGGAAGATAGGTTGACTTTGAGATCTGCGTTGTTAAACAAGACAAGGTCCCTCAAGTGTGGAGGGCTTAAAACAACAGAAGGGATGGAATCATGGAAATCACATTCTCTGAGGTGAAGGGAAACCAAAGATGTAAGATTTGAAATCTAGATGGGAAAAGGCTACTGCTGAGTAACAATAAAGTATACTTGATGACTTTGGGATGGTAGATGGGTCCACGGTGTAATATGGGATGCACTGAATCCCCTTTCTAATTGCCTAACAGTATACTTCATTCGAGGATACTTGTACTCAAGTGTGTACTCTGACTTGACTATATATTCGAGTGTATGCTCTATAACTTTTCAATTGAATTCAAGTGTATACTCTATGATTGCATTTGTATTTTGAGTGTATACTCTATGCTTTGTATTTGTATTTGAGTGTATACTCTATGCCTTGTAATTGTATTTGAGTGTATACTTTATGATTGTATTTATGCCTTGTATTTGTATAACTTGTGATTGTATACTCTATGATTGTATTTATATTTTAGTGTATACTCTATGCCTTGTAATTGTATTTGAGTGTATACTATATGATTGTATTTATGTGTTGTATAACTTGTGATTGTATACTCTATGACTTGTATTCGAGTGTATACTCTATTACTTTGTAATTGTATACTCCATGACTTGTGATTGTATTTACATTTGACTGCATACTCTATGACTTGCATTTGAGTGTATTCTCTATGGCTTTGTGTATTCAATTGTATACTTTATGAATGCGTGTATTCGAGTGTGTACTCCATGACTTATGTATGTTCAAATGCACACTTCTTGACTTACTTGTACTCATATGTATACTTTTCATGTGTATACTTGCATGTTACACGTATGATTCATATGCATATACTTTGTATGCTTCATGTTTGTATCAAGTGTGTGCTATGTGTTTTATGTATTATGTATACCTATGTATTACATATTATGTTCATGCTTCATATACTTTGTGTATTAATTGTGTAAGTCTTGTGTATGCTTCATGTATTACATGTATTTATGCTTTGTGTTTCATATATAATTGTGTGCATATACTTCAACATGGACCTTCTCTCCGACGGTACTTTATAGAGAGCCTTACTTGTCATGATATAGACAAACATAATTTTACTCTCTTATCAATCTTCTTAGTACAATCATGTTTCACCTCTCAAAGATTGTTAAGAGTTTACAACCCTTTATGCCATAATTTTAAATGTAAGTGCTAGGTTCATCTTTGTCATATAACCTTACACTCAATTATTATTTATTGGACTGATACAATGTGGTGACCTCAACATAATCACAATTACTTAAGAACATCCAACACTAACACCAAGAGAAATATCAATAACAATACTCTTACAAAAGACTCAGTTATTTAAAGAACATACTAGTATTCATACTTGAATAATATTTCTCTCTATGATCAATACATAAGTAGCTAGATTTCGTACCCAATTACTAAAGAACTTTGTCATCACAAATCTACCCATCATGTAAACATAACTATTCTATAAGATCTAACATTATGCTATATAACAGACTATGTTCAATTAGTTCATAGTGATATTTATTAAGTATATAAGCTAAAATACCATAACCTTGACTATCCCTATGACCTTATAGCAATGGCACTTCAAATTAACTCTATCTAGTCCTCACTGTTACCCTAATTTGGCAGTAGACACCTTGTTTTGGGGACTGTAATTTCTAAATAAATCCTCATTGAAATCAGAATTGAGATTTTAACTAAACATGTTTTAATTCCATAATAACCTTTGTCAATCAGAGTTTAGTGAGTTGCCTTGAGGAAACTAAATTTGAAATGCATTATATCTTTCATCTAGTAAGATATGCATTGATAGTGAACTGGATTACTCTAAACCTTACTGACAATTATGGAGTACAAGAAATTCTTATGGCAGTCTTCATGAACTTGAACAAACTAGTCTTAAGTTTAATATTACCATAAGATTCCCCATGCACTATAAAATAGTAACCATCTTTGACAATAATCTTTCAGATAGAATCATGCCTACATTTTCAATGTTTTATAAGTCAGTCCAAAGGATAAATTTGATGATAGTCCACAAATGGATAACCCAATGAACCCAAGTGCATAAGAGAATAAATACTATCTTACAATATTAAGGAATAGATGCTAAGATCATACTCGTAAGTTCCAAATAGGCTTATGCCAATTGTGATCCATATTCTTCATGTTGTCCATTCCTACAAAACCTTATGTTCTCATTCAAATTGAATACTAATTCATTCCGTCATAGCCAAATGTAAAGATCACATCATATGAGGTAAAGCTAAATAGCCCTCAAAATAATCACTGGTAAAATTGTGGGTCCATAACCCACAAATCCCAGGATCATTCTCCACATTATCTCAGTGATTAGTTTACACATCTACAACTTAATAATTATAGTTTTCTGGAGATCCAAACCCAAAATTGCTTGAGGACAAGCAATCTTGAGTGGGGAGGACTGTCATGTCCCTTTATCAAGTCAACTATTAAATATTATAATTTGAATATGATATAGTATATTTATTATAAATATTATTATAATTATATTATATGTATATACATACATATATATATATATATATATATATACTCATTACTTATATATAAGACAAATCCCTTAAGAGAGCAATTGTCTTTATAAGACAAAATCTAAGAAAAGATTTTCAATAAGTCAGCAGTCCATATATTAAGATATGAAGGTGTGATCCCTTAAAGCATGTGATAATGATAACTACTAAAGCCCAAAAGTTGTCCACGTAGATCCAAAGAGGCAATCGATGATTGTCTTTACAAAGAAGCAATGCATATAAAAGGTCAATGATTCTACAATCAGAAAAGATAAATGAAATGAACTAATACAAGGATGCAATTAAGAAAGACCACAATCCATTACAAACAATGATTATATAAGATAAAACAAATAGCGATCCATAATTTGGAGGGTATCACGAATGTTATAGATAGAAAAAGACAAGACCAAGGTTAATGTAAGAGAATGATTAATGATAAAAGATACTTAAGGAAATTGGCAATAAGAACTACCAATTAATAAGGAAAAGACTAATGTCAAGGATGGCACCCATTACCAATAAGTGATCATGACTTAAGGAAAATAATCAATTGTTAGCTATCGATTATAACAAGAGATGCAAGTGGATGGTAGCGACGTCTCTTGAAAGCATCTGATGGAAGGAATATAAGAGGTCGATCAAGCATATCAAGGGGAGAATCTTACAGGAATCAATTCATTATCTCTCATCTCACTCACCAAATATCATTCGCAGCATCTCATTTCTTATCATCAATCATCACCAATCAACATTCATTATAACTATCCAAGGAAATAGAACATCAGTCAGCATCGGCAAATAATCATAGCAGATTGTGATTCCATAAATATTCCATTGTTACAAGTATTTTGATCAACATAATATTTATATCAGCAAGTACAATCTAAGAAGCAATCGACCATATAAGGTATGTTTCTTACCTCAAATCATAATGTTTTATAATCATCCCTCTAGCTGATCATAATGATATATGAATGCAAATAACTGTAATAGAATGCTTATAACATAGAATGAATGTTTATCATCAAAGTAGTATGAAATTGGTTTATAGTCATAATAGAATGATAATGTCTATAACATGTGATGTAGAGGCAAATTGGATGGGAAAGGAGAGACAAACTAGACAAGGTTCTACTTCACCTACAAGCCCAAAAATGAAGACCTTTATGCAAAAGTGGGAATAGTAGAAGGAAACTCTAGTATCATCATGGAAATGTTGGTTTGGGATGTTAGGGGACCCATTCCATCCATTGGCCAAGGTAGATTGGACTTTGGGTTGGTACTTCCTTCACAAACCACCCAAAATGGCTTGTAGCCCTTCAAAAAGACAACATACCTAATAAATTTTGACTTAGACCTCCAAACCTAGATCTTAGACAATTTGTAGATACTCATTATGGTCCTCTATCACATATCCCAAACTTGGCATAGGTTGTTTTGGATGGAATATCTCAACCAATAACCCCTGTCAGTGACCTAATGCCTCAATTAGGCCAAATTTACAAAGAGACTACCAAAGAATGCAAGCCCAAAACTCAAACAAAGGTTTGGAAACTTAGAATACATGCTAAAACAAATGAATTTGTGGGTTTTAGACTTCTACTAACTGTTGTTCCCAAAAACACACCTTTGGTTCCTTCAATATGCTCTTAAACTACACCTAACACATGGTTTTGTTAGGTTTCTCAATGAAAACTCTTTCTTTGCAAGTTCTCTACCAAAAAAGCATCACAAAATACTAGCACAGTCCTACCACCATCCATTACATTGATTGCAAGTGGATCAAATCAGTGGAATGGCAAGGAGATGCATATTCCTCTACCAAAACCCTAGAGAAGGGTTTCACAACCAAGTTTGAAATGAAACCTTATAACTCCCTTCAATATTATTGTTAAGACGCCAAACTACATTCAAATGAAAGACAACTCAATGTAGCATCAAATCAAAATATGAGAAAATGATGACAAACTGGTACCTTTCTATAGTACGGCCTATAGCATATGCAAATTCAGAAAAAATAGTCCTTAAGGAGCAGTCTAAGGGGAAAGGCTATATCTTTTCTTGTAATTGATGTCAAGACTCCCAACCAAGATTTTTTGAAAGCTATCCCATCATACTAAA
Organism: Cunninghamia lanceolata; assembly: GCA_027924645.1. Taxonomy (NCBI): domain Eukaryota; kingdom Viridiplantae; phylum Streptophyta; class Pinopsida; order Cupressales; family Cupressaceae; genus Cunninghamia; species Cunninghamia lanceolata. Next base: position 2,367,001 of record BSBN01000070.1, read on the forward strand.
TTCCCAAACAACCTTGCTTCCATGACACTTCCGTACAGGGGCAAGGTACGGCCAGAAACAGCGAAACAACTCAGGAAAAGTAGAAAACTTATTGTTTATTGTGATTTCTTCAACTACAATGTCTTCCCCATGATTTTTCCTCTTACAATGAATAGGTAGTGCTTTTAAGAAGCCTTCCAAATAGTTTAGATTGGTTGTCAAGGAAGTTAAGGTTGATGGGAGGTTTGAAACCACCTAATTGTCTCTGCAACTCTCTTTTTGGACTGCAGCGAATGGTTTAGGCATAACAATGCCTTCAAACAAATTTACAAAGTAATTAGGCCTTGAACAAGCCAATAGACCTCTTGACATCCTTCTAGACTTCTTGACATCATTTTAAACTTCTTGTGATGCCTTGACAAGGCTCACAAAACATGAAGACTTACATGACTGCCTTTTAGGACAGTAGTTTGTAGACATTGGGACATAGTCCTTTACAACATGGCATCATAGCCTTATTACATCATGAGAATGGTCTCTAGGACTTTATGAAACCAACAAAACAAAAATGAACTTCAAAACAAGAGAAATCAAGATTTTGGTCTTCTTGGATCCTTGGTGCTCCTGCACCATACTCCCCGAGTGGAAAGAGAACTCAAGTCTCTTGAAGAAGTAGATCAGCAATGGTGACACCATGTTTCAAGATGTCTTCTTCAATCATCCAAGTGGCATCTTCATAGGCAAGCCACTCCATTTGACAAGAAACTTCTTATATACCTTCTTCCTAGTCTTCTTCAAGACCTTGGCGTCAAGAATACATTCCAACTTCAATGGTTGATTGGGTGGAAGACCTTTGACCCAATCTTCTGTTAGACTTAGGGCATACAACTGAGAGGGGGGGTGAATCAGTTGTGTGAAACTTTTCAATTTAAACACTTGAATCTTCTTTAGTTATTAGCATAATATTAATCATGAACCATAATGCATTCAAATCAAAAGTAGAAACATATCAACACATAAGACACCAAGATTTTGATGTGGAAAACCCAGTTAAGGGAAAAACCACGGGGTGATTAACCGAAGAATGTATTCTCTGTTAGAAGAATAGAAAGAACAAATGGCACATGTCAATTAGGGCTCACTACCTAAGTACACTACTCACAGGAGGCTCACTGCCTACAAGAGACACATTGTCTACAAAGGAATAAGTATCACCTTTATGAATTGGAGAATAGCATCTTTAGCATGCTTGAATCAGTTCCATTTAAGCCCAATACTTCTGCTCTACCTTTCGCACTTCTCTTCGCTACCACACACTTATCACCACACAACACACTTCAAAATGACTTCACAATCCCTTATTTCTACAAGGCATCGACTTAGGAACAATCATCTAAGTCAGCAAACACCTACAAGATCATTTGCAAGGCATGTAAAACATCCGATCGGCCAGTCTCAAGAAGAACACCATCATCTAGTTGTTATTCTTCAAATGCACACTCTAACTTCAATGCGGATCACCAACATGAACTAGACATGATCCAAGGATCACAACAACCTTTCCCAAATCATCAAGAACATCCGCACTTCATCTGTTTGCTAGAATTCTTCTCCCCTTCATTCGGAACCTCAAGAACATAGTTTGTCATCACTGTCACAAAGGAATAGGTTCTTTCAGACCTTCAAACCATGAACCAATCTACTTGACACATCATAAGGAAATCCTCAACACTTTCTCAAATCCACAGAATGGGATAATGGATTATCGGACCTCACCGGACCTATCTATGTCACTCTGTCATCTCTGGACACCTGCTGGAGCTGGTTCTACTTGAACGACCATAACATCTTTAGATCTTCATGCGGACCTCTAAAAACTTGACTGGAGCATCTCAAGACTTATATCTACAAACCCTTTAAACTGTATCCTCTGATCCTCAATCTATCTTGGACTTTTACCTTATTGTCATCACTGTTCTTCACTATTCCTGATTGAGACTAATTTTCTCAATATCCTCAACACACAGTTCATCCAATCCTTCTCATTAATGCAACATGAGTATGTTGACATCAATGACAACACTGGTTAAACCCATACTTGCAACAATCTCCCCCTTTGTCATTGATGGCAACATATGATGTGAAAAACCATCAAGACAAGAACTTCTCCTTACTGTCACAACTCCCCTTGTCAATAGCAACCATTCACATGTCTTCTCTTCCTTTACTACCCCCCCTTTGATCAGAAACCACTTGTTTTTCACATGTCTTCTCTCACCCTTTGACATCAATGGCAAAGGGCTCATACTTGCAATTTCACCACCTCAGACTCATACCTGCTGCTCCCCCTAAGTAGCAGCTCCTCAACATCAATCCGGATCACAAGATGTGACTGTGATACCCACCAGACTGATGCACATCGGTGCACCTTAGTTCATCACTGGAGGGGAAATAACCATTAACTTCTCCTTGAGTGATGCAGAGGCATCCACACTATAACATTCGCATATAGCATGAATGTCTGCAGACCAACCTCATCATCATCATCTTCGCCATCATCATCATATTCCGCTTTATACTGTTAGCATCATCATGTTTCCTAAAACCAACAGCATCATCATATTTCAGACACTCGCAATTGTCCTCCTGCCGACTACTATTCACCTCCTCCGCTTTCCTCCTAACATCATCATCATGATGTTCAGCGGGCGAACACATCCTCCGGTTGCACTGTTCATCGGTCGCCGAACTCCATCGTCATCATTATATGCAACACTTCCTTCGTCAGCAGGATATTCAACATCCGGTTGTCCCAAATATCCTGATGACGTTCACCTTCAGCAGCTTACCTTCGATGCTCCGCTACCCGACGACACAAGCAACAACATCATGATATAATTTATCCGGTTCTCTTCAAAACCTCCTGATGACGCTAATACACTTTCTGCCGATGCCGATACTTAACGACAGCAGGATGAACTCGCATAGGGGGGATATCTCAATATCCTGATGACGATGACGTCATATCCTGATGACGATGACGTCACCCAATATCCTGATGACTTCTTCAACACTTAGCCAAAAACACGAACTTTCTCTTCCGCATCTACTCGCAATACGCGGATGTTTGGCACTTCCGATATGATGATCCTGATGCCGATACACTCCTCGGCTCCTCCTGCTGATGATCACCCCGACGAACCCGCACTTCATGCGCTCAACTGCATCATGTTCATCTTCACTTATCCGGATGATGATGCCTAACCCGACTGCAGGATATTCACCCAGATATCCTGATGATGCCGTCTTCACGAACTTCTTCACTTAGCGAAATCTCACTTCGCCGATCCTCCAGGGACGACCCGATCCAGTCTTAGGGTGATCTCTCTCAACTTGAACTTCTCAACTTGACCTAGCACATGAGGATGCTAGGGTCTTCAACATCTCTTGACCGCGATCCTGCACACCTGCATGCAAACAAACAAACTACCTACTAACCTACTGTACATTGCCATTCCACCGATCAGATGAGTCAACCGGTGGAATGGATCAGTATATCCATGAAAACCTCTCAAACCAGCAATCGATTACAGGAAGGAGATCAAACAGAAAACGAAACAGGATCTTTATTGACTCAAAGATGCAATACAATATGATGTTCCTCACACAGAACACTCAACTCCTCTGCTTGATGCAACACTACACTGCCGATCGATGATATCTGTCTGTATGTCCAGTATCAAACGATCTCATGCTTATAAAGACTTTCCTACGAGTACTACTGACCCGACTCCAAGCGGCTGGGAACTCTCCAAGCGGCTGGGAGATCCCACCGAACATACATCATGACAGCTGTTATAACTAACTAGCTAAAAATAGCAAAAGCCTGGTCAGCATGATCTTATCCTGATCAGCATGACCTTATTACATGCATTTGGTCTAACAGACCTTCTTGGAAACACAAACAAGACCTAAACTACTAACTGCCTCATGAAGGCCAGCTGTCAGGTAGGTGCTCCTGCACCATATATGGTGCAGGAGCACCTACCTGACAGCTGGCCTTCATGAGGCAGTTAGTAGTTTAGGTCTTGTTTGTGTTTCCAAGAAGGTCTGTTAGACCAAATGCATGTAATAAGGTCATGCTGATCAGGATAAGATCATGCTGACCAGGCTTTTGCTATTTTTAGCTAGTTAGTTATAACAGCTGTCATGATGTATGTTCGGTGGGATCTCCCAGCCGCTTGGAGAGTTCCCAGCCGCTTGGAGTCGGGTCAGTAGTACTCGTAGGAAAGTCTTTATAAGCATGAGATCGTTTGATACTGGACATACAGACAGATATCATCGATCGGCAGTGTAGTGTTGCATCAAGCAGAGGAGTTGAGTGTTCTGTGTGAGGAACATCATATTGTATTGCATCTTTGAGTCAATAAAGATCCTGTTTCGTTTTCTGTTTGATCTCCTTCCTGTAATCGATTGCTGGTTTGAGAGGTTTTCATGGATATACTGATCCATTCCACCGGTTGACTCATCTGATCGGTGGAATGGCAATGTACAGTAGGTTAGTAGGTAGTTTGTTTGTTTGCATGCAGGTGTGCAGGATCGCGGTCAAGAGATGTTGAAGACCCTAGCATCCTCATGTGCTAGGTCAAGTTGAGAAGTTCAAGTTGAGAGAGATCACCCTAAGACTGGATCGGGTCGTCCCTGGAGGATCGGCGAAGTGAGATTTCGCTAAGTGAAGAAGTTCGTGAAGACGGCATCATCAGGATATCTGGGTGAATATCCTGCAGTCGGGTTAGGCATCATCATCCGGATAAGTGAAGATGAACATGATGCAGTTGAGCGCATGAAGTGCGGGTTCGTCGGGGTGATCATCAGCAGGAGGAGCCGAGGAGTGTATCGGCATCAGGATCATCATATCGGAAGTGCCAAACATCCGCGTATCGCGAGTAGATGCGGAAGAGAAATTTCATGTTTTTGGCTAAGTGTTGAAGAAGTCATCAGGATATTGGGTGATGTCATCGTCATCAGGATATGACGTCATCGTCATCAGGATATTGAGATATCCCCCCTATGCGAGTTCATCCTGCTGTCGTTAAGTATCGGCATCGGCAGAAAGTGTATTAGCGTCATCAGGAGGTTTCGAAGAGAACCGGATAAATTATATCATGATGTTGTTGCTTGTGTCGTCGGGTAGCGGAGCATCGAAGGTAAGCTGCTGAAGGTGAACGTCATCAGGATATTTGGGACAACCGGATGTTGAATATCCTGCTGACGAAGGAAGTGTTGCATATGATGATGACGATGGAGTTCGGCGACCGATGAACAGTGCAACCGGAGGATGTGTTCGCCCGCTAAACATCATGATGATGATGTTAGGAGGAAAGCGGAGGAGGTGAATAGTAGTCGGCAGGAGGACAATTGCGAGTGTCCGAAATATGATGATGCTGTTGGTTTTAGGAAACATGATGATGCTAACAGTATAAAGCGGAATATGATGATGATGGCGAAGATGATGATGATGAGGTTGGTCTGCAGACATTCATGCTATATGCGAATGTTATAGTGTGGATGCCTCTGCATCATAGTGGTATCAGAGCTCAGCAAAAGGTCTGGGCTGGTGTGTGTTGATTCTGTCACCGAAAGGGAAGAAGTAGAGTTGATTGTGTTGTGTGTTGTGATTGAGAGGTTGACAAAATGCCTCCTAAAGGTAATGGTACTGCAAGGGAATTGCAGGAAATGAAGGAGAAACATGCTAGAGAGATGAGGAAGATGAAGGAGCTTGCTAAAGCACTTCAAGCCAGGCTGACAGCCCTGGAAAAGAACAAAAAGAGGGAAGTGGAAGACAGTGAGTCTGAAGAAGATGCAGATACTGTTGAAGAGTATGTAGAGGTAGCTGAAGATCTGGATGCTGAAGACCAGAGATTGGCAAAACTGTTAAAGGCAGTGCAGAGTGAAAAACCTAAGGTGAAGGTTGATGTTACCAAGTATACTGGAAGCTTGAATGAAGATGAGTTGTTGGACTGGATTGCTGCACTGGATAATCACTTTGAATGTGAAGATGTTGCTGAGGATCAGAAGGTAAAGATTGCAAAGACCAAGTTAGGAGGTCATGCTTTGGTATGGTGGGATTATGTACAATCTAAGAGAAGGAAACAAGGGAAGTCTAAGATCACTTCTTGGGATAAGATGGTAGCAAGGATAAAGGGTAAATTCTTGCCAAGGGATTATGAAATCCAGATGTTTAAGAAGCTGCAATTTTTAAAGCAGAAAGACAGGGATGTGAAAGCATATACTGAGGAATTTTATCTGTTGAGTATGAGATCTGGTCATCATGAGAATGAGGTAGAAAAGGTGGCTAGGTACTTGGCTGGTTTGAGGTTTAACATACAGGATGAGTTAGTGTTAGCTAACCCTAAGAATGTGGAGGATTGTTATCAAATGGCAATCAAGATTGAAGAAAAGCTGAATAGAGGACATGATAAGTCCATGAGAGGTAGAGGAAACAATAGGGGAAGAGGAGCAGCCCCTGCACAAAAGCAAACCAATGAGGGTCAAGAAGACACTGGTAAAGGACAGGGACAGTCTGATTCCAGAGGTGGATGGAAAGGTAATAGAGGAAGATTTGGAGGTGGTAGAGGTTCTACTACATTTTCAGGAAAGTGTTACACCTGTGGAGAGTTTGGTCATCCATCTTTCAAATGTCCAGAAAACAAAGGTTCATCATCCAGAAATGATAGAACTAGTGACAAGAGAGTACAACTTGTGCAAGAAGAAAAAGAAGAAGAAAGTGCACAGAGTTCAAACAGAGGTCCTGAGAATTTTGGCTATCCAGAGAGTGGAGAATCATTGATGTTAAGGAGAATTAGTTGGCAGGCATCAAAGGATATGATGCAAAGAAGAGCTCTTTTCAAAACCACATGCAAGAGCAAAGGTAAGGTATGTAAGGTTGTCATTGATACTGGTTCAACAGACAACATGGTATCTCAGGAGATGGTTGATAAACTGAAGTTGGAAAGAATTCCACATCCACACCCTTACAAGTCATCTTGGGTGAGTGATAGGCAATCACTTTTTGTCTCTGAACAGGCATATGTGGATTTCCAGATTGGGCCATATCATGATAGAATTTTGTGTGATATATTGCCTATGGAATGTTGTCACCTACTATTGGGTAGACCATGGCAATTTGACAGAAGGGTACTGTATGATGGGTATGCTAATACCTACACCATCCAGAAAGATGGGAAGATCATTAAGTTGATGCCATTGCAGGCAAAAGCTGCAGTACAGAAGGCAGCTCAACTCATTTTAATGGGAAAGAAGGAGTTTGTGCAGATGCCTAGAGGAGCAGGCATGAAGGCAGTTTAGGACACTGCAGAGAAAGGAGTTGTTACAGACAACAAGCTGAAGAAAGTTTCAGTTGTGACTGACAGAGGTCAGCAGCAGGTTCAGAAACAGGGGTGCAACCAACCATCAGTTGAAAGGAATGACAAGGATGTTGTCATAGTTGGGACTATTGCTTGTCCTATCAAGGTTGACAGGAAGATAGAGTTGAACATTTCAGCAGTTCAAGAGGTAGTTCAGACAGAGGTTCTGGTCAGGCAACCTGACAAACACAAGGTATGTGAGAGAAAGGCCTACATCAACATGCATGATGATTTACTTGCCAGAAAACAAGTTACAGTTCAGAAGTCTTGGAGCAGCCAAGAGTCAGCAGCAGACAAAGCTGGAGCAGGTCAGAAGACTGACAAAGCAAAGTGTAAAGGTGGAAGCCTTCCACATACTAAACTCATGGGACATGAGTTCTTTTCTGTTGGGGAGTATGGTGCAGGAGCACCTACCTGACAGCTGGCCTTCATGAGGCAGTTAGTAGTTTAGGTCTTGTTTGTGTTTCCAAGAAGGTCTGTTAGACCAAATGCATGTAATAAGGTCATGCTGATCAGGATAAGATCATGCTGACCAGGCTTTTGCTATTTTTAGCTAGTTAGTTATAACAGCTGTCATGATGTATGTTCGGTGGGATCTCCCAGCCGCTTGGAGAGTTCCCAGCCGCTTGGAGTCGGGTCAGTAGTACTTGTAGGAAAGTCTTTATAAGCATGAGATCGTTTGATACTGGACATACAGACAGATATCATCGATCGGCAGTGTAGTGTTGCATCAAGCAGAGGAGTTGAGTGTTCTGTGTGAGGAACATCATATTGTATTGCATCTTTGAGTCAATAAAGATCCTGTTTCATTTTCTGTTTGATCTCCTTCCTGTAATCGATTGCTGGTTTGAGAGGTTTTCATGGATATACTGATCCATTCCACCGGTTGACTCATCTGATCGGTGGAATGGCAATGTACAGTAGGTTAGTAGGTAGTTTGTTTGTTTGCATGCAGGTGTGCAGGATCGTGGTCAAGAGATGTTGAAGACCCTAGCATCCTCATGTGCTAGGTCAAGTTAAGAAGTTCAAGTTGAGAGAGATCACCCTAAGACTGGATCGGGTCGTCCCTGGAGGATCGGCGAAGTGAGATTTCGCTAAGTGAAGAAGTTCGTGAAGACGGCATCATCAGGATATCTGGGTGAATATCCTGCAGTCGGGTTAGGCATCATCATCCGGATAAGTGAAGATGAACATGATGCAGTTGAGCGCATGAAGTGCGGGTTCGTCGGGGTGATCATCAGCAGGAGGAGCCGAGGAGTGTATCGGCATCAGGATCATCATATCGGAAGTGCCAAACATCCGCGTATCGCGAGTAGATGCGGAAGAGAAAGTTCGTGTTTTTGGCTAAGTGTTGAAGAAGTCATCAGGATATTGGGTGACGTCATCGTCATCAGGATATGACGTCATCGTCATCAGGATATTGAGATATCCCCCCTATGCGAGTTCATCCTACTGTCGTTAAGTATCGGCATTGGCAGAAAGTGTATTAGCGTCATCAGGAGGTTTCGAAGAGAACCGGATAAATTATATCATGATGCTGTTGCTTGTGTCGTCGGGTAGCGGAGCATCGAAGGTAAGCTGCTGAAGGTGAACGTCATCAGGATATTTGGGACAACCGGATGTTGAATATCCTGCTGACGAAGGAAGTGTTGCATATGATGATGACGATGGAGTTCGGCGACCGATGAACAGTGCAACCAGAGGATGTGTTCGCCCGCTGAACATCATGATGATGATGTTAGGAGGAAAGCGGAGGAGGTGAATAGTAGTCGGCAGGAGGACAATTGCGAGTGTCCGAAATATGATGATGCTGTTGGTTTTAGGAAACATGATGATGCTAACAGTATAAAGCGGAATATGATGATGATGGCGAAGATGATGATGATGAGGTTGGTCTGCAGACATTCATGCTATATGCGAATGTTATAGTGTGGATGCCTCTGCATCATTGAGATACTCAAAAGAGTCCTCAGGTAGAGGTTTAGTAAAGATATCTACAATCTGATCCTTAGATGACACAAACTCCAATTTGACTTCACTCAAACCTTCAACATACAGTACATTACTAGTTTTTTTTCTTCCATTAAAAGAAATAGTTCCTCTTCCTCTGATTCTACCAGCAGAATTATCACCAAACTCCACCACTCGTCCTTCATACCTTTCCAAATCTATGAACTTATTCTTGTCACCTGTCATGTGGTGAGAGCAACCACTGTCAATGACCCAATCATTCTTTTCTTCAACTTGGGCAGCCAGAGCTCTTTCTACAACTTTATGATTGACAGATATAGAGGATATTAGTTCTTCTTCCTTGATGGAAATAAACACCCATTCACTTCCGAATTTGTTTCCTATCTCTGATTCATCATCTGTTACTCCTTCATTATCATCTTCTTTGTGAACATAGTAACAATTCTTTTGGAACCTTGATCTGTTAGGATTTGGCTTTGAAAATCTTTCCAGACATCTTGAGGCAAAATGACCAATCTTCTTGCAGTTAAAACAATTAAAAGGCAATTTTCCTTCATACTTACCAGATCCTCTTGGCAGTCTCTTTGCAATGAGGGCTTCAAGTTGAGTAGTTTCTACTTCTTCTTCTTCCAGGTCTTTTCTTGCTTTTTCATACCATGACAATTTCCTTGATGAGTTCTCTCTCGGATCAAATCCTTGTTTACCTTTCACATAGGCACTGGCTTTGAATGCAAATTTAGTTTTGGGGGGATCATCTCCAAATTCGATCATTTCAAAAGTAGCTAGTTTGCCAGCCAATTGGTCTCTTGTGACAGTTGTATGGGCTCTGAATTCATCAATGGAAGCAACCTTGATTTTGTAAGAGGCAGGAAGGGATCTGAGAATCTTACCAACAATCTCATTTTCATCCAAGACTCCACCAGAATTTCTAATTCCACAAACCAGCTCATTCACTCTTGGCATAAAAGTGGTAATATTTTCATCATCTCTCATCTTCAGTTTTTCAAATTTCCCTTTTAGACTCTGTAACCTTGCACATTTAACATACTAATCTCCTTCATGCATAATTTCTAGTTTAATCTAGATCTCATAGGCAGTTTGTAGGTCAATAACATTTGAGAGCTCTGAGTCAGTTAATGTGCTTAGAAGAGCCTCTTTAGTCTGTAGATTGTTTTCAGCATCTGTGATTTCATTTAGGGTTGTTGGACCACCCTGTGGAGGTACATATGCTTTTGTGACCATGGACCAGTACGCCATTCCCATACACTGCAAGTGACATTTCATGCGACCTTTCCAAAGAGAAAAGTTGGTTCCATCAAACTTCAGACTATCCTTCTTGTATGATGACATCTTGGATCTCCTCAAGCGGTTAAGCTCCTTTTAGAGGAACTTAGCCCTAATACCAATTGTTAGACTTAGGGCATACAACTGAGAGGGGGGGTGAATCAATTGTATGAAACTTTCCAATTTAAACACTTGAATCTTCTTTAGTGATTAGCATAATATTAATCATGAACCATAATGCATTCAAATCAAAAGTAGAAACATATCAACACATAAGACACCAAGATTTTGACATGGAAAACCTGGTTAAGGGAAAAACCATGGGGTGATTAACCCAAGAATGTATTCTCTGTTAGAAGAATAGAAAGAACAAATGGCATATGCCAATTAGGGCTCACTACTCGAGCACACTGCTCACAGGAGGCTCACTGCCTACAAGAGACACACTGTATATAAAGGAATAAGTATCACCTTTATGAACTAGAGAATAGCATCTTCAGCATGCTTGAATCAGTTCCATTTAAGCCCAATACTTTTGCTCTGCCTTCCGCACTTCTCTTCACTACCACACACTTATCACCACACAACACACTTCAAAATGACTTCACAATCCCTTATTTATACAAGGCATCAACTTATGAACAATCATCTAAGTCAACAAACACCTACAAGATTATTCGCAAGGCATGTAAAACATCCGATCAGCCAGTCTCAAGAAGAACACCATCATCCAGTGGTTATTCTTCAAATGCGCACTCTAACTTTAATGTGGATCACCAACATGAACTAGACATGATCCAAGGATCACAACAACCTTTCCCAAATCATCAAGAACATTCGCACTTCATCTGTTTGTTAGAATTCTTCTCCCCTTCATCCAGAACCTCAAGAACACAGTTTGTCATCACTGTCACAAAGGAATAGGTTCTTCTGGACCTTCAAACCATGAACCAATCTACTTGACACATCACAAGGATATCCTCAACACTTTCTCAAATCTGCAGAATGGGTTAATGCATTACCAGACCTCATTGGACCTATCTATGTCACTCTATCACCTCTGGACACCTGTCAGAGCCAGTTCTACTTGAATGACCATAACTTCTTCAGATCTTCATGTGGACCTCTAAAAACTTGACTGGAGCAACTCAAGACTTATATCTACAAACCCTTTAAACTACATCCTCTAATCCTCAACCTATCTTGGACTTTTACCTTGTTGTCATCACTATTCTTCACTGTTCCTGATTGAGACTAATTTTCTCAATATCCTCAGCACACAGTTCATCCAATCCTTCTCATTAATGCAACATGAGTATGTTGACATCAATGACAACATTGGTTAAACCCATACTTGTAACATCTTCATCTCCTGCTTCTGTCATATTTGCTTCTAAATCTACATTAGAATCACCTTTGAAAGGGAACAAATCTGAAATATTGAAGATAGGAGATATGGACAAGCCTTGAGGAAGTTCAATCTCATAGGCATTGGGCCCAAACTTGTGCACAATCTAACATGGTCCTATCTTCTTCATGAGGAGTTTGGTTGGCTGCCCTTAGGAAGTCTTTCCTTCTTCAAATGTGCCATGACCAAATCCCCAACCTTGTATTATACATCTCTCCTTCTTTCATTGGCTCTCTCCTTGTACTTGTCATTGTTCTTTTGAAGAGTTTCTTGACATTATCATGAATGTCCTTCATAGCCAATACAAAGTCTTCACCTTGAGTACTTTTCCTTTCCAATCCATGGAGATCTCTCAATTCAAGGGCACCTCTTGGATAAAGGCCATAAACAATCTCAAATGGACTCCTTCCTGTGCTTCTATTGGTGGAATCATTATAGGAAAACTCTTCTTGAGGGATGATGATATCCCATGCCTCTCCATGCTGCTTGGTAAGACACCTGAGAAGGTTTCCCAAGGACCTATTCACCACCTCAGTTTAGCCATCAGCCTGAGGGTGATAGGCTGAAGTAAAGGACAATTGAGTGCCCAACTTCTTCCACAAAGTGCGCCAAAAATGGCCTACAAACTTTGGATCCCTATCAGTCACAATGCTAAGAGGCAAACCATGGATTCTAACAATTTCTTTGAAGAACAAGCCAGCAATCTGAGAAGCATCATTAGTGCATTTACATGGCAAGAAATGATCCATCTTACTGAATCTATCCACCACAACAAATATATTATCAAAGCCTCTTTGAGTCCTAGGAAGACCCAACATAAAATCCATGCTAATACTTTCCCATGGCCTATTAGGAATAGGAAGTGGCTGATATAGACCAGCATTAGATGAAGTACCCTTTGCCCTTTGACAAATACTACAACATTCAACAAATTTTCTGATATCTGATTGCATTTTAGGCCAAAAATAAAACCTCTTCACCTAATCCAATGTTTTATCCAATCCAAAATGACCTCCAAGTCCACCACAATGTTTTTCCTTTATGATGTTCTCCCTCATGGAACATTTAGGAACACATAGTTGGCTACCTTTGAACAACAACCCCTGCTGCAACAAAAACTTAGAAAAATTAGAATGATATGAGTCTAATATTTGTGAACAAACTTCATATACCTCCTTTAAATCTTCATCATCCTGATACATATGCTTGAGAGCATCAACCCCTACACTTTGCAACTGAATTTATTGGACCATACACACTCTTCTACTCAATGCATCTGCCACTTTGTTAGCCTGCCCCTTCTTGTGTTTGATTGAAAAAGTATAGGCTTGGAGTTGCTCAACCCACTTCATATGCCTATGATTGAGTTTCTCCTGAGAATTCAGAAAACTAAGTGCATGGTTGTTAGTATAAACAATAAATTATTTTGGCAAAAGATAGTGCCTCCATTGTTTCAAAGCTTGCACCATTGCATACAATTCCAAATCATAAGTAGAGTACTTCCTCTTAGCATCGTTCAATTTTTCACTAAAGAAAGCAACAGGTCTGCCCTCTTGACTTAGGACAGCCCCTATAGCAAGATTACTAGCATCAAATTCCACCACAAACAACTTATTAAAGTCAGGCAAAACAAGTATGGGCTGTTGTGCTACCTTTTATTTCAGAATTTCAAAAGAATCATTGGCTTCCTTTGTCCACAAAAACTTACATTTCTGCCCCCCTTTGATGGTATCCAAAATTGGTGTACAAATATGACTAAAACCCCTTATTAATTTCCTATAAAATGTTGCCAAACCATGGAAACTTTTCACATCACCTACTATTTTTGGAGTTGGCCATGACAAAAGGGCTTCTACCTTTGTTGGATCCATCTTCAAACTACCTTGTGAAATCACAAAACCAAGATAGGTGAGTTCTTTCTTCATGAAGACACTCTTTTCCATGTTGATCATCAATTGTTCATCATGCAACTTCTTCAAAACCTGATCCAAATGTTGCAAATGCTCCTCCTTAGTCCTACTGAAAATAAGAATGTCATCCAAATATACAACAAATTTGCCAATCAAATCCTTCAACACTTCATTCACGAGATGCATAAAAGTACTTGGAGCATTAGATAGACCAAATGGCATCACCAACCACTCATAAAGACCCTCATTTGTTTTGAATGTTGTCTTCCATTCATCCCCTTGTTTGATTCTAATTTGATGATACCCACTCTTAAGGTCTATCTTGGAAATGTATCTAGCCCCTCCCAAACATTCCATTAGGTCCTCAATCCTTGGCATAGGGAACCTATATCTTATGGTAATCTTGTTAATGGATCTAGAATCCATGCACAACCTCCATTTACCATCCTTTTTAGGGGCTAGGACTGTTAGGACAACACATGGGCTAAGGCTCTTTCTTACCAATCCCTTATCCAACAATTCTTGTACTTGCTTGGCAATCTCTTCATTTGGTGAAGGTGTCATCTTGTAGGCTACTTTGTTTGGCAAATTAGATCCCAGTATGAAGTCAATTTGATGGCTTATGTCCCTAATAGATGGCAACTCATTAGGCATTTCTTCTACCATAATCCCCTTATACTTCTCTAGCAATTGTTGCAACTCATTAGGAACTTCTTCCTTACTAAGATCATGCAAACTAGGACTATTTTTAGGCTTCAAAATCAGAACATACCCTTGGGTTCCTTCCTCCTTAAGGGAATCTAGAAACTCTTTACCATTCACAATCATGACACTTGACCCAACATTCTTTTCTACATGCTCATCCAGAAATGGATCCATTCTATACTTTCTACCATTCTTAGTTATGATGAAAGAATTAGTTTTACCATCATGTTGTGATTGAACATCATATTACCATGGATGTCCTAACAGCAAATGACAAGCATCCATAGGAATTACATCACACAAAATTTTGTCCTTATATTCTCCTATCTCAAATTCAACCCATGATTGTTCATCTACCAAAACTTGTTGCCCTTTATTCAACTATGATACTTTATAAGGACTAACATGAGGAAGCCTTTTCAATTTCAATTTGTCTACCATTTCAATGGAAACCAAATTTTTAGTTGAGCCTAAATCAACAATTACCTTGCAAATCTTACCATAGGCCTTGCATGTTGTCCTGAACAATGTCTTCCTTTGAGGGGTTCTTGAGTTTGAGGCACCTTCAACATGGTTCTTCTCATCATCAAACTTTTTCCTTCATGGACCAGGGCTACACTTCCAATTGGAGAGTTGACACTTTGGCAATCTTCCTCTTGGATCAATTGGTTCCTTCTCTCTCCTCTATGAGAGCTTGAGGCTTTCTTTTCAGGACACTTGAAGGCTGGATGTCCCACTTGGTTGCAATTGTAGCATCTTCCTATGAAGACATTAGGACGTCTTCCTGGTCCACCAAATCTACCTCTCCCATTAGGCCTTCTTCCTCTAAATCCTCCTCTAGAACTAGATTCTCCACTTTTCTCTTGGGAACTAGATTCCCCTTGGCTTCTTTGGGACTGATTTCTGACCCCAAAACTGCCCCTACCTCTGAAATTTCTGCCACCTCTTCCTCTACTTTGTTGCTCACCTTTCCTCTTCAACTTCTCTTCAGCCCTTAGTGCCACTTGAAAGCACTTCTCCATGGTTTTAGGGGTCAATAAATTGATTCCATCTTGAATATTGAACCTCAAACCATTTAGATACCTTGCCACCTTGGCTTTTTCATCCTCCATGTACCCACAACGAAGAGTGTATTTGTGAAACTCCTCGGTGTAAGTAGCCACATCCAAATCTCTTTTCTTGAGATTTTGCATCCTCTTGTAGATCTGCACCTAGTATGATCTCTTCATGGAGTAGAATGTTGGAGAGGATCAAGTCCCAATTCTTTACCCTCTCTCCTTGGGTGTAATTCCACCATGTAAGGGCAGCACCTTTGAGTTTAGTTTTTGCAAACTTAACCCTCTTGCTTTCAGGAACTTCTTTGTATTCAAAGTAGTTGTTTAGATCCTCAATCCGCTCCATGACTTCATCAGCATTCATCTTCCCACTAAACATGGGAATCTCCATCTGAGCCTCCAAAGAATCCTTGCCATTTGCCTTGATGGCTTCAAGGAAATGCCTTTGATCAGCTGGTACTTCTACCTCTTCTTGTTCTTGTTCTTCTTCCTCTTTCTCTTCCTCTTCATTTGAACCTTCATCTATCCTCTTTCCTATCCTCAATTCCTTCAACTCTGCTTGGAGTGCTTCCTTGACTCCACTTTTGATCTTCTCTTCCATCTCCTTGAACTTCTTGACCACTTCGATGGTCATCCCCTTTGGAGGCATATTGCTAGCCTCTCCTTCACTCTCCTCTGTTGACATATACCAGGCCAACAATAGAACCTTTTATGGATCTGATACCACTATGATGTAGAGGCAAATTGGATGGGAAAGGATAGACAAACTAGACAAGGTTCTATTTCACCTACAAGCCCAAAAAAAAAGACCTCTATGCAAAAGTGGAAACAATAGAATCAAACTCTAGTATCATCATGGAAATGTTTGTTTGGGATGTTAGGGGACCCATTCCATCCATTGGCCAAGGTAGATTGGACTTTGGGTTGGTACTTCCTTCACAAACACCCAAAATGGCTTGTAGCCCTTCAAAAAGACAACAAACCTAATAACTTTTGACTTAGACCTCCAAACCTAGATCTTAGACAATTAGTAGATACCCATTATGGTCCTCTATCACGTATCCCAAACTTGGCATAGGTTGTTTTGGATGGAATATCTCAACCAATAACCCCTGTTAGTGACCTAATGCCTTAATTAGGCCAAATTTACAAAGAGACTACCAAAGAATGCAAGCCCCAGAACTCAAACAAAGGTTTGGACACTTAGAATACATGCTAAAACAAATTAATTTGTGATTTTTAGACTTCTACTAACTGTTGTTCCCGAAAACACACCTTTGGTTCCTTTAATGTACTCTTAAACTACACCGAACACATGGTTTTGTTAGGTTTATCAATGCAAACACTTTCTCTGCAAGTTCTCTACCAAAAAACCATCACAACATACTAGCACAGTCCTACCACCATCCATTCCACTAACCACAAGTGGATCAAATTAGTGGAATGGCAAGGAGATGCATATTCCTCTACCAAAACCCTAGAGAAGGGTTTCACAACCAAGTTTGAAATGAAACCTTATAATTCCCTTCAATATTATTGTTAAGATGCCAAACTACATTCAAATTAAAGACAACTCAATGTAGCATCAAATCAAAATATGAGAAAATGATGACAAACTGGTACCTTTCTACAATACGGCCTCTAGCATATGCAAATTCAGAAAAAATAATCCTTAAGGAGCAGTTTGGGGAGAAAGGCTATATCTTTTCTTGTAATTGATGTCAAGACTCCAAACCAAGCTTGTTTGAAATCTATCCCATCATGCTACATTCCCAAACAACCTTTCTTCTATGACACTTCTGTACAGGGGCAAGGTACGGCCAAAAACAGTGAAACAACTCAGGAAAAGCAGAAAACTTATTGTGTATTGTGATTTCTTCAACTACAATGTCTTCCCCATGATTTTTCCTCTTACAATGAATAGGAAGTGCTTTTAAGAAGCCTTCCAAATAGTTTAGATTGGGTGTCAAGGTAGTTAAGGTCGATGGGAGGTTTGAAACCACCGAACTATCTCTGCAACTGTCTCTTTTTGGACTGCAGTGATGGTTTAGGCATAACAATGCCTTCAAACAAATTTACAAAGTAATTAGGCCTTGAACAAGGAAATAGACCTCTTGACATCCTTCTAGACTTCTTGACATCATTTTAAACTTCTTTCCATGCCTTGACAAGGCTCACAAAACATGAAGACTTACATGATTGCCTTTTAGGACAGTAGTTTGTAGACATTGGGACATAGTCCTTTACAACATGGCATCATAGCCTTATTACATCATGAGAATGGTCTCTAGGACCTTATAAAACCAACAAAACAAAAATGAACTTCAAAACAAGAGAAATCAAGATTTTGGTCTTCTTAGATCCTTGGTGCTCCTGCACCAGCATGATAGAATGAGAAGATTTTTATTGAATAGAATGAGAATATTTATATTGAGTAGAATAAGAATATAGAATAGAATGAGAATATTCATATAATATAGAATGAGAATACTTACAACATAATGGAATGAGAATGCAATAAGAATAAGAATGTTTAATTGAGGAGGGACAAGGTTCAAAGTTCCATGAAAGAATAATGTATGATGCCAAGTAGTATGTATGGCAATCCATCAATGAGATAGTACAAGTTGAGTTGCCGCGGAGGAACAATATGATCAATGGTACTATCTCGTGATCCATGGGGATCAAGAGATAGTAAGGATAAGTTCTTATAAGACATGATATATAACTTTAAAACATGGAATACCCAGGATGAGAATAAGAGCCTCACCATTAATCTATCTACACACCCTACGAGTATGGGAGTGGAGTTAGGGAAGGGAGGTTAGGATCTAGCACCTAGGTGACTCTCAAGTGGGTGAAGAATTACCGGGTGTAGTAATGAATCCCCTTGAGCCAATAAGGCGAAGAATTATCAGGTGTAATAATGAAGCCCCTTGAGCCAAGAAGGCGAAGAATTACCAGGTGTAGTAATGAAGCCCCTTGGGCCTATGGTAGTGAGTCTTGTTACACCAGTGCCCTAACATATCCAATTCATATGGGGTGAGTGGCATAGATTAGATTAATGATCAGGCTCATGGATAACTCTCCCGAGGTATATCATGGAAACCTCTATATGATAGAAATGAGAAAAATGTGAAATGCATATATGAAATGAATTTTGATATTGATTATGAATATGTGGTTACTAACCCTAATTACAATATTATGATGTTGTAAGGAATTTTTGGATACTAAAGTTCTCTTTAAGAAGTTAAAATTGTGTGCAAGGTTAACAAATTTTTGATCTTCTTACGAGGGGACATTACAAAATGTTATGTCAGAAAATATCCCCTTGGGGGCTTTTCCCTCTTAAGGTTTAGCTCCCAGGTCCTTAAAAATGTATTTAGAGCATCTTGTGTGTTAATTTTGAATCCCAGTGAGAAAACCCTAAAGTCTTGTGGCAAATAGGACCTAGGGGGTGCTATTTTGATGACTCCTGCCTAAAATAGGGGGGAGGATTGATGGAGATTGATTCTCATTGATGTCAAAAGAGATGTATGCAGATCAAGTACAAGATGCTATGTGTGTTGTGTTTCTGATCAAGTACATGTTTGGTAAGCTATGTTTGAGTTTGATCATCTTGTCATCTTGATGTTTTCATGTAGTGGTAGAAGTTCATGATCATGTGTTCCATATGGCTTCATATATCTTCATGGTGTTTTGGAGGATAAGGTATTCTCAGTTGATGTTGTTTCTTCTTAGTGGTTAGTGGTTGCTTGAGACCTATTTGCTACATTTGTACATCATCAAGAGTTTGTTGGAGTTTGTTTCAGTTCATCAATCAAGATAAGTATGATGCAATGCATATGTCTTGTGATCAATCTTGGAATGCAGTGGTTTTCATCTTCTTTCATAAAGTTGACAATAGTTTGAAGCTCATGTTCAAAGAGGCTATTTATTTCATACTTATGGTAGATGGTCTAAGAAATGCAAGATGTAAGTGATGATACAAGGTTGGACACAAGAAGGTTTGAGGTTTTTTGAGTTGATGATAAGACTTGTTATAGTTTCATTAATTCATGGTCAGGGGTCAGTTTGGTATAATAAGATCATCATTTTTTTTAAAAGGCTCAAGGTTTATTAAAGGTCTAAAATCTCAAAGTCTAAAACCCTTTACTTTTTGTTTTAATTTTAAAGTGACCTGCACTCATAGGTAATGTCACTTAAAGTGATCTGCAGAAGGAGTTTTATAAGCATTTGCACCAAAAAGGAAAATCAAAGATTGCATTTAAAGATAAGATTTTATAAGACTATTTTTAGTCTTTTTAAAAGGAGATTCTTATGGCCCACATTTAAACTACAAATTCTCCTCTTAGCGCATAAAGATTAACGTGCATTCATTTGCCTTTTTCAATTTGACTAAGGATGAATTTTTATAGGCTATTTTTAGCCTTCCAAAAAAAGGAGATTTTTAATGTTTTTAAATGCTCAAATTTGTATAAAGTTTTTAAAGGCAGATTTTTAGAAGATTTTTTTGATTCCTTCATAATAATAAGGAAATAAATTATTTCCTTTTCTATTTTAAAGATTTTATGCAATATTATTTGCATAATTTTTTAATGAGAAAATTTCTTTTGTGGAGAAGAAGTGGGAAGATAAAAACGCAGATTCTGGTGAGATGTAGAAGCCTAATGTTTAGGAGATTTTTTTTGTGAAATTCTCAAGACAAAGAAAGAGTTTTTTATTATTTATTTTTGGGAAAAGATTTTGTGAAGAGATTTAATTATTATTATTAAATAAAGGAGCTTTTATAATTTGGGAAAGTTTCTTTATAACAACTTGTTTTTTTGGAGAGATGGAAGATGAAAATGGGGAGATTGAATATTTATTTTGAAGTAAAATTTTGAAGAGTTATTTTTGAAGATGAAAGTGAATGTGTAAAGAAAGAAGAATATGAAGGGTTATTGCTTCATTGTGAATAAGATTTTTATTTGTAGGTTCTTCACGGATGGATATTATAATGCAAAAAATATATATTTTTTAATGGGAAATTGTGATGAATTTTTGAGAGTAGAATATGAAGAGATTTATATGCACAATGAAGATTTATTTGCAGCAGTGAGATGATATTAATATTGCAGATTTTATTGAGAACAAAAATTGGAATTGTTTTTTTTTTCTAAGATGATTTTTGTAGATTGGAAAATGTTGTTTAAGATATTCAATAAGGAGATGGAAATTTTTGTGAAGGGAAAATGTAAATTCAGAGAGGAGAAGAATGTGTATGGATTTTGTTTGAAAATGTTTTATGCAGGGAAGATAAATTGGATTGAAAATTTGGGAAAAGGAATATGTATGGTTATACAGAGAAAAAATTATCTTTTCTTGCAAGTGAATTGATTTGATAATAATAAAAAAAGAATGTACAGAGAAGAAGAATATGAAGATGAATGTGAAAGGTGAAAGGACATTCAGTTTGCATATAATGTTTTTTCACATGCATTGATGCAGAGAGTTTGTGTGATGACCAAAATGCAAAAATGATGACATCCTTGTGCAACAAATTTATGAAGATAATATTGGTAATGAGATTGATATGAAAAAGAGAAGACAGGTTATGTAATGGTGCAAATCAGATTGAGTGGCAATCATTTCTTGCACACCTTGCATGAATTTGTCAGTGAGGCTTGTAGGTTAGTGAGACCTTTCATTTGTCAGGGAGACACATATATCAGCCAATGAGGCTTGTAGGTCAGTGAGACCTTTCATTTGTCAGTGAGACACATATATCAGCTAGTGAGGCCTTGTAAAGAAGTTTTTCAAAGTTAAGCCAGTGAGGCAATTCATGAGTGGTTTTTCTACCCCTAGAGGGTTTTCCACTCCTAATTCTTTGTGTCCTTGTTTCATAACTTGTGTGTTGTTGATTGTCTTTCAAGTCTAAACATTCAATGTTTATCTCCTTGATGCAAAATATGATAATTGATTGATAACATATTCTTCCTCAATTTTTGATAAGTTTTAGATTATCTAATTTTTACACAACACTGATTCACCCCCTCCTCTCAGTGTTGTCCTGGACTCCAACAAGGACTTGGGCGCTTGTGCCCTAGTCCTACCCTATTTTGGGTCAGGTCATAATTTGAAGTGTCAGAACTTATATGACAGTTGTTAGGTCCTATGCTGACACCTAAAGTTTGAATTACAAAATTCTTAGAAGGAATGTTTGTAGTTGCATATATAAGCATGTTAAGGTTTTCATTTGCAAACTAGAAGATGATTGCAAACTTTAGGCATACTTGTGATTTTAGAGCATCCATGATATTCATTGTTGCAGAGCAGAGCATTGTTATTGTGTTTGTTATAGCAGATTTGACTTTATCTTCTAATGTGATTGAAGAGCCTTCATTTATGTGAGATCTACACTTCAAGGTGAGATCTATTGTGTTTTCAATCATTTATGATTTGGATTTTGCCTCTATCCTGCAAGGATATGCACTCTTATCTGACAACAGTGTTTGGAAGACTTAAACGTCTCTTTGGGGATTGACTGAGGCAAGCCTCTAAACACCACAACCCCCTCCCACACTCCTTTGTGATTGCATGTTATAGATACTAAGTTTCATGGAGTGGAGTTGCAGAGGGAGGTTGTAGATGACAAGGATTCAAGACCTGAAAGAAAGAAGTGAAACAAAGCATTTTTGGGACATGGGTGCCTAGAGCAATGTCCTCCAGAGTTACAGAGACAAGAATCAAAGTTACAAGAACATTCTACATCTAAAGGAGCTTCTACATCCTGAGAATCAGCTTGCCTTAGACTAGGGCACCCAGGGTAGTGTCCTCCACATTTCAGGTGACGAAAATAATCAGAACAATGATTATCAGTGTCGGAAGGAGTTCTGCATTCCGCAAAGAAAATAGTGCCTTGGACTTGGGCGCTTGGGGTATTGTCCTTGAATATTCCAAATTCTAAACTTCAAAAAATGGTTAGTTATTAATCTTTGTCCTTCCCTTAATTTGTAAACATTATCAGAATTTATGAATTTATTCATTATTTTACATAATTAGCATTTTAAGAGTATTTGAACATTAAATTGAGATATTAAGTGATAACATCTAAGCTTCCACATCATTCCAAGTGGTAGCCAAACCTATTAGGTGAATTCTCTAACTTAGTGGAGATTCAACTTGGTTGATATGCCCTTGAATGTTTGTTGTGAAAAGAGGATCTAAACCTATCAAACCAAAATCAACCCTCCCCCCTTTTACCGTTAAATAGTATGGCATGTTTTCCCCCTCATGTAGTGTAGAGGGTGTGGCGATGAGTCTCCCTATGCTTGGGTATTGTATGACATGTTTTCTCGCCTTGGTGTAGTGTAAAGGGTGTGGCAAAGAGTCTCCCCTACATCATTGGGTTTTGTGTTACAATTTTTATTTCCATGCATTTATATATATGAAAATGAAAATATTATGTCAATTGTCTTCATCATGTTTTGCATGACCACTCTCGTGTCTTCATCATGTTTTGCATGTCTTCAATATTGTCTTCTCTGTGTTTTGCGTGCTTCTTACTATCTTCATTGTGTCTTGCATGTCTGCGATGTGTTTTCTAATGCTTACCTGAGACTGGGAGTTAGAAATAGTTCCTCAATCTTGGTGCATGCCATAGCTTCTTATGCTTGGCGTGTTTGTTGTGTTTTCAACTGTACTTTAATGCATGTATGGCTTGTAAGATAATACATACATTAAAGTGGGAGCTAAATTTTATGTTGTAAAATGTCCCCCTAGGACTTTTACCTTCTAACTTTAGCTCTCGGGTCCCTTAATTTTAATCATGAATGTTAGAAATGAATCCCAAAACAAAATTCCCTAAAACCCATGACAAATGGGACTTAGGGGACATCTATGAGCTTAATCCATACCCAAAATAGGCCCTTGGGCTTGGGCGCTCGTGTCCTAGCCCTGCCTTATTTTGTTGGACTCTCAAATTCATATGTTAGCTTATGACTGTTAAAAAGGTTTCTATGTCGGTATCTTAAGTTTGAGTTATGAAATTGTAACGAGAATACATATATAAGCATGTTTAGGACTTCATTTGCAAACTAGAAGATGAATTTGAAATTAAGGTGAACTTATGATCACAGTGCATTCAAGGCATTCATTATGTTGTAGAGCAGAATTGTGCTATTGTTGTGTTTGTTATTACAGATTTGGCTTCATCTTCTCATGGTGTGAAAGATCTTCATCTCATTAAGAGATACGCCTCTGAGGTGATATCTATTTGTGATTCAATTTATCTATTTTATCATTATTTTTTACTCTATCCTACAAGGAAACACACTCTCTATCTGAAAGTAGTGTTGGAAGGCTTGAATACCATTCTGGGGCTTGACCGAGGCAAGCTCCTCAACACCACTGTTAGGATTAGGTAGCATATGATATCAATTAAATGTAAATAAAGATTAAACAGACGAATGAAAATACATAGAAATAATAACATTGAGAGACAATTTTTAATGTGGTTCACTCAAACTTGGGCTACATCCACCAATAGAGAGTCCAATATTATTATCCAGTAAATCAAACCGATTACAACTAGCAATCCTTGCAACTCAATACCGCTGCAAATGCTACAATACAATCTCAATGGAAACCCTAACCCTTAGCCATTTTTATCAAGACTTATGTTGGTTACAAAAATAGAGGGTTTTTTATGTTAGCCAATAGAAAAATTACTCTCGATGCTTTAATAAAATAATAAAAACTATTTGATGTTTCGGGGGTGCTACCCCTCGACCCCATCCTGTACCATGACAGGGAGCATGCCAAGGGCACTGCCCCTGGACCTCGCAAGGGGTAATGCTCCTTGACCCCATCTTGGGGGTGCTGCCCCCAAACCCCCTAAAGGGGCACTACCCCTTGACCTCGTTAAATAATTTGGGGGGAAGCCACACTGATAAAAGTGGGGTAAATTTGACCTCTGAGATTGATTAGGCTCCATATAACAACAATCTCCCACTTGGAAACTGATCAGACTCCACACCATATCATCTCCCACTTGGATACAAATCATAACACCGCTGACCATGTAGCTCCCATTGGAATTAAGTACCCTGGACTCTGTTGTTCTGATTTTATTGTTTTTCAGTCTTGAAGACCAATCAAAGTTGAAGAGGAGCTCAACTTCTCCCTTGTTACTATCTTTGTAAACATATCCACTAGATTTTCATCTGTATGTATCTTTTCCAACTAAACTATCCATCATCCAACACCGATCGAATAAAGTGATACCTCAACTATATGTGTTTGGTCTTTAAATGCAAGGCAGAATTCTTTGCAAGATGTATGACACTCTAGCTGCCCGTAAACAAATAACTATTAGCCTGTTGTTTACCCAATTCTTCCATGAAAGATTGCAGCCATATCATCTCCTTGCTTGCCTCTGTTGTAGCTACATACTCTACCTTCGTGGCAGATAAAGAAACCACCTTTTGCAACCGTGAGATCCAACTCACCACTATCCCACCTACAGTAAAGATAGCCTATAGTACTCTGCCTGGTATCAATATCCCCTACCAAATCTAAGTCTACATAACCTGCTAAATTAGTATTAGAGCCCCCAAAACATAAGTGTTTATTAGATGTGCCTCTCAAATATCTATGAATCCATTTTACTACATTCTAATGCTCCAAACTAGGATTACTCATATACCTAGTGACGACTCTTGTAACATGTGCAATATCTGGTCTTGTGCATACCATGGCGTACATTAAACTTCCTATAGCTAAAACATATGGTACCTTGGACATTTTGTCTTCCTCCTCTTATGTCTTTGGACACATCTCCTTAGTCAATTTCAGATGACTAGGCAAAGGTGTGCGGACAACTTTTGTGTTCTCCATATGAAATCTCTGCAACACCTTTTCAACATAATCAGCCTAAGACAGAGTTAATTTTTTGTTCAACCTATCTCTACAAATTTTCATACCAAGGATTTGTTTTGCTGCCTCCAAATCCTTCATAGCAAATGATTGTGCTAATTGTTGTTTCAACTCTTTTATGTGATCCATGTTAGACCCCACTACAAGCATGTCATCAACATATAAACATAAAATAATGTAGCTGTCATTATCCTACCTCTTAAAATAAACACAATGGTCAGAATTACACCGACTATAGCCTTGCTTGGCCATAAAACTATTAAATTTCAAATACCATTGCTGAGGTGCTTGTTTCAAGCCATATAAACTCTTCTTCAATCTGCACACCAATTTCTCCTTACCTTTGACCTCAAATCCCTGTGGTTGGTCCATATATATCTCCTCCTCCAAATCACCATGGAGAAAGATAGTTTTCACATCTAGCTATTCCAAATACAAATCTTCAACAACCACAATACTTAAAACAATATGAATAGAAGTCATCTTAACAACCGAAGAAAATATCTCCTCAAAATCAATGCCCTTTTTCTATGCAAATCCTTTTACAACTAACCTGGCTTTAAATCTTTTCTTACCTCTGGCTTCCTCTTTCAGCCTATAAACCTATTTGTTTGGTAAAGCCTTTTTACCTACAGGCAACTTACATAATTCCCAAGTCTGATTTTTCAGCAAGGAGTCCATTTCTTCTTTCATTGCAAGCTCCCATTGAACCTTTGTATCCACTTGCATAGCATCATCATACCCTTTCGATTCACTAGCATCTGTTATAAAAATAGAATACAAAGAGGGAGAAAACCTTTCAGGAGGTCTACTTAGCCTTGTTGACCATCCAACATTCACTGGAGTTTGTGGTATTTCTTGTTTCTATTGTGGAGCATGAGGAACCACTGGAACATCACTATTTGGAGTATCATCAAGTACCACATAATCCTTTTCTTTCTTCTCATGCTGCTGCAACTGATCTTTGTACAACACCTTCTCATTGAATACAACATCCCTACTTCTCACAATTTTTTGATTTTCAAAATCCCAAAGCCTATAACCAAATTCATCAATGCCATATCCAATGAAGGTACATTTTTTTGATTTTACATCTAGCTTGGTTCTAATTTTAGAATCTACATGTGCAAATGCTTCACATCCAAAGATTTTTTGTAAAAGAATAACTCACCTTCTTACCTGTCCATGCTTCCTCTGGAATACCACAACCTAAAGGAATTGAAGGACCTCTATTAATTAAATATATATAGTATTGATAGCCTCTGCCCACATGTTTAAAGGAAGCCTAGCATGCAATCACATGGTCCTTGCACGCTCCATTATTGTCCTATTCATGTGTTCAGCCACTCCATTTTCTTGTGGAGTCCCTGGAACCATTTTCTACCTACAAATTTCATTAAAGGAACAATAATCCTCAAATTATTTGCTGCAATACTCACCACCATTATCAGATCTAAGACATTTTAATCTTTTATCCATCTCATTCTCAACCAAGCTTCTCCATTTCTTATATGTTTTAAATACATCAGGATTTTGTGTAAGGAAATAAATCCAAACTTTCCTAGTTGCATCATCTATGAATGTAACATAATACCGAGAGCCACCAAGAGAAGATACCTAAGTTGGTCCCCATACATCTGTATGCACAAGCTCCAACATTTCATCTTTCTTTTACTTCCCATCCTTAAGAAAACTGACTCTCTTTTGTTTTCCATACACACAACTTTCACATAAATCTATATTAATACATTTTAGACTTGGTAAAACTTTCTTAGAATGAAGTACCTTCATACCTTTTTCACTCATATGCCCAAGTCTGGTATGCCATAGTGTTGTCTTAGAACCTGCAGCAACTGTTTCAGTCTCTTCCTACGAAACTGCATCAACTATTCCTGAACCTATTTGGTTTTTCTCTACAACAACTAAAGTAGAAGGAACAGTATGACCTGTAAAAAGATATAAGGTGCCTACTTTCACACCTTTTTCTACTATTTTGAAACCTTCCATTTTTTATCACTAGAAGTAACTATGCAATCTTCATTAGCTAGCTGCCCTACTAAAATTAAATTCCTACTCAGCCTTGGAATGCGCCTTACCTCTTGTAGTAGTCAATGATTCCCATTCTGCAACTTAATCTTGATTCTTCCCTTTCCAACAATCTGATAGGGTTCATTATATCCCAAATAAACCAGCCTAAAATCCCTTTGGACATAATCAAGAAAATAACTTCTATGGGGCGTAGCATGAATTGAAGCTCCTAAATCTAAAACCCATGAATCATCAGCATTATCTAGGGAAAGAATTAAAGCATCATCTTTAGATTTATTAGTTACCACACCTCCTTATTGCCTTCTTGTTTGTCTCCTTCTTTATTCTTTTGAGACCATCAATCTTTCTTCAAATGACCTGGTTTCCCACAGTACCAGCAATCCTTCTGTCCTCTGGGTTGGGATTTCTTATCCTTTGATTTTTCTCATGACTTCCCATGACCTCCAGAACCTTTTCCTCTCTCCTTTGATCTACCCCTACTTTCTGCATTCAAAACACTACCTGATGTGGACCCTCCTAAGATTTTCTGTCAGATTTCCTTGCTAAGGTTAACAACAACAACATCATCAAATTTCAAAGTATTTGAACCAGAGATAGAGTTACTTACAACTATTACCAAGCTATTCCAACTTTCTAGCAAAGAACATAAAACCAAGAGAGCCCTCACCTCTTCGTCAAATTTCACTTTTATAGAAGTTAAATGACTAGTAATTGTATTAAACTCATTTAAATGATCTGTCACAGATCCACCTTCAATCATTTTCAGATTAAACAAACGCTTCATGAGAAATACCTTATTTGAGGCTGAGGGTTTTTCATACAATTTAGCCAAAGCTTTCATCAATTCACTTGTTGTCTTCACCTCTGGTATATTGAATGTCACAGACGGTGCTAGGCACAACCAAATGGTTCCCAGTGCCTTTCTGTCTAGAAGTTCCCAATCCCCATCTATCATTCCTACCAGTTTCTTAGATATTCCTTCCAACGAGCTCTATAAATCCTTCTGATAAAGATAATCCTCCATCTGCATCTTCCATAATTGATAGTTCTGCCTATTGAATTTTTATCTACCTTTAATTTACCCTCATCCACCATTGCTCCCACTCAACCATGAGACCTTCCTGCAAATGATAATCGAACACAACTCGCTCTGATACCACTTGTTAGGTTAGCCCGCAGATGATATCAATTAAATGCAAATAAAGATTAAACAGAGGAATGAAAATACACATAAATAATAATAGCGAGAGACAATTTTTAATATGGTTCACCCAAACTCGGGCTACATCCACCAATAGAGAGTCCAATATTATTATCTAGTAAATCAAACCAATTACAATCAGCAATCCCTACAACTCAATATCATTGCAAATACTACAATACAATCTCAACAGAAACCCTAACCCTTAGCTATTTTTATCAAGACTTATGTTGGTTACAAAAATAAGGGTTTTTTAATGTCAGCCAATAGAAAAATAACTCTTGATGCCTTAATAAAATAATAAAAAACCATTTGAGGTTTCGGGGGTGCTACCCTTGAGATCTTGCAGGGGCGCTGCCCCTCGACCCCACCCTGTACCACGACAGGGAGCGCACTTGGGGTGCTGCCACTGGACCCCACAAGGGTGTTGCCCCTTGACCCCGTCTTAGGGGCACTACCACCAAACCCCCACAAGGGACGCTACCCCTTGACCCCGTTAAATAATTTGGGGGGAAATCGCATCGATAAAATTGGGGTAAATTTGACCTCTGAGTCTGATTAGGCTCCATATAACAACCACAACCCCCTAACCCCTCTCTTGTGATTGTAGGTGATAGATGTCAAATTTTGTGGAGAAGAGTTGTAGAGGATTGTTGTAGAGCATAAGGAATTAGGATTTGAAGAAAAAGGTAGAAAATAACCCTAAAAGGTCAAGGGCACTCGCTCTTTTGACCCTCAATTTTGCAGTACCAAAAATCTCTGAAGTGGTTGTAGTCTGTAGCGGAAAAGATCTCGAAGCCCTAAAAAAAGTACCACCTTGGGCTTGGGAACCCACTCTTTCAACCCCTACTTTTTCATCTTCCAAAAATTGAAATCTAGTATGTATCTAATCTATATTTAGTCTCTTCCTATGCGAGCATTTACCAGGTTTCATCCATTTGTTTATGATTTTGCATAATTAGGGTTTTGAGCTTGATTGGACTAAAATTAACACCTTAATCATCAAATTCCAAATTTCCTTATCATTCCAAGTGATAGCCAACTTGATAGTTGAGTCCTCTTGCAAAAATCATGATTCAACTCGGTTAAATGTCCTTGAATGTATTGAATGAAAGGAGGGCCTAATCAAACTATCCATTAAATTAACAAACCCTCTTTTTATCCATTATAGGTATTTCAACCTCCACTAGCAGCGATTGATAGAGAGAAATGAAATAGCAAGGAAATACAAGTGTGTGTTCTCCTATCCTAAGTGTATCTAGGAAGGTAAGAGAAATAACAAAAACAAGATTTACTTTCCTGGTCTATGAGAAAGAAACCTTCAACATGCAACCAATGCAAAAGATCGAAATGGTGGTCTACAACCAACAAGCTAAAATGGTGGTCTACACCAAGCAATGAACTATGCAAAGTACAAAATATTTAAAATGAAATGATTTTGAGCAAATAATGAACAATCTTACAAGTGTAAACAAAAGAGAAGAGGCAACAAACTCCCAAGAGCTCAAAGATAATGTGCATCTTCAAACCCAAGACAAAGAGAGCCTCTTCAATGAGAATCACATAGAACAAAACCTCCAAGAGCCAATGAAAATGATCTTACACCACCAAGGAATACCAAAATCTCAAATAGCCACTATAGAAGTCCAGTTTGCACAAGAAAGATGCAAAGTATATCAAGAGCCAAAGTTTTTGTAGAATGTGAGAGAGAATGAGAGAGATTGATTGAATGTACTTTCAAATTCTTCCCCAATAGCCAAGAGGAGGGAAACATCCTGAAATAGATAGTCAAGAGACATTCTGTGACCCCAGAGGGTGTTATAAAGAATCATCATCATCACTAAAGATGCGTGGTAATGCTTGGAAATAGATACCCATCAGCAAACAGATGTGGGACACTAGCATGACACGCTGATCTCCACATGGAGTACTCAGGTCTAGGTAAAACTAGCTCCTGGTCACACAGAACACCTTAGGATCATGTGAGTAACCAAGCATCATAATGGAATTTGAATAAAATAAGAGAAATAGACCAAAATCAAGAAAACTTTATCCTATATGCAGAGAGAAGGGACAAACACTAATGTGGTTGTGAAACATAGCATGAAAATTCAAGGGTATGTAATTTTATACATTACAATTACTATAGAACATATAAAGTTTATATTGGGCCTTTGCTAAGTAGATTAAAAGGACCCACCACCTTTTCCTCAACCAATCAAGCAATCTACTATAGAACACTATTGGTACTTTACAATGAGGATTTGATAGATCATGTTCCTTCTTGAAGATAATCCAATGACTCTTGAGGCTCAAAGCTAGCATTTCTCTCTAAAACATAGAATTATCGTGGATTGTAAGATCATGCCACATTGTTCAAATCAATAGCCAAGATCCAAACCAAAACAAGTCCAAAGTCCTAACTAACTAGATGATATATACCACTATGGTCTTGTATCTTAACACAAAGGGAGGAAGGAATAAACTTTATACAAATTGCCAACCACTTGTAGTTAACTAGGACTTGTCATGTAATCACATTGAATCGACCTACTTTGCACTATATAACACTTTGTAGTCATCTCCTATATGCCAATAGGGAAATGATAAATCACCAGAACCATTGACAATAAAGCCCCATTGAGAAAATTGATGATGTGCGTGGTTGTGGCCCTATAGAGAATAATAGGTTGATTGGCTAAGCCAACTTTTGACATGCCATAGAAATTATAACTAGTCACCAGTAGACTACAAAGAGAACACTTAAAATCTCATCCACCACTTGTAGTAAGTCAACAATAAAAAGAATAAAGGCATGGGAAAAAGAAAGAAACTTAAACATTTTAAACTAGGCTACTATGAGTGTAGATTGAGGTGTTAAGGTTTTCTACCTCCTTAGCCTTAAAATGGTCACAAAGCTGCCTAAAGAGTATTGAAAGACATTTCATCTTAGTTTTAGGTCCTTAGGAGTCATGAAAATGTTCATAATGCATATTAAATGTGTAAACTATTCCTTATGCACTTAGAAAAGGTCAAAAAGGGTGTTAAAGTTGTTTTTAAACCTTAACATTTCCAAAAAAATTACCTTTTCTCTCCAAACTCCACATAGACATCATGGAGGGAATGCTTTTTCAAAGCAAATCAAGTAGGACTCATGGTTTTGAGGTTGAGTCAAGCTAGAGTTAGGGTTTTTTTCTTTAGATTTGCTAAACTAATGTTTTGTAGGCTTTCATCTCCATGAAACAAGAGCATCAAACAAGCGCAGAGGTCATCTTAGAGTCAAAAAACTCCATGAAAGTCAAAGAAGATCATTGTGCTAGGGTTAGAATAAAGTGCCAAAAGTTTTGGTAGGATGTTTGGAGCCCCATGCACAAATATGCACATTGAGAAGAGTTTAAATGCCTCACTAAAGCCTTGAAAAACACTATTAGAGACATCATGCAGTGCAGAGAGTGTGCCACATGATCAAGAGACAACATAAAGGTAAAAGGACCACAATGAAGAATGAAAGGTGGTCTCAGGATTGTCAAGATAGTAAACTATCTTCTTAATCCAAAAAAGGCCATCAGGAGTCCTATCAAGATGAACTCTGCATTGAGTTAGAGCCCGTGAAAAAAAAATGTGGATCTACATAGAAGAAGCGGGTTTAATCACCATTTCTAGTTTTAATACCATTCAAGTTCTTGTCAAAGGTTTTTAAAGACATTCAAAGATTAAAGAATCATTATGAAGTAGTGTAGAGCTTTTTAAGTAGTCAAGAAGGGCTTGGTGACAGTCCAGAAGGTCTATGAAGGTGTTTAGAGAGTAATAAACTATTGAAGACCTCTAAAAATCTATGAATATCATACAAAGCTCTGTACCTACATTTTCAAGGTTAGTACAGGTGACATGAAGGTCTATAAAGCCTCCTAGGAGTCCATGAGGCATTTAAGGTCTAAAGAAGTTGTTACAAAATCTATGTTTAACCTTGAAAATGTAGAAGGTCTATAGTGAAGCTTTGAAGAGTCTTTTGAACTCATAAAAGACCTCGTGAGAACCTTATTAGGTCACTTAATCCTCCTCATTCACTTAGGAAATAATCATCTTGAAGGTCTAAAAAAAGATATAATTTATGCTAAGTATTGAATGGTTTCCCAAACCCTAATAAGATTAGATAAACCTTTATATGTTACTACACATACCTTCTAATGCTACTATTGCAGGTTTGGATATTTTTTAGAGATCCTATGTTGATTATGAAAACCTTAGAAAATGAAGTTCACACAAGTTGATATAAGGTCTTTAAAGTCAAAATATCCTTGGGGTTTTGACAAAATGTTTGAGGTAAGAAATAAAGAGATCTGCATGCTAGTGTCAAGTTTTTCTACTAGTGTCAAATTACCATAATGCTGTACAAACTGTGGAGACAGTTCAAAGATCTAGGGCAATGTTTTCAAGGTTGAAGAGTTGTTTCTTATTGTACAGAGAGACCAAATAGTATACAAAGAGGTTAAAGAGCCTTGTCTAGAGTTTGAATAAAGTTTTGAAGCATGTCAAAAGTGTTTGTATCTGTCAAGGAGTCCAAGAGTTTTTGAAAAGCACTAAACATGCCTGTTAGGTTATCTTAGGTCTACATATACTTACAGAAGTTCAAAAGTTTTCTATAATGTTGGATCTAGGAATGATAGTCTACAAAGGTAGTACAACATGGTGAATGCCATAGTCCAAATATGAGGATGGAAGATGTAGATGTATTAAAGATTCTTGTTAAATCTCTTGTAGGCATGTCAAATCCTTGCATTGTCTATGTGCTTTATTGGAAGTTTGTACAAGCCAAGGTGAAATGCTCAGTGAGAAAATGGAGAGAGAATCATGATAGCTTATGAAGATAGCTACAACCTTATATAGGTCATATAGGAAAACAAAAGTCTATCCATGTTATAAGATTTGCTAATAGTTTTGAACAACCCTGTCAAACAATAGGAGTACTGTCAAAGCTTGTACAAGCCTCTCAAGCTGTTTTAAACCTTGCATATTATAAAATGTCTAAGAGATGTCTTTAGAATATTAAGAAACCCTGCAAGAGTTTTGAGGAGGTCCTTGTGAGTCTTATACATGCAAATATAGACTTTGTGAAGGCCTATTAAACAAATTTTGAAGACTTAGAGAACTAGAAAATGCCTTGTGTGTACTATAAAAGATATGGGATCACTGTTATGGTTTGAACTTTGAACAAAGTTGTTCAAGCATGCAAAGATAAGACAGTCAATGATGGATAACTGTATCATTCAGAGTGTATACAGAGTGACAAATAGATCCTAAGATAGTGAATGGACAGGGATAGTTAGATAGTGCAAAGATTGTATAAAAAATAGCATGAGGTCACAGGGGTCTGATAAGCTAGAAAGACCCATCCAAAACAATATGGCAGTGAGTTTTCAAGAATAATGCAAATCAGTGTAAGAACATTGTCAAAACATTGACAGGGTGAGGATGAATCAGAAGAAAGGCCATAAGGTCATCATCATCACCAGGGAAGTAGGGAACCTTAAAAAAAATCAATTTTCTACTTTGATGAAATACACACTATGTTTTAATTTTCTTCAAATTGGTAGAAGGAAAAAAGATTGAATGCTGTTCTAAAGGCATAATCAATCAATCTAATCAAATATTCAATCTTAGAGAAGGCATCAGAGGTCCTATAACTTGTAAGTGATAAGGATGTATAGAAAGATCTTGGAACAAACATGAAGAAGAGATAAATGAGCAATTCGAAGATAGTTTGGAGTCTTAAAAGGACTAACCTTTCTCTCCCACACCTCAAAGAGACCTGATGCTTTTCAAAGTCCTGAAACACGTATCCTATTATCTTGCAGATGGGATATGAAAGGAGTTATGGAAGTTGGGATGAGATGGAGCAGTCATGCAAACATCTAGGAGGAAGTTTTGGACAGTTGTAAGCATCTAGGAGTTGATTTAGGAGCATCTTCAGTGGATTGAGTCAAAAAGAGCAAGGAAATTCATTCTTCAAGTCATCATGGATCATTTTAAGGAGTAAAATCAGAGGAGTCTTCCAAGCACCCAAGTGGAGGTCAAACAACCAAGTTTAAAAGGAAATCAAAATCATTAATTGTCTTAGAATCATGTCCAATATTCTCTCTTGTTGTTAGATAGAGAAAGGGGACGCTTAGGACAACTGGTTAGGTAGTATTTTTGCTAGTTTTTTCAAAGTATTGTAACTAAGTTTTTTAGAGAACAAGCATTGTAAAAGCTTGATTTAAGAACATATACTGTTATTCTTCGACTTGTACTCAGGTTTTGTACCTTTTGATCAATAAAAATAAGCTACTTTGCCTTCTCAAGAGCTATATATTGTGTGACATTTTGAAAGAGATTGATATGATCTTGTGATGATATAGTTTATCCTAGATTTCTAGTCTCATTTTCCATTGCCTTTATGTAGAAATACATGTGTATTGCAGGTTATAACTTGTGTTATCTAGTTTCTCCAAGGATTTAGTTGTGAGAAGTTGTCATTTAGACCTCTAAGAGACATTTTAAACTCCTCCTAAATACTATCATGGAGTTTAAACCTTGTCATGGAATACTTATGCAAAACATGCTAAATTCTAAGTTGTGTATGTTGTAGTTGAACTTACTGATCATATTGTGTGCTCTTTAGACAAGTAGAAGTCATATAACATCTGGTGTATCACCTCCTTTTATGTTTTAGAGTTTAGTTTTGTGTTATTTTCTACCCTTTTCCTTGCAAACAATACTAGTATAGTCTAATTTTAGGTGTTACACTAGGGGAACTAGTCCTCTTTGGAGACTCACTCCAACATACATGCCACCCAAAGCCTAGGAGTGTTTCCACTGTGTCAACTGAAGAGTTATCCTGTCACTCTCTCAAGGATGCATTCAAAGTGACAACAAAAGGATCAAAGGTGGAAAATTCACATAGATGCCAAGAGACCAATAGAGAGGCATACACTAATCATTAATAGCCTAATTTGTAACATCCTCAATCCATAATTCACTAATTTAACATAACATTTAACTTAATCATGATATAAATTAATCACCTAATTAAGCAATTTAAGTTAAACAATAATACTTCCATAATAATTCATCAATTAAGCATGGAATTCAATCAGAATATATTGAAGCTTATAATTTCAATATTCAAATACATATCCTTAGTGAATAACTTTCACTATGCATGTACAAATTATGCTTTAGGCATTAAACATATCAAGGTATACATTACAATTGACCATCAAGTCATAAATCAAATATCACTGCATCTAGAACATATGACATCAATCTCCATAAGTCTTGGCTTGTCTCAGCTTGGGAAGGAGAGCATCATCCAGGTGTTTTTCCACCAACCACAGACTAACGGTCCCCCACACACCTTCCTACCTGGAAGTGGCCCGACCCTTCACGAAAGGGATAGATATTAGGAACTGATAGGTTCGACATCTAAGTATCTGGTGTTGTGTCCTTCTTAATGTCTCACGCTCACACAACTATAGATTCCCTCTAACTATGTATGACACTTTTGGAGACCATTTGCCATCTGGAGCACTGTGGACCGACAATGCATGCAGAGATAGATTCATTACTTTGGCCAAAGTTTTACATACATAGACATTACATCATGAACATTTTCATATGTCCACCACCTGACTCAGCTTATAAGCTATCATGTCCTACAGTATGTTTAGATTGACCTTTCACTCTAGGTTTGAATAAGTGGGATCCATTTGATACATAGTCCATTCTAGGATGATCGACTCCCCTATTGGGTTTGTTTTCAACCAACTAGTTTACCTTTTGTAATGAGGAACTAGTGACTCCTTGCCACCACATTCCATTTTTGATCATTACACAATTCAAACCACGTTCACCATTCTATGTCCATCGTGGTTCACAACATCTAAATAATAATTTATCCTGTAAGATAGAATTATATACATACTATAATGGGAATTCCTTGTGTTTGTTAATTAGCATGATTTACTTTGAGTGATAACTCACATTACCCTTATAATGTTAGGTAAAGACACTAATCTTACTAAATAAAAGAAAGGGGCAATTATCATAACAAGCAACCACATACAATAATTATGGTTTCAATTATATCACCTTCTCAACCGAAGGAACCAAGAATAGTCATGGATATTCTAAACACCAATATTAATACCCATTTAGCCTTTATACAAGAAGCCATCATTTAGTTGAGTGCTATAAGCACTATATTTCACAAGGTTGTTTCGGCAATCTACAAAGACATCATTAATTCGATATATACATGTAGAAAATAAAACAAGGTCTTGGCCATGATGGCCTTGAGCCCCATAATAGTGTAAGTATTGAGTGTTTAATACAACCTTCATGGCCATAGTTATAATATTACTGGGTACATATTGCTATATGGCTCAGCTTTAATAGTTGTAGACTATAAGCATAGTTATGAATACATGATAATATTACACTCAGCCATCCCAGCCTCAAGCGGTACCATAATACAAGAGAGTCATGAAACAACACTTGGACTCCATGGCCAAAAGCAAAAAGAACTACAAAGATTAAAGTTTAATGCCATTTGGCCTCTTAGGCTGTAGACATAAAGAATAATAAAGATTATAGTTTTAAAGTCTCTCGGCTTCCACAACTTTGAGCAGTGGTAAAGATTTCCATAAAGATTATAAAACAATGGTATTTGACATGTAAGGCCACAATCTGTAATAAAGATTACATTGCATGAGCGCTCAACCTTCATGGTCTTGAACAATGTCTCAAGATGATATGATAATAAAGTTTTGGCTCGGCCATAGGCATTGAACACAATACAGTTAGGGTTATACATACAAAGCTATATACACCTAAAAATGACATGACTCTATCTAAATAAATATTCTTAATATTTATTTAAGTCTAATTCCTCTATCAATAAATAAATAACAAATTTATTTATTTGATTCATATTCTTCCGAACAATTAAATAAAATCATTTATTTAATTAAATTCTTAAATTTCTCCAAATCCTCCAACAAATTAAATAATACCAATTATTTAATTG
Source organism: Cunninghamia lanceolata (assembly GCA_027924645.1). Lineage (NCBI taxonomy): Eukaryota > Viridiplantae > Streptophyta > Pinopsida > Cupressales > Cupressaceae > Cunninghamia > Cunninghamia lanceolata. Next base: position 2,404,978 of record BSBN01000070.1, read on the forward strand.
TTTCTTCCAATAATATCTTCTCTAAATTTAAATAAATCAAATATTTATTTAAGTTGTCCATCTCTAAATATAATTCAATCCTTGTGCACATGCAATTGAATATTCTAAATATTTAATTGAGCTAAAATATCTTCTCATCCTCATGCAATTTCCATCCTCTAGTTCTAGTCAGTTAACTCTTCTATCTATTTTGTTAATTGATTTATCTCTTCAGTTAACTCATTCTTCTATTTTATTAATTCTTCTCATGCAAAATAAAGCAAGACACATGTCCTCTTCCTATTCACTCACATCTCTCAAGTATCCTCTAACATTGATCTTCTTGTTCTTTCTATACCATTGATCTTCTCTCTCCCAAGTCTATAAGTACAACCCTATTCCTCTATTTCTATCATCCAAGCTTTTAGTAAACTTACTCTATAGGAATTATAGCACGCCTTTGGCACCAAACCATTCCATAGCTTGCGATCACCCTTTTATCATTGCAATTGTGTTGAAGAATCTCTTCATTGCAAACCTATCACAGCCATTCCGAGTTGACATCTTGGAAAATAGCAAGGAAGTGCACCTTCTAAGGGCCATATTCATACACAAGATCATTTGAGATAGGTGACCAATGGAAGCCATGAAGTAAAGAGGTTTGCAAGGTTTTGTTCTTTGTTTGTTTGATCTTCTTTTTTCTTATTTCATCGAGTTATTGGGCATTATTGATATATTTGATTATTCATTCCAATTTTTCCATAACATTTTTGGCTCCCACCCTGGGGCCCTGCCCCAATTTAACCTCAAAACTAAGTTTTTGTGCATTAGGTTCCGTACATAGGAGGATTCTACACATCTGATCAATTCTAACACGCATCTGAGCTCTGTTTTAGTGCATTTGGTCTTTCAATGCATAAACCCCCTAACGTTACGCATATGTGCTCTTTTACGATGCATTTACTTATTCTACGCATATACTCTCTGTTTCTGTGCTTTTGACCTCAGTCTCAGTGCTTTTGTAATCCTACACATTTGTTGTTTGTTTCTACACATCTGATCTCTGTACCTACGCATATGATTCTTATGGTGAATATTTGAGTTTTCTTGTGATTTTGTTAATGCTAACACTTTTTCGTAGGAATATTCTCTGATCTACTTGTAGGTTAGGGGTTGGTCTAGTCATATAGCTGCATTTGTTAACTCATCTCTTGATCTAAAAGGAAAGTAAATGGATGTTCATGCAAATATCATTTAGCTCTAACTAGGAGGATTGTAATTTGATCTTGTTGCATCAACAACTTGAATTTAGTCCCAATGCTAGGAGGATAAAATTGAACCATTGCTATCTTGCTCTCAAAGTTAACAGATTGTGTGTGTGCCCAAGTAGCTAACTCATTTAGTTGTTTTCATTTTAATTAGGGGAAAAGAACCACTATTTATCATTCTTTTGGAATGATACTAGGCCTATGCTCTCCCCTATCTTGGGTGACCAAAATGCCAGACATATCATTTCACATGTTTTTCCTTTAGAGAGGCCTGCCTTTGGATATCCTTCCATCCAAGTGGGAATGACCTTAAGTGGTAACAAGCTAAAGCCAAGCTCTGCCTAGCCACTATAAATAAATTGTGCTTGGAGTGAAAGCTTCATGTAATGAGTGTTGTTTTGTTATACCGGCAGCCAACCTCCCCCAAAACCCTCCAAGGCACAACCCTTGAAGGCTGGGAGACTCCATAATGGAGAGTATCGCTACCACACATATAACCACTCGAACAGTTGCACTTACTAATCATCCTTTGTTTTTAGTAGCCAAAAACCCCTATAAGCTGGTGTAGGGAAGGGTGATTATCACCTCTCAAAGATGCCTCAACTAGAAATAGTGAGAATTTAGTTTATATTGTCCTAGCCAGTGTAGGATTTGTACTTGCTTTTTAGTCAAAAAGAGTCCAAAAATTACAAAAAAAATAAAAAAACCACAAAATCATTCTTTATGTTTGTTGTGTCTTCTTGCCATAATTGAAAAAATTAGATCAAAAAGACCAACTTGTAGACAAGAAACCAAAAACACTGAAAAACATATCAAAAACTTTGCAAAACTAGTAAAAAAATAGAACTGCGCATTTATCCTGCAGAGCTACACATCTGTGTCAACTTCCTACGCATTTATAATATGTTACTATGCATTTATCTTTTACCAGAGTTACACATTTGTCTTGACTTGCTGCACATATACCTTCTATTTCAACGCATCTATAGCTATGCATCTAAGATAGTGAGCTTTTCCACATCTTTTGAGAGAAAATTTTTAGCATTTCTAGATACCCATTTCAGCCTTGTTCCAATTTTGAGATCAGATTTACTATGGAGTCACTTCTCCCATCCATTTCCATAGCAATACCTCTCTTTTGTTAGTCATCTTATCCACCTTCTACCAGGTCTTCCCATAAACAAGTCAAAGTATCTATATCAGATTAGCACAAGGCCTTTTTCAGATCATTTCAGATTCAAGTAACCCTAGCAAGTCTCCACAATCAAGGATCAAGCATCCTTTTCTCTTGGAACCTCACTAGTGGTCTTGGTGTAAGACTAGTCTCTACATAGTAAACGAGTATCGACTATCCTTACTTGTGGCTATCATCTTGTGTCGACCAACTTACTTGGAATCATTGATCAAAAGAGTCCCTTGTTTGAGTCTCGTCACCGTAAGTATCCCCTTCTCACCAACCTACACCAACACCTTACCAAAATCTCTAGTTTCACCCCACTTCTTCCCACATCACCTTGCATAGTCTTAACTATATCCCAAACACAAAAACATCTTGAAATGGCTGAAACATCTGACCACATTGTATCCCCTCATGACAGTGATGAGGAAATCTCTCATGAGGAGTACCAAGGAGCCCTCCAAGATCAAAAATTTCAATGCATGATGGACAAAATACTCAACGAGGACCCTCAAAAGTACTTTCTTCATCTTGCAACCCAAGGACTTAAACTCCCCACAGACTTTGATCTCAACAAACTTAAAGAGACCGTAGAAGAAGAGACTCATGAAAACCACACTAGTGAGGATAAAGGAAAGAAAGTCACAGACCCAAATACACCTATGGAAGCATTGAAGAAACAAATTGAAGGCATAACACAGAAAGTGGCGGATCTCCAAATGGGGCCACCCACTAAACATTACTCCTTGGAAGACATCTCACCGTATCCCTTTGACAAGAGCTAAAAAATGATCCCATTCCCCTTTAGATTTGAAGTACCAAAATTTGACAAGTATAAAGGAAATTCGACAAGTATAAAGGAAAAGGAGACCTAAGAGATCACATTAGGGAATTTAGCACCGCATGCCTAGAAGTAGCTCACAATGACACCTTCCTAATGAGACTATTCCCTAGATCTCTAGGTGGACAAGCCATGGAATGGTTCTCATGACTTCCCCTGGGTATCAAAACTTTTGATGAGTTAGTAAACATGTTCATCACACACTTCTCGTATAACATTGAACATGAAGTTTCCATGCTTGACCTATGTAATACAAAGAAAAAGAGTGGTGAATCCTTCGCCACCTTCTTACAAAGGTGGAGACAACTCGTGAGCAAATGCTCATATCATGTGCCTGAGAAGCAAATAACGGAGATGTTTGTCCACAACCTTAACCCAGATCTAAGTTACGAAATCCAAATTCAATGCCCTACCTCATTTACGAAAGTCATTGAGATGGGATTATTTATCAAGAAAGATTTGATCGCTAAGGGGCAAATAAAGTTGGACAAGGACACCCCTAATTCTAACTACACCATGGACAAGTCAAAGTTTTGGAAAAAGAACAAAAATATCATCAATGATGGAGTAGTTGATGCCAAAGTAGCGGCTCCCAAACAACAACCAATCTTCACTCTCAAAGGATAGGCAAGCAATGCTACACCAAACAAAACCTTCTCTCACAAGCCAAAATAATGGTTCACCTTCGTTCCTAGACAAAAATTCACACCGCTAGGGGAGTCCCAGGAGTCTGTATTAGGAAAGCTATTATCTAACAATGAGATCACTCTCCCCGCGACTAGCGACTATGAGCCTCAAGTAAAACCTCATTATTTGAAAGACACTAATTTATGTGAGTATCATAGAGGAAGAGGCCATAAGACCAATGAATGTATCCATCTGAAACACGTCATTCAAGATATACTTGACCAAAATTAGGTAGGCACTAAAGAACATACCTCTAACAAGACGCATGTGGCATACAAGGATCCACTCCTGAACCACGATAGGCCATACAACAACAACAATAACAACCATAACAGGTAGAATCAGAATAACAAACGTAACAATGCTAACTATGAGAATGTGCCATTTGATTACACAGTTGACTGCATATCAGAGCACATCCCACAAGTCAATGTGGTCACATCCAACCAATAGTCAGGACCCAACAAAACTGATTGCAAAATCATCACCCATAGTGGTAAGGTCACATTAAACATGCTTCCTCCAAGGTTGTCACCTTCTTCGTCTAACTCCCCTAAGTACAGTGTCATAGACCAACTTCAAAAAAATCCTACCCACATATCTATCTTAGAGTTGTTTTGTCTGTCTACCTCCCACAAGGAAATTCTTGATAAAGCCCTAGTGGAAACAACTGTACCCATGAACCTGGTCCAAGAGAAGTTTCAAGCCATGGTAGGAAATCTAATCTCCTCTAGCACCCTATCATTTACCGAACAAGATGATCTATTAGTATCCTAGCCCCATAACACACCCTTGCATATCATCGCCTTCATTCATAAACACCCTATCAAATGAGTTCTCATTGATGGAGGAGCTGGTTTAAACATTTGCAGGCTCAAGCTAGTCCTTACATTGGGGTTCTTGGAAGTTGTAGTGGATCCTAGGAAAAAGATCACTATTAAATCCTATGATGAAGAAGAAAGAACTACAAAAGGAACAGTGGTGTTACTAATACAGATTGGACCAGTAATAAAGGACATTGTTTGCCAAGTCCTAGATAGGGAGATAGCCTCTAACATCCTCCTAGGAAGACCTTGGATTCATGCCATGAAAGCTTGCCTTCTACCTACCACCAATGCATCAAATTTCCTCATAACAGAAAATAGACCACCATCCAAGATGATCCAGATCCTTTTCAACATTGCAACTTCATCCGCTCAAAGCCTAATTGCATCATTCCCAACAATAGAGCCTCCACATCCCCCATCTCATAGCATGATTCTACCTCTGAAGCTTCCTCATCCAAGTCCAAAGAGCAGAAAATCACAATCAAAGAAACAGGGGTAGGGGAGTACTCCATCAAGCACAACCTCAACTTAGCCAAAATGCCTCTATCTCCAAGATCCTTTAGGTGACCTACACCTTTTCCAAAGCCATCAGCTCCTCCCAAACCTCCCACAGCTCCCTTTGTAAAATGGGGGACCCTATCAGATGAAACTAAGGAAAGAGATGTCTTGCAATGGCTCTACACAGAGGAAGATGACACACAACAAGAACCACCTAAGCTCCCAATGGAAGTCTATGGGCATGGTGAGTCTATCTAACACAAAATGGGTTATGAAGGACAAGGTCCCATTGGCATAAGAAAAGAAGGAATAATATAACCCATCCAAGCCTCCTCCTCATTGGAAAGAAATACAAGAGGACTAGGATACAAGGACAAAGGCAGAGCTAAGGCTAATGCTTGTTTTGTAGAACAGATCCATTCCCTACAAGAAGACAGTGACACAGACTCCAATGAGTATGAGTGGGAGGAACTCATAGAGCACTCCTATGAGGACAAAGGAGTTGACACCATTCAAACCTATAGCCCCTACCATGAGGGACAAACACTAACGCATAGACCATTGGAGTGTGATTCACCAATTCCTGAGAGTATGACTTTCGAGGAAGGTCAGAGTTTCATCGCAATAAACAATCTGGAGGGAAGTACCATCTCGGATCTTATCCTTACCAATCTGAATCCTACTCATATATCCATTCAAACTATCACACCCAATGAATCAAATCTATCTTCCGATTCCCTCCCCCTTGTGCATCCTAAACTTATCGACTGGGATTTATGAGGAACCCTACAACTAGACATGTTCCAAAATGATGATGCCTATATTGACTACATGAAACTTAGGGACCACCTACCTACAGGAGATCATAAAGCTAGCTTCACCATTGAACTCAACACTGTGGCTTATTTTGGAGAGGGTGCCAAGCCTTCCAGTCACAAAAACATAAAAATAAAAACTAGATCTGATGGTGAAAAATGCTCTACGGCAGTATCAGATCCCAAAATAGTAAAAAGGATGCATTAGATGGTGAAAACCTCTTTGAGGCACTAGATGATGGAAGGCTTGACACTCTCCCCAATGACATGTACCAGGAGAAGTCTTAGATTGTTGTGGAACCTACAGAACCTGTCAACATCAGAACAAAGGAAAATCCCAAGATCATTCACTTTGCAAAGTCTCTATCTCCACCGGAAAAGACAAAATTTGTACCATTCTTTAAGAAGAAGCAAGTCAACTTTGCTTGGTCATACGCAGATATGCCCAGTTTAGATCCAAATTTGATCCTACATCATCTTCCACTAGATCTAGGAGTCAAACCAGTCAAACAGAAGCTCAGGAAGATGCATCTGCACATTGTATTACTAGTAAAAGAGGAACTCAAGAAACTACTGGATGTAGGGTTCATCAAGGCAATAGATTATCTAGAGTGGGTATCCAACATAGTGCCAGTATTAAAATCTAATGGCAGAGTCAGATTGTGCAATGATTTCTAAGATCTAAACAAGGCTTGCCACAAGGATGGCTTGCTGTTACCTAATATTGACATCATAGTCGACTTGATAGCATGACATACCATGTTATCTCTCATGGATGGCTTCTCAGAGTATAATCAAATCAGGATAGCACTAGAAGACCAACATAAAATGGCTTTAACTTGTCCATGGGGCACTTTTTGCTAGAATGTCATGCCATTTGGGATAAAGAATGCTAGAGCAACATACCAACATGCTATGACGACTATCTTCCATGATATGATGCATGTCACAATGGAGGACCACGTGGATGACATCCTTGCAAAATCACTAACAAGAGAATCGCACTTGGATGTACTAGAGAAGGTCTTTCAGAGACTGGAACACTTCAAAGTTAGGTTGAATCTGAAGAAATCTGTGTTTGGAGTCACCTCCAGCAAGCTCTTAGGCTTCATTATATTAGCAAATGGGATCGAAGTGGATCCTGCCAAGGTCAAGGCTATTATAGAAATGCCACCACCAAAGAACATCACTCAACTGCGGTCTCTACAAGGCACGTTATAGGTAATTCGTTGGTTTATCTCACAAATGGCAGACAAGTGTCAACCTTTTACTCACCTATTGCACAAAAACATACCATTCAGATGGGATGAAAAGTGTGAGGAAGGATTTTGAAAGCTAAAGGAACACCTCATGAATCCACCTATTCTAATACCACCTATCCAAGGTAAGCCTCTATATCTATATATATATGCTACACCAATAGCTCTCAGAGCCCTATTAGCACAACAGGATTATGAAGGCAAAGAAAGGGCTATCTACTACATCAGTCGCACATTGGTGGGCTAAGAATTGCAATACTCCCAAATAGAAAGATCGTGTCTTGCTGTGGTTTTTGCTTCCCAAAAACTACGACATTACATGCTAGCACATTCAATCAAGCTTATTGCAAAGATAGATCCACTAAAATACCTATTAAGAAAAGCAGCTCTGACAGGCTACCTAGCCAAGTGGGTAATGCTGTTAAGTGAATATGACATCAAGTATGTAGAAACGAAGGCTATCAAAGGTCAAATCATTGCCGATCAGTTAGCAGAAGCACCATTGCAGGATACCACACCAATGACGTTCAAGTTTCTAGATGAAGCCATATTCAGTATCACAACACACTCATGTAAACTCTACTTCAATGGATCCTATACAAACCATGGATCAGGGTAGGAATCTTGTTGGTCACTCCTCAAGGTGACACCATACCTAAGTCTTATCATCTGCTATTCCCATGCACAAACAACATAGTAGAGTATGAGGCCTTGGTCATTAGTCTCAAAATGGCAACAAAATGGAAAATAAAGAGCTACATGTCTATGGCGACTCCCAACTGGTAATCAATCAAGTCAACGATGACTATCAGACCAAAGATGACAAGTTAATCCCATACAAGTGTGTGGTCGATGACTTTAAAGAGTACTTTGTGATCATCTCCTTTGAGCAGATACCTCGCATTGAAAACAAAGCAGTAGATGCAATGGCAACCATTGCCTCGCTCCTCGAGATCCCAGAGAATGAGTCACGGTATGAGTTCTTGGTGGAGTCAGTTAGGCAACCAGCATATGATCTTCTTAAAACACACTCCATATGCCTATTAGTTGAATCTCATTCACCCTTGTATGGTAAGATTTACACTTACCTCAAGGATAACACCCTACCACCTAACTTGTCTTCTAACCAATGTCAAACCTTCATTCGCCAAACCTCTTGATACACCATTATCTCTGATACCCTATAGCACTAAGGTCTGGATGGTACTTTACTCTGATGTTTAGAATGGGAAAAATCTCAAACCACCTTACAAGACGTGCACAAAGGAATTTGCGGAACACACTCTAGTGGTCCTTCTTTAGCTAAGAAACTCATGCGTTTGGGATACTATTGGCCAAACATGGAAATCAATTCATATGAGTTTGTTAAGAAATGCAAGTAATGCCAGATACATGGAAACCTCATCCACCCACCAGCTCAAGAGCTACAACCTTTAATGACACCTTGGCCCTTTTGTCAATGGGGACTCAACCTTGTGGGCAAAATCCACCCTCCATCATCTAACGGCCACAAATTCATACTAACTGCCATTGAGTATTTTACTAAGTGGATTTACGCCATTCCACTCACCAATGTCATAGGAAAACAAATTGCCTCTTTCATCCTCGATTACCTCATTTGCAGATACGAAATTCCCTCATCCATAGTCACGGATAATGAAAGACCTTTCAAGAACTAGGATGTCCAAGAGATTTGTGACAAATTCAAAATCCAACAAAATGATCCTGAAAATCCTCAAGAAAACTGTCAATGATGTCGGTCGTGATTGGCACATACAACTGAATCCCGCTCTGTGGGCCTATTGAACCAGTATACGCACTCCCATAGGTGCTACCCCTTATGTCCTTGTCTATGGATCAGAATCCATTTTGCCCATCGAGGTCAAGTTACCATCTTTAAGGGTGTCATTAAAAGGTCTTATCACTGATGAAGACTACAAAGTTTCCAGATTGCAAGAGTTAGAGTTATTAGAGGAAAGGAGATAGAACACTTTCAATCATCTCAAAGCCTATAAATAGAGAATGTCATGAAGCTACAATCACAGGGTCCATCCAAGGGTATTCAATGTTGGTGATCTCGTACTCAAGGAAAATCCCCGCAATCAATAGGATCGAGAAAAGAAAGGTAAGTTTGAACCCAACTGGCTTGGTCCTTATGTAATCATTGATGCCTATGGATCAGGAGCATATCAGTTGGCAACATCAGAGGGTGAGTTGTTCGATGACCCAATCAATAGTATGCATCTTTGCCAGTTCTATACCTAAGAGAACCCCAATGTAAGGGGGACAAAAACTCAAAAAAGCAAAAAAAATTAAAAAATCAGAAAAAAGTAAAAAAAATAAAAAATACAAAAACAAACAAAAAAATCATCCTTTGGTGAAAACCTGGCAAATAGGTGCCTTGGATAGGTACCATGATGAAAACCTGGCAAACAGGCATCATGTCTACTTGTAGCTTTCGTGCAAATAAAAGCAAGTGGTGAAAACCTGGTAAATAGGTGCTCCTTGTAATAAATCACTTCCTCCATCTTTGGGAAACCAATCACCTTGTGTCCTTTCCTCCTAACATCGTGTCTCATCCAATCCATATCTGTTCCACAATAGAAACCTAATGATAACCTATCATGGTTTGATACTTTATCTCTTTTGTTGCCTTATCAACTAAGGTCTTATCTAGTATCCTATCCATAGTGTTAGCCTAGCATAGCGTCTGTCATCAGTATCATAGGGTCAACCCCGAACTACACTGCCTCTACGTCATCACATATGCAAGGCCATTATCAATGCATCCTCTTGGCTTCTCATCCATCCTATATCTTGTCATCTATCCTCTAGTCCATCCGCATCCATGGTCCAAGTCCCGAACTACATTGCCTCTGCATCGTCACGTAGGCAAGGCCATTGTTAATGCACCCCCGAGGCACTAGGTCAGTCCCTTAGGGTCCATTTCACCAATAAGGATTGTGGTACCTTTCACTAGACACAAGTGTGAGCAAACAAAGCTCTTTTCCAAACAAATGTTTTGACGCAAGACATCAACCTATCCAAAGCAAAGCAAAAACAAGAGAAAAATGATCTAAATGATTCTATCTAAATTAGGGTAAGAAAGATACACCTAAATGCAAGAATGTTTTGTGTCGATTAGTTGCGTCTTAAAGTTTTCACTTTTGTTATCATGTTTCTTATGCTACTCAAGGATGCCAAAAGCTAGAGATGCTATGATGGGGGCACGATTCTTTTCTTTATTTGCTGCTTGTGGATTTATCTTTAGTAATGTGAAGCCTTGTCTAAGGACATGATCAACTCAAATGATCATCGAGGACATCAGAGGATTAACATGAAACAGGTATAATCCTTGTCTGTTGATACACAAGAAATACTCAAGTCATCTCGGTTCAATTATACCTAGATGCTTGTATTAACTTGCTAAATCAAAATCCATGTAAGCAATGCTCAGGTCATCATGGTTTAATTATACCTAGATGCTTGTATTTTCTTACAACATTTCAAAAACACAAAAAACAAAAAAGCCCAATAATGAAATAAGCAATTCAAAATACTTGCAATACTAAGGAAAATACCATTTGCATCCAGAAAGCATTCATATCCCATGCAATAAAAATTCTATACATAGTATCAATGTTTACAGTTAAAATCTTGTGATCCTCTCGTCAATTCATCCATTCTTCCTACCTTTGTCCAGTCAATCTGAGCAGTGATCCAAATGCAAGTCCATCCTTAATCCATACCAATCGAGTCAAGTCAATCTTGCCAAATGATCCAATCACAATCAATGGTCTTGATCCTTGTCTGGTCGTAAACCAACTCAATTAGTCAGAATTATCAGTGGGATGTATCTTTCCCACACCTATTGTGTTTCTCTAGGGATCTATCATTCCCTGCCATGACACCACTATCCTTTGTGTTGCTCTAGGGATCTATTGTTCCCCACAATGACAACACTATTGTATATCATTATCGATTAATCATTGGTTTACAGCTAGATAGGGGCAATACCTTGTTTGTTCTTGTATCATTTGTGCATACTTTCTTGCTTGCTTGCGTGTTATCATTTTATCTTGCATCACATGTCATTCAGCTCATTCTTCATCTGTTATTCTTACGTCCTCCATTTTTCTTCAAACCTAACCTATTTTTTTCACCTTCTTCATCATGAGATTGTTTGTCTCACACCCCTCAAACCTTCCTTTCTGTCCACTCTCTCGAGGGGGCATCCTATCGTCGTTAAACCTATACCAAGGGCAAACTAAGACATGTATCATTATCAAAAAATCTTATTCTTTGAAACAACATGATGAAACACATTGCATCAAAGAGGGGCAAAATGTATACACCTAAAAATGACACGACTTTGTCCAAATAAATATTCTTAATATTTATTTAAGCCTAATTCCCCTATCAATAAATAAATAAATAAATTTATTTATTTGATTCATATTCTTCCGAACAATTAAATAAAATTATTTTTTTAATTAAATTCTTAAATTTCTCCAAATCCTCCAACAAATTAAATAATACCAATTATTTAATTGTTTCTTCCAATAATATCTTCTCTAAATTTAAATAAATTAAATATTTATTTAAGTTGTCCATTTCTTCTAAAAATTGGGTTATCTCTAAATATAATTCAATCCTTGTGCACATGCAATTAAATATTCTAAATATTTAATTGAGCTAAAATATCTTCTCATCCTCATGCAATTTCCATCCTCCAGTTCTAGTCAGTTAACTCTTCTATCTGTTTTGTTAATTGATTTATCTCTTCAGTTAACTCATTCTTCTATTTTATTAATTCTTCTCATGCAAAATAGAGCAGGACACATGTCCTCTTCCTATTCGCACACATCTCTCAAGTATCCTCTACCGTTGATCTTCTTGTTCTTTTTATACCATTGATCTTCTCTCTCCCAAGTCTATAAGTACAACCCTATTCCTCCATTTCTATCATCCAAGCTTTTAGTAAACTTACTTTACAGGAATTACAGCGTGCCTTTGGCACCAAACCATTCCATAGCTTGCGATCACCCTTTTATCATTGCATTTGTGTTGAAGAATCTCTTCATTGCAAACCTATCACAGCCATTCCCACTTGACATCTTAGAAAATATCAAGGAAGTGTACCTTCTAATGGCCATATTCATACACAAGATCATTTGAGATAGGCGACCAATGGAAGCCATGAAGTAAAGAGGTTTGCAAGGTTTTGTTCTTTGTTTGTTTGATCTTCTTTGTTTCTTATTTCATTGAGTTATTGGGTATTATTGATATATTTGATTATTCATTCCAATTTGCCCATAAAAAAAGCTGCTCGGCCTTGGCCTCAAGCAATGTCTTAAGATGATATGATAATAAAAATTGGGCTTGTGTTATGCCCACATTTCCCATGTGGTCACGACATGCAATCACGTGTCAAGTCCACATTAATCATGTGGTCATGACATAAAATATCAAAAACATTTCCACGTGTCCCTAGAAACCCCCTCGCATGCGTCAGCGTGCTCGGTGGCAATACACATAAGACATAAACATGTCAATCGATACTTAGGGAAGATTATCTACCTGCGCAATCCCATGCATGATGATAACCGACTAGGGGGCTATGTGATGCAAGAAGCGTTGTTACTAGGGTTAGGATCGAATGGAATCGAACCCTAAGTTTCCTAAGTGAGCAACATGATTCCGCAAGGAGTCAAAATCCAACCCTAATTCCAGAGCACAAGATAGATTAAAAATGCACCTTTGTGAAAACTAATAATTATACGGTAAAATATTTGTTAACTAAAGTCAAGGAAATTTCATTTAAATTAACTGCCCTAAGTCTCAGAAAATATTGGCAGCATAATGTGTTATTAACATTTGAAATAAATATTTTAAAAATGTCTTCCTCTAAAATATTTATGAGAAAAATTAATAAAAAGATTAAATTAAATTTACCTAAATAACCTTATAAAATTTTCCACCCGATAAATTGAAAGTCAAAATAAATAAAATTATTAAATAATTAAATCCCAAAATAATAAAGGTCTACGAATAAATATAATTCCAACAATTATATTTATTCAATTAAATCAATATATAACGTTATAAAATTTGCCCTCCATTTAATAACTCATTAAATTAAATAGAACAATATAAAATATAATAATATAACCCAACTAATAAAAAAAATAGCCCAACAGTTAAATTTATTCTAATAAGTCAAATGTAATCTCCCTAAAAGTTAGAGGACTTAAGGGTAATAACCTCACCCTACTAAATAAATTATAATACAATTATATGGTCCCACTAAAAGTATTAAATATAATATTCCCAAAAAGAAAACAAATCAATTTTTTCCCAACCCATAAAAATCAAAAAGTAATATTAAGACAGATAAAAGGATTTCCAAATTAAATAAATCAAAACCCACTAAAAAAAGGATTAATTTAGAATCCTAAAAATTAAAAGGCATAAAAAAGATAGAAAAAGCTCACATAAAATGCTAACTACATTATCCCAAAATTTTAATAGAAAACATGAATTAAAACCCATCAAATTAAATTACAAATCCCAAGAATAAGGCCCACTAATAAAATAATTTCAACAATTAAAATTAATTGAACTTCAAGGTAAAATCCTTTCAAAAAGAATTAAAACACTATACCCAACTCAACAAAATTAATCAACAATAATAAAATATAAAACGAGATTGCCCAACCTAATTAAATTAAATCTCCCTAGAAAAATCTAAAGGCTAGGATTAAAATTAATTAAATTCCACCCACTTAAATATCTCAAGGGGATAAAATTAAAACCATTAACACTTCTATTACACTACCAAATAAAAAGTTACGCAAAAGATATTAATAAAATTAAATTCCCACTCTCATGAAAATGACCCACTTAAAAATCCCTCAAAGGAAAAATAATAATAAAAGATTAAAATGAGAAGGGGATGGAAAATCACGCGCAAATGAGAAATGAATAAATTAAATAAACTTAACTAAATTTCCCACTCATCTTGCAACCCTAAAATCTCTCCAATATTTTATTAGTTTATTTTTTGAAAGCCCTAACCCTATCTATTCTTTTCTCTCATCTCTTTCTTTTCTTTCATTTTGTTGCCTCCATTTTGTTTCTCTGATTTTCTCTCTTGCAGGTTGGGTTTTTTTTTCCATCAATGGCCGCCATGGATTTTTGTACAGAGGTATATACCTTCTGTATATACACATGGGCTTCATTTTTTGTTATATATATATATATATATATATATATATATATATATATATAGCAAAAATCTAAAACTATATATTTTAATTATATACATTTAGCAAAAATCTAAAACTATATATATTTTGTTTGAACATATTTGTGTGTATATACATATGTATATAAATAAATATATACATTTAATATAAATTTGAAAACTTGTAGATCAAAACTAGAGAGCACCATATATTATTTATAGATAATAAATATTGGTAAGGGCACTGCCCCTTTGTTTTCTGCAAGTCCAAATTTCATATGAAGTGATGGAAGGTTTTAAAGGGGGGATGGGGCGGGGGTGGCGAGGAGAGGTGGGGGGACCATCCCTCACACCTATCTCTAAATCAGTGTGGGGTGGGGGCCCATCCCCAAATATTTTCTTTTGTTTAATAAAACTCCAAACCCTATGGCCATATCACTCCTACAGTTATTTTTTTATTCTGAGCAGTCTAACATTAATTATTATCTGGTGTAAATTTTATTTTAACCAGTCTCAAATATATATTCAGGTTTATCAGTGGGGAAATAAATGCATTTAAAACTAGAATATATATATATATATATATATATATATATATATATATATATATATATATATATATATATATATATATATATATATATATATATATATATATATATATATACTTTTCATATATAACATATATATATATATATTATATCATATAGTTAACCATAGTCATATAAATTTAAGCAAATTATTCAGATTTGAAGACTTATAATGACTATTTGAATATACAGTTTTTAAGAAAAGAATAAATAAAATAGAATGTTATTTTTTTTTACAATAACTAAAATGGAATAATATATATTTTTTTGAGCAGCTAATCTAAGAATAACCAATCATATAATTTGTTTCTTTTAAAACAACAAGAAGAAAGCGACAATTATATTCTTTTTATAACAAAAAGAAAACAAACAACAAGCATTTGAGTAGGAACATTTTTCTAAGGTTCATAGAATAAATTTCACTTAATTTTCTTTCTGCTCTAACCTTTCTACTTGGCAATTATTTTACACAAAAAATAACAAGTACATAGGGCAGCAAGAAATATTTAAAACCACAACAATAATGAATCCATTACAAAGGCAGATTCACTTGCATACATAGGAAATAGTTTACATTTCTCCATTCCAACATAAGAGTACAATATTGACAACAAATACATTAAGGCCTCCAAGGCCATGGCTCTCAAACAGCCAATACAAATAATGTAAATAATGCTGAAATAAACTTTTTCTCCAAAACTCCAAGGGTCTAAAATGATCTGCAAAATATAAACACAAAGAAGGGCAACCAAGGCCATGCAAATCACCCAACTCCCTACCATAGACCCACTAGTGGGTCAGCCCCAAGCTAGGGAGGTAGTTCTCACATGGGATTCTTTTCACACCACAACAATGAAATTCCAACACAAAATTTCACCCACAGATTTGCACAAAACTAAACTCATTACAATGAGTTTTGAGGGGTAGGGGAGTGGACCCCTGAACTCAAGAGGTCACTCCAACTCAAAAATCACAATACCACAAGGCTTCAGGCCAAAATAATACCTCCATAGAACTCAAAATCACCATGGCACTCTTGCCATCCAAAATACTCCCAAACACCATAGAATGCCCTCAAGGCTATAAATAGAACACTAGGAGGTGACCTTGAGGAGGTTCACTCTCTCCCACCCCATACAAGTTGAGCCTTTTCTCCAATGGAGATGCTCTCACCAACACCCAAACCCACACAAAAATAAAATAACACCCAACACACAAATTTCAAGCACACAAACAAAATGAAAATAAGCATAAGGAAATGGCTATTGCTTCAGGGCTTACCTTAAGAGCCCAATAATGGAAGCACATTTGAAGAAGAGCTCCAAGCTTCTCCAAGTCTCCAAGCTTCCAAAATTTCTCCAACACTTCCCAAAACCTCTAAAAATAGAAACAAATTTCAAAAAGCAAAGAACCCCCAACTCCTCTCCAAGATAAGATAAAATAGGCCTTCAAATTTGGCCCTGAAGAATGAGAAGGTGACACTTGTCACCTTCTCCTTCCTCATCCCATGCCACTTGCAAGGGAGAAGGAGTGTGAGGGTGTCACCCTCTAATCCATTAAAACCCTCACCCTATCCACTTGTGCTTTCACACATGTGTGAGAGACCAAGTGGAGAGGTGGTAACTCTCCTCAAGGCTCCATAAGGATAAGGGATGACACATATCATCCTCTTATTCCTCCAAGAGAGGCCTCTTCCTCCAAGATGCTCTCACACGTGTGTGAGAGTCTTGGAGGAATATCCCACACACTTGGAGGTCTTGAAGACCCCCCAAGTCTTCTTTGTGGAGGAATCCCCAAGCTTTGGGAAGAGAGATGAGCCTTTTCCAAGGCATGACTCATCTCCCACCCTTAGCCATTTTAAATTTCGTCACATTTACTAAACCCAAGTTTAGAGTGACTAGAAGTGAGTTACCCTAGGGTTTAGTAAGTCCAAATGGACCCTAGACCCTAGGGTTACCACCTAGGGTAAGTTTGAACTCATAAACACTTAGGGAGGTGTAAAATCACTTTAAATGGCCCATAAAAAAATAACATCAAATGGTGTAAACCAAAACATAAATTTTACAACATATGATTTTAAATCAAATAAAAGGGTGAACTAGGCCAAATAATTAAATCAAGCATATACAAAAACATAATTCAATCAAACGTGATCATCATCCCTCTTTGGAATGGATTGGCTTAAAAAGGGATTACATAAGTGTGAGAACTGCCTCTGATTTTTTGTGGCCTGGAAAATCACCTGCGCAACTCAATCAAATGGTCAATCCAACATAGATAAATCATAGCCAAAGCAACATAAATTAATAATCATGTCATTGCATAATTCATACACAACATTAATCAACTCATATCATAATTAAGATTCACAATTGCATTTTCTATCTAGTATCTCAGAATCATAATAAATAACAACTCCATAAAATGATCTCATAATCCACATCAATAATAATCATCCAATGTATCTCACATGTCTAGCATCATAAGAGCATCAAAATGGAATCTAATCGAATAACCACATAACTAATCAAAACTAATCCAAATCAGGAGATATAGTCTAAATCTGCATAATGGAAATCAATAGTCTCTAAATGTCTGAAAATGTCTCCAACTATAATGTAAAATGATCAAAATAGGAAAGTGAAATAAGTTGGCCTCACAGCTCAGCCATAGGCCTAGAGTGAAATATAGTCAAAAGAAAGTAAAGCTAGTGTGGCTCAACCTTGGCCATGAGCACACACAGTCAAAAGAGAATAAAGCTAGTATGGTTCGGCCTCTGGCCACAAGCACACAACACAGTCAAAAGACAGTATAGAAAATATGGGTTGGCCCTTGGCCTTGAGCCTCGCAATGAAAATGCATTCAAAGATTAGCTGTGTTGTAAGGCCTTGGCTACTCAAACATATAATGATGATGAAAATTCCACAGTGATAGATAATACGGAAATACACTCATTACCTGAGTGGATTTCTCACTACAAAAGAATACACAGTTTGACCCATTGTCCTTTCCTAGACGTCCTTCTAGAAATCATAAAGCAGAGCTCTCTTTCTTTTCTATCAAATCCCCAAAAAACAAGATTTTTCTTAAACTTTTCCCCAAACAAAAAAAACATAGTCTCCCTCAAAGACTCCAAGGTTATGTCCTTATCCAACATGCATGACTAAAAACATGGAGAACTACCACCATCAACCAAGGTGGTGAGAGTGGCTTCTCCATTCGACCAACCACCTCAAGAAGGTCCGCGAGAGCAAGACACCTATCAACCTATGGTGAGCTCAAAGCTCCGACAAAATAATACCATCAACAACAAAAATAATAATAAGCATAGTAACATGGCTTGATATGAAATATCGACTTTATAATATTATTATGCACAACCATAGGATGTTGTGAATACTTATATTATCCAAAATTGTTGTTATTCGACGACACCTCCTTCATGGAGATAGATTTATTGAGTAATTTAGTGATCGAGGACCGCTCTCCCTTCTTTGCTAAGGATAGAGAACAAGACTAACACTTGACTTGATTTGACGTTCCAAAAATGTTGTTAGTCAAGTCAAAGCAACATTGTCGAAATGACTGAATCAACAAGTTGCCTAAAGGGAAAAACAACTTATCAAGTCAAGCGAAACTTACACAAAATTGCAAGGCTCAAAAGGACATAAAGTCTAACACTTAGATGGCTAGCAACCTTCTCATTTTACAACATCTATTCCTTCCTCCTGGATGATACTCTCCTTCCGTCTTTGGAAGATGATCACTTTCCTGATCCAATTCACGACCAGAAAAATCATGATCAGTGCATCATAATATGATCGATAAATCATAATAATTAAATAATCATTTAAATATAGAATCTCTTAACTAACATTCATAAGAAGCAATGATTAATTTAACATTTCCACAACATCATAATCCAACTACTAATTAATCCTCCTAATTACCATGTAAACATAAGATTAAGCTAATCACAGGATAGGGATGTAACATATTCCCCCTATAAGAATCATTGTCCTTGATGATATACTATTTTAAAGTCAAATTCACATAAAAAGAAAATGTTTCATGAGCATGATAAATAAGTTTTTCAAAAATGATGAGGAAATCTAGCATGAAAGTCATCATAGTTTTCCCAAGTGGTATTTTCCACCGAATATTGGTCCCACTGGACCTTGCACTATGTTATTTCCTTGTTATGTAAGCGTAACTTATGCATTTTGAGCACCTTGATGGGCTCAATCACCACCACTCCTAGGTCTTTCACATGTAGATCATTCCAATCAAGCATAGGAATTTGATTATCAACAACATTAAGTTTTTTCAAATATGAAACATGAAACACATTATGCATCATGGCTAAGGCTGGTGGTAGAGCAATTCTGTATGCCATTGGATTGAATTCTTCCAGTACTTCAAAAGGTCCCACATACTGAGGTGCCAATTTAGACATCTTTCCAAATTTAATGGAAATTTTCTAAGGTTTTACTCTCAAGAGAACTTTCCCTCCCACTGTGAAATGTCTTTCGATGCACTTAGCATCCACATAATGTTTTTGCCTACCATTAGCTTCTACTGACCTTTTCCTAATCAAACACACTTGTTCTTCCATTTTTGAGAGCATTTTTCAACCAAGGCTAACCCTATCTTCCATCTTATCCTAGCTTATCATCCATACAATGCCTCAAATGGAGCCATCTTAATAACAGAGTGATAGGAATTATTGTAGGTAAATTCCACCAATGGAACATAATCTTCCAAATTGTATTGTTGACTAATGCAATACATCCTCAACAAATCCTCTAACACTTGGTTCACCCTTTTAGTTTGGCCATCCATTTCGGGATTATAAGCAAAGCTTATGTTGAACTGGGTTCCATCCCTATCTGAGATTATCTTCTTAGGAAGGCCATGGAGTCTAAAAACCTCTTGAACAAATTTCCAAGCTATGATGGGTGCTCCATATGTCAAGTTTCTCAGTATAAAATGGGTGGTCTTGGTGAGTCTATCCACCATAACTAAGATAGCATTGTGCTTGTTTCTTGACATAAGTAGCCCTTGCACAAAGTCCATGCTTATAACTTGTCATTTCTATTCTAGAATTTCATGAGGGTATAACAATCCTGCTAGGTGATGATGTTTTGCTTTCACCCTCTGGCATTCTATACAAGTAGCTACAAAATTTGTAGCATCCCTCTTCATTCCTTTCCAAAAATATAAGGGTTTTATATCAGTGATTAACTTAGTTACTCCAAGATGCCTAGAATATGGTGCACAATGAACCTCTTTCCATACCATATTCCTTAACTCTGCTGAGTTAGGTACATACATCCTCCCTTTAAACCTTAATAACCCATTTGGTTCTAGGTTGAACCCCTCATATTTTGGATTCTACGGATTTTCCTCTAGTGCTTGTTTTACCTACTTGTAGAAATAATCTTCCTTAGATTTTTTGTAACACCTGATTCCTAATTTATCAGAGTGTATGGATATCATAGAGGAGATGTGTCTTCTCATACTCAAATCATCTACCACTCAATTCTCTTTTCCTTAAATGTATTTAATCTCAAAATCATAATCTCAGATGAATTCCAACCATCTCCTTTGGTAGGCATTAAGACGTGGCTGAGTCAATAGATACTTGAGTCCCTGGTGATCTGTTTTAAACTCAAAAGGTTTCCTAAGAAGGTAATGTCTCTGCATCTATAGAGCATGAATAACTTCTGCTAGTTCTAAATCATGTAGGGCATAATTTTGTTCATAGTTTTTCAGTTTGTATGATTCATACACGATGACTTGTCTATCCTAGACTAGCACACCACCTAAGCCTTCTCTTGAGGCATCGCTAATGACTACAAATTGACCCTTTGGGTCAGGTACTTTCAATATTAGTGCTGAAGTCAATTTTTCCTTTAGTAGGTCAAAGGCCTCCTGGCACTTTTCTGACCATTCAAACTTCTTGCCTTTTCTCTGCAAGGAATTTAGAGCATATGCAATTTTAGAGAAGTTCTACATGAACTTCTTCTAATAACCAGCAAGGGCCCTAAAACTTTAGACCTCATGGACATTCTTTGGTTTTGACCATTCCAAAATAGCCTTAATTTTAGCTGGATCCACAACTATCCCTTTAGCTGAAATTATGTGGCCCAAATATTGTACTTCCTTTTGGAAGAAAGTGCACTTAGATAGCTTACCATATAACTTATGCTCTCTCAACCTCTATAGAACAATTCTTAAATGCTGTAAATTCTCTTCCTCATCTCTAGAGTAAATTAAAATATCATCCAAAAACAATAAAACAAATTTGTCCAGGCAATCCCTGAACACACTATTCGTAAGATTGATAAATGTCATCAGTGCATTCATCATACCAAAAGGTAAGACAATGAATTCATAATGTCCATATCTGGTTCTAAAGGTGGTCTTATGGATGTCCTCATCCTTTAACCTTAGTTGGTGGTATCCAGACAAAAAGATCGATTTTGGAAAACACAGTTGTACCCCTCATTTGATCAAAAAGATCATCAATTTGAGGTAATGGGTATTTATTCTTGATAGTTTCTTTATTTAGCATGCGGTAGTCAATGTACAACCACAAGGTGCCATCTTTCTTTTTCACAAATATGATAGGTGCCCCCCATGGCAACACACCAGGCTTGATTAACCATTTTTCTAGTAATTCTTGTAATTGAGCTTTTAGATCCATTAATTCAGTGGTAGTCATTCGGTAGGAGCTTTAGAGATAGGTTCTGATCCAAGAATTATATCAATGACAAAATCAAAGGTTCTTTTGGGAGGTAATCTCGATAGCTCTTCTGGAAATATGTCCTTGAACTCATTAAGGAAAGGATATCTTTCCACTTCAGATCTTTCCTGACCTATGGTGTCCATCTCTATCCCTATATGTTTTTGGGATTCATAGAATGTTAACATCTTGGAAGTAAGTTTCCTCTGATTCATCTAATTTGTCCATCTTGACGGTAAAAAGTTGGCGTCCCTTTCTCTATGCCCTTTTCATTTGCAGAGTCAAGATTTGTCTTAGTTGGACTCCCCTAGGTTTCTCTTGCAGAAAAACCTTGTTTCCTATAACATCTAGATACTCAACTATTTTGGCATAACAATCCACTTTGGCTCAATGTCTCCATAACCAGTTTATTCCTAGGATAACATCATACGAGCCTAGTGGGGCTACATAAAAGTTTACTTCTGTAAAGAAACTTGAAAGTTCAATTCTAGCCTCAAACAAACATTGCTCTACCTGAGCCTTGGTGTAATTTGCATATTATATAGAGCAAGTATTTTCCATAAAACTTGTCTTTCTAGGTATTTCATTTGCTACCTTAGGGGAAACAAAACATTCGGTAGCGCCATTATCAATCAAAACTAAAATTGGAAGTCCAAATAGAGTACCTATTGTTTCTATGGGAGTTACTTGGTACTCATCTTGCCTGTTGTCCAAAGCTGCATGAATGCATTGCTGAAATGCCAGTTCTTGTGTGAGTAGAGGATTTCCTCTCGGTTGATCTCCTTGTGTCTTATTAGGACACTGATTGGCATAATGATCTCGGCCACATGTGAAGCACCCTCCAACTAGCCCTCGCCTCTCCTGAGGCTTCCTAGAATTATCTCCGTTCTTCTTGGATTAATTGTTGCCCTTTTTCTCCCCTTTGGACTTAGTTTGCTTATGCTTGTTCCCTTTATCATGTCTCTCCAAATGATCATGTTTCTTCTCCTTCTTCTTAGAGGGTTGTGAGGATTGAGACCAATTATACCTCTTTTCGTTCCTTTCCCTATAAGCTGACATGACTTTCAGTTTCTGTTCCTATTTGATGGCATTTTCATATGCCTGGTCCATTGTAGTAGGACCATGAACATCAACCTCGCCCACAATCTGGGCATTTAATCCCATATTAAACTTTGGAATACAAAATTTCTCATCCTGTTGGTACTGTGGCACATATTTTAACAATCGGGTGAATTTTTCCCAATATTTATTTATAAACATGTTAGCCTACTTCAAGTTTTGAAAATCAATAAGTTTCTAGTCATAGAATAGTTGTGGCAACCATCTTTGCCTAAATAGTTCCATGAATCTGTCCCAAGTAAGGCTCATAGACCTCAAGCCCAGTTCCATCCTTTTGTTCATCCACCATGTGGCCACTTCACCAGCTAACTGGAAATCTCCCAAGACTACTTTTATAACCTCATTATAGTTAATTATTTCAAAATATTTTTCCATTTTTGTTAGCCATGCCTCCACGGCATCTCCACTTACGGATCCATCAAATTTAGGAGGCATGACCTTTTTCATGTCCCGGGACAATTCCATAACCATATGGCTCCTCTTGTCCTCCTCCTGTCTAGCCTTGGAGTGATTCTCTCCATGCTCACTATGGCAGGTGTCATTATGATGTATCTCGTCATCACCCCCATCATGAGTATTCTGATTGGGATCTCATTGATCCCTTACCTCATGTTCAAGGGTTCCTACTCTCACTCTTGTCTCTTCAAGCAAGGTAAGTATTCGATCAAGTTTAACCCCTAAGTGCTCAGAAGGTTAACCTTCCTCATGGGTATCTCCCATTCTGGTTCTTATCCAAACCTTTGATGCAATCTACTTCCTAAAGTTTGCAAAGGAGTCACAAATTAGTTTCCATGTTATTTAGTGCATTCATAATACAAATCTATTCACATTCATGTAATCTTTAACAAGAAAGGAAAGATTGTCAAAATTTGCAACTACATTATTGGATTACATATAATCCATCAAAATTACAAAATTTTAATTACACCTTGCTACTGCAAGTCCTTTACAAACTGGGATAAATTCCCATGTTCATTTCTCAACCTTGAGATTTTTTATTTCAATTTTACGAGGTGAGAGTACATGCAAGTACTCCTTCACAACCTCCTTAGATAAAACATAATCCTTAGCATCATTTTGCATATCTGGTGCTTTTGGTGCAGAGGGTTATTCTAATGCTTCAGTAGAGTTAGGGGCAGCCATCCTTTCTACTTTCCTAAACTACTGATTGATGTGTTCCACGGCATCACTGAAGGTTTCCTCATCAGTTAACCATGCTTCTACTAGGCAGCCAGTCTGTTCAAGTTTCTTCATCCGCGAGGCTCATGCCTTCAAGATTCTTTGTTGACGTAGGTAACGTCCATGTTCCATTACCTTCTTTCGAGGTGTTGTTCTAATCATCAAGTAGTGAGCTCATAGGTCCATGTATTGAACCCAGTTCCTCTTATACC
Organism: Cunninghamia lanceolata; assembly: GCA_027924645.1. Taxonomy (NCBI): domain Eukaryota; kingdom Viridiplantae; phylum Streptophyta; class Pinopsida; order Cupressales; family Cupressaceae; genus Cunninghamia; species Cunninghamia lanceolata. The sequence goes on from BSBN01000070.1 coordinate 2,429,423, forward strand.
ATATCTAACATCCTCAATCCATAATCCACTAATTTAACATACCATTTAACTTAATCATGATATAAATTAACCACCTGATTAAGCAATATAAATTAAACAATAATGCTTCCATAATAATTCATCAATTAATCATGGAATTCAATCAGAATATATTGAAGCTTATAATTTCAATATTCAAATACATATCCTTAGTGAATAATTTTCACTATGCATGCACAAATTATGCTCTAGGCATTAAACATATTGAGGTATACATTACAATTGACCATCATTTCATAAATCAAATATCACTGCATCTAGAACATATGACATCAATCTCCATAAGTCTCAGCTTGTCTCATGCTTGGGAAGGAGAGAATCATCTAGGTGCTTTTCCACCAAAGACAGACTGGCAGTCCCCCACACACCTTCCTATCTAGAAGTGGCCTAACCCTTCATGGAAGGGATAGATATTAGGAAATGATAGATTAGCCATTTGAGTATCTAGTGTTGTGTCCTTCATAATGTCTCACAGTCACACAACTATAGATTCCCTCTAACTATGTATGATGCTTCTGGAGACCATTATGCCATCTGGAGCACTGTGGACCAGTAATCCATGCAGAGACAGTTTCATTACTTTGGCCAAAGTTTTACATACATAGATGTTACATCATGAATGTTGTTGTATGTCCACCACCCAACTTGACTTATAAGCTATCATGTCCTACAATATGTTTAGATTGACCTTTCACTCTAGGTCTAAATAAGTGGGATCCATTCGATACATAGTCCATTCTAGGACGATTGACTCCCCTGGGTTTGTTTTCAACCAACTAGTTTACCTTTTTTAACGAGGAACTAGTGACTACTAGCCACCACATTCCATTTTTAATCATTACACAATTTGAACCACGTTCACCATTCCAGGTCCATCGTGGTTCACAACATCTAAATAATAATTTATCCTGTAAGATAGAATCATATACATACTATCATGGGTATTCCTTGCCTTTGTTAAATAGCATGATTTACTTTGAGTGATAACTCACATTACCCTTAAAATGTTAGGTAAAAACACTAATCTTACTAAATAAAAGAAAAGGGTAGTTATCATAACAAGCAACCACATACAATAATTATGGTTTTAATTATATCACCTTCTCAGCCGAAGGAACCAAGAATAGTCATGGATATTCTAAACACCAATATTAATCCCCATTCGACCTTTATACAAGAAGCCATCATTTAGTTGAGTGCTATAAGCACTATTTTTCATAAGGTTGTTTTGGCCATCTACAAAGACATCATTAATTCGATGTATACATGCAAAAAATAAAACAAGGTCATGGTCGTGATGGCCTCGAGCCCCATAACAGTGTAAGTCTTGAGTGTTTAATACAACCTTCGTGGCCATAGTTATAATATTACTGGGTGTGTATTGCTATATGGCTAAGCTTTAATAGCCATAGACTATAAGCATAGTTATGAATGAATGATAATATTATGCTCGGCCACCCCAGCCTCAAGCACTATCATAATACAAGAGTGACACTCAGTCTCCATGGCCACAAGCAAAATGAACTACAAAGATTAAAGTTTAATGCCATTCAGCCTCTTGGGCTGAAGGCATAAAGAATAATAAAGATTATGGTTTTAATGTCTCTTAGCCTCCACGGCTTCGAGCAGTGGTAAAGATTTCCACAAAGATTATAATACAATGGCATTTGGCTTGTAAGGCCACTATTTGCAATAAAGATTTCATTGTATGAGCACTTAGCCTTTATGGTCTTGAGAAATGTCTCAAGATGATATGATAATAAAGTTTTGGCTCGGCCATAGGCCTTGAGTGCAATACAGTCAGGGTTAAACATACATAGCTGCTCGGCCTTGGCCTCGAGCAATGTCTTAAGATAATATGATAATAAAGATTGGGATTGACCATAGGCCTAGAGAGAAATACAATCAAAAGAAAGTAAAGCTGGTGTGGCTCAACCTTGGCCACGAGCACACACAATCAAAAGAAAATAAAGCTAGTATGGCTCGGCCTTTGGCCATGAGCACAGAACATAGTCGAAAGAGAGTATAGAAAATATGGCTCAGCCCTTGGCCTTGAGCCTCACAATAAAAATGCATTCAAAGATTAGCTGGGCCATAATGCCTTGGCTAATCAAACATATAATGATGATGAAAATTCCACAGTGATAGATAATACAGAAATATACTCATTACCTGAGTGGAGTTCTCGCTACCAAAGAATACATAGTTCAACTTGTCCTTTCCTAGACGTCCTTCCAGAAATTATAGAGCAAAGCTCTCTTTCCTTTCTGCTGAATCCCCAAAAAACAAGATTTTTCTTATACTCTTCCCCCAACAAAAAAAACATAGTCTCCCTCGAACACTCCAAGGTTATGGCCTTATCCAACATTCATGCCTAAAAACATTGAGAACTACCACCCTCAACCAAGATGGTGAGAGTGGCTTCTCTATTCGACCAACCACCTCAAGAAGGTCCACGAGAGAAAGACACCTGTCAAGCTATGGTGAGTGCAAAGCTCCCATAAAATAATGCCATCAACAAAAAAATAATAATAAGCATAGTAACATGGATTGATATGAAATATCAACTTTATAATATTATTATTCACAACCATATGATGCTGTGAATACTTATATTCTCCAAAATTGTCATTATTTGATGACACCTCCTTCACGGAGATAGATTTATTGAGAAATTTAAGGATCGAGGACTACTCTCCCTTCTTCACTAAGGATAGAGAACAAGACTAACTCTCGAGTTGATTTGGAATTCCAAAAACTTCATTAGTTGAGTCAAAGCAAAATTGTCAAAGTGATTGAATTGACAAGATGCCTAAAGGGAAAAGCAACTTATCAAGACAAGTGAAACTTATGCAAACTTGCAAGGCTTGAAAGGACATAAAGTCTAACAGTCAGATGGCTAACAACCTTCCCATTTTCCAACATCTATTCCTTCCTCCTAGATGATACTATCTGATGTAGAGGATAAGGGGAAGGTAGGACAGTTTTAGTGAGTTTGACAGTCCTGGACCAATGGCTCATATGAAATATGGTACCAAATACTCAATCCCTTGGAGACAGACATATAGAGGACTTTTTGACAACATGATGAACCTTCCCAAACCAATCATTAAGGTCTTGTATCTATGCAATTACTACTTCCTTCATGAACCACTCAAATTGCTAATAGCCCTGTTTTAGAGCTTGACAGAGATTTATTTCAAATCAAGATACTTCCAAGGATAGATACGCTTGGTTTAGGACACCCTTTATGGACCTTGACAACATACCAAAAGTGTGCTATAAATTCTTTAAGAACATGTGTCATTTTTCTTATGATAGACCTAGATGAAAGAGCCCTAATTAGGCCTAAAATACAAAGAAAGTACCCTTGATTCGAATCATAGAATTCTCTACACCATTTGGACACCTTGTATTCATGGAAAAACTACAAATTTTATGGGTTTTGAGTTTCCACACTCGACTATGTGAGGTTTGTGTTATGTTGTTGCCTCAAATGACACTTAGATGACACCTAACACATGGGTTTGTTAGGTCTCTTCAAGCAAACATCTCCTACCCTAGAATCTTTCACAACAAACTAAAGTAAATAGAAATAGGTCCATTCCACTAATCTTGGAAGTAATTGCATCAGTGGAATGGGTACAAATACATATTTTCTGTCAAAACCCTAGAAGAGGGTTTACTGAACCGTTTTAAGAAAAATGACTATAACTTTGCAAAAGAAATGTTTCAAAAGCCCAAACTAGGTGCAAAGGAAAGTTGACTCACCCCTGTTTCATGCAAGCATCATGGTGGTCTGTAACTTGATTGTACAGGTACAGGGTACAGGTAGAAACAGGAAAAATACATAGAAATGAGCAGAAAATTGGGTCTTCTCATTTATTTCTCTGTCAAATCACCTTCTAGAATGCAATCAACATATTCTTAGATCATCAAATAGATTGGGAGGTAGTTTGAGGACAGTGGGAGGTTACAAACTATCCTGCAACCACCAAATTGCCTTGTTTTGTCTCTTTCTGTAACTACACCTTTGTTTACATGATTAAGGAGTGTTTACAAAGTGTTCAAAATCCTTTGACAAGGCATTCAAACTCCTTGATATGTTTCCCACATGCCATGATTGGTCACAAGACTCCTCTATGACTGTCCCTAAGCAGACTTGTATGCTTATGTATGCTTACAACCTTTGGCACCATGCCATACATCAACATGAGAACAACTTGACATCAACTTGCAATGGTCTTCAACCTTATTACAATGCAACAAGATGGTCTTCAAGACCTTATTACAACATTAGACAACATGAACAACATGAAAACAAAATGTGGATCCTCATGATCCTCTTGGTGCCCCTACACCACTGTCCTTCTGTCTCTGGAAGATGATCACTTTCTTGATCCAACTCACAACCAGAAAAATCATGATCAATGCATCATAATATGATCAATCAATCATAATAATTAAATAATCATTTAAATCTAGAATCTATTAACTAACTAACATTCATAAGAAGCAATGATTAATCTGACATTTCCACAATATCATAACCCAACTGCTAATTAATCCTCCTAATTACCATGTAAACATAAGATTAAGGTAATCATGGGTTAGGGATGTAACATATTACCCCATAAGAATCATTGTCCCCGATGATTTACTATTTTAAAGTCAAATCACATAACAAGAAAATGTTTCATGAACATGATAAATAAGTTTTTCAGAAAAGATGAGGAAATCTAACATGAAAATCATCATAGTTTTCCTAGGTGGCATTTTCCACCGAATATTGGTCCAACTGGACCTTGCACTATGTTATTTCTTTGTTACGTAAGCATATCTTACACATTTCGAGCACCTTGATGGGCTTGATCACCACCACTCCTGGGTCTTTCACCTATAGAACATTCCAATCAAGCATAGGAATTTGATTATTAGCATCATTAAACATTTTCAGATATGAAACATGAAACACATTATGCATCATGGCTACGGCTAGCGGTAGAGCAATTCTATATGCCACTGGATTGACTTCTTCGAGTACTTCAAAAGTTCCCACATACCGAGGTGCCAATTTAAACATCTTTCCAAATTTAATGGAACTTTTATGAATTTTTACTCTCAAGAGAACTTTCTCTCCCATTGTGAAATGTCTTTTGATGCTCTTAGCATCCGCATAACTCTCTTGCCTATCATTAGCTTCTCCTAAGCTTTTCCTAATCAAACATACTTGTTCTTCCATTTTTGAGAGTATTTCTAGACCAAGGCTAACCCTATCTTCCAACTTATCCCAGTTTATAGGGGTTCAACACTTTCATCCATATAATGCCTCAAATGGAGCCATCTTAATAGCTGAGTGATAGGAATTATTGTAGGCAAATTCCACCAATGGAAGATAATCTTCCCATTTGTATTGCTGATCCATGCAATACATCCTCAACAAATCCTCCAACACCCGGTTCACCCTTTCAGTTTGGTCATCTATTTTAGAATGATAAGTGGAGCTAATGTTCAACTGGGTTCCAAGTGAAGAGAATAAAGTTTCCTAAAACCTCGATGTCATCCATACATCCCTATCTAAGATGACCTTCTCAAGAATGCCATGGAGTCTAAAAACCTCTTGAACAAATTTTCAAGCTATGATGGGTGCTCCATCTGTCAAGTTTCCTGGTATAAAATGGGTCGTCTTGGTGAGTCTATCCACCACAACTAAGATAGCATTGTGCTTGTTTCTTGACATAGGTAGCCCTTGCACAAAGTCCATGCTTATAACTTGCCATTTCATTCTAGAATTTCATGAGAGTATAACAATCCTGTTGAGTGATGATGTTCCGTTTTCGCCCTCTAGCATTCTATACAAGTAGCTACAAATTTGTAGCATCCCTCTTCATTCCTTTCCAGAAATATAAGGGTTTTATATCAGTAACTTAGTTACTCTAGGATGCCCAGAATATGGTGTAGAATGAACCTCTTTGCATAACATATTCCTTAACTTTGTTGAGTTAGGCACATACATCCTCCCTTTAAACCTTAATAACCCATTTGGTTTCAGGTTGAACCCCTCATATTTTTGATTCTATGGATTTTCCTCTAGGGCCTATTTTACTTTCTTGTAGAAATCATCTTCCTTGAATTTTTGTAACAACTAATTCCTAAAATCAAAGTGTATGGAGATCATAGAGGAGATGTGTCTTCTCGTACTCAAAGCATCTGCCACTCAATTCTCTTTTCCATCAATGTATTTAATCTCGAAATCATAATCTAAGATGAATTCCAACCATCTCATTTGCTAAGCATTGAGATGTGGCTACGTAAATAGATACTTGAGTCCCTGGTGATCTATTTTTAACTCAAAAGGTTTCCCAAGAAGGTAATGTCTCCACATTTGTAGAGCCTGAATAACTACTTCCACTTCTAAATCATGTGGGGCATAATTTTGTTCATAGTTTTTCAGTTTGTGTGATTCATGTACGTGATGATCTATCCATCCTGGACTAGCACACCACCTAAGCCTTCTCCTGAGACATCGGTAGTGACTACAAATTGACCCTCTAGGTTAGGCACTTTTAATATTGGTGTTGAAGTCATTTTTTCCTTCAGCAGGTCAAAGGCCTCCTAACACTTTTCTAACCATTCAAACTTCTTGCCTTTTCTCTACAAGGAAGTTATAGGATATGTAATTTTAGAGAAGCTTTGCCTGAACTTCCTATAATAACCAGCAAGGCCCATAAAAATTCAGACCTCATGAACATTCTTTGGTTCCGGTGATTCCAAAATAACCTTAATTTTAGCTAGATCCATGGCTATCGCTTAGCTGAAATTATGTGTATTAAATATTGTACTTTCTTTCAGAAGAAAGTGCACTTAGATAGATTACTAAACAACGTATTCTCTCTTAGCCTTTGTAGAACAATTCTTAAATGTTGTAAATGCTCTTCCTCATCTCTAGAGTAAATTCAAATATCATCCAAAAACACTAAAAAAATTTTGTCCAGGCAATCCTTGAACACACTATTCATAAGATTCATAAATGCCGGCGGTGTATTCGTCAGACCAAAAGTTAAGATAGTGAATTCATAATGTCCATATCTAGTTTTAAAGGTGGTCTTATGGATGTCCTCATCCTTTAACCTCAGTTGGCGGTATCCAGACTGAAGATCAATCTTGGAAAACATAGTTGCACCCCTCATTTGATCAAAAAGATCATCAATGCAAGGTAATGGGTATTTATTCTTGATAGTTGTATTATTTAGCATGCGGTAGTCAATGCACAACCACAAGGTACCATCTTTCTTTTTCACAAATATGACGGGTTCCCCCCATGGTGTTACACTAGGTCTAATTAACCCTTTTTCCAGTAATTCCTGTAATTGAGCTTTTAGCTCCATTAATTTAGTGGTAGTCATTCAGTAGGGAGCTTTAGAGATAGGATCTAATCCAGGAATTATTTCAATGGAAAAATTAAAGGTTCTTTTGGGAGGTAATCCCAGTAGCTCTTCAAGAAATATGTCCTTGAACTCATTAAGGAAAGGATATCTTTCCACTTCAGATCTTTCCTGACCTATGGTGTCCTTCTTCCCTATCCCTATATGTTTTTGGGATTCTGTGAGGCCGATTTATTTCACTCCCCTATTTTGATCATTTCACATTATAGTTGGAGACATTTCAGACATTTGGAGACTATTGATTTCCATTATGCAGATTTAAACTATATCTCCTGATTTTTGGATTAGCTTTGTTTAGTTATGTGGTGATTTGATTAGATCCTATTTTGATGCTCTTATGATGTTGAACATGTGAGATACATTTGATGTTTATTATTGATGTTGTTTATGATCTCATTATAGGGATTGGTTATTTGATTCTGATTCTGAGATATTAGATAGAAAATATAGTTTTAAATCTTAATTATGATGTGAGTGTTTAATGTTGTGTATGAATTATGCAATGACATGATTATTATATTATGTTACTTCGACTATGATATATCTATGTTAGATTGACCATTTGATCGAGTGCACAGGTGATTTTCCAGGCCACGAAAAATCAGAGGTAGATCTCATACTCATGTGTTTCCTTGTTAAGCTAATCCATTCCCAAGAGGGATAAGGATCATGTTTGATCGAATGATGTTTTCGTAAATGCTTGATTTAATTATTTGGCCTAGTTTGCCCCTTTTATTTGACTTAATTATGTGTTGTAAAACTTTTGTTTTAATTTACACCATTTGGTGTTCTTTTTATTTTGGACCATTTAATATGAGTTTACACCTCCTTATGTGTTTATTTGAGGTCTAAACTTACCCTAGGTGGTACCCCTAGGGTCTAGGGTCCATTTGGACTTACTAAACCCTAGGGTAACTCCCATCTAGTCACTCTAAACTTGGGTTTAGTAAAAGTGAGGAAATTTCAAAATGGCTAAGGGTGGGAGATGAGTCATGCCTTGGAAAAGGTCCACCTCCCTTCCCAAGGCTTGGGGATTCCTCCACCTTGAAGACTTGGGGAGTCTTCAAGACCCCCAAGTGTGTGGAACCTTCCTCCAAGACTCTCACACATGTGTGAGAGCATCTTGGAGTGAAGGGGCTCTCTTGAGGAGTAAGGTGATGACATGTGTCATCCCTTATCCTCATGGAGCCAGGGGGAGAGATGCCACCTCTCCACTTTTACTCTCACACATGTTTGAGAGCACAAGTGGGGAGGATGAGGATTTGAATGGATAAGAGGGTGACACTTGTCACCCTCACATTCCTTTTCCCTTGCAAGTGGCATGGGATAAGGAAGGAGAAGGTGACATGTGTCACCTTCTCATTCATCAAGGCATAGATTGGAGGCCTATTTTATCTCCTCTTGGAGAGGAGTTGGGGGTTTTTGTTTTTTGAAATTTTCGTATCTTTAGAGGTTTTTGGGAAGGAGTTGAAGAAAGATTGGAGGCTTGGAGGGTTGGAGAAATCTTGTGGGCTCTTCTTCAACGTGCATCCATTGTTGGGCTCTTAAGGTAAGCCTTATGGCATTAGCCATTCCTTATGCTTGTTTCATTTTGATTGTGTGCTTGAAATTTTGTGTTGGGTGTTATTTTCTTTTGTGTGGGTTTTGGGTGTTGGTAAGAGTCTCTCCGTTTGGAGAAAATGCTCAACTTGTATGGGGTGGGGGAGAGTGAACCTCCTCGAGGTCACCTCCTGGTGTTGATCTATTTATAGCCTTGAGGGCATTTTATGGAGTTTGAGGTTATTTTGGTTGGCATGAGTGCCATAGTGATTTTGTGCTTCATAGAGATATTATTTTGGCTTGAGGCCTTGTGGTATTAAGATTATTGAGTTTTGGAGTGACCTCTTAAGCTAAGGGGTCCACTCCCCTACCCCTCCAAACTCATTTCAATGAGTTTTGTATTGTGCATAAACCTTGGGTGGTTTTGTGTTGCTTTGTGAATTTGTTGTGGTGCGAGAAAACCCATGTGAGATCTACCTCCCAGCTCAGGGGTGACCCACTAGCAAGTCTATGGTAGGGAGGAGGGCAATTTTCATGGCTTGGCTTCCCCCTCTTGTGTTTATATTATTGCAGGTTATGTTGGTGTTTTGGAGCTTTGGAGAATGTACATTTTAGCCTTATTTTCATTTTCATGATGGCTATTTGAGAGCCATGGCCTTGGAGTCCTTAATGTATCTTGTTGTCAAATTTATACCCTTAATGTTGAAATGGTGAAATGAAATTTATTCCTATGTATTCAAGTAATTTCTCCCATTTGTAATGCATTTATTATTAATGCTGATATAAAATCTTCTTGTTGCCCTATAACAAATGTTACTTCTGGTTAGAATAGTTGCTGTGTAAAAGCTAGGATGGAAAAGAAAATAGTTAGTTTCAAAATTTATGATTCTTATAAAAAAAATTATTCCTCTCTTAATGCTTGTTGTTTTAAAGAAAAATAATATGACTGGTTATTTTATTTTGCTGTAATAAAAAAAGAGATTGAGAGAAAATTAGTTGTTCAAAATAAATAGCATTTGGTCATAATTATTTGCTGTAAAAAAAAGAAAAAGAAAAAAAGAAGCATATATATATTTATTCTTTGCTAGTCTGCCTAAATTTAGAATTCTAAGTAACTGATTTTATGCTTTCTGTGTATATATATTATTGTTAAGAATTTATTTCAAACCTTATTGTTAGTTTTATTTAAGTTAATGACTGTGTATATATATGATATATATATATATATAACAGTGAATAAACTTCAAACAATAGACGAATATCATTTTGTTTATGTTGTTCATACTTTATATTCCATATAGTGAATAAAAGTGAGATCGAGCTTATGAAAAGGCCGCTCGTACCCTAGTTAGGATTGAGTTTTTTTTGTTATGCAAAAAAAAGAAATTTCAATGTGGGGATGGCGGCATGGCCGCTGCCCCCAAAACTCCTGCAACATAAAAAGGGGGTGGGGGACGATTCCCCCATCCACCTCCCACCATATGGTGGGGGTTGGGTGGGAGAACCGTCCCCCACCCAACGCCGCTCACTGCTATTTGTAAACACCGGTGGGAAATACACAGGTCGTCGGTACTATGTATAGACCGCGGCTCCCTCCAGCCTCTGTTACCCTTCGTTTGGCCATCTGTGTATTTGACTTCTATTTAATTTCTCTGCAATTTTTTTTTAAAAAAGAATATATATATATATATTTCTCTCTGTGATTCTTTTAAACAAAAACAAAAAAAAATATGTTTCAGATCTAAACTAAGTGAATGTGTTTATATATATATATATATATATATATATATATATAACAACAATAAAAAAGAATACCCTAGGCAATATACATAATGAGTATATACCTCTGTGTGAGTTATTTTCATGGTTGGGAAGCCATTGAAGAAGAAACCCAATCTACAAACAAAGAGGAAACACAAACAAATGGAGAAGCAAAATGAGAAGAGAAGAATGAGATAGGAATGAGATAAGGTTAGGGCAAAATGGAAAAGAAAACAATAAAATAATAGTAGAGGGCTTTTAGGGATTTTTGAGGGGATCTTTTATTATTTAATTGCTTTTTTTTTTTCATTTTGACTTGTTTTGTTATTTGAACGTGAGTTTGAATATTCTCCTTTTTATTCTCATGGGATTTGATTTAATTAGATCACTTTTTGGACTTAGATTTAAGTGGGGAGATTTCTAATTTCATTTATTTATTTTTAATTTTTTTCTGTTGTTTAGGGGAGAGTTAAATTTTACTTTACCTATAATGCAATGGGTTGGGCTAGTTTATTAGTGGGGTTATAGTATTATGTTTTGCCTAGGGATAATTAATTATTTAATCATTCCATTTAATTTATTGAGCTTTTGATGGAGGGCAAGCTTTATAGCATTGATTATTGATTTTAATTTTTAAATTGACTTAATGGAATAAATATAATGGTGGAAATTATATTTATTCGTAGACCTTTATTAATTTGGGATTTAATAGTTAATAAATTTATTTAATTTTATTTTTGATTAATTGGGTGGTTAATCTTTATAATGTTATTTAGGTGAATTTTATTTTAATCTTTTTATTTAATTTTCTCTCAAATATTTTCGAGGGAGACTCTTTTTAAAATAATTATTTCAAACATTAAAAACGTGTTATGCTGCCGAAATTTTCTAAGACTTAGGGAAGTTAATTTAAATGAGATCCCTTGACATTAGTTAACATTTATTTTGCCTTGTAGTTACTAGTTTTAACGATGGCATTTTTTTAATCTATTTTGTGCTCTAGATTTAGGGTTGGATTTTGACTCCTGTCGGGATCATGTCACTCACTTAGAAACTTAGGGTTTGGGTCCATTCGATCCTAACCCTAGTAGCAACACTCCTTGCATTGCATAACCCCCTAGTCGGCTATCATCACATAGGGGATTGCATATGTAAACACTCTTCCCCAAGATTCATTGACATGTTTATACCTTATACGTATTGCCACTGAGCATGCTGACGTGTGCAAGGGGGTTTCTAGGGACATGTGGAAAAGTTTTTGATAATTCGTGTTATGACCACATGACAAATGTGATGCGTGTCATCACCACATGAGAAATGTGGGCATGACATTTGGTATTAGAGCCCAAGTTTAAACACTAGCCTTGTTTGGGCACATTATATATTCCACAATTTTGATTGATTTGTGAATACCTTGTTCTTGTAGGATGCCTCCCCCATGAGTTAGGCAAGCGCGTTCACGCCGTACTGAGTCCATAGAATTGCATAGTGACTCTTCAGCTAAGGGTCAGGGACTGGCGGCACCACAGGTACCACATGCACCACCTGCACCTGATATTAGGCCATAGATCTTATAGGCGCTATAGGTAGTTTTAGATAGGTTACCACCAACCATGGTTGAGCCGCACATCAAGCCATGTGTTGAGCCCAGCGTTGATCTGCGAGAGGAGCCACATGTGGAGCCATGAGTTGAGCCACGTGTTGAGCCGCGAGAGGTACCACGTGTGGAGCCTTATGTTGAGATACCTGATACGACAATGAAGGAGGTTGGATCGTCTTACAGAGCTCGTAGCAGGAGCCCTCCGCATCATGCTAGGTGGGAGGAGGCAATGAGAGTAGAGAAGATTTTTTGCAGACCTTATGATTTTGGTCCAAATGAGCCTATCCGAGGGCATAGAGAATGAGGAGAGCCTATCAGAGATTTTTTGAGGCTGAATCCACCTACATTCACCGGGACCACAGAAGGAGCCGAAGCCAAGGGTTGGCTTATCAGTTTAGACAGGTGCTTCGCGTTGTGTCCTTAAGAGGACAACATGAAGGCATGCGTAGTGGTCTACCTGTTGAGAGATGCAACAGTGACTTGGTGGCACACTAAGGAGTGCAAGCGCCGCTTATCATTTGATACACTTTCATGGGATACATTCATTGAGCGCTTTAATGCGTGATACCTGTCAGACCACTACAGGAAGCGTCATATTGATGAGTTCCATGATTCGCAACAGTGAGGGCTTATTGTAGCACAGTATGAGGGTAGGTTCACTGATTTGTCACGTTATGTAGAGTATCTCCATGATGAGAAACTTTTGGTTCACAAGTTTATCAGAGGTTTGAATCATGGGATAGCAGGGCTGTGCGTATGGCAGACCCTGAGACTTTGAGTGAGGCTACTGAGAAGGCATACATTGACTAGGAGATACAGGGACAAGGACAAAGTTCATGCCCTCAGTTTCAGGATCATGAATAGTAGCAACAACAGAGTTACCATAGACCACCACCACCACCTCAGAGAGGAGGGTTTAGTTCTGCATCTTTACCTCCTAGGCCTCCACAGTAGCAACAACAGTAGTTTCAATAGAGGTTCAAGCCACAATAGATGGCACATGGGGGCCATAATTGAGGTGGACAAAAATAGGGACCATCTACGAGACTCGCGAGATCGCAACAATCTTACAGGGGTTCACAGTGATCCACTGGTCAGACTGGACAACACCAGAGTAGTAGGACTTAGATTGGATAGGTACAGGCTAGGGGCCCTTGCTATGTTTGTGGTGGAGTGAGACATCTAGCTAGAGAGTGCCCACATGGCTTGATGGTAGGTGAACCACCTCATATAGGAGGATTAGAGCAGATGGTTGGAGATGTGGGTAGTTCCCACCGTATGTTCATAGTGGTTGATAACCACCAGGCTGATTTCTAGGCATTAGTGATTGAGACCTCAGGTATGATTGGGGATGTCCCCATTTTTATTTTATTTGACTCTGGCACTACTGATTCATTCATATCTCCATCGTTAGTGGAGCGTTACAAGCTGGTGGCCTCTAGGCAGGGCGATAGATGGGAGGTTGAGTTGGCCACAAGGGCCAAGATGGTCATTGATGCCTTAGTCTATGACTGTGAGATATCTTTGGGGGCCTTTATACATTATGTGACCTTAGGGTTATGCCTTTAGGATCCTATGGTGTGGTTTTAGGCATGGACTGGCTTGCTGCTCATAGAGCCAAGCTAGATTGTCACCGAAAGGTGATTACCTGCTTAGATGATCATGGTACATCAGTTGAGATAGTGGGCATTCAGAAGCCCATGGAAGTTTGTATGATATCTGCTTAGCAGCTTAAGTGCTGCATGCGGAAGGGATGCTAGATGTTTGCTATCACGGTTAGTGACAGATCAGAGGATGAGCCTGAGGCATCATTAGATGACCATCCCATCTTGAGAGAGTTTTTTGATGTGTTTCCACCAGAGTTACCAGGGATGCCACCCTATCAAGAGGTAGACTTTCATATTGATCTAGTGCCGGGTGCCAAGCCAGTGTCACGTGCACCCTATAGGATGACCACTCATAAGCTCTCGCAGCTCAAGCTACAGTTAAAGGACTTACTCAAGAAGGGGCACATCCAACCTAGCATTTCACGTTGGGGCGCACCGGTCATCTTCGTGAAGAAGGATGGGTCTCTTCATTTGTGCATGGATTATAGGTAGCTAAATAAGGTGACAGTGAAGAACCGTTATCCTTTGCCTAGGATTGATGATCTTTTCGACCAGATGCAGGGAGCCATGGTGTTCTCTAAGATAGACCTGAAGTCCAGTTATCACCAGTTACGCATCATAGAGGCGGACATCCATAACACTACCTTCCAGACTCGTTATGGTCACTATGAGTTCACTGTGGTACCCTTCGGCTTGACGAACGCCCCTACAATGTTCATGAGTCTCATGAACGGGGTGTTCTGTACCTATTTGGATCGGTTCGTAATCATTTTCCTTGATGATATATTGATCTATTCGCGGACTGAGGAGGAGCATGAGGAGCACCTACGTCAGGTTTTGTAGTGTTTGAGGGAGCAGAATCTTTATGGCAACCTAGCAAAGTGTGCATTTTTCAAGACAGAGGTACAGTATTTGGGGCACATCTTATCTGGCGATGGTATCTCTATAGATCCATCAAAGTTTAGGGCTATTAGGGATTGGCCAGCACCCACTAGTGTGACAGAGGTTAGGAGTTTCATGGGGTTAGCTGTTTATTACCATAGATTTGTGGAGGGTTTCTCCAGGATAGCGCATGCCATCACTTCCCTTTAGTGGAAAGGGAAGAGTTTTACTTGGATTGAGCACTGCCAGAGGGCCTACGGGGTCCTCAAGGAGTATTTTACCAGCACTCCCATTTTAGCAGTTCCTGATCTAGCAGCAAATTTTATGGTTTGCACTGATGCATCACTTGAGAGTTTGGAAGTTGTACTTATGCAGGGTGGTAGAGCGATCGCATATGAGTTGCAAAAGCTCAAGACCCATGAGCTGAACTACCTCACTCATGATTTAGAGCTTGCAAGAGTGGTTCATGCTCTAGTTCATTGGAGACATTTCCTATTGGGTCGTTGCTTTGAGTTTCATTCAGATCATCACAGCCTTCAGTACATATTCACGCAGCCAAATCTAATGCTCGTCAGTAGCATTGGGTGAAGTTTCTTTGTGAGTACAAATTTGATGTCCACTACATCAAAGGGAAAGAGAATGTGGTTGCTGACGCATTGAGTTGGAGTGCCATGAGATTTTGACCTTGACTTTGAGTGTGGACTTGAGGGGATGCATTATTTAGCATCTACCTGAGGATGAGTGGTTTCTTGAGGTACAACAGGAGATCTAGTCACAGAGGGCACTTGTGGGCAAGTTTACAGGATACTCACTTGAGGCAGATGGGCTACTTCATCATTGACAACACATTTATGTACCTCGTGCAGGTGACATATGTTCAGTAGTATTATTAGAGGCTCACAGAGCACCTTATGCAACACACCCGAGGGTGAGGAAGATGCATGCCAACCTATGATAGTTGTACCATTGGGTGGGTATGAGACAGGATATTACAGAGTTTGTTTCTTGATGCCTTGAGTGCCAAAGGGTCAAAGCTGAGCATCAGCATCCAACAGGTCTTTTATACCCTCACAAGATACCTTAGTTGAAATGGGACACCATTTCCATGGATTTCATTGTTGGTCTTCCTATGTCTTCTCACTACCATGATGCCATCATGGTGACAGTTGACAAGTTGACCAAGGTGGCACATTTCTCACCCGTACGCATGACGTACAATGCAGTAGTAGTGGCGAGAGTATTCTTGGACAACATAGTGAGATTACATGGGGTACCTCACCGTATCATTTCTAATAGGGACTTAGTGTTCACTTCAGCCTTTTGGAGGGCTTTATAGCAGGTGTTGGGCACATAGCTTAACTTTAGCTCCGCGTATCACCTTGAGACATATGGGCAGACAAAGAGGGCAAATCAGGTGTTGGAGGATATGCTTCATGTATGTTATGGACCACTAGTCTAGATGGGAGGAGTATCTATATCTGGTGGAGTTTACCTACAATAATGGGCATCACACCTCGTTGGCTATGCCTCCTTATTAGGCCTTGTACGGCAGACCTTGTAGGACACCATTGAGTTGGGATCAAATAGAGGATAGTGTTGCCATTGGTCAAGAGTTGGTTCAAGTTATGGAGTAGTAGGTCACACTAATTAGGCAGAGACTTCAGAAGGCACAGGATAGATAGAAGAAGTATGCTGATGCTAAGAGACTAGATTAGAGCTTCTAAGTTGGTGACAGAGTATTCCTGAGAGTACGGCCACACAAGAGTCCAATCTGTTATGGAAAGGGCTTTAAGCTTGCAAGACGGTTCGTAGGACCTTTTGAGATCTTAGAGCGGATAGGACCTGTAGCCTACCATCTAGCATTGCCACCTAGCCTGTCACGCATCCACGATATTTTTCATGTGTCTGTATTATGGTGATATATATCTAATTTATCTCATGTATTGGACTGGAGTGCTCTGTAGGTAGAGGTGGATGGGCAGTTGGCTTTAGAGCCAATTCACATATTGGCTCGTCGGATGCTGGGCCTTCGAGGTCAAGAGCTGGACCACGTTAGGATCCAGTGGGATTGGTATGATGAGGTCATGGCGACTTGGGAGGATGTAGCTAGATTGAGGACACTCTATCCTCACCTTTTTGATGACTTCTAGGAGGAAGTATAGTCATAGGGGGGACAATGTGAGGCTGATTTATTTAACTCCCCTATTTTGATCATTTTACATTATAGTTGGAGACATTTTAGACATTTAGAGACTATTGATTTCTAGTATGCAGATTAGACTATATCTCCTAATTTTTGGATTAGCTTTTTTTAGTTATGTGGTGATTTGATTAGATCCTATTTTGATGATCTTATGATATTAGACATGTGAGATACATTTGATGATTGTTATTGATGTTGTTTATGAGCTCATTATAGGGATTGGTTACTTGATTCTGATTCTGAGATATTAGATAGAAAATGTAGTTTAAATCTTAATTATGATGTGAGTGTTTAATGTTGTGTATGAATTATGTGATGACATGATTATTATATTCTGTTGCTTCAACTATGATATATCTATGTTGGATTGACCATTTGATCGAGTGCACAGGTGATTTTCCAGGCCACGAAAAATTGGAGGCAGATCTCACACTCATGTGTTTCCTTGTTAAGCCAATCCATTCCCAAGAGAGATAAGGATCATGTTTGATCGATTGATGTTTTCGTAAATGCTTGATTTAATTATTTGGCCCAGTTCACCCTTTTTATTTGATTTAATTATGTGTTGTAAAACTTGTGTTGTAATTTACACCATTTGGTGTTCTTTTTATTTTGGGCCATTTAATGTGATTTTAGACCTCCTTATGTGTTTATTTGAGGTCCAAACTTACTCTAGGTGGTACCCCTAGGGTCTAGGGTGTATTTGGAATTACTAAACCCTAGGGTAACTCCCATCTAGTCACTCTAAAAGAAAATAATGAGAAGAAAAGAATGAGATAGGATGAGATAGGGTTAGGGCAAAATGGAAAAGAAAACAATAAAATAATAGTAGAGGGCTTTTAGGGCTTTTTGAGGGGATCTTTTATTATTTAATTACTTTTTTTTCATTTTGACTTGTTTTGTTATTTGAACGTGAGTTTGAATTTCCCCTTTTTTATTCTCATGGGATTTGGTTTAATTAGATCACTTTTCGAACTTAGATTTAAGTGGGGAGATTTCAAATTTCATTTATTTATTTATTTATCTATTGTTTAGGGGAGAGTTAAATTTTACTTTACCTATAATGCAATGGGTTGGGCTAGTAGTGGGGTTATAGTATTGTGTTTTTCCTAGGGATAATTAATTATTTAATTGTTCCATTTAATTCATTGAGCTTTTGATGGAGGGCAAGCTTTATAGCATTGATTATTGATTTTAATTTTTACCTTGACTTAATGGAATAAATATAATGGTGGAAATTATATTTATTCGTAGACCTTTATTAATTTGGGATTTAATATTTAATAAATTTATTTAATTTGATTTTCGATTAATTGGGTGGTTACTCTTTATAATGTTATTTAGGTGAATTTTATTTTAATTTTTTAATTTAATTTTCTCTTAAATATTTTTGAGGGAGACTCTTTTTAAATTAATTATTTCAAATGTTAAAAACACATTATGCTGCCGAAATTTTTCGAGACTTAGGACAGTTAATTTAAATGAGATCCCTTGAAATTAGTTAACATTTATTTTGCCTTGCAGTTAGTAGTTTTAACGATGGCATTTTTTTAAGCTATTTTGTGCTCTAGACTTAGGGTTGGATTTCGACTCTTGTCAAGATCATGTAACTCACTTAGGAAACTTAGGGTTTGAGTCCATTCGATCCTAACCCTAGTAGCGATGCTCCTCATGTCGCATAACCCCCTAATCAGGTATCATCATGCAGGGGATTGCATATGTAAATGCTCATCCCCGAGATTAATTGACATGTTTATGCCTTATGCGTATTGCCACTGAGCATGCTGATGCATGTGAGGGGGTTTGTAGGGACATGTGGAAAAGTTTTTCATAATTTGTGTCATGACCACATGACAAATGTGGACATGACACGTGTGATGCGTGTCATGACCGCATGTGAAACGTGGGCATAACATTTGGTATTAGAGCCCAAGTTTAAACACTGGGCTTGTTTGGGCACATTATATATTCTGCAATTTTGATTGATTTGTGAATACCTTGTTCTTGTAGGATGCCTCCTCGATGAGTTAGGTGAGCGCGTTCACACCACACTGAGTCCGTAGAGCTGCATAGTGACTCTTCAGCTTGTTATCCTCAAATTTACCTATGCTCAATTTGTACGATGACCCCTATGAAACTTGTATGTTTTGTATCCTACAACTCTAAACACGCAAAACAAGGTGAATCACATTTGCCCTCATGCATGGTCTCCTAGCCTCAGAATGTCCTTTTGAGTGTCAACTTGTGTCGATTTCTTGAATTTTGCAAAACAAGTCTAATTGTAAATTTCACTTTTTGGGAGTTAGTAAATTTTCCTTATATGCACTGGCAGTGATTTTTGCCTCCATTGCATCTTTATATGCACTGGCGGTGATTTTTGCCATCTGTGCATGTTAGTCTTTTTGTCACATGCAAGGGCGGCAATTTTGCTGCTCGTGCATGTTAGTCTTTTTGTCACATGCAAGGGTGACGATTTTTGCCGCCTGTGCATGTTGGTCCCTTTGTCACATGCAAGGGCAGCGATTTTTGCCACCCGTGCATGTTAGTCTTTTTGTCACATGCAACGGCAGTGATTTTTGCCGCCCATGCATGTTGGTCCCTTTGTCACATGCAAGGGCAGTGATTTTTGCCGCATGTGCATGTTAGTCTCTTTGTCACATGCAAGGGAGGTAATTTTTGCCGCTCGTGCACAAAAGCAATTTCCTCCACATGCAAAGGCAGTAAAATTTTCCACTCATGCACTCACTCCCTGAAAATTTTTTAACTCTGGGAAATTTTCCAAGTTGCTATCCTTAGCCTGATTTTGCTTCGTTCTTCGCTCTAATCACACTCTAACCCCTCAAAGCCCATGCAACTACTCAGTCCTCCCTTGCTACTACAATTTCCAATCAAAGAGACCAAAAGTTTCTTTCCATAGATGAAATGATACAGGCATTCAATAACATGATCCAAAGGAGTTCGAAGATCAAGATTTCTCAGTGGCTCCTATGGATAAGTTGTCAGATACATAGTTGACCTTGGACATTCTCAAGGTAGTTCTAGGTAAACATGTGAAGGTTGCTACCTCCATGAAAGTTTCAGTAACAAGAACTTGTGTCATTTCCAAGGACACTTTTGGACCAGACAGCCTAGAGATACAAACGGTGATAACAATGGATGAAAGTTTATCTCAAGAAGGATGCTGATGGGAGTTGATAAATGTGATCTTTGTCTTAGTATATTTTCTATTTTTCATATGTACTTTTGAATCCATTTTGGACATATTTACATGTACTTTTCTCACATGTAATTACATGTAAAAACATAGGAAGTCCCAAGTCAATAAGGACTTCTATTTTTGAATAAGTCAAAGTAGTTAGGTTTTTCCTAAATTTTCTCTAGGCCTCTCCCTATAAATAAAGAGGGCCTCTTTTGTAAAAAGGATCTTTTAGTTATTGAAGTGAAATTCTGCCAAATTGAAGAGCATTTTGAGACTTTGTGTTCAAATTGTAAATAAAATTTTATCAAGTGAATAAGAAAGCAAGTGATCATTCAATCTTTGTGTTGGAATATCTTGTGGTGTGTTGGAAATTGTTCTTATGTCCTTTTCCTAATACTGTCTTATCCTTTTGATCAAATTGTAGTGTGAGTGAGAATAATCTGGGAGATGTTCTAAAGTTGATTGTGGAGACTTTGTGCTACAACAATTATCTTTAGTTTGTGATTTAGTGTTTTAAAGTAAAAGATATTGGAAAGGCTTTGAACTACTATTATCTTTTGTGATCATTTATTTTATCATAGTTTTTGGTGAAGACTTTGGGCTGCACCTTGTTCTAGTGGGTTCTAAGTTATAAATCAATAAAAGAAGCAACGATAGACTTTGTGCTCTCGTGGGTTTCTTAGTTATTCAATTTGTATCAAGAAAGTGCTATTTCATTTTGTAAACATCATTTTTGATGGATGATATGGTCTCACCCCAAGTTAATATTTAGTTTAAATAAGTTTGTGATAAGTGATAGGGAAGCTCCCCTTGCTGAGAGGAGAGATTTATCTCATTACACTGTGGTCGATATAACCATTTTGCCTTCAGTTAGTTGAAGACAAAATATTCACCCAACAGTTTTTGGTGACTCTACTGGGGATCGAATGCAACCAAGAGCCTCTTGCCATTGGTTTAAGCATACCAGCCTCATCTTTTGTAATATATTTTTTTTATATCTGCTCTATTGTTTGTTAAGAGTATGGTTGTCCTAGGTCCATGGGGAAATACATTTGGTCCTTTGAAATTGACTCAGCCTCTACATGAACTACCTCGGGGTCCGCATAAGAACTTTCCCAAGTTCTACGGGGATGGTAAACAACATCCTGATGAGCACGTTGCAACATTCTACATTGCATGTGGTGTTCTCAGAGTTGAGTATGAAGATGTTTCTATAAGACTGTTTGTAGAAACACTCCAAGGTGTTGCAACTAATTGGTTCTATGACCTTGCACCTGGAACTATCACTGGATGGAATACTCTTTGAACCTAGTTCGAAGCCAGATTCAAGCTAGCAAAAGATGCTTACGCCTTGTTTACCAACTTACTCAAATGAAAAAGGAATCACATGAGCCCATGCGTGAGTTTGTAGCAAAGTTCAATAAGCTAAAGAATAGGATCCCAATTGTTGCTCAACCCACATCTAAGAACCTAAAATGCTTCTTCATCAATTCACAATTGCCAAAAGTAAGTTTTCTTTTACGAAGAGCAGCACCAGGTAATCTTAGAATTGCTCAAAGTTTAGCAATTGAAGTGGAGGATGATTTGATCTTGGCGGGAGAGTTGAAGAAGGATTCTATTGGGCCTAATGAGAAACCCTTTTTGGCTTTACCTTCTACCAGCACCATGGATCCTATGGTGCAAAAGTTGGCTGATGAGTTGTTAGCTCTAAAAAAATAGTTGTCACAGAGTTTTTCCATTCCCCTCTACAAGGACATTTCGAGGAAGAAATTCCCAAATTCTCTGAATTACCAAGGCAATGCTTCAATGGATCAAAATCAAAACATGTTTCCTCCACCACAAGGAAGACTTGCTTTCGAGGCACCACATGTGGATGCAACAATCTTCTATTATGAATCAGAGCAAGATGATCTTATTCAATCAGAATATGATCAAGGAGAAGATGATGCTAATCTTTTCACGAAAGGTGAGGAGCAATTAGCTAGCAACTCTACCATCGGGTTCCTGAACTTGGAATATGAGATGGGACAAGAAGAAGTTACTTTTGGTGAATCTTATGATGTTCTCACATGGTCACAAAATACATCAAATCATAAAGATGTGGTTGGTAACAAAAAAGTAAGTACACCAGATATTCTCACTTCATCCTATGTTCCTAAGACTAGTACCCCCAATGTAAAACCTCAAGATGAGAGTTTTTCGTCTTCTGTAGCAAGTCCATATCAACTTGTTGGTATCACAGATCATGCTGAGGAGACACATATTCAAATTCTTGAGGCAAGAATACCTGTTAAGGGTATTATGCAAGAGGTTCATCCTGAAAGAGAGGCCAAGTACACTATGACGAAATCTAAGGATCCAAAAGCTCAGATTCTCTTTGAGTTTTCTGATATGTGTACTTATTTCTTGACCACTAATGAAGATCCTGAGTTATCAGATAGTGCTTCAATTGAAGGTCTAGAAACAAATGGATTGTCCTTTTCGAGTAAAGAGACTTTGCAGCTGAAAGGAAATAGGATTTTGAAAAGACTGGTTTTTTCGAAGAAACCTTTTGATGAGCATGATCGCTTTGTCAAACGACAACGATAGTTGGGACTGAATTCATCAGCAAGAGTGGGACAAGTCAATCTAGATGCAAAAGAAGATCCTAGAATGTCAAGCACTAGGAAATATGACTCATTCAATAGTAAAAGAAAAAGAAGTGGAACATCTTTTCTTCTGCCTCACAGCAGACAACATCTGAAGCTATTCTCAAAGTGAAGCGACATATAAGTTCATAAATTTTTGTACATTTTTTATGTCTTTCTTTGTTTTTGTGTCTTTTTGTTGTGTCACCTGACTCTATAGCCCAATGGATGGATGAAGGCACTTAGAGACTGGAGTTCTTCTCCCTTCGATCATTTCAAAGAATGATCAAAGGAAGCTCCCTAGTTAGAGCCAGCTGTTATCTTCAAATTTAGATGTGCTCAATTTGTAGGATGACCCCTATGAAACTTGTCCATTTTGTATCCTACAACTCTAAACACGTAAAATGAGGTGAATCGTATTTGCCCTCGTGCATGGTCTCCTAGCCTCAGAATGTCCTTTCGAGTGTCAACTTATGTCAGTTTCTTGAATTTTACAAAACAAGTCTAATTGTAAATTTCACTTTTTGGGAGTTAGTAAACTTTCCTTATATGCATTGGTGGCGATTTTTGCCTCCATTGCATCTTTATATGCACTAGTGGCAATTTTTGCTGCCCGTGCATGTTAGTCTTTTTGTCACATGCAAGGGCGGCGATTTTGCCGCCCGTGCATGTTAGTCTTTTTGTCACATGCAAGGGCGGCGATTTTTGCCGTCCGTGCATGTTGGTCCCTTTGTCACATGAAAGGGCGGTGATTTTTGCCACCCGTACATGTTATTCTTTTTGTCACATGCAAGGGTAGTGATTTTTGCCGCCTGTACATATTGGTCCCTTTGTCACATGCAAGGGCGGCGATTTTTGCCGCCCGTGCATGTTAGTCTCTTTGTCACATGCAAGGGCGGCAATTTTTTCCGCTCGTGCACAAAAGCAATTTCCTCCATGTGCAAAGGCGGTAAAATTTGCCGCCCGTGCACTCACTCCCTAAAAATTTTCTAACTCTGGGAAATTTTCCAAGTTGCTATCCTTAGCCCGATTTTGCTTTGTTCTTTGCTCTAATCACACTCTAGCCCCTCAAAGCCCATGCAACTTCTCAGTCCTCCCCTGCTACTGGAATTACCAATCAAAGAGACCAAAAGTTTCTTTCCACAGATGAAATGATACAGGCATTCAATAACTTGATCCAAAGGAGTTCGAAGATCAAGCTTTTTCAGTGGCTCCTATGGATAAGTTGTCGGATACATAGTTGACCTTGGACATTCTCAAGGTAGTTCTGGGTAAACATGTGAAGGTTGCTACCTCCATGAAAGTTTCAGTAACAAGAACTTGTGTCATTTCCAAGGATACTTTTGGACTAGATAGCCTAGAGATGCAAACGGTGATAACAATGGATGAAAGTTTCTCTCAAGAAGGATACTGATGGGAGTTGATAAATATGATCTTTGCCTTAGTATATTTTCTATTTTTCATATGTACTTTTGAATCAGTTTTGGACATATTTACATGTACTTTTCTCATATGTAATTACATGTAAAAACTTAGGAAGTCCCAAGTCAATAAGGACTCCTATTTTTGAATAAGTCAAAGTAGTTAGGTTTTTCCTAAATTTTCTCTAGGCCTCTCCCTATAAATAAAGAGGGCCTCTTTTGTAAATAGGATCTTTTAGTTATTGAAGCGAAACTCTGCCAAATTGAAGAGCATTTTGAGACTTTGTGTTCAAATTGTAAATAAAATTTTATCAAGTGAATAAGAAAGCAAGTGATCATTCAATCTTTGTGTTGGAATATCTTGTGGTGTATTGGAAATTGTTCTTATGTCCTTTTCCTAATATTGTCTTATCCTTTTGATCAAATTGTAGTGTGAGTGAGAATAATCTGGGAGATGTTCTAAAGTTGATTGTGGAGACTTTGTGCTACAACAATTATCTTTAGTTTGTGATTTAGTGTTTTAAAGTAAAAGATATTGGAAAGGCTTTGAACTACTATTATCTTTTGTGATCATTTATTTTGTTGTAGTTTTCAGTGAAGACTTTGGGCTGCACCTTATTCTAGTGGGTTCTAAGTTATAAATCAGTAAAAGAAGCAACGATAGACTTTGTGCTCTCGTGGGTTTCTTGGTTATTTCAATTTGTATCAAGAAAGTGCTATTTCATTTTGTAAACATCATTTTTGAAAAAAGAGAAATGGATGATATGGTCTCACCCCAAGTTAATATTTAGTTTAAATAATTTTGTGATAAGTGATAGGGAACCTCCCCTTGCTGAGAGGAGAGATTTATCTCATTACACTATGGTCGATATAACCATTTTACCTTTAGTTAGTTGAAGATAAAATATTCACCCAACACAGCTAAGGGTCAAGGATCGCAGGCACTACAGGCACCATAGGCACCACCTGCACCTAATATTGGGCCACATATCTTACAAGCGCTACATGTAGTGTTAGATAGGTTACCACCAGCCACAATTGAGCCACGCATCGAGCCATGTATCAAGCCCCGCGTTTATCCATGAGAGGAGCCACGTTTGGAGCCACGAGATGAGTCACGTGAGGAGCCCCTTGTCGAGCTATGAGAGGCACCACATGTGGAGCCTTATGTTGAGATACCTAATATGATAGTGGAGGAGGTTTGATCAGCTTATAGAGCTCGTAGCAGGAGCCCTCCACATCATGCTAGGCGTGAGGAGGTGGTGAGAGTAGAGCAAATTTTTCACAGGCCTTATGATTTTGGTGTAGATGAACATATCTGAGGGCACAGAGATCGAGGAGACCCTATCAGGGATTTGTTGAGGCTGAATCCACCTACATTCACCGGGACCACAGAGGAAGCTGAAGTTAAGGCTTAGCTTATTGATTTAGACAGGTGCTTTGCGTTACGTCCTTACGAGGGCAACATGAAGGCACGTGTGGCAGTCCACCTATTGAGAGACGTAGTAGTAACTTGGTGGTGCACTGAGGAGTGCAAGTGCCACTTATCATTGGATACACTTTCATAGGATACATTCATTAGGCGCTTTAATGCATGATACCTGTCAAACCACTAAAGGCAGTGTCGTATAGACAAGTTCCATGATTTACAGTAGCAAGGGCTTATTGTAGCACAGTATGAGGGCAGGTTCACCGAGTTGTCACATTATGCAAAGTATCTCCATGATGAGAAACTTCTGGTTCACAAGTTTATCAGATGTTTGAATCATGGGATAGCAGGGCCTGTGCACATGGAAGACCCCCAGACCTTGAATGAAGATGCCAAGAAGGCATACATTATTGAGGAGATAAAGGGACGAGGACAGAGTTCGTACCCTCAGTTTCATGATCATGGACAGCAGCAACAGCAAAGTTACCATAGACCACCACCACCACCTCAAAGAGGAGGGTTTAGTTTTGCATCTTTACCTCCTAGGCCTCCACAAAAATAACAACAATAGTTTCAGCAGAGGTCTAGGCCATAGCAGAGGCCACATGGGGGCCATAATTGAGGTGGGAAGCAGCAAGGGCCCGCGTAGGGATCAAAGATAGTAGGGACCACCTGTGGGACCTGTGAGATCATAGTAGTCTTACAAGGGTTCACAGGGGTCCACTGGTAAGACTGGACAACACTAGAGTAGTAGGACTTAGACTGGATAGGTACAGGCTAGGGGCCTTTGCTATGTTTATGGTGGAATGAGACATCTAGCTAGAGAGTGCCCATAGGGCTTTATAGTAGGGGGATAGCCTCGTGCAGGAGGATCAGAATAGATAGTTGGAGATGTGGATAGGTCCCACCGTATGTTCGCAGCGGTTGATAACCACCAAGATGATTTTCAAGAATTAGTGATTGAGACCACAGGTATGATTGGGGATGTCCCCATTTCTATTTTATTTGACTCTGGCACTACTGATTCATTCATATCTCCATCGTTAGTAGAGTGTTGCAGGCTGGTGGCCTCTAGGCAGGGCGATAGGTGGGAGGTTGAGTTGGCCACAGGGGCCAAGATGGTCATTGATGCCTTAGTCTACGACTGTGAGATATCTTTGGGGGCCTTTACTACATTATGTGACCTTAGGTTTATGCCTTTACGATCCTATGGTGTGGTTTTAAGCATGGACTCGCTTGCAGCTCATAGAACCAAGCTAGATTGTTGTCGAAAGGCGATTAGCTGCTTAGATGATCATGGTACATCAGTTGAGATAGTGGGCATTTAGAAGCCCACGGTAGTTCGTATGATATCTACTCAATAGCTTAAGTGCTGCATGCGGAAGGGATGCCAGATGTTTGCTATCGTAGTTTTTATAGATCAGAGGATGAGCCTGAGGCATCATTAGATGACCATCCCATCTTGAGAGAGTTTTCTGATGTATTTCCACTAGAGTTAGCAAGGATGCCACCCTATCGAGAGGTAGACTTTCATATTGATCTAGTGCCAGGTGTTGAGCCCGTGTCTCATGCACCCTACAGGATGACCACTCATGAGCTCTCGGAGCTCAAGCTATAGTTAGAGGACTTGCTCGAGAAGGGGCACATCTGACCTAGCGTTTCACCTTGGGGCGCACCAGTCATCTTCGTGAAGAAGAAGGATGGGTCTCTTCATTTGTACATGGATTATAGGTAGCTAAATAAGGTGACAATGAAGAACTATTATCCTCTACCTAGGATTGATGATCTCTTCGACCAAATGTAGGGAGCCAGGGTGTTCTCTAAGATAGACCTGTAGTCTAGTTATCACCAGTTGCGTATCACAGAGGCAGACATCCATAAGACCACCTTCTAGACTCGTTATGGCCACTATGAGTTCATTGTGGTACCCTTCGGCTTGACGAACGCCCCTACAGTGTTCATGAGTCTCATGAACAGTGTGTTCTGTACCTATTTGGATCGGTTCGTGATTATTTTCCTTGATGATATATTCATCTATTCGCGGATGGAGGAGGACCATGAGGAGCACCTATGTTAGGTTTTACAGTGTTTGAGGGAGTAGAATCTTTATGTTAACTTGGCGAAGTGTACATTTTTCAAGACAGAGGTATAGTATTTGGGGCACATCCTATCTAGCGATGGTATCTCCGTAGATCCATCAAAGATCAGGGCTATCAGGGATTGGCTAGCACCCACTAGTGTGACAAAGGTCAGGAGTGTCATGGGATTAGCTGGTTATTACCGTAGATTTGTGGAGGGTTTCTCCAGGATAGCGCACACCATCACTTCACTTCAGTGGAAAAGGAAGAGTTTTACTTGGATTGAGCAGTGCGAGAAGGCCTTTGGGGTCCTCAAGGAGCATCTTACCAGTGCTCCCATTTTAGCAATTCCTAATTTAGTAGAAGATTTTATGGTTTGCACCGATGCATCACTTGAGGGTTTGGGAGCTGTACTTACGTAGGGTGGTAGAGTGATCACGTATGAGTCACGAAAGCTCAAGACCCATGAGCTGAACTACCTGACTCATGATTTAGAGCTCGCAATAGTGGTTCATGCTCTAGTTCATTGGAGACATTTTATATTGGGTTGTCACTTTGAGCTTCATTCAGATAATCATAGCCTTCAGTACATATTCATGCAGCAGAATCTGAACGCCCGTTAACGGCGTTGGATGGAGTTTCTTTGCGAGTACAACTTTGATGTCCACTACATCAAAGGGAAGGAGAACATGGTTGCTGACGCATTGAGTTGGAGGTGCCACGAGATATTGACCTTGACTCTGAGTGTGGACTTGAGGGGACGCATTATTCAACATCTGCCTGAGGATGAGTGGTTTCTTGAGGTGTGGCATGAGATCTAGTCACAGAGGTCCCTCGTGGGCAAGTTTGCAAGATACTCACTTGAGCCAAATGGGCTACTTCATCATCGACAACACATCTATGTACCCCGTGGAGGTGACCTATGTTTAGTAATGTTATCAGAGGCTCATAGAACACCTTATACAACACACTCGGGGCTGAAGAAGATGCATGCCAACCTACGACATCTGTACTATTGGGAGGGTATGAGATGGGATATTGCAGAGTTTGTTGCTCGATGACATGAGTGCCAGAGGGTCAAGGCCAAGCATCAGCATCCAGCGGGTCTTTTATACCCTCATGAGATACCTGAGTGGAAATGGGACACCATTTCCATGGATTTTATTATTGGTCTTCCTATGTCTTCTTGCCACCATGATGCCATCATGGTGATAATTGACAAGTTGACCAATGTGGCACATTTCTCACCTGTACGCATGATGTACAATGCAGCAGCAGTGGCGAGAGTATTGTTGGATGACATAGTGAGATTACATGGGGTACCTCACCACATCATTTCTGACAGGGACTTAGTGTTCACTTCAGCCTTTTGGAGGGATTTGCAGCAAGCATTAGGCACACAGCTCAACTTTATCTCCACATATCACCCTAAGACAGATGGGCAGACAGAGAGGGTGAATCAAGTGTTGGAGGATATGCTCTGTATGTATGTTATGGACCACCAGTCTAGATGGAAGGAGTATCTATATCTGGTGGTGTTTTCCTACAATAATTGGCATCACACCTCGTTGGGTATACCTCTTTATCAGGCCATGTACGGTAGACCTTACAGGACACCATTGAGTTGAGATCAGATAGAGGACAGAGTTGCCATTGGTCTAGAGTGGGTTCAGGTTATGGAGCAGGAGATCACACTGATTAGGTATAGACTTCAGGAGGCACAGGATAGACAAAAGAAGTATGCTGATGCTAAGAGACTAGATTGGAGCTTCTCAGTTGGTGACAGAGTATTTCTGAGAGTGTGGCCACACAAGAGTCCAATCCATTATGGAAAGCGCTCTAAGCTTGCACCATGGTTAGTAGGACCTTTTGAGATCTTGGAGTGGATAGGACCTGTAGCCTACTATCTAGCATTGCCACCTAGCCTATCACACATCCACAATATTTTTCATGTGTCTGTATTACGGCAATATATATAATTTATCTCATATATATGGACTGGAGTGCTCTACATGTAGAGGCGGATGAGTAGTTGGCTTTACAGCCAATTCACATATTGGCTTGTCGAACGCTGGGCCTTCAAGGTTGAAAGATGGACCAGGTTAGGGTCCAGTTGGATTGGTATGATGAGGTCACGACAACTTGGGAGGATGTAGCTAGATTGAGGACACTCTATCCTCACCTTTTTTACGACTTCTAGGAGGAAGTTTAGTCTTCGGGGGGAGGATGTGAGGTCGATTTATTTTACTCCCCTATTTTGATCATTTCACATTATAGTTGGAGACATTTTAGACATTTAGAGACTATTGATTTCTATTATACAGATTTAGACTATATCTCCTAATTTTTGGATTAGCTTTGTTTAGTTGTGCTGATTTGATTAGATCATATTTTGATTCTCTTATGATGTTAGACATGTGAGATACATTTGATGATTATTGATGATGTTAATTATAAGCTCATTATAGGGATTGGTTATTTGATTATGATTCCAAGATATTAGATAGAAAATGCAGTTTTAATTCTTAATTATGATGTGAGTGTTTAATGTTGTGTATGAATTATGCGATGACATGATTATTATATTCTGTTTCTTTGGCTATGATATATCTATGTTGGATTGACCATTTGATCGAGTTCGCAGATGATTTTCTAGGCCACAGAAAATTAGAGGTAGATCTCACACTCATGTGTTTCCTTGTTAAGCCGATCCATTCCCAAGAAGGATAAGGATCATGTTTGATCAAATGATGTTTTCATAAATGCTTGATTTAATTATTTGGCCCAATTCACCCCTTTTATTTGATTTAATTATGTGTTGTAAAACTTGTGGTTTAATTTACACCATTTGGTGTTCTTTTTATTTTGGGCCATTTAATATGATTTTACACCTGCTTATGTAGTTATTTAAGGTTCAAAATTACCCTAGGTGGTACCCCTAGGGTTTAGGGTCCATCTGGACTTACTAAACCCTAGGGTAACTCCCATCTAGTCACTCTAAACTTGGGTTTAGTAAAAGTGAGGAAATTTCAAAATGGCTAAGGGTGGGAGATGAGTCATGCCTTGGAAAAGGCCCATCTCCCTTCCCAAGGCTTGGGGATTCCTCCAACTTGAAGACTTGGGGAGTCTTCAAGACCCCCAAGTGTGTGGAACCTTCCTCCAAGACTCTCAGACATGTGTGAGAGAATCTTGGAGTGAAGGGGCTCTCTTGAGGAGTAAGGTGATGACATGTGTCATCCCTTGTCCTCATGGAGCCATGGGGAGAGATGGCACCTCTCCACTTTTTCTCTCACACATGTGTGAGAGCACAAGTGGAGAGGATGAGGATTTGAATGGATAAGAGGGTGACACTTGTCATCCTCACATTCCTTCTCCCCTACAAGTGGCATGGGATGAGGAAGGAGAAGGTGACATGTGTCACCTTCTCATTCCTCAAGGCTTGGATTGGAGGCCTATTTTATCTCCTCTTGGAGAGGAGTTAGGGGTTCTTTCTTTTTGAAATTTTCCTATCTTTGGAGGTTTTTTGGAAGGAGTTGGAGAAAACTTGGAGGATTGGAGTCTTGGAGAAAGCTTGTGGGCTCTTCTTCAACATGCATCCATTGTTGGGCTCTTAAGGTAAGCCCTATGGCATTAGCCATTCCTTATGCTTGTTTCATTTTGATTGTGTGCTTGAAATTTTGTGTTGGGTGTTATTTTCTTTTGTGTTGGTTTTGGGTGTTGGTAAGAGCCCCTTCGTTTGGAGAAAATACTCAACTTGTATGGGGTGGGAGAGAGTGAACCCCCTCGAGGTCACCTCATGGTGTTGATCTATTTATAGCCTTGAGGGCATTTTATGGAGTTTGGGGTTATTTTGGTTGGCATGAGTGCCATGGTGATTTTGTGCTTCATGGAGATATTATTTTGGCTTGAGGCCTTGTGGTATTGAGATTATTGAGTTTTGGAGTGACCTCTTGAGTTGAGGGGTCCACTCCCCTACCCCTCCAAACTCATTTTATTGAGTTTTGTATTGTACATAAACCTTGGGTGATTTTGTGTTGCTTTGTGAATTTGTTGTGGTGTGAGAAAACCCATGTGAGGGCTACCTCCCAGCTCGGGGGTGACCCACTAGTGGGTCTATGGTAGGGAGGAGGGTGATTATTGTGGCTTGGTTTCCACCTCTTGTGTTTATATTATTGCAAGTTATGTTGGTGTTTTGGACCTTTGGAGAATATTCATTTTAGCATTATTTTCATTTTCATGATGGTTGTTTGAGAGCCATGGCCTTGGAGGCCTTAATGTATCTTGTTGTCAAATTTATACCCTCAATGTTGAAATGGTGAAATGAAATTTATTCTTATGTATGCAATTAATTTCTCCCATTTGTAATGCATTTATTATTAATGCTGATATAAAATCCTCTTGCTGCCCTATAACAAATGTTATTTCTTGTTAGAATAATTTCTCTCTAAAAGCTAGGATGGAAAAGAAATTAGTTAGTTTCAAAATTTATGATTCTTATAAAAAAAAATTATTTATCCCTTAATACTTACTATTTTAAAGAAAAATAATATGACTGGTTATTTTATTTTGCTATAAAAAAAAAGAGATTGAGAGAAAATTAGTTGTTCAAAATAAATAGCATTTGGTCATAATTGTTTGCTATAAAAAAAAGAAAAAAAGAAGCATATATATTTTTATTCTTTGTTGGTCTGCCTAAATTTATATTACTAAGTAACTAATTTTATGCTTTTTGTGTATATATATTATTGTTAAAAATTTATTTAAGTAAAGAATACCCTAGACAATATACATAATGAGCATAAACAAAGAGGAAACAAAAAAAAAATGGAGAAGCAAAATGAGAAGAGAAGAATGAGATAGAAATGAGATAGGGTTAGGGCAAAATGGAAAAGAAAACAATAAAATAATAGTAGAGGGCTTTAGGGCTTTTTGAGGGGATCTTTTATTATTTAATTACTTTTTTTTCATTTTGACTTGTTTTGATATTTGAACATGAGTTTGAATTTCCCCTTTTTTATTCTCATGGGATTTGGTTTAATGAGATCACTTTTTGGACTTAGATTTAAGTGGGGAGATTTCTAATTTCATTTATTTATTTATTTATTTTTCTGTTGTTTAGGGGAGAGTTAAATTTTACTTTACCTATAATGCAATGGGTTGGGCTAGTTTATTAGTGGGGCTATAGTATTATGTTTTGCCTAGGGATAATTAATTATTTAATCGTTCCATTTAATTTATTGAGCTTTTGATGGAGGGCAAGCTTTATAGCATTGATTATTGATTTTAATTTTTACCTTGACTTAATGGAATAAATATAATGGTGGAAATTATATTTATTCATAGACCTTTATTAATTTGGGATTTAATATATAATAAATTTATTTAATTTGATTTTCAATTAATTGGGTGGTTAATCTTTATAATGTTATTTAGGTGAATTTTATTTTAATCCTTTTATTTAATTTTCTCTTAAACATTTTTTAGGGAGACTCTTTTAAAATAATTATTTCAAACATTAAAAATGCGTTATGCTGCCGAAAGTTTTTGAGACTTAGGGCAGTTAATTTAAATGAGATCCCTTGACATTAGTTAACATTTATTTTGCCTTGTAGTTACTAGTTTTAATAATGGCATTTTTTAATCTATTTTGTGCTCTAGACTTAGGGTTAGATTTTGACTCCTGTTGGGATCATGTCACTCACTTAGGAAACTTAGGGTTCAGGTCCATTTGATCCTAACCCTAGTAGCGACGCTCCTTGCGTTGCATAACCCCCTAGTCGGCTATCATCACACAGGGGATTAAGTATGTAAATGTTCTTCCCCGAGATTGATTGACATGTTTACGCCTTATATGTATTGCCACCGAACACACTGACACATGCGAGGGGGTTTCTAGGGACATGTGGAAAGGTTTTTGATAATTCATGTCATGACCACATGACAAATGTGGACATGACACATATGATGCGTGTCATGACCACATGGGAAATGTGGGCATGATAGATTCATAGAATGTTAAATCATCTTGGAAGTAAGTTTCCTCTAATTCATCTAATTTGCCCATCTTGACGGTAAAAAGTTGGCATCCCTTTCTCTATGCCCTTTTGATTTGCAGAGCAAAGATTTGTCTTAGTTCAACTCCCCTAGGTTTCCCTTGTAGAAAAACCTTGTTTCCTATAACATCTAGACACTCTACTATTTTGGCATAACAATCCACTTTGGCTTGATGTCTCCATAACCATTTTATTCCTAGGATAACATCATATGAGCCTAGTGGGGCTACATAAAAGTTTACTTCTGTCGAGAAACTCAGAAGTTCAATTCTAGCCTCAAACATGCATTGCTCTACCTAACTCTTGGTGTGATTTGCATATTTTATAGGCCAAGTATTTTCTAGAAAACCTGCGTTTCTAGGTATTTTATTTACTACCTTAGGGGTAACAAAACATTCGGTAACACTAGTATCAATCAAAATTGAAATTGGAAGTCCAAATAAAGTACATGTTGTTTCTATGGGAGTTACTTGGTACTCAGCTTGCCTGTTGTCCAAAGCTGCATGAATGCGTTACTGAGATGCCGCTTGTTGTGAAGGTAGAGGATTTCCTCTTAGTTGATCTCCTTGTGTCTTATTAGGACACTGATTGGTGTAATGATATCTGCCACATGTGAACCACCCTCCAACTGGCCCTTGCCTCTCTTGAGGCTTCCTAGAATTGTCTATGTTCTTCTTGGAGTAATTGTTGCCCCTTTTCTCCCCTTTGGACTTAGTTTGCTTATGCTTGTTCCCTTTATCATGTCTCTCTAAATGATCCTATTTCTTCCCCTTCTTCTTAGAGGGTTGTGAGGATTGAGACCAATTATACCCTTTTTGGTTCCTTTCCCTATAAGCTGACATGGCTTTCAATTTCTGTTAATATTTGATGGCCTTTTCATACACCTGGTCCATCATAGTAGGACCATGAACATTAACCTCGCCCCCAATCTGAGCATTTAATCCCATAATAAACTATTGAATATGAAATTTCTCATCCTATTGGTACCATGATACATATTTTAACAATCAGGTGAATTTTTCCCAATATTCATTTACAAACATGTCAGCTTGCTTCAAGTTTTGAAAATCAATAAGTTTCTAGTCATAGAATAGTTGTGGCAACCATCTTTGCCTAAACTATTCCATGAATTTGTCCCAAGTAAGGCTCATAGACCTCAAGCCCAGTTCCATCTTTTTGTTCATCCACCATGTGGCCACTTCACTAACTAACTAGAAAGCTCCACAGACTACTTTTATCACCTCATTATAGTTCCTGATTTCAAAATATTTTTCTATTTCTGTTAGCCATACCTCCATGGCATCTCTACTTATGGATCCATCAAATTTAGGAGGCATGACCTTTTTCATGTCCCAAGATAATTCCATAACCATATGGCTCCTCTTGTCCTCCTCTTGTCTATCCTCAGAGTGATTCTCTCCATGCTCACTATGGTGCATGTCATTATGATGTACCTCGTCATCACTCCCATCATGATTATTCTGATTGGGATCTCGCTGAACCCTTACCTCATGTTTGAGAGTTCCTATTCTTTCTCTTGTCTCTTCAAGCAAGGTAAGTATCCAGTCAAGTTTAGCCCTTAAGTGCTTAGAAGGTTGCCCTTCCTCATGGGTATCTCCCATTCTAGTTCTTATATGAACCTTTGATGCAATCTACTTATTCCCGAAGTTTGCAGAGGAGTCACAAATTAGTTTCCATGTTATTTAGGTCATTCCTAATACAAATCTATTTCCATTCATGTAATCTTTAACAAGAAAGGAAAGATTGTTAAAATTTTGTAATTGTATTATTGGATTACATATAAACCATCAAAATTTAAAAAAAAAACAATTACACCTTGCTACTAAAAGTCCTTTACAAACTGGGATAAATTCCCATGTTCATTTCTCAACCTTGAGATTTTTCATTTCAGTTTTAGTAGGTGAGGGTACATGCAAGTACTCCTTCACAACCTCCTTAGATACAACATAATCCTTAGGATCATTTTCACAATTGGTGCTTTTGGTGCAGAGGGTTCTTCTAATGCTTTAATAGAGTTAGGGGTAGCCATCCTTTCTGCTTTCCTAAACTCCTACTTGATGTATTCCACGGTATTAGCAAAGGTTTCCTTATCAATTAACCATGCTCCTACTAGGTAGCCAGTTTGTTCAAGTTTCTCCATCCTCGAGCCTTGTGCCTTCAAGATTCTTTGTTGATGTAGGTAACATCCATGTTTTGTTATCTTCTTTTGAGGTGTTGTAATTTTTCCCATTCTGGCATAGAACATCTAAACATTAGCATACTTAATATTCGATAAACATAATCATCAAGTAGTGAGCTCATAGGTCCATGTATTAAACCTGGTTGCTCTGATACCATATGTAACATCCTCAATCTATAATTCACTAATTTAACATAACATTTAACTTAATCATGATATAAATTAACCACCTGATTAAGCAATTTAAGTTAAACAATAATGCTTCCATAATAATTCATCAATTAAGCATGGAATTCAATCAGGATATATTGAAGCTTATAATTTCAATTTTCAAATACACATTCTTAGTGAATAACTTTCACTATCCATGTACAAAATATGCTCTAGGCATTAAACATATTGAGGTATACATTACAATTGACCATCAAGTCATAAATCAAATATCATTGCATCTAGAACATATGACATCAATATCCATAAGTCTCAACTTGTCTCATGCTTGGGAAGGAGAGCATCATCCAGGTGCTTTTTCACTAACCACAGACTAGCGGTCCCCCACACACCTTCCTACCTGGAAGTGGCCCGCCTATTCATAGAAGGGATAGATATTAGGAACTAATATGTTCACCATCTAAGTATCCGGTGTTGTGTCCTTCATAATGTCTCACGGTCACACAACTATAGATTCCCTCTAACTATGTATGATGCTTCTGGAGACCATTATGCCATCTAGAGCACTGTGGACCGATAATGCATGCAGAGACAGATGCATTACTTTGGATAAAGTTTTACATACATATACATTACATCATGAACGTTGTCGTATCTCCACCACCTAACTCAACTTATAAGCTATCATGTCCTACAGTATGTTTAGATTGACCTTTCACTCTAGGTCTGAATAAGTGGGATCCATTCGATACATAGTCCATTTTAGGATGATCGAGTCCCCTATTGGGTTTGTTTTCAACCAACTAGTTTACCTGTTTTAATGAGGAACTAGTGACTCCTCACCACCAGATTCCATTTTTAATCATTACAAAATTTGAACCACGTTCACCATTCCATGTCCATCATGGTTCACAACATCTAAATAATAATTTATCCTGTAAGATAGAATCATATACATACTATCATGGGCATTCCTTGCCTTTGTTAAATAGCATGTTTTACTTTGAGTGATAACTTACATTACCCTTAAAATGTTAGGCAAAGACACTAATCTTACTAAATAAAAGAAAAGGGTAGTTATCATAAGAAACAACCACATACAATAATTATGGTTTCAATTATATCAATTTCTCAACCGAAGGAACCAAGAATAGTCATGGATATTTTAAACACCAATATTAATCCCCATTTGGCCTTTATATACAAGAAGCCATCATTTAGTTGAGTGTTATAAGCATTATTTTTCATAAGTTTGTTTCAGCCATCTACAAAGACATCATTAATTCGATGTATACATGCAGAAAGTAAAACAAGGTCTCAACCGTGATGGCCTTGAGCCCCATATTAGTGTAAGTCTCAAGTGTTTAATACGGCCTTCATGGCCACAATTATAATATTACTAGGTGCATATAACTATATGGCTCAGCTTTAATAGTCGTAGACTATAAGCACAATTATGAATGCATGATAATACTATGCTTGGCCATCCCGGCCTCAAGTGGTATCATAATACAAGAGAATCATGAAATGACACTTGGCCTCCATGGTCATAAGAAAAAAGAACTACAAAGATTAAAGTTTAATGCCATTCAGCCTCTTGGGCCGCAAGCATAAAGAATAATAAAGATTATGGTTTTAAAGTCTCTCAGCCTCCACGGCTTCGAGAAGTGGTAAAGACTTCCATAAAAATTCTAAAACAATGACATTCACCCTGTAAGGCCACTATCTACAATAAAGATTACATTGCATGAGCACTTAGCCTTCATGGTCTTGAGCAATGTCTCAAGATGATATGATAATAAAGTTTTGGCTTGACCATAGGCCTTGAGCGCAATACAATAAAGATTGGGCTCAGCCATAGGCCTAGAGAGAAATACATTCAAAAGAATGTAAAGCTAGTGTGGCTCAGCCTTGGCCACAAGCACACATAGTCAAAAGAAAATAAAGCTAGTATGGCTCGGTCTCTAGTCACGAGTACACAACACAATTGAAAGAGAGTATAGAAAATATGGCTTGGCCCTTGGCCTTGAGCCTCACAACAAAAATGAATTCAAAGATTAGTTGGGTCGTAAGGCCTCAGCTACTCAAACATATAACGATGATGAAAATTCCACAGCGGTAGATAATACAGAAATACACTCATTACCTGAGTGGAGTTCTTGCTACCAAAGAATACATAGTTCAACCTGTCCTTCCAGAAATTACAG
This sequence comes from Cunninghamia lanceolata, assembly GCA_027924645.1. Lineage (NCBI taxonomy): Eukaryota > Viridiplantae > Streptophyta > Pinopsida > Cupressales > Cupressaceae > Cunninghamia > Cunninghamia lanceolata. The sequence goes on from BSBN01000070.1 coordinate 2,467,884, forward strand.
AGCAGAGCTCTCTTTCCTTTATGCCAAATCCCCCCAAAAAAGTTTTTCCTTAAACTCTTCCCCCAACAAAAAAAACATAGTCTCCCTCGAAGACTCCAAGGTTATGGCCTTATCCAATATGCATGCCTAAAAACATGGAGAACTACCAAGGTGGTGAGAGTGGCTTCTCCATTCGACCAACCACCTCAAGAAGGTCCATGGGAGCAAGACACATGTCAAGCTATGGTGAGCTCAAAGCTCCCATAAAATAATACCATCAACAACAAGATAATAGTTTAGCATAGTAACATGGCTTGATATGAAATATCAACTTTATAATATTATTATGCACAACCATAGGATGCTGTGAATACTTATATTATCCAAAATTGTTGTTATTCAACGACACCTCCTTCATGGAGATAGATTTATCGAGTGATTTAGGGATCAAGGACCGCTCTCCCTTCTTTGCTAAGGACAAAGAACAAGACTAACTCTTGACTTGATTTGACGTTCCAAAAATGTCATTAGTCAAGTCAAAGCAACATTGTCGAAATGACTAAATGGACACATCACCTAACGAGAAAAACAACTTATCAAGTCAAGAGAAACTTACACAAACTTGCAAGGCTTGAAAGTTCATAAAGTCTAACACTAAGATGGCTAGCAATCTTCCTATTGTCCAACATCTATTCCTTTCTCCTGGATGATACTCTCCTTCCATCTCCGGAAGATGATCACTTTCCTTGTCCAACTCACAACCAAAAAAATCATGATCAGTGCATCATAATATGATCAATAAATCATAATAATTAAATAATCATTTAAATCTAGAATCTCTTAACTAACTAAGATTCATAAGAAGCAGTGATTAATCTAACATTTCCATAATGTCATAATCCAACTACTAATTAATCCTCCTAATTACCATGTAAAAATAAGATTAAGCTAATCACGGGTTAGGGATGTAACATAATTGAATGGACCTATCTAGTAAATAATCAATCATAATTCCAAATCACAAAACCTAGGAGTAAATCCAACCCCCACATATGCTGAAAAGGTCATTGTGGTACCACAGAAATGGTTAAGAGTGCATACAAGAAGTTGTGTAGTACCACACACGTCATTAAGGTCTCATGGAGGACATCGGCAAGTAGAAAATATGTTAGCCCAATACTATATAACCAAAAGATCCAACAACAAAAGGAATAGTGTGGTATTTACAACAGACTAGAATGGTATGAGACATGTGTTAGGGACATGTCCTTATACCATACAAAACTATATATTAAAGGAGGAATACAACATATGTAATAAGTAGGAATTGTTGGAGTACAATACACTGAGAGGGGGGGTGAATCAGTGGTATACTAATTTTAACAGGACCTTAAGACCTTGAAATAATATTTCAAAACTTTGAAACAAAGGCAACTTCTATTGAATTGAGATGAGGCATCATATTAACTATGAATATCATGACAGCTTTGGTTAAGTTAAGATAGGTATCATGACAAATAAAACTAAAAGATCAATGTCAAGAATACATCAACACAATATTATGAAACAATCTAAGATAAGTATTGACTCATGAACATCAGACTTAAGAGTAAGGGTGTTCACATATTAGACACACAAGCATATAGATATTAACTCATAAAGTTTGATTGACCATAATGAGGATGAGAAGAGAACATCATCATTTCAGACAATGATATATGATGAATATGTGTTCATGCAAACCAAATTAACTTAGGATAACTTTAAAACTGAATGACACATGATAAGCAAATGAACATGAGGATCAAACACATCAGTGATAATAAAAACCCATAACACAAATATTGTCTTGAATAGAAAACCCTCATGGGGAATAAAAACCACTTGAAATGACTCACTGGCTTAATCAAAATGTGCTTCACTAGAAAATATAGATGCCTCACTGGTTGTTTGTGCCTCACTAGCTATTTGTGCCTCATCGATTGTTTGTACCTCATTGGTTGTTTGTGCTTCACTAGCTATTTGTGCCTCATCGACTGTTTGTACCTCACTGGTTGTTTGTGCCTCACTAGCATATTTCAATCAAATATAATGAATAATATGAGTCAATACAAAGGGTTACTCTATTCCTCTACATTCCAATCCTTAACTGTCTCATTATTTAAGACTCAAACATCAATACAACAACTCATTTACACTCTCCTATAACCTTACAATAGCATCACTACAATAGCTCATTAAAACTCTGGTATAACCTTAATGATTATGCAATAAACACAGATCATCAACCTCTTATTAGATGTTTTTAAAAAAACCTTTTTTATACAATATTACAAAGTCTTCTTTCTCTCATTAAACTGTTTGTGAATGTAATTGATCTTCTTCAACTGTCAGAGACAATTTTTAACTCTAGTAGAATCTAACAAAGGAATGTGGTCAAGTAGACCCATATAGAACTTGTTACAAATTCTTCAAATCTTTTACAATAATGAATCTTTAACCACAGTTTGAATCTTTAGTCACATTGATAACAAATAATCTTCAAACTGTCTATTATAACCACTACACCAAACTTTCTTTTCGATAGTAGTCAACAATAGCTAGTTTATATAATTTTCCAAATTGTTTAAATGCCTTTTTCAAACTAAAGAAATAATCAAAACTACCTTCAAGCATTCGAGCAGGAAACCCTAGTGATAAATCATAAGAGTAAATTCTTCAAACCCTCACCATGGGTTTAACACAAGTCATCTCAAACTCTTCTGTCTACAACCAAGTATAAAGAAGTTACATAACAGACCATCCATGTCTATTAACTATTTTTCAATGAACAAAACTGCTTTAACAACAAATACTTTCAATGCATATTCTAGATAGGGTTCAAGACTAGTATAAACCCTCATAAGCAAAGCAACAAAAATATTTCTTTTTCAGCCTTTTTAAAAATAGAGAATAACAATTTTATTTGACCAATCCCATATGAGAAGACAAAGAAAGATGTCACCTATTTTGATATGCCATAACTATCAAGAAGACTGTGCATAACTGTCACCTTTGACTCTCGAGCATCCCCATCATCATAACTAGTTTCACCTTTGACTGAGCATTGTCATTTCACAAAGGATCTCCATCATGATAACCAAAAACTTCAGCATTTTGCATAAGGATTAAACCCTAAGTTGAGAGATACATGATATACATCAAAGTTGCATAATGTAAAATGAAACCTCATCAAGCCTTTTTTCCATATTATTCCTTTTACTACCTATCTCGATAAGCCCTAAAAGGCCCAGTGACTTAGAAGTTAAACCATCAACTTTTACCTTCTTTGAAGACCATGAACCTGCCCAACAGGTTAAATGACTTTAAGTGCCTGATGAATGTTGTATTCAAACCAAATTTTTTCAAATGATTTTCAACTAAATGCCTTTTTAACAAATAATAATATACACTATGATGCCCCTCAAGTGAATTAAATTAGTTTAAAACTGATATGGTAGGCTTTAGGCTATTATAACCTTGCATTGTGCATAAATGAAACATCATAGCACTAAAAGACCTTGAGACCAAATTGTCTCATGATGCAAATGAAATCATAACACCAATTGATACATGAGAGATCACTTGTAACACCAAACAAGGATACCAAAAATGAAACCATCACTGTAATATCAAAAGATGAAACCAATGATATTATAATCAACAAGCACCTGTAGAGCATAACACTCACTGTAACCAATATATCTGAAGTGCATGCCTCAGCCAAACAAGGAGACCATATATACAAATAAGGATTCCATATACCATATGCATCATGGTATCATACCATTACCATTACCATATAGAACCAATAACCTCTGTCCTGTAGAGTATAGTAAGTACCACAACCAACATGTTTGATGTCTCTTCAAGACAGAACCCCATCAATACCAAGTGAACAACATTGTGAGAATTATCAAGAATAAGAGCACTTGCATCAAATGCTAAACATCATGAATACCAATACCAATGCCAGCTACCATATGATCCAACTAGCAAACCTGAGAGTTTGTGTATTTGTCATCAAGGACAACAACTGAGAGAGCAACAAACTCCCCCTTTTTCCTTGATGAAAAAACACAACTCTCTCTCCCCCTTTTTGCATCAAAGATAAAGGGAGGAATAATTGTGCAATTGCCTCAAAGATGGATCAGAAACCATAAGCCAGTATGCTGCAGAAAATATAAGTAAAACAGAAAAATGTAAATCATACCATGACTGTCCAACAAAGCAAGAAACATCCAGAATGGCCTAAAATATAACTGCACTATCATTACTATATAAATGAGCATGCATCAAAACAAGGACAACAAGTGAAGATGCCAAACATGAGAGATATGAGGGTTGTCATCTGAATAGAGTAGAACACCACTATCACAGCATATATCAATGATCAAGTATCATTAAAGTGGCAAGTAAACTTCTAAACATACCACTATACCAATGTAATGCCAACTTCCAATATATAACCATGCTACAGTAACACGAGGAAAGATGAATGTTGATAATCACTTATCACATTAATGTACCAACTGACATAACAAGAATGAAGAATATGCAAAGAAGCTCCCCTGAGAATAATAGCACATTAAGTTTGCATTAATGCCAACACATCTTCACAATAGTCACTTTACTTTAAGAATCTTTAGAATAATGTGTTGTAAGTAAAGCAAGATCTTTATCATTCGTTGCCTATTGCAATCACCATACTGCTGTCCAAAGAACTCTTTCAATGTTGTACCATGAAATATCAAGTACTAAAAAATAATGTTAGAGGAAAAATCATTGTGAACATGAACCACTACACAATCAAATGGTACTATGAAAGACTTCATATCTTGATGAAAGACCTGTGCATCACAACTTGTCAAAATGCTGAGCATAATATCACATTATGAGCAAAACATGATTCATCATTCAATGTCCATTGTCACAAAAAATTAATGCAAAAATTGTATTATGTCTTCAAATAATATTGTGATTAATCAAGGCAAGAGAACATTAAATCTGATTAGACTGTATGGATTAGAAAGAAGGCATCACAAAACATTGTTCAACTATATCAAATGCATGTCAATTGTCCATAGAATCAAAATATACTGTATAACAAGAATCAAACCAGAATCCACTGAAAACCACATCACTATTTTAGGATATCCTACCACTGTTGACACTGTTGAAGGCACACCAAGATCATTGTATCACAACATTACCAAGATCACTGTTACACCAAAAAGTTAGACAATAAGATCTACTATCCATTCAGTTAGATAGTCTGCTAGCAATAACATGCCATCCAAGTCAACCAAATTCTTCCCAACCAAATGCTGCCATGTCACACCAAGTCAAACATGATCATAAAAGCATAAGACTACTCTGAGATGAGAAAGAAAAATAATACAAACCCTCCTTCAAGGAATCAACTTCATATCAAGGACTGCACTGAGATCAAGCAAATGCAAAACATTGTATGTTTACTACTAACTTAATACTATCTCACTACTCAAGATATCAGTAGAACACCAAATATAGTCACTACCATTTTAACTATATATTGCTCAAAGGTCTCAAGAAGAACATATTGAAATCATTTCCAAAGGAAAAATCATATAACTTGACCAAGTGTTTTATAAGTCACTGCCATCAAACAAACACATTAGTCTCAAGACAACCTGTATGGATGATTGTTTAAGGGGTTTGAGAGATACATTATAGATCAACTCCCCCTTAATTCATTGTATTCTTTATGCACTCATGGATATCTCTTGTATAGTATGCACAAGATTAGGACTTCCTTCTTCTTTTATTTGTTTTCTTCTCCAAACTAGTATAGAATATTTGTTTTCCTTGCGCAAGGCATTCACTTTCTTTTGCTTAAGCATATAGCCTCTAGTTGGTTTTATCCTTCCTTTACACCATTGTGCTTTTTTCTTCTAGGTAATTTGAGAGTCATACCTTGCATGCATCCAACAGCTTCTTACAAAATGGCCAATGTTATTGCAGTTATAACAAACATTATTGTAGTTTTGATTTGACCAGCCATAAAAACTTTTCTCTTTATTCTACCCAAAACCATTTATTTTACAATCTTTGGCCCTATGACAATAAACATGACATGCATAGAAATAACCGTGGAATTGTGAATAATTATACCTGATAGGTGGAAATCTTGAAGATTTGTTATCAGCAATGTTAACCTTAGCTTTCTTCTTGGATTCAACCTCAGGTGCATTAGAATGAAATGTCAGGTCTATTTCTTCCTAGGAGCATCTCATGTCTTGGAACATTCTCCTTTCTCATAGCCTAAGCCAGTAGTGTCCCTATAATACCTTTTCTTGCTCAACATGTCATTCAGGTAGTCAGTACTCTTTTCAAATTGAATATTCTTTTGTAATTTTGAAGATGCTTCTTCCAAATTCTTTCTCAAAGAGACTATTTATTTCTCTAATTTCAGACATGCTATTCTTTTTACTTCAAGATCAGACTTAGTCATATCTATTATTCTTTTGGCTTCTACAACTTCAATTTTTAGACTGATAATCTATTTGTCAGACTCATCAACTTGACTTCTTAAATCTACAATCAACTTTCTTGCCTCTTCAAATTCAACTAAAACTTTTGTAAGATCAGAGAGTACCTTAGTCTTGGAATCATTCTCTTGTTGAAGTTGAACATTTAATTCCTAGTTCTCTTTTTCAAGATACTTGTTCATTTCTAGAGAACATAAAAGTTCTCCTTCAATATCAACTTCACAGTCATTTTCATCGAACTCCTATCCATCTTCATCTACAAAGAAATCTCCTTCTACATCATCAATCTCAACAATAAAGTCATTGTCTTTATCATACTTTGTGTCAACCTTCAAAGGTGACTTAGGCAATAGCTCATCACTGGGCTTGACTTTTTTATTTGTTTGACAGCTTTTCTTCCTTTATTTCTTCTACATTTTCCCATGCTACTCCACTATCAGGACCTACCCAAGCCAATTAGACTTCTATAGGAAACCTATGCTCTGATACCACTTGTTGGAGTACAATACCACTGAAAGGGGGGGTGAATCAGTGGTATACTAATTTTAACAAGACCTTGAGACCTTGAAATAATCTTTCAAAACTTTGAAACAAAGGCAACTTCTATTGAATGGAGATGAGGCATCATATTAACTATGAACATCATGACAACTTTGGTTAAGTTAAGATAGGTATCATGACAACTAAAACTGACAGATCAATTTCAAGAATACATCAACACAATATTATGAAACAATCTAAGATAAGTATTGACTCATGGACATCAGACTTAAGAGTAAGGGTGTTCACATATTAGACACACAAGCATATAGATATTAACTTGTGAATTTTGATTGACCATAATGAGGATGAGTAGAGAACATTATTTCAGACAATGATATATGATGAATATGTGTTCATGCAGATTAAATTAACTTAGGATAACTTTAAAACTGAATGACACATGATAAGAAAATGAACATGAAGATCAAACACATCAGTGATAATAAAAACCCATAACACAAATATTGTCCTGAGTGGAAAAATCTCATGGGGAATAAAAACCACTCAAAATGCCTCATCAATTTAATCAAAATGCGATTCACTAGCAAATATAGATGCATCATTGGCTGTTTGTGCCTCACTAGCTATTTGTACCTCATTGGCTATTTGTGCCTCACTGGTTGTTTGTGCTTCACTGGTTGTTTGTGCCTCACTGGCTGTTTGTGCCTCACTGGCATATTTCAATCAAATACAATGAATAATATGAGTCAATACAGAGGGTTATTTTGTTCCTCTACATTCCAATCCTTAACTGTCTCATTATTTGAGACTCAAGCATCAATACAATAGCTCATTTACACTCTAGTATAACCTTACAATAGCATCATTACAACAACTCATTAACACTCTGGTACAACCTTAATGATTGTGCAATAAACATAGATTATCAACCTCTTATTAGATGTTTTTAAAAAACCCTTTTTTATACAATATTACAAAGTCTTCTTTCTCTCATTAAATAGTTTGTGAATGTAACGGATCTTCTTCAACTGTCTGAGACAATTTTTAACTGGAGTAGAATCTAACAAAGGAATGTGGTCAAGTAGACCCATATAGAACTTGTTACAAAGTCTTTAAATCTTTTACAATAATGAATCTTTAACCACTGTTTGAAACTCTTTAACCATAGTTTGAATCTTTAGTCACATTGATAACAAATAATCTTCAAACTATCTATTATAACTATTACACCAAACTTTCTTTTCGACAGTAGTCAACAATATCTAGTTTATATAATTTTCCAAACTATTTAAATGCCTTTTTCAAAATGAAGAAATAATCAAAACTACCTTCAAGCATTCGAGGAGGAAACCCTAGTGATAAATCATAAGAGTAAATTCTTCAAACCCTAACCATGGGTTTAACACAAGTCATCTCAAACTCTTCTATTCACAACCAAGTATAAATAAGTTACATAACAGACCATCCATGTCCATTAACTATTTTTCAATGAACAAAACTGCTTTAACAACAAATACTTTTCAGTGCATATTCCAGATAGGGTTCAAGACTAGTATAGACCCTCATAAGAAAAGCAACAAAAATATTTCTTTTTCAGCATTTTCAAAAATAGAGAATAACAATTTTATTTGACCAATCCCATATGAGAAGATAAAGAAAGATGTCACCTATTTTGATATGCCATAACTATTGAGAAGACTATGCATAACTATCACCTTTGACTCTTGACCATCCCCATCATCATAACCAGTTTCACCTTTGACCAAGCATTGTCATTTCACACAGGATCTCCATCATGATAACCAGAAAGTTCAGTATTTTGCATAACAATTAAACCCTAAGTTGAGAGATACATGATATACATCAAAGTTGCATAATGCAAAATGAAACCTCATCAAGCCTTTTTTCCATATTATTCCTTTTACTGCCTATCCCAGTAAGCCCTAAAAGGGCTAGTGACTTAGAAGTCAAACCATCAACTTTTACCTTCTTTAAAGACCATAAACCTGCCCAATAGGTTAAATGACTTTAAGTGCCCGATGAATGTTTTATGCAAACCAAAGTTTTTCAAATGATTTTCAACTAAATGCCTTTTTAACAAATAATAATATACACTATGATGCCCCTCAAGTGAGTTAAATCACTTTAAAAATGATATGGTAGGCTTTAGGCTATTATAACCTTGCATTGTGCATAAATGAAAATCATAGCACTAAAAGACCTTGAGACCAAATTGTCTCATGATGCAAATGAAATCATAACACAATTGATACGTGAGAGCTCACTTGTAACACCAAACAAGGATACTAAAAATGAAACCATCACTATAATGTCAAAAGATGAAACCAATGATATTATAATCAACAAGCACCTATAGAGCATAACACTCACTGTAACCAATATATCTGAAGTGCATGCCTTAGCCAAACAAGGAGATGATATATACAAACAAGGATTCCATATACCATATGCATCATAGTATCATACCATTACCATCACCATATAGAACCAATAACCTATGTCCTGTAGAGCATAGTAAGTACCACAACCAACATGTACAACCAACATGTACAACCAACATGTTTGATGTCTCTTCAGGACAGAACCCCATCAATACCAAGTGAACAACATTATGAGAATTATTAAGAACAAGAGCACTTGCATCAAATGCTAAACATCATGAATACCAATACCAATGCCAACTGCCATATGATTCAATTGTCATGTGCCATGCCACAAACCAAAGAGTTTGTGTATTTGTCATCAAGGACAACAACTGAGAGGGCAACAGGAATATGAGAGCACAATATTTCAAGGGTGGAATTCACAGAGTATGAGGCTACAAGTAGAACACAAATGTATTCTAATAAAACCTCAACATTTTTCTTCACCATTTAATTTTAAAGTCCTATTTTCATCCGTGACTATGAAACTCTTTGTTGCATGCTTATAATCTTTGTTCTATTTTAATTTGTCATCAATTTTATACTCATGATTCTAAAATTTTGTGTTTGTTTTGAATTGCTCTATGTATTTTTAATGGTAAATATGTTCAAGTGTCTATTGAATTGTTTAGAATTTAAGTTCCTTAATTTTGTATTTTATAGTTTTCCACTAAAGTTTTACCTTTTGCTAAATTCTAAATATTACTTGCATTTCTTATAACTTGAATTAAAATTGACCTTCAGTGCAAGGGTATTTTCAAAGCGTAAGGTGAAAATAACCATAGTTTGAGTTAATTTAATCACTTTATTTCAATTATTTTACATCACAAATAAGGCCTTCCAAACTTTGAATAATTAGTGAAGCATGAGAGGATTCCATTTTGTGAAGTTACATCGTTGTATTATTGGAAATTGTAAAATATTAAAATGCCATTCTATCTAAAAATTATAAAATATTTGGCCATTCTATCTCCCAACCACATTGTAGATGTTTGAGTAGAGGACATATGCCAAATAGTATTGTGGATCCACCTCAAGAGCACACTTTATAGTTGTAATTCAAACTACAAATCTTAAATGGGATTGAACCCTCATTCAGAGTGGATCTTTAGATGTACATAAGTTTTGATATGGTTATAGTACCATAATTTGTTGATACAATTAGCCAATTCACCAAATATTAAAGCATGTGTTATATGGATGTTTAAATATTAGCTCTTAGATATTTATATAAAACACATGCTAAAAATAAGTACTCTATTAGATCCCTCTCACCAAAGTTCTTGATGCTAATTTTCGTCTAGCACATGATGATCTATGTTAAAACAAAAAATTAAGCATTGTCAAAATTGAGTCTTATTTATTAAAATTAAATAGAAGTGCTAAAATTAACCATTATGCAACCACCAGCTAGAAAATAACAAAAAAGTTTAAGATTGACAAATTCCACTCACATTTACATAAAAGGACAAATTACTTCCACCTAAGGAAGCAACTAGTTTTGCTATGTGTATCTTGTTATATTTGGATTCACATTTAATAAATGTGGTATAATTTAATTGAACTTTTGAAAAGATAAATGGTCACGTTATATTTTTATGTGTAATAAAGTTCACTTCTAAATTTGAATCAAAACATGAAAAAAAATTGAAATAGACAATTAAATTTAGTTTTCAATATTTATTTTACTTCATAGTAGAGATGGAGGTACTATAATATCATATTTAAATTGGTACTTTCTACCAATAAGAACAAAACAAAAATAATAAAAAAGTACATATACATCCACTACACAACCTTCATAGAGAATGGGATTGGAGGGAATCTTTTAGGGAAAGGGGAAGGGAAAGGGGAAGGGGAAGGCATATAAAAATACTTTATTAAAAGATCTTTTCTCGAACAGTTTGATCAAGAATGACAATAATGTCATCCATGACTTTAAAACATCTTGTTCTACATTTTTTGTTGAAGCATAATACTCCAATAACAATTGAAAACCCAATTCCAATGCTCAGTCCAATTCCCACTCCCCACCATACATGTTCCTCCCACTCTTCTCCACTTACATCTTCACCATAAGTGTTGTTTGAAGAAGGAGAAGAGGAACAATTTATGTTTATTTGAATTCCACAAAGATCTCCATTGCTTGAAAATGATCTTTCATCAAATGTTAACAATTGACCTCCTTGTGGTATCCTACCTGAAAAATTATTAGAAGATATGTTCAAGTAACTCAAAAATGTGAGAGATTGTAGTTCTGCAGGAATATTTCCAATAAGATCATTCCTTGAAAGATCAAGTGACTCCAACTGCACAAGATTTCCAAAAGAAGAAGGAATTTTTCCACTGAGATGATCCCTTGACAAATTGAGAATCCTTAGACCAATGAGAAGTCCAATTTCTGGAGGAATATTTCCTAAGAAGTTGTTATTTGAGAGATCAAGACAACGAACCAATGCCAAAGATCTCACATACTCTAGAAATTGCCCTTTGTTGTTTATTTCCATTTTATCTAAATGAGGCACCAAGCTTGAATTTGAGTATTGAAGGACATCTGCACTTTGTGTTTGATTTACCATTGCTCTCAAGTTTTTTAAGCTACTTGGAATAGCTCCAGACAAATTGTTATTTGATAAAATCAAGACTTGAAGATTTTGTAATTTTGTTAACTGCAATGGTATTCCACCTTCGAATTTATTAGATCTCAATACCAAAATTCGAAGACCAAATAACTTTCCTATCCAATTTGGGATGGTTCCTTGCATGTTATTATATCCCAAATCTAGAATCTCCAAAGAAGTGCAATTTTTAATTGATGATGGAATTGGCCCTTGTAGTCTGTTACCTCCCAATTTTAGTGTTTGAAGACAAACCATGCTGCTAATCTCACCTTCCAAATTATTGTTTTCTAGATTTAACACCTTTAATGTTGATGAGCAATTCCCAAAACTTGCAAAAATATTCCCTGTAAGCTTGTTATTTGACACATCTAGAACCTTCAAGTTATGCCCTTCACAAATAGAATGTGGAAAGGTGCCACTAATATTGTTATTTGCAAGTGACAAACAAATGAGTTGACTCTGGCTATATTTGTCAATGTTTTCTGGAATGATGCCATCAAATTGATTCTCAGACATGTCCAAGAATTCCACATTAGGATGAGGTTCAACAATATTCCCTTGTAACTTATTTTTATGTAAGTCAACATATTGAGCACTAAACTTACTGAACTTAGATGACAAAGGCCTTCCTCCAAATTGATTACATGAGAGATTGAGTGTGTCGAAGGGTGTATGGTCCCACAACCAATCTGGAATATTTCCACTCAAAAAATTGTTAGACAAGTCCAGGTCATTTATGGTGTATTGAGTGGAGATGAAAGCTGGGAAATCACCATCCATATTACAAGAACTCAAGGACAAATCTTGAAGCTAGAATTTAGGGATCCATGAACCTTCAACTTTTACTTTCAAAAAATTGTTAGAAAGGCGCAAGTAAGTAAGCTTTGTCAAACTTTCTAATTGAGAGAACATGAATGTGCCATTCAGAGAATTATTCCCAACATCAAGCCAGACCAAAGATGAGTGGTTACCAAAAGTAGATGGCAAGCTTCCATTTAATTGGTTTGACCCGAGGGAAAGATATGAAAGCTTTGATAGTCCACCTAAAGAGCTCCATGGAATGCTGCCTGTTAGTGAGTTGCTAGAAAGATCCAACTCTTGAAGTTGTGAGAGATTTCCAATAGAATTTGGAAGACTACCTCTTAGTGAGTTTCTAGAAAGATCCAACTCTTGAAGTTGTGAGAGATTTCCAATAGAATTTGGAAGACTACCTCTTAGTGAGTTGCTAGAAAGATCCAATTCTTCAAGTTGAGAGAGATTTCCAATAGAATTTGGAATACTGCCTTGAACATTGCTATCACAAAAATATAAGCCAGTCAATGAAGACATATTTCCAATAGAATTTGGAATCAACCCTCCCACATTTGAATATGCAATATCAAGGTAACTGAGCTAGAAAGCTTGTTGCATAATGGAAGAGAGGTTGACTTTGAGATCTTTGTTGTCGAATAAGTCAAGGACCCTCAAGCGTGGAAGGCTTAAAACAACAGAAGGGATGGAACCGTGGAAATTGCAGCCAGAGAGGGCAAGGGAAACCAAAGATGTAAGATTTGAAATCCAGATGGGAAATGGCTGTTGCTGAGTAACAGTAAAGTAATTGCCAACAAGGCGGATATGAGAGAGGGAGGTGAGGTTTACAAGAGGAGAGAGAAGTGTTATATGCCTTATTAATTATAACACTTAATAAGAAAACAAATTTTATTTAATATTAAATCTTTCTATTGTGGATGTCTTAAGGTTTCCTTTATATGTGTAGGGCTTAGAAATTGTGTTGATGAAGGTATTTGCAGTAAAATATACTATATATCTCTCTCCCTCTAGATATCTCTCTATTTATCTTTGTTGCCTTCTCAACCTCTCTCCCTTTATCCTCTCTCTTTCTCTTTCTCTCTCCCATTCTCTCTTCCTCTATCTCTATTTTACTTTTCAACCGCTCTCTCTCCCCCTTTTTTAACTCTTATCTCTATCTCTCTTTGTCTATTTCTCTCTCTCTCTCTATGCTTCTCTATCTTCCTCTTTCTCCTTATTCCATTTGAGCTCTCTGTCTCTAAGTCTCTTTCTCTCTTTCTCTTCTCTATCTCTCTTCCTCTTTTCCCCTCTCTATATCAATCTCCCTCTCTATTATTCTCTCTTCTTCTATCACACTATCTCTCTTCTCTAGGTTTATTTCCCCTCCCTCTCTTTGTCCCTCTCTTTCTCTCTCATCATCTCTCTCTATCCCTCTCTATCTCTATACCTCTATCTCCCTCTCTATCCGTATGCCCATCTATTTCTCTCACTCTTATTTTCTCTATCTATCTTTCCCTCTATATATCTTATCTCTATCTTTCTTTCCTACTCTATCTCTCTTTCTCTGTGATGGTCATTTAATGTTAAAAAGTTTAATGTTAAAAAGTTTACTAAAGGGATTCAAATTTTTAGGGCCTAATTTTGAAAATTGACCCTACCTGTGAAGCAAATTTTATGTGATAGTTATCAAGTTATTATCCCTGCCTCTCTTTGTCCCTCTCTTTCTCTCTCACCATCTATCTCTATCCCTCTCTATCTCAATATCTCTCTCTCCCTCTCTATCTCTATACCCATCTCTATATCAATCTCGCTAGATGATCTGGACCAAACCATACCAATCTCCAATTTTTACATTATAAAAGTATCGTAGCATGATCTTTAATGTAGGGTTTTCCATTAGAATGCTTGACCATAGCCCTAAGTCTATCACACAATCAAAGTCTATCTCTCCCTCTCCCTATCTATCCTCTCTATCTCTTCCTATCTCTATTTCTCCCTATTTCTCTCTCCCCCTCTCCTTCCTTCCTTTTCCTTAATGTTCAAATCTAAGCTACCTAAATGTGAACCCAAAACACTAAATATTGACATTAAGGCATTAAACACAAATTAGTAAATCTTAGCATTAAACATTACAAAGAAAAAATAGAAACTGACATGTGGAAGATGGGTAGATGGGCCATTAGAAATATCTCTCTTTCTCTATTCTTCTCTCTGTAAATATCCCTCCCTCTATATATCTTTATCTCTCTCTTTCTCTTCTCTCTCTCTCTTTTCCTCTATATCACTTATCTCTCTCTCTTTGCTCTATATCTCTTTCTCTATTCCTCTATCAATCTCCCTCTCTATTTCTCTCTCTTGCCCTCTCTATGTCTCTCACTCTCTCTCTCTTACTCTATCTATTTCTCTCTTTCCCTATCTCTCTTTGTCATCTCTCTTCCCCTTTCTCTCTCCACTTCTATGTTCCTCTCTCTAACCCTTTCTCCCTCCCCCTCTATCTCTCTTTGTAACCATCTCTCTAACTTTCTCTCTATTCTATTATCTCTATCTGGCTAGCTCTTTATTTCTTTATATCTCCCTCTCTCTATCTATCGCTATCTATCTCTTTATATCTCTCTTCATCTCTCTATACTTCCCCCCTCTCTCTCTCTCACCATGTCTCTCCTTATCTTTTTTTTCTTTTTCTCTCATTCTCTATTCTCCCTATCTCTCTACCCCCTTCCTCTCTCTATCTCACAATCCCTTTATCTCTATGCCTCTCTTTGTTTGTCTCACTCTATCTCACATTGTCTCCCTCTCTATCTCTCCCTCTCTATTATAATATATTTAAATTTATGTATTCTAAATTTAATAATATTATTCAAATATAATTATGTATGAGAAAGACAAAGAGTGGAATAGAAGATAATCTAATTTGCAAATGGTAAGATATGTATCTAGTTCCTCCATTTACAATTGTTGCCCGTATATTTTCCTTTCTTGTTGGTGGAAAGCTATACTTCTTAGAAGTGTTTTTTCATGATTTTAAGTAGTTAGGAGCTGAGGTGATCTCCTTACCTTCATCTCTCTTTCTCACTTCATCTTCCTTTCATAATGACGGTCTTCACACATACACTTTGCAAACTTGGATGGTATTCTCTCTCTCGCTACCCATGCTCAATCTCCTAAATGTGGATGAAAAGACAATTACCCACTCTCAATCTCCTAAATGTGGATGAAAAGACAATTACCCACTCGTATAAGGAACTGAATTTAGTAAACTAATCTTAACTCAAATTTTAAAATATGATCTAAAACGTAACTAAATTGAGTTAGTTTAGTAGGCATGAGCTGTCCATAGTCCATAGAATTTAGAAGAAGTGCTTTTTTATTTAATGTGTATGTTTCTTTGAGTTAGTTTATTTTTAAGTAAAAATAAATTAGTTTAAAAATAATATATTTTTTAAAATATTTTTTTCTATTAGAAGATTATAAGTTTAACAAATTTTAAAATTTTTTTTTTATGAAAATGCCAATCTATCTATTAAAGTTAAATAAAAACATCTTCACAAAAATATTAATTCTTCAAAAAAATTATTTTACATTTCTCCAATTTATAATGAAAGGTTTACTATCAAATATGTTAAGAGTTTATATTCCACCTAATCTATTTAATATTTATTTA
Organism: Cunninghamia lanceolata; assembly: GCA_027924645.1. Taxonomy (NCBI): domain Eukaryota; kingdom Viridiplantae; phylum Streptophyta; class Pinopsida; order Cupressales; family Cupressaceae; genus Cunninghamia; species Cunninghamia lanceolata. The sequence goes on from BSBN01000070.1 coordinate 2,484,451, forward strand.
TAAAATATTATAGATTTTAAAATATATTAATATTAACATAAAACTAAAACATCCAATGTAAATATTTTAAAATTGTTCTAAAATATTATGGAAATATATGTTCTCTTACAATTGCTCTAAAATATTATGGAGATATATATTCTCTAATTTTAAAATAATTGAAGCACTAAAATTTTTTTATAAAATATTATAGATTTTAAAATAAATTAATATTAACATAAAACTAAAACATCCAATGTAAATTATTTAAAATTGTTCTAAAATATTATGGAAATATATGTTCTCTTACAATTACTCTAAAATATTATGAAATATATATTCTCTAGTTTTCTAAAATATTATGGAGATATATATTCTCTAATTTTAAAATAATTGAAGCACTAATATTTTTTATAAAATATTATAGATTTTTAAATATATTAATATTAACATAAAACTAAAACATCCAATGTAAATATTTTAAAATTGTTCTAAAATATTTTGGAACTGTATGTTCTCTTACAATTGCTCTAAAATATTATGGAGATATATATTCCCTAATTTTAAAATAATTGAAGCTTAGTAATATACAACCATAAATTTGACAAAATTTCTTTTGAATGACTTTATAGTAACTTTTAATGCACAATTTTAAATTTACATAAACTCTATAAATTCAATTTTATATTAAAATTAATTTTCACAATTTTTTTATTACTCATTTAATTTATCTAACTCTCTTAATTATTTATACAGATTTTACTATTAATATATTTTACTTACTAATAAATATTAACTTTTTTTCATTTTCTCTTTATTTCAAAATATATCCCCCAAATAAATTTACTTTTAACTTCAAAAAACTAACTCAATGAAAAAGCAAAATAATTTTAACTTCACAAAACTAAGCAAAATTTAAAAGAAAAATTATATTAATTTTAAATATTAAAAACACAACATAACATTTTTTTAAAAATAATTAATATTAATTTTTTCAAAAATCCAAAAAACAAGAGCATAGTCCCCTTATCTTTAATTTTCTTTAGGAGAACCAATAAAATTATAAATGTAATGCAAAACTTAAAATTATCATGCTTCAAAACAATTAATGCAGGTCGACTGCATTAAAATTACTGCCTTCAAACATTGGACTACATTAAAAGTACTGCCTTCAAACATTTCTTAAATAACAGTAAACTGAAACCAAAACCAACGAAGAAAATGAAAATATTCGCAAAATCATAATTAATGTAAAAAGAAACTGCGTTGCTGAGCCTAGAAGGAAACCGGTGAGCGGGAAAAAAAAACCGCAAAAACAGAGAAAAAAGATCGACGACCCCCATAATTTCAATCGTCTTGCATGCTTTGTAGAGAAGCCTCCACCGGTGATCTGCCAAAGGCAGGTATCTCTTTCACAAAGAGAACGCTAAAAATATTATATAGACGCCGTTTATATATATATAACTGAATAAACTTCTTATCATGAAAGCTCTTTGAGAAAGAAAATATGCATTATTGGAAGTTCATTCTCCCATTTATGAGATGGCGGTCTATAATGTATATAGAATATAGACACTGCATTTTAAATAATTGAATCTTAGTAATATACAACCATAAATTTGACAAAATTTCTTTTGAATGACTTTATAGTAACTTTTAATGTACAATTTTAAATTTACATAAACTCTATAAATTCAATTTTATATTAAAATTAATTTTCACAATTTTTTTATTACTCATTTAATTTATCTAACTCTCTTAATTATTTATTCACATTTTACTATTAATATATTTTACTTACTAAAAAATATTAATTTTTTTTCATTTTCTCTTTATTTCAAAATATGTCCCCCAAATAAATTTACTTTTAACTTCAAAAAACTAATTCAATGAAAAAGCAAAAAAAAATTTAACTTCACAAAACTAACTCAATGAAAAAGTAAAATTTAAAAGGGAAATTGTATTCATTTTAAATATTAAAAACACAACATCCAACATTTTTTAAAAAATAATTAATATTAATTTTTTCAAAAATTAAAAAAAAAAAAGAGCATAGTCCCCTTACCTTTAATTTTCTTTAAGAGAACCAATAAAATTATAAATGTAATGCAAAAGTTAAAATTACCATGCTTTAAAACAATTAATGGAGGTTGACTACATTAAAATTACTGCCTTCAAACATTGGACTACATTAAAAGTACTGCCTTCAAACATTTCTTAAATAACAGTAAACTGAAACCAAAACCAACGAAGAAAATGAAAATATTCGCAAAATCATAATTAATGTAAAAAGAAACTGCGTTGCTGAGCCTAGAAGGAAACCGGTGAGCGGGAAAAAAAAACCGCAAAAACAGAGAAAAAAGATCGACGACCCCCATAATTTCAATCGTCTTGCATGCTTTGTAGAGAAGCCTCCACCGTTGATCTGCCAAAGGCAGGTATCTCTTTCACAAAGAGAACGCTAAAAATATTATATAGACGCCGTTTATATATATATAACTGAATAAACTTCTTATCATGAAAGCTCTTTGAGAAAGAAAATATGCATTATTGGAAGTTCATTCTACCATTTATGAGATGGCGGTCTATAATGTATATAGAATATAGACACTGCATTTTAAATAATAAAGATAAAGAGCGCTGGCTAATGCTGAATACATCTTTAGAATGACAGCTGTTGAGCATTGCTGTTTCTAAAAGGAGAATAAGATTACAAGTTTACAACTTACTCCACTAGTAAAAAAAAGCTACAAGAAACCATACTATCTGTTTTAAAAAAAACCACTAAAAAGGGTACAAGAAATTGTGATATTTAATTTACAATTGTCCTAATTCATTTTGAATGGTATGTATGGTTATATTTTATTTTTTTATTCATTGATGTGCAAAGAAATGAGTAAGATTGATAAAAATAGTCACTTCACTATATATTTTACAATTATTTTTATAAAATAGAAAATAATTAAACTCTATTATATAAAAAAAAAATATTTTTCTTAATTTAATATTGTTACAAATAAAATATCTACAAATTTTTAAGATTTATATTTTGAAAAAACATCATATTTATTATTGAAAATGCTTAATTTTATTTAAATAATTGACATATTAAGAATTTAGTTTTTTAATGGAAGATTTTATATCAAATTCAAATAGTTTAATATATTATGTGATAATTTTTTTTTGAATTATTTATCTATCTATCTATTTATATTATTCATTATAATATATAAATTATGTGTTTTTAATTATAACTTCAAGAGTTATGCTCATAGGTGTAATTAAATAGTAGTAATGGGCAGATTGTAATGGCATGACCCCTTAATTAAAATTTGACAGCCACTTACATGTTAAATTATTAATATCTAATAATAAACATATTATAGATATATAGATATATAGGTAGAGAAATATATAGATAGATAGATATAATTGTAAAAAAAATGCACTTTTCTTGTGTCTAGTCTAGGCTAATCCAATAAAATGCATACACATAAGATAAATAATTTGAGTGTCATATGTTGACAAGTTTAATTTTTATATTTCGATAGGAAATAGGGATGTCAAGAACACTTAGCTCAATGAATGAGAAATGATGACAATCGATAAAGATTCTAAAATGTGTTGGTACTTTGCCTAAAAAAATGTGATCTCTTAGTCTAGAAGGTGCCTCTGGCTCTAGGCATAATTTATACTCTATTAGAGGATGGGTTCAAGGATCTAGTATAGGTTTGTGATCATGATCTAATCCTCTACACCCAAACTTATATTTCTCTTGATTTATAATTCTAATCTTCTACTCACTTTGTTGGTATTAGTTTACTCTACCGATCAACTTGGGGGACTACAACATTAAGAAATACCTTTGATAGGTTGTCATTGGATCATTAGTAATATTCGCCTAGACCAACCCCTTGAGAGCAAACAAGATCAAAGGCTACAAGAAAATGCCTAAGATATGTATTTGCTACTAATTTTTCTACACCAATCCAAGTGCTTTTTTAGGTTTTAGGGGAGAAAGGTAAAGGGGGCTTAGTCTAGGATAATCCAATTAGATGCATATAGATAAGCATAAATCAACCTATACTAAGCATTACAAGGATATGATGCATCAAGTTTTCATATCAAAATAGTTAGAGGAATTTAAAATTACTACAATCACATTTCCAATATATAGAAACATTATAACCATTAAATAAAAAACATGATACAAATAGATTTTCTAATGCCAATTTCTAAAACTCTAATATTCATGATTAGAGTGTTGAAAACTACAAATAGATTCTCCAATTATAGCCATAATTCAAGAATGAAAAACAAGATTAGAATGCCCAAAAATATAATATTCACATGTTTCTAAAGTCTATTATACAAATAGATTCTCCTAGGAGATAGTAAACTGTCATCATCATTCATTCTAGTAACTAAGAAATATCTTTCTCTAAACTTAAGAGTATATATAAATGATCTAGTGCTAATAATTTTACCAAAATTCCATCATCATGAAGGATCTTCAAAGGTACCAAGGAAAGAAGCACCAAGACCAATTGGAGTGAGCTACCACTAGACCATATGATACCATTAATTTCTATGGATGCTTATGCAACTCTAGTCAACCCCAAGCTTATGAAGAAGAGTCATGGATCCATAAACAATCATGTTTAATCTCAAGAATACTTAAAGGTCTCTCTCAACACTCAAAAAGGGATTATACAAGATTTTCATTGCAATCCACTGATGGATTCACACAAGGATTGCCTACAACTAAATTGCTCTAACACAAGAATTTCTCACAACTAACATAAAACCTTGTAGCAATAAATCAAGGGTTTACTCAAAACCATTGTTACATCCCCAATTTTGACTATGTTTAACTTTTACTTTTTATGTGATATACTAGATAAGTAATCATAGGTTAATGATTTGATGCTTGCAGAAAATGTCAGGATAAATCATTGATTATATGGATTATGATTAATGCTTAGATTTAGACATGAGATTACATGTTGATTAAGATTATTTTAGCATGATGTTTAATGATATATTGATGATACACTGATCATAGTTGTATGATTGTGAGTGTAGCCAGAAAAAGAGATTTCTAATTCCAAGACGGGAAGGAGAGTATCACCCGAGAGAAGAAATAGATGTTCTAGAAAAAGTCAGGTGGCTATTTGAGTTTCAAAGTTGTTTGTTATGTGAATTATCATGAGACAGAGTATGTATCAGTTGTCTACCCTTGTTTAGTCAGTTTCAATTTGACTTTATCATTTTGCCAAGTAAGGATTTTTTCAACATCAAACATTGTTTAATTTGGTCTTTTGATATAAGTTTTGGAGGTTATAGTTTAACCATTCTTCTCGTCAGGAAGTTTTTGACCATGTTTGCTTGTCAATTGGCGTTGACATCAGCAAGAGGTTATGAAGGGAGAGAAGATCTTGACCCCATTGTTGCAACTTGCAAATGGTAATTTTCATCATTCTCAGAATAGTGTTGCTACCATTAAGTTATTATTTTGTATTTATTAAATGTATATTTGATTATATATATATATATATATATATATATATATATATATATATATATATATATATATATATATATATATATATATATATATATATATATATATATATATATATATATATATGTCTTCCTTATGTGGTTTAAACACTTACCATCTTGAGTAGATAGCTATCGATGGTTTTGATAACCATAACCTCAAGGTGGTGCCACAAGGTGACACACGTTCCCTACACTACCACGTAAGGTGGGAAGAGTGGGAGGAATCCTTGGTTGGTTGGGAGCTGCATGATGGTAATACTCTCGAGAGTGTGTATTATGGACTCTCAGGTATGGGGGGTCAATTAGTTACTATTATATTTTCCATTATGAATGGGGAGTGGTTTTCATTTAGCTGTGGATAATAGAGTGAAGGGTGGACTGTGCTTGCAGATAGAAAGAAGGATTAAGCAAGCTTGAGTCATGAGCCTATAGACCATAAGAGGATTGTGTTTAAATCTTATTAGGTAATTTCTTAAAGTTGGTCGCAACCATGGTGCTGGATACTTAGTATCTTTATTTATTATATATATGTTTTCTTATGTATGGGGATGACTGAGAAAGTCCATGCCATTCCTTTTCTTTCATAACAGTTGTTCGATATCTAGCCTTGTATATTGTAATGTATAATGTAAAACTTGACAGGCCACAGGATATATATCATTAACTTGTTTGTTTTGAATAAGCTGGGATTAAATTCTTAGAGACAAGCTCTTTCCATTTGATCATGACTGTATTCCATGTTTTAATGATAACTTCTATGCATTCATTCTATAACGTACTTGATTGTAATGAGAACGTAGTCAGCTCCTCTTGGCCAAGGAAGCCTTTTATTCATTAAGTAAAGTGATATTTTAGCAATCTGTCATCAAGATGAGAGCAAGGCGCCATAGTGAAACAAGTCTGAGGTATGTAATATCCAGTGAGGCTCTATATAACACTAGATACTTAAACCTTTCTTTTGTATAGCCGGGTTGAATCAGGGTTAAATACCTGAGCCCAATTATGAGTGCGTGACTGGTATGATACTCATATTGTTGGTGTTGACTAATGTTATTTTGATATGTTAACAATACTACCCTGGCAGAATCTTGGACCTCTATAGATTCAAAATATGCCATTCTATGTCATTCCTTTGGCGGTAAAATGGTAAGCTATTTTTTTAAAATCCTAGCTTTAAAATATATGTGTATAAAGTATGTCAAGAAACCTATTTTTTGGTAAGGGACTCTTTATTATTCCTTTGGGTATGTCATGGGATTAGAAAAGATGTTTACTAAGAATCTTGTATACATGCATACTGAACATGCAAATCTTTTCATAACAATATGATTGTATTGTATATAGACCTTAAATTATCAAATTGGATTAGAAGGGAATCCAAGAACTAAATTAATTATCTTGGACAAACAATGATTGTTCTATCAAAATATTATCTGTGTCAATACTAGACACTTGAAACTAGAAAATACTTACATGTTTAACTTTTGAATCATGAAATAGAGTGACGTGGAGTCACATATTTCACATTGATGTGACAACCAGTAAACTTCTCTAAAAGGTTGGAAGACCTCTATGAGATTCATTTGGTCTTGTACTCTAGAGTTTGGAGTAGAAAATGAAAGTCAATGAGACTATGGGTAAGAATTACCTAGATATCTGTTAATGGATTTAGTAAACAAATCTTACTATTGAATGATATAACTTCTAATTCGAGTTAGATGTGGGTGAACAATCAACTACGTTCATTGCAAAATTTCTATGTATATGAAATCTTTTGGCCAAAGTAATGCATCCATTTGTGCATGCATTAGTCGATTCACTATGCTCTAGATGGTATAACCTTCCAGTAGTACCATACATAGTTAGAGTGGATCTATAGTTTTATGATCGTGTAGAGTTATGAAGGACACACCACTAGAGACTCAGATGGAAAACCTATTGGTTCCTTATATCTATTTCCTTTGTGAAGGGAAGGGCCACTTCCAGGGAGGAAGTTGTGCAGGGGACCGCTAGTCTCTGGTTGGAGGAAAAGCACTTCGGTGATGCTCTCCTTCCCAAGCAGATGACAAGCTAAGACTTATGAAGACAAATATCAAAACTCCAGATGCGATATATTAAATTATATGACTTGATTATCAAATTCTATGTAAACTTGACATTATTGCCATCAGCAAATATTATGATTGTAAAGTGAAGGAATTCACTAACATGCTATCTTGAAACATGTTATACATTTTCAATTTGAAAATATTCAAAAAAAAGAATATGCTTTTTATGTAATCATTATGCAAATGATTAATGTTTGATAAAAATATGATTATGATAATCTTGATTTTGTTTTACTTGATGGTAAAAAGGGAATGTAAATCTTGAGTAATATGAGATGACATGCTACATATGGTATCAAAGCTAGCTACCAGGTTCAATGCATGGACCTATGAGCTCATTGCATGAAATCTTCCTTAGACATTAATAGTTGCTAATGTTTGGACATTCCTTTTCTAGAATGGTAAGAACAAGAATGACACCAAGGAAGAAGGTAATGGGAAATGGACGTTACCTAAAGGCTATTAGGGAGAAAGCCTTAAGGATGAAAAGCCTAGGCCAAACTAGTTACCTAGAAGGTGCATAGTTATCTAATACTAAAACATTCACTTAAAAATACATCAAGCAGGAGAAGGACAAAGTAGTTAAGGTTATTGCTCGTACCTTTGAAAATGAATCAGTGAAACCCTCTGCACCTAAGGATTTACTATTGGGGAGTGAAACTAATGCTCCTATTGTTATTCAAGAGGACATGGATGAGTACCCGCAAGTACGTCCACCTCCTAAATATGATTTGGTGAACCTCAAGGATGAGGATAAACTTGGGAAGGTCTCCCAACCTAAAATTGACTTACGATTGCAAGCTGTGAGAAATTTTAATGAGTGATGGATATTGTGTGATCCATGGATAATATAATGCAATTTTGAAAATTTTTGCAAACTTTTTCCTTCTTGTTTAAAGATTGCATAAATTGTTAAGAAAAGTGTCTCAACCTTGCAACTTTGAAAGATAACTATTCTTCCTAGTTTTGGTCTTTTTGAATACCATTTATCTTGGAGAATGGTCTGGAACCTTCAAAGTTTCCAAAAGTTTCCAAACAAGCTAAAAATAGTGAGACTTACCATTTTTAGTAAGTCCTTCGATTGAGCTTGGATTGACCTAAAATTTTTCCCAGAAGGTGCACAACAACTAAGTGAACATCTGGGGTGAGTTTTGTCTCAAGATCATATCAGGATTGCGAGATATTAAAGTTTCTATTTTTTGAAACTGTCAGAAAAAGTTTTTGAACTCAATTACTAGAATCAAAACTTCTCTAAACATCCCAAAAAATGTCATAACTAGTGTAGTAGGTTATAGGGTGATAGATCTCTTCACGAGCTTTCTGACACATCAAATGATTCGTCAATCAGACACCCGGATCAAAAGTTATGGCCTCCAGAAGTTGGACCTTCTATTTTGGGAAATGTAAAAATGTGTTGGACACATAAAAGAGCTGTAAAGGGGAGAGTTACATGTGTTGGTGTGTGGTTTGGCACATCACAAGGCATCTTTGATTGGAGATATTTTGGGCACCACTTTTTGGTGGTTTTGGCTCATGGATTTGTAATTACCATTGATGGTGTACTGTATTGCATCTCCTATATATCAAGAACTTGAGATGGAGGTTGTATGTAAGAATCTTATAGATGTCAAATTACCTCCCGGATTTATAACTAACAGTGACATAGTATGAGCGTAGCCATCCTGAAGATCCACACTAACCACGTGGCCAGTGCGGGTGTGGCAGGTGATTCCCTTCCAAGAGAAGCAGTATAAGCCTTTCCATGATGCCAAGAAGTCATATGGATCTCTCAGGTGTTGTTTGAAGAGGATGAGGGCACTTCTTTCGTGAGGAGGGCATCCCCACCAGCACCAGCACGTGCCCACCATGGCCAACAACACCACCACCCAAAACATTCCTTTTCCCATGTTCAGACAGACCCTCTCAATACTGATAATATTAATACTTAGCACATTCCCACTTCCCAAATGACGCTTCTACTTGATGGAATGGGCTGAAAGTTGAGGCATATTTATAGGAGCTACAAATCTTGTCAGTTGGGTTCATAGAATTTTCAAGGGCAACCAAAGTCTTCATAGTGAAAAATGTAGTGAAACTTCTGAAGGGATAATTAGCCGATAGGCTTTTAGTTGTGAGCATCATAGTGCTCGGAATTGTCTCACGCCGTAAAATTCGGCTGGAAAAATTTCAAAGTCAGTTAATTTTTAGGGGTTTTTTGGGGTTTCTCTTAAGATGTACTCATCTGTTTTCTCTCCATCGCGGTCAACCGTACTTAGATTGCTCGGAATTATCTCACGCTGTAAAAAAAATTTAAACAGGAATGAAAATGTTCTAAACTCATCGGTTGTTCTCACGCCGGGAAAAGTCAGTGTCACCCAGGATGTTCTTGCCAGAGTCATTCAATCTATAATGTTCTAAACTCGTCGGTTGTTCTCACGCCGGGAAAAGTCAGTGTCACCCAGGATGTTCTTGCCAGAATCATTCAATCTAATATAGATTTCAGAAGTAAATGCAGAGTTAGATGGACAGATTTTATACATTAATTCACCAGCCCCTTTTATCACCGCCTCAACAATCTATAAATAAAAAGAATTTTTGTAGACATAGAAGAAGCAGCTACAGACACAGAAGCAGCTACAGAGGTGACTATGGAGTTTATTAACTTTTTTTGTCCTATTGATGAATTTAATGTTTTTTCTGAGTTTGGCTATCATTTTTCTTATTTTTTGTTACAGTGTATTAGTTTTTTCTCTGTTCTGAAAGCCCTACAAATTATTATTTATTATCTATAGGCAAGCCACATGAAATTTCTTAATGTTTTGTTACTGTGGCTTCATTTTTACATATTTGTGAATGTGAGCCAAAATAGTGGATGCTTCCAAGGGATTTGGGTTTTGAGTTGATTTCGTTTGAGTTTCAGAATTGTAGAACTTAAACTAAATAGAAGGGAAAAGAAAGAGATTTTGATTTTTGCAATCAATTTGGGCTATGTGGGAGTTTTGAGATTCGAAATGTTTTGTGGGATTTTGTGGTTCCTGTGTTTTCTCTTTTTGGCTTGATCCATTATGGGCGGTCTAGAAAATACGATTTTGGAAGCCTGGGATCCAGGTAAATGTCCAGATCATTTGTTGTTGATGTGGGTATTGATCCTTGTACAAAAACCAGGCCTTCTTTCTGTGCGTAATTGAGTTTATGCTACAGGATTTGGAATCCTGTAATGTCTTTGTTAAAGTCTATTTTTGGTCTCCTGAGATTATCCTGCAATAATAATTGTGAGTCAAAGAATGTTTATAAGACAACATGCATGCTAAAAGCATTACCAATCCAGAGGCAGGTTTTAGGATGCAAGTCCTAGTGTTGATGTTTGTAGCATTTAGCAGTGCTCATTTGTTTTGTGGGTTCTCTCGCCTTGCCATTTTTACCAATGTGAGTACAAGATTGAATGAATTGCAGGGGAATATCTTTTTTTAAGGTTTTGTTTGATATTGAAAATTCTCTTTTAGAGAGTATTACAAATTGCTTTCCTATACCTGAAACATATATACTTAAGATGCTTGATTTTACAGGGTTCATTTGAATGATGATCCACACAAATGATATTAATGTGCAATGATCAGGTGTAGCACTGCCTTGTAGAAGATGACCCATATTCTTCAAAAGAAAGCTATGGTTAGATTGGTCCATGATATCTCTTGTGAATGTCAATAGAATGGTTATCACTCTCCCTCTCAATAGATAGAGATAGCCCATAATTATAGCTAGAAGCATGAGGCATCCAACTTTAGTCCCTCAGTTCCTCTTACCACAAGTTTAAGGAATTGCAGGATTTAAGCATTACTCTATCCACCCAGCTGGAATTTCTTGTAACCCTGGACATATGTAGTGCCTGATTAGATTAGTTAATAACTACTATATCAAACACAAGTGCTAAACCAAGGTAACCCCAGTCAATCGTGGGAAGCAATCATACACAAGTGATCATACCACAGTAGCAATAACTGGAAATAATCTGTGACTAACTGAGGCCCAGGTTTGCAGCTATGCCAGAACCGATTGGCTGGTTTTTGGAGTAATGTGGTTTTTGTGGGAAAAACCTGGGAAAATCCTGTTTTTGTGGGTTCCCTCAGACTTAAATCTCATCATTCTCTTTCATTGCATCCCAGTTTTTTGTGTGGCCGCCCTCGTTATATTCTCTATAAGATCAACCCTTGTTTTACTTAAAAATTATAAATCAGAGACCTCATCTTTTGATAAAAACCCTCTTATCTAAATAAATGTAAAAAAATTAAAAGAAAGAGGCAATGTAAATATTTGCATTGAAATAAATTTCAGCATAAGTGATGGGATTTCAATTTTTCTTTGCTTAATGAAATTGAACAGCGAACATATTTTAATTTTTGTGTTGGAAAAACAAACAACTTTGTTTTCTGTTACAATTACATGGTGATTTGGGGCACGCCCTTATGTTAAGTTTGACTCTTTCCTCAATCTCTATCCATCCCCATTTACTTTCACCTTCACACATCCCCATTTACATCTTATCCTAGTTATATTTGTACTTGTTTGCACACATTCGTCCCATTGTTAGTGTGGACTTCCATGTATCCTTTCTTTGTCCTGGGTCAATCCCATTATGCTCAGGGTCAATCCCAAGCCACTTAAGATTGACCCCAAATTTAAATTTTCAAATTTAAAATTGTTGACTCCTACCTTTTCCCTGCTAACTATTCTCAAATTCTACCGTGTGGCGATATACAATTTGGGGATTGTTGATAGCAATCTCATCAAATCGATAGTTGAATCTGCTCTGATTTACAGGTAAAATGTTTGTATATGTATCTTAAAAGTTCCTTGATAGAATCAATCTTATTGAATAGACCAAATATTGAAATTCCTTTTGGGTATTGTCACTGTATTTGAAGATGAGATTCGTGTGTGCTTGAATCTGGTTCTGAATCATAAGTGGAGTTTTTATATCTGTAATGGGCGGCTAAGTCTGTGATACATTCTCAGGAAAGTGAGTTTTCATGTTTTGTGGCCACTGGGAAAAAAATCATGGTGCACCGCCAGGCTAGAGCCGTAAATTCTATTTCAATACACGTAGGGCTTTCTGAATAAATTTTTTTTTTCTTAATGATAAGAATAAATAAAGAAAGGTGGAATAGTGCGTGTTTTGGAGAGTCGTGTAGGGAATAGGGGAGATGGCGTATTACAATTATATCAATTACTGTGTTAATTAATGACGCTCTGTCAATTACACTCTTTTCTAAACTATTCTTGTGTGGCTTCAATAGCACCTTGTGGTAGTTTTGACTTATATACATACACACGTCATTGACACCGATCTCTCTCTGCAATTTATTAACCCCCATTTTGCAAAAGAAGACATTCAGGTAACTGATTCTTTTGTTCATACAGGATTTCTCAGACATCTTTATTATGATTTTATGAAATTTTCTGTGGGTAAAGAGTATTTTGTTTTCTGTGACATAACTTAAAAGAAAAAATAAAGCTTTACAGGATTTTCTTTGGCAATGTTTTATCTAGGTTCTGTGAAATATTTGGCTATGCAAGATAAGCTGCATTGGTTGCTAAATTGGGCATAATGTGTGATAAATTTATTGTTCTAGCCTTTTTAGCTGAATGGATTTGCTTGAAGTTAAGTGCTAGTGGATTTAGGCTTTTTTTTTCTTCCTTATTTTCTTTGATTTCCTAGATTTATGTCTTATTATCTAGATTACCGGCTTTATGTAGTTGTGTTAAGAATTGTTTTAACACGGGCTTGTAAAATTGATGCTAGATGTTATTAGGTAGTTTGAAAAATTATTTTTGGATTGGTATACGCAGCTTTTGCATTTTTGGCCATATAAAAGATTTTGGATTTTAGGTGTTTTTGGAGAAATTGAAGGTAAACTGTGTCTTCGCTTTTGTAGCGTGTTTCTCCTTGCTTTGATAGTATTTTGCTACTGTTCATTTTGGAGTAACTGGAATTTTCCAAAAGCAAGTGCAGACTTTAGGTGAAGTTTTTATATGTTCTGTTTTTACAACAGAGTTTAAATAAATTAAAAAATAAAAAATAAATATAAGGCTTCTCATGGCCTATGTTTTTGTTTTTCATGGCTTTCTACTGGTGATGCTATGATTTGAGTAAACGCTAGAATTTTTCTCATTTTTTTGGATCGAAAGACTTGTTGGGCTTTGAGTAAAAGCTGGAATTTTCTCATTTTTTTGGATCGAAATACTTGTTTTTGTGCACAGGAATCACAAGTGCAAAAGACAATCTTATTACAAAGATGAAAAGAAACTCTTGTGAAATTTTGCTCGACGCAATATCGATATTAATCTTTGATCTTGCAATGACATGGGAATGTTTATGTTCAAACAACTATTGTACCTATTACAAATAAATCTGAAAACATGTTGAATAACATCTTTATTTCTACTTTAAACATGTACAAATTTATTGTTACACATCTATTTGACTATTATTAAATCCATTAACTCTTCCCATAAATATCCTATCGGCGGATCCTTTGAACCTCCAAGGGGTGCAAGTGCTAGTTTTCAAAGTCCTTGTGATGGGAGCGTGCCTGCAGAAACAAGAGTCATTCTTATCTCTACCTCTCGAGTCTCAGCCACCCAAGTGGACCAAAAATATCTGCAACCAGACAATCACGGGAAGTAGTCTACGCAACCTGGACGGTGGAAAAGTTATCTCACAAAAGTAGTTGTAAAGCTCTTCAGAAGCGTGAGATGGCATACATTACTTCTCATGAATGTATTTGACCGGGACCGAATCGAATCCCGCCAAGGCTTCAGTGGCCGTGGGACCGTGGGATGATAGATGGGGCCGGGGTAATTTATAACTCTCATAATCCATCTATTTTGAATGGTATGTATGAGTAAATTTTAATTTTTATTTATTGGTGTGGAAAGAAATAAGAAATATTGACAAAAATAGTTATTCCAACAATTTATTGTAAGTTGTAGTCTTGAATATGGAAATATGTTAAAGAAATGAGAAAGATTGACAACTATTGATTTAGATTTTTAACGACCCTTCTTTGATTTTTTTAATAGAATAGAAAATAATGAGACACTATACTTCAAAAAAACTACATTATTCTCAATTTAATATTGTTAAAAAGAATATATCTACATATTTATAAGAATAATACTTTAAAAATACATCTTATTCATTATTGAAAATGTTTATGTTTATTTAAATAATTAATATATTAAGAATTTGTTTTTTTTAAATGAAAGATTTTATATCAAATTCAAATAGTTTATATATTATGGGCTGATTTTTTTTCAGTTATCTATCTATCTATTCATTTATAGAATTCATTATAATTAGCCCAGAGGCTTTTATATTTGAGCATTATAGTGCTTGGAATTGTCTCACGCCATAAAAAAAAAATAAGGCCAATTTTTTTTTTAAAGATGTCAGTTGTTGTTCTTATGGGTGTATTCTTTGAACTTCCTATAGGTGCAAGTGTTAGTTGACATAATTTTTATATGTGAACATTATAGTACTGAGAATTGTGTCATGCCATAAAAAAAACTCAGGATGGAAAATTTGAACATTATAGTACTGAGAATTGTGCCATGATGCCATAAAAAAATTCAGGACGGAAAATTTTCAACTCGTCGATTGTTCTTATCGTTCTTATTTGCGTATTCCTTGAACCTCCTATAATTACAAGTGCTAATTTATAAATTGTGTCAAAAATTATGCTAGAAGTGGATTGTAATGACATGCCAAATTATTTAAAATTTGATAATAAACATCATATTGAGACTTAGTACATTCCCACTCTTACAATTCAAGTTCCCAAATGACAAGGAATTGGCTAGCAATTGATGAGTGTTTGGAAATGACGTTTCTGACAAACTTTCAACGACCTCCGAAGTCTTTGAAAATGATAGTTTTCTAAGTCTTGTTCAAACTCAGTAATAATTTTCAAAGTCTTTCGAAAGTATAAAATATAGAGAAGGTAGACAGTAATAATTTTCAAGGTCTTTTGAAAGAGTGGAAAATTTAGATTAATAATTTATAACTGTCATAATCCATTTTGAATAGTATATACGATTGAATTTTATTTTTTGTTCATTGACATGGAAAGAATAAGAAAGATTGAAGATGCAGTCTTGAGTATGGAAAGATGTTAAAGAAATGAGAAAGATTGACAAATATTGATTTAGATTTTTACAAAATATTCTTTGAAATTCTTTTTAAATAATTCTCTATGAACACTAATATTTTTTCAATAATTTCCTATGTTTTAGAGAAGACTAATTTCAAGAAAGGTTAATCTTTTTTAATAATTTCCTTTTCTTCTAGGAAATACTAATCTTTTTTAATAATTCTCTAAGGAAGACTAGTAAACTCAACTAATAATTGTGTGTAAATTGAATGTTTACATATAATATATTTTACAATTGCTTTTATAAAACAGAAAATAATTAAACTATATAATATAAAAAAGCTATATTTTTCTTAATTTAATATTCTTAAAAAGAGCATATCTATAAATTACAAATTTATAAGATTTATATTTTAAAAAGACATCATATTCATTATGGAAAATGTTTAAATTTATTTAAATAATTGATATATTAAGAATTTAGTTTTTTTAATGGAAGATTTTATATCAAATTCAAATAGCTTATATATTATGTGATAATATTTTTTTTGAATTATCTATCTAGATATTTGTATTATTCATTATAATATATAAATTATGTTTTTTTTTAATTATTACTTCAAGAGTTATGAGAGGTGTAGCTATGTAGTAGCAATGGGTAGATTGTAATAGCATGACCCCTTACCTTAAATTTGATAGCCATTTACATGTCAAATTATTAATATTTAATAATAAACATAATATTAATGATAGTTTATTAAGTATAAATAAATAAAAAAGCACATTGGTAAATAGACTAAAATATATTGATTTAATTATTTTATAATTGTTTGCATGAATTGTATTATTTATTTTATTACTGTTGTAAAATAAAATAACTCAAGTAAATGCTAAAGTAAATAATTTATTTTCATTTAATTTATTTCAAAATTATTAAAAATAACATAGCTCTTCCATTAAAAATAAAGTAAATAATGTTTAAACTAAAATAGTTCTTAAATAAATGTTAAAACAAATAGTTCTTAGATAATTATAATTTTAGGACATGTAATTTACAACTATCATAATCCATTTTGAATTTGCTCAATTTTATTTTTTATTCATTGATATGGAAATAAATAAGCAAGATTGACAAACATAGCTATTCCAACACATTATTGCAAGTTGTTGTCTTAAGCATGAAAAGATGTTAAGAAACAAGAAAGATTGACAATTATTAATTTAGATGTTTAACAACCCTTCTTTGATTTTTAACAATCCTTGACAATTATTTCAAGTCTTGACCATAGAAAGATAAAGAAATGAGAAAGATTGACAATTATTGATTTAGATGTTTAACAACTCTTCTTTGATTTTTAACAATCCTTGACAATTATTTCAAATCTTGAGCATAAAAGGATAAAGAAATGAGAAAGATTGACAATTATTGATTTAGATGTTTAACAACCCTTCTTTGATTTTTAACAATTCTTGACACTTATTTCAAGTCTTGAGCATAGAAAGATAAAAAAATGAGAAATATTGACAATTATTGATTTAGATATTTAACAACCCTTCTTTGATTTTTAACAATTCTTGACAATTATTTCAAGTCTTGAGCATAGAAAGATAAAGAAATGAGAAAGACTGACAATTATAGATTTAGATGTTTAACAACCCTTCTTTGATTTTTAACAATCCTTGACAATTATTTCAAGTCTTGAGCATAGAAAGATAAGGAAATGAGAAAGACGGACAATTATTGATTTAGGTTTTTGACCACTCTTCTTTGATCAATTATTGATAGTTATTGTTGAAAATACTTAAATTTATTTAAAAAATTGATATATTAAGAATTTGTTTTTTTTTTTTAAATGAAAGATTTTTAGATCAAATTCAAATAATTTGGTCAATAGACCATTCTATATATGTACACATCTTGTAACCGCTAAAAATTTGATAGTCATTTAAAAAAAAATAGTTCATCCAAAATCTTTTAAAAAATTGGTTGAATAACTGTTAAAAACAACTAAAAAATAGCAAATAGAAGGAGAAGACCCAAAAATAGACAATGGAAGGAGACATCGTGCAAGAAAGGCTAGCTACAGGGAAATAAATCAGAGAATGAAATGCCATGAGGAAGATGATTCTTGTAAAGACCTAGACAAATCTCAGAACAAGAGGAAGGGTGATGGGTTACAAGAGCCTCTAAATCATTTATCAATGAGCTCTGCTGCTGCCATGGATAATAATAGTGATAATACCCAAAAGGGTAGGTCTGAGGATGATGATGACTTGCCACCACCAACTATCCGACGTCCTTGGAAATTGAAACTTCATGGGAAGGTGATTGTTTTGATGAATATGAAATTTGTGTATCTTACATATGTGGTTTTGAGTTTGAATGTTTTCTTGACATTTCCCTTGAATTTGTTTTCATCCTTAGGAAGATTTGAGTCCCAATGACTTAACAACAGTTCCTCGCAAGCTACGAATAGGTTTGGTAAAACTCATCCAATTCTGGTCACAGGTTTTAATCTATTTGATAATGTTTTTGGTGCTTGGACATAATTCACCAGCAATTGTGTTTCCAATTGAAACACCTATGACAAAATGGCAACAAGAATCCACATCGCATATGCATGTAGCTAATATATTAAAGCAACACCTTCAAAATGATGCTACTACAATGTCTGCTCCATTTAGTTCTAATGTAGTTGTTACAACTTACTTCTGGTTGGAAGAAGGTCAGTATCCAATATTTTGTTTCATAATGTATCTGCAGAAGTATGAGTGTATTTCTCTTCAGTTGTGTCTCAAGGTTTTAGTGCCTTGGGATTCTTTTATTGTAGAAGCCTGACAATTTGAACCCTCCAACTACAAATATGGTGAAGGTCTACACCAATGACTTTAATGGAGAGCTCAAATATTGTTGGATGGAATTTATTTTATGGTGATTCTAAACCTTGCACTATTATATGCAAACTTCCTCCTCAAAAGTATCTATAGTAAAAGTAGAGGTTGCAGAAACTCTATATGATCTTGTAAGAATGTTTGTAGCTGAAACAGTTTATCCAGAAAAAATACAAAAAAATCTAAGCTAGGCTTATTAGCAGCAAAACCAGGATCAACAAGTAGTTCTACAGAACCTGATAGGATGCAAATCCCTGGAGCAGCAACTGCTAATGTGGCTTTCCCATCCTCCCCCCTTGCCCAGTGCCAACTGGAAGGTATTGTTTTACTGTTCATTTGACATAATCTTAAAGTTTGGCCAAGAGGTCATGTCTGAAGGATTCCCAGATTAGTAATTTTCTTTTGCGGTTGCAGTTATGAAGAAGAAGCATCCATGAATGAGTTTGGAAACAAAGGATGAGGAGCCTATGTTACTAGCAATAATGATAACAGAAGGCAGCTATCCACCATCAATTGACATCTGAAGCACAACTAATCCATCAGAAAAGCTCACTATTTCAAACCACTCTACTTATATATCATCCATTTCAATGGTCAGGCAATCAATAGGAATTTTATACCTCATTCACAATAAAAAGTGTTAAATATTTGTCCTATTTTTATCGGCCAAAGTTAACCTTTGACTGTTCAAGTGGATGATACTTAAGAACAACCATTTCAAACTTGGCTATACCAGTCAATGTGCATAATAAGAGTACTGAACTCAAAGAAAACCTAGAATATAAAAGGGAAACTATACAAAAACCAGATCTTGAGAATAGGCAAGTTATATCCATCTTACACTTTTAGAGCTGCTCAAAACGGAGGTGGATAAAAGGAAATTTGTGATATGCCTTAAACGATGTCCATTTCATTATTCACTTCTGTTTCTTACAAACATTTTACGGTGTCATTCATTTTTTCAATTATCCAATTGAAAAACTCTGAAAGATTAGTAGCTACTATGGAATTTTTTGTGATAAGTGAATGGTTATCAAATGTCTATCATTTGAAATGAACCTCCCAAAGAATGGGCTGGTTCCTTTTCAGCTTGACCTGATATCAACAAACTTTGTTGGATTTAATGCTTGGCCTAATCCAACATTCCTTGACTCTATTGCTCCATACACTCTTCCTTTAATGAAATATGTAACAGCCTCTAATGTAAGGTCAAATTTAAAAAACAATGTTTAAGATAGATTATAACTCTTGAGCTATGAAACGATTAGTGTTAGTGAAAGAAAGAAAAGTAACAATCACTCTCATATTTGTATTAAAAGAAAAATGACTTGTTATTTAAATTTACATTTTCTATATTGTATTGTCTCTTTTACTTGTTAAAACTTTGAAATTGATAAGGCAGTTTAATAGGAAAAAAAGGAATGTAATCATTATTTATATTTTTGGTTTTCGTTGGACATTGTTTATATTTTAGATTTTTCTACATAGTTACAATTTACAATAAGAATTAATGAAGAATAAGTATTGTTGTAAATCTTCCTCTTAATGGTTTTCACTTTATTTTTTCAATGGTCTTATTGTATTTAGGAAAATAAATTATTCATGCAAGGTAGATAATGAGATTATGGGTGATATTATTATATATGTTTTAATGTATTTATTACGAAATTATAAATCTTATACCAATAAAGAACTTTTTAACAATTTACTATGTATTAATAGTAACATTAGTTTTTTTACGGTCATTAAGATGATATATAATACTTTTATTTTAAATTAAATTAAGTATTTATTTTTTTATATTAACATTTTAAAATCACACTCAACAATCCCACTTAGTGCTTAAATTTGATGGTTGTATGGCCGTATTTGGCTATTTTTGTTGTAAAATACAATCAAAATTTTAAAAAGATTGTATCACATGAAAGGGTAGATTTTAGATAGAACGTCAAAATTTCTATAGAGTTATTCTGATATATGTATTTAGTTTATATATAATTTTTTTAGAATAAAAATATGTTTTAATATTCAAAGGGCAAGTTTGAATAGATAACTGTCATGAAAAATTTGATTGACACGCAGGGTCGACCATCAAATTTAGGCCCTGATCCCACTCTGTGTGAATTTTACCACATAACTTTGTCATTCACAATTTATTTCTATTTTTGAAGTGATAAGTAAGCATTAAGCAATGTGGAAGGTAGTTGAAAACTACGTGACATAAAGTTTGTATGTAAAGTAGGAAAAAAATAATTCTTAAGATTGTGAAAGATTACTAAAATATTGATATTAAGTGCTAAAGTTTATGTGATTAACTAACAATCTGTTTTCAATTTTTTGTTATAGGGCATTAGGAAGTTGTAGATCCTCATACTAGAATTACATAGGTTTAAGTGATAGAATATTTATAATTTAAAAAATGGAAAATAGAAAGTCTCTATATAGGGTTCCCATTGTACCTTTATATAGTTCTTGTGTGTTTTTAATTGACCCACAATTTAGAAACAATTCTAGTCCCTAAATTTCTATGTATTTAATGATCATACTATATACATGACTATGACAAAAGATAACAATGCATACTTTCTCAAAGTGTTACTTATATTGGATATTGGAAGATGTTGTATTGCTAAAGTAATAGGTTATGGGAGAAAAATTATATATTAATATTATATACAAGAAAAATCATAACTAATATTAAGCTATAATATTTAAGTATGTTATCCCTTAGAGCATCAAGCTCACCTTTCAAGGCCTGGTGCAGTTATGTTCTCAATGCTATGATTCCCTAACCTTGCTATCCTTAGTGGTTTCTTGGACAAGAGCATTCCTAATTCTAGTCATCTAACAAAACAAGATAACTCAAATAAACATACGCACATACCACACAAAGTGAATACCAAAATTAGTTTTTAAACACACACACAATACCTCAATTAACTTCCCCCCCAACACACACAAAATTTAAATAAAAAAAGTGAACATACCAATGTTCAAACACAAGTGATTCATACAAAGTTAGTACAAACATGCATGAATACTTAAGTTTAAATGTTTCAAAGTAGTCCAAACACACACACCACATAAAGTGATTGCCAAAATTAATTTCAGATGCAAATTTAGACAAAATGAACATCAAAATTAAAACACACACTTCAAACAAAAAGTGATCACATGCCAAAGTTCATACATGCTTCTTGCACAAAGTTAGTTTAACCACATATGAAGTAGACACTTGATTTCAAATATTTCAAAGTGCAAACACACACAAAGTGAATGTCAACATTAAAATACAATCTTCACACAAATTTAGTTCATTCACTTCACACATAGTTTGTTCAAACACACACTTCATGCATATACAAAGAAAACTATAAAGTTCAAACATGCCAAAGTTCAAACAAGCACATAAAAGTGAATGCCAATGTTAGTACACTCTTCATACAAAGTGAATGTGAAATTTCACACACACAAAGTGAATTCCAATGTTAAAACACACTCTTCACATAAAGTTAGTTCAATCATTTCACACATAGTTTGTTCAAAAAACACACTTCATACATATATAAGGTAAACAATAAAGTTCAAAGAAGCCTTGAAGTTTAAGCATGCAGTGAATGCCAAGTTAGTACACTCTACATTGAATGTGAAAGTTCACACACACAATAAGAATGAATGCCAAAGCTAATTCAAGTATGAAAGCACACACTCACACAAAATGTATGGAATACACACACACATACACATAATAAATTCCAAAGTTCATTTGTACATTCCACACAAAATAATAGCTAAGTTTCACTTGTACACTCCACACAAAAAAGAATGTCAAATCTTTCAATTTCATTCCACACAAGTGAACATCAAAGTTTCTTCATATACTCCATGAAAAGTGATAGTTGAAGTTCATTCATAGACCAAAAAATATATGTCAAAGTTCAAGATCACACACACACACAACAAATGCCAAAGTTAGTTCAAACGCACATACCACACAAAGTGAACATAAAAATTAATTTTTAAATACACACACAATTTACATTAAAAAAGTGAATATACCAATGTTCAAACATAAACATTCACATAAATTTAGTACAAACATGCATGAACACTTAGTTCAAACATGTCAAAGTACAAATAGACACATAAAGTGAATGCCAAAGTTATAAAACATGGTAAAGTCCAAACGTACACACCACACAAAGTGAATGTAAAAATTAAATTTCAGATGCATAATTCACAAAAAAAGAATGTCAAGGTTAAAACACATACTCCACACATAGAAAGTGATCATGAGCCAAATTTCAAGCATGCTTCATGCACAAAGTTAGTTCAACCACATATGAAGTAAAAAATCAATTTCAAATATGTCAAAGTGCAAACATACACAAAGTGAATGCCAACGTTAAAAAACACTCTTCACACAAAGTTATTTCAATAACTTCACACATAGTTTGTTCAAAAAATACTTCATACATATACAAAGTAAACTACAAAGTTCAAACATAGCAAAGTTCAAACAAGCACATAAAGCACAAATGCCAATGTTAGTACACTCTTCACAAAAAGTGAATGTAAAAGTTCACACACACAAAGTGAATTCTAAAGTTAAAACACACTCTTCACACAAAGTTAGTTCAATCATTTAACACATAGTTTGTTCAAAAACACACACTTCATACACATGTAAGGTAAAAGCTAAAGTTCAAACATACCAAAGTTCAAGCATGCAATGAATGCCAAGTTAGTACACTCTACACAATGAATGTGAAATTTAGTTCAAACACACATACCATGTCATGCCCTAAAATTTACTCAACCTAATCCAAACACAACTACCATTTTTTTTCAACTTGTTATTACTACTAAGGTAATTTAAAGTTTTAGCGTTCATCTAAGATCAATGACACCAATTTTACAATGTCCTCTCATAGCTTAAACTATCCTAGTTTGCATTTTGCCCTAAGTTTTCCATATTTAGATGTACAAAACTTTTCCTAGGTATCCTAGAGAATAGAAATTGGTTACCCTTCTAAGTTTTATTAGTTTACAAACCACTTAACAATTACCAATTTCTCCTTTTCTATCTATATTTGTTCCCCTAGTATAGCTATAGAGAGAAAAATTATTGCTTAATAATAACTTGACTATCAAGAGTTTGAAAATGAAGAGCTACATTTAATATAAATAACCTTACATAAATAATTATGCTTGGAACAAAATTTTAAAGTGAATGAAACTATTTCTTAACTTTACTATTAACATCAATGACACAAGAATCATTTTGATTCTATCAAGACTCAAAAGATAGATTAGCTTAGTTTCAAGTTCTAAGCTATAATCAACATTCACTTATTGTTTTTTTTTTAGATTTAGATTTAACTACTTGCTACATTTTAATTCATATACTAAACTTTGGTTTCATTGACTTAATGTTCAAACTAAACAAAATTTCCACTTGGTTATACTACTTTTCTTGATTATTTAGGTTTAAATAATTTAGCTATTACTTTAATGATTTGGTTTTCAATTCTCATCAACTAAGGGATTTCCTCACTCATTTGAAGTTCAAGAAGATCTCCTATATATCTCTATGGAATTTAGCCTATCTACTAGATTCATTCATTGAGATAAACTTTAAGATTAATTACAACTCCAACTTATTATTATTAATGTCAAATCATAACTTTATAATTTATTGGCAATTGATTCACCGCCACTAGACAAGTTTAACGTTTAATGATAATATGATTCTATGTTTGATTAATGACTAAGTCAAGTTAAAAAATACATGTTTATATATTACATCACAATCTTATGAAATTTGACAATGGTTTTAAATAAGGAAATTTAATTACACTTTCATTAAATTTTAAGTTGATAGATTTATTTCAATTAAGTTTTAACTCCATTTAACTTAATCCTTTTTTCTCAAATCTTAATTTAAATATTCTTAAATAGAAACTACCTTATTTTTAACTCAAAAATAATTCTCTTCTTATTGATTGGCTTTTTTGAATCATACAATCCAATCAATATGATTACACATTTAAATCATTTTTGTCTTTCTTTTACATTTTCTAAATCAAGTGTATAAGAAATGATTACAAGATAATCTATGAAACATGAGGATCCTTGATAACTAAATAATGCAATGATACAATCTTTTCTTCCAAGAAACACATAACTTTCTTTTCTTGCACATACATTTTTTTACTTAAAGATTAACAATTGATCTTTTTTTTTTCTTTTCCCTCAAATGAATAAGTAACAACACAAGTTTTCTACTTTAGCACTTTTCAAATGATCTACAAAATTTGGTACATAAAGTACATCATGAAATAAATATGTCTTTCTTGAAAACAAAACAATATTTCTTTTCTGTCCAAGAGACTTGAACAACTCCAAAATATCTTCAACCTCCATCCAAGAACCTGAAAATGAACAAGAGAGGAAAACAACAATATGTAAATAACCTTACATAAATAATTATGCTTGGAACAAAATTTTAAAGTGAATGAAACTATTTCTTAACTTTACTATTAACATCAATGACACAAGAATCATTTTGATTCTATCAAGACTCAAAAGATAGATTCGCTTAGTTTCAAGTTCTAAGCTATAATCAACATTCACTTATTGTTTTTTTTTTAGATTTAGATGTAACTACTTGCTACATTTTAATTCATCTACTAAACTTTGGTTTCATTGACTTAATGTTCAAACTAAACAAAATTTCCACTTGGTTATACTACTTTTCTTGATTATTTAGGTTTAAATAAGTTAGCTATTACTTTAATGATTTGGTTTTCAATTCTCATCAACTAAGGGATTTCCTCACTCATTTGAAGTTCAAGAAGATCTCCTATATATCTCTATGGAATTTAGCCTATCTACTAGATTCATTCATTGAGATAAACTTTAAGATTAATTACAACTCCAACTTATTATTATTAATGTCAAATCATAACTTTATAATTTATTGGCAATTGATTCACCGCCACTAGACAAGTTTAATGTTTAATGATAATCTGATTCTATGTTTGATTAATGACTAAGTCAAGTTAAAAAATACATGTTTATATATTACATCACAATCTTATGAAATTTGACAATGGTTTTAAATAAGGAAATTTAATTACACTTTCATTAAATTTTAAGTTGATAGATTTATTTCAATTAAGTTTTAAATCCATTTAACTTAATTCTTTTTTCTCAAATCTTAATTTAAATATTCTTAAATAGAAACTACCTTATTTTTAACTCAAAAATAATTCTCTTCTTATTGATTGGCTTTTTTGAATCATACAATCCAATCAATATGATTACACATTTAAATCATTTTTGTCTTTCTTTAACATTTTCTAAATCAAGTGTATAAGAAATGATTACAAGATAATCTATGAAACATGAGGATCCTTGATAACTAAATAATGCAATGATACAATCTTTTCTTCCAAGAAACACATAACTTTCTTTTCTTGCAAATACATTTTTTTACTTAAAGATTAACAATTGTTCTTTTTCTTTTCTTTTCCCTCAAATGAATAAGTAACAACACAAGTTTTCTACTTTAGCACTTTTCAAATGATCT
This sequence comes from Cunninghamia lanceolata, assembly GCA_027924645.1. Taxonomy (NCBI): domain Eukaryota; kingdom Viridiplantae; phylum Streptophyta; class Pinopsida; order Cupressales; family Cupressaceae; genus Cunninghamia; species Cunninghamia lanceolata. Next base: position 2,510,739 of record BSBN01000070.1, read on the forward strand.
ACAAAATTCGGTACATAAAGTACATCATGAAATAAATATGTCTTTCTTGAAAACAAAACAATATTTCTTTTCTGTCCAAGAGACTTGAACAACTCCAAAACATCTTCAACCTCCATCCAAGAACCTGAAAATGAACAAGAGAGGAAAACAACAATATGCCAATGGGCCCTCCACCCATCAATAGGGTTGTATAACAGACCACCCCTAAGCATGGGGTAATCACTTAGCCATATGAAGCCACACAACTCATGCACAAGTACAACAACAATGTTTTACATATACATAAAGCACAACATATTTCTATCGCATTGGTTTAACTCAAGGGAAAACCACTTAGGGGGAGTGGGGGCTCAACCAGACATGGGGAATAAAATATATCATACTCTCCACCCAATCCACACCCTTATACCTCCCAATAATATATATACATTTCTAAAAAATACAAAGGGATACTCATATCCCATAGATAAAAGGGTACTCATACCCCAGTAATGGCCATTACCTGAATGGAATACTCATATTCCAAAATGAAAAGCTCCAATGTGAGGGAACTACTCCCACTCAAACCCCTATACATGGAGGACCAAGGCTCCTCTATAAAAGAGGGGGTCAACTCCCCTATAAACACATAAAGAACTTCACATAACACAAAGTAAAGTGTAATGCCCCTTGCTTTTGGCTTGTGATAGATGTTATTTTCATATTCCTTATGACAGTTCTGTTATGGTTGATAGTCTTTTATTGCACATTTCAGCTTCGAGACATCAGATTTACATGTTTTGGGTTATGACCTCTTTGATTTGATGGACTATGTTCGATGGATATATTTAGACATTTGTTATGAGTTATGATGACATTATGAATACTTCAGTTATAATGTGTTGAATATGTTTAGTGATGGATTATTATTTACTTGTTTTATTAGATTCGTAGATATCTGTTTTTAAATGTTATGATTATAATCTTATCCAAGAGCAGGGACGGTGTAGCATTACTCGTCTCGAGTACCCTACTACATCGTGATTCTCTGACTCTCTGTGTGTTGACATATATGTACTCGATCATATTTAATCAGTTGTTTGGATGCAGGCTGTAGGTACTGAACCTCGACTCCACTTGATATAGCAGGATTGAGCGGGTTCTTTCACCAATGGATAATAGTAATGGGAGATAACACGAGGTCTGTTCCACTAGGTCGGTCATTGTTTCTATTGTGGTCTTGAGTCGTGTTGGGATACTTGGCCCTTGTCTTGTTATGATTGGTTATCTTGTGTCATGATGTTTAGTCAAGTCATGTTATAATGTTCAAATTATGCTCCTGTGTCGTTATAAGATTCCTTAATGAACTAGTGGTAATTAATAAAGCTCCTATTTGGTTATTAGATAATTAATAAATTAGCTTAAAAGCTTTGGTTGACACCTTGGACAAATTTTATAATAAATGAGAATTATAATCTGCTGTCCAAAAGTATGTATGGCATATATTGGATTTACGGGTTCTTAGTGATTTTTGGTAGGGAATATTTTTTTGGGATTGCAAAATTCACTGCCGTGTGATATCATTTTCAAAATGGAGGAATTTGGGGACCTTTTTGAGATAATTAATCTTTGCATCTCACGAGAGAGTGGGATGTTGGGAAGAGAAAAGCATGGCTTCTGCATTGTTCGAGAAGTTGAACCCTTGTTTTGAGAAAGTGGGTTATTGGAAGAAGAGGCAGGCCTTCTACATTTATTGGAAGGTTTGAATCCTTGTTTGGGGGAGAGGAGAACAGAGAAAATTGAAAGAGGAGAATAGAGAAAATTGAAAGAGGAGAACAGAGAAAATTGAAAGAGGAGAACAGAGAAAATTGAAGGAGGGACTGAAAATTTAGGTATGTGAAATATCTCTCTCTGGAAAAATTGCATTCATTATAGCTTGTAAGTTAAATTGTACTATAGCATGTGCTATGTATGATCTAGTTCTCCTAGTTGTGAAACTTGTGAGTAATTTGGAAATTTATTTGCCTCGTGTACCCTGTGTGTGGTTGAATGCTACCCTGCCCCTGTAGATTGCTCCAAGAAGGATTCTTCTGGTTGAACCCTGTTTTAAACCCTTTGAAAACTAGTAGCCTTCATCTGTAAGTCCGCATTGTGATCTTAATCCCATGCAATGCATGGTTCTATGGTAAGCTTTCATTGTATGCCCTTGATTCTTGTAATTTATCTCACATATACATATCTCCCTGATAACAGTGGATTGGCAGTGAGAGTGTATTGACCCTGGCATCTAACTCCCATGCAACCTGCTAGTGTGTGCAACCAATTATTTGGTCTTACTTGATTCATATTCTTTGGATCTTGGATGCCTTGCCTTTCTCTCTATAACCTTGATGAAAATCCGGTATCTGCAACACTAACCTGCAAACAAGAACGTGCCCTGCATCTTGACTAGGTTTTCAGTCAATCCTGTGAAGTCTCCTTCATAACTCCTTACCTGCATTCTATGAGAAGATGTCTCCCTGAGTGACTCTATCATGCAGCTCGCATACCTTGCCTTTGCCTCCACGTTCTATCTTCTGGACCATGCCTCATTTCTATACCGCCACTGTGTGCAAGCAGGAAGAACTCCATTGAAAGTTATGGAGTCTGAGAAACCTATACTTTTGATGCAGCTATATATATTTTCTTTTGCCTATCCTGTGATCAACTCACCTTGAGATGCATATTCGGAGGCCTCATTCCTATCACTTTGCACCCTCTTTTTTTTATTATTCTGCACTTCGCAAGAAATTGTGGTTATCTCAAGCATCAGTTTTTCTTTGTTTTAATGCGCCCATCCCACATCAGATGCACTCATCCCACATCAGATGCGCTCATCCCACATTAGATGCACCCATCCCACCTTGGAGTATATCGTGACTTTGCATTTTATGTAATCCATTCCCATGCAACCCCGCTGTAGTAAGATTTCAAATTGGGAAGTTGCCTACATATGAGAAGCAAATAAGGTTCATGTTAGGAACAATTCTAGTCAAAATCCATCCTACACCGATTCCTAAAGGTTGATTGCTTGCTGACAGCTGTTACGACCCCTTGGTAATGGTAGCATTTGTCGTCCTTTCCCTAGATCTAACTGTAGCTATCTGTCAGGTTAGAAGGTCAATCACCCTTGCTATTTGCACCATTGCTTGTGTGTCCGAGCCATTCTCCTATGGGAATTTCTGCCACCATGATTTTTTCACCATTAACAGTTCATGTGAATTATTAGACTCCTACCAATGTTTCTGCTTGTGCTTAAATTGCAATCGATACCTTTTGATGCTGAGTGCTTCCGGTGTTTGAAAGGTTCCTATGACAATCAATTGCTGGTCCTTACCTTCAGCTTGCTGCCATCTACATGCGTGATTGAGGAAATCCACTGTAATCATTACTTTAGAACTTATTGTCATTATCCTTTCTGCGATAGACTCTTCAACGTTTCATTGTGCATCATTAGAATACATCGCCTACTCAGCCAAACTTATGGTCTGCTTGATAATGGTTCGATATGCTCTCCTTATGGAAGTCTTAGTTGAAGGGCATGGAATAGGAAGTTTCCATCTTAAAACTATCCCACTTAATAGAATTGGCCTAGTGGCTGGGGTCAACTGGCAGAATTATATAGCTTTCCTTATTTTTAATCCTTCATTTTTTTTGTAAATTCTTAGTCAAACTCCAAGTTTAATCCTTAGTTGTGTTCGGTCCTATGGGGTGCATTTTGAAATTGTCGTAGTTTTGTTTTAGTTTATTGTTCTAATGTTGTCACCGTTAATTATACTCTGTAGTCGTAAAAAGGGCATAGGATATAGACGTTGGTATGATGTTACTTTGTAGGTCAGGTGGCGAAGCCATGGAATGGCCGACAACATTACATCATTAGGAAATTGCTTATGTATGGTTGTTCATGTGTTAGTTGACAATCCTTACCTTAGCAAGAATTTAACGATTATAATGTTTCTGACTCGCATTGATATTTGGTAAGTGTTAAGGGAAAGTCTATGCATTCAGGGTGATTTATGTTTATTGCTTGATAGGAGAAAATAGTGTACTCATTAATGATTCGTAGTTAAAATAACATATATTGAATCTTTCTGATATTTAAGTTAATGAATATTTTGTCCAATAGGATTTATATTATTTTGGTATGTGAGTTTGGATATTGTTTTTTTTTTAATTTAGATGTGTATATAAAGGAAATGTGTTGGGGGAATTTTAGGTGTTAAACTATTACTTTTCGTTGATTTCGACTGAGCTAAGATAACCGTAATTAGGAATCTCCGTCTATTATTTCTTTATTCCTTGAAAATTAAAGTTACAATTGAAATATATCGGTTATCTTATAGAGAACTATTAAGGTGTGATTTATATTGTAACATGTTAGATAGTTAAAATTTGTATGGAAAGTATTATTATTGTGTGTGAAGGTTGTTAGAAGTTGTAGATTGAAGTTGTCATCCTAGTGACTCATGTTGTAGTTTGAATCATAGGTGCTAAGTCGCTTTGTGATGAAATTTTTAATTATTTATTGGAAGATGGTTTTTTATGTCCTTAAGAAATATATATTGTGTTTTTAAATTGTTTATTAGAATTTGAGTTAGTTAGATGATTAAGGAAGGAGTATATTTGTGTTCGAAGATATTTCTTTTATGTCAATTGTAAATCTTTTTTTTATGGATGTTGGCAGTAGGTAAAGGTAATAGTATTTATGCTCTTGGAGAGACTTATATATTTATAGTTGTTTGTTTGAAATTGTAGTTGGGGAGATGTTGATGGTAACCATGCTATTAGGGAAAATGTATTTACTCATAGTGTGGCTTTTAAGAAATTGTAAATGGTTAGAATGTTATATGATGTTGACAAGAAAGCTTGCATACATTTGTTCACGTAGAACGATAAGGGGTAATGTGTTAAGATAAAATGTAGGATTCTTGTAATTTGTTGAAGTTGATAATGTTTTTAAGTGAAGTATGCTTATAGTTTAATCATAGAGGCCTTAGGATTAACCTTATCTTTGTATTTAGAAATTGGTTCATATAGCTAGAAATAGAATGATTACATTAAGTTCATAGGGTAATTAAATGTCTTATGTTCATTTATCTTTTTGATTTGAGTTAATTGCTTGTAATGGATCTTGTGTTCACCATGGGTGGAGTTTGTGACTATTGTTGGATTGTTGTGAAGTAGGATCTTGTGAGATGTCGTGACCACTTGTTGTCACTATGAAAGCATTGATCTCGTCAGATAGTGGTCACCTTTTTTATTGTTTTGTACCTTACTCCAGAGGTGTAGCTTTGGTTTTGGTTCATATTATGGCATGTCAATGTTTTGGCTTTACTGAATTCTCGGGTCTTGCAATGAATGGGAAACGATCTCTTGGTTATAGTACTTGGTCCTTGATGGTTATGCTTTATTTTGAGAGAATTATGGATTTCTTGTTATGGCCTAGTGGATGGCATATGTTATGCCCAGATCTGATTGGCGACCCTTACCTTATGTTGTAGTATGTATGTTTGACCTGAGAACGCTAAGGGAGTGGCTTTCATGGTGGGGCCAGTGCCTAGTGAGAGGCTGCCTGGGTAACCCCATGAAAGTTGTAGCATGTGGAAAACTTAATAACTTAATCAAGAGGGTTGGGGTAATAAAACACTTAACAAGCTAAGTAAGAGACCTCACCCATGCCTTGAGTGCTCGTAAAGGCTAAGGATGGGGTGAGAAAGCCTAGTTGGCAAGGCCGACCTCCTTGTCTCCATGAGAGGACCTATTGGCTCCGCATGTGTCACCCTATGGGGCCGGTGCCTAGAGAGAGGCTGCCAGGGTAACCATAGATGGGGGCTGGCTTCTGGTGATAGATAGCCTGGGTAACCCATGCTAGGACCATGTGATGACACTCCCCTTATGTAGTTTAGTTGTTCTTTTTTTGTTGTGCCTCTGGAGTGGTGCCTTGACTTGTGCTGTTATGTTGACAGGGTCAGTTGTGTCAAGTCAGTTGTTGTTCATTTATTTTGGATGTTGTTTCTTGTCTTAGTGGAATCCTCGTCATTATCTCCTAGCTCGGAGGGGTGGACCTCAGGGTTCCACATGGTTGGGAGGAAAGAGCTATCCATTGGTCCATTTTTTGGAGATACAGTTCGAGATTCTGCGCAGAGGTGTTCCAATTCCAGGTTGCCTCCTACTTTCGGTGGTGTTGTGTACCTTCTTATGTATTCTTTTGTAAACTGACATGATCAGTCTTATGATCTTGTAATCATGTAATCTTGTACTGAGACTCTGTAATTAATCTATTCTGCTTCAGTAAAAGTTATTTGTATCTATTTTAGTAGTGTAATGGTTATTGCTTCTGTAGTTTTATTTTTTGTCAATAATGCAGTTATGTTGCCCTAGAGTTGTTAGAAGAGTAATTTCATTTTTTTTTAACGGTGTACTATGATATGTTTGGTTACTACCTTGCTCTATCTTGCTTTCAAAAAAAAAATTTCTGTAACTTTTGCACTTATAGTCTAGTACTCTAGGGTTACATGATGGGGCATTACACTTGGTATCAGAGCCAAGTTTAAACACTGGGTACCCTAGTTATATTTGAGCCCATTATGTAACCTAGTGCTTAAACTCTGAAGAATAAAATTGTTCTGGTTGTGACCCTTTCTGAATGTAACAAATTGCCTTTGGTGTTGCAGGTGGATGCCTAGATGTAGGGGCCGAGGTCAGGGCAGAGGTAGGAGTTGTGGGAGAGGTGGTGGCAACACACCTCCTCCCAGTTCTACTCATGCGAGTGGCCATGAAGGCGGGGGTCAGAACACGGATGGTCAGGGTCAACCTGATGGAGCCCAGTTGAGACAGATCCTTGAGGAGGCCCTTGCCTGTTTGGGCCCTAGACAGTTGGGTGAACAGCCAGAGGAGGTTAGGCGGTAGATCAGCTAGGGCCTAGAGAGAGAGAGGTCTCCCAGGCATAGGGAGTTGACAGCTGAACATGAGGCCACACTAGCCAGCCATATGAGGGATTTACTGAGAGCACACCCACCCATCTTTGATGGAACAAGTAGAGGACTTGAGGCAGAGACCTGGTTATTGGACTTAGGCAGGTGTTTCACCATGCATCCGTATGGTAGCAATACAAAGGCCAGGTGTGCTATTTTGCATCTCTGAGGGTTTGCTTCGACTTGGTGGGGGCTAGAGGAGCAGAAGCTGCATTTAGACATCAGCACTGTGTCTTGGGAGTTATTTGTAGAGAGATTCAGAGGTTGTTTTCTTCCTGACCATTGAGACAGCGTCGAGCAGATGAGTTTCATGAGCTAAGGCAGTTGGCCATGACAGTTGAGCAGTATGAGCACAAATTTTATAAGCTCAAACAGTATGCAGGCATTGTGGATGATGAGTCTATGTTGGTGCAGCACTTCATCAGGGGTTTGAATGCCCGGATTAGTGGAGGGGTTTGTGTATTCGAACCTAAGACTATGGAGGTTGCCGTGGAGAAAGACCGGCTAGTGGAGGAGAATTTGGCTATGGCCCTTGGTGGGCATACAGGTGTGTACATTGGTAGTGCACCTTCTTCTAGATATGGTTCTCGGGGTGGTCACACTCAAGCATCAGGTTCTCTTGTACCCTCAAAGGGTGGTCCGCAGTAGCAGTATTCGCAGTCCAAACAGAAGAATTCTTAGCATCCGCAAGGTAATAGATTTCAAAATAAGAAAGACCGGTCTTGGCAGCGTAATAAGCACAATCATTTTGATCAGCTAGCTCAGAGTACATACCCTACAGTGAGCAGGGGTAGTTTCCAGCAGTCTAGCACTTTCCAGGGTGATAGAGGTTTTGGTAGAGGCACTGGGTGCTTCTCTTGTGGCCAGCAGGGCCATATTGCTAGGTAGGTCACACCGAGTCTTTACAGTGGTGGATGAGTGACAGGTAGAGCATCAGGGCACCGTGGTGGAGACTTCTGGTCGCATGTGAGGTATTGATTTTTCTATTCTATTTGATTCCGGTGCATCTGATTCATTTATATCTCCTTCCCTTGTGGAGCGTTGTGGCTTAGTGGCAACAAAGCAAGATGATAGGTGGCAGGTTGAGTTAGCTTCCAGGGCTAAGAGTGCAGTTGAGTCTCTAGTTTTAGGGTGTAACTTGATGATTGGCTCTCTATCTACTTCTATGGACCTTCGCATTTTACCCCTGGGTTCATATGACATAGTTTTGGGGATGGATTGGTTGGAGGGCCATCAGGCAGTAATAGATTATCGGCACAAGTCGGTAAGATGTGTTGATGATTTAGGAGATATGGTTGAGGTTGTAGGAGTTTAGAGACCTATTTCCCTACGTATGATCTCTGCTATGCAACTCAAGATATGCATGCGTCAGGGATGTCAGCTTTTTGCAGTGACTATTAGTGATTTGGAGATGGAGGAGAGTCAAGAGGCATCTCTTGACGATCACCCACTATTGAGGGACTATGCAGATGTTTTTCCTTCTGATATCCCAGGGATGCCACCTGAGCATGACGTCGATTTCAGGATTGATCTAATTCCCGGTGCCGAGCCCATCTCACAAGCTCCATACAGGATGACCACTCAGGAGCTCAAGGAGCTCTGACTGCAGTTGGAGGAGCTATTAGCCAAGGGGTTCATACGACCTAGTGTCTCTCCTTGGGAAGCACCCGTGATCTTTGTGAAGAAGAAGGATGGATCTCTACGGCTATGTATCGACTATAGGCAGCTCAATAAGGTAACAGTGAGAAACAGGTACCCCTTGCCTCAGATCAATGATTTGTTTGATCAGATCAAAGGAGATAAGGTATTCTCTAAAATTGACCTTAAGTCGGGGTATCACCAGTTGCAGATTTTTGAGGCAGATATTCATAAAATAGCATTTCGTACCTGTTATGGACACTATGAGTTCACAGTGGTACCATTCAGGTTAACGAATGCACCTTCGGTTTTCATGAGCTTAATGAATGGTGTGTTTCACACTTATCTTGACCGATTTGTCCTCATATTTCTTGATGATATATTGATCTATTTGAGGACTATGGAGGAACATGAGGAGCATTTGCGTCAGGTGTTGCAGTGTCTGAGAGAAAATCAACTTTATGCTAATTTGTCAAAATGTGAGTTCTTCCAGACAGAGGTTAAGTATTTGGGTCATGTCATCTCTGGAGAGGGTATTGCGGTGGATCCCTTGAAGATCCAAGCTATTATGGATTGGCTTGCACCCACTAATGTTTCTGAGGTCCGTAGTTTTATGGGGTTGGCAGGTTACTATCGTCGCTTCGTCATGGTTTTTTCAAGAATTGCTCACCCCATTACTTCTCTTCAGAGGAAAGGGAAGAAGTTTGTTTGGTCAGAGTAGTGTCAGAAAGCCTTCTAGACTCTTAAGGAATAGTTGACCAGTGCACCCATATTAGTGGTTCTTGATCTGAATAGGGACTTTGTTGTTTGTACCGATGCTTCCTTGGAGGGTTTGAGAGCAGTTCTGATGCAGGATGGTCGCGTGATCACCTATGAGTCTTGCAAACTCAAGGATCACGAATTGAACTATCCCACTCATGACCTGGAGTTAGTAGTAGTGGTGCATGCCTTGGTGAGATGGAGGCATTTTCTATTAGGGCATTGGTTTGAGCTGCACAGTGATCATCGTAGTTTGCAGTATATTTTCATGTAGCCAAACCTGAATGCAAGGCAAAGGCATTGGATGGAGTTCCTATGCGAGTATGACTTTGAGGTCAGATATATTCAGGGCAAGGAGAATGTGGTAGCAGATGCTCTTAGTCGTTGGAGGCATGAGATCTTAATAGTTTCTCTTACAGTTGATTTGAGAGGTCAGATTCTCGTTACGCTTCCCACTGATAGTTGGTGCCAGGAGGTGAGATCCGAGATTGAGTCTGGTAGGCCTTTAGAAGGTAGGTTCTCTAGTTACTTCTTTGAGTCAGATGGTCTTTTGCGACATTTGGGTCGAATCTATGTTCCTAATTCTGGGGTCTTCACACCCTAGTTTTGTCTGAGGCACATCAGGCACCCTATTCTACTCATCTGGGTGTCAAGAAGATGTATGCAAATCTACGTCAACTATACTTTTGGAGTGGTATGAAGCAGGATATTGCTATTTTTTGTCGAGATGTCTTGAGTGTCAGAGGGTGAAGGCGGAGCACCAGCCCCCCGCAGGACTTTTGTAGCCTCATTTGATTCCTGAGTGGAAGTGGGATATCATTTCAATAGACTTCATTGTTGGTTTGCCGTTGTCCTCTCAACGACATGATGCTATTATGGTCACTATGGATAGGTTGACAAAGGTATCCACTTTTCTCCTGTCCGTGCTTCGTACAATGCCTCTACGGTGGCTAGAGTGTTCATGGAGGACATCGTTAGACTTCATGGGATTCCTCGTAGGATCATCTCTGAATGGGATCCAGTGTTCACTTCCGCCCTTTGGACTTCCTTGCAGCATGCCTTGGGGACACAGCTAAACTTTAGTTCAACTTATCATCCTGAGACTGATGGTCAGACTGAGAGGGTTAATCAGGTTCTCGAGGATATGTTGAGGATGTATGTTATGGATCGGCAGAGCCATTGGGAGGACTACCTTTACCTAGTGGAGTTTGCCTATAATAATGGTTATCATAGTTCTATTGGCATGTCTCCATTTCAGGCCTTGTATGGTTGTCCTTACAGGACCCCTTTGATTTGGGATCGTTTGGAGGATAGAGTTCTTCTGGATCCGGATATGCTTAGAGATATGGAGCAGCAGGTTGAGAGGATTAGAGAGCATTTGGTTGCAGCTCAGGACAGGCAAAAGAAGTATGCAGATGCTCATAGGATCGATCGCCAGTTCTCTGTTGGGGATAGAGTGTTCTTGCGTGTACGACCGCGAAAGAGTCCAATCTGCTATGGAAAAGGCTCTAAGCTAGCACCGCGCTTTGTTGGACCGTTTGAGGTGTTGGAGAGGATTGGTCCAATTGCTTATCGTCTTGCTTTACCACCTAGCCTTTCACGCATCCATGATGTGTTTCATGTTTCTATACTTAGACCTTACTATCCAGATATTGCTCATTTTCTTGATTGGACTGCTCTACAGGTAGAGGACGGGCAGCTGGCTTTGGAGCCCGTAGGCATTCTTCAGCTCAGGAGACTCGCTCTCAGGGGTAGAGACGTGGAGTAGGTTAGGGTCAAGTGGGATCCTAATGATGAGACATTTGCTACCTGGGAGGATGCTTCCAGGATGAGGGAGTTATATCCTTACTTATTTGTGGGCTTCCAGGAGTAAGCCTGGTTATAGGGGGGAGGATGTAATGCCCCTCGCTTTTGTCTTGTGATAGATGTTATTTTCATATTCCTTATGACAGTTCTGTTATGGTTGATAGTCTTTTATTGCACATTTCAGCTTCGAGACATTGGATTTACATGTTTTGGGTTATGAACTCTTTGATTTGATGGACTATGTTCGATGGATATATTTAGACATTTGTTATGAGTTATGATGACATTATGAGTATTTCAGTTATAATGTGTTGAATATGTTTAGTGATGGATTATTATTTACATGTTTTTATTAGATTCGTAGATATCTGTTTTCAAATGTTATGATTATAAACTTATCCAAGAGCAGGGACGGTGTAGCATTACTCGTCTCGAGTACCCTACTACGCCACGATTCTCTGACTCTCTATGTGTTGACATATATGTACTCGATCGTATTTAATCAGTTGTTTGGATGCAGGCTGTAGGTACCGAACCTTGACTCCACCTGATATAGCAAGTTTGAGCGGGTTCTTTCACCAATGGATAATAGTAATGGGAGATAACACGAGGTCTGTTCCACTAGGTTGATCGTTGTTTCTGTTGTGGTCTCGAGTCGTGTTGGGATACTTGGCCCTTGTCTTGTTATGATTGATTATCTTGTGTCATGATGTTTAGTCAAGTCGTGTTATAATGTTCAAATTATGCTCCTGTGTGGTTAGAAGATTCCTTAATGAACTAGTGGTAATTAATAAAGCTCCTATTTTGTTATTAGATAATTAATAAATTAGCTTAAAAGCTTTGGTTGACACCTTGGACAAATTTTATAATAAATGAGAATTATAATATGCTGTCCAAAAGTATGTATGGCATAGATTGGATTTACAGGTTCTTAGTGATTTTTGGTAGGGAATATTTTTTTGGGATTGCAAAATTCACTGCCGTGTGATATCATTTTCAAAATGGAGGAATTGGGGAGCCTTTTGAGATAATTAATCTTTGCATCTCACGAGAGAGTGGGATGTTGGGAAGAGAAAAGCATGGCTTTTGCATTGTTTGAGAAGTTGAACCCTTGTTTTGAGAAAGTGGGTTATTGGAAGAAGAGGCAGGCCTTCTGCATTTATTGGAAGGTTTGAATCCTTGTTTGGGGGAGAGGAGAATAGAGAAAATTGAAAGAGGACAACAAAGAAAATTGAAAGAGGAGAACAAAGAAAATTGAAAGAGGAGAACAGAGAAAATTGGAGGGACTAAAAATTCAGGTATGTGAAATATCTCTCTCTGGAAAAATTGCATTCATTATAGATTGTATATTTAAATTGTACTACAACATGTGCTATGTGTGATCTAGTTCTCCTAGTTGTGAAACTTGTGAGTAATTTGGAAATTTATTTGCCTCATGTACCCTGTGTGTGGTTGAATGCTACCCTACCCCTGTAGATTGCTCCAAGAACGATTCTTCTGGTTGAACCCTGTTTTAAACCCTTTGAAAACTGTTAACCTTCATTTGTAAGTACGCATTGTGATCTTAATCCCATGCAATGCATGGTTCTATGGTAAGCTTTCATCACATGCCCTTGATTCTTGCAATTTATCTCACATATACATATCTCCCTGATAACAGTGGATTGGTAGTGAGAGTGTATTGACCCTGGCATCTAACTCCCATGCAACCTGCTAGTGTGTGCAACCAATTATTTGGTCTTAATTGATTCATATTCTTTGGATCTTGGATGCCTTGCCTTTCTCTTTATAACCTTGATGAAAATCCGGTATCTGCAACACTAACCTGCAAACAAGAATGTGCCCTGCATCTTGACTGGGTTTTCAGTCAATCCTGTGAAGTCTCCTTCATAACTCCTTCTTACCTGCATTCTATGAGAAGATGTCTCCCTGAGTGACTCTATCATGCAGCTCGCATACCTTGCCTTTGCCTCCACGTTCTGTCTTCTGGACTATGCCTCATTTCTATACCGCCACTGTGTGCAAGCAGGAAGAACTCCATTGAAAGTTATGGAGTCTGAGAAACCTATACTTTTGGTGCAGCTATATATATTTTCTTTTGCCTATCCTGTGATCAACTCACCTTGAGATGCATATTCGGAGGCCTCATTCCTATCACTTCGCACCCTCTTTTTTTAATTATTCTGCACTTTGTAAGAAATTGTGGTTATCTCAAGCACCAATTTTTCTTTGTTTTGATGCACCCATCCCACCTTGGAGTATATCGTAACTTTGCATTTTATGTAATCCATTCCCATGTAACCCCGCTGTAGTAAGATTTCAAATTGGGAAGTTGCTTGCATATGAGAAGCAAATAAGGTTCATGTTAGGAATAATTCTAGTTAAAATCCATCCTGCACTAATTCCTAAAGGTTGATTTCTTGCTGACAGCTGTTACGACCCTTGGTAATGGTAGCATTTGTCGTCCTTTCCCCAGATCTAACTGTAGCTGTCCGTCAGGGTAGAAGGTCGATCACCCTTGCTATTCACACCATTGCTTGTGTGTCTGAGCCATTCTCCTATGGGAATTTCTACCACCATGATTTTTTTGCCATTAATAGTTCATGCGAATTATTAGACTCCTACCAATGTTTCTGCTTGTGCTTAAATTGCAATCGATACCTTTTGATGCTGAGTGCTTCCGGCATTTGAAAGGTTCCTATGATAGTCGATTGTTGGTCCTTACCTTCAGCTTGCCACCATTTGCATGCATGATTGAGGAAATCCACTGTAATCATTACTTCAGAACTTATTGTCATTATCCTTTCTGCGGTAGACTCTTCAACGTTTCGCCGTGCATCATTAGAATACATCGCCTTCTCAGCCAAACTTATGGTCTGCTTGATAATGGTTTGATATGCTCTCCTTATGGAAGTCTTAGTTAAAGGGCATGGAATAGGAAGTTTCCATCTTAAAACTATCCCACTTAATAGAATTGGCCTGGTGGCTGGGGTCGACTGGCAGAATTATATAGCTTTCCTTATTTTTAATCCTTCATTTTTTTTGTAAATTCTCAGTCAAACTCCAAGTTTAATCCTTAGTTGTGTTCGGTCCTATGGGGTGCATTTCAAAATTGCCGTAGTTTTGTTTTGGTTTATTGTTCTAATGTTGTCGCCATTAATTAGACTCTGCAGTCCTAAAAAGGGCATAGGATATAGACGTCGGTATGACATTACTTTGTAGGTTGGGTGGCAAAGCCATGGAATGGCTGACAGCAATACATCATTAGGAAATTGCTTATGTATGGTTGTTCATGTGTTAGTCGACAATCCTTACCTTAGCAAGAATTTAACGATTATAATGTTTCTGACTCGCATTGATATTTGGTAAGTGTTAAGGGAAAGTCTATGCATTCAGGGTGATTTATGTTTATTTCTTGATAGGAGAAAACAGTGTACTCATTAATGATTCATAGTTAAAATAACATATATTGAATCTTTCCAATATTTAAGTTAATGAATATTTTGTCCAATAGGATTTATATTATTTTGGTATGTGAGTTTGGATATTGTTTTTTTTTTAATTTAGATGTGTATATAAAGGAAATGTGTTGGGGGAATTTTAGGTGTTAAACTATTGCTTTTCCTTGATTTTGATTGAGCTAAGATAACCGTAATTAGGAACCTCCGTCTATTATTTCTTTATTCCTTGAGAATTAAAGTTACAATTGAAATATATCAGTTATCTTATAGAGAACTATTAAGGTGTGATTTATATTGTAACACGTTAGATAGTTAAAATTCATATGGAAAGTATTATTATCGTGTGTGAAGGTTGTTAGAAGTTGTAGATTGAAGTTGTCATCCTAGTGACTCATGTTGTAGTTTGAATCATAGGTGCTAAGTCGCTTTGTGATGAATTTTTTAATTGTTTATTGGAAGATGGTATTTTATGTCCTTAAGAAATATATATTGTGTTTTTAAATTGTTTATTAGAATTTGAGTTAGTTAGATGATTAAGGAAGGAGTATATTTGTGTTTGAAGATATTTCTTTTATGTCAATGGTAAATCTTTTTTTTATGGATGTTGGCAGTAGGTAAAGGTAATAGTATTTATGCTCTTGGAGAGACTTATATATTTATAGTTGTTTGTTTGAAATTGTAGTTGGGGAGATGTTGATGGTAACCATGCTATTAGGGAAAATGTATTTACTCATAGTGTGGCTTTTAAGAAATTGTAAATGGGTAGAATGTTATATGATGTTGACAAGAAAGCTTACATACATTTGTTCACGTAGAATGATAAGGGGTAATGTGTTAAGATAAAATGTAGGATTCTTGTAATTTGTTGAAGTTGATAATATTTTTAAGTGAAGTATGCTTATAGTTTAATCATAGAGGCCTTAGGATTAACCTTATCTTTGTATTTAGAAATTGGTTCATATAGCTAGAAATAGAATGATTACATTAAGTTCACAGGGTTATTAAATATCTTATGTTCATTTATCTTTCCGATTTGAGTTAATTGCTTGTAATGGATCTTGTGTTCACCATGGGTGGAGTTTGTGACTATTGTTGGATTGTTGTGAAGTAGGATCTTGTGAGATGTTCTGACCACTTGTTGTCAATATGAAAGCATTGATCTTGTCAGATAGTGGTCACCTTTTTTATTGTTTTGTACCTTACTCTAGAGTTGTAGCTTTGGTTTTGGTTCGTATTATGGCATGTCAATGTTTTGGCTTTACTAAATTCTCGGGTCTTGCAATGAATGGGAAAAGATCTCTTGGTTATAGTACTTGGTCCTTGATGGTTATGCTTTATTTTGAGAGAATTATGGATTTCCTGTTATGGCCTAGTGGATGGCATATGTTATGCCCAGATCTGATTGGCGACCCTTACCTTATGTTGTAGTATGTATGTTTGACCCGAGAATGCTAAGGGAGTGGCTTTCATGGTGGGGCCGGTGCCTAGTGAGAGGCTGCCTGGGTAACCCCATGAAAGTTGTAGCATGTGGAAAACTTAATAACTTAATCAAGAGGGTTGGGGTAATAAAACACTTAACAAGCTAAGTAAGAGACCTCACCCATGCCTTGAGTGCTTGTAAAGGCTAAGGATGGGGTGAGAAGGCTTGGTTGGCAAGGCCGACCTCCTTGTCTCCATGAGAGGACCTATCGGCTCCGCATGTGTCACCCTATGGGGCCGATGCCTAGAGAGAGGCCGCCAGGGTAACCATAGATGGGGGCCGGCTTCTAGTGATAGATAGCCTGGGTAACCAATGCTAGGACCATGCGATGACACTCCCCTTATGCAGTTTAGTTGTTCTTTTTTTTGTTGTGCCTCTGGAGTGGTGCCTTGACTTGTGCTGTTATGTTGACATGGTCATTTGTGTCAAGTCAGTTGTTGTTCATTTATTTCGGATGTTTTTTCTTGTCTTAGTGGAATCCTCATCGTTATCTCCTAGCTTGGAGGGGTGGACCTCAGGGTTTCACATGGTTGGGAGGAAAGAGCTATCCATTGGTCCATTTTTTGGAGATACAGTTTGAGATTCTGCGCAGAGGTGTTCCAATTCCAGTTTGCCTCCTACTTTTGGTGGTGTTGTGTACCTTCTTATGTATTCTTTTGTAAACTGACATGATCGGTCTTATGATCTTGTAATCATGTAATCTTGTACTAAGACTCTGTAATTAATCTATTCTACTTTAGTAAAATTTATTTGTATCTATTTTAGCAGTGTAATGGTTATTGCTTCTGTAGTTTTATTTTCTGTCAATAATGCAGTTATGTTGCCCTAGAGTTGTTAGAAGAGTAATTTCATTTTTTTTTATGGTGTAATATGATATGTTTGGTTACTACCTTGCTCTATCTTGCTTTCAAAAAAATTTATTTCTGTAACTTTTGCACTTATAGTCTAGCACTCTAGGGTTACATGACGGGACATTACATAAAGCATGTATTCACAAACCCCAACAAAATCCTTAAATAAAAATTGTTCTTTCTTCTCATTTTCAATGCAAGATGACATATGGCATGATGTACAACAAATTAAAATCAAATTTAAGAATGTAAATGATAGCAGCAAATCTGAAACAAGATATTAAATGTGAATCCTAAATTTAATAGTAACTATGTCTTCTAAAAAAGTACAAATTTTCTTTTTCTTTTCTATAAAATATAGCAATGAAGATATTTTAAATGCATCATATATAAAAATTAAATGACTAATTGTTGTTGTTCAAATCAGATCTAATGTAAAAATTAGAAATATAATTCATGCTATGATGATCTAGGTTTATGACATGCAAATAAGGCAACAAATATGCTTCTTTCAAGATTTACAATGAAATGTTTGTTTTTCCAATTTCACAAGCAACAAACCCTTAGAAAAACAACATTTACATTTAATAAATAAAGAAAACATATAATATTTAGGACATACAATATTTACATTTAACCAATAAAGAGAAACATATAATATTTACATTTAATCAATAAAGAAAAACATATAAAATTTACATTTAATCAATAAAGAAAAACATATCATTTATATTTAATCAATAAAGAAAAACATGATACCTCAATCACAATATCCCACTAATGGTAGAATCCTTGAATGAAAATCATAAAATGAGTAAGTCACCCGCACTCCATGAAGAGTTTTTAAAGAGGAGTAACTTCCTACCCAAAACTAACTCAACCACCCAACTAACTCAACCACTCAACTAATTCAACCACCCAACTAATTCAACCAACCAACTACCTTCCCATTTTCGTCACTTTTGTAAGTGGGGCTTAAAGGAGGGTCTAAAAACTTTTTAAAATATTATAAATGACAAAAATAAACTTCTAACCTATGTACCTTAGACATAAGACAATTTCTCAAACATAAAATACAACCTAGACCTCTTAAAAACATTTAAAAATCACTTTAAAAATTACAAGATTAAAACCCACACAAGAACATAATCATTTTATCACACAAAATTAAAAATAACATTTCTTAACATCATGGCCAATAGACATTAGGGCTCCATGCCTAGGTCTGACATCACATAGAAAGACATAAAGTGGCTAAATGACCTCCATCATCCATTGACATAATAGTTCCACCTATACACTCAACAAGAAGTGTCAGTACAATATATAGTCAAAATATATCTATCATAAATAATATATTATCACAAATCCATTAGCAACCATAGACTAGCATATAAAATTCATCATTCACAAATACATATATCAAATAATCTCATCAAAGGATATCATATGGAATCAAATCATAATATATAACGTCCATAAGTATATCAAATATCATCCACAATAAATAAATGTGCCATCCATAAGTACTAAGTATCATAATCATCAAAATATCTCTAGGAACATCAAGGATCTCAAAGAAATAGGAGTACATGAGTAGGGATCTCACATACCATACAAAGTGAATACCAAAATTATTTTTTAAACACACACAATTTACATTGAAAAAGTGAATATACCAATGTAAAAACATAAATCATTCACACAAAGTTAGTTCAAAAATGCATGAACACTTAAGTTCAAACACGTCAAAGTACAAACACAAACCACACAAAGTGAATGCCAAAATTAAATTTCAGACACACAATTCACACAAAATGAATTTCAAAATCAAAACACACACTTCACACATAAAAGTGATCACATGCCAAAGTTTAAACATGATCCATGCAGAAAGTTAGTTCAACCACATATGAAGTAAACACTAAATTTCAAATATGTTAAAATGCATTGAACACACATAAAGTGGATACCAATGTTAAAACACAATACAAATTTAGTTCAATCACTTCACACAAAGTTTTTTTAAACACACAATTCATACATATACAAAGTAAACTATAAAGTTCAAACAAGCACATAAAGTGAATGCTAATGTTAGTACACTCTTCACACAAACTTAGTTCAATCATTTCACACATAGTTTGTTCAAAAACACACACTTCATACATATACAAGGTAAACACTAAAGTTCAAACATACCAAAGTTCAAGCATGCAGTGAATGACAAGTTAGTACACTCTACACAATGAATGTGGAAGTTCACATACACACACACACACAATAAGAGGATTAAATCTAAGTGAAAGGTAAAATTCAAACACACTTCATATAAAGTGAATGACAAAGTTAGTTCAAACACTCACACACATAGAAAGTGAATGCTAAATTTCAAGCACACACTTCACACACACAAACGTAAACATAATTCAACATACCAATTTTCAATTCATACTAATTCAATGTAAAAGTTCAAACTTACCTAAACACACAAATAGTAAATAAACCTAATATGTGAATGAAAAAGGTAGTTCACTCACATTTCACACAAAAAATATGAATCCACAATTAACTCAAACAAATTAAGGGGATGTCAAAGTTCAAACATATGCTTCACATAAGGAAAGTGGATGCCAACACACAAAAAATAAGTGGCTCAAATCCAAGTGAATGTCAAAGTTAGTTCACACACACACACACACGCAAGCACGCACACACACTTTGAAGTGAATGTGAAAGTTAGTTCATACATATTTCACACACACAAAGTGAATGCCAAAATCTCACTCAAATAATAAAGAGATGTTAAAATTCAAATGCACACTTCACAAGCACATATTTATAATTCAAATGCAAATAATAAAGAGATATTAAAAATGTTTAAATTTATTTAAATAATTGACATATTTAGAATTTAGTTTTTTAATCGAAGATTTTATATTAAATTCAAATAGCATATATAATGTGATAATATTTTTTTTAATTATCTATCTATCTATTTATATTATTCATTATAATATATAAATTATGCTTTTTCAATTATTACTTCAAGAGTTATGCTCAGAGATGTAATTAAATAGTAGCAATGGGTGGGTTGTAATGAGATGACCCCTTAATTTAAATTTGACAACCATTTACATGTCAAATTATAAATATTTAATAATAACAATAATATTAATGATAGTTTATTAAGTAACAAAAAAATTAAAAAAGCACAATAAAAATGATCAGTAAGTGGAACAAAATATATTGATTTAATTAATTTATAATTATTTGCATCCATTGTATTATTTATTTTATTACTATAGAAATATAAGATGTGATTAGTAGGTGTAATAGGAATGTAAGGGGAAAGGTATTGTAGGAGGAATAAATGTAGGGTGTAAGTGAGTATTTGTGAAGTTGTCATGAACCATTCAAAGAAAAAATAAACAAATAGTCTTGATTTCAAAGATTAAGGAAGGAAAGTGTTTAGGGAATGGTGAGATGAAGGAATGGAGGGATATGGTAAGTAGGAAAAGCCATTCTGATGTAGGAGCATCCCGGGTGAATGACCAATTGGCATCACCCAAAAAGATTTCTAGTTGTTTCTTTCAGCTTTGGTTTTCTTGGGTCTATCTTGGCATCTCTCAGCCTTAGGGTGTACATAAAATAACAAGATTTGATCAAATTAAGTTTTTTTCGTACTTTGACTTCGGCACTCCATAGATCGTTTTGTGAAATTTATTCCCAAAGATCTGTAAGAGCTAGAGTGGAATCCTTTTATAGGGGCATTCTTGGAGGTACCATCTTGAAAGTACAAAAATAATTGAAGTCATATCTCTCACAGTTTGAGAGAAATTAATGTCATAAATTGTGTCATAGGTTTATGAAAAAATTAAAATTTCAAAATTTAGGAGGGCTGGAGTGAAACCCTTTTACAGAGGACTTGAGGGGGTCATAACACACCTTTGGACAATTTTTTGGACAAAATGGAGAACTTTCAATTTTCACCTTTTCGGCACTCAGTTGCACACTTCCAAACCACCAATTTGATCAATTTATCTTGGCAAGGAATATATTATGGTTTTATTGCAGATTTAATCATTATTATAATGCTAAGGAGGAGGCCTTGGAAAAGGCAAAAGGAGGCACCTAACTTAGAACAAAACATCTGTAATTACTCTTCACATTCCTCTTTATTTACATTTGATTTATTATTTTTATAGAGAGGAAGGGCAGATGGAACGCCTCTGCTTGAGGT
Source organism: Cunninghamia lanceolata (assembly GCA_027924645.1). Classification (NCBI taxonomy): domain Eukaryota; kingdom Viridiplantae; phylum Streptophyta; class Pinopsida; order Cupressales; family Cupressaceae; genus Cunninghamia; species Cunninghamia lanceolata. The sequence goes on from BSBN01000070.1 coordinate 2,531,969, forward strand.
TGAATCTGCATGATATATTGAAAGTTCCAAATGAGAGAGGAGGCAGCTGCAGGAATGAGTAATCAACTACAAGAATAAGTAATTAAAATACCAAAGTATTGTAGAGTTTTTGCTGCCAGAAAGAATTGGAGAAAAGCACATGAATGGAGGAGGCCACTCAAGGAATTAGAGATAGAGAAAGCCTCAAGTGAGGAGCACTTGATTTAAACAATTTTTTTCTTTCGTTGCAAAAATAGGAGAATAGAAGAAGTGCCTGAATGATAGGAAAATACAAAGGAATTTGGAGAGAAATACTAACATATGGCAGAGAAGTGTGACTACAGAAATTTGGAAGACATGAATGAGTGTAAAATAGAGGAATTAGTTTTGTTGTAGCAGTGAATAGGTACAGTAAATGAAGAGGATCAATGGAGATCTTAGAGTGAAGGATTTGAGCAAGGAAAAGGATTATGTGAGTTGGAACACCACTCATTTGCAATTGTTGTATGTTAGATTATGTATTTGAACATTTGAGTTATTGCCTAGAAGAATAAAATTTGAAGTGTCATATGCTTGGAATGGAATGATTTCCTATAGCTTGTGTGATAGTAATAAATAAATGAAATGTGAATGTGAATACACCCTATTTATGTAGCTACTATAGAAAAATCAATTTGATTTGAGCTAAGGTTGCAACAGAGGATATCTACTGGTGAGTGGGAATTTGTTCGTATTGTGAAATTGATTGTTTTTGTAAGAGGGAAGTACCCTCTTGCATCAAATGGTATCAGAGCCACAAGATCTTGAGAGTGCAGAGTATGCACCAAGACTTGCAGGTGAAGAGTGAACAGTGGTGAAGAGTGAAGTGATGAAGCCATGAGAGAGAGAGAGAGTTGAATCTATGAGAATCATTTTGGCCATCCTCCAATAGAGATGAAGATGGGTAGAAGGTGTACAGACTTCTTCCACTAAGAGGAAGTGCATAGAAGAGGTCTTGGAGAGGTGCTTCTTCCAGCATCTTGTTGGGTAGAGGATAGTGGTGAGAGTTTAGTTGCAGGGTAATGTAAAAGATTATAGTAGTGAGTAGGATGAAGATACATGTGTGGAAGCCAATCATATGGGATGGCTAGAGAAGGTACAAGAGGAAGGGATTCCTTACAACTCAATAATAGAAAAGATTGAGAGGATTGATAGGTTGTTGGAGCAATGTCAACAAATGGAAGCTAGGTAGCATAATGAAGATAAAAGGGAAGAGATTGCAATGAAGACATGTCATGAAAGTGGCATGAAAGAGAAAGATGAAAAGAAGAAAGAACTGGCAACATATATAAAGAAAGAAGAAGAGGAGATCCTTGTGCAAAAGAATCGAAAGGGAAGAGAAGAATGCAACTGAGGTTTCAAAGATGAAGAAGAAGAGTTGCAGCCCTTTGGTACAAGGGGCATGGGAAGAACATATGGGAGCAACCCATACATTCCAAAAGGAAAGAAAACTAGAAAGAGAAGAGACAAGAAGAGAAGAGAGTGGAAAAAGAAAAAACATCCAACTGTAGCATGCCAATTTGAAGGTAGAAAAGATGTGGAATATGAAATTGCAGCAGAGAAGGATCCATGGAAGGGCATGACCTATGTGGGACAACGATGTGGAGAAGAGGTAATTCATGAAGAAATGAGAAGAGTGGAGGCTTTAGAGTTTGTAGCAAAGGTATGTCTTTTGAAATACATAGAAGAAGAAGATAAAATTGATGTAGCAGCAACAATAATAGATCCTTTAGAGGATACGAAAATAGAAGCAGGAGGACACAAACTTGTAGTTGAGGAGCAAAAAGTTGCAACAGATGTAAAGGCATAAATCACAAAGTTGGAAGGCCCCAGGTTTGACAAACAAGTGGAAGAAGAAGAGAATGATCTCCTATGGAAAGAGGAGATAGAGAAACTAAATCAGATGCTTGAAGGAGATTGGATAGGAGACCATGAAGAGATGAAAAATGTAGCAAAAAATGAAGGCAAATAAATTGGGATAGCGAAAAGAAATGAGGTACAATTTGATGATTTTAAGTTTGATTTGTTTCAAATGATGAATCTAGTAGAGCATAAAGTAAAATAAGGAAAGAGTAGATGCATGGAAGCTTTCCATTTTCAAGAGGATGTTGTAGACTTGATTATGGAAGAGGGGTATAATTTGTTTGAAGAAGGAAGTGAAAAGATGGAAGAATTGTTTAGCTTGAGTGAGCACTTGATGAAGATAAATGGGGCAGCTGAGAGTGGTGCCATGATAGCAAGAAATGGAGAGGTAACTTTTGATTTTTTTTAATTGTATGAAGAATAAATTGATGGGAATTTGTTTGTTGTTGAGATGGACAAGAAGTTACAAATAGATGGGAAGAAAATAAATGGAGATGCCAATTTGTATGCATCATGTTTGTGTGAAGAATTTGTAGAAGATGCCACAGTTGGGAAATTTGGTGTAGTAGTTGATGATATGGGAATAGATGGGGTAAATGAAACCCTCATAGCAAAAGATGAGTGGATGAAAGTTGCAACAGATGGTGATGATGGAAATACTACAACAGAGAAGAAAGAGGTAAGTTTTTTTGCATCTTGTGATGATATTGTTTTGCATTCATTTGTAATGTTGAGGGTTGACGAGTATGGAGAATAACACATGGAAATTATTGATTTCCATGAAGATGTAGGGCAGATTTGTATGTATATGATGCAGATTGTGATGTGTATGATGAGGGAATTTGGTGGAGGTGGTCGGATTATGGTGGGTCAAAACCCACGTAAGAGAAGAAGAGTAGTAAGTTTGTTTGGTGGAGGTGGTCAGTTGATGATGGTGGGTTGGATCCCACAAAGAAGGATAGGAATGGAGAGAATCATTGGATGAGGAGGACAGTGCATGGTTGATGTAAATCCACAAGAGTAAGGAGGAAAAGAGTGCAGGTTTGTTGGAGGAGTGTGAAGCTTGTTCTGGCGAGATGCTAGAAAAGGAGGGAAAAAATCATTTTTGTGCACATGTTTCAGTGATGGAGTTCACTACAGATTACTTGCAATCTAAAAGAATGGTCCTACCATTCAACTCTATGTTTGTGAGTGTATGCTCACAAACTTCCTACCCAGTGTGTCTAATGCAGGAGCATCTTGGGAAAATGAGAAATTGGCATCACTCAAAAAGATTTCTAATTATTTATTTCAATTTTTATTTTCTTGAGTCTATTTTGGCATCTCTCAGCCTTGGGGTGTAGGTAAAATAATCAGATTTGATCAAATTGAGTTTTTGTCATACTTTAACTTCGACACTCTACAAGTAGTTTTGTGAAATTTATTCCCAAATATTCGTAAGAGCTAGAGTAAAATCCTTTTACAAGGGCATTCTTGGAGGTACCATATCGAAAGTTCAAAAAGAATTAAAGTCGTATTTCTCACGGTTTGAGAGAAATTAAGTTAAGAAATTGGTGTCATTAATGTCAAAAGTTTAAAATTTCAAAATTTATGAGGGCTAGAGAAAAACATTTTTCTAGAGGACTTGAGGGCGTCTTAACACACCTTTGGACAAATGTTTGGACAAAACAGCTCAAAACATTCAATTTTCAACTTTTCAGCACTCAGTTGTGCACTTATAAAGCACTAATTTGATCAAGTTATCTTGGCAAGGAAAATTTACTAATGATTATCATGCTAAAGAGGAGGCCTTAGAAAACACAAAAGGAGATGCCTAAATTAGAACAAAGCATCTGTAATTTAAGAAATTTTAAATTAGCCTTTGAGAGGCATTGAAAATTACTTTTCACATTCCTCTTTATTTACATTTGATTTATTATTTTTATAGAGAGGAAGGGCACATGAAATGCCTCTATTTGAGTTTGAAGCTGCATGATATATTGAAAGTGCCAAATGAGAGAGGAGGCAATTGTGGGAATGAGTAATCAACTATAGGAATAAGTATAGAAAATACCAAGGTATTGTAGAGTTTTTACTACCAGAAAGAATTGGAGAAAATGACCTCAATGGAGAAGGCCACTCAGGGAATTTGAGATAGAGAAATCGTCAAGTGAGGAGAACTTTATTTGAACAATTGTTTTGTTTGGTTGCAAAAATATGAGAATAGAGGAAGCACTTGAATGATATTTTTATGAATTGTATGAAGAAGAAATTGATGGGGATTTGTTTGTTATTGAGATGGACAAGAAGTTGTAAATAGATGGGAATAAAATATATGGATATGTTGATTTGTAAGCATCATGTTTGTGTGAAGATGTTGTAGAAGATGCTATAGTTGGGAAATTTGGTACAACAGTTGATGATATGGGAATGATGATAGGAATAGATGCGGTAAATGAAAATGTCATAGCAAAAGATGAGTGGATGAAAGTTGCAATAGAAGGTGATGAAGGAAATACTACAATAGTGAAGAAAGAGGTAAATTTGTTTGCATTTTGTGATGATATTGTTTTGCATTCATTTGTAATGTTGAGGGTTGACGAGTATGGAGAAGAGAACATGGAAATTGTTGATTTCCATGAAGATGTAGGTGCAAATTTTTATGTATATGATGCATATTGTGATGTGTATGATGAGCTGGGAATTTAGTGGTGGTTGGATTGTGGTGGGTCAAAACCTATGAAAGAGAAGAAGAGTAGTGAGTTTGTTTGGTGAAGGTGGTTGGTTGATGATGGTGGGTTGGATCCCACCAAGGAGGATAGGAATGGAGAGAATCATTGGAGGAGGAGGATGGTGTATGGTTGATGCAAATCCATGAGAGTAAGAAGTCCTGAAAAGAGTGTAGGTTTGTTGAAGAGTGAAGATTGTTCTAGCAAGATGTTGGAAAAATAGGAAAAAAAATTAGTTTTGTGCACATATATCAGTGATGGAGTTCACTGCATATTACTTGCAATGTAAAAGAATAGTCCTACCATTCAACTCCATGTTTGTGAGTGTATGCTCACAAACTTCCTACCCACCGTGTTTGACATAGGTGCATCCCGAGCGAATGAACAATCAAAATCACTCAAAATGATTTCTAGTTATTTCTTTTAGTTTTGGTTTTCTTAGGTCTATTTTGGCATCTCTCAACCTTGGGGTGTAGGTAAAATAATTAGATTTGATCAAATTGAGTTTTTGCCATAGTTTGACTTTGACACTCCACAGGTAGTTTTGTAAAATTTATTCCCAAATATTTGTAAGAGCTAGAGTAGAATCCTTTTATAGGGGCATTGTTGGAGGTACCATATCGAAAGTTCAAAAAGAATTGAAGTCATATCTCTCACGGTTTGAGAGAAATTAATGTTAGAAATTGGTGTCGTTAATGTCAAAAGTGTGTCATCAGTTTACGGAGAGTTTAAAATTTCAAAATTTATGAGGGCTGGAGTGAAATATTTTTCCAAAGGACTTGAGGGGATCATAACACAACTTTGGACAATGTTTTGGACAAAATGGAGAACTTCCAATTTTCACCTTTTCGGCACTCAGTTGCACACTTCTAAAGCACTAATTTGATCAAGTTATCTTGGCAAGGAATATATTATGGTTTTTTTGCAGATTTAATAATGATTATCATGCTAAGGAGGAGTCCTTAGAAAAGGGAAAAGGAGGCACCTAGATTTGAACAAAACATCTGTAATTTCTGAAATTTTAAATGAGCCTTTTAGAGGCATTGAAAATTACTTTTCACATTCCTCTTTATTTACATTTGATTTATTATTTTTATAGAGAGGAAGGGTAGATGGAACGCCTCTGTTTGATGTTGAAACTGCATGATATATTGAAAGTGCTAAATGAGAGAGGAGGCAGGTACAAGAATGAGTAATCAACTACAAAAGTAAGTAAAGAAAATACCAAAGTATTGTAGAGTTTTTGCTACTAGAAAGAATTAGAGAAAAGCACTGAATGGAGGAGGCTGCTCAGGGAATTAGAGCTAGAGAAAGCCTCAAGTGAGGAGAACTTTATTTAAACAATTGTTTTGTTTGGTTGTAGAAATAGAAGAATAGAGGAAGCACTTGAATGACAGGAAAATAGAGAGGAATTTGGAGAGCAATATGAGCATATGGAAGAGAAGAGTGACTGTAGAAATTTGGAAGACATGAATGAGTTTAAAATAGAGGAATTAGTTTTGTTGTAGTAGTGAATAGGAAAAGTAAATGAAGAGGATCAATGGTGATCTTAGAGTGAAGGATTTGAGCAAAGACAAGCATGGTGTGAGTTGGAACACCACCCATTTGTAATTGTTGTATATTAGGTTATGTATTGAACATTTGAGTTATTGCCTGGAAGAATAAAATAGTAAGTGTCATATACTTGGAATGGAATGAATTCCTATGGCTTGTGTGACAGTAATAAATGAATGAAATGTGAATGTGAATACACCCTATTTCTATAGCTATTATAGCAAAATAAATTTGATTTGAGCTGAGCTTACAACAAAGAGTATCTGTTGGTGAGTGGGAATTTGTTTGTATTGTGAAATTGATTATTTTTTTGCAAGAGAGGAGTACCCTCTTGCATCAAATGGTATTAGAGCCACAAGATCTTGAGAGTGCAGAGTATGCACAAAGGCTTGTGGGTGAAGAGGAGTGAAGAGTGATGAAGAGAACAATGGTGAAGCCACAAGAGAGAGTTGATTATGTGAGAATCATTTTGGCTATCCTCCAACAGAGATGAAGCTAGGTAGAAGGTGTGTAGACTTCTTCCACTAAGAGGAAGTGGGTAGAAGAGGTCTTGGAGAGGTGCATCTTTGAGCATCTTGTTGGGTAGAGGATAGTGGTGAGAGTTTAGTTGTAGGGTAATGTAAAAGATTGCAACACTAAGTAGGATGAAGATACATATGTGGAAGCCAATCATAAGGGATGACTAGAGAAGGTACAAGAGGAAGGGATTCCTTAGAGAGACGACATAAAAGATTGAGAGGATTGATAGGTTGTTTGAGCAATGTGACCAAATCGAAGCTAGGTAGCATAATGAAGGTAAAAGGGATGAGATTGCAATGAAGACATGTCGTGAAAGTGGCATGAAAGAGAAAGATGAAAAGAAGAAAGAATAAGTGGCAACAGATATGAAGAAAGAAGAAGAAGAGATTCTTGTGGAAAAGGATTTAAAGGGAAGAGAGAAGAATACAACCGAGGTTGCAAAGGAGAAGAAGAAGAGTTGCAACCCTTTGGTAGAAGGGGCATGGGAAGAAGAACATATGTGAGCAACCCATACATTCCAAAAGGAAAGAAAAATGGAAAAGAGAAGAGACAAGGAGAGAAGAGAGTAGAAAAAGAAAGAACATCCAATTGTAGCATGCCAATTTGAAGGTAGAAAAGATGTGGAATGTGAAATTGCAGCAGAGAAAGACCCATGGAAGGGCATGAACTATGTCGGACAACAATCTGAAGAGGAGGTAATTCATGAAGAAATGAGAAGAGTGGAGGAATTAGAGTTTGCATCAAAGGTATGTCTTTTGAAAGACATAGAAGAAGAAGATAAAATTGATGTAACAACAACAACAATAGATCCTTTAGAGGATACGAAAATAGAAATGGAAGGACACAAGCTTGCAGCTGAGGAGTAGAAAGCTGCAGCAGATGTAGAGGCATGAATCACAAAGTTGGAAGGGCCCAAGTTTGATAAACAAGTGGAAGAAGAAGAGAATGATCTCCTATGGAATGAGGAGATAAAGAAAATAAATCAGATGCTTGAAGGAGATTGGATAGGGGACCATGAAGAGATGAATGATGTAGCAGAAAATGAAGGCAAAGAAATTGGGACAACGAAAATAAATGAGGTATAATTTGATAATTTTGAGTTTGATTTGTTTCGAATTTGATGAATCTAGCAGAGTATAAAGGGAAAGAAGAAAAGAATAGATGCATAGAAGTTTTTCATTTTCATGAGGATGTTCTAGACTTGATTATGGAAGAGGGGTATAATTTGTTTGAAGAAGGAAGTAAAAAGATGGAAGAATTGTTTAGTTTGAGTGAGCACTTGATGAAGATGAACGGGGAAGCTGAGAGTGATGTTGTGACAACAAGAAGTGGAGAGGTAACTTCTAATTTTTTTGAATTGTATGAAGAAGAAATTGATGGTGATTTGTTTGTTGTTGAGATGGACAAGAAATTGCAACTAGATGGGAAGAAAATAAATGGATATGCTGATTCGTATGGAGCATGTTTTTGTGAAGAAGTTGTAGAAGATGATATAGTTGGGAAATTTGGTACAACAATTGATGATATGGGAATGATGATGGGAATATATGGGGTAAATAGAAACTTCATAGCAAAAGATGAGTGGATGAAAGTTGCTATTGAAGGTGATGAAGGAAATACTACAACAGTGGAGAAAGAGGTAAATTTGTTTGCATTTTGTGATGATATTGTTTTGCATTCATTTATGATGTTGAGGGTTGAAGAGTATGGAGAAAAGAACATGGAAATTATTGATTTCCATGAAGATGTAGGGGTAGATTTGTATGTATATGATGCAGATTGTGATGTGTATGATGAGGGAATTTGGTGGAGGTGGTCAGATTGTGGTGGGTCAAAACCCACAAAAGAGGAGAAGAGTAGTGAGTTTGTTTGGTGGAGGTGGTTAGTTTATGATGGTTGGTTGGATCCCATAAAGTAGGATAGGAATGGAGAGAATCATTGGAGGAGAATGGTGCATGGTGGATGCAAATCCACGAGAGTAAGAAGCAAGAGAGTGTAGGTTTGTTGGAGGAGTGTGAAGCTTGTTCCAGTGAGATGCTAGAAAAAGAGGAAAAAAAAAAAATTTGTGCACATATTTCAGTGATGGAGTTCACTGTAGATTGCTTGCAATCTGAAAGAATGACCCTACAATTCAACTCCACGTTTGTGAGTGTATGCTCACAAACTTCCTACCCAGCGTGTCTGATGTAGTAGCATCTAAGGTGAATGAGCAATTGACATCACCCAAAAATATTTCCAATTGCTTCTTTTAGTTTTGGTTTGCTTGGTTCTATTTTGGCATCTCTCAGCCTTGGGGTGTAGGTAAAATAATCAGATTTGATCAAATTGAGTTTTTGACGTACTTTGACATTGATACTCCATAGGTAGTTTTGTGAAATCTATTCCCAAAGATCCATAAGAGCCAGAGTAGAACCCTTTTATAGGGGTATTCTTGGAGGTACCATCTTGAAAGTGCAAAAATAATTGAATTCATGAGAGAAATTAATGTTAGAAATTGGTGTTGTTAATGTTGAAAGTGTGTCATAAGTTTACGAAAAGTTTAAAATTTCAAAATTGATGAGGGCTAGAGTGAAATCTTTTTGCAAAGGACTTTAAGGGAGCATAACACACCTTTGGAGAAATTTTTGGATAAAACAAACAACTTTCAATTTTCACCTTTTCGGCACTCAGTTGTGCACTTACAAAGCACCAATTTGATCAATTTATCTTGGAAAGGAATATATTATGGTTTTATTGCAGATTTAATAATGATTATCATGCTAAGGAGGAGGCCCTAGAATATATGAAGCGTATAGGTCCCATGTGTGTTAGTTGTGGGTGCAGCGGCTACAGGTCCCTTGGGAATGACGACCATTGTAGTTGCTGCATGTGTAATTGTAGAGGTCCCGTAAACAGTAGAGAGCTTTTCGCTATAGGTCCCTTTAGTGAAGTGGATGGCGGCCAAAGTAAAGCTCAACTATATAGTAGGAGCTAAATTGATGGAACCTAGAATCTGATTGAGTTATTTGTCTTTTTATGTTTTATGTTTTATTTATGTACAAGGTTCATAGAAATCAAACTTGATGTGGTAATGTAGTCAAGCTAGTAGCTTGATCTATTGCTAAAATGTTGTGCTCATCTGTAACTTGGTTTCATGCCTCATCTAAGGCAGGCTATTGTGGAACTTCGTTACCCATATCTTCCCATAGTTGCTAGAGGAATGTAGCCTTATTCAAAAGCTTCTTATACAATTTCAATCCTTGTCCATTAACCATCAGTGAGAATCTAACTGGGTCAATTGTAGTTAGTTGTACTACACCATTGGGAAAAACTCCTTGAATTCATAAGGACCTAACCATTTGGTCTACAATTTGCTCTTATGATCATTATACTTGAAGTCATAGAGTAGGGCATAGTCACCTTCCAAAAGTCCTTGGTTTTGATATACTGGTCATGCCATTTGATTCTATGTTTTTGTATTATTTCAGTGTGATAGACTACTTCCATCCTTAATTCTTCCAAGGCATTAAGATGATGCAACCATTCCTTTTGAGCTACTGATAGGTCCATGCCAAGTTGTATAGCAGTTCTCAATGTTTTGTATTCAAATGCAATAGGAAGGATAGCTTTCTTACCATAAACTAGTTCATAAGGTGTATACCTTATTGTTGTCTTCTAGGTAGTTCTATATGCCCAAACTACTTCAGAGAGTCTTGCTAGCCAATCCTTCATGTGTAATGCAACTGTCTTTGTTAATATTGCATCAATCATCCTATTTGTGACCTCAACCTAGCCATTTGACTGTGGACATGATAAGGAGTGGACTTTTTATGTCTGATTTGATATTCTTCAATAAGGCTAGCAATTAGGGATGATGTAAACTGTGGTCTCTGATCTGTTACTATTTCCCTTGGAACTCCATACCTTGTAAATATCTCCTCATATAGGAATGTAGCAACCTTACTGTTTCTGGCTACTTTTAGAGCTTTCACCTCCACCCATTTTGTGAGGTAATTACTACAAACAAGTATATATTCTTTTATTAGACGGAGGATCAATGGGCTCAATAAAATCAATGCCCCATTTATCAAATGGTGTGACCACCAATTATGGTTGTAGGGGCATTTCATCACTTCTTGTAGGTTTTCCCATCCTTTGACAATGGTCACATCTTCTTTGTATAGAGAGTTGTATCTTTGTGCAAGGTTAGCCAATAGTATCTAATATTCAAAAACTTGATTGCTATCCTCTTAGATGCAAAGTGTCCACCATAGGGTTCATCATGACATGCCCTGAGAATGTCATATACCTCATCTTCTCTAATACATCTTCTCATGATATGATCAAGACCTATGTAGAAGAGGTAACTAGATACCCAAGAATAGGGAAAGCTACGCTCCACTAGGTGGCACCTCTCCCTTAGTGAGAGGTGTGGAGGTGTTTTCTCTGTAACTAGATAATTTTCTATATTTGCATACCAAGGAGTTTGTAGAGTCAATGCAAATAAGTGCTCATCGAGATCCTCATTACAAGTAGGTAGCCTGAAGAGGAAATCAACAACAATAATGGACTTCCCAAGCTTGTCCACAATGGTGATATCAAACTTCTAAAGTAGCAATGACCATCTAACCAATTTGCCACTTACCACTAGTTTATTCATTAGGTATCTTATTGTTGCATGGTCAGTATGAATAGAAATAGGATACCCAGTGATATAATGCCTGAACTTATTGATTGCATAGATAAAAACTAACCTTTATTTCTTAATGATAGTATAGTTAAGTTCAACACCTTGTAAATTCTTACTAATGTAGTGAATTGCATACTCCAAATTTCCTTCCATCTATCCTAACACAACCCCCACAACAAAGTAGCAATAACCATCTAACCAATTTGCCACTTACCACTGGTTTATTCATTAGGTATCTTATTGTTGCATGGTCAGTATGAATAGAAATAGGATACCCAGTGATATAATGCCTGAACTTATTGATTGCATAGATAAAAACTAACATTTATTTCTCAATGATAGTATAGTTAAGTTCAACACCTTGTAAATTCTTACTAATGTATTGAATTGCATACTCCAAATTTCCTTCCTTCTATCCTAACACAACCCCCACAACAAAGTCAGAAGCATCTATATGGATATGAAAAGGTACTACCCAATTAGGTCCTCTGAGTATAGGTGTCTTTGTCAATGAATCCTTGAGACTATCAAAGGATGTCTGACAGTCAACTGTCCAATTAAATTCCACATCTTTAGATAGTAAGACAAAGGAGCAACTATCTTACTAAAATCCTTTATGAATCTTCTATAGTACCTTGCATGGCTAAGAAAGCTTCTAACATCTTTCTGCTTTTGAGGAACAGAGAATGTTGAAATGATTTCAATTTTGTGTGGATCCACTTGAGGGTAAGTGTAAGAATATGGGGGGTCAAAAAGGGGTCTTAAGTGGCCACTTTTTTTTTTCCTGAAATCAGGAAATGTTGACCTTGGATGATAAATTGAGCATAGCTACACTCAAAATTTTAAGATTTAACAAAACAATGTTCGTAGTGGTCCGAGTCTACCTTCTAAACTACATTTTTTTAAAATGGTATAGATTAAGGGGTTCAAAAGAGAGAGCCACAGAAATTGGTGTTGTTTCTATAAAAAAAAACATAACATAACATGTTTTGTGGCTCCCTCAAAAGGTTAACTTTTTTTTGGTATTTTTAAAATCACTTTAGTGAGAAATTAGCTAACAACATGTAGTTTATGCTCAATTTTTCTGATAAATTTTTAATGAATATTTTATTTTTTACCAATTTTTAAAGTGGACACATCCTAAAAAATAGAATTTTGGTCGTGCTACCCCTATAAATTTTGAAAACTAATTGAAAACAAATTTTTAAAAATATGTGTAGAATGAAGTCTAGTTTCTAAAAATGTATTTTTTTTAAAATTTCATTGAATGGTTAATTTACAATGAAAAAAGGACCAAATACTAGTTTTTCCCTAAAAATAGATACACAAACAAAAGAAATTAAAGATGAAAGGCTTAACATTGTCAAAATGTCAATAAAATTACATTGTTAAATAGGTAAGAGAAAGCCTAACATTACCCAGGTGTTCGATTTGTTTGACCTTGAAACATGTGCAAATCTAAGGGTTAGCATGAATGAAATAATGTGAAATCCTGTAGAATATGAAAAAACACATCTTTGGACATTGGGAAGGCACTCCAAGCCTTTGGGTTGGAAATTCAAAGAAAATCCCAAGCCTAAGGCTTGGGATTCCCAAATAAAAATATAATGCGAGCGTGTTAGAATGCACTCATGTTTTAACGCACTCGCATTATGTTTTGTTTTGCATTTTTTCCCTTTCTGCAAAAGTTTGCCCAATGTTTGTCATGTTTGACATAACATGAGTGCATTATGTCTCCCTTGGAATGTTTTATGTTCAAGGTTATTAAGCATGTATGTATGTATACTTGTATGTATGTATGTTTGTATGCCTATACGTGTGTATGTACGTATGCCTATATGTATGTATGTATGTATGGTTGTATGTATGTATGCATGTTTGTATGTATGTATATATGTATGCATGTTTGTATGTATGTATGTATGTTGAAGGTTTAGGGTTGAGGGATTAAGGTTTAGGGTTGAGGGCTTAGGGATAAGGGATTAGGGTTTAAGGTATAGTGTCAAGGGTTGAGGGTTTAGGAATAGGGATAGAGTTTAGGGTTTAGGGTTGAGGGATTATGGTTTAGGGTTGAGGGTTGAGGGATTAGGGTTTAGGGTTGAGGGATTAAGGTTTAAGGTTGAGAGTTGAGGGTTTAGGGATAGGGTTTAGAGTTTAGTGATAAGGGATTAGGGTTTAGGACATTAAAGGATTAGGGTTTAGGGTTGAGGTTTTAGGGATAGTGTTTACGATTGAGGGATTAGGGATAGGGTTTAGAGTTTAGGGATAAGGGATTAGGGTTTAGGACCTTGAGGGATTAGGGTTTAGGGTTGAGGCTTGAGGGATTAGGGCTGAGGGTTGACGGATTAGGGTTAAGGTAGAGTGTTGAGGGTAGAAGGATTAGGGATAGGGTTTAGGGTTGAAGGTTTAGGGTTGAGGGTTTAGGGATAAGGGATTAGGATTTAAAGTATAGTGTCGAGGATTGAGGGTTTAGGAATAGGGATAGCGTTTATGGTTCAGGGTTGAGGGATTAGGGTTTAGGGTTTAGGGGTAAGGGATTATGGTTGAGGGTTGAGGGATTAATGTTTAGGGTTGAGGGATTAAGGTTTAAGGTTGAGGGTTGAGGGTTTAGGGATAAGGGATTAGGGTTTAGGACCTAGAGGGATTAGGGTTTAGGGTTGAGGCTTTAGGGATAGTGTTTAGGGTTGAGGGTCAAGGGATTAGGGTTAAGGTAGAATGTTGAGGGTAGAGGGATTAGGGATAGGGTTTAGGGTTAAAGGTTTTGGGTTGAGGGATTAGGGTTTAGGGTTGAGGGTTTAGGGATAAAGGATTAGGGTTTAAGGTATAGAATTGAGGGTTGATGGTTTAGGAATTGGGATAGCGTTTAGGGTTTAGGGTTGAGGGATTAGGGTTTAGGGTTTAGGGATAAGAGATTAGGGTTGAGGATTGAGGGATTAAGGTTTAGGGTTGAGGGATTAAGGTTTAAGGTTAAGAGTTGAGGGTTGAGGGTTTAGGGACATGGTTTAGAGTTTAGGGATAAGGGATCAGGGTTTAGGATCTTGAGGGATTAGGGTTTAGGGTTTAGGTTTTATGGATAGCATTTAGGGTTGAGGGTCAAGCAATTAGGGTTAAGGTAGACTGTTGAGGGTAGAGGGATTAGGGTTGAGGGATAAAGGATTAGGGTTTAAGGTATAGTGTCGAGGGTTGAGGGTTTAGGAATAGGGATAGCATTTAGGGTTTAGGGTTGAGGGTTTAGGGTTTAGGGATAAGAGATTAGGGTTGAGGGTTGAGGGATTAAGGTTTAGGGTTGAGGGATTAAGGTTTAAGGTTGAGGGTTGAGGGTTGATGGTTTAGGGATAGGGTTTAGAGTTTAGGGATAGGGATTAGGGTTTGGGACCTTATGGGATTAGGGTTTAGGACCTTAAGGGATTAGGGTTTAGGGTTGAGGCTGTATGGATAACATTTAGGGTTGAGGGATTAGGGTTGAGAGTCAAGGGATTAGGGTTGAGGCAGAGTGTTGAGGGTAGAGGGATTAGGGATAGGGTTTAGGGTTGAAGGTTTAGGGTTGAGCGATTAGGGTTTAGGGATAAGGGATTAGGGTTTAAGGTATAGTGTCAAGGGTTGAGGGTTTAGGAATAGGGATAGAGTTTAGGGTTTAGGGTTGAGGGATTATGGTTTAGGGTTTAGGGATGAGGGATTATGGTTGAGGGTTGAGGGATTAAGGTTTAGGATTGAGGGATTAAGGTTTAAGGTTGAGGGTTGAGCATTTACGGATAAGGTTTAGAGTTTAGGGATAAGGGATTAGGGTTTATGGTTGAGGCTTTATGGATAACATTTAGGGCTGAGGGATTAGGGTTGAGGGTCAAGGGATTAGGTTTAAGGTAGAGTATTGAGGGTAGAGGGATTAGGGATAGAGTTTAGGGTTGAGGGATTAGGGTTTAGGGATTAGGGATTAGGGTTTAAGGTATAGTGTCAAGGGTTGAGAGTTTAAGAATAGGGATAGTGGTTTAAGAATAGGGATAGCATTTAGGGCTTAGGGTTGAGGGATTAGGGCTTAGGGGTGAGGGATTAATGTTTAAGGTTGAGGGTTGAGGGTTGGGGGTTTAGGGATAGGTTTAGAGTTTAGGGATACATGATTAGGGTTTAGGACCTTGAGGGATTAGGGTTTAGGGTTTAGGTATTGAGGTTTAGGGTTTAGGGATAATGAATTAGGGTTGAGGATTGAGAGATTAAGGTTTAGGGTTGAGGGATTAAGGTTTAAGGTTGAGGGAGAGGTAGAGAGGTGAGGGGGAGAGATAGGTGAGAGGTAGAGAGGTGAGGCGGAGAGATAGGTGAGACATAGAGAGGTGAGAGATAGAAGAAATACATGGAGAAATGAATAATATGGAATTTTCTATAGTAGGCCAAAACATGGTCATGTTATAACGTGAGTGCATTTTGGATTGCTATAGAAACAATAAGAAGGCATGGACCCCTGTGATCTAGGCCCACATACTCTATTTTCTTCTATTTATGCGCATGTTTCAACAAAAAAAAGTATTTTCATGTTGTTGGGAAGTTCACATGCACATTTTTCACATTCTACCATCTTTGCATGAACTTTCCACCAGCTTTTTCTACTTTGCCAACTTAAGAAGGAGGAAATAACATAGTTTTCATATCAAATTTGATATATATCAATTCAAGTTTTAATTTTTGTAGTTTTGCAATGTTAATTGTGATTGAATTGTAGGAATTTAACATTATAGATTGGTTAATAGTATTGTTGTTACTAATTCTAATTGAGTGTTATTCAATTTAACATTGAAAAGGAAGCAAGTGGTGAAAAACTCAAATTGTTGAGGAGTTTGATGTAGGAAGAAAAAAGCACTACATAATTGGGTACTCTTTCCATTCGAATCTCTATTTTTTAGGTATGTCAAGTCTTTACATGCATGTTCTTTATATTTTCCTTAATTCTATTTGAATTACTTTATCATGCTTTATCATACATTTTTATATCACTTGTATGGTTTACATATTTTGTGTTTATATCAATCTCACTTTTTTGATTTTATAGTTCATTTACTTTGTCTCTGCTTCCACATTTTGCATACATGTCTTACATTTTGCATTTATAGTTCATCATAGTTCTTACTATCCAAAGAGCTTAGTCATCACACACAAATGTCCTTATAATAGACTATGTTTTAAATCAGTTCATGGTATGCATAATAAAAGATATCTCAAAGGTCAACATTAATTAAAATAGACACAATCATGATCAAGAAAACAACCTACAATCTCACATGGTGCCATGTATATTTTCTACACTTGGGCTCTTTAATAATTATGTGCAAAAATGAATTAAATAGACCTTAACATACTATGATGTCAAACTATACAAGAATAAATCCTTACAACATATAAATATACAATCCCTTAAGCATAATGAAACACTATTATCTTGTCATAACAAGTTAAAATACAAATGAATAGGTGCCAAGATCATACAAGTAAATCCCAATAGGCTTAATCCAATCATGATCCATGATATGCTACATTATTCTTCATGTTGATAGTTCATACATACCTTGTATACCAAATTTTTCCATTCCCATATCTATGACAATGTGGCAAGTTAAATACTACAAATCAGTCACATTGCCATGGAATTGATATAGGGTCTCAAGATAGTTCAGTCACAACAAAGTGCAAAGTTCAACATGAGTGTCTCCATGAAAATCATAAGCCTTAAGGTTGATCCTCTTGGTTATCATAACATGATAATGTGAATATAAGGGATTGTTGTCACACATCAAAAAATCAATCCTTACCTCATGCCCTAGTGTGATGTTTCACATGAACTCAATCATCTCTCCTTTCATGACTAGATGGTTATCAACAAGTGTTGGCCCACGAGATGTCTCCAAGTGAAAATCAAGTGTATCATGTGTCCTAAATTCTGTCCCATGGCTGCAAGCTCAATCTTCATGTGTGAGAATATGATCTCTATCCGCAAGTAAGTGTAGGTAGTTTGATGTCACTAGCACCAAGGCCTCCCCCACATCTTCAACCTTGTAGTCAACATGAAGTCCCATGTACTCTTCACTTGTAGCCTGAATAGATGAATCTCCTTTGTCCTTATCCCCATAGGACTAAAGTGAACTTTGTACCATAATGCTTTGTATGGCTACAATAACATTGTGCAATAATGCTTTGTATGCCTTTGTCATGCCCACATTTCCCATACGGTCACGACACACAACACACATGTCATGTCCACATTTGTCATGTGGTCATGACATGAATTACCAAAAACTTTTCCGCATGTCCCTAGGAACCCCCTCACGCACATCAGCGTGCTCAGTGGCAATACGCATAAGGCGTAAACATGTCAATCATTTTCATGGAAGTGCATCTACCTATGCAATCCCCTGCATGATGAAAGCCATCTAGGGGGTATGTGTCATGATGTGCACCACTTCTAGGGTTAGAACGGATTTAATCCGAACCCTAAGTTTCCTAGGTGAAAGAGATGATTTCGACTTATTCGAAACCAAGCTCTAACTCTAATGCATAAATGAAATCGAATAAATAAAATAAAAAATCAATGGCATGATGGTCGCATGATAAGATGGAGTGATTGAGTGAAAGTCACAAAAATACCATAAAATGAAACCCTAAAATCTAGGAAAATTTTGATAGCATAACGTGTTTTCGATAATTGAAATAATTAAAAAAAAAAAAAGAATCTCTAAAATTTAATGCAAAAAAAGAAATAAATAATCGAAGGGAAAATTGAATAAATTTCCATGGTTAAATAATTTTGACCATTCAACAAAATTATAAAAATCATAGTAAATAAATGATCAAATTAAAACTCAAAACTCAAGTCATGTTAAAATAATTAAAGAGAGTTGGGTGGTAGGGTGGGTACCCTTTCCATGAGATCATGGAAGGGTCATTTTCATAGGATAGACTTGGTAAATTGGCATCTTCTCCTATGGTTTTTAGTTAATAATTTTTTGGACAGTGGCCACTCCCAACTCATTCAAATGATGTGCCTTCGCACACATAAACCTATTTGATGGATTTCCTTTCCATTTTTTGAGCTATCCAAATTAATGATGGCTTCATAAGGTCTCTAACAGAGAAGCATCTAGATGTTCTCCGTCACCTTTAACTTCTACATTCAGTCTCATTCGAATGGAATGTGTAGTCTCAGGCGTGTTTGAAGGCAGCTTGCTGGTAAGAATGGAAGAAGGCTCTAGATATATTGCTCAAATCTTTGTCGAAGGTTTGATAAACTTAGGGATGGTAACCCCCATTGAATTGGAAAGCACTGTCCAATAGATAGTTTCAAGGGTGTTATCACATGTCAAAGGCTAAAATGGGTCCTACGGCTTCATGATGGTCCCCTGTTCTCAACAGTGAAGATCATCCTTGGTAAAGATTTCCTATGTGCAAGGGAATTCTACTAGGTGGATACCCACATCTCATCACATTTTCTGGCTTATGTCTTGGATGCAGGGGCTTTGAAAGGAGTGGCGAAGGGGTTGATGGTGAAACTGTTTAAAACATAAATTCTCAGTGGCCTCGACAACATTCTGGGTGTGGTCATCCTAGGGGCAGGAGTCCCTCGACCCAAAGACATCTTTGTTCCGAAGGATCCCTTGGAGGTTGTCAAGTTCTTCCCCCTCATCCTGGATATGAAGGGTCTAGTTTTGATCAAACATCGGGAGCGAGTGATGAAGACTACTGCTTGTCTGAAGAAATTGCTGAGTTTGGAGGAGGTCAACGGGGACTTTGAATGGGTCGGTGAGCTCCAAACCATGGCGAGGGAGCTCAGTTTCATGTAAATACAGTCTTTTCATAATTCTCTATTAGTATGTCTCCTAGCTAAGTTGATAAGTTGCCCAAGAAGGTCTATTCTATGTGGTTTTACTCCAAGGATGTTAAGATAGCCATAATGGCTAATTTTGGTAAAAAATTCAGTCCTAAGTGGCCTTTTTGTCACAACTAAGGAAGTCTGATCTTGGAATGGAATGCAGGAAAACAATCTATAGCCACCTGCCTGTAACTTTTTTCTCTACTTCAATATAAAAACTCTTATTTTACAAATAAAAAAAAAATTAAAGAGAGGATAAAACAAAATATCCCCTTTCAAATAAAATCAGCAAAATTAATATTAAAAAATTAAGTTAAAAAAAAAGAAATTTCCTATCACATTAATTTAAATGGACTATAAGTTAAAATGAACACCCAAATAATTAACTTAACAAGGGATAAGACATCCCATTAAAATAAAAACATTCCATCCCCACAATATAAATTACACAAGAAAATTTAAAAAAAATCCTACCCCAAAATAATTCTAAATCAACAAAAATCAACACAAAGAAAGTCAAACAACCAAAAATAACTCAAGAGCAGAAGAGAGGGAAAAAGATAAATTCCCATGCACAAGGGATGAGGAAAAAGGAATTTAAAATAAATGACAAAACAATTATCCTCACATCCCACTCAACCCTAGTTCATTATTTTATTGTTTTCCAATGGAAGCCCTAATTTCTTATTCTATTATTATGGAAAACCCTATCTTTTTCTTTTGTCTTCCCCAACTCATTTGTTTTGTTTTCTTTTGTTTTTGCTTGCCTCCATGGTTTGGAAATTTGTAGGTTGAAGGTGTATTCCTTGTCCATGGCCTCCAAGAAGAATAACCAAAGGTATATCTATTACTTTTATATGCAAAACTAGGGTTTCGTTTATTCATAACAAACTGTGTTTGGTTGGAACCTAGGGTTATATATATATAGTTTTGTATGTAGATTGATATACAACATTGTAGGTTTTAATCATAATACAGACGCTTTCTTTTAACATGGAGTGTGGTCTGCGGAGGTGCCATCACCGCCGCCATCTGTATCTTGTTTATGGTTTAAGGGAGTAAGGGGATTCGTGGTGTGGTGTGGCCGAATGCCACGGAGAGGGAGGTCCGCTATGGAGGGAGGTGTGGGGAGTGGCATGAGGAATGGTGTGGGGAGGGTTAAGGGGAGAAGGGGGGTGTGGGTGGAGGCCCTGCCCCCTCCCCAAAACCCTTTCTAAACTGTGCGCTATGGGCGATGGCTATGGCCGCTAGTCACAGCCACATAAAATTTTTATTTTATTTTATTTATAACTACTTTGTTAACAACAAAAGAACAGACCCTAAATTTTATTAGGGTTCAGTCCATAAATTTCATTTCTGTTTGTCTCTTGTTAAAAATAGTTTATATATTATCTAAATATATATGTATGTTTGACTGTATATATTAATATACTTATAAGTAACCTTGCAATGGGATGAAATAACCAGATTTTCTTCTATTTGGATAGTTGCGCCTTCTATTGTTATTTGGAGCATTTGGCTTGAAAGGAATAGACAGATCTTCAGAAAAGAAAGCAAGGATTTTGAGGCCATCTCCCTTATTATTGAAAAATCTATTTCTGAGGTTGTCTTGAATTATCTCAAATCTTTAAAGGCATCTAATCTTCACTTCTCTTCTTGGGATAATTCAATTTTGAAAGCTTGGCCTTTTCTAGGTTCTTTTCCTATTACAAATTCTTTTGCAATCTATCAGCCAGATAGAAGTTTAGTTAAATGGCTGCCTCCCTCTGATGGTTTCATTAAGTTCAATTTTGATGGGGCTTCTCGTGACAATCCTTGCCATTCTTTCATTGGTGGGGTTTTTAGAAATATGAAAGGTGAAATTTTAAAGCTTTTTCTGGTAAAGTTTCTGATTGTACCAATAACCAAGCTGAGATCCTTGCTCTTGTTGAAGGTCTTAGGTTGGCTATTGGTTTAAAGGTTCCTCAACTCCATATTGAGGGAGATTCACTAATAATTATTAATGCTCTGAAAAAACATCATATTCAAAATTAGAAACTTGATTATCTTCTACAAGAGGTATGGTATATTCTGGAATCCTTTGAGAGTTTCATCACATCTCATACTCTTAGAGAAGGTAATAAATTGGCAGATGCTCTAGCTAATTTGGGTTTTGATTTAGATTCATCGTTAGTCTATTTTGATGAGGATTTTTTTAGTCAACATCCACATTTGGTAGAAATAGTACAATTTGATTCTTTGAGTAATGTGTCTTAAATCTCGCTTGTGTGGACACCTATATGTGGCATCAATGTGTTATCTCTTTGTGCAGTCATTATTATCACATGTGCTAGCATTTTAGTTTTTGATTTCAGTTCTCCGTTTGATCTCATCATCCGTAAGTATTTCTGTCCTTTATTTACTTCAGTGCCAGCTAACAGCAAGTTTTTTTTATTTACTACATGGGAGATGATGTTATCTAATTATGATTATTTGATTCTCTTTGGTTATAAAAGGGCATTTGTTTATATGTTTAACCATCCTTCCTTTAACATTGTTTGTTTCGTGTGTGGATGAAATGGAAGTTCAACTTAACTGTAGGTTGTTTTTTCATCTCAAAGTGGGAAATTGCTTTTATTGGTTCTGTGTCTTCGAATGGTTTACGGTCTATTTTTTCTATAGACGGCTCAGAGGTGGAGGAAGCTATTAGAGATGTTGTGGGTAGAGATATCCTGGAAGGCCATGTTTGAGTTTTATATCCATCTCACATCTTCACAGTTCTTGTTTCTAATGCAATGGATCTATTACAGGATGTTGGTTTGGTTCATCAGCTTATTGAGAAGTATGTTCACCACTTTCTCTTTTCTGATGAAAGTATTGCTGTAGCATTCTAGAATTATGATCTCTTTAGTTTAGAGGCTCTTATTGGTGGGCTCTTTTCCAAGTGCCAAGTTCTTCATTCCCCTGCTCATAATTGTGTTTTAAATGCAGCTCGCTCTTCTCTATTGAATGAAAATGAAGATTTTCTACATTTTTCTTTACATGCTCATGCTAAAGAGATGGGTGAGAATTTAGCTAACAGAATTGATGAAAAATTCACAGCTTTGCTATTTTTGTTACAATTTCAACCTCTTCTTCCTCCTCCTCTAGGTTCGCCTATTGAAGACAATGTTGTGGAGGATCTGAATTATCATGTTCAAGACCTTAATGTTGTAGTGGATTTGGGTTAGGCTGTAGTTTTTGTTATCAAGTTTTGTATTTCTTTAATGAAGGAATCTCGGTTCTATCAGCTATTTTTTATCAGCTCAAATGTAATATTTTGTAGGAGATTCTTGTAAATTTTGCTCCTATTTTTGTGAAGAGACTGGAGCTTTTTTGTAATTTTGTAAATCCAAGCTACAACTGGAGGTTTTCTTCCCCTGGTTCTTTCCTGCCAGTATGCTCGTCGAACCAGGGTTTATAATTATTTTTATCTAATATAATTACAGTGGTTTACCACTTTTGAAAAAAAAAATACCATTATATATCATCTTTCTCTTGAAAAGAAAAAGTAGATTTACTAAGATATAATTTTTTTTTCTTTGATTCAAAATGACAACATTTACACAAAAATATTTCTATTCAAACTTCAAAAGATCAAATATGAGCACAACAAAATATTAACCATGTATTTCCATTGCATAAAACATGGCGGTGAGTATTTTCTTTTCCACAAAGCATACAACAAAAATCACAACAGAAAAACATTTTTTTTTATGAAATAATATGACAGTAACTTATATCTTCTATAGCATTTCTCCATAAGCATATAAACATAACATAATATATTAAAGACAGTTTTGAATAACAATAAAGATTGCTCACATTATATTTCCGTCTACAACCAACACAAATAATAGTAATCATGTTGTCAAAAAAAATATAATGAGGCCTCTAAGGCCATGGGTCCAAAACATCCATCTAAAAGTAGTGCCCAAACACCAAAAATAGACTTCAACAAGCTCCATTTTCCCCAACTGATAACTTGGAATAAACAACACAACAATGGGGAAACAAGCCATGAAGGAATGCCTTCCTCCCTACCATAGACCCACTACTAGGTCACCCCTGAGCTGGGGAGGTAGGATTCACACGGTTTGGGCTCACACACACCACAACAAAAGAATTTTTCCAAAAACACAAAAACAATTCAACTGCCATGGATTTCCACATACAAAACTCAATAAATTGAGTTTGGAGGGGGTAGGGAAGTGGACCCCTCAACTCCAAAGGCCACCCCAAGAACTCCAAGATCACAAAAATCCCAAGGCCTCAAGCCAAACATATTTTTCCACCAAAACTCAAAAATCCCTATGGCATTCATGCCAAATCACATATTGTTTCCAAAACTCAAATGATACCCTCAAGGCTAAAATAGTGCAACACAAATGAGATGACTTCAAGGAGGTTCACTCTCCCCTACCCCAAACTAGTTGAGCCTTTCCTCCAAAATGGAGGTGCTCTCACCACACCCTTCCCACACAAAAATAAAATAACAACCCACATAATATGCAACCACATACACAAAAGAAAGCATAAACAAAAAGGGTAATGGCCATAGCCATGGAGCTTACCTTCAAAAGCCCTAAAATGGAAGCACGTTTGACGAAGAACTCCAAGCTTCCCAAAAATTTCTCCAACCCTCCAAATTTTTCTCTAACACTCTCAAAGCCTCCAAGAATAAAAGGAATTTTCAAAAAAAGAATAACCCCACACTCCTCTCCAAGAGGAGGTAATATAGGCCCTCCAATTTGGCCTTGAGGAATGAGAAGGTGATACTTGTCACCTTCTGCTTCTTCATCCCATGTCACTTGCAAGGGAGAAGAAGTGTGAGGGTGACAAGTGTCACCCTCCAATTCCATTCCATTCCTCACCTTATCCACTTGTGCTCTCACACATGTGTGAGAGACCAAGTGGTGAGGTGGCAATTCCTTTCAAGCCTCCATGAGGATAAGGGATGCCATATGGCATCCTCTTATCCTCCAAGAGAGCCATCTCCCTCCAAGATACTCTCACATGTGTGTGAGAGTCTTGGAGGGAGATCCCACACACTTGGGAGTCTTGAAGACCTCCCAAGTCTTCTTGGTGAAGGGATCCCCAAACTGTGGGAAGGGAGATGGGTCTTTCCCAAAGCATGACTCATCTCCCATCCTTAGCCATTTCAAAATTCGTCACTTTGACTAAACCCCAGTTTAGAGTGACCAAACATGAGTTACCCCAAGGTTTGGTTAGTCAAAATTGACCCTAGACCCAAGGGTAACCACCAAGGGTAAGTTTTGGAACACTAAGGTACACCTAGGGAGGCATAAATTTACTTTTAAAAGGCCCAAAATATAAATAATACCAAGTGGTGTAAAATAATTATAAATATACAACACATGATATAAATCAACTAAGAAAGTGGTCACTAGACCAAAATAAATAATTTAAACATCCATGCAAGCAACATCCAATCACACGTGGTCGTCATCCCTCTTGGAAATGGATCAATTTCACAGGGAATAACATATGTGTGAACACTACCTCCAATTTCCCATGCCCTGGAAATATAACTTGCACAACTAGATCAAGTGTCAATCACATCATGGATAATCATAGCCGAAGCAACTGAAACTAAATACATGTCATTGCACACAACATTAATCATTCACAACATAATTCAAGATTAAACTACATTTTCTATCTAATGTCACATAATCATCATCAATTAATGAATCCACATAATAAACTAGAAATCACATCAATAATCATCATCTAATATATCTCGCATGTCTAATCTCATCATAGAATCAAAATATGATCAAATTGAATCACCACATGTCTAATCAATGTCAAACTAGAAATCAGGAGATATAATATAATCTGCATAATGGAACAATAGTCTAAAAGTATGATAATGTCACCAACTATAATGTAAAATGATGAAAATAGGGAAGTGAAAATAATTAGCCTCACATCCCCCCTAAGACTAAACTTCCTCCTGGAAGTTGTCAAAAAGGTGAGGATAGAGTGCCCTCAAACTAGCTGCATCCTCCCAAGTAGCTGTGACCTCACCATAACGATCCCACTGGACCCTAACCTGGTCTAGCTTTCGACCTCAAAGGCCTAGCGTCCGATGAGCCAATATGGAAATTGGCTCCAAAGCCAATTGCCCATCTACCTCTACCTGTAGAGTACTCTAGTCCAATACATGAGATAAATCAAATATATATCGCCTCAATATAGAAATATGAAAGACATTGTGGATACGCGACAGGCTAAGTGGCAACACTAGACGGTAGGCTACAGGTCCTATCCACTCCAAGATCTCAAAAGGTCCTACAAACCGTGGTGTGAGCTTAGAGCCCTTTCCATAATGGATTGGACTCTTGTGTGGCCGTACTCTAAGGAATACTCTCTCCCCAACTGAGAAGCTCTAATCAAGTCTCTTAGCATCGGCATACTTCTTCTGTATATCTTGTGCCTCCTAAAGTCTTTGCCTAATCAGTGTGACCTATTGCTTCATATCTTGAACCAACTCTAGACCAATGGCAACCCTCTCCTCTATCCGATCCCAACTCAATGGTGTCCTGCATGGTCTACCATAAAAAGCTTGGAAAGGAGGCATACCCAACGAGCTGTGATGCCCATTATTGTAGGCAAACTCAACTAGATATAGATAATCCTCCCATCTAGACTGATGGTCCATAACATACATATGAAGCATGTCCTCCAATACCTGATTCACCCGCTCTATTTTTCCATCTGTCTTAGGGTGATATGCAAAACTAAAGTTGAGCTGTGTGCCCAACGCTTGCTGCAAGGCTCCCCAAAAGGCTGAAGTGAACACTGAATCCCTGTTAGAAATGATGCGATGAGGTACTCCATGTAATCTCACAATATCATCCAAGAATGCTCTCACCATTGTTTGTGCATTGTACGTCGTGCGTACAAGAGAGAAATGTGCCACCTTGGTCAACTTGTCGACTGTCACCATGATGGCATCATGGTGATGCAAAGTCATAGGAAGACCAATAATGAAATCCATGGAAATGGTGTCCCACTTCCACTCAGGTATCTCGTGAGGGTATAAAAGACCTGCTGGATGCTGATGCTCGGCCTTGACCCTCTGGCACTCAAGGCATCGAACAACAAACTCTGTAATATCTTGTCTCATACCCACCCAATGGTACAACTATCATAGGTCAGCATGCATCTTCTTCACCCCCAGATGTGCCACATATGGTGCTCTGTGAGCCTCGGATAACACTATAGTATGTAGGTCACCTATACGGGGTACATAGATGTGCTGTCGATGACGTAGTAACCCATCTGCCTCTAGTGAGAAACCTACAAACTTGCCCACAACGGCCCTCTGTGAATGGATCTCCTGCTGCACCTCAAGAAACCACTCATCCTTAGGTAGATGTTGAATAATGTGTCCTCTCAAGTCCACACTCTGAGTCAAGGTCAAGATCTCATGGCGCCTCTAACTCAATGCATCAGCAACCATGTTCTCCTTCCCTTTGATGTAGTGGACATCAAAGTCATACTCACAAACAAACTCCATCCAACGCCACTAATGGGCATTCAGATTCGGCTATGTGAATATGTACTAAAGGATGTGATGATCTGAATGAAGCTCAAAGTGATGACCCACTAAGAAATTTCTCCAATGAACTAGAGCATTAACCACTACTGCAAGCTCCAAATCATGAGTGGGGTAGTTTAGCTCATGGTTCTTGAGCTTTCGTGACTCATACGCGATTGCTCTACCACCTTGCATAAGTATGGCTCCCAAACGCTCAAGTGATGCATCCGTGCACACCATAAAATCTGCTGCTAGATCAGGAACCGCTAAAATGGGAGCGTTGGTAAGATGTTCCTTGAGGACCCCAAAGGCCCTCTCACACTGCTTAGTCCATAGAAAAATATTCCCTTTCTATTGAAGGGAAGTGATGGGGTGTGCTATCTGAGAGAAACCCTCGACAAACCTACGGTAATAACCAGCTGACCCCATAAAACTCCTGACCTCTATCACACTGGTGGGAGCTGGCTAATCTCTGATAGCCTTGATCTTCGATGGATCTACTGAGATTCCATTGCCAGATAGGATGTGCCCCATGTACTGTATCTCTGTCCTAAAAAATGCACACTTTGCCAGGTTCCCATAAAGATTCTACTCCCTAAAACACTGTAAAACCTGATGTAGCTGCTCCTCATGCTCCTCCTTGGTTCTCAAATAGATCAATATTTCATCAAGAAAAATAATCATCAGCCGATCCAAGTAGGTACAGAACACCCCATTTGTGAGACTCATGAACACTATAGGGGCATTCATCAAACCGAAGGGGACCACAATGAACTCATAGTGGCCATATCTAGTCCGAAAGGTGGTCTTATGGATATCCGCCTCTGTGATATGCAATTGATGGTAACCGAACTTCAGGTCAATCTTAGAGAACACTCTAGCTCCCTACATTTGATTGAAGAGATCATCAATCCTAGGTAGAGGATAATGGTTCTTCACCGTCACCTTATTCAACTGCCTATAATCCATGCATAATCAAAGAGACCCATCCTCCTTCTTCACAAAGATGATAGGAGCGCCCCAAGGTGAAACGCTCAGTCAGATGTGCCCCTTCTCGAGCAAGTCCTCAAGCTATAACTTGAGCTCTATGAGCTCATGAGTGGTCATCTTGTAGGGTGCACAAGACACTGGCTCAACACCTGGCACTAAGTCAACATGAAAGTCTACCTCATGATGGCATGGTATCCCTGGTAACTCTGTTGGAAACACATCGACAAACTCTCTTAGGATGGGATGGTCATCCAAAGATGCCTCAGGCTCGTCATCTAATTTGTCACTCACTGCAATGGCAAACATCTGGCATTCCTTCTGCATGCAATGCTTAAGATGCTGAGCAGATATCATATGCACTGCTGTGGGCTTCTGAATTCCCACTATCTCAACTGATGTACCATGATTGTCTAAGTAGCTAATCACCTTTCGGCAACAATCTAGCTTGGCTCGATGAGCCGTAAGCTAGTCCATAGCCAAAACCACATCGTAGAAACCTAATGTCATAACTCTAAGGTCACAAACTATGGCAAAGGGTCCCAAAGATATCTCACAATCATGGACTAAGGCATCTACTATCATCTTGGCCCCTGAGGCCAACTCAACTTCCCACCTATCACCCTGCTTAGAGGCCACCAGCCTGCAACACTCCACTAACGATGGAGATATGAAAGAGTTAGTAGCACCAAAGTCAAAAATAATAGAAATGGGGACACCCCCTATCATACCTGATGTCTCAATCATTGATGCCTAAAAATCAGCCTAGCAGTTATCAACCACTGTAAACATACGATGCAACCTGCCCACATCTCCAACCATTTGCATTGATCCTCCTGCACAAGGCTATCCCCTGCTGTAAATCCCTATGGGCACTGTCTAGCTAGATATTCCACTCCACCACACACATAACATGGGCCCCTAGCCTATACCTATCCAGTCTGAGTCCTACTCGACTGCTGTTGTCCAGATCTACCTATGGACCCCTATGAACCCCTATATGATTACTATGACCTCGCGAGTCCCACAGGTCATCCTTACTACCTTTGATCTCTATGTGGGCCCTACTGCTGCCAACCTTGATTATGCCCCCATGTGCCCTTTGTTGTGGCCTGGATCTCTACTGCTACTGTGGGGGCCTAGGAGGTAAGGATGCGAAACTAAATCCTCCTCTCTGAGGTGGTGGTGGTGGTCTACGGTAACTCTGCTGATGCTACTATTGCCCACGATCCTGAAACTGACAGCATGAACTCTGCCCTCATCCCTGTATCTCCTTAGCTATGTATGCCTTCTCGGCAGCATCACTCAATGTGTGGGGATCTACCATATGTATAGGCTTTGCTATGCTATGGTTCAATCCTCTGATAAACTTATGAACCAGGAGTTTCTCGTCATGGAGATACTCTACATATGGAGACAACTCGGTGAATCTACCCTCATACTGAGCAATGGTAAGCCCTCTCTGTTGAAGGTCATGAAACTCATCTATGCGATGCTGTCTGTAGTGGTTTGATAAGTATCGCACATTAAAGCACTCAATGAAAGTCTCCCACGTGAGTGTGTCCAATGATAGATGGCGCTTGCACTCCTTAGTGTGTCACCAAGTAGATGCTACATCTCTCAACAAATGGACTACCACACATGCTTTTGTATTGCCCCCGTAAGGGCATAACACAAAGCATCTATCCAAACTGATAAGCTAGGCCTCAACCTCAGCACCCTTTGTAGTCCTGGTGAATGTAGGAGGATTCAGCCTCAACAAATCCTTGATGGGATCTCCTTGGTCTTTGTGCCCTCTGATATACTCATCCACATAATAATCATAAGGCCTGTGAACAACCTGCTCCACTCATACTACCTCCTCACACCTGGCATGACACGGAGGGCTCCTTCTACGACCTCTAAAAGCTGAACCAACCTCCTCTATAGTCGTATCTAGTATCTCAACAAATGGCTCTACATGTGGTGCCTCTCATGGCTCGATGTAGGGCTCCACACGTGGCTCAACACATGACTCTACTCGTGGCTCCATGCATGGTTCCTCTCACAGATCAACGCAGGGCTCAACACATGGTTGTATGTGTGGCTCAACTACGGTCGGTGGTAGTCTTTCTAACACTGCCTATATTGCCTGCAATATCTGTGGCCCAATATCTAGTATAGGTAGGGCCAGTGCTGCATGTAGTACCTGTGGGGCCAGAGGTGCCTATCCCTCAACTGAAGAATCACTATGAACCTTTATGGACTTTGTGCGGTGGGACCATGCTTGCCGAACTCGTTGGGGAGGCATCCTACAAAAATGAGGTAACCACAAATTAATCAAAGTTGTGGAACAATAATGTGCTCAAAACAAGCCTAGTGTTTAAACTTGGCTCTAATACCAAATGTCATGCCCACATTTCCCATTCGGTCATGACACACAACATGCATGTCATGTCCACATTTGTCATGTGGTCATGACATGAATTACCAAAAATATTTCCGCATGTCCCTAGGAACCCCCTCGCACTCATCAGCGTGCTCGGTGGCAATACGCATAAGGCGTAAACATGTCATTCATATTCATGGAAGTGTGCCTACCTACGCAATCCCCTGCATGATGAAAGCCATATAGGGGGTATGTGTGGTGATGTGCACCACTTCTAGGGTTAGAACAGATTTAATCCAAACCCTAAGTTTCCTAGGTGAAAGAGATGATTTCGATTGATTCAAAACCAAGCCCTAACTTTAATGCATGAATGAAATTGAATAAATAAAATACAAAATCAATGGCATGATGGTCACATGATAAGATGGAGTGATTGAATGAAAGTCACAAAAATACCATAAAATGAAACTCTAAAATCTAAGAAAATTTTGACAACATAACATGTCTTCGATAATTGAAATAATTTAAAAAAAAAAAAGAATCTCTAAAATTTAATGCAAAAAAAGAAATAAATAATCAAAGGGAAAATTGAATAAATTTCCATGGTTAAATAATTTTGACCATTCAACAAAATTATAAAAATTGTAGTAAATAAATGATCAAATTAAAACTCAAAACTCAAGTCCATTAATAAATATAATCTCGACAATTATATTTATTAATTAACTCACATTAAAATAATTAAAGAGAGGATAAAACAAAATATCCCCTTTGAAATAAAATCGGTAAAATTAATATTAAAAATTTAAGTTAAAAAAAAAAGAAATTTCCTATCACATTAATTTGAATGGACTATAAGTTAAAATGAACACCCAAATAAATAACTTAACAAGGGATAATACATCTCATTAAAATAAAAACATTCCATCCCCACAATATAAATTACACAAGAAAATTTAAAAAAAATCCTACCCCAAAATAATTCTAAATCAACAAAAATCAACACAAAGAAAGTCAAACAACCAAAAATAACTCAAGAGTAGAAGAGAGGGAAAAAGATAAATTCCCGTGCACAAGGGATGAGGAAAAAGGAATTTAAAATAAATGACAAAACAATTATCCTCACATCCCACTCAACTCTAGTTCATTATTTTATTATTTTCCAATGGAAACCCTAATTTCTTATTCTATCATTATGGAAAACCCTATCTTTTTCTTTTGTTTTCCCCAACTCATTTGTTTTGTTTTCTCTTGTTTTTTCCTGCCTCCATGGTTTGCAAATTTACAGGTTGAAGGTGTATTCCTCGTCCATGGCTGCCAAGAAGAATAACTAGAGGTATATTTATTACTTTTATATGCAAAACTAGGGTTTCATTTATCCATAACAAACTGTGTTTGGTTGGAACCCAGGGTTATATATATATATATAATTTTGTATGTAGATTGATATACAACATTGCAAGTTTTAATCAAAATATAGAGGCTTTCTTTTAACATGGAGTGTGGTCTATGGAGGTGCCGCCACCACCGCCATCTGTATCTTGTTTATAGTTTAAGAGAGTAAGGGGATTCGTGGTGTGGTGCAGCCGAACACCGCGGAGAGGGAGGTCTATTGTGGAGGGAGGAGTGGGGAGTGGCATGAGGAATGGCGTGGGGAGGGTTAAGGGTAGAAGAGGGGTGTGGGGAGGAGGTAGTGCCTCCATCCACACCCACGGGTGTGGGTGGAGGCATCACCAACTCCCCACACCCCTCTCTAAACTGTACACTGTGGGCGGCGGCTATGGCCGCCGCTCATAGCCACATAATTTTTTTTTTAATTTATAACTACTTTGTTAACAACAAAAGAATAGACCCTAAATTTTATTAGGGTTAGGTCCATAAATTTCATTTATGTTTGTCTCTTTTTAAAAATAGTTTGTATATTATTTAAATATATATGTATATTTGACTATATATATAGTGATATACATATATACAGATTTTTCCACAATAAAGTTTATTTAACATATATATATATATATAGATATATATATAGTGATATATATACATACAAATTTTTTAGTCCAACAGTAAAGTATGAGAAGTTTAAAATAGAAATATATACACATCCAATATATATATATGTGTGTGTGTGTGTGTGTGTGTGTGTGTGTGTGTGTGTATAATGTATTATATACATATATATATTATATTATATATATACTTATAAGAAGCCTTGCAATGGGATGAAATAACCAGATTTGCAAGTTTTTAAAATACCATTATATATCATCTTTCTCTTGAAAAGAAAAAATAGATTTACTAAGATATAATTTTCTTTTTCTTTGATTCAAAATGACAACATTTACACAAAAACATTTCTATTCAAACTTCAAAAGATCAAATATGAGCATAACAAAATATTAACCATGTATTTCCATTGCATAAAACACAACAGTGAATATTTTCTTTTCCACAAAGCATACAACAAAAATCACAATAGTAAAACATTTTTTTTTTGAAATAATATGACAGTAACTTATATATTCTATAGCATTTCTCCATAAGCATATAAACATAACATAATATATTAAGGACAGTTTTGAATAACAATAAAGATTGCTCACATTAGATTTCCTTCTAGAACCAACACAAATAATAGTAATCATGTTGTCAAAAAAAATATAATGAGGCCTCTAAGGCCATGGCTCCAAAACATCCATCTAAAAGTAGTGCCCAAACACCAAAAATGGACTTCAACAAGCTCCATTTTCCCCAACTGATAACCTAGAATAAACAACACAACAATGGGGAAACAAGCCATGAAGGAATGCCGTCCTCCCTACCATAGACCCACTACTGGGTCACCCCCGAGCTAGGGAGGTAGGATTCACACGGTTTGGGCTCACACACACCACAACAAAAGAATTTTAACAAAAACACAAAAACAATTGAACTCCCATGGATTTCCACATACAAAACTCAATAAATTGAGTTTGGAGGGGATAGGGAAGTGGACCCCTCAACTCCACGGGCCACCCCAAGAACTCCAAGATCACAAAAATCCCAAGGCCTCAAGCCAAACATATTTTTCCACCAAAACTCAAAAATCCCTATGGCACTCATGCCAAATCACATATTGTTTCCAAAACTCAAATGATGCCCTCAAGGCTAAAATAGTGTAACACAAATGAGATGACCTCAAGGAGATCCACTTTCCCCTACCCCAACTAGTTGAGCCTTTCCTCCAAAATGGAGGTTCTCTCACCACACCCTTCCCACACAAAAATAAAATAACAACCCACATAATATGCAACCACATACACAAAAGAAAGCATAAGCAAAAAGGGTAATGGCCATAGCCATGGAGCTTACCTTAAAAGCTCTATGGAAGCACATTTGATGAAGAGCTCCAAGCTTCCCAAAAATTTCTGCAACCCTCCAAATTTTTCTCTAACACTCTCAAAGCCTCCAAGAATAAAAGGAATTTTCAAAAAAAGAACCCCACACTCCTCTTGAAGAGGAGGTAATATAGGCCCTCCAATTTGGCCTTGAGGAACGAGAAGGTGACACTTGTCACCTTCTCCTTCCTCATCCCATGCCACTTGCAAGGGAGAAGAAGTGTGAGGGTGACAAGTGTCACCCTCCAATTCCATTCCATTCCTCACCTTATCCACTTGTGGTCTCACACATGTGTGAGAGACCAAGTGGTGAGGTGGCAATTCCCTTCAAGCTTCCATGAGGATAAGGGATACCATATGGCATCCTCTTATCCTCCAAGAGAGCCATCTCCCTCCAAGATGCTCTCACACGTGTGTGAGAGTCTTGGAGGGAGATCCCACACACTTGGGAGTCTTGAAGACCTCCCAAGTCTTCTTAGTGAAGGGATCCCAAAACTTTGGGAAGGGAGATAGGTCTTTCCCAAAGCATGACTTATATCCCATCCTTAGCCATTTCATAATTTGTCACTTTGACTAAACCCCAATTTAGAGTGACCAAAAGTGAGTTAATCCAAGGTTTGGTTAGCCAAAATTGACCCTAGACCCAAGGGTAACCACCAAGGGTAAGTTTTGGGACACTAAGGTACACCTAGGGAGGCATAAATTCACTTTTAAAGGGCCCAAAATAAAATAATACCAAGTGGTGTAAAACAATTATAAATATACAACACATGATATAAATCAACCAAGAAAGGGGTCACTAGGCCAAAATAAATAATTTAAACATGCACACAAGCAACATCTGATCACATGTGATCCTCATGCCTCTTGGGAATGGATCAGTTTCATAGGGAATAACATATGTGTGAACACTACCTCCAATATGCTGTGGCTTGGAAATATAACCTACACAACTAGATCAAGTGTCAATCACATCATGTATAATCATAGCTGAAGCAACTGAAACTAAATACATGTCATTGCACACAACATTAATCATTCACAACATAATTCAAGATTAAACTACATTTTCTATCTAATGTCACGTAATCATCTTCAATTAATGAATCCACATAATGAACTAGAAATCACATCAATAATCATCATCTAATATATCTCACATGTCTAATCTCATCATAGCATCATAATATGATCAAATCGAATCACCACATGTCTAATCAATGTTAAACTAGAAATCAGAAGATATAATCTAATCTGCATAATGGAACAACAGTCTCTAAAAATCTGATTATGTCACCAACTGTAATGTAAACGATCGAAATAGGGAAGTGAAAATAATTGGCCTCACAACTTTGTACCTATTTTGGTTGAGTGACATTGACTCTTCTGCATGATGATTGTATGTACATTTTGTATGAATGGTTGAATGATTTATATTTCAGTTATTTGTATGGATTCATTTCTTAGGAACTAATATTTCTCTCTTTGTCATGCTATAGATAAATTCTCCATCATGTCGAGGAAATGATCAAGAATTAAATGAACACAAGAAGAGATAGAAGCTAACAATGCAAAGAAAGCAGGGACTATGAGGAAACTTCGTGAGAAGAGGAAATTGAACATGATAAATGAAGACATGCCAATTGAAGAGGAATTGCAACCATCAAAAAGAGATATGGTATTGGTGACACAAAGGGAACAAATGCAAAAACTTCATGCTATGAGAGATTTGAATACCGTAGTTGGAGACATGTCCTCTACCGCAAGTCAACATGTAGGGACACCATCTACCACATCTCTAGTTGAGAGTACCTCATCACTCACATGTGAGGAAGGAGGTATGCCATCATTCCCACCTCAACCTCAAGGTATGTCATCTATTCCATCTTTGATTGAAGGTATGCCATCTAGCCCATCTCATTTAAATATTGATGAAATTCCTAATGTTGAGATGAATTTACCTATCTTAACACCACCTATAATTTTACATAGAAAGCTAAAGTATTTGATTGATATTGATGAGAATATTTTGCAGCCAATGGAATGTAAGATTCCAAAACATACTTGTAGAAGATATGCTCATAAGATTTAGAGATTGTTCTTTGAAAAGTTAAATGAGATTGCAAGATGTCAACTATTTGTTGAAATGATGCGAAGTATAAAGTATAGTTCCATCATGAAGATTCTTAATTTGACAACATCAGAGGCTTCAAGTGAGAAATCTATTGTCAAGAATCTAATGAGTGTATATGAGAGTGTGGGTAACAACTCACACACAAAAGATAGTAATGCAACACGGCATGTCATTACATCGACTATAGTATGTAGTCAAATGAGGAAAGCTCATCTCATTAGAAAGACGAGTCAAACATTAAGAATTAATAGGAAAACTTTATCAAGAGCCATTGGAAGGTGCCAAAGAATTGAGGACACCAATGCCAATGAATTATGGGAATTCTCAGGGAGATTACCATGAAAATATAAACCAATTGTTGAAGCATTGAGATCGCTAATTGAAGACTTTTGGAAGAATTACACAAGGGTATTTCTGAATCAAAGGGATGTGGTAAGAAGGAGAATCGGTAGTCAGAACTGTGAGCCACATCCAAAGAAATTTTTTGATATGACTCAAACATAGTTTTTTGGTAAATTTCTAGAGATGTATCCTCAAATTAAAATTTGTTAAAGATATTTTTAAATGCTAAAACCTTTCCATGTCAAGATAAATCACACATGCACTACTTGTTGTTGTAGATTACATATTGGATTTTCTAACCATTTTGATGTTTATCGGTCTATATGTTTAGATTTGCATACTAACAATGTTTTGCGGGATTGCGGCATACATGCCCCACCAACATCTTCAAGAGACTTCATATCAAGAATTTTATGTGAAAGAGAGGAAGGTCAAATATTCTACAATAAATTATGCTTGGATGACACATGTTAGCATTGTGGTGGCTTGCAACATATGCCAATATGTGAACATATGGAAAGAACACATGTGGTTGGAAATGAACTAGTAGAGTTTTGCAAGTATAAAATAGTGGCATACAATACAAAAGATGGTAAAGAAGCAAAGATGTGTGAATTAGTTATTGAAAAGATTCTAGTGTATCAGTTTATGCCTATATTTCATGACAGTATAGTGTATGAGTATGCAAGACATGCCTATAGAGCCCGATGGTTGGCCTTGCAATTCAATTCATGCAAGGACACATTTATAGTTGGTAGCATTGTTTAAGTCATTGACTTTGTAGAGAACTACAGTCTACAGCCATAGTGTGAGGTGTAATCATAATATTACAACTCCACATAGGCTTCTATATTTGTACACATTGCATTCATTCATGTGAATGATAGTATAGAGGATGATAGAAATATCATAAGGGAGTATCATTTTTATATTAGTGATGATCACATGCATTCTACAGAGTTCGTGCAAGTTTGCTTTCAGGTGTTCTACAATGATTTGGCTAGAAGGGGCATATCATTCAGTCAACATATCATATGGTCGGATAACTATGCATTTCAATTCAAGAACTCATGGAATTTCTATTGGCTAAGCAAGATGCATAATATTATAGGTGTTTAGCATATGTGGAACTTTTGTGAGGCCAGACATGGAAAGGGGGATGATGGTGCAGGAGCATGTATCAAAAGAGCCATAGCACAAGAAGAGTTAAAGTATAACGACAATGCAAATTTAACAGATGCAAAATCAATTATCAAGTGGTGTAATGCTTCAATGGGTCCAGGTAATGAAGGTAAGTCTTCAATTTGTATATTTTTTTGGTTGATAGATGATACTAACATTGAACCATATGAGGACTCTTGTACACTGATGGGATCAAGTGAGCTACAATCTTTCAGAAGCTCGATTGTAGGTTCATGGAGTATCCATACACAGAAGATGGCATTCTTTTGTTCTTCATGTACAATTCAAGCCTGGGATGACTTCAAGTCAAATTAAGGAGTGGGTTGAAGAATGGCAGTTATCTTAACCCACTTGACATGTATCAACCCCTAATGGAACTGGAAGTGACAGAGATGGAATCATCAATTGACTTTGACCACATATCAGATCTAGTTCAACTAGGTAATATATCTACTTGCATAGTTTTTGAAATTCCTAATGTTATCTTACTTTGTAGTGTTTTTGTAATGTTGACTAATTTCATCTAATTTGCTACACATATCAATGTAGGGCATGTTTATGTAGTTATTGTAGATGAAGATAACAAAGAGGGAATAGATTATTACTTGTGTCATTGTGTTAAGGCCAAAAAGAAATTAGAGGCCCCAGTTACAGATGGAGAAAACATCTAATACCCTATAGGCTCAGTGGTTGTTACTAGAACATGTCTTACAAACCCCTGTACCCACATAAGAGTGTTAATGTTTGGTTGTTTCAGGACGTTGACATGCATCGGAAGATTCTTCATTACTTGAACCTTGTCATGGCATCCAATGTTCATTTGATACAATTTTGGGGTAGACCTTTGAACAAGACCTTATAGAAGGTGTGTGAGTTTGACCATGAGGCAATACTTGACACAATAAAGAGTAGAGAAGACCCAGTTGGTTCACTAGATTAATTTGTAAGTATTCACATTGATTTGTAAGTATGCACATTAATTTGTAATTTTACATAGGTTTGTCTTTTTTTATTTGTTGCTACATTTCTACACATATATAGTGAATATTGTGATGAATATGTTTGCCATTGATGTCAAAGTGCTTGGACTTTAATAATTAAGGAATGCATAATTGTGCAGGTCTATTGGTTGTTTATTGTTTGATGATACCATTATGCTTTCAAGATATGTTGTTGGGTTTTGTGATATAAAGACGCTTCTTCATAGAGTATGTGGTGTGATGCACAAAGTTGTAGTGCTTCAAGACAAGGCATGAACTTGAATAGTGAAGATCTCATTCAAGTAGTGGTATGAACTTGACAAGTAGTGGTATGAACTTGATTTGTTTGCTATGGTATACATTTGATGTTTGCATCATCATCATGTTATGCTTCATGGGGTTAGATCTAAGTGATGGATGAAGTTAATCCTGTTCACTCATGTTTCACTCACGGCATATCAAGATTCATGTCACAGGGTTTGGATGTTAGTTCATAACATTCATTTTTATCATGTTACAATAGCAAGACATAGTTTCTTATGTCATTGGTTCATGCCATTGGATCATTGGATTTCATTGTGGTTCTTCATCATAACATGTCATGCTTTCAGGAGTTGGATTGGGTTGTTGTTCTTCCTCATGACAAGAGTTTGTTCATGTCTTTATGCTTCTTTGTGCTCCATGTCTTTTGTGTTCTCAGTGTCTTCATGTGCCATAGATTTCTTCAGTGTCCTCATGATGTTGATGTTGATGTTGATGTTGAAGTTATGCTAAAAATGGATTGTAATGACATGCCAAATTATTTAAAATTTGATAATAAACATCATATTGATACATTCCCACTCTTACAATTCAAGTTCCCAAATGACACGGAATTGGCTAGAAATTGACGAGTGTTTGGAAATGACGTGTCTGACAAACTTTCAACGACCACCGAAGTCTTTGAAAATGATAGTTTTCAAAGTCTTGTTCAAAGTCAGTAATAATTTTCAAAGTCTTTCGAAAGTCTAGGAAATATAGAGAAGGTAGGCAGTAATAATTTTCAAGGTCTTTTGAAAGAGTGGAAAATTTAGATTAATAATTTATAACTGTCATAATCCATTTTGAATAGTATATACGATTGAATTTTAATTTTTATTCATTGACATGGAAAGAATAAGAAAGATTGAAGATGCAATCTTGAGTATGCAAAGATGTTAAAGAAATGAGAAAGATTAACAAATATTGATTTAGATTTTTACAAAATATTCTTTGAAATTCTTTTTAAATAATTCTCTATGAACACTAATATTTTTTTAATAATTTCCTATGTTTTAGAGAAGACTAATTTCAAGAAAGATTAATCTTTTTTAATAATTTCCTTTTCTTTTAGGAAATACTAATCTTTTTTAATAATTCCCCAAGGAAGACTAGTAAACTCAACTAATAATTGTGTGTAAATTGAATGTTTACATATAATATATTTTACAATTGCTTTTATAAAATAGAAAATAATTAAACTATATAATATAAAAAAGCTATATTTTTATTAATTTAATATTCTTAAAAAGAACATTTCTACAAATTTATAAGATTTATATTTTAAAAAGACATCATATTCATTATGGAAAATGTTTAAATTTATTTAAATAATTGATATATTAAGAATTTAGGTTTTTTAATGGAAGATTTTATATCAAATTCAAATAGCTTATATATTATGTGATAATAATTTTTTTGAATTATCTATCTAGATATTTGTATTATTCATTATAATATATAAATTATGTTTTTTCTTAATTATTACTTCAAGAGTTATGAGAGGTGTAACTATGTAGTAGCAATGGGTAGATTGTAATAGCATGACCCCTTACTTTAAATTTGATAGCCATTTACATGTCAAATTATTAATATTTAATAATAAACATAATATTAATGATAGTTTATTAAGTATAAATAAATAAAAAAGCACATTGGTAACTAGAATAAAATATATTGATTTAATTATTTTATAATTGTTTGCATGGATTGTATTATTTATTTTATTACTATTGTAAAATAAAATAACTCAAATAAATGTTAAAGTAAATAATTTGTTTTCATTTAATTTATTTCAAAATTATTAAAAATAACATAGCTCTTCAATTAAAAATAAAGTAAATAATCCTTAAAATAAAATAGCTCTTAAATAAATGTTAAAACAAATAGTTCTTAGATAATTATAATTTTAGGACATGTAATTTACAACTATCATAATCTATTTTGAATTTACTCAATTTTATTTTTTATTCATTGATATGGAAATAAATAAGAAAGATTGACAAACATAGCTATTTCAACACATTATTGCAAGTTGTAGTCTTAAGCATGAAAATATATTAAGAAACAAGAAAGATTGACAATTATTGATTTAGATGTTTAACAACCCTTCTTTGATTTTTAACAATCCTTGACAATTATTTCAAGTCTTGAGAATAGAAAGGTAAAGAAATGAGAAAGATTGACAATTATTGATTTAGATGTTTAACAACCCTTCTTTGATTTTTAACAATCCTTGACAATTATTTGAGCATAAAAGGATAAAGAAACGAGAAAGATTTGACAATTATTGATTTAGATGTTTAACAACCCTTCTTTGATTTTTAACAATCCTTGACAATTATTTCAAGTCTTGAGCATAGAAAGATAATGAAATGAGAAAGATGGACAATTATTGATTTAGGTTTTTGACCACTCTTCTTTGATAAATTATTGATAGTTATTGTTGAAAATATTTAAATTTATTTAAAAAATTGATATATTAAGAATTTGTTTTTTTTTAAATGAAAGATTTTTAGATCAAATTCAAATAATTTGGCCAATAGACCATTCTATATATGTACACATCTTGTAACCGCTAAAATTTTGATAGTCATTTTAAAAAAAATGTTCGTCCAAAATCTTTTTAAAATTGGTTGAATAAGTGTTAAAAATAACTAAAAAATAGCAAATAGAAGAGAAAACCCAAAAATAGACAATGGAAGGAGACATCGTGCAAGAAAGGCTAGCTACAGGGAAATAAATCAGAGAATGAAACGTCATGAGGAAGATGATTCTTGTAAAGACCTAGACATATCTCAGAACAAGAGGAAGGGTGATGGGTTACAGGAGCCTCTAAATCATTTATCAATGAGCTCTGCTGCTGCCATGGATAATAATAGTGATAATACCCAAAAAGATAGGTTTGAGGATGATGATGACTTGCCACCACCAACTATCTGACGTCCTTGGAAATTGAAACTTCATGGGAAGGTGATTGTTTTGATGAATATGAAATTTGTGTATCTTACATATGTGGTTTTGAGTTTGAATGTTTTCTTGAAATTTCCCTTGAATTTGGTTTGATCCTTAGTAAGATTTGAGTCCCAATGACTTAACAACAATTCCTCGCAAGCTATGAATAGGTTTGCTAAAACTCATCCAATTCTGGTCACAGGTTTTAATCTGTTTGACAATGTTTTT
The DNA here is from genome assembly GCA_027924645.1 of Cunninghamia lanceolata. Lineage (NCBI taxonomy): Eukaryota > Viridiplantae > Streptophyta > Pinopsida > Cupressales > Cupressaceae > Cunninghamia > Cunninghamia lanceolata. The sequence continues at coordinate 2,573,590 of BSBN01000070.1, forward strand.
GTTGCTTGGACATAATTCACCATCAATTGTGTTTCCAATTGAAACACCTATGGCAAAATGGCAACAAGAATCCACATCACATATGCATGTAGTTGATATTTTAGAGCAACACCTTCAAAATGATGCTACTACAATGTCTGCTCCATTTAGTTCTAATGTAGTTGTTACAACTTACTTCTGGTTGGAAGAAGGTCAGTATCCAATATTTTGTTTCATAAGTATGAGTGTATTTCTCTTTAGTTGTGTCTCAAGGTTTTAGTGCCTTGGGATTCTTTTATTGCAGAAGCCTGACAATTTGAACCCTCCAACTGCAAATATGGTGAAGGTATGCACCAATGACTTTAATGGAGAGCTCAAATATTGTTGGATGGAATTTATTTTATGGTGATTCTAAACCTTGCACTATTATATGCAAACATCCTCCTCAAAAGTATCTAAAGTAAAAGTAGAGGTTGCAGAAACTCTATATGATCTTGCAAGAATGTTTGTAGCTGAAATAGTTTATCTAGAAAAAATCTAAAAATATCTAAGCTAGGCTAATTAGCAGCAAAATCAGGATCAACAAGTAGTTCTACAGAACCTGATAGGATGCAAAGCCCTAGAGCAGCAACTGCTGATGTGGCTTTCCCATCCTCCCCCCTTGCCCAGAGCCAACTGGAAGGTATTGTTTTACTGTTCATTTGACATAATCTTAAAGTTTGGCCAAGAGGTCATGTCTAAAGGATTCCCATATTAGCAATTTTCTTTTACTGTTGTAGTTATGAAGAAGAAGCATCCATGAGTGAGTTTGGAAACAAAGGATGAGGAGCCTATGTTACTGGAAATAATGATAACAGAAGGTAGCAATCCACCATCAATTGACATCTGAAGCACAATTAACCCATCAGAAAAGCTCACTATTTCAAACCACTCTACTTATATATCATCCATTTCAATGGTCAAACAATCAATAGCAATTTTACACCTCATTCACAATAAAAGTGTTAAATATTTGTCCTATTTTTATCAGCCAAAATTAACCTTTGACTGTTGAAGTGGATGATATTTAAGAACAACCATTTCAAACTTGGCTGTACCAGTCAATGTGCCCAATAAAGGTATTAAACTCAAAGAAAACCTGGAATATAAAAGGGAAGCTGTACAAAAACTAGAGCTTGAGAATAGGAAAGTTATATCCATCTTACACTTTTAGAGCTCCTCAAAATAGAGGTGGACAAAAGGAAATTTGTGATATGCCTTAAACGATGTCCATTTCATTATTCACTTCTGTTTCTTACAAACATTTTATGGTGTCATGCATTTTTTCAATTATCCAAATGAAAAACTTTGAAAGATTAGTAGCTACTATGGAATTTTTTGTGATAAGTGAATGTTTATCAAATGTCTGTCATTTGAAATGAACCTCCCAAAGAATGGGCTGGTTCCTTTTCAGCTTGACCTGATATCAACAAACTTTGTTGGATTTAATGCTCGACCTAATCCAACATTCCTCAACTCTATTGCTCCATACACTCTTCCTTTAATGAAATATGTAACAACCTCTAATGTAAGGTCAAATTAAAAAAACAATGTTTACGATAGATTATAACTCTTGAGCTATGAAACGATTAGTATTAGTGAAAGAAAGAAAAGTAATGATCACTCTCATATTTGTATTAAAAGAAAAATGACTTGTTATTTAAAGTTACATTTTCTATATTGTATTATTTAAAGTTACATTTTCTATATTGTATTGTCTCTTTTACCTGTTAAAACTTTGAAATTGATAAGGCAGTTTAATAGGAAAAAAAGGAATGTAATCATTATTTATATTTTTGGTTTTCGTTGGACATTGTTTATATTTTAGATTTTTCTACATAGTTACAATTTACAATAAGAATTAATGAAGAATAAGTTTTGTTGTAAATCTTCCTCTTAATGGTTTTCACTTTATTTTTTCAATGGTCTTATTGTATTTAGGAAAACAAATTATTCATGCAAGGTAGATAATGAGATTATGGGTGATATTATTATATATGTTTTAATGTATTTATTAAGAAATTATAAATCTTATACCAATAAAGAACTTTTTAACAATTTATTATGTATTAATAGTAACATTAGTTTTTTTACGGTCATTAAGATGATATATAATACTTTTATTTTAAAATAAATTAAGTATTTTTTTTTATATTAACATTTTAAAATCACACTCAACAATCCCACTTATTGCTTAAATTTGATGGTCGTATGGCCGTATTTGGCGGCTATTTTTGCCGTAAAATACAATCAAAATTTTAAAAAGATTGTATCACATGAAAGGGTAGATTTTAGATAGAACGTCAAAATTTCTATAGAATTATTCTGATATATGTATTTAGTTTATATATAATTTTTTTAGAATAAAAATATGTCTTAATATTTAAAGGGCAAGTTTGAATAGATAACCGTCATGAAAAATTTGCTTGACACGCAGGGTCGACCATCAAATTTAGGCCCTGATCCCACTCTGTGTGAATTTTACCACATAACTTTGTCATTCACAATTTATTTCTATTTTTGAAGTGATAAGTAAGCATTAAGCAATGTGGAAGGTAGTTGAAAACTACATGACATAAAGTTTGTATGTAAAGTAGGAAAAAAATAATTCTTAAGATTGTGAAAGATTACTAAAATATTGATATTAAGTGCTAAAGTTTATGTGATTAACTAACAATCTGTTTTCAATTTTTTGTTATAGGGCATTAGGAAGTTGTAGTTCCTCATACTAGAATTACAGAGGTTTAAGTGATAGAATATTTATAATTTAAAAAATGGAAAATAGAAAGTCTCTATATAGGGTTCCCATTGTACCTTTATATAGTTCTTGTGTGTTTTTAATTGACCCACAATTTAGAAACAATTCTAGTCCCTAAATTTCTATGTATTTAACGATCATACTATATACATGACTGTGACAAAAGATAACAATGCATACTCTCTCAAAGTGTTACTTATATTGGATCTTGCAAGATGTTGTATTTCTAAAGTAATAGGTTATGGGAGAAAAATTATATATTAATATTATATACAAGAATAATCATAACTAATATGAAGTTATAATATTTAAGTATGTTATCCCTTAGAGCATCAAGCTCACCTTTCAAGGCCTGGTGCAGTTATGTTCTCATTGCTATGATTCCCTAACCTTGCTATCCTTAGTGGTTTCTTGGACAAGAGCATTCCTAATTCAAGTCATCTAACAAAACAAGATAACTCAAATAAACATACGCACATACCACACAAAGTGAATACCAAAATTAATTTTTAAACACACACACAATACCTAAATTAACTTCCCCCCAAACACACAAAATTTAAAAAAAAAAAGTGAACATACCAATGTTCAAACACAAGTGATTCATACAAAGTTAGTACAAACATGCATGAATACTTAAGTTCAAATGTTTCAAAGTAGTCCAAACACACACACACCACATAAAGTGGTTGCCAAAATTAATTTTAGATGCAAATTTAGACAAAATGAACATCAATATTAAAACACACACTTCAAACAAAAAGGGATCAGATGCCAAAGTTCAAAGCTTCTTGCACAAAGTTAGTTTAACCACATATGAAGTAGACACTTGATTTCAAATATGTCATAGTGCAAACACACACAAAGTGAATGTCAATGTTAAAATACAATCTTCACACAAATTTAGTCCATTCACTTCACACATAGTTTGTTCAAACACACACTTCATACATATACAAAGAAAACTATAAAGTTCAAACATGCCAAAGTTCAAACAAGCAAATAAAGTGAATGCCAATGTTAGTACACTCTTCACACAAAGTGAATGTGAAATTTCACACACACAAAGTGAATGCCAAAGTTAAAACACACTCTTCACAGAAAGTTAGTTCAGTCATTTCACACATAGTTTGTTCAAAAAACACACTTCATACATATATAAGGTAAACACTAAAGTTCAAAGAAGCCTTGAAGTTTAAGCATGCAGTGAATGCCAAGTTAGTACACTCTACATTGAATGTGAAAGTTCACACACATAATACGAATGAATTCCAAAGCTAATTCAAGTACGCAAGAACACACTCACACAAAATGTATGGAATACACACACACATACACATACACATAATAAATTCCAAAGTTCATTTGTACACTCCACACAAAATAATAGCTAAGTTTCACTTGTACACTCCACACAAAAAAGAATGTCAAATCTTTCAATTTCATTCCACACAAGTGAACATCAAAGTTTCTTCATATACTCCATGAAAAGTGATAGTTGAAGTTCATTCATAGAATAAAAATATATGTCAAAGTTCAAGATCACACACACACACAACAAATGCCAAAGTTAGTTCAAACACACATACCACACAAAGTGAATATAAAAATTAATTTTTAAATACACACAATTTACATTAAAAAAGTGAATATACCAATGTTCAAACATAAACATTCACATAAACTTTAGTACAAACATGTGTGAACACTTAGTTCAAACATTTGAAAGTACAAACATACACATAAAGTGAGTGTCAAAGTTATAAAACATGGTAAAGTCCAAACACACACACCACACAAAGTGAATGTAAAAATTAAATTTTAGATGCATAATTAACAAAAAAAGAATGTCAAAGTTAAAACACATACTCCACACATAGAAAGTGATCATGAGCCAAATTTCAAGCATGATTCATGCACAAAGTTAGTTCAACCACATATGAAGTAAAAACTCAATTTCAAATATGTCAAAGTGCAAACATACACAAAGTGAATGCCAACGTCAAAAAACACTCTTCACACAAAGTTATTTCAATCACTTCACACATAGTTTGTTCAAAAAATACTTCATACATATACAAAGTAAACTACAAAGTTCAAACATAGCAAAGTTCAAACAAGCACATAAAGCACAAATGCCAATATTAGTACACTCTTCACAAAAAGTGAATGTAAAAGTTCACACACACAAATTGAATTCTAATGTTAAAACACACTCTTCACACAAAGTTAGTTCAATCATTTAACACATAGTTTGTTCAAAAACACACAATTCATACATTTATAAGGTAAAAACTAAAGTTCAAACATACCAAAGTTTAAGTATGCAATGAATGCCAAGTTAGTACACTCTACACAATGAATGTGAAATTTAGTTCACACATACCATGCAAAGTGAATACCAAAATTATTTTTTAAACACACACAATTTACATTGAAAATGTGAATATACCAATTTTAAAACATAAATCATTAACAAAAAGTTAGTTCAAAAATGCATGAATACTTAAGTTCAAACACGTCAAAGTACAAACACAAACCACACAAAGTGAATGCCAAAATTAAATTTTAGACGCACAATTCACACAAAATAAATTTCAAAATTAAAACACATACTTCACACATAAAAGTGATCACATGCCAAAGTTTAAACATGATTCATGCAGAAACTTAGTTCAACCACATATGAAGTAAACACTCAATTTCAAATATGTCAAATTGCATTGAACACACACAAAGTGGATACCAATGTTAAAACACAACACAAATTTAGTTCAATCACTTCGCACAGTTTTTTTAAACACACAATTCATACATATACAAAGTAAACTATAAAGTTCAAACAAGCACATAAAGTGAATGCTAATGTTAGTACACTCTTCACACAAACTTAGTTCAATCATTTCACACATAGTTTGTTCAAAAACACACACTTCATACATATACAAGGTAGACACTAAAGTTCAAACATACCAAAGTTCAAGCATGCAGTGAATGACAAGTTAGTACACTCTACACAGTGAATGTGGAAGTTCACATACACACACACACACACAATAAGAAGATTAAATCTAAGTGAAAGGTAAAATTCAAACACACTTCATATAAAGTGAATGACAAAGCTAGTTCAAACACTCACACACATAGAAAGTGAATGCTAAATTTCAAGCACACACTTCACACACACACAAAAGTAAACATAATTCAACATACCAATTTTCAATTCACACTAATTCAATGTAAAAGTTCAAACTTACCTAAACACACAAATAGTAAATAGACCTAATATGTGAATGAAAAAGGTAGTTCACTCAAATTTCACACAAAAAATATGAATCCACAATTAACTCAAACAAATTAAGGGGATGTCAAAGTTCAAACATATGCTTCACATAAGGAAAGTGGATGCCAACACACAAACAATAAGTGGCTCAAATCCAAGTGAATGTCAAAGTTAGTTCACACACACACACACACACACTTTGAAGTGAATGTGAAAGTTAGTTCATACATATTTCTCACACACAAAGTGAATGCCAAAAGCTCACTCAAATAATAAACAGATGTTAAAATTCAAATGCACACTTCACAAGCACATATTTATAATTCAAATGCAAATAATAAAGAGATATCAAAAATGTTTAAATTTATTTAAATAATTGACATATTTAGAATTTAGTTTTTTAATCGAAGATTTTATATTAAATTCAAATAGCATATATAATGTGATAATATATTTTTTAATTATCTATCTATCTATTTATATTATTCATTATAATATATAAATTATGTTTTTTCAATTATTACTTCAAGAGTTATGCTCAGAGATGTAATTGAAAAGTAGCAATGGGCGGGTTGTAATGGCATGACCCCTTAATTTAAATTTGACAACCATTTACATGTCAAATTATAAATATTTAATAATAACAATAATATTAATGATAGTTTATTAAGTAACAAAAAAATTAAAAAGCACAATAAAAATGATCAGTAAGTGGAACAAAATATATTGATTTAATTAATTTATAATTATTTGCATGCATTTTATTATTTATTTTATTACTATAGAAATATAAGGTGTGATTAGTAGGTGTAATAGGAATGTAAGGGGAAAGGTATAGTAGGAGGAATAAATGTAGGGTGTAAGTGAGTGTTTGTGAAGTTGTCATGAAGCATTCAAAGAAAAAATAAACAAATAGTCTTGGATTTCAAAGATTAAGGAAGGAAAGTGTTTAGGGAATGGTGAGATGAAGGAATGGAGGGATATGGTAAGTAGGAAAAGCCATTCAGATGCAGGAGCATCCCGGGTGAATGACCAATTAGCATCACCCAAAAAGATTTCCAGTTGTTTCTTTCAGGTTTGGTTTGCTTGGGTCTATCTTGGTATATCTCAGCTTTGGGGTGTAGGTAAAATAACAAGATTTGATCAAATTGAGTTTTTTTCGTACTTTGAATCCGACACTCCGTAGGCTGTTTTGTGAAATTTATTCCCAAATATTTGTAAGAGCTAGAGTGGAATTCTTTTATAGGGGAATTCTTGGAGGTACCATCTTGAAAGTACAAAAATAATTGAAGTCATATCTCTCACGGTTTGAGAGAAATTAATGTCATAAATTGGTGTCATTAATGTCAAAATTGTGTCGTAGATTTACAGAAAATTTAAAATTTCAAAATTTATGAGGGCTGGAGTGAAACCCTTTTACAGAGGACTTGAGGGGGTCATAACACACCTTTGGACAATTTTTTGGGCAAAATAAAGAACTTTCAATTTTCACCTTTTCGGTACTTAGTTGCGCACTTCCAAAGCACCAATTTGATCAATTTATCTTGGCAAGGAATATATTATGATTTTATTGTAGATTTAATAATTATTATCATGCTAAGGAGGAGGCCTTAGAAAAGGCCAAAGGAGGCACCTAACTTAGAACAAAACATCTGTAATTACTCTTCACATTCCTCTTTATTTACATTTGATTTATTATTTTTATAGAGAGGAAGGGCAGATGGAACGCCTCTATTTGAGGTTGAATCTGCATGATATATTGAAAGTGCCAAATGAGAGAGGAGGCGGCTGCAGGAATGAGTAATCAATTACAAGAATAAGTAAAGAAAATACCAAAGTATTGTAGAGGTTTTGCTGCCAAAAAGAATTGGAGAAACGCACGTGAATGGAGGAGGTCACTCAAGGAATTAGAGATAGAGAAAGCCTCAAGTGAGGAGCACTTGATTTAAACAATTGATTTGTTTCGTTGCAAAAATAGGAGAATAGAAGAAGTGCCTGAATGACAGGAAAATACAAAGGAATTTGGAGAGAAATACCAACATATGGCAGAGAAGTGTGACTACAGAAATTTGGAAGACATGAATGAGTGTAAAATAGAGGAATTAGTTTTGTTGCAACAGTGAATAGGTACAATAAATGAAGAGGATCAATGGAGATTTTAGAGTGAAGGATTTGAGCAAGGACAAGCATGATGTGAGTTGGAACACCACTCATTTGCAATTATTGTATATTAGATTATGTATTTGAACATTTGAGTTATTGCCTGGAAGAATAAAATTTGAAGTGTCATATGCTTGGAATGGAATGATTTCCTATAGCTTATGTGATAGTAATGAATAAATGAAATGTGAATGTGAATAAACCCTATTTCTGTAGCTGCTATAGCAAAATCAATTTGATTCAAGCTAAGGTTGCAACAGAGGATATCTGTTGGTGAGTGGGAATTTGTTCGTATTGTGAAATTGATTGTTTTTGTAAGAGGGGAGTACCCTCTTGCATCACATGGTATTAGAGCCACAAGATCTTGAGAGTGCAGAGTATGCACCAGGACTTGTAGGTGAAGAGGAGTGAAGAGTGGTGAAGAGTGAAGCGATGAAGCCATGAGAGAGAGATTTGAATTTGTGAGAATCATTTTGGCTATCCTCCAATAGAGATGAAGAAGGTGTACAAACTTCTTCCACTAAGAAAGAAGTGGGTAGAAGAGGTCTTGGAGAGTTGCTTCTTCCAACATCTTGTTGGGTAGAGGATAGTGGTGAGAGTTTAGTTGCAAGGTAATGTAAAAGATTGCAGCAGTGAGTACGATGAAGATACATGTGTGGAAGCCAATCATATGGGATAGATAGAGAAGGTACAAGAGGAAGGGATTCCTTACAACTCGATAATAGAAAAGATTGAGAGGATTGATAGGTTGTTGGAACAATGTGAACAAATGGAAGCTAGGTAGCATAACAAAGGTAAAAGGGAAGAGATTGCAATGAAGACATGTCATGAAAGTGGCATGAAAGAGAAATATGAAAAGAAGAAAGAAGAAGTGGCAACATATATAAAGAAAGAAGAAGAGGAGATCCTTGTGCAAAAGAATTGAAAGGGAAGAGAAGAATGCAACTGAGGTTTCAAAGATGAAGAAGAGTGCAGCCCTTTGGTAGAAGGAGCATGGGAAGAACATATGGGAGCAGCCCATACATTCCAAAAGGAAAGAAAACTAGAAAGAGAAGAGACAAGGAGAGAAGAGAGTGGAAAAAGAAAGAACATCCAACTGTAGCATGCCAATTTGAAGGTAGAAAAGATGTGGAATATGAAATTGTAGCAGAGAAGGATCCATGGAAGGGCATGACCTATGTGGGACAACGATATGGAGAAGAGGTAATTCATGAAGAAATGAGAAGAGTGGAGGCTTTAGAGTTTGTAGCAAAGGTATGTCTTTTGAAATACATAGAAGAAGAAGATAAAATTGATGTAGCAGCAACAACAATAGATCCTTTAGAGGATACGAAAATAGAAGTAGGAGGACACAAACTTGTAGTTGAGGAGTGAAAAGTTGCAACAGATGTAAAGGCATAAATCACAAAGTTGGAAGACCCCAGGTTTGACATGTTGCAAGTATGAGGTTAACCAGTGTTGTCATTGATGTCAACATACTCATATTGCTCAATGAGAAGGATTGGATGAGCTGTGTGCTAAGGATATTGAGAAAATTAGTCTCAATCAGGAACAGTGAAGAACAATGATGAGAAGAAGGAAAAAGTACTCAGTAGGTTGAGGATCAGAGGATACAAATTAAAGGGTTTGTAGATATGAGTCTTGAGATGTTCCAGTTAAGATTTCAAAGGTCCATATGAAGATATGAAGAAGTTGTGATCGATCAAGTAGAACCTGTTCTGGGAGATGCTCCGAAATGATAGAGTGTTACAAAAAGGTCCGGTGAGATCCGGAAGTGCATTGTCCTATTATGCAGATTGGAAGGAGTGTTTGGGATGTCGTTGTGATGTGTCATCTCAATTTGTGCATAGTTTGGAGGTCTGGAAGCACCTTTTTCAGTATGACAGTGGCGATAGACTGTGTTCTTGAAGTTTCGGATGAAAGACAAAAGAGATTCTAATAAGTAGAGGAAGTGTGGATGTACCTGGTCATTCAAGCAAGCCTATGAAGGTTCATGGATCATGTTGAGGTTGTGTTGTTGGTCTGCATCAGTGTTAGAGCCTGGAACTGGAGATATACTTCTGGATGAAGATGTTCTTGTTCAGACTGGCTGACCAGATGAGTTATTCATCTTGCGAATGTTCTTGTGGATGATTTCTGACTTAGATGATTGTTCCTAAGTCAATGCCTTGTATAATTAAAGGTTGGTGAATTCATTTCAATGTGTGTCATGGAGTGGATGAGTGTGGCATAGCAAAGAGAAGTGCAAAAGGTAGAGCATGAGTTTCTGGGCTTAAATGGAACTGATCCAGACATGGTATAAATGTCAATCTCCAGTTCAATTTTGTAATACTTGTTATCTTGTAGACAGTGTGTCTCTTGTAGGCAGTGTGCCTCTTTGTGAGCAGTGTGCTCAGGCAGTGAGCCCTAATTGGCATGTGCCGTCCATTTTTCTTATTCTTCTAACAGAGAATAATCCTTGGGTTAATCACCCTGTGGTTTTTCCCTTAACCAGGTTTTCCACGTCAAAATCTTGGTTTCTAATGTGTTGATGTTTATCTACTTCAGTGTTTATGCTTATGCTTTCATGAATGGTTAATTGACATGCTGTTAACTAACAAAGAAGAATCAAGTGTTTGAAGTAGAAGCAAGTTTTTTGTACAACTGATTCACCCCCCTCTTAGTTGTGTGGCCTAGATCTAACAATTGGTATCAGAGCTAAGTTCCTCTAAAAGGAGCTTAATCGCTTGAGGAGATCCAGGATGTCGTCATACAAGAAGGACAGTCCAAAGTTTGATGGAACCAATTTCTCTCTCTAGAAAGGTCGCATGAAATGTCACTTGGAGTGTATGGGAAAAGCATACTTGTCCATGGTCACAAAAGCATATGTACCTCCACAGGGTGGTCCGACAACTCTGAATGAAATCACAGATGTTGAAAATAATCTGCGAACAAAAGAAGCTCTTCTAAGTGCATTAACTGACTCAGACCTCTCAAATGTTATTGACCTACCAACTACCTATGAGATTTGGATTAAACTAGAACTTCTGCATGAAGGAGATGAGTTTGTTAAGAGTGCAAGGTTGCAAAGTCTCAAAGGGAAATTTGAAAGATTAAAGATGAGAGATGATGAAAATATCACTACCTTTATGCCAAGAGTAAATGAGCTGGTGTGTGGAATTAGGAATGCTGGTGGAGTTCTAGATGAAAATGAGATTGTTTGCAAAATTCTCAGATCCCTTCCTGCTGCCTACAAAATCAACGTTACTGCCATTGATGAATTCAGAGCCCATACAAATGTCACAAGAGAGCAATTGGCTGGCAAACTAGTTGCATTTGAAATGATTGAGTTTGGAGATGATCCCCCCAAGACTGAATCTGCATTCAAAGCCAATGTCTATGTGAAAAGCAAACAAAGATTTGATCTAGGATAAAACTCTTCAAGGAAGTTGTCATGGTATGATCAAGCAAGGAAAGACATGGAAGAGGAAGAAGCAGAAACAACTCATCTTGAAGCCCTCATTGCAAAGAGACTGCCAAGAGGATCTGGTAAGTATGAAGGAAAATTACCCTTTAAGTACTTCAACTACAATAAGATTGGTCATTTTGCTTCAAGATGTTTGGAAAGATCTGCAAGGTCAAATTCTAACAGACAAAGGTTCCAAAAGAACTGTTATTATGTTCATGAAGAAGATAATGAAGGAGTAACAGATGATGAATCAGAAATAGGAAACAAATCCAGAAATGAATGGGTGTTTATTGCCATCAAGGAAGAAGATCCAATATCCTCTGAATCTGTCAATCATAAGGTTGTAGAAAGAGCTTTAGCTGCCCAAGTTGAAGAAAAGGATGATTGGGTTATTGACAGTGGATGTTCTCACCATATGACAGGTGACAAAAAAAAGTTCCTAGACTTGGAAAGGTATGAAGGAGGAATGGTAAAGTTTGGTGAGGAAATTCAAAATGGAAGATTCAAAGCCAATGAACACTCCTATGACAACCAGATGTAAGTTGAGCAAAGATGATGACTCTCCTAAGACAGATCAGACCAAGTACAGATCAATGATTGGAGGACTATTGTATCTCACTTAGACTAGACCAGATATAATGCAGGCTGTAGGTCTTGTGGCAAGATTCTAGGCTGATCCCAGAGAATCTCATGTCATGGCAATCAAAAGAATTTTTAGGTACTTAAAAGGAACAATTGAGTATGACCTATGGTATCCTAGAGATCAGGATTTTTCTCTTCATGCATATATAGATGCAGATTGGGCAAGAGATGTGGATGATAGGAAGAGTACAAGTGGAGGAGCATTCTTTTTGGGAAAAAGGTTGGTTTCTTGGCTAAGAAAGAAACAAGAGGCAATATCTCTGTCTACAACTGAAGCAAAATACATTGCAGCAGCAGGTAGTTGCACTCAAATCTTATGGATGAAGTAGATGCTAAGAGACATTAAAGTAGAATATGAGGAGCCTATCACAATTTTCTGTGATAATTCAAGTACAATAAATATTTCTAAGAATCTGGTGTTGCATTCTAAGACCAAGCACATATCTATCAAGTTTCACTTTCTGAGAGAACAAGTGAACAAGGATGAAGTCAGATTGGAGTATGTACCCTTCAAGGACCAAATTGTAGATATTTTTACTAAACCTCTTCCCAAGGACTCTTTTGAGTATCTCAGGGAGAAGTTAGGGGTCATGGCCCCTCTAGTGATGAAATAGGATGCACTGATGTGCATCAGTCTGGTGGATATCACAATCATATCTTGTGATCCGGATTGATGATGGGGAGTTGCTACTAAGGGGGAGCAGCTGGTATGATTCTGATGTGTTAGAATTGCAAGTATGAGCCCTTTGCCATTGATGTCAAAGGGGGAGAGAAGACATGTGAAAAACAAGTTGTTGATCAAAGGGGGAGCAGTAAAAGAAAGAGAAGACATGTGAAGAGTTGTTGCTGATAGGGGGAGCTATGACTGAAAGGAGAAGTTCTTGTCTTGATGGTTTTTCACATCATATGTTGCCATCAATGACAAAGGGGGAGATTGTTGCAAGTATGAGGTTAACCGGTGTTGTCATTGATGTCAACATACTCATATTGCTCAATGAGAAGGATTGGATGAGCTGTGTGCTAAGGATATTGAGAAAATTAGTCTCAATCAGGAACAGTGAAGAACAGTGATGAGAAGAAGGAAAAAGTACTCAGTAGGTTGAGGATCAGAGGATATTGATTAAAGGGTTTGTAGATATGAGTCTTGAGATGTTCCAGTTAAGATTTCAGAGGTCCATATGAAGATATGAAGAAGTTGTGATCGATCAAGTAGAACCGGTTCCAGGAGATGCTCCGGAGTGACAGAGTGTTACAAAAAGGTCCGGTGAGATTTGGAAGTGCATTGTCCTATTCTGCGGATTGGAAGGAGTGTTTGGGATGTCCTTGTGATGTGTCATCTCAATTTGTGCATAGTTTGGAGGTTCGGAAGCACCTTTTTTAGTATGATAGTGGTGATAGACTGTGTTCTTGAAGTTCTGGATGAAAGAGAAAAGAGATTCTAATAAGTAGAGGAAGTGTGGATGTACCTGGTCATTCAGGTAAGCCTATGAAGGTTATTGGATCATGTTGAGGTTGTGTTTTCATTCTGCATCAGTGTTAGAGCCCAAAATTGGAGATATACTTCCGGATGAAGATGTTCTTGTTCAGACTGGCCGATCGGATGAGTTATTCATCTTGCGAATGTTCTTGTGGATGATTGCCGACTTAGATGATTGTTCCTAAGTTGATTCCTTGTATAAATAAAGGTTTGTGAATTCATTTCAAAGTGTGTCATGGAGCGGATGAGTGTGGCATAGCGAAGAGAAGTGTGAAAGGCAGAGCATGAGTTTCTGGGCTTAAATGGAACTGATCCAGACATGGTAAAGATGTCAATCTCTAGATCAAGTTTGTAATACTTGTTATCTTGTAGACAGTGTGTCTCTTATAGGCAGTGTGCCTCTTTGTGAGCAGTGTGCTCGGGTAGTGAGCCCTAATTGGCATGTGCCATCCATTTTTCTTATTCTTCTAACAGAGAATAATCCTTGGGTTAATCACCTCGTAGTTTTTCCCTTAACCAGGTTTTCCACGTCAAAATCTTGGTGTCTAATGTGTTGATGCTTATCTACTCCGGTGTTTATGCTTATGCTTTCATGAATGGTTAATTAACATGTTAAATAACAAAGAAGAGTCAAGTGTTTGAAGTAGAAGCAAGTTTTTTGTACAATTGATTCACCCCCCCTCTCAGTTGTGTGCCCTAGATCTAACATGACAAACAAGTGGAAGAAGAAGCGAATGATCTCCTATGGAAAGAGGAGATAGAGAAACTAAATTAGATGCTTGAAGGAGATTGGATAGGAGACCATGAAGAGACGAACAATGTAGCAAAAAATGAAGGCAAAGAAATTGGGATAGTGAAAAGAAATGAGGTACAATATGATAATTCTAAGTTTGATTTGTTTCAAATGATGAATCTAGTAGAGCATAAAGGAAAATATGGAAAGAGTAGATGCATGGAAGCTTTCCATTTTCATCAGGATGTGTAGACTTGATTATGGAAGAGGGGTATAATTTGTTTGAAGAATGAAGTGAAAAGATGGAAGAATTGTTTATCTTGAGTGAGCACTTGATGAAGATGAATGGGGCAGTTGAGAGTGATGCCATGATAGCAAGAAATGGAGAGGTAACTTTTGATTTGTTTGAATTGTATGAAGAATAAATTAATGGGGATTTGTTTTTGTTGAGATGGACAAGAAGTTACAAATAGATGGGAAGAAAATAAATGGAGATGCCAATTTGTATGCATCATGTTTGTGTGAAGAAGTTATAGAAGATGCTTCAGTTGGGAAATTTGGTATAGTAGTTGATGATATGGGAATAGATGGGGTAAATGAAAACCTCATAGCAAAAGATGAGTGGATGAAAGTTGCAACGGATGATGATGATGGAAATACTACAACAAAGAAGAAAGAGGTAAGTTTTTTTGCATTTTGTGATGATATTGTTTTGCATTCATTTGTAATGTTGAAGGTTGATGAGTATGGAGAAGAGCACATGGAAATTGTTGATTTCTATGAAGATGTAGGGGCAGATTTGTATGTATATGATGCAGATTGTGATGTGTATGATGAGGGAATTTGGTGGAGGTGGTCGGATTGTGGTGGGTCAAAATCCACGAAAGAGAAGAGTAGTGAGTTTGTTTAGTGGAGGTGGTCAGTTGATGATGGTGGGTTGGATCCCACAAAGGAGGATAGGAATGGAGAGAATCGTTGGATGAGGAGGACGGTGCATGGTTGATGTAAATCCATGAGAGTAAGGAGGAAAAGAGTGCAGGTTTGTTGGAGGAGCATGAAGCTTGTTCTAGTGAGATGCTAGAAAAGGAGGGAAAAAATCATTTTTGTGCACATGTTTCAGTGATGGAGTTCATTACAGGTTCCTTCCAATATGAAAGAATGGTCCTACCATTCAACTCCATGTTTGTGAGTGTATGCTCACAAACTTCCTACCCAGTGTGTCTGATGCAGGAGCATCTCAGGAAAAATGAGCAATTGGCATCACTCAAAAAGATTTCCAATTATTTCTTTCAATTTTTGTTTTCTTGGGTCTATTTTGGCATCTCTCAGCCTTGGGGTGTAGGTAAAATAATTAGATTTGATCAAACTAAATTTTTGTCGTACTTTGACTTCAACACTCTACAAGTAGTTTTATGAAAATTATTCCCAAATATTCGTAAGAGCTAGAGTAGAATCCTTTTACAAGGGCATTCTTGGAGGTACCATATCGAAAGCTCAAAAAGAATTGAAGTCGTATTTCTCATGGTTTGAGAGAAATTAATGTCAGAAATTGGTGTCATTAATGTCAAAAGTGTGTTGTTGGTTTAAAAAAAGTTTAAAATTTCAAAATTTATGAGGGCTAGAGAGAAATATTTTTCCAGAGGACTTGAGGGGGTCTTAACACACTTTTGGACAAATTTTTGGACAAAATAGCTCAGAACGTTCAATTTTCACCTTTTCGGCACTCAGTTGTGCACTTCTAAAGCACTAATTCAATCAAGTCATCTTGACAAGGAATATATTATGGTTTTATTGCATATTTAATAATGATTATCATGCTAAAGAGGAGGCCTTAGAAAAGGCAAAAGAAGATGCCTAACTTAGAACAAAACATCTAAATTTAAGAAATTTTAAATCAGCCTTTGAGAGGCATTGAAAATTACTTTTCACATTCCTCTTTATTTACATTTGATTTATTATTTTTATAGAGAGGAAGGGTAGATGAAATGCCTCTACTTGAGGTTGAAGCTGCATGCTATATTGAAAGTGCCAAATGAGAGAGGAGGCAGTTGTGGGAATGAGTAATCAACTACAGGAATAAGTACAGAAAATACCAAAGTACTGTAGAGTTTTTGTTGCCAGAAAGAATTGGAGAAAAGGACCTTAATGGAGGAGACCACTCAGGGAATTTGAGATAGAGAAATCCTCAAGTGAGGAGCACTTTATTTGAACAATTGTTTTGTTTGGTTGCAAAAATATGAGAATAGAGGAAGCACTTGAATGCCATTTTTATGAATTGTATGAAGAACAAATTGATGGGGATTTGTTTGTTGTTGAGATGGACAAGAAGTTACAAATAGATGGGAATAAAATAAATGGAGATGTTGATTTTTAAGCATCATGTTTGTGTGAAGAAGTTGTAGAAGATGCTATAGTTGGAAAATTTGGTACAGCAATTGATGATATGGGAATGATGATAGGAATAGATGCGGTAAATGAAAATGTCATAGCAAAAGATGAGTGGATGAAAGTTGCAACAGAATGTGATGAAGGAAATACTACAATAGTGAAGAAAGAGGTAAATTTGTTTGCATTTTGTGATGATATTGTTTTGCATTCATTTGTAATGTTGAGGGTTGACGAGTATGGAGAAGAGCACATGGAAATTGTTGATTTCCATGAAGATGTAGGGGCAGATTTGTATGTATATGATGCATATTGTGATGTATATGATGAGCTGGGAATTTGGTGGAGGTGGTCAGATTGTGGTGGGTCAAAACCCATGAAAGAGAAGAAGAGTAGTGAGTTTGTTTGGTGAAGGTGGTCGATTGATGATGGTGGGTTGGATCCCACGAAGGAGGATAGGAATGGAGACAATCATTGGAGGAGGAGGATAGTGCATGGTTGATGCAAATCCACGAGAGTAAGAAGTCCTAAAGAGAGTGCAGGTTTATTGGAGAGTGAAGATTGTTCTAGCAAGATGTTGGAAAAATAGGGAAAAAAATCATTTTTGTGCACATATATCAGTGACGGAGTTCATTGCATATTACTTGCAATCTAAAAGAATGGTCCTACCATTCAACTCCATGTTTGTGAGTGTATGCTCACAAACTTCCTACCCAACGTGTCTGACACAGGAGCATCCCGGGCGAATGAGCAATCAACATCACTCAAAATTATTTCTAGTTATTTCTTTCAGTTTTGGTTTGCTTAGGTCTATTTTGGCATCTCTCAACCTTGGGGTATAGGTAATATAATTACATTTGATCAAATTGAGTTTTTGCCATAGTTTGACTTCGACACTCCACAGGCAGTTTTGTGAAATTTATTCCTAGATATTCGTAAGAGCTAGAGTAGAATCCATTTACAGGGGCATTGTTAGAGGTACCATATCGAAAGTTCAAAAAGAGTTGAAGTCATATCTCTCATGGTTTGAGAGAAATTAATGTCATAATTGGTGTTAATGTCAAAATTGTGTCGTCAGTTTATGGAGAGTTTAAAATTTCAAAATTTATGAGGGCTGGAGTGAAATATTTTTCTAGAGGACTTGAGAGGGTCATAACACACCTTTGGACAATGTTTTGGACAAAATGGAGAACTTCCAATTTTTACCTTTTCGGCACTCAGTTGCGCACTTCTAAAGCACTAATTTGATCAAGTTATCTTGGCAAGGAATATATTATGGTTTTATTTCAGATTTAATAATGATTATCATGCTAAGGAGGAGTCCTTAGAAAAGGCAAAAGGAGGCACCTAGTTTAGAACAAAACATCTGTAATTTATGAAATTTTAAATGAGCCTTTGAGAGGTGTTGAAAATTACTTTTCACATTCCTCTTTATTTACATTTGATTTATTATTTTTATAGAGAGGAAGGGTAGATGGAATGCCTCTGTTTGAGGCTGAAGCTGCATGATATATTGAAAGTGCCAAATGAGAGAGGAGGTAGGTACACGAATGAGTAATCAACTACAGAAGTAAGTAAAGAAAATACCAAAGTATTGTAGAGTTTTTACTGCCAGAAAGAATTAGATAAAAGAATTGAATGGAGGAGGCTGCTCAGGGAATTAGAGATAGAGAAAGCCTCAAGTGAGGAACACTTTATTTAAACAATTGTTTTGTTTGGTTGTAGAAATAGGAGAATAGAGGAAGCGCTTGAATGACAGAAAAATAGAGAGGAATTTGTAGAGCAATATGAGCATATGGCAGAGAAGAGTGATTGTAGAAATTTGGAAGACATGAATGAGTGTAAAATAGAGGAATTAGTTTTGTTGTAGTAGTGAATAGGCAAAGTAAATGAAGAGGATCAATGGTGATCTCAAAGTGAAGGATTTGAGCAAGGACAAGCATGGTGTGAGTTGGGATACCACCCATTTGTAATTGTTGTATATTAGGTTATGTATTGAACATTTGAGTTATTGCCTGGAAGAATAAAATAGTGTCATATACCTGGAATGGAATGAATTCCTATGGCTAGTGTGACAGTAATAAATGAATGATATGTGAATGTGAATACACCCTATTTCTATAGCTATTATAGCAAAATCAATTTGATTTGAGCTAAGCTTGCAGAAAAGGGTATCTATTGGTGAGTGGGAATTTGTTTGTATTGTGAAATTGATTATTTTTTGCAAGAGAGGAGTACCCTCTTGCATCAAATGGTATCAGAGCCACAAGATCTTGAGAGTGCAGAGTATGCACAAAGGCTTGTGGGTAAAGAGGAGTGAAGAGTGATGAAGAGCACAATGGTGAAGCCACGAGAGAGAGTTGATTCTGTGAGAATCATTTTGGTTGTACTCCAATAGAGATGAAGCTAGGTAGAAGGTGTGTAGACTTCTTCCACTGAGAGGAAGTGGGTAGAAGAGGTCTTGGAGAGGTGCATCTTTGAGCATCTTGTTGGGTAGAGGATAGTGGTGAGAGTTTAGTTGTAGGGTAATGTAAAAGATTGCAACACTGAGTAGGATGAAGATACATGTGTGGAAGCCAATCATATGGGATGACTGGAGAAGGTACAAGAGGAAGGGATTCCTTAGAGAGATAACATAAAAGATTGAGAGGATTGATAGGTTGTTTGAGAAATGTGACCAAATGGAAGCTAGGTAGTGTAATGAAGGTAAAAGAGATGAGATTGCAATGAAGACATGTCATGAAAGTGGCATGAAAGAGAAAGATGAAAAGAAGAAAGAATAAGTGGCAACATATATGAAGAAAGAACAAGAGGAGATTCTTGTGCAAAAGGATTGAAAGGGAAGAGAGAAGAATACAACTGAGGTTGCAAAGGAGAAGAAGAGTTGCATCCCTTTGGTAGAAGGGGCATGGGAAGAAGAACATATATTCCAAAAGGAAAGAAAAATAGAAAAGAGAAGAGACAAGGAGAGAAGAGAGTAGAAAAAGAAATAACATCCAATTGTAGCATGCCAATTTGAAGGTAGAAAAGATATGGAATGTGAAATTGAAGCAGAGAAAGACCCGTGGAAGGACATGAACTATGTGGGACAATAATGTGAAGAGGAGGTAATTCATGAAGAAATGAGAAGAGTGGAGGAATTAGAGTTTGCATCAAAGGTATGTCTTTTGAAAGACATAGAAGAAGAAGATAAAATTGATATAACAACAACAACAATAGATCCTTTAGAGGATATGAAAATAGAAACCAAAGGACACAAGCTTGCAGCTGAGGAGTAGAAAGTTGCAGCAGATGTAGAGGCATGAATCACAAAGTTGGAAGGCCCCAAGTTTGATAAACAAGTGGAAGAAGAAGAGAATGATCTCCTATGGAATGAGGAGATAAAGAAAATAAATTAGATGCTTGAAGGAGATTTGATAGGGGACCATGAAGAGATGAATGATGTAGCAGAAAATGAAGGCAAAGAAATTGGGACAACAAAAATAAATGAGGTACAATTTGATAATTTTGAGTTTGATTTGTTTTGAACTTGATGAATCTAGCAGAGTATAAAGGGAAAGAAGAAAAGAATAGATGCATGGAAGCTTTTCATTTTCATGAGGATGTTGTAGACTTGATTATGGAAGAGGGGTATAATTTGTTTGAAGAAGGAAGTGAAAAGATGGAAGAATTGTTTAGTTTGAGTGAGCACTTGATGAAGATGAATGGGGTAGTTGAGAGTGATGTTGTGACAACAAGAAGTGGAGAGGTAACTTCTGATGTTTTTGGATTGTATGAAGAAGAAATTGATGGTGATTTGTTTTTTGTTGAGATGGATAAGAAGTTGCAAATAGATGGGAAGAAAATAAATGGATATGTTGATTTGTATGGAGCATGTTTGTGTGAAGAAGTTGTAGAAGATGCTATAGTTGGGAAATTTGGTACAACAATTGATGATATGGGAATGATGATGGGAATATATGGGGTAAATGAAAACTTCATAGAAAAAGATGAGTGGATGAAAGTTGCTACTGAAGGTGATGAAGGAAATACTACAATAGTGAAGAAAGAGGTAAATTTGTTTGCATTTTGTGATGATATTGTTTTGCATTCAATTATAATGTTGAGGGTTGAAGAGTATGGATAAAAGCACATGGAAATTGATGATTTCCATGAAGATGTAGGGGTAGATTTGTATGTATATGATGCAGATTGTGATGTGTATGATGAGGGAATTTGGTGGAGGTGGTCAAATTGTGGTGGGTCAAAACCCACAAAAGAGGAGAAGAGTAGTGAGTTTGTTTGGTGGAGGTGGTTCGTTGATGATGGTGGGTTGGATCCCATGAAGTAGGATAGGAATAGAGAGAATCATTGGAAGAGGACAGTGCATGGTGGATGCAAATCCACGAGAGTAAGGAGCAAGAGAGTGTAGGTTTGTTGGAGCGTGAAGCTTGTTCCAGCAAGATGCTAGAAAAAGAGGAAAAAATATTTTTGTGCACATATTTCAGTGATGGAGTTCACTATAGATTGCTTGTAATATGAAAGAATGACCCTACCATTCAACTCCACATTGGTGAGTGTATGCTCACAAACTTCCTACCCAGCATGTCTGATGTAGTAGCATCTCAAGTGAATGAGAAATCAACATCACCCAAAAATATTTCCAGTTGTTTCTTTCAGTTTTGGTTTGTTCGGTTCTATTTTGGCATCTCTCAGCCTTGGGGTGTAGGTAAAATAATCAGATTTGATCAAATTGAGTTTTTGACATACTTTGACATTGACAGTCTCTAGATAGTTTTGTGAAATCTATTCCCAAAGATCCGTAAGAGCTAGAGTAGAACCCTTTTATAGGGGCATTCTTGGAGGTACCATCTTGAAAGTGCAAAAATAATTGAATTCATATCTCATAGTTTGAGAGAAATTAATGTTAGAAATTGGTGTCGTTAATGAAAGTGTGTCGTCAGTTTACGGAAAGTTTAAAATTTCAAAATTGATGAGGGTTGGAGTGAAATCTTTTGCAGAGGACTTTAAGGGGGCATAACACACCTTTGGAGAAATTTTTGGATAAAACAAACAACTTTCAATTTTCACCTTTTCGACACTCAGTTGCGCACTTCCAAAACACCTATTTGATTAATTTATCTTGGAAAGGAATATATTATGGTTTTATTGTAGATTTAATAATGATTATCATGCTAAGGAGGAGGCCCTAGAAGATATGAAGCGTATAGATCCCATGTGTGTTAGTTGTGGGCGCAGCGGCTATAGGTCCTTTAGGAATGACGACCATTGTAGTTGCTGCA
Organism: Cunninghamia lanceolata; assembly: GCA_027924645.1. Taxonomy (NCBI): domain Eukaryota; kingdom Viridiplantae; phylum Streptophyta; class Pinopsida; order Cupressales; family Cupressaceae; genus Cunninghamia; species Cunninghamia lanceolata. The sequence continues at coordinate 2,595,776 of BSBN01000070.1, forward strand.
TGTGTAATTGTAGAGGTCCCATAAATAGTAGAGAGCCTTTTGCTACGGGTCCCTTTAGTGAAGTGGATGGCGGTCAAAGTAAAGCTCAACTATATAGTAGGAGCTAAATTGATGGAGCCTAGAATTTGATTGAGTTATTTGTGTCTTTTTATGTTTTATGTTTTATTTATGTACAAGGTTCATAGAAATCAAACTTGATGTGGTAATGCAATCAACCTAGTAGCTTGATCTACTACTAAAATGTTGTGATCATCTGTAACTTGGTTTCATGCCTCATCTAAGGTAGGTTGTTGTGGAACTTCATTACCCATATCTTCCCATAGTTGCTGGAGGAATGTAGCCTTATTCAAAGGCTTCTTATACAATTTCAATCCTTGTCCATTAACCATCAGTGAGAATCTAACTGGGTCAATTGTAGTTAGTTGTACTACACCATTGGGAAAAACTTCCTTGAATTCATAAGGACCTAACCATCTGGTCTACAATTTGCTCTTATGATCGTTATACTTGAAGTCATAGAGTAGGGCATAGTCACCTTCCAAAAGTCCTTGGTTTTGATATACCGGTCATGCCATTTGATTCTATGTTTTTGTATTATTTCAGTGTGATAGACTACTTCCATCCTTAATTCCTCTAAGGCATTAAGATGGTGCAACCATTCCTTTTGAGCTACTGATAGGTCCATGCAAAGTTGTATAGCAGTTCTCAATGTTTTGTATTCAAACGCAATAGGAAGGATAGCTTTCTTACCATAAACTAGTTCATAAGGTGTATACCCTATTGTTGTCTTCTAGGTAGTTCTATATGCCCAAACTACTTCAGAGAGTCTTGCTAGCCAATCCTTCTTGTGTAATGCAACTGTCTTTGTTAATATTGCATCAATCATCCTATTTGTGACCTCAACCTGGCCATTTGACTGTGGACATGATAAGGAGTGGACTTTTTATGTCTGATTTCATATTCTTGAATAAGACTAGCAATTATGGATGATGTAAATTGTGGTCTCTGATTTGTTACTATTTCCCTTGGAACTCCATACCTTGTAAATATCTCCTCATATAGGAATGTAGCAACCTTACTATTTCTGGCTACTTTTAGAGCTTTCACCTCCACCCATTTTGTGAGGTAATTAGTACAAACAAGTATATATTCTTTTATTAGATGGAGGATCAATGGGCTCAATAAAATCAATGCCCCATTTATCAAATGGTGTGACCACCAATTATGGTTGTAGGGGCATTTCATCACTTCTTGTAGGTTTTTCCATCCTTTGACAACGGTCACATCTTCTTGTATAGAGAGTTGTATCTTTGTGCAAGGTTAGCCAATAGTATCCAATATTCAAAATCTTGATTGCTATCCTCTTAGATGCAAAGTGTCCACCATAGGGTTCATCATGACATGCCTTGAGAATGTCATATAGCTCATCTTCTCTAATACATCTTCTCATGATATGATCAAGACCTATGTAGAAGAGGTAACTAGCTACCCAAGAATAGGGAAAGCTACGCTCCACTAGGTGGCACCTCTCCCTTAGTGAGAGGTGTGGAGGTGTTTTCTCTGCAACTAGATAATTTTCTATATCTGCATACCAAGGAGTTTGTAGAGCCAGTGCAAATAAGTGCTCATCGAGAAATGAATCATCAATAACTAGATCCTCATTACAAGTAGGTAGCCTGAAGAGGAAATCAACAACAATATTGGCCTTCCCAGGCTTGTCCACAATGGTGATATCAAACTCCTAAAGTAGCAATAACCATCTAACCAATTTGCCACCTACCACTAGTTTATTCCTTAGGTATCTTATTGTTGCATGGTCAGTATGAATAGAAATAGGATACCCAGTGATATAATGCCTAAACTTATTGATTGCATAGATAAAAACTAACATTTCTTTCTCAATGACAGTATAGTTAAGTTCAACACCTTGTAAATTCTTACTAATGTAGTGAATTGCATACTCCAAATTTCCTTCCTTCTATCCTAACACAACCCCCACAACAAAGTCAGAAGCATCTATATGGATATGAAAAGGTACTACCCAATTAGGTCCTCTGAGTATAGGTGTCTATGTCAATGAATCCTTGAGACTAGCAAAGGATGTTTGACAGTCAGTTGTCTAATTAAATTCCACATCTTTAAATAGTAAGACAAAGGAGCAGTTATCTTACTAAAATCCTTTACGAATCTTCTATAGTACCTTGCATGGCCGAGAAAGCTTCTAACATCTTTTTGCTTTTGAGGAACAAAGAATGTTGAAATGATTTCAATTTTGTGTGGATCCACTTGAGGGTAAGTGCAAGAAGATGGGGGGTCAAAAAGGGGCCTTAAGTGGCCACTTTTTTTTTTGAAATAAGGAAATGTTGACCTTGGATGAGAAATTGAGCATAGTTACACTCAAAATTTTAAGATGTAACAAAATAATGTTCATAATGCTCTGAGTCTACTTTCTAAACTACTATTTTTTTTGAAAATGGTATAGATTAAGGGGTTCAAAAGAGGGAACCACAGAAATTGGTGTTGTTTCTATCAAGAAAACATAACATAGCATGTTTTGGGGCTCCCTCAAAAGGTTAACTTTTTTTTTGTATTTTTAAAATCACTTTAGTGAGAAATTAGCTAACAGTAGTTTATGCTCAATTTTTATGATAAATTTTTAATGAATATTTGATTTTTTACTAATTTTCAAAGTGGACACATCCTAAAAAATAGAATTTTGGCTGTGCTACCCCTATAAATTTTGAAAACTAATTGAAAATTATTTTTTTTAATATGTGTAGAATGGAGTCTAGTTTCTAAAAATGTAAATTTTTTTAAATTTCAATGAATGGTTAATTTATAATTAAAAAAGGACCAAATACTAGTTTTTACCCAAAAATGAACACACAAACAAAAGAAAATAAAGATGAAAGGCTTAACATTGTCAAAATGTGAATAAAATTACATTGTTAAATAAGTAAGAGAAATCCTAACATTACCGAAGTGTTTGATTTGTTTGACCTTGAAACATGTGCAAATCTAAAGGTTAGCATGAACAAAATAATGTGAAATCTTGTAGAATATGTAAAAACACGTCTTTGGACATTGGGAAGGCACTCCAAGCCTTTGGGTTGGAAATTCAAAGAAAATCCCAAGCCTAAGTCTTGGGATTCCCAAATAAAAATATAACGCTAGGGTAAGTGCAAAAAGATGGGGGGCCAAAAAGTGGCCAAATTATTTTTAAAAAAATTAATACAAAACACGAGCGCGTTTTAACGCGCTCACATTTTGACTTGCTATAAATTAAAAAAAAGGTTTCTATCTCATTTCATTTCTTTCTTCTCCTCTATACTCGTGGCCTACAAACCCTAGAAAGCATGTTCGCGTTTTGTAAAGCTCCATTCAACACAAAAAGATTATCGATTTGTCGCCAAAATGCCGCCACGATGTCAAGCACACCAAAGGAGTGAGTTATATTTGTTTTTTTGTTTGAATTTGTTTCTAAATAGGTAGTTTTGAGATGATTTTTGATGTATATTTCATTAATTGTTAGGAAATTTTAATGCACCTCCTCCTCCTCCTCCTCCTCCTCAAAATCCATAAAATCCTGAGGAGGAAATACCTGCAGAACAACAATCTCCTCCATCCATTCCTCGACATGCCCCTGGAACACAAGAAAATATAATGGGGCAAATTGAAAGCAACAAAAAATAAATTGAAGATATAATTACAAGGTTGAAAGATCCTTCCACTTCAACCTTGCATAGGTCCACGCTTGCTGAATCTCTTGAATCTATGTTATCAAATGTAGATTCAATTAGCAAGCAAATAACTAGTTGAACGGATAAGAGGAGAGAGTTTAGAGATTATTATGTAGACAATTTGTCATACCAAGATGTGAAAACATTACAAATCACAAAATTAGACTTGTGTTCCATTTTCACAAATCCACAAACAAATCAACCTCCACCCATTACATGCAAGAGGTTCCCTATCCATTGGTGCAACAACCAAGCGATAAGGGACAATTTTGGGCAGAGGTGGTGGATGGTTTTTGACCATCCTCCATACAATAATAATGAGGTCCTGCAATACTTTTTGAGGAAACTCTACTGTGAGTTTGTCCTCAATAAAGTGCCAAACTATTTTGATATGTGGGACTTCCAGGGTAGAGGTGGGGGGTCAGCACAAGATAGACCAAGGGCATGTCTTGACCCACAGCGGGTAGTGAGACGAGCAATTAGCAAAGTAGCCCATGAGCATGTTTCTATCCCTTCCATTGTGAAGGAGAGTGTTGAGGTCGATACACTTCAGTCCATTAGTGCCTTGACCTAGAGCATCATAGAGCATGCCGGTCCTGCAGCAGAGAGTGGGTTGGGAGATGGTGCGAGGAGTAGGGTCCCACCCCATGCTTGTCAGGCTTGTAGGTCAGCCTGTGGTTATGACCCCATGGATAGTCAGGACGCAAGTGCATAGGCTACATCTGCAGCTGAGCAGATGGTGATGACAGATACCCTCCTGAGTGAGACTTTCGGCCTTGATACTCAAGTAAATATTAGCAAGTTTATTGAATTTAATTTATTAAATTTCATTTTTGAAATGCAAGATTAACTAATTTAAATTGATGATTTTAATGAAATATTAGGGTCATAGCGTCGATGCAGTTTTCAGTGGTTCTCCACCTACATTTTACACTAGATCATCTACTGTCGGGGTATGTAACTAGTAAACAATTATAAATATTACATGTGAATAGCATCATTATATGAATGGTATTCTAATATCTGATTTTGGATGTTGAATAGGTTAATACTATAGATTTCACGGCAACACCTTCCAGTGGTGGTGGACTTCAAAGCTTTACAGAGGTAATAAAATAAATAGTTTAGTGAATGAATTGTACTTACTAGATTTTTGTATGTGACTTGTGTGCTTTATTGTGTGTACTTTCATGTTTAGATGAACGTGTGTGTATGTTAGGAGCCATGATTTGCATCACTATTATAGTTTTTGTAATTGAATAATGTTGTTTTATTTCCAGATGATGCAGGCTGTGGAGACACCTCCCCATGTTCATAGGGCAATAGAGCAGGGTGTGGCCTCTGCAATTCATAGCTCCATGGCATTAACAGGGGTATGAGGTAGATTAGTAAATTTCAATTTACATTCATTGTTATAGTTGTCTATTTTTGAAAAATCAAAAGATTATTGATTTGAAGTTTAATTTCTATCTGGATGGTTTCTATAGGACATGACATCACCAAGGCCTATTCTTGCTACTGAGGCAAGTGAGGAGACAGATTATATGTTAGTGGTAAGTGATTATTTTGTTAAATGTTTCATTTTTTATAACATGTAATTTCTATATATTAATGTCTATACTTTTTATTTAACAACTAAAGATGGAGGAAGAACTAAATAGGAGTAGCCCTCAAGTTTGTAGTAGACCACCCACATGCGTGTCTCCATCCCCTAGAAGATCAAAGGCTACCTGTGATCTATTCTCTTCACCAGCCAGAGGGGAATGACTTTTTATTGTGTTCCTTTGTTGTATGCCTATATGGCATTTGTGGACATATATTTTGTATTGTATATAGTTGACATTGTATGCCTATATGGCATTCTTGTAAGCCTATATGGCTATTTTGTATATATGTTATACTTATATCGACAGATATTGATGTATGCCTATATGGATATTTGGTTAATACAAATCTTTTTTATTGATGGTGTCCATACTTGCATTATAAATCCATCTTTGAATGGATATTTGTAGATGGCTACTTCAAATATTTAAAGTCCAATTGTATTACATAGGATGTTTGTTGATCCAATAAGCAAGCTATTGTTATTCAAGTATCACCTAAACCTCATTTTGGAATTAAAAGATAAAAGTTGTATTTAAAAAAAAAATGAATCATCATGTTGAACAGAAAATATTAATATTCTTTATGAGTAGCATACAATGTTAACTATATGCAACACAAAAAAATGAATCATCACGTTATTCTTTATGTTTGAGATCCTGAAAATGACTAAGTCTGGTAGCTTGATATCCTGAAACACTAGGATGAATATCCAAGTCATTAGGATGATTGTGCCTTGAGAAAAAGTCATTAAGATGAGCACCTAAAGGAGACTTTCTTAAGCATTCAAACATTGAGCAACAAGCATGAAGGGTTAAGGCACAATTTGCAACTCATAAAGCCTCAAAAGGGTGCCCAACTTAGAGAGAGCATTCATTTAAGACAAGGCACCCATTGACACATGTTCCACCATAAAAGTGCACCTAAGGTGGAAGGAGAACAAGCCTCTAGTAAGTGAAGCGCACCTATTGTCTAAACCACTTCATTATGGCACCCTAGCATGAGGAGGAGTATATAAGTCAATAGGAAATGGTGCCTAGAATGCAAATGAAGGATAAAGTGAAATTTTCAATAAGCATCAATTCACCTTGAGCTTTCAATAAATACATCAAATTGAGCCCCATAAGCCTAGGCACCCTTTGCCTTCAAAAGAACCTTGTATCGATGTCAAGAGTTGGTCGTATCAGCGTATCGGCAGACCTTGGTTAGGCTTTGCTGATAGTGGTCTATCTTGCTGACGAGTGTGGTTTGAAGTCGAAGACATCGGTGTATCAGAAGATAATCCCATTGGTGCATCGGAAGAGCAGTTGAGAGATTCGCCGATGAAGGAGGTCACACCAACAATTAAAATCCATCGGTGTATCGGCCCAACAAGATTAGAGTTCACCGATGTTTGGAGTCTCACCAATGGGTGTGGTCTGAAGGTTGTCATTGGTGAGATCGGTGTGTTGGTAGAAGAGTTTTTGAGTGTGCCGATGGTATTAAGTCCTACTGATAGGCGAGGGACTTAGAGTCTCATATCAGAGTGACAAAGACATCGGTGTGAAAGGATATAAAGTCACCGATAGCGGTCTGTCTGATCGATAAGAGTCAATGATGGGATGTTTGTCAGAAGTGAAATCAAACAGAGTCATGGTGGCATCAGCCTATTGGCCGATGAAATTTTAAGCTTGCCAATGGTATGTTGTCTCTCTAATAGTGAGTTTGAAGGTTCAAAAGTTGATAATTCTATGCTTCCACTATGTGCTCTGCATCAGACACTCATCCCTACTATAGTCTAGCATTCTCTAGTTGTGTTCTCCCCTTTGTTTTTGTGAACGCCTCTGGAAGTAATGTTGAGTTACTTGTGATGTCCTTATTGACTGGTGTTGTTTTGGATTCATGTGTAGTCCTTGTTCCTTATAGTCTATTGTCTACCTAACTGTTTGTTGTAACTTATTGAACCACTATGATTTTGAATATTTAGATTTAGAGCACATTAGACACGAAAACTTCTTGACCTTTAACAACCCAACCTAGAATCAATAGATTTTTGTCCATCCCAACTATTCTAGTCAAGACAAAGCATGTTGATTCTCATTCAATCCAAAGTTCATTAACATGATTATCTTATCATAATATTTAGGGAAATGACCACCTAGATGGACAATGATGTGAGCTATCTATAAAGAAACTTGCAAGAAGTATAGGAGGCATGAGAATCCCTCCATGTTGTTTATCAAGTTGAATGATCTATGACACATCATGTATCATTAGAAAATATTCTCGAAGAGAAAGCAAGTGAAAATACTCAAAAGAACCCATAAAAAGGTGGAGAAGTTTAAAGGATGGAGGTTGCAACACTTTCCAACCTTATAGCCACACTTTCCAACCTCATAGCCTAATCAGACTCAGAGGTTAAATTTACCCAACTTTTATCAGCGTGGTTTCCCCCCAAATATTTTCCTACTAGTTTTGGCGCCTTGAAGTCTAAGTGCATGAAAATCATTTTGAGTTGGCAACCTAATCCAATGACTTGACATGGTTCCCAAAACCACCTATTGGACCAATAGGATCCTAGGCGCTCACTTCATGCATTATGATTTCTAGGCGCTAGTTTGATGCTCCATCATAAGGAAAGTGCGCCCACACTTGCAAGTGTTTTTCTTCAGGATCTAGGTGCTAGTTGAAGGTTGTAGTTGCCAAGAAGAGTGCCTAGCAAGAGGAATTTTTTTGGAGTCTCCAAAACACATCAAACACTTGACTAACAACAAGATAACTTTTTCCCAAGTTAGGTGCTTCAAGAGGGAAGTTAAAACATGAATAAGTGCCAACTTGTCTAGGCGTAAACTCAAGCTTGTTGAGGATACACATGGCACCCAACATTCCTTGGTGATTTCATGAACTTCAAATGCTTAGAATTGTTCAAGGAATGCCTAATGCCCCTTCTTGATGATAGGCACCAAAGTGTGGGTGGAATTATGCCTTGATGGCCTTAGGCGCTATCTAGAGTATGCCACTCCATGGAAATGTGACTTCTTTCTTAGAGTAATTCAAACACTCCAAGGTCTTTAGTGATCAATTCCCCAACTTATGAAATGTCCTCCTTCATTTTAAAACACATTGTAATACTCCAGAGAGATGACTATACCTAGGCATCAATCTGGGTTAGAAATGCCTCCAAAGTGTGCCTTCTCTTTTAGAATGCAAAATAAGGTCCAAAGGTGCTAATAAACTGAAGTGCTTCTTTGGAAAAGTCCCAGAGGTTAAGATGCGCCTTATCTTAATGAGGTGTAATTCTTGGGTAGGAAAGCTTGTAAAGTGCGCCTAACTTAGTGAAGAGGTTGATAACTTCTAAACCCTTCCTAGAACTTAGATTGATTCAACTGAAGATCATCTTGCACCAATACATCACCAAACTTTCAATCACAAGATCAATTCAAACTTAGGCACTCATTAAGAGTCTTTCCAATGTTGATGCATCTAAGAGGTTGAATTGGCAAGAGATGGTGCCTAGCTTCCTAGACCTTGTTTCAATATGTTTGAGTTCCAAAGTTGACTCAATGTATCAAGATGGCACCATAGAGTCTTTGGACTAGTTCCTTAGAGTTTCAAAAACATTATGGCTCCTTGAAAATTCCTCCTACATGCTTGGGTGCCATTTCAAGGTACTGGAACCATGATGTAGTGCCTTATTTTTCTAGGCACCCATGCATGTTTGTGCAACTTGAGATTGGTGCCTAGAGTGAATAGGCTTTCATCATGACTTAATACACTACCTCCTTTTGATGATTTTTGGGGCAACAGAAAACCTTTCACCACAGGCAAATGTCTCAGAGATATAAAAAAATGAGAGAGGTTATTGTAGAGGCACTCTATGTGATTGCGTTTCCTTAGATGAAATGTTTCTAAGTGACATGGTTTTCGAGTAACATCTCGTCAAAGATTGCTGCCTTTTTGCACTTTGGACTCTTCAGGGATATTGTCGGTACAATGTAGCTCAGACTGTTTTGACATGTTTGGGTGAAAAACAAGACCATACCTAGTGTAAATGTACCCATCTGGAAGTGTTGGAATAGTTAGTTTGGTCGCATCACGAGCAGGATGAAAGTTACACCCCTTTGCAACTTTACACTGCCTCCTTCTGACGATTTTTGAGGCAGTAGAAAACCTTTCAACACAGGCAAATGCCTCAGAGATATAAAAACTAAGAGAGACTACTGTAGAGGCACTCTACATGATCACGTTGCCTAAACAGAATGTTTCTAAGTGACACAATTTTTGAGTAACATCTCGTCAAAGATTGTTGCCTTTTTGCACTTTGGAATCTTTAGGGATATCGTCGGTACAATGTAGCTCGGACTATTTCGACATGTTTGGGGGAAAAATAGGACCATACCTAGCGTAAATGTACCCATCCAGATGCGTTGGAACAGTCAGTTTGGTTGCATCACGAGCAGGATGAAAGTTACACCCCTTTGCAACTTTACACTACCTCCTTCTGACGATTTTTGGGGCAGCAGAAAACCTTTCACCACAGGAAAATGCCTTAGAGATATAAAAAATTGAGAGATTTTATTGTAGAGGCACTCTATGTGATCACGTTGCCTTAGACAGAATGTTTCTAAGTGACACAGTTTTTGAGTAACATCTTGTCAAAGATTGCTGCCTTTTTGCACTTTGGACTCTTCAAGGATATCGTTGGTACAATGTAGCTCAAACTGTTTCAACATGTTTAGGTAAAAAAAAAAGACCATGCCTAGCATAAATGTACCCATCTGGATGCATTGGAATAGTCAGTTTGGTCACATCACGAGCAGGACGAAAGTTACACCCCTTTGCAACTTTACATTGCCTCCTTCTGACAATTGGGGCAGCAGAAAACCTTTCACCACAGGGAAATGCCTCAGAGATATAAAAAACCAAGAGAGGTTATTGTAGAGACACTCTACATGATCACGTTTCCTCAGAAAGAATGTTTCTAAGTAACACGGTTTTTGAGTAACATCTCGTCAAAGATTGCTGCCTTTTTTGCACTTTGGACTCTTCAAGGATATCATCGGTACAATGTAGCTCAGACTATTTCGACATGTTTGGGTGAAAAATAGGACCATGCCTAGCACAAATGTACCCATCCGGATGCGTTGGAATAGTTAGTTTGGTCGCATTATGAGTAGGAGACCAAAAATGCAAAAGTTGCTTTATGCAACTTGACAACATTGACACTTTTTTGCAACATGACTCAAAGACTCAAACTGACCCCAAATGACTCAAAGTGACTTAAAATCACCTTGATTTTGGCACCCAATGTACATTATAGAGGCCGAGGCATTCCTTATCATTCAAACATCTTAGATGAGCGCATAGGAAAGGAAAAAACTCTAAGTTTCATCATCATGAGCACCTAATGTCAAGAGACTTTAATGGCTCAAACCTTAGCATGGAGTCCTAAGGCGCATTTCATGTCTCCTTTCATCCATTTTGGTACCCTTATGTATATTTTTCAACTTGATTTGGTGCCCTGTATGTGAAGGAAGATCTAAAGGCATGAAAGTGGTTGTCATTTTGCAAGAGTTTGGATCATCAAAATTGAAAGAAATAAGTCTATTAAGCTTGGGTGCCCTTGGTCTTCTTTTCATTCATTATGAGTGCCTTGGGAGAATGGTATATAGGTCATCATCATGATTGGGCACCCTGGATCCAGAGTGTTAGAGAGATCATCAAATGGTGCCTAGAGGAAGTAGGGTGAGTTATGAGTTTGGTCGCATCAGGAGTAGGACACCAAAAATGCATAACATGATGATGTAAAAATGTGTATATGTGTAAAAATGCAGGAGAAAATAAAAAAAGATAAACCTTACAAATTAATGTGCATACTTACAACTCAATGTAACATGACTTTACAAAATCAATGTGAATACCTACAAATTAATCCAATGAACCATCCGGGTCTGCTCTACTCTTTATTGTGTCAAGTATTGCTTCATGGTCAGACTCACGCACGTTCCACAAGATTTTGTTCAAAGGTCTACCCTGATACTTTATCAAATGAACATTGGATGCCACGACAAGGTTCAAGTAATGAAGAATCTTCCGATGCATGTCAAAGTCCTGAAATAGCCAAATATTAACACTCTTATGTGGGTACCTTCTAAGCCATGTTCCAGTAATAACCACTGAGCCTGTAGGGTATTCGATGTTTTCTCCATCTATAACAGTGACCTCCAATTTCTTTTTGGCCTCAACACAATGACATAAGTAATAATTTGTTCCCTCTTCATTATCTTCATCTGCAATAACTACATATACGTGCCCTACATTGATATGTGTAGCATATTAGATGAAAATAGTCAACATTACAAAAACACTACAAAGTAAGATGACATTACCTGGTTGAACTAGATGAAATTAGATGCATATACGTGCCCTATATTACCTGGTTGAACTAAATTTGATATGTGGTCAAAGTCAACTGATGATTCCATCTGTGTTAGTTTCAGTGCCATCAGGGGTCGATACGTGTCAAGTGGGCTAAGATAACTTAACTTCCATTTATCAACCCACTCCTTTGACTCGCACTCATCCCAGACTTGAATTGTATAGGAAGAATAAAAGCATGACATCTTTCAAGTATGGATACTCCATGAACCTGCAATTGAGCTTCTGAAAGAGTGCATCTCATTTGATCCTATTAGTATACAACAGAACTCATATGGTTCAATGTTAGTATCATCTATCAACCAAAAAAATCTATGAACTGAAGACTTATCTTCATTACCTGTACCCATGGAAGCATTACACCACTTGACAATCAATTATGCATCTGTCAACTTTGCATTGTCTTTATACTTTAACTCTTCTCATGCTATGGCTTTTGATACATGCTCATGCACCATCATGCTCCCCCTTTCCATGCCCGGCCTCACAAAAGTTCCACATATGTTGAATACCTATAAAATTATGCCTCCTACTCAGCCAATAGAAATTCTGCGAGTTCTTAAATTGTGACGCACAGTTATCCGACCATATGATATGCTGATTGAACGATATGTCCCTTCTAGCCAAATCATTGTAGAACACTTGAAAGCAACCTTGCACAAACTCCATAGAATGCATGCAATCATCACTAATATAGAAATTATACTCCCTTATGATCTTTCTATCATCCTCTGTACTATCATTCGCATGAATGAATGCGATGTACACAAATATAGAAACCTGTGTGGAGTTGTAATATTGTGATTACACCTCACGCTGTGGCTGTAGACTATAGTTCTCTACAAAGTTGATGATTGAAACAATACTACCAATTGGAAATGTGTCCTTGCATAACTTGAATTGCAAGTCCAACCATCGAGCTCTATGGGCATGTCTTGCATACTCATACATTATGTTGTCATGAAATATAGGCATAAACTGATACACTGGAATCTTTTCAATAACCAATTCACACCTCTTTGCTTCTTTACCATCTTTTGTACTGTATGCCACTATTTTATACTTGCCAAACTCTACTAGTTCATTTCCAACCGCATGTGTTCTTTCCATATGTTCACAGATTGGCAAACCCTGCAAGCCACTGCAACGATGACATGTGCCATCCAAGCATAATTTCTTGTAGAATATTTGACCTTCCTCTCTTTCACATAAAATTCTTGATATGAAGTCTCTTGAAGATGTTGTTGGGGCACATATGGCACAACCCTGCAAATCATTGTTAGTATGCATATCTAAACATATAGACCTATAAGCATCAAAATGGTTAGAAAATCCAATATGTAATCTACAAAAACAAGTAGTGCGTGTGTGATTTATCTTAACATAGAAAGGTTTTAGCATTTCAAAATAATTTTGACAAATTTTAATTTGAGGATACTTCTCTAGAAATTTACCATAAAATTGTGTTTGAGTCTCATCCAAAAAATGCTTTGGATGTGGCTCGCGGTTCTGACTACCGATTCTCCTTCTTACCACATCCCTTTGATTCGAAGATACCCTTGTGTAATTCTTCCAAAAGTCTTCAATTAGTGATCTCAATGCTTCAACAATTGGTTTATCTTTTCATGGTAGTCTCCCTAAGAACACCCATAATTCATTGGCATTAGTGTCCTCAATTCTTTGGCATCTTCCAACGGCTCTTGATAAAGTTTTCCTATTAATTCTCAATTCTTGACTCGTCTTTCTGATGAGACGAGATTTCCTCGTTTGACTACTTACTATAGTCAATGTAATCACACGCCATGTTGCATTACTATCTTTTGTGCGTGAGGTGTTACCCACACTCTCATATAGGGTTGTTAAGCTTTAAGGTTGAGGGAGAGGTAGAGAGGTGAGGGGGAGAGATAGGTGAGAGGTAGAGAGGTGAGGAGGAGAGATAGGTGAGACATAGAGAGGTGAGAGATAGAAGAAATACATGGAGAAATGAATAATATGGAATTTTCTATAGTAGGCCAAAACACGCTCGCGTTATAACGCAAGTGCATTTTGGATTGCTAGAGAAACAATAAGAAGGCCTGGACCCCCGTGATCTAGGCCCACATACTCTATTTTCTTCTATTTATGTGCATGTTTTGACAAAAAAAAAAGTATTTTCATGCTATTGGGAAGTTCACATGCACATTTTTCACATTCTACCACCTTTGCATGAACTTTCCACCATCTTTTTCTACTTTTGCAACTTAAGGAGGAAATAACATAGTTTTCATATCGAATTTGATATATATCAATTCAAGTTTCAATTTTTGTAGTCTCACAATGTTAATTGTGATTAAATTGTAGGAATTTAACATTATAGATTGGTTAATAGTATTGTTGTTACTAATTCTATTTGAGTGTTATTCAATTTAACATTGAAAAGGAAGCAAATGGTGAAAAACTCAAATTGTTGATGAGTTTGATGCAAGAAGAAAAAAACACTACATAATTGGGTACTCTCTCCATTCAAATCTCTATTTTTTAGGTATGTCAAGTCTTTACATGCATGTTCTTTATATTTTCATTAATTCTATTTGAATTACTTTATCATGATTTATCATACATTTTTATATCACTTGTATGGTTTACATATTTTGTGTTTATATCAGTCTCACTTTTTTGATTTTATAGTTCATTTACTTTGTCTATGCTTCCACATTTTGCATACATTTCTTACATTTTTCATTTATAGTTCATCATAGTTCTTACTATCCAAAGGGCTTAGTCATCACACACAAATGTCCTTATAATAGACTATGTTTTAAATCAGTTCATGGTATGCATAATAAAAGATATCTCAAAGGTAAACATTAATTAAAATAGACACAATCATGATCAAGAAAATAGCCTACAATCTCACATGGTGCCATGTATATTTTCAACACTTGGGCTCTTTAATAATTATGTGCAAAAATGAATTAAACAGACCTTAACATATTGTGATGTCAAACTATACAAGTATAAATCCTTACAACATATAAATATACAATCCCTTAAGCATAATGAAATATTATTATCTTATCATAACAAGTTAAAATACAAATGAATAGGTGCCAAGATCATACAAGTAAATCCCAATAGGCTTAATCCAATCATGATCCATGATATGCTACATTATTCTTCATGTTGATAGTTCATACAAACCTTGTATACCAAATGTTTCCATTCCCATATCTATGACAATGTGGCAAGTTAAATACTACAAATCAGTCACATTGCCATGGAATTGATATAGGGTCTCAAGATAGTTTAGTCACGACAAACTGCAAAGTTCAACATGAGTGTCTCCATGAAAATCATAAGCCTTAAGGTTGATCCTCTTGGTTGTCATAACATGATAATGTGAATATAAGGGATTGTTGTCACACATTGAAAAATCAATCCTTACCTCATGCCCTAGTGTGATGTTTCACACGATCTCAATCATCTCTCCTTTCATGACTAGATGGTTATCAACAATTGTTGGCCCATGAGATGTCTCCAAGTGAAAATCAAGTGTATCATGTGTCCTAAATTCTGTCCCATGGCTGCAAGCTCAATCTTCATGTGTGAGGATATGATCTCTATCCATAAGTAAGTGTAGGTAGTTTGATACCACTAGCACCAAGGCCTCCCCCACATCTTCAACCTTGTAGTCAACATGAAGTCCCATGTACTCTTTCACTTGTAGCCTCAATAGGTCACTCTCCTTTGTCTTTATCCTCATAGGACTGAAGTGAACTTTGTACCATAATGCTTTGTATGGCTGCAATAACATTGTGCAATAATACTTTGTATGGTTGCAATAATGCTTTGTATGCTTTTGTCATGCCCATAATTCCCATGCGGTCACGACACACAACGCACGTGTCATGTCCACATTTGTTATGTGGTCATGACACAAATTACCAAAAACTTTTTTGCATGTCCCTAGGAACACCCTCGCATGCATTAGCGTGCTCAGTGGCAATACGCATAAGGCTTAAACATGTCATTCATTTTTGGGGAAGTGCGTCTACCTTCGCAATCCCCTGCGTGATGAAAGCCATCTAGGGGGTATGCGTCGTGATGTGTGCCGCTTCTAGGGTTAGAACAGATTTAATCTAAACCCTAAGTTTCCTAGGTGAAAGAGATGATTTCGACTGATTTGAAACCAAGCCCTAACTCTAATGTAGAAATGAAATCGAATAAATAAAATACAAAATCAATGGCATGATGGTCGCATGATAAGATGGAGTGATTGAATGAAAGTAAAAAAAATACCATAAAATGAAACCCTAAAATCTAGGAAAATTTCGATAGCATAATGCGCTTTCGATAATTGAAATAAATTTTTTTTAAAAAAGAATCTCTAAAATTTAATGCAAAAAAAGAAATAAATAATCGAAGGGAAAATTGAATAAATTTCCATGGTTAAATAATTTTGACCATTCAACAAAATTATAAAAATCGTAGTAAATAAATGATCAAATTAAAGCTCAAAACTCAAGTCCATTAATAAATATAATCTCGACAATTATATTTATTAATTAACTCATATTAAAATAATTAAAGAGAGGATAAAACAAAATATCCCCTTTGAAATAAAATCGATAAAATTAATATTAAAAAATTAAGTTAAAAAAAAAAAATTTCCTCACATTAATTTAAATGGACTATAAGTTAAAATGAACACCCAAATAAGTAACATAACAAGGGATAAGAGATCCCATTAAAATAAAAACATTCCATTCCCACAATATAAATCACACAAGAAAATTTTAAAAAAATCCTACCGCAAAATAATTTTAAATCAACAAAAATCAACACAAAGAAAGTCAAACAACCAAAAATAACTCAAGAGCGGAAGAGAGGGAAAAAGATAAATTCCTGTGCACAAGGGATGAGGAAAAAGGAATTTAAAATAAATGACAAAACAATTATCCTCACATCCCACTCAACCCTAGTTCATTATTTTATTATTTTCCAATGGAAGCCCTAATTTCTTATTCTATTATTATGGAAAACCCTATCTTTTTATTTTGTCTTCCCCAACTCATTTGTTTTGTTTTCTCTTGTTTTTGCCTACCTCCATGGTTTGCAAATTTGTAGGTTGAAGTTGTATTCCTCATCCATGGCCGCCACGAAGAATAACCAGAGGTATATTTATTACTTTTATATGCAAAACTAGGGTTTTGTTTATTCATAACAAACTATGTTTGGTTGGAACCCAGGGTTATATATATATATATATATATATATATATATATATATATATATATATATATATATATATATATATATATATATTGTTTTGTATGCAGATCAATATACAACACTGCAAGTTTTAATCATAATATAGAGGCTTTCTTTTAACATGGAGTGTGGTCTGTGGAGGTGCCATCACCGCCGCCATCTGTATCTTGTTTATGGTTTAAGTGAGTAAGGGGATTCATGGTGTGGTGCGGCCGAACGCTGTGGAGAGGGAGGTCCGCTATGGAGGGAAGTGTAGGGAGTGGCATGAGGAACGGTGTGGGGAGGGTTAAGGGGAGAAGGGGGGGTGTGGGGAGGAGGTGGTGCCTCCACCCACACCTGCGGGTGTGGGTGGAGGCCCCGGCCCCTCCCCACACCCCTCTCTAAACTGTGCTCTATGGGCAGCGGCTATGGCCGCCGCTCACAGCCACATAATTTTTTTTATTATTTATAACTACTTTGTCAACAACAAAAGAACAGACCCTAAATTTTATTAGGGTTTGGTCCATAAATTTCATTTATGTTTATCTCTTGTTAAAAATAGTTTGTATATTATTTAAATATATATGTATATTTGACTGCATATATATATACACACAATGATATACATATATACAGATTTTTCCACAATACAATTTATTTAACATATTTAAATATATATATATATATATGTATCTATCTCTCTGTGTGTATATATATATACAGTGATATATATACATACAGATTTTTTAGTCCAACAGTAAAGTATGAAAAGTTTAAAACATATATATAAAGTATTATATATATACATAAATATATATATATATATATATATATTATATATATACTTATAAGCAACCTTGCAATGGGATGAAATAACTAGATTTGTAAGTTTTTAAAATACCATTATATATCATCTTTCTCTTGAAAAGAAAAACCAAATTGACTAAGATATAATTTTCTTTTTCTTTGATTCAAAATGACAACATTTACACAAAAACATTTCTATTCAAACTTCAAAAGATCAAATATGAGCACAACACAATATTAACCATGTATTTCTATTGCATAAAACACAGCGGTGAATATTTTCTTTTCCACAAAGCATACAACAAAAATCAAAATAGCAAAACATTTTTTTTGAAATGATATGACAGTAACTTATATCTTCTATAGCATTTCTCCATAAGTATATAAACATAACATAATATATTAATGATAGTTTTGAATAACAATAAAGATTGCTCACATTAGATTTCCTTCTACAACCAACACAAAGAATAGTAATCATGTTGTCTAAAAAAAATACAATGAGGCCTCTAAGGCCATGGATCCAAAATAACCATCTAAAAGCAGTGCCCAAACACCAAAAATGGACTCCAACAAGCTCCATTTTTCCCAATTGATAACCTGCAATAAACAACACAACAATGGGGAAACATGCCACCAAGGAATGCCCTCCTCCCTACCATAGACCCCATAGTGGGTCACCCCCAAGTTGGGGAGGTAGGATTCACACGGTTTGGGCTCACACACACCACAACAAAAGAATTTTTCCAAGCACACAAAAACAATTCAACTCCCATGGATTTGCACATACAAAACTCAATAAATTGAGTTTGGAGGGGGTAGGGAAGTGGACCCCTCAACTCCAAAGGCCACCCCAAGAACTCCAAGATCACAAAAATCCCAAGGCCTCAAGCCAAACACATTTTTCCACCAAAACTCAAAAATCCCTATGGCACTCATGCCAAATCACATATTGTTTCCAAAACTCAAATGATGCCCTCAAGGCTAAAATAGTGCAACACAAAGGAGATGACCTCAAGGAGGTTCATTCTCCCCTACCCCAAACTAGTTGAGCCTTTCCTCCAAAATGGAGGTGCTCTCACCACACCCTTCCCACACAAAAATAAAATAACAACCCACATAATATGCAACCACATACACAAAAGAAAGCATAAGCAAAAAGGGTAATGGCCATAGCCATGGAGCTTACCTTCAAAAGCCCTAAAATGGAAGAACGTTTGATGAATAGCTCCAAGCTTCCCAAAAATTTCTCCAACCCTCTAAATGTTTCTCTAACAATCTCAAAGCCTCCAAGAATAAAAGGAATTTTCAAAAAAAGAACCCCACACTCCTCTCCAAGAGGAGGTAATATAGCCCTTCCAATTTGGCCTTGAGGAATGAGAAGGTGACACTTGCCACCTTTTCCTTCCTCATCACATGCCCCTTGCAAGGGAGAAGTGTGAGGGTGACAAGTGTCACCCTCTAATTCCATTCTATTCCTCAGCTTATCCACTTGTGCTCTCACACGTTTGAGAGACCAAGTGTTGAGGTGGCAATTCCCTTCAAGCCTCCATGAGGATAAGGGATGCCATATGGCATCCTTTTATCCTCCAAGAGAGCCATCTCCCTCCAAGATGCTCTCACACATGTGTGAGAGTCTTGGAGGGAGATCCCACACACTTGGGAGTCTTGAAGACCTCCCAAGTCTTCTTGGTGAAGGGATCCCCAAACTTTGGGAAGGGAGATGGGTCTTTCCCAAAGCACGACTCATCTCCCATCCTTAGCCATTTCAAAATTCGTCACTTTGACTAAACCCCAGTTTAGAGTGACCAAAAGTGAGTTACCCCAAGGTTTGGTTAGTCAAAATTGACCCTAGACCCAAGGGCAACCACCAAGGGTATGTTTTGGGACACTAAGGTACACTTAGGGAGGCATAAATTCACTTTTAAAAGGCCCAAAATAAAAAAAATACCAAGTGGTGTAAAACAATTATAAATATACAACACATGATATAAATCAACTAAGAAAGGGGTCACTAGGCCAAAATAAATAATTTAAACATGCATGCAAGCAACATCCGATCACACGTGATCCTCATCCCTGTTGGGAATAAATCAGTTTCACAGGGAATAACTTATGTGTGAACACTACCTCCAATTTCCCGTGGCCTAGAATTATAACCTGCACAACTAGATCAAGTATCAATCACATCATGGATAATCATAGCCAAAGCAACTGAAACTAAATACATCTCATTGCACACAACATTAATCATTCACAACATAATTCAAGATTAAATTGCATTTTCTATCTAATGTCACATAATCATCCTCAATTTATGAATCCACATAATGCACTATAAATCACATCAATCATCATCATCTAATATATCTCACATGTCTAATCTCATCATAGCATCAAAATGTGATCAAATCGAATCACCACATGTCTAATCAATGTCAAACCAGAAATCAGGAGATATAATGTAATCTACATAATGGAATAATAGTCTCTAAAAGTCTGATAATGTCACCAACTGTAATGTAAAACTATCAAAATAGGGAAGTGAAAATAATCGGCCTCACATCCTCCCCCCCTAAGACTAAACTTCCTCCCAGAAGTTGTCAAAAAGGTGAGGATAGAGTGCCCTCAAACTAGCTGCATCCTCCCAAGTAGTTGTGACCTCATCATAACAATCCCACTGGACCCTAACTTGGTCCAGCTCTTGACCTCAAAGGCCAAGCGTCCGTCGAGCCAATATGCAAATTGGCTCCAAAGCCAACTACCTATTTGCCTCTACCTGTAGAGCACTTTAATCCAATACATGAGATAAATTAGATATATATCGCCTCAATACAGAAATATGAAGGACATCCTGAATACGCGACAGGCTAGGTGGGAATGCTAGACGGTAGGCTACAGGTCCTATCCACTCCAAGATCTCAAAAGGTCCTACAAACCATGGTGCAAGCTTAGAGCCCTTTCCATAACGGATTGGACTCTTATGTGGCCACACTCTAAGGAATACTCTGTCCCCAACTGAGAAGCTCTGATCAAGTCTCTTAGCATCGGCATACTTCTTCTATCTATCTTGTGCCTCCTGAAGTCTGTCTAATCAGTGTGACCTGTTGCTCCATATCCTGAACCAACTCTGGACCAATGGCAACCCTATCCTCTATTCGATCCCAACTCAATGGTGTCCTGCATGGTCTGCTATATAAAGCCTAGAAAGGAGGCATACCCAACGAGCTGTGATGCCCATTATTGTAGGCAAACTCAACCAGATACCGATACTGCTCCCATCTAGACTGATGGTCCATAACATACATATGAAGCATGTCCTCCAATACATGATTCATCCACTCTGTCTGTCCATCTATCTTGGGGTGATATGCAGAACTAAAATTGAGCTGTGTGTCCAATGCCTGCTGTAAGGCTCTCCAAAAGGCTGAAGTGAACACTGAATCCTTATCAAAAATGATGCGACGAGGTACTCCATGTAATCTCACAATATTGTCCAAGAATGCTCTCACCACTATTGGTGCATTGTATGTCGTGCATATAGGAGAGAAATGCACCACCTTGGTCAAGTTGTCGACTGTCACCATGATGGCATCATGGCAATGTGAAGACATAGGAAGATGAACAATGAAATCCATGGAAATGGTGTCCCATTTCCACTCAAGTATCTTGTGAGGGTATAAAAAACCTACTGGATGCTGATGCTCGGCCTTGACCCTCTAGCAATCAAGGCATTGAGCAACAAACTCTACAATTTCCTATCTCATACCTGCCCAATGGTACAACTGTCGTAGGTCGGTATGCATCTTCTTCACCCTCAGATGTGCCGCATATGGTGCTCTATGAGCCTTTGATAACACTATAGTACATAGGTCACCTGCGCGGGGTACATAGATGCACTATCAATGACGTAGTAACCCATCTGTCTCCAGTGAGTAACCTACAAACTTGCCCACAAGGGCCCTCTGTGAACGGATCTCCTGATACACCTCAAGAAACCACTCATCCTCAAGCAGATGCTGACTAATGCATCCACTCAAGTCCACACTTAGAGTCAAGTTCAAGATCTCGTGGCACTTTTGACTTAATGTGTCAGCAACCATGTTCTCCTTCCCTTTGATGTAGTGGACATCAAAGTCGTACTCACAAATAAACTCCATCCAACGCCACTGACGAGTGTTTAGATTTAGCTGTGTGAATATGTACTAAAGGATGTGATGATCTAAATGAAGCTCAAAGCAACGACCCAATAAGAAATGTCTCCAATGAACTAGAGCATGAACCACTGCTGCAAGCTCTAAATCTTGAGTGGGGTAGTTCAACTCATGGGTCTTGAGCTTTTGCGACTCATACGCGACCGCTCTACCACCTTCCATAAGTACAGCTCCAAAACCCTCAAGTGATGCATCCGTGCACACCATAAAATCTATTGCTGGATCAGGAACCACTAAAATGGGAGCGCTGGTAAGATGCTTCTTGAGGACCCCAAAGGCCCTCTCACACTGCTTAGTCCATAGAAAACTCTTCCCTTTCCATTGAAGGGAAGTGATGGGGTGTGCTATCTGAGAGAAACCCTCAACAAACCTACGGTAATAACTAGCTGACCCCATAAAACTCCTGACCTATGTCACACTGGTGGGAGCTGGCCAATCTCTGATAGCCCTGACCTTCAATGGATCTACTGAGATTCCATCACTAGATAGGATGTGCCCCAAGTATTGTACCTCTGTCCTAAAAAATGCACACTTCACCAGGTTCCCATAAAGATTCTGCTCCTTGAAACACTATAAAACTTGACGTAGCTGCTCCTCATGCTCCTCCTTGGTCCGTGAATAGATCAATATGTCATCAAGAAAAATAATCATAAACCGATCCAAGTAGGTATGGAACACCCCGTTCATGAGACTCAAGAACACTACAGGGGTATTCGTCAAATCAAAGGGGACCACAGTGAACTCATAGTGGCCATATCGAGTCTGAAGGTGGTCTTATGGATATCTGCCTCTGTGATAAGCAACTGATGGTAACCAGACTTCAATTCAATCTTAGAGAACACCCTGGCTCCCTGCATTTGATCGAAGAGATCATCAATCCTGGGCAGAGGATAATAGTTCTTCACCGTCACCTTATTCAACTACCTATAATCCATGCATAATCGAAGAGACCCATCCTTCTTCTTCACGAAGATGACAGGAGCGCTCCAAGGTGAAACGCTCGGTCAGATGTGCCCCTTCTCGAGCAAGTCCTTAAGCTGTAACTTGACCTCTGTGAGCTCATGAGTGGTCATCATGTAGGGTGCACGAGACACTGGCTCGACACCTGACACTAAGTCAATATGAAAGTCTACCTCACGACAGGGTGGCATCCCTAGTAACACTACTGGAAACACATCAGCAAACTCTCTTAGGATGGGATGGTCATCCAAAGATGCCTCAAGCTCGTCATCTGATTTGTCACTCACTGTAATTGCAACCATCTAGCATCCCTTTTGCATGTAGCACTTAAGCTTTTGAGCTGTTATCATACGTACTGCTGTGGGCTTCTGAATGCCCACTATCTCAACTGATGTACCATGATCATCTAAGCAGCTAATCACCTTTTGGCCACAATCTAGCTTGGCTCTATGAGTCGCAAGCCAGCCCATACCTAAAACCACATCGTAGGAACCTAATGTCATAACTCTAAGGTCACAAACTATGGAAAAGGGTCCCAAAGATATCTCATAGTCACGGACTAAGGCATCTACTATCATCTTGGCCCCTGAGGCCAACTCAACTTCCCACCTATCACCCTGCCTAGAGGCCACTAGCCTGCAATGCTCCACTAACGATGGAGATATGAAAGAGTTAGTAGCACCAGAGTAAAAAAGAATAGAAATGGGGACACCCCCTATCATACCTTATGTCTTAATCATTGATGCCTAAAAAATTAGCCTGGCAGTTATCAACCACTGCGAACATACAGTGCGACCTGCCCACATCTCCAACCGTATGCTCTAATCCTCCTGCACGAGGCTAGCCCTACTGTAAAGCCCTATGGACACTCTCTAGCTAGATGTCCCTCTCTACCACACACATAACATGGGCCCCTCACCTGTACCTATCTAGTCTGAGTCCTACTTGACTGCTGTTATCTAGATCTCCTTGTGGACCCCTATGAACCCCTATATGACTACTGCGACCTCATGGGTCCTGCAGGTGGTCCCTGCTGCTTTTGATCTCTATGCGGGCCCTATTTCTACCAACCTTGATTATGCCCCCCATGTGCCCTCTGTTGTGGCCTGGATCTCTACTGCTGCTACTATGGGGGCCTAGGAGGTAAGGATGCGGAACTAAATCCTCCTCTCTGAGGTGGCGATGGTGGTCTATAGTAACTCTGTTAATGCTGTTGCTACCCATGATCCTGAAACTAAGGGTGTGAACTCTGCCCTCGTCCCTATATCTCTTTAGCTATGTATGCCTTCTTGGCAGCATCACTTAATGTCTGGGGGTTTGCCATACGTACAGGCCCTGCTATGCTATGGTTCAATCCTCTGATAAACTTATGAACTAGGAGTTTCTCATCATGGAGATACTCTGCATATCGAGACAACTTGGTGAATCTACCCTCATACTGAGCAATAGTAAGCCCTCTCTGCTGAAGGTCATGAAACTCATCTATACGACGTTATTTGTAGTGGTCTGATAAGTATCACACATTAAAGCGCTCAATGAAAGTCTCCCATGTGAGTGTGTCCAATGATAGATGGTGCTTGCTCTCCTCAGTGCGCCACCAAGTAGCTGTTGCATCTTGCAACAAATGGACTACCACATGTGCTTTCATATTGCCTTCGTAAGGGCGTAACACAAAGCATCTGTCCAACTGATAAGCCAACCCTCAGCCTCAACACCCTCTGTAGTCCCGATGAATGTAGGAGGATTCAGCCTCAACAAATCCCTGATAGGATCTCCTCGGTCTCTGTGCCCTTTTATAGGCTCATCCGCATAATAATCATAAGGCTTGTGAATAACCTGCTCCACTCACACTGCCTCCTCATCCCTGGCATGAGCTGGAGGGCTCCTTCTACGACCTCTAAAAGCTGAACCAACCTCCTCTACAGTCGTATCTAGTATCTCAACAAATGGCTACATACGTGGTGCCTCTTGCGGCTTGACATGGGGCTCCACACGTGGCTCAACATGTGACCCTGCTTGTGGCTCCATGCGTGGCTCCTCTTGCAGATCAACACATGGCTCTATGCATGGCTCAACTGCAGCCGACGGTAGTCTATCTAACATTTCCTGTAATGTCTGTAATATCTGTGGCCCAATATCTGGTATAGGTAGGGCCGGTGGTGCCTGCGGTACCTGTGGGGCCAGCAGTGCCTGTCCCTCAGCTGAAGAATCACTATGAACCTCTATAGACTTCGTGCGGTGGGACCATGCTTGTTGAACTCGTTGGGGAGGCATCCTACAAAAATGAGGT
Source organism: Cunninghamia lanceolata (assembly GCA_027924645.1). Lineage (NCBI taxonomy): Eukaryota > Viridiplantae > Streptophyta > Pinopsida > Cupressales > Cupressaceae > Cunninghamia > Cunninghamia lanceolata. Next base: position 2,621,038 of record BSBN01000070.1, read on the forward strand.
GACCACAAATTAATCAAAGTTGCAGAATAATAATGCACCCAAAACAAGCCCAATGTTTAAAATTGGTGCTAATACCAAATGTCATGCCCACATTTCTCATGTGGTCACAACACACAACACATGTGTCATGTCCACATTTGTCATGTGGTCATGACACGAATTACCAAAAACTTTTCTGCATGTCCCTAAGAACCCCCTCGCATGCATCAGCGTGCTCGGTGGCAATACACATAAGGCATAAACATGTCATTCATATTCAGGGAAGTGCGTCTACCTATGCAATCCCCTACATGATGAAAACTGTCTAGGGGGTATGCATCGCGATGTGTGCCACTTCTAGGGTTAGAACGGACTTAATCTGAACCTTAAGTTTCCTAGGTGAAAGAGATGATTTCGACTGATTCGAAACAAAGCCCTAACTCTAATGCATAAATGAAATCAAATAAATAAAATACAAAATCAATGGCATGATGGTCGCATGATAAGATGGAGTGATTGACTAAAAGTCACAAAAATACCATAAAATGAAACCCTAAAATCTAGGAAAAGTTTGATAGCATAACATGTTTTCGATAATTGAAATAAATTTTTTTTAAAAAGAATCTCTAAAATTTAATGCAAAAAAAGAAATAAATAATCGAATAGAAAATTGAATAAATTTCCATGGTTAGATAATTTTGACCATTCAACAAAATTATAAGAATCGTAGTAAATAAATGATCAAATTAAAACTCAAAACTCAAGTCCATTAATAAATATAATCTCACAATTATATTTATTAACTAACTCATGTTAAAATAATTAAAGAGAGGATAAAACAAAATATCCCCTTTGAAATAAAATCGGTAAAATTAATATTAAAAAATTAAGTTAAAAAAAAAAAGAAATTTCCTATCACATTAATTTAAATGGACTATAAGTTAAAATGAACACCCAAATAAATAACTTAACAAGGGATAAGACATCCCATTAAAATAAAAACATTCCATCCCCACAATATAAATTACACAAGAAAATTTTAAAAAAATCCTATCCCAAAATAATTCTAAATCAACAAAAATCAACACAAAGAAAGTCAAACAACCAAAAATAACTCAAGAGCAGAAGAGAGGGAAAAAGATAAATTCCCGTGCACAAGGGATGAGGAAAAAAGGAATTTAAAATAAATGACAAAACAATTATCCTCACATCCCACTCAACCCTAGTTCATTATTTTATTGTTTTCCAATGGAAGCCCTAATTTCATATTCTATCATTATGGAAAACCCTATCTTTTTCTTTTGTTTTCCCCAACTCATTTGTTTTGTTTTCTCTTGTTTTTGCCTGCCTCCATGGTTTGCAAATTTGCAGGTTGAAGGTGTATTCCTCTTCCATGGCCACCAAGAAGAATAACAAGAGGTATATTTATTACTTTTATATGCAAAACTAGGGTTTTGTTTATTCATAACAAATGGTGTTTGGTTGGAACACAGGGTAATATATATATATATATATATATATATATATATATATATATATATATATATATATATATATATATATTGTTTTGTATGCAGATCGATATACAACATTGTAGGTTTTAATCATAATACAGATGCTTTCTTTTAACATGGAGTGTGGTCTACGAAGGTGCCTCCACTGCCACCATCTGTATCTTGTTTATGGTTTAAGGGAGTAAGGGGATTTGTGCACAGAGAGGGAGGTTTGCTGTGGAGGGAGGTGTGGGGAGTGGCATGAGGAACGACGTGGGGAGGGTTAAGGGGAGAAGGGGGGTGTGGGGAGGAGGCGGTGCCTCCACCCACACTTGCGGGTGTGGGTGGAGGTACCGCCCCCTCCCCACACCCCTCTCTAAACTGCATGCTGTGGGTGGCAGCTATGGCAGCCACTCATAGCCACATAATTTTTTAAAAAAATTTATAACTACTTTGTTAACAACAAAATAACATACTCTAAATTTTATTAGGGTTTGGTCCATATATTTCATTTTTGTGTCTTTTGTTAAAAATAGTTTGTATATATTTTAAATATATATATATATATATATACACAGATTTTTCTACAATACAGTTTATTTAACATATTTAAATATATATATATCTATATATATGTATATATATATACAGTGATATATATACATACAAATTTTTTAGTCTAACAGTAAAGTATGAGAAGTTTAAAATAGAAATATATACACATCCAATATATATATAAAATTTATTATATACATATATATATTATATTATCTATATACTTATAAGCAGCCTTGCAATGGGATGAAATAACCAGATTTGCAAGTTTTTAAAATACCATTATATATCATCTTTCTCTTGAAAAGAAAAACTGGATTTACTAAGATATAATTTTCTTTTTATTTGATTCAAAATGACAACATTTACACAAAAAACATTTCTATTCAAACTTCAAAAGATCAAATATGAGCACAACAAAATATTAACCATGTATTTCCATTGCATAAAACACAACAATGAATATTTTCTTTTCTACAAAGCATACAACAAAAATCACAACAGCAAAGCATATTTTTTTTGAAATAATATGACAGTAACTTATATCTTCTATAGCATTTCTCCATAAGCATATAAGCATAACAAAATATATTAATGACAGTTTTGAATAACAATAAAGATTACTCACATTAGATTTCCTTCTATAGCCAACACAAATAATAGTAATCATGCTGTCAAAAAAAATACAATGAGGCCTCTAAGGCCATGGCTCCAAAACAACCATCTAAGAGTAGTGCCCAAGCACCAAAAATAGACTTCAACAAGCTCCATTTTCCCCAACTGATAACCTAGAATAAACAACACAACAATGAGGAAACAAGCCACAAAGGAATGCCCTCCTCCCTACCATAGACCCGCTAGTGGGTCACCCCTGAGCTAGGGAGGTAGGATTCACACGGTTTGGGCTCACACACACCACAACAAAAGAATTTTTTCAAGCACACAAAAACAATTCAACTCCCATGGATTTGCATATACAGAACTCAATAAATTGAGTTTGGAGGGGGTAGGGAAGTGGACCCCTCAACTCCAAAGGCCACCCCAAGAACTCCAAGATCACAAAAATCCCAAGGCCTCAAGCCAAACACATTTTTCCACCAAAACTCAAAAATCCCTATGGCACTCATGCCAAATCACATATTGTTTCCAAAACTCAAATGATGCCCTCAAGGCTAAAATAGTGCAACATAAAGGAGATGACCTTGAGGAGGTTCACTCTCCCCTACCCCAAACTAGTTGAGCCTTTCCTCCAAAATGGAGGTGCTCTCACCACACCCTTCCCACACAAAAATAAAATAACAACCCACATAATATGCAACCACATACACAAAAGAAAGCATAAGAAAAAAGGTTAATGGCCATAGCCATGGAGCTTACCTTCAAAAGCCCTAAAATGGAAGCATGTTTGATGAATAGCTCCAAGCTTCCCAAAAATTTCTCCAACCCTCAAAATTTTTCTCTAACACTCTCAAAGCATCCAAGAATAAAAGGAATTTTTAAAAAAAGAACCCCACACTCCTCTCCAAGAGGAGGTAATATAGGCCTTCCAATTTGGCCTTGAGGAATGAGAAGGTGACACTTGTCACCTTCTCCTTCCTCATCCCATGCCACTTACAAGGTAGAAGAAGTGTGAGGGTGACAAGTGTCACCCTCCAATTCCATTCTATTCCTCACCTTATCCACTTGTGCTCTCACACATGTGTGAGAGACCAAGTGGTGAGATGGCAATTCCCTTCAAGCCTCCGTGAGGATAAGGGATGCCATATGGCATCCTCTTATCCTCCAAGATGCTCTCACAAATGTGTGAGAGTCTTGGAGGTACATCCCACACACTTGGGAGTCTTGAAGACCTCCCAAGTCTTCTTGCTAAAGGGATCCCCAAAATTTGGGAAGGGAGATGGGTCTTTCCCAAAGCATGACTCATCTCCCATCCTTAGCCATTTCAAAATTCGTCACTTTGACTAAACCCCAGTTTAGAGTGACCAAAAATGAGTTACCCCAAGGTTTGGTTAGTCAAAATTGTCCCTAGACCCAAGGGTAACCAGCAAGGGTAAGTTTTGGGACACTAAGGTACACCTAGGGAGGCATAAATTCACTTTTAAAAGGCCCAAAATAAAAATAATACCAAGTGGTGTAAAACAATTATAAATATACAACACATGATATAAATCAACTAAGAAAGGGGTCACTAGGCCAAAATAAATAATTTAAACATGCACACAAGCCAACATCCGATCACACATGATCCTCATCCCTCTTGGGAATGGATCGGTTTCATAGGGAATAACATATGTGTGAACACTACCTCCAATTTCTTGTAGCCTGGAAATATAACCTGCACAACTAGATCAAGTGTCAATCACATCATGGATAATCATAGCTGAAGCAACTAAAACTAAATACATGTCATTGCACACAACATTAATCATTCACAACATAATTCAAGATTAAACTGCATTTTCTATCTAATGTCACATAATCATCATCGATTAATGAATCCACATAATGAACTAGAAATCACATCAATCATTATCATCTAATATATCTCGCATGTATAATCTCATCATAGCATCAAAATATGATCAAATCAAATCACCACATGTCTAATCAATGTCAAACTAGAAATTAGGAGATATAATCTAATCTACATAATGGAACAATAGTCTCTAAAAGTTTGATAATGTCACCAACTGTAATGTAAAACAATCAAAATAGGGAAGTAAAAATAATCGGCCTCACAGCTTTGTACCTATTTTAGTTGAGTGACATTTACTCTTCTACATGATGATTGTATGTACATTTTGTATGAAGGGTTGAATGACATATATTTTAGTTATTTGTATGGATTCATTTCTTAGGAACTAATATTTGTCTCTTTATCATGCTACAAATAAATTCTCCATCATGTCAAGGAAATGATCAAGAATTAAATGAATGCAAGAAGAGATAGAAGCTAAGAATGCAAAGAAGGAAGCGACTATGAGGGAACGTGAGAAGAGGAAATTGGACACGATAAAATAAGACATGCCAATTGAAGAGGAACTGCAACCATCAAAAAGAGATATGGAATTGGTGACACAAAGGGAACAAACGCAAAAACTTCGTGCTATAAGAGATTTGAATACCGTAGTTGGAGACATGTCCTCTACCGCAAGTCAACATGTAGGGACACCATCTACCACATCTCAAGTTGAGAGTACCTCATCACTCACATGTGAGGAAGGAGTTACGCCATTCATTCCCACCTCAACCTCAAGGTATGTCATCTATTCCATCTTCGATCGAAGGTATGCCATCTAGCCCATTTCATTTAAATATTGATGAAATTCCTAATGTTGAGATGAATTTACCTATCTTAAAACCACCTAAAATTTTGCATAGAAAGCCAAAGTATTTGATTGATATTGATGTGAACATTTTGCAGCCAATGGAAGGTAAGATTCAAAAACATACTTGTAGAAGATATGTTCATAAGATTTGGAGATTGTTCTTTGAAAAGTTAAATGAGGTCACAAGATGTCAACTATTTGTTGAAATGATGCGAAGTATAAAGTATAGGTCCATCATGAAGATTTGTAAGTTGAGAACATTAGAGGCTTCAAGTGAGAAATCTATTGTCAAGAATCTAATGAGTGTATATGAGAGTGTGGGTAACAACTCACACACAAAAGATAGTAATGCAACATGACATGTCATTACATCGACTATAGTAAGTAGTCAATCGAAGAAATCTCATCTCATTATAAAGGTGAGTCAAGAATTAAGAATTAATAGGAAAACTTTATCAAGGGCCATTGGAAGGTGCCAAAGAATTAAGGACACCAATGCCAATGAATTATGGGCATTCTCGGGGAGACTACCATGGAAAGATAAACTAATTGTTGAAGCATTGAGATTACTAATTGAAGACTTTTGGAAGACTTACACAAGGGTATTTCTGAATCAAAGGGATGTGGTAAGAAGGAGAATCAGTAGTCGGAACCGTGAGCCACATCCAAAGAATTTATTTGGATATGACTCAAACATAGTTTTTTGGTAAATTTCTAGAGATGTATCCTCAAATTAAAATTTCTTAAAGATATTTTTAAATGCTAAAACCTTTCTATGTCAAGATAAATCACACACGCACTACTTGTTGTTGTAGGTTACATATTGAATTTTCTAACCATTTTTATGTTTATCAGTCTAACAATGTTTTGTAGGATTGCGGCGTGCATGCCCCACCAACATCTTCAAGAGACTTCATATCAAGAATTTTATGTGAAAGAGAGGAAGGTCAAATATTCTATAGGAAATTATACTTGGATGACACATGTCAGCATTGCGGTGGCTTGCAACGTATGCCAATATGTGAACATATGGAAAGAACACATGTGGTTGGAAATGAACTAGTAGAGTTTTGTAAGTATAAAATAGTGGCATACAATACAAAAGATGGTAAAGAAGAAAAGAGGTGTGAATTGGTTATTGAAAAGATACCAGTGTATCCATTTATGCCTATATTTCATGACAATATAGTGTATGAGTATGCAAGACATACCCATAGAGCTCGATAGTTGGACTTGCAATTCAATTCATGCAATGACACATTTCCAGTTGGTAGCATTGTTTAAGTCATTGACTTTGTAGAGAACTACAGTCTACAGCCACAGTGTGAGGTGTAATCATAATATTACAACTCCACACAGGTTTCTATATTTGTGCACATTGCATTCATTCATGCGAATGATAGTATAGAGGATGATAGAAAGACCATAAGGGAGTATCATTTTTATATTAGTGATGATCACATGCATTCTACGGAGTTTGTGCAAGGTTTCTTTCAGGTGTTCTACAATGATTTGGCTAGAAGGGGCATATCATTCAGTCAACATATCATATGGTCAGATAACTTTGCATCACAATTCAAGAACTCATGGAATTTATATTGGCTAAGAAAGAGGCATAATATTATAGGTGTTTAGCATATGTGGAACTTTTGTGAGGCCAGGTATGGAAAGGGGGAGCATGATGGTGCAGGAGCATGTATCAAAAGAGCCATAGCACAAGAAGAGTTAAAGTATAAAGACAATGCAAATTTGACAGATACAAAATCAATTGTGAAGTGGTGTAATGCTTTAATGGGTCTAGGTAATGAAGGTAAGTATTTAATTCATAGATTTTTTTGGTTGATAGATGATACTAACATTGCACCATATGAGGACTCTTGTACACTGATGGGATCAAGTGAGCTACACTCTTTTAGAAGCTCAATTGTAGGTTCATGGAGTATCCATACATGGAAGATGGCATTCTTTTGTTCTTCACGTACAATTCAAGCCTGCGATGAGTGCAAGTCAAATTAAGGAGTGGGTTGATGAATGGTGGTTAAGTTATCTTAACCCACTTGACATGTGTCAACCCTTGATGGAACTAGAACTGACAGAGATGGAATCATTAGTTGACTTTGACCACATATCAGATCTAGGTCAACCAAGTAATATATCTACTTGCATAGTTTTTGAAATTCCTAATGTTATCTTACTTTGTAGTGTTTTTGTAATGTTGACTAATTTCATCTAATTTGCTACACATATCAATGTAGGGCATTTTTATGTAGTTATTGCAGATGAAGATAATGAAGAGGGAACAAATTATTACTTGTGTCATTGTGCCGAGGCCAAAAAGAAATTGGAGGCTCCAGTTACAAATGGAGAAAACATCCAATACCCTACAATCTCAGTGGTTGTTACTAGAACATGGCTTACAAACCCCTGTACCCACATAAGAGTGTTAATGTTTCCAATTGTTTCAGGAATTTGACATGCATCGAAAGATTCTTCATTACTTGAACCTTGTCATGGCATCCAATGTTCATTTGATACAATTTCAGGGTAGACCTTTGAACAAGACCTTGTGGAAGGTGTGTGAGTCTGACCATGAGGCAATACTTGACACAATAAAGAGTAGAGCAGACCCGGTTGGTTCGTTGGACTAATTTGTAAGTATTCACATTGATTTTGTAAAGTCATGTTACATTGATTTCTATGTATGCACATTAATTTGTAATTTTACATAGGTTTATCTTTTTTTATTTGTTGCTGCATTTTTACACATATACAGTGAATATTGTGATGAATATGTTTGTCATTAATGTTAAAGTGCTTGGATGTTAGTAATTAAGGAATGCATAATTATGCAGGTCTATTAGTTGTCTATTGTTTGATGATACCATTATGCTTTTAGGATATGTTGTTGGGTTTTGTGATACAAAGACACTTGCTTCTTCATAGAGTATGTGGTGTGATGCACATAGTTGTAGTGCTTCAAGACAAGACATGAACTTGAATATTGAAGATCTCACTCTAGCAGTGGTATGAACTTGATTTGTTTGCTATGGTATACATTTGATGTTTGCATCATCATCATGTTATGCTTCATGGGGTTAGATCTAAGTGATGGATGAAGTTAATCCTTATTGCTCTTAATCATGTTCACTCATGTTGCACTCACGTCATATCAATATTCATGTCACAGGTTTGGATGTTAGTTCATAACATTCATTTTTATCATGTTACAATAGCAAGACATAGTTTCTTATGTCATTGGTTCATGCCATTGGATCATTGGATTTGGTTGTGGTTCTTCATCATAACATGTCATGCTTTCAGGAGTTGGATTGGGTTGTGGTTATTCCTCATGACAGGAGTTTGTTCATGTCTTCATGCTTCTTTGTGCTCCATGTCTTCAGTGTTCTCAGTGTCTTCATGTACCATATATTTCTTCAGTGTCCTCATGATGTTGATGTTGATCACAAAATATGGTGTTAAGGTCATGTTGATGTTGATTGATGAGTTGTGGTTGTTGTTGGAGGGTTTGGAAGTCTAAAGGATGTCATAGTGGCAGTGTTCATATCACAGCTGTAGAGGTTTAAACATTCAAAACTAGTTAGAGTTTTTAAGTTAAAGTTATTAGTTGTTTTTAAAACCCTAAATGTATTGTCTTTAAAGACCTAGTTTGGTAAGTTTTGTTTGTGTTATACTCTCTGTTTAATTTGTCTCAGATAACCTTCTATGTTCTTCATGTGGTCTTCTGCACTTAGGTTGTATTATGTTTAGGGTTATCTAGTCATCAACCTCCTAAAAACCCTAGCCTTTACTTTGCTCTAAAATCTAAGTTAATACCTTACACTCGTACTAGCGATATTGTACCAGTGATATCCCTGAAGAGTCCAAAGTGCAAAAAGGCAATAATTTTTTATGACCTATTACTCAAAAACCATGACACTTACAAACATTTTGTCTAAGGAAATGTGATCAAGTAGAACCTCTCTACAATAGCCTCTCTCAGTTTTTTATATCTCTGAGGCATTGCCCATGGCAAAAGGTTTTCTGCTACCCCAAAAATCGTCAGAAGGTAGTGTAAAGTTACAAAGGAGTGTAACTTTTGTCCTACTCATGATGCGACCAAACTGACAGTTCCAATGCATCTAGATAGGTATGTTTAGGCTAGGCATGGTCCTATTTTGCACCGAAACATGCCAAAACAGTTCGAGCTACATTGTACCGATAATATCCCTGAAGAGTCTAAAGTGGAAAAAGGCAACAATCTTTGATGAGTTGTTACTAAAAAACTATGACACTTAGAAAGATTCTTTTCTAAGGAAACGTGATCATGTAGAACCCCTCTACAATAACATCTCTTTATTTTTGATATCTCTAAGGCATTTTCCCATGGTGAAAGGTTTTTTGCTGCCCCAAAAATCATCAAGAGGAGGTAGTGTAAAGTTGCAAAGGGGTCTAATTTTCGTCCTGCTCTTGATGCGACCAAACTGATAGTTCCAATGCATCTGGATGGGTACGTTTAGGCTAGGTGTGGTCCTATTTTGTACCCAAACATGCCAAAATAGTTCAAGCTACATTGTACTGGCGATATCCCTGAAGAGTCTAAAGTGCAAAAAGGTAGCAATCTTTGATGAGCTGTTACTCGAAAACCATGACACTTAGAAACATTCCATCTAAGGTAATATGATCATGTAGAACCCATATATAATAACCTCTCTCAATTTTTATATATATGAGGCATTTGCCTGTGGTGAAAGGTTTTATGTTGCCCCAAAAATTGTCAGAAGGAGGTAGTGTAAAGTTGTAAAGGGGTGTAACTTTCATCCTGCTCTTGATGTAACCAAACTGATAGTTCCAACGTGTCCGGATGGGTACATTTAGGCTAGGTATTTTCCCATTTTGCACCCAAACATGCTGAAACAGTTTGATCTAACTTGTACTGATGATATCCCTAAAGAGTCCAAAGTGCAAAAAGACAACAATCTTTGATGAGTTGTTACTTAAAAAGTGTGTCACTTAGAAATATTATGTCTGAGGCTACGGGATCATGTAGGGTCCCTCTACAATAACCTCTCTTAGTTTTTTATATCTTTGAGGTGTTTGCCCATGGTGAAAGTTTTTCTTCTGCCCCAAAAATGGTCAAATGCATGCAGTGTAAAGTTGCAAAGGGGTGTAACTTTTGTTCTGCTCCTCGTGCGGCCAAATTAACTATTCCAATGCATTAGGATGGGTGCGTTTAGGCTAGGCATGGTTCTGTTTCATACCCAAATATGTCAAAACAGTCCAAGCTACATTGTACTAGCAATATCCTCACATATTGCCTTTGCTATAACTATTATAGTCTTCACATGTCAACATGCATCTTATGGCTATTAACATACTTCTTCTAGTAGTCAACACAGTCAACCCTCATCTTCTTCCACCTTTAGGTCACTGTGTTATTAGGCTTGAACTTAGACATCTATGAGATTTGAAACCCTCTACACTTCATGGATCTATCATTATGTAATGATCTACAATATCATTATGTAATGATCTATTCACTGCACCTATCTTACTTATCATATTTCATAGCAATCTTGTAAAGAGTTGGGGTAGTGGTATGCAATATTCTGCAAGATCAATACAATGTCATAACAAGGCTTTCAAGCTTAACAAGTTTTTGGATAGGTAATTTCTTTAAGGAATTAGAGTCAAATTGGTAAATGTGATGACATGATACATATTAACATGGTGAGATGCAAAGTATACATTTATAGTATTAATCACATTCTCAAAGGGATTGCTGATAACTTATGGAATTCTATAGCCTCAATGTTATGTTGCATACTCAAATTAGGTAAGACTCAATGTACTCTCATAGCTTCACCTTATATGCAAGAGGAATTACATTTAACAACCATAATGGTCATCAAGTGCTCATAAGCATATGATTTTGACAATCTTATTCAAGACAACAAACATATTCTTTGCATCCCAATATGGTATAATAACAAGGAATTAAGAAATATTTTCAATTGAGCAACTCATAAAGAATATGGATCAGAATACCAAGGAGCAACCATAAGAACATCCTTTTGGAATATAAGGAATTGCAAATATCTATGTTACAACAATCAACCTCTTTTCAATATACCAACATGAGATATTTGTAGAGTATTATTTTGGTTATATGATGCACCCAAATTGGGCTAGCAAGACCAAATCATGGTATTATCATGCCTTTTGGTCATTGAAATAAAATGATAAACACAAAGATGTTTCACAAGAGTTTGACAACATAGAATGCAATAATTACAAAACTACTAAAAAAAGATGCATTGAAATAGCCAAAAAAATATGGTTTCATTTATATAAAATGGGATTGCTAGGGAAAACCATAGAAGGTGTTTTTATACATTTATTTTAGTCCCCATTTAGTCCTCTACAACAATAGTAAAACTTAAGCATATACACTCAAAATAAAATCATTTTACAAGCTCTAACACAAGTCCTTCATGAGTTTAATGGCCATAAAGGCCAAGCTAAAATCAATGTAGAGACCATTTAGACTCACAAGGTATGGGGGTGTCCCATGCTAAAATTATCATATAAATATTATTGCAATATCCCCTTGGTCACTTGAAAAATTGGATAGAGTTGTTTGAGAAACTGAGACATGATCCTTAGTGTTGTGTGTAAGATTTATAGGGTGTCTTTTGAGTTGTACAAAATGATTCCTATCACTATGTGAATTATGAATTGTGCAAGAAACCATGAACTTTGTGTTGGATCGAGTGGCATTGTTTAGGTGGCACATGATGCAAGGACTTATGCACAAGGATGTACATTGCTATGTGAGTGACTAAGGCTAACATGCAAGCTTGTGCAATAGCATGTAGATCATGATGTGAAAAAAAACTTTCTTTCCATTTATCCATTTAACCAATCTTCCTTTCTCTATTTTCTCAAGCATGTCTAGTTTTGAGAGGCTAAAACTTTCAACCCAAAAATCAAATTCTCTTATCATCAATTGGGATGGATTCTTTGACAATTAAACTTAAAAACCTAGAGGCATACAAAAATGATCTACACTGCACCTATCCATATTACATAATGATCAATAAAAATGATTTGTATTAACCAAATATCCATATAGGCATACATCAATATCTGTCGATATAAGTATAACATATATACAAAATAGTCATATTGGCTTACAAGAATGCCATATAGGCATACAATGTCAACTATATGCAATATAAAATATATGTCCACAAATGCCATATAGCCATAAAACAAAGGAACACAATAAAAAGTCATTCCCCTTTGTCCGGTGAAGAGAATAGATCACATGCAGCTTTTGATCTTTGAGGGGATGGAGACGCGTATGAGGGTGGTCTCCTACAAACCTAAGGGCTGCTCCTCTTATTTAGTTGTTCATGGATTTGTAGCTGTTACAATAAAAAGTATAGACATTAATATATCGAAATCACATTATAAAAAATGAAACATTTAACAAAATAATCACTTACCTCTATCCAAAAATATGTCTCCTCATTTACCTCAGTACCAGGATTAGGTTGTGGTGATGTCATGTCCTATAGAAATCATCCAAATAGAAATTAAACTTCAAATCAATAATCATTTGATTTTTCAAAAATAAACAACTATAACAAAGAATGTAATTTGAAATTTACTAATCTACCTTATACCCCCATCAAAGGTATGGATCTATGAATCGCAGAGGACACACCATGCTCCATTGCCCTATGAACATTGGGAGGTGTCTCCGCAGCCTGCATCATCTAAAAATAAAACAACATTATTCAATTACAAAAACTATAATAGTGATGCAAGTCATGGCTCCTAGCATACACACATCTGAAACCTAAACATGGAAGTACACACAATAAAGCACACAAGTCACATGCATATATACAAATTAGATGAAGATTCATGACTATTGTGTGGTATAAGGGTCAACAAAGGAGGGACCATGGTAGCATCAAATTTTAGGTTTAAGAAGTTAGAGAGGGAGTGAAGGTGTTAGTTTAGGTTTAGGTTGGTGGTAGGGTGGGGTAGGGTTGTGCTCAAATTTTTGTTTGTTTAGTAGTCATGGAGGTAGGACAATGCCTAAAATAGAGTTTGTGGGTTTACAGGACAATGCCTAAACTGTAAATCACATAGACATTAGGTAAGTTTATGGGTTTATGGGAAGGAGGAATATCAAGAGATTGTGGGATAATAGGAGGGAGGAAAGATACTAGATAGGAGAAGAAAAACCTTATTTTAAAAATTTCTTATCATTTTCTTTGTCTTGAGGTTTGTCATGGGGTGGGTTGGAAGCAAACTAGGTTTGGGACATTTTGTAGGAGTATATTAGGAAATAGGTAGGGTAGATATGGGTTGGTTAGTAGGTTGGGTGTAGTGTTGGGGAAGTTTCTTAGGCCTACTTTTAGAAGTGATGGGGAAAGGTCCTACACTTTTTCTTTTACTTTATCTTAGAGGGGTGTTAGAGGGGAGATAGAAGTCAATGAGGAAGGTGAAATAGTAATAGGTGGATATATGGTGGGGAAGATAGGGGCATAGCTATTGGAGTAGGTGAAGTAATAGAAAGAGGTTGTGGGGTTGGGGCAACAATGTGTTTAGAGGCATAAGATAGGTAAAGGTCAAAGAGGGAATTGGTATGAGGTTGAGGTGGACCAGAAGGGGTTGACAACAAATAATCTAAGGAGAAGTGTCTTAAGGTAACAACTAGTTGGTATGGGCTATGAGAAATGGTGAAGACATTACCCTCATGGGGAATTTTAGAGTCAATAAAGGAGGGACCTAGATGATGTTGGAGTCAATCATATGCTATATAAGATGTCATAGGCTCATACCCCTCTCTAGTGTCATGTCTTGGGGTCTAAAATTGGTGGTAATTGGATGAGTTTATTAGAGATAATTTGTCAAAGAATACTGTGGAGGGGATCAACAAGATTTGGTAGACACGTGTATGGAAAATGTGGTAGCATAGACAAGGCAGTGAGTTGTTTGGAAAGATGCCTCAAAGAAATGTGGTCTCATGGTGATGTCCTTGTCTATGCATATGCTTGTCATGGCATTCCATGAGAGCACATTTCTTTGAGGTATTTTTTCAAATAACTATATATTGTAATTAAAATTTTGTCATCTATCAACATCTAGTTATTAGTTATGGAATGTCTAGTAATGCTTTGAGTTTGAAAGATGTGCAATGAAATGTAACCAACGTTATGAATATAAAATAAAAAAATCTAGTAAGTACAATTCATTAATTAAACTATTTATTTTATTACCTCTGTGAAGCTTTGAAGTCCACCACCACTGGCAGGTGTTGCCATGAAATATCCAATATTAACCTATTCAACATCCAAAATCAGATATTAGAATACCATTCATATAATGATGCTATTCACATGTAATGTTTATAATTGTTTACTAGTTACATACCCTGACAATAGATGTTGTAGTGTAATATGCAAGTGGAGAACCGCTGAAAACTGCATCAATGCTATGACCCTAAAATTTTATTAATATCATCAAACTAAATTAGTTAATCTTGCATTTCAAAAATGAAATTTAATGAATTAAATTCAATGAACTTGCAAACATTTACCTAAGTACCAAGGCTGAAAGTCTCACTCAGGAGGGTATTTGTCATCACCATATGCTCAGCTACAAATGTAGCCTGTGCACCTATGTCTCGACTATCCATAGGGTCATAACCATAGGCTGACCTGCAAGCCTAACAAGTATGGGGTGGAACCCTACTCCTCAAACTCTCCACCAGCCCATGCTGTGTTGTAGGACTGGCCTGCTCTATGATGCTCTGGGTCAAGGCACTAATGGAATGAAGTGTCTCAACCTCAGCACTCTCCTTCACAATGGAAGGGATATACACATGCTCATGGGTTGGTCTAGCGATTGCTTGTCTCATTGGCTGTTGTGGGTCAACATGTGCCCCTGGTCTATCATGTGCTAACCCCCAACCTCTACCCTGAAAGTCCCACATATCAAAATAGTTTGGTACTTTATTTTTTACAAACTCACAATAGAGTTTCCTCAAAAAGTATTTTGGGACCTCATTATTATTGCATGGAGGATGGTCAAAAACCATCCACCATCTCTGCCCAAAATTGTCCCTTATCACTTGGTTGTTGCACCAATGGATAGTGAACCTCTTGCATGTAAGGGGTAGTGGTTGATTTGTTCATGGATCTATAAAAATGGAACACAAGTCCAATTTTGTAATTTGTTCACTTTTTACTTGCTCATACAACAACTTGTCTGCATAGTACTCTCTAAATTCTCTCCTCTTTTCTACCCAACTAGATATTTGCTCGCTAATTGAATCTACATTTGATAACATAGATTCAAGAGATTGAGCAAGCGTGGATCTATGCGAGGTTAAAGTTGCAGGATCTTTCAACCTTGCAATTATGTCCTCAATTTATTTTTTATTGTTTTCAATTTGCCCCATTAGATTTTCTTGTGTTCTAGGGGCATGTCGAGGAATGAATGGAGGTTTTTGTTGTTGGGGTTGTTCTTCAACAGGAATTTCATGTTCAGGTGATTCATTATTTTGTGGATTTTCAGGAGGAGGAGGAGGAGGAGGTGCATTATCAATTCTTGTCAATTAAGGAAATTTACATCAAAAATCAACTTAAACCTACCTATTTAGAAACAAATTCACACAAAAAAACAAATACAACTGACTCCTTTGGTCTCTCTGACGTCATGGCAGCATTTTGACGATGAATTGACAAGAATTTGGTGTCAAAATTGGTCTCCAATAACGCGAGCACACTCCTTAGGGTTTGCAGACCGTGGGTGCAAGAAAATGAAATGAAGTAATGAGCCTCAATGCAGGTTTTTTTTAATACTAAAACAAAATGCGCTCACGTTATGTCTTACACTTTTAAAAAAAAATTAGCCACTTTTTGGCCCCCCAACTTTTTGCACCCACCCTTGAATGCCTTCCTTAGATACAAAGTGGCCAAGCACTACTCCTTCTTGCATCATCATGAAGCATTATTCATGACTAAGGGATAGGTTATGATCTTAACATCTATAGAGTACTTTTTCAAGATTTTTGAAGGCCTCATTATAATAATCTCCATAAGTGGTAAAATCGTCCATACATACTTCCATAAAGTCATGGGCAAGGTCAGCAAAGATGCTTAAAATGACCCCCTAGAATGTGGTCGGTGCATTGTAGAGTCCAAGTGGAAGGACTAAATAGGTATATGTCCCCCATGGGCATGTGAATGTGGTCTTATCCTGGTCCTTAGGGGCTATTTTGATTTGATTATAACCATTGAATCCATCAAGAAAAGAAAAAATACTTTTTTCCAACCAAGGAGTCTAATACTTAATCAATGAAAGGAAGAGGGAAGTGATCTTTCCTAGTGGCAGTATTCAATTCTTTGTAGTCTACACAAACTCACCACTTACCTCCTTTTGTTGGTACAATAACAAGTGGGGATACTCATTGGCTATTTGATATTGGGTATATGAATCTTGCATCCAATAGTTTTTGCAATTCATTCTTTACTATATCTCTCACAACAGGGTTCATTCTCCTCTAAGGCTATCTAACTAGCCTACATCCCTCATTGATGTATATCCTATGCATGCAAAGGTTAGGGTCAATGCCCTTTATATCATGATAGTCCCATGCAAATGTTGTCTTGTGAGTTTGTAGCATTTTTATCAGTTCAATCTTTTGGACAATGTCAATTCACTATTGATGTTAAGTGTCCTACCTAGTGTAATGTCAATCGATGTTGCAAATGCCATGACAGAGGCAATATCCAATCCTGATAAATTGTGGCTCCAACTATGGGGTAGAAAATGATGAAACATGTTGTTGGTGGAAGCATAGGCTGGTGTGTTGATTGTAGGTAGAATATTATGTAGTGGGTAGGTCAGACATACTAGACTTAGGTCTTGCTACAGATCCCTTCCATAATTGTTTTGTATGACATTGGAAAGCACTTCATCTTCATCCTAGATATCCAATAATGGGCTTCATTCAATTTTCATTAATGTCTGAAGATAATATTGGTTAGTATCCTCTAGGTCTGCCCAAATAGTTTACTCCATATTATCAAAAGGCTGTGCAGGTGGATAAAGGACCAATTTATTTGTTATATTCCCATTGGAAATTATCATATTCCTAGACCTACATCCTATGAAGGCATCTATTGTTTCCAACCAAGGTCTTCCTAGGATAAGTAGATATCCTCCTAGGTTGACCTTGGGCTACAAGACCATAAAGTTTGCAAGGTATTCCCATGAATCTAATGTAATTACAAGATCTTCAATGACCCCCTCCGGTTTGACAATGGACCTATCTACCAACTATAATACTATTGGAGTAGGTCTTTGGTTATCCAACTAAAGGTTATTCATTATTTCCTTTGTCATCACATTGATGGTTACACCCAAGTTGATCAAGGTGTTTTAGATAAGGGTACCATTGATGTTTATATCAACCACAGGGTTTCCAAGATCTACGTATTTTGGGACAGCCAAGTTACCTAACATGATATCAACAAGTTGACCTATAACATGTACTATCTGATGATCTTTTCTTTTCCTTCATGGTTTTTTAATGCATAATTCCCTTATAGCCTTGGTATATATGGGTACATCCTTGATAGCTTAGATGAGGGAAATTTAATGCATACAATTTTCAACTGCCCCATAAAATCAAAGTTAGATTCAGATGGAGGTGGTGCTTGCATGTTTAATCTCTTTAGAAATGGAGGGCTCCTGATAATGGGTTCTTCATGTGGAGAGGTTTTCTCAGAAGGGCTCTACTGGTTATTCAGATGGTTGTTAGTGATGAAGGTTTGCTCCTCATCAAGAAGTTCTGTGATAAGTGGAGATGAAGGTCCAACAAGCATTTTTCCTGATCATAGGTGCACATCACTAACCTCAACCATATAGGTTGGATATTGGATGGCTTCATTAGTATAAGCTTGTTGAACATGTTTGTTGTTAGGGTTCAGTGCATGTTGGGCCAACAATTGAGTGGCTCTAGGTGGAACATGAGTAGGTGAAGTTGCATTTGGCATAAGGGCATGTTGTTGAGGCAGGGCTTGTTGTGGCTACGGGTAGTTCATATTGGGATAAAATTACCAAGGTTGGTTTCCATGCCACTGTTGTGGCTAGGGGTTTTAACTGGCCTACCATTATGGATTATAATTTGAGGGTTGGAATGGTTTTTGTGGCTATACTCCCTATTGTTGGTTCCAGCTAGGTGACATAGCTAACCATTGTTGATGTGGCATGTTATACCAAGGTGCAATATTCTAGTTTGAAGCAGATGATGGAAATGACATATTGTTGGTCGAGGGGTCCTGAGGCATGCCTTATCTTTGCTTCCAAGGCATGTGTTGTGCAATGTAAAACACTTGACCTTCTTCATCTTCTATAGCTTGAAAATCTACTTTCTCACTCCTTCCTTTAGAAATAATGGAAATACCCTTGCATCTGCAATTAGCCTTCTTTTGTTGGCAATGTGGACAATACTCAACCAAAGATGCCTCTATTTCTTATTTCTTCTTCTTTATATGTAAGGTGTCAAGTTGTGTTGCCAAATGGCTGATGATATATTCTTTCATGTTTGATAGTAGGTTGCTGAGCTCTACCCTAGATACTCCAGTAGATGATTTAGTGGAAAATAGGGTTCTCAAACCTCTATTTATCTTCAAAGTTGACCATGAATAGTTTTTGTAGATTTAATGAATTTCATCAAACTTGAGTTGAGAGATGTCCCCTGTTCCAATAAAATTTAGTGCATCCATGCATTCCTCATTCACACCTCTTAGGAAGATCAACTTGAGTGACTCTAGAGAGAGCATGTTCTGTCTTGACTTCTTGAGGCAAAACTAAAATCTTTCAACATAATCTTCCAAAGGTTTGTCTTCCTTTTATGACATCCTAAGGATGTCATATCCTTTCATATCTCTACCATGATAATAGTCCTTGTACTTTTGCAAGAAATTCTCCTTCATGGTAACCTAGTTTGTTATTGGATTCTCACCTAATCCCATAAACCATCACAATGCAATATCCTTAAGGGTGGCTAGAAAGAGCTTGAGTATGTATGCATCTATAGTATAGTCATAGCTTCTACAAAGTACATCAAACTTAAAGAGAAAGGTATCTGGGTCTTTAGTGATTAGCCCATGAAAGTTTGGTAGGGCTAAAGGAGGAATTTTCTTCAAGGTATCAGCTCTTGTCTGGTCTGTGATAGGAAAGATAAAGGTAACTAGCTCAGCTGGGTTTTGTACTGCTTCTTCTGCCATTATGTCTTGATGCCAATTGGCAATATCTTCAAAATCTTTGGTGTCCTCTGATCCAAGGGATAATTAAAAGTATTCTTCTTCTATTGATCTGGTTGGATGAAATCTCTCTCTCTAGTCTCTTGGCCGCCACATACAATGATGTATAAGCCAATAGCTCTATTCTTGAACCATGTTAGTGGATAGTTTGGAGATATATTAACTATCTAAGCAATTCTAAATGATGAAAAAAATTATATCCTATGAAAGGAAGTATAAACATGAATAAAAAAGAACTCAAAAACTCTAAACCTTAGCACCATCCTCAGTGATGGTGCCAAAAATGTCAAACTCCATTATTAACCAATACATTGATGTAGAAAGGGCACGCACATAACTCAATGGACCAACGGATCCTATATCAAGCAACCTACTGGCTATAATGTGTTACATGTAAATTGTCAAACCAGGGAATCGTATTCTTCTTGGATGATGCCCATACTATGTGTATAGTTAAGGATTCCTGAGTTGTAATCTAGAGGTTGTACATAGGGGTAAACTAATTAAGAATTAAACAAACTCTAATTGCAATGATTGACAAGTACTATAAGTAAGTAATGTTGGTAAGAAATAACCAATGCTATTGTGTTGGCTATAATCAAATGGTCTTATGTAATTCCAAATAAGAGAACAACTAATGGTTAATCGGTGATCACCTTGACTCAACAATGCATATTATCAAGATCTAACTAATTCATATGACATAAACTCATTACAACATGTATTAATCACATGCTCATAAATATATAACATGAACTAAACACATGAACATAAGGGGAGACACAGTTAGCTCAAGTGGCCCTTTCTTGAGTGACTATGATCCTACAAAATCTAACTAGATCTCTACTATATCTATGAAATCATTGACTAAACTCAAAACATGTGTTCCTTTATTGAATGCTAAAGAGAAAATACAATAATAATTTTGATAACACAATCTCTATCTAACCTTCTTGTCCCATATACAAAATCTAACAATCCCCCTTAGACAAGATTGGACCTCTCCCTTTGAACAAAACTATTGAACAATAAATACATAACTATCGATTATCCAACAACGTAGGAAGAGGACTTTATTACAAAGAAAACTAGGAATAGGAAACTAAACTATCATGAAGGTAATAAAGATGGCACAGTCCTACTGTACCTCTCTCTAGTATTTATGAAAAATAGTCAAGACTAGAAATAGAACATGGAGCACAATCTAAGATTCCTTCATTATTCATGATTGCATCAACTGTCAAAGAGTGGAGAGTTATGGATAACTCATTCCTATCAATTCAGGGTCTTCTTCATTTTGCTACATGTGCCTATACTATCTACTATGGACATTAACACCTCCTTTATTACGGGTTACCAAGTGGTCTTCATGAAATGTAGCCACACACTTGCTGCATGGGGGGTTAGTCCATCACATGATATCTATACATCACAATTACTAAAATTAACATAAAGCACTATCATATTTCATGAGCAATCATCAATTCACACACAATTAATTAACAACATATGTATTATATACCAATCTTCATGCTTTCAGTGTCTTAAGGATGATTATAGACATAGTCAATATATATAAAAGTCTGGGAATGTCTTAGGAAGCATGTACTTAAAGCAAGAGAAATAAGACAAAACATGGTCTCATTAAGTTTTGTAGGCAATCCTAGTGGCTTGAGTCAATCAATGACTCTCACATTTGGTAGGTAAGGTTCCATGTAAGATTTTAGAGTTTTATCATAAGTTTTACACAAGTTATTTTAATTTCATTTTTTTTCATTAATTATCTCTATAGGCGGCAAATTTTAGATTTTTTTTAAATTACATTTTTAGAAAGCTTATGAAAAAATAGGCAGGGTTAGTTCTTTGGGATTTATTATTAGAGATAAAATGTAGTTTGTAATTTAGTGGTGTTAGGCCAACATATTTTATTATTCTACTCTATAGGCCACGATTTTTGCAATTTTTGGATTTTTTAAATATTTTTGGTAAGATATTGAAAAACTAGAGTTTAAAATGCATACACATAAAAATCCATGTCATCTTTAGGATTGAAAGACTTTTCTAAAAAAATTGTATCCAATGACCTTTATTCTTCACCACCTCTAATAAGAATAATTTGATAGGTTTAAACAAGAACTATATGAATTGAAGTCCCAATAAAACCACCTAGGCTGGTACAACCCTAATAGATAAAATCAAGGGATAAAACAACCTTTTCAAGATCCAAAATTGAACTTACCTAAAATAAATATCCCTAAGTTTGATGGTACTGATGTAACTTCATGGATAAGTCTCATGGAAGAATACTTTAAGATTCATAATATAATAGACAATGTGCAATGTTTGACATAGCCTCATGATATTTAGAATATGAACCTTATCAATGGTACCAATGGATGATGAGTAAAAAGAAAGGGCAAATAATTAATTGGAAAAATTTTACAAATGACTTAGTAGCCCATTATGAGCAACCAGGGAATGAAAGCTATTTTACCCAACTAACAAATTTAAATCAAATAGTGTCTATAGCTGAACATAATGTTGAGCATATGAGATTAGCAAGTCAAACTCAAGATGTGACACCTTATCAAAGGCTACAACTCTACATCAATGGACTTAATGACCAAATTAAACATGATGTTTGTTTGTTGGAACATTGTACAGTTAGGAGAGCTATACAACAAGCATTGTATATTGAGAAACATAAATCCACCACCAAAAGTACCACACAAGGTCAAACCACAGGATTCCAGAACATAAAATTATGACTAATCCTATTGATAGAAATGAGGACAATTTACTTAAACTAATAAAAATTACTAAGCACTCTCCTCAACAAGAGGAAAATAAAAGAGAAAACGATTTGTGCTCAAATTGTGATAGAAAATGGTTTGGGGGTCATAACTATGCCAATAGTGGTAAAATAATAACAATTTATCAAGAATCAGGTTGAAGAAGATAGATAAGTAACTACAAAAGAACCAAAGGTGGAACTTGAGCAACACAAATCCATTACTAGAAGTTACACTTAAGGTCAAACAATTGGATTAAAAGAAAAAAATAATTCTATTAAAGAAATGGGATAACTTATTTAACCCAAGACAAATTAGTAATCTCTTTACCTCCCAATAAAAGTGCCTATTCATCCCCAATGATTATGGTTAACAAGAAGGATGATTCATGGAGAATATTCCCACATTATAGGGACCTCAACAAGCTCAGTTTTAATGACCAATTTCATATTCCTAGTATTGATGAATTGGTAGATGAATTTAATAATCTAGTTTTCTTTACTAGTGTTATGTATGAAAAGTGGGAAGATAGTGGATAGTGTTAAGATCTTTCAAATCAAATCCTCCTTTCACAATAACACTCAAGGACAAAAACTAATCCAAGTCATTACAGATGAAAGAGGAATCAACTATAGGTTGGTGTACTTAGGAATGATATGGAAAGATTGATTAGATTGAGATATTTGTCAAACCCTAAATCGAATAAGCCTCAAACCCTAATTATAATGCAATTGGGTATACAAATAGATGCTACAAAGACCAGACAAGAAGACACTTAAGAAGGATCATAAATATACTAGAAGTTGGATTTCTAGAATTGAAGACTTTATAGACTACGAGGTAGGCACCCAAGTCTGATAGGGTAGTTTTTTAGTAGATCTGGAGCAATGAGTAGTGTCAGACTATAACCTATTCTTGAGTTTAGGCAAAAACCTATTGGGAGGACTACAGGTTGGATACCCTAGTCTAGTAGAGTAAAATATCAACAAGATTCTTCCAAATCCTGAATCCTTATCCTTTGAATTGCTTCTCTGCACGTTTATTTCTCCAAATCTCACACCTATAACCTACAATCACAAAGAGAGGGGTTTGGGGGTTGTGGTGTTTAGGAGCTTGCCTTGGTCAAGCCCCAGAATGACATTCAAGTCTTCCAACATCGTTGTTAGATAGAGTGCATGCCCAAGGATGATAGAGGCCAAATCCAATGATGAAATAGAATGATTGAAACACAAGTAGATGTCAGCTTAGAGGTGAAGACCTCATGGAGATGAAGATCCTTAAAATCATGAGGAGATGGATTGATGAAGCCAAATCTGCAACAAACAAACACAATAATAACATAATTCTACTCTACAACACAATGAAAGGCTTGAAATCCCTTAGCTTAATATCACAAGTTTGTATTATCCATCTAGGTATAAAATGAAGACATGAACTCACTTATATATGCATTCCCACTAACTTTCGTAATTCAAATTGAAAAGGCCGATATAGGGAAACCTTTTTAAAGGTCTTAAGCAAACACATTTAAATGTGGATCTTGACAAATAAGGCTAGAATCAGGCATGGGCACCCAAGTCCCAAGGCCATTTTAGGTCTTGATTAAGCATTTAAAATTGGCCCTTGAGTCCCATTTGACATGGGTTTTGGGGTAAATTGCTTTGGGATAAGTATTAAGCTTGTAAAGTGTAAGCACAGGGACCGAGGAGCTAAACTAGGAGGTAAAAAGGCATAGGGATACTTTTTACTCCATAATATTTAGCCCCCACTTTAATGTATGTATGCTCTTATGAATCCATACATGCATTAAAGTACGGTTGAAGCACATCAAACAAATCAAACATTCCAAGCACATAGAGTTAAGGCATACCCAAAGGTTGGAGGACTATTTCTAGCCCCCAATCTCAAGTAAGCACTAGAAAACACATGGAAGACACACAAGACACAAGGCAGATAGTAAGAAGCGCGCAAGACATGGAGAATATAGTGGAAGCATGGAATACACGAAGAAAAAATTGGAGCAGTCATGCAATACATGAAGACTACATTGATTTAACAACTAAAACAAAATCCTAAGCTAGGGGGATGGAGGGAGCTCATCGCTATGCACCTTTAGACCACCAAAAATAGGCAAAACAAAACCCAAAATGTGGAGGGATCTCATTGCTATGTGCCTTTAGACCACACCAGGGGGAAGACACACCAAACAAAGACCCAAGTGTGGAGGGAGCTCATTGCTACATGCCTTTAGACCACACTTAGGGGAAGACACAACAAACACATAAGGAAGACACACATAATACATGAGCGTTGCATAGTATACGTCTTAGTTCTTATTGCTAAGTCCTGCCATTTAAACATGCCAAACAGACATGACGGTTGAGCTACACTACCACAACTATTAAAGACACACTTAAGGGTGGATGACTCAAGATCTAACCCCACCTCTGTAGAGGAATTTGTATAAAAGGATATGTACTAGCTCAAGAGATACACCATCCTACCTTTTGCAGAAGGGATTTGTATAAAAGGATACACACTAGCTTAAGTGATACATAATCCCTCCTCATGATGAGGGCTTCTTTCTTACATTTTAAAAGGATGTGCACTAGCTCAGGAGATACACCATCCCACCTCACGATGAGGGCTTTCAAACATGCTTTGTCAGTGTAAACGATAATTAGATAGATACCATTATATATGCCCCCACCTTAAGGTGGTTGATACCACTTTCCAGTATAAAGCACATTAAGGTAGAGTAAAAACACACAAGGGAACAAGAGCTCTCACAAAGCCCATGCCCACAAAGGTGACATGTGCCACGATCATTGAATATTCCCACAAACACATTGATATGAATTGCTAGGATAATCAACAAGAGATAAGGTTAAAACATCTTACTTTAAGATAATAACCAAATCAAATCATAGAAGGTATGCATAAATCATATATTAGATCACATCAAAGAAACCAAGGCTACATTTGTAGGTTTGGAACCGAGTATATTCTTTGGGCTTATACTGCAGGTATCTCATAACCAAGTGTAACAACAAGGTGAGATTAAAAAAACCATCTAAAGTGCGCAAGAGAAAATTGAGAGTATTGCAAAGGTTTGTTATGAAAGATATGACAACATGATAGATCACATAGAGTGATTCTACTAGTCAAGAATTGGATATAAATATCAATCCCATCTTCATATATGGACTAGGTCTATTTTTGCTTACTCGTTGAAGGGACACATGGTCCTTATTAGTATTTGTTTGTTTTTGTCATCTACTGACTAGGTAGAATCATTAAAGAATGTAAACAATTAAAATGAGAGAGAAGAACCAAGTGCCTTAGGAACACCACATAGGAGGATGCCCCCAAGACATCTCCCGCAATGTTATGCCCCCAAGGCACGACACACAACAACAAAATAGAGGGGAGGAAAGATAGAAGAATATAGAAACAAATAGAATAATGGTCACAATAGAGGCAGTCTCTTGGTATCCTTGACCTTACAAGAGTATGAAGGGTAATCCTAGAAGACCTAAACAACATCTAGCGCATCATGGAGGAACACAATATAATAGAATATCAACACAAATTTTCTCTACAACATAATGAAAACCTTGAAATGCCTTCTAGCTCAATATCACAAATTCACATTATCCATCTAGGTGTAAAATGAAAACATAAACTCACTTATATATGCATTCTCGCTAACTTTCATAATTCAAATTGAAAAGGCCTACAGAGGGAAACCTTTTTAAATATCCTATGCTGACACATTTAAATTTGGATCCTGATAAATAAGGCCAAACTTGGGCATGAGCACCCAAGTCCCAAGGCCATTTTAGGTCTTGATTAGGCATTTAGAACTAGCCCCTGAGTCCCATTTGACATGGGTTTTAGGGGAAATTTCTCTAGGATAAGTATTAAGCTTGTAAAGTGTAAACACGGGGACCTAGGAGCTAAACTAGGAGGTAAAAAGGCATAGGGATACTTTTTACTCCATAACAACTAGGTTAGAATTGCATTTAGATTATCATCAAATTAACTAAAGGAAGATGATATAAATAAGACTATAGTTAGAACACATGAGGGTCATTATGAGTTATTATTTATGTCATTTGGTGTCATTAATATTTAATCAACTTTTCAAAGCCTCATAAATTCAATGTTCCATCCATTTTTTCAAAAAATGGTGTTTGTATTCTTTGAAGACATCTTCATCTATAGTAAAACATGGAATGATGAACAATTCATAGAAAAGATTCTAGAGTTATAAAGCATTGAGGGAAACACTTTTTTGAAGGGGATGGGAATGTGAGGATCCTAGTATGCTATATTCCTAATTAGAATAAAGATAAGCACTTGTGGCATGCTTAACCTTAATAGATGTATTTATTAATCTTAGTTATTCCTTAAGATAACTTAGTTAGGATGAAGGGGTGTGTCCCTACATAGTTATGCATATAAATAATGAGAGAGAGACTCTCCCAAACCATCATATAATCTAATATTGAATTCAAATATTATTTTTTGATTATTGGAGGTCATCCCCTTGAAGTGGTATGCTATTTTCCCAATTTTTACATTTCTTTCCAAGAAATATCATAACAAACTTGAATAAAAATTGACCTTTAGTGCAAGGGTTTAAAATATTTTTAAAGCGTAAGGTGAAAATATTTATCCATAGTTTGTGTTAATTTAATCACTTTATTTCAAAAAATTTACATCACAAATAAGGCCTTCCAAAATTTGAATTATTATTGAAGCATGAGTGGATTCCATTTTGTGAAGCTGCATCAATGTATTATTGGGTTGTCAAATATTAAAAGGCCATTCTATCTCCCAACCACATTATAAATGTTTGAGAAGAGGACTTATGCCAACTAGTATTGTGGATCCACCTTAAGAACATACTTTAGTAGCTATAATTCAAACTGTAAAGCTTAACTTAAATTGAAATCTTGTTCAGAGTGGACCTTTAGATGTATACAAGTTAAATGATAAGGTCACAATACCATAATTTATTGATGCAATTATCCAATTCACCAAATATAAAATCATTTGTTATATGGATGTTTATATTATCTCTTAGGTATTTATATAACAGAAATGATAAAAAAATAAGTATTCTCATAGATCACTTTCACCAAAGTTCTTGATGCTAATTTTCATCTAGCACATGATGATCTATGTTAAAACATTTCAAAAATCAAGCATTGTCAAAATTAAGTCTCATTTATTAAAATCAAACCATTATACAACCATCAAGCTAGAAAATAACAATAAAGTTTAAGATTGACAAATTCTAATCACATTTACATACAAGGACAAATTACTTCACCCAAGGAAGAAACTAATTTTGCTAGATGTGTATCTTGTTATATTTGGCTTTAGTAGTAAGTGGGAAATTTAATAACTTGAGTAAAATTTAATTGAACTTTTTTTTATTTGGTTAGTTTTATACCAAGGTTTTTTTATGCAACTATTCTTTTCAATTAGTAAAAATCTAAGTGTGTGTGTGAACAATAACAATATTTCTAGAAAATATAAAGGGTCACATGATATATTTTTATGTGCAATAATGTTCACTTCTAAATTTGAATTAAAAATAGAAACAAATTCAAAATAGACAATTGAATTTAGTTTTCAATATCTATTTTATTTCATAGTAGAGATGTAGGTACTATAACATGATATTTAAATTAATGCTTTCTATCAATAAGAACAAAATAAAAATAATACGAAAATACATATACTGTGAGGCCGATTATTTTTCCTTCCTTATTTTGATCATTATGCATTTCAGTTGCTAACATTATTAGACTTTTAGAGACTATGGTTTCATTATGCAGATTTGATTATATCTCCTGATTTTGTATGACATTGATTTGACATATGGTGATTCGATTTGATCATATTTTGATGCTATGTTGAGACTAGACATGCGAGATATATTAGATGATGTTTTGTGATGTGACTTCTAGTTGTTTATGTGATGATGATTATGTGACATTTGATAGAAAAATGCAGTTTAATTCAGAATTATGTTATAGATGATTATTGTTGTATTCAATGGCATGAATTTAATTCTAGTTGCTTCGACTATGATTATTCATGATATGATTGACACTTGATTGAGATGTGCATGATTACATTCCCAGGCCACGGGAAATTAGAGGTAGAATTCACACATATGTTATTCCCTGTGAAACTGAACTGTTCCCAAGAGGGATGAGGATCATGTTTAAATTGAGTATTGATTTAAGTGCTTGTTTATTTTTATCATTTTGGCCTAGTACCCCTTGGTTTAATTTAATTATATCATGTGTTGTATAATTTTAATTGATTTATACCACTTGGTATTGTTTTTATTTTTGAGGCTATTTAAAGTGGATTTATGTCTCCCTAGGTGAACCTTAGTGTCCCAAAATTTACCCTAGGTGGTTACCCATGGGTCTAGGGTCAATTTTGACTAACTAAACCTTGGGATAACTCACTTTTGGTCACTCTAAACTGAGTTTTAGTTAAAGTGACGAAATTTGAATTAGATAAGGGTGGGAGATGAGTCATGCTTTGGGAAAGACTCATCTCCCTTCCCAAAGTTTGGGAATCCCTTCCCTAGGAAGACTTGGGAGGTCTCCAAGACTCCCAAGTGTGTGGGATCTTCCTCCAAGACTCTCACACATGTGTGAGAGCATCTTGGAGGGAGATAACTCTCTTAAAGAATAAGAGGATGCCATATGGCATTCCTTATCCTCATGGAGGCTTGAAGGGGAATGCCACCTCACCACTTGTCCTCTCACACATGTGTGAGAGCACAAGTGGATAAGGTGAGGATTGAGATGGAATTGGAGGATGACACTTGTCACCTTCACACTTCATCTCCCTTGCAAGTGGCATAGGAGGGGGAAGGAGAAGGTGACAAGTGTCACCTTCTCATTCCTCAAGGCCAAATTAGAAGGCCTATATTACCTCCTCTTGTTGAGGAGTGTGGGGTTCTGGCATTTTGGAGATTTCTTTCTATTTTGAGCAAATTTTGGGGGAGTTAGAGAGATTTTTGAAGATTGGAAGGTTTGGAGAAGCTTGGAGCTCATCACCAAATGTGCTTCCATTATAGGGCTTTTGAAGGTAAGCTCCATGACTATGTTCTTTACCCTTGCATATTTTATTGTGATGTGTTTGTAGCTTTGTTGTTTGTTGTTTCATTTTTGTGTGGGATCAGAGTTTGGTGAGAGAACCTCCATTTGGAGGTAAGGCTCAACTTGTTTGGGGTAGGGGAAAGTGAACCTTCTTGAGGTCACCCCCATATTTTGTGCTATATATGGCCTTGAGGGATTTTTACTTGGTGTTGAGATTATTTGGATGGCAAGAGTGCCATGGAAGTTTATTTTGACGTATTTGAGGAGTTGTGGTTTTGGAGGGTTTGGCTTGAGGCCATGAGACTTGGTATTTGGTATTTTTGGTGTGGCCTTTGAGTAGAGGGGTCCATTCCCTACCCCCATCAAACTCATTTTCATGAGTTGTGTTATGTGTTTATCCTTGGGGTTAATTTTTGTGTTGTTGTTGCTTTGATGCTCGTTGTGGTGTGTTTGCAACCATGTGAATCCCTACCTCCCTAGTTCGGGGGTGACCCACTTGCGGGTCTACGGTAGGGAGGAGGGAATTTTGAAGTGGCTGGGTTTCCCTTTTTGTTGTGTTTTAATGCAGGTGCTTATTGAAGAAATGGAGCTTGAGAGAAGTCCATTTTTGTGTTGCTTTGGTCATATGTTGGCCTTTGTGGCCCTATCATAAATTTTGTCAAGTTACTCTACCCATGATGTTGGCTGAAAAAAGTGTTGTAATGTAAACATTCTTAATGTTTTATTTAAAAAAAAGTTGTTTATTCTCTATACTGTGGAGTTTGTGTGTTTAGAGAAGTACAAGAGATGATTTAATTGTTGTCATTTGTTATATATATATGTATGTATGTATGTATGTATGTATGTATGTATGTATATATATATATATATATATATATATATATATATATATATATATATATATATGTTGTTGTCTTTGCTTTAGTGCAAACCAGAAAATATGAAGGAAAATACAAAGTGTTCTTTTATGTTATCTTGTATTGAAACTTCTATGTCATTAGTTGCTATTATGAGAAAATGGGTTGTTAGAAATTTTAATGAAATTGTAATTTTCTTATCTTATAGGTTGTATAATATATATATAT
Source organism: Cunninghamia lanceolata (assembly GCA_027924645.1). Classification (NCBI taxonomy): domain Eukaryota; kingdom Viridiplantae; phylum Streptophyta; class Pinopsida; order Cupressales; family Cupressaceae; genus Cunninghamia; species Cunninghamia lanceolata. The sequence continues at coordinate 2,651,764 of BSBN01000070.1, forward strand.
TTATGTGTAGTTGAACCATTCAAAAAAAATATTTCTGAATAGTATATTTTCATGGAAAAATGTTCCTGTATTATTTTATGTTCTAGACAGAAAGTTAGTATTCTATGTTAAATCAAAATTAGTGTTAATGAAAAGTTAGTTTAAGTGTATATAGAAATATACATATATATATATGGAATATATATGTATATATATACATTTTTATTTTCTTTTAATCTTAGTTTGCTGTTTGTTTTGTTTTTATTACTGTGTATACACAGAGATTAGATGGAAACACTAAGCTTATATATTTTCTGTATATATTAAATATATATACACATGCATATATATGTGCATATATATAATTATATATACAAATAAAAAAAAATGCATCCACTGTGAAGTAAAACAAAAAAAATAGACTACATGTATAATCTGTGTATATATACACATACATGTATATATATATATATACATGTATGTATATATATACACATACATGTATATATATATACATACATGTATATATATATACATGTATGTATATATATGTGACAAACTAGAATATAGAACAAAATAATAGAGCGAGGTTAAAATACATATGGCGGACTGTAGTAAGCACCGCAGTTTGTTTTTTGTTGTTTAAAAAAAAAAATAGAGAAGTGGGGCTGTGGTGGGCATTGGTGCCCACCACAGACCCCATATCTACCGCCGCTGTTACAATGGGTGTGGGGAGGGGGTCGAAACCCCCACCCACACCCTTGGGTGTAGGTGGGGGTTTCGACCCCCTCCCCACCATTCCTTAACACTTTTAGTGCCCAAAACTTTACACAGTGCCATTGCCTCCCTTCAAACCGTGCTCCACTCCCACGGCGGCTGCCGTTCGGCCCCTCTTTCATTGCCACAAATCTCATCTATTTGACATCTTTCACCTACCACAGTAGAATGTGTATATATATATATATATTCTACATTAAATGAATATGTATTTATGTGTGTGTATACACAGAAATGTGTATATACTCATATAAATAGATATAAAAAAAGAGGAGAGATAACTCTGCTGTGTATACCTCTGTGAGAGGTAGTAGAAAGCTCCATTCATGGCTTCCCCTTCTTTTTCAAACCCTGACCTACACAAAACAAAAGGAGAGAACAAAAAAATGAAGAAGAGAACAATGAGGTTAAATTAGGGCTTATTCTTGCCATAAGGAAATATTAAACTATGTTTAGGGCAAACTCTTGTAGGAATTATTATTTTATGGAATTAGAGTGAGAAGAAGATGTGAGGAAATGGTTGTCTTTTATTTTAAATTCTCTATTTATGCCTTTGTCTTTTTATTTCTTGTGCTTCATTTATTTTGTTTAAAATTTTATGAAGGGTTTGTATTTTTGTTTAATGCCTTCTGAATTATATTTTAAGGAGGGAAGGATTGATTTTTTGTTTTATGGGAAGTGTGTTCCCTTGAATTTAACTTTATTTTGATTATTTATTTTATTCCCTAGTGTGTTATAATTATTTTATCCTTTAACAATTTGATTATTATTTTACGGGAAAGAGTAATTTAACCTCTCACCCTTCTTTATTATTTCGAGTTAGTTAATAAATATAATGCCGCTATTATATTTATTAACGGACTCAAATTTGGAATCTATTTTGGCATCACTTAGTTATTTTATTTCAAGTTTTAATATTTTTATTGCAAGTCGAGTTATTTTGGACTTGGTGAAGTATTTAAATTTTAATTTGTTCTTAAGTCAAAATTTTTTATTCTTAAATTTTGTTTAAATTCTTATTGGAATTTTATTTTAAAATTTTTAAGTTGATTATTGAAAACATGTTATGCTGTCGAATTTTTCCTAGATTTCTAGGGTTTTAATTTTACAATATTTTATTAACTTTTACTTTACCATTCCACTTTATCATGAGTCAATCATGCCATTATTTCTGAATAATTATTACAATTTCATTTTTGTTCTGAATTAGGGTTAGGTTTCAAATCTGGTGAGATCACCTTCTCACCTAGGAAACTTAGGGTTCATATTGAAATCATTCTAACCCTATAAGAGGCACGCTTCGTGTTGCATACCCCCTAGATAGCTATCATCACGTAGGGGACTGCGTAGGACAACACACTTCCCCAAATTATGTTGACATGTTTACACCTTATGTGTATTGCCACCGAGCACACAGACGCATGCGAGGGGGTTCCTAGGGATAGGTAGAAATTTTTTTCATATTTCATGTCATGACCACATGGAAAATGTGGACACGACACGTGTGTTGTGTGTCATGACTGCATGGGAAATGTGGGCATGACATCTACATGCACTACACAACCTTCATAGAGAATGGGATTAGGGGGAATCTTTCATGGAAAAGGGAAGGGGAAGGCGTATAAAAATACTTTATTAAAAGATATTTTCTCAAACAATTTGATCAAGAATGACAATAATGTCATCCATGACTTTAAAACATCTTGTTCTATATTTTTTGTTGAAGCATAATACTCCAATAACAATTGAAAACCCAAATCCAATCCTCAATCCAATTCCCACCCCCCACCATACATGCTCCTCCCACTCTTGACCACTTACATCTTCATCATAAGTATTGTTTGAAGAAGGAGAAGAGGAACAGTTTATGTTTATTTGAATTCCATAAAGATCTCCATTGCTTGAAAATGAGCTTTCATTAAATGTTAACAACTGACCTCCTTGTGGTATCCTACCTGAAAAATTATTAGACGATATGTTCAAGTAACTAAAAAATGTGAGAGATTGTAGTTCTACAGGAATAATTCCAATAAGATCATTCCTTGAAAGATCAAGTGACTCCAACCACACAAGATTTCAAAAAGAAGAAGGAATTTTTCCACTGAGATGATCCCTTGACAAATTGAGAACCATTAGACCAGTGATGAATGCAATTTCTAGAGGAATATTGCTTGTGAAGTTGTTATTTGAGAGATCAAGACATCGAACCAATGCCAAAGATCTCACATACTCTAGAACTTGCCCTTTGTTGATTGTTTCCATTTTATCTAAATAAATTGTGTTTGAGCTTGAATTTGAGTATTGAAGGACTTTTGAACTTTGTGTTTGATTCACCATTGCTCTCAAGTTTCTTAAGCTACTTGGAAAAGCTCCAGATAAATTGTTATTTGACAAAATCAAGACTTGAAGATTTTGTAATTTTGTTAATTGTAATAGTATTCCACCTTCAAAATTATTAGATCTCAATACCAAAATTTGAAGATCAAATAACTTCCCTATCCAATTTGGTATGGTTCCTTGCATGTTATTGTTGGCAAGAGACACTATATGGATTCATGGTTGTTGTCATTGATGGCAACAAAGGTCATCCCACATATCTGCAAGTCATGGTGTGTCTCTACCGAAAGTCAGAATGAAGATTATTGTGGTCCGGTGAACAAGAATAGAGCATGTGGCAAGGTCTGACAGACTGGTCCGGATCTCTCAGAGGAAGTAACTTGGTGCAGTGCAGATTTGGGGAAGTCAAGAGGACTACCTTGAGTGGTATATTCCAAGGATTTAGCCTCCGGTGATAGATGAGGAAAAAGATATGAATAGTTGAGTACCGGATTCCTGAGTGACAGTGAGAACAGAGGAAGAACCGACTAACAGAACATCAGACTACCTTTCGGATGTGTTACTAAAGGTGTTAAAGGCTATGAAGGCATGAATCATACTTGGCCAACATGATTAATGATTTCTACAAGTATATGCTTGATCCGCATTACTTGATGTGGTAGGATTCAACCAACAGATCAGAATTAGTGAAAAGATTGACTATTCCAGGTGCCGACTAGAAAAGTGATGAAATTACTTGTGCGGATATATATGCACGATGGATTTAGTTGTGAGAGTTGTTGTGGTGTGATGATATATGCGAATAAGTGTAGAGCAGAGCAGAAGTAGTTAGAAAGATCCGGTATGTGAAAGGAAAGTAGAATAAAGAGAAGAGGAAAGATGAAGTGCAGTAGATCAGTGTACTGAGCCTAACCGGAACTGAACTCCAGCATATTTGGATGCTTCCAATTAGTTCAAGTATTGTATAACATTCTTTTGTAGACAGTGTGTCTCCTTGTAGGCAGTGTGCCTCTTTTGTGAGTAGTGTGCTCGGGTAGTGAGCCCTAATTGGCAAGTACCATTTTGTAATTCCTTGTTCTTCTAACAGAGAATAATCTTTGGGTTAATCACCCCATGGTTTTCTCCCTTAACATGGTTTCCACGTCAAAAATACTGTGTCATGTGTTTTTCATTTCATGGTAATGTTTGCTTGTTTGAACTAATGTTGCATTGATTAATAAGAAAGTTCAGGAGAAGAAATAATTAGGATAACTGATTCATCCCCCCCTCTCAGTTATCAACAATTGGTATCAAAGCTAAGTTCCTTTTAATAAGAGCCTAACAGCTTGAGGAAGATCTGGGAGCTAAAATGGATGCATATGGTTTAAGGGAGCAACTCAAGACTACCCTTGAGGATCTTGAACAGTCAAACTCTGAAGTCAATGAATTAAAGGAAAGACTCAAACAGGCTGATGAATTCATGAGAGAATTAAAAGACAAATTAAGTCTCTCTATGAAAAAGAGAAAGGAGCTACTCCAGCAATTGGCAATCCAAAGTGAAGAAAGTAATACAAATGAAGAGTTAACTGAGAAAACTAAGTTATGTGAAAAGTTATCAAAAGAAGTCATTATGGTAAGACATGAAATGGAATCAGGAGTTATAAAGTTTACTCAAGAGATTGAAGAGAAAAGAAAAATTGAAGACAATCTAAGACAATCTCTCAAAGAGAAATCAAAAGATTACCACCAGATGGATAGGATTATCAGACATCTTGAATCTGATCTTGAAGATGCTAAAGATAATGAAGAAAAACTTGAGGATCAAATTGTCTCTCTCAAAAGGGATCTTCAAACAGCAAATGAATATAAAGAAAAATTCAAGATAAGTTCTACTCAACTTGAAGTTCTTCTTGGAAGTCAAAAGAGGGCGGATGACAAGTATGGTTTGGGATATGAGAAAGGAGAAAGCTCTGGATCCGGTCAGAAAAATTTTGGATTAGAAAATCCAAGGAACAGGCCTAGAAGACCTCCGGTAAGACAGCCCAATGCTCAAAGATATCCATCTTTTAATGGATACTGCCACAGCTGCAATCACTTTGGTCACAAAGCTAATCAGTGCAGAAAGAGAATGAATCAGACTAATTCAACCTTCTCCGGACAATGCTTTAACTACAAAAGGTATGGACACAAGTCTCATGAATGCAGAAATATGCAAATGGATAATTCATTCAATGGTAGATGCTTTGCATGCAATAGAGTAGGTCATATGGCTAATCAATGCAGATCAAGAGGTTATCAGTCAAATATGCAAAGAAATGTTGTTTGCCAAATCTGTAATAGGTTTGGTCATAATGCAAAAGTCTGCAGAAGCAAGAATCAGGACAAAAGAGGTCCGGTATATAATCAGAATCAAGACAAGGGCAAATAAAAGATGAATGCGGATGAAGTTAGGAATGAAATGAACAAGATTTGGGTGAAGAAAAGTTTAGAGAATGTAGAGGTTGGATCCGCACCAGACTCTGGTGCTGATATTCCTTCCAGAAATTAAAAGATGAGCTCTGGCTCAGGGGGAGACACAAAGAAAACCCTGTTCCCCCAGCCAATCAAGTGGTGCCAGATTTGGCACAAGATGCAGAGTAAAGGGTTTGTAGATATGAGTCTTAAAATGATCCAGCTAAGATTTCAGAGGTCCGCATAAAGATGTGAAGAATTTGTGATCGATCAAGTAGAACTTGTTCTGGGAGATGCTCTGGAATGACAAAGGATTACAAAAAGGTCTGGAGAGATCCGGAAGTGAATTGTCTTATTCTGTAGATTGGACAGAGTGTTTGGGATGTCCTTGTGATGTGTCATCTTGATTTATTCATAATTGAAAGATCCGCATGATGTTCATAGATCAGGACTAATCCGGTTCTTCAAGTCATTCGAATAAGGGAAATCAGAATAATGTAGGTCGAGCATTTATTGCAAACAGATATTAGGGTTTGCGAAGCAATATAAGGGATTTCTCATAAATCACTTGTTCATTCTACACTCAAGAAGAAGCAAAAAGTGGAGCTCTGCAACAAAATTCATCAAGTTCACCGAAGATCACTTGCAGAAGTTATTACACACAGAAATCAATCCAACCACTCCATATAACCAAAGGCGCATAAGGTATTTTCCGTTTTCAATATCTCACTGCAAATCTTTGAAACATGGCTACTCCAAATATAGTTAAGATCTCTGATAGACCTCGCCCCACATTCAAGAAACATCCATACAAATCTTTGGAGGTAGATCCCCTAGGAGCCTTCTCTAGTGTTCCGCATGGTGTATTGCATACAGAGGACATTAGGGTTTACATACATGCAAATTTTGAAGACTTTGGAGATTCAAAATTGATGGATATCTATCACAAATAGTTGATAGATGATTCCTTTGAGATTAAACCTTAGTACAAAGCCATCTGGGATAAGCACTTTGCACAGTGCATTCATTTCCCCTGTTTTGAAGAAGATGAATGGGTCCGGTATGTACTAAGTAGAGTGCATGATAATTTCCTATGGTTGAACGAGCCTTTCAAGATCACCAAAGATGCAATTAGGGCTGTAATCAGTCTACACTCATCCGGTGGAATACCTATTCTCAAGTATGTCAAAAATCAGACAGTTAGTGATGCAACCGGATCAAAATTTGACAAGAGAGCTATGACAATTGAAGACATCACTGAACCGGATGTCAAATTTGCATCTATGATAATTGGTTACAAGATCTATCACTCCAGTAGGGAAAATTCAGTACCGGGAACTGCAATTTACATAGCTTATCAAATGCTAAAGGAGAATGCAAACTATGATTTGTGTGAGCTTCTTCTAAACCAACTTTTGGAAAATCTGCAGAAGATCAAGAAGGACAAGAAGAACACCTTCAAGTATGGTAGTTTGATCCTTTGTCTATTCTTTTATTACATGAATGAGCTTCCCGGATCCAGTGGATGGATATGGTAGAATGACAGACCAGTTGCCATCCAAATCAGAGATTATTTGCATGGACTTGGGGATGCTAAAGCAAGAAAAACAACCCTGTGGGGATATTTCAAGAACTTTCAGAGCATGATGCAAGAAAGAGAAAGAATTCCCCAGTCCCTTGTTGAGAAGTACAAAGACACAATATGCTTTATGGTAGAAACAGATCAGTGCCTAATGGAGGTGGTAGAACCAAGAACTATGTGGATCATGCCCATGGGGTATGAAGTGGATGAACAGATTATGGAACTACATGTTCAACACATGCTAAGTCAGCCTAAAGGTCCAAAGGCAGAAAGGTTCGGAACCTTTGAGGAGCTGAGTATAAAAATCCATGTTGAACTCAGAGAACCAGAGATTAAGAGGAAGGTTAGAAAAGAAGTAGAACATATAGCACAAGGCCTTGGGATCTCAATGGAGACACTTGATGCTCACAAGAAGAAGAAGGAAGGGGATGAGAAAGAGAAGAAGAGGGCAAAAAAGAAAAGTGAGGAAAGTGTTTCGGTAGAAACCTCCACCCAGACCAGATCATCAAAAAGATCTACACCTGCCACAGCCAAAAGCTCAAAACTGAAAGTCCAGGCATCCAGCAAAAGATCCAAGACAAAAGACACAAGGGCTTATGAAAGTCAAAGAGATGAAGAAGAAACTAAATCAGATGAGGGAGTAAAGGAAATAAAGAAGTAGAAGAAGAAAGGATCCGGTAAACCCTCCACAGGCCAAGACAAGGAAGAAATGGCAGAGAAATTTGTTAAAAAGCCCACCCTGTCTCTAGAGAGTGTAATCAAATCAGTCACTGTGGATGGAAACCTTCAACCAATGGCCGAATTCTATGATGACTACAATGAGGCTGACCAAAAGATCCTGCAGGAAGCTACAATCAGGTATCTAAACATTTACAATAAAGCCTTTACTGAAATTATCTCCCTAATTCCTAAGAGTCTAGAGAAGGAGTTAGAAATGAGAAAGACCAATGCCATGGCAAAAGACCTTGAGATCAGGGAACAGATAGCTATTCAGCTATATCCTTCAATTGATCACAAAATAATGAACATGGTATTCAAAGACTGCAAGGATGAATTCAGGAGAAAAGTAAGGATGAATCAGCTTATGCTTGGTGAGACTGACAAGGTAGCCAAGGACACTGAAGAGATCCTCTGGAATACATTCAAAAGGTTCAACATTCCAATTGTAGAGGACTTGGGTGCAAAAATAGCTGTGGACTTGGAATCCTCTGCTCCGAAAGAAGTGGCCCTTGAATAGACTAACATCTCTCCTCCGGTTTCCCCTATAGTCTCCGGATCCAAAGAAGAAGAGAAATTACAAGAGAAAGAAGCAGCGGTGAAGGAAAAAGAAGGTGACAGTGCAAAGATTGCAGAAGGACAGAAGACTTCACCAAAGAAAACCACAACTGCTAGTGGTGGGAATGTAGAGGGAGAGAAAATTCCAAAGGATAGCTCCAAGACTGCAGAAGAGAAGAAACATCTGTCTCTGGCAAGAGACACTGCACAAACTGTCTAGAAATTTCTGAGCAAAGAAACAATAGAGATTGATGAACTGGAGCTTCTACAAGGTCCATTCAACTTTGATTCCCTCTCTCCGGTACAGACAATGAAGATAGCTTCATTTGCAAATGCTAAGGCAAATGAAAAACTCCTAAAGTCTCATATGGAAGACTATGAGTTGATAGAAGTTGCTTCCAGAGTGCTTGAAAAGATTATGCCATCAGTCCAGAAAGATCCGACAGCCTCCTCTTCCGGTAATCTCAAAACCTTAGTCAGTAGTGTTGGTACACATTTTGATTCTCTAGAAAAAATAGCTGAAGAAAAGGTCCAGAAGGAGTTTTTGGATAAGAGATTCTCAGAGGTACTAGGATTAATCTCTCATGATAGGAGAAATATGAGTATTGGGATAAAGAGCCTAGAAAATGCTCTTAAGGATGGCGGTGACATTTACAAATTTTGTATCTCCTGGTCAAAAGCAATAGTAGAAATTGAGAAGAAAATAAAAGAGGAACAGGACAAACTACTAAGTTTGTCTCAAAGTTTTGATCCTCTCTCTTCCTCCATAGTAAGTCAAGAATGTCAAACTATTGCAATCACAAATCCAATAAAGAACCTTGAGAAGGAAAGGAAGAATATAATTAACTGGATGGGAGAACTTAGAAGGATTATTATCCCTAAGTTAGAAACCATGCATGAGGCCATAAGTGATGCTCAGACTACCACCCAAACCAATGATCTGACTGATCTCAAGAGGGCAAAAGCTTTTGCATTTTTGTTGAGTGGTCACATTTCAATTTTCAATAGAATGAAACAAAGTTGGGGTACAAAACTAGTCCAATTGAAGACATCCTTTGCAGACATTCTTCAGTTTATGTAAGTATGTAATATGCGACTAAGTATAGTAAAAATTTTGAAAATTTTGGTGTGCGGACCCTACCCTTTGCCATTGATGTCAAAGGGGGAGTGAGGAGCAGTGAAAAATGAGGAATCCAACTAAGGGGGAGCTCTGGAAAATGTATATAAAGATAGAGCATCAGCCAAGGGGGAGCATAGTGTAAACACTTAGTCATTTTTCACTAAGTGTTGCCATCAATGCCAAAGGGGGAGATTGTTGGCAAGAGACACTATATGGATTCATGGTTGTTGTCACTGATGGCAACAAAGGTCATCCCACATATCCGCAAGTCATGGTGTGTCTCTACTGGAAGTCAGAATGAAGATTATTGTGGTCCGGTGAACAAGAACAGAGCATGTGGCAAGGTCTGACAGACTAGTCCGGATCTCTCAGAGGAAGTAACTTGGTGCAGTGCAGATTTGGGGAAGTCAAGAGGACTACCTTGAGTGGTATATTCCAAGGATTTAGCCTCTGATGATAGATGAGGAAAAAGATATGAATAGTTGAGTACCAGATTCCTGAGTGACAGTGAGAACAGAGGAAGAACTGACTGACAGAACATTAGACTACCTTCCAGATGTGTTACTGATGGTGTTAAAGGCTATGAAGGCATGAATCATACTTGGCCAACATGATTAATGATTTCTACAAGTATATGCTTGATCCGCATTACTTGATGTGGTAGGATTCAACCGACAAATCAGAATTAGTGAAAAGATTGACTATTCTGGGTGCCGACTAGAAAAGTGATGAAATTACTTGTGCGGATATATATGCATGATGGATTTAGTTGTGAGAGTTGTTGTGGTGTGATGATATATGCGAATAAGTGTAGAGCAGAGCATAAGTAGTTAGAAAGATCTGGTATGTGAAAGGAAAGCAGAATAAAGAGAAGAGGAAAGATGAAGTGTAGTAGATCAGTGTACTGAGCCTAACCGGAACTGAACTCCAGCATATGTGGATGCTTCCAATCAGTTCAAGTATAGTATAACATTCTTTTGTAGATAGTGTGTCTCCTTGTAGGCAGTGTGCCTCTTTTGTGAGTAGTGTGCTCGGGCAGTGAGCCCTAATTGGCAAGTGCCATTTTGTAATTCCTTATTCTTCTAACAGAGAATAATCTTTGGGTTAATCACCCTGTGGTTTTCTCCCTTAACAGGGTTTCCACATCAAAAATACTATGTCATGTGTTTTTCATTTCATGGTAATGTTTGCTTGTTTGAATTAATGCTACATTAATTAATAAGAAAGTTCAGAAGAAGAAATAATTAGGATAACTGATTCACCCCCCCTCTCAGTTATCAACAGTTATTATATCCCAAATCTAGAATCTCCAAAGAAGTACAATTTTTAAGTGATGATGGAATTGGCCCTTGTAGTCTGTTACCTCCCAATTTTAGTGTTTGAAGACAAACAATGCTGCTAATCTCACCTTCCAAATTATTATTTTCTAGATTTAACACCTTTAATGTTGATGAGCAATTTCCAAAACTTTCAAAAATATTCCCTGTAAGCTTGTTATTTGACACATCTAGAACCTCCAAGTTATGCCCTTCACAAATAGAATGTGGAAAGGCACCACTAATATTATTATATGTAAATGACAAATAAATGAGTTGACTCTGGCCATATTTGTCAATGTTTGCTAGGATGCTGCCATCAAATTGATTCTCAGACATGTCCAAGAATTCCACATTAGGATGAGGTTCAAAAATATTCCCTCGTAAGTTATTTCTATTTAAGTCAACATATTGAGCACTGAACTTCATGAACTTAGATGAAAAAGGCCTTCCTCCAAATTGATTACATGAGAGATTGTGTCTCTTGAAGGGTATACAGTCCCACAACCAATTAGGAATATTTTTGCTAAGAGAATTGTTAGACAAGTCCAGGTATTTTATGGTATATTGAGTGGCTATGAAAGATAGGAAATCACCATCCATATTACAAGAACTCAAGTACAAATATTGAAGCTAAAATTTAGGGATCCAAGAGCCTTTGACTTTTACTTTCAAAAAATTGTTAGAAAGGGCCAAGTGAGTGAGCTTTGTCAAATTTTCTAATTGAGAGAACATGAACGTACCATTCAAAGAATTATTTCTAACATCAAACCTGGCCAAAGATGAGAAGTTACCAAAAGTAGATGGCAAGCTTCCATTTAATTGGTTTGACCCAAGGTAAAGATGTGAAAGCTTTGATAGTCCACGTAAGGAGCTCCATGGAATGTTGCATGTTAGTGAGTTGTCAGAAAGATCTAACTCTTCAAGTTGTAAAAGATTTCCAATAGAATTTGGAAGAGTGCCTCTTAGTGAGTTTCCATAAAGACTCAACACTTCAATTAATGAGAGATTTCCAATAGAATTTGAAAAACTACCTTCAATATTGATATCAAAGAAGTATAATCAAGTCAACGAAGACATATTTCCTATAGAATTTGGATTCAACCCTCCCAAATTTGAATATTCAATATCAAGGATACTGAGCTAGAAAGCATGTTACATAATGGAAGATAGGTTGACTTTGAGATCTGCGTTGTTAAACAAGACAAGGTCCCTCAAGCGTGGAGGGCTTAAAACAACAGAAGGGATGGAACCGTGGAAATCACATTCTCTGAGGTGAAGGGAAACCAAAGATGTAAGATTTGAAATCTTGATGGGAAAAGGCTACTGCTGAGTAACAGTAAAGTATACTTGATGACTTTGGGATGGTAGATGGGTCCACGGTGTAATATGGGATGCACTGAATCCCCTTTCTAATTGCCTAACAGTATACTTCATTCGAGGATACTTGTACTCAAGTGTGTACTCTGACTTGACTATATATTCGAGTGTATGCTCTATAACTTTTCAATTGAATTCAAGTGTATACTCTATGATTGCATTTGTATTTTGAGTGTATACTCTATGCTTTGTATTTGTATTTGAGTGTATACTCTATGCCTTGTAATTGTATTTGAGTGTATACTTTATGATTGTATTTATGCCTTGTATTTGTATAACTTGTGATTGTATACTCTATGATTGTATACTCTATGATTGTATTTGTATTTTAGTGTATACTCTATGCCTTGTAATTGTATTTGAGTGTATACTATATGATTGTATTTATGTGTTATATAACTTGTGATTGTATACTCTATGACTTGTATTCGAGTGTATACTCTATTACTTTGTAATTGTATACTCCATGACTTGTGATTGTATTTACATTTGACTGCATACTCTATGACTTGCATTTGAGTGTATTCTCTATGGCTTTGTGTATTCAATTGTATACTTTATGAATGCGTGTATTCGAGTGTGTACTCCATGACTTATGTATGTTCAAATGCACACTTCTTGACTTACTTGTACTCATATGTATACTTTTCATGTGTATACTTGCATGTTACACGTATGATTCATATGCATATACTTTGTATGCTTCATGTTTGTATCAAGTGTGTGCTATGTGTTTTATGTATTATGTATACTTGTGTATTACATATTATGTTCATGCTTCATATACTTTGTGTATTAATTGTGTAAGTCTCGTGTATGCTTCATGTATTACATGTATTTATGCTTTGTGTTTCATATATAATTGTGTGCATATACTTCAACATGGACCTTCTCTCCGACGGTACTTTATAGAGAGCCTTACTTGTCATGATATAGACAAACATAATTTTACTCTCTTATCAATCTTCTTAATACAATCATGTTTCACCTCTCAAAGATTGTTAAGAGTTTACAACCCTTTATGCCATAATTTTAAATGTAAGTGCTAGGTTCATCTTTGTCATATAACCTTGCACTCAATTATTATTTATTGGATTGATACAATGTGGTGACCTCAACATAATCACAATTACTTAAGAACATCCAACACTAACACCAAGAGAAATATCAATAACAATACTCTTACAAAAGACTTAGTTATTTAAAGAACATACTAGTATTCATACTTGAATAATATTTCTCTCTATGATCAATACATAAGTAGCTAGATTTCGTACCCAATTACTAAAGAACTTTGTCATCACAAATCTACCCATCATGTAAACATAACTATTCTATAAGATCTAACATTATGCTATATAACAGACTATGTTCAATTAGTTCATAGTGATATATTTATTAAGTATATAAGCTAAAATACCATAACCTTGACTATCCCTATGACCTTATAGCAATGGCACTTCAAATTAACTCTATCTAGTCCTCACTGTTACCCTAATTTGGCAGTAGACACCTTGTTTTGGGGACTGTAATTTCTAAATAAATCCTCATTGAAATCAGAATTGAGATTTTAACTAAACATGTTTTAATTCGATAATAACCTTTGTCAATCAGAGTTTAGTGAGTTGCCTTGAGGAAACTAAATTTGAAATGCATTATATCTTTCATCTAGTAAGATATGCATTGATAGTGAACTGGATTACTCTAAACCTTACTGACAATTATGGAGTACAAGAAATTCTTATGGCAGTCTTCATGAACTTGAACAAACTAGTCTTAAGTTTAATATTACCATAAGATTCCCCATGCACTATAAAATAGTAACCATCTTTGACAATAATCTTTCATATAGAATCATGCCTACATTTTCAATGTTTTATAAGTCAGTCCAAAGGATAAATTTGATGATAGTCCACAAATGGATAACCCAATGAACCCAAGTGCATAAGAGAATAAATACTATCTTACAATATTAAGGAATAGATGCTAAGATCATACTCGTAAGTTCCAAATAGGCTTATGCCAATTGTGATCCATATTCTTCATGTTGTCCATTCCTACAAAACCTTATGTTCTCATTCAAATTGAATACTAATTCATTCCGTCATAGCCAAATGCAAAGATCACATCATATGAGGTAAAGCTAAATAGCCCTCAAAATAATCACTGGTAAAATTGTGGGTCCATAACCCACAAATCCTAAGATCATTCTCCACATTATCTCAGTGATTAGTTTACACATCTACAACTTAATAATTATAGTTTTCTGGAGATCCAAACCCAAAATTGCTTGAGGACAAGCAATCTTGAGTGGGGAGGACTGTCATGTCCCTTTATCAAGTCAACTATTAAATATTATAATTTGAATATGATATAGTATATTTATTATAAATATTATTATAATTATATTATATGTATATATATATATATACTCATTACTTATATATAAGACAAAGCCCTTAAGAGAGCAATTGTCTTTATAAGACAAAATCTAAGAAAAGATTTTTAATAAGTCAGCAGTCCATATATTAAGATATGAAGGTGTGATCCCTTAAAGCATGTGATAATGATAACTACTAAAGCCCAAAAGTTGTCCACGTAGATCCAAAGAGGCAATCGATGATTGTCTTTACAAAGAAGCAATGCATATAAAAGGTCAATGATTCTACAATCAGAAAAGATAAATGAAATGAACTAATACAAGGATGCAATTAAGAAAGACCACAATCCATTACAAACAATGATTATATAAGATAAAACAAATAGCGATCCATAATTTGGAGGGTATCGCGAATTTTATAGATAGAAAAAGACAAGACCAAGGTTAATGTAAGAGAATGATTAATGATAAAAGATACTTAAGGAAATTGGCAATAAGAACTACCAATTAATAAGGAAAAGACTAATGTCAAGGATGGCACCCATTACCAATAAGCGATCATGACTTAAGGAAAATAATCAATTGTTAGCTATCGATTATAACAAGAGATGCAAGTGGATGGTAGCGACGTCTCTTGAAAGCATCTGATGGAAGGAATATAAGAGGTTGATCAAGCATATCAAGGGGAGAATCTTATAGGAATCAATTCATTATCTCTCATCTCACTCACCAAATATCATTCGCAGCATCTCATTTCTTATCATCAATCATCACCAATCAACATTCATTATAACTATCCAAGGAAATAGAACATCAGTCAGCATCGGCAAATAATCATAGCAGATTGTGATTCCATAAATATTCCATTGTTACAAGTATTTTGATCAACATAAGATTTATATCAGCAAGTACAATCTAAGAAGCAATCGACCATATAAGGTATGTTTCTTACCTCAAATCATAATGTTTTATAATCATCCCTCTAGCTGATCATAATGATATATGAATGCAAATAACTGTAATAGAATGCTTATAACATAGAATGAATGTTTATCATCAAAGTAGTATGAAATTGGTTTATAGTCATAATAGAATGATAATGTCTATAACATGTGATGTAGAGGCAAATTGGATGGGAAAGGAGAGACAAACTAGACAAGGTTCTACTTCACCTACAAGCCCAAAAATGAAGACCTTTATGCAAAAGTGGGAATAGTAGAAGGAAACTCTAGTATCATCATGGAAATGTTGGTTTGGGATGTTAGGGGACCCATTCCATCCATTGGCCAAGGTAGATTGGACTTTGGGTTGGTACTTCCTTCACAAACCACCCAAAATGGCTTGTAGCCCTTCAAAAAGACAACATACCTAATAACTTTTGACTTAGACCTCCAAATCTAGATCTTAGACAATTAATAGATACTCATTATGGTCCTCTATCACATATCCCAAACTTGGCATAGGTTGTTTTGGATGGAATATCTCAACCAATAACCCCTGTCAGTGACCTAATGCCTCAATTAGGCCAAATTTACAAAGAGACTACCAAAGAATGCAAGCCCAAAACTCAAACAAAGGTTTGGACACTTAGAATACATGCTAAAACAAATGAATTTGTGGGTTTTAGACTTCTACTAACTGTTGTTCCCAAAAACACACCTTTGGTTCCTTCAATATGCTCTTAAACTACACCTAACACATGGTTTTGTTAGGTTTCTCAATGCAAACTCTTTCTTTGCAAGTTCTCTACCAAAAAAACATCACAAAATACTAGCACAGTCCTACCACCATCCATTACATTGACTGCAAGTGGATCAAATCAGTGGAATGGCAAGGAGATGCATATTCCTCTACCAAAACCCTAGAGAAGGGTTTCACAACCAAGTTTAAAATGAAACCTTATAACTCCCTTTAATATTATTGTTAAGACGCCAAACTACATTCAAATGAAAGACAACTCAATGTAGCATCAAATCAAAATATGAGAAAATGATGACAAACTGGTACCTTTCTATAGTACGGCCTATAGCATATGCAAATTCAGAAAAAATAGTCCTTAAGGAGCAGTCTAAGGGGAAAGGCTATATCTTTTCATGTAATTGATGTCAAGACTCCCAACCAAGATTTTTTGAAAGCTATCCCATCATACTACATTCCCAAACAACCTTGCTTCCATGACACTTCCGTACAGGGGCAAGGTACGGCCAGAAACAGCGAAACAACTCAGGAAAAGTAGAAAACTTATTGTTTATTGTGATTTCTTCAACTACAATGTCTTCCCCATGATTTTTCCTCTTACAATGAATAGGTAGTGCTTTTAAGAAGCCTTCCAAATAGTTTAGATTGGTTGTTAAGGAAGTTAAGGTTGATGGGAGGTTTGAAACCACCTAATTGTCTCTGCAACTCTCTTTTTGGACTGCAGCGAATGGTTTAGGCATAACAATGCCTTCAAACAAATTTACAAAGTAATTAGGCCTTGAACAAGCCAATAGACCTCTTGACATCCTTCTAGACTTTTTGACATCATTTTAAACTTCTTGTGATGCCTTGACAAGGCTCACAAAACATGAAGACTTACATGACTGCCTTTTAGGACAGTAGTTTGTAGACATTGGGACATAGTCCTTTACAACATGGCATCATAGCCTTATTACATCATGAGAATGGTCTCTAGGACTTTATGAAACCAACAAAACAAAAATGAACTTCAAAACAAGAGAAATCAAGATTTTGGGCTTCTTGGATCCTTGGTGCTCCTGCACCATACTCCCCGAGTGGAAAGAGAACTCAAGTCTCTTAAGGAAGTAGATCAGCAATGGTGACACCATGTTTCAAGATGTCTTCTTCAGTCATCCAAGTGGCATCTTCATAGGCAAGCCACTCCATTTGACAAGAAACTTCTTATATACCTTCTTCCTGGTCTTCTTCAAGACCTTGGTGTCAAGAATACATTCCAACTTCAATGGTTGATTGGGTGGAAGACCTTTGACCCAATCTTCTGTTAGACTTAGGGCATACAACTGAGAGGGGGGGTGAATCAGTTGTGTGAAACTTTCCAATTTAAACACTTGAATCTTCTTTAGTTATTAGCATAATATTAATCATGAACCATAATGCATTCAAATCAAAAGTAGAAACATATCAACACATAAGACACCAAGATTTTGATGTGGAAAACCCAGTTAAGGGAAAAACCACGGGGTGATTAACCGAAGAATGTATTCTCTGTTAGAAGAATAGAAAGAACAAATGGCACATGTCAATTAGGGCTCACTACCTGAGCACACTACTCACAGGAGGCTCACTGCCTACAAGAGACACATTGTCTACAAAGGAATAAGTATCACCTTTATGAATTAGAGAATAGCATCTTTAGCATGCTTGAATCAGTTCCATTTAAGCCCAATACTTCTGCTCTGCCTTTCGCACTTCTCTTCGCTACCACACACTTATCACCACACAACACACTTCAAAATGACTTCAGAATCCCTTATTTCTACAAGGCATCAACTTAGGAACAATCATCTAAGTCAGCAAACACCTACAAGATCATTTGCAAGGCATGTAAAACATCCGATCGGTCAGTCTCAAGAAGAACACCATCATCTAGTCATTATTCTTCAAATGCACACTCTAACTTCAATGCGGATCACCAACATGAACTAGACACAATCCAAGGATCACAACAACCTTTCCCAAATCATCAAGAACATCCGCACTTCATCTGTTTGCTAGAATTCCTCTCCCCTTCATCTGGAACCTCAAGAACACAGTTTGTCATCACTGTCACAAAGGAATAGGTTCTTCCGGACCTTCAAACCATGAACCAATCTACTTGAAACATCACAAGGAAATCCTCAACACTTTCTCAAATCCACAGAATGGGATAATGCATTATCGGACCTCACCGGACCTATCTATGTCACTCTGTCATCTCTGGACACCTGCTGGAGCTGGTTCTACTTGAATGACCATAACATCTTTAGATCTTCATGTGGACCTCTGAAAACTTGACTGGAGCATCTCAAGACTTATATCTACAAACCCTTTAAACTGTATCCTCTGATCCTCAACCTATCTTGGACTTTTACCTTATTGTCATCACTTTTCTTCACTATTCCTGATTGAGACTAATTTTCTCAATATCCTCAACACACAGTTCATCCAATCCTTCTCATTAATGCAACATGAGTATGTTGACATCAATGACAACACTGGTTAAACCCATACTTGCAACAATCTCCCCCTTTGTCATTGATGGCAACATATGATGTGAAAAACCATCAAGACAAGAACTTCTCCTTACTGTCACAACTCCCCTTGTCAATAGCAACCATTCACATGTCTTCTCTTCCTTTACTACCCCCCCTTTGATCAGCAACCACTTGTTTTTCACATGTCTTCTCTCACCCTTTGACATCAATGGCAAAGGGCTCATACTTGCAATTTCACCACCTCAGACTCATACCTGCTGCTCCCCCTGAGTAGCAGCTCCTCAACATCAATCCGGATCACAAGATGTGACTGTGATACCCACCAGACTGATGCACATCGGTGCACCTTAGTTCATCACTAGAGGGGCAATAACCATTAACTTCTCCTTGAGATACTCAAAAGAGTCCTTAGGTAGAGGTTTAGTAAAGATATCTACAATCTGATCCTTAGATGACACAAACTCCAATTTGACTTCACTCAAACCTTCAACATACAGTTCATTACTAGTTTTTTTTCTTCCATTAAAAGAAATAGTTCCTCTTCCTCTGATTCTACCAGCAGAATTATCACCAAACTTCACCACTCCTCCTTCATACCTTTCCAAATCTATGAAGTTATTCTTGTCACCTGTCATGTGGTGAGAGCAACCACTGTCAATGACCCAATCATTCTTTTCTTCAACTTGGGCAGCCAGAGCTCTTTCTACAACTTTATGATTGATAGATACAGAGGATATTGATTCTTCTTCCTTGATGGAAATAAACACCCATTCACTTCCAAATTTGTTTCCTATCTCTGATTCATCATCTGTTACTCCTTCATTATCATCTTCTTTGTGAATATAGTAACAATTCTTTTGGAACCTTGATCTGTTAGGATTTGGCTTTGAAAATCTTTCCAGACATCTTGAGGCAAAATGACCAATCTTCTTGCAGTTAAAATAATTAAAAGGCAATTTTCCTTCATACTTACCAGATCCTCTTGGTAGTCTCTTTGCAATGAGGGCTTCAAGTTGAGTAGTTTCTACTTCTTCTTCTTCCAGGTCTTTTCTTGCTTTTTCATACCATGACAATTTCCTTGATGAGTTCTCTTCTGGATCAAATCCTTGTTTACCTTTCACATAGGCACTGGCTTTGAATACAAATTTAGTTTTGGGGGGATCATCTCCAAATTCGGTCATTTCAAAAGTAGCTAGTTTGCCAGCCAATTGGTCTCTTGTGACAGTTGTATGGGCTCTGAATTCATCAATGGAAGCAACCTTGATTTTGTAAGAGGCAGGAAGGGATCTAAGAATCTTACCAACAATCTCATTTTCATCCAAGACTCCACCAGAATTTCTAATTCCACAAACCAGCTCATTCACTCTTGGCATAAAAGCGGTAATATTTTCATCATCTCTCATCTTCAATTTTTCAAATTTCCCTTTTAGACTTTGTAACCTTGCACATTTAACATACTAATCTCATTCATGCATAATTTCTAGTTTAATCTAGATCTCATAGGCAGTTGGTAGGTCAATAACATTTGACAGCTCTGAGTCAGTTAATGCGCTTAGAAGAGCCTCTTTAGTCTGTAGATTGTTTTCAGCATCTGTGATTTCATTTAGGGTTGTCGGACCACCCTGTGGAGGTACATACGCTTTTGTGACCATGGACCAGTATGCCATTCCCATACACTGCAAGTGACATTTCATGCGACCTTTCCAAAGAGAAAAGTTGGTTCCATCAAACTTCAGACTATCCTTCTTGTATGATGACATCTTGGATCTCCTCAAGCAGTTAAGCTCCTTTTAGAGGAACTTAGCCCTGATACCAATTGTTAGACTTAGGGCATACAACTGAGAGGGGGGGTGAATCAGTTGTGTGAAACTTTCCAATTTAAACACTTGAATCTTCTTTAGTGATTAGCATAATATTAATCATGAACCATAATGCATTCAAATCAAAAGTAGAAACATATCAACACATAAGACACCAAGATTTTGACATGGAAAACCTGGTTAAGGGAAAAACCATGGGGTGATTAACCCAAGAATGTATTCTCTGTTAGAAGAATAGAAAGAACAAATGGCATATGCCAATTAGGGCTCATTGCTTGAGCACACTGCTCACAGGAGGCTCACTGCCTACAAGAGACACACTGTCTATAAAGGAATAAGTATCACCTTTATGAACTAGAGAATAGCATCTTCAGCATGCTTGAATCAGTTCCATTTAAGCCCAATACTTTTGCTCTACCTTTCGCACTTCTCTTCACTACCACACACTTATCACCACACAACACACTTCAAAATGACTTCACAATCCCTTATTTATACAAGGCATCAACTTATGAACAATCATCTAAGTCAACAAACACCTACAAGATCATTCGTAAGGCATGTAAAACATCCGGTCAGCCAGTCTCAAGAAGAACACCATCATCCAATGGTTATTCTTCAAATGCGCACTCTAACTTCAATGGGGATCACCAACATGAACTAGACATGATCCAAGGATCACAACAACATTTCCCAAATCATCAAGAACATTCGCACTTCATCTGTTTGCTAGAATTCTTCTCCCCTTCATCTAGAACCTCAAGAACATAGTCTGTCATCACTGTCACAAAGGAATAGGTTCTTCTGGACCTTTAAACCATGAACCAATCTACTTGACACATCACAAGGACATCCTCAACACTTTCTCAAATCTGCAGAATGGGATAATGCATTACCAGACCTCATTGGACCTATCTATGTCACTCTGTCACCTCTGGACACCTGTCAGAGCCAGTTCTACTTGAATGACCATAACTTCTTCAGATCTTCATGTGGACCTCTAAAAACTTGACTGGAGCATCTCAAGACTTATATCTACAAACCCTTTAAACTGCATCCTCTAATCCTCAACCTATCTTGGACTTTTACCTTGTTGTCATCACTGTTCTTCACTGTTCCTGATTGAGACTAATTTTCTCAATATCCTCAGCACACAGTTCATCCAATCCTTCTCATTAATGCAACATGAGTATGTTGACATCAATGACAACATTAGTTAAACCCATACTTGTAACATCTTCATCTCCTGCTTCTGTCATATCTGCTTCTAAATCTGCATTAGAATCACCTTTGAAAGGGAACAAATCTGAAATATTGAAGATAGGAGATATGGACAAGCCTTGAGGAAGTTCAATCTCATAGGCCCAAACTTGTGCACAATCTAACATGGTCCTATCTTCTTCATGAGGAGTTTGGTTGGTTGCCCCTTAGGAAGTCTTTCCTTCTTCAAATGTGCCATGACCAAATCCCCAACCTTGTATTATACATCTCTCCTTCTTTCATTGGCTCTTTCCTTGTACTTGTCATTGTTCTTTTGAAGAGTTTCTTGACATTATCATGAATGTCCTTCATGGCCAATGCAAAGTCTTCACCTTGAGTACTTTTCCTTTCCAATCCATGGAGATCTCTCAATTCAAGGGCACCTCTTGGATAAAGGCCATAAACAATCTCAAATGGACTCCTTCCTGTGCTTCTATTGGTGGAATCATTATAGGAAAACTCTTCTTGAGGGATGATGATATCCCATGCCTCTCCATGCTGCTTGGTAAGACACCTGAGAAGGTTTCCCAAGGACCTATTCACCACCTCAGTTTAGCCATCAGCCTGAGGGTGATAGGCTGAAGTAAAGGACAATTGAGTGCCCAACTTCTTCCACAAAGTGCGCCAAAAATGGCCTACAAACTTTGGATCCCTATCAGTCACAATGCTAAGAGGCAAACCATGGATTCTAACAATTTCTTTGAAGAACAAACCAGCAATCTGAGAAGCATCATTAGTGCATTTACATGGCAAGAAATGATCCATCTTACTGAATCTATCCACCACAACAAATATACTATCAAAGCCTCTTTGAGTCCTAGGAAGACCCAACACAAAATCCATGCTAATACTTTCCCATGGCCTATTAGGAATAGGAAGTGGCTGATATAGACCAGCATTAGATGAAGTACCCTTTGCCCTTTGACAAATACTACAACATTCAACAAATTTTCTGATATCTGATTGCATTTTAGGCCAAAAATAAAACCTCTTCACCTGATCCAATGTTTTATCCAATCCAAAATGACCTCCAAGTCCACCACAATGTTTTTCCTTTATGATGTTCTCCCTCATGGAACATTTAGGAACACATAGTTGGCTGCCTTTGAACAACAACCCCTGCTACAACAAAAACTTAAAAAAATTAGAATGATATGAGTCTAAAAATTGTGAACAAACTTCATATACCTCCTTTAAATCTTCATCATCCTGATACATATGCTTGAGAGCATCAACCCCTACACTTTGCAACTAAATTTATTGGACCATACACACTCTTCTACTCAATGCATCTGCCACTTTGTTAGCCTGCCCCTTCTTGTGTTTGATTGAAAAAGTATAGGCTTGGAGTTGCTCAACCCACTTCATATGCCTATGATTGAGTTTCTCCTGAGAATTTAGAAAACTAAGTGCATGGTTGTTAGTATAAACAATAAATTATTTTGGCAAAAGATAGTGCCTCCATTGTTTCAAAGCTTGCACCATTGCATACAATTCCAAATCATAAGTAGAGTACTTCCTCTTAGCATCATTCAATTTTTCACTAAAGAAAGCAATAGGTCTGCCCTCTTGACTTAGGACAGCCCCTATAGCAAGATTACTAGCATCAAATTCCACCACAAACAACTTATTAAAGTCAGGCAAAACATGTATGGGCTGTTGTGCTACCTTTTATTTCAGAATTTCAAAAGAATCATTGGCTTCCTTTGTCCACAAAAACTTACATTTCTACCCCCCTTTGATGGTATCCAAAATTGGTGCACAAATATGACTAAAACCCCTTATTAATTTCCTATAAAATGTTGCCAAACCATGGAAACTTTTCACATCACCTACTATTTTTGGAGTTGGCCATGACAAAAGGGCTTCTACCTTTGTTGGATCCATCTTCAAACTACCTTGTAAAATCACAAAACCAAGATAGGTGAGTTCTTTCTTCATGAAGACACTCTTTTCCATGTTGATCATCAATTGTTCATCATGCAACTTCTTCAAAACCTGATCCAAATGTTGCAAATGCTCCTCCTTAGTCCTGCTGAAAATAAGAATGTCATCCAAATATACCACAACAAATTTGCCAATCAAATCCTTCAACACTTCATTTACGAGATGCATAAAAGTACTTGGAGCATTAGATAGACCAAATGGCATCACCAACCACTCATAAAGACCCTCATTTGTTTTGAATGTTGTCTTCCATTCATCCCCTTGTTTGATTCTAATTTGATGATACCAACTCTTAATGTCTATCTTGGAAACGTATCTAGCCCCTCCCAAACATTCCATTAGGTCCTCAATCCTTGGCATAGGGAATCTATATCTTATGGTAATCTTGTTAATGGATCTAGAATCCATGCACAACCTCCATTTACCATCCTTTTTAGGGGCTAGGACTGTTAGGACAACACATGGGCTAAGGCTCTTTCTTACCAATCCCTTATCCAACAATTCTTGTACTTGCTTGGCAATCTCTTCATTTTGTGAAGGTGTCATCTTGTAGGCTGCTTTGTTTGGCAAATTAGATCCCAGTATGAAGTCAATTTGATGGCTTATGTCCCTAATAGATGGCAACTCATTAGGCATTTCTTCTACCATAATCCCCTTATACTTCTCTAGCAATTGTTGCAACTCATTAGGAACTTCTTCCTTACTAAGATCATGCAAACTAGGACTATTTTTAGGCTTCAAAATCAGAACATACCCTTGGGTTCCTTCCTCCTTAAGGGCATCTAGAAACTCTTTACCATTCACAATCATGACACTTGACCCAACATTCTTTTCTACATGCTCATCCAGAAATGGATCCATTCTATACTTTCTACCATTCTTAGTTATGATGAAAGAATTAGTTTTACCATCATGTTGTGATTGAACATCATATTACCATGGATGTCCTAATAGAAAATGACAAGCATCCATAGGAATTACATCACACAAAATTTTGTCCTTATATTCTCCTATCTCAAATTCAACCCATGATTGTTCATCTACCAAAACTTGTTGCCCTTTATTCAACCATGATACTTTATAAGGACTAACATGAGGAAGCCTTTTTAATTTCAATTTGTCTACCATTTCAATGGAAACCAAATTTTCAGTTGAGCCTAAATCAACAATTACCTTGCAAATCTTACCATAGGCCTTGCATGTTGTCCTGAACAATGTCTTCCTTTGAGGGGTTCTTGAGTTTGAGGCACCTTCAACATGGTTCTTCTCATCATCAAACTTTCTCCTTCATGGACCAAGGCTACACTTCCAATTGGAGAGTTGACACTTTCGCAATCTTCCTCTTGGATCAATTGGTTCCTTCTCTCTCCTCCATGAGAGCTTGAGGCTTTCTTTTCAGGACACTTGAAGGCTGGATGTCCCACTTGGTTGCAATTGTAGCATCTTCCTATGAAGACATTAGGACGTCTTCCTGGTCCACCAAATCTACCTCTCCCATTAGGCCTTCTTCCTCTAAATCCTCCTCTAGAACTAGATTCTCCACTTTTCTCTTGGGAACTAGATTCCCCTTGGCTTCTTTGGGACTGATTTCTGACCCCAAAACTGCCCCTACCTCTGAGATTTTTGCCACCTCTTCCTCTACTTTGTTGCTCACCTTTCCTCTTCAACTTCTCTTTAGCCCTTAGTGCCACTTGAAAGCACTTCTCCATGGTTTTAGGGGTCAATAAATTGATTTCATCTTGAATATTGAACCTCAAACCATTTAGATACCTTGCCACCTTGGCTTTTTCATCCTCCATGTACCCACAACGAAGAGTGTATTTGTGAAACTCCTCGGTGTAAGTAGCCACATCCAAATCTCTTTTCTTGAGATTTTGCATCCTCTTGTAGATCTGCACCTAGTATGATCTCTTCATGGAGTAGAATGTTGGAGAGGATCAAGTCCCAATTCTTTACCCTCTCTCCTTGGGTGTAATTCCACCATGTAAGGGCAGCACCTTTGAGTTTAGTTTTTGCAAACTTAACCCTCTTGCTTTCAGGAACTTCTTTGTATTCAAAGTAGTTGTTTAGAGCCTCAATCCACTCCATGACTTCATCAGCATTCATCTTCCGACTAAACATGGGAATCTCCATCTGAGCCTCCGAAGAATCCTTGCCATTTGCCTTGATGGCTTCAAGGAAATGCCTTTGATCAACTGGTACTTCTACCTCTTCTTGTTCTTGTTCTTCTTCCTCTTTCTCTTCCTCTTCATTTGAACCTTCATCTATCCTCTTTCCTATCCTCAATTCCTTCAACTCTGCTTGGAGTGCTTCCTTGACTCCACTTTTGATCTTCTCTTCCATCTCCTTGAACTTCTTGACCACTTCGGTGGTCATCCCCTTTGGAGGCATATTGCTAGCCTCTCCTTCACTCTCCTCTATTGACATATACCAGGCCAACAATAGAACCTTTTATGGATCTGATACCACTATGATGTAGAGGCAAATTGGATGGGAAAGGATAGACAAACTAGACAAGGTTCTATTTCACCTACAAGCCCAAAAAAAAAAGACCTTTATGCAAAAGTGGGAACAATAGAATCAAACTCTAGTATCATCATGGAAATTTTGGTTTGGGATGTTAGGGGACCCATTCCATCCATTGGCCAAGGTAGATTGGACTTTGGGTTGGTACTTCCTTCACAAACCACCCAAAATGGCTTATAGCCCTTCAAAAAGACAACAAACCTAATAACTTTTGACTTAGACCTCCAAACCTAGATCTTAGACAATTAGTAGATACCCATTATGGTCCTCTATCATGTATCTCAAACTTGGTATAGGTTGTTTTGGATGGAATATCTCAACCAATAACCCCTGTTAGTGACCTAATGCCTTAATTAGGCCAAATTTACAAAGAGACTACCAAAGAATGCAAGCCCAGAACTCAAACAAAGGTTTGGACACTTAGAATACATGCTAAAACAAAGTAATTTGTGGTTTTTAGACTTCTACTAACTGTTGTTCCCAAAAACACACCTTTGGTTCCTTTAATGTACTCTTAAACTACACCTAACACATGGTTTTGTTAGGTTTCTCAATGCAAACTCTTTCTCTGCAAGTTCTCTACCAAAAACCCATCACAAAATACTATCACAATCCTACCACCATCCATTCCACTAACCACAAGTGGATCAAATTAGTGGAATGGCAAGGAGATGCATATTCCTCTACCAAAACCCTAGAGAAGGGTTTCACAACCAAGTTTGAAATGAAACCTTATAAGTCCCTTCAATATTATTGTTAAGATGCCAAACTACATTCAAATGAAAGACAAATCAATGTAGCATCAAATCAAAATATGAGAAAATGATGACAAACTGGTACCTTTCTACAATACGGCCTCTAGCATATGCAAATTCAGAAAAAATAATCCTTAAGGAGCAGTTTGGGGAGAAAGGCTATATCTTTTCTTGTAATTGATGTCAAGACTCCAAACCAAGCTTGTTTGAAATCTATCCCATCATGCTACATTCCCAAACAACCTTTCTTCTATGACACTTCTGTACAGGGGCAAGGTACGGCCAAAAACAGTGAAACAACTTAGGAAAAGCAGAAAACTTATTGTGTATTGTGATTTCTTCAACTACAATGTCTTCCCCATGATTTTTCCTCTTACAATGAATAGGAAGTGCTTTTAAGAAGCCTTCCAAATAGTTTAGATTGGTTGTCAAGGTAGTTAAGGTTGATGGGAGGTTTGAAACCACCGAACTATCTCTGCAGCTGTCTCTTTTTGGACTGCAGTGAATGGTTTAGGCATAACAATGCCTTCAAACAAATTTACAAAGTAATTAGGCCTTGAACAAGGAAATAGACCTCTTGACATCCTTCTAGACTTCTTGACATCATTTTAAACTTCTTTCCATGCCCTGACAAGGCTCACAAAACATGAAGACTTACATGATTGCCTTTTAGGACAGTAGTTTGTAGACATTGGGATATAGTCCTTTACAACATGGCATCATAGCCTTATTACATCATGAGAATGGTCTCTAGGACCTTATAAAACCAACAAAACAAAAATGAACTTCAAAACAAGAGAAATCAAGATTTTGGTCTTCTTAGATCCTTGGTGCTCCTGCACCAGCATGATAGAATGAGAAGATTTTTATTGAATAGAATGAGAATATTTATATTGAGTAGAATAAGAATATAGAATAGAATGAGAATATTCATATAATATAGAATGAGAATACTTACAACATAATGGAATGAGAATGCAATAAGAATAAGAATGTTTAATTGAGGAGGGACAAGGTTAAAAGTTCCATGAAAGAATAATGTATGATGCCAAGTAGTATGTATGGCAATCCATCAATGAGATAGTACAAGTTGAGTTGCCGCGGAGGAACAATATGATCAATGGTACTATCTCGTGATCCATGGGGATCAAGAGATAGTAAGGATAAGTTCTTATAAGACATGATATATAACTTTAAAACATGGAATACCCGGGATGAGAATAAGAGCCTCACCATTAATCTATCTACACACCCTACGAGTATGGGAGTGGAGTTAGGGAAGGGAGGTTAGGATCTAGCACCTAGGTGACTCTCAAGTGGGTGAAGAATTACCAGGTGTAGTAATGAATCCCCTTGAGCCAATAAGGCGAAGAATTATCAGGTGTAATAATGAAGCCCCTTGAGCCAAGAAGGCGAAGAATTACCAGGTGTAGTAATGAAGCCCCTTGGGCCTATGGTAGTGAGTCTTGTTACACCAGTGCCCTAACATATCCAATTCATATGGGGTGAGTGGCATAGATTAGATTAATGATTAGGCTCATGGATAACTCTCCCGAGGTATATCATGGAAACCTCTATATGATAGAAATAAGAAAAATGTGAAATGCATATATGAAATGAATTTTGATATTGATTATGAATATGTGGTTACTAACCCTAATTACAATATTATGATGTTGTAAGGAATTTTTGGATACTAAAGTTCTCTTTAAGAAGTTAAAATTGTGTGCAAGGTTAACAAATTTTTGATCTTCTTATGAGGGGACATTACAAAATGTTATGTCAGAAAATATCCCCTTGGGGGCTTTTCCCTCTTAAGGTTTAGCTCCCAGGTCCTTAAAAATGTATTTAGAGCATCTTGTGTGTTAATTTTGAATCCCAGTGAGAAAACCCTAAAGTCTTGTGGCAAATAGGACCTAGGGGGTGCTATTTTGATGACTCCTGCCTAAAATAGGGGGGAGGATTGATGGAGATTGATTCTCATTGATGTCAATAGAGATGTATGCAGATCAAGTACAAGATGCTATGTGTGTTGTGTTTCTGATCAAGTACATGTTTGGTAAGCTATGTTTGAGTTTGATCATCTTGTCATCTTGATGTTTTCATGTAGTGGTAGAAGTTCATGATCATGTGTTCCATATGGCTTCATATATCTTCATGGTGTTTTGGAGGATAAGGTATTCTCAGTTGATGTTGTTTCTTCTTAGTGGTTAGTGGTTGCTTGAGACCTATTTGGTACATTTGTACATCATCAAGAGTTTGTTGGAGTTTGTTTCAGTTCATCAATCAAGATAAGTATGATGCAATGCATATGTCTTGTGATCAATCTTGGAATGCAGTGGTTTTCATCTTCTTTCATAAAGTTGACAATAGTTTGAAGCTCGTGTTCAAAGAGGCTATTTATTTCATACTTATGGTAGATGGTCTAAGAAATGCAAGATGTAAGTGATGATACAAGGTTGGACACAAGAAGGTTTGAGGTTTTTTGAGTTGATGATAAGACTTGTTATAGTTTCATTAATTCATGGTCAGGGGTCAGTTTGGTATAATAAGATCATCATTTTTTTTAAAAGGCTCAAGGTTTATTAAAGGTCTAAAATCTCAAAGTCTAAAACCCTTTACTTTTTGTTTTAATTTTAAAGTGACCTGCACTCATAGGTAATGTCACTTAAAGTGATCTGCAGAAGGAGTTTTATAAGCATTTGCACCAAAAAGGAAAATCAAAGATTGCATTTAAAGATAAGATTTTATAAGACTATTTTTAGTCTTTTTAAAAGGAGATTCTTATGGCCCACATTTAAACTACAAATTCTCCTCTTAGTGCATAAAGATTAACGTGCATTCATTTGCCTTTTTCAATTTGACTAAGGATGAATTTTTATAGGCTATTTTTAGCCTTCCAAAAAAAGGAGATTTTTAATGTTTTTAAATGCTCAAATTTGTATAAAGTTTTTAAAGGCAGATTTTTAGAAGATTTTTTTGATTCCTTCATAATAATAAGGAAATAAATTATTTCCTTTTCTATTTTAAAGATTTTATGCAATATTATTTGCATAATTTTTTAATGAGAAAATTTCTTTTGTGGAGAAGAAGTGGGAAGATAAAAAGGCAAATTCTGGTGAGATTTAGAAGCCTAATGTTTAGGAGATTTTTTTTGTGAAATTCTCAAGACAAAGAAAGAGTTTTTTATTATTTATTTTTGGGAAAAGATTTTGTGAAGAGATTTAATTATTATTATTAAATAAAGGAGCTTTTATAATTTGGGAAAGTTTCTTTATAACAACTTGTTTTTTTGGAGAGATGGAAGATGAAAATGGGGAGATTGAATATTTATTTTGAAGTAAAATTTTGAAGAGTTATTTTTGAAGATGAAAGTGAATGTGTAAAGAAAGAAGAATATGAAGGGTTATTGCTTCATTGTGAATAAGATTTTTATTTGCAGGTTCTTCACGGATGGATATTATAATGCAAAAAATATATATTTTTTAATGGGAAATTGTGATGAATTTTTGAGAGTAGAATATGAAGAGATTTATATGCACAATGAAGATTTATTTGCAGCAGTGAGATGATATTAATATTGCAGATTTTATTGAGAACAAAAATTGGAATTGTTTTTTTTTTCTAAGATGATTTTTGTAGATTGGAAAATGTTGTTTAAGATATTCAATAAGGAGATGGAAATTTTTGTGAAGGGAAAATGTAAATTCGGAGACGAGAAGAATGTGTATGGATTTTGTTTGAAAATGTTTTATGCAGGGAAGATAAATTGGATTGAAAATTTGGGAAAAGGAATATGTATGGTTATACAGAGAAAAAATTATCTTTTCTTGCAAGTGAATTGATTTGATAATAATAAAAAAAGAATGTACAGAGAAGAAGAATATGAAGATGAATGTGAAAGGTGAAAGGACATTCAATTTGCATATAATGTTTTTTCACATGCATTGATGCAGAGAGTTTGTGTGATGACCAAAATGCAAAAATGATGACATCCTTGTGCAACAAATTTATGAAGACAATATTGGTAATGAGATTGATATGAAAAAGAGAAGACAGGTTATGTAATGGTGCAAATCAGATTGAGTGGCAATCATTTCTTGCACACCTTGCAGTATATTTTGATGTGGTTGAATTTGCCAGTGAGGCTTGTAGGTTAGTGAGACCTTTCATTTGTCAGGGAGACACATATATCAGCCAATGAGGCTTGTAGGTCAGTGAGACCTTTCATTTGTCAGTGAGACACATATATCAGCTAGTGAGGCCTTGTAAAGAAGTTTTTCAAAGTTAAGCCAGTGAGGCAATTCATGAGTGGTTTTTCTACCCCTAGAGGGTTTTCCACTCCTAATTCTTTGTGTCCTTGTTTCATAACTTGTGTGTTGTTGATTGTCTTTCAAGTCTAAACATTCAATGTTTATCTCCTTGATGCAAAATATGATAATTGATTGATAACATATTCTTCCTCAATTTTTGATAAGTTTTAGATTATCTAATTTTTACACAACACTGATTCACCCCCTCCTCTTAGTGTTGTCCTGGACTCCAACAAGGACTTGGGCGCTTGTGCCCTAGTCCTACCCTATTTTGGGTCAGGTCATAATTTGAAGTGTCAGAACTTATATGACCGTTGTTAGGTCCTATGCCGACACCTAAAGTTTGAATTACAAAATTATTAGAAGGAATGTTTGTAGTTGCATATATAAGCATGTTAAGGTTTTCATTTGCAAACTAGAAGATGATTGCAAACTTTAGGCATACTTGTGATTTTAGAGCATCCATGATATTCATTGTTGCAGAGCAGAGCATTGTTATTGTGTTTGTTATAGCAGATTTGACTTTATCTTCTAATGTGATTGAAGAGCCTTCATTTATGTGAGATCTACACTTCAAGGTGAGATCTATTGTGTTATCAATCATTTATGATTTGGATTTTGCCTCTATCCCGCAAGGATATGCACTCTTATCTGACAACAGTGTTTGGAAGACTTAAACGTCTCTTTGGGGATTGACTGAGGCAAGCCTCTAAACACCACAACCCCCTCCCACACTCCTTTTTGATTGCATGTTATAGATACTAAGTTTCATGGAGTGGAGTTGCAGAGGAAGGTTGTAGATGACAAGGATTCAAGACCTGAAAGAAAGAAGTGAAACAAAGCATTTTTGGGACATGGGTGCCTAGAGCAATGTCCTCCGGAGTTACAGAGACAAGAATCAAAGTTACAAGAACATTCTACATCTAAAGGAGCTTCTACATCCTGAGAATCAGCTTGCCTTAGACTAGGGCACCCGGGGTAGTGTCCTCCACATTTCAGGTGACGAAAACAATCAGAACAATGATTATCAGTGTCGGAAGGAGTTCTGCATTCCGCAAAGAAAATATTACCTTGGACTTGGGCGCTTGGGGTATTGTCCTTGAATATTCCAAATTCTAAACTTCAAAAAATGGTTAGTTATTAATCTTTGTCCTTCCCTTAATTTGTAAACATTATCAGAATTTATCAATTTATTCATTGTTTTACATAATTAGCGTTTTAAGAGTATTTGAACATTAAATTGAGATATTAAGTGATAACATCTAAGCTTCCACATCATTCCAAGTGGTAGCCCAACCTATTAGGTGAATTCTCTAACTTAGTGGAGATTCAACTTGGTTGATATGCCCTTGAATGTTTGTTGTGAAAAGAGGATCTAAACCTATCAAACCAAAATCAACCCTCCCCCCTTTTACCATTAAATAGTATGGCATGTTTTCCCCCTCATGTAGTGTAGAGGGTGTGGCGATGAGTCTCCCTATGCTTGGGTATTGTATGACATGCTTTCTCCCCTTGGTGTAGTGTAAAGGGTGTGGCAAAGAGTCTCCCCTACATCATTGGGTTTTGTGTTACAATTTTTATTTCCATGCATTTATATATATGAAAATGAAAATATTATGTCAATTGTCTTCATCATGTTTTGCGTGACCACTCTCGTGTCTTCATCATGTTTTGCATGTCTTCAATATTGTCTTCTCTGTGTTTTGCGTGCTTCTTACTATCTTCATTGTGTCTTGCATGTCTGCGATGTGTTTTCTAATGCTTACCTGAGACTGGGAATTAGAAATAGTTCCTCAATCTTGGTGTATGCCATAGCTTCTTATGCTTGGCGTGTTTGTTGTGTTTTCAACTGTACTTTAATGCATGTATGGCTTGTAAGATAATACATACATTAAAGTGGGAGCTAAATTTTATGTTGTAAAATGTCCCCCTAGGACTTTTACCTTCTAACTTTAGCTCTCGGGTCCCTTAATTTTAATCATGAATGTTAGAAATGAATCCCAAAACAAAATTCCCTGAAACCCATGACAAATGGGACTTAGGGGACATCTATGAGCTTAATCCATACCCAAAATAGGCCCTTGGGCTTGGGCGCTCGTGTCCTAGCCCTGCCTTATTTTGTTGGACTCTCAAATTCATATGTTAGCTTATGACTGTTAAAAAGGTTTCTATGTCGGTATCTTAAGTTTGAGTTATGAAATTGTAACAAGAATGCATATATAAGCATGTTTAGGACTTCATTTGCAAACTAGAAGATGAATTTGAAATTAA
This sequence comes from Cunninghamia lanceolata, assembly GCA_027924645.1. Classification (NCBI taxonomy): domain Eukaryota; kingdom Viridiplantae; phylum Streptophyta; class Pinopsida; order Cupressales; family Cupressaceae; genus Cunninghamia; species Cunninghamia lanceolata. Next base: position 2,685,446 of record BSBN01000070.1, read on the forward strand.
GGTGAACTTATGATCACAGTGCATTCAAGGCATTCATTATGTTGCAGAGCAGAATTGTGTTGTTGTGTTTGTTATTATAGATTTGGCTTCATCTTCTCATGGTGTGAAAGATCTTCATCTCATTAAGAGATACACCTCTGAGGTGATATCTATTTGTGATTCAATTTATCTATTTTATCATTATTTTTTACTCTATCCTACAAGGACACACACTCTCTATCTAAAAGTAGTGTTGGAAGGCTTGAATACCATTCCGGGGCTTGACCGAGGCAAGCTCCTCAACACCACTGTTAGGATTAGGTAGCAGATGATATCAATTAAATGTAAATAAAGATTAAACAGACGAATGAAAATACATAGAAATAATAACATTGAGAGACAATTTTTAATGTGGTTCACTCAAACTTGGGCTACATCCACCAATAGAGAGTCCAATATTATTATCTAGTAAATCAAACCGATTACAACTAGCAATCCTTGCAACTCAATACCACTGCAAATGCTACAATACAATCTCAACGGAAACCCTAACCCTTAGCCATTTTTATCAAGACTTATGTTGGTTACAAAAATAGAGGGTTTTTTATGTTAGCCAATAGAAAAATTACTCTCGATGCTTTAATAAAATAATAAAAACTATTTGATGTTTCGGGGGTGCTACCCCTCGACCCCATCCTGTACCATGACAGGGAGCATGCTAAGGGCACTGCCCCTGGACCTTGCAAGGGGTACAGCTCCTTGACCCCATCTTGGGGGTGCTGCCCCTAAACCCCCTAAAGGGGCACTACCCCTTGACCTCGTTAAATAATTTGGGGGGAAGCCACACTGATAAAAGTGGGGTAAATTTGACCTCTGAGATTGATTAGGCTCCATATAACAACAATCTCCCACTTGGAAACTAATCAGACTCCACACCATATCATCTCCCACTTGGATACTAATCATAACACCGCTGACCATGTAGCTCCCATTGGAATTAAGTACCCTGGACTCTGTTGTTCTGATTTTATTGTTTTTCAGTCTTGAAGACCAATCAAAGTTGAAGAGGAGCTCAACTTCTCCCTTGTTACTATCTTTGTAAACATATCCACTAGATTTTCATCTATATGTATCTTTTCCAACTAAACTGTCCATCATCTAACACCGATTGAATAAAGTGATACCTCAACTATATGTGTTTGGTCTTTAAATGCAAGGCAGAATTCTTTGCAAGATGTATGGCACTCTAGCTGCCCGTAAACAAATAACTATTAGCCTGTTGTTTACCCAATTCTTCCATGAAAGATTGCATCCATATCATCTCCTTGCTTGCCTCTGTTGTAGCTACATACTCTGCCTTCGTGGCAGATAAAGAAACCACCTTTTGCAACCGTGAGATCCAACTCACCACTATCCCACCTACAGTAAAGATAGCTGTAGTACTCTGCCTGGTATCAATATCCCCTACCAAATCTGAGTCTACATAACCTGCTAAATTAGTATTAGAGCCCCCAAAACATAAGTGTTTATTGGATGTGCCTCTCAAATATCTATGAATCCATTTTACTGCATTCTAATGCTCCAAACTAGGATTACTCATATACCTAGTGACGACTCCTGTAACATGTGCAATATCTGGTCTTGTGCATACCATGGCGTACATTAAACTTCCTATAGCTGAAACATATGGTACCTTGGACATTTTGTCTTCCTCCTCTTGTGTCTTTGGACACATCTCCTTAGTCAATTTCAGATGACTAGGCAAAGGTGTGTGGACAACTTTTGCATTCTCCATATGAAATCTCTACAACACCTTTTCAACATAATCAGCCTAAGATAGAGTCAATTTTTTGTTCAACCTATCTCTACAAATTTTCATACCAAGGATTTGTTTTGCTGCCTCCAAATCCTTCATAGCAAATGATTGTGCTAATTGTTGTTTCAACTCTTTTATGTGATCCATGTTAGACCCCGCTACAAGCATGTCATCAACATATAAACATAAAATAATGTAGCTGTCATTATCCTACCTCTTAAAATAAACATAATGGTCAGAATTACACCGACTATAGCCTTGCTTGGCCATAAAACTATTAAATTTCAAATACCATTGCTGAAGTGCTTGTTTCAAGCCATATAAACTCTTCTTCAATCTGCACACCAATTTCTCCTTACCTTTGACCTCAAATCCCTGTGGTTGGTCCATATATATCTCCTCCTCCAAATCACCATGGAGAAAGATAGTTTTCACATCTAGCTATTCCAAATACAAATCTTCAACAACCACAATACTTAAAACAATATGAATAGAAGTCATCTTAACAACCGAAGAAAATATCTCCTCAAAATCAATGCCCTTTTTCTATGCAAATCCTTTTACAACTAACCTGGCTTTAAATCTTTTCTTACCTCTGGCTTCCTCTTTCAACCTATAAACCTATTTGTTTGGTAAAGCCTTTTTACCTGCAGGCAACTTACATAATTCCCAAGTCTGATTTTTCAGCAAGGAGTCCATTTCTTCTTTCATTGCAAGCTCCCATTGAACCTTTGTATCTACTTGCATAGCATCATCATACCCTTTTGATTCACCAGCATCTGTTTTAAAAATAGAATACAAAGAGGGAGAAAACCTTTCAGGAGGTCTACTTAGCCTTGTTGACCATCCAACATTCACTGGATTTTGTGGTATTTCTTGTTTCTATTGTGGAGCATGAGGAACCACTGGAACATCACTATTTGGAGTATCATCAAGTACCACATAATCCTTTTCTTTCTTCTCATGCTGCTGCAACTGATCTTTGTACAACACCTTCTCATTGAATACAACATCCCTGCTTCTCACAATTTTTTGATTTTCAAAATCCCAAAGCCTATAACCAAATTCATCAATGCCATATCCAATGAAGGTACATTTTTTTGATTTTACATCTAGCTTGGTTCTATTTTTAGAATCTACATGTGCAAATGCTTCACATCCAAAGATTTTTTGTAAAAGAATAACTCACCTTCTTACCTGTCCATGCTTCCTCTGGAATACCACAACCCAAAGGAACTGAAGGACCTCTATTAACTAAATATATATCGGTATTGATAGCCTCTGCCCACATGTTTAAAGGCAGCCTAGAATGCAATCACATGGTCCTTGCACACTCCATTATTGTCCTATTCATGTGTTTAGCCACTCCATTTTCTTGTGGAGTCCCTGGAACCATTTTCTACCTACAAATTTCATTAAAGGAACAATAATCCTCAAATTATTTGCTGCAATACTCACCACCATTATCAGATCTGAGACATTTTAATCTTTTATCCATCTCATTCTCAACCAAGCTTCTCCATTTCTTATATGTTTTAAATACATCAGGATTTTGTGTAAGGAAATAAATCCAAACTTTCCTAGTTGCATCATCTATGAATGTAACATAATACCGAGAGCCACCAAGAGAAGATACCTAAGTTGGTCCCCATACATCTGTATGCACAAGCTCCAACTTTTCATCTTTCTTTTGCTTCCCATCCTTAAGAAAACTGACTCTCTTTTGTTTTCCATACACACAACTTTCACATAAATCTATATTAATACATTTCAGATTTGGTAAAACTTTCTTAGAATGAAGTACCTTCATACCTTTTTCACTCATATGCCCAAGTCTGGTATGCCATAGTGTTGTCTTAGAACCTACAACAACTGTTTCAGTCTCTTCCTACGAACCTGCATCAACTATTCCTGAACCCGTTTGGTTTTTCTCTACAACAACTAAAGTAGAAGGAATAGTATGACTTGTAAAAAGATATAAGGTGCCTACTTTCACACCTTTTTCTACTATTAAGGCACTTTTTGAAACCTTCCATTTTTTATCAGTAGAAGTAACTATGCAATCTTCATTAGCTAGCTGCCCTATTGAAATTAAATTCCTACTCAGCCTTGGAATGCGCCTTACCTCTTGTAGTAGTCAATGATTCCCATTCTGCAACTTAATCTTGATTCTTCCCTTTCCAACAATCTGATAGAGTTCATTATCTCCCAAATAAACCAACCCAAAATCCCTTTGGACATAATCAAGAAAACAACTTCTATGGGGCGTAGCATGAAATGAAGCTCCTAAATCTAAAACCCATGAATCATCAGCATTATCTAGGGAAAGAATTAAAGCATCATCTTTAGATTTATTAGTTACCACACCTCCTTATTGCCTTCTTGTTTGTCTCCTTCTTTATTCTTTTGAGACCATCAATCTTTCTTCAAATGACCTGGTTTCCCACAGTACCAGCAATCCTTCTGTCCTCTGGGTTGGGATTTCTTATCCTTTGATTTTCCTCATGACTTCCCATGACCTCTAGAACCTTTTCCTCTCTCCTTTGATCTACCCCTACTTTCTGCATTCAAAACACTACCTGATGTGGACCCTCCTAAGATTTTCTGTCAGATTTCCTTGCTAAGGTTAACAACAACAACATCATCAAATTTCAAAGTATTTGAACCAGAGATAGAGTTACTTACAACTATTACCAAGCTATTCCAACTTTCTATCAAAGAACATAAAACCAAGAGAGCCCTCACCTCTTCGTCAAATTTCACTTTTATAGAAGTTAACTGACTAGTAATTGTATTAAACTCATTTAAATGATCTGTCACAGATCCACCTTCAATCATTTTCAGATTAAACAAACACTTCATGAGAAATACCTTATTTGAGGCTGAGGGTTTTTCATACAATTTAGCCAAAGCTTTCATCAATTCACTTGTTGTCTTCACCTCTGGTATATTGAATGTCACAGATGGTGCTAGGCACAACCAAATGGTTCCCAGTGCCTTTCTGTCTAGAAGTTCCTAATCCCCATCTATCATTCCTACCAGTTTCTTAGATATTCCTTCCAACGAGCTCTATAAATCCTTCTGATAGAGATAATCCTCCATCTGCATCTTCCATAATTGATAGTTCTGCCTATTGAATTTTTATCTACCTTCAATTTACCCTCATCCACCATTGCTCCCACTCAACCGTGAGACTCCCACTCAACCATGAGACCTTCCTGCAAATGATAATCGAACACAACCCGCTTTGATACCACTTGTTAGGTTAGCCGGCAGATGATATCAATTAAATGCAAATAAAGATTAAACAGAGGAATGAAAATACACATAAATAATAATAGCGAGAGACAATTTTTAACATGGTTCACCCAAACTTGGGCTACATCCAGCAATAGAGAGTCTAATATTATTATCCAGTAAATCAAACCAATTACAATTAGCAATCCCTACAACTCAATATCATTGCAAATACTACAATACAATCTCAACAGAAACCCTAACCCTTAGCTATTTTTATCAAGACTTATGTTGGTTACAAAAATAAGGGTTTTTTAATGTCAGCCAATAGAAAAATAACTCTTGATGCCTTAATAAAATAATAAAAAACCATTTGAGGTTTCGGGGGTGCTACCCCTGAGATCCTACAGGGGCGCTGCCCCTCGACCCCACCCTGTACCGCGACAGGGAGTGCACCTGGGGCGCTGCCACTGGACCCCACAAGGGTGTTGCCCCTTGACCCCGTCTTGGGGGCACTACCCCCAAACCCCCACAAGGGATGCTGCCCCTTGACCCCGTTAAATAATTTGGGGGGAAATCGCATCGATAAAATTGGGGTAAATTTGACCTCTGAGTCTGATTAGGCTCCATATAACAACCACAACCCCCCAACCCCTCTCTTGTGATTGTAGGTGATAGATGTCAAATTTTGTGGAGAAGAGTTGTAGAGGATTGTTGTAGAGCATAAGGAATTAGGATTTGAAGCAAAAGGTAGAAAATAACCCTAAAAGGTCAAGGGCACTCGCTCTTTTGACCCTCAGTTTTGCAGTACCAAAAATCTCTGAAGTGGTTGTAGTCTGTAGCGGAAAAGATCTCGAAGCCCTAAAAAAAGTACCACCTTGGGCTTGGGCACCCACTCTTTCAACCCCTACTTTTTCGTCTTCCAAAAATTGAAATTTAGTATGTATCTAATCTATATTTAGTCTCTTCCTATGCGAGCATTTACCAGGTTTCATCCATTTGTTTACGATTTTGCATAATTAGGGTTTTGAGCTTGATTGGACTAAAATTAACACCTTAATCATCAAATTCCAAATTTCCTTATCATTCCAAGTGATAGCCAACTTGATAGTTGAGTCCTCTTGCAAAAATCATGATTCAACTCGGTTAAATGTCCTTGAATGTATTGAATGAAAGTAGGGCCTAATCAAACTATCCATTAAATTAACAAACCCTCTTTTTATCCATTATAGGTATTTCAACCTCCACTAGCAGCGATTGATAGAGAGAAATGAAATAGCAAGGAAATACAAGTGTGTGTTCTCCTATCCTAAGTGTATCTAGGAAGGTAAGAGAAATAACAAAAACAAGATTTACTTTCCTGGTCTATGAGAAAGAAACCTTCAACATGCAACCAATGCAAAAGATTGAAATGGTGGTCTACAACCAACAAGCTAAAATGGTGGTCTACACCAAGCAATGAACTATGCAAAGTACAAAATATTTAAAATGAAATGATTTTGAGCAAACAATGAACAATCTTACAAGTGTAAACAAAAGAGAAGAGGCAACAAACTCCCAAGAACTCAAAGATAATGTGCATCTTCAAACCCAAGACAAAGAGAGCCTCTTTAATGAGAATCACATAGAACAAAACCTCCAAGAGCCAATGAAAATGATCTTACACCACCAAGGAATACCAAAATCTCAAATAGCCACTATAGAAGTCCAGTTTGCACAGGAAAGATGCAAAGTATATCAAGAGCCAAAGTTTTTGTAGAATGTGAGAGAGAATGAGAGAGATTGATTGAATGTACTTTCAAATTCTTCCTAATAGCCAAGAGGAGGGAAACATCCTGAAATAGATAGTCAAGAGACATTCTACGACCCCAGACGGTGTTATAAAGAATTATCATCATCACTAAAGATGCATGGTAATGCTTGGAAATAGATACCCATCAGCAAACAGATGTGGGACACTAGCATGACACGCTGATCTCCACGTGGAGTGCTCAAGTCTAGGTAAAACTAGCTCCTGGTCACACAGAACACCTTAGGATCATGTGAGTAACCAAGCATCATAATGGAATTTGAATAAAATAAGAGAAATAGACCAAAATCAAGAAAACCTTATCCTATATGCAGAGAGAAGGGACAAACACTAATGTGGTTGTGAAACATAGCATGAAAATTCAAGGGTATGTAATTTTATACATTACAATTACTATAGAACATATAAAGTTTATATTGGGCCTTTGCTAAGTAGATTAAAAGGACCCGCCACCTTTTCCTCAACCAATCAAGCAATCTACTATAGAACACTATTGGTACTTTACAATGAGGATTTGATAGATCATGTTCCTTCTTGAAGATAATCCAATGACTCTTGAGGCTCAAAGCTAGCATTTCTCTCTAAAACATAGAATTATCGTGGATTGTAAGATCATGTCACATTGTTCAAATCAATAGCCAAGATCCAAACCAAAACAAATCCAAAGTCCTAACTAACTAGATGATATATACCACTATGGTCTTGTATCTTAACACAAAGGGAGGAAGGAATAAACTTTATACAAATTGCCAACCACTTGTAGTTAACTAGGACTTGTCATGTAACCACATTGAATCGACCTACTTTGCACTATATAACACTTTGTAGTCATCTCCTATATGCCAATAGGGAAATGATAAATCACCAGAACCATTGACAATAAAGCCCCATTGAGAAAATTGATGATGTGCGTGGTTGTGGCCCTATAGAGAATAATAGGTTGATTGGCTAAGCCAACTTTTGACATGCCATAGAAATTATAACTAGTCACTAGTAGACTACAAAGAGAACACTTAAAATCTCATCCACCACTTGTAGTAAGTCAACAATAAAAAGAATAAAGGCATGGGAAAAAGAAAGAAACTTAAACATTTTAAACTAGGCTACTATGAGTGTAGATTGAGGTGTTAAGGTTTTCTACCTCCTTAGCCTTAAAATGGTCACAAAGCTGCCTAAAGAGTATTGAAAGACATTTCTTCTTAGTTTTAGGTCCTTAGGAGTCATGAAAATGTTCATAATGCATATTAAATGTGTAAACTATTCCTTATGCACTTAGAAAAGGTCAAAAAGGGTGTTGAAGTTGTTTTTAAACCTTAAAATTTCCAAAAAAATTACCTTTTCTCTCCAAACTCCACATAGACATCATGGAGGGAATGCTTTTTCAAATCAAATCAAGTAGGAGTCATGGTTTTGAGGTTGAGTCAAGCTAGAGTTAGGGTTTTTTTCTTTAGATTTGCTAAACTAACGTTTTGTAGGCTTTCATCTCCATGAAACAAGAGCATCAAACAAGCACAAAGGTCATCTCAGAGTCAGAAAACTCCATGAAAGTCAAAGAAGATCATTGTGCTAGGGTTAGAATAAAGTGTCAAAAGTTTTGGTAGGATGTTTGGAGCCCTATGCACAAATATGCACATTGAGAAGAGTTTAAATGCCTCACTAAAGCCTTGAAAAACATTGTTAGAGACATCATGCAGTGCAGAGAGTGTGCCACATGATCAAGAGACAACATAAAGGTAAAAGGACCACAATGAAGAATGAAAGGTGGTCTCAGGATTGTTAAGATAGTAAACTATCTTCTTAATCCAAAAAAGGCCATCAGGAGTCCTATCAAGATGAACTCTGCATTGAGTTAGAGCCCGTGAAAAAAAAAATGTGGATCTACATAGAAGAAGCAGGTTTAATCACCATTTCCAGTTTTAATACCATTCAAGTTCTTGTCAAAGGTTTTTAAAGACATTCAAAGATTAAAGAATCAGTATGAAGTAGTGTAGAGCTTGTGATAGGTGAAAGTCAGGTGTGGAAGATCAGACATAGTCATGAAACCCTAACCCTACCATCATCAAGGAATCTAATCTAAATGAAGCCAAAAGAACAATGCAATGCAAGCATAACATCACCTAGACCGTGCGATTCCTTGTTTGAGATGGAAATGTGGACTGCTTCTTCAACGATGAACAATCACAAAGCTGAAAGCTGCCATTGATGGATGATAAAAGCTCAAATGCTCGAATGCTCAAGATGATAATGGAGTTGCTATATGATTGCTGGATTGCTCAATACTATATGAATGCTGGATTGCTATATTTCTGGATGTCTCATATGGAATGAGAGGCTGTTTATATAGGACTCAACCAAGATCAATCAACGGTGGAGATTCAAAGGCTATGTGAATGGCTAAGATTGAAAGTTACTAAATTTAGGTCCAATTAGTTGTACATGTGAAGGATTTTAAATGAAAGTTGTCTTACAACACATGATAAATGGGAAATGGACAAGTGTTGAAATGTGATAAATGATAAAGGCTTAATTCAAATAAAGTATTTGAATTAGTGGGATATGAGTTGGAAATTAATTAAATAAATAAAATTTATTTAATTAATATGATAAATGCATAAAATGAGATAAGACATGATGTGGAATTAATTAAATAAATACAATTTATTTAATTAATTGGCTAAGTGAATGAGAATGGGATTTTAATTAAATAAATAAAATTTATTTAATTAATTGGATAATGGATTAGGGATGTAACAAGGTGTCATGGACATGGACAAATTTGGGTGTCTACAGAGCTTTTTAAGTAGTCAAGAAGGGCTTGGTGACAGTCCAGAAGGTCTATGAAGGTGTTTAGAGAGTAATAAACTATTGAAGACCTCTAAAAATCTATGAATATCATACAAAGCTCTGTACCTACATTTTCAAGGTTAGTACAGGTGACATGAAGGTCTATAAAGCCTCCTAGGAGTCCATGAGGCATTTAAGGTCTAAAGAAGTTGTTACAAAATCTGTGTTTAACCTTGAAAATGTAGAAGGTCTATAGTGAAGCTTTGAAGAGTCTTTTGAACTCATAAAAGACCTCGTGAGAACCTTATTAGGTCACTTAAACCTCCTCATTCACTTAGGAAATAATCATCTTGAAGGTCTAAAAAAAGATATAATTTATGCTAAGTACTGAATGGTTTCCCAAACCCTAATAAGATTAGATAAACCTTTATATGTTACTACACATACCTTCTAATGCTACTATTGCAGGTTTGGATATTTTTTAGAGATCCTGTGTTGATTATGAAAACCTTAGAAAATGAAGTTCACACAAGTTGATATAAGGTCTTTAAAGTCAAAATATCCTTGGGGTTTTGACAAAATGTTTGAGGTAAGAAATAAAGAGATCTGCATGCTAGTGTCAAGTTTTTCTACTAGTGTCAAATTACCATAATGCTGTACAAACTGTGGAGACAGTTCAAAGATCTAGGGCAATGTTTTCAAGGTTGAAGAGTTGTTTCTTATTGTACAGAGAGACCAAATAGTATACAAAGAGGTTAAAGAGCCTTGTCTAGAGTTTGAATAAAGTTTTGAAGCATGTCAAAAGTGTTTGTATCTGTCAAGGAGTCCAGGAGTTTTTGAAAAGCACTAAACATGCCTATTAGGTTATCTTAGGTCTACATATACTTACAGAAGTTCAAAAGTTTTCTATAATGTTGGATCTAGGAATGATAGTCTACAAAGGTAATACAACATGGTGAATGCCATAGTCCAAATATGAGGATGGAAGATGTAGATGTATTAAATATTCTTGTTAAATCTCTTGTAGGCATGTCAAATCCTTGCATTGTCTATTTGCTTTATTGGAAGTTTGTACAAGCCAAGGTGAAATGCTCAGTGAGAAAATGGAGAGAGAATCATGATAGCTTATGAAGATAGCTACAACCTTATATAGGTCATACAAGAAAACAAAAGTCTATCCATGTTTTAAGATTTGCTAATAGTTTTGAACAACCCTGTCAAACAATAGGAGTACTATCAAAGCTTGTACAAGCCTCTCAAGCTGTTTTAAACCTTGCATATTATAAAATGTCTAAGAGATGTCTTTAGAATATTATGAAACCCTGCAGGAGTTTTGAGGAGGTCCTTGTGAGTCTTATACATGCAAATATAGACTTTGTGAAGGCCTATTAAACAAATTTTGAAGACTTAGAGAACTAGAAAATGCCTTGTGTGTACTATAAAAGATATGGGATCACTGTTATGGTTTGAACTTTGAACAAAGTTGTTCAAGCATGCAAAGATAGGACAGTCAATGATGGATAACTGTATCATTCAGAGTGTATATAGAGTGACAAAGAGATCCTAAGATAGTGAATGGACAGGGATAGTTAGATAGTGCAAAGATTGTATAAAAAATAGCATGAGGTCACAGGGGTCTGATAAGCTAGAAAGACCCATCCAAGACAATATGGCAGTGAGTTTTCAAGAATAATGCAAATCAGTGTAAGAACATTGTCAAAACATTGACAGGGTGAGGATGAATCAGAAGAAAGGCCATAAGGTCATCATCATCACCAGGGAAGTAGGGAACCTTCAAAAAACTCAATTTTCTACTTTGATGAAATACACACTATGTTTTAATTTTCTTCAAATCGGTAGAAGGAAAAAGGATTGAATGCTGTTCTAAAGGCATAATCAATCAATCTAATCAAATATTCAATCTTCAAGAAGGCATCAGAGGTCCTGTAACTTGTAAGTGATAAGGATGTATAGAAAGATCTTGGAACAAACATGAAGATGAGATAAATGAGCAATTCGAAGATAGTTTGGAGTCCTGAAAGGACTAACCTTTCTCTCCCACACCTCAGAGAGACCTGATGCTTTTCAAAGTCCTGAAACACATATCCTATTATCTTGCAAATGGGGTATGAAAGGAGTTATGGAAGTTGGGATGAGATGGAGCAGTCATGCAAACATCTAGGAGGAAGTTTTGGACAGTTGTAAGCATCTAGGAGTTGATTTAGGAGCATCTTCAATGGATTGAGTCAAAAAGAGCAAGGAAATTCATTCTTCAAGTCATCATGGATCATTTTAAGGAGTAAAATCAGAGGAGAAGTCTTCCAAGCACCCAAGTGGAGATCAAACAACCAAGTTTAAAAGGAAATCAAAATCATTAATTGTCTTAGAATCATGTCCAATATTCTCTCCTGTTGTTGGATAGAGAAAGGGGACGCTTAGGACAACTGGTTAGGTAGTATTTTTGCTAGTTTTTTCAAAGTATTGTAACTAAGTTTTTCAGAGAACAAGCATTGTAAAAGCTTGATTTAAGAACATATACTGTTATTCTTCGACTTGTACTCAGGTTTTGTACCTTTTGATCAATAAAAATAAGCTACTTTGCCTTCTCAAGAGCTATATATTTTGTGACATTTTGAAAGAGATTGATATGATCTTGTGATGATATAGTTTATCCTAGATTTCTAGTCTCATTTTCCATTGCCTTTATGTAGAAATACATGTGTATTGCAGGTTATAACTTGTGTTATCTAGTTTCTCCAAGGATTTAGTTGTGAGAAGTTGTCATTTAGACCTCTAAGAGACATTTTAAACTCCTCCTAAATGCTATCATGGAGTTTAAACCTTGTCATGGAATACTTATGCAAAACATGCTAAATTCTAAGTTGTGTATGTTGTAGTTGAACTTACTAATCATATTGTGTGCTCTTTAGACAAGTAGAAGTCATAAAACATCTGGTGTATCACCTCCTTTTATGTTTTAGAGTTTAGTTTTGTGTTATTTTCTACCCTTTTCCTTGCAAACAATACTAGTATAGTCTAATTTTAGGTGTTACACTAGGGGAACTAGTCCTCTTTGGAGACTCACTCCAACATACATGCCACCCAAAGCCTAGGAGTGTTTCCACTGTGTCAACTGAAGAGTTATCCTATCACTCTCTCAAGGATGCATTCAAAGTGACAACAAAAGGATCAAAGGTGGAAAATTCACATAGATGCCAAGAGACCAATAGAGAGGCATACACTAATCATTAATAGCCTAATTTTTAACATCCTCAATCCATAATTCACTAATTTAACATAACATTTAACTTAATCATGATATAAATTAATCACCTGATTAAGCAATTTAAGTTAAACAATAATACTTCCATAATAATTCATCAATTAAGCATGGAATTCAATCAGAATATATTGAAGCTTATAATTTCAATATTCAAATACATATCCTTAGTGAATAACTTTCACTATGCATGTACAAATTATGCTTTAGGCATTAAACATATCAAGGTATACATTACAATTGACCATCAAGTCATAAATCAAATATCACTACATCTAGAACATATGACATCAATCTCCATAAGTCTTGGCTTGTCTCAGCTTGGGAAGGAGAGCATCATCCAGGTGTTTTTCCACCAACCACAGACTAACGGTCCCCACACACCTTCCTACCTGGAAGTGGCCCGACCCTTCACGAAAGGGATAGATATTAGGAACTGATAGGTTCGCCATCTAAGTATCTGGTGTTGTGTCCTTCTTAATGTCTCACAGTCACACAACTATAGATTCCCTCTAACTATGTATGACACTTTTGGAGACCATTTGCCTTCTGGAGCACTATGGACCGACAATGCATGCAGAGATAGATTCATTACTTTGGCCAAAGTTTTACATACATAGACATTACATCATGAACATTTTCATATGTCCACCACCTGACTCAACTTATAAGCTATCATGTCCTACAGTATGTTTAGATTGACCTTTCACTCTAGGTTTGAATAAGTGGGATCCATTTGATGCATAGTCCATTCTAGGATGATCGACTCCCCTATTGGGTTTGTTTTCAACCAACTAGTTTACCTTTTGTAACGAGGAACTAGTGACTCCTTGCCACCACATTCCATTTTTTATCATTACACAATTCAAACCATGTTCACCATTCTAGGTCCATCGTGGTTCACAACATCTAAATCATAATTTATCCTGTAAGATAGAATTATATAAATACTATAATGGGAATTCCTTGTGTTTGTTAATTAGCATGATTTACTTTGAGTGATAACTCACATTACCCTTATAATGTTAGGTAAAGACACTAATCTTACTAAATAAAAGAAAAGGGCAATTATCATAACAAGCAACCACATACAATAATTATGGTTTCAATTATATCACCTTCTCAACTGAAGGAACCAAGAATAGTCATGGATATTCTAAACACCAATATTAATACCCATTTAGCCTTTATACAAGAAGCCATCATTTAGTTGAGTGCTATAAGCACTATATTTCACAAGGTTGTTTCGGCAATCTACAAAGACATCATTAATTCGATATTTACATGTAGAAAATAAAACAAGGTCTTGGCCATGATGGCCTTGAGCACCATAATAGTGTAAGTCTGGAGTGTTTAATACAACCTTCATGGCCATAGTTATAATATTACTAGGTACATATTGCTATATGGCTCAGCTTTAATAGTTGTAGACTATAAGCATAGTTATGAATACATGATAATATTACACTCAGCCATCCCGGCCTCGAGCGGTACCATAATACAAGAGAGTCATGAAACAACACTTGGCCTCCATGGCCGAAAGCAAAAAGAACTACAAAGATTAAAGTTTAATGCCATTTGGCCTCTTGGGCTGTAGACATAAAGAATAATAAAGATTATAGTTTTAAAGTCTCTCGGCTTCCACAACTTTGAGCAGTGGTAAAGATTTCCATAAAGATTATAAAACAATGGTATTTGGCATGTAAGGCCACAATCTGTAATAAAGATTACATTGCATGAGTGCTCAACCTTCATGGTCTTAAACAATGTCTCAAGATGATATGATAATAAAGTTTTGGCTCGGTCATAGGCGTTGAACACAATACAGTTAGGGTTATACATACAAAGCTATATACACCTAAAAATGACATGACTCTATCCAAATAAATATTCTTAATATTTATTTAAGTCTAATTCCTCTATCAATAAATAAATAAACAAATTTATTTATTTGATTCATATTCTTCCGAACAATTAAATAAAATCATTTATTTAATTAAATTCTTAAATTTCTCCAAATCTTCCAACAAATTAAATAATACCAATTATTTAATTAGTTCTTCAAAAATATTCTAAATTAAATAATACCAATTATTTAATTGTTTCTTCCAATAATATCTTCTCTAAATTTAAATAAATCAAATATTTATTTAAGTTGTCCATCTCTAAATATAATTCAATCCTTGTGCACATGCAATTGAATATTCTAAATATTTAATTGAGCTAAAATATCTTCTCATCCTCATGCAATTTCCATCATCTAGTTCTAGTCAGTTAACTCTTCTATCTATTTTGTTAATTGATTTATCTCTTCAGTTAACTCATTCTTCTATTTTATTAATTCTTCTCATGCAAAATAAAGCAAGACACATGTCCTCTTCCTATTCACTCACATCTCTCAAGTATCCTCTAACATTGATCTTCTTGTTCTTTCTATACCATTGATCTTCTCTCTCCCAAGTCTATAAGTACAACCCTATTCCTCCATTTCTATCATCCAAGCTTTTAGTAAACTTACTCTATAGGAATTATAGCACACCTTTGGCACCAAACCATTCCATAGCTTGCGATCACCCTTTTATCATTGCAATTGTGTTGAAGAATCTCTTCATTGCAAACCTATCACAGCCATTCCGAGTTGACATCTTGGAAAATAGCAAGGAAGTGCACCTTCTAAGGGCCATATTCATACACAAGATCATTTGAGATAGGTGACCAATGGAAGCCATGAAGTAAAGAGGTTTGCAAGGTTTTGTTCTTTGTTTGTTTGATCTTCTTTTTTCTTATTTCATCGAGTTATTGGGCATTATTGATATATTTGATTATTCATTCCAATTTTCCCATAACATTTTTGGCTCCCACCGTGGGGCCCTGCCCCAATTTAACCTCAAAACTAAGTTCTTTTGCATTACATTCCGTACATAGGAGGATTCTACACATCTGATCAATTCTAACACGTATCTGAGCTCTGTTTTAGTGCATTTGGTCTTTCGATGCATAAACCCCCTAACGTTACACATATGTGCTCTATTACGATGCATTTACTTATTCTGCACATATACTCTCTGTTTCTGTGCTTTTGACCTCAGTCTCAGTGCTTTTGTAATCCTACACATTTGTTGTTTGTTTCTACACATCTGATCTCTGTACCTACGCATATGATTCTTACGGTGAATTTTTGAGTTTTCTTGTGATTTTGCTAATGCTAACACTTTTTCTTAGGAATATTCTCTGATCTACTTGTAGGTTATGGGTTGTTCTAGTCATATAGCTGCATTTGTTAACTCATCTCTTGATCTAAAAGGAAAGTAAATGGATGTTCATGCAAATATCATTTAGCTCTAACTAGGAGGATTGTAATTTGATCTTGTTGCATCAACAACTTGAATTTAGTCCCAATGCTAGGAGGATAAAATTGAACCATTGCTATCTTGCTCTCAAAGTTAACAGATTGTGTGTGTGCCCAAGTAGCTAACTCATTTAGTTTTTTTCATTTTAATTAGGGGAAAAGAACCACTATTTATCATTCTTTTGGAATGATACTAGGCCTATGCTCTCCCCTATCTTGGGTGACCAAAATGCCAGACATATCATTTCACATGTTTTTCCTTTAGAGAGGCCTGCCTTTGGATATCCTTCCATCCAAGTGGGAATGACCTTAAGTGGTAACAAGCTAAAGCCAAGCTCTGCCTAGCCACTATAAATAAATTGTGCTTGGAGTGAAAGCTTCATGTAACGAGTGTTGTTTTGTTATACCGGTAGCCAACCTCCCCCAAAACCCTCCAAGGCACAACCCTTGAAGGCTGGGAGACTCCATAATGGAGAGTATCGCTGCCACACATATAACCACTTGAACAGTTGCACTTACTAATCATCCTTTGTTTTTAGTAGCCAAAAACCCCTATAAGCTGGTGTAGGGAAGGGTGATTATCACCTCTCGAAGATGCCTCAACTAGAAATAGTGAGAATTTAGTTTATATTGTCCTAGCCAGTGTAGGATTTGTACTTGCTTTTTAGTCAAAAAGAGTCCAAAAATTACAAAAAAAATAAAAAAACCACGAAATCATTCTTTATGTTTGTTGTGTCTTCTTGCCATAATTGAAAAAATTAGATCAAAAAGACCAACTTGCAGACAAGAAACCAAAAACACTGAAAAACGTATCAAAAACTTTGCAAAAATAGTAAAAAAATAGAACTGCGCATTTATCCTACAGAGCTACACATCTGTGTCAACTTCCTGCACATTTATAATATGTTACTATGCATTTATCTTTTACCAGAGTTACACATTTGTCTTGACTTGCTGTGCATATACCTTCTATTTCAACGCATCTATAGCTACGCATCTAAGACAGTGAGCTTTTCCACATCTTTTGAGAGAAAATTTTTAGCATTTCTAGATACCCATTTCAGCCTTGTTCCAGTTTTTGAGATTAGATTTACTATGGAGTCACTTCTCCCATCCATTTCCATAGCAATACCTCTCTTTTGTCAGTCATCTTATCCACCTTCTACCAGGTCTTCCCATAAACAAGTCAAAGTATCTATATCAGATTAGCACAAGGCCTTTTTTAGATCATTTCAGATTCAAGTAACCCTAGCAAGTCTCCACAATCAAGGATCAAGCATCCTTTTCTCTTGGAACCTCACTAGTGGTCTTGGTGTAAGACTAGTCTCTACATAGTAAACGAGTATCGACTATCCTTACTTGTGGCTATCATCTTGTGTCGACCAACTTACTTGGAATCATTGATCAAAAGAGTCCCTTGTTTGAGTCTCATCACCGTAAGTATCCCCTTCTCACCAACCTACACCAACACCTTACCAAAATCTCTAGTTTCACCCCACTTCTTCCCACATCACCTTGCATAGTCTTAACTAGATCCCAAACACAAAAACTTCTTGAAATGGCTGAAACATCTGACCACATTGTATCCCCTCATGACAGTGATGAGGAAATCTCTCATGAGGAGTACCAAGGAGCCCTCCAAGATCAAAAATTTCAATGCATGATGGACAAAATACTCAACGAGGACCCTCAAAAGTACTTTCTTCATCTTGCAACCCAAGGACTTAAACTCCCCACAGACTTTGATCTCAACAAACTGAAAGAGACCGTAGAAGAAGAGACTCATGAAAACCACACTAGTGAGGATAAAGGAAAGAAAGTCACAGACCCAAATGCACCTATGGAAGCATTGAAGAAACAAATTGAAGGCATAACACAGAAAGTGGCGGATCTCCAAATGGGGCCACCCACTAAACATTACTCCTTGGAAGACATCTCACCATATCCCTTTGACAAGAGCTCAAAAATGATCCCATTCCCCTTTAGATTTGAAGTACCAAAATTCGACAAGTATAAAGGAAAAGGAGACCTAAGAGATCACATTAGGGAATTTAGCACCGCATGCCTAGAAGTAGCTCACAACGACACCTTCCTAATGAGACTATTCCCTAGATCTCTAGGTGGACAAGCCATGGAATGGTTCTCATGACTTCCCCTGGGTATCAAAACTTTTGATGAGTTAGTAAACATGTTCATCACACACTTCTCGTATTACATTGAACATGAAGTTTCCATGCTTGACCTATGTAATACAAAGAAAAAGAGTGGTGAATCCTTCACCACCTTCTTACAAAGGTGGAGACAACTCGTGAGCAAATGCTCATATCATGTGCCTGAGAAGAAAATAACGGAGATGTTTGTCCACAACCTTAACCCAGATCTAAGTTACCAAATCCAAATTCAATGCCCTACCTCATTTACGAAAGTCATTGAGATGGGATTATTTATCAAGAAAGATTTGATCGCTAAGGGGCAAATAAAGTTGTACAAGGACACCCCTAATTCTAAATACACCACGGACAAGTCAAAGTTTTGGACAAAGAACAAAAATATCATCAATGATGGAGTAGCTGATGCCAAAGTAGCGGCTCCCAAACAACAACCAATATTCACTCTCAAAGGATAGGCAAGCAATGCTACACCAAACAAAACCTTCTCTCACGAGCCAAAATAATGGTTCACCTTCGTTCCTAGACAAAAATTCACACCGCTAGGGGAGTCCCAGGAGTCTGCATTAGGAAAGCTATTATCTAACAATGAGATCACTCTCCCCGCCACTAGCGACTATGAGCCTCAAGTAAAACCTCATTATTGGAAAGACACTAATTTATGTGAGTATCATAGAGGAAGAGGCCATAAGACCAATGAATGTATCCATCTGAAACACGGCATTCAAGATATACTTGACCAAAATTAGGTAGGCACTAAAGAACATACCTCTAACAAGATGCATGTGGCATACAAGGATCCACTCCTCAACCACGACAGGCCATACAACAACAACAATAACAACCATAATAGGTAGAATCAGAATAACGGACGTAACAATGCTAACTATGAGAATGTGCCATTTGATTACACAGTTGACTGCATATCAGAGCACATCCCACAAGTCAATGTGGTCACATCCAACCAATAGTCAGGACCCAACAAAACTGATTGCAAAATCATCACCCATAGTGGTAAGGTCACATTAAACATGCTTCCTCCAAGGTTGTCACCTTCTTCGTCTAACTCCCTAAGTACAGTGTCATAGACCAACTTTAGAAAACTCCTACCCACATATCTATCTTAGAGTTGTTGTGTCTGTCTACCTCCCACAAGGAAATTCTTGATAAAACCCTAGTGGAAACAACTGTACCCATGAACCTGGTCCAAGAGAAGTTTCAAGCCATGGTAGGAAATCTAATCTCCTCTAGCACCCTATCGTTTACCAAACAAGATGATCTATTAGTATCCTAGCCCCATAACACACCCTTGCATATCATTGCCTTCATTCATAAACACCATATCAAAAGAGTTCTCATTGATGGAGGAGCTGGTTTAAACATTTGTAGGCTCAAGCTAGTCCTTACATTGGGGTTCTCAGAAGTTGTCGTGGATCCTAGGAAAAAGATCACTATTAAATCCTATGATGAAGAAGAAAGAACTACAAAAGGAATAGTGGTGTTACTAATATAGATTGGACCAGTAATAAAGGACATTGTTTGCCAAGTCCTAGATAGGGAGATAGCCTCTAACATCCTCCTAGGAAGACCTTGGATTCATGCCATGAAAGCTTGCCTTCTACCTACCACCAATGCATCAAATTTCCTCATAACAGAAAATAGACCACCATCCAAGATGATCCGGATCCTTTTCAACATTGCAACTCCATCTGCTCAAAGCCTAATTGCATCATTCCCAACAATAGAGCCTCTACATCCCCCATCTCATAGCATGATTCTACCTCTGAAGCTTCCTCATCCAAGTCCAAAGAGCAAAAAATCACAATCAAAGAAACAGGGGTAGGGGAATACTCCATCAAGCACAACCTCAACTTAGCCAAAATGCCTCTATCTCCAAGATCCTTTAGGTGACCTACACCTTTTCCAAAGCCATTAGCTCCTCCCAAACCTCCCACAGCTCCCTTTGTAAAATGGGGGACCCTATCAGATGAAACTGAGGAAAGAGATGTCTTGCAATGGCTCTACACAGAGGAAGATGACACACAACAAGAACCACCTAAGCTCCCAATGGAAGTCTATGGGCGTGGTGAGTCTATCTAAGACAAAATGGGTTATGAAGGACAAGGTCCCATTGGCATAAGAAAAGAAGGAATAATAGAACCCATCCAACCCTCCTCCTCATTGGAAAGAAATACAAGAGGACTAGGATACAAGGACAAAGGCAGAGCTAAGGCTAATGCTTGTTTTGTAGAACAGATCCATGCCCTACAAGAAGACAGTGACACAGACTCCAATGAGTATGAGTGGGAGGAACTCATAGAGCACTCCTATGAGGACAAAGTAGTTGACACCATTCAAACCTATAGCCCCTACCGTGAGGGACAAACACTAACGCATAGACCATTGGAGTGTGATTCGCCAATTCCTGAGAGTATGACTTTCGAGGAAGGTCAGAGTTCCATCGCAATAAACAATCTGGAGGGAAGTACCATCCCGGATCTTATCCTTACCAATCTGAATCCTACTCATATATCCATTCAAACTATCACACCCAATGAATCAAATCTATCTTCCGATTCCCTCCCCCTTGTGCATCCTGAACTTATCGACTGGGATTTATGAGGAACCCTACAACTAGACATGTTCCAAAATGATGATGCCTATATTGACTACATGGAACTTAGGGACCACCTACCTATAGGAGATCATAAAGCTAGCTTCACCATTGAACTCAACACTGTGGCTTATTTTGGAGAGGGTGCCAAGCCTTCCAGTCACAAAAACATAAAAATAAAAACTAGATCTGATGGTGAAAAATGCTCTACGGCAGTATCAGATCCCAAAATAGTAAAAAGGATGCATTGGATGGTGAAAACCTCTTTGAGGCACTAGATGATGGAAGGCTTGACACTCTCCCCAATGACATGTACCAGGAGAAGTCTTAGATTGTTGTGGAACCTACAGAACCTGTCAACATCAGAACAAAGGAAAATCCCAAGATCATTCACTTTGCAAAGTCTCTATCTCCACCGAAAAAGACAAAATTTGTACCATTCTTTAAGAAGAAGCAAGTCAACTTTGCTTGGTCATATGCAGATATGCCCAGTTTAGATCCAAATTTGATCCTACGTCATCTTCCACTAGATCTAGAAGTCAAACCAGTCAAACAGAAGCTCAGGAAGATGCATCTGCACATTGTATTACTAGTAAAAGAGGAACTCAAGAAACTACTGGATGTAGGGTTCATCAAGGCAATAGATTATCCAGAGTGGGTATCCAACATAGTGCCAGTATTAAAATCTAATGGTAGAGTCAGATTGTGCAATGATTTCTAAGATCTAAACAAGGGTTGCCACAAGGATGGCTTGCTGTTACCTAATATTGACATCATAGTTGACTTGACAGCATGACATACCATGTTATCTCTCATGGATGGCTTCTCAGGGTATAATCAAATCAGGATAGCACTAGAAGACCAACATAAAATGGCTTTAACTTGTCCATGGGGCACTTTTTGCTAGAATGTCATGCCATTTGGGATAAAGAATGCTAGAGCAACATACCAACATGCTATGACGACTATCTTCCATGATATGATGCACATCACAATGGAGGACCATGTGGATGACATCCTTGCAAAATCACTAACAAGAGAATCACACTTGGATGTACTAGAGAAGGTCTTTTAGAGACTGGAACACTTCAAAGTTAGGTTGAATCTGAAGAAATCTGTGTTTGGAGTCACCTCCAGCAAGCTCTTAGGCTTCATTATATTAGCAAATGGGATCGAAGTGGATCCTGCCAAGGTCAAGGCTATTATAGAAATGCCACCACCAAAGAACATCACTCAACTGCGGTCTCTACAAGGCAAGTTATAGGTAATTCGTTGGTTTATCTCACAAATGGTAGACAAGTGTCAACCTTTTACTCACCTATTGCACAAAAACATACCATTCAGATGGGATGAAAAGTGTGAGGAAGGATTTTGAAAGCTAAAGGAACACCTCATGAATCCACCTATTCTAATACCACCTATCCAAGGTAAGCCTCTATATCTATATATATATATGCTACGCCAATAGCTCTCAGAGCCCTATTAGCACAACAGGATTATGAAGGCAAAGAAAGGGCTATCTACTACATCAGTCGCACATTGGTGGGCTACGAACTGCAATACTCCCAAATAGAAAGATCATGTCTTGCTGTGGTTTTTGCTTCCCAAAAACTATGACATTACATGCTAGCACATTCAATCAAGCTTATTGCAAAGATAGATCCACTAAAATACCTATTAAGAAAAGCAGCTCTGACAACCTGCCTAGCCAAGTGGGTAATGATGTTAAGTGAATATGACATCAAGTATGTAGAAAGGAAGGCTATCAAAGGTCAAATCATTGCTGATCAGTTAGCAGAAGCACCATTGCAGGATACCACACCAATGACGTTCGAGTTTCTAGATGAAGCCATATTCAGTATCACAACACACTCATGTAAACTCTACTTCAATGGATCCTATACAAACCATGGATCGGGGCAGGAATCTTGTTGGTCACTCCTCAAGGTGACACCATACCTAAGTCTTATCATCTGCTATTCCCATGCACAAACAACATAGTAGAGTATGAGGCCTTGGTCATTGGTCTCAAAATGGCAGCAAAATGGAAAATAAAGAGCTACATGTCTATGGCGACTCCCAACTGGTAATCAATCAAGTCAATGATGACTATCAGACCAAAGATGACAAGTTAATCCCATACAAGTGTATGGTCAATGACTTTAAAGAGTACTTTGTGATCATCTCCTTTGAGCAGATATCTCGCATTGAAAACAAAGCAGCAGATGCAATGGCAACCATTGCCTCGCTCCTCGAGATCCCAGAGAATGAGTCACGGTATGAGTTCTTGGTGGAGTCAGTTAGGCAACCAGCATATGATCTTCCTAAAACACACTCCATATGCCTATTAGTCGAATCTGATTCACCCTTGTATGGTAAGATTTACACTTACCTCAAGGATAACACCCTACCACCTGACTTGTCTTCTAACCAATGTCAAACCTTCATTCGCCAAACCTCTCGATACACCATTATCTCTGATACCCTATAGCACTAAGGTCTGGATGGTACTTTACTTTGATGTTTAGAATGGAAAAAATCTCAAACCACCTTACAAGATGTGCACAAAGGAATTTGCGGAACACACTCTAGCGGTCCTTCTTTAGCTAAGAAACTCATGCGTTTGGGATACTATTGGCCAAACATGGAAATCAATTCATATGAGTTTGTTAAGAAATGCAAGTAATGCCAGATACATGGAAACCTCATCCACCCACTAGCTCAAGAGCTACAACCTTTAACGACACCTTGGCCCTTTTGTCAATGGGGACTCAACCTTGTTGGCAAAATCCACCCTCCATCATCTAACGGCCACAAATTCATAATAACTGCCATTGAGTATTTTACTAAGTGGATTTATGCCATTCCACTCACCAATGTCATAGGAAAACAAATTGCCTCTTTCATCCTCGATTACCTCATTTGCAGATACGAAATTCCCTCATCCATAGTCACGGATAATGAAAGACCTTTCAAGAACCAGGATGTCCAAGAGATTTGTGACAAATTCAAAATCCAACAAAATGATCCTAAAAATCCTCAAGAAAACTGTCAACGATGTCGGTCGTGATTGGCACATACAACTGAATCCCGCTCTGTGGGCCTATTGAACCAGTATACGCACTCCCATAGGTGCTACCCCTTATGCCCTTGTCTATGGATCAGAAGCCATTTTGCCCATCGAGGTCAAGTTACCATCTTTAAGGGTGTCATTAAAAGGTCTTATCACTGATGAAGACTACAAAGTTTCCAGATTGCAAGAGTTAGAGTTGTTAGAGGAAAGGAGATAGAACACTTTCAATCATCTCAAAGCCTATAAATAGAGAATGTCATGAAGCTACAATCACAGGGTCCATCCAAGGGTATTCAACGTTGGTGATCTCGTACTCAAGGAAAATCCCCACAATCAATAGGATCGAGAAAAGAAAGGTAAGTTTGAACCCAACTGGCTTGGTCCTTATGTAATCATTGATGCCTATGGATCAGGAGCATATCAGTTGGCAACATCAGAGGGTGAGTTGTTCGATGACCCAATCAATAGTATGCATCTTTGCCAGTTCTATACCTAAGAGAACCCCAATGTAAGGGGGACAAAAACTCAAAAAAGCAAAAAAAAATTAAAAAATCAGAAAAAAGCAAAAAAAATAAAAAATACAAAAACAAATAAAAAAATCATCCTTTGGTGAAAACCTGGCAAATAGGTGCCTTGGATAGGTACCATGATGAAAACCTGGCAAACAGGCGTCATGTGTACTTGTAGCTTTCGTGCAAATAAAAGCAAGTGGTGAAAACCTGGTAAATAGGCGCTCCTTGTAATAAATCACTTCCTCCATCTTTGGGAAACCAATCACCTTGTGTCCTTTCCTCCTACCATTGTGTCTCATCTGATCCATATCTGTTCCACAATAGAAACCTAATGATAACCTATCATGGTTTGATACTTTATCTCTTTTGTTGCCTTATCAACTAAGGTCTTATCTAGTATCCTATCCATAGTGTGAGCCTAGCATAGCGTCTGTCATCAGTATCATAGGGTCAACCCCAAACTACACTACCTCTACGTCATCACATATGCAAGGCCATTATCAATGCACCCTCGAGGCTTCTCATCCATCCTATATCTTGTCATCTATCCTCTAGTCCATTCGCATCCATGGTCCAAGTCCCGAACTACATTGCCTTTGAATCGTCACGTAGGCAAGGCCATTTTTAATGCACCCCCGATGCACTAGGTCAGTCCCTTAGGGTCCATTTCACCAATAAGGATTGTGGTACCTTTCACTAGACACAAGTGCGAGCAAACAAAGCTCATTTCCAAACAAAGGTTTTGATGCAAGACATCAACCTATCCAAAGCAAAGCAAAAACAAGAGAAAAATGATCTAAATGATTCTATCTAAATTAGGGTAAGAAAGATACACCTAAATGCAAGAATGTTTTGTGTCGATTAGTTGCGTCTTAAAGTTTTCACTTTTGTTATCATGTTTCTTATGATACTCAAGGATGCCAAAAGCTAGAGATGCTATGATGGGGGCACGATTCTTTTCTTTATTTGCTGCTTGTGGATTTATCTTTAGTAATGTGAAGCCTTGTCTAAGGACATGATCAACTCAAATGATCATCAAGGACATCAGAGGACTAACATGAAACAGGTATAATCCTTGTCTGTTGATACACAAGAAATACTCAGGTCATCTCGGTTCAATTATACCTAGATACTTGTATTAACTTGCTAAATCAAAATCCATGTAAGCGATGGTCAGGTCATCATGGTTTAATTATACCTAGATGCTTGTATTTTCTTACAACATTTCAAAAACACAAAAAACAAAAAAGCCCAATAATGAAATAAGCAATTCAAAATACTTGCAATACTAAGGAAAATACCATTTGCATCCAGAAAGCATCCATATCCCATGCAATAAAAATTCTATACATAGTATCAATGTTTACAGTTAAAATCTTGTGATCCTCTCGTCAATTCATCCATTCTTCCTACCTTTGTCCAGTCAATCTGAGCAGTGATCCAAATGCAAGTCCATCCTTAATCCATACCAATCGAGTCAAGTCAATCTTGCCAAATGATCCAATCACAATCAATGGTCTTGATCCTTGTCTGGTCATAAACCAACTCAATCAGTCATAATTATCAGTGGGATGTATCTTTCCCACACCTATTGTGTTTCTCTAGGGATCTATCATTCCCTGCCATGACACCACTATCCTTTGTGTTGCTCTAGGGATCTATTGTTCCCCACAATGACAACACTATTGTATATCATTATCGATTAATCATTGGTTTACAGCTAGATAGGGGCAATACCTTGTTTGTTCTTGTATCATTTGTGCATACTTTCTTGCTTGCTTGTGTGTTATCATTTTATCTTGCATCACATGTCATTCAGCTCATTCTTCATCTGTTATTCTTATGTCCTCCATTTTTCTTCAAACCTAACCTATTTTTTTCACCTTCTTCATCATGAGATTGTTTGTCTCACACCCCTCGAACCTTCCTTTCTGTCCACTCTCTCGAGGGGGCATCCTATCGTCGTTAAACCTATACCAAGGGTAAACTGAGACATGTATCATTATCAAAAAATCTTATTCTTTGAAACAACGTGATGAAACACATTACATCAAAGAGGGGCAAAATGTATACACCTAAAAATGACACGACTCTGTCCAAATAAATATTCTTAATATTTATTTAAGTCTAATTCCCCTATCAATAAATAAATAAATTTATTTATTTATTTGATTCATATTCTTCCGAACAATTAAATAAATCATTTTTTTAATTAAATTCTTAAATTTCTCCAAATCCTCCAACAAATTAAATAATACCAATTATTTAATTAGTTCTTCAAAAACATTCTAAATTAAATAATACCAATTATTTAATTGTTTCTTCCAATAATATCTTCTCTAAATTTAAATAAATTAAATATTTATTTAAGTTGTCCATTTCTTCTAAAAATTGGGTTATCTCTAAATATAATTCAATCCTTGTGCACATGCAATTAAATATTCTAAATATTTAATTGAGCTAAAATATCTTCTCATCCTCATGCAATTTCCATCCTCTAGTTCTAGTCAGTTAACTCTTCTATCTGTTTTGTTAATTGATTTATCTCTTCAGTTAACTCATTCTTCTATTTTATTAATTCTTTTCATGCAAAATAGAGCAGGACACATGTCCTCTTCCTGTTCGCACACATCTCTCAAGTATCCTCTACCGTTGATCTTCTTGTTCTTTTTATACCATTGATCTTCTCTCTCCCAAGTCTATAAGTACAACCCTATTCCTCCATTTCTATCATCCAAGCTTCTAGTAAACATACTTTACAGGAATTACAGCGTGCCTTTGGCACCAAACCATTCCATAGCTTGCGATCACCCTTTTATCATTGCATTTGTGTTGAAGAATCTCTTCATTGCAAACCTATCATAGCCATTCCCACTTGACATCTTGGAAAATATCAAGGAAGTGTACCTTCTAAGGGCCATATTCATACACAAGATCATTTGAGATAGGCAACCAATGGAAGCCATGAAGTAAAGAGGTTTGCAAGGTTTTGTTCTTTGTTTGTTTGATCTTCTTTGTTTCTTATTTCATTGAGTTATTGGGTATTATTGATATATTTGATTATTCATTCCAATTTGCCCATAAAAAAAGCTGCTCGGCCTTGGCCTCAAGCAATGTCTTAAGATGATATGATAATAAAAATTGGGCTTGTGTCATGCCCACATTTCCCATGTGGTCACGACATGCAATCACGTGTCAAGTCCACATTAATCATGTGGTCATGACATAAAATATCAAAAACATTTCCACGTGTCCCTAGAAACCCCCTCGCATGCGTCAGCGTGCTCGGTGGCAATACACATAAGACATAAACATGTCAATCGATACTTAGGGAAGATTGTCTACCTATGCAATCCCATGCATGATGATAACCAACTAGGGGGCTATGTGACGCAAGAAGCGTTGTTACTAGGGTTAGGATCGAATGGAATCGAACCCTAAGTTTCCTAAGTGAGCAACATGATTCCGCAAGGAGTCAAAATCCAACCCTAATTCCAGAACACAAGATAGATTAAAAATGCACCTTTGTGAAAACTAATAATTATACGGTAAAATATTTGTTAACTAAAGTCAAGGGAATTTCATTTAAATTAACTGCCCTAAGTCTCGGAAAATATTGGCAGCATAATGTGTTATTAACATTTGAAATAAATATTTTAAAAATGTCTTCCTCTAAAATATTTATGAGAAAAATTAATAAAAAGATTAAATTAAATTTACCTAAATAACCTTATAAAATTTTCCACCCGATAAATTGAAAGTCAAAATAAATAAAATTATTAAATAATTAAATCCCAAAATAATAAAGGTCTACGAATAAATATAATTCCAACAATTATATTTATTCAATTGAATCAATATATAACGTTATAAAATTTGCCCTCCATTTAATAACTCATTAAAATAAATAGAACAATATAAAATATAATAATATAACCCAACTAATAAAAAAAAAGCCCAACAGTTAAATTTATTCTAATAAGTCAAATGTAATCTCCCTAAAAGTTAGAGGACTTAAGGGTAATAACCTCACCCTACTAAATAAATTATAATACAATTATATGGTCCCACTAAAAGTATTAAATATAATATTCCCAAAAAGAAAACAAATCAATGTTTTCCCAACCCATAAAAATCAAAAAGTAATATTAAGACAGATAAAAGGATTTCCAAATTAAATAAATCAAAACCCACTAAAAAAAGGATTAATTTAGAATCCTAAAAATTAAAAGGCATAAAAAAGATAGAAAAAGCTCACATAAAATGCTAACTACATTATCCCAAAATTTTAATAGAACACATGAATTAAAACCCATCAAATTAAATTACAAATCCCAAGAATAAGGCCCACTAATAAAATAATTTCAACAATTAAAATTAATTGAACTTCAAGGTAAAATCCTGTCAAAAAGAATTAAAACACTATACCCAACTCAACAAAATTAATCAACAATAATAAAATATAAAACGAGATTTCCCAACCTAATTAAATTAAATCTCCCTAGAAAAATCTAAAGGCTAGGATTAAAATTAATTAAATTCCACCCACTTAAATATCTCAAGGGGATAAAATTAAAACCATTAACACTTCTATTACACTACCAAATAAAAAGTTACGCAAAAGATATTAATAAAATTAAATTCCCACTCTCATGAAAATGACCCACTTAAAAATCCCTCAAAGGAAAAATAATAATAAAAGATTAAAATGAGAAGGGGATGGAAACTCACGTGCAAATGAGAAATGAATAAATTAAATAAACTTAACTAAAAATCCCACTCATCTTGCAACCCTAAAATCTCTCCAATATTTTATTAGTTTATTTTTTGAAAGCCCTAACCCTATCTATTCTTTTCTCTCATCTCTTTCTTTTCTTTCATTTTGTTGCCTCCATTTTGTTTCTCTGATTTTCTCTCTTGCAGGTTGGGTTTTTTTTTCCATCAATGGCCGCCATGGATTTTTGTATAGAGGTATATACCTTCTGTATATACACATGGGCTTCATTTTTTGTTATATATATATAGCAAAAATCTAAAACTATATATTTTAATTATATACATTTAGCAAAAATCTGAAACTATATATATTTTTGTTTGAACATATTTGTGTGTATATACATATGTATATAAATAAATATATACATTTAATATAAATTTGAAAACTTGTAGATCAAAACTAGAGAGCACCATATATTATTTATAGATAATAAATATTGGTAAGGGCGCTGCCCCTTTGTTTTCTGCAGGTCCAAATTTCATATGAAGCGATGGAAGGTTTTATAGGGGGGATGGGGCGGGGGTGGCGAGGAGAGGTGGGGGGACCGTCCCTCACACCTATCTCTAAATCAGTGTGGGGGTGGGGGCCCATCCCCAAATATTTTCTTTTGTTTAATAAAACTCCAAACCCTATGCTAATTCCAGGGTTCGGCCATATCACTCCTACAGTTATTTTTTTATTCTGAGCAGTCTAACATTAATTATTATCTGGTGTAAATTTTATTTTAACCAGTCTCAAATATATATTCAGGTTTATCAGTGGGGAAATAAATGCATTTAAAACCAGAATATATATATACTTTTCATATATAACATATATATATTATATCATATAGTTAACCATAGTCATATAAATTTAAGCAAATTATTCAGATTTGAAGACTTATAATGACTACTTGAATATACAATTTTCAAGAAAAGAATAAATAAAATAGAATGCTATTTTTTTTTACAATAACTAAAATGGAATAATATATATTTTTTTGAGCAGCTAATCTAAGAATAACCAATCATATAATTTGTTTCTTTTAAAACAACAAGAAGAAAGCGACAGTTATATTCTTTTTATAACAAAAAGAAAACAAACAACAAGCATTTGAGTAGGAACATTTTTCTAAGGTTCATAGAATAAATTTCACTTAATTTTCTTTCTGCTCTAACCTTTCTACTCGGTAATTATTTTACACAAAAAATAACAAGTACATAGGGCAGCAGGAAATATTTTAAACCACAACAATAATGAATCCATTACAAAGGCAGATTCACTTGCATACATAGGAAATAGTTTACATTTCTCCATTCCAACATAAGAGTACAATATTGACAACAAATACATTAAGGCCTCCAAGGCCATGGCTCTCAAACAGCCAATACAAATAATGTAAATAATGCTGAAATAAACTTTTTCTCCAAAACTCCAAGGGTCTAAAATGACCTACAAAATATAAACACAAAGAAGGGGAACCAAGGCCACGCAAATCACCCAACTCCCTACCATAGACCCACTAGTGGGTCAGCCCCAAGCTAGGGAGGTAGTTCTCACATGGGATTCTTTTCACACCACAACAATGAAATTCCAACACAAAATTTCACCCACAGATTTGCACAAAACTAAACTCATTACAATGAGTTTTGAGGGGTAGGGGAGTGGACCCCTGAACTCAAGAGGTCACTCCAACTCAAAAATCACAATACCACAAGGCTTCAGGCCAAAATAATACCTCCATAGAACTCAAAATCACCATGGCACTCTTGCCATCCAAAATACTCCCAAACACCATAGAATGCCCTCAAGGCTATAAATAGAACACTAGGAGGTGACCTTGAGGAGGTTCACTCTCTCCCACCCCATACAAGTTGAGCCTTTTCTCCAATGGAGATGCTCTCACCAACACCCAAACCCACACAAAAATAAAATAACACCCAACACACAAATTTCAAGCACACAAACAAAATGAAAATAAGCATAAGGAAATGGCTATTGTGTCAGGGCTTACCTTAAGAGCCCAATAATGGAAGCACGTTTGAAGAAGAGCTCCAAGCTTCTCCAAGTCTCCAAGCTTCCAAAATTTCTCCAACACTTCCCAAAACCTCAAAAAATAGAAACAAATTTCAAAAAGCAAAGAACCCCCAACTCCTCTCCAAGAGGAGATAAAATAGGCCTTCAAATTTGGCCCTGAAGAATGAGAAGGTGACACTTGTCACCTTCTCCTTCCTCATCCCATGCCACTTGCAAGGGAGAAGGAGTGTGAGGGTGTCACCCTCTAATCCATTAAAACCCTCACCCTATCCACTTGTGCTCTCACACATGTGTGAGAGACCAAGTGGAGAGGTGGTAACTCTCCTCAAGGCTCCATAAGGATAAGGGATGACACATATCATCCTCTTATTCCTCCAAGAGAGGCCTCTTCCTCCAAGATGCTCTCACATGTGTGTGAGAGTCTTGGAGGAATATCCCACACACTTGGAGGTCTTGAAGACCCCCCAAGTCTTCTTTGTGGAGGAATCCCCAAGCTTTGGGAAGAGAGATGAGCCTTTTCCAAGGCATGACTCATCTCCCACCCTTAGCCATTTTAAATTTCGTCACATTTACTAAACCCAAGTTTAGAGTGACTATAAGTGAGTTACCCTAGGGTTTAGTAAGTCCAAATGGACCCTAGACCCTAGGGTTACCACCTAGGGTAAGTTTGAACTCATAAACACTTAGGGAGGTGTAAAATCACTTTAAATGGCCCACAAAAAAATAACATCAAATGGTGTAAACCAAAACATAAATTTTACAACACATGATTTTAAATCAAATAAAAGGGTGAACTAGGCCAAATAATTAAATAAAGCATATACGAAAACATAATTCAATCAAACGTGATCATCATCCCTCTTTGGAATGGATTGGCTTAAAAAGGGATTACATAAGTGAGAGAACTGCCTCTGATTTTTTGTGGCTTGGAAAATCACCTGCGCAACTCAATCAAATGGTCAATCCAACATAGATAAATCATAGCTAAAGCAACATAAATTAATAATCATGTCATTGCATAATTCATACACAACATTAATCAACTCATATCATAATTAAGATTCACAATTGCATTTTCTATCTAGTATCTCAGAATCATAATAAATAACAACTCCATAAAATGATCTCATAATCCACATCAATAATAATCATCAAATGTATCTCACATGTCTAGCATCATAAGAGCATCAAAATGGAATCTAATCGAATAACCACATAACTAATCAAAACTAATCCAATTCAGGAGATATAGTCTAAATCTACACAATGGAAATCAATAGTCTCTAAATATCTGAAAATGTCTCCAACTATAATGTAAAATGATCAAAATAGGAAAGTGAAATAAGTTGGCCTCACAGCTCAGCCATAGGCCTAGAGCGAAATATAGTCAAAAGAAAGTAAAGCTAGTGTGGCTCAACCTTGGCCATGAGCACACACAGTCAAAAGAGAATAAAGCTAGTATGGTTCGGCCTCTGGCCACAAGCACACAACACAGTCAAAAGAGAGTATAGAAAATATGGGTTGGCCCTTGGCCTTGAGCCTCGCAATGAAAATGCATTCAAAGATTAGCTGTGTTGTAAGGCCTTGGCTACTCAAACATATAATGATGATGAAAATTCCACAGTGATAGATAATACAGAAATACACTCATTACCTGAGTGGATTTCTTGCTAGAAAAGAATACACAGTTTGACCCATTGTCCTTTCCTAGACGTCCTTCTAGAAATCATAGAGCAAAGCTCTCTTTCTTTTCTATCGAATCCCCAAAAAACAAGATTTTTCTTAAACTTTTCCCCAAACAAAAAAAGCATAGTCTCCCTCAAAGGCTCCAAGGTTATGTCCTTATCCAACATGCATGCCTAAAAACATGGAGTACTACCACCATCAACCAAGGTGGTGAGAGTGGCTTCTCCATTCGACCAACCACCTCAAGAAGGTCCGCGAGAGAAAGACACCTATCAACCTATGGTGAGCTCAAATCTCCGACAAAATAATACTATCAACAACAAAAATAATAATAAGCATAGTAACATGGCTTGATATGAAATATCGACTTTATAGTATTATTATGCACAACCATAGGATGTTGTGAATACTTATATTATCCAAAATTGTTGTTATTCGACGACACCTCCTTCATGGAGATAGATTTATTGAGTAATTTAGTGATCGAGGACCACTCTCCCTTCTTTGCTAAGGATAGAGAACAAGACTAACACTCGACTTGATTTGACGTTCCAAAAATGTTGTTAGTCAAGTCAAAGCAACATTGTCGAAATGACTGAATCAACAAGTTGCCTAAAGGGAAAAACAACTTATCAAGTCAAGCAAAACTTACACAAAATTGCAAGGCTCAAAAGGACATAAAGTCTAACACTTAGATGGCTAGCAACCTTCTCATTTTACAACATCTATTCCTTCCTCCTGGATGATACTCTCCTTCCGTCTTTGGAAGATGATCACTTTCCTGATCCAACTCACGGCCAGAAAAATCATGATCAGTGCATCATAATATGATCGATAAATCATAATAATTAAATAATCATTTAAATATAGAATCTCTTAACTAACATTCATAAGAAGCAATGATTAATTTAACATTTCCACAACATCATAATCCAACTACTAATTAATCCTCCTAATTACCATGTAAACATAAGATTAAGCTAATCACGGGTTAGGGATGTAACATATTCCCCCTATAAGAATCATTGTCCTCGATGATATACTATTTTAAAGTCAAATTCATATAAAAAGAAAATGTTTCATGAGCATGATAAATAAGTTTTTCAAAAATGATGAGGAAATCTAGCATGAAAGTCATCATAGTTTTCCCAAGTGGCATTTTCCACCGAATATTGGTCCCACTGGACCTTACACTATGTTATTTCCTTGTTATGTAAGCGTAACTTATGCATTTTGAGCACCTTGATGGGCTCAATCACCACCACTCCTAGGTCTTTCACATGTAGATCATTCCAATCAAGCATAGGAATTTGATTATCAACAACATTAAGTTTTTTCAAATATGAAACATGAAACACATTATGCATCATGGCTAAGGCTGGTGGTAGAGCAATTCTGTATGCCACTGGATTGAATTCTTCGAGTACTTCAAAAGGTCCCACATACTGAGGTGCCAATTTAGACATCTTTCCAAACTTAATGGAACTTTTCTAAGGTTCTACTCTCAAGAGAACTTTCCCTCCCACTGTGAAATGCCTTTCGATGCACTTAGCATCCACATAATGTTTTTGCCTACCGTTAGCTTCTACTAACCTTTTCCTAATCAAACACACTTGTTCTTCCATTTCTAAGAGCATTTTTCAACCAAGGCTAACCCTATCTTCCATCTTATCTTAGCTTATCATCCATACAATGCCTCAAATGGAGCCATCTTAATAGCTGAGTGATAGGAATTATTGTAGGTAAATTCCACCAATGGAACATAATCTTCCAAATTGTATTGTTGACTAATGCAATACATCCTCAACAAATCCTCTAACACTTGGTTCACCCTTTTAGTTTGGCCATCCATTTCAGGATTATAAGCAAAGCTTATGTTCAACTGGGTTCCATCCCTATCTGAGATTATCTTCTTAGGAAGGCCATGGCATCTAAAAACCTCTTGAACAAATTTCCAAGCTATGATGGGTGCTCCATCTGTCAAGTTTCTTGGTATAAAATGGGTGGTCTTGGTGAGTCTATCCACCATAACCAAGATAGCATTGTGCTTGTTTCTTGACATAAGTAGCCCTTGCACAAAGTCCATGCTTATAACTTGTCATTTCTATTCTAGAATTTCATGAGGGTATAACATTCCTGCTAGGTGATGATGTTTCGCTTTCACCCTCTAGCATTCTATACAAGTAGCTACAAAATTTGTAGCATCCCTCTTCATTCCTTTCCAAAAATATAAGGGTTTTATATTAGTGAGTAACTTAGTTACTCCAAGATGCCTAGAATAGGGTGCACAATGAACCTCTTTCCATACCATATTCCTTAACTCTACTGAGTTAGGTACATACATCCTCCCTTTAAACATTAATAACCCATTTGGTTCTAGGTTGAACCCCTCATATTTTGGATTCTACGGATTTTCCTCTAGTGCCTGTTTTACCTACTTGTAGAAATAATCTTCCTTAGATTTTTTGTAACACCTGATTCCTAATTTATCAGAGTGTATGGATATCATAGAGGAGATGTGTCTTCTCATACTCAAAGCATCTACCACTCAATTCTCTTTTCCTTAAATGTATTTAATCTCAAAATCATAATCTGAGATGAATTCCAACCATCTCCTTTGGTAGGCATTAAGACGTGGCTGAGTCAATAGATACTTGAGTCCCTGGTGATTTGTTTTAAACTTAAAAGGTTTCCTAAGAAGGTAATGCCTCTGCATCTATAGAGCATGAATAACTTCTGCTAGTTCTAAATCATGTAGGGCATAATTTTGTTCATAGTTTTTCAGTTTATACGATTCATACACGATGACTTGTCTATCCTAGACTAGCACACCACCTAAGCCTTCTCTTGAGGCATCGCTAATGACTACAAATTGACCCTTTGGGTCAGGTACTTTCAATATTGGTGCTGAAGTCAATTTTTCCTTTAGTAGGTCAAAGGCCTCCTGGCACTTTTCTGACCATTCAAACTTCTTGCCTTTTCTCTGCAAGGAATTTAGAGCATATGCAATTTTAGAGAAGTTCTACATGAACTTCTTCTAATAACCAGCAAGGGCCCTAAAACTTTAGACCTCATGGACATTCTTTGGTTTTGACCATTCCAAAATAGCCTTAATTTTAGCTGGATCCACAACTATCCCTTTAGCTGAAATTATGTGGCCCAAATATTGTACTTCCTTTTGGAAGAAAGTGCACTTAGATAGCTTACCATATAACTTATGCTCTCTCAACCTCTATAGAACAATTCTTAAATGCTGTAAATTCTCTTCCTCATCTCTAGAGTAAATTAAAATATCATCCAAAAATAATAAAACAAATTTGTCCAGGCAATCCCTAAACACACTGTTCATAAGATTGATAAATGTCATCAGTGCATTCATCATACCAAAAGGCAAGACAATGAATTCATAATGTCCATATCTGGTTCTAAAGGTGGTCTTATGGATGTCCTCATCCTTTAACCTCAGTTGGTGGTATCCAGACTAAAGATCGATCTTGGAAAACACAGTTGTACCCCTCATTTGATCAAAAAGATCATCAATTTGAGGTAATGGGTATTTATTCTTGATAGTTTCTTTATTTAGCATGCGGTATTCAATGGACAACCACAAGGTGCCATCTTTCTTTTTCACAAATATGATAGGTGCCCCCCATGGCAACACACCAGGCTTGATTAACCATTTTTCTAGTAATTCTTGTAATTGAGCTTTTAGATCCATTAATTCAGTGGTAGTCATTCGGTAGGGAGCTTTAGAGATAGGTTCTGATCCAAGAATTATATCAATGACAAAATCAAAGGTTTTTTTGGGAGGTAATCTTGATAGCTCTTCTGGAAATATGTCCTTGAACTCATTAAGGAAAGGATATCTTTCCACTTCAGATCTTTCCTGACCTATGGTGTCCTTCATCTCTATCCCTATATGTTTTTGGGATTCATAGAATGTTAACATCTTGGAAGTAAGTTTCCTCTGATTCATCTAATTTGTCCATCTTGACGGCAAAAAGTTGGCGTCCCTTTCTCTATGCCCTTTTCATTTGCAGAGTCAAGATTTGTCTTAGTTGGACTCCCCTAGGTTTCTCTTGCAGAAAAACCTTGTTTCCTATAACATCTAGATACTCAACTATTTTGGCATAACAATCCACTTTGGCTCAATGTCTCCATAACCAGTTTATTCCTAGGATAACATCATACGAGCCTAGTGGGGCTACATAAAAGTTTACTTCTATAAAGAAACTTGAAAGTTCAATTCTAGCCTCAAACAAACATTGCTCTACCTCAGCCTTGGTGTAATTTGCATATTATATAGAGCAAGTATTTTCCATAAAACTTGTCTTTCTAGGTATTTCATTTGCTACCTTAGGGGAAACAAAACATTCGGTAGCACCATTATCAATCAAAACTAAAATTGGAAGTCCAAATAGAGTACCTATTGTTTCTATGGGAGTTACTTGGTACTCATCTTGCCTGTTGTCCAAAGCTGCATGAATGCATTGCTGAAATGCTAGTTCTTGTGTGGGTAGAGGATTTCCTCTCGGTTGATCTCCTTGTGTCTTATTAGGACACTGATTGGCATAATGATCTCGGCCACATGTGAAGCACCCTCCAACTAGCCCTCGCCTCTCCTAAGGCTTCCTAGAATTGTCTCCGTTCTTCTTGGATTAATTGTTGCTCTTTTTCTCCCCTTTGGACTTAGTTTGCTTATGCTTGTTCCCTTTATCATGTCTCTCCAAATGATCATGTTTCTTCCCCTTCTTCTTAGAGGGTTGTGAGGATTGAGACCAATTATACCTCTTTTCGTTCCTTTCCCTATAAGCTGACATGACTTTCAGTTTCTGTTCCTATTTGATGGCCTTTTCATATGCTTGGTCCATCGTAGTAGGACCATGAACATCAACCTCACCCACAATCTGGGCATTTAATCCCATATTAAACTTTGGAATACAAAATTTCTCATCCTGTTGGTACTGTGGCACATATTTTAACAGTCGGGTGAATTTTTCCCAATATTTATTTATAAACATGTTAGCCTGCTTCAAGTTTTGAAAATCAATAAGTTTCTAGTCATAGAATAGTTGTGGCAACCATCTTTGCCTAAATAGTTCCATGAATATGTCCCAAGTAAGGCTCATAGACCTCAAGCCCAGTTCTATCCTTTTGTTCATCCACCATGTGGCCGCTTCACCAGCTAACTAGAAATCTCCCAAGACTACTTTTATAACCTCATTATAGTTAATTATTTCAAAATATTTTTCCATTTTTGTTAGCCATGCCTCCACGGCATATCCACTTACGGATCCATCAAATTTAGGAGGCATGACCTTTTTCATGTCCCGGGACAATTCCATAACCATATGGCTCCTCTTGTCCTCCTCCTGTCTAGCCTTGGAGTGATTCTCTCCATGCTCACTATGGCAGGTGTCATTATGACGTACCTCGTCATCACCCCCATCATGAGTATTTTGATTGGGATCTCATTGATCCCTTACCTCATGTTCAAGAGTTCCTACTCTCGCTCTTGTCTCTTCAAGCAAGGCAAGTATTCGATCAAGTTTAACCCCTAAGTACTCAGAAGGTTAACCTTCCTCATGGGTATCTCCCATTTTGGTTCTTATCCAAACCTTTGATGCAATCTACTTCCTAAAGTTTGCAAAGGAGTCACAAATTAGTTTCCATGTTATTTAGTGCATTCATAATACAAATCTATTCACATTCATGTAATCTTTAACAAGAAAGGAAAGATTGTCAAAATTTGCAACTACATTATTGGATTACATATAATCCATCAAAATTACAAAATTTTAATTACACCTTGCTACTGCAAGTCCTTTACAAACTGGGATAAATTCCCATGTTCATTTCTCAACCTTGAGATTTTTTATTTCAATTTTACAATGTGAGAGTACATGCAAGTACTCCTTCACAACCTCCTTAGATAAAACATAATCCTTAGCATCATTTTGCATATCTGGTGCTTTTGGTGCAGAGGGTTATTCTAATGCTTCAGTAGAGTTAGGGGCAGCCATCCTTTCTACTTTCCTAAACTACTGATTGATGTGTTCCACGGCATCACTGAAGGTTTCCTCATCAGTTAACCATGCTTCTACTAGGCAGCCAGTCTGTTCAAGTTTCTTCATCCGCGAGGCTCATGCCTTCAAGATTCTTTGTTGATGTAGGTAACGTCCATGTTCCATTACCTTCTTTCGAGGTGTTGTTCTAATCATCAAGTAGTGAGCTCATAGGTCCATGTATTGAACCCAGTTCCTCTTATACCATATCTAACATCCTCAATCCATAATCCACTAATTTAACATACCATTTAACTTAATCATGATATAAATTAACCACCTGATTAAGCAATATAAGTTAAACAATAATGCTTCCATAATAATTCATCAATTAAGCATGGAATTCAATCAGAATATATTGAAGCTTATAATTTCAATATTCAAATACATATCCTTAGTGAATAACTTTCACTATGCATGCACAAATTATGCTCTAGGCATTAAACATATTGAGGTATACATTATAATTGACCATCATTTCATAAATCAAATATCACTGCATCTAGAACATATGACATCAATCTCCATAAGTCTCAGCTTGTCTCATGCTTGGGAATGAGAGAATCATCTAGGTGCTTTTCCACCAAAGACAGACTGGCAGTCCCCCACACACCTTCCTATCTAGAAGTGGCCTAACCCTTCATGGAAGGGATAGATATTAGGAAATGATAGATTAGCCATTTGAGTATCTAGTGTTGTGTCCTTCATAATGTCTCACAGTCACACAACTATAGATTCCCTCTAACTATGTATGATGCTTCTGGAGACCATTATGCCATCTGGAGCACTGTGGACCAGCAATCCATGCAGAGACAGTTTCATTACTTTGGCCAAAGTTTTACATACATAGATGTTACATCATGAATGTTGTTGTATGTCCACCACCCAACTTGACTTATAAGCTATCATGTCCTACAATATGTTTAGATTGACCTTTCACTCTAGGTCTAAATAAGTGGGATCCATTCGATACATAGTCCATTCTAGGACGATTCACTCCCCTGGGTTTGTTTTCAACCAACTAGTTTACCTTTTTTAACGAGGAACTAGTGACTCCTAGCCACCACTTTCCATTTTTAATCATTACACAATTTGAACCACATTCACCATTCCAGGTCCATCGTGGTTCACAACATCTAAATAATAATTTATCCTATAAGATAGAATCATATACATACTATCATGGGTATTCCTTGCCCTTGTTAAATAGCATGATTTACTTTGAGTGATAGCTCACATTACCCTTAAAATGTTAGGTAAAAACACTAATCTTACTAAATAAAAGAAAAGGGTAGTTATCATAACAAGCAACCACATACAATAATTATGGTTTTAATTATATCACCTTCTCAGCCGAAGGAACCAAGAATAGTCATGGATATTCTAAACACCAATATTAATCCCCATTCGACCTTTATACAAGAAGCCATCATTTAGTTGAGTGCTATAAGCACTATTTTTCATAAGGTTGTTTTGGCCATCTACAAAGACATCATTAATTCGATGTATACATGCAAAAAATAAAACAAGGTCACGGTCGTGATGGCCTCGAGCCCCATAACAGTGTAAGTCTTGAGTGTTTAATACAACCTTCGTGGCCACAGTTATAATATTACTGGGTGTGTATTGCTATATGGCTCAGCTTTAATAGCCATAGACTATAAGCATAGTTATGAATGAATGATAATATTATGCTCGGCCACCCCAGCCTCAAGCACTATCATAATACAAGAGAGTCATGAAATGACACTCAGTCTCCATGGCCACAAGCAAAATGAACTACAAAGATTAAAGTTTAATGCCATTCAGCCTCTTGGGCTGAAGGCATAAAGAATAATAAAGATTATGGTTTTAATGTCTCTTAGCCTCCACGGCTTCGAGTAGTGGTAAAGATT
This sequence comes from Cunninghamia lanceolata, assembly GCA_027924645.1. Classification (NCBI taxonomy): domain Eukaryota; kingdom Viridiplantae; phylum Streptophyta; class Pinopsida; order Cupressales; family Cupressaceae; genus Cunninghamia; species Cunninghamia lanceolata. The sequence continues at coordinate 2,726,510 of BSBN01000070.1, forward strand.
TCCACAAAGATTATAATACAATGGCATTTGGCCTGTAAGGCCACTATTTGTAATAAAGATTTCATTGTATGAGCACTTAGCCTTTATGGTCTTGAGAAATGTCTCAAGATGATATGATAATAAATTTTTGGCTCGGCCATAGGCCTTGAGTGCAATACAGTCAGGGTTAAACATACATAGCTGCTCGGCCTTGGCCTCGAGCAATGTCTTAAGATAATATGATAATAAAGATTGGGATTGACCATAGGCCTAGAGAGAAATACAATCAAAAGAAAGTAAAGCTGGTGTGGCTGAACCTTGGCCACGAGCACACACAATCAAAAGAAAATAAAGCTAGTATGGCTCGGCCTTTGGCCATGAGCACAGAACATAGTCGAAAGAGAGTATAGAAAATATGGCTCAGCCCTTGGCCTTGAGCCTCACAACAAAAATGCATTCAAAGATTAGCTGGGCCATAATGCCTTGGCTAATCAAACATATAATGATGATGAAAATTCCACAGTGATAGATAATACAGAAATATACTCATTACCTGAGTGGAGTTCTCGCTACCAAAAAATACATAGTTCAACTTGTCCTTTCCTAGACATCCTTCCAGAAATTATAGAGCAAAGCTCTCTTTCCTTTCTGCTGAATCCCCAAAAAACAAGATTTTTCTTATACTCTTCCCCCAACAAAAAAAACATAGTCTCCCTCGAACACTCCAAGGTTATGGCCTTATCCAACATTCATGCCTAAAAACATTGAGAACTACCACCCTCAACCAAGATGGTGAGAGTGGCTTCTCTATTCGACCAACCACCTCAAGAAGGTCCACGAGAGAAAGACATCTGTCAAGCTATGGTGAGTGCAAAGCTCCCATAAAATAATACCATCAACAAAAAAATAATAATAAGCATAGTAACATGGATTGATATGAAATATCAACTTTATAATATTATTATTCACAACCATATGATGCTGTGAATACTTATATTCTCCAAAATTGTCATTATTTGATGACACCTCCTTCACGGAGATAGATTTATTGAGAAATTTAAGGATCGAGGACTGCTCTCCCTTCTTCACTAAGGATAGAGAACAAGACTAACTCTCGACTTGATTTGGAATTCCAAAAACTTCATTAGTTGAGTCAAAGCAAAATTGTCGAAGTGATTGAATTGACAAGATGCCTAAAGGGAAAAGCAACTTATCAAGTCAAGTGAAACTTATGCAAACTTGCAAGGCTCAAAAGGACATAAAGTCTAACAGTTAGATGGCTAACAACCTTCCCATTTTCCAACATCTATTCCTTCCTCCTAGATGATACTGTCTGATGTAGAGGACAAGGGGAAGGTAGGATAGTTTTAGTGAGTTTGACAGTCCTGGACCAATGGCTCATATGAAATATGGTACCAAATACTCAATCCCTTGGAGATAGACATATAGAGGACTTTATGACAACATGATGAACCTTCCCAAACCAATCATTAAGGTCTTGTATCTATGCAATTACTACTTCCTTCATGAACTACTCAAATTGCTAATAGCCCTGTTTTAGAGCCTGACAGAGATTTATTTCAAATCAAGATACTTCCAAGGATAGATACGCTTGGTTTAGGACACCCTTTATGGACCTTGACAACATACCAAAAGTGTGCTATAAATTCTTTAAGAACATGTGTCATTTTTCTTATGATAGACCTAGATGAAAGAGCCCTAATTAGGCCTAAAATACAAAGAAAGTACCCTTGATTCGAATCATAGAATTCTCTGCACCATTTGGACACCTTGTATTCATGGAAAAACTACAAATTTTATGGGTTTTGAGTTTCCACACTCGACTATGTGAGGTTTGTGTTATGTTGTTGCCTCAAATGACACTTAGATGACACCTAACACATGGGTTTGTTAGGTCTCTTCAAACAAACATCTCCTACCCTAGAATCTTTCACAACAAACTAAAGTAAATAGAAATAGGTCCATTCCACTAATCTTGGAAGGAATTGCATCAGTGGAATGGGTACAAATACATATTTTCTGTCAAAACCCTAGAAGAGGGTTTACTGAACCGTTTTAAGAAAAATGACTATAACTTTGCAAAAGAAATGTTTCAAAAGCCCAAACTAGGTGCAAAGGAAAGTTGACTCACCCCTCTTTCATGCAAGCATCATGATGGTCTGTAACTTGATTGTACAGGTACAGGGTACAGGAAAAATACACAGAAATGAGCAGAAAATTGGGTCTTCTCATTTATTTCTCTGTCAAATCACCTTCTAGAATGCAATCAACATATTCTTAGATCATCAAATAGATTGGGAGGTAGTTTGAGGATAGTGGGAGGTTACAAACTATCCTGCAATCACCGAATTGCCTTGTTTTGTCTCTTTCTGTAACTACACCTTTGTTTACATGATTAAGGAGTGTTTACAAAGTGTTCAAAATCCTTTGACAAGGCATTCAAACTCCTTGATATGTTTCCTACATGTCATGATTGGTCACAAGACTCCTCTATGACTGTCCCTAAGTAGACTTGTATGCTTATGTATGCTTACAACCTTTGGCACCATGCCATAAATCAACATGAGAACAACTTGACATCAACTTGCAATGGTCTTCAACCTTATTACAATGCAACAAGATGGTCTTTAAGACCTTATTACAACATTAGACAACATGAACAACATGAAAATAAAATGTGGATCCTCATGATCCTCTTGGTGCCCCTACACCACTGTCCTTCTATCTCTGGAAGATGATCACTTTCTTGATCCAACTCACAACCAGAAAAATCATGATCAGTGCATCATAATATGATCAATCAATCATAATAATTAAATAATCATTTAAATCTAGAATCTATTAACTAACTAACATTCATAAGAAGCAATGATTAATCTGACATTTCCACAATGTCATAACCCAACTGCTAATTAATCCTCCTAATTACCATGTAAACATAAGATTAAGGTAATCATGGGTTAGGGATGTAACATATTGCCCCATAAGAATAATTGTCCCCGATGATTTACTATTTTAAAATCAAATCACATAACAAGAAAATGTTTCATGAGCATGATAAATAAGTTTTTCAGAAAAGATGAGGAAATCTAACATGAAAATCATCATAGTTTTCCTAGGTGGCATTTTCCACCAAATATTGGTCCAACTGGACCTTGCACTATGTTATTTCTTTGTTACGTAAGCATATCTTACACATTTCGAGCACCTTGATGGGCTTGATCACCACCACTCCTAGGTCTTTCACCTATAGAACATTCCAATCAAGCATAGGAATTTGATTATTAGCATCATTAAACATTTTCAAATATGAAACATGAAACACATTATGCATCATGGCTACGGCTAGCGATAGAGCAATTCTATATGCCACTGGATTGACTTCTTTGAGTACTTCAAAAGTTCCCACATACCGAGGTGCCAATTTAAACATCTTTCCAAATTTAATGGAACTTTTATGAATTTTTACTCTCAAGAGAACTTTCTCTCCCATTGTGAAATGTCTTTTGATGCTCTTAGCATCCGCATAACTCTCTTGCCTATCATTAGCTTCTCCTAACCTTTTCCTAATCAAACATACTTGTTCTTCTATTTCTGAGAGTATTTCTGGACCAAGGCTAACCCTATCTTCCAACTTATCCCAGTTTATAGGGGTTCAACACTTTCATCCATTTAATGCCTCAAATGGAGCCATCTTAATAGCTGAGTGATAGGAATTATTGTAGGCAAATTCCACCAATGGAAGATAATCTTCCCATTTGTATTGTTGATCCATGCAATACATCCTCAACAAATCCTCCAACACTCGGTTCACCCTTTCAGTTTGGTCATCTATTTCAAAATGATAAGTGGAGCTAATGTTCAACTGGGTTCCAAGTGAAGAGAATAAAGTTTCCTAAAACCTTGATGTCATCTGTACATCCCTATCTAAGATGACCTTCTCAAGAATGCCATGGAGTCTAAAAACCTCTTGAACAAATTTTCAAGCTATGATGGGTGCTCCATCTGTCAAGTTTCCTGGTATAAAATGGGTCGTCTTGGTGAGTCTATCCACCACAACTAAGATAGCATTGTGCTTGTTTCTTGACATAGGTAGTCCTTGCACAAAGTCCATGCTTATAACTTGCCATTTCCATTCTAGAATTTCATGAGAGTATAACAATCCTGTTGAGTGATGATGTTCCGCTTTCGCCCTCTAGCATTCTATACAAGTAGCTACAAATTTGTAGCATCCCTCTTCATTCCTTTCCAGAATTATAAGGGTTTTATATCAGTAACTTAGTTACTCCAGGATGCCCAGAATATGGTGTAGAATGAACCTCTTTGCATAACATATTCCTTAACTTTGTTGAGTTAGGTACATACATCCTCCCTTTAAACCTTAATAACCCATTTGGTTTCAGGTTGAACCCCTCATATTTTTGATTCTATGGATTTTCCTCTAGGGCCTATTTTACTTTCTTGTAGAAATCATCTTCCTTGAATTTTTGTAACAACTAATTCCTAAAATCAAAGTGTATGGAGATCATAGAGGAGATGTGTCTTCTCGTACTCAAAGCATCTGCCACTCAATTCTCTTTTCCATCAATGTATTTAATCTCGAAATCATAATCTAAGATGAATTCCAGCCATCTCATTTGCTAAGCATTGAGATGTGGCTACGTAAATAGATACTTGAGTCCTTGGTGATCTGTTTTTAACTCAAAAGGTTTCCCAAGAAGGTAATGTCTCCACATTTGTAGAGCCTGAATAACTACTTCCACTTCTAAATCATGTGAGGCATAATTTTGATCATAGTTTTTCAGTTTGTGTGATTCATGTACGTGATGATCTATCCATCCTAGACTAGCACACCACCTAAGCCTTCTCCTGAGACATCGGTAGTGACTACAAATTGACCCTCTAGGTTAGGCACTTTTAATATTGGTGTTGAAGTCATTTTTTCCTTCAGTAGGTCAAAGGCCTCCTAGCACTTTTCTGACCATTCAAACTTCTTGCCTTTTCTCTACAAGGAAGTTATAGGATATGTCATTTTAGAGAAGCTTTGCCTGAACTTCCTATAATAACCAGCAAGGCCCATAAAAATTCAGACCTCATGAACATTCTTTGGTTCCAGTGATTCCAAAATAGCCTTAATTTTAGCTAGATCCATGGCTATCGCTTAGCTGAAATTATGTGTATTAAATATTGTACTTTCTTTCAGAAGAAAGTGCACTTAGATAGAGTACTAAACAATGTATTCTCTCTTAGCCTTTGTAGAACAATTCTTAAATGTTGTAAATGCTCTTCCTCATCTCTAGAGTAAATTAAAATATCATCCAAAAACACTAAAAAATTTTTGTCCAGGCAATCCTTGAACACACTATTCATAAGATTCATAAATGCCGGCGGTGTATTCGTCAGACCAAAAGTTAAGATAGTGAATTCATAATGTCCATATCTAGTTCTAAAGGTGGTCTTATGGATGTCCTCATCCTTTAACCTCAGTTGGCAGTATCTAGACTGAAGATCAATCTTGGAAAACATAGTTGCACCCCTCATTTGATCAAAAAGATCATCAATGCAAGGTAATGGGTATTTATTCTTGATAGTTGTATTATTTAGCATGTGGTAGTCAATGCACAACCACAAGGTACCATCTTTCTTTTTCACAAATATGACGGGTTCCCCCCATGGCGTTACACTAGGTCTAATTAACCCTTTTTCCAGTAATTCTTGTAATTGAGCTTTTAGCTCCATTAATTTAGTGGTAGTCATTCAGTAGGGAGCTTTAGAGATAGGATCTAATCCAGGAATTATTTCAATGGAAAAATTAAAGGTTCTTTTGGGAGGTAATCCCAGTAGCTCTTCAAGAAATATGTCCTTGAACTCATTAAGGAAAGGATATCTTTCCACTTCAGATCTTTCCTGACCTATGGTGTCCTTCTTCCCTATCCCTATATGTTTTTGGGATTCTGTGAGGCCGATTTATTTCACTCCCCTATTTTGATCATTTCACATTATAGTTGGAGACATTTCAGACATTTGGAGACTATTGATTTCCATTATGCAGATTTAAACTAGATCTCCTGATTTTTGGATTAGCTTTGTTTAGTTATGTGGTGATTTGATTAGATCCTATTTTGATGCTCTTATGATGTTAAACATGTGAGATACATTTGATGTTTATTATTGATGTTGTTTATGAGCTCATTATAGGGATTGGTTATTTGATTCTGATTCTGAGATATTAGATAGAAAATATAGTTTTAAATCTTAATTATGATGTGAGTGTTTAATGTTGTGTATGAATTATGCAATGACATGATTATTATATTATGTTACTTCGACTATGATATATCTATGTTAGATTGACCATTTGATTGAGTGCACAGGTGATTTTCCAGGCCACGAAAAATCAGAGGTAGATCTCATACTCATGTGTTTCCTTGTTAAGCTGATCCATTCCCAAGAGGGATAAGGATCATGTTTGATCGAATGATGTTTTCATAAATGCTTGATTTAATTATTTGGCCTAGTTCGCCCCTTTTATTTGACTTAATTATGTGTTGTAAAACTTGTGTTTTAATTTACACCATTTGGTGTTCTTTCTATTTTGGACCATTTAATATGAGTTTACACCTCCTTATGTGTTTATTGGAGGTCTAAACTTACCCTAGGTGGTACCCCTAGGGTCTAGGGTCCATTTGGACTTACTAAACCCTAGGGTAACTCCCATCTAGTCACTCTAAACTTGGGTTTAGTAAAAGTGAGGAAATTTCAAAATGGCTAAAGGTGGGAGATGAGTCATGCCTTGGAAAAGGTCCACCTCCCTTCCCAAGGCTTGGGGATTCCTCCACCTTGAAGACTTGGGGAGTCTTCAAGACCCCAAGTGTGTGGAACCTTCCTCCAAGACTCTCACACATGTGTGAGAGCATCTTGGAGTGAAGGGGCTCTCTTGAGGAGTAAGGTGATGACATGTGTCATCCCTTATCCTCATGCAGCCATGGGGAGAGATGCCACCTCTCCACTTTTACTCTCACACATGTGTGAGAGCACAAGTGGGGAGGATGAGGATTTGAATGGATAAGAGGGTGACACTTGTCACCCTCACATTCCTTCTCCCTTGCAAGTGGCATGGGATAAGGAAGGAGAAGGTGACATGTGTCACCTTCTCATTCATCAAGGCATAGATTGGAGGCCTATTTTATCTCCTCTTGGAGAGGAGTTGGGGGTTTTTGTTTTTTGAAATTTTCGTATCTTTAGAGGTTTTTGGGAAGGAGTTGAAGAAATATTGGAGGCTTGGAGGGTTGGATAAATCTTGTGGGCTCTTCTTCAACGTGCATCCATTGTTGGGCTCTTAAGGTAAGCCTTATGGCATTAGCCATTCCTTATGCTTGTTTCATTTTGATTGTGTGCTTGAAATTTTGTGTTGGGTGTTATTTTCTTTTGTGTGGGTTTTGGGTGTTGGTAAGAGTCTCTCCGTTTGGAGAAAATGCTCAACTTGTATGGGGTGGGGGAGAGTGAACCTCCTCGAGGTCACCTCCTGGTGTTGATCTATTTATAGCCTTGAGGGCATTTTATGGAGTTTGGGGTTATTTTGGTTGGCATGAGTGCCATAGTGATTTTGTGCTTCATAGAGATATTATTTTGGCTTGAGGCCTTGTGGTATTGAGATTATTGAGTTTTGGAGTGACCTCTTAAGCTGAGGGGTCCACTCCCCTACCCCTCCAAACTCATTTCAATGAGTTTTGTATTGTGCATAAACCTTGGGTGGTTTTGTGTTGCTTTGTGAATTTGTTGTGGTGTGAGAAAACCCATGTGAGATCTACCTCCCAGCTCAGGGGTGACCCACTAGTGAGTCTATGGTAGGGAGGAGGGCAATTTTCATGGCTTGGCTTCCCCCTCTTGTGTTTATATTATTGCAGGTTATGTTGGTCTTTTGGAGCTTTGGAGAATGTACATTTTAGCCTTATTTTCATTTTCATGATGGCTATTTGAGAGCCATGGCCTTGGAGTCCTTAATGTATCTTGTTGTCAAATTTATACCCTTAATGTTGAAATGGTGAAATGAAATTTATTCCTATGTATTCAAGTAATTTCTCCCATTTGTAATGCATTTATTATTAATGCTGATATAAAATCTTCTTGTTGCCCTATAACAAATGTTACTTCTGGTTAGAATAGTTGCTGTGTAAAAGCTAGGATGGAAAAGAAAATAGTTAGTTTCAAAATTTATGATTCTTATAAAAAAAATTATTCCTCTCTTAATGCTTGTTGTTTTAAAGAAAAATAATATGACTGGTTATTTTATTTTGCTGTAATAAAAAAAGAGATTGAGAGAAAATTAGTTGTTCAAAATAAATAGCATTTGGTCATAATTATTTGCTGTAAAAAAAAGAAAAAGAAAAAAAGAAGCATATATATATTTATTCTTTGCTAGTCTGCCTAAATTTAGAATTCGAAGTAACTGATTTTATGCTTTTTGTGTATATATATTATTGTTAAGAATTTATTTCAAACCTTATTGTTAGTTTTATTTAAGTTAATGACTGTGTATATATATGATATATATATATATATAATAGTGAAATAAACTTCAAACAATAGACGAATATCATTTTGTTTATGTTGTTCATACTTTATATTCCATATAGTGAATAAAAGTGAGATCGAGCTTATGAAAAGGCCGCTCGTACCCTGGTTAGGATTGAGTTTTTTTTGTTATGCAAAAAAAAGAAATTTCAATGTGGGGACGGCGGCAAGGCCGCTGCCCCCAAAACTCCTGCAACATAAAAAGGGGGTGGGGGATGATTCCCTCATCCACCTCCCACCATATGGTGGGGGTTGGGTGGGAGAACCGTCCCCCACCCAACGCCGCTCACTGCTATTTGTAAACACCGACAGGAAATACACGGGTCGTCGGTACTATGTACAGACCGCGGCTCCCTCCAGCCTTTGTTACCCTTCGTTTGGCCATCTGTGTATTTGACTTCTATTTAATTTCTCTGCAATTTTTTTTTTAAAAAGGAATATATATATATATATATATATATATATATATATATATATATATATATATATATATATATTTCTCTCTGTGATTCTTTTAAACAAAAACAAAAAAATATATGTTTCAGATCTAAACTAAGTGAATGTGTTTATATATATATATATAACAACAATAAAAAAGAATACCCTAGGCAATATACATAATGAGTATATACCTCTGTGTGAGTTATTTTCATGGCTGGCAAGCCATTGAAGAAGAAACCCAATCTACAAACAAAGAGGAAACACAAACAAATGGAGAAGCAAAATGAGAAGAGAAGAATGAGATAGGAATGAGATAGGGTTAGGGCAAAATGGAAAAGAAAACAATAAAATAATAGTAGAGGGCTTTTAGGGATTTTTGAGGGGATCTTTTATTATTTAATTGCTTTTTTTTTTTCATTTTGACTTGTTTTGTTATTTGAACATGAGTTTGAATATTCTCCTTTTTATTCTCATGGGATTTGATTTAATTAGATCACTTTTTGGACTTAGATTTAAGTGGGGAGATTTCTAATTTCATTTATTTATTTTTAATTTTTTTCTGTTGTTTAGGGGAGAGTTAAATTTTACTTTACCTATAATGCAATGGGTTGGGCTAGTTTATTAGTGGGGTTATAGTATTATGTTTTGCCTAGGGATAATTAATTATTTAATCATTCCATTTAATTTATTGAGCTTTTGATGGAGGGCAAGCTTTATAGCATTGATTATTGATTTTAATTTTTACCTTGACTTAATGGAATAAATATAATGGTGGAAATTATATTTATTCGTAGACCTTTATTAATTTGGGATTTAATAGTTAATAAATTTATTTAATTTTATTTTTGATTAATTGGGTGGTTAATCTTTATAATGTTATTTAGGTGAATTTTATTTTAATCTTTTTATTTAATTTTCTCTCAAATATTTTTGAGGGAGACTCTTTTTAAAATAATTATTTCAAACATTAAAAACGTGTTATGCTGCCGAAATTTTCTGAGACTTAGGGAGGTTAATTTAAATGAGATCCCTTGACATTAGTTAACATTTATTTTGCCTTGTAGTTACTAGTTTTAACGATGGCATTTTTTTAATCTATTTTGTGCTCTAGATTTAGGGTTGGATTTCGACTCCTGTCGGGATCATGTCACTCACTTAGGAAACGTAGGGTTCGGGTCCATTCGATCCTAACCCTAGTAGCAACACTCCTTGCATCGCATAACCCCCTAGTCGGCTATCATCACATAGGGGATTGCATATGTAAACGCTCTTCCCCAAGATTCATTGACATGTTTATACCTTATACGTATTGCCACTGAGCACGCTAACGCGTGCAAGGGGGTTTCTAGGGACATGTGGAAAAGTTTTTGATAATTCGTGTTATGACCACATGACAAATGTGATGCGTGTCATCACCACATGGGAAATGTGGGCATGACATTTGGTATTAGAGCCCAAGTTTAAACACTAGCCTTGTTTGGGCACATTATATATTCCACAATTTTGATTGATTTGTGAATACCTTGTTCTTGTAGGATGCCTCCCCCATGAGTTAGGCGAGCACGTTCATGCCGTACTGAGTCCATAGAGGTGCATAGTGCCTCTTCAGCTAAGGGTCAAGGACTGGCGGCACCACAGGTACCACATGCACCACCTACACCTGATATTAGGCCATGGATCTTATAGGTGCTATAGGTAGTTTTAGATAGGTTACCACCAACTGTGGTTGAGCCGCACATCAAGCCATGTGTTGAGCCCAGCATTGATCTGCAAGAGGAGCCACGTGTGGAGCCATGAGTTGAGCCACGTGTTGAGCCGCGAGAGGTACCACGTGTGGAGCCTTATGTTGAGATATCTGATACGACAACGAAGGAGGTTGGATCGTCTTACAGAGCTCGTAGCAGGAGCCCTCCGCATCATGCTAGGTGGGAGGAGGCAATGAGAGTAGAGAAGATTTTTTGCAGACCTTGTGATTTTGGTCCAAATGAGCCTATCTGAGGGCATAGAGATTGAGGAGAGCCTATCATAGATTTTTTGAGGCTGAATCCACCTACATTCACCGGGACCATGGAAGGCGCCGAAGCCAAGGGTTGGCTTATCAGTTTAGACAAGTGCTTCCCGTTGTGTCCTTAAGAGGACAACATGAAGGCATGCGTAGCGGTCTACCTATTGAGAGATGCAACAGTGACTTGGTGGCACACTGAGGAGTGCAAGTGCCGCTTATCATTTGATACACTTTTATGGGATACATTCATTGAGCGCTTTAATGCGCGATACCTGTCAGACCACTACAGGAAGCGTCGTATTGATGAGTTCCACGATTTGCAACAGTGAGGGCTTATTGTAGCACAGTATGAGGGTAGGTTCACTGATTTGTCACGTTATGTAGAGTATCTCCATGATGAGAAACTTTTGGTTCACAAGTTTATCAGAGGTTTGAATCATGGGATAGCAGGGCTGTGCGTATGGCAGACCCTGAGACTTTGAGTGAGGCTACTGAGAAGGCATACATTGACTAGGAGATACAGGGACAAGGACAAAGTTCATGCCCTCAGTTTTAGGATCATGAATAGTAGCAACAACAGAGTTACCATAGACCACCACCACCACCTCAAAGAGGAGGGTTTAGTTCTGCATCTTTACCTCCTAGGCCTCCACAGTAGCAACAACAGTAGTTTCAATAGAGGTTCAAGCCACAATAGATGGCACATGGGGGCCATAATTGAGGTGGACAAAAATAGGGACCATCTACGGGACTCGCGAGATCGCAACAATCTTACAGGGGTTCACAGCGATCCACTGGTCAGACTGGACAACACCAGAGTAGTAGGACTTAGATTGGACAAGTACAGGCTAGGGGCCTTTGCTATGTTTGTGGTGGAGCGAGACATCTAGCTAGAGAGTGCCCACACAGCTTGATGGTAGGTGAACCACCTCATATAGGAGGATCAGAGCAGATGGTTGGAGATGTGGGTAGTTCCCACTGTATGTTCATAGTGGTTGATAACCACCAGGCTGATTTCTAGGCATCAGTGATTGAGACCTCAGGTATGATTGGCAATGTCCCCATTTTTATTTTATTTGACTCTGGCACTACTGATTCATTCATATCTCCATCTTTAGTGGAGCGTTACAAGCTGGTGGCCTCTAGGCAGGGTGATAGATGGGAGGTTGAGTTGGCCATAGGGGCCAAGATGGTCATTGATGCCTTAGTCTATGACTGTGAGATATCTTTGGGGGCCTTTATACATTATGTGACCTTAGGGTTATGCCTTTAGGATCCTATGGTGTGGTTTTAGGCATGGACTGGCTTGCTGCTCATAGAGCCAAGCTAGATTGTCACCGAAAGGTGATTACCTGCTTAGATGATCATGGTACATCAGTTGAGATAGTGGGCATTCAGAAGCCCATGGCAGTTTGTATGATATCCACTTAGCAGCTTAAGTGCTGCATGCAGAAGGGATGCTAGATGTTTGCTATCACGGTTAGTGACAGATTAGAGGATGAGCCTGAGGCATCATTAGATGACCATCCCATCTTGAGAGAGTTTTTTGATGTGTTTCCACCAGAGTTACCAGGGATGCCACCCTATCAAGAGGTAGACTTTCATATTGATCTAGTGCCGGGTGCCAAGCCAGTGTCTCATGCACCCTATAGGATGACCACTCATAAGCTCTCGCAACTCAAGCTACAATTAAAGGACTTACTCAAGAAGGGGCACATCCAACCTAGCATTTCACGTTGGAGTGCACCGGTCATCTTCGTGAAGAAGGATGGGTCTCTTCATTTGTGCATGGATTATAGGTAGCTAAATAAGGTGACGGTGAAGAACCGTTATCCTTTGCCTAGGATTGATGATCTTTTCGACCAGATGCAGGGAGCCATGGTGTTCTCTAAGATAGACCTGAAGTCCAGTTATCACCAGTTGCGCATCATAGAGGCAGACATCCATAACACTACCTTCCAGACTTGTTATGGTCACTATGAGTTCACTGTGGTACCCTTCAGCTTGACGAATGCCCCTACAATGTTCATGAGTCTCATGAACGGGGTGTTCTGTACCTATTTGGATCAGTTCGTAATCATTTTCCTTGATGATATATTGATCTATTCGCGGACTGGGCATGAGGAGCACCTACGTCAGGTTTTGTAGTGTTTGAGGGAGCAGAATCTTTATGGCAACCTATCAAAGTGTGCATTTTTCAGGACAGAGGTACAGTATTTGGGGCACATCTTATCTGGCGATGGTATCTCCATAGATCCATCAAAGATCAGGGCTATTAGGGATTGGCCAGCACCCACTAGTGTGACAGAGGTTAGGACTTTCATGGGGTTAGCTGGTTATTACCATAGATTTGTGGAGGGTTCCTCCAGGATAGCACACGCCATCACTTCCCTTTAGTGGAAAGGGAAGAGTTTTACTTGGATTGAGCAGTGCTAGAGGGCCTACGGGGTCCTCAAGGAGTATTTTACCAGCACTCCCATTTTAGTAGTTCCTGATCCAGCAGCAAATTTTATGGTTTGCACTGATGCATCACTTGAGAGTTTGGGAATCGTACTTATGCAGGGTGGTAGAGCAATCACATATGAGTTGCAAAAGCTCAAGACCCATGAGCTGAACTACCTCACTCATGATTTAGAGCTTGCAAGAGTGGTTCATGCTCTAGTTCATTGGAGACATTTCCTATTGGGTCGTTACTTTGAGTTTCATTCAGATCATCACAGCCTTCAGTACATATTCACGTAGCCAAATCTAATGCTCGTCAGTAGCATTGGGTGAAGTTTCTTTGTGAGTACAAATTTGATGTCCACTACATCAAAGGGAAAGAGAATGTGGTTGCTAACGCATTGAGTTGGAAGTGCCACGAGATTTTGACCTTGACTTTGAGTGTGGACTTGAGGGGATGCATTATTCAGCATCTACCTGAGGATGAGTGGTTTCTTGAGGTACAACAGGAGATCTAGTCACAGAGGGCACTTGTGGGCAAGTTTATAGGATACTCACTTGAGGCAGATGGGCTACTTCATCATCGACAACACATTTATGTACCTCATGCAGGTGACCTATGTTCAGTAGTATTATTAGAGGCTCACAGAGCACCTTATGCAACACACCCGAGGGTGAGGAAGATGCATGCCAACCTATGATAGCTGTACCATTGGGTGGGTATGAGACAGGATATTACAGAGTTTGTTTCTCGATGCCTTGAGTGCCAAAGGGTCAAAGCCGAGCATCAGCATCCAACGGGTCTTTTATACCCTCACAAGATACCTTAGTTGAAATGGGACACCATTTCCATGGATTTCATTGTTGGTCTTCCTATGTCTTCTCACCACCATGATGCCATCATGGTGACAGTTGACAAGTTGACCAAGGTGGCACATTTCTCACCCGTACGCATGACGTACTATGCAGTAGTAGTGGCGAGAGTATTCTTGGACAACATAGTGAGATTACATGGGGTACCTCACCGTATCATTTCTAATAGGGACTTAGTGTTCACTTCAGCCTTTTGGAGGGCTTTATAGCAGGTGTTGGGCACATAGCTTAACTTTAGCTCCGCGTATCACCTTGAGATAGATGGGCAGACAAAGAGGGAAAATCAGGTGTTGGAGGATATGCTTCATATGTATGTTATGGACCACCAGTCTAGATGGGAGGAGTATCTATATCTGGTGGAGTTTGCCTACAATAATGGGCATCACACCTCGTTGTCTATGCCTCCTTATCCGGCCTTGTACGGCAGACCTTGTAGGACACCATTGAGTTGGGATCAAATAGAGGACAGTGTTGCCATTGGTCAAGAGTTGGTTCAAGTTATGCAGTAGTAGGTCACACTAATTGGGCAGAGACTTCAGGAGGCATAGGATAGATAGAAGAAGTATGCTGATGCTAAGAGACTAGATTAGAGCTTCTAAGTTGGTGACAGAGTATTCCTGAGAGTACGGCCACACAAGAGTCCAATCTGTTATGGAAAGGGCTTTAAGCTCACAAGACAGTTCGTAGGACCTTTTGAGATCTTAGAGTGGATAGGACCTGTAGCCTACCATCTAGCATTGCCACCTAGCCTGTCACGCATCCACAATATTTTTCATGTGTCTGTATTATGGTGATATATATCTAATTTATCTCATGTATTGGATTGGAGTGCTCTGTAGGTAGAGGTGGATGGGCAGTTGGCTTTAGAGCCAAGTCGCATATTGGCTCGTCGGATGCTGGGCCTTCGAGGTCAAGAGCTGGACCACGTTAGGATCCAGTGGGATTGGTATGATGAGGTCATGGCGACTTGGGAGGATGTAGCTAGATTGAGGACACTCTATCCTCACCTTTTTGATGACTTCTAGGAGGAAGTATAGTCGTAGGGGGGACGATGTGAGGTTGATTTATTTAACTCCCCTATTTTGATCATTTTACATTATAGTTGGAGACATTTTAGACATTTAGAGACTATTGATTTCTAGTATGCAGATTAGAATATATCTCCTAATTTTTGGATTAGCTTTTTTTAGTTATGTGGTGATTTGATTAGATCCTATTTTGATGCTCTTATGATATTAGACATGTGAGATACATTTGATGATTGTTATTGATGTTGTTTATGAGCTCATTATAGGGATTGGTTATTTGATTCTGATTCTGAGATATTAGATAGAAAATGTAGTTTAAATCTTAATTATGATGTGAGTGTTTAATGTTGTGTATGAATTATGTGATGACATGATTATTATATTCTGTTGCTTCAACTATGATATATCTATGTTGGATTGACCATTTGATCGAGTGCACAGGTGATTTTCCAGGCCACGAAAAATTGGAGGCAGATCTCACACTCATGTGTTTCCTTGTTAAGTCGATCCATTCCCAAGAGAGATAAGGATCATGTTTGATCGATTGATGTTTTCGTAAATGCTTGATTTAATTATTTGGCCCAGTTCACCCTTTTTATTTGATTTAATTATGTGTTGTAAAACTTGTGTTGTAATTTACACCATTTGGTGTTCTTTTTATTTTGGGCCATTTAATGTGATTTACACCTCCTTATGTGTTTATTTGAGGTCCAAACTTACCCTAGGTGGTACCCCTAAGGTCTAGGGTGTATTTGGAATTACTAAACCCTAGGGTAACTCCCATCTAGTCACTCTAAAAGAAAATAATGAGAAGAAAAGAATGAGATAGGATGAGATAGGGTTAGGGCAAAATGGAAAAGAAAATAATAAAATAATAGTAGAGGGCTTTTAGGGCTTTTTGAGGGGATCTTTTATTATTTAATTACTTTTTTTTCATTTTGACTTGTTTTGTTATTTGAACGTGAGTTTGAATTTCCCCTTTTTTATTCTCATGGGATTTGGTTTAATTAGATCACTTTTCGGACAGAGATTTAAGTGGGGAGATTTCTAATTTCATTTATTTATTTATTTATCTATTGTTTAGGGGAGAGTTAAATTTTACTTTACCTATAATGCAATGGGTTGGGCTAGTAGTGGGGTTATAGTATTGTGTTTTGCCTAGGGATAATTAATTATTTAATCGTTCCATTTAATTTATTGAGCTTTTGATGGAGGGCAAGCTTTATAGCATTGATTATTGATTTTAATTTTTACCTTGACTTAATGGAATAAATATAATGGTGGAAATTATATTTATTCGTAGACCTTTATTAATTTGGGATTTAATATTTAATAAATTTATTTAATTTGATTTTTGATTAATTGGGTGGTTACTCTTTATAATGTTATTTAGGTGAATTTTATTTTAATTTTTTAATTTAATTTTCTCTTAAATATTTTTGAGGGAGACTCTTTTTAAATTAATTATTTCAAATGTTAAAAACACATTATGCTGCCGAAATTTTTCGAGACTTAGGGCAGTTAATTTAAATGAGATCCCTTGAAATTAGTTAACATTTATTTTGCCTTGCAGTTAGTAGTTTTAACGATGGCATTTTTTTAAGCTATTTTGTGCTCTAGACTTAGGGTTGGATTTCGACTCCTGTCAAGATCATGTCACTCACTTAGGAAACTTAGGGTTTGAGTCCATTCAATCCTAACCCTAGTAGCAATGCTCCTCATGTCGCATAACCCCCTAATCAGGTATCATCATGCAGGGGATTGCGTATGTAAATGCTCATCCCCGAGATTAATTGACATGTTTATGCCTTATGCGTATTGCCACTGAGCATGCTGATGCATGTGAGGGGGTTTCTAAGGGACATGTGGAAAAGTTTTTCATAATTTGTGTCATGACCACATGACAAATGTGGACATGACACGTGTGATGTGTGTCATGACCGCATGTGAAACGTGGGCATGACATTTGGTATTAGAGCCCAAGTTTAAACACTGGGCTTGTTTGGGCACATTATATATTCTGCAATTTTGATTGATTTGTGAATACCTTGTTCTTGTAGGATGCCTCCTCGATGAGTTAGGTGAGCGCGTTCACACCGCACTGAGTCCGTAGAGGTGCATAGTGACTCTTCAGCTTGTTATCCTCAAATTTACCTATGCTCAATTTGTACGATGACCCCTATGAAACTTGTATGTTTTGTATCCTACAACTCTAAACACGCAAAACAAGGTGAATCGCATTTGCCCTCATGCATGGTCTCCTAGCCTCAGAATGTCCTTTCGAGTGTCAACTTGTGTCGGTTTCTTGAATTTTGCAAAACAAGTCTAATTGTAAATTTCACTTTTTGGGAGTTAGTAAATTTTCCTTATATGCACTGGCGGTGATTTTTGCCTCCATTGCATCTTTATATGCACTGGCGGTGATTTTTGCCATCTGTGCATGTTAGTCTTTTTGTCACATGCAAGGGCGGCAATTTTGCCGCTCGTGCATGTTAGTCTTTTTGTCACATGCAAGGGTGACGATTTTTGCCGCCTGTGCATGTTGGTCCCTTTGTCACATGCAAGGGCAGCGATTTTTGCCACCCGTGCATGTTAGTCTTTTTGTCACATGCAACGGCAGTGATTTTTGCCGCCCGTGCATGTTGGTCCCTTTGTCACATGCAAGGGCAGTGATTTTTGCCACATGTGCATGTTAGTCTCTTTGTCACATGCAAGGGAGGTAATTTTTGCCGCTCGTGCACAAAAGCAATTTCCTCCACATGCAAAGGCAGTAAAATTTTCCGCTCATGCACTCACTCCCTGAAAATTTTTTAACTCTGGGAAATTTTCCAAGTTGCTATCCTTAGCCTGATTTTGCTTCGTTCTTCGCTCTAATCACACTCTAACCCCTCAAAGCCCATGCAACTACTCAGTCCTCCCCTACTACTGCAATTTCCAATCAAAGAGACCAAAAGTTTCTTTCCATAGATGAAATGATACAGGCATTCAATAACATGATCCAAAGAAGTTCGAAGATCAAGATTTCTCAGTGGCTCCTATGGATAAGTTGTCAAATACATAGTTGACCTTGGACATTCTCAAGGTAGTTCTAGGTAAACATGTGAAGGTTGCTACCTCCATGAAAGTTTCAGTAACAAGAACTTGTGTCATTTCCAAGGATACTTTTGGACCAGACAGCCTAGAGATACAAACAGTGATAACAATGGATGAAAGTTTATCTCAAGAAGGACGCTAATGGGAGTTGATAAATGTGATCTTTGCCTTAGTATATTTTCTATTTTTCATATGTACTTTTGAATTCGTTTTGGACATATTTACATGTACTTTTCTCATATGTAATTACATGTAAAAACATAGGAAGTCCCAAGTCAATAAGGACTTCTATTTTTGAATAAGTCAAAGTAGTTAGGTTTTTCCTAAATTTTCTTTGGGCCTCTCCCTATAAATAAAGAGGGCCTCTTTTGTAAAAAGGATCTTTTAGTTATTGAAGTGAAATTCTGCCAAATTGAAGAGCATTTTGAGACTTTGTGTTCAAATTGTAAATAAAATTTTATCAAGTGAATAAGAAAGCAAGTGATCATTCAATCTTTGTGTTGGAATATCTTGTGGTGTGTTGGAAATTGTTCTTATGTCCTTTTCCTAATACTGTCTTATCCTTTTGATCAAATTGTAGTGTGAGTGAGAATAATCTGGGAGATGTTCTAAAGTTGATTGTGGAGACTTTGTGCTACAACAATTATCTTTAGTTTGTGATTTAGTGTTTTAAAGTAAAAGATATTGGAAAGGCTTTGAACTACTATTATCTTTTGTGATCATTTATTTTATCATAGTTTTTGGTGAAGACTTTGGGCTGCACCTTATTCTAGTGGGTTCTAAGTTATAAATCAATAAAAGAAGCAACGATAGACTTTGTGCTCTCGTGGGTTTCTTGGTTATTCAATTTGTATCAAGAAAGTGCTATTTCATTTTGTAAACATCATTTTTGAAAAAAGAGAAATGGATGATATGGTCTCACCCCAAGTTAATATTTAGTTTAAATAAGTTTGTGATAAGTGATAGGGAAGCTCCCCTTGCTGAGAGGAGAGATTTATCTCATTACATTGTGGTCGATATAACCATTTTGCCTTTAGTTAGTTGAAGACAAAATATTCACCCAACAGTTTTTGGTGACTCTACTGGGGATCGAATGCAACCAAGAGCCTCTTGCCATTGGTTTAAGCATATCAGCCTCATCTTTTGTAATATATTTTTTTTATATCTGCTCTATTGTTTGTTAAGAGTATGGCTGTCCCAGGTCCATGGGGAAATACATTTGGTCCTTTGAAATTGACTCAGCCTCTACATGAACTACCTCGGGGTCTGCATAAGAACTTTCCCAAGTTCTATGGGGATGGTAAACAACATCCTGATGAGCACGTTGTAACATTCTACATTGCATGTGGTGTTCTCAGAGTTGAGTATGAAGATGTTTCTATAAGACTGTTTGTAGAAACACTCCAAGGTGTTGCAGCTAATTGGTTCTATGACCTTGCACCTGGAACTATCACTGGATGGAATACTCTTCGAACCTAGTTCGAAGCTAGATTCAAGCTAGCAAAAGATGCTTACACCTTGTTTACCAACTTACTCAAATGAAAAAGGAATCGCATGAGCCCATGCGTAAGTTTGTAGCAAAGTTCAATAAGCTAAAGAATAGGATCCCAATTGTTGCTCAACCCATAGCTAAGAACCTAAAATGCTTCTTCATCAATTCACAATTGCCAAAAGTAAGTTTTCTTTTACGAAGAGTAGCACCAGGTAATCTTAGAATTGCTCAAAGTTTAGCAATTGAAGTGGAGGATGATTTGATCTTGGCGGGAGAGTTGAAGAAGGATTCTATTGGGCCTAATGAGAAACCCTTTTTGGCTTTACCTTCTACCAGCACCATGGATCCTATGGTGCAAAAGTTGGCTGATGAGTTGTTAGCTCTGAAAAAATAGTTGTCACAGAGTTTTTCCATTCCCCTCTACAAGGACATTCCGAGGAAGAAATTCCCAAATTCTCTGAATTACCAAGGCAATGCTTCAATGGATCAAAATCAAAACATGTTTCCTCCACCACAAGGAAGACTTGCTTTCGAGACACCACATGTGGATGCAACAATCTTCTATTATGAATCAGAGAAAGATGATCTTATTCAATCAGAATATGATCAAGGAGAAGATGATGCTAATCTTTTCACAAAAGGTGAGGAGCAATTAGCTAGCGACTCTACCATCGGGTTCCTGAACTTGGAATATGAGATGGGACAAGAAGAAGTTACTTTTGGTGAATCTTATGATGTTCTCACATGGTCACAAAATACATCAAATCATAAAGATGTGGTTGGTAACAAAAAAGTAAGTACACCAGATATTCTCACTTCATCCTATGTTCCTAAGACTAGTACCCCCAATGTAAAACCTCAAGATGAGAGTTTTTCGTCTTTTGTAGGAAGTCCATATCAACTTGTTGGTATCACAGATCATGCTGAGGAGACACATATTCAAATTCTTGAGGCAAGAATACCTGTTAAGGGTATTATGCAAGAGGTTCATCCTGAAAGAGAGGCCAAGTACACTATGACGAAATCTGAGGATCCAAAAGCTCAGATTCTCTTTGAGTTTTCTGATATGTGTACTTATTTCTTGACCACTAATGAAGATCCTGATTTATCAGATAGTGCTTCAATTGAAGGTCTAGAAACAAATGGATTGTCCTCTTCGAGTAAAGAGACTTTGCAGCTGAAAGGAAATAGGATTTTGAAACGACTGGTTTTTTCGAAGAAACCTTTTGATGAGCATGATCGCTTTGTCAAACGACAACGACAGTTGGGACTGAATTCATCAGCAAGAGTGGGACAAGTCAATCTAGATGCAAGAGAAGATCCTAGAATGTCAAGCACTAGGAAATATGACTCATTCAATAGTAAAAGAAAAAGAAGTGGAACATCTTTTCTTCTGCCTCACAGCAGACAACATCTGAAGCTATTCTCAAAGTGAAGCGACATATAAGTTCATAAATTTTTGTACATTTTTTATGTCTTTCTTTGTTTTTGTGTCTTTTTGTTGTGTCACCTGACTCTATAGCCCAATGGATGGATGAAGGCACTTAGAGACTGGAGTTCTTCTCCCTTCGATCATTTCAAAGAATGATCAAAGAAGCTCCCTAGTTAGAGCCAGCTGTTATCTTCAAATTTAGCTGTGCTCAATTTGTAGGATGACCCCTATGAAACTTGTCCGTTTTGTATCCTACAACTCTAAACATGCAAAATGAGGTGAATCGTATTTGCCCTCGTGCATGGTCTCCTAGCCTCGGAATGTCCTTTCGAGTGTCAACTTATGTTAGTTTCTTGAATTTTACAAAACAAGTCTAATTGTAAATTTCACTTTTTGGAAGTTAGTAAACTTTCCTTATATGCATTGGTGGCGATTTTTGCCTCCATTGCATCTTTATATGCACTAGTGGCGATTTTTGCTGCCCGTGCATGTTAGTCTTTTTATCACATGCAAGGGCGGTGATTTTGCCGCCCGTACATGTTAGTCTTTTTGTCACATGCAAGGGCGGCGATTTTTGCCGTCCGTGCATGTTGGTCCCTTTGTCACATGCAAGGGCGGCGATTTTTGCCCCCCGTACATGTTATTCTTTTTGTCACATGCAAGGGCGGTGATTTTTGCCCCCGTACATGTTGGTCCCTTTGTCACATGCAAGGGCGGCGATTTTTGCCGCCCGTGCATGTTAGTCTCTTTATCACATGCAAGGGCGGCAATTTTTTCCGCTCATGCACAAAAGCAATTTCCTCCATGTGCAAAGGCAGTAAAATTTGCTGCCCATGCACTCACTCCCTGAAAATTTTCTAACTCTGGGAAATTTTCCAAGTTGCTATCCTTAGCCTGATTTTGCTTTGTTCTTTGCTCTAATCACACTCTAGCCCCTCAAAGCCCATGCAACTTCTCAGTCCTCCCCTGCTACTGGAATTACCAATCAAAGAGACCAAAAGTTTCTTTCCACAGATGAAATGATATAGGCATTCAATAACTTGATCCAAAGGAGTTCGAAGATCAAGCTTTTTCAGTGGCTCCTATGGATAAGTTGGATACACAGTTGACCTTGGACATTCTCAAGGTAGTTCTAGGTAAACATGTGAAGGTTGCTACCTCCATGAAAGTTTTAGTAACAAGAACTTGTGTCATTTCCAAGGATACTTTTGGACTAGACAGCCTAGAGATGCAAACGGTGATAACAATGGATGAAAGTTTCTCTCAAGAAGGATACTGATGGGAGTTGATAAATATGATCTTTGCCTTAGTATATTTTCTATTTTTCATATGTACTTTTGAATCAGTTTTGGACATATTTACATGTACTTTTCTCATATGTAATTACATGTAAAAACTTAGGAAGTCCCAAGTCAATAAGGACTCCTATTTTTTAATAAGTCAAAGTAGTTAGGTTTTTCCTAAATTTTCTCTAGGCCTCTCCCTATAAATAAAGAGGGCCTCTTTTGTAAATAGGATCTTTTAGTTATTGAAGCGAAACTCTGCCAAATTGAAGAGCATTTTGAGACTTTGTGTTCAAATTGTAAATAAAATTTTATCAAGTGAATAAGAAAGCAAGTGATCATTCAATCTTTGTGTTGGAATATCTTGTGGTGTATTGGAAATTGTTCTTATGTCCTTTTCCTAATATTGTCTTATCCTTTTGATCAAATTGTAGTGTGAGTGAGAATAATCTGGGAGATGTTCTAAAGTTGATTGTGGAGACTTTGTGCTACAACAATTATCTTTAGTTTGTGATTTAGTGTTTTAAAGTAAAAGATATTGGAAAGGCTTTGAACTACTATTATCTTTTGTGATCATTTATTTTGTCGTAGTTTTCGGTGAAGACTTTGGGCTGCACCTTATTCTAGTGGGTTCTAAGTTATAAATCAGTAAAAGAAGCAACGATAGACTTTGTGCTCTCGTGGGTTTCTTGGTTATTTCAATTTGTATCAAGAAAGTGCTATTTCATTTTGTAAACATCATTTTTGAAAAAAGAGAAATGGATGATATGGTCTCACCCCAAGTTAATATTTAGTTTAAATAATTTTGTGATAAGTGATAGGGAACCTCCCCTTGCTGAGAGGAGAGATTTATCTCATTACACTGTGGTCGATATAACCATTTTACCTTTAGTTAGTTGAAGATAAAATATTCACCCAACACAGCTAAGGGTCAGAGATCGCAGGCACTACAGGCACCATAGGCACCACCTGCACCTAATATTGGGCCACATATCTTACAAGCGCTACATGTAGTGTTAGATAGGTTACCACCAGCCACAGTTGAGCCACGCATTGAACCACGTATCAAGCCCTACATTGATCCGTGAGAGGAGCCATGTTTGGAGCCATGAGATGAGTCACGTGAGGAGCCCCTTGTCGAGCTACGAGAGGCACCACATGTGGAGCCTTATGTTGAGATACCTGATATGACAGTGGAGGAGGTTTGATCGGCTTATAGAGCTCGTAGCAGGAGCCCTCCGCATCATGCTAGGCGTGAGGAGGTGGTGAGAGTAGAGCAGATTTTTCACAGGCCTTATGATTTTGGTGTAGATGAACATATCTGAGGGCACAGAGATCGAGGAGACCCTATTAGGGATTTGTTGAGGCTGAATCCACCTACATTCACTGGGACCACAGAGGAAGCTGAAGTTAAGGCTTAGCTTATTGATTTAGACAGGTGCTTTGCCTTACGTCCTTACGAGGGCAACATAAAGGCACGTGTGGCAGTCCACCTATTGAGAGACGTAGTAGTAACTTGGTGGTGCACTGAGGAGTGCAAGTGCCACTTATCATTGGATACACTTTCATAGGATACATTCATTAGGTGCTTTAATGCACGATACTTGTCAAACCACTAAAGGCAGCGTCGTATAGACAAGTTCCATGATTTACAGTAGCAAGGGCTTATTGTAGCACAGTATGAGGGCAGGTTCAACGAGTTGTCACATTATGCAAAGTATCTCCATGATGAGAAACTTCTGGTTCACAAGTTTATCAGATGTTTGTATCATGGGATAGCAGGGCCTGTGCACATGGAAGACCCCCAGACCTTGAATGAAGATGCCAAGAAGGCATACATTATTGAGGAGATAAAGGGACGAGGACAGAGTTCGTACCCTCAGTTTTATGATCATGGACAGCAGTAGCAGCAAAGTTACCATAGACCACCACCACCACCTCAAAGAGGAGGGTTTAGTTTTGCATCTTTACCTCCTAGGCCTCCACAACAGTAACAACAGTAGTTTCAGCAGAGGTCCAGGCCATAGCAGAGGCCACATGGGGGCCATAATCGAGGTGGGAAGCAGCAGGGCCCGCGTAGGGATCAAAGATAGCAGGGACCACCTGTGGGACCTGTGAGATCATAGTAGTCTTACAAGGGTTCACAGGGGTCCACTGGTAAGACTGGACAACACTAGAGTAGTAGGACTCAGACTGGATAGGTACAGGCTAGGGGCCTTTGCTATGTTTATGGTGGAATGAGACATCTAGCTAGAGAGTGCCCATAGGGCTTTATAGTAGGGGGATAGCCTCGTGCAGGAGGATCAGAATAGATAGTTGGAGATGTGGATAGGTCCCACCATATGTTCGCAGCAGTTGATAACCACCAAGATGATTTTCAAGAATTAGTGATTGAGACCTCAGGTATGATTGGGGATGTCCCCATTTCTATTTTATTTGACTCTGGCACTACTGATTCATTCATATCTCCATCGTTAGTAGAGTGTTGCAGGCTGGTGGCCTCTAGGCAGGGCGATAGGTGGGAGGTTGAGTTGGCCACAGGGGCCAAGATGGTCATTGATGCCTTAGTCTACGACTGTGAGATATCTTTGGGGGCCTTTACTACATTATGTGACCTTAGGGTTATGCCTTTACAATCCTATGGTGTGGTTTTAAGCATGGACTCGCTTGCAGCTCATAGAACCAAGCTAGATTATTGTCGAAAGGCGATTAGCTGCTTAGATGATCATGGTACATCAGTTGAGATAGTGGGCATTCAGAAGCCCACGGTAGTTCATATGATATCTGCTCAACAGCTTAAGTGCTGCATGCGGAAGGGATGCCAGATGTTTGCTATCATAGTTTTTATAGATCAGAGGATGAGCCTGAGGCATCATTAGATGACCATCCCATCTTGAGAGAGTTTTTTGATGTATTTCCACTAGAGTTAGCAAGGATGCCACCCTATCGAGAGGTAGACTTTCATATTGATCTAGTGCTAGGTGTCGAGCCTGTGTCTCATGCACCCTACATGATGACCACTCATGAGCTCTCGGAGCTCAAGCTATAGTTAGAGGACTTGCTCGAGAAGGGGCACATCTGACCTAGCGTTTCACCTTGGGGCACACCAGTCATCTTCGTGAAGAAGAAGGATGGGTCTCTTCATTTGTGCATGGATTATAGGTAGCTAAATAAGGTGACAGTGAAGAACTATTATCCTCTACCTAGGATTGATGATCTCTTCGACCAGATGTAGGGAGCCAGGGTGTTCTCTAAGATAGACCTGTAGTCTAGTTAACACCAGTTGCGTATCACAGAGGCAGACATCCATAAGACCACCTTCTAGACTCGTTATGGCCACTATGAGTTCATTGTGGTACCCTTCGTCTTGACGAACGCCCCTACAGTGTTCATGAGTCTCATGAACAGGGTGTTCTGTACCTATTTGGATCGGTTTGTGATTATTTTCCTTGATGATATATTCATCTATTCGCAGATGGAGGAGGACCATGAGGAGCACCTATGTTAGGTTTTACAGTGTTTGAGGGAGTAGAATCTTTATGGCAACTTGGCGAAGTGTACATTTTTTAGGACAGAGGTATAGTATTTGGGGCACATCCTATCTGGCGATGGTATCTCCGTAGATCCATCGAAGATCAGGGCTATCAGGGATTGGCTAGCACCCACTAGTGTGACAAAGGTCAGGAGTTTCATGGGATTAGCTGGTTATTACCATAGATTTGTGGAGGGTTTCTCCAGGATAGCGCACACCATCACTTCACTTCAGCAGAAATGGAAGAGTATTACTTGGATTGAGCAGTGCGAGAAGGCCTTTGGGGTCCTCAAGGAGCATCTTACCAGTGCTCCCATTTTAGTGATTCCTAATTTAGTAGAAGATTTTATTGTTTTCACTGATGCATCACTTGAGGGTTTGGGAGCCGTACTTACGTAGGGTGGTAGAGTGATCGCGTATGAGTCACGAAAGCTCAAGACCCATGAGTTGAACTACCTGACTCATGATTTAGAGCTCGCAACAGTGGTTCATGCTCTAGTTCATTGGAGACATTTTATATTGGGTTGTCACTTTGAGCTTCATTCAGATAATCATAGCCTTAAGTACATATTCATGCAGCTGAATCTAAACGCCCGTCAACGGCGTTGGATGGAGTTTCTTTGCAAGTACAACTTTGATGTCCACTACATCAAAGGGAAGGAGAACGTGGTTGCTGACACATTGAGTCAGAGGTGCCACGAGATATTGACCTTGACTCCGAGTGTGGACTTGAGGGGATGCATTATTCAACATCTGCCTGAGGATGAGTGGTTTCTTGAGGTGTGGCATGAGATCTAGTCACAGAGGTCCATTGTGGGCAAGTTTGCAAGATACTCACTTGAGCCAAATGGGCTACTTCATCATCGACAACACATCTATGTACCCCGTGGAGGTGACCTATGTTTAGTAATGTTATCAGAGGCTCATAGAACACCTTATGCAACACACTCGGGGCTGAAGAAGATGCATGCCAACCTACGACATCTGTACTATTGGGAGGGTATGAGATGGGATATTGCAGAGTTTGTTGCTCGATGACATGAGTGCCAGAGGGTCAAGGCCAAGCATCAGCATCCAGTGGGTCTTTTATACCCTCATGAGATACCTGAGTGGAAATGGGACACCATTTCCATGGATTTTATTATTGGTCTTCCTATGTCTTCTTGCCACCATGATGCCATCATGGTGATAATTGACAAGTTGACCAAGGTGGCACATTTCTCACTTGTACGCACAATGTACAATGCAGCAGTAGTGGCGAGAGTATTGTTGGATGACATAGTGAGATTACATGGGGTACCTCACCACATCATTTCTGACATGGACTTAGTGTTCACTTCAGCCTTTTGGAGGGATTTGTAGCAGGCATTAGGCACACAGCTCAACTTTAGCTCCACATATCACCCTAAGATAGATGGGCAGACAGAGAGGGTGAATCAAGTGTTGGAGGATATGCTCTGTATGTATGTTATGGACCACCAGTCTAGATGGAAGGAGTATCTATATCTGGTGGAGTTTTCCTACAATAATTGGCATCACACCTCGTTGAGTATACCTCTTTATCAAGCCATGTACGGTAGACCTTACAGGACACCATTGAGTTGAGATCGGATAGAGGACAAAGTTGCCATTGGTCTAGAGAGGGTTCAGGTTATGGAGCAGGAGATCACACTGATTAGGTATAGACTTCAGGAGGCACAGGATAGACAAAAGAAGTATGCTGATGCTAAGAGACTAGATTGGAGATTCTCAGTTGGTGACAGAGTATTCCTGAGAGTGTGGCCACACAAGAGTCCAATCCATTATGGAAAGCGCTCTAAGCTTGCACCATGGTTAGTAGGACCTTTTGAGATTTTGGAGTGGATAGGACCTGTAGCCTACTATCTAGCGTTGCCACCTAGCCTATCACACATCCACAATATTTTTCATGTGTCTGTATTACGGCAATATATATATAATTTATCTCATATATATGGACTGGAGTGCTCTACATGTAGAGGCAGAAGAGTAGTTGGCTTTAGATCCAATTCACATATTGGCTTGTCAAATGCTGGGCCTTCAAGGTTGAAAGATGGACCAGGTTAGGGTCCAGTTGGATTGGTATGATGAGGTCACGACAACTTGGGAGGATGCAGCTAGATTGAGGACACTCTATCCTCACCTTTTTGACGACTTCTAGGAGGAAGTTTAGTCTTCGGGGGGAGGATGTGAGGTCGATTTATTTTACTTCCCTATTTTGATCATTTCACATTATAGTTGGAGACATTTTAGACATTTAGAGACTATTGATTTCCATTATGCAGATTTAGACTATATCTCCTAATTTTTGGATTAGCTTTGTTTAGTTGTGTTGATTTGATTAGATCATATTTTGATTCTCTTATGATGTTAGACATGTGAGATACATTTGATGATTATTGATGATATTAATTATAAGCTCATTATAGGGATTGGTTATTTGATTATGATTCCAAGATATTAGATAGAAAATGAAGTTTTAATTCTTAATTATGATGTGAGTGTTTAATGTTGTGTATGAACTATGCGATGACATGATTATTATATTCTATTTCTTTGGCTATGATATATCTATGTTAGATTGACCATTTGATCGAGTTCGCAGATGATTTTCTAGGCCACAAAAAATTAGAGGTAGATCTCACACTCATGTGTTTCCTTGTTAAGCCGATCCATTCCCAAGAAGGATAAGGATCATGTTTGATCAAATGATGTTTTCATAAATGCTTGATTTAATTATTTGGCCCAATTCACCCCTTTTATTTGATTTAATTATGTGTTGTAAAACTTGTGGTTTAATTTACACCATTTGGTGTTCTTTTTATTTTGGGCCATTTAATATGATTTTACACCTCCTTATGTAGTTATTTAAGGTTCAAACTTACCCTAGGTGGTACCCCTAGGGTTTAGGGTCCATTTGGACTTACTAAACCCTAGGGTAACTCCCATCTAGTCACTCTAAACTTGGGTTTAGTAAAAGTGAGGAAATTTCAAAATGGCTAAGGGTGGGAGATGAGTCATGCCTTGGAAAAGGCCCATCTCCCTTCCCAAGGCTTGGGGATTCCTCCACCTTGAAGACTTGGGGAGTCTTCAAGACCCCCAAGTGTGTGGAACCTTCCTCCAAGACTCTCACACATGTGTGAGAGAATCTTGGAGTGAAGGGGCTCTCTTGAGGAGTAAGGTGATGACATGTGTCATCCCTTGTCCTCATGGAGCCATGGGGAGAGATGGCACCTCTCCACTTTTGCTCTCACACATGTGTGAGAGCACAAGTGGAGAGGATGAGGATTTGAATGGATAAGAGGGTGACACTTGTCATCCTCACATTCCTTCTCCCCTACATGTGGCATGGGATGAGGAAGGAGAAGGTGACATGTGTCACCTTCTCATTCCTCAAGGCTTGGATTGGAGGCCTATTTTATCTCCTCTTGGAGAGGAGTTAGGGGTTCTTTCTTTTTGAAATTTTCCTATCTTTGGAGGTTTTTTGGAAGGAGTTGGAGAAAACTTGGAGGATTGGAGTCTTGGAGAAAGCTTGTGGGCTCTTCTTCAACATGCATCCATTGTTGGGCTCTTAAGGTAAGCCCTATGGCATTAGCCATTCCTTATGCTTGTTTCATTTTGATTGTGTGCTTGAAATTTTGTGTTGGGTGTTATTTTCTTTTGTGTTGGTTTTGGGTGTTGGTAAGAGCCCCTTCGTTTGGAGAAAATACTCAACTTGTATGAGGTGGGAGAGAGTGAACCTCCTCGAGGTCACCTCATGGTGTTGATCTATTTATAGCCTTGAGGGCATTTTATGGAGTTTGGGGTTATTTTGGTTGGCATGAGTGCCATGGTGATTTTGTGCTTCATGGAGATATTATTTTGGCTTGAGGCCTTGTGGTATTGAGATTATTGAGTTTTGGAGTGACCTCTTGAGTTGAGGGGTCCACTCCCCTACCCCGCCAAACTCATTTTAGTGAGTTTTGTATTGTACATAAACCTTGGGTGATTTTGTGTTGCTTTGTGAATTTGTTGTGGTGTGAGAAAACCCATGTGAGTGCTACCTCCCAGCTCGGGGGTGACCCACTAGCGGGTCTATGGTAGGGAGGAGGGTGATTTTTGTGGCTTGGTTTCCACCTCTTGTGTTTATATTATTGCAGGTTATGTTGGTGTTTTGGACCTTTGGAGAATATTCATTTTAGCATTATTTTCATTTTCATGATGGTTGTTTGAGAGCCATGGCCTTGGAGGCCTTAATGTATCTTGTTGTCAAATTTATACCCTCAATGTTGAAATGGTGAAATCAAATTTATTCCTATGTATGCAATTAATTTTGTCCCATTTGTAATGCATTTATTATTAATGCTGATATAAAATCCTCTTGCTGCCCTATAACAAATGTTATTTCTGGTTAGAATAATTGCTCTCTAAAAGCTAGGATGGAAAAGAAATTAGTTAGTTTCAAAATTTATGATTCTTATAAAAAAAAATTATTTATCCCTTAATACTTACTATTTTAAAGAAAAATAATATGACTGGTTATTTTATTTTGCTATAAAAAAAAAGAGATTGAGAGAAAATTAGTTGTTCAAAATAAATAGCATTTGGTCATAATTGTTTGCTGTAAAAAAAAGAAAAAAAGAAGCATATATATTTTTATTCTTTGTTGGTCTGCCTAAATTTATATTACTAAGTAACTAATTTTATGCTTTTTGTGTATATATATTATTGTTAAAAATTTATTTTAAGTAAAGAATACCCTAGGCAATATACATAATGAGCATAAACAAAGAGGAAACAAAAAAAAAATGGAGAAGCAAAATGAGAAGAGAAGAATGAGATAGAAATGAGATAGGGTTAGGGCAAAATGGAAAAGAAAACAATAAAATAATAGTAGAGGGCTTTAGGGCTTTTTGAGGGGATCTTTTATTATTTAATTACTTTTATTTCATTTTGACTTGTTTTGATATTTGAACGTGAGTTTGAATTTCCCCTTTTTTATTCTCATGAGATTTGGTTTAATGAGATCACTTTTTGGACTTAGATTTAAGTGGGGAGATTTCTAATTTCTTTTATTTATTTATTTATTTTTCTGTTGTTTAGGGGAGAGTTAAATTTTACTTTACCTATAATGCAATGGGTTGGGCTAGTTTATTAGTGGGGTTATAGTATTATGTTTTGCCTAGGGATAATTAATTATTTAATCATTCCATTTAATTTATTGAGCTTTTGATGGAGGGCAAGCTTTATAGCATTGATTATTGATTTTAATTTTTACCTTGACTTAATGGAATAAATATAATGGTGGAAATTATATTTATTCATAGACCTTTATTAATTTGGGATTTAATATATAATAAATTTATTTAATTTGATTTTCAATTAATTGGGTGGTTAATCTTTATAATGTTATTTAGGTGAATTTTATTTTAATCTTTTTATTTAATTTTCTCTTAAACATTTTTTAGGGAGACTCTTTTAAAATAATTATTTCAAACATTAAAAACGCGTTATGCTGCCGAAAGTTTTTGAGACTTAGGGTAGTTAATTTAAATGAGATCCCTTGACATTAGTTAACATTTATTTTGCCTTGTAGTTACTAGTTTTAACGATGGCATTTTTTAATCTATTTTGTGCTCTAGACTTAGGGTTAGATTTTGACTCCTGTTGGGATCATGTCACTCACTTAGGAAACTTAGGGTTTAGGTCCATTTGATCCTAACCCTAGTAGCGACGCTCCTTGCGTTGCATAACCCCCTAGTCGGCTATCATCACACAGGGGATTGAGTATGTAAATGTTCTTCCCCGAGATTGATTGACATGTTTACGCCTTATATGTATTGCCACCGAACACACTGACACATGCGAGGGGGTTTCTAGGGACATGTGGAAAGGTTTTTGATAATTCATGTCATGACCACATGACAAATGTGGACATGACACCTATGATGCGTGTCGTGACCACATGGGAAATGTGGGCATGACAGATTCATAGAATGTTAAATCATCTTGGAAGTAAGTTTCCTCTAATTCATCTAATTTGTCCATCTTGACGGTAAAAAGTTGGCATCCCTTTCTCTATGCCCTTTTGATTTGCAGAGCAAAGATTTGTCTTAGTTCAACTCCCCTAGGTTTCCCTTGTAGAAAAACCTTGTTTCCTATAACATCTAGACACTCTACTATTTTGGCATAACAATCCACTTTGGCTTGATGTCTCCATAACCAGTTTATTCCTAGGATAACATCATATGAGCCTAGTGGGGCTACATAAAAGTTTACTTCTGTAGAGAAACTCAGAAGTTCAATTCTAGCCTCAAACATGCATTGCTCTACCTGACCCTTGGTGTGATTTGCATATTTTATAGGCCAAGTATTTTCTAGAAAACTTGCGTTTCTAGGTATTTTATTTACTACCTTAGGGGAAACAAAACATTCGGTAACACTAGTATCAATCAAAATTGAAATTGGAAGTCCAAATAAAGTACATGTTGTTTCTATGGGAGTTACTTGGTACTCAGCTTGCCTGTTGTCCAAAGCTGCATGAATGCGTTGCTGAGATGCCGCTTGTTGTGAAGGTAGATGATTTCCTCTTAGTTGATCTCCTTGTGTCTTATTAGGACACTGATTGGTGTAATGATATCTGCCACATGTGAACCACCCTCCAACTGGCCCTTGCCTCTCTTGAGGCTTCCTAGAATTGTCTTTGTTCTTCTTGGAGTAATTGTTGCCCCTTTTCTCCCCTTTGGACTTAGTTTGCTTATGCTTGTTCCCTTTATCATGTCTCTCTAAATGATCCTATTTCTTCCCCTTCTTCTTAGAGGGTTGTGAGGATTGAGACCAATTATACCTTTTTTGGTTCCTGTTGTGAGGATTGAGACCAATTATACCTTTTTTGGTTCCTTTCCCTATAAGCTGACATGGCTTTCAATTTCTGTTAATATTTGATGGCCTTTTCATACACCTGGTCCATCATAGTAGGACCATGAACATTAACCTCGCCCCCAATCTGAGCATTTAATCCCATAATAAACTATTGAATATGAAATTTCTCATCCTATTGGTACCATGATACATATTTTAATAATCAAGGGAATTTTTCCCAATATTCATTTACAAACATGTCAGCCCGCTTCAAGTTTTGAAAATCAATAAGTTTCTAGTCATAGAATAGTTGTGGCAACCATCTTTGCCTAAACTGTTCCATGAATTTGTCCCAAGTAAGGCTCATAGACCTCAAGCCCAGTTCCATCTTTTTGTTCATCCACCATGTGGCCACTTCACCAACTAACTAGAAACCTCCACAGACTGCTTTTGTCACCTCATTATAGTTCCTGATTTCAAAATATTTTTCTATTTCCATTAGCCATACCTCCGTGGCATCTCTGCTTATGGATCCATCAAATTTAGGAGGCATGACCTTTTTCATGTCCCAAGATAATTCCATAACCATATGGCTCCTCTTGTCCTCCTCTTGTCTATCCTCAGAGTGATTCTCTCCATGCTCACTATGGTGCATGTCATTATGATGTACCTCTTCATCACCCCCATCATGATTATTCTGATTGGGATCTCGCTGAACCCTTACCTCATTTTTGAGAGTTCCTATTCTTTCTCTTGTCTCTTCAAGCAAGGTAAGTATTCAGTCAAGTTTAGCCCTTAAGTGCTTAGAAGGTTGCCCTTCCTCATGGGTATCTCCCATTCTAGTTCTTATATGAACCTTTGATGCAATCTACTTATTCCTGAAGTTTACAGAGGAGTCACAAATTAGTTTCCATGTTATTTAGGTCATTCCTAATACAAATCTATTTCCATTCATGTAATCTTTAACAAGAAAGGAAAGATTGTTAAAATTTTGCAATTGCATTATTGGATTACATATAAACCATCAAAATTAAAAAAAAAAACAATTACACCTTGCTACTAAAAGTCCTTTACAAACTGGGATAAATTCCCATGTTCATTTCTCAACCTTGAGATTTTTCATTTCAGTTTTAGTAGGTGAGGGTACATGCAAGTACTCCTTCACAACCTCCTTAGATACAACATAATCCTTAGGATCATTTTCACAACTGGTGCTTTTGGTGCAGAGGGTTCTTCTAATGCTTTAATAGAGTTAGGGGTAGCCATCCTTTCTACTTTCCTAAACTCCTACTTGATGTATTCCACAGTATTAGCAAAGGTTTCCTCATCAATTAACCATGCTCCTACTAGGTAGCCAGTTTGTTCAAGTTTCTCCATCCTCGAGCCTTGTGCCTTCAAGATTCTTTGTTGATGTAGGTAACATCCATGTTTTGTTATCTTCTTTTGAGGTGTTGTAATTTTTCCCATTCTGGCATAGAACATCTAAACATTAGCATACTTAATATTCGATAAACATAATCATCAAGTAGTGAGCTCATAGGTCCATGTATTAAACCTGGTTGCTCTGATACCATATGTAACATCCTCAATCTATAATTCACTAATTTAACATAACATTTAACTTAATCATGATATAAATTAACCACCTGATTAAGCAATTTAAGTTAAACAATAATGCTTCCATAATAATTCATCAATTAAGCATGGAATTCAATCAGAATATATTGAAGCTTATAATTTCAATTTTCAAATACACATTCTTAGTGAATAACTTTCACTATCCATGTACAAAATATGCTCTAGGCATTAAACATATTGAGGTATACATTACAATTGACCATCAAGTCATAAATCAAATATCATTGCATCTAGAACATATGACATCAATATCCATAAGTCTCAGCTTGTCTCATGCTTGGGAAGGAGAGCATCATCCAGGTGCTTTTCCACCAACCACAGACTGGCGGTCCCCACACACCTTCCTACCTGGAAGTGGCCAGCCTATTCATAGAAGGGATAGATATTAGGAACTAATATGTTCACCATCTAAGTATCCGATGTTGTGTCCTTCATAATGTCTCACGGTCACACAACTATAGATTCCCTCTAACTATGTATGATGCTTCTGGAGACCATTATGCCATCTAGAGCACTGTGGACCGATAATGCATGCAGAGACAGATGCATTACTTTGGATAAAGTTTTACATACATATACATTACATCATGAACGTTGTCGTATCTCCACCACCTAACTCAACTTATAAGCTATCATGTCCTACAGTATGTTTAGATTGACCTTTCACTCTAGGTCTGAATAAGTGGGATCCAATCGATACATAGTCCATTTTAGGATGATCGAGTCCCCTATTGGGTTTGTTTTCAACCAACTAGTTTACCTATTTTAATGAGGAACTAGTGACTCCTCACCACCAGATTCCATTTTTAATCATTACACAATTTGAACCACGTTCACCATTCCATGTCCATCATGGTTCACAACATCTAAACAATAATTTATCCTGTAAGATAGAATCATATACATACTATCATGGGCATTCCTTGCCTTTATTAAATAGCATGTTTTACTTTGAGTGATAACTTACATTACCCTTACAATGTTAGGCAAAGACACTAATCTTACTAAATAAAAGAAAAGGGTAGTTATCATAAGAAACAACCACATACAATAATTATGGTTTCAATTATATCACTTTCTCAACCGAAGGAACCAAGAATAGTCATGGATATTTTAAACACCAATATTAATCCCCATTTGGCCTTTATATACAAGAAGCCATCATTTAGTTGAGTGTTATAAGCATTATTTTTCATAAGGTTGTTTCAGCCATCTACAAAGACATCATTAATTCGATGTATACATGCAGAAAGTAAAACAAGGTCTCAACCGTGATGGCCTTGAGCCCATATTAGTGTAAGTCTCAAGTGTTTAATACGGCCTTCATGGCCACAATTATAATATTACTAGGTGCATATAACTATATGGCTCAGCTTTAATAGTCGTAGACTATAAGCACAATTATGAATGCATGATAATACTATGCTTGGCCATCCCGGCCTCAAGTGGTATCATAATACAAGAGAGTCATGAAATGACACTTGGCCTCCATGGTCGTAAGAAAAAAGAACTACAAAGATTAAAGTTTAATGCCATTCAGCCTCTTGGGCCGCAGGCATAAAGAATAATAAAGATTATGGTTTTAAAGTCTCTCAGCCTCCACGGCTTCGAGAAGTGGTAAAGACTTCCATAAAAATTCTAAAACAATGGTATTCACCCTGTAAGGCCACTATCTACAATAAAGATTACATTGCATGAGCACTTAGCCTTCATGGTCTTGAGCAATGACTCAAGATGATATGATAATAAAGTTTTGGCTTGACCATAGGCCTTGAGCTCAATACAATAAAGATTGGGCTCAGCCATAGGCCTAGAGAGAAATACATTCAAAAGAATGTAAAGCTAGTGTGGCCCGGCCTTGGCCATAAGCACACATAGTCAAAAGAAAATAAAGCTAGTATGGCTCAGTCTCTGGTCACGAGTACACAACACAATTGAAAGAGAGTATAGAAAATATGGCTTGGCCCTTGGCCTTGAGCCTCACAACAAAAATGAATTCAAAGATTAGTTGGGTCGTAAGGCCTCAGCTACTCAAACATATAATGATGATGAAAATTCCATAGCGGTAGATAATATAGAAATACACTCATTACCTGAGTGGAGTTCTTGCTACCAAAGAATACATAGTTCAACCTGTCCTTCCAGAAATTACAGAGCAGAGCTCTCTTTCCTTTATGCCAAATCCCCCCAAAAAAGATTTTCCTTAAACTCTTCCCCCAACAAAAAAAACATAGTCTCCCTCGAAGACTCCAAGGTTATGGCCTTATCCAATATGCATGCCTAAAAACATGGAGAACTACCACCCTCAACCAAGGTGGTGAGAGTGGCTTCTCCATTCGACCAACCACCTTAAGAAGGTCCGTGGGAGTAAGACACATGTCAAGCTATGGTGAGCTCAAAGCTCCCATAAAATAATACCATCAACAACAAGATAATAGTTTATCATAGTAACATGGCTTGATATGAAATATCAACTTTATAATATTATTATGCACAACCATAGGATGCTGTGAATACTTATATTATCCAAAATTGTTGTTATTCAACGACACCTCCTTCATGGAGATAGATTTATCAAGTGATTTAGGGATCAAGGACCGCTCTCCCTTCTTTGCTAAGGACAAAGAACAAGACTAACTCTTGACTTGATTTGATGTTCCAAAAATGTCGTTAGTTGAGTTAAAGCAACATTGTCGAAATGACTGAATGGACACATCACCTAACGAGAAAAACAACTTATCAAGTCAAGAGAAACTTACACAAACTTGCAAGGCTTGAAAGTACATAAAGTCTAACACTAATATGGCTAGCAACCTTCCTATTGTCCAACATCTATTCCTTTCTCCTGGATGATACTCTCCTTCCATCTCTGGAAGATGATCACTTTCCTTGTCCAACTCACAACCAGAAAAATCATGATCAGTGCATCATAATATGATCAATAAATCATAATAATTAAATAATCATTTAAATCTAGAATCTCTTAACTAACTAACATTCATAAGAAGCAGTGATTAATCTAACATTTCCACAACGTCATAATCCAACTACTAATTAATCCTCCTAATTACCATGTAAACATAAGATTAAGCTAATGACGGGTTAGGGATGTAACATAATTGAATGGACCTATCTAGTAAATAATCAATCATAATTCCAAATCACAAAACCTAGGAGTAAATCCAACCCCCACATATGCTAAAAAGGTCACTGTGGTACCACATAAATGGTTAAGAGTGCATACAAGAAGTTGTGTAGTACCACACACGTCATTAAGGTCTCATGGAGGACATCAACAAGTAGAAAATATGTTAGCCCAATACTATATAACCAAAAGATCCAACAACAAAAGGAATAGTGTGGTATTTACAAAAGACTAGAATGGTATGAGACATGTGTTAGGGACATGTCCTTATACCATACAAAACTATATATTAAAGGAGGAATACAACATATGTAATAAGTAGGAATTGTTGGAGTACAATACACTGAGAGGGGGGGTGAATCAGTGGTATACTAATTTTAACAGGACCTTAAGACCTTGAAATAATATTTCAAAACTTTGAAACAAAGGCAACTTCTATTGAATTGAGATGAGGCATCATATTAACTATGAACATCATGACAGCTTTGGTTAAGTTAAGATAGGTATCATGACAAATAAAACTAAAAGATCAATGTCAAGAATACATCAACACAATATTATGAAACAATCTAAGATAAGTATTGACTCATGAACATCAAACTTAAGAGTAAGGGTGTTCACATATTAGACACATGAGCATATAGATATTAACTCATAAAGTTTGATTGACCATAATGAGGATGAGAAGAGAACATCATCATTTCAGACAATGATATATGATGAATATGTGTTCATGCAGACCAAATTAACTTAGGATAACTTTAAAACTGAATGACACATGATAAGCAAATGAACATGAGGATCAAACACATCAATGATAATAAAAACCCATAACACAAATATTGTCTTGAATAGAAAACCCTCATGGGAATAAAAACCACTTGAAATGACTCACTGGCTTAATCAAAATGTGCTTCACTAGAAAATACAGATGCCTCACTGGTTGTTTGTGCCTCACTAGCTATTTGTGCCTCATCGATTGTTTGTACCTCATTGGTTGTTTGTGCTTCACTAGCTATTTGTGCCTCATCGACTGTTTGTACCTCACTGGTTGTTTGTGCCTCACTAGCATATTTCAATCAAATATAATGAATAATATGAGTCAATACAAAGGGTTACTCTATTCGTCTACATTCCAATCCTTAACTGTCTCATTATTTGAGACTCAAACATCAGTACAACAGCTCATTTACACTCTCCTATAACCTTACAATAGCATCACTACAATAGCTCATTAAAACTCTGGTATAACCTTAATGATTGTGCAATAAACACAGATCATCAACCTCTTATTAGATGTTTTTAAAAAAACCTTTTTTATACAATATTACAAAGTCTTCTTTCTCTCATTAAACTGTTTGTGAATGTAATTGATCTTCTTCAACTGTCAGAGACAATTTTTAACTGTAGTAGAATCTAATAAAGGAATGTGGTCAAGTAGACCCATATAGAACTTGTTACAAATTCTTCAAATCTTTTACAATAACGAATCTTTAACCACAATTTGAATCTTTAGTCACATTGATAACAAATAATCTTCAAACTGTCTATTATAACCACTACACCAAACGTTCTTTTCGATAGTAGTCAACAATAGCTAGTTTATATAATTTTCCAAATTGTTTAAATGCCTTTTTCAAACTAAAGAAATAATCAAAACTACCTTCAAGCATTCGAGCAGGAAACCCTAGTGATAAATCATAAGAGTAAATTCTTCAAACCCTCACCATGGGTTTAACACAAGTCATCTCAAACTCTTCTGTCTACAACCGAGTATAAAGAAGTTACATAACAGACCATCCATGTCTATTAACTATTTTTCAATGAACAAAACTGCTTTAACAACAAATACTTTCAATGCATATTCTAGATAGGGTTCAAGATTAGTATAAACCCTCATAAGCAAAGCAACAAAAATATTTCTTTTTTAGCCTTTTTAAAAATAGAGAATAACAATTTTATTTGACCAATCCCATATGAGAAGACAAAGAAAGATGTCACCTATTTTGATATGCCATAACTATCGAGAAGACTGTGCATAATTGTCACCTTTGACTCTCGAGCATCCCCATCATCATAACTAGTTTCACCTTTGACTGAGCATTGTCATTTCACAAAGGATCTCCATCATGATAACCAAAAACTTCAGCATTTTGCATAACGATTAAACCCTAAGTTGAGAGATACATGATATACATCAAGGTTGCATAATGTAAAATGAAACCTCATCAAGCCTTTTTCCATATTATTCCTTTTACTACCTATCCCGATAAGCCCTAAAAGGCCTAGTGACTTAGAAGTTAAACCATCAACTTTTACCTTCTTTGAAGACCATGAACCTGCCCAACAGGTTAAATGACTTTAAGTGCCTGATGAATGTTGTATTCAAACCAAATTTTTTCAAATGATTTTCAACTAAATGCCTTTTTAACAAATAATAATATACACTATGATGCCCCTCAAGTGAATTAAATTAGTTTAAAATTGATATGGTAGGCTTTAGGCTATTATAACCTTGCATTGTGCATAAATGAAACATCATAGCACTAAAAGACCTTGAGACCAAATTGTCTCATGATGCAAATGAAATCATAACACCAATTGATACATGAGAGATCACTTGTAACACCAAACAAGGATACCAAAAATGAAACCATCACTGTAATATCAAAAGATGAAACCAATGATATTATAATCAACAAGCACCTGTAGAGCATAACACTCACTGTAACCAATATATCTGAAGTGCATGCCTCATCCAAACAAGGAGACCATATATACAAATAAGGATTCCATATACCATATGCATCATAGTATCATACCATTACCATTACCATATAGAACCAATAACCTCTGTCCTGTAGAGTATAGTAAGTACCACAACCAACATGTTTGATGTCTCTTCAAGACAGAACCCCATCAATACCAAGTGAACAACATTGTGAGAATTATCAAGAATAAGAGCACTTGCATCAAATGCTAAACATCATGAATACCAATACCAATGCCAACTACCATATGATCCAACTAGCAAACCTGAGAGTTTGTGTATTTGTCATCAAGGACAACAACTGAGAGAGCAACAAACTCCCCCTTTGTCCTTGATGAAAAAACACAACTCTCTCTCCCCCTTTTTGCATCAAAGATAAAGGGAGGAATAATTGTGCAATTGCCTCAAAGATGGATCAGAAACCATAAGCCAGTATGCTGCAGAAAATATAAGTAAAACAGAAAAATGTAAATCATACCATGACTGTCCAACAAAGCAAGAAACATCCAGAATGGCCTAAAATATAACTGCACTATCATTACTATATAAATGAGCATGCATCAAAACAAGGACAACAACTGAAGATGCCAAACATGAGAGATATGAGGGTTGTCATCTGAATAGAGTAGAACACCACTATCACAGCATATATCAATGATCAAGTATCATTAAAGTGGTAAGTAAACTTCTAAACATACAACTATACCAATGTAATGCCAACTTCCAATATATAACCATGCTACAGTAACATGAGGAAAGATGAATGTTGATAATCACTTATCACATTAATGTACCAACTGACATAACAAGAATGAAGAATATGCAAAGAAGCTCCCCTGAGAATAATAGCACATTAAGTTTGCATTAATGCCAACACATCTTCACAATAGTCACTTTACTTTAAGAATCTTTAGAATAATGTGTTGTAAGTAAAGCAAGATCTTTATCATTCGTTGCCTAGTGCAATCACCATACTGCTGTCCAAAGAACTCTTTCAATGTTGTACCATGAAATATCAAGTACTAAAAAATAATGTTAGAGGAAAAATCATTGTGAACATGAACCACTACACAATCAAATGGTACTATGAAAGACTTCATATCTTGATGAAAGACCTGTGCATCACAACTTGTCAAAATGCTGAGCATAATATCACATTATGAGCAAAACATGATTCATCATTCAATGTCCATTGTCACAAAAAATTAATGCAAAAATTGTATTATGTCTTCAAATAATATTGTGATTAATCAAGGCAAGAGAACATGAAATCTGATCAGACTGAATGGATTAGAAAGAAGGCATCACAAAACATTGTTCAACTATATCAAATGCATGTCAATTGTCCATAGAATCAAAATCTACTGTATAACAAGAATCAAACCAGAATCCACTGAAAACCACATCACTATTGAAGGATATACTACCACTGTTGACACTGTTGAAGGCATACCAAGATCATTGTATCACAACATTACCAAGATCACTGTTACACCAAAAAGTTAGACAATAAGATCTACTATCCATTCAGTTAGATAGTCTGCTAGTAATAACATGCCATCCAAGTCAACCAAATGCTTCCCAACCAAATGCTGCCATGTCACACCAAGTCAAACATGATCATAAAAGTGTAAGACTACTCTGAGATGAGAAAGAAAAATAATACAAACCCTCCTTCAAGGAATCAACTTCATATCAAGGACTGCACTGAGATCAAGCAAATGCAAAACATTGTATGTTTACTACTAACTTAATACTATCTTCACTACTCAAGATATCAGTAGAACACCAAATATAGTCACTACCATTTTAACTATATATTGCTCAAAGGTCTCAAGAAGAACATATTGAAATCATTGCCAAAGGAAAAA
The DNA here is from genome assembly GCA_027924645.1 of Cunninghamia lanceolata. Lineage (NCBI taxonomy): Eukaryota > Viridiplantae > Streptophyta > Pinopsida > Cupressales > Cupressaceae > Cunninghamia > Cunninghamia lanceolata. The sequence goes on from BSBN01000070.1 coordinate 2,768,987, forward strand.
TCATATAACTTGACCAAGTGTTTTATAAGTCACTGCCATCAAACAAACACATTAGTCTCAAGACAACCTGTATGGATGATTGTTTAAGGGGTTTGAGAGATACATTACAGATCAACTCCCCCTTAATTCATTGTATTCTTTATGCACTCATGGATATCTCTTGTATAGTATGCACAAGATTAGGACTTCCTTCTTCTTTTATTTGTTTTCTTCTCCAAACTAGTATAGAATATTTGTTTTCCTTGCGCAAGGCATTCACTTTCTTTTGCTTAAGCATATAGCCTCTAGTTGGTTTTATCCTTCCTTTACACCATTGTGCTTTTTTCTTCTAGGTAATTTGAGAGTCATACCTTGCATGCATCCAACAGCTTCTTACAAAATGGCCAATGTTATTGCAGTTATAACAAATATTATTGTAGTTTTGATTTGACCAGCCATAAAAACTTTTCTCTTTATTCCACCCAAAACCATTTATTTTACAATCTTTGGCCCTATGACAATAAACATGACATGCATAGAAATAACCGTGGAATTGTGAATAATTATACCTGATAGGTGGAAATCTTGAAGATTTGTTATCAGCAATGTTAACCTTAGCTTTCTTCTTGGATTCAACCTCAGGTGCATTAGAATGAAATATCAGGTCTATCTTCTTCCTAGGAGCATCTCATGTCTTGGAACATTCTCCTTTCTCATAGCCTAAGCCAGTAGTGTCCCTATAATACCTTTTCTTGCTCAACATGTCATTCAGGTAGTCAGTACTCTTTTCAAATTGAATATTCTTTTGTAATTTTGAAGATGCTTCTTCCAAATTCTTTCTCAAAGAGACTATTTATTTCTCTAATTTCAGACATGCTATTCTTTTTACTTCAAGATCAGACTTAGTCATATCTATTATTCTTTTGGCTTCTACAACTTTAGTTTTTAGACTGATAATCTATTTGTCAGACTCATCAACTTGACTTCTTAAATCTACAATCAACTTTCTTGCCTCTTTAAATTCAACTAAAACTTTTGTAAGATCAGAGAGTACCTTAGTCTTGGAATCATTCTCTTGTTGAAGTTGAACGTTTAATTCCTAGTTCTCTTTTTCAAGATACTTGTTCATTTCTAGAGAACATAAAAGTTCTCCTTCGATATCAACTTCACAGTCATTTTCATCGAACTCCTATCCATCTTCATCTACAAAGAAATCTCCTTCTACATCATCAATCTCAACAATAAATTCATTGTCTTTATCATACTTTGTGTCAACCTTCAAAGGTGACTTAGGCAACAGCTCATCACTGGGCTTGACTTTTTTATTTGTTTGATATCTTTTCTTCCTTTATTTCTTCTACACTTTCCCATGCTACTCCACTATCAAGACCTACCCAAGCCAATTAGACTTCTATAGGGAACCTATGCTCTGATACCACTTGTTGGAGTACAATACCACTGAGAGGGGGGGTGAATCAGTGGTATACTAATTTTAACAAGACCTTGAGACCTTGAAATAATCTTTCAAAACTTTGAAACAAAGGCAACTTCTATTGAATGGAGATGAGGCATCATATTAACTATGAACATCATGACAACTTTGGTTAAGTTAAGATAGGTATCATGACAACTAAAACTGACAGATCAATTTCAAGAATACATCAACACAATATTATGAAACAATCTAAGATAAGTATTGACTCATGGACATCAAACTTGAGAGTAAGGGTGTTCACATATTAGACACACAAGCATATAGATATTAACTTGTGAAGTTTGATTGACCATAATGAGGATGAGTAGAGAACATTATTTTACACAATGATATATGATGAATATGTGTTCATGCAGATGAAATTAACTTAGGATAACTTTAAAACTGAATGACACATGATAAGAAAATGAACATGAAGATCAAACACATCAGTGATAATAAAAACCCATAACACAAATATTGTCCTGAGTGGAAAAATCTCATGGGGAATAAAAACCACTCAAAATGCCTCATCAATTTAATCAAAATGCGATTCACTAGCAAATATAGATGCATCATTGGTTGTTTGTGCCTCACTAGCTATTTGTGCCTCATTGGCTATTTGTGCCTCACTGGTTGTTTGTGCTTCACTGGTTGTTTGTGCCTCACTGGCTGTTTGTGCCTCACTGGCATATTTCAATCAAATACAATGAATAATATGAGTCAATACAGAGGGTTATTTTGTTCCTCTACATTCCAATCCTTAACTGTCTCATTATTTGAGACTCAAGCATCAATACAATAGCTCATTTACACTCTAGTATAACCTTACAATAGCATCATTACAACAACTCATTAACACTCTGGTACAACCTTAATGATTGTGCAATAAACATAGATCATCAACCTCTTATTAGATGTTTTTAAAAAACCCTTTTTTATACAATATTACAAAGTCTTCTTTCTCTCATTAAATAGTTTGTGAATGTAACGGATCTTCTTCAACTGTGTGAGACAATTTTTAACTGGAGTAGAATCTAACAAAGGAATGTGGTCAAGTAGACCCATATAGAACTTGTTACAAAGTCTTTAAATATTTTACAATAATGAATCTTTAACCACTGTTTGAAACTCTTTAACCATAGTTTGAATCTTTAGTCACATTGATAACAAATAATCTTCAAACTATCTATTATAACTATTACACCAAACTTTCTTTTCGACAGCAGTCAACAATATCTAGTTTATATAATTTTCCAAACTATTTAAATGCCTTTTTCAAAATGAAGAAATAATCAAAACTACCTTCAAGCATTCGAGCAGGAAACCCTAGTGATAAATCATAAGAGTAAATTCTTCAAACCCTAACCATGGGTTTAACACAAGTCATCTCAAACTCTTCTATTCACAACCAAGTATAAAGAAGTTACATAACAGACCATCCATGTCCATTAACTGTTTTTCAATGAACAAAACTGCTTTAACAACAAATACTTTTCAGTGCATAATCCAGATAGGGTTCAAGACTAGTATAGACCCTCATAAGAAAAGCAACAAAAATATTTCTTTTTCAGCATTTTCAAAAATAGAGAATAACAATTTTATTTGACCAATCCCATATGAGAAGATAAAGAAAGATGTCACCTATTTTGATATGCCATAACTGTTGAGAAGACTATGCATAACTATCACCTTTGACTCTCGACCATCCCCATCATCATAACCAGTTTCACCTTTGACCAAGCATTGTCATTTCACACAAGATCTCCATCATGATAACCAAAAACTTCAGTATTTTGCATAACGATTAAACCCTAAGTTGAGAGATACATGATATACATCAAAGTTGCATAATGCAAAATGAAACCTCATCAAGCCTTTTTTCCATGTTATTCCTTTTATTGCCTGTCCCGGTAAGCCCTAAAAGGGCCAGTGACTTAGAAGTCAAACCATCAACTTTTACCTTCTTTAAAGACCATAAACCTGCCCAACAGGTTAAATGACTTTAAGTGCTCGATGAATGTTTTATGCAAACCAAAGTTTTTCAAATGATCTTCAACTAAATGCCTTTTTAACAAATAATAATATACACTATGATGCCCCTCAAGTGAGTTAAATCACTTTAAAAATGATATGGTAGGCTTTAGGCTATTATAACCTTGCATTGTGCATAAATGAAAATCATAGCACTAAAAGACCTTGAGACCAAATTGTCTCATGATGCAAATGAAATCATAACACAATTGATACGTGAGAGCTCACTTGTAACACCAAACAAGGATACTAAAAATGAAACCATCACTATAATGTCAAAAGATGAAACCAATGATATTATAATCAACAAGCACCTATAGAGCATAACACTCACTGTAACCAATATATCTTAAGTGCATGCCTTAGCCAAACAAGGAGACCATATATACAAACAAGGATTCCATATACCATATGCATCATAGTATCATACCATTACCATCACCATATAGAACCAATAACCTATGTCTTGTAGAGCATAGTAAGTACCACAACCAACATGTACAACCAACATGTTTGATGTCTCTTCAGAACAGAACCCCATCAATACCAAGTGAACAACATTATGAGAATTATTAAGAACAAGAGCACTTGCATCAAATGCTAAACATCATGAATACCAATACCAATGCCAACTGCCATATGATTCAATTGTCATGTGCCATGCCACAAACCAAAGAGTTTGTGTATTTGTCATCAAGGACAACAACTGAGAGGGCAACAGGAATATGAGAGCACAATATTTCAAGGGTGGAATTCACAGAGTATGAGGCTACAAGTAGAACACAAATGTATTCTAATAAAACCTCAACATTTTTCTTCACCATTTAATTTTAAACTCCTATTTTCATCCGTGACTATGAAACTCTTTGTTGCATACTTATAATCTTTGTTCTATTTTAATTTGTCATCAATTTTATACTCATGATTCTAAAATTTTGTGTTTGTTTTGAATTGCTCTATGTATTTTTAATAAATATGTTCAAGTGTCTATTGAATTGTTTAGAATTTAAGTTCCTTAATTTTGTATTTTATAGTTTTCCACTAAAGTTTTACCTTTTGCTAAATTCTAAATATTACTTGCATTTCTTATAACTTGAATTAAAATTGACCTTTAGTGCAAGGGTATTTTCAAAGCGTAAGGTGAAAATAACCATAGTTTGAGTTAATTTAATCACTTTATTTCAATTATTTTACATCACAAATAAGGCCTTCCAAACTTTGAATAATTAGTGAAGCATGAGAGGATTCCATTTTGTGAAGTTACATCGTTGTATTATTGGAAATTGTAAAATATTAAAATGCCATTCTATCTAAAAATTATAAAATATTTGGCCATTCTATCTCCCAACCACATTGTAGATGTTTGAGTAGAGGACATATGCCAAATAGTATTGTGGATCCACCTCAAGAGCACACTTTATAGTTGTAATTCAAACTACAAATCTTAAATGGGATTGAACCCTCATTCAGAGTGGACCTTTAGATGTACATAAGTTTTGATATGGTTATAGTACCATAATTTGTTGATACAATTAGCCAATTCACCAAATATTAAAGCATGTGTTATATGGATGTTTAAATATTAGCTCTTAGATATTTATATAAAACACATGCTAAAAATAAGTACTCTATTAGATCCCTCTCCCCAAAGTTCTTGATGCTAATTTTCGTCTAGCACATGATGATCTATGTTAAAACAAAAAATTAAGCATTGTCAAAATTGAGTCTTATTTATTAAAATTAAATAGAAGTGCTAAAATTAACCATTATGCAACCACCAGCTAGAAAATAACAAAAAAGTTTAAGATTGACAAATTCCACTCACATTTACATAAAAGGACAAATTACTTCCACCTAAGGAAGCAACTAGTTTTGCTATGTGTATCTTGTTATATTTGGATTCACATTTAATAAATGTGGTATAATTTAATTGAACTTTTGAAAAGATAAATGGTCACGTTATATTTTTATGTGTAATAAAGTTCACTTCTAAATTTGAATCAAAACATGAAAAAAATTTGAAATAGACAATTAAATTTAGTTTTCAATATTTATTTTACTTCATAGTAGAGATGGAGGTACTATAATATCATATTTAAATTGGTACTTTCTACCAATAAGAATAAAACAAAAATAATAAAAAAGTACATATACATCCACTACACAACCTTCATAGAGAATGGGATTGGAGGGAATCTTTTAGGGAAAAGGGAAGGGAAAGGGGAAGGGAAAGGGGAAGGGGAAGGCATATAAAAATACTTTATTAAAAGATCTTTTCTCGAACAGTTTGATCAAGAATGACAATAATGTCATCCATGACTTTAAAACATCTTGTTCTACATTTTTTGTTGAAGCATAATACTCCAATAACAATTGAAAACCCAATTCCAATGCTCAGTCCAATTCCCACTCCCCACCATACATGTTCCTCCCACTCTTCTCCACTTACATCTTCACCATAAGTGTTGTTTGAAGAAGGAGAAGAGGAACAATTTATGTTTATTTGAATTCCACAAAGATCTCCATTGCTTGAAAATGATCTTTCATCAAATGTTAACAATTGACCTCCTTGTGGTATCCTACCTGAAAAATTATTAGAAGATATGTTCAAGTAACTTAAAAATGTGAGAGATTGTAGTTCTGCAGGAATATTTCCAATAAGATCATTCCTTGAAAGATCAAGTGACTCCAACTGCACAAGATTTCCAAAAGAAGAAGGAATTTTTCCACCGAGATGATCCCTTGACAAATTGAGAATCCTTAGACCAATGAGAAGTCTAATTTCTGGAGGAATATTTCCTGAGAAGTTGTTATTTGAGAGATCAAGACAACGAACCAATGCCAAAGATCTCACATACTCTAGAAATTGCCCTTTGTTGTTTATTTCCATTTTATCTAAATAAGGCACCAAGCTTGAATTTGAGTATTGAAGGACATCTACACTTTGTGTTTGATTTACCATTGCTCTCAAGTTTTTTAAGCTACTTGGAATAGCTCCAGACAAATTGTTATTTGATAAAATCAAGACTTGAAGATTTTGTAATTTTGTTAACTGCAATGGTATTCCACCTTCGAATTTATTAGATCTCAATACCAAAATTCGAAGACCAAATAACTTTCCTATCCAATTTGGGATGGTTCCTTGCATGTTATTATATCCCAAATCTAGAATCTCCAAAGAAGTGCAATTTTTAATTGATGATGGAATTGGCCCTTGTAGTCTGTTACCTCCCAATTTTAGTGTTTGAAGACAAACCATGCTACTAATCTCACCTTCCAAACTATTGTTTTCTAGATTTAACACCTTTAATGTTGATGAGCAATTCCCAAAACTTGCAAAAATATTCCCTGTAAGCTTGTTATTTGACACATCTAGAACCTTCAAGTTATGCCCTTCACAAATAGAATGTGGAAAGGTGCCACTAATATTGTTATTTGCAAGTGACAAACAAATGAGTTGACTCTGGCTATATTTGTCAATGTTTGCTGGAATGATGCCATCAAATTGATTCTCAGACATGTCCAAGAATTCCACATTAGGATGAGGTTCAACAATATTCCCTTGTAACTTATTTTTATGTAAGTCAACATATTGAGCACTAAACTTACTGAACTTAGATGACAAAGGCCTTCCTCCAAATTGATTACATGAGAGATTGAGTGTGTCGAAGGGTGTACGGTCCCACAACCAATCTGGAATATTTCCACTCAAAAAATTGTTAGACAAGTCCAGGTCATTTATGGTGTATTGAGTGGAGATGAAAGCTGGGAAATCACCATCCATATTACAAGAACTCAAGGACAAATCTTGAAGCTGGAATTTAGGGATCCATGAACCTTCAACTTTTACTTTCAAAAAATTGTTAGAAAGGCGCAAGTAAGTAAGCTTTGTCAAACTTTCTAATTGAGAGAACATGAATGTGCCATTCAGAGAATTATTCCCAACATCAAGCCAGACCAAAGATGAGTGGTTACCAAAAGTAGATGGCAAGCTTCCATTTAATTGGTTTGACCCGAGGGAAAGATATGAAAGCTTTGATAGTCCACCTAAAGAGCTCCATGGAATGCTACCTGTTAGTGAGTTGCTAGAAAGATCCAACTCTTGAAGTTGTGAGAGATTTCCAATAGAATTTGGAAGACTACCTCTTAGTGAGTTGCTAGAAAGATCCAACTCTTGAAGTTGTGAGAGATTTCCAATAGAATTTGGAAGACTACCTCTTAGTGAGTTGCTAGAAAGATCCAACTCTTGAAGTTGTGAGAGATTTCCAATAGAATTTGGAAGACTACCTCTTAGTGAGTTGCTAGAAAGATCCAATTCTTCAAGTTGAGAGAGATTTCCAATAGAATTTGGAATACTGCCTTGAACATTGCTATCACGAAAATATAAGCCAGTCAATGATGACATATTTCCAATAGAATTTGGAATCAACCCTCCCACATTTGAATATGCAATATCAAGGTAACTGAGCTGGAAAGCTTGTTGCATAATGGAAGAGAGGTTGACTTTGAGATCTTTGTTGTCAAACAAGTCAAGGACCCTCAAGCGTGGAAGGCTTAAAACAGCAGAAGGGATGGAACCGTGGAAATTGCAGCCAGAGAGGGCAAGGGAAACCAAAGATGTAAGATTTGAAATCCAGATGGGAAATGGCTGTTGCTGAGTAACAGTAACGTAATTGCCAACAAGGTGGAGATGGGAGAGGGAAGTGAGGTTTACAAGAGGAGAGAGAAGTGTTATATGCCTTATTAATTATAACACTTAATAAGAAAACAAATTTTATTTAATATTAAATCTTTCTATTGTGGATGTCTTAAGGTCTCCTTTATATGTGTAGGGCTTAGAAATTGTGTTGATGAAGGTATTTGCAGTAAAATATACTATATATCTCTCTCCCTCTAGATATCTCTCTATTTATCTTTGTTGCCTTCTCAACCTCTCTCCCTTTATCCTCTCTCTTTCTCTTTCTCTCTCCCATTCTCTCTTCCTCTATCTCTATTTTACTTTTCAACCGCTCTCTCTCCCCCTTTTTTATCTCTTATCTCTATCTCTCTTTGTCTATTTCTCTCTCTCTCTATGCTTCTCTATCTTCCTCTTTCTCCTTATTCCATTTGAGCTCTCTGTCTCTAAGTCTCTTTCTCTCTTTCTCTTCTCTATCTCTCTTCCTCTTTTCCCCTCTCTATATCAATCTCCCTCTCTATTATTCTCTCTTCTTCTATCACACTATCTCTCTTCTCTAGGTTTATTTCCCCTCCCTCTCTTTGTCCCTCTCTTTCTCTCTCATCATCTCTCTCTATCCCTCTCTATCTCTATACCTCTATCTCCCTCTCTATCCATATACCCATCTATTTCTCTCGCTCTTATTTTCTCTATCTATCTTTCCCTCTATATATCTTATCTCTATCTTTCTTTCCTACTCTATCTCTCTTTCTCTGTGATGGTCATTTAATGTTAAAAAGTTTACTAAAGGGATTCAAATTTTTAGGGCCTAATTTTGAAAATTGACCCTACCTGTGAAGCAAATTTTATGTGATAGTTATCAAGTTATTATCCCTGCCTCTCTTTGTCCCTCTCTTTCTCTCTCACCATCTATCTCTATCCCTCTCTATCTCAATATCTCTCTCTCCCTCTCTATCTCTATACCCATCTCTATATCAATCTCGCTAGATGATCTGGACCAAACCATACCAATCTCCAATTTTTACATTATAAAAGTATCGTAGCATGATCTTTAATGTAGGGTTTTCCATTAGAATGCTTGACCATAGCCCTAAGTCTATCACACAATCAAAGTCTATCTCTCCCTCTCCCTATCTATCCTCTCTATCTCTTCCTATCTCTATTTCTCCCTATTTCTCTCTCCCCCTCTCCTTCCTTCCTTTTCCTTAATGTTCAAATCTAAGCTACCTAAATGTGAACCCAAAACACTAAATATTGACACTAAGGCATTAAACACAAATTAGTAAATCTTAGCATTAAACATTACAAAGAAAAAATAGAAACTGACATGTGGAAGATGGGTAGATGGGCCATTAGAAATATCTCTCTTTCTCTATTCTTCTCTCTGTAAATATCCCTCCCTCTATATATCTTTATCTCTCTCTTTCTCTTCTCTCTCTCTTTTCCTCTATATCACTTATCTCTCTCTCTCTCTGCTCTATATCTCTTTCTCTATTCCTCTATCAATCTCCCTCTCTATTTCTCTCTCTTTCCCTCTCTATGTCTCTCACTCTCTCTCTCTTACTCTATCTATTTCTCTCTTTCCCTATCTCTCTTTGTCATCTCTCTTCCCCTTTCTCTCTCCACTTCTATGTTCCTCTCTCTAACCCTTTCTCCCTCCCCCTCTATCTCTCTTTGTAACCATCTCTCTAACTTTCTCTCTATTCTATTATCTCTATCTGGCTAGCTCTTTATTTCTTTATATCTCCCTCTCTCTATCTATCACTATCTATCTCTTTATATCTCTCTTCATCTCTCTATACTTCCCCCCTCTCTCTCTCTCTCACCATGTCTCTCCTTATCTTTTTTTTCTTTTTCTCTCATTCTCTATTCTCCCTATCTCTCTACTCCCCTTCCTCTCTCTATCTCACAATCCGTTTATCTCTATTCCTCTCTTTGTTTGTCTCACTCTATCTCACATTGTCTCCCTCTCTATCTCTCCCTCTCTATTATAATATATTTAAATTTATGTATTCTAAATTTAATAATATTATTCAAATATAATTATGTATGAGAAAGACAAAGAGTGGAGTAGAAGATAATCTAATTTGCAAATGGTAACATATGTATCTAGTTCCTCCATTTACAATTGTTGCCCGTATATTTTCCTTTCTTGTTGGTGGAAAGCTATACTTCTTAGAAGTGTTTTTTCATGATTTTAAGTAGTTAGGAGCTGAGGTGATCTCCTTACCTTCATCTCTCTTTCTCACTTCATCTTCCTTTCATAATGATGGTCTTCACACATACACTTTGCAAACTTGGATGGTATTCTCTCTCTCGCTACCCATGCTCAATCTCCTAAATGTGGATGAAAAGACAATTACCCACTCTCAATCTCCTAAATGTGGATGAAAAGACAATTACCCACTCGTGTAAGGAACTGAATTTAGTAAACTAATCTTAACTCAAATTTTAAAATAGGATCTAAAACGTAACTAAATTGAGTTAGTTTAGTAGGCATGAGCTGTCCATAGTCCATAGAATTTAGAAGAAGTGCTTTTTTATTTAATGTGTATGTTTCTTTGAGTTAGTTTATTTTTAAGTAAAAATAAATTAGTTTAAAAATAATATATTTTTTTAAATATTTTTTTCTATTAGAAGTTTATAAGTTTAACAAATTTTAAAAAAAAAAATTTATGAAAATGCCAATCTATCTATTAAAGTTAAATAAAAACATCTTCACAAAAATATTAATTCTTCAAAAAAATTATTTTACATTTCTCCAATTTATAATGAAAGGTTTACTATCAAATATGTTAAGAGTTTATATTCCACCTAATCTATTTAATATTTATTTATAAAATATTATAGATTTTAAAATATATTAATATTAACATAAAACTAAAACATCCAATGTAAATATTTTAAAATTGTTCTAAAATATTATGGAAATATATGTTCTCTTACAATTGCTCTAAAATATTATGGAGATATATATTCTCTAATTTTAAAATAATTGAAGCACTAATATTTTTTTATAAAATATTATAGATTTTAAAATATATTAATATTAACATAAAACTAAAACATCCAATGTAAATTATTTAAAATTGTTCTAAAATATTATGGAAATATATGTTCTCTTACAATTACTCTAAAATATTATGAAATATATATTCTCTAGTTTTCTAAAATATTATGGAGATATATATTCTCTAATTTTAAAATAATTGAAGCACTAATATTTTTTATAAAATATTATAGATTTTTAAATATATTAATATTAACATAAAACTAAAACATCCAATGTAAATATTTTAAAATTGTTCTAAAATATTTTGGAACTGTATGTTCTCTTACAATTGCTCTAAAATATTATGGAGATATATATTCCCTAATTTTAAAATAATTGAAGCTTAGTAATATACAACCATAAATTTGACAAAATTTCTTTTGAATGACTTTATAGTAACTTTTAATGCACAATTTTAAATTTACATAAACTCTATAAATTCAATTTTATATTAAAATTAATTTTCACAATTTTTTTATTACTCATTTAATTTATCTAACTCTCTTAATTATTTATACAGATTTTACTATTAATATATTTTACTTACTAATAAATATTAATTTTTTTTTCATTTTCTCTTTATTTCAAAATGTATCCCCCAAATAAATTTACTTTTAACTTCAAAAAACTAACTCAATGAAAAAGCAAAATAATTTTAACTTCACAAAACTAAGCAAAATTTAAAAGGAAAATTATATTAATTTTAAATATTAAAAACACAACATAACATTTTTTAAAAAATAATTAATATTAATTTTTTCAAAAATCCAAAAAACAAGAGCATAGTCCCCTTATCTTTAATTTTCTTTAGGAGAACCAATAAAATTATAAATGTAATGCAAAACTTAAAATTATCATGCTTCAAAACAATTAATGCAGGTCGACTGCATTAAAATTACTGCCTTCAAACATTGGACTACATTAAAAGTACTGCCTTCAAACATTTCTTAAATAACAGTAAACTGAAACCAAAACCAATGAAGAAAATGAAAATATTCGCAAAATCATAATTAATGTAAAAAGAAACTGCGTTGCTGAGCCTAGAAGGAAACCGGTGAGCGGGAAAAAAAACCGCAAAAACAGAGAAAAAAGATCGACGGCGCCCATAATTTTAATCCTCATGCTTTGTAGAGAAGCCTCCACCGTTGATCCGCCAAGGCAGGTATCTCTTTCACAAAGGGAACACCTTCGGCGTAAATATTATATAGACGCCGTTTATATATATATATATATATATATATATATATATAACTGAATAAACTTCTTATCATGAAAGCTCTTTAAGAAAGAAAATATGCATTATTGGAAGTTCATTCTCCCATTTATGAGATGGCGGTCTATAATGTGTAATGCCCCGTCATGCAACCCTAGAGTGCAAAACTAAAAGTGCAACATTACAGAACTAAATTTTTTTTTTTTGTAATAGATTTAACCAATTTAACATAGTCTGACACAACAAGTTAACTACATCTCTAGGGGTAACATGACTGCATTATTGAAATTAAGCAAAAACCAACAACATACATAACTCATTCAAACATGATTATATTACATGATCTAACTAACAACCACGGTTGTTCTACACACACACGCACAATGAATTAATGTTTACCCAATAATGAACTCAACAGGGGGTTAAGATTCTGATTTACATATTTTATCATAGCTCCAGAGTCCTGCATGGCTTATAGATCTCAAACTGCACATCTCAGTAAACATTAATCCTGTATAGTTATGGATTAAACATTACAATTATCAATTGTATGAAATGACAAACCTAAGGCCCTAAGGGGCCGACCTAATGTCTCGGGGGCTCATATTGGCCTTGCCTACGTATGCGTAGTGCAGAGACATCGTAGTTCGGGACTTGATCATACAATTCACATAAAGCTACAAAATGAATCAAAATAGTGATATCTTCTCAAATATTCTCAATTCAATCCATACTTAAAATCGAGATTTACCCTTTATCAGATGTTCCATAATTAGTACTCAACCATGTTCAGTTATTTACTCATCGAATAGAAATATAGGAAAGAAAGCTTCAATGCAAATTCTCATAGACACACCAATATAATAAGACCAAGAAGGGGATCCACAAGTTTTATCAAGTTATAGATGTATCAACAAAAGTACCTTGCACTAGCATAAGAATATTATAATATCATTCACAATTTTCTAATCATAAAACTATTCTCTATAACACAATTATACTTAACATTAACTTAACCAACACAAAGGTACGTTTGATCAATTGCTCAATCTTCTATCATTATGTAAAACTCTCTATTTTTATAGCTCACTCAGCAACTCCATATTAGATATATCTAACATTATATCTTAATACCTCATTACCCAAGAGACTTAAATGATCATCTAACCGTAATAAGATAAGAACTAACTATTCATTCAATAATTATCATCCATAAATACAATAGGAACATTGTAAATCATAATTATCCCCCAAGAATTAAATGCATTCAATTCTTTCATATTATATTTTAACAATGATCATAATTACAACAAAATAAATTCAAAACAAATATTAAATCATGTTCTTTCAAAATAAAGAAATAGAATCATTCTATTTAACAAATTAATTCCTTTCATATTTTCTTTAAATAAATAGAGAAAATTCTTATCTAAGTTAAATAACTCAGGATACTTAAATTATAAAAGGTATGATTCTAAAAGAATAAAAGTGATTTAATTTCTAAATACAGAAGATTTTAAAGCACTAAGATTTAGATTCTACAGAACTATGATTTTCCATAGTTTCTAATTTCCATGATAAAAGTATTATATTAGCTAAAATTAAGTCTTAAACTAGAACTAGAGATAGATTCTCTACTTCCTTCTATTTATTAATTTTAGCCATGTAACTAATATGAGATTTATACTCTAGTGCTATTACGTGACAGTTTAATATGAGATTTATACTCTCCACAGCAATTCCGTTAGAAATGGGATTCCCAATACTATAGAAAGAAAGGAGGAATTTATATATAATCTTGATATCAAAAAAAAAACAAAGGAGGTCAATGGAATTTAAAACAGAAATCTAAATCATAATGGAAGGAGCATGAAAAACTTCAAATCAAATTATTTTAAACCTCCTCAATCGCAGAAGTTCATTAGCATTGACGATTGTAATCTCCAAGATGCAGTCTCTAACAATGTTATATGTAGCAAAGCTTTGAATGATGGGATCAAATGGAGGAAACTTCCGAGGAAAAAAGAGATGAGTGCTGCTTCAAGGAAGAGAAGAGCTAATCCTAGTGATATTGATGGTTGACAAATTGTTGCTAGGAGTAAAATGGTTAGGAATACAAGGAAGAAGTAAAATTACTCTTGCATACAAGAACTAGTTTTATTAGTTCTCCTAGGTTCTGAATTTATATGATATGAAGATGTCCACAATAAAGCCAATTAGCATTGAATCCAAGCATCCTAGACACCATAAGATAAGCGTATGCCTTTACCAGATAAAAAGAAATCACCCTTCTAGGATAGCTGAATCATAATACAAAACACAACACCAAAAATAATGAGCTCTGGACAATCAGTAATTTAAGTTTTCTAGAACATGCGGATAAATACTATTGCCCAAAAATCAATACATTCTTAGGCCTGCAAGGATTAATTTGTAGAATAAGAAATAATTGGGCTTGGATTTTAGAGGCATGTCACACCGAAAACTCACAACCTTACAGCCCTCAAAGAATTCTTCTAGCAGCAACTAGTCTTTATTCTAAATTTATATTGTTTATTTGAAATCCATTTGTCGAATGCATTAACGAATTGATAATCTTGTCTGTCATGTTCTCTTGATCTTTGAGATTCATTGAATGCCTCAATCATATTATGTTCCTATGCTATTTGCAAGGTTAATGAATTAGTTCGTTGTTAACTATTTATGGATAGAAAACTAACCTCTGTCACAACTATTTATTTATACTGCCTAAAAATCCCTTCTGCATTTGGTCAAGAAATCTAGAGTAAGGCGAATGGAGACTAATTGTGGGAACTTCCTAAATTAGAGAAATTGAAATACTAGCAAAAGATTTATAGCGTTACATGGAAATGGCAACTGTTGCTATTTATGCTTGCAATTAAATACAAGCCAGGGTGTTCAGCGAAAGATCTTCTTAAGGAAAAATAGTGATTGCTGGATATGCACACCGTGGATTTTGTCAAATCTAAAACCTGAAGAATCGTAGAGAGAGGTCCTAATAATGGCAGACCTTCTATAGCCACCATAATCTTTTGAAAAGATCATTAATTCCAACACCAAGCGATATATTTTGTCAAATTTAAAGGCAAAATGTGGAAGCATAGAAATCACGCACATGTGGTTTTTACTAAAAGCCTCGTGAGATATATTCTTATGGAATGGAATGACTATAGTATTTGCACAAATGTGCCTTGATAGATTTAGAAAATGCGCATTTTGATGGCCTTCAAGTTGGTCTAAAATGTAAACAGTTCAATTAAAACCATGTTCCAATCAGAAATAGGGTCATCCAAAAGAATACTTTAAACACACATTGCTTGACGCCCCTTCACAAAGAAAGATACGTTAAGTTAATATCTTAAGAGGTGAACAGGCCCGGAGGATTTGAATCTTAAATCCATATATATAAAAAAATTCTCATCGAACTGAAACCCTAGATGAACCATGCTAGGCGCTCGTTGCAGAGGGTGTTAGGTTAAAAACTTAAAAGCAAAACATGAATCGCATCTACGAAGCTTTAATTTATATTGTAACCTATTTTGTTCCGAATCAAACCCTAAGTGCACATTGCCAGTCACATCCTACAGAGTGGGGTTCAATGTTGGATTAAAAATGTCAAACTTGAGTAACCCTTTAGAGGATCTAAAACTTAAATCAAATGTAAAAGAAAAAAAAAAAACCATAGACAACGTTTCGAACAAAATACTGCAAGAAATCCCAATTCCATATTCAGCAACTACACACTAACTGGACGGAAAAATCAGATTCCAAGATCGATAAATACACTATCAAAACATACCAGATCTTGCAAATGTGAAAGATAGATCATGATTAAAACCCTCAGATTGGCTTGATCTCTTTTACCTCAATCTTCCATGGTGCCCTACACATTCAATGGAAGCACTCCCCACCAAAAGATTAGGCCCGAAGTTCACTCTTCACTACTTTATTCTCAATCCTCTTCTCATGACGCAGGCCCTCTGTTTTCAATCCTCCACCTTCTTCCCCTGTGTAGAACCTCTGCCCTCTTCAACTTAAAATAGAAAAGAGACATTAGTGCCCATAAAGTAGTTGCCCTTATGAAACCACCGCTTCCTCAAGAGACCTGAAGATTATTCAAATATCTATCTACCTAATTACGTAATTATTATTGGTTCCCAATAGGTAATTATTTATAAACTATATTACAAAACTAATGCAATACATAAATTCATCATGACTAATAACAATTAGATAAAGGATGATTATAAATTAGTTAAAATGCAAATACAATCTATTTCCTTTCTATGAATATGTTTAACCCACAACAATTAAACAATCCAACCAAACAACCCAATGTCGAACATACTTGACACAGCGCAAGCGAATATGGAGGGGCACTACATAATGTATATAGAATATAGACACTGCATTTTAAATAATAAAGATAAAGAGCGCTGGCTAATGCTGAATACATCTTTAGAATGACAGCTGTTGAGCATTGTTGTTTTAAAAGGAGAATAAGATTACAAGTTTACAACTTACTCCACTAGTAAAAAAAAGCTACAAGAAACCATACTATCTGTTTAAAAAAAAGACCACTAAAAAGTGTACAAGAAATTGTGATATTTAATTTGCAACTGTCTTAATCCATTTTGAATGGTATGCATGGTTATATTTTATTTTTTTATTCATTGATGTGCAAAGAAATGAGTAAGATTGATAAAAATAGTCACTTCACTATATATTTTACAATTACTTTTATAAAATAGAAAATAATTAAACTCTATTATATAAAAAAGATATGTTTTTCTTAATTTAATATTGTTACAAATAAAATATCTACAAATTCTTAAGATTTATATTTTGAAAAAACATCATATTCATTATTGAAAATGCTTAATTTTATTTAAATAATTGACATATTAAGAATTTAGTTTTTTAATGGAAGATTTTATATCAAATTCAAATAGTTTAATATATTATGTGATAATATTTTTTTTAATTATTTATCTATCTATCTATTTATACTATTCATTATAATATATAAATTATGTGTTTTTAATTATGACTTCAAGAGTTATGCTCATAGGTGTAATTAAATAGTAGTAATGGGCAGATTGTAATGGCATGACCCCTTAATTAAAATTTGGCAGCCACTTACATGTTAAATTATTAATATTTAATAATAAACATATTATAGGTATATAGATATATAGGTAGAGAAATATATAGATAGATAGACATAATTGTAAAAAAAAAAAGCACTTTTCTTGTGTCTAGTCTAGGCTAATCCACTAAAATGCATACACATAAGATAAATAATTTGAGTGTCATATGTTGACAAGTTTAATTTATATATTTCGATAGGAAATAGGGAGGTCAAGAACACTTAGCTCAATGAATGAGAAATGATGACAATCGATAAAGATTCTAAAATGTGATGGTACTTTGCCTAAAAAAATGTGATCTCTTAGTCTAGAAGGCACCTCTGGCTCTAGACATAATTTATACTCTATTAGAGGATGGGTTCAAGGATCTAGTATAGGTTTGTGATCATGATCTAATCCTATACACCCAAACTTATATTGCTTTTGATTTATAATTCTAATCTTCTACTCACTTTGTTGGTATTAGTTTACTCTACCTATCAACTTGGGGGACTACAACATTAAGAAATACCTTTGATATGTTGTCATTGGATCATTAGTAATATTCACCTAGACCAACCCCTTGAGAGCGCACAAGATCAAAGGCTACAAGAAAATGCCTAAGATATGTATTTGCTACTAATTTTTCTACACCAATCCAAGTGTTTCGCTAGGTTTTAGGAGAGAAAGGTAAAGGGGGCTTAGTCTAGGATAATCCAATTAGATGCATATAGATAAGCATAAATCAACCTATACTAAGCATTCCAAGGATATGATGCATCAAGTTTTCATATCAAAACATTTAGAGGCATTCAAAATTACTACAATCACATTTCCAATATATAGAAACATTATAACCATTAAATAAAAAACATAATACAAATAGATTTTCTAGTGCCAATTTCTAAAACTCTAATATTCATGATTAGAGTGTTGAAAACTACAAATAGATTCTCCAATTATAGCCATAATTCAAGAATGAAAAACAAGATTAGAATGCCCAAAAATATAATATTCACATGTTTTTAAAGTCTATTATACAAATAGATTCTCCGAAGAGATAGTAAACTGGCATCATCATTCATTCTAGTAACTAAGAAATATCTTTCTCTAAACTTAAGAGTATATATAAATGATCCAGTGCTAATAATTTTACCAAAATTCCATCATCATGAAGGATCTCCAAAGGTACCAAGGAAAGAAGCACCAAGACCAATTGGAGTGAGCTACCACTAGACCATATGATACCATTAATTTCTATGGATGCTTATGCAACTCTAGTCAATCCCAAGCTTATGAAGAAGAGTCATGGATCCATAAACAATCATGTTTAATCTCAAGAATACTTAAAGGTCTCTCACAAGGTAAAATAATCCATTCAAAGGTCTCTCTCAACACTCATAAAGGGATTATACAAGATTTTCATTGCAATCCACTCATGGATTCACACAAGGATTGCCTACAACTAAATTGCTCTTAGTTTAACACAAGAATTTCTCACAACTAACATAAAACCTTGTAGCAATAAATCAAGGGTTTACTCAAAACCATTATTACATCCCCAATTTTGACTACGTTTAACTTTTACTTTTTATGTGATATACTAAATAAGTAATCATAGGTTAATGATTTGATGCTTGCAAAAAATGTCAGGATAAATCATTGATTATATGGATTATGATTAATGCTTAGATTTAGGCATGAGATTACATGTTGATTAAGATTATTTTAGCATGATGTTTAATGATTTATTGATGATACACTAATCATAGTTGTATGATTGTGAGTGTAGCCAGGAAAAGAGATTTCCAATTCCAAGACGGGAAAGAGAGTATCACCTGGGAGAAGAAATAGATGTTTTGGAAAAAGTCAGGTGGCTATTTGAGTTTCAAAGTTGTTCTTTATGTGAATCATCATGAGACAGAGTATGTATCAGTTGTCTACCCTTGTTTAGTTAGTTTCAATTTGACTTTATCATTTTTCTGAGTAAGGATTTTTTTGACATCAAACGTTGTTTAATTTGGTCTTTTGATATAAGTTTTGGAGGTTATAGTTTAACCATTCTTCTCGTCGGGAAGTTTTCGACCATGTTTCATGCTTTGCTTGTCAATTGGCGTTGACATCAACAAGAGGTTATGAAGGGAGAGAAGATCTCAACCCCATTGTTGCAACTTGCAAATGGTAATTTTCATCATTCTCAGAATAGTGTTGCTACTAGTATGTTATTATTTTGTATTTATTTAAATGTATATTTGATTATATATATATATAATGTCTTCCTTATGTGCTTTAAACACTTACCATCTTGAGTAGATAGCTATCGATGGTTTTGATAACCATAACCTCAAGGTGGTGCCACAAGGTGGCACATGTTCCCTACACTACCATGTAAGGTGGGAAGAGTGGGAGGAATCCTTGGTTGGTTGGGAGCTGCATGATGGTAATGCTCTCGAGAGTGTGTATTATGGGCTCTTGGGTACAGGGGGTCAATTAGTTACTATTATATTTTCTATTGTGAATGGGGAATGGTTTTCATTTAGCTGTGGATAATAGAATGAAGGGTGGACTGTGCTTGCAGATAGAAAGAAGGATTAAGCAAGCTCAAGTCATGAGCCTATAGACTAGAAGAGGACTGTGTTTAAACCTTGTTAGGTAATTTCTTAAAGTTGGTCGTAGCCATGGTGTTGGATACTTAGTATCTTTATTTATTATATATTTGTTTTCTTGTGTATGGGGATGACCGAGTAAGCCAATGCCATTCCTTTTCTTTCATAACAGTTGTTCGATATCTGGCCTTATATATTGTAATGTATAATGTAAAACTTGACAAGCCATAGGATATATATCATTAACTTGTTTGTTTTGAATAAGCTGGGATTAAATTCTTAGAGACAAGCTCTTTCCATTCGGTCACAACTATATTCCATGTTTTAATGATAACTTCTATGCAATCATTCTATAACACACTTGATTGTAATGAGAATGTAGTCGGCTCCTCTTGGCCAAGGAAGCCTTTTATTCATTAAGTAAACTGATATTTTAGCAATCTCTCATCAAGATGAGAGCAAGGTGCCATAGTGAAACAAGTCTAAGGTATGTAATATCCAGTGAGGCTCTATATAACACTGGATACTTAAACCCTTCTTTTGTATAGCCGGGCTGAGTTGGGGTTAAATACCCGAGCCCAATTATGAGTGGGTGACTGGTATGATACTCGTATTCTTGGTGTTGACTAATGTTATTTTGATATGTTAACAATACTACCCTGGTAGAATCTTGGACCTCTATAGATTCGAAATATGCCATTCTATGTCATTCCTTTGGCGGTAAAATGGTAAGCTATTTGTTTGAAAGCCTAGCTTTAAAATATATGTGTGTAAAGTATGTCAAGAAACCTATTTTTTGGTAAGGGACTCTTTATTATTCCTTTGGGTATGTCATGGGATTAGAAAAGATGTTTACTAAGAATCTTGTATACATGCATACTGAACATGCAAATCTTTTCATAACAATATGATTGTCTTGTATATAGACCTTAAATTGTCAAATTGGATTAGAAGGGAATCCAAGAACTAAATTAATTGTCTTGGACAAACAATGATTGTTCTGTCAAAATATTATCCATGCCAATACTAGACACCTGAAACTAGAAAATACTTACATGTTTAACTTTTGAATCATGAAATAGAGTGACATGGAGTCACATATTTCACATTGATGTGGAAACCAATAAACTTCTCTAAAAGGTTGGAAGACCTCTATGAGATTCATTTGGTCTTGTACTCCAGAGTTTGGAGTAGAAAATGAAAGTCAGTGAGACTATGGGTAAGAATTACCCAGATATCTGTTAATGGATTTAGTAAACAAATCTTACTATTGGATGATATAACTTCTAATTCGAGTTAGATGTGGGTGAACAATCAACTACGTTCACTGTGAAATGTCTATGTATATGAAATCTTTTGGCCAAAGTAATGCATCCATTTGTGCATGCATTAGTCGATTCACTATGCTCTAGATGGTATAACCTTCCAGTAGTACCATACATAGTTAGAGTGGACCTATAGTTGTATGATCATGTAGAGTTATGAAGGACACACCACTAGAGACTCAGATGGAAAACCTATTGGTTCCTTATACCTATTTCCTTTGTGAAGGGAAGGGCCACTTCTAGGGAGGAAGTTGTGCAGAGCCACTCCCAAGCAGATGACAAGCCGAGACTTATGAAGACAAATATCAAAACTCCAGATGCGATATATTAAATTATATGACTTGATTATCAAATTCTATGTAAACTTGACATTATTGCCATCAGAAAATATTATGATTGTAAAGTGAAGGAATTCACTAACATGCTATCTTGAAACATGTTATACATTTTTAGTTTGAAAATATTAAAAAAAAAAAGAATATGCTTTTTATGTAATCATTATGCAAATGATTAATGTTTGATAAACATATGATTATGATAATCTTGATTTTGTTTTACTTGATGGTAAAAAGAGAATGTAAATCTCGAGTAATATGAGATGACATGTTACATATGGTATCAGAGCTACCAAGTTCAATGCATGGACCTATGAGCTCACTGCATGAAATCTTTCTCAGACATTAATAGATACTAATGTTTGGACATTCTTTTTCTAGAATGGTAAGAACAAGAATGACACCAAGGAAGAAGGTAATGGGAAATGGATGTTACCTAAAGGCAATTAGGGAGAAAGCCTTAAGGATGAAAAACCTAGGCCAAACTGGTTACCTGGAAGGTGCATGGTTATCTGATACTAAAACATTCACTTAAAAATTCATCAAGCAGGAGAAGGACAAAGTAGTTAAGGTTATTGCTGAAAATGAATCAGTGAAACCCTCTGCACCTAAGGATTTACCATTGGGGAGTGAAACTAATGCTCCTATTGTTATTCAAGAGGACATGGATGAGTACCTGCAAGTAGATCCACCTCCTAAATATGATTTGGTGAACCTCAAGGATGAGGATGAACTTGGGAAGGTCTCCCAACCTAAAAGTGACTTACGGTTGCAAGCTGTGAAAAATTTTAATGAGTGATGGATATTGTGTGATCCATGGATACTATAATGCAATTTTGAAATTTTTTGTAAACTTTTTCCTTCTTGTTTAAAGATTGCATAAATTGTTAAGAAAAGTGTCTCAACCTTGCAACTTTGAAAGATTACCATTCTTCCTAGTTTTGGTCTTTTTGAATACCCTTTATCTTGGAGAATGGTCTGGAACCTTCAAAGTTTCTAAAAGTTTCCAAACGAGCTAAAAATAGCGAGACTTACTATTTTTAGTAAGTCCCTCGATTTAGCTCGGATTGACCAAAAATTTTTCCTAAAAGGTGTGGAACAACTAAGTGAACATCTTGGGTGAGTTTTGTCTCAAGATCATATCAGGATTGTGAGATATTAAAGTTTCTATTTTTTGAAACTGTCAGAAAAAGTCTTGATCCCAATTATCAGAATCCAAACTTCTCTAAACATCCCAAAAATTGTCATAAGTGGCGTAGTAGTTTATAGGGTGATATATCTCTTCATGAGCTTTTTGACGCATCAAATGATTCATCAATTGGACACCCGGATCAAAAGTTATGGCCTCCAGAAGTTGGACCTTCTATTTTGGGAAATGTAAAAATGTGTTGGACACATAAAAGAGTTGTAAAGGGGAGAGTTACATGTGTTGGTGTGTGGTTTGGCACATCACAAGGTATTTTTGGTTGGATATTTTGGGCACCACTTTTTGGTGGTTTTGGCTCATGGTTTTGTAATTACCGTTGACGGTGTACTGTATTGTATCTCCTATATATCAGGAACTTGAGATGGAGGTTGTATGTAAGAATCTTATAGATGTTGAATTACCTTCTAGATCTCTAGTTGGATATACTCCTATAAAAGCTTGCTCTGCAAGTATATTGTAATCTTCGTGATTCTTGAATAATATATTGGGCGGCTTTAGAGTGTGGGGTTTTTTACCTAAAAGGGTTTTCCCCACATATATCTTGTGTTGTGAGTTTTGTGTTTGCATTTGGAAGTTGTTATTATCTTTCTGTTAATGTGCATCTTAATCTGTAACTGTAAAAAGAAAAAAATTGCATAAATCTTTCCTCATAAGATCAGTGTAGGAAGTATTTTCCACATACTTTACGTCCTTCCAGTTGGTATCAAAGCCTGATCACCTTTGGTTCTAGTTGTTGGGTAGAGGGTTTTTTGAGCTGATCTTCGTTTGAGTGGTAGTTTGTGTAGATGATTTTGAAATCTTTGAACTGTAGGTAAGAGATGGCGAGCACATCTAGGAGGTTTGAGATAGAGAAGTTTAATGGCAGTAATTTCAAGTTGTGGAAACTCAAAATGGAGGACATGTTGTAGATCAGGATTTAGGGAAGCTGTATCTGGTACAAAACCAACGGCAACGTCTCAAGAAGACTGGGATCTCAAAGATTGAAAAGATAAGGGTTTGATAAGACTCTATTTGGCTGATTCAGTGCTCCTGAATATCCATGAAGAGAAGACTGCAAAGGAACTTTGAAGAAGCTTGGAGATGTTTATTAGGCTAAATCCTTGGTGAACAAGTTATTCATGTGAAAGAAATTGTATTCTCTAAGGATGGAAGATGGAGGATCTATCATTGATCACCTGAATACATTCACTATGCTTGTTGCCCAATTGACTTCCATTGGTGTGAAGATGGAGGAGGAGGATCAATGTATGACATTACTGTGTTCCTTACCAAATTTGTGGGACCACCCTATTGTGGCCATTGGGAGTACCACTACCACCTTTAAGATGGATGAAGTGGTTTCTTCACTATTGTCTAAAGAGATGCGGAGAAAGTCTTCTAAATTAGCTAAGGAGGCTCTTGCGGTTCATGGTAGATCTAAAGAGAAGGGAAAGAAAATAGATAAGAAGAAGGAAGAAAAAGGAAGATCTAAATCTCGTGGGAGATCTAAGTCTCTCAGAAAGTCCAAGGCCCTGTGTTGGAACTGCGGCAAACCTGGTCACTTCCGCAAGGAGTGCAAGGAGGAGAAAAAGAAAAAAGAAGAATAATTATGATTCAGATTCTGGCAAGTCCTCTCAAGATGAAGGAGAAGCATTTGTCGCTACCTTGGCAACACATGCATCTTGTTGGTGATATTTTATGTTCAGGGTTTTCCTGCATGGCACCTTCCCTAAATATCCAAAAATGTTCTAAGTGTTGGACCTCCTCAGCATTTTTTCAGCTGCAGCATCATATTTTTCTTAAGGAGGAGGTCATCATCATCATATTTTCCTGAGGAGGAGGTCAGCATCATCATGTTTTCTTTCAACCGATTTTTTTCATCAGGATCATCATGTTTCAATATCGGGTGATGTTTGGATATCATCCCGATCCTGCTGATGAGCTACAGTGTGCCCTGATTTGCTTGCGGGGGTGATTTTTCAAGTATCTGGTGATTTTCCAAATATCACCTTGCCCTTTTATGATGATGATATCACCCCGATCTTCTGAAGGGGTTATTTTCTGAGTTGTTCAACCCGACTTGTTTTTTCTTAAGGGTCGTCATCATCATCATCATATTTCCAGTTATCGCCGTGTTGCTTGCGAGGGTCATCATATTTTCTGCCTACATGATCTTTCGCGGGGTGATATTTTAACATTGGGTGATCTTTGTTAAGATCATCCTGATGATGTTGCTGTAAAGTTCTAAGTGTGACCCGATATTCATCGTGGTCATCATATTTTGAACGTCAGGATGATCTTAGTCAATATCATCCTGATTTTGTTGTATCACTTCATGTTCGTTGTTTTATCATCCTGATGATGCTGACGTCATTCTTATGTCAGGGTGATATCCGCTTTTCTGCCTGTTTGCATCATGATATTTCTGAAGGGAGATATCTGCCTGTCGGCTTCGTGCATTATCTAGTGGGGGGTGATCTTCTCAAATATCTGGCATATTCATCTATCACCCCGATCTTATGGTGGAGCTACAGTGCAGCATGATATTTGTGCATCAGGATGATATTTCCAAATATCTGGTTATCTTCCGAATATCATCCTGATGTCGATATGATGATGATGTCATCAAGGTCCAGGGGGGTCATGTTTCTAACACTGATCATCTTGTGGAGATCCCCCGATATTTGCAAACATGATGATGACGTCATCCGGATATGAGGAGGTGCGCAGTAGGCAGATATGCTTATGACATCAGCAGGATATGACGGTGATGTCATCAGGATTTTTCATCGGCCAGACTTTTGATATTGGTTAAGCAGGAGGATCTTCCTCCGATGGATCAGGTTGTGCCGATGAAGGCGATTATCATGCAGGTTATATTGCGATATGATGCTGACGTCAGGGTGATATTTCAAGCAACAGGATATCATGCTGCTGAAGGATAATGATGATGAAGTCTTATACTAGTGTCGTCAGGAGCAAAAGCACCGACATTATATATGCTCGTGGCCTAGTATATAAAGTGTTGAAAAGGTCGCCGCGGGGTGCATGTGGGATAATTCGACCCTGCATATTTTGAAATATCATGACGATGAATCTTGGAGGGAAATGGTTGCGATGCACAGTTGATGTTTTTCCCAAGGCCGCGGGTTGGTGCGCCATTAACGGTGAAGGTTGCAGAGGTATGGACGGATCTGGTACCCGATTGAAGATGTACATCAACGGACAGTGGCGCAGGGCTCGAGGTTTCTTCCTGTCTCCTCCCCTACCTACTGCATTCATGTTTGGGTGCCAATCTGGTAATGCGTTGAGCGCCATTTTTCTGATACTGTGTATCTGGCAGAATTTTTGGTCAACCATGTAATTAATTGCTGTGGTACACTACCTGGTTGTTATAAGCAGGAAGTGTTACTCATTTTTGGTTGTTGAAAGTTGAAGATTTTTGGCTCTGTAATTCAAAACAAGCTGATCTGGTTGCTCTGTACAGCTAAACCTGTGAGTCTATGTATCTCTTGTTGTATGTTTTGGCATGAACCCACTGATTTCATGATTAATCTTATATGAGAAATGCTATCTTAGCATGTGTTTTGTTAATTCTGTCTCCAGTATTGCATGTATCTTTCTTTTGAGTCTGGATATTTAAGCAATATTTGAGACTCTAGAACATAGAATTCCTGTGTTGAATGTATGATCTCTTAACTTCTGCTCAAGGGGTAGATTAAACTATTTTCAGGTCGAACATTGGGAAGGGTATACTGCAGTAGGGATGCCATAAGTAGAGATAACTCAACACTCTGTATTGGGAGATATCTGTAAGGCAGGTATCATATATATCCCCCTGAAATCTAGTTTTAGCTGTTCATGCTGATCATTCACAGGTGTATGTCTACTGACTCCAGGCCCTGGATAGGCACCAATCTTGCTTTGTGTTTGTGTTACAACCATGTCCAACTTTGCATCCAAACTTAAAATCAAAATCTAAATCCAAAACAATCTTTAGGACATTAGAATTAGTTTTAGGATCCTCAGTCCTCTGTCTACAACTGCAAATAGGCCCAAAGCTAGCCCCTTTGCTCTTATCTTTCAGTTTTGGTCTACTTATAGGAGGACTTATCTGCTTTCTGTCAGCATCCCAGCCTTTGTATGCATATCCTCATGGATGTTGAGTAGGGAATACCCCCCTAGGTTTTGCAGAGCCTGAAGAAGAAGAGGAGATAAAATATAGAGTCTATCTCCTACACTGTTGGCCCCTGGCCCAGAGATCCTGTTGATCACTGATGGCTACCTTGTAGGGAAATCTGGGAATAAGCATCCAGTCTGGGAAAAAACCAACACATCTGAGGATGTGTGTCTTATTGACTCTGGTGCATCTTTTCACATGACCTAGCATCGAGGTTGGTTTTCGAAGTATGAAGGATGTGATGGTGGAAAGGTGTACTTGGGTGATGATTCTTACCTAGATATTGTTGGCCATGGAAGAGTCTTGATTTAATTCCTTGATGGACGAGTAAAGGGAATCAATGGTGTTCTGCATATCCCTAGTTTGACATGGAACCTTCTTTCTATAAGTAAATTAAATGATGTGGGTGTGCAGGTTGTTTTCTTGAATGGAGGATGCAAGATGACTAGAGGATCTATGGTGTTGGCTAAGGGTGTTCGTATTGGCACTCTGCTTCAGCTTGATGCATACGCAGTTCAGTGCAATAGTGCCTCTGTTTCGAAGAAGAGAGCTTTAAAGTCTTCATCCTCACCATTGGAACCAGCAGCAAAAAAGACTGTTGCATCTACTTCTAATGGTTGTGCTTTCTAGGTACCTAAGTGTGCTCATTCTATGGAGATGAAACTTCCAGCTGAGAATACAATGTTATGGCACCAAAGGCTTGGTCACATTGGTGAAAAGGGTTTGAGGACCTTGAAGAATAAAAATCTTGTTGAGGGTATGAATGATTGTAACCTTGAGTTCAATTTCTGTGAACATTGCATTTATGGAAAACAAAATCGTGTTCATTTTTATTCCAGTTCTCACAAATCTTCTAAGGTGTTGGACTTGATTCATTCTAATGTGTTTCATCCTGTTAATGTTCCTTCGATTTCAAAATCTATTTATTTTGTTTCATTCATTGATGACTACAGTAGGACATGGGTGTATTTCCTTAGAAGTAAATCTGAAGTCTTTAAAAGATTCAAAGAGTTCAAAGCTCTTATAGAGAATTAGAAGGATAGAAAGATTAAGTGCTTGAGGACTGACAATGGTGGTGAGTTTTGTTTAGCAAATTTTGATAAGTTCTATAAAGAACGGGGGATTGAGAGGCACAAGACAACTCCGTATACCCCTCATCAGAATGGAGTTATAGAGAGGATGAATAGAATGTTGATGGAGAGGGAAAGGAGTATGCTAATTAGAGTTGGTCTTGAACAAAAGTTCTAGGATGAAGCTGTTGCTACCGCTTGTTACCTAGTTAACAGGTCTCCTACATTAGTGCTCATTGATAAGACACCTATGGAGGTATGGTCTGGTAAAAAGCCTTCATTAAGATACATTTGAGTATTTGGTTGTGAGGCATATGCACATGTGCCTAAGGAGAAGAGGTCTAAGTTGGAGAACAAGGCTGTAAAGTGTATCTTCATCAGTTTTGGCATCGGTGTGAAAGGGTACAAGCTTTGGGATCTAGTAGCTAAGAGAGTTCTGTATAGCAAAAATGTGATCTTTAGAGAGCTCAATCCTTCTTCTATTGTCTTGCAGCCAGAGAAAGAAGAGAAGAAAGATGATTTGGTTTAGCTTCCTTCCACCCCTAAGAAAGTTGAACCAAAAACATCTATTGGACCTGATAATGAGGAGAGATCTAGTAGCTCTAAGAGTTTAGAAGAAGATGAAGAACCTCAACCTTAACCTTTGAGGAGGTCCACGTGGATAAGGCAGTAACCTGATAGGTTTGGTTATTCATTGCATGATTCTAGTTGTATTTTTGCTTTGATTTCTAACACTGATGAGCCTAGAACTGTGAAAGAGGATATAGGTATGAAAGATGTAGGTTCTTGGAAGGAGATCATGGAAGAGGAGATGGTTTCTTTGGAAAATAATAATACTTGGGACTTGGTGCCTTTGCCTGAAGGACAAAAACCTATTGGATGCAAATGGGTGTTCAAAAAGAAATTCAATGTAGATGGCAGTGTTGAGAAATATAAGTCTAGATTGGTTGTGAAGGGGTATTCTTAGGTGGAGGGAATTGACTATGGTGAAATTTTCTCTCCCATTGCAAAGATGACATCTATTCGATTCATGTTCTCTCTTACAACAGCGTATGATCTAGAAGTGGAACAAATGGATGTAAAGACAACATTCCTTCATGGTGACTTAGAGGAGGAAATCTATATGTCACAACCAAAGCACTATGTGGTGAAAGGTAAAGAAAATCTGGTTTGCAAGTTGAAAAAGTCTTTGTATGGTTTGAAATAGTCTCCTAGGATGTGGTACCAAAAGTTTGATGTCTTTGTGTTGAGTATTGGATTTCAGAGATCGAAATCAAATCATTGTGTTTACTACAAGTTTGACAATGATCACATTCTCATAATTGCATTGTATGTCAATGATATGTTACTCATTGGGAATGGTAAAAGTTTGATTTCTGATCTAAAGTCTCAGTTGTCACCACAGTTTGAGATGAAAAATCTAGGGGTAGCTTGGTACATTCTGGGAATGGAAATCAAAAGAGACAGAGACAATAGAAAACTTTGGTTAGGCCAGAGTAAGTATGTTAACATTGTGTTGGAGAGATTCAATATGATGGATTGTAGACCTTTGACTGTTCCTATTATAATGGGGGTAAAGTTATCTATTGAAGATTATCTAAAGTCTCCTTTTGAGATAGAGGATATGATCAGAGTTCCTTATGCCAGTGAGGTTGGCAATTTGATGTATGCAATGGTCTGCACAAGACCAAACATTGCCCAAGTAGTGGGAGTCCTTAGTTAATTTATAGCTAATATGGATAGGTACATTGGGATGTAGTGAAGAGAGTATTTAGATATCTACAGGGTACTTCTGAGTATTCCTAATGTTATCATGGTTATCCTATAGGACCTCAACATTCACTTTGTATTCATGGATTTGTGGATTTAGATTGGGTAGATGACATTGACAGCATGAGATCCACTAGTGCTTATGTGTTCACTATGTTTGGTGGTGCTATTAGTTGGATGAGTAAGTGGCAACCTATGGTCACTTTGTCCACTACTAAAGTTGAGTACATGGTAGCAACTCATGCTTGTAAAGAAGCCATTTGGCTTAAGAGATTGTGTTTTGATGTTGGGTTTAATGCAGGGAAGATTACTATTTGTTGTGACAGTCAGAGTGCCACCTAATTGGAGAAGAATCCTACTTTCCATGCAAGGACTACGCATATTGATGTCCAGTACCATTTTGTTCGTGACATGGTAGAGGATGGGAAGGTAAACTTGGAAAAAGATAAAACTTTGATGAATATTGTAGATTCCTTGACAAAACCTGTGAGCACAGAGAAGTTTAGATGGTGTTCAGAGTCTATGGGCCTCACGGCCCCTAGCAATTAAATCATGGTGTTGATACTCCCTTTGCTCTTGCAAGGTGTTCAACAAGTGGGAGAATGTTAAGAAAAATGTCTCAACCTTACAACTTTGAAAGATTACTATTCTTCCTAGTTTTGGTATTTTTGAATACCCTTTATCTTGGAGAATGGTCTAGAACCTTCAAAGTTTCCAAACAAGCTAAAAATAGCGAGACTTATTATTTTTAGTAAGTCCTTCAATTGAGATCAGATTGACCTGAAATTTTCCCAGAAGGTGCAGAACAACTACGTGAACATCTTAAGTGAGTTTCATCTCAAGATCATATCAGGATTGCGAGATATTAAAGTTTCTATTTTTTGAAACTGTCAGAAAAAGTCTTTAAACTCAATTGCTAGAATCAAAACTTCTCTAAACATCTCAAAAATTGGCATAATTGGCATAGCTATTTATAGGGTGATAGATCTCTTCAAAATTTTTTTGATGCATCAAATGGTTTGTCAATCGGACACCCAGATCAAAAGTTATGGCCTTCGGAAGTTGGACCTTCTGTTTTGGGAAATGTAAAAATGTGTTGGACAAATAAAAGAGTTGTAAAGGGGAGAGTTACATGTGTTGGTGTGTGGTTTGGTACATCACAAGGCATCTTTGATTAGAGACATAAAAGAGTTGTAAAGGGGAGAGTTACATGTGTTGGTGTGTGGTTTTGGCTCATGGTTTTGTAATTACCGTTGATGATGTACTATATTGTATCTCTGATATATGAGGAACTTGAGATGGAGGTTGTATGTAAGAATCTTATAGATGTCGAATTACCTCTTGGATCTCTGGTTGGATATACTCCTCTAAAAGCTTGCTCTACAAGTATATTGTAATCTTCTTGATTCTTGAATAATATATTGGGCGGCTTTGGAGTGTGGGGTTTTTACCTAAAAGGGTTTTCCCCACGTATATCTTGTGTTGTGAGTTTTGTGTTTGCATTTGGAAGTTCTTATTATCTTTATGTTAATGTGCATCTTAATCTGTAACTGTAAAAAGAAAAAAATTGCATAAATCTTTCCTCATTAGATCAATGTAGGAAGCATTTTCCGCATACCTTGCTTCCTTTCATAAATGAGAATGGATTTATATTTATGAATGGATTCAATAGTATTAAAAAGTAATTGAATGCTTAAATCTACAAAGTTCAGGAGAAGTAGATTGCATCATGGTTCGAACAAGAACCAACATTGGGGATAGCTAAGAGGAAGGCCAACATTCTAGCCACTCTGATTCAAAACTTGACTAGATCCTTACTATGCTCCATGAGAAAGGGCAAGAATTGAAACTTTAGAGCAGGAGGTCAGGGGTCAGAATGGCCCCACGCAAGAAGCCTTCCATGGGGGTGAAGAAAAGGAACATCATGAAAACACCACCCAAAGTGAAAAGAAAATAATCAGAATGAATCCAAGCGTGAAAAGAAAATAATAGTAATTCCAAGAAAAATGGATACAATTCAGGAAAGCCTTATGAGTGGTGAGGACTCGTGAGAGGGTGTTATTCATGAGGCGATGATCATTATGCCAATCAATGTCCTAATAAGACATAAGGGACTCAGCCATGAGGAAACCCTTTACCCTCACAACAGATAGCCTTCCAACAGTGGATACATGCATCCTTGGACAATAGGCAAGCTGAGTATCAAATCACTCCAATTGAAACCATAGGTATTTTATCTGGTACACTAATTTTAGTTTTGATAGATACTCATGCTACAGAATGTTTTATTTCTCCAAAAATTTTAAATAAGATTTCTAGAAAAGATGGTTACATGGAAAATACCTGGTCATTTGAATATGCTAATCAAACAAGAGCTCAAGTAGAGCAATGTTTGTTTGAGGCTAAGGTTGAACTTCTGAGTTTTTTTCCACCAAAGTGAACCAAGTAATGTAGCCCCATTTATTCTTGGAATAAATTGGCTATGGAAACATAAAGCTAAGGTGGATTATTTTTCTAAAACAATAGAATGCCTAGATGACCTTAGGAATAAATTTTTTCTCCAAGGTGCTGCTAGAGAGATTAAATTGAGGCAAATATCAGCCCTAGAAATGAAAAGAGACCAAAGAAAAGGATGCCAACTTTTTGCTATTAAAATGAAGAAAATAAATAGTCATAAGGAATCTATATTCTAAGATGATTTGATGTTCTAGTAATCTCAGAAACTCCAAGGAGTTGAAGGAAGAGAATCCATAGATCAGAAGAGATCAAATATGGATAGATACCCCTTTCTTTGAGATTTTGAGGATGTATTCCCAGATGATCTACCGGGGTTACCTCTTAAGAGAACTTTTAATTTCTCAATAGATATAATTCCAGGATCGGAACCTATATCTAAAGCTCCTTATAGAATGACCACAACAGAGTTAATGGAGCTAAAGGCTCAGCTACAGGAATTGCTTGATAAAGGATTGATAAGACCTAGTGTTTCACCCTAGAGAGCACCAGTATTTTTTGTTAAAAACAAGGATGGTAGGTTGCAACTATGCATAGATTATTGTATGCTAAATAAGGCAACAATAAAGAACAAGTACCCATTGTCCCACATTGATGATCTCTTTAATCAAATGTGAGGGGCAACTATGTTTTCAAAGATCGATCTTCAATCAGGATACCATCAATTAAGCCTAAAAGATGAGGATATTCATAAGACAACCTTTAGAAAAAGATATGGGCACTATGAATTTCACTATCCTACCCTTTGGGTTAACGAATGCCCTTGCAACATTTATGAACTTAATGAATAGTGTGTTCAGAGACTGTTTGGACAAGTTTGTCCTTGTTTTTCTTGATGATATTATGATTTACTCTAAGAATGAGGAGGAAGATCTTCAACATTTAAGGATTGTTCTTCAGAGATTAAGAGAGCATAAATTGTATGATAAGCTCTCAAAGTGTACTTTCTTTCAAAAGTAAGTACAATATTTGGGTCATATAATTTCAGCTAAGGAAATTCTTGTGGACCCAGTAAAGATTAGAGCCATTTTATAATGGCTAGCACTAAGAAATGTGCATGAGGTTTGAAGTTTCATGAGCCTAGTAGGATATTATAAAAACTTTGTGGCTAATTTTTCAAAAATTGCCAATCCTATTACTTCATTGCAAAGAAAAGGCAAAAGATCTGATTGGTCAAAGAAATACCAGGAGGCATTTGACCAACTAAAAGAAAAGTTGACTACGACACCTATTTTGAAGGTACCTGACCTAGATGGTCAATTTGTAGTCATCACCAACACCTCAGGAGAAGGATTAGGTGGTGTAGTTATCCAGGATTGACAAGTTATTGCATACAAGTCTAGAAAGTTGAAAACTTATGAACACAATTATGGTCCTCATGATTTAGAATTGGTAGGAGTGGTTCATCCACTACAAATGTGGAGACATTATTTACTTGGAAAACCTTTTGAACTAAAAATAGACCATCAAGGGTTTAAATATTTTCTTACTCAACCACACCTGAATGCTCACCAAAGAAGATGGTTAGAGTTAATATTTGATTATGATTTCGAGATTAAATATATATAGGGCAAGGAAAATCAAGTGGCAGATGCCTTAAGTAGAAGAAGATATATCTCCTCGATGATCTCTATACACTTTGATTTTAGGAATCAGGTATTACAAAGGTCCAAAGGAGATGAATATTATGAGTAGGTAAAACAAGCTCTTGTGGACAATCCTCATAATTCTAGGTATGATGGATTTATTTTGAACCAAATGAACTATTAAGGTTTAAAGGAAGGATGTACGTTCTGAACTCTGAGGGGTGAAGGAATATCATGTGGAAGGAGGTACATTCTGCACCTTATTTAGGACATCTTGGAGTGACGAAATTGCTAGCTGATGTAAAACCATTATATTTTTGGAAAGGAATGAAGAGGGATGCTGCAAGGTTTGTGGATGGATGTCTAGAATGCCAAAGGGTGAAGGTAGAACACCATTACCTGGTAGGACTTCTATACCCTCATGAGATTCCATAATGGAAATGGCAAATCATTAGCATGGATTTTGTGCAAGGACTTCCTATGTCTATAAATAGACACAATTCTATTTTGGTTGTGGTGGATAGACTCACCAAGGTAGCATATTTCATACCTAGGAATTTGATAGATGGGGAACTTGTCATAGCCCACAAATTTGTGCAAGAAGTATTTAGATTGCACAATATCCCTGAGAAGATTATCTCAAATAGGGATGCATGTATGATATCAAGGTTTTGGCAAACCTTATTCTCCTCATTTGGAACTCAACTGAACATAAGCTCTACTTATCATCTAGAGACAGATGGTCAAATGGAAAGAGTAAACCAAGTGTTGAAAGCCCTGTTGAGAATGTATTGCATGGACCAACAATACAAATGGGAATATTATCTTCCTCTTGTGGAATTTGCTTACAATAATTCCTATCATTCAACTATTAAGATGGCTCCATTTAAAACATTATATGGAAGAAAGTGCTAAACTCCTATAATTTGGGATAGGCTAGAAGATAGGATTAGCCTTGGTCTACAAATGCTATCAGAAATTGAAGAGCAAGTCCATTTGATTAAGAAAAGGCTAGCAAAAGCGAATGATAGGCAAAAAAGTTATGCGGATGCTAAATGCATCGCAAGACATTTCTCAATGGGAGAAAAAGTCCTCTTAAGAGTTAAACCGTAAAAGAGTTCTATTAAGTTTGAAAATACATCCAAACTAGCTCCTGGGTATGCGGGTTCCTTCAAAGTTCTCGAGGAGGTCAACCCAATTGCATACAGGATTGCTCTACCACCAACCCTTGCCATGATGCATATTATTTTGCTTGTTTCTTATTTGAAAAAGTATATTGCATGAAATAATTGTATCCCTATTCTTGACTGGAATGCCATACAGGTGAAGGACCCATGAGTGGTAATAATCAAGCCCATCAAGGTGCTTGAAATACGTAAGCTACGCTTGCGTAATAAAGAGATTACTCAATGCAAGGTCTAGTTGGACCAATATGCTAAAGAGAATGCCACCTGGGAGAATTATGATGATATTTATCAAAGATTTCCTCATCTCTTTAAGCTTTTATTATGATGAACAAAACTCTCTTTATGTTATAAACTTGGATACATTAAATCATCAGGGATGATGATTCATATGGGGGGAGATATGTTACATCCCCAATTTTGACTATGTTTAACTTTTACTTTTTATGTGATAAATTGGATAAGTAGTTGTAGGTTAATGATTTGATGTTTTCAGAAAATGTCAGGATAAATCATTGATTATATGGATTATGATTAATACTTAGATTAAACATGAGATTACATGTTGATTAAGATTATTTTAGCATGATGTTTGATGATTTATTAATGATAGGCTGATCATAGTTGTATGATTGTGAGTGTAACCAAGAAAAGAGATTTCTAATTCCAAGATGGGAGAGTATCAACTGGGAGAAGAAAATAGATGTTGTGGAAAAAGTCAGGTGGCCATTTGAGTTTCAAAGTTGTTCTTTATGTGAATCGTCGTGAGATAGAGTATGTATCAGTTATCTACCCTTTCTTAGTCTATTTCAATTTGACTATTTTTGTTTTTTTGAGTAAGGAGTTTTTTTATGTCAAACCCTGTTTAATTTGGTCTTATGATATACGTTTTGGAGGTTATAGTTTAACCATTCTTCTCATCGGGAAGTTTTTGACCATGTTTCTTGCTTTGCTTGTCGACTGGCGTTGATGTCAACAAGAGGTTGCGAAGGGGGAGAAGATCTCGACCCCATTGTCGCAACTTGTAAATGGTAATTTTCATCATACTTAGAATGGTGTTGCTACCATTAAGTTGTTATTTTGTATTTATTTAAATGTATATTTTAATAATACATGTATATTATGTATTCATTATGTGTTTTAAACACTCATCATCTTAAGTCTAGCTATTGATGGTTTTGATAACCATAACCCCGAGGTGGTGCCACAAGGTGGCACACATTCCCTACACTACCACATAAGGTGGAAAGAGTAGGAGGAATTCTCAGTTGGTTGGGAGATGCATAATTATTTTGAGGAGCATTCAATGGTAATGCTCTTGAGAGTGTGTATTATGGGCTCTCAGGCACGAGGGTTAGTTAGTTACTATTATATTTTTGATTGTGAATGCAAAGTGGTTTTCGTTTGGCTATGGATAGTAGAGTGAAGGGTGGATTATTCTTGGAGATAGAAAGAAGGATGAAGGAAGCTCAATTTGTGATCCTATAGATCCGAAGAGGACTATGTTTAAGCCTTATTAGATAATTTCTTATTGTTGGCCACGACCATGGTGTTGGATACTTAGTATCCTTATATATATATATATATATATATATATATATATATATATATATATATATATATATATATATATATATATATATATATATATATATATATATATATATATATATGTTTTCTTGTGTATGGGGACAACTGAGTAAGTTGATACCATTCCTTTTCTTTCATAACAATTGTTTGATATTCAACCTTGTATACTGTAAAACTTGCTAGGCCACATGCTATATATCATTAACTTGTTTGTTTTGAGTAAGCTGGGAATAAATTCATAGAGGCAAGATCTTTCTAGTTGGTCTTGATTGTATGCCATGTTTTAATGATAACTTCTGTGCAATCATTCTATAATGCACTTGACTATAATGAGAACACAGTTAGCTCCTCTTGGATGAGGAAGCCTTTTATTCACTAAGTAAACTAATCTCTTAGAAATCTCTCATCAAGATGAGAGTAGGGCGCCATAGTGAAGCAAGCCCAAAGTATGTAATATCTGGTGAGGCTATGTATAACACTGGATACTTAAACCTTTCTTTTGTATAGCCAGGCTAAATCGAGGTTAAATACCCTACCCGAGCCCACCCAAGCCCAAGTATGAGTTGGTGATTGGTATGATACCCATATTGTTGGTGTTGACTAACGTTATTTTGATATGTTAACAATACTGTGTTGGTAGAATCTTGGACCTTTATAGATTTGAAACATGCCATTCTATGTCATTCCTTTGGTGGTAAATGGTAAGATATTTGTTTGAAAGCCTAGCTTTAAAATATGTGTATGAAGTATGTCAAGAAACTTTTTTTTGGTAAGGGACTCTTTATTATTCTCTTGGGTATGTCATGGGATTAGAAAACATGTTTACTAAGAATCTTGTATACATGCATACTAAAGATGATTGTCTTGTATATAGACATTAAATTGTCAAATTGGATTAGAAGGGAATCGAAGAACTAAATTAATTATCTTGGACAAACAAAGATTATTCTGTCAAAATATTATCTGTCTATACTAGACACCTGAAACCAAAAAATACTTACATGTTTAACTTGTGAATCATGAAATAGAGTGATGTGGAGTCAGAGATTTCATGTTGCTGTGGTAACTAGTAAACTTCTCTAAAATGTTGGAAGACCTCTATGAGATTCATTTGGTCTTGTACTCCAAAGTTCCGAGTAGAAAATGAAATTCAGTGAGACTATGGGTAAGAATTACCTAGATATCCATTAATAGATTTATTAAACAAATCTTATTGTTGGATGAGATAACTTCTAAGTCGGGTTAGATGTGGGTGAACAATTAACTATGTTCATTGCGAAATATCTATGTATATGAAATATTTGGCCAAAGTAATGCATCCATCTATGCATGCATTAGTCAGTTCATTGTGCTCTAGATGGCATAACCTTCCAGTAGTGTCATACATAGTTAGAGTGGATCTATAGTTGTATGACCGTGAAGAGTTATGAATGACACACCACTAGAGACTCAGATGGAAAACCTATTGGTTCCTTATATCTATTTCCTTCATGAAG
Organism: Cunninghamia lanceolata; assembly: GCA_027924645.1. Lineage (NCBI taxonomy): Eukaryota > Viridiplantae > Streptophyta > Pinopsida > Cupressales > Cupressaceae > Cunninghamia > Cunninghamia lanceolata. Next base: position 2,807,406 of record BSBN01000070.1, read on the forward strand.
GGAAGGGCCACTTCCAGGGAGGAAGTTGTGCAGGGGACCACTGGTTTGTGGTTGGAGGAAGAGCACTCGTGTAATGCTCTCCTTCCCAAGTAGATGACACACTAAGACTTATGAAGGCATATAACAAAACTCTAGATGCATTATACTAAATTATATGAATTGATAGTCAAATTCTATGTAAACTTTACATTATTTCCATGAGAAAATATTATTATTGTAAAGTGAAGGAATTCACTAACATGCTATCTTGAAACATGTTATACATTTTCAGTTTAAAAATATTGAAAAAAAAGAATATGCTTTTTATGTAATCATTATGCAAATGATTAATGTTTGATAAACATATGATTATGATAATCTTGATTTTGTTTCACTTGATGGTAACAAGGGAATGTAAATCCCAGGTAATATGAGATGACATGTTACAACCATCTATTCTCAATAGAAATAAATTACAAGATCTATAAGGGTTTCACAAGAAACCCATGAGTTCCAATCACAAAATCCCATCTAAGAGCAAGGGTTTGAACTAAAATATTCAACACAAATTTGAAGCACAATAAGGTTTTAAATTAATTAGAGATTAAAAACTTCAATACAAATCCCCCCCTTAAATATTAGGATACAAGGATCTCCACACAATCTATTTGCATAAATTAGCACAAGCTACCATTTAAGGCAACACAAGCCTTAAATCAATTCATATTTTCCTATCAAGAAAGATTGAAAATAAAATTAATTAAACATAGGAGAATACCCTTCTATGCTAAAAAAGGCCAACAAGATAAATAAAGTCAACTTTCGTTTCTTCCAAATCTTTAAAAAATGTCCATAAGACACCATATGAGCCCCATTTAGGAATGAAAGAATTGAAATTACTAGTATAGATCAATCTAATGGTAAATTGAAGATAATAAAACCCCACCATGCCTTAGTTATGAATGTAAGAGTCAATGGCGGACTCAAGAAGGCCCAAGAACACTTGCAATCACAACAACCTTCCACAACAAGAGACAAAACAACAATGCCATGAAATGATGTAGAACTGACTTCACACAATTGGATTACATTAAATACAACATGATTACAATGTCTTGTGATATCTTGTGATTTGATTTACAATTATATACCTCCCTTATATAGGCAAGGTGAGAGGTGAGACTCAAGTTCAACATAGTGGAACAACCAACTAGATGAAACAAATAACTAATGCACCTAGACACTACTAATAAATAAAAGAATATAAGACAACTAGTGTGAAACTATTAAATACACATAGTTATACATTATTGAATGCATATAGACTCAACTAACTAATGCAAACAAAATATTAAATGATATAAAGTTACTACCTAAGTAAGCTAAAGTAACTAGTGCGAAGAGGACCTAGAAATGACAAGCTAGGTAATATCTCCTTTTACACTAACACCCTCCTTAGGTGAAACTTAGGGAGAAGCAAACTAGACATGAATGCATGAATGCATTCTGGCTACAAGGTCATGTTATGTACTTATGTACAACAAATCTCAAGTGGAGAAAATGAGAAAACCTCATGGGACAAAACTCCTCTCAGAAAGTGAGAATGCATAAACAAACATGTACAAGTTATGGAAGGAGGACTTAGAACCCCCCCTAGAAAAATGTCCATCATGAATATATGATGAATTATCCCTCCATAGAAGATAATGAATGAGACAAGATGTCCTCACCGTAATGAAGTAGCTCCTGTGCCAATGGTGCATGCATGAAAGAAAAACATGATCTAATGCCTAAAAACAATGTTTCTCCCCTGGGAAGAAACCAATCCACTGGTGGATGTAGAAGAAACTCCAACTCCAAAATAAGAGATGAGTGAAGAAGTCTCATGATGTATGATGTCTCTAAAAACTCCAAAGACAAAGATGAGGTGACAACAACTGTTCCATAACTGTCATCAAAGAGGAGAGATAACCCCTCAAATGTATCCTCTAAATTAGAAATGTGAGACTCCACAAACAAAGAAGAAATGTATGCAAGACAAGAGTCCCAATCAAGAAGACTGAAATGGTCCTGCTGCAAGAATCACTAGAAGCTCTCAAAGAAGCATCACTGAACTTTGAAGTAGCAATAGGTGATGTAGATGATGTGATCTTAATAGCATAAGAAGAGGGAGCAAGATAAGTCTTTAAATTTGAAGAATCAAGATATGCCATGTGTTCAATCTCATCTATAGTATCATCATCATATGGTATGTTATTTGCATCATCAAGGGGAATGAGACAATCTATAATAGGATCATCTGGAAGTGGTGAGACGTGAGAGTCTCCAAACAACTCCCAAATGCGTGGTCCATCATGAATCAAAAACTTACAACTAGTGTCATAATCAACAATAGTGCCAATTAAACCAATAATATGATCCAGATTGAATTCCTAATTTGATGAAAGAACTTCTAGAAGTCATAACTTTTGATCTAGAGGTCTGTTGGAGGTCACCATTTTGACACTTTTTCGGGACCTTACTCAATCATCTAGGGCCTCAAAATGACGTTTTAATGTTTTTTTCAAGATTTTCCTAGTTTTTTTCTAAATATTTTCCTAGATTTACTTGCAATTAGATTATAAAGTTGACGATTAGTCATTTTTTAGTAAGTTTCAAATATTTGGAAACTTTCATGGTCATACGGTTAAGGATGCAAAGTTACCAAAAATGGCAATTTTAGAAAGTTGTGAAAATCTACCAAAAATGGTAATTTTTGTTTTTGTATAAATTTGATATTTATCTTTAGTTGTAACAGAATGGAATGGAATGAGTAGGAGTTTGAAAATAATTACGAGTTTTTTGGTTATTTGTTTGCAATAAAAATATTGTTGAGCTTTATGTTGTGAAGTTTGGTTACATCATCTGGTATGAGAGTGGGAAGATAGCTGGGAGAGGAGGAGACAAAGCAGGTATTGCCCATATGCATAGGGATATACAAAATCTACAAAGAAAAGTACAAGAACTTGTAGGTATGATGGCCAATCAGGGATTGAGACCATGAAGAGATGATTCTGATGAAGAAATAGGCCAAGAAGATGAAGATCAACATGTAGGAGCTGAAGAGGAAGCACAATTAGAGTGCCTGACTTTTGAAGAAAGGATGCTCAGAGCATTAGAGGGAAAAGATGATGGAATTAAAATTGAAGTTTCTAATTATGCAGGTAGTCTCAAACTAGAGGAGTTGATAGATTGGTTGAATGACATGGGGAAATTTTTTGAATGGAAGACTATGATAGAGGAAAAGAAGGTGAAGTTTGCATGCACCAAGTTAAAGGGTCATGCAATGATCTGGTGGGATCATCTGCAAAAGTAAAGAACTAGAAAAGGAAAGGATAAAATCAATACCTAGAGAAACATGGAGAAGAAGTTGAGAGAGAAATTTTTGCCTGTAGACTATGCACAAGCTCTTTTTCAGAGATTTCAAAATTTGAAACAAAAATTATCTACTGTGCAAGACTATACAAATGAATTTTACAAGTTGTCCATTCATGTGGAGCATCAAGAAACTATTGAACATATGGTTGCAAGGTATGTAAATGGTCTAAAATTCTCTATTCAAGATGAATTGAGCATGCATAGGGTTAACACTATGGAAGAGGCATACCAATTAGCTTTAAAAGCAGAAGAAATGAAAAGTAGACAATATTTTCAAAGGAATAGAGGAGCAAGGATAGGGACATCATCTCCATTGTGAGGTGGTTTGCATTATGGTCAGGGAGAGTTATCCCAAGGAATAGAGAAATCAAAAGATATCTGACAAGATCCTCAAAGTCAACAAAGAGGAAGATGATTTTAGAGGGGTGAAGGTTACGGTGGTGGTCGAGGATGGGAAGGCCCACAAAAACCTTTCATTTGTTATAGGTGTGGTGAAGAGGGTCATAGGGCATTTGAATGTCCAAACTATCACATGCAAGAAAGGAAACAAGGGGAACAACCTAGGTTAAACTTGGTTCAAGCTGAGGATGAAGGAGAAGGAGCAGAACTAGAGGTTCCACCAGATGTGGGTGAGAATCTCATGATGAGAAGAACAATGGTGATTCCAAAAAAGGAGCAAATACAGATTAAAGGTTGCGATGATTCTTGGCTTTGAACCAATATTTTTTGAACCAGGTGCACCTTAGGAGGAAAGGTATGCCAAGTTATTATTGATAGTGGCAGTTGTGAAAATATGGTTTCTAGAATAATGGTAGATAAACTGAATATACACTATGAAAAACATCCCCATCCTTATCATATTGCATGGTTCAAAAAGGAAAATAAAGTCACTATTGATAAGAGGTGTTTAATTAAGTTTTCCATAGGAAAGACTTATAAGGATAAAATATGGTGTGATGTCATTCTAATGGATGCATGCCATGTTTTGTTGGGAAGGCCGTGGCAATATGACAGGAAGGTAATGCATGATGGAGAAAAAATAACATACACTTTTTGGAAAGAAGGTTCCAAAGTGATTTTATTGCCTCTTAAGGATGAAAGGAAGGTTGAGAGTATGTTGTCCACAAGATACCTTATGAATGAAATGAAGGTGACGGGGTTTTGTTATGCACTAGTATTGAAAAAAGAAGATGATGAGGGAATACCAGTACCAGCAGAAGTAGCAAAAATAGTAAAAGAATATGCTGATGTTGCACTAGATGAGTTACCTAATGGTCTACCACCAAAGAGAAATATTCAGCACCACATTGATTTGATCCCAGGAGCATCCCTACCTAATCAAACATCTTACAAAATGAGCCCTACCCACCATGCAAAACTCAATAGACAAGTGACATACCTCATAAGCAAAGGTGTGGTGAGGGAGAGTATGAGCCCATGTGTTGTACCCGCTCTATTAACTCCAAAGAAGGATGGCATGTGGAGGATGTGCATAGATAGCAGGGCAATCAATAAAATCACCATCAAATATTGGTTCCCCATCCCTCGTTTGGATGACATGATGGATGTGCTTGCAGGGGCTAAATACTTCAACAAAATTGATCTACATAGTGGTTATCACCAGATCTGGATTCGAGAGGGGGATGAATGCAAAACAACATTCAAGACTAGGGATGGATTATATGGGTGAGTGGTTATGCCATTCAGGTTATCTAATGCACCCAGCACCTTCATGAGGCTAATGAATACTATACTATGTCCTTATATTGGTAAGTTTGTGGTGGTTTACTTTGATGATATTTTGGTTTTTAGCAAGGGCAAAGTGGAGCACCTATAGCACTTGAGGATTGTATTAGATGTGTTGAGAAAAGAGAAACTCTATGCAAACTTAAAGAAGTGCAGATTCATGCAAGAAAGTTTAGTCTTCCTAGGCTTTATCATTTCCACAGATGGTATCAAAATGGATATAGAAAAGGTCAAGGCAATTCTAGAGTGGCCTAGTCCAAGGAGCATAATAGAGGTAAGAATTTTTCATGGGTTATACACATTCTATCAAAAATTCATTCAAAATTTTAGTAGTATTGTAGCACCTATAATAGATTGCACCAAAGGAAGGGATTTTGTGTGGACCAACGAAGCTTTTAAGTTTCTGAAGAAGAAGGTGATAGAAGCTCCTATTTTAGCATTACCAGATTTTGATAAGGTATTTGAAGTGGATTGTGATGCCTCACATGTGGGCATTGGAGTTGTACTTAGCCAAGAAGGTAAACACATAGCCTTCTTTAGTGAAAAGTTGAATGAGGTAAGGAAAAACTATTCAACTTATGATTTATAATTTTATGTAATTGTATAAGCATTGAGACATTGGAGGCACTACCTAGTGCTAAAGGAGTTTGTGTTGTTTATAGACCATATTGTCTTGAAATACTTGAACACACAAAAAAAATTGAATAGTAGGCATGCAAAATGGGTTTCTTTCTTACAAGGCTACAACTTTGTTCTCAAGCACAAGTCAGGAAAATAGAACTAGGTTGTAGATGCTTTAAGTAGGTGTGTTACAATATTGACAACAATGGAAAATGAGGTGATTGGTTTTGATGCCATCAAAGATCTATATGAATCTGACAATGATTTTTGGGAGATTGTGGAACAGTTGAAAACCCCGGTAGTGGGTAGCATGGGCCACATTCAAGGTGAATATCTTATGGAAGATGGTTATCTCTTTAAAGGAAAGTAATTATGTATTCCAATTGGGTCCATGAGAGAGAATATTATAAGAGAGATTCATAGCAGTGGGTTGGCTGGTCATTTTGGCAAGGATAAGACCATAGCTCTAGTAGAAGATGAGTACTATTGGCCAAAGATGAAAAGAGACATAACAAGATATGTGACTAGGTGTAGAATTTGTTAGATGGCTAAAGGATGTTCACAAAATATGGGGTTGTATATGCCATTACCAGTACCTATTGAACCATGTATTGATTTAAGTATGGACTTTGTGTTAGGGCTGCCAAACACACAATGAGGTAATGATTCCATCTTTGTTGTTATTGATAGGTTCTCTAAGATGGCTCATTTTATTGCCCGCAAGAAAACTTGTGATGCAACTAGGGTGGCAAAATTATTTTTTAAAGTTGTTTGATTGCATGGTGTTCCACAAACTATCACATCAGATAGGGATACTAAGTTTCTTAGTCATTTTTGGAGGACCCTATGGAAAAAGATGGGAACCAAGCTCCAGTTCAGCAGTGCTTATCACCCCCAAATAGATGGGCAGATAGAGGTTGTAAATTGAAGGTTGGGAAACCTACTAAGATGCATCGTTGGAGAGAAACCCAGATAGTGGGACTTGGCCTTACCACAAGATGAATTTTCCTATAATAGTTTAGTCAATCGATCTACAAGTAAATCACCATTTCACATTGTTTATGGTAGGAATCCTAAGGGTGTTTTAGATTTGGTGCATCTGCCAATTAGAGACAAGATTAGTGATGATGGAGAAGCATATGCAGAACATATTCAACAATTACAGAAAGAGGTGAGGCAGAAGCTCCAAGAAATTAATAAAAAGTATAAAACTATAGTAGATGCTTGTACAAGACATCTAGTATTCAATGAAGGTGACTTAGTCATGGTTTATCTGAGAAGAGAGAGGTTTCCCACTTGAACTTACAACAAGCTGAAATATAAGAAAATTGGCCCTTGCAGAATTACAAAAAAAATCAATGATAATGCTTATGAAGTAGATTTACTAGAGCAGTTAGACATTTCTCTTGTGTTTAATGTTTTTGATTTATATGCTTTTCATGGTGACATTCCTGATGAAGAAGGTGAGGCTGAAGTAGATTGGAAACAATAGGTTCCAAGAAAGAAAAGGGAAAATATTACAAATATTCTTGACAAGAAGATAATAGACACTCGACAGGGTCAATACAGTAAGTTTCTGGTACAGTGGGAAGGTTTAACACAAGCAGATAATACATGGATTCTAGAATGGGAAGTGAAGAAGCTAGATCTAGACAAGTAGCACAAGTTCCAGGAAAACAACTTGCAAGAGCTGCATTTTTTTCAACCAAAGGAGAATAATGCAGGAACTTCCAGAAGTCATAACTTTTGACCTAGAGATCCATAGGAGGTCACTGTTTTGACACTTTTTCAAGACCTTATTCGATCATCTAGGGCCTCAAAATGAGGTTTTAATGTTTTTTTCGAGATTTTCCTAGTTTTTTCTAAATATTTTCCTAGATTTACTTGCAATTAGACTATAAAGTTGATGATTAGTCATTTTTTAGTAAGTTCAAATATTTGGAAACTTTCATGGTCATACGGTTAATGATGCGAAGTTACCAAAAATGAAAATTTTAGAAAGTTGTGAAAATGTGCCAAAAATGGTAATTTTCATTTTTTTATAAATTTGATATTTATATTTAGTTGTGGCAAAATGGAATGGAATGACCAGGAGTTTGAAAATAATTCTGAGTTTTCTAGTTATTTATTTGCAATAAAAATATTGTTGAGCTTTATGTTGTGAAGTTTGGTTACATTATAATTAAATTTCTTCTAAGGTGATTCTGGTTCAGGTATGAGCCCATAAAATAGACGCAAAAGATGAATCCACCTGAGATGTGTCATGGTGCATTTTCGCAAAGACTCATAATTATCCTTAGTTAGGTTAACCACAAAAGGATGAATAGAAAAACCCATGATACCTCCTTAAAATATTATAGATCAAAACATCAAAGCATATATGTGTTGATAAATGAAGCCAATAGAAGGAAACAACAATTCTCTAGGAGCCAAAACATCCAAGTTACCAAGCAGAAGTCATAAAACTGACAAACTGAATCAAAGATACCTAAGGGTAAAACTAAAAAATGTGCATGGATGGTTGTGTAGAGCTCCTCAATACCTTTCCAACACCACAAGAATCACAAAAATTGAAGATCGTGGCACAAAGTTATGAGCTTAGAAGCCAGAAATGATGCCTTGACTTCAAATAGAAAAAATAGATGTGTAATAGAAAAATTAGAAAAAACTGATCATACCATAAGAAAGTATGTAGAACTAGCTTTCTGACAATATTTTGTTTGTGAAAAAGGGAATCTGTATGACCAAGTTATGCTCCTCGGAAAAAATAGCCTCCTTTGTTATGTAGAATGAAAAAATAAGCCCCTGTAGGTTAGGAACCAGGTTGCATGGGCTATGTGCTGATCACAAGGGACTTAGTTGAGCACTGATGTGACCTCTAGGCATAGGTATGAAAGGCATATATAATAGTTTTTTTATTTGAAAAAAAACTATATAAAAAAATATATTAAAGGCAATTAAAATTAAAAATTGACAGATATGTGGGGCCAAAGCCACCACAAGGCTAGGTAGGGCCCAAGCCTAAAGACACCCATGATCTATTAAGGCCCACACGGTCTGTTAGGTCTGTCGCCTGCTGTTGCGGTAGGGCAGGTAACAAGGTACCCGCGAGGTACCTTGGGTACCTTGCCCACCAAATAATTCAAAAAAAAATGTAATGCCTTTTCAATTTTTTTCACAATGCAAAAAAAATTTGCGAATAAATAAATCAAAAGAATTTTTTTTCTTTTCACAAAAATAATATATATATATATATATATATATATATATATATTCAAATCGTACCACACAGGTGTTGTATAGGTGTCGTACAACCCTATAAAACAAAAGAAAATGACCTTTTTGCTCCTGTGTCCAAATTTTATGAAAATACAATCTATTTATAAGTTTTGACACCTTCTGGACATAATGGTGGAGTCATATTCGCTCCATGGCACACCAAAAACACATCTCTTGACGAAATCTCTCAAATCAAGGAAAGGAAATTGTGGATCTGAGCTTTGATACCATGTAAGAGTCAATGGTGGACTCAAGAAGGCCCAATAACACCTCTAATCACAACAACCTTCCAGAACAAGAGGCAAAACAACAATGCTAAGAAATGATGTAGAGCTTGACTTCACTCAATTGGATTACATTGCATACAACATGATTACAATGTCTTGTGATATCTTGTGATTTGATTTACAATGAGCTACCTCCCTTATATAGGTGAGGTGAGAGGTGAGACTCAATTCCAATAGAGTGGAACAACTAACTAGATGACACAAATAATTAATACACCTAGACACCACTAATAAATAAAAGCATATAAGACAACTAATGCAAAACTATTAAATGCACATAGTTATACATTTTTTGAATGCATATAGACTTAACTAACTAATGCAAACAAACTTTTAAATTACATAACTACTACCCAAGTAAGCTAAAGTAACTAGTGTGAAGAGGACTTAGAAACAACAAGCTAGGTAATATCTCTTTTTACACTAACAATGAAGTGATGTTCAATGATAAGGGGTTTTGGGGTGTAGTGTTTGGATTTGAGAGATTAAGATCAAGGATGATAAACGAGTTAGTGTTTAGATTTTAGGGTTTATCCATCATTATTAGGGCATGGTAGTTTAGTGCTTTCAAGTTGGTGAGGCTTAATTAGCCCCATTGAAGAATGAAGAAATCAAAATTACAAGTATGGGTCAGTTTGATGCTTAATTGGTGCTAATCAAACCCCTCCACAATCTAATTGGACTCACTTGGGTAAGAATGGACACGCCCTTGGTGATTGGTGAGTACTTGAGGAGGTGGGTAGAGTTTACTTAACCCTTGGGGTAGGTTAAGGGAAGGGGTATAGACCCTTTGGATTCATTACTCACTTGTTTGTTGAGAGTGAGAGATAATAGAAAATGAAAGAGAGAAAATAAGTGTTCTTAAATTCATGTGGAAAAATTATTGAGTTTGAGGACAAATTCTAGGCTTGTGAATGCTTATTAATATTTTGGGAAGGAAAGAAGAATTCTTAGAGAAAGAGTAGAGATCTACAAACCTTCATAGTTTTAAGGAGGACAACCTAGTTAGTATCTAGGGTTTAGGGTTTAGAGTTTATCCATCATAGTTAGGGCATTGTAGCTTAGTGCATTTGGGTTGATGGTTGATGCCACCATGTAATACATATTAGAGTCTGATATTAAACTCTAGTCAAATCATATCAAACATATAGAATGTGAAATGAGGATTAGTAAATCATGTCAAACATAGAAAAGGTGAAATGAGGATAAGAAAAGCATGGAAAACATATTGAAGGTGAAATGAGGACAAGAAAAGTATGCCAAACATATAGAGGGTCAAGTGAGGATATATCATATAATGTATCCTAACAAAACTGATCCAACCCACAAACCCTACTCAATAATGTACCCAACATCATTTTAATAAGTTGTAGCAATTGACTAGATATAATAGAAAGATAGAATGATAGCACATTATAATGATAGAGGGATATAGATAGATAGATAGATTGCTAAAATATAAAAATGATGAAACAATAGGTAGAATGATAGAATGATAGAATGATAGAATTATAGAATAATAGAAGGGACAAAGTTCAACACTATGCATTTTAAATTTTGAAATGATGTAAACTAATGAAATGTAGATATTTTAGTGTAGTTTTTGAGTGCACTTTTTAAAATTAATAAATTAGTTTGGTATAGTTTTTTGTAATAATTGTTGAAAAGTGTTTTTAACTTTAATAGGATGTCAAGTTATTTGTAACAAATTTCATTTTTTTCTTGTCATTTTTTCTCTATATTGTGAACTAAATATTTGAGCACATTGAAAGAAATAATTTCGATAAATATATATTAATAAATGTCTAATGCCACATCTTGAAAATGTGCACTCAGTTTGATGGGATATAAAACATTTTTATGATGATTATTAATTTTTTTTTAGAATTTTAAAATAAATTTTATTATTTTTGGCGAGGAATGTAATTTGAATACACTAGAACATGGACATAAAGAAACAAATTAAATAAGAAATAGCCTATTTCACCCAAACCCTAAGGTACCTCCGATAGAGCAAATAAGGTATGCAAGTAAGAAAGGAAACTAACATAAACTAGTTACCATGCAAACCTTGCTTAAGTGAATGTGCTTTGATGTATTGATGTGTAGGTAAATAGCAGCATAACTTTGCAATTCATAGTCTTGAAAATGCATGGGTGAGGCTCAATTTATAGATTTTCAAAGTCTTCGAGTGTCTAAAATTTAGATAATCATAATTTTAGGACATGTAATGTACAATTGTCATAATCCATTTTGAATGGTATGGATGATTAAATTTTATTTTTTATTCATTGGTGTAGAAAGAAATAAAAAACATTGACAAAAATAGTTATTCGAACACATCATTGCAAGTTGTAGTCTTGAGCGTTAAAGAATAGTGAACATTTGACAATTATTGATTTAAATTTTTAACAACCCTTCTTTAATTTTTTTTAAGGAAAGATTAATAAACTTAATAATAATAGTGAATGATTACATATAAGATATTTTACAATTGTTTTTATAGAATAGAAAACATTGATACTCTATAATTCAAGAAAGTTACATTTGCAATAGCAATAATTTAAATAGTTTATATATTATGTGATGATATTTTTTTCAATTATCTATCTATCTATACATATAAATCATTATAATTTATAAATTATGTTATTATATCAAGAATTATGTTGACAGATATAGTTCCAATAATAACAAAGGATAGATTGTATAGATTGTAATGTGATCCCTTTAACTTAATTTTTTAAATTTTAATAATAAACATAATATTGATACTTAGTGCTGCATGGAAATTGGCCGGAAATCGAGAAGTATGTGTAATTGGCTGGAAAATGAGGAGTATTTGGAATTGACTACAAACCCTGTCCGTTGTGTTGATAAGATTTTCAACCACCACCGAAGTCTTAAGAGTGTGGAAGATGTAGTGACACTCTTTTCAAAGTCTTGTTCAAAGTCAGTAATCGTTTTCAAAGTCTTGTTCAAAGTCTGGAAAATATAGAGAAGGAAGGGAATAATAATTTTTAAAGTCTTTCGAAAGTGTGGAAAATTTAAAGGTTACAACTGTCCTGCTCCTAATTCATTTTGAATAGTATTTATGATTAAATTTAATTTTTTATTCATTGATGTGGAAAGAAATGAGAAAGATTGACAATTATTGATTTGTATTTTTGTATTTTCTTTTTTTAATAATTCTCTATATTTTTGTGGAGATTAATATTTTTTAATAATTTCCTATGTTTTAGAGAAGACTAATTTTTTTTAATAATTCTCTATGTTTTAAGAAGAATAATCTCTTTTAACAATGAGAAAGATTGATAAAATTATACCATTCAAAATAGAAGATTAGTCTTTCCTAAAAATAAGGAATTATTAAGAGATTATTCTTCCCTAAAACATATAGAATTATTAAAAAAGATTAATCTTCTCTAAAACATAGGAAATTGTTAAAAAATAGAAGATTAGTCTTTCCTAAAAATAGGGAATTCTTAAGAGATTATTCCTTAAAACATATAGAATTATTAAAAAAGACTAGTCTTAGTATTCTGAAATTATTAAAAAAAAATTAGTCTTTCCTAAAATATTATGAATTATTAAAAAAAAAAAATTCAAAGAAAGAGTTGTTAATAATCCAAATTAATAATTCTCAATCTTTCTCAACAACTCTTGTCTATGTTTTAGGAAAGACTAATATTTTTTTAATAATTTCCTATGTTTTAGAGAAGACTAATTTTTTTTAATAATTCCCCCAAATAATCTTTTTAACAATTCCCTATTTTTTTTAGGAAAGACTAAACTTCCATTTTAATGGTATGCATGACTAAATTTTATATTTTATTCATTGATGTGGAAAGAAATGAGAAAGATTGATAAAAATAGTTTAGGAAGAATAATCTCGTGTAACAATTCCCTATTTTTTAGGAAAGACTAATCTTCCATTTTGAATGGTATGTATGACTAAATTTTATATTTTATTCATTGATGTGGAAAGAAATGAGAAAGATTGATAAAAATAGTTTAGAAAGAATAATCTCTTGTCACACTTCCCTATTTTTTAGGAAAGACTAATCTTCCATTTTGGATGGTATGCATGACTAAATTTTATATTTTATTCATTGATGTGGAAATAAATGAGAAAGATTGATAAAAATAGTTGTAGTCTTCAAGGGAAAGATGCTAAAAAAATGAGAAAGATTGAAAATTATCAATTTGGATTTTTAACAACTCTTCTTTGGAAATTCTTTTTTTTAATAATTCTCTACGTTTTTAGGAAAGACTAATAATTTTTAAGACTAATATTCTTTAATAATTCCTAGTTAAGACTAGTGGACATTGTAAGCACAAAAATCATGCATAGCCTCCACGAGGACCCCTATGATGATATACGATCCTTGTCACCTGTGAAATAATGTCCTCTAAGCAGCAAACCTCTTAGTGACGTGTCATTTATGTCATCTTGTGTTGTTTCTTCTTTGTCATTGATGCTTTTCGACACTTTTGCGACACTTGTCGATTTGCATTTTCTAAGCTTTCGACCTTGTTCCTAAGCCTTGTATGCATCTTGTAGGTGAGTTTTCACCTTTCCCCTATGTTTTTCATTTTCTCCACCTCCTAGAAGCCTTCTAGAGGTTCCTCGAACCCATCTCCCACTTTCAGTTTTTAGTTTCACTCAACCAATCCAAATCTCCCTCTATTATTTCTAGATCTCCTGCCGAGAGATCCTACTTTGCAAGTGGAGATTTGGATTCTTGCACATGATTGACCTATTTTCGGAGGTAGATCTCCTCCTTTTCATCTCCTTTACCATCTCCCATCATGCATTTTCTCCCAGACGCATTTCTTTTTGGATCTCCCACCAAGGAACCCTCAAAATGTAGGATCTGCCCCTGGGCAACCCATCGGCGACCCTACTAGTGAAAGGGGCGATCCATGGGTGACCCTATCACATTTCCAGCTGAAGAAAAAATCAGGTTTCTAACTCAAAATAGCTCTGTTTTCGTCTGTTTTTCTTCTAATTCACATGATTTTTGATGCCTAATATGGAGTTGACTATTTCATGCACCCACTATGCATAATTAGCTCCATTTGATCTAAAATTAACAACTAATTCTCTTCCAAGCATTCTTCTAACTTCATTCCTTCTTTAGTGATAAGCTATTATTTCTTTATCACTCTCTAATTAACTGAGTTCACTGGGAAATCAATCCAGTTCACTCCCCAATCAATCCTTGTTAACTCTTCAATCAATTGAGTTAACTTCTAAATCTATTCCCTTCTTCCAACCTATAAATACCCCATCCCTCAAGCACAAAGGGAGGCAAATTAATTTTACACACAACTCTTGCTAAGTTTTTGCTCTCCAATTAGCATTCTCATGCTCACACAGGACGAAGGTGCCTTTTATTTGTTCATTGTTCATCAAAGCTTTCACATAAAGCTCTTCAAGCATCATTACACTGCTTCAATCAAGCCAACATGTTCATCAATAGCTCTCATTGAGCTCATTTTGTAAAGCTTCTAAAGCTTCTTTGTGTTGTCTTGTCACCAAGAGGTCTTCCAGTTGCTTCAAGAGGATACGAGGTTGCCATCAAGGATCTCTAAGGGTTGTGGAGGCTCACAAGTCTTCTTTATTTTAGGTTCCTCTATGCTTTTTGTCAATTGGTAGTAATTAAAAAAATTGAAATTGCTCTTGGAATTAGTAATTTATTGCTTTTCGTTGATAGAATAGTCAAATCTAGCATTTTAGAAGTAATTTGTATTCATAGTTTAATTCAATTACTTGCAATTTCCTTTTCTAGATTAAATGATTTCAAAACATTTGAAAACCCCAAAAACATAGAATAATTGCATTACGTAAAATTCATTCTAGTTGCATTCATATTTCCTTTCTTAGATTAAAAAGCATCTTTTATTTCCAAAAATGCAAAAAAAAGCACAAAAACAAGTTTTACATGTCATATAGTTGCATTTATAAAAATATAGAAAATAACAAAAATAATAGGCACTTAGATAACTTGCAAACCCTTGATACCATCAGAAGGTTAACCACGGTCAACTATTTGGTCAAACCCTTGATACCATCACAAGGTCAACAAAAGCCAATGCACAACTAAACCTTAGGTCAACTCAAAACCCTAAGTCAAACCAAAATCTACTCAAGGGTAGCCACATACACCTATCTCTTGTCTTGGCTCATGAATGTGCCCAGGATTAAGAGGTGAGTGGGTGAGGGCAATCTTCAGCGAGATTGAGGAAATTCATCCGAGACCTCAACAAGATCCACTTGTCTTACAACAACTAGAAGCATTTAGACAACTTCAAATACAACGTGTAATCATCCAACGAATTGAAAGACAAGAAGCCATCAACGAAAGTAATAGCTTACCCACACAGAGGTGGAACAGTAGAAACCCTAACAGATAAAGAGTAACTAGTGACCCTTCGGGTCATAGGGTTATCTTTACAACAAGACTAATTGAATGAAACATACACATTAGCACACAATGACAAAGGCCCTAGGATGTGCCGACCCCTCTCCGCGAAGTCTAGCTCTCCAGTGAGCTAGACCACCGCCGTGTCTCACCTCCTCTCGACTGACTACTTCCACAAGAGTGAGAGTAACGTGGCAGTTCACCCCATGACAAGGAGGGAAGGGTTCGTATGCATGCCAAAATCTGACCTGATAGCCCCAGGTAACTAAGGTCATGATTTTGAGCGTACATGTTTTGGTGAACCCAATGTGAAATTACAAATCCTTCTAGGATGAGTAGTTTTGCACTCCAACCTCAGATATTCACATCACAACTCAAACATTTAAAACAAAACTTGACAAGCATTTTCACTTTATTCTTCATAGCCGCTTCCACCACTTCAACTTTTGTCACCTTCACCATCATCTATTCCATTTATTATGTGTTGTCTATGGCATCCCCAAATATGGTAGAACCTGATCTAAACCAAGGGAATATTCCCTCAAGAGAACCAAAAACTCCTTCTTTTGATAGGTATGTGCCACCACATCCAGATGCACCAATCACCAACTACTATGACTACAAAGATTTAGATTACGAACAAGATCAAAGAGAATCCAGGCATTCTCTGTCTTTCAACAACCTAGCTTGGGAAAACAATCTGGACTCAATAAAACCACCATCAAATATTGGTTCCCCATCCCTCGTTTGGATGACATGATGGATGTGCTTGCAGGGGCTAAATACTTCAACAAAATTGATCTATGTAGTGGTTAACACCAGATCTGGATTCAAGAGGGGGATGAATGCAAAACAACATTCAAGACTAGGGATGGATTATATGAGTTGATGGTTATGTCATTCGGGTTATCTAATGCACCCACCACCTTCATGAGGCTAATGATTACTATACTATGTCCTTATATTGGTAAGTTTGTGGTGGTTTACTTTGATGATATTTTGGTTTTTAGCAAGAGCAAAGTGGAGCACTTGTAGCACTTGAGGATCATATTAGATGTGTTGAGAAAAGAGAAACTCTATGCAAACTTAAAGAAGTGTAGATTCATGCAAGAAAGTTTAGTCTTCCTAGGCTTTGTCATCACCACAGATGGTATCAAAATGGATATAGACAAGGTCAGGGCAATTCTAGAGTGGCCTAGTCCAAGGAGCATAATAGAGGTAAGAAGTTTTCATGGGTTATCCACATTCTATCAAAACTTCATTCAAAATTTTAGTAGTATTGTAGCACCCATAATAGATTGCACCAAAGAAAGGGATTTTGTGTGGACCAAGGAAGCTGAGGAAGCTTTTAAGTTTCTGAAGAAGAAGGTGATAGAAGCTTCTATTTTAGCATTACCATATTTTGATAAGGTATTTGAAGTGGATTGTGATGCCTCACATGTGGGCATTGGAGTTGTACTTAGCCAAGAAGGTAAACACATAGCCTTCTTTAGTGAAACATTGAATGAGGTAAGGAAGAACTATTCAACTTATGATTAAAATTTTATGCAATTGTACAAGCATTGAGACATTGGAGGCACTACCTAGTGCTAAAGGAGTTTGTGTTGTTTATAGACCATACTTGAACACACAAAAAAAATTGAATAGTAGGCATGCAAAATGGGTTTCTTGCTTACAAGGCTACAACTTTGTTCTCAAGCACAAGTCAGGAAAATAGAACCAGGTTGCAGATACTTTAAGTAGGTGTGTTACACTATTGACAACAATGGAAAATAAGGTGATTGGTTTTGATGCCATCAAAGATCTATATGAATCTAACAATGATTTTGAGGAGATTATGGAATAGTTGAAAACCTTGGTAGTGGGCAGCATGGGCCACATTCAAGGTGAATATCTTATGCAAGATGGTTATCTCTTTAAAGGAAAGCAATTATGTATTCCAATTGGGTCCATGAGAGAGAATATTATAAGAGAGATTCATAGCAGTGGGTTGGCTGGACATTTTGGCAAGGATAAGACCATAGCTCTAGTAGAAGATAAGTACTACTAGCCAAAGATGAAAAGAGACATAACAAGATATGTGACTAGGTGTAGAATTTGTTAGATGGCTAAAGGTTGTTCACAAAATATGGGGTTGTATATGCCATTACCAGTACCTACTGAACCATGGATTGATTTAAGTATGGACTTTGTGTTAGGGATGCCAAACACACAATGAGGTAATGATTCCATCTTTGTTGTTGTTGATAGGTTCTCTAAGATGACTCATTTTATTGCCTACAAGAAAACTAGTGATGCAACTAGGGTGGCAAAATTATTTTTTAAAGAAGTTGTTTGATTGCATGGTGTTCCACAAACTATCACATCTAATAGGGATACCAAGTTTCTTAGTCATTTTTGGAGGACCCTCTGGAATAATATGGGAACCAAGCTCTAGTTTAGCAGTGCTTATCACCCCCAAATAGATGGGTAGACAGAGGTTGTAAATTGAAGTTTGGGAAACCTACTAAGATGCATCGTTGGAGAGAAACCCAGAGAGTGGGACTTGGCCTTACCATAAGATGAATTTGCCTATAACAATTTAGTCAATCAATCTACAGGTAAATCACCATTTCACATTGTTTATGGTAGGAATCCTAAGGGTGTTTTGGATTTGGTGCGTCTGCCAATTAGAGACAGGATTAGTGATGATGGAGAAGCGTATGCAAAACATATTCAACAATTACAGAAAGAGGTGAGGTAGAAGCTCCTAGAAATTAATGAAAAGTATAAAACTACAGTAGATGCTTGTAGAAGACATCTAGTATTCAATGAAGGTGACTTAGTCATGGTTTATCTAAGAAGAGAGAGGTTTCCCACCTGAACTTACAACAAGCTGAAATACAAGAAAATTGGCCCTTGCAGAATTACAAAAAAAATCAATGATAATGCTTATGAGGTAGATTTACCAGAGTAGTTAGACATTTCTCTTGTGTTTAATGTTTTTGATTTATATGCTTTTCATGGTGACATTCCTGATGAAGAAGGTGAGGCTGAAGTAGATTGGAAACAACAGCTTCCAAGAAAGAAAAGGGAAAATATTGCAAATATTCTCGACAAGAAGACAATAGACACTCGACAGGGTCAATACAACACGTTTTTGTTATAGTGGGAAGGTCTAACACAAGCAGATAATACATGGATTCCAGAATGGGAAGATAAAAAGCTAGATCTAGACAAGTAGCACAAGTTCCAGGAAAACAACTTGCAGGAGCTACATTTTTTTCAACTAGAGGAGAATGATGCAGGAACTTCTAGAAGTCATAACTTTTGACCTGGAGGTCCGTTGGAGGTCGCCATTTTGACACTTTTCAGGACCTTATTCGATCATCTAGGGCCTCAAAATGAGGTTTTAATGTTTTTTTCAAGATTTTCCTAGTTCTAAATACTTTTCTAGATTTACTTGCAATTAGATTATAAAGTTGATTATTAGTCATTTTTTAGTAAGTTTCAAATATTTGGAAACTTTCATGGTCATACAGTTAAGGATGCAAAGTTACCAAAAATGACAATTTTAGAAAGTTGTGAAAATGTGCCAAAATGGTAATTTTCATTTTTGTATAAATTTGATATTTATCTTTAGTTGTGGCATAATGGAATGGAATGAGCAGGAGTTTGAAAATAATTCTGAGTTTTCTAGTTATTTGTTTGCAATAAAAATATTGTTGGGCTATGTGTTGTGAAGTTTGGTTACATCATAATTAAAGTTCTTCTAAGGTGATTCTGGTTTAGGTATGAGCCCATTAAATAGATGCAAAAGATGAATCCACCTGAGATGTGTCATGATGCCTTTTTGCAAAGACTCATAATTATCCTTAGTTAGGTTAACCACAAAAGGATGAATAGAAAAACCCATGATACCTCCTCAAAATATTATAGATCAAAACATCAAAGCATATATATGCTGATAAATGAAGCTAATAGAAGGAAACAACACTTCTCTAGGAGCCAAAACATCCAAGTTACCAAGCAGAAGTCATAAAACTGACAAACTGAATCAAAGATACCTAAGGCTAAAACTAAAAAATGTGCATGGATGGTTGTGTAGAGCTCCTCAATACCTTTCCAACACCACAAGAATCAAAAAAATTGAAGATCGTGGCAAAAAGTTATGAGCTTAGAAGCCAAAAATGATGCCTTGACTTCAAATAGAAAAAATAGATGTGTAATAGAAAAATTAGAAAAAACTAATCATACCATAAGAAAGTATGTAGAATTAGCTTTCTGACAATATTTTGTTTGTGAAAAAAGGAATTTGTATGACCAAGTTATGCTCCTTGGAAAAAATAGCCTCCTTTGCTATGTAGAAGGAAAAAATAAGCCCCTGTAGGTTAGGAACTTGGTTGCATGGTATGTGTGCTAATCACAAGGGACTTAGTTGAGCACTGATGTGACCTCTAGGCATAGGTATGAAAGGTATATATAATAGTTTTTTTATTTGAAAAATACTATATAAAAAACTATATTAAAGGAAATTATAATTAAAAATTGATAGATATGTGGGGCTGAAGCCACCACAAGTCTAGGTAGGGCCCAAGCCTAAAGACTCCCATGATCTATTAAGGCCCGCATAGTCTGTTAGGTGTGTGGCCTGCTGCTGCGGTAGAGCAGGTACCAAGGTACCCACGAGGTACCTTGGGTACCTTGACCACCAAATAATTCAAAAAAAAATGTAATGCCTTTTCAATTTTTTTCACAATGCAAAACAAATTTGTGAATAAATAAATACAAAGATTTTTTTTTATTTTCACAAAAAAAATTAAAATATATATATTTTCAAATCGTACCACACAGGGGTTGTATAGGTGTCGTACAACCCTGTAAAACAAAAAAAATTGCCTTTTTTGTTCCTGTGTCCAAATTTTATGAAAATATAATCTATTTATAAGTTTTGACTCCTTCTGGACATAATGGTGGAGTCATATTCACTCCACAGTACACCAAAAACACATCTCTTGAAAAAATCTCTCAAATCAAGGTAAGGAAATTGTGGATCTGAGCTTTGATACCATGTAAGGGTCAATGGTGGACTCAAGAAGGCCCAATAACACCTCCAATCACAACAACCTTCCACAACAAGAGGCAAAACAACAATTCTAAGAAATGATGTAGAGCTTGACTTCACTCAATTAGATTACATTGCATACAACATGATTACAATGTCTTGTGATATCTTGTGATTTGATTTACAATGAGCTACCTCCCTTATATAGGCAAGGTGAGAGGTGAAACTCAATTCCAATAGAGTGGAACAACTAACTAGATGACACAAATAATTAATGCACCTAGACACCACTAATAAATAAAAGCATATAAGACAACTAATGCAAAACTATTAAATGCACATAGTTATACATTATTGAATGCATATAGACTTAACTAACTAATGCAAACAAACTATCAAATTACATAACTACTACCCAAGTAAGCTAAAGTAACTAGTGTGAAGAGGACCTAGAAACAACGAGCTAGGTAATATCTCTTTTTACACTAACAATGAAGTGATGTTCATTGATAAGGGGTTTTGGGGTGTAGTGTTTGGATTTGAGAGATTAAGATCAAGGATGATAAACAAGTTAGTGTTTAGATTTTAGGGTTTATCCATCATGATTAGGGCATGGTAGTTTAGTGCTTTCATGTTGGTGAGGCTTAATTAGCCCCATTGAAGAATGAAGAAATCAAAATTACAAGTATGGGTCAATTTGATGCTTAATTGGTGCTAATCAAACCCCTTCATAATATAATTTGACTCACTTGGGTAAGAATGGACATGCCCTTGGTGATTGGTGAGTACTTGAGGAGGTGGGTAGAGTTTACTTAACCCTTGGGGTAGGTTAAGGGAAGGGGTATAGACCCTTTGGATTCATTACTCACTTGTTTGTTGAGAGTGAGAGATAATAGAAAATGAAACAGAGAAAAGAAGTGTTCTTAAATCCATGTGGAAAAATTATTGAGTTTGAGGATGAATTCTAGGCTTGTGAATGCTTATTAATGTTTTGGGAAGGAAAGAAGAATTCTTAGAGAAAGAGTAGAGATCTACAAACCTTCCTAGTTTTAAGGAGGACAACCTAATTAGTATCTAGGGTTTAGGGTTTAGAGTTTATCCATCATAGTTAGGGCATTGTAGCTTAGTCTATTTGGGTTGATGGTCAATGCCACCATGTAATACATATTAGAGTATGATATTAAACTCTACTCAAATCATATCAAACATATAGAATGTGAAATGAGGATTAGTAAATCATGTCAAACATAGAAAAGGTGAAATGAGGATGAGCAAAGCATGGAAAACATATTGCAGGTGAAATGAGGATAAGAAAAGTATGCCAAACATATAGAGGATCAAGTGAGGATATATCATATAATGTATCCTAACAAAACTGATCCAACCCACAAAACCTACTCAATAATGTACCCAACATCATTTTAATAAGTTGTAGCAATTGAATAGATATAATTGAAAGATAGTATGATAGCGCATTATAATGATAGAAGGATATAGATAGATAGATAGATTGCTAAAATATAAAAATGATGAAACAATAGGTAGAATGATAGAATTATAGAATTATAGAATAATGGAAGGGACAAAGTTCAACACTATGCATTTTAAATTTTCAAATGATGTCAACTAATGAAATGTAGATATTTTAGTGTAGTTTTTTAGTGCACTTTGTAAAATTAATAAATTAGTTTGGTATAGTTTTTTGTAATAATTGTTGAAAAGTGTTGACAACTTTAATGGGATGTCAAGTTATTTGTAACAAATTTCATTTTTTTCTTGTCATTTTTTCTCTATATTGTGAACTCAATATTTGAGTACATTGAAAGAAATAATTTCGATAAATATATATTAATAAATGTCTAATGCCACATCTTGAAAATGTGCACTCACTTTGATGGGATATAAAACATTTTTATGATGATTATTAATTTTTTTTATAATTTTAAAATAAATTTTATTATTTTTGGGGAGGAATGTAATTTGAATACACTAGAACATGGACATAAAGAAACAAATTAAATAAGAATTAGCCTATTTCACCCAAATCCTAAAGTACCTCCAATGGAGCAAATAAGGTATGCAAGTAAGAAAGGAAACTAACATAAACTAGTTACCATGCAAACCTTGCTTAAGTGAATGTGCTTTGATGTATTGATGTGTAGGTAAATCACGGCATAACTTTGAAATTCATAGTCATGAAAATGCATGGGTGAGGCTCAATTTATAGATTTTCAAAGTCTTTGAGTGTCTAAAATTTAGATAATCATAATTTTAGGACATGTAATGTACAATTGTCATAATCCATTTTGAATGGTATGAATGATTAAATTTTATTTTTTATTCATTGGTGTAGAAAGAAATGAAAAACATTGACACAAATAGTTATTCCAACACATCATTGCAAGTTGTAGTCTTGAGCATTGAAATATGTTAAAGAATAGTGAAAATTTGACAATTATTGATTTAAATTTTTAACAACCCTTCTTTAAATTTTTTTAAGGAAAGATTAATAAACTTCATAATAATAGTGAATGATTACATATAAGATATTTTACAATTGTTTTTATAGAATAGAAAACAATGATACTCTATAATTCAAAAAAGTTACATTTGCAATAGCAATAATTTAAATAGTTTATATATTATGTGATGATATTTTTTTCAATTATCTATCTATCTATACATATAAATCATTATAATTTATAAATTATGTTATTATATCAAGAATTATGTTGACAGATATAGTTCCAATAATAACAAAGGATAGATTGTATAGATTGTAATGTGATCCCTTTAACTTAATTTTTAAAATTTTAGTAATAAACATAATATTGATACTTAGTGCTGCATGGAAATTGGCTGGAAATCGAGGAGTATGTGTAATTGGCTGGAAAATGAGGAGTATTTGGAATTGACTACAAACCTTGTCTGTTGTGTTGATAAGATTTTCAACCACCACCGAAGTCTTAAGAGTGTGGAAGATGTAGTGACACTCTTAAATTGATAGTTATAAAAGTCTTGTTCAAAGTCGGTAATCGTTTTCAAAGTCTTTTCGAAAGTCTGGAAAATATAGAGAAGGAAGGGAATAATAATTTTTAAAGTCTTTCGAAAGTGTGGAAAATTTAAAGGTTACAACCGTCTTACTATGTGGAAAGAAATGAGAAAGATTGATAATTATTGATTTGTATTTTTGTATTTTCTTTTTTAATAATTCTCTATATTTTAAGGAAGACTAATATTTTTTAATAATTTCCTATGTTTTAGTGAAGATTAATTTTATTAATAATTCTCTATGTTTTAAGAAGAATAATCTCTGTTAACAATGAGAAAGATTGATAAAATTATACCATTCAAAATAGAAGATTAGTCTTTCCTAAAAAATAAGGAATTATTAAGAGATTATTCTTCCCTAAAACATATAGAATTATTAAAAAAGATTAATCTTCTCTAAAACATAAGAAATTGTTAAAAAATAGAAGATTAGTCTTTCCTAAAAATAGGGAATTCTTAAGAGATTATTCCCTAAAATATATAGAATTATTAAAAAAGACTAGTCTTAGTATTCTGAAATTATTAAATAAATATTAGTCTTTCCTAAAATATAGAGAATTATTAAAAAAAAAATTCAAAGAAGAGTTGTTAAAAATCCAAATTAATAATTCTCAAGCTTTCTCAACAACTCTTGTCTATGTTTTAGGAAAGACTAATATTTTTTTAATAATTTCCTATGTTTTAGAGAAGACTAATTTTTTTTAATAATTCCCCCAAATAATCTTTTTAACAATTCCCTATTTTTTTAGGAAAGACTAATCTTCCATTTTAATGGCATGCATGACTAAATTTTATATTTTATTCATTGATGTGGAAAGAAATGAGAAAGATTGATAAAAATAGTTTAGGAAGAATAATCTCTTGTAACAATTCCCTATTTTTTAGGAAAGACTAATCTTCCATTTTGAATGGTATGCATGACTAAATTTTATATCTTATTCATTGATGTGGAAAGAAATGAGAGAGATTGATAAAAATAGTTTAGAAAGAATAATCTCTTGTCACAATTCCCTATTTTTTAGGAAAGACTAATCTTCCATTTTGGATGGTATGCATCACTGAATTTTATATTTATTCATTGATGTGGAAATAAATGAGAAAGATTGATAAAAATAGTTGTAGTCTTCAAGGGAAAGATGCTAAAAAAATGAGAAAGATTGAAAATTATCAATTTGGATTTTTAACAACTCTTCTTTGGAAATTCTTTTTTTTAATAATTCTCTACGTTTTTAGGAAAGACTAATAATTTTTAAGACTAATATTCTTTAATAATTCCTAGTTAAGACTAGTAGACATTGTAAGCACAAAAATCACGCATAGCCTCCACGAGGAACCCTATGATGATATATGATCCTTGTCACGCATGAAATAATGTCCTCTAAGCAGCAAACCTCTTAGTGACGTGTCATTTATGTCATCTTGTGTTGTTTCTTCTTTGTCATTTTCTCTCTCTCTTTGTCATCGATGCTTTTCGATACTTTTGCGACACTTGTCGATTTGCATTTTCTAAGCTTTCAACCTTGTTCCTAAGCCTTGTATGCGTCTTGTAGGTGAGTTTTCACCTTTCCCCTATGTTTTTCATTTTCTCCATGTCCTAGAAGCCTTCTAGAGGTCCCCCGGACCCATCTCCACTTTCAATTTTTAGTTTCACTCAACCAATCCAAATCTCCCTCTATTATTTCTAGATCTCCTGCCGGGAGACCCTACTTTGCAAGTGAAGATTTGGATTCTTGCACATGACTAACCTATTTTCGAAGGCAGATCCCCTCCATTTCATCTCCTCTACCATCTCCCATCATGCATTTTCTCCCAGACCCATTTCTTTCTGGATCTCCCACCAGGCAACCCTCAAAATGTAGGATCTCCCCCTAGGCAACCCATGGGTGACCCTACTAGTTAAAGGGGTGATCTATGGGTGACCCTATCACATTTCTAGCTGAAGAAAAACTCAGGTTTCTAACTCAAAATAGCTCTATTTTCATCCATTTTTCTTCCAATTTGCATGATTTTTGATGCCTAATATGGAGTTGACTATTTCATGCACTCACACATGCATAATTAGGTCCATTTGATCTAAAATTAACAACTAATTATCTTCCATGCATTCTTCTAACTCCATTTCTTCTTCAATGATAAGCTATTATTTTTTTATCACTCTCTAATTAACTGAGTTCATTGTGAAATCAATCCAGTTCACTCCCCAATCAATCCTTATTAACTCTTCAATCAATTGAGTTAACTTCTCAATCAATTCCCTTCTTCCAACCTATAAATACCCCCCTCCCTCAAGCACAAAGGGAGGCAAATTCATTTTACACACAACTCTTGCTAAGTTTTTACTCTCCAATTAGCATTCTCATGCTCACATAGGACGAAGGTGCCTTTTATTTGTTCATTGTTCATCAAAGATTTCACATAAATCTCTTCAAGCATCATTACACTACTTCAGTCAAGCCATCATGTTCATCAATAGCTCTCATTGAGCTCGTTTCGTAAAGCTTCTTTTGCGTCTTTCACTTCTTTGTGTTGTCTTGTCGCCAAGAGGTCTTCTCATTGCTTCAAGAGGATACGAGGTTGCCATCAAGGATCTCTGAGGGTTGTGGAGGCTCACAAGTCTTCTTTATTTTAGGCTCCTCTATGCTTTTTGTCAATTGGTAGTAATTAAGAAAATTGAAATTGCTCTTGGGATTAGTAATTTATTGCTTTTTCATTGATAGAATAGTTAGATCTAACATTTTAGAAGTAATTTGTATTCATAGTTTAATTCAATTACTTGCAATTTCCTTTTCTAGATTAGATGATTTCAAAACATTCAAAAACCCCAAAAACATAGAATAATTGCATTACGTAAAATTCATTCTAGTTGCATTCATATTTCCTTTCTTAGATTAAAAAGCATCTTTTATTTCCAAAAATGCAAAAAAAAGCACAAAAACAAGTTTTGCATGTCATATAGTTGCATTCATAAGAATATAGAAAATAACAAAAATAAAAGGCATTTAGATAACTTGCAAACCCTTGATACCATCACAAGGTCAACCATGGTCAACTATTTGGTCAAACCCTTGATACCATCACAAGGTCAACAAAAGTCAATGCACAACTAAACCTTAGGTCAACCCAAAACCCTAAGTCAAACCAAAATCTAGTCAAGGTTAGCCACATACACCTATCTCTTGTCTGAGCTCACGAATGTGCCCAGGATTAAGAGGTGAGTGGGTGAGGGCAGTCTTCAGTGAGATTGAGGAAATTCATCCGAGACCTCAACAAGATCCGCTTGTCTTACAACAACTAGAAGCATTTAGACAACTTCAAATACAACATGCAATCATCCAACAAATTGAAAGACAAGAAGCCATCAACGAAAGTAACAGCTTACCTGCATACATGTGGAACAGTAGAAACCCTAACAGATGAAGAGTAACTAGTGACCTTTTGGGTCATAGGGTTATCTCTACAACAACACTAATTGAACAAAACATACACATTAGCACATAATGACAAAGGCCCCAGGATGTGCCGACCCCTCTCCACGAAGTCCAGCTCTCCAGCGAGCTAGACCACCATCGTGTCTCGCCTCCTCTCGACTGGCTACTTCCACAAGAGAGAGAGTAACGTGGTAGTTCACCCCATGGCAAGGAGGGAAGGGTTCGTGTGCATGCTGAAATCTGACCTGACAGCCCCAGGTAACTGAGGTCACGATTTTGAGCATACATGTTTTGGTGAACCTGATGTGAAATTACAAATCCTTCTAGGATGAGTAGTTTTGCGCTCCAACCTCAGATATTCACATCACAACTCAAACATTCAAAACAAAACTTGACAAGCATTTTCATTTTATTCTTCATTGCCATTTCCACCACTTCAACTTTTGTCACCTTCACCATCATCTGTTCCATTTATTTTGTGGCACGTCTATGTCACCCCCAAATATGGTAGAACCTGATCTAAACCAAGGGAATATTCCCTCAAGAGAACCTGAAACTCCTTCTTTCAATAAGTATGTGCCACCATATCTAGATGCACCAATCACCAACTACTATGACTACAAAGATTCAGATTACGAACAAGATCAAAGAGAATCCAAGCATTCTCTATCTTTCAACAACCCAGCTTGGGAGAACAATCTAGCCATACCAAATGCACCACATAAAGCTAGGAGGGTAAGGTTAGAAATACATTGACCCAATCAACCTTCCACAAGCACATCAAGTACTCATCTCGATGAGGAAGTGAAGTGATTAGAAAGACACCTACAAGAATTGAAAGTCGCTCAAGAGGCATTAAGGGTTGCCTTATGAGAAGAACAAAGAGAAAATGTTGCATGAGAAGAAGCATACCATCATGACAATACTTGAAGAGAAAATCCTAGAATTGAGGAAACACCTAGAGCTGTCACTCCTGTAGACTTAATCACAACTCTAGTGCAAAGGATTAGAATCTTGGAAGCAAAATAAGCTACTCCTGAAAGAAGACAAAAGTTCCATGATAACATTCAAATTGAGAAGGACTAGGGGGCATCTCAAAAACCCCTATCTCAAATTGAAATGCCAGTAATGACACGTGTCTCAATGGGAACCCTCCTGTTCAGAACACTCCAACAAATCAGACAATGGGTTATCAAAACCCACCTATAGGGTTATTTCTATCAACCCATCAATCTCAAAGCACCTTTCTCGGAACATATCTCGAGTATTTGAAAGTGTTGGCCCATGATTGTCGTTAAACCAAAAGGTCGACCTGTCAATTTCTAATACAAGTGCCAAAGTTAATGAATCCATGGGAGGTAGTTAGTCCATGTCATGAATCCCACGGGGACCACTGACCATTTGCCAACAAACTCACCCTAGCGTTACCCAAGGGGATTCAAACCTGTGACCTTTCACTCTGATACCAATTGTTGGCCCATGATTTCTATTAAACCAAAAGGTCAACCCATCAATTTTTGATACAAGCACTAGAGTTAATGAATCCATAGGAGGCAGTTCTAGTCCATGTCACAAATCCCACGAGGAGCACTAACCATTTGCCAACAAAAAGAACCTCTCGATCAAAACATAAGGGACATACAATTACCTCTACCATTGCTTGATCTCCCAAAATTCAAAGGAGAAGGAGATCCGA
This sequence comes from Cunninghamia lanceolata, assembly GCA_027924645.1. Taxonomy (NCBI): domain Eukaryota; kingdom Viridiplantae; phylum Streptophyta; class Pinopsida; order Cupressales; family Cupressaceae; genus Cunninghamia; species Cunninghamia lanceolata. The sequence goes on from BSBN01000070.1 coordinate 2,836,382, forward strand.
ACTCTCATATTAAAGCTTACATGACTACGATAAGAGAACTCCTCCCATGGGATGGGGTTGTTGCCAAAATATTTCTAAAAACTCTCGAAGGAATAGCTCTGGATTGGTACTATCATTTTCCAGAGGCTTCAATTCACTCGTTCAGACAACTAATTGGAGAGTTTGTCATGGCATTTGACATGAACAAACTCATCAAAATAGGGATCCAAAAATTCCTCATCATGAAGCGAGAACCGAATGAATCTGTAGCCCATTTTGTGACCAGATGGAGGCAAGTCCTTTATTCCTCAACCAATGCCCCGAATATGGACCATCATGAACTATGCAATCTTTTCTTACACGCCTTGAACAAGGAAATGAGAGAAGACATTCAAAAATCACCATACAGATCCTATGAAGAAGCATTCGAAAGTGGTTTGAGGATTGATCAAGTCACCACTGATAGTGGCAAAAAAGTCTATGGGTCAAATAGAAAGTTAACAAGAGAAGACACCAGGAACAATGCTCCTGTCATCAAAATTCTTAAGAATAATAGAAATGCAACCACAGATGGGGTAACAGATTAACCCCCAATCAAGAAGGTAAGAGATGATTACAATGGGAGAGATTATTATCCTCCTAATGTCAATGCGATTGACCGATCCAAAAATAATGGATACTACCCTAGGGACAATTGCCAAAATTGGAACCTCAATGGAAATGGAAATGATGGAATATATGAGAGACCCCCATATAGGTACAACCAATTATGTTCTTTCCATATAGAACAAGGGGGCATAACACAAAATCCTATAGAGAATATAACCGATTTATAGTGAGGTTTCCAAAAGACCAACAATGGTTGTTCATAGAAATGTTCTTGAACCCATAGGAAGTCACACCGGACAATAAGGGCACAAGACAAACCCAAGACCCAATAGCCCCACAAAATGCAAACATGAGAATCTATCAGGATCCATTTCCCGTGCATAAGGATGCAGAGACATCAAACCAAAATGAAGTAACCCAAGGTAGCAACACTGGCATCCCACCACAACTAGGGAAAAAAGGTGAAGCTAGATGATGGGATTAGTTGAGATTATACACAATGAAGAAGAAGAGGAAGATCATGAGAATAAAAATGAACAAATTAAAGTATATGAGGGTGTCGTTTCGGTAGTGGAACCAATACCAACTCCAGTTAGACCTTATGAACTTATCAAAGACCTAAAGAAGACATATGCTCACATTTCATTCATTGGCTTTCTCAAAAATTCCCCTTCACATCGCTTAGTGCTACTAAAAGCCATTGGGTTGAAATATCTTGACCAAATTACTCCACCGCCTAGTGAGCAAATCAACCATGTGGACTATGACATCAACTCACCAAACTCAGAACTCAAGGATCTAGGGTTCTTTGACTTAAAGCAAATTCCTTTCGAGGCCGAGCTAACCAAGAAATGAGACCCTACATTATATTTACAAGTTTGGATCTATGACACTTGCATTAAACAAACCTTAATTGATGATGGAGCCACAGTAAACATAGTTTTGTTCTCCCTTTTAGAGAGGATGGGTTATGGGCACACAAATATCACTGCTTCATGAGATACCCTAAGTGCATACGAGAATCTAAAAGCCACTATGATAGGGAAGATCATGCTTCCCATAACTCTAGGGGCCAAGACTATCCCAACAACATTTTATGTCATCGACAAGAACACAGGATACAATTTACTCCTCAGCAGGCCATGGATCCATAGGATGAAATCCATTCCATCAATGTTATTTCAAGAGGCTTGATTCTTACACTTGGGGAAGGTATACATGATGAAAGGGAATCCAGAACCTTTCAGCGTGTTAAAATTAAACACATCAAACAAGCATATAGGCATCCCCATAGATTATGAATTTCCCACCAACAAATTGACTGTCCCTAGTCCCATGCCTCAATCAATATGCATCAAGCGAATAGAAACTCCAGATAAAGCCATAAACACTGTGGAGATGAAAACTTTAGAAGATGAGGTGCCATCAAAACAAAAGGAAATTGTTTCTAAGGAAAAAACAATTAAGATCATGAAATGGATAGAGCAGGACGAACCTCTCCAATTCCCTCTAGAAGTACTCATGATTAATTTTCAACCCACCTACAAGCTCTTCCCTTGCATAGGGGAAAAACCTCATAGAACTAAAGGACCAGTGTTTGAAACTATGTTGGACTTAAGGAATGTAGACCGGCACGCTTTCTCAGATCTTAAGGAAGACATAACATAAAGTTACACTCCTTTGTCACCCTTAAGCGAATCATGTGTCCCAGACACACCAAAAGAGACAAAGTCATACGAGCCTCTTATGCCATTAGAGGATTTGTATAGGCCATTGACACCCATGGAGGAGATACATTCTATTGACAATAAATCAACCAATGTAATAGGAATGCTACCTAGGATGTTCATGGTGTTCAACCACAAGAGAAGCCAACCACATCTACCTCGGTTCAATCAAATGAACTTGGTGAGTGGGAAGCACCTTTAGTACAAATTGAAATGGTTGAATGACTCCTCGACGAAGATGAAGAAAGTGAGGGTATGTTTCACAAGGAGTAGAAAATGAGAGTGTCGATTGGCACTGATGATCCTGTCATTTTTTAGTTGCCAAGAAGTTACATCGAGTAATCCATGGATTTAAGACCAGAACCAAATGAGAGGACAAATATAAGCTTTGTCCCCCCTAATGAGCAAAGGGATCGGAAAACTCCCCTCGAATTATTTCAATTCTTGAAAAACATCCAAGATAGACAAGATATGAAAATCTACATGCAAGAATCATTCGACCTATTAGCAGAGTTATTAAGATTCAATGGAGGTCTGTATTGGACCCCTTCCCATCAACAAGCCTTTCGAGACTTACTTCACCTCACACTGCTAAGGGAAACCACCGAGTTGGAAATAATAGAATCAAATTATAAACCCTACAGAATAGGAGAACTTGTCTTAAGAAGAGGTAGCACGAAAAATAAGAAAAGAAGACGAAAAAGAACTTTTTCAGAAGACTAGAAAGTGTTGGAATTAGGCTGGACAACTGAGAGGGGGGGAGTGAATTAGTTGTCCTAGAATTTTAACCTTTTCTTCTTTTAATCTTCTTTCACAACTTACAAATAGATTAATGATGTAAACATTAAAGCATAAATCAACAATACATGAGCAGAAACACAATTAACACACTTGACACAAAGATTTTTAACGTGCAAACCCAGTTAAGGGAAAACCATGGTGGAGGTTAACCCACAAGATTCATACAATATTAAAAGTACTTGAAAGAAATGGGAAGGCACTTGCCGTCAGGTGTACTGCCCAAAGCTCACTGCTCAAAGAGGCTCACTACCTATAAGATTTTATGTTTAATATAGAAAAAATGAACTGAGAAATAACATCTTCTTTATGCTTGATTCAGTCTCGTTGAAAGCTCACAAAACTTCTGGTCTACCCTAAACACTTCTTTGCTAACTCTTCATCCTCTACTGCTCTTGTTCTTCTGCTTCTCCTTTTCTCTACTATGCCTCTGTACCTTTCTTATGATTTTATCATTTTCACACAAGGACAACTTTCCACAACTCATCCACAAGTATTTATATGCTTCATCAACCTTGGAATGAACATCAAGGTTGGCTTGACTTAATGTGAATCATTTATACTATTGGCCAAACATAGCTGGGACTTGAATCTTCTTTAATCGACATGCTATGCTCCAGAGAATTGCTCTTAGATCATCCGCAACACGCTTGAAACATCTAGTCGACCAAGACTGGGAAGAACAACAACACCAAGGAGGAAATCTTCAACAATGAGATTAATCTTCAATGTGAACCTCCAACACAGCAGACACATGATCCAGAGATCTCCACAAGCACATTGAGTTCAACAATAACATCCGTACTACTCCAAATCATCAGAATCACTTGCATCTTCATTCAGTACTGCAAGAACACTCTCTGCCATGATTGTCACACTAGAAAGATTGCTTGTGGACCTCCAAACCATGAACCACTTAAGTTGAGGATACACACTAACTTCCCAAACATGCCTCTAGGTCCGTAGATTGTAAGTTTTCATTATGGAGCATTCCAGATCAATTTCCTGTTACTCTGTCTCTTCAAAACACTGTAAAACCTGGTTCTACTCAGATGGCCATAGCTTCTTCAAATCTTCATGCGGACCTCTCAAATCTTAACTAGAGCTACTTCAAACAATCCTCTACATAGCCATATGGTTTGCATACTTTGATCTTCATTCCTCTAGAAATGCAGAGCAATCTACTTCACTGATCTGTATTGTTTCCTCTGTTTGTGACAAAGGGATATGTTGACATCAATGACAACACATCATAGACACATATTTGTGACAATCACCCCCTTTGTCTTTGATGGCAACATATGATGTGAAAAATTGATTCAACCATCAAGACAAAGATTTCTCCCACTTTCTCTTATCACTTTTGCAACTACTTTCTTCACTACTCCCCCTTCATCAGCAACTAGTTTTTCACATGACTTCTCTCCCCCTTTGACATCAATGACAAAGGGCACATATTTTCAATCTTTTCTCACCCTTTTTGTTTCAGACTGATCTCCAAAAATTGCATACTGACTACTCCCCCTGAGTAGTATCTCCTTAACATCAATTCGGATAACAAGATATGGCTGTGAATTCCATTGGACTGATGCAACCTAGTGTGTCTTAGTTCTGATCAAGAGGGGTAATAACCCCTAACTTCTCTCTGAGATAATCAAAAGTATCATTCTCATTTACCTTCTCTCTTAAGAAATGAAACTTGATGGATATGTGTTTTGTCTTTGAATGCAACACCGGATTCTTTGATATGTTTATTGCACTTGAATTATCACAAAAGATTGTAACAGACTCTTCAAACACAATTCTGATATCCTTTAACATTTGCTTCATCCACAAGACTTGAGTACAATTGCTTGTTGTTACTATATATTATGCCTCTGCACTAGACAAAGATATTGCCTCCTACTTTTTGCTCAACCAAGAAACCAATCTCCTTCCCAAGAAGAATGCACCACCACTAGTACTTTTCCTGTCATCCACATCTCCTACCCAATCAGCATCTGTATATGCATGAAGAGTGAAGTCATTATCCTTTGGATACCATAAGACATAATCATATGTTTCCTTTATATATTTGAAAATTCTTTTGACTGCTACAACATGGGATTCCCTAGGATCAGCTTGAAATCTAGCAACAAGTCCAACTGCATTCATAATATTAGGTCTGGTCTGAGTCAAATAAAGTATTCCTCCAATCATTGATCTATACCTTTTCTAATCTACCTTAGGTGAATCATCATCTTTACTCAACTTACATCTGGTTACCATAGGAATACTTACTGGATTTGAGTCCTCCATTCCCACCTTTTTTGATAATTCTCTCATATACTTAGACTAAGATATGAAGATACCTTTATTTGACTGAGTGATCTGCAGACCTAAGAAGAAATTCATTTCACCAAACATGGATGTCTCAAATTCACTTTGCATCTGATTAGAAAATTTCTTACACATGCTTCCATTTCCACCAAAAATGATATCATCAACAAATACCTCAGCAATCAGGATGTCCTCATGATTAATCTTGAAATAAAGATTATTGTCAGTTGTGCCTTTGCTAAATCCAAGCTTTAGCAGATACTTATCTAATCTTGCATACCAGGCTCTTGGGGCTTGTTTGAGTCCATACAAAGCTTTCCTCAATATATAGACCATATCTCCTTCATTAGACAGCTGGAATCCTTCCGGTTGCTCAATGTAGCCTTCTTCCTCTAACTCTCCATTCAGGAATGCTGACTTGACATCCATCTGGTAAACTTTGAAATCTCTGAAAGTAGCAAATGCAAGAAATAATCTGACTATTTCAATTCTTGCCATCAAAGCAAATGTTTCTTCAAAATCAATTCCCTCTACTTGAGAATATCCTTTGCATACCAATCTTGCTTTGTTTCTCACAACTTCACCATCTTCATTCAATTTATTCCGGAAGACCCATTTGGTTCCAATTACATTTTTTTTTTCAGGTCTAGGAACAAGATCCCAAGTCTGATTGTTTTCAATTTGCATTAATTCTTCTTCCATTGCTTTTACCAAATTTTCATCATTACAAGCTTCATTCAGTGTTTCTGGTTCAATATTTGAAATCAAACAATACTCTACTTGATCTTCAGCAATTCTACTTCTATTTTGAACACATTTATTCTTGTCTCCTATGATTTGATATTCAAAATGATTCAACCTTACATACCTAGGGGTTTTGGGAGTTTCTTGAACTTCTGATTCTTGAGCTCGTTCCTCAACATCTACACTAACTTCTTGAGTCACTAGATTTTCTGGATCAATCTAGATCTGAATCTAGGTTTGAATTTACTTTCCTTGACTTTGACTTTCATCATGATCATCTGAATCATATCCGCAAGGCTTGGAAGGTCTTTATTTTCTCTCATCAACGTTGACATTAGCACTTTCAACAATATTTTTCAATCTCTTGTTGAAGCATCGGTATGCCTTGCTTTGAGTAGAGTAACCTAGAAATATTCCTTCATCACTTTTTGCTTCAAACTTGCCTAGATCCTCATCTCTTTTGATATAGCATTTACTACCAAAAACTCTAAAATATTTCACAGTAGGAGGATGACCAAACCATAGTTCATAAGGTGTCTTACTAGAATTGCCTTTGATCTACACCCGTTTAAGAGTGTAGACAATAGTACTTACAGCTTCTCTCCAATAGACTTGTGGAACATTTGCTTCCATCATCATGGTCCTAGCAGCTTTTTGAATGGTCTGGTTCTTCCTTTCCACAACTCCATTCCGCTAAGGAGTCCTAGGAGCAAATAACTATCTTTTTATTCCATGCTTTTCACAGAATGCATCAAACTCACAAGAGGTAAACCCTCTACCTCTATTGAATCTCAGACACTTTATCTTCTCACCAATCTCATTCTCAACCATAACCTTGAACACCTTGAATTTGTCAAGAGCTTCTAATTTTTCTTTCAAGAAAGTTACCCACATCATCCGGGACTAATCATCAATCAGCAACATAAAATATCTATCTCCTTGCACACTTCTAATTCTAGCAGGACCACATAGATCAATATGCACAAGTTCCAATAGTCCACTTGAAAATTGTTTTTTATTCTTGAATGAAGTTCTATTCTGTTTACCCAATTGACATTCTCTACACATGCTATCAACAAGTTTCACAAGTTTTGGAAGATCTCTCACAGCCTGAGTAGAACTTATCTTGACAATATTATCAAAATTCACATGACACATTCTCCTATGCCATAACCAACTCTAATCAATATGAGAAATCAAACAACTTTTTCTAGTACCACTTAAATGAAAGATGTTACCTTTAGTTTGTGTACCTGATGCAATCACAGTTCTGGAGCTTGCTAAGATTTTGCATTTTCCATCCTTGAATCAGATATCATATCATTTTTCAACCAACTATCCAACACTAAGAAGATTATGCTTCAATCCTTCTACATATAGAACATCATTAGTGTTATTCTTAACATCAAAACCTCTGCCATGAATTATACCAGCTGAATTGTCTCCAAACTTCACAATTCCACCTTCATATCTTTCCAAACTTATGAACTTTCTTTTATCACTAGTCATATAATGAGAACATCCACTGTCAATCACCCATTCATCCTTTTCTTCAATCTGAGCAGCCAAAGAACTTTCCACATTCACACAGCTAGTAGATTCAGTAGACACTGGATCTTCTTCTTTGATGGCAATGAACACCCATTCATTTCCTGAGTTACTTCCCATATCAAATTCATCATCTGTGACCCCTTCATCAGCTTCTTGGACATAGTAACATCTCTTCTGAGCCCTTGATCTGTTAGGGTTTGGCTTTGAAACCCTCTCCAGACACCTTGAGGGAAAATGACCAATCTTATTACAAGAAAAACATTTTAAAGGCAACTTTCCTTCATACTTACCAGATCCTCTTGGCAATCTTTTGGCAATAAGGGCTTCGAGTTCTGCAACCTCAATTTCATCATCTTCAAGATGCTTCCTTGCCTTCACAAATTTGTTTGATCTTTCTGAAGAGCTTTCACCCAGATCATATCTTTGTTTTCCATAAACACTAGCCTTAAATGTAGATTCAGACTTAGGAAGAGAATCACCAAACTCACTGATTTCAAATGTTGAAAGCTTACCAACCAATTGATCCCTTGTAATAGTTGTCATAGTCCTGATCTCTTCAATGGCAGCAATGTTATGCTTGTATGCTGCAGGTAAGGATCTGAGCACTTTGGTAACAATCTCTAATTCTTCCAATGTTCCACCAGCACTCCTGATACTAGTCACAAGTTCATTCACTTTCTGTATATAGGAGGTAATTTTTTCATCTTCATTGATCATCAATCTTTTGTATCTACCCTTCTAGCTCTGTAGCTTGGTGCATTTGACATATTTATCACCTTCATATAGAGTTTCCAACTTTTCCTAGATTTCATGAGCAGTTTTTAATTCTAGGACATTTGTCATTTCAGTATCAGTCAGGACACTTAACAATGCTTCTTTATCTAGAATGTTGTATTCAGCTTCCTCGAGTTCATCTATAGTTGAAGGACCTTTCTCTGGAATATTATACTCATTATTAGTTATCAACCAAAAGGCATCACCCATACATTGCAAATGACACTGCATGCACACTTTCCAAAGGGAGTAATTTGTTCCATCAAATCTCAGACTTTCCTTCTTGTAAGTTGACATCTTGGATCTCCTTAAGCAATAAAGCTTCTTTTAGAGGAACCAGCTCTGATACTAATTGTTGGAATTAGGATGGACAATTGAGAGGGGGGGTGAATCAGTTGTCCTAGAATTTTAACCTTTTCTACTTTTAATCTTCTTTCACAACTTAAAAATAGATTAATGATGTAAACATTAAAGAATGAATCAACAACACATGAGTAGAAACACAATTAACACACTTCACACAAAGTTTTTAACGTGGAAACCTGGTTAAAGGAAAATCATAGTGGGGGTTAAACCACAAGATTCGTACCCTGTTAAAAGTACTTGAAAAAAATGGGAAGGCACTTGCCTTCAGGCACACTGCCCAAAGCTCACTACTTAAAGAGGCTCACTGCCTATAGGAGACTCACTGCCTACAAGATTTTATGTTTAATACAGAAAGAATGAACTGAGAAATGGCATCTTCCTTATGCCTGATTCAGTCCAATTGAAAGCTTAGAAAACTTCTACTCTGCCCCAAGCACTTCTTTGCTAACTCTTCATCCTCTACTTCTCTTATTCTTCTACTTCTCCTTTTCTTTGCTCTGCCTCTGTACCTTTCTTATGATTTTATCATTTTTGCACAAGGACAACTTTCCACAACTCATCCACAAGTATTTATAAGCTTCATCAACCTTGGAATGAACACCAAGGTTGGCTTGACTTAATGCAAATCATTTATATTGTCGACTAAACATAGCTAGGACTTGAATCTTCTTTAATCAACACACTACACTCCAAAGAATTGTTCTTAGATCATCCGCAACACACTTGAAACATCTGGTCAGCCAAGACTAGGAAGAATAGCAACACCAAGGAGGAAATCTTCAACAACGAGCTTAATATTCAATGTTGACCTCCAACACAGGAGGCACATGATCTAGAGACCTCCACAAGCACATTAAGTTCAACAATAACATCCACACTACTCCAAATCATCAGAGTCACTTGTATATTCATCTGGTACCTCAAAAAAACTATCTACCATGACTGTCACACTAGAAAGATTGCTTGCAGATCTCCAAAATATGAACCACTTGAGTTGAAGATACACACTGACTTCCCAAACATGCATCTAGATCTGCAAATCATAAGTTTTCATTGCGGAGCATTCCGGACCAATTTCCTGTTACTCTGTCTCTTTTGAACACTGCAAAACTTGGTTCTACTCATATGGCTATAGCTTCTTCGAATCTTCATGCAAACCTCTCAAATCTTAACTAGACCTACTTTAGACAATCCTCTACATAGCCATAAGGTCTGCGTACTTTGATCTTCATTACTCTAGAAATGCGGAGCAATCTACTTCACTGATTTGCACTGTTTCCTCTGTTTGTGACAAAGGGATATGTTGACATCAATGACAACATATCATAGGCACATATTTTGTAACAATCTCCCCCGTTGTCATTGATGGCAACATATGATGTGAAAAACTAATTCAACCATCAAGACAAAGATTTCTCCCCCTTTGTCTTATCACTTCTGCAACTAATTTCTTCACTGCTCCCCCTTTATCAGCAACTAGTTTTTCACATGACTTCTCTCCCCCTTTGACATCAATGGAAAAGGGAACATATTTGCAATCTTTTCTCCCCATTTTTGTTTCAGACTGATCTCCAAAAATTGTATACTGACTACTCCCCCTGAGTAGTATCTCCTTAACATCAATCCAGATCATAAGATATGGCTATGAATTCCACCAAACTGATGCATCCTAGTGCATCTTAGTTCTGATTAGGAGGGGTAATAACCCCTAACTTCTCTCTGAGATACTCAAAAGTATCCTTAGGTAGAGGCTTGGTGAATATATCTGCAATCTGATCCTTTGAAGAAACAAACTCCAATTTGACTTCATTCTCATTTACCTTCTCTCTCAAAAAGTGAAACTTGATGGATATGTGCTTTGTCTTTGAATGCAACACCGGATTCTTAGAGATGTTTATTTCCCTTGAATTATCCATCCTAGTGCATCTTAGTTCTGATTAGGAGGGGTAATAACCCCTAACTTCTCTCTGAGATACTCAAAAGTATCCTTAGGTAGAGGCTTGGTGAATATATCCGCAATCTGATCCTCTGAAGAAACAAACTCCAATTTGACTTCATTCTCATTTACCTTCTCTCTTAAGAAGTGAAACTTGATGGATATGTATTTTGTCTTTGAATGCAACACCAGATTCTTTGAGATGTTTATTGCCCTTGAATTATCACAAAAGATTGTAATAGGCTCTTCAAACACAATTTTGATATCCTTCAACATTTGCTTCATCCACAGGACTTGAGTACAATTTCTTGCTGCTGCTATATATTTTGCCTCTACCATAGACAGAGATATTGCCTCCTACTTTTTGCTCAACCAAGAAACCAATCTCCTTCAAAAGAAGAATGCACCACCACTAGTACTTTTCCTGTCATCCACATCTCCTGTCCAATCAGCATCTGCATATGCATGAAGAGTGAAGTCATTATCCTTTGGATACCATAAGCGGACCAAGCAATTTGTGGCACTTAATGTTATGTAATAGAATTTACAATTGATAGTTAAATTGTATAACAATTTTTTTTATGATCTTTACTAACGTTTATTAGAATTGTTGCATGTTTTACATCATTGGAATGACATATTAGTTGTAACTTTATTGAAATTTTATTATGGTATTTACACTTTGATATGATGTAATATGATTATGCTTTCATTTCATATGTTGTAATATTAGATATATAACAGAAAAAATAAATTATTGCATGAAATAAATAATAACTTTTCATTTTAAATATTTTTTTTACAGAACATGGGTCTTCCAGAAGATCAAGACGATCCTCATGATATAGATCTAGATTATGTTGGTTTTGGTATAGATCACATGATAGAGGATGATGATGATGCAAATATAGAAGACACTGAGGCTGATGATGATGATGATGATGACAATGATGATCATGATGATGATGATGATGATCATGATGGTGATGATGATGATGATGAGGCAGTTGCTGGTAGTAGCCAATGACATTCATGATCATATAGACTGCATCATGGATCATTGTTGATATATCATTATGATGCCTCTTTTCATGGTTACTATAATATGTATCATTTTCACGGCCTGTAGTATCATATTAATGAGTTGTATCATAAATTTATATATCATTTTGACTTATATCATTTAGACATGTATCATCTTGACTTGTATCATTTTGAGTTACATAATTTATCATTTTTACTTATATCATTTGTACATGTATCATTTTGACTTATGTCGACTGTTGGACATGTATCATTTTGACATGTTATTGATCTACTGGCATATTTGACTTTCACTTGTTTTAGTTATATATGATGATGATCTTATCAGTATTGACTTGTTAATTTATATATATTGAAAGTGGTTGATGATTTTTGGATGGATATTTATTACATATGATGATGTTAATTTACTGCTCAGGATGGATGTCAAATTCAATTAAATTATAGATATTTGACTCACTTGTTTTAATTATAGATGATGATCATGTTATAATAATTATCTTGTTATTTAATCATATGAGTTAAATAATTAATTACTTACTCTATAATCATATGAGTTATTTAATAGGCGTGATATATTTAACTAATTAAATTGAAATAAAACATATTAAATTAATAAATGTAAGCAAAACAAGAAGCATTTTTAGAAGAAAAAAAAGAAGCAACAATAGAAGCAAAACTAGAAGCAATCTTGGAAGCAAAACTTGGCGTTATCTGGGAAGCAAAACCATAAGAAATTCAGGTAGCAAACAAAGAAGTAATAATGGAAGCAATTTTAGAAGCAACAAAAGATGCAATAATAAAAGTCATATTAGAAGAAACAAAAGACGCAAAAATGGAAGCAAAAATGGAAGCAAAATTGGAAGCAAAAAGCAACGTTATATCAGAAGAAAAATTGGAAGCAAAACCGGAAGCAAAACTAGAAGCAAAATTGGAAGCAACAAGCAACATTATATCGGAAGCAAAATTGGAAGCAAAACCAGAAGCAAAACTAGAAGCAAAATTGGAAGCAAAACTTGAAGAAAAATCAGAAACAAACTTTGAAGCAAAACTGAAAGTAAAATTGGAAGCAAAATTGGAAGTAAAATCAGAACCAAAACCAGAAGCAAAATTGGAAGCAAAATTGGAAGCAAAATTGGAAGTAAAACCAAAAGAAAACCTGGAAGCAAAACCAAAAGCAAAATTGTAAGCAAAAGTGGAAGCAAAACCGGAAGAAAACCTAGAAGCAAAACCTAAAGCAAAATTGGAAGCAAAAGAGGAAGCAAAACTGGAAGCAAAATTAGAAGCAAAACTGAAAGCAAACCTGGAAGCAAAACTGGAAGCAAAATTGGATGCAACAAGAGATGTTATATCAGAAGAAAAATTGGAAGCAAAATTGGAAGTAGTATTGGAAGAAAAACTGGAAGCAAATTTGGAAGCAAAACCAGAAGCAAACCTAGAAGCAAAACCATAAACAAACATAGAAGAAAACCTGGAAGCAACACAAGAAGAAAAAATAGAAGCAAAATCGGAAGCCAAACTAGAAGCAACAAAATTCGGCACTAAATACGGTGCTAAACCCGATGCTAAACCCAATGCTAAACCTGACACTAAACCCAGTGCTACACTTGGCGCTAAACCTGACGTCAAAGTGAACATGCAGTTTGGCATCGAGTTTTGTGCCGGCAGAAGTGTCCAATTCATGAACTCAAATGTGAAAGGAAGCTAGGTGTGCAGAAATCGCTTCATACCCTAATCTAATGAAGAGAGGGCTATGCAAATTTAATTTAATACTTACAACTACAGAAACATACAACATCTAATAGAGCTATTACAACAATACACATGAACCAGAAAGAAGACAGAAGAAGATAGACAAAGATATAATGTGGGGAAAACCCTTATTGGGTGAAAAACCCCACTCAGAAACCTGCACAATGTATTAACAAAACTGAATGTTGTTTACAATACACTTGCAATGCAAGCTTCAATGGTCTTCGACACTCGTATCTGGAATCAATCTGACAGAGTAACAGTACCTATAAAACTTGTAACACTTCTCCACCTCCAAACACCTATTTATATAGATTATACAAGGCAATATTAGTCCTATCTTGGAATGGGCATCCAACTTGGTCTCATGGCCCAAAACTGACACCTAAGGACACTTGGTCAACATTGTAGAATGTTCCAGACACTTTTCCATAGCTCCCATCCCAAAGAGGTAACCTATTTCCAAAATGGGCTATAACAAATGCTCTTACGACACTTACAACTGTCATAGAATCTGTCATAGCAATTACAACTTATAGCTGTAAGAGAATATATCATACACAGGCTATAAATAGCATATTCTCTTACAACATGTCATAGTCCACCTTGGGGCAACCTAATATGCCTTTTTCAAAGATGCTTCATGACACATGTTTTTACCTGCCTTACAAGCTTCTATTTCTGACTCTTATATGTCATAACTTCGTCATAGGAATCCGTCATAACCGTTTCAGTCAAACATTCCCTTACACAACTTGAAAGATGCCGACACATGGAAAAATGCTCCTACCAAAAAGTGGGCTTCCTATCTCCTCATGTGAGGACAAAATTACAAGTTGTCATCTTTCATGTAGGATGACACATCACCATGCCACATCCCACAAAATGGCAATATGGAATTTACAATTAATTTACAACATAGGCGATGAATTAATAAATACAAACATAAATAATGCAAGGAATTACCAAGGTTGAGACACCTTAATTCCCAACATTCTACCACTTGTCAAACACCTTGTAAGAGCCAATAGAATAACAAGATTTAACTGCTATAGGCCGAGAGGCCCATAGACCCCGAACACCATCTGAACTTCTTTGTGCCCACTAGTTTCGTCAATGCATCTGCAACATTCTTCAAAGTATCTACCTTCTCCAAATTTACCTTTCCATCCTCAACCATGTCTCACACAAAGTGAAACTAAACATGAATGTGCTTTGTTCTAGCATGGAAAGTTAGATTCTTCGCAAGGCAAATCGCACTCTGACTGTCACAATTGATCGTGATCTGACCTGCATCAACACCAATATCTGAACACAATCTCTTAAGCCAAATGGCTTCCTTACAAGCATGAGTTTCTGCCATATACTCAAATTTTGTCATGGACAAAGCAACCACAGGTTGTCGCTTACTCATCCAACTAATAGCACCACCAAACAATGTAAACACATAAGCACTGGTGGATCTCTTATTGTCAATGTCACCTACCCAATCTGAATCCACAAATCCACGAATATCAATAGAATGTGGAGGTCTTGTAACATTACCATGATAGCATATGGAATACTCAGAAGTACCCCTCAAATATCTAAACACTCACTTAACTTCATCCCAATGAACTCATCCAGGATTAGCCATAAATCGACTAAGGACTCCCACTACTTGGGCAATGTCTGGTCTTGTGCAGAGCATAGTATACATCAAACTACCAACAACACTAGCATAAGGTACTCTGATCATGTCCTCCACCTCACTAGGAAATTTTGGACAATCCTCAAAAGACAACTTTGTCCCCAAAGAAACAAGAACACATAATGGTTTACAATCTGCCATGCTAAATCTATCCAACATGGTCTTCACATACTCACTCTGGCTTAACCAAAGTTTTATGTTGGTTATGTCTCTTCTGATTTCCATTCCTAGAATGTACCTAGCTGCCCCTAAATCTTTCATTTCAAACTATGTTGACAACTAAGATTTGAAATTAGAAATCATATTCTTACCCTTCCCAATGAGCAACATATCATCAACATACAGTTCAACAATGAGAATACAATAACCATCAAACTTATAATACACACAGTGATCCGATTTTGATCTTACAAATCCAATAGACAACATAAAGGCATCAAACTTCAAGTACCATCTCCTAGGGGACTGTTTCAAACCATACAAAGACTTCTTAAGCCTACAAACCAAATTGTCTTTACCTTTCACCATGTAATGCTCTGGCTGTGACATGTAGATTTCTTCCTCCAAATCACCAAGAAGGAAAGCTGTCTTCACATCCATCTGTTCTACCTCTAAGTCATAAGCTACTGCAAGAGACAACAAGAATCAAATGGATGTTAGCTTTACAATAGGAGAGAAGATCTCACCATAATCTATACCCTCCACTTGTGAATACCCCTTCGCAACCAATCTGGCCTTATACTTCTCAACATTGCCATCTGCACCAAATTTTTTCTTGAACACCCATTTGCATCCAACAGGTTTCCATCCAAGAGGCAAAGGCACCAAGTCCCAAGTTCAATTCTTTTCCAAAGAAACCATTTTATCCTATATGGCCTCCTTCTAGGAACCTACATCTTTCATGTCCATAGCCTCTGATATAGTTCTAGGCTCATCACTATTAGTAAGCAAAGCAAAAGCACAACTGAACAACATCCTCTTTCTTTTCTTTTTCTTCTGGCTGTAAAATAGTGGAAGAAGGTGTAATCTCTCTGAAGATGACACTTCTACTATACAACATTTTTTCAGTCACAGGGTCCCAAATCTTGTATCCTTTCACACCGACACCATATCCAATGAAGATACACTTAACAACCTTGTTCTCCAATTTTAACCGCTTCTCCCTAGGCACATATGCATATGCCTCACAACCAGAAACACGAAGATGCCTTATTGAAGGCTTTCTACCAGACCACACCTCCATGGGTGTCTTTCCAACAAGAGCTGATGTAGGAGATCTATTTACAAGATAGCAAGCAGTGGCAACAGCTTCGGCCCAAAACTTTTGTTCTAGGCCAGCTCCACTAAGCATACTCCTAGCCTTCTCCATCGGTGTTGTGTTCATCCTCTCTACAACTACATTTTTCTGTGGGATGTATGGAGTTGTCTTATGTCTTTCAATCCCAAGTTCCTTGCAATATTTATCAAATTCTATAGAACAGAACTCACCACTGTTGTCAATTCTCAAACACTTAATCTTTTTACTAGTCTAATTTTCAGCAAATGCCTTAAACTCCTTAAACTTACTATAGACTTCAGATTTTCTTCTGAGAAAATAAATCCATGTCCTTCTACTGTAGTCATCTATGAAAGATACAAAATATATAGATTTTGATAATGAAGGAACATTAACAGGACCAAATACATCAGAATGAACAAGGTCCAACACACTAGAAGACTTAGGAGAACTTGAATAAAACTGAACACGGTTTTGTTTTCCATATATGCAATGTTCGCAAAAGTTGAACTCAAGATTACAATCATCTAATGCCTCAACAAGGTTTTTATTTTTCAGGGTACATAGACCATTCTCACCAATGTGGCCAAATCTCTTATGCCATAACATTGTATTTTCAACAGGAAGCTTAACTTCCAAAGCATGATTACAACCATCAGAATTAGAAACAATAGATTTCTTCATTGCTCATTTAGATGATGGGGATGAAGTGACTCCTTCCCTTTTCCTTGAGTTAGAAGAACTATTGCATTGTGAAATGCATGCCTCCAGCTGAAATAGAGTACCTCTCCTAGTACCCTTAGCAAGCACCATAGCTCCTCTAGTCATCTTGCATCCTTCTTTCAAAAAGACAACCTACACACTTGCATCGTTCAACATACTTATAGAAAGCAGGTTCCATGCTAAGCCTGGGATGTGCATAACCCCAAAGATCCCCTTCACTCATCCATTAGGGAATCAGATAGAGACTCTTCCAAGACCAACAATCTTTAGATGAGAGTTGTCACCCAAGTACATTTTTCCACCATTGAACTCCTCATACTTAGTGAACCAGTCTCAATGTGAGGTCATGAGGAATGATGCACTAGAGTCAATCAGCCACACATCATCGGATGCATGGGTTGCCAAGGCTGTGATGAAAGCATCACCATCATCTTGTGACTTGTCTAAAACTAAATCTGGGGTCTTCTTCTTTTTCTTTCCTTCTTTGCATTCCTTTCAGAAATGCCTAGATTTACCATAGTTCCAACATATAGCCTTGGACTTTCCAGGAGATTTGGATCTCCCATAGGATTTGGATCTACCCTTCTCAACTTTCTTGTCCTTATTTTTCCCTTTTTCCTTGGGTCTTCCACGAACTGCAAGAGCCTCTTTGGCTGCGTCAGAAGACTTTCTCCACATCTCTTTAGATAACAACGAAGAAACCACTTCATCCATTTTGAATGTGGATGTGGTGCTTCCAATATCCATGACAAGGTGATCCCACGAGTCCGGCAAAGAATAAAGTAGGTTCATACAATGATCCTCCTCTTCCATCTTCACACCAACGGATGTCAATTGTACAACCAACATGTTGAAAGCATTCATATGTTCAACAACAGATCCTCCATCCTCCATTCGAAGGGAAAACAACTTATTTCTCAGAAAAAGTTTGTTAACCAGGGATTTGGCTTGATACACATCTCCCAACTTCTTCCAAAGCAACTTTGTAGTAGTCTCCTCATGGACATTTAACAGAATAGAATTAGCAAGACTAAGTCTTATGAGACCCTTAGCCTTCTGATCCTTGAGATCCCAATCAGCTTGTGACATTCTAGCTAGTTTAGTTCCATTGATAGTTTCCCAAAGGTCTCGATCAACAAGCATGTCTTCCATCTTGAGCTTCCACAACTTGAAATTAGTGCCATTGAATTTCTCCACCTCAATCCTTTCGGATGTGCTTGCCATCTCCTTGCTGCAATAGAATTTAGAATACTCTACATAGACTCCCACTCAACTTAAAGATTAGCTCAAAGAACCCCTACCCAACAGCTAAGACCAAAACTGGCCAGGCTCTGATACCAACTGAAAGGAAGATAGGTGTGCAGAAATTACTTCCTACCCTAATCTAATGAGGAGAGGGCTATGCAAATTCAATTTAATACTTACAACTAAAGCAACATAGAACATCTAATAGAGATATTATAGCAATACACATGAACCAGAAAGAAGACAGAAGAAGAGAGACAAAGATATAACATGGGGAAAACCCTTATTGGGTGAAAAAACCCACACTCAGAAACTTGCACAATGTATTAACAAAACTAAATGTTGTTTACAATACACTTGCAATGCAAGCTTCAATGGTCTTTGATACTCGTATCTGAAGTCAATCCGATAGAGTAATAGTACCTATAAAACCTGTAATACTTCTCCACCTTTAAGCACCTGTTTATATAGAATATACAAGGCAATATTATTCCTATCTTGGAATGGGCATCCAACTTGGCCTCATGGCCCAAAACCCATGCCTAAGAACATTTGGTCAACATTGTAGAATGTGCCAGACACTTTTCCATATCTACCATCCCAAAGAGGTCACCTATTTCCAAAATGGGCTATGACAGATGCTCTTACGACACTTACGACCGTCATAGAATCTGTCATAACAGTTACAACTTACAGCTGTAAGAGAATATATCATACACAAGCTATAAATAGCATATTCTCTTACAACATGTCATGGTCCACATTGGGGTGCCCAAATATTCCTTTTTCAAAGATGCTTCATGACACATGTCTTTACCTACCTTACAAGCTTCTATTTTTTACTCTTACATGTCATAACTTTGTCATAGGAATCCATCATAACTATTTCAGTCAAACATTCCCTTACACAACATGAAAGATGCCGACACCTGGAAAAATGCTCCTACCACAAAGTGGGACGCCTATCTCCTCATGTGAGGACAAAATTACAAGTTGTCATCTTCCATGTAGGATGACACATCACCATGACACATCCCAAAAAATGACAATATGGAATTTACAATTAATTTACAACATAGGCAATGAATTAATAAATACAAACATAAATAATACAAAGAATTACCAAGGTTGAGACACCTTAATTCCCAACAAAATGCACTAAATTATGGCACTATTTTAGGCGCTAATTGCTTGTTTTGTTGTAGTGGTTGTGGTGCAGGATCACCAAGGAGACCAAAAGACTTATGTCTTCTTTTGATGATTCACTTTGTTTGTTGATTTCATAAGGTCTTGAAGACCATTCTCATGATGTAATAAGGACCATGTCCATTTCTTGTTGATGTCATAAGGTGTAATAGGTAGTTCTATTTGTAAGCCTTGTAAGGCATGTAAAAGGTAGTCATAAACACATAGGGGCAGTCATATGTTTTCTCATGTTGTAATCCTTTGTGGCATGTGTTAAAGGGTGGTAGACTTGTCAAAGGATTAATAACATTATCAAAGGTGTTGACAAGTCATAAACCATCGATGCCACTATGTTGAAGAGTTGTAATTAGTTTCAATGCTAAAATAGGGTAGTTGTTGTCCTAAACAAAAGAGTAGTTACAAAGAGGAATTCGATGGTTAAACACTCCCATCAACCTCAACTATCTTCTAACCATCCAAAGGTGATTGGGGAAGGATTTTTAAATCCCTGTAATGATGATTGTTGGAGGAGAAGACTTGTGGTGAAAGAAAAACAATAAAGAAACTTAGTTTTCTTGATTTTTCTGTGTAGAACGTTGTTGCAGGCCATGGTATTCTTCCGTACAGCAGTGTCATAAAGCATGTGTTTGTGGGATGTTGGAGGTATGAATTAAGTTTCATTTTCATTTGGTTAGAGGTTTTTAAACTCTTCTAAGTGTGAGTAATCTCCATTTCTCTGAAAACAGTCCGCCATAACGTAGACTAGGGTTTTGATAGAAAACATGTATTTTCTTGCCATTCCACTGACTTGATTCACTTTTGATTAGTGGAATGGGTTGAAATAGATCTGTACTAGTATGTTACAATGAGTTTTTGGCAGGAAATCTGAGAAGGAGAAGAATTCTTTGAGAAAAACCTAACATCCTCATGTGTTGGGCAATTTCTAGAGGCATAACAAGGAACCATAGAGACATTTTTGGGAACAACAGACTATAGGAGGATAAAACCCACAAAATCCATAGTTTTGGCATGTATCCTAAGTGCTTAGACCATTAGTTGAGTTATGTGCTTGCATTTCATAGTAGTCTCTTTGTATATTTGGCCTAATTGGGGCTCTTAGGCATGAGGAGGAGTTATAGGTTGAGCCATTTCACCCAAAACAACCAATACCCATTCTTGGATATGTGATATGGGGTCTTAATGGGTATCTTCTAATTTTCTAAGGTTTTCATTTGAAGATTTAGGTCAAAAGTTATTAGGACAGTTCTCCTTTTGTATGGCTACAAGCCATTTCTTGGGTTTATGAAGGAAGTACCATTTCTGAGTTTGACCTACCTTTTCCAATGGATGGGATGGGTTCCAATGCATGCCTAAACACCTTTTAAATGAATAAATTTGAGCCCCTAACTTCTATTCCCACTTTTATATGAAGAACCTCAAATTTGGGCTTTTTTGTGTAGTGCAAACCTAGTCAACTTCTCTATCTTCCTCCTATCCAAAGTGCCTCTACATCATAGTGGTATCAGAGCCATAAAAGGTTCTGTTGTTGGCCTACCATATGTCAGCAGAAGAGAGTGAAGGAGAGGCTAGTAATATGCCTCCAAAGGGGATGACCACTGAAGTGGTCAAGAAGTTCAAGGAGATGGAAGCGAAGATCAAAAGTGGAGTCAAGGAAGCACTCCAAGCAGAGTTGAAGGCATTGAGGATAGGGAAGAGGATAGATGAAGCTTCTAATGAATATGAAGAAAAATAGGAGGAAGAAGAAGATCAAGAAGAGGTAGAGGTACCTACAGATCAAAAGCATTTCCTTGAAGCCATCAAGGCAATTGGCAAGGATTCTTTAGAGGCTCAGATGGAGATTCCCATGTTCAGTGGGAAGATGAATGCTGGTGAAGTCATGGAGTGGATTGAGGCTCTAAACAACTACTTTAAATACAAAGAAGTTCTTGAAAGTAAGAGGGTGAAGTTTGCAAAAACTAAACTCAAAGGTGTTGCCCTTACATGGTGGAATTACACCTAAGGTGAGAGGGTAAAGAATGGGAAGAGTATGATCTCTTCATGGAGCAAAATGTTGGAGAGGATCAAGTCCCAATTCCTTCCATTAGACTATGAGGTGCAGATCTACAAGAGGATGCAAAATCTCAAGCAAAGAGATTTGGATGTGGCTAGTTACACCAAGGAGTTTCACAAATACACTCTTCATTGTGGGTACATGGAGGATGAAAAAGCTAAAGTGGCAAGGTATCTAAATGGTTTGAGGTTTAATAGTCAAGATGAGATAAGTTTATTAACCCCTAAAACTATGGAAAAATGCCTTCAAGTGGCATTAAGGGCTAAAGAGAAGTTGAAGAGGAAAGGTGAGTAGCAAAATAGAGGAAGAGGTGGCAGAAATTTCAGAGGTAGGGGCAGTTTTGGAGGCAGAAATTACTCCCAAAGAAGTTAAGGGGAATCTAGTTCTTAAGAGCAAAGTGGAGATTCAGGTTCTAGAGGAGTCTTTAGAGGAAGAAGGCCTAATGGAAGATGTAGATTTGGTGGACCAGGAAGAGGTCCTAATGTCTTCACAGGAAGGTGCTATAATTGCAACCAAGTGGGACATCCATCCTTCAAATGTCCTAAAAAGAAAGCCTCAAGCTCTCATGGAGGAGAGAGAAGGAACCAATTGATCCAAGAGGAAGATTGCCAAAGTGTCAACTCTCCAATTGGAAGTGCAGCACCAGTCCATGAAGGAGAAAGTTTGATGATGAGAAGAACCATGTTGAACGTGCCTCAAACACAAGAACCCCCTTAAAGGAAGACATTGTTCAGGACAACATGCAAGGCCTATGATAAGATTTGCAAGGTAATTGTTGATTCAAGCTCAACTAAAAATTTGGTTTCCATTGAAATGGTAGACAAATTGAAATTGAAAAGACTTCCTCATGTTAGTCCTTATAAAGTATCATGGTTGAATAAGGGACAACAAGTTTTGGTAGATGAACAATCATGGATAGAATTTGAGATAGTGGAATATAAAGATAAGATTTTGTGTGATGTAATTCCCATGGATGCTTGTCATTTTCTATTAGGACGTCCATGGAAATATGATGTTCAATCACAACATGATAGTAAAACTAATTCTTTCATTATAACCAAGAATGGTAGAAAGTATAGAATGGATCCATTGCCTGATGAGAATTTAGAGAAGAATTTGTTGGTTTTTGCTTCTGAATCAGCATTAGGGTTTGCCAGTTCTAATGCACAGGCAGATTCAGCCAACTGAATATAGGAGGTTGCGTGAGCTCCTCCCCTTCACTTCTGGTTCTGTCGCACCAAGGGGGGTGTCCCTATTTGATAAAAGTATAACCTTGACTAGCTCAATGACAGAAGGATTTAACTTGACGGCAACAGGCAGAATACTCTCATGTATGGACCAAGATTTGTGTAACAAATCACAAGGTTGGCAACATTCTTGGACATAATGTTTGGTTAGGTATGAGAGCATGCAGAGGTTCCTAATCCTAATCCTACAACTAACAGGTGGAAGTGATGAGATGGGTTGAAATGGTGTTTGGAGTGATGTGACTTTCCTAGACCCATTGAACAGACAAATTCCCAAACCAGTGCCTTATTTGGGCAGCAGAGTCATATCTAAGACTGTAAATGTCTCCCCATGACAACATAAATTCATATCCAGAGGACCTAAGAATAATGATACTGCCTAACAGCAACATGTCCAAGAAAGAGTATCATTAATGATCATGCTTAACAGATCCTATGATGCAATCTATTTCCCTTTGTATTTGATCAAAAGCTTATTTAACCACTCCTTGAGTAGACGCAATAAATCAGACACACAGTATGCATACACTGAAAAACTTGGAAGTCCTTGACAACCTTGTTTGAAAGGAAAACAAATGACATACAGGAGACAATCAGAAACAATACACACATAGGTGTTTTTCATTTAAAATCAATCTGCATAGAAGGTCATCACAGAGAAAATCATCATTTACAATCCAAGATAGATTAGTACACCAGACTAAGGACTGAGTCTGTAGCAAAAAATGCCTTTCAAAATGTGAACACCTTATGTTCAGAGTTAGAGCCGAAAGCCCAAAAAACCTCCAACCTCTAAAAAGTAACACAACCAAAACCATTTATATAGAACCGTGTACATTCAACAATTAATTACATGGCCAGAAGTCAAAAATTCACCAGATACATCCATCAGAGGGAATGGCGCTCAGAAGCCATCAATACAGCAGACAAGGGAGGCCTCGAGCCTTGCGCTGCCATTAGGAAGTCTTCACTTAAAAATTGGGCAACCTGATCATGTGTACCATCGCCCATAACCCCGCTACAGTCGCCATTGATGGCTCAACCACCCGCGGCCTACCTGGAAACTGTCGCTACGTTCAAATGGAAGTTTCCCGCCAAAACGCATTTACCATAGGTTCAAAAAAATGCAGGAAGAATAGTCCCACATGCATGCTGCCGAGACCACTTCATTAGTTTAAAAATGGGGCCGCATACATACCAAGTGTCGAGCGCTTTTGCGGCACTCGACACACATGCCCTCGCCAAAAGCCCATCGCCAAGACTAACACCATCGGACCGCCCCAAAAATCTCTCACCGAGCTCAATAGTCTGGCCGATATAACTTGCTTCGCATTCCCCTTCATTGGCCAGAGATAGACCATCGGGCTGACCTTCCAAACCTTCGCCGATCTACCAAGTTACGCCGACAATACCCTCGCTTCCTATCTCCATCAGTGAAACCAACTCTATCGGCACAACAAGAATTGCCCTCACCGACACAGCCAATCACCCCGATACACAATCCTTCGGCGAGACACACGCCGATGACACCCCATCGGCCACACCTCCCATTGTCGGCACAACCCAAAACACTTCGGCCGACAATACAACTCTCGCCGATGACCACTCCAAATCCTCATCGGCTTGACACTACCCCATCGGCGGACCCTCCAACTACTAGCCCGATATGCAATCTTACTCTGATGGCATTCCCCATCGGGCAAACTCCTTACATCGGCGGCGCAAAAATTTACTTTGCCAATAGCCAAACACACGCCGATGGACATCCATCGACTAGACCAAAACAATCGGAGCACTCAAGAAATCTTTCGCCGATGAAGCCAATCATTCTGATAAGACCAAAAACATAAATCTTTGAACCATTGAACCCCGAACCAAAAGGGTTCAACATGAGGGTTCAACGCGATGGTTCAAACATCAAAAATAATACTCCATAGGCAACAAAGCTTTGAACCATTGAACCTTGAACCGAAACAAAAAGGTTCAAGCGGGAGGTTCAACGATGCAATATTTGCGCAAGGCAAATGCATAATGTGACCCGTTAGAAGAAAATTGAACCCTGAACTGCTGAACCACTGAACTTAGAGAAAAAAGGGTTCAAGTTCAAACTGAAATGTCGAAGACACAAAAATGAACCCATGCCGATGGAGAAAAGACGAAGACCCCTCCTCAAGAAATGAGATGCAGATGCTGAAAAACACTGAAGGGGTGCCAAAACTTAGAACCTTTTGGATATTTTGGGATGGTGCCTGCATGAAAATTGCTAAATTAATTAACAGTGAATTCAGGCACCAACAGTGGCTCTGATTGGGGACATGTAGGTGCAAGGCTGTAGCGAGAACCCCAGATCTCTGGGATGCAGACCAGTGCCTTATCCATTGGGCATAAAGTCATGAAGTTACCATGATCTGCATCACCAATCAAACTTGATGGCCTAAGGCCACCAAGAAAAGGAAAACCAATATTTCCCCTTGTCAAACACCTTGTTCTCATCTACATACATTGGGTCAAGCCTGAGAGTACTGCCATGATCTGACCACAAACAAACCTGGTCATCTGCACATTCAACCTTCTGATTTATTTTGTCACTGTCAACCTTATGCAAACAACCCTCAGCATCAGGCAACAAATGGATGCAGAATGTATCAAGCAATGCATACTCAAATGGAATATAACACATGTTATCATTTGTATCAGCATTATGCATTGCAAAATGATCTCCTAGCTGGACTGAAAATTGAAAGCACTCGAAGTCCACCACACAACTAGGAAAAATAGAGCTCTCTTTATACGCTGGCCTCTCAAAAGAAAAGCTTTCAAATTCACAATTGTACACATCATCCACACAACCAATAGCAGCACCAAACTGGAAAAGATCAGGCTCTGGCATCTTTTTACAATCTGGTACATCTTTACAATCACTTACCTGATGTATGTTGTTTCCTCTTTCATCAGGATGAGAAACAGAATCCAAGTCAAAAATAGTGCTCAAGCCTTCACCATACTCAAATAGATCCTCATCATCATATGTGTCAAAAATGGGTGATCCAGGTACATAAGCTTGATCATAATATGCCATTTGTTCATGGGTAGCAGAGCACGCATCTTCATCACCAATGGATTCCCTTTGTGGAGGAGTATCAACCTGTGTGTCATAAGCAAAATAGCCATCAAATGAAAAATAATCATGCTCTGAACTAGCACTTGTTTCAATCCCTGACTGCTCTTCATGATCCCCATGTGTTTGAAAGGAAGTCAACGGGTCACACATAGGACTGTTTCTCTGTTTGCTTATATCTTCTCTATCTTGAGTACAATACTCACAATTGTCTCCACAGGTCCATTCCAACAGTTGCTCATTGCTGTCCACAACCTCATTGTTGTTTTCATGGCCAGCTGCCTCATCATTGCAATGGGAGTCTTCATTAGTTCCTTCATTGGCATCCTCAATTGGTGAACAATCCAATTGAGCTGTATTGTTAGCATTATGTTTAAATACAACAGTCTCAACCTCTATGCTTTCATTTTCATTTTTATCTGCACATGATGCTTTAATTATTTGGTCATTTGTAGCTTCACAACTATTTTTCACACCAAAGCCTGTGGACAGGGGTTTCAACAAGTGCTCATTTCTGATTTTTTCTATATTTTCTATGAACTTGTATGCCATCTGCATACTTGTCACCTTGAAATCCCTTAGTAATGCACTAGAGCCCTCCTCAAAAGCCTCAAAGAATATGCCTACACAGGCTAAAATATCAGGTCTGAAGACTTCTGGGATCTGTGAAAAGGCTACTGCAAACCTATGACTGAAATCAACACATGGCTCTTCATCTTGTTTTCTAATTCTCATCAATTCTGCAACAAGATCAGCCGGTTCTTTTGCAAATTCTTCCTTGAAACAGTCAGCAAGCTCATCCCAACAGGCAAAGGATCTTTTTGAAAAGATCAAATACTAGTCTTTTGCTTTTGCATCAAAGGACCTAACAAAAAACCTCATCCACATATCGTCATCTCTGAATGAATGCTTTCCCATGAACTCATGAAAATTTTGGATATGTGCATTCCCATCACATACACTGTGACCACTAAATCTGGGCATCTGACAGTATATCCTAGCAGGCATAGTTTCTACTTTATAGTCAACCCATGACAAATCTAATTGGTCATACAAAGGATCAAAAGGGGTGGTAGGAGGTTTAGCTTTCTGACTGGCATACACAACAGGGTTATTGTTTTTTAACTGGGCCTGCTCAGCCTCTAAGAATATCAACCTATTTCTTATCTCTTCTATTCTTTTATCCAACATTTCACCACTGAGTATGGGATAATTCATACTTGGATTCATAAAAATCTTACTCTTAGACATCCTTTGTCTGCCTAAGACCTAAGGCTTCCCCTAGCATCTAACTTATGCAGTAAAATAGCAAATATAAAGGGGAAGGAACAAGGTACCTTTTCTCATACAGATGCTGAAGTCTGAATAGCACATTTTTGTCACAACACACATCAACTTTTAATGTGCATTTAGATCTTTTGCAGAGTCGCCACCTCTCTAGAGAGGACAAAATTTACAGCAGCTAAAAGCTCAACACATATTTTTCTGAGTTCATACCACCAGTAGAGCATCATCATTCACATGAAAGACTCCCCAGCAGAGTCACCATTTTGTTGGTTTTTCGGATGGTCACACAGATATTTCACCAGGGAGGACAAAAATAACAATTTTCAAATCACCATCCCCAGCAGAGTCGCCATTTTGTTGGTTTTTGCTTCTGAATCAGCATTAGGGTTTGCCAGTTCTAATGCACAGGCAGATTCAGCCAACTGAATACAGGAGGTTGCGTGAGCTCCTCCCCTTCACTTCTGGTTCTGCCGCACCAAGGGGGGTGTCCCTATTTAATAAAAGTATAAACTTGACTAGCTCAATGATAGAAGGATTTAACTTGATGGCAACAGGCAGAATACTCTCATGTATGGACCAAGATTTGTGTAACAAATCACAAGGTTGGCAACATTCTTTGACATAATGTTTGGTTAGGTATGAGAGCATGCAGAGGTTCCTAATCCTAATCCTACAACTAACAGGTGGAAGTGATGAGATGGGTTGAAATGGTGTTTGGAGTGATGGGACTTTCCTAGACCCATTGAACAGACAAATTCCCAAACCAGTGCCTTATCTGGGCAGCAGAGTCATATCTAAGACTGTAAATGTCTCCCCATGACAACATAAATTCATATCCAGAGGACCTAAGAATAATGCTACTGCCTAACAACAACATGTCCAAGAAAGAGTATCATTAATGATCATGCTTAACAGATCCTATGATGTAATCTATTTCCCTTTGTATCTGATCAAAAGCCTATTTAACCACTCCTTGAGCAGACGCAATAAATCAGACACACAGTATGCATACACTGAAAAACTTGGAAGTCCTTGACAACCTTGTTTGAAAGGAAAACAAATGACATACAGGAGACAATCAGAAACAATACACACACAGGTGTTTTTCATTTAAAATCAATCTGCATAGAAGGTCATCACAGAGAAAATCATCATTTACAATCCAAGATAGATTAGTACACCAAACTAAGGACTGAGTCTATAGAAAAAAATGCCTTTCAAAATGTGAACACCTTATGTTCAGAGTTAGAACCGAAAGCCCAAAAAACCTCCAACCTCTAAAAAGTAACACAACTAAAACCATTTATACAAAACTGTGTACATTCAGCAATTAATTACATGGCCAGAAGTCAAAAATTCACCAGATACATCCATCAGAGGGAATGGCGCTCAGAAGCCATCAATGCAGCAGACAAGGGAGGCCTCGAGCCTTGCGCCGCCATCAGGAAGTCTTCACTCAAAAATCAGGCAACCTGATCATGTGTACCATCGCCCATACCCCCGCTACAGTCGCCATTGATGGCTCAACCACCCGCGGCCTACCTGGAAACTGTCGCTGCGTTCAAATGGAAGTTTCCCGCCAAAACACGTTTACCACAGGTTCAAAAAAATACAGGAAGAATAGTCCCACATGCATGCTGCCGAGACCACTTCATTAGTTTAAAAATGGGGCTGCATACATACCAAGTGTCGAGCGCTTTTGCCGCACTAGACACACATGCCCTCGCCAAAAGCCCATCGCCAAGACTAACACCATCGGACCGCCCCAAAAATCTCTCACCGAACTCAATAGTCTGGCTGATATAACGTGCTTCGCATTCCCCTTCATCGGCCAGAGATAGACCATCGGGCCGACCTTCCAAACCTTCGCCGATCTACCAAGTTATGCCGACAACACCCTCACTTCCTATCTCCGTCAGTGAAACCAACTCTATCGGCACAACAAGAATTGCCCTCGCCGACACAACTGATCACCCCGATACACAATCCTTCAGTGAGATACACGCCGATGACACCCCATCGGCCACACCTCCCATTGTCGGCACAACCCAAAACACTTCGGCCGACAATACAACTCTTGCCGATGACCACTCCAAATCCTCATCGACCTGACACTACCCCATCGGTGGACCCTCCAACTGCTAGCCCGATATGCAATCTTACTCCGATGGCATTCCCCATCGGGCAAACTCCTTACATCAGCGGCCCAAAAATTTGCTTCACCGATAGCCAAACACACGCCGATGGACATCCATCGGCCAGACCAAAACAATCGAAGCACTTAAGAAATCTTTCACCGATGAAGCCAATCACTCCGATAAGACCAAAAACATAAAGCTTTGAACCATTGAACCCCGAACCAAAAGGGTTCAACACAAGGGTTCAACGCAATGGTTCAAACATCAAAAATAATACTCCATAGGCAACAAAGCTTTGAACCATTGAACCTTGAACCAAAACAAAAAGGTTCAAGCGGGAGGTTCAATGATGCAATATTTGCACAAGGCAAATGCATAATGTGACCCGTTAGAAGAAAATTGAACCCTGAACCACTGAACCGCTGAACTTAGAGAAAAAAGGGTTCAAGTTCAAATTGAAATGTCGAAGACACAAAAATGAACCCATGCCAATGGAGAAAAGATAAAGACCCCTCCTCAAGAAATGAGATGCAGATGCTGAAAAACACTGAAGGGGTGCCAAAACTTAGAACCTTTTAGATATTTTGGGATGGTGCCTGCATGAAAATTGCTAAATTAACTGACAGTGAATTTAGGCACCAACAGAATATTGGGTCAAGTGTCATGATTGTGAGTGGTAAAGAGTTTTTAGACAGCCTTAAGGAGGAAGGAACCAGGGGAATGTTGTGATTTTGAAGCCTAAAAATAGTCCTAGTTTGCATGATCCTAGTAAGGAAGAAGTCCCTAAGGAGGTGCAACAATTGCTAGAGAAGTATAAGGGGATTATGGTAGAAGAAATGCCTAATGAGTTGCCACCTATTAGGGACATAAGCCATCAAATTGACTTCATACTAGGATCTACTTTGCCAAACAAATCAGTCTACAAGATGACACCTTCACAAAATGAAGAGATTGCCAAGCAAGTGCAAGAATTGTTGGATAAGGGATTGGTGAGAAAGAGCGTTAGCCCATGTGTTTTCCCAACAGTCCTAGCCCCTAAAAAGGATGGTAAATAGAGGTTATGTACGGATTCTAGAGCTATTAACAAGATTATCATAAGATATAGGTTCCCTATGCTAAGGATTGAGGACCTAATGGACTGTTTGGGAGGGGCTAAATACTTTTCTAAGATTGCTCTTAAGAGTGGGTATCATCAAATTAGGATAAAGCAAGGGGATGAATGGAAGATGACACTCAAAACAAATGAGGGTCTTTATGAGTGGTTGGTGATGCCATTTGGTCTATCTAATGCCCCAAGTACTTTTATGCATCTCATGAATGAGGTGTTGAAGGATTTCATTGGCAAATTTGTTGTGGTTTACTTGGATGACATTCTTGTTTTCAGCAGGACTAAGGAAGAGCATTTGTAACATTTGGATCAGGTTTTGCAGAAGTTACATGATGAACAATTGATGATCAACATGGAAAAGAGTGTCTTCATGAAGGAAGAACTCACCTATCTTGGTTTTGTGATTTCACAAGGTAGTTTGAAAATGGATCCAACAAAGGTAGAAGCCATTTTGTCATGGCCAACTCCAAAAATAGTAGGTGATGTGAAAAGTTTTCATGGTTTGGCAACATTTTATAGGAAATTCATAAGGGGTTTTAGTCATATTTGTGCACCAATTTTGGATACCATCAAAGGGGGGCAGAAATGTAAGTTTTTTTGGACAAAGGCAGCCAATGATTCTTTTGAAATTCTGAAACAAAAGGTAGCACAATAGCCCATTCTTGTTTTGCCTGACTTTAACAAGTTGTTTGTGGTGGAATGTGATGCTAGTAACCTTGCTATAGGGGCTGTCCTAAGTCAAGAAGGTAGGCCTGTTGCTTTCTTTAGTGAAAAATTGAATGATGCTAAGAGAAAGTACTCTACTTATGACTTGGAATTGTTTGCAATGGTACAAGCTTTGAAAAAATGGAGGCACTATCTTTTGCCCAAAGAATTTATTGTTTATACTGACAACCATGCACTTAGTTTTCTAAATTCACAGGAGAAACTCAATCATAGACATATGAAATGGGTTGAGCAACTCCAATCCTATACTTTTTCAATCAAACACAAGAAGGGGCAGGCTAACAAAGTGGCAGATGCATTGAGTAGAAGGGTGTGTATGGTTCAGGAAATTCAGTTGCAAAGTGTAGGGGTTGATGCTCTCAAACATATGTATCAAGATGATGAAGATTTCAAGGAGGTATATGAAGTTTGTTCACAATTTTCAGACTCTTATCATTCTAATTTTTCTGAGTTTTTGTTGCAGCAGGGGTTGTTGTTCAAAGGTAGCTAACTATGTGTTCCTAGGTGTTCGATGAGGGAGAACATCATAAAGGAAAAATATTGTGGTGGACTACGAGGTCACTTTGGGCTGGATAAAAATTGGATCAAGTGAAGAGGTTTTATTTTTGGCCTAAAATGCAATCAGATATTAGAAAATTTGTTGAATGTTGTAGTATTTGTCAAAGGGCAAAAGGTACTTCATCTAATGCAGGTCTATATCAGCCACTTCCTATTCCTAGTAGGCCATGGGAAAGTATCAACATGGATTTTGTCTTGGGTCTTCCTAGGACTCAAAGAGGCTTTGATAGTATATTTGTTGTGGTGGATAGATTCAGTAAGATGGCTCATTTCTTGCC
This sequence comes from Cunninghamia lanceolata, assembly GCA_027924645.1. Lineage (NCBI taxonomy): Eukaryota > Viridiplantae > Streptophyta > Pinopsida > Cupressales > Cupressaceae > Cunninghamia > Cunninghamia lanceolata. The sequence goes on from BSBN01000070.1 coordinate 2,868,631, forward strand.
ATGTAAATGCACTAATGATTCTTCTCACATTGCTGGTTTGTTCTTCAAAGAAATTGTTAGAATCCATGGATTGCCTCTTAACATTGTGACTGACAGGGATCCAAAGTTTGTAGGCCATTTTTGGCGCACTTTGTGGAAGAAGTTGGGTACTCAATTGTCCTTTACTTCAGCATATCACCCTCAGACTAATGGGCAAACTAAGGTGGTGAATAGGTCCTTGGGAAATCTTCTCAGGTGTCTTACCAAACAACATGGAGAGGCATGGGATATGATCATCCCTCAAGTAGAGTTTGCTTATAATGATTCCACTAATAGGAGCATAAGAAGGAGTCCATTTGAGATTGTTTATGGTGTTCATCCAAGGGGTATTCTTGAATTGAGAGATCTCCATGGATTGGAAAGGAAAAGTGCTCAAGGTGAGGACTTTGCATTGGCCATGAAGGACATCCATGATAATGTCAAAGAAACTCTTCAAAAGAACAATGACAAGTACAAGGAGAAAGCCAATGAGAGACGAAGAGATGTACAATACAAGGTTGGGGATTTGGTCATGGCACATTTGAAGAAGGAAAGACTTCCTAAGGGGTAGCCAACCAAACTCCTCATGAAGAAGATAAGACCATGCCGGATTGTGCACAAGTTTGGGCCCAATGCCTATGAGATTGAACTTCCTCAAGGCTTGGCCATATCTCCTATCTTCAATGTTTCAGACTTGTTTCCTTTCAAAGGTGATCCTAATGTAGATTCAAAGGTAGATATGACAGCAGTAGGAGATGAAGATTGGGTTAAGGGTCTTCCACCCAATCAACCATTGAAGTTGGAATGTATTCTTGACACCAAGGTCTTGAAGAAGACAAGAAAGAAGACATACAAACAATTCCTTGTCAAATGGAGTGGCTTACCATTAAAGATGCCACTTGGATGAGTGAAGAAGACATCTTGAAGCATGGTGTCACAATTTCTGATCTACTTCCTCAAGAGACTTGAGTTCTCTTTCCACCCGGGGAGTATGGTGCAGGAGCACCAAGGAAACCAAAAGATTTATGTCTTGTTTTGACGATTCACTTTGTTTGTTGATTTCATAAGATCTTGAAGACCATTCTCATGATGTATAAAGGACCATGTCCATTTCTTGTTGATGTCATAAGGTGTAATAGGCAGTTCTATTTGTAAGCCTTCTAAGGCATGTAAAAGGCAGTCATAAACACATAGGGGCAATCATATGTTTTCTCATGTTGTAAGCCTTTGTGGGATGTGTTAAAGGGTGGTAGAATTGTCAAAGGCTTAATGACATTGTCAAAGGTGTTGACAAGTCATAAACCATTGATTCCACTATGTTCAAGAGTTGTAATTAGTTTCAATGCTAAAACAAGGTAGTTGCTGTCCTAAACAAAAGAGTAGTTACATAGAGGAATTTGATGGTTAAACAGTCCCATCAACTTCAACTGCCTTATAACCATCCAAAGGTGATTGGGGAAGGATTTTTAAAGCCCTACAATGATGATTTTGGAGGAGAAGACTTGTGGTGAAAGAAAAACAATAAAGAAACTCAGTTTTCCTTATTTTTCTGTGTAGAACGTTGTTGCAGGCCGTGGTATTCTTCCGTACAGCAGTGTCATAAGGCATGTGTTTGTGGGATGTTGGAGGTATGAATTAAGTTTCATTTTAATTTGGTTAGAGGTTTTAAAACTCTTCTGAGTGTGAGTAATCTCCATTTCTCTGAAAATAGCCTGCCATAACCTAGACTAGGGTTTTGATAGAAAACAGTATTTTCTTGCCATTCCATTGACTTGATTCACTTTTTCTCAGTGGAATGGGTTGCAATAGATCTGTATTAGTATGTTACAATGATTTTTTGGTAGGAAATATGAGAAGTAGAAGAATTCTTTGAGAAAAAACTAACATCCTCATGTGTTAGGCAATTTCTAGAGGCATAACAAGGAACCATAGAGACAATTTTGGGAATAGAAGACTATAGGAGGATTAAACCCACAAAATCCATAGTTTTGGCATGTATCCTAAGTACTCAGACCATTGGTTGAGTTCTGTACTTGCATTTCATAGTAGTCTCTTTGTATTTTTGGCCTAATTAGGGCTCTAAGGCATGAGGAGGAGTTATAGGTTGAGCCATTTCACCCAAAACAACCAATACCCATTCTTGGATATGTGATAGGGGGTCCTAATGGGTATATTATAATTGTCTAAGGTTTGCATTTGAAGATCTGGATAAAAAGTTATTAGGACTGTTCTCCTTTTGTAGGGCTACAAGCCATTTCTTGGGTTTATGAAGGAAGTACCATTTCTGAGCTTGACCTACCTTTGCCAATGGATGGAATGGATTCCAATGCATGCATAAACACCTTTTCAATGAATAAATTTGAGCCCCTAACTTCTATTCCCACTTTTGTATGAAGAACCTCAAATTTGGGCTTTTTGGTGTAGTTCAAACCTAGTCAGCTTGTCTATCTTCCTCCTATCCAAAGTACCTCTACATCAGGTTGCTACCTCATAGTTGCAATCTCAACCTATTAGGGTTGGATATTGCCTCTATTATGCATATGGCAGCACTAGTTGGCATTACACCAGGTAGAACACTTAACATCAACTGTGAATTGACATTTGTCCAGAAAATTAAACTAATTGAAATGCTGCAAACTCATAAAATAGCATTTGCATGGGACTATCATGATATGAAGGGAATTGATCCTAACCTTTGCATGCATAGGATATACATTAATGAAGGATGTAGACCAGTTAGGCAGCTTCAAAGGAGGATAAACCCTGCAATGAGAGGCATAGTGAAGAATGAATTGTAGAAATTACTGGATGCAAGATTCATATACCCAATATCAGATAGACAATGAGTGTCTCCACTAGTAATAGTACCAAAAAAGGAGTTAAGTGGTGAGTTTTTGTAGACTATAGAGAATTAAATACTACCACTAGGAAAGATCATTTCCCTCTTCGTTTCAATGACCAGGTCCTAGACTCCTTGGCTAGTAAAAAATATTTTTCTTTTCTTAATGGATTTAGTGGATATAACCAGATCAAGATAGCCCATGAAGACCACGATAAGACCACATTCACATGCCTATGGGGAACATATGCCTATTCAATCCTTCTATTTGGACTTTTCAATGCTCTTGCCACATTTCAAAGAGCTAATTTAAGCATCTTTGTTGACATTACCCATGACTCTATGGAAGTTTATATGGATGATTTTACCACTTATGGAGAGTCTTGTGAGGAGGCCTTGAAGAACCTTGAAAAATTACTGCAGAGATGTCAAGATCATAATCTATCCCTTAGTCATGAAAAATGTTTCATGATGATGTAGGAAGGAGTAGTGCTTGGTCACTTTGTGTCCAAAGTAGGAATTCAAGTGGATCCACAAAAAATTGAAATCATTTCAACCTTACCTTTTCCTCAAAAAAAGAAATATGTTAGAAGTTTGCTAGGTCATGCAGGGTATTATAGAAGATTTATAAATGATTTTAGTAAAATTTTTGCTCCTTTATTTGTCTTACTTTATAAAGATTGAGAATTTAATTGGACAACTAATTGTCAGATATCCTTTGACCATCTCAAAGAGTCATTAACAAAGACACATGTACTCATAGGACCTAATTCGACAGTACATTTCCACATACATACAGATGCTTCTAATTTTCCAGTACGAGATACGTTAGGACATAAAGAAGAGAATGCAGAATATACATCTTACTACATCAACAAGAATCCTCAAGGTACTAAACTTAACTATACTAAATTACTAAGAAATAAATGTTAGCTATTGTTTATGCAATTAATAAGTTTAGGAATTATATCAGTAGGTATCTTGTCTTCATTCACACTAACCATGCATCAATAAGATATCTTATGAATAAACCAATGGTAAGTGGCAAATTGGTTAGATGGTTACTACTCCTTCAGGAATTTGATATCACCATTGTAGATAAGCCAGGGAAGGCCAATGTTGTTGCTAACTTCCTCTCCAAGCTACCTACTTGTAATGAGGACCTAGTCATTGATGATTCCTTTCCAAATGAACACTTATTTGCACTAATTGTACAAACTCCTTGGTATGCATATATAGAAAATTATCTAGTCACAAGGAAAACACCTCCATACCTCTCACCCAGAGAGAGGTGCCACCTTTTAGAGCGCAACTTTCCCTATTCATGGGTATCTAGTTATCTCTTCTATACAGGACTTGATCATATAATGGGGTGTATTAGGGAAGATGAAGTGTATGACATTCTTAGAGCTTGTCATGATGAACCTTGTGGTGGACATGTTGTAGCCAAGAGGACAACAGTCAAAATTCTAATTACTGGATATTATTGGCCAACATTGCATAAAGATACAACTCTCTATACAAGAAGATGTGACTGCTATCAAAGGATGGGAAGACCTGCAAGGAGTGATGAAATGCCTCTACAACCACAACTGGTGGTCACACCATTTGACAAATGGGGCATTGATTTTATTGCACCCATAGATCCACCTTCTAACTATTAGATCTAGGGCACACAACTGAGAGGGGGGGTGAATCAGTTGTATGAAAACTTGCTTCTACTTGAAATACATGATTTTTATTTATTAGTTAACAACATATCAATTAACCATTCATGAAAGCAGAAAGCATAAATACCAGAGCAGATAAACATCAACACATTAGACACCAAGATTTTTGACATGAAAAACCACGGGGTGATTAACCCAAGGATTATTCTCTATTAGAAGAATAAGATAAAATGTATGGCACATGCCAATTAGGGCTCACTGCCCAAGCACACTACTCACAAGGAGGCACACTGCCTACAAAGAGACACACTGTCTACAAGATCATAAGGATCACAACCTTGAACTAGAGAATGACATCTTCACCATGTCTGGATCAGTTCCATTTAAGCCCGAAACACTTCTGCTCTGCCTTTCACTCTTTCGCTATACCACACTCATCTTCCCCACAACTCACACTTTGAAATGAACTCACAAACCTTTATTTATACAAGACATCAGCTTAGGAACATTCATCTAAGTTGGCAATCAACCATAAGAACATTCACAGGATGAATGACACATCCGATCGGCCACCACAAGAACATTTGCAAGATGAACAACTCATCCGGTCGGCTAGTTTGAACAAGAACTTCATCCAGAAGAATATCTTCAATTTCAGGCTCTACCACCAATGCAGATCAACAACAACCTTAACACAATCCAAGAACCTTCACAAGCCTGCCTGAATGACCAAGTACATCCGCACTTCCTCTACTCACTGGAATCTCTTCTCTTCCTCATCTGGAACTTCAAGAACAAAGTCTATTGCCACTGTCATACTGCCAGAGGTGCTTCCGGACCTCCAAACCACATACCAATCAAGATGACACATTAAAAGGACCTCCCAAACACTCCTTCCAATCCGCAAAGTCTGAAAATGCACCCCCGGATCTCACCGGACCTTTTTGTAACACTCTGTCACTCCGGAGCATCTCCCAGAACCGGTTCCACTTGATCGATCACAACTTCTTCACATCTTCATGCAGACCTTTGAAATCTTAACTGGATCATATCAAGACTCATATCTACAAACCCTTTAATCCGCATCCTCTGAATCTCAACCTATTGAGTACTTTTGCCTTCTTCTCATCACTATTCTTCACTGTTCCAGATTGAGACTAATTTTCTCAATATCCTCAGCACACAGCTCATTCAATCCTTCTTGTCAAAGCAATATGAGTATGTTGACATCAATGACAACACTAGTTCACCTCATACTTGCAACAATCTCCCCCTTTGTCATTGATGGCAACATATGATGTGAAAAACCATCAAGACAAGAACTTCTCCTTTCTGTCACAGCTCCCCCTATCAACAACAACTCTTCACATGTCTTCTCTTCCTTTACTGCTCCCCCTTTGATCATCAACCACTTGTTTTTCACATGTCTTCTCTCCCCCTTTGACATCAATGGCAAAGGGCTCATACTTGCAATTCTAACACATCAGAATCATACCAGCTGCTCCCCCTTAGTAGCAGCTCCCCATCATCAATCCAAATCACAAGATATAAGTGTGATATCCACCAGACTAATGCACATCAGTGCATCCTAGTTCATCACCGGAGGGGCCATGATCCCTAACTTCTCCCAGAGATACTCAAAAGAGTCCTTGGGAAGAGGTTTAGTAAAGATATCTATAATCTGATCCTTGGAGGGTACATACTCCAATCTGACTTCTTCCTTGTTCACTTGTTCTCTCAAAAAGTGAAACTTGATAGATATGTGCTTAGTCTTAGAATGCAATACCGGATTCTTAGAAATATTAATTGCACTTGAATTATCACAAAAAATTGTGATAGGCTCCTCATATTCAACTTTAATGTCTCTTAGCATCTGCTTCATCCATAAGATTTGAGTGCAACTACCTGCTACTGCAATGTATTCTGCTTCAGTTGTAGATAGAGATATTGCATCTTGTTTCTTGCTTAGCCAGGAAACCAATCTCTATCCCAAAAAGAATGCTCCACCACTGGTGCTCTTCCAGTCATCCATATCTCCTACCCAATTTGCATCTGTGTAAGCATGAAGAGAGAAATCATGATCTCTAGGATACCACAAACCATACTCCACTGTCCCTTTTAGATATCTAAAGATTCTCTAGGATCAGCCTGAAATCTTGCCACAAGACCAATAGCTTGCATTATATTTGGTCTAGTCTTAGTGAGATATAACAATCCACCAATCATTGATCTATACTTTGTCTGATCTGCCTTTGGAGAGTCATCATCTTTGCTCAACTTACATCTGGTTGCCATAGGAGTGTTCATTGGCTTTGAATCTTCCATACCGAATTTCCTCAACAATTCTTTCACATATTTGGTCTAAGAAATGAAGATCCCTTTCTTTGTTTGAGTAATTTGCAGACCCAAGAAGAAATTTATTTCACCAAGCATAGACATTTCAAACTCACTTTTCATCTAATTTGCAAAAGTTTTACACATACTATCTCTTCCTCCAAAAATGATATCATCCACAAACACTTCAACAATCAAAATGTTTTCATGATCAATTTTGAAATATAAGTTACTGTCAGCAGTACCTTTGTTGAATCCAATCTGCACAAGATGCTTATCCAACCTTTCATACCATGCTCTTGGGGCTTGCTTCAATCCATATAATGCTTTCTTCAACTTGCAGACCATATCATCATTATCAGACAATTGAAATCCATCCGGTTGTTCAATGTAAACTTCTTCTTCCAGATCGCCATTTAGGAAGGCAGACTTGACATCCATCTGATATACCTTGAAGTCTTTGAAGGCAACAAATGCAAGAAATAATCTGACTATTTCAATTCTTGCCACCGGAGCAAATGTCTCTTCAAAATCAATTCCTTCTATTTGAGAGTAGCCTTTGCAGACCAATGTAGCTTTGTTTCTAATTACTTCACCAACTTCATTCAGTTTGTTCCGGAAGACCCATTTGGTTCCAATCACATTCTTGTCTCTAGGTTTGGGAACAAGATCCCAAGTATGATTTTTCTCAATTTGCATCAATTCTTCCTCCATTGCTTTGGTCCAGTTTTCATCATTGCAAGCTTCATTAACTGTTTTAGGTTCAATCTTTGAAATCAGACAGTATTCATTTGAATCTTGAGCAATTCTTCTCCTTGTTTGTACCCCTTTACTTTTGTCACCTATGATCTGATCTTCAAAGTGATTTAGAGTTACATACCTTGGAACTTTGGGAGTTTCTTGCACTACTAATTCTTGATCAAGCTCATTCAGACAAACTTCTTCTTCCTGATTTACCGAATTAGTCTGGATCTGAATTTCAGAGGAGGATGGAGCTCCTTGCACTAGAGGATCATTCTGATCATCTTCATTACATTCATAGAATCTTGAGGGCTTCTCCATTCCTTCATCAACCTTCACATTTCTACTTTCTATCATCTTTCTCAATCTCTTATTGTAACACCGGTATGCTTTGCTTTGAGTGGAGTAACCCAAGAAAATTCCTTCATCACTTCTAGCATTAAACTTTTCTAAATCTTCATCTCTTTTGATATAACATTTGCTACCAAATACTCTGAAGTATCTCACAGTAGGAGTTACACCAAACCAAAGTTCATAAGGAGTCTTACCAGTGTTTCTTCTAATTTGAACTCGGTTAAGAGTGTAGACTGCAGTGCTGATAGCTTCTCTCCAAAACATCTGAGGAACATTTGCTTCCATCATCATTGTCCTGGAAGCTTCCTGGATGGTCTGATTCTTTCTCTCAACTACTCCAGTCTGCTGTGGAGTCCTACGAGTAGACAACTGTCTCTTTATGCCATGCTTCTAACAAAAGTCTATGAATTCACCGGATGTGAATTCACGACCTCTATCAAACCTTAGACACTTCAGTTTCAATCCGGTTTGATTCTCTACCATAGCTTTGAAGATTTTGAACTTCTCAAGGGCTTCTGATTTCTCTTTTAGGAAGGTAACCCATATCATCTGGGAATGGTCATCAATTAGCAACATGAAATATTTATCACCTTGCATACTCTTGATTCTTGTCAGACCACAGAGATCAGTATGTACTAATTCCAACAATCCGGTAGTGGACTAATCCTTGCTTTTGAAAGAGACTCTGCTATGTTTGCCTAGCTGACATTCTTTGCATAAACTATTTGTAGGTTTCACCAATTTAGGAAGATCTCTTACAGTCTGAGTATTGCTTATCTTGTTGATGTTATCAAAATTCACATGGCACATCCTTCTATGCCATAACCAACTCTGATCAACTTGAACAAACAAACAACTTTTATTAGAACCAACTAGATGGAAGATATTACCTTTTGTTTGAGTACTGGATGCAATTTCAGTTCCGAAGCTTGTAAAGATTCTGCATCTTCCATTCTTGAACCGGAGATCATAGCCTTTGTCCACTAACTGACCAACACTGAGAAGATTGTGCTTCAATCCTTCAACATATAGTACATTACCGGTTTTGCTCTTTCCATCAAAAGAAATAGTTCCCCTACCTCTGATTCTGCCAGCAGAATTGTCACCAAACTTTACCATTCCTCCTTCATACTTTTCCAAATCTAAGAACTTGTTCTTGTCACCAGTCATATGGTGAGAGCATCCACTGCCAATAACCCAATCATCCTTTTCTTCAATTTGGGCAGCCAAAGCTCTTTCTACAACCTTATGATTGACAGATTCATAGGATATTGAATCTTCTTCCTTGATGGCAATAAACACCCATTCATTTCCAGATTTGCTTCCTATTTCTGATTCATCATCTATTACTCCTTCATTATCATTTTCTTCATGAACATAATAGCAGTTCTTTTAAAACCTTTGTCTGTTAGCATTTGACCTTGTAGATCTTTCCAGACATCTTGAGGCAAAATGACCAATCTTATTGCAATTGAAGCACTTAAAGGGTAATTTTCCTTCATACTTACCGGATCCTCTTGGCAGTCTTTTTGCAATGAGGGCTTCAAGTTGAGCTGTTTCTACTTCTTCCTCTTCCATGTCTCTTCTTGCTTGATTATACCATGATATCTTCCTTGAAGAGTTTTCTCCTGGATCAAATCTCTGTTTGCCTTTCACATAGGCACTAGCTTTGAAAGCAGATTCAATCTTGGGGGGATCATCTCCAAACTCAGTCATTTCAAATGCAGCTAGTTTGCCAGCCAATTGTTCTCTTGTGATAGTTGTGTGGGCTCTGAATTCATCAATGGCAGCAACCTTGATTTTGTAGGTAGCAGGAAGAGATCTGAGAATTTTGCAAACAATCTCATTTTCATCCAGAGTCCCACCAGCATTTCTAATTCCACATACCAGCTCATTCACTCTTGGCATAAAGGTAGTGATATTTTCATCATCTCTCATCTTCAATCTTTCAAATTTCCCTTTTAGACTTTGCAACCTTGCACTCTTGACAAACTCATCTCCTTCATACAGAAGTTCTAGTTTAGTCCAGATCTCATATGTAGTTGGTAGGTCAATAACATTTGAGAGATCTGAGTCATTCAATGCGCTTAGAAGAGCTTCCTTGGTCCGCAAATTATTTTCAACATCTGTGATTTCATTCAGAGTTGTCGGACCACCCTATGGAGGAACATATGGTTTTGAGACCATGGCCAAGTATGCTTTTCCCATACACTCCAAGTGACATTTCTTGCGACCTTTCCAGAGAGTGAAGTTGGTTCCATTGAACTTCGGACTATCCTTCTTGTATGGCGACATCCTGGATCTCCTCATGCGGTTAAGCTCCTTTTAGAGGAACTTAGCTTTGATACCAATTGTTAGATCTAGGGCACACAACTGAGAGGGGGGGTGAATCAGTTGTATGAAAACTTGCTTCTACTTCAAACACTTGATTCTTCTTTATTAGTTAATAGCATATCAATTAACCATTCATGAAAGTAGAAAGCATAAATACCGGAGCAGATAAACATCAACACATTTAACACCAAGATTTTTGATGTGGAAAACCTAGTTAAGGGAAAAACCATGGGGTGATTAACCCAAGGATTATTCTCTGTTAGAAGAATAAGATAAAATGTATGGCACATGCCAATTAGGGCTCACTGCCCGAGCACACTGCCTACAAAGAGACACACTGTCTACAAGATCATAAGGATCACAACCTTGAACTAGAGAATGACATCTTCACCATGTCTAGATCAGTTCCATTTAAGCTTGAAACACTTCTGCTCTGCCTTTCACTCTTTCGCTATACCACACTCATCTTCCCCACAACTCACACTTTGAAATGAACTCACAAACCTTTATTTATACAAGACATCAGCTTAGGAACAATCATCTAAGTCGGCAATCAACCATAAGAACATTCACAGGATGAATAACACATCCGGTCGGCCACCACAAGAACATTTGCAAGATGAACAACTCATCCGGTCGGTTAGTTTGAACAAGAACTTCATCCAAAAGAATATCTTTAATTCTGGGCTCTACCACCAATGCGGATCAACAACACAACCTCAACACAATCCAAGAACCTTCACAAGCCTACTTGAATGACTAGGTACATCCACACTTCCTCTACTCACTGGAATCTCTTCTCTTCCTCATCCAGAACTTCAAGAACACAGTCTATCGCCACTGTCATACTGCCAGAGGTGCTTCTGGACCTCCAAACCACATACCAATCGAGATGACACATTAAAAGGACCTCCCAAACACTCCTTCCAATCCCCAAAGTCTGAAAATGCACCTCCGGATCTCACTGGACCTTTTTGTAACACTCTATCACTCCGGAGCATCTCTCGGAACCGGTTCCACTTGATTGATCACAACTTCTTCACATCTTCATGCGGACCTCTGAAATCTTAACTGGATCATCTCAAGACTTATATCTACAAACCCTTTAATATGCATCCTCTAAATCTCAACCTATTGAGTACTTTTGCCTTCTTCTCATCACTGTTCTTCACTGTTCCAGATTGAGACTAATTTTCTCAATATCCTCAGCACACAGCTCATTCAATCCTTCTTGTCAAAGCAATATGAGTATGTTGACATCAATGACAACACTAGTTCACCTCATACTTGCAACATTAACCATAAGGAATATATACCTGTTTGCACTAATTACCTTACAAAATGGGTGGAAGTGAAAGCCTTGATAGTAGCCAGAGATAGTAAAGTTGTTGCATTCCTCTATGAAGAAATATTTACAAGGTATGGGGTCCCAAGGGAAATAGTCACAAATCAAGGGCCACAGTTTACATCTACACTAATTTCTAGCCTTGTTCAAGAGTATGAAATCAGGCATAAAAAGTCCACCCTATCATCCACAGTCAAATGGTCAAGTTGAGGTGACCAACAGAGAGCTTGAGGAAATATTGACAAAGATAGTTGCAGTGCATAAGAAAGATTGGGAAGCAAGACTCTCTAAAGCAATTTGGGTATACAAAACTACATGGAAGACAACAATAGGGTACACACCTTATGAGTTATTTTATGGCAAGAAGGTTGTCCTTCCTATTGAGTTTGAATATAAAACACTAAGAATAACTGTCCAACTTGGTATGGACCTGTCAATTGCTCAAAAGGAAAGACTACATCAGCTTAATGCATTAGAGGAGATCAAGACGGAAGTAGTACAAAACTAGAGAACTTTCATTTGGCATTCAACCACTTCACTGAAGGGACCTGTAGCAAAGGGAAACCTATTGTTCAATGGGACCTGTATTTTTTGCACTTGCAGCCAAGGGTTTTTAATTCACTTGGGACTTTGTTATCCTCAAAATTAGTTGTGCTCATTTTGTAGAGTGACCCCTAAAAAACTTGTCTATTTTGTAGCCTGCAACTCTAAGTATGCAAAATGAGGCAAATTCATTTGTCCTCATGCATGGTCCCCTAGCTCCGGAGAATCAATCAGAGTAATTACTCGTTTCAGTTTCTCAAAGTTTGTGTAACAAACTCATAATCCAAACAAATCAAGGAATTGTGTTTGATCCTTTTGAGAGTTAGAATGTTTTTCAATAAAATGTAAGGGTAGTGTTTTTCCCCACCATTGCATGTTTGAGTATTTTGAGTCATACGCATGGTCAGTGTTTTTACCCGCCAATGCATGTAGTGTTCTTGTGAAATACAAAAGCGGTAAAAATTACTGCCCATGAATGTTTTTCCTTTTTTGTGAATATGCAATGGTGGTAAAAATTACCACTCGTGCATGTGTTTCTCCCCTTCTTGCATATACATCGGCAGTAATTTTTTCCACTAGTGCATCATTTAGTTCACATCAAGTGTGTTAAATGCACCTTGAGTTAATGTTTAATGAAATTTTTTTTATAGGTCTTAATCATTTTTATTTTTCATTTCATCTTTGTTTTTACACTCTCGCAATCCCTTTGATATCCAACGAACACTCAAACCTCTTTTGGCGTGTGTGATCGGATCAGGTCTTCTGGGAATCAAGTTAGGGTTTCACCATTCTTATCCAGGTAAGGTCTTCTTATTTTATTTGAATCTTAAGGTTTGTTATTACATTTTCTTTTGTATAAATTCTTGAAAAATTTCCAAACCCTAGTTCTTGTTTTCTCTTTTTGTTGAAAGTGTGTCATTTGTCTTTCTTTCTTTGTATTTTCTTCAATCGACATTCTTTTTGCCTCTTTGTTGAGATGGTCTTAAACATATCAAGGTTTCACCATTTTTACCTTCGAAATCCTTAGTCTTACCCTTGCTTGTCTAAGAAGTATCTTTTTCTGCCAGTGCTGGTGATTCTTTTACCTTGTGCATCGGTGATTTTTGCCTCCCAAACACAAGGTATTATCGCCAGTCCTCACACCATGTTAGGAATTTGTCTTCCCTTAAAGTGATGTAGGGGAAGTGATTTTCATTGCCAATGTTATCGACCTGATCTTTCCTTGAAGTGCAAGGGTGGTGATTTTCACCGCCTATACACAAATATTACTTTGAGTCTTACCCTACTCCCCAATGCATGGTCAGTGTTTTTGTCGGCCAATGCATATATGTAAATTCTACCTGATACACTAGTAGTGATTTCTCCCATCGATACACATGATAACTTTTTCTTAAAGATGCACAGTCGGCCATTTTCCCCGCTTGTACACTTAGCAAACGTTTTACCTCAAATGCATTGACGGTAATTTTCCCTGCTCATGTATATTTGTAAGTGCTATCTTCTAAATGAAGAGATGGATATTTTTGTCACTCCTACACAAAATACAATTCCTCCTACATGCAGAGCTGGCGATTTTTTCCACCTGTGCACCATCTTTCCCAAAATTCTCTAACTTTGAGAATTTTTTGCATTAGTTAACTTTAGCCCACTATCACTCAATTACTCGCTTTTATTGCTCTCTAGCCCCACCAAGCTCATGCTATTGATCATGATTTTCAACATTGAAGTTCTCCAATTGCCAAATTTTCCCTAACACTACAAAATCATGCCTTTTATGTTGTAGTTGCTTCTGCAAGATTATCAAGATCTTTTTCTCAACCAAGGGAGTTTGTGTTTCAAATGATTGATCCTTCACCAAAGAAAGCTAAAGCTATGAAGTACAAATACCAGGGTGTGTTTCCCGTGACCTCGGTCACATCCAATGTGGATGAAATCTAGGATATAGAAATTGGTTATGTGGATATGGCCGAGTTTGTATAGAGGACAAAGCAAAAAATCCAAGTCATTACATGAAGAGGATTGTGGAGAGGAATATCCATTTGGTTGCTTCTTTTCCTGTAGCAGCACACAACACTGAGTTTGTTTTTTAGGTGGCTCATTTCTATAATAGGGATAATAGAATAGTTGCAAATGCACAAGGTAATGTGATAATGAGGTTAGATGTAGAATTCATGGATAAGGTCTTCATATGTCCTGGTGTAGAGGAAAGTGCAGAGATTGATTTTAGTATTGCTCAGGAGTATGACAAAGATACTGAGAAAGAAAAGAGAGTCATAAATACTAAATGGCTAAAATCTGCAAGGGCTAATCTTTCTAGATGGCCTAAAAGTTTCCCAAGAAGTGATTTTGTTGAAGAGGTCAGTGACCTAATAACTCTTCTCAACAAAGTTAGAGGGCTTCCTTCTGCATCCATTTTTCATGAGTGGATGTACCCTTATATCAAAATCATACTGCAAAGAAAGAAAGGAATCTTTTGGGGTGAACAGATAAGCAATGCTCTTCATGAGCAATTGATCAAGGTATCTACAACTTCCAAATTTTACATGACATCTTATCTAGTCTATGTAGCTACTTCAATGAGAAGTTTTTCAGGATTAACATCGGAAGGAGACCGAAATGTTATACTTGTGTATCAATACTATCCACAATTGACTCTAAAGGGATCAGTCCATCACTTTCGAAGGGTAAATGATGCTTTCTTTGCACAATTTTTGTGTCTTTTTTATCCCCATTAATTAGAGCAGAAGATAGTGTCTGATGAAGCCTGAGAAGTTGTGAATAGTTTTAGTTGTTTGTATCTCCAATTCCCAACTTTCACTTATCTAAGGGTTGGCTATTTCCAAGGATATCCATACATGTTTCCCAAATTTCCTAGTAATAAAATTGTCTTGATGGAATTATTCTACCAAATGATTGTTGTGCATGAAAAGCAAATGGAGTTGAAGAAAACTGGCTTCAAATTTCCTGTTGAGATTGGTAGGTACTCCATTGCTACTTCTGCTAAGGCTGATGCTCTTGAAATAGAAATATAGTTGGTAACAATGAAGTATTTCAAGAGAAGTAATTTTGACTTCAGGCAGGTAAAGGACAAGATAAAGAGGAAATCTCTTTCACATATCGATATGGTGGAAGATGTATGGGCTGATTTGAGGATTCAAGAGGAAATCTGGAAACTGGACTACTGCAGATTAACACTAAGTCAAATTGAAGACTTAGAGTTGGTTGATATCCCAAAGGGAATGGTAGATGAAGACATTGTGAATCAAGTATGTTAATAAAAATGTTGTTGGTTCTCCTTTGCCTATTGTTTTATGGTTGAAGAAAGAGTTGACTTCAATAAGAAAAAGATTCGATCCTATCTTGGCAAATACAAATATATGGCTAAAAGGCAAAGGGATTCAATTAAAATATTTTATCAATGGCTCAAAGGAGGAAACTTTAGAGCAGATAGGTAAAAAGGCAGAAATAAGAACAAAAAATAAGAGTGATGCACCGAGCTCTTCCAAGGCCCCTAAGCCTAAAATAAAGTTTGTATCAAAAGAAAGAAAAGCTAAAGTGACCAAGGAAGAGCCAAGTGGAGAAGAAATGGAAATAGATGAATAGGCAACTGAAGAACTTGTTGATGAGAGAATGGTTGCTGAAGAGAAGTCTTTATAGGAAAAGGAAGATGAACAAGAAGCAAAGAAAGAAGACAAACATGAATAGCTAGACGAACCAACCATGTCTTCTAAAAAAGACATGACACAAGAACCTCAAACTTCTTCTCCTTTGCTCACTAAACCTATTTCAGTTTCTATGCCTCTTGCTTCTAGTACTCTAGTTACTCCTATTATCATACCATCTTCTGGTTCCTCTACACCATCTTCTTCTAGGAAATTTTTTGATAGTCCTAAGGCTACCTTTGATGCTATTTTTGGTTCTTCAGAATCTTTACCAAGTTTGTCTTCTCCTTCCTATGATATTGGTGATCAAACAATTTTGGACCAATTTGTTTCAAGTACTGTGCAGGCTACCAATGTTAATGTGCCAGGTGCCATCTTTACAAACACTTCTTTAATAATTACTACAACTAGTGTGGGTGCAATTCCTTCTGTACAAGTAATGGAATCTAATCCAGGTGCTAGTTTATCAATGCTTCCTCTGTGGTTCTCGTCATACACTCCAAAGAGGAAAAAGTAAGAAATCTCTCCAGATGACTTTGATTTTGAGAAGCTAGCACCTGTCAAGGCAAAGACCAAGAACAAGCCTAAGACTCTCTCTTGGCTTCTAGAAGATAAAGGTCATAAGTACATAGAAATTGTTCAACCTCCACTAGATGCAACCATTGAGGATTTCAACATGAGTGATTATTTAATCTCTAGGATTGAGCTAGGGAAAATCACTCATGAAAGTGCTAAAGCCAATGTGCAATCAACTCTCAATTCTTTAATTATGAAATTTGATTATGAGAGAGGTATGAAGGATCAATACAAGGCAAGAGCAGAGCAGCTGGTTGTAGTAATACGGAAGATCACTTTGTCTTCTGAATCAGTGGAACTTGAGGCAATCACTATGGAGGATCATGTCATCTAGAAAGCTGAAAAGATTCATGCTAAGGGAAAAGTAGTCGAAGAATATCTAGAGAGAATGCATGTAAAAGGGAAACTTCTCCTAACAAGTATAGTTGAAAAGAAAAATAAAATGGAGAAAGAAAGAACTAAATTAGATGACTTGGTTGATGCTTTGTCTCTAGAGATTGAGTATTTAGATACAAGTATTGAAAAATGGACCAACATGAAGAAGATGAAGGTGAAAACCCTGTTATCAATTAGCATCATTTCAAATCGTGAATCATATGTAGAAACCAAGGAGTCATTGATTCATCATAGCAATGTGTTGAAAGATTTGATGAAAGATTTGCAAAGTGCTTAGGAGCTTAGTGTGGATAGTGATGTCGATCTTCTTCATAAGTTGGAGGAGCTTCCATGTAAACTGACAAGTGATGATGATCATTTTCTTTCAGCTGAGGAAATGATCCAGGAATTCAAAAATATGATTCAGAGAGATTTTGAAGAGAAAGCTTTTCCAGTCGCTTCTTTGGATATTCTACCAGACAATCAATTGACTCTGGATAATCATAAGGCTAAATTGATAAGTCATGAGAAAGTGGCTACTCTAGTGAAATATGCAATAACCAGAGCCCGAGTCATTTCCAAGAATATTGTTGGTCCTGATAGTCTTGAAATGCAAATAGTGTTCACAATGTATGAAGATTTTCTCAAGAAGGATGGAGGTGAAATTTAATTCAGATGTTCGTGCCTTAGTAAATTTGTCATATATTTTCATATGTACTTTGTATTTAGTTTTGGACATTTCCACATGTACTTTTCAAAGATGTAATTACATGTGTGAACAAAGGAAGTCCTAAGTCAATAAGGACTCTTTTGTTGAATAAGTCAAACTAGTTAGGCTTTTTCCTAGATTAGCTCTTGGCCTCACCCTATAAATAAAGGGGCCTTTTTTGTAATCTTCTATATTTTATCTATTGCAACCAAACTCTGCCAAATTTTATTTAAGAAAGTTGAGACTTTGTTCTTATTTGTGAAAATCAATTTTCAAATATTTATCAATACAAGAAAGCAAGTTCAATTCCAATCTTTGTCTTGGAGTAATTTGTTTTATGATAGAATTGTTCTTACGTCTTTTCTATCATATTATCTTTGATAAGTAATTGATGTGTGAGGGTTTATTTCAAGTGATTGAGGAGTATTCTAAATCTGATTTTAATAGACTTTGTGCTATAAAATTATTTGTGAGAATTGTGTTTTGTTCATGAATGAGAAATAGCTTGAAGACTGTGTTGCAAGTTGTTATCTTTGATCTATTTATCTCATCTTGGCGTATAAGTGAAGACTTTGGGCTACACTTTACTCCAAATCATTTAATTTTCAATTGGTGAAAGAAAGAAAGGAAGACTTTTTGTTTCCATGGGTTTTGTGGTAATTCATAGTTCTCCGCATATGATTAGTTTTGTTGAAATCATTATCATAAAGTGTAAACATATAATCTGAAAAAAGAGAATATGATGGAATGGAATCACCCCAAATTTAGTTCTTAGTGTAAATAAGTTTTATTAGTTATTAGTCTATAATAGCTTGCAATCAAAGGGAGCCTCCCCTTGCTGAGAGGAGAGATTTATCTCATCACACTGAGGTTGATATAACCATTTTTTCTTCAGTGAGTTGACAAAAAAGTATTCACCCAATAGTTTTTGGAGACTCTGCTTGGGAACAAATATGCATCCAAGAGCCTCACGCTTTTGGTTGAAGTATACCAGTCTTATATTTCTTGTAATCGGTTGTTGTGTTTTAAATCTTTGTTAGTTATTTTTGCACTCTGGCTAAACCTAGGCATACAAGAAGTAGAAGAGAAAAGGGAATTATAGATCCTATTTTTGAGTTAATGCAACAAAATAATTTTAATCTTCTACCAAAGAGATCTCTTCAGCATACACTAAGCTTTCTGCCTACCAATGCGAGATCTCCCATACCAAGTAAAGCATCAAGTGTTCCCAAAACCTCACCTATCCCACAAGTTTCAAGGTTTGTAATTTCTCCTTTCAATCGGCATACAATGGCTCTTCCTCCTCCTCTAGGTCCATGGGGAAATGCTTTCGGGCCTTTGAATCTTGCTCTACCATTGTATGATCTACCCCGTAGCTCAAGAAAGAATTTTCCAAAGTTTTATGGTGATGGAAAAGTTCATCCTAATGAACATATTGCAGCTTTTTACATTACATGTGGTGTTCTAGGGTTAGAATATGAAGATGTATCTATAAGAATCTTTGTTGAGACACTTCAGGGTGTTGTTGTAGACTAGTTTTATCATCTCCTAGCTCAATCCATCACTGGATGGAATATTCTACGAACCAAGTTCAAGGCTAGGTTCAAACCTACTGAAGATGCTCATGCCCTCTTGGCTCAGCTCACTCAAATGAAGAAGGAACTATAAGAACCCATGATGCAGAGGCATCCACACTATAACCTTCGCATATAGCATGAATGTCTGCAGACCAACCTCATCATCATCATCTTCGCCATCATCATCATATTCCCTAAAACTACCAACAACTGCATCATCATATTTCTCTTTACTTTGTCAGCATCATGTTTCCGAAAACCAACAGCATCATCATATTGCGGACACTCGCAATCATCCTCCTGCCGACTACTGTTCACCTCCTCCGCTTTCCTCCTAACATCATCATGATGTTCAGCGGGCGCAAACATCCTCCGGTTGCACTGTTCATCGGGCGCCGGACTCCATCGTCATCATCATGATCTCCGACTCTACCTTCGTCAGCAGGATATTCAACATCCGGTTGTTCAAATATCCTGATGATGACCACCTTCAGCAACTTGCCTTCGACGCTCCGCTACCCGACGACACTAACAGCATCATGATATAATTTATCCGGTTCTCTTCGAAACCTCCTGATGATGATGTTAACACAACTTCCTGCCACAGACTTCCGCCGATACCTTAACACTTAACGACGGCAGGATAAACTCGCACAGGGGGATATCTCAATATCCTGATGACGATGACGTCATATCCTGATGACGATGACGTCACCCAATATCCTGATGACCTTCTCAATACTTAGTCAAAAATCCGAACTTTCTCTCCCGCATCTACTCGCGATATGCGGATGTTTGGCACTCCCAATATGATGATCCTGATGCCGATACACTCCTCGGCTCCTCCTGCTGATGATCACCCCGACGAACCCACACTTCATGCAATCGACAACATCATACCGATCTCCTCCCCTTATCCGGATGATGATGTCTAACCCGACTGCAGGATATTTGCAGAACTTCTTCACTTAGCGAAATCTCTCTTCGCCGATCCACCAGGGATGACCCGATCCCGTCTCAGGGTGATCTTCCAACTCAAACTTCTCAACTTGACCTAGCACATGAGGATGCTAGGGTCTTCAACATCTCTTGACCGCGATCCTGCACACCTGCATGCAAACAGAAAACAACCTACAATCTAACCTACTGTACATTGCCATTCCACCGATCAGATGAGTCAACCGGTGGAATGGATCAGTATATCCATGAAAACCTCTCAAACCAGCAATCGATCAAGCAATGGAATGCAACCAGAGCAAGAACACAAACAGGATCACTTTATTGATTTCAAAGATGCAATACAATATGATCAACCTCTCTCTCTCAGGTTCACTCTCTGCAACTAGCTCGATCGATGATATCTGTCTGTCTATATGCAATATCAAACGATCTCATGCTTATAAAGACTTGCCTACGAGTACTACTGACCCGACTCCAAGCGGCTGGGAACTCTCCAGGCGGCTGGGAGATCCCACCGAACATACATCATGATGGCTGTTATAACTAACTAGCTAAAAATAGCAAAAGCCCGGTCAGCATGATCTTATCATGATCAGCTTGACATTATTACATGCAATTGGTCTAACAGACCTTCTTGGAAACACAAACAAGACCTAAACTACTAACTGCCTTATCATGACCAACTGTCAGGTAGGTGCTCCTGCACCAACCCATGCATGAGTTCATTGTGAAGTTTAACAAGCTGACCAATTGGATTCTTGCATCTGCTCAGCCTACAACTGAGAATCAAAAGTTTTTCTTCATAAACACTCAACTACTAGAGGTAAGTTTTCTTCTGCGATGGGCTAGTTTGGCTGACTTGGCAGTAGCTTAAACCCTGGCTACTGATATTGAGGATAACTTGATCCTCACTAGAAAAATAAGGAAGGATACAAACCAGGCTAAAGGGCAACCTTCTATAAGTGCACCTTCCACAAGCACCACCGATCCCATGGTGCAAAAGTTGGCTAATAAATTGTTAGCCTTGAAGAAACAAGTATCTTAAAATATGTCCTTTCCTTCCTACAAGGACATACAAGGGAGAACTTTCCCAAATGCTCCATATCAAGGTAATGCTGCAAGGAACCAAGGATAAAACAGGATCCCCCCTACACAAGGGAAACTTGCTTTGGAAGCACTACCGGTTAATGCAACAGTTGGATACTATGAAGCTGAACAAGAAAATTCCCTCCAACATAATCTTGATCAGGATAATATTGCCAACCTCTTCACTAAAGGAGAAGAAGAGTTGGCTGGCGACTCAAACATTGGTTTCCTAAATTTTCAAGATGAAGTGAAACAAGGAGAAGGTGCATATGGTGAGTCATATGTTGTTTTCATGTAAACACAAAATCAGCTGAATCAACAAGCGACTGACAAAGGGAAGTCCAAGGAAGATCCTCATCTTTCAATCTCCATTGCTAAGAGAGGTACACCTCTACCTTTCCAACCCAAGGATTCAACTAGTGAAAAACAAGTACGTCTAATATTCCTTCTTCTTTCATCCCTTAGACCAGGACTTCCAATCCAAGACCTCAAAATGAAAGTATTTCTTCTCCCTTGTCTACTTCATATAAATTATTTGATATAATAGATCATGCTAGAAAAACTAAAATTCAAATGCCTAAGGTCAAGTATTTACATGCTAATCTGGATCAATTTGAATGATTAGCTAAATTTGTAAAAAATAAGGCTGCCCCTATAGGGCAAGATTCTTCCCAAAATATTCCTGTCGTCTCTAAGACAAGAACCTCTCAAAACAATCTAGTTGCTACCCCTTCCACTACCATAGGGAAAATTGAGCCATTCTATGTTTCTTTATTGGTAAATGGTCATAAACTTAGTAACTATGTCATAGACTCAGGAGCCTCTAACAATGTCATGCTTGCCAAGGTAGCAGACACCCTGGGATTAACGCTGACAAAAACTTTTGGTAGATGCTTTTCTATGGAAACCAAACAAGTACCCCTTATAGGGAAAATCAAGGATGCATAGTTTGCATTCACTAAATTTCTAGAGAAAAGGATTAAAATGACTGTTTTAGTGGCCAATGTTCTAGCCTCATATGGTATCTTATTGGGGTAGAATTTCTATAAAAATGTTGGTGGGGAAATCAACATGGACTAGTTCGAAGCAAGGATACCTGTTAAGGGTGTCATGCAAAAGTTGTTTCCTAAAAGGGAAGAAAAATATATTGTAACCACATCTAAGGATCCAAAGGCACAAATTCTTTTTGAATCTTCAGATATGGAAAACTACTTTCTGACTATTGAAGATTTTTCTGATATGTTAGATGATAGTTCAAATGAAGATATGATAATGGAGGATTATTCTTTTTCAAGTGAAGAATCTCCTAATCATGAGAATGTCAAATCAAAGAGTTCAAATGATGTTTGGACTTTGGAGTTTGATAATAGCTGTTCTTCGATAGGATTTGAGGTTGGAATAGTCCTCATATCTCCACAAGGAGATACTTTTCCTTTCTCTTATAAGCTACAATTTGATAATACAAATAATACTGCTAAATATGAATCTTTTCTACTGGGAATGGAAGTTGCTCGTACCAAAGGAGTTAAGAATCTTCATGCATAAGGAGATGTAGAACTTGTCGTTTGTAGGTGAGGAATTATTACCAAACTAAAAATGAAAGGTTGAGGCATTATTGAAATCATATTTGAGATTGCATTGAGGACTTTGATGCTTTTAATATTTCAGCAGTACCAAGAGAGTTCAATGACAAGATAGATTCATTGGCTGTCTCAGCTACCCTTATGGTTCCTCACAAGGATTTCAAAGGGAATAAATACACTATTGAGTTGGTTTTCCAACCAAGTGTTCCAAATAATTCTGATCATTGGTAGGTTTTTAATGGCAATGATCAAATTATCACATTCTTGGAGAAAGAAAATAGCTTCAATGAACTCTATTTTGAGGGAAGTGATTCTCCTCCTCAAGAAACTATTTGACAAACATGATGGATACATCAAGCAGCATCAGCAGATTGGAATAGGTTCATTGACAAAAGTTGAATAGGTGAATCTAGGTACATAAGCTAATCCCAAAATGGTCAACATTGGGAAGTGTTGTATGGATGATGAAAGATTCAAGTTTGTGACACTTTTGCATCACTATATTGATGTGTTGGCATATTCCTATGATGACTTGAAGTCATTCTGGCCAAAGGAAGTTTAGCACAAGATTCCACTTAAGATGGGATCCTTGCCTCATAAGCAAAAATAGAGGCAATACAACCCAAAGATTTTAGGTACGATTCAAGCTAAAATTTAGAAGATGTTGAATGCAAGAATAATTTTCCCAATTCATCATTCTACATGGATTGAAAATAGAGTGTCAGTAAGGAAAAAGAATGGTGAAATCCATATCTGTGTGGATTTCTAGAATTTGAATCAGTCTTCCCTTAAAGATAATTACCCACTTCTGGTAATGGATCAAGTGCTTCAAACAGTAACTGGTTCTGAAATGTTGTCTATGTTGGACAACTTCTTAGGCTACAACCAAGTGGAGGTTAGCGAAGTGGATCAGCATAAAATTACCTTCACAACTCCTTGGGGCACTTTTTCTTATCGTAGAATGTCGTTTGGATTGATTAATGTTGGTGGAACTTTTCAAAGAACAATGGACTTGGCCTTCAGAGATGAAATGGGTAAGTTTATTGTTGTCTATCTTGATGACTTAACTATTTTTTCAAAAAAGCATCAAAATCATGCATATCACTTGCAGCAAGTTCTAGAAAGGTGTCATCAACATGGAATTTCCCTCAATCCCAAAAAGTCCATTTTGGGGTAACAAAAGGCAAACTTCTTGGGTACAAGTGACTAAGGAAGGTATGAAAATTGAGCCTGAAAGAGTCAAATCAATTCAAGCTCTTACTTTTCCTTCAAGTAAGATAGTTGTTCATTCTTTCTTTGGAAAGGTGAATTTTCTGTGAGGTTCATTCATAAATTTGCAGAGAAAACTCATCATATTGTAAATATGATGAAAGGTAAGTCCACTTTCCGTTGGAGCGTGGAAGGTAAGGAAGCTTTTGAGGACATTAAAAGAGCCATTGTCCATGCTCTAGTTTTGGTTTGTCCTAATTATACCAAAGATTTCATTATGTATAGTTATGCTTCTGAGCATACATTGTTGGTGTTAGTGTGAATAGGGATATTACCTAACCAGTTATTTCCCTTGTTGTGTGGATAATTCATGTTATTTAACTATTTATTAGTTAAATAATATTCACGCACATATTCACATGTTAAGTTGACTTAGTGAGCTTTCTAGATGTTTCTAGTTGTGTCTAGTTGTGTTTAGTTGTTGATAGTTGTCTTATAGTTGTCATATCCTACACATCAACTAGTTGGCATCTTACCCTCTAGTTGTCACATGTAATGGGATAATGACACTTGTCACATGACTACAACTTCTTATCTCTCAACATTGTCTTTATAAGCAAGGTATCTCCTTTCATTTTGCAATGAAAGAATGTAATGAAGACTAGAGCTATAGTTCTCTCATAATGCTATTATGCCATTGAGCATTTACATTATTCTCTCATTGTACTGTTATGTTGTTCATTTCATTTGCATTACAGTTTATTGATTCTAGCTCTTTCAATTTGATTCTAGGTTATATTCTTTTTCAAGATTCTAACATGGTATCAGAGCATATTTTGGAAGAATAGATTCATTGTTTGAGAGTGCAAATCATGGTGGATCTTGATAGTTGAGTATGCTCTTCTCTTGCATCATATGATGATCTTGCGAATCAGAAAAATTTGATAGAAATACCATATTTGGAGGATTTTCTTCTTTGTGGCATTGTATTCTAGGTTTTAGCATGTCTTTGTTTGACTTAGGTGGCTGATTCAACTTCAACATGTCATTTTTTGGTTGCTAGAGACATTTTTTTGCACTAGGTCCACATCTTCTACACGTCAGATCAAAAAATGCCTTCTAGGTTTTGTTCTCCACATCAAAAAATGATCTAGGTATCTTTTAGATTTTGTATGCAAGAAATAGATCGTCCACGATTTTAATCAGAAAGTTTCTACAAGACCCCTCTCCATTGAGCTTTTCAATTCGGTAGTCTAACTTCAAACACCTATATCTTCTTCATATTTGCTCTGATTTTCAAGCATTTGTTTTATTTAGGCTAGAATTTTGTAGGATTCACAATGGTGGAATTAGTTTTCTGTTTTGGTGCCTGGTTTGTCTAGAAATTGTAGCTTTTCATCACTATACCTGAGCAGTCCTTGTTTTCATAACTTCAAAGGCTTCGTTTGGGCTCATACAATAATATTTTTTGGTGCAATTTTTTTTGAAAGTGCACAATTTTTTGAGTACTTTTCAGATCTTCTATCAGTTTGACCTAATTATTGCTTTGAATTGTACTTTCAGATTTAACCTAATCTTGGCTTTTGCATTGTACCAAAATAAAAAACCACTTTGATGTTTTGGCTTGTGTAAATTGTAATTGGACTAATCATAAATTCCCACAATCATTTTTTACTGGGGGGTTCTTTGATTTAGTGAAATGGCGGGGTTGTCTCCTGTGTGCTCTACTTGAGTTACAAGGTTAATCTTTTGATGTTTTGATCTCTAATCATTTGAGAAGATATCATGGGTTTTTCTAATCATCCTTCTATGATAAATCTAAACAAGGATAATTATGAGTCTTGGAAAAAATGCATCATCACACATTATAGGTGGCTCAATCTTTTGCCTTATCTTTATGGCCTCATACCTGAACTAGATTCACCTCAGAAGAAAAATGCATGGGCAAATAGGAATGATCATATTGTAGGATTGATTGGTTCTAGTGTTTATTCTGACACTATGTGGGATATTTTGGACATTGATTGTCCATGCACACTTTGGACTAAGATTTGGGAGATCTTTGGAGACCCACATATTTCTCTATTCCCAGATGATCCTACAATGGATTGCCTCATACCCATTGATGATGAAGATAATATGCCCTTTGATAATAATACAGAAGAGGAGCTTGAATATCTAGCAAGGCTTGATTGTTCTTCTATTGTTTCTCTCTCTTCTCCTATTGATATCATTGTTCCACCATCACCTGTTGCTACTTTAGAGTTTAGTGGCATTCCTTTGAGAGCTTCCAGTGATTCTTTACAATAGGATATTGAGATGACATTTCATCTAGCACATGTTCCTTCATTAGAGTTTGGTGTCGTTCCTTTGAGAGCCTCCAGTAACTCTTTGCACCAGGACATCGAGGATTCGTCTCTTTCATCTACAGTTAAGGATAGTCCTATAGTACCTACTGCTACTTATGAGTTCAGTGATGCTTCACCGAGAGCTTCCAATGATTCTCTACAGTAGGTTCATTTCAGTCTTCCTGATTGGGATTCCTATTTATTAGAAATTGCATCTTTGTTTGTGGAGTCTCACATTGTTGATTTGGAGGACACATTTGAGGGGTTATCTCTCCTCTTTGATGATAGTACACATACACCTACTATTTCTACATAGTTCAGAGAGGCTTCATCGAGGGCTTCCAGTGATTCTTCGTAGGACATCTCATGGGATTTACATTGTAGCCACAAGGCATGCATTGACATTCCACATCCATACATTAGTTCTTTGGATCTTGCTCTTCATCAGTTTTCACATGTTTTTGAGAGGTCACTTGTTTTAGTTAGGCCTGGGGCTCCTAATTTGATAGTGACTCATTTTGACATCATCATGAAGACATTTGAATAGTGTTCTGAGATAGGATACATCATGAAACTTTCATCATTACTTTGCTTCTTTGAATGGGAGTTACTTCAACATTCACCATTGGAGTTTTTTCTTCCTAAGAGGAGAAATGTCATGGATCATCTTCAATATTCATATATGGGAACCCTCTTTTGGGACAGGAGCTACTTCATTGTGGGGGGTTTCATAGTCTCTTTTACTCTCTCTATTTTGGGGGGATGTCTTTTCTCTCTCTATTCTAGGGGGGTGTCTTCTCTTTTAGGGGGGGTTTTTCCCTCACAAGGGGTTTTGTTCTTCTCATACTATAGAGAGCATTTTTTGTCTTTTCTCTCTTTTGGGGAGGAGTTTTTTCCCACTGGGTTTTCTCCTTTTCTCCATTTGTGAGAGATTTTTTGTACATGGGTACCTAACATGGCCTTGTAGTTGGGACCCATTTTTGCATTTTGCATTCTTGCTTTTGTCAGCTTCTCCCTAAGTTGCACTTAAGGGGGGGTGTTAGTGTTAATAGGGATATTACCTAACCAGTTATTTCCCTTGTTGTGTGGATAATTTATATTATTTAACTATTTATTAGTTAAATAATATTCACACACATATTCACATGTTAAGTTGACTTAGTGATCCTTCTAGATGTTTCTAGTTGTTTCTAGTTTTGTCTAGTTGTTGATAGTTGTTGATAGTTGTCTTATAGTTGTCATATCCTACACATCAACTAGTTGGCATCTTACCCTCTAGTTGTCACATGTAATGGGATAATGACACTTGTCACATGACTACAACTTCTTATCTCTCAACCTTGTCTTTATAAGTAAGGTATCTCTTTTCATTTTGCAATGAATGAATGTAATGAAGGATGGAGCTATAGTTCTCTCATAATGCTATTATGCCATTGAGCATTTACATTATTCTCTCATTGTACTGTTATGTTGTTCATTTCATTTGCATTACAGTTTATTGATTCTAGCTCTTTCAATTTGATTCTGGGTTATATCCTTTTTCAAGATTCTAACAGTCGGCTATCCTGGTTCAACAGAACAAGGAGGGTGTTGAATCTCCTATTACATTCATGAATTTCCCTTTGAAAACTCATGAACTCAAATATTCAGCTATGGAGAAGCATGCATATGCCATGGTAAAATCTATTAAGCATTTCAGGTTCTACATTTAGAATTCTCATACTATTGCATTGGTTTCAGACTCAACAGTCAAGTCTATTCTAACCCAACAAGAGTTCAGGAACAAGAGAGGCAACTAGATTTCTAAGATCTAGGAGTATGATCTTCATATTAAGCCCACCAAGCTTGTGCATGGGAAAGGATTATGTCAACTTATTGCTGATAATGTACTTAACAAAATAGGTGACGAAGAAGCAGAAAATGAAGATGTTCCCACCATTCTTTTTGTTAGCACAATAGATGAATGGTATTCAAATATTGCTTACTTTCTCACTTATGGTGAATGTCTCGAGCATTTGTCTTATAAAGAGAAAAGGACTATCAAGATCAAAGCTGCAAATTTCATCCTATGGGACAATGGTTTGTATAAAAGAAGCATTGATGGAATTTTCCTCTGTTGTGTTGATAAGGCACAACAAAGAAAACTATTAGAATCCTTTCATAGTTTGGCATGTGGCAGGCATTTCTCAACATCGTTAATAACTCACAAGATTTTGCGAGCTAGATACTATTGGCCTACACTATTTCAAGATGCATACAATTGGGTGCAAGTGTGAGCTTTGTCAACAATTTGTGGGGAAGCCCAAGTTGGTTTCATTGCCACTCAAACCAGTCATTATTGAGGAGCCATTTCAGCAATGGGGTATTGACTTCATTGGTGCGGTAAACCCACAATCAAGTGCAAGACATTGTTATGTTCTTACAACAACTGACTACTTCACAAAGTGGGTGGAGGCTATTCCTGTAAATCATGCTACTTCTGAGGTAGTTTATAGGTTTCTCAAAGAGAACATAATATTAAGGTTTGGTGTTCCAAACAAGATAGTAGAAGATAATGCTACTTGTTTTTCCTCCCAAGAGATAACTAATTTTTGTTTTGAATATGGAATGATTCTTTCTCACTCATCTAACTATTATCTACAAGGAAATGGTCAAGCTGAGTCTAGCAACAAGAATTTGGTTACCATTATCAAGAAGTTAGTGGATGAAAATTAGAGAACATGGCACAAGGCATTGTTTGATGCATTGTGGGAAGACCACATTACCCCTAAGAGAGCAATTGGTATGTCACCTTTTCAATTGTTGTATGGATTGAATGCTGAGATACTGATTACTTTAGAGCTGCCAGCATTGAAGTTGGCAAAAGCAATTGAAGATGAAACTTTTGAAAGCTCAATTGACAAGTGCGTGATGTTCCTTGCTGAGCTTTAGGAATAACATGTTAAAGTGGTGGATCATATTGTAGAACAACAAAGTCAAGTAAAGAACTTATTCGATAAGAAGGCCAAATCTAGGGATTTTCAAATCAAGGATCAAGTCTTGTTATGGGGCAAGAGAAGAGAGCTGAAAGGAATGCATGGGAAGTTTGATTCCCTATGGAGAGGCCCTTTCGTCATTCATCAGCGATATGGTGAAAATAGTTTCATTTTGGAGTATCAAGATGGGACACCTTTCTTGCTACCACACAGTGGGCAACATCTTAAGCTTTTCTCACAATAAAATGACAGATAAGTTCATGTATATTTGTGCAGTTTCATTCTTTTTCTTTTGAGTCTTTTTTTTTTTTTGGTTGTGTTGCCTGACTCTATAGCCCAATGGAATGGATGAAGGCACTTAGAGACTAGAGTTCTTCTCCCTTTGATTGTTTTAAAGTATGATTAAAGGAAGCTCCCTAGTTAGAGCTAGCTCTTATCCTCAAAATTAGATGTGCTCATTTTGTAGAATGACCCCTATGAAACTTGTTTGTTTCGTAGCCTACAAATCTAAGTATGCAAAACAAGGTAAATTCATTTGTCCTCATGCATGGTCCCCTAGCTCCAGAGAATCAATCCAAGTAATTCCTCGTTTTAGTTTCTCAAAGTTTGTGTAACAAACTCTTAATCCAAACAAATCAAGGAATTGTGTTTGATCTTTTTGAGAGTTAGAATGTTTTTCAATAACATGTAAGGACGGTGTTTTTCCCTAGTATTTTGAGTCATATGCATGGTGTGTTTTTACCACCCAATGCATGTACTATTCTTGTAAAATACAAGAGTAGTAAAAATTACCGCCCATGCATGTTTGTCCTTTTTAGTGAATATGCAATGGTGGTAAAAGTTGTCACCTGTGCATGTGTTTCTCCCCTTCTTGCATATACATCAGTGGTAATTCTTTCTGGCAGTGCATCATTTAGTTCATGTCAAGTGTATTAAATGCACATTGAGTTAATGTTTAATGAAATTTTTTTATAGGTTTGAATCATTTTTATTTTTCATTTCATCTTTGTTTTTACGTTCCCACGATCCCTCTAATATCTGACGAACACTCAAACCTCTTTTGGCATGCATGATTGGATTAGGTCTTATAGGAATTGAGTTAGGGTTTCTCCATTCTTATCTAGCTAAGGTCTTCTTGTTTTATTTGAATCTTAAGTTTTGTTATTACATTTTATTTTGTATAAATTCTTGAAAGCATTTCAAACCCTAGCTCTTGTTTTCTCTTTATGTTGAAAGTATGTTGTTTGTCTTTCTTTCTTTGTATTTTCTTCAATTGACATTCTTTTTTCCTCTTTATTGAGATGGTCTTAAACATAGAAAGGTTTTCATCATTTTTACCTTCAAAATCCTTAGTCTTACCCTTGCTTGTTCGAGCGGTATTTTTTGTTGCCAGTGTTGGTGATTGTTTTACCTTGTGCATCGGCGATTTTTGCCACCCAAACACAAGGTATTATCGCTAGTACTCACCCCATGTTAGGAATTTGTCTTCCCTTAAAGCAATGCAGGGGTGGCAATTTTCACCACCCATGTTATCAACCCAATCTTTCCTCGAAGTGCAAGGGTGGCAATTTTTGCTGCCCATAAACACATATTACTTTAAGTCTTACCCTACTCCCCAATGCATGGTCAGTGTTTTTGCCCACCAATGCATATTTGTAAATTCTACCTGATACGCTAGTGGTGATTTCTCCCATCGAAACACATGATAACTTTTTCTTAAAGATGCACAGTCAACCACTTTCCCCACTTGTACACTTAGCAAAAGTTTTACCTCAAATGTATTGACAAAAATTTTCCTTGCTCATGTATATTTGTAAGCGCTATCTTCTACATGTAGAGATGGCTATTTTTACTGCTCTTGTACAAAAGATATTTCCTCCTACATGTAGAGGAGATGATTTTTTCTACCCGTGCACCATCTTTCCCAAAATTCTCTAAATCTGGAGAATTTTCTACATTAGTTAACTTTATTCGGCTATCACTTAGTTGCTCACTTTTATTACTCTTTAGCCCCTCCAAGCTCACGCTAGTGATCATGATTTTCAACATTGCAGTCTCCAATTGCCAAATTTTCCCTAACACTGCAAAATCATGCCTTTTATGTTACAATTGCTTCTGCAAGATTGTCGAAATCTTTTTCTCAACCAAGGGAGTTCATGTTTCAAATGATCGCTCCTTCACCAAAGAAAGCTAAAGCTATGAAGTACAAATACAAGGGAGTGTTTCCCGTGACCTAGGTCACATCCAATGTGGATGAAATCTGGTATACATAAATTGGTCATGTGGATATGGTCGAGTTTGTAGAGACGACAAATCACCAAAATCTAAGTCATTACATGAAGAGGATTGTGGAGAGTAATATCCATTTGGTTGCTTCTTTTCCTGTAGTTACACACAACACTGAGTTTGTTTTTTAGGTGGCTCATTTCTATAACATGGATAATAGAATAGTTGCAGATGCACAAGGTAATGTGATAATGAGGTTAGATGTAGAATTCATGGATAAGGTCTTCATGTGTCTTGGTGTAGAGGAAAGTGTAGAGATTGATTTTAGTATTGCTCAGAAGGAGTATGACAAAGATACTGAGAAAGAAAAGAGAGTCATAAATACTAAATGGCTAAAATTTGCAAGGGCTGATCTTTCTAGATGGCCTAAAAGTTTCCCAAGAAGTGATTTTGTCAAAGAGGTTAGTGACCTAATAACTCTTCTCAGCAGAGTTAGAGGGCTTCCTTCTTCCTCCACTTTTCATGAGTGGATGTACCCTTATATCAAAAACATACTCCAAGGAAAATAAGGAATCTTCTGGGGTGAATAGATAAGCAATGCTCTCCATGAGTAGTTGATCAAGGTATCTATAGCTTCCAAATTCTACATGACATCTTATCTGGTCTATGCAACTGCTTCAATGAGAAGTTTTCTAGGATTAACATTGGAAGGAGACCAAAGAGTTATACATGTTTGTCAATACTATCCACAATTGACTCTAAAGGGATCAATCCATCACTTCTAGAGGGTAAATGATGCTTTATTTGCAATATTTTTGTGTCTTTTTGATCCCCAATTAGAGCAAAAGAGAGTGTTAGATGAAGCCTGGGAAGTTGTGAATATTTTTAGTTGTTTGTATCTCCAATTCCCAACTTTCACTTATCTGAGGGTTGGCTATTTCCAAGGATATCCATACATGTTGCCCAAATTTCTTAGTGATAAAATTGTCTTGATGGAATTATGTCAGCAAATGATTGTTGTGTATAACAAGCAAATGGAGTTGAAGAAACCTAGGTTCAAGTTTCTTGTTGATATTGATAGGTACTCCATTGCTACTTTTGCTAAGGCCAAGGCTCCTGAAATAGAAACGTAGTTGGTAACAATGAAGCATTTCAAGAGGAGAAGTAATTTTGACTTTAGGAGGGTAAAGGACAAGATAAAGAGGAAATCTCTTTCACATATCCCTATGGTGGAAGATGTATGGGCTGATTTGAGGACTCAAGAGGAAATCAGGAAACTGGACTACTGCAGGTTAACACTAAGTCAAATTGAAGATGTAGAGTTGGCTAATATCCTAGAGGAAATGGTAGATGATGAATACATTTTGAATCCCAAGTATGTTAATGAAAATGTTGTCGGTTCTCCTTTGCATGTTGTTTTATGGTCGAATAAAGAATTGACTTCAATAAGGAAAATATTTGAGCTTATCTTGGTGAATAGAAATATATGGCTAAAAGGCAAAGGGATTCAGTTGAAAGATTTTATCATTGGCTCGAAGGAGGAAACTCTAGAGTAGACAGGTAAAAAGGCATAAATAAGAATGAAAAATAAGAGTTATGCACCAAGATCTTCCAAGGCTCCTAAGCCTAAAATAAAGATTGTATCAAAAGGAGGAAAAGTTAAAGTGAATGAGGAAGATCCAAGTGAAGAAGAAATGGAAACAGATGAATAGGCAACTGAAGAACCTGTTGATGAGGAAATGGCTACTAAAGAGAAGTCTTCAGAGGAAAAGGAGGATGAAAAGGAAGCAGAGAAATAAGACAAATAGGAACATCTAAAGGAACCAACCATGTCTTCTGAAAAAGACATGACATAAGAACCTCAAACTTCTTCTCCTTTTCTCACTAAGCATGTTTCAGTTTATATGCCTGTTGTTTCTAATACTATAGTTACTCCTATTATCATACCATCTTTTGGTTCTTCTACACCATCTTCTTCTAGGACAATTTTTGATAGTCCTAAGGCTGCCTTTGATGTTATTTTTGGTTCTTCGGGATCTTTACCAAGTTTTTATTCTCGTTCCTATGATATTGGTTATCAAACAATTTTGGACCAATTTGTTTCAAGTACTGAGCAAACTGCCAATGTTAATGTGCCAAGTGCCATCTTTACAAACACTTCTTCTATAAGTACTACAACTAGTGTGGGTGCAATTCCTTCTATGCAAGTAATGGATTCTAATCCAGATGTTAGTTTATCAATGCTTCCTCTGTGGCTCTCATCATACACTCCAAAGAGGAAAAAGAAAGCAATCTCTCTAGATGACTTTGATTTTGAGAAGCTAGCATCTCTCAAGGCAAAGACCAAGAACAAGCCTAAGACTCTCTCCTGACTTCTGGAAGATAAAGGTCATAAGTATGTAGAAATTGCTCAACCTCCACCAGATGCAACTATTTAGGATTTCAACATGAGTGATTATTTAATCTCTAGGATTGAGCTAGCAAAAATCACTCATGAAAGTGCTAAGGCCGATGTACAATCAACTCTTAATTCTTTGATTATGAAATTTGATCATGAGAGAGAGATGAAGGATCGGTACAAGGTGAGAGTGGAGCAGCTGGCTACAATAATACAAAAGATCACTTTGTCTTTTGAATCAATGGAACCTAAGGCAATCACTATGGAGGATCCTGTCATCTAGAAAGCTAAAAAGATTCATGCTAAGGCAAAAGTAGTCAAAGAATATCTTGATAGAATGCATGTACAAGGTGAACTTCTCCTAACAAGTACAGTTGAAAAGAAAAATAAAATGGAGAAAGAAAGAACTAAATTAGATGACTTAGTTGATGCTTTGTCTCTAGAGATTGAGTATTTAGATACAAGTATTGAAAAATGGACCAACATGAAGAAGATGAAGGTGAAAACCTTGGTATCAATTAGCATAATTTCAAATCATGAATCATATGTAGAAACCAAGGAGTCATTGATTCATCGTAGCAATGTGTTGAAAGATTTGATCAAAGATTTACAAAGTGCTTGGGAGCTCAGTGTGGATAGTGATGTCGATCTTCTTCATAAGTTGGAGGAGCTTCTATGTAAACTGACAGGTGATGATGATCATTTTCTTTCAGTTGAGGAAATGATCTAGGAATTCAAAAATATGATTCAGAGAGATTTTGAAGAGAAAGCTTTTCCAGTCACTTCTTTGGATATTCTACCAGACAATCAATTGACTCTAGATAATCAGAAGTCTAAATTGATAAGTCATGAGAAAGTGGCTACTCTAGTGAAATATGCAATAACTAGAGCCTGAGTCATTTCCAAGAATATTGTTGGTCCTGATAGTCTTGAAATGCAAATAGTGTTCATAATGTATGAAGATTTTCTCAAGAAGGATGGAGGTGAAATTTAATTCAGATGTTCGTGCTTTAGTAAATTTGTCATATATTTTCATATGTACTTTGTATTTAGTTTTGGACATTTCCACATGTACTTTTCAAAGATGTAATTACATGTGTGAACAAAGGAAGTCCTAAGTCAATAAGGACTCTTTTGTTGAATAAGTCAAACTAGTTAGACTTTTTCCTAGATTAACTCTTGGCCTCACCCTATAAATAAAGGGGTCCTTTTTGTAATCTTCTATCTTTTATCTATTGCAACCAAACTCTGCTGAATTGTAAAGCAAGTTGAGACTTTGTTCTTATTTGTGAAAATAATTTTTTAAATATTTATCAATACAAGAAAGCAAGTTCAATTCCAATCTTTGTCTTGGAGTAATTTGTTTTATGATAGAATTATTCTTACGTCTTTGATATCATATTATCTTTGATAAGTAATTGAAGTGTGAGGGTTTATTTCAAGTGATTGAGGAGTATTCTAAATTTGATTTTAATAGACTTTGGGCTATAAAATCATTTGTGAGAATTGTGTTGTGTTTGTGAATGAGAAATAGCTTGAAGAATTTGTGCTACAAGTTTTTATCTTTGATCTATTTATCTCATCTTGGCATATAAGTGATGACTTTGGGCTGCACTTTACTCCAATCATTTTATTTTCAATTGGTTAAAGAAATAATGGAAGACTTTGTGTTTCCGTTGGTTTTGTGGTAATTCATAGTTCTCTGTATATGATTAGTTTTGTTGAAATCATTATCATAAAGTGTAAACATATATTCTAAAAAAAGAGAATATGATGGAATGGAATCACCCCAAATATAGTTCTTAGTGTAAATTAGTTTTATCAGTTATTAGTCTATAATAGCTTGCAATCAAAGGGAGCCTCCCCTTGCTGAGAGGAGATATTTATCTCATCAAACTGAGGTTGATATAACTATTTTGTCTTAAGTGAGTTGACGACAAAATATTCACCCAACAGCTGCACCCGCAGCCAATACACATGTAGGGATTGTTCATTTCATGATCTACTTGCATGCATGTAGACACTACTTCCTGCAACATATTTTACATGGAAAACACACGCTGCCATCTTTTTGCTAGGTAGTGTAGCTAGGGTAAAAATCAGGGTTAAATCATAAACAACAAATCATCAAACCCTAACAAGCACAATAGAGCTTAGAGAGCATGAAAATGAAAACAATAAAGCAAATGCAACCTGAATCTTGATGCTACACTTGGTTTATATCCATTGTTGTTCTCGAACTTGCATAGGAATGCATGATTTCAAAAGATGAATGTTGATGGGAGAATGTTGGGTGCACATTCCAGCAGCATAATGATACTTGAAATGTGGATCCCCAAATGGCTTGGGTGAGGCTTGACATATAGGAGATGGGTGATGGGAATGGATAGATAGGATTAAATTAGGAATGGATGGCTAGGATTAAGTGATACAAGAAGTTGTAGTCATTTGACAAGTGTTTCATGAAGGTTGAATGAGAAGATTTAAAGTCAAATGGCTTCCACCTTACATGGAGACAAATGTGGATATAGAGACAAAGGTGGAATTAAATAATAAAATTATTTAATTTTGGAAAGGAATGATGTGGAATGCATTAATTAAATTAATCTTTAATTTATTTAATTAATTTGGATAAGGGAAAAGTGGAAATTAATTAAATAAATATAATTTGTTTAATTAATTTGGATAGAGGGATTAAAATGGGATTATGATGGGACTAAATGGGATTAGTTAAATAAATATGATTTATTTAACTAAATGGGATTAGTTAAATAAATATGATTTGTTTAACTAGATGGGTGATGGAAAGGAAAAAATGTCTCATCAGGTGTATCAAATGATGTATCAACAAGGCATGGTCAATTTTAGGTGTCTACATTTTGCCCCTCTTTGAGATGGTGTTGCAACTAAGAGAAGTAACATCATTTCAAAGAAGATAAGATATGGATGGATGGAAAAAGGATGCCCCAGTCACTTGAAAGAGTGACAAAGGGGAATGGATGAAGAAATGGAATGATGATGTAAGGATATGATGATGATATAAGGATATGATGATGATGTAAGGATATATTGATATAAGGATACGATGATAATGTAAGGATATGATGATGCCCCCTCAAGAGGATAGGTGGGTTGGAAGAACATGGGTAGGCTCTTGAAATGAATGAAATGATAAAAGATGGATAAGGAGATGGAAGATGCAAGATAAAGGATGGATGAAAGAGATGAATGATGTGTTATGCTGCAATCAAATGAGTAACCATATAGTTTTATATAGCACTAGACATTATGCACCAAGGTATAAGGACCAGGGTGATGATGTGTCTTGTGCACCCAACATAATACAACCTTGTATAAATGTATGAGGAAGAAAACTTAGAGCATTGAAGTCGTAATGCACAAAAGGTATGATATGACCTTAGATGCAAAGGATAATGCAAAAAGCTATTCCAACATACATAAGATATGAATATTAGCTAGAAAGATACGGATTTGATACAAATGCAATATAAAAATGATAACACACACAAGCAAATAAGCAAGAATGCACAAATGATTCAAAAACAAACAAGGTATCACCCCTATCAAGCTATAAACCAATGATCGATCGATCGATTGATGATGATGATGATGATGATAGTGTTGTCATGGTGGGGAATGATACATCCCTAGATCAACACAAGGATGTGGGAACGATATATCCCATTGATGATAATGATGATTGATTGATTTGGTTTACGACAAGATTAGAATCAAGACCATTGATGTGATTGGATAATTTGACAAGATTGATTGACTTGATTGGTATGGATTAAGGATGACTTCCAAATGGATCATCGCTTGGAATTTTGTATTGATATGATTTGATTTGATTGATTGACATTTGAGTTTATTGCTTGGATTTTTGTTGGATATTTGATTTTTTTTGTATTTTTGAAAGGGTATTTGATTTTTTAGGATTTTCGAATGTTTTGATTTTTGGATTTTTGACATGTTTTGATTTTTTTTGGATTTTTGGGAATATTTGATTTTTTGTGTTCTTGAAATGTTTTGATTTTTTTGGATTTTTGAATGTTTTGGGATATAATTGGATGACAATTTTGATAGCCTTTATGCTAGACACCAATGACAAGGGAAAACCAAGTCTAGATGCAAGGATCGAGGTAGGATGGATGGATAAAAGGATGGGTGATAGTAAATGGGATGGAAGGCTCATGATAGATGGATGGGTAAGAGGATATGCCATAGTGGAATGGATGTGTGCATCATAAGGGAGTTAGGATGTGATCTCCAAAAACTATGTCGCATAGGAATAATATGCCCCATTGTTGGTGTAATACTTACGATTTTACATGACAAAGTTTATGACAATAGGATAATGATGTGATTGATTGGAAAGGATGAGGTATATAACAAGAGATATCCAAAACATGTTTCAACATTTTGACCCCATGTCTTTATCAAGATCAAAATGAGGAAGGGAGGATGAATGGACTCAATAGGATAGGTATATGGGTGTAATGGATAAGATTGGTAGGATGGTATGAAAATGGTATAATGAGATAGATAGTTTGGATGAGATAATGTGCCCCCAAGTGTAAGTGACATAGAAGATCAACCTACACATGATGCCTGTTTGCTAGGTTTTTATCATGGTATTTATCGAATGTGCCACCAAAGGTGGTTTTCACCATTAGACAAAGGGATTTCTCTTAAATATTTGATTTTTTTATTTTTTTACTTTTTATTTTTATTTGGATAGGGTAGGGAGATATGGATAGGAGGGACTCAAGCATCTAATTCCATGAAGGGTGATAGTACCATTAGAGATGAATTTCATTGCATGGACCATGTCAAATTCCATTATGCTCATAGATGTTGGCAAGGGGTTGCATGAGAGGGAGATGGATTAGGTGGATAGTGGATTATGATGTGGATTATGGATGGAAGGATAGTGGATTTTGATGTGGATTATGCAAGGTTTAGGCAAAAGGATGGATGAAAGGCTTATGCAAAAGCATGGACCATAAGGATAGGATGATGGGGGAGATATGTTGGATAGTGGATGAAAGGTGGGGAGATGGAGGTATGTGGAAATGTTGTGGAATAGAAGGGAACCAAGTCCAACAATTGCACACACCATGATAAACATTGAAGCTTTTGATTTGGAGGGGGTGTAGGAAGCAATGGTGATGTTTGCTTAGGGGATGGTTGATGTAGGAATTTAGGTACCCACATAGACTTAGGATTTTTATGACTTTTGTTTTACTTGTGGGATGAAGGAATTTTAAATTTTTAAATGGAATGGGATTTTTGGGATTTTTAGATGGAAGAGGATTGTTGGGATTTTTGAGATGTGGATGCTTCATTTGACTTGCTTTCTTTTTTCTTAGGTACCCAAACCATTTTAGTTTTGGCCTTTTATTATGGAGGTATGGGCTTATATAGCTATTTGGATAGATTTTGCTTCAATTATTTGCATTGATGCCCTAAGGCATTAGGATCTTTAGGATTTTTTGCTTTATGGGTAGAGGCATCCAAATTTTTATATTTGAATCCCTTAGGATTGGTGGATGCTTCTTGTTTAGATGATGCATGCATTTGTTGATCATGATTGAAAATTTTAGGGGATTTATGGATGGATGAATTAAAAGTGGTTTTTTGGATAAATGGATGAGGGGATTGGATGATAGGGATATTAGGCATTGGCAGAAGTGGAGGTAAAGTGGATGGAGGGATATTAGGAGTTGGAAGTAGTGGAGGTAAAGTGGATGGTGGAAGGTGTATGGTCACATGCTTTTGGAATTTGTAGGATAATGGAGGTGAAATGGAAACATATGTTTTAGGGATATGATAGGATGCATGGGATTTGGGATAGAAGTATGTGGATTTAGGAGGCATGGAGGTAGTACCAACATCTTTAGGTTGTTTTCCTTGGGGTATTGGTGCAGGAGCACCTAGTCAGTTTTTGCAAATATGGCCAAATGTTAGATTTTTGGGTGTTTTGAGTCTTGTGTGGTATAATAAGGTCTATTTAGACCATTTTACTATGTAATGAGTCATGTAGGGTCAGATTTACATTGGGTTGCCAAGTTTTTATAAATATTGCTATGCAACTTTACAATTTGAGCTTGTTTTGGGAAGTTAAATAGTCATTGGTTCAAAAATGGTTATGAACCATTGTTTGGTAGTTGAATAAGTATAAATATGCCTCACAATCTTCAAAGCAACTCTCTGAGGAGTTTTTGAAGTGATCCCAATAAAAAGTACTCTATTTTCCTATAGTTTTATGTGGTTTTCTGTTGTTACAGCATTTTGTACGGTTCCATACCGTGTATTCATGATCTGAGGTATATTAAATCTAAAGGTGGCATGACTTAACTTCAATTTGGTTGTAGTCTAAGTTGATTTCATAGAGTTTGAAGATTTATAGAGCTTGATTTTTTAAAATAGTTTGAAACCCTAATTTTGAGGGTTTGAAGACAAAATCATGGAATAAAAGACCATTCCACCAATGGAAATCTCTGCGACTCAGTGGAATGGCACTAGTTAGGGTGTTTTTCATTTTGATAGTGATTGTAGATGCAGGGGATGGAAGAAGGTCCCTGTTTGTACAAGCCCTAGCCTAATATCTCAATGTATTAGGCCTAGGAATGTAGGTAGAGATAGGGTTTTGAAGTTTGGTGAGTTTTTGGGTGTTTCAATTGACAAAAGTGGTTGTTTCTAATTCCATATGATTTGATTGAAATCCTAGAATAGAAGTTTCTGATTGGTGTTGGGAATTAAGGTGTGTCAACCTTGGTAATTCCTTGTATTTTTATATTGTATTTATTTATTAATTGCCTATTGTATTAATTGGATGCAAATCCTATGTTGTCATATTGGGGAGTTGGCACTGTAATGTGTCATCCTACATGGCATATGGCCACATGTATTTTTGTCCTCACATGAGGAGATAGGCATCCCACTTAGTGGTAGGAATATTTTGCCATGTGTTGGCATCTTGGATGTTGTGTAAGGGAATATTGACCGTAATGGTCATGATAGATTCCTATGATGAAGTTATGACATGTAAGAGTCAGAAATAGGAGATTCTATGACAAGTGAAGACGTGTCGAAGAGAATCTTTGAAAAAAGCATCTTTGGGTACCCCAAGGTGGACTATGACATGTTGTAAGAGAATATGCTATTTATAGCATGTGTATGATAGATTCTCTTACAACTGTAAGTTATGATAGCTATGACAGATTCTATGATGGTCGTAAGAGTCGTAAGGGCATCTACTATAGCCCATTTCAAAAATAGGTGACCTCCTTGGGATGGGGTGACTTGACAAGTGTCAGGAGCATCCTACAGAGTTGGACAAGTGTCCATAGGCATGGGTTTGGGGCCATGAGGCCATGTTGGATGCCCATCCCTATGTGGAGCCATATTTGCCTTGTATTTGTTATATAAATAGGTGCTTTTGAGAGATGTATTACAGGTTTGATAGGTACTATTTTGCTATCAATTTGTCTCTAGATACGAATGACAAAGACTCCTTAGAGCTTGCATTGCAAGTGTATTGTAAACCATTTCAGTTTTGTTAATATATTGTGTAGGTTTTAGAGTGTGGGGTTTTTCACCCGATAAGGGTTTTCCCCACGTATATCTTATGTCTCTCTTCTTCTGTCTGGCTTTCTTTTTTATGTGTTTGCTACAATATCTCAGTTATCTCTATTAGTGGGTTTAACATTGCTATAATAGTAAGGATAAAATTGAATTTGCTCTCTCCTCCCCTCATTAGATTAGTGTAGGAAGCAATTTTTGCACGCCTAGCTACCTTTCAGTTGGTATCAAAGCCTGGCCAGTTTTGGTCTTAGTTGTTGGGTAGGGGTTTTTTGAGATGATCTTAGATTGAGTGGGAGTGTTGTGCAAAGGATTCTATATCTTGTTGTAGCAAGGAGATGGAAACCACATCCGAAAGGTTAGAGGTTGAGAAATTCAATGGCACTAATTTTGAGTTGTGGAAACTCAAGATGGAGGACGTACTTGTTGATCATGACCTATGGGAAATAGTATCTGGTGTGAAACCTACAACAATGTCATAAGCTGATTAGGACCTCAAAGAGCGGAAGGCTAAGGGTCTCATATGACTCTGTTTAGCTGACTCTGTCTTGTTGAATGTCCATGAGGAGAAGAGCACGAAAGATCTTTGGAAGAAGTTGGGTGATGTTTATCAGGCCAAGTCCTTGGTAAACAAACTTTTCTTGAAAAATAAGTTGTTCACTCTGAAGATGGAAGACAGAGGATCTGTTGCAGATCACATGAATTCTTTTAACATGATTGTTGCACAATTGACATCTGTGGGTGTGAAAATGGAGGAGGAGGATCGATGTATGACCCTGATTTGTTTTTTGCCAGATTTGTGGGATCATCTTGTCATGGCTATCAGAAGCACCACTACCACCTTCAAGATGGAAGATATGGTGTCCTCGTTGTTATATCAAGAAATGCAGAGGAAGTCTTCTAAGGCAGCCAAAGAGGCTCTTGCAGTTCATGGAAGACCTAAAGAGAAAGAGAAGAAGAAGGACAAGAAAGGTGATAAGGGTAGATCCAAATCTCCTGGAAAGTCTGAGGCTCTTTGTTGGAATTGTGGTAAAACCAGGCATTTCTGAAAGGAATGCAAAGAGGAGAAGAAAAAGAAGAAGAAAGCTCCTGATTCAGATTCTGACAAGTCACAAGATGATGGTGATGCCTTCATCGCAACCCTAGCCACCCATGCATCTAATGATGTGTGGTTAATTGATTCTAGTGCATCATTCCACATGACCTTGCATTGAGATTGGTTCATGAAATATGAAGAGTTTGATGGTGGAAGAGTGTACCCGGGTGATGACTCTCATCTGAAGATTGTTGGTCGTGGAAGAGTCTCAATCTAATTCCCTGATGGACAAGTGAAGGGGATCACTAGAGTTAAGCACATTCCATGCCTTGTACAGAACCTACTTTCTGTAAGTATGTTGAATGATGCAGGTGTGCAAGTTGTCTTTTTGAAGGATGGATGCAAGATGACTAGATGATCTATGGTGCTTGCGAAGGGTACTTGGAGAGGTATTATATTTTAGCTGGAGGCATGCACTTCACAATGCAATATTTCTTCTGAATCAAAGAAACGAGCGGTAGTCACTTCATCCCCACCATCTGAATGAGAAGTGAAGAAATCTGTTGTAACTAGTTCTGATGGTAGTACACATGCTATGGAAGCTAAGCTTCCTGCTGAACAGACTATGTTATGGCATTTCAGATATGGCCACATTGGTGAGAAGGGTCTACGTACCCTAAAAAATAAAAACTTCATTGAGGGGTTAAATGATTGTAATCTCGAGTTTGACTTTTGTGAACATTGCATTTATGGAAAGCAAAACCATGTTTAGTTTTACTCTAGTTCTCACAAGTCTTCTGGTGTATTGGCTCTTATTCATTCTGATGTGTTTGATCCTGTTAATGTTCATTCAATTTCAAAATCTATATATTTTTTTATCTTTCATAGATGATTACAGTAGAAGGACATGGGTTTATTTTATCAAAAGCAAGACTTAAGTCTTTAGTTGGTTTAAGGAGTCTAAAGCCTTTGCTAAAAATCAGACTAGTAAAAAGATTGAGTGTTTGAGAACTAACAACGGTGGTGAGTTTTGTTCGGTAGAGTTCGATAAGTTCTATAAAGAGCAAGGAATTGAAAGGCATAAGACAACTCCATATACCCTACAGCAAAATAGAGTTGTAGAGAGGATGAATAGGACATTGATGGAGAAGGCTAGGAGTATGCTTAGTGGAGCAAGCCTCGAACAAAAGTGTTGGGCTGAAGCTGTTGCCACTGCTTTCTATCTGGTAAATAGATCTCCTACATTAGCTCTTATTGGTAAGACACCTATGGAGGTGTGGTCTGGTAAGAATCCTTTAGTTAGACATCTTCATGTTTTTGGTTGTGAGGCATATGCATATGTGCCTAGGGAGAAATGATCTAAATTAGAGAACAAGGCTGTTAAATTATTTTCATTGGCTATGGTGTCGGTGTGAAAGGATAGAAGCTTTGGGATCCTGTGGCTGAAAAAGTATTGTATAGAAGAAGTGTTATCTTTAGAGAGCTAACACCTTCTTCCATTATTCTACAGCCAGAACATACAGAAAAGAAAGAGGATGCGGTTTAGTTTCCTTCTACCCCTAAGAAGACTGAACAAACAAACCCTGTGAGACCTGATGATGAAGAGAGCTCTAGTAGCTCTAAAAGCTCAGAAGAAGAAGTGAAACCTCAACCTTAGCCATTGAGGAGGTCTACATGAACAAGAAAGTAACTTGATAGGTTTGGTTATTCATTACTTGATTCTAGTTGTGCTTTTGCTTTACTTACTAACACTGATGAGCCTAGAACTGTGAAAGAGGCTATGGGCATGAAAGATGCACGTTCTTGGAAGGAGGCCATGGAGGATGAGATGGCTTCTTTGGAAAAGAACAAAACATGGGACTTGGTGCCTTTTCCTGATGGACGAAAACTCGTTGGTTGCAAATGGGTGTTCAAGAAGAAATTCAGTGCAGATGGCAGTGTTGAAAAGTACAAGGCTAGATTGGTTGCAAAGGGGTACTGACAAGTGGAGGGAATGTGAAATTTTTTATGGCATCCATTCGATTTATGTTATCTCTTGCAACTACTTATGATTTAGAGGTAGAACAGATGGATGTGAAGACAACTTTCCTTCATGGTGATTTGGAGGAAGAAATCTACATGTCATAGCTAGAGCATTACATAGAGAAAGGTAAAGAAAA
This sequence comes from Cunninghamia lanceolata, assembly GCA_027924645.1. NCBI lineage: Eukaryota > Viridiplantae > Streptophyta > Pinopsida > Cupressales > Cupressaceae > Cunninghamia > Cunninghamia lanceolata. The sequence goes on from BSBN01000070.1 coordinate 2,913,296, forward strand.
TTTGGTTTGCATGTTAAAGAAGTCTTTGTATGTTTTGAAGCAGTCTCCTAGGATGTGGTACTTAAAGTTTGATGCCTTTGTATTGTCAATTGGATATCTGAGATCAAAATCAAATCATTGTGTGTATTACAAGTTTGACAATGATCACATTCTCATTATTGCATTGTATGTTGATGATAAGTTGTTGATTGGGAATGGTAAGAATATGATTTCTGATTTGAAGTCTCAGTTAGTCAGCATAGTTTGAGATGAAAAATCTTGGGGCAGCCAGGTACATTCTAGGAATAGAAATTAGAAGAGACATAGCAAACAAAAAATTTTGGTTAAGCCAGAGTAAGTATGTGAAGATCGTGTTGGATAGGTTCAACATGGAAGATTGTAGACCATTGTGTGTTCCTGTTTCATTGGGGACAAAGTTATCTATTAGTGATTGTCCAAAATCTCCTAGTGAGGTGGAGGACATGAGAAGAGTACCTTATGCTAGTGTCATTGGCAATTTGATGTATGCTATGGTCTACACAAGACTAAACATTGCCCAAGCAGTGGGAGTCCTTAGTCGATTTATGGCTAATCCTGGACACGTACATTGGGATGCAGTTAAACAAGTGTTTAGATATTTGAGAGATACTTCCAAGTATTCCATTTTCTATCATGGCAATGTTACATGGCCTCTGCATTCAGTTTGTATTCGTGGATTTGTGGATTCTGATTAGGCAAGTGACATTGACAGTAGGAGATCCACCAGTGCCTATGTGTTCACTATGTTTGGTGGTGCAATTAGTTGGATGAGTAAGTGACAACCTGTGGTTGTTTTGTCCACTACTGAAGCTAAGTATATGGCTGCAAGGGTAAAAGCACAAAGCTGTGTCACACTTTTATAAAGGAAATGACCAACGTTGATCCAACTTTTAAACTTGAATCACTAAAAAGTGACATATATATTTTGAATTTTCAAATGATGTAAACTAATAAAATTTTTTTTTTAGTATATTTTATGTTTGTAATTTTTGAAAAAATTTAAAAAATTATTTGAATATACTTTTTAATGAATTGATACTATAATTTAGTTGCTGATAACATGTTGAAAAATGAAGTTACATGAGACGTCAATCTTTATATAATAATTTTTTTTTCTTCAATTTTTTTGTGTGTATTTATAACTTGAAACTTTAGTGCATGGATATATCTTTTTCCAATTTTGATAAATATATATTTTTAAATAAATAATAAAATGTGCATGTATTAAAACATAGTTGTTTCCATTCGACGTCAACTTTCATATTAAATTTTTATCTAAAATAGAAAAAAAATTATACCATCTTGATATAGATTCTTTTATCTAGTGCATCATATCTTTTTCAAAATTTTTTAATAAGTTTTGCTATTTTTCCTTGACATGGTAATCGACCTAATGTTTTGTGCTAATAACCTACTTTTAGTAAAAATATAAAGGAAAATATAAATAATAATTAAACTATATATATTTGAAAACTAAACTTATAGATCTACAAAAGGGTATTTTTATATTTAAAAAAAAGTTATTTATATGAGTAGAAGTTGATGAAATATCAAGTTTTTCAAATAATTTTATTTTTTTGGTAAATTGGCCACATAGTGGTGCTACATATGCATTTAGCCAAAAAAATTAGTTGGAAAAGTTGTGGACATATCTAACTTAGCTAGAATGAATCTTACAAGATCATATGTATGACCAAAATTGATTTTTAGTTAGAAATACTTAAATTTACTTGTGCTGATAAGTTGGCTGAAAGTGTGACATAGCTTTGTGCTTTTACCCGTAACTCATTCTTGCAAGAAAGCCATTTGGCTTAAGAAATTGTGTTCAGATATTGGTGTTGATGTAAGTCAGATTACAATCAGCTGTGACAGTCAGAGTGCAATTTGCCTTGTGAAAAATCCAACTTTCCATGCCAGAACAAAGCATATTGATGTACAGTTTCACTTCATGTGAGACATGGTAGAGGATGGGAAGGTAAATTTGGAGAAGGTAGATACTTTGAAGAATGTTGCAGATGCATTGATGAAACTAGTGGGCACAGAGAAGTTCAGATGGTGTTCGGAGTCTATGGGCCTCTCGGCCTATAGTAGTTAAATCTTGTTGATTCTATTGGCTCTTACAAGGTGTCTGACAAGTGGGAGAATGTTGGGAATTAAGGTGTCTCAACCTTGGTAATTCCTTGTATATTTACATTGTATTTTTTTATTAATTGTCTATTGTATTAATTGGATGCAAATCCTATGTTGTCATATTGTGGGAGTTGGCACAGTGATGTGTCATCCTACATGGCATATGGCCACATGTACTTTTGTCCTCACATGAGGAGATAGGCATCCCACTTAGTGGTAGGAATATTTTGCCATGTTTCAGCATCTTGGATGTTGTGTAAGGAAATATTGACCGTAACGGTCATGACAGATTCCTATGACAAAGTTATGACATGTAAGAGTTAGAAATAGGAGATTCTATGACAGGTGAAGACATGTGTTGAAGAGCATCTTTGAAAAAAGAATCTTTGGGCACCCCAAGGTGGACTATGACATGTTCTAAGAGAATATGCTATTTATAGCCTGTGTATGACAGATTCTCTTACAACTGTAAGTTATGACAGCTATGACAAATTCTATGACGGTTGTAAGAGTCGTAAGAGCATCTGTCATAGCCCATTTTGGAAATAGGCAACCTGTTAGTGTGAACAGGGTTACTTTACTATCTAGCTCTTTCTTAGCTTGTTCTTCACCTTAGCTCTTTTCACACTAGGTTAAGCTTACTTAGGGACTTTTTCACTTTATCCCACATTGGTTGTGTATTGAGTTTCTTGGGTGGAATATCATATATATACCCACCTCTTGCTCTCATATGAGCACCCCATTCTATTGTAATGCTTTGCATTCTCTTGAGTTGAATATAGTTTATTTAGCTCATATCTGATTTCTATTTTGCTTTCTCTCAATCACTTGCATGCTTGGGTAGAAATCTAACATGGTATCAGAGCAGTTGTGAGTTGTGGGTTAGCATTTTTTTAGAAATCTGAGAGTGTAGAGTTGTTTTTCGAAGCACATGAGTATGCTCTTCTCTTGCATCTTTGGATGATATGGAGAAACAGAAAAGTGTGGAGAAAACTCTAGTTTCTGGGGGGGTTCATATTTTGACTTGCCAGTTGCAAGTTTTTTTAATAGCTTCCTCAAGACTCGTTGAGCTAAAATCTAACAATCGGCTTGCATTTTATTTATTCTGATCAATCTTGTAGGTTACAGCATGCCTTTGTTTGTCTTAGGTAGCTGATTCAGTCTTTGCATGCCATTTTTTTGGTGCAAAACACATTTTTTTCAATTAGAGTCACATTTTCTGTAGATCATAGAGAAAAATACCTTCTGGGTTTTGTTCACAGCAACGAAAAACCATCTGGGTATCTGTTATTTTTTGCATATAGCTTATATATTTTGTAGAAATGATGTCAGAAAGCTACAACAAAACCCCTCTCCATTGGCGTTTTGGAAATTGCAGTTCAACTTCCAAAGGCTGTAACTCGGGCTCCCAACCTCCGATTTGCGAGATTCTTTTTTTGATTTTAGATAATTTTTTGTGCTCTACATGCTGGTGCAATCATTTTTTGATTTCACTATATAGATTTTTCAGTAATCTCATATTCTCACACGTGACTCTGCGTAGTTCCCGTTTTTGGGACTTTCAAAAGTGCATAACTTTTGCATACAGCCTCGGATCGAGGTGATTCTTTTTTTGAAAGTGCATTTTTTTTCATGTACTTCATAGTGGTACTTCTAATTTCATTTGGGTTTATCCCAAAATTGTAATTTTAGTATATGTTTATTTTGTGAGGATTTGTAAAAGCATTGAAGTCAAGTCCACTCAGCATTCTCTTGTTAGTGGCCATTGTAACCACACTACTTATAAAGTGCCAAATCATTTTACTTGGGGGGGCTTCTTCATTGAGTAATTCAAGGGGGGGTCTCTTGGTGTTCTTGCTTTTGTTGGATTTAGTCTCTTAATTGGTCTTATGTATGACTAAATTTAAGGAGTAATCATGGGTATCACAAAGCATCCAACTATAATTGAACTAAAAAGAGGTAACTATAAGTCTTGGCGAGATGGTATGCTGAAACATTTCAGATGGCTTAATCTTCTGCCCTATCTCTACAAACTTGTTCCTCAACGAGTATCATTTCAGAAAAGCATTGTATGGAATCAAAATAATGGTTATGTAGCAGCATTTCTTGGTTCAAATGTTGACTTTGACACAATGAGTACATTAACATGGGTTTCTTCCCCTCGTGCTCGTTGGACCAAACTTTGGGAGATGTATGGTGACTTGGATGAATCTCCATTTCCTGAGGATCCTGTTGCAAATTGTTTAAAACCACTTGATGTTTTTCTACCATATGATTTTAAAACAGCTATGAAGCTTGATGAATGGAAAGCACTTGAAGTCTAGATGACATAGAGACTTTTCCTGATACTCCTTCTTCAGAGACTTCATGCAATCCAGCATTAGCAGATATTTCACATGTTCATACTAAGCCCTCTTGTGTGGACATATCATTTGGGGCTGAACAATTTAGTCCTATGACATGCATTGAGATCTCATCTCCTTCATTACCTATTGCTCTATCTGAGTCTAGTGTAGCTCCTTTTACGAATTCCAGTGATTCTGAGCAGCAGGCTCATATCAGTCTTCTAGAAGCAGTTTTTTGGGACATATTCATACCAGACATCCCATCCTTGTTTATGGAGTCCCACATTATAGATTTGGGAGACACTATTGATTTCATTCATCTTCTCTTTGATGGAGTTGATTCTTCTTCAGATGTTTTGAGGGCACATTCAGACCCTCTTGTTCCTTCTTTGCCTACATTTGCTTCTACAGTGACAGTTTTTGCAGATACTCATGAGTCCACACATCTGACTCAGACATCATTCATGTTGACATCTTCTACAGAAGTACCAGATTCTCATTGGTCCAGTTGTCTTACCGATGGTGAGCACCATACATCCATGGTTACTGTACCTGAATCTTCTATGGTACCTGATCCATATCAGTATTTGTCACAGTTTGGCATTGGCTTAGAGATCATTGGGCAAAATTTGGAGAAGGCTTCCTTGTATTCAGAGAAGATATCATCTTCTGAGATTGTTCTTTATCCTCCTATTCAGTCACAGTTTGGTAGTGGATTGGAGACATTTGAGCAGTTTTTAGGAGCATCATTGTTGTCTTTGGATCATGTGCAAAGTTCAAAGACATTTATCCTTCTTCCTTCATATTCCTTTCAGGAATGGGAAGAAATCCTACATACATTATTGGTCTTGTTTCTTCCTAAGGGGAGGAACGTTGTTCGACGATCATGGATCATCTTTAGCATTCATTTTCGGGCATCTACCATCAGTGCAGGACACTCTACATTGGGGAGCTACTTGGCCTCTCTTCTTTTCCTCTCATGGGGGAGTTTTTTCCCACTGGGTTTTCTCCTTCCTTTTCTATTTGAGGGGTTTCTTTGTACATGGGTACCTCATCAGGCCTTGTTGCCATGACCCATCTTTGCATTTTGTCAACATTTCCCCCTAAGTTACACTTAAGGGGGGGTGTTAGTGTGAACAGGGTTACTTTGCTATCTAGCTCTTTCTTAGCTTGTTCTCCACCTTAGCTCTTTTCACACTAGGTTAAGCTTACTTAGGGACTTTTTCACTTTATCCCACATTCGTTGTGTATTGAGTTTCTTGGGTGGAATATCATATATATACCCACCTCTTGCTCTCATATGAGCACCCCATTCTATTGTAATGCTTTGCATTCTCTTGAGTTGAATACAGTTTATTTAGCTCATATCTAATTTCTATTTTGCTTTCTCTCAATCACTTGCATGCTTGGGTAGAAATCTAACACAACCTCCTTGGGATGGGGTGACTTGACAAGTGTTAGGAGCATCGTACAGAGTAGGACAAGTGTCTATAGGTGTGGGTTTTGGGCCATGAGGCCATGTTGGACGCCCATCCCTATGTGGAGCTATATTTGCCTTGTATTTGTTATATAAACAGGTGCTTTTGAGAGGAGATGTATTACAGGTTTGACAGGTACTGTTATGCTGCCAGTTTGTCTCTAGCTACGAGTGTCAAAGACTCCTAAGAGCTTGCATTGCAAGTGTATTGTAAACCATTTCAGTTTTGTTAATACAATGTACAGGTTTTGGAGTGTGGGGTTTTTCACTCGATAAGGTTTTCCCCACATATATCTTGTGTCTCTCTTCTTCTGTCTCACTTTCTTGTTTATGTGTTTGCTACAATATCTGAGTTATCTCTGTTAGTAGGTTTAACATTGCTATAATAGTAAGAATAAAATTAAATTTGCACTCTCCTCCCCTCATTAGATTAGTGTAGGAAGTGATTTCCGCACACCTAGCTTCCTTTCAATTGGGAGAAGGGTTATCTTGTAGTTGCTTTGTAAAAGAGACCTAATTGGGCTTAAGGGCAGTGTAACAATCAAATTTGGGGGTTTTTGTTCCAAAATAACCATAGCCCAAAATTGGATATGTTGAAAGGGAGCCAAACGGGTAACTGAAATGGTGAATAGTTTATGGGTTTATGACCTTCTCCAAAAGATATGTGAAATTTTCACTATTTGAAGGGCTACAAGCATGATTGAAGGAATTAAGGAAAAGACATCAAGTTAAGGGTTCCAAATTGAAATCTTGGTTGAATTGTGAATGAATTGAATACTCCACCCTGCTCTGCATTAGGTATATATCCAAGGCCATATGAGCATGGAGGGACCTTGACATGGATAGGCTCCAAAATACATTGTTCATAATGGCCTAAGCCTTTACCTTGGTAGTTCATTTTCTAGAGTATGCGATGGACAATGGGACTATGTGTGTTTTGAACACTAGATGCGATCTCCTTATTTGATGGAGAAGGTGAGGTGGTAGAAAATGGTTATTGTTCCCCTAAGGAAGAACATTCATGGATGAGGGTAGTAAGACTAATAGAATATGATGATGGATTTGCAACATGGTCGATAGTGGATGACAAAGGATGATTAGGAACTTGAGTATCATTATGCTCATTAAGATCCAAGCTATTGGTTTGATCATATATGTTTTCATGGGAGCCATGTGTCTCATCAAGGGAAGTAGATGTTGTGGAATTATGGATAGGGCTAGATGGAGGATGGATAGGAGCAATTTGGATATCTTGCTCATGGATAGGTATAGGATCAATTTTCTCATGGATAGCTTCTTCATAAGTAATATCTTGATCATAAATAAGGTATAGGTTGTGGATGGGATGAATAGAAGGGATTTGATCTTGATTAGAATAAGGGCTTGATGTTTCCACATGCTTTAGATTAGACTCTTGACATAGATCTTGATTTTGGATGGAAGTGGAAGTGGGAGACTCTAAGATGGACTTGATGGGTTCTAGATGGTCAACAACATGAGAGTCTAATGGACCTTGACATGGAATCATGGTGGGAGACTCTTCAATAGACTTAAGGGGTTGTGGACTACATGAAGGGGTTGTAGGATTGGACATGGCATTTAGAAGTTCTTTGATAGGCTCAAGCATAGGTGTTTGGTGACATGGAGATGGTTGATTCCTTGCTAATAGCCAATGGATCACATCCTTCATAAGTTTATGGGTGGATGGACAATACAATGGATGGATAATAATGGTGGATGGTGTTGTAGGTTTAGGATTAGGATTTTTATTAGATGGAGGGATAGTAGGATTAGATGGATTAGGACTTGGATTGGATGGTTTTATCAGGCATAGCTCAAGTAATTGCGCTTGGACTAATTGTTGTAGGGTTATCTCCCAAGAATCCTTTTGTGGAAAATTGGAGGGACATGGGGATGAAGGTAATGAAGGGCTTGATGGATTAGAAGTGTAATGTCAAAAAAATTTCCCTTCGGGGCTTTTCCCTCATAAGGTTTAGCTCCGAGGTCTTTAGTGTGCATTTAGGACATATTACATTATATTTCAATATCCCGATGAGAAAACCCATAAGTGTCTTGGCAAATAGGACCTAGGGGGACCACTTGAGATAATCCATATCCAAAATAAGGGGGAGGACTTGGGCTCCCGTGCCCTAGTCCTTCACTATTTTGGGGCAGTCCCATTTTTTGGGTGTCGACTTGTGACCATTATTTGGGTCCTATGCCAACATCATAAGTTTGAATTACGAAATTTTTGGCAGGAATGTTTGTAGTTGCATATAAAAGCATGTTTAGGCATTCATTTGTAAACTAGATGGTTATTGTAAACTTTATGCATTCTAAAGGTGATTCAAATCTTTCATTGTGTTGTAAGAGTAGATTTGTGTTGTCTATGTGTTTGTATTTGCAGATTTGAGCAATCATCTCCTTATGGCATGAAGATCTTCTTCCTCCCATGAGATCTTCACTACAAGGTGACATCATTTGTGTTTGTAAGCATTTATCATTCAGTTTTTACCTCTTCCTCACAAGGGCACACACTCTCTATCTGACAACAGTGTTCGGAAGACTTGAATGTTTCTCCAGGGCTTGACTAAGGCAAGCTTTTAAACACCACAACCCCCTCCCAAAGTTTTCATGATTGAAGATTACAGGTGTCAGATTTGGAGAAAGTGAAGTTGCAGGAGGGTACAATAGAGTGTCAGAATTGTAGATCAGAGAAGAAAATTGATCCCTAGACTAGGGCACCCACTCATTAGTCCTTAAAGTTTCGTGATGGAAAAACTTTTGATATAGAAGGAACAGGTTGCAGATCTTGACAAAAAGTAGGGTATTGGACTTGGGTGCCCACTCTTTAGTCCTTGACTGTTTCACTGTGGAACCCCAATAACAGGTGTACAATTATTTGTCATTTTACGTCTTTTTATAGCAACATTTTCTGTTATTCATTTGTTTGCTGTCATATTTGCATAATTAGGGTTTTAAGGTACAATTGAGCATAAGAGAAGATAATTGTTAATTAAATCATATAAATCCAAGTTTCCCTACATCTCATAGTGTCCTAGGGTAGGATAGTACATTGCAACTTGACCCTAGGTCCTTGAATGAAAGGGTGAAAGGAGGATACATACACAAAACTACCAAAAACTCAACTATCCAAATTCCACCCTTTACAAGAAGGTTGATGGACCAATGAATTAGTTTTGAGAGTACATGATGGTGTTAGTGTAGGACTAGTAGGCTTGTGGATTGGCATTTGAGTGGATAATGATGGAGGGTACTCATATGGTACATATTCTAGATTGGTATCTCCCTTGTCAAAGGTAGCATGAGGAATTAAGGATGTTTGGTCTTGCTACACAGGGTAACTTAGACTCACATGTTCTTGTTGTGAAGGCACTTGATAGTCTTGTGAATGAATTTTGTGGTAAGGTGAAATGGTGGGATATGTAGATAAAAGATCTTGGGGTATGGATTGATGTGGATATTGGTTGATATTGGAAGAAGTGGGGTATGGTGATGTAGAATTGACATGATATGTGGATGAATTGGGTTGGTATGAGGTTGAAGGCATTTGATCTTGTTGCCAAGGTGAAATTGGGCTCACATGTTCTTGTTGTGAAGTGAATTGACATGTTGATGTGGCATTGACATGGAAAGATGTGGGATAAGTTGATGTGGCATTGACTTGATGTGTGGATGAATTGGGTTTTGGAATTGTCTCATCCTCATAACTAAAGAGATAGCCTCCTTGAAGTATGAACTTGGGATTAGGAGGAGAGGCTCCTTAGAGTATAAGCTTGGGCTTTGGTTTGTCCTCATGATTTGGATTAGGAGAAGGGCCACCTTTAATTGTGATCTTGGGATTTGGTTTGTTCTCATGATTTGGATTAGGAAGAGGGACACCTTTAATTGTGATCTTGGGTCTTGCATTGTATTCATGATTTGGAGTAGAAGGAGGGCCACCTTTAATTGTGATCTTGGGCTTTGGTTGGGTCGCAGGCTTGCTAAGGATTACAACCATTTTGACAAGTGTTTGACTAGGATGAGAATGATGATGTGGAATGATTAGGATAGATAAGATGTGATTAGGATGAAATTGATTGGATTATAAAGAGGATGATTATGATTAGGATGATAAGGGTGACTTGTCTTAGAGTGAATGTGTTGGAAAGAATGTTTAGGAAGAAATGCTTATGTGTTTGTGTTTATAACTTGATTTGGCAATTTGCAAACAAATGATCACACATGTACACTCATTAATCACACACACAAGACACATAAGCAAGTTTGACTTTGAAATTTGAATAATGTGATGATTAAGCAAGCACATGAAGAAGACACATCAACACGCCCTAGATTAGTCAAATAGGTATGGCCAGTTAGGTCTTACTCTAGATTTCACAAGTTGACTAAGGATGTCCCCAATATACTCAAGGTATGAGGGGCCCAATTCTGTGAAATGAAAGGGAAATAATCCACATAGCTAGAAGAAAAGGGTAACCCACCCTTCACCTTCACTTCCCAAAGGTATAAAGTTCTCTGGGGCTTAGCCAAGAGTGACAAGATTTTGACTTCTAAAGAGAGTGTCTTTCGATTCACACCTCACTTTTTATACTCCTCCAGAATGCTAGAGTTGAGGTCATCCCTTGGAGTGGTGTGTCTCCAAGAAGGCCTCCTAGGTAGGGTAAACAAAAGCAAACCAAGTGAGGTGTTTTTGATCTACAAGATCACCTGCAGTGCAAGGAGAGAGCATACACACACACACACTTGATTCATACTCGCACTTATTAATTTTCCTTCAAGAAAAAAATGTGTGGTGTGAAATTGAATGGATGAGAGGTGTTTTTTACTCTCAAGGTCACACGAAGTGCATGAGAAGAGCATACACACCTCTAATCACATGCAAGTTCACCAAACAGTTCAAGCACTTGTTCATTTTAACCCAAGTCAAAATGTGTGATAGAAGACAATGGTTTGTTTTATGCCCAATTTGAATGTGTGAATGAAGACAAGAGTATGTTTTAGTGCGCAAATCCAAATGTGTATGCAAACAAGATGTTCTTTTTATGCCTAAATTGAAATGTGTGACAAGCAACATTGATTGATTGAATGAGAGATGAAAGATGAAATGAGTGCATTTGGAAAATTTATTTTCCAATCTGCTATTGTGACTGATGTTGCTACTGCTACAGCTCCATATGATCACCTACAAAATCAGAAAATGATATTATAATGCAGCCATAAAAAAATAACCTCATCAAAAAATTGCAGTTTCGTATAATTTTTTTTAACATTGCCTAATTAGATTTGATTATTTCAAGACATTTTTTATCTAAAAAATAAAAAATAAAAAAAGAGACCCCTACTAATTTTCTGAGAGTGTTACAAAAATATAAAGAAGTCGGAAAAAATCCTTGATTTGCACCCAAAAATGTGGATTTGTAAAAACCCTACAATAGACAAAGATTGGATCATTTTGCACATTATATGAACTCAAAATCAAATTTGTAAAGAACAAAACCCCATTAGAATTTCAAGAGATTTCTAGAAATGTAAAAAGTTATGAAAAATTTGCCGATTTATGCCCAGAAACATGATTTTATGAAAAAACATAAAATCATGATAACGCCTACAAAAATGGCAATAAAGACGTGATTTTTCTTTTGTAGCTTCTTGAGATGATGTACAAGCTTCTATAAAAATCTTGCAAAAAAATTCATAGCCGTTTGGAAGATATGACAAAATCTTTAAAACGTAGGGTTTTGTCCAAAAATGGTAGATGTGCAACAAAAAGTTAATAAAACTTGCAAAAACAAGATAGTAGATCTACAAATTTAAGCACAAAGTCCCACCAGGTGTGCTAAATGTAGCTAGGGTAAAAATCTGGGTTAAATCATAAACAACAAATCATCAAACCCTAACAAGCACAATAGAGCCAAGATAGCATGAAAATGAAAATAATAAAGCAAATGCAAACTAAATCTCCACACTATGCTTGGTTTATCTCCATTGCTCTTCTCAACCTTGCATAGGAATGCATGATTTCAAAGGATGAATGTTGATGGGAGAATGTTGGTTTCTCATTCCAGTAGCATAATGATACTTGAAATGTGGATCCCTAAATGGCTTGGGTGAGGCTTGATTTATAGGAGATGGGTGATGGGAATGGATGAATAGAATTAAATTAGGAATGGATGGCTAGGATTAAGTGATATAAGAAGTTGTAGTTATTTGACAAGTGTCTCATGAAGGTTAAATGAGAGGATTTAAAGTCAAATGGCTTCCACCTTACATGGAGACAAATGTGGACAAAGGTGGAATTAAATAATAAAATTATTTAATTTTGGAAAAGAATGATGTGGAATGTATTAATTAAATAAATCTTTAATTTATTTAATTAATTTGTATAAGGGAAAAGTGGAAATTGTAACATTGAAAAATGTCCCCTTGGGCACTTTTCCCTCATAAGGTTTAGCTCCCGGGTCTTTAGTGTGCATTTAGCACATATTACATCATATTTCAACATCCTGATGAGAAAATCCCTAAGTGTCTTGGAAAATAGGACTTAGAGGGACCACTTGAGATAAGCCTTGCCCAAAATAGGGGGAGGACTTGGGCACCTGCGCCCTAGTCCTGCCCTATTTTGGGACAGTCCCAATTTTTGGGTGTCATCTTCTAACCGTTATTTGGGTCCTATGCCGACATGGTAAGTTTGAATTATGAAATTCTTGGTGGGAGTTTGTAGTTGCATATAAAAGCATGTTTAGGCATTCATCTGTAAACTAGATGGACATTTTGATTCTCAAGCATTCTCAAGGTGATTCAAGGCTTCCATTGTGTTGCAAGAGTAGATTTGTGTTGTTTATGTGTTTGTATTTGCATATTTGAGCATCCATCTCCTCATGGCATGAAGAGCTTCTTCCTTCCATGAGATCTTCAATACAAGGTGATATCATTTGTGTTTGTAAGCATTTATCATTTAATTTTTGCCTCTACCTCAGCAAGGCACACACTCTCTATCTGATAATGATGTTCGGAAGACTTGAATGTCTCTCTGGGGCTTGACTGAGGCAAGCCTCTAAACACCACAAACCCCTCCCAAAGTTTTTATGATTGTAGGTTACAGGTGTCAGATCTAGAGAAAGTGAACTTGCAAGAGGGTACAATAAAGTATCAAAATTGTAGACCAGAGAAGAAAACAACTCCCTAGACTAGGGCACTTGCTCATTAGTCATCGAAGTTTCGTGATGGGAAAACCTTCGATACAGCAAGAACAAGTTGCAGATCTTCTTTGTAAATCTTGACAAAAAGTAGGGCATTAGACTTGGGTGCTCACTCTTTAGTCCCTGACTATTCCACTTCTGAACCCCTAAAATAGGTGCACAGTTATTTGTAATTTTATATCTTTCTGTCGCAGTATTTTCCAATATTCATTTGTTTGTTGTCGTATTTGCATAATTAAGGTTTTAAGGTATAATTGAGCATAAGAGAAGATAATTGGCAATCAGATCATAAAAATCCAAGTTTCCCTACATCTCACAGTGACCTAGGGTAGGATAGTACATTGCAACTTGACCCTATGTCCTTGAATGAAAGGGTGAAAGGAGGATACACATACAAAACTACCAAAAATCAAACATCCAAATTTTACCCTTTCATTTTGATGAACCTATGTTATTTGACTTGTTTGCACCTTGCTGAGTGTTTTTCTTCATATTTTCATTGATTTTCATTTATTCATATTATCATTTATCTTATTGCATTGGAAAGTTACAAAAAAATTGAAAATTTAGAAAAATTGAAAAAAAATGCATTCTAGGGTTTGCATGTTGCATCAATTAATTTGAATTTCATCAAATTTCTGATTTTTTTCATTAGATCTGATGTAAATTGCAGAAAATTACAAAAATTCATTAGTTTTCATTGCATTTTCATCATCAAATTGCTAGGGTTTTGTTGAAAATTGTGAATTTTGCATATAACCTAGTAATTCCAAAATCTAGGGTTTGTACGTAAAATTTTGTTTCAGATTTTTCTACTGATTTTAGAGGCTCATTTAAATTTTCATTTGGTTTTAGTCTTACATTTTAGAACAAATTTGCATTTAGATTTCAAAAATTTGCATTTTTGCATAGAAACATTCAACAAAAACTAGATTTTTCATTAGATTTGCACTTGCATTTTGCATGTTAGAGCATGGAAATTATTTTCAGATCTGAGAGCATGTAATTTTCATCATATATCAGCTTTCAAAATATTCATATAGCATTTTAAATCAAGATCTCAAACCTAGGGCTTGAAAAACATTGGTTTTCACTAGATTTGGCCTTATCGACTCTCTAAACTTGCACTATAGGTGTGTTGTAAATAATAATTTTGCACTAATTGACTAATATCAGTGGTATTATCTTTTTCCCCTCCTAAAACTATTTACAACACCTTGTTATTGGCCTCTTGTATTGAAAACTTGGTGAAAAACTGCATACTTTTGCTATTTTTGCCCTAGGGTTTGGCCTAGTTTGCACCATAAGCATGTTGTAACAGATTTTATGCTTCTAGGTGACTGATATCTTTGCTATTATTTTCTGCACCTCATAAAATTCCTTACAACACCCCTTTTTCTAGGTCTTGGAATTGAGAAATCGTGAAAATTTGCCTATTTTTACTATTTTTTCACTAGGGTTTGACCTTGGGTAACACTATAAGTGTGATGTGACAGATTTTTTGGCTATAGGTGGCTGTTATTACTGATATAATTTTCTGTCCATTATCATTTTCCTCACAACACCCTTTGTCATACTCTTTTGCATTGAGATTTGGTGAAAAAATCACATATTTTAGTGTATTTTCACTATATTTTGACTTGTCATCATCTTAGATTTGCATCAAGAGTGTGTTGTGAAGGATCTTATTGCTCTATTGGATTGATATCAAACATATTATTTGTTTCCCTTGATCAAATTCCTTACAACACCCTTTCTTTACTATATTTGCATTGAAAAGGTACAAAAATCAAGCATTTTAAGTCATTTTCATACATTCTTTTGCACTTGTCTTTTGCATCAAATTTGAAAATCTTTTAAAATCTGATTTTACATTGAAAACAATGCAATGGCACCTTCATTTCATTTTTATATGGTATCTCTACATGCATTTATCAAAGATCTTGATTTTGACAAATTCCTAATCCTCATGAGTGAACATCCTTTGATATTAGAAGATTTAACCAAATTCATCTCTAGGAACACTCATGAGAAAGATGAGAGTGAAAGCCTTTTTCTGCCATAGAGTATGATGATGATGATGTACCTTCCTCTCATCCCAATGCTCTCCCTAGCCAAGATGTAGTATTAGTGGATTAGAAAAGGTCTCTCACATTAAATCCTTTAGGGATGGGCGTTGGGTGCAATCAAAAGGGAAACAATGTTAATTCAATATTTATTAATAGATTTTGTAGCACTATTCCTAAGATGATTCTCTGAGGGGTACCTAGTGCACCCTCTTGCTTAAAGTCGATGATTATGGTTCAAGGTGTTCAAAATGTGTTACAACAACCACACCACAATGTGATTGCTCACACATACAACACCCGTAATAACAAGCAAAGTAAGCAAGCACCACATGTGCCTATCTCTCTTCCATGTTCTCAACCTATACTCTCTCCACCACCTCATCTTACTCATAAAAGTGGTTAAGAGTATGATATTGTCAAACAGCTTCACGCTACTCCAACTAAGATTTCTCTTTAGGATTTAATACAAACATCACCTACATACCATGGAATGCTCCAAGAAACTTTGCAAAAGGTGATTATCCCACCTACTGCTAAGCCTAATGATGTAGCAGTCGTATTGGATAGTATGCATGTGACAAAAATAGATATTCTCTTTCAACCACAAGAATTACCATCAATTGAAGTTCAAAACCAATATGATCCACTTATGATCTCTATCATAATAAATAAAACATTAGTAAAACAAGTTATGATTGACAATGGATCGGCACTTAATGTTTGTAGCATTGACCTACTACACAAAATCAAGGTTGACACATCACAAATCAAACCAAATGGCATTAGCATTCGTGGCTTTGATAATGTTGGACGACAATCCATGGGCACTATAACTCTACCTATACAAGTAGGATCTGTGCTTGTGCTTATCCTGATTCATGTCATGCCTTGTTCTTTATCTTACAACATGATTCTTGGTAGACCTCAGATTCATGCATTTTGGGGGCAGTTCCTTCCACCTTGCATCATTCAATCAAATTTATATTCAAAGGTAAACTTCATACTATTCATGTCGATCCTGAACCAGATAACTGCTTACACATTGAAAAGAAAAAACTAGTTTACGATCATATGAGCCTAAACAGTTTACGAGCTAGTTCATTAATGCCTCTAGCCATGAATAATGTTGTGCAAGACTCTCAACCATTGAATGTACTTATTCGTGTTGATTGGGGTTCATTAGATTTTAATCCTTGCAGTATAGGGGAATATAAAATTAATAGCCTTGACACATCAAAAGTAGCATCAATCTCACCTAAGCAATCTTTTGAAGCACCTAAGAAACCTAAAGTCCCCTCAGTAGAAAATAAAAACAATACTCTCACTTATACCACAAATTACGAGACCTATGAGGCTTCACCATATTTTAAGGAAATGACATCCCTTTATGGTCAAGGATTTAAAATCCTTTATAACAATTGTGAATATATATGTAAGGGATGTGGTGTAAATCAACAAGGGATTCGAGTACCTATAGAATCTGCTTCAACACATTACTCAAGCGACATTGGATATAATCCTTTTAAAGAAAAAAAAGCCTCCCATCGTTCTACACTTAATGTTAATTCAACAAGACCAAAACAACATGAGAGATATCCTAGATATGTATGTTCTTAACGATGATACCCTAACAGGTAAGTATCTCTAACCCTCTATCTCTCTCATGATGTGCTTCCCCTGTGATGTGTTATCTGTTGTTTAGGCCTCCTGGGATGACCCTTGATTCTCTTGTAAGGTCCGAGATACCAGGAGACCACCTCTATTGTGGCCTTCTTCTATTTGTATCATCATTCTTCTATATTGCCTCACTCTAATTTCATTGTTGTGTGTTGTGTCTTACGGATATAGCATTGCGGTTGGTTACTTGTGGGCACCCTCCTACGTGAGTGTCCCTAAGACATTTGTTTCTCCTCTCTTATTTAGTGTTTCCCTTCCTCTAGTGTTTCTATCTAGCGGGCGGATGATGAAAAATATTTATATTGATGCGAACCTAGCATCCCTTTCACGAGAAATCAAAAATTGGACTTAGTTCCTAATATGATGATGGGGTTGTATATCTTATCCAATGCTTAGCTAGTGGAAGCACTCATGCTTTCCGTGTAGTGATTTTGATGGTGTTTTTATCTCATTTACAAATCATAACAATATTGATGCTCTGTGCACTTTGTTTATATTTGAATCTAGCCTTGGTGGTACTTGATTAAGAGATCTTCGTGATATAGTCCCACGGTTATCCTCAAACTCTGAATTCCTAGTATAACCTTGGCTCTTTATATGATTAATCATAGGCATTGATGTTGTTGTTTATCATGATTATGTGGACACTAACATGTTTCTTGCAAGGATGTGTTTGTGGGAACATTTGGTGATCGTAAAGTACATGTCACCACTAGGGGGCATGGGCTTTGCGAAAGTCTATGTTCCCTTGTGTATTTTCTTTGTACCTTAACATGCTTGATATCGATGCATGATATCTATTATCCTATTTTCCTTTGCCCAGAGTTAAATAGCCAACTTGGTATTTTCCTTGAAAATCCCTTTGAAAAAGTCCCTATAAAGCAAAAGTGCCAAATTTCCCAAGGAACCTTGCCTAAAAAAACCTTACCATTGGAAAGAGCTTGGAAAGATAAGCAGGTTTGCTTTTTACATCACCCTGAAATTCGACCAAACAAAGAAGTTATTCATGGTCAAAGTTTTGGTCAACATGCAATTTAAATGTACATTTGGCAGGTTTGTAAATCCCTATCGGCCTTAGAAAATAATGAAAAAATTAGGTTATATGCATTTCTGTTTGTATATCGGCGATATACAAGACAGGATGCAAGGAAATATGCAAAGTGATATACATTGAAGATTCCCCAGAATATTCCGTGTTTGTATGAAAAGGGCTTGTATATTGCTTTGTATGTTCGCACATACAAGCAACTATATACAATCAAAAATATACATTGCGGGTATATTCCATTGAGATTCCCTATTTGTATCTGAGAGGGTTTGTATTTTGTGTTTGCATATTTGACATACAATGGTGCTGATATACATTTTCTACAGTGTAGAGGCAGAACATACATTCGGTGGGTCCCACGAAGATACAAAGATGAATGTACATTTTGCAATGTACATTGGAAGCTGATATACATGCAAGGAAATATACAAAGGCATTTGTATATCACCAAGATGCAGGAGGTGGGGTCCACAACATACAAGAGCTTTTGTATATCGGTGATATACAAAGTGTTTTGTACATGCAAGTCAAGATGTGCAAAGGCAAAAGCAGTGTTATGTATATTCAAAAGGTGCTACAGTGGTTTGTATATGTGGTTGTATATTTGCATATACAACCAAATATACAAGAGTTAACATACAAACCCAAACCCGATTGTATTTTTCAATGGTTCCATAAAGAGTTTTGGGTCCGCGGCTTGTATATTGGTGTTGTACGTGCTGATATACAAGCAGAAGATACAAAAAGAAAGACAAGGCCAAAGCCTGCCGCTTGTATATTGGCGGTTATATGTTCGCATAAACAACCCAATATGCATTTCAATATACAATCCGGATTCCATGAAAAGATCAAATGCAGCTGATGCAGTTCAAATCTGCGGCTTGTACATATGGGCTTTTGTATATCGGCGATATACAATGGAAACATACAAGAAGGATATACAAGTCAGACCTGTCTCAGAATACAAAAGGGTGAATGATTTTTCAGGCCTGCGGCTTGCATGTGTGCATGCGATTGTATATTTTCATATACATGCAATATACAAAGGGAAAATGTAGTTTCTCAATGCCCCTAACAGACCAACTCAACAGCAAATCAGGGGGTGCCACGTGGCAGTGACAAATGCATATACAAAGGCTCTTGCATATACAAAGACAATTTCAAATGCATTTTATGAAAGCAATTGCAGAGGCCTTTTGGCGCCAAAAGATAGGAGGACATACAAAGCATTTTGTACATGTAGAAACAGACTTGGAGGTATTTTCAGAGGCTGATATATACACAGATGCAAAAGCGATATATACAGACAAATGACCAGAGCTTTGACTCCCTATATCTTCCCCATTTCAGCAAATTTTGACATGCTGTAAGAGGTAAAAATGTTTGTTTTTGCCTCCTCTTTCATTTGAGCAAGTTTTTGGGGGAATTTTCTAGTTTCCAATTTTTTGGATCTAGCTTTGCATGTTTGGGTCGATTGGACATTTCAGCAGCCGCCTTGAAGTTTTGAAGGGTTTTTCTCTGCACAATGGCTCGAGTTGGTGAAACTCTGTAGATGCATTCATGGTGTATGGGCTCTCTACCCTTCAGGACCTTTTCCTACATGATGGATGGCAACTTTGGAGGCTCTTTCTCCATGCCCCGTCCTTTCTTGCGTCCTGGCTGAGGTTTTTCTACGTTTTGGCCTGGCAGAGGCATGGCCCCTATCCCTTCACCATGCCTATGTCCATACCTTCCTACTTCTCGCATTTGGCCTCATTTCTGTGAAATAGAGACTCCATGCTCTTCTGGCAGGGGTCTGGCTTATATAAGACATGTAAAACTCTTTTGAGAAGAGGATGGTATTTTTGGGGCTATTATGCTACCAATTTTTTCTTAGTCAAACCTCTTAGTGTAATTGCAAGGGTATGGGAATGTGACTCACTGTGCCTGAATCTGGCCTCTGCTGTCTTCCTTTTATCCACCAATGAGTGTAATTAGCTATGTTGGTGTAACTCTACTATGAAATATTTTTGTATTGTAACAGTTTTCAGGACCTTCATGATTAATAGATGCTGACTCCTCGCCTCTTTTATGCTAGATTTTTGTGTTTCACTTGAAGTTGTAGTCTTTTCTATGGGTAAAACGGCCACTCTGCAAGTTGGATTTCATACCGAAGCCTCAACCAGCTTAAGTCTGTATGAAATCTCCCTCAGTAGTAAATGAATCATTGTTGTGTCCACACCATGACCACCATCGCTCACTAAATCTGGTGTATCGCCTCCCTTTCCCTTTTAGTTTTCCTTCTAACTCTTTCCCCTGCAAGTTGTTTAGCACTAGGTTTAGTATCACCACTCTCAATAGTAGTCTTAGAGAAAGGAACCAACCTTCTCTGGAGGTCTGATCTCAAATCGTAAGGTCCCACACTTTGAGATCATTCCAATGTTACCCCAGGTTGCTAAGGTTTCATAACTACAGCAAAGGGTGCAAATCTAGGTGATAATAGTTTCTAGTACGCCTGGTGGGACCCAGAATTAAGAATAACAAGTTCAAGTACTACATTTGATAACTGGTTTTGATATGCAGCTGGTAATACCCAGACCTGTGAGAGGTTGGAACTTGCACATCTGGCGACTCCAAACTTTGGTTTAGCAGAATCAGTGTATTTTGCTTATGAGAAGAATACCTACCAGAAGTAGCTCTTCACCTTTCAAGTATCTACAATTATCCCCACCCAGGAGAAGAGGGGTGGTAGCTGAGAAGTACAAGAAGACTCATGTCCAATCTAGGAGAGCCAAGTTGACTCCCCTTGCAGTTAGAGCTCATTCTACCTCAAGGGCCTCAGTCACCATGATTCCTACGGCTAGAAATCAGCCCTTTGTTGCTTTCAACCAAGGCAGCCCATTGAATCTAGCTCAGCATGATGACATCCCTGTCGCTGCCCTGAGGAGTTTACCATTCTTTCATGGTGAAGATCATACCACTCTAGTGGAACATATCAAGGACATCACGAACCTATGTGTTGTCCATCATGTGACAAAAGAAAATGTGGCAATTAGACTGTTAGCAGCTTCCCTGAAAGGGAAGGCTTTGTAGTGGTTTAGAAGTTTGTCGGTAAATTCCATAGATTCTTGGGATCGCTTGGGAGAAGAATTGTGCAGTTTCTTCAAGGACAAATCAGACCATCTATCGCTGGTGGAGCAGCTGTCTACAATCAAAAGATCCCCTCACGAAGTCATGTCAGACTTCAACCACCGCTTCCAAAGGACATGGGATAGAATCCCACCAACGGTAAGGCCTACAGCTGACCATGCATTCCTTTATTTTTTGAGAGCATTAAATAGTGACATCTCTGTCATTATTCAATCCATGGGAGGGCTTTCCTTACCACATGCCTATACCATAGCCATAAGGGCTGAAAACAACCTCATTTAGGCTGGTAAAATTTCTCCTAGACCTCCCTTGCCAATTTTCCCTACAATTCAACCGCCAATCCCAACATATGTACCTCCCATAGCTATTATACCTACCACACTAGCATTACCAGTAGCTAATGTGTAGCCAAATAGATCAGAAGGTACTGTTCAAAATCAGACGTCTGAGTTACAAGAGATCAAGGGATTGTTGCAATCTTTTGGTAATGAGCTAACTAATATGAAAAAGCAATAGTTCTACAATAGACAGCCCTTCCAGCCACATAACCAAGGGCAAAACTAGTCTTATCAGGGACAGAACCAACCCTACCAAGCCAATAGGCCACCTTATCAAAACAATTATCAAGGGGTTAGGCAGAACATGAACCAGAGGCCTTTCCAGCCTTACAATCGTATGCCTGCCCATGCCGTTGGTGACATCATCCCTATTCAGAATAACCTAGCGTCTGAGTATGAATGGTGTTCTCCAAGTAATCAGCCACACGGTCAAGTAGCATGTCCAAATGAAACCATAAATCAAGCTCTGATAGTACAAAGTGTTGCAGTTTTGTAGCCAAGCATGTCTTATGAGGGGACTGTATAGCAGATAGAATAGCCTCAGCATGATACTGCCTTCATGAATTGGTAGGAAAATGAGTTTTGTGGCATGAATAGAGATGACATTCCAGTTGCAACAAACATGAGAGCCAAAAGGAGAAGTTATGAGAAAGATCAGGCAACAAGTAAAGAAGGACCTTTTGATCTGACTACATCCCAATTTCCCCACGTGCTACAAAGGAATGCCCAAGCAAGTACCAGAGAGGAGCCTCATTTACAGGCTGATATTGCTGCTGCCAAGCCACATCAAAAGGTAAGTGTTGCTGCCCTTTCAATATTATTGAGAATATGAAAAAGGCAAATGTGACAATGTCCATGTGGGACTCCTTGATGATCCCAGGCCAAAAGGACATATTGCAATCTGCCTTATCTGATTTGAAAGTGTCCAAAGATACAACTATTGACCCAAATAGGACTGTCCTTACCAATTCACCCCAGGACAGTAGCAAATAGCCAAGCCAAAGTGTCAAACCACTTCCATTCTATGTGTCAATACTGATAGGAGATAAGTTAGTGCATAATTGCATGGTGGATAGTGGTGCAAATAGTTCTGTTATGCCAAAACAGATCTCAGACCAACTGGGATTGAGATACCAGCCCCTAACAAAGGGTGTGCTCTAGCTAGATGGCACAGCTATCAACACTGTAGGTGTGATAAAGGACCTGATCCTCACCTTGCATACCTATCCAAGTATTTCCATCACTCAGGAAGTGTTCATCATAGACCTACCCCCTCATTTTGCCATGTGTTTGTCAAGGGAGTTCACAGCAAAGATAGGAGGATACTTATCCTCATACTAGTCCCACATGTTTTTTAGGACCAGATATGGCACCAAAGTAACCCTAAAATCTGAGTTACTTTCAAATCACCACATAGAGCCCTACACTCTGAGTGTCGTTAATGCAAATTGCATTATCTCTAATGATCCTGAGCTTGTGACTTCTTAGCAATTACAAGCTGAAAGTATACCAAAGGTACTGTTAAGGAAATGGGCCTTGGAAAATACTATTGATGGTCCTGAGAAACACATCCAAGAGACTGGTATGGGAGTGTACATACTGCATGAGCCTGAATCAGTAATTCCAAGCCTTGTAAGGAGCCCAGAGCCACAGATAGAAAGGCAAGATCAAGTATGGAAAATGTACTTTGATGGCTCTAGAAGTAGGAATGGATCTGGTGGCGGTCCAATGCTGGTGTCTCCTCTTGGAGACAGGTATTATTCTGCCTTCTATTTTGCCTTTTCATGCACCAATAACACTGTCGAATATGAAGGATTAATCCAGGGATTGCAGTGGACAAGAAAGAGGAAGATTGGTTGTTTACAGGTGTTTGGGGACATTGAACTCATTGTAAACTAGGTGAGAGGATTGTATGCTACAAAGAATGATACTTTGAAATGCTACAAGCATAGGGTATGGGACATGATTGAAGAGTTCGACACTTTCAATCTAATATCTATCCCAAGAAATCAGAATTACTAGGCAGATAGGTTAGCTACAATTGGGGCTCAATTTGACATCCCCAGTGATATTCAAAAGAAGAAGGTGCAACCTCATGTGAAAATAGTTGATAGACCCTCTATCCTTGACAATCACATTCATTGGCAGGTTTTCGAAAGTGATGAGCAAATCCTGCATTTTTTGCTAGAAAAGGATGAGTTCTCTGTGGTGAACCAAGATAAGCTCAGACAACAATATGGCAATGATCAAATTGTTTAGTTAAGGACAAACAAGCTGCCCAAGGGACTGGTAACACTAGAGTCTATTTTTGGCACTGATGATTAGATGAAGAGGACCAAAACTAACATGTAGATAAGAGAGGAGCACTACAAAGAGCTGGAAATTTTTAAGGGTAAGCTTCTCAAGATTGGAAAAGTCTGTTCACCTAAGGATAGAAAGGCTTTTATTGCTCTGTGCCATGAATTTGAAGATGTGTTTGCCTGGGATTATTTAAATCTAAAGGGATTTGACCCTCACATAGCCCAGCATACCATAGAGTTAGAGCCAAGTGCAAAACATGTAAGACAAAAGCAAAGGCCCCTAAACCCAAAGCTGGAACCCTTGATGGTTAAAGAATTGACTAAGTTGATTGAGGGAAAGATTATTTTCCCGATCAAACATACTTCTTGGGTCTCCAACCTTGTCCTTGTGAGAAAAAAGAATGGGGAAATTAGACTGTGTAAAGATTTTAGAGATCTAAATAGAGCCTCCCTGAAGGACCACTACCCACTGCCATCAATGGAGCAGATCCTGCAAGTAGTGGCGAGCTCAGAAAGCTTCTCCTTGCTTGACGGTTTTTCTAGTTATAATCAAGTGTTAGTCAAGGAGGAGGATCGGTATAAAACTGCTTTTACTACCAAATGGGGCACCATGGCCTACAAAAGGATGCCTTTCAGTCTATCAAATGTTGGCTCAACTTTTTAGAGGGCTATGGACATGGCTTTCAAGGGATTGATTTATGAATTGGTGTTGGTGTACCTTGATGACATAACGGTCTTCTCTAAGAATGCATTTGAACATTTATTCCATTTGAGGCAAGTATTTGAGAGATGCAGAGAGTTTGGGATATCTCTCAATCCCAAAAAATGCATTTTCGCTGTTCATGAAGGCAGGCTGCTAGGGCACGTGTTGTCAAAAGAAGGCATTACCATTGATATAGAAAGGGTAAGAGCTATTTTGGAATTGCCCTTACCTAGCCACAAGAAGGGACTTCAAAGTTTTATTGGCAGAATTAATTTTCTGCAAAGGTTTATACCTGATATTGCAAACCTTCTGAAGCCTTTGATGTCCATGTTAAAAAGGAATACAGTTTTCAGCTGGACGAAGGAGGCCAAGCTAAGCTTCGAGTCCATAAAAGAGGCGCTCTCAGCTGCGCCAACTCTGGTAAATCCAAACTTCTCCAAGGATTTTATTTTGTATGCTTATGGCGGTCTGGATACCATTTCTACAATTCTGGTGCAGCAACAGAGCGAAGGTTTTGAACAGCCAATTGCTTTTTTCAACCAAGGCTTAGAAGAATATGAACAGAGGTACCACTTCATTGAGAGGCACGTCCTTGTAGTAGTGAGGAGCCTTAAGAAATTCAGACATCTTTTTTCTAATCATAAGATACATTTAATGGTTGCCCACCCTAGCGTGAAGGAGTTCCTACTAAGTAAGGATGTCAATGAGAAAAGAGCTGGTTGGATTACCAGGGTCATGGAGTATGATGTTGACATCAAAATAACCAAGCTCATTCGAGGAAGAGGACTCAGTGAACAGCTTACTGCTAGTCTTAAGAGTGAAACAAGCAAGGAGGAAGAGGCATTTATGGCCATTGGAGATGAGCATCAGGCCGACACAGCAGTAGCGGGCACCAATTGGGTTCACAATATGATCCATTTTTTGCAAAATGGTGAGTGTCTGGCAGGGTTAGATAGAGCCAAGAGAAGATACTTTAGATTACAATCTATCCCATACGTTCTCATCAATGGCATCCTTTTCCAGAAGGATTTTAATGGCGTATTGTTAAGATGTGTTGATGAAGCTCAGACCGACAAGGTGCTGCGGGAGTTCCACGATGGAATAGCAGGGGGTCATTTTGCCCCAAGGACTACTGCATGGAAGATAATGAGAGCTGGATATTATTGGCCCAGCTTATTCAAGGATGCCCATGCTTGGGCTAGGAAATGTGTGAAGTGTGCCATTTTTGCAAAAAAATCACGGCTGCCAGCTCAGCCCCTACAACGAATTCAAGTAGAGCAACCCTTCATGAGGTGGGGTATCGATTTTATAGGCCCCATTAACCCACCATCCAGTGCAGGCCACAGGTGGATGCTTACGGCAACTGACTACTTCACAAGGTGGACTGAGGCAGTGGCCCTAAAGGAATCCAATGAGGGTGCTATTTTGAACTTTTATAGTGATCTGGTATCTAGATTTGGGGTACCTAATTCAATCATCTCAGACAATGCATTGGCTTTTGTTGGATTAAAGATAACTGACTGGGCCGTGAAGAATGGGATCTGTTTGGGCACTTCATCAAATTATTACCCTCAGGGTAATGGCCTAGCTGAGTCCACAAATAAAAACCTCATAAGGATCATCAAGAGAATAATGGAAGACAGCTAGAGGACCTGGCATACTAATTTAAGATCTGCTTTATGGGTAGATAGAATAACTCCTACGAGGTCCATTGGGAACTCTCCATATATGCTAGTTTATGGAAAAGAGGCAAGACTCCCTGTATATGTAGAGCTGCCAGTGCTTGACATTATGAACTAGCTGGAGATGTTTGAAGAACAAGATCCCATGGCTGTCAGATATGCTCAGCTCATGGAGCTCGAACAAATCAGAGACAAAGCTATGAAGACTGTGGAGTATCATCAGCTTCAGACCAAGGAAGTTTTTGATAAGAAGGCCACCCCCAGAAGTTTCAGGGAGGGAGATATGGTGCTCAAATGGGATGAATTAAAAAGCAGGCCAGGAAAACACTCCAAATTTGATTGCATGTGGAGTGGCCCTTTTCTCATTACCGAATACAAGGAGCATAATGCATTTCAGTTATCAAATATGGATGGACAAAATTTGCCTATCCCAGTCAATGGGATACACCTAAAGAGGTGTTTTGAGGTATGAGTGCTTTGTAAATTGATAGAATAGGTCTCTATGCTTTCAATAAGTGCTACTGCACAATATTTTAGATGCCTTTTTGTTTTTCCTAAGTGTTGTCTAGCATAGTTGGTGGGTTGCTGTCAGCATTTTGTTTGGCCCCTTGTTCTCCTATGTCCTTTATTGCTGTCATGCTGGGTTTCTGAGGTCAGGATGTCTGTCAAGGCACTTCCAGTTTCTTTTGACTCCATGCCTAATGAATACCAGGCCACTGATCATTTGTTTAGCAGGCAAACACCCCATAGAAGTCACTAAAAATGTTATCCTATTTTCCTCTGCCCAAAGTTAAATAGCCAACCTGGTATTTTCCTTGAAAATCCCTTTGAAAAAGTCCCTATAAAGCAAAAGTGCCAAATTTCCCAAGGAACCTTACCTAAAAAAAACCTTACCATTGGAAAGAGCTTGAAAAGATAGGTAGGTTTGCTTTTTACATCATCCTGAAATTCGACCAAACAAAGAAGCTATTCATGGTCAAAGTTTTGGTCAACATGCAATTCAAATGTACATTTGGTGGGTTTGCAAATCCCTATCAGCCTTAGAAAATAATGAAAAAATTAGGTTATATGCATTTTTGTTTGTATATCGGCGATATACAAGAAAGGATGCAAGGAAATATGCAAAGTGATATACATTGAAGATTCCCCAGAATATTCCGTGTTTGTATGAAAAGGGCTTGTATATTGCTTTGTATATTAGCACATACAAGCAACTATATACAATCAAAAATATACATTGCAGGTATATTCCATCAAGATTCCTTGTTTGTATCTAAGAGGGTTTGTATTTTGTGTTTGCATATTTGACATACAATGGTGCCGATATACATTTGCTACAATGTAGAGGCAGAACATACATTTGGTGGGTCCCACGAAGATACAAAGATGAATGTACATTTTTCAATGTACATTGGCAGCCGATATACATGCAAGGAAATATACAAAGGCATTTGTATATCGCCAAGATGCAGGAGGTGGGGTCCACAACATAACAAGAACTTTTGTATATCGGCGATATACAAAGTGTTTTGTACATGCAAGTCAAGATGTGCAAAGGCAAAAGCAGTGTTATGTATATTCAAAAGGTGCTGCAGTGGTTTGTATATGCGGTTGTATATTTGCATATACAACCAAATATATAAGAGTTAACATACAAACCCAGACAAGATTGCATTTTTCAGTGGTTCCATAAAGAGTTTCGGGTCCGCAGCTTGTATATCGGTGTTGTACATGCTGATATACAAGCAGAAGATACAAAAAGAAAGACAAGGCCTGGGCCTACTGCTTGTATATTGGCGGTTGTATGTTTGCATATACAACCCAATATGCATTTCAATATACAAGACGGATTCCATGAAAAGATCAAATGCAGTTGATGCAGTTCAAATCCACGGCTTGTACATATGGGCT
Source organism: Cunninghamia lanceolata (assembly GCA_027924645.1). NCBI lineage: Eukaryota > Viridiplantae > Streptophyta > Pinopsida > Cupressales > Cupressaceae > Cunninghamia > Cunninghamia lanceolata. The sequence continues at coordinate 2,941,346 of BSBN01000070.1, forward strand.
TTTGTGTATCAGTGATATACAATGGAAACATACAAGAAGGATATACAAGCTGGACCTGTCTTAGAATACAAAAGGGTGAATGATTTTTTAGGTCCACGGCTTGCATGTGTGCATGCGATTGTATATTTACATATACATGCGATATACAAAGGGAAAATGTAGTTTCTCAGTGCCCCTAACAGACCAACTTAACAACAAATCAGGGGGTGCCACGTGGTAGTGGCGAATGCATATACAAAGGCTCTTGCATATACAAAGACAATTTCAAATGCATTTTATGAAAGCGATTACAGAGGCCTTTTGGCACCAAAAGACAGGAGGACATACAAAGAGTTTTGTACATGCAAAAATAGACTTGGAGGTATTTTCAGAGGCTGATATATACACAGATGTAAAAGTGATATATACAGACAGATGACCAGAGCTTTGACTCCCTATATCATCCCCATTTCAGCAAATCTCAACATGCTATAAGAGGCAAAAATGCTTGTTTTTGCTTCCTCTTTCATTTGACCAAGTTTTTGGGGGAATTTTCTAGTTTCCAATTTTTCGGATTTGGCTTTGCATGTTTGGGTTGATTGGACATTTCAGCGGCTACCTTGAAGTTTTGAAGGGTTTTTCTCTACACAATGGCTCGGGTTGGTGAAGCTCTGCAGATGCATTCATGGCATATGGGCTCTCTGCCCTTCAGGACCTTTTCCTACATGATGGACGACGACTTTGGAGGCTCTTTCTCCATGCCCCATCCTGTCTTGCATCCTGGCTGAGGTTTTTCTACGTTTTGGCTTGGCAGAGGCATGGCCCCTATCCCTTCGCCATGCCTCTGCCCATACCTTCCTGCTTCTGGCATTTATGGCCTCATTTCTGTGAAATAGAGACTCCATGCTCTTTTGGCAGGGGTCTGGCTTATATAAGACATGTAAAACTCTTTTGAGAAGAGGATGGTATTTTTGGGGCTATTATGCTGCTGATTTTTTCTTTGTCAGACCTCTTAGTGTAATTGCAAGGGTATGGGAATGTGACTCACTATGCCTGAATCTGGCCTCTGCTGTCTTCCTCTTATCCACCAATGAGTGTAATTAGCTATGTTGGTGTAACTTTGCTATGAAATATTTCTGTATTGTAACAGTTTTTAGGACCTTCATGATTAATAGATGCTGACTCCTCACCTCTTTTATGCTGGATTTCTGTGTTTCACTTGAAGTTGTAGTCTATTCTGTGGGTAAAACGGCCCCTCTACAGGTTGGATTTCATACTGAAGCCTCAACTAGCTTAAGTCTGCGTGAAATCTCCCTCAGCAGCAAATGAATCATTATTGTGTCCACACCACAACCACCATCGCTCACTAAATCTAGTGTATTGCCTCCCTTTCCCTTTTAGTTTTCCTTCTAACTCTTTCCCTTGCAAGTTGTTTAGCACTAGGTTTAGTATCACTGCTCTCAGTAGTAGGCTTAGAGTAAGGAACTAGCCTTCTCTGGAGGTCTGATCTCAAATTGCAAGGTCCCACACTTTGAGATCATTCCAATGTTACCCCAGGTTGCTAAGGTTTCATAACTACAGCAAAGGGTGCAAATCTGGGTGATAACAGTTTCAACCACCTTAAGGTGGGGGCATAGATAAGGTAAGCTATCTATTGTAGATGTTAGTAATGTGCTTGTCCTCAAGTGTAGTCTAAAGACTTGTGTGATGAGTACATCCTGCACTCTAAGTTGGTTTGCAATCAATCAATCATTCATTTAAGCCCTTTGCAGAGGCAGGATATCACATATATCCTTTTTATCTTAAGCCCTCTATAGAGGCGAGGGTGGTGTATTTATCAGAGCAGATTGCATCATCCTGTCATTTTCAAAAGTCCTTTGCGGAGGCAGGGAGCAGTTCTATGACTAACTCAACCCTTAAGCATGTCTTCAGTGATTATTGTGGTGAAGCATAATCATCGGTGTGTACCTGTAATGTGCCTGAGATGGTGTTGAACCTATAAATAGGAACACTCCATCGCTTGTCTGTCGTGTTTTCTCCATGTCTTCAAAGTGTGTGTTTTGGTGTGCTTGCTTTGTTTGGCATGTCTGTTGCCCCATATGCAGTCTAAAGACCTGTGCGATGAGTACATCCTGCATTTTGGGAGGTTTTGCATGTCTTGTATGTGTGTTGCCCCATATATGCAGTTTAAAGACCTATGCGATGAGTACATCCTGCATTATGGGAGGTTTGTTTACTTTCATGTACTTGCATCTGCATTTCATATATATGAGAAAAAGAAAAGAAAAGTAATCATTCTTGTCTTCTATACATTAATGTGTCTTCTTTGTATTCAATGTGTTCTCCATGTTTTACATGACTGTAACTATCTTCTCCATGTTTTGTGTGCCTATCATTGTCTTCAATGTGTATGGCGTGTCTTCTCCGTGCTTGGCATGTTTGCTGTGTTTGTTGACCACACTTTAATGCATGTATTGGCCTCACGTTTATACATACATTAAAGTGGGGGCTAAATGTAACATCAGAAAATGTCCCCTTGGGGACTTTTCCCTCATAAGGTTTAGCTCCTGGGTCTTTAGTGTGCATTTAGGACATATTACATCATATTTCAACATCCCGATGAGAAAACCCCTAAGTGTCTTGGCAAATAGGACCTCAGGGGACCACTTGACATAAACCCTGCCCAAAATAGGGAGGAGGACTTGGGCGCCTGGGCCCTAGTCCTGCCCTATTTTGGGGCAGTCCCAATTTTTGGGTGTCGTCTTGTGACCGTTATTTGGGTCCTATGCCGACATGGTAAGTTTGAATTACAAAATTCTTGGCGGGAGTGTTTGTTGTTGCATATAAAAGTATGTTTAGGCATTCATTTGTAAACTAGATGGACATTTTGATTCTCAAGCACTCTAAAGGTGATTCAAGGATTTCATTGTGTTGCAAGAGCAGATTTGTGTTGTTTATGTGTTTGTATTTGTAGATTTGAGCATCCATCTCCTCATGGCATGAAGAGCTTCTTCCTTCCATGAGATCTTCACTACAAGGTGATATCATTTGTGTTTGTAAGCATTTATCATTTAGTTTTTGCCTCTTCCTCACAAGGGCATGCACTCTCTATCTAACAACGGTGTTCGAAAGACTTGAATGTCTTTATGGGGCTTGACTAAGGCAAGCCTCTAAACACCACAACCCCCTCCCAAAGTTTTCATGATTGCAGGTTATAGGTGTCAAATTTGGAGAAAATGAAGTTGCAGGAGGCTATAACAGAGTGTCAGAATTGTAGACCAAAGAAGAAAATAGCTCCCTGGACTAGGGTGCCCACTCATTAGTCCTCGAAGTTTCATGATGGGAAAACCTTCGGTACAACAAGAATAGGTTGAAGATCTTGTTTGCAGATCTTGACAAAAAGTAGGGCATTGGACTTGGGCACCCTCTCGTTAGTCCCTAAATATTCTGATTCCAAACCTCAAAAACAGGTGCATAGTTATTTGTCATTTTATATCTTTCTGTAGCAGGATTTTTTGATATTCATCTGTTTACTGTCATATTAGCATAATTAGGGGTTTAATGTATTATTGAGCATAAGAGAAGATAATTGGCAACCAAATCATAAAAATCCAAGTTTCCCTACATCTCACAATGACCTAGGGTAGGATAGTACATTGCAACTCGACCCTAGGTCCTTGAATGAAAGGGTGAAAGGAGGATACACATACAAAACTACCAAAAAACAACATCTAAATTTTACCCTTTATAGAAATTAATTAAATAATATAATTTGTTTAATTAATTTGGCTAGAGGGATTAAAATGGGATTATGATGGGACTAAATGGGATTAGTTAAATAAATATGATTTATTTAACTAATTGGGTGATGGAAAGGGCAAAACATCTCATCAGGTGTCTCAAATGATGTATTGACAAGGCATGGTCAATTTTAGGTGTCTAAAGGTAATACTTTCTTGCTATGTTTCATACATCTACTGTATTTCATCAGTACACTTTGTCACTATCACATCATTATGATTCGCTCTGGCTCATTTGTTGAGTACATCAACTCAATCTGCCATGTAATCATGTTTACATGCAACGATTCCAATTTCGGCATCACCTCAATGGTATTCATCTCATTCATTTCTTTAATTAACATTTAATGCTACTTATTTTGTGACTTTCTTTATTCACACATAATTAATTTTCCATATTATATCAATTCGACATGCTTTGAACCCTTGTTTGTCTTTTCATTTGGGGGGGATTTTGAATTATTTTATGTACATTCAAACTTCAAATCAAACTTCAAAATCCCTTACTCCATAGTTATTACCATCTTTTGCATAACATACAAGCTAAAAAGATCAAGCAAACGACAAAAGCAACTGGTAATAAGGTCCTTTGTGAGTAGCATTGGACAACAAACAAAGGATTGAGAACAAAGAATAAGGGATTGAGTGTTTTCTTGAGATATCATAAAGGGTGGTGACCCAATTAGAAGAGAGCCTATTGTTCACTCAATACTATTGGCTAGCATGGAGTCCTTGCCAATTTTTCAACAGGTAGGACGGTTGCAATATTTTCTCAGGATAACAGAGTATAATGAGGACATTACTCAACAGTTTGCAGAGACATTCCATAATGAGGAAGATACAGTGAAAGGTTTAAGGGTTGACGTGACTATAGCTACTATAGCTGGAGTTACGGGGCTATGAACAGATGGAGAGAAATTTCCTATAAGAGCAGATGTCATTTCTACAAGGGCCAAGCTCATACAACTAGGTCAAGAAAGGTTGGAATCAACATCTCAAGGTACAAAATAACTTCTTTTACCCTGGTCTTGGGCTTCAGTAGCTTCCTAGATTATTAAATACCTCGCTTGTGATGGCAGGCAATCTTTACTTTATATTGTACATTTTAAACTTCTGAGCCATCTTCATCATGCAAGGATAGTGAATGTCCCGAATTTTTTGTTTAATTTGTTAAAATGGATGTTTGTTGAATATATGAGGAAAATTTGTCAATCCTCATTATCTCATCATGCTTTGATTGTCATGTTAGTAAAGAGAAGTTTGTCTATCCATTACCCTAAATTTTATTGGGAAAGATTTCTTGAAGTTAATCATGTTAATGAGGGGTCGGTGAGAATTGAACTAGAGATAGAAGAAGATGCACAGATAGGAAATTTACAAGTAGGGGAAGAAAATGAAGCACCATCAACCTCTTCTCACCTAGAAGCTACACCTGCCCATTGCCATGCATCTGTTGAGGAGCAAGCAACTCTGAGCTCGATTGAACCCATTGAACAACCTGCTAGTTCTCCTGCACCCACAATCTCACCAATTTCAACCCCAATGACAAAACATGTGTCCTCATAGACTTCTAGCCACTAAAAGAAGAAGTCAAAATGAAAACTACATCCTGTAGCTTCTAGTTCACTACCTGCAACATCTAAAATTGAAACTACCTGTGAAACCCCAGCATCTAAAACTGCCTGTGAAACCCCAACATCTAAAACTACCTATGAAATCCCTTCTATTTCAAAAGCTATCAAGAAAATGAAATCATTCTCTTCTTCTTCTAGATTTAAGAAGAAATAAGGGACCCTGGCTCAATCATGTAGGTGTTCAGGTTGCCTGAAAGAAAATGAAATTTCAGGGGAACCTAAAAAGAGGAATGTAGTTTATATTGATATAGACTTTGAGAGGGAGCACATGTTTGTTGACAAAGGGCAGGAAAATTTGGGTTATACACTTGTTCAGGAGTCTGATGTAGAGTATGAGGAAGAAGATATATGGACAACCAGAAAAAGTCATAAACCTCCCTTTGAAACCGATGAACCATATTTCTCAAACCCTCAAGATGAACCTCAAGAAGAGGAGTTATTGATAGACTCTAAAGATACAACAGAGGGTGAGAAGGATGAGAAAGATGAGTTACAGCTAGCAATGTAGAAAATTGTAGAGTTGGAGGAGAAATTGAAGGATTATCAATAGAAAGAAATTGGATTGAATGATAGGGTTAAAAAATTAGAAGAGAAGTTACATGTCTTCTAGAAACAAGGATCAGGACTTGAACAACTGGCCCAATTGGCCATCATTGAGATAAATAGGAGGAATCAAGAGCCTATGTAGCTAGAAGAGCACTCTGTAGAACCTACTCTAGTTACCTTATTTTCAGTCACCTTACAATTATGGAATGAAATAGATAGAACAATAAAGGAACAAGGCGAATTGAAGGAGAAACACAATAAGGAAATTGAGATGAAAAATGTAGAAATAAAGAGGTTGAAATTTAAAGTAGATAGAATGGTAGACATGATTATTCAATTGATGAGATGTAGGCCACCTACCAGAGTTTATGCCCTCTATTTGCAAGAGCAGTATCTGAGCTTCCAATTTAGCCAACTATACAATGATGCCCCTGTCTCCCTATTCACACCTTCCTTATTTCTAACAACTTACCAAAGAGCTACTCCTGAAATGCAAAACCAACTGTATGAATTCTACCTACATGAACTTGCCATTCTTGATGACATTCACTGGAATCCCCTAGTTGTAATCAGGGATGTGCAATTGAAGGCCTTAGCCTCATTTATTAAAATGAACACAAGAGGGGAGAGTTACTACAACATTATAATGAAAGAGGGAAGTCACTTCCTCTCAAATTGAGGGCAGAATCTCCAAATCCTCAAAAGATAGTGGAGGAATGGATTAACTTAATTAAACATATAGAGGTAGAAACCAAACTATTTGAATCCAGAGCCATGGACTATCAAAAATTCAAGGAATTGGTAGAAACTATTGGTAAGGAAATTGTGGGTTTCTCATAAGGTAGATGGAAGGAATTGACACCAGCACTATAGAGAAAGGAGCCTCACTCAATGTTTAACCTCTCAGCAGCAATCCACAGAGCATAGAGATATATAAGGTCTATCAAGGAACATGGGATAACATGGTTACCACTAGTCTTCCATCCTCCTCTACTACTTTATCCTATCCCACATTGGATGGGGTAGAGGACTACTCAGGCTGTAGAACAAGCCAGGTGGAATCAGTTGGTAGAACATCTAGGATTCTACCTCAAACAGGAAAGAGGAGTAGAAGAAAAAATAGACTACATGGAGATAGCTCTCCAGTGCAATATGAGACCTTGGTTGCTAGAGGACCAACAACATGATTAGTTGGGGGGTGTGATGAGACCATGTTTGTCTTGTTTTTATTGCTTTGATTACCTATTTCCCAAAGACATTTCCAAACTCATATATGTATTAATTATGTCTATGTTTATCCTTAAGACACTAAAGCATGAAGATGGTATATAATATACTACTAATTAATTGTGTGTGGATGGTTGATTGCTTATGGAATATGTTAGTACTTTATGTTGATTTTAGTGATAATGATTCATAAATACTATGTGGTGTACTAACTCCTCATGTAACAAGAGCATGAATTCATATCATGAAGAACATTGGACAACTTGTAGCAGAAGGAGATGTTGATATCCATAAAAGATGATAGGGTACCTACATCCAAGTGAAGAAGATCCTGAATTTCTTGGGATGAGTCATCCATGACTCTATGATAGTTATCTTTTAATAAATGATGCAGTCTTGAATAATAGAGGAACCTAGGTCATGGTCTATGATTTGTTTCTAAGTCTTAATTATCCTTCATGGATAATTAGAGAGATAGAGTTACAGTAGGACTATATCACCTATGCCACCTTCATGTTAGTTTCTTATTTCTAGTTTCTCTATAATAAAGTCCTTTTCCTACAATGTGGGATAATGGGCAGTTATGACATTTATTGTCCAGTAGCTTTATTCATATAGACAATGCTTATCTCGGTTAGAGGAGATTAGATTTTGCTTCATACAGAGGAAAGAGATATAGTATCATATTTTGTTGTATCATTGTTATTTTCACATTCAATAAAGGAATATGTGTTTTGAGTTCTATTAATGACTGCAAAGATTCAGTAGAGATTTAGCTAGATCTTGTGGGATCATAGTAACTCAAGATGGCCACTTGAGGTACTATGTTTTTCCACTTTGTTCATATGTTCAGTAAATAAATTGTATGTTTATATATGTGTGTGTGATTCGTGTATGTGCGAAATAGTTTAACTTTAGTAATTTATGTTATTGAGTCCATTGAGTCAAGGTGATCATCGACCGAACCAATTGTTAGTTACTCTATTACATAGAAGTTACAGAGAATCATTTGGTTACTGTTGTGTTAGATAAACTTAGTTATTTTCCATTGTTGCTATTTATTTAGAGTATTGTATTTTCTTTATTTAGTTCCCTTACACAACCTTTAGGATAAAACTCAGGAATCCTTAACTATACACACAGTATAGGCATCATCTAAGAAGAATATGATTCCCTGGTTTGACAATGTAAATGTATCACATTATATAACCAGTAGGTTTCTTGATATAGGATTTATTGGTCCATTGAGTAGTGTGGATGCCCTTTCTGCATCAATGTATTGGTTAATAATGGAGCTCGATAGATATGCTGATAGTTTGGCCTTGTCAAGGGTCTACTTGGATGGTCTTGGGCATGATGTATCCCTTCACTATCCTATGCAAAGCCACCACCTCTACCCTAGAGATCCCACATGTCAAAGTATTTAGAAATCTGATTGAGGACAAGCTCACCATATAGTTTCCTTAAAAGTATTGTGGGACCTCATTTTTGTTACATGGTCGATCATCAAAAACAATCCGCCACCTATCCCAAAAGTTTTTATATATCCCATCGTGTACACACCAATGAATAGGGAATCTTTTGCAATTCTCATGCAATGGATCATTGGTTCTAGGATTGACAAAGAGGGAACATGGTTCAGTTTCCAAATTTCTTTTTTCTTTGACTTGTTTGTATGATAATTTATCAACATAGTATTGCTGACAACTCTCTCTATAGTCAACCCATTTGTTGATTTGGTTAGTGAAAGAATTGATGTGAGAAATGATGGACTCTATGGATGTGGCAAGTGATCTATAGTGGGGATTGCTTGCATTAGGATTTTTCCATGTTTGAATTATGTTTTCAAGTTATTTTTTGTTATCTTCAATTTGGCATATAAAATTTTCTTGTGATTCTAGAGGATGCCAAGGAATTGAGGGAGAAGTTTGAGGATAGTGAGCTTGCTCTTCACCTATAATCTCATCATCATGAGGATTTTCTGGATTAGGGTTTGAGGGGGTTTCAAAGGATTTATTAGCTGAAAATTCAAAATAAAATTCAATTAGAACATTGAAAAACAATTAGTTTCTTTTCAAATTTAGAAAAAAATGGTTCAACCTTACCTTCTTCATCCTGTGGAGTTCATGCAAGATGTCCTTGGGTGCAAGAATGATGTAGTGACATACTATTTGTGTGATTTCTCCAAAGAAATGTCCAAACCATGGCCACAGATTTTCCCTAGTCATGTTTAGCTTTGAAAATTGTTGAATGGAAATGGGGAGGCCACAGGTCTGTTTGCACATTTTATGTGTAAAAAATAATAAAGTGTGAGCATGCTCTAATACGCTCACATTATAGCACTCTCACACTTTAGTCTTAGTAATACTAAGCCTAAATCATGAGTGCATTATAGTGCGCTCATGCTTTAGGCTTGGTAATACTAAGCCTAAAGCACGAGTGCATTATAGTGCACTTGTGCTTTATTTTGTTGGGGCCTATTATGTGCGAAAAAGAGAATGAAGAATATTAGCATGCACACTAGATCAAACCCTCTTCCACAATAACATTCAAGGACAAGACCAAGTCAAATCACTACCAAATGGAGGTGGACTTACCTACAAATATTGTACTCAAGAGTGCTATGGAAAGATCTGATTTAATCAATCCTTTTTACCAAATCCTAGGTTAATGATATACAAAACCCTAGTTCGACAAAGATCTAATCATAATAGAATATGTACAATAGGTAATCATAAAATTATTGCACATGAGTGATAAAGATGATGTCAGAACCTGTGTTCCAGAAGCTAGAATGTTAGAGGACTATTTTGGGGGCGCCCAAGTCCATAAAGTTGAAATCTTCAAAAACTACAAATTGGAGAAATGCTACAGAGAGTGCCTTAATGCCAGATCTGAAGCCTCCTAAAGAAGGACTATTTTGTAAGCACCAAATTCTTGCATGGAGGAATATTTTTGAAATGTTGTCAGATCTTGAAACCCTAATCCTTGCTCAGTCTTCCTATGCCTTCACTTTTCTAGACCTTACCTCTAACCTGCACACAAGAAGAAAAAGGCTTTAGGGGTTATGTTGTTTAGGGACATACCTTAGTCAGATCTTGGGATAGCATTCAAGCTTCCCAACACTGTTGATAAAGGGAGTGTGCCCTTGTAGGAAAGAGGCTAAACACAAATCAATGAGATGAAATCAAATGATGATGGACAACAATGATATCACCTATGTGATGAAACTCTTAGGAGGATGAATTCTCTTCAACTCATAAGGAGACATAGATGATAACTTCAAAACCTGCAAAAACACACACAATGACAATACAAATCTTCTCTATAATCACAATGAATGCTTTGAATTCTCTTTACTCCAATGCTTTAAGTTGGCTATCTCTATCTTGTTCATCTAGGTTCATAATGAATTCAAAAACATTCTTATATATGCTTTCTTGCTAACATTCATTCGTGAAATTAACCAAAAGAGCCAACAAGGAGAAACCCTTTTAAAGGTCTTATGCCAATATGTAATTAAATTTTCCCCAACCAATTAGGGAGGACTTGAGCACGGGTGCCCAAGTCCCAAGGCACCTTTTTGGTCTGGGGTAAGATAGAATATGGGCCCCTAATTCCCAATTTGTATTTGTTAAAAAGTATAAGACAACTAAGAGGGGGGGTGAACCAGTTGTAACCAAAACTTCAAAACCATTAACACATCAACCACTTACTCACTATTATTGTATTTAACCATGAAAGCATGAAATCAAAAACTTAAATTCATTCACACATGAGACACATGAGACACCAGATTTTTACATGGAAAACCCAATAAGGGAAAAACCACGGTCACTGTTAGCTCATAATATAATATGTAATAACAATACCAAAAATTAGAGGCTCACTACCTTAGGGCTCACTACCTAGAATGCTCACTGCAAGAAGAAGAGGCTCACTGCTAATAGGGTGGTTCACTGTCGGTGGATGGCTCACTACCAGTTTTGTTGAACTGAGATAGTGGCATCTACACTATGCCAAGGTTTAGTTCCATTGAAGCACAATAAATATGCTCTGCTCTACTTTAATTTTTCACTTCACAACTATCTTTTGATTTTCACATCCTCATCACTAATTCATGACTTCATTTCATGTTTTTATACAATTCATCAACCTTGGAATTAACATCAAGGTCGGCATTACAATCATCAACAATTGGAACAATCTCCAAGGTTGGTAAACATACATACATTAAGACAGGTTTGGACCTAAACATATTTGAGAGAGAAAATAATGAATGCGGATGATGCCATGCCTTAGCTGGGACTTAATTGCAATCTTCCATGCAACAACACACTTCCACAATATTCAAAGCATAACCACAAGTAGTGAGAACAACCACGTCGGCCAAGACTAAAGTTAACACTAAGACTTTTAGGAACACGCTTCATGAGAAATCTAGATTATACTTTGTAGACCAATCAAAAGGTAGGAACATGATCTAGAGACTTCCACAAGAATGTTACAATCACATAGAACATCTACACAAGATCTAAACACTTTATCCATAAGATTCTTCAAATTGGAGCTCTTGAACATTACTATCGGCCACAGTCATAAAGGAAAGATCACTTGTGGAGCACCAAATCACAAACCATTTGAACTAAAGGCACATAAAATCATCACAAACTTAATTCCAGAACCACATATTGTAAAACTTAGATGTGGAGAAATGTAGAGCAAAATACATTCTTCATGTCACCATTAAATACATAGAAAAAAATAGTTTTTAATTTGATGAATAGAACTTGCTCAAATATTCACACCAAAGGCTCAAACTTGAAACATAGAAACTACAGACATCCCTTAACATTACTTCCAAATTGTAGACAAAGATATTCAATCTATAGGATATGTGGAGAAAAACACTGCACTGTTGTTCTGCAAGCTAAGATACTTTGCAACACATTATTTTCACTAGGAGAGCAAATTTTCTCAAAAGCACTTGGAAGTTCAATATCAAGAACACTTTCTCATTATCTTCAACACTTATATAAGCCAATACAAAGAAACTATCTCAACACAAGCAAGCATCAAAACAATAGCATAGTTGACACCAATGACAACACAGATATGTTGACATCAATGACAACACTGGTAAGCACATACTTGCAACAATCTCCCCCTTTGTCATTGATGGAAACATTGAATGTGAAAAACTATAAGAGCCATCAAGACAAGATTCTACATTGATTACCTTCTCCCCCTTTCTCTTTACACATATGAACTCTTTCTCCCCTTGAGTTTTTTCAAATGATTTCTCTCCCCCTTTGACATCAATGGCAAAGGGCATCACTTCTCTTCCTATGCATATACTTGCACACTACTACTCTTTAACAGGAACTCATATCAGAAACATCTACCTACTTCCCCTGAAAGGTGGCCTTCAAAACATTAATCCAGATCAAAAGATGAAACTTTGGACACCACTGGACTGATGCATTCCTTATACATCTTAGTTTAGAGTAGGAGGGGTAATAACCCCTAACTTTTCCCTAAGATACTCAAAAGTATCCTTAGACAAAGGATTTGTAAAAATATCTACAATCTAATCCTTGGTAGACACATACTCCATCTTTACTTCATTCTCTATTACCTTTTATCTCATAATGTGATAACTTATAGATATATGCTTTGTTCTTGAGTGCATCACTAGATTCTTTGAAATATTTATAGCACTTGTATTGTCACAAAAGATTAAAATTGGTTCTTCATACACAGCTCTTATGTCCTTCAGTGTTTGCTTCATCCAAATCACTTGAGTGCAACAACATGCTACAACAATATATTCTATTTCTACAGTAGACAAAGAAACTAATTCTTGCTTCTTACTCAGCCATGAAACCAATATGTTACCCAAGAGGAAAGCACCTCCACTTGTACTCTTTTTGTCATTAGCATCTCCAACCCAATCTGCATCTGTATAAGCACTAAGAGTGAAATCAATATCTCTGGGATACCACAATCCATAGTTTGAAGTGTCTTTTAAATACCTCATGACCCTCTTGACTTCCATCACATGTGACTCTTTGGGATCTTCTTGAAATCTTGCCATAAGATAGATTGCATGCATTATGTTAGGTCTAGTATGGGTTAGATAAAGTAGTCCTCCAATCATAGACCTATACTTTTTCTAATCAGTCTTAGGTGATTCATCATTCTTGCTCAACTTGCAACCAGTTACCATAGGAGTACATACTAGCTTAGAATCCTCCATTCCAAACTTCTTTAACAATTCTTTCACATACTTGGACTGAGAAATAAAAATTCCTTTTTTTGATTGAGTAATCTATAGTTCTAAGAAGAAATTCATTTCACCAAACATAGACATCTCAAACTTCGTTTGCATTTCCTCTACAAATTTCTTACACATACCTTCATTGCTTCCAAAGATAATATCATCAACAAAGACCACAACAATCAAAATTTGATCATCATTAATTTTGAAGTAGAGTTTACTATTTGTAGTACCTTTATTGAATTCTAATTGCAAAAAATACTTGTCCAGCATTGCATACTAGGCTCTAGGAGCTTTCTTGAGTCCATATAGGGCCTTCTTCAATCTACACACCATGTCACCAAGTGGTTTGATGACTAAAATCCTTCTGGTTGTTCAATGTAAACCTATTCTTCCAACTCTCCATTCAAGAATGCAGACTTCACATCCATCTGATACACCTTAAAATCTTTACGAGCTACAAATTCCAAAAACATTCTTATTGCATCAATCCTTGCCACAGGGGAAAAAGTCTCCTCAAAGTCCATTCCTTTAACCTGAGAATATCCTTTACATACTAGTCTTGCTTTGCTTCTTACTACTTCTCCATTTTCATTCGTCTTATTTCTAAAAATCCATTTGGTTCCAATCACATACTTATCAGTAGGTCTAGGAACCAATTCCCAAGTTTGATTCTTCTCTATTTCCATTAGCTCTTCTTCCATGGCTTTTACTCAACTTTCATCTTGGTAGGCTTCATTTACAGTTTTAGGTTCAATCTGTGAAAGCAAATAGTAGTTCACCTGTTCCTCTATAGCTATTTTCCTTGTCAATGCCCCTTTTCTTTTGTCACAAATAATCTAATCTTCAGAATGATTAATACTTACATACCTAGGAGTCTTAACAACACTTTCTGGAGCCTTTTCTTCTTCATCTTGATTGCCCTTCTATTCTACCTTTTCTTCATTGACTATAACAGTAGGTTCATCTGATTCATAGCCACTCAAATCTGATGTTATTTCTTTGTCTTCATCAACCTTCACATTAGCACTCTTAATGACCTTCCTCAATCTCTTATTGTAGCACTAGTGGCCTTGCTCTTAGTAGAGTATCCAAGGAAAATTCCTTCATCACATCTAGCATCAAACTTGCCTAAGTCTTCATCTCTTTTGATATAACATTTGCTTCCAAAAACTTTGAAATATTTCACTGTGGGAACTCTTCCATACCAAAATTCATAAGGATTTTTAGTACCATTACCTTTGACTTGGACTCTATTTTGAATGTAGACAGCAGTATGTATAGCTTCTTTCCAATACACTTCTAGTAGGTTAGCCTCCATCATCATTGACTAGCAGCCTCTTGAATTGTCCTATTTTTCCTTTTAACAACTCCATTCTGCTTAGGAGTCCTAGGAGTAGACAACTGTCTCTTTATCCCTTTCTCTTCACAGAAAATGTTGAATTCATTTGATGTAAACTCACCTCCTCTATCAAACCTTAAGCATTTGATCCTCAATTCTAACTCATTGTCAACCATTTCCTTGAAAGCTTTGAACTTGTCTAGGGCTTCTGATTTCTATTTTAGAAAAGTGAGCCATGTCATTTTAGAATAATCATCAATAAGCAACATAAAGTACATATCTCCTTGCAAGATTCTTGTTCTTGTAGGACCACATAAATCTATATGCACCAGTTCAAGCAATCCAATAGAAAATTGTTCCTTAATCTTGAAATTTGTCCTTGTTTGTTTGCCCATTTGACATTTCTTACAAATAATATTAGTAGGCTTCACAAGCTTAGGTAGATCTCTCATAGCTTGTACTAAACTTATCTTCACCAAGCTGTCAAAATTGATATGACACATCATTCTATGCCACAACCAACTCTCATCTATCTGAGCCAACAAACAACAATTATCAATTCCCTTCAAGTGATAAACATTACCTTTAGTCTTCTTACCAGTTGCAATCACTGTTTTGGATCTTTCCATGATCTTGCATCCATTATCCTTGAATCTTAGATCATATCCTTTGTCGCACATCTAACCCACAATTAAAATATTATGCTTCAAACCCTTCACATATAGAACATCATCTGTGTTATGTTTACCATCAAAAGAAATAGATCCTCTTCCACAAATCCTACCATCTGCATTTTCATCAAACCTAACCAGTCCCCCATCATACTTTTCTAGACTTACAAACTTACTTTTATCACTAGTCATGTGATGTGAACATCCACTATCGATAATCCATTCATCCTTATCTTTCTCAACCTAGACAAACAAAGCACTTTCTTCCACTATTTTTTCTTCCCTCATACAGCTAGCGGGATTAATAGACACAGGTTCTTCTTTGATAGCAATAAAGAAGCATTCATTTGCACTAGCACTATAACTCTCATCATCTGTCACACCATCATCATCAAAATCTCTAACATAATAGCATTTATTTATAGTTCTAGGTCTACTTTGAAATTTCTTCTTACCTCTCTCAATTCTCTCCGGACACCTGGAGGCATAGTGACCAACCTTACCACAAGAAAAGCATTTGAATGGTAATTTTCCCTTGAACTTACCTGTACCTCTTTGTATTCTATCCACAAAGTTGGATTCAACCTCATCAAGGTCATCATTTGATTCCACGACATACTTTTGGGCTCTTGAAATCTTTTCTGGAGTGTTGGTTTTGAAAGTAGTCTCAGTCTTTGGCAGAGCATCACTAAACTCCCTCATCTCAAAAGTTGTAAGCTTCCCAAGGAACTAATCCTTTGAAATCTTTTTCACACTCATAACCTCTTCAATTTTTGCCACCTTGTGACTATAGGATTTAGGTAATGACCTAAGAATCTTCAGGACAACCTCATCCTCATTAATAGTTCCTCTAAGACCTTTGATTCCATTGACAATTTCATCAACTTTTTGTATGTAGATTGTTATGTTCTTATCTTCACTCATATTCAAGGCTTCATACCTCGCCTTCAGGTTTTATAATTTGGCACTCTTTACAAAATCATCTCCTTCATATAAATTTTTCAACTTATCCCAGATCTCATAAGCACTCTCCAAATCCATAACTTTCACCAACTCAGTGTTAGATAAGGCATTTAATAGAGAATCTCTAGATTTTCCATTTAATTCATACTGTTTTACTTCATCTTCATCTGATGGACCATTTGGAGGAAGAGTGTACTTGGTTTCTGTCATTTTCCAAACTCCATAACCAAGAGAAATGAGACAACTTTTCATTCATAACTTCCATAGAGCATAATCTATTCCATCAAATTGCAGTGACTCCTTCCTATGCGCCATCCTAAATCTACCTCGAGATGTTAGGCTCTTTGCTGAAGAACCCTCACTCTGATACTAATTGTTGAAAAGTGCAAGACAACTGAGAGGGGGGTGAATCAGCTATAACCAAAACTTCAAGACCATTAACACATCAACCACTTACTCAATGTTATTGTATTTAACCATGAAAGCATGAAATTATAAACTTAAACACATTCACACATGAGACACATGAGACACCAGATTTTTACATGGAAAACCCAATAAGGGAAAAACCATAGTAAGTGTTAGCTCAAAATATAATATGTAATAACAATACCAAAATTCAGAGGCTCACTACCCAGAATGCTCACTGCAAGAAGAAGAGGCTCACTGTCAGATTTGTTGAAATGAGATAGTAGCATCTACACTATGCCAAGGTTTAATTCCATTGAAGTGCAATAAATATCCTCTACTCTGATTTACTTTTTCACTTTGCAATTATTTTTTCATTTTTGCATCCTCATCACTAATTCATGACTTCATTTCATGTTTTTATACAATTCATCAACCTTGGAATTAACATCAAGGTCAGCATTACAATCATGAACCATAGGAACAATCTCCAAGGTCAAAAAACATACATACATTAAAATAGGTCTAGACCTAAACAAATTTGATAGAGAAAATAATGAATGTGAACGATGCCATACCTTAGTTGGGACTTAATTGCAATCTTCCACATAACAACACGCTTCCACAATCTTCAAAGCATAATCGCAAGTAGTGAGAACAACTAGGTCGGCCAAGACTGAAGTTAAACTAAGACTTTTAGGAACACTCTTCATGCACGATCTGGATTATACATTGTAGGAGAATCAAAATAGGAACATGATCTAGAGACTTCCACAAGCACGTTACAATCACCAAGAACATCCGCACAAACTCTAAACACTTTATCCATAAGATTCTTCAAACTAGAGCACTTGAACATTACTATTGGCCACTATCATAAAGAAAAGTTTGCTTGCAGAGCACCAAATCATGAACCATTTGAATTGAAGGCACATAACATCATCATAAACTTAATTTCAAAACCGCAGACTATAAAACTTAGATGCAGAGAAATGCGGAGCAGAATACATTCTCCCTGTCACCATTAAATACATAGAAAAACAATTTTTACTCTGGTTAACAAAACTCACTCAAATCTTCACACCAAAGGTTCAAACTTGAAACATAGCAACTATAGACATCCCTTAACATTACTTTGAAACCATAGATAAAGATTTTCAATCTACAGGATATGTGGAGCAAAACACTACACTATTTTTCTGTAAGCTAAGATACTCTACAACACACTGTTTTCACTAGGAGAGAAAATTTTCTCAAAAGCACTTGGAAGTTCAATATCAAGAACACTTTATCATTATCTTCAAAACTTATATAACCCAATACAAAGCAACTATCTCAACACAAGAAAGCATCAAAACAAGAGCACAATTGACACCAATGACAACACAGATATG
This sequence comes from Cunninghamia lanceolata, assembly GCA_027924645.1. Classification (NCBI taxonomy): domain Eukaryota; kingdom Viridiplantae; phylum Streptophyta; class Pinopsida; order Cupressales; family Cupressaceae; genus Cunninghamia; species Cunninghamia lanceolata. The sequence continues at coordinate 2,959,590 of BSBN01000070.1, forward strand.
TTAACATCAATGACAACACTGGTAAGCACATACTTGCAACAACATTGGTTTCAGGTGATTTTGCATCGGGATGAATATTTAGAATGTATAATGTAATCACGTAGACCTAGGAGCTAAACAAGGAGGTAAATAGACAAGTGTCCACTTTTTAGTCCATAACATTTAGCCCCCACTTTAATGTGTGTATGATCTTACGATCAGTACATACATTAAAGTACAGTCAAAGCATATGAAACACATCAAACACTAGAGGGAAGACACACCCTAAGTTTGAAAGGACCATTTCTAGCCCCCAAGATTAGGAAAACATAAGAAAACACTTGAAAGTCACATAAGAGATAGTGAATATAGTAAGGAAGCATGCAATACACGAAGAAGATAGTAAAGCACACAGTACATAGAGAAGATAGTAAAGCATGCAGTACACGGAGAAGACATGAATGCAGTCACGTAATACAGAAGGTATACAAGAAGAGAAGACATAATTAAACAATTATATATGTATAATCCTAACTAGGTGATGGGGGGAGCTCATCACTACGTGCCACCATCAAAGGGACATAAAAAACACAATGTTAGGGGAGCTCATCGCTACGCACCATCACTAAAACACACAAAACACTCAAGGAAGACACACAGAATACATGAGCTTTGTAGAGTATGTCGTCAACACACTATATGTCTTATACACAATGAACACAGGCAATAGAGAGGAGCTCATCGCTATACTCCACTATCTAAGACACACCAAACACACCTGATAGTTGAGCTATGCTGCCACAACCGCCAAAGAAACACTTAAGGGTCAATAACTCAAGACCCAACCTCCTCTCTATATAGAACTTTTAAAATGATGTGCAAGCGCTCAAGGGAAGACACAATCCTACCTTCTATAGAAGGTCTTTCAAAATGCAACCCCACCTGCATTCGTAGATGCCTTACGGTGAAAAGGAAGCATGTGCACAAAGTATACAACCCCACATGCATCACATAGATGCCTTATAGTGAAAATAAGATATACACAAAACAAAATAAAGTACATGACCCCACCTACATCCATAGATGCCTTATGGTGAAAAGGAAGCATACACAAACATGCTTTATCACAATATCTTAAATAATCAAGCATAATACCATAATATATGCCCCCACCTTAAAGTGGTTGATCTTGCTTTCTGATATCAATCACGTTTAAGGTAAAGTTGAAAACACACAAGGGAACAAGAGCTTTCACAAATCCCATGCCCCAATGGTGACATGTGCTTACGATCACCAAATGTTCCCAATAATCACACACATTAATATCAAATTCTAATCATCAATAATATTCATGTACATAAATAAGGTAACATACCACATACAAAAACCAAGGCTATACTTGTGGGTTCAGAATCAAATATTACCGTGAGGTTATACTTCAGGTATCTTAGAACCAAGTGTAGCACAAGGTGAGACACAAAACATATTAAAGTGCCTAGAAGTAGATTTAGAGTATTGCAAAGGATTGTTACAAGAATCTTCACAACATGAGGTGATTCTACTAGTCAATCCTCAATAACATTTCAATCTTCATATATGGACTGGGTCTATTTTTGTTCTTGTTTAGGGATGCACGGTCCTTATCAAAAGTGTATATTTGTTATCATCATTTGCCAAATAGTAGAGCCACAAGTATGATGAAAGAACAAAATCATGAAAAATAAGAGAGGATACAAAAGTGACTTAGGGCCACAACATGGAAGGATGCCCCAAAATCACCCTCCACAACATTATGCCCCCAAGGCACCACAAACACAATTACAACAAGAGAAGTGTAGAAGAATAGAGAAACAAATAGAAGGAATGTCACAACAGAGGCAATATCTTTGTATTATTGACCTTACAAGAGTGTCAAGGGTCATGCAAGGAGACCTAGAAAAACATTAACACTACACAAGGGAACACAACACAACAATAGAAATGCTAAGGAGGAGGCCACCCTTGAGAGCAACTTGAAGAAGTGCTACATCAAGTGTGGCCCAATGAGGGAGAAATACTTACCTACTAGTCATTGTCCTTAATCAAATCATCTTCTTCCCAATCTTTCTTTTCATTTTTGTCTACCATCAAGGGTTCATAATTTTCCACATTCTGCAGCATTTGGGAAGAGGAAGCTAGTACAATATTGATTTTATGATTTTGTGATGGATAGCTTCACTCTTGAAGGTTTTCTCCCAATCCTTGTAAGGATGGCAAAGGAGGAAGCTTAGAAAAATTTCCCTTTCTTTTCGATCGAGGTGGTCTTGGAACACCTTGAACCATGATCATTGGTTTGAAGCCAGGACACACATTAGGTACCTCATGCACAATGATTTTAGGAACATTAGTACACTTATCCACTATCCTCTTTGTGGGTAGAATAAGTCTATTAATGATGATTGAATTAAATTTGTTTTCACTTTGATTGAGCTCAATATACACCCCCAAAGGATTTAATGTGAGAGACTTTTCTTCATCCACCAATGCTTCATATTTTGAAAGGAGAGAATTGGAATGAAGGGAAGGTAAAGTGTTATTAAGAGAATGTTATGTCAGAAAAATACACCCTTGGGGGATTTTTCCTAAAGGTTTAGCTCCCGAGTCTTTAAATTTGCATTTAGAGCATTTTGCATGATAAATCAGACTCCTGATGAGAAAACCCATGGGTCTTGTGGAAAATAGGACCTAGGGGGCTACACTTTATTTAATTTTGAGCAAAGACAGGGGGTGGACAAGGGCGCTAGTGCCCTAGTCCAGCCCTATTTTGGGTTTGCCCTAATTTGAAATGTTAGTTTTGTGACCATTATTTGGTCTCCAGGCTGACATCATAAGTTTCAAGTATGAAATTCTTGGTGGGAATCTTAATAGTTGCATATATAAGCGTGTTTAGGTTATCATTTGCAAACTAGAGGATATTTATAATTATGAGCTATTGGCATACTTGTGATTATCATTGTGTTGCAGAGCATAGCATTGTTATTGTGTTTGTTTAAAGGTTGGATTACATCTTCTCCTCATGGCATTGAAGAGATTCTTCCTTCCATGAGAGCTTCATCATCAAGGTATCATTTATTATACTTTATCAATCATTATCATTTGGTTTTTGTCTCTTCCTCCCAAGGGCACACACTCTCTCTAACAATGGTGTTTGGAAGACTTGAATGTCTCTCTAGGGATTGACCGAGGCAAGCCTCTAAACACCACAACCCCCTCCCACACTCCTTGTGATTATAGGTTACAGGTGTTGGATCTAGAGATGGTGGAGTTGTAGAGAAGGAAGGTAGACATTGAAGATTCTGGATCTAAAAAGAAGCAGACACTGTTCAACTTTTCAGGACAAGGGCACCATCAACCTTGTCCTCAAATTTCTAGTCACGAGAAACATAAGACATAGCAAAGATCAATTCCGGAAGGAGATCGGGACTGTGTGAAAAAAGTTGTGAATTGGACTAGGGCGCTATCACTATTGTCCTAGATTTCTCAATTTTCTGTCTACAAAAAATAGTGAGTTAAGGTGCTCTGCCCTCTATCTATTTCCTGTAGCATTTGTCATAATTCACAGATTTGATTACTGTTTCGCTTAAAATAGGGTTTGAAGGGCATAAAAGCATTAATTGGAAAAATTGTGTGATCACATTTAAAATTCCCAGCAGAAAACCAAGTGGCAAATCAAATCTGATAGCTGACTCTCCTCTTGATAGGTGAGGCACTCGGTTGAAAAGCCCTTGGAATGTTTTGTGGAAAGGAGGATTCAAACTAAAGGAAACATTAACCCTTCATCCTTTTTACCCCAAATCATTTTGGTGAACCCGTGTTTAGAACTTTTTGGCACCTTACTAAGTGTTGTTTGACAAATTTACATTCATTCATTCTATTGCATTGGAAAACTTACAAAAAAATTGATATATTTGAAAATTTTGAAAAAAATTGCATTCTAGGGTTTGATTTTTGGACATAGTTTGCATTTATTCAATTGGATTAAATTAATTCTCTCATTTTTACATCAGATCTGAAATTCATCATCATTCAATTCATTATTTTCAATATTGCATTTGAAAAATTACAAAAAAATTGAAAATTTTGAAAATTTTGCAAAAAATTGGCATATTAAGCTTGCATTTTTGTGAAATTTGAATTAATTGGCATCTAATTTAAATTAATTTCTGTCATTTACATTATATCTAATCCAAAATACATAAATTCATCATTTACAATTCATTTGCATGCTTGATTTGTCAAAATTTGCTTGAAACCTTACATTTTTCATGAAAACCTAGTTTTACATGAACTAGGGTTGTAGTCAAAATCTTGTATCAGATTTTAATACCTTTTAAAAACACTAATTAGGTCTGATCTCTGATGCTAGTGTTGCATTATAGTGGCCTCCTTGTGAAATTTCATGTCTAGGGTTTGAAAAGTTGCATTTTTCACTAGATTTGAGCCTATTGTCTTGCTAGATTTGCACTCCAAGTATGTTGTAAGGGATTTTATTGCACTAATTGGATTTTATTAGGCTCATAATTTACTTCCCATTCTCAATTTCTTTACAACACCCTTTATCTTGGGCTTTTGCATTCAAATTTTGGGAAAATTGGCATATTTTGACTATCTTTACACTAGGGTTTGGTCTAGAGAGGCACTAGAAGCATGTTGTAATGGATTTTTTGGAATTAGGTGGATGTTATTGCTGTTATAAGTTTCCTTCCATCATAATTTTTCTTACAACACCCGCTTCCCTACTCTTTTGCATGGAGATTTGGTAAAAAACCACATATTTTGGCCTATTTTCACTAGGTTTTGACTTATTGATTCTCTAGAGTTGCTTCAAAAGAGTGTTGTGAAATATATTCTTGAATTAGTGGAATGTTTTTAGGCATATCATTTTATTTACCTCTTTAAAATATTTACAACACCTCTTCTTTAAGTTGTTTTCCTTATGAAAAGTTGAAAAATCAACCATTTTCACCTTTCAAAATATCTTGCTCCTAGGGTTTATTCTATTAGTTTATGCATATTGTTGCATGAGTATTATAAATCTCTACCCTAATAGAAATATTCCTTTAATAAGAATCATAAGACACACGGGATCTAGTGCTCTTGAAGAAGTTGGTACACTAAACACTTTCTTTATAAAAGGAGAAACACAAATGTTACAAGATACTATACCTATCACAAGTACAATGGAAGAGCAAACTTTTCATGATGTTGATGATACTATTGAGGTCATAGGACATGTATTTGATGAACAAATAGATAAACTTGATAAAGAGTTAGTTGAATTGCAAACATTTATGGAAAATGAGAGGATAGCCGAGGAAGCTATCCCTACAATTCATAACATAAGAGAATTGATAAAAGAAGGACAAGATGGCATTAATGCGATTTGTGGTTTAACACATATTGTACAAACCAATATTATATCAGTCACTAAATGTGCAAAAGTGATAAATAACACTTTGTCACCATCTCATACACAAGTATCAGTACCTATACCGACCACGGGATTATCTACATTTACATCAAATATTTTGACAACTAATGCAAATGCTTGTAGTAATATCACCACTGGTATTGGAGTATCTAATGGCACTAATTCACAAAATTACAAAGCTGTCAGATTCAACTATCAAAACCTTGTCCCTAGAGTGTCTTCATGTCACTCTCAACCACCCATTCAATCTTTTTATTCTCAACCATTTTCCACCTATCGCTATGTTCAACCACCTAATTATTCGTAACCTCTGCTTGTCACTACCCATGCTCAATCTCCTCCACACTTTGGTTCCAATTCCTCATTTCAAACCACATCTCCTAATGATGCCATCCTAAACCAACTTTTGCAAGGCATGACCTATTTACAACAAAAAGTGACAAGCTTGTCAAATGCTTCACAACCTAATATACTGACTTACCATGCTCGTAATCCCTTATCCTATGCAATATTGAGAACTGGACTATGCCTGATAAGTTTGAAACTCCACGCTTTGAAAAATATGGTGGAAAAGGTTATCCTAATACTCATGTGGAAGCGTTCACAACTATGTGTAGTGATTTTTACTTTGAAGAGGACTTGTTAGCAAAGCTTTTCCCGTGATCTCTCAAAGATACTACTTTGGAATGGTTTTTCTCTTTACCTCTAAATTCAATACATTCTTTTTGGTAGTTAATTGATTAGTTTCTACAACATTTCCAAGCAAACATCAGACCCCAAGTCTCTTTGATTTATTTGGTTCATTGCACTAGCAAGGTCCAAAAGAAAAGTTGACTGAGTTTATTAGCCGGTATCAAGGACTTTATGTGCAAATTCAATATTAGATGAAAGATGACAATGTTCAGAAGATATTCATAACAAATTTGCAGCCTAACATTCATGATATGATCCTCTTGATGAAGTATAACTCTTTTCAACACCTATGCACTGCCCTTCATGACTACCAACTTTCATCTAGCCAGTATGAAAATCAAAACTCATCAGCCCAAGTTGGCCAATCCAAGGGTGGGTCATCACAAAATAACTTTAAGAGGAACAATAACAAGAGTTTTATCAAGGTTAATGGACCGAATAACTTTTCTCAAGTGTATTCTATCACTAATCTGAAGAAGGTACCATACCAACAAACAAAGTTCACTCTAATATCTAAGTCCTATCATTCTATCATGCACCAAGCTCTGAGTAATAATCTCTTGAAGCTTCCCCCAATTAAACCAGTGGATCCTAATAGAATGCAAGGACCTTATTTTGATGCTAATGCCTTTTGTCACTATCATCGGACATAGGGACATGATATTGAACAATGTATGTGTTTTAAACATGAAATACAAGACCTCATCGACTCAGATATTATATAGGTAGATGGTGTGAATGATAATGGGAATAAGTCGGTTGCCCCGCCAAATCAAAATGTATAGATCTTCACTAATCCTTTCTCTAAGCATGCAGATAGCAATTTGATGGAACAAAATACACTACAGGTAGAAGAAGATTATTTAGATTATGATGAAATAATTGCTACAATTGAAGTGGATAAAGAAAATACTCAAGTATCACCTCATCCATGAGCAAGAGGTATCTACTCAGAAGTTTCTCCACTGTTATCCCTTCAAGGATCAGGAGATGAACAATATATACCAAAAAGACAAAAAGAAAAACTCAAGAAAGAGATTATGACAATAGAAAAGGTTGAAGCAGTACAAGTTAGTCCTTGTCATTATGATAGATAGAACCAATAGAACAAGAGAAACAAAAATTGGAAACGAGCTAGACGATTATCATCAGTTGGAAATAATAGTGGTTCTCCTCACAAGCAACAAAAGATTTCACATAAACAAGAAAGTATTGAGAAAGTATCGCATGAAATCTCTAATAACAAACAACAACCTAATAAGAATCACTCAAGTTTCTCACAAAACTTGGTCGAATACCTCTCCAAGAGGTTCACCAGCTCCAAAATCTAGTATGATAGTCTCTACAAGTAAGTATCTCTAACCCTTTATCTCTTCATGTTGTGCTTCCCCTGTGATGTGCTATGTGTTGTTAGGCCTCCTAGGATGACCCTTGATTCTCCCATAAGGTCAAGGATACTAGGAGACTACCTCTATCATGACCTTCTTCTATTTGTATCATCATTCTTCTATATCTCCTCTCCTCTGATTTCATTATTGTGTTGTGTCTTACAGACATAGCATCACAATTGGTGAATTGGGGACACCCTCCTATGTAACTGTCCCTAAGACACTTGTTCTCCTCTCTGATTTATTGTTTACCTTCCTCTAGTGTTTTCATCTAGTGGGTGGATACGACAGACATTTATACTGATGCGGACCTAATGTCCCTTTTGAGAGCAATAAAAAAATGGACTTAGTTCCTCCATGACGACAGGGTTGTAACAAATTATCCGACACTTGGCTAGTGGAATCACTTCATGATTTCTCTATCTTGATGTTGATGTCAATGTTATCTTATCTTTCTAACAACACTTTAACAATACTGCTACTCTGTGCACTTTGTTTATCATGAATATCACCTTGCTTGGCTCTTTCATGTTGATCATGATTATTTGGACACTAACACTTTTCTTGCAGGGATGTGTTTGTGGGAACATTTGGCGATCGTAAATTACATGTCACCTTTGGGGGGCATGGGCTTTGCGAGATCTCATTTTCCCTTGTGTGTTTTCTTCCTACCTTAACGTGCTTGATATCAGTACGCAATATCAACCACCTTAAGGTGGGGGCATATATAAGGTAAGTTGTCTTCTTTAGATCATAGTAAAGTGTGTTTGAACAATATAAAAATCAATCAAATCATTTAAGCCATATGTGGAGGTAGGATTTCAAGCATATCCTTTTATCTTAAGCCCTCATCGTGAGGTGGGGATGGTGTATTTCTCAGATTAGATTGAATTATCCTATGATTTTTAAAAGTCCTCATCACAAGGTAGGGAGTGGTTCTATGACTAACTCAACCCTTAAGCATGTTTTCGGTGGTTGTTGTGGTGAAGCCCAATCATCAGTATGTGCCTATAGTGTGCCTGAGATGGTGATGAACCTAGAAATAGGAACACTCCATCACTTGTCTATCGTGTTTCCTCCATGTCTTTAGCCTGTGTGTGTATCGTGTGCTTGTTCTCAAAGTGCAAGACCGATGGCGATGAGCTCCTCTACACTTTGGGATTTGTTTGGCGTGTTTGTTCTCAAGGTGCAAGACCAGTGGTGAACAACTTCTCTACATCTTGGGATTTTGTTTGGCATGTCTATTCTCAAAAAGTGCAAGACCAGTGGTGAACAACTCCTCTACACTTTTTGGGATTTGTTTGTTTACTTTCCTTGTACTTGCATTATGCATTTCATATGTAAAAATTAAAAAGAAAATAATCAATACATTCATTGTATTCTCTATGCTCTACATGTCTTCAATGCTGTATTCTCCATGTTTTGTGTGACTGTAACTGTCTTCTCCATGTTTTGCGTGCTTGTCATTATCTTCATTATGTTTGGCATGTCTTCTCTATGCTTGGCATGTTTGTTGGGTTTGTTGACCTACTTTAATGCATGTATCAGCCTTGCATTTAATGCATACATTAAAGTGGGGGCTAAATGTTATGTTGAAAAAATGCACCCTTGGGGGCTTTTTCCTAAAGGTTTAGCTCCCAAGTCTTTAGATTTGCATTTAGAGCATTTTGCATGTTAAATCAGACTCCTGATGACAAAACCCATGGGTCTTGTGGCAAATAGGACCTAGGGTGCTGCACTTTATTGAATTTTGAGCAAAGACAGGGGGTGGACAAGGGTGCTAGCACCCTAGTCCAGCCCTATTTTGGGTCTTCCCTAATTTGAAATGTCAGTTTTGTGACCATTATTTGGTCTCTAGGCTGACATCATAAGTTTCAAATACGAAATTCTTGGAGGGAATCTTAATATTTGCATATATAAGCATGTTTAGGTTATCATTTGTAAACTAGAGGATGTTTATGATTATGAGCTATTGGCACACTTGTGATTATCATTGCATTGCAGAGCATAGCATTGTTATTGTGTTTGTTTGAAGGTTGGATTACATCTTCTCCTCATGGCATTGAATAGCTTCTTCCTTCCATAAGAGCTTCATCATCAAGGTATCATTTATTGTGCTTTATCAATCATTATCATTTGGTTTTTGCCTCTGCCTCCCAAGGGAACGCACTCTCTCTGACAACGGTGTTTGGAAGACTTGAATGTCTCTCCGAGGCTTGACTAAAGCAAGCCTCTAAACACCACAACCCCCTCCCACACTCCTTGTGATTGTAGGTTACATGTGTTGATCTAGAGAAGTTGGAGCTGCAAAGCAAGAAAGTAAACATTGAAGATTCTAGATCTAAAAAGAAGTGGACATTGTTCAACTTTTCGGGACAAGGGCTCCATCAACATTGTCCTCAAATTTATGGTCATGGAAAATAGAAGACATAACAGAGATCAGTGTCAGAAGGAGATCGGGATTGTGCAGAAAAAGTTGTGCATTGGACTAGGGCGCCATCACTATTGTCCTAGATTTTTCCATTTTCTGTTTGCAAAAAATAGTGAGTTAAGGTGCTCTGCCCTCTATCTATTTCCTGTAGCATTTGTCGTAATTCACAGATTTGATTACTATTTTGCTTAAATTAGGGGTTTAAGGGCATAAAAGCATTAATTGACAAACTTGTGTGATCACATTTGAATTTCCTAGCAGAAAACCAAGTGGCAACTCAAATCTGATAGCTGACTCTCCTCTTGATAGGTGAGGCACTCGGTTGAAAAGCCCTTGGAATATTTTGTGGAAAGGAGGATTCAAACTAAAGGAAACATTAACCCTTCATCCTTTTTACCCCAAAATAGAGATTTATTGATGATTGTATCTTTAGTGATGTCCAAGGGGTTTGGACATGCAACCAAAGGAGAACTATCCATGGTCTTCACATCTTTAGAGATATACAAGGTACATAAATATTCAACCAAAGGAGGAAGCTCAAGGGTTTCTACTTCCTTAGTGATATCTAATGTGCTTGAACATTCAATCAAAGGTGAGAGATCCATAGGATGATCCATAGAAGCCTCATGTACTATGTTATTAATAGAATATTTAAGATTATTAGATGAATGCCCATTATCTATCCATGGATGGTCTTTCTTGAGAGGAGGTTCTTCATTCAATAATGCTTCATCTTTTGAGGGGAGAGCATTAGAATGAAGGGAGGGTATGGTGATGTTTAGGGATGTGTCATTTATTTCATCCTCTTACACCAAAATATCCTCATAAGTGGGAACAACTTAGGGAGAGGTATCCAAATCATAGGGTGAAATAGACAAAGCTATGTCACCATCACATGTATTAGAGATTAGGTCAATAGGAATAGATATGGCATTGTCGTGACTTGTAGTAGAAGGAGAGCCATCACGATCATCTTTCTCATGACTGTTCATTGAGATGAATTCAATGAGATCTTCTAATATTGAAGGATATATGCCCATGAGAGTTGTGAAGCTATCAAAATCAGATATACAACAAAGGATTTCATTTATGGAACACATAGATACATCAAGATCATACATGGATGCTACGTGATCTAAAACAAGAGGATGCATATTAGTGAATTTTGTGAAAATTTCAAAGTCTATGATGTATGCAAAAGAAATTCCAAAGATGAATAACAAGAAGCATCCATAATGAAATGAGAATGTGATATGGAATAACAATGTATAATCATATTTATACATTAATTGAGTAACACCAATATGAGAGACTTTTATACACCAAGACACTAGTTTGAGGAAATCAGGTTTTTGAAGTTTTTGCAAAGATGAAAAAACACACTAATTTCCCTACAAACAAAGTAATTATGATGTTAAAAGTGCTGCACAAAAAGGTAATGTAGATGACTTTAAGATTTTGCTTTGAAGAGGTGTGGAGAAGATGTTAAAGTTCTTAATGTTGAAATACACAATGAGTAATTGTAAAAATTGTGATTTTTGAGATGAAAGATTGAAAATGATGCAAAAATTCAATGCAAAATCAGATTTGAATGAATGTTTATGATAGCATCAAAATCTGAAATAATATTTTGACTACAACCCTAGCTTTTAAAATTGACTAGGTTTTAGGAAAGATGTTAATTTTTCAACAAAACCATAGCACATGAGATCTTAAAATGCAAGGTAGAACACCATGAAAGGACTATCTACTATAATAAGGATCAAATCTGATTTAAAAATCAGAAATTTAAATCTTTCTATCATATGTAATGAAAGAAATGCAAAACTATGCCTTTTTCTAGCCTAGAATGCTTAATTTTTTCAAGAATATGCAAAATCTTCCAATGAATAATGATAAGTATGCTATGAATCAATGCAAGATCTGAATTCAACATTCAACAAGATGCAAATTCTCAGAGCTATGGGTTTAGGGTAAAACAAAGAAGTTGGGTCCACAAAGAGGGGAAGTTTCGGCCCCAAAAAAATCACAAGAAACGTGTACGTGTTATTGAAAAACATGTACATGCTTAGCTACAGGTACCCAAGCCTAAATCAAAATGCATATGCATTATGATTTAGGTACCAAATAAGAAACACATATGTGTTTCTAATTTTTTTTAATTTTTAAAACAAACAACTGTCATTTTCATTTCTTCCTACGAATTTGGTGGAGAGGAACAACGACAAAGCGTTACAAGTACGCATTCTTGACGACCTATACTAGCCCAATTTTAGTTGCCACCTCCTCCCGTCGATGCAAGAGACCTCTGTGACCTCCAACTTGGTTAAATTCTATGTTTTTTTGGTTTTATATCTTGCATTTTTACTTGTAATTGTAGTTTACTATTTGTTTATTTTTATTTTGTTTAATTTATAGTTTTTAAATTGTATTTGGAAACAAAATTATCACGCAAACAAGAAACTGTAAATTCTAAATTGAAATCCACAAAATTGATACCTAATTTAACTAATTTAACCCTAAACCACACAAAATCTAGAGTTAGAAATCAAAACCCTAAACCCTAAGTTCCAAAAAACTTAGACCTAAAAACTAAAACCCTTAACCCTAGGACCTAAACCCTAAACCCTAAACCTAAAACCCTAAACCCTAAAACCTAAACCTAAAACCTTGAACTGTAAACCCTAAAACCTAAACCTTAAACCCTAAAACCTAAACCTAAAACCCTAAACCCTAAAACCTAAACCTTAAACCCTGAACTGTAAACCCTAAAACCTAAACCTTAAACCATAAAACCTAAACGTAAAACCCTAAACCCTAAACTAGAAAACCCCTCTTAGGGCCTATAATTAAGTAGGTATATACTTAATAATTATCACAATTCTTAAATACATGTCACATAACTGGTATCAAATCTCTCTAAGCCCCAATCTCATTTATTTTCCCATCAATATTAGGTATTCATGTTCCTTACTACTTAGCTCACATATTCCTCCCATAGACCTTTAATATTTTTAATAACTTTATATCCTTTGTATTTGTAGATCTTAAAGCTTGATTCCATAGTCCCATTTACATCTCTTGCACCTCCAGCATCCTTGTATAAGAATTCTTGAGATCCCAACCATTAAGCTGAGCTAAGATGTATTTTTACCATTTGAGCATTATTTAGGCAAGAGTTTTTATGGATCCTCAAGTTATTTAAATGCAATACTCCAACTACCTCCCCCACCTTTTCAAATATGAAATTAACTATTCGATTGACACTAATGGGTGTGTAGAATCATCTATATCCTATCAAAATGATATTTCTCGTTCAACAAAGGCATATACATACATGCAAAGCCTAAGGAATTTGAAAATGGGTATAAGAATATGTATTAAGCATAAATCAAATTTAAAAGTAGGTGAAAATGCAAATCCTAGAGCCAAATAAGGGTGGGTAGGGTGATCAAAAGATATGAAAGGTAAGTAATTGCCAAATCTTGAAATAATAATAAAGTAATAAGTTACAAGGATAAAACTTGGATAAGTTAGATATGATAGTATGATGTATTCAGAGATAAATGTAGATTTAAAATCCCTAATGTCAATAATAAACATTAGGAAGAAAACTATGTCATGTAAGCTCAATTAGGTTTACCAAAATGAAAATGAAAATAGAGATTCTAGATGGTTAACTTCTAGGAGAATTTAATGGAATGGATACATGTAAGAAAATAATTATCCTAAACAAACATAAATAACTAACATTGTATAGAATTGACAATTGGTCAATGTTATAATTACAAAATAAATGAGGACAAGAATGCTTAGTTGTATCACTAAATGATGAATATAATTGACAAGGGTCTTCGATGTGTTGATGTTTAGCTTTGAGAAATGTGATCTCTTAGTCTAATTTGAAGGCTATTTTTTAAATGTCTACTTTATACTCTAATATAGAACAAATTCATAGGTAGGTATAGAATCAAAACTATGAACTAACTTCCTAATTTCACAAACTTATTCCTATGCTCAAACAAACTTCTACCCTTCTACTTGCCTGATCCAAACTTCTCTACTATGCTCCTTCTATTAGCTAGGGGACAACTGATATTTATAAATATATTTACTAGGTTGTTGTATGATTAAAGCCATGAGGACACTTTTCCTTAACTAACCCTCTAATAGAAAACAAGATTGAAGACAATGAATACGTCCTAGGATGCATATTATTTACTTCTTTTTAAGCACCAAATTCAAGTGTTTTATTAATGACTTTTCTTTCAATGCTCTAGAATGATGAGAGATCTTTAAATGTGTGGATTCATCCTATATGAATAAAAATGAATATCTTTAAAAAAACTAGCAAATGACATCAAATTACAAAGAACATGTGTTTAGTTGGCTATTGGTGAGAAAGGTAAAGGGGGGAACTTGGCTGAATTTGAATTTCTAAATTTGATGTTGGGTGGAACAATGTTACGCTCATGAGGTCAACCTTGTGAGTATGGACCCAAACTAGGATAAAAGACAAGCTACATCATAATAGACAATGAAAACCTGGGAATTAGTGTATGGATGGACATGGTAATCATACAAATAGGCTGAATTTATTGTGATAATCATATTAAACTTGATAAAATGTTTACTTGACATTCAATATCTAGGTTCCAAATCTAACTCTTTGGATTGATATTTAAATGCTCGATATAGAAAAATGTGTGTTTTAATTTTCGTCCAAGACATTTTGAAATTGATTAGCAAAAAAATGGGATGAAGGGGAGGCTCAAATTGTTTGTATTTTCTATGACATAAATTAGTGTAAATTTTCATGCTGTGCATTTTTTAATGTTTTAAATTGAATGTGTCTTCAAAAGACATGTATTTTGAATTTTTCCACATTCAATGTGATTTTTAGTTCAAATTGTGTACATTATTTAATTAGTTTGTTGATATATATATTTTTTATTGTTTAACATGCAGTTGCCCTTTCATCACATGGAGCCAAATATAGCTATAGGTGATGAGTTTTCTATAGAGGATTTCATACATATTGACCAGCCTGAAAACCCCTTACATGGACCATCACCTCCACATAATGGATCACTGCCACAAAACCCCACGCCTCCACCCTCTCCACCTCCTAACCCTCCACCTCCTAACCCCCACGTCCTCATTGATCAAAATCAGTTACGAGAGATCATACATGCAAACCTAAATGTCATTCAAGAATTTATATAAATTTGATAAAAAATGAGCCCAACCTTCCCCCATGTAGCATGATTTGCACCTTTGATGCAAACTATTGTCGACTCTGTTCGATCCATTGATGTAGACCTAGTTAGTTTCCATCAATGGAGAGAAGAGAGAAGACAATTTTATGCAGATGGGTTGTCTTATAAAGAAATCTATGACCTTCATATTACCAAAGAAGCAATTTGTACACATTTCTTTAACCCCAATACAAACGAAGCAATTCCATCCAATAAAAATGAATTTCAATTAAATGGTGTAGGCACTCATAGATAGCTACACATTTTTGGGATAGATGGTGGATGGTCTTTGATACTCCACCACATGGCAATTGTGAGGTACCCTTTTATTTTTTGAGAAAGTTATGGGCTAAGTTTGAGTTGGGTAAAAAACCCAACTATTTTGATATGAGGTCATCTCAGGGAGTTGGTCATGGCATGCCCCAAAAATAGATTAGGAGCACGTGTCAATCCTCAGTGACATTCTCTGATTCCACCGATTGTTGGTCCTCTACCTCCTAGTATTCCCGCTACATATCAACAATAGATGATATTGTCCACATTAGGAGCATTGCGTTCTCTCTCAGGAGATCCCATTCATCAGACTACCCACGTGGCAACTAAAGTGGGCGATAGAAAGTATGGAGGCTCATCCTATGGGCATACTCAGGCATCCACTACAGGTCCACATGTATCTATGATGGAATCATTTATGGACTTACTATATGTTGATGATCATCCTATACATGTATGTACATCTTTTGAAAGGCATGTATTTTAATTTGTTTGAAATGTACAAAATTCATGTAAACAATAAAATTAAATTATATATATAATATAATATTAATTTTCAAGAAGTGTTCAGTGTAGATGCATGATCAGAGGAGGCCAATTTCTCAATATGATCATGTTTGTTTTTTGAGAGTTGTCGAAATGGGCACACCTTATGGTCAAGTAAACCAATATATATTTTAATTTATGTCCATATCTAATTTAACTTGAATTTGTACACATGTGTGAACTTATGATATATTGTATCTATGCAGGGAGGTCATGTGATACCCATGATCGACCAACCACAAGGTGTGGTGAGTGCTCCTGAGTCATCATCAACTTTTATGCATGGGCCATCTCAGGTGCGTGCTTTGAAAATTTATTTAAGTTTGAAATTTACATGTGCTTTAAAAACTCACTACATGTATTATAATTATTTTATGTAGGATGATAACAATATCCTTATAGGTGGTAGGTAGGCTCTTGATCATGGTCATGACCATGAGGGCATGTCATTTGAGGTCTTAAACTATACTAAATCTCCTATACAATTTTTAGGTCTTTTAAATATATATTTAAATTTAATTAAAAAATCATTTTTTTATCACTAATATTTTCTAGTCCTATTGTTTGTTTTATTTGAATATCTAGGAATTAGCAGCTCAATCATTTGGTCCTCAATCGACAGTTATACCACCTGTTGAACAAAATGTGCCAGTATATTCACATGATCAGATGGTAATTTATGCATACTTAAAATCATTTTTACTATATTTTCTATATTTAATTAAAATCAATTTTTTGTCAAGTTAATATTTTGTAACCTAGATTGTTTGTTTTATTTGAATATATTCAATTAAAATAAATTTTTAT
Source organism: Cunninghamia lanceolata (assembly GCA_027924645.1). Classification (NCBI taxonomy): domain Eukaryota; kingdom Viridiplantae; phylum Streptophyta; class Pinopsida; order Cupressales; family Cupressaceae; genus Cunninghamia; species Cunninghamia lanceolata. The sequence continues at coordinate 2,976,435 of BSBN01000070.1, forward strand.
CACTAATATTTTCTAACCTATTGTTTGCTTTATTTGAATATCCAGGAATTAGCAGCTCAATCAGTTGGTCCTCAATCAATAGTTAAACCACCTGTTGAACAAAATATGCCAGTAAATTCACATGATCAGATGGTAATTTATGTATACTTAAAATCATATTTACTATATTTAATTAAAATCAAATTTTTATCAAGTTAATATTTTCTAACATATATGGTTTTCTTTATTTGAGTATCTTCAATTAAAATCATTTTTTATCACTAATATTTTCTAACCTATTGTTTGCTTTATTTGAATATCCAGGAATTAACAGCTCAATCAGTTGGTCCTGATAGACTTGATTTGACTGATCATCTTGATATACTTTAGATAGTTTTATTTTATGGACTATAGATAATTTTATTTTATGGGCTATAGATAGTTTTATTTATATTTGTACCACTTGACATATACATTTTGAACATGTTATTTCATGGACCATTTCACATACATTATATACATTGTGATCATGTTTGTGTTTATGAATGTGTTCAATAAATGTTATGTTCATTATGATGATTATATGCACTCACATATATATTTTATCTAATTTTCAAGTAATATGCACTATAAATTCTTATCTAAAATCAAATTGCATATATATTTACATGTCATTGTTGAATGAAGTTTAGATGTCTTAAAATACATTAGATAGTTTTTATTTTATGGACTATAGATAGTTTTATTTATATGTGTGCCACTTGACATATACATTTTGAACATGTTATTTCATGGACCATTTCACATACATTATATACATTATGATCATGTAACTTGTGTTTATGAATGTGATCACGTACGTGTTATGTTTATTATGATGATTATATGCACACACACACACACACACAATCTAATTTTCAAGTAATATGCACTATAAATTCTTATCTAGAATCAAATTGCATATATATTTTAAACATGTCATTTTTGAATGAAGTTTAGATGTCTTAAAATGGTTAATAAAATCACATGGTTAGGTGACAAATTAATACATTCCTTATAGTTTAGATCATATTCATAATAAAGTAAGGGCAGGTAATTTTAACTATTTTTCAATTCTAGAAAATATTAATCTCTAAACAAAAATCTATACTTCACATGTATAAAATGTATAAGATACAATTGAACAATTTTATAAAACATGGTTTATAAGACACAATTTGTATAAGATAAAATTGGAACAAGATATAAAAAGTGATTTATAAGTTCATTGAATTTCATTCATCGAACAAACATATATAATGTATATTGATGTTTAATATAACTATATAACATGATGAAACATATGTGCATATAAATACAATTAAAGCTTATCCACTTTTAGCTCAAGACCACAAATTGATATTTACATAATTTATATGATGAATTTTTTTTACAGTGACAATCATGGTAGATCGACTTGATGAGAACCTGCAAAAATAATTAATGTAAGTAAAGTAACTATATTTTATATGAGTCATGTAACTAGATAATTCATGTGAGAAAAGAACAATACCTACTAAACCTAGAAATCCTAGATATAGATTATATGAGTCATGCATCTCGTGAACCCTACAAATCCTAGAAATCCTAGATATATATTTTTTTATTCTAAGAGGATGGCTTAAGGGGAGTTAAGAGATGAACCCTAAACCCTTAACCCATATATATTTGTTATTCTTTGCATCTCATGAACCCTATGACCTAAAGCCTAGGGGATGCAAGATGATGGATTAAGGGTTGATAAGAGGATATGGCTTAAGGGGTCCTAAGAGGATGGCTTAAGGGGAATCAAGAGAGTGACTTAAGGGGATGCAAGAGGATAGATTAAGGGTAGATAGGAGGATATGTCTTAAGGGGTCCTAAGAGGATAGCTTAAGGGGAGTTAAGAGATGAACCCTAAACCCTTAATGCATAATAGATTTGCTATTCTAACTATCTTTTGAACCCTATAAACCCTTAACCCTTAACCCTAGGACTTAACCCTTAACCATAGGACTTAAAGCCTAGGATATGAACCCTTAACCCTTAACCCATAATAGATTCAAGTTATTCTAAGAATTTCATGAACCCTAGAAATCCTAAACCCTTAACCATAGGACCTAAAGCCTAGGATATATGAGGAGGGATTAAGGGTAGATAGGAGGATATGGCTTAAGGGGTCCTAAGAGGATGGCTTAAGGGGAATTAAGAGAGTGACTTAAGGGGATGCAAGATGATAGATTAAGGGTAGATAGGAGGATATGGCTCAAGGGGTCCTAAGAGGATGGCTTAGGGGTCCTAAGAGAATGGATTAAAAGGATATGAAATCAACTATAAACTTTTTATAAAATGACAATGAATTATTTAGTTTTATATTTTGACTATCAATTAAATGTATCTAGAACTATATATAGTTACTTGCATCTAGATTCAAATTCTAGTGTAATATATATGCATGGGCCCTCTCTTTTTTTGTAATGCATCTAGTTTTGGGACACCTGAAACAAAAAATGATTTAAAACTATAATTAGGAAACATGACTAAAGACTAACATATATATCTAGACATGTGTATGCGATAAATTTTTAACTATATATAGAATATCAATTAAATATATATACAACTATATACTTACCTGTATTTATTTACTCCATTGTACCATCTGCATCCTCTCTTTTTTCTAATGCATATATGATTGTCTCATGATCATCCATTGAAAGTGTCCTAAGAGAATGGATTAAAAGGATATGAAATCAATTATAAACTTTTTTTATAAAATGACAATGCATTATTTAGTTTTATATTTTGACTATCAATTAAATGTATCTAAAACTATATATAGTTACATGTATCTAGATTTGAATTCCATTGTAATATATATGCATGGGGCTTCTCTTTTTTGTAATGCATCTAGTTTTGGGAGACTTGAGACAAAAAATGATTAAATTTTTAACTATATATAGACTATCAATTAAATATATATACAACTATATACTTACCTGTATTTATTTACTCCATTGTACCATCTACATCCTCTCTTTTTTCTAATGCAATTATGATTGTCTCATGATCATCCATTGAAAGTGTCCATAACACTTTATTAGCAGGCCTCCCTTTATATCTAACTAGTTTTATATTGGTTGCCAAAATCAAATGTGAGTAATGTATAATCTTCTTGTGTATTTCATAGTCTTCAAATGTAGGCAAGCCATTCTTTCTTATTAGATATTTTCAAAGCCAGGTGCCAACAACAACCAAAGAACCAGTTGGATACTCAAAGTTGTCATCATCCACTTTAGGGTGTACCAACTTATGTTTTCTCTCAACACATCTAGCCAACCAATACTCTGTCTCCTCTTCATTCCCCTCAGGTGCAACAACATCATACATATGTCCTACAAAAAAAAATTATAATTGATTTCAATTTTTAATGTACCTTCTTGTACAAGGTTTGAAACACGATCATAATCATCCAATGAAAATAGTTGATTATCTTCAATTATTGTTCCATGTTGATCATGTGTCAATGTAGGTGTTAAGGCTCTTTGTTTCGATTCTTCAACCCATTCTATATTTTCACATGCCTCCCAATCACTTGCAATACAAAATTGACAAAAACATGCAATCTCCCTTGTCCATATTGTCCATGTGTTTGCATTGGAACTCTTAAACAAATGCCATTTTGTAGATCCATTAATTGTTTCACAATCTTGTCGAGTAAGAATATCATTTTCTTCAACTAACCAAAAGAAGCATCGAATTATTGAGCTCTCACTTGTTCTTGTAGATAATTTTGTATTGTACCAATCTACAATTGTATGTGCATCTCTGAATTTCACTGCATCCTCAAATTTTAGTTGCTCTCTAGCAAGAGCTCTTTTCACACATGCACCTACTCCATCATGTTCTCCTTTACCATGTCCAGCTTCAAAAAAACTCCATATGTGCTGGATATTATTTTCCTTATGAACTGTACATAACTAATAAAATATTCTAGCATTCTTGAATTGACCCATGCAATTATCTAACCATATGAGATGTTCTCTCATTTGAATTCCTCTCTCTTTTAAATTTTTATAAAATGTATCAAAACAATATTGAACAAACTCAGATGAATGTAATTGATTATCACTCACATAAAAATGGTACTCTCTCAATTTTTTTCTGTTATCTTCTCTACTATCATCTACAGGTCTATATACAATATGAACAAATATGGCTACCTGCACTGAATTATAATATTATAATTGAATTTCTTCTTGTGGAGTAAGAGTATAGTTTTCAACAAAATTAACAACTAACAATATGTTCCAATTTGGAATGTGTTTTTACATGTACAAAATTGACCATCAAGCCAATGAGCGTTTTGAGAGTGTTTTACATATTTAGGTACAATCTTATCTTTAAATTCTTTAATAAATGCATGTACACTAAATTTTTCCACAATTAGCTCACAACATTTTCCAATTTTTCCATCTTTTAAAGAATATTCAACATTTTTAACTTTTTTAACATCCACTAATTGTTGTCCAAATTCATGTAAACTACTTTCATGCATACATTCTCCTAACAATGAAAAATTATCACATCTATCATATTGTCCAGAAATACATGCATTTAAATAAAATAAGTTTCCATCAAGGGGTTCACAAAACAAACCTGCTATAAAATCTTTGATTGTTTCAGGTGACATATTAATACCACAAATGTCCTGCATAATTTGGTTAGCATGCAAAGTACAACGTATATATTGAAAAATATCATAATAATAATGAAATTGTACATGAGTTTTACAACAACAAGAGATTCGTTGTTTATTAATTCTAACATACCAAGGTTTACATGTTTCAAATGATCTTTGACATATGCTAATATTTGGTAAGATTGAATCATCTAAAAAAAATTATATAATTTAGTTTGAGTCATATCTAATAGATGCTTTGGATGAGGGTCACGTATTTTTGATCCCACCCTTAATTTTAGAACATCTCTAATATTAGGTGATACTCTTGTATTATCATGCCAATTTTTTTGATTAAAAATTTGATTTCATTAGTTAATTTCATATCTAACCTTGGAACTCCACCACTAAAACTCCAACATTGATTAATTGGATCTTTTTCAATACATTCTCTTCTTTTATTTGCTTTTATCAAAGTTTTAGGATTTACTTTTATATATTTACTAATCTTACTTAACATTCTTTTATTTGAATTTGATTTATTAACTAGAGCAGTTGTTATTGCACGACAAGTTGCATTCTTATCTTTAGATTGACTTTTATTTTCTATAGATTCAATAGCATTGGAAACACTAGATATGACTTGTTCTACTAAATCATCTTTCTTTTTTGGTTTTACAAAAATGCCTAATTTTTTCATCACTTTTCGTATTTTCCACATTTTCATCAATTGCATCATGAGTTGACATTAAAATCCTAATTTCTTTCTATAAAAAAACATTTTATATAATCTATTTACATGAGTTCTCATTTGTCTCTAAGCAACTTTACCAGGAAGGTTATCTAACACATCTCTTTCAACTGTAAAAAAAATATTTTCATTTTCATTCATACAAGTGGTTTCATTTTCATTGAACATGCAAGGGGTTTCAATTTCATTTTCAAACATACAAGGGATTTCATTTTCATTTTCATCAATAAGAGGGATTTCATCATTATTTTGTTTTTGCATTGTTTCAAAACTAGAATTATTGATATCATCAATGGTATATCCATCTTCAACTAAATAACTAAGATCAATATTATCAAAACTTGAGTTTGAAGACATACCCGCATAAATTGTTTGAATATGTGCATTTTCTGTATCATTGGGAGGTGGATTTGAAGACATACATGAAGTTGTTTTCATAGGTGCTATTTTCATATCATTCAAAGTTGAAGTTGAAGGCATAGTTGGGTTTGTCTCCATAATTGCATTTTCTTCCATATTCACCATCTCCACATTTGCATCATCTACATTCATCTCACTCTTCATGGTTTCCTCTTCAACATTCATGGAACTAGATGCTTCCAAATTTTTTATTTGGAGAATTCTTTCTCTTCTATCCCTTTGTCTTTTTACCTCTATTTCTCTATTTGCTTCAATTTCTTCGGGTGTCATTAACTTTCTACATCTTTTTCTTTGTCTTTGCTTTGATCCCATGATTAGCAAACCCTCTTGATAAGAAAACAAATGATTCTTAATCTATTTTCCAATTTCCACCTCCTTCAAATATTCAAATAAAACTATATAGTATAGAGATCCTTTCTTCTATAAACTTTGAAGTACAAAAACATCATGAATACATCCAAAATTTCTCTTTTTCCAAATCTTCTTGTAAAAAGTCCTTGTACTTGATTCCACTTAAAAAAATTAATTTGCAGTTGTCTCTTCCAATAATTTGAATAGAATATGACCTATTAAGAGATTATAGAAGACAAGAATGAAATAAAATATGTAGAAACTGGCACTTTCGATCCATACTACAGAAAGCGAATGTTGTAGGAAAAAAGTGCTCAGTTGGTTTTTTCCAAATCAGGGAAAAACAAATATATTAGAAACGCGTACATGTTCTATTTTATAAATGTGTACATGTTCTATAATGCATGCATATTTCCTTTTTTAAATAGCCGGAGAGAAAATGTGTATGTGTTATAAAACACATATGCATTTTTTAAAGAATGCATACACATTTTTTTAAGAACGCGTACATGTTTTATAATGCATACGCATTTTTTAAATTTTGAATTCCCAATCCACATGCTGTGTAATGCTCCGATGTGCAACCCTAGAGTGTTAGATAAATCAAGCGGAAACAGAACTATTTTTTTTTTTTTACATATACTAAAGCACAATGCCGTAAAATAGAAAAGAGACCATCTAACCATTCTAGGGCAACATAACAGCATTAGGAAATAAAATAAAACCATAAGGAAGAAATCATCAATCTGCAGAGAAGACTAATCCAATAACTTTTACAACAACAAGATGCTTGAATACAAGTCCAAGTACCAGATTACATGATCACAAGATTACAAGGTAATAAGTATACAAGATGGCAAGGTACAAGATTGCAAGAATACATGATTTCAAGATCGATCCTGACGATATACAAAGAAGTACATGATAAGATAACAACACTGCTGTAGGATGAAAGCCACCTGAACTAGAATATCTCTGCACCAAGCTCAACTGAATCTCTAAGAGGACCAATGGATAGCTCTACCTCCCAACCATGTGGAACCCTGAGGTCCACCCCACCGAGCTAGGAGATAATAAGAGGATTACCACTAGGTCAAGGCTGCCGTCGAAGACACAACTACCAACCAAACTCCAAGCAACACATGAAGAACAGATAGCACACGACCGGTAGTACTCATCAAGACAAAGCAACACACCAGACTAGATCAAACATGACAACCAGATCACACTCCAGAGGTGCCAACAAGAAAAGAAGAACATAGCAGAGCCGCGTAAGAAGAGTGTCATCGCATGGCCCTAACATGGGTTACCTAGGCTATCTCTTACCAGAAGCCGGCCCCCATCTATGGTTACCCTGGCAGCCTCTCTCTAGGTGCCGGCCCCATAGGGTGACACATGCGGAACCGACCTATCCACTCATGGAGACGAGGAGGTCGGCCTTGCCAACCAGGCCTTCTCATCCCACCCTTGGCCTATGAGAGCACTCAAGGCGTGGGCGAGGTCACATTAATTATCTTTGTTAAGTGAATCACTACCCAACCCTCCTAGGTACATTATTAAGTTTCCAGTTGTTTACAACTTCCATGGGGTTACCCAGGTGACCTCTCCCTAGGCGCCGGCCCCACCATGGAAGCCACTCTCTTAGCATCCTCTGATCATCCATACACCCACAGCAAAAAGGAACAAGGGTTACAAATAGGTCTGGCACAAAACATATTTCATCCTCCAAACCACAACGAACTGAATTTCCATATTCTTTTTGAAACATAAATGGGAGCAATACCACAACATCAATTTGGCTTACGTTGCAAGAAAAATAACACACAATCAGCCTCTGGAGTCGGTAAATGAACACATGACCAAAAAAAACAACAATCCCCTTCTGATATAGCACTAGGCTTAGAGGATCATGATAATGGCACAGAACACCGGAAAGGAGAGGATGAAAATTACACAACCTCAAAGTACTCAAGCCACAATAACACATTAGGTCTCCAGATCCCTAACTCGGGATTCCCACAGATATAATACGTCCAACAAACTTAACTAGCCCAAAACATGGTGCACACCAATCTTGAATCCAAAAGAAAAAACTCACAAGCCAACGTGGCATAACTAGACAAAACCTAACAACACCACTCAACACTGACACGTATGCAAGGCCAAAGGTACCCCTATCTTACTTCAGTTCAAGGACAACAAAATATCGAAGAGGCAATCCTCAAGACAAGCGATGAAATTATGCAACAATGTACTTAAAACACAACTTAGCACAAAATTAATATCTCGGGCTAGAAACATAATACCAATAACTATTACAATCTCTATCACTACATAACTTAACCACACAAGTACTTTATTCCGACCATCGATTCATTTATGATCTAATAAAATCATTTCATACTGACACTAATATTATACCACATTCCCTACAACCTATACCCTTTCCAACAAAGACAAGGAAACTTTATTCACTAAAGGAAATTGTTAAAAAAATAGAATCACCTAATAAAAATAAGTAAATAGGTACATCAAGATAAAGAATTCTTCTTCAAGAGAAAGTACAAATTGTCTATATGGTCAAACATTAGGGATATGTTTTTTCGGTATGATGATTAGCTATCTCAAGGTTATAGTGGCCATACTCCTACTTGATAATCTGGTTCTGAACTAGAATTATGTGAAAATCTCTGATGTCGAAAGCAGGGAACTATAACTATTGCTGCACTCGAAACCTACAACCTAGCCCGATAGCAAAATACAGCTAAAACCTGATGTTCGTAATGACGACGTAAATTCTCTATTTCTTATTCAACATAAAATCTATACTAAGCCAAGATACACCTCTACTACGACAGCTAGACGAACTTAAACCAAAACCTATTTCCTTCGACACAACTTAAGTGCAAAGGATACCCTTCCGCACGTCGGTCTAGCACATAATCTAGTGCTGCCACATCAGCTGGATAGATATTCCCTTCTAACAGTTTTCTCAATAAGCTACTGACGGAAAACAGAAAGATTTAGATTTGTGATGAGGGTAACTACAGAGGAATCGATACATTTCCATTTATTTCTTCTAGAACAGAAATCGGTCACCTGCACTAATATTTAGAAGGAAGCTGTTTTAAACAATAAACTAAGTTTAAATGGAAGTTTCTTAATAAGATCGGGTTCCTTGGATCATAGAAAAGCAAATATTATATACACCGAACCTCAAACACTCTATCCTGCCCGCTGGACATGGCGTTTTTGCTACGGAGAGGGATACATTGAAGGTAGCATCAGAGGAAATGAAAGATGTGTTTAGATGGCACAGAAGCTGCTGGATGATGGCAACGCCATAGAAAGGCACGAAGGTAACCTGGCAGCATGCAACACGCATTGATTGCTGTGTGCAAAAACAGCGGATTCGCTGATAGACTAAGCAACATTCAATTGAGTGAGATTGACAGTGGAACGCTGGAAGGCAGAATGTCATACACATGAGTGCAATTGACCGTGCGAGTTTAGAAACCTCATCCATAAATGATGACAACAACGCGGAGGATTTGAGGCCAAACTGAAAATCCAACAATGCGCATTCGATGGGAAAAACACTTACCTAGCACTGATTACGGCAAGAGAGCTGGTCAATTCTGGATTAAGAAGGCAACCATCTACGTTCTCAGGCTGCAAGGATATGATGTGATTTAACTCAAGAGATGGGCAGCGAGACAAGATTCTGGTAGCAACGACCTCATCTAATGCTATATAACTCAACGCTTACTAAGGCAAGAGAGGTAAACATTTTCTGAATTACGAACACCTACAGAGAGTAATCCAATATAATGCGAATTTACTTGGCACCACCATTTATTACTGACGTGACCAGATAAAGAATAGCACAGGACAACACAATTATAGATATTCCTATGGGGTCAAACAGAGCTGCAGGCTGCAACCTTCTCAAGTTCCCGTCGCACACCCCAAATCAATGCAGTTCAGGGAAATGTTCAAACAAGCTTCACGGGTTTCAGACTATGTTAAAAAGGAAACATCTCCATAGGTGAGGTGGTTTAGAACATGAATGGCTCAACAAGGAAGTTGCACGAGTCCTACCAATTCTAATGTGGCCCAAAACAAGCATGATATAGGGAATGATCCAACTCGAGGAGAAGAGAAGAAAAAAAAAAATCAATGCAATGGGGAAAGTTCCATTTAATCTACAGACAGAATTTACAGATCAACCAACACAAGCAAGAATTTCACCAAGGAGAGTAGGATGACAAACAGGTCGGTTCTAAGCCCGTGCCATCGTCTAAAGAATTCAACAAGAACTCAATATTACAGAGAAAACAAAGACAAGATGATGCAGAAGTTTGCAAGACATACATGTACCAAACACTCCAGAACCCAATCTCCTTCCGGAATCCCTGCTCTCGCTTCGCCCGTAATCCCCTATCACAAAACCTCCCCTCATTCCAAAAGAAAACTGACATAAAAACCCCCTTGTTCCCACGACAACTCCCCGAGACCAGAAATAGGAAATCCAATAAATTCCAGTAACTCCCCACAACTCCACAAAACCCACTCCCGAGCAAATTTGAAATTTTTATCCGAATATAGAGATTCTCAAATCTCTAATTACATCCGGCAATAACCAACATTAAATTAGTCACCTAAAAGGGAATATTTACACAACCATGCACTCATTACCTGCATACATGTTTACAACATTACTTATATTATTCCCTAAAAAAGATAAGTTAAATATTTATTAAATCCTCTCTACAACATCAAAAATCATAGACATAAAAACCTTACAATACTGGTCATGTCAATAAAAAAAGCTTTCCAACCCCACTATCCCATACATAAGACTATGTCAGCTTAATAAGTTCACAAAGGAACAAAAGATGCATAGACAAGTGTAAGAAACCTAACAACACTCCATCACCCGCGACGATCAACAACAAGGACCAAGGGACATCGTCGCAACACATCACAAGACTAGGGCAAGGACCCAAGATGACGGCAAGAACACAAGACCACGACATGGACTGAAACTGACCTAGCGGTAAGGTCCCCATATTATCTCCATCACCTTATCCATGGTGTAGGGCCCGCTCAGACCTGCTAAATCAGGTGGAGTCGAGGCCCGGTACCTACAACCTGCGTGAAAACCAATGGTTATCTATGATTAACTGTATGCATATATATCACAAACACCGAGACGGAGAATTGCAGCGTAGTAGGGTGCTCGATCTGAGCAGTACTACACTGTCCCCGCTCAACACAAGATTATAATCAGAAACATAAGCATGACATTTTCCAACCAACACTAATCATATCCATCTCATCAAAACTGGAGTAACATAGTATCATAAGAGAAAACTCATAGCACATGTCACAATACATCCCTCGAACATAGTCCATCAAGATTAATGAGAGCATAAACCAATACACACTAGTCCAAATGTCTCGAGCAGAAGTTATGAAATAAAACTATCAACTGTTCCAGAACTGACAAAAGTAATGACAGAAATAACATCTAGCTCAAGCCAAAAAGTGAGGGGCATTACATGCTGCCTCAATTTTAGGCTCAGGAAAGGCTTAGTAACCTGACCCTTAGCCTTTGACATGCAACTAAAAAACTAAGGCAGGTTCAAGAGAAATGGTGAACTTTGGCAATATAGTTGATGGACCTTTTTCTGAATTAATCTACGAAATTAAAACCCATTATAGAACATGATGTCTAGTTTCCAAATATATAATTTTTTTTAAGATTGGATTATGTTTTTTAATTTTTAATTAATTTCTAAGCAAACTGGTCCATAAACTTGAAATATCAATTTTTTTTTAATTTTTTAATAACTTTTTTTTGGTTAATTATTTTGTAAAAAAATTATATGACGTCAATCTTTAGACAATTCTCTACACAATGAAAAAAAATTCAAAAAATATTTAGTTTAGGTCCAATTATGTTGTCCGTACACGTTGATTTTTAAAAATAGCAATTAGGGCCAATAAAAATTCAAGAAAAAAAATATTTAGAAAAAAATTACAAAAAAAATCCTAATCAATCTTCATGTTGTTAGATATCTTTTCCCAAAAGGAATTAGAAAAATACTTTCATTTAGATCAAAAAGTGGTGTTCATACACGTGCATGGTATGGTAAAAAAAATAACTTTTAAAAAGTGGTTTTTATACATACCTATCAAAATTGAATTTCTGTCATCTAGGGTTTTGAATAAATTACATATTTGGAAACTAGATTCAAAATACTAAATTTCATATTACTAACGTTTTTCAAGATTCTTTGTGTAAGTGCTTCAAATTTTTAGTCCAAGTGTGACAAATTCTAAAAAACAGAAAAAACACTTCCACTTTTTGAGCTTTTTGTAGATCCAACTTTTTGCATCAGCCCTTCACCAAAATGTTATGTGTGAAAAATAGAATGAATAAGACTAGCATGCACACTAGATCAAACCCTTTTCCACAATAACATTCAAGGACAAGACTGAACCAAATCACTATCAAATGGAGGTGGACTTATCTACAAATCTTGTACTCAAGAGTGCTATGGAAAGATCTGATTTAATCAAGCCTTTATACCAAATCCTAGGTCAATGATATACAAAAGCCTAGTTCTACAAAGATATGGTCATAATAGAAGATGTATAATAGGTAATTAGAAACTAATTGCATGGGAGTCATTAAGAGGATGTCAGAACCTATGTCCTAGAAGCTAGAATGTCAGAGGACTATTTCAGGGGTGCCCAAGTCTAGAAAGTTAAAATCTCTAGAAATTGCAAACTGGAGAAATGCTACAAAGAGTGCCTTGATGCCAAATCCTAAGCCTCCTAAAGCAAAAGGACTATTTTACAAGCACCCCAGTCTTGCATGAAGGAATATTCCTGAAATGTTGTCAGATCTTGAAACCCTAATCCTTGCTCAGTCTTCATGTGTCTTCACTTTTTTGGACCTCACACTTGTAACCTACACACAAAGAAGAAAATGGGTTTGGGGCTTATGGTGTTTAGGGACTTGCCTCAGTCAAATCCTGGGATAGCATTCAATCTTCCTGACACTGTTGATAAAGAGAGTGTGCCCTTGTAGGGCAAAGGCTAAACATAAATCAATGAGATGAAATTAAATGATGATGAACAACAATGATATCACCTATGTGATGAAACCCTTAGGAGGATGAATGCTCTTCAAATCATAAGAAGAGATAGGTGATAACTTCAAACAATAGACACAATGACAATACAAATCTTCTCTAGAATCACAATGAATGCTTTGAATGCTATTTACTCCAATGCTTTAAGTTGGATATCTCTATCTTGTTCATCTAGGTTCATAATGAATTCAAAAACATACTTATTGTATACACCTAAAAATGACACGACTATAGCTAAATAAATATTTGAAATATTTATTTCATTTTAAATTCCTCTATCAATAAATAAATAAATCAATTTATTTATTTGATTCATATTTCTCCAAAAAATTAAATAAAATCATTTATTTAATTAAATCATCCAAACTCTTCTAAAATCATTCTAAAATAAATAATACCAAATTATTTAATTGTTTCTTCAAATCCATAAATATCAAATCATTCCCCATATTTAAATAAATCCAAATATTTATTTAAATTGGCTATTTTCTCCAAAATTGAATTAATACCAAAAAAAATTCAATTAATCCATGTGCACATGTAATTAAATATTTTAATATTTAATTAGCTAATATTCCCTCACCCACTTGTCATAATTATCCTCCAGTCAAATTAGTTAACTCTTCAATCAATTCTATTAACTAATCAATCAATTCACTTAATTGATTAGTCTATTCTGTTATCTAGTCAATCATCTCAGTTAACTCCTCAATCTATTTTGTTAACTCCCATAGAGCAGGACACTTGTCCTCTCCCTATTCATGCACATCCTCTCAAATATGCTCAACCATTGATCTTCTTATTCATTCTACCCCATTGATCTTCTTTCTCACAAATCTATAAATACAACCCCTATTCCTCCATTTCAAGGATCCAAGCTTTTTATAAACTTACTCTGCAGGAATCATAGCGCGCCTTTAGCACGAATCACTCCATAGCTTGAGATCAATTGTCACACCATTATCATTGTATTGTGAAGATCCTCTTCATTGCAAAACATATCAAAAGCCATTCTCCATTGTCATCTTAGAAAAAAGCAAGGAAGTGTACCTTCTAAGGGCTCTATTCATACACGAGATCAATTCGAGATAGGCAACCAATGGAAGTCACGAAATAGAAAGGTTTGCAAGGTATTGTGCTATTTGTGTTTGATCTTATTTGTTTCAATTTCACTGGGTTATTGGATAATTAGTTGTTTATGCTATTGTTCCCATTTTCTTGATAATATTTCTGGTGCCCACCGCTAGCCCTTGCCCTAATTTAACTTCAAAATTAAGTTTTTGTGTGTTAGAATCCATACATAGGACATTCCTGTGCATTCGTCACATTCTTCTACGCATCTACTCATTGTTACTATGCATCTGTCAAATCTTTGCATCCACTCACTGTTATGGCACATACATTCTCTGTTACTGCGCATCCATCACATTCTGCTGCGCATCCACTCACTGTTACGATGCATACATTCTCTGTTAGTTTGCATTTGTCACATTTTGTTACACATCCACTCACTATTACGGTGTATACATTCTCTATTTCTATGCATCCATCACATTCTGCTATGCATCCACTCACTGTTATGGTGCATACATTCTTTGTTACTGTGCATCTGTTTCTACGCATTCATTCACTATATATGTGCATTTATTCTACTAGGGTTTTTGAGCTATTTCTTAAGAAATTTCTAACGCTAACATCATTTGCAGGAATATTCTCAGATCCACCTTGTAGGTTAAGAGCTGGTTAGGCATATAGTTGCATGGTTAACTCTCATCTAGATCTAAATAGCAAAAGAAGTAATTGAGCTAGTTCATGCAAATTTCACTTAGATCTAAATAGGAGGGAAGTAATTCATACTTGTTACATCACAACTTGAACATAGTCCCAACTAGGAGGATTAAAATTGAATAATTGCTTTCAAAAGCCTTTTCAAAGTTAACAAATCTTGTTTGCCTAATAGAGTAACTCATTTAGTTTTTCTCTTTTTAACTAGGAGGAAAGAACTAGTGTTTTCTATGATTTTGGAATGATGATAGGACTATGCTCTCCCCTTAACTGGGTGATCAAAATGCCAAAATCATCATTTTGCATGTGTGACCTTTAGAGAGGCCTGCCCTTGGAATTCCTTCCTTCCAAGTGGGACGACCTTAAGTGATAACAACTAAAGCCAAGTACCTCCAAGTCACTATAAATAAATTGCATTTGTGATGAAAGTTACAAGCAACGAGTGTTGTTGTATTACACTGACCAATGTTTCCACCAAAACCCTGTGGAGCGTAACCTCTACAGGCTAGGAAGCCTTCTTATCGAAGCGAATGGCCGCAAGTGTAATCACCTGAATAGATGCCTTGACTAAAATCTTTTTGTTCTATTAGGCCAAAATCCCCTATTTGGTGACACAGGAGGAAAACATTCTCCAGAGCCATCCAATGTCATACACTCATTTAGTGTAGAGACACAAAAATTCAACTCTTCGGAGGAACTATAACTTGGTATGCGTGAGAAGTGAGTGCCGTGGAGGGGAGTCGATGCTACAAAGTTATTAGCTCTCTGCCTTTATGCAAGTGGCCGGTGTAAAAACCAAGTTGGAACTCATTGAATATTGTCCTTACCAACCTTAGGATTGTTCTTGCATTGTAATAAAAAATCAAAGATCAAAGAAAAAATCAAACAATCATGAAAATATTCTTTGTGTGTGATGTGTCTTTCTTGCCATAATTGGAGAAACAAATCAAAAAGAGCAACATTCAAATAAAGAAACCCAAAAGTATTGAAAAATGTGCCTTTACCAAGTTAAAATAATCAAAATCAAGGAAAGTAGACAGATCTATCCATTTGCTTCATCCTACTGCGCATTTGCTTCACTCTGTTGCGCATCTATTTTCAGCTGCTCATTTACTCAGTTCTGCTACGCTTTTACACAGTTCTGCTGTGCATCTACTTTTTCACCAGACCTGCGCTTCTATTTCCTATTGTTGTACATTTATACTCTATTTTGGCGCATCTACTTTTCCACCAGATCTGTGCTTTTGTTTCCTGTTGCTGCGCATATACACTCTATTCCTACGCATTTATCACAGTGAGTACTTCTGTATAGTTTGTCAAAAAAACACCTACCTTTTTGACCACCCATTTCAGTCTTGTATCAGTTTCTGAGGTCAAATTAACCATACAATCACTTCTCCCATTCATTTTCATAGCGTACCCTCTTTTCCATCATTCACCTCATAAAACTTTCACAAAACTTCCCAAGAACAAATCAAACTATCAAAACTAGGTTACTACAAGGCAATTTTTTGGATAATATCATATTTAAGCACCTCTAGTAAGTCTCCACTAATAGGATCTATCATCCTTCTATCTTGGAACTTCACTAGTTTGTTTTGGTGTAAAACTAATCTCTACCAAGTAATCAGATTTCAATCATCCTTACTTTTGGCTACCATTTTGTATCGACTGACTTGTTTGACACCATTGATCAAAGAAAACCCTTGTTCAAATCTTATCACCACTAGTATCCCCTTCACTACAACCTCCAAACACATCTTACTAAAGCATCCAATTTCACCCCACTCCATTCCAAATCACATTGCATGGTACTAACTAGATCGCAGAAGAAAAAACAAATTGAAATGGCTGAAACATTCAATTAAATTGTCCCCTCCCCTCACGACAGTGATGAGGAGATATCTCACAAGGACTTACAAGAAGCTCTCCAAGATAGAAAATTTCAATGAATGATGGACAAAGTACTCCACCAAGACCCTAAAAAGTTCTTTCTCCACCTAGCAACCCAAGGAGTTAAGCTCCCAGCTGAATTTGACATCACAGCGTTGAAAGAAACCGAAGAGGAAAGAATTCATGAAGACATCACATGTGAGGAAAGAGCCCTTGGCACAAACAAAGGAAAGAAAACCACAAACTCAACCACTCCTTTAGACATGTTGACAAAACAAGTTCAAACCCTACAACAACAATTAGTGGACCTCCAAATAGGGACATCCACTAAACACTATTCATTGGAGGATATCTCACAGTATCCCTTCGATAAGAGCTTGAACATGATCCCATTTCCCCTTAGATTTGAAGTTTCAAAATTTGACAAGTATAGAGGAAAGGGTGACCCTAGAGACCATATTAAAGAATTCAATGTCACATGTCTAGAGGTTGCTCACAATGAAACTTTTCTCATGAGACTCTTCCCTATATCTCTAGGAGGGCAAGCCATGGATTGGTTCTCTCGCCTACCCCCCAGCATCATAACTTTCAATGAGCTAGTGGATAAGTTTGTCACTCATTTGTCCTATAACATTGAGCATGAAATCTCAATATTAGATCTTTTCAACACAAAACAAAAGGGTGGAGAATCCTTCCCCACTTTCTTGCAAAGATGGAGACAACTGGACAACAAATGTCCATATCATATGCCAGAAAAACAATTGCTTGAGATGTTCATACATAACCTAAACACTGATCTTAGCTACCAAATCCAAATCCAATGTCCTAATTCATTTAGTAAGGTCATTGAGATGTGGTTACTCATTGATAAAGCTATGATAGCCAAAGGACAAGTCAAAATCTACAAGGAAACCCCTAGTTCCAATAATAACATGAACAAGATGAGGTTTTGGACCAAGATAAAAACATTGTCAACGATGGTGTCGTGGATACAAAACATGTGATGCCCAAGCAACCAATTTTCAACTTATTAAACTCACAAAACAAAATCCAAAACACTGAATCACAGTCTACAAACTTTCCCCCTCAAAGAAAGTTCACACCTCTAGGGGAAACACTAGAGTCTACCCTACGCAAGCTAATATCAAACAATCTCATAACGCTTCCAACATCACGGGATTATGAACCACAATTTCAACCTACTTGGTGGAAAGAAACCGACTTTTGTAAATATCACCAAAACAAAGGACACAAAACTAATGACTGTCAAGTGCTCAAACACGTCATTCAAGACTTGTTGGATCAAAAATGGGTATCACTTGACAACCATGCCTCCAATGATGATCATATAGCATTCAAGAATCCACTCCCCAACTATGAGAAGGGAGGTTCTTCAAATCAAAACCAAAGTGGGGCTAACAATGCCAACTATACAAACGTGTCATATGACTATGTTGTTAACCACATTTCAGAAGGTGATTCACATATCAAATTCCCCCATGACGGCCAAGAAATCACCATCTAAGGTGATCCCAACCTGTTCTAATATTGCAATTCCATCCAATCTGATCCTAAAGTTGTAATTCCTACCAACCGTATAGCTTCATCCTCTACAACCAATGTTGACCCAAGCCCAATACCTTCTACATCAAAATCCATGGAACAAAAATTCAAGATCAAGGATAAAGGTGTAGGAGAGTATTCCATGGAGTACACCTTTTGTCTCACACCGCTACCTCTTTCACCCAAGTCTACCTATCCATTACATCATTCATCTACCCATGCACCTACAAAGGATGTGATCCAAGGGCTACTAACAAGGAATCAACCATCTCCATATCATAAACCACCTATCCAAGATCCTATCAAAGAACCTTCAAACATATCCATTCCTTCAACCCCATCATATAATTCACAACCCATCAAGACTACTGAAGAGTCTTCTACCATGAGTCCAAGTCAAGATTCCTTCCACCCTCATATTGTTGACCATCAAGAGCCTAACAAGCATATCCAAGAGTGTTCTACCTCCACTTCAATTCAAGAAAATCAAGCGTTATGTCAGGAATATACTCTAGCGCATGTGGAAACATCAACCCTTTATCTAAATCAAGATCAAAGCACCTCCATCCAACCCATCCATAATACTTATCTTTTCAATGATCAAGATATTACCTATGAAGAATCTATCCATGAGAAACTTGATCCTATACCCATACATGAGAAAGAAATCCAAATCCAACCCATCCATAACATTCATCTTTTCCATGGTCAAGATATTACCTATGAAGAAGCTATCCATGAGCAACTTGATCCTATACCCATACATGAGAAAGAAATCCAAATCCAACCCATCCATAACATTTATCTTTTCCATGATCAAGATATTACCTATGAAGAAGCTATCCATGAGCAACTTGATCCTATACCCATACATGAGAAAGAAATCCAAATCCAACCCATCCATAACCTATATATTTTCTATGATCAAGATATTATCATTGATGAAGAACCTATACATGAGCAAATTGATCCCATCCATATCACACTTAATCCTCTTTATGATAAAGATATTATCTATGATCAAGTTACTACCCATGAGCAAGTAATTCAAGGTCATCCTATCCATGTTAATCCTCTCTATGATCAAGAGCCTACCCATGTGAAATTTGCTCCTATCCATACTCTCACAACCATCCATGTGCAAGATATCCAAACTACCCCTATCCATCCTCCACCTAGTCCTATCCATGATCCAACAACTTCCACTTCCCTTGATGAGACACTTTCCTCCCAAGTGCACATAGATGATCAAACCAATACCTTGAATCCTAGTGTACATAATGATAATCAAGATCCACATGATCCACCACCATCCATTATCGACCATATTGGAAATTCCCCATCATGTCCCCTTGGTCTCACTACCTTCATTCATGAATGTTCTTCCTTAGGAGAGCAGCAACCATTATCTACCACTTCACCTTCCCCATCAAATAATGAGCTCACATCTAGTGTCCAAATCACCCATAATCCCATTGTCCACTGCATACTCCAAAATATGAACTATCAAGGTAAAGGCTTAGGCCTTCATGAACAAGGTATTTTGGAGCCTATCCATGTCGAAGTCCCTCCACTCTCTTATGACCTTGGTTATACTCCCCAAGAAAAGTAATCTCATGATGTTGGTACTTCCTCCATGCCTTCAAAATCCACTCATTCCCATCACACATCCTATCATATTCCCAAAACATATGTTGCCATTCCACCTCCTTTATCATACAAATCCCAAGAGCATGAGACCATGAACCTTCCACCATCTACTTTACCTCCACTCCTTCCAACTCCTACTATCCCTCCATCCACTTTACTTCCACTTCTCCCAACGCCAAATTCATCCATCTACACATTCCCTCACATTTTGAATCATGATCGACAAATGCACATATTGTCTAAACATGAAGCTTCCACTCATTCCACCAAACCTATGGGATTCAAAAATAAACATTGGGATGCATCCTTTCATAAAGTCACAAATCCTAAGGGTCCTAATACCTTAGGAAATCAATCCAAAGAATCAAAGAAAAACCCATCTCAAAAATTACATACACCTGCACACCTCAAAGCAAAACTAAAGAAGGTGTGGGTCCCTAAGAAACAAGTAATTACCTTAGAAGTTGCACAAAAGTTGCATATACCCAAGCCCATACCTTCACAAGTAAAGTCTAAAAGCAAAATGGTTTGGGTACCTAAGCAAAAGGCCATCAAGTTAAATGAGGCATCCACCTCTCAAGAATCCCAACCACCCACTTTCTCCTCTTCAATCAAAAAATCCCATTCCATCCAAAAGTCTCAAATCCTTCCATCCCACATGAAAAACAAAAATCATAAAAATACTAAGTCTATGTGGGTCCCTAAAAGCCTAAATCACTCATCCACTAAGCAAAAATCTCCATTGCTTCCTACACCACCTTCCCATCATAAGATTCAATGTTTATCATGGTATGTGCAACCATTGGCCATGGTTCCCTTCCATCCCAGGACACTTCCCCATACCTCCATCTCCCCTTCCTTACACTATTATCCTACATACCTTCCCCATCCTATTCCTATGGTCCATGCTTTTGCATAAGCCTTCCCCCCATCCTTGCATAAGTCTTACATAATTTGCATCATAATCCACTATCACACCTTCCATAATCTACTATCTACCTTCTCCATCTCACTTTCATGCAATCCCCTACCAACATCTATGAGAACACTTGACATAGTCTATGTGACGCCATCCATCTAGTGAGACTATCACTTTTCATGGAGCTAGACACTTAAGTCTCTCCCATCCATAGCCACCTTCTCCCATCCAAATGTTTCAAAAAAAAAAGAAAAAATAAAAATAAAAAAAAGTAAAGAAAAATCCCTTCGTCCAACGGTGAAAACCACCCTTGGTGGCACCTTGGATAAGTACCATGATGAAAACCTGGCAAATAGGTGTCATATGTAGGTTGATCTTCCATGTTATTTACCCTTGGGAGTACATTGTCTCATTGACCCTATCATTTTCCATCCTATCTTACCATACCATCCTATCATCCTTATCCTACATATACCTATCATATTGAGTCCATTCATCCTCCATTCCTCTTTTGATCTCGATAGAGATATGGTCACAAAATGTTTTGAAACATGCTTTGAAAAAACTTTTGATATACCTTGTCTTTTTCAAAACAATCCAATCATCTCATCCTCCTTCATCATAAGCTTTGTCATGTAAAATCTTGAGTTATTGCTATGTGACATAGTCCTTGGAGATCGGATCCTTGTTTCCTTCTACCTACCCATCCATTTACCTATCCATGATGTTCCCTTGTCATCAGTATCTAGAATTTAGGCTATCCAAATTACCATCCAAAAATCCCAAAAAAAAATGTCAAAACATTAGAAAAATCTAAAAAATCCCAAAAATAGCAAATCGTCTACAACCCCAATCCATTGAACCATTTTCAAACTATGTCGCCTCTATGTCTTCATGTAGGCAAGGCCATCTTGTATCCATAGACCCTCGAGGCTTCCTTATCCACCTTCTTCATCCTATCACTGGTCCATCATCCATTCATCTATTCTAGAGTAAACCTTCAGTGTCGAACTACATTGTCTCTGCGCTGTCACGTAGGCAAGGCCATCATCGATGAGCCCCTGATACACTAGGTCAGTCCCTTAGGGTCCATTTCTTCATGTCTATTGTCCATTCTTCCATAATAAATTGATCCTTTACCTAATTGGGGCAAGTCCTTGACCTGGTTATGGAGTTGGATTCAAATACCACATGTTCTAAGAGGGCACCAATAAGGACTATGATACCTTTCACTAGACACACACACGCAACAAAGCACATTTCCACACAAAAATTTTGATGCAAGACATCAACCTATCCAAAGAAAAGAAAACAAGTGCCTAAACACTCAAAAATGATTTTATCTAAATTATGACAAGAAGACACATCTAACAAAAGAAAGTTTTGTTTTGATTGTTTGTGCCTTAAAATTTTATCTTTTTGTTTCATGTCTCCTATGCCACTCAAGGATGCCTAATAAACTAGAGCAGCCATGATGGGGACATGATTATTTGATTTGTGTGATGCTTGTGGGTTTATCTTTAGTAATGTGACACCTTGTCTAAAGATATGATCAACATAATGATCATTGAGGACATCAGAGGTCTAAACATGAAACAGGTGTAATCCTTGTCTATTGACATGCAAGAAATACTCAGGTCATCTAGATTCAATTTTGACTAGATGCTTGTATTAACTTGCTATATCAAAATCCATGTAAGAGATACTTAGGTCGTCTCAGTTTTTAATTATACCTAGATGCTTGTATTTTCTTACAACATAATAAAAGCTCAATGATGAATCATGCACTTCAAAATACTTGGAATATCAAGATGACAAAATCTACATCCATACAAATTCAATTGTGTTTCATTCCATAATAAACCTTTTCCAAGTGTCTTAAGATCCAAATCCTTTCTAGCAGTTTATCCAATTGTATCTTCCAATTATCTATGTAATCCATTCATCTAAACCAATCCAATCAATCCAAGAAATGATCCAAATGCGATTCCATCCTTAATCCATACCAATCAAGTAAAGTCAATCTTCTCAAATTATCCAGTTGCAATTAGTGGTCTTGATCCTAATCTTGTCATAAACCAAATCAATCAATCATATTTATTAGTGGGATGTATCTTTCCAATGTCTTTGTGTTGATCTAGGGATATATCAATCCCTGCAATGAAAAATACTATCATCAATCGTTATCGATTAATCATCGGTTTACAGCTAGACAGGGGCAATACCTTGTTTGTTCTTGTATCATTTTTGCATACTTGATTGCTTGCTTGTGTGTGTTTTCATTTTATCTTACATCATGTGTCAATCAGCTCTTTCATTCCATCCCTTATCTTACGTCCTCCATTTTCTTCACCCTAACCTAACTATTCAACCTATCTCATCGTGAGATTGTCAGTCATCTTGTCGTCAAATTTTTCCCGTCCAATCTCTTGAGGGGGCATCCTAATGTCATAACCTATACCAGGGGCAAACTGGGGCATGTATCAATCAGAAATTTTTTTAATTCTTTGAAACAACATGATAAAACACATTGCATCAAAGAGGGGCAAAATGTATACACCTAAAAATGACACGACTCTAGCTAAATAAATATTTTAAATATTTATTTCATTTTAAATTCCTCTATCAATAAATAAATAAATCAATTTATTTATTTGATTCATATTTCTCCAAAAAATTAAATAAAATTATTTATTTCATTAAATCATCCAAACTCTTCTAAAATCATTCTAAATTAAATAATACCAAATTATTTAATTGTTTCTTCAAATCCATAAATATCAAATCATTCTCCATATTTAAACAAATCCAAATATTTATTTAAATTGTCTATTTCCTCCAAAATTGAATTAATACCAAAAATAATTCAATTAATCCATGCACACATGTAATTAAATATTTTAATATTTAATTAGCTAATATTTCCTCACTCACACGTCCTATTTATCCTCTAGTCAAATCAGTTAACTCTTCAATCAATTATGTTAACTAATCAATCAATTCACTTAACTGATTAGTCTATTCTGTTAACTGGTCAATCATCTCAGTTAACTCCTAAATCTATTCTGTTAACTCCCATAGAGCAGGACACTTGTCCTCTCCCTATTCACACACATCCTCTCAAATTTCCTCAACCATTGATCATCTTATTCATTCTACACCATTGATCTTCTTTCTCACAAATCTATAAATACAACCCCTATTCCTCCATTTGAGGGATCCAAGCTTTTTATAAACTTACTCTACAAGAATCATAGTGCACCTTTGGCACGAATCACTCCATAGCTTGAGATCAATTGTCACACCATTATCACCATTATCATTGTATTGTGAAGATCCTCTTCATTGCAAAACTATCAAAAGCCATTTTCCATTGTCATCTTAGAAAAAAGCAAGGAAGTGTACCTTCTAAGGGCTCTATTCATACACAAGATCAATTCAAGATAGGCGACCAATGGAAGTCACAAAATAGAAAGGCTTGCAAGGTCTTGTGATCTTTGCGTTTGATCTTATTTGTTTCAATTTCATTGGGTTATTGGATAATTAGTTGTTTATGCTATTGTTCCCATTTTTCTGATAACACTTATATATGCTTTCCCGCTAACATTCATGAAATTAACCAAAAGAGCTGACAAGGAGAAACCCTTTTAAAGGTCTTATTCCAACATGTAATTAAATTTTCCCTGACCAATTGTGGCCAAGTCCCAAGGCACCCATTTGGTCCGGGGTAAGATAGAATATGGGCCCCTAGCTCCCAATTTGCATTGGTTTCAAGGGATTTTACATCGGAATAAATATTTAGAATGTATAATGTAATCACGAGGACCTAGGAGCTAAACAAGGAGGTAAAAAGACAAGTGTCCACTTTTTATTCCATAACAGGACCAAAAAGTGGTTTGGCCACTTTTTGGTCCCCCATCTCCATGCACATGCCCCATGAACTATTCCAAGTACCTACTCAATATGCTACTCCACTATCCCTTCTATCATGCACATGTTTCTTTTGTTTAAAAACCCCATGGGCATCTTTGGTAGATTAATAATTTAAAATTTAGCTCCAAATCAAGGGTTAGGTTGATCACTTTAAGATCAATGGCTTATGGTTCAATGTAGAGGGTAAAGTTGCACATGGTCTCCTTTAGTCATTCAATTGTTTCCAATAAGAAATGAACACATCACCTATTTACATTGTCACTATAGAACATATAACATGTGTTGGGCCTTTGCTAAGTAGATTACAAGGACCCAACACATTTTCCTCAACCAATCAAGAAACCTACTATAGAACACTATTGATACTTTGCAATGAGGATTTGATAGATCACATCCCTTATCAAAGATAGTCTAATGACTCTTGAGGCTCAAAGCTTGCATTTCTCTCTAAAACATAGAAGTCCTATGGATTGCAAGATTATGCCACATTGTCCAAATCAATGGACAAGACACTAAAACAAATTGAAAGTCCTAAATAATTAATATGATCAATGTATACCATTGTGGTCCTATATCTTAACATAAAGAGAGGCAAGAAAAAACTTCATGCAAATCAACAACCGTTTGCAATTAATTACGACTTGTCATGTAGCCACATTGAATCAACCTCTTGAGCACTATATAAAACTTTGTAGTCATCTTCTATATGCTAATAGAGAAATGAAACAACACTACAACCATTGGAGATGAATCCCCATTGAGAAAATTGATGATGTGCATGGTTGTAGCCCTATAGAGAATAATAGGTTGACTGGCTAAGCCAACTTCTGATATGTCATAGAAACAAGATCTAGGCACCACTAGGATACAAAGAGAACACTTAAAATATCATCCACCACTATTTGTAAGTAAACAATAAAGGAACATAGGCATGGGGAAAAGGCAATAGACTTAAGCATTTTGAACTAGGAAACTATGAGTGTAGACTTGAATCTCAATAAAGGATCAAAGTTGGAAAATTCATGTTGATGCTAAGAGATCAATAGAGAGGCCTACACAAATCATTAATGACCCAATTGAATGGACCTATTTAGTGAAGAATCAATCACAATGCCAAATCACAAAACCTAACAGTAAATCCAACCCCCACATATGTTGAAAAGGTCAATGATGTACCGCACGGATGGTTAAGAGTGTGTACAAGAAGTTGTGTACACTACACATGTCATTAAGGTCTCATGGAGGATATGAACAAGCATAAAATATGTTAACCCAATACTATAGAACCAAAATAATGATAATCCAACAACAAAAAGAATAGTGTGGTATTTACAAAAGGCTAGAATGGTATGAGACATGTGTTAGGGACATGTCCTTATACCATACAATACTACATATTGAAGGAAGAATACCACTTATGCAATGAGTTGGACTATGAGAGCATACTATTTCAAGGGTGGAATTCACAAGGTATGAGTCTTTAAGTAGAACAAAAATCCCTTATTAGGATTTGTTAGACTGGTTAGAAACATAAAGGGCACCAAAGCAATAGAAACATTAAAAGTAGGTCAAATACAAGAGAGACAAATTGGTGGTGGCTTTCAATATGTGTAAGGCTGATAAAGAAGTTTACTTTTCTTTAGTTTTAAAGAAGTCTCCTTGTCCACTCTAGTTCAAAATCTCCTAAATTACCTCAAATGTTTCATTTCTTTATGATCATTCTAGACAATTGTGCATCAATAATCTATTTATTTTTCAACAATGCTTCATCCTCAAATCCTTATATATAGATAAAATGGAGACAAATTGCTCTTGAATTCATTATTTTCTTCTCATAATGTACACTAGAATATATTTATTTTTTAAGCTAGGATTAGCTAGAGTGCAAAAATTATATTCCAAGTTTGTTAGAAGAACTTGCAATACTAATTATTTGTGTAACTAAATTTAAATGTATATTTTAGTGAGAATTAAGCATTTTTTTTCCATAATACAATATTTCATTGAAAAATGTATAAAAAGTTGTAGATATGCATATAATTTAGATATTACTATCATTCTTACGCTTTAGGAAAACTAGTTTGGGTATAAAATCTCTCAACTTAAAATTTTATGCAAATGTGTTATGCATTTAAGATTCAAATGATTTTCATGGTTGTAGCTTACAATCCCCGATGAATAAATGATTCTAAGTAATTGAATGTAAATGGTGAATTGGAAAAAAATAAACATGCTAGTTTTTTTAACATAATCAATTTAAATCTTTCTTACCTTTCATAATACATTAAGATATTCCCCAAACTCTATCATGTTTATTAAATGCAAAGACCTTTTATGTATTGTATATTATTACCATTGATTGCAAGTCATCAACACATCATTTTTTGTCACCTTTAAGATAACATGTATTCTAATAAAACCTCAACATTTTTTTTACCTATTTGATTTTAAAGTACTATTTTCATCCTCAACTATGAAATTCTTTGTTTCATACCCATAATCTTTTTCTATTTTAATTTTTCATCAATTTTCTACCCATGATTCTAAAATTTGTGTTTGTTTTGAATTTCTCTATGTTTTTTTTGGTAAAAAAACTTGGTTTAGGACCAAGAACCATGAAAATTGGGGAAACCCCAAATCACTAGGTAGCATCTTAAATAGTATCATGTAGGTCGATGAGGTATTAGACCAAGAAACATAACAAACTTCTATCTATATTATAATCCATATGACTTCTAACAAAATGATTGAACCCTCAACAACAACCACTCCAAAACCAACATTCTATATTAGTATCTAATTAAAGTATGAGAAAAAAGGAAGGATCGAGGTAAATTACATAGGCCTCGCATCACCCTTATGCACACACTTACAATTAACACAAGAGACATTCTTAATTGAGTCCTTTATCTCTTTGCCTTTCTCTGCATCCTCATCATCATCACAACAGTCTAGAACATTAGTATCACATCCTTTGGTAGATTTACCTACAACTTCAAAGCAATCTCCTCCACTACCTGTTGAAGACAAATTTATTGATGTTTAATTACATGTAAATGTTCAAAAATAATCAAAGTGAACCTTCACCTAGTGCATGCCATCCCTGATATTGTTGTGAAGCAAGTATGAGTTGGTGGCCATCAAAAGCATAAATGCATAAGAGAGGGATTGAATGGTGTTGAATATATTCAACCTTCCTCATGTGTACCCCGGGTCCAATAAAATATTAGCCATTACCAAGTGGATGTAGACACTACGAGACCCATCCATACCTTTTTCCAACTCGCAAATTCTAACCATCAACTGCTGAAGAGTCAAGTCCAAGATTTCTTTGTCTACAAATACCATAAAATCCACCATATCCTTCTCACCCGAAACATGATGCTTCCTCTATTTGGGGATTTTAATCTCCACTTTCTCCTTCCCATGAATGCCACCTCTCATCCTTCTACCCAAATGTTGAGAACCCACCATAGACACCATGAAAAGTAGCCAAACCACAACTTCCAATACATGAAAGGAATAAACTAACTCACTCGTCATCAAAATAAATAACAATGAAACCAAATGCAATGCCATATCTCCAAATAATTATTACTCACACAATGCCATCTTCAATGTATCTATACTGGTCACCATCATTCCAACCCATAAACAGGTTTTCTCTAGGTACTTTTAACGGCAAAGTTGTTCAAGTGCCTTTTGAATTGTTTGGAATTTAAGTTCCTTAATTTTGTATTTTATAACTTTCCACTAAAGTTTTTCTTTTGATAAATTCTAAAAATTTCTTGTGTTTCTTATAATTTGAATTAAAATTGACCTTTAGTGTAAGGGTATTTTTGAAGCATAAGGTGAAAATAGCCATAATTTGTGTTAATTTAACCTCTTTATTTTAATTTTTTTACATCACAAATAAGGCCTTCCAAACTTTGAATTATTAGTGGAGAATGGGTGGATTCCATTTTTTGAAGTTGCATCATTGTATTATTGGATTGTAAAATATTAAAAGACCATTCTATCTACAAATTATAAAATATTAGGCCATTCTATCTCCCAACCAGATTGTATATGTTTGAGTAGAGGACATGCACCAAGTAGTATTGTGGATCCACCTTAAGAACACACTTTAGTAGTTGTAATTCAAACTACAAATCTTAAATGGCATTGAAACCTCGTTCAGAGTGGACCTTTAGATGTATATAAGTATTAAGAAGTTACAATACCATAATTTATTGATACAATTACCCAATTAACCAAATATTAAAGCATGTGCTATATGGATGTTTAAATATTAGCTCTTATATATGTATATAAAACATATACTAAATAATATAAATACTCTCATAGATCCCTCTCACCAAAGTTCTTGATGCTAATTTTCATCTAGCACACGATGATCTACGTTAAAACAAAAAAATAAGCATTGTTAAAATTGAGTCTCATTTATTAAAATCAAACAAAAAGTATTATAAGTTAACCATTATACAACCACCAAGCTAGAAAATAACAAGAAAGTTTGAGATTGACAAATTCCAATCACATTTACATAAAAGAACAAATTAATTCTACCCAAGGAAGCAACTAATTTTGTTATGTGTATCTTGTTATATTTGGCTTCACTAACAAGTGGGCAATTTAATAATAATGGTAAAATTTAATTGAACTTTTTTTCTATTAGGTTTCTTTTATACCAAGGTTTTCTAATGCAACTATTCTTTGTAATTAATAAAAATCTAAGCGTGTGTGAAAAATAATAATATCTTTAGAAAAGATAAATGAATATAGGATATATTTTTATGTGCAATAATGTTTACTTCTAAATTTGAATCAAAAAAAGAAACAAATTCGAAATAGATATTTCAATTTCATTTTCAATATCTATTTTATTTCATAATAGAGATGGAGGTACCCTAACATTATATTTAAATTAATACTTTCTACCAATAAGAACAAAATAAAAATTATAAGAAAATACATATACATCCACTACACAACCTTCATAGAGAATGGGATTGAAGGGAATCTTTCAGGGAAAAAGTAAGGGGAAGGGGAAGTGGAATGATAAGGAGTATAAAAATACTTTATTAAAAGATCTTTTTTCAAATAGCTTGATCAAGAATGACAATAATGCCATCAATGAATTCAAAATGTAACGCCAGAAAATGTGTACACCACCATTTTACACTTAGTTTAGCTCCTAGATGGGCCTCAAATATTTACACTTGTTAATTAGGACCTATTTTAACACCTCTTTTAGCATCAAGAGTGTAATTCTTGATCCCGATGCATGAAACCCAGAAATTAACTATAAGGTGAGGCTAAGAACACTTTAAGTGCCCTTTTTTGGGAGCTATGTGGCTAAAGGACTAGGGCACCCAAGCACCCTGGGCCCTCCTTTAGCCCTGCCCTAAATTGTGGCCTTGTCACTTGGGCCCTTTTAAGACATTCCTAATGTCAGCCTTGTGTGGTTTAATTCTCTAGAAATCAATGGGAATGCATATGAAAGTAAGTTAAGTCATTCAATTGAACATTGAAGGAATATTTCAATCCATCTAAGCAATTAAGGCACTCTTGTATTGTCTCTTTCATGTTCTCTACTCTTATCCCAAGCTCTCTATTGTGGATTATTACTACAAAACTAACATATTGTAGGTCTTGTGAAGATCTTTGGGCTACACCAACTTCTTGAGTCAAGTTGTGTTACCGTCTACAAGCATTCTAGGGTTTCCATGTTCATGGTGACTTCTTTCCTTCATGCTTTGTTCTAGCATCCCATTCTACTTTAGATTTGCCTCTACCCTCCTAGGGTACACACTCTTTATCATTCATCATTTCTATTGTGTAGATGGAAACACCATTCACAGAGCTTGAATTAGGTAAAATCCTAAATTGCACCCAACCTTTTCCTCTTTTAGTGTGTGCAGGTCAGAAGAATAGGTTTCAGGAGCTAATTTTTGGGAAGAAGGTAAAGTTTACTGGTATAGACCTAACAAAGCCTACAATTTTTGTAAACCCTAAACTAGGAATAGGGTGCCCAAGTTCCCTTTTCCTAGGTATCTCTTCCTTTAGAATCAAGTTTTGAACTATTCACTGATCTCTATTGTCCATTTGGTTTCTAGGTTTTTGCTTCCGACAGTCTATTGTACTCTGATCTTTGTCAACTAGGTTTCATGTCTTGATTCTAGCTTGATTGATTGGATTTGGTTAATTTATTCTCCATAAAAAAAAATGGGTAGAACCCCTATAGTTTGGCTTTCCTTATTGGGTAGAATCCAATCTCAATTTGTGCCCAAATATTTTGTAGAAGAGGGTTTGACCTAGTTTGATCTATTGAGCTAGTCTATCTTTTCTACATTACATTTTTGGTGAACCCATCATTTCTTGCACTTTGGCATCCTTCTTGCTTCATGTATGAGTCATTTTCTTCCCTATATCTGATTATATTTTATCCATTCATCATTTTGCATAGTTATATAGCTTAACCTTGCATTATTTTATTGTTAGGGTTTGAAAAAAAACCTTGCATTTTTTAGAAAATCTAGCTAATCTTCAACTTAGGGTTTGTAGATTAGTGTGTTGATTCAGTTATTACTGAATTTTTGGATTGATTAAAGGGATTTAATTTTTTGTACCTTATCTTTCTTTCTATTTTAGGACATTCTTGCATTTGTTTGCATTGAAAAAAGTGAAAAATCAAGCATTTTAGGCTTGCAAAAAGGCATATTTGTGCATATTTTTCATTACATATGTGTAGATCATCATAAAAAGATTTAATTTTATGATTTTGCATCATATATGAGTGGTATTGCAGTATTTTATCAGTTCTTGGTGTTGCATCTTGCATTTTGAAAATCTCATTTGCTAGGGTTTTGTTGAAAAACTTGTATTTTTGAAAAACCTAGTCAAGTCCAAAACCTAGGGTTTGTAATTAAAATCTAATTTCAGATTTTTCTATTGTTATAAACATTCCAATTCTGATCTTTCATTGCTATATCATTTCATAAACTTCATTTTTATTCAAAAATAGGGCTTACATAAAAAAAAATTGGTCTAGGAATGAGCATTTAAGATCTAGGGGTTTGTTAGTAAACCATATCTAGTCTTGCATTTAGTGCACCTTTATCAATGTAAGGTTCTCTAAAACTTTGTTGCATTTAATTGGATGCATTATTTGGGAACTTAATTTTCACATATCACACATCTTACATTTGGAAGACTTAGTTGTTGTGGTTACCAAGAATATCACATTTTTGGAAGACCTCACTTCTCTTGTACTTGTAGGTCTTTGATTGTAATTTTATTGGGATATTGGTTGTACTTAGTTAAAAATTTGTGCATTTATTTTCTATATCATATTTCCATTTCATTGTGGCTTCTTCATGGTTAGAATCTTTGCATGCACATATCATCGAATTTGAATTTTTTTCTAAATTCACTGATATACATCCTCACATTTTAGATAACATAGCACCGATGTATGATATACCTCATGATGATAGATCTTCTTTTACTTCTACTACATTTCATGATGATATCATGGACATCATCTCTAATACATGTGATGGTGACTTAGCTTTTCCTACTTCACCTTATGATTTGGACCCCTCTCCCAAAATTGTTCCCACTTGTGAGGACATTTTGGAAAAAGAGGATGAGATCATTGACACATGCCCTAGCCTCTCATCTAGAGATGTGGCATTAGATGATGTTGAGCATACTACTTATACAATAGAAAATGATAATTCTATGTCTCACCCTATGGATCTTCTACATTTGATTAAATGTTCAAGTACCTTGGATGTCACTAAGGAAGTGAAGACCCTTGATCTTCCTCCTTTGGTTGAATGTTCAAGTACCTTGGATACCACTACGAATGTGAAGACCTTGGTAGTTCTCCTTTGGTTGCATGTTCAAACCCCTTGGAGATCACCAAAGATACAATCATCAATAATTTTCTTAATAACACTTTACCCTCCCTTCATTCCAATGCTCTCCCTTCAAAATATGAAGCATTAGTGGATGAAGAGAGGTCCCTCACATTAAATACCTCAAGGATTGATATTGAACTTACTCAAAATGAAAATAATGTCAATTCTATTATCATTAATACACTTATTCTGCCTGCTAAGGGGATAGTGAATAAGTATACTAATATTCCTAAAATCATTGTACATGAGGTACTGAATACACCTCACTTCAAACTGGTGATTACGGTTCAAGGTGATCCAAAACCACCTCAATCCCTAGACTACTATCTCAATTTTTCAAAGCAAATTAATCAAAGAAATCAAGATATTCAAAATGTGTCGCAACATCACACAATTTCTCACACATATAACACACACAATAAAAGTAAGAAAGTAGCATGTGTACCTACTTCTCTTCCACCTTTTCAACCTTTTCTTCCTCCACATCCTCATCTCCCTACTCATATGGGTAAAGAATATGATCTCATCAAGCATCTCCACGCTACTCTAGTAAAAAACTCTCTATGGGATTTAATACAAATATCACCTACATACCACAGAATGCTCCAAGAAGCTTTACAAAAGGTGATTGTTCCACCTATTGTTCAGTCGAATGATGTAGCAGATCTATTAGATTGTATGCATGTGACAAAATCATATTTTTTTTCAACAACATGAATTACCTCCCATAGAAGTTCAAAACCAAAATGAGCCTCTTATGATATTCATCTTCTTCAGTAACAAGAGGGTAATCTTGATGCACTATGATTGATGGTGGATTAGGTCTTAGCATTTGTGGCATAGACTTGTTACATAAAATCAATGTTCATACCTCTCTCATTAAACCATATAACCTCATCCTTTGTCGCTTTGATAATAACAGTAGGCAATCATTGGGTACTATTACCTTACCTCTTAGGGTTGGTCCTATGATACTGCCTACACTTTTCCATGTCATACCTAATTCTCTTTCATACAATCTTCTTCTTGTTAGACCTTGGATTCATGCCATGGGGGTAGTCCCGTCTACCCTTCATCAATCAATATAGTTTATTCACAACAATCAACTCCATACAATTGAAGTTGATCTAACCCCAGACAGTTTCTTGAAAATATAAGAGAGACATCAAACTCTTTTGAGTAGTTTGATCCCTTCTTTAACATGACCCTCTACTACTAAAAATTGTATTGGCCAGGATAGTGTTGGTCCTTTGAATGTATTTTTTGGTGATGACTGGGGTTCATTAGATTTTTCACCCTCCTTTATGGGTGAATATAAAATCTCACCCTCACACCCAAAGACCTTGAAGGTAATGAAATTTCTTCCACACAATCTTCTACTCCTACAAAATTCAAACTCAAGTTTAATGACAATGTAAATTTTAACATTGATGAAGATCCTCCTCCTTCTATAGACATGGCAACCATTTGTGATAAAGTGTCATCTCAATCTAATGAACCATCTTCTTCTTCTAATACATGTCTTGGTAATGAAGTGGTGTCTTTAGATTTTAATCCCCATGGGATGATTGAAACAAATATTGACCCTCCTCATCATGATAAAAATGATCCTTATTCTTCAACATATAATCTTACTTCTAAAAACAAAGCTAGCCATATGAACTCTGTTCTTCCTTCAAAGATGGAGAAGTGTTATGAGCATGGATTCAAAATTCTTTAAAAACAAGGATATAATGGAAATGGGTTAGAATGCAAAGAAAAAGGAATTTAGGAGCCTATGGAACCAACACCACACTTGTCTAAAGTAGGTTTGGGTTTCTAGCCTTCTCCTACATTCTCTCCACCATGTTCACAATAAAAAGGTTTGCTTCCTACTCTCCCTATATCTTCTCTTTTATCTCAACAAGAGTGTATATTGCCAAGTCTACTCAAAGACCCCTTAATCACTCTTCCTCCTCTAAAACGTAAAAAGATTCAACAAAATAATAATTCAACACATTATTGTTCATATCATTGAGCGCTTGGCCATTCCACTAATGAATGTTGAGTCTTGAGTTGTAAAATTCAACAAATTCAAACAAGGTTTAGCTCTATCACCCTGCACCATGTTTGATGTAATCCATAGAGCACCTTGTCCTCCATCCATTTTTATAGTCAAGTTGGGGGAGGATAATTTTTTATAGGCCGACTCGCAAGAGTGGTCATCTCTTCTCATTTATGTTATGATTGTATATACTATTATCCTCATATTGTGATGTTGTGGTTCTCCCTTGCCACCATTGTTAGAACAAGGGTGCAAGGAGTAATAATGCATTGTGTCATTCATCTATGTATCTCCATTCTTATATATCTCGTGATGTGCAATGTTGTTGTCTTTTCTTGGATGATTTAGCATCCTTTCATGTTAATTCAATTCTGGTGTATGTGATCTTTCTTCCATCTATGTGGCACCTTGTTGCAATGCTTGACATCTGATGCAGGAGCATCCCTGGTTCAAGAGCAATCTTGCATCAACCAAATACATTTCATTTCAGTTTGTTTGTAGTTTAGTTTGTTTCTTTTCATTTTCCAGTTCAGTTCAGGCAGTTCAGTCAGAACTAGTTTCAGCTTTTGGTCCAGTATTCTACCGTAGTTGCATTTCACACCTTACAGATCTAGGCTTAGCATCTATATTCATTCATCTACATCATATCCAAAATTCAGAGCATTTGGATCATGTTGTTCTCAAAGTCAGCTACACTTTTTTTTGTAGACAACCCCCATGAAACGTGTTCATTTCGTGATCTACACTCTAAGTTCGCAAAAAGAGACAAGATTATCTTGATCCCGTGTGAAGTCGTCTGACGTCCTAAATCCGTCTGCAATCTATCCTCAAATCGACTCTTCGATATTTGCATGGATCGGTTAAGTTGTAAACTGATGAAGATTGTCAATTTTTAGTCAATTTCAGGTGTTAGAAAAATTTTGAGTTTTGCCATGTAAAAGCGGTGTTTTCAACCGCTATTACATGTTAAAGGTTTTGCGTTGACATGTAAGAGCAGTGTTTTTCGTTGCTATTACATGTTGGAGGTCTTTTTGTTCTAGCATGTAGGAGCGGTGTTTTCAGCCGCTCATACATGTTTGTGGTGTTCGAAGCCTAGTGTCAAGGCGGCTAAATCACCCGCCTGTGCGTGCTACCCCACGTGCAGGGGCGGTAATTTTCACCGTCGGTGCACCTTTAAACCCACACCAGTTAAATCGTGTGTAATAAATGCATTTTTAGATTTTGAATTGAGGTTGTTTTAAGTTGTTTCTTAAACCTTTTTTATTGGTATTTTTCTTTTATTGTCTTTTTCCCTCGAGCCAAACACCATGGAGTTGAGTCTGAAAGAAATCACCGCATTTTGGATTCATCGTTGGCATTTCTTCCTCCTGGTAGGTTCGCTATTATCTCATATTTTTGAGCTCCTTCTTTCATATATGTGCTTGTGATTATGAATTCTTAAATCTTATTCAAATCCTAGCTACTTTTCTGTTTCCCTCGCCATTGTCTGTCGAAATAAAAAGGGTTTGTGTCTTTTCGTTTATGTCTTTCCGTTTGTATTTTTGTTCTAAGTGTGAATGGTAGTTTGAACCTCACATCATACTTAAAACACTAGTGTAAACCCTAGTAAATATGTGTGTGACTGGTGTTTTTCGCTGATTTAAAAAGTCTCCACTTGGTATGTAACATGTAAGGCCAGCGTTTCCCACCGCCTTTACATAAGGATTGAGGTACACCGCTTGCATAAGCAGTGAAATCACCCGCCCAAGCAATTGAAATTTCACCCCTTTCTATCCGTAGTGTCAGCATTTTTTGCCGCCTTGCCACATGAAGTTTTAGCCTCCTTAGATGTAGCAACGGCGGTTGAAATCGCTAACTTTGCATGTTAACCAATAAACTTTCCAAAAAAAATGTAATAGCGGCAAAAATACCTGCCTTTACACATAACAACGCTTCCTTCATGCAGGAGCGGTCATTTTGACTGCTCATGTATATTTTCCTGTATTTCTTCACAACACTGGAAAAATTCATTTTTTAAAGCCTGCTAGCCTACTTTCACCTTCGCCTTGATTTGCACGCACTCAAGCCCTTCAAACGCGTACTCTCCTATCCATGATCATTGAATCGTAGTTGTCCCAGTTTATCTAATTTTTTCCCTTGACTATGAGATCATGGCCTTTTTGCAGTTCTCAACCAATGTCCGTGGTGAATTTCAAACTCAAAGTTTCTTCAGGAGCTCATGTCAGAACCATCTCCATCAAAGGCCAAAATCATGAAGTACAAGTACCGGGGTGTCTTTCCAGTGACAGCAGTGCAATCAAACATTGATGAAATCAGAGACATAGAAATTAGGCATGTGGACATGGCAGAATTTGTAGATAGGACAAAACAAACAAATCCTTCTAAGCCTATGCAAAAAATCATTGACAGTAATATCCATTTGGTTGCATCATTTCCAGTCTCTGCACACAATCCTAAATTTGTTCTACAAGTGGCCAGTCATTACAACAGAGACACCAGAGCTGTGACAGATTCTCAGGGAAATGTAATCATGAGATTGGATGCAGAATTCCTCAATAAAATCTTCATGTGTCCACCCATTGAAAATGTTGGATAGATTGACTTTGCCCAAGATCAACAAGATTATGATAATGATGTGGAATCTGCTAGGAGGTATATAAATAACAAGTGGTTAAAGATTCCTAGAGGTAATTTGACCAGATGGCCAAAGGATCTTCACAGGAGTGATTTTGTAGAGGAAGTGTACGATCTGATTACTCTTTTGAGTCACATCAGAGGACCCCCTTATGCCTCCAAATTCCAAGAATGGATGTACACCTACATCAAGGTGATTCTTCGAGGAACACAAAAGATATTCTGGGGGGAATAAATTAGCAATGCATTACATGAGCAACTGGTAAGGGTCAATACCACCTTCAAATTTTACATGACCTCTTATCTTGTCTATGTTGCTGCAAGCATGAGAAACTTTCCAGGTTTAACCCAATTAGGAGATAGGAGATTGATCCCAGTGTATGAATATTACCCCCAAATCACTCTAAGGGGTCAATTCATCATTTCTGAAGAGTCAATGATGCATTCTTTTCAGTTTTCATGTGCTTATGGGATGGTGAACTGGTTCAAAAAAGGGTTTATGATGAAGCTTGGCAGGGTGCGAATTCTTTTGGCTGCTTATTCTTGTAATTTCCCACCTTCACATATCTTCAAGTAGGGTATTATCCTGGTTACCCTTATATGCTTCCACAGTATCCTAGTGACCACATTGTTCTTATGGAGCTATGCAGACAGCTAATTGTGGTGCATAACAAACAGATGGAACTGAAGAAATTAGGGATAAAGTTCCCCGTTGAAATTGGGAGGTACTCAATTCAATCTACCAATAAAGCAAAAATAATTGACTTTGAGTTACAATTGGTCACCATGAAGACCTACAAGAGAAGAAACCATTTTAACTTTAGAAGAGTTCAGGATAAAATTAAGAGGAAGTCAACTTTTTATATACCAATGGTTGAAGACATATGGGCAGATCTCAGAACCCAGAATGAGATCAGAAAACTGGATTTCTGTAGACTCCACCTAAGTCAAATTGAAGAACTAGGCCTCGCTGATATTCTAGATGGAATGGAGGATGATGGGGATGTCCTAGATCCTAAATATAAAACAGAAAATGTTGAGGCTTCACCTCTTCCAGAGGTAAAATGGTCAGTCAAGGAAGAAACATCTATTAGGAAAAGGTTCCAACCAATACTGGCTAACAACAATATATGGTTAGAAAGTCAAGGAATTAAATTGAAAGAGTTTCTTATAGGATCTGAAGCTAAAACACAAGAGCAAACAGGTAAGAAGGCTGAGAACAGAACTAAAAACAAGAGTGACATCTATTCTTCTTCCAAGATACGCAAACCAAGGATCAAATTTGTATCTGAAGGGGGAAAGAAGAAGGAAACTGCAGAAACTTCTAACGTCATTGAGTCAAATGCTGAAGATACTAATGTTGATCAGATGGAAATTGAAAATATTGATACTGAAGAACAAATTGTTCAAAAGTCTAAGACAAAGGTATCTGATGAATCTGATAAGGAAGAGGAAGCTGAACAAAGTAAAGATGAAGAAGAGGTAGAACAACTTGATGGTTCCCCTCAAACTTCTGTGAAAGATCTTCCCTCTGAGACACAAGTTCCTACACCTCCCCTCATGTTCTAGTTTCTGATAGTTTGCCAGTGGTTTCAAATGTTCCTCTTTCACCAATTTTTGTTGTTTCTTCTGAAAATACTCCTTCTATGAAAACTAGTTTTGGAACTATTTTTGATTCTTCTGGTTCCATTCCAAGCTTATCATCCCCATCTTTTAACATTGGGGAACAAACTATTTTAGAGAACCTTCTGGATGCTTCACAAAAGGTTGTTGATACAGGTGTGGTGTTTACCAACACAAGTCCTATTGTGAATATCACAGGTACAAGCATGGAGCCAGAAAAACAAGTAGTAGATTCATCTCCAGTTGTTGGCACTTCTACACTTCCTCCATGGTTATCTGCGTATACTCCAAAGAGGAATAAGCAAGCTATCTCACTTGACAAGATTGATATTGAAAAGCTGTTACCTATAAAAGCAAAGAATCAAAAGAAGAAGCCTAAAACTATTTCTAGGCTGGTCAATGAAAAGGGGATCAGATATGTGGAAATCACCAAACCACCAGAAGATGCCACCGCCGACACTTTTGACATGAATGATTATGTCATCTCAAGGGTTGAGTTGGGCAAGCTGACTCATGAGGGTGTAAAGGCAGATTTCCAGACTACTGCCAGTACTTTACTTGAAAAATATGACAAAGCCAAGAAGGAGAAGGAATAGTATAAAGCAAAAGCAGAACAACTTGCCGTTGTCCTTCAAAAAATAGTAAAGTCATCAGAGATGGTAGAACCCATGGTAGTGACAGTGGAAGATCCCTTGATTCAAAAGGTTGAGAAAGCGCAAGCAAGGGGAAGAGTAGTGGGAGATATAGTGGAACACCTATTGGCTCAAGGGTGAATCCTGCTAAAAACCACTGTAGAAAGAAAGGAGAAAATGGACAAAGCTAAGGCGGAGCTGGACAACCTAGTAGATCTACTCTCACAAGAGCTGCAAGATCAAGAAGAGAGCCTAGAAGAGTGGATAGATATGAAGAAGATCAAGATAAAGAATCTGATCACCATTGGGGTCATCACCAATAGGGAATCATATCTTAAGACCAAAGAAACTCTGGCTCATTATATATACATAATAAAGAGTATACTTGAAGATCTATGCCAAGCTCGAGAAGCCAGTGAAGATAGTGATGTCACACTTCTACACCGGCTAGAAGAACTTCCATGTACCTTGACGGGGGAAGATCACAAATTTCTTTCATCACAGGAAATGGTAAGTTCTTTTGAACAATTGGTCCAAAGGAAGTTTGAAGAGGACGCACCCTCAGTGATTTCAATGGATAACCTATACGACCAACATTCTACTTTAGAGAACCTGAAAGATAATCTGGACAAGCATGAAAAGGCAATAAAAGTAGTGAAAGATGCAATTCTTCGAGCCCGCACCATCTCAGAGAACACAGCAAAACTAGATGCATGTGAGATGGCAGCTGTCCAAGCTATGTACTAGAATTTTCTAAAGAAAAATGACAGAGGAAACTAGTGCCTTAGTTTATTTTTCCTGTATATAATATGTAATTTGAATTTTGTTTTGGACATTCTCATATGTAATTTTCCAAAATGAAATTACATGTGAAACAAGAGAAGTCTCAAGTCAAATAGGACTCTTTTTGTTGAATAAGTCAAAGTAGTTGTAAATTTCCTATTTTTGCTCCAGGCTCCTCCCTATAAATAAAGAGGGCCTCTTTTGTAAATAAGATCTTTTTTTTCATTTGCAAGAATACTCTGGCGAACTGAAAAGCAAATCAAGACTTTGTGCTTCTTTGTGAAAATCAATTATCAAATATTTATCAATACAAGAAAACAAGTTCAATTCCAATCTTTATCTTGGGATTATTTTTGTCGTGATAGTATTGTTCTTACGTCTTACTATCATAATTGTTTTTGGTAATAATTGGAGTGTGGAGTTTATTTCAAGTGATTGAAGAGCACTCTTAATTCAATTCTGATAGACTATGTGTTATCAAATCATTTGCGAGGATTATGTTTATGTTTGTGAGAATACAATAGTTTGAAGACTTTGTGCTGCAAGTTGTTATATTCAATTTACTTTTATCATCTTGAAGAGGAGTAAAGACTTTGGGCTGCATTCAACTTCAAATAGTTCTATTTGCAATTAGTAAGTGAGGTAACAGAAAACTTTGTGTTTCTGTGATTTTGTGATAATTTATAAGTCCTTTATCAATAGTTTGAAGTATAAACATCTATTCTAAAAAAAGAGAATGAGATGAAATGGAACCACCACAAATATAGTTTTTAGTGTACATAGATTTCATAAGTTATTTCGTTTGTAAAAATCAAGCAACCAGAGGGAACCTCCCCTTGCTGAGAGGAGAGACTTTGTCTCATCATAGCTGTGGTTGATATACCCATTTTGCCGTTAGTGAGTTAATGACAAAATATTCACCCAACAGATCAATTACCAAAAAGATATCATTATCAGAAGATCAATTGTTTTCTCATAACAGAGCACCCTGATAATCACAGACAATAAGCTAAAGGAGAAGACTTGCAGAGCATTCCTTGACTTGTGGAACCTAATGACACATCATTCAATGATCTTTGGTTTGTGGTTGACCTTTCCCGAAGGTCTGCACATTATTCCTTTCATTTGAGGAAGTGTTCTATGCATTTAGGTCTAACCTATTTGTGTACACACATTACAGCTCTTCATTGGAGTTTGTGATCTTCCTTGGCCGACGCGGAGGAATCTATTGGTCCAAAGATGATATATATTTATGTAATAGTTCCTTAGGAAAGTAGTTATCAAGTTATCATCATTCACATAAGTTCATAGTTTACATTTTGTGTGAATGAGCTTCAAAGCTTTATCTTGTGCATGTATGTATTCAGGTCTGTGAGCCCTAAGTTGTAAGCCCGCATGTTGTGGACCGATCTCTATTTGAATTCTATGATATACTGAATGTCTGAGTCTTCATTTGTTCCATTTCCTTGAGTTGTTTTCGTTGTGTTTACTCTTGCTGCACGGTTCAGATAGTTCATTCTGTGAACCCTCCTACCGTGACTGCACCAAGTGGTATTAGAGCAAAAGTTCAAATCTTTGGGAGTGAATTGAGTGAATTTGGTGAGGGAATTCCATAAGATCTTCCTGTGGACAAATTGCCGAATTCAGGTAGGTTACTTGTGTCACAATCGATCGCCGATTGAGAGGCAGTTGTCACCTTGTAGCTCAATCACCAAACTTGAGGTAGTTTGCACTTGATCCTAGGAAGAATGCTACCGAGGTGAGTTGCTGGTATTGGAACAATGGCTAGTAGAATGGATGAGATGATGGAGATGATGAAAACAATGCAAATTCATTTGGATGCTATTGAAGAAGATAGGCGAAGAGGATTGACACCGAGACCTAATGTTGAAAGCAACAATGAAGAGGAATTTCAATCTGTCGAACAAACTGGTGAAACCCTAGGAGGTGATGAAGAAGAAGAATTAGATTAAGTAAAGATGCTATGAGCTATTTCAAAGATTGGAAAAAGACCTAGAGTTGATGTGCTGAATTATACTGGTAATTTGAACCCCGAAGAATTGATTGACTAGATAAATGACATGGAAGAATACTTTGAATATGAGGAAATTGAAGATCCGGAGAAGGTGAAATTTGTAAAGATAAAGTTGAAAGGATGTGTTGCTATATGGTGGAAAGAAGTTCAGTTGGAAAGAAATAGAAGAGGAAAAGAAAAGATTACAAAATGGGATAGGATGGTGACAAAGTTGAAGAATGAATTTATACCTATTGACTATGAGTTGGAGCTGTTGAAAAGATTGCAAAACCTGAGACAAAAGGAGAAATATGTGAAGGAGTACATTGAAGAATTTCATAAAATGATCATAAGGATAGGACATAGTGAACCAAACAAGGAGAAAGTGGCTAGATACATCAATGGACTGAGATTAAACATTCAAGAGGAACTAATCTTGGTAAGGATGACATCTTTGGAAGAAGCATATCAATTTTCCCTGAAAGTTGAAGAGAAGCTAAATAAAAGACATGATCAGAGACAGAGCAGCAGATGAGTTAAATTTCAGAGAAGTAGAACATTTTTCAGAGGAGATAGATCACATCTGGAGCAAAACAAGTTTGACAGCCCCTTTAAGAAGGATGATAGAGATAACAGTGCTTATCGAAGAGAAGACATTTTTTTTTATTGGAGAGGAAACCCTAGTGCATATTGGAATGAAGGATATAGAAGAGAAGGAAGAGGATTTGATAAGAGAACCTTTAGAGGTACTTGTTTCAAGTGTGGAGGTGAAGGACATAGAGCATTTGAATGTAATCAAGGTAGTACAAATAAGAGGACAAAAAATAGTGGAAGAGCAGTCTATGTTGAAGAAGAACCTGTTGGATCACCTAGTTCAGTTGGCAAACTAGAGAAAGGAGAATCATTGATGATGAGGAGAGAACTATTTCAAGTAGAGACAAATGAGGAACCATCGCAGAGGAAGAGTCTATTCAGAACTAGATGCAAATCAGGAGGTAAGTGTTGCAAAGTTGTAATTGATAGTGGTAGTTTGGATAACCTAGTTTTAGAGGAAATGGTGACTAAGCTGAAGTTGGAAAGATTGAAACACCCTAAGCCCTATCAGATAGCATGGATTTAGGATGATCATAAGGTACTGGTGAGTGAACAATGTTTGGTGAAATTTCATATTGGATCTTATCATGATGAAGTCTTGTGTGATATTATGCCTATGGATGTTTGTCATATCTTGTTGGGTAGACTTTGGGAATATGATAGAAAAACTATACATGACGGGAGAAATAATACATACACTATAACAACAAATGGAAAGAGAATTACTTTGATTACTTTGGAGGATGATCCTAAGAGTGAAGTATGTGGGAATGCTAGAATCTATTTGGTAGATGGAAGAAAATTTCTGGATGGTTTGAGACATGAGAATATGTGTTATGCCTTGATTCCTAAGAAGCCTAAAATATTGAAAAAGAGACTGAAGAATCACAACCGGAGGAGATGACAGAATTGCTGATAGAGTATGAAGACATCATATCAGATAATGTACCTGAAGGATTACCACCTATAAGGAGTATCAGTCATCACATGTATCTTATACCAGGATCTAGTTTGCCTAACAAAGCACCACATAGAATGAAACCAGTAGAGAATGAAGAATTGA
The DNA here is from genome assembly GCA_027924645.1 of Cunninghamia lanceolata. NCBI lineage: Eukaryota > Viridiplantae > Streptophyta > Pinopsida > Cupressales > Cupressaceae > Cunninghamia > Cunninghamia lanceolata. The sequence goes on from BSBN01000070.1 coordinate 3,020,859, forward strand.
ATAGACATATACAAGAGTTGTTGAGAAAAGGTTTGATTAGAGAAATCTTGAGTCCTTGTGTAGTACTTGGAGTTTTGGCACCAAAGAAAGATGGAGAATGGAGAATGTGCACTGATTCTAGAGCAATAAACAAGATCACAGTTAAGTATAGATTTCCTTTACCGAGGATGGATGATATCATGGATTGTTTGAGTGGAGCAAGATATTTCACAAAGATAGATTTGAAGAGTGGATACCATTAGATCAGAATCAGAGAAAGAGATGAATGGAAGACTACTTTTAAGATAAATTAAGGATTGTATGATTGGTTAGTGATGCCTTTTGGATTGACAAATGCACTGAGTACTTTCATGAGATCGATGAATGAAGTTCTAAAGAAATTCTTGGATAAGTTTGTGATTGTATATTTGGATGACATTCTAAATTTTTAGTAAGGCAAAAGAGGAAGATTTGTGGCATATTAGACAAGTTTTGTAGAGACTGAGAGAAGAGAAATTGCTGATAAACATCAAGAAGTGTATTTTCATGAAGGAAGAACTAGTATATTTGGGATTTGTAATTTCTGCGGAAGGATTGAAGATGGACCCTGAGAAAGTGAAAGCAATTGTTGAATGGCCTACACTGGAGAGCACTGGAGAGGTTAGATCATTTCATGGATTGGCTAGTTTCTACCAGAAGTTCATCAGAAATTTTAGTTTAGTATGTAACCCTATGATAGAAATAATGAGAGGTGACAGAAAAGATTTTAAGTGGACATCAGGAGCAAATAAAAGTTTTGAGTTTTTGAAGTAGAAAGTGACAAAGAAACCTGTTTTGGCATTACCAGATTTCAATAAGGTATTTCAAGTTGATTGTGATGCAAGTGGAAATGTGATTGGAGCAGTGTTAAGTGAAGAAGGTAGACTAGTAGCATATTTTAGTGAGAAGTTGAATGATGCAAAGAGAAGATATTCAGTTTATGATCAAGAGTTCTACGCCATAATTCAAGCCTTGAAGAAGTGGAGACATTATTTGTTGCCTAAGGAGTTTGTGTTGTATACAGATCATCAAGCTTTGCAATATTTGAATAGTTAAGGTAAGTTGAATCAGAGATATATGAGATGGGTAGAGTTCATGCAGAGTTATACATTTATGTTGAATAAAAGGAGTGGTAAATCAAACAAAGTTGTTGATGCATTGAGTAGAAGAAGAAACTTATTGACAGAGATGAGAGTTGAAGTGTTGGGTTTTGATGAATTAAAGAACATGTATGAGGTAGACATTGATTTTTCAAAACCTTGGAAAGCATGTAAGGAACCTATTGTGACAGATAGGAGTAAGTGGCTATTTCATTCAAGAAGATATGTTGTTCAAAGGAAATCAGTTGTGCATACCTAGAAGTTCAATGAGAGATAATTTGATCAAGGAGAAGCATAGTGGTGGATTGTCAGGACATTTTGGCATTGATAAGATAGTGGCTTTGGTAAGTGAAAACTACTTTTGGCCTCAAATACATAAGGATGTTTAGAGATTTGTGCAGATTTGTAGAGTTTGTCAAGTTACAAAAGGGAGTAGTCAAAATACTAGATTGTATAAACCTTTGACAATACTGAAGAGACCTTGGGAAGACATAAGCATGGATTTTGTAATGTGATTGCCTAAGACACAGAGAGGACATGATTCAATATTTGTAGTGGTGGACAGATTTTCAAAGATGGCTCATTTCATAGCTTATAAGAAGACAACTGATGCAGTGCATGTAGCATACCTATTTGTTAGGGAGATTGTGAGATTGCATGGATTACCTAAGAGTATAATTTCAGACAGAGATGCAAAGTTTGTTGGATACTTTTGGAAGACACTTTGGAAGAAGATGAAGATAGATTTGAAGTTTAATTCAACTTTTCATCCACAGACTGATGGATAGGCAGAGGTAGTGAATAGGAGTTTGGGAAACTTGTTGAGATGTTTGGTTGGAGAGAAGACATGAAGTTGGGATTTGATTCTTTCACAAGCAGAGTTTGCATACAATAATTTATAAATAGGAATACCAGAAGAACACCTTTTGAGATTGTGACCAGAATGAATCCTAGAGGAGTTGCAGAACTGAGGGACATTGGTATGGAAGAAAAGAAAAGTACAGAAGTAGAAGAATTAGTAGATCATATGAAGACAATGAATAATCAGGTGAAGAAGCATTTGGAGGATATGAATAGTAAGTATAAGGAAAAGGCAGATGAGAAGAGAAGACATAAGGAATTTGAAGTTGGAGAGGAAGTGATGGTGTACTTGAGGAAAGAAAGATTTTCAGTCAAGACTTATAACAAGTTGAAGATGAAGAAGTTTGGACCATGTAAGATACTCAGGAAATGCATATGAAGTAGAGTTACTGGAGACCTTGGGTATATCACCTATTTTCAACTTTGCAGATTTATATCAGGATCATGAAGCAGAGTTCTATGATAGCATGGAAGAAGACTTGAAGCAATTACCACAACAAGCACTAGAGAAGATTGAAGACATCTTGGACAACAGAGTTAGACACAACACTAGAGGAAGACAATGCAAAGAATACCTTGTGAAGTGGAAAGGCAGACCGGAAGAAGATTCATCATGGATTTCTCAGGCTGAGGTGGACCATCTTGGTTCTCCCTTAGCCCCAACAAAGTGAGGGACTCACTTTTTCAATAACCCTAGATGTCTGATGCAGGAGCATCACTGGTTCAAGAGCAATCTTGCATCAACCAAAAATATTTGCATTTCAGTTTGTTTGCAATTTAGTTTGTTTCTTTTCATTTTTCATTTCAGTTCAGGCAGTTCAGTCAGAAGTAGTTTCAACTTTTGGTTCGGTATTCTACCGTAGTTGCATTTCACACCTTGCAGATCTGGACTTAGCATCTACATTCATTCATCTATATCATATCTAGAATTCAGAGCATTTGGATCAGTTACCAGAAAGATATCACTATCAAAAGATCAATTGTTTTCTCATAACAAAGTACCCTAATAATCACAGACAATCAGCTGAAGGAGAAGACTTGCAGAGCATTCCTTGACTTGCGGAACCTAATGACACATCTGTATATGCCTAAAAATGACACAACTCTATCCAAATAAACATTCTTAATATTTATTTCATTCTAATTCTTTTATCAGTAAATAAATAAACAAATTTATTTATTTGATTCATATTCCTCTAAGTTAATTAAATATCAAAATATTTAATTACCTCTTCCAAAGTCAAAATTAAATAAAATCCTTTATTTAATTAAATTCTTCCAAAGAATTAAATAATTCTTAATTATTTAATTAAGTCAAAATCATTCCTCCAAATTTGAATAAATCAATCAAATTTATTTAAATCCTTTGAGTCTCTAAAAATAAAATATAATCAAATATTTTATTTATTCTTCCAAATCATGCACAAATAATTAAATAAATTTATTTACTTAATTTTCTTTCCTATCTTCAAATATCTTCCAAATCTTCTAGAAATAAGTCTTCTTCTTCATGCATATAAAATTGAATAATTTATTATTTAATTTCTCTCAAATCATGCAAAAGTAAATCACAAGTTTAGTTATCTATTCAATCAACCTTGTTTTTATCAATATCTCCTAAATTAGAAAAAAGCTTTCTAATTTATGAAAATCAAATCTTATCTTCAATAAAAGAAAGCAGTTAACTCAAACAAAATAGCTTTTGTGTGACACATGTCTTCTTCCTATTCGCGCATGTTCTCTCAAGGTTTCTATACCATTGATCTTCTCATTCTTTCTATATCGTTGATCTTCTCATTCCCAACTCTATAAATTGAACCCTATTCTTCCATTTCATTCATCCAAGCTTTAAGTAAAGTTAATTTGCAAGAATTACAGCGTGCCTTTTGCACCAATTCCTTCATTGCTTGTGATCACACTCATTACCATACTACTATCATTGTTGTGAAGCTCATCTTCATGGAAAAACTATCATAGCCATTCCCATTTGAACATCTTGGAATCATAGCAAGGAAGTGCACCTTCTGAGGGCCATATTCATAGACAAGATCATTTGTGATAGGTGATCAATGGAAGCTAAGAATTAAAGGAGGTTTGCTTTGTATTGTTCATTGTTTGATTGATCTATTTTGTTCATTATTTCATTGAGTTTTGGGTATCATTGATATTGATTATATTGATTATTCATTTAGATCCAGTTTTCCCTTAACATTTTTGGCACCCACTGTGGGGCCTAGCCCCAATTTAACCTAAAAGTTGAGTTTTTGTGTTTTAGAAAGCCGTACACAGGAGGAAACCACGCATCTAACACATCCTAACATGCATCTGCTATCTATTCTGGCACATAGATCATTTTGGCACATACAGTCTCTGATCTGGTGCATGCATCCTCTCAACGCAAATAGACTCTATCCCGGTGCATCTATCCTCTGATACGATGCACCTATCTATTCATCGCATATATACTATTTTCCTATGCTTTTGACCTCTGTCTTAGCACATATGTACTGTGGCACTTCTGAGCTCTGTTTCTGCGCATTTAAGCTCTGAAGCTACGCATCTGATCTAGGCAGTGATTCTTAGGGTTTCCTTGAAGTTTTTGCTAACACTAATGTCTTTTTACAGGAACACTCTTGATCTATTTGCAGGCTAGGTATTGGTTTAGAATCATATAGTTCCACTTGTTAATTCACACTTCGATTTCTAATGAGAAAGTAAATGGATGATCATGCAAATCTAACATAGTCTTAACTAGGAAAGCGGTAATTGAATCATTGCTATCTTGCATATCATTGAATCATTGGTGTATTGCTATCCTTCAAAGTTAACAACTCATTGCTATTTGGGTGAAATTGAACCATTTCTATCTTGTTATCACTTCAAAGTTAACAAATCACTACTATCTGGGTAAAATTGAACACATCATTGCTATCTAGGTAAAATTGAACCATTGCTATCTTGTTCTCACTTCAAAGTTAACAAATTTCTGTGCTTGCCCAAGTAGATAACTCATATAATTTTTCTCATTTTAACTAGGGGAAAAGAACCACTATCTTCTGTGTTTTGGGAATGATACCAGGCCTATGCTCTCCCCTATCTTAGGTGACCAAAATGCCAGACATATCATTTTCGCATGTGTTTTTCTTTTAGAGGGGCTTGCTCTTGGATACCATTCATCCAAGTAGGAATGACCCTAAGTGGTGATAGGCTAGATGCCAAGCCCTACCAATCCACTCTAAATAAATTGTGTTTGGAGAAAAAGCTTCAAACAATGAGTGTAGTTGTGTTATACTAACAACCAACCTCCTCCAAAACCCTCCAAGGTACAACCCTTGCAGGCTGGGAGACTCCATAACAGAGAGTAGTGTTGCCGCGTGTATAACCACTGGAACGGTTGCCTTTATTAAACACCTTTATTTTTAGTGGCCAAAAACCCCTATAATCCAGTGCAGGGAAGGGCAATTATCACCTCTCAAAGATGTTTCACTAGAGATAGTGAGAATTTGGTTTTATACTGTCCTTTGAAACCTAGGATTGTACTTGCTTTCTTTTAGTCCAAAAAGAGTCAAAAAATCACAAAAAAATTAAAAAACATTCTTTGTGTTTGTTGTGTCTTGCCATAATTTTAGAAAATCAGATCAAAAAGACTTTCTTGCAGCCAAAGATACCAAAAACATTAGAAAATTGCCAAGAACTTGCAAAAAACATTGAAAAACTAGAGCAGCGCATTTATATCAACTTGCTGCACATATGTGCTGACTTACTGTGCTTCTAAAACCTGTTACAGTGCATTTGAAATTTACTAGTGTTGCGCTTATGTACTAACTTTTTGCTCATTTACCAGTTTATGTGGCGCATCTGTTCTGGTGCATGCATGACAGTGAGCACTTCCATAGTCTTTGAGTGAAAAATTTTACCATTTTTGGGTACCCATTTCAACCTAGTTCCAAGTTCTAAGATCAGATCTTACCTTGAAGTCACTTTTCCATCCATTTTGCATCAAAGTCTCTCTTTCATTGGTCATCTCATTCACCTTCTATCAGGTCTGCCTAGTCCAAAGTCAAAAGTATCCCATATCAGATTAGCATAGGCCCCTTCTTTAGATCATTTTGGATTCAAGTAACCCTAGTAAGTCACAGAACTTTGCTAGTGGTCTTGGTACACGACTAGTCCCTACATAGTAAGACAGGTATCGATTACCCTTACTAGTGACTATCATCTTGTATCGGCCATCTTACTTGGAATCATTGATCGAGAGAGTCCCTTGTTCAAATCTTGTCATAAGTATCCTATTCTCAGCAGTCTCCATTGGCATCTTGCCAAAATCTCTAGTTTCATCCCACCACATCCCACATCACCTTGCATGGTTCTTACTAGATCTCAATACAAAAAGTAAATTGAAATGGCCGAATCATCTAACCGTATTGTCACCCCTCATGATAGTGATGAGGAAATCTCTCACGAAGATTATCAAGGACACCTCCAAGATCAGAAAATCCAATGCTTGCTAGAGAAAGTGCTCCATGAGGACCCTCAGAAGTATTTTTATCATCTTGCAAATCTTGGACTTAAGCTCCCCGCTGATTTTGACCTAAGCAAACTCAAAGAGACAATAAAGGATAATCATGAACACCAAACTGGTGAGGACAAAGGAAAGAAATTCATAGACCCAAACACACCTATGGAAGAAATGAGGAAACAAATAGAGGGTCTAACGCAACAAATGATGGATCTCAAGATGGGTACAAACACTAAAACCTACTCCTTGGAAGATATTGCACCGTACCCCTTTGATAAAAGTTTGAACATGGTACCATTCCCCTTTTGATTTGAAGTTCCTAAGTTTGACAAATACAAAGGAAAAGGGGACCCTAGAGATCACATTAGGGAATTCAACACCATATGCATGGAAGTAGCTCACAATGAGACTTTCTTAATGAGACTATTCTCTAGATCTCTAGGTAGTCAAGCCATGGAGTGGTTCTCACAGCTTCCACCGGGCATCAAAACTTTTGATGAGTTAGTCAACAAATTCATTACACACTTCTCATACAATATTGAACACGAAGTCTCCATGCTTGACCTATGCAATACCAAACAGAAGAGTGGCAAATCGTTCACCTCCTTCCTACAAAGGTGGAGACAACTAGAAAGCAAATGCTCATATGATGTACCTGAGAAGCAATTAATGGAGATGTTTGTCCACAACCTCAACTCTGATCTAAGATATCAAATACAAATTCAATGCCCTACTTCATTTTTGAAGGTCATTGAAATGGGATTGTTCATCGAGAAAGCAATGATTGTCAAGGGGCAAATCAAGTTATACAAGGACACACCTACCTCCAACTACACGACTGACAAATCAAAGTTTTGGACTAAAAATAAAAATATTGTCAATGATGGAGTAGTTGATGCCAAGGTGGCGGCTCCCAAACAACAACCAATATTCACTCTCAAAGGAGAGGCAAGCAATGTTACACCCAAAAAAACATTCACTCAGGAGCCAAGACCATGGTTCAACTTAAATCCAAGGTGAACGTTCACATCGCTGGGTGAGTCTCAAGAATCTGCATTAAGGAAGCTATTGGCCAGCAATGAAATCACTCTATCACCAACAAGTGATTATAAACCTCAAATAAAACCTCACTATTGGAAAGACACTGACTTTTGTGAGTATCATAGAGGAAGAGGACATAAAACCAACAATTACATCCATCTCAAACATGTTATTCGAGACATACTTGATCAAAATCAAGAAGGTGCTCAACAACATACTTCTAATGAGACGCATGTGGCTTACAAAGATCCACTTCTCAATCATGACAGGCCATACAACAACAACAACAATGGAAACAACAACAACAACCACAATAGGCAAAATCAAAATAATGGGAATAATAATGCTAATTATGCAAGTGTGCCATTTGATTATACCATCAATTGCATAACAGAGCACATACCACAAATCAATGTGGTCACGCCCAACCAACAATCAGAGCCCAACAGAACTGATTGTAGTATCATCACCTACAGTGGTAAGGTCACATTAGATACCATTCCTCCAAGGTCATCACCTTCTCGGTCCAACTCCCATTAGTATAGTGTCATAGATCAACTACGGAAGACTCCTGCCCACATTTCTTAGAGTTGTTGCATCTATATCCTTCCCACAGGGAGATTCTTGATAAAGCCTTAGTGGAAACCACTATACCCACTAACTTGGCCCAAGAGAAGTTTCAAGCCATGGTAGGTAATCTGACCTCCTCTAGTACCATATCATTTATTGAACAAGATGACCTCTCAGTGTCTCAACCTCATAACACCCCTTTACATATTGTCACCTTCATCGACAAGCACCACATCAAGAGGGTTCTCATTGATGGGGGAGCTAGTTTAAATATTTGCACGCTTAAGCTAGTCCTTACATTGGGGTTATCTAAAAATGCAGTTGATCTAAGGAAGAAGATCACTATCAAAGCCTATGAAGAAGAGGAGAGAACTACCAAAGGAACAATGGTATTACCTGGATACAAGTGGGATCAGTGATAAAAGATGTCGTGTGCCAAGTCCTAGATAGGGAGCTAGCCTATAATATTCTCCTAGGTAGACCATGGATTCATGCCATGAAAGTTGTGCCTTCTACCTATCACCAATGTGCAAGTCACCATGCAAGGTGATCCCAACCCATTTCAGTATTGCAACTCTATCCTTTCAAAACTCAATTGCATCATACCCAACAATAGAGCATCTACATCCCCTACCCCATAGCATGATTCTACCTCTGAAGCTTCCTCATCCAATCCCAAAGAGCAAAAAATTACCATCAAAGAAACAGGAGTTGGGGAATACTCCATCGAGCACAGCCTCAACTTGGCCAAATTGCCTCTATCTCCTAGATCCTTTGGGTGACCCAAGCATTTTCCAAAGCCATCTACTCCTCCTACACCTCCCATAGCTCCCTTTGTAAAATGAGGGACCCTATCAGATGAAACAGAGGAAAGAGATGTCTTACAATGGCTCTACATAGAAGAAGAAGAAGAGAGCACACAACAAGAGCCACCTAAGCTCCCAACAGAAATCTATGGGTGAGGTGAGTCTATCCTACATAAAATGGGTTATGAAGGACAAGGCCCCATTGGCCTAAGGAAATAAGGAATTATAGAACCCATTCAACCCTCTTCATCCTCATTGGCTAGAACTACAAAAGGTCTAGGATATAAAGATAAGGGCAAAGCAAAAGCAAATGCTTGTCTCATGGAAATGATCCATACCCTTCAAGAGGACAGTGACATAGATTCCAATGAGTATGAGTGGGATGAGCTGACAGAGCATTCCTACAATGACAAAGAGGTTGACACCATTCAAACTTATAGCCCCTACCGTGAGGGACAAACGCTACCGCATAGACTGTTAGAGTGTGATTTGCCTATCCCTGAGAATACAACTTTCGAGGAAGGTTCGAGTTCTATCACAATAAACAATTTGGAGGAAAGTACCCTCTTGAACACTCTCCCTACCAATACTCCTAGCATATCCATTCAAACTATCAATAAATCAGGTCTATCCTCTGACTCCCTCCCCCTTGTGCATCTTGAGCTTATTGAATGGGATCTACAAGGAACCCTGCAACTAGATATGTTCCAAAATGATGATGCCTATATTGACTACATGGAACTTAGGGACCACCTACCTAAAGGAGATCATAAAGCTGGATTCTCCATTGAACTTACTACCGTGGCTTATTTTAGAGAGGGTGCCAAACCTTCCAATAGCAAAAATATCAAAATAAAAACTGGATCTGATGGTGAAAACCACTCCACGGTAGTGTCAGATCCCAAAATAGTAAAAAGAAAGGACGCATCCGATGGTGAGAACCCAACTATGGCAGCTAACGATGGAAGGCTTGACACTCTCCCTGATGACATGCACTAGGAGAAGTCTCAAATTGTTGTGGAACCTACAGAGCCTCTTAACATTGGAATAGAGGAAAAACCTAAGATCATTCACTTTTCTAAGTCTCTAACCCCACCAGAAAAGACTAAGTTTGTACCATTCTTCAAGAGAAAGCAAGTCAATTTTTCTTGGTCATACGCAGATATGTTAGGGTTAGATCCAGATTTGATTCTACATCATCTTCCATTAGATCCAGGAGTGAAACCAGTGAAATAGAAGCTCAGAAAGATGCATCCACACATTGCACTACTTGTAAAAGAAGAACTCAAGAAAATACTAGATGTAGGGTTCATCAGAGCTATCGACTATCCAAAATGGGTCTCCAACATAGTACCAGTGTCCAAACTTGATGGCCAAGTTAGACTATGCAATGATTTCAGAGATCTAAACAAAGCTTGTTGTAAGGATGATTTTCTACTGCCAAATATAGATATCATAGTCAACTTAACAGTAGGGCATATCATGTTATCTCTCATGGATGGCTTCTCAGGATACAATCAGATCATATAGCACTAGAAGACCAGCATAGGATAGCTTTTACTTGTCCATGGGGCACTTTCTATTGGAATATCATGCCATTTGGGCTAAAGAACACATGAGCCACATATCAACGTGCTATGACCACTATATTCCATGATATGATGCATGTCATAATGGAAGATTATGTAGATGATATCCTTGCAAAGTCACTCACAAGAGAATCACACCTGAATGTGTTCGAGAAAGTCTTTTAGAGACTAGAACAATTCAAAGTCAGGATGAACCCAAAGAAATGTGTGTTTGGAGTCACCTCAAGCAAGCTCTTAGGCTTTATTGTATTGGCAAATGGAATAGAGGTGGACCCTGCCAAAGTCAAGGCTATTATGGACATGCCACCACCCAAGAATCTTCCTCAACTAAGATCTCTATAGGGCAAGCTACAAGCAATTTGTAGGTTCATATCACAACTAGTAGACAAGTGTCAACCCTTCAGTCATCTCCTACATAAGAACATTCCATTTAGGTGGGATGAGAAATGCGAAGAGGCATTCGACAAACTAAAAGAGTATCTCTTGGGGCCCTTCTAGCATAACAAAATTATGAAGGTAAAGAAAGAGCCGTCTACTACATCAGTCGCACATTGGTGGGCTATGAGTTGAAATACTCTCAAATAGAAAGATCATGCCTTGCAGTAGTTTTTGCTTCCCAAAAATGCTGACATTATATGCTAGCACATCCAATTAAACTTATTGCAAAAATAGATCCACTAAAATACCTACTAAGTAAAGTAGCTCTAATAGGTCGCCTAGCCGAATGGGTAATGCTCCTAAGTGAATATGACATTGAGTATATAGACAGAAAGGCTATCAAGGAGAAAGTCATTGATGATCAGTTAGCAGATGCATCACTACAAGACACCGCACCAATGCAATTTGAGTTTCCAGATGAAACCTTATTCAATATATCAACACATTCCTCAAAACTCTACTTTGATGGGTCCTACACAAACCATGGATCAGGGGCAAGAATCTTGTTTGTAACTCCTCATGGAAACACCATACCAAAGCCTTATTGTCTATTATTCCCATGCACCAACAACATAGCAGAATATGAAGCCTTGGTCATTGGCCTCAAAATGGCAATAGAATGGAAAATCAAAGAGCTACATGTCTATGGTGATTCTCAACTAGTGATCAAACAGGTCAATGACGATTACCAAACCAAAGATGAGAAGCTTGTCCCATACAAGCGCATGGTCTAGGACTTTAAGGAATACTTTGTGACCATCTCTTTTGAGCAGATATCTCACTTTGAAAATAAATATGCAAATGCCATGGCAACCATTGCATCTCTCCTTGAGATCCTAGAGAATGAGTCATGGTACGAGTTCTTATTGGAATCAATTCAGCAACCAGCTTATGATCTTCCTAAAACCCATTCCTTATGTCTATTATTTGGATCTGATTCACCTTGGTATGGTAAGGTTTACACTTACCTCATGGACAACACCCTCCCACCTAACTTTTCTTCAAACCAACGACGAACCTTTATATGCCAAACCTCTTGTTATACCATTATTGCCGACACCCTATACCGACATGGTCTAGATGGTACTTTACTCCATTGTTTAGAATGAGAAGAATCCCAAAACACCTTACAAGACGTACACGAAGGGATCTGTGGAACACACTCTAGTGGTGCTTCTTTAGCTAAGAAACTCATGCATTGGGTTATTATTGGCCGAACATGGAAAAAGATTCATGTCAATTTGTGAAGAAGTGAAAGTAGTGCCAGATACATGTGAACCTGATACATGCACCAGCTCAAGAGTTGATACATCTAACGACACCTTGGCCCTTTTGCCAATGGGGACTCAACCTTGTAGGAAAAATCCATCCTCCATCATCTAATGACCACAAATTCATAATAACCACACTCAGTACTTTACCAAGTGGATTGAAGCCATCCCCCTCACCATCGTCATAGGTAAACAAATCTCCTCATTTATCCTTAATTACCTCATTTGCAGATACGGAATTCCCTCATCCATTATCATGGATAATGGAAGACCCTTCAAAAACTAGGATGTCCAAGAACTCTGTGACTGATTCAAAATCTAGCACCATTTCTCCACACCCTATTACTCCCAAGGTAACAACCAAGAAGAAGCATCCAATAAGACCATCTTGAAACTCCTCAAGAAGATAGTCAACGATGCTGGTCGTGATTGGCACATCCAACTCAATCCCACTCTGTGGGCCTAGAGAACCAATATACACACTCCCACAAGTGCTACCCCTTACACCCTTGTCTATGGCTCAAAAGCTATCCTCCCCATCGAGGTCAAGTTACCATCTCTCAGAGTGTCATTAAAAGGTCTCATAACAGATGAAGAGTACAGAGTTTCTAGATTACAAGAACTAGAGTTGCTAGAGGAAAGGAGATAGAAAGCCTTCAATCATCTCAAGACATATCAACAAATGATGTCACAAAGCTACAACCATAGAGTTCACCCAAGAGTCTTTAAAGTTGGAGATCTAGTACTTAAAGAGAACCCCCGCAATCAATAGGATTGGCAAAAGAAAGGAAAATTTGAACCCAACTAGCTTGGGCCTTATGTGATTGTAGCTGCTTATGGATTGGGGGCATATCAGTTAGGAACCTCAAAAAGTGAGCTATTCGATGATCCAATCAACAGCATGCATCTTCGCCGGTTCTATACCTGAGAGAACCCCAATGTAAGGGGGGCATAAAATACAAAAAAAAACAAATCAATTAAAAAACCAGAAAAATACAAAAAAAAAAATCATCAGAAAAATACAAAAAAATTGTCCTTTGGTGAAAACCTAGCAAATAGGCGCCTTGGATAGGTATCATGATGAAAACCTAGCAAACATGAGTCATGTGTACTTTTATCTTTCGTGCAAATAAAAGCAAGTGGTGAAAACCTGGTAAACAGGCATTACTTGTGATAAACTATTTCCTCCATCTTTGTGAAACCAATCACCTTGTGTCCATTCTTCCTTCACTCGTGTCCCATTTGATCCATATCTGTTCCATAATAAAAACCTAATGATAACCTATCATGGCTCAATACTCTATCTCTTTTGTTGCCTTATCAACCAAGGTTTTATCCCATATCCTATTCACAGTGTCAGCCTAGCTTAGCGTCTGTCGTCAGTATCCCCATGGTCCAAGTCCGTGAACTACGTTGCCTTTGTGCCATCACATAGGCAAGGCCATTTTCAATGCACCCCTGAGGCTTCCTTGTCCATCCCATATCTTGTCGTCTATCCTCTAGTCCATCCATGGTCCAAGTCCATGAACTATGTTGCCTCTGCGTCATCACATAGGCAAGGCCATTTTTCAATGTGCCCCTGAGGCTCCACTATCCCATCCATCACATGTCTAGTCCTTCTATCTATCTGAGTCCATGCCACTTTCTATCACCTAGGTCCTAGGTCCATTAGAGTTTACCCCGAACTACGTTGCCTCTGCATCGTCACATAGGCAAGGCCATTTAGCAATGAGCCCCCGAGGCACTAGGTCAGTCCCTTAGGGTCTATTTCACCAATAAGGATTGTGGAATCTTTCATAAGGAAAGCAAGCAAAAGCAAAGCCCGCTTTCAAGAAAAAATTTTGATGCATCACGTCAACCTGTCCAAGGCAAATAAAACAAGTACCTTAAGCACTCAAACTGATTATATCCAAATTATGGTAAGAAACAAACACATCTAAAATACAAAATTGTTTTGTGGTTGAGATTAGGTTAACTTACAGAGTCTTGATTTTTGTTATCATGTCTTTCTATGCTACTCAAGGATACCAAAAGATAAAGATGCTATGATGGGGGTATGATTCTTTTCTTTGTTTGTTGCTTGTAGATTAAACTTTAGTAATGTGAAGCCTTGTCTAAAGACATGATCGGCAAAAGATCATCGATGACATCAAAGGTCTAACATGAACAAAGGTACTCCTTGTCTGTTGATACATAAGAAATACTCAAGTCATCTCGGTTCAATTATACCTCAATGCTTGTATTAACTTGCGAAATTAAAATCCATGTAAGCGATACTCAGGTCATCTTGGTTCAATTATACCTAGATGCTTGTATTAACTTAGAACATTTGGAAAAAGTACCCAAAAAAAATCGCCCAATGATGAAATAAGCACTTCAAAATACTTGCACCATCAAGATGTCAAAAGCAAAGCATCCATCATACATCCATTATACATCCATACATCTATATCCCATGCAATAAAAGATCCAACCAAGGTAAAGTAGCAATACAAATTAAAGCTTGTGAGTCTTTCTATCAAGTCATTCTTTCAATCAATCTTCTATCTACCATTATGTCATCTCTGTGTCGATAGAGTACATTTGGACATCACAGAAACATAGCATACAGTTGCATATCATATCACATGAGATAGTCATTTACATGATTAAATTAGTTGCATACATAATAAGTGCATCAGGTCATCCATATACATTCTTGCAATCATCACATAGTGTCAATAGAAAAAAAATAAAAAAAACATAGATAAGTGCATCACATAAACTGCATAAACATATAGATACCATTTGTATTTACACATTAGAGGCATATCAAGTAAAACATCTAATCTAAATCTGCATTAGATAACATCACATATCATCAAGTAAAAATCTAAGTCTGCATTAGATAAACATGTGCATCACATCATATAATAGAAATGCATCCATAAACATATAGCATACATGATTGCATATAGAGACCATCAAATATAGCTGCATCATCATATAAATATCATAAAGCATGTCCAAATGTACAATATCAAAAGGTCCATCTCTAAGTCAATGTCATATACAGTGTATACATCTCAAGGATAATGATACATGTCTCAGAATACAAAAGTGATACATGTACATGTTTGGCTATCTAAGCCACCAAAAAGTATGTACATAGGAGCCAAAATCCATGCAAGTGTCTGCTAACCATGCTATTGTGAACCGCTACTCCCAGCAGTGTCCTCTATGTCTCCTCCTCTGCTAGCCCCAGACTACTGTAGGCCCATCACAGAGGCTCCCGACTGTGATCCACCTGCTCTCTACGAAGCCTGTAATTCAGAGCCCTCTGATCAACTGGAATAACACCATGGTATAAACCCTAATAGTATTATGTCTGAGCCTACGTTTTGGCAAGCTCACCCTGTACCTACGCTAACTACCCCTGTACCTATGCTAACTGTGCCTGTGTCTGTACTAGCTATGCATGTGCCTGCTGCACCTGTCCAACCAAAAAATTGCTAGTAGCATCTGTACCTAGGGCTTCCACTGTTGTGTCCCTCTCTACTCAGATAGCTCATATCCTCACCTCCGCCATATCTCTCTAGTGAGCCCTGAGATAACCCTTGCATCTATCTCCCGCTGAGCATCGACCATCCTAAGCTGTGCCTGCAACTGCCAAACCTATCCTCTCAACATGGCAATGGCTCTCCCCTAGACATCTAGCTATGCTAGATCCTAAGAGGCATGTGCCTATCCCTACCCCTGTGGCTGAGGTGCCTACTACTACACCACCTGTTAAGGTGGTAACATCTATCCCTGTTGTGCAGCCTGCTATGCAACCTATGGCTACACTACTTGCTAAGCGTGGGAGGATCCCTCCCCAACTCTCCTCCTCTATCTAAGTCTACCTCCATCTCCACTGTCTCCCCCATCTCCTCCATCTCCACCATCTCCCCCATCTCCACCATCTCCACCATCTCCTCCATCTCTCTGACCTCCTCTCCTCCTCCTCCTCTTGCCAACCCTACCCTCTTCATCCGAATCTGCCTCATCTATGCGAGGAACCAACTCTCCAGGCCTAGAGTATCTCAGAAATGGATGCTTTGTGAACCACTCCTCATAGTCCTATCTCATCCTTGCATCTGCAATCTCTCTCCTCATCGGCCAAGAAGTATAAGGAATCTGTCAAAACTCTGCCACTACCTCCTCATAGGACGTCACTGGGCCCCCTCTAAATCTCTCTACATGAGTCCATGCAAATAGAGCTTGCCCCTGTGACATGCCCTGTCTCCTCCCAAACTACCTCCAAACCTGGCTGACAATCTATCTCTCCAAGATGAACCACGTCTGCCTTATGAGCCACCAAGTCTGATAGTAGTATGGTAGCTCATCCACCTCATCATCCCAAGGCTCATAGTCTAGATATAGTCGCCCGACAACCACATCTACCCCATCTAGTGCATGCCTCCAATACTCTAGCTTCCCAAGTCTATGCTGGGAAATCACTCCAGCATAGCCATAGCTGTAAGGCTCTCCCCTCTATCTCTAAAACAAACATATCAGTCTCGTGATGGCAATATGCTCCCACAACCAAAATTGTAACAGTGAGACACCTGCTGATAAACTAGCACCCTTGTGATATACCACCTGATGCATATCATGGTATAGGTGTGCCAAAAATAGACACCCCAAGCATAGTGGGTGCCCTATGAGATCATCCTCTCCATAATTCATCCCCATCCAATTGGGAACCCGTGCAATCTCCTATCAGAGCATACAACGCCTCCAATCAATCCTACAACTATCCCAGGGAAATAGTCATAGTAATCATGTATATCCTACCAGGAGATAACCTGACAGTCTAGCTCAGGGTCGTTAAATATCTTCCTGTACTCTGTGAGTTCTGCATCCCACTATGGCTCATACTCCACGAGCTCTCCCTGATTCAGTAAGTGAAGTATCCTATATACGTCCTCCAGAGTCACCATCATCTCGCCAGTCGAGAAGTGAAAGGTCCCATCCTCGCTGTGAAACCTCTCCACTACTATAGTCAATAAGCCACGGTTCACTCGAACCTCAAGCATAAAGCACATGTAATCTAATCCCATCGCGTTGAGCGCCTCTCAATCTATCTCTATCAACATATGCCACTGCAACATTAGCATGGGAAATTGCTCCCTCAACATCAGTGTATCTTGTATGTCCTCCTGCAAGCACACAAAGCAAGGCATCAACCTAAAGCTGCAAGTACCATGCTCAACATATCTATAGAAACATATCAACTTAACATATCAAATTGATCAAAACAACACACTACATTTCTTAACTAGATTCCTATAATCTTAGAGATAACTTATCGATTGACGCATCAAACAGGATGCCAATCGAGTCAATTTTGTTAAGTAAACTGACTATCTATATCATATGTACCAGAACAGAAGGTACATGTGCATTTCTCAGCAAATGCACCACAACATTTTGTGAACGTGTTGTCCCATACCGTAAATGCACCGCCCAATTACATGCACCGACTCATACCATACATGTGCTGCCAAATGATGCATATGCTGACCTTTCTACTATATGCGCAAGTTTCATGCATACACCGTTTCATATCCTAGATGCGCCGCAGACTGACAAATGCACAGTTCTGCATGTCAGGTGCGCCGAACTATAATCTACCGCATTTGTCTAGCCTAATTTTGCCTAGCATTTATTGCACTCAAAATTGACCCTAGGTGAAATTTTTTGAGATACATACCAGGGGTCCTGCCTTTGTTGGCCAGTCAAATCGTCAGATGTGCTCAAAGCGATGTTCCTCACACAAAATATCCATCCTAGTGTTGACTACTCTATGCTCTGTGCTCTCCTAAGCTCTCAAAGACAATCCAACAAAGCCAAGTGTGCAAATGACTTGTCTTGTGGACCCAGCTCCTATATATAGCATGCAAACCCTAAACTAGCTATGTGGTGATTATGACTACTTCCCGCACTCGTTTCTTCCCATTTTCTTCCTATTTCTCATAAACACATCCTATTTTCTTCAATCCTAACCAAGTTTTCCCTTTGTCTTCATGAGATTGTCTATCTCTCATCCTTCTGCCTTCTTCCCATCTAATCTTCCGAGAGGGCATCCTATCGTCATAACCTGTACCAAGGGCAAATTGGGACATGTATCATTGTCAAACTATTTATTCTTTGAAACAACATCGTAAACTGCATTGCATCAAAGAGGGGCAAAATGTATATGCCTAAAAATGACACGACTCTGTCCAAATAAACATTCTTAATATTTATTTCATTCTAATTCTTCTATGAATAAATAAATAAACAAATTTATTTATTTGATTCATATTCCTCTAAGTTAATTAAATATCAAAATATTTAATTACCTCTGCCAAAGTCAAAATTAAACAAAATCCTTTATTTAATTAAATTCTTCCAAAGAATTAAATAATTCTTAATTATTTAATTAAGTCAAAATCATTCCTCCAAATTTGAATAAATCAATCAAATTTATTTAAATCCTCTCAGTCTCTAAAAATAAAATATAATCAAATATTTTATTTATTCTTCCAAATCATGCACAAACAATTAAATAAATTTATTTATTTAATTTGCTTTCCTATCTTCAAATATCTTCCAAATCTTCTAAAAATAAGTCTTCTTCTTCATGCACACAAATTTGAATAATTTATTATTTAATTTCTCTCAAATCATGCAAAAGCAAATCACAAGTTGAGTTATCTATTCAATCAACCTTGTTTTTATCAATATCTCCTAAATTAGAAAAAAGCTTTCTAATTTATGAAAAACAAATCTTATCTTCAATAAAAGAAAGTAGTTAACTCAAATAAAACAATTTTTGTGTGACTCATGTCTTCTTCGTATTCGTGCATGTTCTCTCAAGGTTTCTATACCATTAATCTTCTCATTCTTTCTATACCGTTGATCTTCTTTTCCCAACTCTATAAATTGAACTCTATTCTTCCATTTCATTCATCCAAGCTTTAAGTAAAGTTACTCTGCAGGAATTACAGCACGCCTTTGGCACCAATTCCTTCATTGCTTGTGATCACACTCATTACCATACTACTATCTTTGTTGTGAAGCTCATCTTCATGGCGAAACTATCATAGCCATTCCCATTTGAACTGTATACACCTAAAAATGACACGATTCAGTCTAGATAAGTATTCTTAATACTTATTCCATCTGTATTCCTCTATCAATAAATAAATAAACAATTAAATAAAATCCTTTTATTTAATTCAATTCCTCAAAACGATTAAATAATTCCTAATTATTTAATTAAGTCAAATCATTCTTCCAAATTTAAATAAATCAAATCAAATTTATTTAAATCCTTTCAATCTCCAAGAATAAAATACAATCAAATATTTTATTTATTCTTCCAAAATCATGCACAACAATTAAATAAATTTATTTATTTATTTTGCTTTCTTATCTTGTAAATTAAATAATTCTAATTATTTAATTGTTTCTTCCAATAATATCTTCTCTAAATTTAAATAAATCAAATATTTATTTAAGTTGTCTTTTTCTTCTAAATTGAGTTATCTCTAAATATAATTCAATCTTTTTACACATGCAATTAAATATTCCTAATATTTAATAAAGCAAAATATCTTCTTATTCTCATGCAAATCCCTTCTTCTTGTTTTAAATCACTTAACTAATTATTATATTCTTTTAATTGCTTTAACTCAATCTTCTATTCTTAGCAAATCCTCTCATGCAAAAGAAAGCAAGACACATGTCTTCTTCTTATTCGTTGCACATTCCTCAACTGTTCTCAACCATTGATCTTCTCGTTCTCTCTATACCGTTGATCGTCATTCTCTCAAGTCTATAAATTGAACCTCATTCTTCCATTTCAATCATCCAAGCTTTAAGTATCATTACTCTGCAGGAATTACAGCGTGATTTTGGCACCAATTCCTTCATTGCTTGTGATCACACTCGCTACTATGCACTACACACCACTACCATCATTGTGAATCTCCTCTTCATTGCGATATTATCATAGCCATTCTCAATCGACAGTCTTGAAGCATAGCAAGGAAGTGCACTCTTTGAGGGCCCTATTTCATACATGCAAGAATGATTTAGATAGGCAATCAATGGAAGTTTTGAATTGAGGAAGGTTTGCTTTGTTGTTCATTGCTTTATTTGATTAAATCTTCTTAGTTCACCATTTCATTGAGTTTTGGGTAACTTGATATTGATTATTATTGCATATTCATTGTTGATCTAATTTTGCCTTAACATTTTTGGCACCCACCGTGGGGCATAGCCCCAAATTTAACCCAAAAACTAAGTTTTTGTGTTTTAGAAAGCCATACACAGGAGGAAACAGCGCATCCATCACTTCCTAACACGCATCTGTTACCTTTTACAGCGCATTCATTACTACAACGCATACATACTCTGTTACAATGCTTTTATCATCTGGAACGGTGCATCTGATACTTCAGTGCATATACACTATATTTCAGTGCTTTTGTCCTCTATTCTAGTGCATATGTAATTACGACACTTCTGTTCACTATTTCTGCACATTCAGTCTCTAAAGCGGCGCATCTGTTGTAGGCAATGATTTTAGGGTTTTCTAGGATATTTTTGCTAACGTTGACATCTTTACAAGAACTCTCTTGATTTGTTTTGTAGGCTAGGTACTGGTTTAGATTCATATAGTTGCACTTGTTATCTCACACTTTGATTTCTAATAGGAAAGTAACATGGATGCTTATGCAAAATCTCACATAGTTTAACTAGGAAAGTGGTAATTGAATCATTGCTATCTTGCATATCATTGAATCATTGCTATTGCTATCTTTTCAAAGTTATTGCTATCTAGATAAAATTGAACTCATCATTGCTATCTGAGTAAAACTGAACCATTGCTATCTTGATTGACCATCACTTCAAAGTTAACAACTCATGTTATCGTGGATAAAATTAAACTCATCATTGCTATCTGGGTAAAACTAAACCATTACTATCTCGATTGACCATCACTTCAAAGTTAACAACTCGTGCTGTATTGGATAAAATTAAACTCATCATTGCTATCTTGGTTAAAATTGGACCATTGCTATCTTGCTAAATCACTACAAAGTTCTGTGCTTGCCCAAGTAGATATCTCATCTAGTTTTTTTATTCTAACTAGGGGAAAAGAACCACTATATACTGTGTTTTGGGAATGATACCAGGCCTATGCTCTCCCCTATCTTGGGTGATCAAAATGCCAAACATATCATTTTCACATGTATTTTTCCTTTAGAGGGGCCTGCTCTTGGATACCATTCATCCAAGTAGGAATGACCCTAAGTAGTAACAAGCTAGATGCCAAGCCCTTCCAAGCCATTATAAATAAATTGTGTTTGGAGTGAAAGCTTCAAACAATGAGTGAAGTTGTGTTATACCAACAGCCAACCTCCCCCAAAACCCTCCAAGGTGCAACCCTTATAGGCTGGGAGACTCCATAACGGAGAGTAGTGCTGCCGCATGTATAACCACTCGAACGGTTGCCTTCATTAAACACATTTGTTCTAGTGGCCAAAAACCATTGTTATCCATTTGAAGCCTAGGATTTGTACTTGTTTTTCCCTTTAGTCCAAAAAGAGTCAAAAAATCACAAAAAAATAAAAAACCATAAAAATATTCTTTGTGTTTGTTGTGTCTTCTTGCCATAATTTCATAAAATCAGATCAAAAAGACCTTTCAACCAAAGTACCAAAAACATAAAAAAAATTCCAAAAAATTGTAAAAACACTGAGAAAAGCCAGAGCAGTGCATCCATCCTTTGTTGCAGCACATTTGTACTGACCTACGGAGCATCTGTATCGATCCACAACACTTTTATTGTTTGTTATAATGCATTTACCTTTTACCAGTATGGTGCATTTGTTGCGACTTGCAGCGCATATACTAGTTTCTATAGTGCATCTATTTCGGCGCATGCGTGACAGTGAGCACTTGCACAATTTTTGAGAGAAAAACTTACCAGTTCTGGGTACCCATTTCAGTCTAGTTTCAGGTTCAAAGATCAGGTCTTATCTTGTAGTCTTTTTTTCACCCATTTCATATCAAAATCTCTCTATCATTGGTCATCTCATTCACCTTCTATTGAGTCTCCCTAGTCCAAGGTCAAAAGTATCCCATATTCAGTCAGCAAAGGCCCCTTTTTCATATCACTTTGGATTCAAGTAACCCTAGTAGGTCATAGAACTTTGCTAGTGGTCTTAGTGCATGACTAGTCCCTACACAGTAAGACAGGTATTAAGTACCCTTACTAGTGGTTACCGTCTTGTATCAACCATCTTACTTGGACTCATTGATCGAGAAAGTCCCTTGTCAAAATCTTGTCATAAGTATCTTATTCTCAGTAGTCTCCATTGGCATCTTGCCAAAATCTCTAGTTTCATCCCACCTCATCGCTCGTCACCTTGCATGGTTCTTACTAGATCTCAATACCAAAGCAACTTGAAATGGCCAGATCATCCAACCACATCATCACACCTCATGATAGTGATGAGGAGATCTCTAATGAAGATTATCAGGGAAGCCTCCAAAATTAGAAATTCTAGCACTTGTTAGAGAAAGTGCTCCATGATGATCCTCACAAATACTTATATTATCTCGCAAATCTTAAAATTAAATTCCCCGCGGATTTTGATATAAGCACAATCCAAAAAAATGTGGAGAATAATCATGAAGAAGGGGAAAGAAAACCATAGACCAAAATGTAGAGGATAAAAATGAAAAGAAAGCCATAGACCCAAGCGCTCCTATGGAATAAATGAGGAAACAACTTGAGGGTCTAAAGCAACAAATGGCGGATCTCAAGATGGGTACAAACACTAAAACCTATTCTTTGGAAGATATTGCACCATACCCCTTTGATAAGAGTTTGAACATGACACCTTTTCCCTTCCGATTTGAAGTTCCTAAGTTTGATAAATACAAAGGGAAAGGGGACCCTAGAGATCACATTAGGGAATTCAACTCAGCATGTATGGAAGTAGCTCACAATGAGACTTACTTAATGAGACTATTCCCTAGATCTTTAGGTAGTCAAGCCATGGAGTGGTTCTCACGACTCCCACCGGGCATCAAATCTTTTGATGAGTTAGTCAACAAATTCATCACGCACTTTTCTTACAATATTGATCACGAAGTCTCCATGCTAGACCTATGCAACACCAAGCAAAAGAGTGGTGAATCATTTGCCACTTTCCTACAAAGGTGGAGACTACTAGCAAGTAAGCGCTAGTATGATATACCAGAAAAGCAACTAATGGAGATGTTTGTCCATAACCTCAATAACGATCTTAGCTATCAAATACAAATCCAATGCCCTACTTCATTCTTAAAGGTCATTGAAATGGGATTGTTCATCGAAAAATCTATGATCGCCAAGGGGCAAATCAAGTTATACAAGGACACACCTACCTCCAATTATACGACTGACAAATCAAAATTTTGGACAAAAAAAATGTCATCAACGATGGAGTAGTTGATGCCAAGGTGGCGGCTCCCAAGCAACAACCTATATTCACTCTCAAGGGAGAGGCAAGCAATGTTACGCCCAACAAAACATTCTCTCAGGAGCCAAGACTATGGCTCAACTCAAATCGAAGGTGAAAGCTCAGACCGCTGGGTGAGTCCCAAGAGTCTGCATTGAGGAAACTATTGGCCAACAATGAAATCTCTCCACCAGCAAAAAGTGATTATGAGCCTCAAATCAAACCTCACTATTGGAAAGACATCGACTATTGTGACTATCATAGAGGAAGGGGACATACAACCAACAATTGCATCCGTCTCAAACATGTTATTCAGGATGTGCTTGATCAAAATCAAGGAGGAAACCAACAACATACCTCCAATGAGACACATGTGGCTTACAGGGATCCACTTCTCAATCATGACAGGTTGTACAACAACAATAACAATAATGGAAACAACAACAACGGCAATAACAACAACGGTAACAACAACAACAACTGCAACAGGCAAAATCAGAACAGTGGGAATAATAATGCCAACTACGCAAGTGTGCCATTTGACTATACCATCAATTGCATATCAGAGCATGTCCCATAGATCAATTTGGTCATGCCAAACCAACAATCAGAGCCGAACTGAAATAATTGCAGTATCATTACCCGTAGTGGTAAAGTCACGTTGAATACCGTCCCCCCAAGGTCGTCACCTTCTTAGTCCAATCCCCATCAGTATAGCATCATAGACCAACTTTGAAAAAATCTGGCCCTCATTTCTATCTTAGAGTTGTTGCGTCTATCTCCTTCCCATAAGGAGATTCTCAATAAAGCCTTAGTGGAAACCACAGTCCCCACTAACTTGGCCCAAGAGAAGTTTTAGGGTATGGTAGGTAATCTAACCTCCTTGAGTACCATATCATTTACCGAGCAAGATGACCTCTCAATCTCTCAACCTCATAACACCCCTTTGCATATTATTGCCTTCATCCACAAGCACCACATCAAGAGGGTATTCATTGATGGGGGAGCTAGTTTAAATATTTGCACATTAAAGCTAGTCCTCACATTGGGGTTCTCTAAGAACGTAGTTGATCCAAGAAAGAAGATAACTATCAAGGCCTATGATGAAGAGGAGAGAACTATAAAAGGAACAATGGTGTTGCCCATACAAGTGGGACCGATAATAAAAGATGTTGTGTACCAAGTCCTAGATAGGGAGCTCACTTATAATATTCTACTAGGAAGACCATGGATCCATGCCATGAAAGTTGTTCCCTCTACTTATCACCAATGCATAAAATTCTTACATGATGGCAAGCAAGTAACCATCCAAGGCAACCCTGGCCCCTTCCAGCATTGCAACTCTGTCCTTTCAAAACCTGATTGCATCATATCAAACAATAGAGCATCTACATCCCCTATCCCATAGTAGGATTCTACCTCTGAAGCTTCCTCATCAAGGCCCAAAGAGCAAAAAATTACCATCAAAGAAAAAGGAGTTGGGGAATACTCCATAGAGCATAGCCTCAATCTAGCCAAGATGCCTTTATCTCCTAGATCCTTTAGTCGACCCAAGCATTTTCCAAAGCCAACTGCTCCTCCTATACCTCCCATAGGTCCCTTTGTAAAATGGGGGACCTTATCAGATGAGACAGAGGAAAGAGATGTCCTATAATGGCTTTATACTAAAGAAGGGAACATACAACAAGAACCACCTAGGCTCCCAACAGAAATCTATGGGCGAGGTGAATCTATCCTACATAGAATGGGTTACGAAGGACAAGGCCCCATCGGCCTAAGAAAAGAAGGAATCATAGAACCCATTCAACCTTCTTCATCCTAATCAGCTAGAAATACAAAGGGTCTAGGATATAAGGAGAAAGGAAAAGCTAAAGAAAATGCTTGTCTAGTGGAAATGATCCATACTCTTCAAGTGGATAGTGACACAGATTCCAATGAATATGAGTGGGATGAGCTAATAGAGAATTCCTATGATGACAAAGAGGTCGATACCATTCAAACTTATAGCCCCTACCATGAGGGATAGACGCTACCAAATAGGCCATTAGAGTTTGATTTGCCTATCTCTGAGAATACGACTTTCGAGGAAGGTTCGAGTTCTATCGCAATAAACAACTTGGAGGAAAGTACCATCCCAAACACTCCCCCTCCCAATACTCCTAGTATATCCATTCAAACTATCAATGAATCAAATCTATCCTCCGACTCCCTCCCCCTCATACATCCTGAGCTTATTGACTGGGATCTACCAGGAACCCCTGTAATAGATATGTTCCAAAACGACAATGCTTATATTGACTACATGGAATTTAGGGACCTCCTACCCAAAGGAGATCATAAAGGTGGTTTCGCTATTGAACTTAATACTATGGCTTATTTCAGAGAGGGTGCTAAGCCTTCCAGTCACAAAAATATCAAAATAAAAACTAGATTTGACAGTGAAAACCGCTCTACAGCAGTGTCAAATCCCAAAATAGTAAAAAGAAAGGATGCATCCGAAGGTGAAAACCCAACTGTGGCACCTAATGATGGAAGGCTTGACACTCTCTCTAGTGACATGCACCAGGAGAAGTCTTAGATTTTTGTGGAACCCACAGAGCCGGTTAACATTGGAATAGAGGAACAACCTAAGATCATTCACTTTGCTAAGTCTCTAACCCCACCAAAGAAAACCAAGTTTGTACCATTCTTCAAGAGAAAACAAGTCAATTTCACTTGGTCATATGCAAATATACCAAGGTTAGATCCAGATTTGATTCTACATCATCTTCCATTAGATTTGGTTCTGCCTCTGCTAGCCGGTCGAATTGACGGACGTGCTCGAATCGATGCTCCTCGCATGGAATGTCCATCCTCATGCTGACTGCTCTATGCTCTATGCTCTATGCTGCTCTAGGCTCTCCAAAGCAAATCAAAGTAAGACAAGTGTGCAAATGAATTGTCTTGTGGACCTAGCTCCTATATATAGCATGTAAACCCTAGTTTGGCTAGGTGGTGACTACGACTACTTCTCTCACCCGTTTCTTCCAGTTTTCTTCCCATTTCTCTAAAACACGTTCTATTTCCTTCATCCTAACCTAGTTTTCCCATTGTCTACATGAGATTGTCCGTCTCATGTCCTTCTGCCTTCTTCTCATCCAATCTCCCAAGGGGGCATCCTATCGTCATAACCTATACCAGGGGTAAACTAGGGCATGTATCATTATCAGACAATCTATTCTTTGAAGCAATGCCGTAAACTGCATTGCATCAAAGAGGGACAAAATATATACACCTAAAAATGGCACGATTCAGTCTAGATAAGTATTCTTAATACTTATTCCATCTTTATTCCTCTATCAATAAATAAATAAACAAATTTATTTATTTGATTCATATTCTTCCAAACAATTAAATAAAATCCTTTTATTTAATTTAATTCCTCCAAACAATTAAATAATTCCTAATTATTTAATTAAGTCAAATCATTCTTCCAAATTTAAATAAATCAAATCAAATTTATTTAAATCCTTTCAATCTCTAAGAATAAAATACAATCAAATATTTTATTTATTCTTCCAAAATCATGCACAACAATTAAATAAATTTATTTATTTAATTTGCTTTCTTATCTTCTAAATTAAATAATTCTAGTTATTTAATTGTTTCTTCCAATAATATCTTCTCTAAATTTAAATAAATCAAATATTTATTTAAGTTGCCTTTTTCTTCTAAATTGAGTTATCTCTAAATATAATTCAATCTTTTTGCAAATGCAATTAAATATTCCTAATATTTAATAAAGCAAAATATCTTCTTATTCTCATGCAAATCCCTTCTTCTTGTTTTAAATCACTTAACTGATTATTATATTCTTTTAATTGCTTTAACTCATTCTTAGCAAATCCTCTCATGCAAAAGAAAGCAAGACACATGTCTTCTTCTTATTCGTTGCATGTTCCTCAACTGTTCTCAACTGTTGATCTTCTCATTCTCTCTATACCGTTGATCGTCATTCTCTCAAGTCTATAAATTAAACCTCATTTTTCCATTTCAATCATCCAAGCTTTAAGTATCATTACTCTGCAGGAATTACAGCGTACCTTTGGCACCAATTACTTCATTGCTTGTGATCACACTTGCTACTACGCACTACAGACCACTACCATTGTTGTGATGCTCCTCTTCATTGCGATATTATCATATCCATTCTCAATCAACATTCTTGAAGCATAGCAAGGAAGTGCACTCTCTAAGGGCCCTATTTCATACATGCAAGAACGATTTAGATAGGCAATCAATGGAAGTTTTGAATTGAGGAAGGTTTTCTTTGTTGTTCATTGCTTTATTTGATTAAATCTTCTTAGTTCACCATTTCATTGAGTTTTGGGTAACTTGATATTGATTATTATTGCACATTCATTGTTGATCAAATTTTCCCTTAACATGAACATCTTGGAATCATAGCAAGGAAGTGCACCTTCTGAGGGCCATATTCATAGACAAGATCATTTGTGATAGCTGATCAATGGAAGCTGAGAATTAAAGGAGGTTTTCTTTGTATTGTTCATTGTTTGATTGAATCTCTTTTGTTCATTATTTCATTGAGTTTTGGGTATCATTGATATTGTTATATTGATTATTCATTTAGATCCAATTTTCCCTTAACATCATCATTCAATGATCTTTGGTTCATGGCCGGCCTTTCCTGAAGGTCCGCATGGTATTCCATTCATTTGAGGAAATGTTCTATGCATTTAGGTCCAACCTATCTATGTATACACATTACAGCTCTTCATTGGAGTTTGTGATCTTCCTTGGCTGACGTGGAGGAATCTATTGGTCCAAAGATGATATATATTGATGTAATAGATCCTTAGGAAAGAAACTATCAAGTTATCATCATTCGCATAAGTTCATAGTTTAGATTTTGTGTGAAGGAGCTTCAAATCTTTAACTTACACATGTATGTAATCAGGCCTATGAGCCCTAAGTTGTAAGCCCACATGTTGCCAGCTGATCTCTATTTGAATTCTATGATATACTGAATGTCTAAGTCTACATTTGTTCCATTTCCTTGAGTTGTTTCTATTGTGTTTACTCTTGCTGCATGGTCTGGACAATTCATTTTGTGAACCCTCCTACCGTGACTGCACCAACGTCATACCATGACTACACAAGTCATTGTGTATCATGCCTATAATCATTGCCTTGGTTTGTTCTTCCTAGGGGAAAACCCCTTATTCTGATGTATCTTTTGGAGAACACAATCCATTTGGTCATGTTCCTTTAGAAAGATCTCGTGCTTGTCTTATGTTTCTTTCTCACTCTACCTTAAAGGCAACTGCTCCCTAATGGAGTTAGTAATCACTTTAAGGTGGGCGCATATATCGTGTTATAAGCCTTACTTTCTTCTAAATGCTTGTTGATCATCTTTCTTACTCCACTCTCTAGGAAAGGATCACAGAAATCTTGGAAGCAAGATCTTGAGTCTATCTTGTTCTCCTAGGTTGAAGCTCCTTGTATGTTTGGAAGAAGGGTTGCACCACCAACTAGAGTTTCATAGTAAGGTCACCTCACCTTCTTAATCTACAAGGATTTGTGTAATTCCTATTGCAGGAGGTAGTTTTTGTATTCCCTTGAGTGGAAACACTTTCCTTTTGAGGTGGATCATATGTACGATGTGTTTTTCCTCCTCTTATGCTTCTTATTTCTAACTAATCCCTTAGCATTCTTCTTTATGCATCTTGGGGAATGATGCATGGTGATTGAGAAAACATTTAGATTGAGGTCTTCTTTATCATTTTGACTCAAGGTCTTCTATTATGTGATGCATTCTCCATGTATTAATTATGTATTCCTTATTCTTCACATGTATTCCATGCATATTCTATGTATATTTTGTGCATTATATGTGTATTCTTCATGTCAATCATGTATGCTTTGTGTATTGCATGTATGCGTTGTGATTTCTCAAGTTTATACCTTGTGTATGGCTTCTCTTATCTCATGTCTTCTAAAATGCTCCATGTATAAGTGAACTATGTTATGTGTCTTATGTGTATGCCAATAATCATATACTCCTAGAATCTTAAACTTGGGGGCTTGGCCACCCTTCAATTTTGGTGTCATTCTATGGTTTCAATGTTGTTGTGTTTGAATTGTGTCTTCTCCATCCTTTAGGATGAGTTTGAATGTAAGTTTGTACCCACACTAAAGTGGGGGATAAATGTAACATTCTAAAATGTCTACACCACCATTTTATACTTAGTGTAGCTCCTAGATGGGCCTCAAATATTTACACTTATTAGGACCTATTTTAACACCTTTTTAAGCATTAAGTGTGTAATTATTGATCCAAATACACGAAACTTGGAAATTAACTATAAGGCGGGGCTAAGCACACTTTAAGTACCCTTTTTTGGGAGCTATGTGGATAAAGGACTAGGTGGTCAAGCACCCTGAGCCCTCCTTTAGACCTGCCCTAAATTGTGGCCTTGTCATCTTGGCCCTTTTATGACATTCCTAATGTCGGCCTTATGTGGTTTAATTCTCTAGAAATCAATGAAAATGCATATAAAAGTACGTTAAGTCATTCATTTGAACATCAAAGGAATATCTCAATCCATCTAAGAAATCAAGGCACTCTTGCACTATCTCTTTCATGTTCTCTACTCTTCTCTCAAGCTCTCTATTGTAGATTATTGTTGCGGCACTAGCATATTGCAGGTCTTGTGAAGATCTTTGGGCTACACCAACTTCTTGATTCAAGTTGTGACACCATCTACAAGCATGCAAGGTTTTCCATGCTCATGGTAACTTCTTTCCTTCATTATCTATTCTAGCATTCCATTCTACTTCAAATTTGCCTCTACCCTCCTAGGGCACATGCTCTTTATCATTCATCATTTCTATTGTGGATGTGGAAACACCATTCACAGAGCTTGACTTGGGCAAGATCCTAAATAACACCCAACCTTTTCCTCTTTTCATGTGTACAGGTCAAAAGAACATATTTCAAGAGCTAATTTCTAGGAAGAAGGTAAAGCTTACTGGTATAGACCCGACAAAGCCTACAGTTTCTATAAACCCTAAACTGGACCAAGACACCCAAGTGCCCTTCTCCTAGGTATCTCTACCTCTGGAATCAAGTTATGAACTATTCACTAATCTTTTTTGTCCACTTAGTTTCTAGATTTTCACTTCTGATAGTCTGTTGTACTCCAATATTTGTCAACTAGGGTTACATGTCTTGATTCTATCTTGATTGATTGGACTTGTTAATTGCTTCTCCATACAAAAAATGGGAAAAACCCTTATAGTTTGGCTCTCCTTCTTGGGTAGAAGCCAATCTCAGTTTGTGCCTGAATGTTTGGTAGAAGAGGGTTTGACCTAGTTTGATCTATTAAGCTAGTCTCTCTTTTCTACATTACATAAAATAACTTGTTTTACATTTTTTGTTAAAACATAATACTCCAATAACAATTGAAAACCCAATTCTAATACTCAATCCAATTTTCACCCCCACAATACATGTTCCTCCCACTCTTGTTCCCTTACATCTTCATCATAAATGTTGCTTGAAGACGAAGAAGAGGAATAAATTATGTTTATTTGAATTCCACAAAGATCTTCATTGTTTGAAAATGATCTTTCATTAAATTTTAACAACTAACCTCCTTGTGGTATCCTACTTGAAATTTATTAGAAGTTATGTTCAAGTAACTCAAAAATGTGAGAGATTGTAGTTCTACAGGTATATTTCCAATAAGATTATTCCTTGAAAGATCAAGTGACTCCCAACTGCACAATATTTCTAAAAGAAGAAGGAATTTTTCCACTAAGATGATCCCTTGACAAATAAAGAATCCTTAGACTAGTAAGAAATCCAATTTCTAGAGGAATGTTGTCTTAGAAGTTATTATTTGAGAGATCAATGCATCAAACCAATGAAAAAATCTCATATACTCTCTAATTGGCCCCTTGCTGTTTATTTCCATTTTATCTAAATAAGGCACTGCCCTTGAATTATAGTATTGAAGGACTTCTACACTTTGTGTTTGAATTGCCATTTCTCTCAAGTTTCTTAAGCTACTTGAAATAGATCTATACAAATTGTTATTTGACAAATCAAGACTTGAAGATTTTATAATTTTATTCACTGTAATGGTATTCCACCTTCAAATTTATTAGATCTCAATACCAAAATTTGAAGACCAAATAACTTCCCTATCCGATTTGGGATGATTCCTTGCATGCTGTTATATCCCAAATCTATAATATCCAAAGAAGTACAATTTTTAAGTGATGATGGGATTGTCCCTTGTAGTCTGTTACCTCCCAATTTTAGTGTTTGAAGACAAACCACGTTGCTAATTTCACCTTCAAAATTATTATTTTCTAGATTTAACAACTTTAATGTTGATGAGAAATCCCCAAAACATGCAAAAATATTATGTGTAAGCTTGTTATTTGACACATCTAGAGCCTTCAAGTTATGCCCTTCACAATAAGAATGTAGAAATGTACCACTAATATTATTATTTGCAAGTGACAAATAAATGAGTTGACTCTAGCAATATTTGTCAATGTTTGCTGGAATGATGCCATCAAATTGATTGTCAGATATGTCTAAGAATTCCACATTAGGATGAGGTTCAAAAATATTCCCTTGTAACTTATTTATATGTAAGTCAACATTGTAAGTACTAAATTTGTTGAACTTAGATGGCAAGGGCCTTCCTCAAAATTGATTACATGAAAGATTGAGTGTGTACAAGGCTGTACAATCCCACAACCAATTTGAAATATTTCCACTGAGAAAATTGTTAGACAAGTCCAATTGATTTATGGTGTATTGAGTGGATATGAAAGATGGGAAATCACCATCCATATTACAAGAAATCAAGTACAAATAGTGAAGCTAAAATTTAGGGATCCAAGAACCTTCAACTTTTACTTTCAAAAAATTGTTAGAAAATTAGTAAGTTTTGTCAAATTTTATAATTGAGAGAATATGAATGTGCCACTCAAAGAATTATTACTAACATCAATCTAGACATGTACACTCAAAAACATGACTTGGATGCATGAGGAAGTTGAGTCAGCTTTGACAGAGCACATGGGACCCTCTCCTTGCCAACGGTGAACCTCCATGCCATTCTCGCTCTCATGGTAGAAGCTAGTCAAGATGAGGCAAGACACAGAGGTGGTCTTGTTCACTTGAGAGATGGACTTCATGAAGAACAATTGGTTGGTCCTATGGCCTTTCCTAGGTATTATTTCTTATGCGGTGTTTAATGACCATTGTAGTTGAGATAATTATATGACCCAAAGGATCACTAGTTATTGTTCTCCTATTTGGGTTAGCTAGATTCCAACGTCTATTCAATTGTCTGTTATAATCATTAATGAGTCTTCTATGTTGGAACCTTTCCTCTCCTGCTCGAAGGATTTTTTAGATTTGATTTCTTTGTTTGATCAACCTAAGCCTAAGTTCCTATTCTTGGATGGTTAATTGAGTGTGTTGAGGCCTAGGGTGTAACTCTTCAATCTCCTCTATGATCACCCTCACACACTCACCTCTAAGTCCAAGGCACATTCATGAGCCTAAACCAAGAGAGTTGGTTAGAGTTAACCATGAGTTGACTTATGTTTGACTTAGGGTGATGACCTAAGGTTTTCTTTGATTTGTTTGAGTTTGATTGATTTGTGTTGACCTAGCATGTGAACCTAGGCTTTACTTGAGTTTTCACTTTGTTTTGATTTTGGTTGACTTGTGTTGACCTCGTGATGAAATCAAGGGTTTGTGAACTTCATGCAATGCTTGTATTTTTTTCTATATTTTTGTATGTATGCACTCTATATGTATGCAAGATAATGTTTTTTGTTCTTTTTATGGATTTTTTTGAAAGGAAAGTGCTTTAATTAAACTAGAATTAAAATATGAATGCATATCTAAAATGAGTTTGGTGCAAGTATGTGTCTAATCGGTGTTGTCATTGGTGTCAACTGTGCTCCTATCTTTTTGTTTTCTTGTAATAAGTAAGATGCTTTGTATTTACTTATGTAAGTAATCTTGATGTTGAGGATATTGAGAAAATTAGCTTCTCTGGTAGAAATAATGAGTTGCAGTGGAAACAATGTATTGCATACAGGAGAGCAGTCTAGAAGAATGCTCTGCATTTTTGTAGAATGAATATCTTTGTCTAGAGATTGGAAGTTATTTAGAAGTCCATCTGAGTATGCTATGTTCCAAGTTTGAGCATTTAGTATGAAGAATTGAGTGAGTCATGTGCACCAGAGTGAAAAAAACTTTTTATGTATGTTTGGCAAAGATAGGGAGAAACTGTTATGCTCCGCATTCCTCTGCATTGAACTATTTTGATCTATGGTTCTAGAGATAAGTCTAAGATAATGGTAAGTTCCTTCAACTCCAATGGTTCATGATTTGGCAGTCCGCAAGCTATCCTTTCTTTATGACAGTAACTGACAGTGTTGTTCTTATGCTCTAGTTTGAAGAACCTTCTTGATAGAGTGGTTAAAGATCATGGGGTTGTTCCTAGTGATTACAATGTCCTTGTGGATGTCTCCTGATCATGTTCCTACCTTTGGATTGGTCTGCAAAGAGAAGTGTGGATCGTATAAGAAGAATGTTCTTACAAAACCTAGTGTTAACTCCAGTCTTGGCTGACTTGGTTGTTTTCACTATTTGTGGAGATGCATTAAAGATTGTAGAAGCATGTTGTGGCATGGAGGATTGCATTTGAGTCCTAGATAAGGCATGGCATATTCATCATACTTCTCTTCATCTTTCCTTAGCTAAAATTTGTAATAGGTCTACACCTATTTCAGTGTATGTTTTATAGTGCCGACCTTGGAGCATGTTCTAATGGTTGATGAATGTAATGTCGACCTTGATGTACATTCCAAGGTTGATGAATTGTATAAAATCATCTAATAAAGTTGCGAAAAAGTGTGTGTATGCGAATATGAAGAGATAAGTACGGAGGTGTGAAAGAGCAGGGTACATAAGTTATATTGTGTTTAAATGGAACTGAATCCTGGCAAGGAGTAGATTCTACTTAATCAGTTCACCACTTTGGTAGTGAGCCACCCCTTGGCAATAAGCCACCCTTTGGCAGTGAGTTATTCTTTGCAGTGAGCAATCTAGGCAGTGAGCCTTTGTTTTTCAGTATTGTTATTACTCATACATTTCTGTGGGCTAACACCCACTATGGTTTTTCCCTTTTAGTGTTTTCCACATAAAAAATCTAGTGTCTACTATGTTAAATGTGTGTTTGTAATTAAGCTTATGGTTTCATACTATCATGATTAAATCTGATTATAAACAATTAAGTTGTTGATGGTTTGATGTTCATTTGAAACTAAGTTTTTGTGACAACTGATTCACCCCCACCCCCTCTCAGTTGTCTAGTGTATCTCAACAATTGGTATCAAAGCCAAGTTCCTTGGTGGTAAGCTTAACAGCTTGAGGTAGATCCAGGATGTCTTAAAAGGGGGATCTGTTGTTTGATGGGATGAATTATGCAACTTGGAAGATTTGCATGAAAAGCCATCTGCTTTGCATTGGTTATAAAGTATGGCAAGTGACACAAACTAAATATACCATGCCGAAGAATGGTCTGACAACTGTAGATGAAGTCAAAGAATATGAGGTAAATATAAAAGCTAGATATGCTCTGTTGAGGGCATTAACTGACTTTGATTTAACAAAGGTCATGGATTATGAATATACTAAAGAAGTCTAGGATAAGTTGAGTCATCTGTATGAAGTAGACGATTCTATAAAGAGTGCCAAATTGTAGGGACCGAAAGCCAAATATGAAGGTCTTAAAATGGGAGAAGATGAAAACATAACATCCTTCATACAAAAGGTTGATGAACTTGTTACTAGAATTAAAGGTATGGGAGGAACTGTTGATGAAACTGAAGTTGTGATGAAAATTCTTAGGTCATTACCTAAATTCTATGCACACAAGGTAGCTGTGATTGAAGAAATAATGGTTGTGAAAAAGATTAATATGGATCAATTGCTTGGTAAGATTACTGCTTTTGAAATGAGAGAGTTTGGTGATGCTCTGCCAAAAGTAGAAATTGTTTTCAAAGCCAATACTTTAGAAAAGATCTCCAGAGTAGAAAAGTACATGGTAGAACCTGATGATGAGATTGATGAAATTGAAGCCAACTTTGTTGATAGACTGCAAAGAGGTTCTGGTAAGTTCAAAGGCAAATTCCCTTTCAAATGTTTCTCATGTGCTAAAGTAGGTCATTATGCTTCTAGATGTCCTGAAAGAATTGAAAGGAATAGAAAAAGATTTGAGAATAGACCTAGAGCTCCAAAGAAATGCTACTATGTTAGAGATTTTGATGATGAAGGTGTGACGGATGATGAATTTGAAGATGCTAGTATTAGTGCAAATGAATTTTTGTTTATTGCTATTAAAGAAGAACACATGTCTACTAATCCTGCTAGCTATGTGAAGGAAGAAAAACTAGTGGAAGAAAGTGCTTTGGGTGTTTAGGTTGAGAAAGATAAGGACGAATGGATTATTGATAGTGGATGATCACATCACATGACCGGTGACAAAAGTAAGTTTGTAAGTTTAGAAATATATGATGGAGGACTGGTTAGGTTTGGAGACAATGTAGTTGGTAAGATTTGTGGAAAAGAGTCTATTTCATTTGATGGAAAGCATAACACTGACAATGTTCTCTATGTGAAGGGTTTAAAGCATAATCTTTTGAGTGTTAGTCAAATGTGTGACAAAGGTTATGATCTAAGATTCAAAGACAATGGATACAAGATAATGGAAAGCTCTGGAGCTATGATTGCTATTGGTAAGAAGACCAGAGGTAACATCTATCAATTAAGAGGAACTAATGATTATTATTTATTAGCCCAAGCAGATGAAATTTGGTTGTGGCATATAAGTTTGTGTCATTTAAATTTTGATAATCTGGTAAAGATAAGTTTAGTTCAGACTGTAAGAGATCTACCAAAATTTGTGAAAACCTCCAATACTATTTGCAAGGAATGTCAGTTGGGGAAGTAGACAAGAAAAAATTTTAAAAGTAAAGAGTAATTTTCTGTCAGTTTACTGGATCTAGTTCATACAGATCTATGTGGTCCTACAAGGATAAGAAGTCTGCAAGGTGATAGGTACTTCATGTTGCTTATTGATGTTTATTCTAGAATGACTTGGGTTACTTTTCTAAGAGACAAATCAAATGAATTCAACATTTTCTGTGAAGAGTAAGGAATAAAAAGATAGTTGTCTACACCTAGAACTCCTCAACAAAATGGAGTTGTGGAAAAGAAGAACATGATAATTCAAGAAGCTGCCAGAACAATGATGAAGGAAGGAGGCCTAGCAGAAGTCTTCTAGAAAGAAGCTATACATATTGTTTTCTACATTCAGAACAGAGTTCAAGTGAAATGAAATGGCACTAAAACCCCCTATGAATTGTTGTATGGAAGAATTCCAATAGTAAGATACTTCAAAGTCTTTGGAAACAAATGCTATATCATAAGAGATGAAGACCTAGGGAAATTTGATGCAAGATGTGATGAAGGAATCTTCCTTGGATACTCTACCAAGAGTAAGGCCTACCAGTGCTACAACAAAAGGTTAAAGAAGATTGTGGAGAGTACAAATGTGAAAGTGGATGAAGGCAAAGGAAAAACATCAATTCAGAGTGGCTATGAGTCAGATGAACTTGCTAATATAAGTCATGAAGAAAAAGTTGAACAAGAAGACAATCAATGTGAAGAAGAAAAGTCTCCGTAAATTGTTAAAACTCCTAGGTATGAAGAATCAATCACTCTGAAGATCAAATTGCTGGAGACAAATAGAAATGAGAGATGAAAAGGAAAAGAGCTATAAAAGAACAAGTGGATTATTGTCTACTCTCTACAGTTGAACCAAAAACTGTGAATGAAGCCTACAATGATGAAAATTGGGTTAATGCAATGGAAGAAGAACTAATGCAGATAGAGAAGAATGAAACTTGGGAACTAGTTCCTAGACCTTTATCATTGGAACCAAATGGGTCTTTAGGAATAAGCTAAATGAAAATGGAGGAGTTAAAATGAATAAAGAAAGGCTTGTGTGCAAAGGATATTCTCAAAGTGAAGGGATAGATTTTGAAGAGAATTTTGTTCCAGTAGCTTGGATTGAAGCAATTCGAATGTTTTCAGCATTTGCAGCTCACAAAGATTTCAAAGTGTATCAGATGGATGTGAAGTCTGCATTCCTAAATGGGGAGAGCAACTAGAAGGATTCCAACTATCAAATCAAGGTGATATGGTATGCAGGTTGAAGAAAGCATTATATGGACTCAAGCAAGCTCCAGGGCATGGTATGCAAGGTTGGATAAGTACTTATTGCTGTTAGGATTCAGTAAAGGCACTACTGATAGTAATATTTATTTCAAGATTAATGGTGATCAAATTTTGATTGTTGAAGTCTTTGTTGATGATATCATCTTTGGTGGAAATGAAGGTATGTGTATGAAATTTGCTGGTGAAATGCAGAAAGAGTTTGAGATGTCTATGTTTGTTGAGATGAATTTCTTTCTGGGTCTGCAAATCAATCAATCAGATAAAGGAATCTTCATATCTTAGTCTAAGTATGTAAAAGAGTTGTTAAAGAAGTTTGGGATGGAAGACTCTAAATCGGTATGTACTCCCATGGTGACTGGCTGCAAATTGACCAAAACTGATGAATTACCCAAGATAGATCAGAAAAAGTACAGATCCATGATTGGAGGATTACTTTATTTAACTCAAACCAAACCTAATATTATGCATGCAATTTTCTTGTTGCAAGATTTCAAGCTGATCCAAGAGAATCACATGTGATGGCAATAAAGAGAATCCTGAGGTATTTAAAAGGCACTCTGGATCATGGCTTATGGTATCCAAAGGATAATGATTTTACTCTCAGTGCTTATACAGATGCTGATTGGGCAGGAGATGTTGATGACAGAAATAGTACAAGTGGAAGTGCTTTCTTCTTGGGAAATAGATTGGTTTCATGGCTAAGCAAGAAATAAGATTCAATCTCATTGTCAACTACAGAAGTAGAGTATATTGCAGTAGCATGTTGTTGTACTCAAGTGTTATTGATGAAGCAGACTTTGAAGGATATAAGAGTTGTTTACAAAGATCCAATTGCAATCTTGTGTGACAGTACAAGTGCCATAAATATTTCCAAGAATTCAGTGATGCACTAAAGAACAAAGCATATATCTAAAAGCTTTCAATTTTTAAGGGAAAAGGTGACAGAGAATGAAGTCAAGTTGGAATATGTGTCCACAAAGGATCAAATTGCATATATTTTAACTAAGCCTCTGCCTAAAGATACTTTTGAGTATCTCAGGGAAAAATTAGGGGTTATTACACCTCCATCTCTGAACTAAGATGCAAAGGAATGCATCAGTCCAGTGGTGCCCAAAGATTCACTCTTTGATCTAGACTAATGTTCTGAGAGCTACCTCTTAGGGGGAGTAGCTGAATGATGAAATATGAGTTGGTTACAGAAGTTCAAATTTGATCAGAGAAATAGAGTGCAAGTATGTGCCCTTTTCCATTGATGTCAAAGGGGGAGAGAAATCATGTGAAAACTTAGAAGTAGAAAAGAAGTGCAGATGTGTAAAGAGAAAGAGGGAGAATCGTGTTTTGATGGTCTTTAGAGTTTTTCACTGTTGAATGTTAGGAACACTGTGAGAGGGGGTGAATCAGTGTTCTAAAAGTCTTTTGATATACTTTAACTTTCAACAATTTTCCAAAATAAATTAAACAAAGGCATAACATGCATATGAACAGCACCCATTAAAACATGACACATAGACACCAAGATTTGTACATGGAAAACCCAAATTAGGAAAAACCACGGAGAGGGTTAGCTCTCAAATATATATTGCAATCTTTAAAAATAATGATGTTTAGGCTTGGTCACTCCACAGGCCTAGAACATGCTAGCTCAATACCTTGAAGTACAACTAGGTCTAGCAGGCTCACTGCCTCAACCCTAAACCTAGCAAGATTACAATAAGGGTTGTTAAACCCTGAGGGTTGTTAAACCCTAATGGAGGCTCACTGCCTTGATGAAGAAAGCTCATTGTAAAGCAAATTACACATGAAAATTGAATACTGCAAAAGCATCTATCGCTATGCCAAGGTGCAATCATTTAGCAACTGAATTCTGAATCCCAAGTCTTCATCACTGTTGATCTTCTAACTCTACTCTACTATTCTCATGCCCACATGAATCACTCTCACTTCACACACTTCACAACTGAAACTCATCACCTTTATATATCCACATCATGATTTGATCCACAAGCAGGTCGGCATCCAAGAGATAAAACATGTACATTGAAAGATGTAGCTTGTCGGCTTAATCCAATGCACTATATATTATGCGGACCCAAAACTTTTCCCAAATGTGTTCATATAGGTCGGCTCTAATCATTCAATTACTTAGATGGATCCTTCAAACATTATCTCTTCTCTGCACAATGATTTATCATACTTAGTCGGCCTATTCTTCAAGAGTATGCTTAATAGGTTCATCTGCTAACTTACAACTTCTACTATGGATCTCAAAACACCTCCAAAATCATATTAAGGACTCTTTATACCTTCCAAAACTTACCCTCAAAACTGCAAGGCATGATATCATCTTACGGATAAATGTGGACCATCAGAACTCAGACTATGTCTCTATCAAGCTCTATCAAACACTATGTTGATACTTAGCATCTTGTAATTATCTTTCTGATGGACTTTAGATCTCCTAAGTCTAGAATTAGACAATTCATATAAGTGTTTACAACACCTCAAAACCTCATAACAAAATTCTCACCTGCAGAGGAATGCAGACCACTACACTATACCCTATTCACTGTTCATGCTATATCTTCTCTTACCCAGACTTAGACATTTCTTCAAGATGACTTTCGAAGGAAGTCAAGACTTAATCTTTGGAGTATGACACCACCAAACAATTTCTAAAATTACACCTAAACCGCATTACCAGATCATCTATGGAAGCATACTATCCAACTTACTATCCTCTACTCAGTGCATGTCAATACTTAGCCATTTCTTCCATCTGGACCTATGATCTTCTAGAGTTGTGTCTCCCTGCCATGCTGAAGATATCTCTGAGCCTTGTTTCCCTCAATGACAACATACAAGTCCATACTAGAGCAGTGTCTCTTGCGAACAATCTCCCCCTTTGGCATTGATGGCAACACTTAGTGAAAAATGCTTGATTGCTCCCCCTTACTATATACACGTCATTCTCCTACTCCCCCTGAGATGTTTATCCATTTTCCACTGATCTTCTTCTCCCCATTTGACATCAATGGAAAAAGGTGTGATTTGGAACCAAAAGTTTGTCAAAACTTCAAAAGATTTATGTAGTACTGCCGCATATTTACAAGTGCAATCTTCAACTTAATTTTTCATGTGCCAAAGGATGTCCTTGAACATGTTATTTGCTTGAGCCCATTCACCATCCCAAATTTTCTTAGCATTATCCAAAATTTGAATATGACCATTGAGTAGAAAAACTATTACTTCTGCCTTTTGTAAATCTAATGGTGAGACAGTTTGTCCAGCAAGCTGTGCTTCAGCCACAAGCTTAGTCATTGAGTCTAGTTTGGGACTGATCAGTCTTCTCAATTGTCCCATTCTACTCTTTAGTTGATACTTTTGATTTATTAAACTATTCAATTCATTTTGGATGTTAATGACTTGAGCTTCCTTTTTGCTAGTTGATTCATGTATTGGGTCAAAATTCTTAGAAATATCCATCAATTTTTCCTCCAATTCCTTGATCTTTTCCTCTATCTTCTTTGTATCTTTTGGCCATGAAAGACAAAATTTATATACATCACCAGCTTCTATAATAGCTCTCTAAGTATTCTATATTCCATTTTCTAGTTGAGCCTTATCATGGGCTATCAACTTTGTCAACTCATCTAGCCTTTTCTCATTAAACTCTTGTCTAACTTTTGTTTCAATAGATTTTTCAAAAGATTCAAAGTGTGTACTTACAGAGTGAATTAGTCCCTTGAGTTGACATGTGGCAGACATAGAGGTATCCTTCTGGTAAGTTGGTACTAGCTTTTCCAAAATGTTGGATGCATCATTTATGAGTTCACTGTCCTCAATGTGGGACTTCAAAATCTCTTTTCTTACTTTAGCTTGGACAACTAAAGACAACTTGAACATTTGAATAGGAGACATTGTGTCAAGTTTATTGGATCTTGGATTGATTTAGGCTCATTTAGAACTAATTCTTCCTTTTCCAAAAGCTCTTTTACTGTCTTCGGAGTGTCTCTTGCTGCTTCTTTAGACACTTCTCCTTGATTTTGTTCTGGAGGTTCCAAGTCCATATTCTCTTGTTGACCAATATTTTACTTTGGTGTAGGGATTTCCTTAACTTGATCAAATTATTGATTATCAACTTTGATCTACTCATCAAATTTCTCCTTGTTATCTAGATCATTAGTCTGTTGTCCTGGAAGAAGACTTGTTTCAGTTTGATCCTTTTCAGCAGCAGGGGTTTGATCAGATTCTTCCTTTTGCTTTTCAGTTACTCTATCTTTTAATAGAGAATTTGTATCAGTTTGCTCCAAACCTTGATCCATGCTGACTTCCAGAGTAGATGTGTCATCTCTAGCATTTGTTTCATCATTGTCATAGAGGGTAGGAATATTGTTTTTCTTCAATATTTCCAAAATGGTTTCCTCTATTTCCTTGACCATGTTGTTGATTT
This sequence comes from Cunninghamia lanceolata, assembly GCA_027924645.1. Lineage (NCBI taxonomy): Eukaryota > Viridiplantae > Streptophyta > Pinopsida > Cupressales > Cupressaceae > Cunninghamia > Cunninghamia lanceolata. The sequence continues at coordinate 3,063,391 of BSBN01000070.1, forward strand.
CACCTATCATTAATGCATTCATCCTTTTCTTAGTTCTGAAGGCATCCCTGAGTTCCTTAGAAATTTTGGCTTCTTTAGGAGTGATCTCCAGACTTAACCTTGTTAGTGCATGTTTTCTGAGTTCAATATCTTTTGCCATAGCAGTTTCTTTTCTGGTTGATAAGATACTTCCCAACGTATCTGGGAGATCACCAATGATCTCAATAAGAGCTCTATTGTATATGTTCAAGTACTTTACAGTGGCTTCTTCCAAAACCCTTTTATCAACATCACTGTAATCATTATAGAATTCAGCCATAGGTTTTAAGTTCCCATCAATAGTGACAGATTTTAATACATCTTCAAGCTTTAATGTGGCTTGAGACTCATCTACCTTTTGTCTTTTGCTGGATGACTTCTCCTTTCTACTTTTGGAGACTTTAGTAGCCTTAACTTTCATTTTCTTTACTTCCTCATCTGATTCTGTCTCTTCTTCATCCTTTTCTCTCACACTGACATACAGTCTTTTTCCCTTCATCTTCTTCCTCTCTGTATCTTTGTCAGAGGGTTTCTTTGAAGATGTTGTACCGAATGAAGTAGCAAAGCTTCTGGTAGTTTTTTTTGTTGTTTTAAGCTCTCTTTTCTTCTTTATAGGCTCTTCAAAACCTTATCTTGTTCACTTTCTTATTTTTCCTTCTTTGCTTTCTCTGTATTTTCTCTTGATTCCTTGAGTTGCTCTTTAGTGATGCCATACCTTGCGGCAATTTTTTCCGCATCTTTTCTCACTTTTCTGGTGGATTCAGCTTGTCTAAGTTCAACATGGAGTTTCACATATAACTCCATATATGTTCCAAACCTTTCTTCCTTTGCATCTTTAGGTTTGCTAAGCAGGTGCTGGGCATAGTTTTCCAAAATTTGTTCATCTACCTCATAACCCATGGGCATTACCCATACGGTTCTAGGTTCCACAACCTCCATTAAACATTGATCCTTAGTGACCATGAAACAAATTGTGTCCTTATACTTATCAACAATTTTCTCAGGAATTCTTTCTCTAGAGTGCATCATACTTTGAAAATTCTTGGAAAATCCCCATAGGGTTGTTTTTTGCTCATTATAACTTCCCAAGTTGTTAAGACAATTTATAATTTGCACAGCTATCGGTTTGTTACTCAACCAAACCAGTCTCTTATGATTTGGGAATTCATTCAAGAAATAGAAGAATAAATAGATAATTAGCGTACCATACTTGAATGGATAGTTCTTGCTTTCCTTTATCTTCTTCAGATTCTCCAGTAATTGGGTTTGTAGTAGTTCACTCAAATCATAATCTGCATTCTCTTTGACCATTTTATATGTGGTGTAAATTACAGTATCAAAAACTGAGTTCTCCCAGTTTGAGTATTAAACATTGTAACCTATGACCATTGAGGCAAAATTTACTGCAGGATCAATGATATCATTTATCGTTAATGCCCTTTGTCAAATGTTTCTCCGATAGCATCTGTAACCGTATGATTCTTGACCGCCTTCAATAATGGCACTCCTCTAGTGGAGTTTAGTCCAGTAACTGCCTGAATTGCCTCTTTTTTTAATTTTAAAGGGTTGCCCTTGCCCTAACCACATGAATTTGTCATGGATTCGACTAAGAATATACCGGACCCACTCGTCCGTTGCAAATGTGGGAAACTTTGCATACTGGATGAATTTCTTCTCCTTCAAGGCTTTGTATTCTTCTTTTAAATCAAAATGATCATTACTTAGGTGTTTCAGGAATAAATCTGAGAATTTGTCATCGCTGAGATCATCTAGGGTCACATGGATGTATGCCCTAACATCTTCAACATACAGGACTCTGTAGGGTATTTTTGAGAATGCACCCATTGGATCCACTTCAGTTGCTTTGTAGGGGTGTTTCTTAAATTTAGGCTGAGGTTGATCAGAGATATCTACGACTTGTGGAGTTACCATTGTAGAAATTCAACAGATTCACAAATGAGGTTTTAATGAAAATACCTTATTTCACTGAGTTAGGGTTTCCTTTCTTCAAATGCTTCAAATCTTGGTTGTTACTCCTTAAGTTTAGTTTTGATCTCTCTAATTTTCTAATAGCTCTGAGTGCAAAGTGATTTTGAAACCAAACAAGTTCCTTTTTATCCTCTGCATGGCTTGACCTAGTTATAATTAATTTCTCATTCCCAAAAAGTTGTCAACACCCTTCATTGTAGAACACAATCGATTAGAATTTCTCTGCAATGTGCCACATTGACCATTTTTCTTCTGATTTTTCTTCAAAGAGTTGTGTCACATCGTATTTCATCATACACCTTCGTGCCAAATTCTGGCACCCACTTTCCGGTAGGGGGATTTGGATTTTCAACATTGCTCCCCCTAAGCCAAAGCTCTCAATTCACTTCCTAGAGGAAGTATCTGCACCAGATACTGGTGTGGATCTATCTTCTTCTTTGGTTACTTCTTTCTTGATCCATACCTTGTCCATTTATTTCTTAGTTTCAACTAGATCAACTTTCTCTTTCCCTTAGCATTTCTCTGCTCTGTCTTCCTTTCTTCAGAATAGTAATTTCTCTTTACATTCTTGCTCCTGCAAAATCTTGCATTATGTCCAGATTTGTTGCAATTGAAGCACACCACATTCTTTTGACCTTGATTCCTTTTACTGATTAGATTTGATCTGCATTGATTATCCATATGTCCAAATCTATTGCATGCAAAACACTTTCCATCAAATGATTGACTGTTCCTTATATTTTGAAAAACATTTCTAATAGAACTTCTGCATTCATTTGATTTGTGTCCCATTTTATAGCATGCATTGCACCTAATAGAATTTTGACCCACTTTACTTCTGCACTCAACTACTCTATGACCAATTTTATTGTAATTGAAACACTGACCAGAGAATGATGGAATCTTTTGATTTATTCTTCTCCTACACTGAGTAGCCTTATGATCAAACTTATTACATGAGTTATAATAACCATTGAAAGATGGGTACCTTTGAGCATTTGGTTGTCTAAATGGAGGTCTTCTAGGTCTTCTTCTCTGATTTCTAAACTGGTTCCCTTTGTTTAGCTTTAATTTAGTGTTTTTTTGACCAGATTTTGAACTTTCCACTTTTTCAAATCCCAATCCTTGCTTATCATCAGCACTCTTCTGGCTAGCAACCATTTCATCAAGCTTTGCAGTACTTATCTTAAATTTTTCTTCAAAGCTTCTGGCCTTTTCCAAATCCATTTTTAGACTTACAATTTCTTTTTCAAGTTTTGCACAATCTTCTGATCTGTTCTTCATAATCAGATTCAAATCATCTTTTGCTCTTGTTCTTTCTATAACTTTTGCTTCTAGTTCATTTAGGGCTTCATTTGCTGATTTCAATTGATCATTAACTTCTTTGTATTTGTCTTTGAATTTATTGACTTGCTCTTTTAGCTTTGAGGTGCATTCATAAGCTTGTTACAAATTTTATTTCAGATCCCTAACTTCTGCTTTAGAATTTTCAAGATCCATAAGAGCTGCTTCTAGTTGCTTGTGGCTTTCATAATTTCCAAATCTTCTTGCTACCATGATTGCACTATCCCAGATCTTCATCAGTTAGACTTTTTCCAAGGAACCTTGCTCTGATACTAGTTGTTGAATGTCAAGAACATTGAGAGGGGGGGTGAATCAGTGTTCTAAAAGTCTTTTGATATACTTTAACTTTCAACCATTTTCCAAAATTAATTAAACAAAGGCATAACATGCATATGAATAGCATCCATAAAAACATGACACATAGACACCAAGATTTTTATGTGGAAAATCCAAATCAAGAAAAAACATAGAGAGGATTAGCTCTCAAATATATATTGGAATTTTTTACAAATAATGATGTTCAGCCTTGGTCACACGGGCCTGGAACATGTTGGCTCACTGCCATGAAGTATAACTAGGTCTAGCAGGCTCACTGCTTCAACCCTAAACCTAGAAAGATTACAATAAGGGATGTTAAACCCTGAGGGCTGTTAAACCCTAATGGAGGCTCACTGCCTTGATGAAGAAAGCTCACTGTAAAGCAAATTGCACATGAAAATTGAATATTGCAAAAGCATCTATCACTATGCCAGGGTGCAGTCAGTTAACAACTAAATTCTGAATCCCAAGTCTTCATCAAACTCTACTCTACTATTTGCATGCCCACATCAATCACTCTCACTTCACACACTTCACAACTAAAATTCATCACCTTTATATATCTGCATCATGATTTGATCCACAATTAGGTCGGCATCCAAGAGATAAAACGTGTACATAGAAAGATGTGGCTTGTTGGCTTAATCCAATGCACTATATATTATGCGGACCCAAAAATTTTCCCAAACATGTTCATATAGGTCAACTCTAATAATTCAATTACTTAGATGGATCCTTCAAACATTATCTCTTCTCTGCACAATGATTTATCATACTTAGTCAGCCTATTCTTCAAGAGTATGCTTAAAAAGTTCATCTGTTGACTTACAACTTTTACTATGGATCTCAAAACACCTCCAAAATAATATCAAGGAATCTTAATACCTTCCAAAACTTACCCTTAGAACTGCAAGGCACGATATAATCTTGTAGAGAAATGTGGACCATCAGAACTCAGACTCTGTCTTTGTCAAGCTCTGTTAAACACTATGCCGATACTTAGCAGCTTGCAGTTATCTTTTCAGTGGACTTCAGATATCTCCACTCTAGAATTAGACACTTCATACAAGTGTTTACAACACCTCAAAACCTCATAACAAAATGCTCACCTGTGAAGGAATGCAGACCACTGCACTATACCCTGTTCATTGTTCCTGCTATATCTTCACTTACCCGAACTTAGACATTTCTTCAAGATAACGTCTAGAGGAAGTCAAGATTTAACCTCTAGAGTATGACACCACCAAAAAATTTATAACATTACACCTAAACCGTATTACCAAATCATCATCTACGTAAGCATACTATCCAACTTATTGTCCTCTACTCAGTGCATGTCCATACTTAGCCATTTCTTCCATCCGAACCTATGATCTTCCAGAGTTGTGTCTCCCTGCCATATTGAAGAGATCTCTAAGCCTTGTTTCCATCAATTACAACATACAAGTCCATACCAGAGCAGTGTCTCTTACCAACATTTACATCATATGTTGCCATCAATGACAAAGGGGGAGATTGTTGCAAGTATGTGCCTAATTAGTGTGGTCATTGATGTCAACATATCTGTGTTGTCATTGGTGTCAACTATGTTGTGTTGCCATTAGTGTCAACTATGCTCCTATCTTGTTGTTTGTTTGTAATGAGTAAGATGCTTTGTATTTACTTATGTAAGTAATATTGATGTTGAGGATATTGAGAAAATTAGCTTCTCCGGTAGAAACAGTGAGTTGCAGTGGAAACAGTGTATTGCATACAGAAGAACAGTCCAGAAGAATGCTCCACATTTTTTGTAGAATGAATGTCTTTGTCTTGGGATTGGAAGTTATTTAGAAGTCCATCTAAAGATGCTATGTTTTGATTTTGAGCCTTCGGTATGAAGAATTGAGTGAGTCATGTTCACCAGAGTGAAAACAGCTTTTTTGGTATGTTTGGTAAAGACAGGGAGAAAGTGTTATGCTCCGCTTTCCTCTACATTGAAGTATTTTGATTTACCATTCTAGAGATAAGTCTAAGATAATGTTAAGTGCCTTCAACTCCAATGGTTCATGATTTGGCGGTCCGCAAGCTATCCTTTCTTTATGAAAGTAACTAATAGTGTTGTTCTTGTGCTCCAATTTGAAGAATCTTCTTGACAGAGTGGTTTGATATCGTGTGGTTATTCCTGGTTATTACAATGTGCTTGTGGATGTCTCCTAATCATGTTCCTACCTTTGGATTGGTTCACAAAGAGAAGTGTGGATCGTGAAAGAAGAATGTTCTTAGAAAACCTAGTGTTAACTCCAATCTTGGCTAACTTGGTTGTTTTCACTATTTGCAGAGATGCATTGAAGATTGTAGAAGCACGTTGTGTCATGGAAGATTGCGTTTGAGTCTGAGCTAAGGCGTGGCATGTTCATTATACTTCTCTTCATCTTTCCTTAGCTAAATTTTGTAATAGGTCTACACCTATTTCTTTACATGTTTTATAATGCCGACCTTGGATCATGTTCCAATGGTTGATGAATGTAATTTTGACATTAATGTACATTCCAAGGTTGATGAATTGTATAAAAGCATGTAATAAATTTTTGAAAAAGTGTGTGTGTGAGAATATGAAGAGATAAGTGCGAAGGTGTGAAAGAGTAGAGTAGAGACATTATATTGTGCTTCAATGGAACTGAATCCTGGCATGGAGTAGATGCTACTTAATCACTTCACCATTTTGGCAGTGAGCCACCCCTTGGCAATGAGCCACCCTTTGGCAGTGAGCCATTCTTTGCAGTGAGAAATCTAGGCAGTGAGCCCTGTAGGTAGTGAGCCTTTCTTTTTCGGTATTATTATTACTCATACATTTTTGTGGGTTAAAACCCACCATGGTTTTTCCATTTAAGGGTTTTCCACATAAAAACTCTGGTGTCTACTGTGTTGAATGTGTGTTTGTGATTAAGCTTAGGGTTTCATGCTATCATGATTAAATCTGATTATAAGAAATTAAGTTGTTGATGGTTTGATGTTCATATGAAGCTAAGTTTTTGTGATAATTGATTCACCATGCCCCCCCTCTCAATTGTCTGGTGTATCTCAACAATTGGTATCAGAGCCAAGTTCCTTGGTGGTAAGCTTAATAGCTTGATGTAGATCCAAAATGTCTTACAAGAAGGAGGCTCCACAGCTTGATGGGATGAATTATGTAACTTGGAAGAATCGCATGAAAAGCCATCTTCTTTGTGTTGCTTATAAAGTATGGCAAGAGACACATACTGAATATACGATGTCGGAGAATGGTCTGACAACTGAAGATGAAGTCAAAGAATATGAGGTAAATATAAAAGCTAGAGATGCTCTATTGAGTGTATTGACTAACTCTGATTTAATGAAGGTCATGGATTATGAGTATGCTAAAGAATTCTGGGATAAGCTGAGTAATCTGTATGAAGGAGACAATTCTATAAAGAGTGCCAAATTGCAGGGACTGAAAGCCAAATATGAAGGTCTTAAAATGGGAGAAGATGAAAACATAACATCCTTCATGTAAAAGGTTGATGAACTTGTTACTATAATCAAAGGTATGGGAGGAACTATTGATGAAACTAAAGTTGTGATGAAAATTCTTAGGTCATTACCTAAATTCTATGCACATAAGGTAGCTGCAATTGAAGAAATAATGACTGTGAAAAAGATTAATAAGGATCAGTTGCTTGGTAAGATTACTACTTTTGAAATGAGAGAGCTTAGTGAAGCCAGTACTTCAGAAAAGATCTCCAGAGGAGAAAAGTACAATCTAGAACCAAATGATGAGATTGATGAAATTGAAACCAGCTTTGTTGATAGACTGCAAAGAGGTTTCAGTAAGTTCAAAGCCAAATTACCTTTCAAATGTTTCTCATGTGGTAAAGTAGGTCATTATTCTTCAAGATCTACTAAAAGAATTGAAAGGAATAGAAAAAGATTTGACAACAGGCCTAGAGATCCAAAGAAATGCTACTATGTTAGAGATTTTGATGATGAAGGTGTGACGGATGATGAATCTGATGATGCTAGTACTAATGCAAATGAATGTTTGTTTATTTCTATTAAAAAAGAACATGTGTCTACTAATCTTGCTAGCTCTATGAAGGAAGAAAAACCAATGGAAGAAACTGCTTTGGTTGTTCAGGTTGAGAAAGATAAGGACGAATGGATTATTGATAGTGGATGTTCACATCACATGATCGGTGACAAAAGTAAGTTTGTAAGTTTGAAAAAATATGATGGAGGACTAGTTAGGTTTGGAGACAATGCAGTTGGTAAGATTTGTGGAAAACGATCTATTTCATTTGATGGAAAGCATAACACTGACAATGTTCTCTATGTGAAGGGTTTAAAGCATAATCTTTTCAGTGTTGGTCAGATGTGTGACAAAGGTTATGATCTGAGATTCAAAGACAATGGATGCAAGATAATGGAAAGCTCTGGAACTGTGATTGCTACTGGTAAGAAGACCAGAGGTAACATCTATCAATTAAGAGGAACTAATGATTACTGTTTATTAGCCCAAGCAAATGCAATTTGGTTGTGGCATAGAAGGTTGGGTCATATAAATTTTGATAATCTGATAAAGATAAGTTTAGGTCAGACTATAAGAGATCTACAAAAACTTGTGAAACCCTCCAATACTATTTGCAAGGAATGTCAGTTGGGGAAGCAAACAAGAATAAGTTTCAAGAGTAAAGAGAAAATTTCTGTCAGTTTGCTAGATCTAGTTCATACAGATCTATGTGGTCCTATAAGGATAATAAGTCTGCAAGGTGACAGATAATTCATGTTGCTTATTGATGATTATTCTACAATGACTTGGGTTACTTTTCTAAGAGACAAATCAGAAGCCCTATAGAAGTTCAAATCCTTCAAAGCAATGGTTGAAAATGAAATAGACTTGAAAATCAAATGTTTGAGGTCTAATAGAGGAGGTGAATTCACATCAAATGAATTCAACATTTTCTGTGAAGAGCAAGGAATAAAAAGACAATTGTTTGTACCTAGAACTCCTTAGCAAAATGGAGTTGTGGAAAAGAAGAATAGGATAGTTCAAGAAGCTGCCAGAATAATGATGAAGGAAGGAGGCCTACAGGAAGTCTTCTGGAAAGAAGCTATACATACTGTTGTCTACACTCAAAATAGAGTTCAAGTGAAAGGAAATGGCACTAAAACCACCTATGAATTGTGGTATGGAAGAATTCCAATAGTAAGATACTTCAAAGTCTTTGGAGGCAAATGCTATATCAGAAGAGATGAATACCTAGGCAAATTTGATGCAAGATGTGATGAAGGAATATTCCTTGGATACTCTACCAAGAGTAAGGCCTACTAGTGCTACAAAAAAAGGTTGAAGAAGATTGTGGAGAGTGCAAATGTGAAAGTAGATGAATGTAAAGGAAAAACATCAGTTCAGAGTGGCTATGAGTTAGATGAACCTACTGATATAACTCATGAAGAAAAATTTGAACAAGAAGACAATCAAAGTGAAGAAGAAAAGGCTCCAGAAATTGTTAAAACTCCCAGGTATGTAAGAATCAATCACTCTGGAGATCAAATTATTGGAGATAAAGAGAAAGGAGTACTGACAAGGAAAATAGTTGCAGAAGAACAAGTGAATTACTATCTGCTCTCTATAGTTGAACAAAAAACTATGAATGAAGACTACAATGATGAAAATTGGGTTAAGGCAATGGAAGAAGAACTAATGCAATGATGAGTCAAATAGAGAAGAATAAAACTTCAGAATTATTTCCTAGACCTACTAAAAAAAATATCATTGGAACCAAATGGGTCTTCAGGAATAAGCTGACTGCAAATGGAGTTGTAAGGAATAAAGCAAGGCTTGTTTGTAAAGTATATTCTCAAATTGAAGGGATAGATTTTGAAGAGACTTTTGCTCCAGTAGCTCGGATTGAAGAAATCAGAATGTTTATGGCATTTGTAGCTCACAAAGATTTCAAAGTGTATCAGATGGATGTGAAGTTTGTATTCTTGAATGGGGAGTTAGAAGAGGAAGTCTACATTGAGCAACCATAAGGATTCCAACTATCAAATCAAGGTGATATGGTATGTAGGTTGAAGAAAGCATTATATGGACTCAAGCAAGCTCCCAGGGCATGGTATGCAAGGTTAGATAAGTACTTATTGCAGTTAAGATTCAGTAAAGGCACTGCTGACAGTAATCTTTATTTCAAGATTAATGGTGATCAAATTTTGATTGTTGAAGTCTTTGTTGATGATATCATCTTTGGTGGAAACGAAGGTATGTGTATGAAATTTGCTGGTGAAATGTAGAAAGAGTTTGAGATGTCTATGTTTGTTGAGATAAATTTCTTTCTAGGTCTGCAAATCAATCAATCAGATAAAGGAATCTTCATATCTTAGTCTAAGTATGTAAAAGAGTTGTTAAAGAAGTTTGGGATGGAAGACTCTAAATCGGTATGTACTCCCATGGTGACTGGCTGCAAATTGACCAAAACTGATGAATTACCCAAGATAGATCAGAAAAAGTACAGATCCATGATTGGAGGATTACTTTATTTATCTCAAACCAAACCTAATATTATGCATGCAATTTTCTTGTTGCAAGATTTCAAGCTGATCCAAGAGAATCACATGTGATGGCAATAAAGAGAATCCTAAGGTATTTAAAAGACACTCTGGATCATGGCTTATGGTATCCAAAGGATAATGATTTTAGTCTCAGTGCTTACACAGATGCTGATTGGGCAGGAGATGTTGATGATAGAAAAAGTACAAGTGGAGGTGCTTTCTTCTTGGGAAATAGATTGGTTTCATGGCTAAGCAAGAAATAAGATTCAATCTCATTATCAACTATAGAAGTAGAGTATATTGCAATAGCATGTTGTTGTACTCAAGTGTTATTGATGAAGCAGACTTTGAAGGATATAAGAGTTGTTTACAAAGATCCAATTGCAATCTTGTGTGACAGTACAAGTGCCATAAATATTTCCAAGAATTCAGTGATGCACTCAAGAACAAAGCATATATCTAAAAGCTTTCAATTTTTAAGGGAAAATGTGATAGAGAATGAAGTCAGGTTGGAATATGTGTCCACAAAGGATCAAATTGCATATATTTTAACTAAGCCTCTGCCTAAAGATACTTTTGAGTATCTTAGGGAAAAATTAGGGGTTATTACACCTCCATCTCTGAACTAAGATGCAAAGGAATGCATCAGTCCAGTGGTGCCCAAAGATTCACTCTTTGATCTAGACTAATGTTCTGAGAGCTGCCTCTTAGGGGGAGTAGCTGAATGATGAAAAATGAGTTGGTTACAGAAGTTCAAATTTGATCAGAGAAACAGAGTGCAAGTATGTGCCCTTTGCCATTGATGTCAATGGGGGAGAGAAATCATGCGAAAAACTCAAAAATAGAAAAGAAGTGTAGATGTGTAAAGAGAAAGTGGGAGAATCATGTCTTGATGGTCTTTAGAGTTTTTCACATCATATGTTGCCATCAATGACAAAGGGGGAGATTGTTGCAAGTATGTGCCTAATTGATGTTGTCATTGATGTCAACATATCTGTGTTGACATTGGTGTCAACGTTATTTTGTTGTCATTGGTGTCAAATGTGCTCCTATCTTGTTGTTTTCTTCTAATGAGTAAGGTGCTTTGTATTTACTCATGTAAGTAATCTTGATGTTGAGGATATTGAGAAATTAGCTTCTCCAGTAGAAATAGTGAGTTGCAGTGGAAACAGTGTATTGTATACAGAAGAATAGTCTAGAAGAATGCTCCACATTTTCTATAGAATGAATATCTTTGTCTATGGATTGGAAGTTATTTAGAAGTCCATCTAAAGATGCTATGTTTCAAGTTTGAGCCTCTGGTATGAAGAATTGAGTGAGTCATGTTCACCAGAGTGAAAACAACTTTTTCTGTATGTTTGGCAAAGACAGGGAGAAAGTGTTATGTTGCGCATTCCTCTGCATTGAATTATTTTGATCTATGGTTCTAGACATAAGTTTGAGATAATGTTAATTGCTTTTAACTCCAATGGTTCATGATTTGGTAGACTGCAAGCTATCATTTCTTTATGACAGTAATTGACAGTGTTGTTCTTATGCTCTGGTTTGAAGAATCTTCTTGATAGAGTGGTTAGAGATCGTGCAGTTGTTCATGGTGATTACAATGTGCTTGTGGATGTCTCCTGATCATATTCCTACCATTGGATTGGTCTGCAAAGAGAAGTGTGGATCATGAAAGAAGAATATTCTTAGAAAACCTAGTGTTAATTCCAGTCTTGGCCAACTTGGTTGTTTTCACTATTTCTAGAGATGCATTGAAGATTGTAGAAGCATTTCATGGCATGGAGGATTACATTTGAGTCCCAGCTAAGGTATGGCATGTTCATCATACTTCTCTTCATCTTTGCTTAGCTAAATTTTGCAATAGGTCTAGACCTATTTCTATGTATGTTTTATAATGCCGACCTTGGAGCATGTTCCAATGGTTGATGAATGCAATGCCGACCTTGATGTACATTCCAAAGTTGATGAATTGTATAAAGGCATGTAATAAAGTTGCAAAAAGTTGTGTGTGTGTGTGTGAATATGAAGAGATAAGTGCAAAGGTGTGGAAGAGCAGAGCAAAGAAGTTATATTGTGCTTCAATGGAACTGAATATTGGCATGGAGTAGATGCTACTTAATCATTTAACCACTTTGGAAGTGAGCCACCCCTTGGTAATGCGTCGTTCTTTGCAGTGAACAATCTGGGCAGTGAGCCCTATAGGTAGTGAGCCTCTATTTTTCAGTATTGTTATTACTCATACATTTCTGTGGGCTAACACCCACCATGGTTTTTCCCTTTTAAGGTTTTCCACAAAAAAAATTTGGTGTCTATTGTGTTGAATGTGTGTTTGTGATTAAGCTTATGGTTTCATGATTGAATCTGCTTATAAGCAATTAAGTTGTTGATGGTTTGATGTTCATATGAAGCTAAGTTTTTTGTGATAACTGATTCAACCCCCCTCTCAGTTGTCCGGTGTATCTCAACATATTTTACCTAATGCAATCTTAATCTATGTTTTTGGTATTTTCTTATGTTTTGATTTCAATTACTCTAGGAAATGGAAGTATTTGGAAATAAACTAATCTAACAATACAATTCTATCTAGCCTATCAAGGAAATTGTAATATGAAATTACTATCTCGAAGAGAAATTTTGAGATTATCTAATTACTACCAAAAATCATGAAAGAACCTAGAATGTGTTGACACATGAGCCTCCACTACCCTCAAGAATCCTTGTATCGGAAACCTCTTCATCCTCTTACAGTAGTAGGGATCTCCTCTTGGAAAAATAGAGAAGGGATGCAAAAATGGCTTGAGAAAGCTTCAAAATATGAGCTCAATGTGAGCTAAGAGAGCACTATGGCTTGCAAAACGAGTAGTGTAACAACACAATAAAAAGATTTTGGAAAAGCTTTGGCTTAAAAAAATAAAAGAAAAGGCTCATAAGTCATGCGTGAGCATAAGAATGCTTGTGGAGAGAAAAAACTAAGCAAAGCTTGGTTGTACAAATGAAATTGCCTCTCTTATTGCTTGTGGGAGGGGGTATTTATAGGTTTGAGTGGAACATGAAGGGTGGGAATGATTGAGGAGTTAACTCCCTTGATTGGAGAGTTAACTTATTAGATTAGACCATGAACTAGGCTAATTAGAGAGTGATGAAGCAAACATTGCTTATCACAAAAGTAACAATGGAGTTATCAAGAGTCAAATTTGGTGACAAGTATAGGACAAAAAGAGCTAATTAAGCTAATTTGGAAGAGGTGAATGAGATAAGAATAGTTCACTCCATGTTTGGATCAAAATTACATGCAAATAGGAAGAAAATGGAGAAAAATGAAGCTTTTCATATCCAAACTCCAAGTTAATCCATGGCTGCAAAGACAATAGGGTCACCCATGGGTCACCCCTTTTACCAATCCAAATCACTCGACGACAACCCATGGGTGATCCATAGAGGAGAGGGTTTGGGTTGGTCAATAGGGGTGGAAGCTGTTATTTAGGGGATGAATAACTAACTTGTCCTTGGAACCAAGTCAAAAGGTGATTAGAAACCAAATCTCCACTTACAAATGTCAAATCTCTATGGGGAGATCTTGAAATAATAGGGGGAGATTTGTCTTGGTAAATCACAACTAAACACTAAAAGTTGGAGATGTCTTGGTAGGTCCCTTAGAGGGCTCCTATGGGTGGAGATGAAAAACACAAGGTAAAGGTCAATTTATGACAAATAGACAAAAAAGAGGATTAATGATGGAGTCACAAGCACAAAAAATGAAAATTGACAAATGTCAACAAATGTTGAAAGTGAGGGAAAAGTTAGTACAACAAAGGGGAAACCAAGGAAGAAGCAAAGACCCACAAGAGAAATATTGTTGATGGGGAATTATTTTCATGCTTACATGTACGTGACAAGGATTACACATCATCATGGGGTCCTCGTGGAGGTTGCATGTGTTTTTAGTGCTTAAATGTTTGCCCCTTCGAAGATGATAGTCTACATGAAGGGTAAGTATTGTTCTTGAAATAGGCCTTACCTATTGTCGATCTCCCATAATAGTACTTGCAATAACTAGCATTAGTTTGACATTTTAAATGTATAAAGATAAATAATGAAAACTAAAATGACCAAGCATACCATAGGTCATGTCATGAGTTCACCTAGTTGTTTATTTTATCAAGGAGACATGTAGTGATGAAAGCACGTAAAACAAGAGCACGAAAGATGCATACAAGAAAAAACTACTCTAAAATGCATAAAACAAACTAAGCTAAGAGAGGAAAAGAGTGGAGAAATCTAAGTGAATGGAATGAAACATTGATAGAATATGTCACACAAGCAGTCATTGGAAAGATATCGCCAAGGGGATTGCAAAGATGGCCACTATTCCTCCTGCTATTGAGAATCAGGTACACAATTAGTCAAAAACTCTCTTCTAAACCCTAGTTTTATTTTTGTGAAAAATCTCATGAATGTGTTTGTTTTTGTCAATTTTTCTTGTTGCATTGTGTTAGGTTCATCATTTAGAGTAGAATCAATTTTTTGTTTGTCAAAATTAGTCAAAATTTGCATTTTTTAGAGTGTTTTTGGCATGTTGGGGTGTGAGACTCTTGAAATACACCAGACAACTAAGAGGGGGGTGAATCAGTTGTCATAGAAAACTTAGCTTCATATGAACATCAAACCATCAACAACTTAATTGCTTATAATCAGATTTAATCATGAAAGAATGAAACCATAAGCTTAATCAAAAACACACATCCAACATAGTAGACACCAAATTTTTATGTGGAAAACCCTAAAAGGGAAAAACCACGATGGGTGTTAGCCCATATAAATATGAGTTATAACAATACCAAAAAACAGAGGCTCACTACCTATAGGGCTCACTACCCAAATTGCTCACTGCAAAGAATGGCTCGCTACCAAAGGGTGGCTCACTGCCAAGAGGTGGCTCACTACCAAGAAGTGGCTCATTTCCAAAGGAGTGAACTGATTAAGTAGCATCTACTCCATGCCAAGATTTAGTTCCATTAAAGCACAATATAACTTCTCTGTTCTGCTCTTTCACACCTTTGCACTTATCTCTTCATATTCACACACACACATTTTCTCTACTCTATTACATGCTTTTATACAATTCATCAACCTTGGAATGTACATCAAGGTCGGCATTACATTCATCAACCATTGGAATAATCTCCAAGGTCAGCATTACAAAACATACACAGAAATAGGTCTAGACCTAATACAAATTTGCTAAGGAAAGGATGTAAAGATGTATGCGGATCACACCATGCCTTAGTTGGGACTCAAATCCAATCTTCCATTCCATGACACACTTCTATAATCTTCAATGCATCTCCGCAATTGGTGAAATCAACCAAGTCTGCCAGGACTGGTAAGAACACTAGGTCTTCTAAGAACATTCTTCATTCACAATCCAATTTTCACTTTGTGGAACAATCCAAGAGTAGGAACACGATCAAGAGACATCCACATGCACATTGTAATAATCAGGAAACATCCGCACAATCTCTAACCACTTAATCATGAAGATTCTTCAAACCAGAGCC
Organism: Cunninghamia lanceolata; assembly: GCA_027924645.1. Classification (NCBI taxonomy): domain Eukaryota; kingdom Viridiplantae; phylum Streptophyta; class Pinopsida; order Cupressales; family Cupressaceae; genus Cunninghamia; species Cunninghamia lanceolata. The sequence goes on from BSBN01000070.1 coordinate 3,079,170, forward strand.
ATTGTCATAAGGAAATAATAGCTTAACTAGTGTTGTCATTGGTGTCAGCTGTACCCTTATCTTGTTACTTGCTTGTAATAAGTTAGATGCTTTGTATTCACTCATGTAATTGATTCTAATGTTGAGGGTATTGAGAAAATATGCTCCTCCAGCAGAAACAGTGTGGTGCAGAGTTTCTTGTGTATTGTAGAAAGAACAATCTAGTAGATTTATCTGCATTTCCTGTAGGATGGATATCTTTGTCTATGGATTGGAAGTTGTTTAGAGGCATGTCTAAAGATACTACATTCTGAGTTTGAGCCTCCTGTATGAAGATTTAAGTGGGTTATGTTCACTAGAGTGAAATCTACTTTTTTTGTATGTTTGGTGATGATAGGGAGAAAGTGTTATGCTTCGCATTCCTCCACATTGAAGTATTTTGGTCTTTGGTTCTAGAGTTAAGTCTAGAATGATGTTATGAGCCTTCAATTTCAATGTTTCATGATTTGGTGGTCCGCAAGCTATTCTTTCCTTATGACAGTGGTTGATAGTATTGTTCTTGTGCTCTAGTTTGAAGAATCTTCATGACAGAGTGGTTAGAGATTGTGCGGATGTTTCCTGATGATTACAATGTGCTTGTGGATGTCTCTTGATCATGTTCCTACTCTTGGATTGGTCCACAAAGTGAAAATTAGATTGTGAATGAAGAATGTTCTTAGAAGACCTAGTGTTCTTACCAGTCTTAGCTGACTTGGTTGATTTCACTAATTATGGAGATGCATTGAAGATTGTAGAAGCATGTCGTGATGTGGAAGATTGGATTTGAGTCCCAACTAAGGCATGGTGTGATCTGCATAAATCTTTACATCCTTTCCTTAGCAAATTTGTATTAGGTCTAGACCTATTTCTCTGTATGTTTTGTAATGCTGACCTTGGAGATTGTTCCAATGGTTGATGAATGTAAGTTGACCTTGATGTACATTCCAAGGTTGATGAATTGTATAAAAGCATGTAATAGAGTAGCAAAAATGTGTGTGTGTGAATATGAAGAGATAAGTGTGAAGGTGTGAAAGAGTAGAGCAGAGAAGTTATATTTTGCTTCAATAGAACTGAATCCTGGCATGGAGTAGATGCTACTTAATCAATTCACCCCTTTGGTAGTGAGCCACCTCTTGGTAGTGAGCCACCCTTTGGCAGCGAGTCATTCTTTGCAGTGAGCAATTTGGGTAGTGTGCCTATGTTTTTTGGTATTGTTATAACTCATATATTTATGTGGGCTAACACCCATTGTGGTTTTTCCCTTTTAGGGTTTTCCATGTAAAAATCTGGTGTCTACTATGTTGGATGTGTGTTTTTGATTAATCTTATGGTTTCATTCTTTCATGATTAAATATGATTATAAGAAATTAAGTTGTTGATGGTTTGATGTTCATATGAAGCTAAGTTTTTGTGACAACTGATTTACCCCCCCTCTCAGTTGTCTAGTGTATTTCAACAATTGGTATCAGAGCCAAATTCCTCGAAGATAAGCCTAATAGCTTGAGGTTGATCTAGGATGTCACACAAGGATGAATTATTTTTCAATTGTTTCAAGTGTGGTGAATCTGGACACTATGCATCTAGATGTCCAAAAAGAAACTCAAAAATTTATGATAAATAAGGCAAAAGCAGAAAATCCAAGAATTTTTTTATCATATTGAAGACGATGAAGATGATGACTATTGGTTCAATTCAAAGAATGACAATTGCAAAGATGATGAAAATTTTGATCTAGAGGTAAGTATTGACAATGAAGATATAAAAAACTATTGGGTTATTGGTAGTAGCTACTCAAATCATATGACTGGTGATAAAGGCAAGTTTATTAATTTTGTGAAGAATGAAGAACGATTAGTTAGATTTGGAGATTACCGTACTGCTAAAATATGTGGAAAAGGTTCAATCAGTTTTGATGGAAGACAACATACAAATAATGTTCTCTATGTTGAAAGCCTAAGACAAAATCTCCTAAGCATTGGACAATTGTGTAGAGAAGGATACAGTTTCATATTTCAGAATGATACCTTTGAAATCAGAGACAAATTTGGAGTTGTAATAGCTAGTGGAAAAAAGATAGAGGGAAATATTTATCATCCTAGAGAAGGTAACATTATTCAAAATCATGAAAGTTGGCTTTGGCATAGGAAATTGTGTCACATCAATCCTAATGATCTAGCAAGGATAAACTTAGCACAAGTTTTGAAAGATCTGCAGGAGAGGATACATTTTAGCAAAATCACCTGCAATAAGTGTCAAGATGAGAAGCAAGCAAGAGGAAGTCTACTGGATAAAGAAAGATCCTCATCTGGACTGATGGAGTTGGTTCATACAAACCTCTTTGGACCTACAAGAGTAAAAAGTCTCCAAGATGGCAGGTACTTTCTATTCTTTGTTGATGATTATTCTAGAATGACTTGGGTTAGTTTTTTGAAAGAAAGATTAGAAGCTCTAGATGCATTTGAAGCCTTCAAAACAATGGTTGAAGATGAGTTAAATGTGAAAATCAGATGTCTAAAGTTTGATAGAGGAGAAGAGTTTACCTCTAAAAAATTCAATATGTTATGTGAGACTCATGGAATAAATAGATAGCTATCTAGAGAGAATAGAGTGATGGAAATAACTAGCAGGTCTGTTCAAGAAGATACAAAGACAATGATAGAGGAAGCTGACCTACTGGAAGCATACGAGAAAGAAGCTATACATATTGCTGTCTATATTCAAAATAGAGTTCAAGTCAAAGGTAACGATACTAAGACTCCTTATGAATTATGGTATGAAAGAATATCTTCGGTAAAATACTTCAAAGTTTTTGGAAGCGAATGTTATATCAAAAGAGAAGAAGAGCTAGGCAAGTTTGATGCTAAGTATGATGAAGGAACTTTCCTTGGATACTCTACTATGATTAAGGCCTACAGTGTTACAATAAAATACTGAAAAAGAACATTGAGAGTGCAAATGTCAGGGTTGATGAGGACATACATAAGTATTCAGAAATTAAAAGATTGTCTTACAATACAAGAAAGGAAAAGGTATTCATCAAAGAAGAGGATGATACTGAAGAGAAGAAAATGGAAAAAGATTACCAATATGAAGTAAAAGGATAAATGAATTGGTGTTTGATTGCCAATGTTGAATCTAAATCTATGTCTGAAGCCTGCAACAATATAAATTCCTCTCAAAAAGATTATCTGTCCACTAGAGAATCCAAAATTAATCTTGAAAATTCTGAAAAAGAAAATATAGTTTTAAAAGTTAACACAACAGAGGTAAATCAATGCATCAAAGAGTTAAAAAGGCAAATCAAGGAAATTGTGCAAAGACTTGAGGAAAGTAGTAAGGATTTGAAGTTGGAAAATGAAGAAAAAGAAAAAATTAAAGAATGATTGAAAAATAAAACAAATGATTGCTTAAAGCTTAAAGAAGTTGTGGATCTAAAAGTTGATCTAAGACATGCATGGGTTCAACAAGGTAAACTCAGTGTAAGTGCAGTCAGAGATGATAGACTAAAGGTTGAAGCAAGTCAGAAAGATCTTGATGACATAAACAATATAAGACCTAAGAAGGATGAAAGTTCTAGCATAGATCAAAAAAGATTTTTGAGGTCAAAGACAAACCGACTCAAGACCAGAGGAACAAATCAAGAAGATCTCCAGTCAGCCAACCAAATGCACAAAGGTATCCATTTTTCAATGGTTACTATTATTCTTGTAGTAAATTTGGTCATAGGGCTACTCAATGTAGAAGTAGAATGAATCAAGATGTTTCATCTTTCTCTAGTCATTGTTTCAACTGCACAAGAACTGGTCACATAGCAAGTGAATGTAGGAGTATGACAAGAAATGGCTTCAACAGTATAAGGAAGACTCAATCTCTCAATGAAAAGTGCTTTGTATGCAAAAGGTTTGGTCATAAAACAAATGAATGCAGAAGCAAAATGATAAACTCCTTCAATGGGTATTGTCATACATATAATGGATTTGGACACAGAGCCAACCAATGCAGATCTAGAATGAATGAGAGGAATCAAGGATAGGGAAGTATTGTGTGCTATGATTACAACAGGGACTGGGTCGCCACTTTCACCAGTCCAAATCGCCTAGGGGAGATTCAAAGGTCACCCAGGGAAGATCTTATTGTACATCTAGGTCACCTGGGGGAGATTTGACCCACTAAAAATTCTGAGTAAAATTTGATGATTTCTAACATTTATGGTACTCCATTTTGGTCTAATTTGGACAGCGAATTTATCAATTTATTGCAATTTTCTATGTCTTATACACTTTTTTTGTGAAATTTTTGCAATTTTTACAATGTTTTTGGATTTTTTGAGTTCAACAAGATCTAATGCAGGTTCTATTCTAATGACAGGATATGTGCATTCACTGGAATGCAAACTGCGAGCACTTTTGGTTGTCTGAGATGTACGATGCTTTATCTTCTTGTGATCTTGATATCCTGAAGAGAGCAGGATTAGAGAGAATTTCTTAGATTATTGTTGTTCATCCTACTTCTCACATTTGTTGTGATATTTTGACCTATTGGGATGCCGATAGGAACACCTTCAAATTTCCCCAAGTCTCAGGGGAGTGGACCATTACATTGTATGATGTTTATTGCATCCTAGGAGTTCTTGTGAGAGGACTTCCACTTGTTCTACCTACTAGAGAGTCTACTGATGACAAGGCATCTTGGGCTTTGATTATGGGTGTGACTCATCTTGGAGAGTAGTTAAGATTTCAGATTACTTTAGTACCTGATCTTTGCATTCCTCTCTTGAGGAAAATCCTCATTGGTTTGATTACATCGAGGCTGTCAGGAGACAAGGCCTCATCTCAACTTAGATGGCATTAGGCACCCATAATTCACTATATAAAGTAGGGTATTGTTTTCGGATGGGGTGTAGACATCCTATCTATGGTTTACCATGAATTCTATCATATTTCTTAGCATGGGGCTCTTACCTTCAGCCACTCTACTTTGATCATGACATGGATTTATGAGCATATCAAGCCATATCAGAAGCAGATGCCACTTGATGGACTTGAGTTGGTCATTTTGACACTTCACTGCATGCAGTGGATACTCTTACTGATGGTGACATGATTTGCGATCCTTACGTTGACATGGAGGGCTCTTGGCCTCATGATAGATAGATTCAAGACTATTGTCGTAGTGTTACCAAGGTTTATGATAGGAATGTATTTTTCAAGGCTCGTTGTATTGAGAGAGTCCTTCATCAGTTAGGTGATGAGTTTCTAGAGGACTTGTCCCCGATCCTAGATCTATCTAGGAGATGGGTGATGTTGGCCAGAGGCTTATTATTTGGACTTCTTTGACTCCTTAGGTTTTGATTACCAAAAATTCTAGGACCCCAAGAGTTGGATAGAGGAGAGGGAGAGGTGCTTCCTCCTGAGGACTTATTGTTCTAGAGGACATTGATTCTACTGATGAGGACTATGATCCTGAGAGACATGATCAGTTAGATGAAGGTTTACCTAGAGATGATCAAGAGGTTGATCTAGATGAGGAGGAGATAATGAGGGCAACTTCTTCAAGCTTTAATCCCCCTATTTTAGATGATGCTACGAGGCACATTGATCCCACCCAATAGTCAGGCAACCCTCGTAAGTTTATCCACTTTCTTTCCTTGCATTGTATCCTCTTGTTGATCTTTGAATTAACACTACTTTTCTTTTCATCTTTGAGGTAGTGCTGAGGAGTGGAGGACCTTCGTTCATGATACTTATATTGACTTAGTTGGTCCCTTTACTGGTCTCTCATGAGAGTGACTTCTTATTGATCCTTGAGTTCCTACTAGGGCTAGTTGACATACTGATATCTTTGCTCCTACCTATCATAGATGTCAGGAGAATGTCACTATGAAAGCGAAGATTCACACTCTCAAGGGTAAGAATGTCATCCTCCAAGAGATGGATCATCTTGGAATTCAACTTCCTGATTCATGTATGAGCACATCAGGTGCTTCACATTCCTAGATTCATAATAGGGTTCCTCACTCTAATAGATCTCTTGGAGATTCTAGTGCCATTCAGAGGCATAGGAGTGAGAGCCCTAATGGTTTGGTTGGTCTAAACCATCCTTGAGAGTTCTCTTTATTTTATTTCTTATCATGCCCCCTTGCATGGGGAGACTTAATTCTCATGAGAGCATTTTGTTTCAGCTCTTGTTTCTTTATCTGGTTGTAGCACTTTGTTATTGAACTTTTGATATATCTATAGAATCATCCTTTTATGATCACAACTATCTTATTAATGCTTATCTCTTGTGCACTTTGGAAGTTTCAGAACTTTTTGTTTGTTTAGACCCCTAACTCTAAGAATGCAAACATGATGAAAATGATATCTTTTAGCTCTTTTTAAGGGTATATATGAATGCAAAGGATGATATGAAATGTAGGGACATACAATGCAAGAACATTTTTGTACCTTTACAAAATTCCATGTGTTATGACATTGAATTTATTTCTTTAGATCTCTTTTCTTGATTTTGATATGAATGCATCATGAAATAAACATTATAATTGCTCTTTAATAAGATTTTCAATTTAGGGAATTATGGATTATCCTCGTGTAGGAGACCTATTTAACTTTGTGAGATAGGAATTTAGAATTCAAGTGGGAATGACGAAGAGATGGAATGCTTCTAAATTTTGGGCTTTGCTAGAGGCTAAAAATTGATCCTTATCTAGATAGAACAATTTGACAAGCTTTCAACTTAGATAAGAAACAACTTCTATTGGCATTCTCTAGACTTAGATCATAGATGGAAAGAAAGATAGACCTGGGGTAAAGGAAAATGGGAAAGAACAAGGGTCCCTAAGTATAAAATGGTCCTAAATACTACTAGATGGTTGGCTTTGCTTAGCTAGGGTAGTGTGTGCTTAGTACCTTTCTCTCTTACTTCCTCTAGTAGAATGTCACCCTTGAAGCTTCAAGCTTAGATTTATCTCCACCCAAGGGTACAAACATTCAACAATCTTCTCTCTATCACTCTTTTTTTGTAACTCTCATTTTTATGCTTTTTCTCTATTTTTTTTGTATTTTTGGAATGCCTCACTTGATTTTATCTTTTTTTGATATTTTGATTTTTATGGAAATGAATGCCTTTAAAAATTTTGGGTATTTGGATATGAAACAACTTTGATCTCTCTATTCTCACTTTTCTCATCACTCTTATTTTTTTTATCACTCATTTTTTTTATTCACTTGTATTTTAGATTGCTTCCTTCAAAGTTTTGATCCTCCTGACATTTTTGACCAGGAAAGACAAGGGGTTGTACCCTATAAAAAGTTTTCATAGTCTAGTTGGACTTCCTTTCTACTAGGGAAGAATGGGGAAGGTCTACTTGCAAGATTCTTTTGAACACTGTGGATTTGAATATTGAATTTGCTTAGACTTAACATCATGAAATATTTAAGACTGGGATCAGTATAAATCTAAGAGCTAGGCTTTGATTAGAATCACTAGAAATGAAAGGGGAGAGTGGAAATTGTGAACATAGGGGATCTAAAACCTAAAAGGATCACGCTACCCCTAGGAAATATTAGACTCCTTACTAAAATGAAAATGATACAAGAGCAAGTCACTCACTAAAATACAGGATAAACAAAATGATGCAGAAATGCAATAAATAATTTTGATCTTTTTGAGATTTTATTAATTTTTTGTATTTTTTTGGAGTATTTGAATTTTATGATTTTTTATGTTTTTATGGTTTTTATACATAATACTTTTTAAGGTGAAATGCATTGACTATTTCCCCAAATTCCTCACCTTCCATTGTACACAAGAGATACACACCATTACTGGCATCTTCTTTAACCATGTAAAGACCTTTGAAAATTCCTTTTTCATCTATGTTTCTTATTCTTCATGCTACCTCTTCTCAAGACAATCTCTCCTATTTTGTAAGGTCATGTAAGATTACTTTGTTCTAACACTCCTAGTTTTGAGACTTCTCTTAATAAAGTGAGATGAACTAAATCTTGAAAAGCTTGTTGGTGTAGGTGAGTCCAACACAAAACTCCATCACATTTCAATAAATCCATAAGTGCATCAAACTTATCCTACATATAAATATTTACCTCAGGTCTGAATACTTTGGATAAATTAGAATAACTCAAAGGGGATTTGAGGATCCCTTTGCTCATCAGGAGGAAAAAATATTATGCTCATCTTTCCATTGGGATCAGGCCTCAAATCCATCAAACATCCTATGTAACTTTCTAGCAACTTAAAGATGATTGGATCATGTGTTCCAACTATTACTCATATTTTCCACTCCTTATGGAATGTTCCGTCGCTTTCCTCATAGTCATCTGAAAGTCTCTCAACCATCTCAATATGCACTAGGGGTGCCTCTCATTTGTCAATTTCATTTGATTGCAATGTAGTAGAGGCAGTAGATGGTCCTCGGGGTTGAAAACTATGAACACCCTTGGTAAGTTTCCTAGCACATTCGTTGATCTATTATCTATGGAGTTTACTTCCTCTAATGGTGTCATCAACCTGTATGAATCCTCCGAAGGTGTGAGTGATTTGTAGGATTCACTCTCTTCTTGTGTTTTGGGAAAATATGATTCGTTTGGTGGTGTTAATGGAGTGTAGCTTTCTGTTGGGTCTTCCTTAGGATCCAAGAAAGCGTGTGGGTCTACATTTCTTAAGTCTAGTGTAGCTATTTCAATTTTTGATCCTTCAGTTTGGTGAGGTTTTTCTCCTATGCAGGGGAAAACCTTATAAGTTGGCTCTACATTGATCATGAGAATTTCTTAAGGAAACTAAAGGGGCCCCTCTTTTATAGCCACTCCATGATTTTTGTTACCATTTCTTTAGGGATGATCTCTTTTTGTTTTGATGGGGTTCCCTTTTCTAATGTTTTCACTTCTTCTTTGTTTACTATTTTTGTTAGAATCTTTGTTCTCTTGATACATATCGATTGTGGCGTCATATTAGAAACATAAATTGTGTTTGTCAGAAGTGCATAGTCTATGGGGATCCCAATTTTCTTATTTGACGTGTTGGACTTTATCATACTGAAGGGTTCTGGATCCCCTTTCGTGACATAAACCTTTCCAAGGTGTAAAAATCAAACCTCTTGGAACAAGGTGGATGGCACAACTTTCATCATGTGTATCCAAGGTCTCCCAAGGAGTAGATTATACCCCATATCCTTATCAATAATGTAGAACATGGTTGGGATAGTTTTTGGTCCTAATGATTCTAGGAGTATGATTTTACCTATAGTTGTAGCCTATAGATTATCATATCTACTCAATGTGTCTCGAGACACAGTGATGTTGGTATGTTCATAGCTCATCCTTTCCAAAAGAGAAAATGAAACTATATTCACTATCACTCCATCATTGATTAGTGCTATCTTAATACATGTGTTGTAAATCCACACCTGTAAGTATAATGCAGGATCTCCCTTAGTCAAATTTTCCTTAGAAGGCATTTGTTTTAGATCAAAGAAAAACCCAAGGTATTTTGATTTAGAGTTAGGTGGGTTTACATCGAAGTCTACATGGTTGATATGTTCACTAGTAGGAGGTGTGATTTGGTCTAAGTACTTCAATCCTATTTCTTTTAGGAGCACAAACTGGTGAAAAGGGGAGTTTTTGAGAAGGTCAATGAATGAGATATGGGCATAGGTTTTCTTCAAGTCTTTGATTAATTCATAGTTTCCAATGGGTGCCGATATTGGTTCCACCACTAAGACTGCACTCTCATGGATTTCTTTTTGTTCATTATCAAGGTCTTCTTCTTCTTCTTTATCATGCAATATTTCAACCAATCTTAACATCTTGGACTCTCCCTTTGGTCCAAGTTATATGGGGATATTTACATCAATAGTTTTGGTGGCATTATATTGACCAGTCCTTTCTGTATTTTGTGTGTAGGAAATGGATCTTGATAGATTTTCATATTTGCATTCTATAGAGCTATTGGAATTTGTGTTTCTTTTTATCCTTTATTGTTATCCGGCGTGACCTCTTACAGATTCAAGAACATATCTATGAACAAATGCTATTGATCATTAGGCAACCTTGCTAATATTTCATGTAAAAAGAGGGGTTTTCAATTTCAATGAAAGTGTAGGTTAAATCCTCCATTCACACCTTACATTCAAGGACATAAATCAATTCAAGACACAATCTTTACAAGAGGGATCTACTATAGATTTAGTGTCCCTTAGAACAAAGAGGAAACTTGGAATTTGCTAATTAATTGATCAATTAAAGCCCAATTATGCTTAAAACTCTAATTTTGTAAAATCGTAAACAAACAGATGAATCACGACAAATTCTCGCACATAGAGATATCAAATGACAATTAGATACATAGCAGATTTTGAGATTCCAAATGCGGGAAAGTCGGGGACTAATGAGCGGGGGCCCAAGTCCAAGGTACCAGTTTTTGTCAGGATCTCTGAAAGTTGTCTGTAACCTATTTCTGTTGTTCTGAGGATTTCTATGTCTCAGGATCTGGAGGACTAATGAGTGGGTGTCCAAGCCCAGGTCCTGCTTTTCTGCTTTAATCTACAGTTTTGACACTCTGTTATGCTTCCCAGCAACTCCACTCCTTTCACTTCTGCACCTGTAACCTGCAATCATAGAAAAGGGGGTTGGGGGTTGTGGTGTTTAGAGGCTTGCCTCGATCAAGCCCTAGAGAGACATTCAAGTCTTCTAAACACCTTTGTCAGATAAAGTGTGTATCCCTTTGGGATAGAGGCAAAAACCAATTGATAAATGATTGAAAACACAAATAAATCTCACCTCAGAGGTGTAGCTCTCATGGAAGGAAGAAGCTCTTTCATGCCATGAGGAGATGGATTGATGAAGCCAAATCTACAACAAACAAACACAATAACAACACAATGAAAGCCTTGAATCACTTTGGCATAAGATCACAAGTTCACAATATCCTTCTAGTTTACAAATGAATCCCTAAACATGCTTATATATGCAACTAAACACATTCCTACTTTAATTTCATAATTCAAACTTGAGATGTCGGCATGGGACCTAACTAATGGTCACATAACCGACATTTAAAATTTGGGACCCCGCTAAATAGGGCAAGACTAGGGTGTAGGTGCACAAGTCCTCAGCCTCTATTTAGGTTAGGGTTAAGCTCACAAGAGTCCCCTAGGCCCCATTTAACATGAGTTTTTAGGGATTTCCATTGGGAGTTAAAATGAACATGCATGATTACACTAAAAGGACCCAGGAGCTAAACATAGGAGGGAAAAGTCCTAAGGAGACATTTTCTAACGTAACAACTATGAACCTATTGTATTCTCTACATGACTCCATGTTATACCCCCTACTTCTATGGAAGGAACAAAATTGATTGTATTCAAAGGGGGGTCTTTCATATCTACCATTGTTTCCATTACCTTTTTGGTTCCATGACTGATAATTATCCCTCAGATAATATGCGTTGTTTCGAGAATGATCTATCACATTAAAATTCATGGGATAATAGTCTCACCCATTCTATTTGTCCCTTACTTTCTTAAGTGGGGGTTGATCTATTACCCTGTCTGTAGTCATGTTTCCATTATTCTTGAGAATTTTACTAGTAGGCATATTATTTCCACCATCGTCATTTACTAACCAACCATTTGATCCATAAGTTCTTTGGCCACTGTCAATGGCATCTTGATCAATTCGTAAGACACTTTCCAAAGCCTCTTCATAAGATTTGTAGGGAAACTTTTGGACTTCTTCTCTTGTATCTCTATTCAAAGAATACAAAAAGAGATCACAAAATTCATAATGATCCATATTCTGAGCACTTGTAGATGAGTAAAGAAATTGTCTCCACTGAATGACGAAATGGGCCACTAACTCATTGGGTTCATTCTTCATTGTAAGAAATTCTTGAATTATTGTCTTCATGAATTTATTCATGACAAACTCTTGTATCAATTTCCTAAATGATTGTATTAAAGCCTCTAGAAGATAGTAGTATGAATCTAAGGCTATTCCTTCTAATGTATTTGGAAAGAATTTTACAACAACTCCATCCCAAGGGAGGAGTTCTCTTATAGCATTTATATATACCTTGATATGTGAATTAGGATCTCCTTCTCCTTTGAATTTTGGGAGATCTGACAAAGGTCATGGTAATGTCACACTTCTTATGGCCATGCGGAGTAGTTCTTTCAAATATTCCAAATATGTCCTTAAAAAGGTACTTTGCGATTGCGGAGTTGATAACATCAACCCCATGGGTGGGCTTTGATATCCCAATTCCATAGCTTGATTTTCTTGACTACCTTGGACTATTTGAGTATTTTGAATTGGGGGTTTCCCATTCAAAAATCTGTCGTTACTCCTATTTCATGAGTATTAGTTAAGGTATATGGGATTCTAAGATGCCCCCTAGTCTTGTTTGATTCTAATGTGCTCTTGTGACTTTTCAATTCTCTCTAGAATGTGTTGTTCTACTTCCAGAGTCCTAATTCTTTGCACTAATGTTGCAATGAGATCCACGGGTGTAGGGCCTCTTGGAACTTCCTCATTTCATGTGTTGTCATGGTGCATACCATTATCACATTTCTCTTCTCACAAAGAGACTTTCAAGGCCTCTTGAGCATCTTTGGTCTCTTGCAAATTTCTTTCAAATCATCTTACTTCATCATCCAGGTGAGTGCTTGAATTTATCATTGATGGTTGGTCCATTTAATGGATCTTTGATCTCACTTGTCCTCGTCTTGCCTTATGAGGGGTAGTTGGAAGTATAGGATTGTGTTCCCATGTAGGATTGTTAAATGATAGAGAACGTCTAAGATCTCTTTTGTCATGTTTGTAATCTGGGTCTTCATAATCATAACAATTTGAGACTTGTGCATTTGGATCAGGCAACACATACCTATCGAAAGAGGGAGTTTTAGGCTTCCTTGAGGGAATGAATTTGGTTCTATCATATTCAGGGGTGTCATAAACACCACAAAATATATGGAATGTGTAAAGGAGAATATGGAAAGAATGAAGATGAAAGCAACAACATTGTCATAGATGATTGTCAAAGAAAGAATTTTTGAAATAATTTTTCAATCCAAAATACAAACAACTCATCCTAGAAGGATTTGTTATTCATGCCAGGTTCACCAAAATATGTACACTCAAAAACATGACTTGATTGCATGAGGTGATTGAGTCAGCTTTAACAGAGCACATGGGACCCGCTCCTTGCCACGGGTGAACCTCCATGTCACTCTCACTCTCGTGGTAGAAGCCAGTCGAGAGGAGGCAAGACATGGGGGTAGTCCTACTCGCTAAAGAGTTGGACTTCATGAAGAGAAGTCAACCAGTTGTAGGGCCTTTCCTAGGTATTGTTTCTTATGTGGTGTTCAACGATTGTTGTAGTTGAGATAATTATGACCTGAAGGGTTAGTAGTTACTATTCTCCTATTTCGATTAGCTAGATTCCAATGTCTATTTAACTAGCTATTATAGTCATTGATGAGTCTTCTACATTGGAAGTTTTACTTTCCTACTTGAAGGAGTTGTTGGATTTGATTTCTTTGTTTGATCAACCTAAGCTTAATTTATTGTTCTTGAATGGTAAATTAAGCATGATGAGGCCTAGTGTGTAACTCTTTAATCTTCTATACAATCGCCCTCACCCACTCACCTCTAAGTCTAAGGCATATTCATGAGCCTGAACTGAGAGAGTTGTTAAGAGTTGACCATGAGTTGATTTACACTTGACTTAGCGTTATGAACTAAGGTTTTCTTTTCTTTGTTTGAGTGTGAATGATTTGTGTTGACGTAGTGTGTGAACCTAAGGTTTACTTGAGTTTTTGCTTTGTTTTGGTTTTTGTTGACTTGTGTTGACCTCGTGGTGAAATCAAGGGTTTGTGAACTTCGTGTAATGCTTGTGTTTTTGTTGTTTTTCTATTTTTATTTGTATGCACTCTATATGTATGCAAGAGAAATTTTTTATTCTTTTTATGGATTTGTTTGAAAGGAAAGTGCTTTAATTAATCTAGAATTCAAATATGAATACAATTCTAAAATGAGTTTACCTAATGCAATCTTAATGTATGTTTTTGGTATTTTCTTGTGTTTTGATTTAAATTACTCTAGGAAATAAAAGCATTTGGAAATAAACTAATCTAACAATACAATTTTATCTAGCCTATCAAGGAAATTGCAATATGAAATTACTATCTCCAAGAGAAAATTTGAGATTATCCAATTACTACCAATAAGCATGAAAGAACCTAGAATGTGTCGATGCATGAACCTCCACTACCCTCAGGAACCCTTGTATTGGCAACCTCATTATCCTCTTGTAACAGTGGGGATCTCCTCTTGGTAAAAATAGGGAAGGGATACAAAAATGGCTTGAGAAATCTTGGAAAATGATCTCAATGTGAGCTAAGAGAGCACTATGGCTTGAAAAACAAGAACCATACAAATGCAATAAGAAGATTTTGGAAAATATTTGGCATAATAACACTAAATTAAAAGGCTCATAAGTCCTGTGTGAGTATAAGAATGCTTGTGGAGAGAAAAACTAAGGAAAGCTTGGTTGCACAAATGAAACTATCTCCCTTTGTGCTTGAGGGAGGGGAGTATTTATAGGTTTGAATGGCACATGAAGGATGGAAATTATTAAGAGTTAACTCCCTTGATTGCAGAGTTAACTCATTAGATTGGATAGTGAACTAGGCTAATTAGGGAGTGATGAATCAAAGAGATCTTATCATAGAAGTAACAATGGATTTATCAAGAGTGAAAGAGGTGACAAGTATAGATCAACAAGAGATAATTAAGCCAATTTGGAAGAGGTGAATGAGCTAAGAATAGTTCACTCCATGTTTTGATCAAAATTACATGTAAATAGGAAGAAAAAGAGAGCAAAACAAATATTTTTTGCCTCCAAACTCCAAGTTAATCCACAACTAGAAAGATGACAAGGTCACCCCTTTTACCAGTCCAAATCACTCAGGGCAACCCTAGGTCACCTGAGACAATCCATGGGTGACCCATAGAGGAGAGGGTCTGGATTGGTCAATAGGGGTGTAAATTTTTAGTTAGGGGATGAATAACTGACTTGTCTCTCGAACTAGGTCAAAAGGTGGTCAGAAACTAATTCTCCACCTACAAATGTCAAATCTCCTAGGGGAGATCCTCAAATAATAGGGAGAGATTTGTCCTAGTAAATCACAACTAAAAATTGAAAGTTTGAGATGGCTTGGGAGGTCCCTTGGAGGGCTCCTATGGGTGGAGTTAGATGAAAAAACAAGGGAAAGGTCAATTTATGACATATAGACAAACAAGAGGCTTAAGCAGGAAGTCACAAGCATAGAAAATAAAAATTGACAAATGTCGAAAGTGAGGGCAAAGTTAGTACAACAAAAGGGAAACCAAGGAAGAAGCAAAGAGACACGTGTTGCTAAGAGAAATGCTACTAAGAGGGCATTATTTTTATGCTTACATGTATGTGACAAGGATTACACATCATCATGGGGTCCCCATGGAGGCTATGCATGTTTTTAGTGCTTACATGACCAAAGATGAGAGGTTACCAAAAGTTAATGGAAAGCTTCCATTTATTTGGTTTGACCTGAGGGAAATATATGATAGCTTTGATAGTCCACCTAAAGAGCTCCACAAAATGTTTCCTATTAGTGAGTTTCAAGAATGGTCCAACTCTTTAAGTTGTGAGAGATTTCTAATAGAATTTGGAAGACTACCTCTTATGGAGTTGCCAGAAAGATACAACACTTTAAGTCATGAGATATTTCCAATAGATTTTGGAAGATTACCCTCAATTTTGTTATCATGAAAAAATAAGTGAGTCAATGAAGACATATTTTGAATAGAATTTGGAATTAACCCTCCCATATTTGAATATGCAATCCAAAGGATGATGAGTTGGAAAGTGTGTTGGATAATGGAAGAGAGGTTGACTTTGAGATCTATGTTGTTGAACAAGTGAAGGACCCTCAAGTGTGGAAGGCTTAAAATAGAAGGGATGGAATCATGGAAATCATAGTGATCGAGCTCAAGGGAAACCAAAGATGTAAGATTTGAAATCTAGATGGGAAATGGTTGTTGTTGAGTAAGAGTAAAGTAATTACCAATAATGTGGAGATGGGAGAGAAGTGAGGTTTACACAAGGAGAGAGAAGTCTACATGATAGATTAGACATGTGAAGTGATGTAAGATTGGGGAGGGAAGCAACATTCTCTGCCATATCAATTTTCATATTCACACCGACCAATCCAAGGTGCTCCAACCCTCACAAATTTTGTATCCATGAGCTCAACTGCCTCATCTCAAGATCATAATTGTAGGAGATGTCTAGAAATTTAAAGCTATACATTTTGCCAATCTCACTAGTAATTGGGCCACTGAGATCAGAATTGTTGGAAATGTCCAGAAATTTCAAGCCAGTCATATTGCCAATCTCACTTGGAATTTAGTTGGTAAGAATACAGGAAGCCAAGCTTAAATGCGTAAATCTGTTCACACTCAAAATATGTGAAGGGATGGGAAGAGGGAATAAGTAAATCATACTAAGGTCAAGGTACTCCAAATGCTATAGTTGGAATAAAGCAGGGAATATTTGGCTACTTGAATTGCTAACTCCCAGTGATAAAGAATAAAAGTGGTTCTCCTCATAAACCAAGCAGTGAAGATCCACATGAACCATGTGGCTAGTGTTACTATAACATGTCGTCTCATATTACTTGGATTAACATTCCCAATTTACCATCAAGTAAAAAATCATGATCATCGTAATCTTTTTTTTGTTTATAATCATTGCATAATTATTATATACAAATCATATCTTTTCTAAATAATTTTAAAACTAAAAATTTACAACATATTCAAAGATAACATGTTAGTGAGTTCCTTCACTTTACAATCATAATGTTTTGCTCATAGAAATAATGATAAATTTACATTGAAATTTGATTGTCAAGTCATATAATAGAATATAATACATCTAGAGTTTTGATATCTATCTTCATAAGCCTCAGCTTGTCATCTTCTTAGGAAGGAGAGCATCTCTCGAGTGCTTTTCCTCCAACCACAAACTAGCGGTCACCGCACAACTTCTTTCCTGGAAGTGGCCCTACCCTTCATGAAGGGAATAGATATAAAGAACCAATAGGTTGTCATCAGAGTCTCTAGTGTTGTGTCCATAACTCATCACGGTCATACAACTATAGATCCACTATAACTATGTATGACACTACTGGATGGTTATGCCATATGGAGCATAGTGAACTGACTAATGCATGCAGAGACAGATGTATTACTTTGGCCAAATATTTAATATAAATAAATGTTTTGAACGTAGTCGAATGTTCACACACTTCTAACTCGACTTAGAAGTTATCTCATCCTACATTATTTTTGGTTGATTGATTCTAGTCATGGGATGACTTAAATAAATTTCCCATTTAGTCCATCCATCTTGGACTTCTAACTTTGATTTCTAGAGTACATTTTAAAGGTTTCTTGTTGCATTTGCAACATGGAATCTGTGACTCCCCGCCACTCTATTCCTTATTTCAAAAATGTATAAGTTCTTGGTTTTCAATATCAAGCTCAGCTTTGGTCTACATCTTCATGAGATTGGTTAAGATATTTAGTTTGTTTTAAAGATTTCCATCTAATCCTTGTTGACTAAAACATATCTTGTTTGATTTGATAGTATTAGTGTATGAAAAGTTTCACATTTGCTAAATGTGTCAGGGACACACTTAGAGATCTATCTTCTCTAGT
Source organism: Cunninghamia lanceolata (assembly GCA_027924645.1). Classification (NCBI taxonomy): domain Eukaryota; kingdom Viridiplantae; phylum Streptophyta; class Pinopsida; order Cupressales; family Cupressaceae; genus Cunninghamia; species Cunninghamia lanceolata. Next base: position 3,096,968 of record BSBN01000070.1, read on the forward strand.
TCTATCATTAATATATAATATTTTGTTATCACAAGATAAAAAGAATATCATCTTCTATAATAGTAAAATTCTTAGTCTACTAGAGCTTGAAAGGTTCTAATACCTTCTCATCATTACAAAATTAAGAGATAGTACCATCTTTTAGAAGAAAATAACCAAAAAAAAAGACAACATAGTTATCGAGCTACCAACATCTTTCGTTCTCTATTCATGAATAATGAAATATTATATAACTGTGCATCTTACCTTGTGCTCAAGGTTTTAAACATGCACTCGTATTGTAGTAATGATAGCAATATCATCCTAGTTTTACTTTAATAGATAAAAAGGAGCCTGCTACTCATTCTTTAGTAATGAATAACCCGAAGGCACATAATGTTAAGTTCTAAATAAAAATATTTCTATCACAAAGCCCATTTCATGTGACTCAAAGCCATAGATGACCAGAACTAAAGGTTGGTTGGATAGTTGCAATACATAGTAACTTGTGGGTCAAAATACCCATATAACTATTCTTGTCAATATAAAAGTTCTGCCTATAGCAGTTTCCATCTAGAATGACTTAGTATTCAAAATAACGTGGATCTCGACTAGTTATCAAACCACATAAACAATCTTTCCTTTAATAGAAAAGGTATGGATAACCTTTTTCCATCGATATTATTCATGTAAGAAGGTTTTACAGTCAATAGATAAAGAAAACAAAGGTCTCGACCAAAACCATGGCCTCAAATTCATTAACATACTGCTACAATAGTATTCAAAAGACCTTGGCCTTGATGACTTCGACAAAGTTAACATACTGCTACAACAATTTTTAAAAGACATTGGCCTTAATTGCCTTTGACAGGGCTAACAAGCTTGATTTTACAATACAAAGAAAAAGTGTTAATTTTTGACAGAGCTTACCAAGATATATGAATTCAATCATTTTAAAATGATCACTAGATAGTCACATCACAGTGTGCACATATCCACAGCAAGATAAAGAAAACACAACAGTATCATAATAGATGTACCTAAAATGTATGACCACCGCCACAGAACTTTAAGTTTGACATACAGTTTTCTATGTTTTTCCTTATCATTTTCACTCTGCTCTTTCTCAAAGCTTTCTCCTCAACTTCTTCCATTGCCTTCCCATATGCTCCACTCCAATTTCTCTACCAAAACATAACCTCTAAAAACAAAATGACCACCTTCAAAATGAAGGATGACAACATCCTCCACTCCCCATAGCCCCACAGGAATATCTACTCCACTTCATTCTAAAATCTCTCACGAGAGCATGCATCAAATGGAGTGCTACAATCATGATATGGTTATGCTGAACCAACAGCACCTCTCCTACTCACTCCACACTTTAATGGAATATGGGGTACGATTTCACTACATGCACGTAGTGATAGAAAACAAAAAGATGCTTGACATAGCATAAGGAGGCAAAATGACTATATCACACATTACTTTCTTATACATCATATATGTATAATATGCAAATAATAAAATAGTCTATGATGTCATCAAAATAGCATTACCATAAATATGGTGTTACCATCAATCATGCATCAAAATGCGAACATGGGGTCGAGGCTTACTCCCCTGCTTCACAATCTTATACTATTGCTAGTATAATTAAAATGATATACACAAATTTTAATATATAAATATATATCGGGAATCTTTGAAAAAAGGAAATGGTTAACTCTAACCATTAATAATGTTCCCTAAACATTATTCAATCAAATCGATGTAGATAACGTCGAAAAACCCTTACTTGGTAAAATGACAATAGTTGAATTGAAATTGACTAAACAAGGGAAGATAATTAATACATACCATGTCACGTGAAGGTTCACATAAAGAACAACTTTGGAACTCATATGGAAACCTGACTTTTTCCACAACATCTATTTCCTTCTCTTGGGTGATACTTCCTTCCCTTCTTGGAATTGGAAATCTCTTTTCCTGGTTACACTCATAGGCATTCAAACTATGATCATTGTATCATCAAAAAATTATTATGCATCATACTAAAATAATCTCAACAACATGTAATCTCATGTCTAATTCTAACCATTAATCATAATCCTTATAATCAATGATCTATCCTGACATTTTCCCCAAATGTCAAATCATTAACCTATGATTTCTTACTCATTTAATCACATTAAATGTAAAAGTTAAACATAGTCAAAGTTGGGGATGTAACATATCTCCCCCCATATGAATCATCATCCCCGATGATTTAATGTATCTAAAGTTTATAACATAAAAAGAGTTTTGTTCATCATAATAAAATCTTAAAAGAGATGAGGGAATCTTTGATAAATATCATCATAATTCTCCTAGGTGGAATTCTCTTCTACATATTGGTCCCACTGCACCTTGCATTGAGTAATCTCTTTATTATGTAAGTGTAGCTTAGGTATTTTGAGCACCTTGATGGGCTCGATCATTACCACCCCTAGATCCTTCACCTGTATGGCATTTCAATCAAGAATAGGAATATGATTATCTCTTGCAACATACTTTTCAAATAAGAACCATGGAAAACATTATGCATCATGGCAAGAGCTAGCAGTAGAGCAATCATGTATGCAATTGGGTTGACCTCCTTGAGAACTTTGAAGGGACCCACATACCTAGGAGCTAGTTTGGATGTCTTTCCAAACTTAATAGATCTCTTTTGCAGTTTAACTCTTAGGAAGACTTTCTCTCCTACTAAGAAATGTCTTGTGATGTGCTTAGCATCTACATAGCTTTTTGGCCTATCATTCATTTTTGCTAGCCTTTTCTTAATCAGATGGACCTATTCTTCCATTTCTGATACCATTTCTAGACCAAGGCTAATCCTATCTTCTAGCTTATCCCATATTATAGGAGTTTGACACTTTCTTCCATATAATGCTTCAAATGGAGCCATCTTAATAGTGGAATGATAGGAATTATTGTAAGAAAATTCCATAAGAGGAAGGTAATCTTCCCACTTGTATTGTTGGTCCATGCAATACATTCTCAATAGGTCTTCCAACACTTGGTTTACTCTTTTAGTTTGGCCATCTGTCTCAGTATGATAAGTTAAACTTATATTTAACTAAGTTCCAAGTGAAGAGAATAAGGTTTTCCAAAACCTTGATATCATACAGGCATCCCTATCTGAGATAATCTTCTCAAGAATGTCGTGCAATCTAAATACTTCTCGCACAAATTTATGGGCTATGACTAGTGCCCCATCTATCAAATTCTTGGGTATGAAATGTGCTACCTTGGTGAGTCTATCCACCACTACCAGAATATTCCTAGACATAGAAAGTCCTTGTAAAAAATCCATGCTAATGATCTACCATTTCCATTCTGGAATCTCATGAGGGTATAGAAGTCCTGCCAGGTAATGGTGTTCTTCCTTCACCCTTTGGCATTGTGTATATTCCTAGACATAGAAAGTCCTTGTAAAAAATCCATGCTAATGATCTACCATTTCCATTCTAGAATCTCATGAGGGTATAGAAGTCTTGCTAGGTGATGGTGTTCTTCCTTCACCCTTTGGCATTCTAGACATCTAGCTACAAACCTTGTAGCATCCCTCTTCATTCCTTTCCAGAAATATAATGGTTTTATATCAGGTAGCACTTTCACCACTCTAGGATGTCATGAATAAGGTGCAGAATGAATCTCTTTCCGCACAATATTCCTTAACTCCTCAGAGTTCAGAACATACATCCTTCCTTTAAACCTTAATAGTCCATCTCGTTCAAAGTGGAACCCATCATACCTAGTATCATGAGGATTGTCCAGAAGAACTTGTTTTACCTGCTCATAGTATTCATCTCCTTTGGACCTTTGCAATACCTGATTCCTAAAATTAAAATGTATGGAGATCATCAAGGAAATATGTCTTCTCCTACTTAAGGCATCCTCCACTTGGTTTTCCTTGCCCTATATGTATTTAATCTCAAAATCATAATCTAATATTAACTCTAACCATATTCTCTGGCAAGCATTCAGATGTGGTTGAGTAAACAAAAATCTGAGCCCTTGATGGTCTATTTTTAATTCAAAAGGTTTCCCAAGCAAATAATGTCTCCACATTTATAGTGTATGAATGACTACTGCCAACTCAAGATCATGAGGAGCATAATTATACTAATGAGTTTTCAACTTTTTGGACTCATATGCAATAACTTGCCCATCCTAGACAAGTACACCACCTAATCCTTCTCCTAAGGCATCGGTGATGACTACAAAATGACCATCCAGGTCAGGTACCTTTAAAATAGGTGTCATAGTTAATCTTTCTTTTAGTTGGTCAAATGCATCCTAGCATTTCTCTAACCAATCAAATTTTTTGCCTTTCCTTTGTAGAGAAGTAATAAGATAGGCAATTTTTGAAAAATTATTCACAAATTTTCTATAATATCTCGCTAGGCCCATGAAACTATAGACCTCATGCACATTTCTTGGTGCTGGCCATTCCAAAATGGCTCTAATGTTTGTTGGGTCCATAGCAATTCCCTTAGTTGAAATTATATGACCCAAATATTGTACTTCTTGTTGGCAATATGAGCATGATGGTGTAGAAAGTGATAAGCATGATGTTAAGCAACATTGTCACTGATGGCAACAAAGGTTGATGAAAACTAAGATTGTAGTGTTGTCAGTGTTGGTTTCAAAGAGAGAAGATATAGTGGTCCAGAGAATAGCAACAAAGGTTAAAGTCAGTAACATCACAGGACAGAGATAGTAACAACAAAGGATAAAGGTATAATGATCCAGTAAGTGACAACTAGGAATAAGGAAGCAGTTGTGTAGATTAGTTTGATTGATAAATTTGCAAGAGGGTTTGATCCTCTTTTTCTCAATATGATCTTGATCCTCAGTATAAGACAAATTTGCAAGAAGGTTTGATCCAGTAAAGAACTTATGATGAAATTTGGCTAAGTGTCAACTTAGGTATTTTTGAGTTATAGAGTTCCAATAATTTGGTCCGCATTCCTCCACCAAGACACTTTTTTCTCTATGGTTGTAAAGTATTGTTGGCACATATTCATGGAGTCCAAATCTAAAGTTTCAGGTCCTGAAGCCCTCTGGAATTAAAGTTAAAATTGATAGAGTATCACACTTTGTGTTGACAGTGTAATTGATAGTGCCAGTGACACATTATGACACTCTGCATCTCTCTACAAGTAAAGGGTTTGTTATGCAGATATAAGGATAAGATTATGAATGTCTGTAGCATGTATTCCAAGTTTTAGGCATTTTGAAAATCCACACATTGATTTGTGGTCTAACAGATAGCTCATGCCCTTACTAGTGGACCTGACCTAAAGATGTTGATGTTGTGCGGAGCTATGAAATGAATGAAGAGTTGTCATGAGATTTCCTATAGGTTGTGCTGACTTATGTAAATTTACTACATGCTTTGGTTCTCTCTACAAAGCAGGTTTGATTGAGTTTTGGGCATGACAAGTTCTATATGGAATGTTTTGCATGTTACATTTAATTAGGCTGACCCAATTGATGTTGTGAAAGAAGTGGATATATATGAAGGATTATTTTTTATCTTTTAAGGTAAGAAAGGTAGAGATGTGATCTATGTGATGTGACAAGTGCCTTTGGATGTGAATTAAGTGAATGTAGAGTAGTGCAGTCTGGTATTTTAGATCAGTGTGATGAGTATTGTTTATGTACTTTGAGCATCATTGGAACTATATTCCATGCATATGTTAGATGCAATTGTAATAGTTCAATTTAGGCTGTGAACCACAATCTTTCTTCTCTCTTTCTCTCAGTGGGTAGTGAGTCCACCTACAGTGAGCATTCTTGGATAGTGAGTCCACCAAATTGTATCAACCTTAACTGGTTTCTTTATTATAATATATTGTGAGCTAGCCCTCACCGTGGTTTTTCCCTTTTGGGGTTTTCCATGTAAAATTCCTGATGTTCATGTGTTATGTGCTATTGTTGCATGTTTTATGTTTTATTTCATTATCTACAATTGAATATGTTAAATGGATTATATAGCTGACATTTGAATGGTTTAAGAGAATATCGATTCACCCCCCTCTTAGTATTTGGTGTGTTCAATAATTGGTATCAGAGCCAAGTCCTTTGGAATAAGCCTAACCACTCAAGGAAGATCTTGGAAATTGAACACATGGCTTCTAGAAGATTACCCATTCCTCTGGAAGAGATTCCTGCTGTCAATTTCACTGAAGAAGATTATATGCTTGACAAAATAGAACTTAATGCTGCCCTTGAAGATCTTGAAAGAACTAAAGATGAAAATAGAGATCTGAAAGAAAATGTCCAAGAAGCAAATGAATGCATCATGAAATTGAAAGAGCAAGTCAAGAAGTTCAAAGAGAAGCATAAGGATATCAGAGAACAATTGGAGCAAGTAAATGAAACTATCACTTGTCTAAATGTACAAGTTGAAAAAAAAAAGAGAATTGAGGAATGTCTTAATGCAATGGTGAATAGCAAATCAGAAGAATGTGCAAGGCTTGAACAAGAAGTTGTAAATCTTAAATTAGATCTAGAGAAAGAAAAAAGTCACGAAGGCAAATTCAAGATGAGTGCTACAAATCTTAATGAAATGATTGCATATCAAAAAAGTCCTAATGACAAAGAAGGTTTAGGATTTGAAAAAGGTGAAGGCTCAAAATTAGGTCAAACATCAAATGTTGAAAACAAAAAAAATAATGGAAAGCAATTCTGGAATCAAAGGAATAAAGCTAGAATACCACTAGTCAGACAACCAAATGCTCAAATGTACCCATATTTCAATGGTTTCTATCATTCTTGCAATAAATTTGGACACAAGGCTATAGAATGCAGAAGCAGAATAAATCAAAATATTCCATCCTTCTCTGGTCAATGTTTCACATGCAAGAAAGTTGGTCATAAAGCTAGTGAGTGTAGAAATCAAATAAGGAATGGCTATAACAATGATAGGATGGCTCAATTCTTCAATGGATACTATTATACATGCAATGGATTTGGGAATATATCTAATCAATGTAGATCTAGAATGAATGGAAGGAATACTAGTTAGAGGAATGTTGAGTGCTATAATTTTAATAGACCTAGACACATTTCTAAGTTTTGTAGAAGTAGAAACATGAAGGACAATCTGGTAGAGAAAAGTGAACCACTACAAAAGGTTGATCCGGTAGAGAAAAAGAAGGAAATGAATAAGATTTGGATAAAGAAGGATGTAACAAAGGTTAAAAATGAGCTTGTACCAGAATCTAGTGTAGATGTTCCCTCTGGGAACTAAGATTGGAGCTTTGGCTCAAGGGGAGCTTTATTGAAAATCTTTTCTCCCCTACCAAAGGAATGGTGCTGATGCCTTAGCACAAAGATATAAGATGAAGATTGACATGCTTAATCCTTTGGTAATGACTGCGATAGAAAATCTCCTAATGTGGAAGTTTACAGAACATTTGAAGATGATTGTGTATACAGAGAAAGGTTTGATAGATTTATCAGACAAGGCATTTATGGTGAATTAGGTTAAATAAAAAGGGGTTATAAGTGATTATACTTGATCAAAATTCATATTGCAATCAAACTTTCACGCGAGAAAGAGTTGAGAAGTGCAATGAAAAAGAGATCAAAGCGTCCCAAGATTTAGTGCTTTCAAACCCTAGTGTAGTAAGCAAAGAAAAGGTATTTTTCAGTTTGCCCTATTTCACTGTGAACTTTACATTGAAACTTTTGAATTCACTAGAAATGGCTAAACTGCAAGTAGTAGAGGTAACTAAGAACCCATTACCTAAATTCAAGAAACACCCCTTCAAATACATGGCAAGGGATCTAGATGGTGCTTTCTCAAATATACCATATGGTGTCTTGCACATAGAGGATGTAATAATGTATATACATGTAAAGATGGAAGAATACAACCATGCAAAACTAGGAGAGATTGGGGTTAATGAGTTAACTAATGACAACTTTGATCTGAAGCATGAATATAGTGCCCTAACTGAGAAAAGTTGGATGTTTGGAATGATTTTCCCATTTTGTGTTACAAAGATGCATGGGTAAGGTATGTATTGAGCCACATTCATGATAGATTCATGTGGCTGGACCTTCCATACATGATAAACAAGGAAGCTATTAGGGCTGTCATAGGGTTGTGCTCCACTGGAGTTGTTCTGACACTTAAATCTATTAAAATTAATGTTGTAATGAAACTCACACGAGCCAAATTTGATAAGAGAGCCTTGACTGTGAATGATATTGAAGATTTAGTAGTAAAATATGCATCTATGATGATAGGATACAAGATCTACTTCACAAACAGGGAAAATATATACTACATATGAGATGGTCAAAAAGGGTATGGATTATGACCTGTGTGAGCTATAAAACAACAATTACTCAAAAATTTGCAGAAGATAAAGGATTCAAAATATCCTTTCAAGTTTGGTACTTTGGTCATTTGTTTACTATTTTATTTCCTCAAGGAAGTTCCAGATGCACAAAACATTGTGTGGTTAGGACACATTTTGGTTGCAACCGAGATTAGAGAATATTTGAAAAGAATTGGAAACATTCAAGTTCAAAATGCTACACTATGGGGTTACTTTAAAATATTTTAGGAGAAGATGAATGCTAGGGAAAGGATCCCTAAGAAAATAGTGAAGAAATACAAAGATGATATCCTCTTCATGGTAAGTAAAGATGGATGCTACATGGAGGCAGTGGAACCTAGGACAGTCTAGATCCCATTAATTGGATATGAAGTATCTAAAGATATCATTGTGGGCCTTACAGACCTACGTTGAGCAAGCCTGAAGATACCTCTAAAGAAAGACTTGGAACTTATAAAGAAAAATCTAATGAGGTGCATCTTAAGCACAAAGAGAAAGAGATTAAGAAGAATGTTGAAGAAATGAAGTCTAGAGTTGAGGAGATGTCGACAAAAGGGACTTGCAGAGATATCCAAGGGTACATCTAAATCTAAAAGAGAATCACCAAGTATTAGAAGGTCAACAAGGACTTCTAACCTCTCTGCTACTACTCCTAATGCCTCTGGAGCCATGCTTGTAGCCAATCTTGAGAAGAATGAAGAAACATCCAGTGCTTCTATACAACAATAGCCTACAAGGAAGAGAAGGGTTAAGGGAAAAGTAGTTAGAAAGGACTATGTGATTCATGATGATATTGAGAAAGAAGAGGAAGAACAAGAAGGACCCAAACTAGTCTAGAAGAAAAGAGAGTCTCTTCCCACTGAAGAAGACAAAGATTGACATTACTACAGAGGAAGAAGAAGATATTGAGAAAGAAAAGGAAGGCTTCATTTTCAATAAAAGAGATGACAAAGGCCAAACTTCTAAAGGAAAAAGAAAGGAAAGTGAAGCTACAGATAAGGGAAAGGGAAAGAAAAATAAATCAAAGAAATCATGTCTTCCCCTTTGCAACTGGAAGCCACAATCAATGCTATAACAGAGTGCGACAATCTAAAGTAAGTAGCTAAGTTATATGAAGAAAGATCAGTAGAAGATCAATCAATCATTGAAACTGCTATTATTAGGTACATGGATGCATTTAATGTTGCATTAATAGAAATAGTTGACAAACTACCTAATAGTCTTGCTAGTGTAATGACAAAGAGAAGAGATGATACCATGAATAAGGACATTGAAATGAAGAATAAGGCACTTTAGAAGATTTGTCCTACAATTTCTAAACAAGAAAAGATTAAGGCTATACAGAGGTTAGCCAAGGAATTCAGGACAAAAAGAATACTAAACACTTTGATGTCAAATGATAAAGATGAAATAAATAGGTTGGAAAAGGAGACTCAAAGAATAACTGCTAATGTCCTTAAAGGGTTAAAGATCAACACAACTGAAGATTGGTCCTCCTCTAACTAAGGAGAAATGAATGATGATCATATTGTAAGAAATGAGGAAATAGGTGCCACATGTATAGAACAAGATGTGTTGGCTGAGTCAAGTGTTCTTGTAGATACTGGTGCAGTCGATCTTAATGCTACTGCTACCTCTCCTACTCCTCCAGAAAACATAGTAGATACTAAATAGATGAGAGAGCTATCATAGGACAGGATAGTGGAAGAAAAATAAGAACAAAATGAGGATAGTACAGACCAAGTTGATAACACTGTGGATAATGCCTCTATTCTGGTGAATGATGGAGAAGTGGAAGTACATGATGGAAATCATCCTCCGGAAAATCCTAATTCTCAATTGATATCTGAAGAGGAGAAAAAGGATAAGGTTGGTGAATGCTCTGGAGTCTCTCCATTAGACTCCATCAAAGAATTTTTGGTGAAGAAAAGGCAATCATAGATCATTTCTTCACCGCAATTGCTACAAGTACCATCCTTAGATGAATAGATTAATTTATCTAGCATTTCTCCATTGCAAAAACTTCAACTAGGAACAATCTTTCAGGCAACTGCTTACGAAGAAATTTTGCAGTCCTATATAGAAGGTAATGAGCTGATGGATGAAGCCGTGAAAGTTTTTGAGATGATAGTGCCTGATATTAAGAGAGATGTCTCTCTATCTCCTCCACTTCAAATGAGAAAACTAATGGAGTCTATAAATAGTCACTTTTAATCTTTTGAGAAAGCAATGGAGAAGAAGGTCTGGGAAGAATTTGATAATTAGAGGTTAATAGAATTGATAGATAAGTGCTCCAAGGAACACATTTTATTAGATAACAGTGTAAAGAATATTTAGAATGCTATATGTGATGCTAATGCATTATATCAATTTTGTTTATCCTAGCCCATAACTACTAAGGAAATAAAAGACAAAATTGAAGGCCTTGAGATGCAATTGGTAAAAACCTCCAAAACCCATGATCCCTTGAAAGACATAAATGGAGATTTAAGAGTAGAAGTGGAAAAGACTCATGCCATAATAAAGAAATTACAGAGTCAAAAGGAGTTTATAAAAGATCACATGAGTCAGATGAGAGAGATAGTAAGTTTTAAAATGGCTTCTTTGATTGGTTTGCTAAAAGAAGCTGATAAAGTTGGAAAGATGACTTGACCCCTGCAACAATAGATAAACCAGAAGAATTACTCTTGCACATAAATGGACAGATACAAATATTATACTATGCAAAGGCACATTGGGACTCAACAACTTGATCAAATTGAAGAATATCTACAAAGATATCTTTCCTGCTAATCAGTAAGTCCCTAATTTTCTAATCTCTTGTACATATGTGGATGGTTAAAAGGAAACAATTTTGATATTTTGGTATAAAAATAAGATAGTAAGGGGGAGTGCAATGTAAAGAAAAGTTAAAGAAGTTTATGATTTATAAATATTCCCTTTTCTATTGATGTCAAAGGGGGAGAGTGTTTTGGGAGAAGTTTTGGCTATGTTTCCAGCAATACCAAAGGGGGAGATTGTTGGCAATATGAGCATGATGGTGTAGAGTGATAAACATGATGTTAAGTAATATTGTCATTGATGGAAACAAAGACTAATGGAAACAAAGGTTGATGACAACTAACATTGTAGTGTTGTTAGTTTTGGCTTCAAAAAGTAAAGATATAGTGTCCGAAGAATAGAAACAAAGGTTAAAGTCAATAACATCACAGGACAGAGACAGTAACAATGAAGGATAAAGGTATAATGATCCAGTAAGTGACAACCAGACATAAGGAAACAATTGTGCAGATTAGTTTGATTGATAAATTTGCAAGAGGGTTTGATCATCTTTTTCTCAATATGATCTTGATCCTCAATATAAGATAAATTTGCAAGAAGGTTTGATCCGATAAATAACTTATGATGAAATTCAGCTAAGTGTCAACTTCGGTATTTTTGAGTTACAAATTTATGGTAATTTGGTCCACATTCCTCCACCAAGATACTTTTTTCTATATGGTTGTAAGGTATTGTTGGCACATATTTGTGAAGTCCAAATCTAAAGTTTCAAGTCCTGAAGCCTTCTGGAATGAAAGTTAAAATTGACAGAGCATCGCACTATATGTTGACAATGTAATTGATAGTGCCAGTGACACATTATGACACTCCGCATCTCTCCACAAGTAAAGGGTTTGATGTGTGGATTTAAGGATAATATTATGAATGTTTGTAGCATGTATATTCCAAGTTTTAGGCATTTTAAATATCTGCACATTGATTTGTGGTCTAACAGACAACTCATGCTATTGTTTTCCTTACCAGTGGAGCTGACCTGAAGGTGTTGATGTTGTGCGGAGCTATGAAATGAATGAAGAGTTGTCATGAGATTTTATATAGGTTGTGTCGTCCTATGTAAATTTACTACATTCTTTGGTTTTCTCTACAAAATAGGTTTGATTGAGTTTTGGGGGCGACAATTTCTATATGGCATGTTTTGCACATTACATCCAATTAGGTCAACCCAATTGATGTTGTGAAAGAAGCAGATATATATGAAGGGTTGTTTTCATTGTTTTAAGGTAAGAAAGATATAGATGTGATCTGTGTGATGCAGCAAGTTCCTTTGGATGTGAATTAAGTGAATATAGAGCAATGTAGTCTAGTATTTCAGATCAGTGTGATGAGTATTGTTTTTGTACTTTGAGATTCATTAGAATTGTATTCCATGCATATGTTAGATGCAATTGTAACAGTTTAATTTAGGTTGTGAGCCACAATCTTTCTTCTCTCTTTCTCTCATTGGGCAATGAATCCACTTGGATAGTGAGTCCACCTACAGTGACCATTCTTGGATAGTGAGTCCACCAAATTGTATCAACCTTAACCAGTTGCTTTATTATAATATATTATGAGCTAACCCTCACCATGGTTTTACCCTTTTGGGTTTTCCACATAAAAATCCTTGTGTTCATGTGTTATGTTCTATTGTTGCATGTTTTATGTTTTATTTCATTCACTACAATTGACTATATTAAATGGATTGGAAATCTGATATTTGAATGATTTAAGAGAATATTGATTCACCCCCCTCAGTATTTGATGTGTTCAACACTTCCTTTTGAAAGAAATTACACTTTGAGAGATTTCCATATAGTTTATGCTCTCTTAATCTCTAGATAACAATCCTTAGATGCTAAAGGTGTTCCTCCTCATTTTTGGAGTAAATCAAAATATCATCGAGAAAACAAGGACAAACGTGTCCAAACAATCTCTGAACACATTGTTCATTAAGTTCATAAATGTTGCAGGTGCATTCATTAATCCAAAGGGTAGGATAGTGAACTCATAGTGCCCATACCTTGTTCAAATGGTTGTCTTATGGATAACCCCATCTTTTGTCCTAAATTGATGGTATCTTGATCGAAGATTGATCTTTGAAAACATAGTTGCCCCTTGCATTTGATCAAAGAGATCATCAATACGAGGCAATGAATACTTGTTCTTTATTGTTTCCTTGTTTATAATATGATAATCGATACATAAACACAATGTACCATCTTTATTTTTAACAAAAATTACTGGTGCTCCCTAGGGTGAAACACTGGATCTTATCAATCCCTTTTCTAGCAATTCCTGCAACTAAGCTTTTTGCTCCATTAACTCTATTGTGGTCATTCTATAAGGAGCTTTAGATATAGGTTTTGATTTTGGAATTATATCTATTGAAAAATCAAAATCTCTCTTAGGAGGTAATCTTTGTAGTTTATCTAGGAATACATACTCAAAATCTCGAAGAAAGGGGTATCTATCCATGTTTGATCTCTCCTAATCTATGGATTCTCTTCCTTCAACTCCTTGGAGTTTTTGAGATTTATAATACATCAAATCATCTTGGAAAATAGATTCCTTGAGATCATTTATTTTCTCCATTTTAATAGCAAAGAGTTAACATCCTTTTCTCTGGGCTCTTTTCATTTATAGGGTAGATATTTTCCTCAATTTAATCTCTCTAGTAGTGCCTTGTAGAAAAACTTTATTCCCAAGGTCATCTAGGCATTCTATTATTTTAGCAAAACAATCCACCTTAGCCCTATGTCTCCATAACCAATTTATTCCTACGATGACATCATATGAGCCTAATGGAGCTACATAACAACTCGCTTCAATGGAAAAACTCAGGAGTTCAATCTTAGCCTCAAACAAACATTGCTCTACCTAATCCCTTATCTAATTAGCATATTCAACTAACTAGGTATTTTCCATGTAACCAACCTTTCTAGAAATCTTATTTAAAATGTTTGGAGAAATAAAACATTATGTAGCACCAATATCTATCAAAACTGAAATTGGAATACCAGATAAAATACCTATGGTTTTAATTGGAGTAATTTGATACTCCGCTTGCCTATTGTCCAAGGTTATATGTATCTATTGTTGGAAGGTTTCCTATTGTGAGGGTAAAGGATTTCCTCGTGGATGAGTCCCTTGGGTCTTATTGGGACATTGATTGGCATAATGGTCTCCACCACATGAATAACACCCTCCCACGGGTCCTCACCTTTCATAAGGCTTTCCTAAATTGTCTCCATTTTCTTGGAGTTATTATTATTGTTCTTTTCACCCTTGGATTCATTTTGATTATCCTTAAATCTTTTGTCACCTTTCTTATTGAATTTATGCTTATTGCCCCTTTTCTTAAATGACTAGGAGGATTATGACCAACTGAACTTTTAATGGTTCCTTTCCCAGTAGGCAAACATGGATTTCAACTTTTGTTCCTGTTTAATAGCTTTCTCATAAACTTGGTCCATTGTAGTGGGACCATGCACATCTACTTCACCTCCAATTTGGGCATTCAAACCCATGATGAATTTTCAAATGTGAAATCTCTCATCCTACTGATATTGAGGAACATATTTAAGGAGATGAGTGAATTTCCCCCAGTACTCATTCACAGATGAGTCACCTTGGCTCGGGTTTTGGAAGTCTATAAGATTTTGATCAAAATACAACTGTGGCAACAATCTTAATGTAAAGAGTTCCACAAACCTTTCCCATGTTAGACTCAAGGAGCTCATTTTTAGCTCCATATTCTTGTTCATCCACCAGGTGGATGCTTCACCTGCCAATTGGTATGCTTCCCATATTACTTTGGTTATTTTTGAGTAGTTTCTTAATTCAAAGTATTTCTCCATTTATGTAAGCCATGCCTCTACGGCATCTCTACTTACAATCCCATCAAATTTGGGAGGTGTAATCTTTTTCATATCTCTAGATAACTCTAGAGCCAAGTGGCTCCTTTTATCCTCATCTTGTCTCATTTCAGAGTTATTCTCTCCAAGTCCACTTTGGGTGGTGTTTTCATGACGTTCCTCATCTTCATCCTTGTGGAAGGCTTCCTTCCTAGGTCCATTCTGACCCCTAATCTCCTGCTCTAAATTTCCAATTATTGCCCTCGTCTCATGGAGCATAGCAAGGATCTAGTCAAGTTTTGAATTGAAGTGGCCAGAAGGTTGCCCTTCTTCTTGGCTACCTCATGTGTTGGCTCTTGTCTGAACCATGTTGCAATCTACTTCTCCTAAAGTTTGCAATTTAAGCATTCAATTAGTTTTTCATACTATTGAATCCATTCATGAACATAAATCCATTCTCCTTTATGCAATCTTAAACAAGAAAGGAAAGTTTTGCCAAATTTTCAAAATTGCATTATAGTATCCATGGATCATATTAAATCTATCATTTATTACAAATTTTCACATCTTACAACTGCAGGTCATTTTCAATTAGGGGGATCTTCTCAGGTTTATCCTCATCCTTAAGGTTTACCAAATCAGACTTGGGAGGTGTATGTACTCGCAAGTACTCATCCATGACCTCCTGAGTGATAATAGGAGCATTAGGACCACTTCCAAATGGTAAGTCCTTAGGCATAGAGGGTTTAACTAATTCATTAATAGAGATAGGAACAATAGCTTTAAATACTTTATCCTTCCTTTCCTTCTCCTTCTTGATGCGTTTAATAGCATCAGTTAAGGTTTCAGTATCAGATAACCATGCACCTTCCAGGTAACCAGTTTGGCCTAGGTTTTTCATTCTTGAGGCTCACTCCCTCATAGCCATTAGGTAATGTCTATTTCCCATTACCTTCTTCCTTGGTGTCATTCTTGTTCTTACCATTCTGGAAAAAAACATCCAAACATTAGCAATTGTTAATGTCTGAGGAGGATTTCATGCAGTGAGCTCATAGCTCCATGTATTGAACCTGGTAGCTCTAATACCATATATAGTATGTTGTCTCATATTACCCAAATTAACATTCCCAATTTACCATCAAGTAAAAAAATCATGATCATCATAATATTTTTTTTGTTTATAATCATTGCATAATCATTATATAAAATGCATATCTTTTCTGAATAATTTCAAAACTAAAAATTTACAACATATTCAAAGATAGCATGTTAGTTCAAGTTCCTTCACTTTATAATCATAATGTTTTTCTCATGGCAATAATGATATATTTACATAGAATAGAATATACTACACATGGAGTTTTGATATTTGTCTTCATAAGTCTATTTTGTCATCTTCTTGGGAAGGAGAGCATCACCCGAGTGCTTTTCCTCCAACCACAGACTGGTGGTCCCCTGCACAAATTCCTTCTTGGAAGTGGCCCTACCCTTCATAAAGGGAATATATATAAAGAACCAATAGGTTGCCATCTGAGTCTCTAGTGTTGTGTCCTTCATAACTCATCACGGTCATACAACTATAGATCCACTCTATGTATGAAACTATTGGATGGCTATGCCATCTAGAGCACAGTGAACTAACTAATGCATGCAGAGATAGATACATTACTTTGGCCAAAAATTTAATATACATAAACATTTTGCAATGAACGTAGTTGAATGTTCACACACTTCTAACTTGACTTAGAAGTCATCTCATCCTATAGTGTTTTTGGTTAACTGATTCTAGTCATGGGATGAATTAAACAAATTTCCCGTTTAGTCCATCCATCTTGGACTTCTAACTCTAATTTCTAGAGTACATTTCAAAGGTTTCTTGTTGCATTTGCAACATGGAATCTATGACTCCCGGCCACTCTATTCCTTATTTCAAAAGTGTATAAGTTCTCAGTTTTCAATATCAAGATCAACTTTGGTCTACATCTTCATGAGATCGGTTAAGATATTTATTTTGTTTTATAGATTTCCATCTAATTCTTGTCAAATAAAACATATCCCATTTGAGTCAACAATATTATTGTATGAAAAGTTTCACATTTGCCAAACATGTCTCGAACACACTTAGAGATCTATCTTCTCTAGTCTCATCATTAATATATAATCTTTTGTTATCACAAGATAAAAAGAATATCATCTTCTATCATAGTAAAACTCTTAATCTACTAGAGACTTAGAAGGTTCTAATACCTTCTCATCATTACAAAATTAAGAGATAGTACCATATTATAGAAGAAAATAACCAAAAAAAAGATAACATAGTTATCAAGCTACCAAGCTCTTTTGTTCTATATTCATGAATAATGCAAGATTATATAACTATGCATCTTACCTCATACTCAAGGTTTTAAACATGCACTTGTAGTGAAGTAATGATAGCAAATATCATCCTAGTTTTACTTTAATAGATAAAAAGGAGCCTAATGTTCATTCTTTAGTAATGAATAACTCGAAGGTACATAAGTTTAATAGATTATAAATAAAAATCTTTGTATCACAAATCCCATTTCATTTGACTCGAGGCCACAATTGACTGGCACTAAAGGTTGGCTAGACAGTTGCAATACATAGCAACTTGTGGGTTGAAATATAAATGATACACACCTATATAACTGTGCTTGTTAATATAAAAGTTTTTCCTACAACAATTTCCATCTAGAATGACATAGTATTTAGAATAACGTGGCTCTCATCTAGTTATCAAACCACATAAACAATCTTTCCTTTCCAAAAAAAAGGCATGGATAACCTTTTTCCATCGATATTATTCATGTAAGAAGGCTTTACAGTCAATAGATAAAGAAAACAAAGGTGTTGACCAAAACCATGGCCTCAAATTTGTTAACATACTACTACAACAATATTCAAAAGATGTCAACCTTGACGGCTTTGACAGAGTTAACATACTGCTACAACAATATTTAAAAGGCCTTGGCCTTAATGGCCTTCGACATAGCTAACAAGCTTGGTGTTCCAGTACAAAGAAAAGATGTCAGTTTTTGATAGAGCTTACCAAGTCATCAGAAAGTCACATCACAATGTGCACATATCCATAGAAAAACATTAGTGTAGTCTTACATCACACAACAATATCATAATAGATGTACCAAAAATGTATGGCCACTATCACAGAACTTTAAGTTTGACATAGAGTTTTCTATGTTTTTCCTTATAATTTTCACCTTGGTCTTTCTCAAAGCTTTCTCCTCTACTTCTTTTGTTGCATTCCCATATGCTCCACTCCAATCTCTCTACCAAAACATAACCTCTAAAAAAAACAACCATGTTCAAAATGAAGGTTGACAACGACCTACACTCCCCGTAGCCCCTGCGGGAATATCTACTCCACTTCTCTATAAAATCTCTCATCAAGAGCATGCATCAAATGAAGTGCTACAATCATGATATGGTTATGCTAAACCAACAAAATCTCTCCCACTCATTCCACACTATCATGGAATATGGGGTACAATTTCACTACATGCACATAGTGATAGAAAACCAAAAGATGCTTGACATAGCATGAGGAGGATAAATGATTATATCACACATTACTTTCTTATACATCATATATGTATAATATGCAAATAATAAAATAGTCTATGCTATCACCAAAATAGCATTACCATAAATATGGTGTTAGCATCAATCATGCATCAAAATGCAAACATGAGGTCAAGGGTTACTCCCCCGCTTCGCAATCTTATCCTATTGCTAGTATAATTAAATTGATATACACAAAATTTAATATATAAATATATATTAGGAATCTCTGACAAAAGGCAATGGTTAACTCTAACCATTAATAATATTCCCTAAACATTATTTAGTCAAATCGATGTAGATGATGCTGAAAAACCCTTACTCAGGAAAATGACAATAGTGAAATTAAAATCGACTAAACAAGGGAAGATAACTAATACATACCCTATCTCGCAAAGGTTCACATAAAGAAAAACTTTGGAACTCAGATGGCAACCTAACTTTTTCCACAACATCTATTTCCTTCTCCTGAGTGATACTCTCCTTCCCTTATTGGAATTGGAAATCTCTTTTCCTGGTTACACTCACAATCATTCAAACTATGATCATTGTATCATCAAAAAATTATTATGTATCATACTAAAATAATCTCAAAAACATGCAATCTCATGTATAATTATAAGCATTAATCATAATCCATATAATCAATGATTTATCTTGACATTTTCCCTAAATGTCAAATCATTAACCTATGATTACTTACCCATTTAATCACATGAAAAGTAAAATTTAAACATAGTCAAGGTTGGGGATGTAACAATTGCACATATGTTACCTAAGGTTGTCACTAATGTGGTTGTCATTGATTTCAACACTTAGTTTGGGTTGTCAATGATGCTTAAGTTGATGGTATACTAAGATGGTGTGCCAACAGTGATATTGCTAATGTTCATGGTTGGATGTCATGCCTTGTTTAATGTCAATTAAAGTTGTATTGGGTATGTTTGTTGTCAACAGAGATGATATCATGATGATATATTAAAATGAGAATTAGAAGCTTTAAGATGAGAATTACAAGCATTAAGATGAGGTTTAGAAGTAATGCTGATTTTAGGGAGATTTTGATAGTATGTAGCATGTTGCATGCTCTCTCATGTTGGTCCTAAGGAAGTATGTGTTGCTACAAGGAGGCTCTGATCTCTGGATGTTGGTGAAGGTTTCTACTGTAGGAAGTTACCTTAAAGACTATTTGGGAGAATGTTTTGCATTCCTCTATGTTTACAAATATGATCATGTGGTTTAGAAGTTAAGTTTAGTGTGTTGTGAAGGTGCTATATCCCCAATTTCATATCATTTGTCCCTCCGCAAAGAAAGTTGTAAGTGACAGAGTGCAGGACTATATTGTCTGGTGGCTAGTTTCAATGTCTGTTGGCTTGTGCCAACTTGTTGCTATACGAAGCGGTGAATTGGATGGTGGAAAATGATCCTGAGGAACTTGTAATGTTCCATGTTTCTCTGCAAGGCTTTTTTTATTTCTCTAGAATAGGTTGTGGTTTGGAATGAATATGTTGTTGGGTTATGCTTTTGCTTGGTCGACTGAGGTATGTTGAAGGTGTGCACCATAAAGTCTTTATTGTGTGGAATTCAAGGAGTGTTTGGAGATGTTGTATAGGTCATGCCAACTCATCTGGGAGAAGTGCAAGTAATGTTTAATCTTCCATGAGTACCGCCAAGTTGTAATGGCCGACATGCTACAAGATTCATATTTTATTTCTTAAGGCCGACCTATTTCAAATTTGTGAACCATGTGGATGTTATTATTTGAAGGTTGATGGTGTGAAGGGTGTTTAGGACCAGGTTAAACATGTGTTAGAATTCTCAAGGTGTGTTCCTCTTCCTAATGTTGCATGTAGTTCATTTTAGGGCTTGCCCTCCACACATTTCATGTTGTTTGATCTTTGGCCAACTTGTAATTGTAATATTCTTGTTGTCTTTAGCTGTCATGTAAAGTAATCAATGTAATATCATGTATATATTGTAAACCTAGTTGATCTAGGTGAGGTGTGATTGTAAGCATGAGTGTAAGGAGTCAAATATGGATGTGTAATGCATTATGATATGTGACTAAAAGAGAGAGACCAGAAATATTAGATCCTGTCTAGATTCATCTTGAAGATATTTTTGATATAGAAGGGAAGTGAAGAGTGTGCCTAACTGATTGTTGGAGGCAATGAGCCAAAGGAAAAACATCTTGAAGGATGAAAGTGGTGAGTCAGTAAGTTGCAGAGAAGACATTTGAAGAAGTTGTAGGAGTTGTCAAAGCAGAATTGCAATCATCAAAAGGATTGAGCTTCATTGTCAGATTTAGACAATAGAAGGATTGTCATGTTTTAATCTTTTTTGATTTTGTTCTCACTTTAGGGAGTAGTTTCTTCCTTGGGTTGAAGCCCTAAAACAAAGCCTACATGGAGTTGTAGCTTCCTTGGGAGTGACCCTAAAACCTTTCTATAGGGAGTAGTAGCTTCCTTGGGTTGTAGCCCTAAAATAAAGTTGTAAATATTATTCTTTTGTGAGGCTATATTAGGATAGTAGCTCCTAGCAGCTTTTCTCACCATGGTTTTTCCCTTCTTTGGTTTTCCACGTATATTTGGTGTTATCTCATGCATGTGTGTTCATTGCTTTATCTTTTATTATTGTAGATTTGTTTAAGGATTGTTGATCTTGTTAGAAGAGTAAATTTGTATTGTGCTGAGGGTTTAAGTTTTTGAAGATACAGATTCACCCCCCCTCTCAATATCCAAGTGTGTTCAACAATTGGTATTAGAGCCAAGTTCCTTAAAAGGAGCTTAATCACTTGAGGAAGGTCTAGGATGGTACATGATGGACCTTACAAGGCACCTAAGTTTGATGGAACAAATTATACCTTTTGGAAGCTAAGGATGGAAGGCTATCTATCTTCTCTAGGGTTTGGTGTTTGGCAATCTGTCAAGGATGGTTACATTGCTCCTGCTACTACAATTGAGATTAGGTTGTATGACAACAATGCCAAGGAAAATAATGCTATTATGAGTGAGCTAGATAATTCAGAACTTCTAAAGATAATGAATTGTAGTTCTGTTAAGGATGTTTGGGAAAACCAACAGTATTTATGAAGGAGATAATAAAGTAAAAAAAGCCAAGATACAAATCATCAAGAGAAAATTTGAGACATTGAGGATGGTAGAGGATGAATACATTGCTATTTATATGCTCTATGAGGATGAAGTAGTTAATGGCATTAGAGGTCTTGGTGGAGTAGTGAAAGAAGATGAGATTGTGAATAAGATTATGAGATCTCTCCCTAAATCTTATAGTCATAAGGTATCTACTATTGAGAAGTCTAAGGACTTGGATCACTATTCAGTTGATCAAATGTTTGGTGCTCTCACAGTCTTTGAAATGAGAGAGTTTGACAAAGATGCTCCAAAGAAGGAAGCAACATTCAAAGTCAGTAAGAAGGCAGAAGATGAAACAACTGATCAAGATGGTGACCTTGATGAGGTAGAAGCAAACTTTGTGAGAAGATTAAAGAAGGGCACTGACAAATATAGAGGTAAGTTACCTTTCAAGAGCTTCAATTGTGGGATAATTGGTTATTTTGCCTCTAAATTCCATTTTAAAGAATCAGGGGATAGCAGTAAAAGAGAGAAGTTCAAAAGAAGCCTTTATTCCATGGAGAACAATTAATCTTCAGAAGATGAGGATCATAATGATTCAAATGATGAAACACTTTTCATGGCCTTCAAAGTTGGTGACAAAAAGAGTGATGTTGGAAAATGTAAGAAGTCGGGTACCTTGTAAACTGACAAAGATAATGAAAAATCTATGGTTGTGTGGACTACTTTTCATGCAAGAGAAGAAGCAAATGCTTGGTTTATTGACATTGGAACTACTCTAACCACATGGCTAGTGACAAAGGGAAGTTTATCAGTGTTGAGAAGTGGAATGGTGGAACTGTCAAGTTTGGTGGCGATGAGTCAACACAAATTTGTGGAAAGGGTGTTATAACCATTGATGGAAAGAACAAGATTGAGGATGTCCTCTATTTCATTTAGGGATGAAGCACAATCTCCTTAGTGTCAGTCAGATGTGCAGTAAAGGATACAATCTTACATTTCATGCCAAAGGTTGTGATATTAGGAAGGTAGGGTCTGGAAGATTAGTTGCATAAGGTACTAGAACATATGGAGATATCTATCATCTAAAGGAGGTAAATGGAAGACCTTGTTTATTGGCTCAATCTAGTGAGTGTTAGTTGTGGCACAAGTGGATGTGACACATCAACTTTGACAATATGGTGAAGATCATCTCTACTCATGCAATGAGAGATATGCCTAAGATAACCAAGCCTACAAACACATTATGCAAAGAATGTCAAATGGGAAAGAAAACAAAGACAAATTTCAAGAGCAAGGAGTGTTCTTCTACAATGCCATTAGAGCTTATTCACATTGACCTATGTGGACCTACAAGAACAAAGATTCAACAAGGTAAAAGGTATTTCATGTTACTTATTGATGATTACTCTTGAATGACTTGGGTTACTTTTTTAAGAGAAAAATCAAAAGCCTTTGATAAGTTTAAGATTTTCAAAGAAAAATTTGAGAATGAAATGAATGCTAAGCTCAAATGTTTAAGATCTGATAGATGAGATGGGTTTATTTCAAATGAATTTGAAAAGTTTTGTGAAGATCATGGTATTAGGAGACATTTGTCTACTCCTAGGACCCCTCAAAAGAATGGGGTAGTGGAGAGGAAGAATAGGATTGTGCAAGAGATGGCTAGGGAAATGTTGAAAGATGCAGATTTGCCTAATATGTATTGGAAGGAAGTAGTTCACACTGCTATCTACCTACTTAGTAGAGTACAATTGAGGGTCAATAGCACTAAGACCCCTTTTGAGCTATGGTATGACAGACCACCAACTATCAAATACTTCAGGATCTTTGGAAGAAAATGTTACATCAAGAGAGATGAAGACCATTGAGAGTTTGATTCAAGGTGTGATGAAGGGATCTTTCTTTGTTACTCAACCAGAAGCAAGCCTATAGATGATACAACAAGATATTGGGAAAGATGATTGAAATCACAAATGTTAAAGTAAATGAATATTTGTGTCAAATATCACAAGAACCAAAGGTTTGCAGATTTGATTTATCTCCCTACATTGAAGAAGAAGAGGAGGAGGAGGAGAAAGAAGAGAAGGAACAAGAATTAGGAAAGACCCCTAAGACTCCAACAAAGTATGTTCAGAGGAACCATTCATCAGATCAGATCATTGGGGATAGGAATGAAGGTGTGCATATCAGGAGAAGGTTTGCAAAAGCAAGTGGGCAAGTGAATTTGTTCTTATTGTAAAAGGTAGAGACCAAAACCTTTATTGATGCTAGCAAAGATGAAGGATGGTTGAAGGCAATGGAAGAAGAATTGAATCAAATAGAAAAGAATCAGACATGGGAATTGGTTCCCAAACCTGCTGATAACAATGTTATAGGAACAAAGTGGGTGTTCTAGAACAAGCTAAATGAAGATGGTGAAGTTGTGAGGAACAAAGAAAGATTGGTGTGTAAGGGTTATTCACAAGTTGAGGGTATTGATTTTGAGGAGACTTTTGCTCCGATAGTCAGAATGGAGGCAATCAGGATGTTTCTTGCCTTTGCTACTCCTAAGAACTTCAAGGCCTATCAGATATATGTCAAGTCAACCTTATGGAATGGTGATTTAGAGGAAGAGGTCTACATTGAGCAATTGGATGGTTTCCATCTATCAGATAATCTGGACTTGGTGTGTAGACTCAAGAAAGCTTTGTATGGACTCAAGCAAGCTCCTAGAGCTTGGTATGCTCGATTGGACAAGTACTTACTTTAGTAAGTTTTCAATAAAGGTATTGCATGTAGTAATCTTTACATTAAGATAGAGGAAGACAAGGTTTTGATAGTTGTTGTATATGTTGATGACATCATCTTTGGTGGAGATGATAATATGTGTAAGAGGTTTGCAGAAAAGATGCAGAAAGAGTTTGAGATGGCTATTATTGGTGAGTTTTCTTTCTTCCTTGGGCTTCAAATTGTTCAACTAGATGATGGTATCTTTATTTCTCATGCTAAGTATGTTAGAGAGATGTTGAAAAAATTTGGCATGGAGGATTCCAAACTAGTGAGTACTCCTATGGTTACTAGTTGTCACTTTAGCAAGGATGATGAGTCATCTGAGGTTGATCAAACTCTTTATAGATCTAGGATTGGAGGATTGTTGTACTTGACTACTTATAGACTTGATATTATGCATGCAATATGTTTGATTGCTAGACGTCAATCTAAACCTAATCAAACTCATGAGAAGGAAGTAAAAAGAATATTCAGATATTTCAAGGGAACTCTTATTATGGTTTGTGGTATAAGAAGGATGATAAATTTTCTTTGAGTGCCTATACTGATGTTGATTGGACAGGATGCATGGATGACTGGAGAAGCACAAGTGGAAGTGCATTTTTCTGAGGAGATAGATTGGTCTCTTGGTTTAGTAAGAAGCTAGACTCCGTGTCCTTATCCATAGTAGAAGCTAAATATATTGTTATAGCATCTTGTTGCACCCAAGTTCTTTGGATGAAGCAGACTTTAAAGGATATAAAGGTGGTGTATGATGAACCCATTCCCATATTATGTGATAATACTAGTGCAAATTTAACATTTCCAAGAATCTGGTGATGCATTCAAGGACCAAACATATTTCTATCTGATATCACTTTCTAAGAGAGAAGGTTACAAAGAAAGAAGTCAGATTGGAGTATGTTCCTACCAAGGATCAGATTGCAGATATTTTAACAAAGGCTCTTGCAAAGGATACTTTTGAGTATCTTTGGTAGAAGTTAGGGGTAATTTCCCCTCCTTCTTGCTAGATGCATGGTTGGTGCATCTGTTCAAGAGGAGTAATTCATGCTCAAGACTACAATTTGCAATAATGTGTTGAAATAACTATTTTTGTCAATATTTCTCATTTCTTTCCAAACCAATGAATAAAAAATAAAATTTAATCATGTATACCATTCAAATTAGATTATGACACTTATAAATTACATGTCTTAAAATTATGATTATCTAAATTTACCACACATTCAAAAGACTTTGAAAACTATAATTACCCACCTTCTTCATTTTTTCTACATGTTAACAAGGACTTTGAAACTTATCATTTTAGAAGTTTCACTATATTTTCCACTATGAATACTTTGATTGCCCTTGAAAATTCTATGAACCCAACTGACAAGGTTTATAGCTCCTATAAATACACCTCAATTTTAGGCCCATTCCATGAAGTAGAAGCACCATTTGGGAACTTGAATTGTAGAGTGGGAATGTGCTAAGTATTAATATTATCCATATTGAGAGGGTGAAGATGGAGAAATAAATGTTTTGGGTGGTGGTGTTACTGGCCATTCTAGGTGCATCTACTATTGTTGGTGGAGATGCACTCCTCATGAAAGTACCCTCATCCACTTCAAACAAGAGCTTCTCGATATGGACATGACCTCTTGGTGTCATGGAAAGGACTATATTGCTGCTCTTGGAAGGGAATCACCTAAGGTGCACTGATTGTTGAGCGTGAACCCATATACTAAGAGGAGGGCATGAATTAGTATCTTCAAAGACTTAAACTCTTAGCACAATGCAAATTTAATCTTCTAACAAGATCAACAATCCTTAAACAGATCAACAATAATGAAAGATAAAGCAATGAACACACATGCACCAAATAACACTAGATATATGTGGAAAACCCAACAAGGGAAAAATCACGGTGAGAAAAGATGCTAGGAGCTATTGTCCTAATCTAGACTCACAAAAGAATCACAATTACAACTTTATTTTAGGGATACAACCCAAGGAAGCTACTAATCCCTGTAGAAAGGTTTTAGGGTCACTCCCAAGGAAGCTACAACTCCTTGCAAACTTTGTTTTAGGGCTTCAACCCAAGGAAAAAACTACTCCCTGAACTAAGAACAAACTCAAAAAAGATTATAGCATGACAGTACTTCTACTATCTAAATCTAATAATGAAGCTCAATCCTTTTGATGATTACAATTCTGCTTTGACAACTTCTGCAACTTCTTCAAATGTCTTCTATGCAACTTACTGACTCATTGCATTCATCCTACAAGAAGTTTTGCCTTTGGCTCACTGCCTCCAGCAATTAGCTGGGCACACTCTTCACTTCCCTTCTATCTCTAAAATATCTTCAAGATGAATCCAAACAGGATCTATTACTTTTTCTCTTTCTCTTTCAGTCACACATCATAATGCATTACACATCCATATTCGACTCCTTACACTCACGCTTCCAATCAAACCTCACCTAGATCAACTAGGTTTACAATATATACATGATATTACATTGATTACTTTACATATTGGCCAAAGAAAATGAGAATAATTACAATTACAAGTTGGCAAAAGATCAAACAACATGAAACATGTAGAGGGCAAGCCCTAAAATGAACTACATGCAACACCAAGAAGAGGAAAGATTCCAACACACACTTAACCTGGTCCTAAACACCCTTCACAATATTAGCCTTCAAAGAATAACATCCACACACTTCACAAATTTGAAATAGGTCAGCCTTAAGCAAGAAAATATGAAGCTTGTAGCATGTCAGCCATTACAACTTGGTGGTACTCATTGAAGATTAAACATTACTTGGACTTCTCCAAGATGATTTGGCATGACCCATACAAAATCTCCAAACACTCCTTAAATTCTGCACAATAGAAACTTTGTGGCACACACCTTCAACATACCTTAGTTGACCAGGCAAAAGCATAACCCAACATCTTCATTCCAGACCACAAGCTATTATGAAGAAACTAGAAAACACCTTGTAGAGCAACATGAAACATCACAAGGTCCTCAAGACCATTCTCCACCAGCCAATTCACCACTTCATATAGCAACAAGTTGCAGCAAGCCAACAAACACTGAAACTAGCCACTAAATAATACAAATTTTCACTCTGTCACTTACAACTTTCTCTACGAAGGGACAAATGATATGAAACTGTGGATATAACACCTTCACAAAACACTAAACTTAACTTCTGAACCACATGATTATATATGCAAATACAGAGGAATACAAAGCATTCTCCTAAACAGTCTTCAAGACAACTTCCTATAGCAGAAACCTTCACCAACATCTGAAGACCAGAGCCTCCTTGTAGCAACACACACTTCCTTAGGAACAACAAGAGAGATCATACAACATGCTACAAACCATCAACAACGTCTCCCGAACATCAGCATTACTTCTAAACCTCATCTTAATTCTTCTAATTCTCATCTTAATATATCATCATGATATCATCTCTGCTAACAACAAACATACTCAATACAACTTTAATTGACATTAAACAAGCCATGAAATCCAACCATGAACATCAACAACATCACTGTTAGCATACCATCATAGTATACCACCAATGTAAGCATCAATGACAACCCAAACTGAGTGTTGACATCAATGACAACCACATCAGTGACAACCTTACGTAACATATGTGCAATACTCTCCCCCTTTTGCATTGATGGCAACACACAACTGCTCATTATCCCCCTTTGACATCAAGGACAAAGGGCAACTAATTCACCCCCTTATGGCCTAAACTCTCCCCCTAAGGTGCAAATTTTCTCCTTTTCAACCTTCTCCCCCTTTGATGTACATACTGTTGAAATTAGGACATACAACTGAGAGGGGGGGTGAATTAGTTGTCACAAAACTTTTATCTTTTGCTGCATTTAATCTTCTTTACCACTTATTACTAGAATAATGATATAACTATAAAAGCATGAATCAACAACACATGAGCAGAAACATAATCAACACACATAACACTAGGATTTTTACGTGGAAACCCAGTTAAGGGAAAAACCACGGTAGGGGTTAACCCACAAGATTTATTCTCTGTTAAAAGAATAGAAAAATGGGAAGGCACTTGCCTTCGGGTGCACTACCCAGAGTTCACTGCTCAAAGGAGGCTCACTACCTACAAAAATATTCACAAGGTTAACACTGAAAGGTTGAACTGAGAAACAACATCTTCTCCATTCCAAGATTCGGTTCCATTGAAGCTCACAACTCTTCTGCTCTACCCTCAAACACTTCTTCACTATCTTCACATCTTCACTACTCTTCCTCTTCTGCTCCTCTTTTCTACTCTGCCTTTGGACCTCTCTTAGAATCTAAGCATTTTCACTCAAGGACAAATTTCCACAACTCAACTACAAGTATTTATACACTACATCAAACTTGGAATGAATATAAAGGTTGGCATTACAAACATTCACTACACTATCGGCCAAACATAGCTGGGACTCAAATCTTCCTTGAACAACACACCACGCTTCATAAAACTTCTCTTAGATCATCCGCAATACGCACAAAGCATCTGGTCGGCCAAGACTAGAAAGAACAGCAACACCCAAGGAGAAATCTTTAACTACGAGTTCAATCCTCAATGCGGACCACCAACACAATAGGCACATGATCTAGAGATCTCCACAAGTATAATGAAATCAACAAGAACAACTGCACCACCTCAAATCATCAGAATCACTTGCATCTTCATATGGGAACTCAAGAACACTAAATGTCATGACTGTCACACTAGAAAGATTTCTTGAGGACCTCCAAACCACAAACCACTTGAGTTGAGGACACACACCAACATCCCAAACATACCTCTAGATCCCAAACATACTACTAGTGGCTACCTCTCAGGGGGAGTAGGTAGTGGTTGTTGCTGACAAGGGGGCCTATTGGTTACTTCAAGAAGGAATGTATGTGTTGCAAATATGTGCATATGATGTGTTGTCATTGATGTCAACATATCTCTTTGTTAGAAACAGTGAAGACAGTGCAGTTCAACAAAGTAGATTTCTCCACATTTCCAGTGAGACGAAGATCAGAGTCTGCGGACTAAAAGGTTGCGTAGAGGATTGTCTAAATTTGCTCCGCATGGAGGATTGGTGAATTTATGGCCATCTGAGTAGAACTGGGTTTTTCAACTATTCAGAGGTAACAGAGTGATAGAAACTTGGTCCGGATTGATCCACATTGGAATATTATGGTCTGCAGATCTAGAGGTATGTTTGGGATGTTGGTGTGTGTCCTCAACTCAAGTGGTTTGTGGTTTGGAGGTTTGCAAGAAATCTTTCTAGTCTGACATTCATGACAATTAGTGTTCTTGAGTTCCTATATGAAGATGCAAGTGATTCTGATGATTTGAGGTGGTACGATTGTTCTTGTTGATTTCATTATACTCCTGGAGATCTCTAGATCATGTGCCTATTGTGTTGGTGGTCTGCATTGAGGATTGAGCTCGTAGTTGAAGATTTCTCCTTGGGTGTTGTTGTTCTTTCCAGTCTTGGCTGAACAGATGCTTTGTGCGTATTGTGGATGGTCTAAGAGAAGTTTTATGGAGCGTGGTATGTTGTTCAAGGAAGATTTGAGTCCTAGCTATGTTTGGCTAACAATGTAGTGAATGTTTGTAATGCCAACCTTGATGTTAATTCCAAGGTTGATGTAGCATATAAATACTTCTATTTGAGTTGTGGAAATTTGTCCTTGAACAAAAAATGATTAGATTCTAAGAGAGGTCCAAAGGCAGAGTAGAAAAGAGGAGCAGAAGAGGAAGAGCAGTGAAGATGCAAAGATAGCGAAGAAGTGTTTGAGGGCAGAGCAGAAGAGTTGTGAGCTTCAATGGAACTGAATCTTGGCATGGAGAAGGTGTTGTTTCTTAGTTCAACCTTTTAGTGTTAACCTTGTGAATATTTTTGTAGGCAGTGAGCCTCCTTTGAGTAGTGAGCTCTGGGCAGTGCACCTGAAGGCAAGTGCCTTCCCATTTTTCTATTCTTTTAACATAGAATAAATCTTGTGGGTTAACCCCACTGTGGCTTTTCCCTTAACCATGTTTCCACATAAGAATATTGGTGTTATGTGTGTTGATTATATTTCTACTCATGTGTTGTTGATTCATGATTTTATAGTTATATCATTAATCTGGGAATAAGTGGTAAAGAAGATTAAATGCAGCAAAAGATAAAAGTTTTGTGACAACTGATTCACCCCTCCCTCTTAGTTGTCTGTCCTAATTTCAACAGTATGTACATCAAAGGGGGAGAAGGTTGAAAAGGAGAAAATATGCACCTTAGGGGGAGAAGTAGTTGCCCTCTGTCCTTGATGTCAAAGGGGGATAATGAGCAGCTGTGTGTTGCCATCAATGCCAAAGGGGGAGATTATTGCACATAGGTTACCTAAGGTTGTCACTGATGTGGTTGTCATTGATGTCAACACTCAGTTTGGGCTGTCATTGATACTTATATTGACGGTATACTATGATGGTGTGTTAACAGTGATGTTGTTGATGTTCATGGTTGGATGTCATGCCTTGTTTAATGTCAATTAAAGTTGTATTGAGTATGTTTGTTGTTAGCAGAGATGATATCATGATGATATATTAAGATGAGAATTAGAAGCATTAAGATGAGGTTTAGAAGTAATGTTGATGTTGGGGAGATGTTGTTGATGGTTTGTAGCATGTTGTATGATCTCTCTTATTGTTCCTAACGAAGTGTGTGTTGCTACAAGGAGGCTCTGGTCTTCAAATGTTGGTGAAGGTTTCTGCTATAGGAAGTTGCCTTGAAGACTATTTAGGAGAATGCTTTGTATTCCTCTGCATTTGCAGATACAATCATGAGGTTTAGAAGTTAAGTTTAGTGTTTTGTGAAGGTGTTATATCCACAGTTTCATATCATTTGTCCCTCCGTAGAGAAAGTTGTAAGTGACAAAGTGAAAAACTATATTATTTAGTGGCTAGCTTCAGTGTTTGTTGGCTTGCACCAACTTGTTGCTGTATGAAGTGGTGAATTGGCTAGTGGAGAATGATCTTGAGGACCTTTTGATGTTTCATGTTGCCCTGCAAGGTGTTTTCTAGTTTCTTTGGAATAGGTTGTGGTCTAGAATGAAGATGTTGTTGGGTTATGCTTTTGCCTAGTTGACTGAGGTATGTTGAAGGTGTGCACCACAAAGTCTCTATTGTGCAGAATTCAAGGAGTGTTTGAAGATTTTTTATGGGTCATGCCAACTCATCTGGGAGAAGTGCAAGTAATGTTTAATCTTCAATGAGTACCACCAAGTTGTAATGGCTGACATGCTACAAGCTTCATATTTTCTTGCTTAAGGCCGACCTATTTCAAATGTGCGAAGTGTGTGGATGTTATTCTTTGAAGGATAATATTGTGAAGGGTGTTTAGGACCAAGTTAAGTGTGTGTTGGAATTTTCAAGGCATGTTCCTCTTCTTGGTGTTGCGTGTAGTTCATTTTAGGGCTTGCCCTCTACATGTTTCATGTTGTTTGATCTTTTGCCGACTTGTAATTGTAATTTATTCTTGTTTTATTTGGCCAACATGCAAAGTACTCAATGTATTATCATGTATATATTGTAAACCTAGTTGATCTAGGTGAGTTTTGATTGGAAGCGTGAGTGTAAGGAGTCAAATATGGATGTGTAATGCATTATGATGTGTGACTGAAAGAGAAAGAGAAAAAGTAATAGATCCTATTTGGATTCATCTTGAAGATATTTTAGAGATAGAAGGGAAGTGAAGAGTGTGCCTAGCTAATTGCTGGAGGCAGTGAGCCAAAGGCAAAACTTCTTGTAGGATGAATGCAATGAGTTAGTAAGTTGCATAGAAGACATTTAAAGAAGTTGCAGAAGTTGTCAAACTAGAATTGTAATCATCAAAAGGATTGAGCTTCATTATCAGATTTAGATAGTAGAAGGACTGTCATGTTGTAATCTTTTTTGAGTTTGTTCTTAGTTCAGGGAGTAGTTTCTTCCTTGGGTTGAAGCCCTCAAACAAAGTCTGCAAGGAGTTGTAGCTTCCTTAGGAGTGACCCTAAAACCTTTCTACATGGATTAGTAGCTTCCTTGGGTTGTATCCCTAAAATAAAGTTGTAACTATGATTCTTTTGTGAGGCTAGATTAGGACAGTAGCTCCTAACATCTTTTCTCACCATGATTTTTTCCTTCTTGGGTTTTCCACGTATATCTGGTGTTATCTGGTGCATGTGTGTTCATTGCTTTATCTTTCATTATTGTTGATCTGTTTAAGGATTGTTGATCTTGTTAGAAGATTAAATTTGCATTGTGCTGAGGGTTTAAGTCTTTAAAGATACTAATTCACCCCCTCCTCTTAGTATCTGGGTGCACATTCAACAGTCAGTGCACCTTAGGTGATTCCCTTCCAAGAGCAGCAATATAATCCTTTCCATGACACCAAGAGGTCATGTGGATCGAGAAGCTCTTGTTTGAAGTGGATGAGGGTACTTCTTTCGTGAGTAGGGCATCTCCACCAACAGTAGAAGATGCACCTAGAATGGCCAACAACACCACCATCCAAAATATTTATTTCCCCATCTTCACCCTCTCAATATGGATAATACTAATACTTAGTGCATTCCCACTCTACAATTCAAGTTCCCAAATGGCACTTCTACTTCATGGAATGGGCTTAAAATTGAGGTGTATTTATAGGAGCTATAAACCTTGTCAGTTGGGTTCATAGAATTTTCAAGGGCAACCAAAGTCTTCATAGTGGAAAATATAGTGAAACTTCTAAAATGATAATTTTCAAAGTCCTTGTTAACATGTAGAAAAAATGAAGAAGGTGGGCAGTTATAGTTTCCAAAGTCTTTTGAATGTGTGGAAAATTTAGATAATCATAATTTTAAGACATGTAATTTATAAGTGTCATAATCTAATTTGAATGGTATACATGATTAAATTTTATTTTTTATTCATTGTTTTGGAAAGAAATGAGAAATATTGACAAAAATAGTTATTTCAACACATTATTGCAAATTGTAGTCTTGAGCATGGAAAGATGTTAAAGAAATACGAAAGATCAACAATTATTGTTGTAGATTTTTAACAACCCTTCTTTGATTTTTTTTTAATTAATTCCTTATGTTTGAGGGAAGGCTAGTAGACTCACTCATAATGGTGTATTCAATGATTACATGTAACATATTTTACAATTGTTTTTATAGAATAGAAAATAATGAGACACTATAATTGTTTTTATTTTAACTTTTGACTAAATAAAATTGAAATCAAAATGTGTAAAACCCTAACCCTAGTTGGGTGTGGAGAGATTTGAAATGTCTACAAACATATTAATTTTATCTTAGTCACTTAATTTTTTGTTTAAATAATAATAGTAAGTAGTTTAGATAACATGATTTTAATTATTTTAATTAATGTAATATTGTGGTTTAGTAATAATTTTTTCTAAAGAATTGTTTATCATTTCAAATTTGTAACTATTATATTTCAGAACTAAATTTATAAGGAAAAATTTATGTGAACTCATTTTGAAATGTCTTGAGTAAATAAAATTGAAATCTCAAAAATAATCTAGGACTAAAATATTTCCTTAAGTATAAAACTAAACTTTACAAAGCCTATTAAATAACACAAATATTTCCTTAAAATGTAAATACTAATACTTTTATAATATAAAATGTATTAAAATATTATATGTTTGAAGAATAAAATAAAAAATGTAATAACATGGCGAAATATTTTTCATGATACTATAGATTTTTAACTAAGCAAAATTGAAATACATAGTGGCCAGTACTTGCCTTGTAGTGTTGTTATTATAGTATTTGTTTAGTTGTAATTTTTTTGTTGATTAGCTATTGGTTGTATATAGTATTTGTTTAGTTGTAATTTTTTTGTTGATTAGGTATTGGTTGTATAGAAAAATTGCATTCCAATAATTGAAAAATTAATTTTTGAAGAGTGTTGAAATGTCTTGGGTAAATAAAATTGAAATCTCAAAAATAATCTAATTTGGTAAAAATAAAATAGGACTAAAATGTTTCCTAACTATAAAACTAAACTTTATAAAGTCTATTAAATAACACAAATATTTCCTTAAAATGTAATAATACTAATACTTTTATAATTTAAAATGCATTAAAATATTGTAAGTTTGAAGAATTAAAAAAAACTAGACTTTATAAAGTCTATTAAATAACACAAATATTTCCTTAAAATGTAATAATACTAATATTTTTATAATTTAAAATGCATTAAAATTATGTAAGTTTGAAAAATAAAATAAAAAATGTAATAACATGGGCAAATATTTTTTGTGATACTGTAGATTTTTAACTTTTGACTAAATAAAATAAATAATTTAATTTCATAAAATATTTACATCACTACAGTATATCTTAGTCACTTAATTTTTTGTTTAAGTAAAGTATAGTTATAAAACAAATTTAAACCCTAATAATTTTTTTATAAAATAGATGAAAAGAAATTAATAAATAAAAATATGCATGCTTTGTAAAGTAAAATTTTAGTGTTATTTTATTTTACGAAATTAGGTTATTTTTGCAATTTTAATTTTTTTTACTCAAGAGTTAAAAATCTAGAGTGTCATGAAAAATACTTTTATTTTGGGGATTTCAATTTTAGTTATTCTAACAGTTAAAAATCTAGTGTGATAGAAGATATTTAAATGAAGTGATGCCATGTTCCTAAATATAGTTAGTAAAATCTTAAAAATATAATGCACTTGCTTATTGTATACTTTTCCCTTTTTTATTTGATTTGATAAAACCCTAATAAATGGATGTGATTAATTTAAAGAAAAATATTTTTTCAATTTGTTATAATATTTGCATCTATACAATAGCAATAGCTAAATATTTTTGAATTAGAAAAACTATTTCAGTTCTCATTGGTTGCAAAAAAATTTCTAAGCACTATAATGTTCATTTGATATTTTAAAATAAATAGTAACAACCCATGGATTGAAGATTTAATGATTTGACTAAATAAAATTGAAATCCAAGATTTTTAATTTTGAGTAAATAAAATTGAAATCTCAAAAGTAATCTAATTTCATAAATTAAAATGTGTAGAACCCTATATTTTTAATAGTATTATTAATATTATAACATTGTGCCTTTTGACAAAAAGTAATTTTTACGTTTAGCTAATGAATCAAAAAATTAAATTCATAACAACTGATGGATTCTTCTCTCATAATTATCGCCATCCATTTAGGCATGACTTAACTAGTGGGAGACAAAATTTGTGTTCATAATTTGCTTACTTGCCACATCCTCCCCTCAAACCAAAATTCTCTCCGCATTTATAGCTTTTTGTTGCACTCTCCAACAATCTACATAGAAGAGGTCATTTTTTTGAGCCAATGACAATACAAATAAATCATTTTTCAATAATTTTTTGTTAAAAATTTATCATGTTGACATAAGAAAAGTAGAAATTTAAATCAAATTTGCCCCAGCTGAAGGCATGTACTAATAATAAATATAATATTGATACTTAGTATTGGTTGGAAATTGAGGAGCATTTGTAACTGACTGGAAAATGAGGAGTATTTGGAATTGGCTACAAACCTTGTCAGTTTTGTTCATAAATTTTTCAACCACCACCGAAGTCTTTAGAGTGTAAAGATGTAGTCAAACTCTTAAAATGATAGTTTTCAAAGTCTTTAGAGTGTAGAAAATATAGAGAAGGCAGGGAGTAATAATTTTCAGAGTCTTTTTAAAGTAGGGAAAATTTAGAATAATCATAATTTTAGATATGTTATTTTCATAATTTATTTTGAATGGTATGTATGATTAAATTTTATTTTTTATTTAATTGATGTGGAAAGAAATGAGAAAGATTGACAATTATTGATTTAGATTTTCAACAACTCTTCTTTGAAATTTATTTTTTAATAGGAAAGACTAATAATTTTTTTTTAATAATTTCCTATGTTTTAGGGAAGACTAATCTTTTTTTTAATAATAATTCCCTATTTTTTAGGGAAGACTAGAATCTTTATTAATAATTCTTGAGGTAAGAGTAGGGAAGACTAATCTTTGTTAATAATTCCTCGGGTAAGAGTAGTTGACTCA
Source organism: Cunninghamia lanceolata (assembly GCA_027924645.1). Classification (NCBI taxonomy): domain Eukaryota; kingdom Viridiplantae; phylum Streptophyta; class Pinopsida; order Cupressales; family Cupressaceae; genus Cunninghamia; species Cunninghamia lanceolata. The sequence continues at coordinate 3,133,606 of BSBN01000070.1, forward strand.
ACTAATAATTGTGTGTGTATATATATAATAGAAAATAATCAAAATCTATGATATGAATAGCTATATTTTTCTTAATTTAATATTCTTAAAAAGATCATTTCTACAAATTTATAAGATTAAATTTTTAAAACACATCATATTCATTATTGAAAATGTTTAAATTTATTTAAATAATTGATATATTAAGAATTTAGTCTTTTAGTGGAAGATTTATATCAAATTCAAATAGCTTATATATTATGTGATAGTAATTGTTTGAATTATCTATCTATTTATATTATTTATTATAATATATAAATTATGTTTTTTTAATTATTACTTCAAGAGTTATGATGAGAGGTGTAATTAAGAATTATCTGTCCATCTATTTATATTATTCATTATAATATAAATTATATATTATTAATTATTACTTCAAGAGTTAAATATTTCAACCTATATTATCGCGCTCCAAAATGCTTCGCAATTCTTCGAATCCTCTGCTCTCCGCTGTCAAGAAGGAACAGAGACCGGGCAATGGATGTTTGGGAAGGGATCACATCCCCTCTGTCTTGCCCTCTGATGATAGTGGAATTCCTAGTTCGCAGGTTAGAGGCAAAAACTTACAGACTTCCTCAGCGCTCCAGCAACTGCCGCTCACGCCAATCCCTCATTACTGGTCTATCCAATGACTGTGGGCGAAAAAGCTCCTGGTAAGACCTTTCTTCATGCCCAGGAAGGGGTGTCATTGCCTGCAGAAGTTGTCATTTTTACAAAGCCATCAAAGGTGTTCCCTAGTTCGCTAGGGTTTTGGATTTTCAAAGCACATAGATTTTTCGCGGGTGAGCCAATATCTCTTCATCCTGTTGGTACTTCACAAGGCTCAACCGAATGAAACCCTGGGCATAGCTTGTCTTTTCGGGACATCTGAATCAAGGAAAGTTTAATTCAGCGGCTTGGGATGCTCGGCCACAGAAGGACAGTTTGGTCTCTAAAGAGCATGGGACTTACAAGCGCTGCCCAAAATCCTTTATCAAAAAGGCACCACCCTCCCAATTCTGGTCTTTTCAGCGAAACTTAAAAATGAGGTCGATGCTGGTGAAATTTTTTTTGCATCCAATGGACTGATTGGTCAATTCAATCGCCTTTGGCCAAAATTATCAGATTTACATGACTAGATCTCATCGGCTTGGGGACCTTGCTCAAAGGTAACATAGAATTTTACCCTTGTGCTCAAGGATTTTTATTGTGGTATTTGATTGCATTCAGGATAGGAATGACATTCTGCAAGAGAAATGTTGTTGGGGGTGAAGCATACTCCTTCTCAAACCTTGGTTTCCAGATTTCAACCTGGCTACTGCTTCTTTCTCTGTTAAACCCGTATGGATTCGCCTTCCGAATCCCCTGCTTCAATTCTGGATTACAAATTGCTTCCAAGTGATTGGGGACTCTTTGGGTAGCTTCCTTGCAGTGGATTCAGACACAACTAATTTCACTCACACAACCTTTGCCCATATCTTTGTAGACATGGATATCACAAGAGATCTTCCCGCAGACATCACTTTCAAGATTGTTGACTGAAATTGGATGCAACTCCTTGCCTACGAAGGTTTACCCTTCTGATGCAAGAAGTGTTTTGAAATAGGCCATATGGCCAATTCCTGTCCCATAATTAATAAAAATTCTGATCATCAATCTTGGTGGAATAACGCTATGTCTCATCATTACATAGTTAAATCCCCATCAAAAGTGAAGGAGGGAAAGGTGGAATCTTCACAAAAGCTCAACTCCTCCCCAAAGGGCAAGGCAAGGAAAGATGAGGCACATCAAGCCTTGAAATCTTGTTCAAAAGCATGTTCAGCTCAAAGATTGCCTCAACAATCAGAGAACCCCTTAAAAGGCAATCCTCGACTTATGGTCTCGAAACTAGTTACCACTACTTCTCCAAAAAGTGACAGAAATCCTTTTGCACAAAAGGATGGGAGTAATTTGCAGGCTACTTCATTTTTCTTGGATCCAAAAATGCAAAAGGAGGATGGGGAGGACTGGCAAGATGTAAAAAACAAGAAAAAGAAGAATCTCAAGATAGAGTTAAATAGGATTAAAATGCAACTGCAAACTCAATCCAATTTTGGTGGGAAGAATGCAACTTAGTAGGAGTAGATGTACATTGTACTTTTTTTATGCATTGTAGCATGCAGTCCATGGTTGGCCATTAAGGTTTTCTAGCTACCATGGGGATGAGATCCCTCTTTTGTGATCTCACCTGTGCAAGGCAAGTTAAATTTTTTGCATTAATACAAAACTTACCTCTTACGAAGCAAAAAAAAAAATTACTTCAAGAGTTATGCTAGAGGTGTAACTAAGTAGTAGCAATGGGTAGACTGTAATGGCATGACCCCTTAATTTAAGTTTGACAGCCATTTACATGTCAAATTATTAATATTTAATAATAAACATAATATTAATGATAGTTTATTAAGTAACCAAGAGAAAAAACACAATAAATACAATTGGTAAGGGGAATAAATATTGTAAAGTAAAATATTTTCTTATATTACTCTAAGTTAATTAACGAATGTACATAGTTATATAAATTTCAATCTAGATTAATTTATAATAGTTATAATGATAAAGGAAAATATTATAAAATGTATATTGTAAACTAGCATAGATATCTTAAATATATCTATTTAAAAGATGTTGAGATATTAGTCTTGAGGTGCCTCAAGATCTCAACATCTTTTAGATAGTTTTAATTTAAGATCTATATATTATTGTTTATAAATATCTACATAGCTAAAACATCCATTGAAAATATTTCCTTGAGATTTCCACCTAAATAATAAATAAGCTTGGTCATGCCCAAAGTAAATGGTTATTGATAATGATTATGTGGTTTCCATCCAACCTAGATAAAAAGGTAAATGATGATAGTTATTTGGTTGACATTTAGCTACATGTAGTTTCCACCCACAATAAGAACAAGTAAATCCATAGGTAAAATGGGCTACACCATGCCAAAAAGGGTTAAAAACTGGTGATGATGCAAAACACTATGTCATAGCCACTTGCTAATAAAGAGGTAGGTCAATCCCAACTATGATGATGCTAATATTATCAATATGTAAATGATATGTAGAGGATATGCCCCTACTTTAAATTGATTAGAAATAGGATTAGAGCTAATCAATTTAAGGTAGATGATAAGGGGAGAAAAAATAATATGCCAAGGTATAGATGTGATGATAGGATAAAAGAGGAAAAGATAAGAACATGTAGGTGATGTCGCCAATGATGGAAAATGATAAGATATGAGAAGATGGGATGAGATGCCCCTAGATGGGTCGATATGAAATGAATAAGTTTCATACATCATGAAGCATAAGAGTGTGGTATAGGAGAATAACAAGGAATAAATAGTGATCAAAAGAAAAGAGAACATGTAATTGAGGTAATGTCCAAAGTCTTATAAGGAGATGTCCCCAGTAAGAGGGTAGTAAGGATAACGTAGGAAGATGGGAAAAGAGAAAAGAGGATAGTTAGCAAAAAAGCTAACATAGATGTGATATTGAATAGTTGTAATATATGTTGTAGATGTAAGGCCTAGGAGGGAAACAAGAGGTCATGCCCCCAAGGGAAAGATAATAAGAACATAGTGGTGAAGATATTAACAATGATAATAATGATGAGATAGTATAATATATATGTGAATAGTCCTATAAAACTAAGGTATAATTGTGATGTAGAAAAAGCTACTCCTCAACTTAAGATATCAATCAAAAGAGCTTTCCACTAACATTACATTAGGGATCTATTAGCTAATGTTTTAGAAAAAATCTATCCACAGAACCACTTTATGTTTTAACAGAGATGAATCAAACTAAATTAGATGTTTAAAGGAAAGAAGGAAACATATTACAATGCTAGAAGAAAAATAATAGTAAATAGGATTTTGGGAAATGAAGTACAAAAAAGAAAACATAAAATGATAAGGAACCTAGCACCAGGGAAACAAACTCACTTTCCAAGATGACAGTGTGCTATGTGGATGTCTATGTGCCGTGTGGATATCTGTGTGCCATGTTGTAGTCTATACAATGCAGGTACTGTAAGGATATGTGATCTCAAATCTTGTGCCAATCTTTTTAGTCCTTCCTCTTGTCTTCGAGCTTCTTGATGAAACTTGCAAATGCACAACTGAAAAAGAGGGTTGGGATACATAGGAGTTTGCCTCAGTCAAACCTTGTTTTCCGTGTTTCCACCTTAATGATAGCTATATTGATTGATTGATATAAAAAATGTGTGCTCTAATTCTAAGTGCATCTAGAATTGTTTGAGTAGTGACAAGCAATATTTGACAAGATATGGAAATGAAATATGATTTAATCTATCTAATGAAATGACATGCAATGATCTTACAATTAAACAATGAGCACAAGAGAATGATGGAGTTAGTAGCAATGATGATTTTTATAGAGCTTTGCTAGTATATGAGTTTGATCTTTATTTTGGAAAAGCTTCACCATGGAAGGAAATTGATTGATCCTTTGCAATGACAAATATACTTGCTGAAATAGAGAGGGAAAAGGAAAAAATCAAGGAAAGGAATCATTTGGGCACAAATAAGCATCAAGAAAACCTTAGTGAATCATCTAAGTAAAAAGATAACTTCTAAAATGATCACAAGACTGACAGAGGCTTTTAGGACATCTATGTGTGGTGCAAATGTCTATGCTAAGTGCTAGAGTCTTGTAAATTTTAGTTCTTTAAAGGTCTAATCAACTTAGGATAGAGAAAGGATTTACACACTTTTGTGGTTTTTGGATATGATGAGCAGAAAGGGTTAAATCAGCTTTTAGAAAAACATCTCTTGTGGTTTGAGGGTAAGGCTAAGGATGGAAAGGATCCTAAAACATGCTAATGGTATGGACACTAAAGCGAGTACTAAACACAGTGTGAAATTGTGAGTGCACACAATTTACAACGCTACATTTAGGCCCCACTTTAGCGGGTGTATGACACTATGTGCATACGCATGCTAAAGTATAGGAAAGAAATTACTGATAGTAAATAAGAATGAAAAGGATACCCAAAAGGATATTGTAGAGGATACATATCTCTTTGAATGGAGGAACAAGCCCCCAGACTTAGAATGTCCAAAACCAATACATTAGACAGTAGCAACCTGCAAGACAATAGTGTTAGAGGATAACCTATAAAACCACTATGCCAGAACATCACAAACATATATATAAACATAAACAACATATACATGGAGGGGAAAAGCACACGACAAGAAAAGAAAAATTTTGAGTTAGCAAAGTGAAGGAGACATCAATGTGAAAGGTTGTCTCAATACCATGCATTGTCCCCAAAATGTAACAAAAATAAAGAAAACAACAAATAGAAGAATTCTTAAGAGGAGAGAAGAATATAATGAGATGATCAATTTCTTCAAGGAGAGAAGACATATAAATAGATAGGGAAGAAATCAATATGAATGAACAAGAATACATGACTCTAACATTAACTTTCATCAACACCAATTGCCCCTCAAAAGTTCAAAACTGAGGAAACTACTAAAACAAACATTGGAACCCTAGAAGAATAGAAAATAATAAGTCTATGAGGAGAATTATCAAACAATGAAATATGTGAGTATACAAAACTTCTCATGAAATTCAAAGACATTTTTACACCAAGCCTAAGAGTGTCTTTGCAAAGACTTTGAAGTACCCAATAATATCAAACAACCAATTCAACAAAAATAAAAAATAAAAACAATACAATAATAAGGTCATCCCAAAACTATTCAAAATCAGAGACTCATGCTTAGAATCGACAAAAAAGTGACAAATTCAAACCAAATTGGATAGATCCGTATGTAGTAAAGGAAGATGTTGGAAATGATGCTTACCACTTGTGTATGATGGAAGGAAGAGAGTTTAGTGAAATAGTTAATGTCTTTCACTTAAGGAGATACTACATATAAAAAATCCAAAATTCTTGAATAATCCAAATATCAAAATTTTAGAACATGCATTCTCATTCTATTTATCATTCATCTAACCCATGACATGCTCTTGTTTGATTTTGATCATAACAATGAGTCCTAAGGTTTTCAAGTATACATTTTCCCTACTAAGCTTTAGTGATTCCTAAAACCATCATTATCCATTCCCCTTTACACACCCAAGAATTTTTAAAGGAAGTCAAAACTCTAATCTTTATGTTGATCATGATCTGAACTGACATCTAGTCAAGTCTAAACAAAGTAGTTTTTCAAATCTACATTGTCCAAAAAAATTCAACGTGTAGGTCTAATCAATTATCCTTGGTAGTGGAAAGTCTTAGGAGTTGGTTATATCTAGTCCCTTACTCGTCGTACCTAGTCTTTGGTGATGATCCCTTTGTTCTTACTAGTAGTGTGAGGTGAGGTTGAGGGGTTCAAAAATCCAAGCCCACACTTGCCTAGTATAGTCTTTTGTAATACCCTCTCTTGGGATTAAATTAAAACATAAGACAACTATGTTGTTGACCACCAAAGTAAGGGAAATCACTGAAGTTAATAATTAAATAAGAAGTTCCCATTTAATAAAATCACTTGAGGAAAACATTAATGATAGTGGATCTAGCGATTTGGAATGAGATAGATCTGAATTAAAATTAAATCATAGTTTTCCTAGAAGGCAAGGGTTGCATCATGAAGATTTGTGTCTCCTTTAAAGGCAGTGAATGTATGTAAAGAGGTGTGACTCCATTCCAAGGAAGATATAAAATAAGAATCATAAAACATTTGAAGGCATCAGCTAGAAATAGAAATATATTAGCAATAATATATACTCCATCCATACAAAATAATTGATATCAACAAAGAATAATTTATTGCAGCCATTTGGAATAAACTTGTCAATCCATCAAGAGGTGTTAAATTAGAAATAATCTAACAAATCTCTTAAGCAATTAGTTTTGAATTTGAGGAAGTGTCTTACAAATAAGAAGGATGAAATCCCTTCCAAGTTCACGAGATTTGGAAGGACGAATCCCCTTTCATGCTCTTATCAATTTTGGACAAGAGATGGAAGGATGGACAACCTTTCATGCTCTTGGTCTTGATCATGGAGGATGGAAACCCTCCAAGGTGGCTGAAAGTTGGAAGGATGGCCCACCTTCCATGCTCTTGAAAAGTTAAGGATACAAATCCTTGATATTGCCACTGCTAAGCTAGGGACAGAAACCCCTAATTCAACAGATTTGCAAGTATTTCCAAGGAATTCATAATGTGATTGGATGCTAGAATTGTGCTATGATGTATTGATCTAAATATTAATGATGCTATGATGTCTTAATCTAAATATTATAATAATTTTCTTGATCTTTAATATTTCTAATATCATTTTTAGCGATTATTATTGTTTACAAGAAAAGAAATCAGGAGTATCCCCAAAAGGGACATTACAATTGGTATCAGAGTAATGATTCTACCAGCCTAAGGATCTAAAATGTAGTATATGCAATTAAGCCAAAGAGCCCAATAGAAATTGGATAGAGAAAGGAGAAAACTAGAGGCAAGTAGAAACCCAGTTAAAGGTAATAAGATGGGTGATCATGAGGTAAATCAAGGAAATGAATTGAAGGATTTTATGGAGAGACAAGAGAAGACAACACAATTTCTTCTCCAAGAACTTCAAAACATGAACAATACAATCAATTCTCTTAGGCCTAAGCATACCAATGTAAGAGATGTTAATTCCAACCATTCCAATAATAACAATAGAACTCCATTAAGATCATCACCTAGATTAACAAGGCCTAGATTCTAACATAGAGAAGAGCAACCAAGAGAAGAAGAAGAAACTAACATGGCAGAAAATGACATTGATGACTGTGTAGAAGCATGTTCAAGTATGAATCCTAACCTTAGAATACATATCCCATTTAGAGAATATTGTGGTGCAAGAACAAGAAATACCTCAAGAAAAGAAAGAAGCTAGCCAAACAAAGATTTACAACAGAGAGTAAGTAAGATGACTCTTCCCAATTTTGATGGTTCGAGGAGGGTCACTGCACGAGCATGGATCCAAAAAATAGATATATTATTTTCTCTTAGCCCCATAATAGAATATGACACTATTAAATTTTCCATTCTACACTTAGAGGGGATTGCACATGATTGGTGGCACCATGGAATTTCCACACAAGGGCATCGACACATGGAGAAGTATGACGAATTTACACAAAAACTTATAGATCAATTTGATCAAAAGCATCACGAAAGACATTTCAAAGAGTTGACACAATTAAAACAACAAGGTTCAGTGGAGGATTATGTGGTAGTGTTTCAAAGAATTTCAATCATTGTGCCAGGTGTTACCAAGGGAAGGCTCGCATACCTATTTATTGAGGGATTGACAGAGTCACTCTGTGGCTTGGTGAGCACTTTTGATCCTACATCCCTACAAGATGCAATCCAAAAGGCATTAAGGTTATAAGTTACAACAACTAAGAACAATACCTATTCCAATAATATACTATCAAGGTCGCATCAAAAACCCTCTTACATGAGAAATTGGTAACCAAAGGCATTGCCTCCTCAATCCAACATAATTAAAGAAACTGAGAAAGAGGTTTGAAAGAAAGGGTTGTGTTTGTTGAATGCACAAGACAATTGAGAGCGGGGTGAATTAGTTGTAACTTATAATTCCAAAACACTTATGCACATTTAGACCCACACAAATTCAATTAACCCTTAAACTATTATGAAGATTAATCATGAAAGAAAATAATAGAAACTAAATCAAATCAACATCATACACAAGAGAACACTAGATTTACATGGAAAACCCTAAAAGGGAAAAACCATGGTGAGGATTAGCTCACAATATAATGTAATATCAACACCGAAATATAATAGGCTCGCTGCAAAAGGGCTCACTACTAAAAGAAAGGTTCATTGCTAAAGGCTCACTTCTAGAATAGAAAAGAAGATAGAGAAGATTGTTACATGGAGAAAACTATCTCAATGCAATAAAGAAGTCCACCACAAAACCATCACCACCTTTGTAGTCTCACTAAGGAATTGTAGACACCTTCTATTCATTGCATCCAATGATCTAACACATGAAATATCACACACACAAATTCACACTCTATGACTATATTTCACATCTCACACATCACGCTCATCTATCTTATCATCCTTCATCATCTTAACACTTATCTATACCATCTTCAAAATTGAAGCATTCTCCAAGGTCGGCCAAACATCTTAACTATTTCAATTTCAAATTAGGTTGGCACCAAAACATTCCCACCGTGGAAAGGAATGAAAGTGGACCACATCACACCTTAGCTCAGACCTAAAGTCATCCATGCATGCCACTCCATGATTCCAAAATCATCAAAGCAACTCCACAATTAGTGTAAACACCCAACATCAGCAAAACCTATGTTAACACCATAAACTTTTAAGTACACGCTTCCTCAAAGCCAAATACTACTTTGTTGACCATGTACCAAAGCTTTAAAACAATCTAGAGTATTCCACAAATATTCCAAAACATCTTGAAATCCAACAAACTTCACCGCAACAACTTTCACTTGCCAAACAAACTTATCCTATTTACCCAGAATGCTCAAATATCTCTGTTATGCACTGTAGCTCAAAAAATCAATTTCTAGCGCATCAAATCACGAACAATTTCAATTCGAGAAAGATATGGACCTTATAAGCACACTTCTAGAATTGCAACACCTGAAACCAATCTATGGAGAAATGTAGAGCAAAACACTTTCTCCCAGACCTTCTACGAAACATAGTTCACACTAGTGAACACAACTTCCTCTGCACAATGAACCAACATGCAAAATTCTAAATTAGGCATCTCTAAGTACCTCTTAACATCATATCCAAACCAAACAAGAAAATATTCAACATAGAAGTGTTGGATTTAGGGCACACAACTAAGAGGGGGGGTGAATCAGTTGTATAAAACCTTTCCTTCTTTTATATACTTAACTCCACATTGTTAATTAGCAGCATAATAGAAGATCAATTATGAAAGCACAATGGAACAAATCAAGAGCAAAAACACATCAACACATGAGACACCAAGATTTTGACGTGGAAAACCCGGTTAAGGGAAAAACCACGGGGTGATTAACCCAAGATAATATTCTCTATTAGAAGAATAGAAAGAACAAGATGGCACATGCCAATTAGGGCTCATTGCCCAAGCACACTGCTCACAAGAGGCTCATTGCCTACAGGAGACACATTGTCTACAAAAAGTAAGTATCACATACTTGAACTGGTAAATAGCATCTTCACCATGCTTGAGTCAGTTCCATTTAAGTCCAGACCTTCTGCTCTGCCTTTCACTCTTCTCCTCGCTACCACACCCTAATATCCACAAGCACACTTTTGAAATGACCTCCCAATCCCTTATTTATACACGACATCAACTTAGGAATAAACATCTAAGTTAGAAAACAACCACAAGAACATTCACAAGGTGTATAATTCATCCGGTCAGCCAGTCACAGAAAGAACACCTTCAACTGGAAGTATTTCTTCAATTTCGGGCTCCAACTCTAATGCAGACCATCAACACAAACTAAACATAATCCAAGGACCTCCACAAGCTTTCCTGAATCACCAAGAACATCTGCACTTCCTCTACTTACTGATATCCTTCTCTCCTTCATCTGGAACCTCAAGAACACAGTCTGTCATTACTGTCACAAAGGAATAGGTTCTTTCAGACCTTCAAACCACAAACCACTCTACTTGATACTTCACAAAGACATCCTCAACACTTCCTCAAATCCACAGAATGTGATAATGCATTACCGGACCTCATCGGACCTATCTGTCTCACTCTATCACTACTGAACACCTGCCGGAACCGGTTCTACTTGAGCAACCATAACTTCTTCAGATCTTCATGCGGACCTCTGAAAACTTGACTGGAGCATCTCAAGACTTATGTCTACAAACCCTTTAAACAACATCCACTGATCCTCAACATATCTTGGGCTTTTACCGTCAACATCATTGTTCTTCACTGTTCCTGATTGAGACTGATTTTCTCAAAAACCTCAGTACACAGCTCATCCAATCCTTCTCATTAATGCAACATGAGTATGTTGACATCAATGACAACACCAGTTAGGCCCATACTTCCAACAATCTCCCCCTTTGTCATTGATGGCAACATATAATTTGAAAAACCATCAAGACAAGAACTTCTCCTTGCTGTTACAACTCCCCCTAATAGTAGCAACTATTCATATGTCTTCTCTTCCTTTATTGCTCCCCCTTTGATCAGCAACCACTTGTTTTTCACATGTCTTCTCTCCCCCTTTGACATCAATGGCAAAGGGCTCATACTTGTAACTTCACTACTTCACACAATACCAGCTGCTCCCCCTGAGTAGCAGCTCCCTTATCATCAATCCGGATCACAAGATATGACTATGATATCCACCGGATTGATGCACATCAGTGCATCCTAGTTCATCACTAGAGGGGCAATAACCCCTAACTTCTCCCTGAGAAACTCAAAAGAGTCCTTGGGAAGAGGTTTAGTAAAATATCTGCAAGCTGATCCTTGGAGGGCAAATACTCCAATCTGACTTCACCCTTGTTCACTTGCTCTCTTAGAAAGTGAAACTTGATAGATATATGCTTAGTCTTAAAATGCAACACTAGATTCTTAGAAATATTTATTGCACTTGAATTATCACAGAAAATTGTGATAGGCTCCTCATATTCTACTTGAATATCTCTTAGCATTTGCTTCATCCACAAAACTTGGGTGCAACTTCCTGTTGCTGCAATGTATTCTGCTTCAGTTATGGACAGGGAAATTGCCTCTTGTTTCTTGCTTAGCTAAGAAACCAACCTTTTTCCCAGAAAGAATGCTCCTCCACTTGTACTCTTCCTATCATCCACATCTCCTACCCAATCTGCATCTATATATGCATGAAGAGAAAAATTATGATCTCTAGGATACCATAGACCATACTCAACTGTTCCTTTTAAGTACCTAAAAATTCTTTTGATTGCCATAACATGAGATTCTCTGGGATAAGCCTGGAATCTTGCCACAAGACCAATAACCTGCATTATATCTGGTCTAGTTTGAGTAAGATACAATAATCCTCCAATCATTGATCTGTACTTTGTCTGATCTATTTTAGGAGAGTCATCATCTTTGCTCAACTTACATCCGGTTGCCATGGGAGTGTTCATTGGCTTTGAATCTTCCATTCCAAATTTCCTCAATAATTCTTTCACATATTTGGTCTGAGAGATAAAGATTCCTTTCTTTATCTGAGTAATTTGTAGACCCAAGAAGAAATTCATTTCACCGAGCATTGACATTTCAAACTCACTTTTCATTTGATTTGCAAAGGTTTTACACATACTGTCTCTTCCTCCAAAGATGATATCATCAACAAATACTTCAACAATCAATATGTTTTCATGATCATTTTTGAAATATAGGTTACTATCAGCAGTACCTTTGTTGAAACCAATCTTCAAAAGATGCTTGTCCAACCTTTCATACCATGCTCTTGGGGCTTGCTTTAGACCATACAATGCCTTCTTTAATTTGCAGACCATATCACCATGCTCAAATAACTGAAACCCATCCGGTTGTTCAATGTACACTTCTTCTTCTAAGTCACCATTCAAGAAAGCAGATTTGACATCCATCGTTACACTTTGAAATCTTTGAAGGTAGCAAAAGCAAGAAATAGTCTGACTGCTTCAATTCTTGCCACTGAAGCAAAGGTTTCCTCAAAATCAATCCCTTCTATTTGAGAGTAGCCTTTGCAGACTAATCTGGCTTTATTTCTGATTACTTCACCAACTTCATTTAGTTTGTTCCAGAAGACCCATTTGGTTCCAATCACATTCTTGTTTCTAGGTCTAGAAACAAGATCCAATTGTGATTTTTCTCAATTTGCATCAACTCTTCCTCTATTTTTTTGGTCCAATTTTCATCATTGTAGGCTTCATTAATTGTCTTAGGTTCAATCTTTGAAATCAGACAACATTCATCTGAATTTTGAGCAATTTTCCTTCTAGTTTGCACACCTTTGCTTTTGTCACCTATGATCTGATCTTCAAAGTGGTTTAGTTTTACATACCTTGGAACTTTGGGAGTTTCTTGCACTTCTGCTTCTTGATCAGGCTCATTCAAACCTATCTCTTCTCTCTGATTTATCGGATCAGTCTGAATCTGACTTTTAGGAGAGGATTGAGCTCCTTGAACCAGGACACCATTCTGATCATCTTCATCATACTAATAAAACCTTGAGGGTTTCTCTATTCCCTCATCAACCTTCACATTTGTACTTTCTATCATCTTTCTTAGTCTCTTGTTATAACACCGGTATGCTTTGCTTTGAGTAGAGTAACCCAATAATATTCCTTCATCACTTCTAGCATCAAACTTGCCTAAATCTTCATCTCTTTTGATGTAACATTTGCTACCAAAGAATCTGAAATATCTTACAGTGGGAGTGATGCCAAACCAGAGTTCATAAGGGGTCTTACCGGTACTGCTTCTGATTTGAACTCGATTAAGAGTATAAACAACAGTGCTGATAGCTTCTCTCCAATAGATCTGGGGAACATTTGCTTCCATCATCATAGTCCTAGATGCTTCCTGGATGGTCTGGTTCTTTCTTTCCACTACTCCATTCTGCTATGGAGTCCTCGGAGCAGACAACTGTCTCTTAATTCCATGTTTCTCATAGAATTCTATGAACTCACCGGATGTGAATTCTCCACCTCTATTAGACCTTAGACATTTCAACTTTATTCCTGTTTCATTCTCTACCATAGCCTTGAATATTTTGAATTTCTCAAGAGCTTCTGATTTCTCCTTTAGAAAGGTTACCCATATCATTCAGGAATAGTCATCTATTAGCAGCATGAAGTATCTATCACCTTGAATACTTCTGGTTCTTGCCGGACCAAAAAGATCAGTGTGAACTAAGTCCAATAGTCCGGTAGAAGATAGTTCCTTTCTTTTGAAAGTGACTCTACTCATCTTACCCAACTGACATTCCTTACACAAGTTGTTAGTAGGTTTCACCAATTTTGGAAGATCTCTTACAACCTAAGTATTGCTTATTTTGATGATATTATCAAAATTCACATGACACATCCTTTTATGCCATAACCAACTCTGATCAACTTGAACAAACAAGCATCTTTTATTAGTACCAACCAAGTGGAAGATATTACCTTTAGTTTGAGTACCGGATGCAATCTCTGTTCTGGATCTTTCAAAGATTCTGCATTTTCCATCCTTGAACCGAAGATCATAGCCTTTGTCCACCAACTGTCCAACACTGAGAAAATTGTGCTTCAAACCTTCAACATATAGTACATTACCAGTTTTGTTTCTTCCATTAAAAGAAATAGTTCCTCTTCCTCTGATTCTACCAATAGAATTATCACCAAATTTCACCATTCCTCCTTCATACCTTTCCAAATCTATGAACTTATTCTTGTCACCTGTCATGTGGTGAGAGCAACCACTATCAATGACCCAATCATTCTTTTCTTCAACTTGGGTAGCCAGAGCTCTTTCTACAACTTTATGATTCATAGATATAGAGGATATTGGTTCTTCTTCCTTAATGGCAATAAACACCCATTCACTTCTGGATTTGTTTCCTATCTCTGATTCATCATCTATTACTCCTTCATTATCATCTTCTTCATGAACATAGTAACAATTCTTTTGGAACCTTGATCTGTTAGGATTTGGCTTTGAAAATCTTTCTGGACATTTTGAGGTAAAATGACCAATCTTATTGCAGTAAAAACACTTAAAAGGCAATTTTCCTTCATACTTACTAGATCCTCTTGGTAGTCTCTTTGCAATGAGGGCTTCAAGTTGAGCAGTTTCTACTTCTTCTTCTTCCAGGTCTTTTCTTGCTTTTCCATACCATGACAGATTCCTTGATGAGTTTTCTCCTGGATCAAATCCTTGTTTACCTTTCACAGAGGCACTGGCTTTGAATGCAGATTCAGTTTTGGGGGGATCATCTCCAAATTTAGTCATTTCAAAAGCAGCCAATTTGCCAGCCAATTGGTCTTTTGTGATAGTTGTATGGGCTCTGAGTTCATCAATGACAGCAACCTTGATTTTGTAAGAGGCAGGAAGGGATCTAAGAATCTTACCAACAATCTCATTTTCATCCAAGACTCCACCAGAATTTCTAATTCCACAAACAAGCTCATTCACTCTTGGCATGAAAGTGGTAATATTTTCATCATCTTTCATCTTCAGTTGTTCAAATTTCCCTTTTAGACTTTGTAACCTTGCACATTTAACATACTCATCTCCTTCATGCAGAAGTTCCAGTTTAATCTAGATCTCATAGGCATTTGGTAGGTCAATAACATTTGAGAGCTCTAAGTCAATTAGTGCGCTTAGAAGAGCCTCTTTGGTTCACAGATTGTTTTCAGCATCTATGATTTCATTTAGGGTTGTCGGACCACCCTGTGGAGGTACATAAACTTTTGTGACCATGGACCAGTACGCCTTTCCCATACACTGTAAGTGACATTTCATGTGACCTTTCCAAAGAGAAAAGTTGGTTCCATCAAACTTCGGACTATCCTTCTTGTATGACGACATCCTAGATCTCCTCAAGCAGTTAAATTCCTTTTAGAGGAACTTGGCTCTGATACCAATTGTTGGATTTAGGGCACACAACTGAGAGGGGGGGTGAATCAGTTGTATAAAACCTTTCCTTCTTTTATATACTTAACTCCACATTGTTAATTAGTAGCATAATAGAAGATCAATTATGCAAGTACAATGGAACAAATCAAGAGCAAAAACACATCAACACATGAGACACCAAGATTTGACGTGGAAAACCTGATTAAGGGAAAAACCACAGGGTGATTAACCCAAGATAATATTCTCTGTTAGAAGAATAGAAAGAACAAGATGGCACATGCCAATTAGGGCTCACTACCTAAGCACACTGCTCACAAGAGGCTCACTACCTACAGGAGACACATTGTCTACAAAAAGTAAGTATCACATACTTGAACTGGTAAATAGCATCTTCACCATGCTTGAGTCAATTCCATTTAAGTCCAAACCTTCTGCTCTGCCTTTTGCTCTTCTCCTCGCTACCACACCCTCATATCCACAAGCACACTTTTGAAATGACTTTGCAATCCCTTATTTATAAATGACATCAACTTAGGAATAAACATCTAAGTCAACAAACAACCACAAGAACATTCACAAGGTGTATAATTCATCCAGTCAACCAGTCATAGAAAGAACACCTTCATCCAGAAGTATTTCTTCAATTCTAGGCTCCAACTCTAATGCAGACCATCAACACAAACTAAACATAATCCAAGGACCTCCACAAGCTTTCCTGAATCACCAGGAACATCCGCACTTCCTCTACTTACTGAAATCCTTCTCTCCTTCATCCAGAACCTCAAGAACACAGTCTGTCATTACTGTCACAAAGGAATAGGTTCTTCTAGACCTTCAAACCACAAACCACTCTACTTGATACTTCACAAAGACATCCTCAACACTTCCTCAAATCCGCAGAATGTGATAATGCATTACCGGACCTCACCGGACCTATCTGTCTCACTCTGTCACTACTGAACACCTGCCGGAACCGGTTCTACTTGAGCGACCATAACTTCTTTAGATCTTCATGTGGACCTCTAAAAACTTGACTGGAGCATCTCAAGACTTATATCTAGAAACCCTTTAAACCGCATCCACTGATCCTCAACATATCTTGGACTTTTACCTTGTTAACATCACTATTCTTCACTGTTCCTGATTGAGACTGATTTTCTCAAAAACCTCAACACGCAGCTCATCCAATCCTTCTCATTAATGAAACATGAGTATGTTGACATCAATGAAAACACTGGTTAGGCCCATACTTGCAACAAGAAGAAATGCAGAGAAAAACCAGAACACTACTCTGTAAGACAGAACACCTCTATAACACATTGCTTCCTTTATTGATCAAATTTTCTCAAAAGCACTTGGAAACCCAGCACCAGAAACATGTTAACAACATCTTCAACACTTCACCAACCATCACCAACTACTCATACTCACACTCTTGCAATATGCTCTTGCTCAACTAGTTGACACCAATGACAACATAAACTTTTTGACATCAATGACAACCCTAACTACACATACTTGCAACAATCTCCCCCTTTGTCATTGATGGTGACACATAATGTGAAAAACCATCAACACAACAACATCCACAAAATCAACTCGTTTCTCTCCACTTTCTCTCCCCCTTAGATTGCTTACTCTCCTTTAGTTAACTAACTCTTTCTTTTTCACATTGAACTCTCTCCCCCTTTGACATCAATGGCAAAGAGTGGCATAATTCCTTCTTACTCTATGTCCCTTTTTATTTGACACTACACATACTTGCACTTGCTCATCACTACTTTGCAACAACTTTTTCAATCACTAATCTACCTGCTCCCCATGACTACAACAACAAACAAAGCCACTACCTACTCCCTTGAGAGGTAGCCTCCAACATCAGTTCATAACAAAGAATGAATCTTGAAATCCACTGGATTGATACATCTCCTTATGCATCTAGTTCAAAGAAGGAGGGGCAATAACCCCTAACTTTTCCCAAAGATACTCAAAAATATCCTTTGCAAGAGCCTTAATAAATATGTCAGCAACCTGATCCTTTGTAGACACATACTTAAGATTCACTTCATTCTCTACAACCTTCTCTCTCAAAAACTGATACCTAATTGAGATATGTTTAGTCCATGAATGCATCACCAAATTCTTTGAAATGTTAATAGAACTTGTATTATCACAAAAGATAGGAATTAGTTCATCATTTACAACTCTGATATCCTTCAAGGTTTTCCTCATCCATAGTACTTGTGTGCAACAAGATGTTGCAATGTATTCTACCTCTACAATAGATAAAGACATTGAATCTTGTTTCTTGCTTAGCCATGACACCAATCTGCATCCAAGAAAGAATGCACCACCACTTGTACTTTTCATGTCATCTACACAACTAGTCCATTCTGCATCTATGTAAGCACTTAAAGTCAATACTATTTGGATACAACAACCCATGATCAGGAGTTCCCTTTAAGTATCTGAATATCCTTTTCACTGCTACAAAATGCGACTCTTTAGGAACTTCTTGAAATCTAGCCACAAGACAAATTGCATGCATAATATCTGGTCTAGTAGCAATTAGATAAAGCAATCCTCCAATAATTGATGTGATTATCCTTAGGGGTCTCATCATTCTTTCTCAGCTTGCAACTAGTAACCATAAGAGTACAAACTAGTTTGGAATCTTCCATCCCAAACTTCTTCAACATCTCCTTGACATAATTTAATTGTGAAATGAAAATACTTTTATTTGTCTGATTGATTTGGAGCCCAAGGAAGAAATTCATCTCACCAAACATTGACATTTCAAATTCTTTTTACATCTCCTCTACAAATTTCTTCAACATACCTTCATTTCCTCCAAAGAATATGTCATCAACATATACTTCCACTATCAAAATATGATCTTTAATTTTGAAATACAAGTTACTATTTGTTGTACCCTTTTTGAATTCTTGTTGCAGTAGATATCTTTCCAGCCTTACATACCAAGCTCTAGGAGCTTGTCTCAATAAATATAGAGCCTTCTTTAATCTGTAAACCATATCTGTTTTATCTGATAACTAAAATCCTTTCAGTTGTTCTATGTACACTTCTTCCAACTCACCATTAAAGAAAGCAAAAATCACATCCATTTGATATACTTTGAAATCCTTATGTACTGCAAAAGCCAAAAACATCTTGATAGCTTCCATTCTAGCCACCAGAGCATATGTCTCTCCAAAATCTATTCCTTCTACTTGTGAGTAGCCTTTACACACAAGTCTTGCCTTATTCCTTACCACTTCTCCATTCTCATTTAGCTTGTTCCGATACACCCACTTAGTTCCAATCACAATCTTGTTTGTTGGTCTTGGGACAAGTTCCCAAGTCTGATTCTTTTCAATCTACATTAGTTCTTCTTCCATAGCCTTGATCCAATACTCATCCTCGCATGCTTCAATCACTATTTTAGGTTCAACCTTAGAAAGTAGACATAGATTTACCTATTCTTCAACATCTCTCCTTCTTGTTAGTACGCATTTCCTCTTGTCACCAATGATCTATTCTTTAGAATGATGCTTCTGCACATACCTAGGCATTTTAGGGATCCTTTCTGGAGCTTCTTCCTCTTCTAACTGCACTTCCTTTTCATTTACCTTTTTCTTCTTCACTACATGAAGACACATTTGATTCATATCCATTCACCTCTAAATTCATCTGCAGGTCTTCATCAACTTTGACACTTGCGCTCTCAATAATCTTCCTTAGCCTCTTGTTATAGCACCAATATGCTTTGCTTTTGTTAGAATATCCAAGGAAGATGCCTTCATCAGATCTTGCATCAAACTTTCCCAAGTTTTCTTCATCTCTTTTGATGTAGCATTTACTTCCAAACACTTTGAAGTACTTGACAGTAGGAATCCTTCCATACCACGACTCATAAGGGGTCTTTGTGCTATTTTCTCTTGCTTGCACTCTATTCTGTATATAAACTGTAGTATGAATTGCCTCTCTCTAGTAGACTTCTGGTAGATTTTCTTCTTTTATCATTGTCCTTGCAGCTTCTTGAACAGTCCTATTCTTCCTCTCAACCACTCCATTCTACTGAGGAGTCCTAGGGGTAGATAAATGCCTTTTTATTCCATGATTCTCAAAAAAACATGTTAAACTCATTGGAAATGAATTCTCCACCTCTATCAGACCTCAAATATTTGATTTTCATATCTATTTCATTTTGAACCACTGCTTTGAATTCTTTAAACTTATCTAGGGCTTATGATTTTTCTTTAAGAAAAGTAACCCAAGTCATTCTAGAAAATCATCAATTAGTAGCATGAAATACCTATTGCCTTGAAAAATCCCTGCTCTAGTAGGGCCACAAAGGTTTGTATGCACCAATTCCAACAACCTCATAGAAGATTGATCTTTGACTTTGAAACTTCCTCTTTCTTGCTTTCCAACTTGACATTCCTTACAAACAACATTGATAGGCTTTGTAATCTTTGGCAAATCTCTCACATCTTGAACTAAACTTATTCTCACTAGGCTATCAAAATTGATGTCACACAATCTTCTATGTCATAGCCAACCTTCACTGATCTAAGTCATAAAGAAATAACCATCAACACCTTTGAGTTGATAGACATTTCCATCAGTCCTCCTAGCAGCTATTATCGTTCTAGAATCTTTTCTGATCTCACAGCCACCATCCTAAAACATAAGATTGCATCCCTTGCTACAAATTTTTCCAACACTCAAGAGGTTATGTTTCAAACCCTTAACATAAAGAACATCAGTTGTGTTATGCTTTCCATCAAAACTGATTGAACCTTTTCCACAAATCTTGTCAAAATTATCATCTCCAAATCTAACTAGTCCTCCATCATATTTTTCAAGTTTAACAAACTTACTCTTGTCACCAGTCATATGATTTGAACATCTACTGTCAATGATCAAATATTTCTTTTCATGTCTAGAATGAAAAGATGATATCAATGTGCCTTCATTATCAGCACTTACTTTTGGAGCATTTTCCTTCACACATTCTTCAAAGTTAGTAGAAACAATATCATCTTTTAAAGCTATGAACAAACATTCATTGTCGTCATCATCTCCATAATTAGATTCATCATTAGATATACTTGCATCTTCTCTAACATAATAACTTTTCTTAATCACTCTGCTCTTGCTTTCCCTTATTTTTCTTTTCAAAATTTTCTCTCAACATCTTGAAGCATAATGACCTATCTTACCACAACTGAAACACTTGAAAGGCAACTTACCACTATACTTACCAGTACCCTTTTTCATTCTTCTCACAAAGTTATCTTCTAGATCATCAGAGTCCTCCTGATCTGATTCCATAGTCTTCTCTAATTTATCAGATTTGAAAGTATTCTTAACTTTTGCACTACTTGTACCAAACTCCCTCATTTCAAATGCAGTTAGAGTACCATACAACTGATCTCTAGTAAATTGATTTAGATTTTGCAATTCTTCAATAGAAGAAACTTTATGACTATAAGCTTTGGGAAGAGTTCTAAGTACCTTCATTACCACTTCTTTTTATGCCAGTTCTCCACCAAGACCTCTAATTCCATTGAAAACTTAATCCACCTTCTACAAGTAGCTTGTGATGTTTTCATCTTCAGACATCTGCATTGTCTTAAACATGACCTTCAAGTTATGCATCTTAGCTTGCTTGACCTTGTCATCTCCTTCATATATGCTTTTCAACTTTTCCCAGATCTCATTAGCAGTTTTCATATTTGTAAATTTCACCAATTCAAAGTTAGTGAGACCACTTAAAAGAGCATGCCTTGCTTTATCATTTGTTTCATAGGCTTTGATCTCATTAGTAGTACTTGGTCCATTCTCAAGTATAGTATAAGTAAACTCAATAGACTTCCAGATCTCATAACCAAGAGAAATCAAACAACCTTCCATTCTTACCTTCCAGAATGCATAGTCTGATCCATCAAACAGGGGAACATCCTTCTTGTGTGCCATCCTAGATCTACCTCAAGCTGTTAAGCTCTTTTCCAAGGAACCTAACTCTAATACCAATTGTTGAATGAACAAGACAACTGAGAGGGGGGTGAATCAATTGTAACTTATAATTCCAAAACTCTTATGCACATTTAGATCCACACAAATTCAATTAATCCTTAAACTGTTATGAAGATTAATCATGAAAGCAAATAATAGAAACTAAATCAAATCAACATCATACATAAGAGAACACTAGATTTACATGGAAAACTCAAGAAGGGAAAAACCACGGTGAGGATTAGCTCACAATATAATATAATATCAACACCAAAATACAATAGGGTCACTGCTAGAGGGCTCACTTCCAAAAAGGCTCATTGTCCAACAAAAAAAGGCTCACTACCCAAAAGAAAGGATCACTCCCAAAGGCTCACTGCCAAAATAGAAAAGAAGATAGAGAAGATTGTTACATGGAGAAAACTATCTCAATGCAACAGTGAAGTCCACCACAACACCATCATCACCTCCATAGTCTCACTAAAGAATTGTAGACACCTTCTGCTCACTGCATCTAGTAATCTAACACATGAAAGATCACATTACACAAATTCACACTCTATGACTTTGTATTTTACATCTCATGCATCATGCTCATCTATCTTATCATCCTTTGTTAGCTTAACACTTATTTATACCATCTTCAACCTTGAAACATTCTCCAAGGTCGGCCAAATATCTTAACTATTTCAATTTCAAATTAGGTCAGCACCAAAACATTCCTGTGGTGGAAAAGAATGAAAGAAAACCACATCACACCTTAGCTCAGACCTAAAATCATCCACGCATGCCACTCCATGCTTCCACAATCATCAAAGCAACTCTGCATTAGTGTAAACACTCAAAGTTGGTCAAACCTGTGTTAACACCATAAACTTTTAAGTAGGTGGGTGCAAAAATATGGGGGGCCAAAAAGTGGCCAAATTTTTTTTTAAAAATTTATAAGCAATAATATGAGAATCTTATAACATGCTCGTGTTATGGCTTGGTGTTGCTGAGCCTAAGACTCGGCAACACCAAGTCATAACACACTCATGTTATAACGTGAGTGCATTATGTTTTACTATTAAAAAAAGCAACATTTTGGTCATTCTTGCATTCTATTTTCCTGCAAACCTGTAGTCTACAAATAGGGGAGAGCCATATTGTCACCATTTTTTCCCCAATTCATCATCAAAATGATGCCATGACATTAGGGAGGCCAAAGGAGTAAGTTCTATTTTTTTGTGTGAATTTGTTACCAAATAGGTAGATTTAAGTGGTTTTTTTATGTAAATTTATTTAATTTACAGGAATTGATAATGCACCTCCTCCTCCTCCCGAAATCCTTAAAATCCTCCATCACCTGAATAGCAAATACATACTGAAGAACAACCCCAACAAAAAACACCTCCATTCATTCCTCAATATGCCCCTAGGACATAAGAAAATTTAATGGGGTAAATTAAAAATAATAAAAAACAAATTGAGGACATAATTACAAGGTTGAAAGATCCTACAACTTCAACCTCGCATAGAGCCACACTTTCTCAATCTCTTGAATCTATGTTATCAAATGTAGATTCAATTAGCAAGAAAATCTCTAGTTGGTCAGATAAGAGGAGAGAGTTTAAAGAGTTTTATGCAGATAAGTTATCCTATGAACAAGTCAAAAATGAGAAAATTACAAAATTTGACTTGTGTTCCCTTTTCACAAACCCACAAACAAATCAACATCTACCCCTTACATGCAAGAGGTTTCCTATCCATTGGTGAAACAATGAAGTGATAAAGGACCATTTTGGGCAAAGGTGGTGGATGATTTTTTACCATCCTACATGCATCAATAATGAGGTCCCGCAATACTTTTTGAATAAACTCTCTTGTGAGTTTGTCCTCAATAAAGTGCTAAAATATTTTGATATGCAGGACTTTCAGGGTAGAGGTGGGGGGTCAGCACAATATAGACCAGGGGCACGTGTCTATCCCTTCCATTGTGAAGGAGAGTGTTGAGGTTGAGATGCTACAGTCCATTAGTTCCTTGACCCATAGCATCATAGAGCATGCTAGTCCTGTAACACAACGTGAGCTAGGGGAGACTTCGAGGAGTAGGGTTCCACCCCATACTTGTCAGGCTTGTAGGTCAGCATGTGGTTATGACCCCATGGATAGTCAGGATGTAGGTGCATAGGCTACATCTATAGCTGAGAAGATGGTGATGACAAATGCCCTCCTAAGTGAGACTTTTAATCTTGATACTCAGGTAAATGTTAGCAAGTTCATTGAATTTAATTTATTAAATTTGATTTTTGAAATGTAAGATTAACTAATTTAGTTTAATGATTTTAATGAAATTTCAAGGTCATAACATTCATTCAATTTTTAGTGGTTTTCCACCTCCATATTACACTAAGACATGTACTACCGAGGTATGTAACTAGTAAACAATTATAAACATTACATGTGAATAACATTTTTATATGAATAATATTCTAATATTTGATTTTGGATGTTGACTAGGTTAATCTTGGATATTTCATGGCAACACCTCCCAATGGAGGTGGACTTCAAAGCTTCACTTAGATAATAAGATAAGCAGTTTAACTAATGAATTGTACTTACTAGATTTTTGTAGTTTATATTCATATTATTGATTACATGCATTGCACATCTTTCAAACTCAAAGATTTTTAAGTTTATATTCATATTCATATAGTTTTTTGAAAAAATGCCTCAAAGAAATGTAGTCTCATGTAATGTCATGACAAGCAAATGCATAAACAAGGACATCATCATGAGACCACATTTCTTTGAGGTATCTTTTCAAACTACTCACTACTTTGTCTATGCTACCACATTTTCCATACATGTCTACCAAACCTTGTTGATCCCCTCCACACTATTCTTCGACAAATTCTCTCCAATAAACTCATCCAGTTACCACCAATTAGACTTCTTGAAACAAATCTTCCCCTTTTAAATATATATGATCCCAAAGGTTTTTTCTAGTATCACCATGCCCTAGGACACGACACTAGAGAGGGGCATGAGCCTATGACATCTTATATAGAATATGATTGACTCCAACATCATCTAGGTTTTAGGTATTAATTATGGGGGCAACAAGTCACCCCTAACCAAATATTCAAATTTACAGTAACCCATTCCCCTACAAACTATGTCAATCCTATTGCCTCAATTTCCTCCATCTCTACTTTTGATCCTACATCTAACTCAACTAAGTCTAATGAGAACCCTTCCTTTAATACTACTATATTCTTTGAGATGATAGGCACATTAGACATTCAACCTTATAATTTCATTGTTGAACCCACTCCTACACCTACCATCACCTTCTTGCTTGACAATGTGCCTACTGATGATTATAACAATCCTCTATAGATTGAGGCACAAGTACACTCAAAATGATAGTTGAATCAAGGTGGATCTTTTGAGCCTTATTAATGCAATTACAGAGGAACACTTATACATCACTAGGTTGTAAAGAGATTATTATCCCCCTTAGATATCTCCTAGTGTACACAAAATGGCACTTCTATACCTACTTTTGGCTCCCTCACCCTACTAATCTAGGTAGAACTTAAATGCCTAGATGTCTCATGTCATATCATCCCCACCTTAGACCACTATCTATTCTCTTAGGTCATCCTTGGGTCATTGCAATGTGGGTTGTCCTTGAAATGCCATCCACTAGTACCATAAACTCCTCATGATGGTCATGTCTTCACCATTTCTTATAGCCCATACCAACTAGTTGTTACCTTAAGACACTTCTCCTTAGATTATTTTTTGTCAACCCCTTATGGTCCACCTCAACCTCATGCCAATTCCCTCTTTTACGTTTACCTATCTAATGCATCTAAATGCATTGCTCCCCCCACCCCACAACCTCTCTCTATTACTTCACCTACTCCACTAGCTATACCACTATCTTCCCCACCATATATCCACCTATTACTACTTCACCTTCCTCATTGACTTCTATCTCCCCTCTAACACCCCTCCAAGATAGAGTAAAAGAAAAAGTGTAGGACCTTTCCCCATCCACTTCTAAAAGTAGGCCTAAGAAACTTCCCTAATACTACACCTAACCTACTAGCCAACCCATATCTACCCTACCTATTTCCTAATCTACCCCTACCAAACGTCCCAAACCCAATTTTCTTCTAACCCACCCCCTGACAAACCTCAAGACAAAGAAAATGATAAGAAATTTTTTAAATAAGTTTTTTCTTATCCTATCTTTCCTCCCTCCTATTATCCCACAAACTCTTGATATTCCTCCTTCCCGTAAACCCATAAACTTACCTAATGCCTATGCGATTTCTAGTGGGCCATTCTTGTATCCCTTATTTTGCCCCTCATTCACATCACCAATCTTTTCTTGACATATTAAAACCCTCTAGCTTAGGCATTGCCCTACCTCCATCACTATCAAACAAAAAAAATTTGAGCACTACCTATTGTGACCTCATCACACATCGCCCCATTACAAATGGGGACCCCCTAATTTTTGCTTAGGTTTAGTTTGGTTTCTGAGTCTTAGCTAGGTCCTGGTTCACAACACCTACAGGGAGGGACACTGGATAAGTCAAATGTGTCATACCTTAGAATGCCTCATAGGACCCTTTGAGTGATCGAGATCGGAGTAAACAAAGTACATCTCCTCGGTCAAAGTCTTCATATGAAAGGATTTATATTAAAGCTTGTAATGTTTCGACTTACGATTGAGGGGCTTCATGTTTGGCTCTGAGTTCAAGTGAGTTTGAGCCTATAAGAGGCAAAATCCAAGGGTCATGTCCAAACCCGCCCTACCTGGGCAGCCTTAGGAGGGGGTCTTGGACAATTTTCCCTGCCACATGGATTTCTCCACACACAGCATCCAATCCCGCCCTAGGTGAAAGAGAACAAATTTACTAAATGTTTCAAAAGTCAAGCATTAGAAAGTGATGGTATGTCAATGCAAACTTGAAGGTATGAAGAGAACCAAATGAGTTTCAAAGTAAAATCCAAGGGATACCCTCAAACCCACCCTACTTGGGCGGCCTCAAGAGGGTCCTATGGACAACTTTACCTCCTCTACATGAAACTCTCCAGACAGTGTCTTCAAACCCGCCCTAGGAGAAAGTTTAAGTTTGAAGTCTTTTAAACACAAAGCATTGGAATATCATGAAGTTTGAATGGAAAACATGGAGGTTTGAATGCATCAAGTAAGTTTTAAGGTAAAATCCAAAGGACACCCTTAAACCCACCCTACTTGGGCGGCCTCAGGGGGTCTTTGTGGACTATATCACCAAACACATAAAATCCTCCAAGCACTCTCTCCAAAACTACTCAGGATGAAGGGTAACACACATTGTTAAGTTTGTTTGATCTAAGGTATGCCAAGGAGAGGTAAGTTAGAGTCAAGCTCAAGGGGTGAGAAGTTCTTAAGTGCCAAAATCCACACTACACCCTCAAACCCACCCTACCTGGGTGGCCTCAAGAGCCCCTTGTGGACTATGTCACTTGCAACATGAAATTCTCCAAACACTTACTCATAACCCGCCCAAGATGAAGGACAATGCAATTTGCAAGGCGGCCTTGAGCCTTCTACAAGGACAACACCAAGTCCCTCACACCATTTCATCCACGTATCATCTTCAAAGCCGCCCTCCTCAAATGGTTTCATCATGCCTTCATCATGCCTCCCTAAGTGTATCATTCAACTTCAATGTGGAGAGGAATGAACATTAAGTGATAACAATCCACATACCTCTTTGAATCCTGCCCTTCCTAGGCGGCTTTAAGACCTTCTCCTACACAATGTTACCTTAACACACATCTCTCCACACAACATGCTCAAACCCGCTTAGGAGAGAAGACAATCAAAACTGCATGGAGAGATCAATGAACTGATGAAACAAAGCACTTTATTAATAAGGTTAGTGTCACATAAGTCTTAAGGGAAGTTCAAGATAAATGTCTTCATGAGGACGTGGATGAGTTAAGGGAAGCACTTCTTTCACATGAAACACTCCACTCAACATGCTCAAAACCGCCCATACTCTTGAGAGTTTCATAAAGCAATAAAGGAGGTCGAACTATCAACAACAAGAAATCACTAAGTAAGAAAAAGTCCATGCAAATCCTTGAATCCCACCCTTCCTAGGTGGATTTAGACCCCACACATGGATAATATCACCTCATGTCTCCACATGAAATCCTCCATACATACCCTCCAAACCCACCCTAGCAGGGCGTTCAGAGCATAAAGGCATGGAAAATGTCTTAAAAACATGGAATTTACCTCTTTCTAGGCCGACCTCATCACACTAGGCCGACCTACTATAGGTAAAGGTGAAGTTTAGTATTTAAGAAGGTTTAAAACTGCATTTTAAATCAAAACAAATACAATATTAATTCTAATTTTGTAGCAGAGCAGCAAGGAGTAGCAGCAGATTTCAAGAGGAAAAGTAAAATTTCAAGAATCTTCAAAATCAAATTTTCCTAAATTCCTGATTTTTTCATAAAATCTGCTTTTTCTAAGATGTGTTATTTTGAAATTAATTATTTTTTTATCCCACATGCACAAGGAGGTAGGATAAATATTTTAAAAATTCATATTTTAAGAGGTCACATCAGCCTAGTGACATGTGTTGTCTTCTCTTGTAGGAAGAGGTAGAGGATGAATACGAAAGAAATGCAAGCCTTGATCAAGAGCGACAAGCAAGGAGTCATGCCGGAGACGAAGATCATGTCCAAGTGGAGGAACGTGAGTGACACTAACTTGGGTCACATCGACATGGAGGAGATCAAGAGAGAGCTCTACAAACCAACCCACTCCAAGGTCATCCACGAGATGCTTCGCAATGGGATTGTTCAAGCAGCTTGTTTTTCGCCCGCCTTGCCAAGTGTCGAGCTTATGTGGGAGTGTGCTGATCATTACAACCAAGAGACTAGATGTATTGAGACATCCAATGGAGAAGTCTTAGCTCACTTGAGAAGGGAGGCCATCGCCGAAACATTCAACATCCCGAAGCATAGGAAGGTCACCATCTACACTCGAGAGCAAACTCAAAGGGTGTTTGAAGGAGCGATAAGTAATTGTAAGCAAGAGATAAACGTCAATTGGGTAAAGCAACCAAGGAGTCATCATAGCAAATTGCCGAAGAAACTTCATAAATCAAATTTCATCATGGAGTATGGCTACATGGTGATCTTCTTGAACAGAATCATGGGTTGTCAACAATCGTCAACATTTGATGCTTGGATGTTTGTATTCATGCAAGAGATTGTCAAGGGTGAAGTGATGATTGATTGGGCCGGCATCATAAGCAACAATATTCATGAGCAGATGATCAAGCTAAAGGAGACTAAGTCCTTCTACATGAGCTCATATGTCATCTATATCCTCGTGATGTGTGGAAAGTATGATGGATTGAATTACAGAGGTGACATAGGATATGGTCCTGGAAAATTCAGCGTGTATGATTGCTACCCGCAGTTGCAGCTAAAGTCTATCGCCCATTACAAGCGTGTGAATGATGCATTCTTCATGTTCATCATAAGGAAGCTTCAAGGAAATATGCATGAGAGGTTATCGAAGGATGCAAAGAGATTGATTGGCAAATATGGACGATGGTACATCCAATTTCTGAAGTTCACCTACTGAGGATCCAAGGATTTTCATCTTATCCTTACTGCTTGCCGAGGTATCCTACCGACAAGATGGTACTACTAGAGGTGACGAGGCAACTGTTGGCTTGAGACAAAATTCAGAAAGCTAAGAAGAAAGTCAGAATCAGTTTTCTGATAGGAGTTGGAAAGTTGGAAACTTGCCCAACACTGCAAGCTGCACAGCATTCAGAATATGAACTTCAAGCTTACAATCTTGTGCTTCATGACATGAATCGAGATCACTTTGATCCATTTAACATGATTCAAAAGGCATTTGGGAAGAGGTTTAGACACCGAGAGCACCAAGAAGATCATTGGGCAGATGCGGACGATGATGAGCATATCAGAGAGAAGAGGTGTTCGAGAATGGCTTGGGATTTGGTCAGATCTTGTAATATAATGCCTATTCCTGATCAGTTAGAGGAAACTGAAAAGTTTTTCGTGTAAAAGATGTTTGACAAGGAAGGACCTATCATTATCAATTGGGTTGAGAGAGAAGATGGTCATGATGACTGGATACAGCGAGTCATACAGATCACCAAGAAGTATGTAGATCGTCAAGTGAAGAAGCTCAAGAATGCAAACAAGGACTTGACATATGACTTGATGGGAGGGACCGACTCGCAGCAATCACAAGAGGTGGATGATAGTGAATCTAGCAGTGAACATCACAGTGAGTCTAGTGGATATAGTATAAGCTCCAAAGAAGAAGCTCAGCCTGGTAAGAGGAAGCATCTGGATGACTCACATGGAGAAAGTAGTCGAAAGAAGACAAAGTTGAGTTCACAACATGAGGTTAGTACTTCTTCTAGGCAAGAAGGTGGTCTTTCTCAAGATATGAATGTAACATCAGTAGTGGAGAATGAAGAAAGAGAAAACCAAGGAGATCCACAAGCATTGGATCAAGAACACATGCATGAGATTCTAGCAGAAGAAATTCGATCAAGTCCCTCCAAAGATCAAGAAGCTGAAGTGGATATACACATTGAATCGTCTGATGAGGAAGCATCGTCACCAGAATTAGAAGTTGAAGCTCAAGAACAAGATGTTCAAGAAGATTTGTCTGCCTTGTCAGAATGGTTGAGGAAGAGAGTACAGGAAACTTCGATCATGGAAGTAGCGCCAGAGGTCAATATACAAGAGCTGTTAAGCAGAACCAGGCAAGACAAAGGAAAGGAGAAGGCAACTAGATTCTCCAAGATTACAAGAGACATTTCTAGGTCCAAGAAAGTGCATATTGCAGTGCCCAGGGTAGAGAAAACAATTGATGATATTGCTCCTGAAGATTACGACGTGACCACTATGGATTTGGGACAACAACAGAAGAGCAAGAGTTTGAAGAGCTGGAGGAATCAATTTTAGTGGTCAGAGAAAGATTGAAGCGTGAAAGGGAAAGAGGAGATCAACTGGAGAAAGAAAACCTTGCCTTCAAGCAGTATATTCAGCAATTGATGAATCTAATTTGACAACGTGAAGGGACGTCTACTCCACCTCCCATGCTTTCACAGGAATTTGTTACTTAGTTAGAGGGTATGAAATCACATTCCCAAGAATTGAAAAGCTGGATAGGAAGAGTTAGGAATCAAATAGATACATTCATCGATGAACTCATCCAAAAGTATGAAACCGTTGCTCAGTTGTTGGAAAGACTTCAAGCAGTTTCAGTAGCATGTTCCCAATTCGATGCTGTCAAAAGAGAATATATGCCACACTTGGAAGATTTGATGAACATTCCACTGTCAACATTGATAGAGGAAGGAGTAGTTGAAGAAGGTTCATCATATGATTTCTCTACTTGGTACTTTACTATGGACATAAGAGATCAGCTTTTTGACAAGGTTAAAATGGATTGTGTTCGAGTGGATAGTGTGCTTCAGAGAGCTCATAATAAGATAGTTGGTGTAATGGATGATATGTGTGTACTCTCAGGAGAGATTGTGTTTCATGATGTCAAGAATTACCTACATTCTCATTACTTCAACTCTATTCACTTCATTTCTGGTGAACAGCTAAACAATATCTACTCCTTGATCTCACTAGTTGGTGGTAAGAAGGTTAGTCTAGCAGAGTGGGAGAGGACAATTGATGAACATACATGAGATGTGAAGAAGGCAGAAGGAACCATTCAGAATGCGCCAAGTGTACCAGTTGCTGACATGGCGAAGGTTGTTCCAAAGTTCGTGGCATTGGTCGAAAAGAATAAGCATAAGAAATAAATACCACGTTGGCAGTCCACATAGGCGCCAAGGTGTCACCTTGGAAAACGTGCCTCTATTGCTTCTTGTATATCTCTAATAATAGAAAGTTGTTATAATCACCTTTGATGTGGCATGATCTGGACCATCGAATCCAAATTGATCCTGGCCATTCATTGTATTTTGAAGGCTATATAAGCCTCATTCCTCCTCATTTTGCATAATGAGTTTTGAGCAAATTAGACCTGTTGCTAAGACATTGCTGAGATTAATACAAGTTCATTGTTGAGCTATTCATGGTGATATTGTGTTCTCTTTGCAAGTTGCATGGTTGCTAAGTACTCACTCGCATTCAATGTTTTAACTTAGTTTATTTCTTTCAAAGTTTGTTAGTTTCTAGTTCGTGAAAGTCATTATCTTTCGATTACTTAGTGAAATCTCTATATGTTCATACCTTTTATGATTTGTCACTGGCAAGTTGTAGTGTAAGGTTAGTCTGAACATATCACAAGCGTCACTTTGATTGTTCATAGAGCAATTTGAAAACCTTTAGCTTATCCTTAGAAGATTGCATCACCTTTGTGGATTTGTTGTCTCATGGCGAAGCAAAGCGTGGTTGAGATTTCCAGGAATTGATGATGATAGCTTGCACTTAGATTAGATATTCTTTCTGAACCTAGTCTTTTGCATTTTTTTGAAAAAACATTGTTAAGAGTAGGACCAAGAACTGAATTGCCATATCATAAGTTTATCATAGCGCATAGCCTTGAAGCGATTGTTACAACCTGTGCGAGTGCAAACGGTATTTTCCTGCCATTGAACAGCAAAGTGTAAGTCCCTTTGTATGAAACAGCAAATCACATCTTTACCAAACAAGCTATCCTAAGTCAAGAATTGAAGATAAGGAACCTTGGAGTCTACTCAATTGATCACAAAGTTTAGCATCTGAGTGATTTTGTTCAAGAGAGGATAAAATACGCGAGTATTTTATGCTGCGTTGTCTGTGCAAGGAAAACACATCAATAGAATTGGTTCTAGAGGGAGGGGCATCACTCTACCGATTGCCGTAAAAGGCAAGAAAGTTCACGCTGGATCGAATCGGTTCATTTTCACCCGATAGGCATCAGAGGATTTTAAGGTCTACACCAGGAGCATCCAAAGATTTGGTTGAGTTGGGGTTTCCAACCAAGTCCAAGAAAGGCAAGAAAGTAGGTTCATCAAGTCAAGGATCTCCAAGTGGAGGATAGTTCCAAACACCTCCACCACAAAACCCATCCAGAGGAGTTGTTCAATCAAGCAATATGCAAGCAATCTCTCAAATGATTCCAACAGGAGTCGCCCAAGCAACTCCACTTCAACAAGGAGCTACGCGAGCAGTACAAGTTCAGCAACCAAACATTCCAATGGCAGCTTGGCCCTTGGCAAATGTTTCTCCTCTTGGAGCTTTCACAAATTACAATGATATGCCCAAGAATCCTGAACACTTTTGTTCCAAATTCCATGTCAACGATGTGAACTGAACAGCAACGGAGCACATCAAGATTTTTGAAGACACTCTATCAAACAAGAGGATTATTCATGAAGATGTAGCCTGCCAGCTGTTTCCATATACACTTGAAGGAGATGCCACCTTTTGGTATGTCAACTTACCTGTTGCATCTATTACTAGTTGGCAACAGATGAAAGATGCTTTTCTGGAAAAATTTAGAATTCCTATTACTCCAGCAGAGCTTTAAACAATTTATCAAGGTAAGAAGACAGGAGCATGAGCCCATCGCTACTTTCAATCACAGGTTTCATAAAGTGTATTCGAGAATGCAGGCTCCATATAACATCAATGAGCCTATGGTGATGGAGATTATTATGCAGCTTTGGATTGTCTCACTTCCATGTTTGTGAAGAGAGCAAGAGCACCACCTACTACTTTAATAGCAGCATATGCTAAAGCCGTCAAGGTGAATACTGATTTGGGGATGGACACTCATGGACCTCTCAATCACATGGGGTATCTGGCAATGCAGAATCAAATTCAAGGGATCAACCAAGCATTGGCCCATCACACGCCAATCATGAATCCAGTTCCTGCTCCTGCTAATCAATTGGTACTGCATCCTGGAGTGCTTATTTCACAAGCTCTGCCTACCAAACTAGTGTATCTGCAAGGGTCATCGTCTTCCTCCACCAAGACTCAAGAGGAAAAGGAAGAAATGAGAGAATTGATAGATCAAGTTAAGAAGTTGTCAATGGAAGTCACTCAGTTAAGAAATCAAAACAACTATCTCCAAAATATGCAAAGGAACTTTCAAGCAAACCAAGGCGGAAATCAAGCCAATCCAGGCAACTATCAGGGATATAATCAAGGGTTCCGAGGAGCAAACTAGGGCTACCAGAGGCAAAACAGGACATGGAATACATCACCGAATAATGGCAATGTCCCTTCACCTTTGGACAATAATCCAAATCCAGATCCCAAACCATCCGACAAAGTCTTTCTGGCAAAAGCAGCCTTGTCTAGCTGGTGCCGACTGCATAATACCAATCAGCATTCTGAATTGCAGTGTCCTAAATTTAAGATTGCCGCTGACATCTTCCAGAAGGAAATGCAGAATTCACAAGGCCAGGAAGCTCCCCCACCAACATTCGGATATGAAATCGTCCCCACACCCAGATATGATCAAGCTCTGATGATTGAAGATTTTGTATTCCCTCCGATGATGGAATATGATATGAGGGATTATAATGGAAAATTTCCACTAGCTTCGGCAAATGGGCCAACAGAGGATCAAACTTGTTATCCTCCATTTAATGGTAACTATCCACATCAAGAAAGGGGTGAAGTACATGCATTCCAACAGACAGCTGGAAATCCACCAATGAAGGTATATCAAAGAAATTATCAAGCACCGGATCCTTTAACTACTTCTACACCTCCAAATAATTTCCAAACACCACCTGATCCAAATGCTAGCAATATTCTAGGCTATCCAAGAGATTCATCGGAGTATAGACAGAGAGATCCTGTACAAAGAATCCAGCCAAAACACAATGTTTCACAGCCAGACGCTGCACAAAAGGTTAGTTCCTCTAGAAATGAAGATTCTAAAAATGATCTTAAGAGGTTGAGTCAATGTGTTTTAGAAGAAGTTAAAAGGGTTAAAATCAGCTTGCCATTGATTGAATTAATGAAAGTATCTAAGATACGAGAGACCTTTTTGGAGAGTCTAAGTGATAATGCTGTTAAGAGTGCAAATCATAACACTCCAACTCCATCAAGTTCATCCACAACTAGTCTACCTCATGCAAATGTTGCTCAGAATACTAATGTAGCTCACTCAGAGCTTGCTCAACCTCAAGAACAACCAAATACAATCTATGTAGCGCAAAATTTGCTAGATTCGAGTCATGAAGTACAAACCAGAGCTTCACCTGAAAAGGAGGAACCAACAAAGGATGTTAGTACAATAAAGAGTCAAGATTCTAAAGCTCATTCAAAAACGCCAGAAGAGTCAAGTTTCATCGCTCCAAAGAAGAAGTCAGTAGTATTTTATCAAGGAAAGGATGAGCCTACTCCCTTCCTCCTCTTGGTGAGAATTTTTGAAAAATTGCTCCACAACTGTTTAATGGACTCAGGAGCTTCAAGTAATGTAATGCCACTTGCTGTATGTAAGAAACTTGGTGTGATCCCAACATAGACAACGAGGAAGGTTACTCAATTAGACAAAACCGAGGTTCCAATTGATGGTGAGCTACATAACATTCACATCCAGCTGGCAGCTGACCCCAGGGTGCAACACTACATAGATATATCAGTTGTGGATATCCCTGAAGGATATGGGATGCTACTAAGCAGAGACTGGTTGAGGAAACTCAATGGGTACGTATCGACCACTTTTCACATATTTGGCTATCGTGGAAAGGACTACCGAACCAGATCAGAATTGATAGCACTCCTAGACTGAAGTTGATGATCACAGAGTATGGTGAAGATAACGAGATTCTTTTTGTGGAGTCTATCCTTGGTGTATATAAGCCCAAGGTAGAAGAGGTTTTGATGTTACAAAGTTCAACTGAAAGATTGATAGATAGTGGACATGGCACTTCCACTGATAAACAAGATGAAGGCATGTTTGAAAATTTTAGGAACTTTGTGTTGAGAAATGTCCAACAGAGTTTAGAGCTTGGAGGATATGCTGAGATACAAGATTTGTTATTACCCAATTGGTGTCGAGTGCATAATGCATTTCACTCTGAGTTCACCTGTGAGATGTGTAAAGTAGCCTTGGAACAAATCAAGAAAAGAGTACCAGAAGCAATGAGGCTAGAGATATCCGAAATCCCAAAGGTAGAAGAGTTAGCTTCAAGCGAGTCTTCAACAAACAATGGAAATTCCTTGACTTCAGATGAAAATTCTCAAGAGGCAAAGAAAGAGAAAGATGATAAGAGCGGACAAAGCTCAAAACAAGAAATTGATCAAGTATGGACATTAAGGTTTGATGGATCCAAGTCCAAGCAAGGATCCGGAGCTGGCTTTGAGTTGATCAGTCCAGTTGGAGAAGCCTACTTGTCAGCATTGAGGTTGCAGTTTCCTTGTACAAATAATGTTGCTAAATATGAAGCGTTAGTACACGGGTTGCTCCTCGCTATTCGAAAGAAAGTAAAGGTTTTACATGTTTTCAGAGATTCTGAGGTCATTGTAAGACAAGTCAGAAAACAATATGTCTACCATGATAAGAGATTGAAAAGGTACATGAACAGAGTGTGGGATCTTATAGAAAGTTTTGACGCTTTCAATATTCAATCTGTTTATAGATCCAAGAATCAAGTAGCGAATGCATTGGCTCAAGCAGCAGGTTCATTGGAACCATTATCAATGGAAGGACTAAAGAAATTTACAGTTGAATTGAAATTGGTTCCTTCAGTCCCAGATAATATTACAAACTTCCAAGTTTTTGAGGATGATAAGCATATATTAGATTTTCTGACGAATTCTGGTATATTCATAGCTCAAGTCATTGATGAAGGAGAAGTTAAGGAAACAGAGTTTAATCCCGATGGGATAATGAATTTGAAGAACAATACCATCCCGAGAGGAATGATAGAACTGGAAAGGCTTTTTGATACAGACAGATTGAGTGCTCTTCAATCTCGCAAAGAAGAAGGGAATAAGTGCGATACAGTAAATTTGGGAACAGACGAAGATGTTAAGAATGTTTTTATAGGGAGAGTTTGTACACCTGACGAACGAGAAAGGATAATCCAAGCTATGAAGGAGTTTCAGGACATCATTACATGGGGATATGAAGACCTCAAGACATATGACACTTCTATTATCATGCATACAATTCCTCTCAAACCTGGGAGTAAGCCTTTTCGGCAACGTCAAAGGTCGGTCAATCCTTTGTTAGAACCGCTTATCTATCAGGAAGTGAAGAAACTGTTACAGGCAAGAATAATTTTCCCAGTACGGCACTCCAAGTGGGTCACCAATTTAGTCCCTGTTAGGAAAAAGAACGGTGAAATAAGATTGTGCTTGGATTTCAGAAATCTTAATAGAGCTTCGGAAAAGGATAACTATCCGTTACCATCACTTGATGAAGTCCTGCAAATTGTCAACAGTTCTCAGATGATGTCCTTCCTGGACAGATACTCTGGATACAACCAAGTTATGGTTGAAGAAGAGGATTGTCTGAAGACAGGTTTTACCACAAAATGGGGAATCTTTGCATACAGGAGAATGCCCTTCGGTCTAATCAATGCTAGTGCTACTTTCCAGAGGGCTATGGACATCGCTTTCGGGGACATTGTTGGAAAATGTATAGTGATATACATGGATGATCTTACAGTCTTTTCGAAGAAGAGAGAAGATCATGTTGAACATTTGAGGAAAGTATTTGAAAAATGCAGGAAATATGGTATTTCTCTCAATCCGAAGAAGTGCATTTTTGGAGTCACACAAGGTAAGCTACTCGGTCATGTAATTTCTGAAGAAGGTATCTCAATTGATCCTGACAGAGTGGAAGCAATTCAAAAGGTTAGCTTGACTGCAAGTAAGAAAGAGTTAAAATCTTTTTTCGGAAAGATTAAATTTGTAAGGAAGTTCATTACTGGGTTTGCGAAGATCATCAAACCACTTAATCAGATGTTAAAGAAAGATGCCAAGATGGACTGGACTCCACAAGCTAGAAAAGCATTTGAAGAAGTCAAACAAGCAATTGCCACTGCTCTAGTTCTTATCAGCCCCGACTACACGAAGCCATTTTATTTATATACTTTTGCATCAGATCACACGTGTGTGGGAATTTTGACACAAAGGACAGATGAAAGGGATGAACATCCCATTGCTTTTATGAGTGCCCCATTCAAAGAAGCTGAGTTGAGATATCCCTATGTAGAGAAGCATGCTTATGCTCTAGTGAAAGCTATCAGAAAATTTAGACATTACATTCTCAGAAGCAAGGTTTACGCCATAGTTCCAGATGCGGCAATCAAAATTTTGTTGATGCAAAATGAACTTGGCGAGAGAAGAGGCAAGTGGGTTGCCATCATACAAGAATACGACATAGAGATACAACCGATGAAGTTAGTGCGAGGACAAGCACTCTCACAGACAATAGCAGCACAAGGGTCGGGTTTGGTATAGCAAGCTTATGTGTTAGAAGATGTATCACTAGACAAGTGGTATGATGATATTGTATACTATTTGCTCACTCAGAAATGCCCTCCACACATGAATCTAACACAAAGAAGAGCATTAAGGTACAGATCTCAGCGTTATATGTTACAAGGAGCAGTATTGTTTTAGCGCAATCATGAAGGAGTTTATCTAAGATGTGTTGGAAAAGAAGAAGTGAGACAAATTATGGAGCAGTTCCATGAGAAGTTTGGAACATGTCATGGAGGTGGGTTGGCAACAGCCCACCAAATCTTGAGGGCAGGATATTATTGGCCTACCTTGTTCAACGATGCCCACTAGCATGTCAAAACATGTCATACTTGCCAAGTAGCTGCTTTGCGTTGAAGAATCCTGCAATGCCGCTTCAGCCTGTGATCAAAGTAAGGCCTTTTGCTCAATGGGGTCTTGACTTCATTGGTATGATTAATCCACCTTCTTCAGCGCAACATAGGTATATTCTGACTGCTACAAACTATTGTACAAGATGGTCTGAAGCTCATGCATTAAAACTTTGCACTTCTAGTGTTGTCATTAAATTTCTTGAAGAAAACATTATCACAAGGTTTGGGTGTCCACATGCACTCGTTTGCGATAATGGGCCTGCATTTACTTCATTAAAATTTTCAAACTGGGCTTTTGAGTACGGTATCACGCTAAAATTTTCATCCAACTATTACCCACAGGGGAATGGCCTCGCAAAGTCCACGAACAAGAACTTGCTAAATGCAATAAAGAGACTATTGGATAAGAACCCAAGAGATTGGCACACCCAACTGAAGTTTGCCCTTTGGGTAGACAGAACCCGAGTGAAGTCCTCCCTAGGTACTTCTCCATACCACTTGGTTTATGGCCAGGACCCAATTTTTCCTGTACAACTGAGGATCCCAACGCTTCAATTCATGCAAGACTACATGGATCAGGATGAGAGAGTTCAGACTAGGCTTTCACAACTTTTACACCTAGAAGAGAAACGAGACACAACCTTAGACAAGTTCATGAAACATCAGGGGGTTGTGAAACGTTGGTTTGATCGACAAGCCACAGTTAAGTCTTTCAGGATTTCAGATCTAGTTTTGTATTGGGATAAAGCACATGAACGAAGAGGAGATCATGATAAGTTTGATTATCTCTGGAAAGGACCATACCAAATCGTAGAAATCTTAGGAGAGAACGCCTTTAAGTTGAAAACTTTGACTGGAGAAGAGATTCCCCTGCCCGTCAATGGGCAATACTTGAAACATTACCTCCAAACCTGAGTTCCTGGGGGACTTTTCTTGTATATAGTTAGATTAGGTGTTTCTGGTTTTCCGTAGTTTAGTTTTCCTTTGTGTGTTTTTAGGGTTTAGTTGTTTAATCTGCTTTGTTTTAAGTTGTGTGAGTTTTGCTTTGCTTTAGTTTTTGTATCGTTCAGGGGGGTTTTCATTGTGCATAGGAGTGATTAATTTTTTTAACACATTCTCATTGACTTCATGAAGTTATGTCTAGTTCATTTCTTGCATAAAAGCCTATGAGATTCTTCAAGACCGGAAGGTAACTTTCTTTAGTTATCTTTTTATTAAGATCTGTACTTGACTCAAGAATGGAATCGTATATTGCATCTGGACATGGATATCTTTGATTATGAGTTTAAAATATTTAATCTTAAAATGAACACTTCATAGCTTTCTTTTGGTAAACTTGCATTAGATGGATGGATCCATGGTGGATTCCATTGCTAGTGTCGGATAGCATGACTGTTTGTTTTTAGGAAAGGAGTCAATTGTCCAGTATGGCTTGAAGTATTTTGAGATCTTATACCTTGCATACTCAAGACTCTGAAAGTCACCAGAAGAGTATAAATGAGATTGTATTAAGTGAGATAGTTCATGATTCCACTTCATTCCATTGTATCTATCCATATGCTCCATATTCTATTATCACCCCACTTACATAATAAAAGCCTGCACTCCGTGATAAGCATTCCCGTTTCACTCCATTCCATTGTATGCATTTTTCCATACCTCCATCTACCCATTCCATTCATTTTGCCATGTCATTTCATTTATGCAATAAAATCTCCATCCATTCCTATTGTTCCATCAAATAAAGAGCTTGAGTCTGATGTCTAGATCTTCCATATATAGTCCTGTTTTGTTCTGCCTTGAACTCTCAGCAATGAGTCATCTGGATAAAGTTTCAGTCCTCTATGAACAATACATTTGGAGTCTTCCCATGTCAGTATCTACTCTAATGACCTTAGCCACTACATAAAAGGCGAGGTCCAGATGTTGGTATTCCGCTTAAATACAGGTCCATTATTTTCATTATCCACCTATTGTACATATTGTTTTCTCATTCCACCTTTGTCATTATGCAAAGTCTAAAAACATATGATCCTATACCTTTCACGATTCATTTCCTTCACCCATTGTAGCCTCCACTCCTTCACTCATTTCCCAATCATAATCAATGAATGTAAGTGTCGTCTGAACAAGAAGCTTGCAATTCCTCCATCCATTCCCTAATTCCATAAAGCAGATATTTGGATGCTTTAACTCATCAAACAAGTAAATTCCAAATATGCCTCAGAACACTAAATGCTAGAAATCCAAGCATAGTTCATTCAAAAGGCTATGCCATTCATACTGCTAAAATGAAAAGGCCAAAGTAACACTCTGGGTATTTAAGACTAAGAAGTTGAATCCAATAGCGGCTTCCGCCTCCAAAGCATCCGTCATCACTCATTCCATTCCATCTAAAGTTCTAAGTTACTTCATCCTACAAACCCAAAGTCAAAAGGAAAATTCGAAGTTCGTAAAAGGCATGAAGGTAATATTACTAGTTTTCATCCATTCCCATTCCCGTTTATACATCCCTTTCCTATTTGCAAGTTTCGAAGTATAGTTCGATGCGTACAAATGTTGATTGTGATTTCACTCTATTTCGTTCATCCCTGTACCTGCCATCCATTTTCATTACACTTCCCGCCATCCAGTACACTTCCCCTCTACCTGGTCTATGTTTGGATATGTCTATCTGTCTGTTTTGCGTAATCCATGTCATAGTCCACTATCCCCACTCACCTCTATATTAGTCGTATCCTATCTGTCGTTCCTTACCAAAATCAGTAATCATACTGGCTAAAACTAGACTACTGTTTTGTTTTCCATGGAATCAGATTCTCAAGTCATTCCTATCCATTACCATGGTGAAAACCTGGCAAACAGGTGCCATGTGTAATTGTCGTTATTCATGGTGAAAACATGGCAAACAGGTGCCATGAGTAATATGCATATTCAAAAAAAAAAAAAAAATGAAAAAAGAAAAATGATCAAAATAGTAAAGAGAAATCCTTTCGTCCACAGGTGAAAACCACCTTTGGTGGCGCCTTGGATAAGTACCATGGCGAAAACCTGGCAAACAGGCATCATGCATAGAGACACTCTATCTCGTTCCATTCCACTTCATTCCATACCATTTCCAACTATTTTATCCATTCTGCTCGTATATGTATATACCCTTCCATTCATTCGCCTTCCCCTGAATTTGTAAGTCTATATCAGATAAGTTTTTTGGAATATGGATGGTCATGCTGGCTATTGATTCTGATTCTGGGATCAAGTAGTTGTGTCTACACGGCTTAGTTAGTGGGTGTACTTAGGGATTTTGAAGTTATGATTCTTGTTTATCTTTGGAATGCATGAAGACCATTAAATGAAACACTTATCTTAAAGAACAACAGAGATGAAATGTCTTGATTCAATTTATGCTTCTATTCTTCTTTCGAGTGTGTTACTTAGTCACTGGATGTACTTGAAGAAGTTATGTTGAAGATTTTGGGTGTTGAATCAGCCTTTATTCTTGAAATGTTCAGGAACATTTCTCTCGTGGAGTCGCCAGATGTTGTGACCTCATCACACATCGCCCCATTGCAAATGGGGACCCCCTAATTTTTGCTTAGGTTTAGTCTAGTTTCTGAGTCTTAGCTATGTCCTAGTTCACAACACATGCAGGGAGGGACACTGGATAAGTCAGATGTGTCATACCTTAGAATGCCTCATAGGACCCTTTGAGTGATCGAGATCGGAGTAAACAAAGTACATCTCCTTAGTCAGAGTCTTCATGTGAAAGGATTGATATTAAAGCTTGTAATGTTTCGACTTACGATTGAGGGGCTTCATGTTTGGCTCTCAGTTTAAGTGAGTTTGAACCTATAAGAGGCAAAATCCAAGGGTCATGTCCAAACCCGCCCTACCTGGGCGGCCTCAGGAGGGGGTCTTGGACAATTTTCCCTGCCACATGGATTTCTCCACACATAGCATCCAATCCCGCCCTAGGTGAAAGAGATCAAATTTACTAAATGTTTCAAAAGTCAAGCATTAGAAAGTGATGGTATGTCAATGCAAACATGAAGGTATGAAGAGAACCAAATGAGTTTCAAGGTAAAATCCAAGGGGTACCCTCAAACCTGCCCTACTTGGGCGGCCTCAAGAGGGTCCTATGGACAACTTTACCTCCTCTACATGAAACTCTCTAGACAGTGTCTTCAAACCCGCCCTGGGAGAAAGTTTAAGTTTGAAGTCTTTTAAACACAAAGCATTGGAATATCATGAAGTTTGAATGGAAAACATGGAGGTTTGAATGCATCAAGTAAGTTTTAAGGTAAAATCCAAAGGACACCCTTAAACCCGCCCTACTTGGGCGGCCTCAGGGGGTCTTTGT
This sequence comes from Cunninghamia lanceolata, assembly GCA_027924645.1. Classification (NCBI taxonomy): domain Eukaryota; kingdom Viridiplantae; phylum Streptophyta; class Pinopsida; order Cupressales; family Cupressaceae; genus Cunninghamia; species Cunninghamia lanceolata. Next base: position 3,176,556 of record BSBN01000070.1, read on the forward strand.
GGACTATATCACCAAACACATGAAATCCTCCAAGCACTCTCTCCAAAACCACTCAGGATGAAGGGTAACACACATTGTTAAGTTTGTTTGATCGAAGGTATGCTAAGGAGAGGTAAGTTAGAGTCAAGCTCAAGGGGTGAGAAGTTCTTAAGTGCCAAAATCCACACTACACCCTCAAACCCGCCCTACCTACGCAGCCTCAAGAGCCCCTTGTGGACTATGTCACTTGGAACATGAAATTCTCCAAACACTTACTCATAACCCGCCCAAGATGAAGGACAATGCAATTTGCAAGGTTGTTAGATGAGAATAATCAAGATGATATCACAAGGGAAAGAGATAGTCAAGTCCAGAGGCTAAGAAGTTTCTAAGTGTTGAAATACACATCATACTCCTAAACCTGCCTTACATGAGTGGCCTTGAGCTCCAAGCTTAAACACCTTCACCACCTACACATCACACTCTCTAGACAACACACTTGAACCCGCTCAAGGAGACAATCTATCCAATTTGCAATGTTTTGAGTTGAAGTATAGTGAGATTATGATGAAAATGCATAAGATTGAACGTTTTTGAGACATTTTGAAAGCAAATCCAAGGGGTATCTCCAAAGCCGCCCTACTGGAGCGGCCTCAAGGGGTGCCTGTGGATAGTGTTACCTTTCACATGAAAAAATCCATACACTGCCTTTAAAGCCGCTCAGGGTGAAGACACTACAAGTTGAAGGAGAGATCAATGAATTAAGCATTTCATAGGTATGGCAATCAGGCCTAGATGGCTGAAGGATGTTCTAGGTTGTAAAATCCAACTAACATCTCCAATTCCACCTTTCTTAAGCAAACTTCACCTATGCAAATGGACATCATCATCTAACATCTCAAAGCTTACCTTCTTACATCACAAGCATCTTAAAAGTGGCTAAGTCTTGGGTAAGTTCAAGAGAAGGGTCTTCAATGAGGAGAGGAATGAACATTAAGTGATAACAATCCACATACCTCCTTGAATCCCGCCCTTCCTAGGCGGATTTAGGACCCTCACTTGGACAAAGTTATTTGCTTTACATGATATCCTCCATGCATCAACTTCAAACCCACCTAGGAGAGAAGAAGGCATATGGATAACTTGCAAGTTCTGATCATACTCAAGAGATGAGATAATGAAGGTCATTCTAGGAAGAAGGAAGTTTGAAAGTCACTAAATCATGGAGATGGAAGAAAAGTGTTAAAGAGTAAGATAGAGAAGTGTTCAAATATTGCAAAAATCCTTCCTACCTATCCAAACCCGCCCTTCTTAGGCGGTATTCATCTTGACAGGTGGATAACATCATCAATTAGTATCCATGATGCATCATTTAAGTCTTAAGTGTGTTGGAGAGAAGGTCTTCAAGAGGAAATGAATGAGCTAAGCAAAACAATCCACACATCCTCCTTGAATCCGCCCATCCTAGGCAGCTTTGGAACCTTCCTCTGGATAATGTTGCCTTCACATGAAATCCTCCATGTGCTACCTTCAGATCCGCCTAGGGGAGAAGACAACTGAAATTACAAAGAGAGATCAATGAACTAATGAAACAAAGCACTTTAATGATGAGGTGATCATGTATGGAGAGGTTCAAAAGGTTCTAAGTTGTAAGATCCAAAAAACATCCCTAATCCTGCCCTACCTAGGCGGTATTCACTATGACAGGTGGACAAGTCCATGTTCTCATATGCATCACTCCATGTACTACATTCAAAACCGCCCAGGGTGCTGAAAAGAAGTCTTCATGAGGATGAGCTAAGTGAAGTAATCCATGTACATTCTCAAGACTATGAGACTTTCACTTTCATTCAACTCTTTTGCATCATCCACTCCATACAACCTCTTCAAGACCGCTCTTGCTAGGTGGACTTCACCAAGACACATGGACATTATCATCCAACATCTAGTATGTGTCTTCATATTCATAAGTATCTCAAGATTCCACTAATTGTTTAGATGGGAGAAATGAACATCAAATCCATACCTACCCTTCCAACCTGCCCATGCAATGCGGCCTTGAGCCTTCTACAAGGACAACAACAAGTCCCTCACACCATTTCATCCACCTATCATCTTCAAAGCCGCCCTCCTCAAATGGTTTCATCATGCCTTCATCATGCCTCCCTAAGTGTGTCATTCAACTTCAATGCGGAGAGGAATGAACATTAAGTGATAACAATCCACATACTTCTTTGAATCCCGCCCTCCCTAGGCAGCTTTAAGACCTTCTCCTGGACAATGTTACCTTAACACACATCTCTCCACACAACATGCTCAAACCCGCTTAGGAGAGAAGACAATCAAAACTGTATGGAGAGATCAATGAACTGATGAAACAAAGCACTTTATTGATGAGGTTAGTGTCACATAAGTCTTAAGGGAAGTTCAAGATAAATGTCTTCATGAGGAGGTGGATGAGTTAAGGGAAGCACTTCTTTCACATGAAACACTCCACTCAACATGCTCAAAACCGCCCATACTCTTGAGAGTTTCACAAAGCAATAAAGGAGGTCAAACTATCAACAACAAGAAATCACTAAGTAAGCAAAAGTCCATGCACATCCTTGAATCCCACCCTTCCTAGGTGGATTTAGACCCCACACATGGATAATATCACCTCATGTCTCCACATGAAATCCTCCATACATAACCTCCAAACCTGCCCTAGCAGGGCATTCAGAGCATAAAGGCATGGAAAATGTCTTAAAAACATGGAATTTACCTCTTTCTAGGCCGACCTCATCACACTAGGCCGACCTACTGTAGGTAAAGGTGAAGTTTAGTATTTAAGAAGGTTTAAAACTGCATTTTAAATCAAAACAAATACAATATTAATTCTGATTTTGCAGCAGAGCAGCAGAGTAGCAAGGAGTAGCAACAGATTTCAAGAGAAAAAGTAAAATTTCAAGAATCTTTCTTCAAAATCAAATTTTCCTAAATTCCTGATTTTTTCATAAAATCTGCTTTTCCTAAGGTATGTTATTTTGAAATTAATTATTTTTTTATCCCACATGCACAAGGAGGTAGGATAAATATTTTAAAAATTCATATTTTAAGAGGTCACATCAGCCTAGTGACATGTGTTGTCTTCTCTTGTAGGAAGAGGTAGAGGATGAATACGAAAGAAAGGCAAGCCTTGATCAAGAGCGACAAGCAAGGAGTCATGCCGGAGACGAAGATCATGTCCAAGTGGAGGAACGTGAGTGACACTAACTTGGGTCACATCGACATGGAGGAGATCAAGAGAGAGCTCTACAAGCCAACCCACTCCAAGGTCATCCACGAGATGCTTCGCAATGGGATTGTTCAAGCAGCTTGTTTTTCGCCCACCTTGCCAATTGCCGAGCTTATGTGGGAGTGTACTGATCATTAAAACCAAGAGACTAGATGCATTGAGACATCCAATGGAGAAGTCTTAGCTCACTTGAGAAGGGAGGCCATCACCAAAACATTCAACATCCCGAAGCATAGGAAGGTCACCATCTACACTCGAGAGCAAGCTCAAAGGGTGTTTGAAGGAGCGATAAGTAATTGTAAGCAAGAGATAAATGTCAATTGGGTAAAGCAACCAAGGAGTCATCATAGCAAATTGCCGAAGAAACTTCATAAATTAGATTTTATCACGGAGTATGGCTACATGGTGATCTTCTTGAACAGAATCATGGGTTGTCAACAATCGTCAACATTCGATGCGTGGATGTTTGTATTCATGCAAGAGATTGTCAAGGGTGAAGTGATGATTGATTGGGCCGGCATCATAAGCAACAATATTCATGAGCAAATGATCAAGCTAAAGGAGACTAAGTCCTTCTACATGAGCTCATATGTCATCTATATCCTCGCGATGTGTGGAAAGTATGATGGATTGAATTGCAGAGGTGACATAGGATATGGTCCTGGAAAATTCAGCGTGTATGATTGCTACCCACAGTTGCAGCTAAAGTCTATCGCCCATTACAAGCATGTGAATGATGCATTCTTCATGTTCATCGTAAGGAAGCTTCAAGGAAATATGCATGAGAGGTTATCGAAGGATGCAAAGAGATTGATTGGCAAATATGGATGATGGTACATCCAATTTTCAAAGTTCACCTACTTGAGGATCCAAGGATTTTCATCTTATCCTTATCGCTTGCTGAGGTACCCTACCAACAAGATGGTACTACTAGAGGTGACGAGGCAACTGTTGGCTTGGGACAAAATTCAGAAAGATAAGAAGAAAGTCAGAATCAGTTTTTCGATAGGAGTTGGAAAGTTGGAAACTTGCCCAACACTGCAAGCTACACAGCATTCAGAATATGAACTTCAAGCTTACAATCTTGTGCTTCATGACACGAATCGAGATCACTTTGATCCATTTAACATGATTCAAAAGGCATTTGGGAAGAGGTTTAGATACCGAGAGCACCAAGAAGATCATTGGGCAGATGCGGACAATGATGAGAATATCAGAGAGAAGAGGTGTTCGAGAATGGCTTGGGATTTGGTGAGATCTTGTAATATAATGCCTATTCCTGATCAGTTAGAGGAAACTAAAATTTTTTTCGTGCAAAAGATGTTTGACAAGGAAGGACCTATCATTATCAATTGGGCTGAGAGAGAAGATGGTCATGATGACTGGATACAGCGAGTCATACAGATCACCAAGAAGTATGTAGATCGTCAAGTGAAGAAGCTCAAGAATGCAAACAAGGACTTGACATATGACTTGATGGGAGGGACTGACTCGCAGCAATCACAAGAGGTGGATGATAGTGAATCTAGCAGCGAACATCACAGTGAGTCTAGTGGATATAGTATAAGCTCCAGAGAAGAAGCTCAGCCTGGTAAGAGGAAGTGTTTGGATGACTCACATGGAGAAAGTAGTCGAAAGAAGACAAAGTTGAGTTCACAACATGAGGTTAGTACTTCTTCCAGGCAAGAAGGTGGTCTTTCTCAAGATATGAATGTAACATCAGTAGTGAAGAATGAAGAAAGAGAAAACCAAGGAGATCCACAAGCATTGGATCAAGAACACATGCATGAGATTCTAGCAGAAGAAGTTCGATCAAGTCCCTCCAAAGATCAAGAAGTTGAAGTGGATATACACATTGAATCATCTGATGAGGAAGCATCGTCACCGGAATTAGAAGTTGAAGCTCAAGAACAAGATGTTCAAGAAGATTTGTCTACCTTGCCAGAATGGTTGAGGAAGAGAGTACAGGAAACTTTGATCGTGGAAGTAGCACCAGAGGTCAATATACAAGAGCTGTTAAGCAGAACCAAGTGAGACAAAGGAAAGGAGAAGGCAACTAGATTCTCCAAGATTACAAGAGACAATTTTGGGTCCAGGAAAGTGCATATTGCAGCGCCTAGGGTAGAGAAAATAATTGATGATATTGCTCCTAAAGATTACAACGTGACCACTATGGATTTTGGCCAACAACAGAAGAGCAAGAGTTTGAAGAGTTGGAGGAATCAATTTCAGTGGTCAGAGAAAGATTGAAGCGTGAAAGGGAAAGAGGAGATCAATTGGAGAAAGAAAACCTTGCCTTCAAGCAGTATATTCAACAATTGATGAATCCAATTAGACAGCGTGAAGGGACGTCTACTCCACCTCCCATGCTTTCACAGGAATCTGTTACTCAGTTAGAGGGTATGAAATCACAGTCCCAAGAATTGAAAAGTTGGATAGGAAGAGTTAGGAATCAAATAGATACATTCATCGATGAACTCATCCAAAAGTATGAAACCGTTGCTCAGTTGTTGGAAAGACTTCAAGCAGTTTCGGTAGCATGTTCCCAATTCGATGCTGTCAAAAGAGAATATATGCCACACTTGGAAGATTTGATGAACACTCCACTGTCAGCATTGATAGAGGAAGGAGTAGTTGAAGAAGGTTCATCATATGATTTCTCTACTTGGTACTTTACTATGGACATAAGAGATCAGCTTTTTGACAAGGTTAAAATGGATTGTGTTCGAGTGGATAGTGTGCTTTAGAGAGATCATAATAAGATAGTTGGTGTAATGGATGATATGTGTGTACTCTCAGGAGAGATTGCATTTCATGACATAAAGAATTACCTACATTCTCATTACTTCAACTCTATTCACTTCATTTCTGGTGAACAGCTAAACAATATCTACTCCTTGATCTCACTAGTTGGTGGTAAGCAGGTTAGTCTAATAGAGTGGGAGAGGACAATTAATGAGCATACACGAGATGTGAAGAAGGCAGAAGGAACCATTCAAAACACGCCAAGTGTACTAGTTGCTGACATGGCAAAGGTTGTTCCAAAGTTCGTGGCATTGGTCGAAAAGAATAAGCATAAGAAATAAATGCCACGTTGGCAGTCCACATAGGCGCCAAGGTGTCACCTTGGAAAATGTGCCTCTATTGCTTCTTGTATATCTCTAATAATAGAAAGTTGTTATAACCACCTTTGATGTGGCATGATCTGGGCCATCGAATCCAAATTGATCTTGGCCATTCATTGTATTTTGAAGGCTATATAAGCCTCATTCCTCTTCATTTTGCATAATGAGTTTTGAGCAAATTAGAGCTGTTGCTAAACATTGCTGAGATTAATACAAGTTCATTATTGAGCTATTCATGGTGATATTGTGTTCTCTTTGCAAGTTGCATGGTTGCTAAGTACTCACTCGCATTCAATGTTTTAACTTAGTTTATTTCTTTCAAAGTTTGTTAGTTTCTAGTTTGTGAAAGTCATTGTCTTTCGATTACTTAGTGAAATCTCTATATGTTCATACCTTTTATGATTTGTCGCTGGCAAGTTGTAGTGTAAGATTAGTCTGAACATATCACAAGCGTCACTTCGATTGTTCATAGAGCAATTTGAAAACCTTTAGCTTATCCTTAGAAGATTGCATCACCTTTGTGGAGTTGTTGTCTCATGGCGAAGCAAATCGTGGTTGAGATTTCCAGGAATTGATGATGATAGCTTGCACTTAGATTAGATATTCTTTCTAAACCTAGTCTTTTGCATTTTTTTGAAAAAACATTGTTAAGAGTAGGACCAAGAACTGAATTGCCATATCATAAGTTTATCATAGCGCGTAGCCTTGAAGCGATTGTTACAACCTGTGCGAGTGCAAATGGTATTTTCCTGCCATTGAACAGCAAAGTGTAAGTCCCTTTGTATGAAATAGAAAATCACATCTTTGCCAAACAAGCTACCCTAAGTCGAGAATTGAAGATAAGGAACCTTGGAGTCTACTCAGTTAATCACAAAGTTTATCATCTAAGTGATTTTGTTCAAGAGAGGATAAAATACGTGAGTATTTTATGCTGCATTGTCTGTGCAAGGAAAACACATCAACACTACCCTACCCCACCCTACCACCAACCTAAACCTAAACTAACACCTTCACTCCCTCTCTAACTTCTTCTACATCTACTATCTCTCTAATTGAGGTGGCTCCTCTTCTAAAGCCTCATTATCCTAGTATGCTCATGTCTACTGGAATCATATAGGATCAAAGATTAGTGGAATATTCTCTACCTAAGCCATCAACCCATGTAGTTGGTGGGTGTCTCTTTGACTTAATTATTTATTTTTACATGTTATCAGTAATATTCACTCGTTCAGTGACCATCATTCCTTCTATAGACATTCAGGAGGGCACTAAGCTTGTTGCATCTAAAAAATGTCCCCTTTCTACTTCTCTTGATGCTACTATAGTCCCTCCTTTGTTGACCCTCATACCACACAATAGTCATGAATCCTCATATGAATCTTAGTCGAATTTGAATACATGCATGTGACTTGTGTGCTTTATTGTGTGTACTTCCATGTTTAGTTGAACATCTGTGTATGTTAGGAGCCATGACCTGCATCACTATTCTAGTTTTTGTAATTAAATAATGTTGTTTTATTTTCAGATGATGTAGGAGGAGACACCTCCTGAAGTTCATAGGGCAATGGAGCATGGTGTGTCTTCCACAATTGATAGCTCCATGCCTTTGATGAGGGTATGAGGCAGATTAGTAAATTTTAAATTACATTCGTTGTTATATTTGTTTATTATTGAAAAATCAAATGATTATTGATTTGAAGTTTAATTTCTATCTAGATGGTTTCTATGGGACATTACAATGCCACAGCCTAATCCTTCTACTATGGTAAATGAGGAGAGAGATTATCTGGCAGCGGTAAGTGATTATTTTGTTAAATGTTTCATTTTTTACAATGTAATTTCTATATATTAATGTCTACTTTTTTATTGTAATAGTTACAGCTCCATGATGAGCTAAATAGAAGTAGTCCTTGGGTTTGAAGTAGACCACTCTCATATGTGTCTCTATCCCCTCGAAGATCAAAGGCCACCTGTGATCTATTTTCTTCACCCAGAGGGGAATGACGTTTTATTGGGTTCCTTTGGTGTATGCCTATATGGTATTTGTGGACATATATTTTGTATTGCATTTAGTTGACATTGCATGCCTATATAATATTCTTGTAAGCCTATATGGCATATTTTGTATATATGTTATACATATATCGACAGATATTGATGTATGCCTATATGGATATTTGTTTAATACACATCTTTTTTGTTGATGGTGTCCATATTTGTATTATAAATCCATGCTTCAATGGATATTTGTAGATGGTTTACTTTAAATAATTAAATTCCAATTGTATTACATGCACTCTTCCTTTATATAATTGTAAATATATAAAGTTTGAACATTATTCTCCTCTAAGATTATTGAACATTAAATCAATCATATGAATATAATAATACATGATGCAATCTAACACCTAGGTCTCTCTACCACTACACATCTAAGCCCATACTCTGTAGGATCATTGTAGCATGGTAAGGAAATTCATGTAATTATACAATGCACTTTGAAGTATGCAACTAAAAATGAGAAAGACATTATTACATGTGACCTCATACCTCTAGAAGTTTGTCATATAATTCTTGGAAGACATCTACCATTTCATGTGTAGGCTTCATGCTACCATTCCACGTGTATGCTTCATGCTACCATTCACATGTATGCTTCATGCTTCTTGTGTATACTTCACATGTTCACATGTATGATTCATTCTTCCTATGTATACTTCATGTTTTCATGTGTATGTTTCATGCTTCCTATGTAAACTTCATGTATTATGTGTATTCACATGTATGCTTCATGCTTCCTATGTATATTGCATGTATTATGTGTATTCACGTGTATGCCTCATACTTCGTGTATTAGGTTGATAAGCACTAACATAAAAGGGAGAGAAATTTATCATTGAGAAATACATCCATAACATCCTTGAAGAATACAAGCTTAGGCAATATTGCAAATAAATGAATTTAGGTTCTCACAAATAGTGATGACATTTCAAAGGTGAAAAGTTGTGACCCTTCGAAAAGGAAAGACTATGACCCTTTTATGATGAAGGGTAGTGATGATGCCTAGCGTAGATGTGCCCAACTGGATGTGTTGGCACTAACAGTTTGGCCCCACGAAGAACAAAACAAAAAGTAGCCTACCTTGCAACTTTACACTACATGCATCTAACGATTTTTGGAGCATAAGAAAAAATTTCACCATGGGAAAATGCCTCAAAGATATCAAAAACTGAGAGTGGTTATTGTAGAGGGGCCCTATGTGATCCTATATCCTTAGACAGAATGTTTCTAAGTGACACGGTTTCTGAGTAACAACTCGTCAAAGATTGTTACTTTTCTACACTTTGGACTCTTAAGGGATATCACTGGTACAATGTAGCTCAGACTATTTCAGTATGTTTGGGTGCAAAATAGGACTATGCCTAGGCTAAACGTACCAATATGGATACATTGGAACTATTGGTTTGGTCACACCAGGAGCAGAATGAAAGTTACACTCCTTTGCAACTTTACACTACATGCATTTGACACTTTTTCCATCAACTGAAAACTAGACACCACGGGAAAATGCCTCAAAGATATCAAAAACTGGGAGAGGTTATTGTAGAGGGGCCCTACATGATCCTATAGCCTTAGATGAAATGTTTTTAAGTGACACGGTTTCTAAGTAACAACTTATCAAATATTGCTACCTTTTTGCACTTTAGTCTCTTAAGGGATATTGCCGGTACAATGTAGCTCAAATTGTTTCAGCATGTTTGGGTGTGAAATAGGACCATGCCTAGCCTAAACGTACCCATACAGATGTGTTGGAACTGTCAATTTGGTTGCATGAGGAGAAGAACAAAAGTTGCATCCCTTTGCAACTTTACACTACATGCATATGACACTTTTTCCATCAACTAAAAACTGGACACCACGAGTAAATGCCTCAGAGGTATCAAAAACTAAGAGAGGTTATTGTATAGGGGCCATACATGATCCTGTAGCCTTAGATGAAATATTTCTAAGTGATATGGTTTTCGAGTAACAACTCATCAAAAATTGTTGCCTTTTTGGACTTTGGTCTCTTAAGGAATATCGTCGGTATAATGTAGCTCAAACTGTTTCGGCATGTTTGGGTGAAAAATAGGACCATGCCTAGCCTAAATGTACCCATCTGGATGCATTGGAATTGTTGTTTTGGTCGCACTAGGAGCAGAATGAAAGTTACACCCCTTTGCAACTTTACACTACATGCATTTGAAACATTTTCCATCAACTAAAAACTGGACACCACGGGAAAATGTCTTAGAGATATCAAAAACTAAGAGAGGTTATTGTAGAGGGCCTCTATGTGATCCCATATCCTTAGATGAAATGTTTCTAAGTGACATGGTTTCTGAGTAACAACTCATCAAAGATTGCTTCTTTTTTGCACTTTGGTCTCTTAAGGGATATCACTGGTACAATGTAGCTCAGACTGTTTTAGCATGTTTAGGTGCAAAAAGGGACCATGCCTAGCCTAACATACCCATTCATATGGATTGGAACTATTGTTTTGGTTGCACAAGGAGTAGAATGAAAGTTACACCCCTTTGCAACTTTACACTACATGCATCTGACACTTTTTCCATCAACTGAAAACTAGACACCACGAGAAAATGCCTCAGAGATATCAAAAATTGAGAGAGTTTATGTAGAAAGGCCCTATATGATCTCGTAGCCTTAGACAGAATGTTTCTAAGTGACACAGTTTCTGAGTAATAGCTCATCAAAGATTGTTGCCTTTTTGCACTTTGGTCTCTTAAGGGATATTGCCAGTACAATGTAGCTCAGACTATTTCAATATATTTGGGTGTGAAACAGAACCATTCCTAGCCTAAACATACCCATATGGACGTGTTTGAACTATCAGTTTGGTCGCACCAAGAGCAAAACAAAAGTTACACCCCTTTGCAACCTTACACTACATGTATTTGACACTTTTTCCATCAACTGAAAACTAGACACCATAGGAAAATGCCTTAGAGATATCAAAAAATGAGAGAGGTTATTGTAGAGGGGCCCTACATGATCCTGTAGCCTCAAAAATAATGTTCTAAGTGACACAGTTTCTAAGTAACAGCTCATCAAAGATTTTTTCCTTTTTGCACTTTGGTCTCTTAAGGGCTATTACCTGTTAACACCCCCCGTTATTCCTTTTCATAATCATGTTTCAGGTGAAATGATGGTTGAGGAAGGGTCTCCCAAGTCTGATCTAGGGATGTAAAGATCAAGTTTGCAAATTGAGGTCTCTAGATGGTCAAATGGTGAAACCATAAATATGCATATAATCTGCTCAATATTCATTGTATATGTGTAAAAATGTAGCAGCAAAAAAAAGACAAACATATGTAAACTTGGAACCAAAACATATGTAAACTTGAAATAGAGAAATGAAAGGTCTAACTATCAACTACAATACATTAATATCAATTACATGACTTTACAAAATCAATGTGCATACTTACAAATTAATCCAACGAACCATTCGGGTCTGCTCTACTCTTTATTATGTCAAGTATTGCCTCATGGTCAAACTCACACACCTTCCACAAGGTCTTGTTCAAAGGTCTATCCTGATATTGTATCAAATGAACATTGGATGCCACAACAAGGTTTGAGTAATCAAGAATCTTCTAATGCATTTTAAAGTCCTGAAATAGCCAAACATTAACACTCTTATGTGGGTACCTTCTAAGCCATGTTCTGGTAACAACCACTGAGCCTGTAGGGTATTCAATGTTTTCTCCATCTGTAATTGGGGCCTCCAATTTCTTTTTGGCCTCAACACAATGACACAAGTAATAATTCATTCCCTCTTCATTGTCTTCATCTGTAATAACTGCATAAACATGTCCTACATTGATATGTGTAGCAAATTAGATGAAATTAGTCAACATTACAAGAACACTACAAAGTAAGATAACATTAGGAATTTCAAAAACTATGCAAGTAGATATATTACCTAGTTGAACTAGATTTGTTATGTGGTCAAAGTCAGTCGATGATTCCATTTGTGTCAGTTCCAATGTCGTCGGGGGTCGATACGTGTCAAGTGGGCTAAGATAACTTAACCACCATTCGTCAACCCACTCCTTTGACTGGCACTCATTCTAGGATTGAATTCTACATGAAAAACAAAAGCATGCCATCTTCCATGTATGGATACTCCATGAACCTACATTTGAGTTTCTAAAAGAGTGTAGCTCACTTGATTCTGTTAGTGTACAACAATTTCATATGGTGCAATGTTAGTATCATCTATGAACCAAAAAAATCTATGAATTGAAGACTTGCCTTCATTACCTAGACCCATCGAAGCATTACCCACTTGACAATTGATTTTGTAACCATCAACATTGCATTGTCTTTATACTTTAACTCTTCTCATGCTATGGCTCTTTTGATACATACTCTTGCAGCATTATGCTCCCCCTTTCCATGCCCGGCCTCACAAAAGTTTCACATATGTTGAACACCTGTAATATTATGCATCATGCTCAACCAATAGAACATTCACGAGTTCTTTAATTGTGATGCATAGTTATCTGACCATATGATATGATGACTAAATGATATGTACCTTTGAGCCAAATCATTGTAGAACATCTGAAAGAAACCTTGCACGAACTTTATAAAATGCGTGTGATCATCACTAATATAAAAATGATACTCCCTTATGATCTTTTGATCATCCTCTGTACTATCATTCGCATGAATGAATACGATGTGCACAAATATAGAAACCTATGTGGAGTTGTAATAATATGATTGCACCTCATGCTATAGCTGTAGACTTAGTTCTCTATAAAGTCGATGACTGAAACAATGCTACCAAGTGGAAATGTGTCCTTACATAACTTGAATTGCAAGTCCAACCATCGAGCTCTATGGGTATTCCTTGCATACTCATAATCTATACTGTCACAAAATGTAGACATAAATTGATACACTGGAATCTTTTGAATAACCAAATCATACCTCTTTGCTTCTTTACCATCTTTTGTATTGTAGGCCACTATTTTATACTTGCCAAACTCTACTAGTTCATTTCCAACTGCATGTGTGCTTTCCATATGTTCACATATTGACATACATTGCAAGCCACCGCAATGCTGACATGTGCCATCCAAGCATAATTTCCTATAGAATATTTGACCTTCCTCTCTTTCACATAAAATTGTTGATATGAACTCTCTTGAAGATGTTGGTGGGGCATGTATGCCACAATACTACAAAACATTGTTAGTATGCAAATCTAAACATATAGATTGATAAACATCAAAATGGTTAAAAAATTCAATATGTAATCTACAACAACAATTAGTGTGTGTGTGATTTATTTTGACATAGAAAGGTTTCAGCATTTCAAAATATCTTTGACAAACTTTAATTTGAGGATACATCTCTAGAAATTTACCTAAAAACTGTGTTTGATTCGTATCCAAAAAATGCTTTGGATGTGGCTCACACTTTCAACTACCAATTCTCCTTCTTACCACATCCCTTTGATTCAGAGATACCCTTGTGTAATTCTTCCAAAATTCTTCAATTAGTGATTTCAATGCTTCAACAATTGGTTTATGATTTCGTGGTAGTCTCCCTAAGAACTCCCATAATTCATTGACATTGGTTTCCTTGATTCTTTGGCACCTTCCAACAGTTCTTGATAAAGTTTTTCTATTAATTCTCAATGCTTGACTCATCTTTCTAATGAGACGAGCTTTCCTCATTTGATTACTTACTATTGTCAATGTAATGACACATCATGTGATATTACTGTCTTTTGTGCATGAGGTGTTACCCACACTCTCATATGCACTCATTAGATTCTTTACAATAGATTGTTCACTTGAAGCCTCCGATGTTCTCAACCCAAGAATCTTCATGATGGACCTATACTTTATATACTTCACATCATTTCAATGAATAGTTGACATCTTGTGGTCTCATTTAACTTTTCAAAGAAGACTCTCCAAATCTTATGAGCATATCTTCTAAAAGTGTGTTTTGGAATCTTACCTTCCATTAGCTACAAAATATTATCATCAATATCAATCAAATACTTTGGCATTCTATGCAAAATTCTAGGTGGTGTTGTGAAAGGTAAATTCATCTCAACATTAGGAATTTCATCAATATATAAATGAGATGGGCTAGATGGTATACCTTTGATCGGAGATGGAATAGATGACGTACCTTGACGTTGAGGTGGGAATGATGGCATACCTCCTTCCTCACATGTGAGTGATGATGTACTCTCAACTTGAGATTTGGTAGATGGTGTCCCTCCATCTTGACTTGCGGTAGAGGACATGTCTCCAACTATGGTATTCAAATCTCTCATAGCACAAAGTTCTTGCATTTGTTCCCTTTGTGCTACCAATATCATATCTCTTGTTGATGGTTGAGGTTCCTCTTCCATTGGCATGTCTTCAACAATCATGTCCAATTTCCTCTTCTCACAAAGTTCCCTCATAATTACTTATTTCTCTTCCTATGTTAGTTTAATCCTTGATTGTTTCCTCAGCATGATGAAGAATTTATCTATAGCATGATAAAGAGACAAATATTAGTTCCTAAAAAATGAATCCATACAAATAAATGAAATATATGTTATTCAACCCTTCATACAAAATGTACATACAATCATCATGTAGAAGAGTAAATGTCACTCAACCATGATGAATAAACAAGTACACTAAGAACACAAGGAAAATGAAAAGCAAATTTTTTTGAAGTATTTCTACCTTGCAAGAATTTATCATGTGACTTTGCTCTAGTCATTTTCTAACGTATGACCTACCAATATAATATCCACAAATAGACATGTATGCAAAATGTGGTAGCATAGACAAAGCACATGAATTTTTTGATGGAATGCCTTAAGGAAATGTGGTCTCATGGAATGCCATGATTGCAACATAAGCACAAAATGTATTTTTTAAAATACATTACAAACTTTCAATAAAATACAATTGGCTTGAGTATAAATCCAAATTCCACAACTTTTGTCAACATCCTACCTTTGGTTCACAAGGTATGGGCATCAATTGAATCATTGAAAGAAAGGGGGTATTTTGTCAAAGGTTATAATTGCAACTCCCTTTGCAGCAATGTATGAGAAATGTGGAAGCATGGACAAGGCATGTGAATTGTTTGACAAAATGCATCAAAGAGATATGTCATGGATTGCAATGATTATGGGATATGTACAAAATGGATTTGTTGAAAAGGTTTTGGAAACTTCCCAGCAAATGCAATCAGTGCATGTGAAGCCAAATTCTACAACCTTTGTCAAGATCCTCCCTACCCATGCCAAGAAAGGATCTTTGGAATAGGATATGGGCATCCATCAAAACATTAAGGATAGAGGCATTTTTTAAATTTAGAGTGGAAGCATAGACAAGATAGGTGGATTGTTTGGAAAAATGCCTCAAAGAGATATGGTCTCATGGAGCATAATGATTGTAGAATATGCAGAAAATGGATTTGTTAAAAAGTTTTTAGAATCTTTCAAGCTAATGCAATTAGAAAGTGTAAAGCCAAAATAAACAACCTTTGATAGCATCCTCCTACATTTTAAAAAATGGGCTATTTCAAACAAGGTATGGGCATGATCCCTCAAAGCATAATGGAAGGGGGATTTTGTCAAATGTTATAGTTGCAAATTCCCTATTAGACATGTATGCAAAATGTGGAAGCATTGACAAGGAACATGAACTATTTGACATATAATTGCTTAAAGAAATGTAGTCTCAAAGAACAACAAAAACAAAACAACAAAAATAATTCAGATGACATTTCTTTGAGGCATTTTTTCAAACAACTCATTGCCTTGTCTATGCTACCACATTTTACATACATGTGTATCAAATAATTTTATCAAACAACATAGACAAGGCTAAGGTTATAATGAGAAACAAACAATGATGAATGTGGAATATGCATAATAACAAAATCAAAGCACTGTATTAAGCATGTATGATAAGGGATGATAAAGAAACATAATAGAATTAAGGAAAATGTAAACAACATGTATAAATACTTGACATACCTCAAAAATGGAGATTTAAATGGAGAGAGTACCCAATTATGTAGTCTTTTTTTTTTTGCATCAAACTCCTCAACAATTTGAGTTTTTCACAAATTTGCTTCCTTTTCAATGTTCAATTGTATATCACTCAAATAGAATTACTAACAACAATACAATTAACTAATGTATAATCTTAAATTCCTACAATTCAATCACAATTAACATTGAAACACTACAAAAATTAAAACTTGAATTGATATATATCAAATTTGATGTGAAAACTATGTTATTTCCTCCTTAAGTTGGAAAACTAGAAAAAGGTGGTGGAAAGTTCATGCAAAGGTGGTAGAATGTGAAAAATCTACATGTGTACTTCCCAATAGCATGAAAAAGTTTTTTTGTTGGAAGACTCACATAACCAATAGAAAATAGAGTATGTGGGCCTAGATCACAGGTGTCCAGACTATTTTACCATTTCAATAGAAAGACAAAATGCGCTCGCATTATAAAAAGAGCACATTTTAGCTTGCTATACAAAACTCCTTACCTCTCCACCTCTCTCCCTCCTCCTTACCCATCTTTCCCTCAAGTTGTCAACTTCACATTCTCATTTTCTTCTATCTCTACCCTCACGTCTCTATCTCTCACCTTTGTCTCCCCCTCACCTCTCTACCTCTCCCCTCTCTACATCTCTCAATCACTCCTTGTCTACCTATTCATCTGTCCTTAGCCATCTAGGTCTCTCAGTTAACCCTAAACCCTTAAACTTTATATCCTAAACCTTATCCCTAAACCCTCAACCCTCGACACTATACCTTAAACCCTAATCCCTCAACCCTAAACCCTTGACCCTTAAACCCTAAAGCCTTAAACCCTCAACCCTTATCCACCCCTCTCCTCCTATATCTACCTCACCCCAATCTCTCCCTTATCTCTCTCACCCCTCTCTCCCTAGTTTGTAGGTCTCTCACTTGTATATCCCTCAGGGCTCTCTAGATATTTCCCTTCATCTCCACCTCTCTCCCTCCTCACCCATCTTTCCCTGAAGTTGTCAACTTCACTCTCTCATTTTATTCTATCTCTCCCCTCACCTCTCTATCTCTCACCTCTATCTCCCCCTCACCTCTCTACCTCTCCCCTCTCTATGTCTCTCAATCACTCCTTGTCTACCTCTCCATATGTCCTTAGCCTTCTGGATCTCTCACTTAACCCTAAACTCTAAACCTTATCCCTAAAGCCTCAAACCTCAACCCTTAAACCTTAAATCCTAAACCCTCAACCCTCAATACTATACCTTAAACCCTAATCCCTCAACCCTAAACCCTAATCCCTCAACCCTTAAACCCTTAATACCTAAACCCTTAAACCCTAAACCCTTGACCCTTAAACCCTAAAGCATTAAACCCTCAACCCTTATCCACCCCTCTCGTCTCCTATCTACCTCACCCCCATCTCTCCCTATCTCTCTCACCCCTCTCTCCCTAGGTTGTATGTCTCTCACTTGTATATCTCTAAGGGCTCTCTAGATATTTCCCTCAATCCCTCTAACATATACATTAAACCCTTAACCCTAATACATCAACCCTATACCTTAAACCCTAATCTCTTAATGCTCAACCCTTAAACCATAATCTCTTAAGCCCTAAACCCTTAAACCCTCAACCCTTAAACCCTCCCTCTCCACCTCTCTCCCTTCTTCTCCACCTCTCTGCCTCCTCCTTACCCATATTTCCCTCAAGTTGTTAACTTCACTCTCTCATTTTATTCTATCTCCCCTCATCTCTCTATCTCTCACCTCCATCTCCCACCACCTCTCTACCTCTCCCCTCTCTACATCTCTCAGTCACTCCTTGTCTTCTTCTCCATCCATCCTTAGCCATCTAGGTCTCACTTAACCCTAAACCCTATCCCTCAACCCTCAACCCTTAAACCTTAAATCTTAAACCCTATTCCTAAACCCTCAACCCTCAACACTATACCTTAAACTCTAAACCCTAAACCATAACCCTAAAGCCTCAACCCTCAACCCTTAAACCTTAAACCCTAAACCCTCTACCCTTGACACTATACCTTAAACCCCAATCTCTTAACCCTCAGCCCTAAAGCCTCAACCCTCAACCCATAAATCTTCAACCCTAAATCCTATCCCTAAACCCTCTACCCTCGACACTATGCCTTAAACCCTATCCCTCAACCCTTAAACCCACAACCCACAACCCTTAATCCCTCAAACCTTAAACCCTTAAACCCTAAACTCTCAACCCTTAGATACCCTTAAACTCTTAAACCTTAAACCCTTAAACCCTATACCCTATACACTTAACCTTGGACACTCAACCTTGAACATAACCTATACCCTATACCCTATACCCTCAACCCAATACTTATGCCCTAAACCCTCAACCCTCATCCATATACCTTATACCATCAATCTTAAACCATAAACCCTATATCTTAGACACTCAACCTTGAACATTATCCCTCAATTGTAAACTCTCAACCCTCTACCCTATACCCTCAACCATATACTTAATACCTAATCCCTCAATATTCAACCCTATACTTGTTGTCTCTCAAAATTGCACCCTTGCTAAGTTGTAGAACTTGGCATTCTAGAAAAACATGGGATCTTTCCAGGCCTGTGGGTCACCTATGATGGAAAGAACCTCTAGAGAAGGCTGGATTCCTATTGATACTTCACTTATAACTACTTGTACTAATGCCTTTGCAAAGAAAAGAGTAAGAAGGATTGCATGAAAATAAAACCTACTGTCTAAGGTGATGCACCAAAAGATTGTCTGAGACTACAAAAAATTGACACACTATAGAACCAGTAATATCAAGGCTCTCATACACAACCCAATAAATCATAATCTTTGCATCATCAATTCGTAAGAAGGCTAAATAACCACAGTCCTTTAAAGGAGAAAGATGTTTTCTCACCACTTAAGACTGATTGTTATTACTAGCACATCTCACAACCTGCAAAAAATGTATGTATTCTTGCATAAAGGCACCAACATGAAATATAGCTCCAAGGACAAAGAACATCACAAAGATCTATACTAACAATAAGGACACACAATATCAGAAGAAATGGGAAGGTACAAACTGCTTATTACTGCTAAAAAGGTGTTACAATGTTGTGTTACTCTCAAAATGAGTTACAAAACTATTCACTTTTACAAAAGAACTTAGAAAATTACAATATGGCACAAGTGAAAAGCCAGAATTCATGAATAATGAACAAGAGAGAAGACTATATACTTCTCCAAGAAGCTGTAAAAGATAAGGACGAGAAATTTACTTGGTCGTGCATATCATAAAAGCCCTCAAAATATCTATCAAAAACCCTCCAAAATGAATTTCCAATGAGGAAAAAGTTAGGGCATGTCATCACCCATCATAAAAGCTCCAGAAAATGCCCTTAAATGCTCTTTAAGGCCATAAAAATCAAGCCAAATCATCTCAATAACTCCTCTACCTATTTGTCAACCTCTCCTTCAACATCCATAAATGTTTGATATTTGCACATAAATACCCAACCACATCCTAAAAGCATCCTCAACTTGCCCTTGCACAATAAATGACACAAATACATTTATTTCTGCATTTAATTAAAATTAACTAAGTGGTTTATATCCACACCACTTAGCTTAATGTTTTACATTTCAAATTTATTACAAACCTATGCAGAAAAGAAGGCACTTGAACTTAATTATTCAATCTCCTGGTTTTGCATGGTTTGGAGATAAATAAAATAGTGTGAAAAAATGGTAAAGTAGTCGATAAGACTTACTTTACTACTTGTTGTCAATTTGACTATCTTTGCTTTTCACATTTTAATGACAAGTAATAAAGTAATTTATAATCCATTACTTTATCATTTGTTTACAATGTTTTATTCATTTCTAGATCATGCAAAAAGAAAATAAAACCTCCTATATCTCCCATGCATTTGCAAACCCCATGCATCATGCATCATACTACTCATTCCTTGCAAAATATGCATTATTCTTTATATCTTAATACCACATTACATCTCCCATGCACAAACAAGATCTCTCCTATGCATTACAAGGTATACTTACCATATGTGTTCATCTCCAAGGTAGCCAAATCAGTTTCAAAGGCATAATACCTATATATGCAAAAAGGGACCTAAGGCTTATAATATCTAAATCATGAGGACTTAGGAAATGCAAGGTCATCTACACCGTGATGGGTATTAGTAGGAGCAAAAATATATGAATTCAATGTAACAAAAATGTCACTCAACTTAGGGCAATATTGAACCCTAAAACAAAACAATGGAGGCCCTAAGATGTCCGACCCATTTTCACTTTGCATTTTTTGAGAAAACACTTTGCTACTGCCGTCATGACTAGGGTTTGGTGCACAAAATCTTCCATTCTCTTGTGTCCATGAGCTTAAATTTCTAGCAGAACCTCCATGATTCTCTATAAGGAAATGAAAGGTAACCCCTTGTGTCACAGATTGGACCATTTTCTTTGCTTATCACTAGTTTTTTCAACCTTCTGGCCATGGCTATGACAAGTTTATGATGTATTTGTTTTGTTCTACTATTGTTTGCTCCTTTTGTGCATTTGAGGTCACCATGATTTAGGGTTTTGGAG
The DNA here is from genome assembly GCA_027924645.1 of Cunninghamia lanceolata. NCBI lineage: Eukaryota > Viridiplantae > Streptophyta > Pinopsida > Cupressales > Cupressaceae > Cunninghamia > Cunninghamia lanceolata. Next base: position 3,197,634 of record BSBN01000070.1, read on the forward strand.
CTTGACAATATTCATCTACTTGCTATATTTCTACATTTCCATGAAGATTTCTAACAGAAAAACAAGGTAAAGCATTATAAAACTTGAATCTGGCATTTCTTCATCATTTTCCATGCAATCTGGCCCTACAGGCCACAAACTCTATGTGCAATCTTATGATTATTTTTATCGTTTCATATGAGCTTGCAAGCTTTACTTTCCTTCTATATCTATAATTTTAGTTGAAACCCCAAGTGGGTTTAACTTGTGAGAAAGAAAAGAACTCTCTGCTATAGGTCACGACTTTGATTTTGATGGTAAAAATGGTTTCTTTAGTCATTTTATGTAACAAAATACACTGCTCTATGTTCCCTAAAAATGTAAAAACAAAGCTCCTCCTTTTGGCATACTGATTTGTGGCTCTTGATGTATCTAGCTCTATAGATGCTTTTCCCTCTGCAATATAATAAGGATTATGTAACAATACAACTCACAAGCATATCTTGATAATATGAACATGTTTTTCATTCTCTTTATAGAAGACAACAAAGCTATCCTACTCTTCTAATCTCTTTTATAATGGAAAAATACATTTGATGTTACTTGTGTGCCCCATTTGTATATCATATAGCTATATCCTTTTTATATGAAGCCACACTTACATGATGCCATACTTACATTTCTGTAACAATTGATGTTTAAACTTGTAATGCTCTAGGATACATTGCTTCAATCCTTTGAATGTGAAGCCCCTGTAGCTAATTATGACATGATTGCCCCCATATTGATCCTTTGATAGTTAATGATATGAACACACATCATGCATAAATAAAAACATATACACCTTGTTGCATTTGTTGCATCCTCTTATCCTATTGATCCAAAATAACACCTTTCATAGTCCATTTGATTTCATTGTAGAAACAAAGAACCTATGATGTGCTTAGTTCATTTATCCTTCTGATTGCAAGATAATATGGGATATGGCATCATTAGAGGGAGATTATGATTCATTAAACTATTCCAATTGCACTCTGTAGTGATGACGTCCATGTGATCTCATTTTGCACTTCATGTAGATAAATCTGACATGACTTTCTATAGTCCACTGGTACCTTTGATGACTCATGGCAAACATTGGATAAGCTACCTCCTGTAGCTATAGCATAACATTGATATGGCTGTACCTTTCACTTTTAAGACTATTGTAGCATCTTATGATTATTTCAGGCAGAGTTGGCTGTTGTTTCCTATACTATATAGTTACTACTGAATCTGCATATTATTGGGGCATCATATAGCATTTTATGCTAGATTTAAAGCACATGGGTAGACAATAACTAGTACAAAGATAACTAACATGATATTAAACCAAAATGATCCATAATAGGAGGCAATCCTATTTTGATTGTTCTAGACCTTTTGATGATTTGTTCACAAGGTTTTAACAAAATCTTAGATACTTTTATGTAGATCTAGGATCTGTTGTGACATTAGTCCATGATGTTGTAAGGCTTTCCTTTATCTCTAAATCTGTAAGGCTCCCTCTATGACTATGACAGTAACTTCCTTCTCTCAAATCTACTCAGACTTGTAAACCCCTTGATTGACCACTGCCTATCAATTTATTTTGCATGTACTGTTCATATATGTTATTGACTCCTCATGGACTATGATATTGATTATGAAGGAATGCTATGACAGTCATAACTTATCTGTATGGATGCTTTATGCATTCTAAAGGTTAGCAACTCCTCAATACTTTAAGATGTCATAGCAACCTCAGTGTATGTCATTATTGAGATGAGATAACTGAATAACTGTATCCACATAGTCATGGCAAGTTCTCTTTCAACTCTTGATTTCTTGATTCAACATACATGACCGCTACAGTACCTTTCAACTCTATTTGGATGTTTATGGGAGACTGTCTTCTTTATCCTTTCGATGTGCTTGTGACTTGGCATCTGAAAGTTCCTATACTCTGCCTTGTCATTGGAACATTGTGATTTATGTGGAAAGATCCCAATGACCTAAAGCATAAATATTCTCAATGATATTATGATAACAATAAGTCACTGAGGTATTAGAGAATGACAACAACCTTGTGAGACTACCTCATGAAGGTATACATAAGCTTGTCTTTTGATATCTGCATTTACTCATTGCCTCTGGCATGAATGTTACTCCTTACATGCCTTTTAGGTTGTCAATGCTATTCATCCTATTAATGCTCTTGATATTGCTCTAAATGTTGACTGTTACAGTTGTTACAAGACTATTCTTTAAGCAAGGATAACTACTACATTATGAGATAGTCTCATGATTAAACATTGGTTGCCCAACTGTTTTCACATGCCTTTTACTTGACTGTCTATGAATTCCATCTTTTGACTGTATTTTTATTGGTGTCCTTCTCCTTGGCATATGATAGTGATGACATTGCATTGTTTACTTTGGTAACATTCAGGTAAGTGGCATTACTGAAGATAAAACATTATGTATCCATACATTACATCCTCCTACTGTTCATATAATATTACTGCCTTTGGCATGATATAAGGCTGCTTCATGTGTTTAATAGTAATATTACACTTCATTTATGACAAAAGATGGGAAACGTACATGTCTTAAATGCTATAGTTGTACCTCTTGACTAAGTTACTCTGTGATGTAACTAACTTCTCCTCATACTTGTACTTATTCATTGATGAGATAAGGATCATGCTATGGTTTCCACATGTCATTTGTCTTTCTATACCTTTCTCATTTGATTACTTTGTGACTATGGAAAACAAGGTATATGTGCTTGCTGCTCCATGACTTTGGCAACTGTACCTTCTATGCATAAGGCATATGGTTGTGTATCTTACATGACTGTCCTCTTCTCTTGTGCTTGATACATATGATATAGCAGCAACATGAATTGTGATAAAACACCATGATGTTTGGCCAATTGAATATCTCTACATTAATGTCATTACTCTGAGCATGCTGGGCTCAACCCTCGTGGGAGCCCATTTTCTCCACATGCTTAGTTCCTAAAAGATGAATCAATAACATGATTTATCCTATACCTACACAGTGAACAAACAAGTTAGCATATGAAACATATCTTTGATTCATGATGTGAGGTTACTTGTATGGATCAATCTCTTTTTGATATAGCACTTATGTCTACTCATTTTGACCTCTCTTATGTTGATATCTGATTACTGATATTGCTGCTACATAAAAGTGAATGGTACTTTTGAAGTTTTGATTATGTATGAAAAGACTTGGTACCCTAAGCATTAACAAAATTTATTTTCTAGGTATATTGGAGCTCAAACGGATGGAAGAAGATAGCAACCAGCTCAACCACGAGATTCGTCATTCATAAGAAATGACGGGTCCCTCTTCTTTTCCCATGCATTTCTTTTCTTTCAAAAGTAAAATTTACTTTTATGTTGCCTATTTTAGTTACTCTCACGGCTTGTGTGGGAGCACTTCATTTTATATTCATGAATAATGAAAACACCTTTTAAAATATGCAATGTTGTATGGTTCTTCTTGATTGTAAACAATTGCATTTATCTGAAGTTCTTTTATGGCAATTTTCTCTTGGAAAAACACTCATTAATAACAGACATGCACCCTCAAAACTATAAAACTTAACCAAATCCACTAGGTTGGGTTGGAAAATAAAAATGGGTAACATTTCTGGTGACATCTACGTGGTGCTTGCATGCTAAATACCCAGACCAGCAGCCTAAAACATTTCGTTGGGCATATGAGTCTTTTTCTTCCTGAAACCTTGGAAAAGCATCTCACATACTTGTTGTAACTCCTTAGAGTAGTGTAAAACACCTTCCAACCTTATTCCATCTACCAAATCAAGACTACCTAACTAAATGTGCAAAAACTACACTTAGAGGAAATGAAAACTAAACCTACCCTACATTCAACCAGCAGAGGTGGTGCTAAGACATGACCATTTACTAGTTCTTTGAAATAACTTCCCATCCTCAACAATTGATGCAGGAGCATCCCTAGTTCAAGAGCAATCTTGCATCAACCAAAAACATTTGCATTACAGTTTGTTTGTAGTTTAGTTTGTTTCTTTGCATTTTCCAGTTCAGTTCAGGCAGTTCCGTCAGAAATAGTTTCAGCTTTTGGTCCGGTACTTGGCCACAGTTGCATTTCATACCTTGTGGATCTAGACTTAGCATCTACATTCATTCATCTACATCATATCTAGGATTCAGAGCATTTGGATCAGTTACCAAAAAGTTATCGCTATCAGAAGATCAACTATTTTCTCAGAGCAGAGCATCCTGATAGTCTCAAATAATCAACTGAAGGAGAAGACTTGTGGAGCATTCCTTGACTTTCAAAACTTAATGACACACCATTCAATGATCTTTGGTTTGTGACCAACCTTCCCTGAAGATTTGCACATCATTCCATTCATTTGAGGAAGTGTTCTATGCATTTAGCTCTGACCTATCTATGTACATGTTACAGCTCTTCATTGGAGTTTGTGACCTTCCTTGGCCTACTCAGAGGAATCTATTAGTCCTGAGATGATATATATTGATGTAATAGATCCTTAGGAAAGTAGTTCAGAATTTATCAATAAGTTCATAGTTTAGATTTTGTACAAAAGAGCTTCAAAGCTTTATCTTGCACATGTATGTAATTAGGCCTGTGAGCCCTAATTGTAAGCACGCATGTTGTCAACCAATCTGTATTTGAATTCTATGATGTACTAAATAACTGAATCTACATTTTCTTTGTATCTTTGAGTTGTTTCTGTTGTGTTTACTCTTTCTGCATAGTTTGGACAGTTCATTCTGTGAACCCTCCTACTGTGACTGCACCAAGTGGTATCAGAGTGAAAGTTTGAATTTTTGGGAGCAAATCGAGCGAAGTTGGCAAGGGAATTCTATCAAATCTTGTTATGGATAGATCACCAAACTAAGGTAGGTTACTTGTGTTGCAACCGATCACCGATTGTGAGGTAGTTGTCACCTTGTAGCCCGATCGCCAAACCTAAGGCAGTTTGCACTTGATCCTAGGAAGAATTCCGCTAAGGAGAGTTGTTGTTATTAGAACAATGGATGGAAGAATGGATGAGATGATGGAGATGATGAAAACAATGTGAATTCATTTGGATGTTGTTGAAGAAGATAGGCAAAGAGGATTGACACCGATACCTAATGTTGAAAGTGATGAAGAAGAAGAATTTCAATCTGCTGAACAAATTGGTGAAACCCTGGGAGGTGATGAAGAGGAAGAATCAAATCAAGTAAAGATGTTGCGAGGTATTTCAAAGATTGGAAATAGACCTAGAGTTGATGTGCCAAACTATACTGGTAATTTGAACCTTGAAGAATTGATTGATTGGATAAATGACATGGAAGAATACTTTGAATATGAGGAAATTGAAGATCTGGAGAAGGTGAAATTTGCAAAGACAAAGTTGAAAGGACATGCTGCTATATGGTGGAAAGAAGTTTAGTTGGAAAGAAATAAAAGAGGGAACGAAAAGATTACAAAGTGGGATAGGATGTTGACAAAGTTGAAGAATCAATTTATACCTACTGACTATGAGTTGGAAATGTTGAAAAGATTACAAAAACTAAGATAAAAGGAGAAATATGTGAAGGAGTATACTGAAGAACTTCATAAGATGATCATAATGATAGGAAATAGTGAAGCAAACAAGGAGAAAGTGACTAGATACATCAATGGACTAAGATTGAACATTCAAGAAGAACTAAGCTTGGTAAGGATGACATCTTTGGAAGAAGCATATCAGTTCACCCTGAAAGTGGAAGAGAAACTAAATAAGAGACACGATCAGAGACAAAGAGGTAAAGGAGGTAAATTTTAGAGAAGTAGAACATTTTCCAGATGAGGCAGATCATACTCAGAGCAGAACAAGTTTGACAACCCATTTAAGAAGGAGGACAAAGATAACAATACTTACCAGAGAGATGACATAATTTTTTACTAAAGAGGAAACACTAATGCATACTAGAATGAAGGATACAGCAGAGAAGGAAGAGGATTTGATAAGAGAGCATTCAGAGGTACTTGTTTCAAGTGTGGACATGAAGGACATAGAGCATTTAAGTGTAATCAAGGTAGTACAAGTAAGAGGACAAAAAACAATGGAAGAGCAGTCTGTATTGAAGAAGAACATGGTGGATCACCTAGTTTAGTTGGTAAACTAGAGAAAGGAGAATCACTTGTGATGAGGAAAGCACTATTTCAAGCAAAAAATTTTTGAGGAACCACTGCAGAGGAAGAGTCTATTTAGAACTAGATGGAAATCAGGAGGTAAGTGTTCTAAAGTTGTAATTGATAGTGGTAGTTCAAATAACCTAGTTTCAGAGGAGATGGTGACTAAGCTAGAGTTGGAAAGATTAAAACACCTGAAGTCCTATCAAATAGCATGGATTCAGGATGATCATAATGTACTGGTGAGTGAACAATGTTTGGTGAAATTTCATATTGGATCTTATCATGATGAATTCTTGTGTGATATTATGCCTATGGATGTTTGTCATATCTTGTTGGGTAGACCTTGGCAGTATGATAGAAAAGCTATACATGATGGGAGAAAGAATACAAATACTATAACAGCAAATGGAAAGAGAATTACTTTGATTCCTTTAGAGGATGATCATGAGAGTGAAGTATGTGGAAATGCTAGAATCTGTTTTTTAGATGGAAGAAAATTTTCAGATGGTTTGAAACATGAGAATATGTGTTATGCCTTGATTCCTAAGAAGCCCAAAACATTGAAGGAGTCTAAAGAATCACAACTCGATGAGATAAGAGAATTGCTGATAGAGTATGAAGACATCATATCAGACAAAGTACCTAAAGGATTGCCACCTATAAGGAGTATTAGTCATCACATGGATCTTATACTAGGAGCAAGTTTGCCTAACAAAGCAGTACATAGAATGACACTGACAGAGAATGAAGAATTGAAAAGACAGATACACAAGTTGTTGAGAAAAGGTTTGATTAGGGAAAGATTGAGTCCTTGTGCAGTGCCTGTAGTTTTGGCACCAAAGAAAGATGAAGAATGGAGAATGTGTACTAACTCTAGAGCAATAAACAAGATCACAATTAAGTATAGATTTCATTTACCTAGGATGGATGATATCATGGATTGTTTGAGTGGAGCAAGATATTTCACAAAAATAGATTTGAAAAGTGGATACCATCAGATCATAATCAGAGAAGGTGATGAATGGAAGACTGCTTTTAAGACAAATGAAGGATTATATGAGTGGTTAGTGATGCCCTTTGGATTGACAAATGCACCAAGTACTTTCATGAGGTTGATGAATGAAGTTCTAAAGAAATTCTTGGGCAAGTTTGTTATTGTATACTTGGATGATATTCTGATTTTTAGTAAGACAAAAGAGGAACATTTGTTGCATATTAGACAAGTTTTGCAGAGATTGAGAGAAGAGAAATTGCTAATAAACATCAAGAAGTGTAGTTTCATGAAGAAAGAGTTGGTCTATTTGGATTTGTGATTTTTGCGGAAGGATTGAAGATGGACCTAAGAAAGTAAGAGCAATTGTTGAGTGGCCTACACTGGAGTGCATTGGAGAAGTTAGATCATTTCATGGATTGGCTAGTTTCTACTAGAAGTTCATCATAAATTTCAATTCAATTTGTAACCCTATGACAGACAATGAGAGGTGACCGAAAAGATTTCAAGTGGACATCTGGAGCAAATACAAGTTTTGAGTTGTTGAAGTAGAAAGTGACAGAACAACCTATTTTGGCTTTACCAGATTTCAATATGGTATTTCAAGTTGTTGTGATGTAAGTGGAAGTGCAATTGGAGCAATGTTAAGTCAAGAAGGTAGACCTATAGTATATTTTAGTGAGAAGTTGAATGATGCAAGGAGAAGATATTCAGTTTATGATCAAGAGTTCTATGCCATAATTCAAGCCTTGAAGAAGTGGAGACATTATTTGTGTTGTATACAAATCATCAAGCTTTGCAGTACTTGAATAGTCAAGGTAAGTTGAATCAGAGACATGTGAGATGGGTAGAGTTCATGCAAATTTATACTTTTGTGTTGAAGCATACGAGTGGAAAGTCAAACAAAGTTGCTAATGCATTGAGTAGGAGAATAAATTTGTTGACAGAGATGAGAGTTGAAGTGTTGGGTTTTGATGAATTGAAGAACATTTATGAGGGAGACACTAATTTTGTAGAACCTTGGAAAGCATGTAAGGAACCTGTTGTGACAGATAGGAGTAAGTGGTTGGACTATTTCATTCAAGAAGATATGTTGTTCAAGGGAAGTCAGTTGTGCATACCTAGAAGCTCAATGAGAGATAATTTGATAAAGGAGAAGCATAGTGGTGGATTGGCAGGACATTTTGGCATTGATAAGACTGTGGCTTTGGGACTAAAAACTACTTTTGGCCTTAGATACATAAGGATGTTAGGATATTTGTGTAGAGTTGTAGAGTTTGTCAAATTGCAAAAGGGAGTAGTCAGAATACTGGATTGTATAAACCTTTGACAGTACCTAAGAGACCTTGGGAAGACATAAGCGTGGATTTTGTAATGGGAATGCCTAAGACACAGAGAGTACATGATTCAATATTTGTAGTGGTTGACAGATTTTTAAAGATGGCTCATTTCATACCTTGTAAGAAGACAACTGATGCAGTGCATGTAGCTGACCTATTTTTCAAGGAGATTGTAAGATTGCATGGATTACCTAAGAGTATATTTTCAGACAGAGACACAAAGTTTGTTGGATACTTTTGGAAGACACTTTGGAAGAAGATGAAGACAGATTTGAAGTTCAGTTCAACTTTTCATCCATAAGACTGATGGACAGACATAGGTAGTGAATAGGAGTTTGGGAAACCTATTGAGATGTTTGGTTGGAGACAAAACTAGAAGTTGGGACTTGATTCTTTCACAAGCAGAGTTTGCATACAATAATTTAGTAAATAGGAGTACTAGAAGAACACCTTTTGAGATTGTTACCAGGGTAAATCCTAGAGGAGTTACAGAATTGAGGGACATCAGCATGGATGAAAAGAGAAGTGCAGAAGCAGAAAAATTTGCAGATCATATGAAGACAGTTCATAATCAAGTGAAGAAGCATATGGAGAATATGAATAGTAAGTACAAAGAGAAGGAAGATGATAAGAGAAGACATAAGGAATTTGAAGTGGGAGATGAAGTAATGGTGTAATTGAGGAAAGAGAGATTTCTAGTTGGGACATATAACAAGTTGAAGATGAAGAAGTTTGGACCTTGTAGGATCCTTAGGAAATTTGATTCAGGAAATGCATATGAAGTGGAGCTACTGGAGACATTGGGGATTTCACCTATTTTCAACATTACAGACTTATATCAGTATCATAAAGCAAAGTTCAATGACAACATGGAAGAAGACTTGAAGAAGCAGTTACCACAACAAGTACCGAAGTAGATTGAGGACATCTTGGATAGCAGAGTTGGACATAGTACTAGAGGAAGACAATACAAAGAATATCTTGTGAAGTGGAAAGGTAGACTGGAAGAAGATTCATCATGGATTTCTTAGGCTGAGGTGGACTGTCTTGGTTCTCCCCTAGCCCCAACAAAGTGAGGGACTCACTTTTTTCAATAACCCCGGATGTCTAATGTAGGAGCATCCCTAGTTCAAGAGAAATCTTACATCAACCAAAAATATTTGCATTTCAATTTGTTTGCAATTTAGTTTGTTTCTTTGCATTTTCTAGTTTAGTTCAGGCAGTTCAGTCAGAAGCAGTTTCAGCTTTTGGTCCAGTACTTGGCGGTAGTTGCATTTCACACCTTACAGATCTGGACTTAGCATCTACATCATATCCAGGATTCAGAGCATTTGGATCAGTTACCAGAAAGTTAACACTATTAGAAGATCAACTATTTTCTCAGAGCAGAGCATCCTGACAGTCTCAGATAATCAGTTGAAGGAGAAGACTTTCAGAGTAATCCTTAACTTGTGGAACCTAATGACACACCATTCAATGATCTTTGGTTCATGGCTGACCTTCCCTAAAGATATGCACATCATTCCATTCATTTGAGGAAGTGTTCTATGCATTTAGGTCTGACCTATCTGTATACACATTACAACTCTTCATTGGAGTTTGTGACCTTCCTTGGCTGACGCAGAGGAATCTATTGGTCTGGAGATGATATATATTGATGTAATAGATCCTTAGGAAAGTAGTTCAAAAGTTATCAATAAGTTCATAGTTTAGATTTTGTGCAAAGTAGCTTCAAAACTTTATCTTGTACATGTATGTAATCAAGCCTGTGAGCCCTAATTGTAAGCCCGCTTGTTACTAGCTAATCTATATTTGAATTCTATGATATACTGAATGACTGAATCTGCATTTGCTTTGTATCTTTGAGTTGTTTCCGTTGTGTTTACTCTTGTTGCATGGTCCAGATAGTTCATTCTGTGAACCCTCCAACCGTGATTGCACCAATAATTTACAATATCTCACATGCTTATGAGCAGCCTCGAGGAGGTGGATTATTGACAAAAGTATAACCAACTACTATAATGAGATTTGTAGAAAGAAAACAATTCAACCTACCTCATGATTTTGATCATGATTGTTGTTGTTCTGAGGCATATAGGAAGATTGGACATGTGCTCCTTAGTTTCAATCTTATCCTCAGGTGTGAGCATGGTTGATAACACCTTGTTAAGCTTGATCTGAGCTAGATGTCTGATAGGACATCCATTTGAACTGATGGACCTCAATCTCTCTTTGTTGGATTCTTGCTCATGTACCACTGATTCCTCATCTTGCTGATTGGAATGCCCCATTTTTAGTGATTCCTTTTGAACTATGACCTCCTCTACAGGTTGTTCCTATGGCTCAATAATTTCCTCATCCAAAGATATTGTTTCACCTTTTGATTGTGGAAAAGATAACTCAAAGTTATATTCAAACTGGTCCTCTTTGTAGTAGCCCTCTTGAGGAAATAAAACATGAATGTGTTCCTCATGTTTGTAGCATTCTTTATTTTTTAGAGATGGCTTGACATCAAGGTTAGCACAAAACTCCTCCAGATCATCCCAAAAACAAATTTCATCATGATCCTGTTGAGGAATGTTAGCCTCTTGAATATGCTTGATATCTTTGGGCTTCCCTTCAAGGTATGAAAGATTTTTGGTCGGGGCACCTTCTTTAACCTCAAGAACAAGGTCATCCTTTTCAAAGTACTTCTCCAAAGTGTTGGCTTCTTGCTGATTCAATGAAATATATCAGTTGTCTTGAAGAAGCTCCCCTTCACAAGGTTGAGTTCAGAGATCAGCTTGTTCCTCTTCTAGGTCAAGAAAACATGGTAGCTACTCAAACAACCTATTTATCACCCCTTCATCACTTTCAAGTACTGATTATTTCTGTGGCATAGCACAAACACTTTCCTCTTCCTTTTGCTTTCTGACTTCCCATGAAGAAGACCACACAATAGGCCCTCCTTTGTAGAGACAAATAGTATCTGGACAAGATGGTATATGTTGTTTTATCTCCTCTTCTTTTGCTTGCTGGATGCTAGAGCATGGTTCATTTGTATGTTTGGTGGAGGGACTTCACAAGGTGAAAAAGATGGCCCTTTCCAACTTGGAATCTTAAAGGTAGAAGGCTGCCTGAAACTTGGAATTTCAAACATTGGAGAAGGCTCAATGCTAGGCTCAACTTGACTTATAGTGTGGATTTGCATGAAATTAAGAAGAGGAGAAGGGTTTTGGGCCTTAGGCTCTTGAACTTGAGCTATTAATTGCCTTATTTGCTCTTCCTTGGTAGTAATTTGCCTACTCAAGAATTTCTCTTCATAGATTCTTTCCATTTCCACCTCTTGCTGATGACAAAAATCTTGGTAGGATTGCTCCTCTTGCTACATATTATACTCCTGCTCCTTTGTGACAGCCTCAAATTTCCTTCGCGAGTCTAATGCTACCTCCCCGATACTCATGTTGTTAACATCTTGAGACTGGTTCAGAGAGTAGTTATGCTAGTCATGAGTAAAATGATCTTCTTGCAAATGATTATAGGCATGGATAGGTTTCTAGGAAAGTTGAGTAGGGGTGGGAGGGTGGTAAGCATGATGATTATGCTAATAATTTTCTATTGGTGGGTTAAAACCAGTAGCATATTCTACTTGGTATGGCTGATAGGAAGTGATATAAGCAGGATTTTCATGGAATGGAGGGTTATAAAACCTATCTTCACTAAAAGAAGACATTATGCAGCATCAAACTAGCTAAAAATTCATTGAAAACCCTCACAATAATAAAAATTGGGTCTAATTTTTTAGTTAAAAAAAGTACATATCAATACTTGTCTTCTTGAAACCAGTAGTTATTTTTTTCCAAAGTCGCCAGGTGTGTAAACAAAATGCCTCCAAAAGGATGAAACTACTATTGTACACACCAAAAAGTAGTAACAAAAGTATAAAATGGACTAAGAATCAGTTCACTGTCCCACCGGGCATGCCAAAAACTGTTGCCTCTCAAAATTGCACCCTTTCTAAGTTGCAAAACTTGGCATTCTAGAGAAACATGGGATCTTTCTAGGCCTGTGGGTCACCTATGATGGAAACAACCTCTGGAGAAGGCTGGCTTCCTATTGATACTTCACCTATAACTTCTTGTACTAATGCCTTAGTAGAGAAAAGAGTAAGAAGGATTGCATGAAAATAAAACCTACTATCTAAGGTGATGCACCAAAAGATTGTTTGAGACTACACAAAACTGACACACTATAGAACCAGTAATATCAAGGCTCTCATACACAATCCAATAAATCATAATCTTTGCATCATCAATTTGTAAGAAGGCTAAATAACCACAGTCCTTTAAAGGAGAAATATGTTTTCTCACCACTTAAGACTGATTGTTATTACTAGCACATCTCACAACCTGCAAAAATGTATGTATTCCTACATAAAGGAAACAACATGAAATACAACTCTAAGGACAAAGAATATCACAAAGATCTGTACTAAAAATAAGGACACACAATATCAGAAGAAATGGGAAGGTATAAACAACTTATTACTGCTAAAAAGGTGTTACAATGATGTGTTACTCTCAAAATGAGTAACCAAAATTTTCACTTCTGCAAAAAAACTTAGAAAATTACAATATGGCACAAGTGAAAAGCTAGAACTCCTAAATAATGAACAAGAGAGAAGACTGTATACTTCTCCAAGCAACTGTAAATGATAAGGACCAGAAACTTCCTTGGTCATGCATATCATAAAAGTCCTCAAAATATCTATCAAAACCCTCCAAAATGAGTTTCTAATGAGGAAAAAGTCAAGGCATGTCATCACCCATCATAAAAGCTCCAGAAAATGCCCTTAAATGCTCTTTAAGGCCATAAAAATCAAGTCAAATCATCTCAATAACTCCTCTACCTGTTTGCCAACCTCTCCTGCAGCATCCATAAATGTTTGATATTTGCACATAATTACCTAACCACATCTCTTTGAGCACATCCTGAAAGCATCCTCAACTTACCCTTGCACAATAAATGACACAAATACATTTATTTCTGCATTTAATTAACATTAACTAAGTGGTTTATATCCACACCACTTAGCTTAATGTTTTACATTTCAAATTTATTACAAACCTATGCAGAAAAGAAGGCACTTGGACATAATTATTCAATCTCCTGGTTTTGCATGGTTTGGAGATAAATAAAATAGTGTGAAAAAATGATAAAGTAGTCGATGAGACTTACTTTACTACTTGTTGTGGATTTGACTATCTTCGCTTTTCACATTTTAATGACAAGTAATAAAGTAATTTATAATCCATTACTTTATCATTTGTTTACAATGTTTTATTCATTTCTAGATCATGAAAAAAGAAAATAAAACCTCTTATATCTCCCATGCATCATGCATCATGATACTCATGCTTACAAAATATGCATTATTCTTTATATCTTAATACCACCTTATATCTCCCATGCACAAACAGGATCTCTCTTATGCATTACAAGGTATACTTACCATATGTATTCATCTCCAAGGTAACCAAATCAGTTTCAAAGGCATAATACCTAAGCATTATATGCAAAAAGGAACCTAAGACTTATAATATCTAAGTCATGAGGACTTAGCCAATGCTAGGTCATCTACACCACGATGGATATTAGTTGGAGAAAAAATATATGAATTCAATGTGACAAAAATGCCACTCAACTTAGTGCAATATTGAACCCTAAAACAAAACAATGGAGGCCCTAAGATGTTCGACCCATTTTCACTTTGCATTTTTTGAGAAAACACTCTGCTACTGCTGCCATGACTAGGGTTTGGAGCACGAAATCTTCCATTCTCTTGTGGCCACAAGATCAAATTTCTAGCAGAACCTCCACAATTCTCTCCAGGAAAATGAAAGGCAACCTCTTGTGTCACAGATTGGACCATATTCTTCACTTATCACTAGTTTTTTCAACCCTCTGGCCACGGCTATGACAAGTTTATGATGTATTTGTTTTGTTCTACTATTGTTTTCTCCTTTTGTGCATTCGAGGCCGCTATGATTTAGGGTTTTGGAGCTTGAAAATACTGATCTTCTCACTGTATTTTTGCATTTCCATGAAGATTTCTAACAAAAAAACAAGGTAAAGCATTATAAAACTCAAATCTAACATTTCTTCATCATTTTCCATGCAATCTGGCCTTACAGGTCGTGAACTCTATTTGGCATCTTATGAGTATTTTTATCATTTTATATGAGCTTGCAAGCTTTACTTTCCTTCTATATCTGCAATTTTAGTTGAAACCCCAAGTGGGTTTAACTTGTGAGAAAGAAAATAACTCTCTACTACATGTCATGGCTTTGATTCTAATGGAAAAAATGGTTTCTTCAGTCATTTCCTATACCAAAATACACTGCTCTTTGTTCCCTAAAAATGCAAAAACAAAGCTCCTCCTTTTGGCATACTGAGTTGTGTCTCTTGATGTATCGAAATCTGTAGATTCATTTCCCTCTACAATATAATAAGGATTTTGTAACAATACAACTCCCAAGCAGATCTTGATAATATGAACATGTTTTTCATTCTATGTATAGAAGAAAACAAAGCTATCATGCTCCTCTAATCTCTTTTATAATGGCAAAAAACATTTGATGTCACTTGTGTTCCCCATTTGTATATCACATAGCTATATCCTTTGTATATGAAGCCACACTTACATGATGTCATACTTACATTTCTATAACAATTGATGTTTAAACTTGTAATGCTCTAGGATACATTACTTCAATCCTTTGAATGTGAAGCCCCTGTAGCTGATTATGACATGACTACCCCATATTGATCCTTTGACAGTTAATGATATGAACACACATCATACATAAATAAAAACATATACACCTTGTTACATCTATTGCATCCTCTTATCCCACTGATCCAAAATAACACCTTTCATAGTCCATTTAATTTCATTGTAAAAACAAAGTGCCTCTACTATGATTAGTTTATTTATCCTTCTAATTGCAAGATAAAATAGGATATGGCATCATTAGAGGGAGATTATGATTCATTTTGATGTTCCAATTGCACTCTGTAGTGATGACATCCATGTGATCTCCTTTTGCACTTCCTGTAGATAAATCTGACATGACTTTCTATAGTCCACTGGTACCTTTAATGACTCATGGCAAACATTGGATAAGCTACCTCCTGTAGCTATAGCATAACATTGATATGGCTGTACCTTTCACTTTTCAGACTACTGTAGCATCTTATGATTGTTTCAGGTAGAGCTGGCTGTTGTTTTCTATACTATATAGTTATTACTGAATCTGCATATTATTGGGGCATCATATAGCATTTTATGCTGGATTTAAAGCACATGGGTAGGCAATAACCAGTACAAAGATAACTAACATGATAGCAAACCAAAATGATCTATAATAGGAGGCAGTCCTCTTTTGATTGTTCTAGACCTTTTGATGATTTGTTTAAAGGTTTTAACAAAATCTTAGATACTTTTATGTAGATCTAGGACCTGCTATGACATCAGTCCATGATGGTGTAAGGATTTCCTTTATCTCTAAATCTGTAAGGCTCCCTCTATGATTATGACAGTAACTTCCTTCTCTCAGACCTACTCAGACTTGTAAACCCCTTGATTGACAACTGCCTATCAATGTCTTTTGCATGTACTATTCATATATGTTATTGACTCCTCATGGACTGTGATATTGATTATGAAGGAATGCTATGACAGTCATAACTTATCTGTATGGCTGCTTTATGCCTTCTGAAGGTTAACTACTCCTCAATACTTTAAGATGTCACAGCAACCTTAGTGTATGTCATTATTGAGATGAGATGCCTAAATAACTGTATCCACATAGTCATGGCATGTTCTTTTTCAACTCTTGATTTCTTGATTCAGCATACATGATCACTATAGTACCTTTCTTGGATGTTTATGGGAGACTGTCTCCTTTATCCTTTTGATGTGTTTGTGACTTGGCATCTGACAGTGCCTATACTCTGCCTTTGTCATTGGAACTTTGCATTTACTCATTGTCTTTAGTTGTGCTCTGTCCTTTGCAAGCTTAACTATACTTGTACTTTGTTCATTTGATTCCTTGCTTTCAAATGTAATAGAACATTGTGATTTATGTGTAAAGATCCCAATGACCTAAAGCATGAATATTTTCAATGATATTATGATAACAATAATTCACTGAGGTATTAGAGAATGACAGTAACCTTGTGAGACTACCTCATGAATGTATACATATGCCTATCTTTCAATATCTATATTTACTCATTGCCTCTGGCATGAATGTTGCTCCTTACATGCCTTTTAGGCTATTAATGTTGTTCATCCTATTAATGCTCTTGATATTGCTCCAAATGTTAACTGTTATAGTTGTTACAAAACTGTTCGTTAAGCAAGGATGACTGCTACCTTATGAGACTATCTCATGATAAAACATTGGCTACCCAATTGTTTTCACATGCCTTTTACTTGACTGTCTATGAATTCCATCTTTTGAGTATATTTTGATTGGTATCCTTCTCCTTGGCATATGACAGTGATGACATTGCATTGTTTACTTTAGTAACATTCAAGTAAGTGGCATTACTCTGTGATGTAACTGACTGCTCCTCATACTTTTACTTATTCATTGATGAGATATGGATCATGCTATGGTTTCCACATGTCATTTGTTTGTATGTACCTTGGTCATTTGATTACTTAATGACTATGGCAAACAAGGTATATGTGCTTGTTGCTTCATGACTTTGGCAACTGTACCTTCTATGCATAAGGCATATGGCTGTGT
Source organism: Cunninghamia lanceolata (assembly GCA_027924645.1). Classification (NCBI taxonomy): domain Eukaryota; kingdom Viridiplantae; phylum Streptophyta; class Pinopsida; order Cupressales; family Cupressaceae; genus Cunninghamia; species Cunninghamia lanceolata. Next base: position 3,214,973 of record BSBN01000070.1, read on the forward strand.
ATCTTACATGACTGTCCTCTTCTCTTGTGCTTGATACATTTGATATAGCAGCAACATGAATTGTGATAAAACACCATGATGTTTGGTCAATTGAATATCTCTGCATTAATGTCATTACCCTGAGCCTGTTGAGCTCAACCCTCATGGGAACCCATTTTCTCCACATGCTTATTTCCTAAAAGATGAATCAACAACATGATTTCTCCTATACCTGCACAGTGAACAAACAAGTTAGCATATGAAACATATCTTTGATTCATGATGTGGGGTTACTTGTATGGATCAATCTCTTTCTAACCTCTCTTATGCTGATATCTAATTATTGATATTTTTGCTACATTAAAGTGAATGGTACTTTTGAAGTTCTGATTGTGTATAAAAAGACTTGGTACCCTGAGCATTAACAAAATCTATTTTCCAGGTATATTGGAGCTCAAACGGATGGAGGAAGATAGCAACTAGCTCAACCACGGGATTCGTCATTCACAGGCAATGATGGGTCCCTCTTCTTTTCCTATGAATTTCTTTTCTTTCAAAAGTAAAATTTACTTTTATGTTGCCTATTTTAGTTACTCTCATGGCTTGTGTGGGAGCACTTCATTTGACATTCATGAATAATGAAAACGCCTTTTAAAATATGCAATGTTGTATGGTTCTTCTTGATTGTAAACAATTGCATTTATCTAAAGTTCTTTTATGGCAATTTTCTCTTGGAAAAACACTCATTAATAACAGACATGCGGCCTTAAAACTATAGAACTTAACCAGCTCCACTTGGTTGAGCTGGAAAATAAAAATGGATAACAATACCTTAAACCCTAGAACCTACACCCACAAACCCTCATCCCTATACCCTATAACCTCACCCTTATACCCTAAACCTTGAATATTGTACCTCAACCCTATACTTAAAACCAAAACCATACACTTTCAACACAAGTCACCCTATGCCTTGTATACCCTCAATCCATATCATAAACCCTAAACCCAATATCCTAAACCCTAATCCCCATACCTTACACAATTAATCTTATACACTCAACAAGCTGAATATTATCCCTCAACTGTAACCCTCTACCCTCTACCCTCTACCTATTACTTAATCCCTAATCCCTCAAGCCTCAACCCTATACCTTAAACCCTAAACCCAAAAACCTCAACCCTCAACCCTAAAAACTATACGGGCTCAGGTCCTTATATACCCTAAACCCAAAACCCTTACATACATACATACAAGCATACATACATACATACATACATACATACAAACATGCATACATATATACATACATACAAACATGCATACATACATACATACACACATACATACATACAACCATACATACATACGTACAACTATACATACATACATACATACAAGCATACATACATTCATACATATAGGCATACATACATACATACATACAATTTGGAATACATACATACATAAATACAAATATATATACAAACATACATACATAAAATATTCAAAGCGAGAAATAATGCAAGCGTGTTATTACACGCTCACGTTATGTCAAACTTGACAAACATCAAGCAAACTTTTGCAAAAAGGAAAAAATGCAAAACAAAACATAACGCGAGTACATTATAACACACTCGCATTATATGTTGCTTTGGGAATCCCAAGCCTTAGGCTCAAGATTTTCTTTGGATTTCCAACCCAAAGACTTGGAGTGCCTTCCCAATGTCCAAAGACATGTTTTTACATATTCTATAGGATTTCACATAATTTCGTTCATGATAACCCTCAAATTTGCACGTGTTTCAAGGTCAAACAAATTTAACTCCTGGGTAATGTTATTTTTTCTCTTAGCTATTTAATGATGTAATTTTTTTCACACTTTGACAATGTTAAGCCTTTCATCTTTAATTTCTTTTGTTTGTGTCCATTTTTTGGAAAACCAATGTTTGCTCTTTTTTTCTTTATAAATTAACCGCTCATTGAAATTTCAAATAAATTACATTTTTATAAGCTAGACTCCATTCTACACATATTAAAGAAACTTGATTTTCAATTAGTTTTCAAAATTTATAGGGGTAGCACGGCCAAAATTCTATTTTTTAGGATGTGTCCACTTTGAAAATTAGTAAAAAATCAAATATTCATTAAAAATTTATCAAAAAAATTAGGCATAAACTACATGTTGTTAGCTAATTTCTCACTGAAGTGATTTTAAAAATACCAAAAAAAAAGTTAACCTTTTGAGGGAGCCACAAAACATGCTATGCTATATTTTTTTTTACAAAAACAACACCATTTTTTGTGGCTCCCTTTTTTGAACCCCTTAATCTATACCATTTTCAAACAAAATTAGTAGTTTAGAAAGTAGACTCAAAGCACTATGAACATTATTTTTGTTGTATCTTAAAATTTTGAGTGTAACTATGCTCAATTTCTCATCCAAGGTCAGTATTTCTTGATTTCAGAAAGAAAGAAAAAAAGTGGCCACTTAAGACCCCTTTTTGGCCCCCCATCTTCCTGCACTTACCCAAGTACATGCTTCCTCAAATCCAAATACTACTTTGCAAACCATACACCAATATTTAACACAATCTAGAGTATTCCACAAATATCCTGAAACATCTTGAAATCCAACAAACTCCTTTGCAACAACTTTCACTTGCCAAATAAACTTATCCTATTTACACAAAATGCTCAAATATCTCTATTATGCACTGTAGCTCAAAAAATCAATTTTTGAAGCATCAAATCATGAACAACTTCAACTAAAGAAATATATGGACCTTATAAGCACACTTCCAAAATTGTAACACCTAAAACCAATCTATGGAGAAATGCAGAGCAAAACACTTTCTCCCAGACCTTCTACGAAACACAGTTCACACTGGTGAACACAAATTCCTCTACACAATGAACCAACATGCCAAATTTTGAATTAGGCATCTCTAAACACCTCTTAACATCATATCCAAACTGCACAAGCAAATATTCAACATAGAAGAAATGTGGAGCAAAACTAAAACACTACTCTGTAAGCCAGAACACCTCTGCAACACACTGTTTCCTTTATTGATCAAATTTTCTCAAAAGCACTTAGAAACCCAGCACTAGAAACATGTTAACAACATCTTCAACACTTCCCCAACCATCACCAACTTCTCATACTCACACTCTTGAAATATGATCTTTCTCAACCAGTTGACACCAATGACAACTGTATACACTTAAAAATGACACGACTCGGTCTAAATAAATATTCCTAATATTTATTCCATTTTAATTCTTCTATCAATAAATAAATAAACAAATTTATTTATTTGATTCATATTCCAAATTTAATAAATCAATCAAATTTATTTAAACCCTCTCAATCTCTCAAAATAAAATATAATCAAATATTTTATTTATTCTTCCAAAGCATGCACAAACAATTAAATAAATCTATTTATTTAATTTGCTTTCTTATCTTCTAAATTCTTCAAATATCTTCCAAATCTTCTAAAAATAAGTCTTCTTCTTCATGCATGCAAAATTAAATAATTTATTATTTAATTTCTCTCAAATCATGCAAAACTAAATCACAAGTAGAGTTAATTGACTCAATCAACCTTGTTTTTATCAATAACTCTTAAATTAGGAAAAAAGCATTATAATTTATGAAGTCAAATCTTATCTTCAATAAAAGAAAGCAATTAACTCAAACAAAACAACTTTTGTGAGACACATGTCTTCTTTCTATTCGCACATGTTATTTCAAGGTTTTTCAACCATTGATCTTCTCTCTCATAAGTGTATAAATTGAACCCTATTCTTCCATTTCATTCATCCAAGATTTTAGTATCGTTACTTTGCAAGAATTACAGCGCGCCTTTGGCACCCAAGTCATTCCATTTTTGCTTGCAATCAACTTGTTATCATACCACTACCATTGTTGTGAAGCTCATCTTCATTGCAATAAACTATCATAGCTATTCCCACTTGACATCTTGGAATAGCCAGGAAGTGCACCTTTTGAGGGCCATATTTATAGACAAGATCATTTGTGATAGGTAATCAAAGGAAGCCATGAAGTGAAGAGGTTTGCAAGGGTTTGAAGTTCTTTGTTTGATTGATTTCTTTGTTTTTTATTTCATTGAGTTATTGGGTATTGTTGATATACATTGATTATTCATTTACACAAATTTTTCCATAACATTTTTAGCACCCACCATGGGGCCTTGCCCTGATTTAACCTAAAAATTAAGTTTTTTGTGCTAAGGTTCCGTACATAGGAGGATTCGACGCATCTAAACAATTCTAGCGTGCATCTGAGCTCTGTTTCGACGCATCTACTCTTTCAAAGCATTTACCTCCTGAAGTGGTGCATCTGAGTTTTGTTATAGTGTATCTATTGAATAGTGCATATACTCTCTGTTTCAACACTTTTAACTTCTATCTCAGCACTTCTAAAATTCCTGCACTTCTGAGCTTCGTTTCTACACATTCAGGCTCTAAAGCTGCACATCTGTTCTGAACAGTGATTTTAGGGTATTTTTGTGGTTTTTTCTAAAGTTAACACTTTTTCACAGGGATATTCTCTCATCTACTTGCAGGGTTAAGAGTTGGATAGTCATTCTAGTTGCATTGTTAACACACATCATCTTTTTTTAAAGGATAGTAATCAGATGTTCATGCAAAATCTCATATAGATCTAACTAGGAGGATTGTAATTTCACTTTGTTGCATCAACAAATTGAATATAGTCCCAATGCTAGGAGGATAAAATTGAACCATTGATATCTTCCTTTCAAAGTTAACAACTTGCGTGTATGCCCAAGTAGCTAGCTCATATAGTCTTTTTCATTTTAACTAGGGGAAAATAACCACTATCTTTCACGTTTTTGGGAATGATAATAGGCCTATGCTCTTCCCTATCTTGGGTGACCAAAATGTCAGACATATCATTTTTGCATGTGTTAAACCTTTAGAGAGGTCTGCCCTTGGACATCCTTCCGTCCAAGTGGGAACGACCTTAAGTGGCAACAAGCTAAAGCCAAGCCCTGCCAAGCCACTATAAATAAATTGTGTTTGAAGAAAAAGCTTCAAACAACAAGTGAAGTTGTGTTATACCTGTTGACCTATTTTCCTCTGTCCAGAGTCAAATAGTTCACCTTGTATTTTCCTTGAAAATCCTTTAGAAAATAACCCAAAAAGGCTTAAATCTTTCAAGTACTTATGCTATACCTTGCCAAATTTCCCAAAATCTTGACTAGAGAGTCTATGCCAAAAACCCAGAAAAACCCAGAAATCTTTTGTCTTCAAGTGCTTTCTATCGCAGGAATTTCTCATTTTCATGCTTAGTTTTTGTATGCATTTTTTGAATGTATGTTTGCATATACATTCACCTTTGTATGTTGGAAAACATACAAGGCGATATACAAAGGAGATGTGCATCACAGGCATGCAAGGGAAAACATACAAGGCATATCGGCATGACAAGCCTCATCGGCGGCCCAACTTAGAATTTCACCGATCGGCCGATGTACATGTAAAGGAAAGCATATAAGGGTTCATTGGCAAAGCATAGTATATCAGCGGCTTAGTTTTTAGTCTTGCCAATGGTCAATATGCAAAGGATCACATACAATGGCCGATGCATATACAAGGTGATATACAAAGGGAAATGTGCATCGGGTTTCCACTATATATGCAAAGAAAAGATACATAGAAAAGATGCATGTATGTTTGAATATACAAGGGTCATATACAATTGGTGGGGTCCGCACATACAAAGGCCGATGCATATACAAGGGACACACAAAAGTAAATCTGAGATACAATTAAAGATGCATGTGTGTGCCAACATACAAAGGACAATATACATTCAAAGATACAAGGCAGACATACAAGACAGAATGTACATTGAAACGGTACATGATGGAATATACAAGGGAGAATGCATATCAAAAAAGATTGCAAAGCCCATGTACAAAGGTTTGCTTGTATATTCGGCCTTGTATATGCGATATACAAGGGGAACATACATCGGCAATAGTACATACAAGAGGAAGAAACAAGGTGGAGCCCAAGCAGTTGTATGTATATCGCCATGGTATATTCGCATATACAATGCGATATACAAGGGAAAGGATGCAAAGCACACTTGCAAGGGTTTCATTTACAAGATACATCGAAAGGATGCAGGAGGGCCTTACAAGAATCATTGTAAGTATATCAAGATTGTATATTTGCATATACAATGCAATATACAAAGGAACATGCATTCACCACATGCAAGGGAAATACAAATGGTGGGGTCCACCAAAAGCACAGGTAATTATATATGTTTTTGTATGTATGTTCGGCCTTGTATATGTGATATGCAAAAGCAACATACAAGGCTGATGTGCAAGGCAACATGTGGGGAGTCAGAAGCAATATTTGTATGCATAGTCCATTGTATGTATATGTTCACATATACAATCAGATATACACAGAGTTACATGCAAAGGGATTATCAGCCAAACAGCATCCATCGGTAGCTCAACTCAGGATTCTACCGACAAGCCGATAGGGATGAAAAGTATATGCAGACATGTCATCGGCCAAACCTCACTCATCGGCAGCTCATTTCATAGTCTTTCTGATGGCCGATATAGATGCATTTTTCAGCGATGGGTCGAGGGATCGACTCAACGACCAATCAGACGTTGCCATGTGTCAGGGCTGATCTAATATTTTTTCAGGTCACAGATGCAAAGCAATATATACACACAGTTGACTGCAACTTTGACCACCCGTATCTCCTCCATTTTAGCAAATTTTGACATGCTACAAAAGGCAAAAGTGCATGTTTTTGTCTCCTCATTCATTTGGCAGGCTTTTTAGGGGAATATTTTCACTTTTAAATTTTGGATCTGGCTTTGCATGCCCAGTTGACTGGATGTTTTAGCGACCATTTTGACACATACAAACATAGATTTTTTATGCATTCATTGCTACAGATTGATGATTCAGCAGCCTGCATTGAAGACTCAAAAAATATCTTCTATCTGCCCAGTTCTAGATATTTGGCTCCATTACTTCTTGCAGTTGGACGTCCCTTCTAAGGAAGATATTTTTTGGATAGAGCAGCAGTCTCTAATTTGTATTGTAATCATTTTAGGTCTTTTTTGTAAATTCTATATATAGTTCATTAGGAGATGTAAAAAAGGTTGGAAATTTTGTGGCATTGAGTCTTTCTATTTCCAAACAGAGCTTTCTGCTACTGTAACTATGCCTTCTCATTGAATATATGCAAGTTATTTTACCTCTTTTTATTGATTTTGATTTAGTGTAAATCTGCATGTGACTGTCTGTGAACGTCTTTGTTCCTCTCAATCATTGTGTTTCTTACCTCTGCTAGAATCATTTGAATCTGTGTATGTCTACTTGTTGTATCTAGTTATGTTGTGCATTTTCTCAGTACTGTGAGAGTTCTTCTATTCAACTTGGTGAATCACCCCTTTTATTTTCAAGCTTTATGTTTCATCTTTTCATTTTGAAAACCATTCCTTCTCCCTTTTCCTCTGAAATTCGGTAGTTTTAGGTGATAACCAGTTAAGGAAGCCAGTCTTCTCTGGAGGTCTAATCTCAATTCGCAAGGTCCTACACTTCGAGATCATTCCCATGTTCCTCCAGATTGCTAAAGTTTCACAACTACAGCAAGGGTGAAAATCTGAGAGACAACAGTTTTTGGCACACCCGATGGGACTATGAAGTCCATTTTATACATTTTTGTTACTGCTATTTGGTGTGTACAATAGTAGTATCAGCCTTTTGGAGGTTTTCTTGACACATCTGGCGACTCTAAAGAAGTGATCTACTGGTTTCAGCAGTTCAAAGTGCTAGTATGATTCAGGTTTTAATCAAGAAAATGTACTCTATTCTAATTTTCCAGCTTTTTGAGTGATAGGCATGTCTATGTTTTATGGGAATATGCCTTATCACCCTCCCTTTCATGAGAATGTCATTCATACCTCTTCTTATCAGCCATATCTAAGTAACCATGCTGCTGGTTTTGTCCAAAATAGCCCTGTGATTACAAGTAGCCAGGAGATCCAACATGCTTACCACCCACCCACCCTTGCTTAGTCTTCATTTCAGTCCATGTATGCTCAAAATCACCCTCAAGAAAATAACTTCATGCCAGACCAGTACGCTTATCACCACAGTCAATCTCAAAATTTGGACAACTTGGAGATTGGTGATATCAAAAGCATATTAATGGACTAGACTCAGCAGCTAAGTGAGATCAAGCGGCAACAACAGTTCGAGTTGCAGCAGTAGGAGCTTTCTTATCAATCTCATATTCATTAGAAAGAGGTGGAGGCACAAATGTATCAAGAGGAATGGTTGACTAGGCAGATTGCTACCAAAGAAGAGCAAATAACGCAATTAATAGCTCATGTTCAAGAGCCTAAGGTTCAACACCCTTCTCCTCTTCCTAACCTCATAGGTCAAGCTGAGCCTACTAATGAACCCTCTCCAATGTTTGAAGTTCCAAGTTTCAGGCAGCCTTCTACCTTTAAGGTTCCAATTTGGAAAGGGCCATCTTTTTCACCCTGTGAGGACCCTCCACCAAACAGACAAATAGAAACATGCTCTAGCATCTAGCTAGCAGAAGAAGAACAAAAGAGGTTTTTGTTGGCTCCATCTCAAAGGTTGGAAACTCAATCATCTATTTATTTTCCAAATCCATTCTTTGAAGAAGAGGTTTCCAAGTTCAAGATACCAAGCTTCAAGCAAGGTGAGTCTCCTAAGTCTCCTAAATTGAAAATCCCAAGTTTTAGAGGCCCTCAGCCTTCACAGGAGCCTATTCTAGCACAAATTCAACCCCCTATCTCCTGTTTGTAGCCCTTTCAAATCCCCTTATCAGATGGGCCTAGCATGGACAGTTATGATGAAATTGCTAAGTTGAAGGAGCATGTGTTTACAATCCCAATATTCAAGCAGCCCCTTTCTTCTGCACATGTTCGGCCTATAAAGGAGCAACCTAAACTCCATAAGTTTCTAGGCTTCAAAGCCTATATTCCTCCACAAGTCTCTGTTCCTACACTCACAAAGAAAGAATTGTTTGAACCTATTACAACTGAGAGTAGTGTTAACCTAAATAAGGGATTGAGTCCTCTAGACTTTAGTTCTTTTGAAGCCTTTTCTCATGCATCTAATCAAGCAAACAACATTGAAATGCAAAGAGTGCATGGGGAAAGCCTTCAGCTTTAGAGGCAACTTAAACACAATCTAGTGGAGCCACAATCAAAGGATGGGGGCGTAGGGGAAGAGGTTGTTAAGGTCACTTTAGAGGTGAATGATGCTACCCTACTTCATGAGCTACCTGACTATGTTGAAGATGAAGAAAATGGGCAGTTGGTTGTGGATATGTAGCAACAAGAGAACACTGAAAATAATGATAAATTGCTGCAGTTTGAGGCTGATGAAGCTGATTTGCAAAAGGAAAGTTTGTTGGAGGAACTTCCTTTCTGTTGTACAGAAGAGTTTGAGGCTGATATAACAAATGAAAGTCTGCAGGAAGAGGCCACCTCATTATTTGAACATTTGCCTTCCTTTGTTGAAGAAGCAAGACTTGATTTGGAGGGCAATCCTTTGAGTGAAGATGGGAATTTTGAGCTTGAGCCAACTATTTGTAAAAGTCTTCTAAGACCTGATAGCTTTGATGAGTTTCTGGTTGTCCTAGTAGAAGAGGATGGTCCATTGACCATAAAGGAGGAGTCAACATGGAAAACTATCATGCAAGGTGAAGATAAGGATATCATTTCTGAACTTTCAATTTGTCTTCTCTCTTGCTCAACCTTAGCCATGAACCAAGACAGCCATGAACAAGAAACAGAAAAGTGTGAAGAATGCAGCCATGATAATATTATATCAACCTTCTTAGGTTCTTTGAAGGAAGAAGGAGAAAGTCATGAGGTCCCAAGTCAGTTATTTCATACACAAGAGCAACATGAGGGTCAAATGGAGGTCACCATCATACCAAATGAAGAGCAAGAAGAGAAAGAATCAGAGCAGAGACATGAGATCAAACAAGTTGATATACATGTCACTTCAAGGGGATGCCCAATCAGGCATCTAGCCTAGCTGGAGACACATCAAGAGAAGCCACCACTTGTCATGCTTACCTCTAAGCATGAAGTTGAGCATCAAAATGAGTGGGATCAACCCATTTATTCACCACAAGCTAACAACATCAGCAATCAATCCAAGTGGATAGGTGAGTTTATCTCCATTATATGGGGGGTGTTTTATCAATTTGTCATACGTTCATTTCCCCCTCACCTCTTTTTAACTACCCACATACTTGATAAATATTGTAAATTGTTAAGGAGGAGTAGTTACTTTCAAGAACCAATTAATGGCTTTGTTTGAGGTCACCTCTAACTGCTAGTTTAAGATTAGAATAGATTTTTATTTCAGTTTTAGGTTTCCTTTCAATAAGTGCCCTTGTACTTTGTTGTATTCTCATTAGGAGATACATGCTTGCTTGTTGTTTTTCTTTTGGCTTGGTAGCTTGCCCAATGTTGTAGTCTCTTTTGACTCCATGCCCAATGGATGGACAAGGCCACTGATCTAATGTTTAGCAGGCAAACATCCCATAGAGGTCGCCAAATTGTTGACCTATTTTCCTCTATCCAGAGTCAAATAGTTCACCTTGTATTTTCCTTGAAAATCCTTTAGAAAATGACCCAAAAAGGCTTAAATATTTCAAGTACTTATGCTCTGCCTTGCCAAATTTTATAAAATCTTGTCTAGAGAGTCTTTGCCAAAAACCCAGAAAAAACCCAGAAATCTTTTGTCTTCAAGTGCTTTCTATCGCAGGGATTTCTCATTTTCATGCTTACTTTTTATATGCATTTTTTGAATGTATGTTTGCATATACATTCACCCTTGTATGTTGGAAAACATACAAGGCGATATACAATGGAGATGTGCATCGCAGGCATGCAAGGGAAAACATACAAGGCATATCGGCATGACAAGCCTCATCGGCGGCCCAACTCAGAATCTCGCCGATCAACCGATGTACATGCAAAGGAAAGCATACAAGGGTTCATTGGCAAAGTATAGTATATCGGTGGCTCAGTTTTTAGTCTTGTCAATGGCCGATATGCAAAGGATCACATACAATGGCTGATGCATATACAAGGCGATATACAAAGGGAAATGTGCATTGGGTTTCCATTGTATATGCAAAGAAAAGATACATAGAAAAGATGAATGTATGTTCGAATATACAAGGGTCATATACAATTGGTGGGGTCCGCACATACAAAGGCCGATGCATATACAAGGGACATACAAAATCAAATCCGAGATACAAGTAAAGATGCATGTGTGTGCCAACATACAAAGGACAATATACATTCAAAGATACAAGGCAAACATACAAGACAGAATGTACATTGAAAAGGTACATGATGGAATATACAAGGGGGAATGCATATCAAAAAAGATTGCAAAGCCCATGTATAAAGGTTTTCTTGTATATTTGGCCTTGTATATGTGATATACAAGGGGAACATACATCGGCAATAGTACATACAAGAGGAAGAAATAAGGTGGAGCCCAAGCAGTTATATGTATATCGCCATTGTATATTCGCATATACAATGCGATATACAAGGGAAAGGATGCAAAGCACACTTGCAAGGGTTTCATATACAAGATACATCGAAAGGATGCAGGAGGGCCTTACAGGAATCATTGTATGTATATCGAGATTGTATATTCGCATATACAATGCGATATACAAAGGAACATGCATTCACCACATGCAAGGGAAATACAAATGGTGGGGTCCACCAAAAGCACAGGTAATTGTATATGTTTTTGTATGTATGTTCTACCTTGTATATGCGATATGCAAAAGCAACATACAAGGCCGATGTGCAAGGCAACATGCGGGGAGTCAGAAGTAATATTTGCATGCACTGTCCATTGTATGTATATGTTTGCATATACAATCAGATATACACATAGTTACATGCAAAGGATTATTGGCCAGACAACGTCCATCGGCAACTCAACTCAAGGTTCTGCTGATAGGCCGATAGGGACAAAAAGTATATGCAGACATGTCATCAGCCAAACCTCACTCATCAGCAGCTCGTTTCACAGTCTTTCCGATGGCCGATATAGATGCATTTTTCAGCAATGGGTCCAGGGATCGACTCAATGACCAATCAAACGTTGCCACGTGTCAGGGCCGATCCAATGTTTTTTCAGGTCACAGATGCAAAGCGATATATACACATAGTTGACTGCAACTTTGACCGCCCGTATCTCCTCCATTTTAGCAAATTTTGACATGCTACAAAAGGCAAAAGTGCATGTTTTTGTCTCCTCTTTCATTTGGTGGGCTTTTTAGGGGAATATTTTTACTATCAAATTTTGGATCTGGCTTTGCATGCCTAGTCGACTAGATGTTTCAGCGACCATTTTGACACATACAAACATAGATTTTTTATGCATTCATTGCTACAGATTGATGATTCAGCAGCTGCATTGAAGACTCAAAAAATATCTTCTATCTTCCTAGTTCTAGATATTTGACGCCATTACTTCTTGCAATTGGACTTCCCTTCGAAGGAATATATTTTTTGGATAGAGCAGTAGTCTCTGATTTGTATTGTAATCAATATTGGTCTTTTTTGTAAATTCTATATATAGTTCATTAGGAGATGTAAAAAAGGTTGGAAATTTTGTGGCATTGAGTCTTTCTATCTCCAAACAGAGTTTTCTGCTACTGTAACTATGCCTTCTCATTGAATATATGCAAGTTATTTTACCTCTTTTTTATTATTTTGGTTTAGTATAAATTTGCATGTGATTGTCTGTGAACATGTTTGTTCCTCTTAATCATTGTGTTTCTTACCTCTGCTAGAATCATTTGAATCTGTGTATGTCTACTTGTTGTATCTAGTTATGTTGTGCATTTTCTTAGTACTATGAGAGTTCTTCTATTCAACTTGGTGAATTACCCCTTTTATTTTCAAGTTTTATGTTTCATCTTTTCATTTTGAAAAGCATTCATTCTCCCTTTTCCTCTGAAATTTAGTAGTTTTAGGCGATAACCAGTTAAGGAAGCTGACCTTCTCTGGAGGTCTGATCTCAATTCGCAAGGTCCCACACTTCGAGATCATTCCCATGTTCCTCTAGATTTCTAAAGTTTCACAACTACAGCAAGGGTGCAAATCTGAGAGACAACAATACCGACAACCAACCTCCCCCAAAACCCTCCAAGGTGCAACCCTTGTAGGCTAGGAGACTCCATAACAAAGAGTGGTGTTGCCGCATGTATAACCACTCGAACGGTTGCACTTATTAATCATCCTTTTTTTTAGTAGCCAAAAACCCCTATAAGCCAGTGCAGGGAAGGGAGATTATCATCTCTCGAAGATGCCTCATCTAGAAATAGTGAGAATTTAGTTTATATTGTCCCAGCCAGCCTAGGATTTGTACTTGCTTTTGATTCAAAAAGAGTCCAAAAATAACAAAAAAAAAGATCAAAAATCATGGAAAATTCTTTGTGTTTGTTGTGTTTTACTTGTCATAATTGAGAAAATCAGATTAAAAACACCAACTTGCAGCCAAGAAACCAAAAACATCAGAAACATGCCAAAAAAATTACAAAAACTTCTAGAAAACCAGAGCTGCGCATATATTTCGACCTGCTGCGCATTTCTATCGACTGCTGGTGCATTTATTACATCTTACTATGCTTTTAAATTTTACTAGAGTGGCACATTTATATCGACTTACCGTCTGTTTTAGAGAATTTATTGTTGCGCATCCGCAACAGTGAGCATTTCTCAGTGTTTTGAGAGAAAATCTTCAACCTTTCTGGGTACCCATTTCAGTCTTGTGTTAGTTTCTGTGAAGATGACAAACCAATTAGAAGCAACTGAATGAGAACTCCAATCCATACAACAACAAATGGTAATTTTACAAACTGAACAGGCCAGTACTAGCTACGCCTCGCACTAAGATTGTACATCCTTTTCCTGTCTTAATGATACTCTTGACAAGGCAAGCACCACCTCAAGTTGGAAATCTTATACCACTCCATCTACTAGTCCTTCTCCACCATCTCCTAGAACACCTAGCCCAAAGCATACCAATCCTACACCAACACCGACATCAAGTTCCCCAGGCTCAAAATCACCCAAAGAATCCATTGATGATTGGCTCCAAAGACTATTCTACAAACTAAAAAGTGAAAGAAAAGATGTGGAACAATCCAAACCCACTCATTCCTCACCTCATTCATCTACCCATACACCTACAAAGGATGCGATCCAAGGGCTACTAGAAGAGAGTCAACCATGTCCCCAAATTCCAATCCTTGACCTTACCAAAGACTCTTCCAATAACATGTCAAGTCCTACAACCCCTTCATATAATCCACAATCCCTTGAGCTTATTGAAGACCCTCCTACTATGAACCAAAGTCAAGGTTCATTGTACCTTCATGTTGTTGACCAAGAGCCTATCCAAGAGTCTTCTGCCTCAACTTCAATTCAAGCACATCAAGAGTTATGTCAAGAGCACACTTTAGAACATGTGGAAACATCAAACCTTTGTCTAAATCTAGATCAAGAAATCCAATTCCAACCCATCCATAACCTATATCTTTTCCATGACCTAGATATTCTCTTTGAAGAAGCTATCCATGAGCAACCTGGTCCTATTCATAAGAAAGAAGAAATCCAAATCCAACTTCTCCATAACCTATATCTTTTCTATGATCAAGATATCATCTTTGATGAAGAAGCTATCCATGAGCAAGAAACCTCCAGTACTCCTATCCATGATCCAACAACTTCCACCTCCCTTGATGAGACACTTGCCTCCCAAGCAAGCATAGAAGATCAAACCAATAATAATCCTCCACCTTCTATTATCAACCATGCTGCAAATCCCCCATCATATATCCTTGGTCTTACCACTTTCATCCATGAATGTTCTTCCTTAGAACACCAACAACCTTTATCCTCTATCTCCCTTTCTCCATCCAATAAGGAACTCATGTCTAGTGTTCCACCTATACATAATCCCACTATCCACCGCATACTCCAACATATGAACTATCAAGGCAAAGGCTTAGGCCCTCATGAACAAGGCATTTTGGAGCTCGTCCATGTCAATGTTCCTCGTTGCTCATATGGCCTTGGATACACACCCCAAGGTGAACAATTTCAAGATGTTGGTACTTCCTCCATACCCTCTCAATCCACCACTTTCCATCGCAAACCCTACCATATCCCCAAAACATATGTTTCCATTCCACCTCCCTTATCATATACATCCCAAAAGCATGTGACCATACACCTTCCACCATCCAATCTACCCCTATTACTTGCAACTCCTACCATCCCTCCATGCATTTTACCACCACTTCTTCCAACCCCTTATCCATCCATCTATCAATCCTCTAAATATCCCAATCATGGCCAATGAATACACATATTATCTAAACAAAGAGCTTCCACCAAATCCACTTCCACCATCTCAAGGGAATTCAACAACAAAAATTTGGATACCTCTACCTATAAAGTCAAAAATTCTAAGAGTCCTCATGACTTAGGATACAAAAGCCAAAAATCAAATAAAACCCCCTCTCAAATGCTGCATACACCCACACACCTTAATGCCAAACTGAAAAAGGTGTGGGTCCCCAAGCAACAAGTAATTACCTCTGAAGCTGCACAAAAGCTACATATATCCAATCCCATACCTTCACAAGTAAAATTTAAAGGCAAAATGGTTTGAGAACCTAAGAAAAAAGCCATCAAGTTCAATGAGGCA
Source organism: Cunninghamia lanceolata (assembly GCA_027924645.1). Classification (NCBI taxonomy): domain Eukaryota; kingdom Viridiplantae; phylum Streptophyta; class Pinopsida; order Cupressales; family Cupressaceae; genus Cunninghamia; species Cunninghamia lanceolata. The sequence continues at coordinate 3,230,799 of BSBN01000070.1, forward strand.
TCCACCTCTCCAGAATCCCAACCATTCACTTCCTCCTTTTCCATCCAAAAGTCTCAAATCCTTCCATCCCACATGACAAGCAAAAATCAGAAAAATACTCAGTCTACGTGGATCCCTAAATTCCTAAATCACTCATCCACTATGCAAAAGTCTCCATTGCTTCCTACACCACCTTCCCATCATATGCTCCAATGTTTATCACAGTATGTGCAACCGTTGGTCATAATTTCCTTCCATTCCACAACATTTCCATTTACCTCCATCTCCCCTTCCTTCCACTATTATCCTACATATCTTCCCTATCCTACTCCCATGGTCCATGCTTTTGCATAAGCCTTCCATCTGCAATTTGCATCATCATCCACTATCACACCTTCCATAATTTGCTGTCTATGTACTCCGTCTCACTTTCATGCAATCCCCTACCAACATCTATGAGCATAGAGACATTTGGCATGATTTGTGTGATGACATGCATTTCTAGTGGGACACTATCACCTTCATGGAGCTAGATGCTTGAGTTCCTCTCATCCATATTCCACCTATCCTATCCAAATATTCAAAAATAAAATAAAATAAAATAAAAAAAGTAAAGAGAAATCCCTTCGTCCAATAGTGAAAATCTAGCAAACAGGCACCTTGGATAAGTACCATGACAAAAACTTGGCAAACAGGCATCATGTGTAAGTTGATCTTCTACATCACCTACACTTGGGGGCACCTTGTCTCATCGGCATATCACTTTCTCCTATCATTTCCTTCCATACCATTTCCTATCCTATCTTTCTATCCTTTACATATCTGTGATGTCCAATCCATCCATCCTAATCTTCCCCTCCTCTATTTTCTTTGATCTTGATAAAGATTGGGAGCACAATGTTGACAAATGTTTTAGATGTCTCTTGACATACCTTATCCCTCCAAGAAGCACAAATCCTTCATTATCCTCCATCCTCCTATCGTCATAAGTGTTTTCATGAAAAATCCTAAGTATCCTACCTACAATAGGGCATGTTATTCCTATGCGACTTAGTCCTTGGCGATCACATCCTTCCCCTTTTATGTGTGTGTTTCTTCCATCTACTATTTCCTATCCTTCTACCTAACCATCCATATCTACTGTAACCTATTCATCTACCTATCCGTGGTGTTTTCCTTGTCATCAGTATCTAGCATTAAGTCTATCCAAAATTCTTGTCCACTCATCCTATCCACAGTGTCAACCTAGCATAGCATTTATCGTCAATATCATAGGGTCAACCCCGAACTACGTTGCCTTTGTGTCATCACGTAGGTAAGACCATTATCAAATGTGCCCCCAAGGCTCTGCTTCCCGTCCATCATGTACCTATTTGTCTATCCTCTAGTCCATCCATGGTCCAAGTCCCCAAACTACGTTACCTCTACGTCGTCATGTAGGCAAAGCCTTTGTCAATGCACCCCCGAGGCACTAGGTCAGTCCCTTAGGGTTCGTTTAACCAGTAAGGATTGTCCTTCCTTTTCACCAAGCATACATGCAAGCAAGCAAAGCCCGCTTTCCAACAGATTTTTTGACGCAAGGCATCAACCTATCCAAAGAAAAGAAAAACAAGTACCTAAACACTCAAACTAATTTTATCTAAATTATGGCAAGAAAACACATCTAATGCAAGAATATTTTGTGTCTATGATCAAGTTAACTTACAACGTATTGATTTTTGTTATCATGTCTTCCTATGCTACTAGAGGATGCCAAAAGCTAGAGATGCTATGATGGGGCATGATTATTTTCTTTGTTTGTTGTTTGTGGATCAATCTTTAGTAATGTGAAGCCTTGTCTAATGACATGATCGGCAAAAGATCATCGAGGACTTCAGAGGTCTAACATGAAAAGGGGCAATCCTTGTTTGTTGATACGCAAGAAATACTCAGGTCATCTCAATTCAATTATACCTAGATGCTTGTATTAAATTGTTAAATCAAAATCCATGTAAGCTATACTCAAGTCATCTCAGTTCAATTATACCTAGATGCTTGTATTTTCTTACAACATTTGGAAAAAGTAGCCAAAAAAATGCCCAATGATGAAATAAGCACTTCAAATTACTTGCAGTATCTAGATGTCAAATATCCGTATCCATATCCAATTAAATTTCATATCTATATCCATATCCAATTGCATTTCATAGACTATCCATGCAATAAAGATCCTATGCAAAGTATTAATGTTTGCAAACAAAAGCTTGTGAGTCCTTCTATCGAGTCATTCTTCCACCAAAAGTCAATCTTCTATCTATCGATTCTTCTTTCAGTCAGTCCGAGCAATGATCCAAATGCAAGTCCATCCTTAATCCATACCAATCAAGTCAAGTCAATCTTGTCACATGATCCGATCACAATCAGTGGTCTTGATCCTTGTCTTGTCATAAATCATATCAATCAATCATAACTATCAGTGGGAGATGCATTTCCCATGACTATCATGTTGCTCTAGGGACCTATCGTTCCCTGCCATGACAACACTAGCATTCATGTTGCTCTAGGGACCTATCGTTCCCCGCCATGACAACACTATCATCGTATATCATATCAGTTACTCATTGGTTTTACCACTTGACAGGGGCAATACCTTGTTTGTTCTTGTATCATTTGTGCATACTTGCTTACTTGCTTGTGTGTGTTATCATTCTATCTTGCATAGCATATCATTTTGTCTCTTTCTTCATCCTAACCTTGTTCTTCCACCTTCTTCATCGTGAGATTGTCTATCTCACATCCCTTATGCCTTCTCCCCATCCAATCTCCCGAGGGGGCATCCTACCGTTGTTAAACCTGTACCAGGGGCAAACTAAGACATGTATCATTATCAGAAATTCTTATTCTTTGAAGCAACGTGATAAAACACATTGCATCAAAGAGGAGCAAAATATATATACCTAAAAATGACACGACTCAATCTAAATAAATATTCTTAATATTTATTCCATTCTAATTCTTCTATCAATAAATAAATAAACAAATTTATTTATTCGATTCATATTCTTCTAAATTAATTAAATATCAAAATATTTAATTACCTCTTCTAAAGTCATAATTAAATAAAATCCTTTATTTAATTAAATTCTTCCAAACAATTAAATAATTCTTAATTATTTAATAAAGACAATTCTTCTTCCAAATTTAAATAAATGAATCAAATTTATTTAAATCCTCTCAATCTCTCAAAATAAAATATAATCGAATATTTTATTTATTCTTCCAAAGCATGCACAAACAATTAAATAAATCTATTTATTTAATTTGCTTTCTTATCTTCTAAATTCTTCAAATATCTTCCAAATCTTCTAAAAATAAGTCTTCTTCTTCATGCACGTAAAATTAAATAATTTATTATTTAATTTCTCTCAAATCATGCAAAAGAAAATCACAAGTAGAGTTAACTGACTCAATCAACATTGTTTTTATCAATAACTCTTAAATTAGGAAAAAACATTCTAATTTATGAAGTCAAATCTTATCTTCAATAAAAGAAAGTAGTTAACTCAAACAAACAACTTTTGTGAGACACGTCTTCTTTCTATTCACGCATCTTCTCTCAAGGTTTCTCAACCATTGATCTTCTTATTCTTTCTATACCATTTATCTTCTCTCTCACGAGTCTATAAATTGAACCCTATTCTTCTTTTTCATTCATCCAAGTTTTTAGTATCGTTACTTTGCAGGAATTACGGCATGCCTTTGGCACCCAAGTCATTCCATTTTTTCTTGTGATCAACTCATTTTCATACCCCTACCATTGTTGTGAAGCTCATCTTCATTGCAATTAACTATCATAGCCATTCCCACTCGACATCTTGGAATAGCAAGGAAGTGCACCTTCTAAGGGCCATATTCATAGAAAAGATCATTTGTGATAGGCAATCAACGGGAGCCATGAAGTGAAGAGGTTTACAAAGGTTTGAAGTTCTTTGTTTGATTGATTTGTTTGTTTCTTATTTCATTGAGTTATTGGGTATTGTTAATATACATTGATTATTCATTTACACAAATTTTTCCATAACAACAACATAAACTTGTTGACATCATTGACAACCCTAACTACACATACATGCAATAGTGTTTTACTTGTAAGGAAAGATGAGAGTCAGGTCATCAATGTTCAAAAAATGGTCAAGTACACAACTTAGAAGCAATGATAGATGAGGAGGGAGAGGAAGGAGAAATTAAACCTCAAAAGAAGTGGAAACAAGTTGAAGGGTTTGCAAGTAGTGCATTGGAAACACTTTTAGGTGCACCCAAGAATCACCCTTTAAGGATTCATAGTCTGTTACAAGGTCAAAAGGTTACTGTGTTAGTTGATAGAAATGCTACACATAACTTTATTGATGAAGGTTTAGTAATGAGGATGAAATTAAAGGATGAAAACTTTGAAGGTTTTAAGGTAGTTATGGTTGATGGTTTCACTACCCCTTATACACAAAGAATTAAACAACTCAACTTTACCTTAGGGAGACACCAAATAAGCAAAGATTTCTATGTGGTAAACATGGGTAATATACATGTAGTTTTAGGCATTCAAAGGTTACATTCCTTGGCTAGATATTATCAAGACTTTCAAAAGATGGAACTATGTTTCCAACACAATGGGAAGGGAGTAGTTCTACAAGGTCTGTCAGATGGATCTCCTAGGGTTGTGTCATCCAAAAGGATGGAGAGAGTAATTAAGAATGGGCAAGTAGAATGGGTAGTGCAATGTTTGATCCTTAATAGATCTTCACCCAAAGGAGGAAGAACTACTCATATTGATATCCAATCTATCCTAGACAAACATAGGGGGTTTTTAGTGATATTCCACTAGGATTAACTCCTAAGAGGGGTTTTGAACACACCATTGAACTAGAAGAGGGTGAAAAACCCATCATTACCACACCTTACCACCACCCAAAGAAATATAAGAAATTGAGAGGACCATTAAGGAATTACTGAAGATGGGGCATATACAACTTAGCTCTAGCCCTTTTGCTTCTTCTGTAGTATTGGTGAAAAAGAAATATGGTACTATAAGGATAGGGCACTTAATAAGAAAACTATAAAGAATCAATACCCCATCCCTAGGGTTGATGAGTTAATTGATGAACTCCATGGTGTCATATACTTCTCTAAGATTGATTTATGTTTTAGATACCACCAAATAAGAATGAGGCAAGACGATGTTCCCAAAACTTCTTTTACCTGTCATTTCAAAAATTTGAATTCCTAGTCTTACCATTTGGACTAACCAATGCCCTGACCACATTCCAATCTTGCATGAACCACATATTCAGTAAATAATTAAGGAAATTCCTTTTGGTATTCTTTTGATGATATCCTAATCTATAGTAAAACTTGGGAATATCACTTAAGGCATATTGATGAAGTGTTAGGGATACTTGAGCAACAATCACTATTTGCTAAGGCATCCAAATGTGAATTTGGGATGACCCAAATATTATACTTGGGTCATAAGATTAGTTCCCGAGGAGTTAGTTTGGATGAAGAAAAAATCAAAGCAATAGTAGATTGGCCCCGACCTAAGACATTAACACACTTAAAGGGATTTTTAGGACTTTGCGGTTATTATAGAAGGTTTGTGAAAGGATTTTCAAAGCTAGGTGCCCATTTTCAATGGACTTGACTAAAAAGGGTGCATTCTCATGGGATGATGAATCACAAAGAGATTTTGACAAGATTAAAGAAATAATGAGTTCTTGTCCGGTATTATCCATTCCAGACTTCTCTCTTCCATTTGAGTTAGAATGTGACACTTCAGGAGAAGGTATTGGAGCTGTGTTAATGCAAAAGAAACATCCAATAGCTTTCAAGAGTCACAAGATTAAGGAAAAAGAAAGGAGTTATTCTATTTATGATAAAGAAATGCTAGCCATTATGCATGCACTAGCCAAGTTTAGACAATACCTAGTTTATGGAAGGTTTATTGTTAAGACCAACCATAATAGTCTAAGATTCTTCTTAAACCAAAAGGACCTGAATGATAGACAATAGAAGTGAGTCAACAAGTTGCAAGCCTATGATTTTGATATTGAGTACATGAAGGGGAAGAATAATGTTTTAGTTGATGCTCTATCACAAAGACCACACCTATGCTCTATAACAAACATCTCTACATATTCAAAAAATTTAATACTTGTTGATTATGCCAAGGATGCATTGGCTAGTGATATATTGGAAGGTAGAATACAAGATGACAAATACAAGGTTTTAGAGGAGCTACTTCTCTACAAAGATCAAATATACCTTATCCCAAGATAAAAAATGAAAGAAAAGATTACGAGGACATACCATGATACTCCATCAATGGGACATCAAGGCTACTACAAAATATATGTAAGCAAGTGATGGAAAGATTTTCTTGGAAAGGACTCAAATGGGATATTTTGAAGCATGTTAAGGACTATATGGTTTTCCAAATAAATAAGGTAGAACAAGCATTTCCCGTCGGGTTGTTACAACCTTTACCAATACCAAACCAAAAATGGGAGAGAATTTCAATTAATTTCATCACAGGGCTTCCTAAAGTACAAGGAAAAGATTGTATATTTGTGGTGGTGGATAGGCTAACTAAGTATTCATATTCTCATTACACGTCTTTTGAATATAGAGCACCACAAGTAGTTGATCTCTTCTTTAGAGAAATATTCAAACTCCATGGGCTACCTAAGAATATCATAAGTGGCCGGGATAGTAAGTTCCTCAGTTTATTTTGGCAAGAGCTCTTTAAGATGGCAAGAATATAACTTACTCCAAGAACCAGATACCACCCCCAAACAGATGGGCAAACCAAAATTGTGAATAAGTGGCTTGAAGGATATTTGTGGAATTATGTCACAGGGCAACAAATAGCATGGGTCAAATGGTTACATCTTGGGGAATATTGTTACACCACTACTCATCATATGTCAATAGGAATGACTCCCTTTAAGGAATTATATGGTTATGAGGTAGTTTCATTTGGGGTAAAAATACAGAACTGTGTCACACTTTTGGCCAACTTATCAACACAAGTGAATTTAAACATTTCCAACTAAAAGTCAATTTTTGTCAAACATATGGTGAGTGAGATTCATTCTAGCTAAGTTAGATATGGGCCACACCTTTTCCAACTAGAAGTGTCCACTAAATACATATGTAGCACTACTTGGGGGACAATTTACCAAAAAAACAAAATTGTTCCAAAAAGTTGACATTTCAACAACTCCTACTCATGTAAATATATATTTTTTTAAATCTAAAAACACCTTTTTGTAGATTTGTAAGTGTAGTTTTCAAAAATGTGATTCTTCTAATAGTTTAATTATTGTTTATATTATATTTTTTATTTTTACTAAAAGTAGGTCATCAACACCAAAATATAAGGTTGGTTGTCTTATCAAGAAAAAATACTGAACTTTATTAAAAATTAATTTAAATATTATGATGTAGAGGAGAAGAGATTCCATGTCAAGATGATATAATTTTGTTCTATTTTGGATAAATAGTCAAGACAAAAGCTTACATCCCATAGAAGTAATTATGCTTTTAATTCACGCAACTTTTAATATTTATCTAAAAATATATATTTATCAAAATGTGGAAAAAATAAATTCATGCACTAAAGTTTCAAGTTATAAATACATAAAAAATATTGAAGGAAAAAAAATAAAACTTACCATATAAAGAGTGATGTCCCACTTAAATTCATTTTTCAACATTTTATTAGCAACTAAATTATAGTATCAATTTTACAAAAAATATATATTCAAATAATTTTTTAATTTTTATAAAAAAATACAAACATAAAATACCCTAAAAAATAAACATTTCATTAGTTTATATCATTTCAAAATTCAAAATATATATGTCACTTTCTAGTGATTCAAGTTAAAAATTTAGATCAGTGTTGGTCGTTTCCTTTAGAAAAGTGTGACATAGCTTTGTGCTTTTACCCTTTGGAGATTTGATCCTTTTAGATAGAAGAGTCCTAGGGGCAAAAGACTTGGTACAAAAAAGTGTGGATATCTTAAGCACATGCAAAGAAAACTTACAACATGCCCAGAATCAACAAAAGATGTATGCCGACCATCATAGATCTGAAAGAATATTTGAAGTTAGAGACTTGGTTTTCCTAAGGTTGCAACCTTATAAACAATCTTCTCTCAAGGCACTAGTAGAATTTGGCAAATAAATGACTACGTGACTAAAAATTTTAGTCATGACAACTAGAAAAATGACTAAATTCTACTAATTTTTTGCAACACAGCTATAAATGATTAATTTGATTGTCGGGTAAAAAACACAACTAAATAGTTAGTCACACAAATAAAAAAGACTAAATAATTAGTCACACAAATAAAAATTAGACAATATGATGTTAAAGTGGGTAATTAAAAAAATATTTGGAATTAGAAAATTATTGGCGGGAAATAGCAGAAAATAAAAGAAAATATCGGTGTCAAATGTGAAATGGAGGAGGCTTTCAATTTTGACATTGTGAGATTCATGTATCACAAAGAATTAGGGTTTCTTTGTTTTGGTGTTAAAGGAGCTACAATGTTGGTGTTGCAGAAATTTAAGGGACCTTTGGCACTACGTTGCAGAAGCTCCAGACAGATTTCCTACCACGTTGCAACATAGTAATCAAGGCATGTTACATAAGATAGAGGAAATATGGCATGTAGCAGAGACCAAAAAAATGTAGTGGTAGTTTGGGGAAGGCTAGAGAAGTTTTAGTTACACCTCCAGTTGCATTTAAAAGCTTGACCCATGCTGCAAAGATTTAAGGGGGTTTTGGCACATTGCTTGCATTGAAGAATCTCCAGGCATGCATTTCTATCACCCACCTTGTTGGACTTGTGCACATTTTCTCTCATTTTTTTGCTAGGTATTATTGTGGGTTGTTGATCATTTAACATTGTTGAAGTATTCAATGAGCTAGTGTGAGGATTTGGGGTTTGTGAAATTTATTCAAAAGCTTTTGAGTTTAATAATGAAATCCTTGGCTAGCATAGGAGAAACCTCTAAGAGGAAAATAAAACTGTGGGTTATGTTTTTAGATGTTTATTAAAATCCATAGATGTCATTGATGATACATGGTAGCCTCAAATCCCATTTATTTCTAAAACCCTAGTTGGTTACATGTTAAGAGATTATGTTTACCAAGTGCTAGAAAATGATGGAGAAATCAATCACAATAGTTATCTGATATGAGACAAGAAGACTAAATATCCTATGACTACTTTCAGTTGTCTTTGATTGAGTTCCAAGTGACAGTAAAATCTTGTTATTATATATATCTGAGGAGTCTAATTGGAGTTTAAGACAGTTGTCACATAGTATATGGTTGTCGCACAGTGTTTTTTTTAGAATGACAAAATATGGTAATAGCATTCTTCAGGGGATTGAATGATATGGATTAAATAATAGGTTATGAGGGCAGAGAATAGATGGAAGACAATGTTGTAAGTGGTAGAGTCATGTATGAATAAAAGGAAAGTTGTGTAGAACTCAACAAGGATCAATAACCATCATCCAACCTGTAGATAACTCTGATTGATAGAAGACAAAAACATAGTGAAATGTGTAAGACTTGAATAGTAACCTTATGTTTCATGATTGTATGGACTGTAATGAATGTGTAATGCAGAGTGATGGTGCCATTAAAATGATATCACAGTGGACAAATTTTGCTAGAAAGAAGCAGGGTTTTAATGTGAAGGATTATGCAAATAAATAATAGTTTGAATATTCTATGATGACCCTCTGCATAGTCACTTTAAGAAGATAGCCATGGTGAAGGGCAGGGGTCAAGTTGCAGATGGTGGTGCAAAGTGTTTGGAAACAAATGGAGTGATTAAAGGTTCACATAGAAGAACATGTGAAAAATAGCAGATCACTCCAACCATACAAGGTGAGAAAGTGGACAGTAGAATGAAGAGTTTGATGCAAGTAACAGGGGTTATGATAAACAAAGAAGCAGGGGGAGATAATAAGTGCATAGAGGTAAGATGTTCATGGTAGAGTGGAAATGGCATGGCATGAAGCTAATTGTCCTTAAGTTCAAAGACATAAGAAAAACCTATATGAATCTTATAAAAGAAAAGGAAAACTTGAAGATATGCTTACTCTAAATAATCATCAATGCAATCAAAAAGATAGTAAAGCCTAGTTGAAGGTACAATGAAAGTAGACATGGATAAGGTGTAGACCTAAAATGGCAGTGATATCTTTTTCTTGTTTGCCATCTCATCTAAGAAAGATAGTTATGAAGTGACTTCGATGTTGAATATGCAATCCTTTTAGATGCAATCTCATGGGAAGGATAGTGAAAACCACTATCAATGAATGGCAGATAAATCATAAATCTCATTTCAAGGAATACTGTCAACTAAAGACAATCAAGTGATCAAATGATAAAAGATTGTCTTATCCATAAAGGTAGTGACAGTCCTATTAAGGGGAAAGCTCAAAGTATTGAATGTTGTATTATTTCACCTTATGAATATGATACAATAGTCACTTCGAGAAGATCAAGGGACAGAAGTAGGAAAGGTTGTGACCATCAGAAGAAGGAAACCAACCCATAAGTGGCATTTCAAACAGGGCAGTGTGAGAAAGGAATTGTCAATGCTTCATGAGTATGTTTCAATGTGAGATGTCGTGATAGCCCTAGTACTTGTAGGCAAAGCAGACCTTAAGCTTTCTTTGTTTGGAACCAATCCATTGCTAGAGTATGACAAACATTTCTAAGATTAATGAGAGAGTGACATTAATGGTAGAAGGTAACCTTAATAGTTTGCAAGTCAAGGATTTATGGAAGATGAAGGGCATTACAAAGATGTAATGACACTCCAAGTACATAGAGGACAATTAAATGGAGAAGACAGACATGGCACTATCATAAGGAAAAGGATAATTTGTTCCATTTGGAAGAAGCTATCATTCTATTAATGGTGGATAGACTTCCATAAATAATGGTGAAGCAATATTTCATGGATTGAATTCAAGAAACTCAAAAGATTTCCTCAGAAAAATTGTGATGCCTATGTATGAAGTGCCTATATATGAAATCAAAAAAGGAATATGGCCAAACATGAACTACAGTCACATAAGGCAGAGTATCATCATAGATAGCTATTTTTTCCTCACAAAAAACATTGGACAATAAGAAGGGAAGGCTTAAGGAGTGAGCAGTAGCACTGGATGAGATGGTGATGTCTTTGGAAAGAGAGATAGAGCAGTTAATGAGCCTCAAAGGGGGTTCTCTTCTTGGAAAGAAGACAATATTGAAGAGTGATCATTTCCCTGGATGTTAGAACAAGAGGTTGCATCCTCAAATTGATGGTGCTCCTAATTATAGATGGGTATGTATGTTAGGTTCTTTTATATTCTCAAGCATGTATTGCAACAGTGTTAGTTTGTATTCATGTTAGAATTTTTTAAGACCAAGAAAATAGATTAATCTGTATCATTCTTCCATGGTGATTCCCTGCAAATTTCTTTGGGCCTATGTTTTAATGGATGCATTAGTTTCAGTTGTATTTGTTATTGGTAATGCTTGTCTTTTTTATGATTGTATTTATTAGACTATTGGAACTGCCATTCATTAAGTTTTTTCATTTGTCCTAAGTTCAGTGAGGGCATTACCATTATCTTTGTTGGATTATGGATGAATATGTGAAAGTACCAGTAGTCTTTTATTCTTCTTTTACATATATCAAAAGGTTGGCACCAACATTTGTGATAGTCCAACACATGAATTAGATTATACTTGATAGGTCTCACTAGTTGAATTCCCCTATTTCAGTTTTTTGTATATTTATTAGGCTTATATTCCATTGTTGTTAACTTGCTTATGCATTGGGTTATAAATATTGTTTCTAATTGAATTCCTTTATGTGGTTTACATCTATTAATTCAATACTCACTATGTTTTTGAATGGATAACATGCTATATTGATCTATGCCACCTTGAAAAGGGAAACAAGAAAAGGTTTCCAAAAAATATATGAGGTTTGGAAGCACCACTTTCAATTTCCTTGGAAAATGAGGAGAGACATAAATAAAATTTTATTATTAATACTAAATAGACATTTAAAAGTAGAAAATATTCTTAAAATCCAAAATAATTCCTAAAAAAATTGAACTCTACCAGTATACCAATTCAAACATCATGTGGTTGAGAATGTAGAAGATAGGGTATGTACACAACTAACATTTGTCTTGATATCCTAGAACTCATAACTCCATACAAGTTATGGTCTTTAAGATTCACATCTTAGTTCTAAGTAGTCTATAATATGCACATCTTTCTCCTGGAGTATGAGGCAAGGATTAGAACCAATATAGACAATATCTTTGGCCTTCTTTAAACTTGAACCTATTCCTTTTTGCTGAGTGTGCAATGCTCCAATTGCTCCAATTCCTCACAAATGTCAATAAAATAATAACTAGTGAAATAACACAAATGGGAAGTGTCTTTAAGTTGTCTACTCCTATACCATGAAGGAGGGCATGGTAGTACCATTCCATTGCCAGTGCATTGCTTCAGAAGCAGGTTCTCCAAATTGGTTTTGAACAAGCGCATCTACTACTGAACTTGTAGAGATTTTTGTGATAGGTTTTTCATCACATTGGTGACACCTCATTTCCCTAGTTTGAAGACACTCTCTTCCTGTTGCTTCTTATAATGTATCCATTGGCATAATTCCTTTGTTACATAGCATAAACTAAAATATATAAGGGTGCATTGAACTTGTTCCATCCTTTAGCGAGTATGACTTATAATGGTTTTTTCAGAACTGGCCATCAGCAAAATCCCTTTTTCTTCTTCTGCATTAAGTATTGATATGTTTTTAATCATGATTGTATCCTCCTAAACATCTCTAAAAGCATGGAATATCTACCCACTTGTACTTATCAATATTAGGCTAAGGGAATCCCAATTGTAAATGCAAATTTTAATCCACCTTCTATAACTGATTGTGTCCAACTTCCAAACTTTACTTTGAACCATGGCCAACAATACCTATTTAATCTTGTCAATAAACTTTATCACAATAAAATTGGAGGTGTACCTTGTCTTAGCTATTTTCAACAACTCTAATTTCAAGATCTATTGAAAAATAGAGTGATATGTGTCTTTTGGAATTGCTCGATAGGCCCTTATTCATTGTTAAGGTTATAAAAGCTTGTTTAGGGAAGTTTCATCCAAATTTTTAGGTAATGATCATTACTGTATAGTTTAGTTGATTTAGGTTAATTTGGGGTTTAGAGATAATTTTGTGGCTTCTCCTTTATGATTTGCTTTGATCAAAATTTTATACAAAATATATGTGTATCCAATTTGATTGCATATAATCATTATTGTGTTGATAAATCATATGTTGCACCTATGTTATTGCATATAATAGATGTTCAAGGCCTCTTTGCTTATGCTTTTGAGCTTCAAATACTTCTATGTTTGCTTGGGTATTTTAATTTGTTCAACTTTTCCTTCTTGGAGACTAGTACTTTTTTTCTTATTTGTGGTTGGCTTGACTTTGTTTTCTTGGCTAGATCACTTTTTTTGCAACTACTATCCTTTCTTTCTGTCTTTTCTAGATCACATATAATTTGTCTTTTTTGTGTTCTTTATTTGAGGATGCACTCTTGTTTGTATTTGTAGGGTTGAAATACAATTCCATAAATATTTAGGTTGTTTGTTCTGAATGTTTTTCATGGGTACTTAACAACTTGTCAAACTCTAAGTTGTTGCTCATTTATTCCCTTATGAAAGTACTTTTTTGTGACATATAATCGTTATTAAGTCTCACTTATGAGGTGTAAATTTGAAGTTATGCTCTCTCACTATCATTTGATTTAACTATGTTTCTATATGGGCCTCTTAGGCTAAAATTGGTGTATAAAAGGCCAGATTTAAATCCTCTGTTCTGCAGTTCTTTTACTTTGATTTGGGGGAGTCTCTTCCTATCGGTCTCCTTAGGCCAAAAGATGTTATGCTCTTAAACTGTTGATATGATGCTCAAATTTCTATTTTCAAAGAGAGATGAAACATAAATTGGAGAAAGCAAAAATACTTGTTGTTGGAGCTGGTGCTCTAGGATATGAGTTCTTAAAAAAATTAGCTCTGATGGGAGCTTCTTGTGGAAATCAAGGGAAGTTAACTATTAAAAATGATGATGATATTGAGAAAAATAACATTAGTAGGCAATTCATTTTGCAAGATTGGAATATTGGTTAGGCTAAATCAACAGTTGTAGCATCTACAACAACTGAGATCAATCCTTGTTTACAGATTGAAGCATTGCAAAGTCATGTGTCTATAGCCACTGAAAACATATTTGGTGATACATTCTGGGAGAATGTGGGAGTTGTTACAAGTGTACATGACAATATTGATGCAAGGCTTTATATAGATCATAGATGTGTCTATTTTTAGAAACCCATGCTAGAGTTTGGAACTCTAGGAACCAAGGATTCTATCCAATAGTTTGCATGCATTGATTGTAGGTGAACATACCTTCAAAGCACCTTGTGAAATAGCTCACTTGTTTTCTCTTTGCCTTCACATGATACATGTATTTGTCGAATGTTTTACAAGCATAAACTATGCTTCCATGTTTTATGACCATGTCATCAAATAGGGCAATACTAATAACATATTAGATTTAGCAAGTCCCACATCAAGCTCAAGAACTTAGATCTACTTCTCTAGTCCAAACACCTTACTACTTCCACATTCCTTGAGAACATTAATAGAGGTTGAAGCATTTGGCACAATGCCAGTGCTTTCCAATTGGGAAAACAATCTCAAGGCCTTCATTTTGTAGGTGGGAATAATGGTCAATAGTCTCAATAAATTGTCCCCTCCAAGCATGGCCCTCACTAATGATGTTCTCTGTAGCATTCTCAGGAAATAATTCTTTTGTAATTTGTATTTTTGATCCTAAAGGTGTGCTAATGAGTCCAAAACCAATTGCTATTTTTCACTATGATGACTAAGAAGAAGCTCCTTCTGCTCTTCCTCCACATCATGCAACACAGTTTGTGTCAGAGATATATTCTACCTGTTTCAATTCCCCAAACAATTTCTCCAAGAAAGTGTAAATCTCTTCTATTTGTATATGTGATATATCTCCAATAGTAAATGAATGGAACTTATCCCTAACCTCAACCTAACTACACCTAAAATGACCAAGAAGATCAACTATGTAGACAGAGGATTCAATACAAAAAAAAAAAACTATGCAGACAAAGTGTTCTATTCATGGAGTTATGCCATATTCTTGGCTTGTTGAATCAAGATAGCAATGCCCTTCATCTATGACACCATAGTGGCTACAAGCAAAGAAAATTCTTACAAAGTTTATGGCATTTGGCTTGATACCTACTGATAGGATTCGTTCAAACTTGATGTTCTAATCTATGATGTGCACATCCTGTAGTAGTAGCAATCCACACTACAACATCATTTTGGGCTTTTTATCAAATGCCTTACAAGAATCATTTATAATCCCCCATTTTGTATACATGTTGACAAGAGGAATCTTCACAAGGAAGCCATCTCATTTCCACTTTGATAATGTGTGCATGCACTTGTTTCTACTATTCCAAAATGCTAATGCTTGCACAATATTTTAAGGTACTCGAAAAAGGGGAAAAGTCTATCCTAACCCTTTCTCTAAGCATTCTCTAAAAGAACATTACAGCCTCCTCTCCCTACTCATCCTACTATCATTGCATTCAAAGAGACCACATTTCTCTAAAGCATTTCATTGAATAATTTACCTACAAAGATTTGTGTACATCTCCATTTTTGTGCGTGTTCTGCGATCAGGTGTTTTATATTGGTTCATGTTCTTCTATATGTTGCCACATTTAATACATTTAATATACATGTCAAAACTTTGTGTGTTTAGTCTATCTTTTTATACATTGTAAACATGTCAACTTTAGGTAGATAAGATTCCTTTATCTTTTTTGTTATTATGAATGTCTATACTCTGCTTTGAAAGGCAAATTCATTGAAGTTGATGACAATTGAAAAAATGGCAGCGAAATAGTGATGCAGTTAAGCATGGTGGGCCTTGTTAGATAGTATCCAAGACTTAAGGATAGTCAAAGCTCAAAGCTAAATAGGATGTCAAGTGCACTGTTATAGGAAGATGGTATGAAGAAAACATTATGAGGTAAAAAAAAAGCAAAGGATAGTCATATGACTATAAAAGAATAAGAGGACCTTCTCAAAAGGTAGTGATAGTCGTTTGAGACTGAGTAGCACTTAAAGACCCATGGATGATAAGGCTACACTGAGAACCATAAGTAGAAGACAAATGGATGTTTGAAACAATATAGTGAGAAGAGTGTGAAGAGATTGGATAGTTTCAATCTAACTTGGAAACACAAAGTGAAGGTCCTGATTAAATGGCATCATGGCAATGACAGTGTTTCCAAAACAATTATGACCATGGTAGAAGCACTCCTCAAACTTGACTGAATATGTTTGCAAATGAGGATGTATGACAATGAGGATTGAAGTGACATTCTTTGAAAGAGCTTCCATCTATGCATGTAGAAAACCTACAAGTGACTATCAAGGGGCAGAGATTCATGTAAAAGACAGTGATCATGCAAACATTAAAAGATAATCTTAGATTCAATAACAAGAACTATGCAAATATTACAATCTTGTCAGTGTCTCAAGAGGCATTTAAAGGGGTAAGGAGATAGCCTTCTAGTATGCATTTGATAGAGCCAAATCTCATGATAGTCAAGATTCTTCATGTTAGATGCATGAACACCTAGGACAGTACCATAGAGTTGGTACAAGTGAGTAGCGACAAGGTTGATGGTTATCATGAGCTATCTGCCAAGACACAGATATTTTGCAATAGCAATATCATAATGGGATGTTGATTTCTATATTAGAGGTGATGATATGATATGACAGTTGTTCATGATAGTGATGTGATAAGTGACAGGACCAATGATGGATTGTGTGAACTTGTAACAGTCTGGCAGCTGACATAGAGTGCATACCTAGGTAATAGTAGTAGTGATGAACTGTTTTCAAGGAATTTGGAAAAGATACAGTGATGTCAAAGGTAGTCAAGGCATTCAATAGAGGGGCAATGTTCTACGTTGATGGGAGGTAGAATACAAGTGAAAGCATGCCAAAATAATGAACTAGGTAGTGGCAGTCATGAGGCATTGTTATTTTATAAAGGGAAAATGCATGACAATAGGTTGACAAGTGATTGGACAATGCATTTCAAGAAGCTACAAGTTTGATTAGGACAATACATACCTAGTCATATGGCAATGTTGAATAACAGTCCATGACAATTGATGCATCCTACCAAAGATGACAGTCATCAGAGACATAATCATCAGAGATAAGGACATTTTATTGCTATGGGTAACAATTCATAGTGGCAGCTTATGAACTAGAGCACGTTGGGTGCATGAGACAAGATCTCTACAGATATGACAGTGTGATCTTGAACTAGGACAGTGAACTTCATGGGACAGTCATGGATTTGTGAAGAAGACATCTATGAATGTCTTTGTGCTTCTACACTCAGTGATACCTAGTGGCAGACCTTAGGATATGTGTTTGTCAATGCAAGCTATTGTAGTGTATGTTGAATGCCAAGACATCAAGGGATAGTCATAGGGTTTCCATGATAAGCTGTAGTAGGGTCAATGATGCCTAAATGAGGATAACCACAAGTTTTTATGAGTGACGGTCTTCCTCTAAAGCAATCTACACAGTCAAAGTAAAGTTAACATATGTGCAAGGACAAGTGGACTTAAAGGGTTTACAAGTTTAGTATCAAAGGCAGATAGGAGAATTTCTAAGCCAGTGACAAAAGCATTTAATTCCAACCTGAAGGCTCTTCAAGAGAGGAGTTGAATGTAAAAGTAATATAAGACAATCATGGTAGAATCTACAAGAACAACACTTATGAAGTAGATAGAGAGGTCTACCAAGTGATAGTCATTAAATGTGTTACTGAAGTAATAAAATGGCATAGGACAGAGTCAAGAGAACATGTGTCAAAGATAACCTTGAAGTTCTCCTACACCTCCAAGAGGTTGTTGAGCAGTCTGTTGGTGCCTGCTACAGGTTTGGGTTTCAAAGCATTTGAATTCATAGGCACTTTCAAGAAAATCTTAAAAAATTCTAAGTCTTTTAGCTTTCACATTAAAAAATGCAAAAAAATTAGTTGTATGCATGTATCTTTGTATATACAAGGCCACTTGTATATACATGCAGGTTTAAATGTACATTTGGGCATACAAGACAGTTTGTATGTTCAATCGCCTCCAAAAGGTGCAAAAATGGTTGTTTGTATGTCGTAGATTCTCTAAATATTATGTGCTTGTATGTTGAGTTGCATGTATGTTTTGTGCTATATATTCAATATAAAATAACTACATACAAAGGAAACATATAGGTGGCGCATATACATTGGAAAGATGTATGTCGGGTTGAAGTGGTGGTTGGGTCCACATACATGCAAGATGAATAGTGAAAAGGAAGCCATTGCCATGACATGCTTCATCGGTGGCCAAGCTTAAAGTCCCACCGATTGGCCGATGCATACAATGATACATGTAAAGAAGAGATGCAAGTAGTGGGGCCCACTTCATATACAAGGCACTTGTATCTTATATACAAGTCGCAATGTATATGGGACATACAATAGGCATATACAAAGACATGTACATGCAGCTTGTAGTAAAAGCCAAGGGTGTTCAAAAGAAAAGTGGGTCTGCCCTTTGTATGTATTGTATGTATGTACAATCGCATTTGCATGCACTTTCAAAGTAATATCGTTGTGACTTAATGCATCGGCTGACCCTTCTTGTGTCATTCTGATGGCCGATGGGGACAAAATGCACAGCAATTGCAGGTGAATCAGATGTTGTCACGTGTCCAAGGACTGTTGCATGTATATGTTGTTGCATGTACAAAGGCAGTTGTATGTATATGCATGTTATTTTGCATTTACAGGGCAAAAAAAGGCAAAATGAGGTGAAAGGGCAAAATGTATGCACGGCGATAGAAGCAAAGGGGGCCTGCGTGGCATAATTTCATTGGCTAGTGACTTTTCAAAGTGATTTGGAGCCGCAGATCTCAGTGATAGGAGGGAAATCAACGGCCATGTTTTAAAACTTCAAGCGAAGGATTTTCCTTGTATGTGTAGTTGCATTCCAAGAGAGAAGGGAGTTCAAAGCAAGCAACTGATGCATCCCATGGGTAGCTGGGCCATTAATGGTGAAATGTAGAGGCATGGGTCAATGATCGACAGGCTACCTATCAGATTTGTGAGGAAAATCTGTGAACAACTGCACATTCCCCGATCCCACCTGATCTTCCCTCTCTTTCTGCATGGACATTAAATGTTTGGGCACCATTCTTCTGGTGCAACGTATTTGGCAGAATTTTGAAAGGCCTTGTAATTAATTGCTGAGTGTACACTGTCTTGCTATAAATTGCAAACTATGTTACTCATTTTTGGTTGTTGTTGACTTGGGCAATTTTTGGAAAATAATAGAAAAATAGAGCTTTTCCTTGTTGTTCTATCTCTTTTCTGGAGTTTATGTGTTGCATTTCGAATGTATCTTGTTCATTTGTTCAGTTTCATGTTGTTTTATATGAAAAATGCTTGATTGCATGTATTCTAGCTGTTTGTCTCCATTTGCTGCATGCTTTTCTTCTTTTGAATCTGGTTGCTAAGGGTTTCTCAGGTTCTAGGGTATAGTTTTCTATACCACATGCTTGATCTCTAACTTCCATTCAAGGAGTGGATTAAACTATTTTGGGTTGAGTATGGAGAAAAATGTATGTCAGCCAGGATATTTGTAAGTATAGGCAATTAAATACTCATCCTTGGGTGGTATTTGTAAGGCAAATACCAGTCATAATCCCCTTGAAACTTGAATGCAGTTGCAAACCATTCACTTGTATATGTCTAGTTGACTCCTTGCCCTGAGATAGGCACTGGTCTACTCTTGTGTAGTACTTATGATCCAAAACCCCTTGTCTTGCATCTAAATCATAAAACAAATCCTTCATACTTCTGACCTGTTAGTTTGTAGGAGTGGGATCCCTACATACTCTCATACCTCAACCAGTTAGATATGTCCAAGAAAGTTGCCAACCTAGTGACTTATCACACAAATCTTGGTCAATACATGAGAGTATTCTACCTGTTGTTATAAAGCTCAATGTGTCATTGGGTGAGTCAAAGTTACATCTTTAGCTATAGGGATACCCCCTTGGTGCAGTAGAACCAGAAGTGAAGGGGAGGCAGCTCACGCAACCTCTTATATTTGTTGGCCAAATCTACCTATGCATAGGAACTGGCCAACCCTCTGTCAATTCATGATCCAACACAGTCAAAGACAGATGCAGACATGTCCTATTATCTTGCACAGGGTTGTTGAGGTAGTTTGGGTGACCTGGAGACCAATTTGAAGGAATATAGCAGTAGTTGGAGCATTTATAAAGGCAATTTGAATAGAAATATGACATGTGTAAGCATCTAGGAGTAGATAACAATTGAAAAGATCAACTTGTCTTTTTCCAATGCCATCAAGAAGTTTTCGAGCATTCAAAGCATGAGACAAAGGCAGTTTCAAGTGCCCAAGGTTCAAGGAAGTAGTTAGCAATAGTCATAAAGGAAACATTTAATGATTTTTAAACCTATCCTACTTTTCCTCTAGCAGAGGATAGTCAAAAGCAGAGTTTACTTTCATTTTCCTCGGTTCTTTTCACTTTTGGAAAAGCATTGTAAGCTGAAACAAGCTTCTTTCTGTCTTTTGGTGCATTGTAACTCAAAAAATTAGTTTCTTGCTCATTCTTTGAGCTATGTATTGTAACCATGAAGGTTTTTTTAGCAAAGAGAAAGCATTGTAACTTATTTTCAGATCTGTATGTTGTTTGTAAGCATTTTTTATCAATAAAACAAGTTGTTTTTACCTTCTCAAAGTTGTTTCATTGTGCAAGCTTCAAAATGGTTGATGTGATCTTGTGGTTATGCTTCTTCCCCTTGATTAAAATGACTAAATATACTACTAATTGATGTCAATAATTACTTAAATTGACTAAATATACTACCAATTGATAGAAATCAGTGAATAAATATGACTAAATATATGACCAGTTGACGACAAAACAATGATTAAAATGACTAAATATACTACCAATGGACAGAAATCAGTTAATACAAATGACTAAATATACTACCAATAGACACAAATCAATGAATAAAAATTACTAAATATACTACCAATTGACAACAATTAATGATTACAATGACTAAATAAATGACTACCATAACTAAATAAATGACCAGTTAACAAGAATTAATGACTAAATATACTCCCAAATTGATCAATCAAAACAACCAACAAATGACTAAAAATGGTTTAGTCTTAAATTTGGTCACATTATAAATGATCGGCAATAAACTACTAATGGTCACATGACCAAGCTTAATCATTTATATGCAATTTTTAGTAGGTTTTTTAGTCATTTATTGTTGTTTTTCTACTAGTGAGAGAAGTGGTGTGGAAAAACTTAAGCCACATTTCTATGGGCCTTATAAGATTATAAGATGGATAGGTGAAGTTGTTTATGAATTGGAGTTACCAGTGAACATTTGAATTCATAATTTCTTTCACGTATCTCACCTCAAGAAGGTGTTAGGTAAACATATTACACCATGTCCAAAATTACCTCCTCTTGATGATGAGGGAAAACTAATTTTGGAGCCTGAGACCATCATTGACATGAGAGAAAAGAAATTAAGAAATAAGGTTATTCTAGAGTATTTGGTTATTCCAGAGTATTTGGTCAAATGGAAGAATCTACCTATGGAAGATGCCACTTGGGAAGGTGCAGAAATTTTTTATCATCCCAATTTAAATTTCTTGAGGACAAGAAATCTTGGGAAGGGAGAACTGTAATACCCCATCTTGGGATTAAATTAAAACATAAGATGATTATGTTGTTGATCATCAAAGTAAGGGAAATTGTTGAAGTTAATAATTAAATAAGAAGCACCCATATCATAAAATCACTTGAGGAAAACAATAATGATAGTGGCGCTAGTGATTTGGAATGAGACAAATTTGAATTAACATTAAATCATAGTTTTCCTAGAAGGAATTGGTTGCATCATGAAGAGTTGTGTCTCCTTTAAAGATATTGGATGTATGTGAAGAGGTGCGACTCCATTCCAAGGAAGATACAAAAGAAGAATCATAAAAAAATTGAAGGAATAAGCCAGAAATAGAAATATATCAGTAGTATTATATACTCTAGCCATACAAAATAATCGATATCAGCAAAGAATAATTTATTGCAACCATTTGGAATAAACTTGTTAATCCATCAAGGGGTATTCAATCAAAAATAATCTAGCAAATCCATTAAGAAATCAATTTTAAATTTGAAGAAGTGGCTTGCAAAAAGGAAGGATGAAATCCCTTTCAAGTTCATGAGAGTTGGAAGGACGACCCCCCTTTCATGCTCTTATCAATTTTGGACACGAGTTGGAAGGACAGACAACATTTCATGCTCTTGGGTTTGATTAAGGAGGACGAAAAGCCTCCAATGTGGACTAAGAGTTGGAAGGACAGCCCACATTCCATGCTCTCAACAAATTAAGGATAAAAAGGCTTGATATTGCCACTACTGAGTTAGGGATGGAAACCTATAATTCAGTAGATTTGCAATTATTTCCAAGGAATTCATGATGTGATTAGCTATGAGAAATGTGCTATGATGTATTGATCTAAATATTAATGATGCTATGATGTATTGATCTGAATATTATCATAATTTTCTTGATATTTAATATTTCTAATATCATTTTTACTATTATTATTATTTGTAGGCAAAGAAAATAGGAATATCCCTAAAAGGGACATTACATCTTTGGTGATGAGCCCATGTATCTTACCAATTGAATGAGATTAGGCTATAGGGGTGATGACAGAAATAAAAATAATAATATATACTCACAAAGTGGAGACCCAAAAGGTTGATGCTTTGGGAAGTGGTTAAAAAATGAAAATGGAGTTTATAAACAACGCATATACACACACACAAACGAGGGTAATCGAAGAGTCTATCTTGTATTCAAGGGTCAAGCCTTGCTAAGTAATGAATCTAGACTTGAATTTTTTTACCATATTCATATCTAAGTCTAGTAGGTACCCATAAAGTTTGCTAACATGTTTGCATCAAAAACTAGTCTTAATATTTGGTCTAGAGAGGAATTAGTATTTATCATTTTGTGAAAACTAAATCTAAAAGTTTGTTCCATATCCCTTTCCTATGTTGAACACACCTGGAGACTGAGAGAGGGGGGTGAATCAGTGTATTCTTAAACTTTAAATCAATTCCATTTACAACTTTTAAACATCAAATCATTAAAACAAGAAGAACAGAAAGGAAAGCATGCACCACACAAGGACACCAAGATTTTTATGTGGAAAACCCAATGAGGGAAAAACCACGATGAGGATTAACTCACAATATAGGAAGCTCACTACTATAAATATTACAACTTTGTTTTAGGGATACAACCCAAGGAAGCTACTACTCCCTGTTGGACTTGCAAACTAAGGCTATAACCTTAGGGAAAGATACAATGACCTTTTGAAGAGACTGACTGCCTGATAGTAGGGTACATGAAAATTATAGAAACATGAACATGAATAGCTGTAAAGAAGGCATCTAACATATGTTGGTGTTGTAGTCCCTTATTTCACATAATTACTCCATCACTCTAACTTATAACACTTCATCTTCAACATACTGCTCAATCTCATACCATCTCACTCATAAATGATTTTGTTCCTCTATAAATACCCTCTGCAACAACTCAAAAATCTCAATTAGGTCAGCACCAAGATAATCTTTAGATGAAATGTGTGATAATGTATAGGTCAGCTTAGAACAAATACATTATGAAGAGAAAATGAGTTGCAGATCACTACACATGGTATAGCAAGGTCAAATACTGATAATATCCCCAAATCCACATAGCCATATCTATCACTCCAGAGGAATGCAAAGCATTCCAATAATTCTTCATCAGTATTCTGCCAGAGCACAAGCTAGAACTCTATCACTTATAACTTTTACTGCAGAAGGTTTAATGACTTGAAATCTTGGATACAACACCTTCACACTTTGACTAGTGTATCTTCTAAACCATAAGACTAAATATTACTTTTCGTAAGGATGCGGACCAAAACACCATGGCTATGTCTTAGAGTATACACTATAAATGCCTTAGCAAAACTTTTGCAATCTATCTCTAAATGTAGTATACCACACTGGTGGGATATCAATGT
Source organism: Cunninghamia lanceolata (assembly GCA_027924645.1). Lineage (NCBI taxonomy): Eukaryota > Viridiplantae > Streptophyta > Pinopsida > Cupressales > Cupressaceae > Cunninghamia > Cunninghamia lanceolata. The sequence continues at coordinate 3,255,192 of BSBN01000070.1, forward strand.
AGGGATACTGGAAACATATTGAAACAAGTGTACTCACCTCTGTATCACACTTAGACAACATGTTGATCTCCATTCTTCCTCATACTTAGATAGTTTCTCTTCATCTACTAGGTCTTCCAGACTGACTTGCCTTAAACATGCTGACCCCAAGTCTCTAACTGTGTCAAACCATCTCTCTCAAATCTTATTCTATGTCAAACATGTTGAACCTATGTCAAACCATCTCTCTCAAATCTTCCATTGTCTATCAACCTATCTCTAATTATTTCTTAGCCTCCTCCACTTCTATACAAAATCTCTATGCAACCATGACCTCAAGTTGATATTAATGAAAACACATATTGAGTTGACGTCAATGACAACACATATTGCCAACAATCTCCCCCTATGACTTCAAGGACAAAGAGTATAATATATTATATATAACATCTCAAAACAAAATTGTATGTACTCCCCCTTATTGTATGATTTCTACAAACAACACTCCCCTGAGATGAAGATGCCCCAAAAATGGATGCTATGTATATATTATTTTCATAAAAAATGATACTACAAACCTCTGCAAGTCTATACAAAGCCAAAATTGTCTTATCTCCAATACTCTTACAACTCACTTAGAAGGTAGAATGCTTTTGTAGATTATCTTGAGTTGGGTAAGAGTAGATGCCCAGTTTTCTTTTGCTAAGGAAAGGATGTGATTCTAACATTCAAATTGTATGCATAAATCCTTAGCCTCATCTATACTACTTAGAGCCTTCATTTTGTACTCAATCTTTTCTGCTTCACCTAACAACCTAGATAATGAAGCAAGTCTCAAATTGACTACTTCCCTCAACTAACCAAATTGTTTCTTTATTTGTTCTCTTTGGACCTGAAGTTGTGACATCCGCGAATGAAGATTTTCAATCTATGCCCTAGTTGATCCATATTTGTCCTTTGACAAGTCATATATTTTGGCCAATTTAGTGATTTGTGACTCAATGGAGTCAATTTGAGTTTTGATGTTCTTGGTGGAAATTAGCCATTTTAGGAAAAGAAGGTATAATGCAATGGCTTCATCAATACATTCCTTAAACATCTTCAAATTTTCTTGCAATTTTTTGTGTGCATTGGCACACTGGTCCAATACATCAGTCATTCTTTTGTCATTTATCTTCCTCAAGGCCTCTTGTTCTACCTTTTTCTCAATCTAAGATGAATGATCTTTGAAGGAATCCATCAAGATTTTCAATTTTTGTTCCAGAGGCAAAGAGGAATCCACATTTACCTCAAGTAAACTCTCTTGAATGATCTTTACTACCTCATCAACAAGTTCACTCTTCTTCATATGATCTTGTAGAAACTCCTTCCTTGTAGAAGCATGTAGAATGTCACCAAGTTGTAATTTATGAATAGTAGATATATTAGGCAAGTCAACTTGCCCCTCATGAGTAGGAATCTATAGGAGCTGAGGTATCATCATAGGTTGAAATTGCATCTACATCCCTAATAGGTCTTTGAAAGAATCTGAATATGAAGAGTCTTGACCTATTTGCATAGAAGCGTCTTGCTTCATCTCTATTGTATCAAGATTATCTTCTTTCTTCTATTCATCATTTTCTAAGTTCTCCAAAGGTAGTACTATTACTTTTTGTATGTTACTAAGATGCATGAATGGAAATACAGTGGCAGAATTATAAAAGAGGTTAAAAATTAGATGAAATAAAAGATAAGTCTACATTTGCATTAAATGAAAGAGGCATGTTTTGCATATATGGGGATATATAAGATCAAAGATGCATAGATACAAGTTGGAGGTAATGATGAGGTTAAAAGAGATAAATGTTTGTTTGATTCATGGCTTGTATATTACAATATACATTGGGAAATGCATCAAGAGATACAAAAGGAGATACAAACAAGGAAAAGGTAAAACCGATGGTGATTTTAAAGGTGGTCTGAAACAAGTAAGGTTAGCACTTTTGTATGTATGAAAGATTGTATGCATACAAACCCAATATACAAAAGAGCTAATGCATTATCAAAAGGATAAAGAAAGTAAAGAAAGATATTCATCTTTTATTTTTGCACTTGTATGTTAGATTGTATTTATTATATATGCATTGCGAAACACAAAGGTGGAATATCAGGAAATACATCATAAAGTACAAACGGGACATACAAAAAAGTGAAATGTAAGAACAAAGAGCTAATAGATACAATGTTCAACATACAAAATTGAAATGAAGAAGTAAACTTAAACGATGCATTAAATACAACATTTAATGCAGAGCTAACAGTGAAAAATGCTAAATTTAAACATGTTAAGGTTAAATTAAATGATGTTTTACTTTCATATGTGCACCTTGAAAGCTAAAATTGCAGAGGAATGAGATTACCACACAAATTGAGCGAAGATTCAATAGTTGAACAAAATTTCATAACAGTAATGACACAGCTGAAACGGTAAATTGGGTCAACATTTATAGAGTTAGGCTGGTCACGAAAATAGGTATGTATCTAAAAACGTTGTTACAAATGTCATTTATGAAAGTAGGTTAGTTATGAGTAATTTCATTTGAAAATGCAAATGAATGTCAAATTACTGTAGCTAAATGGGGAAATTAGCAGACTGTGTTAGCTAACATAAAATCTAGAATAGGAAAAGACAAAGAGGGTTAGGGTGAATGTGAAAATGTAAAAATTTAGGGTAAAACCCTAGTGAAAAGAAGTAAAACAAAAGGTTAAATATGCAAGTTTTCATACAAGATGGCGCTGAAGAAAAAGAAGGTGGACACAGTGGATGAAGACAAGATAAAGGTAAAAAGGGAAAGAAAGCCGACAAAAGAAACTGAAAAGGAAGAACTACCAGTCTGGGGGTACCCATCTCTGATCAGTAGGAGTGGAGTTGTGATAGATACAAATATAGGTTGCTATGATGCAGAGGATGTCTTGAAGAAAATTACATCGTCAGATGCTAGTTCTGATATGAAGTGCATATGGGAAAAGGGATTATACAAGGCTGCAAGGTTCCCGTTGGCAATGGAAGCTAAGGATCTGGTTTTAGAATGCATAAGAAGATACAACACAAACATCAGAAAGGTAATGCATGAAGGGTAGGTCATTGCCGATTTATCTATAGAGGGAATAGCCAGGACATTTGGTTTAGAGATTGAAGATAAAATGCTTGATATAGACATAGATCATTATACAGATGATTTTAATAGCAATGAAAGAGAATGCAAAAGTACAATCTTCTATAGCTGGTACACTACAAAAAATAAACCTAAGGCTGTGGCAGGGGTACCAAAGAGCTTCCATAGAATAGATTTCAAAGAGGAGATACATTTGATGATCACAATGCTGAGTAGATTGGTAGGGTTGAGAGATGTAGTAAAGTGTGAGCCATGGATGTTCACTATTATCCAATATATGAGGGAAATAAAGAAAGAGGAAGGGAAAATTCATTGGGCCAAGGCTATCAGCACTGCCATATGGAAGCATGCCATGTTACAAAAATAGAAAATGATGCCTTTATATTTGTCATCCTATGTATTGTATTCATGTGCAGCCAAAATCAAACCTTACATAGCTGGGATTAACAGAATTGGGACCCTAGGGAATGGTCCAGACCAAAGGTTAGTTTATGATCACTATCCAGATTTATAGGAGGATAATGCATTGAAGAAGTTTGCTCTAGCAAATGATATATTTTATACATACATGGTGAGAGTTTTGACTGGAGACAAGGACAGGAGGTTGTCTGAAGAAGCAGAAAGTACTATAGGTCCACACAGCTCATGGTACATATAGTTTCCTAACTTCACATATATAAGAACTGAGGGTTTTAATGGGAATCCATTTATGTTGCCTCGGTATCCTTCAGATAAGTTAATTGTGTTGGAGTTTTCCAAACAAATTTTGAATGCATTCAGGATATACAAAAGGAAGTGGGGTAGAGGAAATATCAAACTCCCCTGGGCTATTGGAAGATATTCTTGTTACAGTGAGGAGGTAGCTAGTTATGCAGAGCAAGAGCTGAGATATTATTATTTTGAAGAGTTCAAGCTAGCTAGGCACTTTGATCCTTTTCATAGGATTCAAGTGTACAATGATTCTAAATACAAGCATCAAATACATATTGAAGACTATTGGTTTGATTGTGAGAATGAAAGGGAAGTAAGAAAGAGAGCTCATCAGAGGTTAACTATGGAGTAGATGAGGACAATGGGGGAGATCAATATACCCTTAGAAATTAAAGATGACAAGATGGTGTTACATCACAGTTATGAAAGTACAAGATGTGAGGCCTATTTATTTCACTTCCCTATTTTGATCATTTCATATTATAACTGGAGACATTTATAGACTTTTAGAGACTATTAATTTCTGTTATGTAGATTTAGACTATATCTCCTTATTTTGGATTAGCTTTGATTAGTATGTGGTGATTTGATTATATCCTATTTTGATGCTCTTATGATGTTAGACATGTGAGATATACTTGATGATTATTAGTGATGTTAATTATGAGCTCATTTTATGGATTGCTATGTGATTTTGATTATGAGATAGTATATAGAAAATACAATCATGACTCTTAATTATGATGTGAGTTGTTTAATGTTTTGTATGAATTATGTGATGACATGAGTGTTACTTTCCATTGCTTGATCTCACACTTATGTGTTTCCTTGTTAAGCCAATCCATTCCCAAGAGGGATAAGGACCATGTGTGATTGAATGATGTTTTCATGAATGCTTGTATTTAATTAATTGGCCTAGTTTACCCCTTTTCTTTAATTTAATTGATGTGTTGTAAATATGTATTTTAATTCACACCATTTGGTGTTCTTTTTATTTTTGGGCCATTTAATGTGAATTTATACCTCCTTAGGTGTTTATTTGAGGTTTAATTTAACCCTAGGTGGTACCCCTAGGGTCTAGGGTCCATTTGGGCTTACTAAACCCTAGGGTAACTCCCATCTAGTCACCCTAAACTTGGGTTAAATAAAAGTGGCGAAAATTTAAAATGGCTAAGGGTGGGAGATGAGTCATGCCTTGAAAGAAGGCCCATCTCCCTTCAAAAAGGCTTGGGGATTCCTCCACCTTGAAGACTTGGGGAGTCTTCAAGACCCCCAAGTGTGTGGAACCTTCCTCCAAGACTCTCACACATGTGTGAGATCATCTTGGAGTGAAGGGGATCTCTTGGAGAATAAGGTGATGACATGTGTCATCCTTTATCCTCATGGAGCCATGGGGAGAGATGCCACCTCTCCACTTTTGCTCTCACACATGTGTGAGAGTACAAGTGGAGAGGGTGAGGGTTTGAATGTATAGGAGGGTGACACTTGTCACCCTCACATTCCTTCTCCCTTACAAGTGGCATGGGATGAGGAAGGAGAAGGTGACATGTGTCACCTTCTCATTCCTCAAGGCCTAGATTTGAGGCCTATTTTAACTTCTCTTGGAGAGTTCTTTCTTTTTGAAATTTTTCTATCTTTAGAGGGTTTTGGGAAGGAGTTAGAGGATTTTGGAGGATTGGAGGATTGGAGAAAGCTTGTGGGCTCTTCTTCAACTTGCATCCATTGTTGGGCTCTTAAGGTAAGCCTCATGGCATTTAGCCATTCCTTATGCTTGTTATATTTTTGCTTATGTGCTTGGTTGTGTTTTGGGTGTGTTGTGATGAGACTACTCATTTGGGTGTGTCCTTCCTTGTGTGGGGTGAGGGAGGAGTGAACCTCCTTGAGGTCATCCTCCTGGTGTTGGTATTCTTATGGCCTTGAGGGCATTATTTTGAGTATGGAAGTATTTTGGTTGGCATGAGTGCCATGGTGAATTTGTATTTCATGGAGATATCATTTTTTTGGCTTGAGGCCTTGTGGTGTTGAGATTATAAGTTTTTAGAGTGACCTCTTGAGTCGAGCGGTCCACTCCCCTACCCCTCCAAACTCATTTCTATGAGTTTTGTTTTGTGTAAAATCTATGGGTAATGTTGTGTTATTGGCTTGTATTTTGGTTTTGTTGTGGAATGATAGAATCCATGTGATGATCTACCTCCTAGCTTGGGGGTGACGTACTTGCAGGTCTATGGTAGGGAGGAGAGCATTGTTTTGTGGCTTGGCTTCCCCCTCTTTGTGTTAAAAATCTTGCAAGTTATTTTTGGTGGTCTTGGAGCTTGGGAAGAAATGGTCATTGTGGCCTTATTTTACTATTTTGTTGGTTGTTTTGTGAGCCATGGTCCTCATGACCTTATTGTATTTGGTTTTTAAAAATATGAACTCTCAAAGTTATAGTAGTGTAATAAAATTTTCCCTTATGAAAGCAAGTGTTTTCTTCAATTTTAATTGAAGTTATATTTGCTAATTTAAAATCCTTCTTGTTGTCCTAAAATAGTTATTCATTTCTTGGTATTATAATGAGGTGTATTTGAATAGTAAGGAAAGAAAAGAAATAAATATAATGTTGTTTAGTTTATATTTATATGCATGAAAAGAAAGAAAATAGACAACTCTATATTGCTATGTTTCTTAGAAACTTTTGCCTTCTCATATATTAATTTCTGTCAAAAAAAAAAGGAGAAGAAATATATAACTGCCATTTCTTTTATTCTGCTATCAAAAAAAAAATTAGTTTCCTAAGCTCTCCTGAACTTATATTTTATGTTAGTTACAAATCGGGTTGTGAGAAAATATATATATATTCAAATGAAATGCTTAATAGAAAAATTGAATAACATTTATTTTCTGCATATTATCCAGAATAAAAGTAAATGGAAAAGAGATTTATGTCTTTCGCTGGCCGCACCCTAGAATCGCTAGGGTTTTAAGTTTTTTTTTAAAGTGTTTAAAAAAAAAAGAATGAGGCTATGGTGGACGGCGACCACAGGCCGCCGCCCACCACAGACCTCTTTGTTGTTCACAGGTGGTGTGGGGAGGGGGCCAAACCCCCACCCACACCCAACTCCTTTTTCAAAATGCAGATTGTGCCTATAGTTTGCCACCGACGCCCTGCCCTCTGTGATTTCAACCGCTGCCCGATGTCTTTGAATCTGCATTTTCTCAATGACCTATGTATATTAATGCATATAAAATATTATATATATACATATGTCTATATATATATATAGACACATCCTTTGTATTTACAAAAAAAAACATATGTATATATTTCTCAGATCTATATTATAACATATTTTTATGTATATATATAGATATAAAAAGAGAATGAAACCTTGAGTTATATATTAAATGAGTATATACCTTTTTGGTGCAGCATGCCCATGGCTGCCATTATCATAATAGAAAACCCTAACCTACCACAAAACAAAGGAAGAGAACAAAATGGAGGAAAACTAATGAGACAATAGAGAAAAGGAAAGTGATAAAAGAATAGGGTTAGGGTAAGATAAGAAATTAATAAAATAATTGAGAGATTCTACGGTTGAGGGATGAGTGGAGGAAAATAGAATAAATTAATTTTATCTCATTTTTCCTTGCATGTAATTTTTCTAACTCTCCCTCTCACTCTCCTTTTTAAAATTAACTTTATGTGGTTTCTATGTTTTTTATTATTTGGGTGGGTTTTAAATTTATTCAAACTAGAGTTTATTGCCATCTAGATATTTAATAATTATTGGGGTCTTTTCTATCCTTCTTTATGCTTTTAATTTTTTAACTTCTATATTAAATTTGTATAGTGGGTTTTAATTTATTTTGGAGATCCTTTTTATGAACTTAATATGGTGATTTTGGATTTTAAGGGATTTGGGAAGTTTGATTTAATTCCTTTTCTTGAGAATTTTACATTTGACTTATTTTAATAAATATAATTGTTGGGAATTATATTTATTAGTGGACCTTTATTATTTTGGGGTTAATTATTTAATAGTTTAATTTATTTTGATTTTCAATTATTTGGGTGGTAGTGTTTATATTGTTAATTAGGTAAATTTAATTTTATTCTTTTATTTCAATTTTCTCCTAAATGTTTTAGAGGGAGACCTTTTTAAACTATTTAATCCAAACATTAATAACGCGTTATGCTGCCAAAATTTTCTGAGATTTAGGACATTTGCTTTAAGTAAATTTTCTTGGCATTCAGTTAACATTCTATTTTGCTTTGCGAATATTAATTTAATGCAAGCATTTTTTTTAATCTATTTTTATGCTATAGAATTAGGGTTGGATTTCAATTCCTATCGAAATCATATCACTCACTTAGGAAACTTAGGGTTCAAGTCAAATCGATCCTAACCCTAATAGTGAGGCTCCTCACGTCGCATAACCTCCTAGTCGGCTATCATCATGCAGGGGATTGCATATGTAATCGCTCTTCCACGGGATTTGATTGACATGTTTATGCCTTATGCGTATTGCCACCAAGCACATTGACACGTGCGAGGGGGTTTCTAGGGACATGTGGAAAAGTTTTTTTATATTTTGTGTCATGAACACATGATAAATGTGGACATGACACGTGTGTTGCGTGTCATGGCCGCATGGGAAATGTGGGCATGACACAAGACTACTCCCTATTAATGAACTAGATTGGTCACAACCATGGGTGACATCTTTGGATGTTGTTTCAAAGCCAATTATGTTATTCTCTAAAACATGGTTGAAGGATCGAATAGAAGAACTCAAAGCTAAGGGTGTTGAGCCTACATTCCAAAAAAAGGGCAAGAAAAGAGGAAGAGAGAAATAGGATAAATTACAATGCTTTTATGAGAAGAAAAGAAAGATTGTAGAAGCTAAAATCATTGAGAAAGATAAAAATGCAACCTTAATGGATTCTTATGCCTTAGGTAGCACAATGGCAGTAGCCTTAGGAACATTTGTAGAGGCATGCTCATTAAGTCATGGCATCAATACAGAACAGACTCAGACAGTAGGTATGCTAGCAGGATAAAGGGTAATGAAGGCTATAGTGATTGAATCTTCAGCAGGAAAAGAACCACTACAGGCTGAAGTTATAGGTGCTTCACAAGTAAAAACTAAGCAGAAGGACATGCTTATTGAATCCACACTAGAAGAAAGAAGACAAGGCTATATGAAGGTTAAACAAGAATTAACCGAAGAAAAGGTGCAAGAGTCAAAAGCTAGGGAAAATAAAGGAGAAAGTGAGATGATGAATGTGGAAAGTGATAGCAGTGATGAAGAAAGTATGGAGGTGGAAACCATTACCAGGATAGAACCTTAAAAAGAGGAAGAAGTGGATAAGGGTTTTGATGTAATGGAGGAGCATAGTACCCAAGTATATATGAGGAAAGCACAAACCTCGGGGTCAAAAGGAGAAAATGTACAGGAAGGGATGGAAAAAATAAATCCTTTTGATACATTGGTATCACCAAACATAATAGAGGAGGTGCAAGTTGTTGCACAACAAATAGAAGAATCAGAAAAAGAAGAAAGAAAAGAAAAAGGTACAGAGAAAACAGAAGAATTAGTACAATCAGAGAAAACAAACAAAACCAAAGAGATATCAAGTCAAAATAAGGAAGTGATAGAGGAAATAGTATTAGTAAATGTTTTTGATAGTGATGTTCTAGATGTTCTCAATATGTATAATGAACATGAGGAAAATGTAGAGGGAGAGGAGAGCATAGGAAGGCTACAGAAGGACTTGACGAGGATGCAAGTCAACCTTTAAAGACAGATCAAGTGGGCAAGCTTGATAATATGCAAGGACAAGCTGAAACAACAAGGGATGCAGCAAAAGAGTCAGATGGTCCTGAAAAGAATATAGAAAATATTGTCATAGATGAGGCTAAGCACAAAGAACAAAGGGAAAATATAAAAGAAAAAAAGTAGATGAAGAGGAAAAGGCACAACAGTAAGACAATATGCCACCAGTTTTAGATTAGCAACTTCCACCATAGCAATCATCACAATAAGAACATATGTAAGCAAAAAAACCTTAGGAGAAAGTAATAAATGTAGAAAAGAAAATAGAGGCAAGTATAGAAGTGCCAACTTGGATAGGTGCAGAGGTTCGGAGAGAAAAGGTAGAGGTACAAGTAGTACCTATTGATATTAAAAGTTTACTGGGAGGTCATCCAAGAAAGGAGAAAAGGAAAGCAAGGAATATGTCAGCAATAAAGAGAAGTCCTTCAGGATCCATAACTCTTGAGTTGGCTATACCTCAAAAGGAGAAAGTTAAAGGAGAAATGAGTATGGATGACTATGAATTACCTAGCATGGATCTTGGATATGTGACAAGAGAACAACACATTGCTGAATGGCAAGATATGAATAATGTCACCATTGAAATGATGAAGAGGGATAAAGATAAGTATGATTATTTGAAAGGACATATTGTCTAGTTGCAACAGTTTATCTAGGGTATGTTTGATCCTAGTTCTAGTATGCCAGAATTACCTACAGAATTAGCAATCTTGTCTAAAGATCAAATAAATGAGATGGAAAATAAAAGAACATAGGCAGACATTTTTGAAAAATGGCTCAAGGAGTTTATACAAAAAGGAGAGGATGTAGCAAAGTAGGCAATGAGAGGATGAGACGTGGCACTGACAGGGAAAAACAAATGTAGTGTTCTCATACATCAGTGTCAGTTCAGATTAGAGAAGTATAGAATAGAATCAAAATAGCTTGAGGAGATGAATGAAAGAGTAGAAGAGTTAATAAATGAGGGAGTCATTACTCCTTGAATGGATAATTAGTTATAGCAAATAGGATTAGGGTTGAAGTTTGAGGAAGACATTATCAAAAATTGTATTGCTAATACCAGAGACTTAGAAGAAGTTGTTGATGATATAGTGAGGGTCCATATGAAGATAATAGAAAAACTCATTGGACATGAATGCCAAGAAGTACCAACATATGGCTTAATGAGGGCAATGATAGATTTCAAAGCCATTTATTCACCATGTTTGAAGAACCCAGCAGCACACCTAAGTACACCAATGATTGATTCAATTATGGAGATAAATGTTAAAATCAAAAAGTATCAGAAAAAGGTAAAGGTTTTATCAAAGTAAGAGAAGAGATTGAAAGAGGGGATTGAAATGCAAGAATATACATGGGCAAAGAGTCAAGAAGGTGATCGTACTTTTATTTTGGGTGTGACGAGAAATTTTGTAGAGTATCTGAAAGAATAGGTACGTCTCAAAAGAAGGATACCGCAAACATATGCAAATGCTTGAGTTTCTTATGTTATCATCACCAACAAGAAGTCAACAAAGAAAGGAAAATCAGAAAGGGTATCTTTTATTTTGAAAAGATTCTAATGGCATCTTTGTGCCAAGGAAAGATACCATAAGGATATTTTGGGAACGGTTGGGAAAGGATTTCCACCGTTGATCTGTAATGTTTGAATATTGACTAGGGGATGGGTTTTGTAACCGTAGTAGGAAAGAAACTTCAAAATCTATATAAGAAGCACTGCTACCTATATTTTATTACACAGGATTTTTAACTTTTAGCTTAAGGTTGTAATTGTCAAGTTTTGTTGCAATAGAGAAGACATTTCTCTTAGTTTTAGAAAGGAGGTCGCCTGTGTCTACATTAAGGAGTGCGTGGAATGTCTTGTCTCCTTTGTGTATCTGTCAAAGCATTTGTATTTTTTCTAGTGATTTTGTTCAATGAAATAGAAGTCATTATTACATTGTAAATTTTTTATGACTTTATACTTTGAATAAAGGTAAACTCAGAATTCTGCATCTATTACAAAGTGTTTTCTGATTCAGACTTTTACTTGGTGTATTTTTATTTGAAAGATTGCAATCTCTTATGTATATTCATGAAAATACTTAGGATTTTTACATTTGTAGATTTGATTGTGTTGAATTGTTCAAGTTACTGTATTCTTTAATACGTGTATAACAGAACATTTAGATCATGTCTAGAATGTTATTTCTAATTTGAATCTTTCTAACTTTTCTCCAACAATTGATAAATAATTAGCTGAAACGCAGTTATCTAAAGGAAATTATGACAGATCTTGTTAAATACAAGGAAATGTTAATGATCTTTAATGATTTTCATAAATTTTGAAGTATCAAGTCTATTTTCTATGGAATTCATATAAAGTTTGACTTGAAATACATGAATAGTTGCAAAGTATAATTGATTTAAGAGATATTTTGAGATATTTGCATATAATAAGTGACAATTGCCAATAACAAACCCTTAAATTGAGTAAGGCCCCTTGAATATAACAGCTTCATAACAAATTGTTGGTCTACCCCACGCGGTCAAGAATTGTCCATCTAGAAACTTGAGATTGAGAATTACTAGTTAATTCTGCATATCTTCCAAGATAGCTAAGGTTCTTTTGTGAATTTTAACTATGTTGTGAGTGTGTAAAAACTCTCATCAACAGGTACATTCACTTCACTTTGATCTTATGTATTTTGTGCATTTGTATTCTCTAGAGGAACAGTCTCCTCATTTTGCTTATCATTTTTCTCTGTTTCATCTCCATCTGTCACCTTGTCTTCAAAATCTGATAAGTTTATGTCTTGGGTAGACACATCAGTTGTATCTAGAGGAACTTGTTCCTCAATGGTTATCTTAGCACTCTTCATCTTTTCAAGGATTTTGGTTATTTTTTCCTTTGTTTCTCTTTCCATTCTTTCTATTTCCTCTTTGTCTTTTCCCATTAGAATACATATTCTATGTTTAGTTTCTGAATTCTTATGCCTATCTTTGGGAAAACTCAACCCTTTCTTCATGAGAGATGGATGAACTAGATTTCTCTAATGCTTGTTTTCTCATTTTGTCTTCCTCCACAATAGCTTCATTCCTCTGATTGTTGAGTCTCTGTGCAAGACTTGCCAGAAGCTAATCAATAATTTCATTTAAGGCCACATTGAAACCCATCATATACATAACTATAGATTTTTCAATTGTAGTTTTGCTAATAGGAGGCATCTCATCATAAAGAGCTACAACCCCTTTTAGTGCACCATGCTCTACAATTGCATTAATAGTAGCCTCAAGCTATAGAGGCTCATGTTTAGGTGCTTCTGAAGGAGCCTTCTTTGTTTTCTTTGCTTTTTCCTTTCCTTTTCCCTTAAAGGCTTCTTCTTATTTCTCTTGTCTTATTCTCTTCTATCTTTTCTTTAAAACAAAATATTCCTTTTCTTCTTCATCATCCTCTACATTCACTGGATTAACCTTTCCCCTCTTTTCCTATACCTTAGGCCTTGGTTTCTTCTTCTCTTCAGTCTTAATTTGTACTAGTGCTTTAGTAGCAGTTCTTCCACTACTAGGAGATGTTTGAGCTGGTTCAGATGGTTTAGGAGAAGTGGTAGTGGTTGGTGCAAACTTACTTGTCCTTCTAGGAGTAGGTGTGGCAGAAGTAGTTTGTGTTTCTTCCACAAGACCCTCAAGAATATCAAACATATTTTCCATTTTTTTTTTCATCTTCTCCACCTTTTCTTCTACCTCCTTGTTTCTCTTGTTAATTATCTCATCATAAGTACCAAACCTCTCCACAAAGGGATCCCTAGGTTTGCTAAGTAGGATTTCAACATACCCAATCCAATTAGGTCTGAAGACCTCATATGGTAATGTAGTTATCCATACAGTTCTTGGTTCTACTACCTCCATCTAGCAATTGTCCTTATCCAACATAAATGAAATATCATTCTTATATTTCTCCACAATTTGATGTGGTATTCTATCCCTCCTTTGCATATCATTTTGGAATGTCTTAAAGAATCCCCAAAACATTGTGTCACACTGTTTGGCATCTGTAAAACTACGCATGTGGTCCCTAATCTAGTGTGCAATAGGGATGTCTCTTCTTCAGACCACATTCTTCATACCAAGCAATTTCTTCAAGAATTAGAACATAAAACAAATGATCAAAAAGCCATACCAAAATTTGTAGCATGTCTCCTTGGTTCTCTTCAAGTTGTCCATCAATTGTTGTTGCAAGAGCTCACAAAGATCATAATCTTTTCCTTCCTTCACCATCTGATGAGCGGTGTATATGGAAGTGGTAGTAGCAAACCCCTCCCTATTTGTGTAATAGACCTTGTATCCAATGTCCATCATGGCATACCAAACCCCTAGGTTAGTGATGTCATCCACAGTTATGGTTCTTTTGTCAAATTTTTCTCCTGTAAGCTTCATAACCTCTTCATTCTTCACAGCTTTTAGTGCAGGTACAGGTCTGGAGGAGCATAATCCAATCACAACTCTGATAGCTTCTTTTGTGATCATATAGGGTTGATCAAGGCAGAAGAAATATTCATGAATCCAGTTTAAAGTAATTCTAACCCATTCATCTTCATAGAAAAATTGGGGAAACCCTTCCATATATCTAGTTGTTTTGCCTCAACATTTGCATGCTCTAGCTTGAGCTGAAAATCATCACCCAAGATATGATTGCTCCTGAACTATTCTAACTTTAGATGATTGTACTCATCTAGATATGAGTGAATGTATATGCGGACATCCTCTACATGCAGTACATTGATAGGAACATGGGAAAATGATCCATCCTTATTGGTCTCAGTAGATTTATATGAATGTTTCTTGAATTTTGGCTTTGGCCTCTCCACAATGTCAATAACCATAGGTGTATCCATGATAACTCTTTCTAGAAATAGGGTTTTACAATCATATTTGAGGAATACCTGAGAATACTATCATTAGGGTTTTCATGCAAGCTTCGCTAAAAACCTTCTTCTCTTCCTTGGCTCTTGCACGCACTTGATATCATTCAAATGAGATCAATCTTGATCAAGTAGGGAATAAATAAGCTTCACATCTACCCTAGTTGCTCCACATTAAATGCATTTGACACACAGCTTCTCACTGTCTTGAGATAACATAGAGATCTATGACCCTTCAAAAATCTTCCACAAAGAGTATATTTGCTCCAGAACTTTGAGCAATTGTCCTATTATCACTAGCCAAACATATCCATGTCACCATTAACCATTATGTTGAAGATTACAGCATCTTATTCTTTATAGGGGTTTGAAAAGATTTACAATTGCAACACCCCGAAGAGCCAATACTTTCTTTCAGTTATCAAAAGATTCATCTACACCAGGCTGAGATGCAGATCCATGCTTTACTTCACTTTCTTCCTTCTTCTTTCATATCTTCTTCTTTTCCTTCTTTTGTTGATCAATATCAATCTTCTTTTCAGGAGAATAAGATCTTACATTCTTTCCCTTGTAGAACCTTGGAATGTGTCCTAATTTATTGTAATTGTAGCAGATGATACTAGATTGTGGAGCATAATCACTTCTCACATTAGATCTACAATTAGCAGCCTTATGACCAAACTTGTTGCATTTGTAGTAGTAACCATAGAAGGATTGAGAAGTCACAACATTATTCTTGTTCATGAATCTATTCCTCATCACTTTACTTCCGTAGTCATTAGCCTTATGACCAACCTTTTTGCAAGCATAGCACTGATCATGAAATGAAACAACACCATATATTTGAGGCATAAATGATCTTCTACTCATGTAATCATTTCTTCTTTGCCTACATCTACAATCAACGACCTTATGCCCAAAATTATTGCAAGAAAAACGATGACCTTAAAAATATTGATTGAACCTAGTAGGGACATGCTATCTTGCAATTAGAGGACCTCTAAATCTTCATCTCTAGATAGGAATGAATCCATCTTATTTTATATCTCCAGAGGCATTCTTCTTAGGATCTTCAGTGCAAGCTTTTTCCTTCTTTATTTCAAACTTTCCTTCTGCTTTGAAGTTATCAATAGGTTTGCAGATGCACTGATTATAGGACTTTTCCCTTTTTCAAAACCAAGACTAGATTTTTCTTTTGATGGCTTTTGAGAGTTAATCAACTCATCAAGAATGTCAAAACATCCTTTTAGTTTTAAACCCTTGTCAATTTGTTCTTTTGCTTTTTCCAGTTCTTTTCTCAAAGTGACAACTTCTTCCTCAAGCTTTGAACATTCAGTTGCTTTCTCATTGAGCTTGGTATTTAAGCAATCTCCAATCCTCTTTCCTTCTTCAACTTTGACTTTCAAATTGGAGATCACATCTTCTACCTCCTTGAGTTTAATTTCACATCCTTTGTCTCCTATTTGATTTTTCAATCTACCAATTTCTTCTTTTGATTCTCTAGCTTGTGTCTTCAATTTGGTAATTGTCTCCTTTGATTTATCAAGTATGACCTCATATTTCATATTTAGTGTTCTTACTTCATCAAGATCTTCAAGAGCAGACCAAAGTTCCCTTTCAAACACTAGTACAAAAACAACAATATGTGATTAAAAAAACTACTAAAAACTACATATAAATGACTAAACATGGTCACGTGACCATTAGTAGTTTATTGCCAGTCATTTATAATGTGACCGAATTGATGACTAAACCATATTTAGTCATTTATTGGTTATTTTGATTGATCAATTTGGTAGTATATTTAGTCGTTAATTTAGTCATTGAATGTTGTAAACTGGTCACTTATGTAGTTATTTTTTATTCACTGATATATTTAGTCCTTAATTTAGTCATTTTTATTCACTGATTTCCATCCATTAGTAGTGTATTTAGTCATTAATTTTAATCATCATTTTGATCAATTTGGTAGTTTATTTAATTGTTTTTGTTCACTGATTTCTGTCAACTAGTAGTATATTGATGCATTGTTTATTAATTGCATAATCATTATATTTAGTCATATATTTAATCATATTTATTCACTTATTTATGTCAATTGGTAGTTTATTTAATTATTTTTGTTCGCTGATTTCTACTTAAAAGTGTTGGAAATGAGACAATGCTTTTGAGGTTTAAACATAAAACACAAAAAAACATAATCAATCATTCATTTGCACATAATGAAATAGCTATTAAGAAGGCAAAATACTAAAATTTTATTGAGAAAAGGTGTTCTTACAGCAGATACAAGACAAAAATATGTGTCTTTTCTTTAAAAAATATGTTACAAAGTGTGTTTCTCAGTGTTGTGACTGAGAAAACTAAGTTATAATGCCTTTTTTGCTTATACAGCTCCAAAACAGACAAAAAACACTAAGATCCATGAACAACACATTCAAACTATTGCATAAAGTAGTGGGCCAAGCTATCTAACAGCTAGTACATGATAAACATCAACTATGTCATTTTTTTCAAATATTTTAGTGGCCACCATGTGAAGGTCTCTTCTTTCTCTTTTAGATGGACAACTCCATCTATTTTGTCTTCATAAGCAAGGGGTATGTTACTTGTGACCTTTAAAATATTTACATTTGCATCTTCCATTCCTTTCAATTTGATTCCATGTACAATAGATAGTCAGTGAATCTACCCAATGCCTACAACAACACTATCAAATGGATCAAACACCCCAACTTTATCCCCGTCTTGGAGTTTATCAATAAATGTCTACAAAAAAAAAATATACACATTATATTGAGATATAAAACACACATTATATTGTTTTTGACAACTATATATAATGTCTTAGCTCTTGGAACAAATCAGTTTTTGTATGTGCTTTTTTTGATTCTGTTGAATAACAAAGAAGCAAATTTTTACTCTGAAAAAAAAACTAACCCATTGCGAGGTACAAACAAATGGAGGGCAAGACTACAACAGTGCTAGACTATATGAGTACTCTAGAAAGAGACATGAATTGGCAATGAAGTCCCCCCAACTGAGGACCATGACATCCCCGAACACAATGCACTAATGCATTGTCAAAATCTATGTATGCACTCTATTACAACTAAGCTCTAAGCTTCCATATGTAAGTTATATGTTCTCCCTTATTTCCATAATCTATGTATACTAGCTAATTACACTTCACTACTATTCTAACCAAATTCTATCAAATAGGCAATGATTACCCTTATTTACATAATAAAACAACCATTACTTACTTGAATACTACTTGAATACTACTTACTTGCATGTGGTTTCATAGCACTCACCTCGAGTTTAGCACAAATACTACTATGAATATCATTCACATGCTCATCGAGTTCATCATCATAATCACTATCAACATTGACATGAAGTTGTACAGTTTTGTAGAGAGCTCTATTGACATGGCATTTTTCTTTTCATTTTGCTTTCATATAATTGCTCTACATGTGGTTTAATCATCATACAAAAATTAATATAAGTCAAGTAAAGAATGCAAAAGCCATTTGTCCAAAAGAACGTTTTAAGCATGAAGAATGACAAAACATTGGGACAAATAAACTTACAACTTAAAAAATGCAAAAGCTATAATTTTTTGTCCAAAAGAATATTTTAAGCATGAAGAATGACAAAACATTGGGATAGATAACTAACAACTATTATATTACCTCAACTAATTCAGCACAACTATGACGACGGTGCTGAACATTCTTGTCCAGTTCATCATCATCACTATCAATGTCGGCAGCTCTGTTGACATCATGAAGGCGTTTTCATTTTCTTGTTGCTTTGATAAAATTGCTCTGCATGTGGCTTAACCATCATGCAAAAAAATATACAAAGCATTCAATAGTCAAGTAAAGAATGCAAGCTATAAATTTGTCCAAGAGAACATTTTCTAAATCACTCCAACAATAAAGAAACTAGGTTGGATTCTCCTACGCTTAGATTTCAATAATCTACATATTAAGAGGCATTTGTATACAGAATTGCCAAACAAGAAGAAATGAGATCAATAGAGCCTCTTACCTCATCTAAATCTGTGGATTTATGCTCATTCCATGTAGAAACTATATGGTTAATGGAGGCAACCAACTACGAAACTTGTTGAGTGAGACCGAATATGCAACTATTACCTGTTGGTACCCTTCATTTGAGTTGACATGATCTAGAGAGGATCCTACTATGCATTTAATAGATGGATGTGAAATCTCTGTTGACGAACTAGATTTCCACTTCATCTTACTCTTAGATTTACTAGGTCGATCTAGTGTTGCCATATAATTGACAATATCTTCTACACCTGCTTCTCTATTAATGTTTTCCACCTAAGAAATAAATAACACAATGTAAATTGAACCAAAAATCCATACACTTACTATAAATTTGTCCATTTTGTCCTGCAACCCACCTTGACCAAATGTATATCCAGCCCTCACATTATCTCTTGCTCTCTTGCCTCTGTTACTGTTGGCCAAATATTCTTCAGAATGCATACTTTATTTCAATGCCTCCCACTGTTTGGGAGATAGAGTGGAGTCTAACCCCTCTTTTCCCTCCATGATGGTTTTTCTGCAATTGTTCATCAAAATTCTCATCTTTTGCTTGTAATATTTTCTAGAGATTTATCCACCAATAGTCTCAAAAGCATTTTCCATTTTTTGTATAACATTTTCCACAGTTCATGGATCTTGCTCTGCAAAACTTGATTTGCAAATATCCAAATGGGCCCTACATCTTACAACCAACTCGAAGGCCCACTTTATAGTATTTGGCCCAATGGCCTCACCAACTCTCGATACCTCAACCAAGAATGGCTTCTTGCCTTCTAATTTTCTTTCTTTTGCATTCCTCTTTGTAGATCTATACAAATATTGACTTAATCTTTGTCTTTTTACAAAAGTAGACACATCTTCTATTAAACCACTACCAGTATTTTTGGCTGATCCACTAGTTCCATCAAAAGTTCTAGATGCAACAGGTGCACTTTGAGGCACAATAGATGCAAGTGGTCTCTCTTCATGGCTTTAATTAATGGAAACTTCATGTTCCTTGACCACATTAGGTGTGGCATGAGTAGGTAGATCAATACTAGTCTCCACAGATTTCACTTCAAACACATCCTTTAATGTTGAATAAATCATCTGCAGACCTGTTGTTCTTTGCTCTGATGTTTTTCAATAATCTCTCTTAGAATTTGTGCTACAAGATCATCATGACGTTGCACATCACCATGTGCTATATCAAGCTACACATCACCATGTGCTATATCAAGTTGCACATCACCATGTACTATATCAAGCTGCACATCACCATATGCTATATCAGGTTGCACATCACCATGTGTTATATCAGGCTGCACATTACCATATGCTATATTAGGCTGCGCATCATCACAACTATTGTTTTCACCAACTGCATTTGTTGAATCACAAATGTTTGGCTTCTACGAGATGGAAGCACTATATCTTTTGTTTCCTTTTGTTTTTCTCCCCATTTTCTTTACACTCTTTTTCTTTCCTATAAAACAAAAAAATATCATATTATGTCTTATATACATAAATCTCTTGCCTATAAAATTTCATTAAACACTATTAAACAAATAATATACTACTTAGTGGATTTACAACTTGTCTGTTTGTCAAACCAAGATGTGATAAATATTCATTATTCTTGGCCACTTTTTCTCTACAAAAGCGCTCATAATATGTCACTAAAATTTCAGCATTATGATCACTATCATCTAATTTATGCCTTACAGTCCTTTTCCTCATTCCTGAAGTCCAAATAAACAATAATATATAAATCAACAACTTGAATCAGTAAAACTTTATTTAGTTCATAAGTTGATAACTGTTGACTTTCCAATCCGTTGATAACTGCAAATGGAAACTTAAAATAGAATTCAGTTTACAAATTAAAAAGAATTTGTAGTCAAAAACCAAGAAGATGTTTACAATTACAAGTATCAGACAAATTTTCCTTAGGGATATATTCATAGGAAAATAACTCATAAAAACATAACACAAGCAAGATGAAGGAAAAACATACTCTAGTAAGGTTATGTCTGATTTGTCTCCAGTTATCTTGGGAGTTGAACCGATGCAAATATATATCTAATATTAACATATATGATGATATTTTGACACCAATAAATCATTCCTAATTGAAAACCACATATCTCCTTATTAGATTGATTTACTTATTCTCCCCAGGTTACTGTGATTTACTTAAAGGAATTTGATCCTTCCTTAAAGGAACCAATAAATTAACCACACAAAGACATCAAGTGTGTTTTGATAAACTAGATATACCCTTGATATATTGATTTAAATAACAAGGAAAGATCAAATTGGAGACAACAAGATAACATTCATTAATTCACTTCAACAAACAATTGAAACTAAAATTCAGCCACCAATTATAACTTCATTCTAGTGATCTTCAAAAAGATCTTCCAATATGTTTCAAAATTTTGTCCTGACTGACATGTCAAAAAATGTCTTTTTAGTTACCCACTTTTAACATAAATCAAAAAGTCTTAATTATTTTTGTTTACATAGGATTACATAAAAGAAATGAAAGATGAGAAATGAAGAGAAATGATCATATGTTGAAGTCTAGAGAGCTCGCAAGATACAGAAGTTCATTACTCATCATAAGGTACCCGTGATCATTCAAATATGGCAAGGTCCTCTCTCCATGATAGTATCTACAAGGATTGGTACTTCACTGCAAGGCCTATTATTCTGGGAGAGCTAGATATGTCTACTCCCATTGGTACACTATGTAATCATGAGGCCATTTGTACTCCTGGAGTTTTCGTGTGTTGGCCAAGTGACACTTCCATCTGTTGTCTAAAAACCCTTTGGCATCCATGATGAATTTTGAGTATCCAGCATCTAGTGCAATTATTCCATCCAAGGTTAAATTAAGGTTGTGAAGATTTATCTCACCATCCTTTTGTAAATTAGTGAGGCAGTTGGGAATAATTTGGCTAAACTCATCTATCCAATCCTTGGAGCCTTTCAGTTGATCATCATCGCTTAGTATCTTAGACATGAACCACTATTTTAGTGTGTGAAATGTGTTAGGATTGTTCAAAATTTTATGTGTCCCATTCAGTTGCATAGTTTTCATCTCCATAAATCAATTCTAGGGGTCTACATTCTCTTGCATTCATGCTAAAAAATCACTCAAGTATCCTTCATGTGTGTTCCATTTCATATCCATGTGTACAAATCCTTGTATTCCTATCCATATGGGTGTTTTTTTTGTTACCACAATTTTGTACCTTGCCCTAATTGCCCTTGCGGGTGATCGGGAGTCTAAGGAACCAGATGTGTGTTTACTGCATCCCCGTAGCACAAGAAATGCTTACTTGTAGTATTACGGTGAATGCAAAGGCAAGATCAAGTAGTCTGTGATCCCGCAATAGTTTTGAGATGGTCTTACGGGCTGGTAGTAATGATTTTAAGCAACAAAGGTTATATCTTGTGGTCCCGTAATAGTTAAAGTATTGGCTTACGAGAATGTGGTGAAGGCTGGGTCAATGATAGAAATGATACCACAATCCTGTAGTAGTCAAGTAAATGTCTTACGGTGGTGCGGTAAATGGTGAAGGTGGTGTCAAAGGATCTTGCGGCCCCACGATGGTCAACCGATGAGTTTACGGTGGTGCGGTAAATGGTGAAGGTGGTGTCAAAGAAACTGTTATAGCTCTGATACCATTTACAACCCATTACTATAATTCTGCCAAACAACAGATTCCATTATATTTTAGAATGTTACAAAAGCAATTTCTGATTGTTCAGATCACTTAGAAGCGCAGAACAAGAGCATAATCTTGCTAAGACTTCCTAGACTCTGGACACTACTACTCTTCTCTCAACTCCAACTTCCAAAATCAATTCCCGAATGGGGAAGGCAGGGAGAGAAATCCTTATTTATAAGATCGAACGGACTTTAATACTATAAACTGACCTATAAGTCTGACCATAGGAAACAGACACGTAGCACCACTGTAGGAGAGGGTAGCTATTAGGCAGTCACACCCATGAGCACTAACTACAGTGAAAAGTACATTATTATTTGCATTAAGCACACCGTAGTGAAACGCGGCCCACTTTACACTCAAAAGTGGCTATGAGGATCTTGCTTTTTAGATAGGGTTGCGTCCTATTGTCGGATCATAACGTGGCCGACGTCACGGCACAGACAAGCCCATGTGCTAGCCAAAACCAAAAATATCTGTGGGAGGTAAAAGTTCTTGTGGTATAGGTCTAAATATAACATCCTGGTCATCTTGTCATGGATGAAAAGTGTAGATGATCTTCTCAATCTGATCAGGATATGCAATGTCCATTTCAGTCCGGGCAGCAACTAATGCTGGATGTAAGAAGGAATTAGATCATTTAACACAGCTTTAGCAAACCAATTAAATGTTAATGGATATTATTCTACCCTTAGGAGGCAGTATCCATGCGGTTGCTCCAGATATCCAGATGGACCACATAAACCTTCTTCAATAGACCAACCAAAATTCTTCTGAATGTGATCAAAGAATTCATTCATGTCTGGTTGTAAGATTCTTTCATTAATTCCCAGAAAGATATCAGCATAGTCTTCAAACTCTGTTTGGGAGATAGTAATGTTGTTAATGAAACCAAACTTGGCAACCTTCAACAAATTCTTCTTATCTCTATATGTCCAATGCATTGGAAGAAGAGATGTGATACATATATCAATCTACAAGCCATTTCTCAGCATGAAATCAATCTGTGCTTCTTCAAGACCAAACAATTCAAGAAAATCATGAGTCAGAGGGAGTTAGAATTCCTTTTTCATATGTTTCTCAGATTTTACTTCTCAACTCATCTAACCATTTGTTCAAGAAGAACACTTCAAGAATTGGATGAATGATTTCTGCTGGTAACTAGGGAACCCAGATATCTCGTCCATGATCATCTTGACTTTGATAGACTTCAATGCCATCTTTCCTTGTGATTGTGTCACCAATTTCAATCAACATGCAGACTGGTTCTACAATTTTTGCCATTTCTCTAGTGAGACTATCTACAAGTGGATTGTTTTCTCCTTGGATCCATTCGATATCAAAATCATAGCTTATAAAATTTAGGTACCATTTGGCAATGTGTCCATGAGCTATATCTTTGTCTAGTTTCTTCTTGAGGAGAGACCTCATAGGTTGACTATCTGTTCTGACTATGAAATGAGTAGGTTTAAGAAAGATCTTAAACTTCTGAATTCCTTTTTTCACAGCTAGAATCTCTTTTTCGTAGATAGTATATCTACATTCTGTGTCAGTAAAAATACCTGACCTGTAACCACACACTTGAGATCCTTTTAGAGGAATTTCCTACAATAAGACAGCACCTCAGACATCATCAGAAGCATTAGTATAGAGGATTAAGGGCAAACCTTCCTCAGGCAGATGTAATGTAGGCAAATATTGGCATTTGAGCTTTATCTTTTGCACTATCTCTGTCAATTCTTGGGTCCATGGTCCTGCACCTTCCTTTAGTTGAGATTGCAAATTTTTTCTGTCCTTAGCCAAGCCATTATAAAATGGAGACACATAATTCAGACATCCTAAAAATTGTTGAATCTGTTTTACTCCTATCAAGACATCTGGAAATTCATTAATATGCTTTAATATGTGCAGCTGCAACTTAATCTTTCCATGAGATAGAATTAATCCAAGAAAATCAATTTCTTCTTGGCCTATTACAAGCTTTTTTGCCGACAAACATATTCCATGTTGCTTGATAGTATTATACAGAGATTCAAGATGCTGTAAATGCTGTGTCATATCATTAGAGAAGACAATAATGTCATCAATGTAAACTGCACAAAAATCTTTTAAGCTTCTTATAGCTTGATCCATTTTTCTCTGGAAGTAAGCAGGAGCAGTTTTTAACCCAAACAGCATTACATTCCATTCATACAGACCTTGAGGAACTGAGAATGCAGTTTTATACCTATCTATATCTTTTACCTTGATCTGCCAAAAACCTGATTTGCAATCAAATTTGGAGAATATTTTCTTTGACGCTGCTCTACAAATCAAATCAGTACTGAAAGGTATAGGATAATTGAATGGAAGAATTATATCATTTAGAGGTTTATAATTTATACAAAACCTTTTCTTTCCTCTAATTTGCTCTACTCTTTTATTGACGAGAAAAGATGGACAACTAAATGGACTCTTGCTGTCTCTAATGAACTTACCTTCTAATAATTCTTTCAAATGCTCATCAATCTCTTTGACTTCAAATGGACTCATGAGATATGCAGGTTCAAAGGGAATAACTAATGAACACTCAGGCCTGATCTTAATCTCACATTCTTCATGGTCTTTAGACCAGAACTGCAAAGGATTCATGCTACAACAATCTTTTTCGAATCTGATCTTGACTGGTTCTAGCAAAGGTGGGAGCTTCTGAGTTGCTAGATTGATATTCTCTTTCTGGCTCATTCTTGGTGACTTCTTTTCTCCAGGTTTCCTATCTAGAAATTTATGGTTAACAATCTTAAGTGCAGGAATCTTGATTTGACCATCTTCGTGACGAAGGGAAATTTCATGCACTCTTAACACAAAAGGCTGGTATTTGGTGAGAAAAGTAAAACCTAGGAGAACATCTCCTCTGAGACCTTTGAGCTCAATGAAATCTGTCACAAACCTTTTGCCTTGGATTTCAATAGGTACATCTTGTGCATACCTTCCATATTGCACATCTTGACCATTGATAGCAACACCAGCAGGAATCTCAGGCCTAGGTTTCCAAAATTCTGGAGGAATGGCATTGGTATTAGCAAAATTCCTAGAGGACCCAGAATCTACAAAGGCATCCATTGGTATGGGTTTATAACCAGGAAACTGGAGATTAATGTAGATGTATGTGCAATTTTCTGCAATGAATAAGGCATTAGCAGGTTCATACTTTTGGGGTTTCTTAGAAGACTGTGCAGATTGAATAGTTTTGATAGACTGGGAGGATTCAGAACCAGAATTTTTTGCTTTGAGAATAATGTCACGTAATTCCCCCACTGCTGAAGTGAGTGTATCAATAGCTTTCTATTGCAAGGTGATTTGGCAGGTGAGAATGATCAATTCTTCATGGCAACAATCAATTTTAACAGTCATGGCATCCATTGAACGACCTAGAGAGGTAGTAGGTGGTGATGGTGATGGTGATTTGTGAGGCTTATGAGACCTATGAGACTTATGAGATTTCCATTGAGGGTGAACATAACCATGAGAGCTAGATTTGCGGGTTCTAGGAGGGGAAAGGAAATGATCTTTAGAAGATTGAGTAAAAGGAGTTTTACCTTTTTTAAGCTGGCTTTGGAGAGAATCTTTTTCAGCTTCCCAATGTTTGATTTCCTTAGCTTGCTTGCGAGTAGCAGCTTTCTTCTCATCCGTAGAGCCAAGCAATCTATAAGGATCTTTGGCCTTGGCCATGCTAATCTTGAAATCCAAGTCTTTGATAGCCTTTTTGACAACACTGGTCACAATAGTCTGTTCTTCTAAAGAACTTGATTCTGAAGCAGATGAAGCACTACTGGAAGAAGTGACTTTTCTATGCTTGTCTCTTGCCATGTTCAATTGTTCTGGTAGAACTTCAACCAATTCAAAAAACTCATTATCTACAAATTGATTCAAAGCCTCTGAACTGTTCAGAATATCCCAATTATTATTTACATCGTGTTCAACAAATAAAGCATAAACTTTGTTTTCATTTTTCCATTTTCTTGGGCAATCAATGGCATAATGTGGACCTTTACAAATAAAACATTTAACTAATTTATGTCCACTAGAATGTTTATTTTTCTTGAACAAATATTTGGGAGGAGCTTGTTTTTTGAAAGAATTCTTATTGACAGGAGCTAATCTATATTTTTTCTTATATCTGTGATGCTTATGACGGAATGATCTTTCCATGTTGTCGTCGTCATAAGATCTTTTGCATTTTTTGCAACCAACCACAATGTTTACCACATGAAGATTTTTCTAAATTTTCTGACATGTTTGAAATCTTTCAACTGACTGAGAGGTGGCAAAGCATAGTAATCTTTCATGTTACAAGAGGAATTATATTGGTCTTTATTGTCATTTAGAGCCTTTGTCAAACAACCTTTATCCAACTTATATGCAACCAAGTTTTTGAGATCAACAAATCCATATTTGTCTATTGTGGTTTTGTATTTATTCATCACATAATCTTCAGCATATTCACCCAAACCACAAGGTAGAGAACTCAGATAATATTTTTTTGTTGTTGGATCATGTAATTTATGGGCTGCTATCATAAAATTTTCAAAGACCAAATTATACTTTCTTAGTTTGCCTAAGTCTTTTAACTTTAGAGAAAACATAATCTTTTCTGCTTCTAAGACTTCATTTTTTCTATTCCCGATAAACAGACCTATAAGAGTTATTTTCAATAATGCAAATCCTTCAGCTGAAATATCATTGTGACCCAAATCTCTTTCTGCCACATAATCCTCTCCTGTATTAGGATCTGTAGTAATGACACCATTATCTGGTAGAGAATTCCACCAATTTCTTAACTTACCAGACATAAGTCTGACAGCATACAAAACTTTAGCTGCATCATTCCATGGTGAACCTTTGGTATCAAAATAATTTTCTAAAGTGTCACACCAAGTGCAAATAGCATCATATGGATCCACTAACTTATCAACATTGAGGATATAACCTGATGTAGCATAGGCTCTAAGATTTTCTGGTCTTGGGTTTTCAAACAAGGATTCCTTCATTTCTATATCAAAATTGTTATACACTGACTCTTGACTAGCAAAATAATATTCTTCCCAATCTTTAGCATTATTATTTATTTCAGACAAAGCATTATGAGGAAGACTGAATTCTACCTCTTCTTCTGTTGCAGACTGATGAGATGAATCAGAAGATTCTTCTTCTAAATACACTTCTTCTTATGGGTTCATAGCAGCTGCAGGCTCATCCATGTAGATAGGGTCATCTGGTTGATCAAGATGCAATTCTTCTAGCCAATCTTTCAAGGGTTCGGCATGTTGCATCATGTGCTCTTTTTGCTTGGGAAGGACCAACTTAGTTGGCATTAGGGCAGACTTACTTGTAACTTGATAAGTTTTGATTTTTGGTTCCTCAGTCTCTTCAACAAAAGAAATACTTTTACCTTTTTGGATCTTTGGTCTGGTAAAAGGTTCAGCCTTTTGGGACTTTGTTTCCTCATGCTCTTCTTCTGAGCTATCTTTGCCCTTCTGAGAAACTCTTATTTTCTTAGCATATTTTCTAATTTTTTCCAACTTATGAGCAACATGTTCCAGCAAAGCTTTTTGCTCATTGTCCTGAGTTTCTTTTTTGTTATCAGAGATGACTACATTTTCATTTATCCTAGTAGCCATTGAGTCTATTTTTTGGGTAAGATTGTAGACTTGAGTTTGCTGAGATTGAAGGTTCTTTATGATGTAATTTATTGAACTAGAATCATTTAAGAGAGAAGTAGACTGCCTATCAATTTTATTTACTACAGGCTCTGTCTTAAACACAACACTTTGAACTTGTGACAGAGTTTCTTGTGCAGAGACAATTCTATTGACACCAATTTTAGTGTCTACAGTCATCTAAATTATCTTGAGCAGACAAAATCCACTAAGACTGCCAATTCCTCTAAGCTTTAGAAAGTTTCTGTTTACTTCCTACTTTTGTATGTAGTCTAGCCTCGTATTTACCCCATAACTCTTTCTCAGGATTTATGATAGTGAAACTCTCCTGAGTTGGCCATCTACCGGGTACATAATGTTCTAATTCAAAAGCAATAGCTGGATCTACCTAGATTAGTTTCTTTTCTTTTTTCTCAGCACCATATCTAGGCAAATGTTCTCTTAACATACATGCATGTTCAGGCATCTTAGGGATTTTAGCGATATTGATCCCTTTTTGCTTTCTATCTTGCTGATCATCTTCTTGCCTTGGAGCAAGATGGAGTCTAGAACTGACTTGTCTGGCTAGTTTTTCAACTAAGACAGGGTCATTACTCAAATCTGAAGTAGATGCAAAGGATGATCTAGATGGATAGGGATTTACAGATTGAGATGTTTGGAATCTGCAAGAACTACTGGATGATGTGGAACACTCTTCTGGTTTATAATCCACATATAGCTTTTCGTTAGTGCTGGGATATGCATGGGCCATGGAATAACTTCTCTTAAGAGGTTGTTGTCTGGAAGGCTGCTCATCTTCAACTGGTTGAACCAAGATGGTTTGATCTGGGATTGATTGCAGTGTAATGGGTGCTACTCTTCTGGACTGGAAATAAGGTCTCTCTGAAAATCTATTTCTTTAAATTGGGAGATCTACAAACTGGGGTTTCTGTCTATCTAATAGTTGTTGAATGATTGGGAAACCAATCTCGAAGCCAGTGTGGTCAATAAATCAGCCATAATCTAGGAGGTTAGAAGAACCTTGTACAAAACCTACCCCCGTGGGAAAAGAAACTAGCGGAGATATAGTATTAAGAAGTCGATAAACACATCAACCTCCTATGGTAGAGTAAACAGAACCAGGCATTAAGGCAATACCTTTGACTTGTAATAACAGGCAAAAAGCAGAAGAGCTAAATTTGTCAGAAAGAGAAAGAGTAAAATTAGGCTGGACAGAGATTCGACCATCGCCTTTCTCTTTACTTAGCACACCTCTAAATTGGGCTATAACTGCTTGTTCCCAAATTTGACATCTAGTATCAACTAAGGTAGCAAAGAATTCTGCGCCTATATCATAATTGAAATGTGGGTGGACAATTATGTCTACATGAGGGAAATGCACATGGAAATAACCTTTATCGCTCCATCTAGAAACATCTTCGGGTAAGAGAAAAGGAAGATAAATTGGACAAATACCAGTACCGGAGACTAAAAGATTAACTTCAGACTAACGCACAGAGTCACAAAACTTAGCTTTTATGCCCTTTTCAGGATAGAAATTTGATATGTTTAAATCAAGAAACTTAAAATTGCCTTTTTCATCTACAACATTATCATCTGTGTCTTGGAAATAATTATGTAAGACTTGAGATAGACTAGAACTAGCATTGATAGATCTGTGTAGTGCCATGATGAGAATGAACTTACTAATCACCATTTGCGATATTCCCTGCTACTTCTCTAGGTCATTCAATGGATGCCATGACTGTTAAAATTGACCGTTGCCATGAAGAATTGATCATTCTCACCCGCTAGATCACCTTGCAACAGAAAGTTATTGATACACTCACTTCAGCAGTGGGGGAATTACGTGACATTATTCTCAAAGCAGAAAATTCTAGTTCTGAATCCTCCTAGTCTATCAATTGATAGGCAGTAATCTGGGATGAATTGCTCTTGTTCTTCTAACCTCCTAGATTATGGCTGATTTATAGACCACAGTGGCTTCGAGATTAACATGAATCTCATAGGTTAACTGTCATGAATCCATTATTATTATTCAAAATTATTTTATGGAGAAATCAGTGAATAAATTATCTTATGCAATTTACACTTTTGAGAAATATTGGGTCAATGATAGAAATGATACCATAATCCTATAGTAGTCAAGTAAATGTCTTACGGTGGTGCGGTAAATGGTGAAGGTGGTGTCAAAGGATCTTGCGGACCCACGATGGTCAACCGATGAGTTTACAGTAGAGTAGTAAGGGTTAAACGGTTAAGGTTTTTCCCATGGTCCCAGAATAGTAGCCTTAAAGGGTTTGCGGGATGGCAGTGAGCACTTAATCTAACTCTAAACCATTCCCGTGGTCCCACCAAGACATCCAACATTGCTTGCAGTATGGCAGTAATGCATTGAATATTGAAATGAAGACCCCACCACCCCACAGTGGTTATTATTAATGCTTGCGGGAATATAGTTATTAATGATATGACTGCAGATCTTGTGTTTCCCTCCCATCCATTCGATTGGTCTGAATCAACCATCTGTATTTGAATGACATGAATGCTAAGATTTGTCAATTGCTTAGGATGAACCAGAGTAATGGCAAAATGACCAACTCCATAGCTGAATAAAACCTAGAATTCCTTCATATTTCATCATTCAAACAATTTCAGAGGCGATTGGCGACAACAAATTTAGACTTCGTGTGTGCTTTGCAAACTTCATTCAATCAGGTAAGTCAGCTTTATCAATATTTTCATAAAAGTTGATATTCAGTTTGTGCTTTGCTTTCAACTGGTTCAGTAGTTCAAATAATCAAAACCCTAGTTCATAGAAGTGTTAAACCATGGCCCCAAAGAAAGTTGAATCTGTGAGTAAGGGAGAATCTTCTACTCCTAAAGAGAAGAAAAGATCTCTCCAGCAGTCTCTATTGGATGTCTTGCCTAACTTGGTCAACAAGGGATACAAAAAATTGTTCAAAGATTAGGTAGAGGGGTGTCGTGATGCTAGGGTTCCCATTTCATGCTAGAACCTCTTCTGGTACTTTTGTGAGAAGAAGGATGGACAGGTGATATAGGAGCATCCAGTGGTGTAAGGGCAATCTTGCATCACCCAAAAAAAATATGTGTTTCAAAATTGTTGATGTTCTTTCCATTTCTTTTCAAAATGTGTGGTTTTGGTTCCATAATCGCTTGAATAATGATGTAGAACTTTCAGTTTTTCCAAACTGCTAAAAATAGCAACCTGCTATTTTAGGAAAGTTTGCATTTGGGCACAAATTGAAGTAAAAATTTACAAGAAGCTTCATAATTAAAAAATAAGACCTTTGGCGAAGGAATCACGCAAAGATCATTTGCGAGCTGAAAGATATTAAAGTTTTTGTTTCTTGAAAAATGCATGAAAATTACTCAAACTCAAGTTTGAGGCACTAAATGGCCCCGTACGAGCCCAAAAATGGCTAGAACTGACAAATCCCATCCTTAACGCGTAGAGAACTCCGCGATCTTTCCAATGCATAAAATGGTTCATCAATCAGACACCTGGATCAAAAGTTATGGCTCCCAGAAGTTGACCTATTTTTGGAGGGAGATGCAAATTTCAAAATTAGGTTGTTGGCTGCCAAAAGGGCTATTAATAACCATTTTTGGGAACTTTGAGTTGTAGTAGAGTTAAGGGGGAAAGTGTAGAGTCAAGAATATGTGGGAAAATAGAAACCCTAGCTGATTTGGGGTTATAGAAGGTAGATGATTCCAGAGTCTTGTGATAGGAAGTTGTAATGTGTTGTAGCCTATGGAGGGTTGATTCCTCTGATTGTATTTGAGCTTCTGTAATGTAATAAGTTATCCAAATCAATAAATAAAGTTCTATTTTCTATGAGCAATTTTTGTTGTTGTGTGTTTTACGATTTACCCCCTTCATCAATAGGGTCCTGTAGCCAATCCATGGAGACTTGATTTGGCTAAGTTGATTATACCAAATATGTTTGTAGATGTTGATTTGATCATAATACTATCACAACACTATCATCTAGCCTCCAGAATAGTTAGATTTCTAGATGGGTTGCCCTTGGTGGCTGTGGATAGAGGTGCAATCATTGATTGCTTCATTCTCAACAAGCAAGCCCTCACAAAGGTTGATTTGCATAGAAGTGAAGAAGAGTACACCAGATTGAGAATGACATATAAGAGTTATGAACTCCCTATGCACATGAGGAAAGGGGCTAATAACAAGATGATTCCCATCCCAACTACTTCTATGGAGCCATTATGAGTGGATGACTTCACTATGTATTCAAGAGGACTTACTTTGCTCTATGTCAAGTATTGGGTGTTGATGCTCAAGATAGGATGCCAGTTGGCATAATGATGATGGCAATGAGGATACAAAACCCTGAAGTCAATGAGGAGTATGATTTTGCATCTTTCATTAAGAAGAAATTGTATGATGGACTGCTTCAAATAAGGGAAGACAAAACTCACATGAACTTCAAACATTATTCTTTCCTTTGCCATTTGATATTATATCAAAATAGGAGAAGATGGCCCAATAGAATGGATTTGAGCATGATAGATCAGAAAAGGCAAAGGCTACTAGTGCGGTGTTGGTGCTACATCTAGGACAACAATTGCAAGAACTGTAATTATATAGTTTTTCATGATGATTTTACTGTGAAGATAATGGTCTCTCTAGGAATTCTTTCACCTAGGCTTTCTAGAGGAATTTTAGAGATGTTGAGGCTTCTTTCTTATTGGCTAGAACAAGGTCACAAGCACAACTTTGCTGATTGGTTTTTCCTTCCTAACCATATTGTAATCAGAGTATATGGGTATACCCAACCACCTCATGCATTGCCTAAGTTTGTGCCTGACAAATTGGCTTTTCTTGAGTACATGTGGAAAATGCTTTGGATGGAAAGGGATGTAATGAAAGAACAAAAGAAAGGGAAATTCTTTCCTGATTCAACAGTGTTTGGTGAATTGACAGTGGGATCAGATACATTGGAGGAGCTGCAAGCTCATTTGAAAATAAAATATTCTTTGAAATCAAAGACAGGGAGGCTTTGTGATCTAGAGGGTCACATGAACTTTGTTAGACAGGTCATTCTCACTAGAATGGGGATATCCCATCAAATTGATTTTGATGAGGATGTGATCAGAAACTTCCTCACACCAGGGGAAGTGTATGATAGAAAAAGGAAATGGGAAATTTTGAAGAGGATTGAGGATGACAAAAGGAAGCAAAACCCTAATTTTTCAAGATTTTTAATTGAAGAGAATGACCCATTGAAGAGAGTAAATTTGATCATTGATAATTTTGAAAGGATATATAGCAAGGCAGAGAGCTAGCCTACTAAGGCTACTAAGCTCCCAGTAAAGAGATCAACTGGAGTTGCAATTGAAGAACCTAGCTCTGATGCCATGTTTGTACAAGACCCCTCTCTTCCTGATCAGCCACCACCAAAAAGGCAAAAGGTTGATGTGACTCCTTTGGTGCCATATGAAGTGATAGAAGGAATAAGAGATACTCATGAAATGGTTGGTATGGGACATGGGAGGTGGTAAGGAAGTTGATCAACCCCTTGTTGGTCAAGAAACAAATGCACATAGACCTGAGGCTAGAATGGAAGAACAGACACAAGGTGGTCTAGAAATGCAATAGGATGAGAGAGTTGTTACCTCATTGAGATTCATGGATGATGATGATTTCATCAATACCCTTGACTTTAAAGATTTTTGGCTCAAGATGAAGATGAAAGAATTTGAAGAAAATTTTGAAATAAATAAAATGGATGCAGATGAATCTCAACATGATCAAATTATGACTCAAACATTCAAGGATTTGAAAATTGATGAAATAAATGTCAGTCCTGAAGAGGCTCGACAAATGGTTCTGAAAAGCAATATGTTGATCATCCCTAGCCTAGAACTAAAAAAAATGTATTTGTTGGACCAAGTGAGAAACCAAGATGACCCCATGATGGTCTCTAAGTTTGATTATGAGTATGGTATCAGTGGTGTAGGGTTCAACCCCAAAATAGAGACTCTAGCAGTATGGGTTACACAAAAAAGAACAAGTAAGCCAAGGCCATTGGATGTTGTTCAAGAAATGAGGGGAGTAGCAATGGTAAAAACATTCAAGGATACATCAGTACTTGAAGCAGCCACCCTCACTGTGCACTCTGCTATGTTCACACAAGCTGCCGTCAGAAAAATAGAGCAAAATTTACTTGACTATGAAAAAACTCAAATTGAGATGAATGAGGAGGTGAATAAATTGTAACTTGTGAATGTGAAACTAAATCAATAGTTGAAGGGCAGTGATTCTTCTCAAAGCAAGGCAACTATGCCTTATCATCCCCCTATGCCACAAGTAATTGGTGATAACACATTACCTATTGATTAGTTGAATTCTTTGAATTTGAAGTTTCAAAAGGAAATTGAGGACCTAAACAAGTAGCATGAGATTAAGAAAAAAAAAGAAGAAGCAAGATTGAAAATTCTTGATGTGTTTAAAAAGATTCTGGAGTATAGGGTGAAATTGGTTGATGACAAGTTGGGAGATGTGCATGAATGCTACAATTCTTTGTCCCAAGTAATTGAACAACTTGTTGACACCTCTAAAAATGAGTCCCCAAAATGCCCTATTTTGCCCCCCATGTCTCATTCATATTCCCACTTGAACCTATAGATTATAACCGATTAGAGACATATCTCATAGGTTTTCATGTATTTGTCATTTGAAATGCAAGGTGGAAAAGCCCAAAAAATGGCTAAGTCCTAACTTTCCAAGGTTCCCTTGTGTTTTCACCCCTGTCAGAGTTTTTGGGGTTGGGGTTCCAGTCTTTTGTCATCCCTTGTCTATCAGTTCTGAGTTCTGACCTCAAAATTTGCCTAAGTTTTGAAAATTCTAAGTAGTTGATAGAGTGTCAAGAGTTGGAGCTCTGGTCTTCCATTTTCCTTTCGAGGGAATGCGGCAAAAGTCTCTGAAGAATGTGCCACTTGTCAGACAGGCGCAAGTTCTATACAGTGCTCAGATTATACTTCCAAAAAACTGCATCGGCTCAACATGTGTCTTGGCTGTGTTCCGTAGAAAGCCCGATGGCCATCCCCCTAGTGGGCAAAGTTCTCTAAGGCTTTTTGCCTTTCATAATTCCTTCTATGGGACACATGGTCGGATATCACAAGCCTGCAGACCACTGAAGCTCACATCATATCTCCATCATGTGGCTACGAAATAAGGACAGGTGTAAAGTATATCGTGGCTTATGGCCATAATATCATTGATTCAAAAGGATGAAGCAAATCACGCTAGGTATCGAAGGATGAAGTGAAAAGGTGGGGTCATTAAGGATCGAACGGTAGCGCAGTGTCGCAGGAGGATCTTGTCTACAAGAAAGATTCTATGCATAGCTTCGAGATGCTAACACATAGCCTGTTCCTTTGTTCTTTCTCATTTTTGAAGGTAGCAGTAGGCAGCTTCCAAGTTACGCCACGTGTCTGTGCGGCTCAAGTTATACACAAAACAAAGAAAGGTTTCCCTCAAGTTTGTGTGAATGCTCCATGTGGCAGAGGATGGAACTTAAGTGTCGATAGGGAATTTGAAGAGATTTGTCTCATATACCATCAATGCAGATGCTATGCCTCTCAACTAGCCCCTCCTTTTCAGATATTTGTTGCATTTATGGTTGCAAATCAACAAACTGGTTGTGTGCATTAAAGCAAAAAATATCTTCCATCTGCCTCAAGACCCTAAATGTTTTTGCAATTATTTCTAGCGGATAAACATCCCTTCTGGCTGAGATATTTTCTAACAAGGCCCATAGGGGACAATTTATTGTAACCTAATTAGGTCAATTAGAATCAAATGCTATATATGCATGAATGTAAGATGTAAAAAGGGTTGGTCACTGAACCAATTGTCTAGTCTAGAAAATGCCTAAGGAAGATTTTAGGGCATTAAGAAGAGAAAAATGTCTAGGTAGTGAATGAAAGAATGTGTCTGATACAGTGTAGGAAGGATTGTAACACACATTTTCATGCATTGGTATGTCTCCATGGTTGTTTGTAATAATTCAAGGGAATGCATTGTCGCAGCCTTGTATTTTGCCTTCACGTTTGCTAGTGCGATTGTAATGGGATTTGATAATGTATGACAACATTTAAATCAATACAAGCTTTGTGTTGGTTCATTTCTCTATTGAAAGTGGGTTGTTATAGTTTGTCTTTAGATAAATAAGTATGTCTAGTGCATGAAGTGTAATCTAAGAATAGTATGTGAATATATTTTAGTTTTCTATTGATGTTGGTTCAGCCCTATTCTTTCCTCTTTATTGTTTATGACTTAGTTGCCCAATGGAATAGGCACCAGTCCATATTGGGATCAATCATCATTTTAATCAAACTCTCATCATGTTAGCTATAGGAGTAGGATTAGGTTTAGTTTAGGGTTTCTCATGTTGTTCATGGTTTTGTTTTATAACGAGGGATATATCTGAAGTGATGCAAAATTGTTTTAATCATTCATGAATCATGAACATGTATGCCTTCACTATGTATCTTGTGTATGATAAGTTAAGTGGATTCATTTCAAGGAGTATATGGTATTTCCATGATTGGATGCAAATGCATAGTTTGATAATTAGCTATATAGGGGTTATTAATGACAACCAGTTGTTTTAGGTCTAGTGATAGTCTTTGGGACCTAGAAGGTAGTTTAGGTTTGGTTGTCCTATTATTTTTAGTTGTTCATCTAGTTTGAACCTAATACCTATTCAGGTATACCCCTAAGAATATCCCTCCTGAGTCTAAGCTGAGCTCAAAGTGCAAAGGAGTCAACCCACCCCTGTAGGTTGCCTCATAATCACCCTTGACCTATTGATAAACCTCTTTCCATCACCTTGATGACACCCCTGGCCCTGGTGATTGTGAAATGTTTTAGGGTTTTGAGTTGTAGTTATTTTGGGAGTCAACATATTTTGGCGTCATCGCCAGGGAGGACTTGAAAGGTCAAAGATTTTGAAGACCCCTGTTTGCAGCTGTTGCTGGGTGCAGTTTGTTGCTATGTGTAAGTTTGGCATCCCATCAACTTACGCCAACATCTTTTGGTGCCATTGTCGGGGACAGTACTGTTGGGTTATAAAAGATTGAAGACTCTGCTAGTGAGTTGAACCTAGAATCGGTTTGTGGCCTTGAAGTTCAGTCACACTTCAAGGAATTCCTCTTTTAAAGAGGTGGCAACTCTGTTGTCAAAGAACACAATTTATTACTACTATCTCCTAGTTGTTGTTGGTGATCTAAATGCTCCATCTCAAGTTGCAGCAGCTAGTGAAAATAAAGGTACCTGATTTTCTTCCTAACCTTTAAAGTTATTGTTCCTGTCATGTTGAAGGAACAAATTCCTATGCCTCAATTTTTTGCTCAACATTATAGGATGTTGTAGTCATGCCCAACTGGTATGAATATGGATACCCTAGGGATGTTCTATCATCTAAGTCTTCATTTATATCAGACCCTAGAATGTACATTGGTGTGGATTCCCGTGACCATCCTAGCAATGCATATTCCAGTCATATCTCTACATGTTATACAAACCAAAACCTATATGCACCCATGCTAAATAATAATGACATAGTAATGCAGCAACATGAAATTGAAAAGATCATATAGTTGCTAGAGTCATTATTATAGAAAGAAGAAGAAACAAAAATTCAGATTAGGTTGCTAGAGTCTAGGATGCAGTTCAATGCATTTCCTACTGTCCCAAAAAATTAGTTGGCCAAGTCCCCTGTTCCTCCCTTAGACCTAGTATATGATCAACTAGATCTCTCATGGGTTGATTACAAAACAATGAGTATGCCAACCAGGGTCTACAAATAGTTGCCCAAATTTGATGGGTATAATATTTTGGAAGAGGACACACATGTTGATGATTTTTTGGAATTCATGGATGAACATCAATTTGAAGATGAAGACATGTGGATAAGGTTCTTTATTAGGTCCTTGCATGGAAAAGTAAGATAATGGATCCAAAGTTTCTTAGGGTAGTCCTTTACCTCATGAAATGAACTTGTGGTAGCATTTGAAAATGAATTTGCCAAAGGTCTTGACCCTACTGATCTTGTCATAGAGTTAGAAAAAATTAAAAGACAAGGAGAGTCAAGCAAGGATTTTGGTCACAGGTTTGTTGTTTCTCTTTCCCATATTCCTAAAGGTTTTAGACCTAACATTCACGCTTACATTGATATGTTTTCCAAAGCATATGAAACTGGACTAAGTTATGTGTAGGAAGATTTTAGAATAACGAGTATGCAGCAGGCATATTTGTCCCTAGACTCGATGGAGAAAATGGCAGATACTACATGAAAGGTTTTTTGTCCATGACTAAGTCTTGTGTTGCTAGTGATGAACATGCTAATCCAGACAACAACATTGTGGATAAAAAAAATTAGATAAATATAGCATCAGATAATGATGATTGTGTAGTCAGAAGGGTCAAAGTGGAAGGTGGTGCATCATATGACAGTGATGCAGATGATGAGGACAATGTGTGCACCTACCTTCAGCTAGATATCTCATCAAGTGAAAGTGAAAATGATGAAACCAATGATGACTTCCAACCTAGTGCTGAGATATTTAGTTTAGCGAGCAATGAGGATGTTGTGTGCATAAGTGAACAATCAGATGGATTAGCTTCTATAGTTGATTATGAAGACTATGCACAAGTGGATGAGAAATGGGTTGAACAAGAAACTTGTTTCTTGTTTGACTTGATGCCCTCCTTTGTCCCTGTATGTGATGAAGCGAGTAATGTTTGTTTGCACAAGGATGACGTAGAGGTGGCTGCACTTGAGGATACCCAATCAAAGATAATTGTTGGTGTAACCATGGAGTTTCAATGTGAAGAGCTTGCCTTGGAATTTGAGGATGGTGATCATGTGGATGCATATGAGAACCTATTTCTTTGGTGCAAGGTATGTTGTCTTCCTCATGTAGAGTGTGCTTCATCTCAGCCACAAGGAAATGATATAGAAATGAATGTGGAAGAAGGGTGTCATCAGTCTCATTACAGTAGTAAGTATGACATAGTAGATTGCCAAAGTGCATTTGAAACAGAGAGACAATTTAAGGGACTTGGTTCTTCACTTGAGGTGTCTCATGGTGTTAATGTGTGTGTCGAGGTTTTGAATTGCAACTTGAATCATGATTATGATTTAGAAATTGAGAGTTGTAGCATCACATATGACAATTGTGTTCAAGAGCTTGATGGAGCTACAAATGAATATGAGTCTTTCAACTTTGATTTGGAATGTTTTTCAACTCTTGATTGTGTGGGTTTTGTAATAGAGGTTGAGTCCAATCTATGGGACCTTGATATGAATGAGTAGCAAGGCATATTTATGTCTGAGTCTCAACTTGTTGCAGCCCAACTAGACGGTGTACTAGTGATGGATTCTTTCCACTTTGATTTGCATGAAGAAATGTCTTCTCTTGTGGATCAGCAATGTATTTAGGCACAATTCTCCTTGCCATGTGAATTGGAGGTCTTTTCTTTTTCCCTTAATTTGCG
Organism: Cunninghamia lanceolata; assembly: GCA_027924645.1. Taxonomy (NCBI): domain Eukaryota; kingdom Viridiplantae; phylum Streptophyta; class Pinopsida; order Cupressales; family Cupressaceae; genus Cunninghamia; species Cunninghamia lanceolata. The sequence continues at coordinate 3,294,812 of BSBN01000070.1, forward strand.
TGAAGAGGTCAGTAGGTATAATAGCCTGGCACATGGTAATGGAGGTTTTCCTTCATTTCTTTCTTTTACTGCTGACCTAGTTTTTAGTTTTACACCCATTACTACCTGGGACAAGCATGATATGGATAAGAATAGGTCAAGTACCCATCTCTTATGGTTGCCTTGTAGTAATGATTTTATTGGTAAAGCTGACCTTGGATCAACAAGTATATGTTCCATATTAGTGCATGTTGAGGGCAACCTTTAGTCATTGCAGCTGGGTAAAAGTACAAATTTTGTTTGAGGGAGATCAGCTCCTTCATTCAACTTGTCTTTGACAGAGGCAAGTAGTTGGAACAAATTTGTGCAGGCTTGGCCTACAGTTCTCTAAATTTTGAATACAGTCAACTTTCCTATTGTGCCCCCATGCTTATGACTATATGCCTTGTAAATATGATTGTTCCCCCTATTTGTTTTTGTTCTTTTTGGTCTTCCCCAGAGATTCTACATTCTCGCTATGCCACTGCTTGGTACACGTCCCCAACCAGAGCTAGTGTTGACACCTAAAAAAATTAGTCCCCAAAATGCCTTGTTTTGCCCCCCATGTCTCATTCATATTCCCACTTGAACCTATAGCTTATAACCAATCAGAGACATATCTCATAGGTTTTCATGTCTTTACCATTTGAAATGCAAGGTGAAAAAGCCCAAAAAATTGGCTAAGTCCTAAATTTCCAAGGTTCCCTTATGTTTTCACCCTTGTCAAAGTCTCAGGGGTCGAGGTTCCAGTCTGAGTTTCAACCTCAAAATGTGCCTAAGTTTTGAAAATTCTAAGTATTCAGCGGAGTGTCAGGAGTCAGAGCTCTAGTCTTCTGTCTTCCACAGGAATACGGTGAAAGTCCTCAAAGAGTGTGCCACTTGTCGGGTGGGTACAAGTTCTATACAACGCTAAGAAAATACTTCCAAAAAACTGCGTCAGCTCGACATGTGTCTTGGCTGCGTTCTGCAAAAGGCCCAACGGCCGACCCCCCAGTGGACAAAGTTCTCTAAGGCTTTTCGCCTTTCATGATTCCTTCTATGGGACACAAGGTTGGATATCACAAGCCCGCAAATCGCTAAAGCTGATGCCATATCTCCACCATGCAGCTATGAAATAAGGATAGGTGTAAAGTATATCATGGCTTATGGCCATAATATCAATGATTAAGAAGGATGAAGCAGATTGTACTAGGTGTCAAAGGATGAAGCAGATTGTGCTAGGTGTCAAAGGATGAAGCAAAAAAGTGGGGTCTTTAAGGATCAAATGATAGTGCAATGTCGCAGGAGGATCTTGTCTATAGGAAAGATTCTATGCACATTTGTGAGATGCTGACACGTAGCTTGTTCCTTTGTTCTTTCTCTTTTTTGAAGGCAACGGTAGGCAACTTCCAAGGTGCACCATGTGCCAGCGTGGCTCAAGCTCTACACAAAACAAAGAAAGGTTTAGCTCAAGTTTGCACAAATCCTCCATGTGGTGGAGGATGGAACTTAAGTGCCAATAGGGTATTTCATCAGACACAGTGGCAATTTCTCTAAGAATCTTACCTTCGTCTAGCCTCATCTAGACTCTTCATGAAGTTGCAAAAATTTTCACGTGGGCAGAATTTTTGGGCCTCAATGCAGAATTAAAAGGGAAAGCAATGGACGTTAATTCTAAATGCATACTCATCTATAGCTAAAATTCAAAAGAGACTTTCAGGCATCTCAAAGGTGGGAAGATACACGAATTCAGCCACGCGGCATTGCAAAGACCGATTTTTAAAGGATTCAGAGTTGATGAAGACACAGAGACTCAGGGGTTCAAAATTTGAAGTGTTGTAAAAGCTTTCCTTAGTGAATTTGAAGAGATTTGTCTCATATTCCATCAATGTAGGTGCTATGCCTCTTAGCTACCTCTCCTTTTTAGATATTTGTTGCATTTATGGTTGCAAATCAGTAAACTGACTGTGTGCATTAAAGTAGAAAATATCTTCCATCTGCCTCAAGACCCTAAATATTTTTGTAGTTATTTCTGGTAGATAAATTTCCCTTCTAGCTAAGATATTATCTAAAAAGGCCCACAGGGGGCAATTTATTGTAACCTAATTAGGTCGATTAGAATTAGATGCTATATATGCATGAATGTAAGATGTAAAAAGGGTTAGTCACTGAACCAATTGTCTGGTCTAGAAAATGCCTAAGGAATATTTTAGGGCATCAAGTAGAGAAAAATGTATGGACAGTGAATGAAAGAATGTGTCTGATACAACATAGGAAGGATTGTAAGATGCATTTTCATGCATTGGTATGTCTCCACGGTTGTTTGTAATAATTTAGGGGAATGCATTGTTGCAGCTTTGTATTTTGCCTTCACCACATTTGTTGGTGTGATTGTAATGGGATTTGATAATATATGACAGCATTTAATCAATACAAGCTTTGTGTTGGGTCATTTCTCTATTGAAATTGGGTTATATTATAGTTTGGCTTTGGATAAACAATTATGTCTAGTGCATGAAGTGTAATATAAGAAATGTATGTGAATATATTTTAGTTTTCTATTAATGTTGGTTCAGCCCTATTCTTTCCCCTTTATTGTTTATGACTCAGTTGCCCAATGGAATAGGCACTAATCCATATTGGGGATGGATCAATCATCATTTTAATCAAACTCTCCTCTTGTTATTTGTAGGAGTAGGAGTGGTTTAGGTTAGGGTTTCTCATGTTGTTCATGGTTTTGTTTTATAACCAGGGATATATCTAAAGTGATGCAAAATTGTTTTAATCATTCGTGAATCATGAACATGTATGACTTCACTATGTATCTTATGTATGATAAGTTAAGTGGATTCATTTCAAGGAGTATATAGTATTTCCATGAATGGATGCACATGCATAGTGTGGTAATCAGCTATATAAGGGTTATTACTGACAACTAGTTGTTTTAGGTCTAGTGACAGTCTTTGGGACCTAGAAGGTAGTTTGGGTTTGGTTGTCCTATTATTTTTAATTGTTCATCTAGTTTGAACCTAATACATGTTTAGGTATACCCCTAGGAATAGCCCTCCTGAGTCTAAGCTAAGCTCAAAGTGTAGAGGAGTCAACCCACTCCTATAGATTGCCTCATAATCACCCTTGACCTATTGATAAACCTCTTTCCATCACCTTGACGACACCCCTGGCCCTGTGATTGTGAAATGTTTTAGGGTTTTGGGTTGTAGTTATTTTGGGAGTCAACATAGTTGAAGGTGAATCTTTCTATTTTGGATTCAATATACAAGAGATGGCAACCAGCACACCATACACTGATTACTCTGTGCAAAGTTCTACAAAGGAATCCAGGTGCTCCTACTATACTCAAGACAACAAAAAAATGGTAAAGATGATTTTGGATGAGTTTCAATATGTGAATGACCTGAAAGCTAGAAGATGCAGGCAAATATTGATTCTTTTGCTACATTCAAACATCAATTCATCCCTTCAATTCTAACATAGGATAAACAGATCAAAGGTTTTGATATATGGAAAAATGAGTTTGGTCAAACAGTTTCTTAGGTAATTGATCATTTGAAGAAGGATGAAGATGTAAATATTCTTAGTTTCAATTTGATTCTGGATAGAGTGATAACACTAGATGTTGGATATGGAAAATTCATCATTAAAGTCAAGGTGTTGCTAGATAAGAGATGGAAGGATCACGAGGCCAATCTACTCCAAATCAAAGAATATAAATGGCCTAGTGATTATACTATGTACCAATGGGAGCAACAATATCTTTCGACTAAAGAATGAACAGGCCAAATATGCAGTGGAGCAATGAGCATCAAGCTGGCATCAACAAGCACCAACAAATTTTGGGTGTCCTCATGTTTTGTCTCTTTCTTGTCTTTATGTTTTTCAATAGGTATTCAAAATATATTTGGTAGTCTTTTTAAAGACTTGTCAAAAAGTAAATATTGTAATAGGTCATATAAAGGGATGGGCATATGAAAAGTCATTTTTGGAATGTGAAAGGTCTGAAGCTTGTTGCTTCCTTCATCCCTATAAGAAGAAAACTGAGACCTTGGGAAAAGCTCTCTAGGAAATTTGATTTTGGAAAGAGACAATTGTAAGGCATGTTCCTTGAAGCAAATCAATAGAAAGTTGCATTTCTCTGGTGCCAAACTTCTAGTTTTCATTTGTTTGTTGAATTTATTGCTAAAATTTTGTCTGGTTGTCTCCAACTTGATTTGCCCTCACTATTTAAATCAGTTTATCAAGTATATTTCTGATTTATCAGAGCACATTTATTGTTTCTGTGTGGATTATTTATTGGGTTTCTTCAAGAAGGGATTAAATTCTTTTAAGAAAATCACATTAGTTTGGAAGGATTCAATTGGATAATTAAAGAAGAATCAGATAATTGACAATTTTGCATGGCTATGCCAGTCATAGACCTTGTAGTGCCAAACAAATCGAATTATAGCTAGAAGGGAGACACAAATTCATTTGAGAATAGACTCTGTAACCCAGGAGCAGGCACTAGTCAATTCCTTTCTAGAGTTATTTCCTTATAAAATATTTCAAAATCCAAATTTACTTTTGTTGTAAAAGTAGGAGTAGAAGTAGTATAGATATAAAATAACCTATTTTCAATTACATGTCAATCTGAAATAGGTTGATATTGAATGATTTAATTGACATAATCATAAACTCCATAATCTGCTTATGTTTAGTTGCCACAGTATTGCCCTATATGTCCCGCCATCCTGCGCATACCTCTATTGACTGATGTGGTAGTGTGGTATTGGATTTTATTATGAATGCAGTATTTTAGATATCATTTTATTGAAAAGATTAAACAATTTTATAATTTTCCATTCTCTTAGTTTTAGTTTTCAGTGTCAGTCAAATCTAAGAGATCAAATTTTTTTGTTTGTAATGAGGATGCTTATTTCACCTAATGTTAATATATCTATATGTATTATTAAATCACATATGTTCATTATTGTTTCCTTCGCACAAGCATATTCAATGCATGTGGAGGCTAGAAGCTGTATTACAAACTAAAGCTATCCAAATATCAAAGAAATGACTACAATTCATTGCTGGGATTTTAAAGAGTTGTTTACTTTTATAGGTATCTTATTGCATTATTTGATACCTTTAGACCTTGCTTGTTTCTTTTCATATCTAGTAATTCTAGAGAAGTTAGAAAAGTCTAGCATTTAGAAAACATACAAGACATACAAGAAATTATATTCTAACTAAACAAAATTAATTTCAACCAAAGTAAGAAAACTAAGAAGAATGATTGAACCTAACTTTAAATGCACTTCAAATCAGCAGTGAACATCTAAGGTTTTGTATATAATGTACTAGTAGAATAATGATGATTACATTCAGAAATGCATCAATAAAACAACAATGAATAAGCATACCTATACTCATATCTTTATTACATTCAATAATAAATTACATGATACATATAACCAAATTTTAGGTGACAAGCTAACCTCTTAAGGTGATAGGCTAGTTAAGGTAACAAAACATCATCATAATCATCTACATTGCCAGCAAGATCAGAATCCTGATCACTCGTGTCTGCATCTACTTGATTTTCTTCCTCATCCTCATATGTGACATGCAATACATTCTCTCTCTAAATCTCTTCATTGGTAATCAAAATCTCTTCTTCAAACACTCCATCATCATCTTCATCCACTTCATTGAATGTTTCTTGTAAATTAACATATTGCCCATTAGGCATTATATCGACAACTTCCATGAATTTTTGTTTCGAACGAGACTATGTTTGAATGACATACAACCATCCTAGGATTCTTACATCATCAATTATAAATGGTTGGTTAATTTGAAGAGGGGAAACATACAGCTCATTCATCTCTAATAAAAATTGGTGTGTATTTGTGCGTACAAATCCATACTCATCAAATTATACTGTGGATTGTCAGATCCACTTACATTTTAATAATATAGGACTATTTTCACCAAAATCCACTTGAATAATTTCTTGGATGAATCCAACATAAAATTTATTCTCAGTTTCATGAAGAAATTCAGCACTAACAACACAATCCCAATTTGTCTTGCCTTTGTCTTTTTCTTCCACTCTTAAATGACTACCATATGCCCACATTCCACTAAAACGCATAGCCCATAAATGTGAAGATTGTGAAAGCTCACTTTCCTTCGTTGTTATATCTTTACCTTCTTCTTTTGCATCACTGACTACATTGGCAATCCATTCTTCAAATTTTGGAAAAGAATCACCTCCAATCAAATCATGATGTATGTGCTTTTGAGGTCGATGTTGCATCCAAGCTTGATTCTCTTCATATTTTCTACATAGAATATTAACATACAAATAGTAAGATTAATAATATAAATGTGTAAATGCAATTGAGAAAATAAATTATTGTGTAAAAAAAAATTTACCTACGCCACTTATTGAATGAAGATGTGTTTTGAAGAATATAGGCATGTATCGCACTTCTTTCTTGATGTGATAGCTTGAAGTGACATCCATTGCCTTCTAATACTTCACCTGCAACTCTCTGATCTTCATCATCATCCCATACATGTCAATTGACATTTTTAAAATCCTTCATATATATTCTGTGCAAAATCCCATGACCTCTTGCATTGAACATCCCTCAGACATGCTACCTTCCAGTTTTGCCCTAGTATGAACAATTTTTTTCAAAACCTTCATATAGCATTCTATAGGATACATCCATCTCATTTTTACTAGGTCACAATGCGCTAGTTCATATTCTAGCTGTATCAATAGATGGATAGAAATGTTAAAGATTTTTGGTGGAGATTCTAATTCCAATAGACAAAGGACTTCAACAACCTTCTCCCTCAAACTATCAAAGTTCAAAGGATCTAAAACATGTAAACTCATTCTCTTTAATATTAGGCCCAACCTTATAATTGCCAATCTTGGCCCCTTTGCCAAACTTGATATATTTACCACAATAGGTAAAATATTCTCGATTATGACATTATAGTCATGGGTCTTGAGGCCTCTTAAGCCATTAATGTCAGTTTGGCTTCTAATACTACTACTTACATATCAAGTGGGAAAGCAAGTCTGAGACATCAACTATAATAATTGTGCATGTTGTTCCTTTGTCCAGACATAAGGAGCGCAAGGATTTCTATATTTTCCATCATCATATTTTTCAACCCAAAGATTTTGATGAATCTTTAGTTGTCGAAAGTATTCACATGATGAAATAGTATCAAAAGCACCAAAAAGAGTTTCTATAATAGCATAGGCTATATTTTTCTCAGTATGCATAAAGTTAACAATATGCCTAATGGCTATATCCTTAAAATATGGCAACTTATAGAATATGCACAACCGTTTTACACCACTTTCATTACATGGATCATATCTAATACCAGTAATCCCATCATTTTCAATAAATGACATTATTTTTTATCTATTCTCAACAATGTAATCACCCATTATTAGCAATGGTGCTTCACGATTCTCTTCTTGACCATTGAAACGTGTTTTTTGTTGATGATATGGATGATCCATTTTAAGGTAAGCATGATGTCCATAATAAATACACTTACACAAACTTATTGAGTGCCTCACAAAATCCTTAAAGTTGCAAGTAGGACATCCATGGTATCCATGAACATAGAGACCAGATAATGTGCCATATGCAGGAAGATCATGAATCGTAAACAATAAGGAAGCTCTTAAAGTGAATTTGATTGTATGGTCATCCCTTAAAGATTGAATTGCTTCAATTCCTTTCCACAATTCCATTATCTCATCTTATAATGGCTCTAGATAAGCATCGATTGTATCTGAAGTCACACTTTTCTTTCCTGGTATAATCAATGATAGCATTAAGAAAAATGGTTTAATTGCTAACCATGGAGGCAAGTTATAATTTATTAAAAACACTGGCCAAGTTGACCATTTAGTACTTTGATCTGAGAATGGGTTCACCCCATCTAGAGCCAAACCCAACCTTATATTACAAGGATCTTGAGAAAAATTAGGCCATCTATTATCAAATTCCATCCATGTCTTAGAATTAGGCACATGTCATTTTTTTCCATTGGTGCTCTTATTTTGGGCATGCCATTGTATAAGTTCAGCAATGTCTCTGCACCTATACATTCAGAGTAATCGTGGGATTATCGAAAAGTGGCGAAGAACCTTTCTAGGAACCACAATTGATTTCAACCCTTGTTTATACCTCAATTCATGACATCTCAAACATTCAGTCTCTTGCAAGATTATTGTGAAATAATACACAACCATTCATGCATGTGTGGATGTTTACATATCCTAAGCCTAGCTTAGTGATTTGCTTTTTACATTGACTCTGTTTTGTTGGAAATGTGGAATCAAATGGTAACAATGAACTTAATAATGCCAATAACTGATCAACACTCTCATTTGTCCAACCAAACACCACTTGCAAGTTAAGAATTTGAAGGATTGTTGTCAAACGACTTAACTTGCAATTAGCATACACAGGCTTTAAAGCATGCTCCATCAACTTGGCCCAATCATCATTTAGACCCTCATTCAACATTATATGAACTTTAAACCCTTCATCTAACATTGCTACGTCTTCATCTATGTTTGGTGCCACTTCATCTATGTTTGTTGCCTCTTCATCTCTCACACTCTGCAATTCTATCATATCTTCATAATAATTGTAATCCCAAGGGCTTATACCACTATACCCATATCTTATCATATGTCGATAAATCAAATTTCTTTTCTTCACCTTTCCACCAAGACAGTCGTTACATTGACATGGATATTTGTCCATGTCCCTCTCATTGGCTACTCTCTCATCAAATGCATGGTATTGACCTATAGTCAACCTTCGATATTGATCCATCTATAATGTTCTACACATAGAAAAAAAATCTTTTGGGGAAAAAATCGGCAAACCAAAAGTTCAAGATTTTTTGAAAAAATTAGATTTTTAAAAAAATGTAAAAAATTGTAGACTAAGAGACAAAAACTATTTTTTTAATTGAAAGGCATTTCCATAGCAATAGAGTTATCAAGAGCAAATAAAATAGAGAGTTTAACTAATGAATTGTAAAAAATAGATTTTTGTAGTTTATATTCAAATTGCCAATTACTGTTAGATTTCTACCCAAGAATGCAAGTGATTGAGAGAAAGAAAAATAGAAATCAAATATGAGCCAAATAAACTGTATTCAACTCAAGAGAATGCAAAGCAATACAATAGAATGGGGTTACTCATATGAGATCAAGAGGTGGATATATAAAGGATATTCCACCCAAGAGACTCAATACACAACTAATATGGGATAAAGTGAAAAAATCCCTAAGTAAACTTAACCTAGTGTGAAGAGAGATAAAGTGGAGAACATGCTAAGAAATAACTAGATAGAAAAGTAACCCTATTCACACTAACACCCCCCCTTAAGTGCAACTTAGGAGAGAAGATTATTATGCAAATATGCAAAAAGATTAAAGATGGGTCCCAGATACTAGGCCATGTTAGGTACCCATGTACAAATGCAAATGAAATCTCTCACAAACGGAGAAAAGGAGAAAACCCAATGGGACAAAACTCCTTCCCAAAAGAGATGAAATACAACAATGATATCCATCACAAATCCAATCAATCTCTATCCACACAAAGGATGATAAGAGAGATCATACAACCCCCCCATAATGAGATAACCTGCTGCAACAAAAAGCACTGAAAGCACACTTGTGGAGTAACACTGGAATCCTCAATCTGGCAAGCAAGGAAATATACTTATGTTTGCTAGAAACCATATTAGAGTCACTCAAGGACTCAGGTCAGAATCATGAAAAAGGAACAGTAGACTCGATGCCAAGGAACACTGGAAAACTCATAAACTGGTATAACTCTAGATTCTATGAAGCAATAGGTGATTGAGAAATGATCTAGAACCGAAATGAAGTGCAGAGAAAATGAAAACCTAATGCATGCAAAAAAGGAAATAGTGCATGCACTGATGAATGTTCACATCAGCCTCCATGAATAAAAATGGCATTAGATTTGTGCGTTTACAATGCTGGAGTAGAGTTTTCCAGAGTTTTACAATGTCAAAAATGGACCCAAATACTAAAAGTATAGAAATATCTCATAATAAGAACCTCAAAATAGCACCAATGTGTAGTGCTTAGAAAAATATCCACTTTCAAAAAAAGAATGACCTCGATCCGAGATCATATGTGAAAGTTATAGTCGTTTGAAGTTCTAAAAACTGAAATTATCTGTCAGATCTGATGAGAAAACAAAATTTATGGAAAATATGTACACCAAAATTAGAAACCATCTAAACCACCATGTAGAGCACAAAAAATTAACGAAAATCAAAAAAGAAGCTTGCAAATCAGAGGTCGGGAGCCCAAGTTATGGCCTTCAGAAGTTGAACTGTAATTTCTAAAATGCCAATGGAGAGGGGGTCAACTATAGCTTTCTAATGTCGTTTCTACAAAATATATAAGCTACATGCAAAAACTAACAGATACCTAGATGGTTTTTTGATGTTGCAAACAAAACCTGATAGAAGGCATTTTTCTTTTTGATGTACAGAAGATATGACTCTAATGTAAAAAAATGCTTTTAGCACCAAAAGTATGACCCCAACAACCAAAAAATGGCATGCAAGGACTAAATCAAATACCTAAGACAAGAAAAGGCATGCCGCAACCTGCAAGATTGATCAGAATATATAAAATGCAAGTCGATTGTTAGATTTGAGCTCAGAGAATCTCTAGGAAGCTTTGAAAAAACCTGCAACTGGCAAGTCAAAATATGAACCCCCCTAGAAACTAGAGTTTTCTCCACACTTTTCTATTTCTCTAGATCATCTGAAGATGCAAGAGAAGAGCATACTCATGTGCTTTGAAAAACAACCCTACACTCTTAGATTTCTAAGAAAAATGCTAACCCACAACTCACAACTTGGCTCTGATACCATGTTAGATTTCTACCCAAGAATGCAAGTGATTGAGAGAAAGTAAAATAGAAATCATATATGAGCCAAATAAATTGTATTCAACTCAAGAGAATGCAAAGCAATACAATAGAATGGGGTTACTCATATGAGAGCAAGAGGTGGATATATAAAGGATATTCCACCCAAGAGACTCAATACACAACCAATGTGGGATAAAGTTAAAAAGTCCCTAAGTAAACTTAAACTAGTGTGAAGAGAGCTAAAGCAAAGAACATGCTAAGAAATAACTAGATAGAAAAGTAACTTTATTCACACTAACAATTACATTGCATTGCACATCTTTCAAACTCAAAGCATTACTTCACATTGCATATTAATAACTAGATGTTGATAGATGACAAATTTTCAATTACAATATAGTTTTTACAAAGTCAACCTAATTAGTTATGCAATTACTTCACATTGCATAAATAATAACTATGAGCAGAGCTGCCAATTGCATTTGCTTGTCATGGCATTCCATGAGACCACATTTCTTTGAGGCATTTTTTCAAATAGTTCATTGCCTTGTCTATGCTACCACATTTTTCATACATGTCTACCAAAGCATTTTATCAAATAGTTCACTGCCTTGTTGCTATGGATAAAAGCCTAAAACAAGTGCTTTCAAACAAGCTATGGATGCTTGGAAAAAATCTATCAAAGCATAATAGTAAGCAATATCATAGACAAGGCAGTGAATTGGTTGAAAAATCCTTCAAAGAAATGTGGTCTCATGGTGATGGAATTCCATGACAATCCATAACAATTCACTTGTCATGCCATTCCATCACCATGAGACCACATTTCTTTGAGGCATTTTTTCCAAAGTTCATTGCCTTGTCTATGCTACCACATTTTTCATACATGTCCACCAAAGCATTTTATCAAACAGTTCACTGCCTTGCTGCTATGGCTAAAAGCCTAAAATAGGTGATTTCAAACAAGTTATGGATGCTTGGAAAAAATCTATCAAAGCATAATAGTAAGCAACAAGCTATGGTCTCATGGTTTTTTTTGGCATGAAAATCAACATGATTTTATTTGAATTTTTTGTAGGTTTTAAATGCATTTTTTTGGCAATTTTGCTATTTGAAATGGGGAAAGATCTCTATGATCAGTTTTGTGCATTTTTTAATTATAGGATTCTCATGGTTAGTGAAAAATGTAGTATTCATGAAGGAATGGAAAAGATGCATAGAGCCTTTGAATTATACTCGTACTGTGTAATGACATTGAATCATTTAGCAAACCATTTTTTCTTCATAGGGCAACATTTTCTTGTGGAACAGTTGACTGAGATAGCTCTTGTTTCAACTAACCACCCTATCATGAAATCTCATTGATATTATAATCTTGCATGATCTTATCATAGTAAAGGTGATTATGAAATTGTTGGTTGCTACTACATGACATCATTCAAGGAAAGCTAGAGGCCACAGGATTTTGTGTTGTCATACTTTGGGTTGGGATAGGTTCAATTGAAGTTGGGAGATCTTAAGAGTTCTCTCTCAAATTTTGAAAAGGTTCTGGAGGTCCACCCTGAGAACTGTGAGATTAAAAGCTATAGGCCATATATATGCTCAGCAAGGGCAGGCAAAGAAGGCTTTGGAAATTTTAAGAAAGGCAACTCGCATAGATCCATGTGATGCCCATGCATTTATCAAGATGGGTGACTTATTAATATCGTCAGACCCCAATGCAACCTTAGATTCTCTTAAGATGCCAAAGTCTTTTCTGAAGAAGAGTAGAGAAGAAGTATCCATTGAATTGTTAAACAACATTGGGGTTCTTCATTTTGAGTGCATGATGAACTAGAGTCAGCTCAACAAACTTTTATGGAGGCATTAGGAAATGATATTCTGCCTCTACATAAATCTTTGTGGTTAGTTTTGTGCATTTTTTACTCGTAGGATTCTCACAGTTAGTGAAAAAGGTTGTGTTCATGAAGGAATAGAAAAGATGCGTAGAGCCTTTGAATTATACATGTACTATGCAATGGCATTAAATCATTTAGCAAACCATTTTTTCTTCACAGGGTAGCATTTTCTTGTGGAACAGTTAACTAAGATAACTCTTGTTTCAATTGACCACCCTCTCATGAAATCTCATTCATATTATAATCTTGCATGATCTTATCATAGTAAAGGTGATAATGACACCATTGGCTGCTACTACATGGCATCAGTTAAGGAAAGATAGAGGCCATAGGATTTTGTGGATAGGTTCAATTGAAGCTGGGAGATCTTAAGAGTTCTCTCTCAAAATTTGAAAAGGTTTGGAGGTCCACCCTAAGAACTGTGAGAGCTTAAAAGTTGTAGGCCATATGTATGCTCAGCAAGGGCAGGTAGAGAAGGCTTTGTAAATTTTAAGAAAGGCAACTCGCATAGATCCACGTGATGCCCATGCATTTGTCAAGATGGGTGAGTTATTTATATCACCAGACCCTAGTGCAGCCTTAGATTCTCTTAAGACATCAAAGTCTCTTCTAAAGAAGAGCAGAGAGGAAGTACCCACTGAATTGTTAAACAATATTGGGGTTCTTCATGTTGAGCGTGATGAACTAGAGCTGGCTCAACAAACATTTATAGAGGTATTAGGCAATGGCATTTGGGTTGAATTCATAAATAAAAGCCCTAGTGCCAATTCTATAGTTTTTTCTGCACGCTTTAAGGATATGGAATTCTTCCAACGACTAGAAGAAGGTGGTGTTTCAATTGAGTTACAAGTTTAATTCCCATATGCTCCAAAATGCATAGAGGAAACTAATGAAAAAATAGTCCCCTAAACCCTAAACTGTCTGTATGGTTCTGGTACTCAGTTGCCTATGTAACTACTATAAGTTGCCAATCAAAAAGCTATAGATTTTGTGTTTAATGTAATGAGGGTTTTGAATTGCCTCTAAATTCATTGCAGAGGACATCCCCAAATCTGACTTCATTGCAGAGGGCATTTGTGACTTCAAATTCATTGTAGCAAACTCTGAATTTCTTGCCCGCCTTTTTAAAAGTCTCCAGGTCCTCTTCAAACAAGCTTTATCACCCATGCAAGTAGCTGCTATAACCCAAAACACCTCAGTGCCAGGCTAACCAACTAACGAAACGAGGAATTCAATGAATAATGAATCGCGTGCAATACACTCCCTCCAATAATTTCTTGAAATATTTTTTTAAAATTTTGTCTAATTTATATTTGTGTGACTAACTATTTAGTCATTTTTATTTGTGACTAAATAATTTTTTAGTTGACGACCAAATTAGTCATTTATTTACTCATTTATAGCTGAGTTGCAAAAAATTAGTAGAATTTAGTCATTTTTAGTTGTTGTGACTAAATGTTTTAGTCACGTAGTCATTTATTTGCCAAATTCTACTAGTGAAAGTCTACTTCACAATCATCTGGATTTAAGTCCCAACCTTTAGGTTCCATTGACTCTAGATCTAGTTTTGGAGAAAACATATCATTAGACATTGTTTCAAATTCCATGTGTTCAAGTGCAAGATTTACCTCAGCTATTAGGCTTCTCAAAGGTACTTAGCTCTGATACCAATTATTGAACACACTTGGGGGGAGTGGGGGTGAATCAGTCTATCCTTAAACTTTAAATCAATTCCATTTACATCTTTTAAACATCAAATAATAAAAAGAAGAATGGAAAGGAAAGCATGCACCACACAAGGACACCAAGATTTTACGTGGAAAACCCAATGAGGGAAAATCCACGGTGAGGATTAACTCACAATATAGGAAGCTCACTGCTATAAAAGTTACAACTTTGTTTTAGGGCTACAACCTAAGGAATCTACTACTCCTTGTTGGACTTGCAAACTAAGGCTACAATCTTATGGCAAGATGCAATGACCTGTTGAAGAGGCTCATTGTCTGATAGTAGGATACATGAAAATTATAGAAACATGAACATGAACTGTTATAAAGAAGGCATCTGACATATGCTGGTGTTGCAGTCCCTTATTTCACACAATTACTCCATCACTCTGACTTCACACACCTCATCTTCAACATACTACTCAATCTCATACCATCTCACTCATAAATGATTTTTTTCCTCTATTAATATCCTCTGCAACAACTCAAAAACCTCAATTAGGTCGACACTAAGATAATCTTTAGATGAAACATATGATATTGTATAGGTCAACTTAGAACAAATACATAATGAAGAGAAAATGAGTTGTGGATAACTACACATGGTATAGCAGGGTCAAATACATCACAACACATCTTCCAAAGAGAAATTAATTAATCAATTTCAACTGCAAGTGACAGAATCTAGGTTGTTGGCCCAAACAACATCAACACAATCCACTATTCATCTTCACACCACCGTGGAGAGACCAAAAACATCATATGGACCAAAAAGTAAGAAATATATTTTATCAATAGTATCCTTAAAATCTTCTTTTGAAACTTATCTAATCATTATATTTTGTCGCACGAAGAGAAACATATTGAGCTATTGAAAATAGAGCATCCCTGACTTATTGTGATCCATCAACACTTAGGATATTGCATTGTGATTTACCAAAACATCTAAAACACATATGAATGCACCCATACACCATTCTGAACATACCCCCAAATCTGCATAGCCATATCTATCACTCTAGAGGAATGCAGAGCATTCCAACAATTCTTCATCATTACTTTATTCTGCTAGAGCATAGGTCAGAACTCTGTCACATATAACTTTTACTGCAGAAGGTTTAATGACTTGAAATATTGGATATAACACCTTCACACTTCGACCAATGTATCTTCTAAACTGTAAGACTAAATATTTCTTTATGGAAGGATGTGGACCAAAACACCATGGCTCTATCTTAGAGTATACACTGTAAATGCCTTAGCAAAACTTTTGCAATCTATTTCTAAGTGTGGTACACCACACTGGTGGGATATCAATGTAGGGATACTAGAAACATATTGAAACAAGTATAATCACCTCTGTGTCACACTTAGACATCATGTTGATCACCATTCTTCCTCATACTTAGATAGCTTATCTTTATCTGCTAGGTCTTTCGAACTGACTTGCCTTAAACATGTTGACCCCAAGTCTCTAACTGTGTCAAACCATCTTTCTCAAATCTTATTGTGTCTAAAATGTTGAACCTATGTCAAACCATCTCTCTCAAATCTTCCACTACACATCAACCTATCTCTAATCATTTCTCAGCCTCCTCCACTTCTATAAAAAATCTCTATGCGACCATGACCTCAAGTTGACATTAATGACAACACATATTGAGTCGACATCAATGAAAACACATATTTCCAACATCCTAGCCCAACTTGATTACCAAATCCTATCCCAAAACCATTTAATAGGTCATTCTATGCTAAGTCAACCCACAATCCCCTAGGGTAAAAATCCTACTTAAGAGCGATCAAAATATCTGTTCCATATGCATACATTTTAAAAGAAAAAAGTAATAAATCATGTCTTTATATCAAGGCATCCATAATAGTATCCAAATAAGCAAATTGATTTGTATTTTCATAAACATATGTCACAAGTGTATCATACATGTTCACATTGCATACATTTACCAAGAAAAAAGATAGAAAAATAATAGCATCTTCATCATATGTGATCATCATATGTATGCATATTCATATAGTGAGAGTCACCAATGGACTCAAGCTCCCAAGATCACCTAAAAACCCAAATATTTCCACCTACCAGAGGAAAAAAAGAGGATAAATGTGCATGATAAAGATGCAATAATGATATTGGATTGAGTAATTACATATGAGATCTTCCTTTTATATTTGCAAGATATAAAACCCTAAGAGATTAAAAATCTCTATAAAGTGTAATTAAATAAATAATTACACCAACACTCCCCTTAAGTGTAACTTAGGTAGAATTATAAAATACAAATGATGCAAAGATGGCTCCTAGATACAAGGCCATATTAGGTACCCATGTACAAAAAGTTTCTCAAAAATGGAGAAAAGGAGAAAATGTCATGCCCACCCATACACACATGTATAAATGGACATAAACACAGTGTAATTTTTTTTTCTTAAACATTCTACATGTTATACTACAATAAATACCACATTTAGCAAAAGATGACATGCACTCAATGTTGTTGTGTTAGCAAAGATGAAGACGCACGACACTTGGTGAAAGAGAATATCATAGTAATGTAGGTAGTGAAATCTCATTGCAACACCCTAGACTAGGTGATAGACACTCATTGAGTGTTGACACCACTAAGTACGATATCTTAAGTCAAATAGCACATCAAGGTCATGTCAAATTTCAAACCTAAAATAATCCACTAAGTTTGAGTTTCACATTGATCATTACTTTAGTTTGAGTCACAATAAAAGGATAGAGATTGGGCTTCAAGGAGTAAATGGGCTAAAAGTAAACTTTAAAAGAAGATAGGCTTGACAAGGCCTAGGTATGGACAATTAAAATAATTAAACTGTAACATGATAACATTAAATTATTCATGCACATCACCAAGGTAACTTAGATAATATTTTAATCAAATAAAAATATTATCCAAATCTAATGTCTATATATTTTATTAAATATACTCTAAAATTAGAGTTCAAAACTAAATTTAAAATTAAAAGACATTAAAGATTAGACATAAAATTAAATTCAATTTTAAACAAATTTGTAACTTGATAATATTTAAATCTCATCTCACTATTAGGTTGACTCAAAAGACAGAAATTTAAAACTTATTATTATTATTTAATAAAGAAAAAGTGTGTCACACAATTATTACATTTTAATAAAATTACAAAATAATTTAATACTAACACCCCATAATTTTAAAAAAACATGATAGCATTCCTAAATTGTATAAATAAAACAATTCCTAACTAAATGAATAAGTAGTAAGTTATCTTTCTTTTTTTCTTTTTCTATTCTAGGAACTTCTAAATATTTATTTCTTTTTCTATTCTAGAAACTTCTAAATATTTAAATCATATATATTCATTTACTCTGACTTTAATAGAATATAATAAATAAAATAAAAAATTCATTAAAAGTTAATACAAACTTTTTGTTGACCCATTTTCCCCTGTCCTGAGCTAAACAGTTCACCTGGTACTTTTCCTTGAAAATCCTTTGGAAAATGTTCCTATAAAGCTTAAAGTGCCAAGTTTCCTAAAAAGCCTTGCCTAAAAAACCTTACCTTTGGAAAGAGCTTGAAAAAATGGGTAGGTTTGCTTTTTACACCACCCTGAAATTTGGCCAAATGAAGTTCTTCATGGTCAAAGTTTTGGTCAACATACAGTTCAAATGTGCATTTGGCGGGCTTGCAAATCTCTATCGGCCTTAGAAAATGATGAAAAAAGTAAGTTGTATGCATTTTGGAATGCATATCAGGCCAAGGAAATGCATATACAAAGGGGGAATCTATCGCAGATTCCTGAGAATATTCCACAGTTGTATGCATTTCTAAATGCATATCGGGCTCAAAAGATGCATGTACATTTAGGGAATCTGTTGCAGTTTCTGGGAATATTCCAAGTTTGTATATCAGGTCGCATGAAGGATGCAAAGAAGTATACAAGGCGAATATACATTGAAGATCCCCCAGAATATTCCACGCTTGCATATCAAAAGGCTTGTATATTGCTTTGTATGTTTGCACATACAAGCGACTATATACAATGAAAAGTATACATTACGGGTATATTCCATCGAAGATTCCTTGTTTGTATGTAAGGGAGTTTGTATATTGTGTTTGTATATTCGACATACAAAGGTGTCGCAGGAGCGCATATACAAAGGCTATGTATGTCATGAACAGTGCATTGTATATGTGCGGCTTGTATATTTGCACATACAAGGTAATATACAAGGGGGAAAGCATGCAAGTCAAAGTGCAAAGGTAAAAATAGTGTAATGTATATTGGCAGGATGATATAGTGGCTTGTATATGCGATTGTATGTTTGCACATACAATCAGAATATACAAAGGTTAACATACAAGCCAGACCCGATTGCATTTTTAACTTGTTTCATAAAATTTTCAGGTCCGCCTTATATAAAGGGCAATTGTATATTGCGATATACGAGTCATAGATACAAAGGATACATATAAGGCGGACTTGAATTGAAGATCAAATTCAGTATATTCAGGTCTCGGGTTTGCCTTGTATGTATAAGTGTTTTGTATATTTGCATATACAAAGAAATGTACAAAGAAAGAGCGATACAAGCCGGACCCGACATGGCAATCAAATGCAGCTAATGGTCATTTTGGGGTCCGCGGCTTGTATGTTTGCAGATACAAGGAGATGCAAGAGGTGGGGTCCGCCAAGGTACAAGCACTTTGCATATATCTTCTATTTGTATGTATGCTTGTATGTTTCAATATACAAGGGGAATATACAAGGTTAACATACTACTGGTGGGGTCCGCACATACAAAGGCAATTGTATGCATATACAAATTTGAAAATACAAGGACGTTTCATAGCCCGATATACAAAGCACCTAGCAAATACAAAGGAGTTGCAGAGAAGGTTTTTGAATGCCGATTGAGGTGGCAAATTCAAGCAATACATACATAGATGCAAAGTGATATATACAGGCGGTTGACCAAAACTTTGACCACCTGTATCTCCTCTGTCCTGGTGAATTTCTACATGTTGCAAGAGGCAAAGATGCATATTTTTGTCTCTTCTTTCATTTGGCAAGGTTTTCAGGGGTTTTCTTTCACTTTCAAATTTTAGATCTGGCGTTGCATGCTTGGCCATCGTGACGTTTCAGCAGCGACAGTTGTATATTTAGCTGAAGATATTTGTTGCATTCATCTACAGACCACATTAATGATGAAAAATATCTTTCATCTGCCCTATTTTCAGATCTTTTACACCATAACTTTAGGCAGATAAACGTCCCTTCAGCAGTGGTATTTTCTGACAGCACCCATGGGCGAGGATTTATTGTAACCGATTGAAAATGTAAAATGATATATATACATGTAAAACAGATGTATATAGTGTTGGTTGTTCTTCTAGGCTATTCTTTGTAATGGCTATTTGGCCTCTATAATCAAAAATTGGTATTTTGCCTCTCGTTTATTATTTTTTAGCACCATGTCTGCTCTTTGGATTGGTAGGCTGTGTATTGTGGATAAAACGGTCCCTTTCATTCCTCCATTATTCTGTTTGGACCTCTCTAAAATTAATATGAGTCTGTGTAAGTCTTTCCAGCTATGAGATTATTATTGTGTCTATTCAACTGCAGCCAAACACATTTAAATCTGGTGTATCACTTAGTTCATTCCAGCATTTCATTTTAGCATTCCCTCTAACCCTTTTCCCAGCAAGCATTAGCACTAGGTTTAGATGTATTTCTCTGAGCTTTAGGCTTAGAAAGAGGAAGCCAACCTTCTCCAGAGGTTTGATCTCATTTCGCAAGGTCCCACACTTCGAAATCATTCCCATGTTACTCCAGATTGCATGAGGTTTTGCAACTGCATGCAAAGGGTGCAAATCTAGGTGATAACAATTTTTGGCATGCCCGGTGGTACAAGTTTGATGAACTTCTCATCAAGATATTGAGAGATTTGGTGTTTCTCCTGGTATAACTAGCCTTCAGGGCAATTTCTTCAACACCATGGCAACTCTACTGAAAGAATCAGCTGGTTTCAGCAACCCAAGTACCTAAGCAATTATCAAAGGTTAGGATTTTGGTGATTTTCTTGGTCTATTCAGCTTCCAAAAGCATTTCAATCACCTGGCGACTCTCTATCTGGTATGTATCATGTTTTTCCTGGGTTGCACACCTATTTTTCTCTAATTCTAACATGTTTATGAATATCCAACATTTAGATGCTATAAGATGTCAGAATTTTACGGGAATCATGGCTATTCCCCTGCCCCTAATCCAAACACAGGCTATTGGCCCCCATATCAGCATCCTTATGATGTTTACCATCCTAATCTGTCCCAAGTTGTTGCCTCTGATGATATTGATACTTTCAATGAGCTCATGGAAGGTTTTCTAAAGCTTGACAAAAATTTAGATAAGGCCAAAGGAGCAGCAGGGTACAGTCGGCCTCAGCGATTTTATGATCTCAGCATCATAAGCATGTATGGTCTCAAGAAGTTGTCTCTAGATCTGAATAGGGAGGCTGATGAATTTATAGAAATGTTAACATGTGGCCAGAAATGAGAAGCACAAGGGGAGGTTTTTCAAGAAAACCTTTCTATAAGGATGACACCTATTCAGCCTACTGTGGAAGAAGCCCCAAATTTTAAAATTCCAAGCTTCAGGCAAGATAATCCATCTGCACCTCCAAAACCTAAGTTTTAAAATCCCAAGTTTTAGAGGCCCTTAGCCTTCACAGGAGTCTATTCCTAGCTTCAAACAAGTCCATCTTTTAAACCAAAATGAATCTATGAACGTGGCTCAAGCTTCTATACCATGGCGGCCTTATTGGGTCAATCATACTGGCTACAAAGTACCAAACCTTGTAAAGGCCAATCCTCTCATACCAATTCAAAATTAGGCAGAGGAAAGGGTTGTAGAATCCAAGCCTGACATAATTCCAAGTTTTAGGAGTGTTTCTCCAACCCAACAACCTAGACTCCACAAGTTCCCAGGCTTCAATGCCTTTATCCCTCTATAAGTCCCTGTTCCTGTGCAAACTTAGATTATCACTCCCCAGGAACAAATTTGTCCAAAACCCTCTCCCCTTCAAGAAATTCAAGAATTTATTCAAGTTTCTTTCCCTTATGCTATTTCAATCCTCAAGGGTGGGCAAGTTGTCTACCAAGATATTTGGAAAGATGAGCCAAAAGAGGAGGTGGAAGAAGATAAAACTAATGAGGAGCAGTTTGTTCCTACACTCACAAAGATAGAATTGTTTGAACCTATTGCACCTGTGAGTATTGTTAATGTCACTTCAGAAATGGATGATTCTTCCCTTCTTCATGAGCTACCTGATTATGTTGAAGATGAAGAATGTGTGCAGCTGGTTGTGAATTTGCAGCAACAAGAGAACACAGAAAATCATGACAAATTGTTGCAGATTGAGGTTGAGCATGACAGTGAGTTTCTAAACCATAAAGAAGGCCAGGCATGTTGCTCTATGCTAGATTATCCAAAGGCTGATTATGGTGATATGCTTGGAGAGCTCCCATGCTCTATTGAAAATAATGACAAGACTGAACATGGCTAAGAGCAAATTGAAGATTTGTTCTTTATTATCCAGTAGGGATATCAACTTCTTGGTGGGGAGGTTTTCCCTTTTGAACATGTGCACGGCTCATTTTCTGAGCCTAAATCAGAAAATCATGAACATGTTGTTCATAAGGTGGAGGCAACCATATTTGTAATAGAATCACAGGAGCTAGAGTATTCATATCAGCAAGAAGAAGAATGCAGCCATGATTACATTATATCTGCTTTCTTGGTTTCTTCGAAAGGAGAAGGAGAAAACCATGAGGTCCCAAGTCAGTTGTTTCATACACAAGAGCAACATCAGAGTCAAATGGAGGTCACCATCATACCAAATGACCAGCAAGAAGAGAAAAAATTAGAAAGGAGACATAAGATCAAACATGTTGATTTGCATGTCACTTCAAGGGGATGCCCAATCAAGCATCTAGCCCAGCTAGAGACACATCAAGAGAAGTCACCACTTGTCATGCTTACCTCTAAGCATGAAGTTGAGCATCAAAATGAGTGGGATTAGCCCATTTATTCACCACAAGTCAACAGCATTAGCAATCAGTCCAGGTGGATAGGTGAATTTATCTCCATTTTGTGGGGGGTGTTTTATCAATTTGTCATAGGGCCATTTCCCCCTCACCTCTTTTTAACTACCCACATGCATGACAAATATTGTAAATTCTTAAGAAAGGGTAGTTACTTCCAAGAACTAGATAATGGCTTTGTTTAAGGTTATGTCTGACTAGTTAGTTTAGGATTAGAGTAGGTTTTATTTCTGCTTTAGTTTTCCCTTTTCCTAAGTGCTTCTACACAGGCTGCATTGTCATTAGGAGAATGCAGGCCTTTTCCCCTTTTTGTGTTTTGGAGGCAGGTTCCAGTTTTCCAGCATGTTTTAGACTTGACCCCATGCCCAATGGATGCTTAAGGTCACTAATCATTTATTTAGTAGGCAAACACCCCATAGAAGTCACCAAATTGTTGACCCATTTTCCCCTGTCCTAAGCTAAATAGTTCACCTGGTACTTTTCCTTGAAAATCCTTTGGAAAATGTTCCTATAAAGCTTAAAGTGCCAAATTTCCTAAAAATCCTTTCCTAAAAAACCTTACCTTTAGAAAGAGCTTGAAAAATAGGCAGGTTTGCTTTTTACACCACCTTGAAATTCAGCCAAATAAAGAAGTTATTCATGGTCAAAGTTTTGGTCAACATATAGTTCAAATGTGCATTTGGCGGGCTTGCAAATCTCTATCGGCCTTAGAAAATGATGAAAAAAGTAAGTTGTATGCATTTTGGAATGTATATCGGGCCAAGGAAATGCATATACAAAGGGGGAATCTATCACAGATTCCTGGGAATATTTCACAGTTGTATGCATTTCTGAATGCATATCGGGCTCAAAAGATGCATGTACATTTAGGGAATATGTTGCAGTTTCTGGGAATATTCCAAGTTTGTATATCAAGTCGCATGAAGGATGCAAAGAAGTATACAAGGCGAATATACATTGAAGATTCCCCAGAATATTCTGCGCTTGCATATCAAAAGGCTTGTATATTGCTTTGTATATTCGCACATACAAGCGACTATATATAATGAAAAGTATACATTGCAGGTATATTCCATCGAAGATTCCTTGTTTGTATGTAAGGGAGTTTGTATATTGTGTTTGTATTTTTGACATACAAAGGTGCCGCAGGAGCGCATATACAAAGGCTATGTATGTCATGAACAGTGCATTGTATATGTGCGGCTGGTATATTTGCACATACAAGGTAATATACAAGGGGGAAAGCATGCAAGTCAAAGTGCAAAGGTAAAAACAGTGTAATGTATATTGGCAGGATGCTACAGTGGCTTGTATATGCGATTGTATGTTTGCACATACAATTGGAATATACAAAGGTTAACATACAAGCCGGACCCAATTGCATTTTTAACTTGTTTCATAAAATTTTCAGGTCCGCCTTGTATAAAGGGCGATTGTATATTGCGATATACAAGTCATAGATACAAAGGATACATACAAGGCGGACTTGAATCGAAGATCAAATTCAGCATATTCAGGTCTCAGGTCCGCCTTGTATGTATAAGTGTTTTGTATATTTGCATATACAAAGAAATATACAAAGAAATAGCGATACAAGCCGGACCCGACAGGGCAATCAAATGCAGCTAATGGTCATTTTGGGGTCCATGGCTTGTATGTTTGCAGATACAAGGAGATGCAAGAGGTGGGGTCTGCCAAGGTACAAGTGCTTTGCATATATCTTCTGTTTGTATGTATGCTTGTATGTTTCGATATACAAGGGGAATATACAAGGTTAACATACTACTGGTGGGGTCCGCACATACAAAGGCAATTGTATGCATATACAAATTTGAAAATACAAGGACATTTCATAGCCTGATATACAAAGCGCTGGCAAATACAAAGGAGTTGCAGAGAAGGTTTTTGAATGCCGATTGAGGCGGCAAATTCAAGCGATATATACAGGCAGTTGACCAAAACTTTGACCACCTGTATCTCCTCCGTCCTGGCGAATTTCCACATGCTGCAAGAGGCAAAGATGCATATTTTTGTCCCTTCTTTCATTTGGCAGGGTTTTCAAGGGTTTTCTTTCACTTTCAAATTTTAGATCTGGCATTGCATGCTTGGCCATCGTGACGTTTCAACAGCAATAGTTGTATATTCAGCTGAAGATATTTGTTGCATTCATCTACAGACCACATAATGATGAAAAATATCTTTCATCTGCCCTATTTTCAGATCTTTTACACCATAACTTCAAGCAGATAAACGTCCCTTCAGCGGTGGTATTGTCTGACAGCGCCCATGGGCGTGGATTTATTGTAACCGACTGAAAATGTAAAATGATATATATACACATAAAACATATGTATATAGTGTTGGTTGTTCTTCTGGGCTATTCTTTGTAATGGCTATTTGGCCTCTATAATCAAAAACTGGTATTTTGCCTCTCTTTTATTATTTTTTAGCATCGTGTCTGCTCTTTGGATTGGTATGCTGTGTATTGTGGATAAAACGGTCCCTTTCATTCCTCCATTATTTTGTTTGGACCTCTCTAAAATTAATATGAGTCTATGTAAGTCTTTCCAACTATGAGATTATTACTATGTGTATTTAGCTGCAGCCAAACACATTTAAATCTGGTGTATCACTTAGTTCATTCCAGCATTTCATTTCAGGATTCCCTCTAACACTTTTCCCAGCAAGCATTAGCACTAGGTTTAGATGTATTTCTCTGAGCTTTAGGCTTAGAAAGAGGAAGCCGACCTTCTCCGGAGGTCTGGTCTCATTTCACAAGGTCCCACACTTCGAGATCATTCCCATGTTACTCAATATTGCATGAGGTTTCGCAACTACATGCAAAGGGTTCAAATTTGGGTGATAACACTTTTAACTAAAATAAATCATGGACTAATAAAATCTAAAATCAAATAAATATTTATTTCTAAATATTAGTCCTATACCACTATAAATACAACTATTAAAAGGCAACAATTAAACTTAAAAAAAATAATAACAAATTTATATATATATATATATAACTTAATCCTCAAATTTTCTTCTAATTTTTTTGCTCTACAGGTTTTTTTTGTAGAGGAGGTTATGCTTATCGAAGGAAACTTCTACTTATTTATTTATGGATTCTTCTAATTTTATTATTCTATTCTATATTATTTTATTTTATTTTTTTCAACTAACCTTGGTAGCTCTCTACTTTGCTTGCAGGGTAAAAGAAATCTTCTACAGAATTGCATTTTACAAGACTAAAAAAATATTTACAAATGAGATAATTGTACAACAATTTTTTATGAAATCTGATAATGAATTAGCAACAGTTATATATATAATATATATACATTTAAATATAATATACACAATATAAATTTTAATACAATATACAATAGATAATTCTATATTCCCCTATATTATGCAGGGTGAATTACAAATCAAATATCAACATTATATTAACAAAATTGATACAAATTGAATCTTTTTCCATAAATTATTGTTCTGATCAGCACTAACAAGTGATAAGAATATCATCCATACAATGAAATATAATTTCCCTTCAACTAAATTCTTTTGTCCAAAATGCAACTTGCAACAAACTTGCACACACAAAACTGAGCAACCCATTGTTGGAATACTAAGGATCACTGAGAGACCCTAGAGGGTGAATCAGTGATCTAATAAAACTAATTTATTTATCATCCCTATATGAATTCTATTAACATCAACATGCCAAAAACATAGAGAGCAACATAATCATGAAACCATAACACAAATGTTTAAAGTGGAAAACCCTATCCAAGGAAAATCCATTGTCTAACCTCAGCAAAACTTTATTAGGTCTCACTAACAAAAATCTCCCTAATTACATAGAAGCCTCACTGGCTAGGATCTCACTTATCACATCAACTCCAATCACAAAATAGAAAGATAAACACAGAATACTACTTTGTTTACATTAAAAATCAAAGGTTATAGATGAGTCCTATAACTCTAACACAAACCCCTTATCTCTCCTAGATTGGCACAAAAGAATAACTCTTCAAGATTACAATACATCCAATCACGGTAGTGCATGACATCATAGAACAATGCAAAAACTCCTGAACTCAATAGATAATCCAACCTATATCAAGAAATTTCATCTTTGCATGATACATTATCTTTCATTAGTCCTCTCAAACATCCACTATATACATATGTGGTTGTATTATTATAACAATACATTCAATGATTATATTAGGCCAACACAAATCATTCAAAAGAAACTATATGAAATAGATGTTTTACCTCAGGGGTGATATTCATTTCATCAATATGTAGTACATCTCTGTATTCATTTGTGATCCCTCTATACACTTCATTTTGTCTGTAACAACAAACTTTTGATAGAGCCCAAATTGTTTCTTTACTGCCCTCTTACATATTTGTATTGCCATTCCTCTCTACTATACCATAGAAAACCTTCTATAACTCCTTATGTCACAGTGTCCTTAGTGACTACATCAACCATTTATATTTGAATCTTCATTCTTTTATACTTTGTGTTATGGTATTCAAGACAGTTTCTCCTCATCATACCTCCATTAAAATCACTATCAATTAAAACTCATCTCTTTCATCAAAAAAATCTTCACTCACCCCTAGTTATGACCACACAACACTTCATTCTACATCAGAAGAACACACTCAACATCTTTGAACATTTTTCATTCTAACAGATCTCCAACACATTGTCATTTCATTTAGATATCTCAAAAAAATAGATACAACACACAAAAACTCTTCTATATATTTCACTTGGACATAGGGTTTTGCACATTCAAAGCAGAGAAAGAGAAATAGTTAGCAAACTATTGAAAATAACTACTCAAAACTAAATCACGACCATCTTCCCGTCAAGTTTACCATAAGAAAAAGAGCCATTGAAATTTAAATCAAGTTTAAATGACATCCCTCGATCTCCAACTTCATGCCCTGTCAACTTTCAATCTTCAGTTGGCCCCTGATCCTCAATCTTCAACCAGGGGATCTAGTAGTACTAGGAAGGAAGTTTGGTTTCCTTATGATAAAGAACCCCTTAAATGGTCACTTAAGTGACTCGTGACCTATGCTTGTAAGTCAACTAAAAAACATAAAAAAAGTGCTTTCCCGTCATAATATTGCTTTATAACATTTAACCAAGGGTTTAAAGATATATTGAAATCTTAGGATTTTAGATAGGTCAAGATTAATAAACCCTAGGATTTGAACACATAATCTAACCCTAATAATTACTATTTCCACATCATTGTTGCAGAGTGATGACCAACAGATAAAGACATTTTGAAGCTTGAACATAGAATAATTAGGGTTTAGATTATTGGACCTTAGGGTTTTTAGAAATTCACAAAACCTAAATGTTTAACCATACCAATACAGATACCTGAGGAGCTTGACCTTGGAAACAACTTATAATGATGACAGGAACATGATCAAATCAAACTAAGTTCATCATAATCATTTGGTCTTTTGACATCAAATCACATTCAACTCTGCCATACCAATGAAACTCCATCACCGTAACTCTTTGCATTGTTCAAGCACATCAATTCAACATCAACAAGGATGAAACACCATATTGATCAACTCAAACAACATGACAACCTCTTGAAGATGACATGTATGATATGTCCATAACTCTGACAACCTTTTATTGATGACATATCCATTGAACCTTACAAACTCCATTCAACATCTAATGATGATCATCCTGATTCAAACATGTCACATGACACCTGATGATGATCTTCACCTAACCACACTATTTCCTCTAACACCACTCTGTTTCCTCTTACAACACTGAATCAAGACTTTGATATGACAAACACATCTCCAATCCAACTTTTGACATCAATGACAAACACATCAACAAACTCCCCCTTTGTCATTGATGGCAAAACAAAAACCTTCCACTCTCTCTCTCCCTCTTTGACATCAAGGAAAAAGGAATCTACTATCCAAGAAATATCCCCCTGTCTAGTATACACATACCACCAGACACCAATAACAATTACATGATCTTCGAGACTGAGATCACTAGCAAAGTATGTGTTATAGCACTTAAATGGAAAGAAGGCCATTGTCTAAACATCATATCACTACCCAAGAGCCATAGGATATGTGACTGAACATTAAACCTTGTCAAACATACTCTTAACATGCTTCAAGAGAGAGCATTGACTTTATGTGTTGTGCATTTGCAAGCTCTAACACCACTATCACTTGCCTTTGAACCTTCATTACTTCTCATGTCTTCAAGATTGTCCTTACATACTCACCTACACATTACAACATTACATACTCACATTGCACATTACAACTGAGTTGATGCCTGCATAATGTCCATTACATACTCAGCAACATTGTCCATTAATTATATTGTCCTACCACATGCCATATTGTCCTACCACAATCAATTGATAGAGATCAAAGATAGAATGCATTGGAAAAGATAGAATAATGATACTTCAGTCCTAATTCCTGATCACAATCCTCTATTCCCAATTTCTGATCATAGGATTACAGTCCTTTGTCCTAAGAATCAATGACCTACCATACTATATTGTTCTGCTATTACTGTCAAGCAACTTTGTCATCTACACTGTCTTAAACACCAATGCATATCAAAGTGACTATTATTGACAAAATCAAGCTGTGACTGAGATAAACTGCCACACTAAAAACACTGCACCAATGTTGTAAACTGTCATAAACTAAATTGAAGACCTTCATATAGCACTATCATATTTTAAAACTACAAGCCAAGATGTATAGAAAACATGTGCAAGACATTTACCACTATGTTCTTATGTCTGTGTTTGAAGAGGACTATTCTTGGGTTTGAAGAGAATAAATGACTGTCATAGCAAGGACACCATATCATGAAGCATGAATCAACAGTATGAATACCAAAGTCTCAGAAAAAACACTAAATCACTGTTACAAGTGAGACAATATGGTATGATAGCCTATCACACTATTATGACTTAATGTCAAATGATGTCTGAAGGACTACTTTCACTATTTTATCTAGCATATAAGACAAACAAACCATGGAAGATATATCACCATCCAAAACTGTTATTTCTTGCACTATAAAACTAATTAGACCAATGCTATAGCAGAGTTGTATCATTATCACCTTGTGGTAGCATAGACTAACACTTGATATGATAGAATTATGAAAGATAAATCATCATTGTCATACCTTGTCCTAACATACCATTAAATCTAATGTAAGTCCATTAGATCACATATCTATAAAGCATTTTGACACAAAGTTCATGTACCTTGTCTATTCTTCTACATTTTGTACACAATTCTATTAGGACACTTGTAACTACAATATTTGACAACAACTTTATATTTTGATGGATTCCATACCCTATTCCAAAACTCCAAGAATGCTAACAAAGGTTGCAGAGTTTGATTTTACACCTGTCAACTAAATTTGCTTAAACATTCCTAAAGCCTCTTCAACAAATCAATATCAGACATTGTTTCTTATCAAACTATTGAATGTTTGATGTAGAAAAGATATAGTCATAGAACTATTTGCCATGTTTAAGGACTAACAAAGTAGTATATGCACCAAGGATCACTACTTACTGTCATGCCTAGTGCATACACCCTGCACTATCATATATGTTGTTATGCAGTCCTTCTTTCCAAATCATCCAACTTGTGATCTCCAAAGACTACTAAACTCGTTAAACACCTTCATAATCTTCTCTAAGGGATTGAAAGGTAATGTAATAATCAACTCCCCTAAACTCTTGAGTCTATTTATGCAAACAGTGATGTTTCTTGTGTATTGTACACAATATTGGGTTGCTTCTTCTCTTGATCTTGTTTCAATCTCCAAACTTTCATATCTAACTTCTTCTTGCCTAAGATATCTACTTGTTGTTGCTTGACCAAGGTGTTTGTCTATTTGTCATGTCTAAATGGTTTCATCAAATGACCTCTACAAAACTATGCTCTATGTCCAAACTTGTTACATTTATAACAAATGAAATTGCAATCTAGAGCAAAGGTATTGTAATGTTTTCTTCACAACCCATAATCATTTCTTCTTTTGTTCCATACATGATTATGTCTTTCATGTGCTCTACATTCTCTTTCTATGTGACCAACTTTGTTACAATTATAGAAAACTACATTGATATGTCTGGAGGATGCAAATTGACTTCTATTTGGCCTTCTCCTATGTGTAGATTGACAAGTTATAGCCTTATGACCAAAATTATGACAGAAATAACAATAACCAGGAAAGTGTAAATCTTTGTACCTTATTGATTGACATTGTTTGGTAGGTAGAGATCTTGAGAACCTGTACATATATGCTTGCCTTGCTGGAGCAGTTCTTCTGAAATTTCTCCTTTGGTTGTGCACTTTGATAAACTCATCTTTGGTTTTCATCTTAGCTTCAATCTTCATAGCTTGCTTGAGTTTTTCTTCTGAATCTTTACCATTCATCTTTGATGTTCCAGTAATGAATTCAATCTTCTTTTTGCCTTCCGATACAATTGTCTTTGAGATTTGTCCTTCAAATCCAAGACCACTATTATTGTATGTTGGCCTTTGGGAATTGAGAATATTATCTAAAATTTCTATGCTCTTCTCATTCTTCGGGTCTTTATTCAATTGAGCACTTGTTTTCTCCAATTTTTTCTTCAAAGAAACAATCTCAGATTCTAATATTTCACCATTTTTCTTTTTTGCTTTCAATTGGATTCGTACCTCTTCCTCTATTTTCTTTGCCTTTTCAATTTGAACTTTCAGATCTACGATCAGTTTCTTTGCTTCTTCAAGGGAAGAAAGTACTTTGTCTTTGGAGTCTTTTTCTTCTTGAAGTTGTACTTCTAATCTCTAGTTTTCCTTTTTGAGTTTCTTGATCTCATCTAGGGCACACAAGAGTTCACCTTCGATATCAATTTCACATTCATCTTCATCATACTCCTATTCATATTCACTCACAATGTGGTCTCATTCTTTGTCTATATTGTCAACTATAAAATCATCTTCTCTTTTAGATATATCAAATCTTGTGTCCATTTGCAAGGGTGTTTCTTGGAACAACACATCACTTGATTTGATTTGGACTTGTTGAACAATTTTTTTCTTGGAATTTCTTCTTCCCTTATTTCTTCTACTCTTTGCCATAGTATTCCACCTCCAAGATCTACCCAAGTCTATTAGACTCCTGCAAGGAACCTGCATCTCTGATACCAAATGTTGGAATACCAAGGATCACTGAGAGGCTTGAGGAACTTGACCTTGGAAACAACTTATAATGATGACAGGAACATGATCAAATCAAACTAAGTTCATCCATAATCATCTGGTCTTTTGACATCAAATCACATTCAACTCTACCATACCAATGAAACTCAATCACTGTAACTCTTTGCATTGTTCAAGCAAATCAATTCAACATCAACAAGGATGAAACAGTAGATTGATCAACTCAAACAATGTGACAACCTCTTGAATATGACATGTATGACATATCCATAACTCTGACAACCTTTTGAAGATTACATATCCATTCAACCTTACAAACTCAATTCAACATCTAACGATTATCATCCTAATTCAAACTTGTCACATGACACCCGATGATGATCTTCACCTGACCACACTATTTCCTCTGACAACACTCTGTTTCCTTTGGCAACATTGAATCAATACTTTGATATGACAAACACATCTCCAATCCAACTTTTGACATCAATGACGAACACATCAACACCTAGTCTCGCTCTCCTCCCTACCATAGGACTTGCAAACTGATGTAGCCAACAATATACACTCAATAGAATTGTGCCATTAATCATGTGTGAGAGCCAAAGATTTGGAAAATTGGAAAAAATAAAGAAAATTTATATTCACCAAATCTACTGCTACAATGAGAGAAAACTCTCTTATATCCAAGAAAACAAAAAAATCAAAAAATTACCTTTTTTGGTAGATTTCGACAATTGTCAAATTTTGCCATTTTAGGTAATTTTACATGCATATCTTGAGAATCTAGTTTTTCCCCAAAAACTTCCTAAAACTAAGGTAGGATGAAAAGCCAACTAACATCCTAAATTTGAAGCATGAGTTTTGAGTTATTAACAAAAGCAACTTTTTAAAAACTAGGAAAAAACACTAAATTGCCATTTTGAGGGCCAAGATGAAAGTTTGAAGCCCTAAAAAAGTGCCAAAAGGGGGTCCAACAAATTAGGGTGGATTGGGAATCCCCATGCCACCTCATAATGCATCCACCTGTAAAATTTCAGCCTAAACCCACATTCGAGTCAAAAGTTATGACCTCTAAAAGTCCCTGCATCATTCACCTCTAGTTGAAAAGAACGTGGCTCCTACAAGTGAGTATCTTCAAACTGTTGCCACTTGATTGGATCTAACCTCTACACTTCCCACTTTGTAATCCACGTGCTATCTGTTTGTGGCAATCCTTCCCACTGTACTAAATACTTGTTGCAATGCCCTTGTCAAGTGTAGATAGTTTTCTTATCAAGAACCTGTGCAATCTTTTCCTTCTTCTTATGGGAAATGCGGTGGTGCCATGCCACTTCTGGTTGACTATCTTCAGCATCACCCTCACCATGGAATGCATATAAATCAGAAATATTAAACACAGGAGAAATATCAAGATCATCTAGTAAACTGACCTCATATGCATTATCATGGATTTTCTTTGTAATTTTACAAGGACCAATTTTCTTGTACTTCAACTTGTGGTATGTTCTAGTAGGAAACCACTCTTTTCTCAAATATACCATCACTAAGTCACCCTCATTGAATGTCTGATGTCACCTACTAGCAGCCACTGTATTCATGTACCTCTCATTACTGTCCTGCAACTTCTGTCTCACATCTTTCTACAACTGTTGAAGGTGTTCTGCAAATGCTTCCCCAATCATCACTGATCCTATCTTTCATTGGTAGATGTACCAAATCTAGAACACCCTAAGGATTCTTTCCATACACAATCTAGAAAGGGGACTTTCCCATTGATCTATTAACAGAACTATTATAGGCAAATTCGGCCTGGGGTAATGCCACGTCCCATTGTTTTGGCTTTTCTCCAACAATACACCTCAACAAATTTCCCAAACTCTGATTGACTACCTCTGTTTGAATATCCATTTGAGGATGATAGGAACTACTAAACTGTAACTTGGTCCCTATCTTCTTCCATAAAGTCCTCCAAAAATGACTGAGGAATTTGATATCCCTATCAGAGGTAATAGTCTTTGGAACACCATTTAGTCGAACAACTTCTGAAAAAAATAACTCTGCTACCCTCGTTGCATGATTAGTTTTCTTACAGGCAATAAAATGAACCATCTTGGAGAACCTATCAACAACTACAAAAATGGAGTCATTACCTCATTGAGTATGTGGAAGTCCCAACACAAAATCCATGCTCAAATCTATCCATGGTGCAGTTGGTACTGGTAATGGCATATACAACCCTGTATTTTGTGAATGTCCCTTAGCCACTTGGCAAATCCTACACCTTGTTACATACTTAGTTATATCCCTTTTCATCTTTGGCCATTAATATTTATCTTCTATCAAGGCTATTGTCTTTTCCTTGTCAAAATGTCCAGCCAACCCACTACTATGAAATGCTTTGATAATGTTTTCCCTCATAGAGCCAACTGGTATGCATAGTTGTTTTCCTTTAAATAGATACCCATCTTGCATAAAATATTCACCCCTAAAGTGACCCAAGTTACCAAATACTGGTGCCTTCAATTATTCCACAATCTCCCAAAAATCATCATCAGACTCATACAAATTTTTGATGGCATCAAAACCAATCACCTCAGTTTCCATTGTGGTCAAAAGTGCAACACGCCTACTTAACACATCTGCAACCTAATTTTGTTTTCTAGACTTATGCTTCAACATAAAATTGTAACCTTGCAAGAAAGAGACCCACTTGGTATGCCTACTATTTAACTTTTTTCTGTGTGGTCAAGTATCTCAATTCAATATGATCTGTAAACAATACAAACTCCTGGGGAACTAGATAATGCCTACAATGCCTCAATGCTTGAACAATTGCATAAAATTCCAAATCATAAGTAGAATAATTATTTCTCACTTCATTCAGCTTTTCACTAAAGAAAGCTATAGGTTTTCCAGCTTGGCTAAGCACAACACCTATTCCCCATATGGGAGGCATCACATTCTACTTCAAATACCTTATCAAAATTTGGCAATGCAAGTATAGGTGCTTCTGTTACCTTTTCTTCAAGTACTTAAATCTCTCCTCAGCATCCTTGGTCCATACAAACTCCCTTCTTTTGGTACAATCTGTTATAGGAGCTACAATACTACTGAAATTTCAAATGAACTTTCGATAGAAAGTGGCCAAGCCATGAAAACTTTTTACCTCTATGATGTTGCTTGGACTAGGCCATTCTAGAATTGCCCTAACCTTTTCTGGATCCATTCTGACACCATCTTTAGAAATGACAAAGCCTAAAAAAAGCAAACTGTCCTGCATGAACCTACACTTCTTCAAATTGGCATAGAGTTTCTCCTTCCTTAACACACCAAAGATGATCCTCAAGTGTTATAGGTGCTCTTCTTTGTTGTTACTAAATACCAAAATATCATCAAAATAAACTACCACAAACTTACCAATGTAAGGTCGTAGTATAGTGTTCATCAATCTCATAAATGTGCTAGGTGCATTTGATAGCCTGAATGGCATAACCATCCACTCATATAATCCATCTCTAGTCTTAAAGGTTGTCTTCCACTCATCCCCTTCTTAGATCTGGATTTGGTGGTAGCCACTTCGTAGGTCGATCTTGCTAAAATATTTGGCCCCTACAAGGACATCCATCATGTCCTCCATACGAGGTATAGGAAACCGATACTTGATGGTAATCTTATTAATTGCTCTGCTATCAGTGCACATCCTCCATGTTCCATATTTTTTTGGGGTCAACAATGCAAGTACAGTACATGGGCTCATGCTCTCTCTCACCACACCTTTACTTATGAGTTATGTTACTTGCTTATTCAACTCTACATGTTGTGTTGGATTCATCTTATAAGTTGCTTGGTTAGGTAGAGTTGCTCCTGGAATCAAATCAATATGATGTTGAATATCTCTCTTTGGCAGTAGACTATCAGGTAATTCATCAGGCAAAACATCAACAAATTCTTTCAATAGCTCTGCTACTTCTGGGGGAACTGAAATGTCTTCCTCTTCACCTTTTTTCACTACTAATGCATAACAAAACCCTGTCACCTTCATTTATTTAACAATATCTCTTTCAGATAACATGGTCTCACCTTTTCCTTCATCCTTGAGAGGCAATAAAATCACCTTAGAGCCATCTTTCCAAAACGAGTATGTGTTTTTCTCTCCATCATGCATAACTTTTCTATCATACTGCCATGGCCTTCCCAATAACACATGACAGGAATCCATTGGGACAACATCACACCATATCTCATCCTGATAAATCTTCCCTATGTCCTATGCTAAACTTAATTAGGCATCTTTTAGCAACAGTAACTTCATTTCCCTTTTTAAACCATGAAATGCAGTATGGATGAGGATGTTTTTCACAGTGTAAATTCAATTTTTCTACCATTTCTTTAGAAACCATATTTTCACAACTACCTCCATCAACAATAACTTGACATACCTTGCCACCTGAAGTGCATTTGGTTCTGAAGATATTGGTTCGAAGCCATGAACCATTAGAGCTTTTGGCTTGTGTTTTCTCCTTCTCTAGAATCACCATTGCTCTTCTCATCATGAGACTTTCTCCCACATCTAGTGGAACCTCTAGTTCTATCCCTTCCACTTCATGTTGCGTTTGAATCAGGTTCACCCTAGCTTGTCCTCCTTGATTTCTTTCTTGCATGTTATAATTTGAGCATTCAAATGCCCTATGTCCTTCTCCACATCTGAAACAAGTGAAAGGCCTTCTCTAGTTTTCCCATCCTCTACAGCTACCATAACCTCTACCTCTTTGAAATCCCCTTCCTCATTCTTGATTCAGACGATCTTGTCGAGTGTCTACTTGTTTTTCCAATCTATGGGATGACTCTCCCCAGCCATAATTTGAACCTCCCCGAAATGGGGTTGTTGTACCCCTTCTTCCTCTATTCTTCTGATGGTACTATCTATTTTATTTTTCTTCAGCCTTTAGAGCTAATTGGTAAGCCTCTTCCATACTGTTGAGTTGATGCATGCTCAATTCATCTTGAATAGAGAATTTCAGGCCATTCACATATCTAGTAGCCATCTGTTCATTAGTTTCTTGATGCTCTATACGTATAGACAGCGTATAAAACTCATTTGTATAATCTTGTAGAGAAGAGAGGTTCTGCTTTAAATTTTGAAACCTACGAAAAAGGATTTGCGCATAATCTATGGGCAAAAAAAATTCTCTCAACTTCTTCTCCATTTTATTCCATGTCCTGATCTTATCCTTGCCTTTCCTTGTTCATTCCTTTTGAAGATGATCCCACCAAATCATTGCATGACCCTTTAATTTGGTGCATGCAAATTTCACCTTCTTTTCCTCTGTCATGGATTTCCATTCAAAAAAAATTCTCATGTCATTCAACCAATCTATCAACTCCTTTGGTTTAAGACTACCTACATAATCTGAAACATCTACCTTGACCCCTTCATTTTTTCCTTCTAAGGCCCTAAGCATCCTCTCTTTAAAACCCATGCCTTCTAATTCTTCTTCTTCATGTTATGTATCTTGATTTGCACCTCCCCAACCTATCTCTTCATCAGATTCATCTCCTCCTCTACCCAGTCTTTGGTTTTCCATCCGTGTTGTAAGTTCTACTACTTTCCTTTGCAGATTTTGCATTTCTCTATACATCTAGGCAAGACCGCCTCTTCCTCTTCCTCTCCCAGCCATCTTCCTGCTCTAATACTAGATGATGTAGCCAACAATATACACTCTATAGAATTGTGCCATTAATCATGTGCGTGAGCCAAAGATTTGGAAAACTGGAAAAAAAAAACTTCTATTCACCAACTCTGCTGCTACAATGAGAGAAAACTCTCTTATATTCAAGAAAACAAAAAAATCAAAAAATCAAAAAATTACCTTTTTTGGCAGATTTCGACAATTGTTAGATTTTGCCATTTTAGGTAATTTTACAAGCATATCTTGAGAATCTAGTTTTTTCCCAAAAACTTCCTAAAACTAAGGTAGGATGAAAAGCCAACTAACATCCTAAATTCGAAACATGAGTTTCAAGTTATTAACAAAACAACTTTTTAAAAAATTAGGGAAAAACACTAAATTGTCATTTTGAGGGCCAAGATGAAAGTTTCGAGCCCTAAAAAAGTGCCAAGACAGGGTCCAACCGACTAGGATAGGTTGGGAAACCACATGCCACCTCATAACACATCCACCTGTAAAATTTCAGCCCAAACCCACATCCGAGTCAAAAATTATGACCTCTAAAAGTCTTTGCATCACAAACCAAGTCCACCCCCGAGCAAGAGATAAATTTCAAATTCCCAAGTGGATCAAAGAAAAAATAAAACTAAAACCAATACAGGATGACTCACACACAAAGAACCTGATTACAAATTCTTGCAAAGGAGGAAAAGGAGGATTTCATTCTCTCTTGGGGATAATTCATCACAACAACTTTTATTTCAATAATATAATTTTTTTTAATAGAAATCTCCTCAACACAATCATACAACCCTTCTATGAACACAATACCTCCATTTTACAACCCTTCAACACAACAGCCATAACAACACAACTTCCCCAAGAGAGGCTCCACTCCCTTCTCAACTCCACACGGAGGCTCTCAACCCTCAGGCGAGATCAACTCCTTTTACACACCCAAACCCCCCAATACACATGTATGCCACATTATAGCAAAGACACAATCAAAATAAAATTTCTTACTACTCCATTCTTACACAGAAAACAAAAACCATAATCATATCTACATTTATCAAAATTAAACAAAAATTTTAAATGAAAACTCAAACCCTGCCTTGGTTGTCTAAGTGATGCAAAGCACACAATGGAAGCGATTTAAACAGATCAATTTATGAACTGTTGAAGTGGTTGAACCATCAAACTCCTTGAACCGATGAACCCTTTGAACCACATGAACCGTTGAACCTGTTTAACTATTGGTTCAACCATCAGCAAAACACACACTATCGGTGAGCTTAAAAACTATTAAGCCGATATACCAATGTAACCTCCATACCTTCCATCAATCGGCCAAACATATTACTATCGGCCACCTTGTATTTTATCTTCCCGATCTCCTGAGTCTCCCCGATACAAGACACTAAGTTCATTGTCCTTCGGCAGGACTTAACATCATTGGTACACTCAAAACCTCTTCTGCCGATACACACCTCTCCCTGATGGTCATCTTTGTTACCCACTTGACAGCCAAACTTCAATCATCGGTAAACACTTAAAGACTTTTGCCGATACACCGATACAATAGTTGTCCACTTCGAGTTTCGCCTATCGATGAGACTTCCGTTGTCAGTTGCTTAAAGACTTCCTTCGCCGACATGCCAATGAACTAACCATCGGTGACACTTACCAGTTGTCACCCGGATGCAACTCAATCGGTGAGGTCATATGCTGTTGGCTCAACACAACTTTATTCACCTGATGGCTCTTGTCACTCCGATGACCCTTCGACTTAGCATATACATAATATGACTTGTTGTTTCTGGTTCTTTTCACCATTTCTACTAGTCACTCCTTGTATCTGACTCAATGTATCTTCTCCATGTACATTCGCAACATACAACCTCGACATTCACTTGTAGGATACACACGAAATGATACTCGCATACTCTTGCGATATACACACAAATTGTTCTCAACATACATTAGTGATATACACACAAATTGTATATCTGTTGAAACATCATGAAATTCACGCCGATAACATCCCTTGCAACCCTTGCATCTACACAAACCCTTTTCCCGACAACCTAGCACATGACAATGCTAGGAACTCTCAGTGCATTTCATACTCAATCCTGCAGACACAACACCAAACGAATAAAATGAAAACACAAAGGAACTGTATAGCTATTCCATCGATTTCGAAGAAATATAACTAGTGGAATGGACTAAGAATCCATCTCAGCCTCAAAACAGAGATTCAACTATACAAATGAAACTTTAAGAAATCAAAATAACGGAAAGATACACAACACAGAACAGGACTTGTTTATTTTTTGCCTTTCCAAGAAAAGTACAAACACAAATACTCTATTTCACAATTGCATCTCACACACTCTCTCTTCAATACTCTCGCTCTTCCACATAACAGACTTTATCAAAACCTGATCTTGGCTAATATCTTGCAATCTTGCAATGGTGGGAAGGCCAACCATTTCAACCACATCACAACTGATGACTTTTCACTAACTTCCCAACTAACACTTGGACATGCCCTTTTGTAAGGCTCACAAACATGACTATTGTTTCTTAAGACAATACTAGATACTTGGACATAGTCCTTATTACATGAATGGTCTTCTAGGACCTTATTGAAAAACAACAAAATTGAACATCAAACACAACATGAAAATAAATGCCTCATGGAGGCCACCATAGATTAGGTGCTCCTACACCATACTCCCCATCGAGAAAAGAACTCATGCCACATGAATTAATTCTTGGTCTTGCTCCACCTTTATTCTGTCTTACTTTCATCATGGCCTGAACACCTGCATTCTAAACCTTAGTTGATGCTTCTTGTGCTACTGCTATGGCAGAATATGTTGGCCTTTCAACTCTTGTTGGCTCTATAGGACAAACAATAGTCCCTACTATGATAGCATCTCCTTCTTTCCAACCACCTTGTGGTTGCTTGCAGACCAGCTCTTTGACCTTCTTCTGATCCATCTGATATCCATCATTCAAAACTGAAATCACCTTCAAACTTTGATCCTTAGCAACCCCATTCCTTGAGGTATCCTCAACTGTCTTTGTCTCTTCTTCAGTGATCTTCACAAATTCT
This sequence comes from Cunninghamia lanceolata, assembly GCA_027924645.1. Classification (NCBI taxonomy): domain Eukaryota; kingdom Viridiplantae; phylum Streptophyta; class Pinopsida; order Cupressales; family Cupressaceae; genus Cunninghamia; species Cunninghamia lanceolata. Next base: position 3,335,614 of record BSBN01000070.1, read on the forward strand.
TTCTTACCCATCAAGATGACCTTGGCTGCCTTCTTTGCTTCAACATCCTCCTGGAATGGTGTCATCACAAAAGTCCTCCCATCCTTCTTGAAGGTGTAGGTGTTAGCATAACCATCATATAATGCTATCCTATCAAATTGCCATGGCCTACCCAAAAGTAGGTGACAACATTCCATGGGCAAAATGTCACACAAAACCCTATCCTGATATTCCCCAATCTGAAAATCAAGATATACTTGCTCATATACCAAAAGTGATTAACTATCACTTACCCAAGATGCTTTATAAGGTGTTTGATGAGGAATCCTTTCTATGTTCAATTTATCCACCATTTCTCTAAAAACCATATTATCTGTTGAACCAAAATCTATTACTACCTTCAATATTTTACCTTTACTTTTACAATTGGTCCTAAAAGTGCTCTCCTTTGTAGCATGTCCTTGGATGTCTTCAAGAGTGTTCTCCTTAGCATCAATGCTTCTCCATCTAGAACTGGGGCTGCACTCCCAATTGGAGAGTTAACACTTTCATCTACCTCCTCTTCTTGCACATATTGAACTCTCTTGTCATTCTTCCTATCACCTCCTGATGATGAACCTTGCCTTTCTGGACATTTGAATGTTGGATGACCAATTTCATTACAATGATAACATCTCCCAGTGAAAACATTAGAACATCTACCACCTCCAAATCTGCCTCTTGTGCCTCTCCATCCACCCTTGAAATCAGACTGCCCTTGTCCTTTACTAGTCTCTTCTTGGTTCTCATTGGCTTGTCTTGTTGTAGGGGCTGATCCTCCCCCTCTTATATTGTTGCCTCTTCCCCTCATGGACTTGTCTCCTTTTGATCTTCTCCTTAATCATGATTGCCATTTGATAACATTCTTCTACACTCCTACGATTAGCCAAAACTAATTCATCTTGTATATTCAATCTCAAACCAGCCCAGTATCTAGCAATCTTTTCAGTCTCATTCCCATGATGACCAAACCTCATGCTCAATTTATAAAATTCCTCCGTATATGCTTTCACATCCATTTCTTTTTGTCTTAAAAATTGAAGCTTTTTAAACATTTGAACTTCATAATCCTTGGGTAAGAATTTACCTTTGATTCTTGCTACCATCTTGTCCCATGAAGAAATCCTTGACTTTCCTTGCTTTCTCCTCTCTGATTGTAAGTAATCCCACCACACCAAGGCATGACCTGTCAATTTGGTCTTTGCAATCTTTACTTTCTGCACCTCAGGAACTTCCTCACAGTCGAAATGATTATCTAATGTGGCAATCCAATCAAGTAACTCTTCCTCATTTAAACTTCCACTATACTTTGGAACATCAATCTTTACCTTAGGTTTGTCATTCTTGACTGCCTTTAACAGTTTTGCAAATCTCTAATCTTCAGGATCTAGATCTTCTTCTACATCTTCATATTCTTCACGATCCTCTTCTTCTTCTAATTCACTTTCTTCCACTTCTCTTCTTTTGTTTGTCTCCAAGGCTGCAAGCCTTGCTTGAAGGACTTCTGTAAGCTCTTTCATCTCCCTCATCTCTTTAGCATGCTTTTCCTTCATCTCTTGTAACTCTCTAGCAGTGCCAGTACTTTTCAGAGGCATCTTGCTAACTCATTTCTGCAACTTCTCAGTTCTTCCTCAACTCTGCTTCTGCCTTCTCAATGACAGAACCGAACACACCACTGCCCAGACCTTTTGCTAGGCTCTGATACCACTATGATGCAGAGCACACAATGGAAGTGATTTAAATAGATCAATTTATGAACTGTTGAAGTGGTTGAACCATCAAACTCCTTGAACCGATGAACCCTTTGAACCACATGAACTGTTGAAGCTGTTTAACTATCGGTTCAACCATCAAAAAAACACACACTATCAGTGGGCTTAAAAACTATTAAGCTGATATACTGATGTAACCTCCATACCTTCCATCAATTGGCTAAACATATTACTATCAGCCACCTTGTATTTTATCTTCCCGATCTCTTGAGTCTCCCCAATATGAGACACTAAGTTCATTGTCCTTCAGCAGGACTTAACATCATCGGCACACTCAAAACCTCTTCTGCCGATACACACCTCTCCCCGATGGTCATCTTCATTACCCACTTGATGGCTAGACTTCAATCATTGGTAAACACTTAAAGACTTTTGTCGATACACCGATACAATAGTCGTCCACTTCGAGTATCGCCTATCAATGAGACTTCCATTGTCGGCCGCTCAAAGACTTCCTTCGCTGACATGCCGATGAACTAACCATCAGTGACACTTACCATTTGTCACCCTGATGCAACTCGATCGGTGAGGTTATATACTGTTGGCTCAACACAACTTTATTCACCCGATGGCTCTTGTCACTCCGATGACCCTTCGACTTAGCATATACATAATATGACTTGTTGTTTTTGATTATTTTCACCATTTCTACCAGTCACTCCTTGTATCTGACCCAATGTATCTTCTCCATGCACATTCGCAACATACAACCTCGACATTCACTTGCAAGATACACACGAAATGATACTCGCATACTCTTGCAATATACACACAAATTATTCTCAACATACATCAGCGATATACACACAAATTGTATATACGATGAAACATCATGAAATTCACGCTGATAACATCCCCTGCAACCCCTACAGCTACACAGACCCTTTTCCCGACAACCTAGCACATGACGATGCTAGGAACTCTCAGTCCATTTCATACTCAGTCCTACAAACACAACACCAAACGAACAAAATGAAAACACAAAGGAACTATACAGACATTACACCGATTTCAAAGAAATCTAACCGGTGGAATGGACTAAGAGTCCATCTCAGCCTTAAAACAGAGATTCGACTGTACAAATGAAACTTTAAGAAATCAGAATAACGGAAAGATACACAACACAGAATAGGACTTGTTTATTTTTTGCCTTTCCAAGAAAAGTACAAACACAGATACTCTGTTTCACAATTGCATCTCACACGCTCTCTCTTCAATACTTTTGCTCTTCCAAAGAATAGACTTTATCAAAACCTGATCTTGGTCGTTATCTTGCAATCTTGCAACGGTGGGAAGGCCAACCGTTTCAACCACATCACAACCGATGACTTTTCACTAACTTCCCAACTAACACTTGAACATGCCCTTTTGTAAGGCTTACAAACATGACTATTGTTTCTTAAGACAATACTAGATACTTGGACATAGTCCTTATTACATGAATGGTCTTCTAGGACCTTATTGAAAAACAACAAAATTGAACATCAAACACAACATGAAAATAAATGCCTCATGGAGGCCACCATAGATTAGGTGCTCCTACACCACCAAGTTAGGATCAGCCCAAGAAATTGGGGTGTTAAATCCACCAAATCTTGATCAATCAATGGTTTTTCTAGCCATTATCCAATCTTCCAGTCATAGTCATTTCTTCCCAGCCATATCCACACTCCAAATCCTTCTCCAGCACATAAAATCCCCCCAAAATGAAAACTCAAAAGACATAATAATAATAATAATAATACAACATAAAATAACCTTTTAAATATCCATTCTCAAACAAATGAAAATAAAATTAATAACAACCATTAAATAATTTTCATATAAAACCCCTTCAACTTTCAAATGGAAATCTCAAAAGGTAAATAGAATAATATAATTTTAAATAGGCAATTTCAATAAAATGAGATAACATTAAAATTAACCAATAAATTATATTTCCCCACTCATTAAAATTTAACCAAACAAATAATTAAAATAAAAGAACCAAGATAATAAACCAAAATATCCCTGACACACCATCACTGGGTTTTACACAACAAAATATAAAAATAAATTAATTAAATTAGGCATTTGAAATGTCGCCATACTAAAGGAATCCAAACTGCCCACCTGCAAAACTCAATTTCAAATATCAGTACATCACGGAAAAATATAGTCGAAGCAACGACTAATAAAATACTAAACATTTAAAATAACCATCATCAATTAATTATCAAATTTCACAATTAATCTAAAATACTCATTTTGCAGAAATTAAGTACATAATTGTAAATACTTCATAATTAAAATATTTTATTAAATTAAAGCATACAATATCATCTGCAATCCAAAACAATGTCTAAACACACATAAGTATATGAAAAATGCATATCAAAACACATAGGTCCATATTCCAATAATAGCAATATCAACCATCGTCAATCACACACAGCAAAATAGACAACTATAAATAGTATCACATCATAGTATCAAGAATAGTGATAGCTAGGCCTCACTAAAAAACTCATAGGAAAAAACCCCTCCAAAATAGAGAAAACATAAAAGAAGTGATGGAATAAGTGATAGATGGACTCAATATGACCCACCAAGGACTACATCCAACACAAATATACAATCAATAACCCCCATCTGAGAGGATGTAGAGAGAAGGTCTAGCAACTCCCTAGAAGTGAGAAGGATGCAAACCCATGCAAGGAAATGCTCCCTCCCAAGATTGAAATGAGAAGGGAGACCATGCATTTGATCCTCAAGATTACTCATGTAGTGTTGGTAGGTGCTCGACACTAAATACTGAAGATTATCCATGAACATGTGAACATTCCTCCCCTTGAGAAGAAATAAAATTGTAGATGTGTGCACAATATCTTCCCATTCCAAATAGGAATATGCAGGAAGAAGGATAAATGTCTCTAAACATTGCACGTGTTCTAAAGACAATAATGAAGCTCTCAAAAACTACTAAAATGTCTCTAATCCACTGTCAGATTGTGACTGAATAGGAGGATGAAGAACAATCTCCAAAGAAGATTATGGTGATGCAACTCCATCGAAGCCATCATCAAATAGAAGATAGATGTCCTCAATGTGGTCCTCCAAATCTATAATGTGGGACTCTACAAACAATGATGAGATGTATGGTAGAAATGCATCCCAATGAGCTATTTCTAGAAGACTGATAATGTCCTGCTACAAAGAATCACTAGAAGTTCTCAGAGAAGTAACATTGGAATCTGATGTAGCAACAGGAGATGATGGAGAAATATCTACACATGCTAGATTAGAAGAATTTGGGAAACTGATGCCATTTACAATGCACAACTATCTCAACTAATGAAGCTCAATTAGAAAATTTTTAAATCATCTCTTTTCTTCTATATGCATTCATCTATCGTATGCATTTTTATCCCACAATAATCACATTTAATTTTCCATAAATTAGGAGACATCATTACCAGAAAACTAAAGTGTAGAAATGAAGAAGCAGAGATGAAGCCCACCCAAAAAATAAAACTTCTCTAGGTGTTACTATGTCTAAGTTATCAAATAAAAAGCGTAAAACCAACAAACTAAATAAAATAAACCTTGGGATAAATCTGGAAAAATCACATGGGTGACTGTTTAGATCTCCTCAATACCATTACAATGCTGCAAGAATCATGAAAATTAGAGATCGTGGCAAAAATTTATGAGCTCGAAGGCCAAAAAGGTGATCTATACTTTAGCTTGCAATAAAAATTACTAGCAACATAATCTGAAAAAATTAATAAAACTATTAGATAGAGCATGGGAGCATCTTTCCAATGCCTATTCATTTTCAGAAATTCAACTTTGTAAGCCCAAGTTACATCCGTTTTCACAAAATTACTCCTTTAGGCTTCAAAAAAAGCATAAGCCCTTAAAAAGAGGCCCTAGTCCTAGTGATGATTGGGGCTAGGCACTAGGGATTTAGGTGAAGTGCTTAGTTAGCCACATGACCATGTACTAGCATAGAAGTGGCTAGATCTAATGGGGCGACATTCGTGGCAACTTTGTTTTCATCAATGACAACTCCCAAAAATGGTGGCATGATGTTGTGGATTGGAAAGGCCTTGTTTTGGGGCTGCAAAGGCTTAGAATAGGTTCTGTGAAGCCCTTCACTAGTTGTGGGCTCCTTTAGAGGCCCAATGGGCCTAAGTTCAAGCTGATAAGGCCCCAAAAATGGACCTACTTAGCCAAAAATGTGGCTTGTTTGTCTACCTCGGCCTCTGTGCCCTAAAAAATTTGCAAAATTTCATACAATAGAGTCATACAGGAGTCATATGGCTCTAGAACCAAAAGCAATTGCCTCAAATGCTTCTAAGGCTAATTTTAGTGATTTGATAATTGATCATAGGGTTTTTTTGGCCTTCTGAGCATGATGGCAGAGTCTGTCACGTCTCAAACTTTTGGGATTGATTTCATTTACATTTAATGCATGGAAAACTATTGAATTATACTTGATGCTTGATTTTAGATAAATATGATGATGATACATTGTTGAGCTTATGATTCAGTTATTTTATGTTTCTTTGGCTATGTTTTTACAGAACTAACCTATTCACTATGGAAAATGAGACGGATTGGTTGGAGGTATTGTCGAAGGTAAGAACATATTTCAGGTAGAGGGGACCTAGTCATTTGTCAACAATTGGATGGGTTATGTTTGGTGTCTATCACACACTCATGTAGAAATCATATAGCATAATTATTTTTGCATTGTTTGACTATCTGCTTGGTGTTCTTGGTATAAGAATAAATGAATGTGACTGTTGTCTTTCCTTGCAAATGCTTCATATGTATAGTTTGTTCGATGATTGAACCCGAAGTGATTATATGAGTACTTGTTTTCAAATTTAATGGTAATTAAATTATGTAAGCCTTGTATTTTATGTCATCTTGATTTCACAATGAAAAGATCTTTATTCTTTTCATATCAATGTAATAGTTTGTTAAAATTATTTATGCATATATATATATATATATATATATATATATATATATATATATATATATATATATATATATATATATTCAAATAAACATGCATTGCATACTTGTTTTTATTAACATTTGAAGTTATTAAAATGGAGTTGCATGTGTGGCATACTTGTTTTATTATTATTTGAAGTTATTAAAGTGGAGTTGCATGAAATGGATGGGGAAAAACTGCAAGTTAAATGAAAGATGGGAGAAGCATGAACATTATGCCCTAAAACTGAGAGGTGCAAAAATAGAGTTTGAAAAGAATAAAAACAAAGGAGGGAGGCAAAAACAGGGCACGTAGAATACAAAGAAAGAAGGGCGCTAGAGTTTGGAGAGCAGCAAGACTTGAAGGGTTTTGCAAGCTTTAAATAGGTTCCTCTATTTTCATTAGCTTTCATTATAAACTGGCAATATAGCTTGAGAAATCTGTGTTATTCTTTGTGATTGAAAAACTTTTATACATTCCAATCTGCCGCTTGAATGAAAATTAGGGCATAAGAAAGTTGTTTTTGTATACACCTAAAAATGACATGACTCAGTCTAAATAAATATTCTTAATATTTATTTCATTCTAATTCTTCTATCAATAAATAAATAAACAAATTTATTTATCCGATTCATATTCCTCTAAGTTAATTAAATATCAAAATATTTAATTACCTTCTTCTAAAGTCAAAATTAAATAAAATCTTTTATTTAATTAAATTCTTCCAAACAATTAAATAATTCTTAATTATTTAATTAAATCAAGTCATTCTTCCAAATTTAAATAAATCAATCAAATTTATTTAAATCCTCTCAATCTCTAAAAATAAAATATAATCAAATATTTTATTTATTCTTCCAAATCATGCACAAACAATTAAATAAATTTATTTATTTAATTTGCTTTCTTATCTTCTAATTCCTCCAACAAATTAAATAATACCAATTACTTAATTAGTTCTTCCAAAATTCACTCTAAATTAAATAATACCAATTATTTAATTGTTTCTTCCAATAATATCTTCTCTAAATTTAAATAAATCAAATATTTATTTAAGTTGTCTATTTCTTCTAAATTGAGTTATCCCTAAATATAATTCAATCTTTGTGCACATGCAATTGAATATTCTAAATATTTAATTGAGCTAAAATATCTTCTCATCCTCATGCAATTTCCATCCTCTAGTTCTATTCTCTTAATTGATTGATCTATTCTTTTAATTGATTAATCTCTTTAGTTAACTCATTCTTCTATTTTATTAATTCCTCTCATGCAAAATAGAGAAAGACATGTCTTTTTCTTATTCACGCACATTCCTCAACCATTCTCAACCATTGATCTTCTCACTCTTTCTATACCGTTGATCTTTTCTTTCCCAAGTTTATAAATTGAATCCTATTCCTCCATTTCATTCATCCAAGCTTTTAGTAATGTTACTCTGCAGGAATTACAGCGCGCTTTTGGCACCCACGTCATTCCTTTTGCTTGCAATCAACTTGTTACCATATCACTATCATTGTTGTGAAGCTCATATTCATTACAAAGCACTATCATGGCCATTCTCCATTGACAATCTTGGAATAGCAAGGAAGTGCACACTCTGAAGGCCTTATTCATACATGCAAGATCGATTGAGATAGGCAACCAATGGAAGCTATGAAGTATTGAGGTTTGCAAAGGTTTTATATTTGTTTGTTTGATCTTGATTATTTCCCTTTTCATTAAGTTTTGGGTATTATTGATATACTATATTGATTATTCATGTTTACTTCAATTTTTCCTTAACATTTTTGGCACCCACTGTGGAGCCCTGCCCCGATTTAATCCAAAAACTGAGTTTTTTGTGCTAAGGTTCCGTACACATGAAGATTTAGAGAATAGGCTTGAGCATTCAAACGGTGTAACCTTAGCTCAAAATGTTTCTGGGTTTTGTCGAAAACATCAAAATCATATCTGGGTATCTCTTACATTTTTTAGAAAGTGCACAGATTTCAATAAAAATATATCACAAATTTGTATCCCTATTTTTAGCCTATGTTTTTTTTTTTTTTTTGCATATTTTTAGCAATTTGATGAAATCAGGCATATCTGTGTAACTTTAGCTCAAAAGATTTCTGGGTTTTGTCAAAAACATCAAAATCCTATCTAAGTATCTCTTATATTTTGCAAGAAGTACACGGATTTCAAAAAAAAATCAATCCCAATCTGTGTCCCTATTTTTAGCCCATGCTTATTTTTTTGGCCTATTTTTAGCAATTTCATGAAATTGGGCATATATTTTGCATAAGGAGTCAGATTTTCACGAAACCAGCAGTGTTGAAAAGATGGTTCTCTCAACTTTTCTATGGTGAAATAATTTTGAGGTAATTTTATCAGATTTGTCAGGTACACTCAGTCAAAGTCAACCCTTCTTTGCAAAACTTCAAACGGTCATAACTTGTGCAAAATTTATTCAATTTTCACGAATTTTTTTTTTGAAATTGCATAGAATTTCATATAGAATCTGATCATAATATCTAATCTAGTGCACCTAATCATTATTATCATATTTTCTCTAGATTTCTTATTTTTCACCTAACAAGTTAAGTATTTTTGGTTCAATTGATTTTATGCTAACTATTGAATTTTTGGTGGAACTAATCAACTTTTTGTAGCCTCTTATTACTTAAACAAAAAAAATGAGTTTTTCTAACATGTTCATGCAGGACAAGCATTGAAGAATTAAAAACCTATCACATTAAGTCTTAGGAACAAATTACTTTCTTAAGGTACAATTGAACAAATCATATTTGCAATCTAAGTCTTTGGAACATATTGCTTTCTTAAGGGACAAAACATCTTTTTGCAATCTAACTATTTGGAACATATTGCTTTCTCAAGGGACAAAACATTTTTTTGCAATCTAAGTCTTAAGAACATATTGCTTTCTTAAGGGATAATGGACATGAATGCAAAAAACACTTCAATTTTCTAAGGGACAATGGACATGAATGCCAAACACTTCAATTTCATAAGGGACAATTGACAACTACAATCGTGTGTGTGCCCAAGTAGATAGCTCATATAGTCTTTTTTCTCTTTAACTAGGGGAAAAGAACCATTATCTTTCGTGTTTTGGGGAATGATACCAGGCCTATGTTCTTCCCTATCTTGGGTGACCAAAATGCCAGACATATCATTTTTGCATGTGTTTTTCTTTTAGAGAGGCCTACCCTTGGATATCCGTTCGTCCTTGGGGAATGACCTTAAGTGGTAATAAGCTAAAGCCAAGCTCTGCCAAGCCACTATAAATAAATTATATTTGGAGTGAAAGCTTCAAACAACGAGTGAAGTTGTGTTATACCGACAGCCAACCTCCCCCAAAACCCTCCAAGGTGCAACCCTTGCAGGATGGGAGACTCCATAATGAAGAGTAGTGCTACCATATGTATAACCATTCGAATGGTTGCACTTATTAAACATCTTTGTTCTTAGTGGCCAAAAACCCCTATAAGTTGGTGCAGGGAAGGGCAATTATCACCTCCTGAAGATGCCTCACCTAGAGATAGGGAGAATTCAGTTTATATTGTCTCAACTAGCCTAGGATTTGTACTTGCTTTCTTTTAGTCAAAAAGAGTCAAAAAATCACAAAAAAAATAAAAGTCAAAAAATACAAAAAAATAAAAAACATAAAAACATTTTTTGTGTTTTATGTGTCTTCTTGCCATAATTAAAGAAAATCAGATCAAAAGACCATTTTGCAACCAAGAAACCAAAAATATCAAAAAAAGTGCCAGAAATTGTAAAAACAAGCAGGAAAACCAAAGTTGCGCATCCATCCTGCAGAGCTGTGCATATACCTCAACCTGTTGTGCATACACTCTGACTTCTTGTGCATCTGTCACCTATTATTGCACCTTTAAACTTTACCAGAGCTGCACTTTTGTCCTGACTTTCTGCGCATTTATCCTCTATTTTAGCGCTTTTGTACCTACGCATCCAAGACAGTGAGCATTTCCACATCTTTTCAAAGAAAAATTTCAAGTTTTCTAGGTATCCATTTCAATCTTGTGTCAGTTTCTGTTGAAATGACAAACCAATTAGAAGTAAATGCTCAAGAACTCAATACCTGCAAGAATAATTAAACTTCGATATCTCACCCCAAGATCGCATAGTAATTGCCCAAGAACTCCAAGTGATACAACAAGAAATGGCAATCTTACAAGCTGAACAGGCCAGTACTAGCTACACCTCGCCCCAAAGGCATACATCCTTTTCTCATCTCCATGATACTCTTGACAAGGCAAGCACCACCTCAAGTTGGAAAACATATACCACTCCATCCACTAGTCCTCCTTCACCATCTTTTAGAACACATGGCCCAAAGCATACTAATCCTATCATGGAGAACTCCAAATCCACTCATCCATTACCTCACTCCTCTACCTATACACCTACCAATGATGTGATCCAAGGGCTACTAGAAGAGAGTCAACCATCTCCCCAAATTCTAGTCCTTGACCTTATCAAATATTCTTCCAATGCTATGTCAAATCCTACAACCCCGTCATGGAGTCCACAACCCCTTGAGCATATTAAAAAACCTCCTACCATGAACCAAAGTCAAGATCCATCGCACCTCCATATTGTTGACCAAGTTCTTATCCAAGAGACCTCTACCTCCACTACAATTCAAACATCTCAAGCGTTATGTCAAGAGTACATTTTAGAACACGTGGAAACATTTGACCTTTGTATAAATCAAGATCAAAGCACCCCCATCCGACCCATGCATAACCTTTATCTTTTCGATGATCCTATATCTATACATGAGCAAGAGATCCAATTTCCAACCATGCATAACCTATATCTTTTCCATGATCAAGGTACTACCTTTGGTAAAGAAGCTATCCATGAGCAACTTGATCCTATACATAAGCAAGAGAGTCAATTTGAACCTCTCCATAACTTCTATCATTTCTATGATCAGGACATTATCGTTGATGACAAACCTATACAAGAGCACATCAATCCCATCACACTTAATCATATCTATGATCAAGATCCCATCTACAATCAAGAGCCTATCTATGATCAAGATCCCATCTACAATGGAGAGCCTATCTATGATCAAGCAGACCATGATGATCCTCTTAGCCCACTTTATGCATTCCATGGTCCTAAGTTTATCCATGATCCAACAACTTCCACTTCCCTTGATGAGACACTTGCCTCCCAAGCAAGCATAGAAAATCAAACCAATAATAATCCTCAACCATCCATTATCGACCATGTTGTAAATCCCCCACCATATATCCTTGGTCTTACCACTTTCATTCATGAGTGTTCCTCCTTAAAACACCAGCAACCATTATCCTCTATCTCACCTTCTCCATCCAATAAGGAACTTGTGTCTACTGTTCCACCTATACATAATCCCATTGTCCACCGCATACTCCAACATATTAACTATCAAGGTAAAGGCTTAGGCCTCCATGAACAAGGTATTTTGGAGCCCATCCATGTCAATGTTCATCCTCATTCATGCGGCCTTGGATACATACCCCAAGGTGAACAAACGCAAGATGTTGGTACTTCCTCCACTCCTCCTAAATCCACCACTTTCCATCGCACATCCTATCATATCCCCAAAACTTATGTCACCATTCCACCTCCCTTATCATATACATCCCAAAAGCATGTGACCATACACCTTCTGTTGGGACAATAAAATTTTAAATTTTTTCTATCTTTATACCCACTCATGTCTAACCAAACCAAAAAACATTTCACCCAAAATCAGAATTACAACTGATATATCCCATAAAACAATCTATGACAAAAATAATGTAAAGGGCCTAAATTTCTTAGTATCGGCAAGACCTCATTATAGTTATACCGATCCATGAAAAACTAACTAAAAATGGCTATCGGCATGAAAATAAGGATTGGGGAGAAATTTTTAGAGAACACCGATGGGGAAAATAATATTGATGACCTTTCATTGGAGAGATAATGCACGGTCACACCGATCGGCATAAGGAAAGACTATCGGAGAATACTCCAAAAGCCCTCCCGATGGTATAGACCATACCGATGGAGTTTTTCGGCATAGCTCACAATGATATGTATAATGAATAAGAACCATCGGCAAAACTAAACAAATCAAAACGAAACTTATATGTCTTACCAAACCAATGGTCACAACGATAAAGATATCGGTGACATATCATGAAGATCTTTCTGAGGAAGAGTATGAAGGAAGGTCATCGAGGAAACAATCATGATCGAGTAACTTAAAATAAGTTATCCCAATGGTTTATTTTATCCCGACGATAGTAGTGACCACGTGCATCAACAAGACTCTCACCGATAGTTACATCGGTGACACTTCAGAGATTGGAGAAGAATTTTAACTACATGTTGATGAGGAAAGTCATGCCGATACACAGTAATATACATCGCGGAACCGAAAGGGATATGAAATAAGGTTTTATTGTTGTATGTTTCGGATACATACATTGTTGTGTACATACAACGTAGAACTCAAAGGAAGTTAAAGTTTAATATAAAGGATGCATCATACTTTAATGTATATCAAGAGATGCATTTCACTTTATATACATGGCGGAGCCGAAAATGAATGAACTATGGTTCATAAAAGCAAGAAGTCCGGAAAGGAGATACAATTGAGTTTGTATGTATCAGGCATTGTATATGAAGGTTGGATACAAGTAGTAAGGAATAAGGTGGGTCCTACTGCTTGCACATTGGGCTTGTATAATAACAATATATATCTTCGATATACAAGCTGATTATACAAGAAAAAATACAGTTAAGAGATACAAGCCAGATGTCAAAAGAAGTTCAATATAGAAAAGTCTTTGTATGTTTAAATGCTTGTATGTATACAAGATACAAGGACAAATGTATACAAGATACAAAGGCAAATGCATACAAGATACAAAGACAAATGCATATGAGATACAAATGAAATGTATATACAAATGCATGAAACACCACGTGGGCCCCATCGCCAATGGATATACAAGTTTATACACGACCAGATATGTAATTAATTCCAATTTGTTTCATAGACCCGATGGAGTCCGCATCTTGTATGTATGTCCCGAATGTATATACAGAGATTGAAAGGAAGGAAATTTTAACACAATATAGAGGCCAACCACATATGCATATGTATATGAGATTACAGAACATTTCGAAGACAAAGAAGGTTAAAATTAAGATGTTTTAATTTGTTGAAGATAATTAATTAAGTGAAGAGTTGCATCGAGTGATTGTCTGAAGGGTCACAACCCTAACAAATGCACAACATATATATAAAGATGATATCAAATCATCCACAGAATCATGAGCAGTAGAATATAATATATACATTTTTATAATGTTTTCAAAAGACCATGTGGCAAGTATATTATTAAAGAAGTAAATTGGAGCTCTCTGATCTTGTGGTTTTATTCTGACATCAATTATTTGTTAAATTTACTCAATTGTGTGGTTGTCTCCAGTTCTGTATTTTCTTGTTATTGAGATTAATATATCAAGCATATATTTAAGTTGTCAATACACATTTGTTGTATCTATGTGATTGAATAAATTAGTTTCCATTAAAGGAATTAAAATCCTTCTGATCAGTCATAGTAACCTGGAAGTGTTAGTTTGGATTACTAAGAAGAACCATATAATTAGGATTGACATTCATCTCCAAGTTGATATTATATGTTATTCTTGCATATTTCATTCAATTGGTTCCTTCAAGAAAGGATTAAATTACCTTCTGGTGAAAAACAAGATATCTGATTATATTGGTTGGATTATTAAGAAGAGTTTGTCAATCATTTCCTTGCACATTTATACAAGTTATAAACCAAATATTGTGCCAAACAGTTAGAATTATTACCCACTATAAGCCACTAGTCTTAGTCCTTCATTTGACTCTGTTTACCCAACAAGGCACTGGTCTTATTTCAATTTACCATTAAAATCCTTTTATTCAATTTGATTTTGCTTATACAATTTATACCAACCATACATTAGATATTAGAACTATTCAACAAGCTTTCATCTAGTCTACACCATTTTGCCACTATAGGTAGATCCATTTACTTAGTCAGAATAGTTACATTCAATTTGCTTTAATTTCCAAGGTTCACCCGCCTAGGTGTAGCAGGACCTAAAGTGTAGGAAATCATCAAACCCAAAAGGCTGATTTCGTTAAGTTAGTTCAAAAATGTTGCCAATCTAAGCATAGAGCCTGGCATCCTCTTAGGATTAGCAACCTGCATTTTTGAGACCTAACATCTTCCACCATCCAATCTACCTCTGGTACTTCCAACTCCTAATTTCCCTCCATGCATTTTACCACCACTTATTCCAACACCTTATTCATCCATCTATGAATCCTCTAACAATCCCAATCATGACCAACCAATGCACGTGTTGTCTAAACAAAGAGCTTCCACAAACCTCACTTCCACCATCCCAAGGGAATTTCACAGCAAAAATCTGGATGCCTCTACCTATAAAGTCATAAATCCTAAGAGTCCTCATGACCTGGGATACAAAAGCTCAAAATCAAAGAAACATCCTTCTCAAGAGCTGCATACACCCACACACCTATATGCCAAACTAAAAAAAGTATGGGTCCGCATCCAACAAATGAGTAGCTCCGAAGCTACACAAAAACTTCATACACCCAAGCCCATACCTTCACAGGTACTATCTAAAAGCAAAATGGCTTGGGTACCTAAGAAAAAAGCTCTCAAGTTACATGAGGCATCTACCTCTCAAGAATCTCAACCATCCACTTTCTCCCATTTCATCCAAAAGTCTCAAATTCCTCCATCCCAAATGACAAGCAAAGCTCAGAAAAATACTCAGTCTATGTGGATCCCTACATGCCTAAGTCATTCATCCACAAGCAAAAGTCTATGTTGCTTCCTACACTACTTTCCCATCACCAGCTTCAATGTTTATCATGGTATGTGCAACCGTTGGTCATGATTCCCTTCTGTCCCACAATATTTTCATATACCTCCATCTCCCCTTCCTTCCACTATTACCCTACATATCTTCCCCATCCTACTCCCATGGTCCATGCTTTTGCATAAGCCTTCCCTCCATACTCTGCATCATCATCCACTATCGCACCCTTCCATAAACCATTATCTACCTTTTGCATCTCACTTTCATGCAATCCCCTACCAACATCTATGAGTATAGCGACATTTGGCATGATCCATGTGATGACATGCATCTCTAGCAAGACACTATCACCTTCATGGAACCAAGCACTCAAGTCCTTATCCATATCCACCTTCTCCTATCCCAATATTCAAAAAAAAATCTCTTCGTCCAATGGTGAAAATCTGGCAAATAGGCGCCTTGGATAAGTACCATGATGAAAACCTGGCAAACAGGCATCGTGTGTAAGTTGATCTTCTACATCACCTACACTTGGGGGCACTTTTTCTCATCGACATATCACTCTTCTCCTATCAGTTTCCTTCCGTACCATTTCTTATCCTATCCTTCTATCCATTACCTACCTATATTGTCTAGTCTATCCATCCTAAATCTTCCTTTCCTCTATATAGTCCTTGGAGATCACATCCTTGATTCCTTCTATCCACTATTACCCATCCTCATACCTACCCATTCCATTCTTTATCACCCGTCCATCTACCTATCCATGGTGTTTCCTTGTCATCAGTATCATCTGATCCATATATGTTCCATATCTGTTCCATATCATGTCTTATCTGATCCATATCTGTTCCATGTCATGTCTTATCTGTTCCATATTTGATCCATATTTGTTCCATATCGTGTCTCATCTGATCCATATATTAGGTCCATCAAAGTCATCCCGAACTACGTTGCCTCTGCGTTGTCACATAGGCAAGGCCATTATCAATGCACCCCTGAGGCACTAGGTCAGTCCCTTAGGGTTTGTTTTACCCAACAAGGCAAGCAAGTGTAGGCAAAACCCACTTTCAAGTAGAAATTTTGACGCATCAGCTTAACCTATCCAAAGCAAAGCAAGCAAGTACCTAAAGCACTCTAAATAAACACATCTAAATGTAAGAATGTTTTGTGTTTTGTGATCAGGGTAAGTTCTGGCATCTTCATTTTTGTTATTATGTCTTTCTATGCTACTCAAGGATGTAAAAAGATAGAGATGCTATGATAGAGGCATGATTATTTTCTTTGTTTATTGTTTGTGGATTAAACTTTAGTAATGTGACGCCTTGTCTAATGACATGATTGGCAAAAGATCATCGAGAACTTCAAAGGTCTAACATGAACGAGGGCAATCCTTGTCTATTAATACACAAGAAAAACTTAGGTCATCTCTATTCAATTATACCTAGATGCTTGTATTAACTTGCTAAATCAAAATCCCTGTAAGCAATACTCAGGTCATCTCGGTTCAATTATACCTCGATGCTTGTATTTTCTTACAACATTTTAAAAGCCCAATGATGAAAAAAGCACTTCAAAATACTTGCAATATCAAGATGGCAAAAATCCATTTGCATTCCATATCCATAAAATATCCATTTGCATTCCATATCCATACCCATACCGTATCCAGTTGCATTTCGCATCCATATCCCATGCAATGAAGATCCAAAAATGTAGAGTATCAATACAAATAAAAGCTTCTGAGTTCTTATGTCAAGTCATTCTTCTATCAATCAAAATTCTATCTATCGTTGTGATCCATTCTTCCCAATCCAATCAATCTGAGCAGTGATCTAGATGCAGGTCTATCCTTAATCCATACCAATCGAGTCAAGTAAATCTTGTCAAATGATCCAATCATAATCAGTGGTCTTGATCCTTGTCTGGACGTAAACTAACTTAATTAGTTAGTCAATCAATTGTCTTATACAGGATGTAACATTATCAAAATCAGGCCAATACATGCATCTTGCATGGCATGTTTCATTTCTTGAAACTAGACACTATCCTTCATGTTGCTCTAGGGATCTATCGTTCCCCACCATGACAATACACTTGCCGTGTTGGTCTAGGGATATATCGTTCCCCGCCATGACAACACTATCGTATATCGTTATCAGTATATCATTGGTTTATAGCTAGACAAGGGCAATACCTTGCTTGTTCTTGTATCATTGGTGCATACTTGCTTGTGTGTGTTATCATTTTATCTTGCATCGCATATCATTTGGCTCTTTCTTCAACAAATTTCTTCATCCCAACCTATCTTTCACCTTTTTCATCGTGAGATTGTCTATCTCATGCCCTCGAAACTCTCTCCCCATCCAATCTCCTGAGGGGGCATCCTCATCCTATTTTCCATTATCTTCTTTTTCTTCTATCTATACCTTAGCTTCTTTGAAATGATGTTACTCGACACAAATCTCATCATCTCGAACATCACATCAAAGAGGGAAAAAATGTATACACCTAAAAATGACCCAACTCGGTCTAAATAAATATTCTTAATATTTATTTCATTCTAATTCTTCTATCAATAAATAAATAAACAAATTTATTTATTCGATTCATATTCCTCTAAGTTAATTAAATATCAAAATATTTAATTACCTCTTCTAAAGTCAAAATTAAATAAAATCTTTTATTTAATTAAATTCTTCCAAACAATTAAATAATTCTTAATTATTTAATTAAATCACATCATTCTTCCAAATTTAAATAAATCAATCAAATTTATTTAAATCCTCTTAATCTCTAAAAATAAAATATAAGCAAATATTTTATTTATTCTTCCAAATCATGCACAAACAATTAAATAAATTTATTTATTTAATTTGCTTTCTTATCTTCTAATTCCTCCAACAAATTAAATAATACCAATTATTTAATTAGTTCTTCCAAAATTCACTCTAAATTAAATAATATCAATTATTTAATTGTTTCTTCCAATAATATCTTCTCTAAATTTAAATAAATCAAATATTTATTTAAGTTGTCTATTTCTTCTAAGTTGAGTTATCTCTAAATATAATTCAATCTTTGTGCACATGCAATTGAATATTCTAAATATTTAATTGAGTTAAAATGTCTTCTCATCCTCATACAATTTCCATCCTCTAGTTTTATTCTCTTAACTGATTGATCTATTCTTTTAATTGATTAATCTTTTCAGTTAACTCATTCTTCTATTTTATTAATTCCTCTCATGCAAAATAGAGAAAGACACGTGTCTTCTTATTCGTGCACACTCCTCAACCATTGATATTCTCACTCTTTCTATACCGTTGATCTTCTCTTTCCCAAGTCTATAAATTGAATCATATTCTTCCATTTCATTCATCCAAGCTTTTAGTATTGTTACTCTGCAGGAATTACAACATGCCTTTGGCACCTACGTCATTCCTTTTGCTTGCGATCAACTTGTTACTATATCACTATCATTGTTGTGAAGCTCATCTTCATTACAAAGCACTATCATGGCCATTCTCCATTGACAATCTTGGAATAGCAAGGAAGTGCACTCTCTAAGGGCCTTATTCATACATGCAAGATCGATTGAGATAGGCAACCAACGGAAGCTATGAAGTATTGAGGTTTGCAAAGGTTTCATATTTGTTTGTTTGATCTTTATTATTTCCCTTTTCATTGAGTATTGGGTATTATTGATATACTATATTGATTATTCATATTTACTCTAATTTTCCCTTAACATTTTTATCTTAAAAGTCTTTAATTTTTGCAAAGACTGTGGCGCTGCCTAAAAAGCAGGCCACAACTCCTTCTATAGGGGTCATGGGAGACCATTTAGGCCTTGCCATGCCTGGCACAGCCAGCACGAGCTGCTCCCATGATCTCTCTCTCTGAATCTTAAACCTTCATCAAACAACTTGAAGAGTTTCATGTCTTCCATTGCATACTGGTAATTTACCGTTGTGTGGGCATGATAAAAAGGACCAGATCTTGATTTTATTTGGTTTCCAACACTTTATATATACTGTAGGTATGATATACATAAGTATGTATGCATATATATTTATATATGCATACACATCTATGTATACGTACTTATGATGAATACCCTGCAGTCTTCTTAGGAAAACACTTTGTATAATCTTATGAAATCACTGCTACTATTGTAAATCTTACTGAAACTGAATAACATGTTGATAAAACACTCTTTTTAGAAAAACTATATTGATGTAAATCTTCCTGAGACTGAATGACATGCTGATAAAACACTCTTTTTAGCAAAACTATACTGTTGTCCATATGTTGCAGCTAAATACTGTTGTTTAAACTCTTTTGGGACTAATTTTAGTTTATTGTTACAACTCTTTTTATGAACCCTCTATTGTAAGGGTGTTTGAGAACTTCTATTGGACTGAATTTTCATTAAAATTGATAGCAAATAGCAAGTTAACATCTTGAAACTGATAAGGAACAGTGAATCTTTTCTTTTACTTCTCTTATAGAGTTGAATGTTGCTAATACAAGTATATATATAAATATATGTATATATGTACCTCTCATATTATATACTCACTACTTCAAAGCATACATGTTGAAAGTATCCATTTTACTATATGACTAAAAAAAATTATATATTACCCTACAAAACAATGATGAAACAAATCAAAATCATGAACTAAAACAATTATACTTGTATGAATTATACTGTGCAATATGCTAAGAAAACTGAGTACATGTGAAAATAAATAGTTGTTGAATTCATAACAAAAAATAAATTATTTATTCCTGTATTATTGCACGAAAGAAATGAGTTATTATTTTGCTGTAAAATGTGTTTTGGAAAGAGAATGGTTATTTTCTTTTTCTATGTTTTTGTACTTATTGGAAAGTTACCTTCTGGGATGGGTGCTGAATATGAGTAAAACAGAGAAGTAGGTCTTCTTTTTCAAGGTCTATACACTATTAAATGGTTTCATACTTTGGCCAGAGTTAAATTGTGACATTGAAATAGATGAATGAACCATTGAAACAAATGGATTGTTATGCCTAGTTATTTATTTTATTCTCTGCCATATCCTGTTAATTTGAAGCTAGATTCAAGTTAGGGATGCATGTAGGTTAATAGGCATGCACCAGATTCCATCCTGCCAACTATTTACAGGTTGCTAGGCCCTTCATGCAGGGTCAGGCATTCTTCAAGTTTGAAGAATACCGAGGAAGTGTAAGCTTTGTGGTTGGGCAGAAAAGTGCCTGAACCATGTTCTTGTCCTTTGACGTAGTAGATGATCAGATGGTTGATGGTAGTTGAGGATTGATCTATAAATTGGATTCTACTTGTATATGCTGACATATGTATTATTTCATTGAACCAAAACGATTTGTAAGGCGAATAAGCCATTATTGAAACTTGTATGTATATTATTCATGGAGCTCTGTAAATGTATTTCAGTATGATGAGTTGTAACATTATTGTATACCATATCAATGTATGAAATCTTGTGTTTGTCAATTATTAGTAAATCTCTCTCTTTTCCTTGATAGTGTAATTGTAGTTACTTTTACTTCAGACATTTATGTGATGGAATCAGTACTTTACATTACCCAAAACACTTTGAAATTGTAGCTTCCCTCCGAATCTAGAAAAAAAAACACCCACTTCAAACTCTCATAGATCTAGCCTTTGGTGCTCCAATTGAGCCAAATTAAAGGATAATCTGAATTTCTTAGCTACTCTTAGTCTAACGAATAGGGTTGTTTTACACATAAATGCACCCAAAAAAAGTTATTGCTTGATTCTCTCTGGATTTAAGAAGGGGCTTGCAGATCTGATGCTCTAATACCATGTGAGAGTCACTAATGGACTCAAGCTCCCAAGATCACTTGCAAAACCAAAGATTTTATTCTATAAGAGAAAAAAAAAAATAAAGAGGATAAATTTACATGATAAGGATGCAATAATGATATTAGATTGAATGATTACATATGAGATCTTGCTTTTATATTTGCAAGATAGAAAACCCTAAGAGCTTAAAAAGCCCTAAGTAAACTTAATAAAATGTAATTAAATAAATAAATACACCAACACATAACACCAATAAAAACTCTAGTCAACCATATGCACAAGAGGGAAAGTGAAGTATAGGATGTCGATCGAAGCTAAGTATAGATCTCAACCAATCAAGTCTCACAACAATAAGTGCATAACAATAATGTTTGAGTACAAGTCACTCCTCCAATAATGTCAAATGAGCAAAACTATGCACTCAAGCATGAAAGTCTCCCCATGCAAGGGGGCAAGTGAAAGTCTCTGTGATAAACATAGGTCTCTCAAAGACTTCAAGAGGTCCTACAACAAAATAATAAGGTCAAACCATCATCAAAATCTTCAAAAGAAACCCTAAAATTAGAAAACTCTTTAAAAATCCCTAAAAATTGAATATGTTATTCAAAATCATAAATAAAAGGAGAATTTATTCTTCTACTCTCTAAATTAGCATGTGTATATGATATTTTTCCTTAGTCTAGGCTTTTATGCTCATATTTCATGTTTTAATCATCATTAAATAAGTTGTCATGACAAGGCGAGATGACTCAAGTAAACTCAAACATATATGGTGTGTTCTCTCATCTCCCTTTTAATACTTACTTTAAATCTTATCATATATTAGACTTACATTTAATTATTTTGTATATTAGGTCTAGAGGTGGGACAATGACAAAAGAGTAAGAGCCATTCTCCAGGAATGGTACCTACTTTTCATGTAGACTACCATCCTTAGGGGCAAATATGTAACTACTAAAATCACATAAGGCATATATGTTAGTTCAATGATGATAAATAGGTTCCTAATCAAGGCCACATAGGTGTGAATTATACTCATCTCTGTAGTTTCACTCTTGGTAACATGTCACTTGTGTTTTTCCCCTCTTTGACCATCTTCTTCAACCCCCAAGTTGACTTTCTAAACTTTACATTTTCCTATCAAGCCATTTCATATCCTCCTATTTAGAATCACCCCATAGGCCTTTGGATCACTCAAGTGACCCTAACTAGAAAAAGGGGTGACCTTCTTGTTTTTGGATGCATGAATTAACTCATAATTTTAGCTTTTCTTCTTGATTTTTAGCCTATTTTTGCTCACATGTTTTCATGCTAACTCATCCTTTGTCTCGCTTTCATTCTATTGTGAACTTATGATCAAATCTTATCTCTTCTAAATTATTTCTATTTTCTATTTGAGTTCACTCTTGTTTTCTTTTAGTTTTCTCAAGTTTTCTTCTAGTTTTCTTCTTGTCTCTTCGTCTATTCATGGAATTGTTTCCAATTATTCTTGAGTTAACTAATTCTTTCAATCTTATCTCTTCTTCTCTTCCCTCTTATTTCTACCTATAAATACCCCTCACCTCTTCATTGTTTAACATCTTGAAATCACTTTTTCACGCAAGCTTCTTCATAGGCCTTTAAGCATCTTAGTTTATTTCTCTTAGTTTAGTCTTTGCAAATCTTCAAAGATTTCCCTTTAGGAGGTTGTTTTCATGTATTCTTGCCTTAGCCAAGCTTATGCATAAGACCCCCTCTAGATTTTTATTGTCACACAAGTATCATTTCTTCTTTCTTCTTTCAAATTTGGTATTGCTTCTAAGATGCTTTTTCATTCCATTACATCCCCATTTTTATCCCTGTAACCAAGAGGTGGACCCCACTATTGTAGAGGAGGAGATGGTTGCCACAGGACCTCTAAGAACATAACCTAGCATTGGTGCCCATTATTATAGGTTCTTTATTGTTTTATTAATAATTAGTTCACATTTTTCTCTTGAGAAAGTAAAATTTTGTTTTGTCTTTCTCTTGATAGGACTTAGAGTTAAAATAGAGTTATTTACTTTACTAGATTAAATTCCTTATTTTTCTTAGAGTAGTTACAAATTTAGATTAGAAGCTTCAAAACTTAGAAAACACACAAAAAACATAGTTACATTGCATTAGGAAAAATCATATAGAATTGCATATATATTTCCTTTCAATACTAATTAAATCATCAAAAATCAGAAAATAAACCAAAAAGTGCATGCATTCATTTAGGATTAATTGCACAAGAAATTTATTCAAATGCTTCAAATATTCAATCCCTCGATTTCATTGTAAGGCATAAAATGTTCAACTTTCATTCGAAAACAAACATCAAACAAGCCCTCGATTTCACCATGAGGCATAAAAATCCAACAAATCAAACAATCTTTTCAAACAATCAAACATATGAAAACATCAAGGAAACACTCAGTCTCATCACGATGTACAAAAACTCAATAATTCAACATTCAAACATACAACAAAATAACTCCACTATCATTTGTGATTCTCTTCTTCCATGTGAAGGGATTAACTAGTCCTATTCACCCCTACTTAGGTAGCTTTCTCCATAAAGGTAGGAGTGATTCAGTTGACACCTTTAGCAAGGATGAAGTGCATGTGTTGTTTGGAAAAATCACTAGAATTGTGTGTGTCACTTTTTATTATCACAATGGCATGTTTTGAGGACCATTCAACCCTATCGTAGCCTTTGTCCTTCCCTTGGTGCCAATATGGTCTTGGTGTTTATGCATGAATAAATGTTTTCTACATAATTGTATATATTTTCAAAGATTATGTTTTTTTTGGCACTATTTCTAGCCTTGTTTTGCTAGGAATATAGTGTGGTGTTTCCATCCTCTGAGACTACAACTATATAGTGGTCATTTCTCACCAAGTTTTCCACCTTTCCATACTTAAACATGTGAGTGTAGTTGTCGTTAGATCTGTTGGGTGAATCTCAACAACTAGTTCACTCTTGCATTCCTTTTCAACTTCCCAACAAGTTGATTTTGGATCCATCCATTGCATTCAACAAAAAAAAGAATTGTCCAAAGTTCCTACATTTATACACCATTGTTACAACAATCTTGAGAAGCAATATTCTTTGAACAACACTCTTGCAAGTTTGACATTTGCATTCAAGTGATATTGCACAGGTTTTACATTTCTTCTTGATTATCTAAATAATTTATTTTCCCAATTATTACTTCATATTATTATTGTTATTGTTGGCAGGGTATAGGATAGGGAGGAAAAGCTACTACAAGTCACCGCAAAGGGGGTTCAGAGCACAAGGCTGACAGGGATAGTAGATATAAGGATATTTTTTAAGGAACATGTCCCTATTACAATAAAATGTATAAAGATAATGAATTATGAATATAAGAAGTAAGCATAATAGAGAGAAACATAATATACAAAGCAAAGTCTCAGACCTACCAATGTAATACCTATTGATGACAAATATATATATGAAGATATAAGGATTATGAAGTAACATTTGATTGTTTATGGTGTATATGATGTTTGATGTATGATAATAACTTACCACACTATGTTAGATCATACCATATTTATCTGTTATTCTGCCTCTGCATAGTCTGGGGTAAACTGACTATAGAAGATTAACCTAGGCTCGGATCTCCAGACTGTGTCCTACTATTTCTTTCCAACATTTGGTTTCATTTTTAGGGCCCTAGACAAAGTAGTAAAGACTAAACAAGATAAAAAAGTGGAAGAAAAGTGTAGAATAGAAAGAATAGTTAAAAAGAAATAAAAGAAAAAGAGATATTTTTTTTTATGATACGCAGGGAATTCTCTTAGGTCCTAACCTTGTGAGAGGGGGGCAAGCACCTAAGGGATGACAAATGGAAAGGGGGAGGGATCTAAAAGACCCCTAAAAAGATGTAACCATTCAAAGTAATTTGAACATGGGATACATAAGGATTAATGTAATACCATATCAAAAACACCCATGGCCAAGGCAAATAACAAGAAGTTAAGAGAAATTAATGAAAACATAAAATTAGCAATGGAAATGAACATGGAGGAGAAAATGAACAAATAGACCTAGGAACGTCTAGAAAGGTACCGCAAGAGGATGGAGAAGGTAGAAGAAATGGAAATAGAAATGGAACATGCCATGAGGGTAGTGGAAGAAAAGGATATAGAGAAATAAATTGAGCATGCCAATGAGGGTGTTACTGAGCACACCACTGTGGGTGTAAACAAACAACAATACACTAATTCACCTAATCTAGAGAAAATAAATGAGAGCACCAGAGGGGTGGCAGCCAATATAATAGAGATAGATATATACCACACTCTGGGACAAATGAGTTTACACATTAACAAGGCAACCAAGATTCTGAAAAGCCTAGAAGGGAGCTTTACCACTTATGACAATTCAAAGAAGACATGGGAAGAAGAATGCAAAAGAATACAAAACAAAACCCTACTGCCATTAAGTAGGGACCACATATTCAACCTAACTTCTCTAATATTCAAATTAGGATTGGGAACAACTACTAAAGCCTATCAAGAATCTTCAACCCCTAAATGTTGATGCAAAATACTTGGAACAATTGGTAAACAGAAGTGTGAGGAGAATAAGGGAAGAAGAAGTATAGGCAGTACTTAATGACACCAATTTCATATCAATGGGAACAAGATAGAAAAGTGAATTGACACCACTAAGAAATGGAATTTCACTAACAAATGAAAAGTTATGCCCTAGAACAAAATGACACTTTAAAGAGGTACAACCCCCGACTAGGTGTCACCCCATGTGCCCTATAAACCAAGAAAAATTTCAACACAAGAGAACAACGAAGGATTGAGTAAACAAAAAGAGAAAGAATAACAGTTTGTAAGAGATTTTGAGGTAGTATTAGGAAAGGAATATTTTGATACACAATTGAGAAGAGATAAAGGAAGAGAAAACAAACCCTTACCGCAGAAAATTATTAATAAACACAAAGAAAGACTAAACAAATCTTACCACAAAGAAAGAAAAGAACAAACACAACCTAAAATGGATTCCCCTATCAAGTTGCCAATGTTTGGCAAGGATACCACGGAGGTTGCAGAACATATATTCATGTTGAAATTAATTTGGTAGAGAAAGAACATAAATATAGACCAAACTAAGTTATTTGACTTTGCGGGGACTCTGAGGAACAATGCCTTGAAGTGGTATAGAAAAACCTATCCCAACCATGAAAAAGAATGGTATGAGGTCAAAAAATAATTCATAACATTGAATCTCTAAAAATTCCTATGGAAGGAGTCAGTAAGATGAGGGACTTAGTACAAAAAAAGGAGAATCTATAAAGGAGTTTGACAAGAGATTTAAGGAAGTCTCTAGAAAGTTAGAGGAACCCTTAATTGAGAAACAACAAATTGAATGGTTCATTTTAAGAGTAGTTCCAGAAATTAGGAACATCTCTAGATGGGAAAACATTCTCTACCTACTCTAAAGTAGTAACTTTAGCCCATCACATTAAGAATCAAAACTGGATAAGGACAGACAAAGATAAAGAAAATATAGAATTCGAAAAACTAAAACTAGAATTAGAGTTATTAAATTTAAAACAAGAAATATTGTCAAGGAAAGAAAATAATCTGCAAAAACATAGACCTAACATATGGTGTACATACTGCACTAGAGAAGGACACCTAAGAAATGAGTGTCCCATGATAAAATGTGAAAAGAAGGCTGTTGCACTAAGGGTAGACCTTAAGACAATCCATATAAAGAGAAATATAGTATATTGTGGCATCTACAGTGAGTGGAATGACCATGAAACCAAAGACTGTCCATCCTAATGTTTTAGACTATGTACTGAGGATGAAGACCATGAACCTTGGTGTAACGCCCACTACAACAATAAAACAACTATTCAAGACATGGCCTATGTTAAGGGATTGGTAGAGAGACCTCTCTACAATAAGAATCATGGGTATAAATCCCCTAGCCGGGGAATCCAAAGTAGTGTGAATACACTGTAAAATACAAACCCTAATCAAGCACCATACATGAATAACTACAATAACAATGAAAGGGGCCAATACAATGGCTATAGAGAAGGAAGAGGTCATGGCAAGAGCAGGAGAAGGAGAGATGATGCAAGTTGTTACAAAAGTAGTAAGCAGGGGCACTTCACAAATGAATATTGGGGAGACAAAAAGAAATAATGTGCATTTTGTGTGAATCCAAAGCATGATTTATTCAACTGCGATAAGACACAAAAATATTTTAAGAATGCACCCTCTTAATCTAAGAGCGATGAATTACAAGGATTCAATCAACAAAAAGGGGCAAGAATAATAAGAAAAGTGTTAAAGGAGACACCACAAGTAGCTAGGAGGTATCAAAAAGAAACTAAATATGAATCATATACTTCAAACACTGAAACATCATATGATGGCTACCAATAGTATAATTAAAAATACAAACAAAAAATAATAAGAAAACATAAAAATAAGAATAAAGTTGTGGTAGTGACGAGGCAGGGAACTAATATCGCAAGATTAGACAATACTGATAATGAAGAGGATGAAGAAGAGGATGAAGAAGAGGATGAAGACAAATTCTTCCCTAATAAAAATCAACATGATAAAATTATAGAACAATCCAAATATATAATAACCAAAGAACAAAAAAAACAATAGAAACAAAATCATTTCTTTCCTAAAGAAGAAGTAGTGGCACTAAAGCAGCTTACACAGTTGACAAAACAAAACAACCTTTTAGAAAAAGCTGAAATAGTTTTGTAAATAGTAGAACAAAAATCAAAATCAAAATCCATAGATAAGAAAAATGACTAAAATAGACCTCCAATGGAAGACCAAACCTTTGATAATTACCACCAATATAAACCACAAAAATATTAAACAAGTAATGGTAGATCTCAGAGCATATGTCAACATGCTTCCAGAAAGTGTTTGGGAATTATTGGGAAGACCAAAACTAGAAGTAACTCCTTATAACATTAGCCTAGATGATGGCTCAACCATGGGGACATTAGGAACATGGAAAAGAGTAGAATTCAATATAATGGGAGTGAAAAAATAGTGGACTTTGAAATAGTAGTAATGAAAAAATCATTCGACTCATTTAATGCTCTACTAGGAAGCAAATGGTTTGTGAATGCTAACAGAATTGTAGACTCCAGAAAAGAAGAAATTTATTTTGCTGACAACAGTAAGATAGTGCATATCCCATTGGGTAGAGATATTGATGAGACCTATGTGGAAGAAATTAGTCAAGAGGAGCACAGTGATGAAGACTCAAAAGTCCTCTATTCTGTATCTAAATTACCTAAAAAAGAAACCATAGAGGAACCCAATTAGGAAGGAGAAATAGAGGTGGAAAGTGATAATTATAGTAACGACAGTGAGGAACTACAAAATGCCTAGCTACAAGATGAACCGGAGCTAAAAACCTGAAGAGTTACCAGATTCTAGAGAATATGTATGGTGAAAATAATAGAAGAAACTCTATCACATTCCACCACATCCAATGAAATTATACCGCAAAACATATACGCCAATCTAGAACTTCATCAAGAAGATACACCCCAAAATTCACATTGAATTAATCACATTACACAGGGAATTTCTCATATAAAACTTCCTAGGTACTCATGAATGGGGGACCTTAATACCTACCTAATAGAAATGGAACAAACATTTGGCAAGGATGACCCTAGAATGGAGGCTTTGCAACATACATCAGTATGCAATGCCAAAATTCAATGGGACACCACCCTATGACAACTCAAGATAATCTACAAGAACATCCTCCCAAGAAACTGAATCTGCATGTCTTGATTACAAGACAATTTAAAAAGGGGGGATGATGTTAGCAGGGTAGAAGATAGACAAGAAAAGCTACCGCAAGTCACTGTAAAGGGAGTGTAGAGCACAAGGCCAACAGGTCTAGTAGATATAAGAATATTTTATAAGGGACATGTCCCTATTATAGTAGAATGTACAAAGATAATGAATTAGGAATATGAGAAGTAAGTATAATAGAGAGAAACATAATATACAAAGTAGAGACTCAAACCTACCAATGTAATACCTATTGATGATAAATATATATATGGAGATATAAGGATTATGAAGTAACTTTTGATTGTTTATGGTGTATATGATGTTTGATGTATAATAATAACTTACTGCACTATGTTAGATCATACTACATTTATCTGTTATTCTTCCTGGTGCAGTCATGGTAGGAGAGTCCACATAATGAACTATCTAGACCGTGCAGCAAGAGTAAACATAATAGAAACAACTCAAAGATACAAAGAAGATACAGATTCAGTCCTTCAATATATCATAGAATTCAAATACAATCTGGTCGGCATCATGTGGGCTTACATTAGGGCTCAAAGGCCTGATTAAAGAATATCAGAATATGCACAAGATATAGCTTCGAAGATCCTTCGCGCCAAATCTAAACTATAAACTATCACTATTTGAATCACTACTTTCCTAGGGATCTATTACATCCTTATATATCATCTTCGAAACAAAAGATGCCTCCACATCTACCAAGGAAGATCACAAACTCCAATGAAGAGCTGTATCGTGTGTACACGGATAGGTCAGACCTAAATGCATAGAACACCTCTGCAAATGAATGGAATGATGTGCAGATCTTGGGGAAGGTTGGCCATGAACCAAAGATCATTGAATGATGTGTCACTAGGCTCCATAAGTCAAGGAATGCTCCCCAAGTCTTCTCCTTTAGCTGATTATCTGAGACTGTTAGGATGCTCTGCTCTAAGAAAATAGTTGATCTTCTGATAGCGATATTTTTTTGGTACTTGATCCAAATGCTCTAAATTCTAGATATGATGTAGATGAATGAATCTAGATGCTAAGTCCAACTTCGCAAGATATGAAATGCAACTGCAACAGAATGAGGACCAAAATACAGAAGCTTCTACTGACTGAACTGAACTGGAAAATGAAAAGAAACAAACTGAACTACAAACAAACTAAAATGCAAATGTTTTTGGTTGATGCAAGATTGCTCTTGAACTAGGGATGCTCCTACATCAGACATCTAGGGTTATTGAAAAAGTGAGTCCCTCACTTTGCTAGGGCTGGGGGAGAACCAAGACAGTCCACCAGCTCAGCCTAAGAAATCTAAGATGAATCTTCTTCTGGTTTGCCTTTCCACTTCACAAGGTATTCTTTGTATTTCCTTCCTCTAGTGTTGCATCCAAATCTGCTGTCCAAAATGCCTTCAATCTGCTTTGGTGCTTGTTGTAGTAACTGCTTCTTCAAGTCTTCTCCAAGGTTGTCACTGAACTCTGCTTCATGATACTAATATAGGTCTGCAATGTTGAAAATAGGTGAAATACCTAATGTCTCTAGTAACTCCAATTCATATGCATTTTTCTGAATCAAATTTTTTGAGTATCCTACAAGGTCCAAACTTCTTCATCTTCAACTTGTTATATGTCCCAACTAGGAATCTTTCTTTTCTCAAGTACACCATCACTTCATCTCCAACTACAAATTCTTTATGTCTTCTCTTCTCATTTGCTTTCTCCTTATATTTGTTATTCATATCTTCCAAATGCTTCTTAACCTGATTATGCACTGTCTCCATGTGATCTACAAATTCTTCTGCTTCTACACTTCTCCTTTCTATCATACTGATATCTCTCAATTCTACAACTCCTCTAGGGTTTACTCCAGGAAAAATCTCAAAAGGTGCTCTTTCGGTACTCCTATTTACTGAATTATTGTATGCAAACTATGCTTGTGAAAGAATCAAATCCCAACTTCCTGTCTTTTCTCCAACCAAACATCTCAACAAGTTTCCCAAACTTCTATTCACTACCTCTATCTGTCCATCAGTCTATGGATGAAAAGATGAACTGAACTTCAAATCTGTCTTCATCTTCTTCCAAAGTGTCTTCCAAAAATATCCAAGAAATCTAGCATCTCTGTCTGAAATTAAACTCTTAGGTAATCCATGCAATCTCACAATCTCCTTGAAAAATAGGTCAGCTACATGCACCACATCAGTTGTCTTCTTACAAGGTATGAAATGAGTCATCTTTGAAAATTTGTCCACCACTACAACTATTGAATCATGTCCTCTATGTGTATTAGGCAATCCCATTACAAAATCCATGCTTATGTCTTCCCAAGGTCTCTCTGGTACTGTCAAAGGTTTATACAATCCAGTATTCTA
The DNA here is from genome assembly GCA_027924645.1 of Cunninghamia lanceolata. Taxonomy (NCBI): domain Eukaryota; kingdom Viridiplantae; phylum Streptophyta; class Pinopsida; order Cupressales; family Cupressaceae; genus Cunninghamia; species Cunninghamia lanceolata. Next base: position 3,367,410 of record BSBN01000070.1, read on the forward strand.
ACTACTCCCTTTTGCAACTTGACAAACTCTACAACTCTGCACAAATTTCCTAACATCATTATGTATCTAAGGCCAATAGTAGTTTTCATCACCAAAGCCACTGTCTTGTCAATTCCAAATGTCCTGCCAATCCACCACTATGTTTCTCCTTGATCAAATTGTCTCTCATTAAACTTCTAGGTATGCACAACTGACTTCCTTTGAACAACATATCTTCCTGAATGAAATAATCCAACCACTTACTCCTATCTATCATAATAGGTTCCTTGCATGCTTTCCAAGGTCTGCAAAATCAGTGTCTCCCTCATACATGTTCTTCAATTCATCAAAACCCAACACTTCAACTCTCATCTCTGTCAGCAAATTCCTTCTCCTACTCAATGCATCATCAACTTTCTTTGATTTTCCACTCCTAAGCTTCAACACATATGTATAACTCTGCATGAACTCTACCCATCTCATATGTCTCTGATTCAACTTACCTTGACTGTTCAAATATTGCAAAGCTTGATGATTTGTATACAGCACGAACTCCTTAGGCAACAAGTAATGTCTCCACTTCTTCAAGGCTTGAATTATGGCATGGAACTCTTGATCATAAACTAAATATCTTCTCCTTGCATCATTCAACTTATCACTGAAATATGCTACAGATCTGCCTTCTTGACTCAACACTGTTCCAATTGCATTTCCACTTGCATCACAATCTACTTGAAATACCTTATTGAAATCTGGTAATGCCAAAATGGGTTGCTCTGTCACCTTCTGCTTCAACAACTCAAAACTTTTATCTTCTCCTAATGTCCACTTAAATTCTTTTCTGTCACCTCTCATTGTCTCTATCATAGGGTTACAAACTGAACTAAAATTTCTAATGAACTTTCGGTCGAAACTAGCTAATCCATGAAATGATCTAACATCTCCAATGTTCTCTGGTGTAGGTCATTCTACAATTGCTCTTACTTTCTTAGGGTCCATCTTTAATACTTCCACAGAAATCACAAATCCCAAATATGCCAATTCTTCTTTCATGAAACTACACTTCTTGATGTTTATCAGCAATTTCTCCTCTCTCAATCTATGCAAAACTTGTCTAATATGCCACAAATGTTCTTCTTTTGTCTTACTAAAAATTAGAATGTCATCCAAATACGCAATCACAAACTTGCCCAAGAATTTCTTCAAGATTTCATTCATCAATCTCATGAAAGTACTAGGTGCATTTGTCAATCCAAAAGGCATCACTAACCACTCATACAATCCTTCATTTGTCTTAAAAGCAGTCTTCCATTCATCTCCTTCTCTAATTCTAATCTGATGGTATCCACTCTTCAAGTCTATCTTTGTGAAATATCTTGCTCCACTCAAACAATCCATGATATCATCTATCCTAGGTAAAGGGAATCTATACTTAACTATGATCTTGTTTATTGCTCTAGAGTCTGTACACATTCTCCACTCTCCATCTTTCTTTAGTGCTAACACTGCAGGTACTACACAAGGACTCAAACTTTCTTTGATCAAACCTGTCCTCAACAATTCTTGTATATGCCTATTCAATTCTTCATTCTCTGCTAGTGTCATTCTATGCTACTTTATTAGGCAAACTAACTCCTAGTATAAGATCCATGTGATGATTGATACTCCTAATTGGTGGCAATCCTTCAGGTACATTGTCTGATATGATGTCTTCATACTCTATCAGCAACTCTTTTATCTCTTCCAGTCGTGATTCTTTAGTCTCATTCAATATTTCAGGCTTCTTAGGGATCAAATCATAACACATGTTCTCATGTCTCAAACCATCCAAAAATTCTCTTCCATCTACCAAATAGATTCTAGCATTCCCACATACTTCTCCCTTAGGATCATCTTCCAAAGGAATCAAACTAATTATCTTCCCATTTGATGTTATAGTGTATGTATTCTTTCTCCCATCATGTATATCTTTTCTATCATACTGCCAAGGTCTTCCCAACAAAATATGACAAACATCCGTAGGCATAATATCACACAAGACTTCATCATGATAAGATCCAATATGAAATTTCACCAAACATTGTTCACTCACCAGTACCTTATGATCATCCTGAATCCATGTTATCTGATAAGGCTTAGGGTGTTTCAATCTTTCCAACTTCAGCTTAGTCACCATCTCCTTTGAAACTAGGTTCTCTGAACTACCACTATCAATTACAACTTTACAACACTTACTGATTTGCATCTAGTTCTGAACAAACTCTTCCTCTACAGTGGTTCTTCATTTGTCTCTGTTTGAAAAAGTGCTCTCCTCATCACAAGTGATTCTCCTTTCTCTGGTTTACCAACTAAACTTGGTGATCCAACAGGTTCTTCTTCAACATAGGCTGCTCTTCCACTGTTCTTTGTTCTCTTACTCGTACTCCCTTGATTACATTCAAATGCTCTATGTCCTTCACCTCCACACTTGAAACAAGTGCCTCTGAATGTTCTCTTATCAAAGCATCTTCCTTCTCTTCTATATCCTTCATTCCGGTATGCACCAAGGTTTCCTTCCCGGTAAAAATTTTTGTCATCTCTTCAGTAGGCATTGCTATCTCTATCATCCTTCTTAAATGTGTTGTCAAACTTGTTCTACTCTGGATGTGATCTGTCTCCTCCATAAAATGTTCTATTCCTTTGAAATTTACCTCATCTACCTCTCTGTCTCTGATCATGCCTTGTGTTCAACTTCTCTTCAACTTTCAGGGAAAACTGATACGCTTCCTCCAAAGATGTCATCCTCACTAAACTCAGCTCTTCTTAATTGTTCAATCTCAGTCCATTGATGTATCTAGCCACTTTCTCTTTGCTTGCTTCACTATGTCCTATCCTTATGATCATCTTATAAAACTCTTCAATATACTCCTTCATAGATTTCTCCTTTTGTCTCAAGTTCTGCAATCTTTTCAACAGTTCCAACTCGTAGTTAGTAGGTATAAATTGATTCTTCAATTTTGTCACCATACTATACCATTTTGTAATCTTTTCTTTTCCTCTTCTATTTCTATCCAACTGAACTTCTTTCCACCACATAGCAGCATGTCCTTTCAATTTTGTCTCCGCAAATTTCACCTTCTCCAGATCTTCAACTTCTTCATACTCAAAGTATTCTTCCATGTCATTTATCCAGTCAATCAATTATTCAGGGTTCAAATTACCAGTATAGGTTGGCACATCAACTCTAGGTATCTTTCCCATTTTTGAAATAGCTCACAACATCTTTACTTGATCTGATTCTTCTTCTTCATCACCTTCTAGGGTTTCACCAATTTGTTCAATAGATTGAAATTCATCTTCATCATCACTTTCAACATTAGGTCTCAGTGTCAATCCTCTTCGCCTATCTTCCTCAAGAGCATCTGATCAAATTCACATTATTTTCAACATTTCCATCATCTCATCCATTCTACCTGCCATTGTTCCAACAATAGCAACTCTCCTTGGCGGCATCTTCCTAGGATCAAGGGCAAACTGCCTCAATTCGGTGATCGAGCTACAAGGTGAAAACTACCTCACAATTGGTGATCAGTTGCGACACAAATAACCTGCCTTAGATTCGGTGATCTATTCATAGCAAGATCTTATGGAATTCCTTCACCAACTTCTCTTAGTTCACTCCCAAAGATTCAAACTTTAGCTCTAATACCACTTGGTGCAGTCACGGTAGGAGGGTCCACAAAATGAACTGTCCAAACTATGCAGCAAGAGTAAACACAACAGAAACAACTCAAAGATACAAAGTAAATACAGATTTAGCCCTTCAGTGTATCATAGAATTCAAATATAATATGGCTGGCATCATGCGGGCTTACATTAGGGCTCAAAGTCCTGATTACAGAATATCAGAATATGCACAAGATATAGCTTTGAAGCTCCTTCGCACCAAATCTAAACTATCAACTATCACTATGTGAATCACTACTTTCCTAGGGATCTATTACATCCTTATTTATTATCTCTAGAACAAAAGATGCCTCTGTGTCAGCCAAGGAAGATCACAAACTCCAATGAAGAGTTGTATCGTGTGTACATGGATAGGTTGGACCTAAATGCATAGAACACCTCCGCAAATGAATAGAATTATGTGCGGATCTCGGGGAAGGTCGGCGATGAACCAAAGATCATTGAATGATGTGTCACTAGGCTCCATAAGTCAAGGAATGCTCTGCATGTCTTCTCCTCTAGTTGATTGTCTGAGACTGTCATGATGCTCTGCTCTCATAAAATAGTTGATCTTCTAATAACGATAACTTTTTGGTACCTTATCCAAATGCTCTGAATTCTGGTTATGATGTAGATGAATGAATCTAGATACTAAGTCCAGCTTCGCAAGATGTGAAATGCAACTGCGGCAGAATGCAGACCAAAATACATAAACTACTACTAACTAAACTAACTAAATTAAACTGGAAAATGAAAAGAAACAAACTGAACTACAAACAAACTAAAATGCAAATGTTTTTGGTTGATGCAAGGTTTCTCTTGAACCAAGGATGCTCCTGTATCACTTCCTCTGCCTAGTCTAGGGTATAAACTAACTATAGAAGATTAACCCAGGCTTAGATCTTCAGACTATGTCCTACTAGTTCATGCCAACATTTGGTTTTGTTTCCAGGACCCTAGACAAAGCAGTGAAGAATAAACAAGATAAACAAGTGGAAGAAAAGTGCAAAATAGAAAGAATGGTTAAAAAGAAATAAAAGAAAAAGAGAGAAAATTTTTATGATTTGCAAAGAATTCTAATAGGTCCTAATCTTGTGAGAGGGGGGTAGGCACCTAAGGGGTGACAAATGGAAAGGGGGAGGGATCTGGAAGACCCTTAAAAAGATGTAACCATTCAAACAAAATTGACCATGTAATACCATATCAAAAAACCCATGGCCAAGGGAGATAACAAGAAGTTAAGAGAAATTAGTGAAAACATAAAATTTGCAATGGAAATGAACATGGAGGAGAAAAGGAACAAACAAACCCAGGAACATCAAGAAAGGTATTGCAAGAGGATGGAGAAGGCAAAAGAAATGGAAATGGAACATGCCATGAGGGCAGCAGTAGAAAAGGAGATAGAGAAAGAAATTGAGCACACCAATGAGGGTGTTGTTGAGAACACCATTGTGGGTGCAGTCGAACAACAAGACACTAATTCACCTAATCTATAGAAAAACAAATGAGCACACCAGAGGGATTGCAGCCAATATAATAGAGACATCTATATACCACTCCAAGACAAATGAGTTTACACATTAACAAGGCAACTAAGATTTTGTAAAGCATAAAAGGGAGCCTTACCGATTATGACAATTCTAGGAAGACATAGGAAGAAGAATGCAATAGAATACAAAACCAAACCCTACCACCATTAAGTAGGGCACCACATATTCAACCCGACTTCTTTAATATTCAAATCAAGATTGATGACCAATGGAAACTAGTGTTAAACCCTATAAGGAATCTCCAGTCTTTAAAATTTGATGAGGAGTATTTAGAACAATTGGTGAATAGAAGTGGAAGAAAGATAAGGGAAAATGAGTTACATGCAATACCTAATGACAATAATCTCATGTTCAACAACATAATTGAAATAAGAGGTAATCAGTCTAAGACTAGCACACATGATAGGAATTTTGGGGGAGGCCAAGAAAAATACACAACAAATGCAGATCCCAGCTAGTCTAGCAAAGGAATAAATGACCCTTAACTAGACACAAAGCCACATTCAAGTGCTATAGCAAGCCAAAACACAATGGGATACCACTTTGAAATATCTAAATAATTTACAAACACATCCTACCATCAAACTGAATCAGCGTGTCTTGAGGACAAGACAAGGAAATAAAGAACAAAAAGGTTAAAGAATTGATGGGAGCCTCATATGATGAAGACAATTGAATGGTTAGAACAATGTCAAACTTCTTTTGACACTTTAAAATAGAAAATAGTAGAAGCACAAATCCTAATTTTTCTAGATTGAACAACACCATTTCATGTATATGTGGATGCATCTAGCATGGCTATAGGAGTAGTATTGGCACAACCAAAAGGAAGTAAGGACCATCCTATAGGTTTTGCTAGTAGAAAACTATCTTAGGCGGAGTGGAATTACACAACCACAAAGAAGGAATCCTTAGCAATGGTATATGCCTTGCAAAAATTTACGCACTATATATTATCAACACCATTCACTTTATTTAAAGATCATGAACCCCTAAAATACTTACTGAATAGACCTGTTACCCAGGGAAGAATATGTCGTTGCCTACCCTTTTTTAGGAGTTTGAGTTTAAAATAATGGTAAAGCCTGGAAAGAACAATCAAGGGTCGAACTCTGTCCAAAATAGAGATAGGTGAAGAACTTGACAGCTAGGAAGATCTTCCTGGTGCAAACCTATTCATGGTGACTATAGCACCCGAAGAATTGCATGATATAGCCAGCTTACTTTATACAAGAAAATATCCACTTGATATGACACCGTAAGATAAATAGACACTAATGTGGAAGGCTCTACCATACACACTAATAGAAGGAGAACTACATATCTTAGGAAGAGATGATATTATGAGGAGAGTAATATATGAACATGAGAGAGAATAAATTCTAAGAGAAGTTCATGAAGGAACCTTATAAGGACATAATTGTAGAGAAGCAACAACAAAAAGAGTTAAATTGGCAGGGTTATGGTGGCCCACATTAGAAAAAGATGCTAAATAATATGTGAAAAACTACGATATATGCTAGTGAACTAGGAAACCTACTACAAAATATGAAATGTAAAACCAGTATTAGCCCAGATACCATTTGAAAAATGGGTGATAGACTTCATAGGTTTGATAGATCCCTTACAAAACATTCCAAGGCAAGATTTATTATAACACGGGTGGAATATCTCACTAAAAGGGCAGAAGCAGAACTTACAAGAGACTATACAACAAAAACTATTACAAGGTTCTTATATGAGAACATCATAACAAGATTTGGGTGTCTATTAAGTATAAAAAGTGACCAAGGGAAACACTTTGTAAACAAATTCATTGCATAGTTATTAAAAAGATTTATGATTACACACAATAGAAGTTCACCCTATCATCCATAGGCAAATGGAGCTAGTGAATCCCTAAAAGATAATTGGCATAACGTTGACTAAGATGTGTGATGGAAATAGGGAAGACTAGGATATAAAGATACTTGCAATACTTTGGGCCTACCGCACCTCATACAAGAGAGCCACCAAGTTTACACCATTCGAATTTGTATACGGAATGGATGCAACAGTACCATGAATTTTATAATCCATAACCTACATACCACATTGACTCTACGATTGAATGAGGAAATGTCACTAGCCCATGGAATTGAGGATCTAGAAAAATTAGACAAAAATAGACTCATCAAGCGATATGTAATCAAAACTTGGAAAGAAAGTGACAGAAAGCATGGTCGTGCGGTTGAAAACATTCAAAGAAGGAGACTTAGTATTGTTGTAAGATAGAAAATTCAAAAAGTGAGGAAATCTTAAAGTAAGGTAGCTAGGACCTTACCACATTCATGAAATTATGGAATTTGGAGTAGTCAAACTGAAGTCTATGGACAAAAAAAACCCTAATAGGGTACGTAAATGGGGCTCAGCTAAAACATTACCATCAATTGATGGAGTAATAAAAAACCTGCAAAATTCATAAAGTGTAATATATGTAACATAGGAAAAAATAAAAATATTGTTAGAAAAGCCACAGAAAAAGCTAATGGCTACAAAATCTTGGGAAGGTATAAACAACAACATGCATTAAATACATAATGGCAGTATTGTAAACCATATAAGACTTGACTACCCAAATGTTTACAACTTTGCAATTTCCAAAACCTCGTGAGCTAAATACATACTGCATACAACTGTTTAGTGTAAAAAGAGGGGTTTTCAATTTCAATGAGTGTTTGGGTTAAATCCTCCTTTCACACCTTACATTCAAGGACATAAACTGAGTCAAGCCACAACTCTTGCAAGAGGGCTTACTACAGATTTAGTGTCACTTGGAATGAAGAGGAAACTTGGAATTTGTTGATTACTTGATTAATTAAAGCATGATTATGCTTAAAACCCTAATTTCACACAATTGCAAATAAACAGACAAATCATGACAAATTTTCATAGACAAAGATGTAATATTCAGAGTACATACATATCAGACTTCGAGATTCTGGATGCAGAAAAGCTGGGGGCTAAAGAGCAGGTGCCCAATCCCAAGGTGGCAACTTCTTCGAGGACTTCCAGAACTTGTCTACAACTAATCACCACTGTCATGGAGGTTTTCTGCTTCAGGGATTTGGAAGGCTTCGGAGTGGGCACCCAAGTCCAGGTCCTGCTTTTTCCTTCAAATATAGGATCTCTAAACTCTGTTACAGCCTCCTGCAACTCCACTTCCTTCTACTTCAACTCCTGTTACCTATAATTACAGAAAAGGGGGTTAGGGATTGTAGTGTCTAGGGGCTTGCCTCAGTCAAGCCTTAGAAGGAAATTCATGTTAGGGTTAGCCGACAGAAGATATCAATTAAATGCAAATAAAGATTAAATAAAGGAATGGAAATAAACAAAAATAATAACAGCGAGAGACAAGTTTTAACGTGGTTCACCCAAACTTAGGCTACATCCACCAAACAGAGAGTCTAATATATTATCCAGTAAATCAAACCGATTACAACCAACAATCCATGCAACTCAATACCGCTACAATACAATATCAACCAAAAACCCTAACCCTTAGCCACTTTTATCAAGCTTATGTCGGTTACAAAAATAGGGTAAATAATTTGGGGGGAAACTGTGCCGATAAAAGTGGGGTAAATTTAACCTCTGAGTCTGATTAGGCTCCATATAACAACAATTCAAGTCTTCCAAACACAATTGTTAGATAGAGAGTGCGTATCCCTACGGGATAGAGGAAAAAACTAATTGATAAATGATTGAAAACACAAATAGATGTCACCTCAAAGGTGTAGCTCACATATAGATGAAAATCCTTCACATCATGAGAAGATGAAGCCAAATCTGCATAACACACACAATAACAAGACAAGTCTGCTTTGCAAAATGAATACTTTGAATGCTCTAAAATCATAAGTACGCCAAAATTTCATAATCATCTTCTAGTTTACAAATGAATCCCTAAACATGTTTATATATACAACAAAACACATTCTCGCTCTAATTTCGTAATTCAAACTTGAGATGTCAGCAATGGACACTTCTAATGGTCACATAACTGACATTTAAAATTTGGGACCCCACCAAATAGGGCAAGACTAGGGTATGGGCACCCAAGCCCTAGGCCCCATTTTCAAGGCAGGGTCAAGTTCATCACTATCCCCTAGGTCCCATTTAACATGGGTTTTCAGGGATTTCCATCAAGAGTTAAAATGAACATGCATGATTGAAAGGAAGCAAGGTACGCAGAACACACTTCCTACACCAATCTAATGAGGGGAACAGTATGCAAATTCTTTTAAATCCTTACAATTATAGTTACATCATGTGTTTAACATAGAGATTACAGCAGCAAACACAACACAAGAATGCAAGAGAGACACAAGATATATCGTGGGGAAAACCTTTTCAGGTAAAAAACCCCACTCCAAAACCTGCACAATGTATTATCAAAACAAGATTGTCTACAACACACTTATAATGCAAGTTCTTCTAGGAGTCTGTGAATGTCATTTTTGGAGTAATTTTGGTAGCATAATAGTACCCATACAAACACTATGCAACTACTACTCCAAAACACCTCATATAGAGTTACAAGGCATAAACATGAAGCTTCTAGAGATGGGTGTCCATCTTGGCCACATGGCCTATTCCTCGCACCAAAGGACACTTGTCCAACATGGATACATCTATCATACATGGCAGATTTGACTTCCAAGAATGGAGTGCTCCAGGCTAAAAATAGGCAATGGCAGATGCTCTTATGCATCTTACAGTTGTCATAAAAATATGCAACATAACAACACTTAATGTTGTAAGAGAATCTGTTATACACGACTAAAAATAGCATATTCCTCTTACAACATATCATAACCCAACTTGGACGCCCAAAGGTGCCTTCTCCACATGCAAAGATGCTCTTCGACACTCATCTTCACTGGTCATAGGAATCTCTATACATGGCTCTTACGCGTCATAGATTCGGTCATACAAAGTAACTCCTCTATCATAACACAAATTGCCAACACATGGCATATTAGTGCCACCTCAAATGGGATGCCTAAATCCACATGTGTTTGACTTGACCATCCATGTCATATTACAAGTAGGATGACATGTCACAATACCACCTTATACTAAATGACAAAACAAGATGTGCAAGTAAATACAAAATTAGGCAAATAAATAAATAAATAATCTAATAATCAATGCTAGGAATTGCAAGGTTGAGACACCTTAATTCCCAACAATGATTACATCTAAAGGACCTGGGAGCTAAACTTAGGAGGGAAAAAGTCCTAGGGAGACATTTTCTGACGTAACAACAACAATCCTTAGCTAGAAACTGAGAAAATGGCAACCCCTATACTCATAGGCATCTCCAAAAAGTTGAGGCCCAATTACAAAAAGTACCCCTATAAGGTAATGGAAGTTGATCAAGATGGGGCCTTCTCCATAGTCCCACTAGAAGTAATTTATAGAAAAGATGTCTGCAAATACATACATGCACCCATCTCGTAGATCGATCATACAAAGTTTGAAGGGCTCCACAGAAAGCTCCTCTAGTTAGACAACACAAATTATTTTCTGCAATACCATGAGATAGAAAAGAAGAAGCTTGACATATGGAAATACTTTCCAGACTTCTGCGCTGAGCATGGCTAGGTCAGAATAGTACTACGTAGAATTCATGACGAGTTTATCTACTTAGATAAACCCTATAGAATCACCAAACAAGCTATACAATTAGTAACAATATTAAGTGTGGTAGGGGAATTGCGATTGAAAAAATCAATAAATTGATGAGAGCTTCATATGATGGGTGAAGCTTGAATGTGAAGGAACTCACAAACCCTGCGGTAAGATATGCTACGATGGGGATAGCATACAAAATATATTACGCCAATTGGGAAGACTCTGCAACTAGCACAACAATTCATACCACTTATCAAATGGTTGTAGAAGGCAAAGACTTCGACCTATGTGAGGTGCTCTGAGAGTAATGGATGGATAATCTATAGAGAATGAAGAATCCACAATATAATTTCTAGTATGGCACTTTAATAATTTGCCTCATTTTTTATTTCATGAACACACTCCCTACCTTTTCTGGAAAAGCATGGCAATCCCATATTTCTGTAGTAGCACAAATAAAGTTCACATCAAGTAATTTAAGGATAACCAGTCCTACACCATTGCATATTGAGGATTCTTCAAGGCCCTTCAACAATAAATGTAGAATAGGGAAAGAATTCCATACAACATGATGAAAAAATACATCAAGGATAGGACATAGTATTCTTAGTACATAAGGATTAACACTCATGGAAGTTGTTGAGCTAAGAACCTCATGGATACCAAGACTCCCTTATGAAATAACACAGGAAGAAGAAGAGCCATACGCCCAAAGCCTCCTAAAACACCCTAAGGATTCAAATGCAGAAAGGTTTGGGATGTATAGGGAGTTCGTGGATAAACAATAGAAGAAAGATGTGGAAGAAAAGGTTCAAAAAAATAAGAAGAAACTACATGAACAATGGGGATTTACATCGAAAGAAGTGCCAAAACCTAGCACTACAGCTCCCCAAACAAGCACTTCAATACCACAAGCTAGTACAACATCTACACCACAAACGCAGAGATTAGGGAGGTTGCAGGCGATCACTCCTAGTTCATAGACTGAGGCAAGGCTTGCTACTTCATCTCAAACACAATCAATATCGACTTCACAACCTCCAGAGAAAGATCCAAATGTAGGAGAAATTTTAGAGATGTTGCAAATGAGTACGAAGAGGAAGACAAAACTAGCTAGAAGAAAATAAGGGGTAAAAAGGAAAATCATAGAAGCTTCTGGAGGATGGGAAGAAACTAAAGAAGAGGATGTCCAAGAAATCCAAAAAACTCCCTAGAAAAGATCTTCTAATAGAGGAAATAGAGGAATGTTCAGAGGAAGAAGAGGACGAGACAGTAATGGATGTTGACATTCTGACAGAAGAAATCACCAATAAAAAGGAACTCATATACACCACAAACATGTACAGACAGGTGGGTCATGAAAATATGGAAGTCATACTTAGGGCATTGATCAGACATATTAGGAGGTCTAATAAGACCTTAGAAGAAATTATTGATAAATTCCCAAAGGAATTTGCCAATGCACTTAAAAGAAAAAGGGACAAAAGCTATAGAGCTAGAAGAGAAGCTAAGGAAAGAACCCCTAGAAAAGATAGACCCAACTCTATCCATGGAGAAGAAATAGAAAATGGCACAAATGCAGGCTAAAGAGCTCAAAACAAAACAAAGGGTAGATACTCTTATGGGGATGACTAAGGAAGAGAACTTAGCCAAAATACAAAAGGAGATGGAGGAAGAACTAAGAAAGTGTATGACACCATAAGGGAGGAGGAGAAAAATGAACAAGAACAAAAAATACCCTCCACAAACAGTCCTGAACAAAATCCCCAAACTGATCAAGGCCAAGGATCACAACAGTAGCCATCTCCATAAAGAGCCTCCTCCTCAGCCACTTCTCCTATGCAATCCATCAAGGACTTCTTAGTGCAACAAAAGCATATTCAACCTGCACCAACACCCCTACTACTAAACATACCACTATTGGGGTCCCAGGTAAATATGAGCGGTATATCTCCTATTCAGAAATTTCAACTGAAAGACATATTTCATTTGACTGCTAGGAAGGAGGTTCTAAAGCAACATGTAGACAGGACATAACAGTTTGAGGAGCTGATTGATGCTATTTAGAGAAAGCTGCCATAGCTAAAAAAAGATACAACCCTGCCACTACCTTGACAATTAAAACAACTGGTGGATGGAATTCAAGTTGAAATGCAATACCAGGATACAAAGATAAGGTAGCAAGTCACAATAGAGATGACCAAAAGTAGAATGGACAATGCAAGGAAGAAGTGTACAGTAGCAACTACACAATCAGAAAGTCATATCAATACTCTGCAACAAACAATAGGTAACGCTAACATCCTATATCAATTTTGCTTATAATGGCCAACTACAACCAAAGGGATTAAGGATCAAGTGAACCAATTGGAAACACAGATAACACAAGAGGTAGGCACCTATGACCCCATTCAAGATATGGATGGGTCATTGAGAGCACAAATAAAGGCTATTCACACACAAATACAATAGCTGCAAGATCAAAGGGAATAGATAAAGGCACAAATCAAGTGCTCAGCTAAGAGAGGTGATAAGCTTGAGGTTAGCACATCTAATAGGGATATTGGGGAAAGCAAATAAAAGTGCACAACAAATACAGATCCCTACTAATCTAGCAGAGGCATAAGCAACACATATTCAGACTCGGGGTCACATTCAGGTGTTACAACAAGCCAAAAGTCAGTGGGACACCACCCTAGCACAACTCAAGATAATCTACAAGAACATCCTCCCAAGTAACTGAATCCGCATGTCTTGATGATAAGACGTAGTTTTAAAAGGGAGATGATGTTGGTAGGGTATAGGACAGACAGGAAAAGCTACCACAAGTCACCGCAAAGGGAGTGCAGAGCACAAGGGCGACAGGGCTAGTAGATATAAGGGTGTTTTGTAAGGGACGCGTCCCTATTACAGTAGAATGTATAAAGATAACGAATTAGGAATATAAGAAGTAAGCATAATAGAGAGAAACATAATATACAGAGCAGAGTCTCAGAATTGCCAATGTAATACCTATTGATGACAAATATATATATATATATATATGGAGATATAAGGATTATGAAGTAACTTTTGATTGTTTATGGTGTATATGATGTTTGATTTATGATAATAACTTACCACACTATGTTAGATCATACTGCATTTATCTGTTATTCTGCCTTTGCCTAATCAGGGGTATAAACTAACTATAGAAGATTAACCTAGGCTCAGATCTCCGGACAGTGTTCTATTTCTTGCCAATAATTATCACCACATTTTAAACACCTTGGTTTCCATCACCCTCATTCTCTTACACACACTAAGGTATTGCTCTCTATGGACTAGAGGATAATACTCATATTTATTTGTATAGTTATTCTTAGACTCTAGATACACATAAATTTTTAAGAGCACACACTATATCAAATATCCCTTGTTTCATTGATTGTCTAGATGGAGGTCGAAAAATCAAACAAAGGGCTTGACCATTCGTGGCAACATCCTAAACAGTCCTAACATTCTCCTCTATCCCAAAATAGGTATTGGGCAACCTCTATGCTGATTTCTCTTCCCCTTTCTTATTTTCGTCGTTCATTTGATTCGAGTGAGTATTAGATTAGTTTCTTGTTGTTTTGTGCATTTCTATATGTTTTCTATCTACTGTGCTTTGTGTCTTCATCTCCTAGTGTGCAAGGAAACATTCTACGAATACACTTTCATTTTCCATCTTCTATACACTTTTATTAGATGAAAGTGTGCTAACAAAACGACAATGCAGTGTGCTAGTGTCTACGGTAGTGAGCTGCACAGACCAACTTCCAAGTTCTTCATTCCCTATCATTTATTGTTCTATCATTTATTTTTTGTTTCTGCTTCTATATCTTCTGTTATTCTATTTTTTTATAACCCAGCTTCATACTATGTTTAGTTAACATAGATTTAGTTAAGCAGAGTAGATCATAAATAATACTGAAGCTTTTAATTTAACATTTCTGTTATAAAACAGTAGTAAAAACAAACCAAAAAAAGAAAGAGAACACTTCACACTCTAGTCTTATCTAGTAAATAAATAGTAAGGAAAAGTAAATGGCTTTAACACAACTAGGCACTTGTAACCGAAAATAATCAACACACCTCTTTCTTATTTACAGTTCTTAATGATTCTTTTATGGAAGAACCCTCTTGGTAGCTCTGCAATATATTGTCTTTTTTCTAGATTGGAGGAAAATTCCCATTTATAAACTGGACAAAAGTTCGAACAGCAATATAATACCAACAATAACAACTTTTCTATCAGGTTTCATGGCAGCTTAAACAACAAAAATTCCTAGCGGCCCCTATTATATATCATAATCCCTTAGTATCCACACTGACAAACAGCTTATTCAACAATTTTTTTTTCTTTTTCTTGCCATTGCTAATTTTTTATTTCTAACTTAGGACTTTTCATGTATATGTTGAGGTGTTCTATCATGAAGTTAGCAGCTCTCTTAGTAATTTTAATTCCTTGTTACAATACAACAATGACTCATTCTCCCAACAGCCACTCCTATGAACTAATTGCATTTCATTATTTCCATGATTGCCTGTACAACATGCCAAAAGCATAAAAAACACTGAAAGATATTTTTCTGCTATCCCTTGAAGAAAGTTCTAATACCACATATAATCCTTTAAAAAAGGCTTCTCACCTTGACACTTATTGAAAGTTGAACTAAACTCCACTATTATATCACAAAACAGGAGAAAGAAAAAAACTATTGCATAAAAGAGATACCACCTAAACCACAAACTGCACTCAGTACATAAACAGATTCCGAAAATGAAAATACTTAGTACATTACATGCTTGCCGTCATCACCTTCAATGAACCCTATTACTACATAATCTGCAATTGCTCTTCTTCTTCTCCTTCTCCTCCTTGATGTTTGTGCTGTAATTGGGCTGCTTCTTCATGAGCAGCTCTTGTGGCTTGGAAGAGGAGGCCTGCAACTTCTTTGATTGATTGGAATTAGGAGGACGATGGGCTGCAGAAACCTGCACCATTCTAGGTGGATTTTTAATGGCAGACTTTTGATATGACCCAAAACCTTGTCTTATCTGTTTAACATCAGGAGGAGGAGGCCTTTGATACTTCTGCTTCTCTAAATTCATGTCCATGCAGGGCTTGGGCTTGGGCTGCTTCACCATGAATCTCCTCTCATTGATTGCCCTGGATACAATTCTAGTTGCACCACACAGATCCTTTAAATATTGCCTATCCAAATGATCATTGCTTTGTAATGTGTTATTGCTCTTAAGAGATGGAGTTGGACTATTCACAGGCATAGTTTCCAGGCCCATCAGTCTTTCAACCAAACAAGGCTTACGAAATCCCTGAGAAAAATCATCATTCTCCTTATTCATGATGCTGCTCTGATAATTTGTAGCTTCGATTTCTGGAGGTAATTTCCTTGCAAAATCTGGCCTTGGTCTCTGGTTTACTTCCCTTCCATCAACTGAAAATCTGGGACACTGACTATTCAATGCCCTCTTGGCAGCTCTCATTAGGTCAGAATTGTTGACAGATGACATTCTCTGAGGATTTATGCTGCTAAAGTTGGACAAAGCCATTAAGTTTGCAAGCTGTTCTGCTTCTTCTTCCTCCTCCTCCTCCTCCAGACGAGCAAGCATTTCCTCTAATGTTGGAGGAGTACTGAGATCATCATCAGACAAAGGGTTATAAGAGCTGATAAGAGAAGGAGTTGTAGCAGAAAGATCTTCTGCAGGTGCTTCTTTTAAACGTTGTTTTCTTTGGCCCAGAAAAAATGGAGGAGCTGTTAATCTTGATCTAAAGCTGTTGGGATTGATAGTAACATTAGCTACAGAGTCTGCTCCTCTACACAGTGAATTTCTCAAGCTCTTCTTCATCCCTGAAACTGAAACACCCTCCCCTTAAAATCCATAACATTTCACATAACAAAGTGGTCATAAGATATTGGCTTTGAGATGGGTATTATAGTGGTGTAGGGCAATAAACAAATGCATGAAGATAAGGAGAGAGAAGCGGCCAATTGATATGATATTTTGAAAAGCACAGGGAGGGCGTGACGTGGTCACAGGTTTTATTGAATGCACGCCCATGGTCTGTCACATGAGAGATGATGAGGTTGTTATTGAGCTCAATAAATTCATTCCCGAGAAACATGAGCTCCATCAATTCAATGCACTAAATGGCCTGGACATTTGCAGTCAAAAAACAAAAAAGGTTGTCGGTGGTCGTCCTTATTCCATTCAAATTGTTCTTTCATTTACTGATAAAAGTATTTGAAGAGCATGCAGGACTGTGTTTGTTCATTTCCTTTTGTGGTTGAGCCCTTCGTTGATAGTTGTGGTTTTTATACGTGTCCATTTAATGTTAAGGGATTAAAAACACAATTTCTTCATCTTTGGGGTCAGCTCACTTGGTTTGGGCTGTCTCTTAGGTAATCCAGGTTGTGGGTTTGACTCCTTATTTCTCTGTGGTGTGGATGAGGGTCCGTTGAGATATATTTTTAGGTTTCAATTTGAATTGAAAACAAAGGTTATGTTACGTTGCACACGGCTAACCCTTGATTCTGTTTGGGAAATTGTTTTCGTATTAAAAGTATGAAGTATTTTAAAAACAATATTTAATATAGTATAAATAACCAAGTAAACATAATCAAGTCATCGAGGTAATCATGTATGTAGGAGGAGGCAAAGGATTATTTGGGTTATCACCCTAGTCATGCCCTTTAGGAGGAACAACTTTTCCATTTAAAGGATCCTAACACAATTGTTCCACTTTTTGCTCAAGTGTGGGTCGGTGATCTACAAGTGCACTTATTGCTATAAATGGGTGAGCAAACTAACCAAAGAAAATTGTAGAGCATATCCTACCAAGGTTTGTCTAACCATTGCCTCCAAGAGCAAGGGAGGGCATATGAGAGGAGGGTAAAACTCATTTGACTCCTAGAGCAATCAACATGAACAAAGTGGCAACATCACTCATGTCCTGTCACACCTAGGTGTTCCATGTTGTAGGGGAAATCATAAGATGCATGAATCATCATACATTCATGGATTGCCCTAATGGCCAATGAGTATCTTGGGGTATTCTAGCTTAAAAACTAATTCTTCAAATTTAGACCTGTATTCGTAGCATAACATTTGCAATCACATAATGTTTTGTTAGTGTGTCAAATGGCATTAAACTCATGCTTAAGGAAAAATAATGTCATTTTTATTTTTGCATAACTAGTTAAAGAAAACAATGCCAAATTAATGTAAATTTCTTAATTAGATGAGAAAAATCCACTAAGAGAAGCATGTGTTATGAAAACATGTCAATCCTAAATGGTTTGAAAAAAATGAATTTAGTACCATGTTAATTGGGCACAAGGGAAAAACCATAAAGGATGATTAAGAGATTCAAGGTGTTGACATATGTGGCACCTAGGATTTTTATGTCCAAGATCAATAGTCTTCCTTACTAGGAATATCTTGATGTAAAAGGCAACAAACTACAAGAACCAAAAATGAACCTTAGTTGTGTTTTAGTTGTTATATGTGTTGACCATTAACCTAGGTTTTTTGTTTCTTGGCACTAGTTCAATCTAACAATTCTAAAATGAATAAACTGATACACAACAAAGAAATGTAACACTTTCGATTTTTTAATTAAATAAAAACTAATGCTACAACTAAGAATTGAAACTAGAAAAAGGAAATGAGAGGGTTAGGAGTGTATGTCCTTGGAGAAACTAAAGACTCAAACTGAAAGAACATCTAGAAAGAATACCACTTCAACTAGGAACCTAGAAAATTGTAACTTTCTAGCAACTTTTGGAATATGAGCATTTGGCTTGGACATCGATATAGGACACTAACATTAGAGGTGAGCACTCTTGTAGGTCACAAACACTACGTAGGCATTGGTGTTAGACACTTATGTAATTTGGCATTGGTGAAGGGTGCTTATGAGGCTAGGCGTTGATGTCTGTGTCTCCTAAGGCCTTAAAATTTTCTATAGATGAACATTTCTTGTGTTCTTAGATCCCTCTTTCAACTATATCTTAGGAAAATTCCTTGATAATATGTAATGGTAATATGAATCTAATAGAGGAAAGAGGCAAAGGGTTTCATTATTTGGGAGACTATCTCATTTGATCCCCTAGGTGGTTTGTTTCAACCTTCAACAATGTTCTCAAAATATTTGTGTGTGTGAAATCCATAGTGTGGTGAGAGAGTGGTGTATAGATTTAGACCTAAAGGAATAAAACCCCAAGAGAAAATTTACCTATAATGTTGTGTGCAAGTGATGGAGGGATTGAAAGGTGATGGAAAAAATGGATTGATTTAGGGAATGTGATATGGAGATATGCTCAAACATGTGAGACTGCAAGGGAGGAGGATTGTGCAAGAGATTAGGGATTCTAGGAGGTTATTGTAAGGAAATTTGGGAGAATGCAGTAAACAAATGATAAGGAAAACTAGGAAGGGAAGAGCACAAAGGAGATCTAGCAATGGAGAGGAAAGATTTAACAATCGAGGATAAGAGGGAATGCAAGTACCCATCTCTTCTACATATAGGAAAAACTTAGTATTGCTTGAATGTAGAATGTGTGTGATGGATAGATAGATAAATAGAAGGCCTCTATAAAAACTTAGTATAGCTTTATTTCACATTCAAGCCTAGGTTACTATTAGGAAATACATTAGGGAAAATTAGGGTTAGAGTAGAAGAATAATTTAAATTTTTAAATCTTTAGAGTTGATCCAAACATGAGCATTTTTTACTACATGGGTGTCCTTTTTGAATATGAGTTTGAAACTTCTAGGTTAGGTTTAAGAGGTCTAAAAAGACCTAAAAATGATCATAAATCAGTCTAATGTTCAGTAAGGCTTAAGAAAGTGGAAAATTGTGATATAAAATACCTATGGAGATGAACACTAAGTTGATTTTTAAAATGTAAGAGAAAGATTGCAAAGTAGGAAATTTCTGACCTTACACAAACAAATTATACTTTTTTAGGCTCAATAATGGTCTAGAACCAAACTATATTGAATCCTCTCTTCTAATTGTGAGGAGAAGAGTTAATATTTGAGATGTGGTTTAACTTCTCATATCAAATTGTTTTTAGGAGATCCAATCATTGCAAAGATGAGATATCAAGTAAAAGAATTATTTGTATGCATAACCAACCTTGTCATCATAGCGGTGGAAGAGATGTCCCAATATTATGAAGGTATTCCTCAACAATAGCCATAACAATTTCACAATAAGTGTCAAACTTAACTTAGAATCTTCTACATAGCCTTGAGACTAGACCATGGCACCCAAGAATGAGATGCATAGTGAAAATGTCTACAATAATGTGAGCCCCTCATCAATAGAGCTTAAGGGATTTAACTCTAAGAACTTGGATAGTAGGGTTCCCATTGTGAGTAATAATATGGGACCACACCATGTATGGATTAAATGTTTCAATAGAAAGGCTATATCTAAATTTATTTTAATGCCCCAAGTTTTCACCAAAGACATTAGCAAACAAAATATAGATGAACATGTTTTTGTGATGTAAATGTGACATCAACATGTCACATTGTACACCTACACACTCAATGTGCTACAAAAAATATAAGGGCACTAATATAACACAATGCTAATGCACCAAGCATGGAAACACAAGTATAAGTCTTAACCATACATTGTGTGATGACATCACCATGATGAACCATGAGAGGATAGATGTTCTTGTAATGGTGGAGATCAGACTCTAGTCCATAATCCTAATCTCTTGCAAACATGAGGACTAGAATGAGAGCAACATACCATTTTATTACACAACCTAATATGATACAAAATACATCCAAAAGGACATGGGAAAGACATCCATATAATAGGATTACCTAGACAAGAGTTTTTTCAATCAAGAGATCCAAGACCTCAACCAAATAAACTATTGACAAGATGCTTTCACACAAAGGAACACTTTCCAACACAAGGGAAATAATAACATACAAGATACCTCATACATCTACAAAATGAGATCATATGTAGGAAAGGTGGGCACACAAGAGAAACTTTCATTTAGGAACTTTTCCTAAAAAACTTTAGGAAGTGCTCGCTATCTAAGGGTCAACCCTTATACCAATTAGGTCACCCCTTTCCAATCAGGTCATCATATGTAAAATATGAAACCCTTAAGTCATCCCTTATGGCAGGTCAATTCACCCCTAGTAAAAGAGGTGACCCAAGATAGTGAACAACCTAATTCTTTTGAACTTAAGGCACCTGAAGGTTCCAACTTTAAAATCTAGGTTGACGCAAGGTTCCTTGACATGCATACAAACATGCATAACCCTAAACACTATTTTTTAACCTCACAAGTCTAGAAATGAGGTCATGTAAACCAAGACAATGGAAGGGCTTGGTTGAAACAAACCTATAGCAAGCTAGACATGAAACAAGGCATAACAACCTCAATCTAAGAGCTATTTATAAATGTATTCAACAAAAAATTTACTTTGCACTTTAGGTTCCAATGAACATGTATGATATTCACAAAACCAAGAATTCATTTTAAACCAAAATGATATTATTCACTAACATCTACCCATATTCTTTTTAAATGAAAATAACATACATGAAGGTTCTTAACTCTTACCAAGAGTTGAATTAAAAACATAAGCTAATGATTCTACTCCATAATCAAATTAATGGTCATATAATAACTTATAATTTATAAGCAAATACACTGTTCATCAAATGTGACAAGCATAAAAGAGAAATTCAACTTGTAGCATAATATAAACTATGCAACACCATAGGATTGATTTCATCTACCCATAGCATATAAGTGATAAACAAAGCATAGATTATAGTTTCGTAACAACTTCATAAGCAAATTAGGTCTATTCATCTTATTCTTAGGAATTCTCCAAACATGCTAAATCCCTTATAGGATGATAAACAAAAACAACCCAAATAATGACATACACAAATTATGATGAAAATAACTTCATCCCAAACATGGATGACTCAAAGTCCAAATAGTAGAATTAAATAATATATAATTAGTTACTCTAATCTAGGATCACAAGACCCCACTTACACATGCATTTTCTAACAAAATATAAAACACAATAAGGATTACAATTGCAAGCACAAATAATATAGGGATGAGCATAATCCAATATCAAAATTTAAGATTAAATACAATGATAACATGATTACAACCTTTACATAACTCAAGGCATAACTACAAGCTAGGAAAAATAACACGAACTCTTCAAGCTCCTAAGAGGTCTTCGATAAGTGGACCAATGGGGGATGCTACCTATCTCCCAACCATATTACCATATCATCAAGTAAAATAGATATCCATTCCATTCTAGGTGACCCCCAAGTTACAAATAGAGAAGATCATGGATACACTTCTATGATGACCAATCTCACACACAAATTAGGATCTCAAGCAAGACACCAACATAATACACACAAGGGTTGTACGTGGTTTTCACATATCACTTAATGCTTAACATAATAGGGATAAACAATCCAATAGTAATTAAATGCACAACCACACTTGAACACACAACACGTCAAGGGTTCACCACATAATTTCACAATTTGGGTACTCATGACCCAATCAAGCAAAGAAGAAAGAAATAGGTTAAATACAAGGACTATCAACACTTTTAATTCAAATAATATTGTCCTTTACTATTCATAAACACTACTCATTTCATTTCAATGCAATTCAGGAATAAGGAAGGCCACTCCAAAACCATAATTCAATTTATCTTTTAACACCTGCTAAAATCATCATTTTCCATAAAATACTCATGGTAGGGAAAACAAGGCCAAAAGTACTATTGGTAGATAAGGAACCATAAATAGGATAGCCTAATTCTAGTTACCACAAGGCTAGTGCAATAGCATATAATGATGTGTTTTACTAATTTAGAAATAACAAGGCATAAAGACATGTTGAAAAACATGTCCCTACACTAATAGAAGGCTATATGAGAATATGGTCTCACTACAAGAGAAAGAGAAGGAGACATATACTACAGAAGAGAAGTAGTGGAGAAGAGAAAAAAAACTATAATGATAGACTAGTGATGTAATAGATGATATCCAAGCATATGTGGTGTGTATATATGTGATTGTGATAAAGAACATGTACATTATATAAAGACTATATGATATGAATATATGAGAAGGCCAATCTTATGGTGTCTATGAATGTATAAAATTGTCTAAATCTTCATGTTATGCATGTTTTATCTACTACACTATTCCAATTTCCTTCTTAAATTGCATCACCCTAGGGTTAATTTCTCTAACATAAGTAATCTAGACCTTAGGCCTATATTTTGTTGTCAAGGACCTAATTTATGGGTGTATAAGAAGAGAAATTACATAAACAAGGAAGGATTTTGTTGTAAAGAATAATACCAGGAAGGCGTATTAATAATTGTTGTAACATAATTGAGATGTGTAGTGCCACACACTAGGCACTGACCCTTGTGGAGGGGTTAGGCACCTAGGGGATGACAAATAGAAATGGAGGATCCTAAAAAGGATCCTAAAAAGATGTGACCACTAAAGGTAGGTCTAGACTGAGCCATTAGGGATGGATAAAAGGATTAATGTAATTCCAAATCAAAAAGACCCTAGAAAAAGGAGACAACAAAAGAGTGAGAGAGATTATGGAAGAGATTAAGATGGCAATGGAAATGAACATGTAAGAAAAGAGGTTGAAACAAACCTAAGAAAGATAGGAAAGATATCACAAAAGAATGGAAAAGGCCAGGGAAGCCTCTACAAAGCATGTCAAGAGGGCTACTATTAAAAGTGATGAGAATCCACCATTCAAGGGACAAATTGTTAATATGTTACTCAATAACATAGAATGTTTGAGCAATTATTTACCCATATTAGAAGAGTAGAAGAAAATTTAACTAAAGTGGTAGACTAGATGAAAGAATATGATGAATTTATTAGAGGGAGAGATTAGAAGCAATAGTTTTCAGCTAAGGTGTAGAAGCAATAGTGCTTTGCCAATTTAATTTTTTACTTTAGGGTGTAGAAGCAAGGGTGCTCTGTCATTTGAATTCTTGACTCATGAGCCATATTCTAAACCATATCTGTCAAATATTAGGGTCATTATTAATGAAGGTTTTGAGGGTCTATTAACCCCAATTTCAAAACTTAAACTTGTAAATCTAAGCCAAGAATACCTAGACAATGTGGTAAGTAAAAGTGTACATTTAGAGAAAGAGAAAAT
This sequence comes from Cunninghamia lanceolata, assembly GCA_027924645.1. NCBI lineage: Eukaryota > Viridiplantae > Streptophyta > Pinopsida > Cupressales > Cupressaceae > Cunninghamia > Cunninghamia lanceolata. The sequence goes on from BSBN01000070.1 coordinate 3,391,603, forward strand.
GATGAAAATTTTAGAATTTTAACAAAGAGAGAAGAATGCAGGAAGTGAGGATACAAGGGACATGTTCAATGAATTATCTATAAACACAATTGAAGCACTCAATGAAGGATGGGAGATTCAAATGTTATTTAACAAAATGTCAATAACTAAGAATAAATTACCAAAAATTGCATCTACCAAAATGAAATGACACCTTGAAGAGGTGAACCCCCAAACTAGGAGTCACCCCCATGCCAAATAATTCAAGAAGAGATTTTGAAGAAGAGATAAGTATTGAGTCCTTACTTCATCTAGAAAATGCAAGAGCAAGAAGAGATTATGTGAAAGATTTTGACGAGATATTGGGAAGTGATTATTTTGAGATTCAATTTCCTAGAGATAAAGGTAGAAGAGAAAGATTCATAAAACCAAAAAAGAATAGGACCAAATAGAAGAGACCTGAAGAAAGGAAAAAGAGAACCAAGAGAAAAAAAATAAATTATAAGGAAGCACAATCCCCAAACCAGAAAAGATAAATCAAGAATACCTTCAACTCTTGTAAAAATGACCACAAACAGGATTAAGATTCTTGTATTTAGAAAAGACACCAAAGATGCAAGTGAGCATCTAATCATATTGGTATCTCATTCAAACAAATCTAGCATTGATGATGACTAGACTCAGTTGTATAAATTTGTAGAGACACTTAGAGATGAATCCTTAAAATGGTATATAAAATAATGCCCAAAACATGACAAGAAGTGGGAAGAGATATGTAATTTTTTATTGATAAATTGTTATTCTCTAGATGTCCCTACTAAAAGTGTGATAAAAATGAGTCAATAAAATAATATGATCAAAGGTTCAAAAGTATGATCAAAAAATTAGAAGAATCACTAAGAGAGAAATAAAGGATCAAATGGTTTGTATCAGGGCTAAAACCATAAAGTAGAGTTGCAGTAGATGGAAGAGTATTTAGCACATATAATGAAGTAGTGGAGTTAGTGGTTAGAAAGAAATCCCAATCTTGGAAAAATGACTTTAATGAGAGTGAGGAAATAGAGTAAATAAAATTGGATTTAGAAAATATTAAGTTAAAATAGGAAATTTTGGCAAATGGTGAGAAGGGTGAACTTCTCCCTTAGCTAGAAGCACCAACATCTAATGCACTTATTATAGTAGAGAAGGACTTCTGAGAAATGAATTTCCAATGATGGAAGGTGAAAAATAGTAGCCACACTAAGGATAGATTTTAAAAAATCCTCCAATAAAACAATAAGTTTCTATTGCGGTATATGTTGACAGTGGGATAAACAAGAAACAAAAGATTGTCCCATGTTATTTGAAGAAGATAGATATGAATCGATGGTAAGAGGAATGAATAGATAGGAATTCTCCATAGATAGAGGAATGGACAAGGCACAAGGATAGGTCACAGGTGCATTGAATGACTGTTCAACCCATGCTTACTAAAAATTAGCATAGAGGAGAAATCAAAGACAAATTAATAATATAAAACATGTGATGCCCCATATACAAAATGAGGAACCTTATGCTAGCTTTAAAAATGATTACTCCCAAGGATATGGCAAAGGAGGCTACCACAACAATAATAGATGTGGTTGTGCAAGAGAAAGAAGTGAGACCAACTTGCTATTACTAGTGTAAACTAGGACTTGACATGCAAATGAATGTAGAAGCAATAAGAAAGAAGAGTCAAGTTGTAGGTTTTATAGTGATGCTACCCACAATGCTTTTAGTTTCCCCAAATCCATATTGTTTTTCAAGAATAGACTACTTCAAGAAAAAAGGAGTGAAGAATTGTTGGGTCCTAATGTATTACGCAGTACCAAGGTGTTAATGAAAATACCAAAGAAAGGACAAAGTATTAGAAGATGTAAGAAAATTGATATAGAATCCAAATATGAGAAAAGGCAACCTTTTATGATAGAAGAAGATTTATTGGAAAAATGATATAGAGAAAGCAAGGAATAACTTAGAAAAGAAGCTATTGAGAAATTAAGGAATAAAGGAAATAAAATTGTACTAGTTACCCATGGAGGAGTACATACAAATAAAAGAAGAAAATATTAGAGACTGTAAGCACCAAAATCATGCACAGCCTCCATGATGACCCTGATGATGACTCACAATCCTTGTCACTGCATGCTCAAAATCGTGAATCTAGTTGCCTGGGGCTATCGGGTCAGATTTCAATGCGCACATGGACCCTTCCCTCCTTGCCACAAGGCGATCCACCATGTCACTCTCGCTCTCATGGAAGTAGCCAGTCGAGAGGAGGCGAGACACGGTGGGGGTCTATCTTGTTGGAGAGCTGGACTTCACAGAGAGCGGTCAGCAAGTTCTGTTGTAATGCCACAAGCTTTCACACAGGACATTCGCTGAACAAACACCGAATCAACATTTTTTTTGCATTTGCAAGTGCAACATTTACATGTCGCATTGCACTCACGCACACACAAGGTGTTGCAACATGTACAACAACACCTAAAAAGACATCACCATTGCACAATGCAAGGTGGCACAAGCGGAAGACTTCACCCATCATGTGATAACTCACCACGATGACCAAGAGAGAAGTGAAGCTCACTCCATGACGAGGATCAGATACATGTCCACGACCTCGCTCCCTTGCGAACACATGGAGTAGGATGAGGGTGACATCCACCTCAGTCTATTTTGGAATGATGACACAAGACATCCCAAACACAAGGGTAATGCTCACCCACAGGATAGTCCAACTAGGAGGTACGATTCCTCAACCAGCTAGAATGGTCACTAGTCAAACTCATGTAAAGGCACACATCCCAATGCAAAGGAGGGAATAATCCAAGAGTGCATATCACATTATGAAAATGACACCAAAACACCTACGAGGCTAAAAATAGTAATCAATGCCAAAGATGATTCATTTTAACCAAAAACATTAAGTTGTCGAACCAATTATGTCCACATGTCAAAAAGGACAAAAGCGATACAAAAGGCTATGCATGTTCGACACCAACGTCAACACATGCCAAAAGAAAAGATAGGATCCTCACCACCTATGTGGGATGAATACAATCCAACACAAACATATCCATAAACATCAAATACAACATCAAATAACTGAGTCTAAAAATGCTAACATAGCTAGATTCTAACATGTAAAATCTATCAAAACATGCCAATGTCCTCACAAACTAAGGCGTGGAAAAATGCAAGACGATATCGAATAATTACAATATTCGAAGGGCTTCGTCCTAAACATAGATGAATCATAGCCAACATCATAAATCAACTCAAAGCATTAATTACATCTTATTACAAGGGTCTCAAAAGACCTACATTACAAAGGTTACAATAATCAATAATGATAAAATACAAGTGCATAAACACCCAAAACCAACATGCTCTCCAAGGTGCAACAAGGCACAAAACACAAGGTAAACCACCTGCAAAAAGATCAAGGAATCCATCCAGCACCTAAAGATCATCATGAAGGACCAATGGGGAAATGTTTCTCACCTCCCAACCATATTGCCATCGTCGAGTGCAATATATGTCTACGCAACTATAGGCAACCCCCGAGCTACGGAGAAGGTGATCATGGCAAACCTGCTAAGAGCATCTCACACGTCCAGGGTATACAAGCAACATATGGAATACATGCCAATCAATGCACACAACACACATGACACAACTACCAATACAATGCATATAAACAACACATGGCACAACTACCATCCAATTACATTCAAGTAACATATGGCAGACTTGCCAAAACATAATAGAATGACATAACAACATTCAAGCATAAGGGAAATAGTCACACCTTCAATGCACACCAGATGAGGCATAAATCATAATCCATCATAGACACATGCAAGCATGAATCAGGCATCACAATGCACATACAATCACATGGTAAAAATCACACATCGAGTCAAACTCCAATGGTGGAAGAAGGAAGAGAGACCTAGGTAGTTAGGACAAGGAGTGTCAAACGAGGGCAATACTCACCTCACGGTAGAACATGAGGGCATAACATCCTCATAGCAACTAGACACTACACCAAAGATTGCTCTTTACACCCAAACCCAAGCAAGGTGGACACTTCACCAGCACATGCAGTTTGGTGTAGATGATCTTATTATTAAATTTTATTACCCAATGTGTTTAAATGTTATTCTTGATTAAAACTTCCATTCGATAAATTCTGACCTCTTTGGGTCGTGGCGCACGATGGAAGACACTCCTTTCCTACCCCTAGACCTGTTCCTAAACACCCATAGCACCAATTTGACCAATTGGGCATGGCACAAATTTCGAGGTGACAAAATCACAATTTTGACAAAAACACAACATATTCTCAAAAGATGCAAAATACCATTCTAATTGGGAGACAACTCATCCCACAAGCTAAAACATCAAGGAAATGCATACAAAGCAATTTTTAGGTTTTCAAAAATACATAAATAAGTGGCACGGATTTCAATGCACCAAAATTTCTCGAAAAATAACAGTCTCACAAGATGCAGAATCACATAATATGAAGGAGTCAACTCATCCCTCAAATCAAATCATAAAGGAAATGCATAGAATTCAGTTTTCATGTTTTCTAGAAGTGCAAAATAACCATAAGGCCCTAAAAACTCCATTGGATCTCTCTTTGGCACCTTGACCAAAGTTTGACGAATTTTCTAACTTTTGTTTTTCAATAGCTATGGATAATCTGACAACTACCCATTATAGATAACATGCCCAACAACCAATATATGCAATAAAAATGAGTTGGGGATTTCCACAGAAAATTTTTCAGGGTTTTGTCTGTATTTTCATGTTTCCAAAAATGAAAATACATAAAAATAAAAGCATACACAGCTGAAATAATTTTTCTAAGCTTCCTACAACCAAGCAAAGCTATCTTCAATCATTCTAGATGGTGTGGCATGAAGGAAACAAAATAAAACAATTTAAATGAGAAGATTGGAGAAACTTACCTTCCAATACAAGCAAAATCCAAGGAAAAGAATGAGGTTGAATGTCAGATTCAATCCACACACAACAAGCAAACACCAAGCTCTTAAATCCAATCCAAACTCCAAGAAATTCCAACCAAAAATCCCTTCCAAGTAATCAGATATCCATTTTTCAAGCAAGAGGGTTTCAAACAAAGGAGAGCAAATTTTGGAGAGAAAAAGAATAATGAAAAATACATATCTGTTTCCTTTTATTCCTCCAAAGACACTATTCCTTTTTTGGTAATAAATTAATCATTTTAGTGATTTAATCAATCGATTCAAAATTATAGTCTTTGCACAAATAAATCATTTAATTCATTTAATTCAACAATTAAATAATTGTATGTCTCTTTTGCAAATCAAATAGGCATTTCAAATAACACATTAATAAACCCTCTTAAAACACCCAAATAATTCACTCAAATATATAGGGAAATAGTTAGTCGAATGAACTCAACTATTCCAAACAGGTTATTGCCATTTAACTCAATCTCATTCCGAAAAGTACAAACATGCCATACTAGGAATTCATTTTCCTCATTTAATGCAATTTCTACATATTTACGAAAAAATATCAAATTTCAGAATTAAACCGAAATCACTCAAATTTGTTCCACAAGCATATAATAATGCAAAAAACATTTTTGCTAAAGCAAAAATAGTAATTTCTAAATTAAAATCATTAATTTAATCTAAAAACACGAAAAACACGCTTTTCAAAACATTTTAAAATAAAGTGCAAGAATGCTAAGGAAACACACGCAAATGATACCAAACACACATCATGGGTTTCCACAACACAAGGATAAGGGTGAGATGGCTTAGCGTCCCATGTCAACCTTCTCCACATTTCCCACATTAGTTAACACCTGTAATTCCTTGCACACTCAAGTAAACCATCAGGCATACCTACTCCATACATAAAATAGCTGAAGCACATCATAATACCCAACGTGGCATAATATTGCATAAACATCATAAACATGGGTCGACAATCAATCGACATCATAAAATCATATATGCATAAATCAACTAACACAATCATACTAAAGACATCACATCTATCCAGCATATTACGTAAATGAAATTAGTAAACCTGAAGCACTGCAATAATATAACATGCACAATCACAATGTATTGGAAACTAATTAACAAAGCACAACCCCATCAGAAACACCTCGATGGTCATGCAGAATACACCCTCAGAACCCATCGATGGCACCATAAGCCTCATCATCAAGTTCAGTGCAATGCATCAAAGCATAATAATCACATAATACAATGATAAACACTTAGAACAACATATAACACATGAATCAAAAGCACACAAGGCACACACTAGGGTGGGCATTACATCCTCCTCCACTAGCATTAGGCTTGCTCCTGGAAGCCTACAAAAATACAAGGATGAAGTACCCTTAGTACACAATCCTTTACAACACAATAGATCTTAAAATATAAGTCCTCCTAACCAAAACTAGGTTAAGGTCTCAAAATAATAACACAAATCTCCAAAGGTGCACCAACTAGGTCAAAACCAACCATCATGCATACAAATCCTCTGAGACTGCATCACTCCATCCTCCAATTGCCATTACAATGAGAAGAGGCTCAAGCCAAAAGGCGTAACAGACCACAAGCAAGTCAAGTCCGTAAAACTTAGGATCACAACTATGCTGGGATAACCTCTCAAGCTCTCAACTAAGTCTATGGAAACTCACAAGGCTACCATATCCACTCTCAAGGAGAATTGCAAACAAAAGATTTCTCTCAACAATCCTTCCTCGAGAACTACCCACAACAAAAGAACTCAAGGATTAGGGAAAGCTAACTCAAAAAGGTTATAGGCACCACTACCGCACCTTCATCCTGACCAAAAGCATGCCTCATCTCCAGAATAGGTTCTACTACATGAGGTACTTCCTCACATTCCACTCCTAAAAGAGAGGGTTTCTCTAACACTCTTGCTCTTCACCACCAAAATTGGGATCAACCAAATAAGTTCTCAGAGGGAAGAATCTAAACCACATCCTCTAACAACATAAGCACTTCTATCAAGCAAGGCTTAGCAACCCATTACTCACTAGGAGCACATCTAAGGCAGCCACAACACACCAACAAGGTGCAAGACTACTCACAACACCACTTCAACTCTTAACTAATCTAGACCAAAAAGGTCAAGAAACACAACACGATCACGAATTCATGATCGAGTAGGCAACACAAGGCTTCCTCGTGGCCTAAACACCAAGTATCCATAAAATGGAATACATAGGATAGCAACCTCTTCATACAAGAGTTGCATCCCTTCCAGCTTTATGCTAGGAAACCTCCAAAAAAACTAAGGAGAAACTCCTGAAACAACCAAATTCCCAAGGTTGGCAACTCAACAAGAGCAAGAAGACAACTATAATACCATAAATATATAAATAATACATGCTCATGCACTAACTAAAGTTCCATCATACCCTACACTATGTCAAAACATAAGTGTAGTTATGGAACTCACATCAAAAGAACACATCATACACTCCAGTAATGATGAAACACTAGGAGTATGGCATCACGTCCAAGACTAATAGGAACGAGACAAACAAGAACAACCATAGTTGGTGGACTAAGTCAACACCCAACCAAAAGTAATCTACTAAAAGCAAGATTCAGTCCAAATCAAGTTCTCTACATATCTCATTCACATAGACACAGTCAAGAATCAACATTTAAGCACATACAAGGATACATTTTCACATCAAGATCCATAGAAGCACAAAACCATTTCAAAACTTTCTCAACATTTCATACAATATTCACTTGCATCTAACAAAAACCAAGGAATTCAATCTACCATAGTTCTAGTAACACGCACACCAAGAACTAGCATATTCTCCACATTTTACTCCCTTATATAATCCATCAGAGTCCCATCATGGACATGATAGAGAACATAACACGATACATGACCAGCAATTAAAACATTCAAGCATAGCCACCAATAATAAATAAATAAAATACCAAAGTGGAATAAAAGTCAATTCCAACAATAAGTCATAAAATGAGCTCAATTTCAACAGTAAATCAAGTATGACCATAAAGATCACAAGATAAATAAATTTCAAATTTCGATGGCTATATACGCATTCATAAACGAGAATAAAATTCAATACTAGCCCTTACAACATCTAGTGAATTCCCCAAAGTCAAATAAATAAAGTATCAAACTTCAAAAGTTCCACATTACATGAACTATGTGACTAATTCTAGCCACTAGAGAGGGAGTACAATGCTACACTACACCTCGATTCCAAAATCTGAGGCGAGTAAGAGAACACAGTTATCTTCTAAGACTACAATCACGTCAAAACATGAGATCATTTCTACTTAACCACACAAACATCACTCAAGATGCCAAGCAACAAAGAGTTGCATCCCATCCAAGGGAATCACAAACACCATGCAATGACACACAAAGTCACACACTAGCAACATCTAGTAACCAAGATTAAGCTAGGATAAAATGAGGTTCACAAACCAAGATATCTAAACACACTCTCACAACAAGAGCGGTTAACATTTCTCACCAAACAAGAATTTACCAAGCATATGGATAATGCATTAATGCAACTTTCACATACAACACAAATCAAAAGACGAGGGAGAATTAGGTTGGGGGTCAAGCACTTACCCAACGTTCCATTCACATGATGCTAAATTTCTCCACAACATGATGACAAGCATACTAAATGCACACATTACAATAGGGGAAACACAACTCAAAAACACAAGATGCAGGGTTTGCTACTTCACTCATGATTCTACACCTCAAGCATCACAAGGACTATGCAAATGACCCTTTCACAACCCCTTTTCTCTTTAACTCTTTAAATAATGCAATGCAATAATTACACCTAGGTTCCCACATGAATCCTAGGAAAGAATGCAATTCGGGGACCTAAGTCATAACCCAAATGATCTATTTTAGCAATGCAATGCAGCACTATCTTTCATACAACTGCATAATTAATCCACACATAGGAACATGCTCTCAAGAAGACAATGCAATATGCATTTCAGGCAAGCATTTCCAATCACCATAAAGAGGCAATTTATAAACAAATATGACAAGCATTACGAGGGTATGCTACTCTTGCAAAAAACACACACAACAAGGTGCACAATGCAAGGTTCATTTAAACTAGCATTACCACAACAATATTCTTCACATATCATGCATATGATCAAAACATCATCTCTTTCACATATAAATGCATAGCTCTTAAAAGAGTAACCCAAGTTCAATCACACTCAAGAAAAAGGTATTTCCTTTCACACAAAGGTTCCCATAACTCCACTATCAAAAGTGGTCACAGAAGCATGAACATGACCCTACAAAGGTCACTCAAACACACTCATACAAGGAAGACATATCGAAAGAAAGCACATGCTACTCACAACACGTAAACACACAAGGACCCCACACATGCTCGAATGAGTCAAGAAGAACACACCCCAGAGCTCCCAATGCTACAACATGGGCTTCGATACCAAGTGTAATGCCCCAAGCTTTCACACAAGACATTAGCAGAACAAACACCAAACCAACAAATTTTTCACGTTTGCAAGTGCAACATTTACATGTCGCATTGCACTCACACACACACAAGGTGTTGCAACATGTACAACAACACCTAAAAAGACATCACCATTGCACAATGCAAGGTGGCACAAGCGGAAGACTTCACCCATCATGTGATAACTCACCACGATGACGAAGAGAGAGATGGAGCTCACTCCATGACGAGGATCAGATACATGTCCACGACCTCGCTCCCTCGCGCGAACACATGGAGTAAGATGAGGGTGACATCCACCTCAGTCTATTCTGGAATGATGACACAAGACATCCCAAACACAAGGGTAACACTCACCCACGGGATAGTCCAACTAGGAGGTATGATTCCTCAACCAACTAGAATGGTCACTAGTTAAATTCATGTAAAGGTACACATCCCAATGCAAACGAGGGAACAATCCAAGAGTGCATATCACATTATGAAAATGACACCAAAACACCTACGAGGCTAAAAATAGTAATCAATGCCAAAGATGATTCATTTTAACCAAAAACATTAAGCTGTCGAACTAATTATGTCCACATGTCAAAAAGGACAAAAGCGATACAAAAGGCTATGCATGTTCGACACCAACGTCGACACATGCCAAAAGAAAAGATAGGATCCTCACCACCTATGTGGGATGAATACAATCCAACACAAACATATCCATAAACATCAAATACAACATTAAATAACTGAGTCTAAACATGCTAACATAGCTAGATTCTAACATGTAAAATCTATCAAAACATGCCAACGTCCTCACAAACCGAGGCGTGGAAAAATACAAGACGATATCCAATAATTACAATATTCAAAGGGCTTCATCCTAAACATAGATGAATCATAGCCAACATCATAAATCAACTCAAAGCATTAATTACATCTTATTACAAGGGTCTCAAAAGACCTACATTACAAAGGTTACAATAATCAATAATGATAAAATACAAGTGCATAAACACCCAAAACCAACATGCTCTCCAAGGTGCAACAAGGCACAAAGTACAAGGTAAACCACCTGCAAAAAGATCAAGGAATCCATTCAGCACCTAAAGATCATCATGAATGACCAATGGGGAAATGTTGCTCACCTCCCAACCATATTGCCATCGTTGAGTGCAATAGATGTCTACGCAACTCTAGGCAACCCCCGAGCTACAGAGAAGGTGATCATGGCAAACCCGCGAAGAGCATCTCACACATCTAGGGTATACAAGCAAAATATGGAATACGTTCCAATCAATGCACACAACACACATGACACAACTACCAATACAATGCATATAAACAACACATGGTATAACTACCATCCAATTGCATTCAAGTAACATATGGTAGACTTGCCAAAACATAATAGAATGACATAACAACATTCAAGAATAAGGGAAATAGTCACACCTTCAATGCACACCAGATGAGGCATAAATCATAATCCATCATAGACACATACAAGCATGAATTAGGCATCACAATGCACATACAATCACATGGTAAACATCACACATCGAGTCAAACTCTGACGGTGGAAGAAGGAAGAGAGACCTAGGTAGTTAGGACAAGGAGTGTCAAACGAGGGCAATACTCACCTCGCGGTAGAACATGAGGGCATAACCTCCTCATAGCAACCGAAAACTACACCAAAGATTGCTCTTTACACCCAAACCCAAGCAAGGCATACACTTCACCAGCACATGCAATTTGGTGTAGATGATCTTATTATTAAATTTTATTACCCAATGTGTTTAAATATTATTCTTGATTAAAACTTCCATTCGATAAATTCCAACGACCTCTTTGGGTCATGGCACACGATGGAAGCCACTCCTTTCCTACCCCTAGACCTCTTCCTAAACACCCATAGCACCAATTTGACCAATTGGGCATGGCACAGATTTCGAGGTAACAAAATCACAACATATTCTCAAAAGATGCAAAATACCATTCTAATTGAGAGACAACTCATCCCACAAACTAAAACATCAAAGAAATGCATACAAAGCAATTTTCAGGTTTTCAAAAATACATAAATAAGTGGCACGGATTTCAATGCACCAAAATGTCTCAAAAAATAACATAGTCTCACAAGATGCAGAATCATATAATATGAAGGAGTCAACTCATCCCTCAAAGCAAATCATAAAGGAAATGCATAGAATTCAGTTTTCATGTTTTCTAAAAGTGCAAAATAACCATAAGGCCCTAAAAACTCCATTGGAGCTCTCTTTGGCACCTTGACCAAAGTTTGACCAATTTTCTAACTTTTATTTTTCAATAGCTATGGATGATCTGACAACTACCCATTATAGATAACATGCCCAACAACCAATATATGCAATAAAAATGAGTTGGGGATTTCCACCGAAAATTTGCTAGGGTTTTGTCTGTATTTTCATGTTTCTAAAAATGAAAATACATAAAAATAAAAGCATACACAGCTGAAATAATTTTTCTAAAATTCCTACAACTAAGCAAAGCCATATTTAACCATTCTAGATGGTGTGGCATGAAGGAAACAAAATAAAACAATTTAAATGAGAAGATTGGAGAAACTTACCTTCCAATACAAGCAAAATCTAAGGAAAAGAATGGGGTTGAATGTCAGATTCAATCCACACACAACAAGCAAACACCAAGCTCTTGAATCCAATCCAAACTCCAAGCAATTCCAAGCAAAACTCTCTTCCAAGCAATCAGATATCCATTTTTCAAGCAAGAGGGTTTCAAACAAAGGAGAGCAAATTTTGGAGAGAAAAATAATAATGAAAAATACACGTCTTTTTTCCTTTTATTCTTCCAAAGACACTATTCTTTTTTTGGTAATAAATTAATCCTTTTAGTGATTTAATCAATCAATTCAAAATTATAGCCTTTGCACAAATAAATCATTTAATTCATTTAATTCAACAATTAAATAATTGAATGTCTCTTTTGCAAATCAAATAGGCATTTCAAATAACACATTAATAAACCCTTTTTCACTTAAAACACCCAAATAATTCACTCAAATAGATAGGGAAATAGTTAATCAAATGAACTCAACTATTCCAAATAGGTTATTGTCATTTAACTTAATCTCATTCTGAAAAGTACAAACATGCCATACTAGGCATTCAGGTTCCTCATTTACTACAATTTCTACTTTTTTACAGAAAAATATCAAATTTTAGAATTGAACCGAAATCACTCAAATTCGTTCCACAATCATATAATGATGCAACAAACATTTTTGCTAAAGCAAAAATAGCAATTTCCAAATTAAAATCATTAATTTAATCTGAAAACACAGAAAACACATTTTTCGAAACATTTTAAAATAAAGTGCAAGAATGCTAAGGAAACACATGCAAATGATACCAAACACACATCACGGGTTTCCACAACACAAGGATAAGGGTGAGTGGCTTAGCGTCCCATGTCAACCTTCTCCACATTTCCCACATTAGTTGACACCTGTAATTACCTGCACACTCAAGTAAACCTCAGGCATACCTGCTCCATACATAAAATAGCCGAAGCACATCATAATACCCAATGTGGCATAATATTGCATAAGCATCATAAAGATGGGTCAATAATCAATCGACATCATAAAATCATATATGCATAAATCAACTAACACAATCATACTGAAGACATCACATCCATCCAGCATATTACGCAAATAAAAATAGTAAACCTGAAGCATTACAATAATATAACATGCACAATCACAAGGTACTGGAAACCAATTAACAAAGCACAACCCCATCGGAAACACCTCGATGGTCATGCAGAATACACCCTCAGAACCCATCTATGGCACCATAAGCCTCATCATCAAGTTCAGTGCAATGCAACAAAGCATAATAATCACATAATACAATGATAAACACTCAGAACAACATATAAAATGTGAATCAAAAGCACGCAAGGCACACACTAGGGTGGGCATTACATCTGTGGCCTTTGTTGTTGTGTGCTAAGTTGAATGTTTCGTTCGATGGTAGTTGTTGGTGAGATAACCCTGTGACTCGAAGGGTCACTAGTTTCTCTTCTCCTGTTGGGGTTTCTTCTATTCCACATTTGTGTGGGTAAGCAGTTTCTTTCATTTATGTCCTCTTGTCTTTCTATGCGTTAAATGAGTTCTCATTGTATTTGGAGTTGTCTTTGTTCTTCTATCAATAAGAGGACAAATGGGTCTTGTTGTGGTAGAGTAAATGTCTCTTGTTGTTGTCATGGATTGATTTCCTCAATCTCGTCACAAATAGCCCTCACCCACTCTCCTCTCACTTCTAGGCACATTTGCAAGCCAAGATAGAGGTAAATCTATGATGACCAACCTTAACTAGACTTAGGGTTTTAACCTCGGGTTTAGTTGACCTAGGGTTTGGCTATGTTTTGACTTGTTTTTACCTTGTGATGTGATCAAGGGTTTGATTGAATCATTTAATCGTGGTTTTCCTCGTGATAGTATTGAGGGTTTGCAAGTTTGTCTTTTGTAGGGTTTCTATATGCATGCAAAGCTAAATGATATGCAAACGTATTTTTGTGCTTTTTTAGTATTTTGGAAATGAAAAGTGCTATTTAATCTATGAAAGGGAAATATGAATGCAAGCTAATATGACTTTTCCTAATGCAATCTTAATCTATGTTTTTGGGTTTTCGATTGTTTTGAAGTAATCTAAAAAAGGGAAATTGCTTCTTCAAATAATCTAGATCTAGGAATATGAAAACAATTATTCTAACATGCAAGATCTAACTATCAAGGAAAAGGCAAAGATTTACTATTCCCAAGAGCAAATTTGGTTTTCTAATTACTATGAATTGAATAAAGCAATGAAGGAACCTAAAAGAAATGAAGATTTGTGTTACTCCACTACCCTCAGAAATCCTTGATGTTGGCAACCTCGAGTCCTTTTGAAGCAACGGGAAGACCTCTTGATGACAAAACTGTTAATAAAATTCTCTCAACCTTGCAACTTCGAAAGATTACTATTTTTCTCAGTTTTGGTCTTTTTGAATACCCTTTATCTTGGATAATGGTCTAGAACTTTCAAAGTTTCCAAAAGAGCTAAAAATGGCGAGACTTACTATTTTTAGTAAGTTCTTCGATTGAGCTCAGATTAACCTAAAATTTTTCCCAGAAGGTGTGGAATAGCAAAGTGAACATCTTAGGTGAGTTTCATCTCAAGATCATATCTGGATCGTGAGATATTAAAGTTTATGTTTTTTGAAACTATCAGAAAAAAAGATTTGAACTCAATTACCACAATTGAAACTTTCCTAAATGCTTCAAAAATCATCATAACTGATGAAGTAGGTTATAGTGTGATAGACCTCCTCACAAGCTTTCCGATGCATCAAACGGTTCGTCAATCGAACACCTAGATCAAAAGTTATGGCCTCTGGAAGTTGGACCTTTTGTTTTTGGGAAATGTAAAAACATGTTGGACACATAAAAGAGTTGTAAAGGGGAGAGTTACACATGTTGGTGTGTTTTTTGGCACATCACAAGGCATCTTTGATTGGAGATAATTTGGGTGCCACTTTTGGGTGGTTTTAGCTCATGGTTTTGTAATTACCGTTGGTAGTGTACTGTATTGTATCTCCTATATATCAGGAGCTTGAGATGGAGGTTGTATGTAAGAATCTTATAGATGTTGAATTACCTCCTAGATCTCTGGTTGGATATACTCCTATAAAATCTTGCTCTTCAAGTATATTGTAATCTTCGTGATTCTTGAATAATATATTGGGCGGCTTTGAAGTGTGGGGTTTTTTACCTCAAAGGGTTTTCCCCATGTATGTCTTGTGTTGTGAGTTTTGTGTTTGCATTTGGAAGTTGTTATTATCTTTCTGTTAATGTGCATCTTAATCTGTAATTGTAAAAGAAAAAATTTCCATAAATCTTTCCTCATTAGATCAGTGTAGGATGCATTTTCCGCATACCTCACTTCCTTTTAGTTGGCATGAGAGCCTGATCACCTTTGGTTCTAGTTGTTGGGTAGAGGGTTTTTTGAGTTGATCTTCATTTGAGTGGGAGCTTGTGTAGAGGATTTTGAAATCTTTGTTGTAGGTAAGAGATGGCAAGCACATCTGGGAGGTTTGAGATAGAGAAGTTTAATGGTAGTAATTTCAAGTTGTGAAAACTCAAAATGGAGGACATGCTTGTAGACCAGGATTTATGGGAAGTCTATCTGGTACAAAACCAATGGCAATGTCTCAAGAAGACTGGGATCTCAAAGATCGAAAAGCTAAGGGTTTGATAAGACTTTGTTTGGCTGATTCAGTGCTCCTGAATATCCATGAAGAGAAGACTGCAAAGGAACTTTGGAAGAAGCTTGGAGATGTTTATCAGGCTAAATCCTTGGTGACCAAGTTATTCCTATGAAAGAAATTGTATTCTCTGAGGATGGAAGATGGAGGATATGTCGTTGATTACCTGAATACATTCAATATGCTTGTTACCTAGTTGACTTCTGTTGGTGTGAAGATGGAGGAGGAGGATCGATGTATGACATTATTGTGTTCCTTACTAGATTCGTGGGACCACCTTGTTATGGCCATTGGGAGTACCACTACCACCTTTAAGATGGATGAAGTGGTTTCTTCGATGTTGTCTAAAGAAATGCAGAGAAAGTCTTTCGAATTGACTAAGGAGGCTCTTGCGGGTCATGGTAGATCTAAAGAGAAGGGAAAGAAAAAGGATAAGAAGAAGGAAGAAAAAGGAAGATCCAAATCCTATGGGAGATCTAAGTCTCCCAGAAAGTCCAAGGCCCTGTGTTGGAACTGTGGCAAACCTAGTCACTTCCGCAAGGAGTGCAAGGAGAAAAAGAAAAAGAAGAAGAATTATAATTTGGATTCTGACAAGTCCTCTCAGGATGAAGGAGAAACATTTGTCGCTACCTTGGCAATGCATGCATCTGAGGATGTGTGGCTTATTGACTCTGGTGCATCTTTTCACATGACCTCACATCAGGGCTAGTTTTTAAAGTATGAAGAATACGATGGTGGAAAGGTGTACTTGGGTGATGATTCTCACCTGGATATTATTGTCCATGGAAGAGTCTTGATTCAATTCCCTGATGGATGAGTAAAGGGAATCAATGGTGTTCTGCATATCCCTGGTTTGACACAGAACCTTCTTTCTATAAGTAAATCGAATGATGTGGGTGTGCAGGTTGATTTCTCGAATGGAGGATGCAAGATGACTAGAGGATCTATGGTTTTGGCTAAGGGTGTTCGGATTGGCACTCTCTTTTATATTGATGCATGCGTAGTTCAATGCAATAGTGCCTATGTTTCGAAGAAGAGAGCTTTAGAGTCTTCATCCTCACCATTGGAACCAGCAGCAAAGAAGACTATTGCATCTACTTCTGATGGTCGTGCTTTCTGGGTACCTAAGGGTGCTCATTCTATGGAGATGAAACTTTCAGCTGAGAAGACAATGTTATGGCACCAAAGGCTTGGACACATTGGTGAAAAGGGTTTGAGGACCCTGAAGAATAAAAATCTTGTTGAGGGTATGAATGATTGTAACCTTGAGTTCAATTTCTATGCACATTGCATTTATAGAAAACAAAACCGTGTTCAGTTTTATTCCAGTTCTCAAAAATCTTCTGAGGTGTTGGACTTGATTCATTTTAATGTGTTTGGTCCTGTTAATGTTCCTTTAATTTCAAAATCAGTTTACTTTGTTTCATTCATTGACAATTACAGTAGAAGGACATGGGTGTATTTCCTTAGAAGTAAATCTGAAGTCTTTAATAGATTCAAAGATTTCAAAGCTCCTGTAGAGAATCAAAAGGATAGAAAGATTAAGTGTTTGAGGAATGACAACGGTGGTGAGTTCTGTTCAGCAGATTTCGACAAGTTCTGTAAAGAACAAGGGATTGAGAAGCACAAGACAATTCCATCTACGCCATAGTAGAATGGATTTGCAGAGAGGATGAATAGAACATTGTTGGAGAGGGCAAGGAGTATGCTAAGTGGAGTTGGTCTTGAACAAAACTTCTAGGCTGAAGCTGTTGCTACCGATTGTTACCTGGTTAACAAGTCTCCTACATCAATGCTTGTTGATAAGACACCTATGGAGGTATGGTCTGGTAAAAAGCCTTCATTAAGACACATTCGAGTATTTGGTTGTGAGGCATATGCACATGTGCCTAAGGAGAAGAGGTCTAAGTTGGAGAACAATGTTGTAAAGTGTATCTTCATCGGTTATGGCATCGGTTTGAAAGGGTACAAGCTTTGGGATCTAGTAGCTAAGAGAGTTCTATATAGTAAAAGTGTGATCTTCAGAGAGCTCAATCCTTCTTCTATTGTCTTGCAGCTAGAGAAAGAAGAGAAGAAAGATGATGTGGTTCAGCTTCCTTCCACCCCTAAGAAAGTTGAACCAAAAACATCTATTGGACCTGATAATAAGGAGAGCTCTGGTAGCTTTGAAAGTTCAGAAGAAGATGAAGAACCTCAACCTCAACCTTTGAGGAGGTCCACGTGGATAAGGTAGCAACCTGATAGGTTTGGTTATTCATTGCATGATTCCAGTTGTATTTTTGCTTTGATTTCTAACACTGATGAGCCTAGAACTGTGAAAAAGGCTACGGGTATGAAAGATGTAGGTTCCTAGAAGGAGGCCATGGAAGAGGAGATGGCTTCTTTCAAAAAGAATAATAGTTGGGATTTGGTGCCTTTACCTGAAGGAGGAAAACCTGTTGGATGCAAATGGGTGTTCAAAAAGAAATTCGGTGTAGATGGCAGTGTTGAGAAATATAAGGCTAGATTGGTTGCAAAGGGGTATTCTCAGGTGGAGGGAATTGACTATGGTGAGGTTTTCTCTCCCATTGCAAAGATGACATCTATTTGGTTCTTGTTATCTCTTGTAGCAGTGTATGATCTAGAAGTGGAACAGATGGATGTGAAGACAACATTCCTTCATGGTGACTTGGAGGAAGAAATCTATATGTCATAGCTAGAGCACTACGTGGTGAAAGATAAAGAAAAATCTAGTTTGCAAGTTGAAAAAGTCTTTGTATGGTTTGAAACAATCTCCTAGGATGTGGTACCAGAAGTTTGATGCCTTTGTGTTGATTATTGGATTTCAGAGATCGAAATCAGATCATTATGTTTACTACAAGTTTGACAATGATCGCATTCTCATTATTGCATTATATGTCGATGATATGTAACTCATTAGGAATGGTAAAAGTTTGATTTCTGATTTGAAGTCTCAGTTGTCAACATAGTTTGAGATGAAAAATCTAGGGGCAGCTCGATACATTCTGGGGATGGAAATCAGAAGAGACAGAGCAAACAGAAAACTTTAGTTAGGCCAGAGTAAGTATGTTAACACTATATTGGAGAGATTCAGCATGATGGATTGTAGACCTTTGATTGTTCCTGTTACAATGGGGACAAAGTTATTTATTGAAGATTGTCCAAAGTCTCCTTCTGAGATAGAGGATATGAGCAGAGTTCCTTATGCTAGTGCGATTGGCAATTTGATGTATGCGATGGTCTGCACAAGACCAGACATTGCCCAAGCAGTGGGAGTCCTTGGTCGATTTATGGCTAATCCTAGATGGGTACATTGGGACGCAGTGAAGAGAGTGTTTAGATATTTGCGGAGTACTTCTGAGTATTCCTTATGTTATCATGGTTATCCTATAGGACCTCGGCATTCACTTTGTATTCATGGATTTGTGGATTCAAATTGGACAGGTGACATTGACATCAGGAGATCCACCAGTGCTTATGTGTTCACTATGTTTGGTGGTGCTATTAGTTGGATGAGTAAGCGACAACCTGTGGTCGCTTTATCCACTACTGACGCTAAGTACATGGCAGCAACTCATACTTTTAAAGAAGCCATTTGGCTTAAGAGATTGTGTTCTGATGTTGGGTTTGATGCAGGGAAGATTACTATTTGTTGTGACAGTCAGAGTGCCATATGTTTGGCAAAGAATCCTACTTTCCACGTGAGGACTAAGCATATTGACATCCAGTACCATTTTGTTCGTGACTGTTTAGGGTAAAATTTGGATTGGTTAATGTTTTAGTGTTTAGATGTTTGAATCCTCCTTTCACCCTTTACATTCAAGGATCTAGGGTCGAGTGGCAATTCACTATCATACCCTAGATTGCTGTGAGATGTAGGAAAACTTGGATTAGGGAATTATTTATCAATTTTCCTTCTCTTATGCTCAATTGACCATTAAAACCCTAATTGTGCAAATACGGAAATAGACTGACAAATAACAGAAAAAGCTCTTGCAGACGAAAGTAAAATAGCAAATCACATAGTACCTATTTTTGGGGTTCTAAGGCAGAACAGTCGGGGACACTGGAGCGAGCGCCCAAGTACAAGGTGCTAGTTTCTTTGTGAGATCCAGACCTCCTTCTGACACTGATCAACACTGTAACTCCTATTTCTAAAAATTTAGTTGCAGAGGACACTAGGAATTCTAGTTCTAGCAGGCTAACACTCCCCAACTGTCTTAGTACCGAAGGCAGGGAAACTAGATTCTAGAAGGCAAGCAGTTGGACCATCCTTTGTTTCTTTCCATCGATCCAGGGCTAACCCATCCCTAGTAAAGAGTTAACAACAACTACTATGGAAGGAAAGGAATTCCAACATTGGTTAAGCCTTCTAGAGCGAGTGCCCAAGTCCTGGAAATGTTCCGGTGTCCTACTTCTCTTCAGATCTTGAATCCTTGATGTCTGCTAATCCTTCCTGCAACTTCACTTTTTCTAAATGTGACACTTATAACCTGCAATCACAAGACTTTGGGAGCGGGTTGTGGTGTTTAGAGGCTTGCCTCAGTCAAGCCCCAGAGGACACTTAAGTCTCTAAACACCGTTGTCAGATAGAAGGTGTGTGCCCTTGTGAGGCAAAAGCAAAAACCAAAGGAATTGATGATGAAAACACAATATAATGTCACCTTGTAGTGAAGATATCATGGGAGGAAGATGATCTTCATTCCATGATGAAATGAATGCTCAAATCTATAAACATAGACACATAAACCACACAAATCTGCTCTTGCAACACAATGAAAGCCTTGAATCACGTTGAGAACACTTGAACATCATAATTACCATTTAATTGGAATCTAGTTTACAAATGAATGCCTAAGCATGCTTTTGTATGCAACAACAAACACTCCCGCCAAGATTTTTGTAATTCAAACTTACCGTGTTGGCAAAGGACCCAAATAATAGTCACAAACTGACACCTAAAAATTGGGGCTGCCCCAAAATAAAGCAAGACTAGGGCACGAGCGTCCAAGTCCTCCCCCCTATTTTGGGCAGGGTATAGCTCAAGGGGTCCTCCTAGGTCCCATTTGTCATGTTACTTAGGGTTCATTCCATCGGGATGCGAAATTATGAAGTAAGATGTCCTAAATGCATGCAAAAGACTCAGGAGCTAAACCTTAAGAGGGAAAAGCCCCCAAGGGGACATTTTCTGACGTTACATTTAGCCCCCACTTTAATGTATGTCTAAACGTGAGGCCCATACATGCATTAAAGTAAGGTCACAAACACAGCAAACACACCAAGCACGGAGAGGACACGCCAATCACATAGAAAATAGTAACAAGCACACAAAACATAGAGAAGACAGTTACAGTCACGCAGAACACGAAGAAGATAGTCAAAGCATAGAAGACACATTAATGCATAGAAGACAAGCATGATTCTTTTCTTTTCTTTTTCTCATATATATGAAATGCAAATGCAAGTACTAGAAAGTAAACAAACCTCCCATAATACATGATGCACTCATCGCGCAGGTCTTTGTATATATGGGGTAACACTAACGCAAGACACGCAAAACCTCACAAAATGTAGGAAGCACAACCCTAAGGCGTTGGTCTTTATTCTGCATATGGGGCAACAAACACGCCACACAAAACAAGTACGCCAAAACACACACATTTGAAGACACGGAGAAAACACGGCAGACAAGAGATGGAGTGTACCTATTTCTAGATCCAACACCATCTTAGGCATATTATAGGCACACACCGATGATTAGGCTTTGCCACAACAATCGTCAAAGACACGCTTAAGGGTTGAGTTAGTCACAGAACTGCTCCCTGCCTCCGCAAAGGACTTTTGAAAATGACAGGATGATGCAATCTGCTTCAAGAAGTACACCATCCCCGCCTCTGCAGAGGGCTTAAGAAAAAAGTATATGCTCGATATCCCACCTCCGTAGAGGGTTTACATGATTGATTGATTGATTGTAAACAAACTCAGGATCATGATGCACTCATCGCGCAGGTCTTTGCACCTGAGGACAAACACATTGCTAATATCTATAACAAATAGCTTACCTTATATATGCCCCTACCTTAAGGTGGTTGATATCAACTATCGATATCAAGCACATTAAGGTAGGAATAAAACTCAAAAGGGAACACCGACTTTCACAAAGCCCATGCCCCCCAGAGGTGACATGTACTTTACGATCGCCAAAATTATTAGGTTATATGAAAATTGTCAAAATTTCTATAAAAGCCTAGCAAATTAATGATGAAAATGCAATGCAAATTATTGAATTTTTGTGTTTTTCTATAGTTTATATGAGCTCTGATGCAAAAATCATGAATTAGGAAAATTTAGAAAGAAATGATGCAATTTAGTAAGCCAAACAATGCAATTTTTTTGAATTTTTCAAAATTTTCAATTTTTTTGAATTTTTCTCAATGCAATAAGATGAATAACTATATGAATGAATGAAATCAATCCAAATCTAAAGACACACACTCAGCAAGTTACAATTTAAGTCCAAAAACATGGGTTCACCAAAATGTTTAGGGTAAAATTTGGATTGTTTAATGTTTTAGTGTTTAGATGTTTGAATCATCCTTTCACCCTTTATATTCAAGGATTTAGGGTCAAGTGGAAATTCACTATCATACCCTAGAACACTGTGAGATGTAGGGAAACTTGGATTAGGGAATTTAATTATCAATTTTCTTTCTCTTATGCTCAATTGACCATTAAAACCCTAATTGTGCAAATATGACAATAAACTGATGAATAATGGAAAAAGCTCTTGTAGACAGAAGTAAAATAGCAAATCATAGAGTACCTATTTTCATGGTTTCGAGGCGGAACAGTCAGGGACACTGGAGCAGGCACCCAAGTCCAAGGTGCCAACTTCTTTGCGGGATCTAGACCTCCTTCCGACACTGATCAGCACTGTAACTCCTATTTCTAGAAATTTAGTTGCGGAGGACACTAGAGCGAGTGCCCAAGTCCTAGAAATGCTTCGATGTCCTACTTCTCTTTGGATCTTGAATCCTTGATGTCTGCTAATCCTTCCTGCAACTTTACTTTTCCCAAATGTGACACCTGTAACCTGTAATCACAAGACTTTAGGAGGGGGATTGTGGTTTAGAGGCTTGCCTCAGTCAAGCCTCAGAGGACACTTAAGTCTTTGAACATCATTGTCAGATAGAGAATGTTTGCCCTTGTGAGGTAGAGGCAAAAAATAAAGGAATTGATGATGAAAACACAATATAATGTCACCTTGTAGTGAAGATATCATGGGAGGAAGATACTCTTCATTCCATGATGAAATGGATGCTCAAATCTGCAAACACAAACACATAAACCACACAAATCTGCTCTTGCAACACAATGAAAGCCTTGAATCACCTTGAGAACACTTGAACATCACAATTGCCATCTAATTGGAATCTAGTTTACAAATGAATGCCTAAGCATGCTTTTATATGCAACTACAAACACTCCTGCCAAGATTTTCGTAATTCAAACTTACCGTGTCGGCAAAGGACCCAAATAACGGTCACAAAATGACACCCTAAAATTGGGGCTGCCCCAAAATAGGGCAGGAGTTAGGCGCGGGCCTCCAAGTCCTCTCCCCCTATTTTGGGCAGGGTACAACTCAAGGGGTCCTCCTAGGTCCCATTTGTCATGTTACTTAGGGCTCATTCCATTAGGATGCCAAATTATGAAGTAAGATGTCCTAAATGCATGTAAAAGACCCGGGAGCTAAACCTTAAGAGGGAAAAGCCCCCAAGGGGACATTTTTCAATGTTACAGTGACATGGTAGAGGATGGGAAGGTAAACTTAGAGAAATTTGATACTTTGATGAATGTTGCAGATTCCTTGACAAAACCTATGAGCACAGAGAAGTTCAAATGATGTTCAGAGTCTATGGGCCTCTTAGCCCCTAGCAATTAAATCATGGTGTTGATACTCCCTTTGCTCTTGCAAGGTGTTCGACAAGTGGGAGAATGTTAAAATAAGTGTCTCAACCTTGCAACTTTGAAAGATTACTATTTTTCCAGTTTTGGTCTTTTTGAATACCCTTTATCTTGAATAATGGTCTGAAACTTTCAAAGTTTCCAAAAGAGCTAAAATAGAGAGAATTACTATTTTTAGTAAGTTCTTCTATTGAGCTCAGATTGACCTAAAATTTTTCCCAAAAGGTATAGAACAGATAAGTGAACATCTCGGGTGAGTTTCGTCTCAAGATCATATCTGGATCGTGAGATATTAAAGTTTTTTGTTTTTTTGAAACTATCAGAAAAAAGTTTTGAACTCAATAACCAAAATTGAAACTTCCCTAAATGCTTCAAAAATCATCATAACCAACAATGTAGTCTACAAGGTGATAGATCTCCTCATGAGCTTTCTGACGCATCAAACAGTTCATCAATCGGACACCCAGATCAAAGTTTTGGCCTTCGGAAGTTAGACCTTCTATTTTTGGGAAATGTAAAAACGTGTTGGACACATAAAAGAGCTGTAAAGGGGAGAGTTACATGTGTTGGTGTGTGGTTTGGCACATCACAAGGCATCTTTGATTGGAGATAATTTGGGTGCCACTTTGGGGTGGTTTTAGCTAATGGTTTTGTAATTACCATTGGCGATGTACTATATTGTATCTCCTATATATCAAGAGCTTGAGATGGAGGTTGTATGTAAGAATCTTATAGATGTTGAATTACCTCCTAGATCTCTGGTTGGATATACTCCTGTAAAAGCTTTCTCCTTAAGTATATTGTAATCTTCATTATTCCTGAATAATATATTGGGCGGCTTTGGAGTGTGGGGTTTTTTACCTGAAAGGGTTTTCCCCATGTATGTCTTGTGTTGTGAGTTTTGTGTTTGCATTTGGAAGTTTTTATTATCTTTATGTTAATGTGCATCTTAATCTATAACTGTAAAAGAAAAAAATTGCATAAATCTTTCCTCATTAGATCAGTATAGGAATCATTTTCCGCATACCTTGCTTCCTTTCAAAAATGACACAAAGAAGAAAAAAGAAGCTTGGTTAAGCTTGAAAGATCTCAATAAGAGCTTTGGTTGAGCAGCGTAACTATTCTTGGTTGAACAATGAATAAAGCAAAAGGCACCTTCATCCTGTGAGAGCATTAGAATGCTAATTTGGAGACTAAAAACTGGCAAGAGTTGTGTACACAATAAATTTGCCTCCATTTGTGCTTGAGGGAGGGGGGTATTTATAGGTTTGAAGAATGGGATTGATTGAGAAGTTAACTCATTTGATTAATGGGTTAACAAGGATTGATTGGGAGTTAACAATGTTGATTACCGAGTGAACTCAGCTAACTATGGAGTGATAAATCAATAATAGCTTATCACTAAAGAGGAATTGGAGTTGAGTGGATGCATGAGATTAATTGAGTTGTTAATTTTAGATCAAATGGAGCTAATTATGCATGTGTGGCTGCATGAAATAGTCAACTCCATATTAGGCATCAAAAATCATGTGAACTGAAAGAAAAATGGGTGAAAATGGAGCTAAAACAAGTGAGAAACTCAAGTTTTTCTGTGGCTAAAAACGTGATAGGGTCACCCCTTATGCCAGTAGGGTCGCCCCTGGGCTACCATGGGTTGCCCGGGGGAGATCTGGGCTGGACAAGGTTTTCTAGAGAACTGCAAGGTGGGAAATGACAAAAGAGAAGAAAAGGAGGGGTTCTGCCTCCAGAAATAGGTCAGTCATGTGCAAGAATCCAAATCTCCACTTGCATCTGTAGGATCTCCTAGGGGAGATATGGAAATAATAGGGGCATATTTGGATTGGTTGAGCGGAACTGAAAACCAAAAGTGGGAGATGGATAGGGGAGACTTCTAGGAGATGCAGAGGATGAAAAACATAGGCAAAGGTGAAAACTCACCTACAAGACGCTTACAAGGCTTAGGAGCAAGGTCAAAAGCTTAGAAAACGCAAATTAACAAGTGTTGCAAAAAGTGTCGAAAAGCGTCAAAAACAAAGAAAGAGAAAATGACAAAGAGAAAACAACACAAGACAAGAAAGAAGACACATCATCAAGAGGTTTGCTGCTTAGAGGACATTATTTCACACTTACATGTACGTGACAAGGATTAGAATCATCATAGGGGTCCTCGTGGAGGTTGTGCGTGATTTTTGTGCTTACAAATTTTCTCCCCTTAGGGACAGTAGTCTACATGAAGGGTAGGTACCGATCCCGAACTAGGCCTTACTTGTTTGTCAATTTTTCCACAATTGTACATGCAATAACTATTATTAGTCCGGCATTTAAATATATCAAAACAAATAATGAAAACTAAAATGACAAACTTACCATGGATCGTTTCAGTTCGACTAGTTGTTTGCCTTTGTCGGTTTAGACCTATAGGAATGAAAGCATGCAAAACGATGCATGAAAAAGATACATAAAAGCAAAGAACTAATCTAAAATGCACAAAAGAAACTAAGCTAAGGACAAACAAAGCAAGTCAAATTGTGAGAACGGAAAGAAACGGCGATAAAATCAATCGTGTGAGCAGTCGTTGGAAAGGTATCGTCAAGGAGATTGCAAAGATGAATACCTCTTCTTCAGCCATGGAGAATTGTGTACGTAATCACTAAAAAACCTTCTCTAAACCCTAGTTTGAATTTTGTGAAAAATCTCTTGAATTTGTCTGTTTTTGTCAATTTTCTTATTGCATTGTCTCTACTTTGTCGTTTAGAGCAAGATAGGTTTTTTGTTTTCTGAAATCGGCCAAAAAATGAAGTTTTTAGAGCAGTTTTTGATTGAGGGATCTCCCTCTAGGGTCACCCCTTTTGTCAGGCAGTGTCTCCCGACTGAGATCCTGTCTGATAGCAAGGTTGCTCGAGGGAGATCTTGCAAAATAGTAGAGTCTCCCGGGGGAGATCCTGCAAAACATCTGGGTCACCCAGTGGAGATCCTGCAAAACATCTGGGTCACCCGAGAGTGACCCTGTTGGGTTGATTTTGATTGAAATTTTATGTTGTCTAATGCTTGTTTCACTCTGATCTGACATGTTTTGGCTACTGTATTTTCCTATTTATTGCAATTTGGAGGGGTTATATACTTTTTTTGTATAAGATTTTCAACAATTTTATGATTTTTAGGGATTTTTATGAGTTTACGAGATCTAATCTAAAGTTCTTTTCTGATTTTGCAGGACATGTGTATCTGATGGAATGCTTGCCGAGAGCAAGGATGGCTCTTAGGGATGTTTGCTTTGTTGAGTAGTGAGGACGGTGCTATTTTGAGGAGGGCAGGTCTAGCTAGAGTTTGTCACATGACTTTTATTCACCTTATGTCCCGTATATGCTATGACATTCTGACCTACTAGGATGCAAACAGAAACACATTCAGGTTCCCGTAGATCTCTGGAGAGTGGACCATTACTCTGTATGATGTTTATCGTATACTTGGGGTTTTTGTGAGAGGACATCCTCTAGTCATTCCAACTAGTGAGTCCTTTAAGGACAAGGCATCATGGGCAGAGTTCATGGGGGTTAGTCACCCCGGGGATCAGACAGGAGTTCAGCTCACTTCTGTGCCTCGACTTTGCATCCCACTTTTGAAGAGATTCTTGATTGGTTTGATTGCATCAAGGTTGTCGGGAGACAAGGCCTTAGCTCGTTTGAGATGGTGTTGGGCACCCATCATTTGTGGTATTGAGGAGGGAACAGTCTATGCTTGGGGACCAGACATCTTGGCCATGGTTTACAGAGACTTCTATCGTATTTTGTGGTGAGAGGCTCTAGCTTTTAGCCACTCTTCTCTGGTCATGACATGGATATTTGAGCATATTAGGCCCTATTAGTAGCTTATCCCAATTCCAGATAGACGTCTACCAAGAGCAGCTAGGTGGATGCATGTGGGTCACTTTGATGCTTCCTAACCCACTGTTGCTTCTCTTACAAATGAGGACATAGTCTTTGATCCTTATCATGATATGGAGGGATCATGGGCCTATGATGGTGAGGTCAGAGAGTACTATCGCAAAGTAACCAAGATTTCATACTGTAATGGTCTAGTTGAGGCCCATCGTGTTGATCGTGTTTCACAGCAATTTGGCAAGGACTTCCCAGAGGAGTTGCCCCCAGTGTCCATTTGCTACAGGACTAATCAGGAGATGGGTGAGATTGGACAGAGGTCAGTTGTTTGGACTCCTTTGACTCCTGGAGTCTTCATTACTAGAGTTTTGAGAGGAGGACAGAGGGGAGGGAGAGGGACTCCTTCCCGATCTCTCATTGTGGCTGTGGATTCAGAGTCTACTGACCAGGACTATGTTCCAGATGATGATGATTCATCAAACGAGGGTTTTCCCAAGGATGCATAGGATGAGGGTTTTGATGATGCAGATGATACTCTTGATATCCCCGAGGGTCCTCATGTTGCTCCCTGACCTCCTCATTCAGATGAGGTGATGCGACAATTTGACCCTGATTGGCAGCCTGGTGATTCACGTAAGTTTAGTTTATTTGCTTTTCATACTTTTGTCCTTTCTCTTTTCATGGGGAACTGACTTGTTTTTGTCTTTTGAATCACTCTTTCAAGTAATGTCGGAGAGTGGAGGAACTTTGTTCATGAAGTTAATATTGGATTGGCTTCTCCCTTCACTAGGATGACTCGTGACTGCCATTTAGATGACCTTGGTGTGCCCCCTGCTGCTAGGTGACAGATATTTTCGCTCATGTCTACCATGGATGTCAGGAGAATGCAGACTTGAAGGCCTAGATTCACACCCTTAAGGGTGAGAATCAGGTACTTTGAGAGATGGCTTGCCTTAGTTTTGGACGTTGAGATGCTAGTATGGCGGGACCTTCATAGTCACATGCTCATATTAGAGCACCTCACTCCTATAGGTCTCATGGAGCGACGAGTGGTATTCCTAGATAGAGGAGCTGAAGTCCAGAGGGTTTTGTTGGAGGGAACCGACCTTGACTTTCTTTCTTGAAAATCATGCCCCCTTGCATGAGGATCCTCTACTTCTTTTGAGAGTGTTTTATCCTAGCTCTTTGATACTCTTTGTATATGTTTACTTTGGATGTATCTATGAGAGTTTATCCTTTTATGGTTTTCGCCTATTGGATTTGTACTTATCTCTTGTGGATGTTTGGAGGTTTGGGAACTTTTTGATTATGTGTTTGACCTTTTCAACTCTTTTAATAATGCAAGTATGATAACGATGACATGTTTTTGTAGATTTTTATGGCATGTATATGAGATGCAGTTCACGATTTGATAATGCAGGAACACAAGAAATGTTGAAATGAAACATTTACTTCTACTAAATGTCATCAGATATGACATTTGGCTTTATTGCTTTGAGACTCTTTTTCTTATTTTGATATGAATGCATTGTGGAACAAACAATGCAACTGCTCTTAGATACGATTTTTAATTCAGGGGATTGTGAGTTGTCCTGATATAAGAGACCTATTCAAGGTTGTGAGATAGCATTTTAGAACTCAAGTGGGGAGCGGGAATGAAGATGGAGCATTTCTAATTTTGGCTTCGCTAAAGGCTAAACACTGATCCTTATCTAGATAAGACAAATTGACAAGATTTCAACTTAGACAAGTAGTAAATTTTATAATTGTTCGCCAGACATAGATCATAGATGGAAAGCAAGGTAGACCCGGGGTAAAGAATAAATAGGAAAGAACAAGGGTCCCTAGGTAGAAGATGATCCTAGAGACTACTAGACTCTTCGATTTTGCTCAGCTAGTGCATGTGTGTGCTTTGTACCTTTCTTCCTCTATTAGAATGTCACCCTTGAGGCTTCGAGCTTAGAACTGATCTCCACCCAAGAGTACGGACATTCAGCAATCTTCTCTCTTTCACTCTTTTTTTGTATCTCTTTTTTTTTGTATTTTCTTCACTTGATTTTTCTCATTTTTTTGGATTTTGACTTTTCAAGAAATGAATGCTTTTGGAACTTTTAATATGTAGTATTTTGATCTCTGAATTCTCACTTTTCAATACTCTTATTTTGATCACTCATTTTTATTCACTTGAATTTTAGATTGCTTCCTTCAGAGTTTTGATCTTCTTGACATTTTTGGCCAGGAAAGATAAGGGGCTGAGTGCCACCTAAAATTTTTGTAATTTGGTTGGACTTTTCTAATACTAGGGAAGAATTGGGAAGGTCTACTTGCAATATTCCTTTGAACACTATAAGTTTGAATACTAACTTTGTTTAGACCTAACATCTTGACTCATTAAGACTGGGATTAGTGTAAAGCTAAGAGCTAGGCTTCGATTAGAATCACTGGGAATGAAGGGGGGATAATGGTGATTGTGAAAATGGGGAATCTCTAGGTCTTGAAAGGATGACATATATCTAGGCAACATTAGACTCCTTACTAAAAAATAAAATAGTACAAGAGCAAGTCACTGACTATAATGTAAGATGAACAGAATGATACAAAAATGCAAGAAACAAATTGTTTTTGACATTTTGATTTTTTTTTGTATTTTTATGTTTTATGATTTTTTTGGTTTTTAGACATAGTACTTCTTGAGGTGAAAGGGATTGACTATTTCACCAAATTCCTCTCTCTCCATTCTACACAAGAGATAGGCACCATTTCCAACATCTTCTTTGACCATATAAGGACCTATCCTATTGGGTCTAAATTTTCATCCTTCACCCACTCTTTTATTAATCAAGTTGTCTATCTTGAGCACTAGGTCTCCCACTTGAAAGGGTCTTGGGATGACCTTTTTGTTATATTACTTTTTCATTCTTTCTAGGTAAGAATCATGTCTTTGAACAACTCTCAAGCGTGTTTCATCCATCATTTCTAATTCGGCCAATCTTACTGCTCTATATTCTTCATTGTCCAATAATTCTTGTAATGACACTCTCAAGCTAGGCAACTCTACTTCCAATGGTAATACCGCCTCTGACCCGAAAGTGACGGCATAAGGGATGGTTCCAATTGGATTCCTAGCACTTGTTCTGTAATCCCATAGAGCTGGATATAACTGTAAATGCCAATCCCTTTTAGAATCCTTTATGATTTTGACCAGTATTGACTTCAGAGTTTTGTTGGTAGCTTATGCTTGTCCGTTTCCTTGAGGACAGTAGACTAAGGGAGAGTTGTGATTGATGTGAAATCTCTCACATAACTCTCTTACTTGTAGATTTTTGAATGATGAGGCATTATCTGTTACTATCGCTTGGGGGACCCGAACCGGCAAATGATTTGATTCAATATGAATTTAGCGATTACGGTCCCTGAAACCATAGTGAGAGGCATGGCCTCCACCCATTTTGTGAAATATTCTATCACGGTAATGATGAAAAAATTTCCATCATTCGATGGGGGGGATATCTTCCCCACCAGATCTAACCCCCAGGTGGAAAAGGGCCAAGGGGTAGCAATCGGTTTTAAATCTCTTGTTGGTGTGTGGTGAACATGAGCATAAGCCTCATGTTTTAGACATTTCTTTACAAACTTAATCTCATCCCCTTGTAAACATGGCTAGAAGTATCCCATTCTATGTATTTTTCTTGCCGTGGCATGACCACCAAAGTGTCCTCCACAGATTCCACTATAACACTCTAAGATTTTTTCTGTTTCTTCCTTGTCAACACATCAAAAATACATTCTGTCTAGGGCCCTTCAATAGAGCACATTGTCTATTAAAATGTATCTTGCAGTGAGGAGACGTAACCATCTTTTTTCCAAAGGGGTCATGTTTTCTGGGTAAGTCTTGTTTGCGAGATAGTTCACAATATCTCTATAACAATATGAGGCTGCATACTTCTCGAGATCAACCACACAAATCTCTTCATCAGGGAAATCTTCATTCATGGGTTCGTCTTGGGGAACTGGATTATCTACTAACCAATCTTCTATTATTTATCCTTTGACTGCTTTTTTATTGATGTAAGTTAGTTCAAACTCACTCAACAAGGTTATGAATCAGCCAGCTCTTCTTGAGAGCATGGGCTGATGTAAGAAAGTTCTCAATTGCTCAAATCATATCATAACCTTAGTTTCTTGATTCAACATGTAATGTCACAGCATTCAGGTCACAAAGACTATGGTTAGAAATTCTTTTTCATTTTGGGTATAGTTCCTCTCATATTCTAGCAAGGTTCGACTTATGAAATAGATGGCTCTTTCTCTTCCACCTTCATCTTCTTGAGCTAGCATGCATGCTACGAAGATATCAGTTGCTCTGAAGTATAAGATGAAGGGCTTGTCATGTTTTGGTGGCATCAGCGTGGGTAGGGTTAGTAAGAATTTCTTCACCTTCTCAAATGCATTTTGACAGTCTACCGTCCAACTAATGCCAACTTATTTTTTTAATAATGGATTGATTAGATGAATTTTGAAAGTCATGTCTAGTATGAATCGTCTAATTGCACCTAATTGTCCTAAGAAGGCTCTTACTATTGTCTCACTCATTGGCAAGGTTGCATTTAAGACTGCTTTAACCTTGGCTGGGTCGACGTCTATCCCTCTTCGTGAGACAATAAATCCCAACAACTTTCCTGTCATGACTCTAGAAACACATTTCTTAGGATTCAACCTTACTTTATACTCTCAAAGTCTATTGAAGATTTTACAAAGGTCCTCCACATGTCTTGAACTTTGTTCCAACTTAGCCAGAAGGTCATCAACGTAAGTTTCAACTATCTTGTGGATATAATCATGGAAGATATGCATCATTGCCCTTTGGTAGGTTGCTCCTATGTCCTCCAACCTGAATGGCATGACTATGTAACAAAAAGTCCCCTAAGGGGTGGTGAACGTTGTTTTGTTTTGGTTAACTTCTGTAATTTTGATCTAGTTATATCCTGAAAATCCATCTATGAGAGAGAGAATCTCATATCCTATTGTTGAATCGACAATTTGATCAATGGATGGTAAAGGAAAACTGTCTTTTGGGCAAGCTTGATTGATGTCTCTAAAATTGAGGCATATCCAAATTTTTCTATTCTTCTTCAGAACTAGGACAATGTTTGACACCCAATTTGAATAGTCCACTAGCTTGATGAAGCCAACATTTAACAATTTTTTTAATTCTTCCTTCACCATTTCAGCCACTTGTGGCTTTATGGGCCTTGGCTTTTGTTTCACAGGTTTCGCATCTGGTTTTTTCACTAAATTGTGTACCACCACTTTTGGATCTAGCCCTGGCATGTCTGAATATGCCCATGTGAATATGTCAGAATATTTGATGAGGAATTCTATGTAGTCCTCCACTTCTTCATCATTTAGTTCTCCTCCTAGTTTTAACATCTTAGTTTTTTCAGGTGTTCCAACATTGATGTCGATTGTATCCCCAGTTAGGGACGGGTGCCCTTCCTCAAACTTCTGAGGAGTAGGTGGTAAATCTAAGTTTGTTTCAATCTAGAGGATTTCTTTCTCATTCCCAAAATAGTCCTCTGGGTGAGGGAAGAGCATGTATCCTTTTTTGTGGTGTACTCTTGGAAGTCCATCATAAGCATGTAAATACTCAAGGATGGCTTCATCGTTCTTAGCATAGTCTCGAGTTGGTCTCTCTTCTTGACCCATGGCATAATTCAGGATATTCGGTAATTCTTCACTTTCCAACAACAGCTCTCCATGTATTGACACAATGTATTCTAAATTTTGTAATTGAACGTGTGGTGAAAATAATGTGGCTGACGTGGCCATTGAGTCTGTCACTTGATTTTCTTCTCTGGGTATGACTTTTATGGAGAAGAAGTCAAAGAATTGAACCAACTTCCTGATGGTTTATTTATAAGGTCGTAATCATTCTAATTTTGTCTCATAATTTTCTACAACTTGGTTGATTATTAATTGAGAACTGCCAAAGGAAGATATCTTCTTGATCCCCATTCTCATGGCTAGCATGATTCCTAGGGATAGGGCTTTGTATTCAGTGATGTTGTTTGTGCAAAAGAAGTCTCGTCTAAAGGCGAAGGGGAGGACTTTTCCTTTGGGAGACATCGGTATTATCCCCATCCCTGCCCTAATTTTGCAACTAGCTCTGTTGAAATGTAAGGTCCATAAACTTTGATGGTTTTGTGAATGAGATGTTTCTGCAAACTCATAAGTGGAAGTCCGTTTTTCCTCTTTTTCATCTCCTTCTTTGATGATTTCAATTATTCCAACCAAGATGTTTGTGATATCCCATTTGTTGATACATGGAATGGCTGCTAAGCCGAATGGTGCATGGGATTTGGTGGTATGTGGATCAAAGGGGAATTCCCTAAGATCATGCATCCTTTGATAGGATATGTTGTGAGTGCTTGTATTTGTTTGGACATCTTGAGCTTCCTCTTTCTCTTTCTCTTGCATCTTTAACTTCTTGTATTTTTTTTCTTGTTCCTTTCTATAGATACTGAAAGTATCAGGGGCTAATTTGATGATGGCAACCTTTCCCAGATGATGGAAATGGATTTCTTGGAATAAATTGGAGGTGATGGCCTTCATGGCATGAATCTAAGGTCTTCCAAGGATCATATTGTAATTGGTTTCTTTGTTGATAACATAGAAATCTGTGGAGATGGTTTTACCCATCAAAGTGAGTGGTAGGTTGATTCTTCCAATTGTTTGAATGTCATGACTATTGTATATACTTAATGTGGCAGATTGTTGTTTGATTCCCATTTTTCTATATCCCATTCTCTGTAGGAATGATATCGGTAGGTGGTTGACTGTCGATCCTTTGTCTACCACTACTCTTTTTATAGTGACCTCTTCGACTTGAATTTGTATGTATAGAGGCAAATCCTTTGTCTTACTACCTTCATTTTGGGGTAGCTTGGAAACATCAAATTTGAGAGGAGGTGATTCCTCCTGTGTCAAACATCCTACTTCTAATACTTCTAGGAATGTCTTGCAGTGCGATGGAGAGGCCCTCAACAAATTTGTCACTTGTGAGAAGACGTTTTTAGTTTGATCTGTTTGTTCTTCTTCATGGATCACGAACACTTCTTGGTTTAGTTCTATGTTATTGGAATTGTTTTGATTGGCCTTCCCTTTCTCAATTTGAGGTTCATTCTCCTTTCTTTGGGATTGGAGGAGTCTGAGGAAGTTCTTTTGTTGATCTGGAGTAAGTTTGGAGATAGCTTTATTGTATCCATAACAAGTTTTTATTTCATGACCCTTTGTTCTGGGGAACCAACAATAAGTATTGGGATCGTATGAAGGTCGGCTCAATCCTTGATTTCCTTTTTGTCGCCATTTGTCATTACTAGGATTTATTTTTATGAGATTAACATCTTTCTCTTGAGGCACATTAGACATGGTCTTTTTTGTACCCTTAGGTATCCTGAGTTTTCCACTCCTATCGTAAGTTTTCTGACCACTGTCAATGGTAGCTTGGTCGATCCTCAAAGCACTTTATAATGCCTCTTCATAGGATTTGTACAGTAATTTTTAAACATCTTCTCTCATGTCTTTATTTAGGGCATGTAAGAAGAGGTCACATAGTTCCTGGTCATCCATGTTTGGAGTGCTAGTCAAAGAGTAGAGGGCTTGCCTCCATCGAGTGAAAAAGTGGGCTACAGATTCATTTGGCTCTTGTTTCATTGTGAGGAATTCTCTGATCCCTACTTTAATGAGTTTGTTCATGTCAAACGCCATGACAAACTCTCTGATTAGTTGTCTAAACGAGTGGACTGAAGCTTCTAGTAAGTGATAATACCAATCTAGAGCTATGCCTTCAAGAGTTTTTGGAAAGATTTTCACTACAACCCCATCCCAAGGGAAGAGTTCTCTTATCGTCGTGGTGTAGGCTTTAATGTGGGAGTTTGGATCTCCTTCTCCTTTGAACTTTGGGAAATCTGGTAATGGCTAAGGTAGTTGCACGCTTCTTATGTTTTGATCTAGAGGTTCTTTCAAATACTCAAGATATGTTCTGAGAAAGGCACTTTGATATTGCATGGTTGATAACAATAACCCTGTAGGTGGGTTTTGATAACCCATTGTCAGATTTGCTTGATTATTTTGAACAGGAGGATGCCCATTTAGACATGTGTCATTGCTTTCATTTCATGAATAGTAGTTGAGGTAGGGGGATTTTGAGATGCCCCCTAGCCCTGTTCATGAGATTTTTGCCTTCTTTCAGGAGCAGCTTGCTCTGCTTCCAAGATTCTAATTCTTTGCACTAGAGTTGTGATTAAATCTGTAGGAGTAGTAGCTCTAGGTGTTTCTTCGTTTCTAGGATTTTCTCTTCGAGTATTTTCATGGTGATATGCTTCTTCGCATGCAGCATTTTCTCTTTGCTCTTCTCTCAAGGCAATCCTTAATGCCTCTTGAGCATCTTTCACTTCTTGCAGATGTTTTTCTAATTGTTCGACTTCCTCATCAAGATGAGTGCTTGATGTGCTTGTGGAAGGTTGATTGGGTCGATGTATTTCTAACCTTATCCTTCTAGCTTTATGTGGTGCATTTGGTATGGCCAGGTTGTTTTCCCAAGTTGGGTTGTTAAAAGATAGAAAACGCATGGATTCTCTTTGATCTTGTGCATAATCAAAATCTTCGTAGTCATAACAGTTGATGACTGGTGCATTAGGATGCAACGGCACATAACTATCAAAGGAAGGAGTTTTTGGTTCTCTTGAGGGAATATTCCCTTGGTTTAAGTCAGGTTCTGTCATGTTTGGGGGTGCCATAGACACCACAGAACAAATAGAATGGATGATAGCATAGGCGACAGAAGTTGAATTAGCTATGAAGAACAGTAAAAAAATGTTTCGAAGCTTTTGTTAAAATGTTTTTTGAAGCATTTGAAATGGGAATGCAAACTACAAAACCAAAAGATTTTGTAATTCACGTCAGGTTCACCAAAATATGTATGCTCAAAATTGTGACTCTAGTTGCCTGGGGCTATCGGGTCAGATTTCAATGAGCATAAGGACCCTTCCCTCCTTGCCACGGGGTGATCTGCCACATCACTCTCTCTCTTGTGGAAGTACCCAGTCAAGAGGAGGTGAGACACGATGGGGGTCTGGCTCATTGGAGAGCTAAACTTCGCAAAGAGGGGTTGACAAGTTCTGTGGCCTTTGTTGTTGTGTGCTAAGTTGAATGTTTTGTTTGATGGTAATTGTTGTTGAGATAACCCTATGACCTGAAGGGTCACTAGTTTCTCCTCTCCTATTGGGGTTTCTTCTATTCCACCTTTGTGTGGGTAATCAATTTCTTTCATTTATGTCCTCTTGTTTCTATGCATTGAATGAGTTCTCGTTGTATTTAGAGTTGTCTTTGTTCTTCTATCAATAAGAGGACAAATGGGTCTTGTTGTGCTAGAGTAAATGTCTCTTGTTGTTGTTGTGGATTGATTTCCTCAATCTCATCATGGATAGCCCTCACCCACTCTCCTCTCACTCCTAGGCACATTTGTGAGCCAAGATAGAGGTAAATGTGTGATGACCAACCTTAACTAGACTTAGGGTTTTGACCTAGGGCTTAGTTGACCTAGGGTTTGGTTATGCTTTGACTTGTTTTTACCTTGTGATGTGATCAAAGGTTTGATTGAATTGTTTAATTGTGGTTTACCTCATGATGGTATCAAGGGTTTGCAAGTTTGTCTTTCCTAGGGTTTCTATATGCATGCAAAGCTAAATGATATGCAAGGTCGTGTGTATTTTTGTGCTTTTTTAGTATTTTGGAAATGAAAAGTGCTATTTAATCTATGAAAGGGAAATATGAATGCAAGATAATATGACTTTTCCTAATGCAATCTTAATCTATGTTTTTGGGTTTTCGATTGTTTTGAAGTAATCTAAAAAGGGAAATTGCTTCTTCAAATAATCTAGATCTAGGAATATGAAAACAATTATTCAAACATGCAAGATCTAACTATCAAGGAAAAAGTAAAGATTTATTGTTCCCAAGAGCAAATTTGGTTTTCTAATTACTATGAATTGAGTAAAGTAATGAAGGAATTTGAAAGAAATGAAGATTTGTGTGACTCCACTACCCTCAGAAATCCTTGATGTTGGCAACCTCGAGTCCTTTTAAAGTAGCGGGAAGGCCTCTTGATGACAAAATGACACAAAGAAGCAAAAAGAAGCTTGTTGATGCTTGAAAGAGCTCAATTAGAGCTTTGGTTGAGCAGCATAATGATGCTTGGTTGAACAATGAATAAAGCAAAAGGCACCTTCATCCTATTAGAGCATTAGAATGCTAATTTGGAGAGCAAATACTGGCAAGAGTTGTGTGCACAATGAATTTTCCTCCCTTTGTGCTTGAGGGAGGGGGTATTTATAGGTTTGAGGAATGTGATTGATTGAGAAGTTAACTCATTTGATTGATGAGTTAACAAGGATTGATTGGGGAGTTAACAAGGTTGATTACCCAGCGAACTCAACTAACTATGGAGTGATAAATCAATAATAGCTTAAATCACTGAAGAGGAATTGGAGTTGAGTGGATGCATGAGATTGATTGAGTTATTAATTTTAGATCAAATGGAACTAATTATGCATGTGTGGGTGCATGAAATAGTCAACTCCATATTAGCATCAAAAATCATGCAAACTGGAAGAAAA
This sequence comes from Cunninghamia lanceolata, assembly GCA_027924645.1. Taxonomy (NCBI): domain Eukaryota; kingdom Viridiplantae; phylum Streptophyta; class Pinopsida; order Cupressales; family Cupressaceae; genus Cunninghamia; species Cunninghamia lanceolata. The sequence goes on from BSBN01000070.1 coordinate 3,429,996, forward strand.
ATGGACGAAAATGGAGCTAAAACGAGTGAGAAACTCAAGTTTTTCCATGAATGAAAATGTGACAGGGTCACCTCTTGTGCTAGTAGGGTCACCCCTGGGCAACCATGGGTCTCCCGGGGGAGATCCGGGTTGGACAGGGTTTTCTGGAGAACTATAAGGTGGGAAATGACAGAAGAGAGGAAAAGGAGGGGTTCTGCCTCCGGAAACATGTTAGTCATGTGCAAGAATCTAAATCTCCACTTGCATCTACAGGATCTCCTAGGGGAGATCTGGAAATAATAGGGGAGTTTTGGATTGGTTCAGCGGAACTAAAAACTGAAAGTGGGAGATGGATAGGGGGACCTCTAGAAGGCTTCTAGGGGGTACAGAGGATAAAAAACATATGGGAAAGGTGAAAAATCACCTACAAGATGCTTACAAGGCTTAGGATAAAGGTCAAAAGCTTAAAAAATGCAAATCGACAAGTTTGGCAAAAAGTGTCGAAAATATAGAGAGAAAACGACACAGAGGAAACAACACAAGACAAGAAAGAAGACATGTCATCAAGAGGTTTGCTACTTAGAGGACATTATTTCATGCTTACATGTATGTGACAAGAATTAAAATCATCATAGGGATCCTCGTGGAGGTTATGCATATTTTTGTGCTTACAGTCACGTACATGTAAGCGTGGAATAATGCCCTCTCAGCAGTGATTCTCTTGGTAGCATGTGGTTTCTTCTTCCTTTCATTGTTTCCCCTTTGTCATGCTAACCCTTTCTTTGGTTTTGACACTTTTTGACACTTGTCAATTTATGTTTCTTGTGCTTGTGACTTTGTCCCTAAGCCTTGTATTCATCCATTAGTTACGTTTTAACCTTTCCCTAGTGTTTTTCATCCATTCCCAACCCTAGGAGCCCTCTAGAGGACCTCCCAAGCCATCTCCAACTTTCAATTTTCAGTTCCAGTCAACCAGTACAAATCTCCCCATATTATTTCCAAATCTTCCCCTAGAGATCCATCCTTTGCAAGTTGAGATTTGGTTTTTGACCCCTGTTTGACTAGTTTCTAGAGGCAGTTCACCTCCTTTTCCCCTCCTAATTCATCTCCCATCTTGCACTTACACCCAGGACCCCTCCTCTAAGAGTTGTCCATGGGTCACCCCTGGGTGACTCTGACTAGTGAAAGGGGCGACCAGGTGGTGACCCTGTCGTCTTTCCTAGATGTGATTCAACTCAAGTTTTTGGCCAAAAATAGCTTTGTTTTGACTCATTTTTGCTTCTGTTTGCATGGAATTTTGTCCTAAACTTGGAATTAACTATTTAATACATTCAACCATGCATATTTAGCTCCTTTTTATCTTTAGTTGTTAACCCATGCATTCTTTTATCTCCATTTCTTCTTGAGTGATAAGCTAAATGGCTTGTTCACTCCCTAATTAGCCCAGATCACTCTTGTGTCTTCTAAGTTAACTCATCAATCAAAGGGAGTTAATTGGTAATCCTCTCCACCTATTTTAGCCTTATCAAACCTATAAATACCCCCTCCCCTAAGCATAAAAGGAGGCAATTTCATTTGTGCACACAGTTCATGCAAGTTTTTGCTCTCTAATTAGCATCCATATGCTCACATAGGACCTCCGAGCCTTTTGATTTTTATTGTTGTCTTATCAAGCTTTGCTAAAAGCTTCATTTAGTGTCGATGGGATGCCCACATCACAAGCCACAATGCTCACAAACCTCACATTGAGATCTCATTCAAGCTTCCAAAATTTTCTTTTTGCATCCCTTTCTTATTTTTTCCAAGAGGATTTCCCCACTGCTATAAAAGGATAAGAGGTTGTTGTTCTCACATAGAATTTCACCCTTCTTGGAGAGAGTCCAAGCATTCTAATGACATAATGGGAATGATCTCAAAGTGTGGGACCTTGTGAACTGAGATCAAACCTCCAGAGAAGGCTGGTTCCTCATTCTAAGCCTAATGCTTAGAGAAAACTATCTAAACCTAGTGCTAATGCTTGCAAGGGAAAAGGGTTAGAAGGAAACTAAAATGAAAGGGTGATACACCAGATTTAGTGAGTGTTTGGCTACAACTAAATTGACACAGTAATAATCTCATAGCTGGAAAGACTTACACAGACTCATATTGATTCTAACAGAGGTCAAGACAGAATAATGGAGGAATGAAAGGGACCGTTTTGTCCACAATACACAACCTACACTAATCCAAAGAGTAGTAGACACAGTGCTAAAATAATAAAAGAGAGGAAAAATACTAGTTTATATCGATTATAGAGGCCAAGTAGCTATTACAAAAGAGAGAAAATAATGCAAAGAGATAGACACAGAACAACCAATTACATTCATTGGTGAACAAAACTAGAGACATGAGAGGCTCAGCATAAGGGCACAGTCCATCAAATCTAGTTGTTCCCGTAATTGCATTACAAAGGTCTGGTTACAAAAATCCTATATCTTATAGTAGCCTAGAAGAACAACCAACAACAATACATCTGTTTCACATGTATATATAACATTTTGGATTTGACCTAAGTCAGTTACAATGAATCTCCCCATGGGCTCTGTCAGAAAATATCTCAGCTAGAAGGGACGTCCACTTGCAAGAAGTTATGGTAGGAAATATCTGGAATAGGGTAGGTGGAAGATATTTTGGGCCTTCAACATGAGCAGCTGAATCATCTATCTGCAAAAATGAATACAGAAAATATCTTAAACATGGCAGTTGAGAGATCAGATTTGCATTGATGATAGATGGGACAGATCGCCCCTTGACAAAGCTTTTACAACACTTTAAATCCCTGAGCCCCTTTGAATTCTTTATATTTTCATCGATTCTATGTTTGAGGGATCTCTACAAAACTTAATTCGGCCACTGAGATGTCTTGTCACCAAAATTGTACATTCATCCTCAGAGTCAGCAACCATTCCTTACTGAATGCAGACCGGTCGTCCATTTTATCTTCACTGCAAGGAGAAGCATCATTTGTATGCATATAGACATAAAAAAATTGGATGCACTTTGTAAATCATCATGACGTCATCATCCTACAGAACCTGGTTGAAGAGGAGACCTGGATGACGTCACCTACATATCGGGTCATTCAAACTGTTCAACTTGCACTTATGCAATTTCTTCATTCACTGAATTTTTCATATTAAATCACTTTGCATATGTCTTTGTACCTATCTTTGTATATGCTTTTGTATATGCAAATGTATATACAATACAATTGCCAACATACAAAAGTGGGCCTTGACTTTTGTATCACCTTTTGCATCTACCTTTGAATCTACCTTGACACGTGTCATTATTCCATTGGATCTCCATCTGTGGCCCCATCACTACAAAATAGACCGCTGAGTTACTAGGACCCACCGCTACACAATAGACCAGCAAAAAACCCCAATCGGGCTTTGTATATGCCTTTGCATATGCGGTTACATATACAAAACATACAAATATACAAAAGCGAACTTCAACATTTTATGAAGCGGATTGGAATTGGAATCAGATCCATCTTTGCATCCTGCTCCTTTGTATATCACTTTGTATCTGATCATGTATATGTGACATACAACCGAGGACCCCATCCTGAAGTCTACCAGAATCAATTATCTAATTGCATCTGGATTGTATCTTCACCTTTTTGCATATTGCACATACATGCAATCATACATACAAAAGATGTTTGACTTTTCTACCTTTCAGCATGTACAAATGCACTTTGTACCTTTTGATTCTGCATTGGCATGCATGACTGCATATTTAATTTTGTATATCACATTGTATCTAGCTTTGTATATGCCTTTGTATATCACACACATGCAATACAATATACAACATACAAGGGTGGAACTGAACCGCTATCAAACATAGCACGAGGGAATGGTCGAGTCCAGAATTGCATCTACCTCCTTGCATCATCTTTTGTATATTGCATATAACTTTGTATCTTCCTTTTTGTATATCACATGTACAATGCAACATACATACAATACCGCATACAACTGCCTTTGCTTTCTCAAACTGATTGCATCTTCCTTCGGGTCCGGACTTGCATGTATCAACTTTTGTATATCCTTTGCATCCTTGACATACAAATACAAAAGCAGATCTAAACCGCTATCAAATATATCACGAAAAAGTGATTAGGTCTGGATTGTATCTGTACCTTTGTATCCTGCCTTGTATATGCATTTGTATTTGCAAAGATACAAACAAATATACATGCAAAGATGCATACAAAAATGCATACAAAGATACATACAAAGAGACTAAGTATAAAACTGAGAATTATCTGCAATTGAAGGCAATTGAAGGCACGCAAAGTCAAACCTTAGGTCAAACAAACCCTAAGTCAAAAACATAGGTCAAATTGAGGTTAGGTTTAACTATCTCTCTCTTAGTTTGGGCTCACGAATGTGCCCTAGACTTAGAGGCAAGTGGGTGAGGGCAATCCTCAATGAGATAGAGGGAATCCACCCTAGACCACAACAAGACCAATAGACAATTCAACAACAACAACAAAGGTTAGGGATATTCCAAACACATATTATCATCTAATAGTTCAAACAACAAATTGAAAGAAGTATCAACAAAAATAATGGTCAATCTACACAATGTTGGAACCTTAGAAATTCAAACAAAAGAACAGTGACTAGTGACCCTTCAGGTCATATAGTTATTTTAACAACCACAGTCACAGAACACTAGATTAGAATTAGCGCACAAGAAAGATCCCAAGACCGGCCGACCACTCTCTGCGAAGTCTAGCTCTCAAGCCAGCCAGACCACCCCCATGTCTCGCCTCTTGTTGACTGGGTACTTCCACGAGAGCGAGAGTGATGTGGAGGTTCACCCCATGGCAAGGAGAGGGGTCCATGTGCACGCCAAAGATGAGTCAACCGCCCCAAGCCACCGAGTCATGTTTTTGAGTGTACATATTTTGGTGAACCTGACGTGAAACTTTAAAGCCTCTTGGTTATGCTTTTTGTATTCCCGTTGCTTGCATCCCATTTTCTTCATCATTGTCACATATGACATCAACTTCACCACATATTTTGGTGAACCTGACGTGAAGAGAAAAAACTTGTATTCCACTTTTTACGTGCCTTTGCAAGAGTCTAAGTCATTCTTTCTTTCGCAATCATCCTTGTTGTCTCCATCGCTTCCACACTTGTCATGCATTCACCTTCTCTCATTCCATTTATTCTATGGTGTTTATGACACCCCCAAATATGATGGAACTAGACCTAAACTTAGGGAACATTCCCTCAAGAGATACAGAAACTCCCTCTTTCGACAGGTATGTGCCACTTGATCCAAATGCACTGATTTCAAACTGCTATGACTATGAATATTTAGACTATCAACAAGATAGAAGAGAACCTAGACATTCTATGACATTCAACAATCCTACATGGGAGCATAATCCTATCATGCCAAACACACCTCACAAAGTGAAAAGAATACAAATGAGGTCAGAAGTCCACCATGTGGATCAACCCTCCACAAGAAACTCAGGCACTCATCTTGATGATGAAGTAAGAAGGCTCAAAAGGAACTTACAAGAAGCAAAGGATGCTCAAGAGGCCCTGAAAGTTGCTCTATGAGAAGAGCAACAAGAAAATGCTATACAATAAGAAATGCAAAATCTTGACAATATTTGCAAAGAAAACCCTAGAAATGAAGAAGTGCAAAGAGGTCCTACACTTGCAAACCTCATCGCAATGCTAGTACAAAGAATTAGAACTCTGGAGGCAGAACAACATGTCCTAGAAAGAAGACAAAAATCACATCAACACATCAGAATTGAACAGGACTAGGGGCATCTCAGAATCCCCCTTACCTCAACTACTACTCATGAAATGGGAGTAATGACACATTCCCAAATGGGAATCCTCCTATCCAAAATAATCAAGCAATATAGGGAAATCAAGATAATCAAACAATAGCAGTGCAAAGAGGTCCTACATTTGCAGACATCATCACAACGCTAGTACAAAGAATTAGAACTCTAGAGGTAGAACAACATGTCCTAGAAAGAAGACAAAAATCACATCAACACATCAGAATTGAACAGGACTAGGGGCATCTCAGAATCCCCCTTACCTCAACTACTACTCACGAAATGGGAGTAATGACACATTCCCAAATGGGAATCCTCCTATCCAAAATAATCAAGCAATATAGGGAAATCAAACAAATCAAACAATAGCATTGGGTTATCAAAGCCCACCCATGGGGCTAATGCTATCAACTCTACAATCACAGAGTGCCTTTTTAGACACATACTTGGAGTATTTAAAGGAGCCACTCGACATGGCCATAAGAAGTGTTTTGTTGCCTCAACCATTACTAGATCTCCCTAAGTTTAAAGGAGAAGGAGACCCTAGCTCGCACATTAAAGCTTATACAACCGCAATAAGAGAACTCCTCCCTTGGGATGGGGTTGTCGCCAAAATCTTTTCGAAGACGCTAGAAGGAATAGCCCTTGATTGGTATTATCAACTGCCAAAGGTCTCAGTACACTCATTCAGACAATTAATCAGAGAGTTTGTCATGGATTTTGACATGAACAAACTCATGAAGACAGGGATCTAAGAATTCTTGACCATGAAACAAGAACCAAATGAATTGGTAGCCCATTTGTCACTTAATGGAGATGGGTTCTCTATTCTTTGACAAGCGCTCCAAACAAGGATCATCGTGAGTTGTGTGATCTCTTCTTGCATGTCTTGAATAGGGATACAAGAGAAGATGTCCAAAAACTACCTTACAAGTCCTACAAAGAAGCCTTGGAAAGTGCCTTGCGGATTGATCAAGCAGCCATTGATAGTGGCAGAAGAACTTACAAGTCAAATGGAAAACTGATAAATGAGGATACCAGAAACAATGTGCCAGTCATTAAAATCCTCAAGAATAAAAGGGACGCAAAGACATACAGGGTAACAGATCAACCCCCAGTTAGGAAAGTGAGGGATGATTACAATGAAAAAGAGATTACTAGCCTACAAACGTCAATGTGATTGATCATCCTAGAAATAACGCATATTACTCATCAGACAACTATTAATCTTGGAATCAAAACAAAAATGGGAATGACGGGAGATACGAAAGGCTCCCTATGACTATAATCATTTATGTTCTTTTCATAGGACTAGGGGACACATCACAGAGTCTTGTAGGGAATACAATAGGTTCATAGCAAGGTTGTTGGAAGACCAACAGCAGTTATTCATAGAAATGTTCCTAAATCCATAAGAGGTCACACCGAATAACAAGGGGCCAAGGCAAACACAAGCACCAATAGCTCCACAAAACCCAAACATAAGGATCTATTAGGACCCATTTCCCACACACAAAGACAAAAATGACTAATCAAAACAACGCAGCCCAAGGTACCAATGCAAATATCCCACCACAATTAGGACAAAAAGGAGAAGCTATGATGTTGGGATTGGTCAAAATATTACATGAAGAAGAAGAAGGAGAGCTTGAAAAGGAGCAAGAACAAATACATGAAAGCATGGTCTCAGTGGTGGAACCAATACCAGCCTCGATTGGACCATATGAACTCATTGAGGATTTAAAGAAAACATACGCACATATTTCATTCATTGACCTCCTCAAGAACTCTCCCTCACATCACTCAACACTATTAAAGATGATAGGATTAAAATACCTGGATCAAATCACACCTCCACCTAGTGAACAAATCAATCATGTGGATTTTGACGGAAACCCACCAAACTCCAAACTTAAAGACTCAGGGTTCTTCTTTGATTTAAAGAAAATGCCCTCTGAGGCAAAGCTAACAAAGAAAGGAGATCACAAGCTATACTTGCAAGTGTGGATTTATGACGCATGCATCAAGAGAATGCTAATCAATGATGGGGCAGCAATGAACATAGTTCAATTTTCTCTCTTAGAAAGAATAGGTTATGGGCACACCAACATCACCGCATCTAGAGACACATTAAGTGGATACAACAACTTGAAAGCTGCCACAATAGGGAAGATCACACTCCCAGTGACTTTAGGACCAAAGACTATCCCAAACACATTCTATGTCATTGATAAAGACACAGGATATAATCTACTTCTCGAAAGACCTTGGATACATAGAATGAAAGTTGTGCCATCTACCTTATTCCAGGAAGCTTGATTTCTACATCTTGGGAAGGTGTATGTTGCAAAAGGGGATCTAGAGCCTTTCAACATGATAAAATCCAATACAACAAATAAAAAGATAGGCATCCCCATAGACTACAAACTTCCCACGAATAATATTTGTGTTCCTAGTCCTACTCCACAATCGATATGTATCAAAAGGACAAAAATTCTAGAAAAGATAGTAAATAATGCAAAAATGAAGGCCTTGGAAAATGAGGCACCATCAAAACAGAAAGAGATTATCCCCAAGGAAAAGGCAATAAAAATTATGGAATGGATAGAAAAGGATGGACCTCTCCAATTCCCTCTAGAAATCCTTATGATCGATATTGAATCGGCTTACAAACTCTTTCCATTTCTAGGGGAAAAACCTCATAGAACCAAAGGACCAATATTTGAAACAACTATGCTAGATCTAAGAAATACAGACCCTCATGCCTTCTTAGATCTTGAGGAAGACTTAACTAAAAGTTACACTCTATTAACACCACTAAGTAAGTCACGTATCCCTGAGACACCAAAAGAAAGTGAGTCATATGAACCACTCATGCCATCGAAATATTCCTATAGACCAATGGTGCCAATGGAAGATGTAAATTATGTGGGCAATGAATCAACCAACGTGATAGGAGTTCTCCCAAAGATGTTTATGGTCTCTCAACCTCACATGCAACCCACTACTTTTGCTTCAGTACAATCAAATGAGCTGAGTGAATGGGAAGCACCCTTAGTACAAATCAAAATGGTTGAGAGACTCCAAAATGAAGATGAAGAAAGCAAAGGAACATTTGATAAAGAATGGAAAATGTGAGTGTCAGTCAAGACTGATGATCCTGTCATCTTTGAGTTGTCAGGGAGCTATATAGGAGATTTCATGGATTTGAGACCTAAGTCTAATCGAAGGATGAGCATAAGCTTTGTTCCTCCTAATGAGCAAAGGTAACCTAAAACTCCCTTTGAATTATTCTAATTCCTTCAAAATATTCAAGATTGATAGGAAGTAAAGATTTACATGCATGATCAATTTGATACACTTATAGAATTGCTAAGATGCGACAAAGTCTTGTATTGGACTCCCTCCCATCAACAAGCTTTCCAAGATTTACTATGTCTCACATTACTAAGAGAAAGCATAGAGTTATAAGGGTTAGAGCCAAATGATATCATGAAACCCTACCGAATAGGAGAACTCGTCTTAAGAAGAGGTAGCACAAAAAACAAGAAAAGAAGATGAAAGAGAAAATTCACTAAGGACTGGAAAGGTCCCTATATGGTTAAAGAAGATGTCGGTAATGGTGCCTATATCTTGTGCACAATGGAAGATGAGGAATTTGGCGAGACAGTCAATTCCTTTCACCTCAAGAAATGCTATGTCTAAAAATCATAAAACATAAAAACACAAAAAAATCAAATACTCCAAAAATACAAAATAAATTACAAAATCAAACACCAAAAAGAATTTTGTTTCTTGCATCTTAATATCATTTTGTCCATCTTGCATTATAGTGAATGACTCGCTCTTATATTATTTTCACATCAGTAAGGAGTCTAAGGTTGCCTAGGTATAAGTGATCCATTTAGGTCCTGAGATTCCCTATTTTCACAATCGCCATTCTCCCCCTTCATTCCCAGTGATTCTAATTAAAGCCTAGCTCTTAGCTTTACATTTATCCCAATTTTAATGAGCCATGATGTTAGGTCTAAACAAAGTCAGAATTCAAACCTATAGTGTTCAAAGGAAGATTGCAAGTAGACCTTCCCAATTCTTCCCTAGTAGAAAGGAAGTCCAACTACATTCTGAAACTTTTGGTGGCACTCAACCCCTTATCTTTCCTGACCAAAAATGTCAAGAGGATCAAAACTCATAAGGACGCAATCTAAAATACAAGTGAATAAAAAAATGAGTGACCAAAATAAGAGTGATGAGAAAGGTGAGAATTGAGAGATCAAATTATTGTATATCCAAATGCCAAAAGCATTCATTTTCACAGAAGTCAAAAATAAAAATAAAATGAGAAAATCAAGCGAGGCATTGCAAAAATATAAAAAAAGAGAGTTACAAAAGAAGAGTGATAGAGAGAAGATTGTTGAATGTCCGTACCCTTGGGTGGAGATTAGTCTAATCTCAAAGCTTCAAGGATGACATTCTATCAGAGAAAATAAAAGACAAAGGTACAAAGCACACACATGCACTAGCTAAGCAAAGCCAGGAGTCTAATAGTCTTGAGGACAATTTTCTATCTAAGGACCCTTGTTCTTTCCCATTTTTCCCTTACTCTAGGTCTATCTTGCTTTCCATCTATGATCTAAGTCTAGTGAACATCAATAAAATTTGTTACTTGTCCAAGTTGAAAGCTTGTTAGATTGTCTTATCTAGATAAGGATCAGTGTTTAGCCTTTAGCAAATCCTAAAATTCAAAAGCACTTCATATCCTTCCCGCTCCCCACTTGAGTTCTAAATCCCTATCTTGCAAGTTTGAATAGGTCTCCTATGCCAGAATAACACGCAATCCCCTAAATTGAAAATCATATTAAAGAGAAGTCATATTGTTTGTTCCATAATGCATTCATACCAAAATCAGAAAAAGAGATCCAAAGCAATAAAAGTTAATGTCATAACCCATGGCATTCCATAGAAGTAGAAGTTTTATTTCAACATCGCTTGTGTTCTTGCATTCACATATCTTCCCATGCATATATATATATATATATATATATATATATATATATATATATATATATATATATATATATATATATATATATATATATATATATATATATATATATATATATATTTATATATATATATATATATATATTCCAAAAAAGAGCTAAAAACATGTCATCATTATCATACTTTCATTCTTAGAGTTGAAGGTCTAAACATAATAAAAAAGTTATAAAAAGAGTTCTGAAGTGCACAATAGATGGGTATTCATACAATAAACAAACAACCATAAAGAGATAGTTTTTCATAAATAAAGCAAAGGTTCAAGTTTTACAAGAGTACAAGAGCTAGGACAAAATGCTCTCAAAGGAAAGTAAGGCTCCCCATGCAAGGGGGCATGATTTCAAAACAAATAGACAAAAGCCTCAAGGATGGCCCCCTCCAACCAAACCATCAAGCCTCTTGGTCCTCGGCCTCTGAATGATACTAGTGTATCCATGAGATCTATGAGAATGAGGAACCCTACTCTGAGTTTGAGAATGGGAAGAACGTACTGTCCTAGATTCTGGACATTGAATTCCAAGGTGGTCCATCTCGTGAAGAACAACATTCTCACCCCTAAGGATGAGAGCCTCTGACCTCAACGAAGCATTCTCCTTGCACACATGGTAGGCAAGAGCAAAAATGTCAGTGTGTTGGCTAGCTCTAGGAAGTATACAAGGATTAACTAGAAGCCTCTCTCATGGTAAGCCAGTGAAGAGAACAAAAGCCCTCCACTCCTCGATGTTACCTAAAAAACAAAGATAAAAGGAATGTTGATTCATAATTTTAAGTAAAGAAGACAATACAAAATTCAAAAACAAAAGCAGAATTACAAGGATCGCCAGGATTCCAAGAGGGATCAAAGCGTCGCATTGCCTCATCAAAATGAGGAGATCTAGGCCTTGAAGAAGAAGCCTCTGGTATCTCCCCCTCATCAGAATCAATCTTCTGGGTGTATCCTACTAACCCATCGTTTGACAAATCATATCCATCAGAGACATAGTCCTCATCTATAGAGTCTAAATCCTCCAAGATAATAAGTCCACAAGAAGGAGCTCCTCTCCCTCCCCTTTGTCCACCTCTCAAGGTCCTAGAGGTTTTGGTAATTAAAACCCTGGGATTCAAAGGAGTCCAAACTATGGGCCTCTGTCCAACCTCGCCCATCTCCTGGATAGATCGATAGCATATAGGAATTAGGGACAATTCCTCAGGAAAGTCATCACCTAGCTACTGAAGAACTTGCTCAATGTGGTGAGCCTCGATGAGACCATTACAATCTGAAACCTCTAAAATGTTGTGGTAGTAATCTTGAGTCTGCCTATCATGAGACCATACAACCTCCATGTCCACATAAGGGTCAGCAATCATATCTACGTTGGTAAGAGTGGCCACATCACGCAAGGAAGTATCGAAGTGGCTCACATGAGCCCATATGGTGGCTCTTAGAAGTCTACTATCAAGAAGAGGAATTTTCTTTTGATATGGCATGATATGCTCAAAGATTAAGGTCGTGATCAGAGAAGTGTGGCTAAACGCAAGAGCCCCAGGGTGAGCAATACAGTATGTCTCTGTAAACCATCGCAAGAATGTTAGGACCCCATCCAAAAATAGTACCTTGTTCAATACCCTTGATAATGGGTGCCCAACACCAATGCAGACAAGCTAAGACCTTGTCTCCAGACAACCTCGAAGCAATCAATCCAATCAAGAACTTCCTCAAGAGAGGAATGTGAAGTTGTGGTACAGTAGTAAGACAAATGCCAATCTGGTCCTCAGGATGACTCACCCCAATAATCTGAGCTCAATATGCCTTGTCCTCAGAGGACTCACTAGCAGGTAGAATAAGTGGATGCCCTCTCACAAGAACTCCAAGAATGTAATAGACATCATATAAGGTAATGGTCCACTCCCCTGAAACTCGGGGAAATCTAAAAGTGTTCCTATCAGCATCCCAATAGGTCAAAATGGCACATCAGATGCATGAAATAGGATGAACAATTGGTACATGACAAATCCTCGCCAAGCCTACCCTCTTCAAGATAGCAAAATCATCAGAAGATAGTGAATCGTACATCTCAGAGAGCCATAACTACTCATGATTGGTATTCCAACGAATGTGCATATCCTACCAATTAGAAAAGAACCTTTGATTAGATCCCATCAACTCAGAAAATCCCTAAAAATCATATAATCTATGAAAAATTCACAAAAGGCATATAAAACCTTCAAAATTGCAATAAATTGACGAATTCAATGTTCAAATTAGATCAAAACAGAGTGAAGTAAATGTCAAAAAACATCAAATTTTAGTCAGAATCAATATGTCAGGGTCGTTCCTTTCATCAAACTGGATCTCCCCTGGGTGACCTAGACTAGCAAAAGGGGCGACCCTGTTTGCCTACCCACATGCTAAAAAATGCTCTAAAAACCACAATTTTTGACCAATTTCAACAAATGAAAAAATAGTTCTACTCTAAACGATGAAATAGACACAATGCAATAGAGAAAATCAACAAAAACTAATAATTTCATGAGATTTTTCACAAAATGAAAACTAGGTTTAGAGAAAGGTTTTTGACTAATTGTGCACCTGACTCTCAGCAATAGAATAAGAAGTGGCCATCTTTGTGATCCACCTGGTGATACCTTCCCAACGACTGCTTGCACAATCGATTTCATCAACGTTTCACTCCAATCTCACTAATTTCTTCACTCTTTTCCTCTCTTATCTTAGTTTGCATTATGCATTTTTAGAGTAGTTTTTGCTTTTATGCATCTCTCATGCTCTCATTTTGTGTGCTTTCGTCCCTCTAGTTCTCTTTGATAAAGGCAAACAACTAGGCGAATATACATGATCTATGGTATGTTCATCATTTTAGTTTTCATTACTTGTTTTGATATATTCAGATGTCAAACTAGAATGCTAGTTATTGCAGGTACTATTGCAAAAAAAAATTGACAACAGGTAAGCCTATTTTAGAAATGTTACCTACCTTTCATGTAGACTACTGTCCCCGAGGGGGTAAATATGTAAGCACCAAAATCACGCACAACCTCCATGAGGACCCCGATGATGACTTACAATCCTTTTCATGTACATGTAAGCATGGAATAATGCCCTCTCAACAATGATTCTCTTTGTAGCGTGTGGTTATTCTTCCTTTCATTGTTTCTCCTTTGTCGTGCTAACCCTTCCTTTGCTTTCGACACTTTCTAACACTTGTTGATTTGCATTTCCTATGCTTGCGACTTTGTCCCTAAGCCTTGTATTCATCCATTTGTTGTGTTTTAACCTTCCCCTAGTGTTTTTCATCCATTCCCACCCCTAGGAGCCCTCTAGAGGACCTCCCAAGCCATCTCCAACTTTTTTCAGTTCCAGTCAACTAGTACAAATCTCACCCTTTTATTTCTAGATCTCCCCCAAGAGATCCATCTTTTGCAAGTGGATATTTGGTTTTTGACCCATGTTTGACCAATTTATGGAGGCAGTTCACCTCCTTTTCCTCTCCTGATTCATCTCTCATCCTGCACTTTCACCTAGAACCCCTCCTCTAAGGATTGCCCATGGTTCGCCCCCAAGTGACCCTGATTAGTGAAAGGGGTGACCAAGTGGTGACCCTACCATCTTTCCAAATTATGATTCAACTTGAGTTATTGGCCAAAATTACTTCCATTTTGACTTGTTTTGCTTCTGTTTGAATGGAATTTTGTCCTAAACTTGGAGTTAACTATTTCATGCATTCAACCATGCATATTTAGCTCCTTTTTATCTTTAGTTGTCAACCTATGCATTCTTTTAACTTAATTTCTTCTTGAGTGATAAGTTATAATGGCTTGTTCACTCCCTAATTAGCCCAGATCACTCTTGTGTCTTCTAAGTTAACTCATCAATCAAAAGGAATTAACTCTTCATCCTCTCCACCTCTTTTAGCCTCTTCAAACCTATAAATACCCCCTCTCCCAAGCACAAAGGGAGGCAATTTCATTTGTGCACATAGTTCTTGCAAATTTTTGCTCTTCAATTAGCATCCATATGCTCACATAGGACGTCTGAGCCTTTTGCTTTTTATTGTTGTCTTATCAAGATTTGCTAAAAGCTTCATTTAGCATTAATATGCTGCCCACATCACAAGCCACAGTGCTTAGAAAGCTCACATTGAGCTCCCATTCAAGCTTCCAAATGCTTCTTTTTGCATCTCTTTCTTATTGTTGCCAAGAGGATTTCCTTGCTGCTACAAGAAGATAAGAGGTTGCCATACAAGGATTTATAATGGTAGTGGAGGCTCACACATCTCTTTATTCTAGGTTCCTTCATGCTTTTATTTCATAGTAATTAGAAAATCACAATTTGCTCTTCAGAATAGTAAATCCATGTTGCTTTTTCCTTGATAGGCTAAGTAGATCTTGCATTTTTAAAGTAGTTTACTTTCAAAAGTTCATAAATTAGATTCATTTCAAAGCAATTTCCCTTTCCTAGAGTAATTGTTCCACATATTCAGAAAAAAAAAAAAAAAACATAGATCAATTGCATTTAAATACCTTCATATTAGATTACATACATATTTTAATTACTAGAATAGAAAAAAGCACTTTCACTTCCATAAATAGAAAAAAGCACAAAAATATTGTTTTGCACTCATATAGGCTTGCATGCATCCAAGAATTGAAAAGAACAAAAATATTAGCATCATTCAACATTCACAAACCCTTTATTCCAACACAAGGTCTACTTTGGTCAACATTTCGGCAAACCCCTTGATTCCAACACAAGGTCAACACAAAGTCAATGCAAATTCAAACCTTAGGTCAATCAAACCCTAGGTCAAATCGATGTTAGCTTTAACTATCTCTCTCTTGGTTTGGGCTCACGAATGTGCCCTAGACTTAGAGGCAAGTGGGTGAGGGCAATCCTTGATGAGATAGAAGAGATCCAACCTAGACCACAACAAGACCAACAGACAATTCAACAAATACAACAAAGGTTAAGGATATTCTAAACACAAATTATCATCCAATAGTTCGAACAACAAATTGAAAGATGTATCAACAAAAATAATAGTCAACCTACACAATGTTGGAACCTTAGAAATCCGAATAGAAGAACATTGACTAGTGACCCTTCGGGTCATATAGTTATTTTAATTACCATAGTCACAAAACACAGAATTAGAATCAACGCACAAGAAAGGCCCTAGGACTAGTTGACCACTCTCCGTGAAGTCCACTTCTCAAGTGAGCCAGATCGCCCCCATGTCTCACCTCCTCTTGACTGGCTACTTCCACAAGAGCGAGAGTGATGTGGAGGTTCACCCCGTGGCAAGGAGAGGGGTCCATGTGCGCGCCAAAGCTGATTCGACCGCCCTAGGCCACCGAGTCATGTTTTTGAGTGTACAAAGATAGATGAAATTGAGGAAGAAGGAAGATGTCCAAATGAAAGAGAACATGACTTAGTAATTAGGAAATCTAGAGAATTAATTAATTAAATACAAAATCGAAAAGAAGATATGAAAGGCTAATTTTTAGAAAAGGAAGCCCAAAATTTAAAAGAAATGGTGAATTTAATAGAAGAAGAAGATTTGTTAGAAAAATGTAAATAATTTTCCACACACTAGGATAAAAACAAATAGAGCAAATGAGACCTCAAATCATATCCTTGGTGATGACTCAAAAAATATGGAAAAAGCAAGTAGTCTTGTTGGGTGTAAAGTTAAAATGGAAATAGTCATAAAATCCTTACGAGAGTTAGGCATAGACATAAACATCATGCCTAAAGAAATATGGGAAGCATTTGGCAAACTGCCACTACATGAAACACCCTATGGCAATGCCTTAGCTGATGGAAGCCCCATATGCCCAATAGGGACTTGGAGAAATGTACAAGTAGATTTCATGGATATAAAAAGAAAGATTGATTTTGAATTCATAGATATGTACAAAGGATCTCTAGAGGTCTTCAATATTATATTAGTTATTGATTGGTTCGTAGATAATAATGGAATATTCAATGTAGACAAAGAGGAATTAATACTATAAGGGAATGGAAAAGTAGTACATATGCCTTTTAATGAAAGACTGAGAGGAGTCTATGTAGAAGAAATACACATTGAAGCTAAAGATGAGCGGGATAAAACACTATACACAGTTGGGAGAATACCTAGGAAGGAATGGGATGGAGAACCCAATTTAGAAGTCAGAATACTCGTAGACAATGGCAACTCTTCAACCAATACGAATGATGTGATAAAAGATTGGACATGGGAATAGATAGAAAAGCATAAAAAGAATGTATTAAGGCCTAGAAGAGTCTTTAAGGATTTAAAAGTTACAAAAACTACACAAATCAATACCATAAAATAAGTAGACCCACCACAAAACAAGAGGTTGAACCGCATATAGAAGGGGATCTCACACATTAAATTGCCACATTATTCAAGAGTAAGAGATTTGAGGGCTTATCTCCAAGCTATGGAAAAGACATTTGTAAATGAATAATTTAGAATAAAATATTTACATGATACTTTGATATTAAGTTCCACAAGATTGTGGAACACACATAAACCAATTATACCCACCAAGAAAGCTTTGACAATTTTAATCAAGAATAGCTACTTAGAAGGAGATATCGAGGATATACCAAAATATGATGGAATAGAAGACCCACAAAACCATATAGATACTTGTGAATATATTTGGAATAAAATAGGAGAGACAAATGAAAGGCTGAGAATACAACTATTTTACTATACTTTAACTCCTATAGTAAGAGCATAATATATATGCCAAGAGTTAAGAGTAGAGACTAGATATTCAAATGTAACCAAGATTATTTTTGTAGAACCTTTAAGTTTTGGGACCCAAACCCAAGAATAAATACAATATTAAAAGGAATTAAAGAAGTGATAACCTTACCGAAAGATCGGGTAAGAAGAGAGTTTGAGAAGAAAAGATATAATATCTCAAGAAAATGACAACTGACCCCAAAAAGGTTAGTGGAAACCACAAATCACCACGGTACCTCAAAAGATTTATTATTCTACCAAAAAGAAAGGTAATGATCCTCTAAGTCAAGAACAAGATCCAAAGAACTTGGATGTATATGTAGGAGAAGATGAAAGAGAATAGTAGATAAAATTGAAGACAAAAGTCAAAACCTTTATCAGGCATTGAAAATATAAGAGGAGAATGTAGCCAAAACATAAATAACCTAAGCTAGCTAAAATTGTAGATTATTGGGGAGAAGAAGTATCCAAAATTGTAGAGATACTCAAAGAATATGAGGATCTATTTATAAGGACCTTCACAAAGATAAAAGGAATAAAAGAAGATGGGTTTGTGAAAATTCAATTAAAGGATGATTCTAAACCATATAAATAGAGGCCATATCGACAATCCTAATCTCAAAATAAAAAAGACTAAAATAAATAGGATGTTAGATGGAAGTATAATAAAACTAGTGGATAATGTAGAATAGATCAACCTTAAGGTTGTTCAAAATAAAAAGATTGGTGATATAGGGATATGTGTAGATTTTAAAGAGCTGAATAAGGCATGTATTCATGATCCCTTCCAATCTCCTTTTATATAAGAAACACTAGAAAGTGTTGTTGGAAGAGAGGTGTCGTCATTCATAGATGAATTCTTAGGATACCATCAGGTAAAGATGTCATAAGAAGATCAACCCAAGACAACCTTTACAATGAAATGGGGATCATATATGTACACAATGATTCTATTTGGTTTGAAAAATGCACCTATAGTCTTTAGTAGGATTATGGTCAATGCATTTAGATATTTCATCCATGATTTCTATAAAGTCTATTTAGATCACTAGACAATCTATAGGATGTTGAAAGATCATGTTCAAACACTAAGACTAATATTCGAAAGATGTCATAGTCTTAGGATTGCATTAAATTTAAAGAAATATATTTTTGCCACACCATTTTGTAACTTGCTTGGGCATATTATCTATAAGGAAGTCGCGATGGTAAATCCTCTTAAGATATCTATAATCCTAAATTTACCTCCTCCTAAGAGTGTAATAGAGACAAACTTTCCTATAATATATTGGCTACTACTGTAAGTTTATTAGAATCTATGTAACTATCTCTATCCCTATTAAAGAACTGTTGAAAAAGAAGAATAATAATAAATTCAAATGGAAAAATGAATGTCAAAAATAATTTGACATATTGAAGAAAAAATAATAGAAGCCTCAGTTCTGATATTCCTAGATTTGACACAACTGTTGTGTTAACACAACCAAGAGGTAGAAAGGACAACTTGGTTGTGCTAGTAGGAAGCTTGTGGTGGTAGAGAACAATTATACTACAATAGAGAGAAGATCTGGCCATGATATTTGCCCTACACAAATTCAAACATTATCTTTTGGCAACACCATTCATTTTATATACCAATCATGAACCACTAATGTATCTAATGAATAGACCATTAATACATGGTCGCATATGCCGTTGGTTAATGTTATTTCAAAAATTTGATTTCAATATCATGATGAAACTAGGAAAAGCAAATCATGGACTGAACTATCTATCTAGGATATATAATGGAGAGGAATAAGGATTAATAGAAGATTGTTTTCTAGGTGTCCATTTATTTTGAACAATAGCAATACTTGCTAAACTATAAGACATTATTAAATTATTATTTATTCGTAACTTCCCAGACAACTATAGAAAAGAATACAAGAGGAGAGTTATCACAAGAGCTCTTCCAGACACTATTCTTAGTGGAGAATTATATTTTTTTAGAAAAGATGAAGTCTTGTGAAGAGTAATGATGAATCATGAAAGAAAACAAATCTTGGAGGAAGCACATCAAGGTATTTTTGGAGGACACAATTTTGGGGAAGGAACCACAATAAAGGTAATGCTAGCCAAACTATGGTGGCCTAGTCTATTTAAAGATACCAATAACCACTCCCACAAATGCAACATTTGTCAAAGAATTGGCAAACCAACTACAAGAGATGAAATACCACTAAGACTAGTATTGGCCATGGCATGATTTGAGAAATGGGCCATTGACTTATGCAACCAATATGTCCACCTACTTGGAAGACTCAGGATGTTTTATCATAATCGGTATTGAATTCCTTACAAGATGGGCAAAGGCAAAAATGACAAAATACTATATTGCACAAACAATAGCAAATTTCATCTATGAAAATTTCATTACAAGATATGGACATGTGCATTGAATATTACAAGTAATCAAGGAAAACACTTTATAAATTAAACAATTAAGGAACTATTGGGAAAATTTATGATAATCCATAGTAAGAGCACACCATATCATCCCCAATCAAATGGGGCTAACAAGTCATTTAATAAGATATTAGGTAAAGCATTAAATGAAGGTTTGTAATGAGGATATATCATATTGGGACAAAAAGATACCTATGGTACTCTGGGCTTATTGTACAACTTACAAAAGACTAACAAAAGACTATCCATTTCAATTGGTCTAAGGATTGGATGCAGTACTAATAGTTTAATACATAATTCCCAATCTAAGGGTGGCAATAACTACAAGGTTAAATGAAGAAGAATCCCTTAAGGATAGGTTGATACAATGAGAAAATTTTAATGCTAATCAGTTGCTTGCATCATATAATCAAACTCAAGAAAAGAAAAAACAAAAGTCCTAGCATGACCACAACATCAAAACCAAGCAATTACAATTGAAAGATATGGTATTACACTATGATAGAAAAATCAAAAAACCGATTAACTAAAAGTAAGATGGCTATGACCTTATCACATAGATCACATCCAAACAACCTGCGTAGTTAAACTTAAGATTTTGATAAATTAAGTTTTGGATGGATATGTTAATGGAGCTAGACTAAAGTTGTACTAGGACACAAATTAAAATTAAAATCATAGAAAACCCATGTATAATTGTACCATAATGTATAATAAAAAGTACTTAGCATGAGAAGCAATTCATTGAGTAAGAAAACATAAAGGATCAAATAGTCAAAACACAATGACATGAGACATGACTTTATCTTGGGTGACTAGAAAAAACTATCAATGGAAGTGAAGGGTAAGGGAAATTGCACAAAGTGAATTGCAAAACACATAATTCATTATGTGAGAGCTAAGTAGTAGGATAGTCAACCAAAGAGTGAAAAGAAGAGAAGTAGGATTGGAAGCTATAGCAATCACATCCGCTCCATAGTTAATTGAAGCCAAGGACATCAAAATGCCTATATACAAGGCATTTCCATGGAAGGCTATGGAAAACAACTTGAAAGGAGATTTATTGAACATTCTCAGTGGGTTCATCTATGTGGAATATCTTTGAAAGTACATTCATTCCAAACTCATAAAGGTAGATCATAGTGTCTTCATAGAAGAAAGAAATGTTGGAAATATGTATATAGTGTTGTCATTGATGTCAACACATAGTGATGTCTATCCACAATATGATGCAGAGTCAGCATGATGTTTAGAGTTTGGTGAGGTATGTTGCAGAAGTAGATAAGATGGCAAGGCATGTTGCAGAAGTAGACAAGATGGCAAGGCATGTTGCAGAAGCAGACAAGATGGCAAAGTATGTTCCAGATGCAGAGTCAGCATTACTAAAGTTTGGAAGAATGAAGAATGACTTGTAAGAACCCTATATTTTGAAGTTCATATTGAACTTCCTCATACTTGGTATGCACTCATAAGTGTCTTTTAGGAGGTTGTGGAGTAGTGGTATTCTTATCTTTTCATCCAAGTGTTTTTGAGAAAATTGTCTAAGGCATGAACAGAGTATTTTTCCAAGACAGGGGGTCGATAATTTGCTCAGCATTGCAACATCTTGTCTTGTGGTTCTAGAATAAGCATTGTGAGTCTTTAAGGAGTCTAATTCCAAAATTTCAGCTCTTAACTCCTTCTGCAATGAAAGTTAGAAGCAATAGAGTACCGGACTGTGCAGACAGAGCTTGGAGTTGCAGAGATCAAATTGGAATGCTCTACATTCCACCGCATTTGATCCTTTTGGCATGTAGTTTTCAGGAGATGATCAGTAGTAGTTGAAGTTCACTCTATCTAAATTTTAGAGTGTTTGGTGTTCTGCAAGTACCATTTCTTATGGATAGTTGGTTGTTTCTTGCTTTATCTTCATTGGCATCTATGTGCAGACCTGACCTAAGTGACTTGGTGATTGAGGGGTGACTATTCATATGGATAGGAGAATTATAAGGGTGATTGAAGGGTGTGCCGACCTATTTTGGTGAAGTTCATATTATGTTTCATCTCTACGAGTGCATATGGTGATGTTTTGAAGTGTACATAGGCTGACTTACCACAAGCTACACGTTTCATCCTTGTGGCTGACCTAATCAATGTTTTGAAGTATTACGGAGGATATTTATAGAAGATCAAAGTCATTTGTGATGTGCAGATATGAATGTGAATATAGCAGAGTAGAGTGCAAGACATGAAGTGTGCAGAATCAGTTTGAAGACGTGTATTGAGCAGAAAAAGCAAACTGCATTATCAACATAATTCAGATGTCTACTTTGCAGCAGTCCATATATTTTTTTTTGTAAATCCAAGTGCAGTGAGTAGGATATTCAGGGAGTAGTAGCTTCCTTGGGTTCTACCCTAAATCAAAGTTGTAATACATGGAGTAGTAGCTTCCTTGGGTTGCAGCCCAAAAACAAAGTTGTAACATTTTAGCAGTGAGCATAATATATTGTGAGCTAACACTCACTGTGGTTTTTCCTTGTTTTAAGGTTTTCCACATAAAGTCTGTGTGTTCTTGTGTTGATTCTTGTGGTGCATAATTTACTTTCTATTCACTAAGTAATTCAATTTTATCTGCAAATATCTACTTAAGTTTTAGTGTGTGTTGATTCACCCCCCCTCTCAGTACCTCATTGTGTTCAACAAGAAAAACCCTAAGAAATCTAGTAACTGGAGAAGTTTTGGCACAATATACTAACATTGGCAAGTTGAAACTTGTCATTAACCTAAAAGAATTCTTGACTTTCCAATAAAATGATTTAGATAATCAATCATTAACATTTCCATGAATTGAGAAAGTGATCTCTAACAACATACCATTTACCATGTGAAATCTCAAAAAATGAAAAAATTTATTATTTCTTATAACCCCCAAGTACACTATGAAAAATGCATTGTGAAGAAGCAACCAGGTGGCTTGACAAGAGCATTAATGATAAAGGGAAATCTACGAAATTCAAAATCCTCTAAGAATGGGTGCATATTATATGTTGTCACTACAAACACCCAACACACATGCAAATAAATCATGTAAGGAAAGACTGCCAAAATTCTCATCCACCATTTTGATTTAATTTGCATTGAAGGAAGCCCTTCATATGTATGCTTTGAATCTTTTGCTACCCTTGGGATCACAATTTTTTATTGTTTTGAAGTGACTACGAAAAAATTAACAAATTTCCATATTCTCCTCCAAAGAAAAGTGTAGAAACATGTACATATGAATACTCCCATCCTGGAGGAGAAACAAAACTAATAGAGCATAAGGTTCATATAGCTAAACATGATTAATCCTCTCACATTATCAAAAATTCCAAAGTCCATATATTGTTAAAATGTCTCAAACTAGTATATTAAACTAGAAAAAACATATTCTACATTTCAATAATATTTCTAGATGTCATATATTTTGAATTTCAACTACTCAATCACTCTCCTTAACAATTAAATGAACATATTTTTAACAATGAAAATGATTCGGGAAACTTATTCACTTAGTGATTATTCATATTCAATTATATTTCAAAATAGAATGATAACATGCATGTTTCAAATCCCATGAAATAAGACCTCAGAATAACATATTCATTACTTTATAGGAATAAAATGGGATTTTCATTTGCTTTATACTCTTTCTCAAATGAAGGAAATGAGAATGCAACGTATGCATGGCCGATAGAGTGAGAAGGTACCACCTTTATCCTTCATGTTTTAAGTGGATAGATCCCTAGTCTAGCAAATGTACTACATATAGAGATGACACAAAGTCCACTCTGAGCCATTACCATGCAACTCCCTAAGTTCCAAATAATAGAACTTAATCAAATAAAATGTAAATTAAATAATTGGTAGTCACATATGTATGTAAGATAACATGCAACCATTAACACACAATCATTAAAAAAATAGCTACGTAATAATAATGAGACTCAAGTTAGGACAATCATACTATAGCCAATGTAAAAAATAAAATGCAACTGATAACCAAGCTTATCATTACCAAATGAATAATAAGTTGAAAGAACTTAACTTAATTAAATACACAAAATCATTAGGTTTTTTATGCGAGACAAACTAATATATGTTATTTATAGCCGAGATAGTTATTGCTAATACAAGTGGTATGCCACAATATTTTCTATCTATTTTTTTTAATTTATCAGATGAATATTTTTCAATTACTAAAATACAATTAAAGACAATAATGGTCTATTAATCAAATAAAGGAAACCACCTAATGCATGGAGATTACCTTGGGATGTATGCTTTAATTTATTAAACTGTCATAGATAAATCAAATATTGGTGTATTTCTTCATGCCCAAGTGAAGTGAAAGGGAAAGCTTTTTTTAATGTTCTTTAAACAATAGAAATCTTTTTAATAATGAATTTTTGTGGGCCCCTCCTTTAATAATCTTATCTTATGTGGTGTAAATGATGCTATGGGATCAACCCATGGTCATGTGGGAATAAAAAGTTTTTTTCACCCCAAGTCATATTGTCAATCCTTGAGGGATTATTTTTCTTGCCCAAGAACTCCTTAGAGCATATTTTTTGGAGGGCATAACTTTTGCATACGGAGGTCTTTTTCTACTTATTTTAGGCATTGGAGAGGTTTTTTTGATATCTACAATGTGGTGTAGGTTATTACATTATTTGGTATCACTTTAAGGTGATCTTCTCTAGAGTAACTTGTAGACCCTTTGAGGTGATTGTACTTTCATATTTTTATCAAATTTTGGAACTATAAACTCTTGTGTAATTATAAACAAATTTGTAATCAGACTCAAATGTAAACTGTCATTTCTTTTCTTATCTTTGGGGGTTATGAAATCCATTAATGGGAATCTTGCAATCAACATAACTAACATAAAATTCCCAATTCTGGGGGTTCTTACACTAAGTACTATGAGAGGGTTACATAAAATCATTAATGGGGGATACATCATCCTAGGACCTTTTTGTTGGTTTTTATTCATGGATACAACATTAGGAAAATTTGTTTTAGTGTGCATTGCTAATTTGTGGCTAAAATGACATTCATTTCCCAACAGTCAGCTAGATAGAACTATTACTCATGGTGATTGCATATGGAGGCATTTGTTAGAAAGATGGGCCTTCTTCCCTATCTTTTGGGACAAGTTCCACAACCAATAAACTCCTACAAGAACCTTAAGAGGCTCACTAATCATGACATCGTTTCTAGTAACCTATGGTTGTCACTTTCCATGGGTTTTTAAGATTATCTTGAGCACATCAAGTGTCCTTATACTACTTAGTAGATCCTTTTGCAATTATTTTTTGACACCTTTCTTGATGTTTCCCTAGATGTCACATTTCTATCTAATGATACTGGTGATTTTGGTGATTATTGAATAACAAGGTAAATAGACACAATGAAAACATAAACAAGTAGTGTTTGAATATGATTAAATCAATTAGGGTACATGTAAGTAAACATTAAGTAAAATGAAACATGAAGAAACATATAAAATCAGCAAACCATAATAAACACCAAATATACATGGAGAAACCCTTTTGGGAAAAATTCCACCACTAAAGAGGTATTGAGCTTGTATTAATATTAAGAATAAGGGTACATCAATACAATCAACTCAATATTCTTTACTCTAATAGTATTTCATCAACATAATAGTACACCTACATAACATTATGAAACCTCTATCTTGTATTTCTAGTAGATAGAGCAATTGAAAACTACAAACCACAATGTTTTCCAAAACTAGAGAGTAAAACTATGGGCCTAAAACTAGGCACCCATACCTCCACTAGCAAAAACCAACACTAAATGATGCATAGGATCAAGCACTCAAGAAAAAATGTAACTACCACAAGAAACTTTGACCTCATTACTCTGGTACGTTGCATTATAACCCCTTAACGCTCCATGATGAAGACCATAAACTTGAGGGACCTACCATAATAATAAAAATGATCCACTCTCATAAAAGTAATTCATATTATGGCAATGACTTTAGCTCTCACTATTGACCTTTCTTTGTAATCTCACTATTTAGTGACCACTGACAATAAATATTCTAAGTTCCAAAGAGAATAATAATAAAATAATATCTCCCAACTCCCTGCGGGCCTAAAAGTACTCCATTACAAGAAGCTTGGAGAACACATAGATGTTTATACATAGGATTACAAGGTGTATATCACACTAAATCACAACAGTGGTGACAACCCAAAGCTTGAGAACTTACATGTGACAACATCAATATTGTCAACTTGTGAAGCATCTTTTGACACTATTTCCATTAAAAATCTTTCCATCATTAGTGAACCCTCTTTGGGATTCTTGTTTGTGCAACATTGGTTTCTTGTTTGTTGAATCTCACATTACAAATTATCCTCACTTATTAGAGGACCTCATTTCTTATTTGATGAGAGTTTCCACATGTGAGCTTTTGAAACTTCATCATCATATCTTTAGCCACCTTGTCTTATGTATCCTACTCCTTTTGTTGATCCACCTTATCTTATGGATCCTTTATTACATACTTTGAGGGTGCCTCTTGATGACCCTCCTATTGTGGTTGCTAAATTCCTATTGTGGATGATCCATCTCTTTATGAACTAGCTCTTCCTATATCAATTCTTTGATGGTGATTCTTCAATAACTTGTTTCAAGGAACTCTTTGTCACCAACTTTAATGAACATCGAGTCAGTACTATATTCTTTCTTATTTCCTCCTACATATCATAGTGGGAATGCTTTCAACATGCACCTCTTTGCATATCTCTTCCTAAGGGTAGACATGTAACTTGATACAAGTGGGCCTTCTTTATCCTTTTGTGTAAATCCACCTTCATTAGTTTGTGATTGTTTTGTGTAATCATTTATCTTTTTAGTGGAGTAACATCACTTGTTTCTAACATCTTCTATGGTGGACTTCCAAGCCCTCTATTCTTTCTTCCTCTCTTCTTGTGGGGGGGTTGGGGTGAGTAGGATTCATTCATTTCTTTCTTTGAGGGGGAATTCTATTATTATAAATGGGTAACTAATCATGCCTTATTGTTGGGACCCATATTTGATGATTTACCTCATTTATTTTTTATTTTCTCTTCATAAGTTGCACATAAGGAGGTGTTAGAGTGTTCACACTAGGGTAGGTGTTCATGTCATTTCATTGGCTAGTATTATTCTCATGTATACTTATTTATCCTGTGAGGCCCACCCTTGTGCGACTAGATTAGTTGCACTATTAGACCATGTTGTTTTGCTTCACCCAAGCTAAGGGTTTGGTTTATGGGATTGTAACCCTATCTTATAGACAATGCAGAGTTGTTATGAATCTTTTGTATAAGGTAGTTGTGTTAATTTGTGGGTGCATAGGTGATGCACACCCTAGCTGGGATTGATTGGAATATTACCTGTGTGTGCTTGAACTAGATCCTTTAGTGTTGTAGTGTGAGGCTAACTTGTGTTGCACTTCTTTTGTTTATGAGACTTGTTATTTAGATTTTATTTGACAGATGGTCATTTTGAGGACTATTGATCCCTTCTATTTGGACATTTGATAGTTTTATCTTGTGCTTGATTATATTATGAATTCCATAATGTTGAATGTGTTATTATAAATGTTGCAATTGAAATGGTTTAGTTAGACGATCAAATTGATAAAAGACTAGGTGATTTATGATCTTGATTGGTGTGATTGGAAACATGATTGATTTGAGAATCAAGTGAATGTTATAATGTGATATTTGTGAGTGTATGATGTGGGTGCTTTCCTATTCTTGTTGCTTCGGCTATTTGGATATATATATATATATTGCATGTGGGTACTAATGTGTGTTGTAGTGTGCAAACTAATTCCATTGCCAATGGAAATCAGAGGTCCATGACTCTACCCATGTTTAAAACCAGTGATGCTCAACCAAGCCCCTTCCAAGGACTATGGTGTTGTTTGATTTTAATTCCATGATTAAATTGATAGAAATTTTTGTAAGGTTTCACCTCATTGTTTGATCACCTTGAAAGTTTGTAATGTTGTATTGTTTTGGTTTGCACAAATTTTGTGCTAAATATTTATGAGCCTTTTTAAGTGGATTAGTAAGCCCCCTTGTGTTAATTATGGTTAATTAATGACCCTAGGTCATACCTCTAGGGTCTAGGGCCATTTTTAGCATGTTAACTCTTGGTGTAACCCTTGTATGGTCACCTTAACTTACCCGTAGAGTAAAGTGACGAGTTTTGGAGATGTGGAAGGTGGGTGGCAAGTCACCATCCCACCTTAACTAACCCCACTCACCTAGGGTTAGGTTACCCTTGTCTTTGAGTGCTTTGGAAGCTTCCAAAGCCTTTACGTGTGTGTGACATCTTCCCTATGCTCTCACACATGTGTGAGAGCATTTGTGGGAGATGTGTAGCATAGTTGAATGAGAAGGTGACAAGTGTCACCTCCTCATTCTTGTGGGGTCTCACATGTGTGATCCCCTCTCCCAATGTGTGAGAGCATTTGTGGGAGAGTGTGTAGCATAGTTGAATGGGAAGGTGACAAGTGTCACCTCCTCATTCTTGTGGGATTGTGAGAGGGTTGTGTGGATGAAGGTGGAGGTGACAAGTGTCACCTTCTTATTCATCAAGGCTTGTGGGAAAAGCATATTTAACTCCCTCTTGTTGAAGGGAGAAGGGTTCTTTGTTTTTGCATTATTCATTTCTTTTCTTGTTGGGAGAGTTGTCATTGGGTTTTGAACTTGGAAAAAAAAGAGTAGAAACTTGGAGATAGAGGCTATTGTAGAGCTCTTCTTCAACTCTTCTAACCATGGAAAGCTTGAGAGGTAGACTCTCAAGCCCTATATCTTATTAGTTCATGCTTTCATTAGTTTTCTTTGTGTTGTTGCATATAGTTGTTGTTATATGTTTTGTGAGTATATTTCATGTTGATTCTTGTTTTGGGATGGATTGTTTATGGCAAATGCTCACCGCTTGTATTAGGGTTTGGAGAGAGGTGAGAACCTCCTTGGGGAAAGCTCACTCCTTGAGAGGAGTTGTTTTGGCTTGAGGCCTTATTTTGAGGCAGTGGTTATATGAGATAGGTAACAGTGCCCTCCTTGTGAATATGAGAGTGATAAAATGGTTAAGTTCATAACATGAGTTGACATTGAGGAGAAAATGGTTAAATGGAGATATGAGAAAGTGGTGTTGAAAGAAGTAAGTTGTGTTTTGAAGTCTGTCCCCTTGAGGAGAGTAGTCTACTCTCTCCCCCTTGTTTCAAATCCATGGTTATGGATTTTGTGTTGTGGTATCCTTTGGGTGGGTGTTGGTGTGTTTGTGATGAATGCTTTGCTTTTGTGTTGTGTGAAACCTTGGTAGCCTAGTGGGCCTCCTAGATCAGGGGTGGCTTGCTAGCAAGCCTAGGATGGGAGGTGAGCAATCCCTTGGCATTGGAACTTTGTTGTGTGTTATGGCTTTTGTAGGTTTTGGAATAGATAAAGAGGATGAAGAAGAAAAGTCTCATCAAGTTTTTGTGTGTTGCTTGAGAGGAATATATATCTTAATATAAGGCTATGTGTAAAGCCTCGAGCATTGAGTGATCTTGTAAAAGGGAAGGGAGATATGTGTTATATCATTGTAATGTTAAGTTGCTATTCATGTATTGAAGGATGTTAATGTATAATGAAAGATTAAAAGGGAATAAAGTATTGATTTATTTAACATTGTGTTGATTTGAGAAGAAAAGAGAAAAAGAATTTATCTTGTATATCCCTCTCCCCTACACCTTTGCTTATTCATGGGAAGAAAATTAGCCATTGGTGGTGTAAATAATAATTTTGAATTTATTAGTATACTATAAAGCTCCTCCTAGTGACATTTGGAAACAAATGGATAAGTTTACTTTCAAAGGAATCTATTGCTACAAATGAAATATATATATTTAGTTTTATAACAAAACAAAAATAGGAAACCTATGGATGTTACGCCGAGAGGCGTTCCTACATTTACAGCACGGATGGAAAACAAGAGATGAAAGATTCATAAACAGATTCAGATTCTATGAAATTTTATAAGATTTTGATAAAAATAAAAATATAAAAAAAGAGAAGGTGAAAGGAATAAAATAAAAAATAAAAAAATAAAATGCAAGTTGGATGGAAAGGAAGGTGAATGGCAGTTTCAAGACATACTTTAAATATATTTTTTAAATATAAGTATACTAGTTTATATTTTCTAAAAAAAAGAGTAGGAAAAGTTTATCTATGCCTATTTTAATACTCTTATGGAGGTTATATATATAATAACTTACTGTTTTAATTTATAGTTCTCTATTTTTTATTTTTATTTTTAAAAACAGTGGTTTATAATAATAATAAAATATATATATATATATATACATTAGTATTGTTAAGTGTTAATGTTAAATTTAAAGAAGTAAAAGGCTTTTAGATTGCAAAGGAATCGCAGTAATCTTAGGGTTTTAATTTTTAAACTGTGTAAAAATAAAAAGAAAAAATATATGTTTGAGGGCAGCGACGGCACTCATGGCCGCCTCTGCCCAGAGCCCCCTGTGGACCGCAGTCTACACATGGCGCGGGCCTGTTTACAGGGCCATGGCCCCCCTTAAAAATGAACGCCTCTGTTTAAACTTTAAAACACTTCTCTGTTATTTAAACAGTCCCTAAAAATTATATCGACCTTCATTAATTTCTGAACACAATTTGCTATTTAATCTTTGGTGTATATATATAATGCCCTTATATATATATGTATTTTATATTTATATACATAATCTTACTTTTCTGTGTTACAAAAAAAAACACTAGATAGAGCTTTTGCATTTAAAACTTTTATTTAGAAAAAAAAAACAGTATCCATATAAATTTATTGGAGGCCTTTTCTTTCAATGCATTTTTAACTCTAACTTTTAACTTAGTTGTAATAAAGTGATTTGGTAACATGGAAAAAGAAATAGGAAACTATTAGAAAACACAAAAGAAAAAAAAAAGAAACCTGTAGGGTTAGTTTGGAGAAAACAAATAGCAAAATTGGAGAATAATAAAACAAATTGTTAGAAAATTATTAGACTTGGAAAAATAACCTTCTCACTTCCACTTGCTACCTGCACCAAATAAACCAAAAAAAGAGAAACTTGTGAGCAAATGAGAAATTAGTTTGTTTTTATAAGTTTTTCTAGGGTTTGGTGTTGCCCTAGGAATTAGGGAAATGTTGGAACCTTAAACCTAGTTAAATCTTTTAACCTTGTTTTTTTATTACTCCCACTTAGTGAGTGGATAGGGTTATTTATTTGGAAACTTTAGAGGGAAATTTATTTAATTGTTTTAGTTTAGATGTGGGGACCTTTGGATTACTTTAATCTATTTAAATTTATTTAATTCATTCAAACTTTTTAGTTATAGTGATTGATTTGATTGTTTTAGTTTAAATGTGGGAACCTTTGGATTACTTTAATCTATTTAAATTTATTTAATTCCTTTTATTTAATTCATTCAAACTCTTTAGTTATAGTGATTGATTTAATTGTTTTAGTTTAGATGTGGGGACCTTTGGATTACTTTAATCTATTCAAATTTATTTAATTCCTTTTATTTAATTCATTCAAACTCTTTAGTTATAGTGATTGATTTAATTGTTTTAGTTTAGATGTGGGGACCTTTGGATTACTTTAATCTATTTAAATTTATTTAATTCATTTAAACTCTTTAGTTATAGTGACGGATTTAATTGTTTTAGTTTAGATGTGGAAACCTTTGGATTACTTTAATCTATTTAAATTTATTTAATTCATTCAAACTCTTTAGTTATAGTGATTGATTTAATTGTTTTAGTTTAGATGTGGGGACCTTTGGATTACTTTAATCTATTTAAATTTATTTAATTTGTTTTAAATTTTGTACAAGTCCCTTAATCGGCAACGTGGAATTTTACCTAGTGGAAAAGCTTTTGACCAAGAAATTTCACCGTCTCGGTTGGTTGCATTTAATTTATTGATTTAATTAATAATTATGTTCTATGTAATTAAAGTCCCCTTAGGCATTTCTTTAATTTTTTGCATTTTAATTTATTCAAGTTAAGACTATAGTCGTTGGACGTTATTTTAGAAAACCTATAGTTGAAACATTGGTTTAAACATTCAGTTTCTTAATCGAATCGAAGCACGTTAGTTAAACTCTTATCTTGGTTTAGGGTTTAAACCTACACTATGGTTAAGCTTGTAAGAGAAAACCAGGGAGTGCCTCTCGAAGGAGATCTTCCCTATTGGCGACGCATGATGCGACGCCTAACCTGTTAGGTTAACCCCCGTTTGACAGGTCACGAAAGGAGTTTCACGTTTACTTGTCCTCGTTGACTTTATCCCCTTTTCGTTGTGGCGTGATTAATGTTGTTTCCACTTGCAACAACGTTAAGTGTGCTTGTCGTCGAGCGCGCATGATTCTGGTGTTGGGTGGGAAAAAAATTTGTTATTTCATGTCATGACCACATGAGGAATGTGGGCATGACATGTGTTTTTTTTTGTCGTGACCACATGGAAAATGTGGGCATGACATATCCACTTTATTTTCTTAAGAACACATAAGTAGTCTGTGTCATTTAGTCATGTGCCCATATCTTATGCAATTGATTGACACTTAGCTAGTCTAGGTCGAGTTCTCCCATGTACCATGCCAGATCAACTTTAATTGGCTTCCACCTATCATGTTAGATTAGTTGTAATTAACTTCCACATATTATGCATTGATTAGTTTCATCCTTGTTCTATATAAGCATGGCCTCATTTGTACTATGTACATCAATCAAGTTTACTATCTAATATTATTTTGTTGTTATTTTTCTACATTCTTGCTTGTGTGTAGATTCAAGTGGAAGGCATTTTAGTTTAGTGGTTTCTAGGACATTGGAATATTGGTTTATTCTTAAAATTTTGGCACTTTGTTCAGCGTACAAGAAGATTTATTTTTTGATTAAAATGACTTCTAATTTTTGTGTAAATTGTATACACATCATTGAATTCTTTCTTATAAACAAAAAATAAAATTGAAGGTGTGAAATAAGAGCTCTTTATTTCATATAATATATTTATTGTTCACCAAAAGATTCAAAAGATAATTTAAGAAAGAAGGGAGGGTTGAAGAAGTAATTTATAAATCATGTGAAGTAGGACAAGTTTGTTTCAATGAAGCTAAAATAAAAAAATTAGTGTAGACATAAAATTGGATTTTGAAGAAAATGGATAGAAAAATATAGAAAGTTGATCATTAAAAATGAAAGGATTTTGAGAATACAAAGTTGATCGATCATGTTTACTGTCTAATATTATTTTGTTGTTATTTTCCTATATTCTTGCTTGTGTGTATATTTGAGTGGAAGGTTTTTTTAGTTTAGTGGTTTCTAGGACATTGGAATATTGGTTTATTCTTAAAATTTTGGCACTT
Source organism: Cunninghamia lanceolata (assembly GCA_027924645.1). Taxonomy (NCBI): domain Eukaryota; kingdom Viridiplantae; phylum Streptophyta; class Pinopsida; order Cupressales; family Cupressaceae; genus Cunninghamia; species Cunninghamia lanceolata. Next base: position 3,463,568 of record BSBN01000070.1, read on the forward strand.
TGTTCAGCCTGCAAGAATATTTATTTTTTAATTAAAATGACTTCTAATTTTGTGGAAATTGTATACACATCATTGAATTATTTCTTAGAAACACAAAATAAATTGAAGGGCTGAAATAAGAGCTCTTTATTTCATAATCTATTTCTTGTTCACCAAAAGATTCAAAAGATAATTTGAGAAGGAAGGAAGGGTTGGAGAAGTAATTTATAAAGCATGTGAAGTAGGACAAGTTTGTTTCAATGAAGCTAAAATAAATAAAAAATTAATGTAGCCATTGAAGAAAATGGATAGAAAATATGGAAAGTTGATCATTAAAAATGAAAGGATTTTGAGCATACAAAGCAAGGATTTGAAACGTTGTGCTATCAAAGCTAAAAGAAGTACAAGTGGTTGTCAATGTGTTCAAAGAGTATCAAGTGGATAAAGGAAGTGTCATCAAGAAACCATTTTGATGTCAGAGTAGACAATATAGTCATCTCAACAATGGCTATTTTTTAAAAGTGCATACAATAGTATTTTAGATCATGTCTAAAATAGAATCAACTATTTAGAGAGTGATATTTTTTGAAATATTTATAAAATCTTATTTTTAGTCAGATGATAAGATTTATCTATGTAGAGGCTTTAGTTTTTTTACTTTACATGTATAATTTTAAAAAATAAAGAAATATTACCTTTAGAGACATGTAGTTGTGCAAAATGATAAAATACCTGAGTGATCTATTGTCTTTAGTAATCTTGCACTCAGAATAGTGAAGGATACAAATGGTGTTTTAGTTCTCTTAAAACTTGATGAATCTATCTTTGATGTTAATCTAAGCTCTTCAAGATCATTGAACCTCTCGAGATCTTTGTTTTAGAAATTGAGACTAGAAGTTTTGATAATAAGTTTATTTTATCTCTTAAACTCTTTTTAGTTTATTGTTTTCAATCTAAGACTTTGAGAAAGGTTTTCTCTTATTCTAAAAGTGTATAGAAGTGATTTGAATATCATTAGAAGCACTTGAAGTTATGTTATATACTTATATATTAGCATATATGTTTTTTTTTCAAGTAAAGTATGTTTTCCCATTATGTAAAGACGATGTTCTATTGTTCTTAATCTTTCTATATCGATGAACAAAAGGTGACCATTGGGTCAAAGACGTCATTACTTATTATCTATCTAGACTTGTATCCTTTATCGAATTAAAAGATTGAATTTAGTCAAGAATTCTTATGATTTTGTTAGTTTCTATTAAGACTTGACATAGAGGAGGACAAACCTTGTGTATTATTTTTTTCGAGAAAAGGTGAATTCGAGCAATGACCAAGCAGTCAAGATTTGACAAGTGGTTACCTTATTCATGATATATTTTGGATATAATTTAATGGTTTTAAGGGTATTATGATATTGCAATGTGTTGGATAAGGGGATGTAGAGAACCCTAGATTTTACCCTGAAGAGTTTAGAAAACTTTAACTCTCGAGACAATTGTGATATTGATTTAATGTGTTGTGTACTTTGGTCGACAGACAAAAAGGTCAAGAAACCATAGATCAAGACAAGATTAAGAGACTAAGAAGCACTTTGTTGTTAGAAAGTCAATACTAGGTATATAAACTAGGTATGGTTATCATTGAGTAGAGAGCAAAATGACAGGAAGTCATAGTCCTTGATAAATCATGGATATGCAATAAGGGACTCTTGAAAAAGATAAAAATATCTAAACTTACATATTGTATGTATATCCTAGATAAGGTTCATATTTCTAAGTCAAATGGACTAGGAATTGAGAATAGATCAGATGATTATGACTAGAGATACTAGCCAAACAAGTCAAAATTGTAGGATGAGATAGTCTTCAAGTCGAGTTAGAGGTGTGTGAACACATGACTACGTTTATTGCAAACACTTGTATATATTGAAACTTTGGCCAAAGTGATGCATTTGTCTATGCATACATTAGTCAGTTCACAGTGTCTAGATGGTGTAACTAGTCAGTATGATCATACATAGCTAGAATATTGTCTAGAGTTGTATGGTCGATTGATTTACGTAGGACACAGCACTAGGACTCATATGGAAACTTGTTAGATCCACATGTCTATACTCTTCATGAAGGGTAGGGCCACTTCCAGGAAGGAAGGTGAGTGAGGGACCTCTAGTCTATGATTGGAGGTAAAGCACTTAGATGATGCTCTCCCTTTGTAGCAAAAGACTCACCAAGATTTGATCGACAGATATCAAGATTCTAGAGACGATATTCTATATTTAAAATTTCATGTTATGATTATGATGTATAAACTATTCTTTTCCAAGAGAAATGTATTTGGTAATGTAAAGTGAAATGTTATCACTATAAGTTATCTTTGAATATATTGAATTTTCAGGTTCAAAAATACTCAGAAAAGATTTACTGTTTCTTTGAAGTTTAGCAAATGATTATAAAAAAAAAATATTTCTCTCTTGTATAGCATTTTCTTTTACTTTCCAAGTAAATTGTGTGTGTAATTTCGAGTGATATAAGAAGGCATGTTACAAATACAATCCCACGGCTCTTTTTGTGACTTGGCCAAGTTGCAAAGGATCTGGGATACAAAGCACAATAAGCTTAGCTTATTGAATACGGAGCTTCGCTTGGAGCAAGACAACAAGGTGTTGCCTCCCCTTCCCCTGGCACTACCATAATTTACTCAAGATGTGTAGGATGTCTATTCTATGATGGCCTTCATTTTTGACCTACATAACAATTATAGTGTCTATGACTACTAGTTGGGAGCCATCTTCAAGCTCAATACTGTCACCAAGAAGCAAGCTTTTAGGCTTGATTTTTTTAAGGTAATAGCTGACAGGACTGGCTATCAGTTGTTAAATTTCAGTAGCCAATAGATTTTCAATTGTTATTCCTTTTTGCTGCATATGATCATGTTTCAGAATCCTCACTTTTTTAGTCACACATGTGCCTGGACACATGTGATACTTCAGTGGATGCCCATAGAGTCATCCTCATCTCGGCCTAGACTCATGTTCTCTCAAATACTTTTGACTTTTACGAGTTTTCCAAGTGTTTCCTTGCTCCAGTCCTCATTGATCTCAACTCAGAGGACATCACATTTCAGTTGAGTGACTTGCAACAAGGTCTTATGACCAATCATAGGTTTCCCTATGATTGGTTCTTTGACGCCCACTACATGATGATTCAGGTGCATGACTTCAAGGAGGAGGTTTTCAGACTCCCAAAGATCCTCATAGACCACATCCTAACCTTGGAGTTTGTCCAACAACTAGACATTCTTGATTCATTATATGGGTCCAGGAAGAAGAAGAGGGCAATCTATGACATCCCCTACTCTAAGAGGGAGTAACTATAAATAAGAGGGGAGCACATCACCTACTAAAAATGAAATTGGTATAATTGGGGCTCGACTTCATAGAGGACTACTGGCCCTATGACCCCACGAGATTCATGGTGGCTTAGATAGAAAATTTGAAAACTAGGGAGACATTCATTCACTAGAGCCACTCAGCAATAGAGGCCAATAAATCACCCTAATTCAACTCCCTGGATGTGTATGTCGAATTACATGAGCTCCCCTCCAAGTCACCCCCTTCTTGGGAAACCTTTAATAATCTAGTGCACAATTATGATCCCTCCAAGATCATGACCTATGGCCCTAGGAAAACCCTCAAAAGAGATGATTGGTATGAGGAGAAAATCAAGGCCTACTAGAAATACAAGCAAGAGATTGTTGAGCCTGAAAAGGCATTTGGAGATGTTGAAACTGATGAGACCTAGGTAATGCTCTAGGATAGAGAGCATGACTCACATGTCTCCTCCTATGACATAAGTAATATACATCTTGAAGAAGCTTCTGGGGTAGAAGATGAGGTGACTCATGATTTAGAGGAAGGCAGTGACTCTGTGGAAGAAGTCTTTGGGCCTCCAGCAAGCTATAGACAATGGCCCCCTCCACTACATCAAGTGGAGGGACAAATATCTCAAATGCATGCTCATTCAGTCCAAACAACTATGGCCCCTGGGGAACCTAGAGCAAAGCTCGTGCATACCCATCAAGATACGCAAGCAACCGACCAACAACTTAGTCAAAAAGGAAAGGAACCAATAGGGCAAGCTCCCCAAGAATATGTAGTAAAGGTAACCCCTCCCACCACCATGGAAGTACTTCTAATGATCGGTGTGCAAACACAAGTCCCAACAATAGAGGAGGTTAGCCCATCTTCAATTGAGCAACCCAAGAGGAAAAGGAGAAAGCTTATGCTTCAAGAGGATCTAGAGGAAGAAGAATTACCAAATGGGATGTAGACGGAACCTGCGACCCTCATAGTCACATAGGTATCTTTCTCTCCCCTCTCCCGTAACTCAATCTCTTCCTTCTTTAACCATGGAAACCCTTATAGTTATCATCCACCAGTCCCTACATCCACCCACTCAACTCCCCCTATTTCATTACCATTCATGCAACCTTTCAGGATGCCTCAAATCCCTTTTTCTCCTGCATTCACCACTTCTCCATCAACACCTCATATTCTAATCCTCCCTCTATTTTCTCCATCCACACTCATTGTACCATCTCCACTACCTCCCAGAGAAGTCATGGTTCCCCACTAGCAACATATCATCATCCCATATGGCCTTCCACAAGGAGCCCCATTCATTGTTGGAGTCATACAATCCTATGTCATCTTCCATCAACAAATATAGAGTGCACATCAAGCGTGGAAGGAAAGGCTCAAGTCAAAGAGACAAAAAGAAGTAAAAGACCTAGCCTGACCCCACATGAGGTCATTATATGACCTTGCATAGTTCAATCTCTGATGATTACGCACACGAATCCTATTGTTGACAAACCACACGAGCAAATGCGCCCTGAAGACTATTTGATTCATACAATTGGGATGAATTTGGCTTAGGCTCACCCACAAGACCGAGTAGAATTGATGGAGGAGACGCAAAAGTCTATTATGACATATTTCAAGTAAGCCACAAGCTCAAGAAGCAAGAGTAATAAATATCCCAGGTAAAAGACATGGTGAATCAATTGCGAGAAGAGGTGAAGGATCAAAAGCTAGAGGTAGAAAGATTAACCCAAGAGATGTAATCAATGGTCACCTGAGAGTGCCTTGTGACCTCACAATCTCAATAGGTCACAATGCAAACTGAATTTGATAAGGCAATCCTAACGTTGGAAGGATACGTGCAGAGGGTTGAAAGGACTAAGGAATAGGAGAAGAAGAGGATGGAAGAGTTAGCACAACTCCAAAACACTTCGATTGAGTAGAGGATTTCAAATGAGTCATTTGAGACTCAACTCACCACTAAAGAGATGCAACTTGAGAAACAGAAGTGAAGATGCAAATAGTAGACCCTGTGTCGCAAGTGATCCAACGAATAAAGGATCTACACGCATCTCACTGGGTCAGGATAACCACTAGCACTATGGAGCTTAAAGGGGCACTTCAGTTTATTTTGACTGCTCAGAAGCTCATTGCGTAAGTAAAAACTAAAGTAGCTCAAGTTGTCCAAACTATTGCTCCCAAGGTAGCTCAAGCTCAATATAATAGAGAAGTTATACACCTTACCTAATGAGGCTCTTCTATCAGTCAGGGTGGATAATCGATACACTATTGTAGCTAAGGTGAACAAATTGAAGATAAGGAATAAGGCCACTCTAAAGTGCAAGTCTCAACTAGCCACTTTAGAGCAAGTTGTGATGGAAATTAGGGGGCATATTGACTCATTAGTCTAGCTAGGACTACTCTCTCCTTTCCAAGATAATGATGTTGTGTTGGGTGAAGCAGAGTATAAAGTGATGCTCGCAAATAAAATGGTGGACCATACATCTTTTTAGGGTTGGGTACATACACCAAGCATCATAGAGGTAGAGACAATTGACAAGGGTCATTGTGCCTTGCATTTAGTTATATTAATTTGTCAAATCTAGGGCAGTGTATCCATGGCTATCTGTGATAGGAACTAATAACTAATAGTCCAAAGCTACCTTCTAAAACCAAACCTATTTATCCATTCAAAATCATGCATTTAACTATTTGCTAAAAAGAAAGATGTAATCTAAGAATTTGAAGTACAATTTGTTGAAATGAACTAATTATCAAAAAACTAGGAAAGCAGTAAATGAAATAGAACAACAATCTGATTTAATAATTAATAAAGCAATGAAAGTAAACTAAGCATTTTCAAGAATCTAAGAAAGTAGTAAATCAAAGCAATAAATATTAACCTTCTTTCCTTTTGGTGAGAGTGGGCCCTTGCTCCACACCTATGGAAGAGAGACTAATTCAACACCTCAAAATACACAAATATAAAAATTTCTGCTTTTTATTCCATATTTTCCAAAACATAATATATAAATAGAGTAAATATTTCTTCTGCTCAAAATCTATTCTATATATATTCTATTGTTTCCATGCAATATATATCACGTGTTTTTTTGCTAATATAATATATTTGTAGTTTATTATGTCACTCATAGTTCTCTACTAGATACAAAGATCTTCATTCCTTATTATAAGCATGCAAATGTCTATTCAAAAGATCATCATGCAAAAACTTTAAAATTCTTATAGTGACATCGAAGGTGTCTCTTAAATCAAGAGTTTTAACTCAATTTTAATCAGGTCGTGAAGGCCACTAAAAAAGGAAATAACTAAATACAATTGTTTTGACAAAAGTCCTTGATCCATGCAAAAATAGTCAACAGGTGTCTTTCTTCTCCAATCAGGCCACTACTATAGTCTTCTCCCAAAAACTCTGGCACCTTCATGCAGAACTCTGGAGATATTCCTAGAACCACTCTAGAAACTCTACAATTTGTCTGAACAATAGCTCCAGAGACTCTGCATAGTCTGTCTAGATAGCAGCTCCAAAGATGTCTGCAATAGCTTAACTGCAAAAACACCATGGAACACAGCTTTGGAGATTATGCAACTTGTATGTCTATATATCTCCATGGTACTCAACTTTAGAGAATCCCTCCATACTCCTACAAATTTCTTGAGACTCTGCCATATCCATTCTACACAACTCCGGAGATGGCAAAAGCTTCTCTGGAGTCTTTAAAAACCTTGCTATCTAGAATGAATGGTTCCTATCATCAAAAAGAGACATTTCTACACATTTTTGTCAACTCAAACTCAAAACATGAAACCTTTTAACTACAATTGCTACTACAGCATAACATCCCAAATTAACATAACTAAACAAGGTTTTAAACATCTTAAGTACAAATCAACAATTTGGAATGGTATTGGGATAGGAAAAGAAGATATAAAAACACATTTTGGTGAGTACTACCTAACACTCATCATTCCCCCTAAGATTAAGGGTTTGCAAGTCCTTCTACAGTATCTTGAAGCCTTGACATGTTGAGCTCGTATAATATCTCTATAATATTATACATGTTTTCAAATGTTGTCCAGTTTGTATGATGGTATCAATATTTCCTTTAAATTGCTCTACTTTTTGTAACCATTCTTAGAATTTGGCATCCTCCAATTGTTTAACCCACATGGGCAGAGGCTCAATAATCAAGGGAGGCCTAAAGCGCATCCCTACCTAATCTTGCTTGTACTTTTCCATGAGCTTTATGTCATGTCTCAAACATTGTGACTAGTTTTACTAGTGGTTATTATCTTGACAGTTTTACTCTTTGGTTAAAATATGTAAACCTAACAAGTAATTAATTGTAATTAATGAATGTTCAATCATTATGATGGATTTATATTGCTTTGTCTATGAATGTTGAGACTAACCTATTGATGTGAATTGGAGTGCGACTGAGTGCAGGTACTCATTGAAGACGAGAACATGACTGAGGTAGAAGTGTCTAGCCACTTGGCAAGAACTGAAAGGACGGACCCCTATGTTACACGTACACACTCACATAGTTCATGTCATATTGCATTTCAAATAATTTTAAGTGTGCATTATTTACTTGCTTTGTTGAGTTCTTGTGGTTTGGCGTAATCAGAATGAGTTTTTGTGCGACGTGTCTTCAACAGTAAGGAGATAAAATTGTTAACTTCATGACTTCATCTCCCTCTTGAACGTCTTTTCAACTTATTATCCACATTATCGTAACTTCTTTTGATCATAGGCATAGAACTTTAACATTTGAGAGTTTTGCAAATGTATTAAATTTTGAAGTGTTTAATAATACATATTTAGGTAATTTAGTTAACTTAAAAATAAAAAGGTGTATTATTTAATATTATAGCTAAATATAATATTCTAGTCAACTTTTTTTTTTTTTTTAAATGCGCCTGGTAAACTTTTTAACGTGACCGGCGACGCTGGTGCGACACGCCCTCCGGCTCCACGCGAATGCTTTTGCCCGGAGCAATGAACCAGTGAGGCCACAACTGGGGGACCTCATCCCCTAGGAAGAACACTTCAAACCCACGAGCTCATTGGCCCAGCGAAGGCGTAAAGCCTTGCGAGCTTGTTGGCCCAGCGGGGGTTTGAACTCTGGTGGCCGCCACTACATCCTGAGCGACTTAACCACCGAACCATGCCATCATCGGCAATATTCTAGTCAACTTGAATAAAATAGGTGTAATCATTTATTTTTAGCTATGTTAAAATAAATGCTTTTAGAGATTTATATGATCTAGTTTTATAGAATTAAAATCTTTTTTTTTAATCCTTAGATACTAATTGCATGCAAAAAGAGGGCACGCAGAGCTTTCTTGTACTCATGCATGGAACTTAAGATTAAAAAAAGGAAACCAAAATTAATAAAGTCAAAATTATAAACATAAGAGGGAGCACAGATTTCAAGGAAATAAAATAATAAATCATATAAGGGTGAACTCAGGCGAAGAGGTTGTAAATTGAAGTGAGGGCACTATTATGAGGGAATTTTGGAGAGAAATATAGTAGGCAAGAAATAAAAGAAGGGGGCACAAATTTCTTTCGGGACAAAAAGATCAGAGGTGTTAACACAGGAGACCTGGAAGGAGAATAGGAGCATCGAAAAGGCATAGCGAGAAGTTCTGGAAAAATCAACAATCACTAAGGAGCTTCAAACCGAGTATTTTTCTTTGTTACTGTATATATAAATTTACTTGCTAAGAACTTGGGTGAAATAGTTTTAATCTTTCAAACACTGTTTAATTTTGATTATGCTTGCTTCAACCTATCTTCCTTACCAACGACCTCTACCTTTTGCATGAAACTATCTCTGATCTTTGTTGACCTTCATAAGTAGTGGCTCCAGATCTAAATATCTGATGGTCTAGATCTTTTTGAGCAGTCAAGTATTAACCATAGTGACTTTTATTACAACCTGTGTACATGATAATATCAGCCTGTCAAGTAAATGTTCAGCCTTTCCTCTTCCTAAAATGATTCCTGGAGGCACGTCGCTGCCCTCCCAAGGCGCCTATCAGATATATATAGATTTGTATGTTTCTCTGTGCTTGGAATGTCTCTATTGTTTTGATCTCTCTCAGTTGATCTTTATGGTAGAGACCAACATTTTATTATAACTATGAACAACTTTAGTTGTCTAAACTTTCGCCCAAACCAGATCAGCCTGGTAATTGTTTATAGCTGCCTTCTCTAAATTGTGTATTTTTGTAGGTAGCACGGTCTGTGCCTAGAAGTGGCAACATACTTTTTCTTATTCGAGCCTCTTCTTTTATATAGAAAACTTGCTTAATTTTTTTATTGACCTAACTGTCCAATGCTTTGGCCGCCTATTTCTTGCATGACGATGCTGCGGATTAGATGCAACACTACATTCATAGAATCCTCGCCTTCTTTTGAAATGATCGGTAGAGACTCCCGCACATCCTGTATGGTTTTCCTCGCACATTGTCGGCCTCACCCAAAGTGGGCGGCCTGTTTGTTACGGCCCTCCTTCACCAACGACCTCCATTGAAAGGATCGACCGCTTAGCCAAGAAGTCGGCCTGTGATAAAGCTAACACGACCTGCAGGGGCTGATCACAACTAGATATTTTATTTTTACTACTCCCATCTTTTTTTATAATGATGTTGAACTATCACCGGTTTACCTAGACTGCTTGTAGATGAATAGATACTTAGATCTGTAAACTTTAAACTCTTGTGTGATTATCATAGGTTTAACCACATTTTATAAAAGAAATAGAGTTATTTCTTTCTTTCTTTTTAAAAAAAACTATCAATGCAAGGAATTAACTCAAAGCGGATAAAGTAGTTTTACAGAAAGCTTGGCTTTTAATCATTTAGAATATTTATGAGTGCTAGATAAAGAGGCTTATCTCTTTTATTCCTTGAAAATAGAGTACTTAGCATATTTTGAATACTTTGATATTCCTATTACGGGTACCAAGGGAAGATTGAATAATTAGTATGTTTATGTGACCCCTGAATATGGACAATTGGGGTTAGTTTTCGTTCCTTATTTATGTGTATTCAAGTTAAGAGTATTTTCCGTCATGTTATTATCAGATTCTTTAAAATGGTGTACTGGGGTTAGAGTTATCTTCCTGCATTAGATATGATTTTTGAATGGGCGTATAGGGGGATTAGTTTTCTTTCTTGTTCTTGTTATGCATGATGGGTTGCTTTTGGGTTAGGATGTCGAATGCGGAATATCAAAGATGGATTTTCCTCTTTTCAGGATTTGACCTTAAACTTTCTTTACACTTGGCCAAGTTGGAAATTCATTGAAATAGATGAAACTTATCTAGCAAACTTTATTTATATATATCTCTGCCACATCCTGTTGTGAGACATTTTAATATCATCATTTAGATTTGCACTTAGACATCAAGTTGCATCAAGTGTTCCCTCCTGCTAGTTGTTTCCAGGTAGCTAGATGTTTTGTGCAGGGGTGGGTTTCTATCATTTTATGAAGGGATCTAGGGAAGTGTAATTGCTTCATGGTTGGGTGAAAAAGTGCTTGATTCATGTTCTCATCTCTTGGCTCGCAAGAGGACCATGTGGGTTCTTGGCGACTAGAGAGTTGATTGGATTCATTATTCGTGTTTGTACATTATTATTATATCTTGTAATTATCATTGAATGATTTATGGCATGAAATCCAATGGACATTGTATATTCTTTTATAGTGCTAACACCTAGATTAAGCATGTGATTTGTAAGATTTAACGACTTTATCTGATTCATGTTTATGAAATTTATCTTTTACTTAAGATGATGTAGTTAAATGGATTATTGACTTTAGTAACTTTTTGTGATGGATTGAGTAATTTATATTTTGGTATCAGAGCCTAGGTTTGACACTAGGGCCTTTTTGGACTATTACACTAAGTTGTGACTTTGATGCAGATTGGTCATCATGGATACAAGAAATACCAATCGAAGTGGAGGTTCAAACAATGGTCAAAATGAAAGGAACTGCGAAGATGCTAATAATGATCAAGATGGTAGATTGGATCAAATTCTTGCTCTCTTGATCCAGAAGGGTATGAGAATGGACACTCTTGAGTAGGAGATTAGAGGGAACCGTAGAGAGCAGAATCAAAATGAAAACCAAGGAGAAGTAAATGCGAATTAGGGTCATGAGAATCTGAGAGTGGAGGCACAGAATGAGAACCCGAGGATAGAAGCCCAAATTCCTAAGGTTGAAACGAATGCAAATAATCATGGAAGGATTGCAGAGGAGTTGGGAAAGGACCTTAGGAAGGTCACACCTCCTAAGTTCGATGGTAAAACCATTGGTGTTGGAGCTGAAGTATGGATAATAGAAATGGAAAAATACTTCGAGCTCTAAAATCTTTTTGACCACACCAAGGCTATGTGGGGATCTTATCAGCTGACTAGGGAAGCAACAACATAGTGGGATAATGAGAAGGCAAACAAGAAATTGTTACCTAGTGAAATTACTTGAGAAATTTTCTTGCGGCTCTTCAGGAAAAGATGGTTATCGCAGCTCTTCTTCGACAAGAAGATGACAGAGTTTCAGAATTTGATTCAAGGAGGGATGTCGGTAACCTAATATTGGGAAAGGTTCTCCCATCTACTTAAGTATGTCCCACAGTACCAATTGGATGAGAGATTTCAAATTAGGAAATTTATTATGGGCTTGAGGCCCCATATTGGTGCATATGTAGAGATTCATAACCCAATGACTATGGATGCAATTTTTTAGAAAACCATTAAACAAGAGCAGAAGCTAAAGTAGGAAGCCAGTTACCGTAAGCAAAGAGATGCAAAGTTTGCCAACAAGAGGTCCCAGAATAACCAACAGAATTATAATCAGAATAACAATTAGGGTAATAATAGTCAGCAAATCAAGAATCTAAAGAGAGGTAATAACTCTCAAGACAGAAATGGTGGACACCAGAATGGAGGAAATAAAAGAGGTGGTTACAATAACAATAACAACCATTACAACAACCAGCGAGATAGGCCAGAAGGACCTGCGACACCTAGGGGCGGATGCTATGTTTGTGTAGGAGAGCATTACACTAATTCATGTCCCCAAAGATCAATAGGAAGAGGAAATAGAAATCAGCAAGGAGCACCACAACATTAGATACATGTCGAAGTGGACAATCAACAAGCTGACTTTTAAGCTACACCTATATAGTTTCAAGGTAAGTTTGTGGACTACCTATTTCTATTTTGATTGATACTGGTGCTACAGAATGCTTTGTAGATCCTAGAGTAGTATCTAAATTATCTATTAGACTTGGGCATATGGAAAACTCTTGGATGGTACAATATGGTAATAGAGAAGAGAAGAGAGTAGACTCATGTCTAGCATGCAGTGAATTAGAGCTCCCAAGTTTTCAAATGCAAGTCAATCTGTATGTAGCACCTTTAGGGTCTTATGATGTGATATTGGGAATCAACTAGTTAGCTGATCACAAGTCTCTAGTAAACTGTGAAGACAAGGTTGCTAGTTATTTTGATGACCTAGGAAATTAGGTGGAGATTAATGGATCAAAGAGACCTTTAGAGCTTAGAAAAATGTAGGCTATGCATTTGAAGAAAGCCAAAAGGAAAGGGTGTGCCATATATGTCATCCAAGTAAAGGACCTTGACAATGAAGAATCAACATTTAATGACTACCCAATCCTTAGAGAGTTCTGAGATGTGTTTCCTATGGAGTTGACAAAGTTACCGCCAAAGAGAGAATTTGACTTCTCAATCGATTCGCTACCAAGGATTGAGCCTCAATCTAAGGCACCCTATAGGATGACTACTACATAATTGTATGAGCTTAAAGCATAATTTCAGGAGTTGTTGAGTCAAGGATTCATTAGACCTAGTGTGTCGCCATGGGGCGCACTGGTCATCTTCATAAAGAAGAAGGATGGTACTTTGTGGTTATGCATTGATTACAGGATGCTTAACAAAGCTACTAAAAAGAACAAGTATCCACTCCCAAGAATAGATGAGCTCTTTGATCAGATGAAGGGAGCTACGGTGTTCTCGAAGATAGACCTGAGATCCAGTTACCATCAATTGTAGATTAAGGATGAGGACATCTCAAAGATAGTTTTTAGAACTCACTATGGTCACTATGAGTTCACAGTGGTACCATTTGGGTTAACTAATGCTCCAGCAGCCTTCATGAAATTGATGAATAGCATATTCAGTGATTGCTTAGATGACTTTGTGTTAATCTTTCTTGATGACATATTGATATATTCTAAAATAGTGGAGGAGCACGAGAAGCATTTGAGGATAGTTTTACAATGCTTGAGAGAGTGAAAACTTTATGGTAAGCTATCCAAGTGTACATTCTATCAGGATAAGGTGCACTATCTTGGACATGTGATCTCAACAAAGGGGATTGCAATTGATCCTGAGAAGATTAAGGTGATAATGGAATGGCTTGCACCCCAGAATGTAACAGAAGTCAGAATGTTTATGGGACTTGTAGGTTATTATAGGAAGTTTGTGGAAGGTTTCTCAATTATAGCAGCTCCGATTACCTCACTACAAAAGAAAGGTAAAAAGTTTGAGTGGACAAATAGGTGTGAGAAAGCTTTCCGAGTGCTAAAGGAAAATCTCACAACTACTCCTATCTTGACCATACCAGATCCTAATGGTCATTTTATAGTGATAACTAATGCTTCAGGAGAAGTAGGGGAGTATTAATGCAAAACAAGCAAGTAGTTGCATACGAGTCAAGGAAGCTTAAGCAGTATGAGTTGAGCTATGCGTCGCATGACCTAGAGTTAGCCGCCATAGTACATGCACTTTAGATGTTGAGGCATTATCTCCTAGGTAAGCCCTTTGAGTTAAAAATAGATCATTTAGGGCTCAAGTACATCTTTACTCAACCTAACCTTAATGTAAGACAGAGAAGATGGTTAGAATTCCTTAGTGAGTATGACTTTGGATCGAGTACATAAAAGGAAAGGAGAATAAAGTAGCAGATGCTCTTAGCAGAAGAAGACATCTCACTACCACGGTTACCATGAGATTCAATTTGAGACAGTGAGTGATTCACAATCTTCAGGGGAATGAGCATTATGAAAGGGTGAAACAAGCTTTAGAAATAGATCCCTTAGATCATAGGTTTGATGGTTATGTGATTGAGTCAGATGGACTTTTGAGATATCAAGGGACGATGTATATTCCTGACTTAGGAAAGTTGAGGAAGCTAGTGCTCGAGGAGATCCATAATGCACCATATTCGGGGCACCCTGGAGTTACTAAGATGATTGAAGGTTTGAGATCCTTATACTTTTGACCTAGACTTAAGAAGGATGTGATGGAATTTGTGGCTCGATTCTTGGAGTGCCAATGAATCAAGGCTAAGCATGTTCATCTAGTAGGGTTGTTGTACCCACACAGTGTTCCCAAACATAAGTGGCAGGTGATAAGCATGGATTTTATTCAGGGTTTTCCCATGTCCAAGAATCGAGATGATGTCATCTTGGTGGTTGTAGACAAGTTAACGAAGGTAGCACACTTTATTCCAGGGAATCTTTCTGATGGTTCTTTGGTATTAGCTAAGAAGTTCATTCAGGAGTGTTAGGGTTAGCCAGTAGAAGATATCAATTAAATGCAAATAAAGATTAAACAGAGGAATGAAAATACACAGAAACAATAACAATGAGAGACAAGTTTTAACGTGGTTCACCCAAACTTAGGCTACATCCACCAACAGAGAGTCCAATATTATTATCCAGTAAATCAAACCGATTATAACCAGCAATCCCTACAACTCAATACTGCTACAAAATGCTACAATACAATATCGACATAAACCCTAACCCTTAGCTGCTTTTATCAAGCCTTATGTCGGTTACAAAAATAGGGTTTTTTATGTCAGCCAATGAAAAATATAACTCCTGACGCCTTAATAAAATAATAAAAATTGTGTGAGGTTTCGGGAGCGTTGCCCCCGAGCCCCCACCGGGGCGCTGCCCCTTGACCCCGCCCTGTATCATGACAGGGAGCGTGACAGGGGTGCTTCCCCTTGACCTGGTCTTGGGGGTGTTGCCCCCAAACTCCCGCAAGGGGCACTACCCCTTCACCCTGTAGAAATTTTGGGGGAAACCACACCGATAAAAGTAGGGAAAATTTAACCTCTGAGTCTGATTAGGCTCCATATAACAACAATCTCCCACTTAGAGACTGATCAGACTCCACACCATATCATCTCCCACTTGGAGACTGATCATAAAACCGCTGACCCTGTAGCTCCCACTAGAATTAAGTACCCTGGACTCTGATGTTCTATTTTTGTTGTTTTCAGTCATGAAGACCAACTGAAGCTGAAGAGGAGCTTAGCTTCCCCCTTGTCACTGCCTTCGTAAACATATCCGCTGGATTTTCATCTGTATGTATCTTTTCTAGTCGTAACTATCCATCATCTAACATCGACCGGATGAGGTAATACCTGAGTTGTATGTGTTTGGTCTTTGAATGCAAGCTAGAATTCTTTGCAATATGTATGGCACTCTGACTGTCTGTATACAAATAATTGTTATCTTATTTTTTGCGCATTTCTTCCATGAAAGATTGCAGCTGTATCATCTCCTTGCTTGCCTCTGTTGCAGCTACATACTCTGCCTCCGTGGTGGATAAAGCAACCACCTTTTGCAACCGTGAGATCCAACACACTGTTGTACCTCCTACAGTAAAGACATAACCTCTAGTACTTTGCCTAGTATCAATATCCCCTGCCAAATCTAAGTCTACATAACCTGCTAAATCTGTATTAGAGCCCCCAAAACATAAGTGTTTATTGGATGTACCTCTCAAATATCTGAGAATCCATTTGACTGCATCCTAATGCTCCAATCCGGGATGACTCATATACCTGCTTGTGACTCCTACAGCATGTGCAATATCTAATCTCGTGCATACCATGGCATACATTAAACTTCCTACAACTGAAGCATATGGTACCTTGGACATTTTTTCTTCCCCCTCTTGTGTCTTTGGAAACATCTCCTTAGTCAATTTCAAATGACTGGGCAAAGGTGTGCTGACAGCTTTTGCATTCTCTATATGGAATCTCTGCAACACCTTTTCAACATAATCAGCCTGAGATAGAGTCAATTTTTTGTTCTTCCTATCTCTGCAAATTTTCATACCAAGGATTTGTTTTGCTGCCCCCAAATCCTTCATAGCAAATGATTGTGCTAACTATTGTTTTAACTCTCTTATGTGATCCATGTTAGACCCTGCTACAAGCATGTCATCAACATATAAACATAAAATAATGTAGTTGTCATTATCCAACCTCTTAAAATAAACACAATGGTCAGAATTACACCAACTGTAGCCTTGCTCAGCCATAAAACTATCAAATTTCAAATACCATTGCCGAGGTGCTTATTTCAAGCCATATAAACTCTTCTTCAATCTGCACACCAATTTCTCCTTACTATTGACCTCAAATCCTTGGGGCTATTCCATATATATCTCCTCCTCCAAATCACCATGTAGAAAGGCAGTTTTCACATCTAGTTATTCCAAATGCAAATCTTTAGTAGCCACAATACTTAAAATGGTACGAATAGAAGTCATCTTAACAACCAGAGAAAAAATCTCATCAAAATCAATGCCCTTTTTTTGTGCAAATCCTTTTACAACTAACTGGGCTTTAAATCTTTTCTTACCTCCATCTTCCTCTTTCAGTCTATAAACCCATTTGTTTGGTAAAGTCTTTTTACCTGCAGGCAACTTACATAATTCCCAAGTCTGATTTTTCAGCAAGGAGTCCATTTCTTCTTTCATTGTAAGCTCCCACTGAACCTTTCTATCCACCTACATAGCTTCATCATACCCTTCGGGTTCACTAGCATCTGTTAACAAAATAGAATAAAAAGAGGGAGAAAACCTTTCGGGAGGTCTACTTAGCCTTGTTGACCATCTAACATTCACTAGAGTTTGTGGTATTTCTTGTTGTTGTTGCGGAGCATGAGGAACCACTGGAACATCATTATCTGGAGTATCATCCAGCACCACATAATCCTTTTCTTTCTTCTCATGCTGTTGCAACTGGTCTTTGTACAACACCTTCTCATTGAATACAACATCCCTATTTCTCACAATTTTCTGATTTTCAAAGTCCCAAAGCCTATAACCAAATTCATCAATGCCATATCCAACAAAGGTACACTTTTTTGATTTTGCATCTAGCTTGGTTCTATTTTTAGAATCTACATGCGCAAATGCTTCACATCAAAAGGTTTTGAGAAAAGAATAATTCACCTTCTTACCTATCCATACTTCTTTTGGAATACCACAGCCCAAAGGAACTAAAGGACCTATGTTAATTAAATATACAACAGTTTTGACAGCCTCTACCCACATGTTTAAAGGCAGCCCAGCATGCAATCTCATGGTCCTTGCACGCTCCATTATTGTCCTATTCATGCGCTCAGCCACTCCATTCTCTTGAGGAGTCCCTAGAACTATTTTCTGCCTACAAATTCCATTAAAGGAACAATAATCCTCAAATTCTTTGTTACGATACTCACCACCATTATCAGAATACATCAGATTTCTGCTTGAGGAAATAAATCCAAACCTTCCTAGTTGCATCATCTATGAATGTAACATAATACCGAGAGCCACTAAGAGAAGATACATGAGCCGGTCCCTATACATCTATATGCACAAGCTCCAACTTTTCATCTTTCTTTTGCTTCCCATCCTTGAGAAAACTGACTCTCTTTTATTTTCCATACACACAACTTTCACAGAAATCCATATTAATACATTTTAGACCTGGTAAAACTTTCTTAGAATGAAGTACCTTCATACCTTTTTCACTCATATGCCCAAGTCTGTTATGCCACAATGTTGTCTCAAAACCTGTAGCAACTGTTTCAGTTTCTTCCTGCGAACCTGCAACAACTATTCCTAAACCTGTTTGGTTTTTCTCTGCAACAACTAAAGTAGAAGGAACAGTATGACTTGTACAAAGATATAAGGTGCCTACTTTCACACCTTTTGCTACTACTAAGGCACCTCTTTAAACCTTCCAATTTTTATTAGTAAATGTAACAATTCAACCTTCATCAGCTAGCTGCCCTACTGAAATTAAATTCCTACTCAGCCTTGGAACGTGCATTACCTCTTGTAGTAGCTAATGATTCCCATTCTGCAACTTAATCTTGATTCTTCCCTTTCCAACAATCTGACAAGGTTCCTTATCTCCCAAATAAACCAGCCCAAAATCCCCTTGGACATAATCAAGAAAATAACTTCTATGGGGCGTAGCATGAAATGAGGCCCCTGAATCTAAAACCCATGAATAATCAACATTATCTAGGGAAAGAATCAAAGCGTAATCTTCATATTTATTACATACCACATTTGCCTCCTTATTGCCTTCTTGTTTGTCTCCTTCTTTATTCTTCCGAGACCAGCAATCTTTCTTCAGATGACCTCATTTCCCACAGTATCAGCAATCCTTTTGTCCTCTGGATTGGGATCTCATGTCCTTTGATTTTCCTTGTGACTTCCCATAACCTCCAGAACCTTTTCCTCTCTCCTTTGATCTACCCCTGCTTTCTGCATTCAAAACACTACCTGATGTGGACCCTCCTGAGCTTTTCCATTGCATTTCCTCGCTAAGGATAACACCAACAACATCATCAAATTTCATTTTTTTAAAACCAGAGACATAGTTACTTACAGCCATTACCAAGCTATTCCAGCTTTCTAGCAAAGAACATAAAACCAAGAGAGCCCTCACCTCTTCATCAAATCTCACTTTTACAGAAGTTAACTGACTGGTAATCGTATTAAACTCATTTAAATGATCTGTCACAAATCCACCTTCAATCATTTTCAGATTAAACAAAAGCTTCATGAGAAATACCTTATTTGAGGCTGAGGTTTTTTCATACAATTTAGCCAAAGCTTTCATCAGTTCACTTGTTGTCTTCGCTTCTATTATATTGAATGCCACATATGGTGCCAGGCACAACTGATTGGTTCCTAGTGCCTTTCTGTCTAGAAGATCCCAATCCTCATCAGTCATTCCTGTCAATTTCTTAGCTACTCCTTCCAATGGCCTCCATAAATCCTTCTGATAGAGATAATCCTCCATCTGCATCTTCCATAATGGATTGTTCTGCCCATTGAATTTATCTACTTTCAATTTACCCTCATCCGCCATTGCTCCCACTTAACTGTGAGACTCCCACTCAACTGTGAGACCTTCCTGCAGATGATAATAGAACACAACCAGCTCTGATACCACTTGTTAGGGTTAGCTGGTAGAAGATATCAATTAAATGCAAATAATAAACAAAGGAATGAAAATACACAGAAACAATAACAATGAGAGACAAGTTTTAACGCAGTTCACCCAAACTCGGGCTACATCCACTAATAGAGAGTCCAATATTATTATCCAGTAAATAAAACTGATTACAACCAGCAATCCCTGCAACTCAATACCGCTACAAAATGCTACAATACAATATTGACGAAAACCCTAACCCTTAGCTGCTTTTATCAAGCCTTATGTCGGTTACAAAAATAGGGTTTTTTATGTCAGCCAATGAAAAAAATAACTCCCGACGCCTTAGTAAAATAATAAAAATCATGTGAGGTTTCGAGGGTGCTACCCCTCAATCCCGCCCTGTATCGCGACAGGGAGCGCGACAGGGGCGCTGCCCCTTGACCCTGTAGGAATTTGGGGGAAATTGCGCTAATAAAAGTAGGGAAAATTTAACCTCTAAGTCTGATTAGTCTCCATATAACAACAAGGAGATCTTCTGATTGCATGGAGTGCCAGAGACGATCATTTCAAATCGGGACACTCGCATGACATCTAGATTTTGGACAACTCTAAATGCAGCATTGGGAACCAAGTTAAATTTTAGTTTGGCATATCATCCTCAAATAGATGGTCAACCAAAGTGAGTCAATCAGGTTGTAGAAGACCTTCTCAGGATGTATTGTATGGATCAGCAGTACAAATGGGAGGAGTATCTTCCATTGGTGGAGTTTACTTACAACAACTCTTACCATGCATCATTGGGAATGACACCATTTGAAGCTCTTTATGGCATTGGTGTTGAACACCTATTAGTTGGGACAGAGTAGAAGATAGAATAGTGATTGGTCTTGACATGCTTAGGGAGATGGATGATCAAATGAGGTTGATCAAAGGGAAGCTAAAACAAGCTTCAGATCATCAGAAGAGCTATGTAGATAGAAATAGGATGCCTAGATAATTTTTAGTTGGTGACAAAGTCTTTCTGAGGGTCAAGCCTCAGTAGAGTTCTATTTCATTTAGCAAAGTGTCCAAACTTGCTCCTCGGTTCATAGGATCATTTGATGTCTTGGAAGTGATCAATCTTGTAGCTTATCGACTTGCTCTACCACTTGCTCTTGCCAGAATCCATAACGTGTTTCATGTGTCTTTAATTAAACCTTACCATCCTGATGCTTTGCATATTCTTGATTGGTGTGCTTTACAGGTACAGGATCCAGGAGTGGTGCTAGTGGAGCCCATTCAAATTTTGGAGAGGCAACGTTGCGTAATAGGGAGATCGTGTAGTATAAGGTCCAATGGGACCAATATTTTGTGGACAGTGCCACATAGGAGGATGCTGATGAGATTGATATATCTTTTCCTCATTTGGGAATTTAGCATAGTTTCTTTGTTTTATGCATAGTTGATGATACTTGAGATACTGTTATTGTTTGATGATACTTTGGATACATTATTATTTTCAATTTATGTAATAAGACATCGGGATGATGTCTCTTCCTAGTGGGGAAGGATGCCACGTCTCGAATATTATGACTGGTTTTACTAGTGGTTATTATTTTGATGGTTTTACTCTTTAGTTAAAATGTGTAAACAATGTTTAGTGATTATGATGGATTTATATTGCTTCAACTATGGATTTTGAGACTAATATATTGATGTGAATTGGAGTGTGACTAAGTGCAGGTACTCGTCGAAGACGAGAACATGACTGAGGTAGAAGTGTCTAGCCACTTGGCAAGAACTGAAAGGACATACCCCTATGTTACACGCACACACTAACGTAGTTCATGTCGTATTACATTTTAAATAGTTTAAAGTGTGCATTCTTTACTTGCTTCGTTGAGTTCTTATGGTTTGGCATAATCGGAATGAGTTTTTGCGTGACGCGTCTATAATAGCAAGGAGATAAAATTGTTAACTTCATGACTTCATCTCCCTCTTGAATAACTTTTTGACTTATTATCCACATTATCGTACCTTCTTTTGATCATAGGCATAGAACTTTAACATTTGAGAGTTTTGCAAATGTATTGAGTTTTAAAGTGTTTAATAATACATATTTAGGTAATTTAGTTAACTTAAAAATAAAAAGGTCTATTGTTTATTATTATAGCTAAATATAATATTCTAGTCAACTTGAATAAAATAGATGTAATCATTTATTTTTAGCTATGTTAAAATAAATGCTTTTAGACGTTTATATGATCTAGTTTTATAGAATTAAAATCTTTTCTTTTTTTAATTTTTTTTATTCCTTAGATACTAATTGCATGCAAAGAGAGGGTGTGCAAAGCTTTCTCGTACTCATGCATGGAACTTAAGATAAAAAGAAGGAAATCAAAATTAATAAAGTCTAAAAATTATAAACATAGGGGGAGCGTAGATTTCAAGGAAATGAAATAATAAATCATATAAGGGTAAACTCGGGTGAAGAGGTTGTAAACTGAAGTGAGGGCACTATTCTGAGGGAATTTTGGAGAGAAATATAGCAGGTAGGAAATAAAAGAAGGGGGCACAAATTTCTTTCAGGATAGAAAGATCAGAGTTGTTAACACAGGAGACCCAGAAGGAGAATGGAAGCATCAAAAAGGCATAGTGAGAAGCTCTAGAAAAATCAACAATTACTAAGGAGCTTCAAACTGGGTATTTTTCTTTGTTATTGTATATATAAATTTACTTGCTAAGAACTTGGGTGAAATAGTTTCAGTCTTTTGAACACTGTTTAATCTTGATTATGCTTGCTTCAACCTATCTTCCTTACCAGCGACCTCTACCTTTTGCATGAAACTATCTCTGATCTTAGTTGACCTTCATACATAGTTGCTCCAAATCTAAATATTTGATGGTCTATTTCTTTTTGAGTAGTCAAGTATTAACCATAGCAGCTTTTATTACAGCCTGTGTAAA
This sequence comes from Cunninghamia lanceolata, assembly GCA_027924645.1. Taxonomy (NCBI): domain Eukaryota; kingdom Viridiplantae; phylum Streptophyta; class Pinopsida; order Cupressales; family Cupressaceae; genus Cunninghamia; species Cunninghamia lanceolata. The sequence goes on from BSBN01000070.1 coordinate 3,486,163, forward strand.
TGATAATATCGGCCTATCAAGTAAATGTTTAGCCTTTCCTTTTTCTAAAATGATTCTCGGAGGCACGTCGATGCCCTCCTAGGGCACCTATTAGATATATATATATATATATATGTTTCTCTGTGCTTGGAATGTCTCTATTGTTTCAGTCTCTAAGTCAATCTTTATGGTAGAGACCAGCATTTTGTTATAGCTGTGAACAGCTTTAGTTTTATAAACTTTCACCCAAACCAGATCAGCCTGGTAATTGTTTATAGCCACCTTCTCTAAATTGTGTATTTTCATAGGTAGCAGTCTGTGCTTGGAAGTGGCGGCGTACTTTTTTTACTCGAGCCTCTTCTTTTATATAGCAAACTTGCTTAGTTTTTTTATTGACCTACCTGTCCAATGCTTTAGCCACCTATTTCTTGCATAACACTGCTATGGTTTAGATGCAGTACTACCTTCATAGAATCCTCACCTTCTTTTGAAATGACCAGTAGAGACTCCCATGTAGCTCTATATGGGTTTCCTCGCACATCGTCAGCATCACCTGAAGTAGGTAGCCTGTTTGTTACAGCACTCCTTAACCAATGACCTCCAGTGAAAGGATCGACTGCTTAGCCAAGAAGTCGACCTGTGATAAAGCTAACATGGCCTGTAGGAGCTGATCACAACTAGTTATTTTGTTTTTAGTACTCCCATCTTTTTTTATAATGATGTTGAACTATCACTGGTTTACCTAGACCGCTTGTAGATGAATAGATACTTAGATCTTTGGTCAGGTAAACTTTAAACTCTTGTGTGATTATCATAGGTTTAACCATGTTTTATAAAAGAAATGGAGTTCTTTCTTTCTTTCTTTTAAAATAAACAACTATCAATGTAAGGAATTAACTCAAAGTGGATAAAGTAGTTTTACAAAAAGCTTGGCTTTTAATCATTTAGAATATTTATGAGTGCTAGATAAAGAGGCTTATCTCTTTTATTCTTTGAAAATAGAGAAATTAGCATATTTTGAATACTTTGATATTCCTTTTACAGGTACCAAAGGGAAGATTGAATAATTATTATGTTTATGTGACTCCTAATTATGGACAACTGGGGTTAGTTTTCATTCCTTATTTATGTGTATTCAAGTTAAGAGTATTTTCCTTCATGTTATTATCAGATTCTTAAAAATGGTGTACTAGGGTTAGAGTTATCTTCCTACATTAGATATAATTCCTGAATGGGCATATAAGGGGATTAGTTTTCTTTCTTGTTCTTATTATGCATGATGGGTTGCTTTTGGGCTAGGATGTCGAATGTGGAATATCAGATATGGCTTTTCCTCTTTTCAGGATTTGACCTTAAACTTTCTTTATGCTTGGCCAAGCTGGGAAATCATTGAAATATATGAAACTTATCTAGAAAACTTTATTTATATATATCTTTGCCACATCCTGTTATGAGACATTTGCATGTCATCATTTAGATTTGCACTTAGACATCAGGTTGCATCGGGTGTTCCCTCCTGTCAGTTGTTTCCAGGCAGCTAGATGTTTCGTGCAGCAAGGCTAGGTTTCCTTCATGTTATGAAGGGATCTGGGGAAGTGTAATTGCTTCATGGTTGGGCAGAAAAGTGCCTGAGTCATGTTCTCATCTCTCAGCTTGCAAGAGGACCATGTGAGTTCATGGCGACTGGAGAGTTGATTGGATTCATTATTCTTGTATTGTACATTATTATTATATCTTGTAATTATCATTGAATGATTTATGGCGTGAAAGCCAATGGTCATTGTATATTCTTTTATAGTGTTAACTCCTAGATTAAGCACATGATTTGTAAGATTTAACGACTTTATCTAATTCATGTTTATGAAATTTATCTTTTACTTAAGATGATGTAGTTAAATGGATTATTTACTTCAGTAACTTTTTGTGATGGATTGAGTACTTTACACTTTGCCACAACCTTGGCCTTTTTGATGAACCTTTTGATTGTGGTTGGGGATACCAGCTCTCTCATTTTCTGCTCCGAAGATAGGGTGTTCCACCTTCTTTTGCAAGTAGTCAGAATTTTGTTGGCTGTGAAGTGGACAAGGAAACCAAAAAAATTTACACATTCCTCTAAATTCCACTGATATAGGGGCAATAGCTTAGGAGAATCGACAAACACTCGGAATTCAGTTTTAAAACCCCCTTGGGTGGGGCTTTCATGCCTAAGGAATAGCCCTATATTTTCTATGTTCAATGAGTGTGCCTCCATCCTTTCCAACCAAATTTCATGATTTTTCATCATGGACATAAATGCCCTCAACTAACATTCTCCCAAAAATAAATTTATAAAGAATATAGTGTGTTCAGTCAAAAGAAAATTATGCAAAAACAAATCACATAGAAAGTTTTTGTCCTCATCATTACTTTGTAGTATAACTTCATAAAATAATGTCCTTTTTCTATGGACTCAGTAATGTTAGAGATTACTAGTGAGAGTTTCTTTTAAAGGAATCTTTCCTTAAAAAACATGGTGTAACTCTCACTAGGTGACCTGAAGGAGAGGATGTTTGAAGAGAGGGTGGCCACTGTCATTACCTTTTCTTCTAATGATTTCACCTTGGCACTTAATGTAGAAGTTGCTCTTTGGAGTTGGAGCATTGTAGTAGTACCAACCAGCTCATTACATCTTCTTTCCCAATTTAGTAAAGCCCTAGGGATATTCACTTGGAATGTCCTTAGAGAGACATATGTTTGAGTCCCTTGGTCAACTGCAGATGTGAGGACAATCAATTCTCTAATGAGTTCTTCCTGGTCATAAATTCTATTATTAGCTTTTGTCAACTCCCAGGATTGACTTTCAAGTTTCTCTTTGAGGGTTGTCATTTGAATAATGCAAATATCTCTAGCTTTAGTATCCTAGGAGATCTGCACTTCCTTCTATTCCATTTTTGCATCCTTTGCTAAAATCTCTTTTTCATTTTATTTTATGGACTTTTCTTTTTCATCTACACTCTCCCTTAAGTTATGGATTTCTTGATATCTGGTGGCTCCTTTCTCCTGCATCACTTTCTTCATGTCTACAATGATGAAGTTTTTACCCTAAACCATCCTTTTTAAATTCTCAATATCCTCCATTAACTATTTTTCCCTAGAGATTTCAGTATCCTCATAATTTGATGGATGGGACTGGCTCCCTGTCTCAACCTCTTTCTTTTTCTTCCTCTATTTCTTTCTCTTCCGCCTCTTTCTCATCTGCCTCTTCTACTTCACTTGGTTCTACCTCATCCCCTGCATCTTTTTCTACCTCTATTTTTGTTTCTTCAACAAAGTCATGGGCATGAGATGGCCTAGCTTCATCCTCAAGAGGCCTATTATCTTGGTTATTTAGAGGACTATCAAGTGTAGCAAATGCCTGGAGCTCAAAGAGGACCTCTACAACTAGTTTTGAGTCCTTTTCCCATTGGGTCTTTTATCTCCAACGCTTACTTCTCTAAAGCACTGGATGTGACTACTCTTCCTGTGCCTCCTAAGTTGGCTAACCTTCTTCTAATTCTAAGGAGATTGTTTGAGGCTCAACCATTGTAGCCTTAGGTGCTCCAGAGGTTTGTGCAATAGGACCTTCTTGAGTACCTTCTTCTGTTGTCCTCCCTCTTTTGCTTCTTCTCAATGTTGGAGGAGTTTCCTCACTTCTTGTCTCCTCTCCAATCTACTTTTTATGTTTCTTTTGTCTTGGAGTCTTTACAGGCTCCTCCTCTATCTTCCTTTCACTTTCCCCCTCTGAAACTTGGGGAGGACTCTTATCTTGTTTCTTTTTATGTTTCTTTTCTTTTTGGCTAGATTTTGGAGTCTCTGTAGGCTCCTTTTTTGCCACCTTCACACCTTCCCCTTCTGTACCTTAGGGAGGAATCCTTACATTCTTCTTCCTCTATGTTGGGGAAGGTTCATTTATCAGTGCCAAGTTTCTCTTTACTCTTTGTGAGGTCTAAAGGGACTCCTCAACAAGTATCTAGTCTTTTTTTTCTAGGGTAGAGGATTGTCCTCTGAAGACCTTCTTTCTCTTTTTCCTTTCCTCTGTAGGGGAGGATGTTGACTGAGCTGACTTACCCTTTCCTTCCACTTGAGTGGGGGATGGCTCCTCTTCTATGATTGTTTTCCCCTTTTTCTATCCCTTAAGGGTGCCATCTAAAAATGCTTGTCGTTGAGCCTCCCCTCCTCTCTTGGAGATAAAATGATGTTTGACAATTAGAAGAATAAGAACATGATGCTTCAGTTGTCCTTTTCCCTAATGATACTTATTAGCTAGTGTGGTGGTGGCAGAAAAGAGAAAGTTTGGAAAATTTATTCTAAACTCAGGGTTGTTTTGCCCATGCCTTAATAAAATAAGCATTTTCATAATTGGTCCTAAGACAATAGAAAACTGGCCATCACATGTAAAATATTTCATCAACCAAGTGGCAAGGGACTGCCATGGTTGAAGGAGGCTGGTTTTAAGGTTCCCTTTTACTTCCCCTTTAGTCTCATGGGTTTGGATTTCAAGGTCGTTATCAGCTAAAAAAGTTTTAATTAATTCTGAATACAAAGTTTTGAGGTGGAAAAACCTCTCACCTTCTTCTGAGATGCCTGCAATGTTGTTGATGATTGAGGCAGATACAGGGATGGTGACACCTCTCACTGTGCTCTTGCCATCATGTAAGTTTGAAATGAATTCCTCCACAATGTCCTCTTTGAAACCCTCAAATTTCTCCATGAATTCCATCCAACTTGCATTTCTTAGTATGTCTGCATATGCTTAATCTTCTAGTAACTTTTTCACTGTCTCCAGCTCTGACTTTTTCTTAATGCCCATTCTGAATGATTATAGTTGCAACTTAATTCTAGTTAGAACCTTCAAATTCAAACCCTTGGCTCTAAAACCCTCACCCCTTGAAACTTTTAACTTGAATTCCTATATTGTTGAATCCTTAGCTCAAAGTTTTGTTTGAATTGTAATGTTTGTCAACAGAAAGATTTCAACAATATGGACTTGATTGCATACTCCTTAGGTATCAAGCTACTAAGATGGTTGTGTGGGAAATGATGTTTCTAAAATGAAAATTAAAGCTTCATACTTATGTTTGATGGATTATGTCACTCCAAAGTCATACTTGTGGAGTGGCACGAATCAACCTTAACATGGCAGTTTCTTGGCATTTATTTGGATGGAGGGGGCGTGTAGGGAAATGATGTGATTTGTACAAAATAACTAAAAAACACTTGTTTAATTTATTAAATGAGAGGAATACCTATATTTACTGTTGTAATCATGAGGTGTCATGCTAGAACTTTGTGTTACCACTTTAGTAGGACGTGATGTGACCTCCTCCTCTTTTTGCAACCCATGACATGATGCTTCCATATTTGTGGCATGTGATTTGATAATCTACAGTTTTGAACTTGTTGATGGGACAACTTCCTATCATCAACAATAATTTCCTACTAACGTCGGTGGAATGATTGAAAAAAGGTCCATCGGTGGTTGAGTGATAGTTATCCTTGTGATTCATTACCTTTTGGAGGGTGACATCAGTGAGTCACTTTTTGGAGGGTGACATTAGTAAGTCATAAAGATGGGATGACATCATCTCCCTTTTGCTAAGTTGTTGAATTGCTTTACCCTACGAGTGAAGGAGCTACTCTTAATTCACTCCAGAGGTGCTCTTGGTTGGCTCAGAGATGCTCCTAATTCACTCCAGAGATGCCTCTAATTTGCTCTGGAGATGCATCTGGTCGACTTCTGCATGAAGAATAAGAATCACTATTTGTTGGTTTTTAATTCTTTTGGTGAGAAGGACTGTCGTTTTACCAGATTTCAGTTCTTCTCTTTTATTTTATTTTTTAAGAAGAACTGTTATATATATATATATATATATATATATATAAACTATTTATCTATCATTTTGCAAGGGAGTTTTACCTCCTTTTCATAACATAAGTTTAATTGTGTCAGATTTTTGCCAAACTCCTCCTTGGTGGATGGACATTGGTAAATACGAAGTCTATGTCCTTTTACCAGAAATGATCTTGGTTCACCATCAGTTGGTGACAACAAAGCTAGCCCATTGTTATAGACTTCTTTGATCTCATATGGCCCCATCCAATGTGTGCAACTTGCCTTTAAACTCTTTGAACTTTGAATCAAACAAAAGTACCCAATCTCCCACTTGAAACTTTCTCTCTTTAATGTGTTGATCATGTCACTACTTCCTTTGATGCTGGATCATCTCCATTTGCTGAATTTCTTCCATCCTAGATTCATCCAATTCATTGAGTTGTACGATTCAATCCTACTGTGCAATATTCAATGGGAGGCCAATGTCCATGGAAGTTTTAAGTGTCTAAAGCTCAAATTCTATTGGTAGTATTAGTTTTCACCATAGATGAGTTCATAGGAAGAGAACCCTGTAGTGGACTTCCAAGTGGTGTTGTAGGCTCATACAACTTCATACAACCTGTTTGCCCAATCTCTTCTATTTACTATCGTTGTCTTTGTTATTATATTCTCTAATTCTCTATTTGTTACTTCCACTTGTCCATTAGTTTGTGGATGATATGGAGAGGACTTCCTATGTTTTCCCTGATAAAGATATATAAAGGCTTGTATTACTTGAGAAGTAAATTGTGGACCTCAGTCTGAAACAATAATCCTTGGGTCTCCAAACCTTGAGAAAATCTTATTATACAAGAAGTTTGCAACTTTTTCTTCTCTAGCAAACTGTAGTGCCTGCACCTCTACCCATTTTGTCACATAGTCCATACTAAAATGTACTCTTTTCCTACAGATGTTGGTGAGATTGGACAAACAAAATCCAATCCACATTGCTCAAATGGTTCTAGAACCATTCGGGGTGTAGAGACATTTCATTTGTTAGTGTGGGATGACCCATCCTTTGACACTGATCACATTGCTTCAAATACCTCTTCACATCCTTATGGAGAGATGACCAATAGTAACTTGCCCCTAGTATTTTATGGATTGTCCTTTGGGAGGAGTAGTGTCCTCCTATGGGTTCATCATGATAGGCTCTCAATACATCAAAAATTTCATCAGCTCTTAGACACTTGTGCATGACAAAATCAGGTCCACATTTAAACAATAAACCATTTAACCATTTATAAGGTAAACTCTCCTTTACCAATCTCTTTTTTTGTTTGGAGGTGAAATGTGGGGGTGCGACAAGAAAATTTATAATGTCAGCAAACCACGAAGGACTGGAAGAAACAACAAACATATGTTCATCAGGGAATCCATCTTCCATCGGTTGGTCTTCCCCACCTGTATGTAGTCTTGACAAAAATTCAGCAACTAAATTGATTTTTTCTAGGTTATCTATGATAGTGATATCAAATTATTGTAATAATAACAATTATCTTATAATCTTTGCACCCACTAAAGGTTTGTTCATTAAGTAATTGATGGTTGCATGATCAGTATGCATAAATTTTTTATTGCCTGTGATATAATGTTTGAATTTTTTAATTGCATAAATCATATCCATGAATTCTTTTTAAGTTGTGGTATAATTTATTTCAATAGGGGTAAGGTTTTTACTGATATAGTAAATTGTATGAATCCCTTCCCCTTCTTCTTTTTGTCCAAGGACTGCACCTATTGATTCATTTGATGCATATGTGTGAATGTGAAATGGCAGATTCCAGTTAGGTCCTCTTAACATAGGAGTGGTTGCCATTTTTTTTGTAGTCTCAAATATTGTTTGAAAATCCTTTGTCTAGTGGAATTCAGCATCTTTTGTTAACAAGAAAAACATGGGGGCAGCTATTCTGCTAAAGTTTTCTATGAACCTCCTATAGTATCTTGCATGACCCAAAAAGCTCCTAACAACAGTCTGATTTTTAGGTTTGGGCAATTGTTTGATCACCTCCACTTTGTTGGTATCTTTGATCCCTTTTATTGATATGTGGTGTCCAAGAACAATACCCTGCTCTACCATCATAAAATAATTTTCATGGCTTAAGGATAAATGATTATTTTCACAACATTCCAACACTTTCTCTATGTTTTTGAGGGATTCTTCAAAAGTATTCCCATAAACAGTAAAGTTGTCCATATAGACCTCCATGCATTCATTAGCTAATTCAACAAAGGTGGCTAGAACAGCTCTTTGAAAGTAGTTGGAGTGTTACATAGGCCAAATGGGAGAACTATGTATGCAAAGGTACCCCATGAACAAGTAAAAGTGGTCTTGTCTTGTTCCTCTAGTGCCACTTGGATCTGATTATACCCACTGAAATTGTCTAGAAATGAAAAATACTTCTTTCCTGCAAGGTTATCTAGAACTTGGTCAATGGATGGCAATGGAAAGTAGTCTTTCTTAGTGACTTTACTCATCTCCTTGTAGTCTACACACACTCTCCATTTTCCATTATTTTTTGGCACAATCACTAAAGGGGATACCCATTGACTGTCAGAGATGGGATAGATGAAACCTGCTTGCAGTAGTTTTTCTATTTTTGTTTTAACTCTCTTTCAGTGTTGAATTCAGTATCTTTTGAGGCTGCCTAATTGGTTTCACATCTTTCATGTAGATATGGTGGGTGTAGATCTTAAGATGAATTCCTTTCATGTCCCCATATTCCCAAGAAAAAGTTGTGGTTTGAGACACCAGAAGCTTAATAAGTTGTGTTTCTTGGTATCTTGTCAATTGGGTGTTAATGTTCAAAGTTTTCTCTGGTAAAATAATAACTTGTTTGGTGTCTTGATCAATAGATTGAACTATCTTGTGCTCATTTTTCATTGGGTTTAAAGGATAGGAATGGAGTAAAAATATATGAAATGTAGCAATATCTCTATAAAAAGTCTCACCACAGGGAATGATATTTGCCAAGGAACTGTGTGTTGCTACTAGAAATTCTATTATGGGATTCTCATCAAATTCCATCACATGGTTGTCTATAATGATATGGTTAATGTCTTTAAGAGTTTCAGCATCTATTTCCTCTCTCAAATCTCCTAGGTGTTCCATGATGGTTACCATAGCCAAAGAGGTGATGTTTTCTATGTTATTGGGTTCATCAACTCAAACTTCACCTGAATATTTTAGAGAGGGTTTAGCTAGGAGATATAGGGAGATTTTTTTCATGTCCATCTCATTGGATATAACCATATCCCTAGTCCTATAGTCAATTGATGCTGTTGCAGTAGTAAGCCATGGTCTTCCCAAGATCAAGGGATAAGCATTTCTTTGGTTTCTTGGTTCTAAAATTAGGAAACCAACTAGTAATTCCCAAGACTCCACTATGATTGGAACATTAGTTAACACCCCTTTCGGTACTGCTACTGACTAATTAGCTAATTGTAAAACTGTAGAAGTGGGTTGAAGACCTGTGAGAGCTAGTTTGTCTAAAGTGTGGACTATCATAACATTGATTATTGCCCCTAAATCAACCAAAACATTTGATATCTCAACCCCCACAATGGGGACTATGGTAATAGGGTTACCAAGGTCACCATAATTAGGAAGGATAATCTCTCCAACCAATAGGTCCACTACCTTTGCTTCCACCTGAATAGTTTTGGGAAAGTTTTTCCTTCTACCCTGTGTTTTGACATAATGTTGCTTAATAAACTGGTTGAGTTCTAAGACATCTCTTATGGCTTGTAGGAGTGGGATTTCAATGTTTAATTGTCTTATTTGTTGCAACAATTTAGACTTAGTGATAGGCTGAATTTATTTAGATGGTGTTTGTTTTTGGTGAACAGTTTGTCTAAGTCATTTAGGGAATGGTGCTTGTTTTTCAATCTTCGGAGCAGCTCTGGAGTGCATCTCTGAAGATTCTCTAGAAGGCATCTCTGGAGGAAATCCATAGCCTTCTATAGACTATTTTGGAGCACTTTAACTGTAGTAATCTCCTCTTGGATTTGTTGTTTAGAAGAATTTGTGGATCCATGTTCATCAGTGATTTCAACAATCAAAGAGGGAGATGATCTTGGTAAAGCTTTTCCTGAACAAAGCTAGAGATTATTCAAATAGATAGCATTTCTTCCAACCATGTTCTCCTGATCATTCAGGTAGATTGTTGCTCCTTGTTTATTATGTCTTGGGTTTGCTATATGTTGTGCATGTATGGGTGGTTGAGTAACTAGTTCATTTTGAGGTTGATTTGGTGTGTTCGTTGGACCAGTGAAAAGCCCTTGTTGATTTGGATATCATCTTTGTTGACCTTGGTATGATTTATTATAAATTTGTTGAGGATTCCATTGTTGTTGCATGTTTTGTGGTCCAAACTAGTTCTTAAACTATTATGGCCAATGTTGGTTTTGCCATTGTTGATTTGGCCACTGTTGATTTTGCCATTGTGTTTTTGCCACTGTTGGTTCTACCAGCCTTGTGGTCCCTATTGAAGAGGGTTTGGAGGTCCATTCCATGAAAGGTTCCACTGCTTATTTCCCCAATTTGAAGGGCCTCTATAAGAAGCCTGATTTGGATATTGGTTGTAGGGAAATTTACCAATTTGTTTTTGTCCAACATAATTTAACTCTTCCTCTATCTAAACATTTTTCTTTCCTAGCTTCTTCAAAGCTAGAAGTTGGTCACATTGGCTAGTAGGATTGGCTCTTGTCATAGATCTGACAAATTTCAGTCTTATCTAGGGGACATTCTCTTAAAAGATGTTTGTTTCTACACCTTGGACAGTAAATGGACAGGGGCTCAGTTGTTATGTTTTTCACCTAAATCCCATCTAATGTGGTGTTTAATTGAACAGAAATGTCTGTTTCAAAATTGGAAAATTCCTCCATCAACTGTCTATTGATAACTGAGAGGGGGGGTGAATCAGTTATTTTAATTATTCAACTTTCTTTTCTTCTTTGACAATTAGTGCAATATCAAAACTTGTAAGCATAAATGAACATGAAAGCATAAATGAAATCAACACACATAACACAAGGATTTTTACGTGGAAAACCCTGTTAAGGGAAAAACCATGGGGTGACTAACCCAAGATTGTATTCTCTATTAAAAGAATAGATGTACAAAATGGCACTTACCAATTAGGGCTCACTGCCCGAGCACACTACTCACAAGAGGCTCACTGCCTACAAGAGACTCACTATCTACAAGTTATAAAGAAAGTAACTAGGTGTTTGAACTGATGAGAAGCGTCCACATATGCTGAGGTTCAGTTCTGGTTAGGCTCAATAAACTGATCTACTGCACTTCATTCTTCCTCTGCTTTAGGATGTTGTTCTGTTACATACCGAACCTGTATTTCTACTTCCACACTGCTCTCTACTTTTCTTCGCACTTCCCAACACACAACTCACACCTTCATACCGAAATGCATCTGGTATATATATCCACATCAAAGATTTCAACATCTTTCAAGTCGGCATCCAGAATACTCAATATTTTCCCAAACTCTGGTATGTCGGCTGAATCCTTGCTTACCAAGTGATGCGCATCAAAGAGATACTTATAGAAGTCATCAATCATGTCGGCCAATCATGAATGATCTCTTAAGAATCTTGATCACCATCAATATCTCATCTGGATTAAGGTCTGATGCTTTTTCGGTCAGTTCTTCCTCAATCTACTCTGCCAAATAGGAACCCAACACTTAGGTGTTCAGATCTTTTCACTCTTTCATCATCGGAGGCTCAATCTCTGGAATGTATCAGTCATGGTACTCCTCTTGACTTTCCCAAGTCCGCACTTTACTGAGATACTTCCTCTAAGAGATCCAGACCTAATTGTCAGACCTTGTTGCATGCTCTGTTCTTGCTCACCGGACCAAAATACTCTTCAATCTGACTTCCGGTATAGACATACCATGTCCTACGGATGTGTGGGATAGACTTTGCCATCAATGACAACACTCATGAAGCCACATAGTGTCTCTTGCCAACACTGTCCTATGTCATTCTTCCCCTTTAGAGACTTTGAAATTCTAACTTCATCCCGAGTCTTTCAATAGTGCCTACAAATTTCTTCAATCAATGGCATGTCCAGTTTGTTTATGTTTCCTTTTCCCATTAAATCTAGTGCTTGTTTTGATTCCTTCTCCAATCCTCTCAAAAATAAGGCTTTAGTTAGGCCATGTTCCAAGGGATTACCATATCTCTGTAGAACAAAATTGAATCTATCCAGATAGTCTTCCAAACTCTCTTCTTTCTACTTGGTCCTAAAAAGTTCTTCTTTTCTATCACTGATTTGGCAATAGTCCTGATATTTCTCAAGGAATTCTATTTCCATATAATCCTAGGAATGGATGGAATCAGGGGTTAATTTGATAAACCATCTCATGGCTAAGTCTTTGAGTGTGGAGGGAAACAAATTTAACTTCTGATTAGCAGAGTTATAATCATATGTTTGGTATAGGACTTTAAACGCAAATAGAATATGGTTAGAATCCTCTGAAGAAATTCCCCTAAAGGTAGGAAGATAGATGGGGAAATATTCTTCATGGGGGCATTGTCCTCAAGATCCAAGGCTATAGGATAAGATAAAGTTCTCCTTAGATTCCTCAGAGGATCTTGGTTTTTATTATCATTATGATTATCTCCCATGGTAACTGGATTAACTGGATTCTCTTAAAAATTAAAGGGATCTAAAATATCAGTTTGAACTCCCTTATTCTTTTCCTGCAACTCTTGGATGTATTTGAATATAATTTGATGTTTAGGGACTAGAGGAACAACTAGGTTTAATGGTACTTCCAAAGTGTTAGAGGATGGATTTCCTTCCTCAAAGATATCCAAATCTACCCTACTGCTTTCTCCTACAGCCTGAGGTTGGGGTTTTTGTTGTTTTATAAATCTACCTGGTGAATCTCTAGGTCTAACCATACAAAATTAACCTAATCCTATTCTAAGGACTACTAATTAGGGTTTCTACCAACACTGGTCCCTGACAATAGCACCAAAAATGACAAGGGTCATTGTGCCTTGCATTTAGTTATATTAATTTGTCAAATCCATGGCAGTGTATCCATGGCTATCTACGATAGGAACTAATAACCAACAGTCCAAAGCTGCCTTTTAAAACCAAACCTATTTATCCATTCAAAATCATGCATTTAACTATTTGCTAAAAAGGAAGATCTAGTCTAAGAATTTAAAGTACAATTTGTTGAAATAAACTAATTATCAAAAAACTGGGAAAGTAGTAAATGAAATAGAACATCAATCTGATCTGACAATTAACAAAGCAATGAAACTAAACTAAGAATTTTCAAGAATCTAAGAAAGCAGTAAATCAAAGCAATAAATACTAGCCTTCTCTCCTTTTAGTCAGAGTGGGCCCTTGCTCCACACCTATGGAAGAGAGACTAATTCAACACCTTAGAATACACAGATATAAAACTGCCTGCTTTCTATTCTAGATTTTCCAAAACATAGTATATAAATAGAGTATATATTTCTTCTACTCAAAAACTATTCTATATATATTCTATTGTTTACATGCAATATATATCAGGTATTTTTCTGTTGATATAATTCTCCAAAGTTTATTATGTCACTCCTAGTTCTCTACTAGATACAAATATCTTTATTACTTATTCCAAGCATGCAACTATCCAATCAAAAGATCATCACGTAAAAACTTAAAAAGACTTAAAGTGACACCAAAGGTGTCCCTTAAATCAAGATTTTTAACTTAAGTTTAATCAAGCTGTGAAGGCCACTGAAAAAGGAAATAACTAAAAATAGTTGTTTTGACAAAAGTCCTTGATCCATGCAAAAATAGTCAACAGGTGTCTTTCTTCTTCAACCGGGCCACTACTGTAGTCTTCTCCCAAAAACTCTGGTACCTTCATGCAGAACTCCATCAAGATACTCCTAGAACCACTTCAGAGACTTTGCAATCTATCTAAATATTAGCTCTGGAGACTCTACACAATTTGTCTAGACAACAGCTCCGGAGATGTCTGCAACATCACAGTGGAACACATCTCTGAATATTGTGCAGCTTGTATGTCTATATATCTCCATGGTACTCAGCTTCAAAGATCCCTCCATACTCCTACAAATTTTTTGAGACTTCGCCATATCCATTTTGTATAGCTCTGAAGATGGCAAAAGCTTCTTCTGAGTCTTAAAAAACCTTGCTATCTGGAATGAATTGTTCCTGTCATCAAAAAGAAACATTTCTGCACATTTTTGTCAACTCAAACTCAAAACATGAAACCTTTTAACTACAACTATTATTTCAGCATCACATCTCAATTTAACATAACTAAATAAGGTTTTAACAGTCTTCCATACAAATCAGCAATTTGGAATGGTATTTGGGATAGGAAAAGGAGATATAAAAACACATTTTGATAAGTACTACTTGACACTCATCAACAGTCCTTCAGTCATTGGCTCAATTGGAGCATCAATTGAAGGTTGTTGTAGAGAAGTTCTAAAGTATCTTTCGTAAGGAGATAATCGAGCTGAACAGAGCTTTTGAGGCCTTGAAGAAGGGCCAACCTTCTGAGGATGAATGGGCATCTTTGAAAACTACCCTAGAGAATCTCTAAGGGTGGTAATATTCTTTCTAATTTTTGGAGTTTTACATTTTGTCACTTTTTTGTGTTTGGTGTTCAACGTGCACAGGAACACTTCCCAGAAAGTCACCAAGAATTGTAGAGCTTATACTCTAGATTTGTAATTTGAGCCATGAGAAGTTGAGTGGTATTAGTGTTTGAATCTGTGTGGTTGCATTTTGTTTTGAGTCGGGCAACATTATCTTCCAAGCCTTAATCAGGTTGAAATCAAACTATGATAGGCCATCAAAATTGAATTAGTCATGCTAGGTGGCGAAACCTCGCACCTCTGAGGCCTTGGCAATTTTGACAACCTCTTCGCAAAGCGCCAAGGTGCCAAGTGTCCAAATTCATCTTGATGGCAGGCCCAAGTCTTAAAAGGTTTTGATGAAGGTAGGAGGTTGTAGATGCTACCACTTGGAGTCACGTTGCAAGCCTTAAGGATTGGCAGGTCTGACAGCCTCTTCACATTGCACCAATGCATCAGGTGTCATATATGTCAGACTATGGATACGTCTGGGTGCAAGTGTCATGATTCAGATAAGAGGTGGGCCCGATGTTTTAAGAAAAGGAAGCAAGCAGAAGAAGACACTTACCGCCTTCGTGCACCATTTCAACAAGGTAGATCTGGAAATATCTCCCTAATGCGTCATTGGTCCATTCAAGTGATTCATCACTTGGGGGGTCGGCTTATTTAAAGACTCAACAACAAAAGGAGCCCATAGAATGTGAACATGTGGTGGCACTGTGCTCCTCTAAGAGGAAGGTAGTTCTGACACTTCCATGGAGTAATGCCATGTTGTCATGTGGTGATATGACCCACTATTTGGTAGAGGTTGCGAGAGGTTCTCCAAACCGTTGATCATAAGCCACAGGATCTAACAGTCCATGCATTATAAAGGGCCTTTCTAGGTATAAAAAGGGGAAGCAAGACACCGGCAACATATACAAATGAGTTAGCAACCCTCCAAGGCCTTTGAAGAGTATACAAGTGCATCTCCCAACCATGGTGTAACACTTGGCAGTCAGGTGATGCATCAAAGAGGTGGTTGATCTTGCTATAGTTTCTTGGTAAGCCTTCAATGCCTTAGACTGAGTGGCATCAAGAGGAAGTGACAGGAAATGGCAGAGTCAAGTCAATTCAATGCTATGGTAGTAGAGATAGATGGGGTAGATTTTTCTCGCCCAAGTGCATCTTTTGAAATAGGAATTGTTATATATAGTGGCTCAATGGATGTAAAAAGGGTTGGGAAATGTTTAATTGTTGAGCTAATTTTTGGATTTTGGAGAAGAGTTGATAGGCATTCTAGCCTTTGTAGGTGCTCTTTAGAGATGATTGAATGCTTTGTAACTATGCCTTTGTGCCTTTTGTAATTTGTTCTTAGTTCATTAATGAAGAAGAGTGACACCCTATGCTTATTCTTTGTCTATTGAATTTTCTTTCAAGTCTCATGTATTGATGTTGTGCCTTTGTTGTTGTTTTGATGAATGATATTGGTAAATGGTCTAAAATTGTGCCTTTGTGCTCTTTGAAGCCACGAGTTAATATTGTGAGTTAAATAGGGAAACACTACGTCGATTCTACATCAATCTAAATAATATCTTTTGGCGTATCACCTTAGAGTATTTCCTTTCATCTAGAAGTCTCTCTTCTCTTTTCTTCCCCCACAGAAATAAATAACGAGATTCTTACAAAGAGCCATCTTCTAAAATCCTAAAGGTTATCCTGTGAGTCACAAGAGTACCACATTTGTAGGATTTCTCATCTATTGTGGTTTGTCTATATTTAGGAGGATTCTTGGGAGAAAATAAATCCCATCAACACCAACCTCTAAAGCACTAAACTAATGTATTATCAATGATAATAATAATTACAATACTCTCAAGCTCAAAGCTTCACAAGAGATTAACACTCTCAATTGGAGGAATTCTAGTGGCATAATAATGCAAAGAATATGACATATCCCAAAATAGGCACACAAATCATCATGGTAAAAAAACCAATGTCTCCCACAAGTATGAGGCCTCCAAAATATAATGTAATCTTTGACCAGTTTGATCAAAGTTGTCATAAGTAACTCCCAAGTGCTCCCCACGAGGCACTAATTACTATTACACTCAAGTAGACATAATTATGGTTGGCTAGTCAAAACACTAGTCCAAGTCCACTAAGTAACCCCCTAAATCAACGACTTGTGCTAGTGTCACAAGACTAGTGACACGTGGCAAAGATTACCAACTATAAAATCTTCATGACTCCACACAAGTAGGACACCCTTTTCCACGTGGGCATAATAATTACAATATTATAAATATTAAATAATAATAGCTCTAGGACTTACAAGGTATACAACACACCTAGTCCCTTAGTCCTAGCACAAATATATAACAAAAATTCCAAAAACCCAAGCCATGGAAAGATTGTTACTAACATCAAGCTTAGTCATTTAGAGTTGAGTAGTTGCTTATGTGTTGTTTTGCCAAGCAAGTTTTGTGTTGTTTTGTGTATGCTAAGTTCTAGGTTTTGGGTTGTGTGCAACAAGTTACAGGTGCGATGTATTAAGAATATGTACTTCACCATAGTCTAGTGGTGTGACCTAAATAAAATTATTAAGTAGGGTTATAGAAATTAGGTTAAATAAATTATATTTATATGAACCTATATTAGTTCTATAGTTGTTAGGAGTTCAATATTACTATTTAAAGATTAATATGTTACTGGGTTGTAATAATGTAGAATAGGTTTTGTTGAAGAGATAGGTGGAGATGACAAGAAATATGTCATAAACTATGTGGCATCATTTTTTTATGAAAACTTTTCTAAACTATGAATAATAATATCCTTAAAGCCTATTTGCATTGTGAAATCCTTAATTTGGAATCAAAGAAACCATAAAAGACTAGTGATGGAACACCTTCTCATGACTATGTTACTATCTATTTTTTCCATCATGATTTAATATGAGATTGCGTTGTGGAAAAGGGAGCTTGTGAGTCTTTTCAATTGGAGGCAAGTGCTAAAGTCCTTGTGGAATAAAGGCATGAGAGAAGGCTATAACACATAGGTGTGCAAATATGATATGTGAGGAAATAAGAAACATCAAGGTAGATAAATATAATGAAGCATCAAAAATCTTGTATCCTATAGAGAAGGGGCACAACCCCTTCAAGGCCTTGTAGTTTGAGGAAGAAACAACATAGTAATTTATTTTGTTGTTGCTTATGCTTTTAGGAATTATTGAAGGAAGATGCATGTAATTCCACTCATAAATTAGTAAAAAGCAACAAGGAATAGCCCATAGAAATTGTTGGAATCAAATGCACTGTATTGCAACAAAAAACAAATAAATATATACAAAAGAAAAGCATGAGACACATAATAGAAAAGGCAATGATGACGTTTAGATGAGCATGTGTCTACAACTCTTGAAATGGATTTGCTACTACAAAATTGGTAGTTTTTTAGGAGGGAGTGAACAAAGGGAATACATAATTATTGAATGGAATAATATGGAAAATTTGTTCTCAATATATTTGAAAGTGATAGATTAATTTCCCAATGACTTGTATTGATGCAACAAATTAGTTTCTTTGGCAACTTAAATTGCATGAGAAGATGTTTAAAGCAATTGAGCAACAATAGTTTGAAGAAGTTTTTGTAAAGTACATCGACACAATAAAGAATGACATGATATGTTAATGTTCAATTTTTATTACATTTATTTACATTATAAAAAAATAGGGTTTAGTTTTTTAAAACATTAAAAACCCAAAAAGGATTTATAATTTTTATAGTTTAGATGGTATAAATTGCCCAAATATTTATCAACTTGTTCAAAAGATTATTTTTAATTACATCTTTTTATCTCATGAGAAAATTTTGACAAAACTTTAGCAGTATGTGTAATAATGTATTGTGAACCATCTCTCAAGAAAATTTTGTTTTAGTTATCATGGATTGTGAAAAATAATTAGTTTTTGGTCAAAGAGTGCACCGTTAGTGGTATTTGACAGTCTTTTTGATTAAGGGGGAGTCCATTCCCATGGAGAAGATTGATAATATTAAATAACCCACCAACACCATTGAAGAGAGTTATGGTGAAGTTTGAGGTCTACAAGACCATTTGGATAGAACTGTTAGGAACCCATGTTTAACGCTTCTCTTTACTTTATTAGTATATTGTTGTTGGACGCATATGCTTTGTAAGTCGTCCCGTGAGTATATTGTATTATCTCACATTCATGGGGAGTAATGGTTGTTTAGATTAGACTTAGTATATAAGTATGTGTTGAGGCCAATGAAGGCATCCATGAATTTATTGTATTGAGATTGCTCAAAGGAGGTTGCCCCCTCGAAGTGGCCTGCGATCAATAAATTCCTTCTATGTTTCTGCTATTTCTGTCATTTCGTGCATTTTTCATTATATTGTTGTAGGAGGTTCCTCTCATCTAGAATCAGAGCACTTTCTTGGGCTCGCTGGGTGGAATTTTTGCCAAAATTTTTTTCGTAGTGGCCTCCAGGCATTGTGATTATTACAGTAGTTCTTTTTTCTTTACATCTGTATTGTTCATTTCAATTACAGGTTCAGATCAGGGAATAATCCCTATCCGCTTAACTGTGGGAAGTGCCTATGCATAGCCCTAAAACTCATTGTGAGGAGTACCACAGGAACCCTGAAGTAGTTGGCCCATTGAGAGGACCTGCCAGCAAAAAGGGTAACGGCCCCTACCTGATTGACTAGTTCCCATCCGTGAGGTAAACCAAGAGCTGTCGTTTGTGGCAAAGCAATTATCAATTTTACCTAAGCCGTGGAGTGAGGGGTACTGCCCCAATACGCAAGTCGTTAGACAACATTGGTAGCCGAGTGAATCCCTTGAACCTTTAGGAAACCGAACATACCTAAGGTCCATATCTATTGCCAGCTGACAAATCACAAATTGAATCTGTCCAGAGCCGTTTGCAGATCCCGTTGTAGATCGTTTCCAAAAAAAAAATTATGTTTTTTCACCATATCTTCCTTGCATTAGTTCCGTTTCCTCTGAAAATTCACTGGAACCCCTGAAATTCCATTCTGCATATTTCCTTCCTAGAGGACCCTATCCCAAATTCCTCTTATCAAAGCTAGAAATCCCACATTTGTCTATTTTTAGGGTTTGCCATAACTTCTTCGATTCTCACCTAATCGCCTTCAAATTTTGCCACAGTGTTCATTTCCTATATCTGCTCCTTTGTCCCTCTTGGACAAATTTTCCCATTCTTTCACCTTGCTTCTGAAATCCCCATTTTCTGCTTCCCTGTCCCTCAGAAAGTGTCCAAAACCTAGTCAAACCCCAATTACCCATCAGAGTTTTTCCCAAATCCAAATTTTCCTTTACTTAAAAAGTTTCTGTTTTTGTTTTTCTACCCATTCCCAAAAAAAAAACTCTTGGTTATGGTTGTCACCCGCGCAGGAGCAAAAAACATTGAGGATGAATTTGCAGCGCTCAAGACCAAACTCCAAGATTTGGATGAAAAAATTCTCGGCCTCAATCTTCAGCATTCAGCCATGAACAATAGACGGTAGCCAAAGTCTTCTGCAGACACTAGGTTCTCTTCTTCCAGCAATTTTCGTGGGTCGAAGCTTGATTTTCCTCGCTTCAATGGTGATGATCCAACTGGATGGATATATCGAGCAGAACAATATTTCAATCCGCATAATACTTTTGATGTCATCAAAGTCCCACTTGCATCCTTTCATTTGGAACATGAAGCCCTTCAATGGTTCCATTGGTACATCAAGGCTCATGAAGAGCCAAAATGGACATATTTTTGCAAACTCATTTTGCAATGATTTGGCCCTAGTGCTTTTGATGACTTCACATGAGCACTCACTAAACTTCACCAAACTGGCACTGTGAGAGAATATCAGACAGAATTTGAGAAAATGGCCAATCACACAGAGGGATTGTCTGATGAATTCTTTAGGAGTTGTTTTGTCAGTGGTCTGAAGGATGCAATCTGATCTGAGGTTAAAATGTTTTGTCCCAACACAATGATGGAAGCCCTAGGGTTGGCTAAGTTGGCGGAGGACAAGATCACAACTCAACAGTGCTCCAAATCCACTTTTGTTCCATTCAAAAATATGGTTTCCCAAAGACCTGCAATCATGCCAGCTCCTAGAACAACTCCTATCAAGCATTTGTCTGAAGTAGAGATGCGGGAACGTAGAGAAAAAGGGCTTTGTTATAATTGTGATGAGAAATTCACTCAGGGACATAGATGTGTTGAGAAAAAGCTCTCTCTTGGATGTGGATTCTCCGCCTGCAACTAAAGTTTATGAAGATGCTCAGGATACAGTAGATGATCAGGTCAGCATTCAGTAGCCACCTATTGACCCTCCTCAGGAAGACCACCCAGAGATCTCTCTCCATGCTTTAGCAGGAGTCACCACCCCACAAACCATGCAGGTCAAGGGTTACTTCAAGAAGCTCCCTCTTACAATACTCATTGATTCTGGTAGCACTCATAACTTCATTGAGCCTCGGATCGCCAAACAGGCTGATTGTTTTGTCCATCCTTGCTCCAACTTTGAAGTCATGATTGCCAATGGGGGCACATTACCTTGCAAAGGGAAGTGTCACAATGTGTGTATCTCTATTGGAGATTATAACATGTGCTCTTACATGTTTGCCTTGCCCTTAGGCGGATGTGATGTGGTTTTGGGTGCTCAATGGTTACGCACACTTGGACCCATCTTATGGGATTTTGCTGAACTTTGGATGCAGTTTTCAGACAATGGGCAAAAACACACATTGAAGGGCTTACAACCAGGGTCTCTCAGCATCATCAGTTCACATCGCATGGAAAATCTCCTTAAGAATAATTCACATGGTGTCATCGCTTAGCTCCATTCCATTCAGATGCAACCATCAGCGGTCTCCACTACTCCTTCGGATCTACAATGAATTTTGGATAGATATGCATGTGTCTTTGATGAACCAATGGGATTGCCACCTTCA
This sequence comes from Cunninghamia lanceolata, assembly GCA_027924645.1. Classification (NCBI taxonomy): domain Eukaryota; kingdom Viridiplantae; phylum Streptophyta; class Pinopsida; order Cupressales; family Cupressaceae; genus Cunninghamia; species Cunninghamia lanceolata. The sequence continues at coordinate 3,507,649 of BSBN01000070.1, forward strand.
CGACCAGAGGACCATCGTATTCATCTCCTTCTTGGAAGCGTTCCTCCCAACATCAGGCCCTATTGCTACCCATTTCACCAAAAGACAGAGATTGAGATGCTCATTCGAGACTTACTGAAGCAAGGTCCCTAGTACCAGTTCCTTTTCTTCACCAGTTCTTCTTTTCTGAAAAAAAGATGGGTCATGGAACTTCTGCATTGACTTTCGAGCACTTAATCACATCACAATCAAGGATAAGTTTTTGATTCCTGTTGTTGATGAGCTTCATGGCGCTCATTTTTTCTCCAAGTTGGATCTTCATTCTAGGTATCACCAAATTCGGGTTCATGAGGATGATATCCCTAAAACATCTTTTTGCACACATGATGGACACTATGAGTTTTTGTCATGCCCTTTGGCCTCACTAATGCTCCTTCCACATTCTAGGCATTGATGAATAAAATATTCCGGCCCTACTTGCAGAAATTCATTTTGGTCTTCTTTGATGATATCCTAATCTATAGTAAAACATGGGCTGAGCATCTCCAACATCTGGATCTTGTACTGCAACTTCTCTCTGATCATCATCTCTGTGTAAAATAGTCTAAATGTGTTTTAGGGCAGGAGGAAGTGGAGTATCTCGGGCATATTATTTCAGCTCAAGGGGTTCAAGTGGATCCTGCCAAAATAGATGCCATGAAAAATTGGCTGCATCCTCAAACACTCAAGAGCCTCCATGGTTTTTTGGGACTGACTGGCTACTACCGCAAGTTTGTCAAGGATTACAGGAAGATTGCAACCCCATTAACATCTCTGTTGAAAAAGGATGCTCTTACATGGACACATGCTGCTGAGTGTGCATTTGAAAAACTGAAACAAGCTATGTGTACTACACCTGTTCTAGCTATTCCAGATTTTTCCAAGACCTTTACTATTGAGAGTGATGCTTGCGACAATCGACTTGGTGTTGTTCTCCTTCAAGATGAACATCCCATTGCATTCACCAACAAAGCCCTTTCATGTAAGAATTTAGTACTCTCTACATATGAGAAGGAAATGATGGCTATTTTGCATCCAGTATAGAAGTGCCAGCCATACCTATTAGGGAATTATTTCTGCATCAAGACTGATCACCAGAGTCTGAAATATTTCCTAGAACAACGGGTCTCCTCCCCAGCACAATAGAAATGGGTTAGCAAACTCATGGGTTATGACTATGAGATCACTTACAAGAAGGGTAAGGACAATATTATGGCAGATGCTCTTTCTCGCACATTTGATGACCAAGCTTCTCTTTCGGCTATTTCTATGTCTGTTCCAAACTGGTTGGAATCTGTCCAGCAGGGCTATGTTAATGACTCTTCATTATCTCAAATCATCCAATAGTTGGCTAATAACCCTTCTATTGTACCACATTACTCTTGGGATGGTGCTTCTCTGAGATATAAGGGTCGTCTGGTGCTTCCCTAGAGCACAGATCTTCAATAGGTTGTCTTCTATGAACTCCATGCTTCACCATCGGTAGGGCACTCTGGGTTCCTCAAAACTTATGAGCGGGAATGACGTAACTTCTTTTGGAAGGGAATGAAAAGGGCAATTCAACAGATGGTGGCTGAATGTGATACCTGCCAGCGCAACAAGGGTGAAACGACACTCCTTCTTGGATTGCTCGAACCCTTGCCCATCCCGAGACGGATTTGGATAGATATTTCTATGGATTTCATTAAGGGGCTCCCTAAATCTGGAGGGAAGACAATGATCTTGGTTGTGGTTGATTACCTCTCCAAATATAGTCATTTTTGTGCCCTTAGCCATCCTTATACTGCTTCCTCAGTCGCACAAATTTTCATGGACCAAATCTTCCGTCTTCATGGAATCTCTTCTTCCATTGTCTCAGATCGTGATGCAATTTTCACCAGTCATTTTTGGACAAAACTATTTCGACACACTGCCACCAAACTGAAGATGAGTTCAGGGTATCACCCATAAACAGATGGTCAGACTGAAATTATCAACAAATGTTTGGAAACTTATCTTCATTGCTTCACCTCAGAACAACAACATCAATGGGCAAAGTGGCTCCCTCTCGCTGAATGGTGGTAAAATACCTCCTACCACACTGCATCTAAAATGACTCCATATGAAGCAATCTATGGTCAGGCACCACCAGTGCTCCTTCGATACACCCCCAGCAGTTCACCAGTTTAGGCAGTTGACACGGTTCTCTGAACCCGAGATCAGATTCTTTGCATTTTGCAAGACAATCTTCACATGGCAAGAAATCAAATGAAACAACAAGCCGATCAGCACCGTTCTGAGTGCACTTTTCAAGTAAGTGTTATGGTTTTTCTTCGTCTACACCCATACAAGAAAAACTCCCTGAAACTCAAAGGGCATCATAAGCTAGCTCCAAAGTTCTATGGGCCATATAAGGTTCTTCAGAAGATTTGGTCAGTTGCTTATAAATTGGAGCTTCCTCCTCCTCCTCGCGTTCATCCAATATTTCATGTCTCTTGTCTAAAGAAAGTTCTTGGCACCAACATCAAAGCACAAACTGTTTTACCAGAACTGGATAATGAAGGATCCATCATTTTGGAGTCAAAGGCAATCCTCAACAAACGCACTTGTCAGCTTCGCTCTTGATCCATCACAAAAGTATTAATTTAGTGGCACGAAATGCAACTAGAGGATGCTACATGGGAACCACTCCTTCAGATTTAGCACCAATTTCCACATCTTAAGCTTTGAGGACAAAGCTTTTCTAAGAGGGAGGGGATGTTAGGAACCTGTGTTTAACCCTTCTCTTTACTTTGTTAGTATATTGTTGTTGGACGCGTATGCTTTGTAAGTCGTCTCGTGAGTATATTGTATTATCCCACATTCATGGGGAGTAATAGTTGTTTAGATTAGTCTTAGTATATAAGTACGTGTTGAGGCCAATGAAGGCATCCACGAATTTATTGTATTGAGCTTGCTCAAAGGAGGTTGCCCCCTTGAAGTGGCCTGCAATCAATAAATTCCTTTTGTGTTTTTGCTATTTCTGTTATTTCGTGCATTTTTCATTATATTGTTGGAGGAGGTTCCTCTTAAGAACTACTAGAGTAACGTCAAGTTTGCACGAGGTTGAAGGACCATAGGAAGTTGGAGGATAATTTTAGTATTAGCTTAAAGACTGGTTCATTGCTTCAGTAGCAACCTAGAGTGAAAAAATATAAAGATAAATATGATGATGATGATGAAGATCACACTTATGCTTCACAAGAGAGAAGAAGGTTTTCAACGAGGCTTAGACCAATTAAAGACCAAGATAGATGTCAAGTGGAGGCCTATGCCACACATGTTGTGAGTAGTTGAGTTTGTCCCTATTCATGAAATGTAGCAAAGATTGGTAAGCCCTGGTCTTACTAATCATATGTGGCTAGTTTTATGTGTGTCCCTTGTCACAAGGCATTATGGATAGTTGTGTATGTTCTTGTTCACAACTTTGAAAGATGAACAACTGAGTGTGCCTCTATTCATGTGAAGAAGCATAGTGAGGCCATCTTGTCATTGCTTGTTGTGGATAGTTGTGTGTGTTCATGTTTGTGACTTTGAAGGAGGATAGATAAGCATGCCCCTATCCTTGGTTGAGATTTCATCAAGGTCATATCCAATTGGGGAGGTAGTGTGGCCATTCCCACAATTGATTGTAAGCATGTGGAACTATGTGCATGTATCAATGGATATGTGAAATCTATTCCATTTGAGTCTTAGAATTATGAAGTAATAAAGGTGGAATGTAAGGAATGTCTATTTCACCATAGTATCGTGGTAAATAAAAGTCATTAAGCACGATCATAATAAATAGGTTGAAATAAATATTTATTTAAACATACACTGGTTTTATTATTATTAGGATGGCAATATCGAATAGGTTTAAATAAGAGTATTATTTAAACTCATTTTAAGTTAGAATCAATATGTTATTAGGTTGTTGAGTGATTGTTATAACAATCACGTAGAATAGGTTTTGTTGGAGAGCTAAGTGGAGATTATAAAGAATATGTCCTAAATTATAAGACACCATTTTTATATAAAACTATTTTAAACTACGAATAGTAATATCATGATCACATATTTGCATTGCAAAATCCTTTATGTACAACAAGTATTACATGTTGTGTTATGGTGAGTGATGTCCATAACCATCTGTCTATGTTTTATACCATAGTCATTAGAGGTGAGGATCCAGTCGTGGTGCACCCTAACTTCATGCCTCTCAAAATCATACGTGGCGATTTCAAATCACTTCAAAATTTTACAGAAGCTTACTTGGCAACGCCTCTGCTTATAACTAAGGTTTTAGGGCCACATCATCAAATATGATGCCACATCAGCATGCTTTTTGTTGAGGTGTCAAATAGTTCCCCAAAAAAGGGTGGACCAATAGGTGTGCATTAAGTCACGTTTTGTTGGTGGGTTGATGTGGCATCACATGATTGGTTGCTTTTTAAATCTAAAGGGAATATTTTATTCAATTATTAGTACTTATAGTAACACTAACAACCTTAACGTCACAAATACTAGTACTAAACTTTTAAAAATATTGGGCCTTCAATGCACATATACTATCTCAGCCATTGGCACTATCTCACCTATTGGGTCTTTTCCCCTAGTGGCCATTAGGTGTGGAATTATGTTTATTTATAAATCTTAATCCCTAAAAGTATGTGTATTCCATCCTCACTTTAGACTACTTTAAGTTAGGTAATATTCCACACTATAAGGTAGTAGGTGGAAGAGCGATTTCGGTGATGGCTAGCCACATAGGCATTGGTGGGAAATTAATCACACTAATTTAACTTTTGATCCCTTCTTACAGATAAAAATTTAAGTCATCTATTGTATCAAGGATAAACTTAGTAAAATTAACCTAATTGCTAATTAGCCGATAAGTTATTTAGTGTGAGCTTCAGTCCAAAAATAGTCTGAAAAGTTGTCTCACACCAGTTTTTTTCATCTGCAGTTTTTTTATCAATCAGTAAAATTCATAAGATCCCAAAAATCAAATCTTACAAAAGATTCTTTATAAATGATTACCTAAAATCAAATCTCTCAAAATCAAATATTATAAATGATCACACAACTTATGCTAATAAGTGGGATAATTTGCATCGTGGTGACCCTCATGGTTGTTGTCGGAAAGTAAGAGATCATAGCATAGTAGAGATGTACCAGCACCCTAGTAAGCTTATCACCTTGTGTCGATTATATCTCAAGAAATCAAGGGATGATGTGGCGCCCTTACTTCTGTTGGGAAGAATAACGCTCCCTGTCTCTGTCAATTGCTCACTGGTAATAATTCACTAGGGATTCCTATTAATTAGACTCGAGCACTCGTCCTACTTGATGAATGTAAAGTCACCACGCCACTTGCCAACTAATGTCAAGATAAAAATTTATTCATTTACTTTCTATTGGGATGCAAATTCATAGGGAGCATAATGATTGTTATTGATTTCAACTATTGTGTTTAGTTTAGGGGCTCCCACAACTTCCCCTTCTCCAATAGCTTTAGGGGTGCCTCTTAGTTCCCCTTCTGCCAAGTGTTATGGCACTCTAACTATACACAGGCAACCCCACATTCGAATCCCTCCCAGAACAATTCATTTTCAAGTATATTTGTATCCTCTTTGCTTAACATCGTCATAGCAATGGTATTAGTTGTATCTTTTTTTAGTTGGAAGTGTATTATTTGTAGTTGTGATGTGAAGATATATACGTGTTTGAGGCACTAAAACATAGCCATACATTAAGCAACATGGACTTCCACATAGAATTATTATTTATGTTTTATTGTTTTTTTCATAATTTTTTAAAGTATTTGTATGATTCCCATACTTTTGTAGTAGAAAAAACATTTTTAATTGATAATACAATGGCTATGTGCACTCCAGAGGTGTGGGAGCCTATTTTCACCTTCACTGTTGGCAAGGTCTTCGTGCTCAATGCCGTTGCAGGGGCTTACAATGAGAATATGCTTGTCACATGCATCATTGAGGCCCCCAACGCCAACAACCATGGCACCAGTCATATTCTTCATCATACCATTAGCCTTTCTAACTTCAGCAATTCTTCAAATTGTTGTCCATCCAACAACTTATATCATTTGGTAAATCATAAATTAAAAATAGATATTACCAAAAACAAATGTCTCTAGGCTTGAACTACCAAATGTCTTCTAATCGCATTATGTATTAGGTAATATTAATTGTTGGCAGGAAACAATGCACAAAGTAAAAGCTACTACAACAATCTGCAAATGGAGTGTAGAGCATAAGGCCAACATGGTTGATAGAGATAAGGATGTTTTGTAAAAGGACACATCCCTAAAGCATCATATTGTATAAATATATGTAAGAGAATAAGCATAAGTAAGCAGATGTAAGGAATATAATATACAAAGTAGAGACTTAGATCAGCCTTTGTATTTGTTATTGAATATGAATATATAAGGAGACATAAGGATTATAAACTAATGATTAAGTATTTATTGATATGTTTGGCATGTTATATGTGATTATATCCTACCACATTATGTTGTTTCCTACCGCAATTATCTATCATTCTATCACTATATCTTCTAGGGTAGAAACATGCTACATAAGAGTATTGTAGGCTCAGGTCTTCGGACTATGTCCTAATTTATCTTGCCAACATTGGTTCCATTGTCAAGATCCTGGTAAGAGAAATAAAGAATAGACAAGGTAAAGTAGAAGAAAGCAAATGCGGAATAGAAAGGATGATTGGAAAATAGAATAAAAATTAAATTTTTATAAAAACTTGTGGAATAAATCTCTTAGGTCCTACCCTTGTGAGAGAGGGGCATGCACTTAAAAGCACCCATGTCAAAGGGTGATAACAAGAAGTTAAGAGAGATTAGTGAAATTATATAATTAACAATGGAGATGAATATGGAAGAAAAGAAGAATAAACAATCTCAGGAACGCTGGAAAAGGTACCACAAAAGGATGGAAAAGGCAAAAGAGATAGAAAAAGAATGTGCCATAAGGGTTGCGGTAGAGAAAGAATTACATGAGGAGATGGAGTGTGCCATGAAGGTTATTGTTGAGCACCAATTTGATAAGATCAGAGGTAGATCAAACACTGTGGGAGATGAATTTACACCTTGATAAAGCTACCCAGATTCTAAATAGTCTGGAAGGGAGAATCACTGCATATGATACATTTAAAAAGATATGGGAAGAGGAATGCAGAAGTATACTCACACCAACCATACCATTAAATAGAACACCATTGAACCAATCAGATTGGTCAAATATTCAGATCAGGATTGATGATCAGTGTGAACTAGTATTAAACCCCATAAAAAAACTCCAACCTTTAAACCTTGATGCAGAGTACCTGGATCAATTGGTGAATCGTAGTGTGAAGAGAATATGGGAGGAGAGAGCACATGCAATACCTAACAAAACTAATTCCATGAGTATGGGATAATAAAAAAATGAAATGACACCAATAGCTAATAGAATGTCATTTACAAACAAGAAGTTATCCCCTAATATAAAATGGCAATTTGAAGAAGTACAACCCCCTGACTAGGAGTCACCTCGTGTGCCATATAAACCTAGAAGAATTGAGTTACAAAGAGATAAAGGAAGGGAGAATAAACCCCTACAATAGAAAACAAATAAGAAACCAAAAGAAAAAGACCATAAATCTTACCACAAAAAAGAAAATTAGAAAGAGACAAAGATGGACTCACCAGTTAAACTACCAATATTTGGAAAAGACACAACTAAGATAGCATAACACATATTTGTTCTGGAATCAATATGGCAACAAAAGAATATAACAAGAGACCAGATAAAATTATTTGATTTTGTAGGAACATTGAGAAATGACACTTTAAATTCGTATAGAAAAACTTATCCGAATGAGATGTGGTAAGACAAAAATTCTTGGATAAATTTGAATCTCCAAAGGTACCAACAAAGGGACTAAGCAAAATGAGAGATTTGGTATACAGAAAAGATGAATCAATAAAAGATTTTGACAAAAGATTTAAATAAGTCTCTATAAAATTAGAGGAACCATTAACATAGAAACAAATAATTTAATGGTTTGTTTCAAGAGTAGCTCCTGAAATAAGGACAACACTAGATGGTAAAGCATTCGCCACTTACTCAAAGGCGGTAACCTTAGCCTATCGCATTGAGAATCAAACATGGAGAAGGGCAGAAAAAGACAAGGAGAACATAGAAATAGAAAAATTAAAACTAGAATTAGAACAACTAAGATTGAAACAAGAGATACTAGCAAAACAAGATAACAACCCACAAAGATCGAATATATGGTGCACTTATTGTACTAGAGAAGGAGACCTAAGGAATGAGTGCCCTAAAATAATAAGAAAAAAGAAGGTTGCCACATACCTAAAAAGATCCAATCAATCTTTTGCGGTCTTTGTGGAGAATGGGATGACCATGAGATAGAGGATTGCCCATCACAATTATTTAGACTAAGAGAAGAAGATGATGATCATGAACCTTGGTGCAAAAGCCACTGCAATAATAGCACAGATGAACAAGAGATGGTATATGTGAAAGGATTGGCTGAGAGACCACTCTATAACTAGAACCATGGATATAAAGCCCCTAATTGGGGAAACCAAAGAAATGTAAACACACTACAAAACACAAACCCTAATCAAACACCATACATGAATAACTACAATAACGATGAAAGGGGCTAGTATAGTGGTTATAAAGGAGGAAGAGGTTGTGGTAGAGGAAGGAGAAGGTAAATTGATGCCAACTTCTATAAATGTGGCAAGTAGGGACACTTTGCTAATGAATGTTGGTTGAATATGAAAAAGTAATGTGCATTTTGCAGCACTACATAACATGATATATTCAACTGTGACAAGGCTCAACAATACTTTAAGAATGCACCATCATAATCAAAGAGCAACAAACTCCAAGGATTCAATACACCGAAAGGGGCAAGGTTAGGTGCCAAAAAGAGGAAAAGTATAAGTCAGATACTTTTGACACCAACACATTGGAGGATTAATATTAGGAGAAGAAAATGAAATCAGAACATACGGATCTAAAAAAACACAAAAAGAAAAACAAAGTTGCAGTGGTAACCTAACAAGGAATAGATACCACAATTAAATACACCACCACCAGTGAAAATGAAACCAAGGAAGAGAAAGAAGGTGAATTCTTCCCAAATAAAGACCAACATGAAAGAATAGTTGAGAAATCTAGGAAAACAATAAGTAAAGAACACCAGAAGGAAAAACAAGAGATTAATTTCTTTCCAGAGAAAGAAGTGGTAGCATTGAAACAACTTACTCATCTTACACAACAAAATAACCTTCTAGAAAAACTCAAACAATTTTGTAAATATTGTAATAAACATCACAACCAAACACTGCAAATAAGAAAAGTGAGCAAAATAGAGAGGACATGGAAAACTAGGCTTATAATGATCACATCACACATTAATCACAAAAGACTTAAAAAATTTATGGTAGATTTATGAGCAGATGTCAATATGATTCCAAAAAGGGTTTGGGAGCAATTAGGGAAACATAAACTAGAAGAAACACCCTATAACATAAGTTTAGTAGATGGATCAACAATGGGAACCCTAGGAACATGGAAAAGGGTTTAAGTAAACATAATGGGGGTGAAACAAACAATAGATTTCGAAGTAGTAGCAATGAAGGAACCATTTGATTCATTTAAGGCACTACTAGGTCTTCGTTGGTTAGTAAATGCCAATGGGATAGTAGATTCTAGAAAGGAAGAAGTTTCCTTCACGGATCATACTAGAATACTACATATCCCCTTAGGTAGAGATACTAATGAGGCATACATAGAATAAGTTGATCCAAAAGACCAAAGTAATGAGGACTCCAAAATCCTCTACTCCATTTCTAGATTGCCTAAAACATAAATGACAGATGCACCCAATTTAGAAGGAGAGAGAGAAATTGAGAGTGATAACTCTAGTATAGATAGTGAGGAAGTACTAAACACCTAGTTACAAGAGTTCCAAAAAGTATTTATGGTGAAAATCACTGAGGAAACCTTGTTGCAATTCACTGCACGAGAAAGAGATACACCGTAAATTGTATGCAACATACTAGATGATGGTATAGAACATAAACCCAAGAGCTTACACCATGTTAACCACATTTCATGTGGCATATCACATATAAAAATACCCAGATACTTAGGGGTATGGGACCTAAAAACTTAGTAGAAATGGGAAGGAACTTCGAAAGAGAAGACCTAAGGCTAGAAGCCCTCCAACATACACTTGTATGTAATGTTGCAAGTTGGTGGAACACACATAAGAATACTATTTCACACTGGCCGGTGTTTAGAATCCTAATACAAACTAGATACTTGCCAGAGGAAGGAGAATATACTATAATTCCCAAATATAATGGTGAAATCCCTCAGAAAGAACACTTAGATGTATGTACATAATGGTCTGGAATGGTAGAAATGAATATGATACACGACTTTACATACAAATGTTCTATTGGACGTTAATACCAGTTGCACATACGTGGTACATAAACCAGGAATGTAGAACTGAAACCAAAGATTGGTATGAACTACAAAAAGACTTCTTACATACCTTTTCATTTTGTAGTCTAGATAAGCATATTCACACCGCACTTCTTAGAATGAAATAAATAATATTCAAACCCACCAAGAAAGCTGAAATAGAAATATCGCATCAAACTCTTCCACCACCTAAAACATATGGGATTTGGAAACTTATAGAGTGGATGGATACAAAAACTAACTGCACTAAAAGAAGATGTTATAAAACCCAACAAGGAGAGGACGAGAATAGACATAACTTGGAAATAGAAGTCCAACAAGGGGAAAGGGAGATAGAAATAACAACCAAACCAAAAGAGAAGTATTACAATCAACCTCTCAAACTCAAAGAAGAAAACATTGTCACAAAGGGTGACCCCAAATTGGATAAAATAGGAGATTACTAGGATGAAAGAGTGGTGGCACAAGTCTCTCAAATAGTATCATAATTCAAAGATCTATTTTCAAGAACATTTACTAACTTAAAGGGAATAAAAGAGGAAGCATGAGTGGTGAAAATATAATTGAAAGAAGGGGACAAACCACAAAATAAGAGACCCTATAGACTAAACCATAACATAAAAAAAAATATCAAGGTGTAACTAGACAAAATGATCACAACAGGCATAATCAAACCAGTGGAGGATGTTGAGTTGATAAGTCCAACAGTGGTGCAAAATATGAAAATAGGGGAAGTAAGGATATGCGTTGATTTTAGAGATCTCAACAAAGCATGTATACATGATCCATTTACTAGTCCCTTTACCTAAGAGATATTGGAGTCTGTAGCAAGTAGGGAAATATACTTATTCACTGATGGATTCTTCGAATATCATCAGGTAAAAATTAAAGAAGAAGACCAACCTAAGATCACTTTTGCTTCTAAGTGGGGATGATTTATGTATATAGTAATGCCATTTGGTTTCAAAAATGTGCCAACAATATTCAATAGAATCATAGTAAACAATTTCAAAGATTTCATTCATAACTTCTTAGAAGTATATTTGGATGATTGGATAGTTTATGGATTGGTCAAGGACCATGTATAGACACTAAGAATGATGCTCAACAGATGTAGGAGTCTTCAAATATCCTTAAACCTAAAGAAATGCATGCTTGTGGTACCTTTTGGTACCTTACTTGGACACATTATATATAAATAAGGATTGATGATAGACCCATTAAAATAGACATTAATAATGACGTGCTTCCACCTCCCAAAATAGCACCAGAAGTAAAAAATTTCTTGGGATGCACAGGCTACCACTGCAAATTTATAACAGGATATGCGGCAATTGCAACATTCTTAGAAGAGCTGCTAAAGAAGAAATCTAGAAAAGCCATTGAATGGATTGAACAATCTCAAACTTCTTTTGATACATTAAAATAGAAAATTGCAGAGACACCCATACTAATTTTTTTAGATTGGACAATACCCTTTCATGTACATGTTGATGCATCTAGAATTACTATAGGGGCAGTTCTAGTACAACCTAAAGGAAATAAGGATCACCGAGCATAGCATTTCCTAGCCAGAAACTATCAAAAGCGGAAAGAAACTATACAACTATAGACAGGGAAGAGTTAGAAATGGTATATGCCTTACAAAAGTTTAGACACTGTTTACTATCAACACCATTCACCTTCTTTACTGACCATGAACCTCTAAAGTACTTGTATAAATAGACCTATCGTTCAAGGAAGGATATGCAGATGGTTACTCCTATTCGAGGAGTTTGATTTTAAAATAATGGTAAAACCTAAAAAGAACAATCAAGGGCCAAACTATTTGTCTAGGATAGAGCCATACAAAGAACTTGACAATCAAGAAGGAGATCTTCATGTTGCAAACATATTCAGGGTGACTACGACACCCAAGGAACTGCATGATATAGCTAGCTTACTTTCTACAGGAAGATATACACTGGGCATGACACCACTAGATAAACAAACCTTAATGCGAAAAGCACTACCATACACACTGATTGAAGAAGAATTACATGTGTTAGGAAGAGATGATATTATAAGGAGAATTATTTATGAGCACAAAACAGAAGCAATACATAGAGAAGCTCGTGAGGGAATATCAGGTGGCCACAATTCTAGAGAAGCAACTGCAAAGAAAGTAAAATTGGCAGGATTATGGTGGCCCACACTGCACAAAGATGCTAATCATTACACAAAACACTGTGACATATGCCAATAGGCGGGAAGACCCACCTCTAGAGATGAAATGCCTCTAAAACTAGTATTATCTCAAGTTCCATTCAAAAAATGAGCAATAGACTTCATTGGTCCAATAGACCCCCCGTAAAGCACTCTAAAACAAGATTTCTAATCACAGGAGTAGAATAACTGACTAAGTGGATAGAGGCAAAACCTACTAAGGACTATACCATAAAAACTACCGCCAGATTCTTATATGAAAATATAATCACTAGATTTGAATGTCCATTAAGCATAACAAGTGACTAAGGTGAATAAGATGATTGTGGAGCTACTATAAAGTTTCATGATCACACATAACAAGAGCTTACCATATCATCCATAGGCAAATGGGGCCATTGAAGCCCTCTATAAAATTATTGGCACAACATTAATAAAAAAGTGCAGTGGAAATGTACTGGGACATAAAGATACCTATAGTACTCTAGGCCTACCACACAACTTATAAGAGGACAACAAAGTATACACCATTCGAACTTGTATACGGAATGGATGAAACTCTATGACTTAATTTAATTATACCTCATTTATGTATAGCAATAGCATTGTATTGGGATGACGAAGCATCATTAGCCCATAGAATCAAGGGGCTTCAGAAATTGGATGAGAACGGGCTTATCGCAATCTACAACCAAAATCTAGAACTTAGGAAAAGACAAAAAGCTTGGCATGATAGAAACTTGCGATTAAAACATTCAAAGAGGGATGATGAGCCCCATAATTGCCTGATTTATCTCCTCTTTTCCCATTTCCAAGTACCTTCTACTGATACTTTTATCATATTATGGCTAAGAATTGATATTATACTTTGATCAAAGCACTATATTAATTACATAATGTTTAATGGATGTTGTGTAGTTAAAATGGTTATTTTCATATGCAATATGGGTGAATAAGTATGTTTACAATAATATTTATTGTTAGATATTTGTATGGGACTAACTCTTCATGTAGCATCCAAGATCACTATCATGAAGTTGTGCCATAGAGTTCCTGCAGCCACACCACAGACATCCTGCAGCCAAGTGTAGAGGTTTCTACAATCGCACCTATAGGTGTTCATGCAGCCAAAAGTTGATTCCTGCAATAGAGCACGTAGTTATTGAATAACTGACATGCGACGACCTGCTTTCTTTGGAAGACTAAGATAAGATGAAAGGGCACATCATGATAGGATAATAACTCTTCAAGTGAATATGTGTGAACCTGAGATAACTATTTCCATGGTTTTGGGGACATGTTGGTTCCATTTCAAATGTTTTAGTTAGAATTCTCTTTTTAGTTAATCAAAGCTTTTGTTTCCTAGTTTAGTTATAACTCTGCAAGAATAAGGAATCCTCTCCTATGGAGAGTGGATCAGTTGTTATGGTTATTCAATTAATGTTTGAACTGTAGTTGGCATCTATATATCTACTTTTGTCCAGATATCTAGCATGCATATTTTCTCATAAGTTTTGTATTCAGTTTTAATTCCATTTAATGGGTGTGTGCAAGAAGTTGAGTCCACTTTTTGGCCAAAAAGTGGAAGTGTTTTCCCTAATTTTCAGAATTTGTCACATTTGACCTAAAAATTTGAAGCACTTAAAGGTGGAATCTTGGAAAAAGTCACTAAATATGAAATGTAGTACTCAGAGTCTAGTTTCCAAATATGTATTTTTTTTCAATACCTAGATGATAGAAATTGATTTTGAATAGGCGTTTCTAAAAACCACTGTTTAAAAGTCACTTTTTTTTACTATACCATGTACGTGTACGTCATCCATATTTTGACTTAAATAATCATATTTTTCTAAATCCTTTTGCGAAAATATTTGTAACTCACTAAAGCACGTTTTCTATATTTTTTGTAATTTTTTATTGAATATTTTTTTTAATTAATTTTTTATTGGCCATTTTTGGTCTTTTAAAAAATCATCGTGTACGTCACGCATAAGATGACCTAAACTTAACATTTTTTAATTTTTTTTAAATTGAAAATAATTGTCTAAAGTACGTTTTCGTACAATTTTTTTTACAAAAAAATATTTTAATAAAAAGTACTTATGTGCATTAAAATAGGGTACTACTTAGAGACATTGGGTCAATAAAAAATGTGACAAAATGATGAGATCTTTTATAGAAGACCTTTGCGTTCACAACAAAGTTTGTTTTTTGAAGCGGTTAGGGCAAGAAGGCGACCATCCTTTCAGGAATCAAGAGGATTAGGGTTTCAAAGATAATTCTGAAATAACGGGCAGTATCATTTCCAGTCTCGATATGGTTCTTTTGGTTTTCATCATAATGGTTCTTTTGGTTTCCATAACAACAGAAGGTTTAATGCACATAAGCTGTTTCTTGCAACTAATCAAGCTACGGTTTCAGGAAAGGTGGAATCTGGAAGTGGCATTCGTCAGGTGTGGAGGGAAAAACCAGTTTCTCTTAAAGATAATACTCTTGAAGAAGCTTCAAAAATTGATGCTAGGGCTTCCACAGAAATTGTTAATATCCAAATTCCTGATGATATGTTGAATCCCTATATCCAAGATCTTGCTACAAGGGCAATCATCGGTAAGGTGTGGAATTCCAAATTTAATTTTGATATCTTTCTTAATTGGGTTAGGGTTTCTTGGAAAGGGGTTTCAGATGTTTTTTTCTTGTAAAAGGATTTATGTGTTTTTACGGTAATTTTTGAGAATGGCTTTTTTCGTTATGAAACCCTAAAACAAAAATTATGGTTTTACCAAGGCAAAGGGATTTGTATTCAGAAATGGGAGCCTAATTTTGATCCAATTAAAGCTAACATGAATTTTGTCCCATTTTGGATTACTTTGCCGAATTTACCTCTTGAATACAGAGATCTCAACATTATTGAATTATGTGCTAAGAAAATGGGTTTCTTTATTAAGCATAATATGTCTAATTTCCAAAAACCAGAGTTGCCAGTAAGGTTTTCCTTAATTCTTAATACTTCGTTTCCTTTTCCTAAATTTATGGAATTCCATTCTAAATTTGGGTCTTGGAAGCAAGTAGTTGTTTTTGAAAACCCTATGACTATGGAAAAGCTAGAGCTTTTTGACTCAAAATGGGTTTGTGAGGATTCAGAAAAAGATAAATTTTCAAGGGAAGATCTTGATTCTGTTAATTTAGGGGAAGCATCTTTAAATCATTTAGTCGATTCCCCTACTTTGGATGAGGGGCAACATTCTGTTAACAATCTTTCAGAGGAGTGTTCTTTTGAGTTTGATATTGGTAAAAATGAAGAATTAGATACCCCTAATTTTTCTCACAAAGATATAGTAAAGAAGAATTTACTCTTAACTTTTAATAAGGAGGAAGATAATTACATTCCAAATGGTAATCAATAGGATGTTTCAAGTTTGGTCAATTTTTCTTTTTCTGAGGAGGAAGCAAAAGCTTTTGTTGATAAGACCCTTCAAAAAGTTGCTTCTGATCTCATTGATGAACTTGCGGATGAGGTAATTGTAGAAGACTCTCATATAGTTGAAGGTATTTCTAATGTTAATAACATTTCTGATTCAAGTTTGGTAAGTGACAATCAATTAAATCTGGGGAAGTTGGACTAGAAGGTTTTGCTAGGTGATGGGATTAGCAATGAGGTTTTTGATTTTACTACAAAAATGTCTATTTCCCAATCATTAAGTCAAGATTCTCCTACAAAATCTAGGTCTATTTCTCCTTCCAAGAGAGGTCGTAAACCAAAATCTTTCAAAACTCAGGAAGAAATTAAAGCTGGGTTGCAGGCTACCCTTGAAACCTGTTTGAGATCGGGGAGAGTGAGAAACTCTCCTCGAGAACAATGAAGATCCTATCTTGGAATGTTAGGGGCATTAAGACCCCTAACAAGAGACACTTGGTAAAGTGTCAGATTGATTCTTCAGGTATGGACATTGTTTTGCTTCAGGAGTCAAAGTTATCCCAAACTTAAGCTGATATTATTTTTCCAAATTGGTTCAAATGGAAGTTTCATCATTTTCCTTCTCAGGGGGCTTCAGGAGGTTTGGTTATTCTCTGGGATAGTAAAAGCTGTGATGCAGAACTAATTTGTTCTACTCAAAACTTTTTATTGGTTAAGATAATTTCCCCTTTGCTAAATTTTTGGTTATTCAATATTTATGGACCAATTTCGACTAGTGAAAAAAAAAGGTGTTGGGATATTTTAAATGCACTTTTAGAAAATTTATCTCGAGAAAAAGTTATTTTAGGGGGAGATTTTAATGCTATCACTTGTTTATCAGAGAAATTGGGAGGGATTTGCCCTCCTCAGAGGGTAATTGAAGATTTTAATGATTTTATTTCAGATAATGCATTGGTTGATAGCCCTTTATTGAACAGGAGTTTCACTTGGTCTAATAGAAGAAAGGATTTTTTAAATATTGCAGAAAGGTTGGATAGATTTTTGTTCTCTTCTGAATGGTGTTTTGACTCTAAAATTTCTGGTACTTCTATT
Organism: Cunninghamia lanceolata; assembly: GCA_027924645.1. Taxonomy (NCBI): domain Eukaryota; kingdom Viridiplantae; phylum Streptophyta; class Pinopsida; order Cupressales; family Cupressaceae; genus Cunninghamia; species Cunninghamia lanceolata. The sequence continues at coordinate 3,524,932 of BSBN01000070.1, forward strand.
CTTCCTTTCTCTGCATCAGATCACTTTCCCATTTCTCTTCATCTGGATTTGGATATGACTAAAAAGAAATGTAGATCTTTTAAGTTTCAAGCTATGTGGTTTAGAGATAATAACTTCTTACTCCTGCTGGAATCTTGGTGGAAAAATGCCCCTTTTGTGAAAGGTTCTCGCATGTTTTGGCTTAATGAGAAGTTGAAATTTATAAGGGGAAAAATTAAGGAATTGAATAAGTTTTCATTTGGTAACATTTTTTCTCAAAAAGTAGCATTACAATCTCAACTAGAACAGATGAATGCAGTCATTATAAGAGAGGGCATGGATACCGCTTCCTTTGAATATGTAAAAGCTCTTCAATCTAATTTAGAGGAAGTTTTAGCTCGAGAAGAAATCTTTTGGAGACAGAAATCAAGGGAGACTTGGTTGAGAGAAGGAGACCAAAACACAAAATTCTTTCATGTATCGGCTATGGTAAGAAGACATAAGAATTCTATTTATGCAATTAAAGATTCTATGGGGAACATTTTGCAAGATGATGTTCTTATTCAAAAAGGAGTTAATTTTTTTCAGAAGCTCCTTTCTAAAGAAAATATTATGATCCCCGTTTCGACTGTGCGAGATGTCTTAAATCATATCCCTACTTTGATTTCGCAAGAAGATAATTTGGAATTGATGAAACACTTTTCTTTAGAAGAAATTAAGGCAATAGTTTTTTCCTTAGACCCAGACAAATCTCCTGGTCCGGATGGCTTTACCCCACTTTTCTTTCAAAAATGTTGGGATTTTGTGGGTAAGGATGTATGGTTGGCAGTAGAAGAAGCCCACAGAAATTCAACTTTTTTGAAAGAGATTAATTCTACCTTCATTGCTTTGATTCCTAAAGTTGCTACTCCCTCCTCCTTTGCTGATTTCAGACCCATTTCTCTTTGTAATACTTTATATAAAATCATTTCTAAAGCAATTACTTTAAGACTTGCTATTTTTATTCCAAAAATTGTTTCTGATGAACAAGGAGGTTTTGTTCCAGGCAAGGAAACATTTGAAGGTGCTCTGGTGGCTCATGAGGTTTTGCATTCAACTCATGAACATAAACTTCCTGCTATGTTGGTTAAACTGGATATGTTAAAAGCATATGATAGAGTATCTTGGGACTTTTTGTTCCAAGTTCTCCTTAAGTTGGGATTCTCTCCTAAATGGTGTAAGTGGATTTCATCATGTATTTCTGGTGTAAGCTTTTCTATTCTAATTAATGGCTCTCAATCTAAATTCTTCAAGTCATCTCAAGGGATAAGGCAAGGTGACCCTTTGTCCCCTTTTCTTTTTATAATAATGGCTGAAGGTTTGAGTCAATTGATTATGAGGCAAAATTCTTTGGGTAATTGGAAGGGGATTAAAATTCCTAGAGTTCCCTTTGCTATTACTCATGCTTTGTTTGCAGATGATACTTTGTTGTTTGGGCATCCTGTGATGTTAGAAGCTAAATTTATGAAGGATGTAATTTCTAAATACTGTTTAGTTTCGGAACAAAAAGTGAATCAGGACAAATCTAAATTTATTTTCTTTTTTTCTTCTCCTTTAGTGCAAGAAAGGGTTGCAAAATTTCTGGGTTTCCAAGTGGATGTCCTCCCCTCAAGATATTTGGGAATTCCTCTTTTTTCGGGGTCTATTAAAAATATGTTTTGGGATAAGCTTATTACAAGTATCAAATCTAAAATTTCTTCTTGGAAAGGTAAATGGTTAACTTTGGTTGGCAAAATTCTTATGATTAAAACCATTTTATCAGCAGTGCCTGTATATATGCTTTCAGTGCTTATGGTTCCCAAGTCTATCCTTTCTACCTTGTGAGTATTTTGAGAAAATTTTTGTGGAATGGCTCTAATATGAATGGGAAAAAGATCCCTTTAATCTCTTGGGACAAAATTTGCATTCCGAAGCAGAAAGGAGGAACTGGGATCCATAACATTGAAGCACATAATAAGGCTCTTCGAGCCAAATTGGTTTGGAATTTATATGAAAAGCCAGAATCAAAATGGGGAAAAATTATGTTTGCTAAATATTTAGATTCTTTTTCTCCTAAAAGGATCTTTACTATTCTTAATCCAAAGGTGGGTTCTCATATTTGAAATTTTTTGATAAAATGTAGAGAGGTGATTTCCCCTTATCTATCTTGGGTTATTCATGATGGAAATTCTGCTCTCTTTTGGGATGATTCTTGGAATAGTCATCAACCTTTGTCTAAAATAGAAGGCCTTCAAGAAATTAAGCTATTTATGTGCCAAGCTTGGGGAACAAAAGTTAAAGATTATATTGAAATTGATTATAACTCGGATATTAATAAAATTATGTGGAGAAATTTTGATGATTTTATGATTCCCCAAGAGCAGAAGGTCCTGCTTAAAGATATCTTGAAGGAAAGAAGAATTTTTATGTCAGGAGGAAAGGATAAACTTATTTGGCTCCCCTCAAAGTCTGGGCATTATACGGTTAAACAAGGATATCTAAGTATCATTAGTAAGGATTCTAATTCATCTATTAATTGGCCTTATAAGCTTTGTTGGAGTGGTCCTTGCCTGCCTAAAGCAGGAGCTTTTGCCTGGTTAGCTCTGAATTATAGAATCCTTACTAGTGATAGGTTAGTCAGGCTTGGGGTTGCTAACCCTTTCTTATGTCCTTTTTGTTCTAAAGTTGAGGAAACAGTGGATCATTTGCTGTTGAGTTGTAATCTTTCTTCAAAAGTTTGGTATTGGCTCCTTTCAAAATTGTTTTGGCATGGCCCCCTTCCTTTCTCTCTCCTTCAAGTGTTTCAAAGCTGGCCCATCTTATTATCAAATTCTACCTTTTCTGCACTATGGTTGGTCTCGCCAAGTATTGTTATTTGGTCTTTGTGGCTAGAAAGAAATAGTAGAATTTTTAAAAAAATTAGCAATCCTTTTGATGTAATTATTGAAAAATTTGAGAAATCCATTTCAGAAGTAGTTTCAGCCTCGCTATTTTCCAGAAAGGTAGGTTCTTTAGTTTTTACGTCTTGGGATGATTTGATGTTAAAAAGTTGGAAGTTATTAAAATTGCCTAATTCAAACTATTTTAGTGCTGATATCAAGATTGATAGATCCTCTATCAAATGGATTCCATCGCCTGTATCTTTTATAAAACTAAACTTTGACGGTGCAAGCAGAGGTAATCCTGGTAATTCTAGTGCTGGTTGTGTTTTGAGAGATCATAATAGTTTAGTTCTAAGAGCTTTATCAGTTAAGCCTGGTTTGTGTACAAACAATGAGGCAGAAGCATTGGCATTAATAGTTGGCTTAAACTTAGCTTTAAAATGTGGCATTACAAATCTTATAGTGGAAGGGGATTCATTGAATATTATTAGAGCTTTTTCAATTGAATCTTCTCCTAACTGGAAAATTGATTATATTTTAAACTTTGGAAGGAATCTACTTAACCTCTTCCAATCTTTTAAAATAATCCATATATACAGGGAAGGCAACTTATTAGCAGATTTCTTGGCTAACTTTGCTTTTGGCATTATTGACTCTTCTAAGGAATGGGACTCTAATTCTTTTTTGTTGATCCCTGGAGTAAGTAACATTTTGGCTAAAGAAAGTATTAAATAATTTGTGGAATGACCTCTGTAGCGCTAGATTTATTTCTGTTCTGTAAGATTTAGTTGTTTCTGTATGAACTGTTTGGTTACAAGAGTCGCAGAGGATTATATCGGGGTTGTTGGAGAAAAGGGTCTGTGTAACTGTAGAGGTTGCAGAGGATGTTGTCAACGTGAATTTTGTGTTGTTTCACCAAATATACAATTCGTGTATATATCGCTAATGTATGTTGAGAACATTTCATGTGTATATCGCAAATGTATGTGAGTATCATTTTGTGTGTATCCTGCACTTGTATGTCAAGGTTGTATGTTGCGAATGTACATTAAAAAGATACTTTGAGTTAGATACAAAGGATGACCAGCTGTATCAGTGACATCGGGGAAAGATACATTAGTTTACCAGCTGTAACAAGTTAAGTCTTGCATATACAAGGTTAGTTCATCTATGTATCGGCGAAGGAAGTCTTTGGGTGGCCGATAGTGAAAGTTTTTTGTGTTGTTTCACCGAATATACAATTCGTGTATATATCACTAATGTATGTTGAGAACATTTCATGTGTATATCGCAAATGTATGTGAGTATCATTTCGTGTGTATCCTGCAATTGTATGTCGAGGTTGTATGTTACGAATGTACATTGAAAAGATACTTTGAGTTAGATACAAAGGATGACCGGCTGTATCAGTGACATTGGGGAAAGATACATTAGTTTACTGGCTGTAGCAAGTCAAGTCTTACATATACAAGGTTAGCTCATCAGTGTATTGGCGAAGGAAGTCTTTGGGTGGCCGATAGTGAAAGTCTCGCCGATAGGCGAAAAGAGAATCTCCATCAGTAAGAGATGTGAGATTGGGAGACAAGATTAAAGTTAGGCCGATGGAAGTATGTCACAGCGAAGAAGGGGTCGTGGACACTTCGGCATGAAGTATGTCCGTGGTAAGAGTTGGGAAAGTCTTTCCGACTGTATGTTCAAACAACATCTAAACACATGCATTCTTTATGACAGCTAACAATTGTGTGCCTTGAGGATTATTTCATCTGGTATGAAGTACTTTGGTTTATTTCTTGATTGTAGGGTGGCAACTCTCGCACACTGGTAAATTTGACAGGAATTATTTCATTCATTGAATTCGATGTTACTTACCTCTTTATTCTTGTTTTTTGGAATGAAATTTATAATATTTTTGTAAGTCTCTGTTCTTTCTTCTTTCTGGAAAATTTAAAGAGACTTAAAGTATTGGACTTTAGTATGGGCTCCATCCAACGAAATAGCAGAATCCTTTTGCCCATCTGGAGCTGGGAACGGCCCTCTCTTGGTTTTCTTAACCCGAATTCTATGCAGGAAGTTTTTAAGTTATATGAGGATGTTGTTGAAAGAGCTATTGTCCAGGTTTGTGGATTGCATGTTTTACTCTCTTAGATCTATTTATCTGTCTCAAGTCATGTCGCATTTTCTTTCTAATGCTATGGATTTTTTGCAAAACTTTGATATGGTAAGGAATTTGGGTCTTATGTTTGTTCAAGATGCACATTTTCCTGTAGATGCTTTTAATAATGTTTTAGAGGATTATGATTTGCATTTAGGTACTACTCTTGTGGGAGGTGTGTTTGAGTGTAGGGATCTCTTTCGCCGCTCTGCGATTCACTACATTTTCAATGTAATTTCGCATGGCCTCCAAAATAATTGTATGGTGTCTTTCCAGAATTCTATTCACTGCCATAGGCGAGAGTTGGGGAGGCAATTGGTAGATGATGCTATAGAAGTTTTTAATGCTTTGAATTTCCTTCTGCATTATGTTCCTCCTCCTCCACCTCCTCCTCCTCAGCTGGTAGAAGAGGCTCATGATCTGCAGGGTCTTGATGTTGAAGAATTGTAGGAGGGCAATTAAATTTTTTTATTTTGTAGACAGTTTTAATTTTGTTATCTATTGACTTTATCAGTTGGTTAGTTTGTAATAGTGTTGTTTTGACAAAGATTTAATCTTGTAAGGTTTTAAGCCACAGACTTTTTTTGGGTTGACTCATCCTTCTGAGTCAATTTTGTATTGTATCTGTTTTAAAGGGCTACAACTGGAGGTTTTCTTCATTGATTCTTTCCTGCCGGTATGCCTTATTGAATCTGGCATTTTGTAAATTTTATTATATAATTAATATAATTTTAGTGGCTTTGCCACTTTTTCTCACAAAAAAAAAGTTATTAAAATACTAAAAAACCCTGATAATTCAAGTTTATGGACCTATTTCATCATAAATTGATTCAAAAATAGAAAAAATAATCCAATTGTAAAAAAAATTACATATTTGGAATCTACACTCTCTCATCTATAATGGGTTTTAATTTCGTCAAAATATTCTACAAAATAGACCTTCAGATATATGCCCTAAGTCACTATTTTGTTGTGACATTGACAGGACCTTCAAGTTGCAGGTCAAACCAGGTCCAAAGGTCAGGTTCGAGTCCCCAAAGCATTTCCTGAACTGGGTTACAAAGCAAAACCCGAGCTTAAAATTCAAATTTTAAATAACGGGATCCCGTTTCTTACTCTATCGGTGTAAAATAAAATGGGATCTCGTTTACTAAACGGGTGCAAAATAAAATAGGATCCCATTTATTATTTGTCCTTTTTTTTTAATAAGATTGTGACTGTGACTGTCGGCCCTGCAACTTGCTCTACAATACGGCCGACAATGACATTTGCAGCATTCTCTACCATCTTTTTTCTTCTGCAGGTCCATCAACTTAGAATATTGTTTGAATTTTGATAGAAGCCATCATTGAGACACTATTTGAGTGAAATTTTGTTGAATTGCTACTTGTTTGAAGGACTTGAACAAAGAAGAAAGGCTTTCAAGTTTTTGACATTCATTTGTAAATACTTCATAAATTTTTTAATCATGGGATCACAAAGTCGTAATAAGAGGAAAGATAGGAAGCTATTAACCCCTGAAGAAATTGAAACAAAGAGAGAGGAGGCAAAAAGACAAAGAGATAGAAGAATAAAGATTCAATCAATGAATAATGTTGAAGCATCCAATTCCACAACTATTGAAGATAAAAACATTGAGGAGACCATGGATGTAGACGATGCAAATTTGCAAGAGGTGAATGTGGAAACTAATACGATTATACAAACTACTCCTGGTATGTCTTCAAATCCCTCTGTAAATGCTATGGAGAATGTTTCAATAGGCACAAATCCAGGTACTTCTTCAAATCCACCTTTGAATGAAATGGAAATGGTGTTGATAGAAGATTTAAAACAAGCTGGATATAACAATGTTGAGATTGATAATATTTGTAGAGATCAAAATTTGAAACAAATTGTTGTTGAAAATGAAAATGAAAATCCTTTTGTTGAAAATGAAAATGAAAACTGTTTTGTTGTTGAAAATGAAAATCTTTTTGTTGAAAATGAAAATGAAAACCATTTTGTTGTTGAAAATGAAAATCATTTTGAAGTTGAAAATGAAAATGAAAATCCAGGATGTGATGTTGAAAATGAGAAAAAAAATTTCAAAATTGAAAGAGATGTTTTGGATAATCTTCCTGGTAAAATTTCTTGGAGACAAATAAGAACACATGCCAATAGATTATACAAGGAATTTTTTTATCGTAAAAAACTATCATTTCAATGTCAACTAATGATGCAATTAATGAGAATGTGGAAAATGAGAAAAGTAATGAAAATGTTAGACATTTTTGTTAAACTAAGAAGAAAAGATCAATCACTAAAACATGCTATGTCTATTGTTGCTAGTGCCATTGAGTCTATTGGAAATAATAGTCGATCCAAAGATAAGAATGCAGCAAGACGAGCTATAACAACTGCTATAGTGAATAAAACAACTTTGAATAGAAGAATGGTAAGCAATATTAGTGGAATTCTAAAAATACATCCTAAAACATTGGTAAGAGCGATAAAAAGAAGAGAAAGTATAGAAAATGATCCAATTAACTAGTGTTAGAGTTTTAGTGGTCGACTCCCGAGATCTGACATGAAACTGAATGTTGAAATCAAATATTTGATCGAAAAATATTGGCATGATAATACTAGGGTATCATCTAATGCTAGAGATGTTTTAAAATTAAGAGTGGGGTCCAAAGTTCGCGATCCTCATCCAAAACACCTATTAGATATAACACAAACTGAATTTAATAGAAAATTTTGTGATGAATTAGTGTTACCTGGTAATATTAAAATAAGTCAAAGATCTTTTGAAAAATGCAAACCATGGTATGTAAAGATTAATAAGCAACGTGAATATCTTGTTGTTGTAAAAAGCATGTTCAATTTCATTATTATTATGATGTGTTTCGATATATACGTTGTACTTTACATAGTAACATGATTATACAGGAATGTGATATTAATATGCCACCTGAAGCAATAAAAGAGTTTATATCAAGTTTGTTCTGTGAAAGATCTAATGAAAAATTATTTTATTTAAGTTCATGTATTTCTGGACAATGCACTAGTTGTGGCAATTTTTCTTTGTTAAGAGTTTGTATGCATGAAAGTGTTGAAAATAATTTTGGACAACAATTAGTGGATGTTAAAAGATTTAAGAATGTTGAATATTCTTTAAAAGATGAAAATTTTAGAAAGCATTGTGATTTAATTATAGAAAAGGTTAGTGTGCATGCATTCATATCAAAATTTAAGAGTAAAATTGTACCAAAATATGTCAAGCACTCTCAACAAGCTCGATGGCTTGATGGACAATTTCATGAATGTAGAAACACATTTCCAGTTGGTACTATACTATCAGTGGTTGATTTTACGGAAAACTATACTTTAGCTCCGCAAGAGGAAATTCAATTACAATATTACAATTTAGTGCAGGTTGCTATGTTTGTTCATATTGTTTATAGACATGCAGATGATAGCATAGAGAATGATAGAAAAGTTTTGAGGGAGTATCATTTCTATTTGAGTGACAACCAGTTACACTCATCAGAGTTTGTTCAATATTGTTTCAATATATTTTATACAAATTTAACAGAAAGAGGAATCCAGATGATTGAACATCTTATATGGTCAGATAATTGTACGGGGCAGTTCAAGAATGCTCGAATGTTCTGTTGGTTAAGTAGGGTTCACAAGGAGAATAATGTCTAACATATGTGGAATTTTTTTGAAGCTGGACATGGTAAAGGAGAACATGATGGAGCTGGTGCGTGTGTTAAAAAAATTCTTGCTAGACAACAATTGAAATTTGAGGATGCAGTAAAATTTAAAGATGCACGTGGGATTGTAGATTGGTGCAATACAAGATTATGTACACCTGGATCAAGCAAGTACTCTACAGTTTTTTGATTCTTTTAGTTGGTTGAAGAAGAAAACATTCTACTTAGACTTGATTGCCAGACAATCAGTGGATCTACTAAATGGCATTCATTTAGGAGTTCGAATGCAAGTACATGGACTATCTGGACAAGGGAGCTTGCATGTTTTTGTCAATTTTGTATTTCAAGAGATTGGGAAGCATGTGAGAATACAGAATGGGTTGAAGAGTGGAAGCAAATACCATTGACACTTGCACAAGTACACGATCAAAGTGAAACAACAATTGAAAACAATGATTAACTGTTTGCATCAGACGATTATGACCGTGTTTCAGACCTTGTACAAGAAGGTAATTCAATTCAAATTATTTCATTTTATTTCACTTCATTACTAATTTGTAGTGCTTTTATTTATTTATATATGTACATATGAATGCATGTATGTTGATTGGTCAAATTTATGGACATGTGCAAGTTATTAAATCAAAATTTGTTTGCAAGACATGTGTATGTTGTTGTTGCACCAAAGAAGAATGAAGAGGAAACAGAATATTGGTTGGCTCTTTGTGTGGAGACTAAACATAAGTTAACAGCACCTCGAGAAGATGATGATGGCTTTCCTTATCCAACAGGTTTGATGATCCCCTTAAGACATCCCCTTAAGCAAATTTTGATAACAAGACTTTGATCCCCTTGAGCAAATTTTAAGAATTTCTTTGATGATGGCTATCATTATCCAATAGGTTTGGTGGTGGTTGTTGTCACTTGGCTACGGAAATACCTAATAAGGAAGAATGGTTTGCCTGCATTCAAAGATTATGAAACACATAAGAAGATTATACACTACTCACATTTGGTGTTGGCAACAAATATAAAACTAGAGAGGTATCGTGGAAAACCTGTAAATAAAGAGCTATGGATAATTTCTATGGAAGACCATGAGACAATCATCGATGTGTTGGAAAAAAGAGAGGATGGAGATGGTACAATGGAATAAGTAAATACAGGTAAATATAGTTAAATAGTTTTATATTGTTCTTTTAAATACATTAAATACATGTTTTGATATTTCTTGTGCGTTATTAGTTGAAATTGATTTAAATTGTCCTTTTATATCCTTAGGCCATCATCACAAATTCATCACATACTTTGAAACAAAAACTTGAGAGGATGCAGATTAAACCTATATCTACACATGTGTGAGGCACCTGTAAATACAGGTACAAATTGTGTATATCTAGATAGTTTTATATAAATTAAAATACATGTTTTGATGATATATTGATAAATTGCTTGTATTATTTTTATATCAAGTGGCGTGAAGACCTGCTACATTCCCCACAAGTTTTGGATTTTCTTGAGATAGCATAACCACATTTTGTAAACATTATTTTGAGTTGGCATATATGTACATACACAATTACATTATTACACATTTTGTACACAAATTTGTATACATGTGTACGTACACAATTATACTCTACACTTTTATATATCAAAATTATTATTCTATATATTTTATTTGTTAAATGCGCATGTTTTTCTACTTTGAATTTACTTTAAATTTGATTTTATTATATTGTTAAATTTAGTTGCCTTGGGCAACTTCACCAAATTTTGAGAACTTAAGATGTCCCCTTAAGACATCGTATTAGGACCCCTTAAGACATTGAAAAAGTTAGCATCTTTGTAGGTTAATTAATGGCCAATTTGAAGTTGTTAATGGACCACAGTATCCTACACAGTTATGTTACTTCTATGCTTCAATAACCATATATCTCTCAATCCAACCATTACACTATCATCTTCATTCTATCCTTAAAATTTCTTCTTTATTTGACATGCTCAATAATGAAGATGAACTAGTACTTAGCATTATAGATTAGGTTAGTAATTTTCAATACATAGATACAACTCCATGCCTTAATGTTATCTCTTTGGAATTTGTAATTTCTCCCTTCTAGATTCTAGTTAATGGTTCATTGCATGGATGTTTTAGAGCTATTGAATGGGTTTGCATCAACGAGGCCTGGGATCTTGCTTTATCTAAAACTATGGAAATGTATGGTGGAGATGTAAAATTAGTTTGAATTTTTCCTTTTAGCTAGTCATGTGAGTTTTTGAATTTATTTATTTGTAAGTTCAAGACATGATTTAAGATTTGATTTATTTTATTAGTGGAGATTAGAAGTTAATTAATCAAATAGTAAGATTATTCAATTAATTAGTGGGGAAGGTGTAGGAAATTAGTTTAATTAAATAAATATTCAATTTATTTAATTAATTTAATGATGGAAGGCATGTAAAAGGCTAATCCTAATTAATTAAATAAATATAATGTATCTAATTAAAGTATGCAAATGTGAGGTAGATTAAAGTATATAAATACCATGGATCTAAAATCATGTATACAAATGTCCTATCTATCAAAGTACATGAACTACTCAAAATACATCATAATATGGGTGAATCCTATCTCCTTGCTAAGTGACCCTCAAAGTGACAACTATTGTGCTAAGAATGATGAATGGATCCCTACAAAAATATACACATACATTAGAACATGAGCATTATAATAAAATTAGAACACATAGTTAATCTAATCTAACAATATACATAAATTATCACCTGATCACTACCATAATGTGAATCATGCATGTATATGTCCTCTCTATGTTAGCAATGATAAGAAATTAACATATGTCACTACATCTAAGAGAGGGACTCAAAACTACATGGATATCACCTAATATACCTTCATCAAGTCTAATAATATACATCATATCTAGAATGATGTAATTGATTAGTATCGGTCCTCAATTTCTTTCCTTTGGTAAAAATTTAACCACAATGCCACCAATATACTTAAAACCTAGGGTAAATGTATGCATCCTTTCACCAATAAAATATCTAGGTCAAGGAAAATATCATCCTCAATGATGATCATATGTGTATCTATCACATATACCCTACCATGCACTTTTCCCACATGGCTTGGTAAATATACATTAAATTTATGTTGACACCCAAGTGCACCTTGACATACAGATTTTGTTGTGATTCAAATTACACATTTGATATTTGGTTTTTATTTGGATAATGATCATGGGCAGCTACAAACCTAGGATATAACAATGGTTTCATATAGATTAAGAATAAATGATCAAGGTCTAGATGTTTAGTTAATAGATTCCAAAGTTTCATTATATTGGTTGAATCTTTGGGTAGATCTATGATTTATGCTAGGGTTTGAAACATGATGTTGAGGGTGTTAGTATCACTCCTCAATCTAGATCTTTTGACCCATCTACCCTACACTTCATGAGCCTTTCTAAAATCAAAGTGAGGCATCCCTTTAGGATATTAAGTGCTTGCCTAATGATATAGTGATGGAAATTAACACTCTCCAAGTTCACTCTTTCTTGTGGAAGGGTAATGCTTTCACAATAATACTTGATATATTTTAATTATAACATTGTAATAGAGAAAACTGTACATACCTGTCATTTTACCTTATGTTTTGGGCCTAGGGTTCAAACTCTTTTATGAATGAGAGCTCAAAAGGACTATAATTTATATAGTGTGATCAAGTCTTAAAAACATTCCTAAAAAAACATCATGATCACACATCTCAAGATTTTACTCCATTCCATAAATAGTTTATAAATTCCCTCTTTAGGTCAAACACACAAGTGTGGACCTAATCTTGATTAGGTTTGTGACTATGGATCTGAACAAAGGCATCTACAAGTGCTCTAGTCAAGGTTGTGAGATTGATTCCCAAGCCTAAGCAGATCTTATCTACACAAACTAAAAATAAAAAATTTAAAGATAAACTTAATGAAAGCATGCCAAAGGAATTGGGTCTTGCTAAATTATATTATTGTGTTGTGCAATGATCAACTTTCAAGGCAAGTTGTATGCTAAGTATCACTTATCTCAATAGTTACTCATAAATTTGTTACCATTAAATGTCCTACCATAGAATTGTAACATCAACCATTTGAAAATGATAGACATTTTATTTTCTAAGTGTGGTTCTCAAAGAAAGGGTCTTTTGGATTCATTCTTTGTCATCTTGATTAAAATGTAATATATTATCCTCATACTAGTTTTCCCATGTCATATAATGACTTATGCATATGAATTAGTTAAGGAATGTTTTGTCTAATAGTGGTGGATCATATAGGAAGATAATTTGTTTCATTTGAATAAACCTAACAAAAATGTTAAATTTTCCACTAGACCATGAAGTACAAGACTACTAATATGTCTAAGAATGCTATGCATGGCCTTTTATGAGCAGAGTACATTAGTTATCTTTATCATCTGATAAACCCTTTATGTATGATTATTATGATCCTAATAATATCAAACATTTTTTTTGTAAAAGTGATTTTGATAATATCAATCAATTGTTATTTTTCAAAGCTTTACCAATCCATGTACTAATATTAGTTGAAGACTGACATGATATTATATTTTTTTGTCAAATATGTAAAGCTTTCGTAGACTATTCATTGGGACTCAACCCCAAACTTAACTCTTAGGGTGTTGGGCCTTGTACTCAACAAAAATTGATTTCTAATAGCTTTTTTTGTGAACCTAGTAACTTCACCAATAGACCAACTGACTCTTGACAAAAAAATATTATTATGAATCTCACTATTAAAGTCACTTTTGAGTTATAGTGTTTTACCCTTGTTAATTTTAAATTTAGAGCTTGCTATTACCATTTTAGCATATTTTTAATACTAGTGGAATATATAAGTTCAAAGTCATGTTGTGCATTTTTATATAGTTAAAGTACTTGCATGTTTGAAGTGTAAAACACGTACAACAATGAAATAAAGTTTTGTATTCTAGAGACCATAAAATAGTGAAATGAAATAAAGTCCAGGTCCATGTTAAAAAATATATACAAAGTCCCATGTTCAAAATATAAAGTCCATGTTCAACAATATATATATATATATATATATATATATATATAAAGTCCATGACAAACAGTATATAACATAGTCCTTGAAATAGTCAAATTATGTAGCCCATGAAATAACCTATCACATACTATCTCTGTAATCAAGAGTCCTCTTCACACCATGCGAACTACTCAGATGACCTGAATCACTCTGTAGAAGAGAAAGATTTAGATGAAATCAGATGTAAGATGATTAAAAATGATTTAATGACAATTTTTAAATTTATAATTTATCATAAAATTAAATTACCGTGTGAGGCTGAGAGGCATGCTCTGGTGCACCTGGACCTGTCTCTACAGCTCTAAATCAATCTATTTAATACAAGAGAAAGTTCAAGTTGAAATTAGATGTAAGACAATTTTAAAAATGATTTAATTCAATTTAATTTATAATTTATCATATTTAAATTATTATACCATAAGAGGAACTTGTTGTGCATCCTCTATTCCAGGACCTATCTCTACAGGCTTAGCTACATGACATGTCTCAAGCTATAAAAGAAAAATAATTTTGAACACATGTCAACATATATATCTATTAAGAAATTTACTTTAAGTTCACAATTTATATTTTAATTGACTTTAAATATATTTTAAATTATACCGTATCAGGCTGTCCATCTCCTCTGTCCTCCTGCTCTGCATGTGTTGTGTGTTGATGAAACGTGTCACTGACAAGCTCCTACAAGGTCATTTATAACTTAGCACATGTGTGTACAAATTAGGTTAAAACATATATATATATATAGACTTGTGTACATATAGGTACTCAGTTTTTGTTTTAATCTATTTAAAAGACTTGTACATATATTACACGTAGACATAGATATACGTTTTTGAACAACTTGAAATGCAGTCGACTCCTGATATAAACTTGGATTATCCAAGTGTGCCGCAATGCCCATCCTCATTGTTGTGTCAACCTGCATAGACATATATTTTTAATATATATTAAATAGTACATGCACGTTTTCAGATATAGTGAAATCAAAATAGAAAAATCTAAGTATATATAGTATTTTAAAACAATATACATACTGTAAAAGTGTTATGTGAGATGCCCAATGATGGAGGAGCGCTCGAGACACCCTCAGATGGAGGATTCAATGTGGAAGAACCCTAAACCAATTCATAAATATTTAATGTACATGTTCAAGACTGAATTACAAATTAAAATCAAGTAAATAAAATTATTTAAAATATAAATCATTCAAAATGTACCCCAAATGGGTGCCTGAGATGAACAGGGGTCGATGAAAAATTAAATCGATCAATGGTCCCTGTTGCCATCATCTACACCAAACAATTCGATTGTTAAAATATTACAATTTAATTGATCTATATGTTGATTAAAAACACGTGCTTAAAATTGTTATAAATTCAACATGTGTGGAACCTATATATACCTGTGTCGAATGATCAGTGGGATGATCCTCAGCAAATAGATAATCAACAAATGATTCACCCATATTATCAGATGATGCATGTGTAGCTGAAGTGGGTGCAGCTGCCTGATAAGGTCCATAACACAACTGATTGCGACTCATACATGTATGAGGCATCGACACATGTGGAGTGGTACTAGGACCACTTCCATCATCAACTCCTCCATGGTCTCTAACCTGAGCTACCATCATAGAAGTCTGCTCATCTAGGCTACCTGAGAGTCACTCAATGTGCCTAGTGTGGATACCACTACACAATGATGGAAGGGCGAAGGAATGGCAGCAACAGGAGGGTCAATAAGAGGTTGAATAGGCGCAGGTCATTGGGGATCAACCCGTACCCCCAACCTCTGTTGTGGCATGCCACCACCAATACCCTGGAATGATCTAAAATCAAAGTAGTTGGGTTTTTTATTCATAACAAACTCTGCATATAATTTTCTCAAAAAATATAAAGGAACCTCACAATTAGCACGAGGTGGATAATCAAACACCATCCACCATCTGTCCCAAAAATTGGTAGACATTCCTTCATGCCTACACCACCTGATTGATATTCTTTTCTTATTTGTAGGAATAGGTTCATTTGTAATGGGATGTCTAAAATATTGCGCTAAATGACCTTTTGTGATTTTAAGATCCAAAATATCCTTATAGGAGAGGCCATCAGCATAAAGTTGGCGCCTCTCCTCTGTCCATTTCCAGAATCCATCAAAGTCTAAGTCAATAGACCTCACAGAATCTACAATGTTTTGCATCAAAGCTGCAAAACATACCACATGAGGTGGCATGAATTGTTCATTGAAAATGGAATTCAATTTTTCTTGTATGGAATCCACATTTTCATTAATTATGGCTCGCAAGCGAGCCTGGTCAGTTCCAGGTGGGGGTGGAGGTGGGGGTGGAACTGGGGCATCTGGAGCTGGGGGTGGGGGTGGTGCCCGATCATCTTGTGCATTGAGGAAGTCCTCAACATCAAAGTGAATATCATCCAGATTCATGATATATATAAAAACAGATATGAACTTGCATATATACATATAAACATACAAACTTGAGTACAAATTTAAAATTAAATCAAGAATATATATATATATATATATTATAAATAAACATATAATGTACGTGTTCAAAAATTATAAATTATAAATTTAAACTAGATAAATTATATGTATGTTTCAAGAAATTACACTTGAAATAAATTTAAATTAAACATACAGAAACATGTGCATGTACAAATTTCAAAATGTAAGAGAGCTATTATAGTGAACTAGATGTAATTTTCAAATTGAAATCAAGGGATTTTCATTTGAGACCTAAATTTTGATTCTTATAGTGAGGGAGACAAGAAAGATCAATTTAATACTATACAGACAATCATGTTAAAGGTTCAATCAAATACTAGGACAGTCATGGGCATAAACTTGGGCATCTTTGTTTCAAGACTAGAGGTTTGTAAAAAATTATTTGCATGCATATATAAATTATCAAGGTCACATGTTATGCTTATGAGATATCCTCTCATTCATCTTACATCACAACCCTCTCAATAGGACTAGACCCTATAATCAAGATTTTGTTATATACGA
Source organism: Cunninghamia lanceolata (assembly GCA_027924645.1). Taxonomy (NCBI): domain Eukaryota; kingdom Viridiplantae; phylum Streptophyta; class Pinopsida; order Cupressales; family Cupressaceae; genus Cunninghamia; species Cunninghamia lanceolata. The sequence continues at coordinate 3,541,838 of BSBN01000070.1, forward strand.
CTATCATTATGGTGTTTGATCATAGGGTGTTTGGTATCAAGATTATATTTCAATATGCAGGACTGTCATATCAAAAGATGCCTCTTAAGGACCCAGAGAGATCATTCTAGCCAAGCATTGTATTGTCCCAGTAGTTAGAGTACATAGTAGTAGGGCTATTAGGACTGCCATAATGAATTTGTTCTCAAGGTTTGTTATCATATGTTAGGTCCAAGGTTTCAATTTTGTTAATTTTTCTATGGAGTTGGCTATTGGTTTGATGTTAAGTACTCATTCTAGGAGATCCAACATTTCCTATGGCAAAGCTACAAATAGTTTGTAATGGTTTTGGATGAATTTCTCTAACTAAATATGACTAATAAGCTTGGTCAACAAACAATAGTCATGCTTGCATTGGTTTGAGCATTGGATCAATCATGAATTCATAAATTGGGTATGTGTTTGAGTATGTGAAAATTTGAGTGAATCCTTACCATTTGATAGGAAAGAGGAAATCAACATGTGAACTTTAGTATCTTGTATAATTTTGTCATGACCATTAAGGACTGAACATTAATTGTTATTAAATTCCTAGATTGTTATATGGACCTTTAAGATAGCCTTAAACCAATAACATACTTGTCATGAGGGACAATGAACTACAAAGGGACAATGAAATTGTTGTTAAGATGTAAGACTCCTCTAGAGATTCAATTACATTATCTAGATAATCAAAGAGACATAACCATGTGGTAATGATTAAATCTTCCACTTTTAAGATAGATGATGAGGTAAGAAGGTTAGGATGCTTTATTTAACTTGTGATTGTAGGGATGATCTAGCTAGAAAAAAGATATTAGTTGATGGTGAACTAGCTTGATTTTGTTTCCCATTTCCTATTTGCAATTGTTGTTTTCTATTTAGTTGTTAGTCACTTGACTCTTATGTGTGTTATTTAACTTCAGACTAAGCCCATTTAATTAGTCTAAATAGTCTTAATTTGCACTATCTTAACACTAGATGATTGTCCCAAACCTTAAGAACAATTTAAAACTCTATTTTACTATCAATGTATATCAATGAAGGGTGAATGTTCAGATGCATCTATGCTATTGAATAATGTCATAGAAACCAATGGACTATCATACCACCTAGGTAGAATCATAATGAACATCTACAAGACTATAACTAGACTTGGAAAACTACCTTGAGGTGGATATCTTGTGCATGCCACATGATCTGAAAACCTAAATTTGGTGAAGTTGTCTATGGCAACCAAATTTGATAATGGAGATAGGATTGACTACTAGTTTCCTAGGACTAATCTGAGTATGAAGATGAATATATTCTGATGATTTGTGATTTAAATTTAATGAAGAATTTGATGCTTTGTTTAACTTGTGATTGTAGGGATGATCTAGCTAGAAAAAAGATATTAGTTGACGGTGAACTAGCTTGATTTTGTTTCCTATTTCCTATTTGCAATTGTTGTTTTCTATTTAGTTGTTAGTCATGTGACTCTTATGTGTGTTATTTAGCTTCAGAATAAGCCCATTTAATTAGTCTAAATATTCTTAATTTGCACTATCTTAACACTAGATGATTGTCCCAAACCTTAAGAACAATTTAAAACTCTATTTTACTATCAATATATATCAATGAAGGGTGAATGTTTAGATGCATCTATGCTATTGAATGATGTCATAGAAACTAGTGGACTATCATACCACCTAGGTAGAATCATAATGAACATATGCAAGACTATAACTAGACTTGGAAAACTACCTTGAGGTGGATATCTTGTGCATGCCACATGGTCTGAAAACCTAAATTTGGTGAAGTTGCCTATGACAACCAAATTTGATAATGGAGATCTAGGATTGACTACTAGTTGCCTAGGACTAATCTGAGTATGAAGATGAATATATTTTGATGATTTGTGATTTAAATTTAATGAAGAATTTGATGCTTTGATTAACTTGTGATTGTAGGGATTCAATCTAGCTAGAAAAAGATATTAGTTGATGGTTCTAGCTTGATTTTGTTTCCTATTTCGTATTTGCAAAATTATTGTTTTCTTTTTAGTTGTTAGTCCCAACTCTTATGTGTGTTATTTAGCTTGAGACTAAGCCCATTTAATTAGTCTAAATAGTCTTAAAATTTACACTTTCTTAACACTATGATTGTCCCAAACCTTAAGAACAATTTAAAACTCTATTTTACTATCAATATATATCAATGAACGGTGAATGTTTAGATGCATCTATGCTATTGAATGATGTCATAGAAACCAATGGACTATCATACCACCTAGGTAGAATCATAATGAACATCTGCAAGACTATAACTAGACTTGGAAAACTACCTTGAGGTGGATATCTTGTGCATGCCACATGATCTGAAAACCTAAATTTGGTGAAGTTGCCTATGGAAACCAAATTTGATAATGGAGATAGGATTGACTACTAGTTGCCTACCTGACTAATCTGAGTATGAAGATGAATATATTCTGATGATTTGTGATTTAAATTTAATGAAGAATTTGATGCTTTGTTTTTAACTTGTGATTGTAGGGATTTAATCTATCTAGAAAAAGATATTAGTCAAGATGGTTCTAGCTCGATTTTGTTTCCTATTTCCTATTTGCAAAATTATTGTTTTCTATTTAGTTGTTAGTCCCAACTCTTTCCTTAAGAAGTATATCAAATCTAATTATATGCACAAAATTTTGAAGCTAATTCGATGTATTTTCATCAAGAGTCGAGTATCAACAAATCCAAGAGTACATATGGATCATAGTGTTGGAGATCACAACAAGTGTTATTATCCTAGAGGATCTTATGTAGTAGTCTACTTCTACATATACAAGTTTCTGTTAGGAGAAAATATCTTTTGCCAAATTTGTATAGATTTGTCTATAGTGTGTTCCAAGGTAATCAAATGATGTAAGTCACAATTTAGAGGGTTGAGGGATAAGTTTGTGTTGAGTCTACAGGAGGTGTTTTCTTACATAGACCTCTCCATAATCTAGGTGTCTCCATGTCTAACTCAAATGTTTCAAGGGATATTATATGGATTAATGATAACATTTTATATATGTCTATGAGATCCACATTCATATCAATGTTTGGTAGAGAAAAGTTATCTTTAGGGTATCCTTTTTTGATGTCTCAAAAGTTAGTGCAAACATGAATTCCCTTGGTTTTCTTGCTAACTAAGAGACCCATTTAGGATAAGTAATAGTCTGAATGAACCCCACATCCAAGAGTTTCTACAATTCTTCTTTGACCAAGAGGGCTACTTGGGGGTACATTTTGCGTAGCTTTTATTGAATAGGTTTGGCATTGAGGTGAACCACAAGATGATGCATGACTAAAGATGGAGTCTTGGAATATCACCATAAGACCACATGAAAAAATTAGCGTAATCTTTAAGGGTGATGGTTATGCCTCCTTTGATGTCAAGGTCCAGTGGAGCTGCTATCTTAGAGAGTTTAGGGTCCTCTTCTATTCACAGGTTGATGTCTATAGCATCCTCAACAAGGAGAGGGGAGTCATCTTGTATCTGAGTGGTATCTAATGGAAGGTGAAGTTTGTCATTGAGGAGCTATTGGGAAGTGTCCATTTTTATTGTATCATTTTAATTGATCACAAGTTTCTTCTTATATCTTGTTGCTATTCTGCCTACTAGGGTGCCTTAGGACTAAAGGGTTCTTCTTTCTCTCCAAAATAAGCATAGGTGTTAAGTATGGTGGAAAATTCTTTCTTATGATTACCATGGGGATGTGGTCTTGACACTTCATAAGTTTCATGATGGCTTCATCATTTTGGAAAACATCAAATCATAAAGGGTCGTGTTGGTCCCAATCGATAAGCTCAAGGTATTATAGGTCTAAGGAGATAGTGAGGATAGTGGTATCATGAAAGAGGTTAGTGGTGGCAAGATCTTCGTAAGGATCATGAGTGGGGCCTACATCAATGTCATTAAGATCAGGGGAAGCATTACCAATGAAGTTAGGCTCGTATCACAATTAACATCATGATGTTCATCCCAGGGGCATAACCTAGCTAGTGAGGACAGCTACAAGTGTCTCTAAAGTTACATTTGTTGGCTTGATTTCATTCTTGATTAGTTGGCTATCACAAAAAATGTAAAATCTTCTCAATTCTTGATTAGTTGGTTGTCTCTAAAGGTTTAATTATGAAGGAAGTGATAAAGGTTTTATTATGGTTTGTTGTAATTTTTTTACATGACAGTTACCTATTCAATAATGCCTTTAAAATACAATGACATACATTAATATAAGTAAATTTTATAAAAACCAAATATATATATCATCCCAATGCTATATAAATTTTGACAGTTTGTTCAAAATATCTCCTTTCATATGATATAGTCGTTTCAAAATTTCAATTGTATTTTATAGCTAAAATGTCTAAATACAACTATTCAACACTCAAATTGAAATCAAATTTTGACAATTTGTTCAAAGTCTCTCCTTTCATATGATACAATATTTTCAAATTTTCAATTGTATTTTACAGCTAAAATATCTAAATACAGCTATTTAATTCTCAAATTTAAACAAAATTTTGACATTTTGTTCAAATTCTATCCTTTTATATGATATAATCTTTCAAAATTTCAATTGTATTTTACAACTAAAATGTCAAAATACAGCTATTGAATTCATAAATAGAAACCCTAAATAACAGTCTACATTTTAAATTTTGATTGTATTTTACACCAAAAAAAGAAAGGAAAATTTCAAAAGATTCATTGGCAAATTGTAAAAGTGGAAAAATCCACTTACATGATGTTTTGATGGTGCAAATCGTCTTCCTCAACTCGGGATCCCGTTCTCAACTGTTGCCTGTCGCTGGGAAAAATGGGGTTGCAGCCATTTTTAAAAAATTTAATACTTTCAAAAAATGGGATCTCGTTCTAAACAGGATCGTGTTTTGTGAAACGGGATCCCATTTTTTGGTTCTAGGTTTGGGATCCTGTTCTGGACTTTAGCCTTGGGATCCCGATCTAAAACAGGATCCCATTTTTAGTTACCTGATTTTGGATTTTTTTCTGACTCCAAAACTTCCACCTTAAGTGGACACAACTTCTTGCATTTACCCTAATACAAAATATATCATTCATTCACATATTGTTATGTTCTTGTTTGATTTGAAAATTAGAAAGTAAATGTGTTGTTTTAATACTTAATCAGTAAAGGAAGGAAGCCAACCCAAGCAAGGGCCCACTTGTGGTTAGGCTGCTCCTTGTTAGCTTCAGTCTCATGTGAGTAGATTTGGAGATCTTAGATTAGATTGTGATTTGGTTTTCAATTATTAACTAGATATATGATTCAATTTATAGTTATCATGCTCTTGTATTTCAACAGTAATATAGTTTATTTTCTGTACTTGTGATTTCCTTTTAGCATTAGATTTTATTTCAGCATTGCTATGAGTTTTGTTTGTTTCAACTATACACAACTAAGCACCTAGTATTTCTCAGCTTTACATATAGTATGAACATCATTTCAAGAAACATGTCCCTAGGTTGATAATTAAATGTAGCATCTCTTCACCAATTGGACTGCTTGATTTATGGATGGTGACATCCGTCAGGTTATATGCATGCCTTAGCTACATTAGGTTTAGTGGGAAATGAAATTTCTCTTCAAGGGAGACCTAGCCCTACTATATGATAGTAAATTTAAGAAGCAAGGGAAACTTAAGGTGTGATGGCTTGGACCCTACTACATACATGAAATTGTGGAATCAGAGGTGGTTTTATTGAGAAAGATGGAAAAACAATAACAGGATATGTGAATGGTGCCCGGTTGAAGCACTATCACCAACCGATAGAATAAGGAAATACTCGTGAAAATTCATAAAGTGTATTATAATGTAACATAAGAAAACACGAAATGACTGTTAGATCCAAATAGCCATGAAAAAACTTAACAACTACAAAAGCCCATGAAAATATAAACATGATTATGCATTTAATGCAGGAACACAGTGTTAGATATATAACCCTAAATTACCACAAACTTAGTCACATTTACATCTAAGCATAATTCAGAGCTAAGAGTAAATGGAGAAAAAGGCAAAAATTAGTAAAACCCTAACTACTACTACGGTGAAAATGTCCACTTTGGTATTAGTAGATATCTTTGAGAAGTTGATACCTAAGTATAACAAATACCCATACAAAGGTAGATATGGATGGTGCATTATCAGGCATTCCAACAAATGTAATATACATAGAGGACATCTAAAAGTACATCCACGCACCACTATTTGAAATTGAACATACAAAATTTGAAGTTCTTCGCCAAACACTCCTATACTCGAACCAAACAAATTACTTACCATAATACTAGGAGATAGGGAAGAAACATTTGGATGTGTGGAAGGACTTCTCAAAATCTTGTGATGAATATAGTTGGGTAAAGATAGTCTTGATCATAATACACAATGAGTTTATCTACCTAGATAAACCATATAGAATCACCTAGCAAGCTATCCAAGTAGTGACAGGGTTAAGTGCGGTGGGAGATATGCCCTTCAAGAAAGTTATAAAAAATGATATAGTGACTGAGCTAATAGGAACTACATATGATGGAAGGAGCTTGAATGTAAAGGAGATTATAAATGCTACAGTGCAGTACGCAACAATAGGGATAGCATACAAGATCTACTATTTAAACTAGGAGGATTCTACAACCGGCCTGAGCATTTACACTGCATACTAGATGGTTGTCAAGGGGAAAAACTTTGATATCTGTGAAGTGTTGCATGAGCAATTACTGGAGAATCTGCAGAAAACAAAGAACTCTCACTATAACTTCTAGTACAGTACACTCATTATATGCCTTGTATTTTATTTTTTAAATGAACTACCTAATTTTCTTGGGAAGGCATGACAAACACACTTGTTTGTAGTAGCACAAATAAATTACCATGTCCACCAATTCAAGGACAAACCCACATATATCATCGCATAGTGGGGTTTCTTCAAAGCACTTTAGTAACAAATGTAGACTAGGGAAAGAATCCCCTATAATATGGTCAAAAAGTACATAAAAAGATGTCTTTTTGGTAGACAAAGACTACATTCTAATAGAGGCAGCGGAGCCAAGGACCTCCTAGATACTGAAGCTCCCATGTGAGATAACAATAGAAGAGGTACAATCATATGCTACAAACCTACTAAAACAACCTAAAGATGCAAATGTGGAAAGGGTCAACACATATAGAGAAGTAATGGATAAACAACAGAATAAGGATGCATAAGAGAAGCTTGAAAGGAATAAGGAGAGGTTGTATGAGCAATGGGGTTTCTTATCAAAGGAAGTACCACAACCCAACTCCTCCGCACCACAACCTAGTTTTGTGGTACTGTAGACTAGAACTACAACAACTCCACACACCCAAAGATCTAGCAGGCTACACTCTAAAACCCCAAGCTCTCAGAATACAACAGAACCATCCACCTCTTCACAAGCACAATTGGTATCCACTCCACAACCAATGCAAAAAGACTTGGAGGTACAAGAGATATCATAAATCTTAATACAAATGAGTGGGGAGAGAAAGGGGAAACAACCAGCTAGGAAGAAGCAACAAGCAAAAAGGAAGATAATATCAATCTCCAAAAGTGAGGAGGAAGCTGAGGAAGAAGAGGAGGATGTACAACAACCCCTACAAAAGAAAACTACTAGAAATAATAAACAAAGTGTAGACACCCACAATTGTCCCAAATTTGTCCATGTATTGCAACACCTAGTTAAAAACATCACTTAGACATCATGTAGCATTTTGTCCTAATCCCACTTCTAATTTCATCTTAATCTCATTTGTCAATTAGCCAATTAATTAAATAAATTTTGTTTATTTAATTAATCTTCCATCTTAATCCCATCCTTATCCCACTTAGCCAATTAATTAAACAAATTTTATTTATTTAATTAATTTCGCGTTCATAATCCCACTTTCCAATTAATTAAATAAATTTTATTTATTTAATTAATTTTCATATCATATCTCAATCATATCCTAATCCCACTATCCAATTAATTTTTCCAAATCTTATCCCAACTAATTCAAATATTTTATTTGAATTAGGTCCTCACCTCTCACAACATTCCAACACTAGTCCACCTCTCAATTGAATCATGTGTGGTAGTACAACTTCCATTTAAATCCTTCACATGTACAACTAATGGGACCTAATTTTAGTATTTATGTACACGGTCACATATGAGCCCTATTATGTCCTTTGACACTTGTCACATGACTACAACTCCCTTGAAGAGTGGGAATAACTAATCAATCCTAGCTGTCCACATCAATCATGTAGCCTTTTAATCTCAACCATCCATTTGAACCAAGCCTTTCCTATAAATCAACCCCCTCATAAGCTATTTGTAAGATGCATTAAGTTGGAGTATCCTTATGCTGTCAAAATATCTTAAGAGCCTTTGCATCTATCATCATCATCTTCCATCTATCAATCTTCCATCTATCATCTCAATCCTATGCAAATGTTATGCTGCCGAATTGTGAGCAACCAACATATCAAATCAATCAACAATTCATTTTGCATCTTTGAGGTATTGAATGATTTGGGTTTAGGTTATGCATTTCATTGTTTGATCATTTCCACATGCAAATCCAAATTTTTTGATATACATTTTAGCAAGCCCGATGGGACCCACTTCGCTTGATCATTTTTGTAGGTTTTTGTAGTAAAAATTTGCATTCATCTAACCCCCATTGTCGAGTTTCGAGGGTTTAATTAACTTTTTGTTGCAGATCCACTATTTTTTGGACAAAACCCTAGGTTTTAAAGATTTCATCATATCTTCTAAACGACTGCAAATTTTTCTACAAAATTTTAACAAAAGTTTGTCCATGATATAAGGAAGCTACAATAGAAAAATTGCGAGTTTATCACCTTTTCTGTGGAAGTTATCATGTTTTTATGTTTTTTTCATAAAATCGCACTTTTGGGCACAAATCAACGAATTTTTCAAAAAAATTTACATTTCTGGAAACCTCTTGAAATTCTAATGGGGGTCTATAATTTATAGATTTAATTTGGAGGTCATATACAGTGCGAAAATCATATCTTTGCCAACTTTAGCTTTTCCATAAATCCTCATTTTTGGGTGCAAAATAGGGAATTTTTCTAATTTCTTTACATTTTTGGAAAGCTCTCAGAAAATTAATAGGAGTCTCTTCTTTGATTTTTTAATTTTCAAACCAAAAATGTCCTGAAATAATCAACTCTAATTCGACTATGTATCTAAAATTACAATTTTCCTTGCCTGATGAGCTTATTTTGTATGCATGCATTATAATATCATTTTTTGATGTTGTAGGTGATCATAAGGAGCTTTAGTAGCAGCAATATCAATCATATACAACAGCTTGGAAAGTGAAAATAATCTGGGTGCATTCATTTCTATCTTTCATCTTTTCATTTCAATCAATCTTGTTTGCAAACACATTTTGATTTGGGTATAAAACGAACAACTTGTTTGCTATCACATCAAAAATTGGGCTAAAATGAACCATTGTCTTTCATCACATTTAGATTTGGGCTTTAAAACAAACGAGTGCTTGCATTGTTTTCCACACATTGAATTTCTAAGGTTAATGAATCCCATGCGAGTGTGACCAAGTAAACGTTTATGCTCTCTCCTCACGTCCTAACACGAACTTGAAGATCAAAAATATTTACTTGTGTCGCTTTTGTTAAACCTTAGAGAGGCATGTCTTGGTGGGAAAAGAGGTACTCACCCCAAGGGAATGAACTCAAGCAGTACTTTCATCTGGTCTGCTATAAAAATTAGAGAATAAGGCGAAAGCCAAGTCTAACCGGTATTAGCGCTCACCATACAGTGCTAGCTCGAAAGGAGGCATACCTTGTGTATATTAAACTCCTAGTAGGGTTAGTTAAAGCCTTAAGTGGCTTGCTGGATGCTCGTGGGGTGCCGGTCCCTTGGGTTTTCACTAGAACCTCCTTGTAATAGTGGCCTTGCCTTGACTAGGACTTGTTGAAGTGTCTTCACGTGCTTGCTTAACCATAATCACATTCTTCCAAACTAACAACTTGCTTATGTATCTTGTGTGAGTGATTCATGTGTGTATATGCATAATCATTTGTTTGAATATTGCCACATCAAGCTCTAAACACCCAAACACATAAAGACAAGTCATCCTACACATTCTTCCAATAACATTCAAACCCAATCACTTTCATCCCAAACATAGCCTAGTCATCATCCAATCCTTCATAGCCAAGTCATTCAAACCATCCTAAACTTATCCTAGTCACATCCCTATCCTAGCCAAATCACTTCCACCACATCATCAAAATCCCTAAACATGCACTTGTCAAAAAGGACTTAAGACAAACACTTGGGTGACAACATGTTTACACCAGAGGACCTAGAAATCAAATTCCAAAGATTCCTCCAAAATCTTTATCAAGGATCAAAACCCCTAAACCAAGACACCATTGAAACATTACAATTCTTCATCTAAAGAGCTCAACCCCATGCAAGCCAATCACCTCAACTACAACACTTCGTAGCCCAAGTCCAACACCTTTTAGCCACTAGTCAAGCTCGACAAGTACATCAATCTTTAGCCACTCCATGCCAACCTAATCCACCTCATAGCCACATGTCATATCCATCCACTTCCTATCAACCTAATCCACCTATCCACCAAGTCAATGCCACATCAACCTATGAACATCCACCTCAAGCTTATCCAATCCCTCATGCCATCGTTCCAATGCACTACCAAGCCCATCCACAAAGTGATCAAGTGATTTCACAAGAACAACATGCAAGTCCAAATGGCCTTTTGTATATAAATCAAGTGAGCACAAGTCAACCTTGCCAACAAGATCAAATGCCCTCAAATTTGAGTCCACCTCAATATCTTTTGTCTACATATCCTACCATTACACCTAGCTGCCAAGACTATCAATGGCCTCCCCAACAAGCACAAGTGAGCCCAAATCCACCTTTGCAACAAGAAGCATATGCAACTCCAAGTGGCCCTTTGTATATAAGCTATGCGAGCCTAATACAAAAAGACTTAATTACCTTTGACAAGGGAGATACCAATCTAGCCAATGCATCCTATGAGTGGCCTTCATCATCCAATCACTTGCCAACACATGAGCCTACTAGCCCTATCATAAGACCACCATGTGATCCTACCCCTAGTCGATTGGTCCACAAACCTTCATCACCTTCATCCTCATGTTCTACCAATCTTCCACCACAAGATCCTTTGGACATAATCGTACAACAATTGGTTCAAGCAAATTTGATTGAGCTGCCACCGATAGAACCTTTTGAACCAATCTTTAAACCCCCTTGGTACAATGAAAAATATTATTGTGCATACCATAGGTATAAGGGCCATACAACAACCAATTGTGTCAAACTTAAGAGATTGATCACAAACCTCATAAATTGTGGTAAGTTTATCCCTTCATCCAATCCAAATCCTAATCCACCCAATCTAATTAGCCCCCAACCTAATCCTAGTCCTAAGCCTACAACATCATCCGCTATTATTGGTCATCCATTATATTGCCCATCCACTCATACCCTTGCGAAGGATGTGATCCATTGGCTACTAGCTAGGAATAAACTACCTCCATGTCAAACACCCATTCATGAGTCTACCAAAGAACTTCCAAAGGTCATGTCCAATCCTATAAGCCCATCATGTGGTCCACCTATCCTTGAGCCTATCCAAGAGCCCTCCATTAACATGCCTAGCCTTTCAACACCATCATGTGACCTACAATCCATCAAGCCTATTCAAAAGTCTCCTATTATGAATCTAAGTCAAGAGTCATCATGTTCTCATGTCGTTGACCAAGAGCCTATCCAAGAGCCTTCCACTTCCATTCAATCAACCCAAGAGGTATGTCAAAGGTTTAATCCTAAGCATGTGGAAACATTAAGCCCTAGTCCAACTCAAGATCAAAACACTTTTATGCAACCCATCCATAACATTTACCTTCTATACGATCAAGATGATACCTATGAAGAAGCTATCCATGAGCACCTTGATCCTATCCATAATCCTATATCCATCCATGAGCAAGATATCCACATTGCTCCTAGTCATCCACCATCTAGCCCTATCCATAATGAGCAAACATCCACTTGTCATGATGAGACACGTGTCCCCCAAGTAAGAATAAAAGATCAAACAAATAACTTAGATCTTCGTGAACACAATGCTAATCAAGATCCTAATGATCCTCCTTCCACATCCACCATCGATTCCACTTCAAATCCACTATCATGTCCTAGTGGTCTTACCACCCTTATACATGAGTGTTCTTCTCGAGGACAACAACGACCTTTATCCACTACACCTTCTCCATCCAATAATGAACTCAAGTCTAGTGTCCAAACTACACCAAGTCCTATAGTCCATCGCATACTCTGAAACATGAACTACCAAGGTAAAGGCCTAGGCCTTTACGAACAAGGTATTTTGGAGCCAAACCATGTCAAGATTCCTCCATGCTCATATGGCCTTCGATATACACCTGAAGGTAAACACTTTAAAGATGTTGGTAATTCCTCCATCTCTCCTAAGTCCACTTTCCATCACAAACCTCATCATATACCCAAAACATATATGTACCCATTCCCCCTCCATCAACCTACAAATGTCAAAAGCATCTGACCATACACCTCCCACCATCCACTTTACCTCCATTACTTCCAACTCCTAACATCCCATTAGCCACTTTACCTCCACTCCTTCCAACTCCTAATATCCCTCCATCCACTTTGCCTCCATTGTTACCAACACCTAATTATCCACTTATCCATAAATTCCCTCACATTCCTGATCATAACCAACAAATGCACACATTGCCTAAACATGAAGCTTCCACTCATTCCACCAGCCCCGCTTCCACCAAACCCATGGGATTCCAAAATAAACATTTGGATGCCTTTATCTATAAAGCCAAAATCCAACTAGAACTCCTAAGGACCCTCATGCCTTAGGGCATCATTGTGAAAAGTCTCTAAATCATACATCTTCTAAGCAAAGTACATTCACAAAGCTATCCAAGCCCGTACCTCCAAAAGAAAAGCCCAAAAGCAAAATGGTTTGGGTTCCTAAGCAAATAGCTAGCAAGTCAAATGAGGCATCCTCATCCACATCTCAAGAATCCCAACCACCTATATCCATCCAAAAGCCTACTTCCATCCAAAACTTCTATTCCCTTCAAAAATCCCACAAGCAAAGCAAAAGCACTAAAAATACTAAATCTATGTGGGTTCCTAAATCACTTCATCAACCATCTCCTAAGAAAACATCTCCATTGCTTCCTACACTGCCATCCCATCAAAAGCTTCAATGTTTAACACGGTGTGTGCAACCGTTGGTCATGATTCCCTTCCATTCCAAACATTCCCACATACCTCCATCTCCCCAACCTTCATCCATTACCCTACATATCTTCCCCATCACCTTCCTATGGTCCATGATTTTGCATAAGTCTTACATAAATCCACACCATAAGCTACTAGCCTACCCTACCATAATTCCACATCATAATCCACTATCCCCCATCCTTACACAAGTCTTTCATCCTAATCCACTATCTACCTAATCCATCAACCTTTCATGAAATCCTCTACCAACATCTATGAGCACATATGACATGGTCTATGCAATGACATCCATCATCTAATGGGACTATCAACCTTCATAGCACTAGACACTTGAGTCCTTCCTATTCATTACCATGGTGAAAACCTAGCAAACAGGTGCCATGTGTAATTGTCATCCCATCTAAAAAAATTAAAAAGAAAAAAGAAAAAAAAAAGTAAATAGAAATCCCTTCGTCTAACGATGAAAACCTGGTAAACAGGCGCCTTGGATAAGTACCAAGATGAAAACCTGGCAAACAAGCGTCATGTGTAGGTTGATCTTCTATGTCACTTACATTTGGGGGCACATTGTCTCATCCATCTTATCATTTCCAACCTATCATTTTCCATCTTATCATGTCCTATCTTGCCATATCCTATCCTACCATCCTTAGCCATTACACACACACACCTATCATATTGAGTCTATCCATCCTCCTTTCCTCCTTTTGATCTTGATAAAGACATAGGGGTAAAATGTTGAAATATGCTTTGGTTATCTTTTGAGATACCTCATCCCTTTCCAAACAATCCTATCATTATCCACCCATCATAAGTCTTGTCATGTAAAATCCTTCATGTCACCCTATTGTCATAAGTTTTGTCATGTAAAATCCTAAGTCTATACCTAGAATGGGGGCATGTTGTTCCTATGCGACATAGTCTTTGGAAATCACATCCTAGCTCCATTATGAGGCATACATCCATCCACTATAGCTTATCCTTGTATCCATCCATATATCATGAGCCTTCCATCCCATTTACTATCACCCATCCCTCTATCATGAGTCTTCCATCATACACCCAACCTATCCATCCATCCTTGCACCTAGACTTAGTTTCCTCCCTTGTCATTGGTATCTAGCATAAAGGCTACTCAAATTGTAAATTCATTGACATTCTAAAACATTTCAAAAAAAAAAATCAAAATATCCCAAAACAAAAAACAAAAAAATTAAAATATCCAAAAAAAACACAAAAAAATCAAAATATGTAAAAAAAATTCAAAAAATTAAATATCAAACAAAAAATCCAAGCAATAAAACCAATCATATCATCCAAAACAATCCACTCCATCAACATTCAATCAAAATCAAATCATCATCATCAATTCTTCTTATCAATAACATTCATTCATCCATTTCAATCAATCACTTCTTCCAATCATATCAATCAAATCAATCTAAGCAATGATCTTAAATCCAAGTCACACTAATCCATATCAAGCAAGCTAATCAATCAAGGAACATTATCCAATCAAATCAACAAGTTTTTGATCCTAATCTTGTCATAAATATCATCAATCATCATCAATGGGATATAGCGTTCCCACATCCTTGTGTTGATCTAGGGATATAGCATTCCCCACAATGACAACACTATCATCATCAAACAAACAATCAATCATTGGTTTATGACTTGACAAGGGCAATACCTTATTTGTTTTACATCCTTTGAGCATACTGAGAACACTTGATTATGCTTAGATTGAGTGGACACTCTAATCATCACACCATCACTATCATCATTCAAAACAATCCAATCATCAAAACAATTGACCCAACAATAGCAAACATCAAAACCAAAGCACATCAAGCCGACCATCAAAATAAATCCAATCGCTCCAACAAATCAAAAGCAGCTCAATCCACCGCATATCATCACATCATCAACATTTCATCAATCCCAATCAATCCATTTTCATCATCTCATCAATAAAACATCAGAACTACATCTCATTTCCATCATTAAGTGCCTTGATCCAGTGGATACAAGGTATGTAGACAGTCTGGAGTACGAAGGAAGTGCCCAGATTCAGGCACAGGCAATTTTCCTCTTTCTCCTGTCATCATTTCTTCTATCATCTATCTTCTACATCATTAATAAATAACTTTTTCCAATCAATCTAATTCAATCAAATCAATCCTTTCATTCATCAAATCAATCCAAACAATGATCCAAATGCAAGTCATATCAATCAAGCTAATCAATTGTGTCAAATTATCTAATCACATCAATGGTCTTGATCCTAATCTTGACATAAACCAAATCAATCACTCAACCAATCAATGAGTCACATCCTTGTGTTGATCTAGGGATATAGCTTTCCCCGCCATGACAACATTATCATCATCATCAACAAAACAATCAAACAATTAATCATTGGTTTACAGCTTGACAGGGGCAATACCTTGTTTGTTTTTGAATCATTTGTGCTTGCTTGCTTGCTTGTGTGTGTTATCATATTTATCTTGCATTTGTATCACATCTGTATCATTCCAGCTAATATTCATATCTTGTGTATGTTGGAATAGTTATTTGCACTATCCTTTGCATCTAAGGTCATATCATACCTTTTGTGCATTAGGACTTTAATGCTCTAAGTTTTCTTCCTCATACGTTAGACAAGGTTGTATTATGCTGGGGCACGAGACACATCGTCACCCTGGTCCTTATACCTTGGTGATAACGTCTAGTGCTATATCAAACATCATGGTTGATCACTTTCATTGCAGCATAACACATCATCATTTCTTCTATCCATTCTCTTATCTTTCTTGACCAATCCCTTTCATTTCGAGAGCCTACTCGTGTTTGTCCAACCCGCCTATCCTCTCGAGGGGGCATCATCGTCCCATTTCATCCCATCATTTTCCTCCATCCATACCTTAGCTTCTTTGAAATGATGTTACTCGATATAAAGCTCATTATCTCAAACATCATCTCAAAAAGGGGCAAAATGTAGACACCCAAAATTGTCCCAAATTTGTCCATGTCTTGCAACACCTAGTTAAAAACATCACTTAGACATCATGTAGCATTTTGTCCTAATCCCACTCCTAATTTCATCTTAATCCCATTTATCAATTAGCTAATTAATTAAATAAATTTTATTTATTTAATTAATTTTCCATCTTAATCCCATCCTTATCCCACTTAGCCAATTAATTAAATAAATTTTATTTATTTATTTAATTTCACATTCATAATCCCACTTTCCAATTAATTAAATAAATTTTATTTATTTAATTAATTTCCATATCATATCTCAATCATATCCTAATCCCACTATCCAATTAATTAAATAAATCTTATTTATTTAATTAATTTTTTAACTCATATCCCAACTAATTCAAATATTTTATTTGAATTAGGTCCTTACCTCTCACCACATTCCAAAACTTGTCCACCTCTCAATTGAATCATGTGTGGTAGTACAACTTTCATTTAAATCCTTCACATGTACAACTAATGGGACCTAATTTTAGTATTTGTGTACACGGTCACATATGAGCCCTATTATCTCATTTGACACTTGTCACATGACTACAACTCCCTTGAAGAGTGGGAATAACTAATCAATCCTAGCCATCCACATCAATCATGTAACCTTTTAATCTCAACTATCCATTTGAACCAAGCCTTTCCTATAAATCAACCCCCTCATAAGCTATTTGCAAGATGCATTGAGTTGGAGTATCCTTATGCTATCGAAATATATTTAGAGCCTTTGCATCTATCATCATCATCTTCCATCTATCACCTCAATCCTATGCAAATGTTATGCTGCCGAATTGTGAGCAACCAACATATCAAATCAATCAACAATTCATTTTGCATCTTTGAGGTATTGAATGATTTGGGTTTAGCTTATGCATTTCATTGTTTGATCATTTCCACATGCAAATCCAAATTTTTTGATATACACAAAGCATAATACAAATAAGGGAAACAAAAATAAGTATAAAAGAAGAACCCATGATGGATGTAAATAACCTCACTAATGTTATTATCCATCATGGCATGTTTCAACAAGCAACAAATATGTATACTCAAGTGGGTTTAGAAAATCAAGAAGTGATAGTCAAAGTTATGATAAGGTACATTTGAAGGTCTGAAAAGACTCTAGAAGAGATAATGGGAAGCTTTCTAGAAGATCTTGAAGATGCTATAATGAAGAAAAGACAAATAGCACTAAAGCTGGAAGAACAAATGAGAAAAGAGGCTCTAGAAAAGATAGATTCATATCTATTTGCAGAGAAGAAAGAGAAATTGGCCCGCAAACGCAAGCCAAAGAAATGAGAACAAAATAGAGAGTATATATTGTCATGGAGCAAACTAGGAAAGATAAAGAACAAATAGAAAAAGAAATAGAGCTCCTCACCAAGAGAGCTTATGATACAATAAGGGAGGAGGAGACAAATGAACAAGACCAAGAAACTCAGTCTACACCAAGTCCTCCACATACTGAACAAGGAGAAGGATCAAAGCAACAACAACAATCGTCTCCAATGAGGGCATCATCATCTACTACATCCCCAATACAGTTAATTAAGGACTTCATGGCATAACAAAAGTAGATAAAACATGTACTCACACTGTAATTGCTCCAACTAGCATTATTGGGGTCATAGGTTAACTTATCTGGGATCTCTCCTATTCAAAAATTTCAATTGGGAGACATATTTCGTGCCACTACAATAGAAGAGATCCTATAACAACATGTGGATAGTACAAAACAACTATAGGAGGCAATAACTATGATATAGAACACGCTGCCACATGCATAAAGAGATACAAAATTACCACTGCCACAACAACTCAAATAATCGGTGGATAGCTTGCAAGTAGAAATGAAGTGTTAAGAGGTAAAATTAAGACAACAAGTCACTATGGGGATGACCAAAAACAGAATGGATGATACCAAGAAGAAGTGTGCTATGTAACCCACAAGCAACTAGAGAATAACATAAGTACTCTGCAACAAACCATAAGTGATACAAAGATACTATACCAATTTTGTCTGCAATGGCTAACAACAACCAAAAATATAAAGGATCAAATTGATCAGTTGGAGGCATAAATAGTACAGATGGCAAGAAACTATGACCCAATGAAAGATATGGATGGGTTAGTTAGGGTACAAGTAGAGGCCATCCACGCACATGTCCAACAGTTGCAAGATTAGAGAGAACAAATAAATGGTTAAATCAAGCAGCTAAGGGAAGTAATAAGCTTGCGTCTAGCCCATTTGACTGGAATATTGGGGGAAGCAACAAGCCAAAAGTTAGTAGGACACTACTATAGTGTAGCTAAAGACCATATACAAGAACATCCTTCCCAGTAACTAACTCCACATGTCTTGAAGATAAGACATACTTTCAAAAAGGGGGGATGATGTTGGCAGGAAATAGGGCATAGAGTAAAATCTACTACAACTCTCCACAAATGGAGTGTGGAGCATAAGGCCGACATGGCTGATAGAGATAAAGATGTTTTGTAAAGGACACATCCCTATAGCATCATATTGTATAATATATGTAAGAGAATAAGCATAAGTAAGTGGATGTAAGGAATTTAATATACAGAACATAGACTTAGACCTGCCTTTTGTATTTGTTATTGAATATGAATATATAAAGAGACATAAGGATTATAAACTAATGATTAAGCGTCTATTGATATGTTTGGCATGTTATATGTGATTAGATCCTAATGCATTATGTTGTTTCCTACTGCAATTATCTATCATTCTATCAATGTATCTTCTAGGGTATAAACAAATTACATAAGAGTATTGTAGGCTCAGGTCTCTGGACTATGTCCTAATTTCTCTTGCCAACATTAATGTTCATTGATAATAATTTTAGAACTTATGTTGGAATCCCATCCGCATGAATGCTACACCCACAAATCTTAGCAGCTCGAGCACTTGCAACAACCTGTGTCGTAGAGGTTATGAGCACATATGCACTACACATTCATGCAACTTAAAACAAAGTTAGAGCATTAATTAATTGAAATTCATTAAATAAATTGTACTCAAGGAGGATATTTTTGTTTCATTTTCTACTTGTTGTCAATCAGGATTGCACCCTTAGCAAAGATAAACTTAGCTATCCTGTTGAAACATGGAAACACTCTCAGATTGTGGGTAATCTATGTTGAGAGTGAATCTCCAGACCGGGTTGGTTCCTTTGACATATCACCTAATCTAAAAGACCTTCTAAGGAAAGGGTTAGGAGGAAAACTAAAAATAAAAATCATACAACCTAAAGATGATTGACCATAAATTTTAAAAGACTTTGATGACTTTACTCACAACAACTTCTCAAAACTTCAACTCTCACAATCTCACTTATACCATCCAAAAGTAATGTGTATGAAGGTTCATAAGATTGAACACAAAATACAACCTAAATTATATGAGACTCTTGCACACAAACTTACAATAACAAGACATAAAAAGGATTCTTTGTTTTGAATCACAATAAACATCAAATTGATACTGCAAGTATGCAACAAGAAATGAGAAAGGAAAGCTCTACTGTTTATTAAAATTGAAGGAGTGTCAAGCTCAAAATCTGAGTACAAAAGTGTTTACAAGACTCTTTGCAGGTAAGTTAATATTTATTTACAAGACCCACAATCTAAGAGTGTTTCCATGTTTCAACAGGTTAGCTAAGTTTATCTTTGCTAAGGGTGCAATCCTGATTGACAACACTACTAAAATGCAAGTAGTGATAAATAAGCATATCATAACTACCACTAAGAGAATTCTCAATGGGGAACACTACCTTGTCTATAAGGGACATTTCAAAAGCCTATCAAAATAGAGGGAAAAATCTTCTGTCTTACAATGGTATTTGGTCAAATTTCTCTTTTTGGTGTGCATGACCCTATAATATAGATCATAGTATCATGCACACAGGTACATAACAAGAAGATAATCTAACATAGTTTGATTGCTATTCATTGAATTATAGAAGTAACTTTTAACAACATCATTGTTGTTGATAATGTACCTCACTTTATACAACTACAAGAGTGCCAAAAACTATCTTCTTTGTAATGATTTTAGTTTGCATAACTTGAATTTCCAAATGAGCTACAACATTCATCATTTAGAAATCCAAATGAATTACAGTGGGAAGGGCCACCTTTTGGCATTTTTGATGGATCACATGACTGATCCACAAGTTGTCCATCTAGATTAAAGTTGCATTCCTATCATAGCATGAATAGCTTATTTAATAATTTTTTTGGCACAACCATTATCATCCATAGAGTTCTAGTCTTGGATGATATCATTGCAGGAAGAAGGTAAATCTAGACCAAAGAATCTTCAGAACTTTGGTATAAAAGATACAACTAAATCCACCCAAAGAAAAATAAAGGCTAACAACAATTTGAATCACTGAGTGTGGTCCAAAACATCAATCCAAGAAAATTACATAGTTAAATCAAAAAAACTCTTTGTTATCTGCATGGACTATGGAAAACTCATTCCTACAATTGAATAATATGGACAATATTCCTTAGGAGTTTCAAACTACAAGAAACAACACCACATATCCCTAAAAAAACCTAGATTCGTGCGCTATAATGTGCCATTCAAATAGGTTTTAAAATGATTGCAAAAGGAAGACAAGATTATTTTTAAAAAATCATTATAATTTTATATTTGACCTTGAAAAATACAGTAATTAATGTAGATTACAGACTTTTCATAATTCTAAATTCACTCTCTATAGTAGATATAATAGATATGATGTGTTCAAGAGTTGGAGAACATTAAATTTTATGCACATGCTAGGTATGGCCACCATTGACTTTGTTGTAGCAGGTAAAGAAAAAAATACAAATCCCATGCCTATCTCCTCATCTTTCTATTTCTTGTTATGGAGTAAAAAGTATCTCTATTCCTTTTTACCTCCTAGTTTAGCTCCTAGGTCCCCATGTTTACACTTTGCAAGCTTAGTACTAATCCCAGAGCAATTTCCCCCTGAAACCCATGTTAAATGAGACTTAGGGGCCTGTCCTAAATCTCAATCAAGACCAAATTAGGGCCTTGGGACTTGGGCTCATGCGCTCAAGTCCAGCCTAATTTGTTGAGATTAAAATTTAAATGTGTCAGCTTAGGCCCTTTCAAAAGGTTTCCCTCTGTCGGCCTTCTCAATTTAAATTACAAATGTTAGCAGGAAAGCATATATAAGTGAGTTTATGACTTAATTTTACACCTAGATGGATAATGTGAACTTGTGATATTGAGCGAAGGGATTTCAAGGCCTTCATTGTGTTGCATAGCAGAATTGTGTTGTTATTATGTTTGTTTGTTGTAGATTTGGCTTCATAAATCCATCTCATCATGATTTGAAGGATCTTCATCTCCGTGAGGGCTTCACCTCTAAGGTGACATCAATTTGTGTTTCAATCATTTCATTCCATCATTAGATTTGGCCTCTTCTCTCCTTGGGCACACACTCTATCTAACAACAGTGTTGGAAGACTTGAATGTCAACCGAGGCAAGCTCCTAAACACCACAACCCAAACCCCCTTTCTTTGTGATTGCAGGTTATAGGTGCGGGACTTGGAAAAGTGCAGCTATAGAGAAGCAGTTTGAAGGATAAGGATTCAGGATCTTGCATAAGTTTGTTGGTATTTCTCCTTCCTGGACTAGGGCGCCCATCTCGTAGTCCTCCTGACAAGATTGACCCCAAACTCAGGAGCTGGATACAATCCGACATATCTCACTGCTCCGGATCTACAGATAAAAATGCCCTATTGGACTTGGATGCCTGCCCCGCAGTCCACAAAGTTTCCATTTCTGAAAACTCAACTTTTGGTAAGTTTTTGATCATCCCTAAGCATCTTCCTATATGATTTTCTATAGCTTTCTCTCTGTTTGTATCTAATTGCATTATAATTAGGGTTTGAGGCTTATTCAATCTAGGGTTTGATAAACCTCTCAATCTAATTTCAATCTTTCCATATCATTCCCGGGTACATAAACCTATGGCTAAGTCCTCGTTCATCTGTAGTGACTTGGCTTAGTTTTTGTCCTTGAATGTTATTCTAAAAGGAGGGTTTGATTTGATAGACTCTATCCACCATCTTCCCACCATTATTATATGGTGACTGATCATGCTGTAGTAGGGCCTGCAGGTACCCGCAGCAACGTAAAACGTAAATTTTGGTGACTTTGTCAATCATGAACCCCAAAGTATTTAATAGGGGAGTTGCATATTATTTAATAAAGGCATTGGTAGTTATTGTATTTTTTGGCCAACATGTAAAAACTCTCTTTGTGTAACTACCATAAGGCTTGATAAATCATGGTTGAGACTGTAATGTAGTATTGCAATGGTATTGAGCTGTGTAGATTGCTGGTTATAATAAGTTTTGTTGGATAATAATATTGGATGGCTATGTTTGTGGATGTAGCCCACATTGGGTGAATCACGTTAAATATGTTGTGTTCATTCTTCATTGTTATTTCTGTGTTATTTAAATCTGCATATAATTGTTGATCTGCCATTAAAATCCTAAAAATTGGTATCAGAGTCGTGTGATTTCAGTGAATTAGCAGGGAATTTCAGAGTTGATTGGGAGCAATGGAAGAAGGTAAATTCAAGGTTGAGAAGTTCAATGGCCATAATTATCAATTATGGAAGATTACTTATATCAGAAAGATTTGTGGTAGCCATTACAAGGAAAAATGAAGAAGCCAGCTGCGATGCCCGATGAAGAATGGGAGATACTGAACAGAAAGGCATTGGGAACCATTCAGTTGTGCCTGGCACCATTTGTGGCGTTTAATATTTCAAAAGCATCGACTACTGATGGATTGATGACAATGTTGGAGCAATTGTATGAAAAACCCTTAGCCTCAAATAAGGCATTTCTTGTGAAGCATTTGTTTAATATGAAAATGACTGAAGGAGGGTTGGTTACAAACCATTTAAATCAATTTAACATAGTCACTAGCCAATTAAATTTTGTAAAGGTGAATTTTGATTAAGAGGTGAGGGCTATCGTGATTTTATGTTCTTTGCCAGAAAGCTGGAATAGCTTGGTCATGGTTGTAAGTAACTCTGTCTCTAGTTCAAATACATTAAAATTTGATGATGTTGTTGGTGTTATCCTTAGCAAGGAAATGTGATGGAAAAGAACAGGCGAGACTTCAACATTGGGTAATGTTTTGAATGTAGAGAACATGGGAAGATCAAAGGAGAGAGGGAAAAGCCCTGCAAATTGTGGGAAGTCACAAGGGAAGAAGGACATATCTCAATCCAAAGGAAAGAAGGATTTCTGGCACTATGGAAAACCAGGACACTTAAAAAAGGATTGTTGGTCTCAGAAAAGAAAACAAGGAGACACATAACAAGATGACAGTAAGGAAGCTAATGTTGCAAGTAATAAATTACAAGATACTTTAATTTTGTGTTTAGACAGTGCAAATAATTCTTGGGTAATAGATTCAAGGGATTTGTTTCATGCCATATCCCATAGGAAATATTTCCTAGATTATGTTCAAGGTGATTTTGGACAGGTATATTTGGGTGATGATGAACCTTGTCAGATTGTTGGAAAAGCAAATATAAAAATTAAATTGCAAAATAGAAATCAATGGTTACTGCAAGAGGTGAGGCATGTTCCAAATTTGAGAAGGAATTTAATTTTTGCAGGACAACTGGGCAGTGAAGGCTGCATAGTTACTCTTTCAGAAAAACTCTGGAAGGTCACTAAAGGTGCACTAGTAGTAGCTAAAGGTGAGAAGATAGGCACATTGTATTTGCATATTGCTAATACTTATTCTACCCTTGCTGCTATAGAAATACTTGTTACAGGAACAACTACAAAAAAAAGTTGATGCAGGGATAGCTACAACAGTTGATGTAGGGACAACTACAACATTGTCTGCTGGAACAGATGCAGAACTATGGCATCATAGACTTGGGCACATGAGTGAGAAAGGGATGAAGATCCTTCACTCCAAAAAGTTGCTGCTAGGACTGAAGCAGATTGACTTGGAGTTCTGTGAAAATCGTGTCTATGGAAAACAAAAGAGAGTCAGATTTCTCAAGGTTGGGAAAGAGAAGAAGAGTGAGAAGTTAGAGCTTGTGTATTTTGATGTATGGTGACCAACTCAGGTATCATCTCTTGGTGGCTATTGTTATTATGTTACTTTTATTGATGATGCAACTAGGAAACATGGGTGTATTTCCTACAAAGAAAATCATACGTGTTTGAAACTTTTAAGAAATGGAAAGCTATGGTTGAGAATGAGACAAGGAAAAAGGTGAAATGTCTCAGATTTGATAATGGAGGTGAGTATTGTAGCAAAGAGTTTGAGAACTTTTATTCATACAATGGAATCCGTAGGCATAAAATGGTTCCAGGAACTCCACAAGAAAATGGTGTGTCTGAGAGGATGAATAGGACAATCATGGAGTGTGGCATGCTGGACTACCTTTACATTTCTAGGCAGATGTTGTACATAATGTTATTTATTTAATAAATAGAGGACCTTTAAATCCTTTGGATGGTGGTATTTCAGAGGAGGCATGGACAGGTAAGAAGGTTAATTATTATTTTCTAAAAACTTTTGGCTGTGAAGCTTTTGTCCATGTTGACAATGAAAACAAAACCAAGCTTGAGGCAAAATCTCTAAAATGTAACTTCATTGGACATGGGATAGATGACTTTGGTTATCGGTTATGGGATTATAAAAATCAGAAGATTATTATGAGCAAATATGTTATATTCAATGAGAAGGTCATGTATAAAGATTAGTTGAGGGAAAAGAAGCATGAACATGCAAGAAAGGAATATGTGGTGTTGGATGAGATTCTAGAAAATAAAATGCCATTGGTACATGATGCTCAACAACAACAAGATATCCTACAAACTCCTGCAAGTGTTAGATGTTCTACAAGGTTAAGTAGACCTCCAGAAAGATTTTCTCTTTCTTTATAATCTATCTTATTAACTGATTCTGGTGAACCTGAAGGTTCTGAAGAAGTAATGTAGGTAGATGCCAAATAGCAGTGGGAGCTAGGCATGAATGAGGAAATGGATTCCTTGCTACACAATTAGACTTGGGACTTAGTCCAATTATCTGTAGGTAAAAGAGATTTTCCAAACAAATGGGTTTATAGGTTGAAGGAAGAGGAAGGAGGAAAGAAAAGGTATAAGGCCAGACTCATGGTAAAAGGTTTTGCACAGAAAAAAGGTATAGATTTTGATGAAATATTTTCTCTAGTTGTAAAAATGACTTTAATTAGGACTGTTCTAAGTCTTGTGGCTGCAGAAGTCTTGCATCCTGAACAACTAGATGTGAAAACAACTTTTCTCCATGGGGATTTGGAAGAAGAGATCTACATGCAACAACCACAAGGATATGAGGTCAAAGGTAAGGAGGATTTAGTGTGCATGTTAGAGAAGAGTCTATATGGCCTAAAGCAAGCACCCCAACAATGGTATTTGAAATTTGATAAGTTTATGGCTGAACAAGGTTACAACAGATGTCATTCTGATTACTGTGTTTACTTTAAAAGATTGGATAATGGCAGCTATATTATCCTATTACTTTATGTTGATGACATGGTTGTTGCTGGGTCTAATATGCAACATATTAGTGAGCTTAAGCAAAAATTAGCAAAGTCATTTGCTATGAAGGATTTGGGTGCATCAAAGCAAATCCTTAGTATGAGCATCACTCGGGACACGAAACACAAAAAAATATTTTTTGTCACAAAGTGAGTATATAGAGAAGGTGTTGAAAAGATTTAACATGCTGAATGCTAAAGCATTTAGTACACCTTTGCCTAAGGATATGTGTCCCAAGACACAAAAGAAGGAAGACAAGATGTCTAAGATACCATATGCATCAACAGTTGGTAGCTTGATGTATGCAATGGTATACACAAGGCCAGATATTGCACATGCTATTGGAGTTGTGAGAAGATATATGAGCAATCTGGGAATGGAACATGTGATTGCAGTAAAATGGATTCTCAGGTGTTTAAGAGGTATTGAGCTACTAAACAACTTTGTTTTGGAGGAACCAACACTACTCTCAAAGGATATGTTGATTCTGATCTGGCGGGTGATATAGATAGCAGGAGGAGCACTACAAGGTATGTTTTTATTGTAGGAGGTACAACAGTCAGTTGGATTTCTAGTCCGCAAAAGGTTGTTTCACTTTCAACCACTGAAGCTAAGTATGTAACTACTACTAAAGCTAGCAAGGAGATGATTTGGCTACAATGTTTTCTAGAGGAATTGGGCCAACAATAGGAAGATAGCCCATTTTTTTTATTGAAAGCTAGAGTGCCATTCATCTTGCAAAGAATTCAACTATTCATTCAAAGACTAAGCACATTCAGCTTAGGTACCACTTCATCCGGTCAGTTTTGGAGGATGGGCATTTGAAGCTTGAGAAGATTCACACAAGTGAAAATCCTACAGATATGTTCACGAAGGTTGTCACATGGGAGAAACTGATTTCCTCATTAGTTTCAGTTGGCCTTCTTGACTGATAATGGCAGAAATGAGGAACCAACTAATCCAGGCATGAAATCCAATGGGAGTTATTGGTGCAGCGATGATGCTCCAGGATTAGTCTCCAAGTGGGAGGTTGTTTAGTATGGAGGCTAATCAGTCGCCAAGTGGGAAATTGTTATTATATGTTGACCGATCATGCTACAATAGGGGCTGCGGGTACCCGCAACAACGTAAAACATAAATTCTGGTAACTTTGTCAGTCGTGGACCCCAAAGTATTTAATAGGGGAGTTGCCTATTATTTAATAAAGGCATTGGTAGTTATTTTATTTTTTGGCCGACATGTAAAAACCCTCTTTGTGTAACTGCCATAAGGCTTGATAAAAAGGTGGCTGGAGAAGGCGAAAAGCCAAGAATCACGGTTGAGATTGTAATGTAGTATTGCAGTGGTATTGAGTTGTGTAGATTGCTGGTTGTAATATGTTTTGCTGGAAATAATATTGGATGGCTGTGTTTGTGGATGTAGCCCACATTGGGTGAACCACGTTAAATATGTTGTGTTCATTCTTCATTGCTATTTCTATGTTATTTAAATTTGCATATAATTGTTAATTGTATTGCTTCGGTCTGTCATTAAAATCCTAACACCCACCTTTCATACTTAACATTTCTATATCTATATTCTCTTATCGCTATATGCCCATATTTGTATATATGCAAACCTCTCTCTAAATGCATATCTATCTATATCCTATTTATTAATATTCAAACCTCTCTGTAAATGCATATCTATCTATATCCTATCTATTAATATTCAAACCTCTCTCTAAATGAATATCTATTTATATCATATTTATTAATATGCTTCTATATATTTTAATGCAAATCAATCCACTTATGAATTTATGTAACCATGTGCCTCTATTCCATATACAAATTTAACCGTATCTATATATATGTTTATATCTTTCATTTTTTAACCCTCTAACCATAGTTGTATCTATTTCTCTATCTTCTATCACTCTCCCTATCCCCATTATTGTTATTGTTATTGTTTCACTACACATAACCTCATTTCTATATTTTTTTTAATTATATATCCTCTCTACTCTTGTGCTAAAGTTAATCTTTATTTATTCATTTCTTTTAGTCATATGTCTATCTCTTCATCCTTATCTCTTTACTCAAGACACCTAGATATTAAACAATGTATGAGGTGCTATACTATTAGAATTAAAGAAATTGTTATAATTGATGGACTTTGGAGAATAACAGTTTTTTTGGAATGCATGATTGTTTATGCAAACAAATTAAGCATAAGGATTAAGAATATATTAATAGGCCTAGGCCTAAATTTTTTTTATTGAAGGTAGCTTTTTTCTAATATATAAATAACTTAATTAATAAAGAAATTAGGAAGCAACTATTTTATTAGTAAAAAGATAAATGGAAACTGATAAATTTAATTGGGAAAAGTTCAATGAATCAATGTGAAAATTGGAAAGGAACTGTTTCGCATAATATTAGGTAAAATTGGAATCATACTTTAAATGTTTGGTGGACACTATCTCATCAATTTTTGATACTTCTAAAGTGGAAATTTAGAGACAAAATTATTCTGAAATTGAATCTTTTATTTATTTTTATCAATGAAATGTGACCTTTTGGGGGTCACACCTAATGCTAAAAAATGGAAATTGGAAAATAAACCGAGGCTGCTCTAGGGGAGGGCCTTAAACAAAAATTTCCCTTTATGGGATTTTTATTATAATAAGTCTGTTACATATGAAGAGCCTACTATTGCTCTGTGCTACCGATTGTTCATACTATAAACTATATTCTATCATGCTAAAAAATAATAAACATTCAACTTTAAGCATTGTTATCACTTGAGAAATTCTCTAGCTCTGGTTCGTCAATCTCCATCTTGCTTGGCTCTGTTTCCACGTCCTCGTTGCACACTTTGTTCTAGTCTACACCTTGAGGATCTTCCACACCTGCCAACATTTTGAGAAACTCCACGCCCCAGTGAGCTTTATGCCTTCATCCATCTGTGTTTTTTCAACTGCCTCAATGATGAAGGGAACCTATGAGCCATTATATGGTATCAAGATGATAGGCCATACCCTATGATTTGGGTGAAATCCTAGCCCCATCACTACATCATCCAACACCTTTTCTAGACCTCTCGTCTATTGGGGTTTAATGATGGTCCTCACTACTTCCCTGATAACATCTTTCAATTCCCCAATATCCAACAACACCCCAACCAACATAGAAGAGATGTCACTATTGACCATATATCTATGATTTGTTTCCTTAAACACATCTCCCAACATTATCTTGGTAGTGCGCAACACGAAGGAGCTGGATTTGAACATCTTTCACAGCGTGAGATCTGAATGGCTCCGAAGAAAGCTGCTTGTCTCTTCTTCACCCTAAGTCTCACCGTTGTCTCCATTTTGAAAGCGTATGAAAGAGTTAAAGGTCTCGATACTACCCTTTTGAAGTCCTCTAGGCAGAATGTGTATCGAAAACCATACTCAACAATTATTACTCTGTCCCTTGCTGCAGGCTCTTCACACAAGCCACAGTCCTCCCTCCTCTATTTAATGAAAGCCTTCATGAGTGTCAAGACTTGTATGCACTCGACTCTCATCATTCCCCCTCAATGCTCGAAGCTCCTCAAAGAATTCTATTTTCATTTCTATTTCCAAGTTGGCGAGGGTGTCCGCCGCTTGGTTAGCTTCTCTATAAATGTGGTTTATCTTACGGTCTCCCACTTTGGAAAGTGTTTCCCAAACTAATAGTAGTATGTTTTGAATTCTCCAACTAGGGATGGTGTGGTTCCTTATCGCATTGATTATAATCTGTGAGTCCCCCTCAATATGTATGTTTTGAAGGCCTAGTTTAATGCATGCTTGGAGACCCAAGAGGATCGCTTGAGCCTCAACTTCGTTATTCAATTCCTGATGCAGGAGCATCCTGGTTCAAGAGTGATCTTGCATCAACCAAAAACATTTACACTTCATTTTGTTTGCAGTTCAGTTTGTTTCTTTTCATTTTCCAATTCAGTTTAAGCAGTTCAGACAGAAGCAGTTTCTGTATTTTGGTCCAGTAGCATTTCAGACCTTGCAGAGCTGGACTTAGCATCTACATTCATTCATCCACATCATATCTAATATTTAGAGATCCACACATCATTACCAGAAAGATATCGCTATCAGAAGATCGACTATTTCTCATAACAGAGCATTCTGATAATCACATACAACCTGCTGAAGGAGAAACCTACGGAAGCATTTCTTGATCTGTGAAGCCTAATGACACATCATTCAATGATCTTTGGTTCATGGCTGACCTTCCTTGAAGATCCACACATCATTCCATTCATTTTTCAGAGGAGTTTTATGCAATTAGGCCTGACCTATCCGTGTTCACACGTTACAACTCTTCATTGGAGTTGTGACTTTCCTTGGTCGACGTGGAGGAATCTATTGTTCTGGAGATGATATATATTGATGTAATAGATCCTTAGAAAAGTAGTTCAGAAGTTATCAAGAAGTGATTCACATAGAAGTATCTAATAGTTTAGATTTCTACGAGGAGCTTCAGAGCTTTATCTTGCGCATGTATGTAATCAGGCCTATGAGCCCTAATTGTAAGCCCACTTGTTGCCAGCCCATCTCTATTTAAATTCCACGATATACTGAGAGACTGAATATGCATTTGTCCCATTTCTTTGAGTTGTTTCCGCTGTGTTTACTCTTGCTGCACGGTCTGGATAGTTCATCCTGTGAACCCTCCTACCATGATTGCACCAATTGGTATCAGAGTGAAAGTTTGAATCTTTGAGAGTGAATTAAGTGAAGTTGGTGAGGGAATTCCATAAGATCTTGCTATGGATAGATCATCAAATTGAGGCAGGTTACTTGTTCGCAACCAATCACCGATTGAGAGGTAGTTGTCACCTTGTAGCTCGATCACCGAACTTGAGACAGTTTGCACTTGATCCTAGGAAGAATGCCGCCGATGAGAGTTGCTGCTATTGGAACAATGGTTGGTAGAATGGATGAAATGATGGAGATGATGAAAATAATGCAAATTCATTTGGATGTTGTTGAAGAAGATAGGCAAAGAGGATTGACACCAAGACCTAATGTTGAAAGCGATGATGAAGAAGAATTTCAATCTGTTGAACAAGCTAGCGAAACCCTAGGAGGTGATGAAGAAGAAGAATCAGACCAAGTAAAGATGTTGCGAGCTATTTCAAAGATTGGAAAGAGGCCTAGAGTTGATGTGCTGAACTATACTAGTAATTTGAACCCTGAAGAGTTGATTGACTGGATAAATCACATGGAAGAATACTTTGAGTATGAAGAGATTGAAGATCTGGAGAAGGTCAAATTTGCAAAGACAAAGTTGAAAAGACATGCTACTATATGGTGGAAAGAAGTTCAGTTAGAAAGAAACAAAAGAGGAAAAGAAAAGATCACAAAGTGGGACAGGATGGTGATAAAATTGAAGAATCAGTTTATACCTACTGACTATGAATTGAAACTTTTGAAGAGATTGCAGAACCTGAGACAAAAAGAAAAATCTGTGAAGGAGTACACTGAAGAATTCCACAAAATGATCATAAGGACAGGACATAGTGAAGCAAACAAGGAGAAAGTGGCTAGATACATCAATGGATTGAGATTGAACATTCAAGAAGAGCTAAGCTTAGTAAGGATGACCTCTTTGGAGGAAGCATATTAGTTTGCCCTGAAAGTTGAAGAGAAGTTGAATAAGAAGCATGATCAGAGATAGAGAGGCAGAGGAGGTAAATTTCAGAGAAGTAGAATATTTTCCAGAGGAGATAGATCATATCCGGAGTAGAACAAGTTTGACAACCCATTTAGGAAGGAGGACAGAGATAATAATGCTTACCAGAGAGATGATAGAAATTTTTACCAGAGAGGAAACCCTAGTGCATATCAAAATGAAGGATACATAAGAGAAGGAAGAGGATTTGATAAGAAAACATTCAGAGGTACTTGTTTCAAGTGTGGAGGTGAAGGACACAGAGTATTTGAATGTAATCAAGGTAGTACAAGTAAGAGGACACAAAATGGTGGAAGAGTAGCCTATGTGGAAGAAGAACTTGTTGGATCACCCAGTTCAGTTGGCAATCCAGAGAAAGGAGAATCATTGGTGATGAGGAGAGCACTATTTCAAGTAGAGATAAATGAGGAACCACCGCAGAGAAAGAGTTTGTTCAAAACTAGATGCAAATCAGGAGGTAAGTGTTGTAAAGTTGTAATTGATAGTGGTAGTTCATATAACCTAGTTTCAGAGGAGATGGTGACTAAGCTAAAGTTGAAAAGATTGAAACACCCTAAGCCCTATCAGATAGCATGGATTTAGGATGATCACAAGGTACTGGTGAGTGAACAATGTTTGGTGAAATTTCATATTCGATCTTATCATGACAAAGTCTTGTGTGATATTATGCCTATGGATGTTTGTCATATCTTGTTGGGTAGACCTTAGTAGTATGATAGAAAAACTATACATGATGGGAGAAAGAATACATATACTATAACAACAAATGGAAAGAGAATTACTTTGATTCCTTTGGAGGATGATCCTAAGAGTGAAGTATGTGGGAATGCTAGAATCTGTTTGGTAGATGGAAGAAAATTTCTAGATGGTTTGAGACACGAGAATATGTGTTATACCTTGATTCCTAAGAAGCTTGAAACATTGAAGAAGAAGACTGAAGAGACACAACCAGAGGAGATAAGAGAGTTGCTGATAGAGTATGAAGACATCATATCAAATAATGTACCTAAAGGATTACCACCTATAAGGAGTATCAATCATCACATGGATCTTATACCGGGAGCAAGTTTGCCTAACAAAGCAACACATAATGACACCGGCATAGAATGAAGAATTAAATAGACAGATACAAGAGTTGTTGAGGAAATGTTTGATCAGAGAGAGCTTGAGTCCTTGTGTAGTACTTGCAGTGTTATCACCTAAGAAGGATGGAGAATGGAGAATGTGTACTAACTCTAGAGCTATAAATAAGATCATAGTTAAGTATAGATTTCCTTTACCTAGGATGGATGATATCATGGATTGTTTAAGTGGAGCAAGATATTTCACAAAGATAGATTTGAAGAATGGATACCATTAGATCATAATCAGAGAAGGAGATGAATGGAAGACTACTTTTAAGACAAATGAAGGATTGTATGAGTGGTTAGTGATGGCCTTTGGATTGACAAATGCATCGAGTACTTTCATGAGATTGATGAATGAAGTTCTGAAGAAATTCTTGGATAAGTTTGTGATTGTATACTTGGATGATATTCTGATTTGCAGTAAGACCAAGGAGGAACATTTGCAGCATATTAAACAAGTTTTGCAGAGACTGAGAGGAGAAATTGTTGATAAACATCAAGAAGTGTAGTTTCATGAAAGAAGAGTTGGTATATTTGGGATTTATGATTTCTGCGGAAGGATTGAAGATGGACCTTGAGAAAGTGAAAGCAATTGTTGAATGACCTACACCGGAGAGCATTGGAGAGGTTAGATCATTTCATGGATTGGCTAGTTTCTACCAGAAGTTCATCAGAAATTTCAATTTAGTTTGTAACCCTATGACAGAGACAATGAGAGGTGACAAAAAAGACTTTAAGTGGACATCCGGAGCAGATAAAAGTTTTGAACTGTTGAAGCAGAAGGTGACAGAACAACCTATTTTGGCATTACCAGATTTCAATAAGGTATTTCAAGTTGATTGTGATGCAAGTGGAAATGCAATCAGACCAGTATTTAGTCAAGAAGGTAGACCAGTAGCATATTTTAGTGCGAAGTTGAATGATGCAAGGAGAAGATATTTAGTTTATGATCAAGAGTTCTATGCCATAATTCAAGCCTTGAAGAAGTAGAGACATTACTTGTTACCTAAGGAGTTTGTGTTGTATATAGATAATCAAGCCTTACAATATTTGAACAGTCAAGGTAAGTTGAATTAGAGACATATGAGATGGGTCGAGTTCATGCAGAGTTATACATTTGTGTTGAAGCATATGAGTGGAAAATCAAACAAAGTTGCTGATGCATTGAGTAGAAGAAGAAACTTGTCGATAGAAATGAGAGTTGAAGTGTTGGGTTTTGATGAATTGAAGAACATGTATGAGGGAGACATTAATTTTGTAGAACCTTGGAAATCATGTAAGGAACCTATTATGATAGATAGGAGTAAGTGGCTAGACTATTTCATTCAAGAAGATATGTTGTTCAAAGGAAATTAGTTGTGCATACCTAGAAGTTCAATGAGAGATAATTTGATCAAGGAGAAGCATAGTTATGGATTGGCAGGACATTTTGGCATTGATAAGACAGTGGCTTTGGTGAGTGAAAACTACTTTTGGCCTCAGATACATAAGGATGTTAGGAGATTTGTGCAGAGTTGTAGAGTTTGTCAAGTTGCAAAAGGGAGTAGTCAAAATATTGGATTGTATAAACCTTTAACAGTACCAGAGAGACCTTGGGAAGACATAAGTATGGATTTTGTAATGGGATTGCTGAAGACACAAAGAGGACATGATTCAATATTTGTAGTGGTTGACAGATTTTTAAAGATGGCTCATTTCATACCTTGCAAGAAGACAACCAATGTAGTGCATATAACTGACCTATTTTTCAAGGAGATTGTGAGATTGCATGGATTACCTAAGAGTATAGTTTCAGACAGGGATACAAAGTTTGTTGGATACTTTTGGAAGACACTTTGGAAGAAGATGAAGACATATTTGAAGTTCAGTTCAACTTTTCATCCACAGACTGATGGACAGATAGAGGTAGTGAATAGGAGTTTGGGAAACTTGTTGAGATGTTTGGTTGGAGAGAAGACATAAAGTATGGATTTAATTCTTTCACAAGTAGAGTTTGCATACAATAATTCAGTAAATAGGAGTACCGGAAGAACAACTTTTGAGATTGTGACTAGAGTGAATCCTAGAGGAGTAGCAAAATTAAGAGAAATTAGTATGGAAGAAAAGAGGAGTGCAGAAGTAAAAGAATTTGTAGATCACATGAAGACAGTGCATAATCAGGTGAAGAAGCATTTGGAGGATATGAACAGTAAGTATAAGGAAAAGACAAATGAGAAGCGAAGACATAAGGAATTTGAAGTTGGAGATGAAGTGATGGTGTACTTGAGAAAAGAAAGATTTCCGGTTGGGACATATAACAAGTTGAAGATGAAGAAGTTTGGACCTTGTAAGGTACTCAGAAAATTTGATTCAGGAAATGCATATGAAGTGGAGTTACCAGAGACACTAGGTATTTCACCAATTTTCAATGTTACAGACCTTTATCAGTATCATGAAGTAGAGTTCAGTGACAACATTGAAGAAGTCTTGAAAAAGCAATTACCACAACAAGCACCAGAGTAGATTAAAGACATTTTGAACAGCAGAGTTAGACGTAGCACCAGAGGAAAGCAATACAAAGAATATCTTGTGAAGTGGAAAGGCAGACCGGAAGAAGATGCATCATGGATTTCTCAGGCTGAGGTGGACCGTCTTGGTTCTCCCCTAGCCCCAACAAAGTGAGGGACTCACTTTTCAATAACCCTAGATGTATGATGCAGGAGCATCCCTGGTTCAAGAGCAATCTTGCATCAACCAAAAACATTTGCACTTCATTTTGTTTGCAGTTCAGTTTGTTTCTTTTCATTTTCCAGTTCAATTCAAGTAGTTCAGATAGAAGCAGTTCCTGTATTTTGGTCTAGTTGCATTTAAGACATTGCAGAGCTGGACTTAGCATCTACATTCATTCATCCACATCATATCCAAAATTTAGAGATCCGCACATCATTACTGAAAAGATATAGCTATAAGAAGATCGACTATTTCTCAGAACAGAGTATCCTGATAATCACAAACAACCAATTGAAGGAGAAACCTACGGAAGCATTTCCTGATCTATGAAGCCTAATGACACATCATTCAATGATCTTTGGTTCTTGGCCAACCTTCCTCGAAGATCCGCACATCATTCCATTCATTTTCTGAAGGAGTTCTATGCAATTAGGCCCGACCTATCCGTGTTCACATGTTACAACTCTTCATTGGAGTTTTTGACTTTCCTTGTCCGACGCAGAGGAATCTATTGTTCCAGAGATGATATATATTGATGTAATAGATCCTTAGGAAAGTAGTTCAGAAGTTATCAAGAAGTGATTCACATAGAAGTATCTGATAGTTTAGATTTCTGCGAGGAGCTTCAAATCTTTATCTTGCACATGTATGTAATCAGGCCTGTGAGCCCTAATTGTAAGCCCGCTTGTTGCCGACCAATCTCTATTTGAATTCCACGATATACTGAGAGATTGAATTTGCATTTGTCCCATTTCTCTGAGCTATTTCTGTTGTGTTTACTCTTGCTGCACGGTCTGGATAGTTCATCCTATCAACCCTCCTACCGTGACTACACCAATTCCTCTTGGAGTTTTTTAGTTGTTGCCACAATAGTCTCCCCCTTGTGGTTTCAGATGATGTTGCCTGCTCCTGAAGTCCCAGGGTTGCCTCAAGAAGCCCCATCAAAGTTTAATTTGACCCAATCAGGTTCTCACCAAATCCACCTAGCTTTGGCTCTCAGATCGTGACAGGGTTGTAAACTCTGCTTCCCATTAACGAGGGGAAATTGAATCTTTTATTAATCTATTGAAATGTTTAGAAATTTTTAAAATCAATAAATAAAACAATAATACAAGAAGAAAAGATAAGTCAATGTCATTTAATACAAGAAGGAAATGATACATCAATACATTTAATACATGGAAAGGTTAAGTCAATGTGTAGGACCCAAAAAATAAAGAAGCAAAAAAACTCATTCCAGCTTGACAAAAAAAAGGTATTGCATTCCAAAGAAAATTGAAGTTGTTTCAAAACATTCATTCATTTAATTGATTATAAACAAATATGTAATACACGCATATTTCAAACGTCTCTAGAGGATAATATATGCATTTCAAAGTTGTAAATTAAATAGCACCTTCACACATCTATTTCTCATCATTATTAATATAATCTACAAAAAATAGTAAACCTAATTAAAAATAATATGCTATAAAAAAATTAAAATTTAATGCACCATATTTTTAATGCCGAGAGACATTCTACAATGGTAGTAAGGGGTGGAGTGTAATGGCGTGAGTGTGTTAAAAAAAAAAAAAAACTATTACCTTTTACCTTAAAATTGACCATTTACATGTCAAATTATTAATATTTAGTAATAAATATAATATAAATCCAAAATAAGATACCTTAGACAACTTTGGATAATTATCATTCTTTCTCATTTTCAAAGTGTACCAAAAAGTAAAATAAAACTCAAGAAAAATGTTAGAAAATCAAATATTTTTAAATGAATCAATTTTTTAAAAAGTTTATGGGTTAAGAAAAAAATATTTTGATTTCTTAATTTGAGATTTTTTAATTTATTAAATATAGTTGAGAAATTGATGTACATAAGGTTGAGTTAAAGTAAATAAATTGGCATTTAATATTAATATTTAATAATAAACATAACATTTCCAAAATAAGGAGATAACACAAAGATATGCCATCAATTAAATGAAAGAAAAGGGCTGCAATTTTCTAAAAAAAGTTAGAAAATGGAATAAAAATAATTTCAACCAAAATTTTATACATGTTTTAGGTTTGAAACTTAATTAATTTATATAAAAAAATAGTAGTGTAATTTAATCAATAAAAAACTTAAATTTGATTTGTTAATTAATTTGATGGGTATGATATAAACCTTAAATAATTAAATAATTAACCTTACGTATGTAGTAAATAAAATGGTTCTAATGTGAAGTAAATAAAATAGTTTCAAATTGATATCTCTAAACATTTTTTTAAATATATGTATTTAAGATATCTATACTAATAAATATTTCTTTATATACAAAAATTGGTAAATAAAACTAATGTGTCTTGTACATGTAAAAATTGAATTGTACTCTAATTTACATATAATTTTCTATGGACATAACCATTGCACCTCCTTTGCATGCAAGTGCTACTATAGATCCCTTTTATGGTAATCCTAGCAAAGACTAATAATACTAATCATCTATCAT
Source organism: Cunninghamia lanceolata (assembly GCA_027924645.1). NCBI lineage: Eukaryota > Viridiplantae > Streptophyta > Pinopsida > Cupressales > Cupressaceae > Cunninghamia > Cunninghamia lanceolata. The sequence goes on from BSBN01000070.1 coordinate 3,579,979, forward strand.
TGGACTCAAAAACCTTATTCTTTTTGACACAGTAGACCATTTTTTCTTTTGAAAGTACTTTTAGGCTTAGGAAAGTGCGAGTGGCGAGGCGAAGGAAGATGTAAGAGATCTGCACATCGAATTTTCTTCTAAGTCCGCCAAGCATATACACAACAATACATATTCATTGTATATATCTTATTAAATCCTAAATTGAAATGAATTTGCGAATGTCACAGAGAATATCAGAAAGAGAAAAGCCGTAACAGAGTGCGCACTCATTCCTGTTGCTCTTAGACTGCAATAAGGTAAATTTATTAATTGAATATAAAAAATATTGTTTTATTATTTTTCTTTGTTAATTTTAATTTTTGCAATTTACTGTCGATCATAGCGACCTACTCTGAATTAGGGGTAGAATCGAACTTCCAGTGGTTTGTAGTACTATGATTTAGGTTTTGTGTACGCTTAAAACTGCGCAGATTTCGACCTCGTGACCTTTGATTTGCTGACTCTTGAGTCTGAAGGCAATCATCCAAATATTGTTTGCTTTTTCTGCACAATAATTTGTGGATTTTTGTTTTCTTTTTCGGATTTTGTGCCCTCTAATAAGGATTTTATTTTCAGAACTTCATCTATGAATGAATTGATAGGCTGGTTGTGTGTTCGTATGAATGTCGTCATTGGAAATTTTAAAATTGATTACCTCTGTCGATAAGGGTTCAAGAAACGCTAATTTACTCAACTATCACAGTATTACGTTTGAGTTAACCGTGCAGGAGCATTCATAATCAAATAACATGTTCTTCCTTTTAAAGTTGATCTGGTAGGTTCCTTCTTTTTCTGGAGTAACCTCGTCGCTTGTTGTGGTCAGCAACGTTCTTCCAATACTATATCATGTCTCCTGGGATTTGAACTTGGGGATCTGTATTGAAGTCTACAATGTTCTCACCACTTGAGCTCATCCCATTTGCAGGTTTTTTGCGTGGGAATTATTAATTCCAATTATGGCTGCAGTTATGCTTGCCACTCTGCCCAAAAGCTAATGGAGTTTGCTTCTGTACTTTTGTTATCAAAGTATTATCAATCTATACATTTTTTAAAATGCCTCTGTGTCACAGTGACTAGTCACAAGGTTCAAAAACTCGGGTTCAAGGAAGGGGACTCGGTACCTGCACCCTTAACACACATCTCATGGAGACTATATTTGAATGTAATATAGTTGGTACCCTTATTTACATACTCTTATACCTTATTTCAAAATGATGTCTGAGTACCCATATCCCGTGGCGCCTTTGCCACAGTCACAAGGAAATGGAAGCTTAGGTTAAGTTCAGGGAACTCTGTCCCTGAACCCATACACACATCTCGTGATGAGTATATTTGAATTTTATATAGCTTTACCTTGATGTCCTAGTGCTCATATCCCACGTGTCTTGCTGATCATGTCTTGTGCATTTTAGCATAAGTTTGCAGGAAAGCTAATGGGATTCCATTTTTCGTCTAAAATCATAAATAAAAATTGTGTACTCTTACAAGAGCTGCTTCAAATTGAAAAATTGCCCCTGCATATAGTAGTTGCTATGTTATTCAGCATAAATTTCAAAATAATTTTTTATCATAAACTTTTTTCTCATTAGTATTGAGATTCTAGAAAATGAGAGGTAAGTAAGCAACTCTATGATGTATCTGTAGCTGTAGAAGCTCTTTGAATTTGTTGTATTCCATTCAAGGACAAAGTTGTTGCAAGCAGTTTAAGAATTTGTGTTTCTTTTTTTGAACTCCAAGTAGTTGATATTTGTATGGCTTTGTAACATGAAACAATGGATGCCAAGATGAATTCGTTTTCAGTTGTTCGGAAAAAAACTCCTTTCCAAAAGCACAGAGAAGAAGAAGAGGCTAAGAAAAAGGTAATATAGAAACTGGTCTTTATTCACAATTGTATTTTAGTTACTATGATATGTAATTTGATCATTTCAAGGGTATAAGATATGAACCGTTTTTTCTTGGCATTTAGAGAGAGGATGATGAAGCGGCTCGGTTGTATGAAGAGTTCGTGCAATCTTTCAAGGGAGATGATGTTCCTGGTGGGAAAACTTTTGTGAGAGGAGGGACAATAAATCCTAATGAGCGTCTAAAATCTGCAAATGAAGGTTTATATTGAACTCCTCAATGTTTGTGTTATTGTCCAATTGATTTATTGATACTTTGATTCGTAAATGTGCTCATTTGATATTTCTGTAATGGCAGGTGGATCATCCAAAGATGGGTCCTCTAGTTCAAAGAAAGGAAGCAGGTGATTATGCAGTGTCATTGTTTAAGCCTTCTATGCTCTTGTTGATCGTGATAGATTTTATCATATGTGCAAAGTTCCCATCATGATGGGATTCTAGTTTATTTTGGCAACAGTTGTTTTGTTAGTTTTCTGAATGGACAGTGGACACCATTATATATTGCAATTTTTATTCTCATCAGTAAGAATTGGAGCTGTAAATGAATACTCATAAATGAAAATTCTAGTCAAAGGAGATGTGCAAAGTTTTACCAATTTTGGTCTGGAATGTTTTAATCGTGGCCTATTATTGGTTCTAAATTGTATATGACCTATTATTAATTTAAAACTATATATCATATATGCAAATAAGGTAAGTATCATTATATCCGATATGGGTATTACAGTTTAGTAAAGACCAGATATGTGCCATAGATCATTTCAAGCCATCAAATTTTTCCTTGCAGCTTTATGTCTTGACCCTACTGTATCTTCTACACACAGTGCTTTCCCATTTGTCCTTTCATAAGCACTATGCTAAAATGTTTTATAGAGCACAAAGTTCTGGCAGTAGCTACTCTCTGAGAAAAGCAAGTTTTTGACAGTTTATGGGTCATAAGAGAGGATGGTTTCACTCCGTCCAGTATTTCTTTCACTATGTCTCTCTGCCCTTGCTGATGGCAAAATTACAGCTTTTTCTATTTGTTCGGCATGGCTTTTTTGTGCATTGCCCATGTTCTGTGGGGACATAACCCCACCCCTTGGACCTTTGTCCCCACCCGCTGTCAAAAACTGTATCTGGGATTTTGGGGGTATTTCTATGCATACCTTCCTTGTATTTCCGTGTTTCCCTGTTCTCCACAGAAAGGGACTTGATGGCATATGCTATAGCGTCCTATCTATTCTTTAGCTTCTGGAGCTGACATGTAGACCATTAAAATAGTTTTTCTTTGTCATCCATACCTTGAAGTATCCAAGCCAAAGTTGCAGGATACACCATCCCCTCTCCCCTGATGTGCATACTGCTGTACCAGGTTCAGATACAGTCTACAGGTACAATACGACCTGAATATGGCTTGGTCCTTGGAAACCGTGCCAACCCATATCCAAAATAAGAACAAGTTTTTTGCCACATCAGATACATCTGGATATGACAAATTACTTGTCTGTTCCGTATCCAAGTGATTTAAAAATATAGGACCCTAAAATGTGAAAGCAACCCTAAAACATTTAACACCCCCCCCCCCCCCCCCCCTCCCTTTTTTTTGCATAAATACAGTTGTGAGAAGAAAAGTAAAACACAATGAACTGAGTAGAGGCTGAGAGGTGGAGAGGATGTCGAGTAACGTGAGCAGAGGTAGGCATCAGCAGAGGGGCGCGGCAAGAGCAGAGGCTGAGCAGTGTGATCACCTCGTAAACAAATCATTTTGATTTCCTTGTTTGTTATCACAGATTTTTATACCGTGTCTGATTTTTGGGTTTATTATATTTTTCTGTCTTGACTTCATTCCCAACCACCTCTGCATAAAATACAACCAATTGATTTTAATTTTTAGGTTTAAAAGCTTTGAAGTTTAGTTTAGGTTAGAATGCCTAAAGTGGCTCAAATAACTCTTGTAGACGACGCTGTACATGCCCACCAAGATCAGGGGAAGGAATCAACACCTTACACTATTCCGTTATTTCAGCTCCTTTAGTGAATGCCATTTAGGTGTACAATTTACTTATTGACTATATAATTTAATTTATTTTTAATATGTTTCATTTATTTATAAGCTTGGTTTTACTTTTAAATTTTAATATAAAAACTATAACTTTATTTTAATATGTTATAATTCAATTTTTAAGTAAGCTTTTAATTTTTAAAATTAAAATTATTTATTTATTTTTTGATAAATCAAGTGAGGGGCAAGGGCCTTCTCCGATTCTTCATATTGGGCAAGGGCTTTCTCCGATTCTATTAAAATATGAAGATATTACAAAATTCCTGCTTTCCAGTTTGGCCAGGATAACAGATTTACATGTTTACATTGCTTGAAGATACATATCATGACAGCAGACAAAATGAAGACCCCAAAAAACTACTAACAGTTCTTACCACCCTAGTTGAGATGCAAAAACAATTCGATCAACCTAGCCTGCTAGACATACGAACTGATAAACTGACCAGAATAAAACAGACCAGAGAAACAGTAACATATTATCCCTATCCATATGATTTTATAGCAGACCAGAGATAAAATGATTACATATTGCTGTAGTTGGGACCAGAGGAGCCATCTTCTCTCTGCGGCAGACCCGTATGCCGTATCAGAAACTTTATTGCCTTTTCTGCCTTTGCCATGTTGAATCTTTTCTGAATAAGGGAGGATTTTTCCAGCCTGCATAACTCATGAACATCTACAGTTAAATCATATGGATTGGTACCCATGCCACCTTTGAGAAAGCACTGTATGGACGCTACCTCTTTGATAAGAGTCTCCAGTCATGCTTCTATCCCTCTGCTAGTGCTCACTGAAGCCAAATCCCTGAATTCATAGCCAGTAAATGGGAGAGAGGGAAGCTTCACTGGAGTTGCCTTGTCAACAGCTTCATTAATACCGGCGTGAAAATTTTCCCAAACATAATATTTACCCAGAGCCTTCGTGATTTCCTTATCACTAGTAATGAGGAAGATAATTGTAATGTCTCCTTTTGGGATTACCCTAAATCTTACCCTAGAATCTCAAGTTAGGGTTGCAATTTTCCAATCAAATGCTGCAAGCAAGATAAATCCTGGTTTAGGTCCTGCGATCATGTAGATAATATTTGAAATATAGTTCATATGATCAAGAACATATGTAATATATTATCTATTTAAACCATGTAAGATATATAACTATTTCAAATCTATATAAACTACACAATATCTATGGTGCATGATAGAAGATCAGCCATAATGCATAGCGAAAGTCTAATCATAATAGGACTCGGATGAGAAACATGATAAGTCCGTCCGAAGCCATCCATCTAAGCCCAAGAGCACGAGCGTCTAACCAAGACAACTCATCCCTTGGCCCCAAGCGGCAGGAACGTCCAAACGCTTGTATCTTCTTTTCCTATCCATGCTTGTCTCGTCCATCCCTCTTATGATTGAAACTCCTTGAATCCATACAACCAATCATAGTTTGGCTTGATAGGGAAACCTTGAAAGGAGTTCTTGTAAACCACTCAATCCATCTAAGCCCAAGAGCACGAGCGTCTAGCCAAGACAATCCATCCCTTGGCCCTAAGCGGCAGGAACGTCCAAGCCGAGACAATTCCACCCTTGGTGTGGGCTACTTAGCCTAGGAGAGCTCGTAAACTGCATCCTCCTAGCTTGCTTCCCTCAACCTTACATTTGATTGATCGTGGGATAAAAGCACACGCACACGCACACGCACACGCACACGCACACGCACACACACACACGCACGCACACACGCACGCGCGCACACACGCACGCACGCGCGCACACACACACACAAAATCTATTTCTTTAAAGTAATGTAATCTAAGTATTGATCCATCACGGCAATATTATTAAACATGCATGTATGAGAAATCAGACCTATTCATAGATTTATTATTGCATACTAACTCCATAGTTCGTTCCAGTATGCTTGCAATTTCTTCTAATAACTTTGCAGATTATTCTGTGGAATTTTCTCGTTTAGTTCAGACTTAACACCATATCTTTTCTATCCTTTAACAGTCCATATGTCTGTGCAAATATATATACTTCTGCAGATCGAATGTCTGCTGTAGAATGATTCAATGATTCTGTGATTAATAGACTTGCAGATGATTCTATTTGCTGATTTTTTAATGATTCTCCTTCTAACCTTTATATCATTTCAAAGGAGGTGACCTTTAATATTTGTTATGTCTTTTACCAACAGTAATGACTCTTCAGGAAATCATAATTCTTACAACTTAATTATTGCCTCTAAGCAATTTGTACCTCTTCATTACATATGCTTAATTCCTATTTTGATAAATCTTAAAACAGATTACTTCATAGAATGCCTTTCTCCTATCCATATGCTGCCAGAAGGCTTCTTTAGGAATCGCACCTTTCCTTATTCACAAGGCAGACATCTTATAAACCTTCACTCCACTTATAGTCGCTGCTCCAATCATTGGTCATAAGATAATCATGGGATCTATGTTTGTTAACCGCTGCTTATGTTAATATATAATGATCGCTTCTAATTGCTGCCCTTTTTCATATATAAATCGCTCAACTAATAATTAAGACTCTTTGTCTTTTATATATATGTATATATATTTATTTATTTATATTTATTTTTATATAATATATTAATTATTATTATTATTATTATTTTTTTGCTGCGTAATAAGATTTCTATTTATATTGATATCATAAAAAAATACAGTTTTTCAGTTCTGGACATTGACATAAACCAGCCTAAAGGCTGCCCCAAACACGACTAAACCACTATACTTATCTAATACCGTTACAAAACGCCATGCAGGGCTGAGCATATAAGCATCTAGATTAAACAGAAGAAAATTTCTACTATATCTGACTAAACAAAAAATGCCTAACATGAAACCAGACACCTTGCTGAAACCCTGACTGCTTCATGCCTCCAATTCATAGTTATGCAATTTCATGTTGAAATCCTGGGACCAGTCGCTGCCCTGAGTCTCTAGAATTTTGAAATACTTCAGCAGGAAATTCACCCCAACCTGCGCGTTCTGCCTGAACCAAACTAGGCCCTCCCCCCTTAGATGCAGAATAAAAGGAAAAAACTTGACAACGCTACCTGGCTGCTGCAGAAGAGGAATGTCCCTTGGACGCGGCATGCCTGCGCCGAAAGAAGCAACCTCCAAAACCTCTGCCAAGCCACCTAACACGCTGGAAATAAAGAGTCTTCGTGCCACCGAATCAACCCATGTCTTTGCAACGTTCAGGTCCAACAATGTTGCCACAAACTGAGAGCTTATATCGGAGTCGACCCGGTATCGCTCGTTGCTATCCACAAACTCCTTCCCAAGGATCATCTTAACTACCCCTAGAACCAGAACATCTTGACATTTCAAAATTCGCTTAATGCGTAGATCTGAAATGCTACCCAGGAATGCCATTTGCCTTTTGGCGCTCACAAGCCGAATCGGAGTGTCCATACCTCCGCACCTAATCCACTCAGCTGAGAAGAGCAACACCTTCGGTTTGACAGACATTTCATTTAGCACCGAGGAAACTGAGAGATTAGAGATAAAAAGAAACTGCTTGTGCTTTAGGCGTGCTATGAAATCATAGCAACTATCAAATCCGCAGCTAAAACACCCTGTCGAAGTCCTCATACCCCCTGCCCGCTCATGAGAACCTCGTCCTCATCCGCAAAACTTGCTCAAAAAATGACTTAAGGATTTATGAATCATGATTGATGGGTTATCATTACCCTCGTGGCATGTGAAGAAGGCTAGTCACCGCTTGCACCTACCACGCTGCCAAGAAGACACTTTGTTTGATGATCACGACACCGCGTGTCCCCTAGTTTGCATCCCGCTGGCCGCCACATTACCCTCCGAACCTATTATCATTCCCTTAACTGCTTCGGTTAGCCCCAGTCCTTCCACATCCATGATATGGAAGGACACCCGCCCATCCACCCACAATTATTATTACTTTATTAAATAAATATATTATATATATATTAAATTTTAATTATATTAAAATATTTATATATTAACATTATTTAATATTATAAATATTATGTATTAACATTATATATGTTTATTAAATATTGATATATACACAATTTCTACCAGAAGCACTCTCTATTACAAGAAAGCAACTTCATCATTTTATCCTGATGTTTAAATCTTCAATTTAAACAATGCCTTAATATCGGGATATCACAATATTATTATATTACCAACAAACATGGAGGAGATTTCTAAATTTACTCAATGTCTCACAACCCCTTCAAAGAAATCACAGCCCAACACTTCTTGGATCGCTTCCAACACTTCGTCCCCTTGAAAAATGAACACGTCTCTCATTCTGGTCTCCATGATTTCTCCAATGAACGCCATTTGGTGGATGCTCAAACCCAACTGAAACAATGGCTCCATGACGATGGGAAGGCAGAAAAGATATTAATGAAAATGAAAATCCATAGCTGATAGTTATTAAATCCAATGCATGGTGATAAATAATGATTAGTATTGCGAATGATGTAAGACGATATCATCTTCCTTGCTGCCACCTTTGAAGGCATTTGAAATAACTATTGTGATGTGGGGGTCGCTTCACACTAATAACACCAAAGCCTATGAAGATCCGACTATGTTTCGGTGGTGTTGCCAATGACGAGCTCCTCCGTTTGATCGACCCCTTGGTTAGAAAGATAGTTGACAATTTTATTTCCTTCTCTATAGCAATGGTTGATCGAGAAAGAAGGGAGATTGTCCGAAATAGATCAGGCTTCTTTAAGTATATTGTTGATCCTTCAATTTGATGAATGTCTAAGGCATAGGATGATAACCTTAGAGCCCCCCTCGATAATAATATTATTGAGGTGACATGCCTTTGCCATCTGTAGCCCAAGGAGAAAAGCCTCTGCTTCTGCTTCGTTGTTAGTGCTTGGTTTGAGTTTCTTGGAGGCAGCCTTGATCAAATCGTGTGAGTTGTCATGAATAACACATCCTGCACTGGAAGGACCCAAATTACCATGGGAGGCGCCGTCAGAATTCAATTTCCATGAACCGATTGGAGGAGGATTCCATTTAATGGTTGAGCGATCAATTGAGGAGAGCTAGAAACCTTATGAACAGGAAAAATTAAATTATTTATTAATTAAAATTTATTTATTATTAACTTTATAATTATCTTTTTTTTTAAAGATTGATTAGTGAGGGTTTGGTTTCAGGGCCCACACCCTGTACAACAACTGCTGAAATACTGCTTACAACTGCAGGGTTATTGCTCAACTTGTATCATTTCCAACCTGCAGGGATACAGCTTCAACCTGCACTCCAGCGCTACGATGTCACTTTGGGCATTTGAATCTGGGTCTCCAACATAAGAACCCAATGACTTAACCACTTGGGCTCAACCCCATTGACAATTATCTTTTATTTATTAATATTAAGTTTATTTGTTATTAATTTTAATATTATATATTATTAATATTAATATATATGTATGCTATTTATGAATGCTGTATCCAGCAGTATCCATATGAGGGGGCTTTTAAAAATAGCCTTCAAAAATAGCCGGATCTGTATCTGTGTCCATGCAAATTTGATCCAAGCTGAACGGGGGTTATTTCATGCCTGAAATATTGCTAATGGCTGTCACTCAATTGCAGGTGACTATATTGTCTGCTGAAACTTGAGTTTTCTTTCTGCCTGTCTGATGAATTCTTTTCAGCATCTTGGATTAAAACTATGTTAATTCAATCTGTCTATACTAGATTATGCTGTACATTTTGTAAGAGTTGTTTTAGATTGAAATATAAAGATGCAGGCTATTGACAATTTTGTTTGCTTTGAGTTTGTTTTGTTGTGTGCAGGTATATACCATCATTTATACCACCTGGAATTGCAGGTTCAGCCAGTATGGGGAAGGAACCTGATAAAAAGGTACAGTATACAATACAAAATTCAGTAGTCTAGTATTTGGGTTGCCTCTGACCTACACCTGCCAGGGAGTGGGAATTCCCATATTCTCTAACATGCCTTTTTTCTGGATGATTAAATGTTTAAAATTATTTTTTGGGGATCCTGCAATACATAGACGTGGAGCCTGTCAACATTTCTATCATTCCTTCAAAAGTAAAATAACAACTAAATGTTCTTGCTTGAATTGTAGAAGTCCATGGTCTAAGTTAACTTAATGAAACACCATAAAAATATAAAGTTATTTGAAAAATGATGAGTGCATATTATTTCAGGCTAGAATTACATCTATCTTGAAGCAATATTAGAAACTACATATCCTATAGTAATTGATTCTCCAATGTCATGGTTCATTATTGGTTCATCTTGCTCAAGACAGAGGCTCTTTTCACTACTTTAGTTTTATATGATTAAACTTGAAAGCAATTTTCTCTCAGCCATCATAAATAAAATTGGATATTGGGGATACATTATTGCAAATATACATATTGTTGCAAGAACAAAGTCAATGATAGTGCTTCCTTTAAAGGACTTAGCAAAAAATCTATCATCTCAACTTAAGGACACTCATAGTGAACATTTTGTTCTTTGGTTTTCACTGCACAAACCTCATGGTTATTATCATTTTGTGAGTCATTGAACAATAAGAGCTCGCTGTTTGAATATATAATAACTTTATTCAAATGGCTATGGAAGTGTTGCTTTGGAAGTCAAGCACGAGTTTAATTGGAAAATTCTGTAGTCATTCAAAAAGATAATGATTAGATGCTTTTCCCATACACTTCTTGATGTTGGATTAATGCACTTAATGTTTGAAGTAAGATAAAACTGCGCTGTATATTGTTTTTTTTTCTTTTATCTTCCCTTGTCCACATTTATACATTGTAGATGTGAATTTCTATTTCATTTTCCATCTTTTAAGTGTGCTTGATTGGCCTGATGGTAATCTCGTGGTTGAATCTGGGAGGCACCTGTTGGAACCAGGAGAGGGAGTAGGGTATGTGCTGCCATAGCACTCAACTGCATGGATGTGGGGATTCTCATGTTGTGAACTACCTGTACCCTAAGCACAGTTAAGTGGGCAGGGTGCTAGGCATTATTGATTTAAGGACCTTTCCTTTCGTCTCCTTAGTGAGGCCTGGGAATACTGTTTAGCTGTAAGTTGTAAGTAATAAGTGTCTCGGTAACTGAAACTAGACAATAAGAAATTAGTTTCTTTAATGGTCAAACAATCTATGTTTAGATAGTTTCTAGCTTTTTTGCTTTGTACATGCTGTTAGTCTATTCTTAGACATTGTAATCTCTTTATAAGAGCTCTCGCTCTCTGTTGTAAATAATTAATTCTTTTATCAATATATTTTTCCATAACATTCTGTTACATGGTATCAGAGCTTTAAGAGCGGGAAAATTTTTAATTTTTTTGGTGCTCTACATATTCCGTACGATGTACGGACAAGCGCCATATGACTATTTTCTTCTTCTTCTTTACCTTCAATGCCTTCTGGCGTCTGCATTCTGAAGGTTGGGCTCTTCTTTGCTTGAGTCTCTGTGTTTGTTCTGTTGAATTGAGATTATGAAATTGTGGCTCTAAAGGCTCGTGATTTTTTTCTCTGTGCGCTTCTACTTCCTTGTTTGCGTTTCCTGCATTGGTCACTGTGTCCTGTTCATAGGCTCTTTTGTGTTCTGCAGAATAAGGGTTTTTCATTTTTTTTTCTCTGGGCCGCGATCTAGGAGCCGTGGTTTCTAGGCGGGTTCTATGCCCTTGAAAATTCTTTTTTCAACGAATTTGCTTTATACGACGGGTTCTATTCCTCTTGGCCGCGATTTTTATTCTCTCGTCGTCATTTCACTGTCTTCGTTTGCCCTGCTCACGGTGTTTTCCTCTTGTTGGGTATTTCAGCCAGATTCTTGAGAATTGCGGGGTCTTGACGGAATTTTAGGCGTCGGCTTTCTTCATACCTGCGTCGGCGTTCATTCCTAAATCGTGATTTTTTTTGCTCGCAATTTGTTTGTCGAGATTCTTTTGTTCTTTTGGTCATGACTCTGAAGAGATTTTTTGGATGTATTTTACTTCTTTTTGACCGACATCTATGGCAGTTCTTTGTAAAATTTTCTTTTTCTTTGTGGTCAACGTTCAGCGTTTAACTCTTCTGCTCACAAAAATCAACATCGGATTCTTTGTCCCAGTTTCAATACTCAGTAGATATGCAGAAATATTTTCATCTTTGTCTTAATATCCGTGTTCGGATCTTTTAGCCAATTCTCTTGTCTTGAGACAATTGCCAGCGGTTTCTTGTTCCTCCTCCAGTATATCGTTTTTTGTGCCTCAAAAAGCGTGCAGATGGCCAAGCACACTGGGCAGAAGGACTCTGCGTTATATGCCCTTATGGCTAAGCGGCCCGCAGATCATGTCAAATCCTCTGCCTGGTACATAGATTCAGGTGCATCGGCGAGACTGGTTCATGAAATATACCCCGTTCAAAGATTCAGTCATTTTTGTAGGAGGAGAAGAATATTCTGTTGAAGGAAAAGACAATGTACAAATTCAGTCTAGTGGGAGAAATTTAATATTTCTCGATGTCTACTTTGTCCTTGGCATGGAACTGAACCTCCTCTCAGTTAGTCAAATTATGCGACACTCTCCTCATCTGGACGTTGTCTTTAGCATGCACACACGTCGCATAATAGATCGTGAGACTCACACCACTGTTGCCCAAGGTCTTGAGGATCATGGTTTGTATAGACTCGTTGATTCTGGTGAATCTCAAAAGCACGCCATGACAACCAGGAGTACATCCATCAGCAAACTTTGGCATCAACGTTATGGGCACCTAAATATGCACTATCTCTCTTAGTTAGCTCGAAACGGTCTAGTTGGTGGTCTTCCAGAGATTCAGATTCAGATTCTTGGTGTCTGTGATGCATGTCAGGCTGGTAAGCAGCATCGGACTCCATTTCCAGACGGTGATAAATGGAGAGCATCCAAGGTTTTGCAATTAGTTCACGCTGATGTTTGTCGACCGATGAACACTCCTTCAGTCATTGGTTTCCTTCTTTTTGTTGATAATTTCAACAGAAAAATGTGGGTGTATTTTTTAAGAAACAAATTAGATGTATTTGGAACATTTCAGCAATTCAAGGCTCTTGTTGAAAAAGAGATAGGCTGTCCAATAGTCACTCTGTGATTTGATAATGGGGGGGAGTTTTGCTCTTCTGCCTTATCTCGTTTCTGTGCTACACATGGCATTAAACGCCAACTTACCACACCTTACACTCCTTAGCAGAATGGTGTAGTTGAGTGTCGCAATCGCACCATTACAGAGATGGCATGTTCTATGCTGGAGCATAAACATGTTCTTAAGAAGTTCTAGGCTGAAGCAGTCTATACTGCTATCTATCTTCTGAACCAATCTCCCACCTATGCCGTCAAGAACATGACTCCTGAAGAAGCCTAGTCTGGACGTAAGCCTCGAGTCAACCATCTCAAAGTTTTTGGCTCCATTGCTCATGTTTGGATTCTAGATGCCAAGCGCACCAAGCTGGACTCCAAAAGCCAAAAACTTATGTTCACCGGTTATAGTGAAAATCATAAAGCATACAGACTGATTGATGTAGACATTGATCGTCTCATATGCAATCGTGATGTAGTAGTTGATGAGATTACTGGGCCCTTTCTTCTGTTTACTCCCTCTGTTATCCTTGAGGACCAACCTTTAAAGGCTTCAGATGAGGGTGTTCATCTTCCTTTATTTTCACCTGATGGGAGGGATTCTGCAGTTGTGCCACCAACTCAGCCTGTTGTTCCACCACTCGCCCCGCCTTAGGATAGTCCAGATCCTCCTGATCTTGTTCCAGCCACACCAGGTGATGCTGTCACATCTGTTTCTGAGATTGGTACATCTACTCTTCGGCCTAAATGGTGGGCCAAAACAATTGGTGATCTTCATGATAGTGAACTCATCGAGGGTAGATTTGCTCGCAAGAAGAGCAAGCCGCAGAACACTGTCAATTTTGCTCTTATGGCCAACCTTCACAGCATCTCAGAACGTCAGACATATTCTGAGGCTAAAGGCATACTTGAGTGGGAACAGGCTATGGCAACTGAGCATCATAGCCTTCTGAAGAACAACACTTGGGTCCTCTCTGATCTTCCACTTGGGAAGAAGCCCATTGGCTGCAAATGGGTGTACAAAATTAAGTACAAAGTTGACGGAACCCTCGACAAGTACAAGGCTCAGTTGGTAGCCAAAGGGTTCTCACAAAAAGAGGGCATTGACTATGAGGAGACCTTTGCCCCCACAGCCAAGATGAGTACCATTCGGCTTGTTCTTGCTATGGCAGCTCAATTTGGGTGGTAAGTCCATCAAATGGACGTCAAGAGTGCCTTCCTCAATGGTGATTTGCAGGAAGAAGTTTACACGACGCAACCTCCTGGCTTCAAGGTTGTGGGCAAAGAAGAACCAGGTGTGCAAACTGGTAAAAGCTCTCTATGGCCTCAAACAGGCTCCACGGGCATGGTACATCAAGAGTGATAAGTACCTCGTGGATCATGGTTTTCAATGAAGTCCTTCGGACTCCAATCTATATGTCCACCAATATGTTGATGACAATCTTTACATTGTTATCTATGTCGATGATCTGATTATTACTGGCAGCTCCGAGCAGTTGATTCAAAAGATCAAACAGGATCTCAATCACACATTTGACATGACTGACTTGGGACTCCTCCATTATTTCCTAGGCATTGAGGTTTGGCAGCACCCTGACTACATCTTCATCTCTCAATCAAAGTATGCAAGAGGTTTGTTGGACAAATTTTGGATGTCAGACTGCAAACCTGCTTCTACACCCATGGAAAAAGGGGTGAAACTCTCAGCTAATTCAAACTCTCCTGTAGAGAATGAATTCGTATTTAGATAGTTAGTGCACAGTCTCATCTATCTTACTGCCACTAGACCTGATTTTAGTTTTTCAGTCAGCTACATCTCGCACTTCATGATAGCTCCTAAAGCTGAACATTGGATTGCAACAAAGAATGTGGTGAGATATGTGCAAGGCACCTCTAACTTTGGCATTCTGTATGGCCGGTGCAAAGACCCTCAGCTGCTTGGTTTTACAGACTCAGATTGGGCAGGTTCCGTTGATGACAGAAAGTCTACCTCTGGGTATGTTTTCAGCTTGGGCACAAGTGCAATCACATGGACTAGCAAGAAGCAACAGACAGTGGCTCTCTCCTCGACAGAAGCTGAATATAGGGGAGTTGTTAAAGCAGCCTGTGAAGCAGTTTGGCTTCGACGGATGCTTTCAGACATGAACATGTCTCCAGCTGGGCCTTCACCCTTGTATTGTGACAATCAAGGGGTGCTGAAGCTTGCCAAAAATCCCGTCTTCCATGAATGAACAAAACATATTGATCTTCATTGTCACTTCATTGGCCAGCTTGTTGAAGACAGATCCGTTGTTCTGCAGTATGTTCCTTCAGAGGATCAGATTGCTGATATCCTCACCAAGTCTCTGAGCCTGGATAAGTTCGTCAAATTTAGGGGGCTTCTTGGTGTAGTTGACCGTTTGACCATTAAGGGGGGGTATTAAGTTATATTAGTTTCTTTAATGGTCAAACAATCTATGTTTAGATAGTTTCTAGCTTTTTTGCTTTGTACATGCTGTTAGTCTATTCTTAGACATTGTAATCTCTTTATAAGAGCTCTCGCTCTCTTTTGTAAATAATTAATTCTTTTATCAGTATATTTTTCCATGACATTCTGTTACAATTACAGCATTCAATGTGTTAATTAATTTCTATAGGATTCCATATGATGGGAAACAACATAGATCGGGGATTACATTTTTCATCATATGGTCAATCACAAGTTGGTCAATCTTGAGGATGACAATTGTGGTTAACCTAGTGAACTCCCAATCTTTGGATACAAGATCAAATTCTCACATATTAGAACACATCTTATTGGTGTCAAAAATCATAAACGGAGAGTATCAGTGGATCCATAGCACTCTGTATGATTATATAATTGAAACTCCAAATATATAATAAATCTTGTGCTCATTCAACTTTTTTTTGATTGAAGACTTCGAAGTTTGGACATCTGTTGGTGACTTGGTATCGGGTGCATGGATATAATTAATCTTCTTCCGCTCAGAGCCAAGGACTGAGGGGTATCCATTCTGTTGAATTTGGTTGGGACTTGAACTTGGCCTTATCCCATATATTGTTGGGACTTTACACTCAGCAAGAATGATCCCTGTTGGGCTCTTTTTGAGTCAAGTAGCTTCACCAGTAGACCAAAGGCCGCATGACTCATTCACTGTTTAAGTTGTGTAAGGAACTTTTATGGGACTGATTGTGATTCTGTGGCTGGAGGTTCTTTGAGGGTGTTAAAGGTGACAACCCCTGAATAATGTTATCTGAAATCTGTTCCAATTCTATCATCTTGTATGTTTCATCAACCCATTATTTTCGATTCTTATAATTGCTCTGTATTGATTGAAAAATACAAAGAATGGGGGCTGCCATTTGTCTCGCAGTCCATCCATCATGTGATCCTTGTATGAATGGATGGAGAAACAGCCCAAATTTACTTAAGCATATAATGCATTGTATTAGATGGACATATTTTCACACTTGCATATGGAAAATAGACAGAGATGTGTATGTCTGTGTATATGCACCTCTATACCCTATATGACATTGGTTTAACACTGCAAAGTTGCAAACTGATAGTTTTACTTTTATCAGAATCATTTTAAACAGCCATTGTTTTTCATCTTCTTGAAATTATGTAATACAATTACCACTCTACATATCTGTGAAAATAGTGTGCTGAGAATTGTTAAATAAATTGTGTGCTGTGGTGGAATTTGTTTTTAATTAAGTTTGCCACTAGTAATCTGTGATTCTGGAGACATGGAATATTTTTGTATCTTCATGTTTTTCATTCCACTCTTCTGTTACTGTTGCATGCCTTCCAATTGAAATTCTTGGGCCCTAACTAATATTCTGTTGTTCAGGTTCCAGTGTTAGGAAGGTGTGTTGTAGACTTTGCATAAATAATATTTTAATATTATTGTAATTGTGTTTCGTCATGGAATGGGGCGCCTTGAGAAGAATATTGAAATTGCCCTTGTAAGATTGATCCTGCCACTTGGAATGTCATCTATGACATGGGAATTACATTGTGTAAGAGCATCTATGATGTGGATCCTGGGAGTTACATTCTAAGAGCACTTATGATGGGGGTTACAAAGAGACATTGATAGAACATTTTGACTGGCTAAATATGGGGGTTACTAAGAAACAATTATGGAACATCTTTGACCGGCAAAATAGAGCTATGTAAGAGCAAGTGAATGCTACAAAATGGAATGCTTGGTTTCACTAGGTGGACTCCTTAATTGTAGGGGCCAAATGAATCTCACGGGGGTGTTGCATTCTAGTTATGGGGGTGCATTCATGAGGTGAGGTGCATGGGTTGTGTTGGAGGAATGTTGATTGAGTTTGGGCTCATGGTTTTGGGGCCTTGGTATTGGAAACTGTTCATTGTTTCTTGGTTTGCATTGTGCCTATAAATCAAGTGTTTGGGATTGTATTTATATAAACGTTGTTATAGGTTTCCAGCGCACGTCCATGCCGTTGGATTAATCACAAGATTGAGAACAACTCATAAAGGGCATTGAGAATAGGTTTTTTGAAGGTGCATGCTATCGGATTCGATAGATGTTGGAGGATACAGTCAGAACAAGTGAAATTATCTCTATATTGTAATCATCTTCTTGTTGATAATATAGAGTGTTGTTATGTTGCTGGATTTTTCCTAAAAGGCTAAGTTACCGGGTTCTATAGTTTTGACCCCTGTGCTCGTATGGGTTCAGTATGGGGTCGGGATGACCTGGGGTTTACTCAGGGTCTGCCCTGGGCACCTTGGGCAAATCTGGGCCGGACTTGGAAGGACCCAAGCGTATCCAGGTGAAAGTCAATGGAAAAAAATGTCAAAGGGGTGTTGTTATCCAAGTGTTGAAAGCTCATTTTTCCATCAGTCATCACTCCTTTTGCATGAGAATTATTATTGCAGTTGAAGGTTGACGTATAATAAAACCTTATTTTGCCTTGGTTGAGGGGACACACCATGTTCATTTCAAATGGCAGTGTCCATTTTGTGTGTTTCGGCGAGGGCCTGACCTTGCCCTATGCACTGCTATACATGCCCTTGTGGGACCTGGTGATTTTTGTATCTTATCGGAGCAGAGTTTATTGAAGCTCATTGCCTATGATTTGAACCTCAGATATTCGGATAATCTGCCCTCAACCCCTACCATTCCCACCTACCCTGGCCGATTTTCAATCCATTGATTATGTGGGGGGGCATTCTGAGCTTCCCCCAAAAGAAATTAGCCTCAAATCCTACGGCCTCAATGTATTTACTATTTTTAATACAATTGTCACCCTAGGGATTTCTTGCAGCTTATTTTGCTTAAAGTTATACATTCCAACAGATTGTGAGTTAAACAATTGATTGTAATTTTCATTTTGTATTGACATTTGACTAACCACTGAATTATGAATATTTTCTTTTTTGCAAATTATGAAGTATTTAAATATTTGGTTTATTGACAATTATGAGTATTGCTGTACCAGTGTACCCAAGCCCGTACCAGGATTGGCAACTTAGCTAAAAGGGTTTCCTAGGGAATATCTTGTGTTCGTGTGCATTTTTTATTACTTTCCTCTATTCTGTTGCAATATTTTGGATTTTGCAACAAGTTTAACATAGTTTCTATCTACTAGATTATTTTTAGTTCCTCTTATCAAGATTGTACATGTCAGCATATTTTTTATGGGTTTAGTGGTGTTTTTTGTCAACTTCATGACTTAAAACTTATTTATTTGAATTTATAGTATCAATGACTTTGTCATCCACACTAATAATTTGCATGCTTATATTTTATTGGACTGTGTATGCTTGCATGTTTTAAAATGTCTAATATGTGTTGAAGTAATCCAATGTTTCAGCACCTTGATCCTCATCATCTGGTAGTCTATACGTGCAATCCATATATTCTTTGTTCATGGGTGTTCTTTAATTTTTCTCTATTTCACATTTCAAGTTGTCTGGCCTTTGCTTCTACCATTGGAACTGGAGATTAAGTGTGGCATCATAATTTCATAATATTACATTCAGGCTCTAATACTGCAAACTCAATGGTGGACAGTGAGGAATTTGCAAGCATACTGCTTCTATGGAAGATTATACAAAGTTGTTTTGGATTTGATCTGCATGTGATTTACACTTTTAAGAAAATTCATCTAACGTATTTTGCAGGTTATGTATTAGCTTTGTGTGACCTGATGCTGACCTCAGGTTATTTTCTGAAATGATATCACTGTAGAAAGGAGATGAAAAAATTAAGGAGAAGGAAAAGGGAAAGATGCGCAATATAGATAATTTCATGGAAGAATTAAAACTAGAGCAAGAATTGAGGGAAAAACGCAATCAGGATCGTGAGCATCGACGAGAAGGAAGGCCAAATGAAATCTCACTGGTATATGCCCTTTCTAGCCGTGGCTTAATTAATCTGTTATAGGGTCCGGGCCATCTTATAGCAGATTTAACCATTTGAACATTAGAGTCTGGTAATTAATCAGAGGAATAATTTGTGCCAAATTGTAATTGATATGGAACAAGTTTCTGTGATGTTAAGCACCTTTTTGTTGGCTGTTAAAAATGAAGCCATGACCTAAAGTTTTCCAAGTGAATTAAAAGCATCATGGTTGGAAATTCTATTAACTGTACCATTCTATGTTGAAGTGAGAAAAAATAATAAAACAAGGCAGATTGTCTGCCTTCTGTAAGGAGTAACTCATGCATAGATTTGAGACTGTGGGCACTGTCTTGGTTAACTGAGAGATTTCAACATATTCATGATTTTTGTAGATCTGTTTTTCATTATTGTTGACATTATGCAGCCTGTAAGTCGTTTTGATGAAATTCCAGAGGAGCTTGATCCAAGCGGAAGGCTGTTGGGGTCATTTGATGATGGAGATCCTCAGACAACTAATCTTTATGTAGGAAATCTGTCACCGCAGGTAAAGCATCTTTCATGTCCAAAGTTCCATATTTCTGTGCTTGAAAGAGTTGGATGCAGGTTATATCATTTGAGCCATTGCTAATTCCCATCTAATTTGTTTGCGATTAATGTTAGGTGGATGAAAATTTCCTTCTACGCACTTTTGGTCGGTTTGGCCCTATTGCTAGTGTCAAGATAATGTGGCCAAGAACAGAAGAGGAGCATAAACGGCAACGCAATTGTGGCTTTGTTGCTTTTATGAACAGAGCTGATGGTCAGGCAGCAAAGGATGAAATGCAAGGTTTGTGCATCCTTAAATCCCAACTTCAATGTCTACTTGCACTACCTAGTAAAGGTCACCCTTTAGTTTGGTACCCTATAACCAAGGAAACTGATTGAGCTCTAAATTCTGGAAGTGTAATTTTTGTTGTTCCATTTGTACACCTTAAATGGTCATCAAATATTGATCACATTGGACTTTTAAGGGTCACACAATTTATTTTTTTAACATCGTGAAGAAACACAGGAACGGGAGAACAAATAATGACTACGAAGTGAACAAACTGTACAAAATAATGTTGTTGCTATCATATAGTACATGGTCAAACTTTCATTTTCCTCCTATGACTATCAAGCACATACAATTCACAATTTCAGTTTTCATCCTTTCTTATATTGACTTTATACCACAGTTACATCAAATTATTTATTACCTTATAACATATTTTGGCATTCCCTTTTAATGAGGTTCTGAGACCTTTCTTAGCTGATACTATTGTTTTTGTTTTTAGATTAATTAGTTGGGGGAGTCTATAGGGACCTCAACTCAAGAAAGTATTGCATGATTACAAATGCATAATAACACCATGCTAAATGGCTAAAGAAGCCAGAGGAACAAAACAAGAACATATAATGCTAATTAAACTAAAGCCAAAACAAACACCTCATCACCCTGGGAATAAGGCTGCCATCCAAGAGCCAAAAAACTCCTTGCACTGATCAGCTGCCATGCAGTGAAAATACTGAGCAAAGAAACAAACAACATACCAGAAAACAATGGGACACCAGCTATAGAGGAGCCCTACTGCCGAACTGCATCACAACAAAGACCACTCAAATAACACTAGAAGCTTGAACATCCAACCGTCCAACACTAGCAAAACACTATTTGCGAGCCCAGAAACTGAGGCACAAGCCATGAGCCATTGGCAGACTCAGTGTCCCAGACCATGAAACAGAGACACCAGTACCGCCAAAAGTCCACAAAGCAAAATCAAAACCCCAACATAACACCACCATCAAATGACCTCCAACGGCCAACCCTTGAAGAAGAGGCATCGCCCCAGTCAACAACTTTGTCCATAGCAGAATCTCCAGGCCTGACCAGGGGATTTAGGCATTTAGACAAACCCCCCGAAGAATCTCTTCTTGGCACAATGAATCGAATTACCACAAAAAGTAGGAATAGTGTGGTCAGTGGACACTTCTAGCCTGCTGTTATAAAGTGTAACAATAAGGCCATGCAACACCTTCCCTAAGTCATGGTAATGGGCACACAGGACTTCTCTAACACACAAACCCTATCCAGCACAGGCTCCAAATTTCTACCACCCTGCATACCAGACGCTAGCTCAACTTTGACATCCTCACCTCCAGGAACTAGCCTTGCTGTCAGCATGACCATGCCTTCAAACTGGGCAGGAAGGAACATTTATAACAACCTAACTCTTAGAGTAGAATTTGGGAGCCAATAGCCAAATTTGCCATAAAATCTTGGTGGACCATCTTCTTGGAACGAGGGTGGCCACTGACACCAAATCTGTCTTCCCCAAGTGCCGCCTTAACAACTCCTTGAGTAGCAGCCGAATTGCAGGAGGAAATGGAGAGCAAATGCTGGTCTGAAATGATCCTTTTCCAGTGAGGGTCGTGACCCTTCTTCACCTGCCACTTATGAGCCATATGTAAAACCCACCGAATGCATGCAACACACACAGCACCTCCCAAACAACCAAAGAGAAGAACACAATAATGCATCATCCAACCAGGCACTACTTACTGGCAGCCTGTGCAACTCCACAAAGTGCTTCACACAAGCCAAAGAAAATGAACTCCAACCTTTCCCACAGCCTCCAATGTCGACACAGTATTATGCATGGCACAATCAAACCACAATAATTAAAAACTGTTGTCAATGATAGACCAGAAAGGCCATAAAAACTGTGGGCACCATGTCATGGAGGCTTATGTCTTAAATGTTGATTTATACTCTCCCAAGTACTAGTAAGATGGCTATATAGGGCCATAAAATTAGCCATAATTAGCCATAAAAAGAGGTTTGTGATCAATACCAAAATTAGCCATAAAATCTGCTACTGCATTTAAATTCTGTCTACAGTTTAGATAACTTACACTAGGGTGATCCCACTATACTGTGTCCCACTTTTTGGCCAAAGTAGGACATTGAAATCAGCATTTTTAACTAAATTTTCACTTTCTGACACCTATAGCAACTAAACCATTAAGAATTTGAAGATGATATGAACTAGTGATTTTTGAGATTTTGTGTGTAGATCCTAAATGTATTTTTAAAAAAAATTTAAGAAATAATTTGTGAATTTTTTTACATAACTTTAATAACTTATTTTTTATAGTTAACATTATTTTTTAAAAGTGATGTTTATACCATACATCATAACCTTTTAACCTTTTTTTATAGAAATGATCAAATTATAAAATTTTAAACATAGATTTGTAACACCAATATCTAGTATGCAGATATTTTTTCATAATTTTTTTGTTGTATATATTTCTTTAATAATTTTTTAAAGTAAGATTAATTATAATTCAGACATACGTTTATACCATACAAAACTTTTTTTGTATGTATCCAAATTATTATTATTTTTTTGGTTGAAACGAGGACATCAATATCTAGTGTGCAAATATTTTTCATAATTCATTTTCTCTATTTTTTATTTTTTTTTGTGTGGAATATAGACCTTGATATTTAGTGAAAAATTTATGTTCATTATAAAATAAAAAATAAATATAATAATCAAATAAATATATCCAAAATCATACTTTTTGGAAAGCTTATACTAAGGAGTATAAGATGAAGGTGGCAACCCCTGAACAGGGAGTGCCAACAGTATATTAATGAACAAAGAGAGAGATTCAAGGTGATTTCGGTTCGGAAGAGTCAATCTCTTGTGTTATGCATAAAGAAACGTACATGGTAGGCGAGAGCTCCAAAGCAAAAGAGGAAGAAGAGATGACAAAGGTCTTTAATATCAAAATCCCCATCAAGGACAAAAAGGTAAGATTCTCTTTTTGATATGCGTTCTTAGGCTAATTTAATATCTTAGGATTTGGTAATCCGTAATTGAATTGAGGTTACAAGAAGTGGACTGCCCATAGCCTTATGTGTTGGGTTGATTGAAAGATGGTGTAGAAATTAAGGTGAAGAAGCAATTTAAGGTTAAGTGTTTGATAGGTGCTGATTTCAAGGATGAAGTGTTGGTGGATATAATATGGTTGGGTGTATGCGGAGTGATATTTGGTAGCCCATACCTATACTTGTGGGATGCTACATATTGGAGAAGGCCTAATTAGTATAGGTTGATCTTAAATGGAAAACTATACGCTTTGTGTGCAGCTGAGAAGAGAACACAAATCACCATGATAAGTGTAGCAAAAGCTAAGCGGTTGATCAATGCTAGTGGCAAGTTAGCTTTGCTAAGTTTGAGAAACAAAGAAGAATAAAAAGGGGCTGAGTTGAAGGACTACTTGGCAAATATATTCATCAAGAGTAGCAAGGTGTGGATGATCTGGTGAGTAATGTTTTTTGAATTATTTATAGAGCCTAAGGGGTTGCCTCCAAAGAGAGCTATAGAACACGAGATTTAGTTATTACCCAAGCGTCTTTTACCCAACTTGGTGTTGTATAGGTAGAGTGTTATTGAAGCACATGAAGTGAAAGAGTAAGTCAAGAAGTTGGAGTAGGGGATAATTGGACCAGGTACCTCTCCATGTGGATCTCCCCTTATCACTGTGCTGAAGAAAGATGGGATGTGGCAAATGTACATAGATCATTGGGGATTGAATAAGATAATTGTGAAGAACTAGTATCCATTGCCTCAAATTGATTATCTATTAGATCAACTGTAGCATGCCAAGTACTTTATGAAGCTGGACTTTAAATCTGGAAATCACCAACTGAGGGTCAAGGAAGATGTGTGGAAAACATTGTTCAAAACACACCAAGGCTTCTTCAAGTGGTTGATACTTCCATTTGGATTGTGCAACTCACCAACCACCTTCATGTGCCTTATGAACAAGGTATTGAGATTGCTAATTGATTCTTATGTAGTTTTTTATTTAGATGACATATTGGTGTTCGAGGTCCTATTAAGAGCATTTATCTCATTTTGAAAAGGTGTTTAAGATTTTGAAAGAGAATAAGTTGTTGAATGGTAAGAAGTGTGACTATGCTAAAACTTTGTTGGTGTACCTTGGTCATGTGTGGGTGATGCAGTGATAAGAATAGATCCAATTAACGTTTGAGGCAATTGTCATTTGGCTAAAGCCCACTAGTACTACTATGAGTGAGACAGATTTGTAGGTGTAGACCAGTACCTCCATAAGTTTGTAAAAGATTTCTCATATATTGCTATCCCATTGCATGAAGCCATGTGCAAAGGAAGGAAGGTCCATTGGCGTTGTAGACCTAAAATCCAGTCCTATATTAATTAATTCTTGTCATCAAACCAGCAATGCCTCCGACACTGATTAATCAAATAAATTATTTACTTAATTAGACCTTCCCTCTTTCGTTAGCTAATTAAGTAAATCTTTATATATCTAATTAGTTAAGCCTAACATTAGTTAATTTTATAAATCATGTTATTTAATTAACTAAGCTAATGTCTATGATCTCCTTCATCATTTAAAAAAACAAAAATACTTATTCTCCTCCATCAAATCCAAAAATTCACATTATCTATCCAAATGCAAATTAATTTTGCATCTTGGCAATCCATTTAACCAATTTAATCCTAACCTGCCATTTCCTACTACCAGCGATTTAAATAACAATTTTAATCCACATCACCTATCCAAAATGAAATTAATTTTCAATCCTAGCCATCAATCTAATCAACCAAATCCTAGCCTTTCATCCCCAACTACCATCTATCCAAACTCAAGTCAACTTTGAATCTTGGCCATTAACTTAATCAACCTAATCCTAGCCCTCCATTCACCAACCACCCGCATTTATTTCAACTTCCCTCTCAATTTCAAATTAAAAAATCCTCTTATTCAATCCTAGCCCACCATTCCAAACAAATCTTAGCCAACCATTTCTCCTTCTCAAATCTATAAATCCAATATCCACATTCAAATCATGAACAAGGAGAATCCATTGCACGAACATGCTGGCACATTGACAACATTTGAGAGCAACCCAACATTCAAGCACAATCACGAACACATCTCCAGCCAACCAAGGTTTGCATTTGCTTTGACTTTCATATTTTGTTTTTGCATACCTTGCTCGCTCTTGGAGTTGGATTCACTAACTTGTTATTTGTTTCCTTGCATTTCGTAATTTCCCTTTGCTACAAGGGCAATAAACAACAATGTGCATTCGAGGAGTTGAAGAAGATAAATACAACACCAATCTTTGCTCTACCCAATTTACAAGCTACTTTTGAGGTAGAGATGGATGCTAGTGATTATACTATGGTGCTACTACAAGGAGGTAGGCCTATTTGTTATCATTTTGAAACATTTCAAGGGCTCGTGTTAAATTACAACACCTATGATAAGGAACTATATGCTTTGGTTTTCGTAGTTAATAAGTGGAAGCATTACCTCATGGGGTGGGTGACTATGGTGCACATAGACCATAAGCCCCTTACAATACTTGCAAAAACAAACAAAGTTGTTGTAGTCTAAGCATTACAAATGGATGGGATTATTTAAGCATTTCCATCTCGCGGTCAAGTAGAAACTTGGTGTGGCGAGCAAGGTAGTTGACATGTGCAAACCACCTCTTTTATTTGCAATAAGTAGCTTGTCCAAGCTGGAGCCTTTGTGGTGAAGTGTATGTAGAAGGTTATGAGCAAGATGCATATTTCAATGGGGCATATCAAATTGTATGCAATGAAAAACATGCAGAATTTGAGCCCCATCCAGACTACTACCTATAGGAAGGACTTCTATACAAGGCAGGTAAACTTTGTGTGCCAAAATAACATAGGGTTTTGCTAATGCAGGAGGCACAAACATCACTCATAACTGGACATTTTGGAGTGAAAAAGACTAAAAATAATCTCTATCGTTACTTTTAATGGCCATGTTCAACATTTGATGTTGCAAAATTTGTTTGGAGTTGTTAGTTGTGCAATGTGGGTATGCTAGCCATTGCTTGTGCCTAAAAGGCCTTGGGTAAGTATCTCCATGGATTTTGATGGAGGTATTCCAAGACCTAAGTGCAGCAATGATTATAATTTATTTTTTGTAATTGTAGATCGTTTAGGTAAGATGTGTGTGTTGATTGCTTGTAAAAGGATGGTAACAAGGAGTGATGTAGTAGAGCTTTTCTTTAATCATGTGTGGATACATTTTGGTATTCCAAAGAGCATCATATCTGATAGGGATTCTAGGTTCTTAAGCAAGTTTTGGCGCATGTTGTCAAAAAGAATGGACACAAAACTCAAATGGTCCAACACCTTACATCAGCAAACGGATGGATAGATGGAAATTGTGAACAAAACTTTGGTATAGCTATTAAGGAGTTATAATCAAAGGTATCCAAAGGTTGGGATGAAATATGGTGTATATCTAGCACTCATACAACAACGCTATTCATTCTTCTTTGAATCTTTTGCTTCTCGAGGCATTTTTTGATTTTATGCTACCAAGCGTTCCTCATATTCTCAATCAAATAAGGGGTTGGAAAATGGAGATGTTGAGGTTGATAAGGCTCATAGGGTTATAGAGAAGGTGAGACAGATACATCTCCAAGTCCAAGAGAGACTGAAAGAGTCTTAGCTCAAGTATAAGAGACGTTGTGATCGACACATGTTGGTGACATGGTTTAGGCCTACTTGGGAAAAGAGAGATAACAAGGGCCTTCTTGGAAACCGACTCTGTTGTATGGCCCATTATAGATCATTGAGTAGGTAGGTCATAATGGTTTTCGTTTGGAATTGTTGAAGTATATGAAAATATTTTCAATAATCAATGTTGACTGGTGCTTGTTCAAGTCTTTTATGTTGGATGAAGAACCAAAGGATGTAGCTCTTCCTCCATTGGATGATTTTGCACATGAGGACATGGAAGAGTTGGAGAATGAGAGACATGCTTGATTGGTAAAAAAGGGTAGTTCTTGATTAAGGCTAAGTGAATATCTTGTGAAGACATGGAAAAGAAGTTCCCACACTTGATTGTGTCTTGAGGCTAATTGAGACCAAAAGCCCCTTGGTTAGGGAGACATGATATGAAAATGGCTGAGTATTTCAGATCAAGAAGGTTTCAAAGTTAAGTACACACCACAGGATCATTCATAGACCATTTGTAATAGTGCTACATACGTCATGCAAGTTGCTAAAGGCATTGTGCAAGCTGTTAGACGTATGATGCAGGCTGCTACATGTGATAATAGGTTGTTGTAGGCATTATATCTTGTGCCCTAAAAGACATGAGTTCACTCAAGGAGTGTTCTTTGATCTCATACATGTTATAGGGGCATTATTCATTTGTTGGGATTGTCTTTTGGACAATTGCCATTACTTTTAGCAATATAGAGATTGCTAGAATGAAATGCAGCGAGTAAATGAGTGGAGAGAAATGTGTTTGTAGGTTCTTGGTGGTGGTCTAGAACAACGTTGGGATATTTGTGGTGCTAGGCATCCATATCTTCATTCATTTCAAATTAGTTTTGGCAGTTATTATTGTTGAAAGTTGTTTTAGGGCAGAAGACCACAAAAGGGACAATTTCATTTTTTGTTTGACAGCAGGGAAAACCAGGGACATGTCCCCAACATTTTTGGTGGCATCCTCGTTTTTGAAACGTTTCGGGGACTTGGGGACGCCTAGGGGGCATCCCCAAATTTTCAAAAATTCATAGGGGATGTCTTGGAAATTTGGGGATGTCCCAAAAAACTAAAGGGGATGGCTGGGGACGTCTGTGACATCCCCTGGCCATTCCCTCCCGAGACAACTGGCGTCCCCAGTCAAAAGTAGCAATTTAAAAAAAAACTCTGTGATTGAAAAAAATATTATTTTAATGCCTTTAAAAGTGGCCCCCCACACCCTAGCTCGCCCTAAATGGGGAAAAAGAGCTGCTTTTTCATTTTAACATGATGAGGAGGAGACACAACAGGGATTGGTTGGGATTCCATTGGATGAGGTAGACCCTTACAGTGGCAGTGACTCAGAGGAGGACTCTGATTTGATGTAGTGTTGGCAGATGCAAATTAGGGGCAGCAACGTACTGTCTTTGTTTTTTGTATTTTTATAGTGAAGTTGAAAGTGAAACTTGTAGTCTTTGAGCATTTTGTTGTATACTATTTTTTAATATTACATGCATGTTGACAATGAATTATGAAAACAATTAAGTTTCAAAATTTGCTAATTTGTTTGACTCATATGTGAACTCTCAATTCAACTCAAATGTTATGTATTAAGGATTTATAATGTATATGATGAATGCTTTATTAATGTTTTTATATGAATATTTGAAATTTCCCTATATATTTGAAATTTTCCCTATTTTTTATATAGCCGTCCCCAAAAATGGCCCAAAAAAAAGTCGTCCCCGAAACTTGTCCCCCTATCCCCAGTCGTCCCTGCCCCGGAAACTTGGGCTAACATAGTTTGATAGCCATTCACTTGGAAAGAGGTTGTGTTTGTTGATTTTTATTTAAGTGGGCAATGATAGGGTGACAAATGCCATAGTTTGAAAACTCGGACCTGGTGTGGACTTAGCAGCCCAAAATTTTGACTCAGACTTGGGACTCAACAAAAAACTTGACCAAAAAAAATAATTACATTAGAAAAAATAGAAACTAAAGCATTTAGAGAACACAAGTCTATTCTGATTATCAATTTGTCATAATTCAAAGATTACATATGTCATATGACCCATCGAATCAATAAATGCCATAGTTCCATGGAGTCTTAGAATAGGGGGACCAAGGGCTTGGATTTGGGTGCAACAAGGGGATAGTGGTAGTTGGGGGTTTGGGGGCGGAGCCCCCAGCAGGAGTCTAGGGGCAGTGCCTCTCACGGGGTTTGGGGGCAGCACCCCTAGTGTGTTCCCTATTGTGGTACAAGGTAGGGTCAACGGCTGGAGCCCCCACCACCAAAACCAAATTAAGGCATTCGAGACCACATGGACCTTCATGGCACATGCCATCTTTTATAATTTTATCACTATATTTTCAACTTTTCTCCAACACAAAGTCCTCACTATTTTTGACCAAATCTTCATTTTTCCAATCCCTTCTCTAAGCATGTTTTGTCATGTGGATGCCAAAGATGTCTTCGACTGGGCAAATTAAGAGCATAAAATGTCAAAAAATGAATTGAAATAATGAAAATCGTAGGGTTTTCTTTGTATTCTAATGCCAGGCAAGTCCGCGTCCAAAACTCGCTAGTCACCTTGAAAAACTTGGCCAAATCTTGAGAAAAACTCGCCGAGTACTCACCCTGACTCGCCGCTGACTTGGCACACAAGTTGTGTTGACTCGGTGAGGTGAGAAGAAAAACTTGCTAGTTGTGCTAAGTTGCGCTGAGTCAGCCGAGTACTCAGCAATTTTCAATTTATGACAAATGCCATATGATGCAGGCTGTTGTTCATTTGCAGCTGCCTTCATTGGTTTCGAAGGTGCCATGGCTGCATATGCATGCATGGAGGTGATCAACTGTTTGTTATCCCTTGCTGAAGGCTGTGAAGGCTGGTAGGTGAAATGACTGGGATTCCATAGGGACGGTTGGACGGTGGAGCAGTTACAAGATTGATTGTCTCCATTCTAAGGCA
Organism: Cunninghamia lanceolata; assembly: GCA_027924645.1. Classification (NCBI taxonomy): domain Eukaryota; kingdom Viridiplantae; phylum Streptophyta; class Pinopsida; order Cupressales; family Cupressaceae; genus Cunninghamia; species Cunninghamia lanceolata. The sequence goes on from BSBN01000070.1 coordinate 3,610,032, forward strand.
ATCGATTCATTTTCCATCATGATAAATGCAGAGGGGTGTATAAAAGGGATTGAATTATCTATTTTGGTTGTTCTGTTGGCATATAAAAAACACTCTTATTGCCGTGTTGAAAGACGGACAGTGAGATACAGAGTTCAAGAGAGTGCAAGGAGCTGTGTGGAGACAGGGTAGTTGTATTTGTTGCTGTACAAATCCAAAAGTCCATTGACACAGCGTGATCTCCATGTAATTGCACTGTATAGTGAATGAGATGCTATGGGCATATTTTTGTTGGATTTTTTTTACCCCAATGGGTTTTCTCCAGGGAAAACTATGGTGTCTTATGATTGATTCTTGTATTGTGCTCTGTTATTGTTTATTTTCAGATGTTTTGTTAATTGTTTAGGAAAATTAATACTGCTACAGAGATGATAAAAGCCTTTAGGGCAGATGGTTTTGAGTAAGGAGTAGTTCTGACATTGAAATCCATAGGTTATGAATCATTAGTGTTAATAATTTAATGATTTATGGATCACCAGTTGTACACGTTTCATATTTTATGAGTTAATGTGTTTCCTAAGTAGAGATGAAGCACCTTGGCTTAGATACCATAAGTAATGGATACTACTCTCTCGAAGATGCTTGTGACTTGCATCTGGTTGCTGCTGTTAGCAGAATCAGTTAAACATTATAGATGCAACTTGATCTTGGTAAGTGCAATGCATAAGCTATAGGACTGATAATGAGGTTTGCTTGTATAATTGGAGACTATCTGACCTGATATACTTCAAATTCTTATTCTATTGGGTGCTGATCAGGTTGTTAGTTTATGTGATTTTGAGCATATCCCAATTTTTCCTCAAGGATGCAGATTATCTTTGGGGAATCTTGATTTTAGTTGCGGGTAATTTTAACTTTCTACTGATACCAGTGAATCTTTAGAGTCTCAGAAGTTGATGCCTGTAAAGGGCAGTGAATGGAGCCATCTTGGTTGATATATGTAAGTAGAATTATGCCACCATTTTGTGACATATAAACACTTAAACCATTGCTTTTTCTTAAATAGAGCAGAACATAAATGCCCTTCTAAATATTTTTTCAGAAACTCACTCTTACCTTTTGATTGCAGATGATACAAATTGCTCATGGTTAAGGATGTGACAAGTCATAAACATAGCGCCTTCTATAAGTTAATTGTAAAAGAAGGCCTCTATCATAACAATTACTTTAGGAGATCCATGTGAAAGGTTAGGATCCATCTTGGATACGAGAATCATTCTGCATTCTTTGAAAGGTGTCCCATCCTCTGACGTACTTTTGTATATTGTCCATATTTCTTTCCAATTTAAAAATCACCACACTCTGTAATAGGATTTAAAGAAACTAACATGCCTAGTTTTTAGTGAGTCATGATTATCTATTGCAACGTGCATGGCACATTTGGCGATAGTGGTAAGCAGTCATAATATAAGTTTTAAAGAAACTCACAAGCCCAGAAGTCAGTGAGTCGTGAGTATCATTCAACATAGTAAACTTTTAATTTATTACCCAATAAGTATTGTACTCATTTAACCAAAGCATGAATAATGGTTACAATCTCTCCTTTGGTTTAAGTTTGTGATTCTCAAAAGCTATTCGTTGGCCAGTGGGAAATCTTTAAAAATGAATGTGTTTATTAATTATTTAATTCATTGCTTGTCTTTTCTGCTCTTCCCTCTTTGTAACGGATCAATGGCATATCATCTCTCTATGAATGTTTTAGTTCCTTTCCAAATCATCTTCTTCATCCTGTGAGATGATATCAACTCAGTCGGCAGGGTTCTAAATCTGTTGACTTTTAGAGTATATATTCCCAAATTTCCTAATTACTTGAGAATGTGCTCAATTCTTGCAACTATTCAATACTCAGTAGTATATCAACTTGTAGAGGCTAAGCATAAAAAAGCTAATCTAAAGGCTCAAATTCTGCAGGGTTAATTTGACTTTTTGATTTTTTCCTTGACAAGAAATTCAATTTTCTGGCAGTTGATGAATCAACAAAGTTATTTTTACTGCCAGAATAAATAAGGAGCCGCACTTTTTTATTCTTTATGTACTCCGAAGTTTCAAATCCTATTACCACTGTTATCTGCATCACTGTCATTTTGAACTTGGTGATCTGCTTCACAAAACTATATTTTCTCCTAGTTTTCTGCTGATTGAAATTCTGTCCTCCCTTTTTCTAGTGTTTTTCCTAAAAAAACCAGTTTGGAGGGTTTTCCCTTTCTTGGTGTCATTGTAACCCAAATTAGTTTGGGGAGGATAATCGGCCTTGTATTTCTTGTCAACTTGGAAGAATGACTCGTAATTTTTTGTGTTGATACCCAATTTTTCACTCAACAATTTGAGCTTTGTGCATTGTATTTTGGTCAGTTTTTATGTCATTCATGTTCAAATTGTCCTTGATATTGATTGAGGTTTCAATGACAAATGTAAGGGGACCTGCATTTAGAAGCTGTAAAGGTTTCCCATTCAGAAATATTTACCTTCTGGATTAGCTGTCAGAGTTGTATCAATCAATTGAATAGTCCTTGGAAGTTCAAATTGGTTTAAGAGATGATAAATAAATCTGTTCTAGGTGATTGCAAACCCTTCCAGTTCCCATCATCATCAACTTCATATTTCCTGCTACCCTTAAAAGTTTAGTCCAACAAGAGTAATTGGTTCCACATTTAATCCAGTTTGTTTGAGATAGAAATACTGTTTCACCTTGATAGACCATTCATTTAGTGGTCTTCACCACTGCACTAAAGAATGAGTTCTGACATTTGTTTTGCAAACATAGAGACTCCAGTACTCATTTAACTTCATATATGTTTGAAAATCTTTTTTCAATTTCTTCTCTCAGATGATCTTGTTATTGATAGCCACTTTGAGATTAGTGCACATCTTTTTAAATTGGATGACCATCCATGTATCATTGTATCCCAGAAAATCACCATAAAAATGGTTGAGGTGCTGTTGCAGGTGGATGTTGGTCGCCTTTCTGGTTTGCTCCATCCCAAAGAAAATAGGGGCTATTATTTACCACGGAAATGTGTTACTTTAATCCTTGTTAAATAAATTAAACTCCTTTTTTAACCTTATTTTCTAAAGAAATTTTAGTGATCTTTATATATTTAACGTCTTTTCTAATGACCTTTCTTTTTCTCACCTTCTTTCTGTTTTCTTTTTCTATATAAGTTGTAGTCACTTTCTATGAACTTTATACTTTTAATGAGAGTTGGGCCATAGAAGAAACGGCTATTTACAAAAATGGGTCATTAAAGGAATTACTTGTGTATTAAAAACTGTGTGCAGGTAATTTTGAATGGCAAAAATGATATCTAAAAATATTGCACTGCGAAGAATCCAGTTGCTTAAGAATGGATAAGAATTGTATGGATGATGTTAGAGTAACATAGGCATCATTACATAGATGCTGATGGGGTTTATATGCCACGAGGACCCTGCTGTTTCAAACATATGATGAATCAAATAGTTGTAGATGAATATCTTGTTGTATGTAAGGTAAAGGACCACCCAAATGTGAGAATGCAAATGCAGAGTATGAAACTTACAATAAAGAGTTATATAGTTGAGGCAATCAGAGGTTGAATAACATAAACTGTTACAATTGATATGCTGAAGTGTACTAATAAGAGAAAATTGTGCTTGAAATTTAGTTGGATTAACTTTCTAACCATTATCTTTCTATATAGAAATTTTTGTTTAAGGAAAGTGCAAATGGTGGTGATTGTATTGGAATCTGATGGACTTTATTCCCCTAATGGGAGCCATTTTTACTTGGTTGCCTTTGAGCAGGTTACCTCATTCTGTTGTGAGCTAGGTAAATGGATTTTGCCAGAACTTTATATAAGGTTCTTTATGATATTATGTTATTTGAATTTCATTATTCCGTATGCATGCTATTTATTAGGAAATCGATTTGATTCTATACCTGAAGTGAGGTTTTTTAGTAGGGGGCTTCATTATGAAAACCAGTAAAATGACAGTAAGTGTTCCTTATGGTAGCTTCAGATTTCTTTCTCAATTTAGAGCATTTTTACTGGTTTGATGTTGGTGAATTTCTAGTTCCTTAGGCTGAATAGGTTTTCACAGAATGTTATGCGAGCTTCTGCAGGATACTTTTTAGTTTATTCTTTGTAGGTATTGTTCTTTTGGGGCTTGCTTTTTGATTATATGCAGAAATGAGGTTTCTGAGATTGGTAGCTTCAATAAATTGTGGAAGGAAAAATGAAAAGCAATACCAAAGATTCTGAATAAACAACTGCTAGAAGTTTAGAACATTTGGAGAATAAACTTCTTTAAGGTGGGGTGAGAATTGAAGCTCAGGGAATCCAAGTTCTGGTTGAGGAAAGGAAAACCTTCCTGGAAAAAATGACAGGAATGCACATATATCATTTCTGACGACAATCTTTGGGACATTGCAGACACCAAACTTGCTCTTCTGTATGAATGCTATGGTTGGTCCTGTCTATGGACACTGTAATTTGTGGAAACAGAATTGGATTTGGGGGATTCATTTTGAGTTTCAAGTGGCTTCTTGAATCAAGTTACTCTTTTACAAATTAAAGAAGTTCTAATTAGTGATAGCAGTATCCTTGATTTTATCTCTAGAAGAACTAACTTGCACCACACTTGAATAAGGTCATGGTAAATGAGCACTATAAATCTGTTTGTGACATTTTATTTCTTAATAGGTTCATATGCACCAGTCTTTGTCACGTGTCCATGGAATCTCTTGTCCATTCAATTGTGCATATATTAACTGGTATTGTCTGAGTTGTGAAGTTGTTATGTACAATTTATTTCAGGTAAATTAGCCCAAGATTCTCATTCAATTTGTCAGATAAGATTTTCTGCATGTATCTGGCAGAATTAATTTGCACCATGTTTGTGCGATGTAAATTCTATATTTGAATGATGTCTTGATGGTTGTCTTCCAGAAATCTGACTAGTTGGCGACATTTTACTTCATCATAGATCTATATGCAACAACTTATATTATCTTTGCATATGGGATTCATATTGTTCCATGAATTGTGAATATTTCAGGTGTTGTTGTTTATGAGTATGAACTGAAGATTGGATGGGGTAAATCTGTAACACTTCCTTCTCAAGCTCTTCCGGCACCACCCCCAGGGCACATGGCTGTCAGGAATAAAGAGGTATTAACTCTCGATTGAATTAGTTCGTTATTTATACTATTAGGTTCTGTGCACTGTTTAAGAAAAAGCCTTGAAGACAAACATTCACCATTTAATCTTTCACTGCAGGGTCATACAGTTACATGGTCAGTGCCTGGTGGTCCATCACTTTCTGCTGTAACAAGTCAGGCTTCTGAGTTGGTAAGTTTTTTAATCACATGTTTTTTAGTCCATACATTGTAGATTTCCTTAAAGTCAAACCAGAATTAAATTGTGGTATTTAACTGGAGATTGAATTTTCTCAAGGTTACATGTGGATGTCTCCCCCACTCTGAAACCTTTGTCCCCCTCCCAAATGGTGTTTCTGGAACAGCGGGGGACTCCCCCTGGCCATCCCCAATTTTAGGCAAAAAAACAGAATATCCCCAGGATGTCAGTAAAATCTGCGGGACGCCAGTGGGATGTTTGGTTGTCGCCAGGGTGGCCAGGGATGTCTGAGACATCCCTCGACCATCTTGGGGATGTCCAGGCGATGGTTGAGGGACATCTCAGATGCACCTGATGCAAAAAAAAAAGTCTATTTTTTTAGGAAAATTCAAAAAAATCTTACATGTATTTTAAAAAACAATTTTAAAAGGGGTGTGGGGCCCCACAATCCTTCCCACACCCCTTGTGTAACCCTAAAACTGTTTTTGCCTGCCATTTGATTTGAGTTTTAAGTTTCTTGTGCATTGGTCTTTTTAGGTTTTATTATGGTATGTTCACCCAGTTGCACTTCTCCCTTTGAAATCCTATGGGCACAATTATTTCATTAATGCATTAATGCTCGCCAGGGACCAAAGTTGGTCGATGGTACTTGAAACTACATCCAGTTCCAATGGAACAATGGTACTGTCAAAAAGAACCCTCGAAGCTGAAAAAGTTATTATTACTAAAGCTAAAAACACTAACACAACAAAAAGACAAACTTAGATGGTGAAATAAACTAAAAATAAACTGCTAAAAGCCAACGGTGAATTCACAGGCCGGAAATTCTCGCAGTCCCATGTCTGTAAATGATCACGGCTGAAGAAAAAAAGAGGCAGGAAATTGGTGGAGTCCCATGTCTGCAAATGCTTAGGGCTGAAGAAAAACCACCAGTATTATCATCGACCACTATCACATGGCCAATGCAAGAACTAGAGGCACCCAGAGGGGATTGTCTTGGGTTAAGGGGATTCAAATGGACAATAGGAGGGTGTAGCACAGTTACCTTATAACCTCCTCTAATATCAGAGGGCAATGATTCAAGGGGGGGAGAGAAAATTAGTGATACATGCCTGTTTCAAATAACAGGTTGTGGAAGAGAATCAATGATTTCAAGTAGAAATGAATCCATGACACTTTCTATGTGTTGATGATGTTTTCTTGACAACAACAACATTAGAATAAAACACCAAGTGTTCTATCCTCTCTTGAACAAAGCGTCTCGAATGCTAAACTACGTGATCAAACAAGAACGCTCCAAGGTTCCTTGTACGTGATTTGCAATGGATAGCCTCGGTGGTATGATGTGACAATGCTGTTTACACAAAGGGACTTACGCAGAATTTATTCATCACTCCATTCAAATATGTACTCTTTCCTTGTGAAATGGAACTTCTTCTAATCAACTACAAAAAGAAAAGGCAAAAGGCAAGGGTTAAGAGGGCTAATCTAAGGACAATGATATAATGCACATGCTATGATAGACAAATTCCTTTCAATAACCTAGCTCCGCTTCACCATGAGAACCAACAATTACACGGAGTAAATGCAATCTCCTAAGGTAATCATATGATTTTCATGTTGTGAACTTCCATCCAAACACCCACAACTGGCGCAGTTTGAACGAGCATCCACAACCGAACTTATGCAAACAAGGTTCAGGCTAACTTTGCAAAGTGAGTTACCTTCGACAATCCACGAAAAGTATGAACCAAAAGGGATTCATCAAATATCTTCACATACGAAACATTATATCAATGAACTTCTAATCTATCAACTAAGCTACTTTTGGAAACAATTCTTAACCATCTTGGAGACAATGAAGACCATGCTAACATTCCAAAATCACAAGATCACCATGAAACATTCAACAATGAGCTTGCATTAATCTTGAAGTGTATCTTTACAACAATCTCTCAATATCTCTTCAATGACTTCGAAGAGTCTTCTCTACTCTACTCCTTTCTAATCTAATGTATATATTACAAATGAGAAGAATGGGCCTTTTATAGACTCCAAAAATTACATGAAGGGCCAAGATTGATTTAGCAATCAACGGCCGAGATTGAGACAACAAGGCAGTTTGTTACAAAATTTTCTATTTTTAGAACATAAAAGAGGCAATGAAGGCTCGTTTCCCAATGTGATAAGCATTTTTGGAGCATCTTTATGGTGGGCCCTCTTTATCCACTTGTTTGTTATAGACGACCCGGACTTGAATAAATGACATGGCAGAATGTGATTGGCTTGATGATGTGTACGTGCCACCTCAGCATTTTTAAACGAACTAGTCTGGTTCACCTCATGTTCACTTTACTTATAATATTTTCTTCTTGTTGTCTTGATGTAACTCATGGATCGCTTTGATGATCATGCTCCTCTCATCTTGTGACATCCTTGTGCTTGAGCAGGATTATGCCTCTGGACAGTTGCATGAAGTAGAAGATATGTTGTGCACGAGTCGTGGGAGTAGATTACATGATGATTGTCCTTTTGGCGCGTGGAATGAATCACTGGAAGATGACTCCCTCTATGAAGTCTTCAAAGTAAGATGAACTTGATGTAGGAGTTCCTCCGTGTGGTGATGATGACAAATTTGAGCAACTTTCCTCCACCTTCCAAACTTCTCATGTATGAGCTCTCGCCATTCACCTCCTGGGATCTTCCATCACCTACAAAAAGAAACACATCAAATCAAGACTTGATATAAAGGATTTTCAATAACAAGTTACATTCATCTTATGCATGTGGGATCAAAAAATGACATTTCAACACATACCCTTTCGTGTGAAATCCATGCCTAAGTGCCTAGGCGGGTTTAGAGTGGTAGTATGGATTGATATGTGTGAAATTCCTTGTCTCAGTGCCTAGGCCGACCTAGCCAGGCGGGTTTGAAGGGCCTGTGAGGAATGTGAGATGAAAATCCAAGGGTCATGGTCTAGGCCGCCCAGGCTGGGTGGGCTAGAAGAGGGTGTGAGGATTTTTATACTTAGGCAATCCTTGCTTCATTTTCATGATATTTTCCTTCCTCCTTAGCATGACTTAGTGTTCTCTTCATGTAAATTACCTTCATTTGAGTGAAGTCAAAAAGTGAGACTGCCTATGATGAGCAACCTTGAAGGTGACGTGTGGATTTGACTCCATTACTTGTGATTTTCAATGATTTTCACCTCCTTATTGGACTTGCGTGTGTGTAGAAGGAGATGGGTGGAGTTGGTAGGCAAATGATGAGTGGCATGAGTGCCCAAACACTTGATTCTATGCTCACCTCCCTAGGCCGCCCTGGTAGGGTGGGTTTGGGAGTATGGTGTGGATTTTGACTAAAACATGCTTATCTTTGTCTTTGAGCAAGCTCCTTATCTTCCATGGTTGCAATTTGCCTTTATCATCATCATCATCTTCATCTTTTCCTTGCAAGTTTCCTAAGATCTTTCTCTTGAATGGTTTGGAGGGTTGAATGTGGAGTAGTTCATGTAAAGATCAAGGAATCCAAGACCTCATGTCTAGCCTGTGCAGGTAGGGTGGGTTTGGGAGTGAGGCTTGGACTTTCACTTAATATCTTTCATGCGTATTCCAAACTTGCAAGATATCCATGTCTTTGTTCAAAACTTAGTGTTATTCATCACCTTCTGTCTCGACACTTGCAAATTTCATGTCATCTCTCCCAAGCGAGTTTGTGAGTTTCGTATGGAAAGAGATGCATGAGGAACATGAAAAAATCCAAGACCCCTTCTTGAGGCCGCCCAGGCTGGGTGGCTTTAGAGGTGATGCATGGAATTTTTATCAAAATGTGTTTTCTGTCTTCAACCTTGCAAGTTAAACTTAGTTTTAGACTCCATCATCACTTCCTAACTCTCTTCAATTGGCAAAACCTCGTGAAAATGTCCTAACTTTCCCTGGGCGGATTTGGAGTAGGTGCATGGAGATACTCTCATGGACAAGACATATTCCAAGCCTAGATGTTATTCTCGCCCAGACTGGGCGGGTTTGGTAGATGTGCTTGAAATTTCGCACTTAGACAACTTTTTCAGTCTCTGAAATTCAATTATATTTCAAAATATATACTTTAAATATTTTGAAATATACTTTCAGGATGTTTGAAACAGGGCTCGGATCCATAGGATTTGACATGCAGATTCTAGATTTTTAAGGATCCACCAGATTTCAAACTTAGCCATTTCTTCAAGTTTTCAGGATATTAGACTTAGTCGATTTCAGGACCTCAAACAGGTGTCAGGATTGATCTCAGGACCTCATTCGCACCCACTTAATCCATCTCAAGCTACCTGGGAGAAAGAGTCATTGTCCAACTTGTGGAGGAGACGTGATTGCATGACACTTCCTACAGACTTCTACGAGCTCAAAATTGCCAAAAAAAACAGGGGTTCCCCATTTGCAATGGGGCAATGTGTGATTAGGTCACAACACTATGCGAGGAAGAGGAATGTGTTTTCTAATAGGAGCATATGGAGGCAAATGTTTCTCACTGATTTGTTTCAATGGAATGGATGAATTGAAAGGGTGGTAGTCTTGGAAGTTCATTGATCTTCTATGTATGAGAGGGAACATTCTGAAATAGAAAAAGGCCAAAAAACCAACTGCTGAGAGTATGGAAGAAGCTGGACAAGGAACCTCCCACATCTCATAGTGAGCAGAAATTGGGCATATGGAAGGCGAAGGGCAGCAAAACCTATGGGCATATATGAAGATATGCTGGTGTATTAAGAAGGTATAATGTAGGACATGGTAAGTTGATTAGAGTAGGAGGTATGAGGGTATGTGCAAAAGTGCATGCCTCAGTAATTGGATTTATAGGAGAAAGTAAGAATGAGAAAAACAATTAAAGGAGATTGGCTGGTTTGTGGGAAACATGGTAAGGGAGTGCATAAAGCATGTGCAATTTGGCTCTAGCTCATAACTAGTGCTGCAGGGAGATGCGTCTCCGACCCCTTGGGACGCTTCTCGAGGACCGGGACGCGTTTCCCATACCGGAGACGGGTGCAGAAATGTAGCCAATTGCAAGAAATGTCCCGCATGCATTTCCCTAAAACAAACACTAATTCATTGCGTTTCTGCCACCAAGAAATGCAGAAATTTAAAAAATGAAAACAAAACCCCAAAGCGTTTCATTGCACACAGGAGCAGGGGGATTTAGTATTTCCGTCACACGAGCAAGTAGAGTATTTAACATTTTTTTAAGTAGGTTATACTTTGGCGTCAATACTTAGGGAGACTTTTTGTATGATTAAATTTCATTTTGTTTTATGCATAAATTTCATTCTTAGCACCATATGACATTTTAATACTTTTAACTCTGGCATTAATACTTAGGGACTATTTAACATTTTATAAGTTTTATGAATTTTTTTTTTGATTATGTATACCTTGGTAAGGGACTAGGGACCCATTTGCAAGAACAGGGCCATAGCCCTAATGTCTGTAACAGTCTTGAGAAATCATAAACACAAAAAGGAGGACAAATTACACAGGCCACTCCAGATCTTAAAAGTCTATGAAAAACTAAGGAAACCCTGAAAACTAAAAACCTTAAAACTATTACCCGGCTGCCTCCACATCTCCTGTGAGATCAACTAAATCGAACTCCTCATCACATGGGTAGTGGAATTCGGCTTTGTCCTCGGCCGCCACCTTCAACTGCATTTTCTCCACCATGCCTTCCACCATCTTTCGCAGCTTGGTTTGTCCTTCCTACAAGTCGTGCACATGGTCCAGGATGAACTTCTGGGTCCGTTGAGAGTCTCTTGACATTTCCTCCAAATTCTCATGAATAAGAACAGAAGAAGCCGCCACAGAAGTTTTATGAAATTATTTAAGTCATAAGTTTTATGATTTGTTTTTTAATTTATTTTAAATTTTATGAAATTTTATTATTATTTATATATATTATAATATTATTTAAAAATTTAAATCTCATCAATAATTTGATAGCTCTACTATATAATTTTCAAGATAAAGATTTAATAAGTAAGTTATAAATTTATAGTTTCCAAGCACCCCCCGTCTCCTATTCTTCAAAAATAGACGTATTGGTATCGGTACCAATCTCTCGTACCAGTACTAGCACCGGTCCCCTGGCAACCTTGCTCATAATTAAAAAAAAAGATGCCGGAAGTATAATAGTTGAGGCTATATTAAAATAAATGAAATTTTGAGACACATTTATTGCAAAGCTATATTAGTAAGTAAAATTTTGAAAAGTAGTTCAGGGAATGTTCATTCTACATCATAATTAGTTAGATGTTGGCTGTAAGTATTAGTAGACTATTATTTCGTGCTATTTTTAGTTAATGGTCAATGTTGTAACTGTTTGTAATTATTTTAGTAAGATTGTGTTTACAATCTTCTACAGTTTCTATTTTAAAAACTTGCCTTTCTTGTATATTTGTAAACTATTTATCTGAGCTTTGCTCATTGTTAATACAATCAAGTTTTTTACCATTTACCTCCGTAATATGGTATCAGAGCCACTGAGTGGGAAAATTGGTCTTCTAAAATTTCGAAAGAAATTTCAAGAGCTTTTTTTTGAAGATTGATTTTTTTTTTCTTTTCTTTTTTGGTTTTCGTGGGTTTTCTTGTTAAGCAGATCGAGGGTTCTGGTGTTGATTTTTTTGTGAGCATTTCTCACTTTAAATTGCGACTCTCCTATTCAAAATCGTGGGTTTCGTTTTTTAAAAATTGCGGCAGTTTTTGAAAGGAAAAATCGAGGGTTTAGATTTCAGATTTTCACTACGTTTTTGCTGTCTCTGGGCGCGATTTTTCTTTCCCTTGACCCACGTTCTTTTCTATTCCTAGATGCGATTTCTGAAGGTCTTCTGCTAGACACGCGATCTCTGTTCGTGGTTGCTGTTTTTTTTATCGCGGATTGTTTCTTGATCGCCATTTTCTAGGTTCTTTCTGTGGTGACGTGGAAGGAATTCTCTTTCTCTTTGACGGAGTTGTTTCTAAAGTTCGCTGCCTAGGGTTTGTAGGAAAATCTCTGTTGTCAAGTTGAGGGTTCTTGAACAAATTTTCTGTAATTTCATGACTGCCATGGCCACCTAGGGCTTTTGAAATTTTTGACTAGGGTTTTGACCCTCTGGTTCAAGTCCGAAATTTTTTTCGATTGCAGATTCTTGGTGGGTTTTTCGAGACAATCTCTAGGTACCTGTCGGATTTTTCTGGCTATCTCGAAATCTGTCTTGAAATTTGTGCCGACGGATTTGTCTCGAAGTTTCTAGAGCTCTGTACTATCCTCTTGCAGCAGGATCGCTGGAAACAACAGTTTGGTAGTAGTGCTTCTTCGTCCTCTTCAAAGCAGGTTTTTGCGGCCAAGTTTCAGGCTCAGAATAAAGGCAAAGGTTAGCCTCCACAGCAGAAAGGCTCAGGTCAACCTCAGGACAGCACCAAGAAAAAGAATATTCAGTGTAATTACTATCACAAATATGGTCACATCAAAAAGGATTATCGTTAGCGTTTGGCTTCTGAACAGAAGAAGCAGGGAGGGTCTCAGCAGAAAGCAAATGTTGCCGAGCACACTGAGTAGAAGTAATCTGCCTTTTACGCTTTTATGGCTAAACGACCTGTAGATCATTTGAAGTCCTCTACCTGGTACATTGATTCAGGTGCTTCGCGTCACTTCACTCATCAACGTGATTGGTTTATAGACTGCTCTCTTCAGTGACTCAGTTATTTTTGGTGGAGGAGAAGAATATACAGTTGTTGGTAAGGGCACTGTTCAGATTCAGTCTGGTGGGAGGAATCTCATATTCCTTAATGTCTACTATGTTCCTGGCATGGAACTTAATCTTCTCTCTGTCAGTCAGATCATGCGGCACTCTCCTCAGTTGGAATCTGAGGTAGCTGATCGTCTGTGACTGAAAGCTTAATGAGCATGACTGCTTCACGAGTTTGTTCGTCAAACTTATCCTAGTCTTTTCCTGCCGTTGCTGGATGAGTAGTAGTGCCTAGAATGATTTGATCAAGGCAACGATATTCAAATATGGTCATCATTCGCTGCTTCCAGGTATTATAGATTTTGCCATTAAATCGTTGACTGCCTTCCAACATGATGGTCAAACTCGCCATCTTCCACGCTTTTTGAGGCACGAAAAACGAGGTACTGAGAAGAGGTTGAATGCACGGAACCCGAAGCACAAATTCCAATGCACAGGATGTTGAGGCAGTTTATAGGCACAAAATTCGAGACAAATCCGTCAGCACAAATTTCAAGACAAGGATTTCGAGATACCCAGAAAAATCTGATAGGTACCCAGAGTCTTCAAAAAAATCACACTTGGGTCCTTTCTGATCTTCCTCTAGGGAAGAAGCCCATTAGCTGCAAATGGGTGTACAAGGTGAAATACAAAGCTGATGGAACCCTTGACAAGTACAAAGCTCGTCTCGTTGCTAGGGGTTCTCACAAAAGGAAGGCATTGACTACGAGGAGACTTTTGCTTCTATAGCAAAAATGAGTACAATCCGACTTGTCCTTGCCTTAGCAGCCCAGTTTGGTTGGAAAGTCCATCAAATGGACGTTAAGAGTGCCTTCCTCAACGGTGAGTTGAAGGAAGAAGTCTACATGACGCAGCCTCCAGGGTTCAAGGTTGCTGGTCAAGAACATAAGGTGTGTAGATTGGTCAAAGCACTCTATGGCTTGAAACAGGCTCCGCGAGCTTGGTACATCAAGATTGATAAGTGCCTCACAGATCATGGCTTTCAGAGGAGTCCATCTGATTCTAATTTGTATGTCAAACGCACTGGTAGTGATATTCTGATTCTTGTTGTCTATGTGGATGACCTGATCATTACTGGTAGCTCGGCACATTTGATCGTTGAGATCAAACAGGATTTGTGCAGCACATTTGACATGACAGATTTGGGACTCTTGCATTACTATTTAGGTGTTGAGGTTTGGCAGACCGAGAGCAGTATCTTCATTTCCCAGTCCAAGTATGCTCGCAGTCTTATGGATAAGTTCTGTATGCAGGATTGCAAACCTGCCTCCACACCCATGGAAAAAGGGTTTAAGTTGTCAGCCAAGTCAGACTCACCTGTAGTGTATGAATCATTGTTCAGGCAACTAGTGGGCAGCCTCATCTATCTCACTGCCACTAGACCTGACCTCAGTTTTGCAGTGAGCTACATTTCACACTTCATGATAGCCCCCAAGGCTGATCATTGGGTAGCAGCGAAGCGTGTGCTGCATTATGTGAAGGGCACCTCTGATTATGGACTTAATTACTCAAGGAGTCACGATCCTCGACTCAGTGGTTTCACAGACTCAGATTGGGCAGGTTCAGTTGATGACAAGAAATCTATCTCTGGGTATGTGTTTAGTTTGGGATCCAATGCAGTCACATGGACTAGTAAGAAGCAGCAGGCGGTGGCTCTCTCCTCGACAGGAGCAGAGTATCGGGGAGCAGTTAAGGCAGTTTGGCTTCGCCGGATGCTTGCTGATATGCAAATATCTCAAGCAAGTCCGACTCCCTTGTTCTGTGATAATCAGGGAGTTCTCAAACTTGCCAAAAATCCAGTCTTCCATGAAAGAACCAAGCATGTAGAAACTCATTGTCATTTCATCAGAAAGCTTGTTGAAGACGGATCAATTCAGTTGTATGTTCCAACGGAGGATCAGACAACCGATATCCTTACCAAGTCCCTTGGTCCAGATAAGTTTGTAAAATTTAGGGGGTCTCTTGGTGTAGTTGATAGATTGACCATTAAGGGAGGGTATTAGACTATTATTTCATGCTATTTTTAGTTAATGGTCAATGTTGTAACTGTTTGTAATTATTTTAGTAAGATCGTGTTTACGATCTTTTGCAGTTTCTATTTTAGAAACTTGCCTTTCTTGTATATTTGTAAACTATTTATCTGAGCTTTGCTCATTGTTAATACAATCAAGTTTTTTACCAATTACCTCCGTAATAAGTATTATGGACAGAATATTGGTTTCATGTTGAATAGTACACATTATGTTTGTATGTTTAGGATGGCATTGGTGATTGCCATCAAGTGGTGCCTCTTTAATTGTCCATATTAAAATGTACACATAGTTATGTCATGGGAGAAAATTGTGATAGAGATATTTTTCTTTGCTCTTATAATACACTTTTCCAAATTCCTGAAGTTTAAACTAAGTTGCCTATTCAAGTATGGATTCAAAGTTTGAGTATGCAAGATGGCAGTTTTTTTCTTTTGCCCGGTTTCAGGTATGGGTTCTTATATATAAATATTATATATGAATTTAAATATACAATTTTTAATTTTATATATATATATATATATATATATATATATATATATATATATATATATGTAAATATAAAATCTTATAATATTATATTTATATAAATATATTATATAAAAATATATATAATTATAATCAGGAATACACAGGGACGCGTCCCCGACCCTCACAGGCATGTTCCCGTCCCCAATGGCGTTTCCGAGACGAGGATGTGGCAGGGGATGTCCTCTTGGCGTCCCCCCCCCAAAAAAGGGGAAACATCCCCAACCGCATCCGCAAATTAGGGAACGACGAAAAACATTTACAAGACGCTTGGTCGTCCCCGAGACGACCGGGGACGTCTCAGATGTCCCTCAACCGTCCCGGGGACGGTTGGGCGTCCCCAACGGCAACCAAAGTTTAAAACGTCATTTAAAATAAATCACACTTTTATTGTTAAAAAAACATTTTAATAGGGTCGTGGGGTCCCCTTTTTACACCCTAAAACCAGAAGAAATTCATTCCTTATTATTTCTTTTTTTGCTGCCACTGTTATACTACTGCTGTTATAAAAAAGTAGTAAATGCTGTTTCATAGATATTGAAGCCAATATTTTCTTAGAACATGAAATTTTTCATTGCAACAACTAGAAAACTTTGACAACAGAATAGAATAAATATAGTGATTTCATAGTGGAGACCCATGTTCAAATCCCCATAAGTCAAAGTACATGCTTAAATGCACAATTTCTTGAATGTTCAATCAAGCAAACTACCACATCAAATCTGGGTGTGGCATACCCCAATGGACCGGGCTTGGGTGACAGAAGGCATGCCCCTCAATCGTGGCATCTAAGTTGGATGGCATACATTGTTATACTACTTTATACTGCTGTTATACTACTGCTATCATGATTTATTCACATATTGATAATGTTGTTATCAGTTATTGACATCTCTCTCTCTCTCTCTCTCTCTCTCTCTCTCTGTATATATATATATATATATATATATATTGAAAAATTCATATATCGCCATCCCCCCGCTATCCCCAAAAAATGGACCTCGGACTGTCGGCCCCCCATCTCTGTCCCCGTCCCCAAAATGTCGTGGAACACATATTATAATGTAATCTATAATCTATAAATATATAAATAATCTATAAAATACTCTAATCTATATATAAAGTGGCTTTAAATACCACCTAGAATATATATATATATATAAAAAGTGGCTTTAAATACCACTTAGAATGTGACAGTGTATGTAAGCACTCGAAGCCAAAAATGAATTGATATTCACCATTAATACATACACTTATATGAGCTTGGACCTAGCACTAAGCAAAGGCCACAGTACTTAACAAACAGGGGTGCTTCTGTCACTCCAGTCAATGTGAAAAATATAAAAACAAGCTCAGGAATGAATTGGCACATTCCATTGGGATTTAAAGATGCCACTGAGTTGTATTCTGCCGGGATGAACACAAAGACTGCTGGAATAAAATTTCAGGCCACTTGAGATGCTTTACCTGTGGGCTACTAAAATATTTTTGACATTTATTTTGGGTTTTTCCATGGTTACAGCTGGGCTTGCCTAGGCTGGACCCACAGGGGACCCAGCATGTCCGACTCAGACCTTGGGTGAACCCAAGGTGCCCGGATTGGACCTTGGGCGAATCCCAAGGCTGTCCCAAACCTGAACCCATAGCAGAACTGCATTTGTGCAATATGGGGGCCTAAATAGGAGAACCCGGTAATATAGATTTTAAGATGTTATGAATATGGAAGAATTTGTTAATGGGTTTTTCCTTTTTGCTGAACTTTTCCCTCCACTAGGTTGTCATCGATATAGACCCGCTTCCATGGCGTTCTTTGTTTAAATTAGGCTTAAACCATCAGGGTCAAGGTACCCTAAGCATCATGGAATAAGTTGGTCAAGAACAATTTATTTTCAATCTCTAGGTTGTGATGTTTGGCTCGATATTTTTCACATCCCTGATGGATGCATAAAGTACGTGGTAAAAAAGAGTGAAATAGCCTATACAAAGGGAACTCTCTATTCAATGCATGTTTTAGCACCTTTGCTGGTTGATATAACAACCTTTGAGTTGGCGAAGGCAAATGGCAAACTTAATATTTTTACTGTAGACATGGAATTTACCATGTTAAATATTGATGTTTGTGTAATAACCTTCTTGTATTGTTATCTTATAATGTTTTCTTTGAACCTGTCTCGGCGATTTTTTTTGTTGTTTTCTTCCCATCACAGCGAGTTGCCAATTTGACACTAGTGCGCTTTTAGCATTAGAGATGGTTTTTGACATTGCATTCACTTCATGATTTTACTTTAGCACTTTGGTCTTGATCCTTCATAATGTTTCTGAGAGAAGGTCTGTTAATTATAACCCCATTGTTGTGACTAAAATCCCCAAATTCTTCTAGCATCAGAGATGGTTTTTGACATTGCATTCACTTCACGATTCTATTTTAGTACTTTGCTCTAGATCTTTCATAATGTTTCTGAGAGGTCTGTTAGTGATAACCCCATTCTTGTCACCAAAATCCCCAAATTTCTAATTTGGGGACATTTCTTAAATCTGTACAAGAATTTTCATTTGTCTTGTAGATCAACTTTTTTGATCTTCTTAATTGGTTTCCTGTTAGTGGATTTTAGAAGTTCTCTCTTATTTCAATTTAGTTACTCATGAAGATGTGTTGCTTTGACTATGTGTTAATTTTCGTGCTTTGGGTGATGTTATGCTTTATTGTTTAATGTTTTTTCCTCCAAAATCTGAGCCTGTATAATGCAATCTTTAAAAGGAGATTATAGTAATCTGTGTTGCTTTTGTAATTCCCAAAATTAATACGTGCCATGCTTCTGCCCTTCTGAGGTTTATAGTTTTTAACACGGGTTAAACAAGGGTTTGTGATGGCATGAGTGTGCTCACAAAAACTCTTGAGAGCTGATGCAAGTTTAAAAAAAATGTAAATAGACAAACAACTATTTGATGCAGGAACATCCGGGTTCACTGGCAATCCTGTGTTACCAAAAATATGTTTTATTTCTTAAGTTGTTTGGGATTGTTTCCTTGCAATTTTGGTTTTTGTGTTTCAGGAGCAGTTTCAATCAATCTAAAGACATCATCTTGTAGAAGACCCAAATGGGTGTCTACAGTTAAAATTTGGTAAAGATTGGATGAAATTTGGCTTAAGTTATAGTCAATAGGAGAAATCCTATGTTCGCAAACTCATAGGTTCGCCGATGGCTCAGGTCGTCGATGGGCGACTTTGCCGATAGGTTTTTATACAATACTCTTTTTCATTTATCTCGACTTTGTAGTGTGGACAGAGTTAATTATCAGCAAAGGCACGGGTTTCATATCTCTATCGGCAATCTTGCGAGTTAGCGAACACATGAGTTTGTCGATAGTCTCTTTCGTCGACAGGCATCTTTATTCAAAGTTCACTTTGCAAAATATAAAGGCTCCGCAGTGTTCGATTGGTGAAGTTTCGAGATTTTGAACTTTATTGGTAAAAGCACGAGTTAGCGAACTTGTAAGTTCGTCGATAGCCTATTTCGCCGACTAACCTTGCCAAGCTGAAAGTCAAGCCTTTGGTTCATGAATGAATGTAACTGTCGATTGAAAAAATATCGCTTAGTTGGCAAATAGTTGAATTGTCTAACCAGTTCGTGGGTTCTAACATTTGCAATAAGCCGATAAAGGCTTAAGCATGGAGTTTGAATTTGTTCCAAGTTGCCGATGGTGCTGAAGTAAATTCCTGAGTTTTGAAAAGCAAAATTTCGCCGATAGAAGGAAATCTCTTGGTTTGCATACCTTCAGATTATCTAACTAGTTTGGGAGTTTCAAAAGTCACCAATTTGCCGACTAGGTTCGGAAAAGTTTGGTTTTGCCGATAAAGGGGAATTGAAGACCTTGGATGGTTCGGGATAATTAAGTTTTGCCGATAACATGCTTCGGCCTTTAAGTTTGTAAGATGAATTTTTTGCCGATGGACCTTGTGTCGGAAAAGTCAAATTTGCAAAACTTGAAGTAATGCTGATAAGGGACCCCAAGGTTCGTGGAAGTCATACTTTGCCGATAACTTGGGCAAGTGACTAAGTTTGTAAAATCTTTATTTTGCCGATAATAAAGGGATGTTCCCAAGTTTGTGGAAAATGTATTTTTCCGACAAGCTATTCAAAAAAAGGTTCGTGAATGGGTCAATTTGCCAATAAGTTCATGAAAGCGAACTTTTGCCAATGGGTCTTTATAATGAAGGTTCAGGAAACTGATAATTTGTCGATAGGCATTTGTTTCTCAATTTTGGAAAACTAAACAATTGTCGATAATGTGGAGAGTTTTGCAAGTTTGGTTTCGCCAATAGATGGCTCCATGGTTGCGAAAAAGGGTATTTTAGCCAACGATTGCCTAGAGCTGAATATGTCTAAACTAATGAATGTTCATTGGCGATTGGAACGTCCTTATGAAAGAATTGATGCTGGCAGTTAGTTCGGTTCGGATAGTTCTGATCAGTTGTATAACGATTTGGGTGGTTGAACTGTTTTGGATGAAGGGTCATAAATACGTTTGTGGGAACCCGATTGGGGATTTGATCTGGGAGGATTTGATAGTTGGGGATTCGATGGTGAATCGATTGGTGAGCTAATTTTGTCTTGGTTCGCTCTCTTGGAGGAGAGATATGTTGGAGAAATCTGTGTAAGCAAAGATGGATGTAACCTGTTGACTGTGTAATCACATTTTGTACTCCTATAATCATTCTATTGCTGATAATAATAAGATCATTTTTGTGGCATGGTGTTTGTATTGTTGTTTGTATTTGTTGCTTAACTCAGTTGTTTGATAAGATCCCTAAGTTTAGTCCTGCATCAAGTGGTATCAGCGTCGGTTTCCTGAGAAGACTGTGGATGTGTCGAAGAAGAGATTCTAATATTTTTGTTGTAGGAAAAGGAGAGCGATTGTAGACTTGCAACTATAGAGAATCGGAAGCAGATATGGCACAGAGGACATGGTAGAAGAGGACCACGAGGAGATATGGCGATTGCAAAAATGTTGAGAGGGATAACCGCACGGTTAGATGCTATTGAGATGGCGCAACACAGAGGAGTACATGTTGAAGATGTTAGTGAGGATGAAGAAGTTGTAGTATATTGGAAGATGATGCAAATGAAGGAGACGAACCAGACAGGCAATTTTTGAGAGCAATATCTAGAATAAACAGTAAGCCTCGTTTAGACCTTCCTAGTTATAATGGTAGTTTAAACCCAAAAGAATTAATTGACTGGATTTCAGAGATGGATAATTGTTTTGATTTGAATCGATTGAAGATCCTAAGAAAGTGAAGCTTGCCTGCACAAAGTTGAAGGGTCATACTTCCCTATGGTGGGAACATGTTCAATTAGAATGATAGAAAAAGGGAAAAGAGAAAATTCAAACCTAGGAGAGAATGGTAACTAAATTGAAGGCCAAGTTTTTGCCTGTAGATTATCAAAACACTTTGTTAAAAAAAATACAAAATTTGAAGCAAAAGGAGAAAAATGTTCAAGAATATACTGAGGAGTTCTATAGATTGAATATTCGGGCTGGTCATGTTGATGATGATGCTGAGAAGGTTTCTAGATATATCAATGGATTGCACTACTCCATTCAAGATGAGTTAAGCATGGTGCAAATCACCAATGTTGAAGAAGCCTACCAATATGCCCTGAAGGCTGAAGACAATCTTTCCAAAAAGCAAAATAGTTCTAGAGTTTGGGGTAACTTTTCACGTGGAAGAGGCCAGTCTAGTGGTGGAGAGGATACCAAAACAAGCAAGGAGAGGCCAGTTCATCCCAAACTAATACCCAGGAAAGCAAAGGAAGAGGAGATTCCGCAAGAGGAAGAGGTGATTATTTTAGAGGCAGAGGATCTTTTGGCAGAGGTAGGGGAAGAGGATTCAGTGGTACTTGTTTTCAATGTGGGGAAATTGGACATAGGGCGTTTGAGTGCCCGCAGATCCAACAGAGTACTGGAAAAGGAAAAGAAGCAAGGGTGAATGTGGCACAAGCAAAATGTGAAAGTGTGGCTTCACCGTAGTATGGAGAGGATCTTGAGGATGGAGAATCCTTGATGCTGAGAAGGATTTTGTTAAATCCAGAAAATGAGAAATTTGAACCTTTCAGAGGAGAAACTTGTTTCGAACCAAATGTAAGTCGGGTGGTAAATGTTGTAAAGTGATAGTAGACAGTGGTAGCACAAACAATTTTGTGTCTTGAGAAAATGGTAAACAAACTGAAGTTGAAGCATCCCGGTCCTGACAAAGTTTCGTGGTTGCAGAAAGAGCATCAATTGGTGGTAAGTGAACAATGTCTAGTTAACTTTCAAATTGGTAGTTATAAGGATGAAGTCTTGTGTGATATAATCTCGATGGATGCATGTCATATTTTGCTGGGTAGACCATGGCAGTTTGATAGACCCACTGTCCATGATGGAAGGACAAATACATATAAGGTGAAGAAGGATGGGAAGGAGTATACTTTGAATCCTATGAAGGAGAAAGGAGATGAAGTAGAAAGTAACCCTAGAGTTTGTTTGATTTCTGGGAAGAAATTTCCGAAAGAATTGAAGAAAGGAGGATCATGTTTTGCTTTTATTCCTAACCCAGAAGTGTTGATGACAACAAAAAAACAAGAAGAGCCACTGAAAGAAATTCAAGAGATGTTGGAAGAGTATTCAGATATCATGATGGAGTTACCGGATGGCTAACCTGTGAGACATATTAGTCGCTGTATGGATTTGATATGTGGTGCAAGTTTACCAAACAAGGCACCATATAGGATGACGCGTATGGAAAATGAGGAAATAAATAGGCAAGTTCAAGAATTGTTGGATAAGGGGCTGATTAGGGAAAGTCTCAGTCCGTGTGCAGTACCAACAGTGTTGATACCAAAGAAGGATGGAGAATGGTGAATGTGTACGGACTCGAGGGCCATTAACAAAATAACAATCAAGTATAGATTCCCATTGCCACGGATGGATGATATGATGGATTGACTAAGTGGAGCAAAATGTTTCACGAAGATTGATTTGAAAAGTGGATACCATCATATTAGAATCAGAGAAGGAGACGAGTGGAAGACAACTTTCAAGACAAAAGATGGATTGTACGAGTGGTTGGCGATGCCTTTTGGGTTGACGAATGCTCCCAACACTTTCATGAGGTTGATGAATGAAGTATTGAAGTCATTTCTTGGTAAGTTTGTTATTGTATATCTTGATGATATTTTGATTTTTTGTAAGACAAAGGAAGAACATTTATTGCATGTTAGGGCAATATTGCAGAGGTTGAAAGAAGAAAAGTTGTTAGTTAATTTGAAAAAATGTAGTTTTATGGAGTTGATTTATTTAGGATTTGTAGTTTCTGGTGATGGCCTAAAGATGGATCCAGAGAAGGTCAAAGCAATTGTGGATTGGCCTTCACCTCGCAGTATGTTTGAAGCTAGAAGTTTTCATGGCTTAGCGAGCTTCCATAGGAAGTTCATTTGAAATTTCAGTGGAATTTGTGCACCTATTACTGAGACAATGAAGGGTAGTAGGAAGGAGTTTGTGTGGACAACAACGGTTGAGAGGAGTTTTAAAATTTTGAAGAATAAAGTGACTGAACAACTAGTTTTGGCACTCCCTGAGTTTGGGAAAGTTTTTCAAGTAGATTGTGATGCAAGTGGGACAACAATTGGAGGTGTCCTTAGTCAAGAGGGAAGACCAATTGCATACTTCAATGAGAAGTTGAATGAAGCAAAGAAAAAATATTCTATGTATGATCAAGAATTCTATGCAATTGTACAAGCACTCAAGAAGTGGAGACATTATTTGCTACCGAAAGAGTTTGTACTGTATACTGACCATCATGCTTTGCAGTTCATTAACAACCAAGGTAAGTTAAATCAGAGACATATAAAATAGGTTGAATTTCTGCAGAGTTATTCTTTTGTTCTAAAACATAGAAGTGGAAAATCTAATAGGGTAGCTGATGCATTGAGTAGGAGATGTCTATTATTGAATGAAATGGGGGTGAGTGTAGTTGGTTTTGATTCCATGAGAGAATTGTATAAGGATGATGTTGATTTCAAGGAAGCATGGGCTACTTGTATGAATCCAGTAGAGACAGATAGAACACCCTGGTTAGAATATTTTATCCAGGAAGGTTTGTTGTTCAAGGAGCAGAAGTTGTGTATACCTCAAGGATCAATGAGGGATAATTTGCTGAAGGAAAAGCATAGTGGTGTTTTGGGTGGACACTTTGGTGTTGATAAAATGTTGGCTCAATTATGTGAGTTATTTCTGGCCTGGTATGGCTGCAGAGGTGAAGAAATTGGTACAAGGTTGCAAAACTTGTCAATATGCCAAGGGAATCAGATAGAATACCGGTTTATATCGGCCATTGCCTTTACCAGAGAGACTGTGGGAACACATAAGTATGGACTTTGTTTTGAGGTTGCCTCGAACATAGAGAGGTAATGATTCTATCTTTGTTGTTGTTGACAAATTTTCTAAAATGGTTCATTTTATACCATGTCAAAAGAGTAATGATGCTTCCCGCATTGCTACATTATTTTTCAAGGAGGTAGTTAGATTGCATGGCTTGCCCAAAAGCATAATTTCAGATCGTGATGTAAAATTTGTTGGGCATTTTTGGCATACCTTGTGGAAGAAAATGGGTACACAGTTGGGTTTTAGTTCAGCATACCATCCTTAGAGTGATGGTCAATCGAAAGTTGTAAATAGAAGTCTGGGTAATTTGTTGAGGTGTTTGGTAGAGAATAAGCCTAACCAGTGGGACTTAGTTTTGGCTCAGGCAAAATTTGTCAATAATAACTCAGTCAATAGGAGTGTGGGGAAAAGTCCTTTTCACATTGTGTATGGTTACAGTCCAAGGGGGGTAGATGAGTTGTGAGATAGTGCTGATTTGACTCGTAAGAGTGCTATAGCTGAAGATTCTGCAGAATATATCCATGATTTGCATAAACAGGTGAAGGACGAATTGGAGAAAAGTGTCACCGAATACAAGGGGTGTGCTGATATTCATAAGAGAGAACAAGAGTTTCAGGTTGGAGATTTGGTTTTGGCGCACTTGTGGAAGGAGAGGTTCCCACAGGGAACATATAATAAACTCAAGTGGAAGAAGACTGGACCTTGTAAGGTCTTACGTAAGTTTCCATCCAATGCTTATGAAATTGAACTTCCACTAGGTGTAGATATTTCACCCATTTTCAATGTGGCAGATTTGTGTCGTTATTATGAAGAGGAGTCACACACACCAACAGAATTCAGTTCATCTATTCAGGATAAATGTGAATGGATTGATCAGTTGCCTGAAAAACAATTTGAACAGGTTGATCATGTGATTGACTCTCGTGTGGCTAAATGAACAAGAGGCAAAGAATACATAGAGTATCTTGTCTGGTGGAAGGCTAAACCAGCTGAAGAAGCCTCTTGGATGTAAGCTTCTGAATTGGCTAAGTATGGGTATGGGATTTCTCATCCAGACTTACCAAAATGTTCTTGAGTTGTAGCCTCAAGAAACATTTCTCTTACCTGGCGTGTCTGATGTGCAGGAACATTCGGGTTCACTGGCAATCCTATGTCACCAAATTTTTTTTTTTTTCTTAAGTTGTTTGGCTTTGTTTCCTTGCAATTTTGGTTTTTGTGTTTCTGGAGCAATTTCAGTCAATCTAAAGACATCTTGTAAAATACCCAAATGGGTATTTGCAATTAAAATTTGGTGAAGACTGGATGAAATTTGGCTAAGTTATAGCCAGTCAAAGAAATCCTGAATTCGCGAACTCATAGGTTCGCCGATGGCTCAATTCGCCAACGGGCGACTTCGTCGATAGGCTATTATACAATACTCTTTTTCATTTATCTCGACTTCACAGTGTGGACAGAGCTCATTATCGGTGAAGGCTCGGGTTTTAGATCTCTATCGGCAATCTTGCGAGTTAGCGAACTCATGAGTTCGCCGATAGTCTCTTTCGCTGACAGGCGTTTTTATTCAAAGTTCACTTTGCCAAATGTAAAGGCTCCACAATGTTTGATCGGTGAAGTTTCGAGATTTCGAACTTTATCAGTAAAAGCATGAGTTAGTGAACTCGTAAGTTCGTCGATAGCCTATTTAGCCAACTAACCTTGCCAAATCGAAAGTCAAGCCTTTGGTTTGTGAATGAATGCAACTGCTAATTGAAAGAATATCTCTTAGTCGACAAATAGTTGAATTGTCTAACTAGTTCGTGGGTCCTAACATTTGCTGATAAGTCGATAAAGTCTTAAGTATGGAGTTTGAATATGTTCCAAGTCGCCAATGGTGTTGAAGTAAATTCCCTAGTTTCGAAAAGTAAAATCTTGTCGATAGAAGGAAATCACTTGGTCGGCATACCTTCGGACTATCTAACTAGTTCGGGACTTTCAAAAGTCGTTGATTTGCTGACTAGGTTCAGAAAAGTTTGGTTTTGTCGATAAAGGGTAATTGAAGACCTTGAATGGTTCGGGATAATTAAGTTTCGCTGATAACATGCTTTGGCCTCTAAGTTTGTAAGATGAACTTTTTGCTGACGGACCTTGTGTCGGAAAAGTCAAAGTTGCAAAACTTGAAGTAACAAGGTTCGTGGAAGTCATACTTTGCCGATAACTTGGGCAAGTGACTAAGTTTGTAAAATCTTTATTTTGCCGATAACAAAGGGATGTTCCCAAGTTCGTGGAAAATGTATTTTGCCGACAAGCTATACAAAAGAAAGGTTCATGAATGGGTCAATTTGCTGATAAGTTCATGAAAGTGGACTTTTGCCAATGGGTCTTTATAATGAAGGTTCAGGAAACCGATAATTTGCCGATAGGCATTTGTTTCTCAAGTTCGAAAAACTAGACAATTGCCGATAACGTGGAGAGTTTTGCACAGTTTGGTTTCACCGATAGATGGCTCCATGGTTGCAGAAAAGGGTATTTTAGCCAACGATTGCCTAGAGCCGAATATGTCTAAACTAATGAATTTGCAATGGCGATTGGAACGTCCTTATGAAAGAATTGATGCTGGCAGTTGAAATATCCCACCCCTGATAGGATATTTACCTTTCTAATTTTTACCTATCTTTGTTTGTGTTTGTATTGCTGATTGATTTGTTTGTGTTTTGGCAATGTTTTTGAATGCTTTTAAACAGAAATAAAGTGCAGCAAACTAAAGAACGTTCAGCAAATGTATAATCAGAAATTTCACATTTTTCAATACCACAACTAGCTGAAAATTTCCATAATTTTATTACAATCAGAATATTGAGATTTTCTCGATTATAACAACCCATTTCATAAAATACCATCTAATATCTAAATCCAACATACCTAGAAAATGTTTGCCACTTTGTCAAGGTGCTGTAATAGAAACCAGCAAACTGGAAGCTTGCAAACATGGACGCCTTCCTCCATAGTATGTCCAAAAGCCACGTTTTTTCACTCAAAATGCTTCCAAACCCTAGCGCCTAGGGTTTATGTTCTCCACATAAAGAATACTACTGATTTGCAATATTATTCAAACCCATGTCTTTCAAATACTCAACAAATTATCAAACCCCTGATAAATTCTTCAAACCCTATCTTTAAAGCTTTCCTGTAAATCTTTGAAGTACAAGCACAATCCTGGCAATGTTATTGTCTGCAAGCCGTTCTTCCTGAGGGCTACGTCCTCAAAAACCTTGAGATTTTCAGACTCTCCAGTCTTCAGCAAAACCCTTTAGCCAAATTTTTCTTCTTCAACAATGAATGAATGAAATGAATTCCAAAATGCCCTTTTATATTTCACCACAAATTCACTTTAAATTCCATTTCATTCAATTTACTTATAATTTCTTTTAATTTGGTGCACAACTTAATAATATAAAGTATACTTTAAAAATCACTTATAGCTCCCCTTTTAAAATGACTCGTTAACTCATATTTTTAAAAAAAAAGATAATGCGCCTGGTAAACTTTTTAACGTGACTGGTGACGCTGGCGCGTCACGCCCTCTGGCTCCACACTAACGCTTTTGCCTGGAGTGATGAACCGGTGAGGCCACAACACGGGGGACCTCATCCCCAAGAAGGAACACTTCAAACCCGCGAGCTCGTTGGCCCAGCGAAGGCGTAATGCCTGCGAGCTCGTTGGCCCAACGAGGGTTTGAACTCTGGTGGCCACCACTACAACCAAGCGACTTAACCACCGTACCATGCCATCATCGGCAACTCGTTAACTCATATTATAAAGTACACTTTAAAATCATTTAAATCCCTTTTTAATAAAGTCCTTATGTCTCCCTTTTAATAAAATAAATTAATAAAGCATCATTAAATAGATCACTTTTTAAATTTTCATTTAACCGTTATATCACCTTTAATAATTAAATACCATAACTCCATTAATAATCATCATTGATCAATTCTGACAACACCACAGGCTAACCCACTGTTCACTCTGCCCATTTGGATGTCTTACTAAAAATAGTAAGGTTGGCCCCCAACATCCAACTGACTTACTAAAAATAGTAAGTGTATATAAACGGAGCCAGAAAACCATGGAGACGATCACCTCAGAATATGCCAAGGAATTGGAGAAGAAAACATTGCCAATTGCCATCTGGAGAACTAATTAACTCCCCCACAAGGCCCTCTAATCACCAATATTAGCCTACGAGGACCGGATGATAGGCTAATCTGTCAACCATTGACCCAGGCTAAAAAGGGGACATTACAATAGTTAGTTCGGTTCGGATAGTTTTGATCAGTTGTATAACGATTTGCCCGGTTGAACTGTTTTGGGTGAAGGGTCATAAATACGTTTGCAGGAACCAGATTGGGGGTTCAGTCTGGGAGGGTTTGATGGTTGGGGATTCAATGGTGAATTGATTGGTGAGCTAATTTTGTCTTGGTTCGCTCTCTTTGGAGGAGAGTTATGTTGGAGAAATCTCTGTAAGCGAAGATGGATGTAACCTGTTGACTGTGTAATGACATTTTGTACTCCTGTAACCATTCTATTGCTGATAATAATAAGATCATTTTTGTGGCGTCGTGCTTGTATTGTTGTTTGTATTTGCTGCTTAACTCAGTTGTCTGATAAGATCCCCAAGTTTAGTCACGCATCTATCCAATTATATTTCAAAACAATTCCAAATCCACACCTATCAGAAAAGAACTAGAGGCAGAACCCATGAAAAAAATATAATTCAATGTTTTAATTTGAATAGGTTTCAATCGTAGTTATTAGGAGATGCAGGGGTACTAGTACTGGTACGGGGACACGGACGCCAATCAAATTAGGACACATGAGTAAAATGAATAAGGAGACGTCTATTTTATATGTAAATGAATCACCAGAAATTTTGGGTAAGAGGAAGGGTATGTTGTCTGTGTTCCCATAATAAAGTTTTCTGGCAACTATGGTTTCAATCTATTGCCCTGCATGGCAATGGGGTGGCAGCATTGTAATGTCCCAAATAGTGTAACAGCGAAACCCTTATTGGATTTCACATAAGAGCCAATATTTAATACTGAAAGTGTAATTTCTGATTATAAATGGTAAGCCATAGTTGCTGCAAAAATCAGAATTTTTGCAATAAACCCTAGCTGGGCAGATTTAACACCAAATGCTTCACAAAAATATTATTTTATTTCAGGAAAATGAAAAATCAGAACAGCCAGTTACAATGCCAATATGCAGTTTAAACAAATTCTGAGTTGTTTATTTCAACTGTTGAAAGTGAAGCACAATGATACGGATCAATTAATACACTCACAAACCCTGGATCTGCAGCTGCACGGCATCGCCAAAGGGCTGAAATCAACAAATAATTATCCACAAAGAATTTGCCTTATACAGAAATTAATTGCAGCAATAAATCAAATGATATGGTCACCCTAGATGGCTGGAAACTCCCTCAAAATGCCTTCAATCTGAAGCTGCCTTGCACAAATAATTATTTTAGAATTTTAGGGAGCTGTACGGCCTTGCAAATCTCCAAAATTAGCAGCAAACAACCCTAGGTTTCAAGTCGTCCTGCTCAAATAAATATTTCTTATTCTTTTAGAAGTGGTACAGCCTTGGAAACCTCCTTAAGCAGCAATAAAATGACCAAATGATGCAATCGCCCTCCTCGGAAAATATTTTAGAATTTTGTAGAAGTGGTACAAACTCCCAAAGTGTGCATGAAACCCTCCAATGATGTCAAATTAGCAGTGAAACCCTTGTATTGATCACAAAATTGCTGAATCCTCCTTCCTCAATGTGGCGACTAGTATAACTGATCTTTAATTACTCAGATCTGCTCTTGGAGTCTCTGTGAAATCACCCAAAAACCCTAGAAACTCTTCTAAAAATGCTTCAATCTTGCCTTGTCAACAACATGAAGATATTTGCTTGCAAATCACATTAGGCCATAGCTGAAATATGCTTGAAATCCTGAAAATCTGCAACAACACGAATTGGAGACAAGGGTTTTCATCTTTGATCCAACATCATGAATTCTAAAAGGGTTTTTGTCTCTAGAATTCGAGCATGTCAAGGGTTTTGTCCTTGGATGCCCTAGATTGAACAAACTGCTCAAAATCTGAAAATTTTATGCAAAGGATAACTTGAAAATGGATGTTGAAGTGAAGAATACTCCAAACATGTTTGTTTCCATTCAAAAATCCTTCAATAGACTGTAGCTCAATAATCTATCCTACACAATTCGGCTCAATAATCTTTTCTTGTGAGGTTTCGAATGGGTAACTTCAAGAAATAGGAAGTGAAGTGAAAACTTTGGTATACACAGAGGGAAAACAAAACAGCCATACAAGTTTGTTGTGTTCGTTTCATATTCATGGTAGGTATTTGTAAATTTTACAAATTTTCTTTTTTAGGTGTAATGCCTGCCTATGAGTAAAGATGCTTGTCGGCTTTGATTTGGCCTTAGCAGGTTTATCATATCTGTTTGGTATAAGTTGACCATTTTATCTTGCTTGTCTCCTTTTCTTAGCAGAAAGTGAAAATAAACCGTTGTTTTTGTTTGCATATTATTCTTTCTGTATGCAATGTGTCTGGCGCTGTTTTGCTCTTCAACTTTTGCTTTTGATAAACATGCTTTCCAAGGTTTTAATGGGTTAACTAAAGTTGACACTAGAATTGTAATAACTTAAATTTAGTGCCAAGTATAGTGAGATTGTATTTAGTTGCACCATAGTTAGATAAGACTGCATAGATAGAGTAGAATTTCTTAAAAAATGTATTTTGCGTGCAAATGTAATTATGGATTGCAAGATAAGAATGTTAGCTAGCTTATAGGAGAAGCATTTGGAATTCTTAGCCTGCTGTCTTTTAGAAGGATTTGAGGACGTTGTTCAAGAACTAAAGATAGACTAAAGCTAGAATAGGTCTAATTGAGGGTATGGGCACTCTTGCATGCCTCAGGTGAGTAGTCTTCTAACTAATATACTCGTGTGCAGGAATAATTAAGTGTTTGGCTAGAATGCATGGGTAAATTATCTAACATCTTGGTTTTGTTGTCAAAACCCTCTCACAATTTGTGTGTTGTTTAGGCATGTCTTGGTAGGTTATGCACATAGACACCTACATGTGGTTTACAGGTAAGGTGGAAGAGTTCATGCAAGGAGGCACTTGTAGGCTCATGAATCAGGGGTTGGCATGAGATAGAGTTCTTTGATCTGTTGTACAAAGAGGTTTAGGTTAAGTTGTCAAAACACATATTTGATTAGTTATAGGCGTGGGCCGATGTTCAAACAATGCAAGATAGAGTACTAGAGGGTGGTAGAGTGGATGCTAGAAAATCTTGTGCAACTACAACAATTGGATACAAGATGGTGACGAACCTAGCTACATACCGACTAGGCTACCTTGCACAGATTCTTTTATCAACGTTTTTCATTCAGTAATAGTGAGAGGGTAGTAAGCTTTGCCGAGTGCAATATAAGACAATCTCTAAACATACAATTTATTGCAGTTCAGGCTTGAGGGGAGGAGGCTTGAGAGGGGAAACCAAGTTCATTTCCAAATCAAGGCTTATTGCCAAAGAAGGGAAAGAAGGATCAGAAATATCTGTCCCCAAAGTACTTACCCGCTTTAATTGCACCAAATAATTTGTGTAAATCGCAAAAGAAGGGGAACCACTTGTAGGTGGGTTCCTCGAAAAAACCGAGGCTTTCGCTAAAGAAAGCTATTCTAGGCGGCTATACACAATTTAATGATGTGGTTTACCATACTACCACCAGGAACCCTTATTAGAGATTTTCTTTGTTTTTCCTAGGACACACAATCGACAAATGTCCAAGACAAAAACAGTTTTTGCATCTAAAAGCTAGTCTCTCATAATCTAGATGTTGCTTCCAAATACTACTACCTCCTTTTAGCCATATTTGTGCTATAAGACATACTGATAAATCCAGTTCTACCACGATAAGCACACAAGTAGGGTGAGAGCCACTCGAAGTTTCAGAAGAAATAGAGACGAACCTACCTAGGGTGTTGTCAATGCAGTCCATAGAAGAAGAAAGCCAGAAATGCAAAGGAAGATTAGGCAACTTTACCCAAATCCATGAAGCTTTTTGTCATAGGATTAAAATCCAGGAACCAAGGCTTGACAATTAGAGAAGCATTTCCCTAGACCTAGGGTCTCTCTGCAAGAATATAATCTCTATCATTTGCCTTCGATTCACAAGAGAGGATAAAAAGGTTGTGTTGATGTGTTTTTTATGCACATGCAAACTCAGAATAAAATACTAAGTATTCTATCCTCTCTTGAACAAAGTCTCTCGAAGGCTAAACAATGTGATCCAATGAGACAACTCCATGGTTCATGATATGTCAGCTCTTCACTTGCAATGGATAGACTCAGTAGTTGATAAGATTTGCTGAAACTCACAAAGGGACTTACACTGAATATACTCCTTATTCCATTCGATAGATGTTAGTCTCCTCCTTGTGAAGTGGAACCTACTCAAACTGACATGAAAAGAAAAGACAAAAGACAAGAGTTAAGAGAGTCTAATCTATAAGGACAATGGTATAATGAAACATGCTCTGATAGACAAATTCCTCATAAAACCAAACTTCGCTTCGCCATGGGAACCAACAACTACACGAAGTAGGTGCAATCTCCAAAGGTAATCATATGATTTTTATGTCATAAACCTCCATCCAAACACCCATAGCTGACACAGTTTGAACGAACATCCACAACCGAACTAAAGCAAATGTCGAGGTTCAGGCTAACTTTGCACTGCAAATCACCATCGGCAATCCACAAAAAGTATGAACCAAGAAGAATTCATCAAATATCTTTACATATATTCATTACATCAATGCACTTCTAATCTAATTCTACTCTACTTGGAAACATCTCTCCATCATATTTGAGAATTAGAAACCATGCTAACACCCCGCAATCACACAAAATCACCATGTGAGCCAACAATGAGCTTGTATTGATTTTGGAAATGCATTTTTACAATAATTTCATATATCTCTTCAATGACTTCGAAGAGTCTCCTCTACTTCTACTCTAACAGCATCTACTCCTACTACTTGATTCCTGCTCTCCCCCTCTAATAATCCTCCTTACAAATGAGAGAAATGGGCCCTTTTATAGGCTCCAAAATTACATGAATGGCCAGGATTGATTTGAGAATCAATGGCCAAGATTTTGACAAGGTAGTTTGTTACAAAATTTACTATTTTTAGAATCATTGAATGCAGACGGATGATGTGGTAGACTGTGATTGGATCAATGTTGTGCACGTGCCACCTCAGCATCGAACAAACTGGTTTGATTTTCTGTGTGTTCATATTGCTCGAAATATTTTCCCAAATTTTGTCATCTTTTGGAGTAGTCTTCGAATCTTTGAATTTTCACCTCTGGAACTTCGCTGCTTCGAACTTGAAAACTTAGGAAATTTAGAATTTCTTCTTGTCGATCATGCAATTGTACTTTTGAATGTATAATTCATGGATTGCTTGATGAACTTGCTTATTTCTCTTGTTCTCGTGCAAATGGTGATCTTGATGTAGGCATTCCTCCATGTGGCGATGATGTCTTCTCCCTCGAATGTTCTTGAACAAGACTCCTCCATGCATTGAACTTCTTCTGTGCAAGCCTTTCGCCGCTATCCTTCCATATCACTCTTCATAGCTGCTTGCCTCTCCTTCGCATTCACCCTTCACCTGCACAAATACCCTGAATTAGCACTTTGAAAATGATATTTAATAACAAGCCAATAGTAATAAAATTTATCATCTAATGCATGTGGGATTATCCGAGTGTAAAAACTTTAATTTATCTCACCCTCTTGCAAGAAAAGTCAATAATGTGATCCTTGTGAAAATAAAAGATCCGAATGTCCTAAAAACACATTCAGCTCCCACCCTCTTTTGTCGAAGTTGACTCCCTGATGGACCTATAACGATTCTACGTTGTAACCATGTATGTGCTCTATGGTGGGGAGGTCGATTTCCAAGCATTAGAAGGTGACTTTTAAACCTTCGACGACCTCTTCGCAGGCAGAACACTTAAATATGCACATAGGAAATTTCGAGCATATAAAGCAAGTTACGCCCAAGCATGTATTTTAAACAACCTCGCAAGGATCTCTTCCTGCAAATAAAACTCACAGATGTAATTGGGTTTCTATGCCTTGATGCTAGAAGCAAGACTTTAGTGCTTTAACAAATGACGAGACACCACTGGATCTCCAACGTCCCGTATAATGCTATCGCATTCTTTGAAGGATACTGCCCACTGCGCAAGCTCTTGAAAGTGGTATTATAAGTGAGTAAATTTGATAAGTCTAGAGGATTCTACCAGCGTAAACAATGCGTTCCACCTCATCTACGCCGTAGATAACACTACCCGAATTATCCATGGGGCTAAGAATAGGATAAATCGATACTCGAGATATACATTTCAACACTCCCTGCCACGAATCCTTTTGTTTATTATCCATACGCATTGGGGTGCAATGGCTATTTAACCAGATGCTAAAAATAGCGAAGAGTCGTTCTGTGTAGAATCATTTCAACGATGCTTTCAAGCGGTCTCTTCTTAATGTTAAGGAAGTGACGGTATTACCACATGATGAGCATAGTGAACTCAAATGGAGGTTTTAGACTCCACTACACTTGGCCAAGAATTATATTTTGCGAACTTAAGATCTAGCTTCATTTTGGCGGACTTTCTATTTCAACGTGACTATGCGACTTGCAAAGGAACCGAGGACCTCCGCTTGAGCGGACATTTTGATGCTCAAAGCAAAATGCAAATAATTCCATCGACTCAACAACGTCTACTTGGAGTGAAGTTTTTAGGAACGATCGGACATATTGATGTTTACGGCATACTGGGAATAATGCTAACGGGTAAATAGAGTCCACTTGGAGTGAAACTGAGCGGACAATTTGACGTGCTATGTAATGTTTGAAACATCCTTACGCCTTGATAATGTCTGCCCAAGCGGACCTTTAGATATGATTATGCATGACTTCAAACATGGATCCATTCTTTGTTTCGTTCATCGCTTCACTAACTTACTCTCATAGCGAACTCAAAACATATTTGCACAGCTGCCGGCTTTGAAGACTTCGTAGGATACAAAGCAACTACTTGAAAAGTTCTCGGGTGGACATTTGAAGCCCTTGCGGATAGACATGAAGAACCAACATCCTTCAGAATATGGCAATATCAAGAGCAACACAGACACCGAACAATGAAAGCCCACAGAAAAACAAAAAAGGAAGCACAGCCAAAAACCCAACAGGTGGGGGTCCCCATCATAATGGGGCGATGGAGTGATGACATCACAACAGGTTGGAGCACAAGGATAGATCACAATGGACTTAGAGAGAGTGCTTCCAAGTATTGGTCACCCATTTATGCAACTTTGGCAGACTGGGCCAAAGATGGTTAAATCTATAGATCAGAACCATTTTTGCATAATGATCAGCATCCTTCATGACATCGTTCCCCATTTCTTGAAGCAGTATCTTCTTAACAACTTTTAACAATATGTCCTATAGCATGCTGGTCCCCAGTGCTGAAGAAGAACCTGTTTTTTTACTTTCAGTTGGTATATGCTCCCTGTCCTTGCAGTTGTAGCCTCCAATGAGTGCCCTTTAACTCTCTCAACCACTTCGAAAAAATTTCACCTCATTGAGTGGTGACCAACAACATTATTAGCCACTGCGATCTCAACTGTTGTATCTCCTTCACTAGTTGCATGCTGCACCCCAATGCTAAAGTACAACCTGCATTTTTAGTTTCAGTTGGGATATGCTCCCTGTCCTTGTAATTGTAGCCTACAATGAGTGCCCTTTACCACCCTCAAACCACTTCAAAAAGCTTTTGCCCCTTTGAATGGTGACCAACAACCTTATTAGCCACCACCATTTCAACTTTTGCATCTCCTTCACTAGTTGCATGACCAGGTTGATCCGAGGTATGTACATGATCAAGTGTGAAGGGACCATCAATAGATCCCCCCACCTCCACACTATCTTTCTTCATTTGCTCATTAGGGTTACAGGAAGATGGGGGTCAAGCACTACCAGAAGATGACATGATTTGTTTTCTCTAAATCTCAAAGTAGAATTAATATGTTAATAGGACAAAAGGTGTAAGGAAATATTACTACTGCATATCTATGTAATTATATGTAAAATTTATTTTAAAAAAAATGTATCTATATAATAAATAATTAAATAAAATTAATTTAATCAATGAAATAAAAATTTCGTTATAAATAATGTTCAAGTATTTGATAGAGAAAGAAACAAGTAGAACAAAAGTAACATTTTTATAGGGTTTTACATGGACCCTAGACTTGATCTTAGATCTCCAATGTACATTTTTATTAAGCTACCAACGCTTTTTGCAA
Source organism: Cunninghamia lanceolata (assembly GCA_027924645.1). NCBI lineage: Eukaryota > Viridiplantae > Streptophyta > Pinopsida > Cupressales > Cupressaceae > Cunninghamia > Cunninghamia lanceolata. The sequence goes on from BSBN01000070.1 coordinate 3,646,610, forward strand.
TTAATGTTTTTTGGGCATTAGTTAAGTTTGCTAGATTGTCAGTAATATCATGCTGATTCTTCATGCATGTCGGCTACGGATTGCTAGATCCTTCGTGATGGGTTGGACTTCTCAAATGGAGTAGCACGGGAAGCTTAATGCTTCGTGGCAGGGTGGAAATCACCCCGATGATATTCTCTCTCCTTATAGATCCATAGGAGAAAAACTTCACTGCTTCAGGAAGGACGATCCTGTATTGTTAAAGAAATTATTTCAAAGAAAATTTGTATGTCTTGTAATGATGAAAATCTTATTGATGTAAAGGACTAGGTCCGTATTTGCACTTGATCATTGATTCAAGTTTGGTATTATTTTGAAAAAAAAAATTGTATTCAGCTTTTTGACTGGTTTGGTGATCATATGTGATCTAATGAATAAGTTTCATCCACTTGAATGTACTTAAATTTTGTAATATTAAATTATATGACTCATTGTTAAAGATTAATTATTCTTTTAACATGTTTTTATTAATTTGAATTTAGGTAGATGTTACACACTGTTGATTTTGACTTCACCGAACTTTGAAATGTCTCTCCAATTTTTGGAAATCGTATTGTTTTAGTTTCTCTGTTGTTCTTTCTTTCATAAAACTTTATCTTCTTTTATTGCTCTTTACACATAAAAATAGTATTTTTGGTTTTAGTATTTCTTGATCAGGTTACCCACGCCAAGTTAAATTTTTCTCAAACAGGAAGGTTTATGATCTCTCATTTTACCTATGAATCTTGCAATGCCAACATCCCCAAATACTGCTGGTTGGGTGTGTGATTGAGCCACGTAGGTGGTGATCACCTCCGAATGACATAAATAGAAGCCAAGACACAAGGAATTGATAATCTATTAATAAACATACTTATCTCGGAGTTGGATTTGAGATTTACAAGGGTTTTGGAGACATTGTGGATGCATATATGATATTCTCAAGATGCTACTGTTGAATAATCTGAATATGGAACCTAGTTTGTAAGGGTAAAAACAATTTTGGTCTGTTAGCATGCTATTCAGTGTTTTTGTTTTGATGTATCAAGGCCATAGCTTTGACCCCTCAAAGGTTGTACTTCTCATCGTTTGTTGTCACAGAAGCATGTTGGAGTTGTTTTATCTTGTCACTTAGGTTGTAGCTTTGGCCATTAAATTTCACTTGAAGGATGTTCCCATTATCTGTTTGTAGGGTCTTCTTAATTTGGTGATCTGATTTATTGACTTCGGATCCATACATTTCTAATGAAGTTGACCATTAATATTCTTGTTAATATGGGTGTGTTTTGGGAGATTATTCTGCACTGTATATTTTTGACTTTTAGTTTGCAGACTGGTAGGCCTGTAAATTTGAACTGCTAGTTTTCCTACTGTTATTTATTTGCATACAGGCACACTACTCAACAGGAGGCATTCCAATTGTGCATGATAGTATAGCGTATGATATTTTCACATTCATTTATTGTTATTTTGGATTATTTACAGCAATTGTTCATGATGAGTTTTCTGGTGCTCTTCTCATTTGCAGGTTGTAACTCCAAATATTCCTGACATTGGGGTTATTCCTCCTGAAGATGAGCATCAAAGACATGTTATTGACACCATGGCAATGTATGTACTTGATGATGGATGTTCTTTTGAACAAGCAATAATGGAAAGGGGACGTGGCAATGCACTTTTTAATTTCTTATTTGACCTTGGATCCAAGGAGCATACTTACTATGTATGGCGACTCTATTCATTTTCTCAGGTGAGAACTTTGGCTTTAGCTATTTGTATCACAAGTTTCAAATTTGATGTAAAATATGAAGTTTGATACCCATATGAATGGATTTCTTGGACTTGGTTAGAGCTGATTAAAAATATAAAGTAATTGTAAAAGAGTGGGCACCATTTTATCTTACTCATGTGCCTGGGAGCACCAATATCATGTCAATGCGCTAAGAAAGTAATCAGGGGTCATTGGCAAGCTGATGAGTAGTTTGTTAACGTGAAATGTAGGGAGATACACTTCAAAGATGGCGGACAGAGCCTTTCATCATGATAACTGGAAGTGGGCGGTAAGATGTGTGGATGAGTACTCATGAGTCAATGAGATGCTAGCTTGGAGGATCCTGGAAACTTTCTAACATTTTCAATACGTAGTTTTGCAAGGCTGACTGAGGGTGATATAATAATAATCTTTAGTGTGTGATAACATGTAATGAATGTCATTTGGATATCAACAGAGCTACCTACTTTTGGGAAATAAAGTGAGGTGATATGTTAAGGTGTTTCAGTTTTCAAGATCCATAAATCATTGGCTTTGTTGTGGTTTCTCATCCAGGTGGATACCGCCACAGTTACCACAACCAACAGGGAAGAGTCCAGAGCATGAAAGGGATTCTGGTACCACCTACGCTGCTGGAAGGAGCAGGGTAAGCACCAAATGCTTGATAATGGTGGTTTGTATGATGAGCTTTAGATTTTTAGGCTGCTGGTTATGATTCTTTTCTACCAATTTATGACTTATTGCTTGAGCACGTGAGATATTCTCTTTCCTAACTTTTTAGGAAGTTCCCTTCCACCTAACAATTGTTTTTGATTATGTGCCATAGTTTTCTGAGGAGTTTGTGATGGTCAATTAATAAATTCTGTTATTACATGCAGAGGGTTGACCTGGAGCGCCCACTAACTGAAAGTCAGAGAGATGAGTTTGAAGACATGCTGCGAGCTTTGACCTTAGAAAGAAGTCAGATAAAAGAAGCTATGGGTTTTGCCTTGGACAATGCTGATGCGGCAGGAGAGGTATTGTTGTTTATGGTGATAAATGATGTCACACATTGGGTTTGTATAGATGATTATAATCATTAATCTTTTGATAAAAATACTGTGGTTTTATCTTGTAGGTAGTTGAAGTTCTTACTGAATCTTTGACTCTGAAGGAAACTCTTCTTCCAACTAAAGTGGCAAGGATTATGCTGGTTTCTGACATTCTTCATAATAGCAGTGCACCTGTAAAAAATGCATCTGCTTATCGTACAAAATTTGAAGCAACTTTACCTGATATTATGGAAAGTTTCAACGATTTATATCGGGCCATCACAGGCCGGATTACTGCAGAAGCTTTGAAGGTTAGTTGAATAATGATTTTCCCAATTTAGGTTTCTTCTCTGTAGTATGTACTGAGTTAGAAATGCTTGATTAATTAATAAAATCTGCTTAGTTAATTAATTAATAAAAAACAAATGCTTGAAACAATTTCCCATGCATAACCTGGCATCTGTTGCAGGAGCGTGTTTTGAAAGTTCTCCAGGTTTGGTCAGACTGGTTTCTCTTTTCAGATGTTTATGTGAATGGACTGAGAGCTACTTTTCTTCGGCCTGGAAATTCAGGTGTTTCACCTTTTCATTCAATTTGTGGAGATGCTCCACCAGTTAAGGGCATTAGCAGTTCGCGAGAGATTGGCAATGATGTGTTAGAAGGAACTAAAGAAAATCAAGATGCTGCGCTGGCCATTGGAAAGGGAGCAGCAGTTAAAGAATTGTCAAGTCTTCCTCTTGCAGAACTTGAAAGGCGGTGTAGGCATAATGGGCTATCCATTCGTGGTGGTAGGGAGATGATGGTTGCACGTCTGCTTAGCTTAGATGAAGCAGAGAAACAAAAAGCCCAAGAGCATGATGCAGTCTTTCAATATGGGCAGAGTTATCCATTGAGACATGGAAGAGAAAGCAATAGCACTTCTAGATCAGAAGGAAAATGGAGTTCAGGTGGAAGTTGGAGCACTGGTAGTGGTGGACAGAAAGAAGTGAACCTCGGTGCTGGTAGGGAGCAAAGGGAGTTAAGTCAGAACTTCTTAGGAGATTCCTCTGGATGGCCACACCATGAAGGTGGTATGCAACAGTCTGCTTCCACACTGGCTCCTACATTGGCAATTCCACAGCCAGAGCTAAAACCGTTTGCAAGCAAGGCTGGGAAAACTGAACCTATTTTACCGGCCTCTAAGTGGACACGTGAAGATGATGGTAGTGATGCTGAAGGAAAGCAGGATGCTCAAGGTCTTGGTTTAGGTTACTCTTCTTCTGGTAGTGAGGACTCTTGTAGCTCAGGAAAAGGCGAGAGACAAGAAGTTACTGTGGACAGCTTTCCTGTAGCCATTGACACTGGAATGAATGAAGAACAAAGGTAATCTTGGTAGTTGCTTTCTTATTTATTTGGTTTGAACTGAAATGATTACATGATTTGTTTTAACTGGGAGACCTCTTATTCTAGGCAAAAGCTACGTAGATTGGAGGTAGCAGTGATGGAGTATCGTGAGTCTCTTGAAGAACGTGGCATGAGCAATCTAGAAGAGATTGAAAGAAAAGTGGACATTCACAGAAAGAAAATGAAATCTGAATTTGGTTTAACAGATGAAACAACAGATGGGGAGAACACAACATCTAAAAATGGAAAACGTTCTACTCGGACCTCAGGTAAATTATGAGGATGGTGGGTATTAAGTTGTACTTCTAATGATTGCTCCTTAATGATATCCCACTTGAAGAATTTTCATATGTTCTATGCTTAAGGCTTGTTCAAAGTGTAGCTGTTTATTAGGTATCTTTTTTGTTCAATTGGATTATTTTTTTGTTATCACTCAGACATTCATACTTGTTTCATTTGTTATAATTGTCTGCAGAGAGCATCTCCTCCGACCGAAAGAATAGACGGGATGGACACAGAGAGTCATCTTCAAAGAAGCATGGTCACAGTCGGAGCCGCAGTATGAGTCCTAGTTGTAAAGCAAGTAGAGACAGGGACAGAGAGAGAGAAGCAAGCAGAGACAGGGACAGAGAGAGAGAGAAAGAGATTGCTAGAGATTGTGATCGTGATCGTCACCGGGAGAGAGATAGAGTTCGCGAGTTTGAAACTGAAAGAGGAAGGGAAAGGGAAAAGAGTAGTAGCAGAGATAGAGATGATCATGACAAGGACAAGATAAGAGAAAAGGATAGAGGCCGTGATAAAGAGGGTGACAGGGAACGAGAAAGAAAAAGAAAAACGAGGGGATAAGCAATTCCATAAATCTGTAGCCTGGCTCTTTTGTAGTTCTCACGATGGGGTCTTTCTCATTGTGATATATTACAGTCAACGATGTTTCCAATTCAGAGCTGAATAGGACCATGTGTCAATTGTCTTGGGTTGTAACTCTAGGTTTCTTGGAATTCATATGGCAGGCCAAAAGTTTTTGTCGGTTTACGTAAATCCAATTTATTTTATCGATATAATTTACATTCTCTCTCTAAACTGCAATTTTCATTGGCAATGGTATGAGTACTAGTAACAAGAGTTTATTTTGTGCCTTGTTACCACAAATGAATCAGTTCTGGCCAGCATTTAGCCCATTCCGGTTGTTTAGTGATGAGCACAATTGTATCTTTTTTCCAACTTCATTTCAACAAGTCAGGCAACTTTAAAGCTTCTAGAGTTGTTTCAATGGCTGGTGGGTTTTGGAGGTTCCAAGCATCTTTCGATGATTGATTTGAACATTAGAACCTTGTGCTGAGTTTGCAAGTATTTCATGCTTCATGTATTATCCAAGAACACTAATTGTTTGCTGAGAGAATTATAAAGACAGCAATTGCTTCTCTTGAATTATTTGCAAGCATTTCATGCTTCATGTATTATCCTAGGGATATCACATTCATTAGTCTTATCTTTTACTGGGTAAAGGAGACGGGTGTCAAAAATATTAACAAGGGTCACATATTATCGCAAATCATTGCGCATAATTCTTTTTTTTTGTATTTAATAATTTTATTAGTTGATATTTTAAGTAATATCAAGATTTCGTAAATGCAAAAACCTTCCTTGATGGCATTGGTTGTGGATGTTTTTTTGGGATTATTGCTTATCGTCTCATATTATGAATAGATGATGTTGGTTCCTTGTTCGGACCATCTTAATTAATTTTGTGCAGAAGTGGTAATTTGGCACAAAGTATACCATCGATATCTTGTGTATGTTGAGATATTCTCTCCTATTGCTATTTTGTATTGCTTTTTGTATTGCTTTTTGTAGCTACATAATCTCATAAATTCAAAATTTTGTATGTTACAATTATTGCAAGGTGTAACCTACGGTGGCAGCAAGGGTTTGTAATGGTGTGAGTAACCTACAGTGGCAGCAACGGTTTGTAATGGTGTAAGGGTATTCACAAAAACTATTGGCAACCAACGTGAGTTAAAAAAATGTAATAGACAAACAAGTACCCATTTATATTTCAAGGTGATTCAAAATCCACGCCTCACAAAAGCAGAGGCAGAACCTACAAAATAATAAATTCAATGTTTGAATTTGAGTAGTTTTTAATCTCTTGCCTTGCCCGCCACTGTAGTGATTGTGTAGCCACTTCTCTGATTTATGGAACATCTTCTCCACAAACATGTTTATTTTCATTCGAATGTCTTTCAACACACCACAGTTAAATAATCTTTCCTTCAACAGATTGCGGTGGCTTAATAATTGTTTCTCGCAAATGTTTCGAACGGGTAACTTTGCAAATAGAAAGTGAATTGAAATGAAAGATTTTACAACGTCCACGAGGCCAACCAACCTATGGGACCAGAGAACAACCCTTCAGGTCATTTTTAATTTCTTTTCTAGGTCAAATTTTCTATCGTGAATCTTGATCGATAAACTTGTTGTATTGTGAATCCTGGCCTCCTCAAATAACTCACTAAGGTTGTCCCCTCTCCAGCTGTCACCAAACTAATTTCGAATGTCCGCATACACAGCACACTCAGTGATGAAATGCCATTCAGTTTTAACCACGCCTTGGTTACAGAAATTGCAAGTTCCTTCCGCCCAAACTTCCTTGGGGGTCATCCACCTACCAGTCTCACACCTAAGATGATGGGTCCCGATCCTCAACTGAACAACTAGATTCCTAGCCTTCCCTTTGAGAGCAGCTTGCATAGACTTTTTAATTATTCTCCTACGTGGTATTGAACTCTTTAACATAATGCTCTTTTTTATGGCCAATTGGTTTTGTCCACATGGCAGTCATGAATTTATCTAAAACAAATTTTTTATTTCCTCATTATTAGGATAGTCTTGCTAACTAATGCCCCATTTGCACATCCATTTGTTGTTCTGCTTCATCCAGGGCTTCTTCCTACGGTCTAAGCTCTTCTACCATTTGGACTAGTGATACTTATCCATACTCTCCACCTTTTTTAAGTAGCTTATCAGTCTAATTAACGTTGACGCCTCCAACGGAAAAGTGCCCGCTTTACCTAAAAGGATCTCATAGGGGCCCTGTTGATGATTGTTTTTAGACAACTCAACAATAGAGTAAAACACTAAGTATCCCACTCTCTTGAATAAAGTCTCTCAAAGGCTAAGCTATGTGATCTAGTGAGATAACTTTAAGGTTCCTTATTCGTGATTTGCATTGGATAAACTTAGTGATTTGATGTGATCTAGCTAACAATCACAAAGGGACGTACGTAGACTTCTTATTTCATTCAACTTATTTCTTCTTTCAGTGTGGATGATACATGTACAATGCTTCAATGATAAAGAAAATGAAAAAAGATAAAGGGTTTTGAGGAACTAATCTAAGGTCAATGAAGCAACGATGATGCATGAATGGACAAACGCCTTAATCAACCTAACTCCACTTTGCCAAAAATGCCTACAACTACATGGAGTTGGTGCAATCTCCTAAGGATAGTGAAATGTTTTCAAATCATGAAAGCTCGTATAAGCAACTATTAGATGACGCAGCGTAAACAAGCATCCACAATCGAACTTAAGCAAATTATAATGAAGCTCAGACTAGTTTTACACAACCCTTCACCAAAGATGAATATTAAAATCATGAGCTAGGAGTTGATCAAATATTCAATACAACATGCATTACATCAATGAGCTACTACTCTACTTCTAATCTACTTAGAAACATCTCTCCATTCAATCAGAATACAAGAACCATGTCATTCCACGAGACAAAACTTAACACTAAGTAAGCTCCAATGTCTTTGCATTACTCTTGAGAAATATTTACAACAATTTTCAAGTACTCTTAGATAATTTCTCGAGTCTCTTCCTACTTTACTTTCCTACCGACTTTCTAACTATTACAAATGAGGCAACAAGGCCTTTATATAGAGTGCCAGATTTACAATGAATGCCCTGAATCAATTCAAGTAGCCAAAGGCTCAGATCATGCCATCTCAACAATTGGTTACAACAACTTACTATTTTTAGTACATAAGATAGGCAATGAAGACACATTTTCCAAGAAGATAAGGATAAAATAGAATCTTTTGAGTATCTTCCACATGGGCGTCCTCTTTGGCTTCTTGCTTGTTGAATGATGTGATGAACTGTGATTGGCTTGATGGTGTGTATCTGCCACGTAGGTGCCATCTCAACATATTCCCAAATTACATCATCTATGTGATGTCTTCGATGTGATTGCTTGAATGAACTTGAATGTTTGGGATGTATCTTTATTGACTTTGCCTTGTTCATTGTAAGTTGAATGTGTATGATGCATGTTACTCATTTGTATGACTTTGTGATATCTCTTCTATTGGTAGGATGTATGTTGGTCTTGTAGAGAGTAGCGAGGATGATAATGCTTCATTGATAACATGGAGTAGGAGACTCCTCTCAGAGACTTGAAGATTGATGGAACTTGAAGGATGAATGCCTCGTCTTTGATACAGATGATGAAGTATGTTGAACTTGATGTGATCATTCGGAGCAGCCACAAGATGCCTCCTTTGCAGCGATTGCCTTCCAACTTCACTTTACTCCTTGCATGAAGGTAACTCCAGGCATTTGGCTCCTTGAATGACTCCTTAGTATAGTCCATGCTCCTGCAATACCAACCAAGAAACAATATCATTCACTTGATAAACACTTTTATAATATAAAGAGATCATCTTTAAACATCTAAATAACCTATCTCAAGTCTGGGCGCATATTTAGGTGCCTTGAGGAGCAAAAGTGTGCCTAGCACCAAATAGCTCCATACTTGTCATTTAAATGATTTCAAACAATGGTAATGGCTTAAAATGTTTATCTCCTTAAGAAATTCACTCAAAGGTGTCATTTTATGCAATTTCCTCCTAGGTGCCAGAATGGGGTTGTATTGATGGAAAGTGTGCCTAGACTTAAATGGCTTCATACACCCTATTTCAATGCTTCAAAGAATGGAAAATGACTTATAATGGTTCTTTCTTTCACGACGCTCAATCAAGGGTGAGGATTCATGTGATTTTTCCCAGGGCGCAAATTCAAGGTTGTAGGGACTGACAAATATGCCTAGATCCTTTTGACCTTATATTTGCCACTTCAATAATCTCAAACAATTGGAGGTAACTTGAAATGATCCTTTTCTCCCTTCAAGGCGCCCACTTCATGATGTAAATTCAAGTGACTTCTTCCTGAGGCGCAATTGGATGATCCTCTAGATGTAAAAGTGCACGTAACTCCCTTAAGTGATTTCCTTGTAATTCTTAATGATTCTAATCAAATGCAAAGTGTCCAAGGAAGTTCTTGTCTTATAATGACCGATTCTTGAAGCTCAAATGTCTTTCTCAATCAAGGCGCAATTGGAGGGTTGCATGGATATGGATTGGTGCCTTCATATGAATGAGGGTTTACTCCAAGTTAGGCACATATCTAAGGTTAAAAGAGCTGAAAATTGTGCCTAAAGCCCTTAACTTGTTTCTTGACATCTAATGATTTCTACTTCATGCTTGAATGTTTGGGAAATTCTTCCTCACCTTAGGAACTTTGATTATGTCAAATTCGATGCTCTTTCAATTGAGGCGCTCATACTCATCTTTCCAAACATTCTACTTCCTAGGCGCCCAAAAGTGACTATAGAAGCAAGGAATTGCGCCTTGCTTTGATGTGGTGTTTACTTCAAAATTTCATGAACTTATGACTTGTATATGCTCTTGTGAATTTGTCAAACTCAATACCTTCAATGTTGATAGATTCAAACATAGTTTCCCCTTAGGCGCCAAAATGGACTCTTCAATGGTTGAAATGCGCTTAGACCCCTTTGGCTTATTCTTAGGCATTTGTGATGATCTCAAGCTCTTGTTTAAACTTTCCGGGGACCCTTCTATCACTAGGCGTTAGACTTGATGTTTCAAGAACTTAAGCTTTCAAGGCGCCAAAAACGGAGTTGTCTAGATGCAAAAGTGCGCCTCACTCAATGTAGTTCATTTTGTTGACTTAATCCATCCTAGTGACTCAAGGGATTGTTATACTCTTTAGGCGCAATCTTTCATAGATTAAAACATTCATTCCATGTTGAGGCGCTCAAAGGAGGCTCTGGAGATGAAAAATGGTGCCTTAGCATTAGGGAGTGTATACTTCTAATTTTAATGATTCAAATCCTTAAAGATAGGCAAGAGAGCTTCATTCTATCATGGTGCCACTAAAATTGTCGACTTCAAACTCAATTTATTCAAGGCGCAATATGATGCCTCCACAGATGATAAAGTGCACCTCAGTATGAATGAGTGTTGGACTTAAGTGAGTGTAGATGTACTTTGAGAGGTCCAACTCTTTCAAGGCACCAATTCTCTACAACTTAGAACATCTTTCTCTTCAAGGCACAAATCTGGGGCTCAACAAGTGATAATGTGCGCCTAGACTACTTGAAGCAATTTGGCTAATTTTTGAATCTCCAGTTGGTCCCCAGATACCTATTTTACCACTAACAATGAGGATTGCATAAGTTTTAACTCAAGGCGCTCATTTAAGCTTCTACAAGTTATAAAATGCACCTTCACTCCTCTGGGGTGCTTCTCCAAATTTACTAAGTTATGGTACTTTATTGTTGATCCTAGGCGCAAAAATGAGTCTATGAATGATGTTTTTCTCTCCAACAATCCCGGGCGCACTTTGATGATGCTTCAAGAGTGATTTTGCGCGGGCGCACTTTGGAGGTCCTACAAGAGTGAATTTGCGCCTTAGTTCCTTAGCCATTTTCTTGCAAATTTTGAAGGTGAAGGTCCCTGGGTGGAAGTATATTTAAAAAATATATACTTTAAATATTTTTGAAATATACTTCCAGGGTGTTTGAGATAGGTCCTAGATCCATAGGATTTAACATGCAGATTCTAGATTTTTGAGGATCCACCAGATTTCAAACTTAGTCAATTTTGAGGATCTCAAAACATCAGACTTCAGGATATCAGACTTAGTTAATTTCAGTGTCTCAAGGATTAACTTCAATGTTTTCAAATACACCTTGTTTAATGGATGACCTTAATTTCTTGCTTGCAAGGAGATTAACTCATTTGACTCGTTTCCAGTGAGGCTCAATCTAGGAGATTATAGTTTCTAGCACGACAACACCACTGACTTCATCATAAAAAAGTGCTAAGACATCATCCAAAACTAAAGAAAAGCACTAGAGCTTAAAAAAAGGGGGTCCCCATTTGTATCGAGGTGATGTGTGATTAGGTCACAACATCTAGCGTCAACCTGAATAAATGTTCTTGAACATTTCGAAGACAAAGACTCAATCCAGACTCCGAACCCTCAGACACTCCTCTACTCATCAACTAGCTAGACGACGAACTCAAATGAAAAAGAATCATAGATTGGATCAAGACACTTCATCTTTTGGGCGTGATTAAAGATAGGTTTTAATTAAAACAAGGTTCTTAAGCATTCCAAAGATAAACAAAAGTCAAGTTTCAACATTTCCACGTACACCCACACACTAGATCAAATAAACACAACTACATGATCAAAAAATCAAAAACCAATTGCCAGCGTGACTATCCATATTTCGAGGATCCAAGTGCGTACACTTGCGTTCATTTCTATCCCTTAGAAACTAGGATCATCTAAGCTCACCTGCCAAGCTAGGTAAATTCATGAAAAGCGGATGGATGAAAGACACATATATGGATGAAATGGTAAATGATGACATGCAATGATATGGAAATAGCATGATGGAATGAAGATGATATTGGAAATGAAATGACATGAAATGGAGAGGAGTGAAATGAGACAGAGTGTCTCTACACATGACACCTATTTGCCAGTTTTTCATCATAGTATTTATCCAAGGTGCCACCAAAGGTGGTTTTCACCTATGGACGAAAAATTTCTCTTTACTATTTTTCATTTTTTTTTGCTTTTTTTTTAAACAATACAAGATGACCATTACACATGGCGCTTGTTTGCCAGGTTTTCACCACGGTAACAGATAGGAAGAACTCAAGAGTCTAATTCTGCAGACAACACGATAGTCCATATAACACGATGTCAAGTTATTATACTTACTGATGTTGGCAGGAAATAACAAAATGATATGGAAGGAGTGGATTATGATGCGGATTATATAGATCAGGTAAATGAAAAGCACATCCAAACATAAACCAGATGAGTGGTAAGATATGTTGGATGGCAAGAAATGTAGTGGGAATGGATGGTATATAGTGGGATGAAATGGAATGGAATCACGATCAATGTTTGTTCGTATCGACCTAAACTTTGAAGCTTGTAGGTGGAAGGGAAATGAATGAAGGAACGGGAACGGTGATTAGTGAATGGGTGAAGTGGTAACTTCATAACCCACATGAACTTAGAATATTCTTATTTGATTTTATTTTGTGGGATGAAGTAACGTGGGTGGAATAGAATAGAAATGAAATGGGATGAGGTGAATGGGAATGAATTCTTCAGATGCAGAAGCTATTTAGATTTGGCTTCTTGAACTTAGGTATCCAGAATTCTATCTTGTATTTGAAAATAGGAAATGAAATAGCTTCAAGTAAGCTTTGATTAGATCTCTGGCATTTGTGCTTTTAGGCATAAAGATCTTTGGATTTTTTAGGAATTTATTTACTTGGTGGGTAAAAGCATCCGAATATTTATTTTGTGGAACTATGGGATGGGTGGAAGGATTGCAATCTTCTAGTTTAGACAACACTTACATTCATTGATCATGATTAGGAAATAGGTAAATGGATAAGGAAATATGGTAATGTGATTTGAGAAAGGTGGAGGTAAGATGAATGGCGAAGAGTATGTGTAGGCATATGCTTTTGGAATCTGCATAGTAATGGACGTGAAAGGGGATACGTATGAAATGGGTGTATAATGTATTCATGCTGAATGGATGGAAGTACCAACATCATAACCTTACTTTCTATATAGTGGCTAAGGCCATTTGAATGGATATTGACATGGAAATACTCCAAATGATTCATAAGGACTTCAATTTATCCTTTTGGAGTATGCAACAAACAACAGGATTATACAAATGATTCAGACATCAGACTCGAATTCATTATTGGATGGAAAAGATAAAGTGAATGTAAACTTTATTGATTTCAAATGGGGTGATAGGCAAAATGAAATGGATGGAAGTATGCAAAGATTCTTATTATGGAGCGGAGCAGAAACCATGAATTACCTTGAGATTTTCACTTAATCTAGGGTCACAAAGACTTTCCTATAAACTTCAGGATTATTAAAATATGTAGATTTTAAAACCTCAAAATACTTCAAGCAATGCCGAACAAATGATTCATCTCCCAAGAGCTAGCAATCATGTTATTTGACCCTAGTGATGGAATCCACAGGAAATCCATCAATCATGACAAAAGTTTCTCAAAGGAAAACATAAGAATTCATAAAATTTAGATTTGCATTTTAAAACATTATTACCAGAAGATAACAATGTCAAGACACAATATATGATTAGTTTCTAAGTCAAGTCCAAAGCCTAACAAGATAAACTGAAAGAAAAACGTCTTCGAACTCTAAGACTTTCATGAATGCATGTCTAAGAAATGAACTAACATGTTATCACAAATTGAAACTAGAGTGTAAGATAACATCACCTTCTTACAAATAGGAAACTCGACACGACAAACCAACTAAACTTAGCAACTGACAACTAATCTATGAAAGCAAGACAAACCACTAAGCTAAGGAAAATAAACAACAAGCAAGCAACATGAAAGCAAACCAAACGACATAAAAGCAAAACCAAGCGACAAAAGCAAAACTAAGCTAAGACAAACCTACACTTGAGTCAAATGACCTCAAGGGAGCAAATATACTCTAAGACGCAACACGAAATGAAAACTTTAGTCTAACCTAGCTATGTACAAGCAACAGAGGGATGTAACCTAGGACACTAAGTATATACATGCCCTAGCATGGCTTTTTAGTATGAACAACAACAGTAATGCAACAGTGACAGTCCTCAACTGAGCAAATTCATCCTTGAACTTAGACCATTGACCCTTCAGGCGACAAACCTCAAACATAGGAAAATTTTTTGGCACTATTATGATCAATTGAGGATTCTCATTAGGACCATGATTTATCCAAATGCAGGTTGATCTACCCAATCCACCATAATCATATTCATATTCAACATGTTCAAGATCATCATCAATATCAATACTATCAGTGCTATCAATGTTATCAATTAGAAGTTCATGATGTTCAAATTCAAAGTTCTTCCAATCAATAGAAGGGAAAGATACAACCTGATGCCTGTTGTTTTCAATGTGACATGGCCTACCAAGCATTCGATCATACTCTAAGCATCCATCAGGAGGTCACCATTGATGATTGATAAACTTCTTGTCTTCTTCGTATTGTATGATCTCGTCATCTAATTCTTTTGTGATCTCCAGCAATGGTGTCAATAGACTCTTGATCTCAACATCCATAACTGCAGCATGTTCTTCAATTGTCCTTCTCTCCTTTGGCTCATTATCTTCTTGTATAATGATGGAAGCATCAAGCGTCAACCCGAATTGCTCTTGTCTACTCATGGGATCTTCATTGACATACTCTTGGATAATAGCTTCCAAGTTCCTTTGCAGTGCTTCCAATTCATGATCTTCTAATGATGTTCTTTGTACTTCTTTTAGCTCATTCTCAAGGATTTCTTGATGTAAGGTAGATGCATACTCCTCAAGAAACCTATCTTCATCGAATTCAGGTTCCTGCTACAAGCTTGAACTTCTTTCTTTCTCAATTACCACTTCAAGTGATCTAACATCTTTTAAACCCTATTTACAATCCTCTAATGCTTTTGATAACTTCTGTTCAAACGCTTCTATCTCTTCAGGATTGATAAACTCATATTCATATTCCTTCTCACTGGTACATTGCTTATCAAGGTTCTTCGTAGTAGAGACTTCTTCCTCAACAGGTACACCAGCTTCTACTTCCTGCATGGCTTGATGAATTGCTTCCCAGCATTTCTCACAAGTGTATTCCAAATGATCTATATCATGCACCCCACACCAATTTCTAGAAAGCAATATATCATCTACACTCAAATCCTTGGCATTCTTCAATTCCTTCTTGATTACCTCCTTAAGCTTCTTGAATGCTTCACCATCGACAGGAGTATTAGGATCTATCTTTGAAAATACAACCGTCTCATGTACTTGTAAGAATGAAATTTTCCTTTGCACAGCTAAGTCTATCCTTGATAAGAATGTTATACAATCTGCTTCTTTATGATCATTTGTATTGTTAATACGACATCCATACTTGCACTCAAAGTCTTTCAAACTCTTGCCACCAAGACACTCATTCAATGACCACCATAGTTGGAGAACAATTGGAGTCAAATTTGCAGGATCATACCCAACAACTTGCCGCATATCCAAGCCTGAATCCATGGTTGAGAAATCCATCTTTTGATTTTTTGCTTTTGAAATTTTTTTACTTTTTTTGTATTTTTTGAAATAAGAGAGATCTTGAAATCTTGAATCTTTCATTCAAAGCTCACTACAAACCTCAATCCACCACTTCAGAGTATCTAGTTGCTCTACTTAAAATGAAGAATATCCATGTTCGTGCCCTCCTAGCGCCAAAAATGTTGATGACTGTTTTTAGACAACTCAACAATAGAGTAAAACACTAAGTATCCCACTCTCTTGAATAAAGTCTCTCAAAGGCTAAGCTATGTGATCCAGTGAGATAACTTCAAGGTTCCTTATTCATGATTTGCATTGGATAAACTCAGTGTGGATGATATATGTACAATGCTTCAATGATAAAGAAAAGGAAAAAAGATAAAGGGTGTTGAGGAACTAATCTAAGGTCAATGAAGCAATGATGATGCATGAATAGACAAACATCTAAGGTCAATGAAGCAATGATGATGCATGAATAGACAAACTCTTTAATCAACCTAACTCCACTTCGCCAAGAATGCCTACAACTACACGGAGTTGGTGCAATCTCCTAAGGATAGTGAAATATTTTTAAATCATGAAAGCTCATATATTAACCCATTAGACGGCGCAACTCAAACAAACATCCACAATCGAACTTAAGCAAATTATAATGAAGCTCAGACTCGCTTTACACAACACTTCACTATCAATGAATGTTAAAAGCATGAGCTGGGAGTTGATCAAATATTCAATACAACATGCATTACATCAATGAGCTACTACTCTACTTCTAATCTACTTAGAAACATCTCTCCATTCAATCAAAATACAAGAAACCATGTCATTCCACAAGACAACACTTAACACCAAGTAAGCTCCAATGTCTTTGCATTACTCTTGAGAAATATTTACAACAATTTTTAAGTACTCTTACAGAATTTTGAGAGTCTCTTCCTACTCTACTTTCCTACCGACTTTCTAACTATTACAAATGAGGCAAAAAGGCCTTTATATAGAGTGCTAGAATTACAATGAATGGCCTGGATGAGTTCAAGTAGCCAAGGGATCGGATCATGCCATCTCAACAATTAGTTACAACTTGCTATTTTTAGTACATAAGATAGGCAATGAAGGCACATTTTCCAAGAAGATAAGGATAAAATAGAATCTTTTGAGTATCTTCCACATGGGTGTCCTCTTTGGCTTCTTGCTTGTTGAATGATGTGGCGAACTGTGATTGGCTTGATGATGTGTATATGCCATGTAGGTGCCATCTTAGCATATTCCCAAATTGCATCTTCTATTTGATGTCTTCGATGCGATTGCTTGAATGAACTTGAATGTTTGGGATGTATCTTTATTGACTTTGCCTTGTTCATTGTAAGTTGAATGTGTATGATGCATGTTACTCATTTGTATGACTTTGTGATATCTCTTCTATTGGCATGATGTATGCTGGTCTTGTAGAGAGTAGCGAGGATGATGATGCTTCATTGATAACATGGAGTAGGAGACTCCTCTCAGAGACTTGAAGATTGATGGAACTTGAAGGATGAATGCCTCATCTTTGATACAGATGATGAAGTATGTTGTACTTGATGTGATCCTTCGAAGCAGGCACAAGATGCCTCCTTTGCAGCGATTGCCTTCCAACTTCACTTTACTCCTTGCACAAGGTAACACCAAGCATCTGACTCCTTGAATGACTCCTTAGTACAGTCCATGATCCTGCAGTACCAACCAAGAAGCAATATCATTCACTTGATAAACACTTTTATAATATAAAGAGATCATCTTTAAATATGTAAATAACCTATCTCAAGTCTAGGTGCATATTTAGGTGCCTGGAGGAGCAAAAGTGTACCTAGCACCAAATAGCTCCATACTTGTCATTTAAATGATTTAAAACAATGGTAATGACTTAAAATGTTTATCTCCTTAAGAAATTCACTAAAAGGTGTCATTTTATGCAATTTCTTCCTAGGCGCCAAAATGGGGTTGTATTGATGGAAAGTGCGCCTAGACTTAAATGGCTTTATACTTGCTATTTCAATGCTTCAAAGAATGGAAAATGACTTATAATGGTTCTTTCTTTCAAGGTGCTCAATCAAGGGTGAGGATTCATGTGATTTTTCCCAGGGCACAAATTCAAGGTTGTAGGAACTAACAAATGCGCCTAGATCCTTTTGACCTTATATTTGCCACTTCAATAATCTCAAACAATTGGAGGTAACTTGAAATGATCCTTTTCTCCCTTCAAGGCGCCCACTTCATGATGTAAATTCAAGTGACTTCTTCCTGAGGCGCAATTGGATGATCCTCTAGATGTAAAAGTGCGCCTAACTCCCTTAAGTGATTTCCTTCTAATTCTCAATGATTTCAATCAAACGCAAAGTGTCCAAGGAAGTTCTTGTCTTATAATGACCGATTCTTGAAGCTCAAATGCCTTTCTCAATCAAGGCGCAATTGGAGGGTTGCATGGATATGGATTGGCGCCTTCATATGAATGAGGGTTTACTCCAAGTTAGGCGCATATCTAAGGTTAAAAGAGATGAAAATTGTGCCTAAAGCCCTTAACTTGTTTCTTGACATCTAATGATTTCTACTTCATGCTTGAATGTTTGGGAAATTCTTCCTCACCTTAGGAACCTTGATTATGTCAAATTTGATGCCCTTTCAATTGAGGCACTCATACTCATATCTTTAAACATTCCACTTCCTAGGCGCCCAAAAGTGACTATAGAAGCAAGGAATTGCGCCTTACTTTGATGTGGTGTTTACTTCAAAATTTCATGAACTTATGACTTGTATATGCTCTTGTGAACTTGTCAAACTCAATACCTTCAATGTTGATAGATTCAAACATAGTTTCCCCTTAGGCATCAAAATGGACTCTTCAATGGTTGAAATGCATCTAGGCCCCCTTGGCTTATTCTTAGGCATTTGTGATGATCTCAAGCTCTTGTTTAAACTTCCTAGAGACCCTTCTATCACTAGGTGCTAGACTTGATGTTTGAGATAGGTCCCGAATCCATAGGATTTAACATGCAGATTCTAGATTTTTAAGGATCCACCAGATTTCAGACTTAGTCAATTTTTAGGATCTCAGAACATCAGACTTTAGGATATCAGACTTAGTTAATTTCAGTGTCTCAGGGATTAACTTCAGTGTTTTCAAATACACCTTGTTTAATGGATGACCTTAATTTCTTGCTTGTAAGGAGATTAACTCATTTGATTCGTTTCCGGTGAGGCTCAATCCAGGAGATTATAGTTTCCAGCATGACAACACCACTGACTTCATCATGAAAAAGTGCTAAGACATCATCCAAAACTAAAGAAAAGCACCGAAGCTTAAAAAAAGTGGGTCCCCATTTGCAATGGGGCGATGTGTGATTAGGTCACAACAGGACCACTGATTTGAATTTAAAATTACTGGTGATAAGGTGTTTTTGAATTCTTTCTAATTGTTTCCACTTGTGAATTGACATGTTGCTTCTCCAAACCTCGCACCCATATAGAACCACTAGCATGACCAGCAATCCAAAAAGGGTTTTCTTGGTTTTCCAGTCCCAAAGCTCTGCTTTCCTACACCTATTCTGAAGTAAGTAAGAAGCTCTCCACCCACCAAGAATCATTTTTTCTCTACAAGTCTCCTAGTTGAGCCTATTATGAAAATCAATTCCCAAGTACTTGTATTCTTCCACTATCTCCAACTTGTTACCTTCAAAAAGGAAATTAACCTGTTGTATCTTCCTTTTTAACGAGAAAATCATGACCTTTGTCTTGCTAGTATTCACTTGCATCCCAACCTCTTGACAAAAGAACTCTAAATCCTTTAAATGCACATCCAAACCCTTGACAATTTTTGCCATTAAAATGAGATCATCTGTATATAAAAGTAACTTCACCACATAACATGACAGTTGTAAGTCTTCTCTGCTTGTTTTGTTTAACCACTCTTCAAGCTTGTCAATATACAAACCAAACAGGGTGGGGGAAAGGGGACAACCCTGTTTGACTCCAATGTCACTGCCAAAGCACTCAGACATACCATCTCTAGTTCTAATTTTAGCTCTGACTTGCTCATAGAGCTTATGCACTGCAGCCCAATAATCATCTAAAACCCCAATATCTTCCATCCTGCTCCATAGTTTGTCCCTAGGGATTGTATCGAAGGTTTTTTTAAAGTCAACAAAGAAATAGAAAGCTTCACCCCCTTGAGTGTCCAAAACTTTCTCAATAAAGTGTCTAAGATCCATGCAGTGATCGTTGGTAGAATGCTTTGGTCCAAAGACAACCTGCCCTTTGCTCTTTTTCCCTCTTTCAGCCCAGTTACTGATTCTACGCTCTATCATGCTCCTGAATAATTTTCCTAGAAGAGGATTGATCATAATAGTGCAGTAACTATAGCGGTTATTGATATCCCCACTTTTAAAAACAGGAATAACGACACTAGTTGTCCACTCAACCGGGAAGCCAACTTGTGTGACGTTAAAGATCTTGTAATGTCCCTTTCTAGACACATGGTTAGTCCATCATGGAGTTCTCGTTGGCTAGTAGTTTGGTTAGGAAACTGTGGTTAGTTTGGCTATGTGGTTCTCTTACAGTGGATCCAGCTGGCACCCTCATGGTCTGCTCAGTGGACTCTTGGTCAATACTTACTATTTTTAGTAAGTCCAGGTTCAGTGTCGGTTCAGGATTTTTAGAGTTGGATCAGATGTGTTTTGTTGAGACCTTTCCAGCGAGCTAAAGATCATTGAATTCTGACATTGTCTTCATATTTATTTTAAAGTCCTAAGATTTATTAATGTTATATTAATATGGACTTTATTATGTTTTGCGGGAAAAATGACTTTATGGAAAATAAAGACTTAATGCAAGTTGTGACCTTGGACACCCATCCCTAGGCAAGTAAAAGTTGTTTTTAAAAGACAAAGTCCCCTCTTGCAATCCAATGCCAATCTTGGAGGGAGAATATAAGGAGTTTTGTGAGCTCACTTTATTTATGCGATGTTTATGATATTTCTGATTTTGAGCTCTACTAGGGTTTCATATTGTTTGGGGTTTGAGGATTCAAACTAGAGGCTCTTGGAGACGGAAACCTCCCTAAGTAACGGTATCCCATAGGTGTAAAAGATCACCCAATAGTGCCATTGTGAGTGGATGCATCCAGTATTCACATGTGCGCTTCAATGAAGATTGAGAAATGAAGTTCAGGACCTGATTTGATATATTTTCTGTCAGAGAATGTTCATATTGATTTTGTGAGAGGTATTAGTGCCTGTTCAGGGTGATTGTTGGGCAGATTAAGGTAGCTGTACTGTCTATGTTGTAGGTTGTACCTTTGGAGGCTGGCCGTACCTTTGGAGGTTGGCCGTACCTCATGGTAGGTTGTTTGTGTGGGTTTTGAGGTCAATTTCTGTTAGAGTTGGGATGCCTTCCCTTGGATGTTGTTGTTGTTTGTGATCAGAGTTGTGTATGGGGTTTATTAGTAGTTTGTGTGCAGATTTATATCTTCAACCAGGCCGTACCATGTACTAGTGAGGCGTGGGTCACTTAGAGACTCTTTCCACTACTTTGTAGCTTCTTGTATGGTCTTAGAAAGGCATTTTAGGCCTTCTTCATTGTTGATAGCATTTTTACAAGCCACTCTTATCATTGTATAGAGTTTTGATGCATTTCTAGCCATACCCACTTGCTGGTCACTTCCGGTTGTTGTACCAAGTTGCATATATGAACATGGGTATGTCACAGTAATTCATTATTGGTCATTTTACTATCTGGGTAGTCAATAGTTTCTTTATATCTGTTATATATTTCATGGGTTTAGGTTATATGCTCTTTATTGTATGCTCCAGCATCACACATCTGTAGGAAAACATAAAACCCCTTCTGCATCTTCTATCTATCTGAAAGACCACACAATAATAATAATAAAATATCACATATATAAAAGATTTTAAAATATACCAACAGGTACGACACATTACAATGGTATCAGAGCTATGATCTTGCCATCCTGTGAGGTTGAACAGACATGCAGTTGAAAGTATGAACATGCAGAAAAAAATGAAGCATGCACGCTTTATGTTTGAGATACGAATCCTTCAGCATCTTCTTCACATCCTTATAATACCAGGAGAAACAAGTTACAACAAGCAACACATGTTCAACAGCAAGTTGCACCAATAAATCTAGCACCACCAGTAGATCCATTTGAGACAGATACAGAGGTAGAAGTTGTTGCTACTGAGGATGATTGGCAGGTCTCACGAACATACCCCTTTTTCAGTGAGCTACCACCAGTTACAGGTCCTACAGGAGAGATGGGTGACAGGGAAGAACCAAAACTCAGTGTGCGTGATATTTTGATCACACTCACCTGAGAGATGAGGGAGTCTTGACGAGAGATGGTAGAGGTACATGCATAGATGACACATGCCATCGAAAGGTTGTGTAATGATGGGGATAATCATTGTGACAGGAATAGGTACAACAAAGGTGACAAGAATAGGTACCATGGAGGTGACTGGAACATGTACAATGGAGGTGACAGGAATAGGTCCCAGGATGGTGATAGAAATAGACACGATGGAGGAGATAGAAGTAGGAATGATGGGGGTGATAGACACAACAGTGACAGGAACCGGGGAGAATGAAATAATGGGGATAGGAACTAGGATGATAGACATAGGGACATATATGATGAGGACGAGGCATCGGTTACACACCAGAGGGCTTCGCAGGTCACTACGGGAGATAGACCTGGCATCCCTATATTTGTTCCCAGGAACCAAGTTCCTGAAGAGGACCCCACACAGGCAGAGTTTCAAGAGGAAATTCTGAGGGACTGGAGAGCATCCAGTGATGCTTTCAAAAATGAGATGACATTTGTTGAATATTCTGAAATTAGGCTTAAGTGTAAACCTCGTAGGGGAGGAAGGCCTCAGAATCAAGAATTGTAAAGGAAAGTAAGTAAGATGACACTTCCCTACTTTGACGAATTGGGTAAGACCACCACGAGAGCTTGGGTCCAGAAATTGGACAGCTACTTGCAAATTAGTCCCATGCCAGAGGAGGATGCCATTACATATGCAGCTTTACACTTGGAGGGGACTGCTCACAAATGGTGGAGCAACGGGAAGGTCACAATCAGGTCACTTCATATGTGGAGTTTACAGCCAGACTGATCGACAGGTTTGATAAAAAGGACCCAGAATTACAGTTTAAGGAGTTGACACATTTGAGACAGAATGGATCAGTAGACTCCTACATTGTTGATTTCCAGGACATATCTGTTATGGTTCTAGATATTATTGAGCACAGATTGGCTGTTCTTTTCATTGATGGATTGTCAGATCAACTTCGTGGTTGGGTTAAGGGCTTTGACCCTCCTACACTCTAGGAGGCCATGAAGAAGGCCCGAGACATGGAGTCATCAACATGGAGGAAAAAGTTTCATTCCAAAGGGTTTCCGCAGAGGAGGGATAAGGAAAGAGATAGGAGACCATTCCAGAAAGATGCAGGATAGCCACGTAAGAGTTCTTCTAGGATGGACAGTGATCAGTTGAATGACCTGAGACGAAAGAAGCCCTGTTTCCATTGTCAAAAGCCTTGGGATCCTAAGCACAAGTGTGCTACCCAAGGGAAGGCTAAACAATTAGAGTATTTTTCAGCTGATGAGTCTGTTGATTAAGAGCCCCATTCGGACTACCATTTAGAGGCCGAGGATGCAAAATCAAAAGGCCTTGAGGAAGCATCAGATAGAGAGGATGATACAACACGTATCTTGAGTATCCAGAGGGAGGGATCATTCAGGATAAGAGGAGTATTGGGTAGGCAGCGATGTATTGCATTACTTGACACAGGTGCCACTCATAACTTCATATACGAGGGCTTGGTCACCAAGAGAGGGCTGAAAACTGAGGAATTTGAGGGCTTTAAGGTGAAGGTTGCGGATGGTTTCATACTCACCTGCACTAGGAGGATACCCAATCTATCAATCCAGTTGAACAAATACACTTGCCAATCAGAATTTTACGTTGTCAGCATGGGTGAGATGGATGTTGTGTTGGGTATGAATTGGTTGAATGGTATTGAGGAGTTCACACTCAACTTGCGGAGGATGGAAATGAAGTTTGAGTTGGACGAAGTTAGACATGTGCTCAAAGGCATTTCAGATGGTGGGTTGAGAGTGGTTTCTCTCAAGCAGATGGCGCAATTGATTTGTCATGATCAGGTGGAGTGGGCAGCAAAGATTATGGTGATGCCTACAACAGATCAGTAGAAGCATACATATCCTCCTGACATACAGTCTATATTTACTAAACACACCAAAGTGTTTAGTGATATTCCACCAGGTAAACCTCCTGATAGAGTTTTTGAGCATGTGATTGAGTTCGAGGAGGGTGCTAAGCCAGTAATAACTACACCTTACAGGCACCCAAAGAGGTATAAGGATGAGATCGAGAAGGCTATCAAAGAGCTTCTCGAGATGGGCCACATCAGACCTAGTAAGAGTCCATTTGCATCATCCGTGGTATTGGTGAAGAAGGATGGGACTCAGAATGTGTATTGACTACAGGGAACTCAATAAGAAAACAATCAAGAATAGGTACTCGATTTCAAGAATAGATGAGCTGATTGATGAGTTGCACGGGGCCTGTTACTTCTCCAAGATTGATTTGAGATCCGGTTACCATCAAATTTGGGTCAGAGACGAGGATGTGGAGAAGACAACATTCAGGTGTCACTATGGGCACTTTGAGCTCCTGTTCATGCGATTTGGTTTGACCAATGCATCAGCTACCTTCCAGTCTTGCATGAACAAGGTATTTAGAGAGCAGTTGAGGAGATTTCTGCTAATTTTCTTTGATGATATATTGATTTATAGTAGGACATGGGAACAGCATCTAAAACACATTGACATTGTTATGAGCATCTTGGAGAGGGAGTCATTGTATGCCAAAATGTCAAAGTGTGAGTTTGGGATGACCGATTTGCTGTGCTTGGGTCATATCATCAGTGCTGGTAGTGTGAAGGTAGACCTGAAAAAGATTCGAGCAATTGTGGACTGGCCACCGCCAAAGAATCTCTCATATCTTAAGGGATTTCTTAGCCTTTGTGGGTATTACCGTAGGTTTGTGAAGGGGTTCTCTTAGTCAACTGCTCCCCTTACAGATTTGACTCATAAGGATGCTTTTAGTTGGATGGATAGGGCACATGAGTGTTTTGACAATTTCAAATAGATCATGAGTACATGCCACGTGTTAGCCATACCTGATTTCAGTAAACCTTTTGAGCTATAGTGTGATGCCTCGGATGAAGGCATTAGTGTGGTGATCATGCAGGATAAGTACCCCATAGCATTTGAGAGTAGGAAGTTGAGGGGTGTGGAGAGGAGTTATAGGATATATGACAAGGAGATGTTAGCCATCATGCATGCGTTGGCTAAGTTCAGACAGTACCTTGTGGGCAGTAAATTTGTGGTTAAGATGAATCACAACAGTCTGAAGCATTTCCTTGGGCAGAAGGATTTGAATGAGAGGCAACAGAAGTGGGTCAGTAAGCTACAGGCCTATGATTTTGACATTGTTTATGTCAAGAGGAAGAAGAATGTTGTTGCCGATGCTCTATCTAGGAGGCCCCATTTGTGTGCACTTGGTGCTATTGTAGATGACTGGAGAAAATTGGTTTTAGCAGAGTATGCCAAAGATAAGTGGGCTACTGGAGTGATTGGTGGAACCATAAAAGATTACAGGTACATAGTGGTAAATGATTTAATCATTTACAAGGGCAGGATCTTGTTGGTGTCAGGTTCTCAGATGAAGCAAAAAGTTTTGAGGGAATTCCATGATTTGCCTATGGCAGGCATCCAGGATACTTCAAAACTTATAGGCAGGTCAGAGAGAGGTTCACCTAAAAGGGCCTCAAGACCGAGGTGATGTAGCATGTGAGAGAGTGCCCAATATGTCAGCAGAACAAGCAGGAGCACTCACTTCCAAGAGGTTTATTGTAGCCCCTGCCCATTCCTGATAAGAAGTGGGATAGCATTTCTATGGACTTTATCATAGGTCTACCTAGAGTCCAAGGCAGGTATTGTATTTATGTGGTGGTGGACAAATTAATGAAGTATGCACACTTCTTTGCTATTCCTACCACCTACATTACAGCTCAAGTTGCAGAGTTGTTCTTTCATGAGATATTTTGACTCCATGGGTTACCTCAGAGTATTGTCAGCGATAGGGACAACAGGTTCTTTAGTATTTTTTGGCAAGAGCCCTTCAGGTTGTCAGGGACAGAGCTCACACTCAGTACCAATTACCACCCCTAGACTGATGGTCAAATGGAGATAGTTAATAAGTGGGTGGAATGATACGTCTGAAACTATGTTTCAGGGCAGTAGAAGGCATGGGTTAAGTGGCTTCACATGGAGGAGTATTGCTACAATTCCACTTACCACATGTCCATTAAGATGTCACCCTTCATGGCATTGTATGGTTATGAGGCACTGGGCTTTGTTGATTTACTATTTGGTGATAGAAGAGTACCAAAGGCCAAAGAATTCCTTCAGGAGAGTCAGGATATCATGAGGGCACTAAAGGAGAACATACAGAAGGCTCAGAATCAGTAGAAGCAGTATGTAGATCAGCAAAGAACTGAGCGATCATTTGAGGTCTGTGACATAATTTACCTCATGATGCAGCCTTATAGGCAGTCTACTCTTAAGAAGAGTGGAGTGGAGAAGTTGAATCCATGGTATTATGGACCTTTCAGGATCTCCGGGAAGATTGGAGAGGTGGCTTATGAGTTGGAGTTACCAGCAGGGAGTAGGGTACATAATGTGTTCCATGTTTCTCACCTCAAGAAGGCACTGGGGCACAATGTTACACCATCAGTTGAGTTGCCTCCTCTTGATGAAGAGGGCAAGTTGATATTAGTACCTGAAACAATTATTGACACCAGGGATTATAATTTGAGGAGGATTATCAGAGAGTACCTGGTCAAGTGGAAGAACCTGCTGGTTGAGGATGCTACATGGGAGAACAAGCAGATATTAGATCATCTTGATCTGAGATTGCTTGAGGCAAGCAACCTTAGGGAGGGAGGACTGTAATGTCCCCTTCTAGACACATGGTTAGTCCATCATGGAGTTCCTGTGGGCTAGCAGTTTGGTTAGGGAACTGTGGTTAGTTTGGCTTTGGAGGTCTTTGTTGGTGTTGGAGTTGTGGTTCACTTTCAGTGGATCCAGTTAGCACCCTCGTGGTTGGCTCAATGGGCTCTTGGTCATTACTATTTTTAGTAAGTCTAGGTTCTATTTAAATTCAAGATTTTCAGAGTTGGATTAGATGTGTTTCGTCGAGACCTTTCCGGTGAGCTATTTAAAGTCTAAAGATTTATTAATGTTATATTAATATGGACTTTATTATATTTTACAGGAAAAGTGACTTTATGGAAAATAAAGACTTAATGCAAGTTGTGACCTTGGACGCCCATCCCTAGGCAAGTAAAAGTTGTTTTTAAAAGACAAAGTCCCCTCTTGAAATCCAACGCCCATCTTGGAGGGAGAATATAAGGAGTTTTGTGAGCTCATTTCATTTATGCGATGTTTATGATATTTCTGATTTTGAGGTCTACTAGGGTTCATATTGTTTGGGGTTTGAGGATTCAAACCAGAGTCTCTTGGAGACAGAAACCTCCCTAACTAATGGTATCCCACAGGTGTGAAAGATCACCCAACGGTGCCATTGTGAGTGGATGCATCCAACATTCACATGTGCACTTCAATGAAGATTGAGAAATGAAGTTCAGGAGCTAATTTGATATATTTTCTGTTAGAGAATGTTCATACTGATTTTGTGAGAGGTATTAGTGGTTGTTCAAGGTGATTGTTGGGCAGATTAAGGCAACTGTACTTTCTATGCTGCAGGCCATACCTTAGGAGGCTGGTCGTACCTCATGGTAGGCTTTTTATGTGGGTTTTGAGGTCAATTTCTGTTGGAGTTGGGACTCCTTCCCTTGGAGATTGTTGTTGTTTGTGATCAGAGCTATGTATGAGGTTTATCAGTAGTTTGTGTGTAGATTTATATCTTCAACAGGCCGTACCATGTACCAATGAGGCGTGGGTCCCTTAGAGACTCTTTCCACTACTTTGCAGCTTCTTGTATGGTCTTAGAAAGGCGTTTCAGGCCTTCTTCATTACTGATAGCATTTGTACGAGCCACTCTTATCATTGTATGGAGTTTTAATACATTTCCAGCCATACCCACTTGCTGGTCACTTCTAACTATTGTACCAAGTTGCATATCTGAACATGGGTATGTCACAGTAATTCATTATTGGTCATTTTACTATCTTGATAGTCGATAGTTTCTTTATATCTATTATATATTTTATGGGTTTGGGTTATACACTCTGTATTGTATGCTTTAACATCACACATCTGCAGGAAAACATAAAACCCCTTTTGCATCTTCTATCTATCTAAAAGACCACACAATAATAATAATAAAATATCACGCATATAAAAGATTTTAAAATATACCAACATGTACGACACATTTCAGATATGTTTGATGTGAGGCGCAAGAAAATCAACCCCCCACTTTAAAAATTCAGCTTGCAACCCATCAATGTCTTTCACTTCACCGCAAGCTAATCATTTTATACCTTGTTTGATATCTTCCACCAAGAAGAGATCGACTGACGTGGTAACTATGGGTGGGTTATCTTTCACCTGTGTCTGCTCAAAAAGGAGCTTCATGTATTCTAACCATTGGGCACCTGTGATATTATTTTCAGTTTGTTTTATCTTTTGTTGTAGCTCTCTCCAAAAGCCTTTAGGATTGTGTTTACTCAAAGAGATTATCTCTTTCCTTCTAGAGCTCACATAGCTCTCTTTTTTGAATTTGACTAGCTGCTCATAATTTTTCCTGCTGTCTCTATTAGTCTTATTCTTTTTGAAGGATCTTTTTACAACCTTGCACTCTTCGTCGTACCAAGGATTAGTTGGGAATGCATTTGAAACCCCCTTCTTAGGCTGGGATCTCTTGCACACCTTTAAAGCTTTGTGAATTAAGGGGATCGACATATTGTTGCCAATATACATAATAGTTTTTTTTTTTTTTCCCCTATGTTGTTTTTTTCCCTCTACAAGTGATGTTCAAGGGCAACAACAAAGAGTTCTTGATTTTCTTAACTCACAATGATTTTACCTTGTAAGTGGATCTTCTTTTTGATGTTTTGGTCCTGCCCCCTTTGTTGGTTGTTTGTGGGAAAGCCAAAATTAACATGAAGAGGCATATGATCAGAGTTCAACTCAATGGGGCAGCTCCCAATAGTGAACTCCAACAACCTGGACAAAGAACTTTGAGAGCAAATAATGTAGTCTACCATAGTTTGCCCATTATAATTTTTACAAGTTATATCACCAGACCTCTTCCAATCTCTCATACCATTATAGATAACCATGTTATAAATCCTGCAAAGATTGAGAAACTCCACCCCATAATGAGTTACACTCTCATTCCCATCACTTGAAGTTCTATCCCAGAGCTGGCCCCCATACTTTTCTAGCCATAAGGGATTAAAGTCCCCTCCTTCTTTTCTACCCAACTGCAAGCTTTGGTTGTTTTCTATCTTAGCATTAAAATCCTCTATTAGAATTATGTCTCCTAAAGTGCTAAAAACAAAAATGTCTTTCTTTAGAGCCGCATAGGGAACTTTGTTATCTAGGTTTCTCTTCTTGTAAAACTTTGAACTTTTAGGTGCAAAGTAGCACACAACCACCTTGATTGTGACTTCCTTATCCATTATTTTCAACCATATGAATTGTTTATTTGGGTCCTCTTTTTCCACTTTTACTATTCCACTCCATGTTTCCCAAACTAGCACTGTAACCCCTCCATGCCCTTTGCTTGTTTCAGTCCCCTTTCTCCAAACTGAAGTTTTGTTAAATCCTTCAAAATCTGGGACTCTACTCTACAACCATCATGTTCATGTGTTTCCCAAATAAAAATAATGTCCTTCCCCTCCGCAATGGGCCCCAACCCCGGTCCTCTTCTCCACGGGTAACCCCTACAGTTCCATCTCACTAACTGAAGATACTCGTGTGGGGCCTTGAATTCCTATTTCTTGTGTGGGAATCGCTCACTGATTAGAGACTTTTTTTTTTCAACCATGCCCACTTCCTTGCCTCTCTTGTTGCTTTCACCTTCTCCCACTCCTTCCTTCGCTCTTCCTATTGAGAAAATGTCAAATCTTCATCTAAAAAGATATGAGTGCCTCTAAGCAACCTTCTATTTTTGAGGATTGTGTTCTTGTCTTCCATGGTTCTCAGGACTATTCTAACATGTCTATTCATTCCTCCTATTTTCTTTGCAATCCTATTTGCTTGTTGAATACAACTTGACCATTTTAGTTTGTCCTTAAAGAAGTCTCTTGCTAGAATGTCAGTCCTCTCTTTCTCACCGAAGTCTTTTAGACCTTTATGATGAGGTTTACATCTCTATCGTGTTTGTCATTTTCTTCTCTCATTTGTCTCTTTACTTGTTTCTCTATTATTTCTTCATTTGATGGTCTATTTATGACATGCACCCAAGATTTGGCCTTTTCTAATTAATTTTTCAAATGATTTTCCTGTGCCTCCAAGCTTGCCAAAGTTGTTTGAATTTCTTCCAGCTATGTTGAGTCACCTATTATTGTAGTCTCTGAGCTCTTTTTGCCTGTTGTTTTCATTTGATTTAATTCATGTTTTAGAGTGAACAACTCTTGCTGTCCTCTTTCCATGTTTTGAAAGTTTATGATTTGCTCTTTGAGCCAATTATTTTCCTTCTCTAAGTTCCAACCGACTTCTAGAACTTTCTTCACCTTAACCCCTTTTTCTTGCTCGTTAGCTTCGATAGTTCTAATTCTCTTCTTCATGTTTATGAACTCAATTACATAGAGCTCTGAAGACCACAATAGAGGTGTGGTTGTGGGACTGTACTGGCCTTTATTGTTTTGACACCTTTCGAACCTTTCACCCCGCTTAACAAAGTTTGTTGTTAGAGTTTCGGGTTTGGTTTGTTTTGCCCCAAATTCCCCTTGAGCCGAGGAAACCCCTACCTTAATACCATTGCCTTCTCCTATCCCTGTTTGTTCACCTATTGAACGTTGCATTTTCAGCAGGATCATGGTGAGTTTTTTCTTCACCGTGTATCTCAACCACTAAATCTACTTGCACCTTAAGATCCCCTATATTGCTTAGGGTTTACGAAATCCAGCCTTTCACCTGTTACATCTGGACCCCCTTGCTTGAACCCTGGTAAGATAAATTCTTGAGTTTCCTCTATACTCCTAACCTGTGGGTTATAGTAGGACCCAGTAGGTATTTTAGAAAGTTGGAGAGGTTGAGGTTGAATCCAAGGAATGCCACCCTCCTGGAAAAATGACCTAACCCAATATCTAGGAACCTAACTTTTACCTAAGCTATCTAAGCCAATGTTCCCTTGCCCTAGGGTTACCAAGTGTTTGTTTCCTATTGGAACCTGTGTTTTATCTGTTATAATCCCCTGAGTCTCCCCGACAAAATCATTTTGAGACCTTGCCCTTCTTTTAAACGAGGTTATCCGGTCTCCAGAGCTAAGTGAAGTCTTAGAACTTTTTGTACAGGTTGAGGTTGAATCCAGTAGGTGTTTTAGAAAGTTAGAGAGGTTGAGGTTGAATCTAGGGAATGACACCCTCCTGGAAAAACAACCTAACCCAATAGCTAGGACCCTAAGTTTTACCTGAGCCATCTGAGCCAAGATTCCCTTGCCCTAGGGTTACCAAGTGTATGTTTCCTATTTGAACCTATGTTTTAGCTGTTACAATCCCTTGAGTCCCCCTGACATAATCATTTTGAGACCTTGCCCTTTTAAACGAGGGTATATGATCTCCAGAGCTAAGTGAAGTTTTTCCTATTGGAACCTTGCATTTTAGCTGTTACTTTTTGTTGTAAGTGAGGTGAAATCTTTTTTACAAAGGGAAATTACAACCGCTATAAAAGTTGTTCCATTTGTTTCATATTCATGGTAGGTATTTTTAAATTTTATTTTTTTCATTCTTTCTTCTTTAGTTGTAATCTCTACCTACGAATAGAGACACATGTTGGCTTTGATTTGGCCTTGTCCAGTTTATCATATATTTTTAGTGTAAGTTGACCATAATATTTTGTTTGTTTCCTTTGCTTAACACAAAGTAAAAAACTAGCAGTTGCAATAAATTTTGGATTCTGCCGATAGGTTGTTAATAGTGGTAGCAATGAATTTTGGAATAAAATGTCAATAGAAAATTATGTCCTCATGTTACATACATTAATTATTTGTCTATTTACTTTTTGTTGTAACGTTACATACATTAATTTTACTTTAATGAATTTTGCCATATGAAATGCATGAAAACACAGTTATCAGTTTACGTATAGATTAAAAAGGACCCACTACTTAATTAGACTCATTTGATAGTAATCTAATTGCATCATGCATAATGTTAGTAGGAAAATCTTCTAGTTGCATTTACGTGATAAAGACCATTAAAATCTTTCATAGTTAATTTTGTCAACAAGTTTTTGTACTCTTACATTGAAAAGTCCATTTTTGTAAAGAATCTTAAAATTTAGCTGTAGCATAGCAAGAGAGATTTAGTGAATTAAACATTTATTCAACATTATGAAGACCATTATGTGATTCTATATACTTAATAAACTATTTGTATATCAAGCATATTATGTATTGTGTATCACAGAATCGTTTACTGAGGATGTTAGAAATTAGGATCTTAAGATACTAACCATTATAAACAAAATATAATATAAATATAAAAGAGAATTATACAAGCATAGATTTAACACATTATACAAGATATACATGGGAAAACCTTCTCGGGTAAAAAACTTCATAAAACATCATTTTATTAAAACACTTACAAAAGATAATCTGTTAAGAAATATACTAAACTTGGGGATATATTCCTCTACATATTTCCACATGGTCAATAATTCACTATAAAACTCCAAATTCACCCCCTCTCAAATGAGAGAGAATCTCCTTAAATAAAGGAGAAGGGGTGGCAAAATACTTGAAGGAGTATTAGTTGCACCCATTCAAAGCAACCATTTGTAAATAATTAATAATCTAATAATGTTATATGTTTTATAATATAAGGTTTTATAAGTTTATATTAGAACATTATATAAATGTTATAAGGGTATGACCTCTAATAACATTATGCTCTAACACTTCCCCTTAATGTTAATAAGGGCATCACATGCCAATTTCTATAAAAGAAAAAATGAAGCACCCCAATAATGTAGGTCTATTTTAACAGTGATAAACAGAGACAAATATATGCCAAAATGATGCTTAAATGAGGTCTTACAATGTTTTTGTTGGAGCTTGAAACTTTTCAAACCAACTCTCACATGTTCATTACATAGTGTCTGTAGGTCTTACATAATACAATGCTTTTACAAGTGGAAGATTTACAATGAGAAGAATTTTTAGTATGCTCATAGGACTTACATATAATGCAAGGAGTTAACCATATATAATGCCTAGAGGTCTTTCTTTTTGCCTTTTAGGTCTTACATAGAGCTACCATTGTTAGACATACTCTTTCCCCCTCAACGATAACTCCTTACATCCTAAGGTGTTAAAATGCCTAAGGTCTTACATCTAGAGGTGCTATTGACATGCACACACCCCCTCGATGGCCATGCATTGATTTGAATTTGTAGAATTTGGTACTGCTCAAAGGTTTGATGTTATATTGCATATATAATTTTTATGATATAAGTAGAGACTAGCCAACTACCATATTTCTCATATTTCCTCATTTGCGAATTGATATCTAAGTGAAAATGTACCCTAGCTAAACCAAAGCTCTTGCAGTCAAGTTTCCATGCTTGTGATCAAAGGAATTCAAGCTCTTTTCCTGGATAGCTTCAAAAGTTCACCTTTGTGGCACATCTAATTGCCCTAGGATACTGTAAAATTCAAAAAGAAAGAAAGCTATGGTAGTTGGCTAGTCAAGATATTTCTACAACTTTGTCCATTCTATAGTAATTGTTATGTATCAATTGGCAATTGGACCTTTGAATGTAAAACCCTAGAAAATCTTACAAGTGTGGGACCTTATTGTGCAAAACAACCTCTGAGATCGAAAGGCTAGTTCCTTATCTACTCTAGCTTAACCTAATTGAACAAAGAAAAGAAATAGGACGAATTGAAAGTAAATGACCAAAGGGAAATAGGGGTGATGCACCAAAATAGATTATCTTTTACTTGCACATGAATTCTTAGCATGTGATTCAATAGTCAATAACAAATAAATAAACACAATTACATCAATGTAAAAAAAAATAATATTTACTAATCATAACATGAAAAGGATTGAGAAAATCACAATCACTACATTTGATTAATTCAATTTTGCACAGTTACTACAAAAGGCTAATAAACTTTTGGACACATGAATTAAGGCTACCCTAGAGCTTACAAATGAAAAACATGTGAAAGGTCTACACAAGGCTTTTGAAAGGATGCATTTATAAATACGAGTCTAACCTAAACAACGAGCCCAAGGTTCTTATCTATACAAGACAAATGCATGAAAAAGAAAATTAGGGAACAATTAGATACTTGAGAGCCATGCAAGAGTGCCTCATTACTTTACCACTTTGAATGATTGAAGATAGGGCTTTAATTGAATGCTCCTACCTGAAAAAGCTTTTCACCATGCGTATGAGGTTGCATGAATTAAAGAATCTAGTGGAGGAAGGGTTGTATGCTTTGAATGCATCTTAATGCTCATGCATGCTCTATTAATTCATATTTGAATACTTCAACCTATTCATGGCCTTCTCTACTTTGAAAATTCCTCTTTATATTGCTTGAGTGTTCATGGGCCGTTAGATTTGCCGAGGTGGCAAGATCAATAGTTACCACTAACTTGTAACCTTTTCCAAGGTTCCTTTTTGGCTAAAGTATCATAGATCGTTAATTTGTAGGCCCTGCTCAAATATCAAGAGCTCCTCTGAATTCTACCTAGTTGCAAACTCTGATACTCTTCCAAACTCTCTGAACCATTTGATGACAATGATATGCCAACTACCCAAAATTGATTATGCATCCCATTTGTAGACTCATGAAATGAAATTTCAAAAGTATCTTGTAGAACCCATTAGATAGTTTTTGGAGGGTTGTTTTTAAATATTATCCATTTCAACAGTTAAAAGTTAATTTTGAGCAATAAAAATAGGATAAATATTTATCATTTTTTTTGTTGTGAATGAGATATAAAATTACTATTGACTATTTGACCATCAAAGTGAATGATGTTTAAGTAAAGGGCTCTGGACTAATGCCAAGGATTTTGAGTGACAACCCTTTTTGCCAAACAAAAGAACCTACACAGTAATGTAGATCCATTGATGGTTGCCACTAGCTTTAAACCTTTTATCAAATATGTTAGTCTATAACATCTTCATGTTGTTAGAGCAAAATAATTGATGATAGAGGTTACCTATCATTGCCAAAGACTATTCATTTTTCCTTTCCTCCTCAACATCCAATGACTATCATTGCTCCAAAGCTTTTGCAAAAACTGTCAGCCACAAAGCTCCATGAGCCATTGGATTAACATTATCAATGGATCATGTCCATTAAAGCCTTACTAGCTAGACCTCAAAATGCCTGTGATAGATTACATTTTACAACGTAAGACAAAAATTCACAAAATTCAACATGTAGTGTAAACAAAGTCCCTTGACAAAAATTTCAAAACTAGAAAGACAAAATTTACAAAATATGAGGAAATGGTTCTTACAAGTTTTCTGTGGGAGCTTGGATTTGTTTCCATTCTTCCTTCGTAGGTACCTCTAGCTTCTTAAAATCTCTTAAGGATCAATTCAGTTCAATGGCGTCCTTGCATGAGAAGGCCTATACCATGGTCACCATTCCTTGCACTTGAACCTGCAATTGCACAAGTGACTTTATGATATTTTTCACATCCTCTAGTATTGCTAGCCTTAAAAGATTGATTCATCATTTTTCTTGTCCTCTACTAGTTGTAGCAACTAATCCTTGAGCAACATTGTTTGTTTTCATTGTGACATTAAGCCCTATTGTACCAATTGGTCAATATGCCTCTTCATATTGGAAATAGTCTACCCCAAGAATACCAGCTAAGCCTTACACCTTTGGGCTACCTCCTCTTTATCAAGGATATCATTTATTTCTTATGCTATCTCATCTTTATTTGATATTCTTATAGAGGGCAATCTATCAATATGGAAATCATACAATCTTTCTACACACATTTTTACATTTGCCATAATTGGAGAGAGTATGGAGCACTTCATCCACTTCTATTTGTACTTCTGAGCTGAAGGTGTGTGTTGCATCAATAAACTAGAGGACATGTTCCATTCCACTAGTTTTTTGGATAATGGAATCCTAGTATGCTTTACATAATGCCTTAATCAAATCCAAGGATCCTGATGGTTGTTTCATTTCTTCTAGTTTGGTATCAATTGAAGCTATATGTTGTTTATATATCTCCAAGCCCATCTCACGTGAGCTTAATTGAATCTTAAGCTCTTTCACAACATCTTGTGGGCAACTATTTGCGTCTCATATGTATCTAAGTTGTTATCTTAAGAATCCGCCTTCTGCTATAAGGCATTGATCTCATTATTTAAAGAGATTTATTTATCTTTAATCTCCTTAGCCTATGATTGCACAGTGGCAACTTGCTTCTTATACTCTTCTTTGGATTGTAGAGAAGTGGCCTCTTGGATGAGTCCACCCACCTTTAGTTGCAAGGTGAGGATTTCTTGCTTGAGCTCTTCCTCTTTGGCCTATGAGTTAACAACTTGTTTCTTGAAATTCTCCTCTTTGGTTGGAGCATGACAATTTGTTTGTTATGAGCTTATAGTTTACCTTATGCTTCCTACAACTTACCAAGAAACTCTTTGCTTTCCCCCCTCTCTGCATTCATTAATGACTCGAGCACTTGACTAAACATAGTTTGGTTTAAGCTAGTTACTTTAAGCTCCAGTGCCTTGACTTTCAGCTTAGCATCCTTTACATGTTCCACTTTACAAGTTGCAAACATGCTTCCCTCTTCTTGAGCTTCTTCTTCACAACCAAGTATTATGTAGTCACAAATTTGGTGCTCCCTTAAAGGAATTCAATCCTATCTTTCGCATATGCTTCTATTAGACTAATGCCCAGAGCTTGTATCTCAAAATTTGTCAACAACATTTGAACCTCAGGCTTGTTTTCTACGAGTGCCATGTGAGTGCAGTTCATTGTTTACTCCATTGGTTCATATATGACCATCACCCTAGTTGAAGTTGGAAGAGTAGCAACCTTATCACCCTTCTTTTGATCTTTCTATTGTTTCCGAGTTTGTATCTTTGGCATAAATTGTACAAAGCTTCTTAGATCCTTCATGATTGTGGGAGCAAAGGATGGTTGAGGAGAAGAACAAGTATGGGAATAATTACTAAGTTAATGGTGGTGGGGTGAGTGGGACTTGGGAGATGACAACTTGGAAGGATTGGGATGATGAGAGTGGATAAAAGCCTAGAATTTGTGAGGTTGTGGAGCTCACAATAGTAGAATATGCAAGTGGAGGAGTTGGAAATGAAAATCCTAGAAAATCCTCCTAGAGGTGCTAAAACTAATTGGGTAGGCATTTGATATTGTATATATCCTGTAGGAGGGGTGAAGAGAGTGGAACTCATCATTTGAGTGAAACCAAGATGGGGTTAGAGTGGAGGGAGGGGGAAAAGAACTTGATAAAACACTAGTTGGAAACTTGGAAGAAGGGGAAAGAGGTGAGTTTCTATTGTTGTAGGAGGGGAAGAATAAA
Source organism: Cunninghamia lanceolata (assembly GCA_027924645.1). Classification (NCBI taxonomy): domain Eukaryota; kingdom Viridiplantae; phylum Streptophyta; class Pinopsida; order Cupressales; family Cupressaceae; genus Cunninghamia; species Cunninghamia lanceolata. Next base: position 3,684,193 of record BSBN01000070.1, read on the forward strand.
ATAAATGGTAACACCTACTATTGGAAGAGGAGAAGGGTAATCCCACAATAATGGGTCCAACTTGGGACAAAAAAAATTGGGAGGGAGAGGGACAAAATTTAACAAATACCTTCATTCGAAGGTTTTTCTTTGAACGAAGGTACCTATGAATGAAGATCGTTGCGCAATAATCTTCATTCGAAGAAATATCTTCGAACAAAGATAATTTTCGACCGAAGATACTCAACTATTAAAATAATACCTTCGAGTGAAGATTATCTTCGTTTGAAGGTATTATTTTAATATTTTTTAATCACTCTATGAGCTGACAAAACAAAGTTGTTAGCTCATTTTTAGCAAAAGTGAAAACTTGAGACCGAGCTATGGAGAACCTACACCTGCAAACGGCACCCAGGGCGGACCCAACGGATGGCGTTGGAGGAAAGGGATATTCGAACGGAGGTTTCCTATTCTAAGGTAAGCTTGCAGTCCACCCCCATGAAAATAGTGGTAATTATTGTTCTTCATTTAAACCCTAATTGAAATTGGTTTACGAAATCCTAATTCCACCATAATTTGTTGTGTATTTACTGTAATTTGTTGTGTATACCTAAATATATATCATGCATTGATATACTCTATAATTTGTTGTGTATGGAATATATATCATGTAAATTAATATGCCCTAATTTGTTCTGTATTCGATTATGATCTGATATATATAAGCACTATAGTTATTTAAAAATAATGGGTACATTAATTTTTATGTCAAACTCATTCAAATTTTGATGTTGATGTCAAATTTTGAATGTCGTACACCAAAGGGCATATGGGAAACCATATCCTGATTTTTGTATGATATTGAACTGGAATTTGTGGATTCAAAGTGCTTTTCAGTTTCAAGTAGAAAACATGGCTATGTGCATAACCTTCATATTGATAACCATTTTCAAATTTTACCTTTACCAAGTCCATGACAATTGAAGAGGCATTTCTTGAAACACAAAAGTATTGGCCATCATGGGATAACAGAACTAAGCTTAACTGCATAAACATAATGGCAACAAGTGTTCCATTATGTGATAGACTTAGGGCTATGGTCAAGCGTTCTAATGGAAACCTCCCCAAGGAAGATCGGGATATCTAGTAATTTTACAATATAAAAAGTGGAACTTGGTATGGGTTGTTCCAGATCATATGGCTCCGCTAGAGCCTCATGAAATGGAGCTTGTGTTAAAATTTGATGTGGGCCACACACGTGGCACTTCTACTAGGACAGAGCGCATACGATCCCTTTTAAATGCTTTTCAAGTGGAAATGGTAGGATACCATCTTTCTATTTTGAAGCCTATTTATCCAAAGGGGATCAATGTCCTTTCTTTAAATTCTCTATCCAATTGGGGGTGCAGAAGTTGCTTTGCATCGAACTTCGGTATACCACTAAATTATGTTGTATCTGAAGAAATTTGCAAAGAAAATAGGCTTATCCTCAGAAGCTGGTGGGAAAAAACACGTCAAATTATTCCCACCAGATAAGCATGTTTTCTTTACAAATTTATGCATATACAACATAATTGAGTGGTATACGCAAGTTCGATGTAAAGCAACTTTTGCACCCCCAATTCCAAAGAATAGAGAAAGGACATTGATCCCCTTTGGATAAATTATTTTAGACCTATGTACATGTGTTTTGTGGGACTTGAATGCCAATGAGGAAGTCTTACCATTCAAAACCCCTAAAGGCAAGTCCTCAAAGATGCTTATAGCACCACCCTATCCTAGGTGTCATATTTTTATTGCAAGTGTAGATTGCAAGATCACAAAGGATATTGTCATAGTCATACGAGATGCTAGCATAGTAGATGGATGAGACCATGACTGTATGGGCACCCCACACTTATTAGACAAGATTGCATGAGTTATTCTAGCTAACACAAAGCCCAAAGACAAAAAATATAAGTAGAAATCAGAGCCCTAATTCCTCATCTTAATCTAGAATAGACAAAAATGTTTCATCAAATAATAAACAAACCATGCCTTCAATCCTTTTTCCTCTTGCTTTCTTTAGTTTCTAGGAACATGCTCTCTCAAATTCTTTAGGTTAGAATTTGAAACATATTTAAAAACATTTCATTATGTTTTAATTTGAATTCTAAAGGGAACAAACATATTAATTGATAATGGAAAATGCCATATAACATTACCCCATTACAATTTTAAAAAGTTTGTAATATTTTAGATTTTACAACTATCAATAATAACCAGTGTCATGTAGCAGCTAATACCTAGGACTGCAATATATTTATAAATTATTAAGTTATTCTTAATTTGCAATAAGAATAATGATTTCAATTATTTTGCTTATGAACATGAACTTATTCAGTAATAATAAATTAATGTTGTATCAATGGAACTGGCAATTAGAGATTAAAACACAATACGGAAAACAATTATAAACACGGGGATTATCATTCATTAACATTGTGCTATGTCACTGCAAATTCACAAAGACCATAGTATAGTTGACTGCCATTAAATACTTACATTTCAAATAAAGAAATAGTTTTGTAAAAATGATGATATGACATGAATAGCCAGAGTTTCAATTATACATCTTTGAAATGACATTTGTTCACTTTTCATATAGATATGAAAAAGATTCATATTAATTTTCAATATTACACATCCTCCTATTAATATTGACATACATTATACCTAACAAGCTATACCCCTTCCTAAACAATATTATATCTCAAGTATCTCATCAAAATGACACATATAGTTCCACATATCAACCCATTTGCAACAATTCCTAGTTACACCAATACGAATGCATGAGCTCCTGTGCCATGTTGGTTGGAAATTGATAGACAAAAATGCAAGGTAGGTGTCAAATAATCATAGACATTATCTAAGCCACTAACTTTAAATCATGGCAGTAGTGTTTCTATGGCAACGAAGCATAATAAGCAAGTTAGCTTAGGTTAGGATGTTCAACTTTAGTTGGTTCGATTGGATCCATATTTGCATACATGGATGCAATGATCGCAAATAAGGACCTCTTGCAGAAGGGAAATAATAGGCAAGTTAGCTTAGGTTAGGATGTTCAACTTTCATTGGTTCGGTTAGATCCATATTTGCATACATGGATGTAATGATCGCAAAGAAATACCTCTTGCAGAAGGATTACCCACAACATCAGTTTAATGGGATTTAACTGTGTCCACCTCACCTATTCCATCCACATGCTCACCAGGATACAATACAAAACTTTCATCGTAGGTCGCACATTTGAGTCCCTCAACTTCATAAGGCAAGTAATGGCAATGTGGCTTCACATTTTAAGTTTACTTGGGCTGATTCATATTGAAGCCTACACATTCGTGGTAGAGGAGCTAGAAGTCCATGGTGTGATGGTCTTGTTGGACAACCATGTGAGCATGACAATGATGCTTCTCCATCATAGATGATAATGGCTTCTTTGATGACAAGTACTTCCATCCAACTAAATGGATTTTGTGGTAATAAATTGTAGTTACATTTTTAAGTATCTTATTTTTTGGCTTGGCATTAGATGTTTTTGATAAAGGTAAACAACTAACAAGTGGTTGAACCCTTTACAAACACTGCCTCCAGGGTAGAAAAACAGGCCAAACTAGGCCAAGAACAACACAAAAGCAGTGCACAAAGTGCAGACAAACAACAACCAAGTTGCAACCTAAACAACACCAGAGTCTGAAGGCAAAATCCTAACTCCCTTAACCCTCCGTCGTGAGGCATTAGATGTTTTACTATGTATCTCAAAGAAAATTAGTTTTAACTTTAATTTTGTTATTTTAAGAGCTTGATTCAGCATTATGATGGTTTGAAAAGCTCTAAAGATTTAATTTACTGTTTAGCTTATGGTATGTGCATGAATCTAAATTGTATAGATATTTATAAATATGCTTTCTTATATTGATGTATAATAATGACTATCTCTTTGAGGCGTTATGTCAAATAGTTAATGTGCCCTATCTATGGTTTCACATTTTGAATACATGTCTACCAAGGACACTGCATCTATAACATGTGATGGAAACTCCCCTTTCGTTATGCTTTCATGGATGCCCATACACAGTTGAGAGGTTCTTGTTAAATTAGCACAATTGGGGAGAATATTGTCAAAGGTTACACCTGCCAGTTGCTTTTGCTTGAAAGTTTCTAAAGACTTTTCAACAAATCCATTTTGTGTTAATTTTGCAATCATTTCAGTCCATCAGGTTGCATGTCTTAGAGGCATTATGTCAAATACTTTGCATGCCTTGTCTATGCTTCCACATTTTGGATACATGTCTACCAAAGCATTTGTAACTACAACATCTAAAAAAATTCATTGTACTTTATGTTTTTATGTATGTCCATACCCCATTCCAATGCTCCCATTTAGGCAGTGTCAAGGAGGATGCTTTATGTTTCTAGTTCTTGGCCACCTTGACAAACATTTTAATTGTGCACTTTAGAGGGTTGCCAATTCTAATTTATTAGAAATGGAGAAAAATAGATTTGAGAAGGTTTTCTGATCAATAATGGAAAATGGTAAGATTGTTACAATCAAGACAAGGAAGTTTACAACTATCAAGCTTCTTGCAAAGAAGCTGATTGGAGGTATTTTAGGTTTTCATTGATTTCCCTTCATTTTAGAAACCATGTGATGGGTATTTCTCTCATATCTAATTTGTACAACATTGTGTTCCTTATTTATGTTATTTTGAATGATAATTATAAAGGTTTTCTTCTCTTTGGTAGGTCAAATGTTTCTAAGGTAGTGGGCTTTTGTACCCTTGATGATACATGGAATATTTGGAACAAAGGTTCTTGTTGGTGGAGATCCCCCACTAACTTCAAATGAGTTTTAAAAAATTAAAACCTTGTAGTTTTTTTGAGTTGATCTCTAATCAAGTCTATTTACATTTTTGACATGTGATGATTCAAAGGAAGGCTCTTTTTCATGAATTAAACAACAATCGGATTTTGGATTTAATGTGTTGCATGATGCATTCTTTCCATTAACAAGCACATTTGCAGTTCTTTTTCAAGTTTTTTCAAATAAAGGACATTTAAAAGAGTCAGAGCAATTGTTTAAAGCATTGTTGCAAGTAATAGAAGCTCCGGACAAAGCTATCTTTTTCTTTATTTCTTCCCGCTTGCATATTTTATTTTCCTTTAGTTTGGAAGTTGTAGCCTGATGCCTCACCCCTTGATTATACATATGCATGGCAGAGAAAAAGAAATTGAATAGTGCTTAAGCATACAACCCACAAACACTCTTATTTGTTATTTAGATATCAAGAGTAATGAGATGAAAATAAATCATCTTTATATTTTGAACATATTATTGTTGACGATAATTGGTTCAAATATTGTTGGTTAAGAACTATCTACCAAAAACACATTGTTTAAAAGATAGAAAATTATTCCAAAATAATATTAAGAAGATAGCATCCAATTTCAAACAATATTTGAGTAAAAAAGAATTTGTGTTTTCACCTAGATTATGTGTAGAATGCCTATTTAATACATGCTATTATGTTTCTTTTAGTACATACGAAGCATATAACTAACATTCAAGAATTCCTCAACAAGATAAAGAGTAATAGTGGTCTTAATGATTGAAGAGAAAATCAGAAAAAAATTAGTAAACAATTGATTTTGATTATATATTAGCCCATTCAATACATTTTTTATTTGCATTTCAATGTTTATTGAGTGGATCTCCTATCGAATGAAGAAAATCTTTCTTACAAAAGTTCATTTATATTTTTCAATTTTCCAAGTACAAGTTGTACTCTTAGTGTGTGGTTCCATGGAGGGGGATACTATTCATATTCACACATTGCATGTGATCCCATGAAAACAATTTATTGCAGCTCTAGGAACACATAGAATGTGGAGTAGAAATATTGAAGCCCATATTTTCTTCAAGTGCAAGGGAAGGATGAGATTTTCTACACAAGTAGAAGAATTTTATTGCTAGGTGGAAGCATTTGTGGTGATTGAATAAATTTTTTTTATACTATATTCTTGTGAGAGACTCATGTTTTATGTTTTATCTCTGCAATAGTGTAATAAGGGATTGGGCAAGTAATGGTACACATTTCAATCCAAAATAATCCTAAAATATATATGTAGAACCCACAAAGATATATCTCTGTAGCACACTAAATTGTATATATGATCCCCTTCCATGGCATCAATCTAGGTAAGTCTTCCATAATGCCAGGTATGGGTAATTTGATTGTGGTTATACATAATGACAGCAAATACATATTTACTTCATTGGAACTACAATAGGAAAATGCCTATGATAATCCAAAAAGCTAAGCACAACTTGAATCCTTAAACTATCTATTTGTACAAACTTTGAGAACTCAACAAAGCAATGTACAGTTTAAAGGCCAAAGAAGTTAACTGATTGGACCTTTACGCCCAGTGTTTCCACCTCATTTGTGCATTAGCATGTTCCCATTCATTGTTGGAGCCATTGAACTTACATTTAATAGTGAGCACTTAAGGCAATAATACATTATTGCCTAAGGTGTTTGGAATCAATTATATTTCCAACAAAAATTTGTAAATGCAAATAACAACAAAAACTTGAGACAATATGGTACACTGTAGATAAAATAACTTGAAAGTAAAAATAATTTGCAATGGTTTGTGAGGTGGATTTTCAAGTCTTAGTTTTCTTCAAAGTTTGAAGATTACAAGAAAAGGGAATTTGATTAGTATTATGGTTATTCAAGGTTATTTTTATTTATTTGTGGGTCCGTAAGGCCAATATAGCATTGTAATTTTCCTTTAAAGTATGGTTGCATTTCTACCTTGTTCTATTTATGATGAGTGGTATATCAATTTCTTTTTACAATTTTCCTTTCAAGTATGATTCCATTCACTCTAGAACTCCACCTCACTTGCTTCTAAGCCAAAGGTGAGTGTCTCCATCTGCTTGCTCAAGATGGAAGGAAGTCTAATTAGATGATATTTTTTTTTGCTTTTGTTGACAACAAAGAAATGGATCTTGTTAGGAAAAGATATACTCCTTGAATGTATTGTCCCTCTTTATTTTGAAATTTATATTTAATTAGTTTAAGCATTTTGCTTTGTCTTTTCATTGTGCCTTGATTAGAAATCATTATTGCAGTTACGTGTAGCAAGGGTTCACAACTTAAATAATGTTAGGGTTTGAATGTTGGCAAATATTGAGATTTGGAAGTTTTAAGTTTAGTTTACTCTCTTTTAGGTAATAAAAATGTGGTTGTAAAATTGGTTTAAGCACCTTTGAAAATCAGTCACTTTGTCTTTCTATAGGCCTTCTTTGTGTTAGTTGGAACATTGAAAAATCTACAAAATATATCTTAATGAGTCTATTTCTATGAAAGTTGTGTTAGTTACAACAGTTGATGGTTACATCCATAATGTTAGATTTGTTACATGTTTAGTAAGTTGTCTTGTTTTCAACATCATTTGTACATTTTGTAATGTTTATATGGGTATCTCATTTACCTTTCTCTCTTATCAATATCAAGATGTGGTTTCAAATTTCTTATATCTACTAGTCAAATGTTAAGTATTTTCATATCTGCTAAAGCTTTGAGATACTAGAACAAAAAAAATCGTTATCGATCTTTTTTTGTTAAGCCTTGTAATCTCCATTAGTTAAAAGTTCTTCTATAGGCCATTTTAGATATAATTGGCTTGTGGGGCCTTTCTTTAATACATTTGACTATGAGATTTTGTACTACATTGTTTGTCATATGTTTATTGATATTCCATCATATTATCAATGGATGTATCTCCATATGTTTTGTGTTCATATATAAAAAGAAAGGGTGAGAGTTTCCCATTAGGTTAGAATTTGTTTGTGGTTTCAAGTATGGTGTTTTATCCCTATGTCTTTAGAAGATCCGATCAACCTTGATTAAGTTGCCTCCTTTTGTTTAGCATTGTCAATCCTAGAGGTTTAAGGAGACTATTTGATGTACTTGGAAGCATTTTAGGTTTATGTTTATATTAAGTCTATGTATGAGATCTTAAATCTATCAATCAGCTCGTATCTACTTCCCCATTTCTGGGGAACTCACAAATTGGTTGAAGGGCTAATAAAACTTGATAGATCTTGCCACATGTCTACTTTTGGTTCCCTCGGGCCACAATCCATGTCATTACTAAGCCATGTGTCAAACCATGATTCACTTGAGCACCACCTTATAATTGTGGATTTGAGAGCATAAATACCATAGGCCTAAGGCCACTCACTAATTTCTTTTGCATAAGGATTTAGGGGTCCACTAAGAGCACATGGATGAAGCAAATTGAACATTGGATATAAGGTCCCCTCTAGAATTTGATTAATGAAACTTTTGGGTCTACCAAACATGGATCCCACAAACTTCAAATTGATATTTTGGACTTCAAACATCCACTCAACCCAATTATATAAGGTAGTTTAGGTTTACAAGAAACAAGCCAAGCAAATATTGGATGCAAATAGCTTTGTAAATTTCACTTATTAAAAGTTCATTTCAAGCCTATAAGGTTAGGATGTATGCATACCCCGACTATACATTAATAAAATTTATTAGGCTTTTTGCATCCAGTGATGACTAGCATACTCTTCAATATACATAGGTTCCTATATATATCTTGGCTTATTGGAAGTTTCAAGTTAGTGGTAGCAAGTTTATTTCACATTTAGAAGTGCCAATAGACCTAGGATTTTATTTAGGAGGAGTTTGGCGAGAAGCCTGGCACCCTCTAGTCTAGAGGTATGAATGAGTCGACATTCGATGCATGGTGCATTAGCCTTTTTTTTGTTTTTTAATAGACCAATTCGTGAGATCACAATTATTAGTAACATACTTCAACTCCTTGTTATATGACTCTTCTATATCGCATTACATTCAAGCAAAATAAAAAGTGATGTTTATGTAAGAATTTCATGATTACTTAACACTAAACTAAATGAAAGTACCTATCTACGTGCCCATTGCACATCATGTGCGATTTATAGTAATAAATTAATGTTGTATCAATGGAACGAGAAACTAAGAGATTAAAACACATATAGAAAACAATTATAAACACAGGGATTATCATTCATTAACATTGTGCTATGTCACTACAAATTCACAAACAAAAGAAATCGGTCCCACCAATAGTGCTTGTTTCGAAGGGTGCTGGTCAGATCATGAGAAATAGGTGTAGACATCCTCTTCGGAAGACAAATAGGGAGGGGCGTTGTTGTCCTCCTCCACAAGGAGTGTTGAAAATCAACATGAATGGCTCTTCTCAGGGAAATTCTGGTCATGTTGGTATTGGTGGAGTTAGATGGGATAGTTATGGGATTGTTCATTTTTTATTTTATGTTTATAAGGGTCTACATTCTAACAATTTGATAGAGGCTCTTGCCATTTTATATGCAGTGGAGCATGGTTGCGATCTTGGGTGGAGAAGGATCATTTGTGAATCTGATTCTCAGGTGGTGGTGACTTTGTCAAATAGGTAGCAATTAGAAGATGTCAATTGGCATTTAGCTTTGATTATTAAATAGATTCTTAATATGTGTGCTTCTTTGGAATCTATTACTTTATGTAACATTCCTAGAGAATGGAACAGAGTAGCGGATTGTTTGGCCAAATGGGCCTATGATCGAATGCAAAATTGGAACATTGTGGATAGGGGTCAATTACCCCCAAATTTATCTCAAAAGTTGGACCACTTAGTGGAAATTGACAAGGTTTTGTAATGCCCTTGCTTTGTACTTCTTTTTTTTAGTTTGAATAAAATTTTACCCCTCTTTTAGTTTTAATAGTTATTATACCTTTATTAGCACTAATCTCAGTGATTGTTACACACAAAGAAGAGAGTTCTTGAATCTCCACAAGGATGGTAATGCAGGACATCTCGATGACACATGAGAAAAGAGTGATTGTGGGTTATCGTTGGGTGTCTACAACAAGCAATTTGCAATATAGACAACTTTTTTATAAACTATTATTCCTTGTTTGTGGAAACTATGTGTTGCTTATCCTTATCCTTGTTAAACTAGCAGATTTGTTCAAACCCAATCTTGAAGTAAAATAAAATGTGTGATATAGTAGAAGTGCTTTTGGATTAAACTATGTGTATTTCTTTGCTTCAACATTTCGGATCATGCTCAATGATCCATCATCAAGAAGAGGATTCTTATGATTTGGATTGCAGGCTTGCCCTTTAAAAAAGATGAGGAGGGGGATTAGGGTTAGTTGGAACATTAAAACAATAGGTTAAGAACAATGAATGAATAATTGAAATAGTAAATAAGTAAAAAATAATAAGAATATAATATGAAAGGTGCAAATAATAAAATTTAATATAAAAGAATATATAAATATATAATTTGAGTTTAATCCAAAAGCACTACTATGGACTGTGGAAAACTCATGCCTACTAAACGGTGTGATGTTTGGTAAGAATTGCATAGTTGTTTGGCACACTAAGTAGGTCATCTAGAAGCATTCAAGGTCTGATTGTAAATCCATCCATTCATCTCTCAAGTATTCTCTTGAATTAGCCGTCGCTCATATCATTGTTTTAACTTAATAAAAAGATAAGCTATGTTGATTTCTGCATCCATCACCTTGTCTTGTCTTCTCATCTTGATTTGATTTGGGTTAAGTAGTGAGATTGTTAGATGCTTTGGAGGCCTGAAACAAGAATAGGGAAATGATTGTAGAAGGTGCCATTGTTAATATCACTGCCACCTTGGAGACAAATTTCAATCAGCCAGTGTACCATAGTCGATCTTATGGCAGTGATATGTGTGCTCATATTCATCATGGGCTTTCTATCAACACTTCCCTGACACCACACATGGAGGTCATGTGAGTAGTACATGATCACCAGATTAGCATACAACCTTGAAGAGCAAGGCCATACAAGTGTTTTCCTCTATAGTCTGCACCAAACTAAGACCTGAATAGAATACAACTGAGTGTCCCATTTACTTGGCGATTTTTATTGAAGGCAAAAAGAGAGTACTACCAAACTGCAAGCACCACTTCCGCTTGGAGTGTGTGGACAAATGGCTTCTTTCACTCTCTTCATGTTCCATTTGTAATTGTCAATCTTGTTTAATTAATTGGTAGTGCAAGTTTAACAAACATATGTCTTCAGGTTTTGGTGTTGTTTAGTTTGTTTTGCAGTTGGGCTGCTGTTTGTTTATAGTTTTTGTACTGCTTATGTGTTGTGTCTGACCTGTTTAAGGCTTGTTTTGTTATGCCCTGGGGGCCTTGTTTGTAAAGGGTTCAGCTCCTCATTAACTGCTTATCTTAATAACAAACAAACATATATTTATAAGGATAATCAATACAGTTGAAAAATAGAGAGCAGAAAAAAAATTCAAGAGAAAGAATTTTATTGGATTTGGAAGTATTCAGTTAATCACAATTTACATAATTTATTGTTCTTTTATTATTTAACTAACCATTTTTTATTTATATTAAGAAAATAAATATTTAGTTTTGACTAGTTGGAAGGTACCATGATTAATAACCAATTAATTGTTTTTGAAATTTGATTTGCTATAATCCATATCATAGTAAAGACTAATAAAACATAGAATTTTATTGTTAAAGACATAATGTAATGGTTAAGTGGTGGTGTTATTTTAACAACCACCTAAGTTCAAATCTTTGATGACTTTGAGGACAAGTCCCCCCTATTCATGGTTGCTTAACCAAAGGACCACCTCTAATTTAGATGTATGCTTATGAAATTTGTTGCATGCAATTTTGTTTTAAATAGTAATTTTTATTACAAAAGTTAGTATGTTTTATTTTTTTTGATAATTTATAAGGGGTTGATGAACATTTTAGCATGCAACAACTTGTATAAAATATTGAGTATTTTATCTCTCTTGAATGGAATCAATATTCCTATGAAATTTGTTGCATGCAATTTTGTTTTAAATATTAATTTTTATTACAAAAGTTAGTATGTTTTATTTTTTATTTGATAATTTATAAGGGGCACAAGCCAACTAGGTCTAGGCATGGAAGTTTTTATTTGATTAGATTTAGATTATTTCCAATAGTTTAGAAATTGTCTTTGAAAGCTTATTTTTATCAGCATAGGTTAATTTACTAATTTAGAATTTGTCAAGATAGAAAGGTTAGAAGTAGAAGAATTTACTTATTGTCTATGTATTGCTTTTTGGATTATAGTTAAAGCGTTGTATTCAATAAGGCTTTCATATCTTCTCTAGAAGAAAGAAATAATAAAACATAGAAGAAAAAAAATAACAAAAAGAACATAGAGAAATATAGACTTCTAAGGGATCTTCCTTGTAGTGTTTCCTTGGGAACCCTCTTAAGAATTCTCAAAGGTATGTTTTAAGGAAGCAGTGGGATTTTTCTTAGTAGATCTTTAGTTACTTTCTACAACACTATTCATAACAAAATCAACAACCAACTTTATATATTAATTAAACACAAAAAGCTTCAAGGCTTCAAATTGAAATCCTGTCATGTCATTTATATTCAAGGAAGTAGTTTATTTCTTTTAAAAGGAAGATCTATGTGTGTGCATGTCTATGAAAGATTCTCTATTTATTTTGTTTCTTTGTTTAATTTACTTCTTTGAAAATTTGGAAAGAAGAAATTAATTTGTTGCTTTTGTCTTTTTATTGCTTAAGTATTAAAAATCTATAAAATCTAACTTTCATTTACATATTAGATAATTTTCAATTCTTTAATTAATTAATTATATTAAATTAATTAGAGAAATTTAATTAATTTATTATAGTTGTTTAATTATTTATTATTAATTAATTGTTTAGTGAGTTCATTCATTTAAAATATAACAAAACAAATTGTGAATTCATTAGTTAATTAAAGCATTTAAATTAGAGTAGTTCATTTCAATCAATTAGATTAATTATTCTTTTTCATTTAATTATAAAAAAAGAACAAAACCAATACAAAAACACCTAAAACGAAAAACAAAACATTCATCACCCAACAAACCAACAAACACATCCAAACATTTCAACACCCAACAAACCATCTTGATTTGATTTCACATGTGTCTAGGTTTACGACTTGATCTTATGAGAGATTTCCCCTATTCCCACTACTCTTCTCCTTGAGCAGCTTGTCATTCTAGAAAATCATCCACTAGCAAACATAACCATCCAATGAATTCCTAAACTCTACATCTTGTCCAAACAACACTTTTATTGGTCATCATACATTTTTTATTGCCATGAGAAAATCAAACCAACAATCCACAACAACCACCACTTCATTAGCTTTTGCCATGTCCACAACAATAAACGCAAGTCATCCCGACCAACGTGAACATATCCATATTTGTGTGTTTGTTTTGAGGCATACATTAATGTAATTTGATCATAAACTATCAACATATAATATAGCTCATATTTGTGCCCCACACAACTCTAACTATAACCATCTACTTGGCTTTGCCTATTGGCATACCCATAGTTCACTGAATCGACAAGTTGTAGAGTACTCGTGAGATTTTACTTACGCGAATACCTACAAGGTTTACTCGCCGAGTTTTTGTCACGGCCTACACACGCCCAAACCGCAGGAAAACGTGCAAAAAAAGTGGAAAAAACACTGCAAAAACACTTTTTGGTCTTTAAAAGACCCATTCGCCCCTCCTCAACAAACATAACATAAAATAAGCATTCTATAGCAGATTGGGAAGAATTTGTAGGGGATTTTAAGAAGAATTTTCTACAATTTCGGATTTAGATCAGGTGAGTTCAAATTTTTTTCTCTTTTTTTTCAAGCATTTAAATTTGTAAATCATTTATAATTGTTTTAGCATGTCAAATTTACTTGTTTTATTGGATTGAATTGATTGATTGCATCTAAATTTGTGGATTGATTTTAATGTAAATGATTTATAGTGATTTTTTTTTTCAATTTTATCAAATTTAGGGTTAGAAGATGATATTTTTATTAATTTTTTAATTTTCAATTTAAATGTAAATGATTTAGGGTTAAATGATTAAACTTAATTTTTGTAAATGCATCTAAATTTTACATTTTTTTTTTTAAATCATGTTCAAGTTCAAATTGCTAAAAAATAATTAATCACTATTTTGTCGTTCTTATTGATATTGCAAGTTAATATATAAATAAAATGGCATTCGGCTCTGCATCTGGTTCTAACTCAACAAGTGCAAGTCATTCCATTGGAACTAGACCCTTTGAAAGCCATGACCACGCTTGGAAACATGGTGTAATGGGATCAATAGCAGGGTATGTGATTTATAACTATTGCCAAAAGAAGCTTAGTGGAGGCATCAATCACCTCAAATACCATCTCGCAGGCATTCCTTCTCGTGATGCCAAGCCGTATGGAGGAGCCCCAGAAGAGGTGAAATGAGAGATGATCGCCCTTCTTGTAGCACTAGATGAAACGAAATTGGAGAGGGCGAAGGCACAAGTAGCAATATAAGGAGCCATTTCTCCTAATTTGTCAAGAGAATCTGATGTGGTTACGTAAGGCATTGTGGGTTCTAGTTGTAGTCCACGCATACGTATCTCATCGGCATCCATCTCAGCCTCAGGTAGCTCAAGTCAAGCTCAAACACAGGGATTTTTTGTGCCTAGAAATGTACCAGGAGAACAACCTTCATTGGAAGCTACATGGTGGAACAAGGAGGTGCACAAAGAAGTAGATGGAAGATCAAAAGAAGCAATGGCGAAAGTTTGGATGCACAATTCTTTCAAATGGGTGGACAGATGGAAGGAATTGTACCATCATCAATTTTTAGTGGTTTCAAATGGTGAGTTAACTTTTTTGAAGTCATTTGACGCCTCCAACAAAATAAAGAATGCAAAAAAATTGAGCTTGATGTTGGAGGAGGTTGTTTTAGAGGTGGGCATACAAAATGTTGTCGAAGTTATTACCGACAATGCAACGACATATGTGGCAGCTAGAAGATTGCTTCAAGAGAGGCATCCAACACTTTTTTGGACCCCTTGTGCAGCTCATTGCCTTGACCTTCTTTTGGAGGGCATAGGCAAAATTGATTGGGTGAGACCGATTGTAGAAAATGCTAGAAATATAACAATATATATTTATAATCACCCATGGATTCTTAGCTTGATCAGAGTTCACACCAAGGGAAAAGAGCTTGTGTGATCAGGTGCTACAAGGTTTGCAACTAATTTTCTAACGTTGCAAAGTATTTTTGGTTTATTGAATGCCTTGAAGCAGATGTTTGTGAGTCCAGCATGACTAGACTAAACTTATTCAAAGGTCAATGGAGAGAGGATTGCAAAAATAGTTTTTGATGATGTTGCAAAGAGAGCTCTAGATATTGTCAAGGTATCTTTACACTTTCAATTGAATACTTTCTTTTTAAACTTTAAAAATGTATAGTTTCATTGTAAATTTGTAAGTACTGAGTTGTAACTTAAATTTGTTTGTACTTTATACTTTGTAGGTATCAGAGCCACTAGTGAGGGTTTTGCGCTTGGTGGATGGGGACCAAAACCCAATGGGATATATTTACGAGGCCATGGATAGGGCCAAAGAGGTCATCCAAAACTACTACAGGGGGGATGCAAGTAGATTTGCCCCTATTTGAGAGATCATTGATCGGAGGTGGAACAATCAACTCCACCAACCCATTCATGCAACAGGGTACTACCTCAACCCCAAATTTTTCTTCTTCGATAGTTTCTCAGGTGTTATCGGGAGGTTATGGAGGCCTTATCCACATGCATTATGAGGATGGTACATGAGATTGAGGAGAGAGACCTCATCATGTCTGAGTTGCAAAGTTATAAGATGGTAGTGGGAAGCTCTTTTCTTCACCATTAGCTATGCGAGAAAGATCCACTCAGACACCAAGAAAAAGTGAAATCTTATATCTTACAAGTTATAAATTACAACTATTTGTGATGGGTGAAATGTGGATTAATCAAATCAATTAACAAACCCAATACATCAATGAAATATGAAGGAAAAAGGATTTTAAATAACAATAAAGCGATACTTACAACTTTTTACCTTTCGTCTTCCATTGCTCGCCTATTCTTTCTTGATCTTGATGAGATGAATATGGCCCTCAGGAAGCTTGTTTCCTCACTTTTGATTTCTCAAGATGGCAAGGAGAAATGGCTATGATATTTGATGTGTTGAAGGTGAGCTTCAACACAATATTGATGATGGATGATAGTGAAGTGCTATGGAGATGGGGTGCCAATGGCGCGCTATGGTTTCTGCAGCATAAGTTTACTCAAATGATAGATGGATATAATCGAAAAAGAGAGTTGTTTTATAGAGTTGGGTGAGAGAAGATCAATGGTGGAGAAGAAGTAAGAAGATCAATGGAGGAGAATGTTCATGCGAACGTGCGTGAATAGAAGGACATGTGTCATTCAAAAAGAAGCTTTACTGAGTTAACTGCTTTCTTGATGAGGATGGGTTTTATTTTCTTTAAATTAGAATATATTTTTCTAATTTAAGAACAAAGTTGCTTTAACTCAGCTTTTGCTTTTGTATGACAAGAGGGATTTATTTTTAGAAGATATTGAAGATTTTTTAGAAGATAAGAAAGCATAATTAGATAAATAAATTTATTTAATTACTTGTAGATAAATTTGAAGAATAAATAAAATATAAAAATATATTTTATTTTGTGGAAATTTAATTTAAATAAATTTTGCATTTTATTTAAATTTAGAAGAATGGATGATTTAATTAAATAATTAAAATTATTTAATTATTTTAGAAGAATAAAGTTGACATAGATGAAATTAATTAAATAAATGTAATTTATTTAATTAAATGGGAGAAAGTGAATCAAAATAAATAAATTTATTTATTTATTTATTGATAGAGAAATGTGAGGATGAAATATTTTTTTAAAATATTTATTTAAGTAGAGTCATGTCATTTTTAGGTGTATACATTTTGCCCCTCTTTGATGCAATGTGTTTTATCACATTGTTTCAAAGAATAAGAATTTTCGATGATGATACATGCCCCAGTTTGCCCCTGGTACAAGTTTTAACGACAGGATGCCCCCTTGGGAGATTGGACGAGGAGACGGCAGAAAGCGTGAGCCGGACAATCTCACGAAGAAGGACAAGAATGGGCTAGGATGAAGAAAAAACGGTTTGAAGAAAGAGTCGAATGATACATGATGCAAGATAAAATGATAACACACACAAGCAAGCAAGTATGCACAAATGATATAAGAACAAACAAGGTATTGCCCCTGTCAAGCGGTAAACCAATGATATACAACAGTGTTGTCATGGCAGGGAACGATAGATCCTTAGAGCAACACGAAGGATAGTGTCTGGTTTCAGGAAATGAAGCATGTCGTGTAAGACTCGTGTATTGGTATGATTTCGACAATGCTACATCCTGTATAAGACAAATGTTTGATTATAACTGATCGAGTTGGTTTATGATCAGACAAGGATCAAGACCACTGATTGTGAATGGATCATTTGACAATATTGACTTGACTTGATTGGTATGGATTTAAGGATAGACTTGCATTTTGATCACTGCTCGGATTGATAGCTAGAACTGTTGATGAGAGATATGAAGACATAGAAATTTGATTGATAGAAGAATGGATCGATAGAAGAAGTCACAAGCTTTTATTTGTAAACATTAATTCTTTGCATATAATTTTATTGCATGGGATATGGATATGAAATGCAATTGGATACATTATGGATATGGATATTTGTCATCTTAATATTGCAAGTATTTTGAAGTGCTTATTTCATCATTGGGTGTTTATTATGTTGTAAGAAAATACAACCATCTAGGTATAATTAATCCAAGATGACCTGAGTATTACTTACATGGATTTTGATATAGCAAGTGGATACAAGCATCTAGTCAAACTTGAATCTAGATGACCTAAGTACTTTTTGCGTTTCAACAGACAAGGATTGCCCCTTTTCATGTTCAGACCTCTGAAGTCCTCGATGATCTTTTGTTGATCATGTTGTGAGACAAAAGTCGTGACATTACTAAAGTTTGATCATCAAACAGCAGACAAAGAAAAATGATTATGCCCCCATCATAGCATCTTTAGCTTTTGGCATCCTAGTGTAGCATAGAAAGACATAATGACAAAAATCCAAGACCTTGTAAGTGAACCTATTCACAAAACATTCTTGCATTAGATGTGTCTTCTTGCCATAATTGATATAGAATTAGTTTGAGTGTTTCGGTATAGTGTTCAGCTTTGCTTTGGACAGGTTGATGTTTTGCGTCAAGAATTTTGCTTGGAAGTGTGTTTTTGCTGCGCACACTTGCGTCTGGCGAAAGTTATCACAATCCTTTATTGGTATCCTCTTAGAACATGTGGCATTCAAGAATCCAAATCCATAACCAGGTCAAGGAGTTGCCCCCAGTTTAGACAAAGGATCGACTTATTATGGGTGATATGACAATAGATATGGAGAGACGGACCCTAAGGAACTGACCTAGTGCCTCGGGGACTCATTGCTAAATGGCCTTGCCTACATGACGACGTAGAAGCAACGTAGTTCGAGGTGAACTTGATGGACCTAAGACCTAGGCGATGGCGAAGATGCAGAAATGGTATGGACAACAATACAGATGAGAAGAAAGAAGGGGAGTGGAGCAAATGGAGTGGAGCGGAGTGGAGCCTTGGGGGCGCATTGAGAATGGCCTTGCCTACGTGATAGCTCAAAGGCGATGTAGTTCGACAATTGACTTTGATGGACCTAAGATATGGATCAGATGATACTGATGACAAGAAAACACTACGGATAGGTAGATGCATGGGTGATAAGGAATGAAATGCACATGGAAGAGGGCAAGGATGTGATCGCGAAGGACTAAGTCGCATAGGAATAACATGCCCCATTCTAGGTAGAGTACTTAGGATTTTTCATGACAATGCTTAAGACAAAGGAAGAGGATGAAAGGATAATGAAGGATTTGCGTGGTTTGGAGGAATAAGGTATGTCAAGAGCCATTCAAAAACATTTGTCAACATTGTGCCCCCAATCTTTATCAAGATAAAAAATAGAGGAAAGGAAGATTTAGGATGAATGGACATGACATGATAGGTATGTAATGGATAGAGGAATAGGATAGGAAATGGTATGAAAGGAAACTGGTAGGAGAAAAGTGAAATGTTGATGAGACAATGTGCCCCCAAGTGTAGGTGACATAGGAGATCAACTTTACACATGACGCATGTTTGCCAAGTTTTCATCATGGTACTTATCCAAAGCGTCTGTTTGCCAAGTTTTCACCATTGGACGAAAGGATTTTGTTTACTTTTTTTTTTTGAATATTTAGATAGGAGAAGGTGGATATGGATAAGAAGAGACTCAAGTATCTAGTTCCTTGAAAGGTGATAGTCCCGCTAGATGGATGTTGTCGCACAGATTAATGTGGATTAATCAAATCAATTAACAAACCCAATACATCAATGAAATATGAAGGAAAAAGGATTTTAAATAACAATAAAGCGATACTTACAACCTTTTACCTTTCGTCTTCCATTGCTCACCTATTCTTTCTTGATCTTGATGAGATGAATATTTATTAATAGAATATTATTTATTTACAAACTCTTGAATATCTTATTTGTAGATTCTTGGTGGGAAGATTGGGGTGGATATACTCTAAATTTGCAAAGGCTAGCCCTCCAAATTTTGTCTCAACCTTGTAGTGATTTTGGTTGTGAATGCAACTGGAGTTTGTTTGATGTCATTCACACGAAGAAGCGTAATAAATTGACTCAATGCCTTAATGATCTAGTCTTTGTGCAATACAACCTTCGGCTTCGCACAAGAAAGTTGGAAGACAAACCAGAGCAGCCTATTGATATGGATGAGATTGATCCCTACAATGACTAGATTGCGCAGGATGATGACCCCTCCTTGTTTACAGAGGATGACATTATCGATTTCAAGAGGCAAGCTATGGAGGATGTTGTTGCAGTAGAAGTAGGGGAGATTGAATTGTCATTGGATGACATTGATATGGCAGAGGAGTCATTGCCAACTAGCAGCAGGGTGGATCCAAAATAGGCACAATCTTCTAGGCCAGGCAGTGAGCCACAATCGAGAGTGAGGACCATACCCTCTACCGCCCAATATTTCACTAGGTTGGGGAAGAGGAAATTGTAAAAACTTGTAGTATGTGATTTATGATGATTTTCAAAGACAATCATCATAAATTCATAATAGTTATCACTTATCAGTTACCAATTAGCTATTGTATTTTGTTTCACATGATGATGTGATTTTGTAATCCATATGTATTCAAGAATCAAATCAAATCTAATAGAAAATAGTTCCTCATGGTTTCTTATACTCATTTGATATATTTTGTAATTGAATTTTGAAAAAAGTGTTTTCTTAGAAATTTAAGTATTTTTAAGTTGCCGAGTTTTTGCTGAGTCAGAAATTTTGGGCTTGTCGAGTACTCTCTGAGTCCGAGTCAGTGAACTATGGGCACACCCATTGCATCTTTTAATGGTGGAAGTGCTAGAAATGATATGATTCTCCTTCTACTCAGGGTGTGTAGTTATAGTCTTTTCCTTAAGCTATAACAATTGAAAAATCCTTAATTCTAAAGAATAGAGAACAAACCCATAGCAGCAAACAACTCACATGGCAGGGACTAGCCAACCCTTGTTCTAGTTTTGTTTCTTTTGGAGGGAGGGGAAGGGGTAGCACAGGGAGTGGGAGAATTTATAGCCTCATATGAAATCATTTGCATCGATAGAACTAGGACCAAAATTTGTATGTAAGAAAATGGGTTTTTCCTTTTCTTCTCTACTAATTTCCAACTGAGCAAGTCAGATTTGGAATAGATTCAAAAACTGATTTCATAGTGTTTGGTATGAAAAAGGTGAATGATGACAACTAGGATGCACACTAGATCAAACCATTTTCCATATAACATTCAAGGACAAGACCGGGTCAAATCACTACCAAATGAAGGTGGACTCAACTACATATCTTGTACTCAAGTATGCTATAGAGGAATCAGATTTAATTCAGCCTTTCTATCAAACCCTAGGACAACAATGCATGAAACCCTAGTTTGACAATGAACAACATGTAACAGAAAATATACAATAGCAATCCAGAATCTAATTACACAGGGATGATCACGAAGATGATAGCACCTGTCTCCCGAAAGCAGAGGTGTTGGAGGACTATTTCGAGACTGCCCAAGTCCTGAATGGAAGTGTAACGTCGAAAAATGTCCCCTTGGGGGCTTTTCCCTCATAAGGTTTAGCTCTCGGGTCTTTAGTATGCATTTAGGGCATCTTAGTTCATATTTTGGCATCCTAATGGAATGAGACCTAGGTTCCATGGCAAATTGGACCCAAGTGGACACCTTGAGTTGTACCCTGCCCAAAATAGGGGCAGGACTTGGGCGCCCGCGCCCTAGTCCTGCCCTATTTTGGGACAGCCCTAATTTCTGGGTGTCGGTTTATGACCGTTATTAGGTCCTTTTGCCGACACGGCAAGTTTTGATTTTTAAAATCTTGGCAGGAATGCTTGTAGTTGCATATATAAGCATGCTTAGGCATTCATTTGTAAACTAGATTTCAATTAGATGATCATTGTGAACTTTATGCATTCTCAAGGTGATTCAAGGCTTCTATTGTGTTGCAAGAGTAGACTTGTATGTTTTGTGTGTTGATATTTACAGATTTGAGCATCAATTTCCTCATGGCATGAAGAGCATCTTCCTCCATGAGAGCTTCACTACAAGGTAATATAATATTGTGTTTTTAAAATTGATTCCTTTGGTTTTTGCTCCGCCTCACAAGGGCACGCGCTCTCTATCTGACAACGTTGTTCAGAGACTTAAGTGTCTTCTGGGGCTTGACTGAGGCAAGCCTCTAAACACCACAACCCCCAAACCAAGGCTTGTGATTGCAGGGTACAGGTGTCGCATCCGGAAAAGGTGGAGTTGCAAGAAGGCTTGGCAAGCATCAGGAATTCAGGATCTGAAGAAAAGTCAGACACAGGAGCACTTCCAAGACTTGGGCGCTCGCTTCAGTGTCCTCTGCAGACAGATCTTGGGAAATAGAAGTTACAGGGCTGATCAATGTCAAAAGGAGGTCTAGATTCCCCGAAAAAGCAGGTACCTTGGACTTGGGCACCCACACCTTAGTCCCCGACTGTTCCGCTTCGGAACCCCGAAAATAGGTATTCTGTGATTTGGTATTTTACTCCTGTCTGCAAAAGCTTTTTCTGTCTTTTGTCAATTTGTTGTTGTATTTGCATAATTAGGGTTTTAATGGTTAATTGGACATAAGAGAAGGAAAATTAATAATTAAATTCCCTAGTCCAAGTTTCCCTACATCTACAAGTGACCTAGGGTATGCTAGTGCTCGCCACTCGACCCTAAATCCTTCAATGTTTAGTGGAAAGGCGGATTTAAACACATAAAAACTAAGACATTAACAAAATCCAATTTTACCCTAAACAGGAAGATTTTGCCCGAGGTCTGAATTGGAAAGATGTTGCAGATGTTGTCCTAATGCCAGATCTGAAAGCAGAAAGGGCAAAAAGACTAGGGCGCCACCGCCCAAGTCTTGGATAGAGGAATATTCTATAACTGTTGTCGGATCCCGAAACCCTGATCTTCACTCAGCCTTCATGTATCTTCATATTCTCTGGATCTCGATCCTATAACCTGCACACAAGACGACAAGAGAGGGTTTGGGGGGTTATGGTGTTTAGGGACTTGCCTCAGTCAAATCCCAGAATAGCATTCAAGCTTCCCAACACCATTGTTTGATAGAGAGTGAGTGCCTTCATGGGGGCAGAGGCTGAAAACAAAGATAATGAGATTAATCAAATGATGATAAACAACAATGATATCACCTATGTGATGATCCCTTAGAAAGATGAAGATCCTTTGACTCCCAAGGTGCATAGATGATAGCTTCATGCCTGCAACAAACACACAATAACAACACAAAATCTTCTCTAGAATCACAATAAATGCTCTTGCTTGCTTTCCTTCAATATCATAAGTTAGATATCTCTCTTGCCTACAAATGAACTCAAAAACACACTTATATATGTTTTCCCGCTAATAATCGTGAAATTAAACCAGAAGAGCTGACAAGGAGGAACCTTGAGAAAGGTGAAATGCCGACATAGCTTTAAATTAGACCCAACCTAAAAGGGGGACATGGGCGGTATCGCCCATGTCCACTAACCCTTTTTAGGTCCAGGATAAGATAAAGCATGGGGCCCATATTCCAATTTCACTTGGGTGTCGGGCAATTTTGCATCAGGATGAACATTTTCAATATATAATGTAATAAATAGGACCTAAGAGCTAAACCGGGAAGACATGTGGACACTTTTTACTCTATAACATTTAGCCCCCACTTTAATGTGTGTATGATCTTACGATCAATACATGGATTAAAGTATGGTCAAAAACACGTCAAGCACATCAAACACTAGAGTCAAAACACACTCTAAGTTTGGAGGACCATCTCTAGCCCCCAAGCTTAGGCAAACATAAGAAAACACTTGGCAGTCATGCAAAACACAGAGAAGACAATAAAGAAGCACGCAATACACAGAGAAGACATGAACACAATCACGCAATACACAAGGTATACACGAAGAGAAGACATGATTAAACAATTATACTACCCTAACTAGGCGATAAGAGAGCTCATCGCTACGCACCACCATCAAAGCACACAAAACACACAGCGTGGGGGGAGCTCATCGCTACACACATCCACAAAACACACAAGACACACAGCGTGGGGGAGCTCATCGCTACATGCCTCCACAAAACATGCAAGACACATGAAGAACACACGTAATACATGAGTGTCGTAGAGTGTGTCGTCAACCCACTATACGTCTTATATAAAGCAAACACGAGTGACAGGGAGGAGCTCATTGCTACGCTCTGCCATCTAAGACAAGCCAAACACACCTAACAGTTGAGCTATGCTACCACAACTGCCAAAGACATGCTTAAGGGTGAATAACTCAAGATCCAACCCCGCCTCCGCATAGGACTTTTTCAAACTTGGATGTGCAACCTACTCAAGGGTATACATCATCCCGCCTTCTGCAAAAGGGTTTTTTCCAAAAGGATGTGCAACCTACTCAAGGGCATACGTCATCCCGCCTTCCGCAGAAGGGCTTTCAAAAGTATAAAACCCCACCTGCATTGCGAAGGTGCCTTACGGTGAAAAGGAAGTATACACAAACACACAACAAAGTACACAACCCCACCTGCATCGCGGAGATACCTTATGGTGAAAAGGAAGTGTACACAACATAATTTACCAGTGTCTAAAATATCTAAGCATTTACCAATATATGCCCCCACCTTAAAGTGGTTTCTCCCGCTTGCCGGTAGCAATCACGTTTAAAATAAGGTTGAAAAACATGCGAGGGAACAAGAGCTTTTGCAAAGTCCATGCCCCAAAGTGACATGTGCTTACAATCGTTGAATTGTTCTCAACAATCATGATAGAAACACATCAATATTATTTGCTAACAACTATTGATCAATAATAAGCTTTGGTTAGAAAATCTAAACTAAGATAACAACCAAATCATCTCATGAAATAGAAATAAAGTAACATGCTACTCAAACAAACCAAGGCTATACTTACGAGTTCAGAACCAAGTATAACCGTAAGGTTATACTTCAAGTATATCAGAACTGAGTATAGCTACAAGATGAGACAAAAGCAATTCAAAGTGCATAGAAGCAAATTTAGAGCATTGCAAAGGTTTGTTACAACAATTTCACAATACGATACACGATCACATCACAACACAAAGCGATTCTACTAATCAATCGTCAGTTAACAAATTACCCCCATCTTCATATATGGACTAGGTCCATTTTTTGTTTTCTTGTTTAGGGACACACAGTCCTTATCAGAGTGTATATTTGTTGTCGTCGTATGCCAACTAGTAGAGCCACAAGTACAACGAAAGAATGAAATCACAAAAATGAGAGAGGAAACAAAAGTGACTTAGGGTCACAACGTGGGAAGATGCCCCCAAGACAACCTCCACAACTTTATGCCCCAAAGGCACCACACACAACAATTGTAACAAGAGAAGAGTAGAAGAATGGAGAAACAAATAGAAGGAATGTCACAATGGAGGCAGTCTCCTTGTATCCTTGACCTTACAGAGTATCAAGAGTCATTCAAGGATACCTAAACAAACATTTAACACTACACGGGGGAACACAACATATTAACATTTACACCTAAGAGGAGGGGGCCACCCTTGAGAGCAATTCAAAAAAGTGCTACATTGAGTGTGGCTAAATGAGGGAGAAATACATACCTGCAATCGCACAGTGCTTGATTCTTCGGATGCTTCATCTGTTGAAAAGATTTCTAACGGGATATTTCCTGACAAACAATCTATGTCTATCATCTCAAGATATATCAATTTGAGTGTTGGACTTATTGATATTGTGTTAAAATTAAGAGTAGGACGATGGTAAGATTTGGTGGGCTTCAAAGGATGGTATTCAATACCAGTCGAAGAGGTATGTATAACAACTTCTAAGGGTACTTTGATTCCTTGTTTTATGAACCATTACCTACATAGTTACAATTTTCGTAAAGGATTTGAAATCCACGACCATAGAAAGACTCCATCTTTTTAGAAGAAGGCTTTTTAGAAGAAGGCGGGGCCTCATAAATCTCATATTCAGTAGTATAAGTAAGAGTATTGTCTTTGTTTGCTACTAAAGAAACCTTAGGTTCCTTAGGTATTTCGAAAGATTGCTTAGATGAGATCGAGGCGACTTTTGATGCTTCATGATTAAGGTTATTAAGTTTATATTCCCCTATAAAGGAAGGAGTAAAATTTAATGAACCCTAATCGTCACCAACAAGTGCATTCGATCGTGATTTGGAATCTTGTACAGCATTATCTACGACAAGAGGAATTGATGAATCAGCTTTTAAGTTATGAGAGCTTGTGATTGACAACTTATTTTTGTGTCTCAACTTGTAAACAACTTTCTGGATCCGGGTCAGCTTCAATGGTTTGAAGTTTATTTGCATAAATAAACTTTATTGATCCATGAAGATTAGACGGAACTGCCCCCATGACATGAATCCATGGTCTACCAAGAATGATGTTATATGAAAGCGTATCGAGCATGACATGGATAAGGGTAGACAATGTCACAGGTCCAGCCTTTATGGGTAAAGTTACGGTACCTGGTGATTGTCTACCAACGTTATCAAAGCCACGAATGTTAAGTTTATCTAGTTTGATTAAAGATGTGTCAACCTTGATTTTCTGTAGCGCATCAATACTACAAACATTAAGAGTAGATCCATTGTCAATCATAGTTCACTTTATCAACTTTTTGTTTATTATGATAAATATTACAAGAGGATCATATTGGTTTTGAACTTCAATTGATGGTAATTCATGTTGTTGAAACAGAATATCCGTTTTTGTTGCGTACATACAATCTAGCAGAGTTGCTACATCATTTGGCTTAACAGCAGGTGCTACAATCACCTTTTGTAAAGTTTCTTGGAGCATTATGTGATATTTAGGCGATGTTTGTATGAGTTCCCAAAGAGAGATCTTAGTAGAAGTGGCATAAAACTGCTCAACAAGATCATAATCTTGACCAACATTATGAGTAAGACAAGGTGGTTGAGGAAGCATAGGTTGAAAAGATGGAAGAGAAACAAGCACATGCGATGTTTGCTTACTTTGTTTGTTGTTACAAGTGTTATATGTGTGAGCAATCGTGTGATACTGCGACACATATTGAACACCTTGATTTCCTTGAGTAATTTGTTTTGCATAATCGAGAGTGTAACACGGGGGGTCAAGGTGGTGTTGGAGCACCTTGAACCGTAATCACCAATTTGAAGTGAGGAGGCACATTAGGTGTCTTATGCACAATGATTTTAGGAACATTAGTACATTTATCATATCCTCTTAGTAGGTTGAATAAGTCTATTAATGATGATTGAATTAACATTGTTTTTACTTTGATTAAACTCAACATCCATCCCCAAAGTATTTAATTTGAGAGACCTTTCTTCATCCACCAATGCTTCGTCTTTTGAAGGGAGAGTATTGGAACGAAGGGAAGGTAAAGCATTAAAAAAATTATTGATGATTGTATTTTTAGTGATGTCCAAGGGGTTTGAGGATGCAACCAAGGGAGATCTATTCATGGTTTTCGCATCCTTAGTGATGTCCATAGTACTTGAACATTTGGCCAAAGGAGGAAGATCGAGGGTCTTCACTTCCTTAGTGATATCCAAGGTATTTGAACATTCAACTAAAAGAGGAATAATAATAGGATGACTCATGGAATCATCATCATCATATGTTGTAGATAGTAGATCCAAGGCATTATCATGATTTGTAGTAGTAATAGAATAACTTACACAATCATCCTTCTCATGGGTATTCATGGAGATAAATTTGGTTAAATCTTTTAATATCAAAGGATATACACCCATGAGTATTGTGAAACTATCAAAATCATGTATATAACAAAGTTGGAGTTCATATGTGGAACATTTAGAAACATCAATATCATTCAGAGATGCTATGTGTTATAAAACATGAGGATGCATATTAGTGAATTTAGAGAAATTTTCAAAATCTAGGATATACGGATGCAAAGATTTCAAAGAGGAAAAACATGAACATGCCATCATGAAATGTCTTGGAACAACAATGTACAATCAGATCTATCCATTTATCAAATACCACCAATATGAGAGACTTTTATACACCAGGACACTAGTTTGAGGAAACCGGGTTTCTAAAGCTTTTTTCAAAGATCACAAACACACTAGTATCACTACAAACGAAGTGATCAAGATGTTAAAAGTGCTGCACAAAGAGTAATATAGACAATTTTAAGATTTCTTGCAAAGGAATGTGAAAGAGATGTCAGACTTCTTATGTTGAAATACACAATGTGTAATTGCAAAAGTATGAATTTTCAAATCTAAGATGTGAGATAATGCAAGATTTATAAATGAATATTGATAAATATGCAATAAATCAATGCAAGATCTGATTTGAACGATCAACAAGATGCAAATGCTCGAAGCTATGGGTTCACCAAAATGTTTGGTATGAAAAAGGTGAATGATGACGACTAGGATGCACACAAGATCAAACCATTTTCCATGTAACATTCAAGAACAAGACCGAGCCAAATCACTACCAAATGAAGGTGGACTCAGCTACAAATTTTGTACTTAGGTATGCTATAGAGGAATCAGATTTAATTCAGTCTTTCTATCAAACTCTAGGACAACAATGCATGAAACCCTAGTTTGACAATGAACAACATGCAACAGAAAATATACAACAGTAATCCAGAATCCAATTACACGGGGACGATCAAGAAGATGATAGCACCTGTCTCCCGAAAGCAGAGGTGTCGGAGGGCTATTTCAGGACCGTCCAAGTCCTGAATAGAAGAATTTGCCCGAGGTCTGAACTAGAAAGATGTTGCAGATGCTGCCCTAATGCTAGATCTGAAAGCAGAAAGGGCAAAAAGACTAGGGCGCCACCGCCCAAGTCTTGAATAGAGGAATATTCCGTAATTGTTGTCGGATCCCAAAACCTTGATCTTCACTTAGTCTTCTTATATCTTCATATTTTTCAGATCTCGCTCTTGTAACCTACACACAAGACGACAAGAGAGGGTTTAGGGGGTTATGGTGTTTAGGGGCTTGCCTCAGTCAAATCCCGAGATAGCATTCAAGCTTCCCAACATTGTTATTTGATAGAGTGCAAGTGCATGCCCTCATGGGGGCAGAGGCTGAAAACAAAGATAATAAGATGAACCAAATGATGATAAACAACAATGATATCACCTATGTGATGATCCCTTAGAAAGATGAAGATCCTTCAACTCCCAAAGGTGGATAGATGATAGCTTCATGTCTGCAACAAACACATAATAACAACACACAAAATCTGCTCTAGAATTGCAATAAATGCTCTTGCTTGCTTTCCTTCAATATCATAAGTTAGCTATCTCTATCTTGCCTACAAATGAACTCAATAACACACTTATATATGTTTTCCCACTAATAATCGTGAAATTAAACCAAATGAGCTGACAAGGAGGAACCTTGAAAAAGGTGAAATGCCGACATAACTTTAAATTAGACCCAACCTAAAAGGGGGGACATGGGCTGTACTACCAACGTCCACTAACCCTTTTTAGGTCCAAGATAAGACAAAGCATGGGGCCCATATTCCAATTTCACTTGAGTGTCAGGCAATTTTGCATGGGGATGAACATTTTCAATGTATAATGTAATAAATAGGACCTAAGAGCTAAACCAGGAGGTAAAAAGACATGTGTACACTTTTTACTCCATAACACATAGATTTCTTATAATGGAATATTTTCATAATCTTGTATTGCTTTATGTGGTTATATATATGTAAATACCATACACATGAAAATGCAAACCTAGCATGGGGAGCAAACCCAATGCAATACTGCAGTCTGCACCTTATAAACCTTGGAATAGACGTGTATCTTCACATTTTTTCAATAGCAATATTTCATGGAGAAACACGTCCAAGTAGAGCAGTCTGTTATTGATGTGGAATAATATGTGTAACTTCCAGAAATGCTAAAAACCATATGCTTGATAAAGCCATGGATAGTTTCAAAAGAATGTCTCTCCTATGAAGAAAAGATCATCCACATAGAGAAGCAAACCAAAGATGATGGCACGAAATCCATTTTCATTGCCAACTAAAAGAGATTTACTTTGCTGAAAAGATAGTGACTCGTCCACATTCTTGCAAAGATTCCCGTTTCCTGATGGCACCAGTTCAATGAACTCACACAGAATATGTGAATGTAAACTGAATACCTTCAGAGCACATACACTTTTTAAAAACCTTGACCATCTTGGGGGTAGGCAGCATTCCTATCACCAGGCTTTCAGAGTAGCATTTACAACTAAATATTTAACAGTAAGCACACGAATAGATACCATCATAATTTTTTAAAGTTTCTTGCCTCTATGATAGTCAAAACTCTCCCTGTATTTGCATCACCAGAAAGATTTAGTTTGGTTCAAGCACAGATTCAAAATATCATCCATTTCTAAATTTTAACTTCAAACAATACTAAAAAGAGCAGAAAGTTCTCAATCTGTTCAGATTCTTACCTTGCAGTTGACTCTGCGTCCACACCAGTCTAATCTGGAACCCACATCTGATTGGCTAGGAGGAAGAAACCCAAGAATTTGACCTGGATTATACCACTATAATACTCATGAATACATGAGCATAATCTAGGCACTGTTAAATAATAAACATTTCTTAAGAGTACGTGTGTATATGTAGCCTAAAGTTGAAAATAGCAGGCACCAGGGTACCTTAAGGAGTAACTTTGCCAAGCAGAAAGCTCAAGTGACAGAAGAATCAGCAGTAAATGAGTGGTGTATACTTAGGAGGGAATCTCAGGTGAATAACACTCAAAGCTTTTAAACCTGAAGGTTATCTGTATTAACTGCCAATATAGAGGAGTGACTGAAGAGCTTCCATTTATCACTTGCTTTACTTCGCTTCACCAATAATTCCCACAAGAACACAGCCCATTCTTGAAATGGTGAAATCGGCTGACATCTCTCAGAATAATTTCTCTTTCAGAAACTTTGGAGATGAACTTGATGGCATTGTGGCAATCCCCGCATACCCGAAGATTCTTGACAATTCTGATGGGTGTTCTTGGGGGTGTGTTGATGATACCAAATGCTATGGCCAACTTCTCACTATGATAAGAAAGAATATGTTCCTTATGTTCCTCCTCCAAATTGTGCAGGACAAAGTTTGTGTCGGGTACGTACCCCACCTCTTTAATTTGTTCTGTTAGTCTCTCCAATGTTGTATATATTTCAGCAGTTTGTGGGTGGGAATTGTCATCTGCTAAAAACACATGAACGCTGTTCTTGATCTCAATCCAACTGTAGCCTGGCACCTTTCTTACGCCCCTGCTTTTCATTAGTTTCCTCACCTTTGCTGCATCATCCCACTTACCTGCTGCAGCATAAATGTTCGACAGCAAAACATAAGTGGATGAATTATCTGGTTCTAGTTCCAGAAGATGTTCTGCTGCTATTTGCCCTACCTCAAAATTACCATGAATCCTGCAGGCACCAAGCAACACACCCCAAATGACTGCATTAGGTTTAAATGGCATATTATTGATTAAGGTCACTGCTTCTTCCAGGCGGCCAGCACGACCGAGTAAATCAATCATACAGCCATAATGGTCTGCCTGTGGCGTGATGCAATGATCTTGAATCATGGAATAAAAGTAGCGAAAACCTTCGTCCACTAGGCCTGCATGGCTGCAGGCAGAGAGGATACCGACAAAAGTAATGTGGTTCGGCTTCACACATGTCCCTAGCAATAGCTTAAATAGCTGAAGGGCTTCCTTTGCACGTCCATTCTGGGCATATCCTCCAATCATAGCACTCCAGGTGACTATGTCCTGTTTAGGCATTTCATCAAACACCCGACGTGCATCCTCTATGCTCCCACATTTGGCATACATGTCAAGAAGAGCACTGCTAATAAAAACATCAAACGCAAAGCCAGTCTTGATTATGTTACAGTGAATGTGCCTGCCATGCTGTAGCGCTGCTATGCTGGAACACGCACTTAAAACTGAAGACAGAGTGAAATCGTCTGGCTTTATTTCTCCCCATTCCATTTGACAAAACAATTTCAGAGCCTCCAAGCCATTCCCATTGTGAGCATATGCCCCAATAATTGCATTCCAAGACACTTCATCATGTTCAGGCATTTCGTCAAACACTTTTTGTGCATCCTCCATTCTTACACATTTACCATACATGTCAACCAAAGAATTTCCAACAAAGACATTTGTGTCCAGCCCGGTTACTATAATATAACCATGGAGACTCCTACCCATTTGGGGATCTCGAACATTAGTACAAACGCTCAGAATACTAGTAAAGGTGAAGTGGCTTGACTTTATACCTGACATTAGCATGTCTGAGAAGAGCTTCAGAGCTTCTTCACTATCTCCAAGCCGAGAGTACCCTGCAATCATAGCGCTCCACATCCCTTCATCTCGTTCAGAAATTTTGTCAAAAAGTTGTCGCGCATCCTCGATATTATCACATTTTCCATACAAATCAACCAGAGCACTGCCAACAAAGACGTTAGACTCAAACCCACTTCTAATAACTCCGGCATGAATTTGTTTGCCTTGTCGTTCAGACATCAATCTGCTGCAACCGCTTAGAACACTAGCAAATGTATATTGATTCGGCATTATTCCCGTTCTTTGCATTTGGCAAAACAAATCTAAACCTTCTTCGGCATGGCCATATCGAGAATAACCTGCAATCAAAGAATTCCAGGAAACTTCATTTCGTTTAGGCATTTTGTCAAACAGTCGGTGTGCATCATCTAGTCTATTGCACCGAGCATATCCTGTAACCATCCTGTTCCAGGTGAACTCGTCGCGTTCAGGCATTTTGTCAAACAGTTGGCGCGCATCCAGTACACTACCACACATGGCGTACATTTCCAAAATGTGGTTGGCTAGAAACGTACCGCGGTTACAGCCATACTTAATTATACGGCCGTGGAGGAGTCTGCCATGTCTTAGAGACTTCCTGTGAATGCATTCTTTCAATAGCCGAGTATAGCTATCTGAATCCATTCATTACTGATATAGTATGTTTACATAAGGAGGACTGGCTAAATTTCTATTCAGATAACATAGTTCGTTGGTAATATTTAAAAAAATAATGGTCTATGCGACCTCAAAGCTAAGAACTGTGTTCTGGTGTAACCTTTTAGCATGCGAATCACTAGGAGCAACATTGTCAATTAGTAGCTTCCTCCTATGATATCCAAGTGGTGGGTTGATCTTCAAAGCAAGGGAGGGGGTTTGCAAAGAAGGACAAGGATACTAGGAAAATGGCTAGCAATAGTTGAAAGATCGCTGAACAATGGCTACAAACAAAATTGGGTCAATCTTCAAAGCAAGGGAGGGGGTTTACAAAGAGGGACAAGGATACTAGGAAAATGACTAGCAATAGTTAAAAGATGGTTGAACAATGGCTACAAACAAATTTTGGTCTCAAGAAAGTAAGGGCTTCATCTTGGACTATATCTTTTGCTCTCAAAAACTTGGATTGGTGAAGTGGCAAAGATTGGGATATTGTAGAAAACTTAGTCATTTGGAGTAAAAAATGTGATCGGTTGATTGAAAATTGTCATAATTAGGCCAAGAATTGAAGGGAAACTTGTGTTTTTGGAATTAATCATGTGTTTGGTTAATATTGATAAGTTCACCACTTTTAGCCAATTAGTCGCTTTTACCAAAAAAAAACTTTTCCATAGTGAACACGTGTTCATCAAGGAGAAACATGTCGTTGGCTAGGGCGAACACTCATTCACTATATGAGTCAAGGGGAAAACTCATCGCTAAGGGTTGAAAACATAGTTTTTTAGCCAAATGGACATGTAAACACTAAAGGAAAGGCAAATGTCAAACATAAGGAACACGCGAGACATAACATATTGTTAATTGGGGCAAACCCGTTGTTCATTACAATGAGTCAAGTGACAAGCTTACCATTAAGGGTTGAAAACATAGTTTTTAAGCCAAACAAACATACGAACACTAAATGGAAGCACATGGAAAATATAAGGAACACACGGGGGAAGGAGTCTAGGCAGTCAACACATGGGATATCCTTGAAGACAACTATCAAATATCACAATTTTACATTTTATGCTATGCAAGCTTATTTTCTAGATCTTAATCATCATCGGACTTGCCATGTTCGCCCATTTTTTAGGCACATATATATTAGCCCCTTGAGAAAGACATGCCATAATGCTTGGTGGGTGTTGCTTCTCAAAATGTGGTATGGATCATTAGTTTTATTTGTGCTTATCTTTAGCTTGATGTCCCACATCTAGACTTGTAAATACAAGACAAAAGATCATGTGCAACATGAAGTTCAAAGAAAAATCAAGACAATAAAAAAAAAAGTATACTTACCATCATGGTGAGGTTAGTGTTATCACCTAGAATTGCACCCTGCTTGAAGCCTGTTCAAGCATTCCAATGACACAATGGGACTAATCTCAAGGTGTGGGACCTTGCAGATGAGATCAGACCTCCAGAGAATGTTGGTTCCTCATTCTAAACTTAAGGCTCAAAGAAAAAGGCTAAATCTAATCTATCAGTCACACAGAAAAAGGGAAAGAGAGAAACTTGGAATAAAAGGGGTGATGCACCAAATTTAGAGTGTTTAGTTAGAGCTGACATAACACAGTAATGATTTCAAAGGCTGAATAAACCAACACAAACTCATCCAGTCTTTAAAAGAGGTCAAAATAGAATACTGAAACCTATAAAGGGATTGTTTTATCCACAAGATAAGTGAGCAACATTCAAGCAGACACTATGAAAAAGAATATGAGAGAGGCAGAATCAGTTACTTATATTAATCATAGAGGTTAAATAGCCATTACGAAGAGAGTAGAGCTAAATACATATCAGAAAAGACACAGAATGATAACCTTCCCCTCATAGTTGAACTAGAAATGAAGACAAAAGAGGTCCAGAAGAGGACACAGTCCATCGGATTCATATAGTTCTAAGAAATATCACGAGGCCATGATCAAATATCTAGCGCTTCAACTTTAGTAAGGACCCAACGACCAACCAACAAAAATACATCTTCGACATATACATATATAGCTTTTGTGATCACTGTAGCAGCTATGGACGTGGGAAAGAGTGGTCAACAAGGAAAACTAGTCGCCCATGCTGCAATAAATTCATTTATGTGTCCTTCAAGTGTGCCCACATGACTCTGCCCTGGAAATCCACTAAAGAAGAGTGTTTGCCCATGACTTGGGTACAAGAAATTCAATGCAAAGGAGCTACAGTGGCATAGGAGGGTGAGAAATCCATTTTCCACAAGCAATCAAGCTTTAAAGAAGCATTAATGGAGGCCAAGAACGTCGCTGAGCAGTCTCGTTGTGTCAAGAATAATAGAAAGAGCTGGGAAGGTGAAACAGGTCAGACCCTGGTCAATTGGCCTTCCTCTGATCAGGCTTCCACCAATCGGGCCTTTGAAAGGTGAAGAAAGAAACCCCAATCTCCACAATTCGGAAGGAGTAATAGGGAAACCATTAGGCTTTGGAGATCAGGCTTTCACCATGCATCGTACTTTTGAAAAGAAGAAACACTCAATCCCCAACTCTGAAACAGTAAGAAGAAATTATGAAGTTTGTTGAGGATCGGGCCTCGAACCTTATGCCTTTTGCCTTCCAGAAGAAAAGAGGAAGAAGAAAATTCCCACTTGCCAAAGTCTGAATGACTTAGACATTTTATAGATTTGATGGACTTTGACGATTGGACCTTTTGTCTACCACTTGCCAAATGGAAAGAAAAAGACCACAACCTCGACCTCTAAGCTCTGCAATACTTAGAAATCGGTGGACCTCGGTCATCAGGCCTTCTACTTTCTACCTTCGAAAAAGAAGGAAGAAAAGAGAACTCCCACTTGTCATCGCCTGCAACACTTAGAAACATTGGAGCTCATCAGGATTCGGCAATTGAACCTTCGGTCTACTACCAACAAAAAAGAAGAAGGAAGAGAAAACTCCTGACCTCCGGTGCTCAAAACACTTAAGCAATTTTACAAATTATCACGATGGAGTTTTTGGAGCCGATAGGAAAGGCATGATGAAGAAGGGAACCCCGAGCTTTGAAACCCCGAAAAGGCAAAAAACACAAGGAAAACACTTAGGATTTTGGACTTAGCCATTTGGGGGGATTTTTTCCTTACACTTCAAAAGATAAAACACTTATAGATTTCATGGATCCTTGGGCTATTTGGCCTGAAGGCAAAATAGGACAATAGTTAGAAATACCACCTAATCTATGTGTTTTCCCACGCCTATCCAAAACTTGTAAAATGACAATGACATGTTCCAAATGCATCTTAAATGCATTAATGGCTAAAGGTTTTACAAAAGCAGGGACAAGAGGACATACCATTGATGTGGGTTTTAGATATATACTCAAAGTACTCAATGTTGAGTATCTATATGAAAAATAATATTTGGCAAAGAACTAGGTCAACTTATATAAACAAAACTAGGTTTTCAAAAGGTCATTTTCACATGCAAGGTTGGGAGAAATTAAGCTCTAGGTAGATCACAACCATTTTGAACATAGAAGTAGTTGATAGGGGAGCACAAGATGAGGGTTGCAACCATTGCAAGTGCACAAGGTGGTGTGAGATTTAACAAGTGCACAAGGTGGTGTGAGATTTAGCAAGTGTTGTCCATGAACTGAGGAAGTCTCACACCACCCTGTGCACTTGCCATTATTCTTAAGTGACAAATTTGAGAAAATTT
Source organism: Cunninghamia lanceolata (assembly GCA_027924645.1). Classification (NCBI taxonomy): domain Eukaryota; kingdom Viridiplantae; phylum Streptophyta; class Pinopsida; order Cupressales; family Cupressaceae; genus Cunninghamia; species Cunninghamia lanceolata. The sequence goes on from BSBN01000070.1 coordinate 3,720,690, forward strand.
CATGGACAACATTTGTATCATGGATAGCATGAGTACTCCAAATGTGATTGTGGACCCATACATAGTTATGAGGAGTCTTTTGGATGGTGATGATGCAGTCAAGGACAACTGCAAAGGCATCAACTCCTTGAGATCGACAAGTGAGGACAAAGGGAGATGCACCTTATCGATAAAGTGCTTTAATAGTTTAGAGAGGCACTGCCTGTCATTTTTCCCTAGCGAGGATAATATACAAGTCTATGTGAGACTGGACAACTACCTAGGGAGGGAAGAGTGGATCAATTTGACACCTCAAATACCCATCATAGGATAGAGAGGGTAAGGAGTAGGTGTACTAGATGCAACTAGTGTGGGCCAAGATATATTGTAGCTTGAGAAGCTACATTTGGAGAGGCCATGGGTGGAGATGTCATATGATGGCAGGCTCTAGTGGTTGTGATAGTGTAGAGGATGAGGATTATGAACCTAGCAAGGAGGGCTCAGAGGGGGATCAATGGATTTTCAAAATTGCATCATAGTCCCCACTATCTGAGCTACCTCCCTTTATAGAGTGAGATTGCAACTGAGAGAGAGGGTCAAGAAGAGATAGTGGGCCTATACTACCAAGCCCTGGAAAACAATAGCTGCATAGATAATTAAATACTTCACCTATGATGGCCAATGTGCCACAATTGTGGGTCCACCTTTTCGGTTTCTCACTCATTTGCGTCATGGTGCAACAAACCCAGAACTCAAAATCAACATTCCTGCCTTCTTATTCAACTCCCTGGTTAATATGGCCGAAACATACAAAGTAGGGTCTGGCCCTCTAAAATGTCATGGCTTAGTCACCTTGATTTGTAAACATCAAATTTTGAAGAGGAGAAAGACAAACAAGAAATGGCAATAATTCCCTAAGAAATTTGACACCTCGGCACCCATGAAATAATATGAGATAGGGGAACCTTTGGGAGTAGCCACAAAAATTCCTAGGGAACTCTCTCTAGGCCCTCAGCAAACCCAAGGGAATTCGGAGGAAGAAGCACCGGAAAATGCCTCAAACCCTACGGAAACTAGTAATTCTCCTAGGGCACAGAATGTTTTGGAGCCTTAGGACGAGAGTCTAGAAAATCAAGGAAATGTAGAAATCATTGATTCTAGAGAACGGGAGACTAGTCCACCTAGAGTGAGGAAACAACGCTCTAAACAAAGGCTACCAAGACCCCCTCCTCTGAGAAGTAAACACCTAGCCAGGGATGTGAGTTTTTCTACTACATTTGAACACCCACCTATCCCAAAGAGGAAAAGACAAGATAGACAGTTGGGTGCTAGTGAAACCCTAGGGAAAGATAACAAAGAAGAAACTCTAAAAGAACCTAGCCTAGTTTAGAAAGAATAAGAAGCAAGGGAACAAAACTGGATTGATACAAAGGCAGAGGAAATAACCACTCCTACAGAAATAGGCTTGTTGAGTGAGCAGCAACCTCCAGTAGGGAAAGTGGGTGAGACAGAGCAGCAAAGCCTAGTAGGAGAAGTGAATGAAGGGGATTTATACAATTAGAAAACATAAATTTTTGAATTGCCCCATGCAATAAATTTAGATACTGTAGAAAATAGTTAGTTGAAGATTGAATTAGATAATCTAAAAGAGGAAATTGTTTAGTTAAAGAATAAAATACAACAAAGTGATGAGCTAGTTTTTGTGCAAAAACATAACATTGATCAAAGGGAGGAAATTATACAACAATTGAATAATTCTTGGGAACAAAAAGTAGGGGTTTTGGAGACCAAATTGCAACAAAAAGATGAATTCATTTCAATCTTACAAACCCAACTAAATAGGTTGAGGAAAAGAATCAGGGACATCTAGCAACCCTATCTAATAAGGATGGGCAAATAAAAAGATTGACTGATAACTTCACAAATTTCCTCCAAGCCTTTCAAGAGAAGTAAGAGAAAAATAAACAAAAGTTAAATGTAGCCATCAGTCAAATAGTGGAATTAAAATAGGAGTTGCAGGAGATGAAAGCTAAACCAACCATGGAAACTAAGGAAATCCAAACTGAGCCTACCAAAATGGAGTGGTTTCATGTTCATATCCCTCCTTTGTTAAGGAAATGGATAGAAAGATGCTACTTCTTGAGGCAGGATGGGGTGGAAAATGCTAGACTGAAGAAAGAGTTAGTATTATGAAGAGAATCTTTTAATAGATTGTATGAAGCAAAAATAGAGGCTTGTAAAATAGGGGAATTATTATTAGCCTGTAGAAAACCCTCAAGACTATACTCCATGTTCCTGAATGAGCAAGCTTTGAGATGGAAACTCGTAAGAATCTCCTACAATCTTCCCCATGATCCTAATGATAAACAGTTTTTGGAAACATTCAAAACTTCACCTCTTGATCATCAGAATTTACTTTGTGAATTTTTTCTTCACAGTTTGCTTTTAGAAAAACACAATGACTTTTTCATCAATCTCTTTGTAGGAGAGGTTCAACTAAGGTCCTTTTTATCTAACCTACAGAATCAGATCAATTGGCAAGAAAGAACTAAGGAGTATATGCAAGTAGAAAAGACAATTGGCCTTCTGATGAGTCATCCATATCATATGCCTTATGCCTTCAAGACATGATTCAAAAGAATAAAGAAATATGATCCCATGAAGGAGAAGTACAATGAGAGCCTAAGGATATGTTTTGAGGAATTTAAAGTTTATGGACCCAAATTAGTGGACAGGGCATGGAATGCATGTGAAGACAAATATACTCCTCTTCCAATGCACTTGAAAAGAAGAGAAATAATTTCTCGCACTAATTTGAGATAGTCATACAAAAGGACAGAAGCACTAGCAGAGATACTACAACAACTGAAAACCAAATGGATAGGCATGAGGTATAGGGATCCTTTACTCCTCCAGCCTCCACCTATAGTCCTAGTCACCACAAAACAGTCCCCTGGAGGCCTTCAAACTTGGAAAGTAAGAGTAAAATTACATAAGGGGTTCATTAAGTATCCTGATCACCAGGACCCTGAATCAAATAAAGTATATGACCTTAGTGCATTGTTTGAGGGACTCAATAAGAAGAGAGAAGCATAAAGACAAAAAGAGCAGTCACAACAAAGAGTAGGACCTGCTCACCCTTAAGTGGGGGAGGAATGATTAGGTAAAAACAACCTCATCCCAACATTGGCCTAATTACCATTTTGTGTTGATAAACCAACCCAAACATTATGCCAATTTATTAATCTAATGATAAAAGTTGTCTATTTATGAAAGAATCATGTATAAAACTTCATTCCTAACTTGATCAATTTTAACACTAATGTTGACGAGGTTTTATTAAAGATCGGTTGTGTTTTCAATAGGTTTTTGAATACAACAGAGTGGACGAGATGGACATTAATACATACTAGAGTCAATAGCACTGGAAGTCTAAGGTGCCAAAAATTCAGGAGACTCATAACTAAAGTCTTCATTCATTTGCTACCCATTTGTCCACTTGGCAGTTTATTTATATTTATGTTATTTCAAAGATAGTTGAGGCATTCAAAGCTCCACTTGGAGCCCCTATTTTATGGCATTAAAATGACAATCTTGTTCAATTAATTTTTCTGTTATCTTGTTATAAGACTTTTGGTGGCAATGATGAGCCACCCTAGATTTTAGGATTTTGGAAGTGATAAAAACTATTTGTTTTTCAAATTGATATGTACTATGAATGAAATGAAGATTACTGTACAGTGTTTGTGCAAACTTGAATTGAATTATGTTGATGATAAATGTGATCTAAGTTAGTAGAACAATTCCAGAGAGTTGGCCACTCGAAGGAAATAGATAAGTATTTTGTATTATATGAATGTGTTTACTATCTTTTGTCACATTTCTATTGTGTTCTGTGTTATTCTACTATGAAGTGTTGTGGTAGAGTTGTGTTAACCTGGAGGGTATCGTGATTAATATGTTTCAGTGAAGTATAAAGTGCATTTATAATTCAACAAGTTCTGTGTGTGTCATTTAAATATTCTGGAGTTCTAGAGCTTGTCTTTAGTGTTATGTAGTAAAGAAATTCTAGAGCTCCTGCATAGTTTGAATTTTTGTAGTTCAGTAGCAGTTGATAGTATAGTTCAAATTTTTCTTAGATTAAAATGTTTCTTTCAATTCATAGATAAAAATGAATTAGTTTTAAGGATTTCAATTACATTCAAAGATTCTTCTTGAGTTTAAGTTTCCATGCTTTGTAGTTTAGATTTATTTTATAAAGGCTTTTTCTTAAAAGTAAAAATTCAAAAAATTGTTGCTAAGCTAAGATGTCTAAATCCCCCTCCTATTGCATACAACCTTGGACACAACCCAGTCGATAAAACTAATACATTTTCAGCTAAAGTGTTGGGTCTAAATGACAACCTATCAAAAACCATCAATAAACCCTTGATTTTCTTATTGAATTTTTTGTTTACCCTTCTTATCCTCTTTTGGCAATTTCTCAAAATAATCATATGATCACGTAGACACCTAAAATTGACATATCTTGTGACATCACCTTGTTGATATTGCCTTGAGACACCTTATGACACATTTTGTCCTAGGACCCTTGCATAACCCTTCCATCATCACATTAGTTAAATAAATCATATTTATTTAACTAATCCTATTTATCCTCTCATAGCCAATTAATTAAATAAATTTTATTTAATTAATTCCCACCTTTCCTCCATCATCCAATCTAAATAAATAAATTATTTATTTAAATTAGCTATCATCACATAATTTAAATAATTTTATTATTTAAATTATCCTCACACATGTCTCCCACATAAGGGTGAGTGCACAAAGTTGAGTATACATTTCGCAGAAGTGTTCTGCGAATGAAAAATGCCACTTGGGACGGGAACCCGAGCCGAAATGGGTTCCCATTTATGATCGGGCACCTGGAGCTAAAACAGACACCCGTTATGGAACAGGTACTTGTTTTAAATAGGCACCCGTTATAGAACGGGTACCCATTTTTGAAAAGTATATTTTTTTAGAAAATAGGCCTGTAGCTTCATTTAACAACTACAGGCCGCGGAAGACAAGGGAGAATGATGGCCAGAACATGTACCCATGTTGGATGACCCCATTTTTCACCTCCAAAGCGTCCCTACCTCCTCAGATAGATTAACCAATGCCCCAGGTTGGTTGCCCATCCATTTCTACAAATTTTCATTATTTTTTGCTTTGTATTTTGTTGTTTTTGCAATGTTAAACTGTATATATTCAACCTCAAACCAAAAATGAGTAAACCCTAATGCATAAACTATAAAACTTTAATTTAGAAACGGTAAACCCTATTTCACAAAGACTAAACTGTAAAACCCTAATTCAATAACCTAAAACCCTAATTCATAAACTAGGGTTTCATAAATAGTATAACGTAAAACCCTAATTCATAGACACTAAACCCTAATTCATAAACTAGGATTTCATAAACAGTAAAATGTAAAACCGTCATTCATAAAAACTAAACCCTAATTCATAAAGTAGGGTTTCATAAACTAAACTGACATTCCTTAAAACCTAAATGACTTATTAAACCTAAACCTAAAACCTAGAATCTACACTTTATTATGTTTAAATCTTTAATTTAAACATATGGACATATATGTAATATTTGTACAAACAGTTATAGCCACATGATAATCCCTCCATGAACTAGCTGGTTCAATAGAACTTAGATAGGGTTTCTATCATATAGGCTTAACAATAAACCTTTAGTAATGATAGTTCAAAATCATTTGAAATTGTTTTGGTGAGAGGACCCAGTAGTTGAGCACCCTAACTTCACGCCTCTCAAAATCATGCGTGGCAATTTCGAATCACTCCAAAACATTTACAGTAGCTTACTTGGTAAGGCCCCTGCTTATAAGGTTTCAAGGCCACATCATCAAATATGATGTCGTGCATCAACACATGTAATGGCACGATTCTTCCATTTTTTATGACCCCATTCTTCCATGGTGTGTAGTGAATTGTGTGATGAAATGTGATGTCATAATTAATAGAAAATTGTTAAAACTCTATGAAGATGTGCTCTCCTCCTTTACTATGCTAAAGAAATTTGATCTTTAATCCTTTTTCATCCTTTAGTCCTCATCCATTTAGGAGACTATAGTAGATACTATTGTTTGCATTCCATGTATCTCTTCCTCCCAAGTCTACTTCCCCAAATTATAAGCAATGATTTGATAGTCTAAGGATAGCATGTCTTTGTCATCTTTATTGACAATTAGACTTGCCACCTTTGTAATCCTAGACCTAGAAGCATACAATCTAATAGACAAAAGAGTTCTAGTCTTCTCAGTCCAAGGAGCTTCAATCATCACTAATATGGAAGACATATCCTTTGAAAATTGTTTTATGGTCTACTTTTTTCTTTGAATGTCCACATAGAGCTAGGTTGGAACCAAGGAATTAGATGGATCTATAAGTTTTTTTCATGAAGTGGTGGGAAGGCCTATTCTTCTTGCTCTACTAGATCCAACCTATTAGGCAATTTCTCCATTTCCTCCAATAACTTCTCCCCTTTAATTTCATTTCTTCTATGGTGAGAGGATTGATAACATTGGATTTCTCCTCTTTATCCTTTTCATGGGGAGATCCTTTGAATTTTTCCTTTCAACTCAAGCCTCTTCTTGGTTATCCCATGGATGAATTGTTCCTTCATGTTGCTCTTACTCCTTAAGCAAGCTAGTTGCTTCACTTTGCTCCTTATAATCTTTCTCTCAAACTATTCTTTTATTAAATCCTTAACAACTTTTTCAATGTTGGAGAGGGAGGGTAATGTTGGAGAGGGAGGGTGGAGAGTTGGGAGGGGAAGAGGGAATGGACCTTGGAATAGAGGGGGTTAGAGAAGCTAGTTCTATAGTTCCTTCCTTATTAGGTGAAGGCATGGAAATTGTAATGAATATGCATGGTTGAATCAATTGGAGGTGTAAGAATGGTTCTAAAAGAATGAGATTGGATAGGAATAGTAGATGTGGAAGCTTTGGGAATAGAGTTTTTCTAGACTAACATCCTAACCTTAGTGGAGATAGGAATAACTAGAGGACAAATGGGTTGCATGGTTTGATCCTTTTGCATAGAAATCTAGAGGATGGGAGTTCAATAGTAGAAGGTTTTTAAGGAGGTGGCCTAGTTGTCCCTCTCATCTTCTTCCTCAAAGTAATTTCTTCTTCCTCCACATCTCCTTATGCTCCTATAGTTTTTAGGTCTTATATGTTTTCTTGGCCTTTTGACTAGGAATAAATTTCTTCCCTTTAGAGGCCTCCTCCTTAAAATATCAAGATTGTTATCCTCAAGACCATTATCTAGTATTTCAATATGAAGAATACTTCATGTCTTTTAGATATTGTGGAATGAAAGGAACTCTGAATTTGATCATCTATTAAGACATTTAAGACTTTATAGCTTATAGTGGGTAAAGATAAAACTAAGTGCTTCTTGTTGATGTGTCAAATAGTTCCCCAAAAAAAAGGGTGGACCAATAGGCTCATGCATTAAGTCATGTTTTGTTGGTGGGATGATAAATCATGTATGATTGGTTATTTATTCATTAAATTTTTAGTAGCTATAGTACAACACTAACAAGCTTAAAGTCAAAACTATTCTACTAAAATTTTAAAAATATTGGGCATTAAATGCACATATATTATCTCACCTATTGGTTCTTTTCCCCTATATCTAGACCTTGAACTAGTTATATGTGCTATAGGATTATTTTTAAGTCTTCATGGCTTTTAATGTTCCTAATGAGTCTCATAGTCCTAATCTAACCACTTGTAAAACTCTTTTCATGAAGCTAAAAACCTACAAATTAGATAAGATAGGACCCTAATATCTTTTTGTAGACACTTATTAAACCTAAACCTAAAACTTAGAAGTCATTTTACTATGTTTAAATCTTTAATTTAAACATATATCCATATATCTATGACAACCTGACACTTAACACAGGGGTAAAGGGGACAACAACAATGGAAAAAATTTAAAATAATGTTGAGTGTACATAGGATGGGTTCAAAGATTGAATAAAATGAGACACTTAGGAAGGATAAACATGGATTAGGAACAAAATAGGATTTATGGTAACATGGCTAGATGGAATGACATTTAGGCTATATACAATAAACACATGACATTTAGGGTCTTGTAGGTGTAGTTGTAGACAATAGGTCGACATGAATTTAGTGACATGTTAAGGAGGTTGAATGTAATACATGAGTGTGGTTGTAAACAACCTAGAGTTGTTATTAAATTTTTGTCTTTAATTGTCTTTTCAAAACCTCAAGGAAACATTTCTAACTAAATTATCCAGTCATTAATCACAACCTCTAGGATTAGGACTTCTATTGATATTCAGGGTTTGTGGACATGCAATATATTAAGTAACAATAGCCTGGCTAGTTAATTATTTTTAGGATTTTGATTTCTACTAACATTGCACAAATTTATAGGAAACAAAATCAACTTAAATTTTACCAAAATCTAGAAAATGGTAACCTAGCCCCAGATGGATTGACATCTAGGTTATACATTAAACTTTTAGGAATGATATATTAACTAGGATCATTTGAAATTATCTAGACATACATACATACATGTATAGTAAAATAAGATTATAGGACTTGAAAGACAAAATAATGTTGACTAGTTACTAGGACATAAATTTGTATTCATGTCATGATTCTTAAATGTATAAATTTTGATTTTAAACATTTTCTAACAAGTTTAAATTTTGAATGCATGTATATGTTAAATTAAATATTTTAATGTATTGTTTAAACCACACAAATTTATATATTTCCAAGTTTTCAATTTATATGTATATGTATATTTAAACATATGTTGTGCATGCAATTTAATATATATTTTTAATTCCTAATTTGATTTTAATTATTTTTTGTAATTGCAGCTCTACTTGTAGACCTTATTTGTACACATGGCTGATCTAGCCCATGACCCCCCCATGACCCCCCCAGGACCTCCCCCGAGACCCCCCACCACCACCACCACTGCATGATGAGGCTCATTTGCAAGCAGCAATTGATGAAAATATAGAAACATTGCAAGAAAAAATCAATTTCTTGCAAAGCCGAATCCAAACCCCTCCACACATTTCATAGTTTGCATCTATGATGCAAACTATTGTTGATTTAGTGAGAGCTATCCACACGGATCTAGACACATTTCGCTCATGGCGGGAAGAGAGGAGGCAATATTATGTAGATGGTCTCTCATATAAAGAAATCAATGATTTACATATTACCAAAAATACAATTGCCCCATATTTCATTGATCCCTCCACAAGTGAACAAATACCACCAACTAAAAAGAGAATTTTAATTAAATGGTGCACACATTAGCAGATAGCTGATAATTTTTGGGAACGATGGTGGATGTCTTTGACCATCCACCTCATGCTAATTTTGAGGTTCCCTTTTATTTTCTAAAAAAATTATGGGCAGAGTTTGAGATGGGAAAAAAACCTAATTATTTTGATATGAGATCATTTTAGGGCATGGGTGGTGGAATGCCACAGCATAGACCAAGGGCAGGTGTCAATCCAAATCGACGTTTGCCCCATGAACCTATTGTCCCTTCTCCACCCTCTGTTCCTATACCCTTTCACCATCAGATGGTCATCTCAGCACTTGGAGTGTTATAATCGCTCTCAGGAAACTTAACTGACCAGGCTACTCGCTTGGTAGATGAAGTCAATCCTAGAGAGCCTACATAGCCTAGAGGAGCATCTAATACTAGTCCTAATGCATCACCTAGATTGACGCCATTGCAGTCCACACCGCATTATTGTTAGAATTATCATCATCCATATTTTGGTCCTACATCTGCTTTGGAGGAGGATTCCTTTTTGGTTACATTATTCACTCATATGGACTCAGTATGTATGCCACATTTAATGAAATTAAAATTAATACAAATTAATATAGATTTGGACAATTATCAATCTTTTTAAAAAAAATTTAAATATATATTAATAAATATATGTTCATGTTGATTGGTATAGGTGACTCCATCAACTGTTGCCACTTCATCATGGCTGGACCATTTAGTGTCAATGACAGTAGAGTTGGGTAGACCTTATACGGTCGAGGTATAAAAATTAGGATCTCTAAAGATTATTTAATTGGATATATCTAATTTAATAATATATAATTTAATACAGAAATGTGACATTTTAATTAAAAGCATATGCTAGGAGGTCCTGACACTTATGTGTCAAACCAACCTAGTCATCCAGGACCAGTGGCAACATCATTTATAGAGGAGCCTACTTCATATGCCATGGTTTGTATCTTAAAATTGTACATTTTTAGTTTAAATTTGAATTTCCTGTGTAATTTCATGATTTTAAATTCATGTCTTTAAAGTTGAATTTATATATACATGTACACATATATATGCAAGATGAGATTAGTTTAGGTGCAGGCTCAAGTAATCTTATCAGTGATGAGCCTGCACAAGTGCACAACTCATCTCTCATATTTCAGGTCCTATAGTTAAATCCTATGTGATTTCAAAGTATTTTGTGTCATTCAACCTTGCATTTTGTATCTATACTCTAGATCCTAGAATTCATGTGTTTTATCGAAATACAGGAATTGGCAACATAGACATTTAATCTGTCATTTGAATCGGCACACCATCTGTTGCACATGAGCATGGAAAGAGAGATGATGAGCCTATTGTGGTATGCTTAAACATTTTGAAGTTGAGATTTAAAAATTTAATTTGATGTTTTGGTTTTAAATATTTGATTTACATTTAATTAGGATGCAATTTTGACTATAAAATTGATTTGAAGCTTCTTTTTCTTGTACACAACATGAGTTGCCCTCTCAGTCACATGGGACCAAAAGGCAGCTTGAAATGGAGGATGATCAAACTTAGTGTGCACATATGTTTTAGATTGATGGATGGATGATGGATGGTCATGATGATGATGTATTAGATTGTTTATTTCATGCGGATTTTATGACTATTTCAATATTGACTAGACATATATGTTTTGTTGGCAAGAGACACTATATGGATTCATGTATGTTGTCATTGATGGCAACAAAGGTTATCCCACACATCCGCAAGACATGATGAGTCTCTACCGGAAGTCAGATTGAAGAAGTGTTATGATCCGGTAAGCAAGAACAGAGCAGTCAGCAAGGTCTGACAGTCAGGTTCGGATCTCTCAGAGGAAGTATCTCAGTGAAGTGCGGATTTGGGGAAGTCAAGAGAAGTACCTTGACTAATAGATTCCAAGGATTTAGCCTCCGGTGATGGAAGGGTGAAGAGATATGAGCACTTGAATGTTGGGTTCCTGTTTGAGAGGAAGAACTGTACCAGCAGAGTGTCAGACCCAAATCCAGAAGAGATATTGCTGATGACTAAGTTTCTTGAGGTTTCATTCATGATTGGTCAACATGATTGATGACTTCTTCAAGCATCTCCTAAATCCGCATCACTTGGTAAGCAAGGATCCAGCTGACAGATCAAAGCATGGGAAAATATTGACTATTCCGGATGCCGACTAGAAAGGTGGTGAGATTACTTGTGCGGATATATATACCAGATGAATTTAGATATGAAGATGTTGTGTGTGTGTGAAAATGCAAAGAAAAGTAGAAGAGTAGCCTAAAGACAGTGAGATAGGTCCAGAATATGTCAGGATAGAAGCACTTAAAAAGAGTAAGAATGAAGTGTAGCAGATCAGTTTATTAAGCTTAACTGGAACTAAACTTCAACATGTGTGGATGCTTCTCATCAATTCAAGTATAGTGTTACCTTCTTTTCTTGTAGACAGTAAGTCTTTTGTAGGCAGTGAGCCTCTTGTGGGCAGTGTGCTCAGGCAGTGAGCCCTAATTGGCAAGTGTCATTTTGTTCTATCTATTCTTCTAACAGAGAATAATATCTTGGGTTAATCACCCCGTGGTTTTTCCCTTAACCGGGTTTTCCACGTCAAAATCATTGTGTTATGTGTATTAACTTTGTTTCTACTTTCATGCTTGTTTGCTTTGATGCTGCACTAATTATTAAAGAAGAACAAAAAGTTGAATGAATTGAAGATAACTGATTCACCCCCCCCTCTCAGTTATCAACAATTGGTATCAGAGCCAAGTTCCTCCAAACAAGAGCCTAACAGCTTGAGGAAGATCTGGGAATTAAAATGGATGTGTATGGTATGAAGGAACAACTTCAGTCTGCCCTAGATGATCTTGAGCAATCTAATTCTGAAGTTAATGAATTGAAGGAAAGACTCAAACAGGCTGACGATTTCATAAATGAACTAAAAGGGAAACTAAGTCTCTCTATGAAAAAGAGAAAGGATCTACTTCAGCAATTGACAAATCAAAATGAATCAAATGATACAAATGGAGATCTGAAGGAGAAAACCAAGTTATGTGAAAAATTATCAAAAGAGATCATTATGGTAAGACATGAAATGGAATCAGAAGTTATGAAGTTTACCCAAGAAATTGAAGAGAAAAGAAAGACTGAAGATAATCTAAGACAATCTCTCAAGGAGAAATCAGAAGACTGCTATAGGATGGATAGGGTAATCAGACATCTTGAATCTGATCTTGAAGATGCTAAAGATAATGAAGAAAAACTTGAGGATCAAATTGTCTCTCTTAAAAGGGATCTTCAAACAACAAATGAATACAAAGAGAAATTCAAGATAAGTTCAGCTCAACTTGAAGTTCTTCTTGAAAGCCAAAAGAGGGTAGATGACAAGCGTGGCTTGGGATATGAGAAAGGTGAAAGCTCCAGATCTGGTCAAAAGAATTTTAGATCAGAAAATCTAAGAAACAGGCCTAGAAGACCTCCGGTAAGGCAACCTAATGCTCAAAGATATCCATCCTTCAATGGATACTGTCACAATTGCAATAACTTTAGTCACAAAGCTAATCAGTGTAGAAAGAGAACAAATCAGACTAATACATCCTTCTCCGAACAGTGTTTTAATTGCAAAAGGTATGGTCACAAATCTCATGAATGTAGAAATATGCAAATGAACAATTCATTCAATGGTAGATGCTTTGCATGCAATAGAATGGGTCATATGGCTAATCAATGCAGATCAAGAGGACATCAATCAAATATGCAAAGAAATGTTGTTTGCCACAATTGCAATAGATCCGGTCATATCGCCAAATTTTGTAGAAGTAAGAATCAGGACAAAAGAGGTCCGATACATCATAACCAGAATCAAGACAAAGGAAAAAGAAAAGTGAATGTGGATGAAGTTCAAAGTGAGATGAACAAGATTTGGGTGAAGAAAAGTACAGAGAATGTAGGGGATGGATCCACATCAGAATCTGGTGCTGATATTCCTTTCGAAAATTAAAAAGTGAGCTCTGGCTTAGGGGGAGACACAAGGAAAAACTTTTTCCCCTAGCCAGTAAATTGGTGCCGGAATTGGCACAAGGAAGGTTGCGGATTAAAGGGTTCTCAGAGAATCATCTAAATAATCTATGGTTAAGATATGAAAAATTTGCAAAATGTTTAGAACAAGATGGATCCAATTCATCAAGTCATCCGAATAAGGAAAACAAGGCAAATCAGAATGACTTAAGTTGAGCATTTATTGCAACTTGGTATTAGGGTTTGCGAAGTAATATAAGGGTTCTTCTTATTAAACATTTGTTCATTCTTCATTCAAGAAGAAGTAAAAAGGAGCTCTGCAAAAAATTTCCTCAAGCCCATCAAAGATCATTTACAGAAGTCGATTCATCCAGCAATCGATCCGGCTCACTCTGTGAAACCTAAAGGCGCAAAAGGTATTTTTCGTTCTTAAATATCTCTCTGTAAATCTTTTTAAATATGTCTACTCTGAATATTGTGAAGATCACTGATAGGCCTCGCCCCAGATTCAAGAAACATCCCTACAAATCCCTAGAAGTAGATCCCCTAGGAGCATTTTCTAGTGTTCCACATGGTGTCTTGCATACAGAAGATATTAGGGTTTACATTCATGCAAACATTGAAGAATTCATAGAGTTAAAATTGAGGGATATCTACCACAAACATCTAATAGATGACTCATTTGAGCTCAAACCCCAATACAAGGTCCTCCAGGACAAGCACTTTGCACAGTGTATACATTTCCCCTGTTTTGCTAAGGATGAATGGGTCCGGTATGTCTTGAGCAGAATACATGACAACTTCATGTGGTTGAATGGACCATTCAAGATCACAAAAGATGCCATTAGGGTAGTTTCCGGTTTACACTCATCCGGTGGGATGCCTACTCTCAAATCTATCAAGAATCAAACTGTAAGTGAGGCTACTGGATCTAGGTTTGACAAAAGAGCAATGACAATAGAAGATATCACTGATCCGGATATCAAGTTTGCCTCCATGATCATTGGATACAAGATATATCACTCTAGCAAAGAGAATTCAGTACCTGGAACTGCTATCTACACTGCTTATGAATGTTAAGAAAGAATTCAAACTATGACCTTTGTCAGCTCCTTCTAAACCAACTCTTGGAGAATCTACAGAAAATAAAGAAAGATAAAAAGAATTCATTTAAGTATGGTGGGTTAATATTGTGCTTATTCTTCTACTTTATGAATGAGCTACCCGGATCCAGTGGATGGGTATGGCAGAATGATAGACTGGTTGCCATACAAATTAGGGATTATTTGCATGGACTTGGTGATGACAAAGCACAAAACACAGCTCTCTGAGGTTTCTTCAAAAATTTCCAGAACATGATGCAAGCTAGAGAGAGAATTCCCCAGTTTCTAGTTGAGAAATACAAAGACACAGTATGCTTTATGGTAGAGACTGATCAGTGCCTAATGGAGGCAGTAGAACCAAGATCGGTGTGGATCATGCTAATGGGATATGAGGTGGACGAGAAAATCGTAGATCTGCATGTTCAGCACATGCTGAGTCAACCAAAGGATCCCAAGGCAGAAAGGTTTGGAACCTTTGAAGAATTGAGTGTGAAGATCCATGTTGAGCTAAGGTAACCAAAGATGAAAAGAAAGGCAAGAAAAGAAGTAGAAAACATTGCCAAAAGCTTTGGCATCTCAAAAGAGGCACTTGATGCCAATAGGGAAAAGAAGGAAAGGACTAAGAAAGAGAAGAAAGAGGCAGAAAATCAAAGTGTTCCAGTAGAATCCTCCTCTTGGACCAGATCTTCTAGGAGCTCTGCACCTACCACTGAGAAGAGCTCAAGTAAATCAAAATCGGTAGCAAAATCATCCGATAAAACAGAGAAAAGAACTAAGACAAAGGCCACAAGGTCTTATATCAGTCAGAAGGATGATGAAGAGACTGAGTCAGATGAGGAGGTAAGGAAAATGAGCAAAAAGAAGAAAGTATCTGGTGAACCCTCTACCGGTGAAGACAAGGAAGAGATGGCAGAAGAGTTTGTTGAAAAGCCCACTCTATCATTAGATGATGTCATCAAATCAGTTACTGTGGATGGAAACTTTCAACCAATGGCTGAATTCTATAATTATTATAATGAGGCTGACCAAAAGATCTTGCAGGAAGCAGCAGTCAAGTATCTGAATATCTACAATAAGGCTTTTATTGAAATTATATCTCTTATTCCCAAAAGCCTAGAGAAAGAGTTAGAAATAAGAAAGACTAATGCTATGGCAAAAGATCTTGAGATCCGAGAACAGATAGCCATTTAGCTATATCCTTCAATTGATTCAAACCAAATGAATATGATCTTCAAAGATTGCAAGGATGAGTTCCAGAGAAAAGCAAGAATGAATCAACTTATGCTCGGAGAAACTAACAAAGTAGCAAAAGAGACAGAAGAGATCCTCCAGAATGCATACTCAAGATTCAACATTCCTATTATAGAGGACTTGGGTGTTGATCCCTCCGCTACAAGTGTTGAAAAAGAATCAACTGAGGCAATGACAGAAGAAGTAATGGACACTGATGAAGAAAAAGATAAGGACTTGGAATCCTCTGCTCCAGAAGAGGTGGCCTGTGAACAAACAAACATCACTCCTCCGGTTTCCCCTGCTGACTCCGGATCCAAAGGAGAAGAAAGAATAGAGGATAAAGAAAAAGAAGTGAAGGAAAAAGAAGATGACAGTACTAAGGTTGCAGAAGGAAAGAAGACTTCAACAGAGAAGACCACAGCTGTTAGTGGTAAGAGTGTAGAAGGAGAGAAAGCTCCAAGAGACAGCTCTAAGACTGCAGAAGAGAAGAAGAATCTATCTTCGACAAGAGACACTGCAAAAACTGTCAAAGAATTCTTAAACAAAGAGACAATGGAGATTGATGAACTGGAACTTCTATAAGGGCCATTTGATTTTGATTCTATTTTCCTGTTACAAACAATGAAGATAACTTCATTTGCTAATGCAAAGGTAAAAGAAAAACTCATGAAGTCTCACATGGAAGACTGTGAGCTAATAGAAGTTGCATCCGAAGTATTAGAAAAGATCGCCATCTTTTTAGAAGGATCCCTCAGCCTCCTCATCCGGTAATCTCAAATCTCTAGTCAATAATGTTAGCACACATTTTGATTCCCTAGAGAAGTCAGCAGAAGATAAGGTCCTGAAGGAATTTTTGGCAAAAAGATTATCAGAGGTACAAGAGTTAATAACTAATGATAGGAGGAATATGAATATTGGGATAAAGAGCTTAGAAAATGCTCTTAAAGATGGCAGGGAAATGTACAAATTTTGTTTATCATGGTCCAAAGTAACATTGGATATTGAGAAGAAAGTGAAAGAATAGGAGGACAAACTGACAAAACTCTCTAAGAACTTTGATCCTCTCTCCTCTTCCATAATAAATCAAGAATGTCAGACTATTGCAGTCTTGAATGAAATCAAGAAGCTTGAGAAGGAAAAGAAAAATAGAATAAGCAGGTTGGGTGAACTTAGAGGGATAATTATCCCCAAGTTAGAGGCCATGCATGAGGCCATAAAAGAATCTCAGATCATAGCCTAGAACAGTGATCCGACAGATCTAAAAAGGGCAGACGCATTTGCATTCCTATTGAGTGGTCACATCTCAATTTTGGACAGGATGAAGCAAAGTTGGGCAACAGAATTCGTCCAATTGAAGACAACTTTTACAGACATACTTCAGTATATGTAAGTATGCTATATATATATATATATATATATATATATATATATATATTTATGCGGCTAAGTATAGTTGACTTTTTGAGAATTTTGGTGTGCGGACCCTACCCTTTGCCATTGATGTCAAGGGGGAGTGAGGAGCAGTGAAAAATGAGGAATCCAGCTAAGGGGGAGCTCCAGAAAATGTATATAAAAATAGAGCATCAGTCAAGGGGGAGTAAAGTGTTACACTTAGTCATTTTTCACTAAGTGTTGCCATCAATGTCAAAGGGGGAGATTGTTGGCAAGAGACACTATATGGATTCATGTATGTTGTCATTGATGGCAACAAAGGTTATCCCACACATCCGTAAGACATGATGAGTCTCTACCGGAAGTCAGATTGAAGAAGTGTTATGATCCAGTAATCAAGAACAGAGCAGTCAGCAAGGTCTGACAGTCAGGTCTGGATCTCTCAGAGGAAGTATCTCAGTGAAGTGCGGATTTGGGGAAGTCAAGAGAAGTACCTTGACTAATAGATTCCAAGGATTTAGCCTCCGGTGATGGAAGGGTGAAGAGATATGAGCACTTGAGTGTTGGGTTCCTGTTTGAGAGGAAGAACTGTATCGGTAGAGTGTCAGACCCAAATCCAGAAGAGATATTGCTGATGACTAAGTTTCTTGAGGTTTCATTCATGATTGGCTGACATGATTGATGACTTCTTCAAGCATCTCCTAAATCCGCATCACTTGGTAAGCAAGGATCCAGCCGACAGATCAAAGCTTGGGAAAATATTGACTATTCCGGATGCCAACTAGAAAGGTGGTGAGATTACTTGTGTGGATATATATATACCAAATGAATTTAGATATGAAGAGGGTGTGTGTGTGTGTGTGTGTGTGAAAATGCGAAGAAAAGTAGAAGAGTAGCCTAAAGATAGTGAGACAGGTCTGGAATATGTTAGGATAGCAGCACTTAAGGAGAGTAAGAATGAAGTGTAGCAGATCAGTTTATTAAGCTTAACTGGAACTCAACTTCAGCATGTGTGGATGTTTCTCATCAATTCAAGTATAGTGTTACCTTCTTTTCTTGTAGACAGTAAGTCTTTTGTAGGCAGTGAGCCTCTTGTGGGCAGTGTGCTCGGGCAGTGAGTCCTAATTGGCAAGTGTCATTTTGTTCTATCTATTCTTCTAACAGAGAATAATATCTTGGGTTAATCACCCCATGGTTTTTCCCTTAAGCGGGTTTTCCACGTCAAAATCATTGTGTTATGTGTATTAACTTTGTTTCTACTTTCATGTTTGTTTGCTTTGATGTTGCACTAATTATTAAAGAAGAACAGAAAGTTGAATGAATTGAAGATAACTGATTCACCCCCCCCTCTCAGTTATCAACATGTTTTGTGACTATTTCACTATTTGTACATGGATTGTTATTATGTCAGTATTTATATCTCATATGAGACTATTTCATCTAGACTATATTTTTCTATTTATTAAATTTCTACTATATGCATCTATACTCAAACTTTAATTTCATATATCTCATATTTAACACTTCAAATTAAATCATGTGTTTAATTACATACAATTGTAAAATACTAATTATAATTAGATAAGAGAAAATTTTCAATTGATTTAATTTATTTAACATTTATTAGATACAGACTCTAGGTTGGATAGTTATATAGACTAAATGTACCTGCCCTAATAAAATTTAAAAAATAAAATGAAAATTAACTTTCTTGAACTAGAATGAATATGTTTGGATTTACATGAGTCAAATGTTGGGAAACTTGTGTTAAATTTTAATTGAGTTAAATATTTAGGAAAATTTTATTGATTAGATTTGTCAATCTAGTAACCATGTTTAATCAATTTATTTTTAAATTTAGATTAAACATTTCATAGATCAATACCTTCCCTATAAATTTACAAAAAGAATTTAAAGAAAATTAGAGAAATACCTACATACCCTTTAAATTTACAATTTAAGAAATTTAGAAAATTAGAGAAATTTAAGTTTACCCTAAATTATATCAAAAGAAAAATAGGGAAATTTACATGTAACCTAAATATCAAAAGAAAAATAAACAAATACATCTAACTCTAAATTGTTATATATATATATATATATATATATATATTTGGTAAACAATACTAAGTGGTTCTATCTACTAAAATTTTTGAGATTTGCTTCTAGAATTTTGTAAAAAACAAAAAATTTTAATTTGTAAAAAATATAATAAAATTAGTATTTTATATGTAATTTCATCAAGAGCACTAAATAATATAACTTAATCAATGCATTTGTTGGTTTTTCATAACTTCCATGTACAAGAAAAAGAGCTTCCCTTAGCTTCAAGAAATATAAATATTCTATACTGACAAGGCCAACCACGTGAAGGTGGAAGCTCATGTGGCCTCACCTAAGACCTAAGACATACATGTGGCCTAGTTCTATGTAGGACACCTAAGACACATATTGTATAGTATGTATCTAGATAAATTATATATAGACATATATAGTCTATATACCTTATCGTAGTCTAGACCTAAGTCACCTAGACACCTAGATTATATAGTTCTACCTAGTTGACGTATAGTGTACCTAAGCCACAGGTAGAGACACCTCGACACCTAGATTATAGTTCTACCTAAGACACAGTCTCTAGACACCTGTTACATGGTAGACCTAGTTGACATATCTAGTATCTACCTAAGCCACCTAGATTAAATTATACCTTATTCTAGTCTCTAGACAAGTAGTTGATATATAACTTATCTACCTAAGACGTGCCTAGATTCCATATTATATCTCTAGACAAGTAGTTGATATATAGTATCTATCTAAGACACCTAGATTAATTAGATTAAATGTCTTTTTTCTAGTCTCTATCTACCTAGTTGACATATACAATACCTAAGACACAGGTAGAGACACCTATTATATAGTTAGAACCCAAGACACCTAGAGACACCTAGATTTTATGCAATGTTATTCTCTAAGTCTATGTCATCTAAGAATTTGTACTTGACACCTAGCAGTTGAAGACTCTAGATATGAAACATGTGTAGAGATCATACTTGTGCAACAAGAAACAATAGATTTGAATCCTTTAAACACTACATGTGAAATCACAAAAACAAATCTAGAGGTCAAGCCACAATGAAACGTATATAAAAATTTAGAAGGTCTCTAGAGATCACTTTATTTAAAGATAGAATTTGTTAAGAAGTTCCATTGAAATTATAATTAAAGGAAAGAACTATTGAAGCATAAATTAAAATAATTAATAGTATAGGTCTAGTGAATACCTAAAATAAAGTGTAAGTAAAATTTAACACCTTCTATGTTTCCAGCCTCTGTTATGACTGCAAAATACATCTCCTACACCATGTAATGAAATATAAAAAAGTTAGAATGTGTCATGATCTTTAAGAGAATTATGAATATTAATATGAAGGCTTAAGGGGAGTTAAGAGGATGGATTAAGGGGAGATGCAATCAATTAGGGTTGATGACAGTTTACCTAACTTATGGAACATAACTAAGGGATGGCTTAAGGGGAGTTAAGAGGATCTGTCTTAAGGGGAGATGGTCTAATCAACTATAGTATTTTTGTTAAGGGTACATGCACTAACTTATATCATTTATCTAGGGAACAACTTAAGGGGAGTTAAGAGGATGTCTTAAGGGGAGATGGTCCGATCAACTATAGTATTTTTGGTAAGAGTACATGCACTAACTTATATCATTTAGCTAGGGGACGGCTTAAGGGGAGTTAAGAGGATCTGTCTTAAGGGGAGATGGTCTAATCAACTATAGTATTTTTGGTAAGGGTACATGCACTAACTTATATCATTTAGCCAACGGATGGCTTAAGGGGAGTTAAGATAATATCTTAAGGGGAGATGGTCCAATCAACTATAGTATTTTTGGTAAGGGTACATGTAATGTACTAACTTATATCATTTAGCTAGGGGGTGGCTTAAGGGGAGTTAAGAGAATGTCTTAAGGGGAGATGGAATCAACTCTAGTATTTTCGTAAGGGTGTGCTAAGCTATATCAATTAACTATATTGAATTTATTAAACTAAATCTTAAATTTACCTAACTTATTGAACATAGCTAAGGGATGGCTTAAGGGGAGTTAAGATGATGGCTTAAGAGGAGTTAAAATTAAAAATTTAAAAATTTCTACATACCTGTTAATCATTTAAAACATTTACTCCATTGCACCATCTACATCCTCTCTTTTTTCTATTGCATCTATGATTGTCTGATTCTCTTCCATAGAAGTGTCCATAATTCTTTTGTGATAGGTCTCCCTTTATATCTCACTAATTGTATATTTGTTGCCACAATCAGATGCAAGTAGAAAAAAAATTTCTTATGTCTTTCATAATCTTCAAATGCAGGTATACCATTCCTCCTTATCAAATATTTACGTAGCCAAGTGCTAGTAACAACCATAAAACCTATTGGATACTCAAAGTTATCATCATCTACTCTAGGTTGTAACAAATTCTGTTTTGTCTCAACACACCGAGCCAACCAATACTCGGTTTCCTCTTCATTACCTTTTGGTGCAACAACAGCATACACATGTCCTGAAAAAAAATTAAATTCAATAAGTCACAAAAATATACATACATACATATCTACAATTGAATATATATTTCCAAAAAATGTATCAAAAAGATTTATATTGAATGAATGTACCTTCTTGTACGAGATCTGAAATATGCTCATAGTCATCTGATGCTTGCAAATGATTATCCTCCTCAAATGTTATCTCATTTTGATCATGTGTTTGTAGAGGTGTTAAGGACTTTTGTTGCCATTCTTCAACCCAATTTGTATTTTCACATGCGATACAAAACTGACAAAAACATGCGAGCTCCCTAGTCCATAGAGTCCATGTGCTTGCATTTGAACTCTTAAATGAATGCTATTTTTCTAATCTATTAATTGTATCACAATCAAATCAAGAAGGAATCTTTTCTTCTTCAACCAACCAAAAAAATCGTTGAACTTTAGAGTTCTCACTTGATCCTGTAGTCAATTTTGCATTACACCAATCCACAATTGCACGTGCATCTTGAAACTTTGTTGCATCATGAAATTTTAGTTGCTCCCTAGCAAGAGCCCTTTTCACACATGCTCCAGCTCCATCATGTTCTCCTTTACCATGTCCAACTTCAAAGAAACTCCAAATATGTTGGATATTGTTTTCTTTATGGACACTACTTAACCACAAAAACATTCAAAAATTTTTCAATTGTCTTGTACAATTGTCTGACCATATGAAATGTTGTGTCATATGGATTTGTCTTTCTTTTAAGTTGTCATTAAATACTTTGAAACAATACTGCACAAGCTCCTATGAATGTAACCTGTTATCAGTCACATAGAAATGGTACTCTCTCAAAACTTTCCTGCAATCTTCTGTACTATCAACTACATGTATATGTACAATATGAACAAATATGGCCACCTGTACTGAGTTATAATATTGTGATTGAATCTCCTCTTGTGGAGCAAGTGTATAGTTTTTTGCAAAGTCAACCACTGAAAGTATAGTTCCAATTGGAAATGTGTTCTTATATCTGCGGAATTGTTCATCAAGCCACCGAGCATATTGAGAATGTTTCACATATTTATACATAATCTTATTCTTGAACTCTGTGATGAATGCATGTACACTACTTTGTTATCTAATTCACAACTTTTTCTAGTTTTTCCATCCTTTAATGGCTATTGAACATTGGTGAACCTCTTCACATCCACTAACTATTGTCCAAAATAATGTGAACTACTTTCATGCATGCATTCTCCTAACAATGAAAGGTTACCACATCTATTGCATTGTCCAGAAACACGTGGTTTTGAAAAATAGAATTGTCCATCAATTATTTCACTAAGTATACTTGTTATAAAATCCTTAACTATTGTAGGTGGCATATTAATATCACATTCCTGCATAATTTGGTTAGTATGCAAAGTACAATGTATATATCGAAAAACATCATAAAAATAATGAAATTGCACATGAGTTTTACAACAACAAGAGATTCGTTGCTTATTAATCTTGACATACTAATGTTTGCATTTCTCAAATGATCTTTGACTTATACTAAAATTTTCTATAATTGAATCATCTATAATTTTTCTATATAATTCTATTTGAGTCATGTCTAAAATATGTTTTGGATGAGGATCATGATTTTTTGACCCCACCCTTAATTTTAAAACGTCTCTAGCATTTGATGAAACCCTTGTATTATCATGCCAATATTTTCCAATCAAAGACCTAATTTCATTGTTTAATTTCATGTCAGACCTTGGGAGTCTACCACTAAAATTCTAACATTGGTTGATTGAATCCTCTTCTTGATACTTACTCTTCTCTTTGCCACTCTTCTTAAAGTTATAGCATGCACATTTAAATATCCACTTGTTTTACATATCATTCTTTTGCTCACAACTGATTTATTAACTAAAGTAGTTGTTATTACTCGACGTGTTGCATTCTTATCTTTAGATAGACTATTTTTTCCTATAGAACCAATAGCATTAGCAACACTAGACATAACTTGTTCCATTGATTCATCCACCTTTTTAGGTTTTACAAAAATGCCTAATTTTTTCATTACTTTTCTCATTTTTGACATTCTCATAAATTGTAATACAAGTTGGCATTGAAATCCAAGAGATTTTCTATAAAAAAATTATATGTACAATCTATTTGCATGTGTTCAAATTATTCTCCAAGATATCTTACCATGAAGATCCTTCAAAACATTACTTTCAATTTTTTTTTAAAAATATTTTCATTTTCAAGCATACAAGGGTTTTCATTTTTATTTTTTCTTGTCTTGTTTGTAGTAGAAGTATTTATCTCAGCAATATTATATCCATCTTGCTTTAAATCTTTAATCTCATTATCATTCAATAGATTCGAAGACATACCTGGATTCGTTCTTATATTTGCATTTTCCATGTTCTTGACCTCTTCCACATGCATACTTTACATTCACTTCATCCAAATTGGTCTCTCCAATATTCTCCTCTTCAATATTCTCCTCAATGTTCTCCTCTTCAATAGTCATCGAACTAGATGCGACATCATTCTTCATTTTTTAATCCTCTCTCTCCTATCTCTTTGTCGTTTTGCCTCTTTCTCTCGATGTGCCTCAATTTCTTCAACTGTCATAACCTTCCTCTTCTTTTTTTGTCGACGTTTATTTGATCCCATAATTACCAAAATGTGTTGGATCCCTTCTTAAAAAATGTATGAAATACAAGTAGAAATAGATCCTTTGTCCAATATGATAGTTGCTTGATATTTGTTTGATCTCTCCAAGAAATTGAATCCTTCTAAAAAATGGATTTCCTACTTCATTCCATCTAAAAATTCTCCTTATGGTTGAATCCCTGTAAAAATTGCATAAAATATGTCCTCTTGAGAGCTCGAATTAACACTACATATAACAAAGTCACAGAATTTGTCGTTGTCGGTGTATTGGTAAAAATAAATGTCTCTCCAAGAAATTGAATGCCTGTAAAAAATCAATTTTCTACTTCATTCCATCTGAAAATTCTCCTTATGATTGAATCCCTGTAAAAATTGCATAAAATATGCCCTGTTGAGAGCTTGAATCGACACTTTGCACATAAAAAAGTCACAGAATCTCACTTTCGGTCGTACTGGTAAAAGGGAATGTTACAGGGTTTTAGTTGTACTACCAGTTTATTTAAAAAAATAAATAACGGCTAAAATAGAAACGGGTACCCGTTCTTAAAAACAAGAAATGGGTACCCATTTAAAATGGGTACTCGTTCTATAGAAAATAAAAATAAACGGGTACCCATTTGTAACGGGTACCCGTTCTATAGAAAATAAAAATAAACGGATACCCATTTCTTATTTTTTCAAATATGACTCCCACCAATTTGCATTGGTTTTAGGCTTGGTAAAGGCTTGTAAACCCAAGCCTAAGCCTTGGACCTACAACCAACCTACAACTAAGAAGCCATGAAAACAATGGGAGAAAAAATTAGTTTCACCACTGTGGCTGACAACTTTTTTTCAAAATATTTTAACAAAATTAAAACCCATTATAGATCTGAAAGTCTAGTTTTCAATTATGTAATTTTTGTTACTATTAAACATAATTTTCTATTTATTAATTATTTTCTAAACAAACTAACTCATAAAATTGAAATAACATAGGTTATTATTTTTTTAATAACTTTTGATTTTCAAAGTTTCATGAAAAAAAATTACGTTTGACCAAACTAGACATCATTCTCTACATGATGAATTTTTTTTAATGAATTGATTAGTTTAGCTCAAATTATGTTGGCCATACACGAGGGGTTTTAAAAAACACTAATTAGGGCCATTAAAAAATTAATTAAAAAATAATATTTATCAAAAAATTACAAAAAATATCTTGACCAAATTTCAACATCCTGAGAATCTTTCCACAAAAGGAATTAGAAAAATACATTAATTTAGGTCAAATTATGTTGGCCGTACACATGCATGCTTTTGTAAAAAACAGGGGACTTTTAAAAAGCTAGTTTTGGTACATCCAATAAAAAACCAACTTGCATCATCTAGGTATTAGAAAAAATTACATATTTGAAAACTAAAAACAAAATCCTACATTTCTTATTTTTACATCATCTTAATATTTTATGTGTAAGTGCTTCAAATTGTCACTCCAAGTACGACAAAATTTGAAAAATAGGAAAAACACTTCCATTTTTTGGCCAAAAAGTGAACTCATCTTCTTGCACTTACCCATAATTTAAATAATTTTATTATTTAAATTATTTGTCATGCTATCAACCACTTTGTCACACTATCTCTATCCTCAACCACTTACCACCTTCATTAAATGAGTGGTCCAAAACTAAATAACCTTTTGTAACGTCAGAAATTGTCCTCCTGTATGGAATGGTACAATTTCCTTTGGTTTAGCTCCTCACTCTTGGTGACCTCTCAACCTTTTCTTTTTCAGCCTTCCCAAAACCCTGATTGACTTAGTCTAGGAGCAGTTTATTCACTTTTTGAGGTAACTGATTGATAGAACCTGGAAAGAGATTTAAGATTAGGGTCCCTAGGACCCCCCAAAATGCAGATCTGAGCTGAAATTGGGGGCTTGGACTTGGGCGCCCGCGCCCTAGTCCTCCCCGGTTTCACGAGATTTTAAATTTTGGCGAGGTGTCGGTTCCCGCCGAGTGCCTCGGGATTCTGTTTTCAAATTCTCAGTTTCCACGCGATATCATGACATTATTTCAAAATTTGAATTCCCTAAAGCTAGATATAAAAAGACATTTGCAAATCATTTTATCACACACAATTCTTATGCAAGCTTGATGCCAAAACTCTGTTGCAATTGCTATTGAAGATCAGTGACTTGTTGAAGCTATTCAAAGTATTCTTTATTTTCTATCTTGGAGACAATGGATGAAGGTTAGGAACCAAGATCTTGAGTCTATCTTGCTCTTCCTAGGGTTTGTACACTCTTTCCATGATCGAAAGAAGGGCTGATGCCTCCAATAGCAAGCTTGGAGATCCTCTGCGGACATTGTTGATTCGCCTTCTTGTTCATGCAAGTCTTCATTTGTTTCATCTCCTTGAGGTGAAGTTGTATGTGTTTATTGATGCAAAGCAAGTTGTTGATCTTCCCTTGATTGAGACATCTAGGGTTTGATTTTATGCATAACACATTGTTAGGTTTACACACACTTCTATAAATCTGTATTTCTGGCTATTGTTGAGGTAGAAATACCAAAGACGTGGCTTGACTGAAGCAAGCTCCTATATAGCTGCAACAATTTTCTTCTTTCTTATGTGCATATTGTGTTTTGTAGGTTCCAGCGAAAAGAAGCTACAGGAAGAAGGATATTGCGGGTATAGTCGCAACAGACTTTCAGATTCTGAGACTTGCAGGACATTGGGGTAGACATTCGTTGAGAGGCTTGTAATTAACAACCAGGCGTTTTTCAGGGAGCTCAATGCCATTTTCATCAACTTTAGGTACATACATGGCATGGCATGAGAAAGATGAATCAAAAACTTGGATTAAACCTAAAGCCTCTAATTCAGTTATTTCCTTTTGACAGACCAAAGTTTCGGAAGCAGACATTAAGAAGTAATTGGCTTTACCTTTGGGAACAATTTCATTACCTTCTTGGTCTCGCTTGAGAGTTAGATCACAAGTGAGAGTCCGCTGATGTTTGGACAAATCTTTGGTCATTACAGTATCACTAAATTCTTTCTTGAGATTTGCTAAGAGCTCTTCCTTCTGACTGAGCTGGTTGGCTAGCCAGAATTGATTTACTGGCTTTTTCTTCTTTTGCTTGGGGCTAATTGTGGAGAAAGACATCGGCTGATACAGACGAGGAAGTTGATACAAACCCTTGATTATAATGAAAGTCTTATCAATAGTGAAGGGTTCCCATTCTGTAATGGTGTGGCTGCCAATAACACCATCATAATCTGCCCTCGACTTCCCTATAAAAGGGACTCCAGGGCCGCCTGCATTTCTTAAGCGAGTAAGCGAGAAAGAGTTTGTGAGAACTCAAGTCCAGTCTAAGTTTGTAGTTTAAGTCTTTCAGTCTGTAGTAAGGTCAGAGCTTAAAGTGTTGTAAAAGCTTCTAAGTATACTGCTAGTTTGGTTTTCAGTCTTCTATAGGTTTTTCATGCAAGTAAGTCTATAATCATGACAGCAAGCATTGTATATGATGAATATCTTTGTAAGTTTTCTCAGTGTTATTAATAATAATGGTCATACTGTACATTTGAGAATTCGCTACGCATATCCGCCTTTTGTTTGTCATTTGCAACTTAGGTTTGGTATCAGAGCTCATGGTGATGATCTTATTGCATGTTGTTATCGTTGTTGCCTAACAATAACTCCACAATAATCTCTCTTCCTTTCAATATCTATATTGCTCCTTGTATTGGCTCTCTGTATTGTCTCAGACCGTCACAGTGTGTCGTAAGTCCTAATTGTAAGTCCCGCTGAAAGCCGTGTGGAAGGCGTAAGGGCAGCTAAGGCAGTTATCTGGTCTTTCGAGCGTAGATTCGAGTGCAAGTGTGAGCGCAGATGGATCTTCCCAGTTCTTCAAATTCTGGAGGCAACATCAACCTTACAGCAGATCGCAATACTGAAGTTAAGTTTACCAACTTCTTTGCAAACAATGAAAGTGCTTTTTCTACTTCTGAAGTTGAATGTAATGCATTATCAGATGTGTCTAGTGTAGGAGTCGAACCTGAAAAACCATTTAAGGTTCCTAGAATACCAGCTCATGAAATATATCGTGATGTACTGAAAAGTCTTGTTGATATGATAAATAATAAGAATATAGGTCTTAAGGAATGGTTTGGTTATAAGACTTCTCAGAATTGTCATGTCGCTGAATTACAACATGTTGTTAAAGGAGGTAGTCAGGGAAAATTGAATATCTTTTCTGACGACCTAATTAAGAAATTTAGGAAGAAAGCCTATGAAAGCAAAAATAATCCACAGTTCATGCACCTATCTTATGTTAGGATTGGTATTTGTGGACACTACAGGAAAGGCTTACCCATCATAGTTATGATGATGTTAAAGGATGCTAGATTCTATAAACTATCCCATTCCCTCTTAGGAGCAGGATGTGACTCAATGGCCAAAGGTCCTCTCTTTGTTGATTGTCTTCTAGACTTCCCAGTCAGTTTGAAAGATGAAAATCTCAGGGATGTGTTAGAATATAAATTCAGGACAATGAATCTGTATATGAAACAAAATTCGGTAGACCACTCTTTGGTGTTTTTAGTCCACTACCGTCTCTACAACAAAGTCATGCCTTTGATGATCAATCCTAAACATGCTCAGGGTTTAGAAGGTCTATCTACACTTTGGACCTCATCTAGTGATAGCACCCAGCTAACAGCCCCTAAAATTGTCTGTCATAGGGATATCCAGATGCCACAGGAATGGGCTTTTGTATTTCTTTCTGGATTTTTCTCTGTAGCAGGGTATGCAGGAATCCTTTTCTGAATAATCCTCTATGGCATTGATTTGAGAACAGATAGCAGAAGATAAGATAGGTTGAACCTTCTTAATGTCCTTCTTAGTTTTTGCTTCATCACAGATGTCAGTATTAATCTGTTCTAGAAATTGGATAAGCTGAGGAAAAGTTAATTCCTTCATTTCAATGTTATCTGCTACTAATGTTTCCAAAACCTTCTTATGATAGAACTCACCAATGGGGTTCCCAAAACTTTTGAGGAAGATAGTAAACATATATTCATGATTTTGTTCTTGACCAGAAAGATAGAAATGTTCATACTGGCGACTACAATATGTTTTAAAGTTCTTCAAATCTCTACATTTATCTTTGATGAACTTTTGATACGCCAGTTTTTCCATGACATCTCTTTTGCCAACAAACATTCTTAATAACTGAGCACATACCTAATATGTTCCTCTATCGAGAAGAGTTTCCCGATAATCATCATCCAAACGATCCCATACATGTTTAGCAGTTCCTGTCATAGCATTAAGAGCTTGCTTAATGACTTCCTTTTCATCTGCATCTGCATTAGTTGACATGTAATTGGTTATCCATGATCTCATAGCATTAATTCCTCTAGTATTCTCTAATACCTCAAGTTTATCAAAGTTGACAAGAGGGGGAGTATCAGCTTTGTAGGTTTGGATATTCTTGAAGGGATCATTACTACTATGTGGATTTGTTCCAGATCCACGTGCCATATTCACATTTCCTTGTGCAGGTGGCTGTATTTGAGGTTCAGGTGTGCTATCTCTAATGGTGCCTGAAACAGGATCATAAACCTTTTGAAGTTCAGGAGGTTTAACCTGTGGTTGCAAGTGCGGTCCTTCATACTGGGCCTTGACATACCCTTTTGCACTTGACGAAAAATTCTTGATTTTGACCACTTGTTGATAATGACTAGACTGGAAAGCAGTCTAAACAGAAAGAGACTCTGTTCTGATAGTGGTCTGCACTTCAGCAGATTCTGTCTTGACAGAATCCCCTATTAACAATTGAGACTGTGTGATGGAGTGGATTTCATCTCCCATTTCATTGATTCTTTGTCCATTATGTTTAATATGAAGATCAGCATTATTAATCTGAACTCCTAATACATCACAGTCTAATTTAACTTCATTTCTGACCTTTTGTAAAAGGTCCCTCTGTCTTTCCATAGCAGCATCTTGCTCTAATTTCCATATCTCTGCCTTTTGGCGAAACTCATTATAATTAGCCTTTAATTCCATAAGATCCTTCTTGACAGTGGCTATCCACTCGTCGTGAGCCTTTTCTCTAATTTTTCTAATGTAGAGATCAAAGTATGGAAATTTTCTTGATGACTAAGATGTGCTTTCTAATTCTTAACTGCTTCAATCTGGTGCCACTGTTTCCTATCTTCTGCTAACAACATTGATTTTCTAATGCAGAGATTTGTCCAGTAGTGTCCACAAATACCAATCCTAACATAAGATAGGTGCATGAACTGTGGATTATTTTTGCTTTCATAGGCTTTCTTCCTAAATTTCTTAATTAGGTCGTCAGAAAAGATATTCAATTTTCCCTGACTACCTCCTTTAACAACATGTTGTAATTCAGCGACATGACAATTCTGAGAAGTCTTATAGAATCTAGCATCCTTTAACATCATCATAACTATGATGGGTAAGCCTTTCCTGTAGTGTCCACAAATACCAATCCTAACATAAGATAGGTGCATGAACTGTGGATTATTTTTGCTTTCATAGGCTTTCTTCCTAAATTTCTTAATTAGGTCGTCAGAAAAGATATTCAATTTTCCCTGACTACCTCCTTTAACAACATGTTGTAATTCAGCGACATGACAATTCTGAGAAGTCTTATAACCAAACCATTCCTTAAGACCTATATTCTTATTATTTATCATATCAAGAAGGATCTTATGGAATTAAAGGCTAATTATAATGAGTTTTGCCAAAAGGCAGAGATATGGAAATTAGAGCAAGATGCTGCTATGGAAAGACAGAGTGACCTTTTGCAAAAGGTCAGAAATGAAGTTAAATTAGACTGTGATGTATTAGGAGTTCAGATTAATAATGCTGATCTTCATATTAAACATAATGGACAAAGAATCAATGAAATGGGAGATGAAATCCACTCCATCACACAGTCTCAATTGTTAATAGGGGATTCTGTCAAGACAGAATCTGCTGAAGTGCAGACCACTATCAGAACAGAGTCTCTTTCTGTTCAAACTGCTTTCCAGTCTAGTCGTCATCAACAAGTGGTCAAAATCAAGAATTTTCCGTCAAGGGCAAAAGGGTATGTCAAGGCCCAGTATGAAGGACCGCACTTGCAACCACAGGTTAAACCTCCTGAACTTCAAAAGGTTTATGATCCTGTTTCAGGCACCATTAGAGATAGCACACCTGAACCTCAAATACAGCCACCTGCACAAGGCAATGTGAATATGGCACGTGGATCTGGAACAAATCCACATAGTAGTAATGATCCCTTCAAGAATATCCAAACCTACAAAGCTGATACTCCCCCTCTTGTCAACTTTGATAAACTTGAGGTATTAGAGAATACTAGAGGAATTGATGCTATGAGATCATGGATAACCAATTACATGTCAACTAATGCAGATGCAGATGAAAAGGAAGTCATTAAGCAAGCTCTTAATGCTATGACAGGAACTGCTAAACATGTATGGGATCATTTGGATGATGATTATCGGGAAACTCTTCTCGATAGAGGAACAGATCAGGTATGTGCTCAGTTATTAAGAATGTTTGTTGGCAAAAGATGTCATGGAAAAACTGGCGTATCAAAAGTTCATCAAAGGTAAATGTAGAGATTTGAAGAACTTTAAAACATATTGTAGTCGCCAGTATGAACATTTCTATCTTTCTGGTCAAGAACAAAATCATGAATATATGTTTACTATCTTCCTCAAAAGTTTTGGCAACCCCATTGGTGAGTTCTATCATAAGAAGGTTTTGGAAACATTAGTAGCAAATAACATTGAAATGAAGGAATTAACTTTTCCTCAGCTTATCCAATTTCTAGAACAGATTAATACTGACATCTGTGATGAAGCAAAAACTAAGAAGGAGATTAAGAAGGTTCAACCTATCTTATCTTCTGCTATCTGTTCTCAAATCAATGCCATAGAGGATTATTCAGAAAAGGATTCCTGCATACCCTGCTACAGAGAAAAATCCAGAAAGAAATACAAAGATAAGTATACCAAGACAAAATATAAATCTCCAAAGTCAAAGAGAAAGAAAGGATTCTTTCACAAGAAAGATAAAAAGGGAAGAGGTTCTAAATGGAAACCCTCCTGCTATATTTGTAAAGGAGATCACTATGCCAACAAGTGTCCTGACAAGAAAAAGAAGAAAGGAAAGGGAAAAATGCGAGCAGTCAAAGCTGCCGGCATCACTGATGAACATGTCTACATAAATGACTATCCGTCTGATTCAGAAGACATCATTCTATCAAGTTCTAAAGAATCAGAGTCAGACTCTGAAGAATATGTTTCAGCACATGAGCTCCCAGAAGCTCACTGCAACCAGATGAGAGGAGGTGAGCCTTCTCCAAAAGAAGAAGACTCTTCAGATGGAAGTTCATCTTTTTGTATTGCACCCATTCAAATTGGTTTTGAAAATTGCACTACTAATGTTCTCTTTGTGCAATATGAAGTTGAAGAATATGATGGTGTTATTGGCAGCCACACCATTACAGAATGGGAACCCTTCACTATTGATAAGACTTTCATTATAATCAAGGGTTTGTATCAACTTCCTCATCTGTATCAGCCGATGTCTTTCTCCACAATTAGCCCCAAGCAAAAGAAGAAAAAGCCAGTAAATCAAGTCTGGCTAGCCAACCAGCTCAGTCAGAAGGAAGAGCTCTTAGCAAATCTCACGAAAGAATTCAGTGATACTGTAATGACCAAAGATTTGTCCAAACATCAGCAGACTCTCACTTGTGATCTAACTCTCAAGTGAGACCAAGAAGGTAATGAAATTGTTCCCAAAGGTAAAGCCAATTACTTCTTAATGTCTGCTTCTGAAACTTTGGTCTGTCAAAAGGAAATAACTGAATTAGAGGCTTTAGGTTTAATCCAAGTTTCTGATTCATCTTTCTCATGCCATGCCATGTATGTACCTAAAGTTGATGAAAATGGCATTGAGCTCCCTGAAAAATGCCTGGTTGTTAATTACAATCCTCTCAATGAATGTCTAGTTGACCATAGACACCCCCTTCCTAGTAAAGATCATATCTAGCAAACAATTCAAGGTAGTCATATTTATTCCAAGTTTGATCTTACAAAAGGATATTGGCAAATTGGTCTGAAAGTTCGAGATTTCTATAAGACAGCTTTTTCAGTCCCTCAAGGTCTATTTGAATGGAAAGTCTTGCCTTTTGGAATCAAAACAGCTCCATCCATATTCCAACAGAAAATGGATATCATCTTTCGCCCGTATGCAAAATTCATTCAACCATACATTGATGATATTCTTGTTTTTAGCCAAGACATGCATGCTCATCTCGACCACCTCCGCCAATTCCTGTCCATCTGCCAACATCATGGTTTAGCAATTAATCCATCCAAGTCTATTTTTGCTCAACCTCAAATTGTTTTTATTGGCATCAAGCTTCTTCCGGGGGGAGAATGGAGGCACAACCTCATATCCTGCGCAAGATTGAACATCTTCCAGTCACGAATGTTAAAGAATTACAGAGGTTCCTAGGACTGGTAAATTATATTGCAGGATTCTATCACAAGCTTGCTGAAGACCGTTTACTGCTGAACAAATTACTCAGTAGCAAACCACCACCATGGACTGCATTCCATGATAAGCTCATCCAGAACATTAAGCAAAAATGTTCCCAATTACCACCTCTAAAGTTGCCCGGACCTGGATTCAAAATTGTTGAGACAGATGCGAGTGAGGGAACCTGGGCTGGTGTCCTTCGAGAACAGAAAACAGCTCAATATCAGCCAAACGACAAAGGTGAAATAGTTCGAACAGCCTCAGGGAGTTTCCATAATTCTGAAAAGGATTATCATAGTACTCATAAGGAAATTCTAGCTGTCGTAAATTCCTTCCAAGCATTTCAAATGTTTATCGCTGATAAGCATTTTCTTCTGAAAAGTGATTTACAGCATCTTCGAGGTTTCTTTAGAAAGGAATCCAAAAACAAGGTGGTCAGCCCTAAACCCATTCTGTAATGGTGTGGCTACCAATAACACCATCATAATCTTCAACTTCATATTGCACAAAGAGAACATTAGTAGTGCAATTTTCAAAACCAATTTGAATGGGTGCAATACAAAAAGATGAACTTCCTTCTGTCTCATGATTAGCAAAAGTAATCTTTGTACTACCTTCACGCCAAGCATCT
This sequence comes from Cunninghamia lanceolata, assembly GCA_027924645.1. Taxonomy (NCBI): domain Eukaryota; kingdom Viridiplantae; phylum Streptophyta; class Pinopsida; order Cupressales; family Cupressaceae; genus Cunninghamia; species Cunninghamia lanceolata. The sequence goes on from BSBN01000070.1 coordinate 3,755,236, forward strand.
GCTGGAAAAGCATTGCGACGTGCCAAATTCAGATCTGCACCTGTATCAATGAGGAATGTTAATGGATAGCCCATAATACCTTTACCAGGTGTTTTATTCAGGATCTGGGAGCCTTTTAGTAGTCTCAAACACCCTGTGTAGAAGGTTTTTCTGTTGAGGAATTTGCAAGACATTGGAGCAGGCGCCCTAGTCCAGGTAGCCCTCAAATTTTGGGTACACTATCTTTGAAACCCCTCATCTACACTTCTGTGATTAGTTTTATCATATACTTCATTAGTTTATGTATATTGTTGATTTGAGGCATAATTAGGGTTTTGCTTGGTTGAAAGTACAATACTTGATAAAATCTTGATTAGGGCCTTAGCTTCTATAACCACGCGAGCATAAAAGGGAGGCAAAGTGATTAGAAGCTTGTTCACAAGCTCGATCCTTGTCTCCCCAATGTTTAGCGGTGAAATTGAGGTACTTAACCTAGAGTAAACAAACTATCAGATTTTACCCCAAACTTTTTGGTGAACCCGAGCTTTAAAGAATTTGCATCCTTTTAAAATTTAGATTTGATATAATTTGCTATTCTAAAGCATAATTGGATTGAAAAACCTCTTTAGTGAAATCTGCATATGTTATATTGTGATTACATTCTTTATATTTTCACTAAAAGAGTTGGAAATTATCATTTATTGTTGAAAGTTGTATTTCATTTGCAAAGGCCATCATTGTGCATTTAAATCTTGGTTTAAATAGAGCATGTTAGAATGTCAGATTATTTTTTGCAACATTTTCATGCTTATGATGAGCCGTTTAGTCATGATGACTTCGATATGTTAGATGAAGCCCTTGAGGACTTTATCTCAATTGAACATTCCACTATGGCCTCTAAGCCGTCACTATTTCAAAGATTTGTAAATGTAATATATGTTCCTAAATCTAAAGAAGAGATTGAAACACCAAAAATTGTGGTTACTGTATGTGCAAATGTGGTTCAACCATCCTCTAATCCTGTGCTTGTTGTTAAAGGTCTTTCATCTTCTTTGCAATCTCCTGATCACATTTATGATTGTGTAAAACAAATTGCGAAACAAAACTTACAAAAAATCAATCATAATGTGGTTGCTCATGCATATAACACTCGGAATAACAAACAAAGTACACAACAAACGAATGTTCTAATATCTTTACCAGCTTCCCAACCTATGCTTCCTCAAGCACCTCGTTTAACATATAAAGGTGGTAAAGACTATGACCTTGTAGAGCAGCTTCGCGCTACTCCTACAAAGATATCTCTTTGGGAACTTATACAAAATTCACCTACTTACCATGGAATGCTACAAAAAGATTTACAAAAGGTGATTGTTCTTCCTACTGTTAAACCAAATGATGTTGTCCCTTTACTAGATTGTATGCATGCAACAAAAATAGACATTTTATTCCAACAACATGAGTTACCATCTCTCGAGGTTCAGAAACAGTACAATCCTTTGGTTATCTTTATTACAATCAACAAAACATTGGTTAAGAGAGTTATGATTGATAATGGGTCAACCCTTAATGTTTGTGGTATTGATTTATTGCATAAGGTTAAAGTTGATGTATCTGCTATAAAACTGGAATCATTAAGTATTCGTGGCTTTGACAATGTTGGACGACAATCCTGTGGGCACTATAACTCTACCTATACAAGTTGGACCTGTGATGGTGCCTACCTTGATTCATGCCATGCCTTGTTCTTTATCTTATAACATGATCTTGGGCAGACCTTGGATACATGCATTAGGAGCAGTTCCTTCTACTTTACATCATTCGATTAAGTTTATCTTTAAAATAAAATTGCATCCTGGTCATTCAGATCCTGAACCTGATAATTGTCTACAAATGGAAGTGCATAAGCATGTTGTTGGTCTTAAGATTTTAAACAATCTAAAATCTGAATTGTCAGCTCCTCTTGCCTCTAAAAATGTTATGCAAGAGCCCAAGCAATCGAATGCATTTGTTGGTGATGACTGGGGTTTGTTAGATTTTGCATCCTCCTCCACAGGAGAGTATAAACTTAAAAACCCCATCCCTAAAACATCAAATATTGCATCGATCACGTTGCATGCTTTAAATGATAAACACAAGATCTCTTTGTTGACAAATAAGGATAATACTCTCAGTTATACTACTGATTATGAGACATATGAAGCTCGGCCTTCGTCTAAAGAAATGGTCTCTCTTTATGGCAGAGGATTTTGAATCCTTCATAAAAATTGTGACTATGTAGGTAACGGTTGTGGTATAAATCAACAAGGAATCAAAGTCCCTATAAAATCCGCTTCGTAACATTACTCAAGTGGCATTGGATATAATCCTTTCAAGGAATCTAAAGCCCACAAACGTCCTACTCTAAACATGAATACAATATCAACACTTAGTTTGATATTCCCTAAGATGTTTGACACCAATTATCCTCTAGGATCACTTCCATTAGATATATTTTTATGGCGGATGAAGCGATAATGGAATTCTTAGGGGCTTATGATGGTATTCCTCGTTATCACCATAAACGTGGCCTACCCTATTGTTTAAACAATGATGCATATTTTGGAAAGACTACTAGCACAATAACTGCTACAGTAGAACAAAATGAAGAACTTGAAGAACAATTACAATCCTACAATCCCCCGAAGCATAGTACTCTTCTTAACGGAAAGACTATTGATGTCGTTATGGATAAGGATAATCCTAAAAAAGTTATCCCTATTGATGATTGTTTAAATGCGGAAGAAAAAGAAGAAATGACTAAATTGTTGAATGAATTCTCGGAATTGTTCTCTTGGAATTACTTAGACATGCCTGGTATAGATCCTCATATTGTAACGCATAATATCATGTTGAAACTAGATGTTAAGCCTTTCGAACAAAAGATTCATAAGATGAATCCTAAGATTGCTTTGCTTGTTAAAACTGAAATAGAAAAACTCTTACAAGCTAGTTTTATTCAACCTATTGATTACTCTCTATGGATCTCGAATATTGTTGCCGTTGCTAAACCTGATGGTCGTATAAGAATGTGCACAGATTTCTGGGATTTAAATTTGGCATCTTTGAAAGATGGTTTTTTGCTCCCTAATATCGATATGATTGTTGATTCCATAGCCGAACATGAGTTGCTATTTTTTATGGATGGATTTTCAGGATATAATCAAATCCTTATAAATCCTCTTGATCAATATAAAATAGCCTTTATAACACCTTGGGGTACATTTTGTTGGGTAGTCATGCCATTTGGACTTAAGAATGCAGGAGCTACTTACCAATGTGTGATGACTTATATTTCATGACTACATACACAATATTTTAGAAGATTATGTTGATGACATCCTAGCGAAGTCTATCCATCATAAGGATCATGTTACAAATCTTTGACAAATATTTGAGCGCATACAAAAATATAATATGCGATTAAATCCCCATAAGTGTGTTTTTGGCATGGATAGTAGAAAGTTACTTGGATTTATCATTTCAAATCGAGGTGTAGAAGTTGATACGAAAAACATAGATGCGATTATTAATATGACAATACCAAAGAACATATCTCAACTTTATAGTTTGCAGGGAAAGATACAGGCCATTTGCCGATTTGTTTCACAACTCGCAGATAGGACTCGCCCCTTTACACAACTACTGAAGAAAGATTCTCATTTCTAATGGAATTCTGAATGTTAAACAGCTTTCGATGATTTAAAGGATTACTTAGCTAATCTGCCTGTTTTACAACCTGTTGTTTCTAATAAACCATTTTTGTTATACATCTCAGCATCTAACAATGCCCTAGCAACTCTGTTAGCACAACATAATGATAAAAGAAAAGAATGTGTTGTCTACTACATCAGTCGTACTTTTCTCAATTATGAAGTGTGATACACAGTTAATAGAGAAGCAAGTGCGATACACAATTATAGAGAAGCATTGCTTAGCTTTAGTGTTTGCCATTCAAAAGCTTAGACATTATCTCTTGAATGCTGAAATACATGTAATGCTAAAATTTGACCCTTTGAAACATCTATTTGATAGAACAGATTTATTAGGTCACCTTTCTAAATGGGTTACATTGTTAATAGAATTCAATCTCAAATTTATTTCACAAAAAGTAATTAAAGGCCAAGTTATAGTTGATCAGTTAGCTAAAGCTCCCTCACCCTTTTCCATACAAAATGTCGATGCCTTTCTTGATGAACAGATTTTAACAATCTCTGCAGATGAAAAATGGGAGTCATACTTTAATGGATCAAAATGTTGAACTAGCTCCGAGGCTAGTGTTATATTAATACCTCCCATTGGTAAGTTGATTCCCTTATCAAGTACCACTCAGATTTCTTATGCACAAATAATATAGCTGAATACGAAGCTCTTATAGCTGGACTTCGTGCAACTTTGGCTCTTAATATCAAAAACATTACAATATACGGAGATTCTCAGTTAATTGTTAAACAAATAATGGGATCGTATCAAACTAAGCACGATAAGTTATCTCAGTACCGTGAGTTTGCATTATCTCTCTTAAAATAGTTCAAATCACATTCGATCAATACCATTCCCAGGAAAGATAACCAGCATGCGGATGTAATGGCAAGCGCAGCTTCCCTTATATCCCTCGATGGTTCTCCTGAGGAATTTACCTTCATTGTTCATAATCTTAAAACACCGGTAATTGAAAGTCCTATAGTTGCGAATTCAAAACTCTATGGCAATACATACACTGATGAATGGTTCTCCTACATATTCAATAATTTACGTGATGGAACCATCCCGGACTCAACATCTAAGAAGACCTGACTCCATTTATGCAAACTAGTAGCACGATACATTATATTATCGAATGTCTTGTATCGACAAAGTTATAATGGTGTTTTACTCCGATCTTTAAGTAATGCAGAGATTCCAATAGCTTTAGAAGAAACTCACTCTGGTGCCTGTGGGGGGCATTTCGGTGGAAAATCGGTGGTGCAAAAATTGTTACGTATGGGGTACTATTGGCAGCATATGGAACAAGATTCCTTTGCTTACGTTAAGAGATGCCCGCAATGTCAACAACATAAACACCTCATCCATGCTCCTACTCAAGAGCTTCGTGCCCAGGTGTCACCTTGGCCATTTTCTATTTGGGGCTTGGATCTTGTAGGTAAAATTTCCCGCCCTCCTCTCAAGGACATACATTTATCATTACTGCTACTGATTATTTTACAAAATGGGTCGAAGCAATCCCTTTGCAATCCATGACCGCCGATGTAATATGTCGATTCATACAAGATAACATAATTTCTTGATTTGGAATACCTTCCTCGTTAGTTTCAAACAATGGTACACCATTTAAGAACAAGGATGTGAAAAAGTTCCTTGAAAAATATCATATACAACATCGCTTCTCTATGCCTTATTACCCTCAATCAATCGGCCAAGAAGAAGCTTCAAACAAGGTTATTGGACAGATTCTACGAAAAACTATTAATAAACATCAAAAAGATTGGCATACGCAATTATCCTATGCACTATGGGCTTACAGAACAAGTATTCGAATAGCTACGGGTAACGCACTGTATAATCCTGTCTTTGGCACAGACACAATAATGCCCTTGGAGTTAGAAATTCCTTCCTTGCGAATTTTCCTAAGAGACATCATGGATGATGACATAGAACGAGAGAAAATATTACAGGAACTTGAGATGCTTGATGAAATATGTATTAATGCTCTTGAACATCTCAAGGCTTATCAAAAAGAAATACAACGAGCCTATAATGTGCAAGTCATACAACGTTCATTTAATGTTGGGGACTTGGTTCTTTACGAAAATCAATGCAATGTAAACGCACCGCCTGGTGACAAAGGTAAGTTTATCCCTAATTGGCTTGGACCATATATAATCACAGAAACCTTTGGATTTGGAGCATATAAATTAGCTGATGAGCAAGGTACGCCGCTTAAGGAACCTATTAATGCATCGCACTTCAAAAGATTTTATGCTTAAAAGATCTAATGTTAAATGTTCCTAAGCTAATTTAGCACATAGATTAGCTTCAATTTCAACAAGCTATTAGTATTTTGTCTTAATTCATTTTGCATTATATCTTTGTTCAATTAATCATTGTTGTATCATGTTTAAGTAGTCATTGCTTAGATCACTTTGGTATTAACTAAATTTAGCATGAAAGTCAAATAATTAATCATTGTGTTTGTTACTACATGTTCTTTTTAGAATTGTTAGTATATCACAATAGTAATCAATTATAGCATTTAGACATCATCACTAGTTGCATTTTTACAAAAATCACATGTGATAGATCAAAAGCTATTACATATAGATCAAAATAAATAATCATATATATATATATATATATATATTCAGTTTCATGTATACATCTGAGTCGACTATCCCTCAAAACAAAATGGGATGTCCTAGTGCCTAAAGTCTTTGAATCACATAGCAGAACCTCGATCGCCAATACCCTTAGGCCCTCGTGGTGTGCGAGTGATAGAAGCCTAACCATGCGTGGCTACGGATTGAAAATGACTCCTAGAGACGCTTCGCGATAATAACCCCCTGATCTCGCCTCTCATCTCTATCATTTGTTCATGTGTCGCTTGGTACATCCTTTGGTACCGGTCTCTCTCAGCCTAAACCCTGTCTCTGTCAGCTCTTGCCTGCTGAACCTCCCACAGTAAGAACTCACTAATAGTTGGCTCTCCCTCCGATGTAGGAACTGCTATCGTCTTCTCTCACTGTGCCCTGAGATCAACCTTAGCGCACTCAGCTCTTTGTCGAAACTCCTCTCTCTCTCTCTCTCATGCAGACTGCTCTAACATGGCCTCTGTAGCAGTCTTGTATCTAACAATAGGCATAAATAATTCAGCATGTCGCCCAATGGATGATCATGGCAAATGATCTACCTACATCTGCTACTCTGAGGCATCTGTCAATAATATGTCTCCTATGACGTGACTCACAAAGTCTCGCCATGCGTCTGTCCCAACTGCAAAATAGAGAATGCGATAGATGTTAGACTCCCATATAAAAATCATAAATAATAAACTATACCAAAACATAAAATAATAAAACCAACCTTACCTGGATCTCCATCTCGCCAGGATGGATCGTGGATCACCAACGGTGTGACGAGCTCTGCTGTCTGATCTACAACTGGGGGCATAGGCCTGCTACTCTCCCCTCGCTCTGTCTAACTAGGCCTCACATCATCTGCAGGAGTAGGACCACGAGCCTTGGACCATGGTCTCGACTCGATCTCCTCATCTGTGTCCACCTCCTGCTGGCTCTATCGTGATCTCACTCTAAAGACATACTATGACATGACCTCCTCAGACTCATCCTCATCCTCCTACATACCCTCCTCGAGATCGTAGTATCCCGTGAAGTCACTGATGTCGTCATCCACTCCTATGTCACTAGCGTGACCGGCCCAAGGTTGGGCATCCCCTGTATGGTGCCCAGGTGGAAAGATAGGTGCAGGTCATGCTGTGTGCTACCAGATCTAATATGCTCGGGTACACCCGACATCATCTGTGCCCCATACCCCAACTCTGCATCTTCAAGACCCTCATCTTCGCTGAGTGGTATGTCTACTATAGTTGGTTGTCAAATAGTATTGGCTTTGACTGCACTCCAAGCTGCGCGTGCATAGCTTAGACGAACTACAAGAACATCTTGTACCTATCTGAACTGTCATGCCACCTTATCATAGTAGAACCAAGATACAGTATGATCGAGGCAACTGGCCATCAACTGATCCCTCTACATATGAGCTAACTGCCTCTGCTCGCCAGGCCATCTAATGAAGCTACAATATGGTTTCCAGATGATGTCACCAGGCTGTAATCTATCAAATACTACTCTCCAGTATAACAGATTATCGTACCTCCAACACCTGACTAGTGGGTAGGCGTAGACGCGCAGATGGGTGAACATTGCCTTTGTAGGAAAACCCATCAATCGTGTGCACCTGATGTGCTCAAAGGCCCAAACCTGTAACAATGTGCAGACCATCAGACTCCGCATCTCGTAATGGACATATCACCCTAAGTCACGATATAGGTGCACAAGCATACTATACCCTCATGCATAGATAGTCTAATGCTCCTCCATCGCTCTGATAGTATGAACGAGACCCCCGTGAAGGTGAGTACCTCATCCATCTGGTGCGATAGCTAGTGCGACTATGACAATCATGATTCTCCGTAGTAAGGGAATGTCTTTGCATCCCTGCTCTAACAACTGGAGTTGAATGTGTCCTTGCTCTACCTGTGAAACAGTGCGACCCAAGAAGTACAGCTGACTCTTGTGAGTATACTCCTCTAAGCGATGTCCAACAACCCTCACTGTCTCTCCTCAGATCGGCAGTTGAAGGATCTTGAATACATCCTCCAGTGTGATGGTAATCTTGCCAGTCGGTAAATGGAATTTGGTTGTATCTGCATCCCATCTCTCCATCAGTGCCATAAGCATTGCGCAATGGAATCTGATTGTGGGCATCTCAAACACCCACCATAGGCCCACCGTCTGTAAGTTCTCTCTCTCCACGGCAGTCAAAGAGCTAGTGCGCTCTCATAGAAGTGCCATCAGACAACCGCCTGTGTGCTCACGCATCTTAGGGACATCCTCTAGATCAGAAAGAAAATAAGAGTATCAGAATCCCCGCTAGAAACCAAAATAAGCTATCAAAAAATTGAATAGAGTGCCTGAGCCTACAACATGTGTCCTTTGAAGACCAGGGTGCCCCAGGAAGACTAGGGCACCCCAAAGGGACACTGGCGCCCCTGTGGGACTAGGGCGCCCTAGAGAGACTCTAGCGCCCTAGGTGGACCTGGGTGCCCTTGTTTGGGAACAATGTCCACCTTCCCCTCTTGGCACAAACATCAATAAACGTGAAAGCAAAATATTACGAAAGACGACAAAAGGATAGAATCAGGACCCTACCTCGGCCTCGAAGCGTCTCTCTACCACTTGGGCTCGGAGCATCTCTAGTCACGGTGGATGGTATGGACATCGGCTCAGCATGGTCACTCTCCTGTTCTCCTTCTCTCTCTCTGTGCAATAACAAGAAACAAGAATGAGTTAAGTGATAAGTGACAACTCCTTTGTACATAAGTGAGTGAGAAATCATATCCCTAACTAAGTGCAAAAGTGTGCTCTTTCACTCTAGAGCCCTTTTATTGAGCTGTCGAACTTTCATTTCAGTGTCGTTTGTTGCCTTAGAATCTTGGTTCCACTCTCATTCCTGCCAAATGTGTTGTGTTTGAGCGTTGTTTCTTCGAATGACCCTCATAACACATTTCCCTTGAAATTGATGCGCGTGGATATCTCCTTATTTCTACTCTCAGACTAAGCAAGCAAAAACAAGGGGGGCATATATCTTCCTCGATTTCCTCCCTCACCATGTTTCATCACTCAACCCCCTTAGCGTTTTGATACTGACTCATTGGTGGTGGTTGCAAGTTGATTTGATTTTGATTTTTCTAACAAGTGTTCCTTTGCAGGATGCGGTTCCTAACTTTGTGGTCTTGCAGGATTGTAGACTTGGGGGCTTCTTCCTTTTCAGCGACAACACTTCAACTTCCTCTACAGTATCCTTTTGGGTATCCTCTTCTTGATTTATGCATTTACTTTCCTTTAGTTTCATATGCACGTAGTGTCATATGGTCACTAAAGTGGGGGCTAAATGTAACATTAGAAATTGTCCTCCTATATGGAATGGTACAATTTCCCTCGGTTTAGCTCCTCACTCTTGATGACCTCTCAACCTTTTCTTTTTCAGCCTTCCTGAAACCCTGATTGACTTAGTCTAGGAGCAGTCTATTCACTTTTTGAGGTAACTGATTGATAGAACCTGAAAAGAGATTTGAGATTAGGGTCCCTAGGAACCCCAAAAATGTAGGGGGCTTGGACTTGGGTGCCCATGCCATAGTCCTCCCCGGTTTCACAGGATTTTGAATTTTGGCAAGGTGTCAGTTCCCACCAAGTGCCTCTAGATTCTATTTTCAAATTCTCAGTTTTCACGTGATATCAAGACGTTATTTCAAAATTTGAATTCCCTAAAGCTAGATATAAAAAGACATTTGCAAATCATTTTATCACACACAATTCTTATGCAAGATTGATGCCAAAACTCTGCTGCAATTGCTATTGAAGATCAGTGACTTGTTGAAGCTATTCAAAGTATTCTTTATCTTCTATCTTGGAGACAATGGATGAAGGTTAGGAACCAAGATATTGAGTCTATATTGCTCTTCCTAGGGTTTGCACACCCTTTGCATGATCGGGAGAAGGGTTGAAGCCTCCAACAACAAGCTTGGAGATCCTCCATGGACATTGCTGATTCACCTTCTTGTTCATGCAAGTCTTCATTTGTTTCATCTCCTTGAGGTGAAGTTGTATGTGTTTATTGATGCAAAGCAAGTTGTTGATCTTCCCTTGATTGAGACATCTAGGGTTTGATTTTATGCATAACACATTGTTAGGTTTGCACACACTTTTGTAAATCTTTATCTCTGGCTATTGTTGAGGTAGAAATACTAAAGACAGGGCTTGACTAAGGCAAGCTCCTATATAGCCACAATAATTTCCTTCTTTCATATGTGCAGATCGTGTTTCGCAGGTTCTGGCAAAAAGAAGCTACAAGAAGAAGAATATTGCAAATACAGTCACAACAAACTTTTAGATTTTTGGACTCTGAGACTTGTGGGACATTGGGGCAGGCACCCTAGTTCAACCAGGTGTTTTATTTGGGATCTAGAAGCCTTTTAGTAGTTGCAGACACCCTGTGCAGAAGGTTTTCCTGTTCGAGAATTTGCAGTACATTGGAGTGGGTGCCCCTAGTCCAGGTAGCTCTCAAATTTTGGGTACACTATCTTTGAAATCCCTCATCTGCACTTCTGTGATCAATTTTATCAGATACTTCATTAGTTTCTGTATATTGTTGATTTGAGGCATAATTAGGGTTTTGCTTGGTTAAAAGTATAGTACTTGATAAAATCTTGATTAGGGCCTTAGGTTCTATAACCACGCAAGCATAAAAGGGAGGCAAAGTGATTAGAAGCTTGTTCACAAGCTCGATCCTTGTCTCCCCAATGTTTAGTAGTGAAATTGAGGTAGTTAGCCTAGAGTAAACAAACCATCAAATTTTACCCCAAACACCTTTAAATCGTAGACATCCACATCTTTTAATCTCAACCATTCATCATTGATCCATGTCTCACTTAATCCTAGTCATACATCACTAATCAAATCCTAGCCATCCATTTCTATCCCTCATCGCCTACAAATGAAGCCTCAACCAAGCCATTTGGGGGATACACACTTCAAGTATCATCATGATGTCGAAATCACTCTAGATCCTCATATCCATCATCTTCATACTAGTGTTATGCTACAGAAATCATGAGCAATCAAAGCATCATTATCCATCATCTATCATAGAGAAGATAACTAGTAGATTAGGGTACATCTACTTCGTTCTATCAAAGTGTGAGGACTTGTTTTGAAGGTGAAGGTATTGGGTTTATTGAATTTATCTTCCATTGTCCTTTGATCTATTTTATGCATGCATTTTTGGCATGCCACGCTGGTCTAACCCTCATCATTTGCAGGTTTATGCACTTTATTTTGTGGATCTAATCTATTTTGTGTCTAGATTTGGAATTACATTCTTGCAGGTCACCTCCTACGCTGAATCAAACCTCACCATCACATCGAGGAGACCTCACAACCGAAGTTTGACATAAAACACTCCATATTTTGAAAACTAGAAAAATTTTTAAATTATTTTAGTTTTTACCCCTTTTGTAGGGTCGTCCCATATGGACCCGTACGACCTTCACGGGGGTGATATGTTCCATCGCAGATTTCAAACCATAGTTTTTGTTAAATTTTTATTTGTTTTATATAGTTTTGTCGACATTTTTATTTTTCTATGCAAGTTTACACTTCTTTGCTAACCTTTGTTTTCATCCCTGTTGACCACCCTAAAATTCTCCTGCTACTCCGTTGTCACCCTTCCAAACCATTATCGTCACCCATCTCCTTACATCCCCGCTCCCGTCTGTCAATTGTTGTCACCCATCACTCCCCGCCACTCAATTCCACTATCACCACCTTCATCAACTATAACTTCACCTCCCCTACCACCGGTCTCTATCCCCGTCACCCAATTGCCTCTTGTTCTCCCCCTCTAACACCTCCGGTTGCCACCCCAAACTACCTGTCGACATCCTAATCATCATCGACCGCCACTCCCAACTTCCTATCAATCACCCTCACAAAACCCTGGTCCCCACGCCTTGGCTGCGATCACATTTGTGACCAGGGGGTTGGCGTCGTCCCCCCTATTTTTTAAATTTTCACACATGCCCTAGTCACATGGGTGACTAGGGGCCTTTTTAGCCCTTAACTTCCAACAATGTAAACACACACATGTGACCACGGTGATCTAAACTATTAGCGGTTAGTGTATCCGCCAGGGGTCTACCCTTTACCTTCTAAATCCCTAAAAGGGTTTTTTTTTTCTTTTTTTGCATAATAGGTTGAATTTGCACAAAATTAGAAGCATTGGAAAGATGGTTCACCTAGGTTTGCAATGGTATAAGTATCTTCAGTCCATTTTTCCATATTTATCAAGTATTATTAGTCAAACCTCCCCTTTGTTTGAAATCTTCAAATCACTATAACTTTTGCCAAACTTCTCCAATTTTAATTAATTTTTTTGAAATGGTATAGAATTTTGCATACAATTTGATCATATCATCCAATCTACTGTACATGTCCATCATTATTAGAAATTTCCATATTAATCCTTTTTCACTCTAACAACTAGGTTTGCAAGTGGTTTGTTCTCTTTTTTGTTTGGTGGAATAGGAGAAGACTCAAGGAGCTGCATCAGCATCCGATCTGAAGACAAACTTTCCAGGTGCACACAATCCAACTCTTGCATTTTTATTTGATCAAAGAACTTGTTTTCAATATCACACTTCAATTTGGGCTTAAAACGAACACTTGTTTGCATCATCATACATGAATTTGGGCATAAAATAAACATGTGTTTACATCATAACATTTGGGCTTGGACATAAAATGAATTTGTGCTTGCTTTGATTGGTGGATTTGAGTGTGAATTAGGGTGTGTATGCTCTTTCCTTGCACTTAGTGTGGTCTTCTGAATCAAAAACATCCTTTACTCCATTCATATTCACACAAACATTTCCATTTCTAAGGGTAAATCAACATTGTGAGTGTGAGTCAAGTGTGTGTGTAAGCTCTCTCCTCACACTGCAAGGTGATCTTGGACATCAAAAGCACCAATTGATTTTCTTTTGTAACCCTTGTAGGAGGCCTTCTTGGATACACACCACTCCAAGGGACAACCTCAATTCTAGTGTTCTGACGAAGTATAAAAAGTGGGGATTGAATCGAAAGACACACCTCTTGGAAGTTGGAATCTTGTCATTCAGGCTAAGCCCCCAATAACTCTATACCTTGGGGAAGTGAAGGTAAAGGGTGGGTTACCCTGTTCTCCTAATTGTTTGGCATTATTTCACTTTCATTTCACAGAATTGGGTCCCCCTTACCGTGTGTGTATTGGGGACATCCTTAGCAAACTTGTTCATCCTAGCTTAAAACCTCTTGGCCACACCCATTTGACTAATATTAGGCTTGTTGATGTGTCTTCAAGTGTCTTCATAAATTCAACAATTAATCTTGAAATTCAAGTTTCCTATTATGTCTTGTGGGTGTGATCTATGCATGTACATGTGAAATCTTTTGTTTTCAAATTGCCTAAGTTAAGCTATTAACATATACATTCCACATCATCATAATCATCCTTTTCATGACCTTCATCCTAATCCAAATCATTTTCATCATAATCCAAACCATAATCATCCTAAGTATCCACCCTCATTATCTTAATTATCCATATTATCCATTCCATTATCCATAATCATCCTATTTCTCGTATCCACATCATCATAATCATCATCCAATCTAATTCAACTTCTTCTAATCCTCGTCCAATCTAATCACCATCATCCTAGTCACTTATCCAATCATACTCATCAATATATCATAGTAATCATCCCTAACAATCCTAATCATCTTAATCATTCATCCTAATCACCTCATTTATCCATCTATCCCAATCATTCCAAGTCATCCAATCCCATAATTCCTAACCATCAAAGTCATCCTCCTTATCCATCCTCATCATCTCAAGCATCCAATCACTCCACCCTAGTCATCCTAATCATCCCTCTTATCCACCTCATCCCTAATCATTCTAAGCCTTAAACAAAATCTAATCAATCCCAATCTATCCATAATACAATCAATTTCATCCATCTCATATCCTAATCATATCCTAATCACTCCATATCATCATTCTATTTCTAATCCAATCAATTTCATCCATTTCATCATCCTAATCATAACCCCATATCATCCTACATCATTGTCTTAATCCAACTTCATCCACATAATCTTCATTACACTCCATTCTTCATCATTTCAATCATAATCCCATTCTTAAGCCCCATCTAATCCATCACTTGTCAAAATGGTTGGGATCATTAAGAAGCCTAGGACAAATCCAAAACCCAAAATCACAATCTTAGGAGATCCCCAATTTCCTCCCAATGATAACATGAGCACCTTGTAGATCACGATGCCTATTTTGAAGAACAAGTTGAGCTACAAAGACTTAGATATATGTGTAAAACCATCCCAATACTAGAGAACAAGATCCTAGAGCACAATACTTATGGCACCCAAAGAATGTTTGATGAAATTAGGATGCTATATAAAAAGGAGCAAGTCACTAGGTCCCACCACAACAACAATCCCAACAACAATAAATCCTAAACCAACAAATCATCCAACAAAACCAAGTCATCACCCCACAACAAAAACAACTCCAAACCATTATCCAACAAATACAAACACAACAAGCCCAAACACAACAAACCCAAACACAACAGTCCCTATACTTTCAACAACCACAACCACAATATTCATCTAACACATCATCCACTATACCTTTATCCATACAACCTCAACAAGTTCCACCTCAATCCTATGTGTCAACCCCCTCAACTTAATACCAACCTAATCCATCCACATATCATGTCAATTCTGCATCAACCTATCCCACTCTTTCCAATATCAACCAATATCCATATCAAACCATACCCCAAGATCATCCAACTACTTATCCCAATGTTTCACCTCAACCCCAAATCCATTTACAAGACTATCAAGTTCCTTCACAACAAGAACATGCAAGTCCAAGTTATCCTTTGCGCCAAGACCAAGTGTCCTTAAGTCCTCATGTGCTACCTTTGACAAGGGGAACACCACTCTAGCTTATGCATCCTATGAGTATCCTCCATTACCATCCAACCAAATGCCTATCCAAGAGCCTATTAATCCTATACCAACACCACCATGTAATCCCACTGTTAATCCATTGGTCCATCAACCTTATAATTCATCCCAATCCCAATCATTACCTTCATCACCATATTCCTTCAATCCTCCACCAAAAGATGAGGCTAAGATACTTTTACAACAAATGCTTAAAAGAAAACTCATAAAACTTCCTGAAATCAAACCATGTGAGGAAAGTGCATTTAATTCTCTTGGGTATAATGAACATGGCTATTGTGCATGCCATAGGATCAAATGTCATAAGACAATCCATTGTCCCTCATTTTTGGACCATGTCTTTGAGCTTCACATTTATGGTTTAAAGCTTAAGCATGCCAAATTATCCCAATCCCGTGTGTCACCCCCATCATCATACTAGCCCAATCCATCTACTAATTCCCCTCATACATCCATCTCTATAGCGCCTCCATCACAAAATCCTTCCAATCTTCTAAGTCCTAATCTATTAAGCCAATCCATAACCCACTTTAATCCCAACACATCATACCTTCCATGCAATCCTAATCCTAATCCATTCAATCCCATTATCCCTCCATCTAGTCCAAATCCCAATCCATCCAATCCTATTATTCCTCCATCCAATCCAAATCCTAATATGTCCAATACCATTATCCCTCCACCTAATCCTAATCATAAGCCTACAATTGCCACCCTTATTATTCATCCATTATATTGTCCATCTACCCATACACTTATGAAGTATGTGATCCAATGGCTATTAGCTAAGAATCAACTATCTCCATGTCATCAAATTCCTATTATTGAGCCTATATAAGAATCCTCAAACATCATGGCTATTCCTCTAATCCCATCATGTAGTCCACAACCCATCAAGCCTATTGAAGAGTCTCCCACCATGAGTGCAAGTCAAGATCCATTATACCCTCATATTGCTGACCATCTAGAGCCTATTAAGCCTATCCAAGAGTCTCCCACTCCTATTCAAGAAAACCAAGAGATATGTCAAGAGTATAATCTAAAGCATGTAGAAACATCAACTCTTTATCCAAATCAAGATCAAAGCACCTCCATTCAAACATCCATAACCTATATATTTTCTATGATCAAGATATTATCCATGATCAAGTTCATAACCATAAGCAAGCAATCCAAGTTCAACCTATCCATACCCTATATCTTCTCTATGATCAAGATATTATCTATGATGAAGAGCATGGCCATGAGCAAATTGGTCCTATCCATTGTACAATTAATCCCACAACCATCCATGATCAAGAAACCTCCACTACTCCTATCCATCCTCCACCTAGTCCTATCCTTGATCCAACAACATCCACTTCCCTTGATGAGACACTTGGATCCCAAGTAAACATAGATGATCAAACAAATAGCTTGGATCTTAATGAGTATAATGATAATAAATATCCTAATGATCCTTCATCACCCACTATCGACCATTTTCCTAATCCATTATCATATCCCCTTGATTTTACCACCTTCATCCATGAATGGTCTTCCTTAGGAGAGAAACAACCTCTATCCACCATCTCACCATCTCCATCAAATAATGAACTCGTGTCTTGTGTTCAAAACACCCATAATCCCATTGTACACCGCATACTCCAAAACATGAATTATCAAGGTAAAGGCTTAGGCCTTCACGAAAGAGGTATGTTGGAGCCCCTTCATGTCAATGTTATCCCAAGATGTTGGTACCACCTCCATGCCTTCTAAATCCACTTCTTTTCATCCCAGGTTAAGTACACCTTATCATATCCCCCAAACATATGTTGTCATTCCTCCTCCATTGTCACATAAATCCCAAAAGCATGTGACCATACACCTTCCTCCATCCATTCTACCTCCACTCCTTCCAAATCCTAATGTCCCTATCCTCCAAACAACTTTACCTCCACTCCTTCCAATGCCTAATATCCCCATCCTCAAATCCCCTTATCCATTTATCCATAAATCCACTTTTAATCCCTCCATCCATAAATCCCTTAACATTCATAATCATGATCAACAAATTCACACATCATACAAACAAGAAACTTCCACCAAGTCCATGGGTTTCAAAAATAAAAATTTGGATGCTTCCTTCCATAAAGCAAAAAATCCTAAAAATCCTCATGCCTTAAGGCACCAATACAAAGAATTAAGGCAAAATCCATCCAAAAGGCTACCCAAGATCATACCTCCAAAATAAAAGTCCAAAAACAAAATGGGTTGGGTCCCTAAGCCAAAATAAATCAAGTCAAATGAAGCATCCATATCCCAAAAATCCCAAAAGTCCCACTCCATCCACAAATCCCAATACAAAAATTATAAAAGTCTCAAGTCCATTTGGGTTCCTAAATTCCTACATTGACCATCCCCTAAGAAAATATCTCCATTGCTTCCTACACCTCCTCCAAATCAAAAGCTTCAAAATCCAATTCAGTGTGTGCATCCATTGGTCATGGTTCCTTTCCATTCCACAACATTCCCAAATACCTCCATGTCCCCATATTTCATCTACTATCCTACGTATTTCACTCATCTTATCCCTATGGTCCATGATTTTGCATAATCCTTCCATCCATAATCCACATCATAATCCATTATCCTTCCATCCATAATTCACATCATAATCCACTGTCCATCCTTGCATAAACCTTTCATAATCCACTATCCTTCCATCCATAATCCACATCATAATCCATTACCCTACCATCCATCTTTCCATACACCTTTCATAATACTCTATCTACCTACTCCATCTCCCTCTCATGCAATCCCCTACCAACATCTAGGAGCATGATGACACTTGACATGGCCCATGCGTGACATCCATCTCTAATGGGACTATCACCTTTCATGGAACTAGACACTTGAGTCCGTCTTATCCATATCCACCTATCCCATCCAAATATTTCAAAAAAATATAAAGAGAAAAAAGAAAAAAAATCAAAATAGGAAAAAGAAATCCCTTCATCAAATGGTGAAAACCACCTTGGTGGCGCCTTGGATAAGTACCATGATGAAAACCTAGCAAATAGGCGTCATGTGTAGGTTGCTTATCTATGTGACTTACACTTGGGGGCACGTTGTCTCATCCATCTCATACTATCATTTTCATCATATCTTACCATCCTTAGCCATTATACCTACATAGCTATCCTATTGGGTCCATCCATTCTCCCTTTCTCCTTTTGATCTTGATAAAGACATAGGGGCAAAATTTTGAAAAATGCTTTGGACATCTCTTGATATACCTCATCCTTTCCAACCAATTCTATCATCCTATCATCATAAGCTTTGTCATGTAAAATCCTATGCATACTACCTAGAATGGGGCATGTTGTTCCTATGCGACATAGTCTTTGTAGATCACATCCTACACCTCTCATCCATCCCATTTACTATTCCCTATAATTTTACCATTCCTCTATAATGAGCCTCCCATTTATTATTGTTTATCTTTTTATCCATCCATCTATCATGAGTCTTCCATCTCATTTACTATCACCCATCCTCTTATCCATTCATCTAATCCCACCTTCATCATTGCATCTAGACTTGGTTTTCCCTTGTCATTGGTGTCTAGCACAAAGGCTATCTACATTGTAATCCAATGCCATCCCAAAACATTAAAAAAAAACATAAACATAAACCAAAATAAATAAATAAACAATCTAAAACACCAAAAAAAATTTAAATTGCAAAAATACAAACAAATCAAATATCCACAAAACCCAAGCAATAAATCCAAATGTAAGTCAATCTTTAATCCATACCAATCAAGCTAATCAATCTAGTCAAATTATCAAATCACATCCTTTGGTCTTGATCCTAGACTTGTTGTAAACCACATCAAATCAATCAAATCAACCAAATCAAATCAATCAATCCAATCAAATTAACCAAATCAAATCACTTAATCAATAAAATTGATCAATCAAACATCATCAATCAATCATCAATGGGATATATTGTTTCCACATCCTTATGTTGATCTAGGGATATATCATTCCCCACAATGTCAACAATATCCTTATCAATCAAATCCTGGTGTTGATTCGCATGGCCAACAACACTAGTATCATCATCATCATCATTAGCATCATCATCAATCAATCAATTGATCATTGGTTTACAACTTGACAAGGACAATACCTTGTTTATTTTTGAATCATTTGTGCATGCTTGCTTGTGTGTGTTATCATTTTATATTGCATTTGTATCGAGTACTTATCATTCCAGCTAATATTCATATCTCGTGTATGGTGGAATAACTTTTTACATACCTTTGCATTTAAGGTCATATCATACCTTTTGTGCATTTGGACTTTAATGTTCTAAGTTTCCTTCCTCATACGTTTAGACAAGGTTGTATTATGTTGGGTGCACATGACACATCACCATCTTGATCTTTATACCTTGGTACATAATGTCTAGTGCTATATCAAACTATATGGTTGATCACCTCATGCAGCATACCATATCATTCGTCCACTTCTATCCACCATTTTGCTTTCATCCTCCATCTCCTTATCCATCCTTTATCATTCCATTCATTTCGAGAGCCTACTCGTGTTCTTCCAACCCGCCTATCCTCTTGAGGGGGCATCATCCTATCATCATATCCATACATCATCCCATCCATTCATCAATTCCTCCTTGTCACTCTTTCAAGTGGTTGGGGCATCATTTTTGTTCCATCCATACCTTATCTTCTTTGAAATGATGTTACTTCTTTTAGCCGCAACATCATCTCAAAGAGGGGCAAAATGTAGACACCTAAAATTGACATATCTTGTGACATCACCTTATTGATACCACCTTGAGACACCTTATGACACATTTTGTCCTAGGACCCTTGCATAACACTTCCATCATCACATTAGTTAAATAAATCATATTTATTTAATTAATCCTATTTATCCTCTCATAGCTAATTAATTATATTTATTTATTTAATTCCCACCTTTCCTCCATCATCCAATTTAAATAAATAAAATATTTATTTAAATTAGCCCTCGTCACATAATTTAAATAATTTTATTATTTAAATTATCCTCACACGTGTCTCCCACATAATTGAAATAATTTTATTATTTAAATTATTTGTCATGCTATCAACCACTTTGTCACACTATCTCTATCCTCAACCACTTACCACCTTCATTAAATGAGTGATCCAAAATCAAATAACCTTTAAGTACTAGCCATCCACATCTTTTAATCTCAACCATTCATCCTTGATCCATGTCTCACTTAATCCTAGTCATCCATCACTAATCTAATCCTAGCCATCCATTTATATCCCTCATCTCCTATAAATGAAGCCTCAACCAAGTCATTTGGGGGATCCACACTTCAAATATCATCATGCTGTCGAAATCACTCTAGTGTTAGGAATTTACAGGTAGATCAAACCAATTCCACATAACCCAAAGGAGATAATGATGCATACAATCTTACAGATTTACCATAATGCAAAGATCAATAGACAATCAACAAGATAACACAAGATATACCCTGGGAAAACCCTTATTGAGGCAAAAAACCCAGCCTCCAAAAGCATCCATACTCAATGTATTATTCAACAATAGGAAATTACAATACACTCACAGAGTCTCCATGAACACATCTGAAACATCAAGCTCCTCTACTGCAACCTCCATGTATCCAAGCGTGAATCCACACATCCCATGCTATGCTTTACAATATGCACTCACAAGAGAAAACTTAATACAATGATAGCCTCTCACACAACCTATAAAATAAGAGCCAATCCTAACCACTAACCACGTGCTTGCTTTTATAGACTCAAGCTCACACAAATACACCTTGTGGTATTGGATAAAAATAATGTAACTCAAAACCATGAGCATAAAACCATTGACCCCAATATTTATTATTTTACACAAATAATAAATATTTTCCTAATGTCTCCCAATGTTAAATATAACTTTTACAAGTGATACCAAATAAATATTTAATGTGGCTAAACACATCATTTAAGATGCACCACAAAAGAATATTTATTTTACATAATTAGATTAATTAATGTTATGTAAGGTGAACAATACTTTTTTCCCAACATTCTCCCACTTGTTGTATACATTGCATAAGGGTTAATCAATGAAATACATCATCATAGGCAAACATGAAACCACATGAATCTCAACATGCTCTCGTGCTCCATCAAGATACCTGCAATAAAATCAAAGTAACCACCATCTCGAGCAAGAACTCCTCTTGTCCTCCAACATGCCACCTATGGAAGAAAAAGAACATGTCAAGGTGAAGATACACCAATCCAAAGAACAAAAGCATCAAATCCAAGTGATAACAAAGTCTCCAAGTAGATATCAAAGGCAAAAACCCATGTAACTGGAAGTAGCACCACAACATATGCTAATACATCCAACCATCCATACCTCATAGGTATCAACAACATCAGTAAACTCATGCCAACAACATATCAAACCCATATAATGCAATAATAAGCTCCATATATAAAACCTATCAATGAAGAACACATACATCCGAGAACTCCCACTGCATGGCTAATGTCAAATCTGAAAATAGATCCAAGGCATACCACATCTACTAATCAACACTCAAACCAAGGTGTGGCTCATCAACAAGTCAATGTAGTATCAAGAACAAACATAATGATCCACACATGCAAGATAAAACATTGCATACTCTCTCATAACATGTCACCATAACAATCCCAAGTCCAACCATATCAACATGATCCTCCAAAAAGTAGCCATAATACAAAGGAAGAAAACCTGTAAATCATAATGTCCTACCAACACCTCAAAGTGCAAAGTTGTGTCAAGTATGATCTCCTCTACAACCCCAAATGAAAAACCTCAACAACACCCAATCATTCAATCTCATGGATCAAATGAACATATGTAACATGTAATCAACATGGATGTAAGCCTCTCTAACCAAGGAAGATCAAACTCATAACCATTCCATAACTAAGAATAAGCCCAATCACATCTCCTAAACTCCTCATAATGGAAATCATAAATTAAACCATATGAACAAAGAGATAATCATGCCAATGTCCCTCAAACGAACCCTCGAGAACTAATAACCATAGCTCAAGATCCATAACCATGAGAAGATAAAATATAAAGCAAAATGCATCTAAAAGGATGGGCAATACCTTATAGATGATAAATCACCAAGTAGACCGAGAGTGGGGAATGAGAATACCCCTCTAGGATACACCAAGTCACAAGGACTCTCCAAGAACAATCTCCTCTGTGTCCATAATGAACTCACATCCATATCTAGGTGTAGGCTCCTCGGTCTATTTATTGAAACCTCTAATGAGTAACCATCTCAACAAGTGTCTCTAAACCAAAGAGAACTCTAGCCTCAGCTAAGTCTCCAAGTATCCAAGAGTACCTCCATGATCAATCCATTCTAAACTCCAAATGCAACATTGTACTATCATGAAGCTCCCAAGCACATGATCAATGTACTCAATACCAAGAGAACCACACAAGATCACTGTCAATGCTCCTACTGTAGAATCAAGAACCCAATCATGACAACATGATCTAACATCTCCTCCAAGAAGATCACATGCATTGATGCACATATCCTATCTCAAGAGAACCTGTATCATGACAACATGATCTAACATCTCCTCCAAGGAGATCACATGCATTGATGCACATATCCTGTCTCAAGAGAACTTGTATCATGCCAACACTCTAACACGTGATCAAGAGTCCATCAAGACATAATACCAACACCTCTAAAACAAGGATGACATGTCGAACTAACAAGTCATAAACTGACACCTCAACGAAAAACTCCAAGAGTCCACCATGGTAAACAAGGATGTCAAAATCTCCAACAACATGAAGATAACCATCTACTAACAATAGAACTCAGGATGTCAAAGCACTCTCACTGAAACATGAATCATAATCCAAGAGCCTCTCCAAGACACCCACAACCACTGAAGAAGATCATCCATCACTAATGATGAATCCATATCAATGCCAAAGCTCCCACTGAATTGTGACACCGAACTATACATGGAAACAAAGTAACCATCTTTGAAATGAAGATCATCCATGGCCCCAACACAATCAAGGAATCTTGTTGTAACATCAACAACTCCCAAAATGTAAAGTAAAACCATGATCTCCAAACCAAGAAGATAAAACCATCACTGTCAAAATCTCACATAAAACCATGTATCCAAGTTATTCATGACATTGTGATAGCATGCTATAAGTCCTAATAACCAATTATCCATACACTCTAATCATTCATCCTCTCATCTCAATACAACATACCAATGTAAAAATGACCATAGACAAGGCTAAATAACAAAGTCTGCATAAACACTAAATCAATCTCGTGGATAAAGACAGTCCACATACGAGTCATCTCACTGTAGCCAAGGGGTAACAAATCCACAAAACTACATAACTCAAAGATCTAAAACACATGTAACATGTAAACTCATCATCACATTAGTAACATACAAACTGAGATATCAAAGAAGATAACCTATAGACTCCAAGACCCAAACACCAAATCAATGCTAAATTTGATTTGCCAAACAAGTCCACAACACAATTAACCATAGTCAAGCAACTACCAAGCATCCATGAGATAAGAACAATCCCCTAAAACAACACCACACCACATGTATTCATGAATCAAACATCATATCCTATACCTATCAATCACATACATGATCATGTCATGTCAATGCAAAAGTGTACCTACATATACATGATGCCATAATCATCATCAACATTGTACCTATGCTCAACTCCCACTGAAATGAGACTCCAAGTCTCACACATGTATCAATCATGTCATCAAACTAGAAGACAACCTATGTACCTGTGTCCATCAAAGCTCAAACTCTAAAAACACCTGTAAACCTATAATTGGAAGCACAAATATGAAAACCTAATACACCATACTGATGGTCACATGGCAACATACACTCCCACAAGTTTGTGCCGAAAAATCCATATGAATGATCTCAAAATCGCACCCTAAATATCTGGCTCCCACAAGTGATCAAACAAGTACCAAACTCTCTCTATACATCAAACTAAAAATCTACATGATCCAATCTGTAGTACATAGCAATAACTCTCCAATGCTTATCCGAAATTGAAAATTTGATTTCGTATGCAAAAGTTATGAGCATAAAACTATCTCGAAGCAATGTTTGGCTTCAAGGGACCAAATTCTAACACAAACAACAAAATATGATCACCAAGCCTACATCACTGCGTATTTCTTGAAGAGAGATTTTTGACTCCTATAAGAAGTTGAAAATTTGACACCGTGGGCGAAAGTTATGCCTCCGAGAAGAAAAATGCCCTCTGAGGGCTAAAAGGGGCCCTAGAGACCCGTTCGTACTGTTGACATTAGCGATGATGTCATCACTATCCTTTGATGAGGTCATCACAACTGGGCATATGATGTGGCATGGGCCCCACTGAGGCTGACATGGCGCTGGCATAGGCATGGCGAACTTCAAACAGTTTCAAAAAAAGTTTAATGTTTCAACTTTTTACCATGCAAGGCAAATTTGAAAAAGTTTTCAAAAAAGGATTTAGTTTTTTTAATGTTCGATTAATTTTTTTTTAAAGCATTGTCAAAGTTTTTAAATGCCCACAAGGGGTTGCACTAGGCAGTTGTCTCGCCGACAGCATGTTTAAGGTCATCCGGCCTACAGGTCCGGTAGCTAGAACCGGGGGGCCGATGGCCCTACTGGCTGGTGGTTGATGACAAGTTGTCATAAGGTCCTAACACTTTAGATGAAAATTATCAGTTTATCAACCGGGGTAGTGTCCGAGGCTGTATGCAATAGGGAGTTTGGATATCTCATTGAAAAATAGTTTTCTAGTTCCTTTAAAATATTGAAACAGCATATGGAATGGAACAATAATTATATCCTTCTACAGAAAGCATTCAAATTTTATACTACAAAACATGAAAAATCTATACTAGAAAGCATATAAATTCTATACTAGAAATTCACAAATGCAATTTTCTATACTGCAAACATTCTAAGTTCCAACTATTAGTAAACAATACTTTAACTAAGGCAGATGCACCGAAACCATTTAAACAACATAAAGAGTCCTAAAACAACAATACACAACAATTTAATTTTTAAACAACACACCTTGCAGATTCACGACAAAAAAATAAACATAAATTAACTTTAGCTAAATGAAAACATCTACAGAAATGAAAGTACTTATTTATCCTACAATCCCGCGAGTGGCCAGCTCTTGGTAGAAACTAATCTTTAACTCAGGTCACATTCAATCATTTCCACAGCAACATGGTAACTCTATTCAGATCTCCATATTTCAAAAGAAATTACTCAGAACAACACTGTTTGCATTCATGGAAAAAATTGCAAGTACATAGCTCTCATTATTTCAAAAACTAAGGGATTGCTTTTCATCATCCATAGTATATATTTATATCCATGTTTTGAGCAACAATTAAAACTGAACTACATTCAAAACTCCTGAATTTTAGATGACGGGAAAATGAAATTTGAAGAAGTCTTATAACTGAAAAATAGAATATTTTACTACTGATGTCTTTTAAAACATAAAAAGGACTTCGAGTGGAGTCATAATGTCTTTTGGGTAACTAACAGAAATAACAGAATTTAAATAGAGCCTTCACTTAATGCACGCCTAAAATTTCTGGTGCCCCCAACTTCCAGCGCACTCATCCTCAGTTGCATGAAGTCCACTTCTTTTGTAGGCAATGCATTAACCTGCACAATTGCCCAACTCTACATGCCATTATATCAACATTTAAAAGCTAATTTCAATGAATTTAGGAAATAAAGATATGTACAACATTTTATTAAAAATAGATAAATATTGCTTATAAATATAGATAAATTGGCAAGGGTAGGGAATTGGGCAATGCAAAAAGGGCTATTTGTTCCATCAAAGAAATGAGGTTATTTATACCTCATCAGCTGACAGCTAGCTGACAGCCCCTGTCAGGCCTGCACGCGGGTACGGGGTCTAAGTACCCCGTACTCTGCAAATTTTTTATTTTCTTTATTTTTCCATTCTTGCTTTTTAAAAATGGAATTTCTATAGTTTTCAAAACATTTGAAAATTTTAATTTTGATTTTCAATCAACTATAGAAAAACAATGTGCAAGGAAATTAATTTTTTTATTCTACAGATGTCCTTGGTCGTACAGATGTACGAACGAACCAAGTAGGGGATTTTTTTCTCCTTCCAAGCCCTATGGCCAAAATAGGGCAAATAATATATCAATCTTCACCTCTCGGGCCTCCTGGACTCAATGGTGATGTTTGTTTTGTCCTATGAGGTCATATATGAAAAATCCCTCCACAAAACCCTCATATTAAAGTACACAACCAAGAAACCCTTGTTAGGATTTTTCACCTTCAGATCTATAATAACCACAAAAAATTTGAAACACCCACAACCCCAAATCTGCAACACAACAACCTGCACAAATCCTCATATCTTGTATTGTCCAAAATCTTTCTTGCATTGTCATGGATTTAGTTTTGCACCAGATCTACACAAACAAGGGTTATACCAAAACATGGATCTGTGAAAACACCCAAAACTATAAATGTATAGATACATCACATACAAGCACATACAAGTAGCATGCAAGTATATGTAAGCCATGAAAAAGCCTTAAAGATTTGATACCACTTGTTAGGAATTTATAGGTAGATCAAACCAATTCCACATAACCCAAAGGAAATAATGATGCATACAATCTTACAGATTTACCATAATGCAAAGATCAATAGACAATCAACAAGATAACACAATATATACCCTGGGAAAACCCTCATTGAGGGAAAAAAACCCAGCCTCCAAAAGCATCCATACTCAATGTATTATTCAGCAATAAGAAACTACAATACACTCATAGAGTCTCCATGTGAACACCTCTGAAACATCAATCTCCTCTACTACAACCTCTATGTATCCAAGCATGAATCCACACATCCCATGCCATGCTTTACAATATGCACTCACAAGAGAAAACTCAATACAATGATAGCCTCTCACACAACCTGTAAAATAAGAGCCAACCCTAACCACTTACCATGTGCTTGCTTTTATAGACTCAAGCTCACACAAATACAACTTGTGGTATTGGATAAAAACAACGTGGCTCAAAACCATGAACACAAAACCATTGACCCCGATATTTATTATTTTACACAAATAATAAATATTTGCCTTATGTCTCCCAATGTCAAATACAACTTTTACAAGTGATATCAAATAAATATTTAATGTGACTAAACACATCACTTAAGATGCACCACAAAATAATATTTATTTTACATAATTAAATTAATTAATGTTATGCAAGGTGAACAACACCTTTTTCCCAACATCTAGATCCTCATATCCATCATCTTCATACTAGTGTTATGTTGCAGAAATCATGAGCAATCAACACATCATTGTCCATCATCTATCATAGAGAACATAGCTAGTAGATTAGGGTGAATCTACTTCATTCTATCAAAGTGTGAGGACTTGGTTTAAATGTGAAGGTATTGGGCTTATTGCATTTATCTTCCATTGTCTTTTGATCCATTTTTTTGCATACAGATATAATTTAGGGACATTCTTGAAATAGATGTCCATAATGATGACATTCCCTACATTTGAAAGGAATGGATTCATAATCTAGGGTTTGATGCCAAATAAAATCTCCCACCTAAATATTAAGAGATTTTGGAGGGGGATTATTTAAATCTAGTTCAACATAGATTTTGGTATAACTAGAAATTTTTTCTCCCTAGTAATCTTTGAGATACCCAAATAGGAACCCAATGAATCACCCAAGACTTCTAGGAATTCATCTTTCCAAAAAATCACCAAAAAAATATTTTAATTCAATGTATATATAGAAACACGTATGAAGAACTCCATACAAATTTATGCTAAAATGTTGAAACATATAATGTTGATTTTTCATAAACTCGTAGAAGCATTCAAAGTTTACACAAAACATAACTTCACCAAAGTATTGGAGCTGATTTTTATTAATCAAAAGTGTAGAAAATTACTATTATATATCAGAAATTATAGCAATACATATAATAATAAGATCTAAAAATATAAATAGAATGTTATAGCTCCTAACTCCAAACTTCTCCAATAACAAAATATTGAAACTACGCTCAAATCCACACAAACTCTAAAGTGAAAATATAATCCATGTATGATATTTCCCTTAATAAATTAAAGTGGCTTCATCCTCTAATCCCTAAGAATCCAAGGGGTTTCATCCTCAAATCCTACAAATGAACACAAATGCTCAAGTTTTTAAGAAAATTGATAAACTAGCATAAAATACAAACTAGTGAGGTTGTTTGACTTATATTAAATTTGAGGCACAAATTCCCACATCCTAATATTCCGCAAAATATCAAAAATAATAAATATATTAAATATCCCCTCCCCACTCAAGTCCACTCTATGAACTGTCATAATCTCCCTTGATTCTCAGTTATTTTTAGGCAGTAAAGATGCTCTTCTTACACCCACTTATAATTGTCAATAAATTTGTCCATGAATTCTCACGCACCTCCTTGGGAAATTACTCAAAAATAATATTATTATTATTAATTACTTGGCCCCTTTTACCAAAATTGAAAAAATAATTAATTTTGAGACCAAGAAGTAATAAATGCTTCCCTAGGAAGTCCTCCTTAGCCCACAAGAAATATGGAAATGGGCTTAAGGTCCACAAATTAAATTAATTAGAAAAGGAACATTACACCACCAAATGTGTTTGTTTCTTCTTCTGTCAAATTATCTCATCCAATATGTTGTTTAGTTTCAAATGTATCTTACTACTCCAATTTTGTTTCAAAATATACCTTCTCCCTCTTATTTTCATTTGGCTATTCTTCCTTAGTTAAGGCTCTAAATTCTCTGAATGTAACATCCCTTGAGTAGAGAACCTTTAAGGTTTCTAGATTCCAAAGCATGTAGCCTTGACATTCTCACCATAACAAATAAAAATGCACCTTTTAGCCTTAAAATCCAACTTAGACTGCCTTTCCTTAGGCACCCGAACAAATGCCTTGCAACCAAACACACACAAATGTGTTATAATTGGTTTTTTGCTATCCTACATTTCATACGGTGTCTTGTTTTGTATCATGGAAGTAGGAGAACTATTTTTCAAGTAGCATGTAGTGTTGACCACTTCAACCCATAAGTCTTATGCTACCTTACTCAACATACTTCTGGTTTGATCAAGCAAGGTTCTATTTAACTTTTCAACCACTTCATTCTATTGCAGTGTGTATGGTGTAGTCCATTTCTTCACAATTGTAGCATGCTTACATAATATGTCAAACTCCTTAGAGAAAAATTCATCGACAATATCTATCCTAAGCACCTTTGTTTTGTTATTGGTCTGATTCTCCATAAGAGATTTGAACTCCTTAAACTTGAGAAATACCTCAGAATTCTTCCTAAGAAAATATACCTAAGAATACCTAGAATAATCATTACTGAATGACATATAGTACAAAGACTTACCAATGAATGGGGTATCCACAAGACCAAACACATCATTGTGTATCACCTCCAAAATCTCCTTTTCTCTAGTGCTTCTATACTTGAACCACACTATATTCTATTTGCCTAGCACAAAATACTCAGAAAACTTAATACCAACAAAACAATCAACAAGACCTTCCACCATATCTTTACTTTCTAACTTGATTAAGCCTTTCTCACTTAGATGACCTAGCCAAATATGCCACAATAACTCTGATTTAGATGTAGTTACATTAGCACAACCAAATAATATTGATGCATCTAGCCTATATAGAGTACCATACCACACCCCTTATGAAAGAACCAAATCACCTCTAGCCAATTTATAACCTTTACCATCAAATGTGATGTGTATTCATGATTCATCCATATTTGACATAGACAAAAGGTTTTTAGCCAAACTTAGAATGTAAAACATCTGAGAGTGTCCTTACTCTACCATCCATGAAAGCAACTTTCACTTTTCCTCAACCAACTACCTTCAAGGAGCCATTATCACTAAGGAACACATGTGCTTCATCACACTTGGTATAATCTAAGTACCGCTTCTTGTGTGGTGTCATATGAAAAGAAGCACCTGAGTCAATCAATCAAGAATCATCACCAACATTAGCAAAAATAAATGTTTCACTACTATACTCATCATTATCCAAGGATTGATTAGAAGAATTTTCCTTGTTCTTGGACTTTAAATCCTTCACTATGTGACACTTTGTGCTATAATTCTAGCATTTTACTTTCAATTTACCTAGAGATTTAGAGTCCTTACCTGAGACTTATTATCTCTAGTTTTCTTGTTACATTTTTTCTCGTTAGACTTGCCTCTAACAACTAGGGCATCAAAAGAATTACCATCCATGGACCTTCTCCTAATTTCCTTGCTTAACAAAATACCAACAACATTTTCCAAGTTTAGTGACACAACATTATTTCTAATAGACATGATTAGATTTCCCCACTAATTTGGTACAGAACAAAGGAATACAAATTTCTTGCCCTCTTCATCCATCTTGACTTCTATTGATGCAAGTTGACTTATATCATATTAAAGTTATTCAATTGATCAACTATTGAGTCTCCCTCCCTCATTTTTAAAGAATGGCTTGTTTTTTTAAAATAAGTTTTTAACTAGACTCTTAGATACCTAACTTCTTCCACAATGAATTTGTTGTTGTCTTTGTTGGGTCTAAAAAATATAGGACCTCTACTCTAGCATCACAATCCAAAGTGAGACAAGGGGAGAAAGGTATCTCAAGTGGAGAGAGTGACACATCCATAAGGAGGAGGTGGTTTTTGGGTTAATGCATAGGATTACAGAAAATCCTCTTATTTTTTGAGATCTACAGAACCTAGGGGGCATTCCCTTGAGATCTTAAAAAGATGACAATGATTGGGACAAGAATTTGACTACCATGACTTATGGTAGTTAGGGATAAGCCTACTGGACCTCATTGACAATAGAGACAAACAAACGTGTAAGTATGAATCCCTGACTGGATCAATGGACTTTGAAACAAATATAACCATTTACAATCACCAAAGATGAATCCACTTAAATTGCTTACATCTTGCAATCTCATCATCACAACCCTGTAAATATCTATTTAACACAAGATCATTTAATATGTATACCTACATAGCAATGGGTTGTAAGGGTAAGAAAGACTCCTATATGTGCAAACCTCTAAATATCTCATTCAAGTATGAATCCCTTAAGTTATGGCAAAGGCAATAATATTGGTTTGTGCATACAAGTAGAGTGGGAAACTAAACTAAAATAGAAAAGAAAGAAAAGATTCATGAAAATGAATGATTGAATATTAATCAAACCTAACTGGTACCAAATATATTGAGCAATAGTTACAACAAAGAGATAAACCATATGCAACTGCAACTATATACTGAAAATAAGGAAATCCTACACGTCATACATACTTAATCATCCATCTCAAAACAACAACATCCCACATGCAAAAAAGGAAGACCATTACAAAATAGTTTGCAATGCTTATAATGTTGCGACACTAATCAACACTACGTTACACCAAGCCAACAAATGTGGTGAGAGAGGATCCACAACTAGGTTTGAGCATCCTTCTAAAACACTACAATCTATCACAGAGACATAAGATAATGTAGTCACCCAACCCAACTACAACCATAAAAGTGATGCCAACCCCTTGCAAATGTTGTACATTCATTATTTGATGCCCTAGAACACACTTTCAACAACAAGGTATGG
This sequence comes from Cunninghamia lanceolata, assembly GCA_027924645.1. Taxonomy (NCBI): domain Eukaryota; kingdom Viridiplantae; phylum Streptophyta; class Pinopsida; order Cupressales; family Cupressaceae; genus Cunninghamia; species Cunninghamia lanceolata. Next base: position 3,787,545 of record BSBN01000070.1, read on the forward strand.
AATTGGCTTAGAGACCAATCAATGAAATGTCTTGTAACCTTCAATTTATGCATTTTAGATCACACCATTTGTAGTTCATTGGGATTCATAGAAATCCTCTGCCAACCAATTGGATCAATGCACCAACAGGTCCTACTATAGTAAATCATCCTTGGATCTAATACTTGTCAACTTGTAGTAGCTAAAATAATCAGTTGTGCTTAGGAATGTAGGCTAGGACCTATTTGCAAATGTGTTATGGCTAGCTCCTTCAACCATTCCATTCATGATGATCAACATTCTCATCCTTCATTGAAATCTATAATGGACCCACGGTGATTGTTCTCAACATCATTGATGGTGGTAATTGATTCATCCCCTTCATCCTTTGTTGTAATATTACTTCCCAGACTTAGAATTTTTTCAAATTTTTACAACCTTTGACATGTGACTAAAATATAAGGGAAGGAAAATAACATCAAGTATATTTATGACTAAAGGGGGCCAATAAATATTTCTCAAATTAGTTATAAGTGATAGGAAAATAAGGGTAATGTAAGATGGGAGAACCAAACCTAGGCAAATTTGTGAACTTGGAAGCCTATGAAAATGGGTCCCAACATTTGCTTTGGTTAAGGACATGTGCCTCTTGGAAGCACAACACAAAACTAGCAATCTTCATAAGGCAAACCAAAAATCTAAAAGAGATGAAGAAGGGAAACAAATCAAAAACATATGTATAAGGCAAATACACAATTGAGGAACATGTTTAAGATAAAACAACTCACAACCAAGGACATGGGAATACAACGAACAATGAAGTGTATGGATGTAAACAAAATTTTGAGAACACTTGCAGGTTAGACCTTACAAAGGAGATCCAAAGCACAAGGCCATGGATAAATTGCTATGAACTACTTTCCTTTTCAAAGACAATTATGATGAATGAGTTGAGCACCCTCAAACCAATATCACATTCTCCACTAAGTTGCAACATAAGGTAACTCTTGCATGCATGCAAGAGTAAGCTGCTAATTTCAAGAGAACTATGATGAAACTGGAAATGACAATCATCTAGACATGGCAACCATAAGTAGTAGAGACCATCATCATGCTCCTCCATATGGTATCATACACTTTCAAACTTCATGGTAGCATGATATATACCTTAATTGGTGGACATGTCAACATGAAGAAAAGGACTCCCCTAAACATCCAACTAAAACATCTCTTGTTTAGGTGCAACCTCGAGTGGGGCTATATCATGTTATCGGTTAGGCTCATCTAAAATTTGTAACCTATTTGTACCACAAATGTCAATGTACTATTCCATGATTGAATCAAAAACTTGAGTCAAATTCTTTTCTACACCCTCAACATAAAGACTTGCAATTTGAGGCACCTCCCATGAAGACTCAACATCTCCAAATTGTCTATCTATTGTGTATTTTTCTTTGCAACCTATTGCAAAAGCTTTGTTGTCAATAAATTGATTTATGATTAAATCTTCCTTTTCTCTCTACAAACAAGCATCTTGACCCTCTTGAGAATATGCACATTTAACATTAGAATGCTCAATCAATGAGTTTAGAAATGTGTTCCAATACAATCCTTATCAGCAAAAGACATCTCCTCCAACCCAAGCTACAAAAAAATGTCCAAGTAGAAATCTTTGTGACCAAGTGCAGTTGATCCATGCACACCTTCACATCCATCTTTTTCACATGCAGCAAGGTAGGTGTTGGCATCATTATCTTTAGGATCAATAAAGTAAGGAAGCACATCTATGAATATCGAAGAGAGCTCTTATACTTCAATCTCCCTACTTGCATCCACTACATCAATACCACCATGCTCAAGTATTGACCTATTAGACTAACCATCAAGAGTTGCAAATTCATCCCTAACAAGATTTTAAGGTGGGAGACATATGGCAAGTGAGGCTTGAACACATTTGGCCCACCTAAAATCCATATTTAAATTTGTTGGTTTATATTTAGGGGAAGTAAAGTTGCACTATGATAAAAATCCTCACAATACATGTCTATGCATTCACTTTCACCAAGATTATATTCATTTGGGAGATTATAAATAACAACAACAAACTTACTATGAAAGTCAGGGACTAATTCACCATCTTGTCTTCTGAGATATTCTAGATCTATAGTAAAAGAGGTAGGTCACAAACATGTGCATCTAGGCCATTAAAACTAGCAATAAAATCATCAGACTCATCATCAAACACTATTGTTGTAATTTGTTGGGTACTTGTAGATACAAACTGATTATCGTCCACTACTCAATGTCTAGGTCAAGCATATTTGTGTGGCTTACTAAATTAGAAAGCTCTTGCCTTGATGGGTTTGGAGAATACACAAAAAGCCTAGTCTTTTGAAGTTTAGGCACATAACTGCTTGTACATTCAAATGAGACATCACTATAGTTATATGGATCTATTGGCGTTTCAATTCGTACATCTGGAATGCGATTTGGAAACAGACAGCTATGCACAGATAAACTGCTCTCCTATTGGAAGGGGGAGTTCCCTTTCTTGCTGATGTTCACTAAAAGATAAATTAAGTGAAACCTCGCCTATCTTATTTTTGATTCTCAGCTGCAGAGCACAATTTTATAAAACTCTAAACGCTGCAGAAGAGGTTTTTTTCTTTTTATAAAACTTCTACTACAACTAGCATAGACTAATGACGCTTTCAACCTCCTGAGTAAATTCAGAGCAAAGGAAGTTGAAAGTGAATGAGGAATGATTGTTAACACAAAAACTTAAGTAATTTTCTTCTAGATTAACATCACAAGACTAAAAGTACTTTAATGATGAAAGCTGAAAATGAAAGTTGCAGAAGCTACACATCTGACGACGATAACTTAATGAATCGATATAGAATATCAGAGCAAAGTAGGCATGAGACTTCTATTCAATATCACAAAGTTTGATACAACTCTAGGATAGCAATACTGTAGCAAAAGGTAGGCATACAGTAAGCGATCAAACACCGGAGAACAATGAACACAAAGTGAACAAACACTTGGAATAACAATGTTTGCAGGCTAGAATAGGCACAGCAAATTTGCTATCACAAAAGTCATTACAAACAATGGGCAAGGATGCCCTTATTTATACTAAAATCAAAGGAGTAGGGAACCCTAAAATCTCCTTGATTAACCCTAACTTGCCAACTCGCAAGCTTTATTACTATTCTAAGACAAAGATACAATAAACAAATGCTTTAAAGCAATCTGCTTTAAAGCAAAGAAGATTCCATCTATCACAAGGTGATTTCTTTCTAAATATAGAATGGACGAGCTTAGGATGAAAGCACATGCTTTAAAACAAAAAGCATATGTTTTAAATCTGCTTTCTTTTGAAATGTATCCACATTCACATTCTTGCTTTTTGGTGATGCCATCCATTGATATTTTTGCTGATTTCTTCTAAAAAAAGTTGATTCCGAGGGAAAAAAGCTGGCACATGGGTTTTGTAGGCAATTCTGTTTCGAAGCAACCCAGATTGTCAGATTTTGAAAAAGCAAAGATTTTCTCAAAAAAGCAGGAAAAAAGTAGTTTCCCGAAAAAAGGCACAACTCCCAATCTTCAAGAGGATGATAATCTGGATGGACCCATCTCGATGAAAACTAAAAAAGCTCTGGTCGAATTTCTAAAAATGATCCCCTTGAAACAAGGACCCTGAAAAAGCAAGCCTCTCTTCTTCCTCAACCCGAATCTATGAAGAACACTGAAAAAGCACTTGGTTTGCGTCTTCGAATCTTCGTTGAAAGAAAAATAAAATCTTTCCTCTGGATGCAACTTGCAAAAGATAATGAAATAAAGAAGCCAAAAGCTTGTCTTTATAAATCTTTTGGTCGAAAAAGCAGCTTTATTTGTGTGAGAAGAAAACTTCTCCCTTATCCATGAAGAAAGCATCTTTTAAAGCATAAATCCAAGTGGATGTCTTCGAATAGGAAGAATCCCTATTTTGTAGGAGCCTATGGCTTCATGTGCAAGATGACGAAAAATATCTTCTTTGATGATGTCATTGAACACGCAAGTTGAAAGAAGTGCTAACAAAAAAAAAATTATTTTCGACACTTCAACACTCGTTTTGACTCAAATATGGCCTGTCTCCAACTTTGACAAGGCGGAAAAATGTCATCATGAACTGAAAAAGCTAACTGATCTTGACATTTTGGAGATTGATCAACTGAGATTCCATCCCCTGCCTCCGTTCGACGATCTGACGTCGTTTGACCAAATTTGGCCTCCCGGAAACTACCAATAGGGGAAGATTGGTAACAAAGCATGTCAGAAAACACTGAAAACATAAAAATATTCTAACACTACTCAAGTTGGGCGTCCCAAGCCTCCTGGGGCGCCTGGTTTCCCAACACTGAGCCATTTTTTTCAGTTTTTTTAACTTTTTCAATTTCTTGGTTTGCGTGCACGTTCCGGAGGCACAGGACCCCTATTTGGCTGTCAATTTCTATCAACTGGGATGAAAATGAGTTTGATGATCTGTCAAATATGTAGGCTTGATGAAAAATGAGTTGATTGTACCTTTTGTTTGCCTCAAAAAATGTGCCAAATTGATCAATACTGAACTGGACAGGGCTAACAGAAGGAGATTCATGTTTTTCAAGAAAAACATCAAAAATAATCTAAATCTGGAGAGTTTGGGCACCCCAATCCTCCTGGGGCACCTGGTTTGTCAACACTTAGAAATTTTTTCAAAAATTTTCAATTTTGTACCTTTTCTCGATTTCCATGCCCACGGCTCCTGTTTGATCTTCGATTTCGGTCGTTCTGACTACTGTCGAGGCAGGACGGAGGGTGATATGAGTAGTCTAAACATATTTGTGATGAAATCCTAGCTTTGACTGACTTTTGACCAAGTTTGACCAACCGGAAAGGAGCTGACGAAAGCATTTTCGACGTTTCTCAAAAAACATGAAAAAAAACTAACACAGGAGAAGATGGGCGCCCCAAGCCTCCTGGGGCACCCATTTTTACTAGACTTAGCCAAATTTATGATTTTCCAACTTTTCAATTCACCTTGGATCCATCTTGCATCATTTTGTGTGCATCGTCGAGTTGACAACTGTTTGTCAGTTTTGCATCGTTGAAACAACATTGAAACTCGTCAAAGAATTTTGGCAGGTGAACTTTTTTGTGTTGATGACTTTTGAGGTCATGCTTCACCTTGTGAAAAAGCAAAAATAACCCAGTATATAAAACTTGGTTGTTTGAAGATTCCGTCTGAACCGTGCCGATCATGAAGCAAAATCGACCAATGAGAATCGAGCGCGACACCTGATTTGGAGATTCTATTTTTAGAAACTTTCTATTTTTAGAAAGTTTTGCCAACATCCATATCTCAAGAAACCCAGAAAACCTAACTCGACATCTATTTTTAGAAATTTTGTTTTTTTGACTTTTTGACGAAAAATTTTCTAGACTTGTTTCAAAATGCCTTAATGAAGCAAAAAATTTGGTTGGGTACAACAATTGGCTCTATCTGGGGACCATGGCGGATACTTACGGCATAGGAGAACCAAGAATCTCTAGACTTTTACAAGTTGGACCAGTGCCTTATCCATTGGGCAATAGAGTCAGGTTACATTCCTAATCACCTAGAACAAGACTTTTCTCTAAATCACCTAAAACTGAACTTCCTAAAATCACCTAGGAAGTTGGAACTTCAGAACACACAAGGAACACAACTATCACATTACAGAAAGGGGAAAAACATTACGACATAACGATCACATCACAGAAAAGGGAAACACATTATGAGAACAAAAAGTATTTCACGCGCTCTTTTTCTTGAGCGAGGATGAGAAGAAATTAGGACTGTCACATAAAACCATCAATCGACTCACAAAAGTAAGAACCATCTCTCTTTAGCTATGAAGATTGTCTTGGTAGCACAAAACTTTTCTTTTTCTACAACATCCTCTCAAAGAGCCACGATTCAGGAGGGTATTCATGTTCAGGCCATGAGAAGTTCCTGAGAAACTGATTGATATGCCAGGGATCAGGTGGAGCATCTTCCTCCAATGCAAGCAACCTCTGCAATAGGTGAAGATACAAAACTTCCTTCTGAATATCTACAGGAAAGTCTTGTGGCCAAAGTACATCTGTGGGAATGGTCATCACCACATATTGAATATGAGTTTCATTTATATCTTGTACACACGCAACTTTGTATTTAGTCAATGCATCATCTTGTGGAAAAGGTGCAAGCTGCTCATACACGACTCTCATCACTGATTCTTGGCTTATAGGATCCACAATCGTCGTTGCCTATTTTTCAAGTGCTACAGGGGCTTCTTCATCAGTTGTGTTTTTGTCCATCCACTCTTCAAAATTTGGTGAATCGTCAAGATTTGAATGCTTAAACTCTTGAACATCTTCACCTGATAGCACACTTTCCCATTCATTACCTAGAATCTCGTCATCCTCTGTAGAGTACTCTTCTTCAATGCGGATATCCATCATCCCTTCTTCTTCAGCATTCATGTATCTTTCTTCTTTTGTAAAAGGAGTGGAATCAAAGATAGCTTCATCTGAGTCATATGTTTCCTCTTCTTCTTCTTGATCAATCTCACACACGGCGTATCTCAAAAGACATTTGTCAATAATCTCTAATTTTTCAATATCATCCTCTTTAGTGACCAAAACTGAATATTCCATGAACTCCTCTTCTCCATCAACCTCTTCATATGTTGTATTCCACACCGGTTGCATAGTATCAGTAAAGTCTTTTTCTTGTACAGGTTCATAGATGGATTCAACATCGTCCTCTTCACTAGTATGTATGAAAGATTCTCGAGATGCAGGTGAAGATGGGCTATATTGTAAAGAAAAGTCTGCAGTATCTTCCATTGAAGAATCACTTTCCCATTGATGTTGAAAACAATTTAGATCTGATAATGGTACTTCCATATGATCTCTAGTTCTAAAGAATTCTTCCAGGAAGAAATCATCTTCAAAAAGAAGATCATGCTCTTGCTTTGCTTGCAAAACTTCTTTGGTCTCTCCCTTGGATATATCTGACACGGGTTCTTCAAGAAAAACAAACTTGATTCATCATTATTTTTCTTTTGAGAAGATTGTTGTTCTTCTTCTTCCTGAAAGAAAGTTTGTAAGTTGTATATTTCTTCAGATTCTTCTTCTGATTCGTCAACCACATGGACAACCTCCTAATTTTGTTTGGTTATTTCAGACAGCATAACGTATGTAGCAGGACCCGTTTCTTGATATAGCACAAGTTCAGGGATAACCTTCAAAAGTTTAGCATCATTTTCTTCATTAGTGTGTATGAAAGCTTCTTGAGACAAAGATGAAGACGGACTGAACTGTAAAAGAAAATTTACAGTATCCTCTACTGAAGAATCACTCTCTAAGTGATGTAGAAAGCTATCAAGATCCAATGATGAATCTTCTATATGATCTCCATTTTTGAGAAATTCCTCTAATGATGAATCATCTTCAAAATGAAGAAGATTATGTTCTTTCTCCAATTGCAACATTCCTTTGGTCTCTTCTACTTTGAATGTATCTGACACAGGTTCTTCAAACAAACCTTCAAAAGATGAGAAGAACAAATTGGATTCTTCATTGCTCTCTGCAACATATTTGAACTCTTCCTCGTAATTTTGCTCTTGTGAAGATTGTTGCACTTCTTCTTCTTCAGGGAAAGTATGCAAGTTGTGCATTTCTTCAGGTTCTTCCATCAACGATCCTTCTTCATGATCAAAGAAATTATGCAAATTTTCAGCTTCTGATGAACATTCATGTTCCATATGTAAACACATGATGTCGCTTGAAACAGAGTTAGGAAAATATTCCCTTCTAATATTTGATTTACACTGGTCAAATCCCTTCATAGAGCCACCATCGGATTCATCAAAGAGACATTCAGGAGTATCCGAAAATCCTTGATTTTCATTTGATGCTTTTAATATTTGCATGAATCTTCTCATCTTCGAGCAACTTTCTCCATCGTGTTGGTTTGTTGCATGGAACAAGCAGTAGATTTGTATTGCAAAAGACGCATCTGCCTTTTGACACATAGGTGATACTTGATGCACAGGTGAAGCAGGTTGATCACTCACAAAGTTAATGAAAGAATCTGGTATACTTGAAGGAGATGGAACTTGCCGAAGTGGTACAACATTCAAGGGCACCAGTTGTTTGATTGAATCTCTCTGGATCTTTCCGGAAGTGATCATATGATCTTCTAATTCAATAGCATACTCTTGAGCTTCTTGCAGTTCTGTAGCGTGTCTTTGCTTGAGGTAGAAAGAAATTTCTGAAGATTGTGCATTCGTGAAACAACTTAGCAGAATTTTTGACGAAGAATTCAAGGTGTTCATGACTTTTCCAAACAAACGATTGAATCTGGCCACGAACTCTCACATCGGCTCACTTCTGTCTTTCTTGATGTTTGAGAGTTGTGCAAACAAGACATGACTGTCTTCTGCAGGTTTGAAACAGCTAAGAAATTTCTCCCTCATCAACTTCCAACTTGTGATAGAGCTAGCAGTGAGGTGATTAAACCATTCAGCTGCTGAACTTTGCAATGATTCCATAAACAAACGCCTTGCAATATCTTCATGTGCAACGCCAAGAATTCCACAGGCAATGGTGAAGGCAGAAATGTGCTCATCAGGATGTTGCTTCCCATCACCATGAAACTTTGAAAAACTTTTTCTTGATCCTTCAGGAAACTCATGATATTCTGCTAGTGCCAAAGGTCCAATGTTGTTACCCCAAGGCAATGGTGGTGGTCGCCTTTGATTTGCATCATTGTGATTGTTGTTATTTGGGTCACCCATTGCTCTAGGCTGGGGTACTGGTTCTTCTTGTAAATCTTCCTGCTTGACTTCAGGAACTATCTGAATTTCTCGAACTATGATGGATGCTTCTCCAACTTCTGTAGGAACAAGATCTTGGAAGGAAGGATATGTAGTACCGCCTTTTCCTCTTCTTGAATAAACCCTGTGAGCCAGGATTATCTACTGCCACACGGGAGATGGTAATACAGATCTTCCTGCTGCAAGATCCACTTTGTGTTCTTCTTCGTCAAGGATAGCAGTCGTGTTTCTCCACTAATCAGGACTTTCCTTTTGCGCAAATATGAAACTTCTAAGGCTGCTAATGATGTCAATTTTCTCTTCTTCCACTCGTATAAGATTTGATTGAATAGTAGGTGGTCTAAGATTTGGTTGTTGAACTGGAGCAGAAGGACGCCAGAGAGTCATTCCTGTGACATAAGCCTAAGCTTACTTGAAGTTTTATGCCTCGTACCCCACGGTGGGCCCCAGAAAACTGTTGGCATTTCAATTCGTACCTCTGGAATGCGATTTGGAAATGGACAGCTATGCATAGATAAACTGCTCTCCTATTGGAAGGGGGAGTTCCCTTTCTTGCTGATGTTTGCTAAAAAGATAAAACCTCCCCTATCTTCTTTTTGATTCTCCGCTGCAGAGCACAATGTTATAAAACTCTAAACGCTGCAGAAGAGGTTTTTTTCTTTTTTATAAAACTTCTACTACAACTAGCATAGACTAATGACACTTTCAACCTCCTGAGTAAATTCAGAACAAAGGAAGTTGAAAGTGAATGAGGAATGATTGTTAACACAAAAACTTAAGCAATTTTCTTCCAAATTAACATCACAAGACTAAAAGTACTTTAATGATGAAAGCTGAAAATGAAAGTTGCAGAAGCTACACATCTGACGACGATAACTTAATGAATCGATATAGAATATCAGAGCAAAGTAGGCATGAGACTTCTATTCAATATCACAAAGTTTGATACAACTCCAGGACAACAATACTGTAGCAAAAGGTAGGCATACAGCAAGCAATCAAACACCGGAGAATAATGAACACAAAGTGAACAAACACTTGGAATAACAATGTTTGCAGGCTAGAATAGGCACAGCAAATTTGCTATCACAAAAGTCATTACAAACAATGGGCAAGGATGCCCTTATTTATACTAAAATCAAAGGAGTAGGGAACCCTAAAATCTCCTTGATTAACCCTAACTTGCCAACTCGTAAACTTTATTACTATTCTAAAACAAAGATACAATAAACAAATGCTTGAAAGCAATCTGCTTTAAAGCAAAGAAAATTCCATCTATCACAAGGTGATTTCTTTCTAAATATAGAATGGATGAGCTTAGGATGAAAGCACATGCTTTAAAACAAAAAACATATGTTTTAAAGTTGCTTTCTTTTGAAATGTATCCACATTCACATTCTTGCTTTTTGGTGATGTCATCCATTGATATTTTTGCTGATTTCTTCTAAAAAAAGCTGATTCTGAGGGACAAAAGCTGGCACATGGGTTTTGTAGGCAATTCTGTTTCGAAGCAACCCAGATTGTCAGATTTTGAAAAAGCAGAGATTTTCTCGAAAAAGCAAGAAAAAAGTAGTTTCCTGAAAAAAAAAAACACAACTCCCAATCTTCAAGAGGATGATAATCTGGATGGACCCATCTCGACAAAAACTAAAAAAGCTCTGGTAGGATTTCTGAAAAATGATCCCCTTGAAACAAGGACCCTGAAAAAGCAAGACTCTCTTCTTCCTCAACCCGAATCTATGAAGAACACTGAAAAAGCACCTGGTTTGGGTCTTCGAATCTTCGTTGAAAGAAAAATAAAATCTTTCCTCTGGATGCAACCTGCAAAAGATAATGAAATAAAGAAGCCAAAAGCTTGTCTTTATAAATCTTTTGGTCGAAAAAGTAGCTTTATTTGTGTGAGAAGAAAACTTCTCCCTTATCCATGAAGAAAGCATCTTTTAAAGCATAAATCCAAGTGGATGTCTTCGAATAGGAAGAATCCCTATTTTGTAGGAGCCTATGGCTTCATGTGCAAGATGACGAAAAATATCTTCTTTGATGATGTCATTGAACATGCGAGTTGAAAGAAGTGCTAACAAAATTTTCTTCATTTTCGACACTTCAACACTCGTTTTGACTTAAATATGGCATGTCTCCAACTTTGACAAGGCGGAAAAATGTCATCATGAACTGAAAAAGCTAACTAATCTTGACATTTTGGAGATTGATCAACTGAGATTCCATCCCCTGCCTCCGTTCGACGATCTGACATTGTTTGACCAAATTTGACCTCCCAAAAACTGCCAACGGGGGAAGATTGGTAACAAAGCATGTCGAAAAATGCTAAAAACATAAAAATATTCTAACACTGCTCAAGTTGGGCGTCACAAGCCTCTTGGGGCGCCTGGTTTCCCAACACTTAGCCATTTTTTCAATTTTTTTAACTTTTTCAATTTCTTGGTTTGCGTGCGCATTCCGGAGGCACAGGAGCCCTGTTTGGCTGTCAATTTCTATCAACTGGGATGAAAATGAGTCTGATGATCTAGAAAATATGCAGGCCTGATGAAAAATGAGCTAATTGTACCTTCTATTTGCCTTGAAAAATGTGTCAAACTGATCAATACTGAACTGGACCAGGCTGACAGAAGGTGATTCACGTTTTTCAAGAAAAACATCAAAAATAATCTAACTCTAGAGAGTTTGGGCACCCCAATCCTCTTGGGGTGCCTGGTTTGTCAACACTTAGAAATTTTTTCAAAATTTTTTAATTTTGTACCTTTTCTCGATTTCCGTGCCCACGGCTCCTGTTCGATCTTCGATTTCAGTCGTTCTGATGACTGTCAAGGCAAGACAGAGGGTGATCTAAGTATTTTGTACATATCTATGATGAAATCCTGGCTTTGACTGACTTTTGACCAAGTTTGACCAACCGGAAAGGAGCTGACGGAAGCATTTTTGACGTTTCTCGAAAAACGTGAAAAAAAACTAACACAGGAGAAGATGGACGCCCCAAGCCTCCTGGGGCACCCAATTTTACTAGACTTAGCCAAATTTATGATTTTCCAACTTTTCAATTCACCTTAGATCCATGTTGCATCGTTTTGCGTGCATCATCGAGTCGACAACCGTTTGTCAGTTTTGCATTGTTGAAACAGTGTTGGAAACTCGTCGAAGAATTCTGGCAGGTGAACTTTTCTGTTTTGATGACTTTCAAGCTCATGCTTCACCTTGTGAAAAAGCAAAAATGACCTAGTAGAGAAAACTTGGTCGTTTGAAGATTCCGTCTGAACCGTGCCGATCGTGAAGCAAAATCGACCAATGAGAATCGAGCGCGACACCTGATTTGGAGATTCTATTTTTAGAAATTTTTGTCAACATCCATATCTCAAGAAACCCAGAAAACCTAACTCGATGTCTATTTTTAGAAAGAAAAAAAAATTGACTTTTTGACGAAAAATTTTCTAGACTTGTTTCAAAATGCCTTAATGAAGCAAAAAAATTGGTTGGGTACAACAGGATCATACTCATCAACTTTGCATACCAGGTCATTGATCCAGTATGAGTCATACGAAGGATTAAACTTAAAGTATTCCTTAAACCAATGATCCACAATTACACAACATATGTCATGTTGAAACAAAGCTGCATTTTCCTTAAAAAGTTATTTCTTTGCATAGCAAAATCTTGTTTTTGGGAGATGAAAAGAAGAGCACTTTTATGTACCTTAACATACTATTACAATAGTGTGGAATAAGACTTATAGCACTACCAACATGCACATATTAGCAGTAGAAACTTTGATATTATGACAACAAAGCCACCACCTCGTGGAATGAGGAAATCCTTGATGCTCACAAAGCCACTAAGGTAGAAATACTTTATGGGTCTTCTCATCAGCAAAGTGTTCCAAATTTTTGCACCACCTAGAATAAGATCAACTGGAGTTTTCCTAGTAGAGTCACCATTCTATTAGGTCTAAAAAATGTAAAACCTCTCCTCTAGCATCACAACCCAAAGTGAGACAAGGGAACAAGGTATCCAAGTAGAGAGAGTGATACATCCATAAGGAGGAAGTGGTTTTTGGGTCAACACATAGGTTAGGGAAAATTCTCTTCTTCTTTAGGCTCTACAAAAACATGGGGGCATTCCCTCTAGTGTTAGAAATGAAGGCAACGACTACCCAAATGGAAATATGATTACAATATGTTTATGATCTTAAATCAATGTAATATGAACAAGGATTGCAAATAGAAATGAAATTCTAATAGAACAATAAACACCATAAAAGAATAAACCATATCAACACTAGATATAACATGGAGAAAACCCTTTCAGGTAAAAAACTTCACCAAGAAAAGAGGCTCAAGTTGTATTATCTTCAAAATGGAGACATAATACATGCACTTCACTCTCTCTTGATCTCCTCAATATGGTAGAACTTGTGTACAAGAAAACTATATTAAACAACATATACAAGGCATTGTATTTATGGAGGTTTTACACCCCCCAAACCAGGCATCCACTTTATCTCTCCTTGGAAACTCCAACATTTAATATTAAAGGACCTTTGCCACTTGTCACAAGTCAACTATGCAACCTTGGGCGCCCATGGATAAGAATAGGCACTTACAGGGTAATAAATGTTTTCATAACTATCATAGATTATGTCATAACAACCCCTGAATAGTATCTCTCCAATATGGGTGCCTAGTGCTAAGTTTAGCAACTTACAAGCAATAAGTATTTGTCATAAGCTGCCATGTTGTCATAGAATCTTATGACAACTTACAATTGTCATAGATTGTCTAACAACCACTTACCAACTTTATGACGGGTGTCATAACTACCAAAATTAGTAGATTCCTCCAAGGTGGTGCCTACCCTTAATAACTCTTGATTTTTACAGTTACCATCAGTAAATGTTTTTTTTTTCTTCATAAGAGGGATTTTATTAAAGTAGTAATAGAAAAATTACAAATATCTACCACGCAACAAAGAAGATGTTGAGAGCAACATAAGCCTCCAGAAGATCAAAGGAAGAAAAAAGAGAACTAAATAAGCCTACAGAAGAATAAAGAATTGAAACAAATTTTTAGTATAGATGCAAAGACACTCAAGAAGAGAAGACAATGCATAGGCGCCAACAAAACTACACCCTTCGAGTGTTTGGAAAGAGAAGCGCATCCAAGGTCCATTAAGAGCCAGCTTCCACTACTTCTGAACCTTCAATGCAAAGCTTTTCAGCATCAGACTTCCTCCCAACCTTTCATTTTGAGCCACAATCAAGTTTTTATTTGCCACATAAAGGCTGATGAATCCCAAGTTTCTGAGGCAGATCCAGAGTGAAATCATCAAAACAATCATGAATTTTCTCTTCTAAGTCCTCCATGAAAGGGAAAGTGCCATCATAATTAGATCCATCCTCCTCCATCCCAGAAGGAGAATCGGGTGGGCTCTCATGGATAGGGACAATTGACAGAGAAAAGGGATATGTTGGCTAGTCCAAAATCAGCCCCGACTCCTGGGGGGTTCAAAAAACTTACCATGATTCCTCCAAATGAAATCAATATCTGAAGCACCACCCTTTTTGACCCACTTCATCAAGCAAACATTCCTCACCCAAGCCAAATGATGAAGAGAGCAAGCATCAATTCTGTGACCAAGCTTATTGCAGTGGAAGTAGCGGAAAGGTAAACCCTCAAAGTTTAAAAATTGAGTCTAGACACCATGTGAAGAATGGATTCATATAGAATGAGAGAGGTTTAGAGATATCCACCATTACACAAACCCTATAGAATATGCGATCCGAAGCCACCAAATCTAAATCAAGCTTGACAAAAGACCCCACCTAGTTGATCATATTGCTAAGCAGATCCACATCGCATAGAACCAGGGGAAAATTGTAAAGCCTGATCCAAATAGTAATAAGTATAATCTTCACTGTAGCTAAGTCAAAGAAAGGCTACCAAGGAGAAATAAAGAGACCAGAGTTACTGAAAAACCAAGGTCCTTTCTGCAAAAAAAGTTACAGTCCTCCATAGAACAAAAGGTTATCAGGAAAAAACCAAAGATCAAAGATTCAATGACAGGGAGAGATAGATTACTCTAGGTGCATTTGATTCAATCAAGAATGGAAGTCACCAGAGGATGCCTATGCAAGCATCACAGAACCACCAAATGGTTACCACAGTCCTTAGCGATGGCTGCAATACTTCCGTCAGAAATGCTAAAATCTACAAGTTCATCAGAAAAGGAGACAATAGAATCCCTAAAAGAGAAATGAGCACTGCTAGATTGAAAGCCACTATCCATTTTTGGTGAAGGGGGGATTAGAAGAAACTGGAGGGCATGGTAGATTAGGGTTTTTTGGCATAGCATGCTTACAACAATAATCTGAGCACACATGAAATAGATTAGCCCTATTTCTGCACCCTTCAACAGAGCCAAATGGCACGATGCCAGAAGAAGCCCTCGCATCGCTAGTAGCCAAAGTATCTATGGTATGAGGGGTAGGAGGAGAAGATGGTGTCAAGTCCCAAGATGCCCCAGAGAGAAGGGCATATATCTTACGTCCCTCACTCGACGTAGTTGTGCGACCACCTCACTTCGCACCAAGGATAGCTTGAATTTGCCATTCATTGGAGCCTGCACAATACCATTTTTCAAGAATCCATCCCCACGTGCGTCTAAAGAAGCAGCTCTACCAACACGAGCTGCGCCAGGAGAGCCCTTGCACATTTTTTCCCACATGACTCCTTATTTTTAATCACTTGGTAATTACAACATTTTTTTATAACTACTAACCATCAGTAAATGTTACTCCATAACTACCGTCGGTAACTCTGGAACTTACTGCTATAGTAATGTTGTCTCTCATATTTGCACCCTTTGTTGTTGTTGTAAAACTCTAGCAATCTAGAGAAACATGGGAATGATCTCGAAGTGTGGGACCTTGCAAATTGAGATCAGACCTCCGGAGAAGGCTAGATTCCTCTTTCTAAGCCTAATGCTTAGAGAAACGTAACTGAATCTAGTGCTAATGCTTGCTGGGAAAAGGGTTAGAAGGAATGCTTTGAAAATTAAAGATAAAACAGGAAAATTGAAATAAGGGTGATACACTAGATTCATTGAGCGATGGTGATTCTGGAAGAGAGACACAACAATGATTTCAATGATGAAGGGGATTCACATAGACTTATGACTGATTGAGGCTTCGGTATGAAGGTCAAACCTGCAGAGGAGCCATTTTACTCATAGAACAAACTATAACTTCAATTAAAACACAGAAATCAAGACACAAGAGGCAAGAAGTCATACATATATTCATCATGAAGGTAAAAAACCATTACAATATAGAATATTTAGTAGCAGAAGTCTGACTACAGAAAAAATGGCAGCATAACAGCCCAAAATAAAACCATCCTCCTTAAAAATGAGGTTACAAAGCACTTTATAGATCAAGCTCTTATGCAAGGGACGCTGAAAACCACTACACAGGATCTGAGGTCATCAATGTAGGAACAGGGGACGCATGGGTAGAGGCACGGTGAAAAGACAGGAACCACGTCGCTGGCAATCCTACAACTACAAAAAACAGCTGCCCAAATGTAAGATAGGACAGAGCATTGAAGAGAAAAAAAACCCCCAAAGTCGTCGCCAAAAACATGAAGATCTGTCAACAAAACACAGAGCCCATACACATTGAAGAGTGAAGCCACCTGTCATGAAACCAACTGCAAAACTCACCAACCAGAGTTACTGTGAAAATATCAGCCATTGCACACACCAAATCGATCGTTGATACGTCCCATCGACCGAACATGCAAATCTAGATCATATTTTGAAAGTGAGAAAACCCACTCAAAAGCCCGCCAAATGAAAGAGGAGGCAAAAATAAGCACTTTTACCTTTTGAAGCATGTCAAAATTCACCAGGATGAAGGAGATATGGGCAGTCAAAGTTACAGTCAACCGTATTTGTTTATCACTTTGCATCTACAACTTGAATCAGCATCTGAATGACCCTTTGAATCTCCCTTTGCATATGCAAACTGCTTTGTATATATCAGGGTGTTGGGGAGACTTTAAACTGAGTCACCGATATACATTGTCTTGCTGAAATCCATTGTATGTGACCCCTTGTATATCGCAATTGTATATGAGATACAATCGCATATACAAACAATGCAGAACTCAGGAGATTATCGGCCACATTTGAACTTTAGAACAGGTCTGGCTTGTATCTCTTCTTCTTTGCATATCGGCACATACATGCACCTCAACATACAAATTACAGACCCCAAAATGATTATTCGTTGCATTTGATTCCCCAATTGCGTCCGGCTTGTATGATTTCTCTTTGTATATCGACTTTGTATATCGCATATACAATGCAAAAATACAAGCAAAACTACATACAATCGCACTTTTACATTGCAAACATGCATTTTACCTTTGTATGTTACCTTTGTATATGACCCTTGTATGTGCAAACATACAACGCGAACATACAAACAAAGATGCAAACAAACATGTCTGCCTTTATCAACCAAACTACATGATCCTTTCGGGTCCAGGGTTTGTATGTCAAGAATGTATATCGCATTGTATATGCGATTGTATGTGCAAAGATACAATCGCCCGATATACATTCACCTTTGCATTCCACCCTTTGCATATGCCCTTTGTATATTTGCATGCATCAGTTGTCGGGGAGATCCTTTAGCTGAGTCACCAATATGGGAAGTATCGCCAAAGACACTTTGCATCTTTGAAATGTATATATCTTTTGTATGTCTGCCTTGTATATTCACCTTTGCATCCCGCCTTTTGCATATTGACTTTGCATCTTCCCTTGTATCTTATCCTTGCATCAGCCCCTTGTATCTTTTCCTTTGTATGTACGATTGTATATATGAACATACAATGCAAACATACATACAAAGAAACATACAATTGCATATGCATATAAAAATGACTAAGCATAAAACTGAGAAATATGTGTAATGGAGGGCGCATGAGGACAAAAGAATTATGGGTTTTTTGGGGTTTTCTGCAAGGATTCTCCAAATGAGATTTTGGGATTTTTGTAAGGCACAGCATCAGTTTTTGGAGAATTTAGGCGTTGTAGGGTTACTTTCTAAAGGATATTCAAGGAATATACAAGGTGAACTATTTAACTCTGGATAGAGGAAAATAGGTCAACAAGTAACTCTGTAATTACCGTTGTCAGCAAATAATTTTTACCACTGCTGGTGAAAATTGTACATCCCTTATGGGTGATTTACAAACAATATTAGGAATAATAATTACAAGGATTTATATGGTTAGTGGAACCTTAATCCTAACATTCGCCCACTTGACATTATACATTGTAAATACCCCATAGGGAAACATAAAACAACTAAGTACAAGCAACAAGGCCCATGGCCTCCCTACACCAAGTAAACTTCTTTGTGCTCACAGGTTTGGTCAAAGCATTTGCAACATTCTCCTGAGTGTCTACCTTCTTCAGCTCAATTTGTCCACTTGCAACCATTTTTTGAATAAAGTGATATTATACATTAACATGTTTAGTCTGAGCATGCTACATAGGATTCTTGGCCAAACAAATAGCACTCTAACTATCACAACCAATCTGAATGTCCCTATAATCAAAACCAATACCTATACACAATCTCCTCAACCAAACTACCTCCTTAGAGACATGGGTAGTAGCCATATACTCTGTTTCAGTGGTGGATAAAGCAACTGTGGGCTACCTTTTGCTGATCCAACTCCTTTCTCATCCAAACAAAGTAAACACATAGCCACTAGTAGACCTTCGACTATCCAAGTCACTTGCCAAATCTGCATCAACAAAACCATGTACGTCCAATGTCTTTCCCACACTGTCAGTACTAGAATAAACCAAATAGTATTCAAAAGTACCAACTAAATATCTAAATACCCTCTTTGCATAATTTCAATGATATCTACCAGGGTTAGACATAAACCTGCTCAAAGCTCCCAGTGCTTGGGCAATATCTAGCCTAGTACAAACCATTGCATACATCAA
This sequence comes from Cunninghamia lanceolata, assembly GCA_027924645.1. Lineage (NCBI taxonomy): Eukaryota > Viridiplantae > Streptophyta > Pinopsida > Cupressales > Cupressaceae > Cunninghamia > Cunninghamia lanceolata. The sequence goes on from BSBN01000070.1 coordinate 3,806,453, forward strand.
ACTCCCTACAACACTAGCATATGGCACATTATTCATATCCTCAAAATAATCCTCGTTCTTCAGACACATGTCTAATGAAAGCTTAGTACCAATGGGCAAAGGAATTATAATTGGGTTACAATCCTGCATACTAAATCTATGCAAAATGGTATTCACATGCTTACTCTGATATAACCAAAGCTTTCTATTACCTTTGTCCCTCTTGGTCTCCATGCCCAAAATATACCTGGTTTCTCCAAGATCCTTCATATTGAATGCATCTGAAAGTTGGGCTTTCAATTCACTGATCATACGCTTAGTATTGCTGAAAATTAACATGTCATCAACATACAATGCAATGATTAATATAGAATCATCAATACAATGAATGTACACATAGTGATCCTCCTCACTTCTAACAAAATCTAATTTCAAAACAAATGAATCAAACTTCTGGTACCACATTCTATGGGATTGTTTTAGGCCATAATGAGACCTCTTGAATCTAAAAACCTAATGTTCTTTTCCTTTTACCTCAAACCCTATAGGTTGTTGCATGTAATTTTCTCTCAAACTCTCCATGCAATAACATAGTCTTAACATCCATTTGTTCAACCTCAAAATTAAAAGTTGCAACAATAGATAAGAGAAATCTAATAGAAGATAATTTAGCAACATGAGAGAATATTTCACCGCAATCAACTCCCTCTCTCTGGGAGTAACCTTTGGCTACCAGTCTAGCCTTGTACTTCTCTAATGCACCTATAGACACCTAAAAATGTCTTCATTGTCAAACTGACTCCCGACATCCCTAAACATACCAATTTTCCTTCTAATCAATTAATTTAATTTTTATTTAATTAATTATCCTTTCATCACCTAATTTTTCATCATTCTATCCCCAACAATTGGATTAATTTTATTAATTCAATAGTTCAACTTTAGCCAATTGATTAAATAAATATAAAATATTTATTTGGTTATTTTCCCCCTCCTCATTAAATCTAATTAATTAGGTAAATCATGTTTAACTAATTAATTTAGCCTATTAATTAACCTATCCCTACCTTAGGTAATTAAATAGCCATTATTTAATTGCCTACCCTAGACTATCTCATCCTAACCTTAGGATTAATTAAATAAAACCTTATTTAATTAATCTTAACCTCCCATTAACCCATTCCCTAATTTTTTTCAGCCATATTAATTAGGCTAATCACCCTAATTAAAGTGTTCAAACCTAGCTTAACACCCTTCCCCATATCCTCCAAATAAAAAATTGAAATTCATCCCGCATAAATCAATTTTTTTATAAAAATGTGTCCAACATCACATTTAATACCTCATTAATATCCACTCTTTCCCAAATAAAATTTTAATTCATTTTACCCTTCCCCATGTGAATTTTTAATTCACAAATAATCCATCTCACCCATCCTAATTAACTCCACCCCTTTCCCAAGATGAATTTCAAATTCATCTTTATTCCTAGTCCTCCATCCTCCAAGATGAAATCTAGGCCCTCCACATCATCTTCATCCTCCACCATTGATCTCCCAAATCAATATCAACCCTTGGATCAAAATCTCTCCAAAATGCCTATAAATACAACATCTTCCAAGCCATTTATCCATCTAATTTCTAAGTAATGTTACCATGCCAAAAAATCTATTGTGCTAGCTTTTGTGAGTTGCATTAGATAGAGCATTTCACATTGTTTTCATTATCTAGGGTATATCTTAGGAGCTCTTGGGTGCATGCTTCTACAACTCTACATTGGATTTGTGAGATCATAGAGAGGTATAACATTTGTTTTTATGCACTTATTTTTGTGTTTTCTATCTCATTTTAATTTTACTAATCACATTGGCATGCCCGATGGGACCCACAAGGCCCCTATCTAACATCTTTTGTGAGTTTGTGCACATGTTTCTAGACATTTTGCAGGTATGGTGCTATTTTCCTGCGTAGTGGCGCTATTTGTGGGATATTTTGGCTCTATCTTCTATTTCAGCACTATTTGACACATCATTTTTTTCCTAAATTTCACTCACACATTTGTCTATTTTTTGGTCTCCCTACCCTCTTCCTAGGTTCTTTGCTTTCTATTTTTGTAGACATCGTCCACGAAGAGGGGGGGTCATGCTGAATTTTTTTGAAGGACCAAACACACATTTTGCCTTTCATCTTGTCTTGGTTTCCATTCATTAGCCTAACAAGACTAACATGACCCCTTTCTTTGTAGTCTAACCCTCTATTTTTGTTAGGAAGACCTTTGTTTTGCAGGCCTGACAAGTTCAACCTCGTATCAGCGCTATTAGCACCTAGAGCGGCGCTATTTTCAACTGTTGACTAGACTAATTAGACGCATGTGCAGTGGCGCTTTGTTACCTACATATTAGCACTATCATCTATTTTAGCACCTTCTATAATCTATTTTAGCGCTATCTTCTATTTTGGCACATTATGTATCTGGTTTTAGCACTATGTTGTATATCAACACCATCTATACTTATATCAGTGCTATTTTCTAGGGCAGTTAGGTTTTAGGTCAGTTTCTGTCAGTAGTGCCATTTCAGTCTACAGTGGCGCCATTTGGTCTCTGTTTTAGCGCTCTTTTTACAGGTTAACTTTGGGTTTTGTGCAGGGGCTGGTAAGTTGTTTACAGGTCATCGCCATCATCCTAGAGCCACTAACAAGTTATTGCAGGGTTTTTCATCTTTAGATTAAACAAACACATTCAATTGGTGCCTAAAAAGAACCCTTGTATGTTAGCTTAGAAACAACATTTCAATTTGGTGCACTAAAATTAATCAACGACAAACAAAATCTTTGTGTGCCTTAGCTTAAACAACATTTGAATTTGGTGCTCTAAAATTAACAAGTGTTTTCCAACAACTCTACAAACATTTCAATTTTGGGCTTAAAAAGAACCACAAAGTGCATCATAATTCATTGGATTAAAAAGAACAACAAATCTACATTTTTTCACTCATCTAAACAAGAAAACAAATCAATTGTGTGAAAGTGCTTTGGTGATAATGTTTGTGTGGTGAAAAGTGTATGCTCTTCTGTCGCACCATTGGTGACCTTAGGAGTCAAAAGCTTCTCACAACACTTGCGTAAATCACCTCCAACATAATCCAAGAACTAAAAATGAACCTTGTTTAGTGTGACCCAAGCACAAAATATATGTATGCTCTCCCCTCACATCCTTGTATGAAACTTGGGGACCAAAAGTATTTTTGTGTTTGTGTTGCTTTTGTAAATCCTTAGAGGGCCTGCCACCCTGCTTCAAAAGGTGGGAACGACCCAAGTGACAACAAGTTAAAGCTAAGCTCTTTTGAGCTACTATATAAATAATGTGTTTGTGATTAAAGTCACAAGCAACAGGTGTTGTTGTGTCATACCGACAGCCAACCTCCCCTAAAACCCTCCAAGGCGTAACCCTTGGAGACTGGGAGACTCCATAATGAAGAGTAGCGTTGTCGCAAGTATGGCCACCTGAACGAATGCACTTACTACGAACCTTTGTTTTAGCAAGCCAAAAACCTTCTATTTGTTGATGCAGAAGGGTAACCTTTGAAGCAGCCCCGATTCATGCGGTTCTTAGCTGAGGTAGTAGGGATAATCCTAAGGTTTGGTGAGGGACAAGCCTTCGTGGAAACCCAGATCTTGGTATGCGTGAGAAGTGAGTGCATTGTAAGGGGGAGCCGGTGCTACCAAGATCCTGGAGCTACCCGCTTTGAATAGGCGCAGCTAGGGGATTCAACAAATACTATCCTATACTCGCCTTAGGTTGTGTAAAGTGCTTGTTTAAGAAAATCACACATCTTTTCACAAAACAAAATCTTGGTTATTGTGTGTTTTTGTGCTTAAAGTGCTTTCAAGAAACTTGCCAAGAGACAATAAAAATCATTTGATCAAACTCCATATCAAAACAAATCCAAAATTGCCATCAAAATCCATCTTTTTCAGAGCCTCGACCAACACTAACCTGTTTCAGTGCCATCTCTGGCTATTTTTAGCACCATTTCACCTATGGATTGGCACTATTTGCAGACTGACCTGCCTGAAACTAAGATCAATCTCATTGTGATCTTTAGCACCTGCCTGACCATAATCCATAATCACCTTCCCAAAATCCATCAATACCCCACCCATTTTCTTCTAAAAAATTCCAATCATACCTTCATTTTGACCTTAGAGAATCAATCATTATCATTATCAGACCCTTTACTATTCCATAATCCACTCAATTTCATATTCATTCATCCTCATTAATCTTTGCGTATCTTTTGGACCAAACAAACATCCTTGTCACAAGAAATCATTCAAAAATTCTTTCGCTTCTCTCACCAAAAACATATCCAAAATCTTCCAAATCCAAACACCCATCAAAAAATCATCAACCAAAACTCGTCATCCCTTTGAGCTAAAGCTAGATCTAGATTTCATCTTTACATCATATTTTTCTTGGAGAGTCATTAGTCAACCTTTCAAGTGAAATAATCATCCTTCTTTGTGTAAGGTCATTAGTCTACCCCAAACAAAGAGAAACATCCATTTGTGCGACACAAAACTAGATCTTACTTGAGCTCATCCGTTGACCTTCAACATCCTTTTCAAAAACATCATCCTAATCTTTCATACCAAACATCTAGTTCATCTAAAAAAAATTCACCCTCCAAAATCAACATCGAAATCCCTTCCATCAAATCATCCTCAAGCAAACATCATCTACCATCTACCTTTTGGTCCAAATTTGTGCAAAAAGTCAATACCGTCCACTTTTATCAAGAAATTAATCCTATCTTTCATCACACTACAATCACCCTTTCATCTTTTTCTCTACTCCATCTCACTACCACATCCATCTTTAGGTCCAACAAATTAATCTGAATTCTCTAAGGTCTCCATCCCCATTTCACTCCACCTCAAAATCAAATCCATAAACTTGCATGCCCATAACTAGATCACAACACAAGAAGAATCAAGAAATGGCAAACTCTAAACAATATATGGGCATAGGAATGCCTAATACCAATGATAGCAACCTACCAATCAACCAAACACACAACCCACCTTCGAACTTTTAAATCCTGACATACAATCCCAATGAAAATCCCTTCCATTTCTTGCAACCACCACCACCACCACCACCACCACCCATCCTTAGCCAAGATGACCAAGATGTCTTGAACTTTACACAAGACACCAACAACATGGACTTGATTGACAAAGTCCTAAGGTCGGATCCAAATAGATATCTTGACTACCTCCTCAAAATTGGTGCCCAACCACCCCACAACATGACATTGTCTCAACCATCCACCTCTAACGTCAATCCTACCACATCCTCTCAACCATCTACATCAAACACCCAACCTATCACCTCTCAAACCTCAACACCTGCCGTATCTACCACCCCCACAAGCTCTAATGCTACCACATCTACGATTCCCACAAGTTTCTCCAATCCTACCACCTCCCAACCTGTCACCACATCCACAACCACAACTAACGTAAACTCTTCCATTTTGCAAATCACTTTAGGCATCCAAGGGAACCTCATGCATACAAGTGCCTCCACAAGTATGCTTCCACTCAACCCTCAAACCATAGCCTACGTGAGACAATTCTTTTCACAACCACCTTACAACACGACCAACCCATCTAACGTCAATCAATCTCATGTCAATCCATCCAACGTCAACCCATCCAATGTCAATCCATCTAATCTCATGTATCTACAAAACCTCGTAGCGTCATCAACACAACATAATCCCAATCCTCAAATACCTCCCCATATTCTCCAACAAATCCATGCTTATCAATAACATCTCGCACAACTCAACCAAAACACCACCCCACAATACCAAAACATGATCTCCCAAAACCTCCAAAATCAAATCCCACCCAATCCCCAACATCTCATCAATCAGCAAACCTACACACCACAACCGCCACCAACCCCGAATCTAACAACCATTGTACAAGCCTTGATTCAAAAAGTAGATGATATACAAACTGAGGAAAAATGCAAGCATTATTCTTTTGAGGATATTTGTCCCTATCCGTTTGATCGAACACTGTACATGCCCCCTTTCCCCAAAAATTTTGAAACGCCCAAATTTGACAAATACAAGGGAAAGGAAGACCCTAGGAATCATCTTAGGGAGTTCTACCTCGCTTGCTTATAAGTCTCGAACAACAATACATATCTAATGAGACTATTTCCAAGAAGCCTCAGTGGTCAAGCCGCTGAATGGTTCGCACATCTTTCCCCGGGCATTAGGTCTTTCCCTGAGCTCACAGAAAAATTTGTTAATCATTTCTCCTATAATTTTGAACATGAAATATCTATGACAGACCTTTGCAATACAAAACAAAAGAGTGGAGAATCCTTCGCTTCCTTCTTGCAAAGGTGGAGAAGCTTAGCAAGCAAACTCCCTTGGACAATTCCTGAGAAACAATTAGTCACCATGTTTGTGACTAACCTAAATCAAGAAATAGGATTCTATCTACAGATCCTTTATGCGTCTACCTTCGAATAAGTCATTGACAAAGGTACTACCATAGAAAGGGCCCTTATCACTAAAGGCTCGATCAAACTAGATGACAACAAGTCCTACAACAACAACAAAGTCAATATCAACGTCCCCAATGCAAATAACAACACACAATCAAACAACAAGCCACACTTTTGGGGAAAGAACAAAAACACCTTGAACGATGACGTCATTGATGTAAAGACTATCCAACATGTACAAAATCAAACACCCTCGAGTACATATGCCGCCAATGTAAATATCCCAAAGGGGCAATCTAAACAAAACAAACCTCGAAGGTAATTCACACCTTTAGGGGAACCAATCGAGGATATCCTCGATAGATGTCTAAAGAAAGGTTTGATAACTCTCCCACTTGTTAAACCTCACCAAGAGAATGAGCTCAAAGCTGTGTGGTACAACGAAAATAATTATTGTGACTACCACCGCATTGTGGGCCATAAAACCACTGATTGCATGAAATTAAAGCATTGTGTGCAAGACTTCATAGATCAGAATCAAGTCAACCTTGACCAAAGCACCCAACCATCACCCAATGCTAATCTAGGAGCTTACAAGGATCCACTGCCCAATCATAACAAGGCCTCATCATCTAATCAAGCCTACAACGCCACCCCACCACCTACATCCTATGACTCTATTGTAGGGAGGATAGAACCATTGTGTAACCATGTCAACACAATCACCATTCAGGCTCAAGCACCCGACTGCATTGTCACAACTCGTCGTGGTCGCATATCCATCGATGCATCCCCTACCATTGATCAAACACATGCATCCACGTCAGACTCCCTACCCCATCATCCAACCACACGTCCATCACCTACCAATCAATACAACCTCCTAGAACATCTAGGAAAGACCCCTGCACGAATCTCCATACTTGAGCTGCTCCGCACGTCACCTCTCCATAAAGAAGTCCTTGATAAAACACTCTTGGAAACCTAAGTTCCTGCCAACCGGAATGTGAATCAATTCCAATCCATGGTGGGCCATATCCCCGCACCTCATCATCTCACCTTCTTAGAAAAAGACCTTCCTGCTTCCGGGAACTCACATAATGATGCCTTGCACATCGAAGTCTGCATCCACAAGCATATCATCAAGAGAGTCTTAATAGATGGTGGCTGCAACCTAAACATATGCACTCTTAAATTACTAAAACACTTGGGATACTCAGATGTGGTTGTAGACACCAGTGAATGCATAACAATCAAACGGTATGATGACACTGAACGACTATCTAAGGGTACTATCAAGCTTCCTATTCAATTGGGACAAAAGATAATGGAAACAAAATGTCAGGTCCTTGATCTTGATCTCTCTTATAACATTCTCCTCGGACGACCGTGGATCCATGCCATGCAAGCGGTTCCCTCTACATTCCATCAATGTCTAAAGTTCCCTCACAATGGCACAAAAGTAACTATCTATGCCGACCCCTACCCCTTCCAATACTGTAGTTTCTTGGAAGGCCATTACCACACCTTATGTCCGTATAACAAAGCCATCACAAGAGCCAACCCCACAACATCCACCTCATACATCAACCCTGCCAACATTGCCACCACCTCATCCCATACACCTCCACCGCCTGAGCTCAAGATCAAGCTTAGTGACATGGGATGTAGGGAATACGACCTACATGGTACCTTTTATGTGGGCACATTACCCAACCCTAAAATGTTCGACATCCCAAAGAAAGAAGTAGCCAATATAGTTGTCATCAAATGTAAACCATCACCTACCTTTGAGAAGAAACATCTCCTGGATCAAGATGTGCTCGAAGACATATCATCATGGCTATATAAAGATGAAGAAACTGAGCAAGAAGCCCCCACAATACCAATAGAGATCTATGGCAAAGGGTCATAAATTGTCAAAAACATGGGCTATAAAGGACAAGGTGGTATAGGCCTTCATGAACAAGGGATCATGGAACCAATCCAAGCGATAAGAAATCCTTATACTCAAGGGTTAGGATATGGTCAACGATAATGTATCCTCACTACTGGCGAATGTATCCTAGCTGAGGTCGCTACGGTCTCCCTTGAAATCGATAATGTCAATGAAATGGGCCATCAAGACTCCTTTAGTGACTTCGTCAAATTCTTCGACTCATCCATATGTACCATATACACAGTCACCACCCTAACTTCTTCGTCCAATGATTTACCCCTTGTATACCCGGACCTCATAGACTAGGACCAACAGGGACCTCCTATCTTCGACGTAGCACCAAATGATGAAGCAATCACTGAAATGATGGGGGTTCAAGATCACTTCCCTCTGGGAGATCATAAAGCAGGATACATTATGGAACTTGATACGTCTGCCTATTTCAGGGAGACAACCCCTGCTTCCAGTCGCAAAAATATAAAAATCAAACATGGATCTGGTGGTGAAAACCGTTGCACGGTAGTGTTAGATCTCAAAAAAGTAAAAATAAAGGACGTATCTCCTAGCGAAAACCTCAATGAGGCACTAGGAGATGGAAGCATAGGCCTTCCTGAGATAGACAAAGTATATCCCGACAAATCACCCATCCTGGTGGAGCCAGCTCAAGAGATGAACCTTGGGACGGAAGAAGAGCCAAAAATCACCTTCAGGGTAGAATCTCTCAGTGCAATAGAGTAGGAAAATTTCTTAGCCTTCTTCAAATACAAAAATCACAATTTTGCGTGGACTTATGCAGACATGCCAGGGCTCGATCCTGCTTTGGTTGTCCATCACCTTGTAGTATGGCCTAATGCAAAACTAATGAAATAGAAGCTGAGAAAAATGAACCCTCAGGTGGCCCTCCTAGTCAAAGCAAAATTGAAGAAACTACTAGATGTCGGGTTCATCCTACCAATTGATTATCCCAAATGGGTTTCCAACCTAGTACCAGTAGCCAAACCTGATGGTTGAATCCATTGCTGCACTGACTTCCAAGATCTTAACAAAGCCTGCCCGAAGGATGACTTCCCTTTACCAAACATTGACATGATAGTGGATCTTATGACAGGACATGAAATGTTATCCCTAATGGATGGTTTTTCAGGGTATAATCAAATCAGGATCGCAGAAGAGGACCAACATAAGATAGCCTTCATATGTCCATGGGGGACATACTATTGGGTGGTAATGTCGTTTGGCCTAAAGAATGTTGGAGCCACATATCAATGAGCCATGACTGTCATCTTCCATGATCTTTTCCACCACATCATGGAAGATTTTGTGGATGACTTGCTAGGAAAATCAAAGACACAGGAAGAACACCTGGACGTATTAGCAAAGATCTTTGATCGATTGGAGCAATACAATGTTCGCTTGAATCCAAAGAAATGTGTCTTTGGGGTCACCTCTGGAAAACTTTTAGGATACATAGTCTCCAGAAGAGGAATTGAGGTAGATCCCACAAAAGTCAAGGCCATCACTGAAATGCCTCCTTTGAAAACACTAAAATAGCTAAGAAGTCTGCAAGGGAAACTCTAGTCCATTCGTCGGTTTGTTGCTCAACTTGCCGACATATGTCAACCATTCCAACATCTACTCAGAAAAGGATACAGCTTTTGACTGGAACAATCAATGTCAAGCTGCCTTTGACTAGCTAAAAGAATACCTAGCTAATACCCCTATTCTAACTCCACCAAGGCAAGGAGAACCCCTCCTATTATACATCTCAGCAACATAAATAGCTATTGGAGCCTTATTAGCACAACACGGTGAGCAAGGGAAGGAAAGAGCCATATATTACATCAGTTGCACTCTGATATCCTATGAGATAAACTATACACCAATTAAACGAGCATGTCTAGCCCTAGTCTTTACTTCACAAAAACTAGGACACTACATGCTCAATTAAAAAACTAAGCTCATCGCCAAGATCGATCCACTAAAATATCTGCTAAACAGAGCTGCTCTTACTGGGAGAATGGCAAAATGGGTCATGATCCTCACTGAATTTGACATTGAATATACCAAGAGAAAAGCTATCAAAGGATAGGTTATCGCTGATCAGCTGGTTGAAGCACCCATTCCTGCAGAATGTCCTACACTGGCAGAGTTTCCTGATGAAGCCATCTTGACAATAGCACCGGCAACAAAAACATGGAAAATGTACTTCGATGGGTCATATACACATAGGGGCTCGAGGGCAGGCATCTTGTTTGTTACCCCTCAAGGTGACACCATCCCCAAGTCATTCAAAATTACATTCCCATGTACCAACAATGTGGCAGAGTATGAGACCCTTATCACAGGTCTCCGAATGGAAATCAAATGGAGAATTGAGAAGCTATCAGTGTATGGAGATTCTCAACTGGTCATCCGGCAAGTAAACAATGAGTATAAGACCAAGGATGATAAACTACTGTCTTACAAAAAGATGGTCGATGACTTTAAAGACTATTTTGATGACATCCACTTAGAACAAATCCCAAGGCTAAACAATAAAGTTGCAGATGCCATGGCCACCATCGGATCCCTGGTCGACATGAAGAAGGATAGCAAGAAGTGCGAATTCCTGATAGAAGAACTCCCTATTCCAGCATGTGATGTTCCCTAATCAGAGCTAGTGTGCAAAGTCATTGGTCCCTTATCCCCGTGGTATCAAAAAACTTATCTATATCTCCATGATAACATCATCCCTCCTAACCTATCCGCTTCACAATGAAAAACTTTCATCCGTCAAGCCTCCCGCTTCACCCTTGTAGGAGATACCCTATACAAAAGGAGTCTTGATGGCACGCTTTTACGATGTTTAGACTCTAGGGAAGCTGAAGTGGCCTTGCAAGAGGTACATGAAGGCATTTGTGGGGCACATTCAAGTGGACCCACTCTCACTAAAAATATCCTGAGGACCGGATATTATTGGCCAACCATGGAACGAGATGCCTACTAGTTTGTAAAAAAATGTCTACCATGTCAACAGCATGGAGATCTCATTCATGCACTAGCACAGGAATTGCAACCAATCACGATGCCATGGCCTTTCTCACAGTGGAGACTCGACCTCGTAGGCAAAATACATCCACCATCATCCAATGGCCATAAATTCATCATCACAGCTATTGAATACTTCACTAAGTGGGTGGAAGCAATACCACTCACCTTCACCACTAGAACCCAGATATCCAAGTTCATCCTCCATTATATCATATGTTGTTATGGTATCCCTCATTCCATCATCACCGACAATGGAAAACCATTCAAGAACCAGGAAGTCCGCACTCTGTGCGAAAAATTCCAAATCCAACACCACTTTTCCACTCCATATTACCCTCAAGAAAATGGTCAAGCAGAAGCTTCAAATAAAACTATCCTCCACATTCTAAAGAAGACGGTTAATGAAGTCGTCCGTGACTGGAACCTCCAGCTCAATCCTACCCTATGGGCCTATTGCACAAGCATCCGTACCCCCACAGGAGCCATTCCATATTCCCTTGTATTTGGATCTGAAGCCATTTTACCTATTGAGGTTGAGCTCCCATCGCTAAGAGTATCTCTGCAAAATATAATCAATGATGAGGAATACCGAGTCGCAAGGTTGCATGAGCTAGAATTACTAGATGAGAAACATCTGGATGTGTTGAACCACCTACAGGCCTATCAAAATTGCTTCAGAAGAAGCTATCACAAGAAAATCATAAACCAAAAATTTGAAGTGGGTGACCTTGTCCTTATGGAAAACCAGAAAAACTTGCAGGAGCGCCCTAAGAAAGGAAAATTTGAGCCCAATTGGCTAGGGCCTTATGTCATCATAGCCAGCTATGGATCAGGAGCATACCAGCTTGCAACACCTGAGGGGCAGCCTCTAGATGAACCTATGAACATTCTACACCTGAAGAAATTCTACGCATAACCCATCGAGTACCCCAGGCAAAAAATCAAAAAAATCAACAAATCAAAAATCTCAAAAAAAAAATCAAGAAAAACTCGAGTGCAATAAAGACTTCCAATGGTGAAAATCACTTCGGTGATGCCTTGGATAGGTACCACGGTGAAAACCTATTTCAGGCACCATGTGTAGTGGCCGGTTCTATCATCTAATAAGTCCTCTTTCCGTCACAACACCCCATATTGCATGCATCCCGTGGCTTGGAATTCTGAAACATCAAGTCTTATCGCCCACCCTGCAATGTCCCACCCAACGCTAATTCACGGAACGAGGATCCTTGTAAACTTCCTTTTGTACAGCTGCAAATCAAAAAAATCAAAAAATAATAGAAAATCAAAAAATCAAAAAACAATAGAAAATCAAAAAATCAAAAAATAATAGAAAATTACCAAAACCCAAAAAAATCCTTCCCAATAATCCACTACAAATCATCCCCATACATCGATCTCGCTGCAACTCACGACTATCAACATCCACAAACCCTCAGTATCACACCTATCCTAAACCATTCCCACATCATCAAGTCTTGCCAGAACTACATATTCATCTCACCCGCATCTTGAAAGTACCTTGATCCCGTGGACACAGGGTATGTAGGCAGTCTGGAATATGAAAGATGTATCCAGTACTCAGGTACATAAGATGCACCCATCCAACCCGGTTGGATGGTTCCCATTCATTGAGCTTGCTAGACCCAATAAATGATACACACTCTAAGTATACGCTTGAAGCATAGTCCCCAACACAAAAATCATCAATCAACATACCAATTATAATCCCACACATGGCCTGTCTATCCTTTTGCCCACCTTTCAAAAATTATCCAACTAAATCCAACTGATTCGCGTCCTAGGATATATCATTCCTATAATGGACAAGAATCTGTCATCCTATCAACATGTACCTTGGCAAGACAACACAATGACTATTTGTATCTTTTTGTTGGTCTTTTTTATTATTAATTTTTATCTTTTTGTCTCACTTTAGGTCATTTCCAAAGCTACCTTGATCTCATTATATCATAGTAAGTGGCGGACAACACTTGAAGTAGACATGGTCATTATTTCTGTATGTTGTGCTTGTGGGTTGGTTTTATTACTCCAAGAATAGTATTCATATCTTGAGGCCTGGGTCTGTTCTAGCATAATGTGCCTCATTTTATATACAGGCATCAATACCTTATATGTACTATTAGCACTCATCGCTATGAGTCCCCTTCCTTGGCCAGGCAAGGTTATACTACCTTGGGCATGCATGAAATCAACCTATTGTTTGTGGGTCTAGTCCATGCAATCGTGGGATATATATCATCACCTGGGTCATCTCATACCTTTGTGAACTGTATCCTACATTGCTATAATAAATTAAGAAATGCTCTTAATTAATGTTATGCAACTACTATTGCTAGCTCAAATCATTCATTCAACTATACCATCTGGGCCTAGATTTTGTAATCACCTAGCCTAAGCCCCCCCCCTCTCCCAAATCTCCTCACTCATCCCACTCCTCCAACTTATTCTCAATCAACACATCCTGAACCAAAGTAAATCCCCCCTCAATGACATGGTGTCTTATGACCTAACAATTTCCTCGTCCCCCACCCCGCCCATCTAGCCGCAGCCAATCATATTCATACAATCAAAACCAATACCTATACACAATCTCCTCAACATGTTTAGTCTGAGCATGCTACATAGGATTCTTGGCCAAACAAATAGCACTCTAACTATCACAACCAATTTGAATGTCCCTACAATCAAAACCAATACCTATACATAATCTCCTCAACCAAATTGCCTCCTTAGAGACATGGGTAGTAGACATATACTCTGTTTCAGTGGTGGACAAAGCAACTGTGGGCTACCTTTTGCCGATCCAACTCATTGCTCATCCAAACAAAGTAAACACATAGCCACTAGTAGACCTTTGACTATCCAAGTCACTTGCCCAATCTGCATCAACAAAACCATGTACGTCCAATGTCTTTCCCACATTGTCAGTACTAGAATAAACCAAATAGTATTCAAAAGTACCAACTAAATATCTAAATACCCTCTTTGCATAATTTCAATGATATCTACCAGGGTTAGACATAAACCTGCTTAAAGCTCCCACTGCTTGGGCAATATCTAGCCTAGTACAAACCATTGCATACATCAAACTCCCTACAACACTAGTATATGGCACATTATTCGTATCCTCAAAATAATCCTCGTTCTTCAGACACCTGTCTAATGAAAGCTTAGTATCAATGGGCAAAGGAATTATAATTGGGTTACAATCCTGCTTACTAAATCTATGCAAAATGGTATTCACATGCTTACTCTGATATAACCAAAGCTTTCTATTGCCTTTGTCCCTCCTGATCTCCATACCCAAAATATCCCTGGTTTCTCCAAGATCCTTCATATTAAATGCACATGAAAGTTGGGCTTTCAATTCACCGATCATACCCTTAGTATTGCTGAAAATTAACATGTCATCAACATATAATGCAATGATCAATATAGAATCATCAATACAATGAATGTACACATAGTGATCCTCCTCACTTCTAACAAAATCTAATTTCAAAACAAATGAATCAAACTTCTGGTACCACATTCTATGGGATTGTTTTAGACCATAATGAGACCTCTTGAATCTACAAACCTAATGTTCTTTTCCTTTTACCTCAAACCCTATAGGTTGTTGCATGTAAGTTTCTTCCTCAAACTCTCCATGCAATAACATAGTCTTAACATCCATTTGTTCAACCTCAAAATTAAAAGTTGCAACAATGGATAAGAGAAATCTAATAGAAGATAATTTAGCAACATGAGAGAATATTTCACCGCAATCAACTCCCTCTCTCTGGGAGTAACCTTTGGTTACCAATCTAGCCTTGTACTTCTCTAATGCACCATCTACTCCAAACTTCTTCTTGAAGACCCACTTGCAACCTATGGCCTTTCCTCCTTAGGGCAAATGAACAAGATCCTAGGTGTTGCAAGAGTCTAAAGCCATCATCACCTCTTGTATGGCTAATTGCTAAGACTCACTATCATTTGCATGAATAGCTTCCATGTAGGATCTAGGCTCATTGTCAATACTCAATAAAGTAAATACACAATGGATATCTGGTGGGCTATACCTATCAATTGGGTTTTGTTGTCATGTGGATCCAATCAAGGGTGGAGTAAGAGACTCGTCTAGTTCTTCCAGGGATGCTTAACTTCTTCTGTAACAATAGAGTCTACCTCATCAGAATTACTTCCACTCAAATCTTCTTCTTCTTCTTCTTCACCCCCAATCCATCATTCCATTCTTTTGGCTATGCATCTTCCTATTGTAAATCAAAATGCACTACCTTTGACCTTTCATTCTCTTTTGGTTGTTTAGTTTCAGAAATAGCTCTAAGTTCTCTGAAAATAACATCTCTAGAGAAATTTTTTTTCTATTTAGAGGATCCCAAATATTATAACCTTTGACATTCTCAGCATATCTAATGAAGATGCATTTTTGTGCTTTTGGATCCAACTTAGATCACTTTTTCTTAGGCACATGAACAAAAGCCTTGCAGCCAAAAACCCTTAAATGTGAAACAAAAGGTTTCTTACCTATCCACAATTCATAAGATGTCAAATCAAGAGCCTTACAAGGAGTTATAATATTAATCAAGTAACAAGTGATACACACAACCTCTACCCAAAAGAATTTCTCCAACTGTGAATCATTCAACATACTTCTGGCTCTTTCCATGTTTGTTCGATTAATCCTTTCTACAACAGCTCTGCTATGGTGTGTTAGAAATGAAGGTGCATACCACACAATAGAAATTTGATTCAAACCTTATTAATGTCCTCTAAATAATGTAGAATCAATGAAGATTTCAATAGAAATAAAACCCACTACATAGAAATAACATGCATTAAGAACTGAACACATAACACAATATCTAACGTGGAGAAAACCCCTTCGGGTAAAAAAATCCACCAAGAAAGGAAGCTCCAAGTTATATTATCTTCAAATATAAGATTACAATACATGCACATCCTCTTTTTCTTCAGTCTTCAATCTAGCGGCACCTGTTACTCTCAACTTTGCTAAAAATGTAGTACAAATATCCTTATAAAAGGGGGTTGCATTCTAGGGCAAGAAAATTGACATAATATCAATCGTCAGACTGTGACCTGATTACGAAAGGTCAGATCTGGAAACCCCCTGTGACCCCTTACCACAGATGAATTAGCGTTGGGGATCAGATATAAATATGTGGCTAAAACAATATCATTGTCAGTGAAACCTTTCATCCCTTATGGGTGATTTACAAACAATATTAGAAGTAATTAATTACATGGGATTTGCAAGGTTAATGGCACCTTAATCCTAACATGGTGTATATGGAGTTGTCTTTTGTTTGATTATACCTGCATGCTCACAAAACTCATCAAATTTCTTAGAGAAATATTCCCCTCCACTATTAGATCTTAATATTTTTATCTTTAATCCTGATTGGTTTTCAACTAAGACTTTAAAATCCTTAAACTTAGTGAAAACTTCATATTTGTGTTTCATAAAATAAATCCATGTAAATATGGATACATCATCAATGAAGGTGACACAATAACAAGATTTTTTGATAGTCATTATCTACGAGTCCAAACACATCTGAATGAATAATCTCTAACTTCATTTTTGCTTTATTACTTACTAAAGGAAATGATGTTTTCTTTTGTTTACCAAACACACAATGCTCACATAAATCAAAGTGCTCATCAGAATAAGAGAAACCATCCAACAATTCTTTATTCTTAATTGTTTTTAAAAAATTATTACTTGTGTGACCCAATCTACGGTGCCACAACATACAAGTGTTTTCAGAAGCCTTAGAAATATAAGAGGAATTACAAACTATAGTGGCATCTAGCCTAAACAAGGTTCCCAATCTTTTCCCCTTTTCTACCACCAAGTTTCCTCTCACCAATCTACAACCATGCTTATCAAATGTTACATGCATTCTCAAATCATTCAACTTTGAAACTAAAATCAGATTTCTAGCCAATCTAGGAACACGCAAAACACCAAGGAGGGTTTTAATTCTCCCATCACTGAAACACAACATTACCTTGCCTTTCCCAACTATTGGATATGTAGAGTTTTCCCAAAGGTACACTTTACCTCCATCATACTCTTCGTATGTGGAAAACCATTCTTTATGTGGGGTCATATGATATGAGCATCACGAGTCAACCAACCAATGATCATTAGTAACAACATTACCTACAAAAAGTAAAACATCTTCAACTACATTCGAAGACTTATCTGTAGTGGAATCCCACTATTTCTTCTTGTTTCTACATTCCTTCTTTAAATGCCCTCTTTTACCACAGTTTCGACACTTAACTCTATTCTTATTCCCATGAGACTTAGATTGACCCTTAGATTTGTCCTTCGATTCTTTCTCTCCTTTTGGCCCTTTTTCTTTTGACCTTCCCCTCACATTGAGAGCCTCAATGTTACCCTTGGAATTCTTCTTCCTCATCTCATGGGCCAAAAAAGTTGCAACAAGGTGATCCAACTTCAAATCTTCAAGGTTAGTAGTAATATCAAGGATACCATTCTCCCAAGATTTAGGTAAAGAACAAAGTAGAAGTGTACATTTATCTTTCTCTTCAACTGTAGCATCTACGGAATCAAGTTGACTCAAAAGTAAATTAAAATTATTCAAATGCTCTGTAATGGAATCAACCTCTTTCATTTTAATTGAAAATAATTGATCGATTTAAATAAAGCTTATTTACCATTCTTTTGGCTTGATAGATCTCACCCATTCTCCTCCATAGTTTGAATGTAGTCTCATCCTTTGAGACATTCAACAGGATGAAATCTGCAAGACATAGTCAGATGGTTCCCCGTGTCTTCTTATCCAACCTTTCCCATTCATTTGCACTCACATAATCGGGCTTCTTCTCTTTCATAACAATCAATCATTGGTTTCTTTCCTCAAGCAAGTCCTTTATCTTTAGCTTCCACAATTCGTACCCCATACAATTGAACTTCTCAATGTCTAAACGAAAGGCTGAGGTAGTGGATTGAGCCATGAATACTACAGAAGATCTAGAAAATAAAACAACCAAATCTCCCACTTCAGCTAAACAACCTTCACACTACGTGCACCCAAGAATCAAAACTAGCCAGGCTCTGATACCAAATGTTAGAAATGAAGGCAACAACTACCCAAATAGAAATCTGATTACAATATGTTTATGATCTTAAAGCAATGTAATATGAACAGAGATTGCAAATGAAAATGAAATTATAACATAGGAATAAACACCGTAGAAGAATAAATCATATAAACACCAGATATAACATGGAGAAAACCCTTTTGAGTAAAAAAACTCCACCAAGAAAAAGAGGCTCAAGTTGTATTATCTTCAAAACGGAGACATAATACATGCACTTCACTCTCTCTTTCTCTCCTCAATCTGACAGAACCTGTGTACAAGAAAACTATATTAAACAACACATAAAAGACACTATATTTATAGAGGTTTTACACTTCCCAAACTAGGCATCCACTTTCTCTCTCCTTGGAAACTACAACATGCAATATTAAATGACCTTTGCCACTTGTCACAAGTCAACTATGCAACCTTGGGCACCAAGAATAGGCACTTATGGGGTAATAAATTTTGTCATAACCATCATAGGTTCCATCATAACAACCCCTAAATAATATCTCTCCAATATGGGTGCCTAGTGCTAAGTATAGCAACTTATAGGTAATAAGTATCCATCATAAGCTGTCATATTGCTATAGAATCTTATGACAACTTATAATTGTCATAGATTATCTTACAACCACTTACCAACTTTATGATGGGTGTCATAACTACCAAAATTAGTAGATTCCTCCAAGGTGGTGCCTACCCTCAATAACTCTTGATTTTTACAGTTACCATCAGTAAATGTTCCTCCATAACTACTGTCGGTAACTCCAGAACTTACTGTTGTAGTAACTCCATAATTACCATCCCTAGTAAATAATTTTTACTACTGCTGGTGAAACTTGTACATCCCTTATGGGTGATTTACAAACAATATTAAGAATAATAATTACAAGGATTTACAAGATTAATAGCACCTTGATCCTAACATTGAGGTCTTAAAACAAGACAGCATTCGTAACAAGATTTTGACTACCATGCCCTAATGGAAGTCAAGGATAATCCTACTAGACCTCATTAACAACAAGTGAAACAAAACATGTAAGTGCAACAAAAATATAACTATTCACAGATTTCACCAAAAATGAATCCCCTTAAATTCCTTACACATTTACATCTTGCAATCTCATCATCACAACCCTATAAATATCTATCCAACGCAATCTCATTGAATATGTATACCTATAAAGCAATGGGATGTAAGGGTATGCAGAATTCTTACATGCACGAACCTCTAAATATTTCATTTGAGTATGAATTACTTATAATAATGGTTTGTGCATACATGCAAAGTAGGAAATTAAACCGAAATGCAAAAGAAATAAAATCTTCATGAAAATAAACGATTTAATCTTAAGCAAACCTAACTAGTGCCAAATCCATTGGGCAATAGAGTTACATCATGAAATTAAAGAGAGCAACCACATGGAAATACAATTATATCATGAAAACAAGGAAATATTGCACATCATACATACTTAATCATCTATCTCAAAATAACATACATACTTTGCAATGCCTATAATATTGTGACATTAATTAACACTCTATTACATCGATCCAACAAATGTGGAAAGAGAGGATCCATAATTGGGTTTGGGCATCCTCTTGAATCATCACAATCTACCATGGAGACATAAGACAATGTAGTCACCTAGCTCAACTACAAGCATACAAGTGATGCCAACCCCTTACAAATGTTGCACATTCATTATTTGATGCCCTATAACACACTTTTAGAAACAAGGCAGGGAATTGGCTTAGAGACTAACCAATGGAATGGTTTGAGATCTTCAATTTATGCATTTCAAATCTCACCCTTTACAACCCATTAGGATTCATGGAAGTCCTCTACTAGACAACATGATCAATGCGCCAACAAGTCCTACTCCAATAAATTGCCCTTGGATTTTGTTGATTGGTAGTAGCTAAAATAATCCTCTCGTGCTCATAAATTTAGGCTAATACCTATTTGTGGATGTGCTAGATGGCTAGGTCCTTCAACCATTGCATTCATGGTAATCTACCTTCTCATCTTTCACTAAAATATACAATAGGGCCACAACAACTATTGTCAACTACCACATTGATGGTGGTAATTGACTCATCCCTTGCATCCTTTACTAAAATATTACTGCCCAGACTTACAAGCTTTTCAAAATTTTGCAACCTTTTACATGTGACTAAAACATAAGGGAGGGAAAATAACAAGTATATTTATGATGAAAGGGCACCAATAAAGATTTCTCAAATCAGTTATAAATGACGGTTAAAATAGGGCTAATGCAACATGGGAGCTCTAGACTCAGGCAAATTTGTAAACTTGGAAGCCTATGAAAATGGTTCCCAACATTCTCCTCAAACACATTCATCAACACAGAATTTGATAAACATAATTGGATTGTACTTCTTATTGTTGGAGCAGCAAAGATTAGCGAGCAAAGATAAAACAACTTCCACAAAAGACAATTACACATAAAATACAAATAATGTATTCAAAAGATAAGTAGAATGTACATAGATGCCTTGTATAAATAGGCATGAGAGAGAAGGTAGGATGGTCAAACACAACGACTGACTAACCTTCCTAATATGTGGCACTTGTGAGCTCAAGTGACAAGTGCTCATGCAAGTGGCAAGTAAACATGCAATAGGTGTCTCAAAAGGATGAGAACACATGTCTTCACCAAATGAGGTGAGATACAGTATAAAAAAGCTAAGTAAACTTAATCTAAGTGTGAATAGGTCAATCATAGTAAAGGTGATATCCTAACTATATACAATATGACCTTATTTACACTAACACTCCCCCTTAAGTGCAACTTATGGAGAAGTGATACAAAGATGATGGGTCCTAGCTACTAGGCCATGTTAGGTACCCATGTACAAATGAATTTCTCATAAACAGAGTAAATGAGAAAACCAAGTGGTAAAAACCCCTCTCCAAAAAGTGAAATGATACAAGACAAAATGTATAAGCGAAGAAGAAGAAGATAGGAGGACTCATTATGACCCCTCAAGGACTACTTATAACACTATTGTACAATATATTTTTCCCCCATAGGAGAGAAAAGATGAGAATTTTTATGTGACCCCCTTAAAAAATGTGAAGGAATGAACTCCATGTGAAGAAATGCTTCCTCCCAAGATGGATATGAGAAGAGAAACCATGCAACCTCCTCTCAATATACCTCCTATATTGTGTGTAGAAGCTTGACACTAGATGCTGAAGATGATCCATGAATGTTGAACCACATTTCTTCCCTTAGGAAGAAAAATAACCACATAAGTGTGCAAATGATCTGCCCATTCCTGATAGGAATATGAATGAAGAAGTATGAAGGTCTCTTTAATTTTGCACGTGATCCAAAGACACAGATGATACCCATGATGTCTTCGAAGGATGCTCGAGTATCTCCAACATGTGACAAATGCTGATAACACAAATCAAGTACCATAAAGGATTGAGGAAGAGGGACCACATGGACCATAGATATATGGTGATAACTGGACTAATGAGAATTTGATACTTCTGCAAAGGATGTCAAAATACATGATGACAGTGTCAAATATGTGAACTCATAAACATCTACAAAATTTATCACTATAGAAGCTTATGTAGGCAAAGCAAGAGCAATAATATCTGAAGAAGACAATGATGCAACTTCATCAATGATGTCATCAAATAGAAGACAAATGTCCTCAATGGTATCTTTTGAATTTGCAATGCGAGATTTAACAAACAGACACGAGATGTCTGGTAGATATGCATCCCAATGTGGCGGATCTGGAATGAAAATAACAATTTCCTTATTCAATGATTCACTGAATGTCAATCTGAATGTAACATTAGGTACTTGTGGTTCTGCAATCTTATAGAGTATTGAATAAGCAACATGTGAGAAATGAGGACACATTTCATCTCCATGTTGATTACTCCCACAACATGTACATTTGATTTTGCAAATTTTAGACATTATCTAATTAGAAGCAAAAAATAATGTAGAAATGTAAGATTGCCCCCCTAAAATGACTAGTGTTGTTTTAGAAGCCCCCTAGAAAGATAGACAAGGAAAAATTCAACTTGTGTTAAGATTGGATGCCAAATCTACCATTTATAATGAACGGTGATTTTTGCAAAAAATGGCTATCCAAATATTAAAATTGATTACAGATTTGAAATCCTTGCGAAATTTTGAGCACTTTCAAAAAAAAATTTGAATTGTTGATATCGTGGGCAAAAGTCATGCCCCATTGAAGAAATGTCGCAAAATATAGCAAAACTTGACTTTGAAGGCACAAAAAATAGCTAAAATGGCACAAATTGCAAATCATCTTGATGCTAAGTTAAAGAGGATGGAAATACCTCTCCACTGACTGTAAATTTTCCAAAAAAATGCCTTTGTGGGTGAAAGTTATGGCAAAAATTAAAAAAACAACCTCCTTCGACAAGTGATGAGCACTTGGTGGTCTATCTAGGCAAACTATTTTATGTTTGGTGGTTAACTAATAGCTAGGTGTGTAGCAGTTGTAATTAAAGTTACATTGAATGTGACATTTTTCTATTATGGTTACAATGTTTGTAACATAGAATGTTAGATTTAAAAAAATACTACCCAAAAGATACTAACATAAAATGTTACAATTTACTTATGAATTAACAAAAACTACGACTTAGTAAATGACCATAGAAGTCCACAACTTTTGCCAAACATTGACTGAGTAAAAAAAACCATCAATTGTGAGAAGAGACCGCTCAGGTGGCTATGGATCCGGTAGTTTTGAAGAAGACTGTTGGAATCAAAAACCTCAAGCAATGAAGTTGGCAACCCAAGTACTGTTGACCTTGGATTGAGAGATCCCTGAATGATGTGCAGGGAGTTGATGAAGCATAGGTGGCACCCAAAAAGCTTCAAACTCCTACAACTTTAAACTACTGCAAATCCAAAAATGATGACCAAGGTGGAAATTGTGGTGAGACCGTGACCTTGTGAAATAGCAAGTGATTATCTCTCAGGTGATTCCATAGTAACCATGGCAGATGTGAGCTCAACCTCTAGACAAGATCGACTTGCAACAAATAGCAATGGATGGTGGTAGGGTGGAGACTTCATCCAGATCAGGCGACTTCAAAAGGATGACCACTGGTGAATTCTGGTGAAGGAGACTTGAAGCTATGATCTCTACCAAGGTGAAGATCTCTAGTGGTCAATGAGACTAAGCTTTTGAAACTGTAGACTAGTGAAAAAGGGCTTCTTTGGCGGGTGAGAGAACTAGAATGCGGAATGATTTTGACCTCAACCTCTATGGAGATCTTTGAAGCTTAAAACTCCTTGGTGGCTTGCAAAGCAATGATGAACAAACTAGAGGATGCATAGGCCAATAAAATTATCAAACCCTCGTCATACAACCAGAACCAGATGTTGAATGCTCAGAACAGGCCTGCAAACACTGGTTGAAACTGTCGACAAGCCAAAAAACCACAAGAAGAGGCCAAAAAAGCTAGAAATAACTAGAAATTTCACCTAAATCGACCAAATTGATCTTCAAAAAGGATGTGAAATCGATGATCCTCAAAAATTTGCCAAACCCACAAAAAACAAGCGCCCAGATATGCAAAAAATAGATTTTGCAAAAAAAATTACATTTTCAACTAAAAATTTTCCCCAAATCACCAAATCTAAGCCAAATCTACTAAGAAATGCCTGTAGAAGTTGATTTTGCAAAAAAAAAACTTTTTCACAAAAAAAATTGTACAAATTTGTACTGTCGTACGGTGCATGGGGCAATTTTTTTTGCCAAAATTGGTAGTGTCCAAAATTGATTTTTGGATAGTCAATCCTTACTAATTTGGGCCTTCCAGACTTGATGGTGATGTTCATTTGGCTCTACAAAGAACTCTTGACTAGGCCAGGTGCAGGATTTGCTCAATACAAGAGGGTTTTTCTAGCATGGATTTGATACCATGTTAGAGCACCCAAGATCAACAAGCAAAGACCAAACAACTTCCACAAAATACTTTTGCACATAAAAGCCAAATAATCTATTAAAAAGCTAAGTAGAATGTACATAGATGCCTTGTATAAATAGGCATGAGAGAGAAGATAGGATGGTCGAACACAATAACTAACTAACCTTCCTAAGATGCAACACTTGTGAGCTCAAGTGGCAAGTGCTCATGGAAGGGGCAAGTAAACATGCAATGGGTGTCTCAAAAGGATGATAACACGTGTCTTCACTAAATGAGGTGAGGCAAAGTCTAAATAATCTAAGTAAATTTAAGCTAAATGTGAATAGGTCAATCCCAATAAAAGTGATATCCTAACTAGATACAATATGACCTTATTTACACTAACACTTATTTCTTATCCCATTTTACCTAGTGTTCATTAGACATACTTGAGGGTTTGGTTAAAGAAGATATCACAGCCCACTAATCTGTTTCCACTAAAAGATCCTCCATCTTCAACTTCCATATTTTGAAGTTTTATCTATTGAATCTCTTAATTTAAAACCTCGACATGCTAGCCATAAATATAATATTATTTTCTTTCTCACAGAGTCCTTTAAAATTTTCTGTGTCTAGTTATACGTGAAGCACAACAAACAAACCATTGTAGGGTTTAGCACTACACATGCTAGGGTTTACACTCCAACAAAGTAGTAACCACCCAAACAACCATCTTACCCTTTGATACTAGATGTTGGGGATTTTGACCCCTATTGCAAAAAGTAGGAACCACCCAAACAACCACCTTACACTCTGATACCAAATGTTGGGGATTTTGACCCTTGTTGCAAATGATTGATATAATTTAGGATGTAGAAACTTAAGACAAAGTTTTTAGATAATAGTCAACAACACTTGTAAAATCTATCTAACAACATGTATGAAAGTAAATTGAATATTATGTATCAACAAGATTACATGAAAGACTCAAAGATTTATGCGGGAAATCCTTTTGGGAGGAAACCCACCACTAAAAGATGTTCATAGTTTTTTTATTCAAAATAAAAAAAGGATCCAACACATTAAGGTCTTTGGACTTGTTGGGTCCTAAAATTGTAGGTCTACAATCCTAGAGTATATCTCCACCTTCTAGGCTAGGGGTGTCATCAAGAAGGTGAGAAAGGGGCTCATCCATAGATTGAGGATGGTTACGACCAACTAACGAGAGTGGGTATACTCTTGTACTTCGATCTCAACTAGACTCAGAAGGGTGTTCCTAGAGGTACTAGATGAAACACATATCAACAACCACATCCATACCCAACGTACACTTGACCCCTATAATTGTCACTAGGCCAAGACAAACTGGCTTTATAAAGTTCCTCTGATAAAACTGATTATTGCACCTTGCACATGTACCCAAAGATAATAACATGATATCTCGTAAGATGAATCCACTTAACTTTACATACAAGGTTACAAGGTGTAGGCATACATGAACATGACTCAGATTATTTGAATAGCTTGATGTCACTTAGAATGATTCCTTGGGTGCAATATAGAATCATGAACAACAAGTGGAATCTATACAACTACCCAAGATAGAGAATGATTAAAAGAGAGTGTTGGTCCTTCACTAATCTTGACTGGTGCCTACTCCATTAGACAATAGAGTCATGAACAAAAAAGAGGAAGGAGATGCATCTAATAAAACATCAATAGAATCAGACATGTATTTACATACAAATCATAGATTACATCTCATGCAATGGCAATAATTATTGATCCATAACTGAACTACAACAACCCATATGTAACAAAGAAAAACTGACACAAAAGCTTTGTATTGCATTAAAATGTTGTCACACATTTATCCAATCACTATTACAATCACATCAACAAATGCAGTGAAAGAAAACATGCAATTACAACTTTACATTCCCTTGAGTTGTCACAAATGACCATGGGGACATACCACTGCACATATGCCCTTTACAAACCATTCCTATGATGTACCAAATGCATTCCCTCATTTGTAACCTGGACTAGCTTTGCTTGATTCCCTAAAATCATTTGAGGCACTTGTAGACCCAAATTGGCTCAACGACCAACCCCTTAAAAGGAATATAACATTTACTTTTATAGCCATTAGATGTTGTGCCCTAATCTACATCTGCAACCTTCCCACCCAAAATGAATGGCCCAGAAGTTGTGTAAATACATATAGTAGTTGGGGCTCGCCTACTGCATTCATGGCATCCTTGGAAATTTATCACAACGTATAGGGGTAGATGGGATGTTGGAATGTGTGCAAGCAACAACCCGATCACACATTTTCATTTTCGTGACCTTTTCCTTCACTACTTAATTGTTCAACAATTTTCAAACTTGGTGAACCTTTTGAGTGGTTCGTAGGTTTGCGAACCACCTGAATCGCTAAAAATCCTCTCCTTGTTCTAATTTAATTTGTTATTATATTTCTTTGCTCTTTCTCTTTTTCCTTGTCTTTCAATAATTTGATAATTTGGCAAACTAATGAACCGCTTCGACATTTCGACAAGTTCGCAAACTAATGAACTTGCTAAAACATTTGTCATTTACTCATCTTTTCCCTTCACCTTTTTGGACTTTTGATGAAATAGTAAACTCACAAACTATTTTGATATTTCAACGAGGTTGTGAACCTATGAACTCATCGAAACATTGTTTCTTTTCTTCATTTACCCTCTTTACTCTTTCTATTTCAATATTCAACAAGTTCATGAGCTAACGAACTTATCAAAACATATTTCATTCTTCTTTTCTCTTTCTTGCCTCATCCCTTTTCTTCTTTGGCATTTTGACACAAACATGAACCGACAAACTATTTTCTGTAGGTTTGCCAGTTCATAAACCTATTGAAAAGCTGAAACACAAGGCATTTTGGGCTTTTGGCGGGCTCATGAACTTGTGAACTTGCTGGAAGGCAAACACTTTAAAATAAACTTTAAGGACGTAGAGGATTTTCTTAGATGATTTTTTAGGATGGGACCCATTTGAAAATATCTCATATCGAATATAAAATATGGGCAAAGTAGGCCAAGGCAACAAAGAGGCACAAACATGGGACTTTTACATATTTTGGGCACAACGAATTTGGTTCCCAACATGACTTTTACAGAGTCTTGATCTACAACACACTTCTTCTACAATCTCTCTAATTACACCAAGCAATGCTCTAACAATGTTTGTAGTATCTATTCAACCTTCGAAACTTGGCACATTCCTACAAGGTGATACATATATAGACATATTCATGGGAAAACCAACCATTTAACTATCCAACCAACTCATGGAATACTAGGAGTCATGCAACTATAATCTAACCATACATGATGTCAGCACACAATAAATAAAACCAAGTGTAATTTCTCCACGTGATCACCTTGTACACTTTATCATTGGCCCACACTATGAGTCAACAGTCACAACCTTTACACTATTGGTACATGTACACATCTACATTATAGCCATCACCACTAGCTCCTCACTCGTGGTAGCTCAAACAAACATAACTTCACTTCTCATTGATTATGGTACCTCATTCCATCTTACATAACAAATTATCTTGCTATTAGGTAGTGTCACATGATCTCTAGTTTTTTCTACAAGTACTCCTACATCATTGATCATGATCCAACAAGAACTAAACTCATATGTGGTTGTGAGTTCTTCTTCTAGTTGACTTACATTTATTGTCATGGCACCACCACATATAGACAAAGCATGTATGTTGTGCTACAAATCACTACCATAACATCACCGTGCATATTAGCCAACATAAATGTTATACAACAAAACCTAAAAACTCACATGTCACCGCAATATAATCTGTACACAAACACTTCCTAGAAGGAATCTTTGCAGGTGAATATCACCCAAGTCCCAACAATGGTATCAATGGGGAAAATAGAGTATATGAATATGGGTGTAGGAATGGAGGCAATGACATTGGGGTAATGTTTGATGGATGAGGGCAAATAAGGGTGACTATTGACAAAAGAGGAAACATTGTCGAAAGAGGTAGGGGAAGGGCTTTGCTTAAAAAGGTGAGGATGTGGGTAAGGGTTTGAGGTTTGGTGGAGAAAACCTTATGAGATAACTATTGTTCATTGAAATTACAATGGGTGGAGGAAGGAAAGGCCATGAAAATGGAAAAATGATATACCCAAAACAAGACAACTAGAGCTAAAACAAGGAAGACAATGAGGAAGGATAATAAGAGTAGGATGATAATATGAAAGAGGCCAGAGAAAGAAAACACCACAATTAAGAGGAGACAAGTGAAGACCCAAGGCAAAGTGAATATACACTACAAAGTGACACTTATGCAACTACTCTCTCCTTTGTAAGTCGAAAAGTTAAACTAGTGAGAATAATTGGGTTCACCAAATGAAAGAATTAAAAAATAAGATTTGCATGAGATTGATTGGATCTTAGTTTCATGTTGATTGTGTCTAATCAATGTTTCACCAAGACTATATCCAACTAGTCTAATAACAATTAAAATTAAGAGAGTTGGGATTGGCAATTAATAAGACACTACAATAAACTATGCACAAGCATGGAAATCAACAAATGACTAAGTATGGAAATCAAAGATCAATGAATAAGTGGATGTAGATGCACATTTGGAATTTGGTGGCCTGATAAGAAATTGTTCAAAATCAAGCCTAGATGTTGCTTGTAAGATTTGGGAGCTCCAAGATCAAGGGGGTCAAGGCCATCCAAGACCTTACACCGTGTTTGATAGCATTAACCTATCCTAACAACTACAATAGCAACAATGACTAGAGGGGGTAGCCTTAGCTAGGAATATGGTGGGTCCTTAATATTGTGAGGGAGGCTCTTGAAAAATATACAAATCTTCTAAAAAATTTACATGTATCATAAAGGAGCAAAACACATGTAAGTTGATGTAAACTTGTGAAGTCTCGCTACACACAAATAAGACAAACAATGCAAGTTGAATAGATGGAATGATGTTACCTAGTAAATGACAAGACATGATCTTGAAATTGATAAGGGATGTTGGTAATAACATATAGAAGTGTTTTAAGAGATTCCACATCCTAACCTACAAGTGAAGTACCAAACCCAATAATAGAATTTCTATTCATGAATCGTGGAGACAGAGAAAGTGCAATAAATGAATAAATTTTACCTTAAAAAACTAATTTATGATCATATGCCAACTCCAAAGAATAGTAAAGACTTGCAATAGAAAATTGGGCTTCAAAAATAACTATTTTGGGCCTCAAATGAAGAATTAGCAGCTTGGTGGATAACCTTGACTCTGTCTAATAGCTATAGGGAGGCCTTGACATCCTAGGGAAGCCTTGACCTTGTTTGATAGCTTGGAACTTTCAAGGGAGATTCTTCATTAGACTTAAGGGATATTTTCCTTCAACAACTAAGTTAGAAGTGTTTTGATTTCTCTGTAAATGACTTGCAAGATGATAATATGAATGGAGACCCTACAAAAATAAATGGTTAGAGGGGAGTCTACCTTAGTTAGCCCCTTCATGAGAACACTAATCAAAGCCATAAGAACAATAAGGGAAAGGGGACATGGATGATTAGGGAAAGCTTAGGTTAGGGATAAGGGGCCAAAAAAATGTCAAAAACACCCACAAATGGGATTGGGCTAAAATGCATGTGATAATGTAATAACGAAGCTATAGAGTATGCAATTTCCTTCATTACAATGGGTGATGTTCTTTATACATGACCTAGATACGAAATTCAAAAGTTTTAGTGTGAGTTTGCACATAATGACTAGTTAACATTGAGATGGTTTGAGCCTAGGGTGAAATTTGAATTTTGAACACAAGGATCAAACCTATGATGTGGATCTCATCTGGGTCATTTCCACACTTGTAGATTTGACCTAGGAAGAAAAATTGATAATTTGAGAACTAAAAATTGTCCAAGCAATGGTTAAGTTTTGTTCTTAAGAGTCAACTATAAATTAGGGTTAGTGGGAGCATCAAATTAGTCAAAATCATGTGCTAGGACTATGTACTCAAAACAACCACACAAAATGGTGTAAAGCAAAGAGTAAAAGTCCAAGGTATGCACTTTTCATCCTTACAAGAGGATACTACTTGTTCAAAGTATCATCACCCAAAAATAATTTATAGAATTTATTTTTGAAGTAATACCAAGGTTTAAAAGGTTCATCTAATTAGAAAAAACAAAGTCAACCAAGATAACAAGTGTTTAACTAGTTAATATAGTGGTCCCCAAGGCATACCCTCTCTTGCTTAAAAATTGTCAAATTGAAACATAAAAATATAATGTTATGCATCGTCTTATTTCCATAGTCATGTAGTGAATCCTTTATTGGCACCTTAGTTTCTAATAGTTGGTTTGTTAGGAGAGGATTTATCTTTAGCCATGGCATTGCAATTTCAAAACCAAGAGGAAAGATAGGCTAAAAAGAGAAACACTCAACCCACTATGGAGTAGTTAAGAGAAATACTACTTAACGTATGAAACAAGTTACAGACCTAGAAAACCATCAAGGAGACTAGGGAAGAGGATATAAGAAATTCAATTTATTCATTTCCAATAGCCACCAAGACCATGCATACATTCTCATTTTGCTTACCTTAACCATAGTAAACTAATGTCATAAGCTTCATAACTTGCAACAACTAGAAGGCATAGACACAAAGCTGAGTGTGTTGACAAGAGAGAATAGAAAAACTAATTACAAGAAACAAGAGATTGAGAGAACATAAAAGGTATGAGAGAATGGTTTGTTTTTGATATTGATAAAAAAATGAGATTTTGAAAGGGCCCAAACCCTTTTACATAACAACAACCATTAGACATATGGGAAGAGTTCCATGAAGTATGGGACTGCCAAAAAATAATAAAACAATATAAACAACCAAAAAAGAGAGGACCAACTCAAGAGAATGGTTTGTTTTTTCCTTCCCTTACCATCATTATCTAAGAAGTGATATTAAATGCAAGCAAAGGACTTGGTGACATTCATCCCTTGTCGTATAACGAGGCTTTAATTCCTCTTACTACTGTTGAGAGCGGCATTATTGTTTGCCACCACATAAGAGAAGCTAGTGCATTACCAAAGGTTGGAAGACATGAAGAATTTCTACTCCCTTGTAGTAAGTTATGTTAAAATTTCCTTTTTTAAATTGATTTCATTACATTTGCATGTGCAATTGAGCTAATGAGACAAGGGTCGTTTTTTGGGGGAATATGGTCATAGTGTTATTAGTTATCTCATTCTTCATCAACAATAACTTAGAGACTTTAGGTAATATTAGTGTTATGATGGTTCATGCCTGTAGACTTTGAGAAATAAAACTTGCTTACTTAGAACATCTATTACTTGTCTAATTCTTAATAAATATACTCGAATATGAAATTTTAGATACTATACATTATTAGCTGATGGGCTGATTAGTGGGAGATTTCCCCTGTGAAAGTGTCAGACGCCGGATGTTTTTTTTGTCTATTTGCCATATTTTTCCATTACCAGAGTAGCGTGGCTAGCATTCAATTCTAAGATTAATGAGCAGATCCTAGCATTCAATTCGGTGGCCTATTTTTTAGCTTGATTAATGATTGTTATTTTCTAGACGAGCTCATAAGATTTTAAGGAGAATAAAAATTTAAAATTTAATAATTTAGAATTTTGTGATAGTCTTGATTAATTTAGCCTTTTCAAGGAGGTCGTGAACATTTCTATGGGATATTTTGCCAATTCGGTGGTAGTATTTTGATAATTGTCTAATGGAAATGAAATTGTCAGAGACAACAAAAAAAAGAATTTAATATAAACTTTTATTATTTATGAAGGTCTATGTTATGTTTTCCATCAGCCTTTCAGTCTTTCTAAATCTTGCAACTTTTATTTTTAAATATTTTTATATAAATAGTGTATTAAGCTTTTTACTGAGTATTGTAATGAATTTATATAATTTAAGATAATAAATAGTAATAAGTTGGTTGGTATTTAAGTTAAAAATTAACAAAATTTATTATTAAAATGTAGGGGTGAATAATTTTTTATAATTGCAAAATATAAACTTTTATATTTTAATTAGTTTCTTGCACGATTTTCTAAATGTTAAAGTTTTTTTACTGAATATTGTAATGAATTTATATAATTTAAGATAATGAATAGTAATAAGTTGGTTGGTATGTAAGTTAAAAATTAACAAAATTTATTATTAAAATGTAAGGGTGAATAAATTTTTATAATTGCAAAATATAAACTTTTATTTTAAGAATGTAAAATATAAACTTTTATATTTTGAACCTTTGCTAAAAGTGAATAGCATGATATGAAAAAAATGAGGGCTCCCAGGGGTTGCACGAGGGTTTCTCTATAAACCCTCCTTGTGCCTCCCATTTGGGGCCTCTCTTCTTGCCAAGAACCTTTCGAATTCTTTGCCTTCTTGGATGATAGAATTGCAGGCTTTGTTGGAATTTGTTCTGATTGTGTTTGTCTTAATTTTTAAAATTTCTTAAAGAAGTTTTATTTTTTAAATCCTCTGCTAGCATTGTTTCCCATCTCTTCTTGTAACGTCATTTGGAGTTAGCCCAGAGAGTAGGTGGATGGGCGAAGTGTGGGGAGTGCGGTGATTCCTTAAGCATTGAATTCAGTTTAAACATCTCTTATTGCCAATGGAAGGTAACTCAAGTGGGAATGACCAACAAGGGAAGGGATCTTTAAAGTCATTCAAAGAAATTGTAAATGTAGACGATGCCCAGGCTATGCCGAAAGATGTAGTCTTCTCAATCCTGGATGGTGTCAGAGGACTCGGTGCAAGTGCCAAAAAGAGTGAAGAGGGATGCAGACCATTGGAGCAAGAGCAAGGTGAGACTCTTTTCATGCCTAAGAAGGTTTCTTTAAAACCTAACGAAGAACTAAGAAATGTAGTAAAAAAGGAAGAATTGAGATTAATGAACATTGCAATTTTCTTTACATCTGTTAATATAGATAAGTTGCCTTCAAGGAAGTTCTTTGATAACTGGTTAATAACAGTCTAGGCAAGGAAATTGGGTATCCATTATCTATTCTGTAGAATGATACAACTTGGAATTTTTGTAATCTTCTTTAAATCTCGTTGAATGCAAAAAAGAGTAACTGAAAAAAATTATTGGAATATAGGTCTGGCTTTGTTTAAGGCATTTCCATGGAAACCGGACACACCACATAAAGAGATTAGGTTTTGTTCAGTCCCAAGATGGATTCTTTTGAAAGATGTCCTGATTCAATTCTGGAATTTCTTGCCACAAGTGTTTGAACCATTTGGAAAAATTTAAAGATTGATGAGATAAAAACTACCCTTCCCCATCTAGATGCAAGAATGATGGTCTCATTTGATACAGGGGTTCAAATCCTGGAAGTCCTAGAAATCAATTGGGAGGAAAAAAAATTCCTTTGTGAACTAGTTAGCACGGGAGGGCTCAACTCTTGCTTCTTGTGTAAACAAGATGGTCACCAAAAAAATCATTGCCCAACATTAAATAGAAACCCTAATAAAGGGAAAATGGGGGTTTCGAATAATAACGCTGAGGAACAAGAATTGGGTTCAAAAGGGGGAGCCTCTGCCCCAGCACCAGATAATAAGAATTAAAACACAATAGTAGAAAAGGGAAATTCCACATAACCTAATGTGGGTTCTCATTTCAAGACTTCATCCTTAGACAAACTCATGTGTGATTGTTTATAAATGGATGATATTTTGGGCAATGGTACCTCTGAAGGGTGGATGGATGAAGATCCTACCTTGGTTTCACAAATAGCTGACACTCCAATACAAGGTAATGAATGCATGGAGATACAGAGGAAGATTCCCCCTCCCCAAGCAGACCCTAAAAAAATAAGAGGTTGTGCCCCTGGGATATACCTCAGATAATGGTTCTATCCTAGTGAGAGAGAAAAATGCTCAACAAATGGCTCTAGATAGAATTAGAGAATTTGCAAAAAAGAGAGATAAATTGGATAGACTCAAAGAGGAATTCCTAAGAAAAAGAGATGCAGACCCCACTAGGTTGGAAAAGAGTATCCTCGAGCAATGCAAATTGAAGGATGAAGAGGAAGGGGAAAAAAGAAAGAACTTTAGGAGAAATGCAAGCAACATTAAACCTAGTAAGAAAGGGAAAGATGACTCCATCCAAAAATATTTGGTGGATCATTCTACACCTTGAAGAGACCCTCTACCCCCTCAATCTCCATAGTAATGAAACCCATCCACTGTTGTAGTTGGAATGTAAGGGGGTTGGAATCCTCTAATAGAAAATATGTTCTAAGAGACTTTTGCAATAAGAATAAGGACATGGATGTATTGTTTATTCAAGAGATAAAGTTAGTTGGTTTTACATTAGAAAATACCTTGAGGTTTGTTTGGAGGGAAGAAATTGCCTTCTCTTCACACCATGAGAAAGGAAGAGGAGGAAATGCTATTCAATTGAGCAAGAAATTAGAAAAATTCCTAAAAAAATTTGGGACATTCCCCATGCAACAGATGTGTATGGGTTACTCTGAATATTGGGGGGGTATATATTGGGTTGTGCTCCATATATGCCCCAAATGATTATCTGAATAGAGCTGAGTTGTGGAATTGGCTATCCTCTAGTCTTTCCAAGGTCCATTGGATCTGTGGGGGAAACTTTAACATGGTAGAATACTCAGAAGATAAAAAAGGAGGGAAACCTCTAGAATGGAGAGGAAATGAAAAATTCTTCTAGTTAAGATTTAAAAAATCTCTCAATTTGGCAAACCCAATGGAAGGAGGAAAAAAGGATAGTAAGGGTATTTAGTTTACTTGGTCAAATTGTCAGAGTACAAATAAAAGAATATACTATAGACTTGACATATTCAATGTAAATAGAGACTGCTTTACTATCATGCAAAAAAAGAGCTCAAACAAAACTCAAGTCTTGCCTAACCCCCTGTCAGACCATCATCCTATCAGAATAGTAGTAGGAGTAAAGGATCAGGAGCAAAGGAGAAGAAACTGTAAAGATTCTTTGTTTAAATTAAATTGTGAACTTCTAAAGGATGACGACTGCAGACAAGGGATCATTACCCTTAGAAACATTTGCAAAACTAGATATGAAGACCAAGGAAATATTAGATACTGGGCTAAACTCACTGAGGCCTACAAAGTTGTCTTCCAAATTGTTGGAAAAAATATGCATTAGATAGGAAAAGAGAAGAACTATTGTTACAAGAGAGATTCCTTTAGGTAGAAGGGAAACTACAAAATGAGACATTAAATGAAGAACTTAATTTGCAAATGGGGGACATAAAACACCAACTGAGAAAAGTTCAAATAAAAAAGGCACAAGGAGCTAGAGTTAGGGCAAAGATCAATTGGCTCCAGGATGGGGATAAAGGAATAAAATATTTTTTCAATTTGTTGAAGCAGAAAAATATAAAAGAAAACATTGAAGTAATTATGGACAATCAGATACCCCTGAACACTCAAAAGCAAATTTTGGAAGCATTTAGAAAGTATTATGAATCCCTGTTTAAGGTAGAGGATTATAAGGAAGGATGCAAGGATGCCTGGAACCTATGTAGCAGAATCTATATGACTAAACTAACTCCAGAAATGAGGGAGAAACTAGATCAAAAAATCAATAAAGATGAGATAAAAAAGGCCATCAGAACAATGAGCAATAATAAGTCCCCCGGGATTGATGGGCTGCCAGTGGAATTTTACAAGGAAAATATTGACTGGGTAACTGATGACCTATTTGACCTATACTCTGAAGCCATAGAGAAAGGGGCTCTAAGAGAGGAAGTAAATAAAGGTATAATAAAACTTATTCCAAAAGAAGGTGATAGGACTGAAATAAAGAATTAGAGACCTATAACACTCCTAAATGTCTCATACAAAATTATAGCAAGAATGTTGGCACTAAGGATTAGGGACATCCTCCTTGAAATTATAAGCCCCACTCAAACTGGATTCATTAAAGGAAGATATATACTAGATAACTTGATAACAAGTTGGGAAGCCCTCCATTGGGCAAAAGATTCCAATAAAAAAGCAGGGGTCCTATTGTTAGATTTTGAAAAAGCTTATGACATAATGGAGTGGTCCTTTATTATTATGATGCTCAGAACAATTAGATTTCCAGAATCCTTTATCAACATGTGGTTAAGATGCTATTTGTGGATGCATCATCCCAAGTAGAAGTGAATGGGGAACTCTCTGCCCCATTCAAGATGGGGAGATCTATTAGACATGGGTGTCCCCTTGCCCCCTCCTTGTTTGTTTTAGCCTTAGAAGCTCTCCATTTCATACTGAGATCAGAAATAATATAAGGGAAAATTAAAGGGATAACATTGCCCAATGGTGATAGGCTTTTTAATGTACAGTTTGTTGATGATACTGCTCTCTTTCCTACGACAGAGAAAGTAGAATTAGAGAATCTGGAAAGAAGACTTGAAATTTTTTGTTTGGCTTCAGGAGCAAAAATTTCACATACAAAATCTATTTTTTTGTCTTGGGAGGAAGATATCCCTAATTGGTTTAAAAGAGACAAATGGCAATGGGGAGGGCCCTCAATGCAAGTTAGATTTCTTGGAATTCCATTTGCAGTCAACCCATCTCTTAAAGCAATGTGGCATTGGATTTTTACAAAAAAATGAGAAAAAGCTAAAAAATTGGAACAAATTACATCTCTCCTTGGCTGGGAGACTGCAAATTTGTCAAAAAATTCTATCTGCATATTCTATTTTTACTCTTCTATGTGGTTGTTTGCAAACTACCAGTTTGAGGTCATCTATAGATTGATAAGGAAGTTCTTATGGTCTAATGGCAAAGGAAATCCTAAAAAGCATCTTGTAAAATGGGAATGGTGTTGTGTAAGTAAAGATCTTGGAGGGTTAGGCTTGAAAAACTTAAAAATCCAAGGTATGGCCTTAACCTCTAAATGGATTACTAATGCTTTGATAGGGGAAGAACCATGGAAAGTTTTAATTAGACACAATATCTGTAATGTTGTCCTAGCAAAAAAGAAATCCTGGGGCACAATTAGCTTTTATGATGCACTGCTTGGGGGGACTCTTACTAAACTAGGGGGGTCTGCAGTTTTTTCTAGCATATGGAAGGCATGGGAAATGATAAAACCTTTGATTATGGATAGAGAAGCTATTTGTTGGAACAATGGAATTATATGGGGCAAAGATCTTTATGGTGGAATGTTAGTCATAAAGACAAGCCTTTAGCCTTACTACAAGGATGCTCAGCGAAAAAATGTAAGGATAAAGGTTTATCAACTCTTGCAGACTTGTTTATGCAAGGTTTGCCGAAAAAGTGGGAGCAAATAGAAAATCAATTTCATTTAAACAACAAATTCTTTAGAACATATTCCACCATTAATAAAGCTTTGTTTAGCAAATTGACTAGTAAAGTTAATATAGAAGAAGAGGAGAAATTGAGGAAGATGAATTGGGAAGATGGAACTCCCTTTACTCAAATCAAGCCAAAGCTGATCTATAAGATGTTGACAAAAATGAAAGATATCCTCCATCACATCAATCTCTCTTGGGCTGACTCCTTTTCAGATGAAGAATTCAATAAAACCTTTAAATTGTTGTGGTCCAAAATCCTTGAACGTAAGAAAGCTTCTTTTAAATGGCTACTTTTATTAAATAAGTTGAACCTAGGACTTGAAACTGTTATTTGCCCTCTATGTGTTGAGCGAAAATCTGTGGGTCATATCTTTTTTAATTGTCTTTATGCCAAGTATGTTTGGTCTTTCTTTATGGGTAATATTGATAAATGGTCTTCTTCAACCAATAGAATAATAAAAGAAATCTTATCTGGTCATATCAAAGGTCTGAATGTAAAAAGTATATGTTTTTGGTTTATTATGTCTTCTAAAATTCTACGGTTCTTATGGAAGAAAAGGAATGAATAAAGGTTTCTTGGCAAGGAAAGATGACTCATAGGGATTCTTCGGGATCTCACTATTTTTAACTTTTTTGAACAGGTAACGGTAACAATGGAGATCTCTCTTGGCAGGTTCAAAGAGTTAATTGAAATAGGTACAATGTGTTACAAGGATGACATCAAAGAAACAGAGTTCTGTGCAAAAACGCCAAGGAAATTTATTGATGAATTCTGTAACTCTTATACAGACTTCCAAGAATTATACAGTAAATGAGACAGTTGGAGAAAGCTGAAAGTGATCTTTACAAAAAGTTGGAGATGTCAAGACAAAATTACAGCTTGAATACAAATCAGTTGAGGATTTCACCTAAGATTGGAGCTTTTATTGCATTTGACTCCTTTGATCACAGTGATAATAGACTGCATATTTGGGACAAGGAAGGAAACTGGTATGATGGGCCTAGATTAGAATTCAAAAGAATTGAAATGGATGAATCAAGGCATGGAACTGAAGTGGACGACAACCAAGGATGGTATTATTAGTACATGGAAGTAGTTGAAGATGCAAAGGTGGTAGAATAATACAGGTCTGGCTTGGAGGAAGGATTGGATCAAAATGACAGGATAAATAATGTAGATCAATTGCCTTTACAACTAGCTGGCAAAGATGTTGAATCAAGGAACTTAGGAATTGGGCCTTAAAATGATATTAAAGACAAGATATTATTAAGCAAAAGTTTCTAAAAGAATGAACATGTAGATGGCAAGAAGATTCCTTTCTAGCATATAGTATAGTTTTTAAATCTCTAAAACTTTGTATATATAAGAAAGAAAGTAGTTTTTGGATTGATGTACGTAGCAATATTGATTTGGCATCTCCAACCCCTTTTGATGTAAAAACTGGTAATCCTTTTTGATTAATATTAGTGCTTGATTCACAATCCAAAAAAAAAAACTTTTATATTTTTTATAGGTAGTCCTGTGGTGGAAATGAATATTTTCTTTATCAAATTAAATTTTAGTAAGTTAATTATGTGCACAATAGGATTATAAATTTTATTTGTTTTAGAGAATTATTTGATGTAGATTTTTCGTGTATTGTCCAAGTTATTTACATAAATCATATTATTTTACAAATAATATTACATTTTATCAAGATTCAATATTATATTAAATAAAAAAAACAAATATATAAAAAGTATTATATATAAAATATTTAACTAATTATAATATAAAATATAAAATATTGTATATTAAAATGTATATAAATTTTAAAAACATTAAATATATATAAATATTAAATTAAAACTAAACATTATATAAAATATAACATATAATAATGAATATAATATTATCTCATCAATCATTGCTTTTAATGTGGTTCTAGTGGTACAATGAATATTTTGTTTAAATATTGTTTTTATACATAGAAAATATTTCCCAGCTAAATATGAGAAACAAAATTTGTATAATCATTACAAATTATATATGAAGGCTAAAATATTAAGCGATTGATATCCTAGGAAGTGACCCCACTCTGAAGATCCTTTTTTAGTGAATATTTTATTCTAGAAATTAGTTTTAAATATAATCCACTTCAAGAGCAATTGCAAAAGATAAAATTTTAAAACTCCTCATAACTAGCATCGCCACATTTTATGTTTTGTAGTTTTTAATTAGGGAAGTGAACTTGATGCCAAATGATTGCATAGCTCTGTATTGAACAAACCCATAAAAGTGTCCATTAATGCTAGGTCTAGATTTGTGGATTTGACTATAACTGATTCCAACTAGACTTTGAATGGGCCAAACATATGCATAAATACTATCTAAGCTAAATTTGTTGTTTAGTTATGCTCAGTTTTTTATTTATTTCCAATCATCAAGGGGATAGGTTGTTACTAGGCAATGATATATATCAGATCACAAAGGGATATGTTATTAGTTTGACATGCATCATTTTGGCACAAGCACAATATTTCTTTTTGTTTTTCCCCATTCATTTTCACCTTTATGTTTTTCTTTAATTATTTTACATTTTTTTGTATTGGTTGTGTTTTAGGATGTAACTAAGCTAGGATGTATTGCACGTATCCATATTGAGGAAGTCTTGATGATAAATTTTTTAAATGTAAATGTTATTTTGATTATGTTTAAATTTATTGACTTGGTTAAGTTTACTATATAAAATAATTTATTAAATGAAAAGCTATTGGAAGTGTATAGTTTATTCAGTAGTATAGTCAATCAAAATATTCTAATTTTATTTGTTTTAGAGTTTTTTAAATTTTGTTTTTCTTGGATTTTAAAA
Organism: Cunninghamia lanceolata; assembly: GCA_027924645.1. Classification (NCBI taxonomy): domain Eukaryota; kingdom Viridiplantae; phylum Streptophyta; class Pinopsida; order Cupressales; family Cupressaceae; genus Cunninghamia; species Cunninghamia lanceolata. The sequence continues at coordinate 3,847,292 of BSBN01000070.1, forward strand.
TACAAACTCAGACATATGCTTTGCTTACAAATTATGTATAGAATACTTGATTCTCTGGCCAAGTGAATATTATTTTCACATATGAACACACTTTCTATAGAAGACATTCTTCTTTAATTGATTATAAAGGCATGGTTTTCTTATTATTTTTTTGAGAGTAGCGACAATTGGAACCAGCTGTCGCTGCTTTCCATTTGTACTTACATTTGTTTTTTGCTTAATCTTTCTCGTTGTTAAACCAGTCTCTTCAAAGTTGAATTAGCTCTATAGTATTAAGTCTCCAAATATTCCATTGGCAAGAAAGCTCTAATGGAAGCATATAATTTATTTTAGTTGCATGTATAATTGGAAGTTTACTAAATGGAAAGCTATTGCAAGTATCGAATTTATTTCAATTGTGTAGTCAATCAAAATGTTCCAATTTTTTTTGTTTTAGAGTTTTTTTAATTTTGTTTTTCTTAGATTTTAAAATATAAACTCAAATATGTGTTTTGCTTACAAATTATGTGGAGAACACTTGATTCTCTAACCAAGTGAATATTATTTTCACATATGAACACACTTTCTACAGAAGAAATTCTTCTTTAATTGACTATTAAGGCATGGTTTTCTTATTATTTTTTAAGAGCAGGGATAGTTGGGAACTAGCTGTCGCTACTTCCTATTTGTACTTGTATTTATTTTTTCTTAAGCTTTCTCGTTGTTAAACTGGTCTCTTCAAAGTTGAATAAGCTATATAGTATTAAATCTCCAAATATTAGAATAAAAATGATTCAATATTGTTTGCATAAATATTTTCATACACGCTAAAATTACTTAGAGGCTATCAATTACATTTTAAAACACTCTCAAAACAATGGAGGCAACTAGACAAATACACTAGAAAACAAACATGGTCAACCATATAATGCAATGTGGTCTCTACCTTCCTAAAATTTTTCAAAATGACACTACTTATACAAGAGTAATGATTTCACTATACAATTTAAGTTTCAAATTTATATTATTTATTATTATTTAATATATAAAAATTAATCGATAGTCTTTTTTACTCCTGTTAAATTGTCGAACGCGCTAGAAAATCCCTGCCGGGAAAAAATGCAGATGGGTAATTGTTATGTATCGTAAATCAAAGCTTGTTGAATTCCAACAGTACCTTTTTTTAATAAATAGACTTCAATTATTTTTATGGGTAAGATTGCTAACTATATTATAAAACTCTAGGGATATATGCATAATGTTTGTGTTTACCATATAATACTCTATGCATACGTAAATTTGTGGACTATTAACATTACAAAATCTTCAAGGAAAATTATGATTTACTCTCGATAGGAGCTTTAAAATTCACTGTTGTTACATTTTTTATTTTTAATATAATCACTTTGCAAATTTCTTATCGCTTCATTTCCCTTGACTTGGGCAATGTATTTATTAGGAAACTATTAAAATAGACGGTGGTTTTCTCTTTATTTCTTTGCACTACAAAGGATAAGTTGAAAAAACATCTCTTCTATCTCCTCTATCTCTCTTTCTATCTAAACGCATGTCTTCAAAATTGCTCTCATCTCTTTTCCTCTCTATCTCTCTATCTCTATATATCTCTTTGTCTCCCTCTCCCATGCAAATGATAGAATGCCTTGAGTGTAGCTCCCAGTGGACATGTGCTCTATTTGGATTGTTAGCATCTCTCTCTCTCTCATATAATCCACACTTTCACCAAGTATGGAGTTTAAATCCATACAAACTTCCTTGAAATAAATACTACTTTTTTGTCTTTTTTTCATGGATGATGTTTATCTATATCATTTTTCCCCTCTCTATATCTCTTTCGTATAATCAAAATAATAATAATGTCCATAATATTCAATCCATGTACTCTCTGCCTATTTTAAATTAATCTCTATATAGAATAAAAATAAAAATAATGTCCATAATTTTCAATACTTCCTTTTGGTAGCCACTTCAATTTGGGAAGGAACTTGGTTATGAAAATAAGGAATTTATAATTTATTGAAGCCCAAATTAGTACAAAGTGAAGGTTTCATTATTTTATCAAGTTACACCTGAATGCATTGCAATCCATGGGAATTCATATAAAATAGAGGAATGTTTTTTGTGAACATCATTGGATCAAGATAGAAATTTCTAACAGATATACTCCTTGACAAAATGGTGGTGTTGAAAGAAAGAATAGGACCTTAGTGGAAATGGCATGGTGCCTGTTACAATCTAAGGATCTTCCTTTGTTTCTTTGGTTTGAGGTTGTCAATATGGAAAGTCATGTCTTGAATAGATCTACTACAACTTGTTTACAAAATACCAAGGAAGCATGGAGCAATGAGAAACCAAATGTTAAGTATTTTAGGGTATTTGGATGTGAAGAATTTTCTCGGATACCTAATAAGATTAGACAAAATAAAATTGATAGTAAGAGTGTTAAGTGTATCTTTGTTGTCTATGATGATCACAAGGAATGATATAGGTTGTATGATCCTAGTGTGGAGGATGTGTTCACAAGTAGGGATGTCGAGTTTAATCAAGAGCTCAAGTATATGATAGAATCCTATCCAAATCCTATCCCACAAGTGATCACAAATAATAACATATCCTATAGTGTTTTTGAAACCAACAAAAGTTCAGAGTCAACTTCCAATACAATTGAAGAATCTAACCCTTCTCAAAAGACCAAAAATCCTTAGGAAATTTATCAAAGAACTCAACAAGTTAATTATGCCCTAATGACCACAATATGAAGACTAATGATCCTCAAACTTATGATGAGGATGAGGGAAAATATGAATAGCAACAAACTATGCAAAATAATATGGCTCTTTGATAAAGAATATGAGTTGGGAATTGGTGGACTTACCCAAGGGAAAGAATGTAGTAAAAAATAAGTGGGTGTATAAAACTAAGTTCAAGTCTAATGGAAGCATTGAAAATCATAAGTCAAGATTAGTGACCAAAGGGAGGGAATTGACTACACAAAAACTTTTAGGCCAACAACAAAGATAAAAAATGTCAAGACTACTATAGTATTGATAGCTCATTACAAGTGGTCTCTTTACCAAATGGATGTTAAGAATGCCTATTTTGAAATTTTTTGTTTACCACACCATGTTAAAGGATTGATTAGTTTTCAAGTTCCAGATCACCTTGTGGGTTAATAGTGGAGGCTTAAAGAATTTGAGTAAGGCCCGCCATGCTTTTACTTTGATTATGTGTATAGTATGTCAAAGGGTGTATGAACAAACCATATCCTTATTTAGGTATGATGTTGAACTAAAATTTGTGGATTCAAAGTACTTTTTAGTTTCAAGTAGAAAACATGGCTACATGCATTTAACCTTCCTATGAATAATTATTTTTACATTTTACCTTTACCACCCATGACAATTGAAGAGACATCTCTTAAAAAAAATAATTTCTTATCATGGGACTACAAAACTAATTTTAAATATAGTGGCAAAAAGTGTTCCATTGTGTGATAGACTTGGGTCTATGGCCAAGCATTCTAATGGATAGTTCCCTACATTAAATATGGTACGTTTAGAAAAATAGAGAGAGAGAGAGAGAGAGAGAGAGAGAGAGAGAGAGAGAGAGAGAGAGAGAGAGAGAGAGAGAGAGAGAGAGAGAGAGAGATGTCATTTCATGCCAACGATCCAAAGATGGCATTTGTCCATTGGAAACTACACTTAGGAAACACAATTTTCTTAAGGACCTAATAATTTGTCTTTAAGACCTCTTTGGTGTACACATTGCACACTAAAGTGTATCTATCTATGACAATAGAAATATATCGTCTCCAAGATTCATTGATTCATATATGGCACGACCAATACAATTGAAAACAATGTTGTTTATTGAAGTGGCTAAAAAATGGACATTTGTAGCATCTCGAAAGTCTAACAAATGGAGAGAACACTTAACACTAGCTATTGTTCAAATCTCCTCTCATTTCATCACCATCCTAGTAACAAATAATCGATGTTTTCAATAATAATGTTGGAGTAAATTGCTTCTATAGTAGTCATTTAGAAACATTCACCATGATATTCGTTCATTAGAAAAATATAGTACATGCCATTGGGAAATAATTTCAAATGACTACCATCCATGAAATTTCCACTGTACATCTCTAGATCCATTGACATACACTGATGATGAATCTCCTTTTGACTGGGGACATGCAATGCAAGACAATAGTCCTGATGAATAGCAAGTCTTGTCAATTATATACCTAGGCATACCATTTCAACTGGGTGAGCTCAACATGCTTGGGAAATAAGAAGAGGACTAATTAAGGGAACTATCACTTGCAAATAATTGATCGAAACAAAAAACAAATTTACTTGCATGCAACTCTTATAATTCTTCTGCCCTTTCTTAGTTTGCCATTTTGTTTTCTCTATTTTATCTATAATGAGCTCACTTCATGTCCTCTACCACTAATTACTTTTATCTACATGCTATCTTGGCATACCCATTGCACATTAAGGGCACTATCACTTGCGAATAATTGACTGAAACAAAAAACTTTACTTGCATACATTCCAATATATTTAATTTACTCCATTTCTTTTCTAATGCAGGACAACAACACATATCACTACATTCCTTCCATGTTCAAATGATGGGTGGACAAAAATGATTCACCAAGAACAAAATTGTATGTTCTCTTCTCGATAAATTTCAATGTTCAATGTACAATTATAAAGGAATGACTAATTACTTTTATCTACATGCTATCTCAATGTACCCATTGCAAAATAAGTGTTCCTATCCCAAACCTTGAAATCCTTAGGGATGCCAAGTTTAATCAAGGGTTCAAGGATATGATACATCTCTAGATCCATTGAAATACACTAACAATGAAACTCCTTTTGACTGGGAACATGCAATGCAAGACAATAGTCCTAATGAATGGCAAGTCTTGTCAATTGTATACCTAGGCATACCATTTCAACTAGATGGGGCTCAACACGCTTGGGAAACAGGAAGAGGACTGAGTAACGACACTATCACCTACAAATAATTGATCGAAATAAAAAATAAATTTACTTGCATGCAACTCTTCTAATTCATTTGCCCTTGCTTAGTTTGCCATTTTGTTTTCTTTGTTTTCTCTATAACGATCTCTCACTTCATGTCTTCTACCACTAATTACTTTTATGTACATTCTATCTTAGCATACCCATTTCACATTAAGGGCACTATCACTTGCGAATAACTGACTAGAAAAAAAAAATTACTAGCATACATACTTTTACCCACTACTATTCAAAATCAACATTACTTGCATACATAACATATTTAATTTACTCCATTTCTTTTCTAATGTAGGATAACACCACATATCACTACATTCCTTCGATGTTCAAATGATGGATGGATAACAACCATTCACTAGCAACAACACTGTATGTTCTCTTCTCAATAAATTTCAATGTTCAATGTGCAATTATAAAGGAACAACTAATTGCTTTTATCTACATGCTATCTCAGTGTGCCTATTGAAAAATAAGTGTTCCTTTCTTGAACCTTGAAATCCATAGGGATGTCAAGTTTAGTCAAGGGTTCAAAGATATGATAAAATCCTCTCCAAATCCTATCCCATGAGTGCTCACAAATAATAACATATCCTATAGTACTTTTGAAACCAACAAAAGTTCAAAGTCAACTTCCAATACAATTGAAGAATCTAGCCCTTCTCAGAAGAACAAGAGTCCTCAAGAAATTTATCAAAGAAATCAACAAGTTAATTATGCCCTAGTGACCACAATAATGAAGACTAATGATCATCAAATTTGTGATGAGGATAAGGGAAAATATGAATGGGAACAAGCTATGCAAAATAAATATGACTCTTTGATAAAAAATACGAGTTGGGAATTGGTGGACTTACCCAAGGGAAAGAATGTAGTAAAAAATAAGTGGGTGTATAAAACTAAGTTCAAGTCTAATGGAAGCATTAAAAAACATAAGGCAAGATTAGTGACCAAAAGGGGGCATTTGACTACGCAAAAACTTTTGGTCCAACATCAAAGATCAATATTGTCAGGGCTACTATAGTATTGATTGCTCATTACATGTGGTCTCTTCACCAAATGGATGTTAAGAATGCCTTTTTGAATGGAGAAATTGATGAAGAGATCTCAATGACCCAGCACATTCTAGTCATGTGATACTTCATATTTTGTGCTTGATATATTTATATTAATGCAGGCATGGGTGTAATCTAGAATTAATTCAACTAAATTTTATTTTTACTGACTTGACTTGTTTATGATCTATTTAAATTGCATTCTCAATGAGTCAATATCTATTTAGGAATATTGTTAAACAAATCTTGTGTTTTTCAAACACTCCTTTTATGCCTATTTATTTTTCAAGGAAATTTTGTTAATCCATAAGACTTATTCTCTTTGTGCATTCCCAAACAATAATTGTACATAGATTAAATTGTTCCCAATCTATTTGAGGCATGATGCCAATTGAAATCTGAGTAGTTTTCGAATGATATTTTTGGAGCAAACCCAATGTTAGCTTTCCATAATTCTTGTTCCATGATTCCATTTTTACACAAGGCAAGTTAATAGAATAAGGATTTACAGTCTCAAATGCTTTCTTTGGAAGTTCTAAAAAATTGTTCAATGATCCATTCGGTGCATCCAATTTTGTGTCAAAGTTTGTCATAATAGTAGTACATAGTCACTCAAAATATTACATAGCTATTTATTACACAACAATATGTATTTGAAAAACCATATTTCTAAATTGCAAAACATAGCATGACAATTGACACTAATTGAAATTTGAGCAATTTTTGAATGACATTTGTGGAGCAAACCTAATATTAGCTTTTCATACTTCTGGTTCCATGTTACCATTTTTTTGCAGAGCAAGTTAATAGAATAAGGATTTACAGTCTCAAATGCTTTGTTTGAAAGTTCTAAAAATTTGTTCAATAATCCATTTGGTGCATCCAATCTTGTGTCAAAGTTTGCCATAGTATTCGTATGTAGTCACTCAAACTATTACATAGCTATTTATTACACAGCAGTATGTAGTCGAAAAAACATATTTCTAAATTGCAAAACATAGCATGGTCACTGATGCCATATACAATTTCAAAAAGGATGCAACAAAAAACTAACTACATAAATATACACAAGAGGAGCCACTATATTCTAAGAATTGATACTCCCTTGCAGTGCCTATAAATCACAAATTACACTACCTTCCTCAAACAATGCAATGCCAACAAGTCATAAAACACAAACACTTTTCACAAAACATTTACTTTATAAACAACCTATCGATAAAATCGTTGCGCATTCACCCATATATCATTAAGGATTTACCTTATTGAACCTCTCTTGTTGAACCTCCGAAGAGTTAAAATGACCCTTCTAAGCTTCTAAATTGCTAGCACCTAGACTAAATCATTTGAGACCTAGCTGACTCACCTTTGGAAGCATCAGCCACATTAATTTTTATGTGAGAAAGGTTCAATGGTTTGGAAACGATATTATGAGATTTTGCATTAATGACTACTAGTTGAAATTTTAAACCTATGTAAACCCGTACTCCATCATAAAATCCACCTGAATGGCGGCAAGTGAGGGAGAGCTTCCCACAAACCAAACGAAACGTTCAGACACTTTAATGAGCCCTATTTAACGGCAACCAAATTCCACGGGCGATCAAACATGGCTAAGTGCTGGGCAACGGGCATGGCTAAGTATTGGGCAACCTGCGCAGCAGGCTTAGAGTTCACAGTCTGTAAAGAGGTACTTTCTTTCTTACATCATCTTCATTGCTCTTAAATACTAAATATATACAGAAAAATTAAATTCGAGGCCAGTCATTTGCCCTTTTCTGTAACATAATTTGTTGCATCTTTCACTGTCAAACTAAATTGGAGTATTTATTGCAAATTAACATGTTGATTGGATTTCTGAATTTAGATATTTTTTCTTTTTCTGGTAAATTTTGTTTGAGATTATGAACCAGAACCACATTCTTATATTTGTGGCTTACACGTAACCTCGCTGTATGTTTATATCCATTGGAGCAATTCTGGGCATTATTGTGGTGGGGAGGTTTCAGCCAACATATTTCATTACCACTACACCTCACTGAAGTCAACATATCCCATTACCATTAAAAGTAACTAAAATCAAGTATTTACCTGCAATTTGCAACAATTTAATGCATAGTCTTCCAATATAACATGGAAATGTTAGGTTTAATAGAGCTCTGTATTAACAACTAAAGAAACCATAATCCCGTATAATTTTGTAACCAGCCAAATATTTGCATTAAATCAAAGTTTGTTAATGTTTATGATATTTATGTCAATTTTGCAAAATTTTTGAACTACACTGCAGAAGCTTCTTTTATCTTTATGTGATTAACAACAGAGTCAAAGTGACTTTAGAGATATTTTCTCTGTCAATTGACGGTTAAGTGAAGGAAATATTCATGTCAATTGAGTCATTTCTGGTAAATGCCTGCTGGTCAAGAAGTTGGGTATTTATTATGAGCCATTCACCAAATGCTTAATTTTTGACAAATTTAAAAAAAAAATAAGATCTGCCGATTAACAAAAATTTCAAATGAGATGACCAGTTTTTGTATAAAATTTATTTAAAGTTGCTTCACTCGACTAAGCATTTGTAGTCGTATCTACTATGTTTTATTTTTCAAATGAGAAAGAATTGCCAACCATAACATAATTGTAAAATAGTTTCCAACCCTTAAAAAATTTCCCTGAATTTTGAAGATGTGTATAGATGTTTGTATGGATTAGATTTGGTATCTATTTGTGTAGTAATTGTAATGTTTTCTTTGCAGTTGAAAGGGCTAGAGGGGACAGGTGTCGTATCAAATTCTTTGTTCAGAGGGGGTGTTCTTTTTGAAACAATGTGTCCTCCAGAGGTAAGTCCTTTCACTTATATTTACAATTTATAAAATAGAGTAATGCTGCGTTTCTATTACTGTCTGGCAATTGTTCAAGATTATTCTCCTGTATTGTGTGTCTTAGAAAGACTTATTAAAATTATTACTGATTTTGTTTTGTAGAAACTGCTAAGTCTGCGGGCTGTGGATAATATATATGCATTCGTTGCACATTTTCAAGTGATTTCTTCCTCTCTCTACCATTTTATTTCTGTATACTGCACAGTTATGCTATACTTTCAACTTTTGCACTGAATTGATTGATTCTCAGATGCAGTCTTTCTTATGTACATGACATTCTTCTGCGAATTCCCAAAACTATTGCCTGTACCCTGGAAACTGTAAAGTTTTCTCCATTCTGGAAACTCACTGGGAGGGGCTGCAATCTTCCAGAAATGTTTCAGCTAAGGAAAAATTTCCAGCTGTTTTCCAGGAGTTCCTATAGGTTTGCTCCACTGAAATTTACCTTTGCCGAATATTCCTTAGGTTTCTATTTCTAACACCATTTCTGGGGGTTAGTTTCCTGTACTGTTTCCTAGATTTTACAGAAGTTTCTGTTGTCCGCCTGAAAGTTTTTATCATTTTCTGACCTAGCCATTCCTACTTCTTGTAATCTCATATCCTTATTTTCCAGAAACCTCTTTTTGATTCTTGGTACAACACGATGTTATTTTTGTTTTGAGTTAGTTCATTATGGCTTGGAGTGAAATTGTGTATACCGTTGTTCTTATAAGTAGGATCACATATTGATGTGATGTCTTGGTAATAATTTATTTTGGAATATGGCAGTGAATGCATTTAAAATTTCTTGGTACTTTTTAGCAATGTCTCAAGTGAAGGTCTGCAAACCTTAAAACAAGAAAGAGAAGTATCGAGCCAGCCAAGATCCCTCTCAAATCCAGATTTAACTATATGCATATTGCTTCTTGCATATCAATCTTGCTCAATAAAAGTACTAGTTCCTCACAGATAATATGGATCAACAAGCTTCAAATTTCATCCTCCAATACGTGGATCCATGTGAAGACCCAAATCTTTAATCTAGACACAATCAAACTGTAGATAGACATTGGCATGCCATATGTATATTTAATATTTATATAGAGATATTCCTGAGGGTCACAGGAAGCTCTTGTAACGTCAATCAAAAATACACAATGGTGCTCCCCTTTTGATAAGCTTGGATTCAAACCCAAACTTCATTTGCAGCTTCTAGGATAAAATGACAGCCTACCATTTTGTGTCTACACTTTGTTTCTATTTGTAATGCCCCCTTTTAGGATATTCCTGATTTCTTTGCCTGCGTACGATAATCATCACTAGAAAGGGACATTAGAAATATTAAAGATCAATAAATTAGATAACATTCAGTTCATAGATCATTTATATTAAATTCATCTATCATTCATATCTATCATAGCTTAATTAATAATGAGATCAATACTTCATAACATAAATAATGAGATCAAATCATCATAGCATAATCCACATTTAGTTCAATCCATAACACAACTCCCCAAGCCAATCACATATTGAATCTTCTTAGAGTGTTAGTAAGTGACAATATTGTCGAGAGCATGAAAGGGGTCAGTCCACCTAACATCTCCTGGTTCCCCCTGGAGGTTGGCCGTCCTCCTTGATCAAGCCCAGGAGCACTTAATCACTTCCCAGCCCACAAGTGTCACACCTCGGGGTGGCGTGTTTGATAAGATGCCTTGATCAAGCCCAAGAGCACAATTGCCTCCCAGCCCACGAGTGTCTCATCTTGGGGTGGCGTGCTTGATAAGATGCATGAAGTCCGCTATTCAACAAACCTGGGAGCACTCATAAGCCTCCCGGCCCACGAGCAACTAACTCGGGGTGGCTAACTTGATGAAGGGGCCTATCCGCACTTCACCATCTCGTGAACCCCGAAAGGGCCGTCATTTTCTACTTACTAACCTTCTCTTATTTCAATTGTATTGCTTGGGAATTGGCATGATTGATACATGTACCTCTTGAGGGATTCCAAATCTGCTGTTGTCAATATTGTTTCTGCTGTAACAGTTATAAGTATATCACTGCTGATATATTCCTTTCTGCCTTTTGATTTATTTCTTCTTTTTGTATTCCAAACAATGATCTTTCATCGCTGCCTTCAAACATCCCTATCTTTTGCTTCTTATATCTTTGCAAAGGGTATGTTTTTGGTGAATAGGTATGATCCTTCACAAATTGCAATTCTTCATAAAACAATTTGTATCCTTTGGTTTTGTCTTTTAGTGCATGGAGTGCGCACCTTTCTTAGATCGCTGCCTCTTTAATGTTATTAATAAATGCTTTATGAAGTCAGTTGGGGCTGCACCATGAAGTTGGCCATAATTTAATTGATTTTATCTTCCTTAAGTCAGTCGGCCTTTTGTAAATTAAATCTTTAATTTAATTTATTCTTAAAACTCTTTCTATCCTGCGGGGGATATTACACTATTCATGATTAAACAATAAATATATACAAGATAGATCTATCGTACAATAGAACAAATTTCACTTGTAATCACAAGCTAAAATCTCAAAAAAATGGTAATCAATTATGGTGTGTCATTTACTTGCAAAATCGTAAGGATAACTTAGATTTGTATACCAAAATTGACGTAAAACAATGTCATGGTGTAGCACTAGATAGCATCTTAGAAAAAGTATTATAAGTTGAAGAAGCCTACTTATAAATGATTTACGTCTTGATTAAAAATGACCTGCATATAATACTAACCAAGTCTCCACATAGTTTTAAGTTTCTAAAAAGGAACTGTATGTTTCATATGGAGACAACCCAATTTGCAGTCAATCGAATGCTCTTCGACTCAATCATATCAAATTTGTTAAAGCTGCTCGAATGCTCACAAGTTGAAACAGTCGTAAATTTATCATATAGGGTTCTCTCATGGCCCCACAAATCCTGCTACAAGAGAATTGCAAGCCTTGTTAAATGGAGCAGAAAACATGGTTAAAACTTTAAACATTTGCTCAATTTTTTAAATGTGTAAATTTGATTTGAGGAAGTCTTAGTCAAAACTGAATAATCAAATGCTGTACTGTATTTCATTCAAACAGCTGCTACAAAAAGTCAGTGCTGCTCAAAGCTGCAATTTCCTCTTGGCTAGATCAGAGCATTGAAGAAATTTTCAACCAAGACGACTGCTGTCCTAATGTTCTTTAAAAATAATTAATTCTATAACATTGCATCAATCACACAACAATTAAAAATTCAAACAGCGAAAGAACAAATACACAGAAAAATTACACCTTCAAATCAGTTTTTCATTCCTTCGAAAAACTTACAAGGAAACCTCTACAAACTGTTCAAAATACAGCTGCATGGTATTTTATCACTGTCATGTTTCTTCTATCATGCGCCTATCTTTATATTACTTAGCTAAAAATCTAATTTTCAAAAAGCTCCATATCTCTTAAAAGGAGATGAGTTGGAAGATAAGTCTAAATCATTAATGTATATTTACACTTTATTAGATTTAATTAGCTAAATAAAAGACTTTTATTTTTTCACTTAAGTGCAATGCAAGATAGAACAACTCAAACTACTTCCAGCATGTTCACACTGAATCTGTGTGGAAGTTCCTCCCCGAGCTAAAACCAACACTCTCTCTTAGTGAGGAAGGAATTCTGCACTAATCCAAGTTTATCTTTGAATGCTTCAAACTTCCCTTTTTCTAAGGGCTTGGTTAGAATATCAACTACTTGTTGATCTGTGGAAATATACTGGAGCTTAACTACTCCCTTTTCATTCTTGTCTCAAATGAAGTGATATCTGATCTCTACATGCTTGGACTTGTCCTGAAATACTGTATTCTCAGAGAGTTTGACATAACTCTGATTATTACAGTAAATGACTGTGGGAGCCAACTCTCAATCAAACAATCCTGCAAGTAACTTGTGAAGCTAAATGACCTCACAACTTGCAGTACTAGCTGCCATGTATTTTGCCTTTGTTGAGCTAAGTGCCATAGAAGTCTGCTTCTTGCTGATCTAGGATATCATCGCTGAACCTAGGCTAAAGCAACACCTAGAGGTGCTCTTCCTATCTGCTGCACTGCCTGCCCAATCCGAGTCTGTATACTCTTGCGACTTCACTTCACCATCTTTGAGATATCTCAAACCATACTCCATTGTGCCCCTCAAATACTTGAGCACATGTTTTGCTGCTACCCAATGCTCCTGCCTTGGTTCCACCATGAACTGACTCAAGGTGTTAATTGCAAAACATACATCTAGTCTAGTGTTGACCAAACACATCAAGGAGCCTATCAACAACCTGTACAATGTGGGATCCACCTGTTGTGACCTAATCACACATCATCCCATTGCAAATGGGGACCCCCTTTTTTTGAGCTCTGATGCTTTGCATTAAGTTTTTTGATGATGTCTTTAGTTTGTTGCATGATGAAGTTAGTGGTTTGTTGCCTAAGTGAGGAATGGTTGTTTGAGTTCTCAATCTAATTTCTAATTCAAGAATCATTTGCTTTCGTTCGGAGACTAATCCTGATGTATGTTTGAGATCCTGAAAAAGACTAAGTCTGGTATCCTGATATCCTGAAAAACCTGAAAAATTGACTAAGCTTGAAATCTGGTGGATCCTCCAAATTCTAGATTTTGCATGTTAAATTCGGTGGATTCGAGACCTATCTCAAACATCCTGAAAGGTATATTGAAAAATATTTAAAGTATAAGAAATTCAATATACTTAAATATATTTTTCAATATACCTTGTCCTGAGGAACCCTGAAAATGGCTAAGTACTCTAAAGGACGCAAAATCTTGAACCAGTACGACAAGACATGAGGAGGGTGCAAAATTTTGGTTCACTGCGCCACTTTCAACCGGAGCTCAGAATCCAGAACCAATGCACCTTAACCATTGCGCCATTTTGAAGAAGGTAAAGTGAAGATTTAGATATCATTTGATGAGGATCCAAAACATGGAACCAATGTGCCACATCTAGTGCGCCCAAGATGAAAGGTTCGTTTGATTGTCAAAGTGCACTTTCAAACCGGAGCATGAAATCCTTAACCAATGCGCCTAAGGAAGAAGACATCTTGTTGGGAGTTTCAAGGCAAATTTCATGCGAACAACAAAACCTTAAACCAATGCGACCACTTTGGGAAAAGATAAATGCAAGTTTTATACAAGTTTTAAGGCCTTTTAAGGAGCATTCAACAAGTGAATCTGCTGCGCCCCAACTGCTGCGCCATTGAGAAAAGAGGATCTAAAATTCTTAACTAATGCGCCACCTATGGAGGGAGTTGAGTTTAAGTTTTGACACCATTTTTGATAAGGATTCAAGATCCCCATCTAATGCGACCTATCCAATATGCCAAGGTTTGAAGTGAAGTTTGAATATCTTTTTGGAGAAGACAGAATGCTGATCCATTGCGCCACTATGAAAGGAGATTTGACTCAAGTTTTAGCTAGCTTCAAGTGGAGATCCAAACCTTGAACCAAGGCGTCTAATTGATATGATGTCTAATTCAAGTTTTATGCAACCTTTCAAGAGAGGATTAGAATGATGATCCAACGCGCCACCTTGGTGTGGTATTAAATTGCAAGTTTTTGACATCTTTCAACCGGAGTCCAAAAACCTCAACCAATGCGCTCCATCTAATGCGCCAACATCAAGAGGATTCAAAACTCTCATCTAGTGCGCCTCATCTAGAGCACCTTCTACAAGGAGATAAACTTAAACTTTGAATGTCATATCAAGAAGAACTCAATATCATGAACCAATGCGCCATTGTGGGATGAAGGATTAAACAAAGTTTTGTGTGATTTTTTGACATTTTTTTTTTCAAGAAGAGATCAACATCCCTATCTGCTGCGCCATTGAGAAGGAAAGTTCAAAATGATCATCTGCTGCGCCCACTTCAAGAGGAGATAAGGATGAGTTTAGAAGGCATTTTAGATAAGGATTCAAGATGTCCAACCAATGCGCCCTCCTTGAAAGGTGAAAATGATGATTTAAACAAGTTTTAGGAAGCAATCAAAACACTCAACCAATCCGACAGATCCAATGATGACTTTTAGAAGGCATTTCAACCAAGATTCAAAAACTTGATCGGGTGCGCCTAGATCAAGAAGGCTGATGTAGTTTACATAAGATAAAACTCTAAGAACAGATCAAGTTCCTCATCCCTGGTGTCACTTGTGATCAGCCATCATCAAGGGAAGGGTAACTATATTTTGAAGTGAAGTTTCAATGAAGAGACCAAATTCTTATCTGCTGCGCTAAGGAGGAGTTCAAGAGTTTAAAGGAAGATTCAAAACCTCCATCCAATGAGCTACTTTCAATATTGCTTTCATGTTTTGATTTTCTGTAAGATACCCAACTAATTCTACTAAATTTTTTCCTTACTTAAACAATTTTACTACATATCAACTCATTAACTACTTAACAACTTAAAGATATACATCAAAGATATCTACTTGAATGAATCAACCTTAGAGATGGGTACTTGTCTTGTTACTTGATTCAATCAACTTGTAATGTCTTATTACATGGATAATGCTTTCAATAGCATGATGTTACACTTTATTCAAATGGAATTACAAAAGCAGGCCTTAGAGCCTTGATGATTACAATGTCTTTCACACTTGATCAACTTAATCAAACCCAATGATGTCAACTGAATGTCAACACCTCACAATACAACAAGGGAGCATCACCTTGCTTGTTGAGGGAGCATCACCCCAACACTTGAAATTCGCAGGCCTTAAGATTACAAGCTCAATAGCTTTGCAGAAAGAATTTTGTCAAAATGAATAGATGCCAAATGAATGAGAGAGCTCCTCCTTTTATAGGCCTTCCAAAGGCAATGAAGGCACGTTTTTCAATGCACAAAGAGGAACCAAGGCACGTTTCCCAAGAAGCATATCCAAGGGAATATTCCATCTGATGACTCATTCTGAGTTGGCAAGCTCATCTAGAGACCTTGACACGGATCCCCAAAACATTCTGTTGACCAATGAGAGCTCAGGTAGTTATAACTACCTCATCTTCTGATCAGGCGCCAAGTGGAAGCAGTTTAAACATGGAATGGCGCCCAATGAGTCCTAGGCGCCCAACTGAGGTAGCAGAGGCATGGATATGTGCCTAACCTTTCTGGTGACCTTAACATGCATGACCTCTTGTAGGAATGTTCATTGAAGGTTCTCTGACAGCGTTTGAGGCTATTTTCATGTCTTGGCGCCCATTTGATATAGTTCCTTCATGAAACTGCGCCTTACCACCACTAGGCGCCAATTGAAGGTTGACAGAGACTCTAGAATGCGCCTAGAGTTCTAGACTTCATACTTGTTGTTTACAACCTCAACCTCTGGTCAAAGCTTCAAGATGTTCCTCTTAATAACGCCTTATCTTACAAGTTCCTTCCAGTGGTTTTCTTTTGAAGGTGCTAAAACTGGGTCCTAGAGCCATGGGATGGCGCCTAACATCTTTGAAGAATTTCTAAGCCTTTTCCAAGTTGATATCCCAAACTCATTCTTCTAGGCGCAACAGGAGCTTTCCAAAGGAGTTTCCCAGTTTAGACGCCAAGCAAGGTCATGGGTGAATAGAACTGCGCCTTAGGAGATGACTGGATCCTAGGCGCCAATCAAGAGTTTTAGTGGCATTGATATGCGCCTCAACTAGCTTAGGCGCCCATTTGAAGTGATGAAGACCCAGAAGAGCGCCCTCACTCCTTTAACACTTCTCTAACCATAACTGACAATCTCAACTGCAAGGATGATCTCCTAATCCAATCTTGATCCTCTGGAGATGCAAATAGCTTTTCATTTCACTAGGCGCCATCAATAATGAACATCCAACCAAGGTGCATTTTGAAGGTGAGATAGGCAAGTGAGGCGCCAAACTAGTCCTTAAGACTTTTCTCCTTCTATCAAGTCAATTTCAACTATGTGAGAGAGTTCTATTCTAGGCGCAAAAATGGAAATGTTTCATCAATAGGTGCATCTTACAAAGCTTCCAATTCTAGGCGCTAGAGCCAAAGAGTTTTACCCAACACATGCGCCTAGGCTAGGAATTCACTTAAGAGACATCACTTAGCTTTAAAACTTTCAATCTACATCGATCTGGGCTAAGCACTCCAGTGGAGGATCCTTGAAACCATGCATTGGCGCCTTCTGGTTCTAGGCGCCCATTTTGGATGATTCAACCTGATACTAGTGCCCAAAATGACTAGACCCTCTTCATCATCCAATTCACTTAGAAGGCTCAATTTGGAGACTTAGTTGTCTATCCATGTTCTCTGAAAGATTCATTGTACCTCTATCATCTTCATCAGTCAAGCTCTCCCTTAAAATGCACTTAGGCGCCATTTGGATATCTTTTAGTCTAGGCGCCATTTGATAGTTGTTCCAGGTAGATTTGCAGGGAGAAATGCGCCTAATGCTGTTCTTTGAAGATTTCCAAATGAGTGGGTCATTTTGAAGATCAAAACACTCATTTCTTCCAAGGCGCCCTAGTTGATATGATTGAGGTGCTTCAAAGCTCCATGATTCTTGGTTAGGCGCAAATTTGACATTGAGCAAACAAGAAGGTGCGCCCTGACTCTAGGAGTCCTGCCTTAGTCAATTTTAGTTTCCAGACTTAACCAATTTTCAAGTTTCTAACTTCGTTCCTGCAAAACAAGAAGTTAAGTTAGTCAAAAACCAATTCATTCCCTCATTATTTTAGAATTAGCTTCCGGGAATGAGGAATAGGCTAATCCATTTTACACTTGCTGATCAGGCTGGAAACGGGGACATGACATTTTCTTTAGAGCTTAAGCAAATGATTCTCATGCTATGAAATAAAATCTATATCATAGGATTGATGCTGTTTTGTTTGTTTGTTTTGTAGGAACAAAGAGCTTTGATGAAGCTAAGAAGTCATCGAAGGAGTAAAAGCTTGAACCACCTTTATGCTAGGAGTGAAGTCAACAAGTTGCCATGTTGGAGAAGGCATCATGTAGCTGCTCTAAGAGGACACTCCAAGTTTGACATGTTGACACTTTTCCTCAATGATATCATATTGGATCACTTCAAGTATCAACTAGCTTCTTCATCAATCATAGCTTCAAGATCAGCATGTAGCTGCTCCAAAGGAACTTCTCATCATTATCAAGCATCCCAATGACATTTATAAAGCTTCAAGTACTTCCGGTGCATTCAAGTCTCCTTGAGAAGTCAGCTACTCTACATATAAAGAAGGTGTTAACCTCAATATCTACACTCCAAAGGACCCTTTCAAGTTGGAGCATTTCATCATCTACATCAAGTTCAAGTATACTTGGTAAGTACACTACTTCATCTTCAATGGCATCATGTCAAGGACACTTCATCCATTCAACTTCAAGACTCTTTGATCTTCAAGTCTAAAGAGAGATCTCCTACTTCTATTCATGAATTAAGTATCATCATGTATCCTACAAGAAGAAGAAGCATTACAAAAGTTAAACCAAATGAGCAACATCTATCATAAATCCAGTTTACGAGAAGATGATCAAGGCAGGATCAACAAAGTATTCCTAAACATTCAAGTTCAAAGTAATCACATCGAAGACATCACATAAGATGATACAATTTGGGAATAAGCTAGGATGGCACCTACGTGGCATGTACATCATCATCGAGCCAATCACAAGTCGCCACATCATTCAACAAGCAAGAAGCCAAAGAGGACGTACATGTGGAAGATGCTCTAAAGATTCCATCTTATCCTTATCTTCTTGGAAAGCGTGCCTTCATTGCCTCTCATATGTGCTAAAAATAGCAAGTTGTTGTAACTACTTATTGAGGTGGCATGATCTGAGCCCTTGGCCATCTAGATCAATCTGAGCCATTCATTGTACTCTGGAGCTCTATATAAAGGCCTTGTTGCCTCATTTGTAAAGTCAGGAGATTAGAGATTAGATTGTAGGCAAGTAGATTTAGAGTAGAAGAGACTCTCGAAATTCTCTGAGAGGACTTGAAGTTGTAAATATTTCTCAAGATTAATGCAAAGACATTGGAATTCATTTGATGTTCAAGTGTTGTCTTGTGAAATAACATGGTTTTTTGTACTTTGATGAAGTGGAGAGATGTTTCCAAGTAGATTACAAGTAGATTAGAAGCTCTTTGATGTAATGTATGTATGTATTGAATATTTGATCAACTCCTAGCTCATGCTTTTAACATTCATTGTCGGTGAAGTGTTGTGTAAAGCTAGTCTGAGCCTCATTTGCTTGAGTTCGATTGTGGATGTTTGTTCGAGCTGCGCTGTTTAATGGGTGCTTGTATAAGCTTTTATGATTTGAAAACCATTTGTGTACCTTAGGAGATTGCACCAACTCTATGTAGTTGTAGGCATCTTTGGCGAAGTGGAGTTAGGTTTATTAAGGAGTTTTTCTATTCTTGCATCATCATTTACTTCATTGACCTTAGATTAGCCTTTCTGAACTCTTATCTTTTTCTTTTCTTTATTATTGATACATCTTGCACACTGAAGGAGGAATAAGCTAAGGAAGTATGAAGAAGTCTAATGTAAGTCCCTTTGTGATTATCAGCAAGATCACATATAATCACTGAGTTAACCCATCATGAATCATAAATAAGGAACCTTGGAGTTACTTCACTGGATCACATAATTCAGCCTGTGGAGAGCTTTATTCAAGAGAGAGTGGGAAACTTAGTGTTTTTACTCTATTGTTGACTTGTCGAAAAACAATCATCAACACCACCAACTCTGAATACGAAGCTGTCACCTTCTTCAGATTAATGATCATAGGTGTGGCCATAGGTTTACAACCCTCCATCTAGAATCGCTTCAAGATCTCAACCGCATACTTACCTTGCCCAAGGAAAATCTCCCTTGGTTTCCGCCAAACCTCCAAACCTAAGAAGTAATGCATCATGTCAATGTCCTTCATCTCAAACTCAATAGATAAATCTGCTTTGCACCTTGTAATGAGCTGCTCTGCACCTATAAGGAACAAGTCATCTACATATAATATCCAAATAAGCAAATCAGTCCTAACAATTATATAATATAAATTAGGATCTGCTTCACTTTTGGTAAAGCCCATACTTTGTAGATATCCATCTAACCTTGACTACCATGCTCTTGGTGTTTGTTTGGGTCCATACAAGGCTTTCTTAAGCTTGCAAACATGGGACTCCTTCCCATTTACCTCAAAGCACTGAGGCTGCTCTATATACAGTTCTTTCTCAATGATACCATTAAGAAAAGCTGTCGTAACATCCATCTGATGTATCTTCTATCCCATAAATGAAACTAAAGACATAACTGCTCTAATGGAAGTGTATTTGGTGATTGGAGCAAATGTCTCCTCATAGTCTACTCCCTCTTTCTGAGAAAACCCTCTTGCTACAAATCTTGCTTTGTATTTTTCAATGCTACCATCTGCAACATGCTTGATTTTGTAGAACCAATTGGAACTCACAATTGATTTCCCACCGGTCTTGGCACAATGTCCCATACATTGTTTTTCATGATGGAGGTGTACTCCACCATAGCATCCCTCCAAACTTGTGTAATGTCCCCATTTTCAGGTTCTCTTGTAGCACAACTGGAATTGACTTTCTGGGTTTGTGACAGCCTGATCAGAGTTGTATTTTGATGTCACCAGTGTGCTCAGGTGATCCAGTGGAGTTGTATGACACTTTCCGGAGGGATTTCAGACAACTTGTCCATACTATTTATAGTAAGTACTTGCATGGCGACAATCTTTCTGGGTTTGTTCTCTTTGGTCCTCGGAGAATATTGCTATTTATAGTAAGTGTCAGTCTGACATTGTTTTTGGTGATTTGGCAGTTCAGCCGTTGGCTATCTCAGATGTTGCATTGAGCTTAGTGATATCAGATGGTTTGCGGTGATGTCTTTCCAGGCGATTTCAGACATTTGGGCCATTCTTACTATTTTTAGCAGGTTGCTATTTTTAGCAAGGTCATCGCTCAACACTGACTTTTTCACGTGGCACCGTTTCCATGTCACTGCATGATTGTCACTCCTTCGGTTGTTCGTTGGGCAAAGTTATATTATTTTAATTAACATTAATGTCATTTAAGTTAAATTAAAGATTTAAATTAATGTTAATTAAATTATTAAAGTGACTTTATTAAAAGGGGTGTTGGGGAAAAAGAAGTAAAAGGCATATCTTATAAAGTAATGTGGAGCGCCCAACTTAGGGAGACATACGGGAAATAAAGTGAAATTTAAAATGTTATTTAATCGACCAAGTACGTGGAAGTGAAGGAGAGAATAAAAGGGGGTTTGAGTTCATTTTTGTATATGCTTGGAAAATATGTTTTCTTCTACAGGTTGGAGACTGAACTTGGTTCTTGGCTTTTTGAGGACGAAAACCCTTAAGGGGAACAATATTTGCAGGTGTGAAAGATCACCCAAGAATACTTTGCTGATAGCCTTACACAGGGGTTATGCTGGAGTTGAATAGTTGAAGATTTTCAATGTTTTGAAGCAAGGGTTTGGATGCAGATTTTACAGAGTGATTTAGAAGAACATACCAAAGGATCTTTTGCAGATTTTAAGTGTTTCATTGCTGTACCTTCTCCATTGCTGGCCGCTCCAAGTGCTGTAGCTGAACGTTGAGACTTTGAGAGTTGTTTTCAAATGATTTCATGTTATGTCACCTTGAATGGGGACGCCTAGGGCTGGAGAATAAAGGGTTTTGAGAATTTTGTAATTTGCACATTCCTGCTAGGGTTTTTGGAGCTTCCATTGCTGTTCACAGATTGTTTCAGACTTGCACATTGTATGACAACAAATGGGTATGTTTCAAATATGATGTTTGAGTGATTTAATCATCTGGGTATTTGTTATAATCCCTCTATTTGATGTATTCAGCAAATATATCTCAAAAAACATATGACAATAGTTAGGGTTTTGAAATATCTGATTTTTTAGGGTTTCCTAACATATGGGTATTGCTGATTTATGTCCCTAATGGTTGTTTCAATTCATATAAGCTTTTGGGTATTATTAGAAAAGCTTCTTTAATGTTATATCTCAACTTTATGCAAGCAAAAACCCCCATGCAAGCCCTAAACAATAATGCTATCAAAAAACAAAAAAATTAGAATAGAAAAAATACAAATAGGGTGGGATAGTACAGTGGTATCAGAGCTGGTTTTCCTACCAGCCTGTTGGAGTTTTAACATTTGCTATAATTCTTCAGTTGCAAATTAGAAAATTACAGTAGTTGACTATCAATCTCAGTGGCTTCATATCTCTTTGCATATTGGTGACCGGCACCTACATGTCCATTTCAGTGCCACTCTTTGACAGTTGTTAGAAGCAGAGTTAAAAAGATGTCTATAGACAAGTCTATATTTGAGTTGATGTAGTAATTGTCTAGGTTAATGAAGGATCGTGACTTAAAAAAGACATATTCAAGGATTGTTGCAAAACCCAAACATGTGGATGGAGGAGATGCTTTGACATATGAGGAATGTGTGACAGAGCCCCAGAATGACCTCTTCGACGTGCATGTAACTAGTGATGATGAGGATTTGTTTGACAAAAAAGACAAAACAACAGCCTTGGATCCTAATTCGGATTCATCCAGTGATGATTCTAACTTTCTAAGACTAATGACTTCCTAGATGATTCTAGTAGAGCAAATGTTTATGATGAGTTCACTAATGTACGTTCAGAAGAAGAGCATGTTGAGGGTAATTATGATGATGTCTTCAAATCAGCTAAGGATGATGATCCCTTATCTCATTCCAGTAATGATAACTTAGGTGGCTTTGGGTACTTCCAAACCAAGCTTATGAAGAGGGATGCTTATGATGATTTCAGTACTAGTGAGTTGGAGGGTGCCTTTTTCAGAGAGACAACCATTCATGAGGAGCACATTTTTTCTGAATAGAGCAATAAATCTTTTAGCACTTGGGATCCGGGTGTGTTGGCACCTAAGTATGACGAGGATCCTGTTTGAGATGAATTTCCTTTTGACTGTAGTGCTATTCTAACTTCATCTCCACAGTTATGCATGGAGGGCGACATTGATGGTGTTGTTTTTGATCTTGAAAACAAACTTGAATTCACATTACTTGTAGCTGATCACAAACAGAGACCAAGTGACCCTGTTGTTTTGGATCCACAGTTCACTGTTGAGGATGATAAAGAAGAGGCACAGGTGATTTGGGACAGCCTTGTAGACTTTGAGGATAGGTATGAAAGTTCTGATTTTGGTAAGCAATATAATAACAGTTCACTATCCTTGCCTAAACAAGATTGGAAAAATCAGTTTTTGGTGTCAATGGAAAATGAAGTGCACACTTTATCTAGATTGGATGACAATAGAAGCCTTGTTGAAAAATTCATCTTCATGACACCAAGGCAATATGAGCAAAATGTTTCCTTTGCTGATTTGCACATGATAAAAAGCACTATGGAGGGAATAAAATCAGTTTTCTTACACACGATGCATGATAGAGATGTTGCCACCAAGCTTACAGATGAGACATTGTCTATGACTAAGCAGTTAAGGGAAGAGGTTAGTGAGCTCACCATTGAGCCTGATTCTACAAAGCTTGCTCTGAAAAGTGTCCAAGAGGCACTTCTTAAAGCAAATGAACATCCCTATGAGGCCCAACAATTCAGAGAGTAGGAGAACAGAGAAAGGGCCATGGAGATCAAATAGGTAATGGAGGAGCTTGATTACATTCAGGAGGAGTTTGATCTTGTAAATTGTTCCAAAAATTCTAAAAATAGGAGTTTGGATCAGCAGGATGTGTGGGTGGAGCATGTGGATTATGATGATTTTCAGTTGATGAGTAATCCTCTTTCCAAGATGAGTGCTAATTTGGCATTTGGCAATCCACCTTTTGAGTTGGATGATGGGACTACTCCTGGTTGTAGCATTGCACTTGGTGAAAATAACAAGGTATGGGATCTGGGAGAAGATTTTGAACTTGAGTTGGAGTGTGGTTTTTAGCTTGGTTTTGATTTAGGTTCACATTATGAGGTGATTGGTTACCCTCTTGGGAGACCACCGGAAATGAAATGTGTAAAGGAGGAGACAAAAGAAGATTGCATAAGGAGTGTTGTGACACGAGGAGATGTAGTATCTTCATGAAATGGATTGATTCATGGAGACTTCTTCATTTCTGATCTTGAAAGGTTCCAAATAATGCTCTTGAGCTTGCTGGAAATTTCAAAACAGCAGCAAGGAAAGGTGGTTTAAAGCTTTTTACTTAATAGCTTTGGAGAAAGAAGGATTTAAGCATGACATCGACATGTTTGACAATCCATCCTTTGGATTGAGTGATGTTATATATTATACTAATCTTTCCTTGGGGATGGTTTTGATGACAACAATTTCTCCTTGCATTTCAATTGTTTGTGCTTTCATGGATGGGCTACAAGGGATTACCAAAGAAGTCACAAATTTCCTTGATGTGCATGTTGATTTGGATGACACTTGGAGTTATGTTGTGCACCTTTCTAGGCATGTTGGAGATTATTCTTGGTTGGGTATGCATGCTTGGGATCCTCAACAAGGATTGATGGAGCTTATTGGGAAAGGTAGGTATGACCTTTGGAGGTATAAGGATGAAAATTTCAGAATTAACGATGTTGTTCCTTTCTTTACCGGCCATTTGGTGATTCCATTTGCTTATCTACAAATGGATTGGAGAGACTTTAAGTAAGGATTGGAGTTATGAACGAACGATTACTTTTGGGAGTGTTACTTGGCAAAGCATGGATTAGAATTTCAGTGTTGAGCTTGTTTTTGGGTTGTAGGTCAGTCACTTCACTTTTTGGTTTGCTCTCATTCTAGGGAGTTGGCACTTTCTTCTTTGTTAAGGAAGTAATAGATTTCAGTTGGAGATTGCTTGGAGGTGTTTCACAGCCACTTCTGAGTTATTTTGGTGCAACACAATGTTTTTCACGCATGCTTATACTTGGGAAATTCATTGGTGTTGCTGTTGTCCTTTGTGTAGAGCACTAAAATCAGATTGTACTCCACTGATTTTAGTTTTGAACAACAGACATTATTGTTTACTTCAGACCTTCCTAACTCAAGGAGTTCATCTTATGAAGGTTTGTGATGTAAACTTTGATAGTTTACTTTTGGTGTGGGTTCAAGACAGGGAACTTCCGCATGCTTTGGTTCATCATTCAGTGACCCTTGGAGTTGGAACAGTAAGTGTTTTTGCTAGTCTTCATGGTTGTATCAGATTAGCACAGAGGAGACATGTTAGATCCATATGGTGTAATGTTGGTGAGTTTGTTGAACTTTTGCAAAGGATTGCTTTCCTTTTTGCAAGAAGATTGGAGAAGTTCGCATCTGTAGTTATGACTTTGCATGACACCTTGAGGAGGTATATTGAGGACTATGGTTTTGGGTTGAGTAGATATTTCTTCCAGTCGCCTAGGATCATGTTAGGTACAGGGAGTGCAGTTATGGACCTTACTGGGATGCTTCCGCAGGAGATGTTTCATGGTATAGGTTTCAAGCCTTACAGGTGTCTCAGCTTGGGATTTGATGATGATTACCTTCCTAGGTTCTAGGAGAGAAGAGTGCTGTTGTGGCACGATGTTTTTATAGTTTTTATCAGAGTGGCACAACGTCAGCGTGGTGGTTTTGTTCTAAGATTGACTTGGAACTCTGGGATAACGTTGGGTTGCAGTCCAACAGTTGACGGGAGTGAGAGAGTCAATGTTGACTTTCCGGAGATTATCCCTATGATGTCTCAATTTGGTTCTCTCAAAGAGCAATTTCCTGAGGAGTTGATTGAGTATAGTCAGTCTTTGTGTACTCTTACAGGAAATTTTCAGGTCTCTTGTGTTGGTACTTTGCAGGCCAGTGCTTTGAGCAGATGGTGCTACAAATCTCCTAGGTTGACTTGGGACCTGAGAATCATCCTTGATTCTAGTCTAGATTAGTTGGTTGTTTGGAAGTTGCATTGGCATTGCTTGAGGACAAGCAATCTTTGGGAAGGGCAGACTGTAATGTCCCCATTTTCGGGTTCTCTTGCAGCACAGTTGGAACTGACTTTCTGGGTTTGTGACAGCCTGATCAGAGTTGTATGTCGATGTCACCAGTGTGTCAGGTGATCCAGTGGAGTTGTATGACACTTTCCGGAGGGATTTCAGACAACTTGTCCGTACTTACTATTAATAGTAAGTGCTTGCATGGCGACAATCTTTCTGGGTTTTTCTGGGTTTGTTCTCTTTGGTCCTTAGAGAACATCGCTATTTATAGTAAGTGTCAGTTTGACACTGCTTTTGGTGATTTGGCAGTTCAGCCGTTGGTTATCTCAGATGTTGCATTGAGCTCAGTGATATCAGATGGTTTGCAGTGATGTCTTTCTAGGCGATTTCAGACATTTGGGCCATTCTTATTATTTTTAGCAGGTTGCTATTTTTAGCAAGGTCACCGCTTAGCATCGACTTTTTCACGTGGCACCGTTTCCATGTCACTGCATGATTGGTCACTCTTTCTGTTGTTCGTTGGGCAAAGTTATATTATTTTAATTAACGTTAATGTCATTTAAGTTAAATTAAAGATTTAACTTAATGTTAATTAAATTATTAAAGTGACTTTATTAAAAGGGGCGTTGGGGAAAAAAAATTAAAAGGCATATCTTATAAAGTAATGTGGAGCGCCCAACTTAGGGAGACATAAGGGAAATAAAGTGAAATTTACAATGTTATTTAATTGCCCAAATTGTACGTGGAAGTGAAGGAGAGAATAAAAGGGGGTTTGAGCTCATTTTTGTATATGCTTGGAAAATGTTTTTTCTTCGACAGGTTGGAGACTGAACTTGGTTCTTGGCTTTTTGAGGACGAAAACTCTCAAGAGGAACAATATTTGCAGGTGTGAAAGATCACCCAAGAATACTTTGCTGATAGCCTCACACAGGGGTTATGTTGGAGCTGAATAGTTGAAGATTTTCAGTGTTCTGAAGTAAGAGTTTGGATGCAGATTTTATAGAGTGATTTAGAACATACCAAAGGATCTTTTGCAGATTTTAAGTGTTTCATTGCTGTACCTGTTGTGACCAAATCACACATCGCCCCATTGCAAATGGGGACCCCCTCTTTTTTTGAGCTTCAATGCTTTGTCTTAGATCTTGGATGATGTCTTAGCACTTTTTCATGATGAAGTCAGTGGTGTTTGAGTCTATAGCTTCATGGTGGAAACCATAATCTCCTCATGTATGTCCTGAGATCTTGAAATGACTAAGTTTGATATCCTGAAAATCCTGAAAATTGACTAAGTCTGAAATTTGGTGGATCCTCAAAAATCTAGAATTTGTATGTTAAATCCTATGGATCCGAGAACTATCTCAAACATCTTGGAAGGTATATTGAAAAATATTTAAAGTATAACAAACTTATACTTAAATATATTTTTCAATATACCTAACCCTGGGGACTTCCATTTTCTAGGCGCAAATTTGCTCTAATTAGTTAGGCGCACTTCCCCACTTGTAGTGATCCAAAATTGCGCCTAGAACTCAAGGCGCATTTCATCATCCGGGAACCTCAAAATTGCGCCTTGAATAAATGATGCTAGAAGTGGTGAAGAAAATGGGCGCCTTGAAGAATTAAATTGCCCCAGACACCTTGCAATTGCTTAAAGTTCGAAATTCACTCAAATGAGCTAAGGCGCATTTTTCATCTCCAGAGCCTCCTTTGAGCGCCTTAACATGAAGTGAATGTTTTAAACTATAGAAAATTGCGCCTAGCAAAGTATGCTTAAATTCATGAGCTTTGAAGGTGTTTGAGTGTCAAAGTCTCTCCTCGAGCGTTCACAATGACTTAGAATCATGAAACCTTGAAGTGAACACCTATCCAAGTCTAGGCGCACTTTCCATCAATGCAACCCTACTTTGGCGCCTAGGCAAAACATGAGTGAATCTTTGATTTTTGGAGGGTACTTGAGTGTCTGGAACTCCTCATGAACATGCCAAATGATTTGAATCATTAAAAGTTCGAGTAAATATCTAGCTATATCAAGGCGCAATATCACACCTCCACCATCATCAAAATGCGCTTAAGATAAGAAGAGGCTTGAGACCATCATCATGATGAGGCGCATTTTTGCTCCAGTTGAGTCTACTTTAGGCACCTTGAATAGGAAATGCCTAAATCCAATGATAGAATGATGGCGCCCTAAGAGATAGCGCCTTCCTTGAGCGCTAGGATTGATTTAGGTCCATACAATGTTCATCTCAAAGTTAGGCGCAATTCTTCATCTATAGAGTCTCCTTTGAGCGCCTTAACATGGAATCAATGTTTTAAACTATACAAGATAGCGCCTAAGAGAGAAGCAATTCACCTTGAGTTCTAAGATTGATCAAACACATGAAATGCTCATCCCAAATCTAGGCGCCAATTTCCTGTTGTGTAACCTCATATTTGCGCCTAAGATGAAATTGCTTGAGTTCATAAGTTTTAGGAGTATTTGAGTATAGAGACCCTCTTCACAATGATTTGAACTCCTTTAAAGTTGAAGAACTCCTTTAAAGTTGAAGAAGGTACTTATCCATGTCAAGGCGCATTTTTCATCTCTCACCACCTTGGATTGGCACCTCAAATGAAGTCACATTATATCAAATTCACTAAGGTAGTCTAGGCGCAAGATCTCCTTTGAACAACTATAAAGTGCGCCTAGCAATGAAGGAAGTTTGGAACCATTAAATGTCAAAGAACTAGCTAAAAGTAGTCTAGGCGCATATCTTCATCTCTACAAACTAATTTTAGCGCCTAGAGTTGAATAGGATTATCTCAAGGAACCAAGGCGCATTTTCCTACCTCAATAGACCATTTTTGGCGCCTTGGCAGTAAAGTGAATGATTAACCTCAAATGAGCGCCTAAGGATGAAATAGTCTCATAGGGATGTAAACAAGTGTTGAGAGCCTCAAAAAATGTCAAAAAACAAGCCAAGTCAAGTTAGGCACATTTTTCCACTCCTACCACCCAGATTGGTGCCTTAGAAGAAATCACATTAACCTCCATCATTAGATAGGTGCCTTGAGAGATATGATCATTCTAAGGCATCTTCAATTGTCTGAGAGCATAAAATGTCAAATATGAAGCCACTAGATCCTAGGCACACTTTTACTCCTATGCTAACCAAAATGAGCGCCTAGGAGGCAATTGCATAAAATGACACCATTGATTGAGCGCCTTGCAAGAAAGAATCATTCTAAGTCATTCCCATTGTTTGAGATCACATAAATGGTAAATATAAGGTTATCTAAGCTAAGGCGCATTTTGCTCCTGTAAAACCTTAAATGTGTGCCTAGATTGAAGAAAAGTTATTCACATGTTTTAAGTAACTTCATGTTATAAAGTGATTGATATTATTTCTCTATGTTGTAGGAACGTTGATGGAGCTGAAGAAGTCATTTGAGGAACAAGGCGCTTGGAGTCACCTTCATCCGAAGAATGAAGTCAAGAGGTTGTCATGTCGGAGAAGACATCATGCTATTGCTCTAAAGGATCACATCAAGTTCAGTATACTTCATCATTTGTATCAAAGAGAAGGCATTCATCTAACTTCAAGTTCCTCCTGAATCTTCAAGTATCAGAGAAGTCTCCTACTTCATGTCATCATCATCTACACTACTCGTGTCATGAATGAAGCATCATCATCATCTACACTACTCTCTAACAAAGAAGCATCCAAAGAAGATCAACGTACATCCTGCCAAAGAAGAGAAGTATCACAGAGTTAGACAAATAAGTAACATGTATCATACACATTCAACTTACAATGAACAAGGCAAAGTCAACAAAGATACATCCCAAACATACAAGTTCAAAGCAATCACATTTTAAGACATCACATAGATGATGCAATTTGGGAATATGCTGAGGTGGCACCTACATGGCAGATACACATTATCAAGCCAATCATATTTCGCCACATCATTTCACTACAAGCTTATCATCTTGGAAAGCGTGCCTTCATTGCCTCTCTTATGTACTAAAATAGCAATTTGTTGTAACTACTTGCTGAGATGGCATGATCCTGACCCTTGGTTACTTGAACTGATCCAGGCCATTCATTGTAATTCTGGACCTCTATATAAAGGCCTTGTTGCCTCATTTGTATAATAATAGTTAGGCAGTAGACTAGAAGAGTGGAGTAGGAAGAGACTTTTGAAGTTCTCTGAAAGTACTTGGAGATTGTTGTAAATATTTCTCAAGATTAATGCAAAGAGATTGGAGCTTGTTTGGTGTTAAGTGTTGTCTTGTGGAATAACATGGTTTCTTGTATCTTGATTGAATGGAGAGATGTTTCTAAGTAGATTAGAAATAGATTAGCAGTTCATTGATGTAATGCATGTATGTATTGGATATTTGATCAACTCCTAGCTTATGCTTTTAACATTCATTGCTGGTGAAGTGTTGTGTAAAGCTAGTCTGAGTTTCATTTGCTTAAGTTCAATTATGGATGCTTGTTTGAGCTGCGTTGTCTAATGGGTGCTTATATGAGTTTTCATGATTTGAAAACCTTTCGCTATCCTTAGGAGATTGCACCAACTCCATGTAGTTGTAGGCATCCTTGGCGAAGTGGAGTTAGGTTGATTAAGGAGTTTGTCTATTCTTGCATCATCATTGCTTCATTGACCTTAGATTAGTTTCTCAAAACCTTTATCTTTTTCTTTTTCTTTATTATTGAAGCATTGTACATATGTCATCCACACTTAAAGGAGAAATAAGCTGAGTGAAGTATGAAGAAGTCTGCGGAAGTCCCTTTGTGATAATCAACAAAATCATATCAAGTCACCGAGTCTATCCAATACAAATCACGAATAAGGAACCTTGAAGTTGTCTCACTGTATCACATAGCTTAGCCTCTGAGAGACTTTATTCAAGAGAGAATAGGATACTTAGTGTTTTATTCTATTGTTGTGTTGTCTAAAAACAATCATCAACAGTACCTTCTCCATTGCTGGTCGCTCCAAGTGCTGTAGCTGAACGTTGAGACTTTGGGAGTTGTTTTCAAATGATTTCATGCTATTTCACCTTGAATGGGGATGTATAGGGCTGGAGAGTAAAGGGTTTTGAGCATTTTATAATTTGAGCATTTCTGCTAGGATTTTTGGAGCTTCCATTGTTGTTCACAGATTGTTTCAGACCTGCACATTGTATGATAGCAAATGGGTATGTTTCAAATATGATGTTTGAGTGATTTTATCATCTAGGTATTTGTTATAATCCCTCTATTTGATGTATTCAGCAAATATATCTCAAAAAATATATGACAACAACTAGGGTTTTGAAATATTTGATTTTCTAGGGTTTCCTAACATATGGGTATTGCTGATTTATGTTCCTAGTGGTTGTTTCAATTCATATAAGCTTTTGGGTATTATTAGAAATGCTTCTTTAATGTTATATCTCAATTTTATGCAAGCAAAAACCCACATGCAAGCCCTAAACAACAACGCTATCCCAAAAAAAAAATAGAACAAAAAAAATACAAACAGGTTGGGACAGTACAACTTGTTGGTCTACTGCTTCTTGGAAGCTGTAAAGTTCTAAATCTATGATGTTGCTCATCAATGCCATGTAGTTTGGAGACTTCTTCAGAGGCTTGCTCTCCCTGAATGTGATCCTAGGAGCCTCAATATGCTCTTGAGCATCCCTCAATGTCTATGTGAACCATCGAGGTCTCCTAATAGAAGTAGAAGGGGTTGAAGTCTATTATGAAGATTGTTGTTTTGAATTGGAAACGATTGGGATCTTTGGAGACAAAGACTCAACCTTTGGAGCTTCTTGCTCCTATCCTCTATTATTGGAATGCGTTAATGAGACTTCTTGGATGCAAAGTCCTCCTCAACTTTACATCCCTATTGACTACAACCTTCCTATGTTCTGGAACATAGACCACGTAGGCCTTAGAAGTCTCATTGTAACCCACAAATAAACCCTTCCTACTAGAAGATTCCAATTTGGTCTTCTTCTCTACAGGTACATGCATATAAACTGGACAACCAAAGATGCGGAAGTGACTCACCTCTGGCTTCACACTAATGAATGCCTCCTCTTGTGTCTTGTACCCCAAGATCCTGTGAGGATACTTATTTTGGATGAGGATACTTATTTTGGATGTAGACTGCTATATTACATGCTTTTGCCCAAAGAAACATCGATAGGCCTTGGTCATGAATCATGGCCTTAGTAGCCTCTATGATAGATCGATTTTTCCGTTCTTCAATCCCATTATGTTGTGGGTTGTATGGAAAAATTAGCTCCTTCTTGATCCCTACCCTTTTGTAGAAACCTTTGAACTCCTTGGAGGTATATTCACCCCCATTGTTCAATCTCAAGACCTTGATGTTCTTCCCTGTCTGATTTTCGACTAGAGCTTTGAACCCTGAAACCTGCTAAAGACCTCATCTTTGGTCTTTAAGGAATAGATGCAAGTCTTGCAAGAGAAGTCATCAATAAAGGAAACATAATACATGCTTCGTGAAATTGATGCTACTCACATCGGTCTACAAACATCCAAATGCACTAAGTTTAGAATTTCCTTTGATCAATACTGAACTCTGGAAGACCTGTGACAATCTCCCTCAGAATAGTTAACGCTTTGTGATGCAGATGCTCCATCCTCTTGTGCCATAACTCGCATAGATTGTCACTGTTATGAACTAGAGCTAGAATTGGTTCACCTTGCCTTCTCCAACCCCTATTACTTGTGCAGTATCTTGGCTAGATTCTTTCAGCCTGATAAGAACTTGTTGCCTTTTAAATTCTACTGCATAGCCCTTATCTTCCATAACCGAAATTGAAAGCAAATTCTTCCTAAGACTAGGAACAAACAAAACGTCATCAAAATCTAAAGAGTTACCTGATTGTAGTTGAAAGGGAATTGTACCAATTCTTGCTATTGGATACTTGGCATCGTCACCAAGCTCAACTTGAACTCCAATGTCATGTCCCCTCCTTCGCTCACATGAAGCAATTATATTTTTAATTAAAAAAAAGTGTTTTTCAACCCTAATGATAAATATAATAATATATAATAATAATAATGTCAATATTATTAATAATAAAAATATAAAATAAATTCAAATTTAAAATTGGTGTCGACTTTGAGGTCCTAAGGACAAATTTTGAACAGGTCTAAAGAAGCATTTTGGATTTCAATTGAAGGATCGAATTTTTGGCTATGAACATTGCATTTCGCATTGTGACTCTATGCTTGGGACAAAACTCTTGCTTGTTCTATTGAGCAATTTCCACCTCTAGACTTTGCACAATGCTGAAATTAAATAACTGTTTGTCAAGGTCCACCTAACATCCTCTTGTGTGATTTGCGGCTCGAAGAGGAGATTGAATTATGGGAATCATCAATATACTCCGACTACTATTCGAAGGTTCTAGTATTGAGCATCATATCACGTCTAGGAGGGTCTGATTGCTGAACTGAGTTCGTGGTTTGATAGCTGGAGATTGCGCCTAACCCACTCGCTAGACAATGCGAAATTATGGGAATCATCAATATACTCCGACTACTAGTTCCAGTATTGAGCATCAAATCACGTCTAGGAGGGCCTGATTGCTGAACTGAGTTTGTGGTTTGATAGCTGGAGATTGCGCCTAACCCACTCGCTATACAACGCGGAAGAGACCTGGGTTCATTGTTATCGAGTGTGGTGTCTTCGACATGGGTTAGTCCATGCATTAGAGCAGGTTCTACACTTGCAAGCAAAACAAGGGCATCTGGTGACTCTAATCTGTTTGTATCATTTGGGTCATCATTGGGCATTCCACTAACCATCTACAAGACATGTAGGGGAGTCTTTGTGCTGCGCTCACCATTTGAGATAGTGCCCAGGTTTAGCAACGCTTATCTAGTAGAGGGGTATCCTACAGAGCGGGTCAAGAAATCAACCATACATTTGTTTAGAAATCAATATCGCGTGTTTTCTAGACCTGTTTTACATGCCCAGGACAATAGTACAATCCGACCCCAGATCTCATGCATTGCAGCAACATTTGGGTCAGGTTTCATTACCTCTGTTGTTTTTTTTGTTTACATCTGACATTTTGAAATAGATATTGAAGTGTAAGATTTTGTAGTTTTAGTGATAATTGGGACATTCATATTTCCTAGTAAATCTGACTGTATTGAACAATATTTGTTGTTTGTGGCTTGGACATTAAAAGTTGTGATTGCATTGTTATTTGATTCTGAATATTGAAAGATTTGTAGATACATACATATCAACAACATTTAGACTTTGATGAATCCTAATAATGCCGGTGTAATAAGTTGAAGATGTTAACAACAATTTGATATTGTTAAATCAGACAAGTAGGGTTGTTTTTACACAAGGGATATTTCAGTGGTAGTAGAGCCATTTTTATTGCCAGCCTCTGGGATTGTTGTATTGCAAATTCATGCATAGGAGTGATGGGGAAATCAGGTACCAGTGAAGGGAAAAGAAGAAAGAAGCAACCATGGGTGACAGAGTTGAAGAAAATGTACAAGAAGTTATTAGAGAAAACAAAGAATTCCAGTCATCTATGAGAGATTCTATGGCAGAGATAGCTTGAATCCTAAGGGGGATGAATCAACAATGGAGTAATGGTAGACCCAATCAGCGTTTTGCAGAAGGAAGTAACTCAGCCAATGACAAGGTTTCAACTAATCCACCCACGAAGACATTCAGAGCCAAATTTTTACAAAGAGAAGACGCAGATCCCTTTGAGGAAGAACAACTTAAATCGCCACAACAGGAGGATGAAATGGCAAGGTATCATGCTGAATATAATGCCCTAAACCCAACCATCCGTTGTGACATGCCTTTTGTCGAGTATTATGAGATGAAAACAAGAAATGGGCATAGGAGAAGGTATGAGGAGCAGCCTTGTAGGGACATACAACAACGTTTGGGAAAGATCACTATACCTACGTATGATGGATCAAACAATTGTTCAATGAGGACATGGTTGCAGAAGTTGGATACATATTTCTCATTGAATCCCATGTTTGAAGAAGCCATTAAGTTTGCTACTCTACATTTGGAGGGTGTAGCTCATGGATGGTGGTACCATGGCATGGTGACACAAGGGTATGGTTCAATTACCACTTTGGAGGAGTTCAGTCAGAGATTGATAGAGGTTTGATAGGTAGGATCCAGAGACTTACTTTAGGGAGTTAGCACAATTGAGATAGGAGGGATCGGTTGAGCACTATATGGCAGAGTTTTAGAGGCTTTTAGTGATGGTTCGAGATGTGACAGTGAGGAGGCTCATAGTGCTTTTTTTGGAATGTCTAAGTGATTCACTCAAGGGTTTGGTTAGGGCATTTGAGCTGGGATCCTTACCGGAAGCCATCAAGAGAGCTTTGAGCTTGGAGGATTTAGTGGCTAAAGGCAAGTTCAACCCTAAATCATCTCTAATAGGGCAGCAAAAGAAACCCTTCCAACAAATTTTGCCACCACCCAAGGCGTTACCTCCAAAACCTAGTAGGAATAAGAGTCAAAGAGCGAGCTCCGAAGGAAGAAACTGTGTTTTGCATGCATGGAGCCATGGATGCCTGGGCATAGGTGTTTGGGCAAAGGACAGGTACACTTCATAGAGGTAGCTCTCAATGATGATCTAGAGACAAAAGAACCTGAGGCCGAGATTGTTGGGGACATGGAGGAACATGAGGTAGAAGGAGGTTATTCGGGAGGCACTCTTGCACTCTTTCAGGAGCACCTAGGTACCATCCTTTTCGAGTTTGGGGAATATTGCAAAGTCATAAAGTGACAGTGTTGATTGATAGTGGGGCCACTCATAACTTCATAGATGCAGATTTGGTTTACAGGAAAGGTTTAGATACTGAAGAGTTTGATGGGTTTAATGTCGTGCTTGCGGATGGCCACATTATTTCTTGTAAGATGCGAATACATCGGCTAAGTTTATCCATGGGGAGACATAGAGTGTGTGATGACTTCTATGTGGTTGACATAGGAGAAACAAATATAGTTTTGTGAGTACAATGGCTGCACTCACTTGGAGAATTTACCCAAAACTACCAAACAATGGAGCTCAAATTTAGGGTGGATGGGAAGGGGGTGATACTCCAAGGTATATTGAATAGAACTCCGAGTGTGGCTGAAGTAAAAAGAATGGAGCTGCGTGTTCAAGGTAACCAAGCCACTCGATATGTGGAGATAGCCAAGGATCAACTCCAAGGTAAGATACTTCAATATGATAATGTTGGATTAATTTTGGATAAGCATGACAAGGGACTCAATATTACACCTCTAAGGCTGCCGCCAAAGGATATATTTGTAAAATGGGACTTTCTTGTTGAGGAACACCAATTTGCAATAGCTGGGATGAGTATTGGTTGCAATAGACATGAGCCAAGGACCGTTTTGAATATGGCTTCCAACTTTAAATCTGCTGCCCACAACATTTGCAGCACTTCCCACACTTTCTTTGCAGCCAAAGAAGAGTTTCCAGTCACTGGGTGGAGGAGTTTCCAGCCCACTATCATTGTTGAGGTGTTTGCAGCTAGTACAAGGTGGTTTCAAACCATTAAAATTCTGATTTTTAGCAAAGGAATGCTGTGTTACAGCCATGGTATTGGGAAGATCTTTTTATTTCATGTGATGTGTAAGAAATCTCATTTTTTGGGGATTTTAAGTGCCAATATTCCAGCTGATATATTGCTGTTTGAAAGGAAATTCCAATCCAAACATGACTGCTACAGCCACCTTCCAGCCCGCATACAATCTGATCTGAATTATCTGTCAAGTGGTAAGGCATGGGGCAACATGGTAAGAGTCCTTGGAACACAAGGTAACAATCTAGGAGAGGGGCCAAGTTTTGAGCATGCCTTGGTCACAGCCCAAGAAAAGGAGGTAATGTTTAAAGGCATCTTTCATATAGAGGAAGTTGTTGACATAGTACAAAGGCACTTTAAAGATGTCAGTGTGATTGATGGAAGAAGCTCAAATTCAGATTTGTTTTCACAAGTATACAAACTAGGTCTAAAAGGAAGAAGTGATGCTCACATTTTTCAACTATGCTGCACAAGAAACATGACAGACTGCTGTCCACATAATGCCCAGCTTTGGGCTTGCTAACATCACCATTTCCAGTCACAATACTCCACCATTTGCAGCCATATAGATGTACTCAGTCATAGGATTGGGTGATTTTCAGTTTGTTGTTGTTATTGGAGTGTTTCCAGTCATTGTATTGATGTTTCTAGGCTCTATGTTACTGATTTTTGCAAGGGGTTGCAGTTGTTATACCATTTTACTGCTACTGATTTTCAGGGTTTTTGATTTTGGACTGGTTATCAGTCATATTCAGCTTTTGTGGAAAATTTTCATGCATCATGCTGTTTGTAAAGGGTTTCAGCCATCAAAGCAGCGGAAAACAATTGTTCCAACTACTACACTGTTGTTTTGGATTAGGTTTAGAGTGAATTTTGGCTGTTGCAACTTCATTCCAGCTTGTATACAAGTTGATTGGTCCAAACTCATGAGGGTTCTAGCCTATAGTACAGTGGTAGGATCCATTGGAACTTGAGGGAGTCATCATCATGCACATTTTGGAACCAGAGTGGTACAACAGAAACATGGTGACAAATTCATATGGCAGCCTTTGGTCTTGCAAGAGGTTGTGGATATTATCAGTCATCATCACGAGCATATGGAGAGTTGGTTGACTCCACTGCTTGATCCAAGTCGAAGATGGAAAGGTACAGGATCTAGACTACATGGACATTTCAATTTGATGCATGATATTGGCATGATGACACTTGAGCAATCAGGTTTGCATAGTGCTCTTTGGCAAGAGATGCGCCACCTAACAGATACATGATCCAAGCTCTATGGGCATTACATCATGACTCGGCACATTGGCATGTCCCCTCCTTCGCTCACATGAAGCAGTTATATTTTAATTTTAAAAAATAGTGTTTTTCAACACTAATAATAAATATAATAATATAATATAATAATTTTAATGTTATTAATAATAAAAATATAAAATAAATTCAAATTTGAAATTGGCATCGACTTTGAGGTCCTAAGGACAAATTTTGAACAGGTATAACGAAGCATTTTGGATTTCAATTGAAGGATCAACTTTTTGGCTATGAACATTGCATTTTGCATTGTGACTTTGTGCTTGGGACGAAAACCTCAAGGTAGATTCAAATAGGTGGGATGAAACCCTCTCTTGTTCTATTGAGCAATTTCCACCTCTAGACTCTGCACAGTGTTGAAATTAAATAATTGTTTGTCCAGGTCCGCCTAACATTCTCTGGTGTGATTCGTGGCTCGAAGAGGAGATTGAATTAAGGGAACCATCAATATACTCCAACTACTATTCGAAGGTTCCAATATTGAGCATCAAATTGCATCTGGGAGGGTGTGATTGCTAGTGTGACATCCCCCACCCACGAGCAAATTATTAAATATATTTTAAATTTTGTTTAAATTAAAGATTTAAACAAATATATATATATTAATAGTAATAATAATATTATTATAATAATACTAATATTTGATATTGATAATAATAATATTTATTATATAATAATATAATAAATAATAATATATATAAATAAATAATATATATAAATAAATAATAAATAATAATATAATATAGATATGCATATAATAATATTAATAATATATATATTAATAAATATAATATAGAGATATTATTAATATTTTAATACATACTAAGGGCGGGGGCCCTGGCTCGATTGGCTAAGTAATTCCGTTGCGGTAAAGATGGTCACGAGGTCTAGTCTCCCCCCGTCCCTGTGGTACCGGAAGGCGTGTCGTGCCAGCGTCACCGGTCACGTGAAAAAAGTTTACTAGGCGCACAAAAAAATAAAAAAATAAAAATTAATACATACTACAATACATATATTTTATTAAATACAATATAGATATTATTATTAATATTTTAATAAATACAAGATTAAAGGCATGAGGCGACTCAAGAAGAGTCGCATGCCAACAAGAAGACACAACGATCCTTAGGGAAAGTACTACCTCCGATTGGGAGGTATAAATAAGGGGAATGATTGGTCTAAAGGCAGGCAGCGAATAGGGAAAAGAGAATAGAATGCAGTCAGCAGATACAACAAGACAAGTAGCATAAGAGGTACGTGCACTTTCCTTATTTATAGGTTAGGCAATATAAATGTTGTAGAATAATAATATGAATATAAATAAACGAATACTGCTTATATCAGCATAATAATAATTGGAATATATTACCATCATTGTATGTATATACATTCATTCTGTATAAGTATGCATATAGAATAGATATAATAATATGAGAATAAATAGGAGTGTAGAAATAAGGTAAATCTGTATACATATATGAATGGAATATGGATATAGATGTGAACATGTTAAATAAATGAATATATATATGTATGAAAGAAAAATAGAAATAAATGTGAATGTGAATGTAATGAATATGAATATGAAATGGATATGGAATGAATGAGTGGGAGGCATGAGTTGGACTTAGACATATGAGTCAAGCCAACTATGTAGATCAAGGTTGGACTTAGACACATGAGTCAAGCCAACTAATAAATGGGATTGGATTTGACATATGAGTCAAGCCAACAATGACATGGATTGGACTTGACATATGAGTCAAGCCAACCATGACCAAACTCAACATGGGATTGGACTTGACATATGAGTCAAGCCAACCATGTTCTTACTCCATGAAAAGAACATGTTTGATAATGGTAAGAGCTTACATTTCAAGTTTATTATATGATTGAACTAACCCTCTTATTAATATGGATTCTATATGTATATATTGCATTGGTGTTCTTTGTGATGATTGTAGGATCCATTCTTGAGGAGTCTTAACGAAGAAAAATAATAGCATGTAAGGCAATTCCCTAATCCTAAATTATTGGAATTGTGATTGTAGGGATTAATCTAGGACAAATAAGAAGGGGACATTACAGCTAGATTGAGTTCGTGGTTCGATAGCTGGAGATTGTGCCTCACTAACCCACTCGCCAGGCAATGCAGAAGAGAACTTGGGTTCATTGTTATCAAGTGTGGTGTCTTCAACACAGGTTAGTCCATGCATTAGAGCGAGTTCTACACTTGCAAGCAAAACAAGGTCATCTGGTGACTCTATAATCTGTTCGTAGCATTTGGGTCATCATTGGGAATTCCGCTAACCATCTACAAGACATACAAGGGAGTCTTTGTGTTGAGCTCACCATTTGAGATAGCACCCAAGTTTAGCAATGCTTATCCAACAGAGGGGCATACTACAGAGCAAGTCAAGTAACCGCCCATACATTTGTTTACAAATCAATATCGCATGTTTTCTAGACCTATTGATCTCATGCAATTTATCAACATTTGGGTCAGGTTTCATTACCTCTGATGCTTTTTTGTTTACATCTGACATTCTGAAACAGATATTGACGTGTAAGATTTTGTAGTTTCAGTGATAACCGGACATTCATATTTCCAAGTAAATCTGATTGTATTGAACAATATTTTTTGTTAGTGGCTTGGACATTAAAAGCTGTGATTCCCTTGTTATTTGATTCTGAATATTGAAAGATCTGAATATACATACATATCAACAACATTTAAATTGTGATGAATCCTAATAATGCTAGTGTAATAAGTTGAAGGTGTTAACAACAATCTAATAGTGTTAAATTAGACAAGTAGGGTGGTTTTTACACAAGGGATATTTGAAATAACCCACCCCCTTATGTGTTTAATATGTGTTTTGAACTGGGTTTATTTTCCTTCACCGTTTGAAGAGTTTTCTATGGTTAAGTTGATCCCTGCTTGCGTTTTGGTGTTGGGTCCATAGCATAACATAACATGCATACATATATCTTTGCAAATAATGGAAATATGAAATACCCGGATGTTCTAAATCAATGAAAATACATCAAATGACATAAATGTGCAATACCCATATCATAGAATGCCAATATATGAAAGATCTTCACATACCCATTAAGCTGTCCATGAAGTACAATGCTATGAATGAGGGTTTCAGCAGACTGGGGGTATTCTACTCAGTTTATGCGCCAAAGAAATACATTGCAATACTCAAGAGTGATGAACTCTCAGATACCAACGGTTACAATGCCAAGAAACCTCAAAAGAGAGAGCAATAAATCCCAATGCCCAATACTAGCTGCTGGTACGGCCAGGAATGAAGGAACAACAGCAGCAAACTCTTGCAACTTATCACAAAATGCCTTCTAACAATGCTGCACAAATATCTTGATGATGGATGCCTTGATGGAATAGAGTTTCAATGCCAAAAAACATCCAAAGTTCCCAAGAACTCCTCTAGCTGGTACGACTGGCAAGATGCACCAAACTCACCAATAAAACCTGCAATATAATCTTCATTCTCTTCTAATAATTATGGTGCCAAAAACCTACAGATTTCACCTTGAAAATATATCCGCGACAAGCTCCGAATCCACAAACTGAATGAAATGAAAGCACAGTCACAGCCACTGAATATGACTGTCCTCAAGCCCCTTAGATGATCTCTCACACATGTGGAAGCTGTTACTGATGGTGGTTGTCGTCACCAAGAGCCAAGAAAGGTTACCTTTAAACCCTCAAACTTGCAGAGCAAAAATGCATAAGAAATAATATGTCGTGAATGAATCAAATACTTTTCTTTTTACCTTTTATATTTTCTTTCATGAGGTCGATCATATGATAGAGGGAATTAAAATATTTAATTTTCACTTTATTACCTTCCCTTGGGCGCTCAAGTCCTTAGTGACTTACTTTTTTGCTTTTATTTCACTTTTCACTAAGTCACCATATTATAATATAAAGTCCATATTTTAAATATTAAAATAAATTTACGGACTTTAATATGAAAGCTCAAACGGTCTCGGAATCACATAAATTATGGACCGTTGGAAAGGTCTCGATGAGACGCTCTGTCTCCAATACAGAATTTCCAAAAATAGAAGGAACCCTAACTTACTAAAAATAGTAAGTTATCTGAAACCAACCATCCGAACTCCCAGAGTTCCCTAACCACCTTGGTTAGCCTACGGGAACCAAGTATAGGCTAACACCACTAGGAATGGGGACATTACAATATTTCATCCAAAGTTGTGTTCTTCTAGTTTGGTAAAACATTGTCAGGTTGATGTCATATGTCTAGATGCCCCATTGTCTACACACCAAGCATCCCTTAAAGTTTCATTGGTAGAAAGACAAGATACCATTGAGAAATCTTTCTCAAACTTGGCAGCAAATTCGTTCATCTAATTTTCTACAGAGGCTTCCAATTGCTTCTGTTGTTACTTCCCTTTGCCTTTCTTCTTGTCTGGACATTGTGATGCATAATGACCAAATTTATGACAAATAAAGGAC
This sequence comes from Cunninghamia lanceolata, assembly GCA_027924645.1. Classification (NCBI taxonomy): domain Eukaryota; kingdom Viridiplantae; phylum Streptophyta; class Pinopsida; order Cupressales; family Cupressaceae; genus Cunninghamia; species Cunninghamia lanceolata. The sequence continues at coordinate 3,889,677 of BSBN01000070.1, forward strand.
TTGATTTTACTCAAGTCCTTTTTCCCTGGCTATGAAGATGAATCCTCATCCTTTCCCTTACCCTTTCTAGGTCCTTTTCGTTTACTTTTCTTTGTCTATCCAAAGAGAGCTAAATTATCATCACTACGCTTCTTGCTGGCTTTTGACCCCATTCGAGCTTCCTTGTAGATAGAGTCATCCCATAGTCTCTCTAAAGAAGGAAGATTCTCATAGGCACAAATACCCTGAACAAATGCTTTCCGTGAAGATGTGAAACCATTCAATGCCAAGTTCAGTAGCTCTGCATCTTCAACTTTCTCCTTGATTGTTGCAAGTTGGTAATGAAGTTGTGTGACCTTCATCAAGTAATTGGTAACTGTATCTGATTTAGACATCTCTATGTATCTGAGTTTATTCTACAAAATCATTTTCCTATTTATGTTTGATCTCTGGTCAAGACTAATCAGAGCATCGAACATCTCCTTGGCTGTTTTCTTTTCAGATACATGTGGAATTACATGATCCTTTACCACATCCGTGATCACCCACTTGGCCTTTGCCTGTTTCTTTTTATGAGTTGCCAACTCCTACGAATCTGTAGGTGGAGTCACTTGATCCTTGATGATATCCTAGAGATCATTTTCTTCCAACAACAAAGTCACATTGACTTTTCAAGGCAAGAAATTTAATGCACCTTCCAATCTATCCTTGAACTTGAGGTGCTAGCTGATGTCATTTTAAAAAATAAAATTTTGCACAAAACTCCCAGATCTGGAAGTAGAAAATCGCTCAATTTTTTTTTTTGAAAAAACTTGTAATAGTTTGCCCTAGCTATGGGCTGCAAACACCAGCCTAAAATTTGTGAAAATACTTGGGACAAAACTTGCAATATTCGGTCAAAATCCTAGCCATCATGGATTTAAAAACAACTCAAAAACCTTTTTAAAACACTAAAAAATCTGTTAAAAGAAACCCTAGCCGTTGGGTTGCACATGAACCCTAGTCACAAACTTGACAAAACAGCTCAAAACCCTTTATTTTTCGTGAAAAAATTTGGCTTGATTTTTGTAAAAAAATGTCACGTGATTTTGCGTGTTTGTTGGGCGTGATTTCTTTCTGAAATCTTGGTGCGATTTGCAGAAAAAAATTGGGCACGATTCAATAGAAAAAAGATGCTGCAATTTCTCCTTGAAAAATGGCACGATTTGATTCAGAAATGAGACATGGTTTTTAGAAAAAATACGGCATGATTTTTCCCTCTTTTTGTTGCGATTTTCACTTCAAAACCTAAGTAGTGGATTTGCCTTGCAACCGGCTGGATTCAGGTCCGATTCGAACTGGGTCCATGATCTGGTCCGGTCCGCCTGTGGGTCTAGACAAGATCCGCCCAAAATGGGCCGGATTCGTCCCAGGCGAACCTGGAGTGAACCCCGGGCCAAAGTCTCAAAACTGCAGTGAACCTTCGAACCCGTCGCCCTATAATCCTTGTTGCACAAATGACATAACCAAACTCTACTCCCATTTGAATTTTTTTTTTCGTCTTTGTCTATGTTTGTTGCAAATTGCAAAAGTGGTTTTTAAGGATTGAATGGGCCTTTTCCATAAGTTTTTAGGAGAGTGGAAGGGCATTCAAATGGGATATTTGAATCCATAGTACTTGCAAATACTGCAACACTCCCACACCTAGAAGAACCCCCCATACCTCTATGGCTCCTTTGTTGAATCTCAACCTCTTCAGATTCACTAGCCTCACTACTGTTCATATTATTATTTTTTTTGAAAACATAGTTGCAAGTGCAAGTATAAAACAAAAAATACTCCCCAAGTGTTTGAAACTATGCTCCCCCAAGTACCTGGGACGAGGATGGGCGGGGACGGGGGACGAGTTTCGGGGACGGCGATTTTTTTTGGCCATTTTTTAGGGGACGGCAGGGGACGGCTACTAAAAAAATAAGGTTTTTTTAAAAAATATAAGGATATTTCAAATATTTAGATGATAACATTGATAAGACATTCATTCTAGACATCATAGAACATTAAAACATGCATACATAACCATAACATTACACTTGAACTTAGTTTTCAACTTGTCACATGAGAATTGGCAAACAAATAAACCAAATTTAATTGTTTTCAATGACAATCTGCATATATATTATATCAAAATGCTCAAAGGCTGCAAGTTTCAAGTTTCAACAACAAAATGTTTCAACAACAAAATGACAAAAACATAGAGTATATGGCTGTCCCTAATCAACCTCTCCTAATACTGCATCAAAATCAGAATCTGAATCCGAATCACTGCCACCATGAGGGTCTAGTAGACCCTCATCCAATGGAACCCCAACCAATCCCTCCTGTGCCTCCTCCTCATCAATCTGCATAACATCCTCTGGATCAACATCCCAACGTGCAGCTGGAGTCTGACGATACTCAGGGCTCTGTCGATCCTGTAGCCGCAAGGCACTATGCACTGCCACCAACTTCTCTAATCGTCTAGAGGTAAGTTTGTTCCTCTTCACTGACTGAATGAAGCTATATGTGGACCAATTCCTCTCTGCAGCAGAGGAACTGGCAATCTGTCCAAGCAAGCGAGTGGCAAGTGTCCTCAATTCTGGTGCATCCATGCCATGCCACATTCACCATCCAATAGGGTCAGTTTGAGCTAATGTAGCTCTATCCATCCTCGCCTCTTTTTTGCTGAAGTTTGGACCACGTAGATTGACAAAGGCCATCCATTGTGAGTGAAGTAAAGAAGCCTCCTCCTTGGTATACATTTTTTCAAGGGCCCTTATGAACCCTTGTTTCACCTCATCATCATGAGATGGAGGCACTCTTCCAGGTCTAGAAACATACCATTTGGGATTTAGAGCATATGCTGCCATATGAAGTGGGGTGTTCATAGTGTCCCACCTCCGCATCACAATGGGCCTAAGATGCTCCTCATAAAATCCCAAAGTAGGATCCTTGCTCTGAATAGCTTGCTTCATTTTCCCAAGCATGCTATCAAATGTCTCATAAATCTCTCCAAGACTAGGAGAGTCTGTGTCAGCATATCTTATGACATCCACAACAGGTGCAATGAAAGAGCAAACATAGCTGCAAGTGAACACAAGTTACAAAGATCAGCAATTTAAGAACAAAAATTAAATTTTTAATAAAATGATAATAATAAATATGAATATCATAATATAAACAAAAAAAAAATCAGCAATTTGAAATTTCAATTTGAAACAATTTCATACCTTATTGTGGACCACCAATCATTGTCAAGGATTTTTTGCTTCACACTTTTTCCTTTAGCTGAATTTGACTCTGGCCATCTATTCCATTCTGCATTAACCACCAATAATTGTAGAGGCTCCTTCACCTCAACCATCCTCTAGCAAAATGAAATAGCTGGCATATCTAGTTTCCACAGGCTTGAGGAATTCCTTCTTCGAAAAAGCCCTGAAAAGTGCAAGTGAGGTTTGATGGTTGCAAATGAATATCTGTATATCTCTAGCTTCTGCCACCACTTCCTTCACCCAAGCAATCTTCCCAATGTCTTTCAATGCATGAACACAACATGGAGTCTAGAAAATGTGCTTATAAGCACCCTCCACCATCAAACCAGCTGACTTACATACACGGGCTGAATCTGTTACCACTTGGACAACATTAGATGCCCCAATCTCTTCAATGGCATCCTTCAAAATCTGAAATTGGAAGTGAGCATCTTTCCTCCTCCCTGTACAATCAATAGCTCTAAGAAAATAAGAGCCAGCTGGACATGTGACAATGATATTGATGAGTGGCCGATGTTTGATGTCGGTCCACCCATCCATGACAATAGAGCAACCATCCCTAATCCAAGTTTGCCTCATGTCCTCCATCAAGATACTCACTTGAGAATATTCCTTGTCAAGTAAGGTGGTGCGTAGCTTATGTTCTCCATGGGGGACATATGAAGGACCAACAGCTGTAACATCTCTTAACATTTGTTTGAAATAGGGAGAGTGTGCCACATGAAATGGTACGGCATGAGCAAAGAAAAATTTGGCAATGGAAGAGTCAGCCACCTCTCGTGTTTGTGCATTAAACAACCCTGCAACAGTAGTAGCTCTTTTCTTTCCCCTATTAGAAACCTCTTCCACTTGGCTTTGTGAAGGCAATGACTCAGGCATACTAGGCATACTCTCCATTGACAATCCCTTAGATCTTGCCTCCCCCTCCATGTGCAACCTAGTTGCCTCCACCTTCTCAGCTAGGGTAATTTTTTTACAACCTTTTATCCCCACTCCACCCAAGTGCAAAAGGTGAGAATAAACTCTTGTATAGCTGCCCCTATAGGTTTCATTGCAAATGTGACAAAGCCATATTCTAGACCCCCCAGTATTCTTTTGTTTGTCAGTGTCTATGCGGGTTGCAAATTGTAAGAGAGGTTTTTTAGGATTATATGGGCCTTTTGCGTAAGTGGCAAGTGTTTTGGAGGGGCATTCAAATGGATTGGATTTGGATGAACTGACATTCTCTGCTGTACCACTGCCACTAGTAGAATCCCCACTCTTTTTACGGCCTCTAGTTCTACTTGATTGCCGTTGCACTTGAATTTCAATGTCATTTTCAGAACTTTCACTATTGTCACTGCTGCTCGTTGTTTTTTGTTTGAAAAAATGCTAATAGACAGCTGCAAGCAAATATTAAAAAAAAAAAAAAAACTAAAAACCCTCCACATGTGTTTGAAATTGAAAAAAAAACTAAAAAAAATGCAAAGGAATATGAAAACAAAACAAAGAATGTCGATCTTACCTTAAATGACGATGATTTGATGCCCTATTGCCTTCCCTTCACTGCTGTTACTCTCCTCCAACTGTTATTTCTCCTCTTCAAGCTGCTGTTCGAAAGTGCCAAAATGAGGTAATGAATGTATGTTTTTTGTTTTTGCATGATATAAGGCATTTTTTAGGTTTAGGTAAGTTTATGAGGGATGTGGGGGTCCTTGTGGGCCCCCCCATCCCTTTTTTTTTTAAAATTTAAGTGAGTTTTTTTTAAATTTTTAAGTGCCAACGTTGCTGGGCCATAGGGGACGGCTAGCCGTACCTGGTACGGTCGGGGGACGTCCCGGCCGTACCGGGTACGGCTAGCCGTCCCCTACGTCCCCTAAAAAAGGGGACGTCCCCGGGAAACAGGGATGGCCAGGGGATGTTTCCTGGCCGTCCCCGTGTCCCCGGAACGTCCTCGGGACGGGTACGGGTCAATTTGGGCAGGGGACGTGTCCCCGGGGAACATAGGTTTGAAACTTTGAAGGAAACAAAAAAAGTTAAAAAGGATACATGCAAACAAACAATGGACAGAAACTTACCTCAAATGATGTACTTTTGATGCTTTCTACTTTCTTCTCACTGCTGTTCTCTTTCTTTGTCTTCTCACAAAACGTAAATTCAAAAAGGTAAATTGAAGAAATTTGTTTGTTTTAGGTTTTAGAGTCTTTGTTTTAGGTTTAGGGTTGCTGTAAAGGGGTGTGGGAGTCCTTGTGGCCTTCCCAACCCCCCTTTTCCCCTTATTTTTGTGTTTTTTTTTTTAAATTGCAAAATCACTGCTGTTCTCTTCTGTCTCATTGCTGTTCTCTTTCTTTGTCTTCTCACAAAATGCAAAATGGTAAAATGAGGAATTTATTTATTTTTATGTTGTAGAGTCTTTGTTTTAAGTTTAGGGTCATTGTAAAGGCATGTGGGGGTCCTTGTGGCCTCCTCAACACCTTTTTTTCCCCTTATTTTGGCCTTTTTTTTAAAAAATTGCATTTTTTGCAGGCTGGGCTGTGCTGTCCCCTACCATTCCCTGCCATGTCTGAGGCGTACCAGAAACATTTCCTGGAAAAATATTTGTAGGGGACAGCCCTGGGGATGTTTCCTACCCATCCCTGCATCCCTTAAACATTCCCTATTCCGGGATCGATGGAAATAGCCAGGGGATGTGTCCCCATGGAACATAGTTTTGGACTATGCCTGATCTAATGTCTATCTAGCTTCAATTGAATGGCCGTCCTAAAAATCTTCCCTCTTTCTAGACTGAATGTGTCATATTATTATTCTTTGAATGTTAATATATTTATCCTTTTTTACAAGAAAAAAGTTAAGTTGGCTATATAGTTTTGTACTTGTTTGGTTTGCATAATGATAATAGGAAAATGAATGTATTTGCAGGATTTGCCAATGGAAAAGGATGCTGCAATCAGTTTTCTTAAGGGTATAGCTGTGAAGGTAATGCATGATTTATATTTAACAAGATTTTGAAAGCAGCATGTCTTTGTTGTAATTTTTTTGTTTTACATTTACAGCTTTTATTTTGCATCTATCAAAGATGGCAGGATGACAGAGCTAGAGATAGGAGAGTGTTAATATGCTGCCCGAATCTTCATTACACAAACAGAGATGTTGTGTGTCGAGATATGTGGTTGCTTTTTGCAACAATTTATTTGTGAATTTTTGGCCATGTGCAGAACTTTGAAATATGGTCATGAACTACAAATGACAGCTGAAGCAGCAAAATTTAACTATTAAAAAACCAAAAATTGTCGCAGTTCATATTGTACATATCATGCAATTAATTTTGTGTTTGAGGGTCAGGCTTGGCCTTGATCTGGTCCAAGGCTGAACTTTTGGGTTAGGTGAACTTGTTCAGGCTGATCCTGAACTTGTATTCTTTCAAATAGAAGTGCTTAAAAATGTTGACAATACAATGGAAAGAAAACAAATTCTGCAGAGCTAACATTGTTAAATAGGACAATGAAAAGAAGAAAAATAATAGATGCTATAATGATATAATTTTTTTTCTTTTCTTTCTCTCCAGTTCAGCTTATAACTTAAATAGCGATAATTTTTCAACCCCATTAGTTGCCATTTTTACTTGGGAATAATCTTTTTATTTTGTTGACTTTTGCATATTTAGCCCTCTAAAATTTTGGCCTGTTTAGGAATGTCTTAAAGAGCTCCAATTTTCATCTTCATTCTCTTGGGAGCTTTTGTTTTGAACCAATTTCTTTACCTGATTAAATTCTAAGCCATTCCGTGATATGCTAATGAAAATCTTTATGCAATTTTATGTGAGTTTTATGTTCTAGGAATGACATTATGATGGATGGTATGATTAACAGATATTTTGCCCTCTAGGTTGATTGGAATAATGCTTTTTACATCTTTAGAAGTTGGAACAGAGGTCAAGTTGATGATTCTCTACTGAGACCTCATTAGATGGAGATGGTTCAATATCATTTCACATGTCTTGTGATAAATCATGCATCGAGACAAAGAGAGATGAATTTATATCTGTGGACGCTGAAGGTACAGTTAAATACTTGTATAGCATTGACTTTGCCACTAGCTTGGAAGTTCTACTGCCAAATAGTTATCTACAACCATGTGATTGACAAAAATGTGTATTTGAAGATTGAAATCTTATTCTATCTGTCAAGAAGACCTGTTCTTTATCTACGATGTTTAATATTATGTTTCATGTAATAGACCATGCACAACTTTGAAAAGATGTATGTCTACAATTATGGAGCTGAAGGGGCCTCTAGTAATTACTCTTGTGTTGCCAAATGATTGCATGAGACCAGACTCTTGACCATAAGTATAAATTTGAGAATTGAACCCATATTCATTCTTCCAAAAGGATTTGTTATTTGATTATCAATTTCTTTTAAAGCACTGTATTGTTGTAGACATGATATTTCCACAGTCCATGATATGAGTGAGTGTAGAGCTTCTGGAGAAACTGTGTCTTGCTTTTTCGGATCGACGTTTCGGATCACACTCCGTGATCCATCATCAGGAAGAAAAGAAGAGAAATTTTTTTCTCTTCTTTTCTTCCTGATGATGGATCACGGAGTGTGATCCGAAACGTCGATCCGAAAAAGCAAGACACAGTTTCTCCAGAAGCTCTACACTTACTCACTGTATTGTTGTTTTCATGGGTGGGAGATGCTTTAGGCAGCATTTTACTGCTATCATTGTTGATTGTACTTTTGAGTCCCATTGACTGGTCTTGGTTATTCTTGGATATTAAGATAATTTTTCATAAAAGAAATATCTCCTTTTCTAGCAAAATAGGTTCTATTTCTGTGAGAAAGTATGTTTCTACCTGAGATTGACAAGGCTGAAACTGTCCTTAAATTGTTTTAGGGTGCTATGTTGTACATATGTTGCATTGAAAATATTTGTTTTGTCTATAAGTTTCAGGTAAAGAGATATATAGTTATACAACATTCTAATAAGAAGGAACATACAATTGGTCAGCTTTCAATAAACAAATAGGAAGAAACATACAATGCAAAGATAACAAATCCTGCAGAGTTAAAACCATTAAATAGAATATTGAAACTATAAAAAAAGATATGGATGCCATACTGTTATAATTTGTTTTTATATCTTTCTTTCCAGCTCAGCCTATAACTCAATCAATATAATTTTTGAATCCTATTAGTTGCCATTTGTCATTGTTAATATTGATCTTGCTTTTTTGATTTTTGCATATTAAGCCCTGTGAAATTTTGACCTGTTAATGAATGACTTAAAGAGTTCCTGTTATCCTCATTCTCTTGAAGATTTTTGTTTTGAACAATTTTTTGTACATGACACACACTCTTAGCCATTATGTGGTATGCTTTGGAAAATCAACGTGCAACGTAATGTGAGTTTGATGCTCCAGCAATGACATTATGATGTGCTGTATGATTAACACATATTTTGTCCTCTAGGTTGATTGGAATAATGCTTTTTACATCTTTAGAAGTTGGAACAGAGACGAAGTTAATTATTCTCTGCCCAGACCCTCGTTAGGTGGAGATGGTTCAATATCGTTTCGTGTGTCATGTGATAGAACATGTACTGAGATGAAAAGACATGAATTTACATCTGTGGATGCCAAAGGTACAATTAATACTTTTATAGCATTGACTTTGTTGCTAGCTTGGAATTTCTATTGCTAAATTGTTGTTTTGAACCATATCATTGACAATAAATGTGTATTTGAATATTGAAACCTTATTCTATCTGTTATGAAGGCCTATTCGTTTTCTAGGCTCTTCAATAATTTATGTTTCTTGTAATAGGATATGCACAGCTTTGATAAGATGTGCATCCACATATTGTGGAGGTAAAGGCACTATTAAGATTTACTCTTATATCAGATTTTTTCTTGCTAATTGATCACATGGAACCACTCTTTACCATAAATATATATTTGAAAATTGAACTTTTATTTGTTCTTCCAACAGGTTTTGTTCTTTGATTATTGATTTTTAAATTTTAATTTTTTGCCTTCATGGGTGGTGTTGATGGGGCTTTTAGGCACATCAACAGGCATGGACTCACAGCTTATTGTTTAGGCTGGAGCCCTCCCTTTTAAGATATAGTTGAGCAAGCAATTTGCTTCCAACTTAGAGATTAAGGTGAAGTCCATGATTCTAGCATCTGTTTGTAAGAATTATACCTAGAGCAGGGCTTGCTCGGTTGCCTTTGGGGGATTCGAAAATTACTTTTAGCCTATGTTTTGCCTTATTTGTTGGGCCATGGAGTGTCTAGCTCTGGATTTATCATAAGATATTAAGAAAAAAGATGGAAAGGAAAGGGTTATAAGAAAAATGGATAGAGAAAGAAGATGAGAAATAGGGGAGATCTCTTGATACAACAACAATCAACAAACTATGAAATCAGTGTGTTGTACCCAATCCGAAACTCGATGATTGTGTTACATGATACCCGTTTTTCGTCATCATTTGTGTGTTAAGTCCGTATTAACAATCATTCATAGACAAGTGGCGAGGTTGTCGTGGCAAGGTCCAGTTTCTCAAGTTAATGCATTCTTGCAAATTGATTGTGGTTGCAATATTCTGAGTTAAAGATGAAATTCTCGACTATGGTGTTTGTGACAAATGAAGGATAGTGGAATGAGTCTAAGAAGCATCCTTTGAATGTTAAAGTCATGTCCGAATTTCTCTAGCCAGCAAGCATGGTGGTTTGTTCAAGAAAATCACGCAAGCAGATTTGGGCTCAATAAGTATTGGCCTTCAAGTGAATAATAGGGAAGGTGCGATCTCATTCAAAGATTTACATCCAAACAAAGCTAGAGGATGGTGCAACATGAAAAAAGACAGTTTGAAGTGCCATTACACGAGAGCTACCTCCAAATGCTAGCTTGATGGTTTGTGTTAGTGAATGATACTCAAAGGGATAATAAGGAAAGCAATTTTATCCAATAAAGAATTGCGCCTTTCTTTATAATTCAATTTGCATCACATAGGCGCAAGGAGAGAAGTCTTTAGAAGGCTCGAAAATTGCTTTCTCTTATTCTATGAGGTTTGTGTTAGTGAATGGTACTCAAAGGGATAATAAGGAAAGCAATTTTATCCAATAAAGAATTGTGCTTTTCCTTAAAATTCAATTTGCATCACATAGGCGCAAGGAGAGAAGTCTTTAGAAGGTTCGAAAATTGCTTTCTCTTATGCTATGAGGTGGTAGAAAAGACAAGCTAGATGTTCCTAGTCAGCATGGACAGATCAGCAAGCTGAGAAGAGTGTGCCTGGTCGAAGTTTAGAATACCATGTTGAAAGGAAGAGACAAACAAATGAAAGGATATGCTACAGTCTTTGTTAGAAAATCATGCCATGCTAGTAAGCAACATCTAGGTAGAAAGAAACTGCATCAAAGGAATAAAGGTGTCCAGATTGTTATAAGTTGGTGTTGTAAATCAGCAAGAAAAGACAAAACAAAGTAAGCTATGTCAGCAACAAAAAAGGTAAATTTAAGATATTTGACTTAAGACAAAAGAGTATGGGCTACGATTATCATAATAAAATCTCGCTCTAATGAAAGTAGAACCATTCACTAAGGAGTCGGTGGAGTTTTGAGGCTACGATGCAAGACAAAGAATTCGCTTAGTAAATATTTCACCCCCCAGATTCAAGTCAGTGCACATCTCCCAATCAACAACTACTGTTTGAGTTGGAGAATCGCACCAATGTAATAAGGAAGTAGATTAAAGTTTTGAGTGAAATTGTGATGCTACAATTTTCATGACAAAATCGCTCCTTCCTTAAAAGCTTCTATACTTTGTCAAAATTGCAAAAAAGCATTCATATCCTCCATAAATTTGTTCCTGTATAAAAATAGGTAGCGCTCAGGTTAGCTTAAATGAATAGATAATGCTATTTAAAAAAAAAAACTTCTTTCTAAAATTGGCTCATGCAAAGAGTTTGATGCTTTTCCTAGTGTTTGAAAATATATTAAAAATAAAAGAAAAAATGAGAAGTGCTATTTTTGGACTGAATCAATCAAATTGAAGCAGAAGTGATAGATCTCAAAGTTGATCTTTGTGCCATAGTAAAGAATTTTTCCAAAGTTTTGGCTCTAGGAGAGAGTGCATTAGCATCAATATTCTTCTACTCTTCATTGTTCTTCATCAATTGCTGTTGTTGGATCGATTTCCTATATCCTCAAGCACTGATTTATTATTTCGAGCAAGAGATTCAAGGCATCAGAGCATCAAGAAGATTGTAGATTTAGATTGATGGGATTGTTCATGAAGGCAGAGATAGAGAATGGTATTCAGAGTATTTAGTGTTGTGGATTTCAGTGAGGAATGAACAAGAGGATGTTCGGATTGAAGCAGGGTGTTTATTGAATGGTCAAACTTTCAAAGAGTTTTCAATGTGTTTATATGGTTTGCTAGACTTCATTGAAACAGAGGATTCGCCATGAAAGCTTCAGTATAATCATTCAGAGCCACCTATCCAGATCGATATTTTTAGCCCTCACTAAAAATAGCTCATTGCCATTTTTGAAGAGAAGAGCATATTATGAGTTTGCTACTTTTAGCCGGAGCCCACACTATTTTTAGCTTTCTGCTATTCTTAGCATTCTCCTTTTGTAGCTTGGAGTTGGCTATCGTTAGATCATCTATCTCATCATGTGAGAGATGTGAATATTAGGGATAATTGTAATAAATTTAATCCTCCGTTTAACTGAGTCACATGTAGATTAGAATTCTTATTAGTGGATAGGATTATTTTGTAATAAAGCTTGCTTGTCATGCAAGCAGTCATAGATAAATTAGGAGTTAATTTCTTTCATTTAATTTCATGCAATAGCTTTGTAAACATTATAAATGAGTGCCATTTTGCACTTTGTAAGAGGTCAATAGTAATTCTCATGCCTGCGTATTGCTGAAATTGTTGTTCATCGAGTATTTAGTGTTATTATTAAATCCAAAATTCATTATTCAATAGAATTTAGTATGCTTATTTTGCTACTAAATTATTGTCAAATTTTTTCCCGTGTTATTGTTTTTAATAAGTTATAACTTAATAATTACTGCAAGCTTTATATTGTTGTAAGTGTCAGGTCCATAGTCGTAGCATTGAATGTGACTGTCATGTTTAACTTATAACATCTTGTGTATGTGGTTTATTCTATTTAATCCTTATGTTGTATTTGCATTGCTTAGTCTCCTTTTTTAGCTAAATAGTGCAAGCGTCTAGTCTTAGGATTTATTTTTAGTCAAAAAGCAGAAATTTCTCTACCTTGTGTTAAAAGAGTGTCTCAGCTTTTTACCCTAGGCAAACCCAAAAAGATACACATTTAAAGTGTATTCAGCCTAAATGCGAAATCCCTAGAAAAACATTGTAAAAATTGTAAATTGCAAGTACATATTGTTCATAGCAGGTTAGTGTTTATTTTACAGTGGGCTTGCCCTTCTAATTCAAAGAGCAGTTCTACTGGACATTTATTTCGTTTTATGTTGCACTATAAAGTGCAAATTAAAATGGTAACACAGTGCAATTTGTTCCATGTAAAACTAATTTCCGATAGAAAAGTGATATCACAGATCTACCACCAACCCATTAAGGACGTCATTTTGCTTTCAAACTGTTACAGATTGTTTGAGAAAAAACTTTAAAAATTTGAGAAACAAATACTAATTGAGCATTTAACTATAAAATATAGGAACATAGATCATAAAAAATGATAAATCTCGTGGATATAAACAACATGAAGGAGCAAAAATTGTTTGCAATTAACAATACGTTATAAATGGTGTTTAAAACTTCAACAACAAGGTTGATCTGTAATTACAACACCATTCTCTCCCCTTATATCTTCTTGCTTCTATCTATTTAGAGAAACCTATATATACACCAAGTCTTGGAGACAAGAATAATATGTGTTTCTGAACCAAGCTCAAGAAAATAAATCTGATTTTAAACAAAACTGAGGGGAATCTTTGCAACTCGAACACTCTCCCCATACTTGTGTTAAATTCAGAGTCAGAAGAGATTAGTAAATCTGATTTGATACTACCTTCTCAGCTAGGAAAACAATCCAATTTTGTGTAGTTTTTGTGGGTTTCATTGAAAATTGATCATGAAAAAACCAAATGGTTTTTGTTAGTTTAACAAGGCCTAAGATGTTCCTTTGATCTGATTTTTTGGATTTTTGGGCCTCCGTGATAATCAGATTGCCCACTTCTCTCAATCGCAGCAAATGATCTTTTGTTTTGGAGCAAATATTTTACAGGTATTTTGAACATTGATTAAATCTGATTTGCTTGGGGAGACCGACTCTTATTCACCATTGCCAATTGGGACCCACTTCTGCCACCTTAGCAGTTGTGTAGACTGACTTAAGAACCTATGGTGAGATGTCACTTGGTTGTACTTTTTGAGTCCCAATGACCAGATTTGTTTGTCTCGGATATTAATTTAATTTCTATTTTTCTCATTTCTTTAATATAATGCTTTTCTGTCATGACCAGTTTTATTTCTATGGGAAAATATGATTACTTCTACTTGAAGTAGACTAGGGTGAAAGCTTATTGTAAGTTTTTTGAGTATTCTATGTATATGGATAAGTTGCATAATGTCTACAATGTTTGTTTAAAATAAGAGATGTATATAGGAAGGAATATAAAACTGGTCAGATTTCCATAATTAGCATTAAGAACGGAGTGCACAGTATATAAATTTATTTCACAAATATTTCTCATTTATTCTTATTATCTCTTCATTTGAGAGTCTAAGACTCATTAGTGGTCATTCTTGTAAAAGGCTGCCTTCCCATTAAATATTTGGTTTGCTGATTTTGTGGTTGTATTTAGTGGATCTACAGGGTTTTGGCTACTTTTGCTCTACTTTTTGTAAAATATAGGCTTTGCATGTATCCCAAGTTGCCGATCCTGGTACGGGTTCGGGGTTCCGATATGCTGGTACGACAATTTTTTTTCCCTGGGTATGGGTACGGCTATATATATATTAATTAATTATAATTATAATTTATAATATAATATAAATTATAATTCTATATTATATGGTAATTTATAATATATATTAATTATGCATATATAAAATTATAAATTATAATTATATATTATATAATATATAATTATAATTTATAATTTTACATATATATTATAATATATAATATTATATATAATTATAATATATTATATAACTATAATTTTAATTTATAATTTATATATCCAATGCAACTATATATATATATATATATATATATATTAATTATAGTTACATTGAATATATAAATTATAAATTATAATTATATATTATATAATAAATTATAAATATATAATTATAATTTCATATATAGTAAAAAACATAAAAACAGTAATACTCATTATTGTCAATAAACAAAATATTTAAATACTTCATTATTAAAAAAAAAAGTTCATAATTCAGTGATTTGTTGAATGTCATTGCACAAGGAATCCCCAGGGCGACAGTCTTGCAATTCTCGTCTCTCTTCTTTCATTCCAGTCAGTAACCCATTTGTATTAAAAAAACAGACAACATGGACACCGACATTTGAGAAAAAAACATTGCGTGTCCCCTCAACCAGGGCAGAATAAGGTTTTATTAAATGTAAACCTTCAACCACAATAATAATTCTCACGCAGAAATAGTGACGACTGATGGCTGATGGCAAAAAATGAGCTTTCAACACTTGGATAACAACACCCCTGTGACGTTTTTTTGTTGACTTTCACCTTGATACACGGGATGGGCTAGGGCTCACCCGGGAAGAACCCACAACGAACCAGGGGCGGACCCTCGGCAAGCCCCAGGCCATCCCGTCCCCGTACCTGGCCCCATACCGAACCCATACAGGCACGGGGGGCAAAACTGCAGAACCTGGTAACTTAGCATGTATCAATAATGTTAAGCATGCTGTACTGATCTGTTATCACCAAGCCTTACTAGAGAGGTACAATATTTTATCTTTTATGTGACTGGAAGTTTCTCCTTGTTTTCATAGACAACCAGTTCCTTCTGTATAATTTGTTTTCATTCTGCAAATTAATTATTATTTAGTAATTTATCAAGCATCTCCCCTTAACCCTATGAGCTTGTTACCTCAACGATAAATCTTATGATACTTTGATGTCATACTCAGAAACAAATTGAAACTGCACAAGGCACTGCAGGATTTCTTCTTTGATTATTATCAAAGTTTTCTCTATGATAGCACAGAACCTAATAGTCAAAATGTCATGATTCTGGGTTTCACTTTGGGAGCTTTTTCTTTCAGCTGCCATTGGGGAAGGGATTCATTATCTGTTTGGATGGCCGGCTAGCATGCGCATGTATGATTGTAAGTTGTAATTTCACATCCTTAACATGATCAAAGTTTTGCTCACTTTATAAAAAGTTCTTACAGTTTCCAGTAGATTCCAACATTAACTGATTTTGTCTTTTAACAGTTATGCTTTCTTGAGAATCTACTGATACCATACACATTTATATTTAACATGCAGTGGAGGTTGTTGCATGGATCATAGATGCCGAAGTCCTTATGGCTATTGCTCTCCTTCCTAGGTAGTTATCTGCCTTGGTGTTTGAAGGAAATGTTCTATCACTGTTTTTGTGGAAGAAAAATATGCAATTGTAGTAGTGTTTCATGCATTCTTTTTTATTCATGAGTAAGGAAAGTTTTGAAGGATACCTTATCTGTGTCCTATGGTTTGCATTTGACTTCCTCACTTATGCTTTTGGATGACATATTTTGGGGATTATTTTGCAGTTGGAATAGAAGAGTGATGGAAGCTATTGATGTCTGCAATCACAAACATGCTTCAGCTGTTCCAGATCTACTGGGTCCTCTCTTTGAGACAAGAGCAAACTCAGAGATGGAAGGAAGAAATCTAAGACCACGACCAAGCCGCATGGATTCTCAGGTATTATTTTGCGTGGACCATACAAAATGGCTGTTGTAATTCCTTATATTTCTATTGAATTATTGTCTTTACCAACATACAGCTATATGCTAGACGGTTGTACAGGAAAGCACTGGTAGAAACATCATTGAAACCAAGGTCAGGTTCTGATTCTTTACACTAGATCTTATCCCAATCCTACTGATCTTTGAAGAAAAATTCTGCAAGAAATATTATTTAAACTATCATATGCTAAAGAAATAGAATCACCTAAGCTTCAAAATTGATTTACTTTGTGTGTGTATACTTCAGATGTTTCCAGCATTTATTAATTACACACTGTCTCAGTTATCCAGTTGTAATGATGTGTTTGTGTCTGCTTGGATGATGTTAATCATCTCTATATTCATATATCCCTCCCTATCTCTGTGATGCCGAAATAGGAAGGCTTTATTGTTTCTTATATGTGGATGTGTGATTGGTGCATAAGCCACTATGTCATGGATACATAATGAGCAGATTCAATCTGAAAGATATCACTGTTAGTGACACTGTGACAGGGTGTAGTAATAAACTGATCAAACATAAGGATTGTCAAATGGATCCAACTGATCATTGAGCAGTTAAGGAATACCAATTGGGTCGCTATGCTGAAGTTTGACATTGTTGTATTGTTAACAGCCATTTTTTCACACACCTTCTTTTTTCCTGTAAGTCTAAAAATTGGGTTTTGACCTCCTGGTTTGTGTTGGGTCTCTGTACAAGCATGGTCTAATCTTTGTTTTGGATTAGAGTCATCATTCTGTTTATCAGAATAACATATGTGAGTGGCCATTATCATAGTTCGAAAAATTGGACTTGGCTAAAACTCGGCTGGTCTAATATTTGACTTGCTCTTGGGGTTTGACAAAAGCTCAGCAAAAACTTGGCAAAACTTGACAAATTTTCCAAACATTAGAAAACATATAAATTTGTAAAATAATCTTAAAAAATATGCATAAAATTGAATTTAATGAACTCATAAGTATTTTTTCCTACATTTATGGATAAAAAAATGAGTTCAATATACATCATAGTGTCAAATGTTATCCAATGAAGCCCCTATTGACACCTCGCCTTATACCTTCTCATTTGCTACTATATCTGCTGCCCATTATGCTTCCTCCCTCTCCAAATCAGCAATCTCACGTGTAGAAATCTGGGCTCCACATCCTCAACAATCCAATTTGAATATTCATCAATGTCATCGAGGTTAATCACCTCATGTGTCTCTTGGGTCTCCACCTTTCTGACATGCAAACAGAGGTTATACTGCACAAAAACAAGGTCATTCAGGCACTTCTGAGCCATCTTGTTGAACTATTTCATGTGAATGGCCTAAAATGTGTTCCAGTTGTGTTCACACCCAAAAGCGATACGGAGTGGGACAAAATGTGAATGGCGAGAGATTGAAGATTAGGTGTTTTGCACCAAAATCCTCCCACGAGAAATCTGCAAGGACAATATTTATACCTTTACAAGTAACTTAGTAAACTTAAAGATAAACTAAGATTAAACCAATGTTGCATGGACACGGATACGGTATCCGATACGGGCACGGTATCTGATACGGATACGGTTGGATACGGCTATATATATATATATATATAAATATTTTATTATATAATATATTATATTAAAATATAATTTATTATTTTATAATAACATATAATATATATAATATGTTTTTGATTAATATGTTATTTGTTTAATATAATATGTTTTTGATTAATATATATAACATATAATATGCTATTATAAAATAATAAATTATATATATAATATACTATTATAAAATTATACATATATATTGAAAATATTAAATTTAAATATTATATATATATATAATTAATAAATATTAAAAGTATTAAATTTAAATATTAATTATAATGCATATTATAAATATATTTTAATTTAAATACACATTATAATTATTAATAAAATATTAAAGTTTTAAATTTTTTTACAAAGTTTAACATAGTAAATTTGAATACTATAATATATTTAGCCGAATGGCTTCTATATGTGATCATTATAGTGCTCGGATTGTATGTGAGTAGTGTTGATGTGTTTTTCTTGCACATGCAAACTCAGAATAAAATACTAAGTATTCTATCCTCTCTTGAATAAAGTCTCTCGAATGCTAAACAATGTGATCAATCGAGACAACTCCAAGGTTCCTGATTCGTGTTTTGCTATGGATAGACTCAGTAGTTGATGTGATCATGCTGGTAATCACAAAGGGACTTACGCTGAATATGCTCCTTACTCCACTCAAACATGTACTCTTTCCTTGTGAAATGGAACTTCTTCTAACTGTCTATGAAGGAAAATGAAAAAAGGCAAGGGTTGAGAAAGCTAATCTAAGGACAATGAAGTGATGGATCATGTCAAGATAGACAAATTCCTCATATAACCCAACTCCGCTTCGCCATGAGGACCAACGACTACACAAAGTTCGGTGCAATCTTCTAAGGTAACTCAAGGATTTTCAAATTGCGAAGCATTCATCCAAACACCCACAGCTGGCGCAGCTTGAACAATCTTCACAACTGAACTAAAGCATGTAAAGGTTTAGGCTAACTTTGCAAAGTGAGTTGCCATTGACAATCCACAAAAAGTATGAACCATTAAAGAATTCATCAAATATCTTAACATATTGGCATCACATCAATGAACTTCTAATCTAACTCTACTTGGAAACATCTCTCCAGCACATCCAAGAAAATAGAAACCATGTTAACATTCCACAACCACACAAAATCACCATGAAACAACCAACAATGAGCTTGTATTGATCTTGGAAGTATTTTGACAACAATTTCAAAGTCTCTTTAATGATTTTAAGAAGTCTCCTCTACTCTACTCTTGTAGAACTCTAATTCTAATGTATCCTCCTTTACAAATGAGAAGAAGTGAGCTTTATATAGAGCCCAAGAATTACAATGAATGGCCTAGATTGATTCGTAAATCAACGGCTCAGATGAAGACAACAAGACAATTTGTTACAAAAGCTGCTATTTTTAGAATACAAGAGAGGCAATGAAGGCACGTTTCCCAATGTGATAAGCATGAAAATGGAATCTTTGGGGTATCTCCACATGGGTGTCCTTCCTAGCTTCCTCTTGTAGTAGATACATTGAATGTAGTTAGGCGATGTGGCGAACTGTGATTGGATTGATGATGTGCACTTGCCACCTCAGCCTGGAGCGAACTGGTTTTCTCTTCTCCGCATTCACACTGCTTAAAATATTTTCCCAAATTATGGATTTTTTGGAGTAGTCTTCAATTTTGGATTTTCAACTTTGGAACTTTGCATCTTTCAAACTTGTAAATTTGGGAATTTTGTCGAATTTCCTCTTGTTGTCTTGACATTTTCGTACTTTTGAATGTAATTCATGAATTACTTGATGTACATGCTCATTCTCATCTTGTGACATTCTTGTTCTTGTACAGGCTACAATGTTGAATGATGCAGGAAGATGTTATGTACTTGTATTCTTGGAGTAGATTTCATGAAATAGAGGATGCCTCTGCTTGAATACCTGTACAAGTGAACTTGAGATCTTCAGGAGTTCGTCGCTCTTGTGATGTTGTAGCAGACTTGTGCTCTTGAATTCTTGTGCAGGATCTTGGAAGTGGACTTGATGAAGTTCTTCGATGGAAGTGTGATGATGAACTTGAATTGTTGATGAACATGTAAGGTAGAATGATCTTCTAGATGCTTGGATGATGAAACTTGCAAGATGAATAATGAAGTTCTTTCACTCCAGCGATGAAGTTTTCATCTTGAAGCAAGGTGGAAGATGGTGAGCTCGATGATGAAGTGCAGTAGAACTTTCTTGTCATCAACATGCCTTAATGAAGGAATCTTGCAAGAACTAGTGTCACAAGATGAGAAATAAGCATGAGCATCAAGCAAGTCCATGAATTACATCAAGACAACAAGAAGAAATCTGAAATCCCAAATTTGCAAGTTCGAAAGATGTAAAGTTCCAGAGGTGAAAATCCAAGTTCAAAGACTATTCCATGAAAGATGATACAATTTGGGAAGTTATTCCAAGCAATGTGAATAGGGAGAAAATCAATCTGGTTCGCTCAATGTTGAGGTGGCATGTACACATCATCAGGCCAATCACATTTTGACATGTTACTTATCACATTGGGAAACGTGCCTTTGTTCCCTCTTTCATATCTAAAAATAGCAAATTGTTGTAACAAACTGCTTTGTTGTCTCAATCTAGGCCATTGATTTGCAAATCAATCCTGGCCGTTCATGTAATTCTTGAGCTCTATATAAAGCTCATTCTTCTCATTTGTAAAGGGGGGATATATGAGATTAGACATTAGATTTAGAGTTCTGTAGGAGTAGAGTAGAGGAAATTCTTCAAAGTCGTTGAAGAGACATGCGAAATTGTTGTAAAATACTTCCTAAATCAATACAAGCTCATTGTTGCCTTGCATGGTGATTTGTGTGATTGTGGGATGTTGGCATGGTTTCAAATTCTCGTAGATGATTGAGAAATGTTTCCAAGTAGAGTGGAATAATATTAGAGAGTTCATTGATATGATGGATTTGTGTTGAGATATTTGATGAGTTCCAAGGTTCATACTTTTGATGGTTTGTCGTTGGCAAATCGTTGTGCAAAGTTAGCCTGAACCTCAACTTATTGCAATAGTTTGGTTGTTGATGTTTGTTCGAGTTGCGCCAACTGTAGGTACTCGAATGAGTATTTGCAATATGAAAATCCTTAGTTATCCTTAGGAGATTGCACTTGTTCTACGTAGTTGTTGAATTCATCATGGCGAAGTGGAGCTTGTTATAAGGAATTTGTCTATCTTGGCATTATTCATTGTCTCACTGTACTTAGAAGTAGAGTAGATTCTCTCTAAAACTTGACCCTTTTGCAATTCTTTGTAATCCTGTTCAAAAAGTTCCATTTCATAAGGAAGAAGTAACATATCGAGTGGAATAAGGAGCATATTCAGCGTAAGTCCCTTTGTGATTACCAGCAAATCACATCAACTACTGAGTCTATCCCATGTTGAGGATTGAAGATAAGGAACCTTGGAGTTGTCTCGATTGATCACATTGTTTAGCATTCGAGAGACTTTGTTCAAGAGAGGATATAATACTTAGTATTTTATTCTGAGTTTGCATGTGCAAGAAAAACACATCAACAAGTAGCGCTTGGAAAATTGTCTCACGCCGTAAAAAAAAATCGCCTTCAAATTTTCTAAACTCGTTTGATGTTCTCACGTGGGCAAAAAATTGTGTGATAAATATTGTCTGAGATCTGTGTCCAGGCAACTCGGGAGGTTGGGAAAATTTGCTGCAATCGAGCAGCAGAAATCACGGCGGAAAAAATCACGGCGATAGGAGGTTGCGAAAAATTGATTGAAATCATGGCGGAAAAGATTGCTGCATTTGCTTGAACATTGTTTATACATTCTCGCTGATTTTATCCTGCAGTTTAAATTTTTAGCCCGCAGTTTATACAAAATTGAACGACGTTTTTTAATAAATTCTCATTGATTTTAGCTTGTAGTTTAAATTTTTTTTAACAGATACGGCATGATTTATTTACAAACTCGAATCCTGGCGAATCTGGCACGCCTGGAGATTAAAAAAAAAAAAAAGGATACGGCCGGGTACGGTATTTGGGCCGTATCCGCACCGCACTGTACCCGAATCCGTACCTAGTACGGTGGTACGCGTGCCTATGGAGGGCTGTGGGGCGTATCCAGCAACCTTGGATTAAATGTTAAACTTAAGTCTTAGTTAACATATATATTTTTTTACTTGGCTGGATAATTGATCTTCTTTAAATACATAGAGCTGAAGAAAACAACCTCACTTCTCTGCCCTTATTAATCTGTAACTAAATGATGTCTCTAAGGGTTTCAACAGGTACCATCCTCTCCATAGATGTGTTGAGGCCATCCATAACTTTCTCATTTGCCTTGGATGAATTAGAGAAGAATTTTTTTGGATTTAAGTAATAATCAACAACATGAATGTGTTGGTGGAGTTGTTTGTTCCACATTCGATCAATAATGTGCCAAATGGGTCCATGGCTTTGTAGAGATAACCCATGGAGTTTTTATCCTCATCCATCAACCATAGAATCCTAACCAATGGTTTCAACACTTAAAACAAGAGAATATGCAAAATTAAAATAAGAAAATTAATAAAAATCAGAAAATTAATACAAAATCAGAAACTTAGAAAATCAGATTTTTTTAGTTTAAAGTTACCATTATGATCTCATCCATGTGTTGGCAAACAAATCATAAAAACGTTCTTCATGACCCTCTCCCCTTCAACCTTCCTTGAGTAACAAGAGTCCAACCACCTAGTGCTCACAAACATCCGCTTATGATATGGTAGTGAAGTTGCAATACTTTGCAATTTGGTGAAATTGGTGGCAAACCGTGTGGTTCTTGACTGCACAAGCTCCTTTCTGTTGGTGTGCTCTCTCATAAGATTAAGGACCCATTGGTGATTGTAGATGTATTTTGTAATATTCCTCACCTCTTCCACCACAGTTTTGACCTATCCAAGTTTGCCCATATCTTCAAGGAGAAGATCAATGCGATTGGTGGCAAAAGGGCTCCAAAAAATGGTAGGGTGCCTTGCCTCAAGAAGTCTCCTAGTTGCCGCAATATACTGCTGCATTGTTCGTCACAACTTGCACAACATTCTCCACCTCCACATCTATCATTGTATCATCCAACATGTTGCACAATGTCTCGGGAGTTTCACTTCATTAGAAGCATCGACTAACTTTAGGAACACCAACTATCCACTTGAAGCCACGAGAAATTTGATTAGTGTGCGGCTCTTGCCATTTGTCCACCTGCTAGATAAAATAGTGCAGCCTTTTTTTGCCAAAGCTGCTTTTGTTCATCAACTAATACCTCTATGTTTCTGACAACATATTTTGATAAGTGCCTGCTCAAATCATAAGGGCTTGGTGCTTTGAAGCCCTTTGTTGCAATGGTCAATGCATGGACCAATGACTTCCAATAGGGGTTCCTCAATACATTGAATGGTACGTTGTATTACCAAAAAATGCACATACCAACCTTGCCTGTAATGCCCCCTTTTGGGATTACCCTAAATCTTGCCCTAAAATCACAAGTCAGGGTTACAACTTATCAATCAAATGCTGTAAGCAAGATAAATCCTAGTTTATGTAACGTCCTTAATAAGAATTATGCTAATTTTGTCCTAAGCTATCAACTTTCCAGGCAAACAATGGATTTAAAGAGTACCTTGACTTGACTTAATCCCTGCAAACAAGTTAGAGATCTTAAATATCAGTAAGTCGATAGTAAATTAGTTAACTCAATTAAACTTACCTTGGGATGCTCAATCATGGGGGAGCATGGAAGAGAATGACTTGATGGGGTAACTTAGCCTCCCTAGGACCCTGGGTGGATATACCATCCCCCTAATCCTCGTGGCGCATGCCATTCATATGAGGTGTCCTCTTCCTTATGTGGCGCATGCCATTCATATAATGTATCTTCGGCTTCATGTGGCGCATGCCATTCATATGAAATCACCTCGATCTCATGTGGTTCATGCCATTCATATGAGATCGCCTACCTAGTGAGGATCCGTTATCCCCTCATCTTGCCATCTTTTCTCATTTCTCCTTGATTGCTCTCCTTGTATTGTTGCACCATGATAAGAGAGTGAGGTTACGAAGGTGTCCTAGTAGCCAAACTCTCTAGGCCCAAAGGCAGTACCCTTGTACTAAAAGGCAGAACCCCTTTGGCCCATGTGGGCTCATCTTGTTCCCCCCCCCCCAGGTGGCGTACCTAGAAGAGGGCCCTCTTGCCGTTCCCCTTTGCAATTCTCCTTCTCCACATCATGGTGAAGGTGTGTGCAGAATGAACTAATCAAATTCACATTTACAAATAATCACATTAGCAATAATAATAACAAGCATAAACCATTAACCATATTTACATTATACTCCATGAGTATCCTACCACAAGTAGATTAATGGACCCTTCCTCAATTTAATGCCTCTTCCCAATATCTTGATTGCAGATCTGTATATATGTTTTCCTCTTCATCTGCATATTCAAATCAAATGTTAGTTCTTATATTCAGAAAATATAATCTTTATTTATATATGCAGATTTAAGTCTGCCATGGATATATTTCCATTTCCCAAAATTCTATATCATATTTATTAATTTTCTTCATGCTGATATATACATATATATAGCAGAATTACATTCAACTCAGAAACCTCCTCCAGAAATATCTTCTTCCCCTTAATGTTGTTATGCTTAGTTATGTATTTCACTTTAGAATATATATATTCTTAAATTCAGAAAAGTATGTTATTCTCCTTGATACTCCTTATATTCAAGTAATATTCATGCTTCTATATTCTATCCTCCTTAAATCAGAATATCTATTCCTACTTATACCTCTCCAAGTGAGGTGATCAACTAGTGGACACACCCTTTGAAAATAGACAAACCATATGCTATTCGTACCTTTTGAAAACTAATTCATAGTTTACTAAACGCTGCCTTCATGATCGCTGCCC
The DNA here is from genome assembly GCA_027924645.1 of Cunninghamia lanceolata. NCBI lineage: Eukaryota > Viridiplantae > Streptophyta > Pinopsida > Cupressales > Cupressaceae > Cunninghamia > Cunninghamia lanceolata. The sequence continues at coordinate 3,914,480 of BSBN01000070.1, forward strand.
TTAATTGTAATGCATATATGGATCGCTGCTTATTTATCTGCTGTCTTTCATTCCATCCGCAGCCTTACAATCGTTGGTCCTATGTTTGTTAACCTCTGCTTATTATATAATGATCGCTGGTTTTGTCTCATTCAAGATTCGTTTGGTCTTTCAAAACTCAAGCTTAATACATTTGTTGCTGCTTAACATATATTATTTTATATTAATATATATATATATATATATATATATATATATATATAGTATTAATATATTATATTATATATTATTAATATTTATATTTGTTATGTATATTTATTTTTATATATCTTGTTAATTAAAATAAATATATTATATATTAAAAAATATTTATATAATACTATTATTTAATATTATTTATTAAATAATATACATATGCAATTATCTCTATCTTTCAAATTGACTAAACACCGCATTTCACGAAAGAAACTTCACCGTCTTTTATCATGATGTTTAAATTTTTAATTTAAACAATGCCTTAATATCGGGATATCACATTGCCTCATTTAGCTTCTCTTGATTTGATGCAATACCTTCTAGTGAAGGTTGCACAACATGAGTGTTACAAGGAATGAAGAAAACACTATGCTAGTGATTGTGAGGGCCAACTAGAACTGTCTGTAGTACAAGAGCCCTGTATTCATGGGCTAATGCAGAGCCCACTAAATTACCCTTTGACTCTGTAGGAGAAATCGTCACAACTGCCATTGCCTCAACTGCCCTCTTTTTTTCTTATTTATTCTTTTCATAAGAGGCAAGGAGAGGCTTAACCTCTTGCATAACCTAAGGCTCCATTGCATTACATAGCTGCACATCTTGGGCATCAATTTATGCAAGGTGAAATTTTAGGTGATTGATACCTCCTCTCATATGTAGCCCACACTAGTTGCACACCACCATCCATGTCTTTGTATCCGATTTGCAATGTTTCCAAATGGGGTCCCAAGCCTTGCCACCTCTTCTATTGCTGGCAAATGCTATTTTTCTATCCAAAAATGAAATGAAACCATAGCAAAAAAGAAAAACAGAAAAACTTAAACATTGAACAACATAAAACCTAGCAAAAAAGAAAAATAGAAAAATTCAAGCAGTGGACAACATAAACCTTAGAAGCTAGTAGAAAATAATTGAAAATTTGAAATAAAATAAAAAAATTAAACCCTAGTAGCTAGAATGAAAGAAGAAAAAACTGAAAAATTGTTACATACCTTTCAAATGCGGTTGATTTATTCACTAACTCAGTCCACGATTACTCAGTATTGCATAGTATCACCTTCAAACAAATACAATCTGCTCAATGTGTCATTAGGTTGAAAGCTCAAAGGAGAAGGTGTGAAGAAATGAAGTCTTTTGAGTGTTTATGGGCAGACTGTTACTTTTTTGCTAAGTTACCGATCCTGGTACTGGTTCGGGTTCGGATTTCGGGGTTTGGTCAAAAAAAGTTTTGGGTGTGGGTCCGTCTTGGGTTCATCCATACAAAAACATATAAAAATCAGAAATATATTCATATTTGCAGCAGTAATTAAGTTCAGAATACCATAGCATCATGAATATGATCATATAATAAACAAAACCTCCATAGTATTAAAAATTAAAAAGACTACAATGTCAATTAGTCAAACACGAATGTCATGATATATATTAGTTATTACAAGTTTCATATGGAACACCCTGTAAACCCTGATTCTTTTCTAGATTCTCTCGTTAATGACCATCTTTGGCTTCATCAGAATAAGCATGAGGAAGTAAACTATATATCAACCTGCTTCTATCATTCAAGAATGTGATCATATGCTACTGAAAATGACTCAGAATGCTGATTGTCATCTTTCTCTGTCATAGAGGAATCTATACCTCCAAATTATCATTTTAGTGCATCCGCATTCATGGAATTATAGGGGTTTGGATTGTCTTTTTATAGTTTTCGGCAAACCCTTGCTAGATGTCCATGGCATGACAAAATTGACAGCAGAAAGGGATAATTTGATAATCAATGGGACTGCTCTCATTCAGTGGCCCTCACTGTTCCAAGAAAATTCTATCTGGTAGAGTCTTTCCAAGGCTCATATCAACATAGATATGGGTCTAGTTAAGTTCTGAAGCAGCTACAAATTCTCTTATTGCTCTTATGAGAGACATAGAAATCATCCAAAAATTCACTTGGGACTCAAGGGTGCTGAGTTGATATAAGGAATGTTGAGCAAAACCATTTGTAGGATTAAGGACATCATGATTTTCTTAAAGTGATATGTTTCTTTGAAAGACCAAATTCGCCTTTTCCCTAGACACAAAAATTACCATAAAATCACTTAAAATGTTTTAAAAATGCAAAAAGAATAATTAAAAAACGCCAAAAAGCGCTTTTCCTAGCATTTTCCGCCGGGTTCGGCTCGGACGGACCCACAGGCCCAAAGTAGGACCCTGGCCAAATCCCCGGGAGGACTGGACCAGGATCCAGACCAGGGCCGTACTGGATCGGTACCTTGGGGAGTTTTCTGAAGAACTGGTAACATAGCTTTTTCGCACCATGCAATTTTTTGCCATGAACTTGCCAAGTTTGGCGAGTTTTTGCATGAGTCTTGTTAGCGTTTTATTTCGCACCTTTCAGTGCGAACGTAAAATGGACAGATGTGCTGTAAGACCGCTCTTCAAATTAGAAGGGGAAGCTCTCTGTAAATTAAAACTGGTCTAAAACCATGCAATCTTTTTAGGTTTGCTACAAGCGGAAGGCAGAAACACACTTTCAACCTCGAAGCAAGGATTTTGGGTTTTTGACCAAAATCAGAACCTAGACTACACTCTTGCACTAATCAACTAAACTCAGAAGCTGAGTAGCACAAGTACACAGTTGGATTGATTGAACATAAAAATACATAATTACGAATGCCTTGACTAGATCAACTATAAGACGATGCAAGGTTGCGACTTATACTTTCAATTTCACCTGTGACACAAAGTTCACAGATTCGTTGAATTACTTAACTTTTAGCACAAATGACACATTTCAATGGATACTTAGAAGCAAAATAGGCATAATGAAATTCATTAAATGAACAAAATCACGCTCATACGAATATTAGACAAATAACAATTATAGCATAATGTAGGCATGAGAATTGCCATTGCTTTTTATTCACTGATCGAATACAACACTAGTAACTAAATACTGAATACTAAAAAAGCTAACTTCAAAAGCTCTTGAATGGCTGAAAAAAGCTAACTCCTAATGAATATCTAAGTCTAAATAATTATGAATCCCTAATTCTTGTGCAAAAGCACTTATTTATACTACTACAAAGCAAATGCATAAAAATAAATAGCTAAACTCTAACCCTAACTGATTGGTATGACATGCAAACTTATTACAAAATATCTGCTCCACTGAATCTAAGATTGAATTCATGTAGCTGTCTGCCCAACTAACGTGCAAACATGCGAACATCAGTTTAAACTAGTCTGCCTTTTTATTTTTGGAAGATATGGTTTTTGACTTTGAATAGAACTCAAGTTTGTAATGATATTAATAGCCTCCCTCAAGTGCATGAAGGGGTGCATTGATTTGCATCTGGGAGTCAGCCTTTTATTGGATTTAAAACTGAAGCTTTAAAAGTATGGAGCGCTTCAATTGATTTAGGCGCGCCAATTTGATCTTGGACGTGTCTCCTATAACAAAGTGTGCCTTCCTTCCATTCGACGTGTCTACAAACTTAAAGGCGCGCTTTTCTATATTAGGTCTCCATTTTGACATGGGATGTGCCTTCCTAGCTCCAAGTGCTTCTCTACAAACTCGGACGTGCCTTAATGAGCTCGAATGCGCCTTAATCTTCAAACATGTAATTGCATTGTTCCAGACGCATTTTATATCTCTTGGGATGCGCTTCTCTCAATTTAGATGTGCGTCACGTCCCTGTTCACCATGTGGCGCACTTTTGGAAGACTGTAAGATACCCAACTAGTACTAACTAAATTTTTTCTTACTTAGATAGATTTACTTGCACTTAACTCTTCAACTACTTAGTCTACTTAACATCACATATGAAAAGATAACAAAGGCAACTTGCATGAATCAACTTGAAGTTGGGCACTTGTATTATTACCTGATTCAACTCAATGCACATGTCTTATTACAATGATGATTGCCCACAATGGCATGATTATACAATCTTATTCAAATGATTACAAGAAAAGGCCTTGAAGCCTAGATGTATACAATGCTTTCAACTTCTTCACAACTAGCTCTATCTCACTGGTTGATGTAGATCACTTCAATTGAACCCAATGATGTCAACTGGATGTCAACACCTCACAATGCAACAAGGGAGCATCACCTTGTCAGTTGAGGGAGCATCACCCCAACACTTGAAACTTGCAGGCCTCAAGATCACAAGCATAAAGCTTTGCAGAGAGAAAATTCGCCAAAAGATAAGATGTTAAAATGAGAGAGCCTCTCCTTTTATAGTGCTCCTCAAGGCAATGAAGGCACGTTTCCCAATGCACAAGAGGAACCAAGGCACGTTTTCCAAGAAGCATATCCATGGAGAATATTCCATTTGACAACTCAGTTTGAGGTGGCAACCTTACCCACTAAACCGGTACGGATCCCAATATCATTTTGTTGACCAATGAGAGCTCAGGTACTTGTAACTTACTCTAGGCGCCCAATTGAAGTAATTTGATCATGAACTTGCGCCCAACTGAGGACTAGGTGCCAACAGGAGGTGATGTAACTGGGAATGATCCCTTGTGTTGTCATCACATTCCGAAGGACGTCTACTAGCACCAATGCTAAGTTAATCTACTTGAGGTGCATATTTAGTGCTCCAGAGATTGGGTATTGCGCCTAACACCTTTGTGATGATATTTTACTCTATTCAAGACTTTCAAACATTTGTTTGTAGACCCTTTGATGCTTCTTTATCCAAGTGCCCATATCCAGAGTATTTAAAACCTTGTTTTAATCCTCATCTTCACTTAGGCGCATTTGTGGGCAAAAAAAGTGTAGATTGGAGCCTTAGGTGTTGCAAGGGAGAATTTGCGCCTTGGGTGTTTGATGATTTATCTTACCAAGTCTTCATGTGTTGGTATCCTTAAGAGTAGCAATGCAACATACCTTGTTGAATGCCTTGATTAGAATGTCCAAACTTACTTCCCTAACTTCATTCTTCATCTAGGCGCACGTTTGGAGAATTCGACATTGGATTTGCGCCTAGTGTGTGACTTAACCAATTCTACTCATTATTTGCAAAGTTTGAGGTTTCCGGAAGTGATAGCATCTTCCTCAATGCTAGCGCCTTGATTTTGAAGGATGTTTTGATGCTCATTTTCTCTTTAGGCGCATATTTGAGGAGTTTTTGACCAAAGGTGCGCCTCATCCATGAACTTGTCTTCTTTAATGATTCCACTTGAGTGGATGTCTTCTAACTTCATCTTTAACCTTTGGTGATGCATTCTTACCCTTCCAACGACTTTTCTTGCTAATGCGCCTTCTAGGAATTGATCTTAGGCGCACTTCTGAGTCTGTGTAGGAGGAAACTAGCGCCTTGCATTGGATTCACCTTCATACATGTGGCGCTTAGACTTGTAGTCTTTGTAGTGAAGTAAAACACTTATCTCACCAAGCACCCTGACTACTTGAAGTGATTGGAAGCTACCTTCCCACTTAGGCGCACATTAGGTGAATTTGTCATGGTATTTGCGCCTAGAGTTTACTTGACCCCTTTCCTCAAGGAGTATGCTTGGTATGAGACTTCTGACAGAGAAATCAACTTCTTTAACTAGAGCGCCTTCCATATTGAGGGTCATTGAAGCCTATCTTGTCCTTAGGCGCTCACTTGGGAAATTTGATGTGAAATTGGCGCCTAGACTCAAAGAGTCACGCCTTTGGCTTCCAGACTTAGCCAAATTTTGAGTTTCTGACTTTGTTCCAGCAAAACAATAAGATTGAGTTAGTCAAAAACCAATTCATTCCCTCATCATTTAGAATTAGCCTCCAGGAATGAGGAGTAGGCTAATCCAAGTTCCATTTGGTGTTCACGCTGGAAATGGGGACATGACAAAGACCAAGTGCGCTTTACATGGCCCAGATGCACTTTTGGACGATTAGGCGCATCATTTTTCCTTCTAGTGCGCTTTTGTGTTTTAGGCACTCTTTTTGGATCTTAGGCGCGCTTCAAGATGACTAAACACTCCTCCACTCCAAATGACATGGTTTTCGCACTTTATGAACTTGCTTTAAGTGATTTAAGTGCTTTTTGAAGATCTTTCTTGGGATGCACTTTGAAGATTTGAACACGTTGAAGAACTCTTGGGCACGCCTTTTACATGTGTTAGGCGCTCTTAGGATCTAAAGGCACACTTTTCTTATACTTGGCATGCCTAACCTCCTCCAGGCGCGCTCAACCTCGACTTGACGCGCTTTCTATTCTTTTGGCGCATCTTGGCTTCCTTTGGCATGCCTCCCTGACTTCTGGCGTGCCTTTTAGGCTTCTGGTGCGCTTTTCATACCATTGGCGCGCCTTCAAAGCTTTTGGCGTTTCCTCAATCTACAGGGTGTGCTTTAGTCTTTGAACATGCGCCTAATCCCTCTCTTTGCTTTTTGGGCATGTCTAATCGATCTCTTTGAATGTGCTTCATGATTCCCTGACACAATTTTATTTCCTTGATGCCTTCAATTTATCCAAGAGTGCCTCCTTGATGTTTGATCTTCATGTTTGAGAAATTTTCTTTCTTGATACCTGCAAGATTAGTGAAATATGGCAACATACGGAAAAATTCGTATGGGTACAACAAGTCTTGATCAAGAAGAAACATCCTAGAGTCGCTATTCCTGGTTTTCAACTCAAGGAATCCATTATGGATTGTTGTTACTAGTTTGATTTATAATGGCCACAGTATAGGATCTCTTTAGGCAACTCATAGATTCATGAGTACTCGTGAATTTGCAAGGTGCCTCGAGAGTTTTTATATTATGGCGTTATGAATTGAAAACAAAAACTAGAAATGCCAATCCTATGAAGTGTGAAATCAAAAACCTATTGGGGTGACATGATAGATACATCTTGGTATTTTTTCAAGATGGGTACATTGCTACCAAAGGTGTGAAACAAGATGTATGTGCTTGACACATAATTGTTTCATGAAGATCAAACTTTGGATATCTTGGTATTGGAAAAGAATGCATGCAAGAAACGGAATAATATTCATGGAGCACTCAATTGTCTTCATCCAGATGCGACGGGTCCTTTGTTGCTGATAAACAATGTATGTTGTAGCATGTGCCCCATTATCAAGTACGGGGTACCAAACAATTGTAAATGCAAGTTTTATGTGACCATGATGTTCTTGTCAAACAACATTCAGTTAGCATAAGTCAAATGATAGATTGAACCTCTATGAATGGGGGTCTCCAGAATTTTAAGTACTATGAGTTTGCATGAGTTCCTATACCATGGTTTTGTAAGGCATAGATAAAACCTTCATCCTACAAGTGCTTTGTTTTCAACAAGAGGAGTGTATTGTGGCATGTGTAAGGTGATCAATACATTTATTGTTGTAGAATAAATTGTAGAATCCATTGCAAATCAAATTGTCTATCAAGCTGCAACATGTAAATGAGAATCTCAAGGGGTTTTCCTGGTCACAGATATGGTATTATAGTTAAGGAAACGTAAAGAGCTCATAGACCACACAAAATCTTCTCATTTACTAGATGCAAAGGATTTGACTTAATCATAAATGCTGTGTTTTAATGGGTACAACAGTTCATTGGTTTAGGACACACTTAGATTGTGATAATAAACATTGATTATTGTATTCATTATATTAAACAACATGAAGTAATTTAATATGGATGCTTGTGGTATTGTAGTTGACCAAGCAAGATCAAGCCTTGAATTCTAAGCCAATTCCACTTAATTTTGAAAGGATGAAAAGTACAATAAATCTTTTAAGGATATTTCATGATAATATACATATAGGCAAGAAGTAGTGCATGACATTTACATGTTAAAAGTAGATTTGCACAAAACTAATGAATTTGGGAGCCTTATTTAGTAGTTTATTATTGAGTAAAAGGTGGCGTATAAACAATGAGAAATGTCGGTTAGAAGGTAACCGATCAATAAACCACCTAGAACTACCTATGTTATTAACAATAATAATAAGACATTATTATTGTTAATAATTATACAATGATGTAATATTATATTTATTCTAACAAGACCCCCCCACCCCCATTACATCATTTTTTCTTTTTGAAGAGTACAAGTCAAGAAGCTCTAGGAAGTTTCAAATTTTATGACAACTGGAGATTCGGTGAAAATATTTGCACTCTGCTCGAGTCTAACAATATTGGAGCTGAGTATTTTGTTGTTGCACATGCTCGCAAATGTAGTGGCACTAAACCTAAATGTGTTTAATTCGCTCATGAAAAACTGGATTACGAACAAGCTTCAACACTCATTGATTGTTGCAGAACAGAATTGGAGGTTGTCTCAGGTACACCCATTCCTGTCAAGATGTGACGACACCATATCGCTTCACAGACTACTCCACCTACAGTGTGATATTCTGTTTTTGTGGAAGAGTGAGCAACATTGGTTTGCTTTTTACTCTCCCATGATATTGGATTAGATCCCAAAAAGAAGACAAAAGCCTGAAGTAGAATTCTTGTCATCCAAAGAACCTGCATAGTCCACATTCGTGTATCTTTGCAAAGAAAAATGTGCAGTCTATTTATATTTTAGGCCATACTCCATTGTACTATGAATGTATCTCAAAACTTGCCTTGCTGCTTTCCAATCTAAAACCTTAAGCTCCTTCATAAATCTTAAAAGATAATTGATAGCATAGCTAATGTTTGGCTGAATATAGGGAGGTAAATGAAACTCTCAATCAGTTGGCAGTAAAGAGTAGCATTCACTTGAGGTGATGGATTATGTATGGAAAGTTGCAATCATATCTTTGTTGGTGTCGACATGGGCTTGCAATCTTCCATTCTGAATTTCTCGAGCAATGTCTTGGTACATTTCATATGAGATACAAAAATATGACTCTTCTTCTACCACTCTTCAAATCCAAGACAACAATGTAGGACCCTGAGATTTGTCATGTCAAGCGATTGTTTTAGATCACTTTGTTGCTGCAATCATTTGCTAAGAACTCCTAGTGATGACTAGATCATCGACATATACTATCAAAATCACAATCTTCCTCCCCCCTCCGCCCCTTGCTCTTTGAGGTAGAGATTGGGAGTCATAGGGATTCTTGGTGAATCCATTTTGAAGGAGATGCTCATTGATCTTGATGTATTGGGCTTTGGGAGCTTGTTTCAAGCCATAGAGAAATTTCATACTGTAATATCCCTCCTGTCTTCTGAGATATTTTTATGCAACTGATGACTGATTTTTTTTGATATTTATGCTATGTTGGGTATAACAATGTAGTACAGCAGAAAGAGATATTGCAATGTATATATTTTTCACACTAACTGAATATTTCAAAGGAAATGCACTGCTGAAATTTCCAGATTTCTATATCTTCAAAAATACTCAGTATTTTGTCAAAATATTAAGAACCCAGTTGAGAGAATATCCTCTAATATCTAAATCACAAATACCCAGAAAATTGTATGGCCAATATATGAAGCAATATCTCATACCCATTTGTTGAAATGTGAAATACATGGCTAGAAACAACAGAACAACAGTATGCAAATGAAATACAACTCCTTGAAGCACATGCAACTCAGATTTGTTACTTCAAATCCGCAGATACTCCGAATACATAAGAAACACTCACAATGATGACCATAAATCTTCAAGGATATTAGTGCTCGAAATTAACCAATTCTGATATAAAGACTAATATAAAATCTGCAATTAAATATCTTCTTTCAAGCTCCTTCACAATGAATTATGCTTCAAACCCTTGATTGAATCTTCACAATTTTGCACAAATTTGGACTCCTGATTGAAGCCCACACTCTGGAAATAATTCGGCTGATCTCTTACAACTGCAAAATTGCATAAACACTGAAGATATTTCGTTCTCCAATGCTGAAAATGAAGAAATCTGAAGAAACCCTAGGTTTCCTTCACAATTCCCAAAGCTCTCACAAAACCAAAGTCAAATAATCATCATTAATGAATCTATTTGCCTTTTGATGCCCTTTATAACTTCTCCAAATGAAGTGTATTTAATTTGCCTTTGAAGTCCACTTTTTAATTAAGTCCTTATGTCTCCCTTTCAACATATAAATTAATAAAGTATTATATCACTTTATTAATTACCATTTAACCCTTATATCACCTTTCATAATAAAGTTCCCTTTAAATAATGACCTTATGTTATAAAATGAACCATATATTATAAGGTCCTATAACTCATTAATTGCTTTTAAAGTCAAAATGGCCCCACTTACATAAGGCTAAGTTATAACCTTATAATATACCTTTTATAATTAAATATCATTTAGGCCACTTTAAAAATTAATAACTCCTTAAATACTTATGATTTCCTAATTCCGTTTGAACAAGGAGGTTCACCATGATACCCTCTGAGTATCCAACTGCCTTACCAAAAATAGCAGGGGTCCCTCTCTATCAACCATTGATTTACTATAAATAGTAAATCCTTCATTATCTGATCAAACCAATGGTGTAAGGGATTGACACTGCAAATGAAGCCTATTCAGGTGCCCTGCTATAGATAGTAACCCTGACTGTCCTGAAATAGTCACTTACTATAAATAGTAAGTGTGTGAATCTGAATCAAACAAAGGCTAAACCTGAACTCTGGATGGGAATAAGCCTCCCGCTTTGCCAACTGGAACCCTCTAACCATTTGCCTTAGCCTATGAGGGCCAATAATAGACTAATCCTGTCACAAACTATGGTGAGCTAAAATGGGGACATTACACATACGTCTAAACACTTTTTGCTATTGCCTAGGTGCGGTGTATCCCTCAAGTTGAGTAATATAGACTTCTTCTTTGAGATCTCCATTGAGAAAGGTACTTTTGACATCCATTTGATGAACTTGCCAATTGAATTGCATTGCCATTTTGATAGTTTTGATCTTTGTAGTGGGGGCAAATGTTTCTTCATAGTCAATGCCTTCTTTTTGTGCATAGCCCTTAGCCACAAGTTGGGCTTTGTTTTTGTCAATGCTACTGTCTACTTTGTATTTGATTTTGAAAAGGCATTTGTATCCAATGGCCTTCTTCCCTTGTGGAAGATCAACAAGCTCCCAAATGTTATTCATCATCAATGCTTGATATTCTACATCCATGGCATCTTTCCAAGGTTGTGACTCAAGAGCTATTTCATTGTTTTTGGTTCTAAAATTTGAATGACTGTGCACATAAGAGCCAAATTCACTTTCTCATGAGACTTGCTGCAAGTCTTGTTGGAATATGTTGTCATTGATGTCAAAGGCACGATGTCGTTAAGTGATATCATTGATGTCAAGGTAAAGAGTGGACCGTTATAATAAGAAATGCCCGTTATACATCCCCATTGGTGAGCAAAGCAAAATACATCCGTTATACGTTATCGTTGGGAGATTGCATGTTTAAATTAAAGATTTTAATATTTGAGAGAAGTGTTTTGGGTCGACATAGAATGGAGTTCAAATTTAATTATATATCCAAGGTGGTTGACTTGTGAAAGAGAAGAATTTAAATTAAAGATTTAGACAAGGACAATATAAAAAAAGTTTTTGAAGTCATTTCCAAACAACCATACTTTGATATACACATGCAACGATCAGTTTTTGTATGGTGCGAATACTATCTGGATAATAGCGATTTTCAAGTGTTATATTTTGCAAAGAGGAACAACAATTATTAGTATCATAGTTACTCGGCTCGGACTCGGCAAGCTGATTTTGGACTTGGACTCGGACTCGGCGCCTAGACTCGGCAAAAACTCGGCAAATTGAAAAACCCAAGAAATTCAGAGATTTTTAAGGATTTAAAACTTGTTTCATGCACCCTTTAATAAATAAACCTTAAAGACACAATAACATCATCAAATAGAAGCTAATTTGATCACATACACAAGTATACATCGATCACATAAGTATAAACGCAAATTGTAGCTGAAGGAAATAACACACTTAGATATATAAATATTGTCAAATGTATACAAAACTCATGGAATATGAAATCCATGGCATCAAAAGTTCCAAACAAATATCAAAACAAAAACTAGAAGTCTATGGCTCAGAGGAGCTTGCAAGTGCACCCTTCCTACGAAGGCGTCTAAGATAGTTCCTGGATGATGATGCAGCCATAATATCTGCCTCTATCTCTATGCCACCCACACCAACATCCAATGTGTCTGTTGACTTTGTTCGTGCTCTAACCTCCTCCTCTGCCATGGGTACTGTTGTGACCAAATCACACATCACCCCATTAGGAATGGGGACCCCCCTTCTTTTTGAGCTCTGTGCTTTCAATGAGTTTTCAATGTGATTTCAATGATATCCTGAGTATCTCCTTCTGCCAATCCGGTAGTGATTTCCTTTTCTATGATCATTGGTTCATGATTAGGAGGCAGATCAACTCGCAGTGATGAAGAATTATGATCAAATCCCATCTAGATAATGAATGTTGAGATCAATCCTGAAGAATGTTTGAGACCCTGAAAAGACTAAGCCTGGAGCCTGAAATCCTGAAAATCCTGAAAAATGGCTAAGTCTGAAATCTGGTGAATCCTCCAAATTCTATATTTTGCATCTTAAATCCGGTTGATTCGAGACCTATCTCAAACATCCTGAAAGGTATATTGAAAAATATTTAAAGTATAAGAAATTCTTCTTATACTTAAATATATTTTTCAATATACCTTTATCCTCGCGATCCTGAAAAACGCCTGACTTTTCCAGAGGATTCAAAAATTTGATCTAGTGCGACGGGATGTCCAAGTGGCGCAAAATCTTGGCGCAAAATCACGAAGAAAAAGGGGCTTGAAGATGATGATTTCCACTTAATGATCTAATGCGCCCATCTACAACCTTGATCTAATGCGAAAAGGTATGAGGATTTCGATCAATGATCTACTGCGCCCAAACTAAAAGATCATTTTGAGGGAAAAGATGAGGATTTAAAACACTCAACTAGTGCGAAAATGAAAAGACAAGTCTTAGAATGAATCTTGGAGCGAAATTAAAATGATAAGTGTCAGAGGATTTGAAAACCTCAACTGATACGCCACCAAGAAGGAAGAGGAAGTCTTGAGGGTTTTGACTTGAGAAGGATCTAGCTTGAAGAGGATTTGAAAACTTGAACTAATGCGCCAAAATCTAGAGGATTTTTATTGCTCATCTAATGCGCCAATGGACAACTCCCAAACATTCAACGCAAGTGTTAGAACCACTTCACCAATATGAGACCAGAGGATTTCAAAAGCCTATCTAATGCGCTAGAAGCCAGAGGATTTCAATCCTTGATCCAATGCGCCTATCCAGTCAAGTCTCCAAGGCGAAATCTAGAAGACTTCTAAAACTTCATCTAATGCGACCTCATGAGGGGAAACTCCAGAGATTCCAAAAGGCTGATCTAGTGCGCCAAAATAGTTTCAATGTGAAGTTTGAAAGATCCTTATCCAAAGCGTAATCCAGAGGATTCTCCATGCTTGATCCAATGCGCCCTACAAGGAGGAAGGTGAATATCCAAGGTCAAGCCTCCAAGATTTTAGTTCAGAGGATTTTAAAGCCTTATCTCATGCGCCAACATCATGAATCCCCCTAAGTTTTGAAGCTTCCAACAAGGTGATCTAATGCACCCACTTCAAAGCTCAACCAATGCGCAACATAAGGAAGAATGAGATTTGTTTCTAGAGGATTCTCCATGTCCCATCCAATGCGCCAACACCATGCATGATTCACTTCAAGGTAAAGGCCATCTAATATACCAAGGTTTGAAGATTTTAACATGATGAAGTGATGCGCCACTCCCAAGACCCTTATCAAAACGCTCAACAAGAAGAAATCAAAAGTGGCATCTAGTGCGCCATACATGAAGGGAGAATGAAGCTTGTTTTGAAGACTTCAAACTACCTATCTAATGCGCTAGGAACTAGAGGATTTCAATCCTTGATCTAATGCGCCACACAAAAGGGGAGAATAAAGTTTGATTTTGAAGACTTCAAGTTACCTATCCATTGCGCCACACATGAGAAGAATTCAAATTGCCTATCTAATGCGCTAGGAACTTGAGGATTTCAATCCTTCAACCAATGCGCCACTCCCTTAAGCAAGTGAAAACTAGTTCAAACTAAAGCAATGTTGAGAAGAGTCTTAAAACTTGATCTAATGCGAAGTGTTGAGAGGATTTCAATCCTTCATCCAATGCGAAATGCCAAGAGGAATTCAAACCTTGATCCAAAGCGCCATACATTAGGATTTTGAGGGTGTTTTTAAGTGAAATGCTTGAGGATTCCAATCCTTGATCTAATGCGCCTAGAGGGTTATGAAGAAAGATCATGGTATTTCAAAGAAGAAGACTTCACCATACCCATCCAATGCAAAATGCAAGGAGAAAGTCAAACACAAATCCAAAGAATATGAAGAAGACCTCGAAGACGTTATCAAATGTGAAAGACAAGAGGATTTCAATTCTTGATCCAATGCGCTTGAGGGAGAAGGTAATTGCAATCTACAAGGAGATCATCAAGACCCCATCTAATGCGCCAATCAAAGGAAGTTATAAACATTTAATGATTTTACCTTGAAAAACGTGGAAATTGCATTTATTAAATAAAGATCAATCAAAATTAAATGTTTTTCACTATAATAAAGGAGGTCGGCCTAGGTAAGAGGTAAAGTTTTAAAGCAAATTATGTATATATACCTCATCTCCTTTTCATTTTTATCATTTTCAAAGAGCAGAATTACTTTGCAAGAGCAGATTTGTCTTCAAGGAGCAACAACAAGAAGGTTTTATAGAAGTACAAATTTGATTTTGTCAATCCAAGCAAGTGGTGGATCAAATTTCAAGGTATCAAATTCAAAGTAGCCTATCAAGTAAGTCTGATCTGAATATTTTCTGATCTGATTTTCTTCTTTTTCCTTCATTAGATGCATTAAAATTGTTCAAGTATTGGTAAAATTTAAGAAGGACAAGTGGATTTTCATAGATTCCTTGAGTCTAAATAATAATATTTCATAATTATAAAGGAAAACTTCATTAATTTAATCCACTAAAGTGGCTGAAGTTTAGATTGTGTTTGCAATTACTTATTCGCGTCGAGTTTGCAGGATCATGGCAATGACTTCCAAGGAACGACAAGCGAAGATCCGGATGGATGCTAAGGGGAAAATTCCCGAGTCAAAGCTCGTTTCAAGGTGGACAAATGTAGGAGACACGAATATGGGCAACAACAACTTGGAAGACATCAAGTCAGTCCTTGAGGAACCCAACGGAGGTAGTCTTGCTCAAGCCATCATGAGGAGTGGAGCCATTGAAGCTGCTTGTTTTCCGCCAGCTTTGCCGTGTCCAGAGATGATCATTGAATATGTCAAGAAATATGATGTAGATACAAGGCAAATTACAGCCAAAGATGGAACAATATTAGCCTATTTGCAAAAGGAGGCAGTTGAAGAGACTTTCAACATTCCAACTAGGGAAAGAATGATCAGCATCTCGATACAACAAGGTCAGCTGGACAGTATATTCACACTTGCATATCGTCTTGGAGAAAATAAGTCTTGGATAAACGACTGGGAGAAGACACTTGGCGTCTATGAGTCAGATGTAGCAGTGGCAGAAGGATCCATTAATGCGGCGACAAGTGTACCAATGGAGGATATTGTTCAAATTGTGTCTAGATTCATTGTATCTCATAGTACTACTACATAGAGGGCACATGATGTGGCTTCCTTATCTTCTTGGAAAGCGTGCCTTTGTTCTCTCCTTCATAGCTTCTTTCATTTAATAAAGTGAGCCTCCTTCATTTAATAAAGGATAGTTTGTTACAACTACTTGTGATGTGGCTTGATCTGGTCCGCTGATTCGGCCGATCAATCTTGACCCTTCTTTCCTTTGAGGTCTATAAAAGAGCTCTCATTGCTCTCATTTGAAGAGGTTGGAAATTCTGGAATTGTTGTAAGAGCTCTCTGAGATAATAAAAGATTCATTGCTTCGGTGATTCTATTTATGTTTCCGAGTGTTGCATGGTTTCAATTTTCAAACGAACATTAAGTTAAGTTATAAGTTTTCTTTAAGTTTAAGTTAGTTAATGAAAGGTTGCTTTATTGCTTTGTGGTGAAGTCTATAAGTTCATACCATTTGTAGTCTACGGCTTGTGGATTGCAGTGCATGGTTAGTCTGGACAATTGAACGTCAATTTGATCTTTATGCTTGTTGAATCTTTCATGAGCATAATTGATTTAAACATCTTGTACACCTTTGAAGATTGCACCTATCTTGTGTAGTTGTTTTATCTTGGCCAAACAGGATCTGGTTCGATTTCACTTCAAGTAGTAAACGTCCTCGCATTTAGGATTAGATTAGTGTTTCTAAACCCTACATCTTTTGCCTTTTTTTACCATTAAATTAGAATTAGGATCAACAGAACCTCCATTGCTAAATCATACGCCATCAATTGCAGTACTTAGATTCTCTAGTATTCACTTCCATAGTCCTTGAAACAACAAGTTACTTGAACAATTGTGTAAGTCCCTTTGTGTGTAAACAGCAAAATCATACTTAAATCGCTGAGCTGTCTCTTACCGAAAACATCAAAAGGAACCTTGGAGTCATCTCGTTTGATCACCTAGTTCAGCATCCGAGAGGCTTTGCTCAAGAGGGAGTCAGATACTCAGTATTTTACTCTAATTGTTGACTTGTTGAAAAACAACCATCAACAGGTACAGCCTTAGCCTCTCTATCCGCTTGGTCAACCCAATCGAGGTCCTCATCACTAAAGATAGGATCCTCTGCCTCAGTGATCCAATCAGATTGTGGATCGACCTCCTCTAGCGTGATGGGGGTGGAGTCAGTGCCCAAAATTTGTCTGTGGCGAAGAAAAATGTTGTAATGAACATAGACTAGATCATTCAACCTCTGCACAGACAGTCTATTGCGCTTCTTGGAGTGTATGTGCTCAAACATACTCCAATTGCGCTCACAACTTGAAGCACTGTATGGTTGGCTCAATATTCGAATTGCAATCCTCTGAAACACTCCAAATTTTGCTCACAATTCTCTTTTCTCCTTCGCCTTTGGCTTCAAAATGAAGTGATGTTGCTTTTAGGGTGGAGGAAATATAAGTTAAAAAAAAACAAGTTAAAGCATTAATTTTATGTTTTTTTAAGGTTTTGACACCCCTGCTGAGCGGCCGAGTTTTCCCAGCGGGACTCGCTGAGTCTGCCAAGTGTGTCGAGTCTGAGAAAAACTCGGTTGAGTCCAAGTCCGAGTCCCCTAGACTTAGCCAGGTTTCCTCGCCTCGGACTCGCCGAGTTTAGGCGAGTCTGGGCAAGTCTCGTAACACTGATTAGTATACATGATGTGATTTTATGAAGGCAGCAAGAAGACAAATTGTGTTAGCTAATAAATACAAATCAGTTTAAGGAAGAAGACAAAATCACTAGAGGACGAATTGGAGACGAAGATGAAAGTGAATCAGACAAAATCACTAGAGGACGAATTGAGAAGAAGATGAAAGTGAATAAGACAAAATCACTAGAGGACAAATTGGAGAAGATGAAAGTAAGACCAAATTACTAGAAGACAAAGCTTCCAAGGGCTGCAATTTCATGGAGTATGCTTAGTTTTGAAGGGACAACAAGGTTACAAAAGGACATATCTATTCATCAAGGACACATCCATTGGAAAGTATAAGAGGGAGTTGAAAGATTCATTTTGAGACAAGCAATTCAATGATTTATTTCTGAGTATTAAAGCAGATTTGAGAAAAGAATAGAGGTAGAAATGAAGTGCAAATCAGATATCTTTTGAAAAGTATGTGCTGCCACATGAGAAGTATAAGTGCAAATATATAAATGACAAGCATATGTGAAGATTGAGAGGTAAATGTTAAGGGAGAGAGTGCAGATTTTAAGGTGAAATTATGGATCAGATTTGTGAAAGGATTGTGTGACTAGTTGTGATTAGATTTGTGAGGGAAGGAAGTGTGTGATTAGATTTGTGAGAAAAAGATATTGTGCATGATAGTGATCTGATTTGGAAGGAAGATTCTACATGACTGTAATCAGATTTGAGAGAAGGTTATTGTGTGGATTGTGATCAGATTTGGAAGAAAGATATTGTGCGAGTTATAATCAGATTTGTGAGAGGAAGATCCTATGGAGAAGTAAACTATATCAGCCATTGAAGGATTAATAGGTTGGAGCCTCTTGCTGGGTTGGAGCTCAGTTTGTGTGGGGGTTGAAGCCTCCAATAGGTTGGTGCCTATAATTTTGTTAAGTGGAGATTGGAGTCTCTACTAGGCTGGAGCCTACAAGAAGAAGAAGAAGATCATTCTATAATATATAAGCAATATTTTGCCGTGGTTTTCTCCCAAAACGATTTCCACGTAAATCGTGTGTTCTTAATTGCTAGATCTTGCATATGTGTAGTTGATGTGATTAATTGAGTTTGGAAAAGTAAAAGTTTGTATTATACTGATTCACCCCCCTCTTAGTATAGTCATGTGCTCATCAAGTCTTTGGCTTGGAATTAGACATGTTTGCAACTGCATTTGCCTTTGCATCCTTCATGGTGTTATAATACTACTTAGGTATTTTGTGTACGGGAGATGAGGATTGAGGTGGAAATAGTTCCATTGAAATCAAAACCTCTTCTCGAGATTCTTTTGCATGATGAATATCCTCAAGTTCCTCATCTTCAATCTCAATAATTTTTGGTGTTTAGTGGCTTATAGATAATGGTGAGGGAGATGTACTGTAACCTTTTTCCTCATTAAAAATATCCTTCGACTCTAAATTGTATCTAAGAAAAATGCATTTCAAGGATTTTTCATCCAACTTTTTCCTTTGCACCTTGGGAATGTGCATGAAAGTTGTACACTCAAACACTCTTATAGGTGAAATGGAGGGCTTCTTCATGGTCGATGTTTCCTCAAGAGTGATGTTTTTTAGCACTTTGGTGGGTGCCCAATTCAACTAGTACATAGTTGTATGAATTGCTTCTGCCTAGAATGCAAGAACTAGATTTGCTTCCTTTAACATACATCACACTATTTCCACAATTGTACGATTATGTTGAGGCATGTATGTTGTGGTCAATTGTCTTTTGATCCCATGTTGTTGAAGGTAGTTTGAAAACTCCTTACTGGTGAATTCCCCCCTTGATCTGTGCGAATGATGGCCTTGAGGGAGTGACCAGGTGACCTTTCTGTAAGGACTCAAAATTATTTGAATTTTTCGAAAGTTTGATTTTTTCTTGTTAAGCAATAGACTGACATTTTTTTGGTGTAATCATCCATAAAAAGCTGAAAATACTGGGCATGACTATGACTAGGTGTCATGGGTCCGCATAGATTGGTATGTACTGAATCCAAGGAACTAAAGGCTCGTGTTTCTGTAGCAAAATAAGGAACTTGATGTTTTCCAGCAAGAGTTGAAGGAAATAACTTTTTTTTTTCATGGGGGGAAGTCCTTGCACCATGTCTCGTTTACTCAATGCAAGAAGATACTGCAAACCAGGATGACCAAATCTTTTCTGCGAAAGAGTAGTAGATGAATTTGTCTTTACTGCAAGTGCCTTGTCATGGGTGACATCAATCAATTGGAACATTTTACCGACCCTTGAGACATGCGCAACAACTTCACCATTGCGAGTGTTGTCTTGAATGAGACATAGTTTCTTACCATTATATTTGTCAAACTCAACCTTCAAGTTGTGCTCTAGCAATTGACCTACTAACAAGAGGTTCTTGGTGAGCATTGAAACATACAAAACCTTAGTAAGTCGATGCTTGTGAGTCTTGAGTGGTAAATAAATATCCTCAACACCTTGCACTTCATAGGATATATCATCACCAAGTGAAACTTTCCCCTTAAAGTTGATGGGGTGAGGTTACATAAGCACTCTCATTTTTTTGTCATATGTTTGAATGCACTAAAATCAACATATTAAACAAAATTTTCGTAAGTGGAGGCCCGAATCTCTGCAACATACAAAAATCTTCTTCACCAGAATCACATGTCAAAACAACATTCCCATGTTGCTTGTGTGTTTTTTTTTGCCAATTATGTTGTGACTTTCATTGGCTTGATTCACTATTGGCAAAGGAATTGTCCAACATTCCTAGAGATTGTATCCCTTCTTCCCACAAATGAGATGCTTATTTTTCTATGCAAATGAATTGTCTTTGTTTGTGTTTTGATGAACTTGATGGACCACTTTTACGTTCAGGTTTATTTCCCTTCTACAGAGATGTGAGGGCCTAATTGTCTGGGGGGTTTGAGGTCTCATCATGAATTGCTTTTTGTTGTTGAAGCAAATTCACCAAGTCCTCAAATGATGGCTTTCTGCTAGCCACTTTGAGACATGTGACAAACATACAAAATGTAGGAGGTAGTGCCCTCAAGATGATGGGTACAAGAGAGTCATTTGACATAGTCTCTTCTAATGCTTGTAGTGAATCAGTCTTCAACTCCGCAACTCTTCTGAAAAAAGTCTCCAACTTTTCACCACATTGCATTTTCAAGCAATGTAACTGACATTGCAAATGCAAGATTTTGATTCTGATTTTTTAATTTATAGTCATTGTTTTTATGTGAGGCTGAACATCATCTGAAACATTGAACAAGATGATCAATTTGGCCTTTTGATTGGCCTTATCAAATTTTTTTTGTTTATCTCCAACTTGTGTTGGTCTAGTGACTCTTTCAGAAATAATATCCCACAAATCTTCAAACCCAAGTTGAGTTTGGACCTTGGTTTTCTAGGCCAAATAATTATCACTTCTTAGCAACTGAGAGTCTGGAAGCATTATTTTCAAAGCATTTGAAGCCATTTTGTTTTGAATGTGAGGGGATCTTATCTCTCTAAAGGATAGATAATTACAATTTGTACCCTTATTTTTCCCTGACAATTTATATGGTTGATGCCATAGATGTCATTGTAGCTTTATTAGGCATTAGATGTAGTAATTTGTCACGGTGGCTTTACCTGCAAATGCGAACTAGAGGCACTGTTTGTACCAAACATTGGTTGTTTGTTACAAAATGTAACAAATAAATGGCTTGTATTTTTGCATTTTAAAAAAAAGTTGCTCACGAAAAAAAAGTGAAATAAATGAAATTAATATAGTTTTGTCCTCTTTATTTAACTATATTATTTATACACTTTTTCTTTTTATTTGCCTTCTTTAAAAAAATTTAGAGATTAAAGAAGTTATAACTAATGCAAATATACTTTCTTTTACCCTAGTATTTGGCTTCCGAATTTAATTATTATTGTTAATAATTATATAATGATGTAATGTTATATTTACTCTAACAAAAACTATGTATGAAAAGATAGTGCTGATGTGTGTTTTGACACAGCAACATGTGGAACAGATTGTTCCCCTGCCTGAAAGGATGATATTTCCAAGAGTCTCATATGTAAGTTTATGAGCACTTGAGTAACCCAATATGTGAATGTTTTGACTGTCCGGTTCAAGAGGCTTCAATGGAATCTCAAGGGGAATTACTAGCTGTTTGTAGTTTTGATCATGAAGGTGTTCAAAAGCTGTCCAAGAATTCATACAGTTCCGTAAAACCCCATTTTGCAATCAGCAATAAAACAACAAATTCAAATTTCAGACTGTTAATTAAAAATAATTCATCATTTGCACAAATTCTTTTTTGTTCTAATTGGTAAGGATATTCCTCACACATTAAAGAAAGCATGTAATTAGTTAGCATCTCATTTGCAATTGCCAACTAACTATAAAATTCTAGATTTCAGATTTGCTAGTTAAAATTGATTCACCATTTGTACAAAACGCAAACATAAAGATCCAAAATTTAAGTCTAAATTAATTCTAAACTAAATCTAATCTAACGAAAGTGATAAAAAATTGCAAAATGAAGGCAAGAAAAAAAAAGGGCAGAATGAGCCTGCCAATCTTGTCCTCCAAACATCCAAGCAGACAAATTCGCTTCGTAACAACTCCTTCACTTGATCTGATAACTGACAGACAATATGGAATAGGGTGCATCTTCTAAGGAAACGAGAATTGTGAAAGAAGTAGTCAGAAACCATCCTATCTCAGGCACAGCTTGCAGGTACAACTCCCATAGTCATTGTGAAAGATGTGTGTTTCGTGTTTAGGATTGCATGAAGATGTTTATGTTGACAACACAAAAGAATTTGCCATCAGCAAGCTCTCAGTGATATAAAACCTCTCAGTGATATAAAACACCTTTCGAATTCATCACATGCTCATGAATCTAATGTATAAAGAGAAGCTGAATTGTATTAAAAAAGCAAATGTTTTGGTTTCCAACCCTTTGAAAGGTCATGTTTTTACATATATATAGGTTTACATTGGTAAGGAATACGGAGAGTTTTTCCCTCCAATAAACCACATAAGATGAATTACAATATGGGAAGCACAAGAGTCATATATCTTAATTTGAAATTACAAGGCCTTGATAATAATAATTTTGATTTTGATTGTGGAACTTGATTCAAGATATCTAGCTTGTCTTATTGTAGCAATATCCAAATCATGTGAATCTGATGACATTATTCCCATGGATAAGTCGAGTCTTCAACAACCACCCTGCAGCGGCAATAACTTGTCTTTGATCATCTTTGACATTCATGAACAACTAATCATCTTTATGCTCATTAGGTCTTCCTCTACAAGTGCAGCTCGAGGTGTGAATCCTCTTCATGCTTACAGCTCCTACATTGGCTGTGCAAACCTTTGCAAATACAAAAACAGAGTATCCAAATTCTTATAAGATATGATGTCAGTTGCATGAATCCTGAAACAATGTGCTCATCATTTAAATGAACCTTCAAAACAAGATTAAAGCATTGAATTTGCATAGAAAAGGCCTCGTGCAATTTATATGTCACCCATGCTTTGTAGAATCTCAACAGGAACATTTAAGGCTTGCCTGTATGTGCATTGAGTCAAGGGATTTACCTTTGTGGGGATGGTGGAGTTTGCTTGTAACTTCGCAATTCCCAGGGAAATTCAGAAGTCTGGATTCTAGTCTACGAAGGGGTTTCATGCTTTTGATGCAGCTTTGCAGTGGAGAGGCGGGGGTTTTGGATTGCAAATGCAACTTTGCAATGGATAGGTGAGGTTTCGGAGTTCTCTTGCAGCTATGTAGGATTGCACATCAACTTGAAAAGTTCATAGACGAGTAAAGGTGTGCGGTTTCAGAGTTCCCTTGTCGTTAAGTAACACTTGCAAGAGTGCACACAAAGTTTGGAAGTCCGAAATAATGGACCAACTCAAGATTGCGGAGTTTCTTTGTAAAAGTGTAAGATTGCAAACAAACTCAAAAAGTTTGAGGGCTATAACAATGTGGGGTTCCAAGTTTTTGTTGTAAAAATGTAAAATTTGCTAAGGCACAAGGAAAGTTTGGAGCTCTGTAAGGGATGAGTCAATGTGGGGTTGCAGGCTCTGAGTGTCACTTTGTTAGGATTGTGGGAGTGCTAGAAAGTTTGGAAGCATAAGTGTAGCAGGAATTTTGGATTGCAGATACAACATGAAACTTCAGCGGGATTCTTAATGGTATTTGTAAGTGAACTTCATGCAGTGGGATTTTGAGTTGCAACTACAAGGTGAAACCCTGGTATAGACATCAACCACAGGGTTTCGGAGTTCAGTTGTTGGCTTGTAACAATTGCAAGGGAGGGGAAATTCCACAAAAGAGAAGGCATGTAGACTTTCGGGGTTTCGATGCAGGTTTGGAACAATTACACCATTACAACAAAAGTTCAAAACTTTGGCTTATCACAACAATGCCGACTTTTGGGATTTCTTTGCAAGTTTATAATTGTGGGACTGAGACAAGAATCCGAATGTCCAACTTAATACAACTTCATGGGGTTTTGGGGTTTTGTTATAAAC
Organism: Cunninghamia lanceolata; assembly: GCA_027924645.1. NCBI lineage: Eukaryota > Viridiplantae > Streptophyta > Pinopsida > Cupressales > Cupressaceae > Cunninghamia > Cunninghamia lanceolata. The sequence goes on from BSBN01000070.1 coordinate 3,938,551, forward strand.
ATGTAATGACTACAAATGTGAATGTGAAATATGTGACTTTGGCCTTGGTTAACTTGCGGACTTTCATGATGGAGAAGTTGAATGACAATGTAATTACAAGGCTACGCGAAAAGTCCAAAACTCCGATGAGAAACAAGGACGCAGGGTTTTGGGGTTTAGAGTAGGTTTGCAAAGTTACAATGTTGCATGAAAACCCTAAAACTCCACCCTTGACAAAGTTTGAATCTTTGGCTTAGAATTTTCAACTTTTCTCGAGAGTTAATCTTGCTTAAGATGATCTAGGAACTTGAACAACAACTTTCAACACAAATTGTTCGAATTAAGACTTGAACTGTGAATCTGGACTGAACATTGAAAAGTTTTCAATCAAGACAGTAAAAACTGTTGCCAAGACCACACAAATTAACACATTTGGATGTTGGTGAATGAAATCTAGGACCAGTTTAAACACAAGGGTCTCCAATTCTAAAAGAATAGGGGTGCGTTGTGAAGGCCACAATAGATAGCTTATGTGCAATGAGTAGGATTGCAAGGTTTCACTTCACTTTTAACATTTTGTTTGCATATCACAAAAGTGAGTTTTAAAACATAAAATGTCCTTCATTCCTCCTTCAATGTGGCAGAAAACATAAATCCAATTTGTGTATTAATGAAGCAAGAAATCATGTGTTAAAATGTGGGGGAGGGGAAGCGGGACAGGGAGGGGTGCGTGGGGAAGGGGAAGGGTAGTGGAAAATGCCAAAGAGCTGCCTCCTGTTTCTCACTTTCACTCAATTAAACTTAAAGCTTAAGTTTGAGCAGGAGATATGTTTTTGGGCGATCCTACACTTGTTTCCACCCCTAGTTTTCAAATTTGTTTTCAATTTGAAACCAACATATATACGGAAGTGGAGCTTCCCAAAATAATGTAATCAAGTTTATACCCTCTCCATCCTGTGCACATAAGGAAGACTTGCCATATGGTATGATCAGTTTTATTGCATGTTCTAGAAATGATTAGGGTTTGATGATAAGAATCATAGTTGGCCTTCTTCTATTCAGTAAACTTTCAACACATGCAGGCTACCCCACAAGATTTCTCTTATTTTGTTGAGTTGGACCAGGCCTTTCTGATGAAGAATGCAGTGTTCTTGTGAGTGATTTTACAAGGATTGTTCCAAGAGAAAATGAAATTGACAGACTATGTCCAATGTTGGGGAATGATGTGGTTGTTTCTCAGAAAGAATCCAAATCATCTTTTATTTCTTTACGTTTGCATGCCAAGAATATCGTGTAAGTCTTCTTCCATGGACAGAGGCAAGGAATATTTTGCTAGAAAGCCTTGAATTACAATGAGGAAAATAAGATAGATGTTCTCCTTGAGCTGTGGGGTGTCATTCCACTGCTGCTGAAAATAGTTTGTTCACAGCTGGCTTTAAGTACTTAAATGATATAGTATTAGAGTTGCTTGGAGAATGCGAGAACAGATAAATTGAGGAGCAGGCCATGCAAGGTCATTCAACAACCTCTGGACAGGAGATTTCTTCTCGATCATTTCAGCTGGTTTACAGGATGCATGTGGAAAGGTGATTGTATCTTATTGAAACACCATTCTAGAATGATTTACAAGAACCATGATCAATTTAAAACTTGCTTCTATTGAAAATTTTAAATATTTGATAATCAGATATCTTTTTCCTTAACTTTTTTTTTTGAAACTGAAAAAAAGGTTATCAATTCTTATCAGATATTGGAGTCTGTAGCAGTTTGCACCGTTGGAGTAAGGCACATGTAGTCATTGGTTGACATAGCTGAGCATGGCAGCCATTGTGGCAAGGTTGTATACTCTAATTTTGTTTATGGAAAAAAAGGCTCTTTGTTTTAATCCCACATTTAGTGGGAAGAGGGTACTTTTGTTCTGTTTAAACTTTAAACAAAAGCAAGTCACCCTTGTAGTGTCTTAGCTGTAAGACATTGGATAACTGTGCCCTTGGTGAACTAGCTCTGGCAGATAGTGTGGCTATGGTACTAGCTGCGCTGGTTGGTTGACAGTGGTGTTCTATTGGCAGTATGTCAATGCTGTTATGTAACTGTGACATAAGATGCTGACTGGTGCTAAGTGGCTTAGGTGCTGCAGGAGATCTAGTTGTTGTGGAAGCTTAGGCTATACCTAAGTACAACCTACTGCAGAATCACAAATTGTTGCTGAAGCACACATTGCTGTAGAAGACCAGGTATCCTGAAGTACAAATTATTGCAGATGCACAAATTACTGTTAAAGCACAAATTGCTGCTGAGGCACACATGGCTACAGAAGACCAGGTTTCTGCTGAACAATATGATGCTGTTAAGTAACCATGATGTAAAATGATAAGTGGTGCTAAGTGGTTTAAAAAAGAGAGAAACAAAGTTTGTTTATTTTGCATATTAAAACTGATGGGCATATTTTGACTTCCATCTGAATGTCAAACTGAACTGCAATATTTTCTTAATGTTCATTTAAACCATGAAACACACTTGTTCCTCGGATTTGTGTCCTCAATACTGTCTTCCACAGCCGAGATGAGGTATAGAATGAAATCAAAACCTTTCCACATAATGAACAAGATGGAAGTTGTCCAAGACATAGACATGGATTTTATTGACACGAAATTGTGGTCCCAAGAACTAATAAAGAAAGCTTCTCATGATTCTCTCATTGCATCGGGATTGGTTGCTGCAGTTGGTTTTCCAAGCACAATCACTTGCCCAGATATTAGTACTGGAGTGTGCAAGGCACTATGATGCAAAGACCCACTTGGTTAAAATCATCCATGAACATGAGATTGTCAACCGCAACCCAAATTTCTTTGAAGTAATGGTCTCCATTTGGATGTTGTAATTGAAGAGTCCACTCATATGTTCAATGCCAAAATTATAGATAACCGATGGTTCATAAATAAGACTTGGGTCTCCTTGCAGAAGTTTTTTTTTTCAAGAATCAAACTCTCCAAGTGTGTTGAGTTAAAAAAGGAATACAAAAACACCATCTTGCTTATGAGTAGAGTAGCTAAGGAACTTGATGTAGATTTCTTTCGTCCATGGATGTTATTTTTCATGAAGCGAGTATTTTGGGAGCATAGACGCTTTAGATGGGCTCATATAATTAGTGAGCCTATTCACGAACACTTGATTTAGATCGCTATTAAGAAGTTGTTTTATGTGACTTCTTACCTTGTGTATGCACTCCCTTGCATTGTAAACATATTTTTCACTCCAAGCATCGAGGAATTGATAATAGAATGCTCTAATTTTCAAGTGCTATCCCATATTCTATTAGGTTAACTACGAGAAATATTTTGAGATGATAAATGATAGGTTTGTCTTTCAAGTCATCTTAGAACTACGTACAAACTTAGATATCCGATTCTCTCAAGGAGACATGAAATCTATCAAATGGTGGGTTCATTAGTTCATGGAGCATAAGGCCGATGTCCATATCAAACTCATAGGCCAACTCCCCCTTGCACCATGCTATGAGCTTCTCATTGCTACTTGTAAGGACTAGGTCATCCCCATATAGGACCAAAACTAATGGATCAGATTTATCAAACATATAGTTAAGGTGGAGCCCAAATTCAACAAGTACCCATCAATTTGTGAGTACAGGGTGCTTGCTTCAACCCATATAGGGCCGCCTTCAACTTACATATATGGGTATCTCGCCTATGCACCTCAAACCGCTTACGCTGCTTGATAGACACTTATTCCTCTATCTTGCCATTTAGAAAAGTTGTCTTTACATCCATTTGATATAAAGACCAATCGAAATGAGATACAAGAGACATAATTACCTTGATAGAAGTGTATCTCGCATCTAGAGCAAAGGTCTCGTCATAGTCAATTCCCTCTCTTTGAGAGAACCCTCATGCAACAAATCTGGCCTTTTACCTCCCTTTGCTTCGACTTGCCACATGCTTGACCTTGTACAACTACCTAGAATCAATCACTAACTTCCCTTTTGGTCGCGACGCATGTAAAATACCCAACTAATTCTACCAAAATTTTTCCTTACTTAGACAATTTTACTTGCTATCAACTCATCAACTATTTCAACAACACAAAGATATACATCAAAGATAACTATTTGAATGAATCAACCTTAAGCTGGGTACTTGTTTTATTACTTGATTCAATCAACTCACAATGTCTTATTACATGGATAATGCTTTCAATGGCATGAAGTTACACTTTACTCAAATGGAATTATAAAAGCAGGCCTTGGAGCCTTGATGATTACAATGCCTTGCACACTAGATCAACTTAATCAAACTCAACGATGTCAACTGAATGTCAACACCTCACAGTACAACAAGGGAGCATCACCTTGTCGGTTGAGGGAGCATCACCCCAACACTTGAAACTTGCAGGCCTCAAGATTACAAGCTCAACAGCTTTGCAGAGAGAATTTTGTCAAATGCATAGATACCAAATGAATGAGAAGGCTCTTCCTTTTATAGGCCTTCCAAAGGCAATGAAGGCACGTTTTTCAATGCACCAAGAGGAACCAAGGCACGTTTCCCAAGAAGCATATCCAAGGGAATATTCCGTCTGATGACTCATTCTGAGTTGGCAAACTTACCCAAAGACCTTGACACGAATCCAAATGCTATCCTTCTGACCAATGGGCATTAGGTAGTTGTAACAATCTTAACTACCCCAATTAAGGCGCAATCCTAGTGGTCTTTTGACTGGGCGCCAACTTGAAGCAGTGTGATCATTGAATGGCGCCCAATGTGAACCTAGGCATCTTTAGCTACTCTTAGGCGCACTTACTGATAGAGAAAGGTTTGGATTGGCACCTTAGGAAGAAAATGGTTTTGCCTTGTTAAAATCTTCAACATAAGACACAACTGAATCAAATTCACTATCTTCTATCAAGCGCCTTTCATTATGAGTGGATTGAAACCTCTTTCTTAGCTAGTCGCATTCTGGAGGTGAAACAGGCAGGAAGTGCGCCTTGCATGCATGGTTGTTTTCTCTGTCAAGTCTTCAAGTCTTGTTGTCTTGGAAGGTAAAATACCTCATCTTGGAGTGAGCGCCTTACTTCACATGTTCAAACTTCATCTTTTAACTCACTCTGTAACTAGGCGCCAGAACTGAGGTCTTCAGTCAGAATGTGCGCCTAGAGCCTTCTAGGCCAATTTCATCCCAGATTGGCAGGATATGAAGCTTCTTGAAGTTGAAAGTATCTTCACCAATCAATGTGCTACTCATTCAACCTATTGAATCTCCTGTTCTTGCTTGGGCGCACATTTGGTCTAGGCATCATGGAATTTGCGCCTAGGCATGGAAACCTCATATACTTGTCCAATCTTCATCATTAAGCTAGGCGCCCTATTGAAGGAGTTTAGCTATGTTGAGCGCCCCATCTCAAAACCATTATTGAGTGCCAGAAGTAACCTAAATAGCTAGGCGCTCATTGACAGGTTGCTAGAGGAAAAGTGCGCCTAGATAACAAGATGTCATTACTTGATCACTTCATCTTTCCACTTGATCTTATTGAAGGTGAGGCTTCACTTGATCAATCTTGAAGGAGTTCATCACTTGTTTGAAGTGCAATAGAGTCTAGGCGCACTATTGGGAATTTGGTGGTGAAATTGGCGCCTAGATGCATTAAGACTCCTCTTTGCATGGACTACTCACTTCATCCACTCCTGTTGATCCAATCAACCATCCCAGCTCAAACACCCATGTTTTTATCCTGGATTTGCACCTTATGAGGACTAGGCGCACTTTGAGGGTTATCAGAGCTAGGAAGTGCGCCTAACTCACTTGGACTTCTTCAATGATCCCAAACTCAAGTTTGATGAGTCAATTCGCCCAATTGATGTTCAACATATCCAAAGATGACTCCATCCTCTTGATTATTGCTTTCAAAATCCAAGGCGCATTTTTGAAGTGTAACTGTAGGAATGAGCGCCCTATACTTGACTTAGTGGATTATGACTTGAAACTCCTTGATTGTACCTGCAAAATGACACACAGAGTTAGTCAAAACCCATTTCATTCCCTTATCATTTCGGAATTAGCCTCCGGGAATGAGGAGTAGGCTAATCCATTCATCACTTGGTGCTCAAGCCGGAAATGGGGACATGACAACGCAATCTCCCAAACACTGTTTTGCATAATAGAGTGATACTCCATTGCCATGGCATCTCATCACACCTGCTTTGAATTTGCTTCACTAAAATTGGAAGGCTTTGTATCATTGATGGAAGACATCAATGCAACATAACTCGAAAACTTCCTAGGGGGATGACTCACTTGAAAAGAAGTCTTCGGTGCTCTTGTTCCCGTGCCTCCTGCAATGTTTGAGTAAGCCATCTAGACTTCTTGGTTGTACTAGAGGGTAATGAGGTATCTTCTCCTAGACTAGAACCTGGCTGAACTGTAGTTGGTACTGCTATACTATGCAGATCAGCAAGTGGAACAACAATCTGTTTACCTTCCCCAATCTCCATAGGAGGCTCATGAGACTTAGCAAATGTAATGTCCCCATTTTGAGCTAAGTTATATTTTCTAGTTGAGCTTGTTTCTATACATGGAGAACTGGAAAGTTGGTATATGTCTATACATGGAGAACCGGATAGTTGGCTCAACTAGTATTTTGCTTGAGTTTTATTATGTGAATAAAATAGAAAATGGAATCTTTAATTGCATTTTCTTCTAATCTATCTTTATGGAGTTTTGTGTGGAATAAAGAGTTGCTCCAGGTGGGACCTATTTTATAATGTCATCAAATAAAGCCAACATTGGAGGAGTGCATTTGCTCATGAAGGAAGATAGGTCCAAGCTATTTGAAATTCATTCAAACATTTTCCAAGGCTATCATAGAGATGATCGACTAGCATAATGGAGGAGTTGCATTGGATTGTGGTCCCATTTGATTTCAACGGCTAAAGGAAGGATTCGCCCAAGTCAAAGACATTTAAAATAATTGTGTGGAAATTCAAGGCTAATGCCTTGTGTAATGAGGCGATTCCTTTGGATCATGCGCCAAGAGAAGGATCGATGCAATATATTTTTAATGTTAGAAAATAATTTTAAATGCCAATTAGAGGATCGACGGCCAAAGCAAGGGATCATTTTAATTGCAAAATTTATTTATTAAATATTTGCATGTGAGGCGATTGGCATTAAAGAAGGATTTTAAATGTTTTATGAAGATTTTAAATGCCTTATTCCAGCCGTCCAAGACATGAAGATATTTTAAATATTTGTTCAAGAAAATTCAATGCAAGCATTCAATCGCCTATGTTAGAGGACTTTCATTGCTAAAGGGGATCGATCCATGTGTGAAAGAAATGTATTTCATTTAAAATAATTGAAGATTGTTTTAAATGAATGAGTTTAGGTTGCAACTCATTTAATTTCATCAAGATCAGCTACAACCATTGGATATTGTTCAAAGCTCTCCATTTTCATTGGTGGAACTCAAATTTCATGACAAAACATCATAGAGGAGGATAACTCATCCAAGGAGAAGTTAAATAGAGACTTCCATCTTCATTTGAAGGATATGTTGAATCGGGTATGTTTTCTTATTCTTTTATTTTGATTGAAAATTCCGATTTTCATGTCTTTACACAAGGAGATGACCCCTTGAGTATTATGGTGATGACCCCATAATGATTTCTGAGATGTTTTCATGGCAAATTACATCATGTTTTGAATTTGCAGGTTGTTGAAGAGTTTTAGAGTAATAAGATAACATTAAGAACCCTTGGTTTCATTGCATTTCAACCAAGGTATCATTCGTTGTGTTCGGAAGCCTTTGTCGAACTTTGTGAAGTCTGAATTTCTATAACAGTCAGTTGATATAGGTGATATACAGGGTTTTATGATCAAATATTGTACAAGGAATGATACAAGAAGACTGTGGAGCTTTTGGATGATCCATCACTGACCTAAGGAGAAGCTTAAGTGGTGTTTGTGAGAAATCTGGGCATGGTACAGTCTTAGGAAAGTCTGATACAAGTTTGATACAGTCATATCAGCCTATAGAACTTTCATGTCAGTCAATTGTTCAGTGCTGTTATAGCATGATTTGATAGCTAGCGTCATTCTAGAGTGTTTGGACACTATCTCTATGTAAGATTTGATTAATTTGGGCACTATATATGCATGTAATAAAGTCTGATAATAATCAGACAGTGACTGAATTTTGATAGCAGCAGTGTGTATCTGAAGACATTTCATTTCCAATCAATAAAGAATGCAAAAGAGTTGACGGTTCTCATATGTGTTGAGTTGTATTGATGATTTGCTTGATTTGTGCAAGAAATCTTATGTAAAATTGATCAAGGTTTTCAGTCATATATAAGGTCTCTTACAGTGGTATTAGAGCCATAATCCTGCCAGCCTATGGGTGATGAGTTACATTGATCCATTACCACGTCATTATAGAAGAAGAGCTGAAACAATTGGTGATAGAAGGAGACCCAATCCACATGAAGAAATGGATCCAATACTTAGAGAGATAATTGATTATCAAAGGAGAATGGCAGATGGTCAGCAAGAAACAAATGCAACCATACAACAAACAAATACAAACATTTAGCGGAGTATTGATAGGTTATGTCACATTTTGACAGGTAACAGGAACAACAACACGGCTAATCAGGATGATGAAGGTAGTTTTGCAAGATCACAAAGAACAAGGAGAACATGTGCACCAACAGTGGAGAGACCTATGCAGCCTACTTTTCTTCCTAGAGAAGAAGAGGTGATTGAAGAAGAGTTGGAGTATGAAGAGGAAGTAGGTGATGATTGGGAGGGTTGGATTGATGAATATGATGCACTTCCTGATCGTGTGCGTGATAAAGTAAGCCTTAATAACTTCATAAACCATAAGCAACAAAAACAAAGAGGACATGGGTATCAACAAAGACAAAGAAGAGCAAGGCCAACACAACCAAGTACAAGGATGCAATGGAAAAGATTCCTCTTCCTAGTTTTGATGGCAGTGGTAAGATGAGTGCTAGAGCATGGGTAAACGAATTGGATACTTTTCTTACACTCAAGCCCATGAGGGAAGAAAAGGCTATACACTTTGCTACTATGCATTTAGAGGGGTTGGCTTATGAATGGTGGCATTATGGTCTTGTGTCTCAACATCACAACAAGATTACTTCCTATGATGAGTTTGTTCAAAAGCTCATTAACAGGTTTGATAAAAAGATGTGGAGGTCTACTACCGTGAGCTTGCACAGTTGAAACAAAGTGGAAGAGTGGATGCTTATGTGAATGAATTTCAAAAGATTGCAGTCATAGTACCTGACATGTCCGATAGGAGGATCACTATGTTATTTGTTGAAGGATTGAATGACAGGATTAGAGGTTTGGTGAAGGTTCATAGGCCGAGCACACTTGATGAGGCTATTGATCTTGCACTTGATTTGGCTATCACATACACACCTCAAAAGAAGAGCTTCAAAGATGAGCATGCAAGTCAACAATCCCAAGAGCAACCCACTTCCAAAAGAAATGACAAAGGTACTATATCAAAGATGAGTTATGAAGAAAGAGATGAGTTGAGAAGGAAGAAGCTACGCTTTGATTGCAAGCAACCTTGGGAGATTGGTCATAGGTGCCTTGGCAAAGGCAAGGTGCACTACATAGAGGTACTTGATGAGGATGATGATGATGATGGGCAGCCAACACTAGAACTTACAAATGATGATAACAGAAGTTCTAGGATCGCATATCTTTCTGGAGCTTCAAGGTACAATCCATTCATCTTTGAAGGTACTTTGTCGGGTTGCAAAGTTTTGGCACTTCTTGATAGTGGAGCTTCACATAACTTCGTTGATGAGGGTTTGATCAACAAAAGAGGATTGCTTTGTGATGGCTTTGAGGGCTTTGATGTGTCTATAGCGGGAGGACTCACTATTCCTTGTAAGAAGAAGGTGAGCAAGCTTAGTGTTATATTTGGTGAGTATACTCTTTGTGATGACTTCTATGTACTTGATTTGAAGGACAATAAGATTGTACTTGGTATGCAATGGCTACACTCACTACAAAGGATCACTCAAGACTTACAATATATGGAGTTGAGTTTCCTACATGATGGGAAGCAAGTTGTTTTGAGAGCCCTCAAATACACTTTACCTCATCAAATGACAACCAAATCTATGATTGCTATAGGGCATGATTTGTTTCATAAGGACACATATGAGGCATGCAAAGAGAATTGTATGGAGCCGGCATTTGATGGTAAGCATTTGATTTTTGATATGGATTGGCATGACATCATATCTGATTTGTTTGAGGACAGCAGTCCCATGGCTTTGCATTCTCATGAATTTGACATGCTAACACCTTTGGAGGATAGTTATTCATGGTCTACTAATGATGGCATACGAGATTGGAGTGTTGGATTTAGTAATTTTGTTGAAAAACAAGGCATTATACAATCTGATTTTGTATATCATACTTATGAAGATGTGAAAGGGACACAAGAAATGTGTGATATGTGGCTAGAGAGAGCAAGAAAAGCTAAGCTTGTCGCTGGTCAAGCAAAACATCTTGAAATGATAAAAACAATGAGGCAATCAGCTTTGTTTGATCATCATGGGCCAGCTATTGATGACATACAGGTGTGTGACAATGAAGATAGTGGTAATTCAGATTTGCAAAGTTCATTGGTTCCTTTTGATGAGCTAGGTCAAACCATTGAGTTGACACAATTTCCTATTGATGAGGGTTTCATATGGGAGTATGTGGTTTGGTCTAGTGATGGTTCATACACTTGGGATGGCACATTTTATATCATTTTGGATGATATTTTCATATTGCATACCGCTGTTATGATTTATGAAAGAGAAACAAGAGAGATGAATACAATTATGTTTGACACTCACATCTTCATGATTGGCACTTACATTGATATGGATGTGTTTGAGTCATTGTGCGATAGTGGAAGCAGTCCCAGGATCTTCTACACAAGCAGGTTTGAGGTAAGGTGTTTGAGCATGTTTGAGGAGCTTCGATGGGTTTGGGATCCATGGATTGATTGACTTCAATTTTTCTTCCCATTGCTTGGGGACAAGCAATGTTGGGAAGGGAGGGCTGTAATGTCCCCATTTTGAGCTAAGTTATATTTTCTAGTTGAGCTTGTTTCTATACATGGAGAACCGGAAAGTTGGTATATGTCTATACATGGAGAACTGGAAAGTTGGCTCAACTAGTATTTTGCTTGAGTTTTATTATGTGAATAAAATCGAAAATGGAATCTTTAATTGCATTTTCTTCTAATCTATCTTTATGGAGTTTTGTGTGGAATAAAGAGTTGCTCCAGGTGGGACCTATTTTATAATGTCATCAAATAAAGCCAACGTTGGAGGAGTGCATTTGCTCATGAAGGAAGATAGGTCCAAGCTATTTGAAATTCATTCAAACATTTTCCAAGGCTATCATAGAGATGATCGACTAGCATAATGGAGGAGTTGCATTGGATTGTGGTCCCATTTGATTTCAACGGCTAAAGGAAGGATTCACCCAAGTCAAAGACATTTAAAATAATTGTGTGGAAATTCAAGGCTAATGCCTTGTGTAATGAGGCGATTCCTTTGGATCATGCGCCAAGAGAAGGATCGATGCAATATATTTTTAATGTTAGAAAATAATTTTAAATGCCAAGTAGAGGATCGGTGGCCAAAACAAGGGATCATTTTAAATGCAAAATTTATTTATTAAATATTTGCATGTGGAGCGATTGGCATTAAAGAAGGATTTTAAATGTTTTATGAAGATTTTAAATGCCTTATTCCAGCCGTCCAAGACATGATATTTTAAATATTTGTTCAAGAAAATTCAATGCAAGCATTCAATCGCCTATGTTAGAGGACTTTCATTGCTAAAGGGGATCGATCCATGTGTGAAAGAAATGTATTTCATTTAAAATAATTGAAGATTGTTTTAAATGAATGAGTTTAGGTTGCAACTCATTTAATTTCATCAAGATCAGCTACAACCATTGAATATTGTTCAAAGCTCTCCATTTTCATTGGTGGAACTCAAATTTCATGACAAAACATCATAGAGGAGGATCGCTCATCCAAGTAGAAGTTAAATAGAGACTTCGATCTTCATTTGAAGGATATGTTGAATCTGGTATATTTTCTTATTCTTTTATTGACTGAAAATTCCGATTTTCATGTCTTTTTACAAAGAGATGACCCCTTGAGTATTATGGTGATGACCCCATAATGATTTCTGAGATGTTTTCATGGCAGATTACATCATGTTTTGAATTTGCAGGTTGTTGAAGAGTTTTAGAGTAATAAGATAACATTAAGAACTCTTGGTTTCATTGCATTTCAACCAAGGTATCATTCATTGAGTTTGGAAGCCTTTGTCCAACTTTGTGAAGTCTGAATTTCTATAACAGTCAGCTGATATAGGTGATATACAGGGTTTTATGATCAAATATTGTACAAGGAATGATACAAGAAGACTTTGGAGCTTTTGGATGATCCATCGCTGACCTTAGGAGAAGCTTAAGTGGTGTTTGTGAGAAATCTGGGCATGTTACAGTCTTAGGAAAGTCTGATACAAGTCTGATACAGTCATATCAGCCTATAGAACTTTCATGTCAGTCAATTGTTCAGTGCTGTTATAGCATGATTTGATAGCTAGCATCATTCTAGAGTGTTTGGACGCTATCTCTATGTAAGATTTGATTAATTTGGGCACTATATATGCATGTAATAAAGTCTGATAATAATCAGACAGTGACTGAATTTTGATAGCAGCAGTGTGTATCTGAAGACATTTCATTTCCAATCATTAAAGAATGCAAAAGAGTTGATGGTTCTCATACGTGTTGAGTTGTATTGATGATTTGCTTGATTTGTGCAAGAAATCTTATCTAAAATTGATCAAGGTTTTCAGTCATATATAAGGTCTCTTACAGCAAATCAAACATCTTCATCAAACTTCACATCTCGTCTCATTACTATCTTTCACTATGATGAAACATAGACTTTGTAAGCCTTGGAGGACTCATTGTATCCCACAAACACACCCTTCAAGCTAGAGTTTTCAAGCATCATCCTCTTCTCCTTTGGCACATGAATGTAGTCAAAACTCCCAAACACTTGAAAATGAGAAACATCAGGTTTCTCTCTTGTGAAAGTATTCTTTGGAGTCTTATCCTTTAACACCTTGTGAGGACACGTATTTATAATGTAAACAACACAACTACATGCCTCTACATAAAGCAACCTGGGAAAATCTAGATCGTGTATCATGGCTTTTGATGTCTCTATAATGGACCTAATCTTCCTCTCTGGAACCCCATATTGCTGAGGATTGTTGGAAAGAGTCAACTCGCTCTTGATCCTTGCATCTTTGTAAAAGGCATCAAAGTCCTTAGAAGTATATACTCAACTCTATTATCATTATGCACAACCTTAATCTTCCTTCTTGATTAATTCTCCACAAGAACTTTGAACTCTTGGAATTTCCCAAAGACCTCATCTTTGGTCTTTATGAAGTAAATCTAGGTTTTCCTAGAGAAATCATCAATAAATGAAACATCATAAAGGTATCTTACCAATGAATTTGCTGGCATAAGTCCACACACGTCTAAATGATTCAGATAGAGAATCCTTCTTGATTTGTGCTCACTGCTCATGAAAGTTTTCTTGGCATGCTTGCCAAGCGCACAACCCTTCACCCTCATGATATATTGCTTGGTAATTTTTTTGTCAAGCCTGATGGCTCTTTGGTATTCTACAACATTTGGAGAGCCTAGGAGTCTATGAAACACTTGGTTAATGGACATGAGGCATTTTCTAGGACTAAGGGAACCTTTGTTAGTTATACGTCTATTTGGTGGAGCCTTACTTATAACAATAAACCTTTAGCCCTTACCAAGAGCTGCAATGCTAAGGGTTGTAAGGTTTTTGGTGATAGTTTTAGAAATGGTGGTGTAATTACATGGAATGAACTTTAGGATAAGTTGCATATTCTAGTTACTCAGAGAAAAATCTTCTTTGTTCTTTGTTTACTCGCTAAGTGGTTTCTCAACTAAACATGGAGTAAATGGAAATATACAGTAATAAGTATAAAGCATAAGATTCATACCAGAATTGCATAGAATAAAGCAGTGTTCCCATTCATTGAATATATCAGCATTACATCACAGTATCACAATGTCGGGTCCCCTGGCTACAAAGTATTGAACCAATATATAACTGGCCGAGGTTCGATACCAACGGTCTGCAATGACTACAGAACTACCCAACTGTCGGGGTTAATTCCAGATAACACTCATAATAAACTAATTGTGCACAAGTATTATTTAATTCATTATTATGTATTTGGCCAAATATAACTACGTCCGACTACGACTCTAACCGACTACATCATCCCCTCCACAAAACAAGTCATCTTCCAGACAACATTACAACCAAAAATGGGGTTGAGTGACCAATAAAATGAACTATTGAGAAGGGGGTGTGGAGACGTCCCTGGATGGATCGAGGACGTTAGGGTGGACGTTGGCGACCGTAGCTCTTGTAATCTCCGGACCTCCTCTGTACGTAGTCGTAACTAGTGTTCGACCACAATCTCACGTTCCCTGGCTGCCTTCACTATGCGCACAACCTCCATCACTTGATGTTTCGCCTTGTCCACCTCTTGTCCCTTCGCTGCAAGTTGTGCCTCCAAGTCCTTCACCTTCTACTCCACCTTTGTTATCTTCTGAGTTGCATCGCTTTCTATCTCTGACACCTTGGCCTCTAAGGCCGATGCTCGAGCTCACTCTGTACTGCTAATCTAAGTTTGCTGAGTCAATTGTTCCTGAAACTTTTGCATATGCCCAATCAACTCCATCTTCTGTGCTACTTGAAAGGCCTCATCCTTTTCCTGCACTGTTGCCTCTATTGCTATCCTTTGACTTTTCATCATGTAAAAAACATCCCGAAAAGCCCTCTTAATGCTAAACAAGGCTGCTTCCGGCACATGTCTCTACTTTCGGCCATCCTTTGGTGGTAAAACATCGTGCAAACTCTTGCTCGCACCCCACTTGAACAAATCCAAGGATCCTTTGGACTTCCTGTGCTGCTATGGGTGATCGGCCAATTTTGAGTTGTTTCGAGATTTCTCCCACCTGATGCATGACCGCTGCTACGCTTTGAAGGTCCTCGATATACCTCTGTATTGTCCCCAGTGGATCGGAAGCATCAGGCTTAGACATCTCCAATACCAACCGTCGGCAACGACTACACAACTACCCAACTACCCAACTGTCGGGGTTAATTCCCGATAACACTCATAATAAACTAACTGTGCACAAGTATTATTTAATTCATTATTATTTACCCTACCAAATATAACTACGGCCGACTACGACTCTAACTGGCTACATTCTTATGAAGTCTTTGTATGATGTTGACTTACCTAATTAGTTGAGTTTTAATGCATAAGTTTTAAGCAACATAAAATGGGTGATTAGCACACCCTTGATGTTGGCCAAGACGAGATATTTATAATATGTTGATCAATACCCATGAGGTTTTCGATATGCTTAACCATATGTGGAATCTCTCCATTTTTATCGAAGATTGGCAATCCATTTTAGGTCACTTATGGTCCAAATGGCTTGAACCAAGAAAGGCTTGTTTTAGGTGGCTACTAATTTTAACAAATGATCACTATTGGTATTGTCCTTAATGATGTTGGTATCAGACTATCAATCCTTACGTTTGTCCTATATGTAATGTTATTGAAATTGTTGAACATTTGATTTTTGATTGCAAATTTGCTAAAAGTTGGTATGTTTTCTTGGGAGACAAAATAGGATGGGATAGTTGAAATAATATTTCTTGGTGTGAAATTCTTTTTGGGTTTGTGAAGTCTTTGATAAGGACCTAAATTGGTTTTGGCTTAACCTGTCTACTAAAGTTTTATGGTAGTTGTGGAAGGCTAGGAATGATGGGAGCCTAGAGAACTTTCTTATTATGATCAAAGATAAGGGGAAAACCCAAGTAGGAGCTAGGAAGCTCACCTTTCTTAAAGGATAAAAGTCTATTGAGAAGATTTTGTTCCAATTCGTTAACATTAAGGAAAAAGATTTTGGATTTTCCATAGTTAATCTTTTTGCTAGAAGTTTTTTCATAATCTCTAAGCAATTCCCTTAGGTTTTTAACATTGTGCAGAGAGTAATGAGCAAAAAGAATGGTGTCATCCACAATTGTTGATGAGTGAAGACCTTCCTGCTTGAGGAAGCCTTTAAGCAAGTGAATTTCCCTTTCATACCGAAGTGACTAAGTTGCTTGCCTAAGACCTCCACCATAATGATATAGAGATAAGGGTAGAGGGGGTCCCCTTGTCTTAGGTCCCTTAAGATACTAAAGAACCTTAGTTGAACCATTAACCATCAAGGAGAAATTGGGTGTGGGGTAGCAACTTTTCACCCAATCCCTCCATTCTTTTCCAAACCCTCCATTGATGCATGATAGCATCCAATGGTGCAACCTTCTTCTCATCACCTTCTCCATGTGTTGGCCTAACCCCACAATGGCCCTGCTTCAGTTTGCTTACTCCTCTCTTCAAGAACTTTTGAAACTCCCGCCATGGTGGCATCTATTTGTTTGCGCCAACTGTCGATGTGAAAAGTGATCCTACAATCTAGAGCTCCTTGTTGTCAAATAAAGCTAGACCTCCTGAAAGTTCTTTGCACAAAAGTTGTCTTCTTTCCTGGTGATTTCAACATAATGCTTCCTTCCACCAAGTGTGTTTGACCCCTTAGTCAAATGATACCAATCAGATGTGGCACCTCTTGTCTCATGTTTGAAACACACCTCCATTATTCCAGCAACCATTGATTACAAGCCCCCAATAGATATTCATTGTGGTAAGCTGAAATTTGCTCTCCGTTGGATTCCGCAGGCACTCTACACTAAAATATAATAGGTGGTGCCTGCATTCAATGAAGGCCATCATGGTTCCAATTGTTTGTTGTTGAAGTTTCTAACCTTCTGTGTGTGCCTCCTTTCAACTAGCTAATTGCTATCATTTGAAGATCATCTAACAAACATTGTGGTCCCTTTGACATTTATGCACTCTCTCCTCTCATTCTTTATTCTTTATAAATTCTCCCAAGCTCCCTTGGTTGCGATTGCATAGGGACTCCCCGTGGTTGTATAAATTTGGGCCCAATCCTCATGTAAATGTCTTTTGGCTTTCTTAATATAAGAATTCCTTTTGGTTTTTGTACTAAAGAGTTAATTGGTCATGATTTATTAGCTTGTAGTGAATGTGAGTGTGTTTTAGGCTTTAGCTCTTGTGTTCTTGACACCTTGTCTCTGAGAGTGTCCCTTGGATCGACATTGTGGATCTGTATGCTTTTGTTTGCTTATGCCCCTTGGATTGAAGTGAATTATTTGTGTGCATTTGAATGTCCATTGGCCACAAATGCCAGTTAATGCCATTCTGCATGCAAGTAGGTTCGTGTAGCGTAAGTTGAGGCAGCATTGGCACGGTGATATGCTAATTAAGAGAGGAGAGTTGTTTGTGTTTTGTAGAGAAAACTGATTTGTCACCCTTCTTTGGCACTCCATTGCCCACCTTTTTTTTTCATTTCTCTAATCGTATCTCCTTTTCTAACCCTATCCTCGTATCCCTCTTCCATTTACTAGTTAGTTTAGGGTAGGCTAGTCATTAAAGTAGTTTTTGTTTTGCATCGTCCATAGTAATGGCATGGTCTTAGACAGCTTAGTAGTAGTTGTAGAATAGAAGAAGAAGCCGACCTTGACTGGAGGGTCCTGTGCAATTATTTGAAAGCAATTGTTGATGCATGGGTTCCTATTCTATTGGAGCTTCTTAGGTACCAAAAGATTAGCGAGGGCGATTCACATTTTTGGTGCACTTGGTAAGTGGTGGTTGCGGCTTTGAGGTTTGCACACTCAAGAGAGTTGGTGTCCACGCCCACTTATGAGTGTGAGGATCCCTACTTGTATCCCCTCTATGAGAGCTTTTCCCCCAACACATAGTTGAAAATCCATTGCTAACAGATGTACTTTGATTGAACCTCAAATCAGATGATGACCTATTAGTTAGCTGCACTAGGACTTGAACTCATTGTTATCACCATAGGTTATCCTCACTGAGGATTCAAGCAAACAAACAAGTACATAGACATTTATGGTACAATAGTTGGTATATATGACTCTCCACTAGGATTATGCTCAATCAACAACATTTATTCTCTTGGTCAACCTTATACAACAGTCAATATGATATTCAATTGCCATTTAGTAGTCAAATGAAGGTCACTAGTCAATTCACCTTATAAAAGAACCAATTTTGTATTTGACAGCTGGTCAATGGTTCACATAAGCCAAACTGGTCAACAACAGTGGATTCCTAGTCACACAATAACCAATTTGGTCAAACATAGATTACAGGTCACAGATTTATTGATACCATTTATTGAAATTCTCTTTCTCATCCTGACATTACAAATTTATTGCTAACATTTATTGAAAATCAACGATCTGTGCATATTGATGGGGGTTCATAATAGCTATACAGTTACTTATATTCATTCAGTGAGGAAATTTATGGTAGGCAAGCACATGTCAGCCTCCTCAGTAGTTCTATTATAGTTGATGCTTCGTTTATGCAAGGTTATCAAAGGAGGAGAGAATGAATATTCAAGTTCATTATAGGTGATTGTCCAATAATCGATAGCACTGTAGTTTCTGCTTTTACTCCATATCTTCTATGCTTTGTTTGGCTTCTCTGTGGGAGTAGTTTGTGTCACTTGTTGCATCTTCTAGGGATTGTATGCTTATAGCTGCTGGTTTTTTTAATGATGCTTACTTTCTTTCTAGGATTGACACATTTTGTGAATAAATTGTTATGTTTTACTTTATTAGGTGGATATCCTTTTGGCTCTCATTTACTACAATAATTGTTGATGGTACAGCCAAGTTGCATTTACATTCTTTGGTTGTTCGTAGAAATCAATATAATTTCTTTGTCTTTCTCAAATGTCTTTAGAAATATATACTATTGAATTTTCATTAACAATACCTTAGAAAATGTTATCCTTTCTGCAGACCTTGGATATTGTAATTCAAAAAAATATTTAACTTAAAAAAAAAAAATTGGATTATATCTATTAGACCCTTGTAGATTACACCTATTGTGGATATGGCTTTAGTAGTAGTAGTCATATATATGTATGGCCTATGGATTTATGTTGTCTGTATCTCTAAGTTAATATGTTGTTTAATGTTGCATCCTAATTTTCCTTGCAGCACAGCATTTTCCTTGCTTCAATTGGGAGAAGTTCAACCTGGCCATTTGATTCTTGATCCGATGTACGATCCTTCATCTGTTTTATAGTTGCCATATTTAAGATTTGCAAATTTATTTTCTTTTTGCTTGTGTTCTCAAATGGAAGATTTGGAATCTATGATGTTGTTAAATTAAAGTGTTCTTTAGGTGAAATTGTTTGGTGGGACCCATCAAAGTGTATCTATTTAGATAAATTATTGTTTATGCCATTGCAAAGCTTTATGATTGTAAATGAAAATAAGGAATACTCTAATATGCTAGACGTTCATTACCTCAATTTACTTTGGATTGTCAACATAAAATAACATGTATTTACTCTTATACGCTAAGCAGAATAACTCAGAAATGGGAAAGTACATGTAATTGCTATTGAAATAAAAAAGCATTCCCAGTTTGATGTTTGGTTATGACAGATGACTGCAGAAGGTTGCAGAAGACTGGGATAGTGGCTAACAGATGCTCAGAAATTGAAACTAGAATCTGAAAAGTGCGTTAGATTCTCCTAACTATTGATAATGATTTGATGGTGGGTGCCCAAGAAAGTGTGGGGAGAAATCCGATAGAGAATAGCTAAAGTGCGTGTTGTGATTTGTATGATGGAGGAGAATACGGAATGATTTCAGCAAGGTGCCATGGCAATGGAATGGAATTAGTTTGCAAGATTTTTGGCAAGGTTTGGCTATGGAGGAATAAGGTTGCAGGGATTATGGGGGAGGAATAATATCAAGAGTTGCAGGAAATAGTTCAGAAAGAATGTAGAATGTGTAGGAACAAGCCAAAGAATCCAAGGAGAAGCAATAGAGAATCAGAGACCCTAGGCTTTAGTATATAGGAAGACCATAAAGCATAACTTTTCGTGGCAGACACTAGCACAATTGCATTAGTGTCTAGGACACAGGTTTGCAGAATTTGAGAAATGGGTTGTAAACAATTAAGGGATGAATGTTTGGTCTGTACGACACTTTGCTCAGGGGTTTCAAGCTCAGAAATGAGCTTAATAAGTCCTAAAACATATCTAGGGGAATGGACACTCACATAGAGTGAAAAGTGCGAAGTATGCAATGTTTTGACTCTATAATGATAAATTCTCTAAGCTTGCTTTGATTGTTTGATTTAAGGCCTCACATACTAATTTATTGTTGCAAATGCCTGTGCAATTGGGCCTAATGTTGTTGCCAAGGAGATAATTCAATAGAAAATATGTTTTGTCCTCTACTTTATTTATTTTGAATACCGTACAAATTCTTTGTTCTCATAGGGTCTATGGGTGAACCATTTTTGTGCTATTTAGTTCATGTGAGTTGGTTCTTAGTTCGGCAATCATGATTTTATTATTGAGGCGGGCAACCTCGTGAGGGTAGGCTAGTTTGGGGTTGATCGTGTACTTGTAATGCCAAAGTTTTTTCTTGGTCTTTGATTTTGTCATCCTTCCATAGGGTCTTTGTAATTATGGTTTGGATGTTTGTTTCCAGGTTGTCCAATTCTTAAGGTAGCACATCTTCATGAATATCCCAATATTTCAACTGTTTATTTGAGTCTTCTTACCAACTTTTTTAGCCAAAGATAGATAGAGTGTGATTGATGGGTAATGTTGGGGCCTCTTATCAAATTTTTTTCCCATAAGGAGATAATTATATTGATAATAAAGGTCACTTTTACAACATAGCCAACCCTGGAATGAACATGGTGGGTGACAATTAAGCTTACCCAAACAAGCCCTTGGAAGTAAAATGGTAGATGCAACAAGACACATAGTAGAAAAACACAAGGAAACAAATTTCAGATCATAGATTTAAAAATTGTGGGAAATTTGCACGTACTCAGGAGTTGCAACTGCAACTGAGAAACTCCTCCACTTACTTGGGTGCAAGTATTGATGAGTTGCAGGATTGAACTTGTTGCGAGTTCTTGGTGAGTCCGAGTCTACAATTCAACTTGCACATGAAATGTGCCTAAAATGCGCCTAAAATGCAGTTTACTTCTCTTTTTAAGCCATCCATACTGTATTTTTTTTGTTTTTTTGCAAATTTATGATGAAATGCATAAACCCTCACATCTTCAGATCACAAAGATCCTGATGTGGGCAAGGTGTGAGCATATAGTAATTGGGACTCTACTTGGCAGCAAGACGCACAATCTAAATGAATGTAATAATTGGAAAGGAAATTGTGTAGTGTCTTGGTGGCATGGCCATCTAGACTGAAACAACAACATTAATTGGCGGTGAACCATCCGGTTTGTACAATTTAAATAATAAGCTTGAAATCTAAAATCAAACATAAGTTGACGCCATAGCCTTCCAAGCTTATAAACTACTCTAGATTGGCAGAGAATCGTCTAATGCTTTACAATTAGGCAATATGCAAGAAAGCTGAATTAACATAAGATAAATCTTCAAATATAACAACAATCTTCCTCAGAATATTTGTATCAACAAATGATAAAATGCTACAGCCAAAAGTAATCAGAAAATCTCTGAGAATAGTAATACCAAACTAAACAGCTTGTAGATGGTGTAATTACCAGCTATAATAATGGTAATAAATCTATATTAACTCTGTAAATTGATGTAAAATGAAGCAAATCCTGCTGCTCGTACAACCACCTGATCACTGCTAATATCTATCAAAAATATGAGTTGCACACCTGAAACCACTAAAATCTGCACACATAAAACTGTAAGGCTCATTACATGACTGGTACGACTCTATAAATGTTATGTAGGATTTGTGTGACGTGCAGTAATGCTGTTCACTCCTCACAAACTATACGACCAGGCAAAAGGATAAGGTATGACTGATATTTGAGCTATATTTTGATCCAAAACTTTCTACAACTCTTTCAAACAGCCAATCACCCCTTCATTATGCTGTATGGCCAGCTACACACAATTGGAAATGGTACAGCTTGGGATAAAGGTGGTACGACCTATTGACATATGTCCCTTTCTCAAGAAAAATCAATGAGATTTGTAAAGCAATTAATGATAAACTTCAACTCTAAAACTCAATCAAATTGGAATGTTATTGCAATTGATGAACACAATAATCTCCACAACAAACAAATTGAAAACTGCAAACATTCAACTCTATGTTAATTCCTATGTGAAATTACTCAAAAAGCTAGATGGGTTTTCGTCCTCGAAACCATTTTTGCTAAAGGGTTTTTGTCCTAGAGCAGAAAAGAACACTTGTTCATTCTCAAGTAATTGGAATTTGATAATACGCTGGAAGAAGATCTTTTGTGCATAAGTTCTTTTTATATAGGCTTTTGAGGGAAATATAATAGAATATTATATTCTTTTCCCCTTTTCCCTCCAAAACTTTATTTTTAAAAGTGTCTAGAAAGTCCCACTGCTTTTGAACTCCATTCCTAATGACACCTTATGTCCCTCTTTTAAAAACAATTTTTTTAATAATAAAACATAAGTTTCCTTTTTATAATATAAGTTATATAAAGTTACTTTGTAAGAACCCCTACCAATTCTGCCCTGTTTTTCACACTGTTGTTCTGATTTTCGTAATTTGTTTTTGAGTGGTTTTTCTTGTGTTTTTGTTTATCTTAATACATGTAGGGTTTTGCCATGACATAGTAATGAAATTGAAACATAATTGAATGGAAATTACACAACATAGATGACTGAAAACGATAGGAACAACTAGAAAATCAATTTTAAATTAAAGCTTTGAAATAAACATCATCATTGACATACCCGGATGATATTCCTTTGCCAATTACATTCATGAAATGAAGGTTGATTACAAACAGTCCAATCTGATTATGAAATCAGACTTGTAGATGCATACAAATATGAACTAATGATCAACAATTCAACCTCAAGCATGCAACAATGATATCCTTCAATTGTAGCAGCCAATATTGATGAAGATCCAATGGCAAATATGACTGAATCATGCTGTCCATGCACTGATTTCAGACCTGTAGATGACTGATTGCTATTCTGATCACAAAAATCCTCCAAACTATGCCATAGAAAATGGCGATTCAACCTCCAAAGGCTAGCGCTTCACTTTGTGTGAGATTGCTAGGGTTTTGTATGCAAAAATATGATCAATAACACCTTCAAACCCTCAAATACTCAGTCTGATATGAAATTGATGATGACTGATATGAAATTCTGAATGCAAGAAGATGAAATCCTTCAACAATGAAGCCACCAAATGATAACAAATCAATGCCAAACCCTAGCCATGGATGTAGAAAATGAAAATATGCCAAATTATCCTCCAAATCTGAATTATAGTGCCTTCAATCTATAAACAAACTTCAAACTCTAGCTGATAACAATTTTTCCTTACAAACCCTAGCTGGTTGAAGCTCCAAATCATCAAATAATCTGCAAATAAGCTTAATATTGGATCCCGAACGAATCCATCTCTCAATGTGGGATGGGTTTTCGTCCAAACCACCAAGATTTAAGGGTTTTCGTCCTTAGAACAAGCTGAAATAAAGTTGCAGCCAAGAGAAACTATCCAATATCCAAAATACCAAATAACATGAATGATGCAAATGATCTCGAATTACCTCCATTCTCCCTTGGGCGCCCATATAGAATAAATTTTAATGCATTTTGGAGTCCACCGTCATAAGGAAATATTTTAATTTTTATTTCTTTTTAATTTCCATAATTTGGGTGGCCAAAATTGGGCAAATAAAATAATAATATTTTATTATTTTTCTTTTTCTCCTTGAGCGGCCCTTTTTGGCAATAAAATATAATATTTTAATAAATAAATTATTATATTGGTCATTTGTCATATTTCCCACTTTTCCATATTTTTCACTAATTTTTTCTCCTCCAAGTGGGTCGTTTTTCCCTTGGGCAATTTATTTTAATAATTTTGACTTTTCTAAAAATACCACAAAAATACATAAAGTCATTTCCCAACTTCGTTTCGCCAAGGAAAAATAGTTGAGCTATTAAAAACCGACTTTCCAACTATCTATGTCAACTCAACTTTCCAAATATTGATGTCACTTTGGCTACAAATAAGCCATTATAATCAACTTTCCAAATATCAATGTCACTTTGCAACAATGGCTCAAAAAGGGGACATTACAAGTCCTCCCTGAAATATCCCACCCCTTCTGAGATATTTACTAATTGTTCTGCCTTGTCTGAGTTTTTGATATTTTATGCTATGTTGGGTATAACAGTGTAGTACAACAAATAGAGATATTGCAAATATATATATTTTCTACACTAACAGGAAATTTGAAAGGAAATAAATTGCTGAAAATTCTAGATTTCTATATCTCCCAAAATACTCAGTATTTTGACAAAATATTAAGTACCCAGTTGAGAAAATATCCCCTATTATCTAAGCAACCAATACCTAGAAAAATATATTACCAAAATATGAAGCATTTTACATACCCATTACGTTGCCATGCAAAATACAGGTTTGTCACACTTGTTACAGCAACTGGAATGCTCAATCTCCATTAATATGGTAGGGTACAATGCTGTAATGTCTTCAAAAGTGAAGACAACAATATACGGAGCAGATTCAATACATCCAATGGCTGTCAAACAAGGCAAAATCATTCACAGTAGATATCTCTGAACTTAGATGATTAATCTCCAAACCCTTGAACAATCTTTGAAGATAATCACTCAGATTTGCATAAACTTCATTGATGCTCATATGTGACCTCCATATGAAGCCACCAATAACCTGCAACCCCTGGGTGATCTTCTCACCTGTCGGTAGCACGATCGAAGAGAGGCTACGTTCTCCAAGATTGAAATTATAGCGAAACCCTAGGTTTCTTCTCCAAAGCCAAAGCTTCTTCAAAATAGACGAAATGTTGAATGATTCAAGAATGAATGAAATCCCTTTTGAAAAAGGCTTTATATAATATTCAATTTGTATTTGGCTTCATCTCATTAAATTTCACTTTAATTTCATTTACTTTTCCCTCCATTTGGTGCGCAACAAAATAATATAAAGTATATTTTAATAATCACTTAATTCTCCCTTAAAATTGGCACTTTATATTATTCCACAAGTAGGTGCCCATAATATGCACTTTATAATTTGACTTAAATGCACTTTATATAACTTGACTTTATAATTATTAAATACCGCTTTTAATAATAAAGTCAAATAACATTTAGTAATGTGCACTTTTTAATTAATTATTAATAAAGTATTATTTTACTAATAATTAAAATGTCATAACTCCAAGAATACTCATTATTTCTCGATTCCGTCAGAACCAGGTGGTCAACCACAGAAACCACTACTCATCCAGATGCCTTTCCCAATAGAAAGGTTGGCCACTGACACTCAACTGACTTATTATAAATAGTAAGTGCCTCAAAACGGAACCAGAAACCTCTGAATAGCTTAGCCTCAGAATATACCAACAATTTGGAGAGGTAAACACTGTCAACTGCCACTTGAAGAGCTCATTAACGCCCACCGAACCCTCTAATCACTGAACACTAGCCTACGAGGGTTAACTGATAGGCTAATCCTTCGAACTCTGATGCTCACGAAAATGGGGACATTAGAATCCGCCCTCGAAATTGCTTGTTCCCAAGCAATCTCCACTGCAAAGAAACTCCACTCTACTGGAGGCCCAAAAGAAGAACCGTGAAATGTCCCGCACATCTCTAACCAACTCCTGAAACACCAACATAATCACAACTGTGCAAGGATAAGCGACACACCCACTACACAACTCAAGCGCACCAGATTTGTGCATCAATATCAGCTCATGTACAAGAAAATCAAAGATGAAATTGTAGGCTCTTTGCATACTGTACTTGTTGTGTAAGTCACCAGTAAGCTCTATCTGGAATCTTGATGCACCAGAAGGATCCCAAACTCTGCAATCAATGCTCAACTGAATGTTGGGATCCCAAATTATTCTGAAAAATGCCCAACTACTTGTCCACAATGCCCACTGGATAGAGACTATCCCATGCTCAGAACTGTTGTGAACAACTACCACAATGTAGAGCAATCTACCAAACAGAAAAATCCCTGGATCCCATAACTGAAATGGAAGTCTGCCATGCATATCATCCTTTGACTTCCGCTGCGATATCCTGACCTCAACTTCACCACGATGAGAATGATGAAGTAGCCCATCGGGATCCATCCAATCCAAAGTACCATACCTGACACCCCCTGGATCCCAATACAACTGAAAGTCACATCCATTAGTCATGAGGAGGTAAATATATCTCGAAGAGTCTGAAGCACAACATCCCCCTTCAACCTCTACATAACTCCTATGGATGTGCTGACTATCCCTCCTAGGTGCTGGAAGATATGTAACTGCTCCTCCCAAGTCAAGGGAATGATATATCTCTCCTCCATCACCGTTGTAAGGACTACACAAGCCATCATGTTTACTACCACTGCAACCTCTTTGAAGCCATGTCTCCACTGGGAATTTTCATGCCAAAGGGGTTACAGACTTTAACTGGTACACATCTGCATGATGGTAGTCTGATCTCTGACTTTGCAAGTAACCCTCTGCAAATAACATAGTCGGACACCGGCAATCTCTAGTTCCATCTTTTGTAGATGGTAACACCTCATCCCACAATGGATGATAGAAATCCTGAGCCAATCCACACCTACGTGTCATCATGTCATCAATGTGTGGACTAAAGGAGAAATGATGAGCATTCCTCACTGTGCAGTCAAGGTAAAAAGCACCTGCCTGTGTCAACAGTTGATAGGCATAGTTATGGGGAATACTCTCCTCATCACTCTTATCACTCGAATCAGAAGATGGCTCACGTCTCTGATCCCGAATAGCTAATTGGGTAGATACTCTGGCAACCCTCTCTGCGTACCCAATAGCATACTCCCTATCATGAAACAATTGGAGATATTCTGATTTTATCTCCTCCAAAGCACTCCTGATGAACTGCAAATCACGAATGTGAGTACCAGCCGAGACCCAATACTGTCTCTCCTCAAACTTTGCTATCCAAAGAAGGTACTCAACATACTTATGAGTGCAATCAAACCGAGATAAGGTCGAATCAACCTTCTCTCCTATAACCTTCAACTGATCTCTCCATCTTTGTGGCTCAATAAGTTGTCGATCAAAATCAGCTGCATGGGATGTAATCTTTAATTTGCTTCCAGGAGAGGGAAACAAATCAACATAAGAACCGACCTCCCCACTGGATGATGCCCTGCATATCTCCTGTGAAAATGATGGAGTAATGTGGTGATCTGTCACACAACTCTCTAGAGAATCTACTACCACATCACAAGAACTATCAATCACCTGCTCTGCATCACCTGTCATGGGACTATCCTCAGAGACCCCTGATGCAACATCTGGTTCTTTGCTACTCTCAACCAAAGCACCCATCCCATCAATATCACCTGCACTTGCAATTGTAATGGATGTAGCCACATCCACAAAGTGCTCCTTACCACTATCTATGGGTGTATGCTCATCACCAGTAACTGTCATAGATATCGGGACTGTAACTGTTGGAGATGAAGATTGTGCTAAGCTCAACTCCACGGTAAACTCATCTATTTGTAACTTTGACTCTTGAAGGGCTAATTGAGCGCTCTTCAAAGAGTCTGTGATGACCTCAAGCTCATAGGTGAGCTCATCAACCTCCTCTTCTTTTCCCTTCAGTGCATCATAACATATTCTATCCCACTTGAGAAGATACTCTCGGTCAGATAGTAACTGCAAGTAATTATTCTTCATTATCCCAAACGCTTCTCTAAGTGCATGAAACTCTACGAGGGAAAGTCCACTATCACCATGCTCATCTGTCTCAGGAGTACTCCAACAATAAGTTGCCAACATTTGCTGGGCAACATCAAAATGCTCTAAGGCTGTAGCAATCATACTATCACTAACATTCAATTGCCCTACCAAATGATGACACCCCTGTGACGAATCGTGTCCACACAAATTTTCTAATTTGTAATCTGCACTATGGTAAGAGGCTGAATCATTATCACTCACTGTTTGATAAGCATCATCATGTGTGCCATCAACTTTGCACACTTCCTCAACAAAGGTACTGCTGTTATGTACCACACGGGATGGCTCCAATGACTAAATAGAAGCTGCTGATTGGACACAATCATTGCACACTTCTTCCCCATCACCAACAAGTAGATTTTCTGATTCGTTCACATCTTCTAAGGTCTGATTTGCAAAATTAGACTTGCTGTAGCTTGAATCAGCATCACATAATTCATTTTTAACACTCAGATCTTGAGTGTCAATGTTAGGGAACTTCACACATCCATCATCCTCACAATGAATGGTTGCTATCTCATGAGTAAGCTCGACATTATGACAACTGTCATAAAATAGAAAATCATGAGCTACATCATACTTAGCTGTAGTGTCCTCAAGGATCTCAACCAAAATTTCATCCTTTGCTAACTGACCATTACCAAATGCTGGTTCAAGAGGTATCCCCAAAGGCAAATTAAGTGTATCATGTGCCATAACCTTTGTCCCATGGCTGCAAGGTAAATCAGCATGTGTATTAAGTCTCCTTAACCTCTATGACTTCATCACGGGATCGTCTTTGTCCTTTTAGATGATGTGACTCATGAACCCCAACATCTTCATGCAACATGTGCATCTCCAAATCTGCCTCCTTCGTGGCTTCTTCTTCAATGCATCCATGTGTCAAAACGAGGTCTTCCTCAGGCTACTTTACCTCATTATCCGTGCATTGGTGGTTAGGCTCCCGAAAACCTTTGCAAGAGAAGCATAGACCTTGCCTTCTCATTTCGTTCTTGCTCATTATGGGAGTTCCTGTAACTCGTCCATTGAGTTTAGATGTAGAACCATCATCGTTATATGAATTGAAGGTTCCACCATACCTGCTCACACTACGACCATGACTGAATTTTGCCCCATTAGATGAAATTTTCTCCTTATACACCCTCCTAATATACTTTACCAATCCAATCTTTTCAGGACTCAAGGTGACAACAAAGGTTAGATAATTATTAAGAGAGTACTGTGCTTTAAAATCATCTGGCATGCTCTGATAGTCTTCAAAGAGTCGAGGGGCTTCCTGTTCATAGCCTTCCTTGAGCTTAATGGCGTCCTGTTCAATTTCTTCTCTGGATTTCCCTTCAATACTGTAGTAACCCATAACTGAAATTGATGAGTGTTGGTCACTCAAATGATGCTAAATGTTAATTCACTGAATATATTTTTTTTAAACCCAATAGGATGGCAGGAGACTGCTCTGATACCACTGAAATATCCCACCCCTTCTGAGATATTTACTAATTGTTTGGCCTTGTCTAAGTTTTTGATATTTTATGCTATGTTGGGTATAATAGTGTAGTACAACAAACAGAGATATTGCAAATATATATATTTTCTACACTAACAGGAAATTTCAAAGGAAATGAACTGCTGAAAATTCCAGATTTCTATATCTCCCAAAATACTCAGTATTTTGACAAAATATTAAGTACCTAGTTGAGAAAATATCCCCTATTATCGAAGCAATCAGTACCCAGAAAAATATATTGCCAAAATATCAAGCATTTTACATACCCATTACGCTGCCATGCAAAATACAGGTCTGTCACACTTGTTGTAGCAACTGGAATGCTCAATCTCCATTAATATGGCAGGGTACAATGCTATAATGTCCTCTAAAGTGAAGACAACAATATATGGAGCAGATTCAATACATCCAATGGCTGTCAAACAGGGAAAAATCATTCACAACGGATATCTCTGAACTTAGATGATTAATCTCCAAACCCTTGAACAATCTTTGAAGATAATCACTCAGATTTGCATAAACTCCATTGATGCTCAGATGTGACCTCTGTGTGAAGCCACCAATAACTTGCAACCCCTAGGTGATCTTCTCACTTGTCGGTGGCACAATCAAAGAGAGGCTACGTTCTCCAAGATTGAAATTACAACGAAACCCTAGGTTTCTTCTCCAAAGCCAAAGCTTATTCAGAATAGACAAAATGTTGAATGATTCAAGAATGAATGAAATCCCTTTTCAAAAAGCCTTTATATAATATTCAATTTGTATTTGGCTTCATCTCATTAAATTTCACTTTAATTTCATTTACTTTTCCCTCCATTTGGTGCACAACAAAATAATTTAAAGTATATTTTAATAATCACTTATATCTCCCTTAAAATTGACACTTTATATTATTCCACAAGTAGGTGCCCATAATATGCACTTTATAATTTGACCTAAATGCACTTTATATAACTTGACTTTATAATCATTAAATACCCCTTTTAATAATAAAGTCAAATAACATTTAATGATATGCACTTTTTAATTAATTATTAATAATGTATTACTTTATTAATAATTAAAATGTCATAACTCCAAGAATACTCATTATTTCTCGATTCCGTCAGAACTAGGTGGTCAACCACAGAAACCAGTACTCATCCAAATGCCTTTCCCAAAATAGAAAGGTTGGCCACTGACACTCAACTGACTTACTATAAATAGTAAGTGCCTTAAAACGAAACCAGAAACCTCTGAATAGCTTAGCCTCAGAATATACCAACAATCTGGAGAGGTAAACACTGTCAACTGCCACCTGAAGAGCTCATTAACGCCCACTGAACCCTCTAATCATTGAACACTAGCCTACAAGGGTCAACTGATAGGCTAATCCTCTGAACTCTGATGCTCATGAAAATGGGGACATTACACTCCCACCTCGAGATTGCATGCCCTCAAGCAGTCACATGTGAATGGCTGATTACTTTCACAAAATACCAAGATCCCATATCCTTCTTGTATCATCATACATATTCAACATGAAATGAGGAACATCTCTCATCTTAACATCCATAATACTCACACATACTTCCTCAAAACTGCTGGTGTATAAGGTGACAACAATGTTAAAATTGAAAATTTGATTCATCCCGGGACCGCTTCTGCTGTCATAAGCTGATGCAAACTCATCATTACTCAACCTCCAAGTGCTGTAGTAACAATCGCATGCACACAATTCCATGCAATCAGCTGCACTCATCAATGTAAATTTTGAAAATTTCATGAACAACCATCTCTCATCATTGCATGAGGTAGAGAACCATGAATTAAGGTTGGAACATCCATGCCCTCATGCTCATATCCATACCAAACTCAAACAAGTGACTCCATGACACTTGTCACAAATCCTTGAAGAAGGGCAGCTTTCAACTCTATCAAGGAATCACCAACATGATGTACTTGCACCTCATCATGAATCAACTTCTCAAACTCTCCATTAATGATCAAGGGTTCAACCAAGTCTGAAACTCTTATGTCTCCCTCTTCATGTGTAGGCAAAACAGTAGTGGTTGATCCACTAAGTGAGTGATCAACTATCCCATCCACATCTATGATTTGAGCCTTCAATGGGTTGTCTAAAAGAGGTAACTCATGATCCACATGATGCAAATTGGGTATACAAACAAAATTTTCTGAATCATACCTATTCTCTTGTTCAACCTCCATGTATTCTTCTCTTGGAAGAAATAGTGATCTAAGGTGTGGCTCTCTTTGTTGCCTTGCACGATCTAGCTGATTGCAACGTTCCTTGACCTCCTGTAGGTGTTGTCTTGTTTGGGCAGCCAACAACTTTGCCTTCCTAGCTCTTTGTACCCATCCATCACACATGTCTTGAGTCTTCTTGACGTCCTCCATGGTATGATGTACAAAATTAGAACTGTTGTGGCTTGAATCTTCAACATACTCGTCATGCTTAACACCGAAAACTTGAGTGCCAACATTAGGAGACTCCTCAATACCATCATCTTCATGTGAAGTGGCTGCTAACCCATGATTATGTGAGGAAATAGGACTGCTGTTCACGATCATATAATCAGCTTTTGCTTCATACCCTTTGTTGATGTCTTCATAGTCGTTATGCACTTCTTCTTCAATTGATGGATACCTATCATTGTTTGCTGGTCCAAGAAGTGTATCATGCTGAAAACAACACACATTACCTGTTATAACATCTATCCCATGACTGAAAACTACATCTTCATGTGAAAATTTTTCCTTTTCAACTTCAAAATTTTTCTCATTCTCACGTCTCCTGTTTTGTGACATTTGACCAATGGATGTAAGTGACTGCATAAAAGTTTGCATCATTTGCTGCTGTTGTTGGACAAGATTATTCAAGATGTTTTCAACACTTAGCTGCTCATGTCTCCTAGGACTCTCATGATGCTTCTTTGGTCTTCGTTTGTTTTGCCCTCTTCTTGTCCTTTCGCTGATTCATATATTGATTCAAAGTGAGTGCAGTCCTAACTTCTGCTGGAAGTGTACGGTACTCATCATAGGCAACCATTACATCATCAATCATATGTGTTGCCATAACTCTAAAATTTTCTGAATCACACACCCAAATAGAGTGGCAGGATGCTAAGCTTTGATATCATTGTAAGAACCCCTACCAATACTGCCCTATTTTTCACACTGTTCTGATTTTTGAATTTATTTTTGAGTGGTTTTGCTTGTGTTTTTGTTTGTCTTAATACATGTAGGGTTTTGCCATGACATAGTAATGAAATTGAAACATAATTGCATGGAAATTACACAACATAGATGACTGAAAATGATAAGAACAACTAGAAAATCAATTTCAAATTAAAGATTTGAAATAAGCAGCATCATTGACATACCCGGATGATGTTCCTTTGCCAATTACATTCATGAAATAAAGGCCGATTACAAATAGTCCAATCTGATTATGAAATTAGACTTGTAGATGCATACAAATATGAACTAATGATCAACATTTCAACTTCAAGCATGCAACGCCAATATTGATGAAGATTCAATGGCAAATATGACTGAATCACGTTGTCCAAACACTGATTTCAGACCTGTAGATGGTTGATTGCTATTTTGATCACAAAAATCCTCCAAACTATGCCCTAGAAAATGGCGATTCAGCCTCCATAGGCTAGCGCTCCATTTTGTGTGAGATCGCTAGGTTTTGTATGCAAAAATATGATCAATAACACCTTCAAACCCTCAAATACTTAGTTTGATATGAAATTGCTGATGACCGATATGAAATTCTAAATGCAAGAAGATGAAATCCTTCAGCAATGAATTTACCAAATGATAGCAAATCAATGCCAAACCCTAGCTGTGGATGTAGGAGATGAAAATATGCCAAATTATCCTTCAAATATGAATTATAGTGCCGTCAATCTGCAAACAAACTTCAAACCTTAGCTGATAACAATTTCTCTTTCCAAACCCTAGCTGGTTGAAGCTTCAAATCATCAAATAACCAACAAATAAGCTCAATAATGGATCCCGAATGAATCCAGCACTCAATGTGAGATGGGTTTTCGTCCAAACCACCAAGATGTAAGGGTTTTCGTCCTTAGAACAAATTGAAACGAAGTTGCAGCCAAGAGAAACTCTCCAATATGCAAAATACCAAATAACATGAATGATGCAAATGACCTCCAATTACCTCCTTTTATAATTTCTCCCTTGGGTGCCCATATAAAATATATTTTAATGCATTTTGGAGTACACTGTTATAAGGAAATACTTTTATTTTTATTTCTTTTTAATTTCCATAATTTGGGCGGCCAAAATTGGGCAAATAAAATAATAATATTTTATTATTTTTCCTATTCTCCTTGAGCGGCCACTTTTTGACAATAAAATATAATATTTTAATAAATAAAATATTATATATTGGTCATTTGTCATATTTCCCACTTTTCCTTATTTTTCACTAATTTTTTTTTGTCCAAGTGGGTTGCTTTTCCCTTGGGCAGTCTATTTTAATAATTTTGACTTTTCTAAAAATACCACAAAAATACAGTCATTTCCTAACTTCGTTTCACCAAGGAAAAATAGTTGAGCTATTAAAAACCAACTTTCCA
Source organism: Cunninghamia lanceolata (assembly GCA_027924645.1). Lineage (NCBI taxonomy): Eukaryota > Viridiplantae > Streptophyta > Pinopsida > Cupressales > Cupressaceae > Cunninghamia > Cunninghamia lanceolata. Next base: position 3,972,790 of record BSBN01000070.1, read on the forward strand.
AATATCTATGTCAACTCAACTTTCCAAACATCAATGTCACTTTAGCTACAAATAAGCCATTATAATCAAATTTCCAAATATCAATGTCACTTTGCAACAATGACTCAAAAAGGGGACACACATACTTTTTGAACAATTTAAGTTAAATTATTTCCCTTGCACCGCCCTATTAGGCTAGAGGAAAATTAAAAAAATAGGCTAAGGTTACATACCCTCACTTCTCTCTCACACAACAATCATTTGCCTTTGAGCTCTTCTTGTGGCGATTTTGGGCAATTGTGGAAATGGGATTTTAGAGATTTTCAAAGATCTTTCATGTTAGTTTTTTTTTCACGTTTTTTCTAATTTGTTCTACATTTTAAAAAATTTCCAAGCATTTAGAAACATAATTTTATATGTACATATGTGTTTTACATACATTTGAATTAATCTATGCTAGCTAGGTTTCTACATTTATGGAATTTGATTGTTTTGAAATTTATTTTCAATGCTAGGTTATGCATTTTTTATTTTTTTCAATGCTAGGGTTTGCAGAAATTAAATAATTTTTTTATATTTCACTACGAAGGTTTTGTTGTACCCATATGAAAATTTTGTCTTGCCAAGTTTTAAAATTGAAGTTTGTTGTTTTCTCACAAAGTCATGATCAAGTCTTCTTTAGTCTACATCGTCTTGTCATCCTTTTGTCATTTTATGAATGTTTGTAGGATCATGGAATGTGTAATGTCCCACCCCCATTTGAGACCCAATTTTTTTCCGGTTTTCTATGGTTTAGTTGAACCTGTTGCGTTTTATGTTTTTTTGTGCATAACATAGAGTTTCTTGCATACAAGTACAACTCAGAGAATAACAATGAACAATACCCAGATGCTTAAATATGATAGAAATGCATTGTGAAACTATCATAAGCAATACCCATGTGAGTAAATGGTAAAGACACTAAAAGGTGACATACCCCATGTGCTGATATGATGGAAAAATAGACTGTAACAGCAGCTCAGGAGACCATACATTTGTTCTATATCTATAAACTCTGATTTATTACAATATGCAATGTGTACAACACTTCATATGGCAGTTTTAGACACTTGTATAATGATTGAAGAGCTCAAATATCAATGCTAAGGAGCCCACGTCCTTTCTTGGGTCTGGTACGGCCTGGATTAGCAGAACAGCAGCAATGAAACACACAAAAACGTCCAGAAAAGTCTTCAAGTCTGCCCTCTAAGAGCTGGAAAGGGTCTGCAATAACCCCACACCCATGATGGCTGAATAAATTGAATGAAAACACTCATTAAAACCCCCAAAACCTGCCTTCAGTTGGTACGGCTGGCTATTAGGATGGTACGCCCAGGTCTAGGGATGGAAACCCCCACAAAATGCCTTCAATCTTCGAATAAATCGCTGCAATAGACTCTGGTACATCCCACTGGAATTATCATGCCAAGAAACTTAAGATTTATCAATGAAGAACTTTTCGCGACAAGACTACAATTTGAAATGAAGCACAAATGCACTCTTTGGATGAGAATGCTCTCTCAATGCCCTTGGGAGATCTTTCACTCCTACAAGCACTCTCCAACTGCGAAGGTTTTCGTCTTCACAATGGCAGGTTTCTCCACAAAACCTTGGTTTTTGCTTCACAACAATATTCATTCACCAAATATCCAATATGCAAATGAGCGTGCAAAGACATCTTTTATTTTTTTCATTTTCTTTCTCCTCCAACGCCTCATTTGAGATATTAATATTTTAATTTTATTTTCCTTCTGAGTTATGCGCCCACTTAGGAGAATATGTGACTTTAATAAGATATTCATGTCTTCACACTTTTATAAAGTCACTTTAATACATTATACTTAAGTTAAATATTTAGTTTCACTTAAGTCAATTATCGCAATATTAAAATCAAAGCCTGAACGTACTCCGAACTGAATTTTCGAAGTACCCTTGCGATCACCAATTAAAAACGAACACATCCCAAGTTGAACCAACCAACTTGCAACTGATCTTGATGCACTTACTAAAAATAGTAAGTTTGGCCTAATGGCCCCAAAAATGCTCTAGAAAGAGTCAGAACGGAAAACTTGCCAGAGTAGAAACAAATCTCCAAGCCAATCAAGCTGATTAGACCCCCACCATGGTCACCAACAAGGGTTCTTTGACCATCCCCATAAACTATCTACCTAGGAAAGGGACATTACAGAATGAGGCTCTTGAAAACATCCATCTTGATGGAAGAAAGGAGGCTTTCAAATCTAAAAGTTGGCTAAGTCATGAAGGCAAGTGTAAGTAAAGGTCTTGGCGCACACTTCATAAGGCAAATTTTGAAATGGTATTGAGAGGTGTGTGTGAATATCAAAAAATGCACTTTATAATGGAAATGACCTTAGAAAGCAAGGGTGAAGTTTCTACTTCAAAAAGAGAGGAAAATGTTTCATCAAGGTAGAGAAGTGACATACACAGGCACGCACTAGGAGCTAAAAGGTGCACCTATACAAGGCAAACACCATCAGGAGCTTATTGAGAAAGAGGTGTGCACCACAGTAGAAGCACCAAAATTTCAAAACTTTTTTTAGGCAATACACGTGCGTGCTTGAGAACGTCAATGCACCTGTACAAAGCAATTTTTGATGACATTAGTAGACTTCAGTTTTCCGACGTGCTTCAAGACAAGTGCAAAATCTCAAAATTTCTAAGTTCATGTTTGAATGCGTGCCTAAGTAGAGGTGGCTTAGGTGCATGCCAATACAAGGCCGACCTCATTCAAATATTTCTTTGTCCAATGTATTAATGCGTCCTAAAACATAAGTACATGCCTCAATATGGGACATTTCTTAAAAGAATTGGGTTTGGTTTTCAGGGGCACACCTACCAGTAGAAACATGTCAATATAACAAAAGCCTTTTTCGAATTAAAATTTGGAGGTCAACATTAGTTGCACGCCATTGTTAAACAATAATCAGACGTGTCAATGAAAGCAGGCACACACATGGTGGAAGGCAAGAAAAATCAATGTCTATAGACAGGCGTGTGCCTCACCAGCAATGTGTGCCTCACTTGAGGTTTTAAAAAAAATTACATAAGTTTGCTTCATTTAGGCACGCACAATGGGATGGATGGGCGCTTGAAGTAAGAAATCATTCACTCCAAGATTAGACGTAGACACGTGAACGATGTGCAGGAAGATGTAAGTAGTAGGTATGACCAGTGGCATGCTTGGGACTTTTGGCGCATGCCAATGCAAAGAATGTCATTAAGTTTAAAATTTCTCATCCAATGGATAGACATGCGTGTGGCTAAAATGGTGTGCTTATACATGGAAAACTTTTGATGCCAAATGTATCACCCTATTCCAAGTGCCCCTAGCCAAAGGGGGATGCCCCTGTTTAAAGGCATTGGTTTTTCTTATTTAAAAAAAGCAACCTATTTTTGGCCAACCAAAATTAGTGAAAGGAGCATCCCTATTGAAAGGTCCTATTTTTAGTTTCAAACACTTCTTTATGGTTCCAAGTGAAGGTATTTAGAAAAGCAAACTCAGCTCTAAATAAAATTCAACTATAAATACAATAAGCACTGCTTGAATTGGAAGTAATTTTTCCTTTAAAAGCGTTTGATATTCATTCTTCCAACGAGAGGCACAATAGGGTTTTTAAAGCAAACAAATGAGTCTTGTGCAACCTCAAATGAGATGACATTGAATTAACTTTTTTCATACCCCCGTATGAGCAATCACTTGGGGATTTGGAAGAATGCAAAAAGGCATGGTTGAACCATTTGGCGGATTGTCAAAAGCAAGTCGCTACGCATTAGTTGAAAGAGAAGAAATTAGTTTTGCCCAAAAATTTGAGTCAGGGAGAATTCAAAGATGAATTTGTGATTATGATCACCCTTGTCAACTGAATCATAGGTCAAGAAAAAACTTGCAGTTTCAAGCCATAGATGTTCTATCTCATGAGCAGTATATGTAATGGTAGTGAACATTTTGATTGGTCCGCATTGATCAATGATTGCTTACACATATAGTTGACAAAATTTGAATAGATTTATGAGTTTCGGATGACATCCTATCCTTTGTATTTGATGGTTTGTCATGGCACTTTCATAGGATCGAACATCATAGGGTTACGTCAACACACTCGTATACACAGGTATTTCCGTCAGTTGGAGTATATTGAGTCCCTTAGGCACTATTGTCATGTCCCGATATTAAGGCATTGTTTAAATTAAAGATTTAAACATCAAATAAAAGACAATGAAATTGTTTGCGGTGTTTAATCAAATTGAATGATAGAGATAATTACGTATGTATTAACATTTAGTTAAACATATATTATTAATATATATAATATTAAATAATATTATTATTTTAAATAAATATACTTACAAATATAAATATTAATAATATAAATATAAATATTAAATTAAATATTATTAAAATATAATATAATATATTTATTTAATTAAATATATTATAAATATAATTATTAATACAAATATAAATATTATATTATTATTATAATTATAATTATTATTAAATATAATATATAATATATATTATAATATATATATATATATATATATATATAATATAATAATATTATATATTATATTTAATAAGATTCATATTATAAGGTCAAATATATATGAATCGGGCCCCTTTCATAAAAGAAGGCTTAAACCAAAAGCTGCGAATGATATGTGTTTAATATTGCAGCGATTAGTTGGGTGACTAAATGCCACCAATTACTAATAACAATTAATATAATTTATGAATGACTGTCTCCTTTCACCAGCGGTCAGCATAGGATATTAAAGGAGAAGTCATTACTTCAAAAGGGCATGGAGGAATAGGAATCCTCAGCAAGGAAAGTCTGCAAGAATAAATCAGTTTGGATTTTAAGAGTCTAAAAAAGGTAACTTAGATCAGTAATACTCAGCAGCTATCTGCAGATTGGATTCAAGGTCTGCATCAAGGTAAGGCAGCAGGTAAGCCAATGTTAATGTGTATTCAATGATTAAGAATTATAATATTATATATCCATATATATATATATATATATGTATGTATGTATGTATACATGTTATGATATTAATATCAAGTCATAATTAATATGAATCTATGTGAATCATTACGTATTATAAGGAAACATCATATCAATATAGATCTAAGATCAAATAATAATGAATAATCATATGAATAAGAATATAATATTCCAAATTAGGATAAGAATGTTGCTATCCATGCTTATGATGATAAATATTCAGGGATAATGTCATCTATAGTATGAAGGGAATATTGAAATAAAGTTCATATCTCTGTAGCCCTTATTACTTCATCCAATGAGGAATCATAGGTATGGTAGGGAAAGGCGGGTGTAATTCTGGGTCATAAATCTCGTATCGACCCCAAGGGCTAGGGACCTAGTTTCTCAAGCTGGGTCAGCGATCTCGTATCGACCCCAAGGGCTAGGGACATAGTTTCTCGATGCTGGGTCGGAGATTCGTGAATAGACCCCAAGGGCTGGGATATAGGTTCCCGATGCTGGGTCGGAGATGGTTTCCACACACCCTAGTCATGTAAAACCTAATTCCTTGATGAAGAATAAGAGGGGAAGATATGGATCTTGAAATATGTTTAATGTCCACCCTAATATACTTATGAAATTTATTATAGAACAGTCATCAATATTGAATGACAAGAAGGAAATGAATAATCTTTTTGACAAAGAATGAAATATTTATATTAGCTTGATCTCATTAGATATTATCATTAAAGTTTATTGATCTGTAATGTTACTAATGTCTCTTTGAGAATCACTTTCGAATGCAGATTCAGGTTCAAGTGTTTCTGCTAGAAAGGGGACATTACAAGTGGTATCAGAGCAGTCATCCTGCCATCCTGTGAATAATAGTTGATTTACACTACTCACGTGTATTCTGTATATTATGTCTTACGCGTATACTTTGTGTCTCACGTACACTTTCAACATGGATCTTCTCTCTTCTAATAATCTTATCCATCATTGATTGTCTCCACACTATCATATCTACGACTTGTGAAAAAATCAAAGTCTTACTTGAATTTACCTTCTCTACAAATTCATTGCTCTGAATTTTCAAGATGACTTCATCATTCATGTTTTTTCATCAATATCGCTTCATCTTGGAACTACATATTCATCTATAACATGTATTTTCTCAATCATATTGCTATTCAAAATCAAATAAAAGCTTACCAAATCTTCTTTGATCATGACATCATATAATCAATTACTCAACAAAGAACATGACTCTTCTCAAATTTTGAGGTCAATAACATATCAAAAGGTAAAATTACAAGATGACAAGTACAAGACTGAATCTTGTAATCTACGATCAAGATGTCCTCATCATTCATTGAAATCTGAAGCATTGGAATATATTCACTGTCTAAAACCACATGCTCATCTATGATACTTGTATTATCTCAATCCACCATTGTCATCCAAAACATCAAACAAATACTTACCTATACTTTTCAAGTATTCTCTTCACTTTTCATGGAATCACAATCATTTTCTCTTCACTCAAGCATGTTCATTCTGAATCAAAACCATGACTTCGTCTCAACACATCGGGAGGTAGATGTTAAAAAGTGCAAGGTAATGAAAGAACTCGTCGTGATTGCTTGAGGACAAGCAATCTTGAGTGGGGAGGGCTGTCATGTCCCGATATTAAGGCATTGTTCAAAATAAAGATTTAAATATCAAATAAAAGACAATGAAATTGTTTGCGGTGTTTAATCAAATTGAATGATAGAGATAATTATGTATGTATTAGCATTTAGTTTAACATATATTATTAATATATATAATATTATTATATGAATATTTTAATATGAATATTATTATATTATTATTTTAAATAAATATACTTACAAGTATAAATATTAATAATATAAATATTTGTATCAATGCTTCAGGATTTAACTGTGTGCGAGTTTTTTCAGGACACTTTTCTCTTCTCTTGCTCTTTATTCTCTTGATGATAGATCATGGAGTATGCTCCGAAATGTTGAGCAAAAAACTCGCACACAGTTAAATCTTGAAGCATTGATACATACATTATGGACTGTGGAAATCTAATGTCTATCATTAATATAAATATTATTAATATAGATATAAATATTATTAAAATATAATATAATATATTTATTTAATTAAATATATTATAAATATATATATATATTTTTGAAAATGCGCCTAGTAAACTTTTTAATGTGATCGACGACGCTGATGCGACATGCCCTCTAGCTCCACGCGAATGCTTTTGCCCAGAGCAATGAACCGGTGAGGCCACAACACGGGGGACCTCATCCCCTAGCAAGAACACTTCAAACCCGTGAGCTTGTTGGCCCAGCAAAGGCGTAAAGCCTGCGAGCTCGTTGGCCCAGCGGGGGTTTGAACTCTGGTGGCCGCCACTACAACCGAGCAACTTAACCACCGAACCATGCCCTTATCGGCAATAAATATATTATAAATATAATTATTAATACAAATATAAATATTATATTATTATTATAATTATAATAATTATTAAATATAATATATAATATATATTATAATAATAATATAATATAATGTATATATATAATAATATTTAATATATATAATAAGAATCATATTATAAGGTCAAATATATATCAATCGGGACCCTTTCATAAAAGAAGGCTTAAACCAAAAGATGCGAATGATATGTGATTAATATTGCAGCGATTAGTTGGGTGACTAAATGCCACCAATTACTAACAACAATTAATATAATTTATGAGTGGTTGTCTCCTTTCACCAACGGTCAACATAGGATATTAAAGGAGAAGTCATTACTTCGAAAGGGCATGGAGGAATAGGAATCCTCAGCAAGGAAAGTCTGCAAGAATAAATCAGTTTGGATTTTAAGAGTTTGAAAAAGGTAACTTAGATCAGTGATACTCAGCAGCTATCTACAGATTGGATTCAAGGTCTGCAGCAAGGTAAGGCAGCAGGTAAGCTAATGTTAATGTGTATTCAATGATTAAGAATTATAATATTGTATATCCATATATATATATATATATATATATATGTATGTATGTATGTATACATGTTATGATATTAATATCAAGTCATAAATAATATGAATCTATGTGAATCATTACGTATTATAAGGAAACATCATATCAATATAGATCTAAGATCAAATAATAATGAATAATTGTATGAATAAGAATATGATATTCCAAATTAGGATAAGAATGTTGCTATCCATGCTTATGATAAATATTCAGGGATAATGTCATCTATAGTACGAAGGGAATATTGAAATAAAGACCATATCTCCGTAGCCCTTATTACTTCATCTAATGAGGAATCATAGGTATGTGTGATGTTCCATTTTTGGTGCATTGATTATTGTGAGCATTTTGGCTTGTTCTTAGTCTCTTAGTGGCTATCCGACTTTGTTGGGAGAACTCCAATATTCTTGGAGTGGCCACAAATCAGTTTAACAGAGCAATTGGTTATGACTTTGAGCTCAGATGGTGTTCAGGATCGCAGTGATGCTTTTTGATGTTTGATCCGGTTCCCAGTTTGCTCTCCAAGATTCTTGGAGAAGCTGTCTATTTTTAGAAAGTCCCCCGGAAGGCATCATTCATCTTCCCAAACATCATGGAGTATGTTGGTATGCTTAATTTTGCAGTTTGGTGATATTTGGGATTTTCCGTAAAATCAGTTGATTTAATGAGCTAAACAATTAATTATTGCACTTAAGTTAAAAAGGTTGGGAAATGTTCATTTAACACTTAAGTGTTATAGCTCGTTGGAAAGGGGATGAAAAGCTTTACATCATGGATGCGTCATATTGGGACCTCTCAAATCAAATATTTCCTTTATTTTGATAAAGGGGTCTTTGGAGCTAAAAAGAGCTTTTAATTAAAAAGGTGACTTTAAGTTGTGCACACATAATGAATTATTTTTTATATTTTTGAGGATAAATATGAAGGGATTAAGGAGATAATATTTTATTTCCCTCAAAAAGTTATAAAAGGAGGAGATGGGCTCATTGTTTGGGCATGCTTTGGATTTGTATTGTTATTTTGCCGGATTGAACCTAAGTGTTCTTCCATATTCTCTTGAGGATGAAAACCCTCTTGGAGTTGATCAGTTTCGGTGGTGAGAGATCCACCCTAGTTGAAGTTGGTGTGGTTTCATACAGGAATCACCTTTGTGCTGAAGCCGGATTTTGGAGCAAGCTCATTCAAAGTTTGCCTTTGTGCTTTCATGGAGTTTTGGATTATTCTAATTTGATATTGATCATTGAGCTTTGATGTATCTTGTTGTGTTGGGCATTCTAATGAATATTTTGGAGTTTTGATTATTTCTTCTTCCTGGCCGTACCTTGCTGTTAGGTTGATTGATATTTGGAATTAATGCTGATATGTATTTCGCCAAAATTGTTTGGGTTTTTATTGCTATGTGCAGACGCCTATTATCAGTGATTGTATGGGGAGTTTGGTGTTGTATTTATCTTTCATTTTGCATGCCGTACCCTCCAAGTGCCATACTTATCCCTGAGGAGGATGATTTATTTTTGAATTGTTTGATGGTAGATATGTGGATTATGATAATTGAAGTTTGTTTGTGGTGTGGAGGCGCCTCTATTCCATGTTATGGTGCAGGGTTTAGAATTGAAATCTCTATGTGCTAAGCCTGCCATAACTTCCTTTGAGCGCCGTACTATACAAGGATTTTCTATCTTTTCTTGGTATTAGTTTTCAGTGGTGTTGGAAACTGAAATAGCTTCATTATGAGGTTATAAACATTGAAGTCTAGTGTTTGTATGTGCTGGGTTGAGATCTTGTTTGTTGAATTCGTGGGATTCTTTGTGACTGAGCCACCGAACAGCAAAAGAAAGATCTGATTTAATGGTGCAGATCTGATCAGCATGAAAACATTGCATTAAATCATCTTTGGGCAGAATCCATATTTTTGTGGTGATAATTGCCTGGTTATTGACAGTTGAATAGCAGATTGGTGAGATTCTTTGATGTTTATGTGCTTCTATGTGAGTTGGATATACCCAGACCGTCGATTAGCACAGAGAGGGTCTGGTTTTCTGTCCTAGAACTGATCAGTAGAGCCATCAAATGTCTTTCTGATATGGACAGCTTAGTAATCAGAGTATTGAGATACTAATGATTTATGCAGGGTATTCATGTGTCATAAGAACTTATTCATTGCTGATTTGATGCCATCATGAATTATTTCTAAGTTGTTTGTCTTTGATGTATCATTGTAATGTTTTCTTTATGTTGCAAAACACACATAATAATCCCTAGATGGTACAACCACCAGTGTGGAGCAATTGAACCTTTCTTCTGTATCTACCCACTGAATAAGTGGAGTATTCTCACTGAACAAGTGGATGACATTGTATATCTTTCTTGTATTTACACCCACTGAATAAGTGGTGAATTCCCATTGCATAAGTGGATGCTTGCTGAAAAGCGGATGCCTGCTCTATAGTGGATGATTGTAATAGTTTCATTTGCAAGCTCTGATTGTTGAGCCAAAGCACTGTATGCTCTCACCTTGCCCATCCTGGGATTTGGGTGATCAGAAAGTGTGAGGCATTTAGTTGGTTTTATGCAATTGATGCTAACGCTGTCATATCATTGTTCTTTATTTTTGAAAAAATTGGGGGTAGAACATTACAGTATGGTAGGGAAATGCGGGTGTAATTCCGGGTCATAAATCTTGTATCGACCCCAAGGGCTAGGGACCTAGTTTCTCGATGCTGGGTCGAAGATTTGTGAATAGACCCCAAGGGTTGGGATATAGGTTCCCGATGCTGGGTTGGAGATTCGTGAATAGACCCTAAGGGCTGGGATATAGGTTCCTGATGCTGGGTCGGATATGGTTTCTACGTGCCCTAGTCATGTAAAACCTAATTCCTTGATGAAGAATAAGAGGGGAAGATATGGATCTTGAAATATGTTTAATATCGACCCTAATGTACTTATGAAATTTATTATAGAATAGTCATCAATATTGAATGACAAGAAGGAAATGAATAATCTTTTTGACAAAAAATGAAATATTTATATTATCTTGATCTCATTAGATATTATCACTAAGTTTATTGATCTCTAATGTTACTAATGTCTCTTTGAGAATCACTTTGGAATGCAGATTCAGGTTCAAGTGTTTCCGCTAGAAAGGGGACATTACAACTATAGAAGGGTGAATGACACTTTCCTTATGCATTTAGTAAGGGAGATGGAGAACCAAAGCCACATAAAGATTTTAGAAAGGACAGTGTCATGTCCCCATTTCCGGCTTGAGCACCAAGTGATGAATGGATTAGCCTACTCCTCATTCCCGGAGGCTAATTCCGAATGATAAGGGAATGAAATGGGTTTTGACTAACTCTGTGTGTCATTTTGCAGGTACAATCAAGGAGTTTCAAGTCATAATCCACTAAGTCAAGTATAGGGCGCTCATTCCTACAGTTACACTTCAAAAATGCGCCTTGGATTTTGAAAGCAATAATCAAGAGGATGGAGTCATCTTTGGATGTGTTGAACATCAATTGGGCGAATTGACTCATCAAACTTGAGTTTGGGATCATTGAAGAAGTCCAAGTGAGTTAGGCGCACTTCCTAGCTCTGATAACCCTCAAAGTGCGCCTAGTCCTCATAAGGTGCAAATCCAGGATAAAAACATGGGTGTTTGAGCTGGGATGGTTGATTGGATCAACAGGAGTGGATGAAGTGAGTAGTCCATGCAAAGAGGAGTCTTAATGCATCTAGGCGCCAATTTCACCACCAAATTCCCAATAGTGCGCCTAGACTCTATTGCACTTCAAACAAGTGATGAACTCCTTCAAGATTGATCAAGTGAAGCCTCACCTTCAATAAGATCAAGTGGAAAGATGAAGTGATCAAGTAATGACATCTTGTTATCTAGGCGCACTTTTCCTCTAGCAACCTGTCAATGAGCGCCTAGCTATTTAGGTTACTTCTGGCACTCAATAATGGTTTTGAGATGGGGCGCTCAACATAGCTAAACTCCTTCAATAGGGCGCCTAGCTTAATGATGAAGATTGGACAAGTATATGAGGTTTCCATGCCTAGGCGCAAACTCCATGATGCCTAGACCAAATGTGCGCCCAAGCAAGAACAGGAGATTCAATAGGTTGAATGAGTAGCACATTGATTGGTGAAGATACTTTCAACTTCAAGAAGTTTCATATCCTGCCAATCTGGGATGAAATTGGCCTAGAAGGCTCTAGGCGCACATTCTGACTGAAGACCTCAGTTCTGGCGCCTAGTTACAGAGTGAGTTAAAAGATGAAGTTTGAACATGTGAAGTAAGGCACTCACTCCCGGATGAGGTATTTTACCTTCCAAGACAACAAGACTTGAAGACTTGACAGAGAAAACAACCATGCATGCAAGGCGCACTTCCTGCCTGTTTCACCTCCAGAATGCACCTACCTAAGAAAGAGGTTTCAATCCATTCATAGTGAAAGGCGCTTGAGAGGAGATAATAATTTTGATCCAGTTGTGACTTGTGTTGAAGCTTTTAGCAAAGCAAAACCATTCTCTTCCTAAGGCGCTATAGAAGACTCAAACAAGACGTAATACTTCAGATGAGGGCGCTAGATTTCAAGTGTTTGAAAGTGTGAATTATGCAGAACATCTTACTTGAAGTGTTAGGCGCTAATACTAGTTGAAACTTCCCCAAATGTGCGCCTAAGATAGTTGCTAGTCCCCAAGACCTGTTTTGAAACAAGGCGCTCCATCAGGAGATAGCGCCTAGGATCCAAAAGATCTTTGCTAAAGTTCTAAGTTTGCATGGAGTCATCAAATTCTTCAAGGCGCATATTCAGGCCTCTGCTACCTCAGTTGGGCGCCTAGGTCACATTGGGCGCCATTCCATGATCATACTACTCCAAATGGGCGCCTAGTCAGAAGATAAGGTAGTTGCATCTACCTGAGCTTTCATTGGTCAACAGGATGTCGTCGGGATCCGTGTCTAGGTCTTTGGGTAAGTTTGCCAACTCAGAATGAGTCATCAGACGGAATATTCCCTTGGATATGCTTCTTGGGAAACGTGCCTTGGTTCCTCTTGGTGCATTGAAAAACGTGCCTTCATTGCCTTTGGAAGGCCTATAAAAGGAGGAGCCTTCTCATTCATTTGCTATCTATGCATTTTGACAAAATTCTCTCTGCAAAGCTGTTGAGCTTGTAATCTTGAGGCCTGCGAGTTTCAAGTGTTGGGGTGATGCTCCCTCAACTGACAAGGTGATGCTCCCTTGTTGTACTGTGAGGTGTTGACATTCAGTTGACATCGTTGAGTTCAATTGAGTTGATCAAGTATAGGCGCCCATTGTAATCATCAAGGCTTCAAGGCCTTTCTTTTGTATTTCCATCGAACAAGTTGTAATTGCATGCTATTGAAAGCATTATCTATGAAATAAGACATTTGCAATAAGATTGAATCAAGCAAAAGACAAGTACCCAGCTTCAAATTTGAATCATTCAAGTAGCTATCTTTGATGTCTGTTATAAAGTGTTGAGTAGTTGATAAGCTAAGTACAAGTAAATTCATCTAAGTTAAGGAAAAATTTTAGTAGAACTAGTTGGGTATCTTACAGACAGGAGTAGTCATATCTGACTAGGTGGATTGGTATATTCAATTCTCGACTTTAAATTACGTTCAGGTATTTGGATTCACATCCTACCCATACATGCTGCCAAGATACCCAAGTTATGAAGTAGTTTTCATGGAGTACCTTCGTCGATTTTCTGAGATAGATTTTCTCTTGAGAGTGAGGCATAGGCCTGTAGTGTGTTTCCCAATTTAGCTAGGAATATACAAGTGCAAGATTGCAACGAATTCCAAATTCATTAACGAGTAAATGGCTTGATCCAATTTCAAATTCATCTACGGAAAAAGCACCTACAACACAAAGGGCATCGCGCAATCAAGGTTGGGAATGAAATATATGCATGTTCCAGAAATTTAAGATTATTGGGCTAATTGTGTGGTTGAGTTCAAGGTGTGAAGAAGAGATTTCGGCCATTTGACGGTCCATCAATTTGCTGATTTTTCGTTGGAGGATGTAGAGGGGATTTCAGATGATGAAGATGATGTCTTATCAATAGAGTTTGTAAAGAATAAGTTGGATCAAAAACCCTTGCCCTTGGTTAATTGGTCAAGCAAAGAGATTTCTTTAAATCAAGAAAGGCCCGATATAGTTTTGAAGTGCAGTAGGGTCTTGAGTTCATAAAATGACAAGAAAGTCAATGGTTTTATAGGAGAAAATCTAAGTTGTAGAGCTGCTAGCAAGGAATACACTTCCTCTTCCTTCAAAGCCATTGATAAAAATAAAAAGGAATGAAAATGATGCAAAAGAAAAGGAGAAGATAATCCAAAGAAGAGGATTGGTATTGCCATGCCTATTCAACTTGATCAGCCGATATTGACTCCTATTCCTCCATCACCAGTTAGAGAACCTTCTCCAAAGGAGGTCGTATTCACCTGTTTAGTTGGAGCCTTAGGTGCTATCTGTAGTGCAAGATATTTCTCCACCCGCAGGCCCTCTAGAGATTGATAGTGTGGAGGAAGGGAAGAAGTTCCCACTTGGGTAAAAGAGGTGGTTGTAAGGAAAAGAAAAGCGCTTTTGAACCAAATTGATTTTGACACTCTTGATAAAGTGGTTAGAGATCTAGTTATAAAGAAACCCAAGCACCAATCTAGGACGACCAAGACTACAAAAAAAATTGATTATTGAAACAATCATTCGACCAAAAGATAAATCCATCTAGGTTTTAGAACCCTCTGATTTTCAGAATATCAAGACAGATTCGGGGCTAAGTACTCATCATGGGAATGTGAACATATTAAAGGTGGTCATAGGTGACATTAAGGAGAGAGTTATTAAAGATGGAGAAGATAGGGCAGCCGTGAAGGCAAAAGTCAAGCAACTCAGAGAGTACATCTCTCATCTTTTGTAATCCACATCAGAGTCCACAGTGTTTATACCCTAGGTTGTGGACTCTACCAAAGAGCAAAAGAGGCTAGATCAACTAGTGGTGTACGAGAAGAATTTGGAGAAATGGCTTGAAGACATTTGTGATCAAGGTGCTAAGGTATTGGAAAGTTTGTACCAATTGATAATGAATGCAGAAAGAGTTATTCAGGGGATTGAGGATATTTAAAAGTGCATGATAGAGATACTTCCGTCCTATGAGCAAATTGCCAAAAAACTCAAGCAGGTGGAGGTCCATTACAGAGCTCAATTAGATCTCTTTGAGTGTGTGCGGGCTGCTTCTTCCTTGGCTTCCCAACTTTCCCGTCCCCAGTCCAGTCCTGCTTTTTAATCTTTGGTGCTAGTGCAGGGTTTTGTCAGAGGGTTGGCAGAGCCCTTGAGCTTGACAACCTTTAATCATTTCCTCAACACTTTACACATGAAAAGCACGAATATATTTCGATGTGTCATTATAATGGCTTCCAAAAACTTCATAGCGTCCGGAGAGAAATTTCAGGTCTGCCATTCCTACCTTCATTTTTTTCCCAGTGTTTACAGGCTCATCCTGAAGAAATATAAACAATGTTACTGATATATGCAAAAAATATTTTCAGTAAGCATAGATATATAATAAAATAAGATGTATTTAAATAAATAAAACAATCACAGTGAAATATCTCCCTTGCCATATGTAATTCAGAAGCTTAACAATAAACCTAAAAAATTAATTTCAGAACAATTAGATGTATCAAAATGTGCATATTTCACCTACTAAACGTCAAATTCCAGATCCATAAGCAAGGATTTTTTCTCTTGAATAAATGTAAACCATGTCCATCAACAAATATGATATCAATTTTATAGCAACAATCATAAATTGAAAATTTTGAACTATTCTAATGAAAAGTAGAAAATGAATTAGCCTTATCATATCAAGAAAATAGGACTAGAACTGCAGTACTGTACAGCAGAATAGATGACTGAAATTTTGTAAGGATAAGGCCACAACGTAAAACAATAAGAAATGCAAATCCTGTAATTTCCTTCAGTGCTGGCAGGTTGGAGGAAGGAGGATCAGAGAGGGGAAGGAGCAAGAGGATACGCGGGGTTAGATGTTGAGATGTATCCTGAGGAATCAAGGGATGTTTGGGCCTCCCCCATGTCCAGTTACACAAGGGGAACATTTTTTGCATGTCCCTTATCTTGATTGAATGTCTTTGGCAGATGCCCTATGTTTTTGAAGACCCGGGAGGCAGTTGAAAATGAGATGTTTCTGGTCCATGTTCCCATCCAAAATACAAGGCCTGCTTGACAAACTCAACGAAAAAGGAGAGAGGCCTGCTCACCCAACCCAATAGGAAAGGCGTTTCTCTTTGCTGCTTGACCAACACCAAGGGGAGAGGACTCTCTGATGAAGGAGGCCACTTGGAAAATGCATCCAGGATCTTCAGTTACAAACATTGAAACATACAAATTCACAGTGGTATCTACAACAAAGGAAATTCAGAATTTCTAGCGGTCAACTGCCATTTATTTCCAATAAAAAGCATTAACTATTTGTTAAGGTAAATTCAACAGTTAGAACAACAGTGAAGCAATCAGTGTTAAGGGAAAATTGGAGTAAACATGAATAATCAATATAGTATATCAATAATACCCAAAACTCAATGAAATAATGAACAAAAGAGATCAATCAAACAATGCACAATACAAAGCAAACCTCTTTTAATTCTCAACTTCCATTGATCGCCTATCACAAATGATCTTGTCTATGAATATGGCCCTCAGAAGGTGCACTTCCTTGCTATGATTCCAAGATGTCAATTGGGAACGACTATGATAGTTTCGTCATGAAGATGAGCTTCACAACAATGATAGTAGTGTGTAGTAACGAGTTTGATCGCAAGCAATGAAGGAATTGGTGCCAAAGGCGCGCTGTAATTCCTGCAGAGTAATAATACTAAAAGTTTGGATGAATGAAATGGAAGAACAGGGTTCAATTTATAGACTTGAGAGAGAGAGAAGATCAACGGTATAGAAAGAATAAGAAGATCAACGGTATAGAATGGTTGAGAGAATGTGCGCGAATAGGAAGAAGACAAGTGTCACACAAAAGCTGTTTTATTTGAGTTGATTATTTTCGTTTCTAAAGATAAGACATGCTTTTCATAAATTAGAAAGCTTTTTTCGAATTTAAGAGATATTGATAAAAACAAGGTTGGTTGAGTCAGTTAACTCAACTTGAGTTTTGCTTTTGCATAATTTGAAAGAAATTAAATAATAAATTATTTAATTTTGTGTGCATGAAGAAGAAGACTTATTTTTAGAAGATTTGGAAGATAGTTTGAGGAATTTGAAGATAAGAAAGCAAATTAAATAAATAAATTTATTTAATTGTTGTGCATGATTTGGAAGAATAAATAAAATATTTGATTATATTTTATTTTTGGAGATTGAGAGGATTTTAAATAAATTTAATTTATTTATTTAAATTTGGAGGAATGATTTTGACTTAATTAAATAATTAAGAATTATTTAATTGTTTGGAAGAATTTAATTAAATAAAAGATTTTATTTAATTTTGACTTTAGAAGAGATAATTAAATATTTGGATATTTAATTAACTTAGAGGAATACGAATCAAATAAATAAATTTGTTTATTTATTTATTGATAGAAGAATTAGAAGGTAATAAATATTAAGAATATTTATTTGGACAAAGTTGTGTCATTTTTAGGCATATACATTTTGCCCTTCTTTGATGCAATGCAGTTTACGACGTTTCAAAGAATAAGTTTCTGATAATGATACATGCCCCAGTTTGCCCCTGGTATAGGTTATGACGACAGGATGCCCACTCGGAAGATTGGACAAGAAGAAGGCAGAAGGCATGAGACGGACAATCTCACGAAGACGAAGGATGAAGAAAGAGCTGAATGATATGCTATGCAAGATAAAATGATAACACACACAAGAAAGCAAGCAAGTATGCACAAATATTACAAGAACAAACAAGGTATTGCCCCTGTCAAGCGGTAAACCAATGATATACTGATAACGATATACGACAGTGTTGTCATGGCGGGGAACAATATATCCCTAGACCAACACCAGGCGTGTTGTCATGGCGGGGAATGATAGATCCCTAGAGCAACACGAAGGATAGTGTCTGGTTTCAGGAAATGAAACATGTGTAAGATGCGTGTATTGGTCTGATTTTGACAATGTAACATCCTGTATAAGACAATTGATTGATTATAATTGATTGATATGGTTTACGACAAGGATCAAGATCACTGAGTGCGATTGGATAATTTGTGCAAGATTGACTTGATTTGATTGGTATGGAGTAAGGATGGACTTGCATTTGGATGATTGCTCAGACTGACAACTAGAACTGTTGACGAGAGATACAATGATAGACGAAAAGTTGATTGATAGAAGAATGACTCGACAGAAGGAATCACAAGCTTTCATTTGTATTGATACTCTGCATTGTTGGATCTTTTATTACACGGGATTATGAATGTATAATGGATGCGAATGGTGTTTCCTTTTGACATCTTGATGGTGCAAGTATTTTGAAGTGCTTATTTCATCATTGGGCGTTTAAAATGTTGTAAGAAAATACAAGCATCTAGATATAATTGAACTGAGATGACCTGAGTATTGTTTACATGGATTTTGATTTAGCAAGTTAATACAAGCATCGAAGTATAATTGAACCGAGATGACCTGAGTATTTCTTGCGTATTAGCAGACAAGGATTGCCCCCTTTCATGTTAGACCTTTGATGTCCTCGATGATCTTTTGCCGATCATGTCTTTAGACAAGGTTTCACATTACTAAAGTTTAATCCATAGACAACAAACAAAGAAAATAATTATGCCCCCATCATAGCATCTCTAGCTTTTGGCATCCTTGAGTAGCATAGAAAGACATAATAATAAAAATCAAGACTCTGTAATTTAACCTGATCACAAACACAAAACATTCTTTGCATTTAGATGTGTTTGTCTTGCCATAATTTAGATAGAATCATTTAGAGTGCTTTAGGTACTTGCTTGCTTTGCTTTGGATAGGTTGATGTCTTGCGTCAAAACTTTTGCTTGAAACGCGGGTTTTGCTTGCGCTTGCTTGCCTTTGAGGGAGGTTCCACAATCCTCATTGGTGAGACGGACCCTAAGGGACTGACCTAGTGCCTCGGGGGCTCATTGCTAAATGGCTTTGCCTACGTGACGACACAGAGGCAATGTAGTTCAGGGTTGACTTTGATGGACCTAAGATATGGATTGGATGAGACACGATATGGAACAGATATGGATCAGACAAGACACGATATGGAACAAATATGGATCGAATGATACTGATGACAAGGAAACACCGCAGATAGCTAGATGGCTGGGCGATAGTAGATACAGATGGTTAGGTAGAAGGAAACAAGGATGTGATCTCCAAGGACTATGTCACATAAGAATAACGTGCCCCATTGTAAGTAGAATATTTAGGATTTTTCATGGCAATGCTTATGACAATAGGAGGATAATGAAGGATTTGCTTGGTTTGGGAGGGATAAGGTATGTCAAGAGCCATCTAAAACATTTGTCAACATTGTGCCCCCAATTTTTATCAAGATCAAGAAAAATGAAGGGAAGATTAGGATGGATTAGACTGGACAGTATAGGTAGGATAGGATAGGAAATGGTACGGAAGGAAACTGATAGGAGAAGAGTGATAGGCTGATGAGACAAGGTGCCCCCAAGTGTAGGTGACGTAGAAGATCAACTTACACACGACGCCTGTTTGCTAGGTTTTCATCATGGTACTTATCCAAGGCGCCTGTTTGCCAAATTTTCACCGTTGGACGAAGGGATTTTTCTTGACTTTTTTTTTTTTTGAACATTTGGATATGATAGGTAGAATGGACGAGAGGGCCTCAATTGCCAGGTTCCATAAAAGGTGATAGTCCCACTAGAAAGATGTCATCCCCTGGACCATGTCAAGTGTTCTCATAGATGTTGGTAGGAGATTGCATGACAGTGAGATGGAGAAGGTAGACAGCCGATTGTGGAAGGTGCGATAGTGGAGGATGATGCAGAATACGGATGGAAAGCTTATGCAAAAGCATGGACCACGAGAGTAGGATGGGGAAGATATGTAGGAGGTATATGGAAACGTTTGTGAGATGGAAGAGAATCATGACCAACAGTTGCACATACTGTGATAAACATTGAAGCTAGTGATGGGAAAGTAGTGTAGGAAGCAACAAAGACTTTTGCTTGTGGATGAATGACTTAGGCATGTAGGGATCCACATAGACTGAGTATTTTTTGATTTTTGTTTGCCATGTGGGATGGAAGAATTGGAGACTTTTGGATGGAAAGGGAGAAAGTGGATGGTTGAGATTCTTGAGAGGTAGATGCCTCATGTAACTTGAGAGATTTTTGCTTAAGCACCCAAACCATTTTGTTTTTAGATAGTACCTATGAAGGTATGGGTTTGGGTGTATGCAGCTTTTGGAATAACATTTGTTGGATGCGGACCCACACCTTTTTCAGCTTGGTGTATAGGTGTGTGGGTGTATGCAGCTCTTGAGAAGGATGCTTCTTTAATACTTGGCTTTTGTATCCTAGGTCATGAGGACTCTTAGGATTTTTGACTTTATAGGTAGAGGCATCCAGATTTTTATGGTTGAATTCTCTTGAGATGGTGGAAGTGGAGTTGGAGGAAGTCCTTTGTTTAGACAACATGTGCATTTGTTGGTCATGATTGGGATTGTCAGAAGATTCATAGATGGGTGAATAAGGTGTTGGAAGAAGTGGTGGTAAAATGTATGGAGAGATATTAGGAGTTGGAAGTAGCGGAGGTAGATTGGATGGTGGAAGGTGTATGGTCGCATGCTTTTGGGAATTATAGGATGATGGAGGTGGAATGGCGACATATGTTTTGGGGATATGATAGGGTTTGCGATGGAAAGTGGTGGATTTAGGAGTGGAGGAAGTACCAACATCTCGAGATTGTTCACCTTGGGGTATGTATCCAAGGCCATATGAAGGAGGAGGAACATTGACATGGACAGGCTCCAAAATACCTTGTTCACGAAGACCTAAGCTTTTACCTTGATAGTTCATATGTTGGAGTATGCGGTGGATAGCGGGATTATGTGTAGGTGGAACACTAGACACAAGTTCTTTATTGGATGGAGAATGTGAGATAGAGGATAATGGTTGTTGGTGTTCTAAGGAGGAACACTCATGAATGAAGGTGGTAAGACCAAGGATATATGGTGGGGGATTTGCAGCATGGTTGATAATGGATGGCGGAGGATTATTATTGGTTTGATCTTCTATGCTTGCTTGGGAGGCAAGTGTCTCATCAAGAGAGGTGGAAGTTGTCGGATCTTGGATAGGACTAGATGGGGTTATAAGCTCAGGACCATGGAACGCATAAAGTGGGCTAAGAGGATCATCATGGTCTACTTGATCATAGATAGACTTTTGATCGTAGGTGGGATCTTGATCATAGATAGGATTTAGTGTGATGGAATTAAGGTGCTCTTGTATAGGTTCGTCATCAACGATAATATCTTGATCACCGAAAGGATAGAGGTTATGGAGAGGTTGGAATTGGATCCCTTTCTCATGTATCGGATCAAGTTGCTCATGGATAGCTTCTTCATCAAAGGTAGTATCTTGATCATAAAAGAGATATAGGTTATGAATGGTTTGAAATTGGATTTCTTGCTCATGTATAGGTATAGGATCCTCGAAAAGATAAAGGTTATGTAAGGGTTGGATGGGAGTGCTTTGATCTTGATTTAGACAAGGGGTTGATGTTTCCACATGTTCTAAAGTGTGCTCTTGACATAGCTCTTGGGTTGTTTGAATGGAAGTGGAGGTAGAGCTCTCTTGGATAGGATTTTGGTCAACAATATGATGGACCTTGACTTTGGTTCCTGGTAGGAGGTTCTTCAATAAGCTCAAGGGGTTGCAGATTACATGAAGGGGTTGGAGGATTTGACATGTTTGAAGACTCTTTGATAAGGTCAAGGACCGGAATTTGGGGACATGGTTGACTCTCTGCTAGTAGCCCTTGGATCACATCCTGCGTAGGTGTATGGGTAGATGAATGAGGTAATGGATGGGTGGATTTGGAGTTCTCCATGGTAGGATTAGTATGCTTTGGGCCATGTGGGCGCCAAAAATGTTAAGGGAAAATTGGAGTAAACATGAATAATCAATATAGTATATCAATAATACCCAAAACTCAATGAAATAATGAACAAAAAAGATGAATCAAACAATACACAATACAAATCAAACCTCTTTTAATTCTCAGTTTCCATTGATCGCCTATCACAAATGATCTTGTCTATGAATATGGCCCTCAGAAGGTGCACTTCCTTGCTATGATTCTAAGATGTCAATTGGGAAGGGCTATGATAGTTTCGCCATGAAGATGAGCTTCACAGCAATGATAGTAGTGTGTAGTAACGAGTTTGATCGCAAGCAATGAAGGAATTGGTGCCAAAGGCGCGCTGTAATTCCTGCAGAGTAACAATATTAAAAGCTTGGATGAATGAAATGGAAGAACAGGGTTCAATTTATAGATTTGAGAGAGACAAAATCAATGGTATAGAAAGAATAAGAAGATCAACGGTATAGAACGGTTGAGAGAATGTGCGCGAATAGGAAGAAGACAAGTGTCACACAAAAGCTGTTTTATTTGAGTTGACTACTTTCTTTTCTAAAGGTAAGACATGCTTTTTATAAATTAGAAAGTTTTTTTCTAATTTAAGAGATATTGATAAAAACAAGGTTGGTTGAGTCAGTTAACTGAACCTGAGATTTGCTTTTGCATGATTTGAGAGAAATTAAATAATAAATTATTTAATTTTGTGTGCATGAAGAAGACGACTTATTTTTAGAAGATTTGGAAGATATTTTGAGGAATTTGAAGATAAGAAAGCAAATTAAATAAATAAATTTATTTAATTGTTGTGCATAATTTGGAAGAATAAATAAAATATTTGATTATATTTTATTTTTGGAGATTGAGAGGATTTTAAATAAATTTGATTTATTTATTTAAATTTGGAGGAATGATTGACTTAATTAAATAATTAAGAATTATTTAATTGTTTAGAAGGATTTAATTAAATAAAGGATTTTATTTAATTTTGACTTTAGAAGAGATAATTAAATATTTCGATATTTAATTAACTTAGAGGAATACGAATCAAATAAATAAATTTGTTTATTTATTGATTGATAGAATAATTAGAAGGGAATAAATATTAAGAATATTTATTTGGACAGAGTCGTGTCATTTTTAGGCGTATATAGTCAGTATGCATCTTTCTAATATCAGATTTATGCCTTACAACAGTTAGTAGTCGCGAAAAGTCAATTTTGCTTAAAGCAGCAGTAGCATTATGTTCTAACAGCAGTCAAACAGTCTGCTGTCCTTTGTTGATGCATTACGTATTTTCTGATATCACTGTTGCTGTTCTTTCAAGGTGTGGATGTGGCACGATACCTCTAGAAGCAGCGGAGTATTTTAGCGGACAGGTGATGTGTCTTGGAGGTGATACTTCTTCAAAAGCTATTGCAGCTGCAGAAATCAATTTGCAAGGTATGTCTAAGGCCTATGGGATTTTCATTACTTATTTGATTTCTTGTTATGGTTTTAATTTCATCTTTTCTAATAACCTTCTGATGATTATAAGGATTAGGCCAACTCCAACTTTGAATATCCCATAATAGAAAATTATTATTTGCCTTACTGCCAAATTTAGCATTTGCTTTATGTCTCTTGGGAAAGATTGAATGTGTACATTTATTCTACTCTGTCTTGAAGCTTTTAACAAAATTTATGTCATTTTGCAGAAATAAAAGAGCCCTGCGATGTTCTACATTGGGATGCTACACGCTTGCCTTTACGTACTGGTTGTGTTGATCGGATTATATGTGACATGCCATTTGGTGTTCGTTGTGGTATGTCTCCAAAACATGAGGAATGCCATAAGGCATCCATTGCAGAATCCCTTTGTGGAATTCTTACCTAGTCTCATGAAAGCCTGCAAGTTGATTTCCCATTCTAGATTGCATAAAATGGAAAGATAAGTCATTTTATACATTCTATGCAGAAAGTGATGGATTTTGTTTGATAATATTAATGATTTTTCCCATTTTACATACTTAGTTGTACACTTACATATTATGTGCATTAAATAAGTTGTTTTAATATTATATGATGTATCACCTATATGGGGCGTTTGGGGCAAAATCAAAGGCGCATTCCCTATAAATACAAATGTATACTTCGAATGATTTAATGTGGAATTATATTACACTCAATGTAGACATTCCTGATTGTTTGGAAAGGAAATATAAATAAATTTGGTTAAAAATATAGCCTCGAAAAATTGTAGTCAGTTTTGGACAAAATACTAGTTGGGTCAAGTATAATCACTGCTGATCAATGTGATGATTTGTTGTTCTATTTGATGTAACAAGAAAGTCTTGGCTTTCATGGATATTGTTGAGTGACAAGTATATGCTTTGATGGATTAGGCACCAAGAAAGGACAGTAGCTTTTGGCATCCAAACCAATGTTATTAGAATCGCTAGTTACCTGGTAAATCTCCCGAGTCTTGGGCTGGGCAGGCGTAAATGAGGTCTGCTGGCTTCTTTCACCAGATTCAGTGTGTTTTTGCTGAGTTTTTGCCAAGTTTTTATACTGAGATTGATTCTGAGTCAAAAATCAGCTTGTTGAGCTTGTGCCAAGTCCAAGTCTAGTAACTATAATCCAAACTGATCATCCATATGCATTGATGTAGATTTGCTATGACATCTTGTCTTAGAAGAGGGTCAACCTACTGCAAAGCAGTTCAATTTGGCTTTTGCTCGTAATTTTGTTGTAAAGTGTGAGTAGCTGCAGGAAAGGATAATTAGTTTGATTCCTGGATTCATAGAAAACCAAGAGGATGTAACCCAAAATCACTAAGTAGAGTGTAATTATTATTGAATACTTCAAATGAGCAAGTAAAGTTTTGACTAAGCAGTGTTTACTCAATATGTTCCTAGAGGCATATCCACCAAAGAGTGTGAGTTTTTTGAGATTATTTCAAGTTTCAATTCCCTAGGTTGCTAGGGTTGATAGGATCTCACATCTTGGTATGCTAATGCATGGGAACCTATTCTTTTCGATATGTACATGGATTAGCTTAAGGACTTTATATGACAAAATACTCGTGGATGATGATTATACATTACATCATGTTTTTGAGTGCTATATTGTCTTTTGTTGATGATACTTCCCTCCTTGCTCACTCGTCCGCCAATTTTCAAACACAACTTGATGACCTTGATTTGTTTTGTGAGCCTTGCCAACTTCTAGGGAACTTGACTAAAACTAAGGTCATCTCTTCAACACCTCTAACGACGTTCTCTAAGTTTCAATTTTTTTGCAAAGGAGAAATGATAGAATATTGGAAAAAGTGAAAAAAGATGGAAAAATAGAATATTGGAGATGAAATTAAAATTATAATATTTTATTAATTAAAATATTATAATATTTTCCAACAAGTGGCCGTCCAAGGCAAAATGGTGAAATAAAATAAAATATTTATATTTTATCTCTCTAGGAGGCCTTCAAAATTGAAATAATAAAATAATATTATTTTATTATTTTTTATTTTTCTCCCATGAGGCCGTCCAAGTCATGGAATTGAAAAGAAAATTAAATAAAATTATTTGGTTATGACGGTGGATTTGAAAAATTCTAAAATAATGTTTGATATGGGCGCCCAAGGTGAAAAAGATAAAAGGAGGTCATTTGGCATCATTCTATTATTTGGCTTTTTCACTATTTGGAGAGTTTCTCTTGGTTGTGATAGAGTTTTAGCATTATCTAAGGACGAAAACGCTTGGATTTGAGTGGTTTGGACGAAAACCCATCCCACTATGAGAGATGGATTCACCTAGGATCCATTATTAGCATATTGCAGGTTTTTTAGGAGACAGAGGTTTCAAATCAGCTAGGGTTTCAATGAAGTTTATTGGTTCAGCTAGGGTTTGAAGACATAAAGCATATTGGAGGCTTTTATATCCAGATTTGAAGGCAATTAGAGGCTGATTTCACTACTTGGTTTTATGGCTATGTTGTATTGATGATATATCATGTTTTAGTGGCTTCATTGGAAGTGGAATCACATATCTTGCAATCTGAATTTCATATCAAATCGCTGTAACTACATATCAGACCTCAGAACAATGCATTTCCAGCCTTGTATTGAAGTGGGTTTGTCATATTTTCATCATAGGAGGATAGCGCTTCAAATTGACATCATTGGGCTAGGGTTTGGTGGAGTTTCCAACATGTTTTTGTGAGGGTTTATGCTACAGATTTCATATCAGCATATACAGATTTCAAATCAGTCCATACAGTTTGGGTTTGGCTTCATATCATCATTCGGATTGAGCATTTCTAAGGCGGCCAGCGTTGGAGGTTGACATTGCATCATTGTTATGTCATTGTAGGTTGGTTTGGTTCATGATTTGATCATTCATGCAAGTATATGTAAGTCTGATATACAAATCAAACCTTCATTTTTTGTAATCAGCCAACATCATTTCAAATAAAGTGGCCAATCATTCACCCGGGTATGTTCTATTGTGTTTTTGTGTATATATGTGAGTTGTTTTGATTAATTTCAGTCATCATTGCATGATGTTTGAATGTCATATTGCAACTTTTCCATCTACAAATCATATCAAACACATTGGTGAAAACAAAACATCAAAACCCTAAGTGAAACTTGAGGAAAACAAATCAAAAGTTTCAGGACAGCATGTTTATTTTCAGTTCAAATCTAGAAAGGGTTCTTACAGTGGTATCAGAGCTTGGATCTTGCCAGTCTATTGGGTTAGAGTCTTCATATGCAACCACTTGAAGTTGGTCCACACAGGTACTACTATAGTAGAAGAACAAGACAACAAAATAATCAAGAGGAAGAGGTTCCTATTGCAGGTACAACTCAAGAAAATATGGATAGGGATCTAAGAGTTGGTAGTCCGCCAAGGAATGACAGGAATGTTGGTGATTATCTAGGGGAGATTGCAAGGGGACAACAACAAACAAATGATAATATAGATCGAATGGTAGCAGCCCAACAACAAATGATGCAGTTTATGACTCAAACTATGGCTAATATGAGAGTCAATCCAACCCCTATAGTTGAAGGTAGCTTGATTGGTTCACCCCTTGCTAGAACATGCATTGTTAGAACAGATAGGCCATTGCATCCCACATTTCTTCCAAGAGAAGATGAGGTAGAGGAAGAGATAATTGAGGATGAGGAGCTGCCATTAGTAGAAGAGTTGATCACTATAGTTGAGGAGTATGATGCACTACCCGACAATGTCAAAGATCATCTAAACTTCAATAACTACATGAATCAAAGGAAGGAATGACAAAGAACAAGGGTTGAGCAAAGAACTCGAAGACAAACAAAGCAACCCAAGAAGTAGAAAGATGCATTGAACAAAATTCCTCTTCCAAACTTTGATGGCATCGGTAAAACAAGTGCTAGGGCATGTGTACATAAGCTTGATACTTTCCTTACACTCAAACCAATGAGTGAGGAAAAGGCTATTCATTTTGCTACTATGCATCTTGAGGGTTTGGCGTATGATTGGTGGCATCATAGACTTGTCTCACAACATCATGGCATGATCACTACATATGATGAGTTCACACGAAAACTCATTACCAGATTTGAGAAGAAAGATGTGGAAGTCTACTACAGAGATTTGGCTTAGTTGAAACAGGTTGGTAGAGTGGACTCCTATGTCAATGAGTTCCAAAAGATAGTAGTTATGGTTCCTGATATGTCGGAGAGGAGAGTGACTATGCTCTTTGTTGAGTGTTTGAATGACAGGTTGAGAGGCTTGGTGAAGGTTCACAAGCCTAGGACACCTGATGATGATATTGAGCTTGCACTTGACTTAGACACTAGTCCTTCCGTGCAGCTTCAAAAGAAGAGCAAGAATGAAAATTCAGATCAGCAATTTCATAAGCAGCCCACTCCTACAAAAATTGAAGGTACATCTAAGACAGATTTTGAAACAAAGAATGATCTTCGCAGAAAAAATTGTGCTTTTCTTGCAAAGAACCTTGGGAACTGGGTCATAGATGTCTTGGAAAGGGTAAGGTGCATTATATTGTGGTAATTGATGATGTGGATGATGATACTAGTTCGGAAAGTGAGCATGGACAGCCAACACCTAACATTGTAAGTGATGGTAATAAGGGAACTAGAATCTCTTATCTTTAAGGAGCTCCAATGTATAATCCATTCTTATTTGAAGGCACATTGTTTGGATGTAAGGTTATGGCACTTCTTGATAGTGGAGCTACGTATACCTACATTGATGAAGGTTTGGTGAACAAAAGAGGTTTGCATTGTGATGATTTTGAGGGCTTTGATGTGACTATAGTAGGTGGTCTCACTATTCCTTGCAAGAAGAAAGTAAACAAACTTAGCATTCTATTTGGTGAGTATACACTTTGTGATGACTTCTAAAGTTCTATGTTCTCGACTTGAAGGATAATGATATTGTGCTTGGTATGCAATGACTACATTCACTACAAAGAGTCATCCAAGATTTACAAGCTATGGAGTTGAGTTTCCAAAATGAAGGGAAACAAGTCACCATGAAAGCACTCAAATACACGCTGCCACATCAAATCACAGCCAAGTCTATGATAGTTATGGACAAGGAATCATTACATGAAGACATCTATGAGGATTTTTCATCTTATATTGTCATGTCCCCTCTTTAGCGCTGTCTAGCAGAGACATGAAAGTTGACCTATCATCCGGGTTCCCGTAGGTCAGCAGCGTGGTTAGGGGACCTATCCAGAGGCAGTGTAGCTTGGCACAGAGCTTTACAGGCCTTTCCAGTCAGTTTTGACAGTTTCCTATTTTTTAGGAAGGGTTCCTATTTTTTAGGGTTTGACCGAGAGTTGACTAGGAGGCATCAGGGGACCTCCAGGAGCATTTTTGGAGTTTTGGTCAAATTCCTATTTTTTAGGAGGTATCCCTACATTTTAGGGTGGCACTGTCAGTTGGCATGACACGTGGCGACATCACCAGTAGCGTGGGCTTCAGAAGTTCTCAGTTCAGGATGGCCAGGTGATGGATTTCGAATAATTATTGAATATTAAAGTGTGGCTTTAATATTTAATAAAAATAAATAAAATAAAGTGAATAACATGTCACTTTATATTAATAAGTTATTAAAAAGTCCCCCACCTAGTTGACACAATGTTGTGTTTAAAAAGTGGGCTTTTAATAATGAAGTTGGGCCCTCAACTTGGGCGCCCAACTTGGGAAGGCTTCATTAATAAAAGGATCTTTTAAAGATTCTCAATTTTGATCCCTTTTGGAACCCTAAAGTGGACGCCCACTTTGGGAAGTGCATAAAGTGACTTTGAAGTGCTATTTGGATCTATCTTTTGCATATCTTTTGAAGCTTCATGGCAGCTCTGAACTCTGTGGAAGGGGGCAGCAGCATTCAGACTCTTGGGAACGAAAACTCTCAAGGATTTTGGTGAATTGGACGATAACCCAGTTCTTGTTTGTGGGAGGCCTACTCTGGGTCTTCATTTGTGCATCATTGGACAGATTCCAGGGCATGTTATTGCAGATCTAAGCTTGCAGCAGTGTTAAATCAGCTTTATTCTTCAGATCCTTCATTCTCAGTTGCATGTATAGCCTCTTCTAGGCCAATATTGCCTTTGTATGCAAGTAGGGTTGCAAACCAGGCTTCCATTGAATATTAAAATACAGATCTGATGGGTATGTGCCTCCATTTCTCATGTGTTATCTTTCTATCAGTTATTATTTATTTTTAGTCCATTTTATTTGAGATTGCAGCTGTATGTATTTCTATTTGCCATCTTGGCAAATACACATATCAAGAAAACTGAAACCCCTTCTGCATCTCCTCTCTAGTCTGAAAGAAAACAAAAAAAAAATAATAAAAATCATAAAACAAATTAAATCACAAAAAACAGCACTTCATTTCAGCAACAGCACTTCATTTCAGCAAAGGGATCCATCAGGGATCTTTCAGTGGTATCAGAGCCTTTGACCTGCCAGCCTGTGGGGTTTAGAGATTTGCTTTCTATGCATACAGACAGGTATTACACACGCAGGACAGCCCAAAACGAGCTTGGGATTGGTACAGCAGAGGAACCAGTAATGGCTGAAGAACAGAGAAATGCCAGGAGAGATCAGGATGAGGAAGAGAGAGAGATGATGAGAACCCTCATCAACACTCAACCTAGGATTGCTCAGACCCTTGACAGGATACAGGATGCCTTGGAACGATTGGAGTTAGATAGAGGCAGACGGAGCAGATCAGTATCAGTGGCGGGAAGCCAGCATAGTCACAGGTCACACGCATCAGCTAGGAGTTCCCATCATTCCCCTAGACGTGGACAGGCCAGGGATAGACCCTTACTTCCGCAGTTTGCACCAGGTGAACGGCCAGCACAGATAGAGCCACCAGAGGTGGAATTTCAGGACTCAGTCATGGCGGCTACAGCTGAGTGGCGAGCCTTACCCCCTGAGGTCCGGGATGTCTTTCCTTTTCCACAGTATTGTGCACAGCGCAGAGATTCTACCAGGTTTAGAGGAGACCGAGGCACTAGACCACAGCAGCAGAACTATGACCTCAGTAGAGCTACTGGGAAGATCACGTTGGCTACATATAATGGTACGGGTAGTACGAGTGCACGTGCTTGGGTGCACAAGCTGGACATATATTTATCCTTGAGACCCATGCCTGAGCGTGAGGCTATCCAGTTTGCTGTCTTACATTTAGATGGGGTTGCCTATGATTGGTGGCATCATGGACTGGTCACCCAGGATCATGCCTTGATTCATTCCTATGCAGAGTTCACTGAACGACTCATTACCCGGTTTGACCGTAAGGACACAGAACTCTACTATAGGGAGTTGGCACATCTTAGACAAACAGGACATGCTGAAGCTTATGTTAATGAGTTCCAGCGTATTGCAGTTATGGTACCTGATATGCCCCAGAGGCGTAGCGTGATGTTATTCATTGAGGGGTTACAGGATAGGCTTAAGGGATTGGTACGTGCCTTCCAGCCGGCCACTCTTAAGGATGCCATTGATGTGACCTTGAGATTGGACACCACTCCCACTTATCAGTCGGATAAGAGGCCATTCAGGGAATCACGGCCTTTTCAGAAGGCCAATACTCCACAGTTCAGAGATGGACAGTCAGCTAGACCTCCTAGGATGGATCAGGAGTCACGGAATGATTTGAGGAGGAAGAAATTATGCTTCTCCTGCAAGGAGCCTTGGGAGCCCGGACACCGCTGTATGGGTAAGGGCAGAGTTCACTTGGTTGAGGTCACATCTGAGCTTGGGGATGAGGAGATACCAGACACCGACATTGAGGACAGCCCTGAGGAGGTTATTCAGGAGCGACCCCAGCTAGAGATAGACATCCCTGATTCATCGGCGGCAGCCAAAGTGACTATGGCTACCCTATCCAGTTATCCCAGGTTCCATGCCTTTCGGTTAAAAGGAACCTTACAGGGACAGCGAGTCATGAGTTTGGTTGACACAGGAGCCACGCACAATTTTATTGATCAGAAATTGGTGGAGAGGCGTGGATTACAGTCTGAGGTGTTCGAGGGTTTTGGAGTTAAGGTTGCAGATGGTGCAGTGTTGGGTTGTACTCGGAGGATCTCACAGCTCAGCATTCAGATGGGTGATTTTACTTTGACGGATGACTTTTATATCCTACCCTTAGAGGATTATGATGTGATTTTGGGTATGCAGTGGTTACAGGGTATTGGGAGATATATTATTGATCACCACCGCATGCAGTTAGAGTTCCTATCTGGCGGGAAGAAGGTGATCTTGAGGGCAGTCTCTGACGGTGGACCCAAGGAGGTATCTTCTCGTAGGATGGAGTCTATTATCAGACATGATGATGTGCTCTGGGCCACACGTTGTTTTGTGAAATCCAAGACACCCACTCCTCAGGATGCTAGAGCATTTCATGTTGACATACAGACAGTGATGGATCGGCATGGCCGAGTATTTGGTGACATACCTCCTGGTGTACCCCCGGATAGAGGGTTTGAGCATGGGATAGAGATGGAGGATGGAGCTAAGCCAGTGATCACCACCCCGTATCGTCATCCTAGAGCATACAAGGATGAGATTGAGAAGACTATTCATGAGCTGTTAGATATGGGTTTCATTCGCCCCAGTTCTAGCCCCTTTGCTTCTTCTGTAGTACTGGTTAAGAAGAAGGATGGTACCCTACGGATGTGTATAGATTACAGGGCCTTGAACAAGAAGACAATCAAGAACAGATACCCTATTCCGCGCATTGATGAGTTGTTGGACGAGCTTCATGGAGCCATCTACTTCTCTAAGATTGATCTTCGTTCAGGCTATCATCAGATTCGTGTACGAGCAGAGGATGTACACAAGACCGCCTTCCGTTGTCACTATGGGCATTATGAGTTTCTGGTGATGCCTTTTGGCCTTACCAATGCTCCAGCCACCTTCCAGTCATGTATGAACCATCTCTTCAACAAGCAGTTGAGGAAATCAGTTCTAGTGTTCTTTGATGATATTCTGATCTACAGTCGTACTTGGGAGGACCATCTCAGACATGTTGAGGAGGTACTTAGCATCATGGAGAGTCAGTCTCTATTTGCTAAGTTGTCCAAATGTGAGTTTGGACTTAGAGAGGTCCTATATCTGGGTCATGTGATTAGTGCTGATGGGGTGAAGGTGCACGAGGAGAAGATTCAGGCAATTAGAGATTGGCCACACCCTCGGAACATTACTGAGTTACGGGGTTTCCTTGGTCTATGTGCTTATTACAGGCGATTTGTGAGGGGTTTCTCTCAGTTGGCAGCTCCCTTGACAGACCTCACAAAGAAAGGGGCTTTTAGATGGACAGAGCAGGCACAGGGAGTCTTTGACAGGCTCAAGGAGGTTATGAGTACTTGCCCAGTTTTAGCACTTCCCGACTTCTCGCAGCCCTTTGTGCTTGAGTGTGATGCTTCCGGTTTGGGCATAGGAGCGGTTTTGATGCAGAACCGACACCCCATTGCTTTTGAGAGTCGGAAGCTGCGGGATAATGAGAGGTTGTATTCTACATATGATAAGGAAATGTTGGCTATTATGCATGCATTAGCCAAGTTCAGACAGTATCTTGTTGGCAGCAAATTCGTGGTAAGAACAGACCACAACAGTCTGAAATATTTCCTTGATCAGACAGAGCTCAATGATCGTCAACAAAAATGGGTGAGCAAGATTCAGGCTTATGATTTTGACATCGAATTCATAAAGGGGAAGAATAATACTGTGGCTGATGCACTTTCTAGAAAACCATCACTTGCTGCCCTATGTTCACTGAGCGAGATTTCAGCAGATTGGAAGGCTCAACTTTTAGTTGAGTACTCCAAAAATCAGCATGCTTGTGAGGTCATGGATGGTTTGGTGTTGGATGATAGGTACACTGTGGTAGATGAAGTCATCTACTACAAGGGCAGGGTGTATCTGGTTCCTGGTTCTCAGTTGAAGGAACAAATTATGCATGCTTATCATGATACTCCGACAGCAGGGCACCCAGGTTATGGTAAGACCTACAGGGCGGTTCGAGAGAGATTCTCTTGGAAGGGTCTCAAAGCTGATATCTTACGTCATGTTCGTGAGTGTTTGACGTGCCAGCAGAATAAGTCTGAGCATACTTTCCCTGCTGGTTTATTACAGCCGTTACCTATACCGGAGCAGAAGTGGTCAGGGATCTCCATGGATTTCATTACAGGTCTTCCTCGGGTGCAGGGGAAAGACTGTATCTATGTTGTAGTAGACAGGTTGACTAAATACGCCCACTTCTTTCCTATTGCAGTTGATTTCACAGCATCTCAGGTGGCGGAGTTATTTTTCAGAGAGATATTTAGGCTCCACGGTCTTCCCAAGACCATAGTGAGTGACAGGGATAGTAGGTTCATGAGTTCTTTCTGGCAAGAACTTTTCAGGCTCACAGGTACGGAGTTGACACCCAGTACCAGCTACCACCCACAGACAGATGGGCAGACCGAGATTGTTAATAAGTGGGTTGAGGGGTATTTGCGCAGCTATGTGTCAGGACAGCAGAAGGCATGGGTGCGTTGGCTATATCTAGGAGAGTATTGCTATAATACTACACACCATATGTCTATTGCTATGACACCTTTTAGAGCCCTCTATGGTTACGAGGCATTATCTTTTGTTGATTTGGCTGTAAGTGACAGCAGGGTGCCCTTGGCACAGGATTGGTTACAGGAGAACCAGGACATCATGAGATCTCTCAGGGAGAATCTTCAGCAGGCACAGAATCAGCAGAAGGTCTACGCTGATCGGCATAGGACTGAGAGAGTATTTGAGGTGGATGACATGGTTTTCCTGCGGTTGCAGCCTTACCGACAGAGTACCCTTAAAGGGGGTGGAGCTGAGAAGCTCAAGCCTCGCTTCTACGGACCATATCGGATTCTCAGGCGTGTGGGAGAGGTTGCTTATGAGATTGAGTTACCACCTGAGAGTCGGATTCATAATGTGTTCCATGTATCTTGCCTGAAAAAGGCACTGGGGCAACATATTGTAGCATCACCCGATTTACCTCCCTTGGATGAGGAAGGTAAGCTGACTCTGGTTCCTGAGGAGATCTTGGAGGAGAGGGAACGACGGCTGAGAAGTAGGGTGATTCGGGAGTACTTAATTCGTTGGAGGGGACTCCCTATAGAGGACGCCACTTGGGAGGGAGAGTCCATTTTACAGCATCCGACCTTGCAGTTGCTTGTGGGCAAGCATCTTCGAGAGGGGAGGACTGTCATGTCCCCTCTTTAGCGCTGTCTAGCAGAGACATGAAAGTTGACCTATCATCCGGGTTCCCGTAGGTCAGCAGCGTGGTTAGGGGACCTATCCAGAGGCAGTGTAGCTTGGCACAGAGCTTTACAGGCCTTTCCAGTCAGTTTTGACAGTTTCCTATTTTTTAGGAAGGGTTCCTATTTTTTAGGGTTTGACCGAGAGTTGACTAGGAGGCATCAGGGGACCTCCAGGAGCATTTTTGGAGTTTTGGTCAAATTCCTATTTTTTAGGAGGTATCCCTACATTTTAGGGTGGCACTGTCAGTTGGCATGACACGTGGCGACATCACCAGTAGCGTGGGCTTCAGAAGTTCTCAGTTCAGGATGGCCAGGTGATGGATTTCGAATAATTATTGAATATTAAAGTGTGGCTTTAATATTTAATAAAAATAAATAAAATAAAGTGAATAACATGTCACTTTATATTAATAAGTTATTAAAAAGTCCCCCACCTAGTTGACACAATGTTGTGTTTAAAAAGTGGGCTTTTAATAATGAAGTTGGGCCCTCAACTTGGGCGCCCAACTTGGGAAGGCTTCATTAATAAAAGGATCTTTTAAAGATTCTCAATTTTGATCCCTTTTGGAACCCTAAAGTGGACGCCCACTTTGGGAAGTGCATAAAGTGACTTTGAAGTGCTATTTGGATCTATCTTTTGCATATCTTTTGAAGCTTCATGGCAGCTCTGAACTCTGTGGAAGGGGGCAGCAGCATTCAGACTCTTGGGAACGAAAACTCTCAAGGATTTTGGTGAATTGGACGATAACCCAGTTCTTGTTTGTGGGAGGCCTACTCTGGGTCTTCATTTGTGCATCATTGGACAGATTCCAGGGCATGTTATTGCAGATCTAAGCTTGCAGCAGTGTTAAATCAGCTTTATTCTTCAGATCCTTCATTCTCAGTTGCATGTATAGCCTCTTCTAGGCCAATATTGCCTTTGTATGCAAGTAGGGTTGCAAACCAGGCTTCCATTGAATATTAAAATACAGATCTGATGGGTATGTGCCTCCATTTCTCATGTGTTATCTTTCTATCAGTTATTATTTATTTTTAGTCCATTTTATTTGAGATTGCAGCTGTATGTATTTCTATTTGCCATCTTGGCAAATACACATATCAAGAAAACTGAAACCCCTTCTGCATCTCCTCTCTAGTCTGAAAGAAAACAAAAAAAAAATAATAAAAATCATAAAACAAATTAAATCACAAAAAACAGCACTTCATTTCAGCAACAGCACTTCATTTCAGCAAAGGGATCCATCAGGGATCTTTCATATATCAGCATAGGACAGCAAGTACATGACAAAGAATTTGGCAAATTGGGTGCATGCTTGAGGATAATTGTGGCTCTTTTGGTGAGTAAGTTGCATGAGCTTCATTTTGCAAACTTTGAACAACTTGGTATAGTGCATATGAGACCATTGAAAAGACCTAGATTGATTTGGGATCCGGGAATTGATTGGCATGATTGATCATAATGCAGATTTGATATTTGTGATTGCTTGAGGGCAAGCAATCTTGGGGTGGGAGGACTTGTAATGTCCCCTTTTTGAGCCAGGCTTGGAAAAGAGAATGTTGCTATAGGCTTGGAGAATGGAATGATGGATTATAATGGCTCAACTAATTTTGCTTGATGAAATGAAGTTGTATTTTGGCTTTTGGTATTTTTATGCTAATTATTGAAAAGTCAAAATTATTTATAATAATTAGCTAAAAGGAAAAATGACCCAGGTGGGAAAATGGAAAAAATGAAAAAAGGTGGAAAAATAGAATATTGGAGATGAAATTAAAATTATAATATTTTATTAATTAAAATATTATAATATTTTCCCAAAAGTGGCCGTCCAAGGCGAAATGGTGAAATAAAATAAAATATTAATATTTTCTCTCTAGGAGGCCGTCCAAATTGAAATAATAAAATAATATTATTTTATTATTTTTTATTTTCCTCCTACGAGGCTGTCCAAGTCATGGAATTGAAAAGAAAATTAAATAAAATTATTTGGTTATGATGGTGGACTTCAAAAATCTTAAAATTATGTTTGATATGGGCGCCCAAGGTGAAAAGGATAAAAGGAGGTCATTTGGAGTCATTTGGCATCATTCTATCATTTGGCTTTTTCACTATTTGGAGAGTTTCTCTTGGCTGTGACAGAGTTTTAGCATTATCTAAGGACGATAACCCTTGGATTTGAGTGGTTTGGACGAAAACCCATCCCACTATGAGAGATGGATTCACCTAGGATCCATTATTGAGCATATTGCAGGTTTTTTAGGAGACAAGCTTCAAATCAGCTAGGGTTTCAATGGAGTTTATTGGTTCAGTTAGGGTTTGAAGACATCAAGCATATTGGAGGCTTTTATATTCAGATTTGAAGGCAATTAGAGACTAATTTCACTACTTGGTTTCATGGCTATGTTGTATTGATGATATTTCATGTTTAAGTGGCTTCATTGGAGGTGGAATCACATATCTTGCAATTTGAATTTTATATCAGACCGCTGTAACTACATATCAGACCTCAGATCGATGCATTTCCATCCTTGTATTGAAGTGGGTTTGTCATATTTTTATCATAGGAGGATAGCGCTTCAATTTGACATCATTGGGCTAGGGTTTGGTGGAGTTTCTAGCATGTTTTTGTGAGGGTTTATGCTACAAATTTCATATCAGCATATACAGATTTCAAAGCAATCCATACAGTTTGGGTTTGGCTTCATATCATCATCCAGATTGAGCATTTCTAAGGTGGCCAGTGTAAGGTCCGCTTAAGTCACTAAATATAACCTTCGAAAAAGCATTTAGATCCCAAAATATTTAAATAGAATAAATTATTTATAAAATGGAGCAAAAAAAAGAGACATAATTAAATAAATGTCATCATTATATCCAAATAGGATTACTTACATCAATGAATCAATAAGCATATCAA
Organism: Cunninghamia lanceolata; assembly: GCA_027924645.1. NCBI lineage: Eukaryota > Viridiplantae > Streptophyta > Pinopsida > Cupressales > Cupressaceae > Cunninghamia > Cunninghamia lanceolata. The sequence goes on from BSBN01000070.1 coordinate 4,010,760, forward strand.
AACAAGGCCGTGCCTTTACAAGATTTAGCCATGTAGGGCTTATACAAGAATAACAAAATAGCAATATATAATATCTTCCCGTAAGTGCACCGTGGAACCCGAGAGAGAGTATCATCATGGTGATATCCACCCTGCCACGAAGCATAAAGCTTCCCCGTGCTTCCCTACTGGGAAGCCCGACACATCACGAAGGGTCTAGCAAATTGAAGCTGGCTTAGGCGAAAGAATTTGGTGTTCTACTTAACTCATTGTACATAAATGCAAGAATGAAAAAAAAATGCATCCACAACTCATACATACTTTTCAAGTAAGGTAAAATACATATACAATGAAATGTTATCCTTCTCAAAGAACAATCATTCATTCTTGATATCATGATCATATACCATCGACATAATTAATGAATAGAAGTTGAATTCATTTATCTATCAAAGTCAAATTAGGTCTCTTTCCCCATAATTCATAAAAAGGAGTGTATACATAACCCCAAATCATAGGACATCATTTTGTAAGACATAACACATTTAATACCACAATGGACTTACAAGCATGACTCAAGTATGTGCAATTGATTGAATACCATAGTCTGAGAGTCTATGTCTTAGGCATACTTATCATTTTGATTTCAATACCAAGCTTTGAGGAAATAATTGATACTTATGCATTTTACCAAATACAAGGTTATGTGTAACAAAACAACAACCTTCTTAATCGTATGACTGTATTTAGATAAATCTATCTCCTAGATTATAGTTTATAAACAAAATTAGGGAGATCATCCTCGTTTGAATATATTGACAATTACCTCTACCGGTTCCTTCTAGAGATGCCATTTCTCATAGTACAAAAAGAATAGTTTGTTTAAGATTTAAAGCATTCGCTAACAATGTGTCCTTTTCGGAAAGATAGAATTTACTCAAAAATTACATTATTCTGGTTTGCATGTTCTTGTCAAGAAACTAAGTTTACAATTTCAGTGATATGCAATAATGTATCAAAGGAAAAGTTGTTTTCTAGTTCCATGATATAAAATACTTGTTTGAAATAAAATCAATCTACTAGTTTTCCTATTTCTTCAAACTATACAATCCTACATTTCAAATCAATGGAAACATTCAATTATAATCGGTTTTCAGTTACTAAAACAATTGTATCCCTTCATTGCTCGTTTATTTTCATTTCAAAGGTTTTGGTGTATTTTACAGATGATTGTTTTTGTCAAAGGAAAAATCACAGTAATATATACTTTTTCTTAATTGTACCGATTTAATTGAAAAGTGATATATATATATATATATATATATATATATATATATATATATATATATATATATATATATATATATATATATATATATATATTACAAGAATTAAATTCATACAGAGAAATTTACTTATGCTAATTACAACAATTTATACCTCTACAGCCCAGGAAATCAAATGTATATATATATATACATTACAAAGTATACAGTGACAATTCATATACAACAGCGACTGAGACAGCCAGATATATGGTGTCGCACAGCAGTAAATAAGAAGTAATTCATTGACATACTATATAAAATATATAACGGAAAGCAATTTTAAGAAATTTCATATTTTAAAGAATAAAATTAAAGTTTAAAAGAATTTAAAGAGCAATGGTGAGGGAGGCGACAAACCTCCCTTAAGGAGGGCCATAGCCTCCTTTGGAGGCTGCGACCTCCTGAAGGAGGCCCGTGGGTGGGCGGCAGTAAGCCCTGTGGGGGGGGGTCGCAACCCTCCCATGCCTCAATACAAGACTTAGTTCAAACAAACATTTGCTGCAATTTTTTTTTTTAAAACGTTTTTATGTATACAGTTTTAAGCTAACAAAAATACCAGTGGATTCTATAGTGTATACAATGTTAAATCAACAACGTATATTGCGATATATACAGTATTATAACCATGGCAATATCCATATAATATTCGCTGTTTCCAACGTTTACTCAATATATAAAAAAAGAATATATACATACATTAACAGCAGTGTATGATATATACAATATTCCAGCATAAACAATTTAAGTTTAACAGTATATATATTACAGTATATACATAGTATCATATAATAACGGTCAATAACATACAGTAAATATAATAAAATTATAATAACACTTAACAGTAAATAAAAAAAGTATAACAATACCAGTTAATAACAATAGTATCAATAGGATTTGTCCCAGGCAGACAGATAACGGATGCGGCCATTACTACTCATAAAATAATCCACTCCACGGAGAGAAGCAGAAGCTCGGGAATGGCTTTCAAGCTGGACATCTCAAAAGCTTATGACAGAGTTAATTGGGAGTTCCTTTTTACTGTTCTGAGGAAGATGGGATTCCAAGGTAAATTTTTGCAACTTGTCACAATCTGTGTTACCTCTATCAGATTCTCTGTTCTGGTCAATGGCATACCTAGGGGCTTCTTTAATGCTGGTAGAGGGCTAAGGCAAAGGGATCCCCTTTCCCCCTACCTCTTTATCCTTGAGGAATCCCTGAGCAGGGTCTTCAACTCTTTGCTAAATTCCAGAGAAATTGAAGGTGTTAAACCTACTTCAACAGCAGAGCTTGCTGTCATACAACAATTTGTGGATGATACCATACTGTTTGGAGCCGCTTCAGTTGTTGAGGCTCGGAAATGGAAAAAAGTGCTACAGGAGTATGCTACCTCGGCGGGCCAATGTATAAATTTTGATAAGAGTCATGTCTACTTTTTTAACACCCCGATTGACCTAGAACAAAAGATTATGGGGACCCTGGGGTGTGCTGCGGGTTCTTTCCTTGGGACCTATCTGGGACTTCCGTTCTCAGTCAAAGATGCCACCCCAGAGTATTGGAATTCTATCATCGAAAGGACGCAAATGAAACTAGTAGGGTGGAAAGGAAAACTTCTAAGTCAAGCTGGTAAGTTTCAATTACTCAAAGCTTCATTCCAAGGAATTCCTGTTTATTTTTTATCCTTATTCAAAATGCCTAAGTACCTGACTGAGAGACTGGAGAAAATACAAAGAAACTTTCTTTGGACAGGAATGGAAGACAAAAAGAGGTTGGCTCTTGTTGCCTGGGATAAAGTCTGTAGACCTAAATTGCAGGGGGGCTTAGGTCTAAGAAAATTAAACTTGCTTAATAAAGCACTTATAGCCAAAGTGGGTTGGAACCTTATTACTGGGGGCAAAGACTAGGGTAGCATTATGAAGGCCAAATATATGGGTAACTCAACCTCGGAAGACATTCTGCTTTCTTCGGACTTTCCTAGAGGCTCGGTGATCTGGAATAATATCCTAAAATGTAAAACTATTCTTTCGAAAGGCAGCAAGTGGAAATTGGGGGACGGAGAATTGATAAGATTATGGGAAGACAACTAGATCAATGGAGGACCCCTAAAAAAGTGCCAAAACACTCAAGAGTTGATGAATTTAGCTGTTAATCACTTTGGAGACTGGGCTAAGGATTATTTCCTCCCTGGCAGCTGTGAGTGGGTTTGGCTGTCAGAGTGTTGTCAAAGACAAACTGAGCTGGCTGAAGTTGCTGAAGATATACGACTGCTTCTAAAAGGATGTAGAATCCCCCTCTTCCCTTAGAAAGACAGATTGATTTGGATTAAGGAGAACTCTGGGAGGTTTACTGTTAAATCTGCTTATAATCTATCCCTCCCCCAGGATGGTGATAAATTATGGAAGAGTCTGGAACCACATCCTTGTGCCAAAAATGAATCACTTTTGGTGGGTGGTTGGGCAAAATAAAATCCTGACTATTGACAACCTCCAGATAAGGGGCTTCCAAATTCCCAACAGATATGTGCTTTGCATGAAAGATGAAGAGTTTGTCTCCCATATTCTTTTGCACTGTGAATTCGCTTGAGAGGCTTGGAGTTTGTCTTTGAATATTCTGGATATTCCTTGGTGTGGGAATGGGAACTTGGAGGATCTCATTAGAGCTTGGATCCCTCCCTTTTCAAATATGGTTTGTCATGAAATATGGGCCCAAACCCCCCCTATCTTGTCTTGGTGCCTTTGGAAAGAAAGAAACAATACTCTTTCAGGAAAAATTCAGGAACCCCAAGGAAGTTTTTGGCTCTGTTGTTAGACTGCTGCAAGACAACATCAACAACTCCTTAAAAACTGCTGAAAATCCCCCAAATGCCAATGAAACCAATATAATTAAACAATGGACTATTCCTATAAGTACCTGCAGAGTGGATGATAGGAAGAAAAAAGCCAGGGCTAACACTAACTGGACCCCCCCCCCCCCCCCCCCCCCCAAGTAGTTGGTCAAAGTTAAACTTCGATGGCGCTGCTAAAGGCAACCCAGGATTGGCTAGTGGTGGAGTGATAAGATCTGATAAAGGTATTATGATGGCTGTTTTTGTTGGGAGCATCAAGGAAAACACCAATGACACTGCGGAAGCCATGGCCCTCCTTTGGGGGCTCAAAATTGCTTTGTCCATAGGCATTAAAAACATAATAGTGAAAGGGGATTCTATGGTTGTCATTGAAGCTGTTAAAGGGAATGGTAGTGTTGGTTGGCAAATAGAGGATGTTATCAAAAATATAAAAGGTCTTCTCTTAAAGTTTGAAGGAAAAGAAATGAAACATATCTACAGGGAAGGAAATAAGGCCTCAGATCTTATGGCAAATTTGGGGATTAATGTTAACCCCTTAAGATGTTGGAGGGATTTGGATAATCTGCCCAGGACCTTCAATGATTGTATTCAGAAAGAGGCCCTTACCCCCTCATGATGGATGGTATGATTTATTTTATTGCATGGAGTAGTGTTGTTTCGTGCCTTCCTGGCATAAAGGGAGAACGTGGCTTGGAGGACGACAGAAGGAGTCCTACTCATTCTTTTGTGATGATGTGGCGGACTGAGTTTTGGGTGTACCTAGAGATAATCAGTATAAATCATGCTCGGCGGAAAGATATTTGCAAAAGGTCTTATCAACCTTTGCTCGATGTGCTGGTTTCGAGGGGTTTGCACGAGCCGGTCCTGACGGCATTTATGATTTGAACGCGCTCGGGTTCTGGATTAGCGTGCATAAGACGAAAAAGAAACTTAAGTTTCTTTTTCTATGCACTTCTAAATTATTTGGTGGACATCTTCCTACTCTCTGCAACAGTTTGTTCTGCAGGGAATTTGTTTCAGTCTGCATCTAAGGTTTTAGTCTTAAGCTCTGGAGGCATAGGAAAATGGGGGAGGGGGGATAAAGTGAGAACGAAACCTATGAATTGTAATGAATTCAAAAAGGACCTGTATGTTTGGAGTATAGCGTATGAGAGAGGAGTTACTGCTTTCCTGGAATCTCTTAATGGCTATGATGAAAATATATCAACCCAATTTGCTGAATCGTGGGATGGGAGTCGTATGGTGAAAGTTGGCGGGGTGTAATTCGTTGTCTCTGAGGACTCCGTTGTTGCCGCGACTGGTTTGCCGTGTTCGGGGAACAGACTCAAGAAGCAGACTCGTGCCCCAGACATGGAGGGCATGAAACTGTTCTATAGAGGGGGAGAAACAAATTCGGCTTTAGGGAGGCTTTGAACGAGAGAGTTTGGTCTCTCTGTGGAACCGGGTATGTTTTTTGATAATGAAATATTTTACTCTCGAGGGTAGATACAGAGTGTTCTACCATTATCATTTTGCCTTCTTAAATCATTTTCGCCATAGATCATTGGTCAATTTCCCCTCCTTCCTGCTATCCAGCCTTGAATCCTCTGTAATACATATCGAAAAAGCCCGTGAAGGGGACCCAGAGGTGATTGCTTTGCCCTTACACCAAGGCCTAATCTTTCGTCTGTATCAATACCATCTGGCTCTGTGTCCGCCTAAAACCCCAGCTGCTCGGCCTATGGAGGATAGCTCCAATGAAGAATCCGAAGATAAAATTCCCCTAAGTGTGCGACTTAGGAAGCCAACCACTCCAATGGCCTCTCAGCGCGGCTCCCCATCTAGCCTTCCTATGAGCAGTCCCTCTGGCCCTTTGTCTAGCCCGTCTGTGTCTAAAGCTACCTCTTTTTCAAAGGCTATCTCGGGCAGCTGAATTCTGGGACAAACCTTTGAGACCTCTCAGGACCAGTCTCATGTTGTGGCTGTTGAGGGTCTGTGTAAACTGAAAAACAGAAACCCCATGCAAGATAACAAAAAACGTAAGAGAGAGAATCCTGCACAGAACAAAACTGAGAAAAAGAAATGCAGTGAAGGGGAGGAGAGGAAAGGTGCTGAAGTGACTAATAAAAAGCAGGGGAATCAGGGGAAGGAGGAGGTCATATTTGTTAAGGAAAAAGCTATGGGAAAGGGGGGCTTTGCTAGAATTCCAAGTATAAGCAGATCCTCTAGATTGGCTGGAGGTACACCCCAGGGAATAAAGATTGTTGATTATGCCATTGCGTCTGATCGAGATGACACTGTGCAGGAAGTGGACATCAAGGGAACCAAAACCACCCCTATGCAGGAACAAGAGGGCGCGAGCCACTTTGCTTCAATGACTAACTCATTCTACGACACTAATAATGAAGATACTGCGGTGCAAGAAACCCCCGACAAGGAAATTATGAGTACCAGAAGGGATGTGGATAACAAGAAATTGGAAATGGAGCTTGGTGCTGTCAAATCTCGCCTGTCCGTGATGGAGAACAAAGTCAAGAATCTGGTTAAGCTGGTTCTAAGGTCTTCCCACAAGGCTGCTGAGGCCTTTTCTATTCTGCAGGTGGACCGAAAGAAGACCGTGGATTCTCTACTAGAGGATCAGGAAAATCTTGCTAATATGATATCTGATGACTGGAAATCTCTTCTTAGCTAGGTGATTCTTGTTTTATTTTATTAAAGACTTGTTTAAAGACTCATTTAATGTTTTGGTAGTTTTTGATGAACTGTTAATCGGCTGTTGGTGGCCCTGGGCTTGTTTTGTTGCCGTTTGGCTCTTGTTATCGGGTTCTGCTCCCGTGGTAGCAGCTTATCTGTATCAAAAACAATAGTATCAATAAGAATTTAAATAACTGGTATTTCCATAATAATAGTAATATAAATAACAATAATTTTTAAAGTAATACCGATATATATATTTAATAAGAACAGTAACAGTAAGTATATGTATAACAATTATACATAGTATCATAAGAAAATAATAACAGTAATATCCATTTTAATAGTAACAATATGACATTATGGATTGGATAAAAACCTATTTTAATACGCTTCCTGGTGATTGAATCCTTTTTGGTCCCCCCCTTCTACCCGTTCCTCTTTTGCTTCCTTTGCCAAATCTGAAATTTTCTCTTCCTCTGTTCTTGTTTTTGAGAATGAATATTGTATGTAAAAATGAGAAGGGTTTTTCTCTTTTTAATATTTCTTTTCTTCTCACCTTTTTTCTTTCTATCTTTTTCCCAGCTTTATTTTTGCTTTCTTCTAATTTTGTGTCTTTTTCTAAGTTTTCTTTATTTCTATCTTTTGTTTTAGTTCCCTCCTTTTGGTTTTATTTCTATGTTTTGTTTTATTTTTCTTATGAATTATCTCTGTTGTTACCAATTAAGATATACATTCTATTTTCGAAAATTGCAAAAAAATTTAATAACTAAACATAATTTAATTAATTGGTTTGCCACATAATCATGTCTAAAATAATAAATAATAATAAATATCATTCTTTCCTTCACATACAATTTTAATAAAAGAAACCAATGTATAATTAAATTAAATCTACTTTTATTTTACTAAGAGCATTTTAATATTTAACTAATAATTAATTTAATGGCAACTATAAAACATAAAAATGATTTTCTTTTCTACTAAAAATAAGAAAGAAATTTATCAACATAATTTATTTATGCAATGACAATGCAACTATAATGCAACTAGGTGTCTATGTGTGCAGATTCCTTTCACAGTCACCGTCAGTCGGCTAGACACCCCCTGCTCGATGATACTCTCTCTCTGTTGAGAGTGTATTCCTGTCACGCACATGAATCAAAATTAGTCAACGATCATTAAAATAGTAATATTAAATTGAAAATTAATTATTGAGAATAGGGGTTATGACAACTAGCGTTGGAGGTTGACATTGCATCATTGTTATATCATTGTAGGTTGGTTTGGTTCATGATTTGATCATTCATGCAAGCATATGCAAGTTTGATATACAAATCAAACCTTCATCTTTTGAATCAGCCAACATCATTTCAAATAAAGTGGCCAATCATTCATCCGGGTATGTTCTAATGTGTTTTTGTGTATCTATGTGAGCTGTTTTGATTGATTTCAGTCATCATTGCATGTTGTTTGAATGTCATATTGCAACCTTTCCATTTACAAATCATATCAAACACATTGGTGAAAACAAAACATCAAAACCCTAAGCAAAACTTGAGAAAAACAATTCAGAAGTTTCAGGACAGCATGCTTATTTTCAGCTCAGATCTAGACAAGGTTCTTACAAGAAGGTCCCTCTTTATGGAAACCTAGCTAAGAAAAAGGGGTACGACATGACTTTAGCTAGCAAGTGGCTTTTGTAATGTCCCCATTTTCTTAGTGATGACTATTGTTGACCTAACGATCTATTTTCCACACTTCGGGATTTTTAGAAGGCATTTTGAGTGTCAGATATGACTTGTCATATTTTTCTGATGTCTTTGATAGATTTATTTTGAATAAAATAATTAGTTTACACATGGAGCGAACCATCTTGGAGATGGTAGGAGTGTGGAAAGTGGTCTTTAGAAGGATATTATGGAGAAGGTGAATTTGATGTCTTTTCCGATGCTTTGATATTTGTCTTGGAGATGACCAAGTGGTAGTTGAACAATGTGGTAGGAGTTTCATGTTGAAAGGATCGATCAATGAGGAAAGAAATGCAAAATTTATAATTTATATATCCTTTGATGGCTCCTGTTGATGATTGTTTTTAGACAAGTCAACAATAGAGTAAAACACTAGAGTATCCCACTCTCTCTTGAATAAAGCCTCTTGAATGCTAAACAAAGTGATCAATCGAGACAACTCCAAGGTTCCTTATTTATGATTCATGATGGGTTAACTCAGTGATTACATGTGATCTTGCTGATAATCACAAAGGGACGTACATTAGACTTCTTCATACTTCCTTAGCTTATTCCTCCTTCAGTGTGGATGATTTATATACAAAGCTTCAATGATAAAGAAAAGGCAAAAGATAAAGGTTTGAGAAAAACTAATCTAAGGTCAATGAAGTAAATGATGATGTAAGAATAGACAAACTCCTGAATAAACCTAACTCCACTTTGCCAAGGATGCCTACAACTACATGAAGTTGGTGCAATCTCCTAAGGTTATACGAATGGTTTTCAAATCGTGAAGGCTCATATAAGCACCCATCGGATGGCACAACTCAAACAAACATCCACAATCGAACTTAAGCAAATAATGAGGCTTAGACTAGCTTTACACAACACTTCACCAGCGATGAATGTTAAAAGCATGAGCTAGGACTTGATCAAATATTCCATACATACATACATTACATCAAAGAGCTTCTAATCTACTTTGAAACATCTCTCCACTTCATCAAGATACCAGAAACCATGTTATTCCATAAGACAACACTTAACACCAAATGAGTTCCAATGTTTTTGCATTAATCTTGAGAAATATTTACAACTTCAAGTCCTCTCAGAGAATTTCTCAAGTCTCTTCCTACTCTACTCTACAATCTGATCTCTAATCTAACCTCTATATATTTACAAATGAGGCAACAAAGCCTTTATATAGAGCTCCAGAATTACAATGAATGGCTAGGATCAATTCACGTAGCCAAGGGCTCAGATCATGCCACCTCAGTAGGTAGTTACAACAAATTGTTATTTTTAGTACATGAGAGAGGCAATGAAGGCACGTTTTCCAAGAAGATAAAGATGGAATAGAATCTTTGGAGTATCTTCCACATGGACGTCCTCTTTGTCTTCTTGCTTGTCAAATGATGTGGCGACTTGTGATTGGCTTGATGATAAGTGTCTGCCACGTAGGTGCCACCTTAGCATATTCCCAAATTGTATCATCTTGTATGATGTCTTCGATGTGATTGCTTTGAATTTGTATGTTTGGAAATACTTTGGTGATTTTGCCTTGTTCATCTTCTTGTATACTGGATGTATGATAGATGTTGCTCATTTGGCTAACACTGTGATTCTTCCTCTTCTCTTGCAAGTAGATTGATCTTCTTTGGATACATCTTCTTGGAGAATAATGTAGAGAGTAGATGATGATGATGACATTAAGTGGAATAGATGATGATGATTCATTGAGTAGGAAACTCTTTTGATACTCAAAGATTCAGGAGGAACTTGAAGCTGAATGGATGAACGTCTTCGAACATGATGCAACTGATGAAGTATACTTGAACTTGATGTGATCTTAACATGATGAAATGCTCCAATTTGAAAGGTCCTTTGAAGTGTAGATATTGATGATAACACCTTCCTTATATGTGGAGTAGATGACTTCTCAAGTAGGCTTGAATGTACCAGAGGGGCTTGAAACTTTATAGATGTCTTTGGAATGCTTGATGATATGATGAAGATGAAGTGTACTTGCAAGATATTCCTCGGAGAACTTAAAGCTTGAATGGATAGATGGCTTCTAGATGATGAAGATGAAGTAGTACACTTGAACTTGATATGATCTTAACATGATGTCATTGATGAAGAAGACTTGAGATGTATCTTGTTGTGACCTCTTGGAGAAGCTACCTCTTGACTCTTCCTTGAAGGTGACTCCAAGCTCTTGCTCCTACCTCTGTGATACTTCTTTTCCTTCAATCTTCCTGCAATATAAACCAAGAAACACATCAATCCTTATGGTAAACATTTTATAACACAAAGGAATCCTCTTTAAATATGCAATAATCCTACTTCAAATCTAGGCGCATTAGATGGGAAATTGGTTCTCCACATGAAAGAAATCATAAAATTCAAACCAAGCATCATATATGAGTGTCGCATTGGATGCTGATTTTAAATCCCGATTAGAAAGGTGTCTTAAACTTTTAGTATCCTCCTGAAAATTCATCAAAATTTTGAGTTTACAACCTCTTTTAAGATGGTGCATTAGTTAGGGATTTTAAATCCTCTTTAAATCTGTCGCAGTAGATGTGAATCTTGATTTTTAGTTGAATGATGTTTACACTTCAAGTTCAATTCACCTTCAATGATGGCTTGGAGATCAACCTTTTGGTTTTTTCATGGAAAACTTCATACTTGTTACTCAACATGGATCTTGTCTTGAAGTTGCATTAAACAGGCCTTTCTACTTTATTTTGGTGCAACAGATCAGACTTTTGATACCTCCTTGATCTCATTGGTCAGCAATTTTACTGTTTAGTTGAAACTTGTTTTGAAAGCTACATTGTTCACATTTTGAGGAAGTTGGAGCATTGGTTCAAGCGCAGCAGATAAGGATGTTGATCTCTTCTTGAAGGTATGTCAAAACTTGCAATCAACAACCTCTCCACATGTGGCGCAAGAGATCAACATTTCATACTCCGGTTAAAAATTAGCCACTTCTCATATTTCAGTCATAAGGCAGCACACTAGATCAAGGTTTTGGATCCTCTCTTAAATGTATTTATGAAAATCTGGATGCAATTACTTCATGCTTTGGCGCACTAGATGGAGATTTTGGATCTTCTTGAAATGTCTCATAAAACTTAAGTTCAAGCCTCCTTCAAGGTGAGCGCATTGGTTAAGGAATTTGGATTACGATTGAATGATCATAAAAAAAAACTCATCAAACCTTCATCTCACCTTAGTATACGTGGGGCACCGGTTGAGGATATTGATTCTTTCTTAAAAGATATTCTAAAAACTTGACTTAAACCTCATATCAACTAGACGCCTTGGTTCAAGGTTTGGATCTCCACTTGGAACTTGCCTTGAAACTCCCAACAAGATGTCTTCTTCCTTAGGCGCATGGGTTGAGGATTTCAGTCTTTGGTTGAAATGTGTCTCTTGAAACTCATCATCACCGCCTTTTGACAAGGGCGCGCTAGTTCTTGATTTTGAACTCCCGTTGAATAATGCCAAAAGCTCAAGTAAAATCACCCTTTAATGATGGCGCATCAGATCAAGGATTTGAGATCCTCTTCAAATCTGTCTTGAAATGACAAGTCTTGGCGCAACAGATAGGGATGTTGAATCCTCATCAAAAGATACTTCAAAATTTAACTTCCCTTGAGGTGGTCGCATTGGTGAAGGCGCAAGAGATCATCATTTTGATCTTTCCTCCAACATTTCTTCAAAAACTCACTTTGCCTTGCCTTCCAAAATGGTGCTTTGGATTAGGCGCATTTAGTTAAGCATTCTAAATACCTTTTGCTTCTCAACTTCAAGACAAATCTCTCTCCTTGCTTGGGCACATTGGTTCAAGATTTTAAGCTCCGCTTGAAATCTCTTCTTTGATGATAAAAAATCCTTTCATTTTGGCGCATGGCTTAAGGCGCATTGGTTCTGGCGCAAGGGATCCACATTTTGTTCTCTAATTGAAAGCAGTGCAATTCATCAAGATTTTGCGCCATCCTCATGTCTTGGCGCACTGGTCAAGGATTTTAGATCCTCTGGAGTACTTAGCCATTTTTTCAATGTTCTTTAGGGTAAGGTATATTGAAAAATATTTAAAGTATAAGTTTAGAGATTGAATTTCTTATACTTTAAATATTTTTCAATATACCTTTCAGGATGTTTGAGATAGGTCTCGAATCCACCAGATTTAACATGCAAAATCTAGAATTTGGAGGATCCACCAGATTTCAGACTTAGTCAATTTTTTAGGATTTCAGGCTACCAGACTTAGTCATTTTCAGGATCTCAAACATACATCAGGATTGATCTCAGAAGGAAGGCAAATGACTCTTGAATAAAAACTAGACTGAGAACTTAAACAACCACTGACCTCATCATGCAACAAACTAAAGACATCATCAAAACTTCACGCAAAGCATCAGAGCTCAAAAAAGGGGGTCCCCATTTGCAATGGGGCGATGTGTGATTAGGTCACAACAGTGCCTAGAGAAGGGCGACTTGGAAAAGAATAAAATAAAGAAAATTCAAATCTTTAATTTGACATTTTTGGCGCTCTAGGCCTCTCATGTTGGGTCGGCCCTCTTTAGAGAGGAAAATAACAAATAAAAGGTAGTTAATACTCCTAGGTCTGCCAGCTTTTGGAGAAGAAGGAAATCATGTATTAATATAATGAAAGTTGTGGCATTTCAAATCATCATTCAGCTTATTATCTTATTCCTTTTGGTCTGCAATTTATTTGCATCATATTCCAAGGACGAAAACCCTTGAGAGTATAAGGTGGATTGGACGAAAACCCTATCTCATCTTGGAGGTGAATTCATATGGAGTTCACATTTGTACTTCATTGGATATTCACGGAGAAGAAGGGCAGTTTTGCAAATCAGATTTCAAGATTAGTTTGGAGCAGATTTTATATCTTTGTGGAGCACCATTTTCATTATTATTTAGGGCAGAAATCTAATTAGTTTGAGAGCAGAAATTCGTCTTCATTTAGAGCAGAATTTTGGAGCAGAGTTCTATATCATTCAGAGCAGATTTGAATAAGGTTTCTTTTGGCTAGATTGGATGCATGTTGGCTAGGGATTGATCCTCGAGTTTGAGCGCCATTTTCCTAAGGAGAAGCAACCGGCTTTTGTGGGTGATTTTGGGTGTTTGAGGAGTTAGGGTTTGATGATATTTTCTTATTTATAGCAGCAGCAGCAGATCAGACCTGTCCATCTTAGTTGGTGAAGTGACTTTGGCACAAGGATTCCACATTGGTGTTAGGGTTTTGCCCTATTGTGAAGCGCCATTACTCGGTGATACTTTGGAGGGTTGGTGTTGCTTCTTGGCGTCATTTGTCATCATCTTTGGAGCAGCAGGCCCAAGCAGACCTGTGCACTTCATTGGAGCAGCTACCTTGGTGTTTTGAAGACTCTTGTTTTAGGGGTTTCAAACCCTAATTGGAGCATCATTCATTGGAGGTCCTTTGCTATTATTTGGAGGTCATTTTGCTTTTGTTTTGGTATGTACAACCTTTAGGGTTTGAGACTAATTTGTATTGGGCATATTGGCTTGCATGTCCATCATATATATATATATATATATATATATATATATATATATATATTTGAAGACTTGAATTATTCAGAATTTGTAGCAGCAGACTTCTGATTTGTATTTCAGTCCTTTGTGGTTGCAATTTGAAGTGATTTCATTGTGACATTCATTGTGGATTTCAAGTATTTTGTTGATAATCATATTGGTGGTGATATTATGATGATTTGGCATGTTTAATGGGCTGTTATATGTATTCATTTGAGTCTGATTTGAAGTTCAGAAATACAGAAATTAGGGTTTAAGCAGAAATCCAAAGTTTAGAAGTTTGGAAAGCCCGTAAATCCAAAATTGTAGAAAATATCCCCATTTGGGATATTACAGCTTCCTTCACATTGTAATGTTTGACTTTAGCTGTAGAGAGACAAAAGAGGCTTCCAACTAATTGGTCTTGAACTAGGAGTGAATATAACAAAAAGTGCTCTTCCGACTATCCAAATCGCTTGCATAATCAGCATCACAATAAGCAATCAAGCTAGGGGATCTGTCTCAAGCATAATGAATGCCAAGATGAAGAGATCCTTCAACTTATCAAAGGATTTGCTTGGCTCCCTGAAGATGACACATCTGAGGAGTCTGCATGAATCAAGAAACAACATTGATAGTAAAGGATATGTTTGGACAAATATGTGTGAGATAAGAGATTTCCCACCAATGACCTAGAGTGTGGCATCCACAAGAGGGGACTTGGGAGTAGGATTTGTTTGCAATTGCGCCCGTAAAGGAGGCAAGGTGGGATTATAGTCCCACATACCAAATTGCTGTAGCAAATCCAAAGTGTACTAAGGTTGAGAAAGGAAAATGTTGGAAGAGTCTTGGATGATATTAATCTCTAGAAAATAATGGAGTTCCTTATAATACATCTCAAAGGAGGCATGAAGATTAACCTTCACGTCTCGGATGGAGGATGTCATATTTCCTATAATAATCATGTCATCAACATAGAGAACAATGATCAAAAGATGATTGTTCCAATGAAGGACGTAGATACCGTAATCTCCTTCATAGTGCACAAAGACTTCTAAAATGAAGAACTAATGCATCTTTTCTTACCATGCACGAGGGGCTTTCTTAAGTCCATAAAGAGATCCCCAAGGTTGACAAACAAGTGGTTTATGAAAACTAGGAGGTTGTTCCAAGTCGACGTCTTCTTGCCAATCTCCATGAAGAAATGTACCCTTAACATCCATTTGATGAACCTCCCACTTGAAAGAGGCTGCTAAAGAGAGAACCACCTAAACAATATCAATACATGCAATTGGAGCAAATGTCTCATTGTAGTCAATACCTTCTTTTTGCGAAAATCCCTTGGGAACAAGGTATACCTTATGCTTATAAATATAACTATTTGCTGTAAAAATTTTCTTGTAGACCCATTTGCAACCAACAATATTTACTCCCTTGGGACGAGAAACAAGCTCCCAAGTATTGTTCTTCATGAGAGTTTCATATTCTAATTTCATAGTTTCCTACCAATGTGGATGCCCTTGGGCTTGCTTGTAGGAGGTGGGATCATTGTCTTGAGTAATCCTTGCTCAAGGAAACCCGAATTGGGTCTTCACATGACTTTTGTCAAAATCCTGAAGAATAGATTTGTTTGTATGCCACTTGACTGTCTTAGGACAGCTTATGTGTTGCTATTTTGAGGTAGAAGAAATTGTATTATCAACTTGGGTGGATTGAGATTCCTTTGAATGAATGTTCTCTCCAAAAGATGAGGAAGTTGTATCATCTTCGAAAGGAGAAGGAAGAAGGAAGAAGAAAGATAGCTGTAGAAACTTTCGTGGAAGAGAAACTTCCAAGGAAAGATGATGAGGAAGAGGTTCAGATGATATAGAAGCAATGCCTTCATTGAATAGAACATCACACTCATCATTATATCCTTAGATGTGGGGTTGTAGAGTCAATATGCCTCTGATTCTTCACTATATCCAACCATGATGCATTTTAGACATTTTGGCTCCAATTTGTGGCGAATCTCATTAGGAATGTGAGCCCAACCCTCACTTCCAAACACATGAAAATAAGAAATATTTGGTTTGTAACCAATGAGGACTTCATAGGGATTCTTACCATTGAGAGTCTGAATGGGAGATTAGTTGATGATATGATTGGTATACACAACTGCTTTTGCCCAAAAACTAAGATTCATCCACCTAGTTGATGACCCGATTCTTTTGTTTGGCCACCCCATTCCACTGTGGAGTGTAGCAAACTATGCACTACCATCTAATGTCGCAATTTATTAGATACCTTTGAAATTCTTTGCTAATATGCTTGCCTCAATCTGAATGAAGACATTTGATTTGTTGGTCATATTGGTTCTAAAGGCGTGCTTTAAGTTCCTTAAACTTGAGGAAGGTTTCATTCTTGTATCTGAGGCAGGTTTCATAGAACTTTGGAAAAATTATCATTGAATGTGACGTAGTATTTGGACCCATCCATCCAAAGGTCATGATGCGTGATAAGTAACTTTTCTTGGAAACTCCTCTCAATGATGTTTCCAAAGCATACAATCTTCACATACACCGCTAGGAGGGCATATATGAAATATCCCAAACTAATTTTTTCTTGTATTTTTGCAATATTGGATGAAATATCAATCTAAACAATAACTGAAATCTGAGTTTATATTTGATATACCAATGCAAGTACAGCAACAATATAAATCAAATACAATAAACTCAGTTATGTTGATATAAAATAAGTAACTCTAACTGCTGAAATAATATTCCACACACACACAGTTGAACAAGTGCAATTCTAACCTCTAAATTGTGAAGACTGAAATGCTGGTGAAATTCTGCAAAAAATACTGTGTAACTGCAAT
The DNA here is from genome assembly GCA_027924645.1 of Cunninghamia lanceolata. Taxonomy (NCBI): domain Eukaryota; kingdom Viridiplantae; phylum Streptophyta; class Pinopsida; order Cupressales; family Cupressaceae; genus Cunninghamia; species Cunninghamia lanceolata. The sequence goes on from BSBN01000070.1 coordinate 4,027,749, forward strand.
CTGATTACATATAATAATCTGCTCATATCATACTGTACAGACCTGCTGCTACCCAATAAAAGGCTGCGACCCACTTTGAAATGATCATAAAACATGAAAAGAAGACACAGCTGAGTGTTAGGGTCTCCATGATCCTTGTTTCATGTTTCATGTATCGATTCCTCCTTATTCACTCCAAACTTTGTACGGATGCTTTCTACCTTATTATGAGGTACGACCAGCAGATGATATGGTACGACCTGTCTTAGGATAGGTACTGCCAGCAATATCAGATGCTTCTCTTCAATAGATTGAAATAATTTGCTACACAAATATTATTTGATAAATCTTCAACCTTTTGTTCCACTGGAACTTCATCACAAATATGGAAATGATATATCCACTATTAAGCACCAAACTCAAAGAAACTCAAAATATTGTTTGTCCTAGGGCAGAAAGGATGAACAATGTTCAATCTCATTAAGCTGGGGTTTGATAAAATGCATAGAACGAATTTTCTCTCCTCAAATCCTCCTTTTATACACTTTTCGGAATAATAAAATATTATTATATGCAACTCTTGATTTGCCTCCCAAAAATGACTTTTAAAGTCTTTTGATTTAATATTACTTTTGGACCCCATAGTAAGTCACTTTTATGGTCCCCTTTAAATTTCACTTAATAATATTGACCATCCTTTCATAAAAATAATTAATTAAACATAAGTTGCCCTTTTAAAAAAAAAAATAAACATCTCTAGACAACTTAAGTTAATTAATTAATTATTCCCTTGCAACATTCCCAAATAGCCTATGAGAATCAAAATAGGTTAAGGGTCCGAAAATCCTTTATGCTTGTTGAGGGGACATTACAATATAGGTGGAAGTCCATAGACCATTCTTTCATTACCATGTGCATTGTCCCATAGTTGATGTGAGCTAATTGGTGATGCTAGAGAAAGCCAATACCATCTACCTTAGCAACCAAAGCAAAATATTGAGGGTATGAAGATGTAGACACCAACTCCCCCATCTTAGAGAGCTGATCTAATTCGTCACAGTATGTTGTAGCAGTGACCTTAAGTCCATCATCAAGGTCTTTGATAACACATTTATTTGACCAAAACTCCACTTTCTTATTGGTGTGAGTAGTATGACTAGCAAATAGTAGATTTGGACCCATATCCAAAGCATGGAGTACTTCCTTGACTTGAGCATCTCTGACAAAGACATCTCAACTTCCAAAAATAGTGAGACCCGAATCAAATCCATCAGTAATCTTTTCACCTTGAAAAAGGCCATAATAGTCTACAAAAAGCTCTTTCTGATTGGTCATATGTTGATTGGCTCTCGAGTCATCAATCATTCCATACTCATAGGCAACTGAGAAGGAGAAGCATGAAGAAAAAGACAGGAAGTAACATGACCTTTGTGAGAAAAGAGGAACTTATCCCCTTGTCTTTTGAGCGCATTCTTCAAGATCTCCAATTTGAGAGCAACTATCTCTATGCTTATGGCCAAAACTTCCACAACAATCACATTTTTCATTGAAAAAACAAGGCATCTCTTGTCAAGAAGTACCTTGAGCTTGATTTTTTTGTTAAGTGAGCAACAACGAATAGACAACATCAGAATTCCCCCCTTCTCTCTTGCGGTGGTTGAGCAAAGGTCTTTGACTAAACTAGCTGTCACGAGTGCTTGCTTAAAGTGAGTGTTCCTTTAGTTCCGTTAGAGTGGGCGCTTGCCATTAAGAACTCTCTAGTGTTGTTAGTATTTAAGGGTGCTTGTTTTTAAGAGCTAGTTAGTGCCTTTAGTCCTAAACTAGTCCCTCCCTAGTTCTCGAGTGCCCAATGTTGATCTAATATCTGATTCTATCACATTGATGATTAGAATTTGCTTAATGATCTTTTCCATTTTGTGTATTATGTTTTTGTTTTGTAATCTTCTTTGGATCCTCCTCATTATTGAGTGGGCCTTACTAACTAGCCCTACAACTGCCTCACCCCCTACTCCCTTATAATAATTCTAGCCAACCTTTCTAAATGCCAATTGTAGTTGGGGGGTGGGGGATGGGCATCATTCATGTATGAATCTACTTGACTCAGTGGGGAAAGCAGTTTATCTCCCTCAATTTCCAACAACTCATTATCCACATGGAAACAATGGAGCAACCTTCTTGACTCTAGATATGGTTCTATTGAGTGACTTGCTCGGATGATCCAACTAGGGATTTAAGCATTTATCCAAGGCTGGACCAAGATGTTCTGATTAGCCATTCTTGTTTTATGGAACCTAGCTCGCCAAAATTCTGTAGAGAAGCTTGAAACTTGTCAAGAGTTTGACAAACTTGTTTGAAGGCAGGCTCCTTTAGTTTGTCAATGAAAAGTTGACACAAATGGAAGTTGCACATAAAGCTCTAGAACTTAGATGAAAGATTGTTGAGGAGAATATTTATATAATTTGAATTTGTCTTGTTCTTCCCTCCAACAGCTTGTATATTGAGACATATGAAATCGAAATGAGAAAGATACTTCAATGAATCAACACTATCGAACCCATCCAATTTAAGAGTGCAAAGGTTAATTTCTAAATGACTAATGTGAGATGTCCAAACAAATCCTTGAATTCGTTCCATAGGACAGCAAGCTTGCTCTCTTCATTGCAAGAGTACTTGAGTTTTTCTCCCACTACAAGAGTGATAATCCCATGGACCCTTTCTCTAGCTTGCTCTAGCCTTGAATTTCAACATATCCTCTAGTGGTGTTAGGATTTATTTTTGTCTTTTGCAACATAACTCAAACCAGAATAGTATGTGAGGTAAAACCTCTCTTCAAATTATTAGTGGAAGGTCCCTGAAATCTGAACTAACCCTAGACACTAGACTATAGACAAAATCTACAAATGCTGACACTATACACAATAACTTTTGGGTTTTTTAAAAGTTAAATGAATTTCTGCTCTTTCTTTTTGGCCTCAGGTATGAGCACAAGATTGGAAACAACTGTTTTCTCACAAGTAGTATTTTATATTTAAGACTTACAAATTGTACTTTCTCCAAGAAGTACTTTCTCATTGGCTAAACTCATAAACCAACAAGTCCACATACACAAGAAGTACTTTCCCATTGGCTAAACTCATAACCCAACAAGTCCCCATACACAAAAGTGGAACAAACAAAATACTTCTGACACACAAACAACTCAAGATTTCAGAAATTGAATAACTTAGATGCATACATAACTACAACGAAGATGAATAACAACACTAACATGAAGCCTAACACTATTCTTTACTTTATTTGACCAATGAAAACTAAACACTTTCTGTTAGTATGAACAAAGGAATGAGATGAGAGAAGAGGCGTGATTTCTCAGGTAGAGATCTCAGCCTTATATTATTGGAGGATGTCTAAAGATAGACGACAATTACAATAGCCATAATGTGAATAGTTACAAAAGACACTTACAAACAAGTGTAATAGGAGTTACATTATTATCTTATCCTAATATTCTAATACTCCCTTTAATGACTAAATTGAAAGGATCTCGAGGTTCAATCATTAAATTACAATATGGCTCTTGAAATGTGTAGAAATGGGAAGAAAAATCTATACAAGCATGTAATGTCCCTATTTTTCGAGTGATCACCTAGTGGAGTTGCTAGCCTATCCTATTCCCATAGGCTAAGCCGGAGGGCTCAGGGAATGACCTCATTGGTGAGTTTTCACACTTAGCCAACTTTGTAGGGCAAAATGATTATGGAAGATGACTTGGCATATTTTTGTGGGATTTTTTATGAAGTCAACACTAATAAAATAATTTGCCCTAATGTGGAGCGACCAAGGAGGAGAACGGAAAATAGAAGAAAATATGGAAAATGCCTTTGGAAAAATAAGAATAATTTATGATATTTCACCTTGAGGAGGACGACTTGATTTGAGGACAAATTCATGATGAATCTTACGCCTGGATGGAAAGTGGAAAATAATATAAAATAAAATAAGGATATTTTCTTATGTTTGGTGCCCAAAGGGAGGTCAGCCTAAGGAGAAGGGAATAAAAATTAAAATAAAAGAAAATGTCTAAGGTGGTCGGCCAACTTGAGGAGAGGAGAAAATCATGTATAAATATAAGGTGCTTTGAGGTATTTCCATCATCATTCATTCATATCACTTCTTTTTGAGATTTATCTCTTTGGCTGCAACTTTTGGAGCAGCATATTCCAAGGACGAAAACCCTTAGGAATATAGGTGGATTGGACGAAAACCCAATCTCATCTTGAAGGTGGACTCATATGGAGTTCATACTTGTGCTCATAGTTGACAGACTCGCCAAAAACTCGCGAGTTTTTTTTTCAAACGAGTCAAAACGACTTTTACTCGCAGAGTCTTCCTGGCGAGTTTTGCCGAGTCACAGCCGAGTTTTCGCCGAGTCCGTACAAAAGACTCGCGGGCAGAGGTATAACTGATTTCCGCGGCCAGAAAAGGTTTTTCTTAATCAGTTTTTAGATGTTTTGAGCTCTACATAGCAAAAAAACCCCCTCCAAGCAAAAATAGTTCATTTGCAACGTTGTGGCATCGAGAAGATCGGATTTAAACGCCATTTTTTGCGGATTTTGAAGGCAAATTTGAATCCCAGGTAAGTTTTTGTTTTTCCATTTTTCTTTTTGTTTAATCATTTTTTTTGGTTCTTGTTGCAAAATATTGAATCCAAATTGAAAACAAAATCTTCATAGAGCAAAAAGAAGCTTCATTTTTGCATTTAGATTCCAAAAAAACAAGATTCTTCACTATTTTTTGTGGATTTTTTCTGATTTTTTTCATGATTTTCGCTGTTTTTTGAAATTTTTAAACCTAGGTTCATTTTTTAATTGTAAATCTATTTTGTTGTTTAGATTAGTTAATTTATTGACTAATTTAATCATTGAAACACATTTGTATGAGTATCAATTTAAATCAATTTTAGAGAGATTTTTTTTTTAATTAAAAACCTAATATGTTGTACATTTTTTTTGTATGTGTAGATTAAATTCGCACTATAATGGCTTCAAGTTCAGCCTCAGGCTCCACCGGCACCCCATCCATGGCACAGACATCGTCATGGGTTCCAGGCACTCGTCCTCCAGGAGCTAGAGACCCAACATGGAAGTATGCTGTGAGAGGACCGAATCCTGGAACGGTTGTTTGCGGTAGATGTACGAGGGTATTACATGGAGGCATAAATTGCCTCAAATACCATCTTGCAGGCATTGCTTGTCATGATTCCAAGGGTTGTCTTAAGACCACAGAAGAGATAAAAAGGGAGATGCTTGCCTTACTTGCAGCTGCTGAAGAAAGAAAATTGCAAAGGGAGAGGACAAAGGTAGCCATAGCAGCAAGCATAGCTAGTTCCGGTGGACATGGTCATGAGCAAATGCAAGTGGACATAGAGTCTGAATCAGATGATGAGGAGACGAGTGGAGCTGATGTTAACATTGTGGGCTCTCTTCGTGGTCCACGCATTTGTGGCACATCGGCCCCTAGGCCCCCCATTTCCTCTACTTCGAGTAGAATGCCACCGCCGGGGTCTACATCTTCACGCTCACCACATAGTTTTTTTGTGCCAAGAAACACACCAGGAGCACAGACATCATTGGAGGCTACAGGGTGGAATAGGGAGGTGCATCAACATGCCGACATGGCATGTGCAGACTTTTGGTATTTCAATTACATTGCATTCAATGTGGCAAGTAGTCCCTATTGGCACAATTTGGTTACCGCATTGACAGTTGCGGGAAAAGGCTACAAGCCACCTTCTCGTAAAGACTTGAGTGGGAGGTTAGTGATTAGTCATTAGTCAATTTAAATTTTATGCTAAGTTTATCATTTAAATTTTATGTGACTAGTTAATTTATGTTAAGCTATTTTTTGTTTAAAAAATAAAATTTTGTACTTATTTTAATTTTTACTTAAAAAATTTTGTAGGTTGCTCACAAATGCAACGGAAAGGGTGGTGCAAGTAGTTGAAGATCAAAAGAAAGAATGGAAGAAACATGGCTGCACCATTCTTTCCGATGGGTGGACGGATGGGAGAAACCGCACCATCCTTAATTTTTTGATTTCTTCAAAAGGTCAAGTTGTGTTTTTGAAATCAGTGGATGCCTCCAACAAAATAAAAAATGCAGAAACATTGTGTACATTGTTGGAGGAAGTTGTCATGGAGGTGGGGATAGATAATATTGTGCAAGTCATCACGGATAATGCAGCAGCATATGTGGCAGCTGGGAGATTGCTTGAGGATAGACATCCTACACTTTTTTGGACACCTTGTGCGGCACATTGCCTTGACCTTCTTTTGGAGGACATAGGCAAACTTGATTGGGTGGCACCAATTGTAAATGATGCAAGGAGCATAACAAAATTTATCTACAATCACCCTTGGGTTCTTAGTTTGATGAGGGAATATACGAAAGGGAAAGAGTTGGTGAGATCGGGTGCCACAAGGTTTGCAACGGTTTTCCTGACATTGCAAAGCATTATTGGTTCATTGAATGCTTTGAAACAAATGTTTGTGTGTCCAGCATGGCTAGAATCATCTTATAAAAAAAAAGCCTGAAGGAGAGAGAGTTGCAAGCATAGTGTTTGATAAGCTCTTTGAGGAAAGAGCTACAGAGATCGTGAAGGTAACCTCAAAACTTTGATTTTAAATTCAAATTGAGTATTTTATTTCTTAATTTAAGTCTTTCATTATAAATTTGTAATTTTTAATTTTTAATCTTTTTGTATTTGTAATATAGGTGTCAGAGCCCCTGGTTAGAGTCCTTCGCTTGGTAGATGGGGATCAAAACCCCATGGGATATATTTATGAGGCCATGGATAGGGCCAAAGAGGCTATAAAAAATTATTACATGGGGGACAGCCTCAAATTTGATCCCATATGGGAGATTGTTGATAGGAGGTGGAACAATCAACTCCACCAACCCATCCATGCTGCAGCGTACTTCCTCAACCCTCAATTTCACTTCTCAGAGAACTTCTCCGATCCTAATGGAGAGGTTATGGAGGGGCTCACAACATGCATTCAGAGGATGGAACCCATGGTTGAGGTGAGAGGCCTCATTGTCCAAGAGTTGGATCTTTACAGTGAAACAAGGGGTAAACTCTTTTCTTCAGATCTAGCTATTCGAGGAAGAACCACTCAGACACCAGGTATAAAATTCAGAGTCTTTAAGTTTATTTCACTGTCACTGTGTCACATCATACATGCATCTTGATTCTTAATATCTTATATTTATAATTTGATAAAATGTGTTTTGAGTCTTGACTTTGTTTTCTAACTCTTCAGTATTTTTTTTGCAGAGGCTTGGTGGAACAGTTGGGGTGGAAATACCCCACATCTCCAAAAAATTGCCCTCCACATACTATGCCAGCCTTGTAGTGCATCCAGTTGTGAGCGGAATTGGAGCTTGTTTGAGGCCATTCACACGAAGAAGAGGAACAAACTAGCCCAAAAGCGCCTCAATGACCTTGTCTTTGTGCAATACAACCTTCGGTTGCGCACAAAAAAGGTAGAGGACAAATCACTGGATCCTATTGATTTGGATGAGATAAATCCTTATAGTGATTGGACAGGGCAGGATGAGCAGGCTCCATTGTTTACCGCAGACGAAATTCTTGATTTCAAGAGACAGGCAATGGAGGATCTGGGTGCAACAGGAGATGTAGGGTTGGAGGACATTCATGAGCATGAGGAGCCAGAGCCAGAGCCAGAGCCACCGGCACCGTGCACTCGTAGGACTAGAGCATCTGCCTCTTCCCTAGCTTTGGCTAAATTAGGGAAGAGGAAGATGTAATATGTTGTGTTACTATTTACTTTTAGTATTTACTTCCAGACTAGTTTTACTATTTTCATTTTCAGCTATCTATTGTAATTTGTAATTACTAATTTGTATCAGACTATCAGGCTTTTAGCCATCAGGATTCCGCATGAGAATGCGATTTTGTAATCAATTTGCATTGAAGTCAATCAAATTTAATAGAAAACACTTTTGTACTCATTTATGGACTCATTGGATTCATCTTGTCATTGTTTTTTGCAAAAAAAATGTGTTTCTAATGAAATTTTAGCAATTTTTTTAATTTGCCAAGTTTTTTGCTGAGTTTTTGGCGAGATTTCTCCGAGTTTTTTTTGACTCTCCAAAAATTGGCTTGCCGAGTTTTTTGCCCAGCCGAGTTTTCCAACTATGCTTGTGCTTCATTGGAGATTTGCAAGGAAATAAGGAGCGACAAAGCCATATTTGTTTTTGCAGAAACCCTAAGGCCAAATTGTGAGATTTGTGCCAAATACAATTTGGAGAAGCAGAGGAAAAATTAGATATTCAGATCAGACTTGGAGCGCCATCATTTGGAGGGATTTTTGCATTGATAGAGCTAGGGTTTTCACCCTAGATTGAGCGCCAAGGAGGGCGATTTCACTTTGGATCATTGCTGATCAGTCCTAGCCCTAGTCACCCTCATTTTGCATGTGTTTTGTCATTTCCAAGGAACATCGCCTAGCTGAAGGAGTTCGCCCAGCTAGGGTTTGATTTGAGACATCATTCTTCATCATTTATGGTATGACTATGTACAACCTATGATAAGGTCTGATTTGTAAGGGCAGATTTCTGACCTATGTTTGGCCTATGTATTTGATGTAAGTGCAAACACAGGTTATTCTGATTTGTAGCAGCAGATTGATATATTCAGAAATCAGATTTGTTTCCCATTTTGTTTGCAATTGAATGTTAATATATTGTGGATGAGTTCATGATTGAAGCTATTATCATAAGGGTTCATTATCGGCATGTTTATTTGAGCATCTTGGCATATATGTGTTCGCTGTCCACACTTGTTTGTAATCAGAAAAATAAATCAGAATTCTAGGGTTTGGAGCAGAATTCTAAAGTGCAGAGATCTAGGGCAGAAATCAGAAAATAAAATTCAGAATAATAGGGCAGATCTTGTTAGGGATCTTACAAAGCAATCTTCATGACAACAGGCACTTGAGAAATATATGCAGAAAAAATAAAATGAACATGCTCTGCTACAAAATTATCAATTGGTTATCTATTTCTCCAAGGTTGTTCATTTGATTGAGGAAGTTTGTCCTCACATTCACCTTCCAAATTGGAATAACATTGCTTAGGCCTCTTATGTGCCCTAGGCAAATGGTGCGAAAGCAAGGTCTCATCTGGAACCTTAGGTGGAGTGGAAATACTTTCAGTCTCATTTCTTTGATAGACAAGTGGAAGAAAACTAATCAAAGGTTGATGCATAGGCTAACTTGATGAATTGGACGAGTCATCTTTCAAGCTACCATAATACTATATTTAGGAACTCTATTGACCTCTTGTTGAACACAAAAATAATATGGCTTTTGTTTCTTTTACATCAACAACCCAACTAACAATGACTTTGTTAGTGGAAATATCAATAAGTTTGTATGCCTTAGATTGTTCACTATAGTCAGCTAAGAAATATTTGATGCTTTTGGAATCTAGCTTATGCCTTTTCTATTCAGGAACTAATGTGTAAGTATTGAACCAAAAACACAAAAAATGTTACCTTAGGTTCATGATTGGACCAAGCTTACTCTGGTGTGATGTTCTCCAAGGCTCTACAAGGATTCTTGTTTAGGAGAAAAATTGCTATGTTCATAGCTTCTCCCTAGTATTAGTAGGGCAAATTCATGTTGTGCATCATGCACCATTCCATCTCCATGATAGTCCTATTATGCCTTGCAACCATTCCATTTTTTGTAGAGCATAAGGTATAGTTAGTTGGTATTGAATACCTTCTTTTTTTGTAAAATTCTTTGAATTGAATGGAGGTCAATCCTCTCCCCTCCCCCATTATCAGACTACAAAATCTTAATTTGATGCCCTATGAATGTTTCCACCAATGCCTCAAATTTTAGGAAGGCACCATAGCAATTAGATTTCTTTTTCAAGCAGTAAACCCACATCTTTCTAAAGAAATCATCCAACAACAAAAAATGCCTCAAACCAAGGACAGTGGGAGATTTTCAAGAAGGTTCACAAAGATTGACATGAATGAGATCCAAAATCCCTTAGCATGCCATGTAATTTTTGTAGAAAATGGTTTCCTCTTTTGCTTTCCAGCAAAGCACCCAACACACATATCCTATCTTTCCTATATAGGAGGCAACCCTTGAACCATATGGGCTCCACTAAGTTTGTCCAAATATTGAAGGTTTAGATGACCATACCTTTCATGCCAAAGAACACTGGCATTATCTTTGACATCTAAGGCATGCAAATTAGTTGTGGTAGGATCAACAAGCTTATACAAGCCACCTTGCCCGATTCCTAGGGCAACAACTTTGTCTTGTTTCACATCAGACACAATACACTTCTTTCCAGAAAAACTTGACTTGAATGTTAGGATTTTTAGTAAGTTGACTGATAGATAATAAATTTTTGTTCATGGTAGGAACATTGCATACTAAAAATTTGAGAGAATCATTTCTTACACCTCCTGTCCCTTCAACCCAAATGTGATCTACCATCACCAAGTGAAACTGTATCCTTATCACTACAATCGATAGTGAATTGAAGTGTCTAGATGCCCTTGAATCAAAGAACTAGTAATTGTTGTCAATGTTGATTGAAAGAGATGCAATGAGTGAAGAAAACTCATCATTTGAACCATGCTCTTCCTCAACGATGGCCGCGTTAGCTTCACCATGCTTCTTGTTTTCTTGCACTCCTTTTTAACATGTCCAAATTTTTTACAATAAATATGGTGCACCTTTTTCTTGGATTGAGTGGAAGAAATGTTGCAAAAATAAGTTTGAGATTTGTCCTTAAACTGGGCAGCAAAGGCACTTTTTGCAGTTTCGGATGTAGATTCCTCTATTTGTTGTTGTCTTCGCTCTTTTTTCAACAGTGCAACAAGTACTTACTAACCTTATCAAAAGATAAGGGTTTGAGTTTCAGCTGGTAGATTCAAAGATTACACAAATCTCTCAAAGGAGGGTGGCAAACTGTTAATGACCAATGCAACTGTGTCCTCCTTGTCCACGGTTTGTTGATGGTGACAAGTTGATCCCTATGATCCTTGATTTTTAGACGTTTGGACCATAGTTACGAGACTCGGACTCGGCAAGCTGATTTTGGATTCGAACTCGGACTCGGCGCCTAGACTCGGCAAAAACTCAACAAAGACTCGACAAATTGAAAAACCCAAGAAATTCAAAGATTTTAAGGATTTAAAACTTGTTTCATGCACCCTTTAATAAATAAACCTTAAAGACACAATAACATCATCAAATAGAAGCTAATTTGATCACATACACAAGTATACATCGATCACATAAGTATAAACGCAAATTGTAGTTGAAGGAAATAACACACTTAGATATATAAATATTGTCAAATGTATACAAAACTCATGGAATATGAAATCCATGGCATCAAAAGTTCCAAACAAATATCAAAACAAAAACTAGAAGTCTATGGCTCAGAGGAGCCTGCAAGTGCACCCTTCCTACGAAGGCGTCTAAGATAGGTCCGGGATGATGATGCAACCATAATATCTGCCTCTATCTCTGTGCCACCCACACCAACATCCAATGTGTCTGTTGACTCTATTTGTGCTCTAACCTCCTCCTCTGCCATGGCTACAGCCTCAGCCTCTCTATCCGTCTGGTCAACCCAATCGAGGTCCTCATCACTAAAGATAGGATCCTTAGCCTTAGTGATCCAATTAGATTGTGGATCGACCTCCTCTAGCGTGATGGGGGTGGAGTCAATGCCCAAAATTTGTCTGTGGTGAAGAAGAAGGTTGTAATGAACATAGACTAGATCATTCAACCTCTGCACAGACAATCTATTGCGCTTCTTGGAGTGTATGTGCTCAAACATACTCCAATTATGCTCACAACCCGAAGCACTGCATGGTTGGCTCAATATACTAATTGTAATCCTTTGAAGCACTCCAAATTTTGCTCACAACTCTCTTTTCTCCTTCGCCTTTGGCTTCAAAATGAAATGATGTTGCTTTTAGGGTGGAGGAGGAAATATAAGTAAAAAAAAAACAAGTTAAAGCATTAATTTTTTTTTTTTAAAGTTTTGACGCCCTTGCTGAGCAGCTGAGTTTTCCTAGCGGGACTCACCGAGTTTGCCGAGTCTGAGAAAAACTCGGCCAAGTCCAAGTCCGAGTCCCCCAGACTTGGCTAGGCTGCCTCGCCTCGGACTCGCCGAGTTTAGGCGAGTCTAGGCGAGTCTCGTAACACTGGTTTGGACAAAGATCCATCCTCAGACAATTTAATAAAAACCAACAAATTTTTAAAATACAAAGTGCAACATTGTTTTGAAACTTGATATTTGTCATTTAATCTATCCCATAGTGCATGTGCAAATGTAGCATTTCGGGCTTTGGGGATTAAATCATTAGATACTAACAACTTGAGAATTAGTAAGGCTTCCCTATGATGCTTGTCATAATCACCTTGGTTATTCTTAGGCCTAGTTTTTGTGCCTAATAGTATTTATCATATTCTCCATACTCAGCAATACTAAGTATCTTATGACTCCAATAGTGAGTATTATAATTCTTACTCGTCAATTTTTATGCTTCCAACAACACTAGATTTTGAATATTGGCCATTTACTTAGCAACTCTAGAAAATAAACTTTTCCTGAAAAAATTTAAATGTGATCCCAAATTTTTTGCAAACCCTTCAAAAATATTTGAGAAAACCCTTTTTAAAATTTTTTGACTGAAAAACAAATTGAATGTAGACTTTAAATGGAGGCTTGACTAAGGTTTGATAGAAAATAAATAAATACCCATGCATTCTACAAACTATTGTTTTCTCTCATGATTTGTACGAACTCTTGAAATCTAATTGTAAAATCCTCGTTGACTACAAAAGCCTCGGAAAAACCCATGTCATTATTGCAAATCCCATGCAAATTTTTATTGCAAAAATTGTCATGCCATTTTGGAGATCTTGCGTGACCTTTCATTGCAACATTTCCATGATCCTGTGAAAAATACCCATGCATTTTCGACCTAAAAATCCACGGCTCACGACCTTGGAACATATAAAACACAGAGTCCTAGTGCTTGTGTGACATTTTGAAAGCTATTTTTTTATGTCTCCAATTGGTGGGACTACTTGATGTCGCCCTTTCATGCTCTTCTGTTACTTACATGCTTTTTTAGCTCATGACCTCTACAAATCCTTGATGACTGACAACTCGTAATTGGAATTTTGTCGATTGGGTTTTTGATATCCTTCCATGATCCAAGATTCTTACGCAAACCTCTCCCATGTCTTTTCACACACGACTATAGTTGTGGTTGGACGGATTCTTGTGCCCTTGTGACTAATTTTTCTTGGCTGACCAAGAATCTTGTGATCTCTTTGGTTGTTTTTGAAATTTGCTTTTTTCAATGACTTCCCGAGCCTTCAATCTTGTCTTCCCAACTTGTTTCAGGAGACTAAACTTGGCTCTAATGCTAGTGTTAGTATGAACAAAAGAGTTAGATGAGAGAAGAGGCATGATTTCGTAGGTAGAGATCTTAGCCTGATATTATTGAAGGACATCTAAAGATAGATAACAGTTACAATAGTCATAATGAGGGCAGTTACAAAAGACAATTACAGACAAGTGTAATAGGAGTTACATTATACTATTGTATTATAATATCCTAATATTCTAATACATTCAACACATGCATAAAATTCTGACTCAACACTTGAATGACAACTTGTGCAGCATAAGCACAACTTCCATTATCATTTCGAAAAATACTGTGCTCAAAGCACTTATTTATAAGTTGACAAAACCCCAATCTTTTGGATTTAGGATAATCATTAATTAATCACAAAAATAATTTCTTTAAAGAAAAACACTAGCAACATCTAAAATGCTGAAAAGAAATTACTTTAAAGCACAAAACTAATCTAAACAATACCTTAGACAAAAGCACACTAAAGCAACCTAAAAATAAGCTCTCCAATATTTGCCTATAAATAGGACTTTTCTCTAAAATTAGCTAATCGAAGAGCTCCTCTAAGTGATTCTGATGCAGTCCTTGTTCTAACCATGGCAAATCCTCCGAAGAAACTTGAAACCCTACTGACCAAACCATCTTGGTGACTTGAATCTGATTCTTTCCTAAGAGTGTGTTTACAAACCCTAACCACCGTTGAAGACATGCAACGCTCAGTGAACTTAAACCTTTGTCAAATCCAAGAACTTGCAACCCTAGCCTTTGCCATAGATGACCCCTGGAAAACCCTCTTAGCTGCTTGACAAAAACTGATTTTGAATCATAACTATTGGAGACAAAGCTGCAACTTGATGTTTTCGAAAACTTAGAGCATGACCACCTTCACAATCCTCTTTGATAACAGTTAGACCATCAACCTTGAAGTACCTTTAATGAAGAGTGAAAGTAATGATAAACTCTTATTGTTGCACTAAACCTATGTTAACTGTTGTATGACTGTGAAACATGTAAAAGATTGCTGAAGATAATTGGAAATTTGTCAAGATTGTTACAAGACAGCTGTGGATGTTGAGAGGTGGAGATAACTAATGACAAACTGCTTCTATTTGCTGAAAACCACTGAAAAGCTGCTGAGTATGTTTGGCAATGAGGAATAAATGAACACACCATACTTGAATCCAAAACTTGAAGAACCTGCTGAAATCCTCTTGGAGATTCATAAAGCACTGCTGAAATCACATTGCCCTTGTGATGATTAGAAATCTGTTTGCAAATTTCTGCTGAAAATGCTATTGCTATTATCCTGTTCTCAATGGACACAGAATGCTTGACAAATGCTTTAAAACATTGCTGTCAGTGCGTGCCTTGGCTGTACATTTGCGGTCTTTCCTTGTCTCCAAAACCTGCCCACAAGGTGTAACAGCACGTTCTGGGTTTAAGCAGAATTTTGTGTTTGTTATTTTTTTAAAACTCTACCAGCAGTAGTCAGAAACACGCACTAGGGTTTCAGCATCACATTTGCCTTTGTTAAACTTTTGACAGCATGTAATCAGGGCATATGTTTCTGATTCATGAGCCGTTTTTCCATTTTTAAAACATTTTTGAACAAGCTTTGTATTGGTGTGTCCTCGGGTTTGTTTAGGGTACTTTTTCTTAATGTCAGAAATGGCACATGCCATTGGTTTCGTGTCCCTTTTTGTGTTTTCAAAATTCTGTGCTTCTGATAACCCTAGAGTGTTTGGATATGTTGTCATTTATGGATCTTGAATGACCGAAAACTTGATGACAGACTGCCCTAAATTCAGTGCACAACTCCCCTTTGCTGAAACTCAGCTTTGAAACCCTAAGCACCATAAAAATCACGAAACAGAAGCCCATGAACCCTAGACGCCCTGAACAAATCTGCAATTTATATGTTTGAAACCCTAGGGCGTTTTGACAGATTGCTGTTTTTGTAACTGTCATCACCCTATGAAAAATCTGCAAACTCTCACAAAAAAATGAAGGTATTTTCTGCAACAAACCCTAGACTGCTGCGTTGGATGTTCACAAGCTGCTGTCTACTGCTTTTGGTAACTGGAAACTCAACCTCAGATTGCTAAAAACCCTAAGCAGTTGAGTAGGAAATGAAAAATCAGCTGAAAAGTACTTTCAAACCCTTTACACAGTGTTCCAACCTTTAACCTCCTGAGACTTTGCTGAGAATCACTGCTGTGAATGAACAATCAGCTGGAGATGACTTTGAATGAAAGCATGCAGTGACAAAAAGTGATGATCAAAGGCACCTTTATAAACTGCTTATCATGACTGAAAATCTGCATGCAATCTGGAAAGCGAACGCCCAAGAGGTGCTTGCCCCTTGAAAATGGGTTATAATCGACAAAGCGCGCATGCTTTGGGACCTTTAGCCACACATTCAATTTTATGCAAAGCATGCTTTTGGAGGTGGCTTGCCAAGCAAAAGCATGTGCCTGGAGGTCTTTCACCACTTGCCCTTTTGGTTCTAACTGGCAAAAACATGTGCATTGGGACCCTCTGCCACTTGCCATGCCTTAGTCTATTTTGGCAAACCGGCAGATGTGAGTTGCTGGAGTTGTCTCCGCCACTTTTGGTACTTAGTCATTTTGGCTAAGTCTCACATCCAAGCTCTGATTTACATGTTGATGTGTTGGAAAGTACCTTTCATTAGCTATACAAGCACTACATCCAAGAACACGGGAAACGAGGATTTGAGAATGACTCTTTTAGAGGACAAAGGACTTACATCAGACTGGAAAGCAACACTTATACGGAAAACTTTATATGGGTACAATAGGTGGTAAATTGTGTTTAGTGATGTACACACACAATCTTTGGATTTTAAGAAAAGCTTCAAGTTGGATCTTCCATGAGGTGTAGTTTGTGCCTCAAAGCTTTTCAATATTGAAACAAGAATCCAATATCGAAATCTGAAAAAGAACTTAGAAAATAGAAAAACTTATTGGAGAAATCTTTTGGTCAAATGGTATTGCAGAGTGTAATAGTGCCCTTGTAGGTGATCTCATCCTTGCACTTCAATTCTCTGATGATCTTTTATTATTGGGAAGAAAGCATGAGGGAATATACAAATAAGTCACATTTGACCAAAATTTGACTAGACGATTTCAAAATGAGGTCAGCCTCAAATCAAAATTTTAAAAAAATATCCCAAATGAATTTTCTCGAGCTTTCCAAAAATGTAAAAGATCAGATGAATTCCTAAAATTGCAGTCTGCGGAGTGAATTTATGAAAATCCCTCAAAGTGCAATAACTTTGGTTAAAAACAGTCACAGGATGCTGAATTTTGGACTGTAGCTCCCTTATGCTGATCCCCAACATCTCTGTAAAAATCACCGGAAATTCAAAATGGTTTTGTGAGATATGCATGATTTTTGAAAGTTACGATTTCCTTGGAAAACTCTCTTTGGATTGAGATCCCCTGAAAGAAAGTCCCACCAGCTCTGATACCATGTAGAATGTAATGTCCCCTTTCCTAGGCAGTGTTAGTCTATACTTGGTTCCGGTAGACGATTTCAAAATGAGGTCAGCCTCAAATCAAAATTTTAAAAAACATATCCCAAATGAATTTTCTCAAGCTTTCCAAAAATGTAAAAGATCAGATGAATTCCTAAGATTGCAGTCTGCAGAGTGAATTTATGAAAATCCCTCAAAGTGCAATAACTTGGTTAAAAACAGTCACAGGATGCTGAATTTTGGACTGTAGCTCCCTTATGCTGATTCCCAACATCTCTGAAAAAATCACCAGGAAATTCAAAATGGTTTGTGAGATATGCATGATTTTTGAAAGTTAGGATTTCCTTGGAAAAGTCTCTTTGGATTGAGATCCCCTGAAAGAAAGTCCCACTAGCTTTGATACCATGTAGAATGTAATGTCCCCTTTCCTAGGCAGTGTTAGTCTATACTTGGTTCCGGTCGACTAACCAGTATGGTTAGGGAACTCTTGGAGTGTTCGTTGGATGGTTTTGGACATCTTGGCTAGAACTTACTATTTTTAGTAAGTTAGGGTTTTGACCGTTTGGGGAAATTCAAGATTGGAGGTGGAGCGTTTCGGAGAGACCTTTCCAATGGTCTATAGCTCATTGGATTTCGAGTTCATTTAGCCATTTATTTTAAAGTTCTTAATTTAATATTGCATATTTAATATTGGGACTTTATAATGCTAATGTCAGTGACTAAGTGAAAAATGTAAATTGCAAATAAAAGTCACTTTTTGGGACTTGGACGCCTCTATGGGAAATAAAGTGAATTTGTAATGTTATATTTCTCCTATATGTGGATCGACCCTCTTGAAGGGAGTTATAAAAGCCAAAAGGAAAAGAAAACATTGATTCTTGACAATTACATTTTATGATATTTGCACTGCAAAGAGAACAAGGGTTTGAAGAAAACCATCCATGGCTTTTGGAGACGAAATCCTCCATTAGTGGCAGCATTCCGCAGGTGTGAGAGACCACCCAAAAGTGCTTCTGAGCAGCCATATTCAGTGGTTGTATTTGTGCTTCATTTTCATTCAATTTGGGAGTTTGAAGATCAGTTGCAGAGGCATTTTCAAGGAGATATCTTCAGTTTATCAGCACCGTAATTGCAGAGAGGTATTAGAGGACATATTGTGAGGGATGGACTGCATTGTTGTGGAGTTTTGATCTGCCTTTGTCTTCATTTCTTGGCCGTACTTGTCCTAAACTTGGCTGTACCATACAACAGGGTTTATAGTTGTTTTGCGCCTTTTGTGGACTGTCTATCTTCTATCAGTTTGGCGTTGAGGAGTGCAGATCAGAGCAAGGGTTTTGATCAGAGTTTAGAGGCAGATTGGAGTGCATTTATTGCTGTTGCACCATCAGGAAGGCTGTACCAGGCTGTACCTGGGTCGTGGCGTTTGAAGGACTCAAAAAACCTTGTTGAAAGTGGTTCTTCCAGCCTTTGTTGAGGTGTCTACTCTTTGTGCTGCTGTATCTTGTTCCTCATTGTACTAGTTTGGGATTGGACTGTTTTTCAGAGGCATTATAAAACATAAATCTGCTGATACAGTTTATTTCCATGCTCTTTTTAATGGACAGCAAAATGGGTATGTGACCATGTCAATGTTATTGCATATATTTCATATGGGTATTGCTTGAAATGGTTAATTAGAGCCTTTCCATTACATTTTAGCATTTGGGTATCTCTAGTTTTGTTATTTGCAAAAATATATGTATGCATGTGTTTCCCTGTCAAATGCAAAAAACACCAAAATGCAAGCAGGTTACAACTAAACCATAGAAAACCCAAACAGTGAGAAAAAATCAA
This sequence comes from Cunninghamia lanceolata, assembly GCA_027924645.1. Classification (NCBI taxonomy): domain Eukaryota; kingdom Viridiplantae; phylum Streptophyta; class Pinopsida; order Cupressales; family Cupressaceae; genus Cunninghamia; species Cunninghamia lanceolata. The sequence continues at coordinate 4,046,554 of BSBN01000070.1, forward strand.
ATCCAAATCAGAGAAATATAAAATACAGAACGGGGTGGGTTATTGCATAGAAATTAGCAGGCACAAGAACAATGAAAAAGGAGACGAAAACATATGATGGTGTCCATAGGCAATAATACTTTGATAAAACTTAATGAGAAAACGATGTGTTTCAATGTCTATATATGCACATCCAATATACATATCAAAGGAGGTAGGCTAAATAAGGCACTTATCCTTAATAACATAAATGAAAACATCAGTAGATCCTAGACAAGATTATAAACTCCAACAAGTTACTTTTCATAACAACTAGGTCTCTTTACTCTAGTACCTCTCTAATGTTATTGGATGTCTTTTTCTGAGTCCCTATCCACTTTTGTTCACTTTTGGACAATAATATAATTTCTTTCTTTCCGTATGTTTTTCATTATTCTTGTATATTAATATGTATTTTCTTTTTGATTTAAAGGAAAGACAATTATCCCATGATTGATGAATGAAAATGAGCCAATGACAAATGTCAATACCGAAGTTAAAAATTCAGTTCTCTTCGTTCTGCACCCTCTTACACAGAGAACTGCAAATGATGTTTTCCAGAATATAACTGTATCATCTTGGAAAAGTGACTGTCTCTGCAGTCAAAAGCTTTCTCCTTAACCATCATTAGATATATAATGCTGTTGTTTAAATCTACCTCAGATCATCACCCATTATCTCAGGACATCTGATAACATTCCCAAGCCAGTCTTATATACCAAATAATGTTTCTCTGTGCTAGATGTACTCACCAATGATAAGGAAACACATCTCGTGAAAACACTAGTGTTATTTAATCAGTTTCGACATTAATGTACTATGAAATATTTTAAGAAAACAATAGAAGAATTAAACTTCTCTCTTTACTATATGCCAGAATAGCTCCATGTACTCTAACCATTTTAATTTTCCAAATTTTGTGTAGGAAGCATACGAGTGCGCCAATGGCTTTGTCCCAAGGTACTAAGAGAGGTAAGGCAAGTTTGTTTTCTTAATTGATCAAATGTTGTTATATGATAAGTGCTTATGTATTGTTTTTGTTTTCTATACAGATGATCCGTGTCTTAGCACCCAACACAGGTAAGTAGCATTTCAGGGTATGATCCCGTCCTCAATGTACAGAGTTCATTTTTCTCTGGATACATTAAAGATGACTACAAAAATTTGCTTTAATTTCATTTTCTGTTCTATTATTCAATTTTGTTTTGTTTCATGATTATTAATACTATCAGCAATAAAGTAGTAGTCAAAGTTTGTTAATCCTGATCTATGTGTGTTTGAGTGGTTGATCAAACAGAATTTCTGAAAGAAAATAAGGTTACACTTCAAAGAATAATCAGTTGCATTTGTCATTATTCATATGTGCAATCAAATACAAAACATTGCCTCCAAGCCATTTAAATTGACTATGCATGCATGTATTAGATTTTTCCAAATATTATTCTTTATTTTCTGTATAACTTGATTCTTTAATTATAGATAAAAGAATCAATAGTCCTCCACCACCCAGTAAATTTTCATACTTGGTCTAAGAGACTCTTCATCTAAAAAGCTTGTAATAGGTATGGTAGGAAACAAAACTAACGTGCAGAAGCAAATTCCTAAGCTGGAATGTACGGTTGCCTCTATCACCCTCTATAGATTTCACCTTAGCAATGCTCAAGTATGGTTATCACAACCCCTCAATTTAAAACAAATGACTTATGGTTGTGACTTTGTTTCATACCTTTGACAAGATGAACCTTATCCTGGTTGAAAAATCCAAGTCAAAATCTGAACAAGAAAACTTGGAAGTCACTCATTTAGTCGCTTGTGCAGCTGAAATATTGTGTTTTGCACTTTTAAGACTTGAGAAAGAGGACCCATTACTAAACTTGAATCTGAAAGAGGTTAAGTTAAACTTGACTTGTTGATGCAGGAGCATCCTAAGGTTCGAGCAATCTTGCATCACCTAAAAAGAGTTTCCTTTCATTTTGCTATGTTTTGGTATTTGGCATAGTGGACTAGCTGTTGTGTTTTTGTTTGAAGTGTGTTTTGTGGGTTTTGGTGTGCAATTTTGGTTGTGTGTTTGGGAGACTGGGTAATCTACAACATTACCACAAAGGCCATTAATTGTGACATTGGTGCCACATGGGTCACACAAGCTAAAGCAGACTCTTGACTTTGTGAAGATAGAGTCAACCCTTGCAGAATCCCAGAGAGCAAAGTGTGTCACCAAGGTGCTAGGTGTTACTGGACAAGCTCAGGGAAGCCCAATAGGATCCAATCCATGCATTGGAGGCTAGATATGTTGAGGAGCCATTCCTTGGCTGATGGGTGAAAAATGAGAAACACTCTTTTGTCGGTAATGTGAGACTCCCTAGAATGGTTAGAAGTGTTTGAATGGAATACAAAAGCATACGAAAGCAACAGGGAATCTGCATTACAGACATGTTGCACAAGAAGGACCTTTTAAGTCCCACATCTGTGGGGAAATTTAATAGTCATTGCATTAGTATAAAAGTGGGCATTTCCTTTTATAGAGGTTGTTGAAGTCTGGGTAGAAGTCTTAGGTAAGTCAAGCACATGAAGTTTAAGTGCCACAAATGTAAGAGTTGGATTGATGGTTGAGAGTGAGAACAAAGTGGTTCATAGGCATAGCTGGACTTGTAAAAGGGGATGGATTGTACTGCAAAGATTCTCTACAAGTAGGCTGCATATTCATTGGGATAGGTAGTGTAGGTAGGTTGGGTTCCATTCACTTGTAGAGAGGCCTATATGATGTACAATTCTCTTGCAAATAATATAGATTGTGTGTTTTCCTAACTCTTCATTGTTTCTTCCTGTTCTTGTGCTTTTGTTGTGTAACTCTGGTCAATTGTTAGCTGGTTGTTCATTTGTGGTATCTAAGTAGGAGCTGAGTCCTATGTGCAAGTTGTGTTAGCTCCATAAAAAAGTGTATTTGGCATGTTCCGCATTGCAAGTGGTCTAGAAGGAGCAAAGGCCCAAAGAGGAAGAAGTGGAGTTGGAAACAACAGAGGGGGAAGTGTTTTGCACATTGTAGACCTTGCTAACATGTTGAGGGCCCTTCAAGTGAGGCTTGATGTCATGGAGGCTGCACAAAGAAGAGGAGCAGTCATGGAGGACATTAGCATTTGAGGAGCAGTCATGGAGCACAATTTGGTTCAAGTTGAAATATGTTTTCTAAATATACATTCATAAAAGAGGCCTACCAAGTAGTGCTTGAAGTAGAGGAGAAAATGTTCCACAAACAAAAAGGGCATAAGAGGAAAGGGTAGAGGCAAAAAGGGAAAACAAGTTGTAAGAAGATAGAACTACGCGTGGAAAGAAGTCGTGGCAACAAGATTTGCGTAGAGCTCAAAAGGTGAGTAGACTTATAACCATAGAGGAAGAGGCCGTAGAGGAGGTGGCTTCAAAGGAACTTGCTATAGATGTGGAGAGGCAAGTCATCAAGCCTATGAGTGTCTAGAAGTCGATCGAGAGTAGGGTCATTAAGAGAAGTGAGTGCATGTTGCAAAGGCTGAAGGAGAGCATAGCGAGGTAGAAAGCACAACTCTAGAGAATGGAGAAAACTTGATGATGCACAAAGTATTGCTTAAGCTAGCCAAGGAAGAAAATTAACCATGGTTGAGGAAGAGCATCTTCCACACAAAGTGTAAGTTTGGTGTTAAGTGTTGCAAGTTGATAATTGATGGAGGCAACAAAAGTAACTTGGTATCCATGGAAATGGTTTGGAAATTGGGGTTAAAAATTGTCACACACCTTACACCATATAGAGTTTCTTGGTTGTAGAAGGAACAACATGCCACCATGAGAAAATAGTGCAAAGTTGCATTCAGCATCAGAGGATACGTGGATGAGGTATGGTGTGATGTGATCCCAATGGATGTGTTTCATGTATTGTTGGGCACTTCATGGTAGTATGATAGAAGTGCAATCCATAATGGGTGGAAGAACACCTTTACCATCACGAAGTATGGTAAGAAGTTTGAGTTGTTGCTGATGAAGGTAGAAGGTGTGGCAAATCATGTGATGCTATTAAGTAGAAAGAAGTTTCTCAAAGAGGTGAGGAATGCAAAGGAGTGCTATGTGATAGTGCTTAAGCCCGTGCAAAAGTCGCCACAGAGTTCAGAGGAGTCAGAGATTGCATTGTTACTTAAGTGTACAGTAAATAATCAACATTGAGATACCATACGGATTGCCACCAATACAAAGCATCTCACATCACATTGACTTGATTCCAACATCTTGCTTGCCAAACATGGTACCACATTGAATAAGTCTTGATAATCTTCAAGCTTTGAGCTGAATCAACAACCAAGTGAAGCTAAACTAAAGACATATGAGGTGGGTAGAAAACTTGCAAGATTATTCCATTGTATTGAAACATGCGGCAAGTCAAACTGTCGTGTCCCCTTTTTTAGAATTAAAAATCAATAATATTGGGCCTGATCTCTTTATATTATTATATGTCCTATGTAATGTTTTAAAAAGTGTTTTAACACTTTATTGAAATATAATTAAAAAGGAGGCCTATGGATGTAAGTTAAAATGTATTTTTAAATACTTGGAAGGAAAGTAAAATTAAAATAAAATAAAATAAAAAATAAATGGAGGACCTGAAAAAGGCAACTATAAAAAAAAGGAAAAGACACAAAGCAAATCATTCAATTATGTCATCTTTACTTGGTCTTCCAATTTGGAGTTGAAGCATTCAAGGAGGAAAACCCTTGGTGTTGGAGATCTAGAGGACGAGAACCCTCTTGGCTTCCATAAGTGGATTTGGAGACGAAAACCCTCATATCCTTGAGGCAGTTCTACACAAGGATCGCATTTGGGCTTAAGGATCATGATTGTTCAATTAATATTTGCAAGCAAATCATTTTAGGATTTGGTGGTTTTCAGCCTATTGACTAATTGAGAAGCATTTTCCAGAATTTTGATATTTTGATTTATCCTCGGGAAATTGGTGATATTGATAAATTTGCTGCGATCAGCAAATATCATTCATTGTATGTTTCAAAATAGAATAGATATTATTTTGCCCATGGAATGATGCTACAGCCACAAGTCTGATTTGAGACTTATCATGACTGTTGTACCACCTAAGATAATAATGCAGCTCTTGTTTAAGAGGAAATCATATCCAAAATTGGTCTGCTGAAGTTGAGGTCTTTATAGATATTAATCTTATAAGGAGGCTGTAAAGAAGAGTCTGCTGCATAGTGTGGGAGAGTTAAATCTGAAGTAGTGTTTGGTGGGGCCCATGCCCCTATTCCTACAAGTCTTAACACTGTCGTACATCTAGGGAACAAGATCTAACAAGTTGCCAAGTTAATTCATTTGCAACCTTGAGGGAAAGACAGTCTTTTTGCTGGGGCCACATGAGGTTATTTCCTTGCGACTGTACAATTTGCAAGTCAGTCATACTATGAATAAAGGTATTTCAGCTATTGTGATTCATTAATATTGCATTTAAGGGTTTAATTGCGTAACATACACCTCTGTTGTGTATATTTCCTGATGCCAATTTTTTGTTTTTCTGATTGTTCTGAGTTTAGGGTTTTATTGAATATATTGCATGTTTGATATTTGCATTGAATACATAAAATAAAGAGCATATAGCATAAACCCAGGAAATCTAGAAGAGATAACAATGAAATAACGAACACCCAGATAATATTATGGCCAAATGTGAATTATAAGTACATACCCATATGTTCGTTGCAACTTCATACATATGCTAATGGAGGACCAGCAATACAAGTCTATAGAAATCACTCCAAACTCTGGCAATGGATTTGTCAATGCAAAACCAGCATATACAATGTAATATCAGACCCTAGGCGCCCCTTTCAAGACTATTTGCAACCCAGGATATGAGTTTAAGCTCCTCCTGAAAGCCCACGAACAAGCTGCAGCAGTACGGCCCTGGCTGAATGCATATATCAGCATGAACAAATATAAAAACACCTCCAAAACCTTATGCTCTGCATCAGATATATCTGCTGAAGCTAGACAACTAGAATGAGGAAGATTAAGGCGCTTAAACCCGCACAAAAACCCTCAGCAATTGAAGTACGGCCCTATGAGGAGGTACGGCCAGTAGCAGATGGTACGGCCTGCATAAAATATCAATGGCAGCACTAAAACTTCTTCACAAATGCACAAATATGTTCACAATACCTTCATTCTCAGCTGCAATTCACAGACTCCAGAAAATATAGTCATTTCGTGCTCAAATCATCTCCATAATGATCCAAATGAAAGCCCAAATGGAACTCTTGTGTGAAGCTCCTCCAAACTGAAATAAATCCTCTCAAATAAGCTCAGCTGTGATTTCCGTAATGAAACCACCAAGAAATCCTCCAGATTGTGTCTTTCAACAATGTAGAGGATGTTGCCTGTAAGGGTTTTTGTCCTCACAAACCTGAGATGAACCAAGTTCAAACTCCAAAACCATAAGGGTTTTGATCAGAGAAATAGAATAATCTTCATAATCCAAATGAGCCCCTCAAATGCCTTTTTATACTTTTTTGCCAAACCCTCCAGAAGCTTCTATTTTAAAATTCATTTTTTTAAATAAAACTCCATTTTAGCTCCGAAAAGGACCTTTTAATTAAAATAATATAATTTGACACATAAGGTCCCTATTTAATGCATCCATAATTTAAAACATTTCATCTCGGTTCCGATGAGCTATAACACTAAGGTGCTTTTTAAATATTTTAAATAATATTTAGCAACCTTAGTAAAATAATTAAAATAAAGCCATTAATACACTCATCTTGCGGAAACTGTCGGAATGCATCAGAATCGAAAACTAACTGCATTGGAGTAATCCTGATGAAGAATAATGATAAACGGAGCCAACCGGGCGACTTACTATAAATAGATGCCCTCTCCAAGATTCTTGGAGAGCACACCAGAAGCTGGAAATCACCCCGGAAAGTGGCATATGAGTCCTCTAGACCAATTAAGCTCATTGGTAACATCAAATTACCCTTCTGATCAAGTTGACACAAACCCAGAAAGCCATCTCCAACTGCAATGCAAGAGAACCCAAAAATGGGGACATTCCAAATTGTCATCTTGTGATGGTTGCAATTGTTGTTTATGATGAACTGAATGAGCTATCTAAGCATTATGGAGAGCTGATTTGCAATTTCCAGCCATTTGACATTCAGATCAGAGTTACAGTTGTTTTGGAATTCAGTATTTGTTGCAAATTAACACATATTGCTGATCATGCATAATTTAAATAGGGTTTGGCACCTACAATTGATATGTGTTCATAATTTCAGTTTGCATATGTGTAAGATTCACCTAGTTCCTGAGGTTTTCTGATTGGGGACATTACACAAACCAAGTCGCATATGGCTTAAGTAGGAAGCATGTTTTGTTGTGCATGATGACATTTGAATTAGTGGCCATGGAGGGGATGAAGGATTTGTATGAAATAGGTCTTGATTTGGTAGATGCACAGAATGCATGCATGGAGCCATGGGCTGGAGATAGAGACCCATTTGCAAATTACTTCGCACAAGAGGGGTACTTGTTCCAAAGACAATAGTTGTATCCCATAGAGTTCCATGAGGGAGATCATCATCAAAGGGTTGCATAGTTGTAGAAAGGGAGGCCACTTCATAAGTGAAGAGACACATGCCATGTTGGAGATATATGACTAGCCTAAGTTGTGCAAAGATGTGCATAAGTTCATGGAGAGATGTAGCATGTGTCAAATTGCTAAGGGAGTGGTGCAAAATATTGGGTTGTACAAACGACTTCCCTTGCTAGACAAACCATGGGAGGACTTGTCCATGGACTTTTTCCTAGGATTACTGCAAATGCAAAGAGGCAACAACTCAATATTTGTGGTTGTTGAAAGGTTTTCAAAGATGGGACATTCCATTCCTTGCAAGAAAACAAGTGATCTATTCTTTAATGAGGAGGTGTAGTTGCATGGGTTGCCACAGAGTATTACCTCAAACATGGATAGAAAGTTACTTAGCCATTTAAGCAAATGTTATGGAAGAAGTTTGGCACAATTGAACTGCAACTCAATGCATCATCTACAAATAGATTGGTAGACAAAGCTCGTCAGTAGGAACTTACTGAGATGTTTGGTGAGAGATAAGCCCATGCAATGGGACTCCATGTTGGCACAAGAAAAATTTGTATACAAACAACTCAATGGATAGGTCAATTGTCAAGATGCCATTTCAAATTGTGTATTGAACATCATTATGGGGTGTCAGATGTGTTGAAGGGGGAAGGAGGAAGGCACCATAGCCCAGATGTTGTAGGCTTCATGGAACACATGGAGGAGATGTGTGCAGAAGCCAAGAAGTGATTGGAGGTGAACACTACCAAATACAAGGCACAAACAAATGCGAGTTGGAGGGAGAAGACTTACCTAGAAGAGGAGCTAGTTATGGCGGACCTAAGGAAAGAGTGATTCCTTAAGGAAACTTATAATAAGTTGAAACCCAAGAAGATTGGCTTGTGCAAACATTTGCACAAATTCTCTGAAAATGCATGTGAAATCAAGTTGCTAGAAGGATTGGATATCTCCTCAATATCTAATGTGTTTGATCTTTATACTTTTCTACACAAAGGTGATTTAGAAGTACAACCATAGGATGCCATTGATTGGAAAAAGAAGATACTTGAGAAGCAATGAGATGAAATAGAGCATTGTAATGTCCCCATTTTCTGATCGATCACCTAATGGAGTCGGTTAGCCTATCTTATTCCCGTAGGGTAAGCCGAAGGGCTAAGGGAATGACCTAATTGATTAAATATTATGTTTAATCAATTTATTAGGGCAAATTGATGATGAGAGATGACTTTGTATATTTTTGGTGAACTCATTGGTAAATTCAAAATAAATAAAATAATTTGCCCTGGTGGTGAGTGACCAAGGAGAGAGAAAAAAAGAATTAAAGGACAAAATAAAGGATGGAAATACCTTTGGAAAAATAAAATAAATCAAAATAAATTCCTTGGAGGTGGACGACCTAGTGAGAGGTCTAAATATGAAATATTAAATGCCAAACTGATTCGCTCCTCTTGGAGGAAGGAATAAAAAATAAAATAAAAATATTTTGTATGTGTTTTGGGCGCCTAGCATGCCTAGCATGAGGTCGGCCATGAGGAGAAGGAAAAAAGCAAATAAAATAAAATATATTTCCAAGAGGTCGGCCAAGTTTGAGTGGGAGAAAAGTTGGCTATAAATATAAGGTCATTGGAGGTCATTTCATCATCCATTCATATCATATTTCTTCTTGAGATTTTCTCAATTGGCTGCAACTTTAGTTGGGCTATATTCCAAGGATGAAAACCCTTGTGAATACAGTGAGTTGGACGAAAACCTAACTCATCTTGTGGAGAACTCATAACGGAGTTCTATTTGCACTTCATTGAAGACATTGGAGGTTTGGAGCATTATTGCATATTCAGATTTGCAGATCAGATTTGCAGCAGCACTTCTTTGTGGCATTTTGTGTTCATTTTGCACTAGGGTTTTGCCCTATACTTTAGCACCACCTTTGGAGGATGACGATTTGTCTTGGAGAGGCAATTTCACTATTTGGAGAGTTTTCCAAACCCTAACTTGCAGCCGCCATCATTCCTTGTGAGCGCCGCCCTTTGGAGGGTTTGTTTGAGCTTCATTCACCATATTTTGGTATGTCCAAACCTACGGTTTAAAGCAGATTTGAACAGCAGCATTCCGGGCCATGTTTGATCATGTTTAGCCCTTGCATTTGATGTAATTTTCAGTCATTGTATTCAGATTTATAACAGCAGAAGTAATCTTCAGAAAATCAGACTTATATGTTGCATTTGGATGCCCTATGTTGTGTTTTTCATGGTGGATTTCATGTTTGATATGAACATCAATTGGTAGCATCATTTGGCATGTTTGGGCACTTGTATGTTTGCTGTGATATTTTGTTTGAAATCAGAAATCAGAATTAGGGTTTGAGCAGAAATAAAAATCAGAATTTTAGGGCAGATCCCATTGGGGATATTACAAGCATATACTTGATGAGCACATTAGAAAGAAGACCCAACAAAGCAAGTACAAAGAATATCTCATTTCTTGGAAGTTCAAAGGGTAAGAGGTCAAAAGTAGATTTGTGGATCATTGAAATTGATCTTGTCTTGGCTGAATGAATCAATCGTCCGTGCAATCCATTTTGCAAGCACCAAGCTCACAAAATTTTCACCTTGGGTGGATGATGTGGGAGAATCCTAGGGGTTGAGCAATATTGCATTACCCAAAAAGAGTATCCTTTGATTTTGCTTTGTTTTGGTAGTTAGCATGGTGGACTAGCTTTTGCATCTTGGTTTGAAGTGTGTTTTGTGAGTTTTGGTGTGCAATTTTGGTTGTGTATGTTTGGGAGCCTAATTGTAATGTCCCTTTTTTGAGCCATTATTGCAAAGTGACCTTGACATTTGGAAAGTTGGCTGCAATGACTAAAGTGACTTAGATATTTGGAAAATTGGAAAAATAAGTTGAAGCTTGGAGAATGGAAAGTCACTTTCAATCCCGTAGGTTAATTCATCAAAAGAAGGAAATATTCTAGTTGAGCTAAGGCTTGGAAAAGATAATATCATTTAGAGGCTTGGAGAAAGGAATATTGTTTTATAAAACTCAACCAATTTCCAGCAAAAAAATGAATTAATGCAATTTTGCATTAATTATCAAAAAGAATAATTAAATAATAATATTTTTTATTATTATTTAATTGTGGCGCCACCTTGGAGGAAAAGAAAATCAAATAATAATATTTTATTATTATTTCATGGTGCGCCTCAATTGGAAAATAAGATAAAAGAATTAAATAATATTATTTAATTAGAGCGGCTATTTTGGAGGAATAAATAATAATATTTTATTATTTCAAGGAGCGCTCACCTTGGAGGAAAATATAAAATATAATATTCTTGATTTTTGGCGCTCACTTTTGGAGGATCAACAAATCAATAAAATAATAATATTTTGATTTTTGTGCGCCAACCTTGGAGATTCAAATAAACAATAAAATAATACTTTGCTTCAGGCACCCTTCTTGGAGAAACAAATAATGAAGGTTTTTTCAAATTGAAAAGAGGGAAATTGAAATTCAAATCTTTAATTTGAATTGGCGGAGGTCCAAGTATAAATGAAGCGTGAAGGAGCTCATTTTGGCATCATGAATCTTTTGGCAACTTTTCGCATTCATGCTTGGCAATTGCTTTGCTTGATCTTCCAAGGATGGAAACCCTTGTGGAGTTGTGTGTTGGACGAAAACCCAATCACACTTGGAGGTGAATTCATACGGAGTTCACATTTGCACTTCATTGGAGATTTGTTTGAGCTTCATCAATTCATCTTTCGAAGGTTTGGTCGGAGACCATTGTTGGCGATTTGAAGATTGAAGATCATTGTATATCATTGAAGACGTGTTGTAGATCCTTGGCTTCCTTGGAGATATTCATTGAAGAACCATTTCATCACTTGGGAGCCTATTTGTTGAAAAGGATATTATTTCTCCTTGTGCGCCAATTTTGAGGGAGAAGGAATCAGAAATCAGAATGTGCTGTTTCAGATCTGCATAACAGCAGTCAAGATAGGCCCTAAACCCTTGCCATCGTCATCTTGAGGTACAAATCCTTGCTGCGCTGGGTTGAAGAGGAGATTGCTCAAGTTTGGAGTGTGGAGTGTGGTCTCATTGCCATCACAAAGAAGGCAATCAGATGGCAGATGTTGGGACAGCAGCTTGTCATCATATACCATCACATTGAAGAGTAATTTGCTATCATCCACCATCACAAAGAAGGCCGATCTGTGTAAGATTCAATTTGAGGGTCGATTTGCATCTCTACAGCAGCGATCTTGCAAGAAGGAGGACAGCATAGTCTTCACCTCCAAACAAGCCGATTTGCATTCATTAAGGCAGTGATCAGAATTGATGAAGTTCGCTCAGCACTTGGGAGGAAGCGCTACAGCCTTAGAGGCCCTTTGACATCTTTATGAGGCCCGATCTGATTGGAGAAGGTTCAGTTGCATTATCTTGTCCATTTGATGTCATTCTTGGTATGTGTAGCACATCTTCAGCTCTGATTTGTATTACAGCAGTCTATGTTTGTACTTGGGCTATCATAGAGCCATGAAAATGGTGTAATTGAAGACTTAAGCAACTGTATTTTGGCAACAGCTAAATCTGATCATTTGCTATCATTGTAATGTGTAAATCATGATGTAATCCAGTAGTAGAGGAGGCTGCATATGTATGCTTTGTTTTGTCATCACTTTTGTACATGTTAGTCTATGTTTCATGTTTGTTGAAATCAAATTGAAAGGGTGCAGAAGTAAAATCAGAATTCAATCCTAGGGTTTCATTGTGAAATTGTAAGGTTCAAAATACTGCTTCAAACCTAGAACGGGACATGTCAATTTTGGACGCTCCACTTGGATAAAATAAAGAGAAAATAAAATAAATTAAAATGACAAAATAAATATAAACAACTCCCAAAATTCGCCACGAACCTTCTCCAAATGGTTAGCACTAGATTCTCAAAGGGAGCGCTAAAACCCTAAGTGATGAATATACTAAATGATGCAAAATCTCCCTCCAAATCTTTGATAAACAGATCTGATATAAAGTCTGAAGTCTGATACGAATCTGATTGCAATTGAGGATGAGAAGAATGCCCATGATCTCTCCAATAGGTGCGCTAACTCCTCCAAGAAAAACCAAAGCCCTAGGCGATGAGAAAGAGATGATGTTTTCTCCTTTTAAAACCCCACGATCTGCCAATAGGAGTGCTCAGATCTGCAATTCGCCCTCTATGATGCAAAGTGCCATACAAACCCTAGCGGTCAGCAATGATCCAATCCGGATCTGCCCTCAAAAATAAATCGATTCCTTCACGATGCCTTATGATATCAATGAAAATTCAACCATCAGTGACCTGCAATCGATTATCCTTCAATCCTCTCAATATCAAATTGATATTTGGCACAAATCTTATCAATTTGACCTTCAAACCCTAGCTAGTATAAACCTGCAGAAAAGATATGTCCTTGTAGCTCCAATTTGATGCTGAAACCTGCAAATATGCTCAATAGTAAACCCCGTATGGATTCACCTCTCAAGTGGCATTGGGTTTTCGTCCAATCCACTAAGTTTCCAAGGGTTTCCGTCCTCAGAAAATGGTTGAACCAATGTTGCAGCTCAAAGGAAAAATATTCAATATCAGATGACAAAATACACAATGATGAAAAGACCTCCCAAATGCCTTCTTTTATAACCCTCAAGTGGAGCGCCCAATTTTGCCATATTTTATAACAATTTCATGTCCACCCCATAATAAAATATTATTTTATTTCATTTTCCCTTCTCCAAGTGGGACATCCAACCTTGGCATTAAAATATTGTTTTATTTTTTCATTTTATTATAATTTAATTTCTCCCTTTATAAAGTGACTTTCCATTCTCCAATCTTTAAGTCATTTTGCCAACTTTTCAAATTTCTAAGTCTTTTATCAACTTTCCAAATAGGTAAGTCACTTTTGCTACACTTAACTGACTTTCCAAATATCTAAGTCACTTTGCAACAATGGCTAAAAAATGGGACATTACAGGAGGTGAATGTTATTGGTATTATAAATGCAATTGAGGTTCAACTAGTTGCTTACCCTGGCAAATCTTTTCTTATGGGCATCATCATCGTGGATTGCCTTGTTAAGTGGGTTATGTTACTATCAATTAAATGGGCAGCCTCCATTAGGGGTAGCACACAAATGGACCTTTCTTATGCCACTATCCCTTTACATGGAGAAGAAGTTAAATTGTTTAGAGAGAATAAGATGCTACATGTAATAGAAGATCTTGAGAAGGCAATTGATGATGTAGTCTACATGTATAGTGGGCGTGATTATTTCATTGGTTATTGTGATGACATTGAGAGCAGTCCTATAGACCTTGTTCCTAGCTCTCAACCTTCTTGTTCTGAAAGCAATGAGTTGTGGATATGTTTATTGATGAAGCATGTTCTAAAGAGTAATGGTGCAAGCGTGGTACTTGTTTCTCCTGATATAGCAAACAATTTAGGTTTTCTTTCAAGCTTGTATTTCATTGTACTAACAACATTGTTGAGTATGAGGCCTTAATTTTGGGAATGAATGTGCATTAAAGCATGGTATCAAGTGTCTAAAAGTGTATGGTGACTCAGAATTAATTGTCTCAAGTCAGAGGGGTATATGTAGCTAAAGACAAGAGATTGAAGTTGTAATTTGTATAGGAATGTAGCATGGGATGCCATTGAAGTGTTTGTAGCTTTTGGTGTCTATTGGGTGGATAGGTCAGAAAATGCTACAGCTGGTTCACTTGCTGTTTTGGCTTCCAAATTTGATCTAGGATTGGTGTCTCCCCATTGTAATTATAGTGTTGAAGTCCTTTATTGTTGACAGGGCTTTGATGATGACCAACATATCTGTAAGTTCCTTTATTGTGTTGATGATTTTGACAAACAAGTAATAGATTGGGAACCTATGGTTGAACATCTTGATGGCAAGGAAAAACTATTTGGGGCAGATATATTAGAATTGAAAACAAATATCATCCCAAAGGGGTTTGGTTGCACTTGAAAGGATGTCTGATAATGTTGATTGCTACAAGGTCAGAAGTAAACCAGTTAGTGATGCTGAAGTAGGTGGTGTTAATCTTGGTACTAAAGTGTCTCCTAAAAATGATATACATTGGCAAGAAGTTAAAACTAGTCGAGAAGCAAATGTTGATTCCATTACTAAGGAAGTTTAAGAAGTTATTTGCATGGCCTTATGATGAACTAAAGACCTATAGAGAAGACCTGTTTCAGCCATTCCATAGTAGCCTGATACAAAGCCTTTCAGACAGAAGTAGAGGCCTATAAATGCTACTCTTGCCCCATAAATGTAGAAGAACTAATCAAGCTGAAAGAAGGTGGCATCATTAAGCCTATTAGGCACTCTTCGTGGGTGTCTAATCTTGTCCTAAGAAAAAACAATGGTGACATAAGGCTATGTGTGGACTTCAGAAATTTAAATTGTAAATCTCTTAAGGACAACTATCCATTGCCTAGCATGGATCATTTGCTACAAAAAGGGACTCAATCAGAATTTATGTCTATGATGGATGGATTCTCAAGCTACAATCAAGTAGTTGTCAAAGAGTTAGAACAATAGAAGACAACATTTATTGCTCCTTTGGGAATGCATGTTTATGTGAGGATGCCATTGGTCTTAAGAGTGCTAGGACTACTTTTCAAAGGGCTATGGATGTTGCTTTTGCTAGCCTAATAGATTGGATTGTCGTTGTTTATCAAGATGACCTTACAACCTATTCAAAGGACAAAAATAACCATTGCAATCACTTGGAGCTGATCTTTAAGAGGTTCCTAGAATACGAGATATCATTAAATCCCAAGAAATGTGTGTTTAGTGTAGAAGAGGACAAGCTACTTGGGCATATTGTGTCTAAGGAGTGGGTGAGGGTTGACCTTGAAAGAGTGAAAGCTATAGACCTCATTCCTTAGCCCAAGACCACCAAAGGCATACAATCCTTCAAACAGATCAACTTTTTGAGGAGATTTGTGCCAAACTTTGTTGAGAAGACAAAGATATATCAAGGATGCTTAAAGAGGGGCAAGTTATTAGCTAGGACAAAGAACCGTGTGACTTCTTCAAAGAGATCAAAGAGGCCTTGAAGCAAGCACTAGTATTGGCTAGCCTGGATTACACCAAGCCTTTTTAATTTTTCTCCTTTGCCTCATTTTACACCATAGCAATAGTCTTATTGCAAGAGAACAAGGAAGGTTTCAAACAACCATTGCATTCTTTAGTAAGTTCTTGCAAAGTGCTGAACTGAAGTACACTATTATGAAGAAACATTCTTATTCACTTGTCAAAGTTGTCAAGAATTTCAGGCCATATCTGATTGGAGCAAGGACTATTGCATTTGTGCCGCATACTATAGTAAGAGACATTTTCACTCAGCAAGAGGTTTTAGGCAAAAGGAGTTTGACTTGGAGATGCAAACAAGGAAGTTGATAAGAGGCTAAGGTTTTCTCAAACTCATGGCTGAGACAAACTTGAAAGCAACTGAGATATATGATCTAAGTGACAGTGCTACACCTATGCCTTGTCCTTCAAGAGATGATCCGTGGTATAAAAATGTTATTCATTACTTGGAGAATTTAAGTTGTCCATATGATTTGACTAAGAGTGAACAAACACTAAAGCTTGCAGTCCAAAAGTATGTGTTGATACAAGGTGAGTTGATGTGGAGAAATCTTGATGGATTATTGTTAAAATGTTTGGATCATGAGCAGTATATTAGGGTCATAAGAGAATGCCACCAAGTAGTTTGTGGGGGGCATTGCATGTCAAAGACTACTGTCCACAAAGTACTTAGGGCATGTTATTAGTGGCCAAAGAAATCAGGAGACATGGTGCTTACCAAAACTTTTTAGGCAAGATGAGGTTTGTAGGTGCACTCCTATTTACTCTCATCTCGATTGAGGCCCCTTTTAACAGTAGGGCATAGACTTCATAGGTGAAATTGTTGGCAAATTCAATAATGGCTAAAAGTGGATACTAGCAATTGACTACTTAACCAAATGGGCAGAGGCTATCCCAACTAGGAATGCAACATCAAAAGTAGTGTTTGGTTTCTTTTTGTCAAATTTGGTTACAAGATTTGGGGTGCCTTTAAGGATTATTGTCAACAATGCCTTGTGCTTTAGAGCCCATGAGTTTTCTAATTGGTGCTTAAAATATGGAATAAACTTGACTTGTTCTTCTCCCTATCATCCACAAGGGAATGGGCAGGTTGAGTCCAACAATGAAATCCTCATGAAGATCATAACGAGGATGCTTGAGTCAAATAAAAAGAGCCTAGAGGTGGATGACAAACCTAAGTTTGTTGTTTGGGCAGATAGAATTACTTACAAAAGATCCATTGGAAGAAGACCAATTGAGTTGGTTTATGGGGCACAAGCAAATCTGCCAATCAATTTGGAATTGCTAGTATGTAAGTTGCTACAAGAAGTGGAAGGATTGAAGGATGATGCAATATCCCAAAGATCAATCAGCTCATAGAGTTGGATTAGATGAGAAGAATTGCTCATGATAGGAACTTGCTAAAGAAACAGAAAATGAAGCAATTATTTGACAAAAAGGTTGTTCAAAGATGTTTCTAATGGGATATATAGTCCTCATGTGGAATGCAAGGTTAGAGGATAAAGGGAAGCACAAGGAGTTTGAGGCTCTGTAATGTCCCCCATCTAGCTCATTGCACTAGTGGACCAGGGTTAGCCTATTATTCGACTTCCGTAGGCTAATGGAGGTGTTTAGGAAGTCATTCCAGGGACTTACTATTTATAGTAAGTCATGAGCTGAGCAATTACTATTTTTGGTAGGGCAGTTGTGGGGGTCCTTGGCGCAATATTCATGGTCTCGATATGACTAGAGCCTAAAACGATATAATATAAGTCAAATTAAATATTTAACTTATATTATTTTATGAGGCTTTGATATAACTTTAAGTTATAAAGTAAAGTTACGTTATAAAGTGCAAGTTATAACTTAAAGTTGCATTCCTAGGGATGGGCGCCCCTCATGGAGAGATAAGGGGTTAAATGATGAATTAAAAATTAATAAAAACTTCCTCTTCTTGGACGTTGGGATAGAGAGGAATAAAAAGAGGAAATGAAGGCTCATTTGCCTTATGCTATGTTTTATGAAATTTGCTCTCATATTGAGTTTGTTCGTGCATTGGGATTGAGCTTGGCTCTAGGGTTTTGAAGATCGATTTGCAGAGACGAAAACCTTTGCAGATTCGCCTTTCTTCGTGCATGAAAGATTGCATCAGGAGAGGATTTGTGGAGGCTTCATACGGAGACTTCATTTGTGCTTTCACCGAAGACATTTTGATGAATATTGAGCTAAAAGGAGTATATTATCATGGAGATTAGTGTTGCAGGTCCAAACATAGAATAGAGGACAGATTTTGCACTTGGATTGAGTTTTATCTGCTGCAGTTTGCTCCTAGCAGGCCGTACTTCCTAGAAGGGCCATACCACTCTTAGCAGTGATTTTATGGAGTTTTGAGCTGGAAAATGGCATCTATCCTTGGCGTTGAGAGCTGATATTGATCTGCAGATAGATTGTGACAGTTTTCAGAGTGTTTAAACATTTGCAGCTGTTGATATACACTCCCAACTGGCCGTACTATCCCAAGGTGGACGTGGGTCTTTGGAGATCATGATTTCTCATTCATTCGTAGCATTTATCTCTCATATACTGGGCGTTTGGAGTTAGTTTTGTTGTTGCTAATTGTAATGCAATATCTATCTATTTCACGTAGTTGTGAGCATTCCATTGTGGACTTGTTACTGGTTTGGCTACAGCATCCGGACGAAGTTGTAAACTGTGATATGGGTATGTCCTCATAATTCATATTTTGGTTAAATACAATCTAGGTTGGCGTTATTTTGTTGATATCTATTCTAGTTTTTCTGGGTTTTCCATATATGTTGCATTTTCTATGTTATTGTTGCAAAAACCATACATGCAAACACATGCAATGAAAACCTAAACCTCAAACCAACAAAACACAAAAAATATACACAGAGCAAACATATACAGTGGGATGTATGTTACAGGCTCGCTGGGTTGGCCCTTATGAAATGCAAACAAGTGTGGCCAAGGAGATTTCTATCTCAAGAGCTTGGACAGTGATCTTATGGAGCTGCATGTCCATGGATAGTATTTGAAGCACTTTTTCTCTTAGTGTTGATGGTTTTTGTTGTTGATGCACATATTCTTTCCCTTTTATTTTCTTGTGCAATTATGGCTGTTATCATGCCCATAATGAAGTGCGTGGTTTTCCTTTTGTTGTGTGTCTTGCTTTGTCTCATTGGTGTTATGTTTTGGTCTGTTCTGCTGTTGTTATTTTGTTTTGTTTTGGTCTTCACCTAGAGATAGGGCTAGATTCTCACTGTATCCATATGGGATACATGTCCCAAATTAGAGTCTATGTTGGAAATATTTTCTGTATTGGCAATTTGATGTGGATTTGTACCCCTGATAGTTTATGTTACCCTGATGTGTGTTACATTTTTTTTTTTATTATGTCTTTGTGCTTGCTCTTTGCAGTTAGGATTTCCATTATAGGTCTGGAGTGTGCTTTTCTACACATGCCATTTGTGAAGGCTTGTTCCATTTAAGCCCTAGACTTCCATCTTTGTCTAGGCACGTTCTAAATGTACTTTGGTGCTATATTTGTCCTAATGGTGGTAATCTACAGCCTTAAGTGTATTTGCATGGTCTCTTCATCATACAAGTATTTATGTTTCATGCTTGTGGATAGTGTATTTATGTGCCTATGGCTGCTTATCTTGGTGCCATGTGTCTCTATCAGTAGGGCCCTTCTCCAGCATGGTGTGCAAAGATTTCTCATTGCCTTGTGATAATGTTGGTTGTGGCAAATACAAGGTTTCTATTGGTCAACACCTCCAATGCGAATCTTAACATGCATCTCTTACCGCGCGGATGCATGGGGACTATTAATCTGTAATGTTTTCCTCTAGATCACTGTGATCCTGGACTTCTGCCAAGAACTCAAATGTGATAACTTAAAGCTCATGCTCAATGGACTCCAGGCTATTGAAGGATTTATTTCTGGTGGTTGTGTTATGTATGTGGTGTCTTGACTCTTGGCCATGCCCTAGCCTTGCCCTATACACCCTATATTTAGATTTTCCTTCCTCTAGCTGGTGGCAATGAGAAATCAATGGTCATAGGTGCTTTTATTATGTCCTTTGGTGATGCATTTGTTTTGGGCACAGCTCGGGGTGGTGTGCTGTATATGCAAGGGTGCACTGTCACTTAGATCATTCTGTAATTGCATTTGTGTAATCCATTGAAGGAGATTTTGTAATGTATGGCTGTCAAGGGTGCAAGTGTCTTCATGAATATTAGGTATGCTTTTAGGAATGGTTTGTTATTCCTCTCATCACAGTTGCTGATCTGGGTGTTGTAATTGATTAGTTGATCATCATAGAAGGTTGTAAGATCCTCGTAAAGCTTCTACAAGGTATCTTTTTAATGCAATACACAAAGTATACCTATTTGTTTATGGATTGCTGAAATAGACCCCACTTTTTATGTTGTAATCTCATGGTCTTATGCTTTGTGTGCATAGAGCCCAACTTATGTGTATGAGTACAATAATTAGTCTTTGTTTATATCATCCTTGCATGATATATCTTTTGGATTGCATAATGCATTTAGTCTTTGGGCTTTGAGATTTGTCTCTATCACCCTTATAGGATTAAGGCACCAATCTGCAATTTACTCAGCCCTTTATCACACCAATATACTCATAAATCAATCCTGAACTCATTTGGAATCTGCTTAATATTAGGAGCTCTACGGGCACTACATATCTTAATGCTTTAGCAATACTATATCTTCATGGAGCTTATCAAAGTATCATTTTCAGAGAGAGATGCATTGTCGCCCTGTCTGTATTCATTTATATAGCAAAGTCTTAGACTAAAATACACCATAGAGGATGATAGATGATATATTCTCATACATGGTCTGCCTTTTTGCTTAAAGGAGGTTTTTAGTTCTTGGTTGTGGTAAACCAGCAGATTGAAGCTTAGTTACACATATCGGAGTTCTCTTGTGCATAGGGTCTGGTTTGCTGTCAAAATAGGTTGTAAATGTTCATTTCTCTTTAATTATTCTGTGATAAAACCTCAGGGAATAACCTAAAGAAGAAGAAGATACCCTGTCTCATGAATTGGTCCAAAGTTGTTCCTGCCTGATCATAAGTTGTAGGTATGATCGCTTATGCTGACTTTCCCTGGGGCTTAGGTCAGGCTTGTCTTTAGGGTGTTGGGACCATGCAGTTGTGAGAGCCAACACGTTGAATACTGGAATAGTGTGAAAACACAAGTCAAAGATAGTGAATTCTTTGAGCCAATTGTAGCTTTCAAGAGGCCCTAAAGAGAAATACAAAATGTCAAAAATGTCAAAAATGTCAAGCATAGATGTGAAAACGTTGTTTGTGCTTTGTTCTATATGATATAAGAAATAATCTTTGTAAGAGTATTTAATGGTAACTGTAAAAATGCCTTATAAGCCCTTAGCTGGTTTCAAATATTTTTTCTTCCAACATTTGACAGTGGATTATGGGGGTCATTACAACCCATTGTCGCTGATTCATGTTTCATGATGTCATCCCACATTTCCACGTAACCCAGTTTAGACTGCAAAACTATTTATTGTATTTTGTCCCCCGGGGTTCTCACTAAGTTCATATCATGAACCCAAGAAAGAAAAATGCAATTCTAACATGGTTAAACCAGCTGTAGGGAAGTCGCACTACAAGGTGGCATCTCCCATGTTCAAGTGCCTTTCCAAGGCACAGGAGCTGCACTTTAGTGTTGAATCAATAAAGATTCATCTCCCTCCACTTTGTTCTTCTACCACTCTTAAGAATTGTCAAATGAGAGCCAATATAAAAATTCCTTGCCCTAGCATACTAAATAATGCGTTGTACCTTGGACACAACAAATTGAAACGGCTAATGATTTTAGTATTCATTATGTTCAACTGTTGAACTAATTTTTCAGAAATAAGGTGTTTGATGTGAGGATGGAAGGCTTTATTATGTTTTCCCAGACTTTTAACACTACTTATGTATGCAGGACTTATAGTTCTGATGGTTCAGGGCAGGTTCATGAGAAAAGAAGTTGAAATCAATCAGAACCAGTTTCTCAGATTGCTGAAGCACTTGGATGTCCAAATGGAGGTAATTTGTTTATTTGAGGTGCTTGTAACTTATTTCATATTAATGCAGTAAAAATTGAAATGCTAACTTTGACTCCTTAGGTAAAGTCTTAACCAATTATTCTGCTAGAGCTACTTGTTATGTTTTCTTATAATATCAAGTAAAATCTGAAAACACTGTATTCCAGAATCATTTATATGTAATACTAAGCAGTGATCCTCAATTGAGTTTGTTGCTATGATGGTATCTAACTTTTAGAATTTTGTGTAGAAGTCATCATTCCCATTTTGAGTTTGAAGATTTGATGTGAGCTTGAGTAAACCAATACTATTTTTCTTGATATTTAATCCATTGTGTGTAGTGTAAACTGTTTCCATTATTTCAAACATGGACAATGTTCTTCGCAGAGATGCTCATGATGCTAAGTGAAGCAATCTATAATTTTATAAAGTATAAATAATAGGCTTGCACTACAACAATGTGCATGGCATCTGACTTGACCACTAACAATTAATCATTTTTTTTTTCAAATTTGTGAAAGGATACCGTTTTTGAGTTGTGGAAAGCAGGACCATGTTTTTGACTCAATCAAATTATATTGTATCACATTTATTGTTTCTCAGCATACTAATGGTAAATTTGTTAAAGCTCTGTTTTGCTACTCTAAAAACACGTCTCGAACAAAGTCACAGATTAAACAGTTTCCATTTTTAATTTTTTCATATACAAATTACAAGGGTAGAGATAAATATCTTCAAAGATTTGGTACATGTTGTCCTCTATCTAAAATCATTCTACACACGTCACCTTTTATTCAACATTACACGATATTTCAACTAAAAGATAGCATTTTTTTATGAAAATACGATATATTAAAAGTTTAAAACAAATGCATAAAAGCTGTCATGTCCCCTTTTCGGAAATAGCGCCAAGGAGAAGACGTTTAGCCTATTGTCATTTCCCACAGTCTAAAGGGCAAAGCAAGGGAAATAATTTTTAATATTATTTTAAGTTGGGACTGGTAATTTAATACTTAAGGGGCAACTTAATATAATATTATATTATTTAATTAAAAAGTACTTTTAAATACTAATTGGAAGGAATTTAAATTAAGGGCCCAATTTGAAAAGGTTTAAATGAAGGGCGCTTGGCTTCATTTGGATCATCATATTTTCAATCATTTTGCCATTCAACTGTCAAAATTTAGCTTTGTGTTCAAGTTTGCTTCCGAGGACAAAAACCCTTGGTTGATTTGAGGATCTTGGAGGACGAAAACCCTCTATGAATTTTCACTATTGGATTTGGGGACAAACACCCTCATCTCCAACATTGACAATTACATCCAACAGTTGCATCTGTTCTGGTTTGGATCATTTTCAGATTTGAGGTTCATAGTTTGAAGGGTTTCATTGTAGATTTCAGAATTTTGAGGGTTTTAGAAACATTTTGTTGCCGTTACAGTGTTGCTACAGTGAAATCAACATTTTTGGGAAATAATTCTTCACCATTAGGGCAATGATCAGCTTTTTTTAGTCATTATTGGGGTATATCAACGTCATATCTTGTAAATTGCATAGTCCTAGTGCAAGCACCAGCATTTTGGAAGATTCTGGATAGGTTTGAAGTTCATTTTTTGCTGCAAAGACATTTCTAGCCATCATTTTTTGGAGCGCCAGCCTTAGGGAGTGCAAATCTGCCTTCCTTTTCATTGTTAGAACACTTTTGCAGCCCTCATTTAGGTGTGCCAACCTTGGAGGAGGGTTTGACTTTAGTTTGTGTGAATTTCATTGTCATGCCCCCTTTTATGAGCTTAGTGTATTAAGTTATATACCGCAATACATACCATAAATTGGGTGAATTTATATAATTGCAATACATACCATAATTTGGGTGAAGTTATATACTGCAGTACAAACTGTAAGTTGGGTAAAATTATATATTGTAGTACATATCATATATTGGAGTAATTTTATATATTGTAGTACATTCCTAAATTAAGAATTTAACTGAAGTTGCTAAAAATAACTTTATTTTACTAAAGCAACTTATGTTTTATTATTAAAAGGTTGTTTTGAAAAGAAGGCAAAAAGTGACTTTATAAAGTGGTGTCAGGGTGGGGGTCTAAAAAGTAATTTTATTTTTTTTTTTAAAATCACTTTTAAATTACACTTTTGGAGGGAAAAGAAGAAAATAAAAAATAATATTTTATTTTCCTAAGAATGCCTATAAAAAGAGGATTTGAGCTCAAAAAGAGGTGATTTGCTCGTTTCAACAAATTTATTTTCTCAAGAATGAACGTATGTTATTCTTTCTTTTTCGAGGACAAAAACCCTCTAGTATTGTAGGTTTCGAGGATGAAAACCCTCCTAATCTTTCGGTGCAATTCTTCACAGGGATTGCCAAAGAGCTTCAACAATTTGTGATTTCCAAATTTTAAGAGTTTCAGTTTGGTTGTGATGATTTTGGGTTTTTTGTGTGGTTTTTAGCATAGTTTAAAAAATTGCCCTGACTCACGAGTACTCACGGTCAAAAATGGCGTGCGAGTAACCTGCGCAAAAACTCGCAGCCGAGTTTATTGCATAGGTCGCCGCGATTTTTGCCTAAAAAACTCATGATTACGTGGAAAAATCGTGCCAACTTGCCCAACATTCAAAAACTTGGCTAAAAATAGGGTATAAAAAATGCATTTCGTGATTTCATTCTTTTATTTTCGCGTTTGGAGTTTGGAAGTGGATGAATTCAAACCCTTGAGCGATTTAGGTTATTTCATGGTCATTCTGCTGAAATCTCGCGATTTAGGTAAGTTCGAACCCCTTTTAGCTGTGTTTTTTTATTGCTACCTGTCACTAGACTGTGGAATTGCCATGGACGCCCGACCCAATTAAAAAATACAAACAATTCATTAAGAATTTACAGTGATTGCCAAAGGTCAAAAAAATCTCTTAATCAGATACATTTAGGACAAAGCGAGGAACCATTCTAATTTTGATAGTTATTTTTCTAGTTAGACATTTGCATAAATGAAAATCAGTATCATCATGCGGCCAAAACTAAAACCACATGTTCTCTGTGCCATGATATGGCCATCTTTAATCTTGCTTGTGTATGAGACAAGATGTCAACAACCATTTTGATTTCTGCGAGCATGTGATATATAAATTAGTGTAAACCTAAAGGCTAATAAAAGATTGTGAACACATCCTTTGTAATATTAATGGAGTTATTTAAAGATGTAATGCCCCACCAAATAAAATGAATCTCTAAACAGGGGCTGACCTTCATGATCTCCTTGCTGGCCGACCCTCTCTTATTGGTGCCACCCTTGAAAGGAATTTAATAAGTTAGATTTAATTTAAAGGGGCCGACTCTCCATAAAGTGGTGCATCCTTTGTAAAGGATAAAAATAAAACAATGCTGGCCGACCACACAAGTTTACATATGTTCGAAGGCATATTTTAATGGTTTAGGCCGACCACCTTGTATATGTTTTAATCGCCCAAGTCAAGAGGCATATATATGATTATAATAAGCAACAATCATGATTAACAAGGCAGCGATTAAAGAAGAATTGTTAAGGTTCATTCTTACTAAAGGCAGCGACCATATGAAGAGGTGTGACTCTTTTAAGAGGCAAAAGATGCATATGAAGAAGTGTGACTCCTTCAACCAAGGGGATATAAAAAGAAAAAAAATAAGACGTTTTAAGGATGAAGGATCATTGTTTGGAATATAAAAGAAGCAGAATTAAATATAAAGGCAGAGAGGAATATATCAGCAGTGATATATTAACAACAAAAACATTATTTATAACAGCAAATTGGAATCCATCAAGAGGTACATATATCAATCATACCAATTCCCAAGCAATACAATTGAAATAAGAGGAGGTCAGTAAGTAGGAAATGATGGCCCTTTCGGGGTTCACGAGATGGTAAAGTGCCAATAGGCCCCTTAATCAAGTATGCGACCCCGAGTTAGTTGCTCGTGGGCCGGGAGGCTTATGAGTGCTCCTAGGCTTGTTGAATAGCAGACTTCATGCATGTTATCAAGCACGCCACCCCAAGATGAGACACTCATGGGTTGGGAGGTGATTAAGTGCTCCTGGGCTTGATCAAGGCATCTTATCAAGCACGCCACCCCAAGGTGTGACACTCGTGGGTTAGGAGGCGACTAAGTGCTCTTGGGCTTGATCAAGGCATCCTATCAAGCATGCCACCCCAAGGTGTGACACTCATGGGTTGGGAGGCGACTAAGTGCTCCTGGGATTGATCAAGGAGGACGGCCAGCCTCCAAGGTGAACCGAGAGATGTTAGGTGGACTGGCCCCTTTCATGCTCTTGACAATATTGTTACTAACACTCCGGGAAGATTCAATATGTGATTGGCTTGGGGAATTGTGTTATGGATTAACTAAATGTGGATTATGCTATGATGATTTGATCTCATTATTTATGTTATGAAGTATTGATCTCATTATTAATTATGCTATGATAGATGAATTTTATATGAATAATAGATGAATTTAATATGAATAATGCTATGAACTGAATATTATCTAATTTATAATTAATCTTTAATATTTCTAATGTCCTTTTCTAGTGATTATTATTGTATACAGGTAAACAAATCAGGAAAATCCTGAAAGGGGACATTACAAAAGAGTTTTGAAACCTTTGCAAGTATTTAATATCCGGAAATAGTCGATTATAAATATTATCCAAAATCTTATATTTTTCTAATGTTTTACAAAAAAAGCAGTTCATATTTTCTAAAGCAAATTGAATTTCTTTCTTTTAAATGACAAATTGTTTTGGAAGAATAATCAATTGGAAAAAAATAGCCTTCAGAAATTTCTATACAGATAATGTTTTCATTAGGGAACCTCATATATAATATGGAAATTGGAAAATTTGAGGCCACTAGAATGTGACTTCTGTTAATGTGTTGGAAAGAGGAAACAAAGTAAAAAGTTTTAGCAATGCAAAACAGATATATTCTTTTGGCAGTGGATACAAGCTGAATATGAGAGGTTACTTGTGACACACTTCCCTAGAATGCGACACTTATAGGAGACACTTGGAGATTATAGATTATGGTAAGGAATTATAGACAATTCTTTGCCTGATTACAATCTTTTCTCTACTGAAAAAATCAGTGCAAATCAACCTTTTAGGCAGGGAGCTTTTGTTTCATTTAAAACTTAAAAGAACTTGACACTTTTAGGAAAGATTTATATGAAGAATTTATGTTTATATCAAATAAGTAGAAAAAATGTATATGCTAAAGAACTGAACTCATAATCTTTACAGACTTCAATTTTTCTTTACAAATGTATATGCTAAAGAATTGAGCTTTTCTTTTTGGTAGGCTTTATTTCCATCTTTCTAAAAGAATATGGCATCCACGTCTACGACAACTAGGAAAGGTGGCAAGCCTAAAGACCCTTGTTGGGAACATGGGGAAGAATGTATGGAAAAGGGGATGGTTATTTGCAACCATTGTACTAAAGATATGAGAGGAGGTATAAATCGGCAGAAATATCACCTTGCATAGGTCCCTTGCCGAGATGTTACACCATGTACTGAAGCAATTTTGGAGGTTCAGAATGAGGCAAGAGCTCTTCTTGAACAATATGAGCAAAGAAAAACAACAAAAAAGAGGACAGCAGAGGCAATGGGAGCCATTTGGCGAGATATAGAGGGCTCTAGTTCTTCCCTTGGGCCACATATGCGAGGATTAAACAATGTGGGCAGTGGTGCATCTAGTTATTTTGTTCCTTGTAACACTCTTGGTGCACAACCTTTGTTGGAGTACTTCATGGAATAAGGAATTGCATCATGAAGCAAAGTTGGCATGTGCCAAATTTTGGTGCTACAATAGTATTCCCTTTAATGTTGCTTCGAGTCCTTATTGGAAGGAGTTGGTTACCGCATTGACCATGGTAGGTAAGGGGTTCAAGGCCCCAAGTAGTTATGAATTGAGTGGCCCATTATTGGAGGATGAGGTCCAAAATACATATAAGCTAGTAGAGAAACAAAAAGAGAGTTGGAAAAGCAAAGGTTGCAACATTTTATCTGATGCGTGGATAGATGGAAATAATAGGACATTGATTAACTTTTTAGTGGCCTCAAGAGGACAATTGGTCTTTTTGAAGTTAGTGGATGCCTCCAGTGAAGCAAAAAATGCTAAGACCTTGTGTAGGATGTTGGATGAGTTGGTGATGGAGGTGGGAGTGGATGATGTTATCCAAATAGTTACAAACAATGCATCCACATATGTGGCAACTGGCAAATTGTTAGAGGCGAAGGACCTTGCATTGTTTTGGAGCCCTTGTGTGGCCCATTGCTTTGATTTTCTCCTTGAGGACATAGGGAAATTAAGTTGGGTGAAGAATGTAGTGGAAGATGGAAGAAATATAACTAAATACATCTACAATCACACATGGGTCTTGAATCTCATGAGAGCACACAAATGGCAAGGAGCTCGTGCATTCAGGAGTGACACACTTTGCCACCAATTTCCTTACCTTTCAAAAGTATAGCAACCACATTGCCCAATCTCAAGCGCATGTTTGTAAGTGAAAGATGGTTGGAGAGTCCTTACTGTAGGAAGGTTGAAGCAAAGAGGGTTGTGAAGACCATTTTTTATTATACATTTGTCAAGACCTTGGAGGAGATCATCAATGTAAATTTTTGATTAAATTTTGTTCTTTTTAATTTTTTTTACAATGTTATATTGTTTTTGATAAAGATAAGTTGCTAGCACGGGAGCAGAACCCGATAACAAAAGCCAAACAGCAACAGAACAGGCCCAGGGCCACCAACAGCCGACTAATAGTCGATTAACAGTTCATCAAAAACTAACAAAACATTAAACAAGTCTTTAACCAAGTCTTTGATAATACAATGTTGCATTGTTGTTTTTGCAATGTTCTGATATTTTAATTTGCTGATTTTTTTTTTCTTTATATTGATTTTTTTTAATTAACTAATTTTGTTTTCATTCAATGTTAGAACCGTTGGTTAAGGTTTTGCAGTTGGTGGATGGGGATAAAAACCCCATGGGGTATTTATATGAGGCCATGGATAGGGCCAAAGAAGCAATTCAACATTTGTATGGGTCCAATAGAAAGAAATATGAACCCATATGGCGCATTATTGATCAAAGGTGGAATCGACAACTCCACCAGCATATTCATGCTTCTGCGTATTATTTGAACTCCAAATTTTTCTTCTCCCCTTCATTTAGAGCGGATGCAGAGGTTATGCTTGGCCTCAACACGTGTATTGAGAGGTCGATCCCTGATGACAACGTTTGAGACCTTGTACACGATGAGCTACTGAGTTATAAGAGGGTGGAGGGTGTAATGTCCCCTCTAAGGCTTCCACCAATTGCCTCTTATACCTCTTATGCAGATCTGAATATTAATTCAGATATAGATTTTATTCAGACCATCTATATGTTCTTTTCCACTCCGAAGTATATCTTCTCTATATTTAATCAGATCTTATGCTTTTCATCTCTATATTCCTTGCTAGATTATTCCATATATCTTTTATGGTATTCCTTTCTATGATTGCTTGATTGATATTCCAATCCTTGCTCGATCCCTGAATTACATATATGCAACTCATATTACTTCTCCTCTTAAGTGATTTGATATTGCATTTCGTTCTCTTCAAGTGTGTTTCTGTTTTGTGTTCGATTGCTGATTGATATATGAAAATGCTTGATCTGTATTTCTGTTTGTGATTCAGATGATAGATTGACTTTAGAATGAGATGATGCTATGTTATTTCCTTTTTCTTCCTTTCCTATATGTATTTATAGATTCCTCAAATTATATGGACACAACCTTTCACGATGGAAAGACACACCTATTACATATCTCTTCATACTTTAACAAACTGTTTGTCTTATGCTAATCACACCTCCCAGAGGATAACAGATCGCTGCCTATATGATGATCGCTGCTGATTGGAGTTATTGATTGTATGTTTTGAGGGACAAATCAGCATTGACTGAAGTTTGATTGCTGCTATATCAGACAAAATCGCTGCTGCTTTCCCTTATATAATAGTCACTATTCATATATTATTCGCGCCACTTTCTCAATCGCTACATTTATGAATGTATAGCCTCCTTAATAATAATCGTAGCTGCCTTGTAACTCTGCGTTTGATAGCAGGGTGCTGTCCTCCAATTATTCCCCTTTATCCGTGCTGATATATCTCATTAGCCTATGAATTCCCTCTATTATGTGGATCCTTGTCCCTATAATAGTAATCGCTGCCATCTCTTCTGACTCTTCCTAGTCTTACGTACCTTTTCATTAAAGGTAATCGCTGTTGCTTCATTAGTATGTTTATGATAATCATAATATTTAATTTAATATTATATATATTTTATATTAGTAATCATATAATTATATAATATTTGTATTATCATTACTTATATTTATATTATTTGTAATATATAATAAATATAATAATATTTATATATTATTTATAATTGTTATTTAATTTATAATATTTAATTCATATTAATAATTATAATTTATATTATATAATGATAATAATAATTAATAATAATATTTATTTATATATATGTATTTATAATTATAATAATATTTAGTTCTTATATCGATGCTTATATTATTATAATATATTATTATATAACAATAATATTTACTATTGATATTTATTTATGTATATTTATAATTAGAATAATATTTAATTATTAATATTTACATTTATAATATAATATATATTTGATTTATAATATTATATTTAGTTATTGATATTGAATGTAAATACATTCAATTTATAATATATGATATATATTTAATTTATGATTTATAGACATCTTTACCTAATCATCACTAGAGGGACATGACAGAGGGGATATTATTTTATTCATCTTTATGCATTCGTAGGAGAGAGACCCTGCAGCCAGGTAAAAAAACATTATTTTTTTTAGTTTACAATTTATTTTAACTTTTAAGCTCACTAAAATTCTTAATTTCTTACAAAGTTACAAATATCATCCTTGCATATTTGTGGTGGGAAGATTTTGGTGCCACAATGCCTAATCTTCAAAAGCTTGCCATTCGCATTTTCTCAGTCTTGTAGAACTTTTGGTTGTGGGTGCAAATGGAGTGTTTTTGAGTCCATTCACACCAAAAAGCGCAACAGATTGACTCAAAAATGCTTGAATGACCTTGTGTTTGTGTGGTACAACCTTCAACTACATGAAAAGAAGGTACAGGGGGAGGAGTCACATCAAGCACTTGACCTCGATGACATTGATCCATATTCAAATTGGGTTGCTGAGGATGTGGATACTTTGCTTACGGATGATGAGATTGCTGATTTGGAGAGGGAGAAAGCTGAATGGCAAGCAAATGTGGCAACATATGAGATTTTAGAAGATGAGTTTGGCAAGTCATTAGGGGCAAGTTCGCAGCATACACAGATTGGTCCCATGCCCGAGGCTTCTACTGTGGCTCCTGTTGAGGATACTACGGCCATACCATCAACTTCCACGGCACCCAAACAGTGGCAGCAGAGCTTTTTGAGTTTTAGTCGCAAAAGAAATTTATGATTTGTAATTTTTGTTGATATTGAAATTAGAAGTTTATATGTATTGAAACTTTGAAGTTTGAACTCAATTTTTGGTCTATGAAGTGTATTGAACTTTAATTTTGATCTATATATGAAGGAAATCAGTAATATGATTCATAGTTGGAAAACTCGAGTCGCCAAAAAACTCGCCAAGCCCAGACGAGTCAAAAAAAATTGGCCGAAAGCTCGGCAAAAAACTCTGGAACTTTAAAAATTGCTTAAATTTCATTAGAAACACATTTTTTTTGCAAAATTCAATGACAAGATGAATCCAAGATTCCAATGAGTCCATAAATGAGTACAAAAGTGATTTCTATTAAATTTGATTGACTTTAATGCAAATTGATTACAAAATCGCATTCTCATGCGGAATCCTGATGGCTAAAAGCCTGATAGTCTGATACAAATTACAATAGATAGCTGAAAATGAAAATAGTAAAACTAGAAGTAAATACTAAATAGAACATTTTACACCTTCCTCTTCCCTAATTTAGTCAAAGCTAGGGAAGAGGTAGATGCTCTAGTCTTGTGAGTATGCGGTGTCGGTGGCTCCTCAGTTGGCATGGAAGGCTGTGGCTGAGGCTCGACCACCATCCTAGAAATATCTAGCTCTAGCAATGACTCCTCATCCTCATGAACGTCTTCCAACCCTACATCTCCTTTTGCACCCACATCCTCCATTGCTTGTCTCTCAAAATCTAGAATCTCGTCCGTGGTAAACAATGGAGGCTGCTCATCCCACCTGTTGATGATTGTTTTTCGACAAGTCAACAATAGAGTAAAATACAGAGTATCTAACTCTCTCTTGAGCAAAGCCTCTCGAATGCTAAACAAAGTGATCAAACAAGATGACTCCAAGGTTCCTTTTTTTATGATTTTATGAGGGATAACTCAGTGACTTAGTATGATTTTGCTAGTAAACACAAAGGGACTTATGCAATTGTTTGACAAGTTGTTGATTCAATGAAAGAGGTGGACACTGGAGTATCTAAGTACCACAACTTATGACGTATGATATTGCAATGATGTTCTGGATTCTAATTCTAACCAAATTGATAAAAGAAAAGGTAAAAGATGTAAGGTGTAGTGAAAACTAATCTAATCCTAGATGCAAGGATAATTACTGCTCAAGTGAAATCAAACCAAATCTTGCTTCGCCAAATCAAACAACTACACAAGATTGATGCAATCTTCTAAGGTTATACAAGATGTTTAAATCACTTATGCTCATGAAACATTCAACAAACATAGAGATCAAAGTTAAGCTCTGTTTTGTTCAGACCAACCATACACTGCAATTTGCAAGCTGCAAGCTACAAATGGTGTGAACATAAAGATTTCACCACAAACAATAATGAAGCCTTCCACCAACTAACATATACTTAAAGAAAACTTAATCTAATCTTAATACCCGCTTGAAGGAATCCAAACCATGCAACACTTAGAAACATATATAAAATCACCAAAACAATGAGTCTTCTATTATTCCAGAGAGCTCTTGCAACAATTTTCAGAGTCTTCAATCGTACAAATGAGAGCGAAAGGAGCCCTTTTATAGACCTCAAAATGTATGAAGGGTCAAGATCGATCGGCAAAGCCAATGGACTAGATCATGCCACATCACAAGTAGTTATAACAAAGTCCTATCTTTATTAAATGCAAGAGGCTATCTTTAGTAAATGAAAGAGGCAATGAAGGCATGCTTCCCAAGAAGATAAGGATGCCACATCATATCCTTTCACATGATAGTACTATGAGATGTAATGAACCTAGACACAACTTGAGCAACATCTCCCATTGGTACACTTGTCGCAGCATTAATGGATCCTTCTGCCGTTGTCACCTCTAACTCATAAACGCCAAGTGTCTTCTCCCAGTCAACTATCCAAGACTTGTTTGCTCCAAGATGAAATGCAAGTGTGAATATGTTATCCAATTGTCCTTCATCAATCCCATCATCCTGAAAATAGAATACCTTGACTTGTTGCTTCATGTTTTCAAAGGTGATATCTCCATAAGGATTGCATATTGTGGTCAATGAAGTATGTACATGATTCTGTGTCCTTAGAAGAACACTCCTTATCCTTGACATATCTATTTCAATCTTGTCAATCAACTGTCCCTTGTTATGAAAGGAGAAATACCAAGTGGTGAAGTCATGTGGAGTATTTTGATCAACCACCTTTTCTCAAACTAGATCTTCCATGGGAGTTTCCATCAAACTCTTGAGCTGTGGCATGTATTGCTCCTTGATGGGTTTGAACTCAGCACATATCTTTAGCAGAGCTTGAACTCTATCCTTGAGATTAATGACTCTATCATAAACTTGCACAATCTCTTCAAGATGAGTATATGCTTTCTCTTCTGTCTTTTCTATCCATCCCTTCATTATCCGAGATGAAGTTCTCATATTTTCAACTTGAGATACTATTTCTTGTGGAAGAATGGACGGAGGTATTGGAGTGGCTTCCTTCTGCTGGATAGGTTGCATGACTTGTTGAATGTATTGCTTTAGTGTATTGAAGTCTTGTTCCACCTTTAGCTTAGCTTCTCTTTCTTGTTTTAGCATGATTTTTACACTATTCACGGATTCTTGGAGTTCCTCCTCTATTTGTTCTCCTGTAATTAGACCCATGCCAATAGTAGTCACATTGTAATCTTCGGGCGCCATGTCTTCTAGATCCTTTTCAACTCGAGGAACAGCTACATGTACCTCTCTATTCCCAAAAGGATCTTGAGTGATCTTTGAAAAAACAATTGCTTTCTTCTTTTGATTACTCTTTTGTGTATTTGTGAGCAATTCTTCTACCGGAGCAGATTGATATGTCTCTATGACTGTACTTTCTTCAATTCTTTGCCTCAACCAAGGTGGAAACGCAGAAAGATCTCGTTGCCTTTGTACCTGATTGTATTGTACACGTGCTACTTCTTCATCAGATTCTGCTTGACCTTCCTCATCTTGATCAGCAACATCATCTTCCTCTATTACAATAGTTGGACTTGAATGAATTTCTTCGAATGGAATCAAAGCAGTTTCTTCCACTACTTCAACTTCTTGTATTGGATTCTGAATATCTGAAGTACCTTCCTATAGACTAGATGAAGTAGATTGGCTATTCTTCTTTTTAGGTCTTTGACTTGATTCTCCTTGATCTTGACTAGGCCTTTTCCTTTTTCCAGCTAGATTATCACGTTGATCACCTCCACTGTGCTGGAGTCCACTATGTGCACTATGTTGTTCTGACTCTTTGTCGTCCATCTTGTTGTAGGTAAGAACTTGCCCTTCTTCATTCATCTCTTGTAGCAGCTGAGTTATACATGCTTGTGTCATGGCTAGGAATGGCTCCATCAACTCCTCTTCGGATACATCCCTCCTTGACCAATCAACTGTATAAGGTAAATCCTTTATCTTTTCAAACTCATCTAACAACATAGTGTCATCCTATATGAACTAATCCGGGATTCTGAATACTTTGGATGCTCTAACTAAATCCTATGTGAGTCTTGAACACTGGAGTGTTCGAAGATCATCTTCATCTTTTACACTAGCCCAATGGTCTTCCAACTGCATGACATGCTTGTACTCCCTGTTGTATTTCTAGCAAACTTGAAAAGGATCAAAATTAAGCCTCTTGGTGCCATGAGTTTGTAAATGATATGCCTAAAGCTCTGTCTCAGAATATTCAGCTGCTGCTAATGATGGACACTCCAAATTTTGCCCAAGAAGAAGTGGAAACTGAATCCCGCCTTTCTTTTTCAACTTTTGGAGCCTGATGAGTTCTAGGAGTTGCCTTGAGATTTCTAACATCACCATGCTGTTAGTTGGGTATCTTGGTAATCTGTATGGATAAGATGTGAAACCTTGGATCCTTATGTAAGTGTACCTTTCATGCTGAGTATACCAATGTCCATATGCCGCAATGAACTCCCTTGCTGCATTTGACAATCTTTTGTGGAACTCTCCTCTTAATTTCTTCAATATGAACATAGCAAACGCATCATTGAACCTTGTATAATGATTGATATTCTTGAAATGTAACTGAGGGTAACACTGATGCGACAAGTACTTATTAGGCCCAATTCCAACTTCTCCTTTTCTAGTCAGACCTGAATAGACTTCATTCCTTGCTAGAAGGTACACCACATAAGAACTCATATGAAATGATTTGGTCTTTGAAAAATTGATGAGCTGTTCATGTATACTTTGACTGATAAGCCTAGCCCAATCAATCATCTTCCCTTTGAGGACCAGCTTGATGAAAGAGTACATCCATGATTGAAAGGTTGCGGATTGTGGCATTCCTGTCACTCTGTTGAGGAACATGATCAAATATCCGATTTTAGGATGAAAGTCTGACTTGTGAAACTGTGGAGGATTATTAGTATTGAAGTTTATGGATGGATTAGCCATCCAGTCCCTCTTCATCTCCTGTAACCTCTTCTTTGAATTAGCATTATATTCTTGTTGACCTTGATGTATAGAAATGTTGACCATCGTGTCCTTAGTTGGAATGTTGAAGGTGTCTCCAATCGCCTCCTTTTGCAAATAAGCTAACATTGTTCCATCCTTGGCCACAATTTGCCTATTATCCACATCATACTTTTTAACGCATTCAATGATCATTTTTGAACAAGGTAGAGCTGGTGGAAAACAAGCAGCTTCAATAGCTCCACTCCTCATGATGGCTCTAGCAAGACTATCTCCAGTGGGTTCCTCAAGCACGGACTTGATATCCTCTAGATTGTTGTTGCCCATGTTCGTGTCTCCGACGTTTGTCCACCTTGAAACGAGCTTTGATTCCAGAACTTTGCCATTAGCGTCCATGCGGATCCTTGCTTGCCTCTCCTTCGAAGTCATTGCCATGATCCTACAAACTTGACATGAATAAGGAACCTCAAATATAAATGATCAACACTCTACATCAGCCTTCCTAATACATTAGACTTCTGATTTCTATCCTTCTAACATGAAATTTTTTACAAGAAGATCATGTCGTTTAGACCCAAGAACTTCATCATAAACTCACTTATCTTCTTATCATTTACAAACACTTGGACAATTTTCAACACTTATCTTCTTTCAATGCACCTACTGAAATAAAAAGAAAAAAAATCAGATCAGTTATGCTCAGATCAGACTTACCTAATAGGCTGACTTGAATGGATACCTTCAGAATTTAATTAAATTTAAACTCAACTTGATACAATCAGACCTGCACTTTGTCAAATTCACCTTTACCTCTGCTCTTTAGAGTGAAATCTTCTTCCCAATGAATGATAAAATGAAAACAAAAGCAGGTATATATACATGATTTACAATTAAGATTCCCTAACTGCCTAGGCCGACCTCCTTTAATGAAGTGCAAAAGCATTTAATTTGATCTCCTCTAGATTTAATGTAGTGCAAATTCCCATACAAATTTTGCTTTTTCTAGAAAATGTCGATAAACCATAAGGGTGCAGTAGTTGGGCATGGCAGTTTCCTTCTTGCTATGAGCGCACTAGATCATGATTTTAGGACCTCGAAGGTTTTGGCGCATCAGATTGAAACTTTGAATCCCCTTGAAAATCTTAAAATACTCTTAACTTTTCCCTCCCTTGCAATGGTGCAATAGATTGGGTTTCCAAGTTCTCCATGGCATTGGCGCATTGCTTAATAACTTTAGATCCTCATCTCACTTGAAAGCTTACTTCGCTATAGTTAGAGGTTTTGGATCTTCTCTTTCATTGAACCCTTGGAATACTTTATACCTTCTTCCATTGAGGTGGCACAGCAGATTGAGATTTTAAATCCTCTTGCCTTGAATGCATTAGATGACCTCTCCAAAATCT
This sequence comes from Cunninghamia lanceolata, assembly GCA_027924645.1. NCBI lineage: Eukaryota > Viridiplantae > Streptophyta > Pinopsida > Cupressales > Cupressaceae > Cunninghamia > Cunninghamia lanceolata. The sequence goes on from BSBN01000070.1 coordinate 4,083,862, forward strand.
TCCACAAGCTGGCGCACTAGATAAGAATTCAGATTTCTCCTTGATTTAAGTGCCTTGAATCAAACTTTCAAATCTTCTAAAGGCTGGCGCATCAGATTGAAACTTTGAATTCCTCTTCTATTCTTGGCGCAGCAAATGATAGTTTTGGATCCTTCCTAAAAAGATTTCACAACTAAATTTCCCTTCATAAGGTGTATTAGATGTGGCAGTTTGATCTTCTCTTCATGTCTTAATGCAGCAGATCACATCTTTATCCTCCTCTTCAGATGCATTGGATCAGCAACTAGCTTCTTCTTTCTTAATGGTGCAATGGTTCATCATTTTGAGTCCTTATTAACTTCTTAAAATGTTTCAATCTTATCCATTAAGGTATCTCATCTTATCATTGGCGCTTTGGTTAACAAATTCATTCTCCCCTTGAAACTTGCCTAGACTTGTAACAGACCTTCCCTCCAAGCGCATTGGTTCATGAATTTGGGATCTTCTTTTCAAAAGATGGATCCTCCTTGAGAATAAACCAATTAACAAGCTCTTTGTGGCACATTTGATTCAATGTTTTGACTTCTCTTCTTATCTTCAACCTAGCTCAAGTTGTCCCTCAAATCAAAGTGGCACATTTGATTCAATGTTTGAGGTCTTCATCCCTTCTAAACCTTTTTCTTCACTCTTGGCGCATTAGATAATAAACTTGAAATCTTCCTTGATTCTCCTTACAATCTCATGATCCTAAGCTTTCATACTTCAACCTTATTTCCCCTTAGCGCAGCAAATGATGTTTTCTAGATCTTTATCTTATTAGAGGCTTAAAGCACCTTAAATCAGGTTTTAAACTCCTCTTTTAGAATGGGGCGCATTGGATGAAGACTTGGAATCCTCCTAAAAGATTATAAAGTTTAGACTCAAATGCAAAATTCATCTCACACTTGGAGGAGCACATTAGTTGAAGGATTGAATTCATCTTAAAAGTGTATCAATTAACAACCTCCCTTCCATATGTAGCTCACTAGACTGATATTTTGAATTCTTGTGAAAACCTCTTGAAAATTTTGCCTTTCTTCTTTTCATTGTAGCAACGCATTGGATTAAAGATTTAGAATCTTCTTTGAGGTTAGTGGCTTGAGATGCCTTGATCTTCAACTCACAGGCCCTTGGACTTGGCGCATTAGATAGAGATTTCAAATCCTCATCCCTTAAAGCGCATTGGATAAGACTTTTGAGATCTCCTTGATATCTAAGTACTAGCGCATTGGTTGGGGTTTCTTAAATCTTCTTGATCCAAGGATGCCTTACTCAAACAAACTCCTTTATGAGACTGGCTCAGCAGATAGGAGATCTGAATCCTCATCAAAATTGCACTTGAAACTCTCATGGGTGCATTAGATAGGATTTTTGAATCCTCTAGCCTCTTAAATTTCGTGATTGAACACCCTCATCTCTTGGCGCACTAGATGCCTATTTTGATCTCTCTTCTTCTCAATGGCGCATTAGATAGGATTTTTGAATCCTCTTGCCACATTTCTTCAAGACAAGTATCTTTTCCTCCTTGGGCGCAATGGTCTAGGCCCAAGAAATCATTATTTTGTTCTCTGACTGAAAAGCGCATTTCACCAAGATTTTGCGCCACATCCAAGTCTTGGCGCACTGGATCAAGATTTTGGATCCTCTGGAGTAGTTAGTCATTTTTCAGGGTCTCTCAGAGTAAAGGTCTATTGAAAAATATATTTAAGTATACTTATACTTTAAATATTTTTCAATATACCTTTCAGGATGTTTGAGATAGGTCTCGAATCCACCGGATTTAACATGCAAAATCTAGAATTTGGAGGATCCACCAGATTTCAGACTTAGTCAATTTTTTCAGTGTTTCAGGATATCAGGTTACCAGACTTAGTCATTTTCAGGATCTCAAACATACATCAGGATTGGTCTCAATATTCATGAATTGGATGGAAATTGATCAAGACTCTTCATTACTGCAAATTCATGTTCCATCATAAGACCTCCAATTATAAAGCAAAACCTTCTAGGAGAGAGACTTATTATTGGATTGGCAGAGGAAACGAACCCAAGACATCATCTAAATCTAAATGTGAAGCATCAGAGCTCAAAAAAAGGGGGTCCCCATTTGCAATGGGGCGATGTGTGATTTGGTCACAACACCACCCTGTCCAATCGCTATAAGGATCTATCTCATCCAAATCAATAGGATCCAAAAATTTGTCCTCTACTCTTTTTGTGCGCAACCGAAGGTTGTATTGCACAAAGACAAGGTCATTGAGGCGCTTTTGAGCTAATTTGTTCCTCTTCTTCGTGTGAATAGCCTCAAACAAACTCCAATTCCTCTCACAATTGGATGCACTACAAAGCTCCTATTTTCTATGCCTCAGAATTGCAAAATCATGTCAAATTCCACAACATTTTACTAAGGGGTCCTTGTTCTTTCACCCTGATGCATGTTCCTAAAACCCTAAATTTGGCTAAGTCTGAAACCCTGAAAAATTGGTTAAGTCTGAAATCTGATGGATCCTCCAAAATCTAGAATCTGCATGTTAAATCCCATGGATTCGGAACCTATCTCAAACATCTTGACAGTATATTTCAAAATATTTCAAGTATAAGAAATTCAATATACAAACTTATACTTGAATATATTCTTAAATATACTAACAGTTTGCACCAAAAACACCATCAGCAGGACCCTGTTATGCAAACACACAGCAAGTTTTCTACTCAGACTCGCTGAGTTTTCGGCAGAGACTCGGCACAAAATCTCGGCGAGTTTAAGTCAGAAAAACTCGCCCATGAAAAAAACTCGCGGGTTTTTAAAGACTCGCTAAGTTTTCAGCGACGCTGCCAACTATGATATGATTCATAAATTCAGTAATATGCATGTTTTTAAAGCATATTTTTTAAAAATTAATGTATTATTTAATGTTCAATAACTTTGCCGAGTTATTGCTGAGTCCCGAGTTTTTAAAATTTTTGGGTCTGTCGAGTAATTGCCGAGTCTAAGTTTTTACACTATGATTGTAAGAATGCTTTTGCAGCTAACATTATGGAAGACAAGTTGCAAGACGATAGCTATCAAGTAGCAAATGATCTCATACTCTACAAGAATAGAGTATATCTTGTTCTTGAATTGAAGTTGAAAGATAAGATTTTAAGGGCAATTAATGATACCCCTTTGGCTAGTCAAGGTATTTCAAAACTTACAAACAAATCAAGGAGAGGTTTACATAGAAAGGACTCAAAGACGATGTCCTTAAGCATATCAAAGGGTGTCAAGATTGCCAACAAAATAAATTAGAGCAAACTTTTCCAGCAAGCATCTTGCGGCCCTTACTAATACCAAAACAAAAGTGGAAGATTATTGCAATGGATTTCATCATTGGACTGCCATGCGTTTAGGGTACCTAAGGATTGTATGTTTGTTGTAATTGACACTCACTAAATATGTCCATTTCTTTGCTATATTTTCAGAGTTTAAGGCACCACAAATTGCTGATTTGTTTTTTAAAGAGATATTTAGATTCCATGGGTTGCCAAGAAACATAGTGAGTAATAGGGACAACAGGTTCCTTAGTTTGTTTTGGCAAGAGCGCTTCTGGTTAACTGGTACAAAATTGACTCCTAGCAAAAGTCATCATCCTCTAACTGATGGGTAGACATAAATTGTTAACAAATGGATTGAGGGTTATTTGAAAAACTATGTGGCGGGGCAACAAAGGGCATGGATCAAATGACTCTGTCGTGGAGAGCACTGCTATAATACCACACATCATAAGTCCATCAGTACGACTCCTTTCAAAGCTTTGTATGGGTATCATGTTTTATCTTTTGTGGATTTGATTATCACTAACAACAAAGTGCTAAGAGCAAAGGACATGGTTCAACAAAGATAAGAGATTTTGAAAACACTCAAGGAAAATCTCCAACAAGCTCAAAATCAGCAAAAGATATATGTAGATCGGCACAGATTGGAGAGGACATTTGAAGTTGGTGATATGGTTTACTTAAGATTGTAGATTTATAGTCAATCTTGTCTCAAGAAAAGTGGAGTTGAAAATCTCAAACCTCGTTTCTATGGCCCCTATAAGATCTTGAGGAGGATTGGTGAGGTTGCTTATGAATTGGAGTTTCTAGAATAAAGTAAAATACAATAATGTGTTTCATGTTTCGTGCCTCAAAAGGGCACTTGAGTAGCATATCACTCCCTCAGTAGAATTGCTTCCACTTGATGATGAAGGCAAGTTGATTTTAGTTCCTAAAGCTATCTTGTATGTGCAAGAAAGAAAATTGAGAAACAAAAGCATTTCAGAGTACTTGGTTTGTTGAAGGGATCTTCCACCTGAGGATGCCACTTGAGAAGGAGAGCAAATTCTAAAGCATCTAAATTTGCAAATACTTGTGGGTAAGCAATTTTGGGAAGGGAAGACTATCATGTCCCCTTCTCAAGCGTAAGTCTAATGAAGACCCTTAGCCTATTGGCTATTTTCTTAATTTTCTCGTAGGCTAATGGGGTGGTGCAAAGGGAAATAATTTAATAATTGAAATTGTCCAAAGAGTAACTTTATGTTATATTATAAAAAAGACAACTTATGTTTTATTATTAAAAATGTTGTTTTTTAAAAGAACATAAAGTGTTGTTAAGAATGGGGTCCAAAAGTGGCAGGACTTACTAAGCACTTAAAAGTTTAAGTTTTGGAGGAAGGAAAAGGGAAAAGAACATAAAATTTAATTATATTCCCTCAAAAGCCTATATAAGGAAGATTTTTGCACAAAAGATCTTGCTTATTATCAATCTCCAATTTCTTGAGAATGAACATGTGTTCTTTTTCCACCTGAGGATGAAAACCCTTTGGCAAGATGGTTTCAAGGACAAAAAGCTCTCCTAGCCATTTGAGTAATTTCACATAGAGATTACCAAGGTGTTGAATGATTGCAATTTTCAGTTTGTTTTTTGTGTTCATCTATTGCAACATTGTTTCCAGATTTTGGGTGTGTTTTAAGTTTGAAGAGTTTATCATCATCATTTCCTTGCAAACCATATCAAGTTACTTTGGTGAAGAGGGATCTTTCCATTAGCAAGTCGTATTATTCTCTATTTTGGTCGTAGCCAATACCTTGTGTTGTTTTTTCCTTATTGACCGTACACTTTTTGCATTGGTCGTATAGTTTGCAGCCTATGTGCAGGTTGTACATCGTTGAGGGAAGGCATTTTGGTTTTCTTCGGAGTCACAACATGTTTTGGTGTCATTTTCCCGCATATGGTCCAGTCGTACAATATACCCTTGTCGTATTGTTTGCAGCAGTGAGGAGAGATTTTGGGTGTCCTACCATTCTTCAATTGGGCTGTACAAACCTGTGGACAGCCATTAATCATCACATTTCAGTCCAGTTTGGAGTTGTTTTATTGATTTTAGTCTATCTTGGCCTGGTCGTACAATGTGGGGTTGATAGCATTTCATATTGATGATTTTCCAGACTAACCTTTGGTTGTATTTTTGACAAATTGCTGATATTAATCTTTTCAGTTGTGTCAATGCTTTTGATCAGTTTAACTAATTTCTGCAATATTGTTAGATTGTAAGCATTGTTCAGTTCTCTGCCAGTCTAAATTAGTTATAAGCTCAAAAGGCCGTGCGGCCAACTCACAGTTGATTCCAGTTCTTATGCTTAATTGCTTATCTATATAAACTGGATGGTATACCGCCAATTAGAATAGAAGTATTTCCACTTGGATGGCAATGCCGCCAAGTTTCTAGTATATTTCCTTTCTAGCATTGCACTCATTTAGATAGAGTCCCAACCATCATATGCTCTCCTCTTGCCCACATGAGGACCTTGGTGATCAAAAAGTATGAGGGTTATGCTTTTCCATCATAAATTTGCAAAAATTAAAAAAGCCAGTTTTGGACATTGCACAGACTAGCTAGAGATTTTTTTTTGCCTTAGGCCAAACTTTAGAGGTCCAGGTTTTCCCCCAAGGGAAAGATTCAAGAAAGTCATCTAAAGGAATGATAGATTTTCCAATGCCCCTCTTTGATAGTATAAACTTGGCTACCACCTAGCCATCTGAAGCAATCTTCATGATTGTCCCAAACTAGCTTGACATTTTGAAGAAAGATAGTTGAGATGAAGGTTCTCTGGTAACACCAAGTAAATTCAGAATGACCTTCAAACTCCTAGTACAACCATAGATTTCCTCCTCTTTTCAATAATCCTTAACTTTTGATCCTCATCTCTCTTCGAGTTTGGTGGCCATCACTTGAAAATCTAGAATTTAAAGGAGAGGATGATAAAAAAATCCATCAATCTTCTTCCCATTTTAGATAAGATTTTTAGCCATCTCCATTCCTTCCCATATGACTAAACCTATAGGTAGATCATTATAGGAGAGAATGTATATGGAATTATATCCACGAAGGTACTTGTTCAAAATATTGGACCAAGTTGTAGAATTACAAACAATAAACCTCCAAACCAGATTTCCCACAAGACCGTAGTTAAAGAGGTCAATCTCCTCGAGACCCAAACCACCATTGTTAACATTGGAGCAAATTTTCTCCAAGGAGACTAAGGGAAACTTGAATTGTTCCCTAGTACCTCTCCACAGAAAAAGATCTCATGTGTTTGGTAATTTCAAATAAAATATTTGTTGGTCTTATCATCAAAGAGAAATAGTAGATAGGAATAACTTAAAGAATTGCCTTAAGAAGCAACAATCTCCTTGCAAAGGAAAGCCACTTTCCTTTCCATCCTTCCAACTTACAACTAAACCTATCCAAAGTTAGCCTGTAGAGGTGTTTCTTTTGGCACATGAAAAAGGGAGAAAACCCAAATAGGAGTCTAGAAAGCAACCTTTCCTAAAGGAGAGACACCTATAGAGAATATCTTGTTCAACTCCCTTGATATTCAAGAAAAAAGATTTTGGATTTTTCCTTGTTCAATTTTAGTTGCTCAAATGTGATGTCCCGATATTAAGGCATTGTTTAAATTAAAGATTTAAACATCATGATAAACAAAAAAAAAAAAAAAGGTAAAGTTACTTTCGTGAAATATGGTGTTTAGACATTGAATAATAGAGAAAATTAATATCTAGATAAACAATAATAACAAGATATTATATAAAATAATAATATAATATATATTTTTATATTATTACAGATATGAATATAAAAATAAACATAGAAATAAATAGTAGACATCAGATTTCCACAATCCATAATATGTAATTCTATGCTTTAGGATTTAACTATGTGAGGCAAAAAATCCATCACACAGTTAAATCCTAAAGCACAGAATTACATAGAAAAAAATATTAACAAATATATAATATTTAAGGGGGCGACCCTTTGGTGAAATGGTGGGGCTTCTTGCCTGTAGTGCCAACAACCAAGGTTCAAACCTCGCGGGGTCAACCTCTACTGTGTCAAAAATTGAGGTTGTATTCCTCCAACGAGAGAAGGCCCTGTGGTGAAATGGTGGGGCTTCGGCCTATAGTGCCAACAACCCAGCCCAAACCTCCTTGGAGTTTAATTTGCAGGGGCGACCCTTTGGTGAAATGGTGGGGCTTCTTGCCTGTAGTGCCAACAACCAAGGTTCAAACCTTGCAAGTCAACCTCTACCGCGTCAAAAATTGAGGTTGTATTCCTCCAACAAGGGGAGGCCCTGTGGTGAAATGGTGGGGCTTCGGTTTGTAGTGCCAACAACCCAGCCCAAACCTCCTTGGAGTTTAATTTTTGCCCTTCGGGGCACAACGTGGTGGTGAGTTCACTTGGTTGCGGTGATCACCACCCAAGTTCAACTCCCCGCTGGGCCAACGAGCTCGCAGGCCTTGTGCCTTCACTGGGCTAGCGTGCTTGCAGGGTCCTTCTCGGTTCCTCCGTTGGGCCGGCATGCTCGCAGGTTGTGGGCCTTCGCTGGGCCAACAGCTCGCGGATTTGAATTAAGGGCGCTAATGCTCGGGTGATAATGCCCATTGGGGACGGAGACCCCCCAGTTGTGGTCTCAAGGCGATAAAGCCATGGGAAGAGAACCCCCGTAAGGGTCTCTCTGGGCCCAGACCAGGCTAAAAACCCGGGTATACCCAAATGAAAAAAAATATATATAATATTTAATTAATAATTAGCTGACCTCACATAGGCAGTGCTCAAATATAAGTATTCTCAATAAAATAAGTATAAATACTATTATAAGGGGTCAGCAATTCTAAGAAAGAATTAGAAGGTGCGATCAATGAGTAGACATGACTACTCATCAAAAGCCACCTCCGTAAGAGTATAAAAGGTAAGGCTAATAAAGAATAAAAGGGGGCATGAAAAAAAGAAAAGAAATAATATGATATTCCCAAGTTCTAATCTACATTTAACATAAGGAACAGCGTGGAGTCAGCAAGGGAAAACAATCAGCATATATAGGCAGTGATTATGGTTTAAAAGGGGCTACGATCATGTATTATGGCAGCACTTATTAATAACAGCAGAGAGTATTAAAAGAGCAGGTAACGATTAGGATAAAGATATATCCCTTCATAAGAGATATGGGGGTTATAATATGGAAGGGGGGAGTTTAAGATAGGGGATATAAGAAAAAGAAATATATCTCTAAGTCGGAGGGAAAACAAAGGCATCAGTTCTGAGTTTAAATTCTGCCTTCGGCAACAGCCATCAATCAGAACAGAATATGGAAAAGTTCAAGAATATATATGGACCCTAAAGTGAAATACATACTGCTGATATCTGGGACTAAGTATAACAGCAAATAAGTAAGGGAATGTGGAATTAAAGTTATATCAGATAAACACATACAGATCTACATATGAAGAATTAGTAAGAGACTAAATTAGAGGAGAGATCTATGTAGATATAGAAAAGGACATGCTGATATGGAAGAAGATAGTGCAGAGATAAAGAGGAAGAGTAAGACATATATGTTTATATATTAGAGTAATATATATATTATTTCTGATATACTCATCAAGAGAATTAGGAGGAAAGATACTTGGAAGCATATCTGAAAGAAAAGGGCACAGCAGTCGATTAAGGTGGCAAGGAAGGGATCCTTAAGAGTTCTAAAGGCAAGGATTATCGTGGTATGATGTATCTAACCTTATGTTTATTATGATGAATGTCATGTGGTAAGTAGTGATGAATGCATATAATTGAAATATCATCATTAGATATGTATATATATAAGCCTTATGAAACTTGCTATGGAATATAGATTATATTCACAACACATTTGGTAGAATTGTTTGCAACTATGAGTTTGATTAGTTTATTATGCATTAATGTGGATTCTTGCATGAGTGTTATGGTTACTATAATGGAAGAAATGTGGTGCAAGAGGGATAACGGCGATGGGACACTCTTCTAAGTACGCCACCCCTCTAGGGGGGATTGAATAATCCCATTGGGGCCAAGGGGGTACAAGAGTACAGAGGGTACTGCCCTTGGGCTTAAAAGAGATGGCTTTCGGGGCACCCTTGTATGATCCCATTCTCCTATCATAGATAGACCAATTCAAAGGAACCCACCATTGAGAAAGGAAAAGGAAGTGACAAGATGAGGGGGAATAGGATAACGAATACCTCATTAGGTAGACCACCTCATATGTATGGCATGCGCCACATGAGGCCAAGGTGGGTGGTATATCCACTATTGGGCCTAAGGTAGAGGATTCGGGACACTCTATCGAAGTCACTCTCCTCAACTCTCTTGTGGTTGAGTCTCCAAGATATTCGGTTTAGTTGATTAATAATGTTGTGAGTTGTTAATCATGTTAACTTGATTGTGAGAAATATTATTGCAAGTGTTTTCTAACTTGTTTACAAGGATTAAATCAGGCCAAGGTACTCTTTAAATCTTTGTTTGCTTGGAAATTGATAATTTAGGGTAAAATTAGAATTGTTCCCAAAAGGGACATTACAAGTGGTATCAGAGCATCTTTCCTGCCATCCTGTGTATGCTTTATGTATTACACCTTGTGCCTTACATGTATTCAAGTGTATACCTTGTGGCCTATGTGTATTCAAAGGTATACTTTGTGACTTATGTGTATTCAAGTGTATGCTTTGCATCATATGTTCATATGAATACTTTGTGTATTACGTGTATTCGCGTGTATGCTTCAATCTTGCTATGTATACTCATGTATATACTTAGTGACCTTGGGATGATGGATGGATCCACGGTGTAGTATGGGATACACTGAATTCCCTTCCCAGTTGTCTACTTACATGTATTAATGCAACTTATGCATATTCATACTTTGTGACCAGCATATGCTTTATGACTTACGTGTATTCAAATGTACTCAAGTGTGTACTCCATGATAATGTATTCAAATGTATACTCTATGATTTTGTATTCAAGTGCATACTTCATGACTATGTATTCTAGTGTATACTCTATGATTTTGTATCCAAGTGTATACTTCATGACTATGTACTCGAGTGTATACTCTATGACTTTGTATTCAAATGCATATTTCATTTGGGTGTATATTGCATGGTTTGTGTATTCAATTGTATACTTTGCGACTTCGTGTATTCGAGTTTATACTCCATGACTTTGTATGTTCAAATGTATACTCCATGACTTATGTATGTTCAAGTGCACACTTCATGACTTGTATTACGTTCGTATACTCTGCATGTTACATGTATGCTTCATGCATTACATGCGTATACTTTGAGAATTATGTGCATGCTTCATGCTTTATGTTGCGTGCATTACATGTATGCTTCATGCTTGTGTCTTATGTGTGTATACTTTGTATGCTTCATGCTTTGTGTATCAAGTGTATGATATATGTTTCATGTATTATGTGCGTTCATGCTTTATGCTTTGTATACTTTTATGTATTATGTGTATTAAGCTTATAAGCTTTATGTTTGCTTCATGAACTACGCTTTGTGCTTTACATGTATACTTCATGTACGATTCATGCTTCACATATATTTGTGTGTGTATACTTCGCATGTTCTGTGTATCTATGCTTCATACATCATGTGTACTTATGTATATGATTCATGCCTCGCATGTATTTAGATGTATACTTCATGTCTTACGTACCACATATGCATCATGTATTACATATATCTATATGTGTGCTTCAAGTCTAATAACAAGTTCAAACGAGAGAAACTTGTCTCAAACATCACTAGTTACCAATTCTTGTTGTTGAGAGATATCTGAAAATACAAACACATGAACCAAAAGAAATGATCTTAAAGAACAATGAGGGTAGTGGAACTATACTAACAACAACTATTCGAGGAGATCGATGGTTTTTGAAGTATCATAGTTATAATTGCTTGAGGACAAGCAATTTTGGGCGGGGTGGATTGTGATGTCCCGATATTAAGGCATTGTGTAAATTAAAGATTTAAACATCATAATAAACCAAAAAAAAAAGGTAAAGTTACTTCTGTGAAATACAGTGTTTAGACATATTGAATAATAGAGAAAATTAATATTTAGATAAACAATAATAACAAGATATTATATAAAATAAATATAAAATAATAATATAAATGTGAGTATTATCAATTTAGATATTATTATAAATATCATATATTATAAATATATTATATATATTTTTATATTATTACAGATATGAATATAAAAATAAACATAGAAATAAATATTAACAAATATATAATTTCTTTCCTATCTCCTCACCTAAGACTCCTCTTGTAATCCGCACCCCTAACACTCTCTCTCTCTTTTTAAGAAGACTTTCTCTGCAATTTACTCATCTGTTTTCTGTTCTTTTCTTCTTGATGATGGATCATGGAGTGTGATCCGAAACATAGAGGCAAAAAAGCAATACACAGTTTTTCCAGAAGCACTATATTTTCAATAACATGGATTGTGGAAATATCACGACTACAAATATATAATATTTAATTAATAATTAGCTGACCCCACATAGGCAGCGCTCAAATATAAGTATTCTCAATAAAATGAATATATTTATAAATACTATTATAAGGGGTCAGCGATTCTAAGAAAGAATTAGAAGGTGCGATCAATGAGTAGACATGACTACTCATCAAAAGCCACCTCCGTAAGAGTATAAAAGGTAAGGCTAATAAAGAATAAAAGGGGGAATGAAAAAAAGAAAAGAAATAATATGATATTCCCAAGTTCTAATCTGCATTTAACATAAGGAATAGTGTGGAGTCAGCAAGGGAAAACAATCAGCATATATAGGCAGCGATTATGGTTTAAAAGGGGCTGCGATCCTGTATTATGGCAGCACTTATTAATAACAGCAGAGAGTATTAAAAGAGCAGGTCACGATTAGGATAAAGATATATCCCTTCATAAGAGATATGGGGGTTATAATATGGAAGGGGGGAGTTTAAGGTAGGGGATATAAGAAAAAGAAATATATCTCTGAGTTGGAGGGAAAACAAAGGCATCAGTTCTGAGTTTAAATTCTGCCATCAGCAACAGCCATCGATCAGAACAGAATATGGAGAAGTTTAAGAATATATATGGACCCTAAAGTGAAATACATACTGCTGATATCTGGGACTAAGTATAACAGCAAATAAGGAAGGGAATGTGGAATTATAGTTATATCAGATAAACAAATACAGATCTGCACATGAAGAATTAGTAAGAGACTGAATTAGAGGAGAGATCTATGCAGATATAGAAAAGGACATGCTGATATGGAATAAGATAGTGCAGAGATAAAGAGGAAGATTAATGTTGACATAAAGAAGAAGAGTAAGACATATATGTTTATATATTAGAGTAATATATATATTATTTCTGATATACTCATCAAGAGAATTAGGAGGAAAGATACTTGGAAGCATATCTGAAAGAAAAGGGCACAGCAGTCGATTAGGTTTCAAGGAGGGGATCCTTAAGAGTTCTAAAGGCAAGGATTATCGTAGTATGATGTATCTAACCTTACGTTTATTATGATGAATGCCATGTGGTAAGTAGTGATGAATGCATATAATTGAAAGATCATCATTAGATATGTATATATATAAGCATTATGAAACTTGCTATGGAATATAGATTATATTCACAACACATTTGGTAGAATTGTTTGCAACTATGAGTTTGATTAGTTTATTATGCATTAACGTGGATTCTTGCATGAGTGTTATGGTTACTATAATGGAAGAAATGTGGTGCAAGAGGGATAACGGCGATGGGGTACTCTTCTAAGTACGCCACCCCTCTAGAGGGGATTGAATAATCCCATTGGGGCCAAGGGGGTACAATAGTATAGAGGGTACTGCCCTTGGGCTTAGAAGAGATGGCTTTTGGGGGACCCTTGTGTGATCCCATTCTCCTATCATAGATAGACCAATTCAAAGGAACCCACCATTGAGAAAGGAAAAGGAAGTGACAAGATGAGAGGGAATAGGATAACGGATACCTCATTAGGTAGACCACCTCATATGGGTGGCATGCGCCACATGAGGAGAAGGTGGGTGGTATATCCACTATTGGGCCTAAGGTAGAGGATTCGGGACACCCTATCGAAGTCACTCTCCTCAACTCTCTTGTGGTTGAGTCTCCAAGATATTAGGTTTAGTTGATTAATAATGTTGTGAGTTGTTAATCATGTTAACTTGATTGTGAGAAATATTATTGCAAGTGTTTTCTAACTTGTTTACAGGGATTAAATCAGGCCAAGGTACTCTTTAAATCTTTGTTTGCTTGGAAATTGATAATTTAGGGTAAAATTAGAATTGTTCCCAAAAGGGACATTACAACAAAAGATTCTTGATTGTCCTCACTTCTTGAATTGATGGTGAGGAGAAAAGCATTGTGTCATCCCCGATGTGGATGGGCAAGAGTGTAAGCTTTCAACCTTTTGAGACTTCCCTCTATTCTTAAGGAACCTAATACCCCGTACAAAGGGATTCAACCATGATAATAAAGAGGTAAGGATATAATGGGTCACCTTGATGAAGAGCTCTAGAAGAGTAGGAAAAGCCTTTTGTAGATCTATTCACTATGACTAAAAAATTGGCAAACAAGTAACACCCTCTTATTGAAACCCTCTAGTCCAATCCAAAGCCAAATTTGTCGTGTACCTTGTTGAGGAACAACCAATTCACTCTGTCATATGCATTAGATATACCTAGTTTAGTAATCTTACCTTTCTCATGCTGATATGTAAGTAGTGTAGAAATAGATGAGCAACAACCTCATTGGTATTCTACCTCCATCTCACAAATTTCTTATACAACCTTAACACAATCCCACCATATCGATGTTTCTTCTATTAGTTGATAAACCCCTATGTGGGCCTTCATGCTTGTACTAATGTTGTGGAGGTAAATAATTATCCATTTCAATTAGCCAAGCCTCAACTTGGGTCGTCCCCCATTTTAGAAAGTGAGGAACATATACCTTTGTTTGATGGCAAAACAAGAGGTGACGAAGCCAAGGCTTGGCTAATTGGAATGGATAAGTATTTCAGCCTATATGGCATTAATAGAAATATGAAGGATTGCATATGAGCTTATCAATTGGCAGAAGAGGCATACCTATGATCATTTTACTATAATGTCCCCTTCCTAAGCAGCTTTTGTCTTGGGGTTAGTCTACCACTCAGGTTCTCATAGACTAATGTGGATGGTTAGGGAACCCATGTTGGGTTTGTTCATCTCGAGGTACAGTCAGCATATTTGGAGATTTGAATTGAGTTCCTTTTGGCAGGATATCACTTTTGACTCTTTCTAGAGGGATTTCGGGCATCTAGTCCGAACTTACTATTTTTAGTAGGGTACCCAGACTTGGTGCGAGTCAGTGCGATATTCATGGACTTCACTCAATTTTTATTGGCCTTCTCATCGGTACTACAAAATCCACATTCGGAGTCCATTTGAGCTATATATTTAATGGCGCGATATTTTCCTAAGTTAAATTAAATATTTAAATTAGTATAAAGTTATAAAGTGACTTTATTAAGGAGACTTGAAAATTTTTTAAATAAAATAAAGTCATACATATTCCTAATGTTGGGCGCCTATTTCAAGTTGGGATAATAAAGTGTTAATATTGAAAGTTTTAATATCCCCAAGATGGCGTTGAAAAAGAGAAGGCAAATAAAACTTGTTGGAGAGTTCATTCTTATATTTTTCACCACATTTCATTTTAAAAGAAGAATTCATGTTGGCTGAGCCAAGGGTTTGAAAACCTACAACTTGTGGAGACGAAAACCTTCACGAAGTTGAATACCTGGGGAAGTGAAAGATCTTTCTAGGGTACTGCTGGTGGTCTCACTTCAGGGATCACATTTGTGCTTCAATTTCAGATTTGAGGACTTGTCACGGAGTGTTTATACATTGCAAATCTCTTGTTTTTGGGCATGATAATTAGGGAGACAGCTGGGATTGTATTGCAGGTGTTGTCACATGATTTGATGGAGTTTTGATGAGTTTTTGGACTCCAAACAGGCCGTACCATTCAGCAGACCTGGCCGTACCATTTAGGAGTAGTTTTGGGAGTTTAAAGTGGATTCTTCTCCTCCTTTTGGCGTAGGATCTGAGATTATTACTGCTGGAGTAAAAAACAGCTTTTCTTTGACAGTTTTGAGGAGGGTCTTCTTGTTGTTGGCTGCTGTACCACACCCTTACAGGCTGTACGAGCACTTTGGAGAGGGGCGTGGCTTCTTTAGGCCCAAACGTCTAGGGTTTTTCCCCTAAATCTTCATCTTTGGAGGCGTCTCCATGTGATACACTGCTGTATACAATTTGTGTAGCTGTAAAATCAGTGTTTTGATTATGCTCTTGGGTTTCTACATTCTGGCTTGCTGTTACAGACCTGTATTATTTCAAATCAGCAAATGGGTATGCTAGGAAATTGATGCTTTTGCTCTTTCTCATATGGGTATTGTTCATTGTTGTTAAATTATGCATTTCCCACATAAATAAGCATCTGGGTACTTTAGAATGTTTTGTTTCCTAAATATATGAATGCATGCAAAAATCCAATGTTATGTTCAAAACATAAAACGCACCAGGTTCAGCAAAAGTCAGAAACAATTGGGGTAGAACATTACATTTACACTAATGTCGTACAAGAAATTAACATGCATAGTTTCATTTTGGACCAATACCTAGATCTTTTTAAGAAAAATGCCTTTTGGCTATGTTCCAAGAGCAAAATTCAACTGAATTCCAGCATCTTTAAGCAAGGAAGTATGACCGCCACAAATATGCTTCTAGGTTTCTAAGTCTCTTGTGATGTGTACTTATGCAAGATGGAAAGGCCAAAGTTAACAAGTATGTTCTATGATTGAATCACTTGCTAATTTGATATGCCAAGCAGGCATAAGCCCCAAATCCTAAATGCTGAAATGAAGATAACTTTGGCATTGGAGCCAAAGTTTAAGAATTGACCATAAGATTATTCAACACAAATCCTCCTGTGTCCCCCCTGGTCTCTTAGGGACAAAGGGTTAAAATAATGCCCCCTCAAAACCGATTGCCTTAGGACCAAAGGTTAAATGTTCCACCCAGGGAAAACAATCAAGGGGTATTAAGAACAACGTCAAAGGTGGGTGATGGGGCAATCAGGTTTTAAATTTGGTCATCTATGGCTGTCAAATGTTTCTTGAGTGATGCTTGAATGTCATTGCCTTTAATAGTGAACACTGCTGTTCCAATATACTGACAGAAATAAAAAATGTAACCACCAGTTATTTTAACAGTTTTTTATATATATCTGTAAATAATGAGAGTGCTGAAAGTAAAGAAGTAAAATTTTAACAGGTTTTAGTGACTACCAGGTAAAGAGACTTTGGTTGGTTGGCTTGAAATTAATGGTTTTCTGGGTGATACCATGATTG
This sequence comes from Cunninghamia lanceolata, assembly GCA_027924645.1. Taxonomy (NCBI): domain Eukaryota; kingdom Viridiplantae; phylum Streptophyta; class Pinopsida; order Cupressales; family Cupressaceae; genus Cunninghamia; species Cunninghamia lanceolata. The sequence goes on from BSBN01000070.1 coordinate 4,100,704, forward strand.
TATCTCTATGAAAATGATGGCAGCTTGATGTTGTATTGTCAACTTTGAGGGTTGTCTATGTGCTTTAGAAGAGTTCACCTCTACGGTGCATACAGGTGATGACAGACTAATTGGATCTAGGTTCATGGAGCTTCAGAAGCTGACATGAAATCCAGGTCTTAGATTGAAGACTAAAGATAGAAGATTTGAATAATCTAGGACTCTGTAATGGTCTATCTTTTAGCTATGTAACTTTCTGTTTTGACAGAGGTTTTATAGTAATTATGAAATAATGCTCAATGTGGTGACACATGACAAACTAGAATGTTGGGGTGTCAAGGTAGGTGAAGGCATGCCCCTAACTTATGAAATGATGAAGGATGTTGTACAAAATTTTACTTTCACAATAATGTAACATTCCTCTTACTTGTTCTCTTAAAAGAGAACTGCTGCTTGTATTTACTTTCTTGGCACCATAAGCATTGGGTTTTGTTGTTAAATTGAGCAATCTTAGGAAGAATTTAGTGTCATGATCACCTTTTGTATTTACTTTCTTGGCACCATAAGCATTGGGTTTTGTTGTTAAATTGAGCAATCTTAGCAAGAATTTAGTGTCATGATCACCTTCTGTAATCTAAAGCATTTCAGATTTTTGATGCCAAGAAACTACTTTTTGATTTTGTAGATGAACTAGATATTCTATTAAAGAATCCTTGTATGCATGTGGATCATAATGGAGCCACTTCAAAGCAGAAAACCTTTAGAGCAGCTATATATAGAATTGTATGTCTTGGAAGATGTACTAAATTGTGTAAGAAAAATGTTGTGACCTTTTCTAAAGTAGCTTACTTGTATTACGGGAATATTTTTTCTCAGCAGTTAGAGCTTAGCAATATCACTGGCATCTTATCATCTAGAATGAACACTTAATGCAGGATGGCATTAGAAAGGTTCATCAAAATCCTTGGAATACTTTCCTATGATATTAGACTAAATATTTTATAGATGCGGGGATACTAAAGCATTAAAAATGGATGTTAAAGGTTGGTTCAATTATGGCATTGTTCTTTTACTTGACAAAGATGAGAACTTCCATCTTGTGTAAAGAAGATGGCGCTCTTTTTTTTTTAAAAGTGGCTATGTATTACCAAATGATTATAGCTAATTATAATGAATTTATAGGATCTAAACTTTCTGCTTGTGTTCGTCTTAGATTATAGTTATTTTGTTTTTGCTACTATACACTCATTTTGTGCTTACTGCCCATTTGGGACTTAATTTATTGAATTCTTAGATGTCATTCAACACTACGATTTGATTGAGCTAATTTTTTAATATGGTGCCATTTCTATATTATAATGGTTATTTCAAGATGCCTATCATTATGGAAAAGAATTTTACATATATTTTGATTGTAAGAAATATTGGTAGGAATATGAATAAAATATCAGTATGAATAAGCTTCTGGAAAAACTGTTGCTTTTTCCCAGAAGCTTATTCATACTGATTATCATGGACTGTGGAAATATCATGTCTAATACGAATAAAATATGTTTCAATAATGCCAAATATTGATTTTCTTCAAAGGGTATACGTGTGGAAGTGTTCGTCATGCAACGGACTTCAGAACCAGCGCCTGAACATGTAAGATATATTTCAATCCTCTCGGTGGTTTATTAGATGACAATAAAAGTTAAACTTGTGTTGCTTGTCTCAAATATCTGCTAACACATATTATCATATTCAGGGCTCTTCATGCAATACCAAGACTCTTGCCAAGAAGAATGTTAAGAAGAGGGGAAAATAAACCATATTGTGCACATCTCAATTATGCCATTTGTTCATTTATCATATATCAGAATTTATAAATTGTTATTACAAATAAAGTAATTGTGTTTTTATTTTGGAAGCGGAAACTTTACTAATTTGATTTTGTTCTTGAATATTACAGTATATTGTTGTTTAGATATACAAATTTTGTTGATAAACTTGTTTCATTCCTTATGTGTACAATGTCTAAACATCCCCTTTGCTACACTCTTGGTTTATATTCCAACCCAGATGTTTCATGTTGCTTTGTTTCCGTGACATGCAACATAAAGTTAACCTACACTCTAGTCTTATGATCTCTTCATGTCAAATGTGTACACAATTATATTTGATAAAATGCACCAGTCAAACTGTCAACAATTCAAAATCATTAATAATATGAAAGACCTGAATATATACGTAGACTCATTAACAATATGTAAGAATATATGTTTATTGTTAAACTGTTGCAGTAACATGAGATAAGGCCAAGTGAAATGTCAAGGCATTCGACGAAAATAATTTGATGATTTGGTCTAACATTAACAAATGGCTTTGAACTAATCTTATAGTGGATAGTTCATTGAATAAATATAAATGGTTGGAGAAACGTGGGGGGTTTGATAGCTCATAAGGGGATTGTTTTTTTCTGTTTGCCTTGCATACTGTTCAAATGTGTACCTTTTCTGTTTTGCCACTTTGAACAAACCTGTGATAAGTTTGTGTTGCCAATGCATCTAGGCTTGAGTTATCATTTCCTACTTTCAAAGCAAATAAGAGTTCTTTTAGATGACTTTTAGAATTGTAATTGTGAAATTGTATTATGAAAAGTATTGTGTTTAAAGACCATAGAGTTTATATGTATTCTACAAGATGTATATATCTATACTTCTTTGATCACACTACTTCACACTTGTTTATTCAAAGAATAGTTATAATACATTAGTAAACAAGTATCAAGGACCAAGGGATGTCATGGTAGTTACAAGAAACACAATCCCGTACCTTTACACATGCATAGTCTATGTACATCACTTTTTGAGCAACTTTTAGGTTTATTCAATGTAGTATATGAGGAGTTAAGGCTTTGGGTTAAGAGGGTTGATAGGAGAAGATTTAACCCTTTAAAAAAATTATCTTGAAGGATTTTCCCCTTTGAGATAATTCTTTGCTGCATGAAGAGTCTAATGTCTTTTTTCTTTCTTTGTCATCTCCAATCTTCGTCCAATACCACTTGCATTGTTAGAAATTAGAGATATAGAAGCCACTTAAATTCTATTGTGTTAGAGAATTCATGGGAGCTTTATCAAAATTTTCTTAATCTTTCCGAACATTAGAGCCCCTTTTTGTGGCCATTTATCCTTTTAGAGAACCATCGTCCCTACGCAATGAATCACCCATCTTGTTGGTTGGCCAATCCACAATTGGCAAAGGTTTGAATTAGATGTGCTCATTCTCATATGTAGAGTGAGTTTCATCCCTAATCTCAAGAATGTCCAGATGAATTTTATAAACATCAAAATTTGCAGTTAGTTGTAAGGTCATGTGATAATAGTTGTGTCTTCTTACGTATAGCTCACCCAAAAGTCCTCAAGATGAGGTGCATGTTTGTATTTATAGTTAATCCTTTCTAACATTATCCCCATGGTATCACAATTTCTTCTTTCATATTATTTCAAATTCAAACCAGATAACTCACCATCCAAATATTATAACATTAACTATAGATTAGCATTTATATGCTCCTATTTTGATAGAGAATTTGGCTTCAAGGTTTTGTTTTGCGCTTAATAGATCACGTACTTGTGCTATTGTCCTAAAATATTCTATAAGAATCACCTAATCACTAGGATATCACAAAAGCATGTAGAGGCGAGTCAAAACCACACTTGCCTTTGTGAATATGGGGAATTGGATGAAACAATGCTCCCATTTAGAAATTACATTCTTGGCTTAAAAAATCCTTTGTGATAATTCCTTTCCACTTTATGAACAATAAAGAAGATAAAGAATCATTTACCTTCCTATAATGCTTGAGATGTTCTTTATACTTGAATTGGAAATGATAGTGTATACTAAATTTGGAGAATCTAGATTACCAGCCTTTACAAGCCCAACAAATAATCTAGTTCTAACAATTTTATATGGTAGGTATGAGGTCATATGAAAATTACTACTATCATTGAGCTTGCATGGTTGCTAATGTGTGCAATCACTAATTAAGGAGTCCAAATCCACAATGTTTTCCTTTGCAAATCAAGGTCATGTTGTATATCATCCATAGTTTGAATGTCTTGGCCTTTCTCTATAACCTGATTTGGCAAGGTAGTCATAATACTTAAATCCATCTCAAATTCATTTCTTCTCATTACATTGGGAAAATTCTTAGGAGCTTTCTTTTTATTGTACTTGTGATTGCTAATTTACTTGAGACAATCTTTACAATTTTCCCACCATATATTTTCACGTTCTTTTAGGTCTACTAATTGAACTTCTCCATATGGCAGCAGAGCAAAAGCCTTGGTGAAAGTAGAGTCAAGCTTATCCACTAGCTCATCATATGTCCTTTGAAGCTATTTGGTGTCAGCATTTTAATATTTAGCATAGGCTAGCACTAGATCTTGGCTATGTATTGAAACTAGAAATGAGGTGGCTTGAATAAAGTTATTATCATGCAACTTTCCAATAATCTCACTTTGAATATTACAACTCATTTTTTAGGTCCTATATATCCACCTAAGTTAGTGCATGTGACAAGTGGATAGTTGGTTATTATCTTTGGTGGAGGCTCAAAGCACTAAAATTAGTAAGTCATTTTTGCTTATTCTAGAGGCGTAAATTCTAGCCATGCCCTTGCTCTTGTGCAACCATTTAATCTTGAAAACCCTAGCTTTGTTGTTGCAAAACCTTTCTTTTGTTGTTCAATGTGAGACCCTAGTTTGCGGTTTTCTTATTGGACAAAGGAAAACCTCTGAAAGGAAATTGTTATTACCTTTAGCAATTCACTTGGCAAAGATTCATTCAAGGGCACTTTTGCCTGACTCAAGAAATCCATATTTTCTCTCAACTAGATTTTATCTAACCCTTGCTTAGTTGTATCCTTGAATTGTCTACACCAAAAAAACTAGTGTTGGATAATTTTAACAATCTCTAGAGAATGTAGCATTGGAAAGATTGAATGTAAAGTGTTACAAAAACAATGCCTCAACCCTTATTTATAGCAAACAAGCATTTAGTTCTTGCATGTAGTAGGCTAAGCAAAGAAAGAATCATTGTTTTGAATTTCCAACCTGTTTGCTCATTTTGCCATCTAGTTCATGCACACAATCACACATGGCACACATTTTGACATTTTCTTTTCCTTTTCAAATTTGAGCTTTACCTTCTCCCAAGCCATGATAGGCATGATGCATAATGGAAAAATGAAATTTATGTGGTGGTTATCACCATTTTCTAACCTTCTCTTGTTTTAATAAAATCATCATTATTTTCCTAAAATACGTGATATGTGCAACTTAAAATGGGAGGAAATTGGAAAAATCAAGGCATCAAAGAAATAAGCCTTCTTTACCTTCTAAAAGAATTTTATCCAAAACTAACTTCTAAGATGTAAAAGCTTGACATAGTGGAACAAGAGAAAAAATCAAGGAAAATAGTTCTTCCCTTTTTATGATTTGAGCAAGGAAGGCTCTTTAGTCGAAAAATGTTACATAATGAGAAAAAAAAAAAAAAAAAAAAATTAGTAAGTGAAGTTGCCTATTCCTTTTTGACACATTTTGGCAAAAAAAAAATTATAACTTGCAAAAAACGCAACATGTAGACACCTAAAATCCTACTATAATCAGGACATGACTTGACTATTTCCTCTATAATTAATTGAATAATTTCCTATTTATTTGATTAATTATTCAATTTTCATCCCAACATCAAGTAAATAATATTTTATTATTCATCACTATTCAATTGATCCTCTTCCTAGCATTAATTAAATAAATTCAATCATTTATCATCCATCTTCTATAGTTTAACCTTAGATAAATAAATCCAAATATTTATTTATCTAAATTCCTCATCTCCATCTCAAAAATTAAATAAATATCATATTTATTTAATTCCCTATTTTGTCTATTTTTCATTAAGTTGACTAAAACCAATTAGTCAACTAATCCTCCACTTGTATAATCTTAAACCATGATCAACTCATTTAAACCTTTCACATCCTCTAAAAATATACACGAGTCCTTTTGGGCATGGGCCTTCGTACGTGAGGCATGGATCAAAGATTTGCTCATACCTCTAAAGTACCCCTAAGGTACCCTTTTGATTCTTACCATCCACTTCTCCCAACATTGATTTCCCTTGAATCTTAAACCCCTCCATGTGCACCTAGCACATGGTGCCACTTGGAGGCTCCTCATCACTTCAATTCTCTCAAGCAATGAGAGCCCCTGATCCTTCAAATCAATCTTACCATTGATCATCCCCCTCAAAAATCTATAAATTGGTTTCAACCCAAGCCATTTTCATCAACCAAGAGAATGCAAAGTCATGTTGTTAGAAGGAGCACCCACATTCTCTCAACAACATATCATAATCCTTTGAGCACATCTACCATAACTTGATGCAATAAGGATTGGTGTTGGTGAGAACTTTGTGTTTTCATGAGCTTAACTAGTCCTTTGCATGCATTTAGATGTAGATGAATAGAATAGCATAGTTTAACCTGTTCTTTCACGTTTGCGTTTACTTGTATACATTTTTGGCACACCCTGTGGGACCTAGGTCCCTTTATCTAATCATCTTTTCTGTGTTTTTAGTATATTATGACTTGTAGGTTCCAATTTAGCATATGGAGGAGATGTTTCGATGTCTATGTTCATATATGGGCGCCTCTATCATGGATGGGCGCCTATAGCACCTATTTGAGTGCCTATGTCTGTAGGTTTGGCAACATGTAGTGTTAAAATCCAAATATTTTTTTTGCCTTTTAATCATCTTTTTGGGCTAAAATATTGTGGTTTTGTAGGGGTTTATCATTCTAAAGGTTTGTTTGTCCCTTCTTGGTGTATATTGACATCAGTTTTTGTAGGTTCAAATCACATTTGTTGGCCCTAAACACAGACAAGGGTCTCTACCATGGATCAACATCTATATGACACGAATCAACACCTTTGTGGTTGGACCTCCAAACAACTTTTTCATCATTTTCACACCTTTTACATTTAGTTTTTTGATAGCTTGATCTGCTAAGGTGATACATTGCTCATTTTTCAACTCGCCCTTCATATTTTACAGGTTTAACATCATTTTTTGTAGGTCTATATCACCTTTGTTGGCCGTAAACACAAATGAGCATCTCTGTCACAAATCAACATCTGTGACACCTTTTGTGGCTAGGCTCCCAAACAACATTTTCATCACCTTTAACACCTTTTACATTTTGTTTTTTACAGTAATTGATTTTATAGGGTGTTATGTTGCTCATTTTTCAACTCACCATATCTATTTTGTAGGTCTAACATCATTTCTGGCAAGTTTTTGTCAAAGGTTTCTAATCACAACCTATTTTTCATGGATGGGCACTTATGTGGCATAAACAAATGTTTCTACAAACTGGTGCCTATGTTCACCTTGGGCATTAGTAAGTATATTCACTTGTTTTCGTGATTAAGCATGTGTAATATTTAAGCATTTGTAGCTTGTTTGCTTGTTTCAGTCACAGTAACGGAGTTAATCAATTTTCTTAGAATTTGAGCCGTGCTAACCACTGCACTAATCATTCGCTTGTTGTGCCTTGTGAGCTAACATCATTTTGTGGAGGATATCGTCTATCCAAGATAATGATCAAAGTACTAACCACAGTCTATAGCATTGTTTATCGAAGGACACATATTTTTATCACTTATCTTAGGCACATTTCAATTTCTTAAGGAAATTAATCATGTTGTTGTGCTTGAAGTGTATGCTCTCTCCTCGCACCTTTAGGTGATCTCAGAGATCAAAAGCTTGAGTTGGTCTCTTTTTTATCATTTTTATTCCAAATGTTTTTATGTGTATGCTCTTCTCTCGTGCCGCAAGGCGATCTTGAGAATCAAAAGCACATAAGTTCTTTCCCTCTAGCAAGCCTACCTAAGGATTTCGTCGGGTTGCCATAGGGGATGACACAAACCATGTGTTTCGGCAGGGTATATAAAGGGGGGAGAGCGAATGTTGTACTTCGAAGGAGCCATCATCATGCCTAGCACAACCTTGGCATCCCTTTTCGTAAGGAGCCAAGGTGAAGTGGGATTGGGTTCACCCATGAACACATGCTTGCATATGGGCTCATGTTCATGGATATCGATCTCACGTACCTAGCGTATATCGAGGATGCCTCTAGAAGCCTTATTCATCATAGCTCAAGACCATCAATCATATATGTGTGTGGTGCCTCTGTAAGTGATTAGCCCTAAGAAGTCACTCTCCTCGTGCCCCTAAAATCGAATGTGCATGCCATGTATGCTCTCCCCTCATGCCTTTTGAGTGATCTTGGGTGATAAAAAATAGTTAGTTTCCTCATCATGTGACTTGCACATTATGCTTAGACAAGGCATATTAGTGGGCCCACATGCTTATAGACTCCTACTTGAATAATATAGGCTTGTTCATGTGCTTGAAGTGTATTCTTGTTGAAACACTTGAACTCCTAAAAATCAAAAATCCTTTGCAAACTTTTGAATGTTGATTGAAATTTATTGTTTGTAATCATTGAAACATTGCCCAAAAGTCAAGTATTCATCTATCTAAAATCTCCCAAATCCACCTCACTCTATTCATCCATTAATCATCCACCAGCTTTCAACCTTGCTAAAAGCATTGAAACCAATTATCCAATCAATCACATAATCCAAAGTCTTATGCTTGATCCTTAAGATAATCGACCAACCCAAAACCAAACATCAAGGACCACAATCCAAGGTAATTTATCAAATCCAATATTAAGGATCCTTGATCCAATCCACCTAATCAATTCCCTACTCACCTCATAATCCCAATCAATCCTACCATTAAGGTTTGTGAGGACTTAAGCCTCACTCAAATCCAATCATCCCTAATCAAATTCCATATACCACTTGATCTATCATCCATCCTAATCAAATCAAATCCTTAATCAATCCATCATCCCTAATCCAATTCCATCCAAATCTAATCATCCCTTTATCCCTTAATCCATAATCCATTTATCCAAGTCCTAAATCAAATCACCCAAATCTTAATCAACTCATTCATAAACCCCTAAACAATCCAATTATCCTTAATCATCCATTATCCATCCTAATCCAATCCAATCCTCAATCGATCCACCCTCGTTAATCCAATTCCATCTACATCTCAATCAAACTCAATCGTCTTTAATCCAAACCCATTTACCACCTAGTCATCTCATCCCTTATCCATTGCATCTAATCAAACCCTTCATCCAAAATCCATTATCCATCCATGAATCCCAATCAAAATCAAATCCCGAATCCTTAATCCAAAGGTCATTTGTTGCAAAATTAAACTTGGTTAAGGACTTAAGCTTTTTTACCCCCTTCTAACATTAAATCAACCAAGGACACTTGGCCTAATCCCTCTTAATCCCAATCATAATCCTTCTACCAAATCCAAATAATCATCATCAAAGGGTCCTAGACCTAATCCTTGAAAATCCAACAAATCCCCAACCAATCCAACATCAAACAACAAGTTTCGTGCCCTGTGTTCATAAATGGGCACCTTTGTTCATGAATGAGCACATGTAGACAAATCTATGTGTCTCTGTGTTTAAGCACCCCTATCATGCATAAGCGCTTATAGAGATATCCAAGCATTTATATAGAGGGGTGTCTCTATCATGATTGAGCACCTATATACATATTTAGGCATTTTTGTAATGTCAAACCAATCCAACTCCATACAACCAATCAAACATCAAGGGGCCCTTGGCCTAATCAAAATCCTAATCAATCCAATGCAATCCAATCATCAAGTGCCATATATCGTTGACCTTGATTAATCTAAATCAATCCAATCCAAGTATCAAGTGTCATGCATCCTTGACCTTGATAAATCCAACATCAAGTTACTTAATCCTTCAAATCCAAAAATCATAATCATTTTGGTATCAAAGCAAATCTCAAGGTCCAAGCCTTAAATATCCAAAGTCATCAAATCTAGAATCACATCTTGTCAAATCTAACTCATCAGGTATCCAAATTGAAAAATCATGAATCCATTTTGTTTTGATGAGTCCCCTCATTATAACCGTCCCAAAAATCATTTCAAAACTGATGATGATGATAGTCTTGTTGATCAAGACAAGTATGAAATCAATCCCCTTGATGGCATCATCGCAAGCAAGCTTGCCATAAGCTTCCTTCGCCCATACATGCATGATCAAATGCCCTTTGACCAAGAATTGGCTAGCACAAGCTACCTTGCACCTCTCAATTGCATATCTATTGGTCATCCTTATGGCACCTTTGACAAGGGAAATCCATTTTATCCCCCATCCATATCCTAACGACCATCCTTGTGCGAGGTCCCCATTGCCTCTACCTCCCATCCAAATTCGCCATCTCATTATCAATCAATCCACAAACCAATCATCCATCCTACCACGTCAAAATCACCCTTTTTGAATTTCCTTAGAGGACTCCTAGCAAAGGATCTCAATCAAAATCAAAAAATGGTGGTCATGTCACCCCACTAATCTAATGCCATCTACGTGTGTCACCGATAATGTCGATACCCACCTAACACCTATCACTCCCATCCAAGATCATAAGACCATCAAATTCATCAAAACCATCCAATCCCAACTCCATGAACATCACGAATCCCCCATCCCTCCATCTACCCAACTAGAGGAGTCTATCCAAATGCTAAGCAAAGCTAGACACTCCATCACATTACCTAAAAAAAATTAGTTGTCAAGAGCTTGTTCCAAAGCATGCCCAAACATCACCCCATCCAAATAAAGATCCAAATAGCCCATCTAATCTTTTTCATGATCCCCTACCATCCCTTATTGCCCCTATCCCCAAACCATCACCCTATACCCTTGGTCCCAGTACCTTTATCCATGGTGGTTCTCTCACAGTAGAAGAAAAATGGGTATCCACCACTAATCCCTCCCCATCTAAAATTGGATTTACATCTTGTTTCTAAAACAATAAACATCCCATTGCAAATTGCATGCTCCAAAACATGAATTATCAAGGCAAAGGCTTAGGCCTTCATGAACAAGGCATCTTCAAGCCCATACATGTCAAAACCTATACACGATCATAGGGCCTTGACTATACATCTCAAGGAAAACAATCCAAACATATTGGTACCACCTGTGTGCCTTCTAAGGAAGCTTCTACCAACCTCAAAATAGGTTCCTTCTGTCACTCCAAAAAGTTCACCACCATCCCCCTCCATCATACCAATCCAACCAGTTCACTGCTATCCCTCCTCCATCTTATGCCACCCCTCCTTTCATTTGTAAATCCCTCATCCCTATCACCCATCATAAATATCCCTCACCCCAAATCCCTAATCAAGACCAACAAATGCACACATCATTCGATTTATTTCATAATGATGCAACCATCATCAAATTCATGAGATTCCAAGATGGCATCTCCCCATGGGACCACAACATTGACCTTGGAAGCACTTTGGATGCCTCCACATATAAGCAAAAAACCAACCAAAATCCAAGGATCACCATGGCGCAACGCATCGACATGCAAAGCCAAACCTAAATCCAATCCAAAATCCAAACAAATCCAAAAGGCCACAAAGGTCCACAAATCAAAAAGCAAAAACAAAAACAATATGGGTCCTTGAGCAAAAAGACCCTATAAATCCAAGCGTGACATCCAACTCCGCACTCCCAAAATCCCACTCCATCCCCAAATCCTTATCCCCCATGCCACACCCAATCAAAAATAAAACATCCCAAGGATCCTAAGTCCATGGGTGCATAAATCCCCAAAACAACAATCCCAAAATCCCCCATCCTGATCCCAAAATCAACAATCATGCATCTCCAAATCCCCATCCTCCAAAATCCCACATCAAAATCCCAAGCTTCCACCTCCATCATGGTGTGTGCAACTATTGGTCTTGGTTCCCCTTGACCCAATGACATTCGCTCATGCCTCCATCACCCCATCATATTATACTCAAATCTCTTATCCAACATATCGCCATCATCACATCCCTTTAATCCATGCCTTTGCATAATCCATCCATCCTCCATCCAATTTTCCTTCCATTCCATCCCCCTTAGCAACTTTCTCTACTATTCGAGCTATTGTGGCACCATGCTTACCTCTTGGAGACGCTCACTTAGCAATCAACAAGGTCCCTACCAACATTCATGAGTGCATCGACAATCGACATGATCCATGTGTAGCAACCATCCAAAATGGGACACTATCACCTCACTATGGAAACAAATGCTTGTGTCCCTTCATCCATTCATCCTCATCCAAATCCACCCCATCCAATCTAAAAATGCAAAAAAATCAAAATCAAAATCAAAAATCAAAAAGTAAAGAAAAAATTGTCCAATGGTGAAAACCATTCTAATGGCACCTTGAACAAGTACCATGATAAAAACCCATTCATGGGCATCATGCGTAATCTGCTATCAAAGAGCACCCTACACTTGGGGGCAAGCCTCATCTATATCATCACTCCCATCCATCCCATTCACTATATTTGCATATCTACCCCATCGTCTCCCTAGCCATTTTGCTCTTCCTTCTTGATACTTTGACAAGGGCATCAATGCTAAAACATGCTTTAGACACCTCTTGGCATACACGCATCCTCCCTATTATGTATAATCACAAGCATCCCAATGCCTCATCATGAGTGACACATCCAGAGTGGGGCATGTCATTCCTATGCAACATAGTCCTTGGAAGATCACATTTTAACCCCTCCATCTCCAACATGAATCCCCCATCTATTCCATCCGCTATCAGCAATCTCTCAATGATCCCATCCAAATCCTACACAAATCCCTTGTCCCTTGACTTGGTTTTCCCTTGTCATTGCTATCAAGCTACAGACTATCCAAACACACTCCAATGCAATCACTCCCATCAATCCAACACTCCTAGCAATCCAAATATTGCAAGGAAATCTTAATCCATACATACCTCGCTAAGCAATCTAAGCAAATCATTCAATCACATCCATTGACCCCTGCTCTTAGCCTTGAGCAACTTCATTCAAATCATCATCATCAGAATATATCATTCTCAATCCTCATGTTGTTCTTGGGATATATCGTTCCTACATCAACAACTCTATCCATCATCAATCAATCCATCTTTGGCTTTTCAACTTGATCAAGGCAACATCATGTTTGTCTTTGTATTGTTTTTTACATGCTTGCTTGCTTGTTTGTGTGCATTATCATTTTTGTTGCTTTTTTGTTGCATCTACATTAGTCCCTGCAACCTACTTGCCACAATAATATCATGGTGTTATATGGCATAGGGTTGCTTGCAACCTCTTTTGTAAGTTAGTCCTACGCACGGGTCACATTGTCACCCTCGTCTTTATATCTTGGTGCATAATGTCTATGTTAGAACACAAGCAATCTACTAAGAGGGGGGTGAATCAATAGATCAATAAAACTTAAAACTTCAAGCCTTTGGAATGCAGATCAAATTAACTTTCAATGCAATAACATCAATCAACAAGAAAGCATGCACACATCAACACTAGATATACATGGAAAACCCAATATGGGAAAAACCATGGTGAGAAAATGCTGCTAGGATCTACCATCCTAATCCAGCCTCACAAATGAAACCATTTATTACAATGTTTAAGAGACCAACTCTAAGGAGACTACAATCCCCTAATCTCTGCACCAACTCAGTCCATAGGAGGCACCAACCTCACTGAATCTTTACATATTCATGTATGCAATCATTTGGTTCTTCATCAACCTCAAATGCATCAATTCAAATCATCTATAGTCTTCTCCTCACTCTGCTAACCCAAACTCGCTCTGCACTTCAATTCTACACATGCCTATGTCATTCCATCTATGCATCACACCACATCCATCTCTACGCACAGAACTTCTGTATATTTATTCAGTTATATTCACTTTTTGTATACAGCCAGCTATTTCTGCATACACTTGCACATTTGCATGTGCACACTCCAGTCCTTCTGTTGTTTACAACTCCAATTGTTTGCATGTAAACACTCTGGTCATTTTTGTATTTATGCTTTTTGCATATCCAGAAAGACAATTCTGTATGTGGCTCTGATCATGCATTCAATCTGTTTAACTGTTGTTTATCCATTGCTATCATCAATCACGGTTGCAGTTTTATTTATGTTCGTGCATGCAAAAATCCATTCTTTTTGTTGTTTATACTGTCATCGCCATGCATCCTCTATCAGTCTTTAACCGCTAATTAAGCATCCAGCTTTTGTGCCAAAAATATAGCCGTTAACCTTTTATTTTCCTTTTCTTATCCGCGATTTTATCTTTCAGCCCTTTATCGGCGATTTTTGTCCTTTGTGAACTTTGGCTTTATCTCTTCTATATTGGTGATTCCTCGAAATCCCAAACTACTCTTCCTTTGCCTCTATCGACAAATGTTCATTTCTTCAAACTTTACATTTATCGCCTCTATCGGCAAAAGTTCATTTCTTAGAACTTTTGTTCTCTTACTTTGGTCTTCTTTATCCTCCTTGTCGACAAACTTTACCTTTTTCGAATTGTCGCCTCTATCACCTTTATTGGCAAAAGTTATCTTTTGCGAACTTTTGACTTCTAGCCCTTTGTCGGCAAATATCCCTTTCTTCGAACTTTTGGTCCACTTCCTTTTATCAGCAAAAACCATCTTTTCTGAACTTTTGACTCTCGTCTTTCTTATCGGTGAAAGCTTCATTCTCCGAACTATTCTTCTCTACCGCCTTTCCCTTCTATCGACAAAGTTTCTAACTTACGAACTTTGCAATCAATTCCTTTTGCCTCTATTGGCAAAGTCTCCAAACTGTGAACCTTCCTTTCAAGCCTTCATTGCTTTATCTACGCCTTATATACTCTTTGTTGGCAACTCAGGGAAAACTCTAACCTTCAAACTTACTTTGGAAAACCTAAGTTCTTCCAATTAGGATTTTCCCGATCACTAAGAATCTTCAAATTCCTTTGCCTTAACCTTTTTCTTCATAAACTCTTTAGTCGGCGAAATGGTCAAAACACGAACCTTGACTTTGATCCTCTGTCGCCCTGTCAGCGAATCAATGAAATGCTGAACTTTTGAACAAGTTCTCAAAACAATCATTTTCCTGACTAAGTCATTTTCCCGCCTAAGTCATTTTTACTTTATCTTTCCAGCTCTTCCTTCCGCGCTCCCTTCGTTGTTGGTGAATCAGCTAAAATCATAACTTTCAAACTTTCAACTTTTGGCAAGACTTAGTGTTTTTCTTTCTGCTAAGTCTTCATCAAGAGTGCTTCCTCTCTCTTCTGTCAGTGAATCAGCAAAAGTTAGAACTGGCAAACTTACCAGTTCGCGAACTAAAGAAAACTCTGATTGGCTATAATAGCAAATTTTCGCCCAAACTTCACCAAACTGAAACTAGGGATACCCATCTGGGTCTTTAACAAAATGAAGTCCTCATTTTGATCATACAACTTGAAATGATGACAAATCAATAATTCTTCCTTTCTTTGCCTTAGACATTTTGCTTCTATGCACTTCTCCTTTGCCAGAGACACTCTAACAAACTCCTTTAACATCCAACTTTGACATCAATGACAATATATCAACAATATCCCCTTTGTCATTGATGGCAACACTCATGCATAATCTATTCTTAGTGTTTCTCTATCCCTTCTACATTAATGATGTCCATTAATGCTGGTCTAGTGTTGCTCCCCCTTACTCTTACTTTCTCCCTTAGTCATCAATGGAAAAGGGAGGTAATCATCCTCTTTTCTGACAATCAACTACTACTGTCTGAAATGCTTCTCCTCACCATGTCAAGGAACTTGTGACATCCAAATTGCCATCTATCTACCTGCTCCCCCTGAGAGGTAGTCACTGTCCAAAACAGGGATGAAAAATATGCCTTGATATGCTCTCCCTGGACAGTTGCCACAACTAAACTTCTACTTGTGAGAAGGAGCAATAACTCCTAGCTTCTGCCTAAGATATTCAAAAGTATCCTTGGCAAGTGGCTTCATGAAGATATCAGCAATCCGATCTTGTGTGCTGACATATTCCAACTTGACTTCCTTATCTGCAACTCTTTCCCTCAAGAAATGATATTTAATGGAGATGTGCTTCATTCTTGAGTGCATCACAGGATTCTTTGAGATATTGATTGCACTAGTATTATCACAAAGAATGGAAATAGGATCATTAAACGCTACCTTTATATCCTTGAGTGTTTGCTTCATCCATAAAACTTGTGTACAACATGAAATAGCACCAACATATTCTACCTCAGCAGTGGACAATGTGACTGAATCTTGCTTCTTGTTGAGCCAAGATACTAACCTATCACCAAGGAAGAAAGCTCCACCACTAGTGCTTCTCTTGTCATCTATACTTCCTTCCCAATCAGCATTTGTATATGTTGTCAAAGTAAAATCATCATTTCTAGGGTACCATAATCTATAATCCATAGTACCTTTCAGGTGTCTAAAATTCTCTTCATAGCTTGAAAATGAGATTCCTTAGGAGCATATTGAAATCTAGCCACCATGCATATTGCTTAAATGATATCTGGTCTGGATACAGTTAGATACAGCAAGCTACCTATCATAGATCTATACAGTCTGAATTGTATCAAGTGATTCATCATTCTTGCTCAACTTGCATCCTATCATCATGGGGGTACTCGCAGGCTTACAGTCTTCCATCATGAACTTCTTGAGCATTCCCTTTGCATACTTGGTTTGGGATATAAATATACCTTGGTCTAATTGTGATATTTGTAAACCAAGAAAGAAAGAAAGTTCTCCAAGCATGGACATTTCAAACTCTTTTTACATCTGATGAACAAATTCCTTGCTCATCTTGTCATCACTACCACCAAAAATAATGTCATCAACATACACAACAACAATCAACATGTGCTCACCTTCTGATTTGAAGTACAAGTTACTATATGTACATCCTTTTCTGAATCCTTGTTGTTGGAGGTAATTATCCAGCTTAGAATAACAAGCCCTAGGGGCCTATTTTAGGCCATACAAAGTGTTTTTCAATCTGCAAACATGATCTTTCTCTGACAGCTGAAATCCTTCAGTTTGCTCAATATAAACTTCTTCATTAAGATTCCCATTCAGAAATGCGGATTTAACATCCATTTGATAAACTTTGAAGTTTTTATAAATAGAGAATGCCAAAAACATCCTAATGACTTCCAATCTTGCTACAGGTGCAAATTTTTCTTCAAAATCTATGCCTTTTACCTGTGCATATCCTTTACAAACCAATCATGCCTTGTTCCTCACGACTTCTCCATCCTTATTCAGCTTGTTTTTAAACACCCATTTTGTGCCTATTACATTCTTTTCTACAGGCCGCAAAACCAATTCCCACGTCTAATTTTTCTCAATTTGATTGAGCTCCTCTTCCATTGCATTGATCCATCCTTCATCTTCACTAGCATCAGTAAATGTTCTAGGTTCAATCTTAGATAGTAATGAGAAATTTACCTCTTCATTTTACTTTGCCAGCTTTCTTCTAGTTTGAACTCCTTCAATCTTGTCTCCTATTATCTGTTGTTCAGAATGTTCTTTTTGCACAAACCGAGATGGTGCTTTACCAGTTGTCTCTTCAGGTTCTTCACCAGTAGCATCTTCTTTTTCTTCTAGTATCGTTGATCGATCTAAGCAGCTATCTTTATTCTGAGTTAGATGCGGTTGGTCCTCATCTACCCTAACATTGGCGCTTTCCATGATTCTATGCAATCGCTTATTGTCACATTTGTATGCTTTGGATCTACTAGAGTATCCTAGAAAAATGCCTCCGTCACACCTTGAATCAAAGCTTCCAAGGTTGTCCTCATCTCTTCTGATGTAGCACTTGCTACCAAACACCTTAAAATATTTGACTGCCATGGATATGCCATGCCATAATTTGTACAGCATCTTGTCAGCATTTACCCTTAGCTACGCTCTGTTCAAAGTATACATTGTTGTGTGTATTGCCTCTCTCCAGTAAGCATCAGGTAATTTTGCCTCATTTAGCATTGTTCTTGCCATTTCTTTTACCGTTTTGTTTTTCCTTTCCACAACACCATTTTGTTGTGGTGTTCTAGGGGAGGAATATTGCCTTTTTGGGTCATCCCACAATAATGGGTTACACTTTTTGGCCAAACTTGACATTGAAATCAACATTTTAAACTAAATCTTCACTTTCTGACACCTATAGCCGCTAAACCGTTAGGAATTTGAAGATGATGCGAACTAGTGATTTGTGAGATTTTGTTTTTAGATTCTAAATATATATTTTTTTAAAAAAAATTAGAGTTAAATTGTAAATTTTTTGTGTCTTCTTTGATAACTAGTTTTTAATAGTAAACAACATTTTTTAAAGTGATGTGTATTTTATAGCACATACCTTTTTTTCTACAAAAGCTAAAATTTTGATTATTTTGAATTTAGATTGGTAACACCAATATATAGGGCATGCATTTGGTTTTATAATGTTTTGTTGAATATTTTTTCTAATTAAGTTTTGAAGTCAAACCAATTATAATTTAGACATAGGTGTATTCCATAGAACATAATTTTTTCTGTATGTATCAAAATTCAAATTTTTTTTTGTTGAAACAAGGACATCAATACCTAGGGCATAGATATTTTTCAAAAAAAAAATCACTAATTTACTAATTTTCCATGTGTGTAGAATAGAGAACTTGATATTCGGTGAAAAACCTACATTCACAAGAAATAAAAAATAAATATAATAATCAAATTAAATATATTTAAAATTATACTTTTTGGGAAGCTTATAATAAGGACTACATACTTACAAAACATAAATTTTAAATGAATTCATTTGATCCCCCAAAAGGTAAATCAAAAGTGGTTTTTTATCAGCATTTTGATAGGTGTAGAGGAGACTCCATTATAGATATGGTTTAAAACTAGCGGGGTTCTATCCAAAGGGGTTTGATTCTAAGGGGGTTTGATCAAACTCTTTTCAATTAAAATTCTTTAAATGGAACCTTTCAAGGCTTAAATCATTATATTTTCTAAGAATATGTGATTTCAACAAAAATCAGGATGTCCTAAAAAGTGTAACCCATTATTGTGGTAGCACCCTTTTATGTCGTGGCTTTCACAGTATTCTAAAAACTCATTGGAGGTGAATCCTCCACCTTTGTTTGATCTTAAACATTTGATTTTCAAACCACTCTCCTTCTCAACCATAGACCTAAACGTCTTAAATCTATCAAAGGCTTCAGATTTATCCTTAAGAAACGTTACCCATGTCATTCATGAGAAATCATCAACCAATAACATGAAATATCTCTCACCTTTTAGTCCTTATATCCTAGTTGGACCACATAGGTCAATATGAACTAACTCCAAGAGTCTTGAAGTAGAGTATTCTTTTGTTTTGAAACTAGACCTTGTATGTTTCCCATGTTGACATTCCTTACAAATTGTATTAGCTGGCATGGTGATTTTAGGCATGTGCCTAATTGCATTTTTTGAACTTACCTTCACAAGGTTGTCAAAATTGATATGTCCCAATCTTTTGTGCCACAACCAACTTTCATTAAGCTGTCCCATCAAGCAACTTCTACCTTGAATCTCCTTGAGATTGTAAAGATTATTTTCTGTTCTACGTGCTTCAGCAATTAACTTAGTAGAACTTGCTTTCCTGATCTCACAGCCTTTTGCATTAAAGGTTAGATTATATCCATTATCACACTTCTAACTGACACTCAACAAATTGTCCTTTAGTCCTTCCACATAGTAGACATTGTTTCCATAAATACTCAGTGATCCTTTACTGCAAATCTTCTTAGATGTGTTGTCACCAAACTTAACTGAGCCTCCATTCAATTCTTGTAGACTTATAAACTTACTTTTATCTTCAGTCATGTGACTAGAGCAACCACTGTCTATCACCCATGGATTATGTCTCTTAGCATGAAATGTCATCTATACTATTAGAGATGCTTCTTTCTTCTAATCATCCTTCTTCTTCCAGACTTTCTTAGTTTATTTCTCCTTATTCACAAGAGAGATTGATGCATTATCCTTCTTAGGAGGAACATTCTCCTTTCTTTCCTATTTGTTAGTTTTTTACAAGGTTTGTTCTACAGAAATTTGCAATATGACCAAAGTTATTGCATTTGTAACAAACTACTCTAAAATCTCCTAGAGATGCAAAAAAAAAAATTCTAATAAAATCAGTTCTTCTCCTAGGAACAATTCTACAACTAACAACCCTATGACCATATTGATTACATGAATAACAATAGCCATAAAAGGATTGAGGAAACCTGATTACGCAAGAATATCTTTCAGGAGGGGGGCCTTTGAATATTTTCTCCTTCAGATCTCTGACTTTTGTGAAGCTATCATCTTCCTTCTGCTTCTTCTCTTCAATCTTTTTAGGAGGATCATTGGACTTTGAATGCTGACTTTCTTCAAATCCTAAACCATCCATGCTCTTTGGAAATCTCTGACTGCTGATCATTTCATCAAGCATGCCACTACTCTTTTCAAATTTCAAACCTAGGTTAATTTGACTCAGCCTTTTCTAAATTTTTTCTTAGAGATACCACTACATATTCCAACTTCAGACATTCTTCTAATTTAGATTTCAATTCATATTTAGTAACTTCTATTCTCTTGGCTTCTTCCACTTGTGTCTTCAAATTAACAATCAGCTCTTCTGATTTAGCAAGCTTCTTAGACACCATATCTTCTTGAAGTTGTAGCTTTAGTTTAGAGTTTTTCTTCCTAAGTTTCTCAAATGCTTCTAAAGCACATACCAACTCTCCTTCCAAATCTACTTCTGCTTCTTCTTCATTCTCATGATCTTCTAGATCAGTATTGTTCTGATCTATATTAGTAGTCTCCACTGTCATGAATAGGTATTCATTTTCTTCAACCTCAAAAATGCCTTCATTGTTGTCTTTTGAGATGGGGATATCTTCAGAGGAATTATTGTCACCTCTTATGTATAGACTCTTTTTGTTCTCCTCAAAATTCTTCTAAATTTCTTCTGAAAATTTTTCTTCTTTGGATAGAACTGTGTGTTACTTTTCTTACTATCAAATTCATAATTTTTATCTTTTCTTTCAAAAGGGCATTTAGTAGCAAAGTGACAACCTTTCCACAATTAAAACACTTAAAGGGTAACTTATCTTTATAATTCCTAGATCCTCTCTTCAATCTTCTTACAAAATTGGCCTCTTCTTCGTTTGTCTCATATTCAGGCTCTACATTATTTGCCTTCTTTGATGCCTTAAATGCAGCATCTTTCTTTGAAGTCTCAGTACCAGTTACCCTCATTTCATGGGCAGTAAAAATACCATGTATCTCATCAACAATTATCATATCAAGCTCTTTTTCTTCTTCTATAACAAAGACTTTAGAATCATACCTTGAAGGTAAAGATCTAAGTATCTTCTAAACAATCACTTGCTCTTTTACTTCTTCATCTAGTCCTATCATAGCATTCACAACTTCATCAACTCTAAGTAGATAATCAACAATCTTTTCTTCCTCTCTCATTTTCAGGCTTTCAAATCTTCCTTTAAAGGTTTGCAGCTTGGCTTGTTTCACCTTTGTATCTCCTTCATATATGCTCTAAAGCTTATTCTAGATTTCTTTGGAAGACTTGCATTGCATTACTTTCACAAATTCAAAGTTGGCTAAACCACATAGAATTGCATTCTTGGCCTTAGCATTATTCTCACATTCACTCTTACCCACCTAGTCTATTGCAGGAGTTTTAGGAGCAGTATAACCGTCCACAATAAATTGCCATACATCATACCCTATTGAAGTTAGGCGGGTTTCCATCCTTATACTCTAGAACGAATAATTCATTCCATCAAACAATGGTGCTTTGTTTGAGTGAGATCCTTCTTGGTCGGCCATGTGTTCAATCTCCCAAATCAACCTTTAGTTGTTATGCTTCTTCCAAGGAACTTGGCTCTGCTACCAATTGTTAGAACATAAGCAATCTACTGAGAGGAGGGGTGAATTAGTGGATCAATAAAACTTAAAACTTCAAGCCTCTAGAATGTAGATCAAATTAACTTGCAATGCAATAACATCAATCAACAAGAAAGCATGCACACATCAATATCGGATATACATGGAAAACCCAATATGGGAAAAACCATAGTGAGAAAATGCTGCTAGGATCTACCGTCCAAATCCAACCTCATAAATGAAACCATCAATTACAATGTTTAATAGCACCAACTCTAAGGAATCACCAAATCCCTGATTTAAGAGCACCAACTCTAAGGAGACTACAATCCCCTAATCTGAGCAGCAACTCAATCCACTGGAGGCACCAACCTCACTGAATTTTTACATATTCATGTATGCAGCCATTTGGTTCTTCATCAACCTCAAATGCATCAATTCAAATCATCTACAGTCATCTCCTCTCACTCTGCTCACCCAGACTCACTTTACACTTCAATTCTACTCACACCTGCATCATTTCATCTATGCATCACACCACATCCATCTATGTATATTTACTCAATTATATTCACTTTTTGTATACAGCCAGTTATCTTTGCATACACTTGCACATCTGCATGTGCGCACTCCAATCCTTTTATATGTTTACAACTCTAGTTGTTTGCATGTAAACACTCCAGTCATTTCTGCATTTTTGCTTTTTGCATGTCCAGAAAGATAATTTTGCATGTGGATCTGATCATGCATTCAATCTATTTAACTGTTGTTTATCCATCACTATCATCAATCACAGTCACAATTTTATTTATCTTCGTGCATGCAAAAACCCAATTTTTCTACTATTTATACTGTCATCGACATGCATCCTCTAATAGTCTTAACCACTCATTAAGCATCCATCTTTCAAAAATATAGTTGTTAAAGCCTTTTATTTTCCTTTTTTTTATCAATAATTTTATCTTTTCTCAAACTGTGGCTTTCAACCCTTTATCAACAATTTTTGTCCTTTACGAACTTTGGCTTTTTCTCTTCTATATCGGTGATTCCTTGAAATCCTGAACTACTCTTCCTTTGCCTCTATTAGAAAAAGTTCATATCTTTGAACTTTACATTTATCGCCTCTATTGGCAAAAGTTCATTTCTTAGAACTTTTGGTCTCTTAGCCCTTTGGTCTTCTTTATCCTCCTTGTCGGCAAACTTTACCTTTTTCGAACTATCACCTTTATCAGCAAAAGTTATCTTTTGCGAACTTTTGACTTCTAGCCCTTTGTCAGCAAATATCCTTCTTCAAACTTTTGGTCCATTTCCTTTTATTAGCGAAAACCATCTTTTTTAAACTTTTGACGCTTGTTTTTCTTATCGGCGAAAACCTCATTCTCTAAACTATTCTTCTCTACCACCTTTCCCTTCTATCGGAAAATTTTCTAACTTACAAACTTTGCAATCAATTCATTTTGCCTCTATCAGCAAAGTCTCCAAACTACAAACCTTCCTTTCAAGCCTTCATTGCTTTATCTATGCCTTATATACTCTTTGTTGGCAACTCAGGGAAAACTCTAACCTTCAAACTTACTTCAGAAAACCTAATTTCTTCCAATGAGGATCTTCCCGATCACTAAGACTCTTCAAATTCCTTTGCCTTAACCTTTTTCTTCATAAACTCTTTAGTCGGCGAAATGGTCAAAACACAAACCTTGACTTTGATCTTTTGTCACCCTGACGGTGAATCAACAAAATGTCAAACTTTTGAACAAGTTCTCAAAACAATCATTTTTCGGACTAAGTCATTTTCCCGCCTAAGTCATTTTTACTTTATCTTTCCAACTCTTCCTTCCGCGCTCCCTTCATTGTCGGCAAATCAGCCAAAATCATAACTTTCAACTTTTGGCAAGACTTAGTGTTTTTCTTTCTTCTAAGTCTTCATCAAGAGCGCTTCCTCTCTTTTCTATCAGAAAATCAGCAAAAGTCAAAACTGGCAAACTTGCTAGTTCGCAAACTGAAGAAAACTCTAACTGGTTATAACTCAGCCAATTTTCGCCCAAACTTCACCAAACTGAAACTGGGGATACCCATTTGAGTCTTTAACAAAATGAAGTGCTCAGTTTGGTCATATGACTTGAAATGAAAACAAATCAATTACTTGTCCTTTCTTTGCCTTAGACATTTTGCTTCTATGCACTTCTCCTCTGCCAAAGACACTCTAACAAACTCCTTTGACATCCAAATTTGACATCAATGACAATATATCAACAATCTAGTGTTATATTAAATAAGGTTGTTTAATCCAACGCAACATAATGAATCATTCCACCCCATCCATTTACATCTCCCCCCTTCCTCCTTCCCCATCAATCTTCTCATCCTAATCAATCTATTCCACCAATCTTTTCATCACTTCTATCCAATCATCTATCCTCAACCTCTTCTATCCAATCATCTTGCATCCTCTCTCCTCATCTATCTTGTATCTTTTCATCTATTCAAGAGCACACCCGTGTTCTTCAAACCCAACTGCCCTCTCAAGGGGGTATCATCATCTCTATCATCATTCATCCTCACCACTCCTTCGAATGGTTGGGGCATCATCATCCCTAAATCCTATTATTTTCTTCCAAAATCAAAATCTTCTCATCCAATCAAGCTCTATGTTTTATCTTTTATTTTAAATC
This sequence comes from Cunninghamia lanceolata, assembly GCA_027924645.1. Lineage (NCBI taxonomy): Eukaryota > Viridiplantae > Streptophyta > Pinopsida > Cupressales > Cupressaceae > Cunninghamia > Cunninghamia lanceolata. The sequence continues at coordinate 4,125,364 of BSBN01000070.1, forward strand.
CAGTGATACTATCAGAACACCATCTCAAAGAGGGGGAAATGTAGACGCCTAAAATTGTCTCATCACTATTCTAACTATAATCAGGACATCACTTGACTATTTCCTCTATATTTAATTAAATAAATTTCTATTTATTTGATTAATTATTCAATTTTCATCCCAACATTTTATTATTTAATTAATAAAATCACTATTTATCCAACCCTCTTCCTAGCATTAATTAAATAAATTTAATCATTTATCATCCCTCTTCTATAGTCCAATCTTAGATAAAATAAATCCAAATATTTATTTATTTAAATTCCTCATCCCCGTCCCAAAAATTAAATAAATATCTTGTTTATTTAATTCCCTATTTTGTCCACTTTTCATTAAGTTGGCTAAAACTAATTAGCCAATTAATCCTCCCCCTGCACAATCCTAAAGCATGATCAACTCATTCAAACCTTGCATCATCCAAAAGTGTACATGAGTCCTTTTGGGCATGGGTCTTTGTACATGAGGCATGGGTCAAAGATTTTCCCATACCTATAAAGTACCCCTAAGGTATCCTTGTGATCCTCACCATCCATTTCTCCCAAAGGAATCTTCAACCATTGATTTCCTTTGAATCCCCTCCATGTGCACCTATCACATGGTGCCACTTGGAGACTCCTCATCACTCCAATCCTTTCAAGCATTGAGAGCCCTTGATCCTTCAAATCAATCTTAGCCATTAATCATCCCCCTCAAAAATCTATAAATTTGCTTCAACCCAAGCCATTTCCCTCAACCAAGAGAATGCAAAGTCATGTTGTTGGAAGGAGCACCCACATTCTCTCAATAACACATCACAATCTTTTGAGCACATTGATGCAGAAGCATCGGTCTTTTGAGGTTTTGGTTTTCGTTGTTTGTTTCTTGAGTCCATTCTCAGGATCATTGTACCCAATTTTGCTTTAATATTGTTATTCAGTTCCATTTTTGTGGTCTTGTAGCCTTTGTTGGCTTGTCATAGAATTTCCCGCCAAAGGCCACATTTAAAAATTTGAAATGGTGAAGTGCCTTGTGCTTCTAACCTACCCTATTGAAAGGTCTTTCAATTTGTGTTGTGACTTCAAGGTGTTAGAATGAGTCTTGTCACACGTTAGCTCAACCTAAATGGAGGCTTTAACACACTCCCACCGAACTCCTCACCAAAAAAAAGTTATGCTTTCTTTTGTTTGGGTTTTTCCACGGTTTTTGGGGAGAACAGTTGAGGGAGGAGACATTGGTAGATTTCGTGGAAGGAAAGACAACAATTTGGAAAAACTCTCAAGAAGTCCCAGCGATTTTTAGAGAGCAGAGAAGGCAAAAGAACAGTTGGCAGGGGACGAGGGAGTATTGGAGAAAAGCGTAACAACATTGGGAAGGTTGTAGTTTCCATTGAGAAAGACGGAGAGAAAGTATGAAGAAGTAAGGGAAAGAAAACATAAACAACAAGGGAAAGAAAAGAAAAGGAGAGAGTGTGTGAGGGAGAAAAACAAGACAGCAATGAAAATGAGCTTGTCAGTTTTGGAGAAAGAAAACAGATGAAAAGTCCATGAGTTCCCTTGGGAATGGTAGTTTTGAGGAGCCCACTACAGAGTTGTTGAGAAGGAAAACAGAACCAAAAACCGGTGGTAGAACAACATGAAAGAATGAGGTAAAGATCATTATAGATCTTCTTGTCTAGTTCATAGATTGGTCTTTTCTCCTTGAAGAGGCAGATAGAGGTACACAAGTTCTCTATTTTGATGTTGTCAGCGAAGGCATAGAATGTGTTGGACAGTCAGACAGTTATCACGAAGTGTAGAGGCTCAAGCAGGCAGGTAGAAAGAAAAAATATGAATTGATGCATATAGCATTTTGTTCCAAAACTTCCTTTTCTTACTATGTAACAAACCCTCCATGAGGGTGAAAAGGCAATATTAGCAAATTGATATGATCTATATTACAAAGTTCTTGGTTTTTGTCTTATATTTCTACCCAAAACAATCCTTTGTATGAAGATTGTTCTATTTTTTTGTTTGAGACTGACTGTTCTTTTGTATCCTTAGCTCTTAAGATGACTAAAAGACTATTTTGTGAGTCTCTATATGGGTATAAGGTTATAAATTAGGTATTGTACTTGGTAAAACAGTGAATTCTATTGGTTTGTTTGAAGGTTTTTTACATTGACTAGTCTTTTACACCCTGTAAGACAGTAAGTTGCCTTGAGTTTAGCTAATCCTCTATCATCAAAATTGGTATCAGAGCCTAAAGATCTAGGAGTTGAAGTTGCCCAAGCTAACAAGATTTTGTATAAGTATGTGTGTTGAAGTTTTGATAGGTTAACTCCTGAGAAGCAAAAAGTTAGAATACGGTGAAAGAGAAAAGAGAAGGATTTGGGTACCAAAGGACTAGGCAAGAGAAAAAGAAAAGAAGCCTAAGGTGAGGTATCAAGAAGACAAGAAAATAGGGTGACATACAATTGTTAGAGGGTAGAGCTAAGATTTTGAGAAGAGAGATAGATAGAAAGATGCAGCAACATGCTAAGGAGGAAAGCTACAAGAAGAGAGATGATATGAATATAAATATGAAAAGCAAGATTCAAAGATGGATAGAGAGATGATTGAGTTGAGAAGGAATCTAGAGAGGTGTAAGCTCTTGATGAAGCTATGGCTAGAGGAAAGAAGCCAAGAATGTGTTTGGCAATTGAAAAAGAGATTGAAGTGGTCTGTAGAGCTACTTTTCAAGAGAAGAAGAAGGCAAAGGATGGCTGCCTTGAGAAGAGAAGAATAGAACATGAGAAAAGCCCATAGAGGTTTGAAAAGCAAAGAGTTGCCAAATGAGCAACATAAAAAGGAAGTGGAGTTGCCAAGTGAGCAACATGAACATGAGGTGGTGAAGGGAGTTCTCATTGTGGAGAACATGAAAGAAAATAAGAAAGAATGGAGAGAGGAAGAAGTGCAAAAAGAAGCACTTGGAAAAGAGATTAAAGAAGAGAGGAGAGTGTCCATGAAGGAGGCACTTATAGAGACATTTTGGTCTCTTGTTTTATTATATAATGTTGTGTTTGAGTGTGTGCATGTAGGTATGAGAAACCTTATAAGGAAGGTCAAGAATAAGACCTTGAAGTTGACAATAGATGGGGCAAGTAGAGCACCCATGGACAAAGATGAATGTGAGAAAAGGAGGAAATAAATTGCAACAGTCTACCACGAAGAGATACGAAAACAATCTACAGCAGTCTACCAAGAAGAGATACATTGTAAAGTGCCTAAAGATGAAGATGATGATGGTGTTGAAGTCTTCTAGCATGACAATGAAGGTGTTGAAGATGCACTAGAGTCTCATGATGCCTTAGAGAATGTTGCAAAAGAAGGAAAGGAAACATACAAAAAGGAGTTTGCAAGCAATGAAGTCAAGGAAGAAAGAAAATCCATACAACAAGCCATTGAACAGGTAAATGGAAGCAAAAATATTGGTTTTGATCATATATGTGGGAATGAGAATGTAGATATATAGGTTGATAGGAAGAAGAGAAAATTTAAACTCTCAAGTCTTACAAGAAATCATAGATGCAAGGTGCCAAGTTGGCTTAATAAATCAGTTGTTGAGGTAAGGCATACAAAGTCCAAACAAGAAGTTGCTTATGATGGAAATGCTAGCAGAAAATAGGTACAAAGCATGAAGGACATGATGTAGTTCAAAGGGAACCAAGACCATCGGGCAAGTGGTCAAGAATGGAAACATAAAGGAGGTGTTATAGAGCAGCAATCGGTCTATGGATTAAGGAGAACAAGCGCAACAATGAACAATTATCAGCCCAAAGCTATGAGAAACAAAGTGTGGTTGGTCAAGAGTAGAAAAGAGATAGAAGAAAGTGGTGTTGCAAGACATAGTGATGAGGAAAGACTTCAAGAGAGCGTAAAATATGAAGGAAAGGTCAAGTCCAATGGACAAGAGATCATGAGTAAACTAGCCAAGAATGAAAAGATGATATTGTACCAGGGTAATCTAAGACAACAAGCTGAAAATTATGAAGAGGAGCCCAAGAAGATTCAAATATTACCAAGAGAAACTTGGAAGAAGCTTGAGAAGAATACAAGCAAGGTGAAAGGTAAGCAAGTTGATTTGGATATTTTAGATAATAATGCTTTTGAGTCATTGAATGATAGCTTTGAAAGAGGAGATAAGGCATGGAAGTAAGTGTTTGCGGTAATTAATATGCAACAAATAGAGGTGTCTAAGTTGACATATAAAGATGGGGATCTTCAAGAGATCTTAGCCCTTAATGAAGAGAGAATGAAGGAAGATTTCAGACCTATGACAATGACTGGTGAACAAATACATAGAGCAGCTAAAGTACGAAGCATGTTAGGTGTGAAAGAAGGGAAGAGTTTAGAAGAAGGTCTCATTTATTTTAGAGGTCTAAGATCAGTTCATACATTTGAGGAAGTGCAACCCAGCACCAAAGAAGAAAATGGAGAAGAACTAGAACAAATATCCTCTAGAATTGAGGAAGCAAGTGGGGAGATGTATGATCTTTCATTGAAAGAAGAATTGAAGCGATTAGAAGAGGTATTTAATCCTCCAAGAGAATTGTTTATATGTTCAAATCAGCATCAAGGGCTCATTGATGAGCTCAAGGAAGGATCAAGGCATCCAAGAACAAAGCAAGGACAAAGCAATTTGGTGAAAAAATATTTGAATGAGACATTGTTTGAGGATTTGTTTGAAAATCAGCTACTTGAAGATGACATGAAGCAAAAGGTAGATTCCACAAAAGACTATGATGTCTTGAGATCAAGGAAGGCTAAGAATAAACAAGAAAGATGTGAATATTGAATAGAATGAGAATATTTATATAGTATAGAATGAGATTACTTACAACATACTGGAATGAAAATGCATTTAACACAATAAGAATAAGAATGTTTAGAATCGAGGAAGGACAAGGTCCAATCCTCCATGAAAGAATAATGTATGATGCCAAGTAGTATGTATGGCAATCCATCATATGAGATGGTACAATAATGAGTTCCCGTAGAGGAATAATGTGATCAAATGTACTATCTCGAGATCCATGGGAATCACGAGATTGTAAGGATAAGTTCTTATAAAGTATAATTCATAATTCTAAACATGGTGTACCCGGGATGAGAATAAGTAGCCTCACCATTAATCTATCTACACACCCTATGAGTATGGGAGTGGAGTTAGGGAAGGGCGGTTAGGATCTAGCACCTAGGTGACTCTCAAGTGGGTGAAGTATCACCGGGTGAATAGCATGAAGCCCCATTGAGCCAAGAGGTGAAGTATCGCTGAGTGTAGCGTGAATCCCTTGGGCTTATGGTTGCGTAGACCTAAATATTATTAAAAATGGCTTAACAGTAGGTGACTCTCAAGTGGGTGAAGTATCATCGGGTGCATAGCATGAAGCCCCTCGAGCCAAGTGGTGAAGAATTTCTAGGTGTAGCAATGAAACTCTTGGGCCTATGGTAGTGGGTCTTGTTATACTAGCGCCTTAACGTACCCATCTCATATGGGGTGAGTGATGTAGAGTAGATTAATGATCAAGCTCATGAATGACTCTCCTAAGGTATATCATGGAATCTCTATATGATAGAAATGAGAAAATGTGAAATGAATTTTGATATTGATTATGTGGTTACTAACCCTAATTGCAATACTATGATGTTACAAGGATTTATTGGTTACTAATGTTCGCTTCAAGAAGTTAAATTGTGTGCAAGGTTAAGAAATTTTGAGCTTCCTAAAAGAGGACATTACACAAGTCCATTAGGATTGCATACAAGTGAGCCTCAATAGTTTAGTGGCTCGTAGTAAAGCTCCTTTATTATGCTCTTTCTCCCCCTTATATTCAGATTTGCATTGGTTTGATTTATCTTCTTTAATAGAGAAAAAGATTCCTAAATATTCATGATTAAGTCATTTATGGATTTTATATTTTTCTCTTGCACTAACTGAGACTTTATGATTATATTTGTAATGAAAACTCTTCAAGGATTGTTATTATGGTTTTTACTCACTGATATTGTAATGATTTTATAGGTTTGTGGTCATGTGACTAGGTCTCGACAAAAAGTATACTTGATCTTGTATATTCAATTTTGGAATCAATGATTAATTGTTACTAGGTTATGGATGTTACAAAAATCCTTATGATGAATATTTAAATAATCTCCATTTTTGTGGCATATGGCATTGTAGTTTGAACCTTGTTGATTATCTAGGCTCAACTTGTACAATATTAATGTTCCCCCTGAACTCGGATGGTTCAAACTCAATTTTGACGAAGCTTCTAAAGGGAAGCCAGGTCAGGCGGGTGGGGGTGACCTCATAAGGGGCAGTGAAGGAAAGATTTTGGGAGCTTATGCTGAGAACCTGGGAACCCAGACCAATAATTTTGCAGAAGCTAATGTTGCTTATCAAGGTATATGTATGGCTTTAGTCCAGGGTGTCAAGAAGTTGATAGTGGAAGGTGACTCCAAAAACATCATTAATATGCTACTATCCAAAGCCACTCTGGTGCAGGAGCACCCCAAGAAGACTAGAGTCTTATGCATTTTCTATATTTAATGTAATAAGGTCTGTTTGACCAAACTTGTCATTGGTGTTTGTAATTCAGTTTCTGTTTGTAATTCCCTAGGACCCTTATCGAGCTGTCATGATAAGGTTGTTAGTTTGTTAAGAGTTTGTTAGTTGGTTATCTCTCCCAGCCGCTTGGAATTGTCTCCCAGCCGCTGGGAATCAAGTCTGTACTACTGTTGGCAAGTAGTTAAATAGCTCAGCCTAGATTGAGATTGAGGGATATAGAGAGGAAGATAGATTGAGATTGTTATAGAGAGCAGCAAAGTCTAAAAATTGTGAAATCAGATATCTGTAAGAATTTCTATAAACAATAAAAGAAGGATCCTGTTTGTGTTGTTTTCTGGTGTTCGATTTCCTTGTGTAGTCAATTTTTTGATTTGCAGCTGAGATGGGTTCTCTAATCCATTCCACCGGTTGATTACTTTGTAATCAGTGGAATAGCTGTATATATTAGATTAGGTTTTCTGTTTTGTTTCTCTGCATTTTGTTTTCGCAGGATCGAGTTTTGCAGCATGCCAAGATGAATCCTAGCATCCTCATGTGCTAGGTTGTTAAAGTTAGAGAAATCTATATGTTTATCGAAGGTACATGTTGGCGCAATCGCGAGGATTTTAGTTGTGTAGATCAGCGTTACAGACAAGTAAAATTTTTGCGTTTGAACCAAATTCAAAAGTTCAACGATCTTTCAATTCAATGGAGGAAGCATCGATATAAGTTGTATTATCGGGTTTCGCAGTTAGCCGAAATCTGGTGGAAGGTCTTTGATTGAACCTTTGGCGAAAGGTTCAACGGTTCAACCGACCGTTTGGTTCAACCATTCAGCGATGGAGACAGTGCTAAAGAGCTAGTGACAGTTGAACCATTCGTTGAACCGGTTCAACGGTTCAGTGAAGCCGATGGGTTCATGTGGTTCAACAATGCAACTGTGAGTTGCCAATAACACTTTAAACTAAGTAATTGAACCGATAGCATTGGTTCAAAGGTAAGTAAGGTTCAGAGGTTCAACAAAAGCGATAGAAGTGGGTTTTGCCAATGGAAACACATACGCAGGAAATGTATGTTAGCGGCTGGTTAACTGCCAACTGCTAAACAGTTTTCCATGACCCGCTGTCCGCTCTGCATCACACTCCCAATTGGTCCCTTAAGGACTTAATTGAATTAAGCAAGCATAAGTTGAATACCTTGGAGAAAGTTGAAATCTAACATACTTATAGACAAGGTAATGGTAAAGTCAATGCCTTAGCGAACATAAGAACTAAGGTTAAAGATATTCTTAGCTGGAAATTTGGTGAGTTCATTCCTGACTTGTTTAATTCCATCATTAGTAATGAAGGGAGTAATCCAACTTAAGGCAATAAATGTCCCTGCGATGAAGGGGACTAAACACGCGAGGCAATTCAGCCAAAGGAATGCCAATAATCATGGCAAGAACTGACTCGCTCTCCTAGTTTCTTGTATTCATTGCATCAAGATAGTTCTATGGGTTATCCTTCTTTGTAGAGCTAGATTGGAAATTCAAACTACTGAGCTTTTCAATATGGGAGGTGACCTAATTCAAATTGAATCGACTGGTTACGACAGCATCAAGAATGATGCGGAGCTCTGGAACATCCTTGAGAGAGGTAATTTCACTCAGTATATTGAAACCTTAAATGGGTTTGACACACTATTGTCCAAGGAGTTTGCTATGTCTTGGAAGGTTGGGGTGATATATGTTAGAGGGATATCCTTCAGGGTTACAGAGCATCTCATAGTAGAGGTGATGGGCTTGTGTATGGAAGGAACCAGACTTCTGAAAAAGGTCAAGGGGAACTATCAAGAGGACATGAAATTTCTTTAAGATGGTGAGACTGTTAGCAAACTTCAAAATGGCTTCAATCATGAGTATCTCCCCAGAGTTTGGAAGAGGGTGGCAGAAGTCTTGATGAGGTATGTCACATTAGAAGGGAAATTTAAAGGTTCCATGCATATCTTTTTCCCCTGCTTAAGTCACTTTAGGCATGACTTGAAAATGAATTTCCCTTTCTAGATTTTCACATCTTTGGAGGATTCTGTTCAGAGAGTGTTGTTGGGTGAGAAAACCCTTCCCCTGCATCAAATTTTAATCTACTCTATCTATAGATTTGAGCTCTCCCTTAACCCTTCTTTAGCCTTTAAACTGAGAATCTATAATCCCCAATTGGTCAAGAAAATTCCTAAAGACTGGGAGATTTTACATTGGAAATAGGTAAGATTTTACAATCGAAACCCTAACCAAAAGGGAGAGCCCCACACCTGTCAATACTCATGAAGCCTCTGCTTCTAAGACCCAGCCTAGTAAAAAGGCCCGTAAGGATTCTAATGACCCTGAGATATGCCTAAGGAGGGAGACTATTGAAACCCCTAGCAAGAGCCTGAAAGCCTCTGCTTATAAGACCCAGCTGAGCCATAAGGCCAGTAAGGAAACTATTGACCCTAGGACTTGCTCTGGGAAGGAGACTGGTGAAACCCCTAGAAAACTCAAACAACAAGTCAGCAAGGACCCCCTGTCAAAGGGGCTCAGAACAAAGGGAAGGGGTTAGTTAAGTCAGACTCCCCTATCCTGGCGGGGAAGAGTAAGGTAAAGGTTATTGTCAGAGAAGATACATTGTAGAGGATTTGACTCAGAAGAAGGGTAAGAGGAAAATTACTAAAATTGTTGATTTGGATGACATAAGTTTAGTTTTGGGAAGGTTACTGTTGTAACCCCCAATATTCTCAAGCTGAGTGTTAGCAAGGACCTCTATGCCAAGGGAGATTAGATGAAACGGAAGGATGATGTTAAGACTAACCCCCCTGCTCAACTTGGAAAGAGAAAAGGTAAAGCCATAATTAGAGAGGATACTCCTAACAGGGATGAAGAGAACCTTCATATTGGTAATAAGAAGGTTAATGACAATGTTGAGAATCAGGGCAAGAAGCCTAAGGGACATGATCCTCCTAAGAAGGTCTAGGATACCAATCCTCCTGCCTTCCAAGGGGGGATGAAGAATGATTGTAGGTTGTGTAAGCATTTGAAGGGGAAGGTAGCCACCTTGTTTAAGGCTTTGGATTTGCAAAATAAGGTACTAAAATGGTAGCTAGTGCATTTGTACCATTCAAAGTGCAAGATTCAACATCTTGAGTTGATAACTCAGATTGAGACAATGGATTGGCCCAATGACAATGATGATCAGCTATGGATTGAAGTTCAGAATCTGGCTAGAAAGTTTGAGAAATGGGAGGGCATGGGGGTTGAAATTGACAATTTAAAAGCCAATCAAGAGTAGATCAAGAAAAACATGGCTGAGATTGTGGCATTCAGTAGAGAGATTGTGAAAATTTTGGCCACTACCCTATATGTTTTCCAAGAGGAGATGGAGAAGAGGAGGGATTTGAGAGAAGACAAAATAGGGATGACTGCTAAATACAACAAGAATGAGACTAACACATGCCCGACCAACAAAACTAGGACCAAAAGCAAAAGCTCGAAAGACAAGCAGATCAGTATTGATATTCAGGAGGATCAGGACAAGGAAAAGGAGGAGAACACATTCAAGGACAAAATGAAATTCTTGAACTATGAGTGGCAGGCGATCTGTGGGCTAAAGACTTTGGCTAAGCAGTGACTTTTTTTTCTGGTCTTTTAGGGCTTAGCTAGCTCTTTCTATGTTTTAGTTGGTTTTTTGTTGTGATTAATGTGTTTTACTTCTTGTAAAACTTGATCGATTCACCTTTTGGCTTTTGTTCATGGGTTCGGGCCCTTCCTGGTGTTAGGGGTAGCCGGCAGAAGATATCAATTAAATGCAAATAAAGATTAAACAGAGAAATGGAAATACACATAATTAATAACAACGAGAGACAAGTTTTAACGTGGTTCACCCAAACTCGGGCTACATCCACCAAATAGAGAGTCCAATATTATTATCTAGTAAATCAAACCGATTACAATCAGCAATCCCTGCAACTCAATACCGCTGCAAATGCTACAATATAATATATCAAAACCCTAACCCTTAGCCGCTTTTATCAAGCTTTTTGTCGGTTACAAAAATAGGGTTTTCTTATGTTGGTCAATGAAAAATAACTCCCGGTGCCTTTATAAAATAATAAAAAACTGTGTGAGGTTTCGGGGGCGCTGCCCCTCGACCCCGCCCTGTATCGCGATAGGGAACGCGCCAAGGGCACTGCCCCTGGACCCTGCAAGGGGCGCTGCCCCTTGACCCCATAGGAATTTGGGGGGAAACCGCACCGATAAAAGTGGGGAAAATGTAACCTCTGAGTCTGATTAGGCTCCATCTAACAACACCTGGTTACTATAATCAAAACTTGTACAATATTAATGGATTACAAGTTTGGCAAATTAATATAATCCTAAATAAGTTTTCAATGTTGTCACTTGGTGGGAACCATCTTGTTTCTTGAACTATAACAAAAATTACATAGACATCTAAGATAGTGTTAATGTATATAATTGAGTGAACTAGCCGCACTCCATAGTGTTGACCATTTGGTGATGGAATTAGGTATAAACTCCAGATAACTTGAGTATTTTTCACTCTTATTGTGATTGTTATTAGATTACCTCTTAGCACTTGAATGTATCTCTTACATTATGATGAGACTTTGTATTATGACCTTCTTGTTAGATTTGAGAATATATTATATTTCTAAATATGAGGATGTCATGTCTTGGTTTTGGAGTCTTTATGGTTCTTGAACACATACATTTAGTATCATACCTCAAATGTCATATTTGAATTTCTTTTAATACACCATTATGAGGTACTTTTGGATTAACTTATGGCATCATCATCCCCGCTATAGTTAATTTATTTATGTATCAATGATATTGAGTCACTTGTCTTTCCATTTGCATATTGATGAGGGTGTACTCCACCAACACACTCACAACAACAAATTATAAGCTTCAAACGACAAACACATTGATTTACATGGGGAAAAACCCCCACACTCGAAAAGCAAATCAACATATTATTCAGAAACTCAACAAGTCTACAATATACTTGCAAGGCAAGTTTTCAAAAGAGTATCTCCAACTAGAGATCCGGATGCAACTCAACATCTATCGTACTTCCACCCACACAACCTCTATCTTAAGCACCTGATATATAGGAGCTACAATACATGAAATCGTCAAATGATATTACAAAACTATGAGCTAAAACCACCCAAAAGTGGCACCAAAATTATCTTCCAATATAATATGCCTTATGATGTGTCAAAATACTCATCAACATGTGTAGCTTCCCTTAACAACTCTTTTCTATGTTTGACACGTTTTTACATTCTCCAATACGGGAGGCCCAACTTCTGGAGGCCATAACTTTTGATCCAAGCATTTGATTGACAAATCGTTTGATGTGTTGGAAAGATCATGAAAAAACAAAGCTCTGTGAAATATCCCTTCAGGGACATTTTGATTTTTGGCCAATTTTTGAGCCATTGCAAAACCTCTAAGTGCCTCAAAATCGATTCTGAAACTTTTTCCACATGAACCTCAAAAACTGAAACTTTAATATATCAAAATCCAAACATGATCTTGGGCTGAAATTTACCAAGAATGTTTATGTTGCTATTCCAAAGCTTTGGGAAAAATTTTGGGCCCAACCACTTCTCAGATGTAGGCATACTAAAAATAGTAAGTCCTGGCATTCTCAACCTTTTTAGAAATTTTGAAGGTTCCAAATCATTATTCAAGCAAATGGGTATTCACAAAAACCAAAATTGAAAAGAATAGAAAACAAAATCTTTTTTTTGGTGATGCCAGATTGCCCTACACCTCTAGATGCTCCTACATCACATATAAACCTGTCATTTCCATACTTGGCTACATGGCATGGATGAGTGATTGAGGTCTCGTGGTAATCAAATGCTACTAGCAACTTAAAGTATTAAAGGAGTATTGTTGACTTCTTTTATCATGATATTCACATAGCTATTCCATATAAGCTTGTAATGTTATATGTTTTCCTAATCATTATATCTATATATCTTAATTTCCATGGCTTCAATGACTAGTAGCAAGTAACCCCATTGTCTTAAAACTATAAAAGAATATTAAATATGTGATTTATTCCAAGATCAATACATTATTTTAAAGAATCTCTAAGTGACTAAGGAAAAACATCATTTCTTAAAAACTCTACAATCCCCTTATATGAACTACATGATCAATCCCATAATATAGGGAAAAAGATAGCATTGGGTGACTACCTAGTAATCTAGTTGTGGCACCTTTACAATTGATAGTGTGAACTACCTAATTAATATCTACAGCATTGAGATAATTATGTTAATTATAGATATTGTAACAATAGAGGCAAGTAGTGATCTTCTAAGGTTGATAATTGAGTTGTATCATATTGTTAAATTTGTTTGTTATCCTACTTTTATGAATGCCTTAAAACACAAATGCACAAGATTTTAAAGTAATAAACAAGAACATGTTACTATTAACTCTCTAAAACGTAAATACTACTATGAGATAAATGAATGTGGCAATCCTTTAAGAGGTTCATCTAGTATTAACAAAATCCAAACAAATTAATAGTTTCTTCTCTTATTTACCAAAGAGGTAAAAACTCTTGTTCTTCTTCTAAACCTAGTGGTCATGTTTAAAGTAATGAGTTGAACTTACTAGCCATGTTAATACCTATTCATTATATAAAAGAATAATGATGTACTTTGGAAGAAAAATATATGATTGATATGCAAGGCCTATAGGAAAATGCTACCACAATTTCACATAAATTAAAACACTTGGTATCTTTTGTGAATATCTTGGCATGTCATGAATTGTTGTAAAATTAATAAGATGAATTATATCTTACACCAGTGAGTTCAAAATGATGGGTCAACTAGGTCAACCATAGGTCAAAAGACCACAAGAAATGAAACAAGGTATAAGACCTTATTTTAAATTTGACTTACCATTCTTAATAGCTAGTTGATTAATCATATCCTAGCTTAATGGATATCAAATACTTGATTAGACTTTTGGCCATTAACTATTTTATTGACTAAAGGAACAATTGTTTTGATTAAATTAAGAAAAAGGGTATGCCCACTTTAGGGTCATATCAAGTAGAAATCCATCTCTTCTATAGAGCTTTCCCATTTTGTTTACACTCTCATTTCAAATTAAATTCTATTTTGATCAAATATCTAGTAATCACCAATTATATTTTATTTGATTTTTGGTTAATTGTTGATTTAAAATCCATTAAGTTTCAAAACTAGTGTTGATCCATAATTTCTCAAATTATGCTTATAGAAATCATTAGAACAAGAAATTTAACTATGATACTACTTGCTTGAACAACCTAATAGTCTTATAGGAGATAATGTTGTGCAAAATTAGAAATTGTGTAGAAAATAAGAGAATTCATGACTCAAAAAAGATTTTATCCTAGAAATCCCGAAAAGGGGAGAATCAACTTGGTAGCAACAATTGCACATCTAGCTAGATGTTATTAATCACCAAAGAACAAGTACAGAGGATAGATACAACTAGTAGTTGCTCCAATGGCTCATAGTCAAGCTTTGAATGACTTGTACAACTAAGTTCTCTTATGTTTGATTACTAAAACACTCACACAATTCTTTGATAATGCAACCCAACTTCATGCATTTATATAAATGTTTGAATTACCCCCTTGTGGACTGGGACCCAAAAGTAGAATTGGAATGAGGAAAGTTAGACTATTCATTATTTTTGAATTACACATCAAGATGAAACCATCGATTCATTCAAACAACTATTTCATTTTTGCCACAATGGTTACAAAATTGTCACGGTCATTTTGAATTCATGATGGTGATTACACAAAACCAACCCTTCAAGAGAATGAGTAGTTCCGTAATCACCTCCTACAGGGACCAACCATTTCCTTCTATGGACAAAACTAAACATTTTTTGCTATTGATCTTTTCTTAAAAACCTCATATTGATGAGAATTTTATATTTCTATATCTTTATGGATCATACCTCCGTTCTTAGAAAGGCTTTTAGTCCCCCAAAAAACTAATGAGACACTAAGTGGGGGAAGAGTTCACCCACTTTCTCTTTAGAGTAACACTTTGCTTGCTTCACTATTTTCCCCTTGAATTACATTCTCTAAGACTCAAGTTCTACTATGGATCTCCCTTGTCTTTGTTGTAGCACTACATACTTCATAATTATTGCTTCGTTGTCAACAACCAAGTCCTCCAATGAAGTTAGCACTTACTCTTCTTCCTCATCCAACATGGAGGGTTCATAAAGATCTAGGTATTCACAATTCACCATTAAATGCATCTTCATGAAAGGGGGTAGATCAAGTACAAATACATTCTTCAACTACTTCTAAGATGGAAAATGACATATATCTTAGAGGTTTGATTTATTGGTCTATCCTTGCAACCTTTCCTTGCCTAGGGACAACCATACCTTATCTCCCTGCACCTTGGGTTTGTGCTTTCTCCTATGTTGATCATGTCTATTTTTATGAAATTTGTGTCTACTCAAGTTATTTTTTTGAGCTATATTTTTCAAATACACTCAACAGATCTTATTGCTTTCGCCACCTCCAAATCTTATCCATCTTTCTCCTTTTGTTGCTCTAGTGTAACGTCGTGTACTTGAGGTTAAATACCCAAACATGATTCAAAAGGTGACTTATTTGTTCAAGAATGTAGGATAGAGACTCATCCAAAGTCTTTAGACACCTAATGTTCTAACCCCTTATGAGTTCCCATAGTTGTATTGACCACTTCTATTTGTCCATCCATTTGTGGATGAAAATTTATCTTTTTTATCCTATTACCCATTGTATTCCACGAAGTGGACCAAAATTTTCCAACAAATCTTGTATGTCTAACTCATGCTCCTCCTCCCTTCTTGGTGGAAACCCCTTGGGCTCATGAAATACTTCATATGAATATGAAAACACTTCATCCAGACCCTTCATTGTAGGGCTAGTTATTATAGAAAATTTCAATTTTAACAAAAATAAACAAAATTGCCTAGTTTCTTGAATTAACTTAATTGTTTGGTTGAAACTTACCATTACAACTTTTGCTTTGCTTTGGTGTCCATTTATGATGTATTTAACTCCATCCTTGATCCATATATATTTGTTAGCTTTCCTCATAAATTTGCATCTCTAACATATATGCAAGGACTACTAAGCACTATATCAAAAACATCTAGGGGAATTGCATTTGCATCCACTTCACCTATGTATTGTGAGCTTACACCAAACTTATATTTGCAATTTTTAGTTACTTGTAATTCCACACCATTTTCACCCAAACGAATGGATATGGATCAATATGATCTTATGTTTCTGACCCAAGCTTTTTAACAATATTAGTAGAAATTTAGTTGCATTATGAATTGGGATCTACAAGTGCCTTTGAACTAGGACCTACAAGTGCCTTTACTCTAGTTTTCTTTAGTTACAATTTTAGTATAAATAGTTTGTTCATCTCATCAATTTGTTTATCCATATTCATATTGTCGATAGCTATAAATCCAATCTTATCATATACATCTAAAGTATCTTTTATATCTACTTCTTGAAGTGTTATCATTGAGTATTTTGAGTCCTCTTTAGATTATATTTTAGGGTGTAATTCCATTTATAATTTACAACACTTAGCATTGGTATGACCATCAATATTATAATTACTACAATTATTATTTGGATCTTTACATTGGTTTACAACAATAATATTCGTGTTACCCTTCCAATTACCTTTATTGAAGAACTTTTTATTGTCATTCTTGGGATAATTATTGCTTTGGCCTTGCTAGAAGATTCCCCTTCCCCTCTCTTCTCCTCTTCTATATAGTACGATTGAATATCCTCCAATATATTTGGTGAGAATATCCTCATCTTCTAGGTCCATGCCTAACAACATGGCATGTTGTTGAATTCCATAGTGTAATCCTACACACTTTGCCCACTACCTTTATTGTAGTAAAACCACTTAATTTTATGATCATTCTTATGCCCAATTGGATAAAAATTTGTTTATAATAAATCCCTGAGCTATTCCCGACTAGACACAATGGGATTTTTCTTCCTTTCTAAAGTTGTTGAATAACTTACCCACCATACAAGTGCATGATTAGACATTTTTATATGTGCAAAAGAAATCTTTTGTGCCACACTTACATTATGTACAATAAACTATACCTACATTTGTTTAATCCATGAATCTAAAAAATTAGTATTTAATTTCCCTTCAAATGATTTTACTTCAATTTTCACCTTCCTTTCTTCTAATGGCCTTTTCATCCAAGAACAATTATCTATCAAAATTATCTTCTCTATTGTCTCCAATATCAAACTTCTTGGCTAGAGCTCTCACCAATATGTCAATAAATGACTACTATTGGGTCATTCATCCGTCTTCTTGTGTCATGTGCTCTTATTTTTGGCTAATCCATGTTTGATTCGTTATTTCTCTTTCCAAGTTTCCCTCCAAGATGGTTACTCATGCATACAAATATCCTTCCATCCTTACTTCTTGGTTCCACTTGTGGGTATTAGTTTCTAGATTACAATGAAGCAACTCTTTGTCCTTTGAGGATTTATTCATTGTCATACAAAAACTCATTTCCACAATTCCAAAATATTAGAAAGCTACTGATACTAAATTGATTTGTACTCTTCAAAATATGCTTGTAAAAATTACTAGAACTATAAATTAAATTATTGTCCTACTTGCTTGAACAAATTGATAGTCTTGGAATTTAAAATGTTTTGCAAAATTAGAAGAAGAAAAAATGTAAAAATAAGAGAATTCACCACACAAAACTCAACTTTATCCTAGCAAACCACAAAAAAAGGGAAAAACTAGCTTGGTCTAGTGGCAATTTCATATCCATCTAGATGTTATTAATCATTAAAGAATCAATATAGAGAGTAGATAGTTAGCATTTTAATTTTAATTTTGCAAGGCAACACAAAACAAAATAGTGTGTGGTAAAACCTCTCTTCAAATTCAAAGGGGAAGCTCCCTTAGATCTAAACTAAACCTCAAACTAAGCTAAACTAACCTTAAACTAAAATTGTAGACAAGAAATACAAATATGCACACTATACAAGATTCACTAAGGGGGGTTTGCATACATGAAAATGATTATGTGCCTATGTTTTGTGCCTCAAATACATGCATTGGACCGTTAACATCATACTTTGTAAATGATATTTTCAAATATTGAAGGATGAAACAACTAATCTAAACACACACAAATGACACCTTCTAGCTAGCTAGAATAGAGACCAATTATTTAGTACAAATAAGATTCGAGGGAATAACAACATAAAGGTGGCACATGATTCCATGAATTAAACATTTAGTTTTATACAAGCCACAACCTAAGTAGACATATAACCTCAATAGAAAGCTTAACGATAAAATCCATTTTCAATTCAATTAACAAAATTATAAACACACATATAGTTATAACTTCAACTTGAACAACAATTTTAGCATAAGCGTAGATTCACTACCCTCTCCAATTTATATGCTCAAAGCACTTATCTATAGGTTACAAATGCTCGATCCTTGGGACTTACATTAATCATATTTTATCCCAAAAAGTGAGATTTAAAGTGAAATGCTTAAAGGCTTTTGAAAATCTAGAAAGAAGGAAACTTTAAAGAAAATCTAATCTAAACAACTAATAAAATGTGTTTGCCTAAAAATAGGCACCTAACCTTTGCTAAAAATAGAACCCCACCAGAATAAACTCAAAAGCATGCAAAATCTTAACTTGTATATAGAGAAAAACCTTGAAGTTGTAGTGCACACTAGCTTTTTGCTTTTTGGCTTATTGGTCTAAGTATGGTGCCACCTTTTGTGTTTGGAAACATGGCCAACTTGAGCAAATTGCATGCCCAATGAAGAAATGTGCTAGTACTAAACATAGGAAGTGCATTTTGGTGTTTTCACTAACTTGGACAAACTTGGAAAAGATATATGGTGGCACAACTATGCTAAATGTGTGTTGATAGAAGAATGGGGTTGCTAAGCTACTTAAGTTGCACACCTTAGTCACATATGCATTTTCACCAAGGAAGAATTATTTAGTGGCTTAATCACTTTAAATGTGTGCAACTTTATGTTATTTTTTCTAGTTTGGGCAGAACTTTAGTTCATTCATTCCACTTTTCCAAGTTGGGTAGAACTTTATGTCACTTAATACAATATTACAATCTTCAGTGGAACTTTTAAGTGCTTTCACCACTCCTTTCATGTTAGAAAAAATATTGTTTCACTTGAGCCAACTTTTTGTTACACAAAAAAATCCTTCACTTGCACCACTTTTAAGACCCCAAGAGGAACTTTTTGATACTTATGCCACTTTTCAAAGTGATGGGAAGAGATATTGTTCACATAAACCAATTTTTGCTAGAGGGGGGAAAGTGGTTTCTTAGCCACTCCAAAAGTGTGCCCATCTCATAGAAAGCAAAAAATTTAAGTGATACTACCAACTTTAAGTGAATTGGCAAAACTTTATGCTACACTTGCCATGCAAAGATAATGGCCACTTAAGAAAAAAATTCAAATTCTATGCACAATTTTAGATGGTGGACCCATCTTAAATGTGTGCCCAAGAGGAGTTTACATCACTTATTTCCATCCTTTGAAAGCTAGGTGGAATTTCCACTTGCTTGAGCCAAGTTTACGACCTGATAGGGAAAAATCATGTGGCAAAGCCACTTCAAATGTGCACCATAGATCTTGAAGAGGATATTTTCTTCGCTTTGTGCTAAGGTGGAAAATTCAAACACTTAAGCCAAGGCAAAACTTTCATGCACTTAATCAAAGCAAAGATATTTATCGCTCAAGCCAAC
Organism: Cunninghamia lanceolata; assembly: GCA_027924645.1. NCBI lineage: Eukaryota > Viridiplantae > Streptophyta > Pinopsida > Cupressales > Cupressaceae > Cunninghamia > Cunninghamia lanceolata. Next base: position 4,144,833 of record BSBN01000070.1, read on the forward strand.
TTCAAGACCATAAGTGGAGTTCCCACGTAGTTGAATCCTATGAGCACGTGCCAAAGGAACCTCTGTCTAGTAAATGATAGGAAGCAATGTGCCTTCCATGACTTAGTCATTCATACTTCTACTTCTTCATCGATGCTATTGATAGCCTTTGAACCTTGTCATTATTTCATATTTAATAGATACAACCTCTATTATCCTACAAAATTTGTTAGTTAAAAAACTAAGACCAAGACATGACAACTTTGCCAATTGATAGGGACGATCACAAATTGAATTGGGTTAACACACAATGATGATCAATCTTGATGACAAATGAGGAAAAGAAAGTATAGACATTGAGTTTCATAGGGGTGCAATAATTGGCTCTTTATGGTGACCATAGGACAATCTTAGGCCATAGGAGAACTTCTTCAGAATCTCTAGTAAAATTTGATCAATGTATTATTAATGGGAAATGGAGTCAAGACTATTTCTAACATTTAAATAGATAGATACCCTAACTTAAAGAAAAATAACCTTGAAATAAAACACATTATGGAATAGAGAAACACATTATTGAAAATGAACACAAAAACATCACCTACTTATAGATAGACACGAGGAGGAAAATTACCTAAACAAAACCATTTATAGGCTAGGGAAAGCAAGAACCCCTCTGTTTGAGTTGGGAATCCAACTGTGGTAACCCGTATCCTAGAAGCCTTTTCAACATATCTATTGTAGTCCAAGGTTAAGGATGATATGGATGGTCATGCAAGTAAAACTCAAGCATGAAATCATCGATGTTCTCTAGCTCAAGATAGTCATCCTCATTGAAATTTACTTCCATTTGGTGGAGTTATTCTATTTATTTCTTATAGACTTCACAAAATCTTCTTGTCATAGCACATCCTTAGGAATGGTGACCACCTCATACTTTATATTATCTTCTTCACATGTCACTTCTACATACTTAATCATAAACCTAGATGAAACATTATTGTTTGGAAGAGGTTGGAGTTGGTGAAGGAAGATCTTTGTCACCTACATTTGACCCTCAAATCAAAAATGGGTGTTTTCTATGAAATTTGAGGTGACACTTCTTTAATCTCATTATCTATATTTATGGAACCTCAACCCAACAAACATTCAACATTTGTATCTTCTTCAAATACCAGATTGTCTTCAACATGTTGAAAAAAATGTCAATACCTAGCAACAACCTTTACAAATGCTCCTCAAAAAGATGACTATGGACTTTCAGTGAATTGGACTTGTTCAACTTCATCATGTCAATTTGTGTCAAAAGATGCATTTGATAGAGGGAGAAAACAATTAGATTCATCAATTTCAATTATGCAACTATTGTCCTCTCCTATGATATTTGTTTCTAGCACAAGTTTGTTGCAAATTGATGCATGCTCAGCTCTCAACTCTTCATTGATGTTCATGGGAGATGTTGAAGATGAGGATGAGTTAAAACTCAATAGAGAAATCATTGTCTTCTATTGATGACTCACTCTAAAGGTGTTGCAAGAAAATGTCCAAATTGCAACAAATCTTTTATACATGATTATGACATGATGTGTGCCTCTAGAGTTGGATTGTCTTAAAGTAGAAGATCTTGTTCTTCATCTAATTGTGTTATTTCCTTGACCTTGTCAAGTGCAAGTTCTCCAAAGAATCCTTCAAATGCAGAAAATAAATCATCTGAGTATCTTCATCCATGGAACAATTATTGTCTTCTTGTGGGTTGAAAAAGTTAGATCAACATTTTGCTCTATAGATGCCTATGAGACATTGTCTTCTTAGAAAATAGATGATAAACCTATACAATTCCTTTTATGTCTAACACAGAAGATTTTTCTTCTCCATCTTCCTCTTCTTTGTAGAATTTTAGCAAGATTTGTGAGATAGATGAAAAATCTAACTCATCGTCATGATTTACTACTACAAAGGCAAAGATAGGCTCTTGGGAATAAGACTTCGACAATGGATACTTCCATGGATTTCCTGCATGATTTCTCCTCTTTTTGACCACATGCTCTTCCATGGCTCTTTGACTCCACAAACATGTGTAGTAATTAAATGTATTTAGTTATTCAACACAAGCAAGTCCATATTGAAAATATCCCATTAGAGTCGCCATCAAGCTCATTTCAAATATGTTGAAGGTTACCCAAAGACCTTTGATGGTTTGAATGAGATGGAGACATAAGATGCATTATGTGAAGCATCTCTAAACAATTTATAGCACCATGGTCTCTTGTCTCGTGAAAGGAGTGAAAATTATTCAAGTTGTGCTCAAGCAACACCTCCAAAGCAAGCCTTGTGAGTGGAGGAAGTAATCTAAATGTATCATTTCTATTGGAAGGACCAAAGTTTCTTTGAGGATGTCCTCGATACTATTTACTTGGACCAAAATTTCTTAGTGTGGAGCACGAGAGCAACTATTGAGACATGGTTATCTATTTGGGTTGTCTCCCCCTAAATGTCAAAGATTTGGGACTACAATATATGAAGTTGCAAATTCCAAATGTGCGAATGTGCTGAACCCCAATGCACTCAAGCAAAAGTGCAACTACCTTCTTATTTCCACCTCCCGCGCTTGTAAAGGAAAAGGGCAAACTCAATCAAAACTCCGCTTTCCGCTGCTTGAGCGCCATGACTGCAAGAATACGTTTGCAGAATGTGGATGGATGCATAGATAAGGCGCATGGACTGTTTGACAGCATGGAATACCATGATTGCAAGATATGGACAGTCATCAAAGCTTAATGGAAGGAATATTTTCAGATGTTGCTGTTGCAATGCCCTTTTCTAATATTATCCCTGCCTTCGCCAACATTCCAGCGCCTAACACGATGAGATTTGTTGAAAGAACTTTAAAAACTTTCAAACAAACGCAGCTGATGTGGGTAAAACCACATTCCACGATCTTTTCCAGCATCTTCTCTGCCTGAGCGCCTGGTAACAGGGTATGAACATCAATCAAAACCATAACAAAAGGGGAATTCTTGTCAGAAATTATATTGGGCTATGTTCTGGTAAGAACATATGAAAATTGAAGAATGCATAACACGCACATAAGCTGTCTGGCAATGAAATATCATCTCATGGGATGCCATGATTGCTGGAATTGTAGGCAAATTGTGGAAGCAGAGACAAGGCATGATAACTATTTGACAGAATGCCACAAAAGAAATACGGCCTCATGAGATGCAATACCTGGAGAATAAATGCAAATAAGTCTCGACCAGTTAAATCATACCTATTTTCAGAGAAAAAAATCATGGGTAAGACTAACATCTAAACTCTTACTCTCTGCCTATGAAAGATTTAAGTTGATTTACAGTATATATATATATGGATGGTACTTGCAAGGAGTACTCTGCAAATCATATATATTCCTTGGAGACTAAAATTAGGTACTCAAAGAGGCGTGCAATGAAAGCTATTTCAATCCAACTGGTGATGCTTTTAAATCCAAAATACAGGAATTTTGGCAAGCTCTTTTATGGATATATCCTAATAATATTCTTAACCCAATATGCTTCCATTCTTCGTAAAGCAGCAAGAGGAAGTGAGCAGTGATGAAATTATCTTGGAGAGTTGGGAGCAAACAACACTGTTTGATGATCTTTATGCAGCATGTATAATGTTTGGTCTTTTTTTATTCACCAAGCCTCAAAATCTGGATGGATATATGCTACCTATGTTAACAATTGGAGAGCAAGATTCTACTTGTGGTGTGGAAGAAATAACTGGAATGTAAAAAAGATGTAGCAACCGTTTTAACTATGTTGTTGATTACTCAAGTGTAGTCAAATATGTTTTGGATTTTACCATGCAAGGTTATTGTGTATACGGTCATTAGGCTACACAATAGTAGATGATTGAAGATCTTGGTTTGTGGATGGACAAGTTGCTGGATACACAAGAACATATGACAAGAACCTGATTTTGACAACAACCAAGGGAGCAGGTCATACAGCACCAGAATATAAGCCAAGGCAATCATTTGTGATGTTTGAATTGATGGACCTCCGAACAACCGATATAAGACCAATTTTATAAATTGGAATAATATGATTTCAGTAAGAGTCATGCATCACCAGAATACAATTGCAGACAAACACTTACAATATTCAAACTTCATGGAACTCAAGTGAAATAAGGCAAAATCTAGCTTACTGAGCTTATATTCTATTCTGCCAAGTCCAAAATTTCAAGAGATCTGCTTCTTGAAAGGGATTTGGGTATTTCTCGGTTGAGATTATTGTTTGATAAAGATAACGAGTTTATGTTCCAGTGATCTCTAAATACCCCAGAAGAAATAGTACGACTAAATTGATTGTTGACAAATCAAACACTTCCATTGCTCCAAAACTGAGAGGCGGAGGTCCCCTTAATTTGTTGCCATTAAGTCCACAACTCTTGGCCCAATGCAAGCTTGTAGATGTACCTAAGATGGCAATGCACCCCAAAGGGAATGTATGGTGTTTTGGGATATCATGGGAGATGATTGTTTAACATTCTTTCCTATTAACTGGCTAACTTCTCGAGCTTTCTATTTAGGAGGTGAACCACTCTGCCTTACTGCTCATTATGGCATGGACAATGACACTCATTTTCCTTGTTTTTGGGGTATGGTTTATAATGGAAAATAAGGGTGAGATAATCGTAGCATTGGAATATGAATTTGTTATTAAGTCAAAGTCATCAAGTAACTTTTCTATCAAGCTAAGCGGTATACATAGATTTGGTTCTAAGAAGATAGTTGGTTCTTCCAATCTATTTGAAATGTCTTGGAATAACCTTTGCAGAATTTGCATAATGTGGATTTGTTTGAAAAGTTTTTTATTTTATTTTATTTTTGAATAAACATTATGTATGTTAAGATTTGAAACAAATAAGGAAGTAAAGCAATGCCTAGAAAAGAATTTTTCCAAATCTAAAAACACTTTGGATTGAGTTAAGGAATGCAAATAATGGTGAAAATGAAACAAGATTCTCATCAAAACAAACCTCGATGCCTATGGGGATATACTCAAGATGTGTTGTTAGAGAGATTATAGTTACTCAAGAATTCCTACAATGTGATCTTGCTATGCATCCAACTTCAACTCTTAAAATTGGCTTGGAAGATGGGGGATTTATAGATTTGGGATGAAAGTCGTGAATGGTGTAGATTTGATCTTGTGCGTTAGAGGGAGGGGGTTAATCAATTTGCATAGGAGAATGAAAAGCTTACAAGTGTAAGCTTGGGATAGGTGCTCATGATTAGGGCAAAGATTGAAAGAGATGGAGGGTGGAGATTTTCTTATTTTAAGTGGAAGGTAGAGATTGAGAAAGTACCTTTTGGAGCCTTGTTCAAGTTGACTTTGTTTATTTTAAACAAAGTGGTGGATGAATGTGCAAATGATTAATTAGTTGATTAAACTCGGTTTGTTTATTCAACTAATGATGAGAGGAGATTTTGGATGATTTAAATAAATATTATGTATTTATTTAATTTATGGGGAAATGTTGGAAGAATGATTGATTTAATTAAAGTTGGAATATTATAAGAAAGGCTAAGTTAATTAATTAAATAAATGTAATTTATTTAATTAATATCAAAAGAATAATTAGGTTTATTAATTAAATAAATGCTAAAACAACGACCAAGTTGGTTAATTAAATAAATACGATTTATTTAATTAGCGTTGAAAGGGAGATGCATTTTATGTGTCTACATTTTACCCATCTTTGAGACAGCATTACATAACGTTATTTCAAAAAATATATAATAATCTTTCTAAAGGGATGCCCCAGCCCCTCAAAGGAGAAATGATAGAGAGGAATGAGGTAGGGATGCTCCCTCAAGAGGGTAAGCAGGGTTACAAGGCTTGGATGGGCTCTCAATAGGAGAAACATGGTTTACAGGGTGAAAATAAGGGCTTGGTGGGAAACATTGGAGTAAAAATTTAAATTTTTTGGGGAAAATCTTATAATAAGAGCTTGGGGGTAAAAAATTATTTTTTCTTCACCTTAGAAGAAAAAAGAGCTCTAGATTTTAGAGAGAGAAGCTGAGCAGAATGGAATGCATATGAGTCGAGGAGCATTGCAACAAGTTGGTTTGGGAGTACAAGCGACGAGTCAGCCTTAAGTAAGTGCACGTTTTCCAAAGTTGGGTGTGGTTTTAAAGGTAATAAAGGAGGGTAAAAGGGTCACAATGCAAATACTCTAGGGCATGCCCTCGCGTTTGCACGTCTACGAATAGTGCATCCTCACGTTAGGGTAGCACATGCGTGTTGAATGGTGCATGGGTAGATTGGGGTTGCATATACATGAGTGGCCATGTCGTATACGCACAAATGGTGTATTTAGGGATGGATGTGGCATATCGAGGGATGGATGTAGTGTATACGTCATAATGGCCTATACGATGGGGATGGTACCGTATGTGTGGATTAGCACACATGAGCTTGGTGTGGCATATGCGACTGAATGGCACATCTATGGATAGGTGTGGTGTATGCGTTGAATGGCGTATACACACTAGTTGGTGGTGCATGCACCTAGAGAATGCAGGGGGATTAGGGTTTAGAAAGAGTAGTTTTCTGAGGGGAGGTTGACAAGTGTGCTTGTGTGTGTAGAGATTCCTAGTGTTGGTGGCTCGAGTGAGGTGGTGTGCAGTGTTAAGGTAGTGTTAAGGTTGATGAGGATCTTTGATGAGGATGAGTGGGGTCTACTATGCAGCCCACCCTTGTGTGTCGAACTTATTTGCACCAATAGACTAATCATTATTTGACACTCCTTGATATTGGGCATTTTTATTATGGATTCATGATCTTGTCAATAGATTATCTTAGACATTGTTATCATGATTACAATAGTTTAATTTAATTCGTGTATGATGATAATTTAATTAGTAGATGACTAAGTGATATTCAATTTTTATGTGACAAATGTATGTCTCAATTTGATTATAAATATGTCATTCGATTATGTTCTACATTGATCAATTAACCTAGTTTGATTTTGAATTTGAAAATGATTATCTATGTTTAGTGGATTAAATGAATAAACATGAAATGTCAATATGAGATATTGTGAATTGAATTTGAAATTGATATGTGCTTTGATGATAAAATTGAATTAAGGTTATCAATTGGACTATGGAGTTTGTTTAGTATGTAATTGTGTTTGAAATCACATTTCAAGTTGCTCCAACTATGTATTGGATGTATTAATGTGTGCAAGTAATTTCCATGGCCAATGGAAATTTAGAGGTCTTCTAGGAAACCTAACTGTATTATCCCTAATGATGCCTTGACCTTAGTCCAAGAGGGGACTAAGGCCTTTGTGTACAAGAAGAAGTGAACTTCAATTAAACAAGCTGGAATCTATCTAACATATTCAATTCACTAATCCTTGCAACCTCATGCTAAGACTAAATAGCAATGCATAAACTAACTACACTTGCACCCTATCTCTATGCAATTTTAGTGATTTGTCCTACTGATATGATTCTATGCTATATTGTATGTTAAATTTCTATATGTGAGTGCTTAATGTGGTAATTGATTGTTGGAAATGAATGGGGAGGGCTCAATTTATAGATTTTTGGAGGTGAGGATGGAGGGCTAGGATTGAATTGGAAGATCAAGGGCTCATTGCTTGGTGTCATGAGGAGGTTGGATGAGGGAAATGCTCCAAGATTCAAGGAGAGATCAATGGATGAAATTGGATGGTTGCATGGATGAATAGCTAGGATTTGGTAGGTGTATGACATGTAAGGCTTCATTTATGAAAAGGTGTGGTTTGGATTTTGTGAAGAATTTAAAATTTGGAGGAGAAAACAGGTGGAATTTAAAATTAAATGAATAGTGGTGGAATGCTGCCACATGGAATTTAAAATTCCATGAATAGTGACACTTGGAGTGGATGAAAAGAAAATGGGACAAATGTACTCTTTTTGGAAGATTTGTCCATGCTTCCAAAGTACCACTTGTCATATACATGCATATACATTGAATGACAAGTGGACTTCTAAAAACATGGGGAGATGTAATTGTGAGCTAATTTTAATTAGCCCATGTGTACATGGTTAGGAGGAAATTAATGATGATTACTAAAAATAATCAAAAGTGCACAAAATAGGGAATTAAATAAATAGGGATATCCATTTAATTTACTGGGGACATATATGAACTATAGTTTTCAAAAATATTTAATTTTTTGAACTACAGTAGAAGAAATTAATTTTTGACAATGGGGAAAGACAAGAAAATATGAATTAAATAATTATAAATTATTTAATTAACATGTGTGTTGGGTGGAATAGGAGGAATTGTCAAGTTTAGAATGTGGAAGATTGGTGAAGGTGGTTGTGACCATTTCCAGGTGTCTACATTTTGCCCCTCTTTGATATGACGTCATTAATGTCGAGGTTGACAAGATATCAAAGAATATATGAATAATTAGCATGCTCCAGTCGGTTAGCGGGAGAATAAAGGATAGTGAGGTGATGCCCCCTCGAGAGATTGGCAGAAAAAAATGAAAATATTTATGACGATGTCTCAAAATAGAGAGAAGGGCTAGACGGGAAGAAATAGGTTGAAAAGGGATAAACAGGGAATATAGGATGGGGTGGGGGAGGAAAATGGGGACAAGGGGTGAAATTCAAGGTTTAGAGGAAGAAATTAGGGTTTCGAGGGCTATATAAAAGAGATGGGGGACCCACTCTCCGCATTTATCTTTTTGTTAGGTGTGAACCATTGAGTTGAGAGTAGAAAACAACTTGAGACGAGATGGCACGGATTCCATGAGAGGAGCATCGCACGGAGCGGGTGAGGGAGTATATGTGATATGCGGTGGCTGGAGACCTGATAAGTGCCCTAATGACACTTTGTGATTTGGGTTTTGGGGTAGTTAGGAGCAATGAATGCTAGGGGGAGGGGCTAGAGGCTAGAGGCTAGAGGTTAAGATAGGTAGTTTAGCGTCTAGGGGCCGCTTTTAGTGCCTTGACGGGAGGAAGTAGCGCCCAAACTGGGGTTTAGTGCCCAGTCAAGGGATTAGCACCTAACCGACACGGATTAGCGCTAGGCGGACAGGGCAGAAGGGATGGGTTGGCGCATAGACAAAGACTTTTAGTGCCCAAAATGACTGGTTTAGCATTGGGAATCAGCACATAGTCTGGCGATTAGTGCCTAGAGGGGGTGATTCAGCGTCGAAAATGGCAGATTTAGCACCTAGGGGGAATAGCGCAAAGTTTGGCAATTAGCACCCAGACCTAAGGATTAGCACTTAACATGAATATTTAAGCATTGAAAATGGATTAGCACCTAGGCGCCAGGGTTTAGCACCTAGCAGGAAAAGGGGACCTAATGAGGTGTTTTTGACACATGTGGAAGAGGATGAGGATGTGTTGCTGTCACACGAGCGACAGCCACCGACGCGAGTACTGTGGGAGCAGTTGAATGCCACAGATCGATTATTTATAAGGTTGATGGGGTTGAGATTTATTGTGGATATGTCGGTGATTAGGGCACATCGGGCAATAATGACAACCCTAGTGGAGAGATGGCAGACGAAGTGGTGTTCTTTCTTGTTGCCTACAAGAGAGATGACAATTGCACTAAAGGACATATGGAGGATCTTGCGGATCTCCATACACGGTGAGAGGGTGGTGTACGACCACGGTCGTGGTGCACAGTTTATGGATGAGGTGTTTGCCCATGCGGTAGTTCCATACAACATAGGGAGGACAGAGATGATCTACGCCCAAGCAATGGGCAAATTGTATAGGCTTCCCTTGTTTGTAGCAAGGGTGATTGCAGGGACACTTGTTCTTGACAGGCGATCAAGGGGATCCCTAGTGGGGTGGGGGATGGTCTTACTTTGGATGTTCAGAGATGGAGTAGTCTTTGTGTGGGGGTCATGCATACTAGTGCACATGTACCACGATATGGATGTAGTGGTATACCATCAATCTACTAGCTTGGGGTATGGAGTGACACTACTGCACATCTAGGCCTAGGAGCATATCGTGATCACTAGGCCAGTGATAATGAGAGATCGGCTGAGTCATCAATCGTATGTGTATGTTTATGGTGGAGTCTTGCAGCATCATAGATTGGGGGATCTCAATTACTGGAGGAGGAGGATCAACGATGTTCAGTTGGCTGTCTAGAGGCCATGGAGGGAGTGTGAGACATGGTCGGAGGATGCAGTGCAACTGAGGTATGTCACACAGCTATGATACCTAATGCGGCAGAGCTCATCATTGATAGATATATGCCAGATCGGATGGCCCGTCAGTTTGGACTTCCGCATGAGCAAGCGGTGTTCATGTGGATACAAGTAGAGGCACCACGGTGGGGGCCACCTCCTGACCCATGAGCAGCGATAGCAGAGCTCAATGGCCTGCAAGGGAGAGCATGGGAGGCAAGAGCACAGGTGGCCGACGTAAGGACGGTGATGTTATATGATCAATGGTGGGCTCAGGAGAGACCAATTCAGTTGACGACACCGGTAGGTCAGGCAGTCATGGTGTCAATAGTAGGAGGGGATGATGGGGATGACAAAGGGGAGGAGGAGGATGTAAAGATTGTTGAGATGGACGTGGAGGGTGATGAAGGAGCTGAGGGAGATGGGGTGGGGATGGAGCAATATAGGTGGCGAGGCTGCAGGGACTTGTGCAACAGCTTCAGGGGCAACTGGCACAGGGACAAGGTGATGGGCAGGTTGCCCAATTATAGGTTCAGATAGCACAGTTGCAGGCGTAGCTAGCACAAGCACAGGGATTGGCACAGAGATATCAGCTAGAGCACAATCAGGTGTGGCAGGCTCCAAGGCTTGGGATGGCAGACATGGTTTGATCTGTGCAGCAGTAGGCCTGTGAGGCCAGGAGAGAGGTGCAACATTACATGACATTGTATGAGCACCTGGTATCAGCAGGCCAGAGAGAGCTACCAGAGTTGATCTGGGGCGTTGTGCTCGAGGAGGACGGGGCAGTTTGAGTGATCAGTGCAGTAGCCACCTTCAGCATAGGCACCAATACCAAGACATGGACCAGTTCCTAGACAAGTGGGGCAGCAAGTCATGGGGCCACCTCCACAGAGAGATGCAGGGCCATCCCAATCAGGGGCCTTGGTGTAGGACAGTTCCGCCTAGGGGTTGTAGACTCCTGATTTTGATTGTACATATGTCTTTTTGGTAGGTCCTCAGGACTTGATGTATCATGATCATTTTTTGATGTGTGTGTGTATATGAGATGGGATTTGTGAGGCGATGGACTATGTTTATGGACTTTATTTATGTGTGTTTATGGATTATGATGTGGATTATGATGTGAGTTATGATGTTGTGATTCATGATGGATGTTGTATATGTTTGATGATGTGATGGGTAATATAATGTATGATGTATCATAGAAGATGTGGTTGATAATGTATGTGTAATGTAGGAGGACATGGCATAGGATGGATGACATAGATGCATGCGATGATTGGTGATGTAATTGATATGCAAGATGACATGATGTATGATGTATGATGTATGATTTATTTGTATGGATGTTTGTATAGATTATGATGTGGGTTATGATATGCAGGATATGGATGTATGCGTGTGATGTTATGGATATAGGACATGATAGATGATATGGTTTTATGATGTATGATATGATGATGTTCATTTGGATTATGATGATTAGGAATGTGTGGATGGCATGATTTTGGACATGATATATGATGTTGGATTCGGTGCGGGATGTATGATTTATATATGTTTGTGTTGAAAGTGGATGATTTTTTAGCATTTAATTGATATTTGATATAGGTAATATGGATAATGTATTAATGGTAACGAGATATGATCAATGGATGAATCAGATGATAACGAAATGGGATGTAATGAAAACATGTGATGTAAAATGGCTTAGCGAACTAACAGTAATGTAATGGACTAATGATATAATGGATGAATGATGTGGATTAATGAACCAACTATTTATGATAATGGACTAATGGAAAATGGAATAAAATGGATAAAATGTAAAAAATGGATTACTAATGATAATGAAATGGAATGCAAATGATAATGGAACACAAATGGATAATGGACAAAATACACAAAAAATGCAAATGATACATGAATATATGCTCAGATTAATAAACATATATTATGGATGGATAAAAATGCAAAATAATAAGGGAATAAATATGGACAAATGTTAAATGAATATATGATCAAATTAATAAACATATATTATGAATGATAATGATACGTGAATGGAAAATGATAATGGAATGGATAATGAATATATGTTTAGAGTAATTAGGAATAGAAAATGACTAATGAATAAATGAGAATGGAGTGCAAAGGAATGGTTAATGGATAAATGATAATGAAAGGGAATGGTAAAGTCGTGTATGGATGGATTGATTTGTTGATCATGATACCAAGTCCCTAAAAATGGTCACGGGTTGTAGTCTAGAAGGGAAATAGATGGTCAAAATGAATAGGTAGGTGGAGGGAAATGAAGTGTATTCCGATGAAACTTGGAGCAAGATATGGGATGGGACAATGGTAACAAGGATGTATATGTAGGATGTAGGGACAAAGGGTATGGTAGAATGTATTATAAATTCTACAAACAAGTATGAGCACTACTATTGATATAGCAGGGGATGTTATGCACAAGAGTATTAGGAACCAAGGTGACAAGGTATCCCTTGCATTAGACTTGACTCTGCAAACAATAGTATGATCCCATACGTGCCCAAGATAGTACAACCTTGTCTAAATGAATGAGGGGGATCCATATCATAAGCTCTTAGTACACAAAAGGTATGAGGAACCTTAGATGTAAAAGGAGACTATGCATGAATTGAACCCAACATTCACAAGATATGAATACAAAATTGGAGTAATGAGACCATCCCACAAGCACGACATATGAAAGCAATGACCATGCCCCAATCTAGATTTTCCGTCGCATACCATGATATAGTAAGATCAAGGTAGTTTTGAAATAATCTAAGAATAGAACAAAAGATAAAAATCAATAACCAAAAGAGCAATTGACCAAACAGACAACCATTATATCTGTAGACACCTAAAAATGTCTCGACCACCAAACTGACTCCCGACACCCCTAAACTTACCAATTCCCTTTCCAACTAATTAATTAAATTTCTATTTAATTAATCATCCCTTTCATCTTCTAAATCCACACCATTTTATCCCCAAAATTGAATTAATTTTAATAATTCAATAGTCCAAACCTTAGCCAAAGTGATTTAATAAATATGCAAAATTTATTAAATCAATTTCCCATTTTCCCTAAATCTAATTAATTAGTTAAAACCATGTTAACTAATTAATCCAGCCTATTAATTAGCCTATCCCTACCTTAGACAATTAAATAGCTATTATTTAATTGCCTACTCTAGCCTATCCCATCCTAGCCTTAGGATTAATTAATTAAATCACTAATTAATTAATCTTATTCCCCCTCTAATCCCTCTACTAATTTATTCCAGCCATATTAATTAGGTTAATCACCCTAATTAAGAAAGTCAAATCCCCATTAGCACTTCTCTCCACATTCCTCAAATTTAAAATTCAAATAAATCACACATCACATTTACTCCTCTTACACATGTCATAACTCTCTTCCCCAAATGAATTTTTAATTCATTTTACCCCTCCCTTTGTGAATTTTTAATTCACAAATAATCCATCTCACCAAACCTCATTTATTCACCCCTTTCCCAAAAATGAATAAAAGATTTACTTTTATTCCTAACCCTCCATCTTCCAAGATCAAATCTAGGCCCTCCACCTCACTTTCATCCTCCACCATTGATCTCTCCAATCAATCTCCACCCTTGGATCAAAATCCTCTCAAAAAGTCTATAAATACAACCTCTCACAAGTCATTTTCATCATCCATTTTCATGCAAAGTTACCATGCCAAAATCACACTTGAGCTTATAGTGAGTTGCACATTTGAGAAGGCATTTCACATTTGAATCAATAGTCTAGGGATAAATCTTGGTCTTGGGAGCCTCTCTTGGGTGCAAGGGCTCCTCTTTCCCTTGATGGGATTAGGTTTTGCATGAGGTATAATCTTATGTTTTGTTTACATTTGGTTTTGTTTTTACCTTATTGCTTTTCTCTAATCTACATTGGCACGCCCGGTGGGACCCGCAAGGTCCAATCTAATCTTTGTTTGTGAGTTGTTGTGTTAGTATTCAACTTTTTGCAGGATCAGCGCCATCCATTCGTCGCAGCGATGCCATCACTGACGGATTTCAGCGCTATCTGTGTATTGGTGCTATTTCTGCGCGAGCTTATCTTGCATACTAACCATACTCACGTCTGTTTTCTGCTTTTCCTGTTGATTTCTGTGTTGCCTGTCCTCTGTTTTGCAGAAAAAATAGGAATTACAGGGGGAGGTTATGGCAAAATTTTCAGAGAATCAACCAAACTGATTCGGAGCCGCGTTTTGGCACCATCTTTCAGATTAGCGCTATCATTGGTCTCCTCAGATTCAGAAAACACTGCGCAGTGGCGCCTTAAATTCTCAGTATTATCGCCATCATAGGAATTAGCGCCTAAACTAGCGTTTATTGACGCTATCCTTTGTAATTACGCCTTCTATTTTATTAGCGCTATCTTAGGTATTAATTAGCGCCATCCCCCAGTTTGGCGCTATTTTCACGTAAGTCGGGTTGTTCTGCCCGCAGTGGCGCCTATAGACATCTGTTTTAGCACAATTTTCCTTGACTGTTTATTGCAGGTACTGCGGGTACTAACGAAATCTTTTGCAGGATGGTTTGTTAATTAGTTAGCAAAACATTTCAATTTGGAAACTAAAAAGAACCCTTGTTTACTTTGTCATTTCAATTTGGTGTTCTAAAATTAACCACAACTCTTTTGATTGAAGTGTGTGTGATAACATTTATCTTTGGTGCTCTAAAATATACTTCTTTTTGTGTGCAAACAAACAAACAATCAAAACACTTCAATTTGGGCTATAAAAAGAACAACAAATTGCATACTTCATTGGATAAAAAGAACAACAAAATTGCATTTTCACGCATCTAATCAAGACCATTTAAATACTTGTGTGAAGTGTCTTTGTGATTGTGTCAAGTAGCGTGAGAGGTGTATGCTCTTCCCTCGCACCTTTTGGTGATCTTGGGAATCAAAAACTTCTCACAACACTTTGCATTAATCACCCCCCATCTAATCCAAAGATCTAAAATTGAACCATGTTGAGTGTGGTATAATCATAGGGAACACGTATGCTCTCCCCTCGCATCTTTGTATGAACTTGGGGATCAAAAGTGTTTTCATGATTGTATCGCTTTTGTGATCCCTAGAGGGCCTGCCACCCCGCTTCGAAAGGTGGGAACGACCCAAGCGGCAATGAGCTAAAGCCAAGCTCTTCCGAGCTGCTATATAAAATAAGGCGTTTGGGATGAAAGTCTCAAGCGACAGGTGTTGTTTTGTTATACCGACAGCCAACCTCCCCATAAACCCTCCAAGGCGCAACCCTTGGAGGCTGGGAGACTCCATAACGGAGAGTAGCGCTGCCGCACGTATAACCACCTGAACGGATGCCCTTACTAAGAGCCATTGTTTAGAAAGCCAAAATCCTTCTATTTGTTGACGCAGAGGGCAAAACCCTTGAAGCGGCCCCGATTCATGCGGTTCTTAGCCGAGGTAGCAGGGATAATCTAAAGGTTTGGAGAGGGTCAAGCCTTATAAGAAACCCGGATCTTGGTATGCGTGAGAAGTGTGTGCAAATGTAAGGAGGAGCCGGTGCTACCAAGATCCTGGAGCTACCCGCTTTGAATAGGCGCAGCTAGGGGATTCAACAAATACTGTCCCAATCTCACCATAGGTTGTAAAAAATGTGCTTGATCTAAACAAAGTCATATCATTTCACAAACAAAAATCATTGCTTGTTATGCGTTCAAATGTGTGTTAAAGTGCTTTGATTTTTTTTCACAAACAAATTGCCAAGAGACAAAACAAATCAGTTGATCACAGTCCAAGAAATCCAACAATTTGCCTTCAGAAATCTGTCGAAACCCTGTTTCAGCGCCATATCAGTCTTACTGTAGCGCCTTTTCACCTGTGGATTGGCGCTATTTTGAGATCGACGTGCCTGAGACAAAATAAAATCAGTTTTTCGTATCCCAAACACACAGATCCAAAAATTTGCCTTCAGATATCTGTTTTTCCGGTTTCAGCGCCATATCAGTCTTATTGTAGCGCCTTTTCACCCATGGATTGGCGCTATTTTTAGACTGACGTGCCTGGGACAGAACAAACTAGTCGGTCAGATTCAAAGCAGACAAATCCAAGAATTTTCCCATCAGGAATCCAAAAACTTGCCATCTGAAAATCGTTTCCCTGTTTTAGCGCCATATCTGTTTGATTGTAGCGCCTTTACACCTGTGGATTGACGCTATTTTTAGATTGATGTGCCTGAGACAGAGACCTATTTTGTTGTGATCTACACCTTCTGCTCTGCCATAATCCATATCCATTTCACAGAAATACGCCAGCAGTCCAGTCACTTTCTTCAAAAGTCTTCCAAAATTACACCTTCTATTTTGACCTTAGAGGATCAATCATCACCATTGTTGGACCACTTCGATACATCATAATCAACCCAAATACATATCTATTCATCCCCATTCATTTTTGCATATCTCCTTGGACCAATATAAAATTATTTCAAAAAAATTCACATCAAAACCTCATCAAATCACTCATCAAATCTTGTCACCCTTTTGAGCCAAAGATAGATCTAGATCCTATCATTAACATCACGTTTTCCTTGAAAAGTCATTAGTCTACACTTCAAGAAAAACAAATCACCTCTCTTTGTGTAAGGTCATTAGTCTACCCCAAACAAAGAAAATCGTCATCCTTTGTGTGTCAAATCAAAATCTAGATCCTATCCAAAAGCTTAAACATCAACAATATCATCCTCATCATCCTAAACCAATCAAAAATCAAAAAATATCAAATCCCTTTCTTATCATACATCTTTGGTCCAAAAATTTGTGCAAAAATCAATATCACCCATTCATATCACCCTTAGGGTAAAACCTTTGGAAAACATATCGATCTTCATCATATCCCTCTACTACATCTCACAACCACATCCATCTTTGGGTCCAACACAATCAATTCGATTCTCTAAGGTCTCCACCTCATCCCACATCTAGAAATCAAATCCATACGTGTATGCCCACCACAAGATCACAACACAAAAGAAATCAAGAAACGGCGGAACGATGGCCCTTTGGCATGCCTAACACCGACACTACCAACATACCCATCTATCAGACATACAATCCACCTACATATTCCTTCATCCCCCCATTTGGCGCCAACGACCCTTTTCACTTCCTACCACAAGCACCAACACCAACCCCACCCCCACCACAAAATGTCCCCATCATACCCCAAGATGATCTAGATGTCTTGACTTTCACGCAAGATGCCGATAATATGGACCTGCTTGATAAAGTCCTAAGATCAGATCCAAAGAGATATCTTGACCATCTTCTCAAACTTGGCGCTCAACTTCCCTCTGTCACAACATCATCACAACCATCCACTTCTACAGTTGTCCCAACCCCATCAAATACCCAAGCATCTACGTCACATACCCAACCCACCATCTCTCAAACGTCAACACCTAACGTATCTACCACATCCACAACCTCAACCGCTACCACATCTACTACTTCCACATCCACTGCTAACATCTCCCAACCTGTCATCACCTCCACTACCACGACTACCGTCAACCCCTCCGCTTCAAACACAACGGCTATACAAGGCAACATCACACAAGCTAATACCTCCACAAGTGTGCCCCCACCAAACCCTCACACCCTTGCATACCTACGACAACTGTTCGCACAACAATCCCACAACACGACCAACCCATCCAACATCCACATACCCAACGTCAATCTCACAAGTCAACACAATCCCAACCCCCAAATACCACCACATGTTCTCCCACAGCTATACGCATACCAACAACAACAGACACCAATCAATCCAAATCCCAACCCGCAATATCAACATCTCATCCAAACCAATCCCCAACACCACCATCTCAATCCAAACTCCAACCCGCAACATCAACATCTCATCCAAACCAATCCCCAACACCAACTCCCACCCCACCTCCAATATCTCACCAATCAACAACCCTACGTGTTTCAACCACAACAACCACAGGATTTCAACACCGCGCTGCAAAGCCTAATCCAAAAGGTGGATGACTTACAAACTGGGGGCAAACGCAAATACTATTCTTTTGAGGATATTTGTCCCTACCCGTTTGATCGCACCTTGCACATGCCCCCTTTCCCTAAAAACTTTGAAACGCCAAAATTTGACAAATACAAGGGAAAGGGAGACCCTAGGGACCACCTAAGGGAATTCTATATTGCTTGCCTCGAAGTCTCTCACAATGACACGTATCTTATGAGACTATTCCCAAGAAGTCTTGGCGGCCAAGCTGCTGAATGGTTTGCCCATCTGCCACCAGGAATTCGAACATTTCCCGAGCTTGCGGAGAAGTTTGTCAATCACTTTTCCTACAACTTTGAACATGAGGTGTCAATGACCGACCTTTGTAACACCAAACAAAAGAACGGTGAAGCTTTCGCTTCTTTCCTACAAAGGTGGAGGGCTCTAGCAAGCAAGCTCCCATGGCCTATTCCTGAAAAACAACTCGTCACCATGTTCGTGGCCAATCTTAATCAGGAATTAGGCTTTCACTTACAGATTCTGTGCGCATCTACCTTTGAAGAGGTTATCGATAAAGGCACCACTGTGGAACGAGCCCTCATTGCCAAAGGTTCTATCAAACTTTACGATCCCAAGTCCAACAATAACAACAACAATAATAACCACAAAATCCAATCATAACACCACCACCAACAACAACAATACCAACACGCAATCTAATGATAAATCACGTTATTGGGGGAAAAACAAGAATAATTTGAACGACGGCGTCACTGATATAAAGGCCGTCCAACATATCCAAAATCACACACCGGCACACACATATGCAGCGAACACCAATAACCAACGAGGACCAAACAAACTTCGCAAACCTCGCCGAAATTTCACGCCATTAGCAGAACCTATTGAGGACATTCTCGATCGATGTCTCAAGCAAGGAGAAATCACACTCCCGCCTGTCAGACCACGCCAAGACAATGACCTCAAGGCAGCATGGTACAATGAAAATGATTATTGCGAATACCACCGCGTGGCAGGTCATAAAACAGCAGACTGCATGCAATTAAAACATTGTATCCAAGACCTAATAGATCAAAATCTTGTCAACCTTGAGCACAGTACACAGCCATCACCAAATGCCAATCTTGGAGCTTACAAGGATCCCTTACCCAACCATAACAAAGCTTCATCATCCAATCAAGCGTACAATGTCACTCCACCACCCACACACTACGACTCTATTGTTGGCCGCATTGAACCCTCATCCCATTCTGTCAACACAATCACCATTCGGGCACAAGCACCCGATTGCGCCGTCACAACCCGTCGAGGCCGTGTCTCAATCCGCACTGCCCCTCCCACTGAACCAACACCCCCATCCACATCTGATCCCCTCCCTCCTCGTCCAAACGCTCGTCCATCACTCACTGCTCGATACAACCTCCTAGACCATCTAGGAAAGACACCCGCACAAATCTCCATCCTTGAGCTCCTTCGTACATCACCCCGCCACAAGGACATTCTCGACAAGGCCTTGTTGGAAACACAAGTTCCCGCAAACTTGGATGTCAATCAATTTCAAGCCATGGTCGGCCATATTGCCACACCACACCATATCACATTTTCTGAAAAAGACCTTCCTGCCTCCGAGTACCTACATAATGACGCACTACACATCGAGGTCCGCATTCACAAACACACCATTAAAAGGGTCCTAATAGATGGTGGTTCCGTCCTAAATATATGCACTCTAAAATTGCTAAAACACTTGGGGTATTCAGATGTGGTTGTGGATGCTAGCGAGTGCATAACAATCAAAGGATATGATGACACTGAGAGGCTATCAGAAGGTACCATAAAGCTTTCTATTCAAGTGGGACAGAAAATCCTTGAAACCAAATGTCAGGTTCTGGATCTTGACCTCCCTTATAACATTCTTCTCGGCCGCCCATGGATTCATGCCATGCAAGCCGTCCCCTCCACTTTCCACCAATGTCTCAAATTCCCCCACAACGGCACTGAAGTCACTATCTATGCCGATCCTCGTCCTTTCCAATACTGTAGTTTTCTGGAAGGACACAACCAAACCTTCTGTTCGTACAATAAAGCCACCAACCAAATCACCCCAACAGCTTCCACTTCATACATCGACCCTGCCAACATCGCCACCACTTCATCACAAACACCTTCACCACCTGAGGTCAAGATCAAGCTCAGCGACCAAGGCTGTGGAGAATACAACCTTCATGGCACCTTTTGCGTGGGCTTATTACCCACTCCCAAGACATTTGGTACTCCGCACACAGAGGTAGCTGACACAGTCATCATCAAATGCAAACCCTCGCCCATCTTTGAGAAAAAACACCTTCTGGATCAGGACATACTTTAAGATATTTCATCCTGGCTTTACAAGGACGAGGAAACAGAACAAGACATCCCCACCATCCCAGCAAACAGTTACGGCAAAGGTTCTGAGATAGTCAAAAGCATGGGTTACAAAGGACAAGGCGGCATTGGCCTTCATGAACAGGGCATTGTGGAACCACTGCAAGCAACAAGGAACCCCTATACTCAAGGGTTAGGATATGGCCAACCACAACGCATCCTTAATACCGGCGAATGTATCTTAGCCGAGTTTGCTCCAGTTTCTCTAGACGTCGACCACATTAACGAGACGGACCTACAAGACTCCTTTAGTGACTTTGCCGATTTCTTCGCCTCCTCCATTTGCACCATCTACTCGGTCACTACTCTCGCCTATCACCTAATGACCTACCATTAGTATACCCTGACCTCATCGACTGGGACCAATGAGGGCCTCCTATTTTGGATATTGCACCTAATGACGAAACCATTGCTGAAATGATGGGAGTAAGAGACAACTTCCCCTTGGGAGACCACAGAGCTGGATACATCATGGAACTCAATCCGGCTGCCTATTTTGGGGAGACAACCCCTACTTCTAGTCGCAAAAGTACAAAAATAAAAAATGGGTCTGATGGTG
Source organism: Cunninghamia lanceolata (assembly GCA_027924645.1). Taxonomy (NCBI): domain Eukaryota; kingdom Viridiplantae; phylum Streptophyta; class Pinopsida; order Cupressales; family Cupressaceae; genus Cunninghamia; species Cunninghamia lanceolata. Next base: position 4,166,107 of record BSBN01000070.1, read on the forward strand.
AAAACCGTTCCACGGCAGTATCAGACCCTAAAAAAGTAAAAATAAAGGACGTATCTCCTGGTGAAAACCTCCATGAGGCACCAGGAGATGGAAGCATGGGCCTCCCTAAAATAGATAAGGTATATCCCGACAGATCACCTATCTTGGTTGAGCCAGCGCAGGAAATGAATCTAGGGACAGAGGAAGAGCCGAAAATCACATATCGAGCAGAATCTCTCAGCCTGTTCGAACAGGAGGACTTCTTGGCATTCTTCACACGCAGAAATCGCAACTTTGCATGGACCTACGCAGACATGCCAGGGCTAGATCCTACCTTGGTTGTACATCACCTTGCAGTGCGTCCTGATGCCAAACCAATCAAACAGAAGCTCCGAACGATGAATCCTCAGGTGGCCCTTCTTGTCAAAGCAGAGCTTAAAAAGTTACTAGACGTGGGGTTCATACGTCCAATTGATTATCCCGAATGGGTCTCAAATCTAGTACCTGTTGCTAAACCAGATGGCAGAATCCGCTGTTGCACTGACTTCAGAGACCTCAACAAGGCCTGCCCAAAAGATGACTTCCCTCTTCCCAACATTGACATGATCGTGGATCTCACCGCAAGGCATGAGATGCTATCCCTCATGGATGGCTTTTCAGGATACAATCAAATCAAAATTGCCGAAGAAGATCAGCACAAAACCTCCTTTATCTGCCCATGGGGGACATACTGTTGGGTAGTAATGCCGTTCGGCTTAAAGAATGCAGGAGCTACTTATCAACGAGCGATGACTGTCATCTTCCACGACCTCTTTCACCACATCATGGAGGACTACGTTGATGACTTACTCGGCAAATCAAAGACCCGAGAAGAGCACTTGGACGTGCTAGCCAAAATTTTTGACAGGTTAGAGCAATATAATGTTCATTTAAATCCAAAAAAATGTGTCTTTGGCGTCACTTCAGGCAAATTATTGGGATACATAGTCTCTAGACGAGGGATCAAGGTGGACCCGGCAAAGGTCAAAGCTATTACTGAAATGCCACCTCCAAAAAACTTGAAACAATTGAGAAGCCTACAGGGTAAACTACAGTCTATTCGCCGGTTCATTGCTCAACTTGCCGACAAATGCCAACCATTCCAGCATCTCCTCCGAAAGGATACAGCTTTTACCTGGACTACTCAGTGTCAGGATGCCTTCGACCAGCTAAAAGCATATCTGGCTAACCCCCCTATTCTATCTCCACCAAGACCAGGAGAGCCCCTCCTCTTGTATATTTCTGCAACCGACACAGCAATTGGGGCTTTGTTAGCACAACACGATGAACAGGGAAAGGAAAGAGCCATCTACTACATCAGCCACACCTTGATTTCCTATGAGCTTAACTACACACAAATTGAACGAGCATGCCTAGCCCTCGTCTTCACATCACAAAAGTTAAGACATTATATGCTCAATCATAAGACTAAGCTCATTGCTAAGATCGACCCACTCAAATATTTGCTAAACAGAGCAGCTCTCACAGGAAGGATGGCAAAATGGGTCATGATTCTCACCGAATTTGACATAGAATACACAGAAAGGAAGGCAATCAAAGGACAAGTCATAGCAGATCAACTGGCTGAGGCACCTATTCAAGCAGAGCATCCTACAATAGCAGAATTTCCAGACGAGGCCATCTTGACAATCACACCAGCCACAGATACATGGAAGATGTATTTCGATGGATCCTACACTCACAGAGGCTCGGGGGCAGGCGTCCTATTTGTTACCCCTCAAGGTGACACGATCCCTAAATCATTCAAAATCACATTTCCATGCACCAATAATGTAGCAGAATATGAGGCCCTAATCACAGGCCTCCGAATGGCCATCCAATGGAAAATAGACAAACTAACTGTGTATGGCGACTCTCAACTAGTCATCAGACAAGTCAATAATGAATATAAAACCAAGGATGATAAGCTTCTTCCCTATAAGAAGATGGTCGATGACTTTAAAGATTATTTTAGTGACATCCACTTTGAGCAGATCCCAAGGTTAAACAACAAAGCGGCAGATGCCATGGCCACCATTGGATCTCTGGTTGATATGCAGCAAGGCAACAAGAAATGCGAGTTCCTGATTGAAGAGCTCCCCATCCCAGCATATGACGTTCCCCAGTCTGAATTAGTGTGCGAAATCGTTGGTCCCTTATCCCCCTGGTATCAGGAAACTTACCTCTATCTGCACGATAACATCCTCCCCAACAACCTATCCCCATCATAGAAAAAATCCTTCATCCGTCGAGTCTCCCGTTTCATCCTTGTAGGCGACACCCTCTACAAAAGGAGTCTTGATGGTACGCTTCTACGATGTTTAGACTCTAGGGAAGCCGAAGCAGCTTTGGAAGAGGTACACACAGGAATTTGCGGGGCACATTCAAGTGGACCAGCTCTTTCTAAGAAGATCCTAAGGACTGGTTATTATTGGCCCACTATGGACAAGGATGCACATCAGTTTATCAGAAAATGCCTCCCATGCCAACAGCATGGTGATCTCATCCACGCACCAGCACAGGAGCTGCAACCAATCACAACACCATGGCCTTTTTCACAGTGGGGACTCGACCTCGTAGGTAAAATACACCCTCCATCTTCCAACGGCCATAAATTTATAATAACTGCTACCGAATACTTCACAAAGTGGGTGGAAGCAATACCACTCACCTTCACCACAGGCATCCAAATCTCTAAATTCATTCTCCACTACATCATCTGCCGCTACGGTATCCCCCATTCCATTGTCACTGATAATGGGAAGCCATTTAAGAACCAAGAAGTTCGCACTTTGTGCGAAAAGTTTGACATCAAACACCGCTTCTCCACGCCATATTACCCCCAAGGAAACGGTCAAGCAGAGGCTTCTAACAAAACCATCCTCCGCATCTTAAAGAAGACAGTCAATGAAGCTGGCCGCGACTGGCACCTCCAACTTAACCCCGCCCTATGGGCTTACCGCACTAGCATCCGCACTCCTACGGGAGCCACTCCATACTCACTAGTATTCGGATCAGAAGCCATTTTACCTATAGAGGTCGAGCTCCCGTCCCTCCGAGTATCATTGCAAAATATTATATCTGATGAAGACTATCGCGTCGCAAGGTTGCATCAACTTGAATTATTGGATGAGAAATGCCTGAATGCATTAAATCACTTACAGGCATACCAAAACCGCCTCAGAAGAAGCTACAACAAAAAGATCAGAACCAGAAAGTTTGAGGTAGGTGACCTGGTCCTAATGGAAAATCAAAAGAACCTACAAGAGCGTCCGAAGCAAGGAAAATTTGAACCTAATTGGCTAGGACCTTATGTCATCACCGCCGACTATGGGTCAGGAGCTTATCAGCTTGCAACACCCGAGGGGCAGCCTCTAGATGAGCCAATGAACATCCTGCATCTCAAGCGATTCTATGCATAACCCATCTGATACCACAAGTCAAAAAGTCAAAAAATCAAAAAATCAAAAAAAAAAAAATCAAAAAATCAAGAAAAAATCAGAGTGCAATAAAAACTTCCAATGGTGAAAATCACCTCGGTGACGCCTTGGATAAGTACCATGGTGAAAACCTATTTCAGGTGCCATGTGTAGTGGCCGGTTCTACCATCTACCAAGTCCTCTTTTCCATCATAACATTCCATACCCACGCATCCCATGGCTTGAAATTCTGAAATATCAAGTTTGTTCGCCCATCCCGCACTCACTCACCCACCCAGAACCCCACCTGGGGAACGAGGATCCTTGTAAGCTCTCCTTTGTACAGTTCATAAAATCAGAAAATCCAAAAACATCATAAAATCAGAAAATCCAAAAACATCATAAAATCAGAAAATCCAAAAACATCATAAAATCAGAAAATCCAAAAACATCATAAAATCAGAAAATCCAAAAACATCATAAAATCAGAAAATCCAAAAAACAGCAGAAAATTAGAAAATCCCAAAATAATCACCACAGGCATCAATCTCACATCCCACCACAATCATCTAAACACGTCTCAACCCTCATCACATCACATCGCAAACCATTCCCACATCATCAAGTCTTGCCAGAACTACATATTCATTTCACCCGCATCTTAAAAAGTACCTTGATCCCGTGGACACAGGGTATGTAGGCAGTCTGGAATACGAAGGATGTTTCCAGTACTCAGGTATCTAAGATGCACCCATCCCACCCCTTGGGATGGTTCCCAAATCACTGAGCTTTCTAGATCTATGAAATGATGCGCATGCTACGTATACCATTGAAACATGATCCCTCACGCAAAAATCGTCAAGCAACATACCAACTATAAGTCTTACATTTGGCCCGAATGTTTCTTTTGCCCATCTTCCACAAACCCTCTAATCAAACACCAACAGATCTGCGTCCTAGGATATGTCTTTCCTACGATGGACAAAAATCTATCATTCTATCATCACGTCTCTTGGCAAGAGCACACAAAGGCTATTTGTATCCTTCGTTGGTCTTTTTGCTTATTGATTTTTATCTTTCTTTGTCTCGCTCTAGGCAATCTCCAAAGCTGCCTTGGTCTTATTATATCATGGCATGTTGCGGATAACACCTGGAGTAGACATAGTCATTGTTTTTGTATGCTGTGCTTGTGACTTGATTTCATTACTCCAAGAATAGTATTCATATCTTGAAGTTCAGGTCGGTTCTAGCATGATGTGTTCTATTTGCATATATAGGTACAAAACACCTTATATGCACTATACACACTCACTGCTATGAGTCCCCTTCCTCCACTCGACAAGATTATACTACCTTGGGCATGCATGAAACCAACCTATTGTTTGTGGGTCTAGTCCATGCAATCGTAGGATATACATCATCACCTATGTCATTTTATACCTTTGTGAATTGTATCCTACATTGCTACATTAAACTAAGAAATGCTCTCAATTAATTTTGTGCAACTATTGATACTAGCTCAACATCATCATCACTCAGTCAACCATCCCATATGGGCCTAGATTTGATCAACATTTTGCCACCCCACCACCCAATCTAACTAACCCCACCTTCCCACCGTCTCTTCACTTAACACATCTTGAACCAACCCAAACCCCCCCTCCACCCCTCAAATGACGTGGTGTTCTATGATCTAGCAATCCCCCAATTTCCCCACCGCCATCCCCTAGACACGCCCACCTCTATCATTCCCCATCACCTAACACGATCCTCCACAGTCTCGCCCCTCAGGGTCTTCACAAGGAACATCATGTATATCAGGATTAGGACATATCACCTATCACCTAGTTTGCATATCATTTTAGGTTCATTTTAATCCATTTGCATATCATTTTAGGTTCATTTTAATCCATTTGCATATCATTTGAGGTTCATTTTAATCCATTTGCATATCATTTTAGGTTCATTTTAATCCATTTGCATATCATTTTAGGTTCATTTTAATCCATTTGCATATCATTTTAGGTTCATTTTAATCCATTTGCATCACATGTTAGGTTCATTGTAATCCATTCGCATCATATTTTAGGCTCATTCTAGTCTAGTTGCATCGCATATTAGGTTCATTTTTCATCCATTTAAAAATCGCATAGAACATAAATAGATTCATTTTAGCAGCATATCATTAACATCATATCACACTCATTTATCACATAGGCACATCATAAAAATTAGAAACATCATCACACTGCATTCCATACATATAACTAAACAATTAAGTTTCATTACAGCATCATCATCATTGAAACAACATATCATCTAGCAACATATACATAATCCCATACACCATTACCCATAATAAATGTTTGTTAGTCCACATATTCAGTCACATCATATAGTCCATAAAAATCACTAACACCATCCACAACATATAAAATATAACATATGCATCCATCATATAAGCATCATCACAATAGAATATCATAAGCCATCAGAAGTTTCACATCATATATAATCACCGCAAAAAAATGTACATCTCTCACATCATCAAAAAAATAAAGTGTCCTGATACAATGCCTCCAAGGGCTATCATGATATAACTCACATCGAGGATCCTCTCTCTGAGGGGGTAGGAGATGATGACCCGGGTCGAGCCTGTGATCCCGATGGCGGCTGTGGCTGTGGCGCTACTGGTACCTGGGGACCCTGCTGGGGCACATGTGAGGGCGGAGGCATCATTTGCTGTACTGACTGCACAGATCTCGATCTATGTGACCTCGATGCCCCCGACCTGCTGACCTGGCTATAACTCGGTGCTCGCTGTGCTGCAGGAACGGCTGCATAGTATAATCCCCGATAGTACTCCATACGTGCTCTGGCCTCTACTAGCTCTCCCTGTACCTGAGCCATCTGTCCCTGTATCTGAACTACCTGTCCCTGTGCCTGGCTCAACTGCCCCTGTATCTGATGCGCATGTGTCTGAGCCTGGGCCAGCTGAGTCTGCATCCCTGCCAATATCGGGGCAAGGCCCCCACCCATAGCCTGTGCACTGCTCAACGCAGTCTCTGGCTGCTGTGCTCTCACCAGCGCTGCATCCCGCTCTATCCTCAAGTCCTCCATATCCTCTCTGGCCTGAGCCAGCTGAGCCTCTGCAACTGCCAGCCGCCCATCTACTCCCTGCAGCTGTCCCAACTCAGCCTCTCGACGCCCCAACGCCTCCTCTAGACTGGCCACCTGAGCACGTAGTGTCTCTATCTCCTCCATCTCATCCCGTGGCCGTCGTCGAGGCGTCAGCCTCTCAACCTCTGCCTCCATCGCTACCCCCGAGCTCCCTGCCTCGACGTCATGCCTACCGACCCGCAACTGCTCCACCCGTGATGGGGATAGATCACCCTGCTCTGTCCTCGGCCGACCACCGCGTCGTCGTGGTGCTCTACTCGGCCGTCCACCCCTAGCCTGGACTTGCTGTCCTGAAACCTGCTGTGCAGGCACCTGCTCTACTGGAACCTGCTCTGCTGGAACCTGCTGCGCTGGAACCTGCTGCGCGGGAACCTGCTGAGCAGGAACCTGCTGTCCCAGAATATCCTGCCCCACTGGCCCCTATCCCGCTATCGCTGCCTCCCCCTCATCCACCAGCTAACCATCTCTGGCGATCACCCTCTCTGATCCATCATCCATCACCTCTACAATAAAATCTGCAATAACCTCATCACCACCCCCATCTGGATCGTCTCCATCCCCCTCATCCTCTGATAGCTCCGCTGCCGGATCGGTAAATCGGGTGGGCCGATGTGTCTGCCACCATGCATCATAGGCAGGTGTAGTACCTGCATCTACCACGGTGCTCCCCCAATCCCACTGAACTGGTCGTAGTGCTGCCCAGTCATTCAGCGCAACCTGTGGCTGTAATGCTGTGGGCCAATAAGCTGTATCCCGCGGTGTCCGTGCATATATGGCCATCTGCTGGGGCACATCCTGTACCCGTCCAAACTGCCGCATCACCCGTGAAGGTAAGTACATCTCTATAGTCCGATCTGCACGACCCATAAGAAATCTCTGCTGAAAGGTGTACGGGAGCTAGATAACATCATCAGGCCAATCCTCACAATCAATATACGGACGATAAACCACGCTAATCACATCATCCAATATCCTCCGCCAGTGGCGGACCTGTCCAGTATAAGTATACATGGCATCCCGATACAAGAACACAAATGCCTCAAACGGCCGCCGATAATAATCGCATATCGGCCGAGTCACGGGGATATGCTCCCAAAGCCATACATGCAGCAGTGTAACCCCAGCCGATAAGGCCCTATCATACAGATAAACGACCGTGTGCATCTCATGTAGCAGCTGTGCTAGCATCACTGGCCCCCATGCGTAGACAACATCATGCCTCACCATCCCCTCAATCACCCCTCCCCACCCCACAGGAAAACCTCTGCCTCGCCTATCCGGCAGCACCACACCTCCAATCAACGCACATAGAAACAAGGAAAAGGGATCTGCACCCGCCGCCAGTGTCCTATCGTAGTCCATCTCCCTCCCGTCTGCGGAAAGCACCACGTACTCTACTCCGAACACTCTGATCAACGCAGTCCGCCCCCTCCTCGTGTCATACCTCACACGTCGACCATGAATCGACAGCTTGAGGATGCGATAAACATCCTCAAGTGTGATGGTCATCTCTCCTGTCGGCAGCAAAAAGCTGGAGGTCTCGCTGCGGTATCGCTCCACTGCGGCCGTCATCAGAGCTCTATGAGCTCGCAGCACAGGCATCGATGCCACCGTCCAAAGCCCCAGTGTCGCAAGCCGAGGCCGCCATGCCTCGTCAAATAGTGCCATCACGGATCGTACTCGTCGCTCTCGCGACTGCAGTATAAACCGCTGCGTATCCTGCATCCACCACTTCTTCATTAGATACAAAATTACTGTCCCCCTACATCTTTTTCTTCTAAATGTCCCAAAGGCCCAGACCATGTGGCCCCATACAGACAAATCCCTAAGAGCTATACACAAAAATAGCGCTACTTTCCCCTGCCTATCGCGCCAATCCAGACATTGGCGCCACTGCGCTCACCATATCGTGCCAATCCAGACATTGGCGCCACTGCGTGCCCTATATCACGCCAATCCAGACGATGGCGCAGTTCCCCATTTTCGCGTCAATCAAACTTTTAGTGCTAAAACTAATCTTAGCGCTATTTCACATCATGGCGCTATTCCAGACGATAGCGCCATTCTACCCATAATATGGAGTCAAAATGCCATATTTGCTTCACCCTTAGTTTTGGCGCCAATCCAGAGGATAGCGCCAACATTCGTCCAAAATGGCGACAAAATCGCCTTAACCTACCCTGGCAAATAGCGCTAATCCGCAGGATTGCGCTAATCCGCCTTGTCTATGGCGCCACGCGCTCCTAACCCATTTCCCGAAACCCAAAAATAAGTGCGTAAAATAAAAATCACAAAGAACGGGTTGGGCCCTACCTGGGGTCCAGCCTCGGGAGACCGCCCGACCTCTCGGAATCGCTCTGAGATGTGATGAAGTCGCGGGAACTGTGGGTTGCGCTCGCCCATCTCTCCTTTGTCTTTTTCTTCTAGAAGGTCAAAGTGTGCAAATGTGGCACTCTTTGGGCCCACTTTTCCTAATATAGTGGGCCATGTCCTCTCTCCATCCCTTTCTTCTCCCTCCAGGGTGCAGATCCCAGCCTTTTTCCTCCGTTTTTCTTCCCACCATCTTCTTTTTCCATCACCTTCGCTTTCGTCACGTCCTTTCAAGAGTTTACCTGTAAAATCGACATTTTTCCCGCCAACCTCTCGAGGGGGCATCCCTTATCCATCTCACTCCTTCCTAGCAGCTGGGGCATATTTTTTTCTTCGACCTGACGCCACTTCCCTCCTAGATCCTGACGCCACGTCAAAGAGGGGCAAATGTAGACACCTAAAAATGTCTCGACCACCAAACTGACTCCCGACACCCCTAAACTTACCAATTCCCTTTCCAACTAATTAATTAAATTTCTATTTAATTAATCATCCCTTTCATCTTCTAAATCCACACCATTTTATCCCCAAAATTGAATTAATTTTAATAATTCAATAGTCCAAACCTTAGCCAAAGTGATTTAATAAATATGCAAAATTTATTAAATCAATTTCCCATTTTCCCTAAATCCAATTAATTAGTTAAAACCATGTTAACTAATTAATCCAGCCTATTAATTAGCCTATCCCTACCCTAGACAATTAAATAGCTATTATTTAATTGCCTACTCTAGCCTATCCCATCCTAGCCTTAGGATTAATTAATTAAATCACTAATTAATTAATCTTATTCCCCCTCTAATCCCTCTACTAATTTATTCCAGCCATATTAATTAGGTTAATCACCCTAATTAAGAAAGTCAAATCCCCATTAGCACTTCTCTCCACATTCCTCAAATTTAAAATTCAAATAAATCACACATCACATTTACTCCTCTTACACATGTCATAACTCTCTTCCCCAAATGAATTTTTAATTCATTTTACCCCTCCCTTTGTGAATTTTTAATTCACAAATAATCCATCTCACCAAACCTCATTTATTCACCCCTTTCCCAAAAATGAATAAAAGATTTACTTTTATTCCTAACCCTCCATCTTCCAAGATCAAATCTAGGCCCTCCACCTCACTTTCATCCTCCACCATTGATCTCTCCAATCAATCTCCACCCTTGGATCAAAATCCTCTCAAAAAGTCTATAAATACAACCTCTCACAAGTCATTTTCATCATCCATTTTCATACAAAGTTACCATGCCAAAATCACACTTGAGCTTATAGTGAGTTGCACATTTGAGAAGGCATTTCACATTTGAATCAATAGTCTAGGGATAAATCTTGGTCTTGGGAGCCTCTCTTGGGTGCAAGGGCTCCTCTTTCCCTTGATGGGATTAGGTTTTGCATGAGGTATAATCTTATGTTTTGTTTACATTTGGTTTTGTTTTTACCTTATTGCTTTTCTCTAATCTACAATATCTCTTGCCAAGATGGGTGTAGATTGAGGGTTCTACCTATTATAGGAAGGATGCATTTGTAAGGCAAGGATAGATGGATGATTAGGATAAATCAACGGATGGGCGGAGATATATATAGGCCATGAGTTGTGGTTGAAGCTGATCTAATAGTTGATGATTTTGAGTGAAAGTGTGATGCTTGGATAGTATGTGTGGTGAGTGTATTGTACTAAGATCAAGTGTAATCAACAAGCTCAGGGAAGAGGGACCATCCAAGTGGAGTTGGATGGGTGGCATCTTATGTACCTACGTACCGAATACTTCCTTCGTATTCCAGACTGCCTACATACACCGTATCCACGGGATCAAGGCACATTAAGATGCAAGGTGGTGATGATATGTAGTTCTGGCGACTTGATGAAAGGGGAACATAGGGATGGTATGATGTCGATGGATGAGGGCTAGATAGAGAATGAAACTGTTAGTTTTCAAACTGTACCATGTATTAAAATCACATGGATAGGGTGTGATGAGAAGGGGATTGATGGTAGTTGGCTAGGCGACGTGTTGGCAGTGTAAAGATGTGATGCTATAAAAATCATGAACGAGAATCAAGGTATGAGGGATGAAGGGAGGATTAGGGTAACTGGTTGGGTGACTTGGTGGTGCACAGACATGATGTTTATGAAAACCACTAAAGGGACCAAGGGATGGAAAGATGAATGATGAGGGAGGTAGGGTAACTGACTAGGTGACCTAGCGGTGCAAAGATGTGATGTTTGTGGAAACCATGAAAGGGACCAAGTGATGGAGGGATGAAGGGGAACTAGGTGGATGAGGGAAGTAGTGTGAATGATGGGGGTGTTGTTGTGGGCAGAAATTCTGTGTTTCTGTTCCTCACTCTATAAAAAAGATAAAGTGAGGGAAGCAAGGGGGTGTGACTGATAAGTAGCTGCGCAGCTTGTTGGATGTGCAAAGACGTGATGTGATAAATCACGGACGTTTTAAGGTAGGGTAGAATGATATGGTAGTTGGGAGGGAGATGAGGGGGGTTAAGATGATGAGGGGTTATGTTAGGTGTGATTTATGCTTTGCAGTTACTCACTCTATGTAAAAAGTGAAGAAGGTAGGAGGTGTTATGGAAGCTCAGATAGGGGGGTCGATGGTGGGTTTGAGTTCTACTTTTATGTTACTCAGTTTCTTGTGAGACACATACGGGTTGGTGATGAGAGGATGTATATTTTGGGAGTGATGGATCTTCAGCTTAACAGAATAGTGCAAACTCAAGTAGTGGGAATGATGGGTAATGGATGGGATGTAATGATAGGGAGAGGATGGATGAACAATGGATCCAGATTTGAAACTACGCATGATGCCTGTAAATAGGTTTTCTTCATGGTACTTGCTCAAGGTTCCACGAAGCGTGGTTTTCACCATAGGATGGATTATTTTTCTTTACTTTTTAAATTTTTAAATTTTTTAAATTTTTTTGATATTTGTTGATTTTTTTGTATTTTGATTTAGGGTATTCAGCAGTCTAGTTGTGGAATCGTTTTAGGTGGATGATGTTCATAGGTTCTTCAAGCTCTTCTCCTTGAAGGGTAGAGAGGCGATATGCTCCTAAACCATACTTAACTATGATGACATAGGGACCCAACCAATTAGGCTCAAATTTCCCTTTCTTTTCTTGCTCTGAGAGATTCTTTTGATTTTCCTTTAAGACCAGGTCACCTACTCTGGCACGGATTTTCTTGTTGTAGGATCTGCGAAGCTGATTTTGGTATGCTTGGAGGTGATATAAGGTGTTGAGGTGTCATTCATTCAGTAGCTCTAACTCTTGGAGGCATGCAACATGGTAATCTTCTTCAGTGATGACATTATGCAAAGAGATGGACAATGAGGGCATTTCAATCTCAATTGGTAGGATAGCTTTGGCTCCAAAGACAAGTGAGTATGGGGTGGCTCCAGCAGGAGTGCGGATGCTAGTGCAATAGGCCCAAAGGGCGGGGTGGATATGAAGGTGCCAGCCACGGCCAGTTTCATTGACAACTTTTTTAAGGATTTTAAGTAAGGTTTTATTAGTTGCCTTGGCTTGGTCGTTACCTTGGGGATAATATGAAGTGGACCAATGATGTTGAATATGGAATTGTTCATAAAGGACACAAACATCATTATTTTTGAATTATTTTCCATTATCTGTGACAAGGGTGGATGGGATGGCATATCGGCAAAGATATGGTAAAGGATCAATTTGATAATTTGATTACCAATGGTAAAAGTGAGAGGAATGGCTTTGACCCACTTGGTAAAGTATTCAATGGCAGTGATGATGAATTGTGTCCATCGGAAGAGGGCAAGTGGATTTTACCAACGAGATTTAGGCCCCACTAAGAAAAGGGCCATGGTGTGGTGATTGGTTGCAATGCCTGAGAAGGAGCATGTATGAGATCTCCATGCTACTGACAAGGCTTACATTTCTTTACATATTCACATGCATCATGCTCTATTGTTGGCTAGTAATATCCTGTACATAAGAGTTTTTTGGCTAGGACAACACCGCTTGTGTGAGCACCACAGATACCTACATGGACTTTGTGTAGTGCAAGGGAAGCTTCTTCCATGTTTAAACATCATAGGAGACTGTCATCATAGCTTCGGCGATAAAGGGTATCAGTGAGAATGGTATAGCGAGAGGATCAACGAATAAGTGATCTTTGTTGTTTGTGAGAGGAATCAGGTGGGAAGGTGTGATGTTGGAGATAGAAATCGTTATATATAAAAAGAAGGTAAGGTGAGGTTGATAGTGTTGTTAATATAGATTCAATCAAACCATCTTTTCACAATAACATTCAAAGACAACAATTGAGCCAAGTCACTACAAATGGAGAGGACTTTAGCTACAAGTTGTTGTCACTTAGGAATGATAGGAAATATAGAATAGATTGATGGATATGTCAAACCCTAGTTCAATTAAGCCTTAAACCCTAATTATGTGATTCTAGATACAAACGAATAAGATATGACAAATGATCGCATAGGAAGGCACTAAATGCAGATTAGAAACATACCAGGATTCAAATTTCTAAAGGCAGAAACTTCAGGGGCACTGGGGCAGGTGCCCTAGTCCAATAGGCTACTATTTCTATAGATCTGGATTAGTGAGGTGACGAAGATTGCAACCTGCTTTAGAGTTTCCAACAAGCACAGTCGGAAGGACTACAGGGCGGGTATCCTAATCCAGTAGGTTAGGTTTTCTGCAATTTCTACTCAGATCCTAAATCTATATCCTCTACTCAACTTCTCTGCAACTCCACTTCTCAAGATCTCGCACCTGTAACTTGCAATCACAAGAGAGGGGTTGGAGGTTGTGGTGTTTAGGAGCTTGCCTTAGTCAAGCCCCGAAATGGCATTCAAGCCTTCCAACACCGTTGTTAGATAGAGTGTGTGTTCTTGGTGGACAGAGGCAAAATCCAATGATGAAATAAATTGATTGAAGCATAATAAGATGTCACCTTAGAGGTGAAAACCCTCATGGAGATGAAGAGCCTTCAAATCATGAGGAGATGAGTTGATGAAGCCAAATCTGCAACAAACACATACAAAACACACAACAATACTCCTCTGCAACACAATGAATGCCTTGAATTCTCTTTGCTTGATGATCATAAGTTTACCTTAATCAACTAGGAGTAAATGAAGTCCTAAACATGTTTATATGTGCATTCCTGCTAAACTTTCGTAATTCAAATTAAAAAGGCCAACAAATGGAAACTTCTTAATGGCCATAAACTGATACATTCAAATTTAGGTCCTAACAAAATAGGTCTAGAGTAGGGCACGAGCACCCAAGTCCATAGGGCTATTTTTAGTCATGATTATCATTTAGGATGGGCCCCTAAGCCCCATTTGTCATGGGTTTCAGGGGAATTTGCTCTGGGATAAGTTTTACACATGCATGATTAAATTAAGGGGACCTAGGAGCTAAACTAGGTGGTAAAAAGTCCTAGGGGAACATTTTATGACAATAGAAATAAATATCATGATACTAAGGATTTTCAAGACTGACAATCTCACATACAAATTCTGAATCAATGACATGATATGCTGGCATGAGGAGTTGTTCCACAAGAAACTCACACTGGTGACTATCATGACACATATCCAGGAGCGAGCAAATGGTGGCCATAGCATCTGCTGCTTTGTTATGAAGGTGAGGCACCTGTTCAAACTGAATGTAGGTAAAGAATAAATTGTATTCATCAACCATCTATTTATAGGGGATCAATTTGTCATTATTAGTGAGGTATTCACCATTGACATGTTTGATAACCAACTAGGAGTCTCCATAGACCTACAACTGTTGGATGTTCCACTGAGTTGCTATTTTGAGACTAGTGATCAAGGATTCATATTCAGCCACATTGTTTGTGCAAGGGAAGGCAAGCATGTATTCTTTAGGAATGTAGTCACCTTGGGGAGTGACCAAGAGTATTCCTACCCCTGAACTGTGATTTGTGAAGGATCCATCAAAGTACAATTTCTAGATTATTATTTCTATTGTAGCCAAGATGGATCCATTTGGGAAATCGATGGAGAGCAGTTGATGATTTGTGAGAGGTTCTTCGACTAATTGATCTACTACAACTTGTCCCTTGATGGATTTTTGATCAACATACTCAATGTCAAACTCGCTAAGTAGCATTACCCATTTTTCCATTCTTCCTACGAGCAAAGTCCTAGAAAGTAAGTATTTGAGAGGGTTAACTTTGGAGATGAGCTTGATTGAGTGACTTAACATGTAGTGTTATAGCTTTTGAGAGTAGAAAATGACAGCTAGACATGCTCGTTCCATAGGTGTATAATTAAGTTCATAGCCGACAAGGGTCCTATTGATGTAGTATATAGCCCTTTCGCGGTCGGTGTCACCATGTTATGCTAGAAGTGCCCCCAGTTCTACTAAAGTTACTGATATGTTCAATAGTAGGGGCTTTATAGGGATAGGTGCCATAAGGACCGGGGGTGAAGCCAAGTATTCCTTGATACGCTCAAATGCTTGCTGACAGTTCTGGTCCCATTTCAAATGTACTTCCTTACGAAGCAAGTGAGCAAATGGTTGGCATTTATCTACGAGTTGAGCGATGAAACTTTGGATAGCCTGAAGCTTGCCTTGGAGGCTACAAAGTTGTTTGAGAGTCTTGGGTGGTGGCATTTCAGTTATAGCGTTGACCTTGTCCGGATCCACTTCGATACCTTCGTAGGAGATGATGAATCCCAAGAGTTTGCCTGATGTGACACCAAAAACACATTTCTTAGGATTGAGGCAGAGCTTGTATTCCCTAAGGTGTTCAAAAATCTATAGTAAAACCTTAGGGTGTTGTTCTCTTGTTCTTGATTTCCCAAGGAGATCATCTACATAGACCTCCATGATTTTGTTCAACATGTCATGGAAAATAGTGGTCATGGCTCGTTGATAAGTCGCTCCTGTGTTTTTAAGGCCAAAGGGCATGACTTGCCAGCAATAAGCACCCCAGGGGCATGTGAAGGTTGTTTGATGTTGATCTTCAAGGGAAATTCTAATTTAATTATATCCCAAGAATCCATCCATGAGGGAGAGCATTTCATGCCTAACCGTGAGATCCACAATAATGTCGATGTTAGGAAGTGGAAAATCATCTTTTGGACATGCTTTGTTGAGGTCATGAAAATCTGTGAATACTCGGATGCCCCCAAGTTTCTT
This sequence comes from Cunninghamia lanceolata, assembly GCA_027924645.1. Lineage (NCBI taxonomy): Eukaryota > Viridiplantae > Streptophyta > Pinopsida > Cupressales > Cupressaceae > Cunninghamia > Cunninghamia lanceolata. The sequence continues at coordinate 4,182,285 of BSBN01000070.1, forward strand.
AGCAACTAGAACAATGTTGGAGACCCATTCAGGGTAGTTTATAGGGTGAATAAAGCCAACTTCCAACAGTTTTTGTAATTCTTCTTTGACGAGTAGGGAAACTTGAGGATGCATCTTTTAGAGTTTTTGTTTGACTGGTCGTGCTTCTGGATGTACCACAAGGTGATGGACTACCAAGGAAGGATCCAACCTTGGCATGTCTGCATAAGACCAAGCAAAGACATCGGGTGCCTCATGTAGTACTATTCAAAGGTCAATTTTTTCTTGAATAGCCAGACTTTCTGCAATATGGATGAGCTTAGGATCTTCCTATGTGTTGAGGTTGATTTCTTGGGTGCCTTCAATCAGGATATTGGAATGCTCCTGCCAGTAAGAAGGTATGGGGGGAAGAAGGAGATCCTCATATCCTAGTGCCTCAAAGAGGTTTTAACTAGGAGATACATCTTTATTTTTCTCTTTTGTATCTGATAGCGCCTCAAAGAGATTTTTCACTAGGGGACAATTTTCTATTCTTTGATTTTTATTTGGACTAAGGATACCCTCTTCCCCAAAGTAGGCATTAGCATGCAAACATATGCCATATTGTGAGGTGTCACAGAGTTCTAGGAATGTAGAGAGGGCCTCATCATTTTGGAACATGTCAAGAGGCGGTGATCCTTGATAATCCAAAGCAATGAGATCAGGATGGATGAGGGGAAAGACAACGAGGAAGATGGCATTGTCGGGAAAGATGCATGAAAGATCAAGATCTTTGCATGAATTTTTGATGACACTTGGCACAATGTTCTTAACAATAGAAGAGGATTCGGCCACCTCTACCAAAGTTTTAGCGGGTCTACAGATTGTCACAGTGGGTGGTGTGTATCCTAAACCAAAATGCTTGGCATATTGCTTGGGAGATGTGGGATCAACCAGGATAGGTTATGTGGTACCTTGTTTGTCGATGTCAAGCCCTTTTCCATGGTAGGGAATCTTGGTACATATTTGGAATGGTACAAGATATTTTTCCTTGGAATATTCATGATTTGCTTTTGCTGGAGGAGTCTCATCATGGTATAACCAATCATTCAAGGATATTTCTACAGATTCTTCTTGAGAGACCTATGCTGGGATGAAGGGGATCTTGTCATCAACCTTGTGTTGTTATTCTTGATACTTCTTCTATAGGTGACAGCCATGGGAGCGGGGGGACAAAGGCAATTGTCCCACATGAAAGGCATTATGAAGCTCATATTCACCACAACCTTTGTCTATGATCTTGACTTGGGATACTTGAGGGGTCGGAGTAGAAGACGAAGTGGAAGTGTGTGATGGATTGATGGTGATGGATGGAGTGGATGAAGGATGAGATGAGGTGGATGGTATGGATGAGGGGTCTTTGAGATGTTCCCCATAGGTGTTTGGGCAATGGAATTATCTATCATAAGCAACCTCCAAAGATTTACAATATTCAAATGGTTGTTGATCGGTGAGAATAGTGACTTTGACACCATTATGGGGAAACTTAAGACATTGGTGATAGGTGGAAGGAACGGCTTGCATGGCATGTAACCATGGTTGGCCAAGGAGAAGATTGTATGGGAGGTCAAGATCAACCACATGACATAGAGTGGGTAAGGTGAGAGGACCCACCTTGATAGGGAGACATATGGTGCCTTCTGATTCACGCTCTGTATTGGCATATGCTTTGATGGAGATAACCAAAGATTCTAAGTCAACCACTGAATACCCCAAAAGTTTTATGAACTTTAATGTACATATATTCAAACTAGATTCATTATCCAAGAGGACCCTCTTGACTTTGTGATTAGCGATTTGGACTTCAATATGGAGTGCTTTATTATGGATGGGGTCGATAGGCGGCATGTTGGATTGGCTAAAAGTGAGATGATAAGATGAGGACAATTAGGCCACCAAATTTTGGAATTGTGCAGGTGGAATATCGATGGGGACATGGGACTCTTGGAGAGCTTTTTCAAGGATTTTCGCAGTGGCTGGTGGATGTCATAAGGAGTTCCAAGATGGAGATTTATGCGGGGGTCTTCCCAAGATGGTCAAGGAGGTTATATTTGGATGTGGTAGTGGTGGAAGATGGGGATGGTCCCTTAATGGTTACCCAACCATGTCAATTGCTAATGGCACATTCAGGGGTAGTGCTTTTGATCTTAATGGTGGCGATATGAGTAGAGTCAAAATCAATTCGGCCTGCTACGTTATCGTAAGGAGGTGGAACAATGTTATAGTTGATGTTGTTGGTTTGGTTATTGGGATTGGTGTTGGAGGATGATGGTTTGGATGCGGATTGGTTATTACGATTGGGAAGAGGGACTTGGTAAACTCCTAAGCCATCATTGGGTGAGGTATTGTTGTTTCCTTCCACTTGGATATTGTCGCAATCGACGAGGTCTTGAATATAGTTCTTTAATTTCATGCATTTCCCATTGGAGTGTCCTTTGATACGATGATAGTCACTATACTCATTTTCCTTGTACCATGTGGGTTTAGGTTGGTTTTTGTCAAAGGGTTTGGTCATGGGAAACTCAACCATTTTAGCTTGGACAATATTTTGGAACATGACTTTGAGAGGTTCAGCCAAAGAAGTGTACTTGCATTTTGGATTGTTGGGAGGATTTTGTTTTGGTGGAGCGGATGGCACTGAGACATTGTTTTAAACATTTTGTTCAATGTATGCCTCTTTAGGTTTAGGAGCAGCTATTTGAATGAACTTGGAATTGGTAGCTCCATCTCCTACGATATTTTTTTTCTTGGCCCAAAATTTAGGTTTGTTATTGGATGGTTTTTTGTTATCATTTCGATTGTAGATTTTAACTAAACCTTTTGCTATAAGGGCCTTTTTGATGGTGACACCTTTCTCTATGATTTCATCAAAGGTAGAGGCACAATGCACTTGTAAGTGGAAGGCCATTTCTTAGTTCAAGTTTTGGATGAATATATGTACAAGTTGTTTTTCAAGTGTTGTTCAAGGTAGCCTACTAGAAAGGGCTCTCCATATTTGTAAGTATTCGGAAAAACTTTCACCATTTCATTGTTTGGCATTGCAGAGGTTGAGCATGGTGATTTCATGCTCTACATTGTACAACAGATGGGCAATAATTTTTTCCAAGAGGTTGGCAAAGGTGGAGATGGATCCATACGGCAAGTGCATAAACCATTTGAGGGCTTGACCTCCTAAGCTTCGTGGGAAAAGAGGAAGGAGGAATTGATCATCATAGGATACTTCTTGGCATTCCATGAAGAACTCCTTGATGTCGTCACGCGGATCTCCTTTTCCTTTGTACTTATTGAATTTGGGAACTTCAAAGTGTTGAGGAAAACATACGATTGTCATGTTTCGATCAAACAGGTAGGGACATAAGTCTTCAAACTTATAATGTTTCTTTTGGGTCCCTAGTTGGAGATTCTTGAGAGCATTTTTCATTTCTTACCACTCTTGATCAAAAAGATTGGCAAGGGGAGGTTGTGATGTGGATTGAAGTGGTGGTTGTTGTGATTGTTGATGGAATGATGATTGTTGTCATGGGATGGCATATTGTTGTTGTGGGATATATGGAGGTAGACGTGTAGCTTGTGAATAGACATGGGATCTGTATGTTTGATGTTTTGATTGGGTGTGAGTGGATGAATGATACACATGTTGTGATTGGAAGGGTGGTTATTGATGTTGGGCAGCATGTTGATGTTGCGTAGAAGCAACATTGGGAGGTTGTTGATGAGTGGTTGAGTGATATGTTTGTGTGGGATTCGTATAGTTTTTTAGGGGATTTTGAGGTTGATGACATGGTTGAGATGTGAATGGATGTTGTGATTGGAGGGGTGTTTGTGAAGGTACCGTAGGGGGTAATGTTGTGTGGGTGATGGCCTTCCTTTGAGGAATGTTCAAGGGGGGAAGTGTTTGTGAAATGGTGTTGGCATTATAAATGTTTTGAGGAATGTTTGATGGGGGTGGCATGACAAGTGTTCTTATGTCAGATGGTATGGAAGAATTTGGAAAGTTGGATGATAACATATTGTATGGTAGACCATAAGGAGGGTCCAATGCTTGTGGTTGTGAAAATGTATTACCCCCTATATTTTGATCAATGGTATGGATGGTGTTGGTAGTTGTAGTGAAATTAGCCCATGGATTATCATAGATGGGGTTGTTGGGATTAGGGACACGTCCCCGTGGTTGATCGAGGATGGGTGATGGAGGCTTGTCATGAATGATTGCTTTGAGTTTGTCTTGGTCAAATGAGTGGGGAAGACGTGCTCTATTTTCAATGAGGCATTCAAGGAATTCATATTTATGATTGTTAAGGAATTGGTCAAATTTGTGATGCAATCCTCTCTCATTAAGGAAATTGATAAATGTGGGGGAATAGATATGTTGTGGTATGGATATTTCCCCCATTTTGGGTTGGTTGATGTATCCCTCCATATTACTTGTGGTGGAGCCATGTGGAGAGAGGGGTTGGTATCGAGAATCTATTTTTTTCTTAGCTTGTGATCATGTGATTGGAGGCATAAAAGGATAACTATGATTGGGGTTGGATGATGTGGCCAAATGTTTAGGGATGATGATTTTCCTAAGTTCAAATCTAAATCACTTATGAATGTGGGTGAAATGTTATCCCTACAAACTTAAGTTGCACAAAGAGCCTAAGCTAAGGGATAACAGGATTGTCTTACTTGGGGTAGACAAGACGCACCAAGCAAGATGTGGTTCTTGAAGTCCACCAACTTAGGAAGAGTCTAAGTTCCTAAGCTAGTTTATCCATGCGGGATGATTTCAAGTTTGTAGCAAACTTAAGATAGACAAGTTCTTAATCCTTGAACAAGAGGATGAAATGATCTAGATCCTAACTTTAGAAAGATTGGGTTGGATTTGTTGGATGATTGATTTGGATAGTTAGATTTTGATGAAAGTTGATTTGATTTGGATTATTGAGGTTGATTTGTTTTAGGATAATGAATTTTATTTTGGGGATAATGATTGGATCACAAGCTAAGGTCTAAGTGGACATGGGTGATCGAAAATGGCAAAAACATGAGTGGATTCAGATGCAAAAGGATGTTAGGTGAAGTGAGAGGATCAAATTGATGACCAAGATAACAAATGCCTTAGGTTTTATGCAATTTCTAAATTGGGCACTAAAACAAGGGGTCTAGGCATCGATAGAGTCTTAATGGGTGCTAAAAGATGCCAAATGGGTGCTAATCCACCTAATTGGGCATTGACAGGGGCCTTATGGGCACTAGCAGAGGCCTTTTGGGCATTGACAGAGATTAGGCAAGGCGCTAGTAGAGGCTAGATAGGCGCTAACAAAGGGTTGATAGGCGTTGATAGATGCAAACTAGGAGTTGATGAGGGTTGTTTTGATTTTGGAATGTTTGTGTTTGAGTTTTGGCAAGATATTTCAATCAACAAACATAATGGTTGCTTTGAATTTTTTTCAAATGGGTGCAAGAGGCTATGAACCTTTATGGATGACAAATGGCTAATACAAGTATTTCACAAGAAGACACGCCAAACACTTGTTTACAAGCCTAGTATTTAATCAAGAAAGGTGTGTCATATCCCGTAGACTCACTCAGGTGCGACTGATCTCACCCCAAAGACCTTCATAATAATCAAAAGGAAAAATGTTTTTAACATTGGCACATGCAGTTGATCTTCCACCATACACATGATTGTCAGCAAAAACAAGCTTGAGGAAAATATTCCAGACTAAGGTTTTTTGCAAAACATTGCATTTTCACATACCAAAATAATAACTTTCCAGCCACCCACATAACTAGAAGAAACCCATGAATTGAATTGTGTTGACCGCATTAAACTTCCCTATTTATTGGGTTATATGTTTTTATTGGCCGAATGTTAGCCCAAGATTAAGAAACAAAGATTTTCATCCACAAATGTGGATGTTATGTTTTCAAAAGGATGCAAGGATGCAAGTGAGGAACAAGATCAAATCAAAGCAGCCCATACAAACTAAATCAAAACAATGAATTCACAAAGTAACAGGATGCACAAGACCGTAACAATCAAAAGGAAAAATGTTTTTAACATTGGCACATGTAGCTGTTCTTCCACCATACAGATGATCGTGAGCAAAAACAAGCATGTAAATATTTTGGGAAATATATTCCAGATTAAGGTTTTTGCAAAACATTGCATTTCCACATGCCAAAATAATAAATACATCTAAGAGGCAACCTACCAACAATCAATTGCTATTCAAGTCACCCATAGCTTTCATGTTTGTTTCTATCTATAGTGATGGATTTGGTTTGTACTAACCTTTTGCGCATGCCACAACTTCAACATGGCTTCAAAATGTCTAGTTTGTAGCTTGTAAAAAGCTCCCCGACGCTATTGTTTTTTATTGCATATATAGTTTAATTCTTCTGTTTGAATGACCCTTCCTCCTCTTCTGAAAAATGGCTTAGTTTGATTTCTCTTGAATTTATTCCATTATCCAAATTTTTCTGATAGACTACCTTCACTTATGATTATCTCCATGACTAAAACACAAATCAATGTGGCATTGACAAGCTTGCAAGCGTGCATTTCCATAAATATAAAATTATGTCCATCTTTCATAACACTAGACAAATCTAGTAGTGTACTCAACTGTATTGCAATAAAATTATGGTGCTACAAAATTAATTGGATTGTGTTGCCACAAACTCTATGTTTGGATACGGAACGCAACAAGAAGATAATACGTGGAAGAGTTTTGGCTAAATAAAAAACATTCCCCAATGACAGTATATCCATATGAAGAACTACATGTTCATTTTTAATGTCTAAATACAAACCATTCACCAATGATACTATGTGCCTATGATGAACCACATGCCCATGTCAAATATCAAGGAGGGCCCACGTCAGAGCCATTGCTTTACCCAACTATATAACCTAGGCATTGCTGTAAAATTGCCATCATTCTTGTTTTTTTTTGTACAATGCTTCTATTTTTTTTTTTGACATGTTAGAATATTAAAACACATTTTTACTATGCCATCCATGTGAACATAGTATTTTTTGGGTCCCGCTAACAATATTAATGAATACAACATGCTATTAAATGCTATGCATTGCTACATGGCATTCCAACAAATTTGCTCTTGAAACAAATTTCGAAACAAAATCAACACCATAATAGAGAAAATCCATTACAAAAGTCTAACTGTTGTTGCAATGAGCAACTAGCCTATTCCATACAAGGAAACTATCTTCAAAAAAGCTATAAACGGCTATTGCCAAAACCCTCGAAAACACAATCGCTTTAACATTTTCACCCAAAAAGTTGCATAATATGAAGAGAGTTTCAAAACTCCTAGCCCTATACAATAAACATTCACATTGAGAGACATTTTCGCTTCCAACCCAATGAATTGCCCTATTTCTTTCTTGCTTACTGTTGATGTATAAAATTGCGCAAGTTCTAACACCAACATGGGAAGTTTCAAGAATGTGGAACTTGCTACTTGAAACAACCTCCAAATTTTAAAGAAGCTGGCTCTTCTTTATTTTAAATGGGTTTTGAGCAAAGGGTAAGAAATTAACAGGATTACATATACAATTAAGCAAATCTAACTATGGCGATGCGCTTGAATAAAAGTATCCTCTTCAATTTAAGCACAGTGAAACTATTCTCAAGATATAGTTATATTAAAGAGCAGATACTACATGATTAACATAAATAGATGGAATGAATATAGTCAAAGGCTCACAATCAGACACTTTGCAGTGACACAGATAATATCAACCAAGGCACAGTACAGAGTTCTTCTCGTTAAATCTTCCAGCAACATAAAAGGCACAGATACATGCACAGATACATTAACTTTCTTATCAAGAATAACAAAATAAAGGCAAAATGACATAAACTGGCCACAACAAAGTCTCCGACTTCTCTTTTAGATTCTGACTACAAACTTATAAAAAGTATATCTCTATCTCTGTTTGTGTCGATCTATTACAAATACTGCATATTTATAATCATAGATCTGACCCTAGATTGTCTGTAACAACCAAATCCCCAACGACCCAACGAAATTGAAGATAACTGGAAGTTCCTGATGGTTGCAATCCTCTGAATCTGCAATAGTCATCCTTCCTTAACACTCATTGGCTGAGGCAAAATATATGTGGCACAACTCCTTCACTGAGACACAGACACATGGCGAGACCCGCGCACTTGAAACTTGAAACATTATTGTGACAGATGGCATCGTCCGCATCAAAATGAGAAACTCCTTTGTCCTTCAGAAATCAACAGGAAAACGACACTTGTCGCATTCTGTAGCCTTCAAGACCTGATACATGTCCTCTTCCGCAAAGCTTTTAAAACTGTCTTTATGCTCGGGTGACCTCTTTTAATGACATCTGTCGCAAGCTGCTTCATTTATAATATGAGACACATTAATGATGGGACCCACAACCTTGGTGCTCACTACCTTCAAAGGGAGAAAACTGGGATAAATGGCAGCTTCCGTGTGCACGCTAACTAACACGTGGTGGCACCCGCAACACTGCTTGAAACTGATAAAACTTTTGAAACTCCCTGCAGAAGCTGACACTTAGAGCAACCCCCATAAAACTGTAGAAGCTTTAAGTTTCTCGTTGAAAGGGTCATAAACAAAGCAACTCCTTTCGCGACCACCACGTGGCATCCTCCGCACGCTTGAAACTGAAACATACTGTGGCCCACCATCTTCTTTACTAGCATAACATGATATGGAAAGAAACATGCGGCAACTTCTGCAGCAAAATAAAAAAGAGACACGGCGCCCTCCGCACAAAACATAGAAACTTTAGGGATTGCCTCCGCAAGTGACACATGGCAACACCCGCAACACTGCTGAAAAGAAACATTGAAACTATCTGCTACGTGGCGCGCTCTGCACAAAACTTAATATTTAGAAACAATACTGCAGCTTTAACTGTGGCTAGACACTTGGCGGATTCCACACAAAGCATAGAAACCTGCGCAGCAAGATTTGAAACCCGCGGACTAAGCCGCGACTGAAACAAAATGTAGAGTCTTTGACACTCTATAGTTCTTGGCGACCAACAGGACTTCTGAGCCTACTTTGAAAGATCCCAAAACTGGCAAAAAGATATGTATTGAAAATATAACTTAGAGTCATAAATTTTGCAATGTTGTCTGATAAACAGACCATTCTGAATCGAAGAGTCCCTATCTACTCTGTAAATCTTGAAAAGCAAAATCAAGATTAATTATATCCTTATGAGAAAAAGTTTGCAAAATTTGTACCACAGCCTTTAATTGAAACTCTAGCTGGGCCATAGGTATCAACACAGCTTCCACTTCCTTGACTGATGATGAATCACTTAAACCCTGGAAAATTGTTTGATCATTTTGCTTAGTCAAGAGAAGGGTCTTGATGTCATCAATCATCAACACTGTGTTACTATCTAGGAATGGTGAAGGAAGCCTGAGTTGCACCAAATCTTCAATATGTTTCTTCATATTTTTCACTCCTTTCACTGTATCCAGGAGCTCCTGACAATTTGTAGCTGCAGAGTTACAACTCAAAACTTCATTGACCTTCTTAGTAGCGACCATTCTGTCATTGATACTTGCTGCTGATAATGTCTCATCTGTGGTGTCATACAACTTCTTCAATAAAAGTTGAGAGTCAGAAACCCTCAATGAAACAGTTGACAAGGTGCCTGCACTGAAGTTTCTACTTTCTCACATAGCTACTAAGCATTTAACAGAAATGTTAAAGATGGCTTTAGCTGGATAATCTCCTCAGAGATTCTCTTCCATACTAAAACATATAGCTCTTTTACCAAATTAAGAACTCCAACATTTTGTGGCCTATTAACCAACTCAATTGTCAGCTGCTTTGTTCTTTGTTGCTCAGCCAGGAGTTGTGCCTGAATTGCACCATTAGCATTTTGCTCATTTAATAACTTCTGTTGTAAGTGTGTGGCATGTTGCAACTTATCTTGATATTTCTTCTCCAAAGTGGCTTTCTCCTGTCTCAAAACAATCATTGCAGCCTTTTCTTGTGCTAGCTCAGACTTAAGAGAAGCATTCTGGGTCTGTGTAGCGTGATGTATCTGAAAAAGAAACAGTATTTTGCAACTGTTTGTTCAGACTCTCAATCTCATTCTTCTTGGATTGAATCTCCGCAGCAAGGTTGCTACTATTCACTTTCTCTTGAGCTAAATCATTTTCTGCTTTCTGCAACTTCTTGGACACTTTTAGATAGTCGGTTGCTACAGCAAATGCAGTTTCATTTAGTAGCTCAACCCTATCCTGTGGCTTGAAAAGAGACATATCCATAGCCACATCATAATCTTGGGGCTGCATTTGTTCATTAGGTTTCACCACATTTGGAGACAAATGTGTAACTGTCAATGATTGTTGAATGGGGTCATAAAGTGACCTCATGCGTGCCACAACAGGGCTCTTGGTTTCCTTCTTCCTCTTTTTGTCCATCCTAGCCTCTCTAGCCCTTTTTGTTGTGTTTGCTTGAGCTTGGAATGTAGGAGGGGATGCAATGTAACCTCCAGCAAAGGGGTGACCTTGAGGCAAGCCATAGGGAATAGCCAATAATTGCTGGCTAGGGGAAACTTGAGGAGGGGTATGTTTAGGCATAGATGGAGAAAATAATGGCAATGAAATGGCCTGTGAAGAGATGGCCTGTGAAATGGCAATTGTGGCAAGGGTTGATGTAAGCACAATAGAAGTGGCAGGGGTTATAAATGCCTGGCTAATTGGGATTGCCATTCCTATAGTAGAAGAAAGAGATACTGGAGAAAAGGGAGAAGAAACACTTACTTGAGCGACAGAAGAGGTGACTAGCAGTTGTTGTTGCTGTGGTTCTGTTTCTTCCTTCTCTTCTTCTGGCAGGTACAATTTCCTATGTTTCCTAGGCCTCTCACCTATTTCCTCTGTTTCTTTCTCTTCAACATTTACCACCACTGGTGGTTGCAAAGAAACAATTCTAGAAACCCCAGATGTTGAAGCTACTTGAGTCCCTAGAGTTGGTGACGACACCACACCTTTTTGCTTCTCTAAGGTGCTAAGGGATTAGGGCCATGAAGATGCAGGAGCAACAGATGAGGCTTGTCTCGTTTCTTGCATAACTTGGGCTGACTCTATTTCCTCTTCTGTCTCCTCACCCTTCTTATGAATTCTGCTTGTATCTAGACTTGAGACTGGGGAGGGATGCCACTCATCCCAGATTGATTCCCATTTTTCATCGCTATCAACATTCCCAAATGAATGTGTGCACTCTGAAATTTCTTGCCTATATTTCCAATAGGCTTTAATCTTTAATGTTCTCTAGTCTTGGGCTTTTAATGTTTTCCTCAGACCAGTAGTCATTTTCACTTTAGGGTCATATTCCCTCTCTTTGACATAAAAGTTTTCCCATGGCCTAGGCCCCTCATAGGGCAAATTAGATAATTCTACATATAGGTCTGGGTTATCCTCTTTCAGATTCCTCCTGTCCTCCTAGAATGGACGACCCTCCTGTACCATCTTGGCACAAACCTTGTTATTCATAATCCAGGAGGCTAGAAAACTATCTAGGTCGTATTTCCATTTATCCTCAATGATGATGAAACCTAGGGCAGCTAACTTCCTTAACAAGAGCTTTTCTGCACTTCTAACTTCAAGTATCATGCTTTTTCTGACCCATGGGACGTCATACATCTTCTTTTCTATTTTCTTGTGACCAAAGTCATTATCAACCACAGATACCTGTCAGGTCACCTCTAAGAATATGACCCTAGGGGTCAATACTTTAGGCAATAGCACGGGTTCCCCATTGAAACCATGGACTCTAATTATTGTATTATGTGCCCCAAAGAAATAATCACAGGGAATTGGGCAATTAGCCATAAAACCGCTTATACTCTGTGTCAATCTATGTTCTACAGGCTCAGGGCTTAATTGGCAAAAAGCAAGGGCGACAAAATGTTCCCAAAACTCATAAGGATCGGAGACTTCAGATAACACGTGTCCATGTGGACACAGGGATAGTTTTATTTTGACCAAAATCTGGATCATACATATTTAAATGCATATGTTGTGCAAAAAGACTATAGTTCTAATACAACATAAGATGGAACAAGAAAGCATAATACTTGAATACTCACCTTGACTTGAAATTTAAGAGCTGATCAATCATGGCGTTAGTAATTTGTTTCAAAAAATCTAGCTGGTACTCTTGTGATTTGTCCACAGTTTTCAATCTGAAAATGATTGCCAACTGCCAGTCATGGACTGTGTTATCTTCCCTCATTCCAAAAATGAAAGCTATCATTGAAAGTGCCTCTTGAGCATCTTGATAAATTGTGCCCGCCCAGTGGGTAGTGTGGGCATATGAGTATTATCATCTCCCAACTGCATCTCTGAATTCAGGAACTTCACTATATTAATTACATTTGCCCATGTGTTTTACATTTTGGCAACAGTTGGAAATGTGGCTGTTCTATCATGCTGCAGGGCCAGCATGTCTCTTATCGCCTTGGGCGTAATATGCACTATGAAAGGGCCCTGTTGTATAGTATTTGATGGTGCATGAAATAGTTCTGCACATAACTCGATTATTTCGGGACACAGGTGGATATTAGGAATCAGGAACTGTGCCAATCGTGAGGTCCATATCCTCATACCAAAAGTCTTAGACTGCATGCTGTTTTCTTAGAGAATAAACCTTCGATGTGCCCCCTCTCAGAGAGCCTTGGTGTTCTTTTGAAGGGGCGTGTCGAATATGCCATTTGCATAATCCTTCACTTGTTCTGGGTTGACGGAATATCCTACTTCAGGGACCCTCGTTCTTGGATAGGTTTTCCTTGGTTGCACGGGTGCCGAAGCATATGATTTGTTGTTCAACACTTTATCTATTGATACATAAATTCCAAGTCCCTTTTGTGGTGACTGTGTCTCAGACATATCTGTATCTTTGTGAAGAGAATGCAGGAAGCTTTGACATAGAAAAGAACAACACTATTTAACTAGAGTGATACTTAGCTGAAAGGCACTCGCTATGGATAGAATTCAGATGCAACAATGATTCAAAACATAAAGATAGAAGCAAATGATGGCTATACTTAGGATTTAACACTGACTCATTGGGGGTTTATCAAGATAATAAATGACACATCTTATCTTATAAATGGCATTAATGCCGAGAAACAACTAGTGTATCTTTTTGAAATCTGTATGGAACGGAGTGTCAGATATGTTACGGGAGTGGCTATCTTTTTTGAAAAAGCGTGTACTTCCAGGGAATTTTAGGGATTGCCGAACAACCTTAATAAATGCTAGACCAAAAGAGAAGGGGCTTTGTGCTGCTAACACGTGTTCACCGAACACTTGTTGAAAGGGAAAGCGGGAAAACAGGAAAGCGAGAAAAGGAAAGAAAACTAACTAACTATGATACATTAAGAGTCCCTCCTTAATTGAAATGCTTCAGAAATATCCCATTTACCAGAATCTCTTCGGGTTCTCCATCCATGGTCTCCAGCTCAAATGAATTTTGTTGCTTGCAGGAACAAATTTTATAAGGACCCGTCCATAGTGATTTGAATTTGCTGTGTCGACCTGGCTTAGCAGCTCTTTCATCCCATTTCAATACCAGTGAGCCAACCTCAAAAATGGGATTTGAAGTCTTCTTATCAAAACAATCCTTAACCATTTTCTAATGTTTCATCAGTGACTCATGTGCCTTTTCTCTTTTCTCTTGCACTTCCAACAGTTTAGTAAGTCTAAGTTGCATGGGGCCATTCTCTTCAATTTCTATCTGTTTTAACAATTGCAAAACAGGGATCTCTAAGCTCAGTGGCATTACTGCTGGTTTACCATAAACTAATTCATAGGGAGACATTTTAGTCACTTGCTTTGGTGTGATCCTGTCAGCCCACAGTGTTGTATTAAGTAACTAATGCCACTCTCTATGATAATTGGTCCATATCCTTTTTATGTGTCTAATAAGGTTCTTGTTAGTGGACTCTGCCAAACCATTACCTTGAGGGTAATAATTTGAAGAAGTCTTCAAATAAATCCCATTCCTTAATGCAAACTTAGATAATTTTGCTCCCAAAAATGCTTTAGCATTATCTGATATAATGGTACGAGGAGGACCAAACCGAGTAGTTATGCCTTCTAGAAACTCTAATATGACTTTTTATGTTGCCTCTTTGAGTGGTACTACTTCACTCCACCTGGTAAAGTAATTTATTGCTGTGAGGATCCATTTGTGTCCCATACTTGACACTGGATTGATCATACCAATAAAATCCAGACCCCATTGAGCAAAGGGTTCATCCACAATTATGGGACTTAGAGGCATTGCTGCATTTCTCCTTTTGCCTGTATAAAACTGACAAGCCTGACATTCTTTAACCAACTGATAGCAATCTGTAAACAGAGTGGGCCAGAAATATCCTGCTTGAGTTACTTTGATTGCAGTGGTCCTTGCTGAAAAGTGTCCACCTGAGGCTCCATGGTGTAATTCATGTAGTATTCTTTGAGCTTCATCCCTTTCTATACATCTCAAGAGTATACCATCAACATTTCTTCTAAATAGAATATGATCAATTAGTACAAAATGGGCCCCTTGCTGCCTATAGTACCTTCTCTTATCATGGGAGAGCTCATTTGGAAAAATCCCATGCTTCATAAACTGTATCCTATTTTTTACCCAAGAGTCTTGGTCAACCTCTTGGAGTTTCAACACATTTTCACTTTTTGCTTCTTCAGCCACTGATCTTTCCATGTCTTGGGTCATGTATTGGCACAATCCTTTGCCTCTGACTAACTTGGTGGGTCTTATTTCTACATCATATTCCAGAATCTTTGTGATCTAATTGGCTCTTTTCTCAGTGATCTCACCCTCCATAATATATTCTCTTACACTAGGATGAGCCACTAATATTAGAATCTTATTTCCTATTACCAAATGTTTGAATTTTTTAAGGGTGTTCACCATGACATATGCTTGCTTCTCCACAAAATTATATCTAGACTCATATTCCCTGAGAGTTCTGGAGAAAAAAGTTATTGGATGCTCTCCTTCCTGTTGATCATCTTTCTGAGTTAGAACATCAGCAACACTGAATTCTCCCCCATACACATACATTATAAAAGCCTTAGAAAAATCTAGATTTCTGAGTATTGGGGCTGTTGAAATGGCTTTCTTGACTTCTTCAAAAGCCTGTCTTCCTTCTGCAGTCCATTTGAAAACCAGATCCTTTTTAAGCAATAGTGTCATTGGTCTAATTAGACCTGCAAAATTAGATATGAATCGTCTAACAAAGCTGATTTTTCCTAGAAAGGATTGAACTACTTTCTTGTTGACTAGTAGAGATAGGTTCATTATGGCTGTGACTCTTTCTGGATCAATAGAGACCCCTTCCTTTGACACTATATGCCCTAAAAGTTTACCCTGAGGTCCTGCAAAAATACATTTCTTGGGATTCAGAGATATTCCAAACTCTTGACATTTCTTAAAAACAACCTCTAAATGGTCAAAATGATCTATAGCATTCTTAGAAAAAATAGTGAGGTCATCTAGATAGATCAGAATAATTTTATTTATAAGTTCCCCAAATGCTGCATCCATTGCACGCTGAAAAGTAGCTCCAACATTTGAAAGGCCAAAAGACATTTTAGCATTTGCAAATGTTCCCCACTTTGTAGTGAATGCAGTTTTATGTTGGTCTTCATTAGCTAACCAAATCTGATTATATCCTGAGAAACCATCCAGCAAGGAAAACCTTTCTGACCCAGCCACAGTCTGTAAAATCTGTTCCATAGAGGGCAGGGGATAATGATCTTTCAAAGATGCTCTATTCAGATCCCTAAAATCTACACAAAGTCTTATGTCACCATTCTTCTTTCTTACAGGCACTAGGTTTGAAACCCATGTTGAATGCTTAATTGGAAAAATAATCTTTGATTCTAGGAGCTTTTGCAGCTCATCCACCATTAAAGGTTCAATTCTAGGATTCATTGGCCTTTGCTTCTGTTGGACTGGTTTAGACCCTTCAGTAAGCTCTATGGTGTGTTGGATGATATCTCTATTATAGCCATGGAGGTCCTCATAGGTCCAAGCAATCACCCTATCATATTTATCACATAAAGCAATCAACCTTTCCTTTTCCTCTTGGGTTGTAGAATTACCAATTTTCAACTTTCTTCCTTCATTGACTTGAATCTTAGAATAATCTTCCTTATTTGCCTGAAACCTCCTCTTCTCCAGGCTTACATCTTCTGGGTCAAACAAGTTTTCTAAAGTAATCAGCCCTTTAGGAAGTTTATTTGATTTTAGCTGGATGATTTGGTCACCATATGCTTCCTCAATTTTGGGATGCAACTGATCAGCAAATTCACCTGATTGTTGTAAGAATGCAAGTACTTGAAGGTCATTGTCAAAAACTTGCCGATTTTGGTCATTGTCTGGAATTATTTGTCTTACTGTAACCTTGACTGACTCATTGTTAACTAATAGATCACTTTCTGGGTCAAACTGTGAACCAATCTGTGCCATTCTATCTGCCTCAGAATTTTGGGCTCTGTGAACTACCTCAATATTGAAAGCCTCAAAACCATCTATTAGGTCCCAAATTCTGTGCCTATAGGATCTCATTCTTACATTTTTGGCTATTGCTTTTTCTTTGATTTGTTTTACCACCAGTTCTGAATCTCCTCTTACTATCAGATTCTTTATTTCCTTTTTATTTGCCAACATGAGTCCATGCACCAAAGATTCATATTCAACATCATTATTGGTACAGGCAAACTAAAAGCGAATGGCTCTTAGAATTTTCTCACCATTTGGGGCAGTAAGGCAAATTCCTGCTCCAACACCATTTTTACTCCTAGCCCCATCAAAATTGAGGGTCCGGATTTCTAAGTTTCTTTCAAATTCTTGACTCTGTGATGCTTCTTTCCTTAAAACATTAGGGATCTCTTGGTCTTCTTCAAATATGACAAACCCTGTAAGGCTATTGAGTCAACAACTTAGAGAATGGTTGAAGAGAATAGACAGACATAGAATAGCTATCCTAGATGATGATGCAAGTAGGTAGTGTAGTAATAATTGCTTTGATTTAATGCTCAAATGATTATAGCCATGAGAACCACTTACAAATTCTAGGTGCTAGATTATAGAAGTGTTATAATGAACTAGGGCTATCTCTGTAAATACAACTCCAAGTGTCATAAATGAAATGTTTTGCGTGTCAAGGAGGCACACAACAATTAAGTGGGAAGGGTTAGATGAACCCTAAACTTGAATTTGAATTTTGTAGGTTTAGGGGTCATTTTTATAGTTATATATTTGAATCAGTTTATTTACACAATTGCGAATATGTCCCAAGGTGGTAAATGAATGAATTTGAAGATCAAGACTGACCAGGAAAAGAAAGTGCATGTTATGGAATTTTCCCCATTACAACATTAAAAATAAAGAAAAAATAATAAAAAGCATTTATAAAATTAAATCTTGGATCCCACATTTTGATCAGATGAGAAAGTAGAGAAGGGTCCCCATGAACGTTTGATCCCTTTACCCTTTGGAAGTTTAAGTGGCCCCATCATAGGCACCCACGGTCATATCCGGTGACCTCAGGCTGGAATTCCTAACCGCCAAAGCAAAAGCAAAACGGAATAATTTCCAATGGATGTTGCTCCCGTCGAGTCGGCGGACTGCTCCAAATGCAACCCTAATTTCGCGAAATTCAGCTACAAATACACGCCAAATGAAACTCAAAATCTTATTTATTACGTGCGCTGCTTGCTCTGACTGTTTACTTATTTGGTTCCATAGAGGATTAGGGTTTCGGCTTCCGGTGTGGGCGATTATTTCTGCTACGGGCCTTACCATAAACGAGGTAATGTTTGAGCCTGATACCCATTTTTCTGCTCTTTGTTTTGAATCTTCTTTCGAAGTTTTGTGCCGCACAGGGGGGTTTCCTCTCCATCTCCTTTGTTGTATGTATTGACGCCTGTGTTAGGTTAAATGGTTGCATTTTAGTAGACATATGGTTGGAGTTGTTTTATTGCAGATAAACTATTTTATTTGTACGTTAAATCATAGTTACTGCTGTTTTCGGTAACGTTCTCAACGGAACTGCAATATATGTTTTGTTCATTAAGGTCTATATCAGAGTTCAATTCATTGCATGCATCATTACATTTTAATCAATGTGTTTTTAGAGAAGTTTGGGAATTTTTAAGGTTTTATGTGTTTGCTAGTTTGTTTTAGGATTTAGTAAATTTTTGCTGGGTTTCTGCTAGTCTATTCTGGGTCTGATTGTGATTGTCCTGTGTTTCTTAAGGCTTGTTATTGATTTGTTCATCTTTGCAGAGTTTTGTATGGATTGTTAGGGTGCTTAGTGTTTATTCAGATCTGTAGAATTCAGTAGGGTTTAAAGCGCTTGCTTATATATTTAGAGTTGTTTAGTGTTTTCTTAGGGTCTCTGAGTTTCCTAATGTTTGTTCGGATGTTAAAGAGTCCGTAGGATATGTTGGGAATTGTTCATATTTATTTTTATATTTGATTGTCGCTATTTTTTAAGGGATTAAACATTAATGGAATTTTTTTGTTGAAATAGTAAATTACTGCTTTATAGTGGCATTTAGGTGTTGTTTCAGGATTTTGCGTGTGCAATGCTTTTATCAAAACTTGTTAAAGTGGGCATTTAGGTGTCATTTGTAAAGTTTTTGTGTATACGTTTACTCTTATTTGTTTTGTCACGGACAGATACTGTGTCTTCTGTAGCTTTCTCACGAGAAAGATGCTTTTTAGAAAGCAAGGAAAACTAGTGTCTTGAAATAGGGACTGTATTAAATAGAGTAGAGTGTCAAGAATGGGGATGGAAACAAAGAAAGTAAGTTTTTGTAAGTACGTTTTGCAATGAAAAAAATAAAGTTTTTTATAAATCTATGTTTAACATTAGAAAAACTGCCAACTTTGTGTACCAGGGGTGCAATTTGAGAATTATGAATGAGTGAAATGTCCTGGGATGTTTGGGGGGGTTGTTGATATGTGGCGTTATCTTAATGCTTCGTTTAATTTGTTTGACATCTTCGTTGTAGTATTTGAATTAGTTGTTTTTCAGTAGGTTTTTGATTTTGATAGCTTATATGGTTAGTACCGGTCATGGTTTCAGTTAGTTATGCTATTTTCTAGTGCCTTTTATATTGAATGTTCTTTTTCTTGACAGTTAGATCTAAGATTCTGAAGTTATCATGGATGGTCGCTATGGATCTGGTAAGCGTTCTCGCCCCCAGCAAGATTCTGATACCGCTGACAGAAATGCTGACCGCAAGCGTCGCCATCCTGGGGGTGAAAGAGATGCAATGCCTGGCGTAGATGATACAGTGTATCGCATCTTGTGTCCTGGAAACAAAATTGGAAGTGTGATAGGAAAGGGTGGTACTATTATCAAATCATTGAGGCATGATACGCGTGCTAAGATTAAGGTTGCAGATGGTATTCCTGGTGTAGATGAGAGAGTTATTATTATATTTAGCGCTGCTGAAAAGGATCAAAGGAAGGACGGAGATGATGATGATGAAGATGATTACATGAAGCCTCTCTGCCCTGCTCAGGATGCAATCTTTAGGGTTCACGAGAGGATTGTTGACGATGAGGGAGGAGATTCTGATGATGAGGATGATAGTGGGAAGGGTAAACAGGTCACTACACGGCTGCTTGTGCCTAACAATCAAATTGGTTGCTTACTTGGTAGAGGTGGGAAGGTTATTGAGAAAATGAGGAGTGAGACTGGTGCACAGATTAAGATACTTCCAAAGGACCAGCTTCCTGCCTGTGCAATGGCCACCGATGAACTTGTTCAGGTACAGTTTTTATATCATGTTCTGTAGTTAATGGATTGGAGGGGTTTTTCTTGCAATTTGAAGTGTAGTTAGCAGTTTGAGTTGTTTTTTGCTATCTATGATTTTCTTGGACTGTCCTGTTGTTTGAACTTTATCGTTTTCAACATTTCTTGAAGAACACCAATGTTTCTTAACGTGTGTATTCTGTGTCTTAATGTGTGTATTCTGATTTATTATTTTAGGTCAATTGTGGCTGTTTTGGAGTTAGTTCAGCATTGATGTCATTTTGGTCATATTGTGTAAAAAAGGTTTTGAAGGGTTATTGGTTTCATTGCTATATGCATTTCTGTGGAGAAATATGGTTGGATTAATCCCTAATTTTTGGTGAACGTATATTTCAAGGTTTAGGTTAACTATGGATGAACTGGTTTTGTTCATTTTCTATGGTAGCTGTCTGTGCATATGAGCGTGTGAGAGAAATTTCAGTGACTGTTGATGAATTGTTTAGATCATTTTAGCCCCTTACAAACAATGTGTTACCTAAATTTTGCAGTACCTTCGTTACAATTTATATTTTTGTGTGGTAATGTTGAATCCAAAGCTACAACGCATTTGATCCAAGAGCTTTCAGAAGGCTACTTTAATGGCTACTTGTGTTTTTTGTTGTTTAGATTGTGGGATCGCCTTCTGTAGCCAAGAAGGCATTGTTTGAAGTTACTGCACGTCTTCACGAAAATCCGCCAAAGGAACGTTTTCCTATAAACAATCCTGTATCTGGATTTGCACAGAATCCTTTTGTACACTCAGCTGGACATTTGTTTTCATCAGCAAATATCTTACCCCAAGGTTTTGCTCCTGTTGGGTTTTCGCCAGCTGCTATTGGTGGTTATAGGAGTGAAACTGGTGCTGGATGGCCCCTTGGTTCTTCTGCTGGACTTCCAGGTATTGCTGGTTTGGGTGGTGCCGCACAGAGAAGAGATGATGGGTCAGCAGAAGAATTTTCGTTTCAGATGCTATGCCGAAATGAAAGAATTGGTGGTGTAATTGGTAAAGGAGGCAGTACGATAAATCAAATTAGGCATGAAACTGGTGCAACAATTAAGGTTGTAGATCAAGAGTCAGACTGTGATGAGCGTGTGATATTAGTTTCATCCAAAGAGGTAAGGATTTGTGTGATTGAAATTGAGATTTTGTTTCTTAAAGGGTTTGGGAATTCTCTAATATTATTCAAGCAATTGGTTCTCTCTCTCTTTCATTATTCCTAGTTCCTCCATTAATCAACAAATGTTTTGTTCTTTCTGCAGTATGTTGATGACAGGGCTTCCCCTACTCTGGAAGCTGTTCTTCAATTGCTACCCCGAACTAGTGACAAATCTAAGGAGGAAGGCAAGGAAAATATTATTACAATAAGGTTTCTTGTGCCATCAAATCATATAGGTTGCATCTTGGGTAAAGGTGGTAGTATTATTTCTGAAATGAGGAAGAGAACAAGAGCAAACATTCGTATAATGTCCAAGGATAATCTTCCTAAATGTGCTACTGAGAATGACGAGCTTGTTCAGGTGTGATTTTCTGTTTATATTTTTGTTCTGCACTTTGGACTTTCATATGAAATTTAATTTCAAGGCGAGTATACTCTGTTAATGAGTAAATAAATTGTTTCCGAAGATAATTTGAAGGCAAATTAAATTTTTTATTCCTGGTGTCTTACTTTCAGATTGTTGGAGAATTTGAGGTTGTAAGAGAAGCTTTAGTTCAAATTGCATCTAGGCTCAGGGCCAACGTTTTTAAGGATAAGGATGGCGGCGCAGGTGCTAGTTCTGTAGTTCCTGGATCTTTATCTTTCCTTAATATGCCTGGTGGTGTTCCTACCTCTGGTTTTGGAGGGAGGCAAGATTTGGGGTCACCAGGTGGAATGTATTCACTCTCTGGTTTAGATTTACAAGGAACAGCTGGAGGAAGGCTTTCATCAGGCAGCTATGGAAATTATGGAAGCCTGCAGGTACTTTTTTCCTTAGTATTTTAGGCCTCCGATGAATTTACGTATTTACACATGAGTTTGGAGTTTGTCTAGTTCTAAATTCTATCCTGTTTGATTGCAATAGACTGGTGGGGCTAGTGGTTATGGGGCTCTTTCGGGCTATTCAACAAGTCAAGCATCGATTGGGGGGTAATATTTTGTTCAATTTGTGTGCTTCCACTTTTTTGATAGAGTTAGCATCTTCTCCTACATCTTGTTTACAATGTGCTTTTGCATTTATTTGGATTTTGTTGGAGCTTCAATCATCCTGGTTTTTTAGGTCATCGCTTGGAGTTGTAAAGAACGCTTCAGGAACAAGTGTTGAGGTTACTGTGCCTAATAAGGCTGTTGGATCTATTCTTGGTAGAGGTGGATCAAATATAGCACATATTCGTGAGGTATTCCCTACGTAATTGAATTTGAACTCGTCAGTGTGCATTCTATTCACCAGTGTTTGTTTTTGATCTGTAATGGGGCATGCTTGCTAAGAGGTTGCTTCTATCAGATATCGGGAGCAAAAGTGAAGTTGCACGATTCAAAGCCTGGCGGCACAGATAGGATTGTTGAAATTTCTGGGACTCCTGAACAGACACATGCAGCACAGAGCCTGCTTCAAGCATTTGCAATGTCTGGTCAAGGTACCCGCCCGACACGTGGTTACTAGAAATGGTTAACCTTATCTTCAGGTGACATTCCATCTTGTTTACTTTGGTTACTATGAATCAATAAGGCTTTTATTAACATTTCAATTTTCGTGTAGAAGAGGTTTTGTTTTTTCAGAACACAATGCTTCCTTGATGCTCATGTCGGGCATTTCAAGATTCTGATATTCCTGCGTTTTCCTTTGTGTCCTTATATCCTCAATTAAAACAGCCGCGATCTATGAAGCCTGGAGCCAGTCCATCCTTTAGCTGACGCCTCAGCCTAAAACTGAAGACCAGATGAGAAGAGCTATGGAAGCTTATGGCCTATGTCTGTTGGAAGCTTATCCGGACCTACTATTTCTTGAAATTTTATTGAAGCCTTTAGGTGCTTCCTTTTCTATCATCCAAAGTATGTTTTAGAAGTGAGTGATCCTCTGGCCTAGTGCCCACTATGCACTGGCTTAATCTTGCGATGGGAAATTTTTCTGTATATGGAAGTCTCCTTTGTACTGTATCCTGGGAGGCCTAGCTTTACATTCCCTGGGCATGATTTAAGTTTGAGTGTCAAAACTTTACATTTCTAAGTTACTGTCATCTTTTAGGTTTTGTTAGAGTTTATGTAGCCTAGTATAGGGTATCAGGTATATGCTTTCATCTACTTGGAGATATCACTTATTCCAAAGTTACTGCCTTAATTTAGAAAGACATGCAGAGATGATTTTTATTGATTTAGTAGACCTGTTTTGTATTGTGTTCCCATGTAGTTTGAATGGTTTTTGACTTCCCATGGTGTGTGACTATGCTCAATTATACTCGTTCATTTTTCTGGTAGCCAAATCTTCTGCTTTATCTATCTACATGCACATTTGGAACCATTTTATTTCCATGAATCCATTGCTTTGTCTGCTTAAAGTATAAAGAGATATACAAAAAATGAATGTCATGTGATATGCTTCACCATCCTTTTTGGTCATGCCATCCGATATCATATTTAGCATCTCTATGATGCTTGTGATGGTGTACCTTAGGAGCTATACAAGTGGTTGAATGGACCATTGATGAAATGGTGTAATCTCGGTTTACACATTTTTTCTCAAGTTGTGTGCTCTCAATGAATTTTTTTATTCCGTACCTTCAAAAATTGTTGTGTATCCTGATAAATTTGTTAGGTGCACAGGTTTGTCCAGTTACTTCCCACAATTATGTATGATGTAGGATTTTTCCTCGGTAACGTACTTAAATGAAGTTCAATGACAGTTTCATTATACCATGTGTATGATCATTTTAGGGGGAGCCAGATCATTGAGTCGTGCAATTTGCCTTTGAAAGCTCAATCGTGCTATTAGTATTTTGAAAGCTTGTACATCTGAAGCAATTTGAAGTGCCCTTCATTTAGCTTTTATGCTTTAAGTGTGATCATTGTACACCTGAGAATCTGAAATCTGGCAACAGATATTTGTCCAATTACGTCCCATGATTATGTATAATTTAGGTTTTTTCTTGGTAACATACTAAAATGAAGTTCAAATGCAATTTCATTTGCCATGGGTATGATTATTTTTTGGGGAGCCAGATCTTTGAGTCATTTGGAGCATATTTGAGATGTTTAATTTACCTTTGAAAGCTTAGTGTGCTATTAGCTTTCTGAAAGCTTGTACATTTGAAGCAATTTTAAGTGCCCATCATTTTAGGTTTAGAGTATTCAATCCTTTTATGCTTTATATGTGATCTTAGTAGCCTGAGAATCTGACATCTTGCAACTGTTAATACTTGTCCAATTACTTTCCATGATAATGTATAATGTAGGTATTTCCCTCATTAAAATACTTAAATGAAGTTCAATGAAAATTTCATTTAACATGGGTATGATCATTTTTGGGGGAGCCAGAACTTCGAGTGCTTGTACATTTGCAGCAATTTTGAGAGGTTCAAAAGCTCGGTGTGCTATTGTGCTATTAGCTTTCTGAAAGCTTGTATAAGTGCCCTTCATTTGTGTTTTAGAGTATCCAATCCTTTTATGCTTTAATTGTGATCATAGTATACCCGTGAATCTGAAATCTGGCAACTGTTGGTATTTGTGATTTTTTAAATTTTTGTGTGCCATAAATTCCGTCGGAAGCACATAATTCTTTTTCTTTTGTTTGATGTTTTCAGCTTGTCATTATTTAAACCAAATGATTCTGTCTTTGATCGACGGCAAACATAGGTTCATTGTAAGCTAGTGCCAAAATACTTGATAACTAATATCGAATAGACTCCTCTAGGCTTTTGCCATTAGCCAATAGGGTTTCTTCTAAGCCACGGACACATCTACAGATGAGAGGATTGCATGTTAGAACACATAGGATTGAACCAGAGATTCAACTCTAGCAACACAACGGATATATTTAATTGCCTAAGAAACCCTATTATTGTTATTGTCAACTTTTTCTTCTT
The DNA here is from genome assembly GCA_027924645.1 of Cunninghamia lanceolata. Classification (NCBI taxonomy): domain Eukaryota; kingdom Viridiplantae; phylum Streptophyta; class Pinopsida; order Cupressales; family Cupressaceae; genus Cunninghamia; species Cunninghamia lanceolata. Next base: position 4,207,229 of record BSBN01000070.1, read on the forward strand.
TGAAATGGTTTGGTCCTTTAGAAATACATTGTTTTGGGAACTCCGAAGAAAATCCCCAGTATAATCTATATGTTTGATATGAAAGCCTTGTTTTGTTTTGTGGTTTGTGCTCTAAATGATATCTTGTACTTCATACGTTTTATCGTCTTTAAAGTGTTTTGTACAGAATCGCCTAAGTTGCTCTAGATGATATCTTGTACCCTCAAGCCATGCTTACACGTTTTATCGTCTTTAAAAGTGTATTGTACAGAATTGCCTAAAGTTGCTCAAATTTGCTGTCAAACATGTTATATGGGTCGGACGTACATGCACTTCAAGCTCTCTAGAATGAGTCTGCACCTTACAAATTTGGAAATTTGGAAATTTGAGGAATACCCAGTAGGTGCAGGGCATTTTAGTAAAAATGTGATAGGTTTGCAGTCTTATGTACGATTGGTGGTTCTCTAGCGTCATTCTCTAGCTACGCTTACGATCTGTGGTTCTCTAGCTATGCTTACATTTTTAATCCTCTTTAGAGGGTTGTTTAAGACTTCCCAACAAGTGGTAAGGGCATTGGATAAAAAAATCAGTAGGTTCGCAGCCTTACGTAGGATTATTCCCTGGTTAATATTTACTTTGGTTTTGGTATCCTTGGCCTTTTTTTGATTCCCCATTTAAATATATTTGTTTTTCTGGTACACCTTTTCCTCCCTCTGTGAAGCCTTATTCTGATGTGTTTTTGTAACTACGCTTAATTATTTTTTGTTGCACTTTATTTTCTTCTCTATGAGCTTTATTTTGATATGTACTTGTTACTACCCGAATACTGCATGGACTGGGGTATTCATTCAGCCAAATTTGCCTGGGGCACAATACCGGCCTTAACCTTGATGATGTTGGTCCTTGTATTCAGCAAAACTTGATCTATTGATCTATGGTGGACTCTTTGTGAGCCATTTAATTTAGTGACAGACTGAAATCCTCAGCAAAACTTGATTGAGAAATGCATCTAACTGGAGCTGACCTTAAATTGGCTTCAGAAGATACATTGGGGTTACATATGACATCCCCTCCATTACAACCAACTGTTTTAAAAAACATTGGCATATCCCCTATATTATAGAGTTGAAACATATTCCTCAAGTCAAGAATTTAAATTTGTCTCATCCCAAGGGTAAGTTTATATATTCCCTACTGCCCTAAACATCTTTCCTGTTTCCAATCCCAATGGTTACACCAACTAATTTATGAAACATTGGCAATTGTCGAAGGTTGTCCCCAAGTTACATCTTGGCTAAACTCATTGATTGAGAAGTGCATGTAGCTGGGAGATTCAGTCCTTCACCATCAAGGTGACTAACCGCTAAGACAGGCTTAGAAAACACTTGGAATTATGTGATGAGGGACTTTGTGTTAAATAATTTGTTCTTTATGAATTGTCTCCTAGCTACAATAGTGATGCATTCAGGCGTGTTCTTGTATTTTGCAATCTAAAGGTTGAAGAGCAAAATTTATTTAAATGGAATTTACAGGGTTTAAAGGATTTAGTTAATGGTCTTTAAAATGTACATATTTGACAGATTGGGCTATGTTTGGAATGCTCAGTGAATGCAAGGCCATAGTACTTCATAATCAGGTAATCTAAAGATAAAATTTTACTTTGCAAACAAACGCATAGCAGGTAAATTGCATACTATTTGTTTTCTTATTATTCTTTTTGAATTTTAATTTTCTTTATATCAATATTCGAAGTTTTGTTTTCATATGTATATAAAGATCATTATCATTTTGCAAATATATGTATGGCAGGTAAGTTGCAACCATTTGTTTGTTTATTATTCTTTTTGAATTTAAATTTAATTTAATGTTTGTGCTTGCATTGTCAAACATTTCAAAACTTCTAAATTCGTTTCTGATTTTCAAACTTGCATTATATATTTTATCTATGATCCAAAATTTGTTTTTCAACATTTTGACTTCAGCAATAGGGTCATATTTTCGCGTAGTCTTCCTATCTTAGACAAGTTTTCTTCAAAACACTGTTATTATTCCACATACCTTATGGATTAATTTTCTATACAAGGATACTCATTGCATCTTTACAAAACCCAAATAGTTTTGTTTACGGTTCAATTTGGGTTTTTACATTAAATTATGTAGTATTTCAAAGTTTGAAATTCGTTACGATTTCAATGTAAATGGAAATTAGGAAACCTTCATACTGATAAATGTGTAACAAGAAAGGGATAAAATCAAGTACATTTTAGTATCCTTGAGTATGTTGTGGCTGCTTCACATGATGCCATGGTGAGTTAAATGGAGCATTTAACTTCATGATGAGTTGATAGTAAAGAGAGGACTGCAGAAGTTTTAAGCTGCTAACATATATTCTCATCTATGCCAGATATCTTTAATTTCCTTGTCCTTACTATAAAATATTAAACGTTAAATCCATTCTCGCCAGATATATTCTCATTGAATGTTATATAATTGGTTTTTAGTTTTATGGTCATAATCTACTCTCATTAGTCTTTGTAGACCCGATTGATGGTGGTCATGTGAACTCTTGAAATGACGTGATTACGTTATATTTCATTCTTCATTTGTGAATTTTTAATGCGGCCTATTTAAGAATAGTAATAGCATTGCTATAGATAATGGATTTTTCTTGAAGATATAGATTCATCTATTATTAGTGGTCAATAAAATTGTTATTATATTTGGTTTATTGTTGGTATGAATTTTGAAATAATAGACAATTTGTAAATAACAAAGGATTTATTAATTAGAGATGATTTCTTTTATAGAATTAGTTGGTCAAAATTTAATTGGGTAGTGTTAAAATGTTGTTTTTTCTTCATTTGTGTCAAAGGTTTAGTATATATAAGTGGATTAAAGAGAGAGATTGTATTATTACCTCATTAGAGGGATACATTGTCATTTTATATTCTAATTTTATAACGATGAAGTAGTGGCACAACAGTGCCTTCATTCTTATACGTGTGAATTATAAAGTATGACCTTGATTGATACAAAACTTGAGTAGCCCTTTGATTAAGTGTGACACCAAAAACTCTAATGGAATGAACTCGTACCAATAAATTCTTCTATATAATGGCGGGAAGAAGTGATTTATTATGTTTAAGATCAATATAAACAAAATATAGTACAATAGTCCTGGTAGTATGAAAAAAGAGGGCTGAGAGTAGTTTCGAGTTGATCATGGTTCCTCTTCTTATCTACCAAATTAACAATATATTAAGATCATTTTCCATTGTATGCTTTGATCAATTTCTTATCTAAGACACAAGCTTTAGATAGGAGTTACTCATTATTAGATGCAAACGATGTTATTCTATGTTGAATTTTATGTTCTTATCGAAGAATTGTAAAACTTGGTCAATCGGATTTAAAATAATTACATGCAATCTTGATTCTAGAATAATTGTTGGTTTCTCGTTCGACTCGTGAAAATTTAGAAACATATGTAGATAATAAATTAACCGTACCATCGGTTAGAAAAAGTTATCCATGAAAACAAGCAGATGGAAGCAATGCAAGCACATGTAATTTGGCCAATTCATTGTGGTATCGTAGACAATTAGAACTATTTGTATTTGTCGGTCTTGAAATTCGCTTGCTTTTTAACCATTTAGAGGGCTTTTTAAATGATTAAAAAAATGGAAAGAATGTGATCGTTGGAAGATTTTTAAAAAATTCAATGAGTTGTCTTCATTCAACTAGTGTTGGAAACAACACATAGTCGAACTGTAGAAATTGTAATCAAAACAAGAGAAACAAATTCACGTTTTAAGAACATATAATTTCGGAAAGCTTGGAAAATGGAATATGTAATGATCACGTATGTTTTCGATTTAATAATAATCAGAATTCATACAGGGTTTGAATTCAACTTAATGGTTCTACAAAGTTGCCTCCGCACTAATTCACAGAAATTTCAGAGTATAAATAAGATACTAATTTAACTTCCAAGCTCTGATTAAGATAATTACGTCTCTAACGGAAGATAAAATTAGTTTCCTTTAATTCTTTCTCCTTCAACCCAAGGAATGGCAGTTGATCTGGAAAAGCGATAGTCGTTGAGTCCATCTTTATGGAAAGAGAATTTGGCATATAAAAGTGAAAAGTTTTGTATGAGAGTATTTTGATGGTAGGTATAACATCTTGGTAATCATATCATTATGGCTTTAACAATAAACTAGTAGTTACTGAAACCCAAGAGAAAGACGCAGAAATTAATTAAAACTAGCAATATCATAGTTAATATGGATGATTTTAAATTTTTGTTATAATTAAATCCTAAAAATAATGCAGAGTGGAGGACTACAAATGCATTATGCAACAAGCTATTAGAAGATGAACATCTCATGTATTGTTGTGTGCATAAAAGTCAAAACATAGGATATATATCTAAAAAAATAGTAAAATTAAATCTGTTCAAAAGTAACATAAATTTATAATATTAACTTTTTAATGCAATGTGGATTACGCAACAAGTGATCTAGTAATTTTGTTGTGTACATAAAAGCCAAAATCTATAAGATCAAATCTATCAAATCAAATGTATAAAAAATAAAATATAAAATAAGTCTATAAAAAACAATAAGTAATATATAAATAATATTTTAAAGTAACATAAATATATAATATTTACTTATTTAAAGTGCATAAAACTAAAATTAAGATTAAGTAAAATAAAAGCCACAACATAGGGTACATCTAAAACAATATTTAAATTATAAAATTAAATCTATGAAAAAGTAACGTATAAGTATATAATAACTATAATAACTAGCACTTGCACTTGCACCCATAGGAGGTTCAAGGCATACGTCACTGATGAATTTTTTTTTTACGGCGTGAGACAATTCCAATCACTATAATGCTCACATAGAAAAGCCTATAGGCTAATTACTATTTTTTAAAGCAATATATAAATATATAATATATAATATATTTATTTAATATTTACTATTTTTTAATGTAACATAAATGTATAGTATTTATTATTTTTTAAAGTAAAAACAAAACTAAAAAATTAAGATGAAGTAAAATAAACTGAACAGTTATGAAGGAAAAAAACACATAAAATATAAAATAAAATAGTTATAGTTGTATTTAAGACATTTATACTTGAAATTATAAAATTAAGTCTATGAAAAAGTAGCATATAAGTATATAATAATAATAATTTTTTAAAGCAATATATAAATATATAATATATAGTTTATTTATTTAATAACATAAATATTTAATATTTACTATTTTCAATGTAACATAAATATATAGTATTAATTTTTTTTATTATTTTTTAAAGTAAAAACAAAACTAAAAAATTAAGATGAAGTAAAATAAACTATTATGAAGGAAAAAAAAACACAAATAAAATAAAATAGTTATAGTTGTATTTAAGATATTTATACTAAAACACAATACACTTAAAAAATTATGAACTATTGTTTTTTAAAGAAAAAGCAAAACTAAAAAAATTAAGATGAAGTAAAATAAAACAAACAGATTTGAAGGAAAAAAAGAACACTTATAAATAAAATAAAATAGATTTATAAAATAGGTATAGTTATATTTAAGATATTTATACTAAAACAAAATACACATGGAGCTTCTACGTTAGGGATTTAGCAAACAGAACACTCGGCCCATTTTAGAGAATCAGAAGTTATATGTTGATGATAATGGTAGTATGCACTTGAAACTAATCTTGACACAGAGATTGCATCTATGGAATTCTGTGAGGTTGCTCCTTTGTCCCAATATGATCCTATTGAGGCTTTTGAAGAACTGGATGATGCATGATTAGGTCTCCTTAGTATTGTGATAATAGTCATAAAGTTTATTATAAGCAGCTCCTAGACATATGATTTGATATGATATTATAATCTTATGTAGTAATTGGTTTCAAAATAAGTTTATTATAAGCAGCTCCTAGACATATGATTTGATATGATATTATATTCTTATGTAGTAATTGGTTCCAAAATCTTTTTTTGGCGGCCCCCTTGGCCACATATATGTACAGTTTCTACTCCTTTTTTTTGTAAGATTATAGTACTATCTTAAAAAAAAACAATAAAACAACTGTTAATACAAGTTAAATGAATTTTCTTAAAATAAAATATAAATAAAATAAATTTTAAATAGTTTTGAAGTAAAATAAAATAACTAATTGTGAATAAAATAAATCATCCTTCAAAACCAACTTAATCAGAACTCTTTAAATAAATCAAATAAATAGATTTTACTTTATTAAGTAAAATAAAATATCTTCTAAGTGGTAGGTTTTCCTCCGGAAAATTGTTTTTATGGGAATTGAAAACAAACGAGGTTTGTGCCGAATTAAAAATTTAATTGACTCGACTTCTTAATGAATTTATCATAAATTTCCATCTCTGAACTTACACGGTATTGCATTTAATCTTGCAAAACGTTTGTATTTTAGGTGTAGTAGTTAAAGAATGAAGGCAAAATTAATACGCCAAGCATGACTTCACGTGGAATGAAGGCAAAATGTACTCCATGGCTTAGCAAATTTCTAAAACTTAGATGCAACTTTAGGTAGTAAATTTTAATATTTGAGAATTTTTATTGTTATATAATAATAATTAACAATATAATGTATTTTATGATTTATGAATTATTGTTATACACAAAAGTATATAAACTAGCTATGAATTATTGTTATACACAGAAGTATATAAACTAGCAATTAGACCTATAGGTTCAATGGGCACGCAAGTAATTATAGAATTTGATATTTTTTTATTATTTATTAATTTATAAGTTATTTAATTTACTAAATTATTTTATCAATTCTTATTGAAATTTCATCACATTAACTTTTGTCTTCTTTCACTTATATTAGTAAATTTCTTTTTACATGATGAACAAATATAGTTAGGTAAAATTATTATCATGTCAATTCTTTACCATGTAAATTTTTTGTATTTTTTAAGTTATCATTACTCTACATTCATTCCCTATGGGAGATCAAAAATTATATTCATCTTCTAAGTAACTTGTCTATATATATTGTATATATGTAATAAATTAATTGAATCTCTTATTGATTTTTATATAATCCCCCATAGAAATAGATGTATATTTAATCATGTAATTATTTTAAAAATAATTCTGTAGGGTACAATACATTTATGTTTTACAACTTATATCTAAAATTATGCACATAAGACAACTATATTTTTCTATTAAACTCATAATACATCCATTGGAAATTTTTATAAGTATGTATCTATCACATAAAAAAAGAATTAGAGAAATACTTCCAAGTCAATGTGGATTTATTGAATGAAATATATAATCAACAATACTACCCTAACTAAGTATATCATATATTATAGTTTATTAATATTACATTACTATTATATATATTATGTATTGTTAATATTATATTAGTATGTAATACATTATGAGGGTATAAATATAATACATTTCAATAACTTAATACCCTCTATATCATTATGAAATTTGATCTAATCTATTGATTATGAGGGTATAAATATAATAAATTTCAATAACTTAATACCTTCTATATAGAAATTTATTTTTAATATATGTATTTAAATTTTTAAACATATAACCATAGTTTTATCATAGTAAAGAAATTTGATTATAGTTTGTACAGTTGATTTAAAATATTTCATTGGGATATAGTCTAACTTAAAACTAATATTTGTACGGTGCTTTTGACTAGTGGGTGGTGGGTAAAAAATGCGAAGAAAGATTAATTTATATAAAATAAAATCATAGTAATTTTTTTTGGTAATTATTAATATAATTGTTATATAATAAATTAATATTATTTTATTTTAATTTATTTTAATACTATATTATATTTATTATGTTTTAGACAATCAATTTTTTTTAATTATTAATGTTTAAGTTGTCATGTTTTATATAAGTTGATTTTATTTTTCAAACAATTTTCTCAATACTTAATTCTATAGATTAGTTTTTTAATAATAATATATATATTTTAGATAAAATAGTGGATGTGGTTTTGTGTTTTAGATTATCCATACCCTGTTTAGTATTTGTAATTTAAGTAATTTAAATTGTTCGTATATTTTTAATCCACATATGATTGAAGAATTATTCATAATTTAAATTGGTTCATACTATTTTTAATCCACATATGAGATTCTTTTGTTTTCTGTTCACGCTCCCCTTCTCTTGCAATTTGATTTGCTCGTTTGAATTATTTGCTTTCAACCTTTTCCCTTTCAGTTTCCTTTGAAAAAAAAAATTGTAGGGTATCCATGGGGGGACATTTAACAGACACAAGTGAGAACAACCGACAATCCGGCCATAGAAAAATGGATGGGTTTTGAATAAAAAGGGGCAACAACTGTTTCAATAATAAAGTGAAATTAAAAAAGTGAATTTTTTTTGGTTCAATATCTTTCAATTTTATTATCTTTTGTCATTTATTAGTTTTTTCAAATGAATGGTTGAGATGTATTCTATAGTAGTTCTTTTCATTGGACCATTTGTTTATGTATTTGAGGTAGTGCTGCTCACTAAGAGAAGGCTTTGAGCCTAAATATAAAAAAATTATATTGTAAAGTTTTTTTAAATATCCAAACGAAAAATAATCTCTTTTATTCTCCTTAATATGCCACCAACTCAAGTAATTTGAAAATAAAATCATAAAAGTAATAAAATGGAGTAATATTAGTTTTTTAATCTTATCTAGTGATTAATCATTTTAAACTAATAAAAACATAAATATAAAAACAAGCATTAACAAAAATTTAATATTTATATTATGTAATATTTAGTGATTATTTAATTGTAATTCATTGTATATATATTATTTATAAATTTAATATTTTAAATATTAGTGAAATAATATAATTAATTATATATTAATAATAGAAAGTATATTAAATTAGTAGAGTATAATCTATTTATATTTATATTATATTATAGTAAAATGACATATTAATATTAAAATGGAAAAGAAAACCCAGTATGCACCTTATAGCATAACGACATATAAATTAACACATTAAAAACATGAAAAGAAGAAGAATAGAAGAGAAATAGACAGAACCCTTTTGGGTAAAAAAATTCCACTCCAAAACATCGAACCAATGTATTAATTTGCAACAATAAACATGTCACAATACAAGAAACCACCAAAATGGAAATTTATAACCATGAGTTACAATGTCTAGTCATGGAGAATCAAATCCACTATACTATAGAAAGTTACTCAAATCATAACTGACTTTCTAAAGATGACACTCCATTTTTGGCTCCTAAAATCATGCTTTCACAATCTCTTAAAATCTTACTTTTCAAGTTTTCAATTGTAATTTCCTTTTTAAGCTCTTTCCTTTTTAGCAACTCTTACACACCTTACAAATTGTCATATTTGCATTTAGCAACTTCCATGACACTAAGTGATAAAAAATAAATTGCCAAAATACAAACTACAAGTGACACATAGTGCCACTCCAAGTGAGATGCCCAAAATATGTGCATGCATAATAAATACAAATAAATAAATATTTCAAATATTAGAACTTGCAAGAGCCAAAGAAAAACACAACCAATTTGTCAAACACCAAGGTTACCATACTATCTCAACTGAACTCCAGTGTGTTCACAAGCTTTACAGAAGCACTTGCAACATCTTCCAAGTGATCACCAATATGACCAAATATTAGGATTCCAAAAAACATGATGAAACACTAAATGTCACATAGACACACCAATGTATCCAACTTCAAACCCATCATCAGAACACAACTCTAAAGTCCAAACACCTCCAAAACAAGATTGAGCATGAATGCTTCAGAACAGTTAGAACAACTATAGCTAGTTGTTTACATTCAATTAAAAAAGCCATCATTGATAGAACTTTTGCACGACATATCAAGTCCATAATATAGCTCTCATCCCTTATAATCCACTGTCGTGTTCAATGTTACCAACTCCCATGATAACAAACACACTAAAACTATTGACGTGCAAAAAATTTGAAGATCCTTGATCTTTCTTTTTTAGCAACTCTTACACACCTTACAAATTGTCATATTTGCATTTAGCAACTTCCATGACACTAAGTGATAAAAAATAAATTGCCAAAATACAAACTACAAGTGACACATAGTGCCACTCCAAGTGAGATGCCCAAAATATGTGCATAGATAATAAATACAAATAAATAAATATTTCAAATATTAGAACTTGCAAGAGCCAAAGAGAAACACAACCAATCTGTCAAACACCAAGGTTACCATACTATCTCAACTGAACTCCAGTGTGTTCACAAGCTTTACAGAAGCACTTGCAACATCTTCCAAGTGATCACCAATATGACCAAATATTAGGATTCCAAAAAACATGATGAAACACTAAGTGTCACATAGACACACCAATGTATCTAACTTCAAACCCATCATCAGAACACAACTCTAAAGTCCAAACACCTCCAAAACAAGATCAAGCATGAATGCTTCAGAACAGTTAGAACAACTATAGCTAGTTGTTTACATTCAATTAAAAAAGCCATTATTGATAGAACTTTTGCACATGACATATCAAGTCCATAATATAGCTCTCATCCCTTATAATCCACTGTCGTGCTAAATGTTACCAACTCCCATGATAACAAACACACTAAAACTATTGATGTGCAAAAAATTTGAAGATCCTTGATACTGTAGTCCAATGAAAAACAATCTACCAAAGACATGCATACATCCTAGGAATCATACTGCATGAGCAATGCCAACTAAAGCAACACGAAGTCTACCAATCAATGCTTACATAAAAGTGTGGCTTATAATCAAATCATTTAATACAAAGAACAATCACAATGATATGCAAACCGCAACCAACCTGTTGCAAAACAAAGCATACTTTCACAAATCATTTTCTGCTCATTCTCAACTTTGATCTCCTCCACTTCTCCCAAGTCCTCCATATCTCAAATGATATACATTAAAAGAACACATACTGTTGCTAAAAAACAATAAAGTACAACAATAGATGACCACAAAACCAACATACTAGATGAATAAGAACCTTTAGGAAGAAACATGAGACCATAAAGAGAAATTGCAAACCATATCATGTCCTTCTACCAATATCACCAACTGCTAAGCTGTTCCAAGTAAGATCTCCTTCACAAAACCCCAATTGAAAACCCTTAACAACACCCAATTATTTTGTCACATGACCAAATTATATCTCATTAGATCAAACAAAACATATATATCTCATATAACCAAAATGGATGGAAGCTTCTCTAACCAAAGAAGATCAAACTTAAAAGATTCATTCCACAAATAGGAATTCAACCCAATAACATCTCCAGAACTTCTCATAAATCAAACCATATACCCAAGGAGATAACCATGCCAAGTAATCCTCAAATGAACCCTCTAGAACTAGAAACTATAGCTCAAGATCCATATCCATGAGAAATCAAATTATAAAACAAAATGAATTTGAAATAACATGAGCAATACCTATCATATCATTTTCTGCTAAGTGAACTGAGAGTGGGGAATGAGAATGATCCATTGAGATACACCAAGTCTCATAGATTCTCTCCAAGAACAATCTCCTCTCAAGTTCAAACATGAACTCATGTCCATAACAAGTGAAAGCTCCCCGGTCTTTTTGCTGAAATTTCACCATTCCAACACATGATCCCCACAACAAGAGATCTTTAGACTCACCTCAAGTCTCTCTAGTATCCATGAGCAACCATTAACTAGTACATGCCAACTTCAAATGCATCCTGCAAAATCATGAAGTTTCAAGCAAATGATTAATACTCAAAACCAAAGAGATCTTCACTAGACCATTGTCAAAGCTCCCAATGCACGTTTGCAAAATCTAGGAACACACATGACATCATGATCTGCCATCTCCTAGGAGATCACTACTTGCTCCAATGAACATATCTTGCCAAAGGGGCACCATCATGCCAAAAACTCCAATCTTAGAAATAAGAATCCATCATGGTACAATACCATCTCCAATCACATGAAGATAACTATCCTCTAACAACGGAACTCAAGATGTCAAAATAATTTAATAACATATAACAATCATAATCACAAAGCCTTACCAAGACACCTACAACCACTGTAGAAGATCATCCATCACCAAGTGATAGATCCACATCACTTCCAAAACTCTCACTGAAATTGTGATACAAGGCTTATCCATGACATCGTGATAAACATGCTACAAGTCCCAATAACCAACCATCTAGGGACTCTAATAATCCATCCTCTCATCCCAATGCAACATACCAATGCACAAATGACCAAAGACAAGGCCAACTAACAAAGTTTACATTAATACCGAATCAATCTTGTGGATATATACAGTCCACATTCAAGTCATCCCACTGCAATCAAATAGGTGATCAGCCCACAAAACTGCATAACTCGTAGATGCCAAACATGAAACATGCAAACTCATCATCACATTAGTAACCTGCAAACTAAGATAACAAGAAGATAAAATGTAGACCGCAAGACTAAAAACACCAAATCAACCACAGATTTGATTTGCCAAACAAGTCCTCATATGAGTAGCCATAGTCAAGGAAACCATCAAGAAAATACTATAGAAATGATGAGTGACTAATCACATACCAACATCTCCACACTGAGAAAGCTACAAACCTCCTCACACCATGCACAAAGCATACATGCAAACCTGCAATTATTTTACATCTAGAAACACCCCCAGGGAATCATAATCTGAAAAATAGTTTATTCACAGATCTACAAAACCACAAGTTTTGATTAACCATGTAAAACCTGCAAAAACACCATGTCACTAACATACATGCAAATCCATATCCACTTATCATCTGGAAGACCCACAAGTCTAAAAACCACCAATAACAGCTATACTAGAACAATGGAATAACACATATAAGTATAACCATAGATTTTGAATGGAAAATCTACAAAACCCTCAAATCAAATCAATATGAAATTGAGACATGCAAGTACAACCAACCAAAAGGAAGTAGAGGTCCAGGAACTCCAGGCCCACTTGTAGGCCAACTCCACAACCACTAGCATGTACATGCATACGGAGGATCTAGGCTATTCCAAAAGCTTTTAGATCATCTAATGTACAACTCCACAACCTACATGCATTCAAGGTTAACAAAACAGTGCCTTCCAATGCTAGGGACTAAAATTGAACACCCAACATAAGCACACCAAACCATAGTCATGACAACCCAATTTTCTCCATGTGATCAAGGAGCCAAGAACAAACATCCAACATGAATACTTTGCTACAGACGACCATAGAATGAAAGAACATAACCACCATGCATGAGGGTTATTACATACTATCAGATAGGAGCTCCAGATCAATATCATATTAAATGTAACCACAAGATCAACTCTATAATACTCCATCTTCTCCATCCTTCAAACGTCTATTGTAACTTGAAAACAAGAACAACTGCAAGACTTCGACTCAAACAAGGATTAATAATCAACCAATTCCTTCCTACAAATTCCCTCAAGCTTGCCGGACTAAGAAATCACAACAGTAGAAATATATAGAACCTTAAACACTATGGAACCAACACATGCAATCTCACGCAACCATGGAACCACCATAGCTCTGATACAAATTGAAAGGGAAAAGAGAACCTAGCATGCACCTTATAGCGTCCTACAGATTCCCTCAAGCTTGCCAGACTAAGAAATCACAATAGTAGAAATATATAGAACCTTAAACACTATGGAACCAACACATGCAATCTCATGCAACCATGGAACCATTGTAGCTCTAATACCAATTGAAAGGGAAAAGAGAACCTAGCATTCACCTTATAGCGTCCTATATTTTACTTAAACATATATTCAATAACTTGATGCAAGCACATACTACTATGCCCTTAAAATGGAAACATACATAGTTGATTTCCCATTTCATTAACCCTTAGCGGAAAAATAATATAGTTTACAGATCTAAATAAATTTTAGTAGCATAACGACATATAAATTGACACTTTAAGAACATAAAAATAAGAAGAATAGAAGAAATATAGACAAAAGAGAAGAGACACCAATATACACGGGGAAAACCCTTTCGGGTAAAAAACCCCACTCCAAAGCATCGAACCAATGTGTTAATCTGCAACAACAAACATGTTACAATACACTTGCAAGCTCAAAGCCTTAACATGGAGATTTACATCTTGCTCCTCTGGAGGAAAAACTGATAGCATAACCATGCATAAAACTCTCACAAACTTCTCCGCAAGCCTTCAATTTATAGGAGTTCCAACACAAGAAACCACCAAAATAGAAACTCAAAACCATGAGTTACAATGCCTAGTCACGGAGAATCAAATCCACCGTAATATAGAAAGTTACCCAAATCATAACTGACTCTCCAAATCATAAATATGACTCTCCATATATGGCATGAAACTTGAAAGATCTTGAAAAAAGAAATTACAATTGGAAATACTAATTAATGAATTTAACTCCATTTAAACACCATTTTAAAAATATTTCTTGTATAAACATAAATAAATTATTTAAAATATTATTTAAACAAATTAACTATTAAATAATAAGATTTAAGCTTATTGTCATTCCCGCATTTCCCATGCGGTCACGACACACAACACACGTGTCATGTCCACATTTGCCATGTGGTCATGACACGAACTACGAAAAACTTTTCTACCTATCCCTAGGAACCCCCTCGCACGCGTCTGCATACTCGGTGGCATTACGCCGAAGGTGTAAACATGTCAACATAACTGCGATGGTGAAGGTCGCCTAGGGGGTATGCGACACGAAGTGTGTCGCTTTTAGGGTTAGACTACTTTTTAACTCTGAACCCTAAGTTTCCTAGGTGAAGATGATCGAATAATATGGCAAGATGACGCGTGATTCAAGTGGGATGATGGATAAAAAAAAAAAAAACAACGCATAAAATAGACCCTAGGAATCTAGCAAAATTCTGGCAGCATAACGCGTTTTCGATAAATGCAAAATAAAATTTTAAGAAATAATTCACAAATAGGAAAATAAAATTTAGGAGTAGAATTAAATAAAATTTAAGAACAAATTTTAAACGACTTAAAACAAAATAATAACTTAAATGCCTTACCAAGGTCTAATAAATCGACCTAGCATAAAGGACTAAAAATTTGAAATAAATAATAATAAACGTCTAATCGGACCTCAAAAATTTGAGTTTGTTAATAAACATAATTTCGGCAATTATGTTTATTATCGAACTCGGAACAAAAGGGAAGGGAGGAGGCTAAGATACTCACTCCCGCAAAAATAATAATAATAAAAAAATAAACAATTAAAAGGATGATATCACGATAGGGAAAATTAAAATAATATCCTAAGTAAGCCGAATTAAATATGGAGGGGATAAACTCCAGATGAAATAAAATAAATCTCCCTCCTAAGAATTTGATTCACAAGATAAATTTAAATAAACGATTAAGTTAAATCTCCCCTAATAAATCATCGAAAAGACCAGGCACGCCAATGACTGAAAGTCAAGAATAAATTGAGATAAATAACTATTAAATAGACGTAACCCAAACTAATGAGATCTGAGGAGGAATATGGTTCTCACAATCGTAATTATTCCCATAGAATTAAGTAATATTATATACCAATATTAACATCGAATATCAAACGCCCTCCAAGGAATGCCCACAAGGTTAAATAAAACAAAAGAGTTAAACCCCTAAATAAAATTAGGCATATACCCAACTAGCAAAAAAAATCTTCCCAACATTCAAGAATTCGTTTAAACCCCATGAACTTATTAACCTAAGATGCCAACGATTTTCAAACAAGGGGGTAGTAACTCAAAAGAGCCAAGAAGATGCACCCCCCCTTGCCACCACTAAGATCCTAAGGCTAAGGGATAAAATGTGGCCAACAACAAGGATGGGAAGGGCCAAACCTACGGTCACCAAGACAAGGCAAAAACCTAATTAAAATAAAATAAAAAAAATAAACCAAGGCACCACACTCCCAAAAGAACCCTAATGCCACATAGGAGAAGTGAATAATACACGACGAGGGCAACCTCGTCCTAGCCCTAACCCTAAAGTTTAGTGGTTCCCAAGTGCAACACAGAGTCTGCAGGGTAGAGAGAGTGAAAGCCGCCATGGCCGCTGTGAACCAGGGTAGGGCCAAGTTGATCCTTCACCATTTTTATCAAGAATACCATAGTGAGTAACCCGATCTGCGCAGAGGTGAGGACTCATGTCGGCCGAACCGAGCGGAATGGTGAGAGGGTGAGGTCGACGGCAAACAACAATGGAATCCAACGCTCGTAGGTGTCAAGGGGTTTGATGGGAGCGGGGAGTTTGTTTCCCCACCCAACCCACAGTCCAACCGGTAGTAGTGAAGGCGGCGGATTACACCCATCGCCTTGTCCTCCACCGCAGAAGGTATCTTGTCCCACGGCGACCTGAGTATGGGTCAACCGATGCCCTCCTAAGTGGCAGCAAGTGATACATAGTTTTTTTTTTTTTAAATATTTGTTTCCTTTCTTGTTAAATTGATTTCGGTAGAAGTTTCTCTACAAGACAGTTCAATCATAGTTATGACACTTAAGTATGAATAAAAAAATAGGAATCCAACCCCAGTTCGTTATTTTGCTTTAAGCATAGTTCGTTCAACAATACAACCTACAACTAGTAAGTTTGCACAAGAAATGTTGTTGGCAGGGGTGCAACATACACCAGTAGTACACAAGTGGGTAGATTTCCCTACTACAACCAATTTTATTATATGATAAAGCTCACAAGTGAAATAACTGAAAACAGTGAAAGTGATAACACAGTATCATATAGATATACATGCACCTGGCAATTTAAAACTTCCCTGAATAAACTTCTTTCTACAAAATTTTCCCCCTAGATTTGCACAGAATTACAACCGATAGCATTATCATTTTCCTCCATTTAAATACGAGGTTAACCACTGAATACATCCCTGAAATGGTAAATGCACAGAGTATATATATATAATTTTTTTTTCTATATCTTTTGAAAAGAATTATGCAAGGTAGGGAATGCATCCCGGTCTAGCTTCTACAACAGTAAATATTATGAGCTTAAAATGCATCACAGAAAACTAAGTTAAACTTTCCCCCTTTTTAGTGTTTCTTTTTTTTTCTTTTAACAAATGGTATTATCAATTTTCAATGCCATAAAGCAAGAAATAGTTTGCTAAAATATCTTCCCTCTTTCCTTGAGTACAATAGAAATTTTATAAAGCAACTAATGTATATTTTTCCTTGAAAGGAATAGTAGCATCAGAATATACAAGAATTTTCATACACTACTTCAAACTATGACTCACAACATAGAGAATAACAACATTTTACTAAAATAGAAGAAATGTTTCTCATACATCTATCACAGCCAACTCAAGAGTTTAATAACTTGATGGAAATAAATACAATTAGGCCATAAAGGCCAAGGCTCCAACAACCAACACAAGGAACCAAAGGGACAACCAAAATGACTCCTCTCAACTCCATTTCCTCCTAGAAGACACCTGCAAAAGCACAACACAAACAACCTAGCCACATCGAAAAGCTCTCCTCCCTACCGTAGACCCGCAAGAGGGTCACCCCCGAGCTAGGAAGGTAAGGATTCACACAGGTACAACATTCCACAACAAAAAATCAAACACAACAACACAAAAATCAGCCCATAGGTTTAACACAAAACTCAACTCATGAAAATGAGTTTAATGAGGGTAGGGAATGGACCCCTCTACTTCAAAGGCCACCCAAACAATAGAAATACCAATCTCATGGCCTCAAGCCAAAATATCCAAGAAACCTCGACTCCCAATATCACAAATAAACTCCATGGCACTCTTGCCATTTTAAAATATTCTTCACAACAATGAGAAGCCCTCAAGGCAAAATATCACATGGGAGTGACCTCAAGGAGGTTCCTTTCCCCTACCCAAACAAGTTGAGCATTACCATTCTAATTTTTTTGTATGACTTACACCACTAAGGAGCAATCTAATGAAAGTGAGGGAATGGTTTGTGATAGTTGAGTTATCTTGCTTGACAAGGGATCATAGAGGAAAATCATGTTAAAGAAGATAATTGTAAATGGAAGATGACTGCCATAATCAAAATACATTCTTATTGTCATGGGACAGTCATATCATTATGATTTGCTATTATTCTCTTGTATGATCTAGAGTTGCAAGGATTGGTCAAGGGGTGAACAAGCTATCATTCCACCATCAAGAATATAGTCCACACAGAGGGCAATGTCTTGTATATTGGGGTCAGTTAAAAGGATAGTCATGGGGATTAAGAGACTAGCATTCTGATGAATGCTTTCTATTTCCCAATCCTTGTCCAAAAGCTTGCAAGATAGTTAGGAAATGGAAAAGAGGGATCTTTCATGGTTCTATGTATCAAATTGGGGTATGATGTTCAAGTTATAGTGCCATTTCTTAAAAAATTCTGACAGTTCTGCTACCCGTTATGTATGATTGATATACAATTTGGGGTTCTTTCTTGGTTGGAAAAGATTAACTCAGGTCACCTATGTATGGGAAAGTAATGTGTTTCTATTATGGAACTTATGATCGTATATTTGACAGGTAACTTAGAAAGTTCCATTTAGAGCCTTCTCAAGACTGCCACACCCAATTTTCAGTCATATCAGCATTCACAAGATTTTATGACAGTCATGAAAGGACACTAGACTTTACGGGTTCACTCAGTCATGTGGAGGACAGTGAGATAGAGGAGTTAAGTGGAGTTATGTGATGTCAAGGTGGCGTGAGCATTGGGATATTTGAGGGATTGAGGTAATGAAATTTAGACAAAGGATTTTGCCACCTATGATGATCTATCAAAATCAAAAAAAATAGTTTTTAAAGAATTCCAAATTGGAAGGCAACAAAGCCTCCTTACAGTAGTAAACCTAAATCATATGACAATCTTAGAGCAACAGGGTAAAGTATAGTCCTTAAGGTTAGCAGGACTATCCACCACTAAGATGACCATAACATTCCTATTGTCTAAAGAAGATAACAATCTCAAAACTTCAGTGGTGAAGGGAAATCAAGGCATACTATTCCAACAAGGACAACAATTGATAGTTATGGAAAAGATGGTGCAAAATGGTGAAAAGGACAATCAAAACCAAGGAGATTGTCATAAATTTTGGAGATAAGTACTTTATTGGTCCTTCTTGGAATCCTTTTAATTGTTGTCATGAGATCCAACTTATCATGTGCAAGTCCTTGAATGGTATATTCTATGGATAAAAAACCTCAATGGATGCATATTTTTTACCAAGAATGTTGTTAAATGGTCTTGGGATTGTCCACACTTTGGCTGTCATAATTTGGATTAGATGAATTATGAAGGACAATCCTCTCATCAGGTGCCTTGATATTTTTTTATTATCAAACATTATTGTGGGGAGCAAAGAGATCAAAATGGGATAAGGAGATATCTTTAATTAGTGCTATTAATGGAATGAAGAAGGCTGTCCTAGTTGTTATGAAGGATTATTATGCTGCAAACCCTAGGACTATCCTCTTCACCTTTGTTCCTAATTTCATTTGCTTGACACAATGAGTTTGATAAAGATGATAATTATTTGATGATGAAAACATGAAGATGACAAAGAATATGACTATTCTAGCCTTAAAGAATACCCTAGGAGTTGCTTAAACAAGTCTGAAACCGCATTTTAACAACTCAGAAACCATGGAACAACCATGATAATTTTCATTTCTGATTTTGATTTGACATATGCAATGGATTCAAAGAACATTTCTTAAGTCATGGGAGGCTTGAGTAGGTAGATAAGAGGGAAAAGTCAAGAGGAGACATGAAGAAACCAAAGGAATCAAGAGAAAAACATCAAATTTGTGAAGTTGCCTATGACAATAAATTTTCCAACTTGTACATAACTGATCCATGATGAAAAAATGGATATGATTGGACATGTATTGACTAAAATTGATTTATTTTTGAAGAATTTGATGCTTTTCTTTGTTGGTTGCAGGTCTAAGAGGCTGAAACATGAGGAGACCAGCTGGAGTTATTATGGAGCTTACATCTTTTTTAGTTGTTGATGTTTTTGTGTTTGACCTTGGAGTTGAATGATTGGATGTTGTGATAACTTTCTAGTTTGGGGATTTAGAAGGAGATCTACTTGCCATAACTAGATCATTTGTTGTTGGTGGAAGGACATGGAATGGTTGGCATGATTTCTCTCTTTTATCTATTGTTTATCTTGGAGGCTTGATTCATTTTATATTGAAGTTGGGATTTATGTAGAGCTAATTAGATCACTTTGTTTGATTTTTGAATATGTTTGTGATTCTTTATTACTACTATTATACTTCATTATTATTTTTTTAATAATATGGATAATTGTGGGTCTTTAATTTTTGATTTTTATGTGATATGGAAAACCTAGAAGAGCCGATTTTTCTTAGCAAGGTGATAGAGGAGATAGAGTTTTTGCAACAATTTAGTTTGCATGTTTGCAAATTAGTGTATGTGCCTTGACACTGTGAAAAAATACTGAAGCCACACCCTTTATGTGAGTGTTGTTGGTGGATGTTTGTATGCTATGGTTGGAACCATACCATACATTGCCCATGTCGTGGGAGACCTAGGGAGGTATATGTGTCATTGAAATATAGTACAAGGGTCTCCAAGTATTTTTGCATGCCTATGTGTTTATTACTAATGGAGATAGTCTTTGTGCAGTACAATATATATACAAAGACTTGAGGTTGCAGATTGGGCTAATATGTGGATAAAAAGGGGTCTACTAGTGGGTATGTGTTTACCTTGTTCTGTCATGTAGTTAGTTGGTTGTGTGTATGATAGGATGTGGTCGTTATTCTAGCTATGTAGGTGAGTACTTGACAACTACTTAGGCCTATTTGTTTCGATTTGACTTTGGAGTTTATGTTCAAATTTGGTTTATAGTAGGGTATGATTGTGATGTATGTGTCAATTAGAGTGTTATCATCATGGTAGAGTTCAATACTATTCATGTGCAGTTGATGTGTATTGATGTGTAGCTTTGGTTGTTGTAGTTGATTGGTGAAGTTCGTGAGCATAGAGAAGTCCAGATGGTGCAATATGGCCATGGCCATTCTACCCCTAGTGGTTAGTTCATTTTGTTGGAACCCCTTATGCTTTTGCAATGTGAATATAAAGTAGGAGAATTTTAGGATTAGTTGTGCTATTCGTAGACAATTAATTATGTATGCATCTCCAAAATTAATGGATTGGGCAACATGAGATGCTCCTATGGAGTGCTTGGAAGTTACACGTGGAAACTTGAGTGATGGAAGTCAATGATACTTGTGGAGGAGTTACATTCTAATTTTGGAGGCCACTCTCCTGTAATGGGTCATAGAATTATTACCATAGTTTTTAGGTGCATGTTTTAGGCCCATGGTATTGTTTTATGGTGGTTTTTTGGGCCTCCTTAAGTCTATATATTGAGGGATTGATGTAGAGGCATGATGCATTGTCTCTTGTAGGGTTATGCTATTGAATTTTCTCCATGGTTGAAGAGTGTTGATTTCCTCTTTCTTTTGATAGAGCATCAGACTCAAATAATATATTGTAAGTAGTTCTATTGTACATTGGTGTGCTTTAGAGGATGGATTTTTCCCAAATTTTTTTTCCTAAGGTATATACCCATGTCACTCTTGTTCCATTGTTTCTATCCTTATTCTTCTCTCATTCTTTTTTAAAGTGTTGTTTTATATGCCAGAATGTTGCCGAAATTTTCTTAGATTGGATACTTTTATTTCTCATTGTAGGATTAATGTGGAGAATATTTGCATGTTTTAGTTTCTAAGCTTTGTATTGGGTTTAGTTGGTAATGGTCTGTAGACTTATTTTCTTGTCCATATTAATTAACATTGCACTAGTCATTTTCAATGAAACCCCACAATGTGCATACTCTTGATCTCTAAAATGAGTGTTGAACAACACTTCTTGCATACAAATTTCGTATTGATATGCATGATCAATAAGAAGCTTAGTAGACCCAGTGAATCTATAAAATCCCCCTATATATAATGGACCATAATAGTTGTTTTGGAGGATCCTATCTAGTGAGTGTAAAAAATGGTGGAATAGAATGTGAACATGATATGGCTTTAGACTCAACTTTTCCCACAAAATTTTGTCCCCATCTTCCATAATTTCATTATTAGCTTTTGTATCATGTATCTCAACATTATGTTAATGACTTGGAAACGAATTTATATAAATCAATAATCTAATATTACAGGGTGAAACTATGAGGCCTACCTTTTTCACTTCTGTTCATGAGACTATTTACAATACTATTGCTATTACTTTTATGATTGGGGGACTGTTGATCCCAGATTCTTGTTTATTAAACCTATTTGATTTTTAAGAAAACAATTGTGCAATGATAATTAGATGTCACTTTTAAGAAAATGATGAATGGATAATATTAGAAATGGAACTTTAATGTGATTTCAGTATGTTTATATGGTAGAATGTTTAGGTATGCATGTATTTAAATTGCTTTGGCTATGATATATTTATGTGTTATTGACTTCGAGTTTGAGTGTGTAGGTATTGCTAACAAAACCACAAATATATGAGATCATTCCACACCCTATGTTGTATCCCTTGTGAGCCGATGTAGTTCCACGAGAAACTAAGATCAACTCCGTGTATGGTGGAAATGTTGTAATGTTGTAATGTTGCATGGGATCAAGGGAATTAGGTCTACCCTCTGAATTACTTGTATTGTGATATGTGTTGTAAGAAATGTTGTTATGAGTCTTGTTTAAGTTTATTTCTTTTAGACCCTTTTCTTGTGTTTTTCTTGACTCTGGGAGTTCTAACTATGATAAAATCAACCCTAGTTTATACCCCATGGGTTTAGGGACCCTTTTGACTAGGATAACCTCCATATGGTCACTTCAACTTCATGGTGAAGTTAAGTGACGAATTTAGGAGCATGGGGATAATGGGATCAGTGGAATCCACACTTAAACCCACTTCCAAATCATGGAAGGACTCCATGATCCACCAATAATGGAGTGCTTTGTCTCTTTGTGCCTCTCTTTTGGTGGGAGTACCCCATAAAAGGGTGGTGTGTCATCCACTTCCTTTTTTTTTTTTTTTCTTATTATATTTTATTCACCCATGTGTTGTAAAAGGGCTATAGTGGGGAACCTCTTGAGTGGGGTTAATTGTTTAAGTCCATTAGGATAATGGATAATGAGTGAGTAGTTTTTTTAATGCCACTTGGAATAAGGGATAAGGGAGAGAATTTGTTTTAAAGAGGAGAAGAGGGAGAGGGTAAGGGGGTTGGATTATTGTGGAAAGAAGGAGAACTTGGAGGAGGAGACTAAGGGTGGAGCTCTTCGTCAAAATACTTCCATAATTGGGCTTGTAGAGGTTAGTGAGCCAATTTACTCACCTATGTATGTTTTGTTCTTGTTTGATGAATGTGGACTTGCATTGGTTGTCTATGTGTTATTTTTGCTATTTTGGGTTTGTGTTGGGTGTATGAAAGAGCTTCTTCCAGTTGGAAGACAATGCTCATCTTGTATGGGGAAGGGATGGTGTGAACCTCCTCGGGTGTATTCTTATTTTAATATATGGAAGCCTTGAGGGCATGTTGGTAATTTTGAGCCTAGAGGGCTATAAGGCTTTGAGAGCCTATTTGGGATATTCCTATGATTTTATTATTTGGATGGCTTGAGGCCATGAGAAAGAATAATTTTGTTGGCTTGAGGCCATGAGATAAGCTATGATATTTGTGAGGGGGAGAATGTGAGTTAGTTCAAATACATGAAAACATAAACCCAACCACCAATAGAATGTGAAGGCAAAGAGGAATCAAACCAAGATGAGTAAGAACATACTTACAACCCTTTTCACCTGTCGTTTTCCATTGTTGCCTTTCTTGCTTTGATCTTGATTTGAGAAGCCCTCAGAAGCTTTCTTGCTTGCTTGCTTGTTTAAAGATGACAGAGGAAGAATGGCCTTTGAATCCCTGTTTGTGTTGAATGTGAGCTTCAACACACACTAATCGAGGAAACTAGAAATAGAGAGAAGAAGAGAAAATGAGAGAATTTTGAGTATAGTGATTGTGCCAAAAATTGAGTTCCTCTCTAATGGCTTAAAAGAGGGTTCTATTTATAGATTTTTTGAAAATAGAATGGAGGGTGAGGATCTAAAGATGAGATCAATGGCTAGGAATAAAAGTGAATCTTTTATTTTTAGTGGATGAATTAAATTTTTTTTATTTGAGAATGGTGGATTATGACAATTGAATTAAAAATTCAATAGTGGAGGACAGTGAATTATGACAATTGAATTAATAATCCAATAGTGGAGGATAGTGGATTATGACAATTGAATTAAGAATTTAATAGTGGAGGAGAGTGGGGAACATTGAATTAAATATTCAATTGGTGAAGGTTAGTGGGGAACATTGAATTAAAAATTCAATTTGTGAAGGCTAGTGGGGAACATTGAATTAAAAATTCAATTTGTGAAGGCTAGTGGGGAACATTGAATTAAAAATTCAAATTGGTGGAGGATAATTGATTTAAAGATTTATTTTGGAAAATGGAGGATATTAGCTAATTAAATATTAAGAATATTTAATTATATGTGCAACATGGTGAGGTGGAAGAGGTGAGGTGGATTGATGAGGTGGATTTTGGAATTTAGACATTAGAAGAATTGAAGGAATTTAATTAAATAAAATGACTTTATTTAATTATGGGATAATGAAACAATCAAATAAATTTGGAATATTTATTTAACTGACAGAAGAATATAAGAATTAAGATAAATATTAAAATATTTACTTAATTCGACCCGAGCCAATTTTAGGTGTATACATTTTGCCCCTTTTTGAAGCAATGTGTTTTATCATGTTGTTTCAAAGAATAAGAATAGTCTGATGCTGATACATGCCCCAGTTTGCCCCTGGTACAGGTTATGGTGATAGGATGCCCCCTCGGGAGATATGGACGGGGAGAAGGCGGAAGGCGTGAGATGGACAATCTCATGAAGAGGAAGGTGAAGACGGGTTAGGTTAGAGAAGAACGGGCTATGGTTCAGAGAAACAGCCATGGGAAGTAGTCAGAGAGTCATACAGTCAGATATGGGTCACTTGCTATATATAGGAGTTGGGTCCACACAATCTATTCATTTGTACACTTGTCCATAGTTGATTTGTCCTCTAGAGAGCTTAGGAGAGCATGGCAGCCAGAGAGGTGGATATTCCGCGCGAGCAACATCGGTTTGAGTGGATTCGACGGTTCGATCGGCCAGCAGAGGCAGGACCCCCGGTATGTAGTTCTTCAAAACTTGTCGAAAGTCAATTTTTATGCGTATTAATGGCTAGGAAGAACATCTAGGACAAATGCGCAACAACCCTATTTTTGCGCATATGTGCTCCGAAATTGCGCATATGTTGCGAAACTGCGCATTTATGCTGCTAAATGGCGCATTTGTTTGGTTTGTGCATATGAGTCATGAATCTGCGCATTCGTTCTTTTTGTGCATTTGAGAGTTGAATTTGCGTATTCGTCCCAAAGTTGCATATATGTGTTGTGAATCAGCGCATATATTTGTGTTGCGCATGCGTTCTATGAAATGGCGCATATGTTGTTGATTTGCGCATTTGCTATAATAGGTTGCGCATATGCCAGAATGGCGCATACGCGTCATGAAGTGGCACATTCATGGTGAAGTTGCGCTTTTGATGTGAAATTGCGCATTTGTCACCTGGATTGGCACATTTACGCTTTAGGTAAATTAGTCGACTTAACAAAATTAACCCAATTGGCATCCTGATCGATGCGTCAATTGATTAGCGATCTTTGAGATTGCTACGAATCTAGTCGAGAGATGATATGCTGTTTTGACTAATTTGATATGTTGAGCCAATGGTAGGGAAACGACACATTTGCCACCGGGATTGGCATGTTTGCACTTTTTATGCAAATCAGTTGATTTAACAAAATTAACCCAATTGGCATCTTGATCGATGCGTCAATTGATTAGCGATCTTCGAGATTGTTGAGAATCTAGTCGAGATATGATATGCTATTTTGATTAATTTGATATGTTGAGCCAATGATAGGATAGCTTGATTCCTTGGAGTAGGTTTTCGGTATGGATTTGAACTTTTACTGATGGTATGCGTTTCTTGGTTGCAGGAGGATATTCAGGACGTTCTGACATCACGAGAGTTGTTCCCGTTGCCGTTGTTGCAGCGGTATATGCTGACCGAGATGGAGCGAGAGGCTCTAGGTGCTATGGGTTTGTATCATGTGCTCTTCATGCCCGAGGTTCGCATGAACCGGGCGATGGTGACTGCTGCCGTGGAGCGATTCCACAGTGAGGATGGGACCTTCCATTTTTCGACAGGAGAGATGGCCATTACTCTGGAGGATGTTTATCAGATTTTGCACCTCCCTATTTAGGGAGAGTTGGTTGAGTACGAGTCATAGCGTGGCGCTGGGCTGGAGGAGTGTAGACAGGTTTTTGATGATCCCGAGTTGGCAGGGGAGGAGATCTCGTGGTAGGACATGCATGACTGTTATGACTACTTCCCAGGCATAGTGGCTAGACTGATCGGTGGTGTAGTATGCCCCGATAGGAGAGCGCACGGCTTCCCCATTGGCTGGGGACGGATGTTGGAGAGTATGATTGTCGACGAGACCCGGTATGCGTGGGGTGTGTGTGTGCTTGCACACCTATATAGAGACATGCATCAGGCAGTGTACCACCGAGGCTCTAGGTTAGCCACAGGCGGGTCTCTCTTATAGTTTTGGTTGTGGGAGCACATTGCCATCACACGGTCGATCTGCGTATTTCATAGGCAGAGGGGTGAGCCCTATTGTTACGGTTATGCAGGTGTGATTTCTCAGCACAGGTTGGGGAGGCTTGAGTACTGGAGACATGCCTTTGATGGGGTAGATGCAGTGGTCTGGCGGCCATACATTAACTGTGAGGTATGGGAGGACGAGGCAGATGAGCTCCCGTATTGTTTTCAGACGAGGTGGCTGATTGGCCGGACTCGGTTCATTTTGGAGCGGCAGATTGTCAGCCGAGTGCAGAGACAGTTTGGTTGTGTGTAGGGGAGACCGCAGGGAGAGGCCCATTTTGCCAGGACATACGCCGAGCAGTATAGGTGGGGTCTTGTGGCATCCTATGAGGAGGCATTGGCTAATTTTCAGCAGATTCCTTATGCAGCCTGGCCCCTGAGGAGAGACATAGTGGATGCTGGCATGACACCAGACTATGAGGAGTGGTTTGCAGCACATCTGTTTCCTCGCTGCTCAGGTCCTGGAGAGGTAGCTCCTCATATAGATGAGGGTGACTCAGACGGAGGGGGTGGAGGTGGAAGGGGGAGGGGTGGACGGCGGCGGAGGAGGAGAGATCAGGGAGATGAGGGGAGACAGAGACAGAGGCAGAGAGTCGAAGAGGGGCTTGTGGGGCAGCAGGTAGTGGGACAGGCAGAGGTCCAAGTGCCAGTGCAGGCAGAGATAGCATAGAGATAGATGCTGCCACCTCAGCAGGTGCCAGCACAGTAGGTACAGGTGCCAGCACAGCAGGTACAGGTGCCAGCACAGTAGGTACAGGTGCCAGCACAGCAGGTGGCACAGGTCGAGCAGGCTCCACAGCCTGATGTGCAGCAGCAGGTTCTGGTTTCTTTACAGACCTAGATTAGGCAGCTGAGAGCTCATCTGAGAGCAGCGGAGTCACGGCGAGATGCAGATGTGACTCAGATATCTGAGTTGAGCAGGGAGAGAGATGGAGCCTTAGCTATTATGCGGGCTATGAAGCAGAGCGAGATGCAGCCTTGATGGCTATGGGTACCGATGGGACCTCCAGCTTCTTGGTGGCATAGGTGCAGCAGTCTTAGGCCTAGGTAGCGCAGTTACAGAGTGATTTGACTAGATCGCAGGCATTGACTCAGTATTACCGGGGCTTATAGCACGGTACCGTGCCAGCTAGTCAGAGAGCCTCGAGCTTCCGAAGCAGTCAGAGGCAGCGCAGAGAGCAGGTGGTTCTCGGTCTGTGGGTTCAGTGAGGGGCCCACCGCCGTCAAGGGTGGATAGAGGAGAGGCTAGTGCCAGGAGTAGTGTTCCGCGATAGCAGGGTTAGACAGACCTAGAGGCTTGTTCCAATTTTTGATCGTTTTGTAGCACATTTTTGACAGATGGCTGAGATAGCCAACATATGTATTGATTATGTTCTGAGACATGTATCACCATTTATGTGTTGTATACATTTATGATATGGCTATGAGATTGGACAGAGATCTTGATATATTGTACACTTGGACATGTGTTTATGTGATGATGTTGTTTCCTTGATCTATATGCATGGGCTATATGTGTGATGCGTGGATGTTTATATGCTATGGATGCACACTATTTTATGATGTTTTATATATGTTATGCATGCTAGATGGATGTTTAGAATGCTTTTGAGTTATGCAAATGCTAATGTGTATGGATATGGTTATGTAGTTTGATATGTATGTGACCTATGTTTTTGATTTTCTTTTGATATGATGTATGGATGCACAATGTATATGGATGATCTAAAATGTATGGAAATTGATCTCAAATGATGTAATCATGTGAATGACTATCTCATGTGATGTGATATGCAACTTATATGCTATGTGTTTGATATGTCCAGATGTACTCAATCGACACAGAGATGATATAGACGAGTGGAATAGAAGAAGACATGGAGAAATACTGACTTGCGTTTGGATATGCTGCAGGGTTTGTGTTATGGTATGGAGTTGCTGGATAGGAGACGGATGTGGATACAGATTTTGTCATCGTTGCAAGTCTTTTTTGCTTTCATCATCGGGCACTTTTTGGTATTTTTCATTTTTTGAAATGTGGTAAGAGAATACAAGCATCTAGGTATAGTTAGACCTAGATGTCCTGAGTATCCCTTACCTGGATTTTGATATAGCAAGTTGATACAAGCATCTAGCCAAAGTTGAAACTAGATGACCTGAGTACGTCTTGCATTTAAGCAGACAAGGATTGCCCCTTTTCATGTTTAGACCTTGGAGTCCTCGATGATCTTTTGCCGATCATGTCGTTAGACAAAAGTCGTCACATTACTAAAGTTTGATCCACAAGCAGCAGACAAAGAAAAAATATGTCCCCATCATAGCATCTCTAGCTGTTGGCATCCTTGAGTAGCATAGGAAGACATAATTGACGAAAATTCAAGACCTTGTAAGTTAACCTGTTGACAAAACATTCTTGCATTAGATGTGTCTTTTTGCCATAATTGAGATAGATTTGTTTTGAGTGTTTCGATATGATGCTCTGCTTTATTTTTGTTTTGGACAGGTTGATGTGATGTGTCGAGATCGTTGTTCTAGGTGTCTAGTGAAAGTATCACAATCCTTTATTGGTATCTTCTTGTCAAAATGATGGCATTCAAGAACCCAAATATGCAACTAGGTCAAGGAGTTGCCCCCAGTTTAGATCAGGATCGACTTATTATGGGTTAGATGACGACAGATGTGGATAGACAGACCCTAAGGGACTGACCTAGTGCCTTGGGGGCTCATTGCTAAATGGCCTTGCCTACGTGACGACGCAGAGGTGACGTAGTTCAGGATGAACCCTGATGGACCTAAGACCTAGGTGATGGTGGATTTGTAGAAGTGGTATGGACTTAGATGGATAGAAAGACCAAATATGGGACTGATGGGACAACGGAGCCTCGGGGGCGCATTGATAGTGGCCTTGCCTACGTGATAGCTCAAAGGCGACGTAGTTCGGGACTTGGACCATGGATGGACTAGAGGATAGACGACAAGATATGAGATGGACAGGGAAGCCTCGGGGGCGCATTGATAATGGCCTTGCCTACGTGATAGCTCAGAGGTGACGTAGTTCAGAAAGATTCAAAGGACTGGTTCAGTGTGATGGAGACAAGAGTCAATGAAGTCGACATAGATGGAGGGAGTGGTTTGTCGCAGATAGCGCCTGTTTACAAGGTTTTCACCACTTACTTTTATTTGCACACGTAGCCAACAATACACACGACACCTGTTTGCCAGGTTTTCATCATGGGACCTATCCTTTTGTCATTTTAAAAATTTTTTTGTTCTATTTTTTTATCACTTTTTCATTTTTTTAAAATTTTTTCAGGACTCCCTTACATTGGGGTTTTCAGGTATAGAATTTGCGGAGATGCATGCTATTGACAGGATCATCAAATAGTTCACCTTCAGATGTGGCCAATTGATATGCCCCCGATCCGTAAGCCGTGATGACAACATAAGGACCTAACCAGTTGGGTTCGAACTTTCCTTTCTTTTCTCTATCTGGCTGATTTCTGGGGTTCTCTCTAAGGACGAGATCACCAACTTGGAAGACCCGGGGCTTTACCTTATGATTGTAGCTTCTGGACATTCTTTGCTGATATGCTTTCAGGTGATTAAAGGCCTGTTGCCTTCTTTCTTCCAGCAGTTCTAATTCTTGTAGTCTAGAGACTCTGTATTCTTCATCTGATATGAGACCTTTCAACAACACCCTGAGAGATGGTAGTTCGACCTCAATGGGGAGGATAGCTTCGGAGCCATAGACAAGGGCGTATGGTGTAGCACCTGTGGGAGTGTGTATACTAGTTCTGTAGGCCCACAGAGCGGGATTGAGTTGGATATGCCAATCACGGCCAGCATCGTTGATAGTCTTCTTGAGGATTTTCAAGATGGTTTTGTTGGATGCTTCAGCTTGACTGTTGCCTTGGGGTAAGTACGGGGTGGAAAAGCAGTGTTGGATCTTGAATCATTCACAGAGTTCTTGGACATCCTGGTTTTTGAATGGTCTTCCATTATCTGTGATAATGGATGAGGGAATTCCGTATCTGCAGATGAGGTAATTCAGAATGAATGAAGAAATTTTCTTACCTATGTGGTGGTGAGGGGAATGGCTTCAATCCACTTTGTAAAATACTTCATGGCAGTTATGATGAATTTATGGCCGTTGGATGAGGGCGGATGGATCTTTCCCACAAGGTCAAGTCCCCATTGGCAAAAGGGCCAAGGTGTCGTTAAAGGTCTCAATTCTTGAGCTGGTGCATGTATTAGGTTCCCATGTATTTGGCACTGCCTGCACTTTTTGACAAACTGATATGAATCTTGTTCCATTGTTGGCCAATAGTACCCCGTGCGCATGAGTTTCTTGGCTAGGGTAGAGCCACTAGAGTGAGCCCCGCATATTCCATCATGTAATTCGTTTAGAGCAGTTTGATATTCCTCTCGATCTAGACACCTAAGGAGAGTACCATCGAGACCTCGGTGATATAGGGTGTTAGCGACAATGGCCTACCGGGATGCCTGCCAGATGAAGGTTCTTTTCTGGTTATGGGAGAGGTTGGGTGGGAGTGTATTCTCTTTTAGGTAGGCAAATATTTTACCATAGAGAGGGGAATCGGTTCCTACGATGTGGCATATGATATCAGAATCTGGAGTGTCATAAGAAGGACAGGAGACTGGCTCTACTAAGAACTCATATTGTGTTTGATTGCCTGGAATGTCGAGAAGAGATGTGATTGTAGCCATGGTGTCTGCAACTTTATTCTCAGTCCTTGGTATCTGTTCAAATGATATCTTGACGAAATACTCCTTGAAGTCATCTACCATGCGTTTATAAGGAATCAGTTTCTCATCCTTCGTTTGGTAGTCGTCATTGACTTGGTTGATGACCAGCTGTGCGTCACCATAGACTTGAAGTTCCTTGATGTTCCACTCGACTGCTAGCTTGATACCGATGACCAGAGCCTCGTATTCTGCTACATTGTTAGTGCAAGGGAACATTAATCTGTATGACTTCGGAATAGTGTCGCCATTAGGTGTGATCAACAAGATACCTGCCCCTGATCCATGCTGAGTGTAGGAGCCATCAAAGTACATTTTCTAGTTTGCTGTGTTGACGTGGAAGATAGACTCATCTAGAAATTCAAAGCTCAGGGGGTTGTCATCTGTTAAAGGTGCCTCTGCTAGTTGATCTGCAAGCACTTGTCCTTTTATCACTTTTCTATCCACATATTCTATGTCAAACTCACTGAGAAGCATGACCCATTTTGATAATCTACCTGTTAGGGCCACCTCGTTGAGTAAGTATTTCAGTGGGTCAATCTTGGCCACCAGTTTAACAGAGTGTGACAGCATGTAATGCCTCCATTTTTGCGAGGCAAATACAACAGCCAGACATGCTCTTTCTATTGGTGTGTATTGCAACTTGTATCCGACGAGTGTTCGACTAATGTAGTAGATAGCCTGTTCTTTTCCCTCATAGTTCTGTTGAGCAAGGAGAGCTCCCAGAGCCGTTGGTGTAGCTGAGATATATAGTAATAGAGGCCTGCCCTGAATTGGTGGCATTAATACCGGTGGCTTCATTAGGTATTCCTTTAGCTGTTGAAAAGCCTGCTCGCATGACTCATTCCATTTGAAGGATACATTTTTGTGTAGCAGATGAGAGAATGGGTGGCACTTATCTGCCAGTTGGGAAATGAACCGTCTAATAGACTGTAGTTTGCCCTATAGGGACCTCAATTGAGTCAAATTTTTAGGAGGTGGCATCTCCATTATGGCCTTCACCTTAGAGGGATCAACTTCGATACCATTTGTTGATACTATGTAGCCCAGTAGTTTTCCTGATGTAACCCCGAACACACACTTTTTTGGATTAAGTCACACATTGAACTATTCTAGTCTGTTAAAGATCTTGTCTAGTACTTCTAGATGCCCTTCTCTTGTGAGAGACTTTGCTAGAATGTCATCGACATAGTCTTCCATTATAGTATGCATCATATCATGGAAGATCATTGTCATGGCTCTTTGATATGTTGCCCCAGCATTTTTCAGACCGAATGACATGACGCACCAGCTGTAGGTGCCCCAAGGACATGTAAATGCAGTTTTGTGCTAGTCTTCTGGTGCAATCTTTATCTGGTTATATCCCGAGAAACCGTCCATGAGTGACAGCATGGTATGACCTGCCATGAGATCTAGAATCATGTCGATGCTGGGCAAGGGGAAGTCATCTTTGGGACAGGCTTTGTTTAGGTCCCCAAAGTCACTACATATCCTGACCCTGTCATCTGGTTTAGCCACTGGTACGATATTTGAAACCCATTCGGGATAGTCTATGGGCTTGATAAACCCGACATCTAGCAGTTTCTTCAGTTCTTCTTTCACCATGAGAGCCACCTGCGGATGCATCTTTCTAAGCTTTTGTTTAACAGGCTTAGCTCCTGGAGCTAAAGATAAGTGATGCATGATGAGATTTGGATCCAACCCTGGCATGTCGGCATATGTCCATGCAAAGTTGATCTGTTTTCTTTGGAAGAAATCTGTAAATGCTGGTTTTTCCTATTCTGTTAGATCCTTTGCCATGTGGACCATTATGGGATTATCACCTGTGTTGACATTGATTGCTTCCGCCGGTTCTATCAAGATCGACGATCTTTCCTGATGTGTAAGATTGGGGAGAGGGTCAAGCCTTCCATCTTTTGGCGCCTCAGAGAGGTTTTCACTGTTGGATGCATCTTTCTTTTTACTATTTTGAGGATCTAACACTGCCGCGGAGTGGTTTTCACCAATAGAACGTTCTTTTATTTTGATATTTTTGTGACTGAAAGGCTTGGCGCTCTCTCCAAAATAGGCCTGCACGTTGAGTTCTATAGCATAGCCAGCTTTGTGGTTGCCTGTAGGTATGTGATCTCTAAGCTCAAGGTAATCGATGATCGCGTCATCGTTTTCAAAGGTGTCTAGTTCAGGGGTGGTACCTTCGAGGTCCCAGTCGATAAGTTCAGGGTGCACTAATGGTAAGAGACCATTAGGTTGATCTGGTTCAGTGGCGTTGATGGTTAGGATAGAGTTATTGAAGGGGCAGACAAAGTCTACAATGGTACTCTCTATTAGTGGGTCCGTAAAGGGGGGAAACATTCCTTCCTCACAATTTTCACTATTGTTGCTATGCGGGTCGGACTCTAATGGCCTAGCCCTTGGACCTTGTCTCTCGTTGGCATGGGTCGAGTCATACTCGTGGACAATGTCAATATCCTTTTTGTCACAAGACATCTCAGAGAGGCTATCCCATTCATACTCATTAGAATCAGTTTCGCTCCCCATCTGCATTATTTGAATTTGTTCAACCAGATTACTAGTAGATGCTTCCATTTGTTGGCCTTTGTTCTTGTCGGTTTTGTTGTTTCTTGGTGCTCCAGTGTAGCCTAGCCCTGTAGTGTCTTGGGCTGTTAAGGTATGAGGTTGGATGGGTTCAGTGATGCCATCCTTTCTTGATCCAAGTGGACCGTGTCCTTCATATCCCATTCTCTATAGTATTTGGTAGCCTTGCCCATACTGTTCTGTTGGTATAGTGGGATGGTTATGTTGCGTTGAGGAGCTAGCTTCATCTTTGTACAGCCACTGTAGGACATCTTTTTCATCACTTTCATCTTCTAGGCTTCCCCACTTCACAAATGGTCCTTTGGTTGGCTTCTTTGCCGTGGGTATTTTTAAGATAGGTCTCCCATAGGATCGAGGAGATAGGGGCAGTTGTGCCAAGCAGAGGGACTGAGACATTGTGTACTCACCCAAGCCTTTATCTTTGAGTTGGAGTTTAGGTGGAGGAGCCCCTGAAGAAGAAGCAAGTGTAGCTGGGTCGACACGAGATGACGAGGATGTAGAAGCATGGTTGTTGGGGATTATGACTTCTGGTTTGGGCTGAATGGAGTTGCAATATTGATAGGGATTAGGGTCACCTGGGATGGTGATCTCTTGCCCTTCATGTGAGAATTTGATACATTAATGGTATGTGGAAGGCACTACTTTCAAAGCGTGCATCCATGGCCGTCCCAGAAGAATGTTGTATGCTAATTCCATGTCAAGGACTTGACAAGCCACATCTTTCACTATGGGGCCCACTCTGATTGGTAGGATAACAATTCCTTTAGATGTCCTTTCTTCCTCATCATAGGCTTTTATGGTGATTTTTCTTTTCGGATCTATAGCCTTCTCTAAAAACCCCAATGTAAGGATTAGCTTCAATGTGCAGATATTCAAACCAGCCCCTCCATCGATTAGGACTCTTTTGATCTTGTGCTTGTGTATGAAAGCTTCAATGTGAAGGGAGGCGTTATGGGGTTGGTTGATAGACATATCATCCTTCTTAGTGAATGATAGGGAGTGCGGTGAGGTGATGTGACCGACCATAGTTTGGAATTGCTCCTCAGCTAGGTTTGTGGGAACGGAGGCTTCTGCTAAGGCTTTGTCAAGTATGGACCTATGAGAAGGAGACAGACGCAGAAGTTCTAACATGGAGATGTGTGCAGGTGTTTTGTGGAGTTGATCCACGATACTGTATTGGCTAGACGGAGGAGGGGGAGCTCCTCTAAGGGTGACTCTGTTACTACGTGTAGTAACATTGTAGTCTGGATCCTTGTTGATAGTGATCACATTAATGTGTGAGCCACTTTCATAGATATGGTTAACAACATAGTCGTATCCGATATTCGTGTAATTTGCGTTGTTAGAGCCACGGTTATTTCTATTTGAAGGACCTCCTTGCTCGTAGTTAGGAAGAGGATCCTTGAATGCCTGATGATCGCTATTTGAGGTGTGTCCTTTAACAGATATCTTGTTTTGATCTATTAAGTCTTGGATTGTATGCTTGAGTGTAATACAATCGTTTGTCTTGTGCCCCCTGTTTCGATGGTATTCGCAGAAATCATTATCATTCCACCAGTAGGGTTTGACCTTGGGCTTGTACTCGCGTGCTGAAGGAAGTGTTATGAGTTTGTTGGCGATCACCTTCCGTAGAGCCGTTTCTAGTGATTCATCCAAAGGTGTGAACGTTCTCTTGGGCCGAAAGTTGGTGAACCTAGATTGAGTATTTGTTGGTTTGTTTTGTGTGGAGTTGTTTTGGGGTGTTGATAGATTGAAAATTGGTTGCTTAGGTGCCGCATTTTTGGCATCGACTACCCCGTCGTTCACAACATTCTTGTTTTTTGTCCAGAATCTAGGTTTGTCATTGTTGGTGTTGGTATTTGGAGAGTCTTTATAGAGCTTTATTTGACCTTTTGCGAGTAGGGCTTTCTCTATGATGAGGCCCACCTCAATGACCTTGCTAAATGAAGTAGGACATTGGATTTGAATTTGGTAGCTTAGATCCGTTTGTAGGTTGTGAACAAACATTTCTAGCATTTGTCTCTCTGGCATTTGGTGAGGGCATTTGCTTGCCAGTTGTCTCCATCTCTGTAAGAAGGTGGCGAAAGATTCTCCCCCTTTCTGTTTGGTGTTACATAGATCCATTATTGAGATGTCGTGCTCAATATTGTATGAGAAGTGGGTGACAAATTTGATGACAAGTTCATTGAATGTTTTGATACCAGGTGACAGTCTAGAGAACCAATCCATGGCTTGTCCTCCCAAGATTCGTGGAAATAGTTGCATAAGGTAAGTGTCGTTATGTGCGACCTCTAGGCAAGCAGCATTGAACTCCCTGATATGATCTCTTGGATTGCCCTTCCCTCGATATTTATCGAATTAGGCATTTCAAATATTGAGGGGAAGGGAATCATGATTAAGGACCTATCAAAAGGATATGGTGAAATATCCTCTAAGGTGTAATTTTTAGTCGATGTTCCTGTTTCCATGTCTGACAATCGTTGGTGGAGAGTTTCAACTTTCTGGTTCATCAGACCTAAGGCATCCAAAGAGTCAATTATTGCTTTGCTCTTATCCGTGGGTACTTCACCCTATCTACTCCCTTCGGGGATTCTCTCTTCGTCAGTTTCCCTTAGAGCCTCTACATCATAATCTTTGGGAAGTTTTACTCCTAGGCTTGCTAGGTGTAAGAAGAATTTTGTAGGGTCTTGTGCAAGTACCCCATCAAATAGGCGTTGAAATTTTGTGTCATGTTGCATTTTGAGGATCTCTTCCATGGACGGTTCTTCGTCGTCTTCGTGACCGCCAAAAATACTTTTATCGGCCATTTCTAACTGTTTTTGTTTTTGTAATCTCGTCAAGACCATGCAAGTTAGAAAAGAGATGGGATGAGGTGAGATTGGAAGATTTGGAGTACGGTGCTAGGATGAAACAAGGTTTTAGCAAGGTTCCTCTTAGATCTAGATGGTGTCAAACAAGGTGGGTATACAAAAGCGATAGTCAAAAGCTAGGATGTTAGGAATCTGTTTACTTGATGTTGACTAGCCTTTGCACAATCCACTAGTGGAGTTTCGATAGAGGAGGATAAGTAATCCTTGATACTTGGAGGCTCACTAGGTCTTGTTTTGAGATTTGATTTTGATCAAGAAAAATTTGACTATAGCCTTGTTGGAAACTTTGGAAAAAGATTTGGCGAGATTTTTGGAAGAACAAGCAGCTATGGTGCAGATAAGAAGGAGAAATGGTTGATTTTGCAAGGTCTTTAACTAGGTTTTGAAAACTAGAATAGGTTTTGAACTGGTTTTTTTGAGAAGTATTGATGAATTTTGTTTTCTAGAAGATAGGGTTTTTGCTCTCTGTTTTAAATGCGCAACAATAGAAAGTAAATGCGCAACCAGTCGATATGCGTGCGCAATACTGGTTAAATTGGATGCGCAAACACAGAGTATATATGCGCAATACTGTCAAATGCACAAGAAGTCGGTTCAAATGCGCAAAAAGTCGGTGTATATGCGCAAATCTAGCTTTTTGTTGTGTTTTCTCATAATTTTGGAAATTTTGGGACAGTTTTTAGGATTTTTCAGTGTTTTTGGTTTTTTGAAAAACTTGTTTCTTGTGAGGTTGATGTTCAATTATGGCAAAAGCACAACAAACACAGAAGTTTTCCATGATTTTTATCTTTTTATATATAATTTTTTCTGTGTTTTTGGACTGTTTTGACTCAAAGACAAATACAACCTAGGCTGGATGTGACAATATTTGTTGAATCCTCTAGCTGTGCCACTCAAAGCGTGTAGCTCCAGGATCTGGTAGCACCGGCTCCCCTCCATGGCACTCACTTCTCAAGCATACCAGATCCAGGTTTCCTTAGGCTCGTACCCACACTGAACCTTAGGATTGTCCTTGCTACCTCTACTAAGAATCACTTGAATTGAGGCCACTTCAAGGGCTCCGCCCTTTGCATCAACAAATAGGGGTTTTTGGCTTGCTATACAATTGGTTCTTAGATAGGGCAACCGTTCGAGTGGTTACACACGCGACGGCACTACTCTGCGTTATGGAGTCTCCCAGCCTCACAGGGTTGCGCCTATGAGGATTTATGGGGAGGTTGGCCATCGGTGTAACACAACAGCACTCGTTGCTTGAGGTTTTCACCCCAAGCACAATTTATTTTAAGTGGCTTGGTAGGGCTTGGCTTTAGCCTGTTACCACTCAGGGTCATTCCCACTTGGACAAGCGTGCATCCAAGGGCAGGCCCTCCTAAAGGTTTGACAAAAAGAATGACAAGTCTAGCACTTTGGTCACCAAGTTAAGGGGAGAGCATAAACTTGTTATTATTCGCAAGCACAGAGAACAGTGGTTCACCCAACCTAGTTAAAAATAGAAAAACTAAATGAGTTAATCTACTTGTGCACTCACACGATTGTTAACTTGAAAAGTGATTAATCATAGCATTGTTCATTTCCCGTTTGTTAACTTTGAAAGTGATTAATCATAGCATTATTCATTTCTCGTTTGTTAACTTTGAAAGTGATTAATCATAGCATTGTTCATTTCCCGTTTGTTAACTTTGAAAGTGATTAATCATAGCATTGTTCATTTCCCGTTTGTTAACTTTGAAAGTGATTAATCATAGCATTGTTCATTTCCCGTTTGCAGAAGATAGCAATGATTAAACTTAGAAAATAAATCCACAATGCAAGATAGCAATCTGGTCCAATTACTTCCTTCCTAGTTAGGGACTATGTGTAGTTTTGTCATGAAATACATTTGATTATTTCACCCCTAGTTAGGCTAGATGTACTAAACAAACTGTCTAGATGAACTAATCCAGCCACTACTCCTGTAAAACCGACGTTAGCTCAACATACAAAAATTAGAAACCATACAACAGAAAAGCAGGAAACAGATGCGCAACACTGCAGCCCGAATGCGCAAAAATAGGGAGTGTATGCGTCTGTTAAATGAATGCGCAAGGACAGAGGACGAATGCGCAA
The DNA here is from genome assembly GCA_027924645.1 of Cunninghamia lanceolata. Lineage (NCBI taxonomy): Eukaryota > Viridiplantae > Streptophyta > Pinopsida > Cupressales > Cupressaceae > Cunninghamia > Cunninghamia lanceolata. The sequence goes on from BSBN01000070.1 coordinate 4,246,520, forward strand.
TTTGATGAGGTATATGCGCAAGGACAGAGGATGAATGCGCAATTTGATGAGGTATATGCGCAAGAATAATATATGTGCAGTGTGATAGAATATACGCGCAACAATACAGAGTATATGCGCAAAACTAGTTTTAATTTCTGCAGTCAGGAGTGGATGCGGAACTGCGGATAACAAATGTACAACACTAGTGAATGTGCAACTGCGGGGTGTAAATGCGTAACTGTGGGGAACAAATGCATAGTTTCGTCAAATGCGCAACTGTGGAGGACAAATGCGCAACTGTGGAGTGTGAATGCGCAAAACTACTGCCAGAAACCTATTCTTCACCTGTTTCTTCACCTGCATGGACCTGCGACTAAAACAACTAGCTTTTTGGATTAGTAAAGGGGCAAGGGCTCCACGGTGGGCACCAAAATGTGAGGGGGAGAATGTGAGTTAGTTCAAATACATGAAAACATAAACCCAACCACCAATAGAATGTGAAGGCAAAGAGGAATCAAACCAAGATGAGTAAGAACATACTTACAACCCTTTTCACCTGTCGTTTTCCATTGTTGCCTATCTTGCTTTGATCTTGATTTGAGAAGCCCTCAGAAGCTTTCTTGCTTGCTTGCTTGTTTGAAGATGACAGAGGAAGAATGGCCTTTGAATACTTGTTTGTGTTGAATGTGAGCTTCAACACACACTAATGGAGGAAACTAGAAATAGAGAGAAGAAGAGAAAATGAGAGAATTTTGAGTATAGTGATTGTGCCAAAAATGAAGTTCCTATCTAATGGCTTAGAAGAGGGTTCTATTTATAGATTTTCTGAAAATAGAATGGAGGGTGAGGATCTAAAGATGAGATGAATGGCTAGGAATAAAAGTGAATCTTTTATTCTTAGTGGATGAATTAAAAATTCTTTATTTGAGAATGGTGGATTATGACAATTGAATTAAAAATTTAATAGTGGAGGACAGTGGATTATGACAATTGAATTAAAATTCAATAGTGGAGGAGAGTGGGGAACATTGAATAAAATATTCAATTGGTGAAGGTTAGTGGGGAACATTGAATTAAAAATTCAATTTGTGAAGGCTAGTGGGGAACATTGAATTAAAAATTCAATTTGGTGGAGGATAATTGATTTAAAGATTTATTTTGGAAAATGGAGGATATTAGCTAATTAAATATTAAGAATATTTAATTATATGTGCAACATGGTGAGGTGGATTGATGAGCTAGATTGATGAGGTGGATTTTAGAATTTAGACATTAGAAGAATTGAAGGAATTTAATTAAATAAAATGACTTTATTTAATTATGGGATAATGAAATAATCAAATAAATTTAGAATATTTATTTAATTGACAGAAGAATATAAGAATTAAGATAAATATTAAAATATTTACTTAATTCGACCCGAGCCAATTTTAGGTGTATACAATATTTGTTTGAGAAGAATGACACCTTGGAGTAGAGAGAGTCTACTTCCCTACCCCCTTTGAACTCACCTCAGCTGAGTCTTTGTATTGTGTGTAAAACCATGGGAGTTTGAATGTTGTTTGCTTTGATTGTTGTTATTCAATGTTGTGAAGTGTACTGGTCTATTCTACCCTGGGTATGTGGATGATCTCCCTAGCTCAGGGGTGACCCTCTTGCGGGTCTATGGTAGGGAGGAGAGCTAGTTGGTTGTTGTTTTCTCCCTTGTTGTCATGCAGGTTTCTGTTGAAGCATGTAAGAGGATTGGAGGAGTTTTTCCTTGTTAGAGAAAATGTTCTATCTTCCTATTTGTAATGAGAGCTTGGTCTCTTATAGTCTCATCCTATAAGAGTTTTAGAGGAGCGATCTCCTCTCTGAAATTTGTTGTAAAAATTGTTATTTTGGGAAGTAGAGAGAAAAATACCTCCCTTATCATGTTGTTAGTTGTGATTTTTATTGTTTATTTCATTATATCAATGTGAGAGCAGAAAGAAGAGAAAGCTATTTTATCCAAGGAGTAGATTTGTCTATTTCCTTGCAAATATATAATTTGTGAAAAAATTAGTTGTGGTTGTATGCAAGCTGTTAAGATCTATCCATTGTATTGTTTAGTGGGAAATATTGAAAATTGTAAGTTGCATAGTTGAAATTTGGACATTGAAAGAGGAAAGAAATTGTGTTTTGGTTAATCACTTTTATTGTTGGGAATAAATGCATAAGAGTATTTATTTCCTTATTAAATTGAATGCTATTAAACTTGGATTGAATTTAGTTACTTGAAATTTAATTCCAATTAAAAAGAAAGATAGTTTTTCTTTGAATATCTAATGATTAACACTAGCTTGTATGAAGCTTAATTACGTAGTTGCAACTGATAATAGAATTGTAAGGAAAATGAGAAATAAATCTTTATATTATCTTGCCTACGTTAAATATTGATACAAAAATGTATATATATATATATATTTATATATAAAAATAGTTTTCTGTATTGATGAACAAACTGAAATAAACTGAGAAAATTACACAATGTGAGTACCTTATGCTAAATATATATATATTCATTTATTTGTAATTAAAAAGGGGTCTCATGCTAAGACTATATATATATATATATATATATATATATATATGGATTTATTTTTAATTAAAATTTTGAATTAGTAAATGCGATGAGAAGTGAAATCGCAGCTACCAAATATTACAGTCTTAAATTCACAAAGGATGATGGTGGGGGTTTAACCCCCACCAAAATATTAGTAAGAAGAGGATGTGGGGAGGGACGGAGCCCCACCCACATCCCAATGTGGGTGGGGCTCTGTCCCTCCCCACATCCCTGTTGCTACCTTAGCCTGCGGGCTACCCACACCCAGCCGTGACCAGCACCGCTCCCCCTTACTCCTACCGCCGTCCAAACCCCTGCGTGGCCTCCATCTCTCCTGGCACTCCCCTCTGCGACCCCCTCCACATCGCTGCCTCCGCCCGCCGCTGACTGCGGCCTCCCCAAACCTCCCTCCACCTGCGTCCGCCGCTGCCGCCATGGCCACCAACCCTACACCACCCCCTGCGACCAGCGCCGAGACCTCCGCCGCCGCTCCATCATTAACTTGCATACATATCTCACACAACAAGAATTTAGGGTTATTTAACCACCAATACCATGAGTTGAAAATACATAATAACATGGTTTTTAAATAAGAGTGGAGTTTCCACTAGCATGGATTAAAAGGTATTTAGATAAAAATAAATGTATATAAATATGTGTGTGAGTGCATATATATATATATATATACATTTATATATGAAAATTGTTATGATAAAGTGGGTTGTCAATTAAAAAAATGTTTATTTCATTAGAGATATTTAAAAGAATGATTATATATATAATTAAATAACTGAAACGTAATTTAAAATGTAAATATATTATTAATCATTTATTCATTATGAAAGGGGATTTTAAAATAAATTGTATATATTAAAAGAAAAATAAAATATTTAAATATATATATATATAAATATTTATTTAAAGAATTAATGAGGCAATTTGTTTTGACATTCAAATATTTAAAATTCACAGACAATTTATTGAGATGAATAGATAATTAAATAAATAAATGATGGAATAAAACAAAAGTAATAAAAGGAAGATGCGAGCCAAATTTGAAATAAATTGAGAAAACCAATTAAAGGCCAACCATCTACCAAGGAATCCTAAACGTTGCAAATTAAACCGACATAAACATAGTGATCAATATCTACATGCACACGTGTGTAGATTATTCCGTTAGCAACAGTAACTTTGACAACTTAAACATACACAACTGAGCACGCTTACGCGTGCGAGGGGAAACCCAAAGTAGTAAAGGGAAAATTTTTGATAGTTCGTATCATGACCACATGTCGCATGTGGACATGACACGCGTGTTTGCATGTTGTGATCGCATGTGAAATGTGGGCATGACAGAAACCAATGGATTTATGCTAGCATTACTTCCATCAATTTTAATCATATTGAATTGTCAATGAAATCTTGTGCCTTATGTATGAATGTGAAGCAAGATTGTATGTAATGCCCTTTGACTCTATCATAGTTACAAAATGCTTAATTATTATATCGTTGAGGAAGTTGTTTGTAGGTAGCCAATAGACAAATAAGAGGGATTGTAATTAGATTATTAATCAACAAAATTTGCAACACATTATCCATGGATTCTTGAATCTTAGTGAACATCCTAGGAGCATTTTGTTTAAAAGAAGGAAAAGGAGAAGTATTAGCTACTTGATTCACATTTTCCTTCATAACATTACCCTTTGAAAAATTGTTTGACTTTTGATATATAGAAGGGTAGGAAGCATGTTGACTTGAAGATCCATATTTAAAGGCATTACTTGCAAGCAACTTGGATTCCACATTTTTAACACATGCACAAGAATCCACAAAAAAAAAAAAAACTATTAAAATACACATTGTTTTAAATTGGTTTTAGTAATCCCTTAATAAATATATTTTGCACTTCATTATTATGTAAAGGAGTAATCAACTTAGAGCATAAAGATTGCATTGAATAACACAATCACTAATGTGTTCATTATATCCTTGAGCACAGTCAAATAAAATGTCAACAGTTACTCTAACACTCATGAAAACCTTAAATTGCTTTAGAAACACTTTAGTGAGTTCATCAAAAGAATGCATAGACCCTCAAGGAATTGCAAAGAAACACTCTATAATAAATTCCTTCAATATGTATGAAAACATCTTTGTTAGCAGTTTATCCTTATTAATAAAGTCTACACATGGAACGCCATATGATCTAAGATGTATGAGGGTCATCTTTACCATCAATACATAGAAAACCATGGTACCACAAGTCCCATAGACAATGGACATCTCATGATATCGTAAGATAGTGGTTTGTATTTATCATCCATAAATTCATCACTATCACTAGGCTTTCCATTGATTCTCTTTTCTACTTGATTTATTTTATAAAATAGTGCATCTAGGATAGAGGAAAGAATAGTAACTAAATGGGAACTATGGGAGAAGGCCCAATAGTGGTGCACCCTAACTTTATGGGTTGACATAGTAATGTATGTGTAATATTGGCTCTAAAAAATCACATCATTGAGTAGTCATGGATGTGGACAATTTGTAATGTCCCCTCCTTAGCTCATTCAGATAGATGGTGTGATTAGCCTATTCTAGGGTTCCTGTAGGCTAGTATATATGGTTAGAAAACCTAACTTGGTTGTTATTCCAGACATTACATAGTTCCCATTTAGTTACTATTCTTTCCTCTATCCTAGATGCACTATTTTATAAAATACATTAAGTAGAAATAGGGGAGAAGGCCCAATAGTGGTGCACCCTAACTTTATGGGTTGACATAGTAATGTATGTGTAATATTGTCTCTAAAAAATTACATCACTGAGTAGTCATGGATGTGGACAATTTGTAATGTCCCCTCCTTAGTTCATTCAGATAGATGGTATGATTAGCCTATTCCAAGGTTCCTGTAGGCTAGTAGATATGGTTAGAAAACCTAACTTGGTTGTTATTCCAGGACTTATAGTAAGTCAGACATGAGGTACCAGGTGGCGTTGGCCAACTTACTATTAATAGCCTATCAGTTGGAGCACCTAGCACTTGCAGTTGGACTACGAAGAGCAACCAGGGGATTATATTTCAAAGTATAAGTTAAATTTAATATTTAACTTATAATACTTTATTGGCTATGGTTACTTTGAATTAATAAAGTAAATTTCTTTTTTGAACTTTAAGTTATAACTTAAAATTGTGGTGCTAGGAAGGGGTGATCGCTCCATGGCGAGACAAGGGGTTGATTTTAAATTTAAAAATAATAAAAGTTCCCTCTCTTTTGGGCGTTGGAGGCAAGAGGATATAAAAGACATTTTATTACTTCATTTTCTCTCTCACTTTTCGAAACATATTTGATTGAGCAAACTGAAGCATGGCTTTGGGGTTTGGAACAAGGGTTTTGCAGGGACGTAGCCCCCTATAAGATCACTCTTCTCGTGCTTGGGAGACAACATCAGGAGAGTAGCTGGGAGCTTCATACGGAGGCTTCATGTGTGCATCAATGAAATCATTTTTGAGGAGTATTCACTATGGTAATATGTTTGATTTTTGGAGCAGCTGGTAATAAGAGTTTTGAGGACAATTTTTAGAGTTTTAAGGAGTTTTTTGGGACTACACCTTCACTTTCATGCTAGCCCTACATACTCAGCTAGGGCCATACAACTTTGTGACAGAAAATTGGGTGTTTATTGCATGTTTTATGTTGGTATTTGAGCATGGATGCATTGTTAGTTATGGCAGATGATATACAAGGACTGAATGATAGTTTGTGAGTATTTTTGGTGTTGTTTGCTGTTGAAAATCACCTATAGCTGGGCCGTACACCTCCAAGAAGGGTCTGAACCTATTCTTCACGAAATTGTCCCCTTTGAAGACTATCTTTCTCACTCATTCATGGCGCCTTGATTAGTTTTTCACTTAGCAACTATAATTTAGAGGGAGAAACATGTTGCTAGAGTTTGTGTGGATCCTGATGAAATCAAGGCAAAACTTGATTGGCCACCACCCACTAATTTGACATAGCTTAAGGGATTTTTTGGATTGTGTGGGTTCTACAGAAGTTTTGTGAAAGGATTTTCACAGGTTGCTACCCCACTTACTGATTTGACTAGGAAAGATGCATTCTCTTGGTCAGAAGCATCACATGATTTATTTGATCAGTTTAAGAAGTTGATGAGCTCATGCCCTATTTTGGCACTTCCTAATTTTTCCAAGCCATTTGAGCTTGAATGTGATTCTTCTGGTGATGGTATAGGGGTTGTCCTAATGCAAAAAAAGCATCCAATTGCTTTCGAGAGTAAAAAATTGTAGGGAAGTGAGAAAAGTTATTCAATATATGATAAAGAGATGTTAGCCATAATGCATGCCTTGGCTAAGTACAAACAATATCTTGTTGGGGGTAGATTTATTGTTAAAACTGATCATAACAGTCTGAAATACTTCCTTAATCAGAAGGATTTGAGTGAGAGACAACAAAAATGGGTTAGCAAACTTCAACATACAATTTTGACATTGAATATGTCAGGGGGAAAAGAAATGTGGCGGCTGATGCATTGTATAGGAGACCACATTTGTGTTTTTTCTGAGATAGCAGCTGATTGGAAGGAGAATATTCAAGTTGATTATGCAAAGAACGACCTTGCAAACAACATCCTTGATGGTACTTTGGATGGTGATAAGTGTAGTGTGCAGGATGGCTTGATCTTCTACAAGGAGAGGATTTGGTTAGTGCCTAAATCAAAGTTGAAAGAGCAGATTTTCAAACCTTTTCATGACACTCCTATGGCTGGTCATCCTAGGTTTTATAAGACATATAGGTAGATCCGTGAGAGATTCTCATGGAAGGGGATGAAGGAAGACATTACCAGGTATGTTTGTGAGTGTCTTAGTGTGCCAACAAAATAAAAATGAGCACACATACCTGGCTGGTCTGCTACAACCATTGCCCATTCCTACTCAAAAGTGGGAGTGTTTCAATGGATTTTATCACAGGGCTTCCCAAGGTGCAAGGGAAGGATTGTATTTTTGTTGTGGTGGACCGTTTGACCAAATTTGCCTATTTCTTTGCCATATCAGCAAGATATATAGCCTTACAAGTGGTAGATTTGTTCTTCAAGGAAGTGTTTAGGCTTATGGGGTACCAAATAACATCATAAGTGATAGGGACATCAAGTTCATGAGCTTGTTCTGGCTAGAATTATTCAAGTTATGTGGTACCGAGTTAACTCCTAGCACTAGTTACCACCCCCAAACAGATGGCCAAACAGAAATAGTTAACAAATGGGTGGAAGGCTATCTTTGGAATTATGTTTCAGGGCAGCAAAAGAGATGGATAAAATGGTTGCACTTGGGAGAGTTTTGTTACAACTCCACTTTCCACATGTCCATCAAAATGTCACCTTTCATGGCTTTGTATGGATATGAAGCACCTAGCTTCATTGATTTTTTGTTCAGTGATCGTAGAGTGTCCAGGGCTAAGGACTTCTTGCAGGAGAGCCAAGACATAATGAGATCTTTGAGAGAAAACATTCAGCTTGCCTAGAATCGGCAGAAGTTGTATGCTGATCAACACTGTATAGAGCAAGAGTTTGAGGTGGGTGATATGGTTTATGTGAGATTGCAGCCATACATGCAGTCCACTCTTAAGAAGAGTGGAGAAGAGAAGTTGAAAACTCATTTTTATGGCCCATTCAGAGTCACTAGGAGAGTTGGTGAGGTAGCCTATGAGTTGGAGTTACCTAAGGGGAGTAGAGTACACAATGTGTTTCATGTATCTTGCCTTAAGAAGGCACTTGGTCATAATGTAACTCCTTCAATAGTGTTGTCCCCATTGGATGATAAGGGTAAGTTGGTTCTTGTTCCAGAGGCAATGATTGATTTCAAGGAGAGGACCATCAGACGGAGAGCGATCACAAAGTACTTAGTGAAGTGGCGGGACTTACCAGAGGAGGATGCTACTTGGGAAAGTGAACAGATTCTACAAAATCCATCACTACAATTGCCTGAGGGCAAGCAATTCTAGGGAGGGTAGACTGTAATGTCCCCTCCTTAGCTCATTCAAATAGATGGTGTGATTAGCTTATTCTAGGGTTCCCATAGGCTAGTAGATATGATTAGGGAACCTAACTTGGTCATTATTCCAGGATTTACTATTTATAGTAAGCCAGACATGAGGTATCAGGTAGTGTTGGCCAACTTACTATTAATAGCCTGTCAGTTGGAGCACTTAGCACTTGCAGTTAGACTTCGAAGAGCAACCAAGGGATTATATTTCAAAGTATAAGTTAAATTTAATATTTAATTTATAATACTTTATTGGCTATGGTTACTTTGAATTAATAAAGTAACTTTCTTTTTTGAACTTTAATTTATAACTTAAAGTTGTGGTGCTAGGAAGGGGTGAGCGCTCCATGGAGGGACAAGGGGTTGATTTTAAATTTAAAAATAATAAAAGTTCCCTCTCTTTTGGGCATTGGAGGCAAGAGGGTATAAAAGACATTTTATTACTTCATTTGCTCTCTCTCTCTCTCTCACACACACACACACACACACACACACACTTTTTGAAACATATTTGATTGAACAAACTGAAGCATGGCTTTGGGGTTTGGAACAAGGTTTTTGCAGGGACGTAGCCTCCTGTAAGATCACTCTTCTCATGCTTGGGAGACAACATCAGGAGAGTAGCTAGGAGCTTCATACAGAGGCTTCACATGTGCATCAATGAAACCATTTTTGAGGAGTTTTCACTATGGTAATATGTTTGATTTTTGGAGCAGTTGGTAGTAAGGGTTTTGAGGACAATTTTTAGAGTTTTAAGGAGTTTTTTGGAACTGCACCTTCACTTTCATGTTGGCCATACATACTTAACTAGGGCCATACAACTTTGTGACATAAAACTGGGTGTTTATTGCATGTTTTATGTTGGTATTTGAGCATGGATGCATTGGTAGTTATGACAGATGATATCCAAGGACTGAATGACAATTTGTGAGTATTTTTGGTGTTGTTTACTGTTGAAAATTACCTACAACTGGGCTGTACACCCCCAGGAGGGGTTTGAACCTATTCTTCACCAAATCACCCCCTTTGAAGACTATCTTTCTCACTCATTCATGGCGCCTTGACTGATTTTTCACTTAGCAATGTGTTGTTGGGTTGTTGTAATCAAATTTGTGATGTCTATGATGTTGGTTCAGCTACATCAATCCTATGAAGTTAAAAAATATGATATGGGTATGCATCAATAATTCATTTTACATGATTCTATAATCTAGGTCTTTGTTCTTTAATGCATTAGGGTTTTAGTTTTTCTGGGTTATAGTTGCATGTTTCATATTTTCATTGTATTGGCAAAAAACATTACATACAAACCAAAAAACCCCTTCGTCTAGTTCTAAAAGACCACAATCTAATAAAATAACACAAAAAATTATAAAGAAAGCAACCCATTACACAATTTAAATATTTCATTTCACCAACATAGACCTAAAAAAAAGTGTCTTGAGAATGTTTTTTGTTGAAGTGTCATAAGAGGGAAAAAAAAAAAACACCAAAAGTTAGGCATGGTGTATGGTAAGTGAGAGGAGTGGATGAAAAAGATAACAGCTCTAGTCAATGTGATAAAGGTGGTTTTAGGATCTGTAGACGTTTTCCTGCTATAAATTTATAGGAACAAGCTATTGAAGACACATGCATATCTAAACAATTGTAAAAAACAAATAGTTATCTAAAATAAAGGAAACCATTAAATCTTCCATGGACATGGATCGTTAGGCCAAGTAGACTTACGGGAAAATGTGAGAAAAGGAAGGAGTCACAGAAGAAGAATTCATGCCCTAACAGTTTGCACAACAAAATAGGACACTTTCAGAGAAAAAATTCATTCAATCTATTTCCAATATGGGGAAAAATCATCCATCACAAACATCCATAGGCAAAGCTGAACTCTAAGTAGAAATGACGACCGACCTACAGACACACTGTACGGTACGAACCCATCTTCATTTTTTAGGGTTTCCACTCCTTCCGGCAAGGGCACAACTTTTGTCAACAAGCAGTAATTAAAAAATTGAGCACTATTTTCTTGAAGAATAAATGGCCTGAGGAATTCCCAACTGTGTAGCAATTTATTCCATTCTCTGCAAACTCTGTGAAAACAGATGACAGAGTTGAATGGAAGGAGAGGCAGTATACACTGCTCAAGTATGTGCTGTGGTATCAATTCCCACGACCTCCATTCATTTTCCTCATGTTCCTCTACCTGGTATTCTTCCTCAATTAAATCCATCTTCACAAATCAATTTAGATGGGAGAACGAAACAATATAATCTGCCCGGGCTCAAAATGATTTTATGTGGAATTGCTTGTTTTGAAAATTGATAAATTCATTGTGATTTTCCATCGAGTGGGTATTGGTTTTTATATGCACTTGTTTTAAAAGTGCTCTCCAACCGACTTGATTTTTTAAAGCTTAAATTGTGATTCAACAACTTGATTTTATATTTGTTTTCTCGAACTCTTAAATTTTAACCTTCTAAAGATTTTTAATGGTGAAATTTTGCATATCCATACTATTTTTTATTTAGTTTTGTTTTAATTTCAAAGTAATGTTTTGATATATGTGTATAGTGACAAAAGGTATGATTTTGTGTCAAATTGGGTTTATTTTCATAGCCTTTTATCTAGTTATACACATACATATCTATATATACTCAGCTCTACCCTATTCATTTATACACATACTCTAATACATTTGTCTTGTCCACCTATTTATCATATGTATATATGCACCTACCTTTGTTTAGCTGTTTGCCACATGGATTTGATAGCTAGTTTTGTAGTTCGTGAATTTTTATCTTTCCTTAACATGCTTGGTGGTGTTCCTACCTCTAGTTTTGAAGGGAGGCAAGATTTGAGGTCACTAGATGGAATGCATTTGCTCTTTGGTTTAGATTTACAAGGAATAGTTGAAGGATGGTTTTCATCAGGCAACTATGGAAGTTATGGAAGTATGTAGGTGCTTTTATCCTTAAGTATTTTAGGCTTTCCATGAATTTATGTATTTACATGTGAGTTTTGAGTTTGTCTAGTCTAAAATTCTATCTTGTTTGACTACATTAGATTGGTGGGGCTAGTGCTTATAGGGCTCTTTTTGGTTATTCAACAAGTCAAACATCAATTGGGGTAATATTTTGTGCAATTTGTTTACTTATACTTATTTGATAGATTTATTATCTTCTTTTACTACTTCTTGTTTACAATATGCTTTTGCATTTCTTTGGACTTAGTTGGAACTTCAATTATCTTGGTTTTTTTAGGTCATTCCTCCAAGTGGTAAATAATGCTTTAGGAACAAATGTCAAGGTTACTATACCAAATAAGGTTATTGATTCTATTCTTGGTATGGGTGGATCAGATATATAGCACATATTTGAGAGGTATTCACTATACATAATTGAATTCAAACGTGCTAGTGTGCATGCTAGTCATCAGTGCTTGCTTTTCAACTAGAATGGGGCATGCTTGCTAAGAGGTTTCTTCTTTTACAATATCAAGAGCAAAAGTTAAGTTGCATGATTCAAAACCTTGTTGATATGCGTCGGACAACTGAGAGGGGGGGGTGAATCAGTTGTCACAAAAACTTAAAACACTTTCTGTAATTAAAAATTCATCACTTATCCACAATTATTATGATTTAACAATGAGTGCATGAAATCAGAAACTTAACAACATCAAACACAAGAGACACCAGATTTATGTGGAAAACCCCAAGGTGGGGAAAAACCGCGGAGAGGATTAACTCTCAATATATATTGCAATCTTGAAATAGTGATGTTCAGGCTTGGTCACCCCACGGGCCTAAACATACTAGCTTACTACCATGAAGAACAACTAGGTCTAGTAGGCTCACTACCTCAACCCTAAACCTAGCAAGATTACAATAAGGGTTGTTAAACCCTACTGGTGGCTTATTGACAAATTCACTGTCACGATCAACACCTTTCTTTATTGTGAATAAACAAATCTTTAGCTCTGCTCTTCCTCTGCCCTGCTCTTCCTTTGCTCTACTCTTCCTCTTCTTTCCTCTTCCTCTTCTCTGCTCTACCTTTGAACCTTTCTTAATATATTCTCATTTTCACTCAAGGACAAGTTTTCCATGACTCAGCTACAAGCATTTATACACTACATCAACCTTGGAATGATCATCAAGGTTGGCATCAACCATTGGAGCAATCTCCAAGGTCAGTGTTACAAACATTTACAAAATAGGTCTTGACCTATTGCAACATCATGCAAAGTGAATGAAATGCGGATCACATCATGCCTTAGTTGGGACTCAAACATGATCTTCCATGCGACAACACGCTTCCACAATCTTCTAGAGATCTTCGCAATCACTGGGATCAATAGGTCAGCCAAGACTGGTTACACACTACGTTATCTGGGAACAATCTTCACACACCATCTCAATTTCTTAACGCAGACAAAAGTCCAGATATGAACATGATTAGGAGACATCCACAAGCATGCTATAATCATCAGGAGCAACCACACAAACCTTAACCACTTTATTCATAGGAATCTTCTCACTGGAGTACATGAACTTTACTGTCTTCAACTGTCATAAAAGAAAGATAGCTTGCGGACCACCAAACCACGAACCATTGCAACTGTAGGCACTTATCATCATCCCAGACTTCCCTCTAGAACTGCATAGCAAAATATTTCTTGTGGAGGAATGCAGAGCCAAATACTGTCTTCCTATCTTAATTGAACTTACAGAAAAAGTAGGCTTCTCTCTAGTGAACACAACTCACTCAAATCTTTATGCAGATGGCTTAGACCCGAAATGTAGCATACCTATAACTTACTTCCGATCTATAGACCACGATCTTCAAGTAGGAACAAATGCAAAGCAGTTTACCAGACCGTTCTTCAGCATACAACTCACTGTCTATATTGCACTTCTCTGTGGCTTACTTGTTTCTTCCAGAGAGGCTAATTTTTTCAATATCCTCAACATACAAGTCTTCTAAACAAGTAATGGAATAGGATACAATTGACACCAATGAAAACAAGAATATGTTGACATCAATGACAACACCAATTAGGCACATACTTGCAACAAACCTAGTGGCACATGTAGGATTGTTGAAACTTCAGGGACTCTGGAGCATAAACATGTAGCACATAGCCTACTTCAAGTGTTTGTAATGTTTGGTCAAGGTACCCCACAATATGTGGTTACTAGAAATGGTTAACCTTATTCTTTAGGTGACATTCCATCGTGTTTACTTTGGTTACTATGGTTCAAGAAGGATTTTTTTAACATTTCAATTTTCATGTAGAAGGTTTTCTTCTTTCAAAACACAATACTTCCTTGATGCTCATATGTGGGACATTTCAAGATTATGATATTCTTATGTTTTTCTTTGTATCAAGTTCATAGCCTCAACTAAGATAGTCATGATATATGAATCTTGGAGCTAGTCTATCCTTTAGTTGATGCATCTGTTAGTGTAGGTTTTTATTTCCTAGTTGGGTTATTTATTTTCCCTTTATTCCTAGGTTTTTCCTACACCTTTTATTAATCTTGCTTAGGTTAATAAAACATGTCTTATTAGGTGAGTGGTTTATGAGGTGTCACCTTCCTACATGTGAGCAACCATTAGCTATCTTGGGAAGATACTTTCTATCTTTAGTTCGATAGATGGTTGGTCCTCATTGGTTGGTGTTGCCACCTCCTCCCTCTCCCTGGTCTATATAAGCATACTACCTGGCTTGTATTTTGGATCCTTTGCTTTTGCATCCTTTTAATGCTATTTTGCTTCTAGCATTTGCATTACTCTTGAAGACTAACTCTATGCTTCTATTTTGATTTTGTATCATTTGCATTCATAGTTTAGATATCTATTCTTTTGCACTAGTTTTCTGGGTTAATCATCTTTTCAGATTCTAACATGGTATTGGAGCTTTTCTATGTGCAAGAGTAGATTTTAGTTCTCATATTTGAAAGATTCAGGGGGCTAATAAAACTTATTATAGGTTTTCTCAAAAACCCAATATGCTATTCTCTTGCATCTTCAGATGATCTGGAGAATCAAAAATGTTTGAAGGAAACATTTTAAACTCTGGGGTTTGCATATGTATTTTTGTGAGATTTGGGTGATTGCAACATTTCTAGTTATATTAACAATATTTCTGGTTGTTCCAATGCATCCAAGAGGCTCGAGAAATTCAAGATGTCTTTCATTTCATCGAAATCGAAGGTCATTTGACATAGTTGCGGAACCGGGGTTTTAGGCTTAGATCTAGAAAACAACTTTCAATCGGAGCATTTTTAGGCCAAACGGACCATGTCATTACATCTGAGAGGCTTCGTAGGTGAATTTTCATATATAATTTAGCCAGTTTTGATGCCAGGAGTTCGAAAGGCAAAATTTTTTTGCCGGAGGCCATTTTTGGCCTCACAACACGTTTTTCCGTGAAAAATTTCTTGCAAATTCAAAAGTTTTTAATTTTTTATAAAAAAAATTTCAAAAAAATAATAAAAAAAGTGCTCAGCGCTAAATTTAAGAGGGGCCTTGGCCCTGAGGAAGGGCTTCAGCCTCCTCTAAGGGCCTGAGCCCTCTTTAAGAGGTGCGACCCACATAAGGGGTTTGCAACCCCCATAGTGGGTGTGGGTGAGGCTATAAGCCCCCACCCCCTTTGGCCTTCAACCATTCTCTACTTCAACCCCCGCTACAAATTTAGTTTGGCCTTTGGCCATTTTTAATTATTTTTTACCTTCAACCTCTGTTAGTACTTTGGCTATTCTGCCACCTTTAGTGGCATATTTGGAGGTTTTGCTATTCCTGGAGATAACTAAATTTAACAGGTGGCGTCCTTTTTTTAGTGTTTTCTCAAAACACTTGGCACTCTTCTATTTTTGGTGATCCCACTAAAGTTGGTGGCTATTCTGTCAAAATTTGGTGGAAGGGCTATTTTGCAAACAAGACCCCTCTCCATTGATAAAGGCAAAATTGAAGGCAATTTTCAAACACCCTGTTCAGGCTCATACTGGCTCCAATTTCCAAGTTTTTTTAAATTTTTTTTTTTGGCTATTTTTCCATGCTCTTTACAGTGGTGCAGACGATTCTTAATTTTGAAGCATAGATTTTCCAGAAATTATAGATTCTCATAGGTGATGTTGCATAGTTCCTATTTTTGGAACTTAAGAGGATCATAACTTTCACATACGACCTCGTATCGAGGCAATTCTTTTTTTGAAAGTGCATGATTTTTCAAGTAGATTACAGTGGTGTTGTTAGTTTTGATTGGTTGAGTTTCATTATTGTACTTTCAACATACACGCAATTTGTGAGGGTTTTGTATTGCATTGAGATCAAGACCACTAAGTATTTCTTGCTAGTGGCAGTTATAAACACACTAATTATAAAGTGCCAAATCATATTTGTTTGGGGGGCTCTTTGATTGAGTGAAAAGGGGGGGTTGTCTTATGTGTGTTCTCTTCTTTTCAACATCTCTTTTCTACATTTATTCATCATAGATCAAACAACAGTACCCATCTTAACTCCATACAACTACTTTGAGTGGAAATCACGCATGAAAATCTACTTAAAGAAAGTTGGATTACATAGGATAACAATGGGACTTGAAACTGAACCTGCTAAAGATGAAGATAAGCCTAAGTGATTTAACAAATGTGATGAGGCCTATGGAACATTGTGTTTGTTTGTTTCTCCTGATTTGCTATTTCACATTGTCTCTGAATACACCAAATGACATCTAGATAAAGCTAGAAACACTATTTGGCACACAAGATTCAATGAGGGGTCACATGTTGGAAAATGAACTAATTAGTTTAAGTCTAGGCAACTTCAACATAATTCAAGATTTTTTCACAAAATACAAATCACTAAGGCTACAGTTAAAACAATGTGGAATTGAAAAGAGAGATGAACAACTGATTCTTAGTATACTCTCTAAGATAAGCTCAAAATATTTTGTGTTTGTTTTGTTGGTGTACATATTTTGTCACCTAAGTCTATATTCTCACACCCAAACAAGTGACAACTGGACCAACAGTTGAATCAATTGCAATGATATTTTGCAGTGATTCTCTTCTTATTTTACAAGGCACAACTACCTTCAAATGATATACAAAGAATAGAAATAATGTATGCTTTTCACCAGAAAGTAGAAAAGGTGGTGCTTTTAACCCAAAAGCATTAAAAGGCAAGAAATCTTAATATAATCTAAAAACTAAGAAGTACAAAGACTTTGATTACTGTTATCTCATCCACACCATTAAAGAATCATATCAATTATCATACAATCACCATTCTAAATCATTCATCAGAAGATAAACATCCACAACAATGATCAATAACAGAATTTTCTAATCACTTCAATATAGAACTGAGAATCAGTAAATCAACATGTTCAACATAAGAAGAATGAACATCCATAAACCATAACACAAAGTTTACGATCTTTGAATTTCATTGCACCAACTTCAATTCATAAATTTAAAGCAACTGAAAATAGCCACACATCAAAATTGACCTTCTACCAACACAAAGTTTGCCAAAAGATTCTAAACATTGACAGACTCATAGAATATATAGCCTTGTCAACCATAACTATATTTAAAAATAATAACGGTTTCTTGGGGACAACCAATTTAAAGATGTTCAAAATAAGCATTAACTTAAAAGAAAGAGCTTTCTAGAGCCAATAGTTTTTTTGCAAGAAATAAATATCAAAGCATATGAAAAGTCATTAATTGACAATTGTCACATCTTCATCAAGTGCCGCCTCCTTTTGCATCACCTCCTATTCTTTGTTTTGTCCATCTCTCGAAGTTGAATCGACCTGTGCCACTTAAGTTACCAATGCCCGCAATTTCTCTTTATATGTTCTGTACCTGCCAATGCTCAGTGTCGATGTTTTGCCACTTGGTCTGCCAGTGATATTAGCCCAAAGCTTCCATTTACTTATCATCTGATCAACGTTTGCCACCCTTTTATGGATTTCTTCAATTTCACCCTTGAAGGTTCTGAGATACATTTCCACTCTTCCAAGTTTTCCTATTGATGCACGAGTGACTATATCAATAGCCACAAGCTCCACATTAAACATTTTCTTGAAATTTTGCTTTATCTCTTTGATCTCAAGCAATTTATCTTCACATCACCAAAAGCTTTTATGTCCAAAATTACAAAACTACTCTTGAGATCTTTTAGATCAATGAAATATCGAGTTAATGTATTCATTTCTTCTTCCACTGCTCTCTGTATAGACATTCTCCATTCGAGTGTATCCAACCACACTGTAGATTCATTCTCCCTAGGGTCATTTAAGATCTTTTCAGCTATGAGGATGCTAGTGTCAATATTGGCTATTTCTTGGACTTCTTTAGAAACCATAAAAACACTATTGTTATCTTTCCTAGCAATTTGCAATTCTGCAACCAATGTCTCCCTTTTTCTAGAGATCAAGGTGTATAAATTTGTAGCTTCCTTAATATAAAATAAACCATCAAGAATAATTTTCTCCACCCATTGATCAACATTATTGCCTATGGCTTGGTACCGTTGGATTTGTCGCAACAAGTTGGGAGCCAGACCATCCATAGTTATGCTTGGTGTCTCCTCTGAAGGTTGAGCAGTAATCCTTAATATGGATTGAATGATTGAAGTCAAAGATCACACCTAAGCTTGTAGCTTGGCCTTCTCCTGCTGCTCATTTTTTACTCTTTTTGATAAAGTGCTTACAAAGAACTTAACATTATAGATTTCACCTTCGACAGTGGAAGGCCCCATATCAACTTGACTTATGTTAAAATCAGCCTTAGTGACTTCATCCTCATCTTTTCACCAATAAGATCAACAATTTCTAAAATATGATGTCCAGTAGAAGGATCTGCCACCATTCTAGATAGCCTCTTAGCCCTCTTGGGCTTAGGTGTACCTTGCAACAACTTAGCCACAGTGTCTATGTTTGTATCTATCATGGGAGCATATCTCTTCTTCTTTTTGACAACCTTCTTTAACCATGAGGGGGAGGGGGAAGAATAAACAATAGCATTAACATTAGTATTCAAAACAACACCATCTGAATGCACAAGAGGAGTACCATGTTCTGGAGGATCACTTATACTAGGAGCAATAGGATTACCAAACAAAGACTGAAAAACATTATCTTCACCAATTTGATTAAAAATAAAAGAATCATTATCAAGTACCAGGGGGTGGAAGGAGGCACATGGTCTGCTTGCAACTGTTGTGAAGCATCCAATCTCTTTTCTATTGCAATTCTCACGGACATAGGCTGGTCATCTTGCTCACATGTAGTTTTCAACCTTCTGTTATCTTTAGGTTGTTCTCCATCTTTGCCCGATTGTGAGCCAACTCTATGAAGAGTTGTATCCACACTAGATGTATTTTTGGAGGTGTGAGATGCCTGAGATTTGTTCTGTTCTTTTGTAGCAGATTCTTTAGGTGTTGAAGAATCGTCATGTTCTATAAATTTCTTATTAAGCCATTTCTTAGTTCTTCTTAACACATGAAAAGAATGGATCATTATATCCGTGACTTCCTTTTCTGACCAGTATACCTAAGGCAAGGGTTGTGAAACAACATTATGATAACCTTCATCTAAAATGTCTAAGTTATCATCTGTACCTTCTAGGACTTGTAATGGTAAATCAAAAGCCTGGACTTGGTTAATTGTTAACCTCATCCAACTCCTTTGTTGCACTTCCTTTTCATCCACACAATCTTCATAGTAATCCTTAAGATGGGGTTTATGTAGATATAGGCTACCTCCATGCATGTTCTTTTTCACAAAGTTTTTTCTATCAAAGGTTGGTCTCATAGGTAACGAATGGAAGTTATACTCAACTAACAATTTCTCTACATTTCAGGCACTATCATTGCTCTTGCAAGAAAAGAAAGATAAAGACACAGGTAAAGAGTACCCTTTCTTCTTCATAGCATGGTACTTGTTATTTACAGTTGCCATTTGGCGACAAACTTACAAAAGCACCAAAAAATCTAAAGGATATCTTGACAATTTTAATGGGGCATTTTTAAAACCCCCAATTCTTAAATAAGAAAATCGATCAAACTAAATATAAAAACTTCCAAAATTCATTACCTATTGCAAATATGTGCCTAAGCGGTGTTGTCATTGATGTCAACATATTCTTGTTGTCATTGGTGTCAACTGTGCCTTATTTTTTTGCCTATTCAGGAGACTGGAATGTTGAGGATATTGAGAAAATTAATGAAGACTCAATGTTCGCAAACCTTATGGCTATGTAGAGGATTGTCAGAGGTTGTTCCAATCAAGAATTGAGAAGTTTGCATGAAGATTTGAAGAAGTTATGGCCATCTGAAGCGAACCAGATCTTGCAGTATTCAGAAGAGACAGAGTGACAATAAGTTGGTTCAGATTGCTCCACAGTGAAATATTATGATATACAGATCTGAAGGCATGTTTGGGAAGTTAGTGTGTATCATTAACTCCAGTGGTTCGTGGTTTGGAGGTCTGCAAGCCATCCTTTTAGTTTGATAGTCATGGCAGACAGTGTTCTTGAGGTTCTAGAGGAAGATACAAATGATTCTGGTAATTTGGTTTAGAGTGGATGTTATTGGTGAGTTCAATGTGCTTGTGGAAGTCTCTGGATTATGTGGCTACTATGTTGGAGGTCCACATTGGAGTTTGAACTTGTTATTGAAGATTTCCTCTTTGAAGTTGATATTCTTCCCAGTCTTGGCTGATCGGAGTTCCTAGCGAGTTGCGGATGATCTAAAGATCATTTTATGAAGTGTGGCGTGTTAGTAGAGGAAGATTCAAGTCTCAGCTATGTTTGGCTGACAGTGTAAAGATCCACGTTAAGTTTGGCCAACCTTGTTGATCATTCCAAGGTTGATGAAGTGTATAAATACTTGTTGAAGAGTTGTTAAAAATCATCCTTGAGAAAAGTAGATTAAATCTGAATAAAGGATCAGAAGTAGAGCAGAGAAGAAAAGGAGTGAGAGCAGTGTAGAGTGAGAAGTTAGTGAAGAAGAATTTGGGACAAAGCAGAAGTTTTGTGAGCATTCATTGAAACTGAACCAGGCATGAAGTAGATGCTATTTCTCAGTTAATTCTTTTGGTTCTAAATAAATTATGTAGGTAGTGAGCCTCTCTTTTGAGCAGTGAACTTTGGGCAGTGTGCCCGAAGGCATGTACCTTCTATTTTTCTAAAGTACTTTTAATAGGGTACAAATCTTTGTGGGTTAACCCCCAACATGGTTTTTCCCTTAACCGGGTTCCACATCAAAATCTTGGTGTCAAGTGTGTTGATTATGTTTCTTCTCATATGTTGTTGATCTATGCTCTAATATTTATGTCATTAATCTGATAAGTAAGCTAATAAAGAAGGTTAAAAGTAGAAAAAGTTTATTTTGTGTGACAACTGATTCACCCCCCCTTTTAGTTGTCCGGTCTAATTCCAACAATTGGTATCAAAGCCAGAACATCTTATAAACACCTGACCGCTTGAGGAGATCCAGGATGTCGACCTACAAGAAGGATAGTTTGAGATTTGATGGAACAATTTATTCTATTTGGAAGAATTGCATGGAGTGCCATTTGCAATGCATGGGCGATGCCTATTGGGCGATAAACGGTGTTGAGTATAAACCTCCGGAGAAAGGTCCTTCAACTCTAGATCAAATCAAAGATGCTAAAAATAACCTTCGAGCTAAAGAAGCCTTGTTGAGTGCCCTGACTAATTCAGAAATGATGAATGTCTTTGGTCTAAAAACTGCTTATGAAATCTAGAAAAAGTTGGAGAATCTGTATGAAGGCGATAAATTTGTCAAATGTGCCAAGCTACAAAGTCTGAGAGGAAAATTTGAAACTATGAGGATGAGTGAAGATGAAAACATCACAATCTACATGCAAAAGATAAATGAACTTGTGTGTCGTATCAGGTGTGCTGGTGGAACTTTGGAAGAATCAGAGATTGTATCAAAAGTGCTCAGATCTTAACCTGATTCATACAAACATAAGGTTTCTGCTATAGAGGAGATCAAGACTATCTCAGAAGTTACAAGATATCAACTGGTTGGCAAAATTTCAGCTTTTGAATTAAGTGAGTTTGGTGATTCTCTGCCCAAGTCTGAATCTGCATTTAAGGCCAGTGTATATGGAAAACAAAGATATGATCCGGCTTAAATCTCTTCTACAAGATCAAACAGATTCGTGAAGATAAGGAAGAATCTTGAAGATGTTGAAATTGAAATTGCAGATCTTGAAGCTCTTCTTGCCAAAAGATTACCAAGAGGATCCGGTAAGTATGAAGGAAAATTGCCACTCAAATGTTTTGCTTGTAATAAGATTGGTCATTTTGCCTCAAGATGTCTGGAGAGGTTTTCAAAACTAAACCCTAACATATACAAAAATCATAACAAATGTTACTATGTCCAAGAAGCTAGAGAAGGAGTCACAGATGATGAATCTGATCATGGAGGTTCCTCTGAAAATGATTGGGTGTTCATTGCCATCAAAGAAGAAGATCCGGTGTCTATTGAATCTGCTACCTATGCAAATATGGAAAGTGCCTTGGCTGCTCAAGTTATTGAGAAAGATGAATGGGTGATTGATAGTGGATGTTCTCATCATATGACTGGAGACAAGAGTAAGTTTGTGAATTTTGAAAATTATGAAGGAGGGCTTGTGAAATTTGGAGATAACTCAGCTGGTAGAATCCATGGCAAAGGATCCATCACTTTTGATGGTAAGAATAGCACCAATGATGTTCTATATGTGAAAGGACTGAAACATAATCTTCTTAGTGTTGGATAGTTGGTTGATAAAGGTTATGATCTTCCATTCAAGGATGGAAAATGTAGAATCTTGGAGAGTTCCGGAACTGAAATTGCATCTAGCACTCAAACTAGAGGTAACATTTTTTATTTAAGCATTTATGGTAAAAGTTGTTTGATTGCTCAAATAGATCAAAGTTGGTTATGGCATAGGAGGATGTGTCATGTGAATTTTGATAACATTGTCAAAATAAGTACCACTCAAGCTATAAGAGATTTTCCAAAACTTGTGAAACCTAATAGCATGTGTAGAGAATGTCAGTTGGGGAAACAGAGCAAAATTTCATTCAAAAGTAAGGAACAAGCTTCAAGTGGATGATTGGAACTGGTACATACTGATCTCTGTGGTCCTTCTAGAATTAGGAGTGTGCAAGGAGATAGATATTTCATGTTTTTGATTGATGATTACTCCAAGATGATGTGGGTAACTTTCCTAAAAGAAAAATTAGAAGCTCTTGACAAATTTAAGGTGTTCAAAGTGATGGTGGAAAATGAGATTGGTGAAAAATTGAAATGTCTAAGATCTGACAGAGGTGGATAATTTACTTCCTGTGAGTTTGATGCTTTCTGTGAAAAGAATGGCATAAACAGATAGTTATCTGCTCCTAGGACTCCCCAACAAAATGGAGTTGTGGAAAGAAAGAACCAGACCATTCAAGAAGCTGTCAGGACCATGATGATGGAAACAAATGTTCCTCAAGTTTATTGGAGAGAAGCTGTAAGTACTGCTGTCTACACTCTTAACTGGGTGCAGGTCAAAGGCAATTATGGTAAGACCCCTTATGAACTATGGTTTGGTCATCCTCCTATTGTGAGATATTTCAGAGTTTTTGGTAGTAAATGCTATATCAAAAGAGATGAGGATTTAGACAAGTTTGATACAAGAAGTGATGAGGGAATATTTTTGGGGTACTCTACTCAAAGTAAGGCTTACCGGTGCTTTAACAAGAGGTTGAAAAAGATTTTTGAAAGTGCTAATGTTAGAGTTGATGAGAGAAAGGAAGGACATTCCAGGTTCTACGGATATGATTCATATGATCAAAATGAAAGTCAAAGTCAAGGAAGGTTAGTTCAAACTCTGACTTAGATTTAGATTGATCTGGAAACTCTAGGAACTCAAGAAAATAGTACAGATGTTGAGGAACAAGCTCAAGAAACATAAGTTCAAGCAATTCCCTAAACCCCCCGGTATGTAATAATGAATCATCCTGAAGATCAAATCATAGGAGATATAAATAAAGGTGTTCGAACTAGGAGAAGAGTTGCTGAAGATCAAGAAGAGATTTGTTTGATTTCAAGGATTGAACCTAAATTAGTAAGTGAAGCCTGTAATGATGAAAACTGGGTAAAAGAAATGGAAGAAGAATTAATGCAAATTGAAAAGAACCACACTTAGGATCTTGTTCCTAGACCTGAGGACAAAAATGTGATTGGAACCAAATGGGTCATCTAGAATAAACTAAATGAAGATGATGAAGTTGTAAGAAACAAAGCAAGGTTGGTATGCGAAGGCTATTCTCAAGTAGAAGGAATTGATTTTGAAGAAACTTTTGCTCTGGTGGTAAGAATAGAGGCAGTTAGATTGTTTCTTGCATTTGCTGCTTTCAAAGATTTTAAAGTGTATTAGATGGATGTCGAATCAACATTCCTGAATGAAGATTTGGAGGAAAAAGTCTACATTGAGCAGCTGGAAGGATTTCAGTTGTCTGATTAGGGAGATATGGTTTGTAGACTGAGAAAAGCCTTGTATGGACTCAAGCAAGCTCCAAGAGTCTGGTATGCAAGATTGGATAAATATTTGCTTAAGATAGTTTTTAGAAAAGGTACTATTGATAGTAATCTTTACTTTAAGATTAATTATGAGGACATCTTGATTGTTGAGGTCTTTGTTGATGATATCATTTTTGGGGGAAATGAATGTATGTGCAAAGCATTTGCTGATCAGATGAAAAGTGAATTTGAGATGTCAATGTTGTTGCAAGTATGGGCCTAACTGGTGTTGTCATTGATGTCAACATACTCCTGTTGCATTAATGATAAGGATTGGATGAGCTGTGAGCTGAGGATATTGTGAAAATTAGTCTCAATCAGGAACAGTGAAGAACAGTGATGACAGTAAGGCAAAAGTCCAAGATAGGATGAGGATCAGAGGATGCAGATTAAAGGGTTTGTAGATATGTCTTAAGGTGATGCAGTAGAGATTTTAGAGGTCCGCATGAAGATCTGAAGAAGGTGTGGCCGCTCAAGTAAAACTGGTTCTGGTAGGTGTTTAGAGATGATAGAGTGATACAGACAGGTTCGGTGAGATCCGAAAATGCATTATCCTATTCTGTAGATTTGAGGGAGTGTTGAGGAAGTCTTTGTGAAGTATCGACTCGATTGGTTCATGGTTTGAAGGTCCACAAGCATCTATTCCTTTGTGACAGCAATGACAGACTATGTTCTTGAGGTTCTAGATGAAGGGGAGAAGGATTTCTGTAAGAAGATGAAGTGTGGATGTTCTTGGTGATTCATGCAAGCTTGTGGAGGTCTTTGGATTGTGTCCAGTTCATGTTGGTGGTCCGCATTGAAGTTGGAGCCCGCACTGAAGAATAACCTTCGGATGATGGTGTTCTTTCTGAGACTGGCCGACTGGATGAGTTACACATCCTGTAGATGTTCTTGTTGATGTTTGCCGACTTAGGTGATCATTCCTAAGTTGATGTCTTGTATAAATAAGGGATTGCGAAGTGATTTCAAAGTTGTCCTTGTGGAGATGAGAGTGTGGTAGCAAGGAGGAGAGCGAAAGGTAGAGCAGAAGTATTGGGCTTAAATGGAACTGATTCAAGCATGATGAACATGCTATTTTCCAGTTCAAGTAGGTGATACTTATTTCTTTATAGACAATGTGTCTCCTGTAGGCAGTGGGCCTCTTGTGAGAAGTGTGCTCAGGCAGTGAGCCCTAATTGGCATGTGCCATTTTGTTCTTTCTATTCTTCTAACAGAGAATACAATCTTGGGTTAATCACCCCGTGGTTTTTCCCTTAATTGGGTTTTCGACGTCAAAATCTTGGTGTCTCATGTGTTGATGTGTTTATGCTCTTGATTCATTGCATTATATTTCCATGATTGATTTATTATTATACTGCTGAATTGCAAAGTGAAGTTAAGTGTTTAAAAGAAGAAAGTTTTGTACAACTAACTCACCCCCCTCTCAGTTGTCTGCCCAAAGTCTAACAATTGGTATCGAAGCCAAGTTCCTCTAAAAAGAGCTTAACCGCTTGAGGAGATCTAGGATGTCATCTTACAAGAAGGATAGTCTGAAGTTTGATGGAACCAATTTTACTCTTTGGAAAGGTCGCATGAAATTTCACTTGCAATGTATGGGAATGGTGTACTGGACCATGGCTACAACATAGTATACACCTCCACAGGGTGGTCCGAAAACCCAAAATGAAATCACAGATGCTGAAAATAATCTGCGGACTATAGAGGCTCTTCTAAGCGCATTATCTAATTCAGAGCTCTCAAATGTTATTGACCTTCCAACTGCTTTTGAGATCTGGCAAAAACTGGAACTTTTGCATGAAGGAGACAAGTATGTTAAAAATGCAAGGTTACAGAGTCTGAAAGGGAAATTTCAAAATCTGAAGATGAGAGATGATGAAAATATTACTACTTTTATGCCAAGAGTAAATGAGATTGTTTGTGGAATTAGAAATGCTGGTGGAGTCCTCGATGAAAATGAGATTGTTGGCAAAATTCTCAGATCCCTACCTGCTTCTTACAAAATTAAGGTTGTTGCCATTGAAGAATTCAGAGCCCATACAACTGTCACAAGAGAACAATTGGCTGGCAAATTAGCTGCATTTGAAATGATAGAGTTTGGAGATGACCCCCCCAAGACTGATCTGCATTCAAAGCCAGTGCCTCTGTTAAAGGTAAACAATGGTTTGATCCGGGAGAGAACTCTTCAAGGAAACTGTCATGGTATGAAAAAGCAAGAAATGACTTGGAAGAAGAAGTAGAAACTGCTCAACTTGAAGCCCTTATTGCAAAGAGGCTACCAAGAGGATCCGGTAAGTATGAAGGAAAATTACCTTTAAGTGTTTTAACTGCAATAAGATTGGTCATTTTGCCTCAAGGTGTCCGGAAAGATTTTTAAGGCCAAATCCTAACAGATCAAGGTTCCAAAAGAACTGTTACTATGTTCATGAGGAAGATGATAATGGAGTAACAGATGATGAATTAGAGACAGGAAACAAATCCAAAAATAAATGGGTGTTCATTGCCATCAAGGAAGAAGATCCAATGTCCTCTGTATCTGTCAATCATAAGACTGTGGAAAGAGCTCTGGCTGCCCAAGTTGAAGAGAAGGATGATTGAGTCATTGACAGTGGATACTCTCACCATATGACAGGTGACAAAAATAAGTTCATAGATTTGGAGAGGTATGAAGGAGGAGTGGTAAAGTTTGGTGATAATTCTGCTAGTAGAATCAGAGGAAGAGGAACTATTTCTTTTGATGGAAGGAACAAAACTGGTAATGTACTATATGTTGAAGGTTTGAAGCACAATCTTCTCAGTGTTGAATAGTTGGTAGACAAAAGGCTATTATCTCTGATTCAAGAATGGAAAATGCAAGATCTTTGAAAGTTCCAGAACAAAGATTGCATTTGGTACCCAAACAAAAGGTAATATCTTTCATTTGGTTGGTACTAGTAAAAGTTGCTTATTTGTTCAAGTTGATCAGAGTTGGTTATGGCATAGAAGGATGTGTCATGTAAATTTTGATAATATCATCAAGATAAGCAATACTTAGGCTGTAAGAGATCTTCCAAAATTGGTTAAACCTACTAATAGATTGTGCAAAGAATGTCAGTTGGGTAAGCTAAGCAGAGTCACATTCAAAAGTAAGGAACTGTCTTCTACCGGATTATTGGACTTAGTTCATACTGATCTTTGTGGTCTAGCAAGAATCAGGAGTGTGCAAGGTGACAGATACTTCATGTTACTAATTGATGACTATTCTCAGATGATGTGGGTAACCTTTTTGAAAGAGAAATCAGAAGCTCTTGAGAAATTAAAAATATTCAAGGCTATGGTAGAGAATGAAACTAGATTAAAATTGAAATGTCTGAGGTCTGATAGAGGTGGAGAATTCACATCCGGTGAGTTCATAGAATTCTGTGAGAAGCATGGAATAAAGAGACAATTGTTTGCTCTTAGGACTCCACAGCAGAATGGAGTAGTGGAAAGAAAGAACCAGACCATCCAGAAAGCATCTAGGACCATGATGATGGAAGCAAATGTTCCTCAGATCTATTGGAGAGAACCTGTCAGCACTGCAGTCTATACTCTCAATCGAGTTCAAATCAGAAGCAATACCGGTAAGACTCCTTATGAACTCTGGTTTGGCATTACTCCTACTGTAAGGTATTTCAGAGTCTTTGGTAGCAAATGTTACATCAAAAGAGATGAAGATCTAGGGAAGTTTGATGCTAGAAGTGATGAAGGAATATTCTTGGGTTACTCTACTCAAAGCAAAGCATACCGGTGCTATAACAAGAGACTGAGAAAGATTATAGAAAGTACAAATGTGAAGGTTGATGAAGGAATTAAAAAACCCTCAAGGTTTTATGAATATGATGAAGATGATCAGAATGGTGTTCTAACTCAAGGAGCCCAAGCCTCTTCTGAAAGTCAGATTCAAACTGATCTGGTAAATCAGGAAGAAGAGATGAGTTTTAATGAGCCTGATCAAGAAGTAGAAATGCAAGAATCTCCCAAAGTTCCTAGGTATGTAAGACTGAACCACTCTGAAGATCAAATCATAGGTGATAAAAGCAAAGGTGTACAAACAAGAAGGATTGCTCAAGATTTAGAAGAGTATTGTCTGATTTCAAAGATTGAACCTAAGACAGTGAATGAAGCTTGCAATGATGAAAACTGGACTAAAGCAATGGAGGAAGAACTGATGCAAATTGAGAAAAATCACACTTGGGATCTTGTTCCTAGACCTAGAAACAAGAATGTGATTGGAACAAAATGGGTCTTCCGGAACAAATTGAATGAAGTTCGTGAAGTAATCAGAAATAAAGCTAGATTGGTCTGTAAGGGTTACTCTCAAATAGAAGGAGTTGATTTTGAAGAAACTTTTGCTCCGGTGGCAAGAATTGAAGCAGTCAGATTATTTCTTGCTTTTGCTACCTTTAAGGATTTTAAAGTATATCAAATGGATGTCAAGTCTACCTTCCTGAATGGTGACTTGGAAGAAGAAGTATACATTGAGCAACCAGATGGATTTCAATTGCCTGATCATGGTGATATGGTTTGCAAGTTGAAGAAGGCACTGTATGGACTAAAGCAAGCCCCAAGAGCCTGGTCTAAAAGATTGGACAAACATCTTTTGAAGATTAGTTTCAACAAAGGTACTGCTGACAATAATTTGTATTTCAAAATTGATCATGAAAACATCTTGATTGTTGAAGTGTTTGTTGATGATATCATTTTTGGAGGAAGAGATAGTATGTGTAAAACTTTTGCAAATCAAATGAAAAGTGAGTTTGAGATGTCCATGCTTGGTGAAATGAATTTCTTCTTGGGTCTACAAATCACTCAAACAAAGAAAGGAATCTTCATTTCTCAGACCAAATATGTGAAAGAATTGTTGAAGAAATTTGGGATGGAAGATTCAAAACCAATGAATACTCCCATGGCAACTGGATGTAATTTGAGCAAAGATGATGATTCTCCTAAGGCTGATTAGATAAAATATAGGTCAATGATTGGAGGACTATTGTATCTCACTCAAACTAGACTAGACATTATGCAGGCTGTTGGTCTTGTTGCTAGATTCCAGGCTAATCCTAGAGAATCTCATGTCATGGCAATCAAGAGGATTTTTAGATATCTAAAAGAGACAGTTGAGTATGGTTTGTGGTATCCCAGAGATCATGATTTCTCTCTTCATGCATATACAGATGGGGATTGGGCAAGAGATGTGGATGACCGGAAGAGTACCGGTAGTGGAGCATTCTTTTTGGGGAAGAGATTGGTTTCTTGGCTAAGCAAGAAACAAGAGGCAATATCTCTATCTACAACTGAAGTTGAATATATTGTAGCAGTAGGTAGTTGCACTCAAGTTTTGTGGATGAAGCAGATGCTAAGAGATATCAAAGTGGAGTATGAGGAACCTATCACAATCTTCTGTGACAACTCAAGTGCAATAAATATATCTAAGAATATGGTGTCGCATTCAAAGACTAAACACATATCCATCAAGTTTCACTTTTTGAGAGAGCAAGTGAACAAGAATGAAGTCAGATTGGAGTTTGTACCTTCCAAGGATCAGATTGCAGACATCTTTACTAAACATCTACCTAAGGATTCTTTTGAGTATATCAGGGAGAAGTTAGGGGTTATTGCCCCTCCGGTGATGAACTAAGGTACACTAAGGTGCATCAGTCTAGTGGATATCACAGTCATATCTTGTGATCCAGATTGATGATGGGGAGCTGCTACTCAGGGGGAGCAGCAGGTATGATTCTGAAGTGTTGGAATTGCAAGTATGTGCCCTTTGCCATTGATGTCAAAAGGGGAGAGAAGACATGTGAAAAACAAGTGGTTTCTGATCAAAGGGGGAGCAGTAAAGGGAGAGAAGACATGTGAATGGTTGTTGCTGATAGGGGGAGTTGTGACAATGAGAAGAAGTTCTTGTCTTGATGGTTAAAATAGTTTTTCACATCATATGTTGCCATCAATGACAAAAGGGGAGATTGTTGCAAGTATGGGCCTAACTGATGTTGTCATTGATGTCAACATACTCCTGTTGCATTAATGATAAGGATTGGATAAGCTATGAGCTGAGGATATTGAGAAAATTAGTCTCAATCAGGAACAGTGAAGAACAGTGATGACAGTAAGGCAAAAGTCCAAGATAGGATGAGGATCAGAGGATGCAGATTAAAGGGTTTGTAGATATGTGTCTTAAGGTGATCTAGTAGAGATTTCGGAGGTCCACATGAAGATCTGAAGAAGGTGTGGCCGCTCAAGTAAAACAGGTTCCGATAGGTGTTCAGAGATGATAGAGTGATACAGACAGGTCCAGTGAGATTCGGAAATGCATTATCTTGTTCTGCGGATTTGAGGGAGTGTTGAGGAAGTCTTTGTGAAGTATCAACTTGATTGGTTCATGGTTTGAAGGTCCACAAGCATCTATTCCTTTGTGACAGTAATGACAGACTGTGTTCTTTGTTGGAGTTCAGACAACACTGAGAGGGGGGTGAATCAGTGTTGTGTATATTTTTGCAACTTATTATAACTTTTGATTTACAAGACTCAAAAAGAGAAAGTCATCAATAAACTATGTACAAGTTTGATAGTAAAAATTATGTGCAGGACCACATAGAGATAAATCTTAACATAGAAGCATATCATTAACACAAGAGTTGCTGGAGTGGAAAACCCTCTCTGGGTAGAAAAACCACTCATGAAGTGCCTCACTGGCTTAACTTTGAAAACATCTTACAAAGCCTCACTGGCTGAATATTATGTCTCACTGACTATTGAGGTCTCACTGACCTACAAGCCTCACTGGCATACTGTTTAGAAGCACCAGCTTCAAGGAGCACCAACCCCTATTACAGAACAAACTGAAAACACAAATTCAGAGGGTTTCTCTGTTTCAATACAGAACATTTATTCTCTCATGTGTCTGTCAAATGGCCATTCTATTTCATCAATGCAAATCATGTACCAACTCAGATATTCAAAATCAATCCTCTATATCCGGATACACTCAACAACACTTTTTCTGATCTACATCACCACTCACACTCACACTGTCAATGTACTTTTAAAACCATTATATACAAATTCTGAATATCTTTTCGTATTCCTTTCCTCTGCAAAAATCCTCTTCATATTTTCTTCAATGTCTCAAAAAAATCTTTTCATTTTCTCTTCTCTGTAAACATCTTACAAAAATAATATCTGTACAATAAAAAATCCATCTGCAAGAAGAAAAAATCTAATTTACAATATTATGAAATCTTAAATAATGTTAATCAGTGCCCTATAAAATAAAGACTCTTCTTGTATCCTCTTTTTGTCCTGCAACAAATTACATTTCTTCAAAATAAAATCATTTTCTTTTCAATTTTCATCTTGAATAAATCTTCATATTCCACATCTCAAAACAAATCATCTGTAAAAAAAATTTCCTTAAAAACTTCCAAGCTTTTACATTCAAAACCCTTGAGCTTCTTCTTCTTCTCAATCTGCAAGAGTATCTTCAATCTCTCTTTGGATTTCCTTTGTATGAAGACAAGGAAAAAATAAAATCATCTTAACACTTAAAAAATCTTCCACAAAAATTTGTTTATCTTCTCTGCAAAAATGATCCTTCATATCCTTAAAAAAATTCACCAATTTTTCTTAAAAGAAAATCTCCTCAAAAAAAACAAAATCTTGATGTTTGTCTCTTTACAAAAAAAACTCTTCATAAAAATCTCCTTATTAGAAACAAACTCCTTATATTCATGACAAAAAAAAATATCGACCAAAAATTTGAAGGAAATTACTAAATTTTAAAAAGAAACTTTTAAACTT
Organism: Cunninghamia lanceolata; assembly: GCA_027924645.1. Classification (NCBI taxonomy): domain Eukaryota; kingdom Viridiplantae; phylum Streptophyta; class Pinopsida; order Cupressales; family Cupressaceae; genus Cunninghamia; species Cunninghamia lanceolata. The sequence continues at coordinate 4,278,561 of BSBN01000070.1, forward strand.
TGGTTCGGGCTTTAAAACTTTCTATAAACTCCTCACAAATTTTAAAGGAAGAAAAATAGCTTTTTCTTAAACCATCGGCCTCACACAAACTATTTCCTTTTTAAACTTTTGGCGGTGTTGAGTTTAAATTCAAACACATTGAAAGCCCACCTATGTGGAAGACTTGCTCTATCGGTAAAAAGAGCAAAAGGGGCCGGTGATTGTATGTTATGGAGTCCCTTTGATGAGTCACTTTAAGTGACTTTACCTTCTATAGGGAGTCACTGTTTAAAAACAAAAATGTAAATAAAACAGTGAGGAGTATAATTTAGAAGATATTTAGGATTTTGAAGGTATAGAATTTAGGTTATACAAAAGAATACAAAATCCTAAAAAATAATGCCACCAACATTAATGAAGTATCAACATATATCAAGTCTGAAATATGTCATCTAAATTTCTTGATCCCCTGATAGTAATAACAAGCTAAAGATTCCTTTTAGCACTCTTTTGATCACTTTACCACTGGTCTCAACATAAGATATGATATCACCTTAACATAATGAATGATAACCCTTGAACATAGAAGCATAAACCTTGCCCTGAAAGCATGAAGATCACTGAATACTTTGTTTTGGAGAATACTAATATAACTGATTACTCAAAATACCAAATTCATTAAAAGTCAACTTCACAACACTGATCCTTTAACAAGTATGTACCTCTACACTGCATAACCAAACATGATATGTACTTGCCAACCAAATTGAAGATCAATACTATGTCTTGTCATGACCAACATATGATGAGGATGAACTCTCATGAACAACATAACCTCCATTGAAGTAATATCAATTATGAAGATAATTTCCTTGCTTGAACAAGCATCTTGTGAAGACATCAGGCATCTCATGAAAACATCCTGATACATGATCAACACACTTATCTTGATTGAATGAACAACTTCTGATTATGCAAGATCAAACCTGTGAAGTATCAAACCATTCTCTGCATCTGCAAGACACATCGGATTTCAAACAACTAATACATTGTCTCTGCATTAAATCTCTCCCACTTGAAGACATCCTGAAATATGACATGAGGACCAAACACCTTTTTGTCATCAATGACAACCTGTCACCATCATTCTTGAGGTTCCGGATGAAGGGGAGAAGGATTTCTGTAAGAAGATGAAGTGTGGATGTTCTTGGTGATTCAGGCAAGCTTGTTGAGGTCTTTGGATCATGTCCAGTTCATGTTGGTGGTCTGCATTAAAGTTGGAGCCCGCACTGAAGAATAACCTCCGGATGATGGTGTCCTTTTTGAGACTGGCCGACCGGATGAGTTACACATCCTGCGGATGTTCTTGTTGATGTTTTCCGACTTAGGTGATCATTCCTAAGTTGATGTCTTGTATAAATAAGGGATTGTGAAGTCATTTCAAAGTTGTCCTTGTGGAGATGAGAGTGTGGTAGCAAGGAGGAGAGCAAAAGGTAGAGCAGAAGTATTGGGCTTAAATGGAACTGATTCAAGCATGATGAAGATGCTATTTTCTAGTTCAAGTAGGTGATACTTATTTCTTTGTAGACAGTGTGTCTCCTGTAGGCAGTGGGCCCTAATTGGCATGTGCCATTTTGTTCTTTCTATTCTTCTAACAGAGAATACAATCTTGGGTTAATCACCCCGTGGTTTTTCCCTTAACCGGGTTTTCCACGTCAAAATCTTGGTGTCTCATGTGTTGATGTGTTTATGCTCTTGATTCATTGCATTATGTTTCCATGATTGATTTATTATTATACTACTGAATTGCAAAGTGAAGTTAAGTGTTTAAAAGAAGAAATTTTTGTGCAACTAATTCAACCCCCCCTCTCAGTTGTCTGCCCTAAGTCTAACAAATGTTTGGAGAGATGAATTTCTTCCTAGGTCTACAAATTGTTCAGTCAGATAAAGGTATCTTTATATCTCAATCCAAGTATGTGAAAGAATTGCTGAAGAAGTTTGGAATAGAAGATTCAAAGCCAGTAGGTACACCTATGGTAATCGGATGCAATTTAAGTAAAGATGATGATTCCCCCAAGGCAAATCAGAAAAGGTATAGATCAATGATTGAAGGATTTCTCTATCTGACTCAGACCAGACCTAACATCATGAATGCCGTTGGACTTGTTGCTAGATTTCAAGTTGATCCAAAAGAATCCCACGTTGTGGCAGTCAGAAGAATTTTTAGATATCTCAAGGGGACAATTGATTATGGGATAATATTTTCACTCTTCATGCATATACAGATGCTGATTGGGCAGGAGATGTGGATGACCAAAAAAGTACTAGTGGTGGTGCATTTTTCTTGGGAAGAAGATTGGTCTCTTAAATGAGCAAAAATTAAGAGGCAATATCTCTTTCTACTGCAGAAGTAGAATATATAGCCAGTCACAATCTTTTGTGATAATCCTAGTGCAATAAGCATCTCAAAGAATCTAGTGTCACATTCAAAGACAAAGCATGTATTGATCAAGTTTTATTTCTTGAGAGAGAAGGTAAATGAGAATGAAGTCAAGATGGAGTTTTTGTCTTCCAAAGATTAGATTGCAGATATCTTCACTAAGCCTCTTCCCAAGGATACCTTTGAGTATCTCAGAGAGAAGTTAGGGGTTATTACCCCTCCAAATAAGAACTAAGATGCACTGAGGTGCATCAGTCTGGTGGAATTCTCAGTCATATCTTGAGATCCGGATTGATGTTGAGAAAATACTACTCTAAGGATTAGTTAGTATGCAAATGTTGGAGATCAATCTGAAATAAAAAAGGAGGAGCAAAGATTGCAAATATGTGCCCTTTGCCATTGATGTCAAAGGGGGAGAGAAGACATGTGAAAAACTAATTGCTGATGACAAGGGGACCAATGAAGGAAGTGGTTGCATAAGTCAGGGGGAGAAGTTTTTGTCATGATGGTTGAATCAATTTTTCACAATATATGTTGCCATCAATGACAAAGGGGGAGATTATTGCAAATATGTGCCTAAGCAGTGTTGTCATTGATGTCAACATATTCTTGTTATCATTGGTGTCAACTGTGCCTTATTTTGTTGCCTATTTAGGAGACTAGAATGTTGAGGATATTGAGAAAATTAATGAAGACTCAATGTTCGCAGACCTTATGGCTGTGTAGAGGATTATTAGAGGTTGTTCCAGTCAAGAATTGAGAAGTCCACATGAAGATTTGAAGAAGTTATAGCCATATGAATAGAACTGGATCTTATAGTATTCAGAAGAGACAAAGTGACAATACATTGGTCCATATTGCTCCACAGTGAAATATTATGAAGGCATGTTTGGGAAGTCAGTGTGTATCATCCACTCTAGTGGTTTGTGGTTTGGAGGTCCGCAAGCCATCCTTCTAGTTTGACAGTCATGGTAGATAGTGTTCTTGAGGTTCCAGAGTAAGATACAAATGATTCTGGTAATTTGGTTTAGAGTGTATGTTATTGGTGAGTTCAATGTGCTTGTGGAAGTCTCTGGATCATGTGGCTAGTATGTTGGAGGTCTACATTGGAGTTTGAACTTGTTGTTGAAGATTTCCTCTTTGAAGTTGATATTCTTCCCAGTCTTGGCCGATTGGATGTTCCTAGCGTGTTGCAGATGATCTAAAGACCATTTTATGAAGCGTGGTGTGTTAGTAGAGGAAGATTCAAGTCTCAACTATGTTTGGCTGATAGTGTAAAGATCCACGTTAAGTTTGGCTGACCTTGTTGATCATTCCAAGGTTGATGAAGTGTATAAATACTTGTTGAAGATTTGTTAAAAATCATCCTCGAAAAAAATAGATTAAATCTAAATAAAGGATCAGAAGCAGAGTAGAGAAGAAAAGGAGCAAGAGCAGTGTAGAGTGAGAAGTTAGTGAAGAAGAATTTGGGACAAAGCAAAAGTTTTGTGAGCATTCATTGAAATTGAGCTAGGCATGAAGTAGATGCTATTTTTCACTTAATTCTTTCTATTCTAAATAAATTATGTAGGTAGTGAGTCTCTCTTTTGAGCAGTGAGCTCTAGGCAGTGTGCCCGAAGGCATGTGCCTTCTATTTTTATAAAGTACTTTTAACAGGGTACAAATATTTGTGGGTTAACCCCCATCATGGTTTTTCCCTTAACCAAGTTTCCACGTCAAAATCTTGGTGTCAAGTGTGTTGATTATGTTTCTGCTCATATGTTGTTGATCTATGCTCTAATGTTTATGTCATTAATCTGATAAGTAAGTTAATAAAGAAGGTTAAAAGTAGAAAAAGTTTATTTTGTGTGACAACTGATTCACCCCCCCTCTCAGTTGTCCGGTCTAATTCCAACATTCCCAATGTGGCCGCTTCAAGGGAGATTCTTTTCTCCAAGGAACCTTCAATTTTATTTGCATAGAGCATAAGGAAAGCATCATTCACCCTGCGGAAATCTCTCATTCCAATGTCTTTTTGCAACTTCAGGAAATAACAATACACAGGTGTATCTGGAGTAAGAGACCCTTGGGTTTTCAAACCAGGCCAGACAACCTCTTTGCTAGCTAAAATATAGACTAGAAGAGAACACATGTAAAATGACACCTTCTGAGGAAAATTAGTTTATTGCTCATGCATATGTTCACTTATTAACTTCACCCAGTCTATATTTTGAGACTCACCGCAAATCAACGGAATGAATTGACACATCCAGTTCTCAATAGAGTCTGACTTAGCACTCCCATTAACACGATGTAGTAAACTGGTAGGAAGCTTAGATTTACCCTTCCTCTCAACCTTTAGCCAGCTCTTAGCAATGCGACTTTGATACCAATCTTTCTTATCCCAGAAATACCCCCAACCAGTGGTGACAGACACATCAACAAATTCCTCATGGTTTGCTAGCTTGAAAGCATGTGATATAGGTTTGGAGTCAATCCTTGTTACCATAGAGTCGTCAAAGGCTTGTATCTCCTATGAGTCAAGGTAATAATTATTTGCACAAGCAATAACCAAATCTGGGCATGACACAGTAGGCAAGAAACCTCCATCTCGGGCTAACTCACTACTCACAATTTTCTCTACAATCAAGGACCTAGTTTGTTGCCGCATTCTCTCCCAGAAATCCCCCAAGTGCAAATGCCCGAGGTCTATATCTCTTACATTTGACAAACCATTCTCAATAATAGAGGTAATTGGGGACCCTTGGAATTTATATTTCATTCTTAGTTGTTTGAAAAAATAGAGAGCAAACACTTTTGAACAAGTCAAGGATGCAAGAGAGGTCCACAAGACATTTGGGTTAAATCAGCTATCTAGACTTGTGAACAGAAAATTGCTCTTCCCAAATCAAATAAATCAAAGATTGCAAGCTGTCAAAGTAAGAGAAACAAGGAGAAAAGCCAATTATTCTAACCTATTTGTGAAGAGTTCTGCAAATTCTCTGTTAATGGTGAAGCTTGGAGCTCCTTCAATACATTCTACTCGCAATGCAAAATAAGACTTTCACTCACAAGGTGGCAAATATAACCAAAGTTTCTTATCAAAGCTTTATTAAATCCTCCGTAAATTTTATTTAATTTTGGTGGTGAACTGTACTGTAAAATTCTTAAATGACCCCCTTTATTTCCATTTGAAAAGTGTGGGAACATCTTTCCCAACATTTTGAATTTATGACGAACTGATAGGTGTCAATTTTTCGTACACACCAATAGCTTGAAAGGATGACATTTTGGGAGTAAGGAGCACGTTCAGTTGGGGCGTCAATGATTTTAGGAACAACTGAACCAACTAACCGAGAGTTCATAAATTCAAAGAACTTCCAACTCTCTGACTACAAAGGATCTTCCAAATAATTAACATAAGGCCGATGGTGAGTCCTGAGGCGTTCACTTTTGTGAGGATTCAGGGGATCGGGAGGTTCAGGAATTCTTGAACTTGCCGACTGAGGTACAAAAAGGCATGGGATCACTGACTATGAATGAAAATGACTAAGTAAAGAGCTGCGACTTATAAAGAAGGCCAAAATACAAAAGAATAAGGAGGGAACATGACTTAACATATGAATGACTTACAAAAAATTGAAAATGAGGTACCAACATGCTCTAAATGGGGATAAGGACTAAACAAGATGCAGATAATCTAGACAAACTTGGCACAAGACCTTATTCCTAAGGGCAACAGAGTCACACCAAAACAACAACACACAGAGAAAAATAAGGAAATAAACTATGATACACAGAAGGACTCAGTAGCATTACCAGTTGTATAATTTGAGATCTTGCTCATTATAGGCAAGAGGCAATGGTGTTCCATCTGGGTATGCTAGAAGAAAAACATTTTCACCAATTACTTGTCTGATTATGAATGGTCCCTTCTAGAGAGAATCAAATTTCTTTTGAGCCCCCTTTGGCTCTTTTCTTCTATCCCACAATAATACATCTCCCACTACAAAATTCCTCTATCTGGCTTTTCTGTCAAAGATCTTGTTTACTGCCTACTGGTGCCTTGTAATCCTATCCACTACTCCTTCCCTTTGTTCCTCAAGCTTATGCAAGTACATAATTCTCTTTTCCAATGCTGATTAGAATTGCCCATCTTGAAGAGCTTTCTGCAAGTTTAATGCTAACAATTCCAAAGGAATAGGTATAGTGCTGTCAATCCCGTACAATAATTGGAAAGGATACATACCAATTGCCTTCTTGTAGGTTATCCTATCTGCCCATAAAGCCTCATTAAGGCTCTTATGCCATCCCGCCTGATTCTCATCTACCAACTTTTTAACAATTGAAATCAGATTCTTGTTACTCGATTTGGCCTGTCCATTCCCTTGCGGTTAGTAGTTAGATGAGTGAGCAAGACTAATTCCATAATCATAACAAAACAATGAAAACTCAGAAGAAGAGAAACTAATGGCATTATCTGCAACAATCTTCTTAGGGATGCCGAATATGACCAAAGATGTTCTCCTTCAAAAAATTAGAGACAACTTCAGAAGTGGTGTACTTCACAAGAATCACCTCCACCCACTTAGTAAATTAATCAGTTGTAGTTAAGATGTGAGTGTGACCAACACTGGAATTAGGATTGATAGGTCCAATAAAATCCAACCCCCTTTGTGGAAAAGGTTCATCAATTACTACAGGCCTTAGGGGCAATGTAGCTAAGTGAGGTCTACGAGTAAATCTTAGACACTTTTCACATTTTGACACCCATTCATAAGCATCTTTCAACATACCTGGCCAGTAGAAACATTGCTGTAGTATTTTAAAAGCTATTACAGAAGTAGAAAATTGTCCTCCACAGGCTTCATTGTGAAAAGTCTCCAATGACTTCTTTTGTTGCTCCCTATCCACGCATCTTAGGAAGGTTCCATCCACTCCTTTCTTATATAAATTCCCTTCCCAGAGAACATATTTGCTAGCCTTAAGTTCTAGATTCCTTATTTCCTTAGTAGATAAGTGAGGTGGGCATTCACCATATGTCAGCAGATAAGAAATATTTGAAAACCACTCATCGGTAGTACTTGCGATCAAGACTAGAGGTAGCTCTTCATCTTCAGTTGATTTACTCTCAAAAATTATTTTGCATAAACCTCTACCTCTAACTAGGTTGGTAGGCTTGAGATTGATGTCATACTCTTGTACCTTTTCAACCTAGACTCCTTTTTTATTATAGCCAATCTCCTGCTGGGTAAGAATGCTCTTGACAGTAGGGTCCGGAACAAAGATAAAAGCATGGGAATGCAAAATATAGAACCTAAAATTTTTCAACGCCTTCACTAATACATAAGCATGCTTTTCTAGGGGAGAGTATTTCAACTCATGCTTCTTTAAGGGCACACTCATAAAAGTAATTGGATCTTCAATCCCTTGTTCATTTTTCTGCAATAGAATGGCTGACAGAGTATGCTCGGATGCGTAACAATAGATAATGAAATCTTTCTCAAAATCAAGATGCACTAGGGTAGGAGCATTAGCAATGGAAATATTAATATCTTCAAAAGCATGTTTACCTTCTTCATTGCACTTGAAGACTGGATGGTTTTTCATCATTTCTGAAATGTGTCCTGTCAATTCAGCAAAGTTAGGGACAAAACTTCTCAAAAAGTTGACCTGACTAAAGAATGATCTAGCATTTCTATTTGTTGTAGGAAGACTCAGTTGCTAAATCACTTTAACCCTCTCAGGGTCAATCTTTATACCATCCTTGGAAACAATATGACCTAACAATTTGCCTTCAGTCACTACAAATATCAACTTTTTAGGATTCAAAGAGATACCGTGATCTCTGCATCGCTGTAACACCAATTTAAGATCATGAATATGATTTGCCCTTTTCTAGGAGAAGATAGTTATCAAGATAAACAACAATAATCTTGTTCTTCAAATCTCTAAAGGTTAAGTCCATCACTCTTTGAAAGGTGGCCCCTGCATTAATGAGGCCTAATGACATCCTATTATAAGAAAATACACCAACCAGAGTAGTAAATGTTGTTTTGTGTTAATCTTTTGGGGCTACCTCTATCTAGTTATACTTTGAGAAGCCATCCAACATGGACATCATCTCTAAAACTGACACAGTCTTCAAGATGTGATCCATTATCGGTAGAGGATAGTTGTGTTTTAGAGATGCTTAGTTCAAGTTGTGAAACTCAACACAAATTCTAATCTCCCCATTCTTCTTCCTGACTCACACAATATTTGTCACCCACATAGAGTGATGAATGGGATAGATAATATTTTCTTTCAGCATTTTATCAATTTCACCAAATATGGCCTCAACCACTTTGGGATTATATGTCCTTTATTTTTGTCTGAATGGCGAAGTGTCAGGCTTTAGCGGGATGTGGTGTTGCAGTTCTCCATTTCTGAACTTCTTTAAATCTACATAACACCATGCTAAGACATCTCTATAATGAATCAGTAAAGAAATCAAACACTCTCTTTCCTTGGGAGAGCAGTATTTTCCAATACAGACAATCTTGGGGTCTTCTTCAGTGCCTATGTTGACACAATCATAGTCAGCTGATGATCTGATAGATACTTTTCTCTTTTGTTTTATATATTGATCATGTATGTTAAAGAGATCCTTAAGGGAGACCAAACCCTTAGGAATCTTGTTCCCCTTTAACTGTATTACCTCAGTCCCTTGGCCATTTTGAGAATTGTCCTCTCCTTCAAGAATGTCATTGCTTTCATCAAAACTTCCTTCAAAGAATATATTAGCAAATTACTTAGCCTTTTCCAAAAAATAAATAATCTGCTAGTCATTATTGAACACTTGCCAGTGGTTGACATTATTAGGCATGCTGGGCCGATAGACTACCTCAACCCTATATGGTTTGTCCTTGAAGTCTGGTTGAGGCAGGAGAAGAGATGCCAAGACAACCAATGAATCAGCCCTAGTGTTCTGATCTCTAGGCACAACTTCTATAGAGAAGGCATCAAAATCCTCAATACAATCCCATACCCTGTCCTTGTAATGTCTTAGCCTCCCATTTTTAACTGAGTATATTTTCCTCACTTGCTTTACTATGAGTTCAACATCACCCTTTGCCTTCAATTATTTAATGCCCTTTTCTTTGGCCACCACTAACCCCATCAGCAAGGCCTCATATTTAGCTATATTGCTAGTGTTGTCAAACTCCAACTTATAAGCAAAAGGAAACTTGTAATCATCAGGAGAAACTAAAACAATACCAGCACCTAATCCGGTAGTGGAACAACTTCCTTCAAACTACAAAGTCTATGCCTCATTAGCCAAGTCAGGACTGATTATGTTGGAGTTCTCTTCAACAGTTGAGGTAAACATATAAGTGCCTGGTCTGGTCTCTACATATAATATATCTACCCTCGGATCTTTGGATTTTAGCATTGTAAACTTTTCTTTGGGCTTAGGGTTCAAATGAACCTTTTTAGCATCCATAGGTACTAGGGCATGAGACCAATCCATTTGTATTTCCCCTCCTAAATCTTTGTAGAAACTTCTTCTTAAGAGCATTCCATAACTTGTAGGGTTAGCTCTAACCTCTTCTTCGGGTATACTGCTAGAGTAACATGTGCATCCTTGATCTGGGCTAGGATAGGCACTTATAAGGAATCCATGGAAAATCACCTACCATGGGAAGAGGTGATTGACAAGCCAAGAGCTTTAGCTACTTGAGTGGGGATGACATTGTCAGAGGCCCCAGAGTCTATAAAGTAGTTGCTTAGCTTGTAACTGGCAATATACAGTGACACATAGAAAGGCTCAGGATTTTCAAAAGGGTTCTTAGGATGGGAATCTTTGGAGTGGGAGTATGAACAATTTTGAGTTTTAGTATGGGTGATGATTTCATCAGACACTTGTGCATTAAGATGGGAAGAAGAGGGTTCTTGTTTGACATATCTAACAAGCCTATCCAACTCAAAAGGGCTGAGTCTAAGATAATCAACTTGAGAGATTTGGATTTTAGTGTTTTTACAAGACTATACAATGTCAAAAGAACTAGAAACAACATCTTCAGAGAAAGAAGTGGAAGGTACCTCTATAGATGTAGCCTTGGGAATAGCAGGTTCTATCTTTCTAGAACTGGTATTGGCATGCCTTGACATAATATACTTCGGGGTAGAGGAAGTATTACTAGATTGGCCCTTAGGATGCTACTTCTTTTGTGTCTATTGTCCTATGGTGAATAGCACACAATTAGTATTATCCAGTTCAGTATACACATCCTCTTCTGACTCTGAATCTGATTCATATTCAATGAATTTGACACTAGCATCCCTGGATTGAACAGGTTCTTCCTCCACAAATGGCTCTTCAGTGTGCTCATTCATTGATAGCATCTACATAAACCTTGCCATCTTAGGACAAGATGCACCATCATGGTATATGGTAAGACAAAAATTGCACACCATGTGATTGCTTCTACTAGTGGAAGGAGCATTTTCAATAGCTGGCCTGTGAGTAGGCCCAATTAAAGGTAAAGGTCTGTTATAGTTCCGTTGTTGGCCATGATCCTTTCTGGGTATATCCTGATAGAAAGGCTACTGAGGGCCTTTTGACATCTGCCTTTTCAGAGTAATGATATCATTGGCTAGTATTTGGATTACTAGATCAGTAGAATTACTAGCCAAAGGCTTTCCAGTCTGTAATTCTTTTTTCCACTTATCGGTAGTTATCAGGTCATCTTTTATAGATATGACCATTGTTTGATTCGTGGTAAGATTAGCAGCACCTTCTCTTTTTATGGGGAAGCTAACATCTAGGGGAAGGGTATTAATTAAAGAAACACTTTAGCAAAGCATCACTAGGTCTCACATTAGCAGGGATTCTATTCACAACTTTATTAATTTAGCTACAAATTCTCTCATCTGTTCATGCACCTCCTTTTTCATGGAAGACAAATGAGCTACTAATGTGATGTAGTGGCATCACTCTCCCTCTAATTTTGGTTTGCATTTTGTTTCAGTTTCTATAGTTTGGGGTTTTTGTTGTGTTTTTGGTGTTCGTTGCAGCTTGCTGTCACTATCTGACAGTTACATAATGAGTGGAAAAGAACGTAACTAATGGTTGAGGCTTGACCGTTATGGTAAGGAGAAGTAATGACAAATAGTGGAATCTTTATGGGTAATTCATTTCAAAGGTCTGGTAGCAAGTGGAAGGCATACAACATCTACAGTTACTCAAGTCAGTTTCTTGACCGTTGGTTTGGAACTGTTGATTGGTGGTTTGTGGCAACCTGTGAAGTTTATAAAAGGGGGGAATGAATGCAGATAGAGTAGTTCTCTCCATCATGACCAATGATTAGATGTGAAGGCATAGACGTGCAATGAGGAGTCAAGTAGGCAGTAAGGAAGAATAATTATATCTTTGTTTCTATTTATTTCATTAGAACCACATGCTTTGTAATTTTGTGGGATAACTAAATAAATGAAACCAAGACCATGTTTGTTATGAATCAACTTCTATCTCAGTATTTTGAATCTGATATATAAGGATCATTCATATTGTTGTTAAACCTTTTTAAAATTACTGTGTTGATCAGATGATGTAGTACCTATTTCCTATCATATTGTATTGGGAATGATTGTGATCTAAAAATTGATATAAGCAGTTGTAGAGATATATGGTTTTCCTGTTATTGTTGTATTTGGCTGTTGTAAGTTCCTATTCGCAGATTGTTCTAGAAGAGCAGAAAAGTATATAGCTGCCATCATAATGTATGTTAATTATCAGTTGTTTTAAATCTATCCTCAAACTATTGTCTCATATTTCCCAAATCTCTAATATATCCATTAGGCAAGTGATAGAACCATTTTTCTACAATATCAGTAAGAAACTCGACAAACAACCTCACAGACACATCCTCATGTTGAACCCATAGAATGGAACATGTAGCAAAGAAGGTGTTAATATGCTCATCTGAGGTAACTTTCCCATCTCCTCCGAACTTAGGTATTATTTTACTTGACCCCCTAGGCAAATCATACAATTGCAGCCCTAGTCTCAGAGGGTCTATAGTTCCTCCCCATGGGACATGAAGTTGTTGAGCCATATTGGCTAGGTTATGGATTGGGAAATTAACTTGCAAGGGTAAGATAGTACTGTCAAGGACAAGAGCTTGACAAGAGGTACCTCTTTGTGGAGCAGGAGAAGCTGGTCTACTGTAAGACTTAACTTTGTGAGGAGGAGGAAAAGTAGCAAAGTTTAAAGATTGCAACAAATCAAAATTTGAATCAGTAATCCCCTTCTTTCTATCACCCCTAGTATATCTTTTTGAAGCTAGTTTTCACAAATGTAGAAAATTAAAAAGCAGAGTCACCAACCACTTACTAGTTATTATGAGGATGGTTTTGTTGATTGTGCACTTGGTTCCTTGGTCTATTTTCTTGATCTCTTAGTCTATTTGTGGGCACTGTGTGTATCTAAAGGGGTATTTCTTTTCTAGGCACCGCAACTATGCCTTCCACAAATTTTTTTTCCTAAGCTTCACCAAAACATCTAGCATTTTCCTTTATAATATCTCCAAGTTCTTCTTCTTCAAGCACTTCGTTCACTTGGTGGTACTGCAGGTTCGTTCTCCTATTCTACCATGGTAAATTTCATAGACCAATAATGATATCTTCTTGTTCACCACTAAGCCAATCTACATTAGGCTAAAGGACTGGCATAATTCTTCCTTGAAGAACCATAAAAACAATGATAAAGCAACTCAATATATATATATATATATTAAAGAAAAATATCCCCAGTAGAGTTGCCAAAAATCTGTTGGTGCATATATTTTTTTCACCTAAATCTATATTCTCACAACCAAACAAGTGATAATTGGATCAATAGTTGAATCAATTCCAATGAAATTTTGCAGTGATTCTCTGCTTAATTTACAAGGCGCAACTACCTTCAAATGATATACAAAGAATAGAAACAATGTATGCTTTTCACTAGAAAGCAGAAAAGGTGGTGCTTTTAATCTGAAAGCATTAAAAGGTAAGAAATCTTAATATAATCTAAAAACTAATAAGTACAAAGACTTTGATTACTGTTATCTCATCCACACCACTAAAGAATCATATCATTATCATACAATCGCCATTGTAAATCATTCATCAGAAGATAAACATCCACATAAATGAGCAAGAATAGAATTTTCCAATCACTTCAATAAAGAACTGAGAATTATTAAATTAAAAATATGTTCAACATAAGAAGAACAAACATCCATAAACCATAACACATAGTTTATGATATTTGAATTTCACTGCACCAACTTCAATTCATTTATTTAAAGCAAATGAAAATAGCCACACATCAAAATTGACCTTCTACCAACACAAAGTTTGCCAAAAGATTCTAAACATCGATAGGCTCATAGAATATATAGCCTTGTCAATCATAACTATCTTTAAAAATAATAACAGCTTCTTGGGGACAGTCGATTTAAAGATGTTCAAAATAAGCATTAACTTAAAAGAAAGAACTCTCCGAAGCTAATAGTTTTTTGCAAGAAATAAATATCAAAGCATATGAAAAGTCATTAATTGATAATTGTCACATCTTCATCAAGTGCTACCTCCTTTTGCGTCACCTCTTGTTCTTTGTTTTATCCATCTCCTGAAGTTGAATCGACATGTGCCGCTTGAGTTGCCAAATGCCCACAATTTCACTTTATATATTTTGTACCTGCCAATGATCAGTGTCAATGTTTTGCCACTTGGGCTGCCAGTGATATTAGCCTGAAGCTTTCGTTTACTTATCATTTGATGAACGTTCGCCACCCTTTTATGGATTTCTTCAATTTCACCCTTGACGGTTCTGAGATACATTACCACTCTTCCAAGTTTTCCTATTGATTCATGAGTGACTGTATCAGTAGCCACAAGCTCCTCATTAAACATTTTCTTGAAATTTTGCTTTATCTCTTTGATCTCAAGCAATTTATCTTCATCATCAAAGAAAGCTTCTATGTCCAAAATTGCAAAATTACTCTTGAGATCTTTCAGATCAGTAAAATATTGAGTTAATGTACTCCTCATTTCTTCTTCCACTGCTCCCAGTATAGACATTCTCCATTTGAGTGTATCCAACCACACTATAGATGCATTCTCCCTGGGGTCATTTAATATCTTTTCAGCTATGAGGATGCTAGTGTCAATATTGGCCATTTCTTGGACTTCTTTAGAAACCATAAAAAGACTACTGTTATCTTTCCTAACAATTTGTAATTCTGCAGCCAATCTCTCCCTTTTGCTAGAGATCGAGGTATATAACTTCACAGCTTACTCAATATAAAATAAACTATCAAGAATAATTTTCTCCACCCATTGATCAACATCATTGCTTATGTCTTAGCACCGTTTGATTTGTTGCAACAAGTTGCGATCCAGACCATCCATAGTTATGCTTGGTGTCTCCTCTGAAGGTTGAGCAGTAATCCTTAATATGGATTGAATGAATGAAGTCAAAGATCGCACCTGAACTTGTAGCTTGGCCTTCTCCTGCTACTCATTTTTTACTCTTTTTGATAAAGTGCTTACAGAGAACTTAGCATTATAGGTTTCACCCTTTGATAGTGAAAGGCCCCATATCAACTCGGTTCATGTTAAAATCAGCCTCAGTGACTTCATCCTCATTCTTTTCACCAATAGGATCAACAATTTCCAAAATATGATGTCCAGTAGAAGGATCTGCCACCATTCTAGACACCCTCTTAGCCCTCTTGGGCTTAGTCATATCTTGCAACAACTTAGCCATAGTGTCTATGTTTATATCTATCATGGGAGCATATCTCTTCTTTTCGACAACCTTCCACTACTAGAATTTGGCAAATAAATGACTACGTGACTAAAACTTTTAGTCATGACCACTAAAAATGACTAAATTCTAATCATTTTTTACAACACAACTATAAATGACTAAATAAATGACTAATTTGATCACCAAAAGTGACTAATTTGATCATAAGTGGAAAATTAAGTGGAAAGTAATAAAAAAGAAAGTGAAAGACTTAGTTTTTTTTGGGCACCAAATAATTTTAAAAGAGAATTTTCATGGGCGCCAAACAATGAAAAAGATAATTTTTAGTTGAAGTGTCTATTGAGCAGGCTTTTTAGTTTTTTAGTTGGAAGAAGTCCAAAGATTTTTTTGGGCATAGCGTAGAACCAGCAGTTGGTTGCACCATCATCTATCCACATTGTTGAGAAGATCTGGGATAAAGGCATGTTGAGTTTGCTCTGAAGAAACCTTTCTTTTTTGGCTTTGAATTCATCCACACTGCAAAGATTCACAAGGGTTTGAAGACCCGTTGCATACACACGGAGATTGTCCAAGGTTTTGAGGACAGATCATGCCCACATTGAGATAATATTTGAAGTTTTCTTGGAAGTCTTCATCCTCACATCTTGTCAGGTATACTCTATGTCATTAGGGTTTTTAGTTTTGTTTGAAGTTTCAAGGAAGATCGTGCTTGTCTCTTTTCATTTGATGATGACCCTTTGAATATTTGTCATGATTGTCTTATTTCTTTTGCTAACTGTACCCTTTTCTACATCTTGTAATTATCCAGGTTATCTCTTTACAATCCATACTTGTACTATGCTAAAAGGCATCTTAGTATTGAATAATTTGATGTGGTTGTCTGTTGCTTCTTCTTTCCTTGAATATCAAGGCATGGAATGTCAATGTAACTGAAAATCTCACTGTGGAACTTCATAGAGTTACAAGATAGAAACAAAAAAGAAACACATAAAACCTTTATCTTTTGCCCTATTTCTTCTCAAAAATGCATATAAAAGAAGGAATCTGTTTGCACTTGGCACAACACAATAGCCTTGCTACAAGCCTTCCACTATGGCCTTAAATCTCCCATAGTAATTAACTCATTGCATTCATTAGTAACCATGCAAAGGTAAGGAATGACAAGCTTGAAAACCTCTAAATGTAGACTCTTTTACCTATCTTTGTAAACATTGAAAATGAAAGAAGTGCCCATATGCACACTGTAATATCATGTCCAAATAAAAATTCCATGTAACAACACTCACATTCAATAGTCTTAGCCATAGCAGGGTATTCCTCATTTCTTTCTTTTGTTCCATTCTGCATCCATCTAACTTGCACTAGTTTCAGTATAGCCTGCATCCCAAGAAGAAACACCATAACCCTCGACTACCATTTGTATGTGAAAACCATGTCACTAGAAGTTTGACACTATTTTCATGAGAAGTGCTTGAAGAGAAACAATTGTGCCCCCTTGCTATTTAATGTCACTAAAGTAAAGCCCCCACTTAGTGCATGACCTTGGTCATAGCATGTTATTATTTTATTTCAAATTAATAATGTTGGATCTAGATGACATTGACAATTGCTCTCTTATTTTTGATGTTAACTTCTCAGTGAATATCCTTGCAAGGCCTTTGCCAATGTCCATTAGTCTTTACCTTCACAAGGCTCTAGCATCCAATGTCTGCTGCCCTTGTCTCACTATCCTCATAGTCTCCTTCACGCTGTTTCTAAATACTATCTCAGATTTGTCACAGTTTCATACAGGCCTATAGGGTTTGTCAGTAGTTCATAGTCTTTGACAAACTTGAATTTCTTCTTTTGAAACTATTCTATGCAACCTTCAATGCATTTCTCAGTCTCCTATTGTTGACAGTCCTTGCACTGCTGGCACATTTGGCTTTAGAAAACCCTGCTGACAACTTCTTGGTTTGCTAAACTTATGCTTTCTTCTAGTTCTTGTGTCATCTTAAGAGTCAAATACTCTATCAACTTGCCATCCTAATTCACATACATAAGAGGAGAAATCTAAAGCTTCAGGGAATGCTACTCTCTTGTTCGACTTTCCAAACCTTCTAGTTAGAAATCATTTAAGTGCAATTGTGAGAATCCTTAGAGCTTGAAGAATACTAAGTTGTAACTTCTTGTCTAATTTGCTTTAAGCTCTACAAGACTTACAATGTAGTAGTTTACTAATCACTATGTAGTGTCATAGAGCCATAACTATGTTAGACCTTTTGGTTCTCAGTCCTTCACTGACTTCAATGCTTCCTTCACATAGAATCTCTGCTCACTATCTTGCTTTCTCTTAGTAAAGATAGATCATCATGTATATTTCAACAAGGTAAGACTGAAAACTACAATGCAAGACTCATTCCTACATGTGTGAGTATACTGTATGTCTAGCAACCCTACTTGAAAATCTTCTATCACAGTCTTCACCCAAAGATCTTTGCTACAGTGCCTCGTGGCTTCATGGTGCCCAATAGCTATTAGGATTTCTTGATGGTTCCATTTTGTTTCCCTCTATGTAGACCTCTATTAAGATTAGAGATCTTAGATCAGTGCATTCCTCACTGTCTACATGCTGTCTCAGTCCTCTGTATTTGTATTTATCTCTGCTCTCATGATGATGATCTTTCAAAGGATTTACAAACCCTATTCAAACTAATTAGAAATCTGTATCCTTGACATTAGACTATTCCCATTAAAATTGCCCGTCTCTATGATCTGACCAAGATCTTTGATAAGTGTGGGCTTTGTTTCTTCCTTGTGCTGACCTCTGTCTAGGCTTGAATAGGCCTTTGTGAACTTCTTTTCATTGTAGCAGAGATTAGATCTCTATCTAGGCCTAAACATGCTTGTGTGAAAGCTTAAAAGACCTTTGTCAAGGTTTTGTTTGGATTCTTTTAAGGTCATCTCAAACATGGCTATCTCTGTCCAACAACTCTATTCAAAGATACAAACTTTTGTCTAAGTTTGTCTAGCATGTCACACCACTGTAAGATTTCTATCCATTTGAAGATTTGAAAATCTTTGGATAAAATCATTTCTTAGCTATGTATGAGCCCATGATCCTTTATTGTAGTCGACATCAGGTTCTCCTTTAAGAAAAGTAAACACCTTCAAACTTGTGATATACTCTCTAGGATAACAACATTTTAAATTTTAATCCTTCCGTCATTGTCACTTTTATTATCCTCCAAGACATCTTCCACACATTTCTGCATCTCCATCAGAACTGCACAAAATTGTAATTATTCCTATGGATTTGCTAAGGGATTGTGGGGTGTCTGTAGGTCTTATATAGGTTTGAAAATTCTTTCATGTCACACAAGCTGCCAAGGAATATTCTGAACAATTGGGTGTAGATTCATGCATCAAGTTGTTTGAACAGTTCAAATCTTATGAAGGGCTATATTTGTGTTTTTCACTTGTATTTAGTAATACGTCCAATGGATGGATTTGTCTCAGATCTAATAATTTATGTTTGTGTTTTAAGATTTAATGCAAAAACATTACAATATTAATTATTCAATACATTATGCTTCTCCTTGTGTGCTAATTTATGTATGGAGGAAACCACTCTTTTGGTTGATTTTGTTAAGCAAGAGCATTGTAAGGCATGTTGAATGTTATTGGTCAGAAGAAAATTGTTTGGAGAATGTTTGGTTTTGAGATTCAGTGTCAGATTCTAGAACTTTAGTAAACATAGGAAAAATGGTCGATATCAGTTCTTATCTCTAAATTCTCCTTTTTCTTTGCATTTGTTTACCCTTGTCATGATTGTTGGAAGATATGTACCCCCTTACTACTATCTATCCTATATAACTTGTAAAAAATGTAAATTAAAAATTTGAAGTACAATCTATTGTTAAATAAGGAAGATTTTGCGGAAGGTTTGTGCAGGTTGGCTAGTTTGTTCATTACAATGTCCTTATTTCTTATCTAGAAGACAAGTGCTCTTGGTGTAGCATAATTTTACTATATTTGTCTTAAACTTTGTAGTATGGAAACCTCCATGAAAAGATATTCCTCCATGTTAACATTAATATATCATACAACTTACTATCAAAGGGTCTACTTAATCTTCAGCCTGTAAAATTGTAAGAGGTTGACCGTTGGAAATGTCAACTAATTGAACTATTTCAATATGCCTTGTAATTCTTTCTTAATGGATGTTGGTAGTTAGATGGAATAGTTAGGAATGCATCAATTAAATATCCCTGCAAGCCTATTATTGACACAAACCAAAACAAAAATCTTTAGATGAGTGTTTGATGTTCTTGTTGTTATTGCATGGTTGCCACAAATGTAAGCAAACATCCATATTCCCTGGAGAGCTATGCATGAACTGCCTATTTTTCTTGTTATGCTAATATCAAATAGTTTGGAACATTGGTAACATCTTTGATTACAACTTGAACTATAAATTGTCAAGCAGATTTGATTTTTTTTATTATGTATAGTTGAGAAGCTCTTTGTAGAAGACTTGTGCAATGGTCATGTTTTGTCACACCTAAGCCAATTTTAGGCTCAGATGATTTTATGCCATGTCTTTCACATGAATGAGATTCTGTAACTATTAATGCATCAACTTTCTAGAGGTATCTAATCTATTAGAAAATACTTCTTCCGCTCAGAGTGAACTTTCTATGCAATCTTTATCCTAAAAACATAGTTTTGTAAATGTTGTGATAGGACAATAATTAATCTATCTAAAATGTGGATCTCTTTATAGTTTATACATGCTGATCATCACAATAGTAATCAACAACACATGAATCAAAGAGAATACCTTCTACCATAAATATGGTCCTAAACCTAAACACTATTACAATGTTTTATTTTTTTGAATATAACTCAAGTAGAGATTTATTGCTATATTACAGATATAGAGGTGTAAATATTAAACTATACAATAAAAGGTTATTTAGTTAATAGAAGTTAGTGAAATACTCCAGTGTTGTGATATTAACAATTTATGTATATCCATTTTGTGCATATCCCTCAATCATTGCATTCCAAGAGATGACATCTCTTTGAGCCATTCCATCAAATAGTTCACGTGCCTTATCTATACTTCCACATTTTGCATACATGTCTACCAAAGCATTTCCAACTATAATATCTGACAAAAATCCCCCTTCCATTATGTTATGATGGATGTCCAAGCCCTATTCCAAAGCTCCTATTTTGGCACGGGTAGGGAGGATGCTGGCAAAGGTTGTTGAATTTAGCTTTACACTTGCTAATTGCATTTGCTTGAAAGTTTCTAAACCCTTTTCAAAAAATCCATTTTGTGCATATCCTGCAATCATTGCATTCCATGAGATGAGATCCCTTTGAGGCATTCTGCCAAATAGTTCACATGCCTTGTCAATGCTTCCACATTTTGCATACATGTCTACTAGGGTAGTGGAAACTACAACATCTAAAAAAATTCCTCTATCCATTACTTTTTGATGGATGTCCATACCTTGTTCCAATGCTCCCATTTTGGCGTAGGTAGGAAGGATGCTGGCAAAGGTTGTGGAATTTGGCTTTACACCTACCAATTGCATTTGCTTGAAAGTTTGTAAAGCCTTTCCAACAAATCCATTTTGTGCATATCCAACAATAATTTCTCTCCCCACATCCCCACACACACACACAAAAGTTCCTTTGCAGGGATGCGGGGAGAGCCCGCCATCCCACACCCTCATGTCCTGGCTCCTTGTGGGGCTATGGAGGGAGCCTAGACTGCATAGAGATAAGTAGGTGAGGTAACAATCATGCCAAATGAAATATCCCATAGATGTCTTCCCTAAATTTCTAAGCAGGTTCATCCTGTATGACTGTATTACTTACACCTCTCTTCATTCTTCTTTCCTCCTTTATATTGCAGTCAATTAGGAGGCTAACAATATGAACACACTACCATTCAAATCATTGCATATACCATGAAAGTTTCATTCTACCTTCTCAATCATATGAGCTCTCTCTAAGCGGTTAAAAGCTCTATCTAAGCTCTGTCTATGTAGTCCATGAGACCACATTTATGCTCTTCCCGCATCCTTGTGCATACACAAAAGTTCCTTCATGGGGATGCGGGGAGAGCCCACCATCCCACGCCCTCATGCCCTGGCTCCTTGCGAGGCTGCGGGGGAGCCTAGACTGCATAGAGATAAGTAGGTGAGGCAGCAATCATGCCAAATGAAATACCCAATAGATGTCTTCCCTGAATTTCTAAGCAGGTTCATCCTACACAGCTACATTACTTACACCTCTCTTCATTCTTCTTTCCTCCTTTATATTACAGTCAATCAGGAGGCTCTCTCTAAGATCTCTTTATGGAGTCCATGAGACTACATTTTTTTGAGGCATTCTATCAAATAATTCATGTGCCTTGTCCATGGTTCCACATTATGCATACATGTCTACCAGGGTAGTTGCAACTACAACATCTAACAAAATTCCTCTATCCTTCATGCTTTGATGGATGCCCATACCCTGTTCCAAAGCTCCCATTTTGGCACAGGCATGGAGGATGCTGGAAAAGGTTGTGGAGTCTGGCTTTACACCTGCCAATTGCATTTTCCTAAAAATTTCTAAAGTCTTCTAAAAAAGTTCAATTTGTGCATATCCTGCAATCATTGCAGTCCATGGGACCACATTTCTTTGAGGCATTTTGTTAAATAGTTCATATGCTTTGTCTATGTTTCCACATTTTGCATACATGTCTACCAGGGTAGTTTCCATACAACATCTGACAAAATTTATCTATCCTTTATGCTTTGATGGATTTCTATACCCTGTTGCAAAGCTCCCATTTTGTCATAGGCTGGGAGGATGATGGCAAAGGTTGTAGAATTTGGCTTTAGAACTGCCAATTGCATTTGCTTGAAAGTTTTGAAAGCCCTTTCAACAAATCCATTTTGTGAATATCCTAAAATTATTGCATTCCATGAGATTACATCTCTTAGAGGCATTCTATCAAACAGTTCATGAGTTTTTTCTATGCTTCCACATTTTGCATACATGTCTACTAGAGTATAATTTCCAACTATAGTATTGGACAAAAATCTCCATTTCATTATGCTTTGATAGAGGTCCATACCATGTTCCAATGTTCCCATTTTGGCACAGGTATGGAGGATGCTAGCAAAGGTTGTGGAGTCTGGCTTTACACATGCTGGCAAAGGTTGTTAGTTTTTTATTGATAATGTTCTATAGATTTTTCATTATGGTCCAACTGGGAAAACTTAAAAAAAAATCATTGATCGAGTACTGAAAACTATATTTTTGCTTTATAGGTCCTCTCTTTGTTGTTTGAAAGGACAGTTTGTGAAAGAGATTCCAGCTATGCATGAAGAAAACCTACAAGTGACTGTCAAGGGGTAAAGATTCATGCAAAAGGTAGTGATCATGCAGGCATTAAAAGATAATCTTAGATCTAATGAGAAGAACTATACAAAGGTTACTGTTATCTCCTAATAGTGCACCCTTGTTGAGTAAACTCAACCTATTGGTGAAACATTGGAAAACCTCCCTGATTGTGGGCTTAGATAATGGAAGCTAACCTCCAGAGTAAGTTGGCTCTTAGGGTACTCATCTAAAACTATTCTTGTTGGGAAAAGGGTAAGAAAGATTGCATGGAAATGAACCTAACTCTTAAGGTGATACACCGAATTTGATTCAAGCCTATATTGCTGTCTTAACACATAATTTTCTCAATAGCTCAACTTAACTTAACAAAACTCAGATATTTTGATATATCCATACATAAGTGTTTTGCAAGGAGGCTTGATTCTTTGAACACTTTTGAAGGAAAAGAGTTCTTTCACAACTAAAGTATCTATTTGAACCACTACACAACTTACAACCTACAAGAATATATGTTTCTTTTGCGTAAAGGTGCTAAAATGAGACAAACATTAAAGGAATGGCCAAAACTCACAAGAACATTCATCAATCACAAATTGCAGACTATGAGACAACTTCTGAGAAGGTAAAAAAAACACTGAATTTCATTGATAAAAGGTGTTACCAACTTTGCACATGCCTGAGATTGAGTTACAATGCTATATCCTGCTGAAAGAACTCTAAAAATGAGCTACAATGGAGCATGAGAATAGGAAGAACTAACTCCAATACTGAACAATGAAGTGACTATATCCTCCTATCCATTAGTTGCACCAAAATAGGGACATAGAACCCTTTGGTCGTACATAACCAAAAAGCCTAAAAAATAGCTCCTAAACCCACTCCAAAATGAGTCCAAAATGAAGAAAAGGTCAAGGCATGACCTTACCTATCATAAAGGCATAAAAAAATGCTGCTAGATGCTCTTTAAGGCCTTAAAAACCAAGTCAAATCACTCCTATATTTCCTACACATGTTGGTCAACTTCCTCCAACCTCCCTATATGCTTGGCATACACATAAAAACTTAACCATATCCCTTCAATGCACTTACATGACATAAATACATTTTATTCTGCATTTTAATAACATTAACTAAGTGGTTTATAATCACACCACTTAGCTTAATGTTTTACATTTCAAAACAAATGCAAAAGAAAAGCCATGATTCGACTCAATGAAAATAAAGATAAAGGGACACACCCTTATTGCTAGGCAAATGCACAAGGTCGAGGGTATTATTTTTATAGAAAAGTATAAAACAAAAGGAAAAAATGCCTTTGAGCTATTAGCACACTTAGGGTAAAAAGAAACCCTAATGACGAAAGGCTCAAACAACCCTCATTTCACAATTTCATTTTGCATTTTCAACTTTTGTGTTCTGGACGCCGCCATGGTTGAGCTTGCCTGATATTTTGGAGGTTTCATTGGAGTTTTAGACTGCATTTTTACAAGAAATTGACAAAAAATCTTAGGTAAGCTCTCTGTCACTTCAAATCTGCCCTTTCTTTCCATTTTCTGTCAAAAGAATGTATTTTTTGAGCTCTCCTACACTAGTATAGATGAAAAATGATGAATACATTTAATGTTTCTTTCTGTGCATTTGTTCATGAGAAAAATACAGTCCATATTTTAGTTCTTCTACATGATTATTTGAATCATTTCTCTCAGTAATGATGTATATTTGTCTCTGTAGCTCATAATATGGCATGAAGGAAATATATTGTTACATTTTGAGCATGTTTTTCACTATCACTGCAATATACACTCATGCATTTTGTAGGAATTTTCTTTTTCTATTGAGGAACAGGGTTATATTTCTTGCATTGACTTATGCTTGGCTTCCCTATGGTTTGATATGACATGGCATTTACTACCTTGTACACAGAAAGGCTTCATCTTTTCTAAAAAACTTTACTCTGTTTCCACTTTCAAGAATGAAAAAACAAAGTTGCTATAGGCTATCGATGATTGTATGATAATTTTTGAAAAGCATGATATCAATGAGTAGTGTTATGTGATCTATATCTCCATTCTTTTGAAAGCACCATTGATTCAGAGATTCATGTTTCTCTCCTTCACTTTTATGAACCTACAAGGAATCTCTTACCTGTTTGTTTATTTGAATTTTGAATACATAGAACAAAATCTACTTTTGTGTTACTCAATCATGACATCTCTGTCATTTGATTGTTCCCACAGTGATCTTATTGGTTTTAGGACAGACAACTGAGAGGGGGGGTGAATCAGTTGTCACCAAAATCTGTTCCTTAATCACTTAAAACCTTCTTAAATTTCAGCAGCATAACAAAGATTAAATCATGGAAGCATAATGCAATAAGTCAAGAGCAGAAACACATTCAACACATATAACACCAAGATTTTTAACGTGGAAAACCTAGTTAAGGGAAAAACCACGGGGTGACTAACCCAAGATTATATTCTCTATTAAAAGAATAAGAAAAATGGCACTTGCCAATTAGGGCTCACTGCTTGAGCACACTGCTCACAAGAGGCCCACTGCCTACATGAGACACACTGTCTATAGAATAATATAAATATTACATACTTGAACTAGAGATCAACATCTTTACTATGCTTGAGTTAGTTCTATTTAAGCTCAACACCTCTGCTCTACTTTTCTTTCTTCTTCCTTACCACCTTCTCATCGCTACAAGGATGCTTTTGAATGACTTCGTAATTCTTATTTATACAAGACATCAACTTTGGAATGATCATCAAAGTCAGCACAACATACACTTATTTTATTATAGAGCAAATACAAAAATACAACTTGACTTATTACAAAAGCTTCATGTGCACTACTACACTGTCGGCTACCCATAGCTGGGACTTCTATCTTCTTTGGGGAACATGCTAGGCTTCACAAAACATCTTCAAGATCATCCGCAACATGTGCAAAACATCCAGTCAGCCAAGATTAGGAAGAACACCATCACCCGAAGGTAAATCTTTAATTACGAGCTCAATCTTCAATGCAGACCACCAACATGAACTGGACACAATCTAGAGACTCCCACAAGCTTGCTTGAATCACCAAGAACATATTCACCACTTCTGCTTACTGAAATCATTCACATCTTCATCTAGAACCTCAAGAACATAGTCAATCATTACTGTCACATTAGAAGGATTGCTTGTGGACCTCCAAACCATGAACCAATTGAGTTGTCAATTCACATTAGCTTCCCAAACATGCCACCAGATCCGTAGAACAAGATATTGCATTTCCAAATCTCACCAGACCTATTTGGGCCACTCTATCACCTCTAAACAGCTGCTAGAACTAGTTTTATTCATATGGACATAACTTCTCCAAATTTTCATGCGGATCTCTGAAATCTTGGCTGGAGCACCTTCAGACACATATTTGCAAACCCTTTGATGCGCATACTCTGATCTTCAACTGACTGGGATTTTTGCTTCATAGAACTTCACTGTCTTCACTGTCCTTCTCTGTTTCTGATAGGGCTAATTTTCTTAATATCCTCAGCACACAACTCATCCAATCCTTGACATCAATGCAACATGAGTATGTTGACATCAATGACAACACCGGTTAGGCCCATACTTGCAACAATCTCCCCCTTTGTCATTGATGGCAACATATGATGTGAAAAACTATTTTAACCATCAAGACAAGAACTTCTGCTCACTGATTGACATAGCTCCCCCTATCAACAACAATCATTCAATGTTTTCTCTTCCTTTACTGCCCCCCCTTTGATTGGCAACCACTTTTTATTTTTCACATCTTCTCTCCCCCTTTGACATCAATGGCAAAGGGCACATACTTGCAACCACTTCTCATACTTTAGAATCATGCTGACTGCTCCCCCTAAGTAGCAGCTTCCTAACACCAATCCAGATCACAAAGATATGACTATGGGATTCACCAGACTAATGCACATCAGTGCACCTTAATTCAGAACCGAAGGGGTAATAACCCCTAACTTCTGCCTGAGATACTCAAAAGAGTCCTTAGGTAGAGGTTTAGTAAAAATGTCTACAATTTGATCCTTTGAGGGCACAAACTCTAGTTTGACTTCATTCTTATTCACTTGTTCTCTCAAAAAGTGAAACTTGATGGATATATGTTTGTCTTTGAATGCAACACCAGATTTTTTGATATGTTTATTGCACTTGAATTATCATAGAAGATTGTGATAGGTTCTTCATACTCCACTCTGATGTCTCTTAGCATTTGCTTCATCCATAATACTTGAGTGCAATTGCCTGCTGCTACAATATACTTTGCTTTTGCAGTGGACAGAGATATTGCCTCTTATTTCTTGCTTAGCTAAGAAACCAATCTTTTCCCCAAAAAGAATACACCACCACTGGTACTCTTCCGGTCATCCACATCTCTTGCCCAATCAGCATTTGTATATGCATGAAGAGAGAAATCATGATCCTTAGGATACCATAAACCATACTCAACTGTTCCCTTTAGATATCTGAGAATTCTCTTGATTGCCATGACATGAGACTCTCTAGGATCAGCTTGGAATCTGGCAACAAGACCAACAACATTAATAATATCAGGTCTAGTTTGAGTGAGGTAAAGCAGTCCTCCAATCATTGACCTGTACTTTTTTTGATCAGTCTTAGGAGATTCATCATCTTTACTCAACTTACATCTGGTTGCCATGGGAGTATTCATTGGCTTTGAATCTTCCATCCCAAATTTCTTCAACAATTCTTTCACATATTTGGTCTGAGATATGAAGATTCCTTTCTTTGTTTGAGTGATTTGTAGACCCAAGAAGAAATTCATTTCCCCAAACATAGACATCTCAAATTCACTTTTCATTTGATTTGCAAAAGTCTTGCAAATACTATCTTTTCCTCCAAAAATGATATCATCAACAAATACTTCAACAATCAAGATATTTTCATGATCAATCTTGAAGTACAGATTACTGTTAGCAGTACTTTTGTTGAAGCCAATCTTCAAAAGATGTTTGTCTAATCTTTCATACCAGGCTCTTGGGGCTTGTTTGAGTCCATACAATGCCTTCTTCAATTTGTAGACCATATCTCCATGATCAGACAATTGAAATCCATCTGGTTGCTCAATGTATACCTCTTCTTCCAAATCACTGTTTAGGAAAGTAGACTTGACATCCATTTGATACACTTTGAAATCTCTGAAGTTAGCAAAAGCAAGATATAGTCTGACTTCTTCAATTCTTGCCACTAGAGAAAAACTTTCTTCAAAGTCAACTCCTTCTACTTGAGACTAACCCTTACAGACCAATCTTGCTTTGTTTCTTATTACTTCACCATCTTCATTCAACTTATTCAGGAAGACCCATTTGGTCCCAATCATATTTTTGTCCTTAGGTCTAGGAACAAGGTCCCAAGTGTGATTCTTTTCAATCTGCATCAATTCCTCCTTCATTGCGTTAACCCATCTTTCATCATTGCATGCCTCACTTATTGTTTTTGGTTCAATCTTTGAAATCAGACAATACTTCACTAAATCTTGAGCAATTTTTCTTCTTGTTTGAACACCTTTGCTTCTATCTCCTATGATTTGGGCTTCAGAATGATTCAGTCTTACATACCTGGGAGTTTTGGGAAGCTCTTGCACTTCTAAATCTTGAACAGGTTCATGCAAACTTGCCTCTTCTTCTTGTGTTTCAGGATTCTCCAGATCAGTTTGAATCTGAACTGGAGTTGGGACTTGTTCTCCTTGATCTAAGACATCATTCTGATCATCTGCTTCATACTCATAATACCTTGAGGGATTTTCCATGCCTTCATTAACCTTCACATTTGCACTTTCTACAATCTTTCTCAATCTCTTGTTATAACATTGGTATGCTTTGCTTTGAGTAGAATATCCCAAGAATATTCCTTCATCACTTCTAGCATCAAACTTGCCAAGGCCGTCATCTCTTTTGATATAGCATTTACTACCAAAGACTTTGAAATATTTCACAGTAGGAGTGATGCCAAACTAAAGTTCATAAGAAGTCTTACCAGTATTGCCTCTGATTTGTACTCAATTAAGAGTATAGACAACAGTGCTTACAGCTTCTCTCCAGTAGATCTGAGGGACATTTGTTTCCATCATCATGGTTCTAGATGCTTCCTGGATGGTCCGGTTCTTTCTCTCCACTACTCCATTGTGCTGTGGAGTCCTTGGAGCAGATAACTGTCTCTTTATCCCATGTTCCTCACAGAATGATATGAACTCACTGGATGTGAATTCTCCACCTCTATCAGACCTGAGGCATTTTATGTTTATGCCAGTTTCATTTTCTACCATATCCTTGAATATTTTAAATTTCTCAAGTGATTCAAATTTCTCTTTCAAGAAAGTTACCCACATCATTCGAGAGTAGTCATAAATCAACAATATGAAATACCTATCTCCTTGTAGACTCTTGATTCTTGCCAGACCACAGAGATCAGTGTGTACTAAGTCTAACAATCTAGTTGAAGATTGTTCCTTACTTTTGAATGTTTCTTTGTTCTGCTTACCCAACTGACATTCTTTGCACAAACTGTTACTAGGTTTCACCAGTCTTGGAAGATCTCTTACAACCTGAGTATTGCTTATCTTGATGATATTATTAGAATTTACATGACACATTCTCCTATGCCACAACCAACTCTAATCAATTTGAACAAATAAACAACTTTTGCTAGTACCAACCAAGTGGAAGATGTTACCTTTTGTCTATGTACTCGATGCAATCTCAGTTCTAGAGCTTTCAAAGATCTTGCATTTTCCATTTTTGAATCAGAGATCATAGCCTTTGTCCATCAACTGTCTAACATTGAGAAGATTATGCTTCAGACCTTCAACATACAGAACATCACTGGTTTTGTTCTTTCCATCAAAAGAAATGGTTCCTCTACCTTTAATTCTGCTAGCAGAGTTATCTCCAAATTTTACAACTCCACCTTCATATCTTTCTAGGTTTATTAACTTATTCTTGTCACCAGTCATATGGTGAGAGCATCCATTATCAATGACCCATTCATCCTTTTCTTCAACCTGAGTAGCCAGAGCCCTTTATACCATTTTATGATTGACAGATTCAATAGGCATTGGATCTTCTTCCTTGATGGCAATAAACACCCAGTCACTTCCGGATTTGTTTCCTACCTCAGATTCATCATCTGTTACTCCATCATCATCTTCTTGAACATAGTAACACTTCTTTTGGAATCTTGATCTATTAGGGTTTGGCCTTGAAAATATTTCCAAACATCTTGAGGCAAAATGACCAATCTTGTTGCAGTTGAAACATTTGAAAGGCAATTTTCCTTCATACTTACCGGATCCTCTTGGGAGTCTCTTTGCAATAAGGGCTTCAAGTTGTGTAGCTTCTGACTCATCTTCTTCCAGATCTTTTCTTGCTTTATCATACCATGTTGATTTCTTTGAGGAACTTTCTCCTGGGTCATATCTTTGTTTACCTTTTATAGAGGCACTAGCTTTGAAAGTAGATTCAGTCTTGGGAAGTACATCACCAAACTCAACCAACTCAAATGCAGATATCTTACCAACCAATTGATCCCTTGTGATAGTTGTTAAAGATTAAAGATTTGATTTCCTCAATAACAGTGACCTTGTGTTTATATGCAGGAGGTAAAGATCTGAGAACTTTAGCAACAATTTCATCTTTATCCAGTACTCCACCCGCACATCTGATGCCACATACAAGCTCATTTACTTTTGCCATATATAAAGTGATGTTCTCATCTTCACTCATCCTTAGGTTTTCAAACTTTCTTTTCAGACTTTGTAGCTTGGCACACTTAACATACTTGTCTCCTTCATATAGATTTTCAAGCTTTGTCCAAATGTCATAAGCAGTCTTTAATCCCATAACATTTGTCAGCTCTGTATCAGACAAGGCACTTAGTAGGGCTTCTTTCGCTCGAAGATTATTTTCTACATCTCTTACTTCATCTATAGTTGTTGGCCCATTCCTTGGAGGAACATATTTAGTTGAGGTTATGTTCCAATACTGATATCCCATGCATTGTAAGTGACATTCCATGCAGTTCTTCTAGGCAGTGAAGTTTGTTCCATCAAACCTTGGACTGTCCTTCTTGTAGGTTGACATCCTAGATCTCCTCAAGCAATCAAGCTTCTTCTACAGGAACTTGGCTCTGATACCAATTGTTGGTTTTAAGATAGACAACTGAGAGGGGGGGTGAATTAGTTGTCACCAAAATCTATTCCTTAATCACTTAAAACCTTCTTAAATTTCAATAGCATAACAAAGATTCAATCATGGAAGCATAATGCAATAACTCAAGAGCAAAAACACATTCAACACATATAACACCAAGATTTTTAATGTGGAAAACCTGGTTAAGGGAAAAATCACGGGGTGACTAACCCAAGATTGTATTCTCTGTTAAAAGAATAAGAAAAATGGCACTTGCCAATTAGGGCTCACTGCTTGAGCACACTGCTCACAAGAGGCCCACTGCCTACAGGAGACACACTATCTACATAATAATATAAATATTACATACTTGAACTGGAGATCAACATCTTTACTCTGCTTGAGTCAGTTCCATTTAAGCTCAACACCTTTGCTCTGCTTTTCTTTCTTCTTCCTTACCACCTTCTCATTGCTACAAGGATGCTTTTGAATGACTTCACAATTCTTATTTATATAAGACATTGACTTTGGAATGATCATCAAAGTCGGCACAACATACACTTATTTTATTACAGAGAAAATACAAAAATACAACTTGACTTATTACAAAAGCTTCATGCGCACTACTACACTGTCGGCTACCCATAGCTGGGACTTCAATTTTCTTTGGGGAACACACCAAGCTTCGTAAAACATCTTCAAGATCATCCACAACATGTGCAAAACATCTGGTTAGCCAAGATTAGGAAGAACACCATCACCCAAAGGTAAATCTTCAATTACGAGCTCAATCTTCAATGCGGACCACCAACATGAACTGGACACAATCTAGAGACCTCCACAAGCTTGCTTGAGTCACCAAGAACATCCGCACCACTTCTGCTTACTAAAATCATTCGCATCTTCATCTAGAACCTCAAGAACACAGTCGATCATCACTGTCACATTAGAAGGATTGCTTGTGGACCTCCAAACCATGAACCAATTGAGTTATCAATTCACATTAGCTTTTGAAACATGCCACCAGATCTGTAGAACAAGATATTTCATTTCTGGATCTCACTAGACCTATTTGGGCCACTCTGTCACCTTTGAACAGTTGCTAGAACTAGTTTTATTCATATGGCCATAACTTCTCCAAATCTTCATGTGGATTTCTGAAATCTTGGCTGGAGCACCTTCAGACACATATCTGCAAGCCCTTTGATGCACATACTCTAATCTTCAACTAACTAGGATTTTTGCTTCATAGAACTTCATTGTCTTCACTATCCTTCTCTGTTTCTGATAGGGCTAATTTTCTCAATATCCTCAGCACATAGCTCATCCAATCCTTGACATTAATGACAACACCGATTAGGCCCATACTTGCAACAGATCTAAGGTATGGTTTGTGACTATTTTTGCATTTTATTACAATCATCTCTTGACTTCTTCATAACAACAGTGGCACTGTACTATACCTTGACCTTTACCACCTCTTTTGATGTGCTTCCAAAAGGTCTCATGACCCATGATTCACTGTTGAGAGTTCTTAAAACCTATAGGGAACTCACTTAGGCCTCTACTTCACATTGCTCAAACCTAATGTCTGATATTTCATTCTGAATCCTTCTCACTGATGTCTGTGCAACCTCAGATCCACTACTCTTTAAGAGATTTGACAAAATATTTTTTTTGGGTTTACATAAAATCTTAAACTCTACAAGGTTATGCAGGACCAAAACATGATATGTATGCATTTCCTCTTCACTGTCTCTATTCCAAATGACTACAATATCCATAAAGTGTGTGGAAAACCTTGTCTAGACCATCTATGTTTGATATATGTGCATAAGGAGACATATTTGAGTTGAAAAAGCCTGAGATGCTAAAACCTCTGTATCAAACTACCCCTCATTCCATTTTTCTCAGCAATAACAAATGTTTTAATGAGCCTTGATGAAGGCATTTAGCTCATAGGGGCATAGGGAGTCAAGCTTACATCCTTCCCAGACCTTAAACTATTAATGAAACATGAGCCTTAGATAAGAGATGTCTACTATTCTTTAGCATAGATGACTATTTTTACAAGCAAGTTGCTAGTACCTTTTGAAAAGAGGGGATTGCTCCACCAAAAAAAGGTGACTGTTACTAATATCAGATTGCATTAAACAAGTAACTGCCTTTGCTTTTCTTTCATTGTTTTATCTTTTCTTGACCTTGAAGCATAGTGTAGTCCTCCTTCTTTGCTGCTAACTATCATAGTCATTGAGATGTAACTGTTTTCTGTCCCTTTTGATAGTCCTCTTTGATTTTGGATGACTGTCTTCATAAGGCTGTTGACTATCATAGTAAAAATGCTGACTATCATCCTCTTGCACACTATCCTGTAGATTTCAAGGCTCCTTTTCATCATCCTTTATCTCTTCAAACCTTGAATTGTAACTCTTGACACAATCACAAGTGTTTTATCAAAGACCTCAAAGTCTTCTAGGGTTTGATAGAACCATCAATATCTATGCATGTTTTCAATTATGTACGAAGACTTGTGTAATCTGATTCAACTTGGAGTCATCTCCTCTTCACTTAGTCTATTTACATCAAAGAAAATGATGCAGACCTTTCCATGTCCTCAGACCTTTGCCATCATCATCACTATCAACTACCCCTATGGTATCTTCCACTACAGTCATCTTCAATACCTCATTGTCTCATGAACTACCTATGAGAACTCACTGTGTATGTCTGTTGAGATGAATCCTTTTATGGCTTATATATGAAGATGAAAGTGAACCATTCTCATGGACATTGACAGTGAAAAAGACTTGACTTCACTGTATCCACTTGTTTAGACTTGAAAGTAATGGAGGTCATGTGTTTCTCTTGTTTCTTAGACAGTGACAAACATCACTGTACCCATGCATAGAACCACCGCTTCTTTACTCATTGTAATTCCATTGAGCAAATGTTTATCATTTAGGATAGTGATCCTACCAATTCACTCTCATGAGTGATGAATGCCTGCTCAATTGATGACAAGTATGGTGCTTTTACACTCTTATTCCTCTTAAAACACAAGAGGGTAGCATGTTGGGCTCAACCCTTGTGGGGGCCCATTTTACTCCACATGCTACAATGTAAAAATGAAAGATTATCCAACAATTAAAACTTCTCCTATACCTGCACAATGAACAAACATATTAGATAAAACAATGAAACTCAGAAATTGATGAAACTGATGATGATCTACTTTTCTTGATATCTGTGATGTTGCAAAATTTTTTTAATGCCTTAGGAGAATAAAATATATATATGTTGATATAGTATACATGCAAAGAATACAGATTTGGAGCTCTAACACAACTTTCTCTCATCCCTTGTAGGCATTCAAGCAAGTAGCACGTCAACTTCTGGAGCAATAAAATGACAGGAACTGAAGCAAGGATGCAGCAGTTCAACCTAGGATTCATCATTAGTAACAAGGCAATGACGGATCCCTATCCTTTTCATATGTTGTTCCTTCTCTTTTTCATTCATATGTATAGTTTATTTTCATATTGCATTGGAAAAGTTATTCCCATGGCTTGTGTGGGACACCATACATTTATAATTATCAATAAAAGATAGCAGTCATGCAAAATTTATGTAATCTTTCTCTTATATACATTTGCAAACTAAACTACAATTTATTTGATAACACTTCTGTGCATATGAATGAAACTTTTAGCTGAAATCAATGTGTACCTTTTATCTTTGTTTTACAAACACTATCTCAGCTTTACCTGATTGAGATGGAAGCTAAATTAGGTAACATTTTTGGTGACATTTGCTATATGTTTGTTTGTTAAACATCCTAAACAGTTGCCTGAACTTTTCCATTGGGCACATGAGTTAAAAGGAATCTAACAAGACTTGAAAAAACATCTTGTACTACTGCTGTAACTCATCCAAAACATTGTATAGCACCTTCAAGACCTACTCTACCTACCAGAACTCAGAGCACACAACTAACTAACTGTGTAAAAACTGCACCTAGAGGAAAAGAAAACTGCATCTAAACTATGTGCAACAACACTTATTGAATCAAAACTCCTAAACTAAAAAGCACAAAGATGATCATATCTCAAAATAGAGTTTGAGGTGTATCCCATTGACTAGGATAGGTAGTAACTCACCATCCATTTTTGACAGGTGGAAAGCATTGTGCTATTTGCATTCTACAATGATGAACGAGCCACTCCACATGCTGTCAAACTTAGTATGTTTTCCAGGCCTACTCTTTAGGCATCCAACTTAAGCACTACATCTCCTTTAAACACTCTTGGTGTTTCTCTTTTATCAAAAGCTTTCTTCACTTGGAGTTGATGAAACTCCATGGTTTTCATAGCTTTGTCTCTTGTTTCTTCAAGCTCCATGAGCTGTGCATATCTAACTGCCATTGGATCCTCCTCTTCAAACATTTCAAGCTGGTTTACAATGTCAAGTGCTGGAAGATCATTAGACAAGGGTAGCCTTGCATCTTTCCCATATACCATCATATAAGGGGAGTTTCCAATGGACCTTTTTGGTGTTATTCTATTTGCCCATAATGCAGATTTTAACTTGGCATGCCAAGTCCTTTGGTTCTCTGCAATGGTCCTCTTAATAATCTTTATCAAGTTTTTATTTGTAGACTCTGCCAAACCATTACCTTGAGGATAATAGTTTGACAAAGCGTTCAAATAAATACCATTCTTGATAGCCCAGTCAGTCACCCTGATTCCAATGAAAGCCAAGGCATTATCATAAACTAAAGACTTAGGTACACCAAACCTTGTTATCAAATCATCATAAAAATTTAGAACATCACTTTCATTGGCTTCCTTTAATGTCACTTCCTCAATCCATTTGGTAAAATAATCTGTGACAGTGAGAATCCACCTATGACATGCATTAGAAGGTGGATTAATAATTCCTATAAAATCAATGCCCCACCTCATAAAGGGCTGCTCAACCTGTATGGGCTGCAAAGGTAGAGCTAGCAGTTTCTCTTTGCCTGCAAACATTGCACACTTAACACATTTTCTTGACCATGCATAGGCATCTTTGAATAGGCTTGGCCAATAGTATCTTGCCCTCATAATTTTCCAAGTTGTGGTCCTTGGAGCAAAGTGTCCACCAATTATTCCATCATGAAACTCTTGGAGTATTTTGTCAACTTGATCAGTATCAATACATCTCAGTAAAACTCCATTATGATCTTTCCTAAATAGAATACCATTAACAAGAACAAAGGGAATGGACTGTAACCTGAAATACCTCCTGATTGCTTTGCCCAAACCAAGTGGACATTCACCAGTTTGCAAAAAGTGAACCATTTCTTGCAGCCAACTTGCACCCAATGCTGGTGTAGCAGTTTGAGGCTCATCATTGGTAACAAGGGCAACTTCCTTTTGAGCTTCTTGGTCAGTTTATGACCTTGCTGCTAGCTATTCACATAGCCCCTTACCTCTAACCAACTTTGTGACTGTGATATCTACATCGTACTCCATGACCTTAGTAATCCATCTTGCTCTTTTCTCATTCAAATCTTTACTCAAAAGAAACTCCTTGACACTAGGATGGGCAACCATTAGATGAACTTTGTTATTGGAAATCAAATGTCTAAACTTCTTCAAACTTCTAATTACAGCCAGCACATGCTTTTCAATGAAAGAATATCTCTATTCATAATCCTCTAAGCCTTAACTGAAAAATGCTATTGGCTATTCCAAATTATCATCATTCTACTGTACTAACGTAGCAGAAATTACATCTATGCTACCAAAAATATAAAGAATAAAATCCTTTGCAAAGTTAGGATTTACCAATGTGGGAGCTACTATTAATGCCTCCTTGATAGCTTCAAAACTATGTTTTCCCTCTTTTGTCAAGATGAAACTAGCATTCTTTCTCAACATTGCAGTTAGAGGTTTCAAGAGATTGGCCATGCCTGGTATAAACCTTCTTACAAAATTAAATCTACCAAGGAAACTCTGCAGCCCCTTTTTATGGTTGGGCAAAGGTAAAGTAAG
Source organism: Cunninghamia lanceolata (assembly GCA_027924645.1). Lineage (NCBI taxonomy): Eukaryota > Viridiplantae > Streptophyta > Pinopsida > Cupressales > Cupressaceae > Cunninghamia > Cunninghamia lanceolata. The sequence goes on from BSBN01000070.1 coordinate 4,315,382, forward strand.
AATAGCACTCCCCTGATCTGGATCAATGGTTATTCCCTATTTTGAGACCACATGTCCAAGGAGCTTGCTTCCATGGACAACAAAAACACATTTTTTGGGGTTAAGGGATATGCCAAACTCCCTACGTCTTTCAAATACCTACCTCAAATGAAACAGATGCTCATCAACAAATTTAGAAAAAACCGTTATATCATCAAGGTAAATGAGCATTGATTTGTAAATTAAACCCTGAAATGCCATGTCCATTGCCCTTTGAAAGGTGGCATCGGCATTGGACAAATTGAAGGGCATTCTTTTGTAGGCCATTGTTCCCCATTTTGTGGTAAATGTTGTCTTATATTGATCCTCTTCCTTTACTAACACTTGATTATGACTAGAATATCCATCAAGGAGGGAAAATCTCTCTAAACCTGCAACAACTTGAAGGATCTGCTCCATAGAAGGTAGTGGATAATGGTATTTGAGTGAGGCCCTATTCAAATCTCTAAAGTCCACACAAAGCCTTATCTCTCCATTTTTATTCCTAATCGGGACAAGGTTAGAAACCCATGAGGTATGCTTGATTGGGAAAATGATATTAGCCTCAATTAGTTTAGTCAATTCTTTTATCATGAGAGGTTCAAGTTTGGGGTTCAAAGGCCTCTATTTCTGCCTAACTAGTTTTGCATTTGACTCAAGTTCTATGGTGTACTAGGCAATTTTGGAATCAAAACCCTTTAAATCAGAATATTCCCATGCAAAGATATTATGAAATTTCTCACAAAGTGAAATAAAAGCTAGCTTATCTTCTTGAGAACAAATCTTGCCAATTTTGAGAACCTTACCTTTAAAAATCTCCACCTCTTCATAATATTTTTCCTTGATCTGCATGCTATTTTTTTCCTTTTTAAGCTAATCATTAGAGTTAAAAATAGTTTCTAAGGTGACCAAACCCTTAGGTAACTTATTTGTCCTTAACTGTATAATCTAATCATTATACTGTTGTAATAGCTTTTCTTGATTCCCCACTAAAAACTCAGCTTCCTCAAGTAAAAAATTCAGCACCTGCTCATCACTTTCAAAAACTTACCAATGAACATTATTATCAGGAACATATGGCCTCACTACAACTTTAATATGCTGCTGTACGTTACCCTTTTTAATATCATTCAGGATGTCAATCTGAGCGCCTATGGCAGCTAGACTATCAACATGCTTGTTTTGATCTCTAAGTATGGATATCAGATTGAAAGCATCAAATTCCTCTATCATATCCCATACCCTATGCTTATAGGACTTAAGAACATTATTTTTAGTTACATGTAAGCCTCTTACCTAATTCACAATCAGCTCACTTTCACTAAAACACCTGTAGGCAACTTATCCCTCTTTTCCTTGCCCATTCCAAACCCTGTATAAGACCCTCATATTCAGCTGTGTTGTTAGTATAACTAAAAGAAAAATGAAAAGATGAATAGTACTTGTCACCTTGTGGAGATACCAGCATAGCACCCCCACCAGCTCCATTTTTGTCTCTTGAGCCATCAAAATACATTTTCCAAACTTCATTTTGTTGTTGTTCATCCTTCTTTTCAAGATTGGGAATAACAAAATCTGGCTCATGCATCATATAAACATCTAAGCCTACCTCTTCAAGGTTCTTACTTAGATCATCTTCAATGTTTTATTCTGCCCACTCATCCAAAAGGATGTTAGGAATATTCTCAGTTTGTGTATTAGGCTCTTGGGAAATAGTATGTTCATCACTATAAAAAACAACACAATTGGCCTTGATGGCACTTGGTACATAAGGTTCTATGTGATCTTTTGCTATTGACTCAGACTTAATGGTCACTTTGGTTCCATATCTTGTCCCAAACAGCATATGAGACCAATCTGAAGATAAATAACCACCTACTTTAGTAGTGAAATCCCTTGAGAGACAAAAGGCAAAATATGGTGGCAAGTCAATAACAAAAATGTCTTGAGAAATGGAAAAATTGGGGTAGGCATGTAAAGTAAGACTCAAATCTTTAATAACCCCCACAGTGTTGATGGTTGTTCCATCAAGCTAAACAACACCTTAGTCAAGAGGTTGATACTTTAAACCCAACTTATCAGCAATTTGCTTGGGCATAACAGAGCTACTAGCCCTGAAATCAATCATACAATTATGGACCAACTTATCACCTATGATCATAGACACATAAAAGGTGGTGGCTTTACCTCTGGTTTGACCTCTTTACTTGTTTGTTCACTACCATTTTGGGATGTATTAGTGAATATAGATTGATCTTGCCTAACTGGATCTTCATTTGACACATTCAAATCTAATAATGTAGATTGCAATAAATCCTTTTGCCCTAGGATAGACAAAGAATCCCACATGGACATAGTGATATTCATTTTCTTCATGTGCTCAATAATGTTAAAAGGTGCAATATTTACCTTTTGGTGAATCTTTACAACATCAGGGTCTGCTTGCAAGTTGGTTGATTGGGGCTGTTTTCCAGGCTGCTCTTTGGTAGTGTCTTGTGTATTTCTTTAAAGTACAAGTGGTACTTGGGAGGTAGATAGACTAGCAACTTCTTTTTCTATTCTAGGAGCTTGGTTAGGCTCTTTATTTGTTGATTGTCCAATCTCAAAAGCCCTCTTCTTAGCTCTTGTATTAGCTACTACTGGAGAATCATCCCAATTGGCCCCACAAAACTCCTCTCCTTGCCAATTTAGGAAAGCAGTATCACTTGGAAGTTGCTCTTGCTTCTGTGAAGATACATCACCAGGTACATTGGGCTGCAAACTTGACACATTCTACACCATCAAGGCTTGGTTAATCACCCCATTTGAGTAGGTGGACTAGTTATGGGGTTGACTACAAGGGTAACACCATTCATAATCTTGTGCAAGATTGTTTTGAACAGGAACTAATTCTTTAGATGAGCTGGGTACATTTGAATTGTATGGTTGAAAAGGCCTTGGATTTAGTGCTTGCCTTGGACATTGGTTATGTGCTTGATAAGGTAACCTATTTGCTTGATAAGGCTGGCCTTGTGCTTGGTTTTGAGGCTGGAAAGGCCTGAAACCTTGAAATTGCTATTTTTTCATGTTCATTAACTCATTTCCAAATGACTGCAACAATCCCTTTATCTCTTGCAACTCAAGAGATTAGGTTAGAACAACTTTTTCTTGACTTACTGGTAACACTGGAACAATGGGTATAGAAGCCAAAGATGGTATTTGTAAAGGCATGGAAGACTGAATCTCTAGGAATATAGGCATAGGGGGTCTAGGTGCTATCTTACTAGCTTGGATAAGATTGTTTTCAACCCTTATTGCAATGTCAAATGCAGTTGGTAGTGAAGTGCCTCCCATGGATTGTATCATAATAGAAATATCACTATTAAGTGCCTTCAAATAATAAAGAAAATCATGGTCTGCAGAAGGACTTACCATAGTAGGAATTCTATTCCATGTCTTCTTGAAACAGAAGTTGAAATCTATCATTTGCTCCTGAGGAGCACTCTTCATGGTGCTTAGTTGTTCTACCATAGACAAATGATTAGATTTGTCTTAAAAATGCTTGCAAAGGAGCTCTCCGAGTTGATCCTATGAGTGCATTGAGTTTACTGCCAAACCCCTGAACCACTGTAATGCTTTGCCTTTGAAGGATGCTGCCAACAATCTGAGAGCCACACTTTCTATGGTAATATAGTGCACAACACATAAGTTTGCCACATCTTGGATGTCCTCAATGGGTGTAGTTTGGTCTTCTCCTGAGAAGAATGGTAAACTTTTAAGAGAAACCATTGGGATATCATCATGTTGGGCCAAGTTTAAAGGGCTGCCTCGATAAAAAGGTACAAAAACTTGATTCCTTAGAATTGCCATTGGAGCAACAAAAGTATGATTTCTTGAAAAATGATTTACAACTCTCATAGAAGGTGGAGTTGACTATGTTTTCCTTGTTGAAGGATGATTTCTTCTACTCGATCTGCCTTGCCTCCTTGGTGGAGACAACTGCAAATACTCAAAGGAATTTGAACTCCTAGTTTGTAATCTTTTCATAAGCTGTTATAGCACTGGTTTTGCTAGATTTCCACACTTAGAGTCACCAGATATACAGATTTCAACCTCCTAAAGGTATGAAAATTACTGGTTGCATATCAAGACCAACAATAAAATGTATTCTTGAACTGTTTTGATTCAAATAGTCCCATTGGGCATGCCAAAAACTGTTATCTCCTAATAGTGTTGTTGCAAGTATGTGCCTAATCAGTGTTGTCATTGATGTCAACATATCTGTGTTGTCATTGGTGTCAATTGTACTCTTACTTTGTTAAGGATATTGAGACAATTAGCCCCTCCGGTGATAACAATGTGTTGTAGTAGAAACAGTGCATTACATGCAGAAGAATAGTCCAGAAGAATGCTCCACATTTCCTGTAGAATGAATATCTTTATTTACAGATTGGAATTTATTTAGAAGCCTATCTGAAGATGTTATATTCTAAGTTTGAGCCTCCTATATAAGAATTGAGTGAGATATGTTCACCAGAGTGAAAACAACATTTTCTATGTATTTGGTGGTGACAGGGAGAAAGTGTTTTGCTCCGCATTCCTTTGCATTGAAGTATTTTGGTCTATGGTTCTGGAAGTAAGTCTATGATGATGTTAAATGTCTTCAAGTGTAATGGTTCATGATTTGGTGGTTTGCAAGCTATCCTTTACTCATGACAGTGGCTGGAAGTGTTGTTCTTGTGCTTCAGTTTGAAGAATCTTGTTGATAGAGTTAGAGATCGTGCAGTTGTTCCTGGTGATTATAATGTGCTTGTGGATGTCTCCTGATCATGCTCCTACATTCAGATTGGTTTGCAAGGTGTAATTTAGATAGTGCACAAAGCGTTTTCTTGTGAATACTTGTGTTAACATCCATCTTGGCTGACCTGGTTGAATTCATCACTTGCGATGATGCATTGAAGTTTGTGATAGCATGTTGTAGTGTGGAAGCTTGTGTTTGGGTCCCAAATAAGGTGTGGAATGATCTACATACATTCTTACATCTTTTCCTTAGCTAAATTTGTATTAGGTCCAGTTTGTAATGCTGACCTTGGAGATTGTTCCAACGGTTGATGATTGTAATGATGACCTTGATCATTCCAAGGTTGATGTAGTGTATAAATATTTATAATTGAGTTGTGAAAAGGTATCCAAGTGCGAAGATGCAAAGAGAAAATGAAGTAACAGAGAAGAGCAAAGGTATTTACACTTCAATAGAATTGAACCTTGGCATGAAGTAGATGATGTTATTTCAGTTCAACCCTTTGGTAGTGAGCCACCCTTTGGCAGTGAGCAATTTGGGTAGTGAGCCCTATAGGCAGTGAGCCTCTGATTTTTGGTATTGATATAACTTATATATTTCTGTGGGCTAACACCCACCGTGGTTTTTCTCTTTTAAGGTTTTCCACGTAAAAATCTGGTGTCTCTTGTGTTGATTATGCATTTGTGTTGAGCTTCTCATTTTATGCTTTCATGATTATATCTAAATATAAGTGATTGATAAGTTGATGATTGAAATTGGTTAAAAGTTTTAGGACAACTGATTCACCCCCCCTCTTAGTTGTCTGGTGCAATTTAACAATTGGTATCAGAGCCAAGTTCCTCTGAAGAAAGTCTAACAACTTGAGGAAGATCCAGAATATCTTATAAGAAGGAAGCTCCACAGTTTGATGGGTCAAATTATGCTCTTTGGAAGGTATGAATGAAAAGCCATCTCCTCTATCTTGGTTATAAAGTATGGCTAGCTACACAATCATTTATCATGCCTGAAGGCGGTTTGACAACTGAAGATGATATCAAAGAATATGAGCTGGATGTCAAAGCAAAGGATGCTCTATTAAGTGACTTGGTGTTGACAAAAGTTATGGACCTTGAATCTGCAAATGAGATATGGGAGAAGCTAAAAAATTTGTATGAAGGAGATGATTCTATAAGAGAAGCCAAGCTACAGAGCCTAAAAGTAAAATTTGAGGGCATAAAGATGAATGAAGATGAAAACATAACAGCCTTTATGCAAAGAGTTGATGAACTTGTCACTGGACTAAAAGGCATGGGAGGAACTCTCACTGATAAGGAAGTTGTGATGAAAATTCTTAGATCACTACCAAAATCCTATAGTCACAAGGTGGCTGTTATTGAAGAATTTATGACTATGAAAACTATTGATAGAGATCAGTTACTTGGAAAGCTTATAGCCTTTGAGATGAGAGAATTTGGTGATGCTCTTCCAAAAGTTGAATAAGATTTCAAAGCCAGTACTTTAGAAAAGATTTCCAGAGCTGAGAAATATAAAGTGGAGGATGACTTTGATGAAATTGAAGCTAACTTTGTTGATAGGATGCAAAGAGGTTCCGATAAATTGCCTTTCAAATGTTTCTCTTGTGGTAAGGTAGGTCATTATGCTTTTGGATGTCCTGAAAGAATTGAAAGAAATAAGAAAAGATATCAGAGCAAACCTAGAGTTCCAAAGAAATGCTACTATGTCAAAGATTTTGATGATGAAGGTGTGACTGATGATGAATCTGATGATGCTACTACTAGTGCAAATGAATGTCTATTTATTGCTATTAAAGAAGATCCCATGTCTACTAATTCTGCTAGATGTGTGAAGGAAGAAAAACTAGTGGAAGAAAGTGCTTTGGCTGTCCAGGTTGAGAAAGATAAGGATGAATGGATTATTGATAGTGGATGTTCACATCATATGACCGGTTACAAAAGTAAGTTTGTAAGTTTAGAAAAATATGATGGAGGACTGGTTAGGTTTGGAGATAATGCAGCTGGTAAGATCTGTGGAAAATGATCTATTTCATTTGATGGAAAGCATAATACTGACAATGTTCTATATGTGAAGGGTTTGAAGCATAATCTTTTGAGTGTTGGTTAGATGTGTGACAAAGGTTATGATATAAGATTCAAAGATAATGGGTGCAAGATCATGAAAAGTTCTGGAACTGTGATTTCTACCGATAAGAATACAAAAGGTAACATCTATCAATTGAGAGGAACTAATGATTATTGTTTATTGGCTTAGGTAGATGAAAGTTGGCTATGGCATAGAAGGATGTGTCATATAAAATTTGATAGTTTGGTAAAGTTTAGCTCAAGTCAGACTATGAGAGATTTACCAAAACTTGTGAAACCCTCCAACTCAATTTGTGAGGAATGTTAGTTGGGAAAGCAGATAAGGACAAGTTTCAAGAGAAAAGAACAATTTTCTACAAGTTTGCTGGATCTAGTGCATACAGATCTCTATGGTCCTACAAGGGTAAGAAGTCTACAAGGTGATAGGTACTTCATGTTGCTTATTGATGATTATTCTAGAATGACTTGGGTTACTTTTCTAAGAGATAAATTAGAAGCCTTAGAGAAGTTAAAATATTTCAAGGCAATGGTTGAGAATGAAATAGATTTGAAGATCAAATGCTTGAGGTCTGATAGAGGAGGTGAGTTCACATCAAATGAATTCAACATTTTCTGTGAAGAGCATGGGATAAAGAGACAACTGTCTGCACCTAGAACTCCTAAATAGAATGGAGTTGTGGAAATGAAGAACATGACATTTCAGGAGGCTACTAGAACAATGATGAAGGAAGAAGGTCTGCCAGAAGTCTTTTGGAAAGAGGCTATTCACACTGCTGTCTACATTCAAAATAGAGTTCAAGTGAAAGGTAATGGTACTAAAACTCCCTATGAATTGTGGTATGGAAGAATTCCTACAGTAAAATATTTCAAAGTCTTTGGAAGAAAATGTTATATCAGGAGAGATGAAGATCTAGGAAAGTTTGATGCAAGATGTGATGAAGGAATCTTTCTTGGATACTCTACCAAGAGTAAGGCTTACCGATGCTACCACAAAAGGCTCAAAAAGATTGTTGAAAGTGCAAATGTGAAGGTAGATGAAGGCAAAAAAAGAATATCAGACCTGAGTTGTTATGAACCAGATGAACCTGTGACTATAGAAATTAAAGAGAAAGATGAGCAAGTAGATAGTCAGGATGAAGAAGAGGCTCCAGAAAGTGTTGTCAAGACTCCCAGGTATGTAAGGATTAATCATTCTAAAGATCAGATTATAGGTGACAAGAACAAAGGTGTGCTAACAAGAAGAAGAGCTGCAGAGGAACAAGTCAATCACTGTTTGCTTTCAAAGGTTGAACCAAAAAATGTGAATGAAGCATGCAATGATGAAAATTGGGTAAAGGCAATGGAGGAAGAACTACTGCAGATAGAGAAGAATGAAACTTGGGAATTAGTTCCTAGACCTGCTGACAAAAATGTTATTGGAACTAAATGGGTTTTCAGGAACAAGATGAATAAAAATGGAAAAGTTGTAAGTGTAGACACCTAAAATTGGCTCAAGTTGAATTAAGTAAATATTCTAATATTTATCTTAATTCATATTTTCTTCTGTCAATTAAATAAATATTATAAGTTTATTTGATTGGTTCATTATCCTACAATTAAATAAAATTATTTTATTTAATTAAAATCCTTAAATTCTTCTAATGTCTCAAATCCTAAATCCACCTCACAAAATTCACTTCATCAATCCACCTCATCAATCCACCTCATCTTTCCACCTCATCTCTTCCACCTCACCATGTTGCACATATAATTGAATATTCTTAATATTTAATTAGCTAATATCCTCCATTTTCCAAAATAAATCTTTAAATCAATTATCCTCCACCAAATTGAATATTTAATTCAATGTTCCCCACTAGCCTTCACCAATTGAATATTTAAATTCAATGTTCCCCACTAGCCTTCACCAATTAAAATTGTTGCCCACTATCCTCCACTATTGAATTCTTAATTCAATTGTTCCCCACTATACTCCACCAATTGAATGTTTAATTCAATTGTTCCCCACTATCATCCACTATTGAATTCTTAATTCAATTGTTCCCCACTATCCTCCACTATTGAATTCTTAATTCAATTGTCATAACCCACTATCCTCCACTATTGAATTCTTAATTCAATTGTTCCCCACTATACTCCACCAATTGAATTTAATTCAATTGTTCCCCACTATCCTCCACTATTGAATTCTTAATTCAATTGTCATAACCCACTATCCTCCACTATTGAATTCTTAATTCAATTGTCATAACCCACTCTTCTCAAAAAAAGAATTTTTAATTGATCCATTATGAATTAAAGATTCACAAAAAATGAGAGCCATTGATCTCATCTTTTGATCCTCACCCTCCATTGCCTTTTTAAAAAATCTATAAATAAGACTCCTCTCTAAGCAATTAAGGGGACTTCATTCTGACATCGTCATAATGTCTAATTTCTTCTAGAAACTTCATTCTGGCATCCTTGTCATGCCCACATTCTTCTCAAATCTCCTCATTCTAGCCATTCTCATATCATCCTCCATTATCATTGTGTTTGAAGCTCATCTTCAACACAACAAGTATCATAGCCATTTCTCCTTGTCATCTTGAGGAATTGAAGCAAAGAAGTAAGCTCGCTGAGGGCCAATCTTCATCATTCAAGATCAAGAAAGAATAGGTGAGCAATGGAAGTCGAAAGGTAAAGGTTGTAAGTATCTCTTTGTGGTTATTTATCCTTCTTCCTTCATATTTCATTGTTGTATTTGGGTTTTATTGTTCTTTATTGATCAAATCTATTTTCCCATTAACATTTTGGCACCCACCGTGATCTAATCCACATTGTTTGTGATTGTTTGTCTTAGAAGTTTTGTTGCAGATTTAGGTGTTTCAATGACCATTCAGGCATCAACTCTTACAAATGGCCTCCTACGCACAAACTAAGCTCACCGTTGAGTCCGGAAGGCCTCAGAGGTAAAAAGTCACATATCAATCTCTATGGTTGTTATTTGAAAATTTTTGAAATTTTTTTTACTTTTCAAAGTGTTTTTGTAGAACAAAAAAAAAAAAAAAATTCATTGGGGGTTTATGTGTTTCATTTAAATATTTTCATTTAAAAAAAATAATATAAAAAAAAAACAAAACAAAAAAAAAACAAAATTAAATTTTTTTTTTGACAAGGGGCCGAAGCCCCCTACCCGTAGGCCCTGCCTGCACCACCCCCCATCTCCTTCCCCCGCGGCCTAACCTCCCTCAACCCCCCCACCCACCCCTCCCCCTGCGCTTCCCCCTCTTCCCGCAACTCCCCTACCTCCCCTACCCCCTTCCCCCCCGATCCCCAGGCTGTTGGCCCTCCCCCGTCCCCCGAACCCCTGCCTCCCGCAAACCCCCGCACGCTTTCCCCCCTGTGCCCTCTGCAACTCTGCCCCCGCGCCTCCCCTCCCCTACGCTCTCTGCACACTGCCACCCACTGTGTACTCTCCCAACCACCCCCTGTGCAGTCCTCCACCTAGCTTCGTCACCCGTCGCCCGACAGCTGCCGAGCCTCCTCCACAGCTGCCCGCGCCGCCCTCTGAGCCAAAACCTATGCTCGCCACCTCTGCTGAGCACCGCTGCTCCCTCTGGCCCGCCGCTCTGCCACCATTACCACCCGCTGCTCCGTCCAACCACCTCTCCACCGCCACCCAGTCACCTCTCTACACCCATAGCACAAACACAAAAACCATACCAAAACAAAACAACACCAAAAACAATTTTAGGGTTATAATTTAAATTTCTGATAATTTACAAATAAAAAAAATTATTTTTTAAGGCACTTAGCCCCTGGTCACATGGAGGACCAGGGGTCTATTTAAAACCCTTACATTTAACTTAACCGTCGGTGAGAAACTGCAACATGTGACCAAAGATCTAAACCATTAGCAGTTATTTCAAAACGGTCAAGTTAGCCTCTTGTGCTCTCTACATGCCAAAATAGGCATTTTTTTTCAAACTCACACAACTTTCGCATACGGTAATGAAATCACACAAAATTGGTGGCGTCGGAAAGAGGATTTAGAGTACTTCATAAGTGTGAGGAAATTTTTAGGTGACTGTACCATTTTATAACATTTTTTTGCAGTCAAAGTCAAAGATGCTTCAAAACTTCAAATGCTCATATCTATTGCAAATTTGATCCTTTTTCAACGAATTTTTTTTCAAATTGCATGGAATTTTGTGTAGAATCTGTTTATGAACTTATTTTTCTATATCAGTTCATTTTTCATTAGATTTTATCAGATTATCAATTTTCACATAACAATCTCCTATGCTAGTCTACTGGTTTCTTTTCAATTTTGGTGACTTGTAGGGACATCATTCAGGGCTGGAACAACATCAAGATCAGCAAATATAGATATTTGGATAGTGAAAACAATCCGGGTGCACTCATTCTAATCTTTCATCTTCAATCTTATTTTCATCACACACTTCAATTTGGGTTCTAAAACGAACATTGCTTCATCACATATCAAATTGGGCATAAAATCAACCAGTGTCTTCAATCACATCTTCAAATTGGGCTAAAACGAACCATTGATTGACGTGCCTTCCTCACATTTTAATTTCTAAGGGATAATTTATAAGTGCGAGTGTGAATCAAGTGTGCGTGTGTATGCTCTCTCCGTGCACCGCAAGGTGATCTTGGAGATCAAAAATACCTCACTTGATTTGCTTTTGTTTCCCCTTTCCTAGGAGGCCTGTTAGGGGATTTCATCACCCCTAGGGACGACCTCATCCGAGGCTGAATCGAAAGACACCCTCAATGAAATCAGAATCTTGTCACTCTTGGCTAAGCCCCAAAGAACTTTCTACCTTTGGGAAGTGAAGGTGAAGGGTGGGTTACCCCCTTCTCTCGGCTGTGTGACAAGATTTCACTTTCAATCCCTAGTCAACCTCGTGTAAACATTGCCCAAACCTAATTGGCCATACCTACATCAAACTAGACATTAGGGCATGTTGATGTGTCTTCCACGTGTGCTTGTTTACTAATCAACATATTCTTCAAATTCAACATTCAAAGTCGCTTATGTGTCTTGCGTGAGTGAATCATGTTTGTACATGTGTGATCATTGTCAAATCAAGTTAAACACCAAACACATAAGACAAGTCATTCAACTCATTCTTCCAAGCACACTTGTCTCGACTTGTGAGCATTTGCACTCTGTTATAGACGCCTTTACTACTACGCATCCAAACTAGTAAGCTTTTCCAGTCTTGTGTCAATGACAAACCAATTAGAATATATTGATCAAAAACTCCAATATCTATGATTCCAAAAAAACTTAGGTCCCTCACCCCAAGATTGTATAGCAATTATTCAACAAATCGACGTCTTACAACAAGAACTGAAAAGATTGCAAGCTGCATGGGCCAGTACTAGCTATGCCTCACCCCAAAATCATATATCTTTTTCCCATACGCATGACAAGGCAACCGCCACCTCAAGAGGGAAATCGTATACCACTTTGGCTCCCAATCCTCCTTCACCATATCCTAAAACACATATCCCAAAGCATACCGGTCCTACGCCAACACCGCCATCTAGTTTCTCAAATTTTAAATGGCACACCAAAAAAGAATTAGATGAGTGGTGGAAAAAAACTTTTCCAGATTTATACAACACAAGAAAAGCTAGGGAGAAAGCCAAATCCACTCATCCATCCCTTCATCCATCTACCCATACACCTACGACAGATGTGATCCAAGGACTACTAGCAGAATGTCAACCATGTCCCCAAAGTCTGGTCCTTGACCTTACCAAAGATTCTTCCAATGTCTTGTCAACGCCTACAACGCCTTCATGTCATCCGCAACCCCTTGAGCTTATCAAAGAACCTCCTACCATGAACCAAAGTCAAGGTCCATCAAACATCCATATTGTTGACCACGAGCCCATCCAAGTGCCTTCCACTTCCATTCAAACAACCCATGAGTTATGTCAAGAGCACACTTTAGAGCATGTGGAAACATTAACCCCTTGTCTAAACCAAGATCAAAACATTCCCAGCCGACCCCTGCATAACCTTTATCTCTTCAATGATCCTATACCTATACATGAGCAAGAAATCCAATTTCCCACCAGGCATAACCTATATCTTTTCCTTGATCAAAATACTACCGTTGATGAAGAAGCTATCCATGAGCAACTTGATCCTATGCATGAGCTAGAGATCCAATGGATTTTCTATGATCAAGATGATATCCATAATAATGAACCTCTCTAGGAGCCACTTGATCCTATCCATATCCTCACAACTATACATGAGAAAGAAATTCAATTCCAACCCATCCATAACCTTTACCTATTCTATGATCAAGATATGCCCTATGAAGAGGATGTCCTTGAACAACTTGATCCCATACCCATCCATGAGCAAGAAACCTCCATTACTCCTATCCATATTCCACCTAGTCCCATTCGTGATCCAACAACTTCCACTTCCTTTGATGAGACACTTGCCTCCCAAGTGCACATGGATGATCAACCCCATAACTGGGACCATAAAGAGCATAATGCTAATCAAGACCCAAATGATCCTTCACCATCCATTATTGACCAAGCTACAAGACCTCCACCATTTATCCTTGGTCTTACTACCTTCATGCATGAATGTTCTCTCTTAGAACACCAACAACCATTATCTGCTATCTCACTTTCCTCATCTAATAAGGAACTCGCTGCTAATGCACCTATACATAATCTTGCTGTCCATCGCATACTCCAGAAGATGAACTATCAAGGTAAAGGCTTAGGCCTTCATGAATAAGGTATCTTGGAACCTATCCATGTCAATGTTCCTCCACCTTCATACGGCCTTGGATACATACCCCAAGGTGCGCAAACTCAAGATGTTGGTACTTCCTCCACTCCTCCTAAGTCTACCACTTTCCATTGTAAACCATATCATATCCCCAAAACATATGTTGCCATCCCACCTCCCTTATCATACACATCCCAAAAGCATGTGGCCATACACCTTCCACCATCCAATCTCCCTCTGCTACTTCCAACCCCTAATATCTCACCATCCAATCTCCCTTCGCTACTTCCAACTCCTAATATCCCACCATCCAATCTCCCTCCGCTACTTCCAACCCTTAATATCTCACCATCCAATCTCCCTCCACTACTTCCAACTCCTAATATCCCACCATCCAATCTACCTCCGCTACTTCCAACTCCTAACACCCCTCCATGCTTTTTACCACCACTTCTTCCAACACCTTATCCATCCATCTATAAATCCTCTCAATATCCTAATCATGGCCGACAAATGCACATATGGTCTAAATAAGGAGCTTTCACCAACCTCACTTCTACCATCCCACGGGGATTCAATGACAAATATGTGGATGCCTCTACCTATAAAGTAAAAAATCCTAAGAGTCCTCATGACCTAGGATATAAAAGCTAAGAATCAAAGAAGTATCCATATCAAAAGCTGCATACACCCATACACCTCAATGCCAAACTGAACAAGGTGTGGATCCCCAAGCAACAAATGTTTATTCCAAAAGTTGCGCAAAAGCTACATACACCATACACCTCAATGCCAAATTGAAAAAGGTGTGGGTCCCCAAGCAACAAATGATTAACCCAAAAGCTGCACAAAAGTTGCATACACCCAAACCCATACCTCCACAGATACTATCTAAAAGCAAAAGGGTTTGGGTACCTAAGAAAAAATCCCTCAAGATACATGAGGCATCCACCTCTCAAGAATCTCAACCATCCACTTTCTCCCATTCCATCCATAAGTCTGAAATTCTTCCATCCCACATGGCAAACAAAAATCAGAAAAATACTAAGTCTATGTGGGTCCATAAATTCCTAAATCATTCATCCACAAGCAAAAGTCTCTGTTGCCTCCTACACTACTTTCCCATCACCAGCTTCAATGTTTACCATGGTATGTGCAATCGTTGGTCATGATTCCCTTCCATTCCACAACATTTTCATATACCTCCAACTCACCTTCCTTCCACTATTATCCTACACATCTTCCTCATCCTAGGCCCATGGTCCATGCTATTGCATAAACCTTCCTTCCATCTTTGGATAAGTCCTTCTGTATTCCACATCACAATCCACTATCTACCTAGGCCATATCACTTTCATGCAATCCCCTACCAACCTCTGTGAGAACACTTGACATTGTCCATTTGACAGTATCTATCTAGCGGGACTATCACCTTTCAAGGAACTCTATACTTGAGTCCTTCCATATCCACCTTCTCCTAGCTAAATATTCAAAAAAAAAGAAAATGAAAAAGAAAAAGTAAAGAAAAATCCCTTCATCCAATGGTGAAAACCAGGCAAACAGGCGCCTTGGATAAGTACCATGATGAAAACCTGGCAAACAGGCGTCATGTGTAAGTTGATCTTCTATGTCACCTACACTTGGGGGCACCTTGTCTCATCAACATATCATTTTTCTCCTACCAGTTTCCTTCCGTACCATTTCCTATCCTATCCTCTATCCATTACATACCTATCCTGTCCCGTCCATCCATCCAAACTTCATGTCCTCTATTCTTTGGTCTTGATAAAGATTGGGGGCACAATGTTGACAAATCTTTTAGATGTCTCTTGACATACCTTATCCCTCCAAAACATGCAAATCCTTCATTATCCTTTCATCCTCTTATCATCATTAGCATTGTCATGAACAATCCTACGTACTCTACCTACAATGGGGCACGTTATTCCTATGTGACATAGTCCTTGGAGATCACATCCTTGGTTCCTTCTACCTGACCATCCGTATCTACTATCACCCATACATCTACATATCCGTGGTGGTTCCTTGTCATCAGTATTGTTTGTTCCATATCTATTCCATGTCATGTCTCTTTTTGTTCCATATTGGTTCCATATCATGTCTTATCTGATCCATATTGGTTCCATATCGTGTCTTATCAGTTCCATATCTGTTCCATATCGTGTCTCATCCAATCCATATCTTAGGTCCATTAGGGTTCTTGTCGAACTACGTTGCCTCTGCATCATCATGTAGGCAAGGCCATTATCAATGCACCCTTGAGGCTCTGCTTCCCTGTCCATCTCATATCTTGTCATCTATCCTCTAGTCCATCCATGGTCCAAGCCCTGAACTACGATGCCTCTGCATTGTCATGTAGGCAAGGCCATTATCAATGCGCCCCCGAGGCTCCACTTTCACCTCCGTTCCATGTCTAGTCCTTCTATCCATCTGAGTCCGCTCCACTTCCCGTCCATCCCATGTCTTGTCGTCCATCCCACCAATAGGGATTGTGATACCTTCTGCTAGACAAACAAGAGCAACAAAGCCCACTTCCAAACAAAAATCTTGACGAAAAACATCAACCTGTCCAAGGCAAAATAGAGCACCATACTGAAACACTCCAGCTAAATCTCATATCAATTATGGCAAAAAGACACATCTAAATGCAAGAATGTTTTGTGTTGGTTAGATTAAGAGTCTTGATTTATGCTATCATGTCTTCCTATGCTACTCGAGGATGCCAAAAGCTAGAGATGCTATGATGGGGGCATGATTATTTTCTTTGTCTGCTGCTTGTGGATTAAACTTTAGTAATGTGATGACTTATGTCTAACGACGTGATCAGCACAAGATCATCGAGGACTCTGAGGTCTAAACATGAAAAGGGGCAATCCTTGTCTGTTAAAATGCAAGAAGTACTCAGGTCATCTAGATTCAACTTTGACTAGATGCTTGTATTAACTTGCTAAATCAAAATCCATGTAAGTAATACTCAGGTCATCTTGGTTTAATTATACCTAGATGCTTGTAATTTCTTACAACATAATAAAGCCCAATGATGAAAGTGCTTCAAAATACTTGCTATATCAAGGTGACAAATATCCATATCCATATCCATACCGTATCCAAATGCAATTCATATCCGTACCCATATCCATATCCATACCATATCCAATTGCAAGTCTATCCTTAATCCATGCCAATCAAGTCAAATCAATCTTGTCAAATGATCCAATCACAATCAATGGTCTCGATCCTTGTCCGGTCGTAAACCAACTCGATCAATTAATCAATCAATTGTCTTATACAGGATGTTGCATTGTCAAAATCAGACCAACACACGCGTCTTACACGACATGCTTCATTTCCTAAAACAAGACACTATCCTTCGTGTTGCTCTAGGGATCCATCATTCCCTGCCATGACAACACGCTTGCCATGTTGGTCTAGGGATATATTGTTCCCCGCCATGACAACACTATCGTATCAAATGTCTTAGACAGGATGTTATATTGTCAAAACTAGACCTGAAGTCTTATACAACATATTTCATTCCTGAAACCAGACATCATCGATCCATCTCATTGGTTTACTGCTCGACAGGGGCAATACCTTGTTTGTGCTTGTGTCATTTGTGCATACTTGCTTACTTGCTTGTGTGTGTTATCATTTTTATCTTGCATTCCATATCATTCATCCCTTTCTTCTGCATTCAACCATTTCATCTCCTGTCAACATATCTTATCGTGAGATTGTCCGTCTCACGCCTGCCGCCCTCTCCCCGTCCAATCTCCTGAGGGGGCATCCTATCATCATAACCTATACCAGGGGAAAACTAGGGCATGTATCATTATCAGACTATTTATTCTTTGAAACAACATGATAAAACACATTGCTTCAAAGAGGGGCAAAATGTAGACACCTAAAATTGGCTCAGGTTGAATTAACTAAATATTCTAATATTTATCTTAATTCATAATTTCTTCTGTCAATTAAATAAATATTATAAGTTTATTTGATTGGTTCATTATCCTACAATTAAATAAAATCATTTTATTTAATTAAAATCCCTAAATTCTTCTAATGTCTCAAATCCTAAATTCACCTCACAAAATCCACTTCATCAATCCACCTCATCAATCCACCTCATCTTTCCACCTCATCTCTTCCACCTCACCATGTTGCACATATAATTAAATATTCTTAATATTTAATTAGCTAATATCCTCCATTTTCCAAAATAAATCTTTAAATCAATTATCCTCCACCAAATTGAATATTTAATTCAATGTTCCCCACTAGCCTTCACCAATTGAATATTTAAATTCAATGTTCCCCACTATCCTCCACCAATTGAATTCTTAATTCAATTGTTCCCCACTATACTCCACCAATTGAATTTTTTTAATTCAATTGTTCCCCACTATCATCCACTATTGAATTCTTAATTCAATTGTTCTCCACTATCCTCCACTATTGAATTCTTAATTCAATTGTCATAACCCACTATCCTCCACTATTGAATTCTTAATTCAATTGTTCCCCACTATACTCCACCAATTGAATTTTTAATTCAATTGTTCCCCACTATCCTCCACTATTTAATTCTTAATTCAATTGTCATAACCCACTAGCCTCCACTATTGAATTCTTAATTCAATTGTCATAACCCACTCTTCTCAAAAAAAAAAATTTAATTCATCCATTATGAATTAAAGATTCACAAAAAATGAGAGCCATTAATCTCATATTTTGATCCTCACCCTCCATTGCCTTTTCAGAAAATCTATAAATAAGACTCCTCTCTAAGCAATTAAGGGGACTTCATTCTGGCATCCTCATAATGTCTAATTTCTTCTAGAAACTTCATTCTGGCATCCTTGTCATGCCCACATTCTTCTCAAATCTCCTCATTCTAACCATTCTCATATCATCCTCCATTATCATTGTGTTTGAAGCTCATCTTCAACACAACAAGTATCATAGCCATTTCTCCTTGTCATCTTGAGGAATTGAAGCAAAGAAGCAAGCTCGCTGAGGGCCAATCTTCATCATTCAAGATCAAGAAAGAATAGGCGAGCAATGGAAGTCGAAAGGTAAAGGTTGTAAGTATCTCTTTGTGGTTATTTATCCTTCTTCCTTCATATTTCATTGTTGTATTTGGGTTTTATTGTTCTTTATTGATCAAATCTATTTTCCCATTAACAGTAAGG
The DNA here is from genome assembly GCA_027924645.1 of Cunninghamia lanceolata. Taxonomy (NCBI): domain Eukaryota; kingdom Viridiplantae; phylum Streptophyta; class Pinopsida; order Cupressales; family Cupressaceae; genus Cunninghamia; species Cunninghamia lanceolata. The sequence continues at coordinate 4,334,273 of BSBN01000070.1, forward strand.
AATAAAGCAAGACTTGTATGTAAAGGATATTCTCAAATTGAAGAGATATATTTTGAAGAAACCTTTGCCCCAGTAGCTCGTATTGAAGCAATCAAAATGTTTTTGGTGTTTGCAGCTCACAAAGATTTTAAGGTATATCAGATGGATGTGAAATCTACCTTCCTGAATGGTGAATTAGAAGAGGAAGTATACATTGAGCAACTAGAGGGATTCCAATTGTCAAATCAAGGTGATATAGTATGCAAATTAAAGAAAGCATTGTATTTATTCAAACAAGCTCCTAGAGCCTGGTATGAAAGGTTAGACATGTATTTATTATAATTGGGATTTAGTAAAGGCACTACAGATAGCAATCTATACTTCAAAATCAATGATGATCAGATCTTGATTGTTGAGGTCTTTGTTGATGACATTATCTTTGGAGGAAATGAAGGTATGTGCATAAAGTTTGCCGGTGAGATGAAAAGTGAATTTGAAATGTCCATGTTTGGTGAAATGAATTTATTTTTGGGTCTATAAATTAATCAATTAGATAAAGGAATCTTCATATCTCACTCTAAGTATGTGAAAGAGTTGTTGAAGAAGTTTGGGATGGAAGACTCTAAACCGGTATGTACTCCCATGGTGAGTAGTTGCAAGTTGAGCAAAGATGATGAATCACCTAAGACTGATCAGAAAAATATAGATCCATGATTAGAGGATTGCTTTATCTAACTCAAACCAGACCTAATATTATGCATGCAGTCTGTCTTGTTGCAAGGTTTCAAGATGATCCAAGAGAATCTCATGTGATGGGAGTTAAGAGAATCCTGAGCTATTTGAAAGGCACTCCAGATTATGGCTTATGGTATCCAAAGAACAATGATTTCATTCTCAGTGCTTATACAGATGCAGATTGGGCCGAAGATGTTGATGACAGAAAGAGTACAAGTGGAGGTGCCTTCTTCTTGGGCAATAGATTGGTCTCATGGTTGAGCAAGAAACAAGATTCAATAGCTTTGTCAACTGCAAAAGCAGAGTATATTGTAGCAACATGTTGTTGCACTCAAGTATTATGGATGAAGTAGACTTTGAAAGATATGAGTTGTGTATGAAGATTGTAATGAAACAACTTGCACAATATCTGAATATAATAGTAAATATGCTGCAAATACTTGATAATAATATGCCACTTCGAGGGGGCAACCTCCTAATCCACTTCAAGGGGGATACCTCCAATAGTCTTCAATGAGAACACAATACACAATATGATCATCCAATAAGACTCACTACCCCTATATATACCTATTTATGCCTAGGATATCACCCAGGCCAACCTAGATAGCCCTATAGAAGCCTTAGGACTCAAGTATTATGGATGAAGTAGACTTTGAAAGATATGAGTTGTGTATGAAGATTGTAATGAAACAACTTGCACAATATCTGAATATAATAGTAAATATGCTGCAAATACTTGATAATAATATGCCACTTCGAGGGGGCAACCTCCTAATCCACTTCGAGGGGGATACCTCCAATAGTCTTCAATGAGAACACAATACACAATATGATCATCCAATAAGACTCACTACCCCTATATATACCTATTTATGCCTAGGATATCACCCAAGCCGACCTAGATAGCCCTATAGAAGCCTTAGGCCGACCTAAACAACTAAATAACAATATAATAATGATAATATGACTTAATTAAGAGTTAAGATAGCCACAAGCCAACTATTCATAACCATATACACTATAGAAGTAAGGGCATAACATGCCCCCCACCTTTACAAAAGCGTTGTCCTCAACGCTGATCAATTGTGGTAGTTTCTTCATATACTCTTCATCATCCCATGTGGCAACTTCAACTAGAAGATATTTCCTTGATGTCCTCAGCTTATTTAGGCGTGTTTGGAAAATTAACTTCAGCTCCAAGATGTGTCTTCCCTTTGCATCTAGCTCTTGATGGTGATGAATGTGTTCTTCCTTTACTTGAACCTTTTGATGTGCCATAGAGGAAAAGGTGAGGAATAGTACATGGTACCCTTGCGTTGGTTGAATAGCTTGACTAGGAAGTTCTTCTTCTTTCACTTCTTCCTCTTCATTGCCTTTTTCTTCTTCTTCTTCTTCTTCTTCTTCTTCTTCTTTTTCTTCTTCCACTTCTTCTTTTTATTCTTCTTCTTCTTCTTCTTCTTCTTCTTTGTCTACTTCTTCTTCTTCTGGTTCTTCTTCTTGGTTGCTTGAGACCTCCTTTCTTGGTTCCTTCAATAAGGCACTTAACATGCTTTGTATATATGATATATCTCCTCTTAGGTCACACATATCCCTCTTGAACTTACTTATTTCCTCATCCTTATCAGAGGATTTCCCCGGTGTGACAACATTCTTTTTGCCTCTTGTTGCAAGTCTCGTCATGATAGAAACCAATATTTTTAAAATAAATCACACAAATGAAATGTAAATTCTCTAAAATTTTTACTGTAACTTACTATAGCCAATATACCACTTACCCAAAAAAAACTCTAAAAAATAAGCAAATTTGCTACCTTGAGAGCGAATTTGTTAGAAACCCTAATTTTGCAATAACTCACTTATTTTTGCTTCAATTCCCCTGAAATCTAGACTGTATCTTCTTTAATATTGTCTTAAAAAACCCTTTAAAAATCTTTAAAAAATTTGCTAAAATCTGAAAGTTATACTCTTCCAAAAATTACCTCCAATGTTGAGAAAAAATCTTGCCTCTACGGTGCCAAGATCATGCTCTGATACCACTTGTAATGAAACAACTTGCACAATATTTGAATATAATAGTAAATATGCTACAAATACTTGATAATAATATGCCACTTCGACGGGGCAACCTCCTAATCCACTTCGAGGGGGATACCTCCAATAGTCTTCAATGAGAACACAATACACAATATGATCATCCAATAAGACTCACTACCCCTATATATACCTATTTATGCCTAGAATAACACCCAGGATGACCTAGATAGCCCTATAGAAGCCTTAGGTTGACCTAAACAACTAAATAACAATATAATAATGATAATATGACTTAATTAAGAGTTAAGATAGCCACAAGCTGACTATTCATAACCATATACACTATAGAAGTAAGGGCATAACAAAGATCCAATTATAATCTTTTGTCACAATACAAGTGCCATAAACATTTCAAAGAATCTAGTGATGCACTCAAGAACAAAGCACATATCAATAAGGTATCACTTTTTGAGAGAAAAGGTGATAGAGAATGAAGTAAAGTTGGAATATGCGTCCATAAAGGATCAGATTGCAAATATTTTCACTAAGCCTCTACCTAAAGATACCTTTGAGTATCTTAGAGAGAAGTTAAGGGTCATTACCCCTTCTATCCTAAACTAAGGTGCATAGGAATGCATCAATCTAGTGGAGCTCAAAGTATCATTCCTTGATCTGATTGATGTTTTGAAGGCTACCTCTTAGGCAGAGTAGCTAAGTGTTTCTGGTAAAGTAAATGGATCAGAGCTATAGCATGCAAGTATGTGCCCTTTGCCATTGTTGTCAAAGGGGGAGATAAATCATGTGAAAAACTTAGGGGGAGAAAGAATGTAGGTGTAAAGAGATAGGGGGAGAATCTTGTCTTGATGGCCTTTTCAATTTTTCACATCATATGTTGCCATCAATGACAAAGGGGGAGATTGTTGCAAGTATGTGCCTAATCGGTGTTGTCATTGATGTCAACATATCTGTGTTGTCATTGGTGTCAATTGTACTCTTACTTTGTTGAGGATATTGAGACAATTAGCCCCTCTGGTGATAACAATGTGTTGCAATAGAAACAATGCATTACATGCATAAGAACAGTCCAAAAGAATGCTCCACATTTCTTGTAGAATGAATATCTTTACCTATGGATTGGAATTTATTTAGAAGCCTATCTGAAGATGTTATATTCTAAGTTTGAGTCTCTGGTATGAAGAATTGAGTGAGATATGTTCACCAGAGTGAAAACAACTTTTTCTGTGTATTTGGTGGTGACAGGGAGAAAGTGTTTTGCTCCACATTCCTCCGCATTGAAGTATTTTGGTTTGCGGTTTTGGAAGTAAGTCTGTGATGATGTTAAATGCCTTCAAGTGTAATGGTTCATGATTTGGTGGTCCGCAAGCTATCCTTTACTCATGACAGTGGTTGGAAGTGTTGTTCTTATGCTTCGGTTTGAAGAATCTTGTTGATAGAGTTGTTAGAGATCGTGCGGTTGTTCCTGGTGATTATAATGTGCTTGTGGATGTCTCCTAATCATGCTCCTATATTCAGATTGGTCCACAAGGTGTAATTTATATTGTGCATGAAGCATGTTCTTGTGAGTACTTGTGTTAACATTAGTCTTGGCCGACCTGGTTGAATTCATCACTTATGATGATGCATCAAAGTTTGTGATAGCGTGTTGTAGCGTGGAAGATTGTGTTTGAGTCCTAGCTAAGGCATGGCATGATCCACATACATTCTTACATCTTTTCCTTAGCTAAATTTGTATTAGGTCGAGACCTATTTTATGTATGTTTGTAATGATGACCTTGGAGATTGTTCCAATGATTGATGATTGTAATGCCGACCTTGATGATCATTCCAAGATTGATGTAGTCTATAAATATTTGTAATTGAGTCATGAAAAGGTATCCAAGTGAGAAGATGTGAAGAGAAAGTAAAGTAAAGTAGTAGAGAAGAGTAGAGGTATTTGTGCTTCAATGGAATTAAACCTTGGCATGAAGTAGATGCTGTTATCTCAGTTCAACCCTTTGACAGTGAGCCTTCTTTTGGTAGTGAGCCACCCTTTGGCAGTGAACCTTTCTTTGCAGTGAGCCTTTAATTTTTAGTATTGATATAACTTATATATTTCTATGGGCTAACACCCACTGTGGTTTTTCCCTTTTAGGGTTTTCCACGTAAAAAACTGGTGTCTCCTGTGTTGATTATGCATTTGTGTTGAGCTTCTCATTTTATGCTTTCATGACTATATCTAAATATAAGTGATTGATAAGTTGATGATTGAAATTGGTTAAAAGTTTTAGGACAATTGATTCATCCCCCCTCTCAGTTGTCCGGTGCGGTTCAACAAGTGCACCCTTGCTAAGTAAACTCATCCTATTGGTGAAACATTAGAAAGCCTCCCTGATTGTGGGCTCAGATAATGAAAGCTAACCTCCAGAGTAAGCTAGCTCTTAGGGTACTCACCTAAAACTATTCTTGTTGGTCAAAGGGTAAGAAAGATTGCATGAAAATGAACCTAACTCCTAAGGTGTGTCATGCCCACATTTTCCTTGTGGTCACAACACACATCGCACGTGTCATAGCCACATCTGTCATGTGGTTATGACACGAGATATGAAAAACTTTTCACACTGTCCTAAAAACCCCTTTCGCATGCGTACGCATGCTCAACGGTGTTCTCTCATGGTGAAACACTACACTCTTTGGCGGAAGACAAGTACAATTGCGTGCAACCAGAAGCATATAGATCAACAAGAGGGTCTATACAACGCTGCTAACATCATTGCAAGAGTGAGATTACCAAAGTTCTTAAATTGAACCCTCGGCAATTTTCGGTAGCATAATGCCTTACGGCGTTAGTGGGAATTACGCTGCACTCATTTACGCACGTGGTTCGCTGATAGAGGAACCACTCCCCACGACGCCTTGTTCTGACTAAACCGGCTAGTGATCTCCCTATTTAGTCATTTTTCAGCCAGACACGGTTGTCTGTCTCCTCTCTTGTTTCCTGAAACATACTCCTCCTATGACTTAGCATTTTCAACAAGGCGGTTTGGTTGCTCTCTCTTCCCTTTTCACAAGTTCTTAATTTTGATTATATCTTTATCGCCCTTACCTTAACTATTTCTCAGTTCATTTAGTGCGTTTATATTTTGGTCTCTCTCTCTCTTTCGTTTTCTATGCTTTCTTTATGTGCATCCTGTCCTTTCTTCATGATTTACGTCAATCAGGGTTATCACTGCAGTTATTGTTGATATTAAACCTAATTTCAGGATGATCTAGGTCACAAAGGCTGGTTTACTATTTCGCTGGACTCGGTCTCCTAATCTTCCCCGATCTAGGTTCCTCCTCTTCGTAGATACTTAGTCAACTTGTTCCTAAGCAGATTTGGCAGAAGGGTCCGTCAACTTAGTTCTCTTATCCCATGTGAGAAATGTCGCGCATTTTCTCCTCTGTGTTTTCCAATGTTTAGTTTTTCTTCTTCGGACCCTCTTACAGGTTTACATATGAGATCGTTTGCTACAGTTGAGATTAATATGGCCACATGGATTGTCAGTGGTGGCTTCTTAAGTTTATTTCCAGTGTTCTTTTGAGCAAGGAGTTGTGTAATTTTCCTCTTCATTTTCCGGGTGATTGTTAGTACGTTGATAGTTGAAACTTCCAAGAAACTCTTTCCAGAGTATCACTGAATATTCCTAAACTCTCTTTTACATTATAATTTTATTTTCTCTTGTTTAGAATTACTGTTGTTACTATTACTCTTAATTACGATTCATACACTGATTGTGACTCGTATGACGTTGTCAATAGATGTAGGTGGTTCACCACTTTATAAAACTCTGTTCATGGTAATATATCTTCTTTGGTTGTTGTGTTCAACACTTAATAACATCTACTGTGAGAATATAATTTGTTATATTTTTTTTTTCTCTATATCCATGAGACATAGTTTATAACGATTTAAAACGAGGGCCCAATAAAATGGTTCATAGATTTACTCCTATGTATATTATATATATATATATATATATATATATATATCTATATATATATACATATATATATAATATATTTATTTTAATGTCTATGCATAGGACGAAATTGGTTTACCACGACTTATATATCTATATCTCTATATATATATATATAAATATATAGGTATAGATAGATATATAATCATTATTATATTATACATATAGCTATATACATAGACATATATAGTATATATATATGCCTATATATAGAGCTATATAAAAACTGTATTTATATTCAAATAAACCAATCATATGTTAGGGCCCAAGCCCTAACATTTTATTGCTTTAGATTCCACAGCCGACGGCGGCCATGGGCGGCGGTGGCCGCAGTGACAGAGCGGCGGACAGGATCGGCGGTGGCCGCAGAGCGGTGGACAGGATCGACGGTGGCCGCAGAGCGGCGGGCCTGTGCAGGCCGCGGGAGGCATAAGGGATTGGGGGGGGATGTGGAATGGGGCGGAGCCCCACCCACATTCCCACGACGTGGGGTGTGGGTGGGGCTCTGCCCCACTCCACACCTTCATATATATGTATGAGGGTCTGCGGTGGGGATTTCTCCCCACCGCCTATTCTAAACCGCGACTGTATTTTAATCCGCGGCTTAAACTTTGACAGTCTTTCACATGATGCTAATTGTTGATTATTATCAATAATAATATATTTACAAGTATATATATATATATATTTATATATATTCATATATAAATATATATATATATATATGTATATATCAACGATAATATATTTATATATATATATATATTTCATATATATATATATATATCCCTTTTTTTTTATATTGATATATAACATTCAATTTCATAACAATTATAATTACTTTCAATTTCTCTATTATTCTCTAAAATGATAATTACTCAAAATGAGAAATATATATATATCTCTATATATATTTATAAATTTATTTAGAGAAAAATATTCTTTATGTATTTGTATAATTCCAATTCCTAAAATTTCTCAAATTCACTACTTTATGCATTTTCTCCAAATCAACCTGTTATAAAGAAATTGTCATAACAATTAGATATAAATATATATATATATATATATATATATATATATATATATATATATATATATCCCAATTTCACTTAATCGGTAGAAATGGTAAATAGCTATCCCCTTATTATAAGTATAGATTTCCATTTTCATAAACATTTAAGACTTCGTAAATTTACAAACAGATTATATTTACATGCTAGATTTCCTCTAATCCTTCTAAATTAACAGAATCCATTAAATATGGAGAATAACTCAAATATTTAAAACTGTCTTTTCCATTTTAACATTGAACTATAAAGAAAATTAGCATTTCAATTAGTTAAGCAATTCCAAACTTTCAAATGTAAACAACTCAGATTAGATTGCAAAAATGAACTTTTTCCTTTCAGTAATACTTGAAACACAAAAATTGCTATTGAACAAAGTTTGCAAACATCAACTTAAAATTTAAGCACATTCATATTACAGCTTCTCAATCATGAATACCACCACTTAACTTCCCACATATGAACTTTCTCCTCCCAAACAGTATACAACTGAAAACTTATGACAACCAATAAAAGTCCAATAATAACAAGATCAGGGAGGTGATTTTCTTCACTCCCAGAATATCATTAATTTACAACAATAACAAGAGAGGTGTTCTCTCTTCATCTCTATGAAATGAACCAGGCCTAATTCTCATGACAAGAAGATGAACTGTTTCTTCATAAATAGCCAACCAGAAGCTCCAAGAGAAAAACCTGCGTATCAAAGACAAACAAAGAAGAAAATACCACTCATCTAGCTCTCCTCCCTACCGTAGACCCGCAAGAGGGTCACCCCCGAGCTAGGGAGACCATACTCACACCTGGGTACTCAAACACTCCACTTCACAACAGAAACAACAACAATCCCAAAGCACACATACACCCGTGGGTATTTTACACAATACGGAAACTCAACTACAGTGAGTTTCATAAGGGGCAGGAGAGTGGACACACTTGACTCCAGAGTGTCACCCTGACAGATAAATGAACTAATATAAATTTCTCTTGGTCTCAACCAAGTGTGATCACAATTTGTAAGAAATCTGTATATGACTCTCAAGTCAAAAATACAGTCACAGATACATGCCCTCAAGGCTTTCAACATCCCAAAAGATGGAAACAGGTATGCACCCGAGGAGGATCTCTCCTCCCCTACCCCAAACTTGATGAGCATTTCTCCCAAGTGGGAGACGCTCTGTCAAACAACCCGACAAGAACCCCACAGAAAACAAGTCTAAACACATATTTCACACACATTTCATACACATTTCAAGTCTACAAAATCAAAGGTAAAATTCAGACCTACCTTGCAAAGCCCTCCTGGAATGAAGCTGTTGCAGAGTCCACAGAGTTCACTTCCAACCTTAGCCACCAACTCCCTCTCCCTTTGCTATCTTGCAAACTAACTTCTCTATTTTTGGTAAGGCAAAAATGGAAGTTTTCCCAAAATTCAACTAACTCCCTCTCATCCCAAAATTTGAAAATAAATAACCCAAATTCTCTTTCTTTTAATTTTGAGAAATGGGGAAGTGACACTTGTCACCTCCTCACCCTTCCCAAAAACCACTATTCTGTCCAGGTGGCTTATGTCACTCTCCATTCCCAAGGGTACTCCTTATTCCTCTCATGTGACTCCACTTTCTCATGGGAGAAATAAAAAAAAGAGTTAAATGGGAACAAGACAGGTGACCCATGCCTCTTTCTCCTTTCTTCACATGGGTGTCCCCATAGTACATGGGGGAATCTTACTAAAGAAGAGGTGACTTTCACTAATGGATGGCATCTCTTATCTAGGGGAAAGTAGAGGGGATGGGTTGAGTGTTGGTACAACCCATCATGTCCCCTCCTACCTCCAATTTTCGCCACTTAACTTCAGGGGGAGGTTAAGTTGACTAGATGGAGGTTACTCAAGGGTTACCCATGCCAAATGGGCCCCTGGACCCATGGGGTATAACCCAGGGTCAACTTTAACCCATACAAGACACCCCTGGTCAAGGTAAAGCACAAGAAAAGGGCCTCATAATTTAAATAAATAAGGAATTTCAAATTCAATCTCTTTACAACACAAATTATAAAAAATAATGTTACTTGAGGGTAACCTAACCCACTCGACCATACGAAAGACCACATTACATCATTACATCAAACACAAAGAGATCTTGGTTCCTCGTGGAACCAGATCGGCTTACAGGGAATAACAAAGAACAAGGTGTGGAATGATCTCCGAAATCTGTGGTTCGATTAGTAATCCCTGCACACTCAATTACAAGATCAGTAACCTCATAAAATCATCATAGCCGAAGCAACTTAAATGAAACACGCATTCTCATGACATAGTACAATTTAACATAAGTAAAATCATATTACCATTTTCCATCAGCACCTAATTCATTTTTTTTTTCTGAAAAGTAAACTTATCCAAACATCACCCAATTAGTTTTTCTGAAAACATAATAAAGTTTAATAGTCTGACAAATTCCGGAAACTGCTATCCCACAAATATGAAAGTAACAATAACAGTTCTGTAAATAGTCATAACAACAGTAATAAAAAGGGCGGTCCTCACAAGGTGATACACCAAATTTGATTCAAGCCTATACTACTGTCTTAACACAATTTTCTCAATAACTTAGCTTAACTTAACACAACTCAAATATTTTAATATATCCATACATAAGTGTTTTGCAAGGAGGCTTGATTCTCTTAGCACTTTTGAAGGAAAAGAGTTCTTTCACAACTAAAGTATCTATTTGAACCACTGCACAACTTACAAGCTGCAAGAATATATGTTTCTTCTGCCTAAAGGTGCTAAAATGAGACAAACATTAAAGGAATTGTCAAAAATCACAAGAACATTCATCAATCACAAACTTTACACTATGAGACAACTTCTGAGAAGGTAAAAAAAACACTAAATTTCATTGATAAAAGGTGTTACCAACTTTGCACATGCCTGAGATTGAGTTACAATGCTGTCTCTTGCTGAAAGAACTCCAAAAATGAGATACAATGAAGCATGATAATAGAAAGAACTAACTCCAATAATGGACAATGAAGTGACTATATCCTCCTGTCCATCAGTTGCACTAAAATAGGGACCCAAAACCCTTTGGTTGTGCATAACCAAAAAGCCTAAAAAATAGCTCCTAAACCCACTCCAAAATGAGTCCAAAATGAAGAAAAGGTCAAGGCATGACCTTACCTATCATAAAGGCATCAAAATATTCTCCTAGATGCTTTCTAAGGCCTTGAAAACCAAGTCAAATCACTCCTATATTTCCTGCACATGTTGGTCAACTTCCTCCAACCTCCCTATATGCTTGGCATACACATAAAAACTTAACCATATCCCTTCAACACACTTACATGACATAAATACATTTTGTTCAAAATTTTAATAACATTAACTAAGTGGTTTATAATCACACCACTTAGCTTAATGTTTTACATTTCAAAACAAATGCAAAAGAAAAGCCATGAATCGACTCAATGCAAATAAAGATAAAGGGACACACCCTTATTGCTAGGCAAATGCACAAGGTTGAGGGTATTATTTTTATAGCAAAGTTTAAAACAAAAAGAAAAAATGCCTTTGAGCCATCAGTACACTTAGGGTAAAAAGAAACCCTAATGACAAAAGGCTCAAACAACTCTCATTTCACATTTTCATTTTGCATTTTCAACTTTTGTGTTCTAGGCGCTGCCATGGTTGAGCTTGCCTGATCTTTTGGAGGTTTCACTGGAGTTTTAGACTGCATTTTTTACAAGAAATTGACAAAAAATCTTTGGCAAGCTCTTTGTCACTTCAAATCTGCCCTTTCTTTCCATTTTCTGTCAAAAGAATGCATTTCTTGAGCTCTCTTGCACTGGTACAAATGAAAAATGATGAACACATTTGATGTTTCTTTCTGTGCATTTTTTCATGAGCAAAATACAGTCCATATTTTGGTTCTTCTACATGATTTTTTGAATCATTTCTCTCAGCAATGATGTATATTTGTCTTTGCAGCTCATAATATGGCATGAAGTAAATATATTGTTACATTTGAGCATGTTTTTCACTATCACTACAATATACACTCATGCATTCTACAGGAGTTTTCTTTTTATATTGACGAATAGGGTTATATTTCTTGCATTGGCTTATGCTTGGCCTCCCTATGGTTTGATATGACATGGCATTTACTACCTTGTACACAGAAAGGCTTCATCTTTTCTACAAAACTTTACTCTGTTTCCACTTTTAGGAATGAAAAAACCAAGTTGCTACAGGCTTTCAATGATTGTATGATAATTCTTGAAAGACATGATATCAATGAGTAGTGTTATGTGATCTCTATCTCCATTCTTTTGAAAGCACAGTTGATTAAGAGATGCATGTTTCTGTCCTTCACTTTTATGAACATACAGGGAATCTCTTACCTATTTGTTTATTTAGCTTTTGAATACATAGAACATAATCTGCTTTTGTGTGTTATTCAATCATGACATATCCATCATTTGATTGTTCCCACAGTGATTTAAGGTATGGTTTGTGGCTATTTTTGCATTTTATTATAGTCATCTCTTGACTTCTTCATAACAATAGTGGCACTGCACTATACCTTGACCTTTGCCACCTCTTTTGATGTGCTTCCACAAGGTCTCATGACCCATGATTCACTGTTGAGTTCATAAACCTGTAGGGAACTCACTTATGCCTCTACTTCACATTGCTCAAATCTAATGTCTAATATTTTATTCTGAATCCTTCTCACTGATGTCTATACAACCTCAGATCCATTGCTCTTTAAGAGACTTGACAATTTTTTTTTTTAGGTTTACACAAAATCTTAAACTCTACAAGGTTATGTAGGACCAAAACATGATATGTATGCATTTCCTCTTCACTGTCTCTATTCCAAATGACTATAATATCCATAAAGTGTGTGGAAAACCTTGTCTAGACCATCTGTGTTTGATATATGTGCATGAGGAGACATATTTGAGTTGAAAAAGCCTAAGATACTGAAACCTCTGTATCAAACTACCCCTAATTCCATTTTGCTCAGTGATAACAAATGTTTTAATGACCCTTGATGAAGACATTTAGGTCATAGGGGCATAGGGATTCAAGCTTATATCCTTCCTAGACCTTAAACTCTCAATGAAACACGAGCCTTAGATAAGAGATGTCTGCTATTCCTTAGCAGAGATGACTATTTTTACAAGCAATTTGCTAGTACCTTTTGAAAAGAGGGGATTGGTCCACCAAGAAAAGGTGACTGTTACTAATATCAGACTGCTTTAAACAAGTAATTGCCTCTGCTTTTCCTTCATTGTTTTATCTGTTCTTGACCTTGAAGCATAGTGCAGTCCTCCTTCATTGTTGCTAACTATCATAGTCATTGAGATGTAACTGTTTGTTGTCCCTTTTGACAATCCTCTTTGATTTTGGATGACTGTCTTCACAAGGCTATTGACTGTCATAGTAAAAATGCTGACTATCATCCTCTTGCACACTATCTTGTAGCTTTCAAGGCTCCTTTTCATCATCTTTTATCTTTTCAAACCTTGCATTATAACTCTTGACACAACCATAAGTGTTATATCAAAGACCTCAAAGTCTTCTAGGGTTTGATAGAACCATCAATATCTATGCATGCTTTCAACTGTGTATGAAGACTTGTGTAATCTGATTCAACTTGGAGTCATCTCCTCTTCACTCAGTCTATTTACATCAAAGAAAATGATGCAGACCTTGCCATGTCCTTAGACCTTTTCCATCATCATCACTTTCAACTGCCCCTATGGTATCTTCCACTACAGTCATCTTCAATACCTCATTGTCTCATGAACTGCCTATGAGAACTCACTATGTATGTTTGTTGAGAGGAATCCTGTTATGGCTTATATATGAAGATGAAAGTGAACCATTCTCATGGACATTGAAAGTGAAAAAGACTTGACTTCACTGTATCCACTTGTTTAGACTTGAAAGTAATGGAGGTCAAGTGTTTCTCTTGTTTCTTGGACAGTGACAAACATCATTGTACCCATGCATAGAACCACTGCTTCTTTACTCATTGTAATTCCATTGACTAGATGTTTATCATTTAGGACAGTGATCCTACCAATTCATTGTCATGAGTGATGAGTGCTTGCTCAATTGATGACAAGTATGGTACTTTTACACTCTTATTCCTCTTAAAACACAAGAGGGCAGCATGCTGGGCTCAACCCTTGTGGGAGCCCATTTTACTCCACATGCTATGATATCAAAATGAAAGATGATCCAGCAATTAAAACTTCTCCTATACCTACATAATGAACAAACATATTAGATAAAATAATGAAACTTAGAAACTGATGGAACTGATGATGATCTCCCGCTTTTCTTGATATTTGTGATTTGTAAAACTATTTCAATGCCTTAGGAGAATAAACTATATATTTGTTGATAGAGTATGTGCAAAGAATACAGATCCTGAGCTCTAACACAACTTTCTCTCATCCCTTGCAGGCATTTAAGAAACAACAGGTCAACTTCTGGAGCAACAAAATGACAGGAACTGAAGCAAGGATGCAACAGTTCAACATGTGATTCGTCATTAGTAACAAGGCAATGACGGATCCCTATCCTTTTCATATACTTTTCCTTCTCTTTTTCATTCAAATGTATAGTTTATTTTCATATTGCATTGGAAATGTTATTCCCACGACTTGTGTGGGATACCATACATTTATGATTATCAATAAAAGACAACAGTCATGCAAAATTTATGTAATCTTTCTCTTGTATACATTTGCAAATTGAATTGTAATTTATTTGATAACATTTCTATGCATATGAATGAAACTTTTAGCAGAAATCAATGTGTACCTTTTATCTTTGTTTTGCAAACACTATCTTAGGTTTACTTGATTGAGATGGAAGCTAAATTAGGTAACAATTACAATCTTGTTAGTATCTCAAGAGGCATTTAAAGGGGTAAGGAGACAACCTTCTAGTATGTATTTGACAGTGCCAAATCTCGTGATAGTCTAGAGTCTTCATGTTAGATGCATGAACACCTAGGACAGTACCATAGAGTTGGTACAAGTGAGCAACAACAAGGTTGAGGGTTATTATGAACTATTTGCCAAGACACAAATATTTTACAACAATAGTATCATAATGGGATGTTGATTTTTATATTAGAGGTGATGATATGATATGATAGTTGTTCATGATAGTGATGTGATAAGTGATAGGACTAATGATGGATTGTGTGAACTTGTAACAGTCTAGCAGATGGCATAGAGTGCATAACTAGGTAACAATAGTAGTGATGAACTATTTTCAAGGAATTTGGAAAAGATAATGTTTAGGTGAAAATTGGATTTGTTAAAGTTCTAGTGTTTAGATGCTTAAATCCTCCTTTCCACCTTACATTCAAGGATCTAGGGTCAAGTGATGAGCACTATCATATCCTAGGCCACTTGTAGATGTAGAGAAACTAGGATTAGGGAATTAATTATCAAATTTTCCTTCTTCTATGTCCAATTGACCATTAAAACCCTAATTATGTAAATACGACAACAAATTAATGATTTATGGAAAAAGCTCTTGCAAACAGGAGTAAAATACTAAATTACGGAATACTTATTTTCAGGGTCCCAAAGTGGAACAATCGGGGACACTGGAGCGGGTGCCCAAGTCTAAGGTACCTACTTTTTCGGGGAATCTGGACCTCCTTCTGACACTGATCAGCCCTGTAACTTTTGTTTCCCAAGATCTGTTTGTGGAGGACACTGGAGCAAGCACCCAAGTCCTGGAAGTGCTCCTTTGTCCAACTTTTCTTCAGATCCTGAATCCCTGATGCCTACCAAGCCTTCCTGCAACTCCACTTTTCCTGGATGCGACACCTGTAACCTGCAATCACAAGACTTGGTTTGGGGGTTGTGGTGTTTAGAGGTTTGCCTCAGTCAAACCCCAGAGGACACTTAAGTCTTCGAACACCATTGTCAGATAAAGAGGGCGTGCCCTTGTGAGGCAGAGGCCAAAAACCAAAGGAATCAATGATAAAAAAACACAATGTTATGTCACCTTGTAGTGAAGCTCTCATGGAGGAAGATGCTCTTAGTGCCATGAGAATATTGATGCTCAGATCTGCAAATATCAACACAGAAAACACACAAGTCTACTATTGCAACACAATAGAAGCCTTGAATCACCTTGAGAACACAATAGCTTGCCAGTAATCATCTAATTGAAATCTAGTTTACAAATGAATGCCTAAGCTTGCTTATATATGCAACTACAAGCACTCCCGCCAAGAAATTAAAAATCAAACTTTACCGTGTTGGCAAAATAACCAAATAACGGTCATAAAATGAAACTCAGAAATTAGGGCTACCCCAAAATGGGGTAGGACTAGGGCATGGGCACCCAAGCCCCCCCCTCTATTTTGGGCAGGGTACAACTCAAGGGGTCCACCTAGGTCCAATTTGCCATGGAACCTAGGTCTCATTCCATCGGGATGCCAAAATATGAACTAATATGTCCTAAATGCACTCTAAAGATCCGAGAGCTAAACCTTATGAGGGAAAACCCCCCAAGGGGACATTTTTTGATGTTACAGATATAGTGATGTCAAAGGTAGTCAAGGCATTCAATAGAGGGGTAGTGTTCTACGTTGAAAGTGAAAGCATGCCAGCATAATGAGCTAGGTAGTGGCAATCATGAGGCATTGTTATTTTATAAAGGGAAAATGCATGACAGTAGGTTGACAAGTGATTGGACAATGCATTTCAAGAAGCTACAAGTCTGATTAGGACAATGCATCTAGCCTAGTCATAAGGTAATATTGTTGAAAAATAGTCCATGAAAATTGAGGCATCCTACCAAAGATGACAGTCATCAGAGGCATAATCATCAGAGATAAGGACAGTTTATTGCTACAGGTAACAATTCACAGTGGCAGCTTATGAACTAGAGCAAGTTGGGTGCATGAGACATGATCTCTATAGAAATGACAGTGTGATATTGAACTAGGACAATGAGCTTCATGGGACATTCATGAATTTGTGAAGAAGACATCTATGAATGTCTTTGTGCTTCTATGCTTAGTGATACTCAGAAAATTAGTTTCTTGCTCATTCTTTGAGCTATGTATTGTAGCCATGAAGGTTTTTTTAGCAAAGAGAAAGCATTGTAACTTATTTTAAGATCTTTATGCTGTTTGTAAGTCTTTTTGATCAATAAAACAAGCTATTTTTACCTTCTCAAAACAAGCTATTTTTACCTTCTCAAAGTTGTTTCATTGTGTAAGCTTCAAAATATACTACTAAATATACTAATGACTAAATGCAAGCTTCAAAATGACTAAATATACTACTAATTGATGTCAATTAATAATTAAATTGACTAAATATACTACCAATTGACAAAAATTAGTGAACAGTGAATAAATATGACTAAATATATGACCAGTGTTAAGTCAGTGAATAAAAATGACTAAATATACTACCAAATTGATCAAAATGATGATTAAAATTAATGACTAAATACACTACCAATGGATAGAAATCAGTGAATAAAAATGACTAAATAAGTGACTAGTTAACAACAATCAATGACTAAATTAATGACTAAATATATCAGTGAATAAAATATGACTAAATAAGTGACCAGATTACAACAATCAATGACTAAATCAACGACTAAATATACTACCAAATCGATCAATCAAAACGACCAATAAATGACTAAATATGGTTTAGTCATCAATTTGGTCACGTTATAAATGACTGGCAATAAACTACTAATGGTCACGTGATCATGTTTGGTCATTTACAAGTAGTCTTTAGTAGTTTTTTCAGTCATTTATTGCTATTTCTCTACTAGTGTTCTTTAACCATGAGGGGGAGGGGGAAGAATAAACACTAGCATTGACATTAGTATTCAAAACAACACCATTTGAATGCACAGGAGGAGTACCATGTTCCAGAGGATCACTTAAACCAGGAGAAATAGGATTACCAAATAAAGACTAAAAAACATTATCTTCACCAATTTGATTAAAAATTAAAGAATCATTATCAAGTACTAGGGGGGTGGAAGGAGGCACATGGTCTGCTTGCAACTGTTGTGAAGCATCCAATCTCTTTTCTATTGCAATTCTTAGGGACACAGGCTGGCCATCTTGCTCACATGTAGTTTTTAACCTTTTTCTATGTTCAGGTTTCTCTCCATCTTCGCCCGATTGTGAGCCAACTCTATAAAGAGTTGTATCCATACTAGATGTATTTTTGGGGGTGTGAGATGCTTGAGATTTGTTCTATTCTTTTGTAGCAGATTCTTTAGGACTTGAAGAACCATAATGTTCTCTAAATTTCTTATTAAGCCATTTCTTAGTTCTTCTTAACACAAGAAAAGAATGAATCATAATATCCATGACTTCCTTTTCTAACCAGTGTACCTGAGGCAAGGGTCATGAAACAACATTACAATAACCATCATCCAAAATGTCTGAGTTATCATCTCTACCTTTTGGGACTTGTAATGGTAATTCAAAAGCTAGGACTTGGTCAATTGTTAACCTCATCCAACTCCTTCTTTGCACTTCCTTTTCATCCATGCAATCTTCCCAGTAATCCTCAAGATGGGGTTTATGTAGATACAAGCTACCTCAATGCATGTTCTTTATCAAAAAGTTTTTGCTATCAAAGGACCTGGTCTCATAGGTAACAAATGAAAGTTATACTCAGCCAACAATTTCTCTACACTTCAGGCACTATCATTGCTCTTGCAAGAAAAGAAAGATAAAGACACAAGGAAAGAGTAACCTTTCTTCTTTATAGCATGGTACTTGTTATTTACAGTCACCATTTGGCGGCAAACTTACAAAAGCACGAAAAAATCTAAAGGGTATCTCGAGAATTTTAACGGGGCATTTTCAAAACCCCCTATTCGTAAATAAGAAAATTGATCAAACTAAATATAAAAACTTCCAAAATTCATTACCAATGTGGCCGCTTCAGGGGATATTTTTTTCTCCAAGGAACCTGTTAGGTCTCAAAAATGCAGGTTGCAAATCCTAAGAGGATGCCAGGCTCTATGTTTGGATTTGCAATGTTTTTGAACTAACTTGACGAAATCAACCTTCACGGTTTGATGATTTCCTACACTTTAGGTCCTGCTACACCTAGGTGGGTGAACCTTGGAATACTAAAGCAGTCTGAGTGTGAATGAGTAGAATAACTATATCTATCTACAATGGCATAGGATGTAAAATAGATGAAACGACTGACTAATTAATTCTATGTGTAATGTTTAATAAGTGATTTGCAGAAATTGTATAAGCAATATCAAGGTAAAAAGATTTTAATTAATGAGTTGAATGAGACTAGTGCCTTGTTGGGTAACAGAGTCAATTTGAAGGACTAAGAACAGTAGTTTCTTAATGGTAATAATTCTAGATATTTGGCACAGTTCTGGTTTATAGCTTGTATAAACGTGCAAGTAAATGACTGATAGACTCTTCTTGATAATCCAACCAAATAAAATCAGATATCTTATAATTCACCAGAAGGTATTTTAATCCTTACTTGAAGGAACCAAATGAAATGAATGGACAAGATTAATAGATAATATTTTACTGGAGACAATATGTCAATCCTGATTATATGGCTCTACTTAGTAATCCCAACTTACTACTTCCAGGCTACTATGAATAAATCAGAAGGGTTTAATTCCTTAGATGGACACCAACCAAATTAATCACACAGATACAGCAAATGTGTATTGACAGATTAAATATATACTTGATATCTTAATCTGAATAACAGGGAAATGCAGAAATGGAGACAGCCACACAATTGAATAATTTCAACAAATAACTGATACCAAAGTAGAAATACTGAATCAGAGAACTTCAAACTTCTTCTTCAAATAAAATAAGCAACATAGTCATTTTGGAATATTGTATGTTATGTATATATAAATATTCTCAACTGCTGATCCTGTTTCAGCATCGATTGTTTGAACTTATATAGATATTTTCATGAAGAGATACAACTCTTCAATAAGTCTCTTGGGAATTTAACCAACATAAACAATAATTACATAAGCTTAATTAGGCTCTATTTAGCCATAAATAAACTTTTGCCAGATGATCTAAATACTCCTGCTCACGGTGAGAATCAGTAAGATCAACAGCACTCCTGGTAATTATATCAAGGGTGACCCCTCAATTGTGTTCCCGACGCTATGTAATGTCATATCTTAAGTAGGCGAGACCATCGGCATGACTTCCTTCATCGCCAAGGGTTTTTAGATCTCTCTGCGATATAGCGAGTCCCACCGATATGATTTGCTTATCAGGAAGATTGAGACTATCGGGATAATAAAACTATGTTCTCCCGATCTTTATTGTCTCGCCGATAGTCATCTTCATATATGAACTTTTATCTTTATCAGAATGACATTCATTATCGGGATAGCTTTCTTAAGATATCTCGATCCAAATCATCTCCCCGATGACCCTTTTCATATCTTTCATCAGGCAAAGTTTAGTAAAGTGTCACCGACACCTTTTGATCACCGTGACTTGTGAATCGGCAAGACCTAGTTCTTTTGTTCCGATATGTCAAGTTATCCCGATAGAGGTGTATCGCTGTGAGTCTCGCCGATGGATTTCTTATCGCCAAGACTCTTAATCATCGGAGGCTTACTTGTTTCCTATCCCGATAGCTTACCTCTCGCCGATGGCTATTTGTTTCGTTACCCCCACATGATGTTCGGTGAAACTTTTGCCGAAATGCTTCATCGGTATGATATATGCCGTCGGGGCAACTTCTAAAAGATCATCCGATAGATATCTGTCATACCGATCGGTATGACCACTTGCCTCCCTTGCCGATGTAAGGTCATCGGTATCACTTACTTCATCGGTGACTTCCATAATTCTTCTTCTGACCTCTATTTTCACGCCGATGGTTGTTTTCAAACGATTCCTTGTGTATCGGTGTAAGCAACACAACCTTTTGCCGATGGATTGATTTTGATGAAATTTGGCACTGCTCATCCATAGATATCTTGTGAGATACAATTTTTTTTTTTTTATTATGGTCTTTTTGGGATATTCTTCAGGATTTATTTAAATATGATGTGCTAAGGAGATAGTAAAAATTTCAAATTTTTACTGTGCTAACAGAATCTTCAATTTTCTTTGCAGAGAGCATAAGGAAAGCATCAATCACCCTGCAGAAATCTCTCATTCCAATGTCTTTTTGCAACTACGGGAAATTACAATACACAGGTGTATCTCAAGTAAGAGATCCTTGGGTTCTCAAACTAGGCCAGACAACCTCTTTGCTAGATAAAATATACACTAGAAGAGAACACATGTAAAATGACACCTTCTGAGGAAAATTAGTTTACTGCTCATGCATATGTTCACTTATTAACTTCGACTAGTTTATATTTTGAGACTCACTACAAATCAACATAATAAATTGGCACATCCAGTTCTCAAAAGAGTCTGACTCAGCACTCCCAATGACACGATGTAGTAGAGTGATCATGTCAGAGATCTCTTCTTTGAAATGCCCTCTTTTTAAATAGGTAGGAAGCTGAGATTTACCCTTCCTCTCAACTTTAGCCAGCTCTTAGCAATGCAACTTTGACAACAATCTTTCTTATCCCAGAAATACCCCCAACTAGTGGCGACAGACACATCAACAAATTCCTCATGGTCTGATAGCTTCAAAGCATGTGATATAGCTTCAGAGTCAATCCTTGTTACCACAAAGCTGTCAAAGGCTCGTATCTCCTGCGAGTCAAGGTAATAATTATTTGCACAAGCAATAACCAAATATGGGCACGACATGACAGGTGGGAAACCTCCATCTCAGGCTAAATCACTGCTCACAATTTTCTCTGCACTTGAGGACCTGGTTTCTTGCCGCATTCTCTCCTAGAAATCCACCAAGTCCACATGCCTAAGGTTTGTATCTCTTACATTTGACAAACCATTCTCAATAACATAGGTAATTGGGGACCCCTGGAATTTCTATTTCATTCTAACTTGTTTGAAAAACTAGAGAGCAAACACTTCTGAAGAAGTCAAGGATGCAAGAGAGGTCCACAAGACATTTGGGGAAAACTAGCTATCTAGAATCATGAACATAAAATTGCTCTTCCCAAACCAAATAAATCAAAGATTGCAAGCTATGATAGTAAGAGAAACAAGGAGAAATACCAATTATTCTAACCTGTTGGCAAAGATTTCTGTAAACTCTCTATTAATGGTGAAGCTTGGAGCTCCTTAAACATATTCTCCTCACAGTGTAAAATGAGACTTTCACTCACAAGGTGGCAAATATAACCAAAGTTTCATATCAAAGCTTTATTAAATCCTCCATAAATTTCATTTAATTTTGGCGGTGAATCGTACTGCAAAATTCATAAATGACCCCCTTTATTTCCATCCGAAAAGTGTGGGAACGCCTTTCCCAATATTTTGGTTTTATGATGAACTAACAAGTGTCAATTCTTCATACACACCAATAGCTTGAAAGGATGACATGTTGGGAGTAAGGAGTGCATTCAGTCGGGGCGTTGGTGATTTTAGGAACAAATGAACCAACTAACCAAGAGTTCAGAAGTTCAAAGAACTTCCAACTCTCCAAGTAGAAAGGATCTTCCAAAGATTTAACATAAGGCCGACGGTGAGTCTTGAGGCGATCTCTTTTGTGAGGAGTCAGGGGATCGGGAGGTTCAGGAATTCTTGAACTTGCTGACTAAGGTACAAAAAGGCATGGGATCGCCAACTATGAATGAAAATGACTAAGTAAAGAGCCGCAACTTGTAAAGAAGGTACAAATAATAAAGAATAAGGAGGGAACATGACTTAACATATGAATGACATAAAAATTTGAAAATGGGGACAAGGACTGAATAGGACATAGAGAATCTAGACAAACTTGGCACAATACCTTATTCCAAAGGGCAAAAAAGTCACACCAAAATAACAACACACAGGGAAAAACAAGGAAAGAAACTATGATACACAGAAGGACTCAGTAGCATTACCAGTTGTATAATTTGAGATCTTGCTCATTATAGGCAAGAGGCAATGGTGTTCCATTTGGGTATGCTAGTAGAAAAGAATTTTCACCAATTACTTGTCTGATTGTGAATGGTCCCTCCCAAAGAGAATCAAATTTCTTGTGAGGCCCTTTGGCTCTCTTCTTCTATCCCACAATAATACACCATCTCCAACTACAAAATTCCTCTTTCTGGCTTTCCTGTCAAAGATCTTCTTTACTACCTGCTGGTGCCTTGTAATCCTGTCCACTACTCCATCCCTTTGTTCCTCAAGCTTATGCCAGTACATAATTCTCTTTTCCAATGTTGATTGGAATTGCTCATCCTCAAGAGCTTTCTGTAAGTTTAATGCTGATAATTTCAGAGGAATAGGTATAGTGATGTCAATCCTATACAATAATTGGAAAGGAGACATACCAATTGCCCTCTTGTAGGTTATCCTATCTGCCCACAAAGCCTCATAAAGGCTCTTATGCCATCCCCTCTGATTCTCATCTACCAATTTTTTAATAATTGAAATTAGATTGTTGTTACTCGATTCGGCCTATCCATTCCCTTGTGGGTACTAGTTAGATGAGTGAGCAAGACTAATTCCATAATCATAACAAAATAAGGAAAATTTAGAAGAAGAGAAATTACTGGCATTATCTGCAAAAATCTTCTTAGGGATGTTGAATCTGACAAAGATGCTCTCCATAAAATTACAGACAACTTCAGAAGTGGTGTGCTTCACAGAAATCACCTCCACCCACTTAGTAAAGTAATCAGTTGCATTTAAGATATGAGTGTGACCAACATTGGAATTAGGATTGATAGGTCCAATAAAATCTAGCCCCCATTGTTGAAAAGGTTCATCAATTACTACAGGCCTTAGGAACAATGCAGCCAAGTGAGGTCTACTAGTAAATCTTAGATACTTTTCACATTTTGACACCCATTCATAAGCATCTTTAAACATACTTGGCTAGTAGAAACACCACCATAGTATTTTGAAAGTTGTTACAAAAGCAAAAAATTATCCTCCACAGGTTTCATTGTGAAAAGTCTCCACTGACTTCTTCTATTGCTCCCTATCCACGCATCTTAAAAAGGTTCCATCCATTGCTCTTATATAAATTCCCTTCCCAGAGAACATATTTTCTAGCGTTAAGTTCCAAGGTTCCTTTTTTCCTTAGTAGATAAGTGAAGTGGGCATTCACCATATATCAGCAGATAAGGAATATTCAAAAACCACTCATCGGTAGTACTTGCGAACAAGACCAGAGGTAGCTCTTCATCTTCAGTTGATTTACTCTCAGAAATCATTTTGTATAAAGATCTACCTCTAACCAAGTTGGTAGGCTTGAGATTGATGTCTTACTCTTGCACCTTTGCCACCCAGACTGCTTTTTTATTATAGCCAATCTCCTGCTGGGTAAGAATGCTCTTGACAGTAGGGTTAGGAACAAAGACAAAAGCATGGGAATGCAAAATATAGAACCTAAAATTTTTCAACGCCTTCACTACTACATAAGCATGCCTTTCCAGGGGAGAATATTTCAACTCATGCTTCTTTAGGGCACACTCATAAAAGCAATTAGAGCTTCAATCCCTTGTTCATTTTTATGCAATAGAATGGCTGACAAAGTATGCTCAGATGCGTAACAATTGATAATGAAATCTTTCTCAAAATCAAGATGCACTAGGATAGGAGCATTAGCAATGGAAATATTAATATATTCAAAAGCTTGTTTACCTTCTTCATTCCACTTGAAGACTGGATGGTTTTTCATCATTTCTGCAATGTGTCTTGTCAATTCAGCAAAGTTAGGGATGAATCTTCTCAAAAAGTTGACCTGACCAAAGAATGATCTGGTATTGCTTTTTGTTGTAGGAAGACTTAGTTGCTGAATCAATTTAACCCTCTCAGGGTCAATATTTATACCATCCTTGGAAACAATATGACCTAACAATTTACCTTCAGTCACTGTAAATATCAACTTTTTAGGATTCAAAGAGATACTGTGATCTTTGCATTGCTGTAACACCACTTCGAGATCATGACTATGACGTGCCCTTTTCTTGGAGAATATAGTTAGGTCATTGAGATAAACAACAATAATCTTGTTCTTTGAATTTCTAAAGGTTAAGTCCATCACTCTTTGAAAGGTGGCCCTTGCATTAATGAGGCAGAATGGCATCTTGTTATAAGAAAATACACCAACTGAAGTAGTAAACATTGTTTTGTGTTGATCTTCTATGGATACCTCTATCTGATTATACTTTGAGAAGCCATCCAACATGGACATCATCTATGAACCTCACACAGTTTGTAAGAAGTGATCCATTACCGGTAGAAGAGAGTTGTCTTTTAGAGATGCTTAGTTCAAGTTGTGAAAATCAACACAAATTCTAATCTCCCATTCTTCTTCCTGACTGGCACAATATTTTCCACCCACATAGAGTGATGAATGGGATATATGATCTTTTCTTTCAAAATTTTATCAATTTCACCAACTATGGCCTCGACCACTTTGGGATTATATGTCTTTTATTTCTATCTGAATGGCAAAGTGCCGAGCTTCAATAGGATGTGGTGTTGTAGTTCTCCATTTTTGAACTTCTTTAAATTTGCATAACACCATGCTAAGAAATCTCTGTAACAAATCAATAAAGAAATCAAACACTCTCTTTCCTTGGGAGAGCAACATTTTCTAATACAAACAATCTTGGGATCTTCTTCAGTGCCTATGTTGACATGATTGTAGTTAGCTGATGATTTGATAGATACTTTGCTCTTTTGTTTTATATATTGATCATGTCTATTAAAGAGATCCTCAAGGGAGACCAAACCCTTAGGAATCTTGTTCCCCCTTAACTGTATTACCTTAGTCCCTTGGCCATTTTGAGAAACTGGCCTCTCCTTCAAGAATGTCATTACTTTCATCAGAAATTCCTTCAAAGAATATATTAGAAAATTACTCAGCCTTTTCAAAAAAAGAAATAATCTACTAGTCATTATTGAACACCTGCCATTGGTTGACATTATTAGGCACGCTGGGCCGATAGACTACCTTAACCCTATATAGTTTGTCCTTGAAGTTTGGGTGAGGCAGAAGAAGAGATGCTGAGACAGCCAATGAATCAACCCTAGTGTTCTGATCTCTAGGCACAACTTCTATTGAGAAGGCATCAAAATCCTCAATACAATCGCATAACCTATTCTTGTAATGTCTTAACCTCCCATTTTTAACTAAATATATTTTCCTCACCTACTTTACTATGAGTTCAACATCATCCTTTGCCCTCAATTGTTCAATGCCCTTTTCTTTGGGTAACACTAACCCCAACAGCAAGGCCTCATATTCAACTGTATTGCTTGTGTTGTCAAACTCCAACTTATAAGAAAAAGGAAACTTGTAATGATCAGGAAAAACTAAAACAAGACCAACACCTGATCCGGTAGTGGAACAACTTCCATCAAACACCAAAGTCCATACCTCATTAGCCAAGTCAGGACTGATTATGTTGGAATTCTCTTTAGTAATTGAGGTAAACATATAAGTGTCTGGTCCGGTCTCTACATATAATATATCCCCCCTCAGATCTCTGGATTTTAGCACTATAAACTTTGCTTTGGGTTCAAAGTTCAAATGGACATTTTTACCATCCTCAGGTATTAGGGCATGAGACCAATCCATTTGTATTTCCCCTCCTAAATCTTTACAGAAACTTCTACTCAGGAGCATTCCACAGCTTGTAGGGATATCAACCATTAGAATGGTTAGCTTTAACCTCTTCTTTGGGTATGCTGCTAGAGCAACATGTGCATCCTTGATCTAGCCTAGGATAGGCACTTCTGAGGAATCCATGGAAAATCACCTACCATGGGAAGAGGTGTTTGACAAGCCAAGAGCTTTAGCTACTTGAGTGGGCATGACATTGTCAGAGGCCCTAGAATCTATAAAGCAATTGCTTAGCTAGTAATTGGCAATATACAGTGACACATAGAAAGGCTCAAACTTTTCAAAAGGGTTGTTACGATGGGAATGCTTGGAGTGGGAGTATGAACAATTTTGAGTTTTAGTATGGGCGGTGGTTTCATCAGACACTTGTGCATTAAGATGGGAAGGAGAGGGTTCTTATTTGACATATCTAATAAGCCTATCCAACTCAGAAGGGTTGAGTCTAAGAAACTCAACTTGAGAGATTTGGATTTTAGTGTTTTTACAAGACTATACAATGTCAAAAGAACTAGAAACAACATATTCAGAGGAAGAAGTGGAAAGTACCTCTATAGATGCAGCCTTGGGAATAGTAGGTTCTGACTTTTTAGAACTGGTACGGGCATGCCTTGATAGAATATACTTTGGAGTAGAGGAAGTGTTACCAGATTGGCCCTTAGGATCCCACTTCTTTTGTGTTTGTTGTCCTCTGGTGAACACCACACAATTAGTATTATCCAGTTCAGTATACACATCCTCTCCTGACTCTGAATCTGATTCATATTCAATGAAGTTGACACTAACGTCCCCAAATTGAACAGGTTCTTCCTCCACAAATGGCTCTTCAGTGTGCTCATTCATTGAAAGCATCTGCATAAACCTTGCCATCTCAGGACAAGATGTACCATCATGGTCTATGGTAAGATGGAAATTGCACACCATGTGATTGCTTCTATTAATGGAATGACCATTTTCAATAGCTAGCCTCCGAGTGGGCCCAATTAAAGGTAAAGGTCTATTATAGTTCCCTTGTTGGCCATGATCCTTTCCAGGTATATCCTGATAGAAAACCTACTAAGGGCCTTTTGGCATCTACCTTTTCAGAGTAATGATATCATTGGCTAGTCTTTGGATCACTGGATCAGTAGAATTAGTAGCCAAAGGCTTGCGAGTCTATAATTCCTTTTTCCACTTAATGACAGTTATCAGGTCATCTTCTATATATATGACCATTGTTTGATATGCGACAAGATTAGTAGCACCTTCTATTTTTATGGGGAAACTAACATCAGGGGGAAGGGTATTAATAAAGAAGCACTTTAGCAGAGCATTACCAGGTCTCACATTAGTAGGGATTCTATTCACAACTTTATTGAATTTAGCTAGAAATTCTCTCATCTGTTCATGCACCTCCTTTTTCATGGAAGACAACTCAGCTACTAATGTATGTTCTTTATCAACTATTTTAAATCTATCCTCAAATAGTTGTCTCATATTTTCCCAATCTCTATTAAATCTATTAGGCAAGTGATAGAACCATTTTGTTGCAATATCAATAAGAAACTCGACAAACAACCTCACAGACACATCCTCGTGTTGAACCCCTAGAATGGAACATGCAACAAAGAAGGTGTTAATATTCTCATCTAGGGAAACATTCCCATTGTAACGTTAGAAAATGTCCCCTTGGGGGATTTTCCCTCTTAAGGTTTAGCTCCTGGGTCTTTAATCTGCATTTAGGACATCTTCAATCATATTTTGGCATCTAGATGAGAAAACCCCTAAGTGTCATCGCAAATAGGACCTAGGGGGACTACTTGAGATAGACCCTATCTAAAATAGGGGGGAAGGACTTGGGTGCCTGTGCCCTAGTCCTGCCCTAGTTTAGGTTAGTACCAATTTCCAAGTGTCAGTTTGTGACCATTATTTGGGTCCTATGCTGACCTGATAAGTTTCAATTAAGAAATTCTTGGCGGGAGTGTTTGTAGTTGCATATATAAGCATGTTTAGGCATTCATTTGTAAACTAGAGGATTACTAGATAGTAATTGTGATCTTTTAGCATTCTAAAGGTGATTCAAGGCATTCATTATGTGTTAGAGCAGATATTGTGTTGTTTATGTGTTTGTATTTGCAGATTTGAGTATCCATCTCCTCATGGCATGAAGAGCTCCTTCCTTCCATGAGATCTTCACTACAAGGTTACAGGTTGAAGAAGTAGGAAAAGTGGAGTTGTAGAGGAGTGTTGTAGAGTGTTAGAATTGCAGATCTAAGCTAAAAACAGGGACCTAGACTCAGGCGCCCACTCATTAGTCCTCCGGATCCTACAACGGAGAAATTTCTGAGACAACATGAACATGTTTTAGATAAAGTTCCCAGATCCTGACAAAAAGCATGGCATTGGACTAGGGAACCCACTCATTAGTCCCCAACTATTTCTCTTCCCAAACTTTGGAAACTGGTACACATTTGTTTGTTATTTTACATCTTTCTGTAGCAGCATTTTTCGATATTCATCCGTTTGCTTCCGTATTTGCATAATTAGGATTTTAAGCATAATTGGGCATAATCAAGAAATCAAATCATACAAATCCAATTTTCCCAACATTCTAGGTGACCAAGGGCTTGATAGTAGAGTCTTACTCGACCTAAGGTCCTTGAATGCTTTAGGGTGAAAGGAGGATACACATTAAACCACCAAATCAAACTCTATCCTAATTTTACCCTAAACATTTTGGTGAACCCATGTTTTAAATGAATTTGGAATCTTTCTGAGTGTTTTTCTTCAGATTTATAGTGATTTCATTCATTCATATCATCATTCATCTTATTGCATTGGAAAAATTACAAAAAAAATTGAAATAATTGAAAATTTTGAATAAAATTGCATTCTAGGGTTTGCATTTTCATTCTAGGGTTTGCATTTTCATATAATTCTCATCAATTAATTTGAATTTCATTAAATTTATGATTTTTGCATTATAGCTAAGATAAATTGCAGAAAATTACAAAAAATCAATCACTTGCATTGTATTTTCGTCATAAAACTGCTAGGGTATTGTTAGGAATTTTGAATTTTTCATATAACCTAGTAATTTCAAAAACTAGGGTTTGTAGGTAAAATTTTGTTTCATATTTTTCTACTGATATTAGACACTCATTCAAGTTTGCATTTGTCTGTAGTGTTGCATTTTAGTGTAAATTTGCATTTAGATTTCAAAAATTTGCATTTTTACATAGAAAATTTCAACAAAAACTAGCATTTTTCATTGATTTTTCATTAGATTTGCACTTGCATTTTACATTGTAGGGTTTAAAAATTATTTTCATATCTAATTGGAATTAATTTTCATCATAAATCAGATTTCAAGACATCCACATAGCATTTTACATTAAGATGTCATGCCTAGGGCTTGAAAACCCTTGATTTTCACTAGATTTGGCCTTATTGACTCTCTAAATTTGCACCATAGGCACATTGTGAAGAATATTTTTGCACTAATTAGCTTTTATTAGGGTTATTATTTTCTTCCCCTCCTAAAAATATTCACGACACCTTTTTATTGGGCTCTTGTATTGAAAATTTGGTGAAAAATTACATATTTTTGCTATATTTACCCTAGGGTTTGACCTAGATTTGCACTCCAAGTGTGTTGTGACAAGTTTTATGGATTTAGGTGACTGATACTATTTCTATAATCTGCTTCACCTCCTAAAATTTTTTACAACACCCCTTTTTCTAGGTCTTGGAATTGAAAAATTGTAAAAAATTGCATATTTTTGCTATATTTTCACTAGGGTTTGATCTTGAGTGGCACTATAAGCGAGTTGTGAAATTTTTTTTGGCATTATGTGGCTGTTATTACTGATATAATTTTCCTTCCATCATAATTTTCCTCACAACACCATTTTTCATACTCTTTTGCATTGAGATTTGGTGAAAAAACCACATATTTTAGTGTATTTCCATTAGGTTTTGACTGGTCATCATCCTAGATTTGCATCAAAAGTGTGTTGTGAAGGATTTTATGGATTTATTGGACTGATATTAGATATATTATTGTCTGCCTCTAATCAATTTCCTTACAACACCCTTTCTTTCACTTATTTGCATTGAAAAAAGTTGAAAAAAATCAAGCATTTTAGGTCATTTTCATACATAGTTCTACACTTGTCTTTTGCATAATTTTTGAAAAGATTTTAAAATATGATTTTACATTGATGTTACAAGACATTTCACCATGGAATATTCATATAATTACTCTTTGGTATCTTTACATGCATATATCAAAAACTTCGAGAGTTTCTACAAATTTCTTAATATGAATCCTCACGTTCTCACTTACTTACAAGCTATGTATCACAAGGATATATTTAAATGCTCTTGATTTGAAATCCTTGACTATGTATCTGATTATGAAAATTTCATATCTCTCATGAGTACATACCCGTGGGTAGTAGAATATTTAACAAGACACATTGAGAATAATCAATATGAAACTCCTCTTAACGTATTGGAATTCATAGCTAAAACATATGATGATGCCATAGAAAATGATTCCTCCTATGAGGATATACTAACACAAGAGGATGAAATCATTAACAAATTCTTGAACATCACCCTACCCTCTTTGGAAAAAGGAAACATTAGTGGATAAAGGGCTTCCTCTCAAGAAGGATTCTTCATGGGTGGAAGAAGACTATTCACCTAATGATCATTTCGTGCATGAGACCTCTATGAAGAATCCATTAGACCTTCCAACTTTGATTGAATGTTCAAGAACCTTAGATAAGAAGACTACGGATAGCTCTATTAATGACACAACACCTTGCCTTCTTAGCAATACAGTACCTTCCTCTCATTCCATTGCTCTCCTTGGCCAAGATGTAGCATTAGTGGATGAGAAAAGTTCTCTCACATTAAATCCTTTAGGGATGGATGTTGGGTGCAATTAAGAGGAAAATAATGTTAATTCAATATTCATTAATATACTTTGTAGCAATACTCCTAAGATGATTGTCCGAGGGGCACCTAGTACACCCTCTTGCTTAAAGCTAGTGATTACTATTCAAGGTTGACCCCTGGATCACTTCTAAAAATATGTACAATGAATTGCTCAACCAAGTCAAGGTGTTCAAAATGTGTTACAAAAACCACACCACAATGTGATTGCTCACACATACAACACCCGTAATAACAAGAAAAGTAAGCAAGCACCGCATGTGCCTATCTCTCTTCTGTGTTCTCAACCTATGCTCCCTCCACCACCTCGTCTTACTCATAAAAGTGGTGAAGAGTATGATCTTGTTGAATAGCTTCGCGCTACTCTGGCTAAGATCTCTCTTTGGGATTTAATACAAACATCATTTACATACCATGGAATGCTCCAGGAAGCTTTACAAAAGGTGATTGTACCACCTACTGCTAAGCCTAATGATGTAGCAGCCGTATTGGATAGTATGCATGTGACAAACTGTATATTCTCTTTCAACCACATGAATTACCATCAATTGAAGTTCAAAACCAATATGATCCACTTATGATGTTTGTCACAATAAATAAAACATTGGTAAAATGAGTTATGATTGACAATGGATTGGCTCTTAATGTTTGTAGCATTGACCTACTACACAAAATCAAGGATGACATTACAAATCAAACCAGATAAACTTAACATTCATGGCTTTGATAATCATAGTAGTCAATCATTAGGTACTATAACCTTACCTGTACAGGTGGGTCCCATGATTGTACCTACCTTGATTCATGTCTTGCCTAGTTCTTTATCTTACAACACGATTCTTGGTAGACCTTGGATTCATGCATTGGGGGTGGTTCCTTCCACCCTACATCCTTAATCAAATTTTATATTCAAAAGTAAACTTCATACTATTCATGGTGATCTTGAACCAGATAACTGTTTACATATTGAAACGTAAAAACTAGTTTACAATCATATGAGCTTAAACAATTTACGAGCTGATTCATCAATGCCTCTAGCCACGAATGATGTTGTGAAATATTCTATACCATAAAATGCACCGTTTGGTGATGATTGGGGCTCATTAGATTTTAATCCTTGCAGTATAGGGGAATATAAAATTAATAGCCTTGACAAATCAAAAGTAGCATCGATCTCACCTAAGCAATCTTTTGAAGCACCTAAGAAACCTAAAGTCCCCTTGGTAGAAAATAAAAATAATACTCTCACTTATACCACAAATTACAAGACCTATGAGGCTTCACTATCCCCTAAAGAAATGACATCCATCTATGGTCATGGATTTAAAATCCTTTATAAAAATTGTGACTATCTAGGTAAGGGATGTGGTGTAAATCAACAAGGAATTTGAGTACCTATAGAATTCGCTTCAACACATTACTCAAGCAGCATTAGATATAATCCTTTTAAAGAAAAGAAAGTTTTCTGTCGTCCTAAACTTAATGTTAATGCAATATCAACAACACCAAAACAACATGATAGATATCCTAGATATGTATGCTCTTAACATTGGGATGAAATAGGTAAGTATTTCTAACCCTTTATCTCTCATGATGATTTTCCCCCGTGATGTGTTATGTGTTCTTTAGGCCTCCTGGGATGACCCCTGATTCTCTTTTAAGGTCAGGGATACCAGGAGACCGCCTCTGTTGTGATATTCTTTTATTTGTATCATCATTCTTCTCTATTGCCTCTCTCTATTTTCATAGTTGTGTGTTGTGTCTTACATACATAGCGTTGCGGTTGGTGACTTGGGGGCACCCTCCTACATGACTGTCCCTAAGACATTTGCTTCTCCTCTCTTATTTCATTGTTTCCCTTCCTCTAGTATTTATATCTAGTAGGCGGATGACAAAAAAATATTTATACTGATGCGGATGTAGCGTCCCTTTAGTGAGAAATCAAAAATTGGACTTAGTTCTTAATATGACAATGGGGTTGTAATATATTATCCGATGCTTGGGTAGTAGAAGCACTCCGTGCTTTTTGTGTAGTGATATTGATGATGTTTTATCTCACTTACAAAACATAATGATATTGCTGCTCCATGCACTTTGTTTGTCTTTAAATCTCACCTTGGTGACACTTAGTTCTGAGATTTTCATGATATAGCCTTACGGTTATCCTTGATCTCCGAATTCATAGTATAACCTTGGCTCTTTTGTGATTGATCATATGCATTGATGTTGTTGTTTATCATGATTATGGACACTAACATGTTTCTTGCAGGGATGTGTTTGTGGGAGCATTTGGCGATCGTAAAGTACATGTCACCTCTGGGGGGCATGGGCTTTGCAAGAGTCTATGTTCCCTTGTGTGTTTTCTTCCTACCTTAACGTGCTTGATATCAATAATTGATATCAACCACCTTAAGGTGGGGACATATATAAGGTAAGCTATGTTGATATGCACTGGACAACTGAGAGGGGGGGTGAATTAGTTGTCTAAAAAACTTAAACACTTTCTGCAATTAAACATTTATCACTTATCCACAATTATTATGATTTAACAATGAGTGCATGAAATCATAAACTTAACCACATATACAACATCAAACACAAGAGACGCCAGATTTTATGTGGAAAACCCTAAGGTGGAGAAAAACCACGGAGAGGATTAGCTCTCAATATATATTGCAATCTTGAAATAATGATGTTCAAGCTTGTTCACTCCACGGGCCTAAACATACTGGCTTACTGCCATGAAGAACAACTAGGTCTAACAGGCTCACTACCTCAACCCTAAACCTAGCAAGATTACAATAAGGGTTGTTAAACCCTACTGGCAGCTCACTACCAGGCTCTTTGCCATGATCAACACCTTTCTATATTTGTGATTGAAGTACAATAATTCCTCTGCTATGCTCTTCCTCTACTCTTCTCTTCCTATGCTCTTTTCTTCCTCTTCTTTCCTCTACCTCTTCTTTGCTCTACCTTTTGGACCTTTCTTAATATCTTTTCATTTCCACTCAAGGACACCTTTTCCATGACTCAACTACAAGTATTTATACACTTCATCAACCTTGGAATGATCATTAATGTCAGCATCAACCATTGGAACAATCTCCAAGGTTGGTATTACAAACATTTACAAAATAGGTCTTGACCTATTACAACATTATGTAAAGGAAATGAAATGTAGATCACACCATGCCTTAGCTGGGACTCAAACATGATCTTCCATGCCACAACAAGGTTCCACAATCTTCCAGAGATCTCCGCAATCACTTGGATTAACCAAGTCGGCCAAAACTGGTTACACGTTACACTATCTGGGAACAATCTTTAAACATGATCTCAAATCGTTAACGCGGACCAATATCAAGATAGGAACATGATTAGGAGACATCCACAAGCACGTTATAATCATCAGGAGCAACTACACAACCTTAACCACTTTATCCAAAGGAATCTTCTCACTGAAAGACATGAACTTCACTGTCTTCAACTATCATAAAAGAAAGATAGCTTGCGGACGACCAAACCACGAACCATTGCAACTGTAGGCACTTATCATCATCCCAGACTTCCTTCTAGAACCACAGAGCAAAACACTCTATTGCAGAGGAATGCAGAGTAGAATACTTTCTTCCTGTCCCAACTGAACTTACAGAAAAAGTAGGTTTCACTCTGGTGAACACAACTCACTCAGATCTTCATGCGGAGGGCTCAATCCTGAAATGTAGCATCCTTAGTCATACCTCTAACTTACTTCCAATCCACAGACCATGATCTTCAAGCACAAATAAATGTGGAGCAATTTATTGGACTATTCTTTAGCATACAACTCATTGTCTATACTGCACTTCTCTGTAGCTCACTTGTTTCTTTTGGAGAAGCTAATTTTTTCAATATCCTCAACATACAAGTCTTCTAAACAAGTAATAGAATAAGATACAGTTGACACCAATGACAATAAGGATATGTTGACATCAATGACAACACCAATTAGGCACATACTTGCAACAGTCTCCCCCTTTGTCATTGATGGCAACATATGATGTGAAAAAATGCAACAACCATCAAGACAAGATTCTCCCCCTTTCTCTTTACACAACTGTACTCTTTATTTTTCCAAAATTCCCCCCTTTCTCTTACACATCTGCACTCTAAGTTTTTCACATGACTTCTCTCCCCCTTTGACATCAATGGAAAAGGGCACATACTTGCACTCTTCTGCTCTGATCTAATCTTTCTTCTGAATTCTTTGACTACTCCCCTTTAGAAGTAGCCCTAAAAGCATCAATCCAGACCTCTGAGCACTCCCAGACTGATGCACTACTATGCATCTTAGTTTAGAGGAGGGGTGATAACCCCTAACTTTTCTCTGAGATACTCAAAAGTATCCTTAGGCAGAGGCTTGGTAAAGATGTCTACAATTTGATCCTTGGTAGAAACATACTTCAACTTGACTTCATTCTTTGTCACCTTTTTTCTCAGAAAATGATACCTGATGGATATGTGCTTTGTCCTTGAATGCATAACTGGATTCTTTGATATGTTTATGGCACTTGTGTTGTCACAAAAGATTGCAATGGGATCTCATACACAATTTTGATGTCTTTCAAAGTTTGCTTCATCCATAACACTTGAGTGCAACTACATGCTATTGCAATGTATTCTGCTTCTGCACTAGACAAGGATATTGAATCTTGTTTCTTGCTCAACGAAGATACTAATCTTTTTCCCAAAAAGAATGCACCTCCACTTGTGCTTTTTCTACCATCCACATCTCTGGCCCAATCTACATTAGTATATGCACTGAGAGTAAAGTCATAGTCCTTAGGGTACCACAAACCATAATATATTGTACCTTTCAAATATCTCAGAATTCTCTTGACTGCCATCACATGTGATTCCTTGGGTTCTGCCTGAAATCTTACTACAAGACTTACTGCATGCATTATGTCAGGTCTGGTTTGAGTCAGATAAAGTAATCCTCCAATCATAGGTCTATACCTTTTCTGGTCTGCCATGGGTGAGTTATCATCTTTGCTTAACTTACAACTAGTTATCATAGGTGTGCATACTAGTTTAGAGTCTTCCATCCCAAATTTATTTGACAACTCTTTCACATACTTAGACTAAGAAATGAAGATACCTTTATCTGATTGACTTATTTGTAGACCTAAGAAGAAGTTCATCTCTCCAAACATAGACATTTCAAATTCACTTTGCATTTCTCCAACAAAAACTGAGCACATAGCTTCATTACCTCCTAAAATAATATCATCAACAAAAACTACAACAATCAGGGTTTGTTCATCATTGATCTTGAAGTAGAGATTGCTATCTGTAGTACCTTTACTGAACCCTATCTATATCAAGTACCTAGCCAACCGTGCATACCATGCCCTAGGGGCTTGTTTTAATCCATACAAAGCTTTCTTCAATCTGCATACCATGTCACCTTGATCTGATGACTAAAATCCTTCCGGTTGTTCTATATGGACTTCCTCTTCCAACTCTCTATTTAAGAAAGCAGACTTCACATCCATTTGATAAACCTTGAAATCTTTGTATGTTGTAAAAGCCAAAAACATCTTTATTGCTTCAATCCTTGCCACTAGAGCAAAAGTTTCTTCGAAGTCTATTCATTCAACTTGCACGTATCCTTTGCATACCAACCCTGCTTTGTTTGTTACCACTTCACCATTATCATTCATCTTATTTCTGAAGACCCACTTTGTACCAATTACATTCTTGTCCACTGGTCTGGGAATAAGATCCCAAGTCTGATTCCTCTCTATCTGCATCAATTCGTCTTCCATAGACTTTATCCAATTCTCATCTTTGCAAGCCTCATCCACAGTTTTAGGTTCAATCTTGAAAATCAGATAGAAATTTACTTGTTCTTCTAGAGCTTTGCTTCTAGTTATCATCCCTTTGCTCTTATCTCCTATGATTTGGTCTTCAAAATGACTAATTCTTACATATCTTGGAGTTTTGGTAGCACTTACTGGAGCTTGTTCTTCTTCATCTGGACCATCTTTATGTTGCACCACTTCTGAAACATCTAGATCTAACTCATATTCACTTGATTCTGAAGACCTTTCCTTACATTCATCAACTTTAACATTTGCACTTTCAATGATCTTATTCAACCTCTTATTATAGTACCGGTAGGCCTTGCTCTTGGTGGAGTAACCAAGGAAGATTCCTTCATCACATCTAGCATCAAACTTGCCTAAAGCTTCTTCTCTTTTGATATAACATTTGCTACCAAAACCTTTGAAATATTTCACAGTAGGAACTTTACCATGCCACAATTCATAAGGAGTCTTTGAACTGTTACCTTTTACTTGAACTCTATTTAGGATATATATAGTGGTGTGAATTTCCTCTCTCCAATATACTTCTAGAAGATGAGCTTTCTTCATCATGGTTCTAGCAGCGTCTTGATTTGTTCTATTTTTCCTTTCAACAACTCCATTTTATTGTGGAGTTCTGGGTGCAGATAGCTGTCTCTTTATTCCATGTTCTTCACAAAATAAATTGAATTCATTTGATGTGAACTCTCCTCCTCTATCAAACCTCAAGCATTTGATTTTCATATCCATCTCATTTTCAACCATTGCCTTAAATGCCTTGAATTTGTCTAGAGCTTCAGCTTTCTCCTTCAAAAAGGTGACCCAAGTCATTCTAGAATAATCATCAATGAGCAACATGAAATACCTGTCTCCTTGCAAACTTCTTACTCTGGTAGGTCCACACAAATCTGTATGCACTAGCTCAAGTAGTCCTCCAACTGATTGGTCCTTACTTTTGAAACTTGTTCTTGTCTGTTTCCCAAATTGACACTCCTTGCAAATAGGATTAGCTGGCTTCACAAGCGTAGGCAAATCTCTAACAACCTGTGCAATACTTATCTTCATAATATTATCAAAATTTATGTGACACAACCTTCTATGCCATAACCAACTCTCATCAGTCTGAGTCAACAAGAAATAGTTCTCAGATCCTTTCAAGTGATAGATATTACCTATGGTCTTCTTACCAGTTGCAATGACTATTCTGGAGCTTTCCCTGATCTTGCATCCATTGTCCTTGAAGCTAAAATCATAGCCCTTGTCACACAACTGACCCACACTCAAAATATTGTGCTTTAATCCTTTCACATACAAGACATCTTCAGTATTATGCTTGCCATCAAAAGAAATAGATCCTTTCCCACAAATCCTACCAGCTGTATCATCTCCAAACCTAACTAGTCCACCATCATATCTTTCCAAACTCACAAACTTACTTTTGTCACCAGTCATGTGGTGAGAGCAACCACTATCAATAACCCATTCATCCTTGTCCTTAATGACCTGAGAAGCCAAAGCACTTTCCACTAGTTTTTCTTCCTTCACATAGCTAGTAGAATTAGTAGACACGAGATCTTCCTTAATAGAAATAAACAAACATTCATTTACATAGGAACTAGCATTATCTGGTTTACCATTATCTGATACTCCATCATCATCAAAATCTTCAACATACAAACACTTCTTTTAGGTCCTAGGCCTGTTCTCATATCTTCTTCTATTTCTTTCAATTCTTTTAGGACATTTGGAAGCAAAATAACCTACTTTACCACAGGAAAAACATTTGAAAGGTAATTTGTCTTTATACTTACTGGATCCTCTTTGCATTCTGTCCATGAAGTTGGCTTCAACTTCATCAAACTCATCATCAAATTCTACCTTGTACTTTTTTGATCTGGAAGTGCTTCCAGGAGTACTGGCTTTGAAGGCTGTCTCAACTTTTGGTAGAGCATCACCAAACTCTCTCATTTCAAAGGTAGTAAGCTTACCAAGCAACTGATCCCTGTCAACTATTTTTACTTGCATGAATTCTTCAATTGCAGCTACCTTGTGACAGTAGGACTTGGTCAGAGATCTGAGAATTTTCATAACAGCTTCCTTTTTATCGAGAGATCCGCCTATGGCTTTTATCCCTATAACAAGTTCATCAACTCTTTGCATAAAGGCTGATATGTTTTCATCATCACTCATCTTCAAACTTTCATATTTCACTTTTAGACTTTGTAACTTGGCTTCCTTCACAGAATCATCTTCTTCATATAGATTTTCAACTTTTCCCATACCTTATATGCAGTTTCAAGATTCACAACTTTCATCAATATTGAGTTGGTTAATGAGCTTAGAGAGCATCCTTTGCCTTTATATCTATCTCATATTCTTTTATTTCATCTTTAGTCATCAGACCATTTGGAGGTATGGTGTATTTTGTTTCTACAGCTTTCCATACATTGTAACCAAGAGAAAGAATATGGCTTTTCATTCGAGCCTTCCACAGAACATAATTTGTTCCATCAAAATGCGGCACTTCCTTCTTGTAAGACATTTTGGATTTTCCTCAAGCTGTTAAACTTTCTTAAGAGGAACATCACTCTGATACCAATTGCTGATATGTGCCAAACAACTAAGCGGGGGGGTGAATTAGTTATCTCAAAAACTTAAACACTTTCTGTAATTAAACATTCATCACTTATCCACAATTATTATGATTTAACAATGAGTGCATGAAATCAGAAACCTAACCACAGATACAACATCAAACACAAGAGACACCATATTTTACATGGAAAACCCCAAGGTGGGGAAAAACCAGTAAGAGGATTAGCTCTCAATATATATTGCAATCTTGAAATAATGATGTTCAGGCTTGGTCACTCCATAGGCCTAAACATACTGGCTTACTGCCATGAAGAACAATTAGGTCTAGCAGGCTCACTACCTCAACCCTAAACCTAGCAAGATTACAATAAGGGCTATTAAACCCTGAGGTCTGTTAAACCCTACTGGAAGCTCACTACCAGGCTCTTTACCATGATCAACACCTTTCTATATTTGTGACTGAAGTACAATAATTTCTCCACTCTGCTCTTCCTCTACTCTTTTCTTCCTCTTCTTTCCTCTACCTCTTCTCTGCTCTACCTTTTGGAACTTTCTTAATATCTTTTCATTTCCACTAAAGGACACCTTTTCCATGACTCAACTACAAGTATTTATACACTTCATAAACCTTGGAATGATCATCAAGGTTGGCATCAACCATTGGAACAATCTCCAAGGTTGGTATTACAAACATTTACAAAATAGGTCCTGACCTATTACAACATTATGCAAAGGAAATGAAATGCAGATCATGCCATGCCTTAGCTAGAACTCAAACATGATCTTCCATGCCACAACACGGTTCCACAATCTTCCAGAGATCTCTACAATCACTGGGATTAACCAGGTCGGCCAAAACTGGTTACACGTTACACTATCTGGGAACAATCTTTGAACATTATCTCAAATCCTTAATGTAGACCAATATCAAGATAGGAACATGATTAGGAGAAATCCACAAGCATGTTATAATCATTAGGAGCAACTGCACAACCTTTAACCACTTTATTCAAAGGAATCTTCTCATTGGAACACATGAATTTCACTGTCATAAAAGAAAGATAGCTTGCGGACCACCAAACCATGAACCATTGTAACTGTAGGTACTTATCATCATCCTAGACTTCCTTCTAGACCCGCATAGCAAAATACTCTATTGCAGAGGAATGCGGAGTAGAATACTTTCTTCCTATCCCAACTGAACTTACAGAAAAAGTAGGTTTCACTCTAGTGAACACATCTCACTCAGATCTTCATGCAGAGGGCTCAAACCTAGAATGTAGCATCCTTAGTCATACCTCTAACTTAATTCCAATCCGTAGACCATGATCTTCAAGAAAAAATAAATGCAGAGGAGTTTACTGGACTATTCTTCAGCATACAACTCACTGTCTATACTCCACTTCTCTATAGTTCACTTGTTTCTTCCAGAGAGGCTAATTTTCTCAATGTCCTCAACATACAATCTTCTAAACAAGTAATAAAATAAGATACAGTTGA
This sequence comes from Cunninghamia lanceolata, assembly GCA_027924645.1. Classification (NCBI taxonomy): domain Eukaryota; kingdom Viridiplantae; phylum Streptophyta; class Pinopsida; order Cupressales; family Cupressaceae; genus Cunninghamia; species Cunninghamia lanceolata. Next base: position 4,375,778 of record BSBN01000070.1, read on the forward strand.
CACCAATGACAACAAGGATATGTTGACATCAATGACAACACCAATTAGGCACATACTTGCAACAAGCTATTTGTTGTAGATGTTAGCAATGTGTTTTTCCTCAGGTGCAGTCTTAAAGACTGGTGGCGATGAGTCCCTCCTGCACTTTGAGTTTTGTTTCAATGAATCAATCATCAATCATCTTAAGCCCTCTGCGGAGGCAGGGATGGTGTATTTCTCAAAGAGAGTGCATCTCCTGTCATTTTCAAAAGTCCTCTGCAGAGGCGGGGAGTGGTTCTGTGACTAACTCAACCCTTAAGCATGTCTTCGATGATTGTTGTGGCAAAGCCCAATTGTCAGTGTGTGCCTGTAATGTGGCTCAGATGGTGATGAACCTAGAAATAGGGACACTCCATTGCTTGTCTATCTTGTTTTCTTCGTGTCTTCAAAGTGTGTGTGTTTGGCATGCTTTATTTGTGTGGCGTGTCTATTGCCCCATGTGCAGTTTAAAGACCAGTGTGATGAGTGCTTCCTGCATTATGGGAGGTTTTGTGTGTCTTGCATGTGTGTTGTACCATATGTAGTTTAAAGACTAGTGTGATGAGTGCTTCCTACATTATGGGGGGTGTGTTTACTTTCCTTGTACTTGCATCTACATTTCATATATATATGAGAAAAAAGAAAAAGAAAAGAAATCATTCCTATCTTCTATGCATTTACTGTCTTCTATGCATTCAATGTTGTATTCTCTGTGTTTTGCGTGACTGTAACTATCTTCTTCGTGTTTTGTGTGCCTATTCTTTCCTTCTCTATGATTGGCGTGTCTTCTCTGTGCTTGGCGTGTTTGTTGTGTTTGTTGACCATACTTTAATGCATGTATTGGCCTTGCGTTTATACATACATTAAAGTGGGGGCTAAATGTAACGTCAGAAAATGTCCCCTTGGGGACTTTTCCCTCTTAAGGTTTAGCTCTCGGGTCTTTAATCTACATTTCGGACATCTTACATCATATTTTTTCATCCTGATGAGAAAACCCCTAAGTGTCATGGCAAATAGGACCTAGGGGGACCACTTGAGATAGACCCTACCTAAAATAGGGGGGAAGGACTTGGGCACCCGCACCCTAGTCCTACCCTATTTTAGGTCAGGCCCAATTTCAAAGTGTCAGTTTGTGACTATTATTTGGGTCCTATGCCGACACGATAAGTTTCAATTACAAAATTCTCAGCGGGATTGTTTGTAGTTGCATATATAAGCATGTTTAGGCATTCATTTGTAAACTAGAGGATTACTACATAGTAATTGTGATCTTTTGGAATTCTAAAGGTGATTCAAGGAATTCATTGTGTGTTAGAGTAGATATTGTGTTGTTTATGTGTTTGTATTCACAGATTTGAGAATCCATCTCCTCATGGCATGAAGAGCTTCTTTGTAGAGGAGTGTTGCAGAGTGTTGGAATTATAGATCTAAGCTAAAAATAGGGACCTAGACTCAGGAGCCCGCTCATTAGTCCTTCAGATCCCACAACGGAGAAATCTCTGAGACAAAAGGAACAGGTTGCAGATAAAGTTCCCAGATCCCGACAAAAAGCATGGCATTGGACTAGGGTGCTCACTCATTAGTCCCTGACTGTTCTGCTTCCCGAACTTTGGAAATTGGTACACATTTGTTTGTTATTTTACATCTTCCTGTAGCAGCATTTTTTGATATTCATCTATTTGCTTCCGTATTTGCATAATTAGGGTTTTAAGCATAATTGGGCATAATCAAGCAATCAAACCATACAAATCTAATTTTACCAACATTCTAGGTGACTAAGGGCCTGATAGTAGTCTTACTCGACCTAAGGTCCTTGAATGCTTTAGGGTGAAAGGAGGATACACATTCAACCACCAAATCAAACCCTATCCTAATTTTACCCTAAACACCCATCTCCTCTGAACTTACATATTATCTTACTTGACCCCCTAGGCAAACCATGCAATTGTAGCCCTAGTTTTAGAGGACCTATAGTTTCTCCCCATGGGACATGAATTTGTTGATCCATATTGGCTAGGTTATGGATCAGGAAGTTAACTTGCAAGGGTAAGATAGTAACGTCAAGGACAAGAGCTTGACAAGAGGAACTAGAGGTACATCTTTTTGGAGGAGGAGAAGATGGTCTATTGGAAGACTTAACTTTGAGAGTATGACAAATCAAAATCTAAATTAGTAATCCCCTTCTTGCTATCACCCCTAGTATATCTTTTTGAAGCTAGTTTTCACAAATGCAGAAAATTAAAAAGCAGAGTCGCCAAGCACTTACTAGTTATTATAAGGTGGTTTTGCTGATTGTACACTTGGTTCCTTTGTCTATTTTCTTGATCTCTTGGTCTATTTATGGGCACTGCATGTATCTGAAGGGGTCTTTCTCTTCTAGGCACTGCAACTATACTTTCCACAAAAGCAATTTCCTGAGCTTCACCAAAATATCTAGCATTTTCCCTTATAATATCTCTAAGTTCTTCTTCTTCTTCAAGCACTTCATTCACTTGGTGGTACTGCAAGTTTGTTCTCCTATTCTACTAGGCTAAATTTCATAGACCAGTAATGATATCTTCTTGTTCACCAGTAAGCCAATCTACATTACGCTAAAGGACTGGCGTAATTCTTCCTTGAAGAACAATAAAAACAATGATAAAGCAACTCAATATATATATATATATATATATATATATAAAGAAAAATATCCCTAGTAGAGTAACCAAAAATCTATTGGTGTATAGATTTTTGTAACCTAACTCTATATTCTCACACCCAAACAAGTGACAACTGGACCAATAGTTGAATCAATTGCAATGATATTTTGCAGTGATTCTCTGCTTATTTTACAAGGCGCAACTACCTTCAAATGATATACAAAGAATAGAAACAACGTATGCTTTTGACTAGAAAGCAGAAAAGGTGGTGCTTTCTATCTGAAAGCATTAAAAGGAAGGAAATCTTAATATAATCTAAAAACTAAGAAGTACAAAGACTTCGATTACTATTATCTCATCCACACCATTAAAGAATCATATCAATTATCATATGATCACCACTGTAAATCATTCATTAGAAGATAAACATCCACATCAATGAGTAAGAATAGAATTTTCCAATCACTTCAATACAAAACTAAGAATCAATAAATCAAAAACATGTTCAACATAAGAAGAACAAACATCCATAAACCATAACACAAAGTTTACGATATTTGAATTTCACTGCACCAACTTCAATTCATATATTTAAAGCAAATGAAAATAGCCACACATCAAAATTGACCTCCTACCAACACAAAGTTTGCTGAAAGATTCTAAATATTGACATGCTCATATAATATATAGCCTTGTCAACCATAACTATCTTTAAAATAATAATGGCTTCTTGGGGACAGTCGATTTAAAGATGTTCAAAATAAGCATTAACTTAAAAGAAAGAGCTCTCTAGAGCTAAAAGTTTTTTGCAAGAAATAAATATCAAAGTATATGAGAAGTCATTAATTGACAATTGTCACATCTTCATCAAGTGCCACCTCCTTTTGTGTCGCCTCTGGTTCTTTGTTTTATCCATCTCCCAAAGTTGAACTAACCCGTGCTGCCTGAGTTGCTAATGCCTGCAATTTCACTTTATATGTTTTGTACCTACCAATGATCGGTGTCAATGTTTTGCCACTTGGGTTGCCAGTGATATTAGCCTAAAGCTTCCATTTACTTATCATCTGATCAACGTTTGCCACCCTTTTATGGATTTCTTCAATTTCACCCTTGAAGGTTCTGAGATACATTGCCACTCTTCTAAGTTTTCCTATTGATTCACAAGTGACTGTATCAGTAGCCACAAGCTCCTCATTAAACATTTTCTTGAAAATTTTCTTTATCTCTTTGATCTCAAGCAATTTATCTTCATCATCACTGAAAGCTTCTATGTCCAAAATTACAAAATTACTCTTGATATCTTTCAGATCAGTGAAATATCGAGTTAATGTACTTCTCATTTCTTCTTCCATTGCTCCTAGTACAGACATTCTCCATTCGAGTGTATCCAACCATACTATAGATTCATTCTCCTTGGGGTCATTTAAGATCTTTTCATTTATGAGGATGCTAGTGTCAATATTGGCCATTTCTTGGACTTCTTTAGAAACCATAAAAAGACTTTGTTATCTTTCCTAACAATTTGTAATTCTACAGCCAATGTCTCTGTTTTGCTAGAGATCAAGGTGTATAACTTTGAAGCTTCCTCAATACAAAATAAACCATCAAGAATAATTTTCTTCACCCATTGATCAACAACATTGGCTATGGCCTGGCATCGTTTGATTTGTTGCAACAAGTTGGGATCGAGACCATCCATAGTTATGCTTGGTGTCTCATCTGAAGGTTGAGCAGTAATCCTTAGTATGGATTGAATGAATGAAGTCAAAGATCACACTTGAGCTTGTAGCTTGGCCTTCTCCTGCTGTTCATTTTTTAGTCTTTTTGATAAAGTGCTTACAAAGAACTTAGCATTATAGATTTCACCTTAGACAGTGGAAGGCCCCATATCAACTCGACTCATGTTAAAATCAGCCTCAGTGACTTCATCCTCATTCTTTTCACCAATAGGATCAGAAATTTCCAAAATATGATGTCTAGTAGAAGGATCATCCACCATTTTAGACATCCTCTTAGCTCTCTTGGGCTTAGGCGTATCTTGCAACAACTTAGCCAGAGTTTCTATGTTTGTATCTATCATGGGAGCATATCTCTTCTTCTTTTTGACAAATTTCTTTAACCATGAGGAGAAGGGGGAAGCAGAAACACTAGATTTGACATTAGTATTCAAAATAACACCATTTGAATGTACAGGAGGAGTACTATGCTTTAGAGGATCACTTAAACCGGGAGAAATAGGATTACTAAATAAAGACTGAAAAACATCATCTTCACCAATTTGATTAAAAATTAAAGAAACATTATTAGGTACGAGGGGGTGGAAGTAGGCATATGGTCTGCTTGCAACTATTGTGAAGCATCCAATCTCTTTTCTGTTGCAATTCTCATGGACACAGGCTGGCTATCTTTCTCACATGCAGTTTTCAACCTTCTTCTATCTTCAGGTTGTTCTCCATCTCCACCCAATTGTGAGCCAACTCTATGAAGATTGGTATCCACACTAGATGTATTTCTGGGGGTGTGAGACGCCTGAGACTTGTTCTGTCCTTTTGTAATAGGTTCTTTAGGTGTTGAAGAACCAACATGTTCTCTGAATTCCTTTTTAAGCCATTTCGCAGTTCTTCTTAACACATGAACATAATGAATCATAATATCCGTGACTTCCTTTTTTGACCAACATTCTTGAAGCAAGGGTTATGAAACAACATTAGGATAACCTTCATCCAAAATGTCTGAGTTATCATTTGTACCTTCTGGGACTTGTAATGGCAAATCAAAAGCTCAGACTTGGTCAATTGTTAACCTCATCCAACTCCTTCATTGCACTTCCTTTTCATCCATGCAATCTTCCCAGTAATCCTTAAGATGGGGTTTATGTAGATCCAAGCTACTTCCATGCATGTTCTTTTTCACAAAGTTTTTGCTATCAAAGGTTGGTCTCATAGGTAACGAATGGAAGTTATACTCAACCAATAATTTCTCCACACTTTGGGCACTATCATTGCTCTTGCAAGGAAAGAAAGATAAATACACATGGAAAGAGTACCCTTTCTTCTTCATAGCATGGTACTTGTTATTTACAGTCACCATTTGGTGACAAACTTCTAAAAGCACTAGAAAATCTGAAGGATATCTTGACAATTTTAATGGGGCATTTTCAAAACCCCCAATTCTTAAATAAGAAAGTTGATCAAACTGAATATAAAAACTTCCAAATTTCATTACCAATGTGGCTGCTTTAGGGGAGATTCTTTTCTCCAAGGAACCTTTAATTTTCTTTGCAGAGAGCATAAGGAAATCATCATTCACCCTACAGAAATCTCTCATTCCAATGTCTTTTTACAACTGTGGGAAATAACAACACACAGGTGTATTTATAGTAAGAGACCATTGGGTTCTCAAACCAGGCTAGACAACCTTTTTTCTAGCTAAAATATAGACTAGAAGAGAACACATGTAAAATGACACCTTCTAAGGAAAATTTGTTAATTGCTCATGCATATGTTCACTTATTAACTTCGTCCACTCTATATTTTGAGACTCACTGCAAATCAGTAGAATGAATTGGCACATCCATTTCTCAAAAGAGTTTGACTCAACACTCCCGACGACACGATGTAGCAGAGTGATCATGTAGGAGTCCTCTTCTTTGAAATACCCTCTTTTTAAATTGGTAGGAATCCAAGATTTACCCTTCCTCTCAACCTTTAGCCAACTCTTAGCAATACGAATTTGACACTAAACTTTCTTATCCTAGAAATACCCCGAACCAGTGGTGATAGACACATTGACATATTCCTCGTGGTCTTCTAGCTTCAAAGCATGTGATACAACTTTGGTGTCAATCCTTGTTACCACAGAGCCATCAAAGGCTTGTATCTCCTACGAGTCAAGGTAATAATTATTTGCACTAGAAATAACCAAATCTAGGCATGACACCACATGCAAGAAACCTCCATCTCAGGCTAACCCACTACTCACAATTTTCTTTGCAATTGAGGACCTAGTTTCTTGCAGCTTTGTCTCCTAGAAACCCCCTAAGTCAACATGCTTGAGGTTCGTATCTCTTACATTTGACAAACCATTCTCAATAACAAAGGTAATTAGGGACCCCTGGAATTTGTATTTCATTCTAACTTATTTAAAAAACTAGAGAGAAAACACTTTTGAAGAAGTCAAGGATGCAAAAGAGGTCCATAAGACATTTGGGGAAAACTGGCTATATAGACTCATGAACGGAAAATTGCTCTTACCAAACCAAATAAATCAAAGATTGCAAGCTATCATAGTAAGAGAAACAAGGACGAAAGCCAATTATTCTAACCTGTTGGCAAAGAGTTCTGCAAATTGTCTATTAATGGTGAAGCTTGGAGTTCTTTCAATGTATTCTCTTCGCAGTACAAAATGAGACTTTCACTCACAAGGTGGCAAATTTAACCAAAGTTTCATATCAAAGCTTTATTAAATCCTCCATAAATTTCATTTAATTTTGGCGGCGGACCGTACTGCAAAATTCATAAATGACCCCCTTATTTCCCTCCAAAAAGTGTGCAAACACCTTTCCCAACATTTTGAATTTATGATAAACTAATAGTTGTCAATTATTTGTACACACCAATAGCTTGAAAGGATGACACTTTGGGAGTAAGGAGCACATTCAGTGAGGGCATCAGTGATTTTAAGAACATATGAACCAACTAACTGAGAATTCAGAAGTTCAAAGAACTTCTGACTCTTCAACTACAAAGGATCTTCCAAATTAACACAAGGCTGATGGTGAGTCTTGAGGCATTCACTTTTGTGAGGAGTCAGGGGATCAGGAGGTTTAGGAATTCTTGAACTTGCCAACTGAGGTACAAAAAGGGATGGGATCACTGACTATGAATAAAAATGACTAAGTAAAGGACCACAACTTATAAAGAAGGCTCAAATAATAAAGAATAAGGAGGGAACATGACTTAACATATGAATGACTTAGAAAAATTTGAAAATGAGGTAACATGTTTCTACCTTCTATGCTACTAAGTGTGCACTTGGTACTCAATTCACCATGCCATCTTTAGATGATTTTTCTATCTCTCTCACATGGGAATAAGATAAGATAATCTAGATGGGCACTCCTAAGTCCTCTAAGTCACATGCCTTTGCTGCCAACTAAGGCACAAAAGAACAAAAATGACAAATTAGTAACAACAAGAATAAGGATAAGAAACAAAAGAATAGCAAGGAGAAGAAGGATCAGATACTAGTTGCTTCAAAAGCAACTAATGAGACCCAATCTTCTAAGGGTGACAAACCTAAGAAAGATAAGGTCCAATGTGCCTATTGTAAAAGACCTGCTCATGATGAACATAAATGTCTGAATAAGCAAGTTGATCACTTGACACACATTCTCGTCAAGGTGATTGTTCACATGCCCTTCAATTTCTGAGAATGGGAGTTGGATTTTGCATAAAGGGCAAGTTGCAGCTACCATGAATTGAATTTATTTATTTGGAACACAAGTAGAATGAAAACACTGAGAAATCACTCTTCTCACGGTTGATAGGACTCCAACAATAACATGAACAATCATCTTACGCAGTCTAACTTTACCTTCCTTAGACATAGATGCAACTCTCTCTGAGCTTTTTTTGTCAAAAATGGCGAATAGTTTTCCATGGCCCATCCTTGAGACAAACAAGTAAAGGATGCTGCCATTGTAATGAGTCCACCCACCTTCTTTCTAATTTTTTTTGTTGGGATCATCCATATGGAGTATAAGATTGCTGAGAAAACCTTTTATATCAATATTTCTATTTGGCAATGATGTTACGATGCTGGTATTTCAAACTCAAGCAACATTATTTGTTTTACCACTTCATTAAGATCCTCTCTACAACTGATATGATTTGTATCATTACATCCCATGAGACCATGTTTTCTTTAGGGTTTTGGCCTCACTTCATTCCAAATTTTCCATCTCCATATGCAAGTAAGAGGGTGCTGAGTAATCGGTAGAAACAAGGGTTTTAAAACCCTAAAAAACCCCGTTGAAGCATGTATCAATGAAATATGGATTTTTAAAACTCTTAGAACTGCTGATGCTTTATCATCTAAATATTAAGTTTTAAAACTCTCAAAAATGCTGATTAGAGAGGAGCCAGTCATCGAAAAGTTTTAAAAACTTCTAACCTGTTGATTGAGCATTATTTAACCCATGTAAAGTTTTTCACTTTTCCAACATGAAGTAAACAACCGAGAATAATTAGACTTTATAAAATCACCTTAACTTTCAATATCTGTACAAAGTTAATCTTTGAGAGATTTGCAAACTTTCAACTCGCTGGTAAATAAAGATTACTAACTCTAAGTATTAGTGATAAATAATTTATTTCGGCCACTATAACTTTTACCTTTGCACCTTCTTTTGGCAAATAAACTTTCACTTCCAGAATAGAGTTTTTGACAATTTAATTTTTAATAATATATATATTTTCAATTTTTTTGCATTAAGAAAAATCATTAAAAATATATATTTTTGCTCCATGGTATTTGAAAATCAAATTGCCAAAAAGATAAATAATTCAATGACTTTTGACTGAAGAAGAATGTTTACCCAAAAATTGGTGTTGTGATATGGAATAACATCATGAAGCTCAAAGTAAGTGTGTTATACTCCAATCTTTGTAAAACCTCAAATTAAATAGTTTCTGCAAATTGATGAGTCTAAATAGTAATTTTAAAAACCTTCCAATCTATAAAGAATTTCAATTTGAAATCTCATCCATATTAGGTGAAACAAATTCAAGGGACTTGCTGTAAGATGGTTTAACTCCACCTCGCATGGTTCTTCATATTTAATTATTTCTGTAAAATTCCTCAACTTGCGAAACTGCCTTGTTGACATCCCTAAAGTAATGAATCAACTTGCACTTGAACACTTTAAAAACCAATGTGTCACATGGCCTAATAATAATTCTGTAACTTCATTGAAGTGTGATTGGGCAATCGATCTTCAAGTGCCTGGATGATGAAAACCAAGGGCAAATGAATGACACTTGCCAACAATGAAAGTTTAAAATTTTTCATGCTCAAAAATTTGAGGTAACAATAGGCTCTAATTGGGGACTGCTTTTCATGTCAGAAAGCAGAGAAATCCAACATCTCTGGCAAAGACAAGTGCCTATCCATTGGATTATAGAGTCATCATTTAAAATTCATAAAGGGGAACAGTAAGAGACTTGAGCCAAACCAAAATTGAAACCAAAGTAGCAACACACACAACAAGAAATGGAAAGAAAACCAAAACTCCAATGTACCCTTTGTTAGGGTTCAGGTAGATCAGAGCAATAAACATTAACAATTATATGTAGATTAAATAACCCAAATATAACAATAAAGAATAACACAAAAGAGATCAACATAGAATTTTAACGTGGTTCACCCAAAATGGGCTACATCCACAGAAACTCAGCCATCCAATGATTTTATTATCCAGTACAAAACAAATTATAATCTCATGAATTCCATCTTGCAACATACATCCTAGCCGCTTATAACAAGCTTTTTGGAAGCTTCTAGAATTAGGGTTTTACAAAGTCATTTTTAATTTGTTGGTTAACAAAAAATTAACTACCGACCCCAAACATGCAAAAAAGGGGAAAAAAATCTTCGTGTAGATTAGGAAATCAAATTGAAGTCAAAATACAAACCAAATGCATAAGAAAACAAATAGTTATACCTCAAACATGAAAACCCAATCTCATCAAGGGAGAGGAGAGCTTGCACCCAAGATCTCCTAAGACATGATAACCCCTAGATAAGTGATTCAATGTGAAATGCTATCCTAATTATGCAACTCATAATTCTATCTCAAGTGGACATTTGGACATGGTAACATTACTTAAAGATTGGATTCCCAAAATGGGTTGAAGGAGGTTCTATTCACAGACTTTTAGAAGGGATTTTGATCCAAGGGTGGAGATTGATTTGGAAGATCAATGGTGGAGGATAAAAGTGATGTGGAGGGCTTAGAATAGATCTTGGAGGAATTGAGGGATATGAATAAAAGTGAATCTTTTATTCATTTTGGGGAAAGGAGGAATTAAATGAGTATGGGTGTGAGGGATTATTTTTGAATTAAAGTTTCATATGGGGAATGTAAAATGAATTAAAAATTCATTTGGGGATAAGTGGAGATAAATGAGGTATGGGGATGTAAGAGGAATTAATTGTGATGTGAGATGTTTTAAAATAAAAAATTGACTTATGTGGATTTATTTCAATTTTTTATTTGGAGGATGTGGGGAAGGGTGTTAAACTAGGTTTGACCACCCAAATGAGAGGTTAGGATTAAGTAAACATAGGTTTTATTTAATTAATCCTAGGGCTAGGATGAGGTAGGCTAGGGTAGGCAATTAAATAATAGCTATTTAATTGTCTAGGATAGGGATAGGTTAATTAATAGGCTGAATTAATTAGTTAAGCATGGTTTAGCTAATTAATTGGATTTAGTGAGGAGAGAGAAATTGAAATAATAAATATTGCATATTTATTAAATCAGTTGGCTAAGGCTTGAACTATTGAATTAATAAAATTAATTCAATTGTTGGGGACAAAAATGATAGGAAATTGGGTGATGAAGGGATAATTAATTAAATAAAAATTTAATTAATTGAATAGAGGGGAAATTGATGTGTTTAGGGATGTCAGGAGTCGATTTGGTGGTCGAGACATTTTTAGGTGTCTATATTTGCCCCTCTTTGACGTGGCGTCAGGACCTAGGAGGGAAGTGGTGTCAGGTCGAAGAAAAATATGCCCCAGCTACCGGGAAGGAATGAGATGGGTAAGGGATGCCCCCTCGAGAGGTCGGCAGGAAAAATAAAAATTTTCTGGGTGAGTTCTCGAAAAGACGTGACGGGAGTGAAAGTTGGATAGGGGACGAAAAAGAAGATGACAGAAAGAAAAACAGAGGAAAAAGGCTGAGATCTACACCCTGGAGGGAAAAAGAGGGGGTGGAAGGATGACATGGCCCACTATATTAGGAAAAGTGGGCCCTTAGAGTGCCACATTGCACACATTGTCTTTGGAGAAGGAGCGAAGGAGAGATGGTAGAGCACAACCGCCAGTTCCCTCGACTTCGACACATCTCAGAGCAGTTCCGATCATTTGACCGGGCACCAGAGGCTGGACCCCAGGTAGGGTTTAGCCCTGACTTTTCCATTTTTTCATTTTTGTCACTTTTTTAGGGTTTGAGAATTGGAGTTAGATCACTTAGCAAGGATAGGGCGGATTAGCGCAATCCTCTGGATTATCGCTATCTGCCAGGGTAGCATTAGGGCGGTTTATCACCATTTGCCTGGTGTTTTAGCGCTATCTTCTGAAGTAGTGCAATGTTTTTAGAAGAATGGGATTTTAGCATTTTAGTGCCAAATAGGTGTTAGGGTAGCGCTATATTCTGGAATAGCACAATTTAGGATAGCAGCGCTATGCTTAGTTTTAGCGCAAAAATCAGGATTAGCGCAATATTGTGAATGTGCGCAATATGGGGAATTGGCGCTATTCCTTAGAATAGCACCAAGTGGCAGAGTAATGCCATTTTATGAAATGGCGCTAAGTAGTGTGCGCAGTGGCACTATATTCTAGAGTGGCGCAAAGTATATTGCGCAGTGGCGCTATAATTTATAATAGCACCATTTAGAGGAAATAGTAGCGCTATTTGTAAAACAGTGCTAAGCACAGAGTGTGTTGGCGCCAAATGATTTGGGCATTCAACATTAGAAGAAAGGGGGTGTTTTGGAAAAAAAGGTAGGGTCTATATCTGACCAGAAAGTTGTGGATGCAGGATACGACATCATTTATAGTGTATTCACAGGAGTGATGCGTGCCATCTATGATGGCACTGTTTGATTAGTTCGATGATTCTACATGGGCTTGACTGGCTAGGTTGGGGCTCCTGACAGTGGCGTCGATGCTAGTGCTACAATCTCACCGAGCTCTGATGATGGCAGTTGTGGAGCGGTACTGTTCAGAGACATGTACCTTTTTGTTGTTGACTAGGGAGATCACCATCACACTTGAGGATGTTTATCGCATCCTAAAGTTACCTATTCACAGCCGACGAGTGAGGTATGGCATGAGGAGGGGATGGAGGGCCCTGATTAGAGTGTTTGGTGAGGACCACATTGTGTTATCAGTAGATGGTCAGGAGATGAGCTACGAGGGGACCTTGGCTATGGGTGTAGATCCCTTTGCCCTATTCCTATGTGCTTTGATTGGAGGGGTGGTTATGCCTGATAGGAGGGGCAAGGGTTTCCCAGTTGGCTGGGGGGAGATGATCAAGGGTATGGTCAGGGCTAAGACCATGTATGCCTGGGGACCAGTGATGTTGGGGCAGCTGTATCACGAGATGCATACAGTTGTTTATCTCCATGATTTAGCATTGTCAGCTAGGGTGACTTTGCTGCATGTGTGGATTTAGGAGCACATCAAAGTTACATGGCCGACGTGCGGGTACTATCGTCATCCTTTTGAGGCGTTTGTGTTTTTATATTGGGATACCAAGTACACCTATACTGGACAGGTGTGGTATTGGAGGCGGGTGTTAGATGATGTTATTCGGGTGAGGCGACCATACATTGGGGTGGAACCATGGCCTGATGATGATATCCACATGCCTTTTACATTTCAGCAGCGATACCTGATGGGTCGAGGAGACCATACCATAGACATGTACTTACCGTCATAGGTGATGCGGCAGTTTAGGTTGTGGCAGGATACTCCACAGCAGATGGCTATCTTCGCACGGACCCCGCGTGATGCGGGCTTCTAGCCTGCAGCCATACAGACACAGGTCACGTTGGATGATTTTGCAGCCTTACGGCTAGTGCAGTGGGATTGGCAGAGCACAGTCAGGGATGTAGGCATTACCCCTGCATACAATATATGGTGGCAGATGTGGCGGCTGACTCAGTTTATGGATCCAGCCAAGGCATTACCCACGGAGGAGGTAGTAGGCTTAGGGGATGATGATTCAAATGATGATGGGGATGATGACTCTAATGGAGATGATTTCTTGGAGGAGGGTTAGGAGATCGTCGCAGACTACATTGTGGAGGTTGGGAGGGATGGAAATGAGAGGGTGGTTGGGGGCATGGGTAGCTGATGGATGTGCTGGCAGCGGCGGCAGCTGGACAGGGTCAGGTGGGGCAGCAGGTACCTATACATTAGGTGCCTGTTGAGCAGGTTCAGGTTAGAGTGGGGCGACAACATAGAGGGCCTCAACGTCGTGGGGGATAGTCGAGGTTGGATTGGGGTGATCTACCCCCACCACAGGTAGTGCAGCAGTAGGTTATAGGGTAGCAGGCAGAGGCAGGCCCCTTAGGGACAGCTGGAGAGGTAGAGGTTGAGAGGATCACACCTCGTCGGTGGCCTCGGGGTGAGGAGGAGATGGAGACCTTAATAGCATAGGTGGCCAATTTGCAGGAGGCATTGGAGAGCCGGGAGGCTGAGTTGGTTCAGTTGCGGGGGGCATTTGCATTGTTAGATGAATCAGATGGACAGGTGGCTGCGTTACAGGCACAGTTAGCCTAGGCTCAGGGTGATATAGAGGTTTTGACCAGAGAGTGGTATGTGGCACTTGCGAGAGCACATCAGGCAGAGACTACATTGCTGACTTCTGGTGTTGGTATGGCCCCAGTGTTGATAATGATGCAGACTCAGTTGTCCCAGGCACAGACATAGTCATATCAGTTACAGGGACAACCGACTCAAGTTCAGGGGGATTTGACAGAGGCCAGAGTGTGGTTGGAGTATTATCAGGGCCTGTATTATGCGACAGTGCCAACAGAGCAGCGTGCCCCGGGCTACAACCAGGTCAGTGGGTCAAGGGCATCTAGGTCACACAGATCTAGATCTGTCCAATCTATCCAGTAGACGATGCCTCCTTCCTTGCACGTGCCCTAGCAGGTTCCACAGGTGCAGGTTCGGTTGCAGCCATAGCCACCGACACAGGCAGAACCACAGCCACAGCCAGGATTACAGCCACAGCCAGGATTATAGCCATAGCCAGGATTACAGCCACAGCCAAGATTACAGCCACCACCAGGGTCAGGATCCCCCACTCCCTCAGAGAGAGGGTCATCTATGTGACATTGTTATATCATGTTAGCCCTTGGAGGCGCTGTATCAGTACATTATATTTTTTGATGTATATATGAGCGATGTACATTTTTGTGATGATGATATATGATATGATGTTTTTTGATGGTCATGTGTTTGTTTATGATGCTCTATTTATGATTATGATGATTCCTATGTTGATGGATGCAGTATGCTGTATGGATTTATATGCTATGGATGCGTTGTGTTTATGCAATTATGTTCTTGATGTAATGGATGCACCTATGATGGATGTAATGATAGTTTACTTATTTTGATATATGGATGGTTTATGATCTATGGAGTATATGATGTATAATGCAAATGAATGTTAATATTAATAAACATTTATTATGGATGCAATGGAAATGTATGTTTATTGAAATAAACACAACTAAATGTTTATTGATCTATGGCATGTAATGAGTTATAAAATGTCACTAGTGTTTATGCAATGATATATGGAATGTAATGTAAATGTGATGATTTATTAAATGAACCTAATGATTATGCAAATTACATGATTCTAAAAATGAACCTAAATGATATGCAACTTTAAAAAATGAACCTAAATGGAATGCAAATTAAATGATTAAAATGAACCTAAATGATATGCACCTTTAAAGGATTAAAATGGACCTAAATGATATGCAAATTAAAATGATTAAAATGAACCTAAATGATATGCACCTTTAAAGGATTAAAATGAACCTAAATGATATACAAATTAAATGATTAAATTGAACCTAAATGATATGCACCTTTAAAGGATTAAAATGGACCTAAATGATATGCAAATTAAATGATTAAATTGAACCTAAATGATATGCAAATTAAATGATTAAATGAACCTAAATGATATGCAAATTAAATGATTAAATTGAACCTAAATGATATGCAACTTTAAAGGATTAAAATGGACCTAAATGATATGCAACTGATATGTGATGATATGGAAGATGCTAGGTGAGATGCAAAGTGGGTGTTATGTGAGATAATCGAGTCCTGATACACATGATGTTCTTTGTTTGACCCTGAGTGGTGGGGTTGTGCAAAAGGGGACCAGGTGGGGAAAGGATAGGAGTGTATGGATGGGGGTATGGATAGGATTGGGAGTGTCTAGAGGATGGGGGTGGGGAGATGAGAGGATTGTTAGGTCATAAGACACCATGTCATTAAGGGGGGATTTACTTTGGTTCAGGATGTGTTAAGTGGAGATACAGAGGGGGAATGGGAGTAGCGAGGGGATTGGAGAGTTTGGGGGGGGGGGTAAGTGATTATCAAATCTAGGCCGAGATGGTATAGTTGTTTAGGATGATGATTTTGAGCTAGTAACAGTAGTTGCATAAGATTAATTGAGAGCATTTCTTAGTTTATTATAGCAATGTAGGATACAGTTCACAAATGTATGAAATGACCTAGGTGATGATATATATCCCACGATTGCATGGACTAGACCCACAAACAATAGGTTGATTTCATGCATTCCCAAGGTAATATAATCTTGCCTAGCCTAGGAAGGGGACTCATAGTGATGAGTGCGAATAATACATATAAGGTTTTGATGCCTATATATGCAAATGGGACACATCATGCTAGAACCAACCTAGGCTTCAAGATATGAATACTATTCCTGGAGTAATGAAACCAACCCACAAGCACAGCATACATAAACAATGACCTTGTCTACTCTAGGTGCTGTCCACCACCTACCATGATATAATGAGATCAAGGTAGCTTTGGAGATGACTTAGAGTGAGACAAAAGATAAAAATCAATAATAAAAAAGACCAATAAAAAGATACAAATAGCCTTTGTGTGCTCTTGCCAAGATACGTGTTGATAGGATGACATATTTTTGTCCATTGTGGGAAAGATATATCCTAGGATGCAGATTAGTTGGATTTGATTGGGGAATTTTTTTGAAAGGTGGGCAAAAGAACAGTCAGGCTATGTATAAGATTATGGTTGGTATGTTGATTGATGATTTTTGCATGAGGGGACATGCTTCAAGTGTATACTTAGCGTGTGTATCATATAATGGGTCTAGCAAGCTCAGTGAATGGGGACCATTCAAATGGGTTGGATGGGTGCATCTTTGGTACCTGAGTACTGGAAACATCCTTCGTATTCCAGACTGCCTACATACCCTATATCCACAGGATCAAGGTACTTTCAAGATGCGGGTGAAATGAATATCTAGTTCTGGCAAGACTTGATGTTGTGGGAATAGTTTGGGATGGGTGTGATGGTGGGGATTGATGTATGTTTTGATGATTGTGATTTGCAGCGAGATCGATGTATGGGGTGATTTGCAGTGAATTGTGTTGTTTTTGGATTTTCTGTGTTTTCTATTATTTTTGGATTTTCTAATTTTGTATTGTTTTTGGATTTTCTGATTTTGTATTGTTTTTTGATTTTTTGATTTTGTATTATTTTTTGATTTTTTGATTTTGTATTGTTTTTGGATTTTTCTGATTTTGTATTGTTTTTGGATTTTCTGATTTTGTATTGTTTTTGGATTTTTTGATTTTGTATTGTTTTTGGATTTTTGGATTTTGTATTGTTTTTGGATTTTTTGGTTTTCTGCTGTACAAAGGGGAGCTTACAAGGATCCTCATTCCATGAGTTAGCCTTGGGATGGGATAATGTGGGTTGGGTGATAGGACTCGATATTTCTCAATTCCAAGCCATGGGATGTGTGCGATATGGAGTGTTGTGATGGAAAGAGGACTTATTAGATGGTAGAATTGGCCACTACGCATGGCGCCTGAAACAGGTTTTCACCATGGTACTTATCCAAGGCATCACTGAAGTGATTTTCACCATTGGAAGTTTTTATTGCACTCGGGTTTTTCTTGATTTTTTGACTTGGGGTACCTGATGGGTTATGCATAAAATTTCTTTAGATGTAGGATGTTCATAGGCTCATCCAGAGGCTTCCCCTCAGGTGTTGCAAGTAGATATACTCTTGATCCATAGTCAGCCATGACAACATAAGGTCCTAGCCAATTGGGTTCAAATTTTCCTTGCTTAGGACGCTCCTGTAAGTTCTTCTGATTTTTGATAAGGACAATGTCACCTACTTCAAGTTTTTAGTTTCTCATCCTCTTGTTGTAGCTTCTTCTGAGGCAATTTTGATATGCCTGCAGGTGGTTCAATGCATTCAAGCATTTCTCATCTAGTAGTTCTAGCTGATGTAGCCTTGTGACTTGGTATTCCTCATCAGTGATTATGTTTTGCAAGGATACTCTTAAGGACGGGAGCTCGACCTCGATGGGTAAAATGGCTTCGGATCCAAAGACTAGGGAAAATGGAGTGGCTCCTGTGGGAGTGTGGATGCTTGTGCGATAGGCCCATAGGGCAGGGTTGAGTTGGAGGTGCCAATCGTGGCTAGCTTCATTGATTGTCTTCTTGAGAATGCGAAGGATGGTTTTATTAGAAGCCTCTGCTTGACCATTTCCTTGAGGGTAATATGGGGTGGAGAAGTGGTGTTTAATTTTGATTTTTTTGCACAAGGTGCGAAATTCTTGGTTCTTAAATGGCTTTCCATTATCAGTGATGATGGAATGAGGGATACCATAGCGGAAGATGATGTAATGGAGGATAAACTTGGAGATTTGGGTGCCAGTGGTGAAGGTGAGTGGTATTGCTTCCACCCACTTAGTGAAGTACTCGGTAGCAATGATTATGAACTTATGGCCGTTGGAGGATGGGGGATGTATTTTCCCTACGAGGTTGAGTCCCCACTGTGAGAAAGGCCACGATGTTGTGATGGGCTGCAACTCCTGTGTTGGTGCATGAATGAGATCATCATGCTGTTGACATGGCAGACATTTTTTGATAAACCTGTAGGCGTCTCGGTCCATAGTTGACCAATAGTATCCGGTCCTTAGGATCTTTTTAGAAAGAGTAGGTCCACTTGAATGTACCCCACAGATGCCTGTGTGTACCTCTTCTAAGGCCACCTCATCTTCCCTAGAGTCTAAACATCGTAAAAGTGTGCCATCAAGACTCCTTTTATATAGGGTGTCACCTACAAGGATGAAGCGGGAGGCTCGACGGATGAAAGATTTTCTTTGTGATGTGGATAGGTTAGGGGGGATGATATTATCGTGGAGGTATAGGTAGCTTTCTTAATACCACAGAGATAGGGGACCAATGACTTTGCACACTAGTTCTGATTGAGGAACATCATATGCTGGGATGGGGAGTTCTTCTATCAAGAACTCACACTTCTTGCTGTCTTTCTTCATGTCGACTAGAGATCCGATGGTAGCCATGGTGTCTGCAGCTTTGTTATTGAGCCTTGTGATTTTCTCAAAGTGGATGTCATTGAAGTAGTCTTTGAAGTCATCAACCATCTTTTTGTAGGCCAGGAGTTTGTCATCTTTGGTCTTGTACTCATTGTTTACCTGCCAGATGACCAGTTGAGAATCTCCATACACCGTTAGGTTCTCAATTTTCCATTTTATTGCCATGTGGAGAGCTATGATGAGGGCCTCATATTTTGCCACATTATTGGTACATGGGAATGTGATTTTGAAGGATTTAGGGATGGTGTCACCCTGAGGGGTAACAAATAGGATGCTTGCGCCCAAGCCTCTGTGTGTGTACGATCCATCGAAGTACATCTTCCATGTTTCTATGGCTGGTGTGATTGTCAAGATAGCTTCGTTAGGAAATTCTACCAGTGTAGGATGTTCTGCCAAAATGGGTGCTTTAGCCAGCTGATCGGCTATAACTCGTCCTTTGATGGCCTTTCTCTTAGTGTATTTAATGTCAAATTTAGTGAGAATCATGACCCATTTTTCCATTCTCCCAGTAAGAGCCGCTTTGTTTAACAGATATTTCAAAGGATCGATCTTGGCGATGAGCTTGGTTTTATGATTGAGCATGTAGTGTCTTAATTTTTGTGAAGTGAAGACTAGGGCTAGACATGCTCGTTCAATTTGTGTATAGTTGAGCTCATAGGATATTAGAGTATGACTGATGTAATAGATGGCTCTTTCTTTTCCATGCTCATCGTGCTGTGCTAATAGGGCTCCGATAGCTGTCTCTGTGGCAGAGATGTATAGTAGGAGGGCTTCTCCTTGCCTTGGTGGAGTTAGAATAGGGGGATTAGCCAGGTATTCTTTTAGTTGATTGAAGGCATCCTAATACTGAGTGTTCCAGGCAAAAGCTATATCTTTTTGGAGTAGATGCTGGAATGGTTGGCACTTATTGACAAGCTGGGCAATGAATCGACGGATAGACTGGAGTTTTCCTTGCAGACTTCTCAGTTGTTTCAATGTTTTCAGAGGAGGCATTTCAGTGATGGCCTTGACCTTTGTGGGATCTACCTCGATTCCTCTTCTGGAGACTATGTATCCCAAGAATTTTTCAGAGGTGACTCTGAAGACACATTTTTTTGGATTGAGGCAAACATTGTATTGCTCTAATCGGTCAAAGATTTTTGCCAAGACATCCAGGTGTTCTTCCCTTGTCTTCGATTTCCCTAGCAAGTTGTCCACATAGTCTTCCATGATGTGGTGGAAAAGGGCATGGAAGATGATAGTCATAGCTCTTTGATATGTAGCTCTGACATTTTTCAGGCCAAATAGTATTACGACCCAGCAGTATGTCCCCCATGGACATATGAAGGCTGTCTTATGCTAATCCTCTTCTGCGATCTAGATTTGGTTGTACCCTAAAAATTTGTCCATGAGGGATAACATCTCATGTCCTACCATTAGATCCACTATCATGTCACTGTTAGGTAATGGGAAGTCATCTTTTAGGCAGGCTTTGTCGAGATCTCTGAAGTCGGTGCAGCAGTGGATTCAACCATCAGGTTTGGCTACTTGTACTAGGTTTGAAACCCATTTAGATAATCAATTGGGTGAATGAACCCATCATCCAGTAGTTTCTTTAGCTTTTCTTTGACAAGGAGGGCCACCTGAGGATTCATTTTTCTGAGTTTCTACTTTACTGGTTTCGCATCAGGGCGTACTGCAAGATGATGAACGACCAAGGCGGGATCTAGCCCTAGCATGTCTACATAGGTCCATGCAAAATTGTGATTTTGACGTTTGAAGAATGCCAAAAAGTTTTCTTGTTCATGTGTGCTGAGAGATTCTACCCTGAAAGTGATTTTCAGTTCTTCTTCTGTCCCAAGATTCATCTTTTGGGCTGGCTCGACTAAGACAGGTGATCTATCGGGATAAACCTTGTCTATCTTAGGAAGGCCCATGCTTCCATCTCCTTGCGCCTTGTGGAGGTTTTCACTAGGAGATACGTCTTTTGTTTTTACTTTTTTGGGATCTGACACTACTGCAGAACAATTTTCACCATCAGATTCATTTTTGATTTTTATGTTTTTATGATTGGAAGCAGGGGTTGTCTCCTTGAAATAGGCATGCATATCAAGTTCCATGATGTATCCTGCTCTGTGATCTCCTAGGGGGAAGTTGTCTCTAACTCCCATCATTTCAGCGATGGCCTCATCATTTGGTGCTATGTCGAAGACAGGAGGTCCTCATTGGTCCCAGTCTATGAGGTCTAGGTATACGAGTGGTAAGTCATTGAAGGACGAGGCTAGGGTGGTGACTGTGTGGATGGTGCATATGGATGAGTCAAAGAAATCAGTGAAGTCACTAAAGGAGTCTTGATGGTCCATTTCATTAACGTTGTTGACTTCAAGGGAGACTGTAGCAACCTCGGCTAAGATACATTTGCCGGTAGTGAGGATACGCTGTCTTTGACCATATCCTAACCCTTGGGTATAGTGGTTTCTTGTTGCTTGGATTTGTTCCACGATCCCCTGCTCATGAAGGCCGATACTGCCTTGTCCTTTGTAACCCATGTTTTTGACAATTTCTGAACCTTTGCCATAGATTTCTATTGGTATGGTGGGAGCTTCCTGCTCAGATTCTTTGTCCTTATATAGCTAGGATGAGATATCTTCAAGTACATCCTGATCCAGGAGATGTTTCTTTTCAAAGATGGGTGATGGTTTACACTTGATGACTATTGTGGTGGCTATTTTTGTCTTCAGGATGCCAAACGTTTTAGGATTAGGTAATGTGCCAACACAAAAGGTATTGTGCAGGTCGTATTCCCCACATCCCATGTCAGTGAGCTTGATCTTGACCTTGGGTGGTGGAGGTGTTTGGGATGAAGTGGTGGCAATGTTGGTGGGGTCGATATATGAGGTGGAAGCTGTTGGATTGGCTTTGGTGGTAGCTTTGTTGTATGGGCAGAAGGTATGGTTGTGGCCTTCCAAGAAATTGTAGTATTGGAAGGGCCGGAGGTCGATGTAGATAGTTACTTCCATGCCGTTGTAAGGGAACTTGAGGCATTGATGGAATGTGGATGGGATGGCTTGCATGGCATGGATCCATGGTCGGCCAAGAAGAATGTTGGAGGGGAGGTCAAGATCAAGGACCTGACATTTTGTTTCCAGTATTTTCTATCCTACTTGAATAGGAAGCTTGATGGTGCCTTCAGATAGCCATTCGGTGTCATCATAGACTTTGATTGTGATGCACTCGTAGGTGTCTACAACCACATTGGAGTACCTCAAGTGTTTTAGTAGTTTAAGAGTGCATATGTTTAGGCTGGAGCCACCATCTATTAAGACTCTTTTGATTATGTGTTTGTGGATACGAACTTCGATGTGTAAGGTGTCGTTGTGTAGGTGTTCAGAAGCGAGAAGGTCCTTTTCTGAAAATGTGAGATGGTGAGGTGCGGCGATATGTCCTACCATGGCTTGGAATTGGGTTACATTTAAGTTGGTGGGAACTTGAGTTTCCAAGAGTGCTTTGTCAAGGACATCTTTGTGAAGGGGTGATGTGCGGAGTAACTCAAGTATGGATATTTGTGTCGGCGTCTTTTCTAGATGCTCTAGGAGGTTATACTGGTTGGTAGGTGATGGACGCGTGGTTGGACGAGGGGGTAGGGGATCGGATGTGGATGCAGGCATTTGTTCAGTGGTAGGGGCTATGTGTATGGATACATGGCCACATCGAGTTGTGACAGCGCAATCAGGTGGTTGTGCCCAAATGGTGATTGTGTTAACATGGTGAGATGATGGTTCTATTTGCCCTATGATAGAGTCATAGGATGCGGGTGGTGGGGTGACATTGTATATTTGATTAGATGAGGAGGCTTTATTGTGGTTGGACAGTGGATCCTTGTAAGCTCCAAGATTGGCGTTTGGCGATGGTTGGGTGCTTTGATCGAGGCTGACTTGATTTTGATCTATAAGGTCTTGGATGCAATGCTTTAGTTGCATGTAGTTAGCGGTTTTATGACCCACAATGTGGTGGTATTCACAATAGTCATTTTCATTGTACCACACGGCTTTGAGCTCATTCTCTTGACGGGGTCTAATAGGTGGGAGTGTAATCAAACCTTTCTTGAGACATCTGTCAAGGATGTCCTCGATGGGTTCCCCTAAGGGTGTAAATTATCTTCGAGGTTTGCATGGTTTAGTTTACCCCCTTTGGTTATTTACATTGGTGGTATAGGCATGTGCAGGTGTTTGATTCTGTACATGTTAGATGACTTTCACATCCGTGATGTCATCATTCAAAGTGTTCTTGTTCTTCCCCCAATAGTGTGACTTGTCATTTGATTGCATGTTGGCGTTGTTGTTTGTATTGGGGGTGTTGATATGGGGTTTGTTGTTGTTGTTGTTGTTGTTGGATTTGGAGTCATACAATTTAATGGAGCCCTTGGCGATGAGGGCCCATTCAATGGTGGTACCTTTGTCGATGACCTCTTCAAAGGTAGACATGCAAAGGATTTGTAAATGAAACCCTATTTCCTAATTGAGGTTGGTCACAAACATGGTGACGAGTTGTTTTTCAGGAATTGGCCATGGGAGTTTGCTTGCTAAGCTCCTCCACCTCTGCAAGAAGGAAGCAAAGGGTTCTCCGCTTTTCTATTTTGTGTTGCAAAGATCAGTCATAGATATCTCATGTTTGAAGTTGTAGGAAAAATGGTTAACAAATTTCTCCGCGAGCTCAGGAAAAGACCTAATGCCCGAGGGTAGATGTGCAAACCATTCAGCAGGTTGACCACCAAGGCTTCTTGGAAAGAGTCTCATAAGGTATGTATCATTATTGGAGACTTCTAAGCAAGCGAGGTAAACCTCCCTAAGATGATCCCTAGGGTCTCCCTTTCCCTTGTATTTGTCAAATTTAGGTGTCTCAAAGTTCTTGGGGAAAGGGGGCATGTACAATGTGCGATCAAATGGATAGGGGCAAATGTCCTCAAAGGAATAGTGTTTGTGCTTGCCCCCAGTTTGCATGTCATCTACCTTTTGGATCAAGGCTTGTACAACATTTGTGAGATCTTGTGGTGGTTGTGGTTGGAGTGTGTAGGCCTGTTGATTGGTGAGATGTTGGAGATGAGGTGGGATTTGTTTGGTTGAGGTTTTGGTACTGTGGGTTAGTGTTTTGGTTGATTTGTTCTTGATGTTGTTGATATGCATGGAGTTGTTGGAGAATATGTGGTGGTATTTGGGGATTGGTTTGATGTTGTGTTGATGAAGTTATGGGGTTATGTGGATACGTGACATTGGACGGATTGACGTTGGATGGGTTGGACGCATTGTAAGGTGGTTGTGAGAATAATTGTCTTAGGTAGGTGATGGTTTGGGGGTTGGGTGGAGGCACACTCGTGGAGGTACTTGCATGCGTGATGTTCCCTTGTATGCCCAAGGTGATTTGTGGAATGGAAGGGTTTATGGTAGTTGTGGTAGTAGATGTGATGACGGGTTGGGAGGTGGTAGGGATGGAGGCACTTGTGGGATTGTTGATGTGGTAGTGGTAGAGCTTGTGGAGGTGGCAGATATGGTGGGTGTTGATGTTTGTGGGATGATGGGTTGGGTGTTTGATGTGGTAGGAATGGTGTTAGAGGTGGATGGTTGTGATAAGGTCGTGTTATGGGGTGGTTGGGCACCAATTTTGAGGAGATAATCAATAAATCTATTTCAATCCAACCTTAGGACTTTGTCAAGCATGTCCATGTTATCAGCGTCTTGTGTGAAGGTCAAGACATTTAGATAATCTTGGGATATGGTGGGGATGTTCTATGGTGGTGGTGGTGGTGTTGGTGGTGGTTGTTGTAAGAAATGGAAGGGATTTTCATTGGAATTATATGTGGGGATGTGAAAGAACATGGGTGGGTTGTATGTTTGGTTGATTGGTATGTTGTGGTTGTTGGTATTAGGCATTCCTATGCTACCATATTGTCTGGATTCTACCATTTCTTGATTCTTCCTGTGTTGTGACCTAGTTATGGGCATGCACGTGTATGTATTTGATTTCTAGAAGTAGAGTGAGATGGGGATGGAGACCTTAGAGAATCTGATTGATTGTGTTTGACCCAACGATGGATGTGGTAATAAGATGGAGAGGGTGAGTGTAGTAAGATGAAGGATTGAAAAGAAAAAGGTGTTAAGCTAAGGACGATATTGACTTTTGCACAAATTTGGACCCAAGGTGGATGATGGATGATGTTTGTTTGAGGATGATTTTGATGGGAGGGGTTTTGGTTTTGATGTTGATTTTGATTGATTAGGATGATGTCTTTTCAAAAGGATATGATGGTCAACAAATTGAGCTTAGGTAAGACCTAGATTTTTGTATCGCAAAAATGGATGTTTCTCTTTGTTTGGGGTAGACTAATGACCTTATGCAAAGAAGGATGACTATTTCACTTGGAAGGTAGACTATTGACTCTCCAAGCAAGATATGATGTGAATGATGAGATCTAGATCTATCTTTGGCTCAAAGGGATGACAAGTTTTTGATTGATGATTTGTTGATGGGTGTTTTGATTTGGATTTGGATTTTGTTATTTGTTTTGGTCCAAGGAGATATGCAAAGATCAAATGGCGGTGAATAGATATGGACTTGAGTAGATTATGATATAGAAAAGGGTCCAATAATGATGATGGTGGATTCTCTAAGGCCCAAATGATGGTATGTTTTGGAAAATTTTGAGGAGAAAATGGATGGGGTACGGACGGTTTTTTGGAATGTAAATATGGATTATGGCAGAGAAGGTGGTGAAGATCACAACTGAATGGGTCTTAGTCTCAGGCAAGTCAATCTAAAAATAGCGCCAATCCATAGGTGAAATGGCACCAAAATCAGATAGAGATGGTGCTGATACAGGGCAGTGTTGGTCGAGGTCCTAAAAAAGACTGATTTTGGTGACACATTTGATTTTGCTTTGGTTTGACGTTTGAGCAAATGATTTGGTTTGTCTCTTGGCAAGTTTGTTGTAAACAATTCAAGCACAATAATCACACAATAATCAAGATTTTGTTTTGTTTTTGTGAAAAAGACATGTGATTTTATTCAACAAGCACTTTGCACAACCTAAGGTGAAGATATGACAGTATTTGTTGAATCCCCTAGCTGCCCCTATTCAAAGTGGGTAGCTCCAGGATCTTGGTAGCACTGGCTCCTCCTTACAATTGCACACACTTCTCACGCATACCAAGATATGGGTTTCTTATAAGGCTTGTCCCTCACCAAATCTTTAGATTATCTCTGCTACCTTAGCTAAGAACCACATGAATCAGGGCCACTTCAAAGGTTTCCCTTCTGTGTCAATAAATAGAAGGATTTTGGCTTGCTAAACAATGGTTCTTAGTAAGTGTTTTCGTTCAGGTGGTTATACATGCGGCAGCGCTACTCTTCGTTATGGATTCTCCCAGCCTCCAAGGGTTATGCCTTGGAGGGCTTTGGGGGAGGTTGGCTATCGGTATAACACAACAACACCTATTGCTTGTGACTTTCATCTGAAACACCTTATTTTATATAGCGGCTTGAAAGAGCTTGGCTTTAGCTTGTTGCCGCTTGGGTCCTTCCCACCTTTCGAAGCAGGGTGGTAGGCCCTCTAAGGATTAACAAAAGTAATACAACCACAAAAATACTTTTGATCCCCAAGTTCATATGAAGATGCGAGGGGAGAGCATACGTATTCCTTGTGCTTGCATCACACTAAACATGGTTCATTTTAGTTCTTTGGATTATGTTGGGGGTGATTAATGTAAGTGTTGTAAGAAGCTTTTGATTCCCAAGGTCACCAAATGGTGCGAGGGAAGAGCATACACCTTTCACACTACAAACACAAATCATGAAAGCACTTCACACAAATTAACTTGGTTTTCTTGATTATATGAGTGAAGAATGTAGATTGTTGTTCTTTTTAATCCAATGATTTGATTGATGCAATTTGTGGTTCTTTTTAAAGCCCAAAGTCGAAATGTTTTGATAGTTGTTGGCACACAATTTGTGAATTTTATAACACCAAATTCAAATGTTTGACACACACACACACACGCAAAAGATTTTTTTTTTGGGTTGATCAATTTTTATAATACCAAATCGAAATGTTGTGTAAACTAGCATGCAAGGGTTCGTTTTAAATTTCTAAATGAAATGTTTGCTAATCTAACAACACCCTGCAAAAACTTGTTAGTGTCTGCAAGATAATGTGGATGACTTGGAAAACACTTGTCAGTACCTGTACAAACATCAAAGTTAGTTTAAGAAATAGCGCTAAAATAGAGTCCTAATCGTGCCACTGTGGACAGATAATGGCGCTACTTGATAGACACTGACAGACTACCTGACACTCTAAACGAAATGGTGCCAATTCCCAAATAGGCGCTAATATCAGACACAGAAGGCGCTAATATAAAAGTTTGCGCTACAGAATTATACAGAAAGTGTCACAATAATACATGGCGCTAATACAATATACAGAAAGTGCTAAAATAGGTAATAGCACTAAAATGAGATTGAGAAAGCACTACTGTGCTAGTTGTCAAGCAGTCTGGCCACAATGTAAAGATAGCACCAATCTGGGCTTCGATAGCGCTGATATGAGCTTGAAAGTGTCTGTCCTGCAAACAAAGGTCTTTTCTTGAACAACACAAAGGGTCAAATGATGAAATTGAGGTCTTGTTAGCCTTGTTAGTACAACAGATGAGAAAAACAAGACAAAATGATAACTGAAAAGTATGTTTGGATTTTAGAAAAATTTTGGCATAACCTTCCCTTCTTTCTTCCAATATTCTTGCAAAACAGAGAGCAATTAGCCAAAAAGAAACAACAGGAAGAACATGGCTAAAATAGACACGTGAGTGAGTATTAAGTAAGAAATGTGCTACGCAAAATAGTGCTAAAATAGAAGATAACGCTAAAATGTGCTAGATGTAGCACCGCTGCGCAGGTAGGATAGTGCTGCACCTGCAAAAACACGTCTAGAGCACAAAAACTCACAAAAAATTGATTAGATTCAGACCTTGTGGGTCCCACCGGGTGTGCCAATGTAGATTAGAAAATCAAATTGAAGTCAAAATACAAACCAAATGCATAAGAAAACAAATAGTTATACCTCAAACATGAAAACCCAATATCATCAAGGGAGAGGAGAGCTTGCACCCAAGAGCTCCTAAGACATGATAACCCCTAGATAAGAGATTAATTGTGAAATTCTATCCTAATTATGCAACTCATAATTCTATCTCAAGTGGACATTTGGACATGGTAACATTACTTAAAGATTGGATCCCCAAAATGGGTTGAAGGAAGTTCTATTTATAGACTTTTGGAAGGGATTTTGATCCAAGGGTGGAGATTGATTTGGAAGATCAATGGTGGAGGATAAAAGTGATGTGGAGGGCCTAGATTAGATCTTGGAGGAATGGAGGACTATGAATAAAAGTGAATCTTTTATTCATTTTGGGGAAAGGAGGAATTAAATGAGTATGGGTGTGAGGGATTATTTTTGAATTAAAGATTCATATGGGGAATGTAAAATGAATTAAAAATTCATTTGGGGATAAGTGGAGATAAATGAGGTATGGGGATGTAAGAGGAATTAATTGTGATGTGGGATTTTTTGAAATAAAAATTTGACTTATGTGGGATTTATTTCAATTTTTTATTTGGAGGATGTGGGGAAGGGTGTTAAACTAGGTTTGACCACCCAAATGAGAGGTTAGGATTAAGTAAACATAGGTTTTATTTAATTAATCCTATGGCTAGGATGAGGTAAGCTAGGGTAGGCAATTAAATAATAGCTATTTAATTGTCTAGGATAGGGATAGGTTAATTAATAGGCTGAATTAATTAGTTAAGCATGGTTTAGCTAATTAATTGGATTTAGTGAGGAGAGGGAAATTGAAATAATAAATATTGCATATTTATTAAATCAATTGGCTAAGGCTTGAACTATTGAATTAATAAAATTAATTCAATTGTTGGGGACAAAAATGATAGGAAATTGGGTGATGAAGGGATAATTAATTAAATAAAAATTTAATTAATTGAATAGAGGGGAAATTGATGTGTTTAGAGATGTCGGGAGTCGATTTGGTGGTCGAGACATTTTTAGGTGTCTACACTTCGGTATTTATGTTACAAGTGTACAATATTTTAATGATCAGTTGTCACAAACCAACAATCTCCCACTTGGAGACTAATCAAGCTCCACACCAAACAATCTCCCTCTTGGAGACTGATACCTTGGCAAGGATACGTTACATGTGTACAATATTTGCATGATCATTCACTACATACCAACACTCTCCCACTTTGGGATTGATCAGGCTCCACACCAAACACCCTTAATCAGGTACAATGCACTCTAACCACCCAAAAATATTATGCAAAGTGATTAACTTGTTGGGTAAAATAATTGCCTATACAGAAAAGAAAAATGTACCCATGAAGCACTTGCAGACTCAGAAGCCATCTCATAATTTCAGACATAAATCTTGAATTTATGAAGCAAAAGAACTCCTTCAATGATGTGTCAAAACCAAACAACCACTTCACATCATATACCTCTAAAACTTCCTCAATATGTTCCTACTTATTACTAGTTGTATCCTCATGTGCTATGACAAACAAATTGATGTCCCATGTTTGAAAAATAACCATAACCACTCAAACCATCAAAAGACTGATCATTGGCCATGTACTTGTCAAGCAAAACTGGATGTGGATCAAATTCTCTAGGAACAAGCTAAAAAACTGCATTATAAACAATATTTTTATTGGACTTAAAATCATCTCCAACTGAAACAATTCCTTCTTTCTCTGTAGGAACTGACTCAAGTATTCTATGATCCACTTGTTCATCCTCATCTATAAACTACAGATTAGATATAATGACTCCCTCTCCACATAGAATTCATCATTAGATGTCTCAAGGCACCAATTTGGGATATAAACAATATGGGGTTCAACAAATTTATCTACTTGATCATCTTTATCACTCTCACGGCTACTTGTAACATCAACCTCTATTCCTTGTTTTAAAATTTCCATATCCAAATTTTTGAAATGAAATGACTCAAAAACAAAATCATTTATGACCTCTTCCTGTAGCAACACTTCTACATTGTTTGGTTTAGGAAACTTGAAAACATCATAAATAGGTTGCATGCCTTTAGGAAAAAGAACATTTAATGCCTTGTCTTCTTGCTTTACAGCTACAAATTGTACTTCATCCTATTTTTGTTTATTGGTGCCTGCAAAAGTAAACACCTCCATTTCTGTCATAGATAAGGATGTTAAAACAACATCATCTGCATTCTGCTTCTTATAATCCACATCATGAAAAGATTCTCCATCATCTTCATTACTTGAGGAACTTTCAAACTCATCATCATTCTCTTCATAATGAAAACTATAAACTTTAGCTCTTCTTTTGACATGAGACTTGATTACTACATCACTTATTCCATCTCTAAAAAAATGTGTTTGATCTAGAACAATGAAATTGAAGCATTCAATTGAAGGAGGTTGCATATGCTAAAAATCTACATGCTGGAGACTTTGTTTTTGCATGATAGATTTCTTCACGGGTTCATTGAAATATGTTGCATAATTTTATTTTCTTTCTAAAGACCACTTAAAATCAAATCATCTTCAATTTTAATAGCTTCTTATTGTGCAAGCCCAATGTCACCTACTTACTCCGTTTCAAGAAAAACTTAAGATCAGGATGTAATGAACAAATAAAAGTGCAAATATGGATTTGTTTACTTGGTTGAATGGAGGAAGGAATCCTTTTAAATAGCTTATTGTATTGATCCACAAAATCTCTAATGGGCTCATATTCTTTCTTTTGGATCTAGAAAAACTGACACAACAATGTACCTTCGTCCATTGCAGATTTATATCTCCCAAGAAATTTATTTTTCAATGTATCCCAGTTGGTTATGCATCTATTTTCCAAATTCTGAAACCAACTTGCAGTAGCCCCAATGAAAGATTCAACAAATAACCGAACAAAAACATTTTCTTCACTTACCCCCAAAATCCTGCATGCAATGGTGATTGCCAGAATATGATCTTCTACATGTTGAGCATTCTCTCCATTGAACTTCAAGAAATACTTTCTTGATCCTTCAAGTAGAGGTGAATATTGAGGCAAAGAAAGTGACCCAAAGTGATTTTCCCATGGCTAAGGAGAAATCAAAGCCATAATACAAATCTGAAAAATCAATCAAACATGAGTCTTTGCTAGAATAAATTCTTCTAAGTAAACTCTGCCTTGTAGAGTCGCCAACCTCCATCCTCTGGGAGGTACCTCTAAATTTTTGATGAATAAGAACATAAGTACTTCGAGTTTTTCCCCAACAGATTCACCAAAAATACATTAGTGAATAGATTTGTCACCTAAAATCTCTGTATGCTTTGCCCAACTAGAGGTGGCAAATACATTAACAGTTGAATCAAATTGTAAATGAGTTTTACAATTTATTCTCTGCATTCTTTTAAAATGAGCAACTTCCTTTGTATGATGGGGAATTCATATTTTGTGTACTTTTAACTAGAAAGCACAAAGACAACAAAAAGAAAGAAAAAGAGAGAGAGAGAGAGAGGAAGATAAATTAAATTACAGACATAAGAATACAACTAGATCTCTCAAGGGGAAGGGAAAAGAAATGAATAAAGAGCGCAAAGTTTCCCAACCCTATAAACCCAGAACAAGTGCAAAAAATTATAGCATACGAAGGTACTGACTAAACATAGGAACAATCAACACACACAGAAAATATGAACATAAGAACACACTTCTCCATTAGAGGAACGATGAACATAAGAACAACATTCTCTATTAACATTTGAAAAATTAAAAAAATCAGGCTCAAAATCTCTAGTCCATCTCTTATACACAACTCTCTGGTTATACTGTTGGATAATGAAACATTGTGTAAACAAATGATTAGCTACTTGTTATAGGTAGTTGTAGAATTAGTTGTAGAATTCAGTTTTGAGAATTAGTTATATTTTAATTATATATGTTCATTCCATGGACAATCAATATGACATGAAGATTTTTGTTTTGCCTTTCATTTTTGTATAGTGTTTGTATAATTTCTACTCCTCCAATGCCTTCAATTGGTATAAGAGCATGGGGAGAATAGTGGAGGAAGTTTGGATGTGGATTTTAGAAAACATCGTGGAAAGTCAAATCGGTTTCAGACCTGTTTGAAGTTGCCAAAAGTTTAAAAGTGGAAATCGCTGTTCAGACAAAAGTGCAGAGTTGTTGAATTGAAAACTAAAGAGGCATCGCTAGAAGGTGAGAAGAGGTTGTAGATGAAAGAGAATTGTAGAAGTTTCTTAAGGTCCATCATAGTATCCAAAGGAGGATAAAAAAGGTGAGATCACACAATTCTAAAGCCACATAAATTTAAAGCTGTAACTGTTTAAGAAGGGTTCATTATTTCCTCTAGATTACATGAATTATCGCTGTAGTAAAAAGAAATTATGAGAATTGCTGCTTGTGCAAAGAATCCAAAGCGAAGGAAATATCAAGGAATTAACTTTGCATCTGAAAGAGATCACTGGAAGACTTGGATTGTTGTTGTAAAAGAAGCCATTGAAAAGAGGGATTGCCCTGAAAGTTGCCAAAGAAAGAGTGAAGTTGAATTGCTAAGCAGGATCATTCCCAGCACTACAGTACTCATAATCAAGCCACTGAAGGAAATCCACTGGCACAAAAGTCTAGCAAAAGCCATTGAAGGAGACACCATGACAAGGAGTAGATTGGTGAAAAAAATTATTGAGAGTTTCTGCTAAAATATCCAGAAAGAAATTAGAGGTTTGACTTTGTTTGCAAAGTTTATGTAGTTAAAGAAATTGCAGTTGGATTTGCTTTATGGAGTCGTTGCAAAATAAGGACAAAGACAATGTTTGCAGCATATGCTTAGGGTAGAGACACGATGCATGAAAGAGTTGGTTTATGACTGTGAAGTTTTAATGAATGTGAAGTTCTATAAGTGTTTTTTGAAATTTTTTTTTTGCTTTGTGAATGGAGAAATAAGGTAAGAAAATTTATTTTCAATGGGGAAAGCTAAAAGAGAAAAGACAAAAAAAGATTGGGAAAAAGAAAGAAATGAACTATTAAAAAATTTAAAACAAGTTTCAATAGAAAATACTAGACAATGGATGCAAATTTCTACTCTTAAAATTGAATTAATTAATGTTAAAGAAGAATTAGAAGAAAGATTGAAATTGTTTGAAGAAATGAAAGAAAAGATTGAGAGGTTAGAAGAAGAAAATAGTTTATAAAAAGAAAAAATATCAAAATTGAAAGAAGAGAATGATCAATTGGTAGCATGCAATAAAAATCTAAGATTAAAACCATTGGTTTGTGATGTGTCATGTGATACATGTGATTTGTGTGAGAGTGTTGAAGGTTCATTGGATAAAGAATGCAGAGTTGAAGATAGTGGATCAGTAAAATTTGCTAAGATAGCTAGTTGTTTCGATGATAATGTTGGTTTGAAAATCATGAAGAAAATTGGTTATAAAGGTGAAATTTTGGGTAAGCATGGGCAAGGAATCACAGAGCCCATTGAGTCAGTTGTTAGGCCTAAGTATGAAGGTCTCAGGTATATAGGTCAAGGAAAAGAAAAGACAAATTTTTTACATTGTTCCCATTGTGATAGAGGACATAGAGAGAAAAATTGTTGGGATTTACATCCTTGTAAAATTTGTGGTTTGAAAAATCATTATGAAAAAACATGCTGGAATAGAGAGTTAAAAAATGAATCTATGATAGGTTGTTTGAAAATGAATTGTGGTTGGATAAATGTATTTGATTGGCAAAAGGTCACATGTTTGTTTAGAATGCTTTATAGACATAAGTCTTCTCATGTTGAGAAAAAAGAAAAAAAATTGAACAACAAAAACAAAACAGCCGAACACAATGAACAACCAAGTGTAGAGAATAGTAAAGAAATTGAAGAAATTGAATTATTTTAGCAGAGTGCAGAAGCACGAGGAAGACAAGGAAGAGAATTTGTTGGTCTTGCAAGACATCAAGAAAAATGGAAAGCTACAAATAGCGAAAGGACTTCCTGATTGAAGATCAAAGTTGAGGGATTGCCGCAGCAGTGAGTGAGAGTTGAAAGAGGAAAGATCAACAGATCATGAAGATGATTTGAGTGTGTAGACTTGGAAGACAAAACTTGGAATGATATCGACATTCACTTGGTGTTCTTCAAATGTTCATTATGGTAGAGAAATGATAGAATAATGACCATTTTTTTAATGTTCGGGGAGAATGTTGGATAATGAAACATTGTGTAAACAGATGATTAGTTACTTGTTACAGGTAGTTGTAGAATTTAGTTTTGAGAATTACTTATATTTTAATTATATATGTACATTCCATGGACAATAAATATGACATGAAGATTTATGTTCATCCTTTCATTTTTGTATAGTGTTTGTATAATTTTTTCTCCTCCAATGCCTTCATATATAGGGCAGCAAAAAGATAAATTTTTGTATCCTTACAATGAACTTCCGATGAGTTTTTAAAGGCCTTTTATTTTTCCGTAACTGTTTCTTGTAAAGTAAGTTAAATAAATAAAGCCCCTCTTTTCTTCCTGTAACTGATTCTTAGAATGACTTTTGGTTTCCTCCCTCTCTAATGTCACAGGACTGCCTACATTCAACTATTTCAAGTTTCCACCTCCAATTCATGCCATATGGCCACAAATGTAAATAATGGCCAAACATTAAGAAATTTCCTTTGAGACCATAACAATTATTAACATGATGAGGCATGTTATCAGGAGCTTCAATACCTTACACACTTCATCCACCAAGGGAATATATTCACTAGCAGGTTGAAATGAAACACCTTTTCCCCGTATCTTATCTCCACATGCTAAGAGCTTTCCTAGTTTCACCTAAGACTTTGTTGTGAGGTAAAATCTGTCATCCTTGAGTACAAGGCCATTGGCATTAACACAGTAGACATTGTGAATACTTACAATTAACTGTGCTTTCCTAATCTTCTATACAAACTCATTATAAGGAGGGGAACCCATGGTTATATCAACTTGAATGAAAAGAAGATTGGGCCGTTGTAGATCAAAACAAATATCATATATAAGTCTCTCAAGATTTTGTTGGTAACTATCAACAGTTTTCGTAGAGTTGGCATCACTTTCACCCTTATACCATAAAAGAGCCCTTAAAACATTAGAATTTCCATCACTGTATCCAAGAGCTGCTTTTGTTCTATTAATCATGTTGTTGTAGAGAAAGCTTCCTATCTCCCATTCTTTGATAGCAGTCCCACCAATGGCACATGGAACTAAACTAACATAATAGCTCTCTTTGTTGCAAGTATGTGCTAATCAGTGTTGTCATTGATGTCAACTGTGTCTTTTGATGTTGCTATTGTTGTTTGATTAAGTTGTTGTGTTAAAGTGATCTAAATACCTTGTAGAGGTACTGATGATGTTAGTAGATTGTTCATGTTGCTAAGTTTCCAAGTGCTTTTGAGAAAATTTGATTAATACTAGAAATAGTGTGTTGAAGAGTCTTATAGCTTATAGAATATTGTTCAAGTTTTTGCTCCGCATTTCTTCTGTGTTGAAGATCTGAGTGTATAATTTGGATATGTTGTCTAGAAGTGTTTGAAAATGTTAAATCTAGAATTTGGTCCTCCAAATTGCTGTGCAATGGAAGTTATGTTCACCAATTTGAAGATAGTGTCTGACAGTGTGTGCAGTGTGTCTAAGATAAAGTATTTTACTCCGCATTCCTCTACAGAAAGGTTTTAGGTGCTGTGGTTTTGGATATGTGTTCATAAGATTCTTATCTATCTCCATTCTAGAGGGTTTGTGATTTGGTGCTCCAGAAAGCAATTTATTGTGTGGTAGAATTCAACAATATTGTTGTGTTAGGTGAAAGTTGTTGTGCTCAAGTGAAAGTTGTTGTGGCTGAATTTATTGGTTTCCAGGTGACTTCAAGATGTTTGTGGATGTTTCTAGATTGTGTTAAAGCCCTATGTATGGTATGCAAGTTATGGTTGTGATCATGGAAGCATGTGATCAAGAATTCCTTATGTTTACACTGTTTGGTTGACCTTGAATGTTTGTACTGATTGAGGAGTTGATTTGATGATTATGTGAGTGTTGTGTAGTGTGTACGGATAGATTTGGGTCCAAGCTAAGGAATAGAGTGGTTTCCTTCATTCCCTTGTGCCAAGGAATGTTTAGGTCCAGACCTAATTTAAATATCGTGTGTTTGTTGACCTTGGATATTGTGTTGCCAACCTTGAAGATTGTTTTAAAGGTAATGATGGTATAAATAAGTGCTAGGGATTCATGGATGAGTGTGTGAATGGGGGATATGATGTTATGTGAATTTGATTAGGGCAGCAAGGGATTTCATGTGTTATGCTACTAGATGCAGTGAGCAAAAGGTGTCTACAATTTTCAGTGATGTTGCGAAGGTGTTGTGTATGTTGTGTATAATGAGCTTCACTGGAATTGAACTTCATGCATATGTTAGATGCAACTGTATCAGTTCAAAGTTTGGCAGTGAGCCATTCTTTTCTTCCTTCTTTCTTTTTCAGTGGGCAGTGAGTCCACTTGGATAGTGAGTCCCCTGTAGTGAGCATTCTCTCTATGGCAGTGAGCCTTTGTAATTTGGTATTGTTACTACATTATATTGTGATCTAATCCTCACCGTGGTTTTTCCCTTTTAGGGTTTTCCACATAAAAATCTAGTGTTCTCTTGTGCATGGTGTCGATGTGTTTAAGTTTCTATTATCTACTTTTCATGTTTAAACTTCATAACAGAATAAAGATTTAAATGAACTGATGTGGATGTGATTATGTTTATGAGGGTTTGAAGTTTTTGATACAACTAATTCAGCCACCCTCTCGGTTGTCTTGTGCCTTCAACACTCTCCACATTTCTTATACTGCTTCAACGATTTGTTTGCAAAAGACATGTCAGGACTGAGTCCACACACTTTTTTTTGTATCAATATCTTTATGTAGGAGCTCTTGAGCTTCCACCCATTTCCCATTTGAGGTGAATCTAAGAATTGAAGGGTGTGGTTTGCATTGGTGAAGGACAAACCCATCCCATTTGTTATCCTTAACTCCTCCTTTGCCTAACTTGTTTCTTTGCCCTGAGAGTATGAACACATTTAATTTAGTCTCTGGATCCAGCCTAAGTGCAAAAATCCTTACATTTATGGTCAAACATAGATAAACTATCAAACAGGGGTACTGAAGGTTTTTTGATGATATCCTCCCATAATTTTCTCGAGAGCACTTTGAACTTGGTTATTGAGATATTTGTCTCTATGTCAATGAAGCCGATAATGACATCTTGTAAAAATTTATTTTAGTTTGACAACTAATTAAGCATGACACTTGATTATAAATATGATCTTCATCCAATATATTGAAAATGTCTTTCTTTTCTAATGTATTTTTAGATGGACAATACTCTTGCAGCTCCACACCTTCCCCCTTCATCAGATTTTGTTCATGTATGCTTATGTTCTTTCATATTATTCTCCACATCTATCAAAGGTTTCTCAAATATCACATTATTTTCATCAGCCTTACACATTTAGGATAGTTAATTAGCACCACATTCTGAAATAAGATAGAGACCATCGTATGAAGATGAGGTTTATCCGTAGATGCCAACTATACTACAAGCTCTCTATCCCTGGAAAAATTATCATCATCAAGATGATTGTTCACATGCCCCTCAATTTTTGAGATTGGGAGTTGGATTTTGCATAAAGGGCAAGTTGTAGCTACCATGAAGCAAATGTATTTATTTGGAACATAATCAACATGAACACGTTGAGCAATCACTCTTCTCAGGGATGATAGGACTCCAACAATAATAGGAACAATCATCTTACACACCAACTTTACCTTCCTCAAACATAGATGCAACTCTCTCTGAGATTTCTTTTATTAAGAATGGAGAATAGTTTCCCATGACCCATCCTTGAGATAAAGAAGTAAAGGACACTGCCATTGCAATGAGTCTACCCACCTTCTTCCTGAATTTGGTCTTTGAGATCATCCATATGGAGTATAAGATTGCTGAGGAAACCTTTTATATCAATATTTCTATTTGGCGATGATGCTACAATGCTGGTATTTCAAACTCAAGAAATAATGTTTATTTTACCACTTCATCAAGATCCTCTCTACAGTTGATACAATTCACATCATTACATCCCATGAGACCATGTTTTCTTAAGGGGTTCAACCTCACTTTGTTCCAAATTTTCCATCTCCATACGTAGGTAAGAGGGTGTTGAGTAATCTGTAGAAACAAGGGTTTTAAAACCCTAAAAGCCCCAACAAAGCATGTATCAACAAAATATGGAGTTTTAAAACTCTTAGAATTGCTTATGCTTTATCAGCTAAATATTAAGTTTTAAAACTCTCAAAAATGCCGATTAGAGAGGAGTCAGTCATTGACAAGTTTTAAAAACTTCTAACCTATTGATTGAACATTATTTAACCCATGTAATTTTTTTCACTTTTCCAACATGAAGTAAACAACCGCAAATAATGAGACTTTATAAAATCACCTTAACTTTCAATATCCGTACAAAGTGAATCTTTGAGAGATTTGCAAACTTTCAAGATGCTGGTAAATAAAGTTTACTAACTCTTACCATTAGTGATAAATAATTTATTTGGACCACTATAACTTTTACCTTTGCACCTTCTTTTGGCAAATAACCTTTCACTTCTAGAATAGACTTTTCAGCAATTTGATTTTTAATTATATATATATATATATTTTCAATTTTTCAGCATTAAGAAAAATCATTAAAAATATATATATTTTTGCTCCATGGTATTTGAAAATCAAACTACCAAGAAGATAAATAATTCAGTGACTTTTGATTGAAGAAGAATGTTTACCTAAAAATTGGCACTGTGATATGGAATAACATCACAAAGCTCAAAGCAAGTTTGTTCCACTCTGTTGGCACTTTCAAATTTTACAAATTTGAAGTGCCTATCTCCTCTCGATGTGTCAACAAAGGCTAGGTCGACATGCTACTCAATCTACCTCGGAGCCCACCTTTGTCGATTAAAATATTGCAACTAAGAGATCATCTTGCAAATCCATATCGTGGAAAGTTTTTCAATGCATATGGTAACATGCCTACTCAATTTTGTGCTTCTAGGATGTGTTTTGATGGGTTAATTAGTGCTTCTCTGACTGCGACTGGGCTAGATTTGGTGTTCTAGAAAGTTTCAAATCTCACAATTCTGAAGGTGACCCATTTCTCATTTTGGTCTAAAACATCTCCAGTTCCAGTTTCATCAAAACTAGAGATCATATGATGCATTATTTTAATGCATTTCAGTTGCGGCAAATGCATTAGGCAAGCTAGTTTACAAAGGAGGTCCTGAAAATCATTCGGCGATGCAAATTTCAAGGAAATGGGTTTTCTCTAAATAATTGATAATGGCCCTATGCAAATTTTTGTGGCCTCCAGATATCCCGTGTGCCCACAGTGAACATGCACCATTTGCCTAGGAGAAATTGGCCGATTGTCATTTTTCCTAAGTTGCCAAATGTAGTTAAAAAAGGAAAAATATTTACATATTTTAATTGGCAAATAAGAGATGTTAAATGTTTTAAGATAAACATTATTGTAATGTTTATACATTATAAAAATAGGGCAAAAGGAAATAAGGAAAAGTTATATGCATTTCGCAGCATCGCATGTGCTTGTTGGCTGCTTCCCTGAAGCCATGAGATGGTGCGAAATCACCATTTCTGGGTAAATTTTTATCTGCTATCTATTGTGCCTTGCACACATGCCCCATTTTGCCAAATGGAGACCCCCTCTTTTGCTTTGGCTTGGAGTCTCGACCTCTCTTGCTTATGATGATGAGAAGGTGAATTTGTGCTTAAAATGCATGATTTGTTACAGATTTGGGTATTTCACATGTGTGGAGTTAGTTGATGTCTTTCACGATTGATTTGGAAGTGT
The DNA here is from genome assembly GCA_027924645.1 of Cunninghamia lanceolata. Lineage (NCBI taxonomy): Eukaryota > Viridiplantae > Streptophyta > Pinopsida > Cupressales > Cupressaceae > Cunninghamia > Cunninghamia lanceolata. The sequence continues at coordinate 4,415,911 of BSBN01000070.1, forward strand.
CTTGAGTGGTCTTGTGCTTAAAAAATAGCCATTTGTTGCCTTCTGCATTGGGATTGGGTGTTACTGCACTTTGCTCTAAAAACCTGTCACTGGATATTGTCCTTGAAAGTGCTTCTGTAGGATGTTTTACGTTGAAATTCCTAGTTTCCAGGTCTTAGAGTTGCAAAATCATATCTTAGTCGGTGCTAAAACTCGAGCAGGTCGGTCACTTTGAAAAACCCTGCCAAACAAACTTTGCGCTAAAAATAGACCCAACGGACCTGCGCTAAAAATGGAACTGATCGACCTCATGAAGCATCATTTTAGTCGGTCGGACCTAAAATCTGCGCTAAGGTCAGACGGACCCAAAATCTGCGCTAAGGTCAGATGGACCCAAAACCCACACTAAGGTTAGATGGACCCAAAATCCGCACTAAGGTCAGATGGACCCAAAATCCGTGCTAAGTTAGTGACCCCCAAAATCAACACTTTTTGGTATTTTAGGCAAAAAATTGAGTTTTTGAAGGAGCAAATTAGATTTTCTTGAGGGATTTGAATTGCATATCTATTTGTCATATCATGATGAATATTTTACCAAGTTTGTATGGATTTTTGGCACATTTTATGACAATTAATGCCACTGCACATGAAAAGTCTGTGACCCTCAAAAATCTCATTTTTTACAGAAAAAGCTAGAAAAACATGAAATAAAAGTCCCCAAATGGATTCAAATGACCACAAAAACTTCCCTAATCATCATATTGGCCAAATGGGTGCTTGAAAATGGTAAAAAATGCAGAAAATCATGCAAAAATCACTAGATTTAAGAGGTTGGTTATAAGAAAGTGACATTGACTATGAGCTGTTTTGACTGATCCATAACTACAAATGGACATGTTCTGATTTAAAGTGATGGAAAATAACTTGTTAAGATGAAATTGATGCTTTGCATTGTGAATTGCAGGTCTTAGAGGACATATGACCTTGTTGGAGTTGTCTTGGAAGGATGAACATACAATAATATCCTGCTGACCCAGAAATGCAGAGCTGATATTCTATCAACCAAATTACTGTTGCACCTATAAAAGGAAGTCAGTATAATGCCCAAGATGATAAAAATGAGTCTTAGGAGCTAAAAGACATAGAAGATCATGCCAAATCACTACTGTTCCTGCAGATCTAGTCCAATGTCTAAGTGATCTAGTCCGGGGGTCATAACTCATAGCTATTTTATTAGAATTTAAACTTCTTGGACTCGTTGGAAAGATAAACTGATTATCTAGTTTGAGTTACTCGGTGGCTAAGGCTTAACACCAAGCAACCAAGAATTTTTGAGCCCCCATTCCGCTCTGAAGGCCTCCAAAAATGCAATTTACTACGATGTAGAAAATACCAAAAAATTATATTTTTGATATTTTCCCAAAAACACCACTCAAATGACCCTGGACTGGATCACCAAGACATGTATACAACTGTTTTGGTAGTCTAGTCATCAAGAATCAGTCCAATAAGCATCTAGTTGCATATACCTTCACCAAAATACTCCTTTTCATCTAGTCAGCACTTGGAATTCTGTGAATCCACATCAGCTCAAGTTTTCAAGTGTCATGTGACTCTATTTTAGCTTTATTAGGCCTTGAAAGTTGACTTATCATCATGTACAACCAAATGGGTATCTATTTTGTCCAGATTCAATGTATTTGCAAGCTGTATATTATTTTTTTCCTACAAGACAAAGGCAAATATGAAAATGTAACAAACTAATATATCTCATTAAATGCCATGTAATTTAGAACGTTGGTGTAGAGTTAATCTCCACTGTCCATTGAAAAACATGGTATGGTGCCTTGTCTATAAAAGGGTCATCATTCTCTCATTGCAACAAGAGAAATTTTGATATCGAATTGTTGACTCTATGCCATTTAAAGTAATACAAAGCAAGTTTCTACAGTAATTCTGAGAATTTGTATCTTGTGTTGACTCATTGTGGTTTTCATGGTTCGCTTCTTGCTCTCTAATAATTAGTTAGTTGTGCTTTTATAATGTTCATGGTTTGCTATAGTATTTGATGAATACTCTAAGTCCATACTTTTATTTATTTGCTGATGGTAAAAAACTATGTAAAGTTAGTCTGGGCTGATTGTTTGTGCTGAAGGTCAATTGCATTTCATAAGTTAAGTTGCGTCGTTTATTGGGTATTTAGCAAATGAATTTGATCTGAAAATCTATTGACCTCCATTGAAGATAGCACCATTTTCTGCAGCACTATAACACCCATTTCAGTTTGGTAACTCAGGAAGCTGGTTTAAAGTTTTGCAGTATTTGTCTACTAAAGATAACCTATGCATTGTGAATGTCACTTAGGATTCTTCTAAACCCTAATCTTTTGCATTTTCTTTAAAACCATTGATAGTTGTTAGAATAGGAATTTCAGCAGCACTTCATCTTGTTTATCAGCTAAAAATCATAAAAGGGTTTATGTGTATTTGCTACCCTAAACCTGAAGATTTACAGATTGCATGTAAGACCCCTTGTAGGCACAACTAGAACATACCAACTGAGAGATTCCAAGCAAGCTAAGACCTAGCTATATTATCCTTGTAGTAGTCTTACCTAGGGTAGGATACTTTTCAAGAGAGGTGTGAAACCAACAATCACACCTGCGTTGCTGTGTGCTAAAACCACCATCAACAGAATTGGCACTAGAAGGAGGGCTGGGCAAAAATTTTATGCAGGTTTTTAGTTTACTGGTTCACTGTACATGCTGAAATGAAATGAATGTGTAGAAAATTCTGATCCAATGGGTACACATAAGGGTTTCAGTCATGAAATCCCTTCATTCTTCAGAGGACCATCTCAGCTGTCATATCATGAAGAGAACTTCCAAGTTGATATCCCACTTTTCAAAGAAGTGTTAGATAGGTAGATAAGAGCGAAGTATCCTCCATTTACATTGCTTGATTTTAGTTCACCTCAGGTCTACATTGTACCTCCCGGAGAGCTGCATGACAAAATAGATTGTTTGACCTTCCTCCAAAGGTTGGATCTGCATTTAAAAGGATTTCTCCCTATCTTTGAGATTTACAAGCTTGAAGTGGGATATAGGCATAACAGACATATTCATATTCAGAGAAAGACCTTGCGAGGAGCTATAAATCTTCCATTCATAAATGATCACGGTCAACAGGGCAATCTGCACATTGGAGAAATTGAAGTCCCTCAAGTTGTTCATTAAAATACATGCCGAGATGATGAGAGAAGGCAATGCATGTGGTCTGTAGGTCACCCAACTAATGAAGATGAGGTCCCTACCTGGATAAAACTTGGTTTTCAACCATTGGATCTAGACTATTCAGTCACAGAATATGTTGTCCCAGCATGGCAAAAATCTGATTCTCAGTCACAAGACAATGAATAGAACAATGTACAGGGTCAATTTTCTGCTGCTAAGGAAGTGGATGAGGTAGATGATAAATCAGATTTAATGAACAATCATGTTGGGGAAAAGGATCAGTAATCAAGTGCTTCAAAAATATCAAGTTCTAAGACTAAATTTGCTACTGCAAAGGTGGAGAACAGTAGTCTATTTCAGACTGCTGATAGTTCAGAGTTAGAACAACAGGTTGTTCAAATAAGAAATATGCATGAACAAGAAGAAATTAGTCCTCAAGATAAAGAACAGTCACAGACAGCAATGCAAGAAGTCATTCCAATCGACATATTTGAGCCACAATCAAATTATTCAAAGAAAAGTGATCAAGTTCTTAACTGTATCAGCCTAGTAAATCATCATGATCAGCCATATCAGTTTGATATAATTGCTGCAGAAGGGTCTCTAGCTGAGTTAGATGAAGAAAATCAGGATAGTGCATCACTTCAAGGCAACATTGACATCATAAATCCAACTATGCAAGAAGAAAGAGACCTTGTTGCTGCTGGAGACAGTGAATTGCCAACCCAATGCCAGCCCTCAATTCAAATTGGAAGATTGCTGATTGGTGCAGAGGATGTTTTATCAGAGCATGTGACTGATTTTGATGAAGTAGATTCAAGTATAACACATGTTCCCCATGCTGCTCCTATTTACACATGCAATGAAGAAGATCTCTACATGGTTGATGCTAATCCAATGATAGGAAATGAAAGTATAAATCTACAATCTAAGAATAGAAATCAAACTATCCTACAAAGTGATGGCTTGGAAGCATTTTCATGTCAATCACTTGATCACATCATTGAGTTGGTGTCAACAATGAGCAAGATATGTTACTGCATGGGAATTCACCACACATGTTAGACTTTGCTTCAACTGATTCATGCAAAATTCATCCGGATGATCCACATTCTGAAGAAGATTGTCTAGACTTCTTTTTTTCTTGGGTGATTGCTCCCACATCTAGCGATCCGAGGTACTTGATGCACAAGACATGATCCACCATGAGCTGAGTCCCCCTGAAGACGAGAAGGTATTGGGTGCAATGCAAGAAGGTGTTGAACTCACATCTCTGATCATCAGTATTGCAAATCAGGTTGTATCTTCCCTTTCTCCACTCAGTTCCAATTATCAATTTGATTATGGTTATTTAGGTAAGACAACTTGCATCTAGATTGACCATGGCTCTAATGAGTTGCCCCAACTGCTGATCCTACATGACTGGTACCTTGAACATGAGCCTAGCTTGCCCATACCCTACTATTCAGAGTACAAAGATGAATTTGCTAGACTTAGGACACTGGCCTGCACCCTGTTACTCCTGCATGTCCTAAGAAATAAGTCATGGGGTAGTGTCAATACCTGTTGTCCAGGGTCTTTGTACATAGTCTTGCTTGTTTTTAATTAGGGTTTGGTAGTTACTTATTGTTCTACTTTAGTTTCTATTTTCTACTTTTTCTTTTCCTTGGCTGTAGGTAGTTAGTTGTTAGTTATTACTTTCTACATGTTTTGCTTTGGTTAGATTAGTTTGCTTTTCTTTTCACTTCTGTGCTTGCTTTGCTTGGGTTCTCTATTTATCGAATGTTGTGGTAGTTGTGCAGACCTACAAGTGCTTCTTTGTTGGGTAAGTAATTTGGAATATTTTTTTGAGAAGCCAAGGTTTCCACTTAGGTCTTCCTGTGGGTTCCACTATTATACCAAGGAGTATGATGTCTGTTCATTGGAAAGGAGTTGTTAGTTGGTGCACCTAAGGTATTTTCTAACCATATATCTCTCACACTTTAAATGATCCTAAAGTAGCTAGGCGAGTCTGAGTGATCTTTTGTCAAGTGAAAGGGTTGACTCCTTCTACCACATGCACTATCAATTAAGAAAGAAGGCAGGTGACACTAAGTGTTGCTAGCATATATTGGGTGAAAATAAAAGGTGTTTTTCGACACCAGACCCATTACAGTGCAAATAAAAGAGACTACCAATTGAAAATTTTCACAAAAGGTACTGTCTAGAAATAATTGCCATCAAATGCCATCATGCCAGTAAAAATTATCTGTCATTTGTTCTTCCCAAAGCTCATCACATTCCAAAATTTGAGCATTTCTTGGTGGTAGAATGATCTCATCTTCCTAACTTGTTGCAAGAGATCTTGGATGAACTTAGTTTCCAAAGGATGGGAATGAATACAAGTGCACACACTCAGGTTTTCAGGATATGGATGGTTGAACTGGTTAGTGGTCTTTGATTCTTTGATAGGATATCATGTTTTCTTGTCTAACATGTGGGAAACATAGAGATTCTGGGTTCAAACTGAAAGTTTATCTTTGAAATGCTCCGGAGCATTTCCCAGAAGAGTCACCATTTGTTGTGCCTTGCACACACGCCCCATTTTGCCAAATGGAGACTCCCTCTTTTGCTTTGGCTTGGAGTCTCGACCTCTCTTGCTTATGATGATGAGAAGGTGAATTTGTGCTTAGAATGCATGATTTGTTACATATTTGGGTATTTCACATGTGTGGAATCAGTTGATGTATTTCACGATTGATTTGGAAGTGTCTTGAGTGGTCTTGTACTTAAAAAATAGCCATTTGTTGCCTTCTGCATTGGGATTGGGTGTTACTGCACTTTGCTCTAAAAACCTATGTCACTGGATATTGCCCTTGAAAGTGCTTCTGCAGGATGTTTCATGTTGAAATTCCTAGTTTCCAAGTCTTAGAGTTGAAAAATCATGTCAAATTCCACTAGATTTCACTAAGGGGTCCATATGTTTTCACCCTGATACATGGTCCTACAGCCCTGATTTGGCTAAGTCTGAAACCCTAAAAATCTTGAAAAATGACAGTCTAAAATATGGTGGAACCTCAAAATTCTAGAATCTGCATATGAAATCCTATGGATCTAGAACTTATCTCAAACATCCTAAAACTATATTTAAAAATATTTAAAGTATAAGAAATTCTTAAACTTAAATATATTTTTAAATATACTTTCACCCTGGACATTTTCAAATCTGGCGCCAAAAATGACCCCAACTGTAAAAAGCACTAAAACTACTTCCTACCGACTTTTGCGCTAAAAACAACCTCTACCGATCTTAGAGTTAAAAATAACCTCTACCAACCTTTGTGGTAAAAACCCACTTCGCAGACTTGCGCTAAAACAACCTCCTACCGACTTACACTAAAACTCGCTTCTATTGCCTTTGGTCGCTCGGTGCTAAAACTCGCGCAGGTTGAAAAACCCCATCAAACAAACTTTGCGCTTAAAATAGACCCAACATACCTACGCTAAAAATGGAACCGATTGACCTCATGAAGCAACATTTTAGTCAGTTGGACCGAAAATCTGCGCTAAGGTTGGATGGACCCAAAATCCACGCTAAATCAGTGACCCCCAAAATCAACGCTTTTTGGTATTTTGGGCCAAAAATTGAGTTTTTCAAGGAGCAAATTAGATTTTCTTGATGGATTTCAATTGTATATCTATTTGTCATATCATGATGAACATTTTACCAAGTTTGTATAGATTTTTGGCACGTTTTATGACAATTAATGCCACTGCACATGAAAAGTCCGTGACCCCCAAAAATCTCGCTTTTTGCAGAAAAGGCTAGAAAAATATGAAATAAAAGTCCCCAAATAGATTCAAATGACCACAAAAACTTCCATAATCATCATATTGGCCAAATGGGTGCTTGAAAATGGTAAAAAATGCAAAAAATCATGCAAAAATCACTAGATTTAAGAGGTTGGTTATAAGAAAGTGACACTGACAATGAGTTGTTTTGACTGATCCATGACTACAAATGGAAATATTCTGATTTAAAATGATGGAAAATAACTTTTTAAGATGAAATTGATGCTTTGCATTATGAATTGCAGGTCTTGGAGGACATATGACCTTGTTGGAGCTGTCTTGGAAGGATGAACATACAATAGTATCCTTCTGACCCAGAAATATAGAACTGACATTCTATCAACCAAATTGTTGTTGCACCTATAAAAGGAAGTCAGTATAATGTCCAAGATGATAAAGATGAGTCTCAAGAGCTAAAATACATAGAAGATCATGCCAAAACACTACTGTTCCTGAAGATCCAGTCCAATGTCTAAGTGATCCAGTTCGGGGGTCATAACTCCTAGCTATTTTATTAGAATTTAAACTTCTTGGACTCGTTGGAAAGATAAACTGATTATCTAGTTTGAGCTACCCAACTGCTAAGGCTTAACGCCAAGCAACCAAGAATTTTTGAGCCCCCATTCCGCTCTGAAGGCCTCCGAAAATGTAATTTACTACGATGTAGAAAATACCCAAAAATACCACTCAAATGACCCTGGACTGGATCACCAAGACATGCATACATCTATTCTGGCAGCCCAGTCATCAAGAATTAGTCCAACAAGCATCTAGTTGCATATACCTTCACCAAAATACTCCTTTTCATCCAGTCAGCACTTGGAATCCTGTGAATCCACATCAGCTCAAGTTTTCAAGTGTCATGTGACTCTATTTCAGCTTTATTAGGCCTTGAAAGTTGACTTATCATCATGTACAACCAAATGGGTATCTATTTTGTCCAGATTCAATGTATTTGCAAGCTGTTATTTATTTTTTTCCTACAAGACAAAGGCAAATCCAAAAATGTAACAAACTGATATATCTCATTAAATGCCATGTAATCTAGACTGTTGGTGTAGAGTTAATCTCCACCATCCATTGAAAAACCTGGTATGGTGCCTTGTCTATAAAAGGGTCATCATTCTTTCATTGTAACAAGAGAGATTTTGATACCGAATTGTTGACTCTATGCCATTTAAAATAATACAAAGCAAGTTTCTGCAGTAATTCTGAGAATTTGTATTTTGTGTTGACTCATTGTGGTTTTCATGGTTCGCTTCTTTCTCTCCCATAGTTAGTTAGTTGTGCTTTTATAATGTTCATGGTTTGCTGTAGTATCCGATGAATACTCTAAGTCCATACTTTTAGTTCTTTGCTGATGGTAAATAGCTGTGTAAAGTTAGTTTGGGCTGATTGTTTGTGCTGAAGTTCAATTACATTTCATAAGTTAAGTTACGCCATTTATTGGGTATTTAGCAAATGAATGCGATCTGAAAATCTATTGACCTTCATTGAAGATAGTACCATTTTCTGTAGCATTGTAACACCCATTTCAATTTGGTAACTCAGAAAGCTGGTTTAAAGTTTTGGAGTATTTGTCTACTAAAGATAACCTATGCATTATGAATGCCACTTAGGATTCTTCTAAACCCTAACCTTTTGCATTTTCTTTAAAGCCATTGATAGTTGTTAGAATAGGAATTTTAGCAGCATTTCACCTTGTTTATCACCTAAAAATCATAAAAGAGTTTATGTGTATTTGCTACCCCAAACCTAAAGATTTGCAGATTGCATGTAAGACCCCTTGTAGGCACAACTAGAACATACCAACTGAGAGATTCCAAGCAAGCTAAGACCTAGCTGTATTATCCTTGGAGTAGTCTTACCTAGGGTAGGATACTTTTCAAGAGAGGTGTGAAACCAACAATCACACCTGCGTTGTTGTGTGCTAAAACCACCATCAACATAATTGGTGCTAGAAGGAGGGCTGGATAAAGATGTTATGCAGGTTTTTAGTTTACTTATTCACTGTACAAGCTGAAATGAAATGAATGTGTAGAAAATTTTGATCCAATGGGTACACATAAGGGTTTCAGTCATGAAATCCCTTCATTCTTCAGAGGACCATCTTAGCTGTCATATCATGAAGAGAACTTCCAAGTTGATATCCCACTTTTCAAAGAAGTGTTAGATAGGTAGATAAGAGCAAAGTATCCTCCATTTATATTGCTTGATTTTAGTTCACATCAGGTCTGCATTGTACCTCCCGGAGAGCTGCATGACAAAATAGATTGTTTGACCTTCCTCCAAAGGTTGGATCTGCATTTAAAAGGATTTCTCCCTATCTTTGAAATTTACAAGCCTGAAGTGGGATATAGGCATAACAGACATATTCATATTCAGAGAAAGACCTTGCGAGGAGCTGCAAATCTTCCATTCATAAATGATCATGGTCAACAGGGCAATCTGCACATTGGAGAAATTGAAGTCCCTCAAGTTGTTCATCAAAATACATGTCGAGATGATGAGAGCAGGCAATGCATGTGGTCTGTAGGTCACCCAACTAATGAAGATGAGGTCTATGCCTGGATAAAGCTTGGTTTTCAACCACTGGATCCAGACTATTCAGTCACAGAATATGCTGTCCCAACATGGCAAAAATTTGATTCTCAATCATAAGACAACAAACAAAATAATGTATAGGGTCAATTTTCTGCTGCTAAGGAAGTGGATGAGGTAAATGATAAATTAGATTTAATGAACAATCATGTTGGGGAAAAGGATCAGTAATCAAGTGCTTCAAAAATATCAAGTTCTAAGACTAAATTTGTTGTTGCAGAGGTGGACAGCATTAGTCTATTTCAGATTGCTGATAGTTCAGAGTTAGAACAACAGGTTGTTCAAATCAGAAATATGCATGAACAAGAAGAAATTAGTCCTCTAGATAAAGAACAGTCGCAGACATCAACGTAAGAAGTCATTCCAGTCAACATATTTGAGCCACAATCAAATTATTCAGAGAAAAGTGATCAAGTTCTTGACTGTATCAGCCCAGTAAATCATCATGATTAGCCATATCATTTTGATATAATTTTTGGAGAAGGGTGTCTAGCTGAGTTAGATGAACAAAATTAGGATAGTGCATCACTTCAAGGCAGCATTGACATCATAAATCCAACTATACAAGAAGAAAGAGACCTTGTTGTTGCTGGAGACAGTGAATTGCCAACCCAATGCCAGCCCTTAATTCAAACAGGAAGATTGCTGATTGGTGCAGAGGAAGTTTTATCAAAGCATGTAACTTATTTTGATGAAGTAGATTCAAGTATAACACATGTTCCCCATGCTGCTCCTATTTACACATGTAATGAAGAAGATCTTTACATGGTTGATGTTGATCCAATGATAAGAAATGAAAGTATAAATCTACAATCTAAGAATAAAATCAAACTATCTTGCAAAGTAATGTCTTGGAAGCATTTTCATGTCAATCACTTGATCACATCATTGAGTTGGTGTCAACAATGAGCAAGGATATGTTACTGCATGGGAATTCACCACACATGTTAGACTTTACTTCAACTGATTCATGTAGAATTCATTCGGATGATCCACATTCTGAAGAAGATTGTCCAAACTTCCTTTTTTCTTGGGAGATTGCCGCCACATCCAACGATCCGGACGTACCTGATGCACAAGACATGATCCACCATGAGCTGAGTCCCCCTGAAGATGAGAAGGTATTGGGTGCAATGCAAGAAGGTGTTGAACTCACATCTCTGATCATTAGTACTGCAAATCAGGTTGTATCTTTCCTTTCTCCAATCAGCTCCAATTATCAATTTGATTATCGTGATTTAGGTAAGACAACTTGCATATGGATTGACCATTGCCCTAATGAGTTGCCCCAACTACTGATCCTACATGATTGGTACCCTAAACATGAGCCTAGCTTGCCCATACCCTACTGTTCAGAGTACAAAGATGAATTTTCCAGACTTAGGACACTGACCTGCACCCTGTTACTCCTACATGTCCTAAGAAATAAGTCACAGGGTAGTGTAAATAACTATTGTCTAGGGTCTTTGTACATAGTCTTTCTTGTTTTTAATTAGGGTTTGGTAGTTTCTTATTGTTCTAGTTTAGTTTCTACTTTCTACTTTTGCTTTTCCTTGGCTGTAGGTAGTTAGTTGTTAGTTATTGCTTTCTGCATGTTTTTCTTTGGTTAGAGTAGTTTGCTTTGCTTTTCACTTCTGCACTTGCTTTGCTTGGGTTCTCTATTAATCGAATGTGGTAGTAGTTGTGTAGACCTGCAAGTGCTTCTTTGTTGGGTAAGTAATTTAGAATATTTCTTTGAGAAGCCAAGGTTTCCGCTCAGGTCTTCCTGTGGGTTTCACTGTTATACCAAGGAGTATGATGTCTGTTCATTGGAAAGGAGTTGTTATTTGATGAACCTAAAGTATTTTCTAACCATATATCTCTCACACTTTAAATGATCCTAAAGTAGCTAGGTGAGTTTGAGTGATGTTGTGTCGAGTGAAAGGGTTGACTCCTTCTTCTACCACATGCACTATCAATCAAGAAAGAAGGCAGGTGACACTAAGTGTTGCTAGCCTATATTGGGTGAAAATAAAAGGTATTTTTCGACACCAGACCCATTACAGTACAAATAAAAGAGACTACCAATTGAAAATTCTCACAAAAGGTATTGGGCAGAAATAATTTCCATCAAATGCCATCATGCTAGAAAACATTATTTGTCATTTGTTCTTCTCAAAGCTCATCACATTCCAAAATTTGAGCATTTCTTGGTGGTAGAATGATCTCATCTTCCTAACTTGTTGCAAGAGATCTTGGATGAACTTAGTTGCCGAAGGATGGGAATGAATACAATTGCACACACTCAGGTTTTCACGATATGGATGGTTGCACTAGTTAGTGGTCTTTGATTCTTTGGTAGGATATCATGTTTTCTTGTCTAACATGTCGGAAACATAGAGATTCTGGGTTCGAACTGAAAGTTTATCTTTGAAATGCTTTGGAGCATTTCCCAGCAGAGTCGCCATTTGTTGTGCCTTGCACACACACCCCATTTTTCTGAATGGAGACCCCCTCTTTTATTTTGGCTTGGAGTCTCGACCTCTCTTGCTTATGATGATGAGAAGGTGAATTTGTGCTTAGAATGCATGATTTGTTACATATTTGGGTATTTCACATGTGTGGATTCAGTTGATGTCTTTCACGATTGATTTGGAAGTGTCTTGAGTGGTCTTGTGCTTAAAAAATAGCCATTTGTTGCCTTTTGCATTGGGATTGGGTATTACTGTACTTTGCTCTAAAAACCTATCACTGGACATTGCCCTTGAAAGTGCTTCTGTAGGATGTTTCATGTTGAAATTCCTAGTTTCCAGGTCTTAGATTTGCAAAATCATGTCAAATTCCACTAGATTTCACTAAGGGGTCCATATGTTTTCACCTTGATACATGGTCCTAGAGCCCTGATTTGGCTAAGTCTGAAACCCTGAAAATCCTGAAAAATGACTAAGTCTAAAATCTGGTGGATCCTCAAAATTCTAGAATCTGCATATGAAATCTTATGGATCTGGAACCTATCTCAAACATCCTAAAAGTATATTTAAAAATATTTATATTATTCTCCCTGGACATTTCCAAATCTGGCGCCAAAAATAACCCCAACTACAAAAAGCACTAAAACTGCCTCCTACCAACTTTTGCGTTAAAAATAATCTCTACAGACCTTAGCGCTAAAAACAGCCTCTACCGACCTTTGCACTAAAAACCCACTTCGCAAACATGTGCTAAAAGGACCTCCTATCGACTTACGCTAAAACTTGCTTCTACTGCCTTTGGTCGGTCGGTGCTAAAACTCGCGCAGGTCGGTCACTTTGAAAAACCTTGCCAAACAAACTTTGCGCTAAAAATAGACCCAACGGACCTGCACTAAAAATGGAACTGACTGACCTCATAAAGTATCATTTTAGTTGGTCGGACCCAAAATCTACGCTAAGGTCGGATGGACCCAAAATCTATGCTAAGGTTGGATGGATCCAAAATCCGTGCTAAGGTTGGATGGACCCAAAATTCGCGCTAAGTCAATGACCCCCAAAATCAACGCTTTTTGGTATTTTGTGCCAAAAATTGAGTTTTTCAAGGAGCAAATTAGATTTTCTTGATGGATTTCAATTGCATATCTATTTGTTATATCATGATGAACATTTTACCAAGTTTGTATGGATTTTTGGCACGTTTTACGACAATTAATGCCACTACACATGAAAAGTCCATGACCCCCAAAAATCTATCTTTTTGCAGAAAAGGCTAGAAAAACATGAAATAAAAGTCCCCAAATGGATTCAAATGACCACAAAACTTCCCTAATCATCATATTGGCCAAATGGATGCTTGAAAATGGTAAAAAATGTAGAAAATCATGCAAAAATCACTAGATTTAAGAGGTTGGTTATAAGAAAGTGACATTGACAATGAGTTGTTTTGACTGATCCATGACTACAAATGGAAATGTTCTGATTTAAAATGATGGAAAATAACTTGTTAAGATGAAATTGATGCTTTGTATTGTGAATTGTAGGTCTTGGAGGACATATGACCTTGCTGGAGCTATCTTGGAAGGATGAACATACAATAGTATCCTGCTGACCCAGAAATGTACAACTAACATTCTATCAACCAAATTGTTGCTGCACCTGTAAAAGGAAGTCAGTATAATGTCTAAGATGATAAAGATGAGTCTTAGGAGCTAAAAGACATAGAAGATCATGCCAAATCACTACTATTCTTGCAGATCCAGTCCAATGTCTAAGTGATCCAGTCCGGGGGTCATAACTCGTAGCTATTTTATTAGAATTTAAACTTCTTAGACTCATTGGAAAGATAAACTGATTATCTAGTTTGAGCTACCCAGCTACTAAGGCTTAACACCAAGCAACCAAGAATTTTTGAGCCCCCATTCCACTCTGAAGGCCTCTGAAAATGTAATTTACTATGATGTAGAAAATACCAAAAAATTTTATTTTTGATATTTTCCCAAAAATACCACTCAAATGACCCTGGACTGGATCACCAAGACATGCATACAACTGTTCCAATAGTCTAGTCATCAAGAATCAATCGAGCAACCATCTAGTTGCATATACCTTCACCAAAATACTCCTTTTCATCCAATCAGCACTTGGAATCTTGTGAATCCACATCAGCTCAAGTTTGCAAGTGTCATGTGACTCTATTTTAGCTTTATTAGGCCTTGAAAGTTGACTTATCATCATGTACAACCAAATGGGTATCCATTTTGTCTAGATTCAATGTATTTACAAGCTGTATTTTATTTTTTTCCTACAAGACAAAGGCAAATCCAAAAATGTAACAAACTGATATATCTCATTAAATGCCATGTAATTTGGACCTTTGGTGTAGAGTTAATCTCCACCGTCCATTGAAAAACTTGATATGGTGCCTTGTCTATAAAAGGGGCATCATTCTCTCATTGTAACAAGAGAGATTTTGATACCGAATTGTTGACTCTATGCCATTTAAAGTAATACAAAGCAAGTTTCTGTAGTAATTCTGAGAATTTGTATCTTGTGTTGACTCATTGTGGTTTTTATGGTTCACTTATTGTTCTCCCATAGTTAGTTAGTTGTGCTTTTATAATGTTCATGGTTTGCTGTAGTATCTAATGAATACTCTAAGTCTATACTTTTAATTATTTGTTGATGGTAAATAGATGTGTAAAGTTAGTCTGGGCTGATTATTTGCGTTGAAGTTCAATTGCATTTCATAAGTTAAGTTGCACCATTTATTGGGTATTTAGCAAATGAATGTGATCTGAAAATCTATTGATCTCCATTGAAGATAGCACTGTTTTCTGTAGCACTGTAACACCCATTTCAGTTTGGTAACTCAAGAAGCTGGTTTAAAGTTTTGGAGTATTTGTCTACTAAAGATAACCTATGCATTGTGAATGTCACTTAGGATTCTTCTAAACCCTAACCTTTTGCATTTTCTTTAAAACCATTGATAGTTGTTAGAATATGAATTTTAGCAGCACTTCATCTTGTTTATCAGCTAAAAATCATAAAAGGGTTTATGTGTATTTGGTACCCTAAACCTGAAGATTTGTAGATTGCATGTAAGACCCCTTGTAGGCATAGCTAGAACATACCAACTGAGAGATTCCAAGCAAGCTAAGACCTAGCTGTATTATCCTTGGAGTAGTCTTACCTAGGGTAGGATACTTTTCAAGAGAGGTGTGAAACCAACAATCACACTTGCATTGCTGTGTGCTAAAATCACCATCAACACTATCCCCATCACATTGAAGGTTGACACATTTGGGTCTTCTTGGAGGGTTTTTTGAGGTCATTTTGACCAGCTTCAGGCAGGAAGTATTGCAGAGTAATTGCTATTCATGTTTTTGAGCTTCTAGGAAATTTTTTGGGGGTCCATTTGAGCTCAAAATTGATGATTTATGGTCTGAATTCATCCCTTGACCATTTACAATGCCTAGGCAAAGATTTTAAGTGCTTTTGAGGTGCATTTCAAGTCCCTGTAGCCATAAAAATGTCACTGCACCTAGAAAAATGACCCAGCGATGAATGAATTAGGAAGATATGGTTTGAGAAGCTGCTGAAATTTACTCTCCATTATTCTCAAGAGGCAGGGTGTGATCATGAAGCAGAAGGAGAAGCCACACAGTCCCATGGCGCAGCCATGCATAGGGATGAAGGAACCTTCAGGCATGCTATGTGATGGTACAAAATGGAGATGCTCGGCAGTTGCAATATTAAAATGTAGACAAAGTCAAAAGGGGAAAACTAATAAAAAACACATTTAATTCCATGATTTTATTTTATTTGTCTTCTCCTCATTTTTGTGAATTTTTAATTTCCCCAGGCTCATTGGCAACAACTTGTAATGAAATTTTCAGCTAACTGCCAAGATGTAATAAATTTTAGGGAAACATGCTCTTATTTCTATAAGAGAGCATGCTATTCCACTTTGTAAAGGGAATTTTACTGGACTCTGAATACAAGGTATTCACACATTTGGGAGATAGCATTCTGTAGGAGAAGGTGACTAGATTTTGGGTTGCAGATGCATATTTTGCTATGTAAGTGAATAATTTTTGAATGATAGATTTCTTTCCAGGTTGAGTTATATGAGTAACACATTTTGTGTGGATCATTTATGACCATCTCCTTGCATGTAAGAATTCTTCTTTTGAATAAGATTGCTAAAGGTTTCTAAATTCTTCAATGTACACTTGCTATGTTGCATGTCTAATTTTTTACATCTATTCAAGGAGTAGATTAAATTTTCTTTAGATCAGATATGGGGAAAATGTATTGCATCAAGGGATAAGTGAAGAATATGGTCATGGGTGATTCTCTTTCTTGGACAAATTATTGTAAAGCAGTAATTTTTATTATTTTCAGTCCCCTGGTTATGAGTTTTTGCTATCATAAGGAAGCATTTATATTGCTAGGTTTGACTCTGCTGCCCAGATAAAGCACCAATCTGGAATCTATTTACCTAAAAGTCTAGGAAACCCAACAATTTAAAAGACAAATCATACAAACCATTTTATGTTTTATTTTGTTAAGGTTTAGGTCCTACATGTTCTCTGATATGAATAAGTTGGATGATCCAAGAACATTGCCAATCTGGGGTTGATCTTATAAATCTTGGTGCATACATGGGAACATTCTGCCTAGTATTGAAAAGTTATATTTATGGACTATGAATGAAGGATACCCCCTAGGTGCGGCAGAACCTGAAGTGAAGGGGAGATAAGAGATAATTTCTCACTTTGTTGGCCAAGTCTTCCATTGAACTTGATCATAAGAAGTGGCAAATCTTTAGAGTTTGATGTGTGCAGATTTGGGAACCGACAGAACTGGCAACTCTACTGGGGATCGGTTCCAAATCCATGATAGAAGAGTCTAGAATTTGATGAATCTAAGTGTTAGGTTCAAATTTTTAAGAAGTTGTTAGACGTTAAAAAGTTTTGTTGTAGCAGATTTAAAGTGGTTATTTGTGACTTTGTTGTCAGAAAGAATCCTAAAATAAAATAATTTGTAAGGAGTTTTTAGCTTCTTAAAGACTCATTCCTCTACAAAGGAGGTGGCAACTCTTTGTATGAAGAACTTGATAAAGGATACAAAGAAGTTCTAGATCTACATATTTTTATTCAAGAAGGGTTAGCAACTGTTATTGTGATAGGTAAAAATTAGGTTAATAAGATCAAGCATAGCCATGAAAACCTAACCCTACCATCATCAAAGAATCTAATCCAAATGAAATCAAAAGCATGCAATTCAATAATAATATCACCTAGATTGTATGATTCCTTGTTATGATGTGGATTGCTTCTTCAACAATGAACAATTATGAAGATAAAAGTTGCCATGATGGATGGATGATAAAGCTAATATGCTCAAATAGATGCTAAAATGCTCAATATGCTTAAGATGATAATGTAGATGCTATATGAATGTTGGATAGATGTAGTATGGAATGAGAGGGTGTTTATATAGAACTCAACCAAAATCAATGAATGGTGGAGATTTGGTGGCTATGTGAATGACTAAGATTGAATGATAGACATAGGTGAATGTGAAGATGCCAAGTGGAGGGAAGATAAGGCTTATGTGTGATTGTGTACATAAAAAGTACTACATGTGAAAGATATTAAATAAAAGATGTAGTACCACTTATCTTTTTTAAATGAAAGAGGCACACATGTCGGCTCATGAGATAAATGCTAAGAGAAATTAATTAAATAAATAAAAATTTATTTAATTAATTAGGAAGTGGGTTTGTGAATGGAATTTTTAATTAAATAAATAAAATTCATTTAATTAAAAATAGATAGAAAGAAAATTAAATAATTAAAGATTGTTTAATTATGGCTTAGAGGAAATAGGTAATAATTGATTAAATAAATAGATGTGTTAGGGATATTGCTCAAGTGTGTTAGAGACAAATGCAAATGGTAGCTAATGCGATGTTTGAATGCTAATGAGAATTATGTCAATTTTGGGTGTCTACATTTTACCCCTCTTTGATACAATGTTCGTTAGAGCGTTGTGTCAAAGAAGATACGATAATTCACTTGAGAAATAAAGTTATGCCCTAGTGTAATTGGTAGGTGATGCCCCCTCGAGAGGTAAGGTAGGCTAACCAGGAAGGGCTGGGTTGGCTCGCGATAAAAGAAAAAGCTAGGAAATAAGGTTGACATGAAGAAAATAGGGGTTGGGTGGGAGAAAAATGGGATGATGCAGAAGAAAATAGGCTTTAGCATAGAAGAATTAGGGTTTGGATAGGGGCTATAAGTAGGTCTTTCAAGGGCAAATAGGCTCATTTGTGTTCATAAATCTAGAGAGATCTAGAGCTCCTTAGAGTTGTGTGACGAGAGTTGGAGAGTTATAAGGATGGTGATTCCACGCAGAGATCATCGTGCCGAGTGAGTTAGGACACATGGATGACCAGAGGGAGCAGGTGTACCGATATGTATCAAAACTTTTACTAAAAGCGTGAGTGATAGGCTAGAAGCGTCATAAATGCACACACGTCACCATAAGCGACTAGGTTTTAGGATAGGCAGTTCAGGACGCTTAGGAAGAAAAATGAATCGCTTAAGGTAGTTGAGGTCACTTATAGGTGCGGCTTGGTTGCGTATGGGACAACAGGTCACTTCCAGTCCACTAGACAAATATAGACAAAATAAGCATATAGATAAGAGCAAGTCGCTTATGGGCTAAAAGTAGGCGTATATATAGGTTTAGCTCGCTTGGAAAGAAAAGATGCTCGCTTATAGGATAGAGATTGCTTAGGGGAAAAAAGTATACGCATATAGAAATGTAGCTCACACTTGGTCAATAAGTAGTCGCATAGGAATATTAGGTCACATATAGGTGAGAAATAAGCGCATGTAGGAAAATAGGTCGCTTGCGATCAACAGATAGGCACATATAGAAAAAGGAGTCACTTGCAGTAGATAGAAGCAGGTATAATAGGAAACGGTCCAGTTTTGTATTAGTTGTATGTAGCGTAAGGGATTGACATGATGAGTGAAATGATGCAGGATGTACTACCACCTTTGTTATCACGAGAGCCACATCCTAGGGATTTGCAGTTGGTGAGATTGCTAGATGCAGAGGAGCAGCTAGTGTTAGAGATCCTCAAATTAGAGCATGTGTCTAGATTAGAGCCGATGTAGGCACATTGAGGATTGATGACGGCAATGGTGGAGCATTGGATGAGCGAGCATAGTTCTTTCTTGTTGCTGATGGGAGAGGCTATGATCACACTAGAGGATATGTTCCGGATTCTATGTGTTCCTATTGATGGGGACCGAGTAGATTATGATCCTAATATGGGTCCAGCTGCATTCAGGAGATTGTTTGGGAAACCAGACATTGGAGTAGAGGGCTCATAAATTCCTATGGTGAGGATGGAGGAGCTATGTGATAGACTACAGCGAGTGGTAATAGCTATTATTAGATGGTTAGTTGGAGACAGACGAGCAAGAGGGTTCCTAGTAGGATGGGGGACAGTGATGGAGGGGATGTTCTCCTATGGGATGAGATATGCATGGGCGGAGTGTGTTCTTGGACAACTCTATCATTTCTTGCATGATTGCACATATATGTTCGGGGCTAGTATGTCTACAGGAGTTACAGTTTTGCATGTGTGGGCATATGAGCATATTCTAGTGACAAGGCCAGATGGATGGGTAGTTAGAGCAGTAGGAGAGCCTTATTCTAGGATGTATAGAGGAGCTTTGACATATCGGCAACGCAAAGGATTAGTGTACTGGGGGAGGATGTTGGATGAGGTAGATAGATTTATATGGAGGCCATGGCTGGGATGTGAGAGATGGGATGAGGAGGTTACTGGGCTTGTCTATGCTAGGCAGGCAAGATATATCTTTGGATGTGGGATATACATTATAGAGAGCTATTTTCCTGAGAGGGTTTTGAGACAATTTAGGTTACTACAAGCAGTACCAGTTGGTGATGCCTTTTTTGGGAGGACTCGATAGGAGGTGTTTGATTGGGGGCTAAAGGTAGTGGTTGACATAGTTTTGGTGGAGAGAGAGGGACTTCAACTAGTTGTATGGTAGTGGGGACAGGGTCCTGTAGATCCAGGCATGCTACCAGATTATGATGTATACTGGGTGACAGCAAGACCAACGCGGCTGACGCGAGTTGGAGAGATAGGAGAGATAGGGATAGAGAGACCAGTTAGGAGGAGGCGATGACGGGATCCACCAGCATAGGCTATTATACCGGCAGCTCCGAGGATACAGGTACATGGACAGGTGCAGGAACAACCTCAGATACTTGCATAGCCTCAGGGACAGATATTAGGAGGTGATGATGTTGGGATTCAACACCTATGGAGGAGGATTAGAGAGGAGAGGAGATGGAGGCAACGATCTCAGATGAGGTTGAGGAGAGTGGAGTTGGATAGACACCAGGCAGTGATTGGCTTACGACATGCTAGAGCTCAGGCTCAGACATACCAGGCTTAGTTACAGGTTAGAGTGTAGGCTGGGGATGGGCAGGATGATAGTGCACTTATTAGGGTGATAGGAGAGAGATATGCAGCTAGGCAGAGTGAGTAGATGATGAGGTTAGAGCGAGACACTGCTATATAGCAGATGCAGGCGATGAGGGCTGAGAGAGATGGTTTACAGACAAAGAGGGATACAGTTGTGCAGTAGCTATAGGGGATGACTGGCGAGCGAGATAGAGCAGTGGCTGCATTGGGTATAGATGGGGCTACAATATATTTGGCTACACAGTTGACACAGGTATAGGGAGAGCTACGGAGAGTACAGGGTGAGGCGAAGTATTATAGAGGCTTGTACTATGGGGCTGTGCTAGCAGAGTAGAGGTAGCCTAGCTTCAGGATCAGATTAGGAGCTTCAGGTTCATAGAGGATAGGTGGATCTCGATTTGTAGCATCAGTGATGGGGCCACATAGAGATAGGTGGACAGGTGCAGGACCTAGTGGTGGTGGTCAGGCCGAGGGAACTGCCAGTAGTCACTAGGGCTGCCTTGTTTATGTATATTATGTTGTATCATGATGAGGCCTAGAGCCGCTTGTACATACATTCTTGATGGCTCAGCTTGTATATGTAGACACTTGTATATTGACACATGTATATATATATGATGACATGTTGGTTATCTACATGATGTTGTAATGGATGCACTGTTGGTATTAAGATGGTTATATATGTTGTATTTGTATTTTTATGGATTATGTATGGAAGGTTATGCAAATGATATGAATGGAAATGTATGATAATGCAAATATATAAATGGTAATGATATGATATGGACTCATGCGTATATATGAATGGTAATGATATGATATATGATGGACCTCTATTTGCCTAACACACTTGTTTTGTAGGATAAGAGATGTGGAAGAAGGACGATGGAAATGATTGATCTTGATTGAGGACTATATAGACAAATAATGGGATGAATAGATGGCACAATGGACAGCTTTAAAAGTAGTTGCTCAAGAATGAAAAGAAATGCAATCCTTATGTTTGATATAGCATGTGGATGTTATGCACCAGGGTATAGAAGACCAAGGTGTCAAGATATCCAATGCAAAACTAGCATGCTACAATCTTGTCTGAACGCATGACGTCAAAATGTTGAGCCAACATACACAAGATATGAACAAGAGCTAGTGTTTTGAGATGGACTTTGATGCTACAAGCAATGGTTTGAGCTTATCTCCACTATGCATAGTGACACCTTGTTGGTTATATGTATGGAGCTAGTCTTGACATAGAATAGTCTCATGTGCATAAGAGACTGTTTAGCTTCTTAGATGCTAGAGATATTGATATGTAAGATGCTAATCCCAACATGTAGAAGATACCAATACACTTAGGAAGAGAATAAGATCATCCCACAGACACAGCATATGAAAACAATATGACCATGCCCCATTCCATACTTCATCATAACATACCAAGATATGGTAGATCAAGGTAGTCTTGATTAGGCATAGAAAAGGGACAAAAGATAAATCAAAAGATACTGTCATCACGTTCTCTTGCCAGATTTAGGTGCTCTTAGATGGATTTAAGCTGGGGCCTTGTTAAGAGGAAAGCTGCATCCTATTGAAGGCTAAAAGATGTTGATAAAATGATATAGTAAATGTTGGCTTAAGGCATGCGAACAAATAAATTCTGGCTTACTCTTGATTGGTTAAAGTGCTTGAGATTTCAGTATACACATAGTCTGCTTCCTGCTTGAGATGATCAAAGAGAAGAAGATGGAAGATGAGAGAAGATGAAGAAGCTGGGGTGAATCATCTGTGCTTGAGTACTGGAAACTTCCTTTGTATTCCAAACTACCTACATACCCTATATCCACGGGATCAAAGTACATTTACGATGATGATGAGACATGATGAATATGGGTTTATTGATGATGTAAGTGATGAAAATTAGAAGAAAGTGAGATGACAAATTAGAGGATGATCAGAAGAAAGATGAAAGATGGATGATGAAAAGAGAGGCTATCGTCTTTGCCTGAATCAGAGTGCTTCCTTCGCATCTCAGATTGCCTATATACCCCATATCCACGGAATCAAGGATTTAACGATAGAGTTGGTGATGTAGTTCTTTCTTATTATGCTGATGAGTGATGTTAAAAGAATCAACTTTATTTCTTGGATGTTTGCATTGGTGATGTTTTTGATGTTTTTGGATGTTGTTTGAGCTTGAATTGATTGCAAAGATATGAATCCTGGTTGCAAATGTTTGCCATGTTTGCCATTGGATGAATGCTATGGTTGAAGTTGAAAGTTTGTTGTGTTGTGAGCTAAGGTGTTTGCTGTGTTATGAGCTAGAGTTGACGGTATCCACTTCCAAATAAGGCTTAACAAGTGTCCCCAGTGCAGGATGAGATTTATTATGGGGAAGCAATAATGGATGGTGTGTGCGGACAAGATGCTAAGGTGCCAAAAAGATATAGTTATCGCAACAATGTCTAAAGTATGATAGCTAGCATTGACAGAGGCGAAGATGGAAAAGCTGTTTATTATGATGAAATGCGGATTATGATATGGATTATATAGGATAAGATGGCGAAGTATGCTTAGGGAGAGTGGTGATCAAACAAACTAAGCAAATAATGGAAGCTGGTCACTACACATAGTGCCTATTTGCCAGGTTTTCACTATGGTACTTATCCAAGGCACCTGTTTACTAGGTTTTCACTAGAGGATGGATTATTTATATTATACTATTATTTTTTTGTTATCCAAAGTGCCACAAAGTGGTTTTCACTATTGGATGGATTTTTTTTAGGATAGCTGAGATTCATAGATAAAACTTCTTGAGATGAATTCTATTGATTGGTTCATCCAATGGAATGCCTTTAGGTGTTGAGAGAGTGTATGCACCTGATCCATAAACTACTATGATGATAAAAGGACCAAGCCAATTTGGTTCAAACTTGCCCTGTTTCTCACGATGTTGCTGATTCCTTTGATTCTCTTTAAGGACAAGATCTCCAACTTGAAATTGACGTTCTTTGATTTTTTTGTTGTAGCTACGGTGTGGACGGTTTTGATAGACTTGGAGATGGTTGAGTGCTATAAGATGCCGTTCATCTAGTAGCTCAAGATCATGGAGTCTGGATACTCAATATTCTTTCTCTGAGATGGTATGCTATAGAGATACTCACAGTGAGGGGATCTTGACCTCAATAGGTAAGATAGCTTCAGTGCCGTACACAAGGGCATAAGGTGTATCTCTAGTGGGATTTCTGATACTTGTTCTATATGCCCATAATGCAGGATGAAGTTGTAAATGCCAATCACGACCAGCATTATTAACTATCTTTTTGAGAATCTTGATGATTGTTTTGTTAGAAGCCTCAGCTTGGCCATTGCTCTGAGGATAGTAAGGGGTAGAAAATTGATGTTGGATATGGAACTTGTTGTAAAGATCTCTAACCTCTTGGTTCTTGAAGGGACGACCATTATTAGTGACAATAGCTTGAGGAACTCCATAGCGGAAAATGATATAGTGTAGGATGAACTTGGATATTTGCTTGCCGGTGATATAAGTCATTGGTATGACTTCCACCCACTTTGTGAAATATTAAGTGGTGGTGATAATGAACTTATGACCATTTGATGAAGTAGGATGGATTTTACCTATGAGAACAAGTCCCCACTGCGAGAAGGGCCATGGAGTAGTCATAGGTTGAAGCTCATGTGCTAGTGCATGTATTAAATCTCCATGTTTCTGACATTGTAGACATCTCTTTGCGAATTGTTGTGCATCTTTTTCCATGGTTGGCCAATAGTATCCTACTCGTAGAAGTTTCTTAACAAGGCCAGGGCCAGTTGAATGAGAGCCACATACACCTTCATGTACATCACGTAAGGCCACTTTTGCTTCCTTAGAATCAAGACATCTAAGAAGGATACCATCAAGACTCTGACGATAAAGGGTGTCTCCCAAGATAGTGTAATGAGAGGCTCAATGGTTAAAGGTTTTGCGTTGGGTGTTAGATAGTTGGAATGGAAAGGTTTGATTGCGGAGATACTCGTATAAGTCCTCGTACCATAGAAAATTAGGACTAACAATTTCACATATAAGCTTAGACTGCGGTACTTCAAATACTGGAATCAGAAGCTGTTCAACCAGAAACTCACATTTATATGTATTAGATGGCATGTCTAGAAGAGACCCAATCATAGCCATGGCATTTGCTACTATGTTCTGTAGCCTTAGGATTTGTTCAAAGGTGATATTGTCAAAGTACTTTTTAAAATCATCAACCATTACCTTATATGGAAGAAGCTTCTCATCTTTGGTTTGATATTCATCTAAGACTTGTTTGATAACTAGTTGAGAATCGCCAAAGGCTTGTAACTATTTGATAGCCCATTGTGCTGCCATGCGTAATCCTGTGATTAAAGCTTCATATTCTACTATGTTATTGGTACATGGAAATGCAATTCTATATGATTTGGGTATACAATCTCCTTGAGGAGTAATAAATAATATCCCTACTCCTGATCCATGTTGTGTGTAAGATCCATCAAAATATAGCTTCCACCATGTTGGTGAAGTTAAATTGAACAATCCTTCATCATGGAATTCTAGATATATTGGATGAATATCTGTGATAGGTGTTGCAGCTAATTGATCAATGATGACTTGTCCTTTTATAGCTTTTCAATCCACATATTATATGTCAAATTAACTTAAGATCATAACCTATTTTGATAATCTTCCCATGAGGATTGCTTTGGAGAGAAGATATTTGAGTGGATCAACATTAGATATGAGCTTTGTTGTTTGGTTCAACATATAATGTCACAACTTTTGGGAAGCAAACACTAATGATAAACACACTTTTTCCATAGATGAATAATTAAGTTCATAACCCACAAGAGTTTTGCTGATGTAGTAGATGGCTTGTTCTTTCCCTGAATCATCATGTTGAGCTAGAATGGCACCCATTGCTACTGTTGTCAATGATATGTAAAGCAATAATGGGTGATCAAGCACATGAGGTACTAACACAGGAGGTGTTGCCAGATGTTCCTTTATTTTGTCAAAGGCCTATTGACATTTTTCATCCCACTTAAAAGGTTCACCGTTACGAAGACGATGTTGGAAAGGATGACATTTGTCTGCTAGTTATGATATAAATCTGTGGATGGACTGTAACCTTCCTTGTAGACTATGGAGCTGCTTGAGATTTGTTGGTGGAGGCATTTCCATGATAGCTTTTACTTTAGCTAGGTCCACTTCTATCCCTTCTCGAGACACAATGTATCCCAATAGTTTTCTAGATGTTACACCAAATACACATTTCTTTGGGTTCAGTCTGACTTGATACTTCTCTAATCGATCAAAGATTTGTGCTAATACCTATAGATGTCCTTCTCTTGTCTTAGATTTTCCTAGGATATCATCAACATAGTCTTCCATGATAGTGTGAAAAAGGTCATGAAAAATAACTATCATGGCTCATTGATAAGTAGCTCCAGCGTTCTTGAGACCAAAAGGCATTACAACCCAACAATATGTGCCCCATGGACAAATGAATGATGTTTTATCTTGATCTTCCTTTGCTATTTTGATTTGGTTATATCCTGAAAATCCATCCATCAAAGATAGCATTTCATATCTAGCTGTGAGATCTATAATGTTGTCTATGCTTGGTAATGGAAAGTCATCATTAGGACATGCTTTATTAAGATCTCTAAAGTTTGTGCAACAGCGAACTCATCCATCTAGTTTTGCTATAGGTACCAAGTTTGAAACCCATTCTGGATAATCAATAGGCTTTATGAACTTTGCTTCTAATAGCTTCTGAATCTTTGCCTTGACCAATAAAGCTACTTGTGGATGCATTTTGCACAATTTTTGTTTAACAGGTTTTGTATTAGGAGATATTGCTAGATGATGTACCACAAGTGATGGATCTAGACCCGGCATGTTAGCATAAGTCCATGCAAAATTTATAGTTCTTTTTATAAAAAATGCTGTGAAGTCTCTTCTTTCTTGCTCTAATAGTGATGCTGCCAAAAAAGTGATCTTTGGATTCTGCTTTGTACCCAAGTTCATGTCTTGTGATTGTTCAACTAGCACTATTGATTTCTCATGATAATCAGTGGCAACAAGAAGATCAAATCCTCCATCCTCAGGTGCCTCGGAGAGGTTTTCACCTTCAGATATGTCCTTTATTTTTACTTTTTCATGGTCAAGAGGCACCTTTCAGTTTTCATCTAGTGACCTATTTGATTTGATTTTGTTTATTTCACTTTTGCGACTAAAGGATTTGATACTTCCGCCAAAATATACTAGGTTAGGTAGATCCATCATGAAACCTACTTTGTGATCACCCAGTGGAATGCCTTGTCGTAAGCCCATAAATTCTGCAATAGCTTCATCATTCTCAAATGTATCTAATATCAGTGCCCCCTGTTGGTCCCAATCGACGAGGTTAGGATATACGAGTGAAAGGGTAATAGATGAATGGTTATGGCTAGGGGAGGTTGTGGAAATCATGAAGATGGAATTTTCTTGAAAAAGGTCAGTAATATTAAGGGAGGAGTCATCAATGGTATCCAAACGAGAAGTCTCTCTTGCTAAGGAAGGTCCAGCATCCATATTGGAAATACACTTAATGTCTTTGGAACGCAGTACCTCTGATTGATAGCCAAGGTCTTGCTTATTAAACTTCTTAGACACAACAATGGGTTTAATAGGTCCTTGTTCCTGTGATCCTAATCCACCATGTCCTTTGTAGCCCATGTTATTTATGATGCGGAACCCATTGTTGTATCTCTCCACTTCAAGTTACACTTGGTCATTCTCATCAAAGAATATCCAAGAGTCGATATCATCAATGTCTTCATCATCCAGGAATCCATCTTTAATGATTACTATGGGTGGGGCTTTGATGACAGCTATGGATGAAGGTGGCTTGGATGTAGAAGGTTTACCATGAGATTTGGGAGACAAGGGAAGGGTGCCCACACAACAAGATTCTTGCAATGTGTACTCACCCAGGCCATGTTTGGTGTATCTGATATGGAGATTAGAAATGGCTTTGCTAGATGATGGCTTGAGTAGGTCGGATGGATCTACATATGATGAAGATGGATATGCTTCGGTGTTGATAGGAATGCCATTTGGACTCTGGTATTTAGCTTGAAAGGCATGACAAAATTCAAATGGATTGGGATCAAAATGGACAGTAATCTCAACATCGTTATGTGGAAATTTAAGACATTGATGGTATGTAGAAGGAACTGCCTTAAGGGCATGTATCCATGGACGACCAAGGATGATGTTATAAGGAAGCTCAATATAAAGAACTTGACAATAGGTTTTAGTAGTGACCGGCCCAACTTGGATAGGCAAGTAAATAATCCCTTTAGTATCTCTCTTGAGCTTGGAGGTGTCAACATCTTTCTCAGAATATCCCAATTGTTTTATTAATTTGAAGGAACATATATTAAGACCAGCTCCACCATCCACCAAGATTTGTTTGATATGGTGTTTTTTGACAAACACTTCAATGTGAAGGGCTTCGATGTGTGAAGGATGAATGGAGGGCTGAAGCTCTTTGTCAGAAAAGGTTAAATGATAAGGGGTTGCAATGCTAGTGACCATAGATTGGAATTGTGTGATATCAATATCGTTAGGCATTGAAGATTCTTGTAAGGCTTTGTCAAGGATAGCTTTGTGAGAAGGGGATATACGAAGGAAATCAAGAATGGAAATATGCGCATGTGTTTTTCCAAGGTGATCAAGGATATTATAGTTAGAGGATGGTCAAGGAGGATGGACAAGTGTTCCTTAAATGGTAACGCGACCTCTTCGAGTAGTTACAACACAGTCAGGTGCTTTGCCTTGGATGGTAATGGTGGAAATGCGAGCATGGTCAATGCGGCCAATAGTAGATGATTCATAGTTGTACTGAATGGCATTCCCAACATGAGGGTTACTTGGTTTGTCATGAGATGGAAGTGGATTCTTGAAAGCATCTAGATCATAATTTGATGTCAGTTGCTATGCAGGTTGAGTTGTTGAAGATGCAATCTTGAATAACATACTTTAAGTGCATACAACCATTTGTTTTGTGTCCTTTAACTCTATGGTAATCGTAATACTCATTTTCTTTATACCAATGAGCTTTGAAGAGTGGTTCACCATTGGGTGGCGCATCCAGTAACATAATATCACTTGCTTGGAGAAGCTTTCAAAAGATAACTTCCATAGATTCCACTAATGGTGTAAATTATCGGTGAGGATTTGAAGTTTGTCGTTATTGAGTTCGTTGAAAAGGTTGTGTTGTTGTATAAGCATCTTGAATGTTAATGGGATCTTTCATAGTTTGTATGTTCTTTGCATCCACAACACTGTCGTTGACAACATTCTTGTTTTTGTTCCAAAAGTGAGACTTATCATTAGAGTTTTGAGGATAGTCTTTGTTATCGCAAAAAATCTTGATAGTGCCTTTAGCAATTAAAGCTCATTCAATGATGGTTCCTTTGGAAACAAGTTCATGAAAGGTGCTAGCACTTTGTAATTGTAGTTGGAATAATAGCTCGAGATGAAGATTTTGAACAAAGATATCGAGCTGTTGTTTTTCACGTATTTCTCATGATAGTTTGCTAGCCATATTACGCCATCGTTGAGTAAATGAAGAGAAGGCTTCACCATTGCATTGTTTATTGTTAACAAGGTCATTCATGTTTACCTCATGTTCAATGTTAAAAGCAAAGTGTGATTGAAACTTATTTTCTAACTCTGCAAAAGACTTAATTTCCATAGGTAAATGAGAGAACCATGCAAGAGCTTGTCCTGCTAAGCTTCGAGGAAATAGTCTCAAATGATATGTATCGTCATGAGCAACATCGAGACATGCCACAAAGAATGCTCTAAGATGGTCTTCCAGATTTTCTTTTCCTTTGTACTTGTCAAATTGTGGAATTTCAAAGTGTGGTGGAAAAGGTGTCATATGAAGTGATTTGTCAAACGGATAAGTGCATATGTTTTCTAAGGAAAATGTCTTCTTGCTTTGTCCTACCGCTTGGTTAATCATTTGTTGAACATCCACTGGAGATAATTGCTGTTGTTGCAAAGGGGGTGGTTGGTTGGGAGGTGAAACATGGTATGATGTATATTAAGGTTGTTGTTGTGGGATAAATGAAGCCATGACCATTTGTTGAGGTTGCGTA
Organism: Cunninghamia lanceolata; assembly: GCA_027924645.1. Classification (NCBI taxonomy): domain Eukaryota; kingdom Viridiplantae; phylum Streptophyta; class Pinopsida; order Cupressales; family Cupressaceae; genus Cunninghamia; species Cunninghamia lanceolata. The sequence continues at coordinate 4,445,732 of BSBN01000070.1, forward strand.
CTCACAATGTATGTCAAAGGATTGGTATGCGACACATATGTGATTGAAGATTACTGTCATTGACACACAAGCGGTGGTTGGGTATATTGTGATGAATTAGCACCAAGATTTTGCATCACATGAGAAGTGGAAGATGGATTGGCATTAGTTAATGATTGCAAATTTAGAGTTGGATTTGTGACATGGTAAGTGATGGAAGGATTGGTGGATGCGGAAGAAGGATGGACATTTGGGTTTGTATTTTGGACAACATGAGGATTGGTGTATGTCATGTGTTGGGTGACAATAGGCAAACCTTGGGTACTATAAGATGGATTGATGGTTTGTGAAGGATTATAAGAAGATGGCGGAATGGATATAAGTTGATCAACATAAGTGACTGTAGTGCTAGGATTAGCTTGAGAAACAATAGGCGGGTCACTCATGTCAATAAGACTAACATTGGGATTGTATGATGTATTGGATGGATTAATGGAGATGGTGGAGATCATATTAGTAGTAGTAGGAATATGAGATGTGGTGTCCACATGTGATGTAATGGGGGTAGTGGATTGTGATGGTTGTGAAGCTTGGATCGTTGGTGTTGTTTGGATAGCTTGAGAAGCTTGAGAAATATGGGATATGGGGATAGCTTGTGATGTTTGAGGAGTTTGCACTTGGGCCACATGGATAGCTTGTGTTACCTGAGGCATAGAAATGGTCATGGTGGGAGAAGGAGTAGGTTGGGGAACATGGAAAGGTGGAATGTTTAGATTTTGTGAAATGAAAGGGAGTACATTGCTTGGAGTTATTAAAGGTTCTAAAGTATACTCTAAGCATGGTGGATAAAATGAAGTAACAATAGGCAATGAAAGAGATGGGTTGGAAGATGGAGTTTGTAATATGGTATGGGATGGTGTGACTATAAAGGATGGTCCCTTTGCAACAACAACGGGAGTGTTTGGATTGTGCTCTCTAATAGCAGATATGTCAAAATCTCTTGGTAATTTAGCTCCCATGCGGGCAAGTTGCAAGAAGTAGCGATTAGGATCGGATAAAACAAGTCTCTCGAATTGATCCCATACATGTGTATCTTGAAATTCTGATAAGTCTCCTTGGGATTGTTCTTCATAAGTCTCCAAAAATGTTTGAGGTTGCACTTGTGAAGATGACTCTCCAATGGTGTACCCATGGGGCACAAACATATGAGGAGGCATACCGGTCGTAAATCAAGTTGCGTCTCTAAGAGGTGTTGATCTAGATTGTTGCATCTTAGCTTCCATCTCAGCTTGCAATTTGGCTTCCATTTCAGCTCTATATTGACTCCTAGTTTGAGGCATGATGATTGATGTTGAAAATTGAACTTTAGCTTGTCAAGGTTTTAGGACCCAAAAAGATGATGTTTTGCTGGTTGTTTGGTTGTTGGTTGCTATTTGCTTTTGTTGTTAGGTTGCTTGGTTGCTTTGTTGTTGATTGGACTTCCCTAGAGAATAGCTCACACACTCAAGGGAAAATTTGTTTGGTAAGGTTGCTATTTTGCTGATGTTGCTAAAGCTAAAGCCAAAAGATGATGTTTTGCTGATTGATCGGGTTGATAGATTTGATGTTTGGTTTGCTGGTTTGGGATCTCAAAAAGATGAAAAGCTCACAAAGTTCAATTGGTTGGTAAACTCAAAGTAGGAGACAAAGTCCAGGTATCTACTAATGATCAAAGATAGGTCTGAAAGCTAATGCTGAGGCTAAACAAGCTGGAAGTGTAGCTAATTCGGCTGAGTCACTAAGATTTGTTGGTAATTGACCATAGGTGACAGGTAATAGCTCATATGCAACTCAGAAAAAGGCCAAAAGTGACTGGTAATAGCTTAAATGCAATCTGGTTTTGCTTCGGGTAATAGGCTACAATGTTAACTAGAGGCGAGCCAATTTTCTATAGGCGATCAGTATTGACTCAAAAGCGATTTACTATTGATCAAAGGTGATGCAGTTTAGACCAAAGGTGATTGACTATTGTTTAAAAGTGATCCAGTTTAGGTAAAAGGTGACTGAATGTTGTTTAAAAGCGATCCAATTTAGGCAAAAGGTGACTGACTATTGTTTAAAAGCAATCAGATTGTATGTATGCGGGTAGTTTAAGCTCAAACGCAACTGTGTCTGTCAGGAAATATGTTTGAATTATGCTTTTTAACAAGAAAATAGTAATTGCAGTCACTCACACTCACAACAATCACAAACTTGTACAACCTAGGCTAGGAAAGGACTATATTTGTTGAGTCCCCTGGCCGTGCTTATTCAAAGCAGATAGCATCAGGATCTTGGTAACACCGGCTCCTCTCCACAACACACACTTCTCATGCATACCAAGATTTGGGTTTCCCAAGGCTTGTCCCCCCACCAAACCTTAGTATTGTCCCTGCTATCTCTTCTAAGAACCACGTGAATTGGGGCAGCTTTAAAGGTCCCACCTTTTGTGTCAACAAATAGAAGGTTTTTGGCTACTACACAAAGTTGCTAATAAGGGCATTTGTTCGGGTGGCTATACGTGCGGCAGTGGTACTCTCCATTATGGAGTCTCCCAGCCTTCAAGAGTTACGCCTTGGAGGGTTTTGGGGTAGTTAGCTGTCTGTATAACACAACAACACCCATTGTTTGTGGCTTTCGACACAAACAATTTTCTTATATAGCGGTTCGGAAGCACTTGGCTTTAGCCTGTTACCACTTGGGTCGTACCCCTTCTCACACTGGGAAGGTAGGCCCTCTAAAGATAATAACAAGTTCTCACACACCCAAGATCCATTTGATAGGCAAGGGGAGAGGATACTTTTGTTATTAAATTTTTGTTATAATCAAGCACATGCAAGAAATCAAGAAAGATAAATCAAGCATGGAGCAAGCAATGATTCTTTTTAAGCACCAAGCCCAAATGTTCCTAATTTAGTGAAAAACCACAAGTCTTGGACTAATCGAAGTTGTAACAAATATGTTAGTAGTTTGATAACCTCCTTTTCTTGGACAATCGATAAGATGCTACACAAATACCCAATTAGTAGCCAAGAAAACCAAACTGCAAATGATAAGGACTGAAAAATGACACAGTTTACCAGAGGCGATCAATTGTTGATCAAAAGCGAACTATATTCTACCACAAGCAAAATGTTATAGATCAAAAGTGATGCTAGTAATGCCAGATGTAGAATGATAAAGTTCATAAGCAATGCAAAAAATCAAGAGGCGACTGGTTATGGGTCATAAGCGACTCAGATTTGTGAAAAAAAAGAATATAACAAAAACCCTAGTTTCACAAAAAGTGATCCAGATAGCTAAAGGCGATCACTGTTAGGTTAAAAGTGATTCAAATAAAGGCATAAGCGACCAATGTTAGCTTGTAAGCGGTGCGAAATAGGCAATAAGTGACTACTGTTTGCTTAGAAGGGATCCCAGGAATGCTAAAAGTGGCAGGTTTCAGCTTAGAAGCGATGCATATATTCAGACAACAACTGGTTTTCACTCAGAAGTGATTGGAACTTGCCGTAAGCGCTCGAAAAATTTGATCTTCACAAAAACAACTTCAAATAGAAAAGTTAATCAAGGACATGAGTCCCACCGTGCATGCCAAAATGTGATAGGTAAAAATTAGGTTAATAAGATCAAGCATAGCCATGAAAACCTAACCCTACCATCATCAAAGAATCTAATCCAAATGAAATCAAAAGCATGCAATTCAAGAATAATATCACCTAGATTGTATGATTCCTTGTTATGATGTGGATTGCTTCTTCAACAATGAACAATTATGAAGATAAAAGCTGCCATGATGGATGGATGATAAAGCTAATATGCTCAAATAGATGCTAAAATGCTCAATATGCTTAAGATGATAATGTAGACACTATATGAATGTTGGATAGATGTAGTATGGAATGAGAGGGCGTTTATATAGAACTCAACCAAAATCAATGAATGGTGGAGATTTGGTGGCTATGTGAATGACTAAGATTGAATGATAGACATAGGTGAATGTGAAGATGACAAGTGGAGGGAAGATAAGGTTTTTGTGTGATTGTGTACATAAAAAGTACTACATGTGAAAGATATTAAATAAAAGATGTAGTACCACTTATCTTTTTTAAATGAAAGATGCACACATGTCGGCTCATGAGATAAATGATAAGAGAAATTAATTAAATAAATAAAAATTTATTTAATTAATTAGGAAGTGGGTTTGTGAATGGAATTTTTAATTAAATAAATAAAATTCATTTACTTAAAAATAGATAGAAAGAAGATAATTAAATAATTAAATATTGTTTAATTATGGCTTAGAGGAAATAGCTAATGAATTAATTAAATAAATATAAATTTATTTAATTAATAGAAGAAATAGATGTGTTAGGGATATTTCTCAAGTGTGTTAGACAAATGCAAATGGTAGCTAATGCGATGTTTGAATGCTAATGATAATTAGGTCAATTTTGGGTGTCTATAGTTATAGTTGTTCTAGGTATTTCTATTTTGGTTTTCAAAAAAGAGCTTATGTGAAAACCATGGTGTATGAGTTTTAAATGGATTCCTTGTTAAGTGAAATTAGTACTGGTTAAAAGGGAAATGGTGGAAATAAGTTTTTATACTCTTATGTTGTAAATTTCATCTCATATATTATGATGAATATGCATAATTGTTGAAATGATTCATAGAGAAGATGTATTAAGCATAATGATAACAAGGTTAAATATCAGGAAATGCTTAAGTTTGGGTTGTAAATGAGTGAATGCATGGTTTAAGTTTGATGCTTGTGAAAACATATGAATATGTATTATCAGTCCATTCATCCGGGTATGGTGTCAAATGTAACAATGTATAATGATCAGTCCTAGCCATGTAATAAAAGAAGTTTCAGCACTGAAATATATAGAGCCATCAATTTCAGTGGAATTAATGGTTACCCAAATGTTATTCCACCTGAGGTCAGAGATAAGCTACCAAAATTTAGTGGTACAAAGAATGAATCAACAAAAAAACACTTGTAGCAGTTCAGTGATCTAATGGATGATTACAAAGCTGACCCTGAAGATGTCATCATGAGATTGTTTGCCCAATCCTTGAAGGATGAAGCAAGAGAGTGGTTCTTGGAATTTTTACGACATTCAATCAAATCTTGGAAAGAATTTGAATAAACTTTTAATGATAAGTTTGGTGAGAGGGTTTGTGTGTCTTCCATGCTCATTGATTTCTTCAATATCCATATTGAGAAAGAGGAATTGGTCCCTGTTTTTAATCTTAGATTTGTAAAGGCTTTAAAGAGAATTCTAGAAAATATAAGATCAAATGATGCATTATGCTTGTTTGTATACCTAACTGCATTTGATGAGGAAATGAACTATTTGCTGAGAGATAAGGAACCTGCCACATTACATCAGGCCCACAAATTTGCTATGGATATTGAGAATAATCAGAAATATGGAATGCCAATAGGATACATGGCTACGAGTGTTGGTTATTGCAAGGTATTTTATACAGATCAACAATGCAAATCAAAGATTATGAATAGTTGTCAAGGTTGTTATCAGTTTGCTGCCCCTGTTTATGCATCACTCCAAGGTGTTGATTATGTCTATCCTAGTGCAATATTTGAGCCAACAAATGACACAATGCACTTGAATGAAGTAAATATGTTTAAAGATGAGATTATAACTCATAGACCTCTGGAAAATGCATATGAGCAGCCAAGAAGCATGTATGTTTTTGAAAACAATATCTTAAGTGAGTTCTAGTCTGCTATTCATAATCATGTACCAGCATATAACACATGTCAGATTGAGTCTCAAGTCTCTTATCAACAATGTGAAAAGCAATCAGATGATTATGAAGGCATGTCTCCATCATGTGATATGCAAGAATTGAGTGGTTTTGATCATGGCTTTGACAATGTGGAAGATTTAGTTAATGATGACCTTGCAAAGGTAGAACATGTCCAAAATTGCCCAACCTATGGGGTTGATGGGAATGATTATTATTCTAGTTTTTCGAGTGACATGTATGTGACTGATTTTGAGACTTCTTCTCTTTGTGATGATGATATTGGTATACAAGGTATAGCTGATTTATTTTCAGCCTTAAATAATTTTATTGTGCATCATGATGATTCTGTGAGTCAAAGTTTGTATCATTGCCAATTGAAAGTGGCTTTCAAGGATTCTCAAATCTGTTGTATGATGAGGCAATGGAGATGGATCACATGGTGTTTTGTCATAATATATTCAAAGGTGGGCTACATGAGATTTCAAACCCATTATGTGAGGAGACAACTGTGCTTTCAGATAATCTAGGTATTGTATAAGTTTGTGAGGTGAATAACTATGCTAATGTAATTGTTATATTTGATATGTCATTATTCAATGAACTTAAATATTGTTATAATGTTGATCCTAATGAAGATGAATACAACTCATATGATCTTGAGCATACTATTCATAAGGATGAAGGAGCTCTTGAAGTTGATCAAGAGCCCATGTTTGTACTTGTTCAAGAGAGGATATGTAAATCAGAATCAAAGATCTTTGGCCCATATGAGAACAATATTGGTGATAATGATGAATGTGTGGATAAAAGATTGATGTCACTACCAATTAGTGATATGAAAGGTGTTGAAATTCTTTCAGATAAAGCTATCTCAGAGTGTATTGACATGGTAGAAATCTCAGGCCTATGTGAAAAGCAGTCAGATGATGGAATGAGCAATATAGATGATTATGATTGTTTTTGTTTTGGTATACCTAAGAGTTGTTTGCCTAGTTTGCATCAATGTTTCTATGATGATTTTGTATTTTCTATACAAATTTATGATGAAATAAGACCTAATGATCCCATCCATTTGGTAGATTTTGAGTACTTTCAGTGTTCGGATCAGTTGGATGACTGCTTGGTGATGCATAATAGTGAGATAGATGATGCGAAGTGCTACATGCCATATAATAATGCATTGTTTGATGAATATGGCATATAGACATTACTTGATGGTGAAGGGTATGACAATATGTGTGGTTATATGTCTGATTTTAAAGTGCAGAGTGACAAAGGTTACATTAACAGTGATAGGCTCAGAGAAATGGTTAGAGATGTCAGTGACTACACATGTGATTAGGGAGATTTTAGTCATGTTTTTAGATTGTATTTGGGTTAGTCAAATCAAAATCATGTGTTTGATAGGGGAAAGTATTGGTTCTCCATTTTGGTGGCCCAGGGCCACCAAATGAAGGTTGAAGTCTGATGTGTAGAATAAAGTATACAGTGGTCAAGTATCCCAATGGAGTAGGCACTTGGTCTACGTCCCAAAGATCTAGGATCTTGCCATGCCTGCAAGAGGCATGCATCCCCAAGCATGAGCCACTATTCGCACCTTCAAATTTTGCAAATTTGAAGTGCCTATCTCCTCTCGATGTGTCGATAGAGGTTAGGTTGACATGCTACTCAATCTACCCTAGAGCCCACCTTCGTCGATTAAAATCTTACAACTCAGAGATCATCCTATAAATCTACTCAGTTTCGTGCTTCCAGGATGATTTTTGATGGGTAATTAATGCTTCTTTGACTATGATCGGGATAGATTTGGTGTTCTGAAAAGTTTCAAATCTCACAATTCTAAAGGTGACTCATTTCTTGTTTTGGTCTAAAACATCTCCAATTCCAGTTTCATCAAAATCAGAGATCATATGATGCATTATTTTAATGCATTTCAGTTGCAACAAAGGCATTTGGCATGCCAGTTTACAAAGGTACTGAAAATCATTCAGCGATGCAAATTTTGAGGAAATGGGTTTGCTCTAAATAATTGATAATGACCATATGCAAACTTTCTTGGACTCTAGATATCCCATGTGCTCGCAGTGAATAGGCACAATTTGCCCGGGAGGAGAAATTGATCGATTGTCATTTTTCCTAAGTTGCCAAATGCATTTAAAAAAGGAAAAATATTTACATATTTTAATTGGCAAATATGAGATGTTAAATGTTTTAATATAAACATTATTGTAATGTTTATACATTATAAAAAGCAAGGCAAGAGGAAATAAGAAAAAGTCATCGCACGGGCTTGTTGGCTGCTTTCCTTAAGCCATGCGATGGTGTGAAATCACCATTTCTAGGCAAATTTTGATCTGCTATCCCCATTGCATTGAAGGTTGAAGCATTTGGGTCTTCTTGGAGGGTTTTTTGAGGTCATTTTAGGTAGCTTCAGGCATAAAGTTTTGTAGAGTAGCTGTTGTTCACATTTTTGAGCTTCCAGGAAATTTTTTGGGGGTCCATTTGAGCTCAAAATTGATGATTTATGGTTTAAATTCATCCCTTGACCATTTATAATGCCTGGGTAGAGAATTTAAGTTCTTTTGAGGTGCATTTTGAGTGCCTGTAGCCATAAAAATACCCCTGCACCTAGAAAAATGACACAGCTATGAATTAATTAGGCAGCTATGGTTTGAGAAGTTGCTAAAATTTGCTCTCCATTGTTCTTAAGAGGTAGGGTGCAATCATGAAGAAGAAGGAGAAGCCACACAGTCCCATGTCGCAGCTGCACATAGGGATGAAGGAACCTTCAGGGATGCTATACGACGGTGCGAAATGGAGATGCCCGACAGTTGCAATATTAAAATGTGGACAAAGTCAAAAGGGGAAAACTAATAAAAAAGACATTTAATTCCATTGTTTACTATTATTTTTTCTTCTCCTCATTTTTGTGAATTTTTAATTTCCCCAAGCTCATTGGCAACAACTTGTAATGAAATTTTCACCTAACTGCCAGGATGTAATAAATTTTAGGGCAACATGCTCTTGTTTCTATAGGAGAGCATGCTATTCCACTTTGTAAAGGGAATTTTGCTAGACTCTGAATACAAGGTATTCACACATTTGGGAGATAGCATTCTGTAGGAGCAGGTGACTAGATTTTGGGTTGCAGAGGCATATTTTGTTGTGTAAGTGAATAATTTCTGAATGATAGATTTCTTTCCAGTTTGAGTTATATGAGTAACACATTCTGTGTGGATCATTTATGTCTGTCTCCTTGAGTGTAAGCATTCTTCTTTTGAATAAGGTTGCTAAAGGTTTCTAAATTCTTCAATGTACACTTGCTATGTTGCATGTCTAATTTTTTGCATCTATTCAAGGAGTAGATTAAATTTGCTTTAGATCAGATATGGGGAAAATGTGTTGCATCAAGGGATAAGTGAAGAATATGGTCTTGGGTGATTCTCTTTCTTGGACAAATTATTGTAAAGTAGTAATTTTTATTATTTTCAGTCCCCTGGTTATGAGTTTTTGCTATCATAAGGAAGCATTTATATTGCTAGGTTTGACTCTGCTGCCTAGATAAAGCACCGATCTAGAATCTATTTGCCCAAAAGTCCAGGAAACCCAACAATTTAAAAGACAAATCATACAAACCATTTTATGCTTTATTTTGTTTAGGTTTAGGTCCTACATGTTCTCTGATACATTACCAATCTGGGGTTGATCTTATAAATCTTGGTGCATACATGGGAACATTCTGCCTGGTATTGAAAAGTTATATTTATGAACTATGAATGAGGGATACCCCCTAGGTGCGGTAGAATCTGAAGTGAAGGGGAGATAAGAGATAATCTCCCACTTTGTTGCTGAGTCTTCCATTGAACTTGATCATAAGAAGTAGAAAATCTTTAGAGTTTGATGTGTTTAGATTTGGGAACCCACACACTCCAATCTTTGCAAAACCTCAAATTAAATATTTTTCGCAAATTGACAAACTTGAACAGTAATTTTAAAAACCTTCCAATCTGTAAAGAGTTTCACTTCGAAACTTCAGCCATATTAGGTGAAACAAAGTCAAGGGACTTGCTATAAGATGGTTTAACTCCACATCACATAGTTCTTCATATTTAATTATTTCTGTGAAATTCCCCAACTAATGAAACTACCTTGTTGACATCCCTTAAGTAATGAATCAACTTGCACTTGAACACTTTAAAAACCAATGCGTCACATGGCCTAATAATAATGTTTTAACTTCATTGAAGTGTGATTGGGTAATCAATCTTTAGGTGCACGGCTGATGAAAACCAGGGGCAAAGGAATGACACTTTTCAATAGTGAAAGTTTAAAATTTTCTATGCTAAAACGTTTGAGGTAACACTTCTGTTTTGTATGAATAAGGGAGTTGAAGGAAAGTTGTATAGTGTATGGTTAATTAGATTCAATCAAACCCTTCTTTCACACATACATTCAAGGACATAGATCAAACTAAGTCATAACTATGATAGAGGACTCAGCTACAGGACTGATGTCACTATGAGATGATTGGAAAGATAGAATAGATTGATGTTTTGTCAACACCCTAGTTTGATTAAGTCTAAAACCCTAATTATGCAAAATCAGAAGCAAACAGATGAATCTCAACAAATGCTCACATAGGAAGGCACTAAATGCAAATTAGAAAGATACCATAATTTGAATTTCAGGAAGTGGAAACTTCAGGGATGAAAGAGTGAGCACTAGTGTCCAAGATAGTACTTTTTCTAAGGGCTTCAGAATAAAATGTGCTTCAGACTGTAACTTGCTCAGAGATTTTTGGTACTATGAAACTGGAGGATAAAAGAGTGGGATCCCTTGTTCAATTAGGGATATTTTTTTTCATTTTATTCAGATCTAGAATCTTTATGATCTACACTGACCTCCTGCAACTCCTCTCCGCAATATCTGACACATGTAATTTGTAATCACAAGAGAGGGGTTGGGGGTTGTGGTGTTTAGGAGCTTGCTTTAGTCAAACCTTGAAAATAGCATTCAATCCTTCCAACTCCATTGTTAGATAGAGTGTGTGTCCTTAGTGGATAGAGGCAAAAGAAAATGATATGATAAATTGATTAAAACATAAAATAGATGTCACCTCAGAGATGAAGCTCTCATGGGGAGATGAAGATCTTTCACTCCATGAGGAGACAGATTGATAAAGACAAATCTACAACAAACAAGTACAAACACAACACAATATTGCTCTACAACACAATGAAAGCCTTGAGTATCCTTAGCATAAGATCACAATTTCGCATTATCCTTTTAGGTGTAAAATGAAGTCATTAGTCTACTTAAATATGCATTCTCGTTAAACTTTCATAATTCAAACTTGAGATGCCGACAAGGGAAAGCTTTTTAATGATCACAAGCCAACATTCAAATTTGGGACTTTGAAAAAATAGGGCTGGCGCCCAAGTCTAGGGGCCTATTTTGGGTCTATATTAAGCTTAAGGTTCACCCCTAAGCCCCATTTGACATGGGTTTCAGAGGATTTTGCTCCGGGATTCATTTTAAACTTGCATGATTAATCCTAAGGGACCTAGGAGCTAAACTTAGGAGGTAAAAGTCCTAGATGGACATTTGATTACATAAAATTTAGCCCCCACTTTAATGTATGTATGACATTTCAACCCATACATGCATTAAAATATGGTTGAAAACACATCAAACATGCCAGACACTTGAAGCTAAGGCATACACAGAGATTGAGGAACTATTTCTAGCCCCCAATCTCAGGTAAGCACTAGAAAACACATCACAAAAATGCAAAACACAGAGAAGACAATAACATGCACACAAAACACAAAAAAGATAGTAATAGACACATAAAACACAGTGAATACATGAGAGAAGTCACACAAAACATAATGAATACATTGATATAACATTTTCATATATATATATATGCATGGAAATAAAATTGCAACATAAAATTCCGTGTGGGTAAGACCACACAAGGGGGGAAAACACGTCAAACAAACCTCGCGTGTAGGTGGAGCTCGTTGCTACACACACAAGAGGGGGAAACATGCCATACAAAACCTAAGTGGGGGTTAACCACATAAGGGGGAAAACACACGGAAGACACATGAAATACACGAGCACCATATAGCATGCTAGAGACATACTATACGTTTTATACATGAAAAACACAAGTGATGGAAGGATCTTATTGCTAAGTCCCACCATCTAAAACATGCCAAACACACCTGATGGTTGGGCTTATGCCACAACAACCACCAAAGACACACTTAAGGGAGGATAGTCTCAAGATCCAAGCCCACCTTTGTGGAGGACTTTTGTAATAAAAGGATGTGCACTAGCTCAAGAGATACACCATCCTGCCTTCTGCAGAAGGGCTTTGAATAAAAGGATACACACTAGCTCAAGAGATACGTTATCCCACCTCGTACAGAGGGCTTCTTTGATTTCAATAAAGATGTGTACTCATGCCAGAGATACAACATCTCACCTCACGAAGAGGGATTACAAACATGCTTCATTAGTACCAAAATCATCAGATAGATATCATTATATATGCCCCCACCTTAAGGTGGTTGATGTCGTGTATCAATATCAAGCACATTAAGGTAGATAGAAAACATGCAAGGAAACAAGAGCTTTCACAAAGTCCATGCCCCTAAGGTGACATGTGATCATGATCTCTGAATGTTCCCACAAATACATTGATATGATTTGCTAAGATAAACAACAAGAGATAAGGTTAGAACATCTTACTCTAAGACAATAACCAAATCATATCATGAAAGCTATACATGAAAATAGTCACATCAAGGACCAAGGCTATACTCACAGGCTCAGAGTCAAGTATAACCATTGGGTTATACTGTAGGTACCTCAGAACCGAGTGTAGCAACAAGGTGAGATACCAATCAAAGTGTACAAGAGTAGATTGAGTGGATTGTAAAATGTTAGTCACAAGAAATGCCATAAGATGATACATCACACGAAGTGATTCTACTAGTCAAGTGTCATATATATATATATATCAACCCCATATTCATGTATGGACTAGGTTCATTTTTGCTTTCTCATTGAAGGGACACACGATCCGTATCAGTATTTGTTTGTTTTTGTCATCCACCAACTAGGTAGAATCAATGAAAAAGGTAAACAATAAAAATGAGATAGCATCATCTGTATCTAGCTGTGGAACATCCTGGTGAAAATATGGTTTGATTTCTTCTCCTCATGACTGTATCTGGTATGTATGTGGTTCAATAGCTAAGATTCACCAAATTTGAAGTATTCATTTACATTTCTTTTAATTTCAGAATAATTCACCATCATAATTGCAAATAACAGATAATCAGAAGCAAGTAACATGAAATATGCTGACATCTCGTAGATAACTAAATATCATTAGCATATTTGAGCTAAATGCGTGTAGTGTTGAAAATATCATGCAAAGAATTGCAAGTAATGGTAGAAATCATGCAAATATCAACCTGTAGGCACATTATTTGAGTGAATTCATAGTGCAGAGGTAGAATAATTTGGAGATTTATGCAGAGAAGATATAAAGGACAGGACATCTGGAGAAATAATGATGAACTTTGCAGAAATTATTGAAGAACGTAAGGCCCCTAAATGGAAAATAGCAACACACATCAACCACTGAGTAATGTCAGTAGATTATGAACTAATCAATGGAGACTTGGGATCATGAATTCTTTGAGTTCATCGTATCTTTCAAGATGAGTAAAGGGTTGTTGTGTAACTTTTATTCTATGTTTGTTTATGACTAACATCATCATCAACAGTATGTTGCATCCTGAAATTTCTATAAATAGACAAGTGTTGATGTTACCCCATATACTGTTTGAAGCGTGATGACAGTATGGCACTTCCATATTCCTAAGTGTTTTATTTGCTCCCTTGTTTTATTAGGTTTTCTTCCTTGTTCTCATGGTTATGAACTTGTCCTTATAGAATTCAGAGTGTTGGATTTTTCTTCCTTTGGAATAGGTGGTGAAGGGAAAATTTGAGGATAGTAGCAGCATCCATTGTACCTTTCTGATTTCTTCTTCGATCTCTTATCTCATCTGATGGTGGGTCCTGAGGGTGAATTTTCTAGCTCCAGTAGTTCCTTATTTCTATGAGTTGGCAGATTCCCTTCTGGAGTAGAGAAGCTTATCAGCTTCCTCTACCCCTCCCCTACATCTAATTTTCCTAATAGGGCAACAACTCTAGGTGTAGGGAGACTGCCCACCAGGATGATATAGATAAGGGATAAGAGAAGAATTATTGTTTTTGTTGTTCTCTTGGTTTGGCTCCTAGTACTTTTAAGGCCAACCAGGTGTGGATTCCCTAAGTTTATGCTCGGTTGAAGTTGCATGGCACTTCCTGACTTGGAGGCTGAAATCACACCCGTGCAATGGAACCCAAAAATAGTGAAGGAGATTCTGTCATCCTGGGTTTCCTTTCAATATTATTCCTTGCACATTTTCTCATCCGTTGGTGTGTGGCTTGGAAAGGCAGAGAATTGAATTCTCTCATTAAGTACTTTGATGGCATTTGAGGAGTGCCTGGCTCCAACAGCATCCGGCAATGCATCAATCATCAAAAGCCAAGTTCCCTCCCGGCCAAAAAATACAATGGAAGCTAAACATACAGTTGTGAAGTGATTAAACCGGCCTCTTCTCGCAACTACATATTTTGGTTACTAAGAAGTTGTAATTTATTTTAACTTAAGCCTAAAGCTTGTTTGCTCCCTTATCTCTATAAAAGGGAATTCAGGGCTTGTGAAAAAACATTGGTTCAAGGTCATAGCTCCAGACTTAGTCTAAAATATGGGATCAATCTGATTAAGGAGGAATTGTAAATAGTTTGTTTTCTACAATAAATCAGTCATCCATTTCAAAGTTTTCATTTATGAATTTTAAGATGTCTTTATAGATCTGCAAAAGACTATGTTATAAATTGTTGAATGGTTTACTTTACAGAACTCTGTTGAGTCTTTGAAATATACTGTCTCCTACTTCATGCATACAATTCTACATTTATGAATATATTTGGTTAAGGATCAAGTTTATTCATCATCACAATCTTTTCGTGTGTTGTATATTTTTCTTGTGGCATTCGTTCAAGTAGTGAAATAATTGGCTGCTAGAAGATATAGAATGTATTATGGGTGTGCAGGGATAACTAAGTATGGTACATTTCAAGACTAGTAAAGTGTTTTAATGTAAGGCATTATTGCCTCTTTATAGTAAACTAAGTTTTATTATATCACAGTTCTTTGGATGTTTATGTAAGTTTATTGACTCTATGGCCCTTGGATAGGCATTGGTTTGTTCACGAATACTATACTAGGCCGACATCCTTTTAATCATCCTCATCATTATTTTAGAGAAAATTAGTGTATTTTCCCTTTCATAAATAGGTGTTAAGGGAAAATTGGTTTCAAAAGAATAATCAATAACATCAAATATCAAGATACCCAAAACTCAATGAAATGGTGAACAAAAGAGATTCAAATAAACAATGAACAACAACAAAGCAAACCTCCTTAATTCATAGCTTCAATTGATCGCCTATCACAATTGATCTTGCATGTATGAAATAGGGCCCTTAGAGAGTGCACTTCTTTTCTTTCTTTCAAGAATGTCAATTGAGAATGGCTATGATAATATCGCCATGAAGATGAGCTTCACAACAATGGTAGTAGTGTATAGTAATGAGTGTGATCACAAGCAATGAAGGAATTGGTGCTAAAGGTGTGATGTAATTCCTACAGAGTAATGATACTTAAAGCTTGGATGAATGAAATGGAAGAATGAGGTTCAATTTATAGACTTGAGAGAATGAAGATCAATGGTATAGAGAGAATGAGAAGATCAATGATTGAGAACAATTGAGGAATGTGCAACGAATAAGAAGACATGTGTCTTTCTTTCTTTTGCATGAGAGGATTTACTAAGAATAGAAGAATGAGTTAAAGCATTTAAAAGAATATAATAATCAGTTAAGTGATTTAAAACAAGAAGAAGGGATTTGCATGAGAATAAGAAGATATTTTGGTTTATTAAATATTAGGAATATTTAATTGCATGTGTACAAAGCTTGAATTATATTTAGAGATAACTCAATTTAGAAGAAAAGATAACTTAAATAAATAATTGATTTATTTAAATTTTGAGAAGATATTATTGGAAGAAAATAATTAAATAATTAGAATTATTTAATTTAGAAGATAAGAAAGCTAATTAAATAAATAAATTTATTTAATTGTTTGTGCATGATTTGTAAGAATAAATAAAATATTTGATTGTATTTTATTTTTGGAGATTGAGAGAATTTAAATAACTTTGATTTGATTTATTTAAATTTGGAAGAATGATTTGATTTAATTAAATAGTTAAGAATTATTTAATTGTTTGGAGGAATTAAATTAAATAAAAGATTTTATTTAATTTTGACTTTAGAAGAGATAATTAAATATTTTGATATTTAATTAACTTAGAAGAATGTGAATCGTGTCATTTTTAGGCATATACATTTTGCCCCTCTTTGATGCAATGCAATTTATGGCGTTGTCTCAAAGAATAAATAGTCTGATAATGATACATGCCCTAGTTTGCCCCTGGTATAGGTTATGATGATAGGATGCCCCCTCGGGAGATTAGACGAGAAGAAGGTAGAAGGTGTGAGACAGACAATCTCACGAAGACGAAGGGAAAACTTGGTTAGGTTTGAAGAAAACAAGATGTGTTTTAGAGAAACGGGAAAAAAAATGGAAGAAACGGGTGTGGGAAGTAGTTGTAGTCACCACCTAGCCAAATTAGGGTTTTGCATGCTATATATAGGAGCTGGGTCCACAAGACAATTCATTTGCACACTTTTCTTAGTTTGATTTGCTTTGGAGAGCTTAGGAGAGCATAGAGCATAGAGCAGTCAGCACGAGGATGGACATTCCACGTGAGGAGCATCAATTCGAGTGTGTCCATCGATTTGACCAGCCAGCAGAGGTAGGACCCCTAGTATGTATCTCAAAAAATTTCTCTTAGGGCCAAGTTTGATAGAAATAAATACTAGGAGAAAAATAGGATAGACAAAAGCGCTGAAACACAGTGTGGCGCATATGCCATGCGAAACTGCACATGCATAGTTCTACAACGCATGTATGATATAAAGAGGCACATATGTGAAAGCTGCGCATGTATAGGTTTAGGCGGCGCATGCATGATTCTGCATCGCTTTTACGGTATGTAGTGGCGCATACGATGGGGCAGCGCATTTACAGCACAAGACGACGCATGCATGGATTCTTGCAGTGCTTTTCCCAAAAGTGGCGCATGTGTCAAGAAATGGTGGATTTGCTAGGAAATGGCATATTTACCACTTGTTATGGTGCATATGATATAGATAAGTAGATTACTTAGCAAAATTGAGTCGATTGGCATCTTGTTTGATGCATCAATTGATAAGCTATCTCTGAGATTGTAGGAATCTAATCAAGAGATGTAGTGTGCTATTTTGATCAATTTGAAATGCTAAGTTAGTTGATATGTTTTGATAGATATGTTGAGTATGGTACTTGCAACTTTGGGTTGATGCCTTGCTTTGCGTGTTTGCAGGAGGATATATGAGAGATGCTTCAGTCTAGAGAGCAGTTCCCTATGCCTATGTTGCAAAGATACATGCTTACTGAGATGGACAGGGAGGCACTTGGCGTGATGGGACTTGATTACATATGCTTCATGCCTAAGGTTTGGGCGAACCACAGTTTGCTGACGGTAGCAGTGGAGAGGTTCCACAGTGAGGACGGGACCTTCCACTTCCCTACTGGTGAGATGACCATTACCTTGGAGTACGTGTAGAGGATTCTTGACTTACCCATTCATGGTGAGCTGGTGGAGTATGATCCACAGGGAGACGCAGGACTTGCCGAGTGCAGATGAGTATTTGATGACCCCAAGCTGGTCAGGCAGGTTATCCCTTGGTAGGATATTTGTGACTGTTACGACTACTTCCAAGGATTGTAGTAGGATTGATCGGAGGCGTCGTATGCCCTGACAGGAGATCACACAGGTTCCCCATTGGATGGGGTTAGATCATGGAGAGTATGATTATAGAGGGCACCTGGTATGCTTGGGCTGTCTATGTACTTGCACACCTATACCACGACATACATCAGGTGGTATACCATAGAGGTGCGAGCTTATCCGCAGGTGTATCTTTGCTACAGTTTTGGCTATGGGAGCACATAGCAATCACGAAACCGATCTGTGTGTTTGATAGGCAGAGAGGAGAGCCATATAGATATGGCTATGCAAGAGTGATTTCCTAGCATAAGCTGGGGAAGCTAGAGTATTGGCGGCATGCTTTGGATAGAGTAGATATTGTCGTCTGGCAACCATACCTAGATTGCGAGCCATGGGATTATGAGGAAGATGAGCTACCTTACTGCTATCAGACGTGGTGGTTGATAGGGCGGACATGGTTTATACTAGAGAGATAGATTATTGGTCGGGTACATAGACAGTTTGGGAGGAGGTAGGGCATACCACAGGGGCAGGCCTGATTTGCGAGGACTCATGCTGAGAGGCTCAGATGGGGACTGATGGCATCCTACGAGGAGGCACTGGCAGAGTTTTGGTAGACGCCTTACATTGCCTGGGATATGAGGAGGGAGATAGCAGATGCTGGGATGAACTAGGATTACAAGGATTGGTTCACTGTCCACCCATTTCTGAGATACTCAGGGCTTGGGGTGCTGGTGCCTCAGATAGATGAGGCAGACTCAGATGACGAGGGCCAGGTTGCTTAGAGGAGGAGGAGGAGGGGGAGAGGAGGATAGGGGGTGGCAGAGATGGAAGAGATGATGGAGATGATGGAGGCTGACCCAAACAGAGGAGGAGAGGTGGGGAGGGACCTTCCCACACCCAGCAGGCAGTGCCACCACAGGTCGCACAACAGGCACCACAGCAGGCACCACAAGTATAGATGCCACCACCCTAGCAGATGACACGGCAATAGGGACCCCAGCCATAGGGGCAGGGATAGGCACAGGAAGCCCAAGGTCCAACACAGTCAGACATCTAAGAGAGGACTATAGCTACTTTGAGAGGACATGTTAGGCAGTTGTGGGCATAGCTCAGAAGGGTAGATGCCCGGTGAGAGACATATGTAGAGGTCATTGTGGGGCTCACTAGAGAGAGATATGGTAGATGCATGGATACGAGTTATCCGAGTAGAGTAGGATACCGCAATGGCAGTCCTGGGGATAGACGTAGGGAGCAGTTTCTTGGTTGGGCAGGTGCATCAGGCATAGGCACAGTTAGTGCAGGCATAGACACAGCTAGCGCAGGTGCAAGGTGAGCTTGCTAGAGTGCAGGCTCAGGTACAGTATTATCAGGGTCTATATCATGGTGTTGTGCCAGTGAGTCAAAGGGCCTCGAGCTACAGGAGCTAGTCTGCGGCCTCCCAAAGAGCAGGTCCATCGAGGTCAGGGGCCTCTGTGATGTGCCCACAATAGTTTGGGGCTAGCGGAGGAGGAGGAGACACTATTGGGAGCAGCAGTCCATAGCCGCAGGGGTAGCAGAGACTTTGCAGACTTTAGATCCCATGTACCTTTTTGATGGCTCAAATAGTTGGATAGACATGTACCATTTTTATATTTTGAGACATGTATCACCATCCATTGGGATGTATTTATTGTATACGACACTTGATTCAGAGATGGACCACTTGATATTGTACACTCAGACATGCATTTATGATATTTATATGATGATTCAACTATTTGGTTCCCTCTATATGTATGAGTTTATGATGTGTTTCTATTGTATGATGTGATGCACATGTTTATCTAATGCAGACTTAGATGTTTACTTGATGCTATATGATGTTATCTAGATGCAGCTTTTTGATATGATGCTATGTGATGTTATATGACCTAATGTACTTACTATGTATGCAACTGATTTAATCATGTAAAATGACTATTTCATGTGATATGATATGCAACTATATGCTATGTTTTTTTGGTTATGTCCAAATGTACTCTATCGACACAGAAATGACAGAATGGTAGGTAGAAGATTGATTGAAAGAATGACTTGATAGGAAGATTCACAAGCTTCACTTTGTATTGTTACTCTGCATTGTTTGGATTTTTTATTGTGTGGGATATGGATGTATGGATGTATAATGGATGCTTTGCTTTTGACATCTTGATGGTGCAAGTATTTTGAAGTGCTTATTTCAACATTGGGCAATTTTTTGGTACTTTTTCTGAATGTTGTAAGTTAATACAAGCATCTAGGTATAATTGAACCAAAATGACCTGAGTACTGCTTACATGGATTTTGATTTAGCAAGTTAATACAAGCATCGAGCTATAATTGAACCGAGATGACCTGAGTATTTCTTACGTATCAACAAACAAGGATTGCCCCCGTTCATGTTAGACCTTTGATGTCCTCGATGATCTTTTGCCAATCATGTCTTTAGACAAGGCGTCACATTACTTAAGTTTAATCCACAAACAACAAACAAAGAAAATAATCATGCCCCCATCATAGCATCTCTAGCTTTTGGCATCCTTGAGTAGCGTAGAAAGACATGATAGCAAAAATCAAGACTCTATACTTTAACCATGTTTCCAATCCACAAAACATTTTTGCATTTAGATGTGTTTATTTCTTGCCATAATTTGGGTAAAATCATTTAGAAGGCCTTAGGTTTTTGTGTGCTTTGCTTTGGATAGGTCAATGTCTTGCGTCAGGATTTCTTCTTGAAAAGGGCAGGTTTTGCTTGCACTTGCTTGCCTGGTGAGAAGATTCCACAATCTTTATTGGTGAGATGGACCCTAAGGGACTGACCTAGTGCCTCAGGGGCTCATTGCTAAATGGCCTTGCCTACATGACGACGCAAAGGCAACGTAGTTCGAGGTAAAACCTAGCGGACCTAAGACCTAGGCAATAGAAAGTGGCGCGAACTCAGATAGATAGAAGGACTAGACATGGGATGGATGGGACAGTGGAGCCTCGGGGGCGCATTTGAGAAATGGCCTTGCCTACGTGACAATGTAGAGGCAATGTAGTTCATGGACTTGGACCACGACTACTAATGAGAGACACTATGCTAGGCTGACACTATGGATAGGATATGGGATAAGACCTTGGTTGACAAGGCAACAAAGAGATAGAGTATCAAGCCATGATAGGTTTTTTTTTTTTTTTATGGAACAGATATGGATCGAATGGGACACGAGGAAAAAATGGACACAAGGTGATTGGTTTCCCAAAGATGGAGGAAGTGGTTCATCACAAGTAACGCTTGTTTACCGGGTTTTCACCACTTGCTTTTATTTGCATGAAAGCTAGAAAGTAAACATGACGCCTGTTTGCCAGGTTTTCATCATGATACCTATCCAAGGCGCCTATTTGCTAGGTTTTCACCAAAGGATGATTTTTTTGTATTTTTCTGATTTTTTTATTTTTTGTATTTTTCTAATTTTTTTTATTTTTTTGTATTTTATGCCCCCTTACATTGGGGTTCTCCTAGGTATAGAACCGACAAAGATGCATGCTGTTGATTGGGTCATCTAACAGCTCACCCTCTGATGTTGCTAACTGATATGCCCTCGATCCATAAGCAGCTACAATCACATAAGGCCCAAGCCAGTTAGGTTCGAACTTGCCTTTCTTTTCTCTATCCTATTGATTGTGGGGATTCTCTTTAAGTACTAGATCTCCAACCTTAAAGACTCTTGGATGAACTCTGTGGTTATAGCTTCGTGACATCATTTGTTGATATGCTTTGAGATGATCAAAGGCTTTATATCTCCTTTCCTCTAGCAACTCTAGTTCTTGCAATCTGGAAACTCTGTATTCTTCATCTGATATGAGACCTTTTAACGACACCCTGAGAGATGGTAATTCAACCTCTATGGGGAGGATAGCTTCTAAGCCATAGACAAGGGCGTAAGGGGTAGCACCTGTGGGAGTGCGTATACTAGTTCTGTAGGGCCACAGAGCGGGATTGAGTTGGATGTGTCAATCATGGCCAGCATCGTTGACTATCTTCTTGAGGAGTTTCAAGATGGTCTTGTTGGATGCTTCAGCTTGATCGTTGCCTTGGGGGTAATAGGGTGTGGAGAAATGGTGTTGGATTTTGAATTGGTCACAGAGTTCTTGGACATCCTAGTTTTTGAAGGGTCTTCCATTATCCGTGATAATGGATGAGGGAATTCTGTATCTGCAGATGAGGTAATTCAGGATGAATGAGGAGATTTGTTTACTTGTAACGGTGGTGAGGGGAATGGCTTCAATCCACTTAGTAAAGTACTCAGTGGTAGTTATTATGAATTTGTGGCCATTGGATGAGGGTGGATGGATCTTTCCCACAAGGTCAAGTCCCCATTGGAAAAAGGGCCAAGGTGTCATTAAAGGTCTCAACTCTTGAGTTGGTGCATGTATTAGGTTTCCATGTATTTGGCACTGCTTGCACTTCTTCACAAACTAATATGAGTCTGTTTCCATGTTCGGCCAGTAATAACCCAAATGCATGAGTTTCTTAGCTAAGGAAGGACCGCTAGAGTGTGTTCCACAGATCCCTTCATGCACATCTTGTAAGGCAGTTTGGGATTCTTCTCGTTCTAAACAACGGAGTAAAGTACCATCTAGACCACGTCGGTATAGGGTGTCGGCAATAATGGTATAGCAAGAGGTTTGGTGTATAAAGGTTCGTCGTTGATTTGAAGATAAGTCAGGTGGGAGGGTGTTGTCCTTGAGGTAAGTGTAAATCTTACCGTACCAAGGTGAATCAGATCCAACTAAAAGGCATATGGAATGATTTTTAGGAAGATCATAAGTTGGTTGCTGAATTGTTTCCACTAACAACTCGTACCGTGACTCATTCTCTGGTATCTTGAGAAGAGAGGCAATGGTTGCCATGGCATCTGCTGCTTTGTTCTCAATGTGAGGTATCTACTTAAAAGAGATGATCACAAAGTATTCTTTAAATTCGTTGACCATCCACTTGTATGGGACAAGCTTTTCATCTTTGGTTTGGTAATCATCATTGACCTGATTTATCACCAGTTTAGAATTACCATAGACATGTAGCTCTTTGATTTTCCACTCTATTGCCATTTTGAGGCTAATGACTAAGGCTTCATATTCTGCTATGTTGTTGGTGCATGGAAATAACAAACAGTAAGACTTTGGTATGGTGTCACCATGAGGATTTACAAACAAGATTCCTGCCCCCGATCCATGGTTTGTGGAGGACCCATCAAAGTAGAGCTTCCAGGAATGTGTTGAGATGTTGAATAGGGATTCATCTGGAAACTCAAATTGCATTGGTGTGGTGTCTTGTAATGGTGCATCTGCTAACTAATCAGCAATGATTTGTCCCTTGATAGCTTTTCTGTCTATATACTCAATGTCGTATTCACTTGAGGGCATTACCCATTTGGCTAGGTGACCTGTAAGAGCTGCTTTGCTTAGTAGGTACTTCAGTGGATCTATTTTTGCAATAAGCTTGACTGGATGTGCAAGCATATAATGTTGGAGTTTTTGGGAAGCAAAAACTACCGCAAGACATGATCTTTCTATCTGAGAGTATTGCAACTCATAGCCCACCAATGTGCGCCTGATATAGTAGACAACTCTTTCTTTATTTTCATAATCTTATTGTGCTAGAAGAACCCCAAGAGCTATAGGTGTAGTAGATATGTATAGTATCAATAGTTTCCCTTGGATAGGAGGCATGAGAATAGGTGGATTCATAAGATACTCTTTTAGTTTGTTGAATGCCTCTTCACATTTCTCATCCCATCTGAATGGAATGTTCTTGTGCAGGAGATGACTGAATGGTTGAACTTGTCTGCCAGTTGTGATATGAATCTATGGATTGCTTGTAGCTTGCTTTGTAGAGATCTTAGTTGAGTGAGAGTCTTGGGTGGCGGCATGTCCATAATAGCCTTGACTTTGGCAGGGTCCACCTCTATTCCATTTGTTGATACAATAAAACCTAGGACCTTGCCTGAGGTGACTCCAAACACACATTTCTTTGGGTTCAAACCAACTTTGAATTGCTCTAATCTTTGAAAGACTTTCTCTAACACATCCAGGTGTGATTCTCTTGTGAGTGATTTTGCTAGGATATCATCTACATAATCTTCCATTGTTACGTGCATCATATCATGAAATATAGTGGTCATAGCACATTGATATGTGGCTCCTACGTTCTTTAACCCAAATGGCATGACATTCCAATAGAAAGTGCCCCATGGACAAGTAAATGTTGTCTTATGTTGGTATTCCGGTGCTATCTTGATCTAATTATATCTTGAGAAGCCATCCATGAGAGATAAAATGGTATGCCTTGCTGTTAAGTCGACTATGATATCTATATTTGGCAACAGAAAATCATCCTTGCGGCAAGCTTTGTTTAGATCTCTAAAGTCATTGCATAGTCTGACTCGACCATCAGGTTTGGACACTAGTACAATGTTGGAGACCCATTTTGGATAGTCTATAGCTCTGATGAATCCTACATCCTGTTATTTCTTGAGTTCTTCTTTTACAAGTAGTGCTATGTGTGGATGCATCTTTCTAAGCTTCTATTTCACTGGTTTTACTCCTAGATCTAATGGAAGATGGTGTAGAATCAAATCTGGATCTAACCCTGGCATATCTGCATATGACCAAGCAAAATTGACCCAAACTTAGTCTTCTCTGGTGAGGTTAGAGACTTAGCAAAGTGAATGATCTTAGGTTGTTCCTCTGTTCTAATGTTAACCGGCTCTGTGGGTTCCACAACAAACTGAGACTTCTCCTGGTGCATGTCATTGGGGAGAGTGTCAAGCCTTCCATTGTCAGGTGCCACAGTTGGGTTTTCACCTTCGGATGCATCCTTTATTTTTACTATTTTAGGACTTGACACTACCGCAGAGCAGTTTTCACCGTCAAATCTAGTTTTTATTTTGATATTTTTGTGACTGGAAGGCTTGGCACCCTCTTTGAAACAAGCCATGGTATTAAGTTCAATAGCAAAACCAGCTTTATGATCTCCTTTGGGTAGGTGGTCTCTAAGTTCCATGTAGTCAATATAGGCATCGTCATTTTGGAACATATCTAGTTGAGGGGTTCCTCGTAGATCCCAGTTAATAAGCTCAGGATGCACAAGGGGAAGGGATTCGGAGGATAGATCTGATTCGTTGATAGTTTGAATGGATATACTAGGAGTATTGGTAGGGGGAGTGTTTGGGATGGTACTTTCCTCCAAATTGTTTATTACGATAGAACTCGTACCTTCCTCAAAAGTCGTATTCTCCGAGATAGGCAAATCAGACTCTAGCGGCCTATGCGGTAGCATTTGTCCCTCACGGTAGGGGCTATAAGTTTGAATGGTATCGACCTCTTTGGCATTGTAGGAATGTTGTGTCATCTCATCCCACTCATATTCATTGGAATCTGTCACTGTCCACTTGAAGTGTATGAATCATTTCTACTAGACAAGCATTTTCTTTAGCTTTTCCCTTATCCTTATATCTTAGGCCTTTTGTATTTCTAGTCAATGAGGATGAAGAAGGTTGAATGGGTTCTATGATTCCTTCTTTTCTTAGGTCGATGGTGCCTTGTCCTTCATAACCCATTCTATGTAGGATAGATTCACCTCACCCATAGATTTCTGTTGGGAGCCTAGGTGGTTCTTATTGTATGTTCTCTTCTTCTTCAGTATAAAGCCATTGTAGGATATCTCTTTCCTCTGTTTCATCTGATAAGGTCCCCCATTTTACAAAGGGAGTTGTGGGAGGTATAGGAGGAGTAGATGGATTTGGCAAATTCTTGGGTCAACCAAAGGATGTAGGAGATAAAGGCATCTTGGCTAGATTGAGGCTATGCTCTATGGAGTATCCCCCTACTCCTTTTTCTTTGATGGCAATTTTTTGCTCTTTGGGCCTTGATGTGGAAGCTTCAGAGGTGTGATCATGTTGTAGGGTAGGGGATGTAGATGCACTATTGTTTGGTATGATGCAATCGGGTTTTGAAAGGACAGAGTTGCAATGCTGGAAGGGGTCAGGGTAGCCTTGGATGGTGACCTGCTTGCCATTATGTGGGAATTTTATGCATTGGTGATAAGTAGAGGGAACAACTTTCATGGCATGAATCCATGGTCTACCTAGGAGAATATTATAGGCGAGCTCCCTATCTAGGACTTGGCACACAACATCTTTTATTATTGGTCCTACTTGTATGGGTAAGACTACTGTTCCTTTTGTAGTTCTCTCCTCTTCATCATAGGCTTTGATAGTAATCTTCTTTCTTGGCTCAACAACATTTTCAGAGAACCCCAATGTAAGGACTAGCTTTAACGTGTAAATATTTAAATTGGCTTCCCCATCAATGAGGACCCTCTTGATGCGGTGCTTGTGGATGAAGGAGACAATATGCAAAGGGGTGTTATGAGGTTGAGACACTGAGAGGTCATCTTGTTCAGTAAATGATATGTTACTTAAAGAGGTCAGATTACCTACCATGGCCTAAAACTTCTCTTGGGCCAAGTTATTGGGGACAGTGGTTTCCACTAAGGCTTTATTAAGAATCTCTTTATGGGAAGGAGATAGATGCAACAACTCCAAGATAGAAATGTGGGTTGGAGTCTTCTATAGTTGGTCTATGACATTATACTGACAGAAGTTGGACTGAGAAGGTGACGACCTTGGAGGGACGGTATTCAACGTGACTTTACCGCTGCAGGTAATAATACTACAACTAGTTCTATTGGGTTCTGATTGTTGGTTGGGCATGACCACATTGATTTGTGGGACATGCTCTAATATGCAATTGATGGTATAGTTGGATGGCACACTTGCATAGTTGGCATTACTATTCCCACTATTCTGATTTTGCCTGTTGCGATTGTTGTTGTTGTTGCTATTGTTGTTATTGCCGTTTTTGTTATTTTTGTTGTACGACCTATCATGATTGAGAAGCGGATCCCTGTAAGCCACATGTGTCTCATTAGAGGTATGTTGTTGGGTTCCTCCTTGATTTTGATCAAGCACATCTTGAATAACATGTTTGAGATGGATACAATTGTTGGTTGTATGTCCTCTTCCTCTATGATACTCACAATAGTCGGTGTCTTTCCAATAGTGAGGTTTAATTTGAGGCTCATAATCACTTTTTGGTGGTAGAGAGATTTCATTGTTAGCCAGTAGCTTCCTTAATGCGGATTCATGGGACTCACCCAGCAGTGTGAACTTTCTCCTTGGATTTGAGTTGAACCATGGTCTTGGCTCCCAAGAGAATGTTTTGTTGGGTGTAACATTGCTTGCCTCTCCTTTGAGAGTAAGTATCGGTTGTTGCTTGGGAGCCGCCACCTTGGCGTCAACCACTCGATCGTTGATGACATTTTAATTCTTAGTCCAAAACTTTGATTTGTCAGTCGTTTAGTTGGAGGTAGGTGTGTCCTTGTATAACTTGATTTGCCCCTTGGCGACCATAGCTTTTTTAATGAACAATCCCATTTCAATGACTTTTGAAAATGAAGTAGGGCATTGTATTTGTATTTTATAGCTAATATCGGTATTGAGGTTATGGACAAACATCTCCATTAATTGTTTCTCAGGCACATCATATGAGCACTTGCTTTCTAGTTGTCTCCATCTTTGTAGGAAGGTGGCGAATGATTCGCCACTCTTTTGCTTGGTGTTGCATAAATCAAGCATAGAGACTTCATGTTGAATATTGTACAAGAAGTGTGGGATGAATTTGTTGACTAGCTCATCAAAAGATTTGATGCTCGGTGGGAGCCGTGAGAACCATTCCATGGCTTGACTACCTAGAGATCTAGGGAATAGTCTCATTAAGTAAGTCTCATTGTGAGAAACTTCCATGCATGCTTCATTGAATTCCCTAATGTGATCTCTAGGGTACCCTTTCCCTTTGTATTTGTCAAATTTAGGAACTTCGAATCAAAAGGGAAATGGTGTCATGTTCAAACTTTTATCAAAGGGGTACGGTGCAATATCTTCCAAGGAGTAGGTTTTAGTGTTTGTACCCATCTTGAGATCTGACATTTGTTGCTTTAGACCCTCGAGTTGTTTCCTCATTTCTTCCATAGGAGCACTTGGGTCTATGGCTTTCTTTCCTTTTTCATTATTATCCTCTGTGTTTGGGTCTATGGCTTTCTTTCCCCTTTCTTCATGATTATTCTCCACATTTTCTTGGATTGTACTTATATCAAAATTCACGAGGAGTTTAATTCCAAGATTTGCAAGATGATAAAAATATTTGTGAGGGTCGTCATGGAGCACTTTCTCTAGCAATCATTGGAATTTCTGATCTTGGATGCTTCCTTGATACTCTTCGTTAGATATTTCCTCATCACTATCATGAGGTGTGATGATGTGGTTGGATGATCTGGCCATTTCAAGTTTCTTTTTGTACTGAGATCTAGTAAGAACCATGTAAGGTGACGAGGGATGAGATGGAATGAAACTAGAGATTTTAGCAAGATGCCAATGGAGACTATTGAGAATAGGATACTTATGACAAGATTTGGACAAGGGACTTTTTCGATCAATGATTCCAAGTAAGACGGCCTATACAAGACGGTAGCCACTAGTAAGGGTACTCGATACCTGTCTTACTATGTAGGGACTAGTCATGCACCAAGACCACTAGCGAAGTCCTATGACCTACTAGGGTTAATTGAATCCAAAGTGATATGAAAAAGGGGCTTATGTTGACCTGATATGGGATTTTTGACTTTAGACTAGGAAGATCTGATAGAAGGCGAATGGGATGACCAACAAAAGAGAGATTTTGATGTGAAATGGATGGAAAAAAGACAACAAGGTAAGACCTAATCTCAGAATTTGGAACTAGACTGAAATGGGTACCCATAACTGGTAAAAAATTTCTCTCAAAAATTATGCAAGTGCTCACTGTCACACATGCACCGAAACAGACGCATTGTAGAAACTGATTTAAATGCACTGTAAGTCAGGATAAATGTGATGTACTGGTGAAATTTATATGCACTGCAACAAATAGTAAAAGCGCTGCAAGTTGGTACAGATGCGCCGCAGGTCGGCACAAATGCACAGCAATAGAGGATGTATGTGCCGCTTTGGTTTTTCTCAATATTTTTGCAATTTTTTGGAAATTTTCTGATGTTTTTGGTACTTTGGTTACAAGAAGGTCTTTTTGATCTGATTTTCTAAAATTACGACAAGAAGACATAGCAACACAAAGAATATTTGTATGTTTTTTTATTTTTTTGTGATTTTTTGACTCTTTTTGGACTAAAAAGAAAGCAAGTACAACCCTAGGTTTCAAAAGACAATATAAAACTGAATTCTCCCTATCTTTAGGTGAGGCATCTTTGGGAGGTAATAATTGTCCTTCCCTACACTAGATTATAGAGGTTTTTGGTCTTACTAAAACAAGGATGAGTAATAAAGGCAACCGTTCAAGTGGTTATACATGCGGCAGCACTACTCTCCATTATGGAGTCTCCCAGCCTACAAGGGTTGCACCTTGGAGGGTTTTGGGGGAGGTTAGTTGTTGGTATAACACAACTATACTCATTGTTTGAATCTTTCACTCCAAACACAATTTATTTATAGTGGCTTGTAAGGGCTTGGTGTCTAGCCTATTACCACTTAGGGTCGTTCCTACTTGGATGAACGGTATCCAAGAGTAGGCCTCTCTAAAGGAAAAACACATGCAAAAATGATATGTCTGACATTTTGGTCACCCAAGATAGGAGAGAGCATAGGCCTGGTATCATTCCCAAAACATAGCATACAGTGGTTCTTTTCCCCTAGTTAAAATGAAAAAAACTAGATGAGCTATCTACTTGGGCAAGCACAAAACTTTGAAGTGATAAGAAGATAGCAATGGTCCAATTTTATCCTAGATAGTATGAATTGTTAAAAAGAAGTGATGATTGAGATAGCAATGGTTTAGTATTACCTAGATAGCAATGAGGAGTTCAATTTTATCCATGTAGCACGAATTGTTAACTTTGAAGTGATGGTCGAGGAGAAAGTAATGGTTCAGTTTTACCTAGATAGTAATGATGAGTTCAATTTTATCCAAGATAGCAAGGAGTTGTTAACTTTGAAAAGATAGCAATAGCAATGATTCAATGATATGCAAGACAACAATGATTCAATTACCACTTTCCTAGTTAAAACTATGTGAGATTTGCATGAGCATCCATTTTACTTTCCCTTTAGAAATTGAAGTGTGAGCTAACAAGTGCAACTATATGAATCTAAACCAGTACCTAGCCTACGAAACAGATCAAGAAAGTTCTTGCAAAGATGTTAGCATTAGCAAAAATCTTCTAGAAACCCCTAAAATCACTGCCTAAAAATAGATGCGCCGCTTCAAAGACTGAATGTGCAAAAATAGTGAACAGAAGCGCCGTAGTACATATGTGCTAAAACAAAGGTTAAAAGCATAGTAAAATAGTATATGTGTGCTAATCTGATGTATGCGATGTCTCAGATGGTAAATGCGCTGGAACAATGTCTGTATGCACTATAGGAACATATGTCTCATGACAAGTAACAGATGCGTCAGAACAGAGACTATATGCGCTTCAGAAATGTATGCACCATGACAGGTAACAAATGCATGTTAGGATGTATCAGATGCACTATTTCCTACTATGTACGGCTTTCTAAAACACAAAAACTCAATTTTTGGGTTAAATTTGGGGCTAAGCCCCACGGTGGGCACCAAAAATGTTAAGGGAAAATTGGATTCAAAAGAATAATCAATAACATCAAATATCAAGATACCCAAAACTCAATGAAATGGTGAACAAAAGAGAATCAAATAAACAATGAACAACAACAAAACAAACCTCCTTAATTCATAGCTTCCATTGATCCCCTATCACAATCGATCTTGCATGTATGAAATAGGGCCCTTAGAGAGTGCACTTCTTTGCTTTCTTTCAAGAATGTCAATTGAGAATGGCTATGATAATATCACCATGAAGATGAGCTTCACAACAATGGTAGTAGTGCGTAGTAATGAGTGTGATCACAAGCAATGAAGGAATTGGTACCAAAGGCGCATTGTAATTCCTGCAGAGTAACGATACTTAAAGCTTGGATGAATGAAATGGAAGAATGAGGTTCAATTTATAGACTTGAGAGAATGTAGATCAATGGTATAGAGAGAATGAGAAGATCAACGATTGAGAACAGTTGAGGAACATGCAACGAATAAGAATAAGACATGTGTCTTGCTTTCTTTTGCACGAGAGGATTTGCTAAGAATAGAAGAATGAGTTAAAGCATTTAAAAGAATATAATAATCAGTTAAGTGATTTAAAATAAGAAGGGATTTGCATGAGAATAAGAAGATATTTTGCTTTATTAAATATTAGGAATATTTAATTGCATGTGCACAAAGCTTGAATTATATTTAGAGATAACTAAATTTAGAAGAAAAGATAACTTAAATAAATAATTGATTTATTTAAATTTAGAGAAGATATTATTGGAAGAAAACAATTAAATAATTAGAATTATTTAATTTAGAAGATAAAAAAGCTAATTAAATAAATAAATTTATTTAATTGTTTGTGCATGATTTGGAAGAATAAATAAAATATTTGATTGTATTTTATTTTTGGAGATTGAGATAATTTAAATAAATTTGATTTGATTTATTCAAATTTGGAAGAATGATTTGATTTAATTAAATAATTAAGAATTATTTAATTGTTTGGAGGAATTAAATAAAATAAAAGATTTTATTTAATTTTGACTTTAGAAGAGATAATTAAATATTTTGATATTTAATTAACTTAGAAGAATATGAATCATGTCATTTTTAGGCGTATACAATAGGTGTTAGAAGTTAAGATTATTTTGCATGTTCTTCTATAAAGAAACAAAATAAAAGCTTAAGGAATTAGCCCATCTCTTTACTTTATCATACATTCTTTGAGTAGTCCTAAAGGAACATATCTATCATTGGAGCAGTATTATTAAGAAAATATTTCATGAACCCCCATCCATTTAAATAGAACACTATCTTCCCTTATAGGGAAGGAATATCCAAAGAATATGAGCACCCTCCTTGGTTTAACAGAGCCTAAAGTACAGAGGAAAGAGGGACTGAAAACCCCTGTTTCCTGTTCGTTGGCCAATCCCTCAAGGCAGGTTAGTTATTAGAGAATGACTATCCTATAGATCTATGTGTTTTTCCTTCAGATGTGGTTGGGAATTTAAAACAACCAACAAATTGGCAACTCTAGTGGGGACTGAAATAAGAACTGTGTCTTATCCTAAAGATTTTACTCCCTTATTTATTACCAACATTCTTCAAGCTCAAGATAAGAAGGCTTTTGTCTAAACTAAGCCACTTAGGATTTTATGACTCTATTGAAAAAATAAAATTAAAATCATATTCTCTCCTAAAGGTCTTAGTGGAATAAATTCCCCTAAATGTTGAAGAGTCAGAGGTCAGATTATCATGTTCCTTGCAAAAGAAGGATGGCAACTCTACTAGGTTCTTTTCATTTAAAGTTATGATAGATACAAAACAAAGGCATCAAGTTTTATATCTTAAAATGTTCTATATAACTCTACTATGAAAAAGGATTCAGAGGTTGGATATACAAGAAAGTAATATACTTTCAAGTTTTATTCCTCTATAAGAAGAGGTGGTAGCTCTATGAGAAAGGGATCTGGTAATGTAGACTGGTGTTCTTGACTTTTCATAAAATCAAAACAAAATTTGCATCGGTAGCAAAGGTGCTCTCTAGGTATTTTACAAAGACTTAAGAGAAATTTCCCTAGAAATTTAAAAGATGTATACTCAGCAATCACACTTCTTTTATCAAAGTGAATTTGTCAGGGAAAGGTATAAGGCCATTGATTTCAGTAATATTTGTGGGTTTCCAAACCATGTACCAAATTAAGTTAGGAGTTAGGTAACAAAGTTCAATAATGACAGATCCAAAACAACTAGCAGTCATTTGCAAGAATTTTGTGACTTAATGGGAGATTTTGAAATAGATCATGAAGATGTAGTCATGAAATTGTTTGTTTAAACTTTTAAAGGAGAAGTTAGAAATTGGTTTGCATGGTTACCCAATCAGTTTATTCTTTCA
This sequence comes from Cunninghamia lanceolata, assembly GCA_027924645.1. Lineage (NCBI taxonomy): Eukaryota > Viridiplantae > Streptophyta > Pinopsida > Cupressales > Cupressaceae > Cunninghamia > Cunninghamia lanceolata. The sequence goes on from BSBN01000070.1 coordinate 4,478,663, forward strand.
TGGCAAGATTTAAAGTTTGCTTTTATGGAACAATTTGGGGAAAGAATAGATGTAGGTATATTGATTAAATAACTAATGTAGATTGAGAAAGAAGATGAGGAATCAATCCCAACTTTCAATCTAAGATTTTAAAAAATAATGAGGGATATTCCTGAAGATGTCAGACCTAATGAAGCTATGTGTTTAATCATATATCTAGGTGCATTCAATGAAAAGGATAGTTATCGACTAAGAGATAAAAACCCTACTACTATGATGCAAGCATATTCTTTGGCTATGAAAATATAAAATAATTTGAAACATAGAAAGATAAAGGGTTGTGAGTTTATGGAAAATGGTTACAAAAGAAAAAATGAATTTATTTGTCCCCCCATTTATTAGGGAGGGGACAGATTGGGCAGTTCAAGTGGGCCCAAGCCAGTACATAAAACTCAGTATATTGAAGGGATTGGGATTGCGACCAGAACCAAAGATTTCAAAGTCTATATAAACCTGTTGCTCATCCTTCCCCTTATTTTTAGAATAAAAGGAAATCCCCAAAACCTTATGAGGTACCTTATGAGATAACTAATCCCCAGATGCATAAAGAAATATCAGTCATGGAGGTTCCTCTATCTTGTGAATGTGTAGCAACTTGTGAGGATATGACCCCTATTTATGATAATATGTATCTTGTATCAAGTGATAATGTCTCATCTCCTAGAGAAGCAGTCTCTCTTGAGCCTAAATGTCAGAGGGGAGTGGTCCTCACCAATAATACAAAGAGTAGTGAGCACATAGTAGAGTGCTCTCACCAAAGTTATGATGGCTTTGAGTAATGTAGGCTATCGGGATAGTGATAATGAAGAGTATGCAAAGATGATGCATATAAGAGATAACCCACTCTATGATGGACCTATGAACTTATTAGTGAAAAGGGATATGGAGTTATATGAATACATAGATAATCCACTCTTTGAAGAAAATCCAGAAAAGGCTAGTGAATTCACATCAATCCAACACACTAGAATATATGGGGGAACAAAAGTTTCATTAATAAATCAAGACCCCAGTCTTTATCCAAATGATGCTTCCAGAACCCATATTCACCAGTAAAGTGAATGGCAAATTCAAGAGTGTTAGATCTTGAGAAAGAAAATGAGTATGATTGTTTTAAGTTTGATACTAACTCAGTAAAAATTGAAGATTCCCTCATCAACAACAATGATATAGATTATGATTGCTTTTATTTTCTAGATATATGCAAAAGGCCAATATCAGAGGAAAATAGTTGTCTTAAGTGGTTGGATATAATTGAACCAAATACTAACTTTCTTTTTGATAGTATATTTCAAAAATCTATGGTTCAGAGTAGAGGGAGAAAGTTTGAAGGCAATATCTATCCTCAAGGTTATCCAAATATTTATGACAGAAGAGGATTGAATCTCAATATAATTCTCAGAAGCAACCTGATGAAGTCACTAGAGAACAAAATGTTTGACAGGGGCAAGTTTTGCTTCTTCTCTACATAATGGCCTGGGGCTAGTATGTGTTTGGTTTGCTCCTCTAGAGTTCTGCTGTGATCTCACTCTATTCAGGATGAACAGACATCCCCAATTAGAGCCACTATTGGAACCTTATTAATTTTTTCACAGGTTCTAATGTTTTTTCTCAGGCTCATGTCATTAGGTTGATGGATTTCCATACTTAGGGTTCTTTGCATACTCAAGGAAACACTAAACCCTAAGCCCCCATGCCAAGGAACAATGTAAGGGTCAAAATCGTTATATTCTTTCAGTGACCACTTGTCTCCCATTGCCTATATTTTAAGTCACTCCCGATGTCCCCCTTGAAATGTTGTCTGACTAGCCCCTCACCAAGTAATTACCTTTTCTAGCCCGTGACTTGAAAATCTTTATTTTTTAGATAGCAAGGTTCGGTCATACTAACTCTTTTCTGACAAGTGGCAGTGTCTGGTTTTAGTTCCACCATTCCACCAACAGTAAAATATTGACAAAATTAGTGCCTGCAGAATTGTAGAAGTAGTGACAGCTAGTTGGTGACTCTCGAGGATGGCAAGTGGTGGGTCCAGAACAAGAAGCATAAGGGTTTCTTTGTATTTCCTTCATTCCGCCATACTTCACCAAGAGGACCCTCTAAATGATCCCAGAATTGTAGAATAAGGCGCTATCCTGTAAAAAAAATTATTTTCAAATATTGCTACAGGAATGGTGGTGGGTCCTGAGTAAAAGGCAATTTTAAGTGTTTCTACCATTCCACCAAACTTTATTCACAGCCCCGGCTAGTATTTGCGGAATGGTGGAAATCTTGACACGTGGCATTCTGAAAGGTTGGGACTAGTACATTAAATAAAGTAGGAGTATGACATGCCATTGCCCAATGGACATGGCCACTTGGAGAGGTATCTTGAATTGCATGTAGCTAATCCAATGGTTGTTCACCATTCCACTGGGCCCACATCTTTGGTCGTATCCCTCACCTATGGAACTACAGAATGTGGTATTAACTATACTGCAGGGGAGATATTTTCTCAGGATTGTGGTTAGAAGAACTATCCAGGTGGCAAGTCGTCATTGGGAAAAGCAAGCATTACTCTCCTACCTCATAAAGGACCAAATCAGTGTTGTTCATACCGAACCAGCTAAGATCAAGATCAACAGCTAGAATTTAAAAATGTGACAAGAAGATATGTTGGCACTGATCTAATAGTGTTTCATTTCAAGCATTAACTGCTCAAGTGTGTGCAGAGTCTCCATCGCCATCACTACATAGGAATTTATTAACAGAAAGATTTGGCTTATGCAGGCTTGACCTTTGGAAATCTGCGCTTCTACTTGGATTGACATTTCATCTGTTGTGTGATGAATTTTGACATAATGACAGTGCTAAATTGAGGAAACCAAGATAGTTGACCTAGCATGATTCAGTGTAAGAAGTGATGTTCCCAGTTATGCGGAATTATGAAATCTAATCTTCTATTCATTTGTGGTAATCTTCACAGGATTTCCATTTATAACTGAAATGCCTTGAAGTGACTGGAAATTAATTGGACCAAAGATGTGTAGATGTATGTTGCATCCTAAAATTTCTATAAATAGATAAGTGCTCATCTTACCCCATATACTATTTGAAGCGTGCTAATAGTATGGCGCTCCCCCATTCCTATGTGTTTTGTTTGCTCCCTTATTTTATTACGTTTTTTTCCTTGTTCTCATGGTTATCAACTTGTCCTTATAGAATTCAAAGACTTGGAGTTTTCTTCCTTTGGAATAGGTGGTGTAGGAAAAATTTGAGGATAGTAGTAGCATCCATTGTACCTCTGTGATTTCTTCTCCAGACTCTTATCTCATCTGATAGTGGCTCCTAAGGGTGAATTTCCTAGCTCTAGTAGTTCCTTATTTCTATGAGTTGGCAGATTCCCTTCTAGAGTAGAGAAGCTTATCATCTTCCTCTACCCCTCCCCTACATCTAATTTTCCTAATAGGGCATCAACTCTAGGTGTAGGGAGACTACCCACTAGGATGATATAGATAAGGGATAAGAGGAGAATTGTTGTTGCTGCTATTCTCTTGGCTTGGCTCCCAGTACTTTTGAGGCCATCCAGGTGTGGATTCCCCAAGTTTCTACTCGGTTGAAGGTGCATGACACTTCCTGACTTGGAGGGCAAAATCACACCCGTGCAATGGAACCCATAAATAATGAAGGAGATTCTGTCATCTTGGGTTTCCTTTCAATATTGTTCCTTGCATGTTTTCTCATCCCTTGGTGTGCGGCTTGGAAAGGCCGGGTAGTGAATGCTCCAATTAAGTACTTTGATGGCATTTGAGGAGTGAATGGCTCCAACGAAATCTGGCAATGCATCAATCATCAAAAATGTGGTTCCCTCCCTGCCAAAAAATACAATGGAAGCTGAACATACATTTGTGAAGCAGCTACACCGGCCTCTTCTTGCAACTACATCTTTTGGTTACTAAGAAGTTATAACTTCTTTTAACTTAACCCTGAAGCTTGTCTGCTCCCTTATCTCTATAAAAGGGAATTCAGGGCTTGTGAAAAAACATTGGTTCGAGGTCATAGATCCAGACTTAGTCTGAAATATGGGATCAATCTGGTTAAGGAGGAATTGTAAATAGTTTGTTTTCTGCAATAAATCAGTCATCCATTTCCAAGTTTTCATTTATGAGTTTTAAGATGTCTTTATAGATCTGCAAAAGACTATGTTATAATTTGCTGAATTATTTACTTTATAGAACTCTATTGAGTCTTCAAAATATACCATCTCCTACTTCATGTATACAATTTTGCATTTATGAATATATTTGGTTAAGGATTAGGTTTATTCATCATCACAGTCTTTTCCTGTGTTGTATATTTTTCTTGTGGCATTTGCTCAAGTAGTGAAATAATTGGCTGCTAGAAGATATAGACTGTATTATGGGTGTGCAGGGATAACTAAGTATGGTACATTTCAAGACTAGTAAAGTGTTTTAATGTAAGGCATTATTGCATCTTTATAGTAAACTAATTTTTATTATATCACAGTTCTTTGGATGTTTCTGTAAGTTTCTTGACCCTATGGCCCTTGGATAAGCACTAGTCTGTTCACAAATACTATACTAGGCCTACATCCTTTTAGTCATCCTCTTCATTATTTTAAAGAAAATCAACATATTTTCCTTTCAGAAATAGGTGTTAGAAGTTAAGATTATTTTGCATGTTCTTCTACAAAGAAACAGAATAAAAGCTTAAGGAATTAGCCAATCTCTTTACTTTATTAGACATTCTTTGAGCAGTCTTAAAGGAACATATCTATCATTGGAGAAATGTTATTAAGCAAATATTTCATGAACCCCCATCCATTTAAATAGAACACTATCTTCCTTGATAGGGAAGGAATATCCAAAGAATAGGAGCACCCTCCTTGGTTTAACAGAGCCTAAAGTGCAGAGGAAAGAGGGACTGAAAACCCTTGTTACCTGTTCATTGGCCAATCCCTCAAGACAGGTCAGTTATTAGAGAATGGCTATCCTATAGATATGTGTGTCTTTCCTTAAGATGTGGTTGGGAATTTAAAACAACTAATAGATAGGGTGGCACAACAACAAAATGTGACTTTGGGGTTGAGTACCACTCCCCCTTCTTCTCAATATTAACCATAAGTAATATATAAAAAGAAATAATAATCACAAAACCCTAATAAGGAAATAAATAAGGAAACAAGGAAATACTTGACAACATGACGAGATTATCATTTGACTTAAGTTGACATTTTATGAACATCATTTAGCCAAATCGATGTAGATGACGTCGAGATAACTCAAATTGTCATGCCACCACAGAAATGAAAATGACTAACAAGGGAAAGACGCAAACTCACTCTACCTTGCATGGGTTCACAAGGACTAATTTCGATACCCATATGGCAATCTGACATTTTTCCAACATCTATATCCTCCTCCTGGATGATACTCTGCTTTTATCCTTGAAGGAAGATTATTTTCCTGATCACACACAATCATATAACCATGATTAGCGTATCATCATTTGATTCATAAATCATTATAATTAAATAATCATATCAACATGTAATCTCATGTCTAACTAACATTAGTCAATATTCATATAATCAATGATTCTATTTTATATTTTCCACAAACATTAAATCAATAAACTATGATTAATCATCTTGATTACCACACCAAAGCAAGATTAATCTAAATCATAAGTTGGGGATGTAACAACAAATATGGAGGTAATCTTCGAGTTCATCCTATATTTCTTCTGGTCTATCATTAAAGTAGATCCAAGCACCATACCAATGGTGTGAATCATGATGGGGGATTTAACTTTGAAAACTTTCTTGGGCCATTTGTCTATAATACCTCCTCCAAAATCCATTTGGTGCTTCTTTGTTAAGAACATTGTTGTATCCATACTGTTAACACAAGGCAAAAATTGCAATAAAAACAAGGTGCTTCCTCTCTTTTATGGTATAGGATATGAAAGGAAATTCCCACACACCAACCAACATACTCCCAACACTCCCTCGTTTTCATAGTACCTCTTCCTGGCTTGGCCTTAACTAATCATAATGTGAACTGGTTGTCCCTTATAGATAATTCATTAACTTCCTATGCTTGACTCCCATCTTCCATCTTTTTAATGAGTGCCATCTTGAGTTGTGTGTCCTCCTCTCCTGCTAGGCTAGCATCCCTAGTGTCATCCCTTTTGTCCACTAGGAAAGGCATATTATTCTTAACCTTATCTATAATTATATGTCCCATTACCTCATTTTCTAAACTAGCAATATTTGAAGCTTCTATATCTTGGAGGAGATAACACTTGAAGTCTGGAATATGTGAGGTCTACTCAATTGATCTACTGATCTTGACTTCATCTTCTAAAACAAAAGTTGCATTGGCAAAATTATCAACAATTTTTTTGGCCTCCCTAAAGACATGGGTGACTCTATAGTCTCTAAACTTCTACAATAATTAAGATGGTGTTCAAGTTCCAGCTGGAAGTCTCCCTACAACAAATGGCATTAATCATGATTAGAGAGTTACCTTCAATGTGAATTCTCCTAACCCCAACAGTCAACCCTAGCTACATCCCTATGATCAAAGCTTGAAACTATACCTCATTGGGTTCCAATACGTCTTGATCTAGCCCCAATCAAATTCTCACTCATATCTCTTAAAATACACCCTATACTAGTCAGTCCAGGGTTACCTTTCGATGCCTTGTTGAAGTTTAACTTAAGCTAGACTTCCTCTGGGGGGGGCACCTAGCCACTCTCCTCTTATTGTTAATTAGATCAACCCTTGGAGCCCCATTAACAAGGGATTCTAGGGCATTACTTCTTGTTTTCAAATCTTTTACATACTTTTTTGTGGGTTAACCTAGAAGAACATGTCCCCTTGTGACATATCAATAATCATTTAAAGGTATATATAAGTATTGTTAGTCTTCAATCAAAAAATAGGGTAAAGTAGATGAATAAATATTTAGCAAATCAAAGAGTAGGAGTGAATAAGTTTAGAGATTAATTCCATGTAATAGCCTCCAAAATGCAACTTCAAAATTCTTAAGTATTAACCAATACAAACAAAAGAGTACAAGATAAGCTTCCAACAAATTCCATTAACTCCCATGATATAATATTGTGTAAGAATGTCAAAACATGCAAGAGATATCCACATATGATCCACATAATATATAACTCCAACTCATTAAATATAATAAGGAAGGATAACAATGAGTACATCTCCAATAATATGAAAATCTCCCAAGTACATATCTAGTACTTATCAATGAAGAAAACATCTTTATATAACCAAGACATACAACCATCATCAATGATAATGAGCACAATAAGGCATGAACTAACCACCATAAATATAAGTGACCATATATAATAGGTACCATGAATGATATGTGAAGAACCCCAATGTCAACTCTACAAGCTAATCCTCCAATCTCCCATGATCTTGTTGCTAATCAGGGAAGGGTTTGAACCCACCATGAGGATGTCCCTTTGCTCCCCATCCATCAATCAAGGCAAAGAAGAACCATCCTTAATCCAAAGGTGTGGTACAATACAATACTAGTGATTATCTTATTTAGTTCATTCCTTTATTAACATAGAACAATACACATGAAACCATATATCCAAAACATATTAAATACAAGAAATAGATTATACAACTCACATCAACACATATTTATAGCATCTAATACACATATGAAAGAAAATACATGAACAAGACAAAGGAACATCAATAGTAACCACAAGTCATTTTAACCCTATAAGGTTTGACTTAGAACTATACATCCATGACCATATCCAACATCCACATGAATTTCTACTCTCATCTCATACTACAAAACAATGTGATGATATATGTCTTACTAAGAACACATGATTAAGGTAGAATTACATGCATCCCATACTACATTCATCCTAACCTTAGCACAACACAAGTATCCAAACATAAATATAACAATTCAAATACACAAACACACATAAATCAATAGCATACAAGAACATACAATCCAAACACCCATAACTCAAATACACAAGTCACACACATAAAGCAAGTAAATAAGAAAAGCATAGAAGAAAGCACATCATACATCACAAAATCACAACAACAAAGACACTCATATAAGATAAAGGCACACAAAGAATTCAAAACTATGACACACACACTTGGTCCTCACAACTCATCAAGAGGGCATCTCCCAACTGTGCATTGTATCGAAGTACCACTACCTCACATAATACAAGAAGGTTAACTATACCACCACATAGGACCCTACCCCAACCCTTAGGGTAGAACAACATGCATGCTAATAAATAGGCCACAAGTCTTATCCTTAGAGATCTCCTTGGTGAAAACAATGCATAAACATCTTGTGGACCTTCTGTCATCGAGAACACTATAGATTCACATGATGTGCTGCCTATAGTGAGAAAGAGAAAGCTTAATTGCTCATCCAACTTTCTTAAGGGGATGATGTCTTGATGGGTTGGGACTGGAGTAGAGAAGATGATGCTAGGACGTATCCACCCATGACTAGGACATCCAACCTCTCCTACTCCTTTAATCTTGTCACCTCCAATGGAAGTAAAGATATTGACCATCCTAGCCCTTAGGATAATTAGGTGTCGACAAGCTCTGAGATTGCTCCCATAAACCTCTTATTCATAAGACCACCTCCCTACTCTTGTGAGTAGAATCATGACACAAAGGATGTCATAAACAAATAGAAACATCTCCTCAATGAGATAATACATTACAAACTCAAGTTGGGTTTACATGAGTATAAATAGGATAATCTCATCCCACACATAATAACACTATCATAAACAAATCCACCAAGGAATCTCAAACATAAGACCACTATACTTAGGTGTATGGGAAGCATAGGGAATAAGTTCCTACTCATGCTCACACCCTCATAAATAATATCCACATATAAATTTCAACATTCTTAATAAGAAATAAAAAGTCACCAAACCATGTTGGGAGATCACACATATACCAAACATGACTTTCATGCTAGGAACTTGGATTTATATTGTAGAAAAATAGTTTTCATTAAAAATACCATAAATTTCTCAAAACATAACCTTTTTATAATTTTTAAAATGCATTGGAAATATAATACAAAGATCTACAAAACCCATAAATATTTTCATACTAAAATTATTTAACATACTTTTATAATGACAATATAATCTCAATTAAAATATTACTCTAAAAATAGTAGCAGAGATAGTCATTAATTAATGCATATCTTAGGATCTAGATAGTCACTAATTAATACATATCTTAGGATTTACAATCTGGGTATGGCTAATGTTTTTTTAGGAATTAATAAACTAAACTACACACCTTGCTAAAAATTTTTAGAGAAACCTAGAGCATAAAATAAAAGTTATTGATACTACAACAGACTATTTTTCCCATGACAATTTTACCAATTTTTAAAAACAATCAATTTGTTTTAATAATAGAAAATATATAAAATTACAAAAATTTAAGGTAAAGTTTATCCCCTAACTTAAAACCATTCAGCCTCTTTCCAAGTTTTCTACTATGTTTCCTTCCTATACAAGAAATTAATATTTTCAATATTCTAAAGACCATATTTAGATTAAATAACCTATCAAAACTTCCTACTAGTTTTAAGAATTCCTAACGAATCTAATTCAACAAAATTATTTTCTAAATCTTCTAAATCAATGAATCTACAATTTGTTTAAATATTTTTTTTGCATAAGAAACATACAATCACAATTTCTTCATAACAAATCCTATATTCAATTATTAACCAAAGTAAATCTTTGCTAAATCTTTTCGTGACAAGAATCCTACCTCGATCCTTGTAACAATATGGTAAAAAAAGCAATGAATATGAACCAATCAATTCAAAAACCACAACAATCCTTCAATTATTAAAAAAAAGTACTTTCAAAACCTTCAACTTCCATATTCTATTTTCCTTTTTATTCTAAATTGTATATTAAAATTGATACCCAAAAAGAATAAAAACAAAACTAATTTTCTTCTTTTAATAACTTTTCTTTTTTTCTTCCAAAACCTAAAAAACAAATTATAATATTATATTCTAAATAAAAGTAAAATAATACTAAAATATTATTGTTTCTGATTCTATCCAAATAAAAGAATTCACTTAAAATCTAATATTAGAAATGTTACGTCATAAAATGTGTACACTAGCATTTTACACTTAGTTTAGCACCTGGGTGGACCTTGTTTACACTTGTTAATCAAGACCTATTTTAACACCTCTTTGAACATTAAAAAATTAATCCTCAATCCTGATGATAAAACCTAATAAAATAGCAATGAGACTGACCTAAGAACACCTAAAGAGACTTATGCCAGTATTTTTGGGGCTAAAGGACAAGCGCCCCCAAGCACCCTGGTCCCTCATTTAGCCCTGGCCTATTTTTAAGGTATGTCAGCGTAAGACATTTTAAGTGGTTCCTCATGTCGGCCCCATTTGGTTTTATTCATCGCTTGTGAGCATGAATGCATATAAAAGCAAGTTAGTTTATTCATTTGAACATCTAAGTAATCTAGGCACTCTTGCACTTTCTCTTCTTCTCTCTCATGCTCTCTACTCCTCTCTAAAGATCTCCATGGTGGATTATCGCTTCGGCACTAACTTATTTGTAGGTCTTGTGAAGATCTCTCTACTTCTTTGGGCTACACCAACTTCTTGAATCAATTTGTGATGTCGTATCAAGCATTCTAGGGTTTCCATGCTCATGGTTACTTTTTTTCTTCATGCTTTGGTCTAGAATTCTAATTTACTTCAAATTTTCCTCTGCCCTCCTAGAGCACACACTCTTTAAGATCTCATCATTTATATTGTAGAGGTGGAAACACCATTCATGGAGCTTGACATAGGCAAGCTCCTAAATAGCACCCAACCATTTTCCTTTGTGTGTATGTGTAGGTATGGAATCTACAGAAAACAAGCTACAGGAGATAGGAACACAGAAAGAAAAGACACAACAAACATCACATTCTACCAAACTCTAATCAAGATCTAGGGCACCCAAGCACCTTGGTCCTTTGGCCCTCAAATCTGAATCCAAGTTCTTCTTTGTACTGTGATCCTCACTGTGGTGTTAGATTCCTAATATCTATTTCTGACAGTTAGTTATTAGTGGATCTTTATTAACTAGGGTTTGATATTTTTCCCTAGTTTGATTGGTTGGATTTGGTTGATTCTCCTCTATACAACAAAGGGACAAAGCCCCTATAGTTTGGTTCTCCTTCTTGGGTAGAAGCCAAGCTCGGCTTGTGTTCCAATGTTAATAGAAGAGGGTTTTACCTAGTTAACCTTGTTAAGCTAAGTCACACTTTTCTATCTAACAAGAAAATATAATTTTCTAATTCATAAATATGATAGATATAATAATTTATTTTCTAAATCCTTAAAATAGACATGCACATTTAATAATTAAATAAATTAACAAATTAAAATAAATAAAATAAAAGAAATAATACAATGCTCACGTAATTAACCAACACTAATTATTGATTTATTTTAAATTATATTAATTGTTCTTATATTAATTAATCTTTTTCCAAATTGAAATAATTATTATTATTTATTTCTAGATTGTAAAATAAAAATATGTACAATCTAGGTGCAATTAAGAAATCATGAATACAATAATAACATTTGCATAAAGATTGGAAAAATGTTATAGATTTTTGTAATGTTTTGCGACTGAGCCAAGAAAAATAGCAATTGGCATAGCAACACTTGGGGCAGAGAATGGAATTGGTGGAGAGTAGTAAACCAAGGTGGATGGTGAAGTAGACAAGGTTTTAGGCCCCAGTAGGAGTGAGGAGGTGATAGAAACTTTGACAATCCATCCCAAGGGCCTTTCAGAGGTTGGACTCAATAGAGGAGCCCCCGGAATCAAGTGTTAGGGAGAAGATAGCATCTTGACTAGATAGATGAGCTAGAAAAATTAGAGAATGGAGGAGTGATGACCAGAGTGAATAGCATTCCACTACAGTCAAAGAAACCAGAGAGATGCAAATCCTTTTCCATTGACTCAGCTAAATTCCTGGAACAAGTAGACCACCTCAAGAAATGTGTATTTTTTATGAAGTGGGCGATTGATTGGCTTGCCACGGTTAAGGTGAAAAAATGGTGCAATAGCAATTGGGGGAACAAGGTAAAGATTCAATTACTTCCTAGAGGCTTCTTCCTGGTAGAATGTGTAATGGAAGAGGTCAAATAGAGCATCTTAAGTAGTGGGCCTTTGATGATGGATGGGGTTGGTTTCTATACGATGGAAAGGACAACAAATTTTAACCCAATTACTCACAAAATAATCGACCCCTATGTGGATACGGTTATACAATCCCCTGTCAGAGTATTAGGGTCCTAAGATTTTGCAAATTTTAGGAGAGCAACTTGGAACTTCTATCAAGATTGATGATCAATTGGAGTTGAGGGATTTTGGCATGTATACTAGGATCTCCATTTCCATTGATTTGGAATTTATCAATCTTGTAGGAGTTGGAGCTCAGATTGAAACAAGGGGTATGGAGGTAGAAGATTGAGGTCAAGAAGGATCCCATCAAATGTAAAATTTGTCATATGGGAGGGCATGTTGCAGTGGAGTGCAAGAAGGGGAAGTAGCCTATAAAAGAAGTAGGAAAGGAGAATCTGGTGCCCCTAGTGGAAAAGGAGATGCCTATGCCAAGAGTTTCCTTAACAAAGGAAAGAATGTTGGAGCCATAAATCCATGTAGGGGAGCCTGAGGCTCCACAAATGGTTAGTCTAGAATCACATCCACAGGTTCTAAAAGGTGATTTGAAAGTTGATCAGGTCCCCTCTAAAATTTTGGAGGAGAAAAATCCTAAGATTCTTGCCATTACAGAGGGCAAAGAGATCCTTGAGGGCATACCCTTGAATAAGGAGCCCCCGAGGTTTTCCTCGACTTGAGGAGAAACCTCCACCCTGACCAGGAGTCTAGCAAAAGGAGACTTAATAGTGTTGAACATACCAAAATACTGAGAGGGGGGTGAATCTATATCCAATCAAACTTCAAGTCCTCTGGAGCAGATTAAAACTTAAAAATTACAGCATTAACATTAACATGAAAGATCAACACAATGCACATCAATACATAACACCAAATATACATGGAAAACCCAAGAAGGGAAAAAACACGGTGAGGATTAACTCACAATATATGAAGCTTAAAATTATAACTTTTTTTAGGGCTACAACCCAAGGAAGCTACTAGTCCCTGATCTGAGAAGAAACTCAGAAAAGATTATAGTATGATAGTCCTTCTACTACCTGAAACTGACAATGAAGCTCACACCTTTGATGATTGCAATTTTTCCTCTTCACTCTACTTCTGATGATTGGATCAATTAGGCACACTCTTCACTTCTCTCTTGTCACAAAAATGTCTTCAAGATGAATCCAGACAGACCTTATTGTTTATGCTCTTTTCCTTCAGACGCACATCATAATGCATATCATATTCATATTTGGCTCTTTACATTCTCATATTTGTAATCATACCACACCTAGATCAACTAGGTTTACAATATATACATGATATTACATTGATTACATTACTATTAAATTTGGTAGAGAAAAAATGCAAATTTACACCATTGTTGCACAGCATGAATAATATAGAAAAATATATTTGATAATTTCATTGTGTTCTTTACATTTCTCAAAATGAATTTATAAAGCCTTACAATATGTAACTTCCCGAACTGACACAAGTTATGAGAATACAACTAATTATTGTTTTATTATTAAACTAACAACTAACCTATAAGTCACAAAGTGACTTTATTGTAAATGTAAATCCTTGATATTCTAACACCCCCCTTAAGGGTTTACATCCAACATTCCCCCCCTTATTACATTAATCTAAACAAAAGGCAGAACACTACAAGAGTTGATCGCAACAAACCTTCTAGAAACTTTGATGGATTGAGACTTACTCAATTATCCACCAATTCTCTTCGCTCACCTAGGAAACACCAAACTAAACTCATCAGTGGATTTCCTGACTGTCAAACCTCCATAATACTTGTGAATCGAGACACACTCAACTATTCACAAGAAAATCACCAACCTTGACTGTGAATCGAGACTCACTCAACTACTCACAGTACAAATCACCAACCAACTGCAGATCAAGACTAACTTCAACACCCACAGTAACACACCTTCATGTGTGGATCAAGACCAACTCCAAAATCCACAACCAAGGACTGTTATGCACTCTCAAGAACTGCCAAGCTCTATCAAGCACTGCCAAGCCCCACTCACTCCATGAAGGGACACAAATGGAAAAGGTGCTTCTCATGCAGTGAATCACCCCTGAGTGAGAAGCTAGCTCATGATGACAAAAGATCCTCCCACCTCTATTGCCTCCTGCCTCCAATACAATGTGCTTACACTTTATTTGTTTGATGTTACATGTGAGCCTTTGAAAGCTCTATCAGGTGTAGTGTGGATGGCTTTGAGAACACAAGCACTATATGTGGCCATGTTTAAATATGGAAAATAATGGGTGTTGGTTTCCACTAAAAATGCACCTTTTACAATGTGGCTTTGATGTGTATACAAAGTGTCCTTATGACTCTAATAAATCTCCTCTTAGATACATATGCTTCACATTAATAATCCATTACAAAACTTCTTATGTCTCCCAAATGAATAGACATGTAATTTTATGGTGCATAAAACATCATATACAAGTTTCAAACCATACACCAGTATATTCCAAATAACTACTTATGCCTCCTTATTTTTGAAAAATTTCTTATATCTCCAAAATAGATAAGAAAAGAATATATTTATTTTTAAAAAATTTTAAAATAAAACCCTTTTATCTCCTTATGCCTTTTTAACTTTCTCCAAAACTTTTTCTTAAAAATATTTTTTTACATGGCTTTTTCCATTGTTTTTTAATTTCTTAAAAATTCATAAAACAAAACTAAGGGAAATAAAGTTTTAAATGCAGCTTACAAAAAACATTTATCACACCCTTTGAACATTTTATAAAGTTTTAAACGCAACTTATAGAAAACATTTATCATGCCCTTTGAACATTTTTCTTGATAACTACCACCAAGTACTCAAGAAATTTTTTTTCATGTATTGGAATTCATGACCCAGTGTAGATTCTCATAAACAAATTAACTGCTTGTATTCTGCTCAACTTTTATATGAGAAAATTGTTCCTTTTTCCATATACGCAGAAGAAAACATACATGCCTTCTATATAGGCTCATCGGTTCATATTCTCAGCAACTGATGTTTTTCTCTCATCGATTTTCTACAATCATTCAAATATTCTCTATACACAAACTTATTCTCCTATCAATTCAGCCTTTACTCCTCAATGAATCCATTGCTTGTTCATATGGACTTCACTGAACACTTCTTGGTCACAGCCATAACACCATCTCCCTTTTTCTTTAGAGACTTTCTTTGATTCTCCACCAGTGCCACTCAGTCTCATCGTTCTTCAAACTTCCATGGATGGATTTCTGCACCCAACAACTTCAATCGTATCACACAACTTCAATATAACTTCAAACATATTGCAATGTCTTGTATCAAACTTCAATTATTCTTCACAGCTCATCATTGCACAAACACAGAGATATCAATAAGCTCTAATGCCATATTAAATTTTGTAGAGCAAAAATGCAAATTTACACCATTGTTGCACAACATGAATAATATAGAAAAATATATTTGATAACTTCATTGTGTTCTTTACATTCTTAAAATGACTTTATAAAGCCTTACAATATGTAACTTCCTAAACTGACACAAGTTACGAGAATACAACTAATTATTGTTTTATTATTAAACTAAGAACTAACCTATAAGTCACAAAGTGACTTTATTGTAAATGAAATCCTTGATATTCTAACAATTACAAGTTGGCCAATACAACAAGAATATTATAATTTACAAGTCAGCCAAAGATTACACAACATGAAACATACATAGGGCAAGCCCTAACATGAACTACATGCCACTCCAGAAAGAGACACACGTCTTATGGATCCCAACACATGCTTAGCCCAATCCTAAACATCCTGCACAATAATATCATTCAAGGAATAACATCTGCATGCTTCACAAATTTGAATTAGGTTACCCTTAAGAAAGAAACCATGAAGCTTGTAGCACATCGATCTTCATACTCTTGGCGGTACTCATAAATGATTAAACATTACTTTTCTTCTTCTAGATGAGCCAATAGGACCTACACATCTCCAAATGCTCCTTGAACTTCATACAACAAGAACTTTGTGGTGCACATCACCAACATAACTTAGTCATCCTCAACAACAATAATTCTTCACAAACTAACTTGAAAACTTTGTATGGTACCGGAAAAAAGGAACATCTTCATGAAATTCTTCTATATGAGTCAACCTAATCCATAAAACATCTTCAAACACTCCTTGAACTTCACACAACAAAGACACTATGTCGTACACCTTCAATCATGTGACTTGGGAATAGTTAGGCATCTAAAATTATCTACAGCTCACTATCACTTGGAAAACTAAACTTGCAGACCACCAAAACACCTGATATCACAAAGTAACATGCCTTGAACATCTCTGAACAAGTCCACAAAACCGCATGAGCAAACCTTCACTTGTGGAGGAATGCGAAGCATTCTAAACAACCTTCATCATCACATTAGACTAGAACTTTGTCACTTATAACTTTCACTGTGGAGTAGAAAATGATATGAAACTTTGGATTTAACACATTTATAGCATACTAAACTTAACTTCTAAACTGCATGACCATGTCTTCAAATGTAGGGGAATGTGGAGCATTTTAATAAACAGTCTTCTAGGCAAATTCTTGTAGTAGAAACCTTCACCAACTTCCGGAAGCTAGAACCTTCTTATATCAACTCATACTTCCTTAGGAACAATAGGAAGGATCATGCAACATGCTTCAAGTCATTAGAAACATCTTCTCAACCTCAACATAGCTTCTAATTCCCATCTTAATATATCATCATTCATCTTAATGCTTCTAATTCCCATCTTAATATATCATCATGAAATCATCTCTGCAGACCACAAGCATGCTCAATAAAACTTTATTTTACATTAATCAAGGCATGACATCCAACCATGAACATCAGTAACCACTACTGGCACACCATCAATATATTATATCATCATCATAAGTATCCAAGCATAGTTTTGACATCAAAGACAACCACACAACCACATTAGTGACAAACTCAGGTAACATATGTGCAATGCTCATTAGTGTTCACATCAATGACAACCACACAACCATATCAGTGACAACCTTATATGTGCAACACATAGAAGAGCAAGAATTTAGCAAATACTCAGAAGATGATTTAGAAAATTTGGAGGAAAGGATGATTAGTCAATCAGAATCCAAGAAAAGGAAATCAAAAACTAGGGAGAAAAATGGGAGGGGAAGAAAGACAAATAGGGAAAGGCTAGAAATTGCGAGGAGTGCAAAAGGACAAATGAAGTTGAGGATCGGGAAGGGTGTGACCTGTCCCAAGGAACAATGAGGCTCCTTTCCTATAATTTTAGGAGCTACAATGCCCTTAACAAAAAATGTGATGTCAATCAACTTCTACTAACATCGTGCCTTGATATTTTGCTTCTTCAAGAAACCAAGATGCAAGAAATTGATTGTCAGAATTTTTTTCAAAATGGAAATTTAGAGAATGTAGATGTGAGAATGTAGTGGGTGCCTCTAGTGTACTAGGGGTAATTTGGGATTCTAGGATAGTATAGATGGAGCTAGTAAGTAGTAGCAGTGCACGAAAAGTTTTCTCAGTCAAATACTTACCCTAAAATCTAAGATTTATTGATGCAGGAGCATCCAGTGGTGTAAGGGCAATCTTGCATCACCCAAAAAAAGATGTGTTTCAAAATTATTGATGTTCTTTCCATTTATTTTTAAAATTTGTGGTTCTAGTTCCATAATCGCTTGAATAATGATGTAGAACTTTTAGTTTTTCCAAACTGCTAAAAATAGCAACCTACTATTTTTAGAAAGTTTGCATTTGGGCACGGAATGAAATGAAATTTTACAAGAAGTTTCATAAGTGAAAAATAAGACCTTTGGTGAAGGAATCACACAAAGATCATTTGCGAGCTGAAAGATATTAAAGTTTCTGTTTCTTGAAAAATGCCTGAAAATTATTCAAACTCAAGTTTGAGGCACTAAACGGCCCCGTACGGGCCCGAAAACGGCTGGAACCAGCAGAGCGGGTTCTTAGTGCATAGAGAACTCCGTGAGCTTTCTGATGCATAAAATGGTTCATCAATTGGACACCCGGATCAAAAGTTATGGCTCCCGGAAGTTGACCTATTTTTGGAGGGAGAAGCAAATTTTGAAATTAGGTTGTTGGGCACCAAAAAGGCTATTAATAACCATTTTTTGGGAACCCTGGGCAGTAGTAGAGTTAAGGGAGAGAAGTGTAGAGTCAAGAATAGGTAGGAAAATAGAAACCCTAGATGATTTGGGGTTATAGAAGGTAGATGATTCTAGAGTTTGGGAATAGGAAGCTATAATGTGTTGTAGCTTGTGGAGGGTTGATTCCTCTGATTGTTTTTGAGCTTCTGTAATGTAATAAGTTGTCCAAATCAATAAAGAAAGTTCTATTTTTTGTGTACAATTTCTATTGTTGTGTGTTTTATGATTTACCCCCTTCAACAAGTGGTATCAGAGCAAGGGTTCCTGAGTGTGTAGACAGATCGCCAACCGTGAGGCAGTTTGCATTAGGACCTGAGGTTGTGGGTTTGCTATGGAGATCAAGATGCCTCCATGAAGTAATTGTATTGGGAGGAATGCTTTAGCAGAAGAGGGTTTTAGAGCCCTACAAAGGCAAATTGATGTATTGCAAGAGGAGCTACGAAGAGGGTTTGATCCGAGAACAAGAGAAGAAAGTGAAGATGAAGCTGAAGAAGACCTATCTGAGGAAGAACAAGAAGTTGCAGGAGATCCTGTAGAATTTAGGTTGTTGAGGGCCATTTCTAAGATTGGAAAGAGGCCCAGGATCGAAGTTTCTACATATTCTAGAGATTTGAATCCGGAACAGCTTATTGATTGGATCAATGACATGGAGCAGTATTTTGAGTATGAAAATGTGGAAGACCCAGATCGGGTCAAGTTTGCAGAAATAAAATTGAAGGGCCATGCCAGTATTTGGTGGAAGGAGGTCTAGTTAGAGAGGAATAGAAGAGGAAAAGGAAAGATAACCAGATGGGATCAAATGGTGGAGAAACTGAAGAAGCAGTTCATTCCTGTGGACTATGAGATGGAGTTGTTGAAGAAGCTACAAGGATTGAAGCAAGGCAACAAGTTTGTTAAGGAGTATACAGAGGAGTTTCATAAAATTACTATTAGGACATGTCATGTAGAGCCCAACAAGGAGAAGGTATCCCATTACATTAATGGGTTGAGGCCAAGTATTCAAGAGGAGCTGAGCCTAGTCAGAATGACCACCATAGAAGATGCATACTAGTTTTCCCTAAAGGTGAAAGAGAAGCTGAATAAAAGATTTGACAGAAAGCAAAGGGGAAAAGGTCAAGGCGGAAGGATTGGTGGAAGACCCTATGGGGGTCGAAATGAAGATTCAAAGAAAAGTGAAGAAGCCGACACCATTCGAATTCAGAGAGGAGATAATGCCTACCACCCTCATGACCAGAACAATGGTGAGCAAAGAGGAAGAGGAAGAGGCAGACCTGGGCAAGGACCTGGAATAGGAGGTTTCAGAGGAAACTATTTCTAATGTGGAGAAGAGGGGCATCGAGCATACAAGTGTCTGCAACATCAAGGAAGGATGAATAGAAGACCTGAAGGTAATGCACGAGTTGTACATGTAGATGAAGATGTGCAGTCTGAGTGCTTTGAAGATGCTGAAAGGGGAGAAACCCTAGTGGTTAGAAGAACCTTGTTAAATGAGGAGAAAGAACCAAATCAGAGGAAGAGTTTATTTCGCACAAGGTGTAAATGTGAAGGTAAGTGTTGTGATATTATTATTGAGAGTGGAAGCACTGATAATCTTTTTTCAGAGGAGATGGTTGACAAGTTGAAGTTGACAAGAAGAAAGCATCCACATCCATATCGGATTGCATGGTTGCAGAAGGACCATAGAGCTTTGGTCAATTAGTAGTGTTTAGTGAAGTTCGAGATTGGAGACTACCATGATGAGGTGCTATGTGATATCATACCAATGGATGCATGTCATATGTTGTTGGGGAGGCCATGGCAGTATGATAGGAGTGATGTCCATGATAGCCGTGCAAACACATATTCCCTAACAAAAGATGGAGTTCGTCATAAATTGAAGCCCTTGAAAGAGGTGGAAGAAAAGGTATGTAGTACTGCCAGAATTTGCTTGGTAGATGGTAGAAAATTTTTGGAGGGTATGAAGCATGAGCATCATTGTTTTGCATTGATTCCTAAGATTAGTCAAGAGAAATGTGAAGATGTACCAGCAGAAGTTTCAGATATGTTGGAAGAATTTTAGGACATTATCTTTGATAATGTACCAGAGGGTTTACCACCAGTGAGGAAGATAAGTCATCAAATGGATTTGATACCAAGAGCCAATTTGTCGAATACGGCTACCCATAGAATGACTCCAGCAGAGAGTGAAGAGTTGAACAGACAAGTTTAGGAGTTGTTGAGGAAGGGATTGATAAGAGAGAGCCTAAGTCCATGTGCGGTACTTGCAGTACTAGCACCAAAGAAAGATGGAGCATGGAGAATGTGTACAGACTCTCGAGCCATCAATAAGATCACAATCAAGTATAGATTTCCATTGCCTAGAATGGATGACATAATGGACTGTTTGAGTGGAGCCAAGTACTTCACAAAGATTGACCTAAAGAGTGGGTATCACTAGATCCATATTAGAGAAGGAGATGAGTGGAAGACAGCCTTCAAGACAAAGGAAGGTTTGTATGAGTGGGTAGTCATGTCATTTGGGCTAACCAATGCACCGAGCACATTCATGCAGCTCATGAATGATGTATTGAAAGAATTTTTGGGAATTTTTGTTATTGTTTATTTGGATGATATTTTAATTTTCAGTAAGACTTGGGATGAGCATTTGATGCATATCAGAAGAGTTTTAGAGAAGCTAAGAGAAGAGAAGTTGTTGATTAATTTGAAGAAATGCAGTTTTGCAAAGGAGTTGGTATACCTGGGATTTGTTGTCTCAGAGGACGGTCTTAAGATGGACCCAGAAAAAGTGAGGGCTATCATTGAATGGCCTACACCAAGGAGTGCAACGGAGGTACGCTCTTTTCATGGTTTGGCAAGTTTTTACAGAAAGTTTATCAGAAATTTTAGTAGCATTTGTGCACCCCTAACTGAGACAATGAGAGGGGATAGAAAAGAGTTTAGATGGACTAAAGGAGCAGACAAGAGCTTTGATACATTAAAATAGAAAGTCATAGAACAACCTATTTTGGCACTTCTAGATTTTAATAAGGTATTTTAGGTAGATTGTGATGCTAGCGGTAGTGGTATAGGAGCTGTTTTGAGCCAAGAAGGTAAGCCCATTGCCTATTTTAGTGAGAAGCTTAATGTTGCCAAGAAAAAGTATTTTGTTTATGATCAAGAATTTTATGCAATAGTTTAGGTTTTGAAGAAATGGAGACATTATTTGTTGCCAAAAGAGTTTGTTTTATATACTGATCATCAGGCTTTGCAGTATCTTAATAGTCAAGGAAAGTTGAACCAAAGGCATTTAAAATGGGTTGAGTTTTTGCAGAGCTATACTTTTTTTTTGAAGCACAGGAGTGGGAAGTCCAACAGAGTTGCAGATGCCTTGAGTAGAAGGCAAAATTTGTTGACAGAAATGAAGATAGAGGTTGTTGGGTTCGATGAGCTCAAAAGTTTGTATCCTGAAGATCTAGATTTTGCAGAGGCCTTGAAAGCTTATTTGGAACCTGTTACTTTGGACAAGAAAAAATGGTTGGATTTCATAATCCAAAATGGCATGTTTTTTAGGGGAAGCCAGTTGTGCATTCCAAGGAGTTCCATGAGAGAGAACCTGATTAAGGAGAAGCATAGTGGAGGATTGGCTAGACACTTTGGTTGAGATAAGACCATTGCTATTGTTGGTGAAAATTATTATTGGCCACAATTGCAGCAAGATGTGAGGAAATTTGTGCAGAGTTGCAGATTATGTCAGATGGTGAAAGGAACAAGTCAGAATACAGGTCTATATCAACCACTACCTGTACTAGAGAAGCCATGGGATGATATTAGTATGGATTTTGTTCTTGGTTTACCAAGGACACAGAGAGGACATGATTCCATTTTTGTGGTGGTGGATAGATTCTCGAAGATGGCACATTTCATTCCTTGCAAGAAGACTAATGATGTTGTCCATATTGCTGAATTATTTTTCAGAGAGGTGGTGAGATTACATGGTCTACCAAAGAGCATAGTCTCAGATCGAGATACCAAGTTTGTTGGTTATTTCTGGAGGACATTGTGGAAGAAGTTGAAGACAGATTTGAAGTTCAGTTCTGCACACCATCCACAGACTGATGGACAGACGAAAGTGGTGAATAGGAGTTTGGGTAACCTGCTACGATGCTTAGTAGGAGATAAGCCCAAGGGATGGGATTTGATTTTACCACGGGTAGAATTTGCTTACAACAATTCTGTTAATAGGAGTACTAGTAAATCACCTTTCCAGATTGTATATGGCAATAGTCCAAGAAATACTTCAGAGTTAAGGAATCTAGACAAAGGAGAAAAGACAAGTGCCGAGGCTAAAGACTTTGTAGAACACATGAAGAATTTGCATGAAGAGGTGAAAAAGCACATTAATAAGATGAATATGTAGTACAAGGCTAAGGCAGATTAGAAGAGGAGATATAAGGAATTCTAGGTAGGAGCTGAAGTCATGGTTCACTTGAGAAAAGAAAGGTTCCTGATTAGAACATACAATAAGCTGAAAATGAAGAAACTTGGACCATGCAAAATTTTGAAGAAACAAGATTTAGGAAATGCATATGAGGTGAAGCTGCCAAGTGAGATCAACATTTCCCCTATTTTCAACATTGCTGCTTTATCAGAATATCATGAAGGTGGACCAGAGGATGGACCAACAGAAGAACAGTGGAGTATTCTGGCATCTACTTCAACAGAGGAGATAGAAGAAATCTTGGATAGCCGTGTGGGAAGAAGTATTCAAAACAGGCAATATGAAGAATATCTGGTGAAATGGAAAGGAAGGAATGTTGAAGATTCTTCTTGGTTGTCTAAGGCAGAGGTTAACGTTTGGGTTTTCCTCACACAAACACCTGAGACGTGACAGGGTCACTTCTCAAATTACCCTGGGTGTCTGATGCAGGAGCATCTAGTGGTGTAAGGGCAATCTTGCATCACCCCAAAAAAGATGTGTTTCAAAATTATTGATGTTCTTTCTATTTCTTTTCTAAATTTGTGGTTCTGGTTCCATAATCGCTTGAATAATGATGTAGAACTTTCAGTTTTTCTAAACTGCTAAAAATAGCAACCTGCTATTTTTAGAAAGTTTTCATTTGGGCATGGAATGAAGTGAAATTTTATAGGAAGTTTCATAACTGAAAAATAAGACCTTTGGTGATGGAATCACGCAAAGATCATTTGCGAGCTGAAAGATATTAAAGTTTTTGTTTCCCAAAAACTGCCTAAAAATTATTCAAACTCAAGTTTGAGGCACTAAATGGCCCTATATGGGCCTGAAAATGGCCAGAACCGGCAAAGCTAGTTCTTAGCACATAGAGCACTCCGCGAGATTTTTGACACATAAAACGGTTCATCAATCGGATACTTGGATCAAAAGTTATGGCTCCCGAAAGTTGACCTATTTTTGGAGGGAGAAGCAAATTTTGAAATTAGGTTGTTGGCCGCCAAAAAGGCTATTAATAACCATTTTTGGGAACCCTGGGCAGTAGTAGAGTTAAGGGGGGAAGTGTAGAGTCAAGAATAGGCAAGAAAATAGAAACCCTAGCTAATTTGGGGTTATAGAAGGTAGATGATTCTAGAGTCTAGGAATAGAAAGCTGTAATGTGTTGTAACCTGTGGAGGGTTGATTCCTCTAATTGTATTTGAGCTTTTGTAATGTAATAAGTTGTCCAAATCAATAAAGAAAGTTCTATTTTCTATGTGCAATTTCTGTTGTTGTCTATTTTATGATTTACCCCCTTCATAATTTATACTCTTTAATGTTTACAAGCCAAATGGGGGGCCATGGAAGGCAGTGGTCTGGAATCAAATCTCTGGGATTATGGGTTCTATCTTGGATGAGCTAGTCATTCTAGGGGGTGAATTTAATGCTACCACTAGCTCGGAAGATAAGAAGAGTGGAGTAGGCTTGATCTCCAGGGCTCAGGTTGACTTCCAAAATTTCTTGAGCAATAATTCTCTCATTGAAGTCATCCCCAAGAATGGTAAGTACGCTTGGTCTAATACAAGAGCAAGAGTTGCTTGCATAGTAGAAAGACTTGATAGATTCCTCATCCTAGGAAAATGGCTGACTCTACCCTACATTTAGGAATGATTCATTTTACCTAACCTAAGTTCTGACCACTACCCAGTCTTACCAAAGTTCTTGTTAGATAGGTCCCCAAACAGATGCCCATTCAAATTTGAGAATATGTGGCTTAGGGATGAAGGTTTGGAGCATTTGATTAACACTTGGTGGAAGGAAGCAACCTTCAAAAAGGGTTCCAAACTTTTCATATTTTTTAAAAAATTGGGAGCATTGAAAGAAAAATTGAAGCTCTAGAATAAAAACCATTTCAAAGATATTTTTATTGAGAAAAGGAGAATTGAAACAGAATTAGAAACCCTGAATGAAAAACTAATCAAAGAAGGAATGTTTCAAGCATATTTTTCAAAAGAAAAAGGCATCAAAGAATAATTAAGTGAGATTTTTAGAAGATAAGAAATCTACTGGTGTTAGAAGTCTAGAGAAAATTGGCTAAAGGAGGGTGATAGGAACACAAAAGTTTTCCACCTATCTACTAAAATGAGAAAGAGTCACAATAAAATTCACTACATCAAGAATAATGATGGCTCCTTGGTGGAAGATAGGGATGAGATTGGTAAGGTAGCAGTGGATTATTTCAAGTCTCTATTGAATGAGGCTAGCCCTAGGGATGGGGAAGAAAGAGAAATGATTCTGAATATCTTGCCTAAGGTGATTTCGGAAGAAGAAAATAATTGGCTAATTCAACCTTTCTCAGAGGAAGAAATCAAGGTGGAGGCCTTCCAAATGCATCCAGATTAGGCTCCTAGGCTTGATGGTTTCCCTAATGGATTCTGTGAGGGTAAAATGGTGATCAATCAAATGAATTAAATAAGACCCAAACATCAACAGAATAGAGAAACAAGGAAGATTCAAGTAAACAAAGCAATGAACAAACATAGCAAACCTCTTCTGTTTCAAAACTTCTGTTGTTTGCCTATCACGAATCGTCCTTTCGCAGATGAGATGAGCCCTCAGAGAGTGCAATATTTTAAAGTTATTTGAGGAAGTTGATGGTGAATGGCTATGGTGTGATATGCAATGAAGGTGAGCTCCAATGCAACAATGGTGATCTCAAGCTTGTAGATGACAAATGGGTGCCAAAGGCGCGCTGGTGATATTTCTGCAGAGTAACGATGTCAAAAGCCTGGATCCATAGAATGAAGGGATGAAGCTTCATTTATAGACTTGGAAGAATGGGAATCAACGGTTGAGAGAAGATATGAAGATCAACGGCCGAGGATGGTTGAGGAATGTGCAACCAGTGGAAACGTGCCAAGTGTCCCAGCTCCATCATGAAAGGTGGAATGTGACAAAACTGATTGGAGAGTTAACTCCATTGACTGGTCTGTTAACAGACTTGATTGATTAGTTAGAAGAGTGGATTGTGGAACTGATTGGATTGATTGAGGATTTGACTCAACTGACAGGTTAGTTAACAGATTTGATTGATTGGTTAACTAACCTCTGATTGGAGAAGAAATAGGCCATGTGGGTGAGGGAAAATAAGGTAATTAAATATTAAATATATTTAATTACATGTGCAACCTGATGAGGTGGACAAGGTGAGGTGTAAAGGTGATGTGGAATTTTGAATTTAGAACTTTAGGATAGAGGAATTAGGCTTAATTAAATAATTTTTGATTATTTAATTGTGTAAGACAAATAGAAGAATTTTAATTAAATAAATAGAATTTATTTAATTATGGAACAGTGAATCGATTAAATAAATTTAGAATATTTATTTAATTAATAGAAGAATGGAATAAATATTTAGAATATTTATTTAGGATGATTTGTGTCATTTTTAGACGTATACATTTTGCCCCTCTTTGATGCAATGCAGTTTACAGCATTGCTTCAAAGAATAAATAGTCTGACAGTGATACATGCCCCAGTTTGCCCCTGGTACAAGTTATGATGATAGAATGCCCCCTCGGGAGATTGGATGGGAAAAAGGGTAGAAGGCATGAGACGGACAATCTCACGATGAAGAAGGTTAGATTTGAAGAAAATGGGTGAAGAAAGAGCTGAATGATACGTGATGCAAGAGAAAATGATAACACACACAAGCAAGCGAGCAAGTATGCACAAATGATTCAAGAACAAACAAGGTATTGCCCCTATCAAGCAGTAAACCAATGATATACTGATAACGATATACGATAGTGTTGTCATGGCGGGGAACGATATATCCCCAGACCAACACAGCAGGTGTGTTGTCATGGTGGGGAACGATAGATCCCTAGAGCAATATGAAGGATAGTGTCTGGTTTCAAGAAATGAAGCATGTCGTGTAAGACGCGTGTGTTGGTCTGATTTCGACAATGCAACATCCTGTATAAGACAATTGATTGATTAACTGATCGAGTTGGTTTACGACCAGACAAGGATCAAGACCACTGATTGTGATTGGATCATTTGTGCAAGATTGACTTGACTTGATTGGTATGGATTAAGGATGGACCTTGCATTTGGATCATTGCTCTGACTGACTGATGAAAGATATGATAGATAGAATACTGATTGATAGAAGAAAGACTCGATAGAAGGACTCACAAGCTTTCGTAAACATTGATACTCTACATTATTGGATCTTTATTGCATGGGGTATGGTATGGATGTATAAATGGATATAGGATGGATGCTTTGCTATTGGAGTGCTTTATTTCATCATTGGGCATTTTGTTTTTGGTACTTTTCTGAAATGTTGTAAGTGAATACAAGCATCGAGGTATAATTGAACCGAGATGACCTGAGTATCGCTTACATGGATTGTGATTTAGCAAGTTAATACAAGCATATAGTCAAAATTGAATCTAGATGACCTGAGTACTTCTTGCATTTCAACAAGCAAGGATTGCCCCCGTTCATGTAAGGCCTTGGATGTCCTCGATGATCTTTAGCTGATCATGTCCTTAGACAAGGCGTCGCATTACTAAAGTTTAATCCACAAACAACAAACAAAGAAAGTAATCATGCTTCCATCATAGCATCTCTAGCTTTTGGCATCCTTGAGTAGCATAGGAAGGTATGATAGCAAAAATCAAGACTCTGTAACTTAACCCTAGGTTCCAATCTACAAAGCATATTTGCGTTAATATGTGTTTATTTCTTGCCTTAATTTGCATAAAATCATTTAGAAGACCTTGGGTATTTGCTTTGCATTGGATAGGTTAAGATGCTCATAGTCAAGATTTCTGCTTGAAGCGCGGGTGTTTGCTTGCATTTGCTTATTTGATGAGAAGGTTGCACAATCCTTATTGAGAAGACTGACCCTAAGGGACTGACCTAGTGCCTCGGGGGCTCATTGCTAAATGGCCTTGCCTACGTGACGACGCAGAGGCAACGTAGTTCGGGGTAAACCCTAATGGACCATGGATGGACTAGAAGAAAGATGACAAGAATGAAGACAAGAAAGGAGACGAATGGGACCTTGGGAGAGATGGAAGCCTCGGGGGCGCATTAGAATAATGGCCTTGCCTACGTGACGGCGCAGAGGCAACGTAGTTCACGGACTGGGACCATGGGCACTGACAAGAGACACTATACTAGGCTCACATTGAGGAGACGGTATGGGACAAAACCTTGGTTGACAAGGCCACAAGGTGGGTATCAAGCCATGTTAGGTAACTGTCAAGTGTTTATTGTGGGACAGATATGGGTCGAATGGGGCGAAGAAAGAAAGAATGGACTCAAGGTGATTGGATTCCCAAAGATGGAGAAGGCGGTTTATCACAAGTAAGGCCTATTTACCAGGTTTTCATCACTTGCTTTTATTTGCACGAGAAGCTAGAAAGTAAACATGATGCCTGTTTGCCAGGTTTTCATCTTGATACCTATCCAAGGCGCCTGTTTGCCAGGTTTTCACCAAAGGATAAATTTTTTTTTGTTTGTATGCTTTCTATTTTTTTTTTTTTTTGTATTTTTTGATTTTTGATTTTTTCTGATTTTATTATGCTCCCTTGCACTGGGGTTCCCCTAGGTATAGAACCGACGAAGATGCATGCTGTTGATTGGATCATCAAACAACTCACCCTCTGATGTGGCCAACTGATATGCCCCCGATCCGTAAGCCGCTACAATTACATAGGGTCCAAGCCAGTTAGGCTCGAACTTACCTTTCTTTTCTCTGTCCTGCTGATTGCGAGGGTTCTCTTTTAGGACGAGGTCCCCAACCTTGAAGCATCTTGGTCTAACCTTGTGGTTGTAGCTTCTTGACATCATCTGTTGATAGGCTTTGAGATGGTCAAAAGCTTTTTGGCGCCTTTCCTCTAGCAGTTCTAGCTCTTGTAGTCTGGAGACTTTGTACTCTTCGTCTGATATGAGACCTTTCAATGACACCTGAAGGGATGGGAGTTCAACCTCAATGGGAAGGATGGCTTCGGAACCATAGACGAGGGCGTAGGGTGTAGCACCTGTGGGAGTGTGTATGCTGGTTCTATAGGCCCACAGAGCGGGATTGAGTTGGACGTGCCAATCGCGACCAGCTTCATTGACCGTCTTCTTTAGGATTTTCAGAATGGTTTTGTTCGATGCCTCAGCTTGGCCGTTACCTTGGGGATAGTATGGAGTGGAGAAACGATGTTGGATTTTAAAATGCTCACAAAGTTCCTAGACATCCTAATTTTTGAAGGGTCTCCCGTTATCCGTTATGATGGATGAAGGGATGCCATATCGGTAGATAATGTAATTCAGAATGAAAGAGGAAATTTGCTTTCCTGTGACGGTTGATAGGGGAACGGCTTCAATCCACTTTGTAAAGTACTCAGTGGCGGTTATGATGAATTTATGGCCGTTGGAAGAAGGCGGATGAATCTTTCCCACGAGGTCAAGTCCCCACTGGCAAAAGGGCCAGGGCGTCGTTAGAGGTCTCAACTCCTGAGTAGGTGCATGAATCAGGTTCCCATGTATCTGGCACTGTTTGCACTTTTTGACGAACTGATATGAATCCATTTCCATATTGGGCCAGTAATAACCCAAACGCATGAGTTTCTTAGCTAAGGAAGGACCGCTGGAGTGTGTTCCGCAGATCCCTTCGTGCACGTCTCGCAAGGCAGTTACAGATTCTTCTTGTTCTAGACAACGGAGTAAAGTACCATCCAGACCACGTCGGTAAAGGGTATTGGCGATAATGGTGTAACGGGAGGCTTGTCAGATGAAAGTTCGTTTTTGGTTGGAAGAGAGGTCCA
Organism: Cunninghamia lanceolata; assembly: GCA_027924645.1. Taxonomy (NCBI): domain Eukaryota; kingdom Viridiplantae; phylum Streptophyta; class Pinopsida; order Cupressales; family Cupressaceae; genus Cunninghamia; species Cunninghamia lanceolata. The sequence goes on from BSBN01000070.1 coordinate 4,508,480, forward strand.
AAGGAAGGATATTGTCCTTGAGGTAAGTGTAGGTCTTACCGTACCAAGGCGAATCAGATCCTACTAGGCGGCAAATGGAATGGGTTTCGAGGAGATCATAAGCCGGTTGTCGAATTGTTTCTACTAAGAACTCATACCGTGACTCATGTTCAGGTATCTCAAGAAGAGAGGCTATGGTCGCCATTGCATCTGCTGCTTTGTTCTCTATCCTGGGTATTTGCTGAAACGAGATGGTCCCAAAATGTTCTTTGAGGTCGTCGACCATCCATTTGTATGGGATGAGCTTCTCATCTTTGGTCTGATACTCGTCGTTGACCTGGTTTATGACAAGCTGAGAATCACCGTAGACACATAGTGCTTGGATTTTCCACTCAGTGGTCATCTTGAGACCAATTACCAAAGCCTCATACTCTGCTATATTGTTAGTGCATGGAAATAACAACCTGTAGGACTTTGGAATTGTGTCGCCTTGGGCAGTGATAAACAAGATACCTACCCCCGATCCATGGTTGGTGTAAGACCCGTCGAAGTAGAGTTTCCAAGGAGATGTTGACAGAGTGAATAAAGACTCATCGGGGAACTCAAACTGCATTGGTGAAGTGTCCTGTAATGGTGCCTCAGCTAGTTGGTCAGCGATGATTTGCCCCTTGATGGCTTTTCTGTCCACATACTCTATATCATATTCGCTAAGAAGCATAACCCATTTGGCTAGTCGACCTGTGAGAGCTGCTTTGCTGAGAAGATATTTTAGTGGGTCGATCTTGGCAATGAGTTTGACAGGATGTGCCAACATGTAGTGTCAGAGTTTTTGTGAGGCAAAAACCACCGCAAGGCATGAACGTTCCACCTGTGAGTACTGCAACTCGTAGCCCACTAAGGTTCGACTGATGTAGTACACAGCTCTTTCCTTGTTCTCATAGTCTTGCTGCGCTAGGAGAGCCCCAAGAGCAGTAGGTGTAGCAGATATGTAGAGAATCAAAGGTTTTCCTTGGATCGGAGGCATGAGTATAGGAGGATTCATGAGGTACTCCTTGAGCTTGTTGAATGCCTCTTCGCACTGCTCATCCCATTTAAATGGAACGTTCTTATGTAGGAGATGGCTGAAAGGATGGCACTTGTCAGCCAGCTGTGAGATGAACCTGCGGATGGCCTGTAGCTTGCCCTGTAAGGATCTCAACTGTGTTAGAGTTTTGGGCGGAGGCATGTCCATGATTGCTTTGACCTTGGCCGGGTCTACCTCTATGCCGTTTGCTGACACGATGAAGCCTAGCAGCTTGCCTAATGTGACCCCAAACACACATTTCTTCGGGTTCAGTTTTACTTGGAATTGATCCAATCGTTGGAAGACTTTTTCTAATGTGTCCAGGTGTGAGTCCCTGGTGAGTGATTTTGCCAAGATATCGTCAACATAGTCTTCCATAGTCACATGCATCATGTCATGAAATATAGTTGTCATGGCCCGCTGATATGTAGCACCTGCATTTTTCAGCCCAAATGGCATGACATTCCAGCAAAAGGTACCCCATGGACATGTGAAAGCTGTTTTGTGTTGATCCTCAGGTGCTATTTTGATTTGGTTATACCCGGAGAATCTGTCCATGAGTGATAGCATTGTATGTCCTACTGTAAGGTCGACTATGATGTCAATGTTTGGCAACGGAAAGTCATCTTTGCGGCATGCCTTGTTTAAGTCTCAAAAATCATTGCATAGTCAAACTCGGCCATCCGGTTTAGACACTGGTACAATGTTTGATATCCATTCAGGATAGTCTATGGCTCTGATGAACCCCACATCTAGCAATTTCTTGAGTTCTTCCTTGACGAGAAGGGCTATATGAGGATGCATCTTTCTCAGTTTTTGCTTTACGGGCTTCACCCCTGGATCCAATGGCAAGTGATGTAGGATCAGGTTTGGGTCCAAACCTGGCATGTCGGCATATGACCAAGCAAAGCTGCCTCTCTTCTTTTTAAAGAATGGTACAAACCTGGTTTTCTCAGGCGGCGTGAGAGATTTTGCAAAGTGGATAATCTTAGGCTGCTTTTCGGTTCCAATGTTCACTGGCTCTGTTGGCTCCACCACGATCTGTGACCTTTCTTGATACATATCACTTGGGAGGGTGTCAAGCATTCCACAGTTGAGTTTTCACCTTCAGATACGTCCTTTCTTTTTACTGTTTTATAATCTGACACTGCCGCACGGCAGTTTTCACCGTCAGATTCCTTTTTGATCTTTATATTTTTGCGACTAGAAGGCTTGGCACCCTCCCCGAAGTAAGCTACAGTATTGAGTTCGATAGCGAAACCGGCTTTATGATCTCCTTTTGGTAAGTGATCTCTAAGTCCCATATAGTCTATGTAGGCATCATCGTTCTGGAACATGTCTAATTGGGGGGTTCCTTGCAGATCCCAGTCAATAAGCTCAGGGTGCAAGAGGGGAAGGGAGTCGGATGAAAGACCTGATTCATTGATAGTGTGGATGGAAATACTAGGAGCACAGGTGGGGGTAGTGTTTTGGGTGGTACTTTCCTCCAAGTTGTTTATCGCAATGGAATTGAAACTTTCCTCGAAAGCCATACTCTCAGGGAGGGGCAAATCAGACTCTAGTGGTCTGTCCTGTTGCATTTGTCTCTCGTGGTAAGGGCTAAGAGTTTGGATGGTGTCAACCTCTTTATCGTCGTAGGAGTGCTCCGTTAGCTCGTCCCACTCATACTCATTGGAATCATCCGAATCTGTGTCACTGTCCACTTGGAGTGTTTGGATTGTCTCCACAAGACAGGCATTTTCCTTGGCTTTACCCTTGCCTTTGTATCCCAAGCCAGTGGTGTTTCTAGCCGAAGAGGAGGAAGAAGGTTGTATAGGTTCAATGATCCCTTCTTTTCTGAGGCCGATAGGGCCTTGTCCTTCATATCCCATCCTGTGCAAGATGGTCTCACCTCGTCCATAGAGCTCTGTAGGGAGTCTGGGTGGATCTTGGGGTGTGTTTTCTTCTTCGGCATAAAGCCATTGCAAGAGATCTTGCTCCTCTGATTCATCGGATAAGGTCCCCCATTTTACAAAGGGGTTTGCGGGAGTGATAGGAGGAGCAGAGGGTTTTGGAAAATGCCTGGGTTGATGCTTGGGCTGGCCAAAGGAGCGAGGAGACAAGGGCATTCTTGCAAGGTTGAGGTTGTGCTCAATCTGGTATTCCCCCACGCCATTTTCTTTTATGGTGATTTTCATTGGTTTAGGCCATGAGGAGGAAGCTTCAGTAGAATGGTCCTGTTGCGGGGTAGGGGAAATGTGGGCTCGATTGTTGGGTATGACGCATTCAGATTTTGCTTGGAAAGAGTTGCAATGTTGGTAGGGGTCGGGGTCGCCTTGTATGGTGACCTGCTTGCCATCGTGTGGGAACTTTATGCATTGATGGTAGGTGGAGGGGACAGCCTTCATGGCGTGGATCCATGGTCTCCCTAGTAGAATATTGTAAGCAAGCTCCCGATCAAGGACTTGGCACACCACATCTTTAATTACCGGGCCCACTTGAATGGGTAGGACAACCGTGCCCTTTGTGGTTCGTTCCTCCTCGTCATAGGCCTTTATGGTAATCTTCCTCCGTGGATCAACTGCCTGTTCAGAGAACCCCAATGCAAGGACTAGCTTCAAAGTGCAAATATTCAAACCGGCACCCCCATCAATGAGAACCCTCTTGATGCGGTGTTTGTGTACAAATGCGACAATGTGTAGGGGGTGTTGTGGGGTTGAGATACAGAAAGGTCATCTTGCTCAGTAAATGATATGGAGGGGGAGGATGTCAGATTGCCAACCATGGTTTGAAACTTCTCTTGGGCTAGGTTAGTGGGGACAGTAGTTTCCACTAAGGCTTTCTCGAGAATCTCCTTATGAGAAGGAGATAGACGCAAGAGCTCCAATATAGAAATGTGAGCCGGGGGTTTCTGTAACTGGTTGATGACATTGTATGGACGGGAGTTAGACGGAGATGGCGACGACCTTGGAGGGGTGGTATTGATCGTGACTTTACCACTGCGGGTAATTATACTACAACCAGTTCTGTTAGGTACTGGTTGTTGGTTGGGGGAGATGACATTGACCTGCGGAAGATGTTCTGAAATGCAGTTAATGGTGTAATCAAATGGAACGCTTGCATAGTTAGCATTACTCGACCCGCTGTTCTAATTTGGCCAGTTGCGATTGTTGTCATTATTGGGATTGCCATTGGAGTTATTGCCGTTGTGACCATTGTTGTGGTTGTGACCATTGTTGTTGTTGTGACTGCTGTTGTGATTGTTGTTATATGGCCTGTTGTGATTCAGAAGAGGATCGCGGTAGGCCACATGAGATTCATTGGAGGTATGCTGTGGTGTTCCTCCCTGATTTTGATCTAGTATATCCTGTATGACATTCTTAAGACGGATGCAATTATTGGTTGTGTGCCCCCTTCCTCGATGATACTCGCAATAGTCTGTGTCCTTCCAATAGGGAGGTTTGACTATAGGCTCATAGTCACTTGTTGGCGGTAGAGAAATTTCATTGTTAGCCAACAACTTTCTGAGGGCCGATTCTTGAGATTCTCCTAACGGTGTGAATTTCCTCCTTGGATTTGAATTGAACCAAGGTCTAGGTTCCCGAGGGGGTGGCTTGTTGAGTGGACCGTTATTTGCTTCTTCCTTAAGAGTGAATATGGGTTGTTGTTTAGGGGCTGCCGCCTTGGCATCCACTACTCCATCGTTGACCACATTCTTGTTCTTGGTCCAAAACTTTGACTTGTCAGTTGTGTAATTGGAAGGAGGTGTGTCCTTGTAGAGCTTGAGAGTTCCTTTAGCGATCATAACTTTCTCAATGAATAGCCCCATTTCAATGACTTTGGTGAATGAGGTAGGGCATTGTATCTGAATCTGATAGCTAAGATCGGGATTCAAATTGTGGACAAACATTTCCAATAGTTGTTTCTCAGGCATGTCATAAGAACACTTACTAGCTAGCTGTCTCCATCGCTGTAAGAAGGTGGTGAATGACTCACCACTCTTTTGTTTGGTGTTGCATAGGTCTAGCATAGATACCTCGTGTTCTATATTGTAAGAGAAGTGCGTTATGAATTTATTGACAAGTTCATCAAAAGCTTTGATTCCTGGTGGGAGACACGAGAACCACTCCATAGCTTGACCTCCTAAAGATCTTGGGAACAGTCTCATTAAGTAGGTCTCGTTGTGGGCTACTTCTAAACATGCTGCAGTGAATTCCCTGATATGATCTCTAGGGTCCCCCTTCCCTTTGTATTTGTCAAATTTTAGAATTTCGAACTGATAGGGGAATGGTTTCATGACCAAACTTCTGTCAAAGGGGTACGGTGCTATATCTTCCAAGGAGTAGTTCTTGGAACTTGTGCCGATCTTAAGGTTGGAGATTTCTAGCTTTAGACTCTCAATTTGTTGTCTCACATCCGCCATAGGAGCATTTTGATCTATGGGTTGTTTTCCTCTCTCATTGGCATGGGGGACCACGTCATTTGTGCCTCTCTCATGTGCATGTGGGACTGTGTCATTCGTGTCCCTCTCACGTTCATTGTCTGCATTTTCCATGATGGAGCTAATGTCAAAGTCTGCGGGGAGTTTGATTCCGAGACTAGCAAGATGATGGAAATATTTGGTGGGGTCCTCCAGGAGCACTTTCTCCACTAGGCGTTGGAATTTGCTATCTTGCATGTGTGCCACTAATTCTTCACGAGAAATTTCTTCATCATCATCGCGTGGTGGGGCGATGTGATCGGATGAGTCGGCCATTTCAATTAGCTTGTTGTACTGGGATCGAGTAAGAACCATGCAAGGTGGGGTGGGATGAAGTGGACTACGATTAGAAATTTTGGCAAGGTGCCGACTAAGACTATAATGAATGGGGTATCTAGGACAAGATTTGGACAAAGGGTTCTCTCGCTCAATGACTTCAGGCAAGACGGTTGACACAAGACTCTAGCCACTAGCAAGGGTAGTCGATACCAGTCTCACTGTGTAGGGCTTAGTCGTTCAACAAGACTACTAGCAAAAGGTACTGTGACCTTCTAGGCTTACGTGAATTCACGAATGAAACGAAGAAGGACCTATGTCAAATCGGTATGGGACAGAATGACGTTGGGGCAAGAGTGACTAGGACAGAAGGTGACTGGGATGACCGACGAAGGAGAGAGAATTGGGTGAAATGGATGAAAATTGACTGCAAGGTTGATTCTGACCTCGGAAAATGAAACTAGGCTGAAATGGGTACTCTGAACAGCTGACGAAAATTTCTCAAAAATAGGGCAGATGCTCACTGTCACACATGCGCAGAAACAGATGCACAACAAGAATGGGTAAATGCACCGTAAGTCGCTGTAAAAGCGCGGCTCTGGTGAAGCATGTATGCGCAGTAACAGTGTGTAAATGCGCAGCAGAAAAGTAAATGCGCAGCAAGTCGATGTATAAGCGCAGCAAGTCGCTGTAAAAGCGCAGCCAAAAAGTGTATATGCGCAGCAGAAAGGTATGTATGCGCAGCCAGTCGGTGCGAAAGCGCAGCAAGTCGCTGTGTATGCGCAGCAAAGAAGTGTATATGCGCAGTTCTGGTATTTTTTGCAAATTTTTTTTGGATTTTTCTCTATTTTTGGTATTTTTTTTTTGGCTGGAAAAAAGTCTTCTTGATCTGATATTATGAATTAATTTAGCAAGAAAACACAGCAAGCACAAAGAGTATTTTGTAGTTTTCCATTATTTTTGTAGTTTTTCAACTCTATTTTGGACAAAAGCAAGCACAAAATCCTAGGCGAGAAATGGATTATAAGGGATTTGGGCCACTAAAACAAGAGGTATTTAATTCGGGCAACCGTTCAAGTGGTTACACGTGCGGCGGCGCTACTCTCCGTTATGGAGTCTCCCAGCCTCAAAGGGTTATGCCTGAGAGGGTTTTGGGGGAGGTTGGCCGTCGGTGTAACATAACAGCACTCGTTGCAGGAGGTTTTCACCTCAAGCACAATTTATTTTAAGTGGCTCAGTAGGGCTTGGCATTAGCCTGTTACCACTCAGGGTCGTTCCCGCTTGGACAAGCATGCATCCAAGGGCAGGCCCCTCCTAAAGGTTAAACAAATAGAATGACAAGTCTGGCACTTTGATCACCCAGAAGAGGGGAGAGCATAAGCCTATTATCATTCGCAAGCACAGAATACACTGATTAATCCACCCTAGTTAAAAGATAAAAACTAAATGGGCTAATCTACTCAAACAGAACTTTGAAGTGATTTCAGCAATATTGCAGTGGTTCAGTTTTAAATCCCAGAAAGTAGTAGTGAGTTCAATTTTAAATCCACGTTGCACGAGATTGTTAACTTTGAAATTCAGGTCTCACGATATAGCAATGGTTCATTTTAACTGCAAGATCAGTGATGAGTTCAATTTTAAAACCGCGAAGCACGAGATTGTTAACTTTGAAATTCAGGTCTCACGATATAGCAATGGTTCATTTTACCTTCAAGATCAGTGATGAGTTCAATTTTAAACCTCAGATAGCAATAACTTTGAAGGTGTTTGTAATGCAAGCATGAAATAAACTAGTTACTTCCTCCCTAATTAGGACTAGATGAAGATTTGTAATGAACAACCATTTTACTCTTTCTCAGAAAATGAAAGGTGACCTAATTAGATGCAACTACATGTAACTGAACCCGAGCCTATCCTGCAAAACCACTCCAGCAAACACCTACAAAGGGGTTAACGTTAGCAAAATCCTCTAAAAAAAGTACGAAAACTTGAGTCTGTTACAAATGCGCAGCTTCAGTGATCAGATGCGCAGAAGTGATCAACAGAAGCGCAGCATTAACGAATGCGCCGTAGTTTTTAACGTATGCACCGTTAAAATGAATAAATGCGCAATTTTAATGGATGCGCAACAACAGTCTGTAAAAGCGCTGTAACAGTCAACAGATGCACAGTTATAACCTATGCGCAGCAACAGTCCATAAAAGCGCCGCAGAAATGCACAGATGCGCAGGATTTATAGAAGCGCCGTAACAGTCTTCAAAAGCACCGTAAAAATGAACGGATGCGCCGAACCAATCTGTGCGTGACTCTGCGGGACCTGTACGGAACCTACCTTCAAAAAAGCTCCAAAAATGGTGAAATAAAGGGGCAACGACTGGCACCAAAAATGTGAGGGTAAAATGGTGATCAATCAAATGAATTAAATAAGACCCAAACATCAACAGAATAGAGAAACAAGGAAGATTCAAGTAAACAAAGCAATGAACAAACACAGCAAACCTCTTCCGTTTTGAAACTTCTGTTGTTTGCCTATCACGAATCGTCCTTTCGCAGATGAGATGAGCCCTCAGAGAGTGCAATCTTTTAAAGCTGTTTGAGGAAGTCGATGGTGAATGGCTATGGTGTGATATGCAATGAAGGTGAGCTCCAATGCAACAATGGTGATCTCAAGCTTGTAGATGACAAATGGGTACCAAAGGCGCGCTGGTGATATTTCTGCAGAGTAACGATGTCAAAAGCTTGGATCCATAGAATGAAGGGATGAAGCTTCATTTATAGACTTGGAATAATGGGAATCAACAGTTGAGAGAAGATATGAAGATCAACGGCCGAGGATGGTTGAGGAATGTGCAACCAGTGGAAACGTGCCAAGTGTCCCAGCTCCATCATGAAAGGTGGAATGTGACAAAACTGATTGGAGAGTTAACTCCATTGACTGGTCTGTTAACAGACTTGATTGATCAGTTAGAAGAGTGGATTGTGGAACTGACTGGATTGATTGAGGATTTGACTCAACTGATAGGTTAGTTAACAGATTTGATTGATTGGTTAACTGACCTTTGATTGGAGAAGAAATAGGCCATGTGGGTGAGGGAAAATAAGGTAATTAAATATTAAATATATTTAATTACATGTGCAACCTGATGAGGTGGACAAGGTGAGGTGTAAAGGTGATGTGGAATTTTGAATTTAGAACTTTAGGATAGAGGAATTAGGCTTAATTAAATAATTTTTGATTATTTAATTGTGTAAGACAAATAGAAGAATTTTAATTAAATAAATAGAATTTATTTAATTATGGAACAGTGAATCGATTAAATAAATTTAGAATATTTATTTAATTAATAGAAGAATGGAATAAATATTTAGAATATTTATTTAGGATGATTTGTGTCATTTTTAGATGTATACAGATTCTATCACAAATTTTGGAATACCATTGCAAAAGACTTGGTGGTTGTGGCAAAGGAGGAGAGGAAAATAGGTAACATGCTCAAAGACTTAAACAACACTTTTCTTGCTTTGATTCCCAAAAAAGATAGAGTAGAATCAATGGAGGATTTTAGGTCCATTTCTTTGTGTAACTCAGCATACAAGATCATTTCCAAAACTATGACAACTTGGTTAAAGGAACTGCTGCCCTCCCTCATCTCGGAAGAACAAAGTGGTTTCATCCTGGGGAGGTCCATAATGAAAGAAATTATCATCGCCCATGAGGCCATTCATTCTATTAGGAAGAGTAGGATAGAAAGGATGATAATCAAATTGGATGTAAGAAAGGCATATGACCAGGTTGACAGAGGATTTCTGCTAAGTGTTTTAGAGCACTTTGGACTTTGCTCAGAATGGATTAGGCTAATTTAGAGTTGCATTTCAACTCCAAGGTTTACTGTAATCATCAATGGAGGCCACCACGGCTTCTTTGAGTCCTCAAGAGGGTTGAGACAAGGAGACCCCTTATCCCCAGTTCTTTTCATCATTGTAGCTAAAGCCTTGGGAAGATTGATTAGGAATAAGAGTAGCAGGGGTTTTTGGAAAGGAGTTGGTGTGGCCCCAAACTGTGAACCTCTTACACATCTCTAATTTGCAGATGATACCCTACTTTTTAGTATTGTGAGGTGCAGGGAAGAAATAGTAATCAATAGAGTCCTAAAAAACTTATACCCTAGCCTTGAGGCAACACATAAATAAGAGGAAATCAGATATTTTCTTTCTCAATACTAATATTAGGAAACAACAGGAGATCAAGAGAATTTTGGGATACAAGAGCAGTATGTTACCCAATAAGTATTTGGGCATCCCTTTGTTTTAGGGGGCATCCAAGTCTCATTTGTGGGATTCAATTTTGATAAATATAGATCAGAAGGTGTCTTCTTGGAAGGTTAAGTGATTGACTAGTGTTGTTTGCATTCTCATGCTAAAGGCGGTAGTGTCTTCTATCCCTATCTACATCATGTCTTGCTTAAAGATGCTAGGGAAGATATGTGCATCCATAAACCAGAAGATGTGGGATTTCTTTTAAAACATGAATGCTGATGGGAAGAAGTATCTCCTTATTACATGGGACAAAATCTATAGAATAAAACAAGAGGGAGGACTGGGACTGAGAAGGTGGCTGGAGATGAACTTGGCATTGGGAGCAAAGTTGGTATGGGGTATTTGTTTTACTCCAATCTTAGATGGGCCCGTATCCTCTAAAATAAGTACCTTGATTCTGAGGATCCTTGCCAAATCCTCACTATTACTTACCCTCTAGGAAGCTTGGCAATTTGGAACTTCCTCCTTAATTGTAGGAAACTTATCACCAAGCATTTAACTTGGGAAGTGAAGAATGGTAGGCAAGCAATATTTTGGGAAGATTCTTGGAATGATTTTCCATCCCTGGAAGAGATTCGACTAGCTCTATCTAGACAATGGGGTTTGTCTGTCAGAGATTACCTACATCCAGTGGTAAAAGAGGGTAGAAATGAGTGGCACTGGAAGTCTACAGTGGGTCTAGGTCTGGAGGAAGCAAAGGTTGCCCTTTTTGAGAAGGAACTCTCCTCAAGGAAGGTCTTCATTTTTGAGGATGATGATCAGATCATATGGTCAGTCTAAAAATTAGGAGATTACAATGTTAAATTGGGTTATTGAGTGTCAAAATTGGTAGAACCCACCCAGGACTGGCTGACTATTTTTTGTTGGGATAAAGTTGTCTTTCCCAAGGCTAGAGCTTTCACTTGTGCAGCCATCCAAAAAAGAATGCTAACTAGCAGTGGGTTAAAGAAATTGGTAGGGGCTATCTAGATGCTCCATGTGTAAGAAGGCCGAGGAGATGGTGGACCACCTCTTAATCAATTGTGATTATGCACAGGAGTGTTGACACTCAGTCTGTAGAAAGTTGGAGTGGCATTTCCCTTTGTCAAATGAATTAGGTGACCTCTTTAGGGCATGGTCAATTCTCTACATAAATTCTATATTTTCTAGTCTCTGGATTGTTAACCCCTCAATTGTAATCTGGAAGATTTGGAAAGAGAGGAACAAGAGAACATTTCAGGACAAAGAGAGTAGGAAAAATTCTTTGGTGCAGAAAATTGAGATGTCCATCACATAAGTGGTAAAAAATGCAGCTAGGAATTAGTCTTTGAAGAATAACTCCTTCTCATGATTGGATGGAAAATTTAAGAAAGGGTGGTCTAGCCTCAAGGTCCCCCCATTTATGAGAAGACTCAGGTTCATCAATTGCATAAACCATGGGCAGATGCAATGTGGGTCCGTCCTAGGGAGGGATGGCTAAAATTGAATTTTGATAGAACAACAAAGGGAAACCTAGGGTTGTCAGGGGCAAGATGTCTGATTAGATATGACAAGGGGTTGGTGGTGATATTTACTACTAAAAAAACTCACCAAGGGTACAAATAATAAGGCCAAGGCTCAAGCATTATTGTTGGGTCTCCAGATGACAGAAAATTTGAATATCAAGAGATTGGCTATTGAAGGGGATTCCCAAATAATTATTAATGGAATTAGAAATTTTACAAATGGGAACCTAAGTTGGAAACTTAGGAATATATTGAGAATGTGCATGTTTATCATCAACAAACTTGAGGACTTCGCTATTAGTCATGTATTCAGAGAAGCAAATAGAGAGGCTAATGAGTTGGCAAATGTGGCGATCAGCATGCACGTGAAAGAGCATGCAACGAGAGATTCAGAAGAGTGGAATTTGATCCAAAGGGACTTGTAATCATTTTTAGGTAGGGAGTAGTTTTCTCATTTATGAAGTTATTTGATGGTTGAGCATGGGAATTGAAGGAGCAAGGCTAGAGAAGGATGCGATGATACTGGCCACATCATGGAAAAGCATGCTAGCAGTTTATTTAGCCACTCTATTTCATATGGTTGGTGCAAAAATGGAGACACCAATGAGTTTATTTGGGAAGGGAAGGTAGATGTCTTTTTGGGGTGAGATTATAGAGCTAAGGCTAAAGAAATTTTTCAAAACCCAGTGAGGGATAGTGTTGTTGGGTGTGAAAATGGTTTTAGGAGATTGCTTTGTCTCAGATGTTAATAGATATAGGGTAATCTCAGATATTGTGTCAATTTTTACAATCACTCTTGCTTGACTTAGGAGTGGAGAAGGATGTCATCCGTGTGATGTTGAAGACTTTGGTCTTCTCCAAATGGCATGGGGGGTTGGATTTTTACTTGAATATGTTGGTAGTGGGGCCAGGATTTAGGCCGAAGCATGGAGTTTGGCTGGTGTTGTTGCCCAAGTATAATGGGCCCTAAATTCCTTTTGTCGTGGAAGCAGTCAGGTGAGATGCAGAGGCGAGACGAAAGGAGTCTTGGGGCCTAAACTTCCTGAAACAGGTGGTGGCTGTGGGTGTGACAAAGCGGTGGACTGGTCATTTGTGTTGGTTAAGGAAGAGGTACCAGGAGAGGATACAAACAATGATGATGTGTCGAGTGCAATACAGTGGCCTCTGTCAGGATGTTATAGCTATTTCATACATTTTATATAGTTAATATACTATAATCTACTACCCATAATGGGATTTTGGCATATGATAATGTAAATATCAAGAACTATGAAGAAATAGAAGTAGTTAAATAAATTTGTTTGTGTGGCCCTCCTTAGAGTAGCCTATTAATTCCTTTTTTTCTTCTTCTATTTTATGGGTAGACCCCCAATTGGCCAAATTCATAGACCGAAAACAAACATGCACGTAAAAATCTATTTCAATTATAATAATTAAATAATTGAAATACAAATTGCATAAAGTTTTATTTCTAAAAATAATAGAAACTATAATTATCTAACTAGATAATTAATTTAAAATAAAATCTAAACATCAAATAAATAATTAGCTTTATCTATTTATTTTCTTTTCTAATTAGCCTTAAGAATTAATTATCAAACAAATTAATAAAATTACTTCTATGCACTCAAATAAATTAATTACGCCACTAATTAATTAATTTCTATTTAAATATTTATCTTAATTTAATTTATTATTTAATTGCCCATACCATTGGATCATTTCAGGACACTTCATCACCAGGACCTAGTTTACCTTCCTTGATACCTATACTTGTTGCATAGCATAATCTTGCCACACATACCTTAGTAGCATTGTTAGGAAATATTATAATCATATAATTACCTCTATGCAATTAACTATGGTAATGAAATCACACATTATGCACACAATACATTAAATCAACACTTTACACTCAACATAAGTCAATAAAACTTAGCTAATTTTACCACATAATTGAAATATGATAGACTTGCAAAGAAACCAAAAATGAGGTATGTTACAATCCATTTGATAGGAAGAAAGATTCATGGATGTGTTATGGAGTAAAAAGTGGACACTTGCCTTTTTAGTTCCTTGTTTAGCTCCTAGGTCCTCATAATTACATTATGTATTATAATTGATCATCTCGAAGAAGATTGCTCGACACATATGATAATTTGGGACCTTGGGCCCTCACTAAGCTTATCCCAAACTAAAAAGGGGCCTTTAGACTTGGGCGCTAACTACCCAAGTCCTCCCTGATTGTTCGGGTAAATTAGTGGCATGTCGGCATATGGCCTTTAAAAAGGTTCCTCTTTATCAGCTCTTGTGATTTAATTTGATGAATGTTAGTTGAAAAGCATATATAAGCATGTTTTGAATTCATTATGAACCTAAATGGAGATAGTAAACTTATGACCTTGGAGAAAAAAGCATTCATTGTGTTTCTAGAGTATATTTGTGTTGTTATTGTGTGTGTTGTTGTAGGTTTTGGAATCATCATCCATCTCCTTATGTGTTGAAGAATCTTCATTCTCCTAAGGGCTTCACCTCCAAGGTGATATCATTGTTATTTGAATCATTCTATCATCATTTTGTTTAGCCTCTACCCTGCTAGGGCATGCTCTCTTATCTATCAACAGTGTTGGAAGGCTTGAATGCCATTTCAGGGTTTGACTGAGGCAAATCCCCAAACACCATAACCCCCAAACCCTCTCTTGTCATCTTGTGTGTAGGTTATAGGTATAGGATTTAGGAAAAGTGAATATATAGGAAGACTATGTAGGAATAATGGTTTCAGAATCTGACAGAAGTTTAAGAATATTCCTCTATAAATACTTGGGCGGTTGGTGCCCTAGTCTTTTGGGCCTTTCTAACTCTAGATCTAGCATCTGAGCACCATCTACAAAATTTTCTTAGTTCAGACCTTGAACAAATTCTCACTTCCAAGACTTAGATGATTCCTATTTCGTCCTCTAGCACTTCATCTTCTTGATCACTCTTGTGAAGTTATTTTATGATTATCTGCTATACATTTTTTGTTATAATCAGATATTTGTAAATCTAAAGTTTTGTGCATATTTGACCTAGGGTTTGATAAAAGGCTTGGTTAAATCTAATTTGGCTTGGTCTTGTCCTTGAATGTTATTGTGGAAGAGGGGTTGATCTAGTGTGCATGTTAGTCTTCTTCATTCATCTTTTTCATACATAACATTTTGGTGAACTCATAGCTCCAAGAATTTGCATCTTGTTGAGTGTTAAATTTAGATATTGCATTGTTTATAGCATATTTTTCATTATCTTACATTATTTCATGTCAATGGTGTGAAAATTCATAGTTTTGCAATTACACATTGTGTATTTCAACAAACATAAATACCTTAATATTCATAATCTTATCAATCATATTCTTGGTTAGTGCACTGAGTGTTATAAGACTTTGCATGAGTTTTATAACCCGCTACCCTAATACCAACACCTTGGTGAGAAGAATTTATAGACTAATGGATTCTAGTGCTTTGAATAGCAATGATGTGCAAACATTGGAAAATCCATTACACATCTACTTTACAAAATGTGAATCAACATCTTTGCAAGACATCGTAAACATCAACATGAATGAACAACAAAAATTTCATGATGTTGAAGATGTGATTGATATAGTAGCACATGTAGTTGATGAGAAACTTAAGAAATTAGACAAACAACTGGCCAATTTTTAACAAATTGTGAGAGGTGCACATCTAGCTCAAGAAGTGATTCCTATTGTGGATGGTATAAGATGATTATTGCAAGAAGGACAAGAAGGTGTTGACATGCTCCATGGATTAGCCCACATAGTGGATCATAACATTATGCCAGTAGCTAGCCACGTGACTGTCATAGAAAATGTGTCACCACCGAAAAATATAAGCTCACAAGTATCAGTACCCATACCAAATACTGGAATATCCACTTTCACACCATCAATTCTCACTACTAATGCACAATCTTTTAGTAATGTTACCACTACCATGGGATCATCTACTGGAAACAATTACAAAGTCATGGTATTTAATTATCAAAACTTGGCACCTCCTACATCCATACCCATGAATAATTACTCTCAACTACCTATCACCTCCACTTATTACCAACCACGTCTCAATTTCATGACTGTAGCATCAAATACTCTTGTTTCAAATCCACAAGCCACATCATCCAATGATGTTCTCCTCAACCAACTTTTGTAGAGTATGTAATCCTTGTAGTAAAAACTGATAAATTTGGCTAATGCTTCCTCTCAACCTACTTTACCAACATATTATGCTCGTAGCCCTTTATCTTATACAATCCTAAGAGCTCAAATGCTTGACAAATTTGAGACTCCTTGCTTTGAAAAGTATAGTGGTAAAGGTGATCCTAATACTCATGTGGCAACATTCACATCAATGTGTAGTGATTTCTTCTTTGATGAGGCATTGTTAGCAAAACTCTTTCCTCAATCTCTCAAGGATACTACTCTGGAATGGTTTTTCTCTCTACCTCCTAATTCCATACAATCCTTCTCATAGCTTGTTGATTAATTTTTGCAACATTTCTAAGCAAACATTGGACCTACTATCTCATTGATTGATTTGGTTTATTGTAAACAAGGTCTGAAAGAGAAATTAATGGAATTCATCAGTCGATATCAATATCTCTTTGCACAAATACTATATTTGATTATAGATGAGGATGTTCAAAAAGTATTCATTATGAATCTACAACTGAACATACATGATAAGATACTTTTGATGAAGTATAGTTCTTTCCAACATCTATGCACAACCCTTTTGAAGCTTCCTATTCCAACATCTATGCAAGGACCTTCATTTGATGCTAATGCCTATTGTCACTATCACCGCTTGGTAGGACATGATATTGAATGATGTATGCATCTAAAACATGAAATTTAAGACCTCATCTATTCTAACGTGATATAGGTTACCAATGTGAATGATAATGGAAATAAGTCGGTAGCTCCCTTGAATCAAAACCTATAAATCTTTACTGATCCTTTTCCTAAACATAGCAACAACAACATGGTGGAACAAAATACAATAGAGATTGTGGATGGTTATCTTGACTATAATGAAATAATTGGCATAATAGAAGTAGATAAGATGATGAATGAAGATCTACCCCACCCACAAGGAAAAGGTATCTATGTTGAGGTTCCTCCTTCATTATCCCTTTATGGATCAGGAGGTAACTAAAACATACAAGATACACAAATGGAGTAGCCTTCACATAATCACTTGAAGCAAGAGAAAATTGTGATGATGAAAAGCATCCCATTTTATTGTGAAAGGCTCATTCATCAAGTAAAGCAAAATAAAAAATAAAAGAATGGAAAAGAGCAAGGTGTGAATCATCCATGGAAAAAGATAATGATTCCCCTCCCCGCAAGCATCAAAAGATTTCAAACATACAAGACCTTGAGAAACAAGCACCGTGTGGCCATTTTGGAAATAAACATCAAATAGGTATGAATTCCTCACACATTTTACCACACTTGATGGAGTGTCTCTCTAAGATTCTCACAAGTTTGGCCTCCTCTTAGATAAATATATTTATATGTGTATGTGTTGTATTGTGTTCCCCCGTATTGTGTTAAATGTTGTTTAGGTTCCCTTGGATGACCCTTGATGCTCTTGTAAGGTCAAGGATACAAGGAGACCACCTTTGTTGTGATACTTCTTCTACGTGTTTCTCTATTCTTGTATTATCCTTTCTCTAATTGCAATTTTTGTGTGTGGTTCCTTGGGGGCATCTTCCCATGTTGTGAACCTAAGTCACCTTTGTCTTCTCTCTCTTTTTGCATTTTCATTCTTTAGTGACTCTACTAGTCAGTGGATGATGAAAACAAATAAATATTGGTAAGGACCATGCATCCCTACAACAAGAATAAAAATGGACGTAGTCCATATATGAAGATGGGGTTGATATGTTACTAACGCTTGACTAGTAGAATCACCTCATGTTTTTATGTGATCATGTGTTGTGTTGTGAAGATTCTTGTAATAATCCTTTGTAATACTCTAAATATGCTTCTAGGAACTTTGTTAAGTTTTGTATCTCACCTTGTTGCTACACTCGATTCTTAGATACCTGAAGTATAACCTAATGGCTATACTCAGTTCCAAAGCCATAAGTATATCCTTGGTTTGTTTATGTGGTATTTTACCTTATTTCTATGCATGAATATTATTGATTATTAGAATTTAATACTAACATGTGTGATTGTTGGGAACATTTGGCAATTGCAAGTACATGTCACTTTGGGGGCATGGGCTTTGTGAAAGCTCTTGTTCCCTTGCATGTTTTCAACCTTACCTTAAATGTGTTTGATACCAACAAGCGAGATCAACCACTTTAAGGTAGGGGCATATATTATGGTTGATTATTTTAGATATGTTGATAAAGCATGTTTGTGTACGCTTCCTTTAATCATAAGGCATTTGCGGATGCAGGTGGGGTTGTGTACTTTGTTTTTGTTTTGCATATACCTCCTTTTCACTATAAGGCATTTGTACAATGCATTGGGGTTTTATACTTTGAGCATGCTTCCTTTTCACTGTAAGGTGTTTGCAGATGCAGGTAGGGTTGCATTTTTGAAAGCCCTTTTGCAGAAGGCGAGATTGTATCTTCCCTTGAGAGGTTGCACATCCTTTTAAAAGTCCTCTGTGGAGGTAGGGTTAGATCCTAAGTTATTCACCCTTAAGCATTTCTTTGGTAGTTGTGGTAGTGTAGCTCAACCGTCATGTGTGTTTAGCATGTTTTAGATAGTGGAGCATAGCAATGAGCTTCTCCCTATCACCCGTGTTTGCTCTATATAAGATGTATAGTGTGTTGATGACATACTATACGATGCTCGTGTATTCCATGTGTTTTCTATGTCTTCCTTGCATGTCTTGCATGTTTTTTAGTGATGGCGTGTAGCGATGAGCTCCCCCCACACTGTGTGTTTTGTGTGCCTTTGATGGTGGTGTGTAGCGATGAGCTCCCCCCATCACCTAGTTAGGGTTATATATATAATTGTTTAATCATGTCTTCTCTATGTATTGCATGATTTTATTCATGTCTTGTTTGTGTATTCCGTGACTATATTCATCTCTTCTCCATTGTATTGTGTGCTTTATTGTCTTCTCTGTGTATTGCGTGCTTCATTACTATATTCACTATGTTTTGCGTGATTGTCAAATGTTTTCTTATGTTTGCCTAAGCTTGGGGACTAGAAATGGTTCTTCCAAACTTAGGGTGTGTCTTTTCTCTAGTGTCTAATGTGTTTGATGTGCTTTGACCATACTTTAATGCATGTACTGATCGTAAGATCATACACACATTAAAGTGGGGGCTAAATGTTATGGAGTAAAAAGTGGACACTTGCCTTTTTACTTCCTTGTTTAGCTCCTAGGTCCCTGTAATTACATTATGCATTATAATTGATCATCTCGAAGAAGATTTCCTGACACCCATGATAATTTGGGACCTTGTGGCCTCACTAAGCTTATCCCAGACTAAAAAGGGGCCCTTAGACTTGGGCACCAACCGCCCAAGTCCTCCCTGATTGGTTGGGGTAAACTAGTGGCATGTCGGCATAGGACCTTTAAAAAGGTTCATCTTTGTTGGCTATTGTGATTAAATTTGATGAATTTTAGCAGGAAATCATAAGTGTGTTTTTCAACTCATTATGAACCTAGATGGAGATAAAAAAACTTATGATCTTGGAAAAAAGAGCATTCAAAGCATTCATTGTGTTTCTAGAGCATATTTGTGTTGTTATTGTGTGTGTTGTTGCAGGTTTTGGAATCATCATCCATCTCCTTATGAGTTGAAGAATCTTCATTCTCCTAAGGGTTTTACCTCCAAGGTGATATCATTTTTATTTGAATCATTCTATCATCATTTTGTTTAGCCTCTACCCTACTAGGGCACACTCTCTTATCTATCAATGATGTTGGAAGGCTTGAATGTCATTCCAAGGTTTGACTGAGGCAAATCCCTAAACACCATAACCCCCTAAACCCTCTCTTGTCATCTTGTGTGCAAATTACAGGTGCGGGATTTGGGAAAAGTGAAAATATAGGAAGACTATGTAGGAATCAGGGTTTTGGGATCTGATAGAAGTTCAGGAATATTCCTCTATAAAGACTTGGGCGGTTGGCGCCCTAGTATTGTGGGCCTTTCTAACTACAGATCTAGAATCTAAGCATCATCTACAACATTTTCTCATTTTGGACCTCTACCAGATTCTCACTTCTAGTATTTGGGTGGTTCCTATTTCATCCTCTGACACTTCAGCTTTTGAGACACAGGTATTGACATCTTCCTGATCAATCTTGTAAAGTTAGTTTCTAATTATCTGTTGTATATTTTCTATTATAATCATATCTTTGCAAATCTAGGGTTTTGTGCATATTTGACCTAGGGTTTGATAAAAGTCATGGTTAAATCTGATCTTTCCATAGAAAACAAGAGTACAAGATCTCTAGTTGAGTCCACCTCTCTTTGGTAGTGATTTGGCTCGGTCTTGTCCTTGAATTTTATTGTAGAAGAGGGTTTAATCTAGTGTGCATGTTAATCTTCTTCATTCATCTTTTCCATACATAACAGGATGCAAAAAATACATTGAGATGTAGAAATGGCCCTAGAAAAAGAATAGGTCTTGCACATGATCTAAGACATTGCATAAATAGAGCTGCATTAATTACTAATCTAATAAATGTTAAATCTATAATCTATATCAAAGTTACATGTCTTTGGCTATTATGCTAACTACCCCTATCATCTTTTTATTTACTTTCCTATATTAGAATTTTTCATAGAATTACCCACCTACAATTCATAATCATTATTCTAGGTTGATTTTTTCTAAGTTGTAAGCATTTGATTTGATTAGCCTAGAATAAGCTTAAGGAAAGATTATTTTCCTTTAAATATTTTGGGTGAATCGCTCCAATCTTATGCAACCTTGTTTCCCCTAAGCTTTCTCATCATTATTAGGGTTTTATATCTATATTTTTTGATTTCACATCTTATTTTTAGTTCTAATATTTCTTTATCATTCTTTTGATTCATTGATACATCCTCACTTTAGGATTGGTGCTTATTTATATATCATACTTTTACCCTCTCTATTCTCTCTTGTTTACAATGTAGGGTTTACATATTACACTTATTTTAAATATAATTTAGGATTAACTTTGTACTATACATGATAGCTTTTAATAATATCTATTAGGGTTTTGAGCCTTCATTGCATACTCTTGTAAAACCTGCACTTCTTATCCTTAGATAGACCCCTTTTTACATCATGATTTGCATGACCCTCTATCCTTGGAATATCTTCATTCTTCTCACATCAATTTTAACATGTGTACACACTTTGTGACATGTGATCCATTTTTATTGATACACTTATCACATTTTATTACATAACTCAGATCACATTGTCCATGGAAGTATATTATATCATCACATATTTTCATGTTCTTCATTCAATTAATTGATCATCACCTTTCCCTCTCTACTAAATACCCTTATTATACTTCCCCACGATTCTCATACATTACATATTCATTCTATGGAGAGTGATATTAATATGCTTGATTCTTATTGTGTTTTATCTTTGAGCATATATCCTTCACATGATTTGATTTATAACACATCTATTGAGAATGCTATTCATGGTACACCTTTACCTTATATGGATATTAATGGTACATTATGTAATGAAGGTACTTCTTCTTTACATACATTTGACATTGCTAGACCTTACAACGATATTCCTCTTTCATGTCGTGATAGCCTTACATCAAGAGACCATGTTTTTTAGATGACATATCTCCTCTTATACATGATGATGGGACTCATGATGATCAATCTTTTACATCTCATGTTAGCCCCACGAATACTAAAGGGAGTCTTTTACATAGTTTTATAGGCTCCATGATGATGTCATACATATTGATGATATTTCATTAGCCTCTCATGTTGGCACTATTAATGCTTCATTACCTTGTCCTACATTACATGATGATATTACGAGCCTCAGCGAGGATTTATTACATGATGATAATGATGGTTCTACATATTCCTCTTTGTATGTGAAATTATTTCTACTCGCTAATTATAAACATTTAGATGATTCTATCTTACTAATTAGCGAGTTTAGATTACTCTTGAGTAGTAAAGATTTGCAATGGTTTGATGCATCTTGTTTTCTTTATAATTCCTTCATGATTTTATGTCTCGTGATTTCATTGAATATTTCTTTAGCCTTAGTTCACATGAGGATAGTATGGACATAGCAATATTCCCCCATGATTTATCTTTTGATATTTGTTCTATTATTGTCCATATTGTTTATACATATAGCAAACCTACTTTTCATCATACATGTATGGATATTCTAAGAGTAGAGGCATTGCATTTAAGCATAAAAATAAAGAGCTTGTAGATGAATGGAAGATAAACATTAGTCATATTTATGAGCCCACAACTCCCTATAAGGTTAGAGATTGCTTAATTTGTAGTATCCACCTTATGTTTCTATGCTCATTTTGGAGCTCATTCCACTAGTATGTTTAAGGTCTATTTACATGGTATATTCCTAGATATAGGGTCTAATGAAATACTATCCAACCATGCATCCATTACTCAAGAACTCCTTAAACTTGCACAATAGAATCAAACATCATGACAATAATATGACAAAGAATGAAAAACAATATAATTGCTTCATAATTAGAATCACAACAATACTTTTTCTACTAGCACTTATAATTAAATCTAGGCTCCAACATTTGAATACAACAAAAAAATTATACTTAACAAATGTGCAATTCATTAAAATATTACAAGAGGATTTGATCCTTAGACTAATACTAGCTCTTATCTTTAGAACTGTTGTTCCCATGGACTCCATATTTCCTTCTATTTTGATTTCACCCCTTTTATAGTGAATCTTGATGATATAAGCCTACTCTAACAAAAAAAAAAACCAACATTAAATGATTAATCTATAAAGATTACTTGTGAATTGTATGTAATGCTATGAAAGATACAAATGACCTTTTCTTATGTAGCAAGAAATACATCTCCAAAATCTGTGTGATAGGTAAAAAATCAGGTTAATAAGATCAAGCATAGCCTTGAAAACCTAACCCTACCATCATCAAAGAATCTAATCTAAATGGAACCAAAAATAATGCAATTCAAGCACAATATCACCTAGATTGTATGATTCCTTGTTTATGATGTGGATTGCTTCTTCAACAATGAACAATTATGAAGATAAAAGCTGCCATGATGGATGGATGATAATGATAAAAGCTCAATGGATGCTATGGATACTCAAATGCTCAATATGCTTAGGATGATAATGTAGACGCTATATGAATACTGGATATATAGTATGGAATGAGAGTGTGTTTATATAGAACTCAACCAAAATCAATCAACGGTGGAGATTCGGTGGCTATGTGAATGGCTAAGATTGAAGGATAGACATAGGTAAATGTGAAGATGACAAGTGGAGAGAAGATAGGGCTTATGCGTGCTTGTGTACATAAAAAAGTACTACATGTGAAAGATATTAAATAAAAGGATGTAGTACCGCTTATCTTTTTAAATGAAAGAGGCACACATGTCGGCTCATGAGATAAATGATAAGATAAATTAATTAAATAAATAAAATTTATTTAATTAATTGGAAAGTGGGTTTATGAAAGGAATTTTTAATTAAATAAATAAAATTTATTTAATTAAAAAAAGAAAGAATGAAGATAATTAAATAATTAAAGATTGTTTAATTATAGCTTAGAGGAAATAGCTAATGAATTAATTAAATAAATATAAATTTATTTAATTAATAGAAGAAATAGATATGTTAGGGATATTGCTCAAGTGTGTTAGACAAATGTAGGTGGTGATAATGCGATGTTTGAATGATAATGATAATGAGTGAATTTTGGGTGTCTATATTTTGCCCCTCTTTGATATAATGTTCGTTAGAGTGTTGTGTCAAAGAAGATACGTTATGCCTTTGAAAAACAAGGTTATGCCCCAGTGTAACTGGTAGGTGATGCCCCCTTGAGAGGTCAGCCAGGCTAACCAGGAAGGGCTGGTTGGCTCGCGATAGAAGAAAAGCTAAGACGCAAGGTTGACACGAAGAAAACAGGGGTTGGGAGGGAACAAATGGGATGATGCAGATGAAAATAGGCTTTGACATAGAAGAATTAGGGTTTGGATAGGGCTATAAGTAGGTTTTGCAAGGGCAAATAGGCTCATTTGTGCTTAGTTGTGCTTAGAAATCTATAGAGATCTAAAGCTCCTTAGAGTTGGTGTGCGACTAGAGTTGGAGAGCTATCAGGATGGTGATTCCATGTAGAGATCATCGTGTCAAGTGAGTGAGGACACATGGGCAACTAGAGGGATCAGATGTACCGATATGTATCAAAATTTTTGCTAAAAGTGTGATTTTGATAGGCTAGAAGCGTCATAAATGCACACACGTCACCAGAAGCGACTAGGTCTTAGGATAGGCAGTTCAGGTCGCTTGTGTAGGAAAACAGGTCACTTATAGTAGTTAAGTTCACTTTTAGGTGCGGCTTGGTCACATATAGAAAACTAGGTCGCTTTTAGTCAGCTAAGTAATATAGAGGCAAAATGCGCATATAGATATAAACAAGTCTCTTATGGGCTAACAGTAGGTGCATAGGGAAATATATAGCTCACGGGTAAGGAAAAAATGCTCGCTTAGGGGTTATAGCTCGCTTATAGGTGAAAGATAGGCGCATGTAGAGGTTCAGCTCGCATATAGTCCAGCAGTGATCACATAGGCAAAATAAGTCGTATATGATCGAGAGATAAGAACAGATGGTAAAGGAGGTCACTTTTGATCAACAGATAGGTGCATATGGAAAAATGAACCGCTTATGGTAGATAGACGCTAGGATAGCAATAAACAATGAAATTTTGATAGCATTTAAGTAGTGCAAGGGACTGACATGATGAATGACATGATGCAAGATATACTATCGCCTTTGTTATCACGGGAGCCACATCTTAGGGATTTGCGATTGGTGAGATTGCTAGATGCAGAGGAATAGCTAGTATTAGAGATCCTCGGTTAGAGTATGTGTCGAGATTGGAGCCAGTGCAGGCACATCGAGGACTGATGATGGTGATGGTAGAGTGATGGATGAGCGAGCATAGTTCTTTCTTGTTGCTGACAGGAGAGGCTACGATCACACTAGAGGATGTGTTTCAGATTCTGTGGATTCTGATAGATGGGGACCGAGTAGATTATGATCCTAATATGGGTCCAGCTACGTTCAGGAGATTGTTCAAGACACCAGACATTGGAGTAGAGGGCTCAGAGATTCTGATGGCGAGGATGGAGGAGCTATGTGACAGACTGCAGCGAGTGGTAGTGGCGATTATTAGATGGCTAGTGGGAGATAGATGAGTGAGAGGCTTTCCATTAGGATGAGGGATAGTGATGGAGGAGATGTTCTCCTATGGTATGAGATATGCATGGGTAGAGTGTGTGTTTGGACAGCTCTATCATTTCCTGCATGATTGTGTGTACATGTTCAGAGCGAGTATGTCAACAGGAGTTACAGTTTTGCATGTATGGGCTTATAAGCATATTCCAGTGATGAGACCAGAGGGATGGGTGGCTAGAGTAGCAGGAGAGCATTATGCTAGGATGTACAGAGGAGCTTTGACATACTGGCAGTGTAGAGGAGTAGTGTACTGGCAGAGGAGGTTAGATGAGGTAGATAAATTTGTATGGAGGCCATGGCTGGGATGTGAGAGATGTGATGAGGAGGATGTTGAGCTTGTCTATGCTAGGCGAGCGAGATATATTTTTAGACGCGGCATATACATTATAGAGCACTACTTGACAGAGAGGGTTTTAAGATAGTTTGGGTTGCCACAGGCAGTACCGGTTGGTGATGCCATTTTTGGGAGGATGAGATAGGAGGTGTTTGATTGGGGGCCAGAGATTGTGGTTGACATGGCTTTGGCAAAGAGAGATGGGCTACAGCTAGTTGTATGGAAGTGGGGACAGGGTCCTGCAAATCCAGGCATGCTGCTAGATTATGATGCATACTGGGTGACAGTGAGACTGACACGGCTGATGCAGGTTGGCGAGATAGGGGAGATAGGGATGGAGAGACTGGTCAAGAGGAGGCGATGACAGGCTCCACTAGTGTAGGCTATTGTACCAGCAGCGCTAGGGATACCGATGTAGGGATAGGTGTAGGGACTGGCATAGTCTCAGGGGCAAATATTGGTGGGTGATGATGTTGGGATTCAGTAGCTATGGAGGTAGATTAGAAAGGAGAGGAGATGGAGGCAGTGAGCACATATGAGATTGAGGAGGGTGGAGATAGATAGACACCAGGCGGTGATTGGATTGCGGCATGCTAGGGCTCAGGCTCAGACATACCAGACTCAGTTACAGTTGAGAGTGCAAGTTGGGGATGGACAGGATGATGGTGCACTTGCTAGAGTGATAGAGGAGAGAGATGCAGCTAGACAGAGCGAACAGATGATGAGGTTAGAGTGAGATACAGATGTACAACAGCTGGAGGTGATGAGAGGTGAGAGAGATGTTCTGCAGACAGAGAGAGATACGACTGTGCAGTAGCTATAGGGGATGACTAGTGAGCATGATAGAGCAGTGATTGCATTAGGTGCAGATGGGGCTATGATGTATTTGGCCACACAGTTGACACAAGTATAGGTAGAGCTGCGGAGAGTACAGGGGGAGGCTAAGTACTATAGAGGCTTATACTATGGGGTTGTGCCGGCAGAGCAGAGGCAACCTAGCTTCAGGAGCAGGTCAGGTGGATCTCGATCAGTAGCCTCAGTGATGGGGCCACCGAGAGATAGGGGGCTAGGTGCAGGACCTAGTGGTGGTGGTCAAGGTGAGGGAGCTGCCAGTAGTCACTAGGGCTACCGTGTTTAAGTTGTATCATGATGAGGCCTAGAGCCAATTGTACATACATTCTTTATGGCTCAGCTTGTATATGTAGACACTTATATATTGACACATGTATATATATATGATGGAGTATTTGTTGATCTATATGATGTTGTAATGGATGCACTGTTGGTATTATGATGGTTATGCATGTTGTATTTGTATTTTCATGGATTATGTATGGATGTTTTATGCAAATGATATGAATGGAAATGGTATGAAAATGCAAATATGTAAATGGTTATGATATGGATGGACTTATGCATATAGATAGATGGTAATGAGATGATATATATGGTAGACTTATGTATGTCTAACACACTTGTTTTGTAGGATATGAGATGTGGACGAAGGACGATGGAAATGATTGATCTTGGTTGAGGACTATGTAGGTGAAATAATAGGGTGAATAGATGGGATGATGGACAGCTTTTTAAGTAATTGCTCAAAATGAAAAGAAATGCAATCCTTATGTTTGCTATAGCATGTGGATGTTATGCACCAGGTTATAGAAGACCAAGGTGTCGAGATATCCAATGCGCAACTAGCATGTTACAATCTTGTCTGAATGCATGAGGTCAAGATGTTGAGCCAACATGCACAAGATATGAATAACAGCTAGTGTTTTGAGATGGACTTTGATGCTACAAGCAATGGTTTGAGCTTATCTCCACTACACAGTGATAGTTTGCTGGTTATATGTATGGAGCTAGTCTTGACATAGAATAGTCTCAAGTGCATAAGAGACTATTTAGCTTCTCAGATGCTAGAGTTATTGATATGTAAGATGCTAATCCCAACACGTACAAGATACCAATATGCATTGGAAGAGAATAATATCATCCCGCAAACACAACATACGAAAGCAATATGACCATGTCCCATTCCTTACTTCATTGCAACATACCAAGATATAGATAGATCAAGGCAATCTTGATTAGGCATAGAAGAGGGACAAAAGATAAATCAAAAGATAAAACAAAAGATACTATCATCACGTTCTCTTGCCAAATTTAGGTGTTCTTAGATAGATTTAAGTTGGCGCCTTGTTAAGAGGAAAGCGACATCCTATTGAAGGCTAAAGATGTTGATAAATTGCTATAGCAAATGTTGGCTTAAGGCATGTGGACAAATAGCTTCTGGCTCATTCTTGATTGGTTAAAGTGCTTGAGCTTTCGGTATACACATAGTTTGCTTCCTTCTTGAGCTAATCAAAGAGCAAAAGATGGAAGATGAGAGAAGATGAAGAAGATGGGGTGGATCATCTGTGCTTGAGTACTGGAAACTTCCTTCGTATTCCAGACTGCCTACATACCCTGTATCCATGGGATCAAAGCACATTTACGATGAAGATGAGACATGATGAATATGTAGTTCTAGGTTTTATTGATGTGTGTGATGAAAGATAGAAGAATGTGAGATGAAAGATTGAAGGATGATTAGAAGAAAGATGAATGATGAATGATGAAAAGAAGGGGCTATCATCTTTGCCTGAATCAAAGTGCTTCCTTCGCATCTCATATTGCCTACATACCCTATATCCACGAGATCAAGGCTTTAATGATAGAGCTGGGATGTAGTTCTTGCTTATTACACTAGACGAGTGATATGGAAAGACTGACGTGATTGCTTGAATGTTTGCATTGGCAATGTCTTGCAATTTTTTGGATGTCAGATGAGTGCGAATTGATTGCAAAGATATGAATCCTAGTTGCAAAATGTTTTACCACATTTCTTGTAGGATGAACGCTATGGTTGAAGTTGAAAGTTTGTTGTGTTGTGAGCTAAAGTGTTTAATGTGTTATAAGCTAGAGATAGCATTATCCACTGCCAAATAAGACTCAACAAATGCGCCCAGTGCAGGATGAGGTTTATTATGAAGAAATGACGATAAGGATGGCATGCGGTCAAGATGCTAAGGTGCCAAAAGAGATGGTTATCACAACAATGTCTCAAGTATGATAGCTAGCATTGACAGAGGTGAAGGTGGAAAGGTTGTTTATTGCGATGAAATGTGGATTATGATATGGACTATATGGGATAGGATGGCAAAATATGGTAAAAAGAGTGATGATCAAACAAAGCTAAGCAGATGATGGACTACACATAGCGCCTGTTTGCCAGGTTTTCACTATGGTACTTATCCAAGGTGCATGTTTACTAGGTTTTCACCAGAGGATGGATTATTTATCTTAGACTATTATTTTTTTGTTATCCAAAGTGCCACAAAGTGTGGTGCAAGGCACCTAGGAGCAGTCTGACACCTCAAGCATTTTTGATGCATTTTGATAAGCTATGTTTTGTTTTGATTGTATGTGTGGTAATAAGGCTTTAGCCATGTTTATATGGTCCTTTTTGTGTGGTCAAGATGATTGAGGTGACCATATAAACCTCAATCATGCTTAGTCCACTTGGTCCCTTGTTATGCCACTTAGGTCTAGAAGGTCTAAGGGTTGGTTTTTGAGTTTTTTTTGATTGTTTGTGTGTTTTATCATGTTTTGGGAGTATGGAGGATGTTTTGATTCCATTGGACAAGAAAAACAAATCACCATCCTTTGGAAAATGAAAAAAACTCCATAGTGTCAAGTGTTGTCAATGGTGTCAATGACACATTGACCGGTTGCAACTTCATTTTGGTTATTAAAACTATTTGTAGAAGTTGTAAACCAACTTGGATAGGTTGATATGGAGGAAATCTTTCTCCAGCATGGAGGAGGAAGTTTTTGTACAGAATTTGGGCACAAAAATTAAGAAAACTAACTATTTTTTGCTATTTTTCTTGCTGTGTACAGACTGTACGGATGGAAATCTTTGTCTAATGTACTTTTTCTGAAACTAGAGAGAGTTTGGGTTCAAATGCAACTAGTTTGAGGTCTTGAAGTGGTCAGAGTCAAAAGTTATTGAATTTTCTTTCAAAACTGGTCTAGAAACCCTGTTTTCTAGGGCAGTCCCACAAATTTGGCCCTAGAATGCATTTCCACTGATGAAATTTCATTCCACTTAGTGAAATGCAAGCTAGGGGTGTATACTACTTGACTCCAAAAGCATTTTCTGAGAAAATACAGTTTACTATTTTTAATGTGATGCCCTAGGTCAAATATCTCTATGTATTTGACTGAAATTATGCAATTTGGTGATGTAAATGACAAAAGTCTGAGAGAGTGAGTGAATGAATGGTGGATTTGTGTTTTTTGGGGATGGTAGAGTCATTCCAAGTTCCTGCCCCTGACCTATGCACCCAATTTTGAGCACTTGCTTTGTAACCTAGCCTAAATTGATCAATTAGGCCTAGAGACCTAATGAGTGTTTTGGATTGCTGGAGTAGAGCTGGAACAGGAGACTTGGGAGTTTGATAGGGTCCCATAAGGGGTATCTAAAACCATCATTCACTTACCTGGTCATTTGGGATTTGTCAAGTTTTGTTGAGAAAACCTAGTTTGGAGGGCTAGTAGCCTTACTAGTCAAGGTATAGGTTGAAGAGTTTTGGGAAGTTGGAGATCAAACCAACTACATAGAAAGTGTTTGTTGATCTGTCTTAAGATGTTGGAGAAGCCTTAGGGGTTGGACAATAGTCTGGACATCAAATCCTTCATATGCCTTGTATGTGCCTTTGGTTGGTTGGTTGGTTGAAGGCTAGTTGAAGTGGGTGAGTGGGCAAAGGACAATAGAGTAAACCTTCATGTTGTGCTTCCCTTGTGCCACTCTGCATCAGGTGGTATTAGAGCCATCAAAGAGATGGGAGATAGAGGAGAAGAGGAGGAAATTCCTTCAAAGGTGACTAATGCCAAATTGGCAAAGATAGTGAGAGAGCAAGTAGCCAAGAACAAAAGGATGGAGGCTGAGATAGAAAAGTTGAAGAAAGACAAAGACAAGAAGAAGAAGCCAGAGGTCATCTTGGATTCAGATGAAGAGGATCAAGATGAGGAAGAAGAAGTACCTATGGAAGAGCCACAAGGAGGCATGTCAGAGAGACAATTCCTAGATGCACTTGGAAAGTTGAGTAGGAAGGACACCAAGGCAGACTTACCTATGTTTCCTGGTAAGATGAATCCAGAGGAGTGCCTTGATTGGATTGAGGCAATGGAGAACTATTTTGAATGTGAAGAAGTGGTAGAAAATCAGAAAGTGAGGATTGCCAAGTCAAGAATGAAAGGGCCAGCCTTGAGTTGGTGGAATTTTATTCAAAATGAGAGGATAGAAGAGTATAGGAATCCTATCTCTACATGGAGGAAGATGGTACTTGAAATCAAGAAGCAATTTGTCCCTGAGGATTATGAGGTCAACTTGAACAAGAAGTTGCACAACTTGAGACAAAAGGACATGGACGTGAGCACCTACATAGAGGAGTTTCACAAGATGACATTGAAAGCCAAGATGCCTGAGAATGAAAAACAGAAGCTTGCAAGGTATCTTAATGGCCTCAAGTTCTCCATTCAAGATGAATTAACTCTCTTTAACCCGGAGACAGTCCATAAGTGTTTTCAAATGGCATTGAGAATTGAGGATAAACAAAGAAGAAAAGACGATTCATACAGCAGCAGCAGAGGCAGAGGAAATCAGAACTTTAGGGGCAGGGGCAAATTTCAAAATAGAGATAATTTCTCTAGATTCCAAGGTGGCAGATCACAAGAAGGCAGCCAAGGGCAGGCTGATAAAAACAGTGCTGATAAGGGTTAGTTTAAGGGTAGAGGTAATGGCAAAGGAAGAAGTGGGGGTAGAGGTCCCAATGTGTTTATGGGAAGGTGTTTCTCTTGCAATCAGATTGGACATCAGTCCTTTAGGTGCCCGGAGAAGATTGGAAACACTGCTGCAAATCAGAAAGGAAGAAGAGTACAACTCCTTCAAGAAGAGGACTATCAAAGCATTACAAGTTACCAAACAGCCTCTTCCAAGTCTGTAGCACCTGAGAGTGTAGAATGCATCATGTTTAATAGATCCCTCATCATGCCAGCCACCAAGGAGTAGCCCCAAAGGAACAACTTGTTCAGAACCACTTGCAAGGTGAAAGGAAAAGTTTGCAAGGTAATAGTAGATTCAGGTTCTTCTGAAAATTTGGCTTCTAATGAAATGGTGACTAAGTTAGGATTGGAAAGAATGCCTCATCCTAACCCCTATAGAGTCTTTTAGCTAACCAAGGAACAACAAATTGTGGTGAAAGAGCAACGTTGGGTTGAATTCAAGATAGGTGAATATCATGATAAGGTTCTTTGTGAGATAGTGGATATGGATGCATGCCACCTTCTTCTTGGAAGGCCTTGGCAACATGACACAAGTGCCCAACATGATGGTAAGAACAATGTGATTCATTTGTCCAAGAATGGTGAAAAGTTTACAATGACTCCTTTGATTGATGATTGCAAAGAGAAAGTCATTTCTAGTTCAGTTATGTTGGTAGGTGAAAAAGAGTTTTTGGCTAACCTCAAGGAAGAGAAAGTGCCATGTTTTGCAGTAGTCATCAAGCCCAAGGATGTGAATCCCAAGAAGGTCAAAGTGCAGCAACCTCTTAGGAGGATTGGACCAAAGGAAGTGGAAGAACTATTGGAGAAGTTTCAGGATGTGATAGCCGATGAAGGCAAGGATGCCCTTCCACCAAAGAGGGAGATTAGTCATTGCATTGATCTCATCCCTGGATCCACCCTACCAAACCAAGTAGCCTACAAGTTGACTCCAGAGCAAAATGCTGAAGTGGAAAGACAAATCCAAGACTTGTTGGATAGAGGACTTATCAGGAGGAGTATTAGCCCATGTGCAGTACCTACAGTACTTGCACCCAAGAAGGAAGGAACATGGAGACTATGCACTGATTCCAAGGCCATCAACAAGATTACTATTAGGTATAGATTTCCAATGCCTAGAATAGAAGATTTAATGGATTGCTTGGGTAAGGCTAAGTATTTTACCAAGATAGATCTAAAAAGTGGTTATCACCAAATCAGGATAAGGGAAGGGGATGAGTGGAAAACCGCCTTCAAAACCAATGAAGGACTATTTGAATGGGTTGTCATGCCTTTTGGCTTGTCAAATGCACCAAGCACCTTCATGAGATTGATGAATGAAGTGCTAAAACCTTTCCTTCACAAGTTTATTGTTGTATATTTGGATGATATACTGATTTTTAGTGACAACAAGGAAGACCACATAAGGCATATCCATCAAGTGCTCAGGAGGCTTCAAGAGGAGAAGTTGAGAATCAATCTTAACAAATGTGTCTTCCTACAAGAAGAGTTGATATTTTTGGGGTTTGTCATCTCTAAGGGCAGCCTAAAAATGGATCCAAGTAAGGTTGCAGCCATTCTTAATTGGCCAACACCTACAACAGCCTCGGAGGTAAGGAGTTTCCATGGTTTATGCAGGTTTTATAGAAAGTTCATTAGAGGGTTTAGTGGCATTTGTGCTCCACTTGTTGACACCATAAAAGGGGGCAAGAAATGTGTGTTTGTATGGACAAATGAGGCCAGCAAAGCCTTTGAACTGTTAAAGAAAAAAATTTCAGAAAAACCAGTCCTAGTGCTACCTAATTTTGACAAGGTCTTTATGGTAGAGTGTGATGCAAGTAAGAGGGCTGTTGGGGGAGTCCTAAGTCAAGATGGGAGGCCTGTAGCATTCTTTAGTGAGAAGTTAAATGAGGCAAAACAAAACTACTCCACCTATGATCTAGAGTTATATGCCATGGTTCAGTCATTGAGGAAATGGAGACACTACTTATTGCCAAAGGAATTTATAGTTTTTACTGACAACCATGCATTAAGCTTCTTGAACAGGCAGCAAAAGTTGAATCACAGACATGTCAAGTGGATGGAGTACATCGAAGCATACACCTTCTCTATAAAACATAAGAAAGGAGTGGCCAATAAGGTAGCCAATGCCTTAAGCAGGAGAAATCTTGTTGTGCAAACTATTCAGTTGGAAAGTATAGGTATTCATGCCATTAAAGATCAGTATACAGCAGATGAAGACTTCAAAGAGCCATACCTATCTTGCAAGGCCATGACAGGAAGGTATAATACTAATTTTTCTTATTTTTGTTGCAAGATGGATATCTTTTCAAGGGTAGCATGTTGTGTATCCCAAGAGGATCTGTTAGAGAGAATATAATTAGGGAAAAGCACTGTGGCAGCATGTCAGGTCACTTTGGTATTGATAAGACCTTAGAATTGGTTAGGAGGTACTATTTTTGGCCAAAATTGCCAACCGATGTAAGGAAGTTTGTTGAAACTTATCAAATTTGCCAAAGAGCAAAGGGGCATACATCAAATGCAGGTTTATACACTCCTCTACCTATTCCTTCAAAGCCTTGGGATTCCATAAGTATGGACTTTGTACTTGGTTTGCCTAGGACAAAGAATGGACATGACAGCATTTTTGTGGTTGTAGATAGGTTCTCAAAAATGGCTCACTTCATCCCATGTAGAACCACACATGATGCCTCACACATAGTAGGTCTTTTCTTCAAGGAAATAGTCAGGTTACATGGTTTACCTTTGTCCATAATCTCAGACAGAGACCCCAAGTTCATTGGACACTTCTAGAGGACACTGTGGAAGAGACTAGGTACAAACTTGTCCTTATCATCTGCCTATCACCCTCAGTCTGATGGACAAATAGAGGTGATTAATAGGTCACTTGGCAACCTCCTAAGATGCCTAACAAAGGAGCAGGGTGCTAGTTGGGATTCAATTTTGGCTCAGGCAGAGTTCTCATACAATGACACTGTCAATAGAAGCACCGCCCTGTCTCCTTTCCAAATTGTTTATGGCACTCACCCAAGGGGTATTTTGGAACTAAAGGAGGTTAAAGGACTGGAAAACAGCAGTGCCTTGGCTGAAGACTTTGTTCAAGTCATGAAAGATGTCCATGAACAAGTACAACAGAAATTGCTGTCCACTTCTCAGAAATATAAACAATTTGTTGACAGAAAAAGAAAGGATTTGCAGTTCAAGGAAGGTGATTTAGTAATGGTTCATCTAAAGAAGGAGAGGCTCCCTATAGGTAAACATAGTAAGCTACTCATGAAGAAGATTGGGCCTTGTGAAGTGCTCAAGAAATGTGGAGAAAATGCCTACAAAATCAGACTTCCGAATGGCATTGCTTTGTCTCCAATTTTTAATGTTTCAGACCTTTATCCCTATAAAGGATCTGATCCTTAGACTATTGTTGAAGTAGATCAAACTGATCACACACTCCAGGAACTCATTCCTTCATCTCCAAATCAGATTGAGTGCATTTTGGACAAGAGGATTGCAAAACAAACTAGAAGGCACACCTATCATGACTATTTGGTGAAGTGGCTAAACAAACCTTAGGAGGATGCCACTTGGATGAGCAGGGTAGACATTGAGAAGACATGTTTCACATTTGACAGCATTCCAACTCAAGAGACTTGAGTTCTCTTTGACAGTGGGTGTATGGTGCAGGGCACCTAGGAGCAGTCTGACACCTCAAGCATTTTTTATGCATTTTGATAAGTTATGTTTTGTTTTGATTGTATGTGTGGTAATAAGGCTTTAGCCATGTTTATATGGTCCTTTTTGTGTGGTCAAGATGATTGAGGTGACCATATAAACCTCAATCATGCTTAGTCCACTTGGACCCTTGTTATGCCACTTAGGTCTAGAAGGTCTAAGGGTTGGTTTTTGAGTTTTTTTTTATTGTTTGTGTGTTTTATCATGTTTTGGGAGTATGGAGGATGTTTTGATTCCATTGGACAAGAAAAACAAATCGCCATCCTTTGGAAAATGAAAAAAACTCCATAGTGTCAAATGTTGTCAATGGTGTCAATGACACATTGACCGGTTGCAACTTCATTTTGGTTATTAAAACTATTTGTAGTTGTAAACCAACTTGGATAGGTTGATATGGAGGAAATCTTGCTCCAGCACGGAGGAGGAAGTTTTTGTACAGAATTTGGGCACAAAAATCAAGAAAACTGACTATTTTTTGCTATTTTTCTTGCTGTGTACGGACTATACGGATGGAAATCTTGGTCTAATGTACTTTTTCTGAAACTAGAGAGAGTTTGGGTTCAAATGCAACTAGTTTGAGGTCTTGAAGTGGTCAGAGTCAAAAGTTATTGAATTTTCTTTCAAAACTGGTCTAGAAACCCTATTTTCTAGGGCAATCCCACAAATTTGGCCCTAGAATGCATTTCCACCGATGAAATTTCATGCCACTCAGTGAAATGCAGGCTAGGGGTGTATACTACTTGATTCCAAAAGTGTTTTCTAAGAAAATACAGTTTACTATTTTTAATGTGATGCCCTAGGTCAAATATCTCTATGTATTTGACTGAAATTATGCAATTTGGTGATGTAAATGACAAAAGTCTGAGAGAGTGAGTGAATGAATGGTGGATTTGTGTTTTTTGGGGATGGTAGAGTCATTCCAAGTTCCTGCCCCTGACCTATGCACCCAATTTTGAGCACTTGCTTTGTAACCTAGCCTAAATTGATCAATTAGGCCTAGAGACCTAATGAGTGTTTTGGATTGCTAGAGTAGAGTTGGAACAAGAGACTTGGGAGTTTGATAGGGTCCCATAAGGGGTATCTAAAACCATCATTCACTTACCTGGTCTTTGGGATTTGTCAAGTTTTGTTGAGAAACCTAGTTTGGAGGGCTAGTAGCCTTACTAGTCAAGGTATAGGTTGAAGAGTTTTGGGAAGTTGGAGATCAAACCAACTACATAGAAAGTGTTTGTTGATCTGTCTTAAGATGTTGGAGAAGCCTTAGGGGTTGGACAATAGTCTGGACATCAAATCCTTCATATGCCTTGTATGTGCCTTTGGTTGGTTGGTTGGTTGAAGGCTAGTTGAAGTGGGTGAGTGGGCAAAGGACAATAGAGTAAACCTTCGTGTTGTGCTTCCCTTGTGCCACTCTGCATCAAAGTGGTTTTCACTATTGGAGGGATTTTTATTTTTTTTTTGTATGGGATAGCTGAGATTCAAGGATAAAACTTCTTGAGATGAATGTTGTTGACTGGTTCATCCAAGGGAATGCCTTTAGGTGTTGAGAGATTGTATGTACCTAATCCATAAACTGTTGTGATGATGAAAGGACCAAGCCAATTTGGTTCAAACTTGCCGTGTTTCTCACGGTGTTGCTGATTCCTTTGATTTTCTTTAAGGACAAGATCTCCAACATGAAATCTGCGTTCTCTAATTTTTTTGTTGTAGCTGTGGTGTAGATAGTTTTGATAGACTTGGAGATGATTGAGTGCTGTAAGATGCTGTTCATCTAGAAGCTCAAGATCATAGAGTCTAGATACTCGATATTCTTCCTCTAAGATGGTATGTTGTAAGGATACTCGCAGTGAGGGGATCTCAACCTCAATAAGTAAAATAGCTTTAGTGCCATACACAAGAGCATAAGGTGTGGCTCCAGTGGGAGTTTTGATACTTGTTCTATATGCCCATAACGCAAGATGGAGTTGTAGATGCCAATCCTGACCAGCTTCATTGATCATCTTTTTGAGGATTTTGATGATTGTTTTATTAGAAGCTTTAGCCTGGCCATTGCTCTGAGGATAGTAAGGGGTAGAGAATCGATGTTGGATATGGAACTTGTTACAAAGATCTCTGACCTCTTGATTCTTGAAGGGACGACCATTATCTGTGACAATAACTTTAGGAACTCCATAATGATATAGTGTAGAATAAACTTAGATATTTTCTTGCCTGTGATATAAGTCATTGGTATGGCTTCCACCCACTTTGTGAAATATTCAGTGGCGGTGATAATGAACTTATGACCATTTGATGAAGTAGGATGGATTTTACCTATGAGATCAAGTGCCCACTATGAAAAAGGCCATGGAGTAATGATAGGTTGAAGCTCATGTGTTGGTGCATGTATTAAATCTCCATGTTTCTGACGTTGTAGACATCTCTTTGCAAATTTTTGTGCATCTTTTTCCATGGTTGGCCAATAGTATCCTACTCGTAGAAGTTTCTTAACAAGGCTAGGGCCAGTGGAATGCAAACCACAGACACCTTCATGTACATCATGTAAGGCTACTTTTGCTTCCTCAGA
Source organism: Cunninghamia lanceolata (assembly GCA_027924645.1). Taxonomy (NCBI): domain Eukaryota; kingdom Viridiplantae; phylum Streptophyta; class Pinopsida; order Cupressales; family Cupressaceae; genus Cunninghamia; species Cunninghamia lanceolata. The sequence goes on from BSBN01000070.1 coordinate 4,546,087, forward strand.
ATCAAGACACCTAAGAAGGATACCATCAAGACTCTGGCGATAAAGGGTGTCTCCCAAAATAGTGTAACAAGAGGCTTAGCGGATAAAGGTTTTGTGTTGGTTTATAGATAGTTGAAGTGGAAAGGTTTGATTATAGAGATACTTGTATAAATCCTCGTACCACGGTGAATTGGGACCAACAATGTCACATATAAGCTTAGACTATGGAGCTTTAAATGCTGGAATCAAAAGTTGTTCGACCAAAAACTCACATTTATGTGTATTAGATGGCATGTCTAGGAGAGACCCAATCATAGTCATAGCATCTGATGCTCTATTATGTAGCCTTGGGATTTGTTCAAAAGCGGTATTGTCAAAATACTTTTTAAAATCATCAACCATTAGCTTGTATGGAAGAAGCTTCTCATCTTTTTTTTTATATTCATCTAAGACCTGTTTGATAACTAGCTGAGAATCACCAAAGACTTGTAACTGTTTGATAGCCCATTGTACTGCCATACACAATCATGTAATTAAAGCTTCATACTCTGCTATGTTATTGGTACATGGAAATTCAATTATGTATGATTTGGGTATACAATCTCCTTGAGGGGTAACAAACAAGATGCCTGCTCCTGATCCATGTTGTGTATATAATCCATCAAAATATAGCTGCCACCGTGTTGGAGAAGTTAAATTGAACAATCCTTCATCAGGGAATTCTGGATATATTAGGTGAATATCTGTGATGGGTGCTGCAGCTAATTGATCAACAATGACTTGTCCTTTGATGGTTTTTTTATCCACATATTGTATGTCAAATTCACTTAAGATCATGACCCATTTTGCTAATCTCCCCATGAGGATTGCTTTAGAAAGAAGATATTTGAGTGGATCAACATTAGATATGAGCTTGGTTGTTTGGTTCAGCATATAGTGTCACAACTTTTGGGAAGCAAACACTACTGCTAAACATGCTTTTTCCGTAGATGAATAATTGAGTTCATATCCCACAAGAGTTCTTTTGATGTAGTAGATGGATTGTTCTTTTCCTAAATCATCATGTTGAGCTAGAAGGGCACCTAATGCTACTATTGTTGATGATATGTAGAGCAATAATGGGTGGTCAAGCACAGGAGGTACTAACATAGGAGGTGTTGCTAGATATTCCTTTATTTTATCACAAGCATGTTGACACTTTTCATCCCACTTAAAAGGTTCACCCTTACGAAGAAGATGCTAAAAAGGATGACATTTATCTGCTAGTTGTGAGATAAATCTGTGGATGGACTGTAACCTGCCTTGTAAACTACGGAGTTGCTTAATATTTGTTGGCAGAGGCATTTCCATGATAGCTTTTACTTTAGTTGGGTCCTCTTCTATCTCTCGTTGAGACACAATGTATCCCAACAGTTTTCTAGATGTTACACCAAATACACATTTCTTTGGGTTCAGTCTGACTTGATACTTTTATAATCGATCAAAGATTTGTGCTAATACCTATAGATGTCCTTCTCTTGTCTTAGATTTTCCCAAGATGTCATCAACATAGTCCCCCATGATAGTATGAAAAAGGTCATGAAAAATAACTGTCATGGCTTACTGATAAATAGCTCCAGCATTCTTGAGACCAAAAGGCATTACAACCCAACAGTATGTGCCCCATGGACAAATAAAAGATGTTTTATATTGATCTTCCTCTGCTATTCTAATTTGATTATACCCTAAAAATCCATCCATCGAAGATAGCATTTCATGTTTGGCTATAAGATCTACAATGTTGTCTATGCTTGGTAGTGGAAAGTCATCCTTAGGACATGCTTTATTAAGATCTCTAAAGTCTGTGCAACAGTGAACTCGTCCATCAGGTTTTGCTACAAGTACCAAATTTGAAACCCATTCTAGATAATCAATAGGCTTTATGAACTTTGCTTCTAATAGTTTCTGAATCTCTACCTTGACCAATAAAGCTACCTGTGGATGCATTTTGTGCAATTTTTATTTGACAGGTTTTGCATTAGGAGATACTGCTAGATGATGTACCATAAGTGATGGATCTAGACCTGACATGTCAGCATAAGTCCATGCAAAATTTATAGCTCTTTTCATAAAAAATGTCGTGAAGTTTCTTCTTTCTTGCTCTAATAGTGATGCTACCAAAAAAGTGATCTTTGGATTCTGCTCTGTACCCAAGTTCATGTCTTGTGATTGTCCAACTAGCACTGTTGATTTCTCATGATAATCAGTGGCAACAAGAAGATCAAATCCCCCATCCTCGGGTGCCTCGGAGAGATTTTCACCTTCGGATACGTCCTTTATTTTTACTTTTTCATGGTCAAGAGGTGCCTTTCAGTTTTCACCTAGTGACCTATTTTGTTTGATTTTGTTTATTTCACTTTTGTGACTGAAGGACTTGATACTTCCGCCAAAATATGCTAGTTTAGGTAGATCCATCATGAAACTTGCTTTGTGATCACCCAATGGAATACCTTGTCGTAATCCCATGAATTCTGCAATAGCTTCATCATTTTCAAATGTATGTAACATCAGTGCCCCGTGTTGGTCCCAATCGATGAGGTTAGGATATACAAGTGAAAGGGTAATGGAGGAATGGTTGCGGCTAGAGGAGGCTATGGAAATCATGAAGATGGAGTGTTCTTGGAAAAGGTCGATAATATGAAGGGGGGAGTCATCGATAGTATCCAAATTAGAAGTCTCTCCTGTCAAGGAAGGTCTGGCGTCAATATCAGAAATACACTTAATGTCTTTGAGTCGCGGTACCTCCGGCTGATAACCAAGGCCTTGCTTATTAAACTTCTTAAACACAATTATGGGTTCAATAGGTCCTTGCTCCTGTGATCCCAATCCACCATGTCCTTTATAGCCCATGTTCTTTATGATGCAGAACCCATTGTTGTATCTCTCTACTTCCAGTTGGACTTGGTCATTTTCATCAAAGAATATCCAAGAGTCTATATCATCATCCAGGAATCCACCTTTAATGAATATTGTAGGTGGAGCTTTGATGACAGTGGGGGTTGTTAGACTTAGGGCACACAACTGAGAGGGGGGGCTGAATTAGTTGTACAAAACTTTCTTCCAATTAACACTTAACTCCACTTTACAATTCAGTAGTATAATAATAAATCAATTATGGAAACACAATGCAACAAATTAAGAGCATAAACACATCAACACATGAGACACCAAGATTTTGACGTGGAAAACCTGGTTAAGGGAAAAACCACGGGGTGATTAACCCAAGATTGTATTCTCTGTTAGAAGAATAGAAAGAACAACATGGCACATGCCAATTAGGGCTCACTACCTGAGCACACTGCTCACAAGAGGCTCACTACCTACAAGAGACACACTGTCTACAAAGAATTAAGTATCACCTACTTGAACTAGAAAATAGCATCTTCACCATGCTTGAATCAGTTCCATTTAAGACCAATACTTCTACTCTGCCTTTCGCTCTCCTCCTCACTACCACACTCTCATCTCAACAAGGACAACTTTGAAATGACTTCACAATTCCTTATTTATACAAGACATCAACTTAGGAATGATCATCTAAGTCAACAAACATCAACAAGAACATCTGTAGGATGTGTAACTCATCCAATCGGCCAGTCTCAAAAAGAACACCATCATCGAGAGGTTATTCTTCAATGCGAGCTCCAACTTCAATGCGGACCACCAACATGAACTGGACATGATCCAAAGACCTCCACAAGCTTGCCTGAATCACCAAGAACATCCATACTTCATCTGCTTACTGAAATCCATCTCCCCTTCATCCAAAACCTTAATAACACAGTCTGTCATTACTGTCACGAAGGAATAGATGCTTTCAGACCTTCAAACCATGAACCAATCTAGTTGACACTCCACAAAGACTTCCTCAACACTCCCTCAAATCCGCAGAACAGGACAATGCAATTCCAAATCTCACCGGACCTGTCTGTATCACTCTGTCATCTTTGAACACCTACCGGAACCGGTTTTACTTGAGCCACCACACCTTCTTCAGATCTTCATGTGGACCTCTGAAATCTCTACTGGACCACCTTAAGACACATATCTACAAATCCTTTAATTTGCATCCTCTGATCCTCATCCTATCTTGGACTTTTGCCTTACTGTCATCACTGTTCTTCACTATTCCTGATTGAGACTAATTTTCTCAATATCCTTAGCTCACAGCTCATCCAATCCTTATCATTAATGCAACAGGAGTATGTTGACATCAATGACAACACCAGTTAGGCCCATACTTGCAACAATCTCCCCCTTTGTCATGATGGCAACATATGATGTGAAAAACTGTTTTAACCATCAAGACAAGAACTTCTTCTCACTGTCACAACTCCCCCTATCAGCAACAACCATTCACATGTCTTATCTCCCTTTACTGCTCCCCCTTTGATTAGAAACCACTTGTTTTTCACATGTCTTCTCTCCCCCTTTGACATCAATGGAAAAGGGCACATACTTGCAATTCCAACACTTCAGAATCATACCTACTGCTCCCCTTGAGTAGCAGCTCCCCATCATCAATCCGAATCACAAGATATGACTGTGATATCCACCAGACTGATGCACCTTAGTTCATCACCGGAGGGGCAATAACCCCTAACTTCTCCCTAAGATACTCAAAAGAATCCTTAGGTAGAGGTTTAGTAAAGATGTCTATAATTTGATCCTTGGAAGGTACAAACTCCAATCTGACTTCATTCTTGTTCACTTGCTCTCTCAAAAAGAGAAACTTGATGGATATGTGTTTAGTCTTTGAATGCAACACCAGATTCTTAGATATATTTATTGCACTTTAGTTGTCACAGAAGATTGTGATAGGTTCCTCATACTCCACTTTGATATCTCTTAGCATCTGCTTCATCCACAAAACTTGAGTGCAACTACCTACTGCTGCAATATATTTTGCTTTAGTTGTAGATAGAGATATTGCCTCTTGTTTCTTGCTTAGCCAAGAAACCAATCTCTTCCCCAAAAAGAATGCTCCACCACTGGTACTCTTCCGGTCATCCACATCTCCTGCCCAATCCGCATCTATATATGCATGAAGAGAGAAATCATGATCTCTAGGATACCACAAACCATACTCAAATGTCTCTTTTAGATATCTAAAAATCCTCTTGATTGCCATGACATGAGATTCTCTAGGATCAGCCTGGAATCTAGCAACAAGACCAACAACCTACATAATGTTTGGTCTAGTTTGAGTGAGATACAACAATCCTCCAATCATTGACCTATACTTTGTCTTATCAACCTTGGGAGAATCATCATCTTTTCTCAAATTACATCCAGTTGCCATGGGAGTATTCATTGGTTTTGAATCTTCCATCCCAAATTTCTTCAACAATTCTTTCACATATTTGGTCTGAGAAATGAAGATTCATTTCTTTGTTTGAGTGATTTGTAGACCCAAGAAGAAATTCATTTCACCAAGCATGGACATCTCAAACTCACTTTTTATTTGATTTGCAAGAGTTTTACACATACTATCTCTTCCTCCAAAAATGATATCATCAACAAACACTTCAACAATCAAGATGTTTTCATGATCAACTTTGAAATACAAATTACTGTCAGCAGTACCTTTGTTGAAACCAATCTTCAAAAGATGTTTGTCCAATCTTTCATACCAGGCTCTTGGGGCTTGCTTTAGTCCATACAGTGCCTTCTTCAACTTGCAGACCATATCACCATGATCAGACAATTGAAATCCATCCGATTGCTCAATGTACACTTCTTCTTCCAAGTCACCATTCAGGAAGGCAGACTTGACATCCATCTGATATACTTTGAAATCCTTAAAGGTAGAAAAAGCAAGAAATAATTTGACTGCTTCAATTCTTACCACCGGAGCAAAAGTTTCTTCAAAATCAACTCCTTCTATTTGAGAGTAACCCTTGCAGACCAATCTGGCTTTATTTTTGATTACTTCACCAACTTCATTCAGTTTGTTCTAGAAGACCCATTTTGTTCCAATCAAATTCTTGTTTCTAGGTCTGGGAACAAGATCCCAAGTGTGATTTTTCTCAATTTGCATCAGTTCTTCCTCCATTGCTTTAGTCCAGTTTTCATCATTGCAAGCTTCATTTACTGTCTTAGGTTCAATCTTTGAAATTAGACAATACTCTTCTGAATCTTAAGCAATCCTTCTTCTTGTTTGTACACCTTTGCTTTTATCACCTATGATTTGATCTTCAAAGTGGTTCAGTCTTACATACCTAGGAACTTTGGGAGATTCTTGCATTTCTGCTTCTTGATCAGGCTCATTAAAACTCATCTCTTCTTCCTAATTTACTAGATTAGTTTGAATCTGACTTACAGAGGAGGCTTGGGCTCCTTGAATCAGAAGACCATTCTGATCATCTTCATCATATTCATAAAACCTTGAGGGTTTCTCAATTCCCTCATCAACCTTCACATTTGTGCTTTCTATTATCTTTCTCAATCTCTTGTTATAACACCGGTATGCTTTGCTTTGAGTAGAGTAACCCAAGAAAATTCCTTCATCACTTCTAGCATCAAACTTTCCTAGATCTTCATCTCTTTTAATGTAACATTTGCTACCAAAGACTCTGAAATACCTTACAGTAGGAGTAATTCCAAACCAAAGTTCATAAGGAGTCTTACCGGTATTGCTTCTAATTTGAACTTGATTGAGAGTATAGACTGCAGTGCTGACAGCTTCTCTCTAATAGATCTGAGGAACATTTGCTTCCATCATCATGGTCCTCGATGCTTCTTGGATGGTCCGGTTCTTTCTTTCCACTACTCCATTCTGCTGTGGAGTCCTAGGAGCAGACAACTGTTTCTTTATTCCATGCTTCTCACAGAATTCTATGAACTCACCGGATGTGAGTTCTCCACCTCTATCAGACCTCAGACATTTCAATTTTAATCCAGTTTCATTCTCTAGCATAGCCTTGAATATTTTGAATTTCTCAAGAGCTTTTGATTTCTCTTTCAAAAAGGTTACCCACATCATCTGGGAATAGTCATCAATTAGTAGCATGAAGTATCTGTCACCTTGCACACTCCTGATTCTTGCCAGACCACAAAGATTAGTATGAACTAAGTCCAATAATCTAGTAGAGGACAGTTCCTTACTCTTGAATGTGATTCTGCTCAGCTTACCCAACTGACATTCTTTGCACAAGCTATTAGTAGGTTTCACCAATTTTGGAAGATCTCTTACAGCTTGAGTATTGCTTATCTTGATGATATTATCAAAATTCACATGACACATCCTCCTATGCCATAACCAACTTTGATCAACTTGAACAAATAAGCAACTTTTACCAGTACCAACCAAATGAAAGATATTACCTTTTGTTTGAGTACCGGATGCAATCTCTGTTCTGAAACTTTCAAAGATCTTACATTTTTCATTCTTGAATCAGAGATCATAGCCTTTGTCCACCAACTGTCCAACACTAAGAAGATTGTGCTTCAAACCTTCAACATACAGTACATTGCCATTTTTGTTCCTTCCATCAAAAGAAATAGTTCCCCTTCCTTTGATTCTACTAGCAGAATTATCACCAAACTTTACCACTCCTCCTTCATGCCTCTCCAAATCTATGAACTTATTTTTGTCACTTGTCATATGGTGAGAGCATCCACTGTCAATGACCCAATCATCCTTCTCTTCAACTTGGGCAGCCAGAGCTCTTTCCACAGTCTTATGATTGACAGATATAGAGGACATTGGATCTTCTTCCTTGATGGCAATGAACACCCATTCATTTCCAGATTTGTTTCCTATCTCTGATTCATCATCTGTTACTCCTTCATTATCATCATCTTCATGTACATAGTAACAATTATTTTGGAACCTTGGCTTGTTAGGATTTTGCCTTGAAAACCTTTCCGGACACCTTGAGGCAAATTGACCAATCTTATTGCAGTTAAAACACTTAAAAGGTAATTTTCCTTCATACTTACCAGATCCCCTTGGAAGCCTCTTTGTAATAAGGGCTTCAAGTTGAGCAGTTTCTACTTCTTCTTCTTCCAAATCTTTTCTTGCTTTTTCATACCATGACAACTTCCTTGATGAATTCTCTCCCGAATCAAACCTTTGTTTACCTTTAACAGAGGCACTGGCTTTGAATGCAGATTCAGTCTTGGGGGGGTCATCTCCAAACTCTGTCATTTCAAATGTAGCTAATTTTCTAGCCAATTGATCTCTTGTGACAGTTGTATGGGCTCTGAATTCTTCAATGGTAGCAGCCTTGATTTTGTAAGAAGCAGGTAGAGATCTAAGAATTTTTCCAACAATCTCATTTTCATCCAGGACTCCACCAGCATTTCTAATTCCACAAACAATCTCATTTACTCTTGGCATAAAAGTAGTAATATTTTCATCATCTCTCATCTTCAGATTTTCAAATTTTCCTTTTAGACTCTGTAACCTTGCACATTTAACATACTTGTCTCCTTCATGCAAAAGTTTCAGTTTTTGCCAAATCTCAAAAGTAGTTGGCAGGTCAATAACATTTGAGAGCTCTGAATCAGATAATGCACTTAGAAGAGCCTCTATAGTCCACGGATTGTTTTCAGCATCTGTGATTTCATTTTGGGTTTTCGGACCACCCTGTGGAGGTACATACTGTGTTGTAGCCATGGTCCAGCATGCCATTCCCATACATTGCAAGTGACATTTCATGCGACCTTTCCAGAGATTAAAATTGGTTCCATCAAACTTCGGACTATCCTTCTTGTAAGATGACATCCTGGATCTCCTCAAGCAGTTAAGCTCCTTTTAGAGGAACTTGGCTTTGATACCAATTGTTAGACTTAGGGCACACAACTGAGAGGGGGGGTGAATCAGTTGTACAAAACTTTCTTCCAATTAACACTTAACTCCACTTTGTAATTCAGCAGTATAATAATAAATCAATTATGGAAACACAATGCAACACATTAAGAGCAGAAACACATCAACACATGAGACACCAAGATTTTGACGTGGAAAACCCGGTTAAGGGAAAAACCATGGGGTGATTAACCCAAGATTATATTCTCTGTTAGAAGAATAGAAAGAACAACATGGCACATGCCAATTAGGGCTCATTGACCGAGCACACTACTCACAAGAGGCTCACTGCCTACAAGAGACACACTGTCTACAAAGAAATAAGTATCACCTACTTGAACTAGAAAATAGCATCTTCACCATGCTTGAATTAGTTCCATTTAAGCCCAATACTTCTTCTATGCCTTTCGCTCTCCTCCTCACTACCACACTATCATCTCAACAATGACAACTTTGAAATGACTTCGCAATCCCTTATTTATACAAGACATCAACTTAGGAATGATCATCTAAGTCGGCAAACATCAACAAGAACATCTGAAGGATGTGTAACTCATCCAGTTGGCCAGTCTCAGAAAGAACACCATCATCCAGAGGTTATTCTTCAGTGCAAGCTCCAACTTCAATGAGGACCACCAACATGAACTGGACACGATCCAAAGACCTCCACAAGCTTGCCTGAATCACCAAGAACATCCATACTTCATCTGCTTACTAAAATCCATCTCCCCTTCATCCGAAACCTTAAGAACACAGTCTATCATTACTGTCACAAAGGAATAGATGCTTGCGGACCTTCAAACCATGAATCAATCTAGTTGACAATCCACAAAGACTTCATCAACACTCCCTCAAATCCACAGAGTAGGACAATGCAATTCTGGATCTCACCAGACCTGTCTGTATCACTCTGTCATCTCTGAACACCTATTGGAACTGGTTTTACTTGAGCTGCCACACCTTCTTCAGATCTTCATGCGGACCTCTGAAATCTCTACTAGACCACCTTAAGACACATATCTACAAACCCTTTAATCCACATCCTTTGATCCTCATCCTATCTTGGACTTTTGCCTTACTGTCATCACTGTTCTTCACTGTTCCTGATTGAGACTAATTTTCTCAATATCTTCAGCTCACAGCTCATCCAATCCTTATCATTAATGCAACAAGAGTATGTTGACATCAATGACAACACCAGTTAGGCCCATACTTGCAACAGGGGTTGAAGTTGGTTTGGATGTAGAAGGTTTACCATAGGATTTAGGAGATAATGGAAGGGTGCCTACACAACAAGAGACTTACAGTGTGTATTCACCAGGGCCATGATCGGTGTACTTGATACGGATATTGGAAGTAGTTTTGCTAGATAAGGGCTTGAGTAGGTTGGAGGGGTCTACATAGGATGAAGATGGATATGCCTCAGTGTTGATAGGAATATGCTTTGGACTATGATATTTAGCTTGAAAGGCACGACAAAATTAAAATGGATTGGGATCAGCTTGGATAGTAACCTCAACACTGTTGTGTGGAAATTTAAGACATTGATGGTATATGGAAGGAACTACCTTGAGAGCATGTATCCATGGATGACCAAGGATGATGTTATAAGGAAGGTCAATATCAAGAACCTCACAACAGGTTTCTGTGGTGATCGGCCCAACTTGGATAGGCAAGAAAATAATCCCTTCAATATCTTGCTCGGCATCATCATATGCTCTGATAGTAATAACCTTGGAGGTGTCAACATCTTTCTCAGAATATCCCAGTTGTTTTATCAATTTTAAAGAACATATATTAAGACCAGCTCCACCATCTACCAAGATTCATTTGATACAGTGTTGTTTAACAAACACTTCAATGTGGAGGGCTTTGTTGTGGGAAGGATGAATGGAGGGCTGAAGATCTTTGTCAGAAAAGGTTAAATGACAAGGGGCTGTAATGCTAGAGACCATAGATTAGAATTGTGTGATATCAATATCAATGGGTACCGAAGATTCTTTTAAGGCTTTGTCAAGGATAGCTTTGTGAGCAGGAGATATGCAAAGCAACTCAAGAATGGATATGTGCGCGGGTGTTTTGCCAAGGTGATCCAAGATATTATAGTTAGAGAATGGTCGAAGAGGATGAACAGGTGCTCCTTGAATGGTGACTCGACCTCTGTGAGTGGTTATAGCGCAATCATGTGCTTTACCTAGGATAGTAATGGTAGAAATGCGAGCATGGTCAATGCGGCCAATAATAGATGATTCATAGTTGTACTAAATGGCATTCCCAGCATGAGGGTTACTTGTTTTGTCATGAGATGGAACTGGATTCTTAAAAGCCTCTAGATTATAGTTTGATGTTGATTGTTGTGTAGGCTGAGTTGTTGAAGGAGTAATTTTGATTAAACCTTGATTGATGCAATCTTGGATGACATGTTTTAAATGCATACAACCATTTGTTTTGTGTCCTTTAACTCTATGGAAATCACAATACTCATTTTCTTTGTACCAAGGAGCTTTGAAGAGTGGTTCACCATTGGGTGGTGCATCCGGTAAGATAATATCGCTCGCCTGGAGAAGCTTTTAAAAGACAACTTCCATAGGTTCTGCTAATGGTGTGAATTGTCGGCGCGGATTGGAAGTTTGTCATTGTCACATTTGTTAAAAAGGTTGTGTTGTTGTAGAAGCAGCTTGAATGTTGATGGGAGCTTTCATAGTTTGTATGTTCTTTGCATCTACATCACCATCATTAACAACATTCTTATTTCTGTTCCAAAAGTGAGACTTATCGTTGGAGTTTTGAGGATAGTCTTTGTTATCGTGAAAGATCTTGATAGTTCCTTTAGCAATTAAAGCTCATTCAATGATGGTTCCTTTTGAAACAAGTTCATCAAAGGTGCTAGCACTTTGCAATTGTAGTTGGAATGACATCTCAGGATGAATATTTTGAACAAAAATATCGAGCTGTTGCTTCTCAGGAATTTCACATGATAATTTGCTAGCCATATTATGCCATCATTGAGTAAATGAAGAAAAGGCTTCACCATTGCGCTGTTTATTGTTGACAAGGTCATTCATGTTTACCTCATGTTCAATGTTAAAAGCAAAGTGTGATCAAAACTTATTGGCTAACTCTAAAAAAGAATTAATTCCCAGAGGTAAATGAGAGAACCATTCAAGAGCTTGTCCTGCTAAGCTTCGAGGAAATAGTCTCAAAAGATATGTATTGTCATAAGCAACATCGAGACATACCACAAAGAATCCTCTAAGGTGGTCTTCCAGATTTCCTTTTCCTTTGTACTTGTCAAATTGTGGAATTTCAAAGTGTGGCGGAAAAGGTCTCATATGAAGAGACTTGTCAAATGGATAAGCGCATATGTTTTCTAGAGAAAATGTCTTCTTGCCTTGTCCTACCACTTGGTTGATCATTTGTTGAACATCTGCTGAACATAATTGTTGTTGTTGCAAAGGGGGTGAAACATGGTATGATGTATATTGAGGTTGTTGTTGTGGGATATATGAAGCCATGACCGTTTGTTGAGGTTGCGTGCTCACAATATATGTCAAAGGATTGGGATGTGACACATGTGTGGTTGAGGAATGTTGTCCTTGAGACATAAGCGGTGGTTGGGTATATTGTGACGAATGGGCACCAAGATTTTGCATCACATGCGAAGTGGAAGATGGATTGACACTAGTTAATGGTTAGGAAGTTGGAGTTGGATTCGTGACATGGTAACTGATAGAAGGATTGGTAGATGTGAAAGAAGAATGGACACTTGGGTTTGTATTTTGGACAACATGGGGATTGATATGTGTCATGTGTCGGGTGATAATAGGCAAGCCTTGGGTAGCATAAGATGGATAGATGGTGTGTGAAGGATTGAAAGAATATGACAGAATGGATGTAAGTTTCTCAACATAAGTGACCGTAGAGCTAGGATTGGCTTGAGAAATGATAGGAGGGTCACTCATATCAATAAGACTAACATTAGGATTATATGGTGTAATGGAGGGATTAGTGGAGATGGTGGAAAGTGTATTAGTAGATGGTATATGAGATATGGTATTCATATGGGATATGGCAGATTGTGATGGTCGTGAAGCTTGGACTATTGGCGTTGTTGGGATAGTTTGGGAGGCTTGCACACTATGGGATATGGGAATAGCTTGTGATGTTTGGAGCGTTTGCGCTTGGGCCACAAGGACAGCTTGTGTTACTTGAGGCATGGAAATAGTCATGGTAGGAGGAGGAGTATGTTGAGGAACATGGAAAGGTGGAATGTTTAGATTTTGTGAAATGAGAGGGAGCACATTGGTTGGTGTTATCAAAGGTTCTAGAGTGTACTCTGAGTGTGGTGGATCAAATGAAGTAACAATAGGCAATGAAAGAGATATGGTAGAAGATAGAGCTTGTGATATGGTGGGGGATGGTGTGACTATAGTGGATGGTCCCTTTGCAACAATAGCGGGAGTGTTTGGATCATGCTCTCTAATAGGGGATATGTCAAAATCTCTTGGTAATTTAGCGCCCATGCGAGCAAGTTGCAAGAAGTAGTGATTAGGCTCAGATAAAACAAGTCTCTCAACTTGATCCCACACATGGGTGTCCTGAAACTCCAATAAGTCTTCTTGAGATTGTTCTTCAAAAGTCTCAAAAAATGTTTGAGGTTGCACTTGTTGTGAAGATGACTCTCCAACGGTATACCCATGAGGCGTAAACATATGAGGAGGCATACCAGTCATGAATTGAGTTACATCTTTAAGACGTGTTGATCTAGATTGTTGCATCTTAGTTCCCATCTCAACTTGCAATTTAGCTTCCATTTCAGCCCACAATTTGTCTTCCATTTCAGCTCTATATTGACTCCTAGTTTGAGGCATGATGTTGATGTTGAAAACTAAAGTTTAGCTTATCAAAGTTTTGAGACCCAAAAGAAAGGTGATAGTTTGCTGGTTGGTTGGTTGCTTGCTTTATTATTTTGTTTGGTTGCTGATTCATTTGGTTGGTTGGTGATTTGTGTTGCTTGGTTGGTTTTCTTTGTTGTTTTGTTGTTGGCTAGTTTTCCCTAGAGAATAGCTCACACACTCAAGGGAAAAGTTGTTTGCTAAAGGTTTCTATGTTGCTGATGTTTGCTAAAGCTAAAGCTAATGTTTTGTTGATGGATCTGCTAATGATTAGAGATAGGTCTAAAAGCTAATGTTGAAGCTGAGCAAGCTAGATTTGTGGCTAATTCGGCTAAGTCACTAAGATTTGCTGATATTAAACCACAGGTGACAAGTGATAGCTCATATGCGACTCAGAAAAGACCAAAGGCGACTAGTAATAGCTTAGATGTGGACTGGTTTAGGTTCTAACAGAAGGCTACAGTGTTAACCAGAGGTGATCCAATTGTTCATAGGTGATTAATGTTGGTTCAAAAACAATTTATTGCTGATTGGAAGTGACGTAGGTTAGGCCAAAGGTGATAGACTGTTGTTTAAAGGTGAACAAATTTAAACAGAAAGTGACTGACTGTTGTTTAAAAGTGACTCTGTTTAGGCAAAAAGTAGCTAACTGTAGTTTAAAAGCAATTTGGTTTAGGTGAAAAGAAGCTAACTGCAGTTTAAAAGTGATTCTGTTGTCTATATGCAGGTAGTTTAGGCTTAAAAGTGACTGTGTCTGTTAGGAAAGATGTCTAATTTGTGATTTTTGACAAGAAAACAGTAATTACAATCAATCACACTCACAACAATCACAAACTTGTACAACCTAGGCTAGGAAAGGACTGTATTTGTTGAATCCCCTAGCCATGCTTATTCAAACTAGATAGCTTCAGGATCTTGGTAGCACCGGCTCCCCTCCACGGCACATAGTTCTCACGCATACCAAGATCTAGGTTTCCTGTAAGGCCTGTCCCTCACCAAACCTTAGGATTGTCCCTACTATCTCTTCTAAGAACCACGTGAATCGAGGTGGCTTCAAAGGTCCCACCTTTTGTGTCAACAAATAGAGGGTTTTTGACTACTACACAAATTTGCTAATGAGGGCATCCGTTTGAGTGGCTATACATGCGGTAGCGCTACTCTCCGTTGTGGAGTCTCCCAGCCTTCAAGGGTTACGCCTTGGAGGGTTTTGGGGGAGGTTGGGTATCGGTATAACACAACACCCGTTGTTTGTGGCTTTTGACATAAACACTTTTCTTATATAGCGGTTCGGAAGGACTTGGCTTTAACCCGTTACCGCTTGAGTCGTATCCCTTCTCACACCAGGAAGGCAGGCCCTCTAAAGATAATAACAAGTTCTCATACACCCAAGATCCATTTGATAGGTAAGGGGAGAGGATACTTTTGTTATTAAATTTGGGTTACAATCAATCACATGCAAGCAATCAAAAAAGATAAATCAAGCACAGAGCAAGAAATGATTCATTTTAAGTACCAAGCCTAAATGTTTCTAATTTAGTGAAAAACCACAAGTCTTGGACCGATCGGAGCTGCAACAAATATGTTAGTAGTTTGATAACCTCCTTTTCTTGGACAATCGATAAGATGTTGCACAAATACCCAATTGGTAGCCCAGAAAAACAAACTGCAAATGATACAGGCTGAAAGTGACACAGTTTACCAGAGGCGATCCACTGTCGGTCAAAAGTGATCTCTATTCTATCACAGGCAAAATCTTACAGATCATAAGTGATGCCAAGAGCGCCAGATATGAATTGTTAAAGCTCAGATACGATGCGAAAAAGCATGAAGCAGTTGGTTACGGCTCATAAGTGACCTGGATCTGTAAAAGAAACAATATGTAACAAAAACCCTAGTTCTGCAATAAGCGATGCAGTTAGCTAAAAGCGATCACTGTCGGATCAAAAGTGATTCAATTAAATGCAAGAGTGACCACTATTAGTATAAAAGCAATGCAGAATAAACAAAAAGCGACCACTGTTAGTATAAAAGTGATCCAAAAAATGCTACAGGTGGTAGATTTCAACTCAGAAGCGACGCAGGTATTTAGACAGCAGTGATTTTTTGCTCAAAAGCGATTGGAACTTGCCGTAAGCGCTCAAAAAATTAGATCTTCATAAAAACAACTTAAAACAACAAAGTTAATCAAGGACATGGGTCCCACCGAGCATGCCAAAATGTGATAGGTAAAAAATTAGGTTAATAAGATCAAGCATAGCCATGAAAACCTAACCCTACCATCATCAAAGAATCTAATCTAAATGGAACCAAAAGTAATGCAATTCAAGCACAATATCACCTAGATTGTATGATTCCTTGTTTATGATGTGGATTGCTTCTTCAACAATGAACAATTATGAAGATAAAAGCTGCCATGATAGATGGATGATAATGATAAAAGATCAATGGATGCTATGGATACTCAAATGCTCAATATGCTCAGGATGATAATGTAGACACTATATGAATGCTAGAGATGTAGTATGGAATGAGAGGGTGTTTATATAGAACTCAACTAAAATCAATCAACGGTGGAGATTCGGTGGCTATGTGAATGGCTAAGATTGAAGGATAGACATAGGTAAATGTGAAGATGACAAGTGTAGAGAAGATAGGGCTTATGTGTGCTTGTGTACATAAAAAAGTACTACATGTGAAAGATATTAAATAAAAGGATGTAGTACCACTTATCTTTTTAAATGAAAGAGGCACACATGTCGGCTCATGAGATAAATGATAAGATAAATTAATTAAATAAATAAAATTTATTTAATTAATTGGAAAGTGGGTTTATGAAAGGAATTTTTAATTAAATAAATAAGATTTATTTAATTAAAAATAGATAGAATGAAGATAATTAAATAATTAAAGATTGTTTAATTATAGCTTAGAGGAAATAGCTAATGAATCAATTAAATAAATATAAATTTATTTAATTAATAGAAGAAATAGATATGTTAGGGATATTGCTCAAGTGTGTTAGACAAATGCAGGTGGTGATAATGTGATGTTTGAATGATAATGATAATGAGTGAATTTTGGGTGTCTACACTATGTATCTCTAAACATGAATCACCTCAGGACCAATCAAGCCACCAATTCCATTAGCCATTGGCACAAATCCTAAAAACATGGCAGACACCTTCTGGATCTTATCATTTTGATATAGAAATTCATCTCATATACTAAACATGAAATATAAAATGGACATGTAGACATGCTTTGGATGTTGTGCTAATACTTTGGACAAAATCTCATAATGATATAGTGCATATGCATTACCATATAGATGACTTTTGTTTTGGCTTGAGTGCACAAATTGATAATTGTGTCTGGACAATCCAATTGTGAAAAACTAAAATGAATACCAACGATCTAAGAACTATAAAACATAAACAAATAGAAAGGAAATATTTTTGGTTGATGTAAGATTCATTATAAGCCTATAATTCTCCTACATCAAACACCCTACCCATAGGTGATTTGTTATCTCAATGCTCACAAAAAAGGGCCAAATGATAAAACCATTCTTAAGGATGGAAAACCAACCATAGTGTACCCTCAACACATGAATAAGCTTATGGAATCAACTCTATACTTCTCCTTTCACCTCTACTAGATCCAACACCATGAACAAGGACATAAACCATCAACTTCCACTAAACACCTTATCTTCTACTTTTTTTTTCTATCTATATCTGCATCTCCCTCTACAACTCCACTTTTATCATCATCTACACTTGTTCATCCAAACTTGATTATGATTCTACTCTTTAACTATCACCATCTTCTCTCTTATATTTACCATTTGAATTTGGCATTGAACATGTATCACTACTACCCATTTTATCTTCAGTGTCGCCTTATTTAGCATAACTTCTTTCAAATATCTAAACTCATTCTTATACAACTTGCATTCTTGACTTTACTTAGCATAAACTATTTTATTTTATTCTAAATTACATTCTCTGTTCTACAACCCTTTCCTTCATATCTCACTAGCTTAGTTTGTGTACTTTCTTCCATCCCTTTTTCCAATCTTATGTCTTCAACCTTTTGCACTAATTTACTCTTAACAAATTCAATGTTATTAAACCTTATTTTATCTATCCTAATTTGCCACAACAATTTTGACTTCTTCCAACTCTTCTTTGTCTTCAACATTTATTCATTTTTCCCATTTGTATCTTCTACAACTTCTATTTTTGATATATTCTAGGTTCTTATCGTAGATATTACTCGACAAATTAGTTTTAGATAACACTTCTACTACTATAACAAATTGCCTCAATGATACCACTATTTTTCATCATTTACCAAATCTGCATTAGTCATCTTCCTTTCAACTATAGCTTTTGTATTACTCTCTATCATTCTATCATCACATTCTTAAGAATTCACAAACATCCTAAATTATTGTTCTTCATATCTAATATATATTCATGTATCCCTTACCTTTATCCTTATCATGTTCATCACTACGATATGAACTTATATTTGTTCTCACTTTCCAATGACTTATATCTTGACTTCTATCACTCCTTATATTTATCCTCTAGGGTCTACATATATCCTTACACAATTTTGGTTGATACTTAGTTATTGCAACCACATCTATTAGTGAATAAGATGCTCTCAATAGCTGCACTACTAAGATAGATTAGCAATGGGAAATCTTATAGATAGGGAAAACCAGAATATAAGATGATCTCTAGGATTGAAAGGTTTGTTCCTTCTTTATTCTAACAAGGCCTACTTTTGGTTGGTGTTGAAAAATATAAGAAAAACTAAATATTGAAAGCACTAAATGTCGATACCCTAGAAAGACTATTCATTCATTTGTACATGGATTCACAACATCAAATCTAATAGTCAACAAAACACAAATTAAGCATAGACACATAAACATAAAAGAAAATCATATCTATAAATTATAGCCTCAAGGGATATAAATAATCATGACCAGTGAATTCATTTGAATCATAAACTTCCACATGTACATACTACAAAAGACTAAAGCTACCCTAAGACTTACAAATTAAAAGTAGAGAAAGGAAAATTAATAGACAAGGCTTTAACAAGCTCAAGTCTATGCAATAATCCATTCTTTTTTCTTACGAAAGCTCATTCCATTTTATAGTCCAAAAAAAGAAAAAGAGGGAAAAATAAAAGAAAAAGAGAAGAAAATAATTTTATAAAAATAGAACTAATTAAACTCCCATCAAAATAGAGTCATTACTAAAAATAAAATTATCTAAAAATACCTATAGCTCCTGCTTGCCACCTATGGTCTAGAATTGAATGATATGCTATGCAACTACCTCCTTATTTATGTTGCTTACTGGGAGCTCTCCCTTTACATTCCTACAAAACACTAACTTCTATCCACGCATGTTGTTTTCCTTTTCCTTTTCCTTCCATGTATTTACCTTGCTTTATTTTATTTTATCTTTCGTAGCTTACTTTTTACAATACTTACCTTTCCTCATTTTAGGGAAAAATTAAAATTTAAGTTCCCACTCATTTTACTCACTAAGGTTTATCCCTTATCTTTTTTATGGGCATTTTCTTTAGTTCCCGTAGGCTCAATGCTTTTGCTTTTAACTTACCATTTGTTTAAATATTAGGGTTGACCTTAAAATATTTTTCTACTCTCTATAAAATATAATTTTAATATCACATACATAATTTAATTTATAAATATGGGTCTCTTTTTTAATGCCCGTTGACTATAAAATTTAATTCACAACCATCTTTACTTTAGATTTGTCAAGTCATTCTTTTAATATCGCATACATAATTTAATTTATAAATGGATTTATCACTTTGCTTCTCTAGTGGCCCTCCTCATAGGCCTACCTATCACTTACCTTCTACTAATCATGCTAATTGACATTCTTCTTGTAAAACCCCTTAAATAATAGGAACTAATCATTGTGATCGAATAGTAGCTACTCTTTTAAATTAATAAAGGATTTTATTATAATATCTATGACTTGCATGACCTTTTTTCCCATTTAGTGCCATTCTAGTCTTCATTACTCCAAGCTAGGTTTTCAAACTTCCATGCTATTGGATTTAATACTAACACCCATCCAACATATGGCCGTGAGCTTTTATTTTGATCTCTCCTACATATGGGTCCCATCTACCATGTGATTTATCTAATGACCAATGGCATTGTTTTCTATTTCACGTTCGTCTAAACAGCCTTGAGACTAACAAGAATCATTAGATCTTGAATACCTAATCGCTGTAGGGTGTTTTAATTAAAAAAAGGCTTTTCCTCCTTCTTTATGGCCTGCATGGCTCTAATGCACATACTTGCAGGACCACCTCCTCATTTCCATGTAGGCTCCCTCTTGTCTTTATTTGTGTGAGCTTCTTTACTTCTTTTGCTAGGCTACATTTCATATTGTGTGCACCTTACACTTCCTTTGTGAGTTTTTTCAAACATTTAAGTGGCCTTTACATTTGCTTAGAGGCCTTTTCTTAATACTATGCAGGTCCAAGCTTCTTGCTATTATTGTCTGTGCCTCGTAATCCCATTCACAAGCTTTCTTATTTTTTTATTGATTTTTTTTATATTTGTGAGTTCTTATATTGTTGGGTGCAACTTGCTTTACTTATCTTATAAGCATGCACCATATTATTATTGTTTAATTGTCTATATATTATAGTAAAATTAAGGAATATAAATGGTGTGTGCCCAAATAAAATTGCAACAATCATAACTTTAAAAATATTAAATAGTCTAGCATGCAAAGCATTGTCCTCATTGCTTCTTCTTTGAATAAATCACCTCCCCTCTTGGCATCAAATCTATATCCAACCTAAGTAGTGGACATCTAATGTATGTTTTCTCACTACTACTTATAAGATCCACTCTTGAGAAACTATTTTGTCAGCAAAATGAGAAGCAACACCAACTTAAAATAAAACTTTAACATTCTCTTATTTTCATGGTTGTAGCATGGTTCTAGCTTGTAGACCTTTTGTTGTGGCAACACCATTACCAAAGGCACAAAAGGTAGAGTAAAAGAAACACCTAATTGGCCAATTAAATTGTTGTCAAAACCAACCTTTTGCTATCGTTCAATGCTTTCATGTTTAACAAATTTTCCAAGGAGCTCACCTCTAGATACAAACTCAAGTTTTTTATTAGAGTGCAAATTTTGTACTACAACATTCCATGTTATGTTCTTTATCACAATCAATAGAAAACTTCCATCTTGTTTCCTCATGCTCACTTCTTATGATTTCATCTTCTCTTAAGAATGTTTTAGCTTTCCACTTCATTACCTAAATTTTGTCATCTACAACAAATTCAATCCTGAAGCTCTTAGTTTTGTTATTTAGAACCATCAAATCTAGTTCCTTTCCTTCCAATACTTTATACCTTCATTTATATATATCTTCATATAGACTTTCTTCAATCCACTCACACTATTAATATGAATCTATCTGAACTAAAAACATCAACTCTATACTTGATATCTAGCATTTATCATTATTTTTCCTTTTCTCTATTTCATGGTATAAATACTCTCTATTATATGTAACTCTTTACATTTCTTTGATTACTACTCTAAACATAACTCTTTAGAATAAATTCCATTATAATTCTTGCTTCTACACTCAACTATTTCCATATACACCACCATTTCATTTCACTTGTCTAGTCTTCATTGATCTCTTTTTCTATATCCATGATTTCTTTATCACCTTCTATTCTTCTATTCTTCTAATCTTATCTTCTTGTGAATACAATGACATTCATATACTCCTTTTTTCCATAAATATCCCAAGGTTTCTTCCTCTATTCCCTCATATTTCTTACCCCTTTTTATTTTAGTATGTTCTATCACCCAAATTTACTCTCAAATCATCTCTACCTTTGCTTCTACCAATTATCCCTTTACTTCTATATCTTAACTAGAGTTTCATGCCATCATTTCTTTGATTATCTATCTCTTACTAAAATATTAACTTTTATGTTTCCTTAAGCTGATATACTTTTATTGTGTGCATTCTCACCACATTTAGTTTGATTTTTATTCTCCTCTACATACTCTTCACTTAATCATCTTAAATCACCAATTTCAACCTGCAACTATTCATTACTCCCTTATAACATACATAAAAAATTGTGTTCCCATCATGCACTACCAAATTCAACTCAAATCCTCCTTTCCTCACTCTAATATATTTTGAAACTCTACATAGTACATTCTAATCACTTCCCAACTTACTATTATCTAACTACATTACCACAAAAAATTGCATTTGTGCTTCATCTAGATTCTTCAACTTACACTTAATTTTCCTTTCTTCAAACTAAATGTTCTTTTACCTAAAAGAAAGGAGAATGGAAAAAGGAGTTGATCCTTTCTTTAAAGCATATATCAAAATAGACCATATTAAATTTATTTAAATCAAAATAAGCAAGCCTAATATAAAACTAATCAACATATGCAAGAGTTTAGAGTAAAGAAAAACGATGAAAGACATGCACTTGGAAACACAAATGGAGAAATAGAAACAAGAAAATACTAAACTAGGTAAGGATAACCTATAAAAGGTAAAACTTGAATTTGTGCACTAGGTAGATTGAAGATCGATGATTATTAATTACTTGAAATACTATTAGAAATATACAAGAGAATTCTAGAGATTGTTGGATGTGTTATGCATAAAAGGGGGCTAGCATCCAAATAGGGCACTACTAGTTGTATGCTTAATGGTTGCACAACAAAACAATAGATTCTATAGATCACTTGGATTCTAGATCTAAAAATATCTTCTAGAAATCTTGCATAGACAAAGATAAACTAGCAAAACAAGATGGTGAAAATGCAAGGAATACATTAGAAAGGGAAACCTATATTAGACTATAAAACATAATAGAATGCACTCAAAATAGAAAGTAAAATTTGAAATGAGGTTAGACTGATATAGAATAGTTTTTGAGAAGTTTTGGGAGTCTCATTAGCTATCGTCCACAAAAGGGGTACTAGTGTCTAAAGGGAAATGCTCTTTGTAATGATGTTTAATAGATCTACAACTTTAATGGAAGATTCATCATGACCTTCAATGAATTTTTATTATATACTCTGATCATGCATTTTATCACAAACATCTAAAAAATGGGAAAACCTACAAAAGAAAGTGTTATATGGGACTCTCAGTCAACCCCTTGTGGGTTTTCCAACATAAATCCATAACATAAAACTATTTCAAATAAAAGAGCTAAAGCAATGGCAATGGAAACAAGTTGCTTCAATGAAAAAGGAAAGGAAAACTCACAAAACCTAATGTGGAAATTGAAACCCTAGGAGGTGGAAAAAAGGAAAGAAGGATAGGAGAAGAAAAATAAGATTGAAATGAGGGATTTTAAATAAAAAGATCACAAGGGATTATGTAAAGAATGGAATAAGTAAAAATGGGTAAGAAAATGGGGATCCCAATGGTTAGTAGGATAGAAATCAGGCACCACGATACTATGAGGATAGAGGAAAAGGGCCACAAAGGCTCCTACAAGCATACAAAATAACTCCAGGAAGATTCCAAATAAAGATCCAAAGAAAAATCAATACTCAAAGAAGGTCCAAGCTCCAAGATCTAGTGTAAATCTCTAAGAAAACACTAGCATAAAGGACACAAGATTGCAAGGATGATGAAATGAGAGGAAAGAGGGTCTATTTATAAACATTTGAAATGATTTGAGGCCAGTGAAGCCTAAAACCATAGAAAGTGAGTGGTAAATAAATTGTTACCAAAATTTTGTAAGAATCCTTGAAAAAACTAGGAGCATCTCAAAGGGGTGATCTAGATAGCACATGTATCTAGAGGGGGTGATACATGCACTTAATGTCAAATCCACCAAACTCTAGGAGTTGGTGGATAAGGGTTAATAAAGTGGATAAAACTAATTTCATGTCAAAAGGATCCCAAAATTTTGAGAAATTAGAAAAACAAGGGGAAAATAAGGGTTAAACACACATGATGGAGAACTCAAAAATAAAAATCTAGGTACATGGGATAATACTCACATAGGAAATGATACATAAGGAGACAACTTTGGGACTTTGATGGATTATGTTGGAAATCCATAAGAGTGGTTTGATCTCATCCCTATTAGGATGAAAACCTAAAAGAGTAACCTAATGGAGGCTTATGGTGGAAACCTACAAGGATGCCATAAGCCAACTCCATAATGGATACCCTCCCCTTGATAGAGATGAACAAAGGTTACCACAAGTACCATGTAATTAATAACTTTGTGGTACAATCAAAATCTTTATAGTACCTCCAAATGGACACAACTATATGAGGACAAGCCTAGGGACATGTCCCTACACTCTAAATGGCTATAATAAAAATATAATGCGCCACAAATATAGAATGTAATAGATAATGTGATATAGAACATAATATATAATGATAATAATATAGAGGATAAAGAATATTTAAGAGAATATGTAATAGAAATAAGGATATGAATGCACAAGTATATGCAATAATCATATATATACCTATTGTATGAAGAGGATATATGAATGTAAAAAGACTTATTATATAAATAATTCTATCACATACAATGATGTGTGAATGTATGGATTATTGCTTTTGTTTTAATTTGTTATCTAATGAATTTATTTTATTTCCCTTCTTTATTACATTATGTTGAGGTACAACAATACATACACAAATCCACTCCTTTTAGTATGTATTTAATGTTAGCATTTGGCTATGTTGCTAGGACCTTAATTGTTGATGCTTTAGGAGGAGGACAAATCCAAGGTTAGTTGTCATAGGAAATATTGCATGGAAAATGATTATAAATGGAAATAAGTGTAATGATCGAAAAGTGTGATAGCACACACTAGGTTCTAACCCTCTAATGGGGTTTGTTGAACACATGTTAACTGAGAGTCAGGGTGAATCAGTACATATTCAAATTCTTTCTTTTTTAAATGCATTCAATCCAAACTGAACATTTAAAGCAAATGAATCATAAAATCACATACACACATGACACCAAGTTTACATGGAAACCCAAGATGGGCAAAACCACAGTGAGAAAGCTTCTTGGATCTACTGTCCAAATCTAGCCTCACAAATAAAAAGAGATTTACAATGAATTTTATGGACACCAACCCAAAGGAAGCTCCAACTCATTGATACAAAGTTTTATGGGCTCCAACCCAAAGGAAGCACCAACTCCCTAGTACAAAACTTTATGGGCTCCAACCCAAAGGAAGCACCAACTCCCTAATACAAAATTTTATGGGCTTCAACCCAAAGGAAGCAAAAACTCCCTGAAGAGCTACAACTCTTACAAAATTAGGCTCCAACCTCTGTTCTAAAACATTCAACTAATTCTGATGGTTCAATTTCCTCCGCAACATCAATTCTACTAAAGCTTTGACATCCTTGACATATTCTCAATGACATAACACTTATGTACTATCTTCTCTGCTATCATCTTGATCATTTGATTGATTCTGATACCTTAAGAACCTCTGCAACATCCATTCTACTATAGGTTATGCACTATCACTTACATAGATGCTTATTTAACTTCAGATCATATATTTTTCATCGTTTACACACACACACACCCACTTGTAGCAATCTTCTTACATTCATAAATACCCTTTGCAGCTTCAACTTCATTGACTAATTCTAATGGCTTCAACACGACTGCTCAAACATCCATGCCACCTCTACAACATCAACTCCATTAACACTTTGACATTGACATATTCTAATGACTTAAACACCTCTACTCAAGCATCTCTAATGTCTTCTAGACTCAGACACCTCTGCAATACAATACTATCTTTGTTATGGATTATGCACCAAAACTTCTAGTCACTTCTCAATTTATGGATCAATCACCATTTTTGTACACACACACCTTGAAAAAATCTTCTATCCTTCATATATATCATCCACAAGTATTCAAAACATCATCTTTGTCGGCCTTCATGTAAACTGTATCCTGAGATGTGTAATGGCCTTGCTTGTCAGCTCCCAAATCATCTGCGATAATGTAGGAGAGAAATCCCATTAAGTGGTTCACCCCAAAGAATCAATTGGACCCAATTTACTTTCTCCCAAGCTTTCCTATTGGTGCACACTTCTATACACATGCCTTAATCACACAAGTATACCATGTCAGCACTTCAAACACTTAATCTTTCATACATTAGCTCCAGACCCAAAGCGGTATTGCAGAAGCAAAATAACAACAAGAAATTCACACAATAAGCACAATGGGTCCCAACCATCTTCCACATAAACTTTTATTTCTGTTTCAAGCATCTTTTTGTTGGTGCAAGTGATCAAATATTGAAAGTTGTTATCCCTACACTTGCATGTCTCACAGTCTTACCTTGGAACATTTCTAAACATACTTTTGGTACTTTTTATATTCTAAAATTTGGATATGTTATTCATGACACCATTATTCACCTATGGTTCAAGCCTCTAGTCTATATCTTCTAGTGCAGAGAAATGTAGAGCATTCTTCTGTAGCTTTAAGACTGCAACAACACTGTAACACCACTGTCTTGACATAGAACATTGAAAAAACATACTTGCGGTACTCCAGAACACTTGAAAAATGAACATGTCATTCTTGTACCTTTGCTTTACCTAATCTCCAAACTGCCAAGTCATACATGCAAATGCATTGAAATGTGATAGCTTTCAGTGTTGTATATGATGACCTTTCATAGGAACATGACTTGTTCTCACTTTGCTAACCCTAAAAAACTCTGTTGTAATTCTTATGCTCTGAAACTTGGATCATGCATACTTCATAGCCATATTTATCTAACCTCCAAACTATGAGGCCATATCTTCATTTGTGGTAGAATGTGGCACAATCTCCTGAGCTTCTGTAGTACAATTCCTTGTGCCTTTGATAGTTTTGATCACTTAAACACTTTCCTTCAAATCCCATGCAATGCTTTTCAACAAGTGACAATATATGTAACAATGCAACATACATGACTTCATAATATCATTTCCATAATACTAATGCACAACACTAATCAAAACACTTTAACAACCTTCACCTATTCATGAACATTAGAAGATAAGGTACAACTGTATATAGATGATACTGATGTTGAACACCCAGAATAATGAGAGGGGGGTGAATCAATATTCTATTAAACCTTTTTCTTATTAAACTAGTAATCCATTTACCACATGCAATAATAAAGTAGATTAAACATAGAAGAAGTAACCACAGTGCATCACACATGAACACCAAGATTTTTATGTGAAAAATCCAAAACTAGGAAAAACCATGGTGAGTTTTAGCTCACAATATACTATGTAGGAAAAATACTAAATTACAAAGAAGGCTCACTGCCCAAAAGAAGTGTTCACTGCAGGAAGGCTCACTACCTAGAGAATGAAAGAAGGATAGAAGGTGGCTCATTGCCAAAAAGAACTGCTCTAATTGCATCTAAGAATGCATGGTTATAGTTCCACTGAAGCTCAAAAATACTGTCTCAAAACTCTTCATCTTTGGCCACTCTATTTCACTGCTCTTCTTTTACATGGGAACAATATCTCTCTTCTTTTGCTCTTATCACCTTCACAAAATCACTATCTTTTGCATTTCACACACACCTTTTTATTCACATTCATTCATTTTCCAAACACTAAATTTGATCTCATATATATATATATCTGCAACACTTAGAATCTCCATAATAGGTCAACCTAATAAGGTGTAGTGTTTAGTCATACCTTAAGTAGCTTGTTGGCCAAATTCATTCACCAAAATTCAAAGATGACCCAAACAACACTTGAATCACATTCATACATGTCGGCCTCAACTATTCCACCACTTAGGATTAAGTTTTAAACAATAGAACTTACTGCATACAAATTAAACTTATCATGTCAGCCTCCAACACAGATTGCCACTAGTTTACTTCATCTGTCAGACAGCAACTTTCACTATGGACCACAAGATACTTTCAAAATCATATCAAAGACACTTCACACATTCCCAATCTTACCTTTAGAACTACAAGGCTTGATATCATCTTACGGCAAAATGCGGACCATCAGAACTCAAACCCTGTCATAGTCAAACACTGTCAAAACATGTAGCAATACTCAGCAGCTTATAACTATCTTTCTGGTGGACTTTAGACTCTACAACTCTAGATTTAGACACTTCATACAAGTTTTTACAACACCTCAAAACAACATAACAAAATATGTAATACTGGAGGAATACGGATCAAAAGAAATGAATGTTATGCTCTAGTTAGCACTGTATTCTGTATTGCCAGACTTAAGCTTTTTGAAGATATACTTCCAGAACTGATCAAGGTATAAAACTTTGGATATAAGACCATATAAGAGTTGGGAACATCATACTAGAACTACAGGACCAGATCTGCATCTGTGGACGAATGCCAATCCAAACACTGACTCTCTGTCACTATCTCTGTATACTATCAACACTTAGCCAAAATGACTAAATCTTCTTCTCTGGACCAAAATCTATGTCCCAACCTTATTCCTTTTCTTGTTTCCATCAATGACAATGCCTTTAAACATCATGCTCAATCATTCATCATCATACCAGTAGTGTCTCTCTCTTAATTATGTTTGCCAAGTTGCCAACAATCTCCCCCTTTGGCATTGATGGTAACACTTGATGTGAAAAATTGTTACACTGCTCCCCCTAACTTCATGCTTCTCTTCTTAATTTTCCAATGTTTTTCACATGTTTCATTCTCCCCCTTTGACATCAATGGAAAAGGTGTATAATACAAAAATATGTACAAGTTTCCAAAACATCAAAACTATTTTTCTACTATCTGCATATATATACAAGTGAAATCACAATATCTTACTGCTTTGCTGGGAGAATATCTTTGTAGATCTTCTTCAAATGTACTACATCTTCATCCCATCTGTCCTTAGCATGCCTCAAAACTTGTATGTGCCCATTGATTAGAGACACCAGTTCTTCTCCTTTTTCAGTAGTAGTAGGGGCCTTAGTATTTTGCCTCATCTTGTCTACATCTACTACAAGTGTAGTCATAGAACCAATCTTGAAACTTACTATCTCCCGGAGCTGGGTCATTCTCTGTTTTATGTCTTCTTTCTGAGTTTGGAGCTTATGAATGACAAAGTGAATGGTCTCAACTTCTACTCTGTAATTGCCAATGGCATCCTTCACCAAATCATAGCTTCTTGAGATCTTCATTATTTGAGCTTCCCATTCATCTATTTTCTCCTTTATGTCCTTAGTCTTTTTAGGCCATGTAAGAAAAAATTGATATATTTCACTGGCCTCTTTGATATCTATCTGATCATATTCTATACTATTTTCCAACAAAATTTTATCTTGAGAAAATTTGTCATATAGCTCCACTAGCCTTTTGCTATCAATCTCTGCCCTTACCTTCTTCTTTGCTTCTTTTTCCAAGGACTCAAAATGAGAATTAATTGATTCTGTAAAGGGTAAAATTTGGATACTTGAGTTTTTGGTAGTTTTGTGTATGTATCCTCCTTTCACCCTTTCATTCAAGGACCTAGGGTCGAGTGGCAATGTACTATCATACCGTAGGTCACTGTGAGATGTAGGGAAACTTGGATTTGTATGATTTAATTTGTCAATTATGCTTACTTATGCTTAATTATACATCAAAACCCTAATTGTGCAAATATGGAAGCAAATAGACAAATATTAGAAAATGCTGCTATAGAAAGATGTAAAATGACAAATAACTATGCACCTATTTTTGGGGTTCAGAAGTGAAATAGTCGGGGACTAATGAGAGAGCATCCAAGTCCAATGCCTAGGTTTTTTTCAAGATCTGGAAGCTCAATCTGTAACCTGTTCTTGTTGTCACAGAGATTTTCCCGTCACAGAATCCGAAGGACTAAAGAGCAGGCACCCAAGTCCAGGGTGTTGTTTTCAACTTTGATCTACAAATTTGACACTCTGTAATGCCCTTCTGCAACTCCACTTTTCCTGTATCTTCAACCTATAACTTGTAATCACGAAAACTTTGGGAGGGGGTTGTGGTGTTTAGAGGCTTGCCTCAGTCAAGCCCTGGAGAGACATTCAAGTCTTCCAAAAACTATTGTCAGATAGAGAGTGCATGCCCTTGGAGGCAGAGGCAAAAACTAAATGATAAATGCTCAAAAACACAAATTATGTCACCTTGTAGTGAAGATCTCATGGGAGGAAGAAGCTCTTCATGCCATGAGGAGATGTATGCTCAAATCTACAAATACAAACACATAGACAACACAAATCTGCTCTTGCTACACAATGAATGCCTTGAATCCCTTTCAAAATGCCAATGATCATGAAATTTCCATCTAGTTTACAAATGAATGCCTAAACATGCTTATATATGCAACTACAAACACTCCTGCCAAGAATTTCATAATTCAAACTTACTGTCTCAGCATAGGACCCAAATAACGGTCACAAGCCGACACTCAAAATTTGGGACTAACCCAAAATAGGGCACGGATGTCCAAGTCCTCCCCCCTATTTTGGTCAGGCTTAGGTTCAAGGGATCCCCCTAGGTCCCATTTATCATGAAACTTAGGGTTCATTTCATCGGGATGTCAAAATATGATGTAATATGTCCTAAATGTAGATAAAAGACCTGGGAGCTAAACCTTAGGAGGGAAAAGCCCCCAAGGGGACATTTTATGATGTTACATTTAGCCCCCACTTTAATGTATGTATAAACACGAGGCCAATACATGCATTAAAGTACGGTCGGCAAACACAGCAAACATGCCAAGCACGAAGAAGACACGCCAAACACATCGAAGACAATGACATGCATGCAAAACATGGAGAAGACAATTATAGTCACACAAAACACGGAGAAGACAACAGATGCATAGAAGACAGTTAATGCATAGAAGATAGGAATGATTTCTTTTCTTTTCTTTTTCTCATATATATGAAATGCAGATGCAAGTACAAGGAAAGTAAACACACCTCCCATAATGCAGGAAGCACTCATCGCGTTGGTCTTTAGACTGCATATATGGGGCAACACACACACAAGACACACCAAACCTCCCAAAATGCAGGAAGCACTCATTGTGGTGGTCTTTAGACTGCATATGGGGCAACAAACATGCCAAACACACACACTTTGAAGACACGGAGAAAACACAGTAGACAAGCGATGGAGTGTTCCTATTTCTAGGCTCATCACCATCTCGGGCACATTACAGGAACACACCGACAATTGGGCTTCACCAAAGACACACTTAAGGGTTGAGTTAGTCACAGAACTGTTCCCTGCCTCTGCAAAGGACTTTTGAAAATGATAGGATGGGCACTCTCTGCAAGAGATACACCACCCCCACCTCTGTAGAGGGCTTAAGAGGATTGATTGATTGATTGAAAACAAACTTAGAGTACAGGAGGGACTCATCGCCACCAGTCTTTAAACTGCACTTGAGGACAAACACATTGCTAACATCTACAACAAACAACTTACCTGATATATGCCCCCACCTTAAGGTGGTTGATATCACACATCGATATCAAGCATGTTAAGGTAGAAAGAAAACACACAAGGGAACATGGACTTTTGTAAAGCCCATGCCCCCCAGAGGTGACATGTACTTTACGATTGCCAAATGTTCCTACAAACACATCCTTGCAAGAAACATGTTAGTGTCTATAATCATGATAAACAACAACATAAATGCATATGATTAATCACACAAAGAGCTAAGGTTATACTATGAATTCAGAGATCGAGGATAACCATGGGGCTATATCACAAAAATCTCAGAATCGAGTGTCACCAAGGCAAGATTCAAAGACAAACAAAGTGCATGGAGCAGCAGTATTATTAAGGTTTGTAAGTGAGATAAAGATCATCAAAATCACTACGCAGAAAGCACAAAGTGCTTCTACTAGCCAAGCATCAGATAAGATATACAACCCCATCATCATATTAGGAACTAAGTCCAATTTTTGATTTCTCACTAAAGGGATGCTAAGTCCACATCAATATAAATGTTTTTTGTCATCTGCCCGCTAGATAGAAACACTAGAGGAAGGGAAACAATAAATCAAGAGAGGAGAAACAAGTGTCTTAGGGACAATCATGTCGAAGGGTACCCCCAAGTCATCAACCGCAATGCTATGTCTGTAAGACACAACAGACAACAATGAAATGAGAGAGAGAGGCAATATAGAAGAATGATGATACAAATAGAAGAAGGTCACAATAGAGGCAGTTTCTTGGTATCCTAGACCTTACGAGAGAATCAAGGGTCATCCTAGGAGGCCTAAACAACACATAACACATCACAAGGGAAGCACATCATGAGAGAGATAAAGGGTTAGAGGTACTTACCTATAGGGTCTACGTGCTAGAGGCCATTGTTGAGGAGGTTATCATCCTCCCAAATCTGAATGCTAGAAAGAGGTGCAGGTTGTTCCATTTGTCTGTCTAATGTATTTTGATCACTTCCTGATCCCTTAAGGGATAACGAAGGATGGACCTCAACATAAATATCATCTCTTAGTGGACTAGGTGGGTTATTAAATTGTTCCTTATCCACATCAATCACACCAAATAGGTCAAGATAGTCAAAGCAATGTTGCGTTGTTAGGATGTCATCCATTAATGCTACACTTTGGCTAGGAGGATTATTCAAATTACTAGAGCTAAACCTAGTCTTCTCATCTAAGTTATCTGAATGTTCAGTTCTAGGAGAAGCAGGGTAGCTTGTGAATTCATTATCATTCTCATAATCATTGTCAATATAATCTCCATATGTTTCAGCTATTAATTCCAAACTATTATGAGAAGTGTCATGCTCTTCATTCAAAGTGTGTTTTATTAGTTCTTCTGCTACTCAAGGGTATGTATTGATGAGAGATATGAATTTGATAAGATCAGATACATAGTCAAGGATTTCGAAGGAAGATGACACAAATATATCCTTGTGATACATAGCTTGTATATAGGGAATGACATGAAGATGCATACTAAGAAATTTGTAGAGATTTTCAAATTTTGTGATATATGCATGTAAATATTCTAAAGAGCATTGAGAGGATGAGGCCATGAGTGCCAAAATCAGATTTTAAAAGTTTTCCAAAAGATATGCAAAAGACAAGTGCAAAACTATATACAAAAATGACCTAAAATGCTTGATTTTTGTACCTTTTTAATGCAAATATATGAAAGAAAAAGATGTTGTAAGGATTTTGATCAGGGGCAGAAAATAATATGTCTGATATCAGTCTAATACAACAATAATATCTCTCACAACACACTCTTGATGCAAATCTAAGATGATGATAGGCCAAAACCTAGTGAAAATACACTAAAATATGCAATTTTTTCACCAAATCTCAATGCAAAAGAGCATAGCAAAGGGTGTTGTGAGTAAAATAATGATGGAAAGCATATGCATAAGAAATAATATCCACCTAATTCCAAAATATCCATCACAACATGCTTATAGTGCCACTCAAGATCAAACCCTAGTGAAAATATAGCAAAAATATGTAATTTTTCACGAATTTTCAACTCCAAGACCTAGCAAAAGGGGTGTTGTAAAGAATTTTAGGAGGTGAAGAAAATAATATAAATTATATCAGTCACCTACAATCATAAAATTTGTCACAACATTCTTGGAGTGCAATCTAGGTCAAACCCTAGGGCAAATATAGCTAAAAATGTGCAATTTTTTGCCAAAATTTCAATACAAGAGGCTCATAACAAGGTGTTGTGAATATTTTTAGGAGGGTCAGTAGATAATAACCTTGATAACAGCCAATTAGTGCAAAAATATTCTTCACAACACACCTATGGTGCAAATTTTGAGGGTCGATAAGGTCAAATCTAGTGAAAATCAAGGTTTTTCAAGCCCTGGGTTTGAGATCTTAATGTAAAATGCTATATGAATGTTTTTCAAGCTGATTTATGATGAAATTTAAATGCACTCAGATCTGAAAATTATTTCCAAGTCCTAAGATGCAAAATGCAAGTGCAAATCTAGTGAAAAATCAATGAAAATGCTAGTTTTTTTGTTGAAATTTTCTATGTAAAAATGCAAATATTTGAAATCTAAATGCAAAGTTACACTAACATGTAAAACTACAACCAAATGAAAATTTGAATGAGTGCCTAAGATTAGTAGAAAAATCTGAAACAAGATTTTGCTTACAAACTTGTTGGTAAACAAATTTGTCACCGCGAAATAACCCTTGAAAATGACTAGTTGCCCTTAGAGCGGTGACTAAATTGTCCCAACAGTTGGAGAGATCATGATAGAGCAACGATATTTCTTTGCATTTGAGAGGGGCAGATCCCTTGTATGATGGGGGTATTTGTGGTTTTTGTGTACTTTTAACCTGAAAGTATAGAAAGGAGGAAAAGAAAAACTAATGAGACATGATTTATTGAAACCCTAACAGTAGACATACGAATACTGGTTTGGATTTCACAAACTCAAGACAAATTACAAAGGGGATTTCACCACAAAACTATAAAACACTTTCCTAAACTTCATGATGAATTTCACAACGTATGTGCAACAACAATGAAGAAAGATGGCAAATCTCAACATATGAAGAGATCATTTATCTTAACACTTTCAAATCAGGATATCGAGACATGATTGTGCTTCATCACCCCAATTGCTTGCTTCAATGGATAACTTTGATTTACACAAATACATAGAAAGATCACCAATTTGACATATGAGAAACTAGTAATTATAACTTAGAAATACATCAAGAACATACGAACTGAAAATGCATTCTTCATTATCTTTTTGAAATTATACAATTCCAAAAGTAAACTATACAATTTGTAAGACCAAAAATATTCCAAGAAGTTTCTTCATAAGTTCCCACTATAAAAGTTCTCTCTAAAAAATCCCTCCCCTTTGATTGAATTACAAAGACCTATATATAGGTGAGGTTAGTAACCACTTAAGGTAACTACCTTAACCGCTTTTATAACTACTTAGAATAACTAAATCGTTTAAGCACACCAACTTGAAATAACTAACTTTCTTCTCATAAAGATAGTTACTTAGAGTAACTACCCAACTTTAGCACTTAGAATAACTACCTTGTGAGAAAGAGTTAGGTTAAACCTAACTTTACAATACAAAGGGTGACTTAAGTAACCTCACAAAAAGGTAAGTAGGACTTGCAAATTTTAAGTTTTGGATTTGGCTAAGTTACTCTTCATCTTCATCTGCTCCATTTAGGCAACTGAACCTTGCTACACCTTGACAAACCCTCTGAATCTTTGAATATCTGAATCTTAGACTCCTGTGGAAGAATCAACTGCACTGTAGTCATTTCCCAACGCTCAATCTTTGTATCTAAGAAATACATCTTCTATTTCTACTAGACTTTTAGTCCTCCCAGCTTATCACCAAAGTTGTGGATCTAACCATGCCTTGAATTGAGATTTCCAATACCATCTCCTAAATGTTCCTTCTATAATGGTTTGGTTCCCTCGTCATCTCTCAAGAAGTAGAAAGAAAGATCTTCTTGAGCAAGTTTGATAAGACCCATAGGCATCTTGTCCGCATCATCTTTTTGTTTTAGGTTTAATTGCAACCTTAACAATAGGATTATGAAAGTTCATCCTTTTGAGCACAATGGGTTTATTTGGATCACAAAACGTCTCTCCAGTTATAACATCCTTTAAGCCAGAAAGTGTCATGTTCCCTGCCACATCAACCTTGGCTCCATCACAACTATTTACATTGCATTTGTGATAATAATCCAATTCTCTCTCTCCCCTTTGTTGGAATTAAGCACATAATATACAACATTTAGTTTACTAGAATAAACTTGTACAAATGTTAGAGACCCCACAAATGGATTTGCCATAATTTTGAAAGCAAGTCTTGCAAAATGGTTCATCATTACTTGGGTGTCTTCCCAAGTCCACCTCTAGATCCTCTGCCCTTCAAGGGTGGTAAGTCAAGAGGAGAAGGAAAATAATCCACGATGACATCTAATAAAGGCTACGCATTTTCATACTCTGATTACAATCATAGAATGCCATTGCCATTCACTCATCATCTCACTCTAACAACATTATATAGAGATGGCTAATTTAAAGGGGATAGTGTACTTTCTACACACTACACATTAATCCCCCCAAGGATTCCTCTATATACCTTCAATTATTTCATATTTGCATTCTCAAGAACAATTTGGAATGTATGCTTGAAAACTTCTAGAGACTTCTTAAATCCATTTTGTGCTTACCCTAAAATATTTGTGTCACATGAGATAATATCTCTTCAAGGGTATTTCTGCAAACAGTTCGTATAGTTGTCTATTAATCCCACTTCTATCATACATGTCTATGATAGTGTTCTAATCATGGAGTTCTATGAAAACATATCTTTTGATGTCTTCTTATCGAGAAAACACTATATAATAGCCACACTGCCTGAGAGATAATACATGCTAACCAAAGCATTTTTAACTATAATATTTGACACAAAACCCTCTTCTCATTATTATTTATGTATGCCCATACATTGTTCTAAAGATCTCCATGTATGCAGAAGAAGGCAGAGAACTAGTGAAAGTTTGTGGAATTCAGCCGTACACTTGTCAATTGCATTCACTCATAAATTTCTATAGCCTTTTTCAAGGAACCCACTCCAAGTTTTGCACGCATATTTGCTAGGGGAATCATATCATGGGGTCTTTATAATCCATGAGGCCACATTTTTGTTAGGCATTCCTTTGAATAGACTTAATGCTTCATCAAGAAAACCATTTTGTGTATACACTATGATCATGGCATTCTATTCGATGCAATTTCTTTCTTTGAACCATTCTACCAAATGGTTCGCATGCCTTACATATGTATTCAGACCATGTTTAGCATACATGTCTATCAATTTGATTAAAATACCTTATGTTAGGCTTTGGAAGATGCCCATACTCTAATTTGCAGCTCCTATTTATCCATAGGCCACATTTCTTTGAGAAAGTCTTTTAAATAGTTCATGACCTTTTACTATGCTTCTTCATTTTGCAAACAATTCACGTGGCATGTATATAATTCTACATTTTGCATGTATGTTTATCAAAGCATTCTAAATTATATTGGCACTTACACCCATAGTAGGCTCAAGGAATAGGCCGCTAGGAATAACTGATAGGTTTAGAAATTTTTCAATGTAAATCTTTTCATGATGTGAGACAATTTTCTAAACATTATAATGCTCACATATAAAGCCCATCTTTGAGGTGTTATGTTAACTAGTTTGTGTTCTTACACATTCACATTTTGCATGAACATCTACCAAAGTGTACCTTAGCCTGTGCATCCACATTGTGCATACATGTCAACCAACGCATTTACAACTACAGCATCTGATAAAAATTCAATTTCAATTATGTTTTGATGGACGTCTACACCTTGTTTTGAAACTTCCATTCGTTCATAGGCCGAGAGGAGGCTCACAGAGGTTTTTAGACTAGCTTTAAAACATCAGTTGCATTTGCTTTGAAAGATTTTAAAGTCTTCTCAACAAATCTGTTTTAGTGTATGCTGCAACCATTGCATTTGGCAAGACGACATTTCATTGAGACGTTTTGTCAAATAAACAACCTTTTATATGATTTTACATTTTGCATACAAATCTACCAGAACACTTCGAACTATAATATCTAACTTGAAAATACTCCATATTTGACTCAAAAACCTCTATCTCTGGTTCATGCAAAGAAGATAGTGGCAAAGGTGGTGGAGTTTGGGTTCAAGCCTGCAGATTGTATTTGCTTGAAGGGTTTTTATGCTTTTTTTTAACAAAATCATTTTGTGCACATCTTGATGTTGCAGTAGTCCATGAGAGTCATTTTTTTGAGCCATTTCATTTCATATTTCATATGCCTTGAAGGCGCATTATTGAGAATGCAGGTCTGCAATAATCCAAGATACATGGTGTGGAAAGTTGAATGTGTAGCACCTCTATTAGCTGGTTCTCTCTAAAGAATGTCATGAGACTAAGATGATCAATAGATGAGAACATCATTTTATGCTTGTTAAACAATTCATGTGCCTTGTGTATTCCTCCACACTTTGTACATATGTCTACCACACATTTCCAACTATAATATCTGACAAAAATCTTAGATTAGCATTATGCTTTGGAGGATGCTCATACCCTAATTTATGGCTCCCACTTATCTACACTTCTTTGAATCATTCTTGGTCAGAGAACATCGTGGGTAGAGAGAAGGCTAGGAAGTTCGTTTTGCCTTTAGTCATGGCCGAGTCTTTGAGACCATATTAGTTTTGAAGCGGTGTAAATAGATTAGATGCCCTGTCTAGGCTATACAAAGAGGATGCTGGCAAGGGTCGAGCAATTCATATGCCTTGTCTATGCATCCACATCTTGTAGACACATTTGCCTGAGCATTGCAAACTATAATATCTGATAAAAACCCATTTTTGATTATGCTTTTAATGGACTTCCATACCCTGTTCAAAAGCTCTCATTCAGACACAACCTAAGAAGATGCTGGAAAACATTTGTGGAGTCTAGTTTTACAGGCCATAGGTATACTGGAGAAGGTGGCGGCATTTAGTGGTGAAATCTCCCATTGCACTCACTTGAAAGATTTTAAAGCCAACAAAAATTGGAATCAACAAGAGATTTCTTTATTGGTAGTTATAATAACTACCTTCTCGTTAGTTCTTCATCCGCATTTTAAGAGTTTTGCCAAACCACATCGGGAGCTGATAAAGGTTCTGAAACCTATCCTTACATTCAATGGATAAATGACTTACTCCCTTTGTCGGTGTCGAGCAGTAGTTTTGAAACCTTTTATAAACGTCGAAGCATGTTACTTTAACATTCACTATTAATGCAATGGTCTTTGTCAGCGATTTAGGATGTTTTCAAAATATTGAAAAAGTGCCGATTGTATTTACTTGTTGAAGATTATTAAAATTTCCCAAACAGATAACATAAACCAATGATAAAAGAATTTCCTTGTCGGTGTTTGAAAGAATTTTCAAAACTTCATCGGTGATTGGTAAAACTTCTAAAATTGACTTCCACATCCAAAAATAGGAGAGTTTATTTTTCTTGGGGATTCACTTTGAAATTACACATTTGGAGATAACATTTTATCCTCATCAAAGAACTTCTATCGGCCCTTAGGGTGGTATTTAGAACCTTTCAGCTCTTTAAATAGTTTCAAAACTAAAGCTTTCCTTAGTAAAAGAAAATATCAACTTTTATCGATATTTTTATAGTACGATATACTTGTTCTTCTTTTGAACTTGTTCCAAAACCTCTAATGAAGTGAGTGTGGTGTGAGAAATCGTAACATCATCTTGACATTGGCAAGGTTGTAAGAATTTCTTGAAAGCCGATATGATTTGAAAACCATGTTTTACCTTTGGGAATTGCTTTTAATCATGAATCATCAAAGTTTTAAGAGGAGTTGTGAACTTGGCCAAATCATTGATACAATTTTCTCCCGTATGCCTTCATTGATAGAGAATGATAGTGAGCATTGAGAATTTTAACGTGTGCCAATGCGAGTCTCCAAACGTGAAAGATATCTAACTTCATCTTGCCAAATCTTCATAAAACTTGTCTGATAAATCCTCCCAACCTCACAAATGAAGATATAGGCACAACTTTTGACTAAATCAACATTTTCGTATGAAATCTTGGCACATTGTCTAAAATGTCAACATAAAACTTCCGGTCAGACAAATTTTTCTCCAATGCGCATAGAACTCATGTTTTGATTGTTTTCAGAAATTGCCATCAAAAAATGAGTTGCTTGAAATATCTCAAACCATGAGACGTCTTGATATGGAAACTTGCCAAATTGAGAGAGATGGGGTTGCAAACACAACCATAAGAATGATTTTGCACCATCTATCATGGATTTGAAGATTTAATTGTTTTCATATATCAGCTGCCCTACGCAACTGCTTCCAAGGTTCCAATTGCAAAGATAGAGATTCTTCTTCAAACTGGTGAATGAATTGACAACTTAGGATAATCAAAGCACCTGTGACTAAGAGTGATTCAATGTAGGGATTTTGACATCAAAGATTAAAATTTGGCAAGTCAAAAATGAGGCCTACAAAACCCTTAATTTTGGAATTATTAGGTTATATGAAAAATACAAAATTTCCAACAAAACCCTAGCAATTTTATGATAAAAATCCAATTCAATCTATTGAATTTTTGTAATTTTCTGCAATTTAGCTCATATCTAATGCAAAAATCATAAATTTGATGAAATTCAAATTAATTAATACAACATGCAAACCCTAGAATGCAATTTTTTTCAAATTTTTTGTAAGTTTTCCAATGCAATAAGATGAATGATAATATGAATGAATGAAATTAAAGAAAATCTAAAGCAAAACACTCAGCAAGGTGCAAACAAGTCCAACAACACGGGTTCACCAAAATGTAAAGGGTAAAATTTGGATAGTTGAGTTTTTGGTAGTTTTGTGTACGTATCCTCCTTTCACCCTTTCATTCAAGGACCTAGGGTCGAGTGGCAATGTACTATCATATCCTAGGTCATTGTGAGATGTAGGCAAACTTGGATTTGTATGATTTGAATTGTCAATTATGCTCACTTATGGTCAATTACACATCAAAACCCTAATTATGCAAATATGGAAGCAAACAGATGAATATCAGAAAATGCTGCTACAAAACGATGTAAAATGACAAATAACTGTGCACCTATTTTTAGGGTTTGGAAGCAGAATAGTCAGCTACTAATGAGCGGGCACCCAAGTCTAATGCCTAGGTTTTTTCAGGATTTGAAAGCTCAGTCTGCAACCTGTTCCTACTGTCACAGAGATTTTCCCGTCACAGAATCTAGAGGACTAAAGAGCGGGCGCCCAAGTCCAGGGTGTTGTTTTCAACTCTGATCTGCAAGTCTGACACTCTGTAATACCCTCCTACAACTCCACTTTTCTTGTATCTTCAACCTGTAACCTGTAATCACAGAAACTTTGGGAGGGGGTTGTGGTGTTTAGAGGCTTGCCTTAGTCAAGCCCCAGAGAGACATTCAAGTCTTTTGAACACCGTTGTCAAATAGAGAGTGTGTGCCCTTGGAGGCAGAGGCAAAAACCAAATGATAAATGCTCAAAAACACAAATTATGTCACCTTATAGTGAATATCTCATGGGAGGAAGAACCTCTTCATGCCATGAGGAGATGGATGCTCAAATCTGTAAATACAAGCACATAGACAACACAAATCTGCTCTTGCTACACAATGAATGCCTTGAATCCCTTTCAAAATGCCAATGCTCATGGAATTTCCATCTAGTTTACAAATGAATTCTTAAACATTCTTATATATTCAACTACAAACACTCCCACCAAGAATTTCATAATTCAAACTTATCATGTCGACATAGGACCCAAATAACGGTCATAAGCCGACACTCAAAATTTGGGACTGACCCAAAATAGGGCAGGACTCGGGCATGACACCCAAGTCCTCCCCCTATTTTGGTTAGAGTTAGGTTCAAGGGATCACCCTAGGTCCCATTTATCATGAAACTTAGGGTTCATTTCATCAAAATGTTAAAATATGATGTAATATGTCCTAAATGTAGATAAAAGACCCGAGAGCTAAACCTTAGGAGGGAAAAGCCCCCAAGGGGGCATTTTCTTATGTTACAGATTCTATTAACTTTTTCATTTATGCAGTAGGGTCCAATGATGTATCTCTCCTTATTCTGGGTATTAACTTTTCAAAAATTGTTGATGCATCTTCTATTAGCCCATTGTCCTCCATGTGAGACTCTAGAATCTCTTCTTGTGCAGTAGCTTGAAAAATTAATCCTAACTTTAACTTCTGCAATGGAGACATTGTTGCCAAGTTTATTGGCCCTTGCAACAAGTTAGAAGCAGACAAAATCTGAGTTTCCTTTTGCTTCTCCAAAAATTCTCTCAAAGAATCAATTGTATCCTTTAAAGTAATGTCTCTCTTATCTTCAACATGAGACATCTCAACATCTTGTCTCTTTGGAGGTTATTCATGAGCAGGCTCTTGTTCATTTTCCTTTCTTTCTAGAGTTGGTTCTTGTTTGTCATCATTTGTTTTTAGAGCAGAGTTATCTACCATCTACTCATTAACCTCTTCTTTTTGCTCACTCTATCTTTCTAAGACATTTTCCTCAGGCATGACATTTTCTTCAGAGCTCTCTTCCTTTACAGGCTCTTTCATTTCTTCATCCTTTCTTGGGATTTTTCAGAGGAGGTTTTCCATCTTGATCCATACTTTGATCTATATTTACTTCTTCATTTCTTGTGCCCACCAGAGGAGTAACTATACTTTGTTTCATGTTCTATTCTACATTTGTCTCCAACACTATAATATCAACATCATCATTTTGTTCTTCATTAGTGTCAGCAATGGTTGGGATTTGCAGCTCATTTAACACTTTTAGTGTTATCTCCTTAGTCTCCACCAATTTTTTAGTGTCACCAGACATCAGAGCATTGCCTCTCTTCTTGATTCTAAATTCATCACTGGGCTTCTTCACGACTTTAACTTCTTCTTCTCTTGTGATGTTTGGACAAAGTTGCAACAAGACATATTCCTTTATCTCAACATCTTTGAACATGACCCCTTCTTTTCTTGTTGTCATGATGCTAGCTAAACTATCTGGTAACTCATCTATAACTTCAATTAATGTTTTACTGAACATATCCAAATATCTTACAACTATTGTCTCAATTATTACCTTGTATACATCTAATCTTTCATCATACATATCAGCAATGGGTTTTAGGGTTCCATGTTGAGCAAATGCATTGACTGTGGCTTCCAAGGTTATTATTGCTTCATCTCCTTTGATCTCAATCTTCTCACCTTTCTTTTTATTTTTATCCTTAACCTTTTCTGAAGGCTTCTCCTTTTTTCTAGAGGTGGCTTCATCTGTTTTCACCCTTTTTGTCTTGATTTCCTCATTTGTTTCTGTTTCCTCCTCTTCTTCTTCTCCACCTCCAAGGCTTACATATACTCTCTTCTTGGCCTTTGATTTCTTTCTTTTCTTTTTATCTTCTGGCTTCTTTTGCTTTTCAATGCCTGCAGGCTCTGTCTTTTCTTTCTCAGGTCTGGAGCTCTTAGAGGTAGCTGTTGCAGAGAAGGAATATCTTGTTCTCCTTCTAGATCTGGAGGTAGGGTTTTCTTTCTTAGATTTATCTTCTTTCTTCTCCAAATCTCTTGACATTTGTCCTATTAGAGTACTTGTAGCTTTGGATGCCTCTGCCTTGGCTCTTGCTTCATTTATTTGTTCATCTATAAATCCTTGGCATTTAACAAATTCATCTACCATTTTTCTTGCATTCTTCTTGATTTCTAGTTGTTTTTGTTCCAAATGGACTTTGAGAGATAATTCTTTGAATGTTCCAAATCTTTCCTCCTTAGGATCCTTAGGTTTTCTCAATATTAGATCTGCTAACCCTGTTAAGACTTCCTCTGTGACTTCATATCCCATGGTTGGGACCCATACAGTTCTTGGTTCCACTACCTCAATGAGGCATTTATCTTTGTCCACTAGAAATACAATGTCTTTTTCATATTTATTCACAATATTTTTAGGAATCCTAGCCCTAGCTTGCATTTTCTTTTAGAAATTCTTAAAATATCCCCACAAAGCTACATTTTGTTTATCAGCATTTCACAAACTCTGTAGATGATTTCTAATTTGTGTTGCTACTAGTGAATGACCAAGCCAACCAATATTATCTGTAACTGGTAACTCCTTCAGGAAATAGAAGAATAGACAGATGATTAGAGTTCCATACTTGAAGGGGTATTTTGTGTCTTTTGTTCTTTTTAGGTTCTCCATCATTTGTTGCCAGAACAACTCACATAGGTCATAGTCTCTATTGTTCTTAACCATATCCTATGCTATATATATGGCTATTGCAGAGACTGAGTTCTCCCTATTGGAGAAGTAGACCTTGTAACCAATAACCATTGACGCAAATCTAACCATTGGATCCTCAATATCATTTACAGTTAGTGCCCTCTTATCAAATTTTGCACCTGTCAACTGCATTACTATATTATTCTTCATAGTCTTCAAGTATGGAACCTTTCTAGTGGAGCACATGCCAGTTACTACTTTGATGGCATCCTTTGTTATCATATAGGGCTCATTAAGCCAAAATAAGTCATCATGAATCCTACTCAGAACATACCTAACCCAAGCATCATCTGAGAATACTGAAAAATCTAACCAAGTATCTAGA
This sequence comes from Cunninghamia lanceolata, assembly GCA_027924645.1. Taxonomy (NCBI): domain Eukaryota; kingdom Viridiplantae; phylum Streptophyta; class Pinopsida; order Cupressales; family Cupressaceae; genus Cunninghamia; species Cunninghamia lanceolata. Next base: position 4,590,166 of record BSBN01000070.1, read on the forward strand.
TTCTACTCATGTAGAGCATTGTATTCTTCGTTCAATTCAAGATTGTTATTGGTCAACTCATCTAATTAAATTTGTCCTAATTTCATGTGATCATATTCTTCCAAGTTTGCGTGTATGTATGCCCTAATATCTTCTGTGTGTATGATGCCATGTGGAACCTCAGAAAATGCACCATCCAGATTAGTCTCTAATGATTTAAAGGGATGCTTCTTGAACTTAGGGCGGGGCCTCTCTATTATCTCAACTACTTGAGAAGTAGACATCTTTACAAACTCAACACAAAATTTTCAAGAGAGAGAACGGTAAATACCTTTTGCTTTTATTAGGGTTTTTTCACCAGATACTTGAATTCACCTTATCTTGCTTCTCAGATCTCCTTAGACACTTGAGGGTTTGAATGTAATATGATTTCCTTTCAAATGAATCCTCTTTTAATCCATTTTCATCAAAACCTAATCGTCATAAATGTTGGATTCAAAAAGCTATCAAACTCTTACTCTGCTATCTATAGTCAATCTAAATTGCTCCACAATCCACCGCATTAGATTATTTTCTTCCAAAATCTTCTTCAAAAGCTTTGTTATCTTGTTTTCTATCTTATACCTTTGTGTTGAATGTCAGCATGGCCGTTCTAGCTGGGGGAACATGATTTTCATTTAAGCTCCCACTGAGCCAGAGCTCCTAATTTACTTCCTAGAGGAAGTACATATACCAGAGTCTGGTGTGGACTCATCCTTGACTTCATGTGTTTCCTTCTTAACCCAAATCTTGTTCATCTCCTTCTTGATCATTGTCAGATCTACCTTTTGTACCAATTTCTTCATCTCTGCCTGATTATCCTTCTTCATATTCTTGCTTCTATAGAATCTTATAATATGTCTAGGCCTATTGCAATTGAAGCATACAACATTTCTCTATCCATTGTTCCTTTCATTCATCCTTGATTTGTATTGGTTAGCCTTGTGTCCACATCTATTGCATGCAAAGCAATTCCCATTGAAAGATTAAACATTCCTTCCATTATTATAGTTGTTCCTTATCTGACTTCTACATTCACTAGCTCTATGACCAAACCTCTTGCATATAAAGCAGTTACCTTTGAAAGTTTGAGCATTCCTTCCATTGTTGTAACCATTCCTTATCTGACTTTTTCATTCATTAGCTTTATGACCTACTTTATTGCAAGTGAAACACTGATCAGAGAATGATGGAACATTTTGGTTCACTCCGCTCCTACATTGAGTAGCCTTATGACCAAACTTATTACATGTGTTACAATAACCATTAAAAGAAGGGTACATTTGAGCATTTGGTTGCCTGATTGGTGGTCTTCTAGGTTTGTTCCTTTGATTTTGGATCTATTTTCCTTTGTCTCTCTTGATCTCAACATTCTTTTCTTGACCGGCTTTAGAACTTTCACTTTCTCAAATCCCAAGCCTTCTTTGTCATCAAGACTCTTTTGACTTGCAAGTATTCTATCAAGTTGGGCAACACTCACTCTGAATTTATCTTCCTGAATCCATGCCTATTTCAAATAAGCTTTCATATCTACAACTTCTTGTTCAAGCTTTATACAGTCTTCAAATTTTCTTTCCACCAACTGATTTAGGTCTTCTTCTACTTTTGATCTTTTTACAACTTCCACTTTCAGATCATTCAAGGTTTCATTTGCTGATATCAATTGTTCACTAACCTCCTTATATTTTTCTTTGAACTTCTTGACTTGCTCCCTCAATTTTTTGATGCACTCATCTACTTCCTTGACATTATCTTTTAGATCCCTATTTTCTAATTCAACCTTTTCAAGATCTTCAAGGGCAACCTTGAGTTCTTCTTCACTAACAAGCATGCAATCTTCTTCTATAGTTTTAGTTGAATCAATTTCTTCAAGAGGAGTAGAATACTTTTTACCTGCCATGTTTTCAGTCTCCAAGATCTTCCTCAAGCTATTAGACTTCTTCCAAGGAACCAGGCTCTAATACCAATTATTGAACACCCAGAATAATGTTAGAAATTAAAGGCACAACTATACAAATGGAAATCTAATTCAAATGCAATTTCTGCAATCTTAACTATGAATTACCAATGGAGACTGCAAGATGCAAATGAAAATATGCAAACCCAAAAACAACAAAATAGAAAACTGAACACACAACATAGTGTTTAGGTGGAGAAAACCCTTGTAGGTAAAAAAACTCCACCAGGAAAGAGGCACAAGCTTGTATTAATCTGTAAAAGATTATTGTTATCACTCAGTTTTGCACCCTTGCATACATCTGTGAAACCTCTGCAAACTGGAGTAACATGGGACTGATCTCTAAGTGTGGGACTTTGCTAAATGAGATCAGACCTCCAGAGAAGGCTGGCTTCCTCTCTCTAAGCCTAATGCTCAGAGAAATTCATCTAAACCTAGTGCTAATGCTTGCTGGGAAAAGGGTTAGAAGGAATGCTAAAAAGAAATGCTGAAATAAACTAAGTGATACACCAGATTTAAATGTGTTTAGCTGCAACTGAATAGACACAATAATAATCTCAAAGCTGGAAAGACATTACACAGACCCATATTAATTTTAGAGAGGTCCAGAAGAGCAGACACATGCCAAAAAATAATAAGAGAGGCAAAAATACCAGTTTATATTGATCATAGAGGCCAAATAGCCATTACAAAGAATAGCCAACTCCTATACATTTAGTTTTGCATGTATATATATCATTTCATTTTGGCCTTAGCCCCTTCCCATCAATTTCACCGATGGGCTGTGTATTAGAAAATATCTCTACCTAAAGGGACGTCCACCTGCAAGAAGTTATGGCACAAAAAGATCTGAAACTAGGTAGATAGAAGATATTTTCCAAGTCTTCAATGCAAGTTGCATAGTCATCGATTTGTAGCAATAAATGCAACAAATATCTGCATTTGAATATCAAATGTCATTGCTGAAATGCCACACTGGCCAAAACATGCAAAGCCAGATCTGAAAAATGAAAACTAGAAAATCCCCCAAAAACCTACTCAAATGAAAGAGGAGGCAAAAATATGTACTTTTGCCTCCTACAGCATGTCAAAATTCACTGAAATGGGGAAGATACAGGCGGTCAAAGATCTGGTCAACTGCTTGTATATATTGCTTCTGCATCTGCATGTATATTGGCTTCTAAAGATAGCTTTGAATCTAACTTTACATGTACAAACCCCTTTGTATGTATCTCTGCTCTTTGGCACCAAAAGGCCTCTGCAATCGCTCCAGAAAGATGCATTTGAAATTGCTTTGTATATGCATTCGCCGCTGCCACGTGGCACCTCCTGATTTGCCACTATACCAAAGCTGGGACCCATCGTTGAAGAATTGCACCCTCCATTGGCCTTCGAAAAGACCCAAAAATAAGCTGCTGATGCATCATGTCTGGCTGAAAACTCCCTTGCATATCGGCTTGTATATGCAAAGATACAAGCAAATATACAAACAACTAGCACATGCAAACGTGCATTTTGCCCTTTGTAATCGTGACTCGCATATGCATACAATCGCCCTTGTATATACAAGTCATGGACTTCAAACTCTTAAAAAGCAGATGGGAAACATTTTGAAATCTGGGTTGTATCTAGCCTCCTTTGTATATGCAAACATACAAGCCGTGGACCCCAAACTGACCATTAACTGTATTTGACTGCTCTGTCGGGTCCGGCCTATATCTCTGATCTTTGTATATCACTAACTTGTATATCGCAATATACAATCGCCCATATACAAGGCGGACCCAAAAATTTTAATAAAACAAGTTAAAAATGCAATCGGCCCCGGCTTGTATATAAATGTTTGTATATCAGCTTTGTATGTGAAAACATACAAAGCAAAATATACAAGCCATTGTAGCAAATGTATCTCTGGCGAAGGTCCCTTGTATCTCTGATATACAATCGGCCTTGCATGCGTGCGGGCCCCACCTCTTGTACATTCGGCCTTTGTATGTTTCTCTATATGTTTCACATGTATATTCAAAACATACAAGCGAAATATACAAAGAAACATACAAGGCCGAATGTGCATTCCACTGTAGCAGATGCACCTGCATGTTTGAAAACCTTGTACCCTTTTGTTGCATGTGCAAACATACAACACAAAATGCACTTGAAACCTGATATACAAGAGGGAATATTCCTGCAATGCATCCCCTGCAATGCATCTCCTGCTTTGTATATTTCTTTCCTTGTATATCTCCATTGTATGAGCCAAATATACATGCAGACCCAATATACATTCAGCGAATATCCCGGGGATCTGCGATGTATATTCCATCCTTGTATCTGCCCTTGCATCCTTCCAATGAATGTATATTTGCTTGTATGTTGAAATTACAAAGGCAAACATACAAACCTTCCTAACATACAAAAGGGGAAACTTGAAGAAAAATGCGATAGATGCACAATATACCTTTTATGTCTCACTTGCATATCGCCAATATACAAATCAGGAATATTCCTAGGGACCTGCGGGAGATTCCCAAAATGTATATGTCTCTCCTTGGCCCGATATACATTCAGAAAATGCATAAAACCTAATTTTTTCAACATCTTCTAAGGCCGATGGAGATCTGCAAGCCCGCCAAATGAAGATTTGAACTGTATGTTGACCCAAACTTTTGACCATGAATAACTTCTTTGTTTGGCCGAATTTCAGGGTGCTGTAAAAAGAAAACCTACCTATTTTTTCAAGCTCTTTCCAATGGTAAGGTTCTTTAGGCAAGGCTTCTTAGGAAATTTGGCACTTTTGCTTTATAGGGACCTTAAAGAGGGATTTTCAAGGAAAATACCAGGTGGACTATTTGGCTTTGAATAGAGGAAGAAATAGGACAACATTCTTGGCGACCTCTATGGGATGTTTGCCTGCTAAACATAAGATCAGTGGCCTTATTGCATCCATTGGGCATGGAGTCACACCTAAAACATGCTGGAAAACTAGAACCTACCTCCAAAACACAAAAGGGGAAGGGGCTTGCATTCTCCTAATGACAATGCAGCCTATGCAGAAGCACTTATGGAAAGGGAAAACTACAACAGAAATGAAACCTACTTCTAACTCTAAACTAACCAATCAGACATGACCTTAAACAAAGCCATTAATTGGTTCTTGAAAATAACTGCCCCTCCTTAACAATTTACAATGTTTCCCATTCTTGTGGGCAGTTAAAAAGAGATAAGGGGAAAATGTACATATGACAAATTGATAAAACACCCCCCACAAAATGGAGATAAACTCACCTATCCATGTGGATTGATTGTTGATGTTGCTAACTTTTGGTGAATAAATGGGTTGATCCCACCCATTTCGATGCTCAACTTCATGCTTAGAGGTAAGGATGACAAGTGGTGACTCCTCTTGATATGTCTCCAGCTGGGCTAGATGCCTGATTGGGCATCCCCTTGAATGCTCTTATTTTTTCTCTTCTTGCTCTTCATTTGGTATGCTAGTGACCTCCACCCTTCTATCATGTTTCTCTTGTGTGCAAAACAGCTAACCTGAGACCTCATGGTTTTTTCCCTCATCCCTCAAAGAATCCAAGAAAGCTGACATAATGTCATCATGGCTGCAATCTTCCTCTTCTTGCTGGTCTGAAAACTCTAACTCCTATGATTCCATTATAAATATGGCTGCATGTACTTTATGAACAAGATGTTCATGATTTTCTAATTTAGGCTCAAACAATGAGCCTTGTACATGTTCAAAAGAGAAAACTTCCCCACCAAGAAGTTGATATCCCTGTTGGATAACAAAGAACAAATCTTCAATTTGCTCTTGTCCATGCTTAGTCCCTTCATTATTTTTAATAAAGCATAGGAGATCCTCAAGCACATCAGCATAATTAGCCTCTGTACCATCTATCATAGGGCAACAAGTTTGGCCTTCTTTATGGTTTGGAACCTCACTGTCATGCTCAGTCCCAAACTGCAGCAATTTGTTATGATTTTCTGCATTCTCTTGTTGCTACCTGTTCACAACCAGCTGCACATATTCTTCATCTTCAATGTAGTCGGGTAGCTCATGAAGTAGGGCAGCATCATCCATTTCTAATGTGACATTAACAATACTCATAGGTGCAATAGGTTCAAACAATTCCATCCTTGTGAGTGCAGGAACAAACTACTCCTCATTAGTTTATCTTCTTCCACCTCCTCTTTTGGCTCATCTTTCCAAAAATCCTGGTAGACAACTTGCCCACCCTTTTTGATTGAAATAGCATTAGGGGAAGAGGCCTAAATATCTTCTTGAATTTCTAGGAAGGGAGAGGGTTCTATATAAATTTGTTCTTGGGGAGTGATAGCTTGAGTTTGTATAGGAACAGGGGCCTGTGAAGGGATATAGGCGTTGAAGCCTGGAAACTTATGGAGTCTAGGGTGCTCTTGTTTAAGTATAGGTTCCTTCGGTGGATGAAACCCTCTGGAGCTTGGACTATTCAATTCAGGAGACTCATCATGCTTGAAGCTTGGTATTCTGAAGTTAGGAACCTGCTCCTCAAAGAATGGATTTGGAAGAGTGAGGGCTGGCTGAGTTTCCAACCTTTGACATGGAGCCAACAAAACCCTATTTTGCTCTTCTTTTGCTGGCTGAATGCTAGAGCATTTTTCCATTTGTATGTTTGGTGAAGGGTTTTTGTAGGGTGGAAGAGATGGCCCTTTCCAACTTGGAACCTTCAAGGCAGAGGGATGTCTGAAACTTGGGACTATGATAGGCTTGGATTCTACAACCCTTTCCTCCTCTTGATTTTGAACTAGCATGAGAGGATTGGCCTTCACAAGATTTGACATTTTATAACCAGGATGATTGGCCCAAGAAAGCTGCCATAACATAGAATCCTGAGCCACATTCACAGATTCACCTTGGTTTGGGGGATGGACCTGCTTGAAGTTGGGAATAGGAGAGAAACTTTTTATTTGCATGTTCAAGCATTCCTCTTTATGCACTCTTCTATTTTCTGCCTCTTGCTGGTGCAAAAAAACCTGATAGGCGAGCTCCTCCTGCTGCTCGTTATACTGTGCTTCTCTATCTATTTCTAACATTTGCCTTTTGAAATATAATAACCAACCTTTAATGCTACCTAAATCAGCATTTTGAGACTGACTAGGGAGATTGTAGGCTTGATTTTGAGCATAAAGGGTTTCACAAGGCTAACTATAAGAATGGACAAGCTGCAAACAAGGATGGACCAGAATGGTTTAAAAATGCTCTTGTTGGTACTACTAACTGCAATGAGGAGAGGGGTTGTTTGGAGCAAATTCAGAGGCATTGGGGGCTTGGTATTGCTGATATGGGGGCTAATAGCTGGAATTTGGATTAGGGGTAGGGGAATAGCCATGACTCCCATAGAATTGTGACATTCTATGGCCTCTAAATGCTGGATATTCATAAACATGTCAAAATTAGAGCAAAATAGGTCTGCAACCTAGAAAAGACTAGATACAAAACTAGAGAGGGAGTCGCTAGGTGATTACAATGCTTCTTGAAGCTGAATAGGCTAGGAAAACCACCAAAATCCTAATCTTTAAAAATTGTTTAGGTACTTAGGCTGCTAAATCTAGCTGATTCGTTTAGTAGAGTCGCCATAGTGTTGTTTGTATCGCTTCCAAAGGCTGGTAATACTAGGAGAAACACCAAAAATATCTTAGTATCTTGATGAGAAGTTCATCGAACTAGTCCCACCGAGCATGCCAAAGTTGTTATCACTTAGTTTTGTACCCTTGCATACAGCTGTGAAACCTCTGCAAACTGGAGTAACATGGGACTAATCTCTAAGTGTGGGACTTTACTAAATGAGATTAGACCTCCAGAGAAGGTCGGCTTCCTCTCTCTAAGCCTAATGCTCAGAGAAATTCATCTAAACCTAGTGCTAATGCATGCTGGGAAAAGGGTTAGAAGGAATGTTGAAAAGAAATGCTGAAATAAACTAAGTGATACACCAGATTTAAATGTGTTTGATTGTAACTGAATAGACATAGTAATAATCTCATAGCTGGAAAGACATTACACAGACCCATATTAATTTTTGAGACATCCAGAAGAGCAGACACAGGCCAAAAAATAATAAGAGAGAGGCAAAAATACCAGTTTATATTGATCATAGAGGTCAAATAGCCATTACAAAGAATAGCCCAGAAGAACAACCAAGCCCTATACATCTGGTTTTACATGTATATATATCATTTTATTTTGGCCTCAGCCCCTTCCCATCAATTTCGCTGATGGGCTATGTATTAGAAAATATCTCTGTCTGAAGGGACGTCCACCTGCAAGAAGTTATAGAACAAAAAAATTTGAAACTAGGCAGATAGAAGATATTTTCTAGGTCTTCAATGCAAGCTGCATAGTCATCGATTTGTAGCAATAAATGCAACAAATATCTGCATTGGAATATCAAATGTCGCTGCTGAAACGTCACGCTGGCCAAAACATGCAAAGCCAGATCTGAAAAATGAAAACTGGAAAATCCCCCTAGAAACCTACTCAAATGAAAGAGGAGGCAAAAATATATACTTTTGCCTCCTACAGCATGTCAAAATTCGCTGAAATGGGGAAGATACAGGTGGTCAAAGATTTGGTCAACTACTTGTATATATCGCTTCTGCATCTGCATGTATATCGACTTCTTAAGATAGCTCTGAATCTAACTTTACATGTACAAACCCCTTTGTATGTATCTCTGCTCTTTGGCACCAAAAGGCCTCTGCAATCGCTCCAGAAAGATGCATTTGAAATTGCTTTGTATATGCAAGAGCCTTTGTATATGCATTCACCGCTGCCATGTGGCACCTCCTGATTTGTCGCTGTACCAAAGCCGGGACCCATCGCTAAAGAACTGCACCCTCATTGGCCTTTGGAAAGACCCAAAAATAAGCTGCCGATGCATCATGTCTGGCCGAAAACTCCCTTGCATATCAGCTTGTATATGCAAAGATACAAGCAAATATACAAACAACTAGCACATGCAAATGTGCATTTTGCCCTTTGTAATCACGACTTGCATATGCATACAATCGCCCTTGTATATACAAGTCATGAACCTCAAACTCTTAAAAAGCAGATGGAAAACATTTTGAAATCTGGGTTGTATCTAACCTCCTTTGTATCTGCAAACATACAAGCCGCAGACCCCAAACTAACCATTAACTGTATTTGACTACTCTGTTGGGTCTGGCTTGTATCTCTGATCTTTGTATATCACTAACTTGTATATTGCAATATACAATCACCCATATACAAGGCGGACCTGAAAATTTTAATAAAACAAGTTAAAAATGCAATCGGGCCTGGCTTGTATATGAACGTTTGTATATCGGCTTTGTATGTGAAAACATACAAAGTAAAATATACAAGCCACTGTAGCAAATGTATCTTTGGCAAAGGTCCCTTGTATCTCTGATATCCAATCGGCCTTGCATGTGTGCAGGCCCCACCTCTTGCACATTCAGCCTTTGTATGTTTCTCTGTATGTTTCACATGTATATTCAAAACATACAAGCGAAATATACAAAGAAACATACAAGGCTGAATGTGCATTCCACTGTAGCGGATGCACCTGCATGTTTGAAAACCTTGTACCCTTTCGTTGCATGTGCAAACATACAACACAAAATGTACTTGAAACCTGATATACAAGAGGGAATATTCCTGCAATGCATCCCCTACAATGCATCTCCTGCTTTGTATATTTCTTTCCTTGTATATCTCCATTGTATGAGCCAAATATACATGCAGACCCAATATACATTCAGCAAATATTCCAGGGATCTGCGATGTATATTCCATCCTTGTATCTGCCCTTGCATCCTTCCACCGAATGTATATTTGCTTGTATGTTGAAATTACAAAGGCAAACATACAAACCTTCCAAACATACAAAAGGGGAAACTTGAAGAAAAATGCGATAGATGCACAATATACCTTTTATGTCTCACTTGCATATCGCCAATATACAAATCAGGAATATTCCTAGGGACCTGCGGGAGATTCCCAAAATGTATATGTCTCTCCTTGGCCCGATATACATTCAGAAAATGCATAAAACCTAATTTTTTCAACATCTTCTAAGGCTGATGGAGATCTACAAGCCCACCAAATGAAGATTTGAACTGTATGTTGACCCAAACTTTTGACCATGAATAACTTCTTTGTTTGGCCGAATTTCAAGGTGCTGTAAAAAGCAAACCTGCCTATTTTTTCAAGCTCTTTCCAATGGTAAGGTTCTTTAGGCAAGGCTTCTTAGGAAATTTGGCACTTTTGCTTTATAGGGACCTTAAAGAGGGTTTTTCAAGGAAAATACCAGGTGGACTATTTGGCTTTGAACAGAGGAAAAAATAGGATAACAATTATACAATACAATCACTCAATAACTCTCTCCACTAGTCTTCAATCTAACCGCATTCTAGTAGCATCTGAGTACCTAAAATCTCACATACAACAACAAATACAATGACAAATATTTATAGAGTTTTCCCTCTAACTTGGGTGTCCACTTTCTCTCTCCTTCAACAACCCCACATACAAGCATTAAATGGTGTCATACATGCAACCACCAAGTGGTAATAACTTGCCCATTCAAGGTTGGGCATCCAGGTCCAAGAATAGCATATAAAAGCATCTTATGATGCATCATAAACCTCATAGATACCACTAACAAAGAATCTTCCCAATATGGGCACCTGGGTCTAATAATAGCAACCACAAATAATAATGGTTGTCGCATGTGTCATACATGCATGGAATCTTATGACAACTTTTAGCTACCATAAATCCACTTACACCACATTATGATAAGTAATCATACAAGCTAAAATTAGCAAATTCCTCAAGGGGAATGCCTACCCTTATTTACTCATGAGATTTACATTTGCCAATAGTAAATATTACTCCGTAACTCCTGCCAGTGACTCTGAAATAACCACTGTCAATGAGACTACCTCATTCCCTTATGGGTAATTACAAAATATCAAATAATAAATGGGATAAATACAATATTGGAATTTACAAGGTTAATGGCATCTTATTCCAACTTTCTCCTACTTGACATTATACATTGTAAATCAACCCATAGGAAAACAAATGAAATAAAATCAGGCACTAGAAACAAGGCCCATGGCCTCTCTGCACCACATGAACTTCTCTGTGCTCACAGTTTTGGTCAATGAATTTGCAACATTCTCCTGAGTGTCTATCTTCTTTATCTCAATCTGTCCATTTGCAACCAACTCTTGAACAAAGTGATATTGAACATCAACATGCTTAGTTTGAGCATGATACATAGGATTCTTGGCCAAATAGATAGCACTTTGGCTATCACAACCAATCTGAATGATCCTACAATCAAATCCAATACCTATACACAGTCTTGTTGATGATTGTTTTTACACAGTCATAACAAAAGTTAAAATTCATAAATGAACCTAACTATCTTGAAAGATATGGAGAAATCAATTAAGATTACTCAGTCCCAAGTCTCCTTATTGGTTAGGTCTTGACCTGTTGGACCATTCAATAGGTTATTATGAAGCTGTAATGTGCAAGGGGCCTTACGTGATTTAAAGTGAGTTTGTGACTTACTGGACTCCTATTATGCAAACTGATACAAATATCAACTTTCTAATCATTCATTTGCATAAAATTGTTACTGTACTTCAAAGCTTTATAATATTTATATTCAAACGTGCTTTGCTTTTAATTAATTATGAAGATTATCAAATATCAACTTATTGCTCTTAAACTCTTTCAAATGTCAGATAATCTCCTTTGGATTTCAACGTTTAAGCTAAGTATTTCATAATTGTTGGGAAAAGTTAGAGAAATTTAAATTCACCATCATTCACTACAAGATCTAAACGTTTTGTTATGCACATAGTAAGCAATACAACAGATTCAATTAAACCAGTAGACTAAATCGTTAAACACAAATATCCTGAGTATTTTCATGAATATTGCATTCAAGATTGCGAGCTTTAAGAGAAATTATTTTAAATGCAAGGAAGAGCTAGAAGACACTCAGAAGATAGACGCAGACTTCCAGATTCACCTATATTCAAAACACAGTCATACAAGATTTATAATGTACGAATGACTCTTAGCTTTATTAATTGAATATACCAAAAACTCACAATGCTTTACAGATACATTAAGAAAGCTGGACATTCCACGTGTTCCTTAATGCAGACAACAGGTGACCTCCTCTAAACTACAATATTCTACTCAAAATTCTCAGAAAGAATTACAATTTCTATGCCATTTCCTATAAATCCCTGTGTAAATATTATACAAGTAGTAATGTTTCTTGTATAGAATTTGGATTCCCTCCCTTGCTACGGTTACAACTTCCATTCCACGGTTACAACTTCCACCCTACGATTAAGGTCTTCTTGTTAGTGACCAATGGGGTGCCTTCATTTCATAACCGTGTGCCAATCCACTACTTGGCATCTTTTCTCTCAAAGGATGCCCTTGGAATCTTTACATAAGATTCCAATTTCGTATGACCTTTTCCCGCCGAGGCTCTTCATTTGATTTCCTTTTCAAAATTCTTTGCTCTTGCCTTCTCACCTTTTCAAGTATTTCTTGAAATTGTTAATTACTCCCTCCACAAAGGTGCGGCCCCTCCTGGACTTTTTGCAAAAATAAATTCTTGCATCATCACCCTTTCCTTCAATTCCTTCTCTTTGTCCTTTGAACCTCTGTTCTTTTCTTGTATTTGTTCACTTTGGATCTCTCTTCCATCAATGTATCTATCATTTGTTTGCTAAGTATTGCATCCGGATTCTTTATACAGAGTGCGAAAATGGACCTGAACTCTATTAATACTTTCTCTAAGTCATACGCTGGCACCTATGCACATTCATGCTGTATAAGTCTTTCTATGACCTTCTTATGCATTTTTATCATATCTTTAGCCCTTTCTTGTAACTCTGGTATAATTGTTGCACACCTTTTGAGGTTATTTTCCTCAAATTTAAGCTCCATTATTATTCCTGGTAATTTATTTGCCAGTGCAACATTAAGTGCTCCTTCATGGATCAACTCATCTGCCCTTTTTTCTATTTCTACCAGCTGTCTAATCTCAGATCTGCATTCCTCTTGTCTTGTTAGGCAGTTATGTATGAATATCATACATTTATTCTTTTCTTCTGTAGCTACTCTCCAGCTATCCAGAGCTTGCCTGATTGTTTGTTCTCCTTCTTGTATGAAATTAGTAAACCATTCATCAAAAACATTAGCTTTAAATCTTTTATTTTCCATATCTTTTATTTCCTCTTTGGACACTATTGCTACGTTAGTAGGTAAGTCAGGAACTGCGGTATTGGGATCGAATATCCCTCTAATAAATTGTTGGAGCTATACAATGCGTCCCTTTAAATGCTCTAGTTTATTTTTGTCTTTTCTTAGAATACCAGCTGTTACTTGATGCATATCCTCCCATTCATGGAGGTGTTGTTCTTTGGTTGAATGTCCAAGGTCAAGATTCAATATCTTGTATTCCTCTAGGGTAATCTCACCCGTTTCTTTCTCCTTTTGTGGTATAGCTAGGTTTAGAGTCCTTGATCCATCTGGACCTCTCTGGATTGCTAACATTGTCCTAGCTTTTCTTTTCTCTTTCCTTGGAGTTGTCTTTTCTCCCAATAAGCTCTAAATATTTATGGGAGCTAACTGTATTTCTTTCTTCTCCCTTCTTATTTCCCTTTCCAGCCAGGTAGGAATCTCCTTTGTACCCTCTGCAACTTTCTCTGCATCAATCACCTCTTCATGAGGTTTATCTATTCCAATTTCCTCCTACTGTTGCTGTTCATGTTGTTCTTGCTGCTCAGGATTTTGCTGTTGTTGTTGATATTGTTGTTGTTGTGGTTGTTGTTCCTCTGGTTGTTGTTGTTCTTCTTCTGGGACTTGCTGCTCTTGTTGTAATGGAGGCTCTTGTTCCTTTGATTTAACTTCATTTTCCTCCTCCTCTACCTTAGTATCTCCCCCTTCTTGATCTTCTTCATCATGGGCTTCTTCTGCTGTTGATTCCTCACTTGGATTACCTTCATCAGGGGCCTCTTCTGCTGCTAATGACCCAGGTTTACCTTCATTAGTTTTTTCTTTTGCCTCTGTACTTCCTGTCTGTGGTAGCTCTGGATGTACTGGTAAACTGGCCTTCACCTCATCTTGTCATACTTCCTCTCTTTGGGCTTGCAAGTTTCCTGTATTTTCTTCTTCTTCACCTTGCTCTCCATACATATTCAGCATATCCAATGCATCCGCCTCTGAGGTGACCTCTTGTGCTACCTGTCCTTTTGTGTTTACCACTTTAGGTGATTTCTCTTTTTCCACCTCTTCAATCTTATGTGCCTCCTCTTGCACATCTCTAATGATTTCTAGTGGTACTAAAGTACCAAATGGATCAACTGATCCTGTTTCCGCCTGTACCTCTTCCTTTTCAATTTCTACATTTTGCTCTATTTCAGTTTCAGCTTGTAGGCCTAATTCTTGCTCCACGTCAATTACTTTCCCTTTACACATTTTCTTTTCCTCACTGTCGCTACTCTCAATTTGCACAGTTTCTATAGCAGTAGGTTTGGCCTTACCAACTTTTGATTCCTACAGCCTCTCCCCAGCCAGCTCTGCCTTCACCTTTATGAATGTTTGTCCTGGCTCCATTAGAGCAGAAGTACTAGACATGCTCCTCATTTTCTCCCCCACTTCTTGGGCTCCAATTGTATCTTTTGGTTTCGAGGACTCGCCCTTAGACAAACCTATTGGAATTGCCTTCATGACTGATGGCCCTGCTGCCTCTTTTGTAGCCTGTGCTTCCTCTGCATTGATCTCATGGCGCATGGATTTTGCATCAACAAAAGTTTGAGATGCCACTGCTACTGTTATGCCTAAAGCATACGGATCCATCAATCTAGCATTTTTGTTCTTCTCCATAATCCTTGCCTCTACAACCTTCCTCTTCTTTTCATAAAAACATTGTAAATCCTCATTGGGGTCTGCCTTTCTCTTCCTTCCCCTCTTTGGGAATGTAACCTCCTTTCCTTTGGCCTTGAGCTCTTCTATCCTGTCCTTAAGCCATGTTTTTGAAAATAGTACCACAAGCTTTGTCAAAATGTCCAATGATGTGTTCCAAGGCTTAGACCAATCAGGCTCTATAATGGGAGCCAGCCTAGCCAGTGCATAACTTTGGTGCAACAATTTGTCATCCTCAAGAAACTCTGGGGGAACATAGATATTACCAATAGACTTCATTTGTTCAATGGTCAACCTCTTATGAGCCCTTTTTCTTACCTCCAAGTCACTCTTGCAGTCAGCCCAGAAATCTTCATTATGCACCTGGTGCTTGTACTTCTTGTCAAAAAAGTTTTGAATTTTGTGAAATTGATAAAACTTTCTAGCCAAATTGAATTCCTGGAACCCATAATACGTTAGCTCTTGTTTTGAACAAGCTGTAGCATCCTCACTGATACAGGAATACCTGCCAATGGCCCAAGGTAATCTCACATTTCCCCTGCCATTAAACTTCCTCTTATACATCCTGAAAGCATTTAAATTTTGTCTTGAAAACTCCAAGACAATCAGTTTGTCAGAAGGGTATCTTGGGAGCATAAAGGGCTTCCCCTCAAATCCTTCAATTCTTATTTATGAAAATTGTTCAAACTGTATAAACCATGAACAATGCAATCCAAATATATGCTCAGCTTCCTTAGACAACCTTTTGTCTGGTTCCTCATTAAGTACCCTCACCATGTAGGTATAGAAAACATCATTAACTAGAGTGAACTTCCTCAAGGAATTCTCTTCTTGTAGTTCTGGGTAGTGTTCATACACCAACTTCTATTCAGGACCATTCCATAGAACACCAACGCTTTCTCGACCATGTATGTGTGGTCTAATCTCTATAGCACAGGAGTATAATATATAGGAAGACATATAAAAGGGTAAGCCTTTCTACTGCCTCATCATAGCCTGCCTCCATAGGGTTGTACTTATGGCCTTGGCCCAATGAATTGGTCCTTGTTTCTTTTCCCCTGTTCTTAGGTATTCTATGACAGTGAACATCCAGGGCTCACATTTGGTGGCATCTACTCACCATAGTAATCATTAAATATATCTCTTCCCTGAAATGTATCCTCATCAGATTTTTAGGGATTCTGGCCACTGCCTTGGGTTTATTCTCCGGACTGTACCAGTGGTGAAATATTTTTCCTTTACAATCCCCATCATTTGTGTATAAACTTTCGTTATACTGATCAATATCAATGTCTGTCATCTTATCAGTGATCTCCAATCCAAAAGTTCTTGCAATCCCTTCAGGAGTCAAATCAGTAATTAATTTGTCATGTAGCATCACCTTCCTTGTATTAGGATCATACAAGATTACATAGTCTAGGCATAGATCCTTTTCCTCCATAGCCAGAGGAAACCCTGCAGCTCTACATATCCCACTATCCCAGATACATATCATGTTTGGTGAGGCATCTTCCGCAGTGATTTTCTTCAACACATCATCTGCATCATAAGTTCCTATGTTCGCATCAGTGCCCATTCCGCTTGTACCAATCAGGGTTGGACAACCTCTATTTATTGGCAATTCTTCTTTTTCTACTTCCTTCCTTGGTTTTCTTTCCTTCTTTACTTCATCCCCAGAGTCTTTCTTCTGTTTAGGGGCCATCCTGTAGGAGTATACATGTCTCAAATTTTGCTTCTATTTTATATCTAGGGTTTTATTGTGAATATCCATTGTCTACCATTAACCCTAACCCGTTCATTTTTTTTGTTAGTTTACCCTTAAATGGATTAAGCTCTGTCTAGCTGATTAAGAATTAAAGCAGTAATTTTAACAAATGTATGCATTTGGAAAGTGAAATTACTAGAAATAACAGTTGTGCTTTACCATTTGAAAATTAAACGGGGCTCCAAGATAAATACTTGTCTTTGTGACCATTTAACCTTTGAATGTTGACTTACTTTACCTTTAGCTTTCACCCAGCAAATGTAACCTCGTTAGTTTGGTAAATTCCATTTGATTTTACTGTGATAGCGCCCCTTCTGCAATTTTCAATGTTAACAATATATCTGACAGCAAAAAATAACAACAATTCAGCCTTAACCCTCGTTAAATTCTATTTGGTTAAGTGTTAAATTTGCATTAATTATAGTCATTAATGCGCTGCGACCTTCGGCTTTCCCCTTTTTAGTGTTTGAGTTTTTTTGAACTTTTGACCGTTGGCTTTTAAACATGCATTTTCTTTTGTACATCTCGTTGTATGTTTTCCTTGTATCTTTGAACATACAATTATTTTATGCAAAGAACCAACCAACGCTTTTGCCTTTTCTGCTTTCCGTACCTCTTTGTACCTTTGGTTTGTATAACTCATTTGTATATCCCATTGTATAATCGTATATACAAACCAAAATATACAAACACTTCTTACCCCATATTCCTTCACACTGGCCTTCGACTCTTTGTATATCAGGATTGTACCTCATAAGCATACAAACCCTAAATGTACAAGGACTTCTCCGTTTTTAATTTCCATGACAAATCCGCTTTGTATCTCTGCCCTACACATATACAACTGCTCGTATATCACCAAATATACATGGTAATTTTACAAGCACACATGTATATATGGTGGGGTCCACCCTACCTCTCAATAATGACTTTCTGCGATGTCTTTACCTTACATTAAACTTTCGTATCTCAAACTGTTACAAATCGTATTGCATTTACTTTCATATCCGCAATGTATATAAAACCTTGCATATTTCGCCTTGTATACCAAAACATACAAAGACCAAAACATACAACAGTTTAGCTCTATTCCATAGTGTTTTTAGTTCCAACTTGTATAAAGTGCAATGTATATCTCGTTGCATATAAGAAATGTACAAACTGAAATATACATCAACTTGACTATTTTTGATAGCCTTTTAGTTCCATGCTTTGTATAAATCAATGCCTCACAGAATCTACTTTAAATCCAAACGCATCATTTATACTGTACTTTATTTTACTTTTGATTCCGCATTGCATACTTCACAATTTATGTTTGATATTCATTAAGTCCCGATACATTGTATACAAAACCTAATGTATACAAGGATTATGCATTATTTAATAACACCTCAATTCCGCGATGTATATTATTCTTTTATCTCATGATTGTATATTTCGCATCTGCCAAATATACAAGTGCCAAACATACACCGATTATACCGACTTTAATACCTCCTTAATTCCACGCTATGTATATCTTGTTGTATATTTACCTTGTACATTTTCATACACCGAATATACAAACCAAAATATACATAGCGGATTTCAATTGTTTATTCATCTCAACCTTAACTTTTTGGGTCTGACTTGTATATTGAAGATAAAACGTTATCACAGAATGTATAAAAGTATTAGATTATGTAAAACCTAATTACCCTTCCTTTTGCGACCAACGCAAAACCTGACATACAAAACACACTTGTATATAAGATAACCTTGTACATACAAAGAACTTTGTATATACAAGGTACAAACCTTCTAATTGTACATTTACCCAAGACGTCAATAACTTGCAAAATACAACGAATTTTAAAATAATTCAAAAAGTAACCCCTGTTTATTTTTAACAAGGAATTCACCTGTACTATGCACTAGTACTCAAATGCAAAATTTTATTTATTTTCCACAATCTTTGTACTTTACCTGCTTTTTCCCTTTACCACCAAGCAAAACCCACACACAAAAGTAACCAAAAGCCAACCACATCAGGGGTCCTCATTTTGCTAAGGAGTAAAATGGGGCATGTTGTGAGCATCACAACAACTAGCAACCAAATAAAACAATTAAATTAAAACCATTAAAGGAAACAAAATGAAATAAACTCATAATTTTTGACTATCTCTTATGCAAATCATCATTTAACTTAAGACCTAATGTATTCAATAAGGTGCATGAATTTCCCTTTTTAGTTTAAGTGGGTGCGCGTGATTAATTATCCTCATCTTGAAAATCAGTTGAATAGACCAGTGACTGACATTAGACTACCTAGTTGATGTCATTCCCTCATAGCCAACCGGATAGAGCCTTGCTGCCAGCATGCGTCCATAGCCCCGACAAGGTTATCGTTACAATTCTCCTAAGTAGAGCCCCACTGCCAACGAGCGTCTATAGCCCCGATAGAGTTACTTAGATGGCTTAACCTGGATTTTAGTAAAATCCAATTTATTTATTTATTTGATTTTATATTTTAATAAAGATTGAGGTTTCATAAGATATAACAGTTGTAACTTTATGATGTAGGAAATGATCACTTGCAGAAATTAAGCTGAGAATTGTAATGGTAGAAAGGGTGACCTCTGATTTTTCACCTAAAATCTACACTGGTAGGTTCAACAAACCCAAGGATTTTAGGTGTGTCATTGTGAGAAACTTCCTTTGAATACTCAACCCATTCTTATTGAATACAAAATTTCACAAGCTAACTAACTTTCTACATTCATGACAGTCATAACAAGTTATGTATAAATTTCAAATAATTAACTTGAATGTTCTAAATTTTATATTGTTTTCAATGGTTGCTAATATGCTCTTGTATACTCTAAAACAAAACAAAACCCCCTACTGAAGCAATAGAAAACAAGCAAACAAACACACAACAAAAACCTACAGAAAACAATGAAACAAAACAAGGCAAAACACCACCAAAACAAAAAACACAAGACAAAAAACTATACAATTTTATACATTATGATACAACAAACCAACAACCTTCACCTCAAGCCTGGAAGTAGTGTTTCAAATGTTGGCCATTAACTGGTAATGGCACATCTTCTCCAGTCAAGGTTTTGAGCCTGAAAGTGTTGTCTCCTATTATTTCTGACACTTGTAATGGACCTAACCATCACTTGTCAAATTTTCCATGGCTACCTTTCTTCTCATGTGCTTTATCCTAGCATAGTACTAAGTCTGAAATCCTAAATGTTTTGACTCTTGCTCATTTATCAAACCATCTTTTAACCGCTGCCTGGTGCTTGACAAATTTTTCAATAGCTTGATCTCTTTTCTCATCTAATTGCATCATTTGAACAATTCTGGCTTCCCTATGATCATTGAAGCCTAAGTATTCGTTCGCAAACTTCCAGATTGGTATTCTTAGATTCACTAGAAGTATGGGATCAGTCCCATAAACTAAATGGTAAGGTGTATTACCCAGAGCTGCCTTAACTTTGGTCCTATCTACCCACAGTGCATACTTTAGCAACGTGTTCCACTCTCTTGGGTTCTTTTCAATTAGCTTTTTAATTATGTCTAGTAAGATTTTATTCATAGATTCAACTAACCCATTCCCCTAAGGATAATAATTTGAAGAGAACTTTAAAACAATTCTGTGTTTAAACGCCCATTTAGAAAACTTTAAAGAAGAAAATGCAGGGCCATTGTCACATACCAGCGAATAGGGAACTCCAAACCTGGTGATGATGTTCTCTTCAAGAAACTTGATGACTGCCTCTATAGTGGAGAATTTGCAACATGTGGCTTCAGTCCACCTTGTACAGTAATCAGTCACTGTCAATATGAATTTGTGTCCTGCAGATGATGGAGGATTATAACTCCAATGAAATCCAAGCCCCACTGTGCAAATGGCCTAGTCTCAATGATTGGCTGTAATGGATTGGCTTGATTTCTCCCTTTATCTACTGTAACTTGGCAAACGTGGCAGTTTCTGACGTGATTCTCT
This sequence comes from Cunninghamia lanceolata, assembly GCA_027924645.1. Lineage (NCBI taxonomy): Eukaryota > Viridiplantae > Streptophyta > Pinopsida > Cupressales > Cupressaceae > Cunninghamia > Cunninghamia lanceolata. The sequence goes on from BSBN01000070.1 coordinate 4,610,909, forward strand.
GTATCTTTAAACATGGTAGGCCAATAATAACCCGCTCTCAATATTTTATGTGTCGTAGCTAGATGGGAACCATGAGCAGTTCCATATTTATCATGCAGTTCCAGCAACACCTTATTTGCTTCATCTCTGTTTAAACATCTTAAATAAATTCCTTCATGGTTCTTCCTGAATAGAAGACCTCCTTGCACCATATACTTTTGTGCCTTGATCTTCAAAGCTCTCCTCTGTGAGGATTTCATCTTGTTTGGGTATTTCCTTGATACTAGAAAAGTGTTGAGATCATCATACCATCCCGATGCATTACTTGTATTTAGCACATACTGCTGTTTTACCAAATTTGGGTCTGTATTGGCAATGGTTTGTACTAAAGCTTGTCCTCTGACTAGCTTCATCAGTATGATCTCCATGTCAAACTCCTGCAAAGTGGTGATCCACTTAGCTCTTTTCTCTCCAGGCTCATTTTGCATCAACGACATCTTTACTGCTGCATCAGGTACCACAACTTTAACTTGACTGTGTAGAATGTAGTGCCTAAACTTCTTTACTGCCCTCACCAGTGCAAATGCCTGTCTTTCTGTATCCAGGTATTTTAACTGTGCATCCTTCAGAGGTACACTCATAAAAGTGATAGGCCTTTCTTCATTATCTTTTCCTTTTTGGGTCAGTGCAGCTGCAACTGAATGTGAGGATGCAAATGAATAAATGTAGAATGGCTTGGTATAGTCTGGACTTGTCAACACAGGAGCGTCAGAAATGGCCTCCTTGATATCTTCAAATGTGACCTTGGCTACTGGTCTCCACTCTATTACTGCATCCTTTTTCAACATGGCATTCAGCGGTTGCACGATCTCTGTAAATCCTGTAATGAACTTCCTGACAAAGTTAATTTTACCAAAAAAAGATTTTAATTCTTTTCTAGTGTTTGGTAACTGTAATTTCTTTATCCCCTCTATTCTATCAGGATCAATGGATATACCATTCTTAGAAATGACATGCCCTAGTAATTTACCCTCTGTTACGCCAAATACACATTTTTTGGGGTTGAGAGAAATCCCATACCTCTCACATCTCTTGAGTATTCTTATTAAATCCTCAGCATGAGTAGACGCATCCTTAGAATACACAGTTAGATCTTCCATGTAAATCACAATACACTTACCTGTCAATCCATGGAACACAATGTCCATGGCCCGCTGAAATGTGGCACTTGCATTGATTAGACCAAATGGCATTCTTCTATATGCAAAATTACCCCATTTACTAGTAAAAGTGGTCTTTAGCCTATCTTCCTCATCGATTAGGACTTGGTTATAACCTGAAAAACTGTCTAAAAAAGACATCATCTGGGCTCCATTTACCACTTGTAATACCTCATCCATGGGAGGTAGAGGATAATTGTCTTTCTCAGACGCCTTATTTAGATTCCTAAAATCTACGCATAACCGAATGTCCCCATTTTTCTTCCTAACAGGCACTAAGTTAGCTACCCAAGTCGAGTGTCTAACAGGGAAAATTATTCTGGTAGATAGTAGCCTCTTTACTTCCTCAAATATCAATGGCTCTAAAATTACATTTACAGGCCTTTGCTTTTGCCTAAATGGTTTGACCTCTGGTCTCAATGGTATCACATGTGTTATAATGGATGTGTCATATGTTTTTAAATCTTCATATGTCCATGCTATAACATGTTTGTACTCTTTCAGTACATCTATGACTTCTTTTATAATCTTCTCAGGACAAACCTTTCCAACCTGCACGTTCTGAGGGTTCTATTTTGTTCCTAAGTTATATGGCTCACACTTACCTCCCTCTATTTTAGGCAAGTCCTTTTGTTTCACTACTCCATCGAAGTCAAAGATTTGTTCTAACTCTATTACCCCCTTAGGCAAGAAATTACTCTTTAAGTTGATGATGTCTTCCTCATCCCAAGACACATCAGGCCTCTCTTGTTCATCAATAATTTGGGCTTCAAATACTTCGTTGCAAGTCAGGAAATCTACAATTTGCTGGTCCCCCTCAAATACCTGAAAATGAGTTACATTGTCTGGCACACTGGGCACATTTACTAGCTCTACAACAAATCTTTTTAAACCTGACAACATTAAAGGCTCTAAAGTGCTAGCAGCGACAGGTAGCGCATCAGGCCTATGGTTCTATTCTTTGGGGATATGCTCTAAGTTGAAAGCATCAAATGACTCTATTAAATCCCAGACTCTATGTCTATAGCAAATCATTTTCTTATAATTATAGGCGTATAGCTTTCTGACCTGTCCGACTACTAATTCAGAGTTGGAAAATACTCTGATCATTCTTACCCCTTTCTTTATAGCTAAGACTAGCCCATAAATTAAAGCTTCATATTCAGCAACATTGTTAGTGCAAGCAAATTGTAACCTATATGCTGCTAGATATGATTTACCTTGAGGATCTACGAGCTCTACATCGGCACCTGCACCCTGTTTAGACTTAGACCCATCACATTTTAATGTCCACATGCCGTTTTTATTCTTTTGACCTTTTCCTTTGACATGTTTTCCTTTGTCTACCACATGTACGGTGTTATCTTGTTTATCCATATGCAGTTCATTCTGACTTGCTTGTTCATTTACCTCCTTAGTGTGCAAATCTGAATGACAAACATCTTTGCCTAAACTTTCTCCTAACTCTGGAGTTTCTATATCTATGGGGCTCTGAAAGTACCCCTCAGGTTGACTAGAACTCACCTTTTCCGTACAAAATTCCCACTCTTTTGTGCACTTTAAGTATTGATACTCAATAATGTCTCTGCACATTCCACACTTCTCTTTAGAATGTGGCTTGTCGTGGACTCTACACATATCTTTGTATAACTTGCATTGGACTAAAATATTTAGTTCCATGCAATTTTCTATTTCTTGCCTGATGACCCGACTGAAATTATTGAGTGTATTACCTTCTTCATCAAAAGAATTTCCATCAGATTCAATGAATAGTACAGTATCCCTGCTAACAAGTCTTTCCCCAAAATTTAGCATTAATATCTCCTCAATCTGTACCCCTTTGTTAGTGACCCTATAAACACCGGGTTCAAGAGAAGCATACAATATTTCATTTGTCCTATTGTATTCTTCGATCATATGCTTAATCCTAGGTTCAGCCTCTATTCTGATTTGATTAGGCACACCCCTCCAAGGTAACCACATGTGTGAAAAGTTAGTGGCCATGTACCAATTCAATGTTTTTGACCAATCCCTGCTTAATAACATCCCATAATTTGCAGGTATATCAACTACTTGGATGTCAATGAATTGACTTACCCTGGGGTCTAAAGCTAACTGCATCTGAATATGCATTAGTTCTCCTACCACATTAACTTCAGTCTTATCTAACTGCGTGACAACTTTGGCAGACTTGGTGGGAGCTAGACCTAAGGTTTTACATATACCCAAAGGCATCACATTAGCTGAGGTGCCCGAATCCACCATACAATTGTGTATGTTCTTTCCACACAATCTAATAGTTAGCAAGAAGGGAGGAGTATCCCTCTTATCAACATACATTACTACATTTGTGTTAGAAGGTTGCTCAATTTTCTTACCCTTTTCTTTTGGCTGTGTCTCTCTATTAGGCACAAGTACCTCAGTAGAAGTCTCTCCTATTACAGACGTATCCAAAGATTTTATAAAGGCCTTTCTAACCTCTGGACTTTTTAACAATTCACACAAAGGTACACTGACCTTTATTTTCTTTATTTCTTCTGATAGATAACTCACTAGTCCCAATGTTTCTGTTGTCTCAGCTTTTTTTGTCTGGACTCTTTGAGTTACTATTCCATTAATTGCATTATGATTGGCTTTCAGTGTAGAAGGGTTGTTGCTAGCATTCTGGTCTGGTGGAGTATTGTAATTGTTAGGAGGAGTGGAAGTGGTGAAAGGTCCTCCTGGCCTGGTGTTGTTTCTGAGATTATAAGTGTGATTTTTAGTTGACTGTTGGAAGGCTTGCACCTCCTCTATCTCATGCAACACCTCATTTTCAGTTTCAAATAGAAACTGAAAAGCGTTTAATACTAAGGCTATCTCAAGATATAGGTTTTCACAATAATATGGTTCATCATCCAACAATTGGTCATCTTCCTCTTCTCTAAAAGTAAAAGTCTCTAAAACTAGAGCAGTATCATACCCTGAGGGTACTATTTCATTACCTTTGGGAACTAAGAACTCAGAAGTAGGAGCCTGTACATCCACATTAAAGATACTTGCTGCTAGATGAAACTGAGGATAGTCTATTTCAGCATGGGCACTAGTATTATGGATTCTACACTAGTTCTTTAGTGCTACATTGGCCATTTGAATCCTTGTTGTTTGTTTTGTGTCCCGGTTGTCTAAGTTCTCGAATGGAGAAGCTAAGGTGCCATTATTTGGCCTGGTGTTCTAAGTTTTGGGTGGCCTAGGCTGATTTTGATTCCTGTTATTGTTATTCCAGGCTCTGTTGTTCCTCTATTTTGCATTTGTTGTCCTTGATTATGATTCTGATGTTGACCATGACTTTGACCCTAATTAGAACTCTGACCTTGGTTATAACCCTGACTCTGATTATGACTTTGATTCTGATTTTGGTTATAACTGGGGCTGCAGTTCTGGTTCTGACCCTGATTATAGTTCTGGTTATACCTCGAGTTACTTCTACCATAGAAATTCTCATTTCTCAACTGTGTCATCTCAGTGGTCAAGCTTCTCAGATGTGTAGTGATTTCTTTGATATCTTCCCTCTCCTCTTGTGCTTTTGCTATAAATGCATCTTGAGGTGGTTGGAAAAATGATTGGCCATTGTTTTGATTAAGATTAGCAGTATTACTAGTGTAAGGTACTATAGCCTGAATTGGAGCAGGGTTATACACAGGTGTGTATGTAGGGACTAGATTGAGCATTGGAGCGTTTTGTGCAGGAGCTCCATTCCAAGGTTGCACTTGATTTTGCATTCCAGGGTTTCCTCCATTGAGGAATGGATTATAGGTTGTCTGCCTCATTTCTTGGTTTATAGAGGTTGCCTCTTTATAGGCCTTAGATACCGTATCTATGTTAGGCTTTCTCTTAATAAACATGGCAGTTAATGGATCTAAAGCAACATAATACATAGCCAACAGTGTGTTTGGAACTACTGTGTAAGGTGCTACCAACCTAGAAGATGCCTTTTGAAACCTATCATTAAAGTTATCAATTAGTTCTCCCTCACCCCTTTTGAGTGTGGCCAATTTATGATATAAGATAGAAGGATCGACTGGTCCCCTGAATCTAGACAGAAATGCTTCTTCCATAAGTGTCCAGGAAGAAACATAGCCATTAGGCAGATTTACATACCAGTTAGATGCTTGCTCATTGAAAGTATAATGAAATAACCTACAGACTATGTCTTCATGTTCTAATTGGGCTCTAAAGCAGGCTTCCTTAAATATCCTTATATGGTCTTCGGGATCCTGGTGCAACTGGTATTTAGGGCATATTTTCTCAAGATTCTTTGACATCTCATGATAATCCACAAAATATATAGGTGAGTTGACATTAAAATACGCCATTGCTGGTATTTGTGCATGACCTGGACCTGTAGGAGTACCTAAATTTCTAGGTGTACTTGGGCTTCCGGGAGGACTATGACCTCTGGGAGAACCTAAATCAAGACTTAAGGACCCGGATGAAGAACCGTTAGGACTACCAATACTATGAGTATAAAAAGGTGACCCAGGGGGTGTTCCAGATGAACTTCATGTATTTGATGTTTTAGGACTCCAAATAAAAGGGTTCCTACTCTATCTTCTATCAGGTAGCTGCACAAATATGTCGTCAGGATTAACCCTAGACCTAGTCACCCTGTTACTGTTATGAGCTAGTTTTACTCATATTCAACCTTAACTTCAATCAGGCCCTCCTTCTAGTGCCAAAAACTATTGATGATTGTTTTTACACAGTCATAACAAAAGTTAAAATTCATAAATGAACCTAACTATCTTGAAAGATATGGAGAAATCAATTAAGATTACTCAATCCCAAGTTTCCTTATTGGTCAGGTCTTGACCTGTTGGACCGTTCAGTAGGTTATTATGAAGTTGTAATGTGCATGGGGCCTTACGTGATTTAAAGTGAGTTTGTGACTTACTGGACTCCTATTATGCAAACTAATACAAATATCAACTTTCTAATCATTCATTTGCATAAAATTGTTACTGTACTTCAAAGCTTTATAAGATTTAAATTCAAATGTGCTTTGCTTTTAACTAATTATGAAGATTATCAAATATCAACTTATTTCTCTTAAACTCTTTCAAATGTCAGATAATCTCCTTTGGATTTCAATGTTTAAGCTAAGTATTTCAAAATTGTTGGGAAAAGTTAGAGAAATTTAAATTCACCATCATTCACTACAAGATCTAAACATTCTATTATACACACAGTAAGCAATACAGCAGATTCAATTAAACCAACAGACTAAATCATTAAACACAAGTATCCTGAGTATTTTCATGAATATTGTATTCAAGATTGCGAGCTTTAAGAGAAATTATTTTAAATGCAAGGAAGAGCTAGAAGACACTCAGAAGATAGACGCAGACTTCTAGATTCACCTATATTCAAAACACAGTCATATAAGATTTATAATGTAGGAATGACTCTTAGCTTTATTAATTGAATATACCAAAAACTCATAGTGCTTTATAGATACATTAAGAAAGCTGGACATTCCACGTGTTCCTTAATGCAGACAACAGGCGACCTCCTCTAAACTACAATATTCTACTCAAAATTCTTAGAAAGAATTACAATTTCTATGCCATTTCCTATAAATCCTTGTGTAAATATTATACAAGTAGCAACGTTTCTTATATAGAATTTGGATTCCCTCCCTTGCTACGGTTACAACTTCCACCCTACGATTAAGGTCTTCTTGTTAGTGACCAATGGGGTGCCTTCATTTCATAACTGTGTGCCAATCCACTACTTGGCATCTTTTCTCTCAAAGGATGCCCTTGGAATCTTTACATAAGATTCCCATTTTGTATGACCTTTTCCCGCCGAGGCTCTTCATTTGATTTCCTTTTCAAAATTCTTTGCTCTTGCCTTCTCACCTTTTCAAGTATTTCTTGAAATTGTCAATTACTCCCTCCACAAAGGTGCGGTCCCCTCCTGGACTTTTTGCAAAATAAATTCTTGCATCATCACCCTTTCCTTCAATTCCTTCTCTTTATCCTTTGAACCCTCTATTCTTTTCTTGTATTTGTTCACTTTGGCTCTCTCTTCCATCAGTGTATCTATCATTTGTTTGCTGAGTATTGCATCCGGATTCTTTATACAGGGTGTGAAAATGGCCCTAAACTCTATTAATGCTCTCTCTAAGTCATAGGCTGGCACCTCTGCACATTCATGCTACTATAAGTCTTTCTATGGTCTTCTTATGCATTTTTATCATATCTTCAGCCCTTTCTTGTAACTCTGGTATAATTGTTGCACACCTTTTGAGGTTATTTTCCTCAAATTTAAGCTCCATTATTATTCCTGGTAATTTATTTGCCAGTGCAACATTAAGTGCTCCTTCATGGATCAACTCATCTGCCCTTTTTTCTATTTCTACCAGCTATCTAATCTCAGATCTGCATTCCTCTTGTCTTGTTAGGCAGTTATGTATGAATATCATACATTTATTCTTTTCTTCTGTAGCTACTCTCCAATTGTCCACAACTTGCCTGATTGTTTGTTCTCCTTCTTGTATGAAATCAGTAAATCATTCATCAAAAACATTAGCTTTAAATCTTTTATTTTCCATATCTTTTATTTCCTCTTTGGCCACTATTGCTACGTTAGTAGGTAAGTCAGGAACTGTGGTATTGGGATCGAATATCCCTCTAATAAATTGTTGGATCTATACAATGTGTCCCTTTAAATGCTCCAGTTTATTTTTGTCTTTTCTTAGAATACAAGCTGTTACTTGGTGCATATCCTCCCATTCATGGAGGTGTTGTTCTCTGGTTGAATGTCCAAGGTCAAGATTCAATATCTTGTATTCCTCCAGGGTAATCTCACCCTTTTCTTTCTCCTTTTGTGGTATAGCTAGGTTTAGAGTCCTTGATCCATCTAGACCTCTCTGGATTGCTGACATTATCCTAGCTTTTCTTTTCTCTTTCCTTGGAGTTGTCTTTTCTCCTAATAAGCTCTAAATATTTATGGGAGCTAACTGTATTTCTTTCTTCTCCCTTCTTATTTCCCTTTCTAGCCAGGTAGGAATCTCCTTTGTACCCTCTGCAACTTTCTCTGCATCAATCATCTCTTCATGAGGTTTATCTATTCCAATTTCCTCCTGCTACTGCTGTTCATGTTGTTGTTCTTGCTACTCTGGATTTTGCTGTTGTTGTTGATATTGTTGTTGTGGTTGTTGTTCCTCTGGTTGTTGTTGTTCTTCTTCTGGGACTTGCTGCTCTTGTTGTAATGGAGGCTCTTGTTCCTTTGATTTAACTTCATTTTCCTCCTCCTCTACCTCAGTATCTCCCCCTTCTTGATCTTCTTCATCATGAGCTTCTTCTGCTACTAATTCCACACTTGGATTACCTTCATTAGGGTCCTCTTTTGCTGTTGATGACCCAGGTTTACCTTCATCAGTTTTTTCTTCTGCCTCTGTACTTCCTGTCTGTGGCAGCTCTGGATGTACTGGTAAACTGGCCTTCAACTCATCTTGTCCTACTTCCTCTCTTTGGTCTTGCAAGTTTCCTGTATTTTCTTCTTCTTCACCTTGCTCTCCATACATATTCAGCATATCCAATGCATCTGCCTCTGAGGTGTCCTCTTGTGCTACCTGTCCTTTTGTGTTTACCCCTTCAGGTGATTTCTCTTTTTCAGCCTCTTCAATCTTATGTGCCTCCTCTGGTACATCTCTAATGATTTCTCGTGGTACTTAAGTACCAAATGGATCAACTAATCCTATTTCTACCTGTACCTCTTCCTTTTCAATTTCTATATTTTGTTCTGTTTCAGTTTCATCTTGCAGGCCTGATTCTTCTTCTTCACTGAGGAAGTCACTTGATTCTTCCTCCACGTCAATTACTTTCCCTTTATACATTTTCTTTTCCTCACTGTCGCTGCTCTCAATTTGCACAGTTTCTACAGCAGTAGGTTTGGCCTTACCAACTTTTGATTCCTGCAGCCTCTCCCCAGCCAGCTTCGCCTTCACCTTTATGAATGTTTATCCTGGCTCCATTGGAGCAGAAGTACTGGACATGCTCCTCATTTTCTCCCCCACTTCTTGGGCTCCAATTGTATCTTTTGGTTTCAAGGACTCTCCCTTAGACAAACCTATTAGAATTGCCTTCATGACTGATGGCCCTGCTACCTCTTTTGCAGCCTGTGCTTCCTTTGCACTGATCTCATGGCTCATGGATTTTGCATCAACAAAAGTTTGAGATGCCACTGCTACTGTTATGCCTAAAGCATACGGATCCATCAATGTAGTATTTTTGTTCTTCTCCATAATCCTTGCCTCTACAACCTTCCTCTTCTTTTCATAAAAACACTGTAAATCCTCATTGGGGTCTGCCTTTCTCTTTCTTCCCCTCTTTGGGAATGTAACCTCCTTTCCTTCAGCCTTGAGCTCTTCTATCCTGTCCTTAAGCCATGTTTTTGAAAATAGTACCACAGGCTTTGTCAAAATGTCCAATGATGTGTTCCAAGGCTTAGACCAATCAGGTTCTGTAATGGGAGCCAGCCTAGCCAGTGCATAACTTTGGTGCAACAATTTGTCATCCTCACGAACCTCTGGGGGAACATAGATATTACCAATAGACTTCATTTGTTCAATGGTCAACCTCTTATGAGCCCTTTTTCTTACCTCCAAGTCACTCTTGCAGTCAGCCCAGAAATCTTCAATATGCACCTAGTGCTTGTACTTCTTGTCAACAAAGTTTTGAATTCTATAAAATATATCAAACTTTCTAGCCAAATCGAATTCTTGGAACCCATAATACCTTAGCTCTTGTTCTGAACAGGCTGCAACATCCTCACTGATACAGGAATACCTGCCAATGGCCCAAGGTAATCTCACATTTCCCTTGCCATTAAACTTCCTCTTATACATCTTGAAAGCATTTAAATTTTGTCTTGAAAACTCCAAGAAAATCAGTTTGTCAGAAGGGTATCTTGGGAGCATAAAGGGCTTCCCCTCAAATCCTTCAGTTCTTATGTATGAAAATTGTTCAAACTGTATAAACCATGAACAATGCAATCCAAATATATGCTCAGCTTCCTTAGACAACCTTTTGTCTGGGTCCTCATTAAGTACCCTCACCATGTAGGTATAGAAAACATCATTAACTAGAGCAAACTTCCTCAAGGCATTCTCTTCTTGTAGTTCTGGGTAGTGTTCATACACCAACTTCTGTTCAGGACCATTCCCTAGAACACCAACTCTTTCTAGACCATGTATGTGTGGTCTAATCTCTGTAGAACAGGAGTATAATATATAGGAAGACATATAAAAGGGCAAGCCTTTCTGCTGCCTCATCATAGCCTACCTCCATATGGCTATACTTATGGCCTTGGCCCAATGAATTGGTCCTTGTTTCTTTTCCCCTGTTCTCAGGTATTCTATGATAGTGAACATCCAGGGCTCACATTTGGTGGCATCTCTCAGTCCAACCAGTCTACTCAGCATAGTAATCATTAAATATATCTCTTCCCTGAAATGTATCCTCATCAAATTTTTAGGGATTCTGGCCACCGCCTTGGGTTTATTCTCCAGACTGTACCAGTGGTGAAATATTTTTCCTTTACAGTCCCTATCATTTGTGTAGAAAATTTTGTTATATTGATCAATATCAATGTCTATCATCTTATCAGTGATCTCCAATCCAAAAGTTCTTGCAATCCCTTCAGGAGTCAAATCAGTAATTAATCTGTCATGTAGCATCACCTTCCTTGTATTAGGGTCATACAAGATTACACAGTCTAGGCATAGATCCTTTGCCTCTATAGCCAGAGGAAACCCTATAGCTCTATATAGCCCACTATCCTAGATACATTTCATGTCTAGTGAGGCATCTGCCTCAGTGATTTTATTCAACACGTCATCTGCATCATAAGTTCCTATGTTCGCATCAGTGCCCATTCCGCTTGTACCAATTAGGGTTGGACAACCTCTGTATATCGGCAATTCTTATTTTTCTACTTCCTTCCTTGGTTTTCTTTCCTTCTTTACTTCATCCCCAGAGTCTTTCTTCTGTTTAGGGGCCATCCTATAAGAGTATACATGTCTCAAATTTCGCTTCTATTTTATATCTAGGGTTTTACTATGAATATCCATTTTCTACCATTAACCCTAACCCGTTCATTTTTTCTATTATTTTACCCTTAAATGGACTAAGCTCTGTCTAGCTGATTAACAATTAAAGCAGTAATTTTAACAAATGTATGCATTTGGAAAGTGAAATTACTGGAAATAATAGTTGTGCTTTACCATTTGAAAATTAAATAGGGCTCCAAGATAAATACCTGTGTTTGTGACCATTTAACCTTTGAATGTTGACTTACTTTACCTTTCGCTTTCACCCAGCAACTGTAACCTCGTTAATCTGGTAAATTCTGTTTGATTTTACTGTGACAGTGCCCCTTCTGCAATTTTCAATGTTAACAATATATCTGACAGCAAAAAATAACAACAATTCAGCCTTAACCCTTGTTAAATTCTATTTGGTTGAGTGTTAAATTCGCATTAATTACAGTCATTAATGCACTGCGACCTTCGGCTTTCCCCTTTTTAGTGTTTGAGTTTTTTTGAACTTTTGACTGTTAACTTTTAAACATGCATTTTCTTTTGTACATCTCGTTGTATGTTTTCCTTGTATCTTTTCATTGTATCTTCGAACATATAATTATTTTATGCAAAGAACCAACCAACGCTTTTGCCTTTTCCGCTTTCCATACCTCTTTGTACCTTTGGTTTGTATAACTCGTTTGTATATCCCATTGTATAATCGTATATACAAACACTCCTTACCCCATATTCCTTCGCACTGCCCTTCGACTCTTTGTATATCGGGATTGTATCTCATAAGCATACAAACCCCAAATGTACAAGGACTTCTCCGTTTTTAATTTCCATGTCAAATCCGCTTTGTATCTCTGCCCTGCACATATACAACTGCTCGTATATCGCCAAATATATATGGTAATTGTACAAGCACACATGTATATATGGTGGGGTCCACCCTACCTCTCAATAATGACCTTCTGTGATGTCTTTACCTTTCGTTGAACTTTCAGATCTCAAACTATTACAAATCATATGGCATTTACTTTTGTATCCGCAATGTATATAGAACCTTGCATATTTCGCCTTGTATCCTGAAACATACAAAGACCAAAACATACAACAGTTTAGCTCTATTCCATAGTGTTTTTAGTTCTGGCTTGTATAAAGTGCAATGTATATCTTGTCGCATATAAGAAATGTACAAACCGAAATATACATCGACTTTACTATTTTTGATAGCCTTTTAGTTTCATGCTTTGTATAAATCAATGCCTCACAGAATATACTTTAAATCCAAACGCATCATTTATACTGTACTTTATTTTACTTTTGATTTCGCGTTGCATACTTCACAATGTATGTTTGATATTCATTAAGTCCCGATACATTTTATACAAAACCTAATGTATACAAGGACTGTGCATTATTTAATAACACCTCAATTCCATGATGTATATTATTCTTTGTATCTCATGATTGTATATTTCGCATCTACCAAATATACAAGTGCCAAACATACACTGATTATACCGACTTTAATACCTCCTCAATTCCGCGCTATGTATATCTTGTTGTAGATGTACCTTGTACATTTTCATATGCCAAATATACAAACCAAAATATACATAGCAGATTTCAATTGTTTATTCATCTCAACCTTAAATTTTCAGGTCCGACTTGTATATTAAAGATAAAACGTTATCATAGAATGTATACAAGTATTAGATTATGTAAAACCCGATTACCCTTCCTTTTGCGACCAACGTAAAACTCTACATACAAAACACACTTGTATATAAGATAACCTTGTACATACAAAGAACTTTGTATATACAAGGTACAAACCTTCTAATTGTACATTTACCCAAGATGTCAATAACTTGCAAAATATAGCAAATTTTAAAATAATTGAAAAAGTAACCCCTATTTATTTTTAACAAGGAATTCACCTATACTATGCACTGGTACTCAAATGCAAAATTTTCTTTATTTTCCACAAGGTTTGTACTTTACCTACTTTTTCCCTTTACCACCAAGTAAAACCCACACACAAAAGCAACTAAAAGCCAGCCACAGCAGGGGTCCTCATTTTGCTAAGGAGTAAAATGGGGCGTGTTGTGAGCATCACAACAAGTCTCGTCAACCAAACTACCTCAGAGACATGGGTAGCAGCCATATACTCTACTTCTGTGGTGGACAAAGCTATTGTGGGCTACCTCTTACTCATCCAACTCACTGCTCCTCCAAACAGAGTAAACATATAGCCACTAGTGGACCTTCGACTATCCAAGTCACCTGCCCAATCTGAATCAACAAAACCTAGTATGTCCAAAGATTTAACAACACTATCGGTACAAGAGTAAACCAAACATTAATCAGGAGTACCTGCTTCATATTTAAGCACCCTCTTCACATAATTACAATGTTGTCTACCAGGGTTAGACATAAATCTGCTCAAAACTCCCACTGCTTGGGCAATATCTGACCTAGTGTAAACCATTGCATACATTGTTGTAAGTATGTGCCTAAACGGTGTTGTCATTGGTGTCAACTGTGCTCCTATCTTTTTGTCTTTTTGTAATGAGTAAGATGCTTTGTGTTTACTTATCTAAGCAACCTTGATGTTGAGGATATTGAGAAAATTAGCCTCTTCGATAGAAACAATGAGTTGCAGTGGAAACAATGTATTACATATAGAAAAATAGTCCAGAGGAATGCTCCACATTTTCTATAGAATGCATATCTTTGTCTGTGGATTGGAATTTATTTAGAAGTCCATCTAAAGATGCTATGTTTCGAGATTGACCCTCTAGTATGAAGAATTGAGTGAGTTATGTTCACCAGAGTGAAAATAGCTTTTTCTGTATGTTTGGAAATGACAGGGAGAAAGTGTTATGCTTTGCATTCCTCTGCATTGAAGTATTTTGATCTGTGGTTCTAAAGATAAGTCTGAGATAATGTTAAGTACCTTCAACTCCAATGGTTCATGATTTGGCAGTCTGCAAGCTATCTTTTCTTTATGATAGTGGCTGACAGTGTTGTTCTTGTGCTCCAGTTTGGAGAATCTGACAGGTAAAGTGTTTGGGTATTGTGTGGATGTTTCTGATGATTATAATGTGCTTGTGGATATCTCTTGATCATGTTCCTAACTTTGGATTGGTTCATAGAGATAAATATGGATCGTGGTTGAAGAATGCTCTTAGAAGACCTAATGTGCCCACCAGTCTTGGCCGACTTGGTTGATTTCATGAATTGTGGAGAATCATTGAAGATTGTAGAGGCGTGACATGACGTGGAATATTGCATTTGAGTCCCAACTAAGGAGCAATGTGATCCACATACATCTTTACATATTTTCCTTAGTTGATTTTGTATTAGGTCCAGACCTATTCTATGTATGTTTGTAATGCTAACCTTGGAGATTGATCCAATGGTTGATGAATGTATTTCTGACCTTGATGTACATTCCAAGGTTTATGACTTGTATAAAGACTTGTAATGAATTGTGAAAAGGAGTATGAAAGGGAGAATATGATGAGATAAGGGCAAAGGTGTGAAAAAGAAGAGAAGAGAAGTTTTATTGTGCATGGAGTAGATGCTAATTAATCAGTTCACCATTTTGGCAGCGAGCCAACCCTTGCTAGTGAGCCACCCTTTGGCAGTGAGACGTTCTTTGCAGTGAGCCCTGTAGGCAGTGAGCCTCTATTTTTTGGTATTGATATAACTTATATATTTTTGTGGGCTAACACCCACCATGATTTTTCCCTTTTAGGGTTTTCCACATAAAAATTTGGTGTCTTCTATGTTAGTTATTGTATTGTGTTAAGCATCTGATTTTATGCTTTCATGGTTATATCAGAATATAGGAAATTGATAAGTTGATGTTCATAATTGGTTAAAAGTTTTAGGACAACTGATTCACCCCCCCTCTCAGTTGTCTAGTGCAGTCCAACAATTGGTATCAGTGCAAGGTTCCTTAGAAGAAGGCCTAATAGCTTGAGGAAGATCCAGGATGCATTATAAAAGGGAAGTTCCACAATTTGATGGGACAAATTATGCTCTTTGGAAGGTATGAATGAAAAGCCATCTCCTCTATCTTGGTTATAAAGTATGGCTAGCTACACAGTCACAATTTTTCATGCCTAAAGATGCTTTGACAACTGAAGATGATATCAAAGAATATGAGTTGGATGTCAAAGATAAGGATGCCCTATTAAGTTCCTTAAGTGACACAGTGTTGACAAAAGTTGTGGATCTTGAATCTACAAATGAGGTATGGGAGAAGTTGAAAAATCTGTATGAAGGAGATGATTCTATAAGAGAAGCCAAGCTACAAAGCTTGAAAGTAAAATATGAGGGTTTGAAGATGAGTGAAGATGAAAACATAATAGCCTTTATGCAAAGAGTTGATGAACTTGTCACTAGAATAAAAGGTATGGGAGGAACTCTCAGTGATAAGGAAGTTGTGATGAAAATTCTCAGATCACTATCTAAGTCCTACAATCACAAGGTAGCTACAATTGAAGAAGTAATGATTGTAAAATTTATTGAGAAAGATCAATTACTTGGAAAGCTTATAGTGTTTGAGATGAGAGAGTTTGGTGATGCATTGCCAAAATTTGAGACTGCCTTCAAAGCCACTACTTCAGAAAGATCTCCAGAGTTGAGAAATATAAGGTGGAACCTGGTGATTTTGATGAACTTGAAGCTAATTTTGTTGACAGATTGCAAAGAGGTTCCAGTAAGTTTAAAGGCAAATTACCTATCAAATGTTTTTCTTTTGGTAAAGTAGGTCATTATGCTTCCAGATGTCCTGAAAGAATTTAAATGAATAGAAAAAGATTTGAGAACAGGCCTAGAGCTTCAAAGAAATACTACTATGTTAGAGATTTTGATGATGAAGGTGTGACTGATGATGAATTCGATGATGCTAGTACTAGTGCAAATGAATGTTTATTTATTGTCATCAAAGAAGAACATATGTAAACTAATCTTGCTAGCTATGTGAAGGAAGAGAAACCAGTGGAAGAAAGTGATTTGGTAGTTCAAGTTGAGAAAGATAAGGATGAATGGATTATTGATAGTGGATGCTCACATCATATGACCGGTGACAAAATTAAGTTTGTGAGTTTGGAAAAGTATGATGGAGGACTAGTTAGATTTGGAGATAATGCAGCTGGTAAGATTTATGGAAAAGGATATATCTCATTTGATGGTAAGCATAATACTGATAATGTCATGTATGTGAAGCATTTGAAGTATAATCTTTTGAGTGTTGGTCAGATGTGTAACAAAGGTTATGATCTGAGATTCAAAGACAATGGGTGCAAGATCATGGAAAGCTTCAGAACTATAATTGCTAATAGTAAGAAGACCAAAGGTAACATTTATCAATTAAGAGGAACTAGTGACTACTGTTTATTGGCCCAAGCAAATGAGAGTTGGCTATGGCATAGAAGGATGTGTCATATGAACTTTGACAATCTGGTAAAGATAAGTTCAAGTCAGTCTGTGAGAGATCTACCAAAGCTTGTAAAACCCATCAATACCATCTACATAGAATGTTAGTTTGGGAAGTAGACTAGGACATGTTTCAAGAGAAAAGAGCAATTTTCTACTGGTCTGTTGGATCTAGTGCATATAGACCTATGTGGTCCTACAAGGGTAATAAGTCTACAAGGTGACAGGTACTTCATGTTGCTTATTGATGATTTCTCTAGAATGACTTGGGTTACTTTCTTTATAAGAGGCAAATCTGAAGCCCTAGAAAAGTTCAAATCCTTCAAGGCAATGGTTGAGAATGTGTTAGAACTAAAAATCAAGTGTTTGAGGTCTGACAGAGGAGGTGAGTTCACTTCAAATGAGTTCAACATTTTTGTGAAGAGTAAGGGATTAAGATGCAATTATCTACACCTAGAACTCCTCAGGAGAATGGAGTTGTGGAAAGCAATAAAAGGATTGCTTAGGAGGTTGCTAGGACAATGATGAAGGAAGGAGGTCTACCGGAAGTCTTTTGGAGAGAAGCTATACACACTGCTATCTACATTCAAAATAGGGTTCAAGTGAAAGGTAATGGTACTAAAACTCCCTATGAACTGTGGTATGGAAGAATTCCTACAGTAAGATATTTCAAAGTCTTTGGAAGCAAATTCTATATCATAAGAGATGAAGATCTAGGAAAATTTGATGCAAGATGTGATGAAGGAATCTTCCTTGGGTACTCTACAAAAAGTAAGGCTTATCAGTGTTACAATAAAAGACTAAAAAAGATTGTTGAAAGTGCAAATGTGAAGGTGGATGAAGACAGAGGAATAACATCAGATCAGAATGGCTATGAATTAGATGAACCTGTTGCTACAACTTATGAAGATAAAGTTAAACAAGAAGATAGTCAAGATGAAGAAGAAAAGGCTTCGAAAAGTGTTGCTAAAACCCCCAGGTATGTAAGAATCAATCACTCTAAAGATCAAATTATTGGAGATAAAAGAAAAGGTGTACTGACAAGAAGAAAAGTTATTGAAGAACAAGTAAACTATTGTTTGCTCTCCACAGTTGAACCAAAAACTATGAATGAAGCCTGCAATGATGAAAATTGGGTAAGGGCAATGGAGGAAGAACTATTGCAGATAGAGAAGAATGAAACTTGGGACCTAGTTCCTAGACCTGCTAATAAAAATATTATTGGAACTAAATGGGTCTTCAGGAATAAGCTGAATGAAAATGGAGAAGTTGTAAGGAATAAAGCAAGACTTGTGTGCAAAGGATATTCTCAAATTGAAGGGATAGATTTTGAAGAAACTTTTTCCCCAGTAGCTCAGATTGAAGCAATCAAAATGTTTCTGGCATTTGTAGCTCACAAATATTTTAAGGTATATCAGATGGATGGGAAGTCTGCATTCTTGAATGGTGAGTTAGAAGAGGAAGTATACATTGAGCAACCAGAGGGATTCCAATTGTCAAATCAAGGTAATATGGTATGCAGGTTGAAGAAATCATTGTATGGACTCAAACAAGCTCCTAGAGCCTAGTATGCAAGGTTAGACAGGTATTTATTGCAATTGGGATTTAGTAAAGGTATTGTAGATAGCAATCTGTATTTCAAAATCAATGATAATTAGATCTTGATTGTTGAAGTCTTTGTTGATGACATTATCTTTGGAGGAAATGAAGGTATGTGCAAAAAGTTTGTTGGTGAGATGAAAAGTGAATTTGAAATGTCCATGTTTGGTGAAATGAATTTCTTTTTGGGTCTACAAATTAATCAATCAGATAAAAGAATCTTCATATCTCAGTCTAAGTATGTGAGAGAACTGTTGAAGAAGTTTGGGATGGAGGACTCTAAACCAGTATGTACTCTTATGGTGACTAGCTGCAAGTTGAGAAAAACTAATGATTCACCGAAGACTGATCAGAAAAGGTACAGATCCATGATTGGAGGATTGTTTTATCTAACTCAAACTAGACCTGATATTATGCATGTTGTTTGTCTTGTTGCAAGATTTCAAGTTGATCCAAGAGAATCACATGTGATGGCAGTTAAGAGAATCTTAATGTATTTAAAAGGCACACTGGATCATGGCCTATGGTATCCAAAAGATAATGATTTCACTCTCAGTGCTTATACAGATGTTGATTGGGCAGAAGATGTTGATGACAAAAAAAGTACAAGTGGAGGTGCTTTCTTTTTGGGAAACAAACTGGTTTCATGGCTGAGCAAGAAGCAAGATTCAATCTCTCTATCAATAGCAGAGGTAGAGTATATTGCAGTAGCATGTTTCTACACTCAAGTATTATGAATGAAGTAGATATTGAAGGGCATAAGAGTTGTGTATGAAAATCCAGTTGCAATCTTCTGTGATAATACAAGTGCTATAAACATCTCAAAGAATCCAATGATGCACTTAAGAACAAAGCATGTATCTATAAGGTATCACTTTTTGAGAGAAAAGGTAAATGAAAATGAAGTAAAGATGGAGTATGTATCCACAAGGATCAGATTGCATACATTTTTACTAAGCCTTTGTCCAAAGATACTTTTGAGTATCTCAGAGAAAAGCTAGGGGTCATTACCCCTCCTGCTCTAAATTAAGATGCATAAGAATGCATCAATCTCGTGGTATCCAAAGCCTCATTTTTTATCTAGATTGATGGTTTAAGGCCTATCCCTCAGGGGGAGTAGCTAGATATTTCTGATTAAGAAAGTGTTGAAAAATAGAAAAAGTTTAGTGGATCAGAGAAGCATCATGCAAGTATGTGCCCTTTTCCATTGATGTCAAAGGGGGAGAGAAATCATGTGAAAAACTTAGGGTGAGAAAGAATGTAGATGTGTAAAGAGAAAGGGGGAGAATCTTGTCTTGATGGTCTTTTCAGTTTTTCACATCATATGTTTCCATCAATGACAAAGGGGGAGATTGTTGTAAGTATGTGCCTAAATGGTGTTGTCATTGATGTCAACATATCTATGTTGTCATTGGTGTCAACTATGCTCCTATCTTGTTGTCTATTTGTAATGAGTAAGATGCTTTGTGTTTACTTATCTAAGCAACCTTGATGTTGAGGATATTGAGAAAATTAGTCTCTCTAGTAGAAACAGTGAGTTGCAGTGGAAACAATGTATTGCATATAGAAAAATAGTCCAGAAGAATGCTCTGCATTTTCTTTAGAATGCATATCATTGTCTGTGGATTGGAATTTATTTAGAAGTCCATATGAAGATACTATGTTTCGAGATTGACCCTCTGGCATGAATAATTGAGTGAGTTATGTTCACCAGAGTGAAAACAAATTTTTCTGTATGTTTGGAACTGACAGGGAGAAAGTGTTATGCTCTGCATTCCTCTGCATTGAAGTATTTTTTTTTGTGGTTCTAAAGATAAGTCTGAGATAATGTTAAGTACCTTCAACTCCAATGGTTCATGATTTGACAGTCTGCAAGCTATCTTTTCTTTATGACAGTTGCTGACAGTGTTGTCCTTATGCTCTGGTTTAGAGAATCTGATGGGTAAAGTGTTTGGGTATTGTGCGGATGTTTCTGATGATTATAATGTGCTTGTGGATATCTCCTGATTGTGTTCCTACCTTGGGATTGGTCCATGGAGAGAAATTTGGATCATGGTTGAAGAATTCTCTTAGAAGACCTAATGTTCCCACCATTCTTGGCCGACTTGGTTGATTTCATTAATTGCGAAGAAGCATTGAAGATTGTAGAGGCATGACGTGACATGGAAGATTGCATTTGAGTCCCAACTAAGGAGCAATGTGATTTGCAAACATCTTTACATATTTTCCTTAGTTGATTTTGTATTAGGTCTAGACCTATTCTATGTATGTTTGTAATGCCGACCTTGGAGATTGTTCCAATGGTTGATGAATGTATTACTAACCTTGATGTACATTCCAAGGTTTATAACTTGTATAAAGACTTGTAATGAATTATGAAAAGGAGTATGAATGGGTGGATATGATGAGATAAGTGTGAAGGTGTGAAAGAGCAGAGTAGAGAATTTTTATTGTGCTTCAAAGGAACTAAACCCAAGCATGGAGTAGATGCTAATTAATCAGTTCACCATTTTGGTAGTGAGCCACCCTTTGGTAGTGAGTTGTTCTTTGCAGTGAGCAATTTGGGCAGTGAACCCTATAGGCAATGAGCCTCTATTTTTTGGTATTGATATAACTTATATATTTCTATGGGCTAACACCCACCATGGTTTTTCCCTTTTAGGGTTTTCCATGTAAAAATCTGGTGTCTTCTATGTTGATTATGTTATTGTGTTGAGCTTCTCATTTTATGCTTTCATGGTTATATCAGAATATAAGAAATTGATAAGTTGATATTCATAATTGGTTAAAAATTTTAGGACAACTGATTCACCCCCCCTCTCAGTTGTTTGATGCAGTCCAACATACATCAAACTCCCTACAACACTAGCATATAGCACATTAGACATATCCTCAAGATCATCCTTAGTCTTTGGATACATATCTAATGAAAGCTTAGTACCATTGGGTAAAGGAACTCTAACTGGGATACAATCTTGCATACTAAACCTCTGCAAATGGTATTCACATACTTACTTTGTGACAACCAAAGATTTTTGTTACCTATGTCTGTTCTGATCTCCATTCCCAGAATATACTTGGTAGCTCCAAGATCCTTCATATCAAATGCACCTAAAAGTTGGGCTTTAAGCTCACTAATCATACCCTTAGTATTGCTAAAAAATAACATGTCATCAACATACAATGCAATGACTAGTATAGAATCATCAACACAATAAATGTAAACGTAGTGATCCTCCTTGCTTCTAACAAACCCCAATTTCAACACAAATGAATCAAACATTTGATACCACATTCTGGGGGACTGTTTCAAACCATAGAGAGACCTCTTCAACCTACAAACCCAATGTTCTTTCCATTTTACCTCAAAACCTATAGGTTGTTGCATATAAATATCTTCTTCAAGATCTCCATGCAAGAACACAGTCTTAGGATCCATTTGCCCAATCTCTCAATCATAAGCTGTAACAATGGATAAAAGAAATCTAATAGAAGCAATTTAGAAATAGGACAGAATATCTCACAAAAATCAACTCCCTCTCTCTGGGAGTATTCCTTAGCTACCAATCTAGCCTTGTACTTCTCTAATGAACCGTCTGCTCCAAACATTTTCTTGAAGACCCACTTACAACCTATGGCCTTTCTTCCTTTGGGCAAATGAACAAGATCCTAGGTGTTACAAGAGTCTAAATCCATCATCTCCTCCTACATGGCTAACTACCAAGACTCACTGTCATTTGAAAGAATAGCTTCCCTGTAGGATCTAGGCTCATTGTTAGTACTCAATAAAGCAAATATACAATGGAAATCTGGTGGGCTATACCTGTCAACTAGATTCTGTTGTCTTGTGGATCTCCTCAAGGGTGGAGTAAGAGTCTCAACTTGTTCTTCTGAATGATCATATGTACCAACTTCTTCTGTAACAACAGACTCATCTTCATCAGAACTACTTGAATCTTCTTCTTCTTCTTCACCCCCAAATCCATCATTCTGTTCTTCTTGAGGTGCATCTTGCTACTTTAAATCAAAGTGCACTCTATTTACCTTTTCATATTTTTCTTTTAGTTGCTCAGGTTCAAAAATAGCTCTAAGTTCCATGAAAATAACATCTCTAGAATAGATAATCTTACGGGTTAGTGGATTTCAAAGCTTATAACCTTTGATATTATCACCATATCTAATGAATGTACATTTTTCATCTTTTGGATCTAATTTATATCATTTATCCTTAGGCACATGAACAAAAGCCTCACAACCAAATACCCTTAAATGTGAAACAGAAGGTTTCTTACCTGTCCACACTTCATAAGGTGTTGAATCAAGAGCCTTACAAGGAGATCTATTAACCAAGTAGCAAGCAGTACACACAACCTCTACCCAAAATTATTTATCCAACTGTGCATCACTTAGCATACTTTTGGCCATTTCCATGATTGTTTGATTCATCCTTTCTGCAACACCATTATGTTGTGGTGTATATGGAGTTGTCTTTTGTCTAATAATACCTGCATGCTTGCAAAACTCATCAAATTCCTCAGAGAAATATTCCCTTCCATTGTCAGATCTTAATATTTTTATCTTCAACCTTGATTGGTTCTCTACTAAGACTTTAAATTCCTTAAACTTAGTGAAAACTTCAAATTTGTGTTTCATAAATAAATCCATGTAAATCTGGACACATCATCAATGAAGGTAACAAAATAACAAGATTTTATGATAGAATGATTATCCACAGGTCCAAACACATCCATATGAATAATTTCTAACTTCTCTTTTTCTCTATTTCTTCCTAAAGGAAATGACTTTCTATTTTATTTACCAAACACACAATGCTCACAAAAATCAAAGTGCTCATCAGAATAAGAGAAACTGTCCAACAAATCTTTATTCTTAATAGTTTTCAAAACATTACTACTTGTGTGGCCCAATCTACGGTGCCACAACATACATGTATTTTCAGTATTGGCCTTAGATACATATGAGACATTACAAACTGTAGTAGCTTCAAGCTTGAACAGGTTTCCCAATCTCTTCCCCTTCACTACCACCAAGTTGCCTCTCACCAATCTGCAACCATGCTTGTCAAAAGTCTAATACATTCCCAAATCATTCAGCTTTGAAATAGAAATCAAATTTCTAGCTAATCTAGGAACATGATAAACATCAAGGAGGGTTTTAATCCTCCCATCACTCAATCACAATAGTACCTTGCCTTTCCCAACTATCAGATATGTAGAGTTGTCTCCAAGGTAGATATTACCTCCATCATACTCTTCATATGTGCAGAACCATTCCTTATGCGGGGTCATATGAAACAAGCATCCTGAGTCAACCAACCAGTGTTCATTAGAAACAACATTACATGCAGAAAGTAAAATATCTTCACCTGCATTCAAGGACTTATCTGAAGCACTCTCCCACTATTTCTTTGGGTTCCTACACTCCTTCACATGTCCCCTTTTACCACAATTCCAACACTTAACTCCGTTCTTCTTTCCAAGAGTCTTAGACTAGCCCTTGGACTTGTCCTTAGCCCCTTTCTGATCTCCTTTCAGTCCTCTTTCCCTAGACCTTCCCCTGACACTGAGAGCATCCCCTAAACTATCCACACTCTTCTTCATAATTATTGTGATAATAGCACTAAAACAACAACATCCAACTTCGGATCCATGAGGTTAGTAGTGATAGCAAGGATAACATTCTCCCAAGACTCATGTAAAGAACAAAGAAGTAAGATACATTTAGCTTCCTCAATAACATCAACATCTACTGAAGCAAGTTGACTCAACAACAAATTAAAAGAATTTAAATGCTCTGCAACTGAATCACCCTCTCCCATTTTCATGGAAAACAATTTTATTTTTAAATAGAGTTTATTTACCATACTCTTGGCTTGATAGATCTCACCCAACCAATTCCACAACTTGTGTGCAGTCTCTTCCTTTATGAAATTCAACATGATAGAATCTAACAAACACAAACGGATGGTTCCCCGTGCCTTCTTATCCAATCTTTCCCACTCATTTGGAGAGACTTCATCAGGTTTCTTCTCTTTTTGAACAACCAACCACTGGTTTCTTTCTTCCAACAAATCCTCCATTTTGTTGAACTTGTCAGTGTCCAAACAAGAGGTTGATGCAATGATGGATCTAGCCATAATATCAACACAAGATTTGCAAAACAAACACAACCAAATCTCCCACTATAGCTACGACTTCCACACTACCACCTAAGAGTCAAAGCTGGCCAAGCTCTGATACCAAATGTTAGAAATGAAAGGCACAACTACACAAATGGAAATATGATTCAAATGTAATTTCTGCAATCTTAACTATGAATTACCAATGGAGATTGTAACATGCAAATGAAAATATGCAAACCCAGAAACATCAAAATAGAAAACTAAACACTCAACACAATGTTTACATGGAGAAAACCCTTTCGAATAAAAAAACTCCACTAGGAAAGAGGCACAAGCTTGTATTAATCTATAAAAGATTATACAACACAATCACTCAACAACTCTCTCCACCAGTCCTCAATCTGAAAGCATTCTGACAGCACCTGAGTACCTAAAATCTCACATACAACAACAAATACAATGGAAAATATTTATAGAGGAGTTTTCCCTCCAACTTGGGTATCCACTTTCTCTCTCCTCCAACAACCCCACATGCAAGTATTAAATGGTGTCATACATGCAACCACCAAGTGGCAATAACTTGCCCATGCAAAGTTGGGTGCCCATGTCCAAGAATAGCATGTAAAATGATCTTATGACATGTCATAACCATCATAGATACCACTAATAGATAATCTTCCCAATATGGGCACTTGGGTCTAATAATTGTTGTCACTGGGAATTGCACTCGTATGCAAGGCTGGAAAAGCTCTACCATTCCATGTAACATGGGACCAATTTCAGGTTGTGGGTGCCCTATAATGAAATTAGACCTCCAGATGATGGGTTGGCTTCCCTTTTTAGACTTTCTGATTTAAAGTGACTTGTTGGAAAAAGGGATAGAATGAGGACTAAAACAACAAAGCTAAAATGAAAGATGGTGATGCACCTATAATGAAGATTGACCAAATTTGCAGAAAACTTCACAACTTTCTCCTATTGAAATCTATCTTCACAACTTGAATTGAAGAGATTGGACACAAATTTAACTGAAGGAAAGGCTTGATAATCTACCCTTTTAAGAAGGAAATGATAAATTTCACAACTTAAAAGGTTGATATACATGTTGCACATTCAATGACCTGTGACTAAACTCAAAATTGAATACATGCATTCAATAACCAGACATAAATTTAAAGTTTTCGATGTTCAAAACACATTAAATCTACATCGAATGGTTAATAAATGCAAGATTCTTGAATTTCTGAAGGAAAACACTATCTTTCAGTAAGAAATTGAAGGAAAAATACTGCAAATAATGGAATGATATAACCTGTAAGAACCCGCTACTGTATATAAATCTCTGACTAAAAATGAGATACAAAAATTCTCTAATCTATCTGAATCAAAATGAGAACTAAGAACTAACTCCATAATGAATAATAACTGGAATCAAGAACCTCAGTTATCTTCCAAAAAGTATGTGAGAATAATAACTGTATCCTGTGTAAACCCTAAAATCATGCAAAAAACCTCTCCAAACTGCTGAAAAAGATGTGAAAAGGTGGTGAAACTACCACTAACCCATGCACTAATGAGATGAAGTGCTCAACTACATAAAAACTGTCCATATGACTGCTCAATCTAATCCATCAAGTGACATAAATGCATCATGAACTGATGAATCAACTTCCCTTATCACTCCATGCATAAGTCAAAAAAGATGCACTCTCTCCTATCTCACAAGTATTCATAATGCATGGCTTGATAATGATACTCAAAAAAATATCCAATAAAGCCTTAGCATATGTATTATAAACAATTACACTTAATAATGGTTTATTTAAGTTTTATTAAAACAATTGATTTATTTGTCTTTAATAGAACTTAAATAAACCTATTAATAGAATGATCTATCTTGAAACACAAATCAAACTCCATTTAACTTTTTTGACCTACACACATGGCTAAAAATAGGAAAAACAACCTCTCCTTCCATGCATGATTATAAATAAAATATCCAAAATATGAATATTTAATAATCCCTTATGTCTCCCATCATGCATTCAGATAACTCCAAAAAATACACCTTATTTCTCAATGAGACTCTACCACGCATGAAATAATATCCACCTTCCCCTTATATCTCCTAATAATAATAATAATAAGCATTATTAGTACTATTAATATTTCAAAGGGGGAAAAATAAATAAATCCCACCTTATATCTCCCATCACCCTTTATGCATTATCATCTACTACCTTATTCTGTTGACTTTGGAGAAGGTAATAATTACATCCTTCACCTCATGAGTATCCTTTACTTGAGCATAGGCTTGATGATACCTAATGTCTTGACCATGAGCCTCTCTTGGATTATAATGATTTTTAAATCAAGGTCAAAAAGAAACAAGAGCTCGAATTAGAGATTTTGACCGAAAGGAGATAAAACCCTAAACACATTGTCACTTTGCATTTGCATGATGAAGGGCGCCGCTATGAGGGTTTGTTGGAGACGATACTGTTCAAGAGTTAATTGTTGTTCTAGATGTATTTTTCAATAGTTAGACTTCATTCTGATGCACTTGGTAAGCTCTATTTTTGCTGTCTTTGCTACTTCTGTGATAAAAAAACCTTTGTGCTTTCTGCTATGATGATTTGATTATTTTGCCTAGTCTTAAGATCCGTGGTCCTAACAGGCATTGTTTTGTAGTCATTTAATGACCTCTATCTTCTAACCATGGTAATCTTATGAATGATTTGAATATTCCTTATAATCTGCAATTATTGAGGAATATAGCCATGTGAGTCTTCCCAAGTACATTTGTTGTCAATCTTTGAAGCTTCTGCAAGAACATTGCCTGAAGTTACCGCCAAGAGTTTTGAAAGGCTTTCTTTCTGATATGCTGTATATGATGGCTCACTTTTTGTAGACTCTGATGCATGATGAAGGGTCTTTTATATACTTTGCTTAGCTAACTGTATTTGTCTTTGCTTCTCTCTCTTGAGCCATCCATTCTGTCACTAGCCGGTTTTGATTTTGTTATAGCATAGTCCTCTCTCAACTCTGCTTAGTGCAGGCTGAAAGGATGTTGGCAAATGTAGTGCCCTTTGGCTACCAAATCTTTCCCTGATCACTAGATTCTTCTTGGGCTTTATGAATTTTGCAAGCCAAATGTGCTCCATAGGAGAAAGAAGTTCCTCTATGACATGTTTGAAATATGTATAGTACCCTTGAAAAGTGAATAGCAATTTTACACCTCCTTCACAACAAAAGTGGTAAATATTTGTCTACTTGTATTGTTCAAATTAACTCTTAGATTTTCTCCATGAAAAATGCTCTTAATAGCTGCTTACTTGGACTGCTACTGATTTAGTATGCTTCTCTTTAGTTTACCCTCCTATCAATGGTAAGACACTATATATTTTATCTCTTCTTTTTTTCTGTTCATTAGCTTGGATACTGAAATATTCTTCCATATTTTATTAAGACTTGAAAGAATTAGCTCTGTCTCCTTCTATGGCTGAGGCTCCTCATGTTGTTTTGATATCTCTTATAGCTATCTCTGATAGTTGTCACTAAAATGATTGAGGTATGGCTGTCTTTCCTTTGAGTTGTTTCAGCAATCATCTTGTATAAATATCATCTATTTCAATTGTCAATCAATCAACAGTAAAATTACATTTCATTCACAATAAACAATGGACAATATTTATTAAATGATCATTCAATTCATTGTACCATCTCTTCTCTTTGCTGCTGTCACTATCCTATCAGAAGATAACACTATATTCACTATCTGTAGCCATTTATTTGTATAAACTTCTTAAATTCATAAAGTGTTGCATATTTTATGTTGGACTGTATATGAAAAAACTAAGTTCTTGTTTTGAACCATGTGACTATTTCTTTGAGTGACCTGGCAATTATTTGATCTTCTTGATAGAGTGAATAACCTGACTGTCTTTTAGATGCATTGGTTACTCCTTCATCACTACCTAAAGATTATGAAGGCATAGTTACATGATGAGTTTAAGAATTATACTTTCTACCTCTAAATCTAGATAATTGCATTGCGAATACAGTTTCAGTAACATATTGAGATATATTACCAATTTAAATACTACAAAAAGGTCTGAAGTGCATCATGATTCATTCCCTATCTTTAAATGTTGTTTTCATGATCTATTGACTTGACTGTCATAACATATAATCTATTATCATCTCAAGATTGCCCCATGACAGTTGATTGTAGTTTGTTTTCTTATGGCTACTACCTAATAAGCTAAATATGATTCCCTTATAGGGTTGCTGCTCCATTTATTCCTCTGGATACACTTGTCTTATTTGATAAGCCATCTTCATGCCTGAACTATAGCATTTGATGTATTTAATGAAGAAAAAAGAAAATACTATATTCTCTTCATAAAGGCTGCTATTGTTGTTTCATGGTGACAGTATCTTGTGACTCACTTGCTAGCATATTTGGCTATTCAGAGAGAAGAACTATATATGGCTTTATCAGTTGATTCAAAATTGTTGTTTTCATGATGAAGGATGAGAGAAATACCTCTGTTATAGCATGATATGTTCCTCATCACTGTTTCATAAGACCTAATCATTCATTATGGCTGAAAGAACACATTTCTTGGTCTGAAATTGTCATTAATAATCAGCACTTGAGCATGCTGGGCTCAACCCTTGTGGGAGCCACATTTTATCCACATGCATTAAATGTCTTCAAATCGGCAACATTATTTTTCCTATACCTACACAGTGAACAAACAATTTAGCATAAAAAAACATACCTGATGATTATGATTGATCCTTTTCATGATATTCTGATTTATGGCACATGTCTGATTTGATCTTTTATATGAAATACATGATGTGATAAGTTGTTATATCTGCTTGATAAAATAATATGATAACTTTAAACATCTGGAGCTCTAATAAAAGTTTCCTCAAATTTTTGTAGGTTCAACTGATGATAGGAGCTGAAGATGAAGACTGAAGGTCAACATCAACAAAACAACCTTCTTGTTCAGTCAATGATGGATGTTTACTTTTATCATGTGTTCATATTATTTATTTTATCATTAAGATGTATAGCTTGCATGTCTACAATTGCTTAGTCTAGTTACTCCCATGGCTTGTGTGGGACACATTTGAACACCTCTTTTAAACATAATCAATTAATCTATCTTATGCATTTAATGTATGTATATTTCTTTTTCAATCAATGCATAGGATAGAGTAACATATGCTGAATTATATGTTCCAAATATGACATGAAATAATAGTTCAAAATAAATATATTTCCTTCTTTCTTTCAAATCTGATTAAATGAATAATCAATCTGACTTATAACTCTTGAAAGATAACACTATGTTAGTTCAACTATTTTTCTTGAATGATTGATACCTTGACAACTTTATTCTCTTGTCATGATGATTCATCAGCCCTGATTGGACTGATGGGTTATCCTGTCAACTGAATTCCATCTTTGCTCTGTCAAGACATCAACTATTCATTAAATGCATAACTTCAAAGTTTTCTTTTATTCCTTTTGAACAACTATACTTAGGTCAAACTAATTTTAGTGTGAACAAAAATTAGTAACATTTTTGGTGACCTCTCAGGGGTGTTTACCTGCTAAACAACTTAAAACCAGTAGCCTTTGCAACTCCATTGGGCATAGAGTCTTCTTCTACCCTGAACCTTAAAAAAATTCTGCAACTCAAAACTGACTGAAACACAACAGCAGCAACAAAACTGAAACTGAAACTAATACTGACTTGCTTAAAACAAAGCCAGCAACATGTGCAAAAGCACTTCTTGGAAATGAAATTCTAATCTACCCTACTCTAACCAGCCAAAGGTGCTGGTCAAACAAATCCATTAACTGTTTGGTTAAAATAACTTCCCTTTCTAATTAAGGAAGGATGTTTTGCAATGTGATCTACTATTAACATGATATGATTGATAAGGACATACCTTATAGAATGCTGTAAAACTTTCTGAAGAATGGAAACAAACTCACCGAGCATCTGAACCTGATCATGCATATCTCTATTATGGGGTAAAAAGATGATCTAATTTTGTTTCTATGAGACTGAAATCTTCTCTATTGGTACAACAACAATCTGTATCTCCCTTTTAAGCTCTCTATCAGCTAGATCCCTAATTGGACAACCTCTTGTAATGATAAAATTTTGGTTAAGACTCCTGATATCTTGATTGAGATCTACTATCATATGATCATATGCAATTGGAAAAGTTAGCTCACATAATTGAAGTGAAAGAATGCTTGCCTCTTTTACTTGATCCTATTGATTCCATACTGTTGATTCACATGGCATCAGATCATACCAATGTTAGAACAAAAATTCTCTATAATACATGAAAACATGATTTCATCTAACTGAAAATCTTGCACTGAAACTATATACTCATCATTTCCTGACTTAAGCTTTCGATCGCTACAAGAATCCAACAAATTGGCAAGCTCCCTACATGCTGAACAATCGAGGTCTTGACAATCATAAATAGAATTATCTTGAAAAGATTGAATTTCTTCAATTAGTTCACTTGGCTGCTCTGTAAACAAATCAGATGTCTTATTTTCATAGAGAATATCATTTGATTTAGTTTCATATTTAGCTTGGTAAATCTTATGTTCATGCAAAACAAGATTGTTGGCCTCTAAAATGGAACTGTCCTTTTGCTCTTCTAGCTGAACTAAAACCTCAACTTTGTCCTTAAGGATCAACAGTACATCATGTTATGCAATATCATCTGGCTGTCTTAAATTAGTTGTTAGTTTGGGTGCTTGTATGATGTCTTCATCTTGGGCAACAAAAGAGGGTAGTTGATCAAACAAAGAAACCACATCTTCTGATTTTTCTAATTTGGTGGGACAAGAAGAACTGCAAGGGCCTTCAGCTGCTAAATTGAAACTTGGAATTTCAATTGGTTCATATTTTTCTAATTCTTTCTCCTCCCAATTTTAGATTGGTATGGGAGAGGTAGCTTTAAAAAGATTTGGCATTTTGTAATCATGATGTTTGGTCTAAGAAGGCTGCCATGGTTACCTAAAATCCTGTTGGTTTGATTCAAGTTATTGATGTGACTGATATTGAGGTATAATAGACTGCTTTTGAATGCAAATTGATTCCTGATTACAATCAGAATTCCTGAAACTTGATAACTACTAACCTCACTTTGAGAATGCTGATTTAGAATGAATGCAGTTGTCCAGATGTTCTACTTTTGTATTTGTGCAAGAAAATACTTCATTTGTGCTTCTTTTTCTATAATCTGTCTTGCAAGATCTTGTTCAAATTGTATCCTTTGTGCCTCCAATTCTTGCTCATGAAGATAGGCCTGATAATCCATCTCTTCTTGCTGCTGCTCATATTCCTGCTACCTCTTGAGCTCTTTTAGGTTCCTTATGACTTCTAACAATGTGTCGCTGATGCCACTCATGCTATACTTCATATCCCTAACCTCTTGGGGATGATTTTGGATATGTAAATGTTGATATGAAGGACGAGCAGGGGTGGGTGGGAGGCAAACATGTTGAGCATGCTAATTTCTTTGTAAATCAAAGGAATTAGGAATGAAACCAACAGTATGGCTGATAAGATGGAGGATTGACAGTATTTTTATGATATACTAGATGATATGACATGTTTCCATGAAGGATGGACATATTTACTCATTCAAAAGCTAGAAAATAACCTAAAACTCTCATAGGTTGTAAAAATCTGATCTACAAAACTAGAAAGATAGAGTCACCAGGTATTTGTAAATAAACCTCTAAAAAGGCTATATAAACTATTGATCATACTAAAAATAGAAGCAATGATAAGTTCTTTTTGAACTAAAAGCAGTTCAAAGTCCCACTAGGCGTGCCAAAAACTATTTTCACTGGGAATTGAACCCATATGCAAGGCTGGAAAAGCTCTGCAATTCCGTGTAACATGGGACTAATTTCAGGTTGTGGGTGCTCTATAATGAAATTAGACCTCCGGATGATGGGTCGGCTTCCCTTTTTAGATTTTTTGATTTAAAGTGACTTGTTGGAAAAAGGGATAGAAGGAGGACTGAAACAACAAAGCTAAAATGAGAGATGGTGATGCACCTATAATGAAGATTGACCAAACTTGGAGAAAACTTCACAACTTGAATTGAATAGATTGGACACAAATTTAACCCAAGGAAAGGCTTGATAATCTACCCTTTTATGAAGGAAATGATAAATTTCACAACTTAAAAGGTTGATATACCTGTTCCACATTCAATGACCTATGACTAAACTAAAAAATGAATGCATGCATTCAATAACTAGACATAAATTTAAAGGTTTTGATGTTCAAAATACATTAAATCTGCATCGAATGATTAATAAATGCAAGATTCCTGAATCTGTGAAGGAAAACACTATCTTTCAACAAGAAATTGAAGGAAAAATACTGCAAATAATGGAATGATATAACCTGTAAGAACCCGCTACTGTATATAAGTCTCTGACTAAAAATGAGTTACAAAAATTCTCTAATCTGTCTGAATCAGAATGAGAACTAAGAACTAACTCCATAATGAATGAAGTTTTACCATATATAGAAAAAAGATAACTAGAATCAAGAACCTTAGTTATCTCCCAAAAAGTATGTGAGAATAATAACTGTATCATGTGTAAACCCTAAAATCATGTAAAAAACCTCTCCAAACTACTGAAAAAGATGTGAAAAGGTGGTGAAATTGCCACTGACCCATGCACTAATGAGATGAAGTGCTCAATTGTATAAAACCTACCCATATGACTGCTCAATCTACTCCATCAAGTGACATAACTGCATCATGAACTGATGAATCAACTTCCATTATCACTCCATGCATAAGTCAAAAAAGATGCACTCTCTCCTATCTCACAAGTATTCATAATGCATGGCTTGATAATGATACTCAAAAAGAATATACAATAAAGCCTTAGCACATGCATTATAAATAATTACACTTAATAATAGTTTATTTAAGTTTTATTAAAAAAATTGATTTATTTGTCTTTAATAGAACTTAAATAAACCTATTAATAGAATGATCTATCTTGAAACACAAATCAAACTCCATTTGACTTTTGTGACCTCCACACATGGCTAAAAATAGGAAAAACAACCTCTCCTTCCATGCATAATTATATCTAAAATATCCAAAATATGAATA
The DNA here is from genome assembly GCA_027924645.1 of Cunninghamia lanceolata. Lineage (NCBI taxonomy): Eukaryota > Viridiplantae > Streptophyta > Pinopsida > Cupressales > Cupressaceae > Cunninghamia > Cunninghamia lanceolata. Next base: position 4,644,579 of record BSBN01000070.1, read on the forward strand.
TTTAATAATCCCTTATGTCTCCCATCATGCATTCAGATAACTCTAAAAAATACACCTTATTTCTCAATGAGACACTACCATGCATGAAATAATATCCACCTTGCCCTTATATCTCCTAATAATAATAATAAGCATTATTATTACTATTAATATTTCAAAGGGAGAAAAATAAATAAATCCCACCTTATATCTCCCATCACCCTTTATGCATTATCATCTACTACCTTATTCTATTGACTTTGGAGAAGGTAATAATTACATCCTTCACCTCATGAGTATCCTTTACTTGAGCATACGCTTGATGATACCTAATGTCTTGACCACAAGCCTCTCTTGGATTATAATGATTTTTAAATCAAGGTAAAAAAGAAACAAGAGCTCAAATTAGGGCTTTTGACCCAAAGGAGAAAAAACCCTAAACAATTTGTCACTTTGCATCTACATGCTGAAGGGTGCCGCTATGAGGGTTTGCTGGAGCTGATGTTGTTCAAGAGTTGACTGTTGTTCCAGATATATTTTTCAACAGTTAGACTTCATTCTGATGCACCTGGTATGCTCTATTTCTGCTATGTCTTTGCTACTTCTGTGATAAAAAACCTTTGTGCTTTCTGCTATGATGATTTGATTGTTTTGCCCAGTCTTAAGATCCGTGGTCATAACGGGTATTATTTTGTAGTCATTTAATGACCTCTATCTTCTAAATATGGTTATCTTATGAATGATTTGAATATTCCTTATAATATGCAATTATTAAGGAATATAGCTATGTGAGTCTTCCCAAGTACATTTGTTGTCAATCTTTGAAGCTTTTACAAGAACACTACCTGAAGTTGCCGCCAAGGGTTTTGAAAGGATTTCTTTCTGATATGTTGTATATGATGGCTCACTTTCTGTAGACTCTTATGCATGATGAAGGGTCTTTTATATACTTTGCTCAGCTAACTATATTTGTCTTTGCTTCTCTCTCCTGAGCCATCCATTTTGTCGCTAGCCAGTTTTGATTTTATTATAGTAGAGTCCTCTCTCAACTCTGCTTAGTGTAGGCTGGAAGGATGTTGGCAAATGTCATGCCCTTTGGCTACCAAATCTTTGCTTGATCACTAGATTCTCCTTGGGCTTTATGAGTTTTGCAAGCCAAATGTGCTCCGTAGGAGAAAAAAGATCCTCTATGACATGTTTGAAATATGTATAGTACCCTTGAAAAGTGAATAGCAATTTTACACCTTATTCACAACAAAAGAGGTAAATATTTGTCTACTTGTATTTATCAAATTAACTCTTAGATGTTCTCCATGAAAATTGCTTTTAATAGCTGCTTACTTGGACTGCTACTGATTCAGTATGCTTCTCTTCAGTTTACCCTCCTATCAATGGCAAGACATTGTATATCTTTTATCTCTTCTTTTTTCTATTCATTAGCTTGGATAATGAAATATTCTTCCATATTTTATTGAGACTTGAAAGAATTAGCACTGTCACCTTCTATGGCTGAGGCTCCTCATGTTGTTTTGATATCTCTTATAGCTATCTCTAATAGCTATCACTGTAATGATTGAGGTATGGCTACCTTTCCTTTGAGTTGTTTTAGCAATCATCTTGTATAAATATCATCTATTTCAATGGTCAATCAGTTAGGAGCAAATTTACATTTCATTCACAATAAATAGTGGTCAATATTTATTAAATGCTCATTTAATTCATTATAGCAGCTCTTCTCTTTGTTGCTATCACTATCCTATCAGAAGATAACACTATATTAATTGTCTGTAGCTATTTATTTGTAGAAACTTCTTAAATGCATAAAGTGTTGCATATTTTATGTTGGACTGTATATGAAAAAATTGAGTTCCTGTTTCTTTGAGTGGCCTAGCAATTATTTGATCTTTTTGATAGAGTGACTAACCTAACTCTCTTTTAGATGCATTGGTTACTCCATCACTTCCTGAAGATTATGAAGGCATAGTTACATGATGAGTTTGAGAATTATACTTTCTACCTCTAAATCTAGATAATTGCACTGCCAATACAGTTTCAGTAACATATTGAGATATATTGCCAATTTAAATACTACAAAAAGGTCTAAAGTGCATCATGATTCATTCCCTATCTTTAAATGTTGTTTTCATGATCTATTGACTTGACTGTCATAACACATAATCTATTATCATCTCAAGATTGCCCCATGACAGTTGATTCTCCTTTGTTTTCTTATGGCTACTACCCAATGAGCTGAATATGATTCCCTTATAGAGCTGTTGCTCCATTTATTCCTTTGGATACACTTGTCTTATTTGATAAGCCATCTTCATGCCTGAACTATAACATTTGATGTATTTAATGAAGAAAGAAGAAAATACTATATTCTCTTCATAAAGGCTATTATTGTTGTTTCATGGTGACTGTATCTCGTGACTCACTTGCTAGCATATTTGACTATTCAGAGAGAAGAACTATATATGGCTTTATCATTTGATTCAAAATTGTTGTTTTCATGATGAAGGATGAGAGAAATACCTCTGTTATAGCATGATATGTTCCTCATCACTATTTCATAAGACTTGATCATTCATTATGGCTGAAAGAACATGTTTCTTGGTCTAAAATTGTCATTAATAATTAGTACTTGAGCATGCTAGGCTCAACCCTTATGGGAGCCACATTTCCTCCACATGCATTAAATGTCTTCAAATCAGCAACATTATTTTTCCTATACCTACACAATGAACAAACAAGTTAGCATAAAAAACATACTTGATGATATTGATTGATCCTCTTCATGATATTCTAATTTATGGCACATGTCTGATTTGATCTTTTATATGAAATGCATGATGTGATAAGTTGATATATCTTCTTGATAAAAGCATATGATAACTTTAAACATCTAGAAATCTAAGAAGACTTTCCTCTAATTTTTGCAGGTTCAACTGATGAAAGGAGCTAAAGATCAACATCAACGAAACAACCTTCTTGCTCAGGAAATGATGGATGTTTACTATTATCATGTGTTCATATTATTTATTTTATCATTCAGATGTATAGCTTGCATGTCTGCAATTGCTCAGTCTAGTTACTCCCACGGCTTGTGTGGGACACATTTGAACACCTATTTTAAAGATAATCAGTTAATCTATCTTATGCACTTGATGTATGTATATTTATTTTTCAATCAATGCATAGGATAGAGTAATAGATGTTGAATTATATGTTCCAAATATGACATGAAATAATAGTTCAAAATAAATATCTTTCCTTCTTTCTTTCAAATCTATTTAACTGGATAATCAATCTAGCTTATAACACCTAAAAGATAACACTATGTTAGTTCAACTGCATTTCTTGAATGATTGATACCTTGACAACTTTATTCTCTTGTCATGATGATTCATCAACCCTGATTGGACTGATGGGTTATCCTGTCAACTGAATTCCATCTCTGCTCTGTCAAGACATCAACTATTCATTAAATGCATAACTTCAAAGTTTTCTTTTATTCCTTTTGAGAAATTACACTTAGGTCAAACTAATTTTAGTGTGAACAAAAATTAGTAACAATAATATCAACCACAACTAATAATGGGTGTCGCATGCATCATACATGCATGAAATCTTATTAAAACTTGCAGATGCCATAAATCCACTTACACCACATTATGACAAGTTGTCATACAAGCTAAAAATAACATATTCCTCAAGGAGAATGCCTACCCTCATTTACACATGAGATTTCCATTTTCCAACAGTAAATATTACTCTGTAACTCCCGGCGGTAACTCTGAAATAACCGTTGTCAATGAGACTACCTCATTCCCTTATAAGTAATTACAAAATAGAAAATAACTATAGAATAGAATTTAGCCATGTCTGAGAAATTCCTTGAATAGACTGTCACACTTCTCCTGAAAATGCAGAAACACTAAAATTTTACCCTTTTCATACCACTCACCAAGGAGCTCCAAATGTTGCAAAAATTTCTCACCTTCAGAACACACCTCAATGGACTGTGCAATATCCTTGTTAACAACACTATGCCCACCATATTGAATCTCAACTGACTTATTCAATACTTCTTGAGAAGGAAATGTCACCTAACTAGGGAAGGTGGCAGAGAAGAGCATAGTCTATCTGTTCGGTCTTGTATTTTGACCTAGCCTAGTAATCTCCACTTGTGCATAAGATGTCAATCACTCTTCTAGGCATTCAAACAACAATTTCAGCACCTCACCTCAAATCACTGATTTTTTGTACCATTCCAGAACCTCCATAGACAAGCACACAACTTAAACCAACAACCTTAGAAAACTATCTGATATTAGCATGAATATGTTTTTCGCTGTACCAATACAATCTCTTCCACTCATGCTAATTAGTAGATTTTGGGCTTGAATAGACATAGGCTTTTCATATCCTAATTTTTTTAAGACTTCAAGGATATTACATGTCAATCCTATCTAGTTCCATGTCTTCACCAAAAATCTTCAACTTTAGCTCCTTTCTGTACATGCTGCAACTTCTTCTTTTGTCATAGAAGTCTTTCCTAAAATGAGGATACTGAATCTTGGAATAGTTTACAATACATAGCTTCTTAACTTTAGTTTTCTTCACTCTTTTCATGAAATCATCATCATCTTTACCTTCCTCAGTATCTGCATTAGATTCATTGATGGGCATAATGCTTCCAAGACTACCTTTGTTTGATTTTTTTTGTCCCATAATTTAAATCCTTCACTTCCTTCCTGATGTGTACAAAATTATCAGTTTTGTTGCTTAAGTTCTCAGCATCAGGCACAACCAATGTGTTCATAAATGCATCTAGAGGATCAACATCCTCTTCAAAGTTAGCTTCCATCTTATCAATATCCATGGCTTCTCCAATCTATAGATTTTTATTTCCAGCCTCATCCACTGCAACATCACCGAGCATAGAATTTTTTAAGGTTCATCCAATTCATCATCTTTTTTTTAACCCTCTAGGCTCCACTTCATTCTTCTCTCCTCCTCTCTTCTCATTCTCACTTTCCTCCTTTTTACGCCTTAGCTCTTGCCACTCCTGAACTTTCCATCGTCTCTTTTCCATTTCTTCATCTAGCTCACTTTACCCCTCCTCCGTATCTTCTTTAACCTTTGTCCTCCCATCACTCTCATCAAAAAATTTCTTGCCCTTTACATCTTCATCCTCATACTTATGCCTATCCCCTTTATTCCTTCTTCCAACATCCTCATCATCCCTATACCTACTCTTACTATTATCTTTTTTCTTGTCCCTAGAATTCCTATACCTTGAGTGCTTTTTATTTCTCTAAATTTCTCTCCATCTCTAACCTTTGATAATCTTGATCTTTCTTTTTTTTAATATCCCTCTTTTTACATTTTCTCTAACTCTGTTTCTATCAAATTTTTCTTCCTTTTCCTATTCCTTCGCCATAAGACCACTAGATCTTGCAGAAGGGAGTCAACACTCCCCTTGAACCTATAATTTTAGGACATCAAATAGGAGAGAGTTCTCTCTCATCTTCTATCTGAAGAGCTCAAAAGTGTTATCATACTCTTCCTTTTTATAATCAGGCCAAATTTCATTTTTTATTTTTATTTTACCCAATATTTATTCTATTTCCTTGGTCTCAATGAGATCATCACCTTTTGTTTTGCAACTATAGAATATGATACTTAATATGTAGCTTTACCTATCATCCAAAGTGCAAGCCATAACTCATCAATGTGGAAGAATGCAGAGCCAAACCTGGATACAGAGTCACTGGGTACACTTATAGAAACTTTGTACAAACTTCTGGAAACATACTGGATAACATCCCATTCAAATGGAAATGCATCATGCCTTTAGATATAACAGATATAAAACCAACGATGCATGACTCTGTCCTTCACAGATCTTAAATTCTCAAACATGACATGATAATGATTACACTCTTCGGATACCATGACACCACATGACAGAGCAGATCAACAAAAATGACAACATTTACATCACCTTTTTCTTGTTAGGTTATCAGTTGCAAGTGAGTTTTATAGATTAATAGAGACCTATTTCCATCTAGAATTTCTCCACATTTCATGTTTTTATTCAAAAAATTTGAAACATTAACTTAGCCTTACCCTAATAACATATCCTTCCTTCAGATCAAATCACATGTATGCCTCGCTTCACTTCAATTTACCTTAATAGAATTGGCAACTCATTTTTATAGGGAGCTAAAATATTATGCAATGGTTAGCTCCCCCTGACTCTATGCCTTTTCTTAATCAAATATGAAGTCTTCTACATAAGGAAAAAGCACAAGTTCTTCCTTCTTCTCATTATCTTGTTCTAGTTTCCTTCTTTGTATCTTTGTCATTTCCTTCTTTTTCTTGATCAAGGTTTCCTCCATCTTCCTGTGTTGAATGGGTGGTTCCACAAAACCACTTCTACAAAAACTAGCTTTATGCCCAAAGTTATTGCACTTATAACATATGACATTATATGCTGGAGGCAAGAAAGCATTTTTGCTCATATAACCATTTCTCCTTGTCTCAGTTCTATAATCATTAGCCTTATGACCAAACTTATTGCAAGAATAATAGTAGCCATTTCTCCTTTTTTTGGTTTTACAATCAACAGCCTTATGACCAAACTTATTACATGAATAACATTAACCATAAAAAGATGAAGAGTACCTAGTTGTACCAGATTTTCTTGTAGGAGGAGAACCCCAGAATCTCTTCTTCAAATTTCTGACCTTTATGAAACCATCATCCAACTTCTACTTCTCATCTTTAGTCTTCTCAAAGACTTCAGTGTAGGGTTCTTCCTTTATAATTTCATACATGTCTTCAAGTATATCTGTTTTTGAATTCTAAACTTTCACAAATCCAAGACTGCCCTTATTCTTAAGTGGTCTTTGATTGTTGACTATCTCATCAAGGATGTTTGTGCTTTTCTTGAGATTTAGACTCCTATCTATCCGATCCTTTGCTTTCTCTAGTTTCTTCCTCATAAAGATAATTTCTTCTTCAAGTCTAGAGCATTCATATGATTTGGTAACATGAGCTTAGCATTTAGGTAATCCACAACTTTTTACCTTCTTCAATTTGAAATTTCATGTTGTCAATTGCTTCTTCTGATTCTTTAAGCTTAGCCTTATATTCTTTGTTTTCCTTCCTTGCTACTCTCAAATCTTCTAGAGTAGAAATGATTCCTCCTTCAAGGTCAACTTCACATTCTTCTTCATTAATTATTGCCATGTCTTCATCATCCTCTATAGGGTTCTTATCATTGTCCAGGGCTTCTTTTTCCATAAGTAGGGATACTTCTCTTTCACTTTCAAATGTGCAATGATTGCCTTCATACGTGTTATGAATTTTTTGCCAGATATCCTTAGTAGATTTGCAATGCACTATTTTGACCAATTTAGACTTTGTCAAACCACATATAATTGTATAAATAGGGAATAATCCTTCTTGACTTGCCATGTATTCCAATCCAAGATCTACCTCTAGCTGTTAGACTGCATTAAGGAACCTAGCTCTGATACCAATGGTTGAACACACAGAAGATTAAGAGGGGGGTGAATCAGTGCATATTTAAATTCTTTATTTTTAAATGCATTCAATCCAAACTAAACATTTAAACCAAATGAATCATAAAAGCACATACACACATGACATTAGATTTAAATGGAAAACCAAGATGGGAAAAACCATAGCATGAGCAAGCTACTTGGATCTACTATCCAAATCTAGCCTCACAAATAAAAAGAGATTTACAATGAATTTTATGGGCACCAACCCAAATGAAGCTCCAACTCCTTAATACAAAGTTTTATTGGCTCCAACCCAAAGGAAGCACCAACTCCCTAATACAAAGTTTTATGGAATCCAACCCAAAGGAAGCACCAACTCCCTAATACAAATTTTTATGGGCTTCAACCCAAATGAAGAAAATAAGGCTTCAACCTCTATTCTAAAATATTCAACTAATTCTGATGGTTTAATTTCCTCTACAACATCAATTCTACTAAAGATTTGACATCCTTGACATATTCTCAATGACTTAACACTTTTGTACTATCTTCTTTGCTATCATCTTGATCATTTGATTGATTTTGATACCTCAAGAACCTCCACAACATCCACTCTACTGTAGGTTATGCATTATTGCTTACATAGTTGCTTATCTCACTTCAAATCATATTTTTTTCATCTTTTACACACACACACACACACACACTAACTTGTAGCAATCTTCTTACCTACATAAATACTCTATGCAACTTCAACTTCATTGACTGATTCCAATAGCTTCAACACCTCTACTGAAACATCTTTGATGCCTCCATAGCATCAACTCTATTAACACTTTGACATTGACTTATTCTAATGACTTCAACACCTCTGCTCAAGCATCTCTATTGCCTTCCAAACTCAAACACCTCCTGTTGTACACAAAGAATACTGAGAGGGGGGGTGAATCAATATTCTACAAAACCACTTAGTTTGTTGTTCCTTAATCCAATTTCTAAATTCAATAACATGAAAGCAAAATAAATATAAGAATAAAAACCATAAAGACATAACACATAGACACCAGGATTTTTACGTGGAAAACCCAAAAACGGAAAAATGACGGTGAGTGTTAGCTCACAATATATTATGATAACAATACCAAATTACATGAAGGCTCACTACCTTAGGGCTCACTGCCTTGGGACTCACTATCTAAGAAGTGCTCACTGCCAAGAAAATAGAAGAGAAGATAGAAGAAGGATTAGCTCACTGCCAGGAGATGACTACTGCAAACGCATCTACAGAATGATGAGGTGTAGTTCCATTAACAACTTAGTATATAGACTCAAATGTCTTCATAATGTCTGCTCTACTTTTTCTTCTCTACTTTACATAAACTCTGCTATTCTGCCCTTACTATCTTTTTCTAGTCACAACTCTTCTTTAGATCAAACACACATTTAATTCACACACATCGCATCTTCTACCCCACCTTCAACACCGAAATCCATCAAGTATATATATCTGGTACAAGATTTGTCTCATAATTAGGTTGGCAAGCCAAATATGAACCATGTATACAAATGTTATATCTTGTCATCTTTAACTTGTGTACAATCTACAATGCGGACCCAAACAATCATTTAATTGTCTTCATATAGGTTAGTACCAATCATTCAACCACTTAGATTGATTGTACAAACAAAATATCTTCTCTGCATAAAGATCTAACAAGCCTATCGACTTGTCACTTAAGAACATGCTTGACCAATTCATCTATCACACCATAAATCTCACTACTGACCATATGAGACTCAAAGATTCATAACCAACATTCATTCTGGACTTCTCATTATACCTTTAGAACTGCAGGCCAAAATATGCAATAGCAGAGAAATGTGGACCCTTTTACTTTGGTACTGTGCATTGTTCTTGACTTAACTCTGTTCACCCGGACTTAGATATTTTGCAATATGACTTTCGAAGGAATTCAAGACTTAAACATTTGAACATATGATCATCAAATAACTATGAGCCACATACCTGAATTGTATATAATGATCTTCAACTATGGAGGCATATTGACACAAACACTATCATTTACGCTATATAATGTATACTACCCATACTTAGCCATTTATCCTTCCAGAGTAAAGTCTCTTTGCCATGCCGGTGGAATCTCCTTTCTTTGTTGCCATCAATGACAACATTTAATCATTCATCAGAGTAGTGTCTCTTGCCAACAATCTCCCCCTTTGGCATTGATGGCAACACTTAGTGAAAAATGCTTATCTTCTCCCCCTTTCTAAATATACTCTATTTTTCTTCTCCCCCTTAGATGTTTGCCCATTTTTCACTAATCTTCTTCTCCCCCTTTGACATCAATGGCAAAGGTGTATGAGTCAAAATTCTACTAAGACAACAAAACTACAAAAATTGTCATATTCTGCCACATATGTACAGGTACAATCTTCAACTCAATTTGTTGTGGGTTTTAGGATGTCATTGAAAATAGTCTTGATTTGAGCTCTCTCCATCCCAACTCTTCTTTGTACTTTGTAAAATTTGAATGTGGCCATTTATTAGGAAGATTACTTTCTTTTCCTTTTGTACATCAGAGGGTGTGTCAATTATTGTACTTTCATTCAATGCTTCTGCTGCAAGATTTGACATTGAGTCTAGCTTAGGACTTAATAGCCCTCTTAATTGACACATTCTACTCTTTATTTAGTCCCTCTTATTTATTAGGTTACTTATGTTATCATGAATACTGATGACTTGTATCTCTTTTCTACTTGTTGACTCAACTGCCAGGTCAAATGATTTGGAGATATTTACCAACTGTAATTCCTAATCCTTGATCTTTTCCTTCTAACTCCTTTGTGACTTCCGGCCATGATACACAAAATTTGTACAATCACAAGCTTCTTTTATGGAACTCTATATACTTTTTATTCTATTATTCAACAGAGTTTTATCATTGATTAACATGATCTTTAACTCAGCTAGCCTCATTTCATCAAATTCTTTTCTAACCTTTGTCTCTGTAGACTTCTCAAAAGAGTCAAAGTGTGAACTTACAAATTTGATTAGGCCTTTGAGCTAATCTGTTGGAACTATGATTTCATCCTTTTGGTATGAGGGAATCAACTTCTCTAGGATGCCAGATGCTTTACCAATTAACTCACTATCCTGTATGTGTGACTTCAAGATTTCTTCTTATGCCTTTGCTTGCACAATTGATACTAGTTTGAATTTTTGTATAGGAGATAGTGAGGCCAAATGATGTAGGAGTATCCCTGGTTCAAGAGAAATCTTGCATCAACCAAAAACATTTGAATTTTAGTTTGTTTGTAGTTTAGTTTGTTTCCTTTTATTTTCCAGTTTAGTTCAGTCAGTTCAGTCAGAAGCAGTTTCTGTATTTTGGTCCACATTCTACCGCAGTTGCATTTCAGATCTTGTGGAGCTGAAATTAGCATCTAGATTCATTCATCTGCATCATATCTAGAATTTAGAACATTTGGATCAAGTACCAAAAAGTTATCACTATCAAAAGATCAACTAGTTTCTCAGAGCAGAGCATCCTGGCAGTCTCAGATAATCAGCTAAAGGAGAAGACTTGCAAAGCATTTTACAATCTTTGAAGCTTAATGACACATCATTCAATGTTCTATAGTTCATGTCTGACCTTCACCGAGATCTGTACATCATCCCATTCATTTGTAGAGGATTTCTATGCATTTAGGTCCGACCTATCCATGTACACACGTTATAGCTCTTCATTGGAGTTTGTGAACTTCTTTGGCTGACACAGAGGAATCTTTTGTACCAGAGATTATATATATTGAGGTAATAGATCCTTAGGAAAGTAGTTCATGATAATAGTGATAGTTGATAGTTTGGATTCTTTGCAAAGGAGCTTCAAAGCTGCATCTTTCGTATAATCTAATATTCTAAAATTAGGCCTTTGAGCCCTAATTGTAAGCCCGCATGTTACCAACCGATCTGTATTTGAATTCTATGATATATTGAATGACTGAATCTGCATTGTTCCATATCTTTGAGTTGTTTCCATTGTGTTTGCTCTTGCTACACAGTTTGGACAGTTCATTCTGTGAACCCTCCTACCATGACTGTACCAAGTGGTATCAGAGAGAAGTTTGAATCTTTGGGAGCAAATTGAGTGGAGTTGGCGAAGAAATTATGTAAGATATTGTTGTGGATAGATCACCGAATTGAGGCAGGTTACTTGTGTCACAACTGATTGCTGATTGTGAGGCACTTGTCACCTTGTACCCGATCGCCGAACTTGAGGCAGTTTGCACTTGATCCTAGGAAGAATGCTGTTGAGGAGAGTTGCTATTGTTAGAACAATGGCTGGTAGAATGGATGAGATGATGGAAATGATGAAAATAATGCGAATTTGATTAGATGTCATTGAAGAAGATAGGCAAAGAGGATTGACACTGAGACCTAATGTTGAGAGTGATGATGAAGAAGAATTTTGATCTGTTGAACAAATTGGTGAAACCCTAGGAGGTGATGAAGAAGAAGAATCAAATCAAGTCAAGATGTTGCAAGCAATTTTAAAGATTGGAAAGAGACCTAGAATTGATGTGAGGCCGATTATTTTTTCCTTCCTTATTTTGATCGTTATGCATTTCAGTTGATGGCATTATCAGACTTTTAGAGACTATGGTTTCATTTTGCAGGCTTGATTATATCTCCTGATTTTGATATGACATTGATTAGACATATGGTGATTCGATTTGATCATATTTTGATTCTATTTTGTGATCTAACATATGAGATATATTAGATGATGTTTTGTGATGTGATTTCTAGTTATTTATGTGATGATGATTATTTGACATGTGATAGAAAAATACAATTTAATTCAGAATTATGTTATAGATGATTATTGTTGTATTCAATGGCATGAATTTAATTCCAGTTGCTTCGGCTATGATTATTCATGATATGATTGACACTTGATCGAGATGTGCAGGATTATATTCCTAGGCCACGGGAAATTAGAGGTAGAATTCACACATATCTTATTCCCTGTGAAATCGATCCATTCCCAAGAGGGATGAGGATCACGTTTGAAATTGAGTGTGATTTAAGTGCTTGTTTAATTTTATCATTGGCCTAGTACCCCTTGGTTTAATTTAATTATATCATGTGTTGTATAATTTTTATTGATTTATACCACTTGGTATTGTTTTTATTTTTGAGGCCTTTTAAAGTGGATTTATGACCCCCTAGGTGAACCTTAGTGTCTCAAAATTTACCCTAGGTGGTTACCCATGGGTCTAGGGTCAATTTTGACTAACTAAACCTTGGGTTAACTCACTTTTAGTCACTCTAAACTAAGGTTTAGTAAAAGTGACGAAATTTTAATTAGATAAGGGTGGGAGATGAGTCATGTTTTGGGAAAGACTCATCTCCCTTCCCAAAGTTTGAGAATCCCTTCCCTAGAAGGACTTGGGAGGTCTCCAAGACTCCCAAGTGTGTGGGATCTTCCTCCAAGACTATCACACATGTGTGAGAGCATCTTGGAGGGAGATGGCTCTCTTAGAGAATAAGAGGATGCCATATGGCATCCCTTATCCTCATGGAGGCTTAGAGGGGAATGCCACCTCACCACTTGTCCTCTCACACATGTGTGAGAGCACAAGTGGATAAGGTGAGGATTGAGATGGAATTGGAGGATGACACTTGTCACCCTCACACTTCCTCTCCCTTGCAAGTGGCATAGAAGGAGGAAGGAGAAGGTGACAAGTGTCACCTTCTCATTCCTCAAGGCCAATTTAGAAGGCCTATATTACCTCCTCTTGTTGAGGAGTGTGGGGTTCTTGCATTTCAGAGATTTCTTTCTATTTTGAGCAATTTTTGGGGAAGTTAGAGGGATTTTGGAGATTGGAAGGTTTGGGAGAAGCTTGGAGCTCATCACCAAACATGCTTCCATTATAGGGCTTTTGAAGGTAAGCCTCATGGATATGTTCTTTACCTTGCATATGTTTATTGTGATGTGTTTGTAGTTTTGTTGTTTGTTGTTTTATTTTGTTTTTGTGTGGGATGGGAGTTTGGTGAGAGCACCTCCATTTGGAGCTAAGGCTCAACTTGTTTGGGGTAGGGGAAAGGAACCTCCTTGAGGTCACTCCCATATTTTGTGTTATTTATGGCCTTGAGGGCTTCTCACTTGTTGTGGAGTTTATTTGAATGGCAAGAGTGCCATGGAAGTGTATTTTGAGATATTTGAGGAGTTGTGGTTTTGGAGGTTTTGGCTTGAGGCCATGAGACTTGGTATTTTGGTGTGGCCTTTGAAGTAGAGGGGTCTATTCCCTACCCTCATCAAACTTATTTTTATGAGTTGTGTTATGTGCTTATCCTTGGGGTTGATTTTTGTGTTGTTGTTTTGGTACTTGTTGTGGTGTGTTTGCAACCATGTGAATCCCCACCTCCCTAGCTCAGGAGTGACCCACTTGTGGGTCTATGGTAGGGAGGAGGGCATTTATGTGCTTATCCTTGGGGTTGATTTTTGTGTTGTTGTTTTGGTACTTGTTGTGGTGTGTTTGCAACCATGTAAATCACTACCTCCCTAGCTCGGGAGTGACCCACTTGCGGGTCTATGGTAGGGAGGAGGGCATTTCGAAGTGGTTGGGTTTTCCCTTCTTGTTGTGTTTTATTTGTAGGTGCTTAAATGAAGAAATGGAGCTTGATGAGAAGTCTATTTTTGTGTTACTTGGTCTTTTGTTGTTGGCTATTTGAGCCATAGCCTTTGTGGCCCAATTGTATTTATTTTGTCAAGTTATTATGTCCTTGGAGTTGGCTGTAAAAACAAGTATTGAAATGTAAACATTCTTTTTATTTTATTTAAAGGCTATTTATTCTCTATGTTGTGGAGTTGTGGTTTTGAGTAGTGCATGAGAAATTATCTTATTGCTGTTATGTTTTCCTTAAAAAAAAGTACATATGAGTGTTGTTAAATAAATCTTATTGCATACAAAAAAAAAGAAAGTTTAAATTAGTTTTCTGTTGTTGCATTGAAAGTTCATATTACTTGTTGGTGTTAGGAAATGAAGCTGTAAAAAAAAATGTAGATTAAAACGCATATTCTACCTTAAATGAATTCCTTAAAAAAAAATGCATAGAGTTACCCATGTATATTTAGGCTTTCAAAATAAAAGAGAGAAATGCTACTGTTTTATTTTAAGTTCCAAATCTGCAAGTTAGTATTCTGTTTTTAAAACATTGTTTGAGAAAATGAGTGCAAAGTGTATATATATATATATATTTATACATATATATATGGGTATATATATAAAAATATATAAATACACTGGTTTGTTTTATTATTTTATGAATCTAGCTTGTTGTTCTATCCTTTTTAATAATTATTGTGTATATGCTGAGATTAAAAGAAAATACAAAAGTTATTTATTTGCTGTATATATAATAATATATATACACTTATATATATATATACACTTATATATATATAAGTGTATACATTTATAAATATATAAATATACAATAGTAGAAAATGTAATCATACTGTGATATTATGGACAAACTGTTGATATGAATATGAGTATATATATATATCTATATATCTTTAAACTTGAAATTTTGCATTCATGAAAACTACTGAAAAAAAGGAATAGAGATCGAATTTCATTTTCGGTGGACTGCGTATAGGCAGTAGTTACTTTTTTATTAAGAAAGTAGACTAACGAAAAAAGAGGTTTTGAAGTGGGTCTGTGGTGGGCATTAGCACCCACCAAAGACCCACCACTGCCATTGTTTCTTTGAGGGTGTGGGGAGGGGGTCGAAACCCCCACCCACACCCTTATTGTTACAACGGTTACGGCAACGCCGTTGGAGACTTCCGGTCTGCGCTCCCCAAATTTCCCCACCATACTCCTTACCCTAAAACAACACCCTAAGCTGTATTCCTTCCACCGCCTTTCGCGCCTTGCACCCCCTATAGCCTGCGTTCCGCCCCTACCATGGCCACCGCTCGACCTTTGCACTCTCTGACCCTACAACAAGAAATTTGTGTTTACCAATTGCAGCATATAGATTTTGATTTATATTTATAAATATTGATTGATATATATATATATATCACTCTACTATTTTTTTTTTAAAGAAGAATACACCTAAATGTATATTCATGAGTATACCTCCATGTGAGGTAGTGGAAAAATCTTGGCTTCCACTTCTGGTTCAAACCCTAACCTGTACAAAGAAAAAACAAGGAAAAACTAAGGGAGGAAAACAAATGAGTTAGGGTTTTTCCTTAAGGAGACAATATGAAATAACTTAGGGATTTCTTTAGAAAACTAATTTTTAAATGGGATTAGGGCTTCTCAAATTTTAGAAAACAATATTTTTATGAGAGGAGTTTGTGAGGGAGTTTATTTTTTCCTTATTTTTGAATTCTCCATTTTGCCTTGTCTTTTAATCCTTGTGTGTCATTTATTTTGTTTTAAAATTAAATGGGATTTTGAGCTTTGTTTAATGTCTTGTGATTTATATTTTAAGTGGTGGATGAGATTAATTTTTTGTTATTATGTGAAGTGTTTTCCCTTTGTTTTTTAATCATTTTAATTAGGGCAATTGTTTTATTTTCCTAGCATGATTTAGATATTTTATTTAGCAATTTCATTATTATTATTTTATGGGAAAGAGTAATTAAATCTTTCCCCTTCTCTATTACTTTGAGTAAGATAATAAATATAATTCTGATATTATATTTATTAGTGGACTCGATTTTGGAATTTATTTGGTGTCACTTAATTATTTTATTATTTTATTTCGAGTTTTATTATTTGATTGCAAGTCGATTTATTTAACCTTGGCAAGGTATTTATGATGTTATTCTAAATTGTATTAAATTGTTCTTAAGTTTTATTTTAATTTTTATTCTTAAATTTTATTTAATTTCTTATTGGAGTTTTATTTTAAAATTTTTGAGTCGATTATTGAAAACGCGTTATGCTGTCGAAATTTTCCTAGATTTCTAGGGTTTAAATTTTTACAATATTTTATTAACTTTATTTTACCATTCCACTTTAATCATGCATCCATCATACCATTAATTCTTAATCTTTATTTTGATTTCATTTTGATCTGAGTTAGGGTTAGGTTTCGAATCAGACGAAATCCCCTTCTCACCTAGGAAACTAGGGTTAGGATTAAAACTGTTCTAACCCTAAAAGTGACACACTTCGTGTCGCATACCCCCTAGATGGCTATCATCATGCAGGGGACAACGTGGGACAACGCACCTCCCTAATTTTTGTTGACATGTTTACACCTTATGCATATTGCCACCAAGCACACAGATGCATGTGAGGGGGTTCCTAGGGATAGGTAGAAAAGTTTTTCACAATTTGTGTCATGACCACATGGCAAATGTGGACATGACACGTGTGTTGTGGGTCATGACCACATGGGAAATGCAAGCATGACAGTTGATGTGCCAAACTAAACTAGTAATTTGAACCCTTAAGAGTTGATTGACTAGATAAATGACATGGAAGAATACTTTGAATATGAAGAAGTTGAAGATCCGGAGAAGGTGAAATTTGTAAAGACAAATTTAAAAGGACATGCTACTATATGGTGGAAAGAAGTTCAGGTGGATAGAAATAGAAGAGGTAAATAAAAGATTACAAAGTGAGATAGAATGGTGACAAAATTGAAGAATCAGTGTATACCTTCTGACTATGAGTTAGAACTATTGAAAAGATTGCAAAACTTGAGACAAAAGGAGAAATCTGTGAAAGAGTATACTAAAGAATTTCATAAGATGATCACAAGGATAGGACATAGAAGCAAGCAAGGAGAAAGTGGCTAGATACATCAATGGACTGAGATTGAACATACAAGAAGAACTAAGTCTAGTGAGGTTGACATCTTTGGAGGAAGCATATCAGTTTGCACTGAAAGTTGAAGAAAAGATTAATAAGAGACATGATCAGAGATAGAGAGGCAGAGGAGGTAAATTTCAGAGAGGTAGAACATTTTCTAGAGGAGATAGATCTTTTGCGGAGCATAATAAGCCTGACAGCCCATTCAAGAAGGATGATAGAGATAATAATGCATATCAGAGAGATGACATAAATTTTTACCAAAGAGGAAACACTAGTGCATACCAGAATGAAGGATATAGAAGAGAAGGAAGAGGATTTGATAAGAGAACATTCAGAGGAACTTGTTTCAAGTGTGGAGGTGAAGGGCATAGAGCATTTGAATGTAATCAGGGTAGTACAAGCAAGAGGACAGAGAACAGTGGAAGAGTAGCCTATGTTGAAGAAGAACATGTTGGATCACTAAGTTTAGTTGGTAAACCAGAGAAAGGAGAATCACTTGTGATGAGGAAATCACTATTTCAAGCAAAGAGAACTGAAGAACCACCATAGATGAAGAGTCTATTTAGAACCAGATGCAAATCAGGAGGTAAATGTTGTAAAGTTGTAATTGATAGTGGTAGTTCTGATAACTTAGTTTCAGAGGAGATGGTGACTAAGCTGAAGTTGGAAATATTGAAACACCCTAAGCCCTATCAAATAGCATGGATTTGGGATGATCATAAGGTACTGGTGAGTGAACAATGTTTTGTGAAATTTCATATTGGATCATATCATGATGAAGTCTTGTGTGATATCATGTCTATGGATGTATGCCATATCTTATTGGGTAGACCTTGGCAATATGATAGAAAATCTATACATGATGGGAGAAAGAATATATACACTATAACATCAAATGGGAAGAGAATTACCTTGATTCCTTTGGAAGATGATCCTAAGAGTGAAGTATGTGGAAATGCTAGAATCTGTTTGGTAGATGGAAGAAAATTTCTAGATGGTTTGAGACATGAGAATATGTGTTATGCTTTGATTCCTAAGAAGCCTGAAACATTGGACAAGGAGACTGAAGAAACACAATTGGAGGAGATAATAGAGTTATTGACAGGGTATGAAGACATCATATCAGACAATGTACCTGAAGGATTGACACCTATAAGGAGTATTAGTCATCACATGGATCTTATACTGGGAGCTAGTTTGCCTAACAAAGAAACACATAGAATGACACTGACAGAGAATGAAAAATTAAATAGACAGATACAAGAGTTGTTGAGGAAAAGTTTGAGCCCTTGTGTAGTTCCTGCAGTTTTAGCACCTAAGAAAGATGGAGAATGGAGAATGTGTACTAATTCTTGAGCCATAAACAAGATCACAGTTAAGTATAGATTTCCTTTACCTAGGATGGATGATATTATGGATTGTTTGAGTGGAGCAAGATATTTCACAAAAGATAGATTTGAAGAGTGGATACCATCAGATCAGAATCAGAGAAGGAGATGAATGGAAGACTACTTTTAAGACAAATGAAGGATTGTATGAGTGGTTAGTAATGCCTTTTGGATTGACAAATGCACCTAGTACTTTCATGAGATTGATGAATGAAGTCTTGAAGAAATTCTTTGGTAAGTTTGTGATCGTATACATGGATGACATTCTGATTTTTAGTATGACAAAGGAAGAACACTTGTGGCATATTAGACAAGTTTTGTAGAGGTTAAGAGAAGAGAAACTGCTGATAAACATCAAGAAGTGTAGTTTCATGAATGAAGAACTAGTGTACTTAGGATTTGTGATTTCTGTGGAAGGATTGACGATGGACCCTAAGAAAGTAAGAGCAATTGTTGAATGGCCTACACTAGAGAGCATTGGAGAAGTCAGATCATTTCATGGATTGGCTAGTTTCTATCAGAAGTTCATCAGAAATTTTAATTCAGTATGTAACCCTATGACAGAGACAATGAGAGGTAATGGGAAGGAATTTAAGTGGACATCAGGAGCAAATAAAAGTTTTGAACTATTAAAGAAGAAAGTGACAGAGCAACCTGTTTTAACATTACCAGATTTCAATAAGGTATTTCAAGTAGATTGTGATGCAAGTGGAAATACAATAGGAGCAGTGTTAAGTCAAGAGGGTAAACCCGCATCATATTTCAGTGAGAAGTTGAATGATGTAAGGAGAAGATATTTAGTTTATGATCAAGAGTTCTATGCCATAATTCAAGCCTTGAAGAAGTGGAGACATTATTTGTTGCCTAAGGAGTTTGTGTTGTATACAGATCATCAAGCTTTGCAGTATTTGAATAGTCAAGGCAAGTTGAATTAGAGACATATGAGATGGGTAGAGTTCATGCAGAGTTATACTTTTGTGTTGAAGCATAGGAGCAGAAAATTAAAAAAAGTTGTAGGTGCCTTGAGTAGGAGAAGGAACTTGTTGACAGAGATGAGAGTTGAAGTGTTGGGTTTTGGTGAATTGAAGAACATGTATGAGGGAGACACTGATTTTGTAGAACCTTGAAAGGCATGTAAGGAACCTGTTGTGACAGATAGGAGTAAGTGGTTGGATTATTTCATTCAAGATGATATGTTGTTCAGAGGACATTAGTTGTGCATACCTAGAAGTTCAATGAGAGACAATTTGAGCAAGGAGAAGCATAGTGGTGGATTGACAGGACATTTAGGCATTGATAAGATAGTGGCTTTGGTAAGTGAAAACTACTTTTGGCCTCAGATACATAAGGATGTTAGGAAATTTGTGCTGAGTTGTAGAGTTTGTCAAGTTGTAAAAGGGAGTAGTCAGAATACCAGATTGTATAAGCCTTTGACAATACCGGAGAGACCTTAGGAAGACATAAGTATGGATTTTGTAATGGGATTGCCTAAGACATAGAGAGGACATGATTTGATATTTGTAGTGGTAGATAGATTTTCAAAGATGGCTCATTTCATACCTTGTAAGAAGATAATTGATGCAGTACATGTAGCAAACCTATTTTTCAAGGAGATTGTGAGATTGCATGGATTACCTAAGAGCATAATTTTAAACAGAGACATCAAATTTCTTGGATACTTATGGAAGACACTTTGGAAGAAGATGAAGACATATTTGAAGTTTAGTTCAACTTTTCATCCATGCACTGATGGACAGACAAAGGTAGTGAATAGGAGTTTGGGAAACTTGTTGAGATGTTTGGTTGGAGAGAAAGCAAGAAGTTGGGATTTAATTCTTTCAAAAGCAAAGTTTGCATACAATAATTCAGTGAACAAGAGTATTGGAAGAACACATTTTGAGATTTTTACTAGAATAAACCCTAGAGGAGTTGCAGAGATGAGAGATATCAGTATGGCAGAAAAGAGAAGTGCAGAAGTAGAAGAATTTGCTGTACATATAGAAGCAATGCATAATCAGGTGAAGAAGCATTTGGAGGATATGAACAACAAATATAAGGAGAAAGTAGATGAGAAGAGAAGACATAAATAATTTGAAGTGGGAGATGAAGTGATGGTGTACTTGAGAAAAGAGAGATTTCTAGTTGGAACATATAACAAGTTGAAGATGAAGTTTGGACCTTGTAGGATACTCAGGAAATGCATATGAAGTGGAATTACCGGAGACATTGGGTATATCACCTATTTTCAATATTGCAGACTTGTATCAGTATCATGAAGTAGAACTCAGTGATAGCCTTGAAGAGGACTTGAAGAAGCAGTTACCACAACAAGCACTGGAGCAGATTGAAGACATTTTGGATAGCAGAGTTGGATGCAACACCATAGGAAGACAATACAAAGAATACCTTGTGAAGTGGAAAGGTAGACCAGAAGAAGATTCATCATGGATTTTGCAGGCTGAGGTGGACCGTCTTGGTTATCCCCTAGCCCCAGCAAAGTGAGGGACTCATTTTTTTCAATAACCGCGAATGTCTAATGTAGGAGCATCCCTAGTTCAAGAGCAATCTTGCATCAAACAAAAATATTTGCATTTCAGTTTGTTTGTAGTTCAGTTTGTTTCCTTTTATTTTCTAGTTCAGTTCAGTCAGTTCAGTTAGAAGCAGTTTTTATATTTTGGTCTGCATTCTACCATAGTTGCATTTTAGATCTTGTGGAGTTAGACTTAGCATCTAGATTCATTCATCTACATCATATCCATAATTTAGAACATTTGGATCAAGTACCAGAAAGTTATTGCTATCAGAATATCGATTGTTTTCTCAGAGTAGAGCATCCTGGTAGTCTTAGACAATCAACTAAAGGAGAAAACTTTGGAAGCCTTCGAAGCTTAATGACATATCATTCAATGTTCTATGGTTTATGGCCGAACTTCCCTGAGATTTGTACATCATCCCATTCATTTGCAGAGGATTTCTATGCATTTAGGTCTGACCTATCTATGTACACACGTTACATCTCTTCATTGGAGTTTGTGAACTTCCTTGGCCGACGTGGAGGAATCTTTTGTACCGGAGATGATAAATATTGATGTAATAGATCCTTAGGAAAGCAGTTCATGGTAATAGTGATATTTGATAGTTTGGATTCTTTATGAAGGATCTTCAAAGCTACATCTTACGCATAATCTGATATTATGAAATCAGGTCTTTGAGCCCTAATTGTAAGCCCGCATGTTGTCAGTCGATCTATATTTGAATTCTATGATATATTGAATGACTAAATCTGCATTGTTCCATATCTTTGGGTTGTTTCCATTGTGTTTACTCTTGTTGCATAGTCTAAACAGTTCATTCTGTGAACCCTCCTACCATGACTGCACCACCAAATTTATTGGTCCTTATAGGAGCTCAGACTCATCCACATCTTGTTTTCTTTCCAAAGAATCATTTTGAGCAGTAGAAGCGTCTCTTGTCATTTCTTTAGACACTTTTTCTTGATTAAGTCCCAGAGGTTCCATGTCCATGTTCTCTTGTTGACCAATATTTTGTTCCAAAGTAGAGCTCTTTTCAGTTTGATTAGGTTCTTGATTATCTACTTTGATCTACTTATCAGTCTTTTCCTTATTTGCCTAATTAGACTCAAAGGATTGTCCTTTTTCCTCTATCTCTTGTTTACTCATTTCTTTGATTTCATCAGTTTTCTCTAAATCTTGATCCATACAATCTTTAGGAACAAAGGTGTCTACATCAATATTTTTATCCTCTCTGTTGGAGACAGTTGGGATGTTAAGATCTTATATTATCTCAAAAATTGTAAGCTCTATGTTTTTCACAAATTCCTCAGTGTTTCCTACCAATAGAGTGTTGACTCTTCTTTTTATCTTGATTTTATCTCCAAGTAACTTGAAAACTTTTTCTTTTTTCTCAAGGGTCACATCCAGATAAAATTTGATCAATGAACTCGCTCTTACCTCCCAATCCTTGGTCATTGCTTCCTCCTTCTTAGCAGTTAATATGCTTTCCAAATTGTCAGGAAGATCAGATATTACCTCAATGAGGGCTCTGTTATAAATCTCCAGATATCTAATGACAGTAGCTTCGATGATGTCTTTGTCTGGATCATTATAGTAATCATATAGTTGGGATATGGGTTTTAAATTGCCATCAACAATTATATCTTTTAGGACATCCTCAAGACTTATAGTGGCTTCTCCTATCTGAGACTTATCTTTCCTTGGCCTTTTCTCAGATTTACCCTTACCAGAAGGTTTCTTCTTGCTGCTTCTAGAGGCTTTGGTGGCCTCAGTTTTCATTTTCTTCACTTCTTCATCTGACTCTGTCTCTTCCTCATTTGATCCTATACTAACATACATTCTACAACCTTTGGTTTCTATCTCTTGTGACTTGTTGCAGGGGCTACCACACTTGCAGAGGGTGTGGGACCAGAGGACATAGATGCAGTTTCTATGGAAGTAGAACCTCTAGTTATTGTTGTGTGGTTACACAACACGCCCCATTTTGACTTGGCAAAACAGGGACCCAGCTTTTCTTTTGGCTTGTGTTGTCTGCTTTCTGGCGGTTTGGTAAAATCAGTCATGTTCATCATCATGTGGAGTCAAGATGAGGTAAGCCCCAATATGAGGTCAGTCTGTCAAAATTCGTATTTCATATATATGACCACATATTCTGAAAGAGCATTAAAATTCATGCAGGTATGCCTTTTACATCACCCTGATATTCATCAGGATGTGAGAGTTATGAACAGTCAAAGTCTTGGTCAAACCTGATATTCGCAAGAACAGGGTCATATTTTATAACCTCAGTTATGCTGTTTGAAGAACATCATCATCATATTTGAAACGTCTCCCTCGATAATATCCTGCGGTTCAAATATCTGGACGTCAACTTTAAGTGATAGTAAGTCTTCCCCGTCGAACGGTCTTTTGTATCGCGAACGTCATGTTTTCAAATGTAACCCGATATTCGTTAATATCATCCTGACGGAAAATATCACCCTTAGCAAGTATCCTGATGACATCATCCGAATACGATAAACGAAGAAAGAAACATCCTGATGACATCATCATCATATTTACATTTCGACAGGATGCTTTGTAAACATGATCATGTTCACCCAATGTGACGATGACGTCATGAGACATTTCCAATACAAAGAACAAATATCATGATGACGTCATCCCGATATTCAAAGAGGAGAATGAGTAAGTTTGAAGATCATCATCATATTTTGAAATATCACCTGATAGACTGAAATATCCTCCTGATGTGCTAAAATGTAAACAAAGGTGCGTTGTCACCCGAATTTTGTCGCGATAACAATTTCAAGACTAGGGTGGATGATATTGAAACTCAACCTGATATTTATGGATATCATCCTGCCCTCATGATATCTTGTCGTATGAATATCCCCCTGCTCCCTTTGCCACCATTGCCATTAAATGCGCGCAGATATGGTAGGTGATTCCCGCTGACCCCGGAACCCAATGAAACGTCTGGCGAGATCCTGAGTTTTCGCACGAATGATCAAAGATTGCGATCTAACTTGTCAGAGTTACCCTAAGTTTACCCTAATTGCGAGGTTAAAAGGTAATTCAACCGCCATTGTTACATTTACCTGCGTTAAAATTATTTTACAGAGCACCAGGCTCCATATCTGCATAACAGCTACCGTTGCGTGGCTGGAGCTCATAAACTGAGGGAGGAAGGTGATTAGCAGCTGAATTAAGGGTGTCTTAGAGATATACTGGTATAAAAAGAAATCGGCATAACCAGGTAAGTAAACTAAAACCCTCATCATGTTGTTTCTATATGATGCTGTAAGTTCTGGTTATGTATCCGTATGAATAAGTAACGTGAACTTGGTGCAATAATAATGATATTTGCAATATGTATGCATGCATATCCCGTTGTGAGAAGAAATGTTGTTAATTGCAGGTACCCATGGCTGAAAAATGCTTAGTCAAGAATCAGGAAGAATTCAGCAGGCCTATGTTCTCTTCACAGAGGGGGGTCATGTTTAAATTTGGGGCAATTACAGACACCCATCAGGGGATTACCAACCTGGAGGCCTGGTCAGCCAAGCTAAACGATGGACATGACAAGAGTCCTATACTAGACGTGGTATTTGTATCCGGCATGTGGAACGCTGCTGGCTTCCCATACTCCATGGAGTCTCCGGAGCTAGTCATTGAATGCGTCCAGAATTATAACCCTCAGATGAGGCAGGTGGTGAAGCATGGGAGAGTGTATGCAGACCTGTCCATCAAAGGTCTATCCTAAACATTTGGACTGCCAATGGGCAGTAAGGTAAAGAGTGTAGACTTGAAGAAGTCTAAAAGAGAATATGAGGCCAACAAGAAGACAGCCAGAAAGAATATGTATGCTTGGCGGGCCGAGAACAGCACGTATAATGCAGCGGCCAAGCTCCCAGTGCACCTGTTCAAATATGATTTTAATGAAGAATATCAGTACGTGATTGCTCTCCTGAACAGGGTGACTGGCCAATCCGATACTGGTGAATTCAGAGATTGGATGTATGGCATAATAATGATGTGCCTATATGCAGACATCAAGCCACTGTGGGACCAAATCATAAGTGATGCTCTGCATGAGCAGCTGCTGAACCTGGGAGGTTCAGATTGTGCCTTCTATATGACTTCTTACATTGTTTATTCTTGTGCATATAGAGGTACGTTTGATGCCTTAACTACAGATGGGAAGCTAACAGGCACAAATGCAGCCTATATTTGGGATCATCATCCCCAGCTGCAAAGAACCAATTACATCAAGGACTACAAACTGGTCAATGATGCATTCTCTATGCATCTGGTAAGGACCATGGAAGATGACAGAACTAAAAGACTGAGCATGGAAGCTCAGGAGGCAGTATACAGGCATGGGGCATGGTACATACAATTTGCCACCTTTTCCTATATCAGGATAGAGGGTTTTGAAGGACATCCCCTGATGCTGCCAAGATATCCTACAGATGCAGTAGTATTAATGGAATTTATCAGGCAGGGCTCCACCATGATACAAATGTATAAGGATGCCAAGAAGCTACCACCAATTTTATTCCCAGTCAGCATTGGCAACTACATGTGCCGTGACTCTGATAATATAAAGAAGGTGATGGTCACTCTGAACAAGATGAATCTACTGCCCTTCCCAGTAACGAGACCATATGATCCTTACGGCCGAGTACAGAAGATCCTAGGGAAGCCTATTCACCAAAGGCACTAGAAGATTTTTGGGCTGACTGCGAAGATGAGGCAGAAGCCAGGAGGAGGAGGTATCAGAGGTTGACTCTGAACCAGATTAGAACGTTCGACTGCATCTCCCTCCCTCAGCAGCTAAAGAACGATGACGGCAGGATAATGGCAGATGAATATGAGCAGAAGAAGATCTACAATGATACCATTTCTGCCCCTGACCTCACCATGCAGGAGGATATGTCCTTAGACCCATTCCTTGCCAGAACCCTACACTTGACCCAAGCTTGGGTAGATGCACAAGTAGAGGCATTGAAGAAAAGGGGTGTTGCCATCACGATGGACAACAAAAAGAAGGGGCAGGACATCCCTGCAGATGAATATGATGACTTCCTACTGGAGAAGAGGAAGACTAAGGGAGAGAGAATCCCTCCACCACAGCAGCCAAGCAAGAGAGCCCCAAGGGGCAAGAAGGTGGAAAAGGGACCCAAAGGGGTCATAATTGAAAGGGCAGTATTCACGGCTGAGGAGGCAGCCAGATCAGGATCAGAATTAGATTCTCCTCCCAAGCCCAAGAAAGCCAAGACAGCAGAGGCTGGAACCATAGAGACCCAAGAAGTGGGTCAGTCATCTAGACAACCAGGCAAGGATATCCTCATGGAGGAAGAGCCTGAAGAAGAGGAGGAAGCTCCATTGATAATCAGAAGAAAGAGGAGAGCTCTGCAGGTGCTGGTTCCTACCACACCTAAGAAACCAAGAACCTCCATGAGAGGTGAGATGAGTCAACCCCCAGTGCAATTACAAGGGGTAGGTAGTGAAGTGCAGAAGGAACTTCAGCACAATGTTCCACTTCCTACCATTGTCAAGTTCAAAACAGAACTTGCTGAAGAACAACAAAAAGAAACCTCCCAGGTGCAAGTAGAAAGGCATGTCTCGCTAGACGAGACAATAAACTTGTCTGATGATGAGGTGGTGCAGGATGTAGCTGCACAAGAAATGGAAACACTTGCGGCTGCTGGCATCAGTGTGACTCCTCACAAGCCTCCAACGGTTCAAACAGTGCTTGAGGAGATAAAACAAGCAGAAGTGAAGCGAGGAAAGAGCCTAGAACCAGAGATGAGCCCAGAGCAGGTAGCTCAGGACATAGGGCTGGATACATTGATCGCTGAGGTGACAAGTCCTGCAATGGTAGACTTAACAGAGAAGCAGGATGCAAGTCCTGAGAAACCAGCAGGATCACCTAATAAGGGCCACTTAATAGAAGAGATAGAGATGGCAGAAGCAGAAGGCCACGCTCTTGAATCAGGCCAACAAAGCCCACAGGATACATCAGCAGGACCTGCTATAGTAGAGGTCCAAGAAGCAAAGGTTGATGATGAGAAGAAAGAAGCGATAGAGGATCCTGCTGATAAGGCACAAGAGGTGGATGCTGCAGGTACAGAGCAAATAGCCGTCGCAGAGCAGATGCCATCACCTTAGGTAGATCCTACAATATCAAAGGTGGTGGACATGCCACCAGAAGTAGAAAAACAAAAGGAGGATGACCAACCTCCACAAGGGGAAGAACTGGGAACAGGTGAAATAACGAAGGAAAAAGATCATGATCATCATGATCTACATACAGGTACACCGCAGGGTTCCCCACACAGAGAAGATGTTCCCCTGGAAAAGGAAGCTCCTCAACAGGAGGAGGCACCAAAGGATCAGCAGCAAAGCGAGCATCATGAGGAAGAAAAAGAGAAATCACCGTCTCCACAACACTTGTTAACAGAAACAGGAGATAGGGGTGAACAACAGCATGATGCCGAAAAACATGATCAGGTACCTCCATGGTTAACAACAGAAGTGAATGTTGAGGAGGAGCTGGAGATTCAGGAGTTTGATGTCTCCACCCTGTTCTTCGCGGATATAATGAAACCCAGAAGGAAGGCCAGGATGACTTCGGCCATCAAGAGAGATCCGGTGACAGGGAGAAGGACCGCACAAATTGCTGTACCTGCGGTGGAGAAGGAGAAGGGCAAAATCACTGTGGATGAATTCCAGATAAGCACAGTAGATCTGGGTTTTGCCAACGAAGAATAGGAAGGTCAAGAAGGTAAGGATATCATTGACTCTCTAATTCAGAAAGTGAAAAGAGAGAAAGAGAAGAATAAGCAACATAAAGAGCACATTGCTTAGTTGCATGCATATATTAAAGGCTTGACCACTCCTGATAGTACCACAAGTGAAGCTGCAGTCCCATTGACTGCCATTTCTCAGGAGGAGGTAAATAAACTGGACCTCATGAAGCATGAGGTGTCCGTAATAAGGAAATGGTTGTCATCCACATTGGATGATGCCATTGAAATAATGAAGGCCTCTTTGAAGAGGTGGAGCATCCTAAGCGACTCCAAGGCTAAGGTGGATAAATTGCAGATGCAGACCGGAAAAAGGTCTTATAAACTGGAGAGAGTCCTCAGCATGTTGGGAGAAATAAGGAAGATCAACCCACAACTGCTTATCAGTAAGCAGGTGTTAAATAATAATACTGCATTGTTAGTAGATATCTGGTACAAAGATGTACAGTTTGAATGCAGAGTCCTCAAGAGATGCAATAATAAGCTGAGGGAGATCAGCATGAGGCTACGTGATTTAATGGGCATTGAAGCAGACATGCTCGAAACATTAGAGGGCAAAGTGGAAGGGAAGATAGAGAATCAAGATGAAGATTCTGCCCTTAAGGCTCTGCGCAATAACTTCCAAATGGAAGATGATGGTCCGCTCGTCCACTTGATAGAGGAAGTGATAAATAAGGTGATGAGGATCAAGGTCAAGATGGAGAGTTATAATGAGACACTGCAGGATAGAAAGAATAAGCTGGACAACAGCAGGGATAGGTATGAAGAGCACAAACATGCCATTATCAAGGCAAAGACTCAAGATGGCGGAGGAATAGACCAAGTTGTGCAGTCATACGAACAGATCCAGAGCAGCATGCAGCCCCATATGCAGCAGCGTCATCATCAGGATAGCGAAGAGTCAGGAAGTGATGCACATGATGATGACCCGCATGCATCAGATGAAGAGCATGATGAAGATACATCATGAGGGGGAACATTTTGCATATACAATATAGATAGTTGCCAGCTGGCAACTTGTGCCTTTTTGTAAAATTGACAAGTCATGAAATGATGACCATTGATTTGTATTGACACATCAGATCCGTAGATCTCTTGTAAACAGATTCCTCACCTTATTCTATAAAAGGTGGTGGAATGCCTTGTTATATTCATTCGAAACTTAATTGAAATTTGATTGCTGAAGTATTCAGGACTTATTTCAAAGCTGCTGTATATGTACATGTCATTTGCATACTTAATGAAAGAGAAGAGTATTCCGATTACAAATCTTAGTAAATCTTGAGTAATCTGTGTTTGAATTCTGGATATATGCTTTGATGTACTGCGTCCCTTGGAGTGCTCATCATGTTGCATGTATTGTTTTCATTCATTATCCTCTGAAGTTTGCATCAACTGTATCTAGCTGTGGAATGTCCTGGTGAACATATGGTTTGATTTCTTCTCCTCATGACAGTATCAAGCATGTATGTGGATCAAAAGCTAAAGGTTCAACTTAATTAGAAGTATTTCCTTTAATTTCTTTCAATTTTAGAGCATCTCACTATCACAATTGCAAATAAACTGATAATCTTAAGCAAATAACACCAAATATGCAGACATCCCATAGATAATAGCAAATATTTAGCATATTTGAACACTACGCATGCGCAATTAAAAATATCATGCAAAGATTGAGGTATTTTACATCCTTTTATCAAATAACTGCATAATTTGACTCCTCTGTAAGGAATTGCTGCAGGAAAGTCATGATGATGGCACACTTTCACGTAAGGCCCCAAAATGGAAACAGCAACTCACATTAACCACTGAGTAACGTCAGTCGATTAAGACCTAATCACCGGAGACTTGGGATCATGAATTCTCTGAATTCACTGTATCTTTCAAGATGAATAAAGGTTAATGTGTACTTTTATTCTATGTTTGTTTGTGACTAACATCATGACCAACAGTTATTCTTTTTGTTACTGTTGGGTTCTCTGGTTGCCTCTTAGGCTCTTTCGGAGCCTTAACTAGTTCACTTTCCTTCCTCTCTTTTGCTTCTCTCTGCTTGTGCCTTTTCTCTTATCTCTTTGATTTGTACTTTGGTGAAACCCCTTTTTAGGGCATAATCTTCTGATATCTTCTAGGCCTTCTTTGAAATTTCAAGTTTTCGCACCTCAACATGTATTCTAGTAGACAGTTCCTCATATGTCCCAAATCTTTCTTCTTTAGGGTTCCTTGGTTTTCTTAGCATATGTTGGGCATAATTGTCTAGTACTTTTCCATCAACTTTATATCCCATTGGCATAACCCAGACTGTTCTGGGCTCAACAACCTCCATCAAGCATTGGTCTTTTGTCACAATAAAGCATATGGTGTCCTTGTATTTATCAACAACTAATTTGGGGATCCTTTCCCTAGATTGCATTAACCTTTATAATTTTTTGAAATAGCTCCATAGGGCTTAGTTTTGTGCCTCAATATTTCCTATGCTACTCAAATGGTTTCTAATCTGTACTATAATAGGTTTGTCTCCAGTCTAAAATAGATTCTTCATGTCTAGTAACTCTTGCATAAAGTAGAAAAATAAACACAAAATCAATGTACCAAATTTGAAAGGATATTTGGTTTCTTTTGTCTTCTTCAGGTTCTCCATTAACCGTTGTCAGAGCAATTCACATAGGTCATACTCTACATTTTCCTTAACCATTTGGTAGGTAGTATATATGGTAGTACCAGAGACAGAGTTCTCCCAGTTTGTGAACTAGACCTTGTAGCCAATCACCATGGAAGCAAACCTAACTGCATGATCTTCAATGTCACTGATTGTCAATGCCCTTTTATCAAATTTGGCTCCTGTGGCTTTCATCACTGTATCATTTTTCACAGCCTTCAATATAGGCACTGTACCAGTAGAGTTTAGTCCTCTGACCACCCTTATGGCATCTTTGGTGATCTTGAATGTAGAGTTGAGCCACATAAACTCATCATGAATTTATCTTAAGACATATCGGACCCATTCATCTTCTACAAAAACTAGAAAATCTATATACTGAATGAATTTATTATTTTCCAATGCCTTATATTCTTCCTTCAAATCAAATTCATCTCCACTTAAATGTTTTATATATAGATCCAAGAATTGACTATCTCCATTTTCTTCTAAGGCAACATGAATATAGGCCCTAATGTCTTCTACATGCATCACACCAAATGGAATCTCTAAAAATCCACCATTTGGATCAACCTCTGTTGATTTGAAGGGATGCTTCTTAAATTTTAGCTAGGCTCTTTTGGTTATATCTATCACCTGTGGTGTTGCCATTTTTTGCAAAGATTCAAATGAATTCACAGTAGGGTTTTGAACCTAAAAAATATCTCTTTTCGCTGAGTTAGGGTTTTTCTTGATCTTGTCTTGATTTTATTTGGAAATCACTGTGGTCACTTGGAATTTTGCTTTAGTTTGCCTTAGATACTTGAGATTTTGAATGCAAAATAAATTTTTCGTCAAATGAGCTCCCTTTTTAATCCTTTATCTGTCTTGAGCTAATTGCCATAAATGCCCCTATTGAAAAAGTTGTCAAACACATCTTTGTAGAATATAGTCTATTAGGATTGCTCCGCAATGTTTTGCACTTGCACCTTTTTCACCAGAATTTCTTTCAAAAGATTTTTCACATGCATCTTTTCAACATATCTTCATGCTGGATCTCAACACTGACAATCTAGCTAGGGGATTAAGATTTTAATTGCAGCTCCCCCTGAGCTAGAGCTCACCATCTACTTCACTGAGGAAGTATCTGCATTGGAAACTGGTGCGGATTCATTCCCAACCTCATTTATATCCTTCTTAATCCAGACTTGGCTCATTTCCTTCTTGATTTCCATCGGATCAATCTTGTTCTTTTCTTTATCTTCTCTCTACTCTATTTTTCTCTTCTCTGTAGGATAGTCTCTCTTCTCATTCTTTCTCCTATAGAATCTTGCAACATGTCCAAACTTATTGCAATTATAGCATATCGTGCATTCCTTCTATTGATTGGATTTGTTCTTGATCTGCATTGATTAGCCATATGTCCAAATCTATTACATTCAAAACACTTTCCATTGAATGATTGAGTGTTCCTTGCATTGTAAAAACCATTCCTTACTAGACTTTTGCATTCATTTGATCTGTGACCAATTTTCTTGCAATTGAAACATTGACCAAAAAATGATGGAACATTCTGATTTATTCTACTCCTTCACTGAGTAGCCTTATGGCCAAACTTATTGCAATTGAAACAATGGCCATTGAAAGATGCATACCTTTGAGCATTTGGTTGCCTAACCAGAGGTCTTCTAGATCTTCTTCTTTGATTCTTGAACTAGTTGCCTTTGTTTTGCTTCAACTCAGTGTTTTCTTGACCTAATTTTAAACTTTCTTCTTTCTCAAATCCCAAATCTTGCTTATATGAACTCTTCTGACTTGCAATCAACTCCTCAAGATTAGCAGAGCTTATCTTGAACTTTTCTTCATAACTCTTAGCTTTCTCCAAATCTGATTTTAGGCTTACAACTTCTTTTTCAAGTTTTTCACATTCTTCTGATTTGGTTTTTACCAACATTTTTAGATCTTCTTCTGCTTTAGCTCTTCATACAACTTCCACTTTCAAATCATCAAGGGTTTCATTTTCTGATATCAATTGCTCACTAACCTCTTTGTATTTTTCTTTGAACTTCTTGACTTGTTCTTTTAGCTTTAGAATGCATTCATCAGCTTCTTGTATGTTATCCTTTAGATATTTGATTTCTTCTTCAAAATTTTCAAGATCAATTAGGGCTACTTCTTATTCAACATTATTTTCATATGAGAAATTTCCAAATCTTCTAGTTGCCATGAGTGAACTCTCCCAGATCTTCCTCAAGCTGTTAGGCTTCTTCCAAGGAACCTTGCTCTGATACCAATTGTTGAACACAAAGAATATTGAGAGAGGGGGGGGGTGAATCAGCATTCTACAAAACCACTTAGTTTGTTGTTCCTTAATCCAATTTCCAAATTCAATAACATGAAAGCAGAATAAACATAAGAACAACAACCATAAAGACATAACACATAGACACCAAGATTTTTACGTGGAAAACCCAAAAAGAGAAAAACTATAGTGAGTGTTAGCTCACAATAGATTATGATAAAAATACCAAATTACTTGAAGGCTCACTGCCCTGGAACTCACTATCCAAGAAGTGCTCACTACAATAGGCTCACTGCCAAGACAATAGAAGAGAAGATAGAAGAAGGATTGGCTCACTATTAGGAGATGACTTCTACAAATTCATCTATAGAATGTTGAGGTGCAGTTCCATTAACAACTCAGTATATAGTCTCAAATGTCTTCATAATGTCTACTCTGCTTTACATAAACTCTTCTCTTCTACCCTTACTATCTTTTTCTAGTCACAACTCTTCTTTAGATCGCACACACATTTAATTCACACACATCACATCTTCTACCCCAACTTCAACACTGAAATCCATCGAGTATATATATTCACTACAAGATTTGTCTCATAATTAGGTCAACAAGCCAAATATGAACCGTGTATACAAATGTTATATCTTGTTGGCTTGAACTTATGTACAATCTATAATGTAGACCTAAATAATCATTTAATTGTCTTCATATAGGTTAGCATCAATCATTCAACCAATTAGATTGATTGTAAAAACAATATATCTTCTCCGCATAAAGATCTAACAAGCCTGTCGGCTTGTCACTTAAGAACACGCTTGACCAATTCATCTGTCACACCATAACTATCACTATGGACCATATGAGACTCAAAGATTCATAACCAACATTCATTCACTACAAGAAATGTGGACCCTTTTACTCTGGTACGGTGCATTATTCCTGACTTAACTCTGTTCACCTAGACTTAGATATTTTGCAATATGACTTCTAGAGGAAGTCAAGACTTGAACATTTGAACATATGATCATCAAAGAACTATGAGCCACATACCTGAATTGTGTATAATGATCTTTAACTACAGAGGCATACTGACACAAACACTGTCATTTACACTATATAATGTCTACTGCCCATACTTAGCCATTTATTGATGCAAGAGCATCCCTGGTTCAAGAGAAATCTTACATCAACCAAAAACATTTGCATTTCAATTTGTTTGCATTTTAGTTCTTTCCTTTTCCAGCTCAGTCAGTAGTAGTTCGTAGCTTGTGGTCCAGTTTTGGCATTTCACATCTTGCAGATCTGGACTTAGTATCTACATTCATTCATCTACATCATATCAAGAATTTAGAGCAATTGGATCAGTTACTGGAAAGATATCACTATCAGAAGTTGACTATTTCTCAGAGTAGAGCATTCTGACAGTTCATGATAAACATATGAAGGAGAAGCCTTGCAGATCATTCCTTGACTTGAGGATCTCATTGACACATCCTTCAGTGTTCCATTGTTTGTGGCCGACCTTTCCCAAGGGTCTACATGTTGTTCCATTCATTTGAGGAAGTGTTCTATGAATTTAGGTCTGACCTATCTGTGAACACATTACATCTCTTCATTGGGGTTTGTGACCTTCCTTGGCCAACGCGGAGGAATCTATTGGTCTAAAAATGATATATAAAGATGTAATAGATCCTTAGGAAAGTAGTTATCAAGTTCATGACATAGAAAGATCTGATAGTTTAGATTTTGTGTGAAGGAGCCTCAAAGCTTTATCTTGTGCATGTATGTAATCAGGCTTGTGAGCCCTAATTGTAAGCCCGCATGTTGCTGACCGATCTCAATTTTGAATTCTACGATATACTGAATGACTAAATCTGCCATTGCTTTATTTCTTTAAGTTATTTCCATTGTGTTTACTCTTGCTGCACGGTTCGGACAATTCATTTTGTGAACCCTCCTACCATGACTACACCATTTATCCTTTCAGAGTAAAGTCTCTTTGCCATGCCGGTGGAATCTCCTTTCTTTGTTGCCATCAATGACAACATTTAATCATTCATCAGAGTAGTGTCTCTTGCCAACACCTTCGCAATACAATACTAGCTCTGTTATGGATTATGCATCAGAATGATTCTTAATTTCTATATCAATCACCATTTTTGCACACACTCACACACCTTGAAACAATCTTCTTTCCTTTATATATATATATCCTCTACAAGTCTTCAAAACATCATCTTTGTCAGCCTTTATGTAACGTGTGTCCTGAGATGAGTAATGGCCTTGCTTGTCAGATCCCAAATCATATGTGGTAATGTAGGAGAGAAATCCCATTAAGAGGTTCATACCAAAGAATCAATTGGACCCAATGTACTTTCTCCCAAGCTTTCCTGTTGGTGTACACTTTCATACACATGTAGTAATCACACAAGTATACCATGTCAGCACTGCAAACACGTATCCTTTCATACATTAGCTCCAGACCCAAAGCCGTACCAGAGAAGCAAAGTAACAACAAGCGGTTCACACAATATGCACCATGGGTCCTTACCATCTTCCTCATGAAATTTTATTTCTAGTTCAAGCATCTTTTTGTTGGTGCAAGTGATCAAACATTGAAACATGTTATCCCTACACTTGTTTGTCTCACAATCTTACCTTGGAACATTGCTAAACATACTTGGGGTACTTTTTACATTTTGAAATTTGGATATGTTATGTAATACACCATTATTCATATATGGTTCAAAATGCTAGACTATATCTTCTAGTGAGGAGAAATGCAGAGCATTCTTTTGTACCTTTAAGACTGCAACAACACTATAACACCACTATCTTGACATAGAACATTGAAAAACATACTTGCGGTACGCTAGAACACTTGAAACCTAAACATGTCATTATTTTACCTTTTCTTTACTAATCTCCAAACCGCCAAGCAATACATGCAAATGTGGTGAAATGTGGTGGCTTTTAGTTCTGTCTCTGATGACCTTTCACAGGAACATGACTTGTTCTCACTCTTATAACTCTAAAAAACTCTGTGGTAATTCGTATGCTCTAAAAATTGGATCATACATCCTTCATAGCTATATTTAGCAACCTACAAACCACGAGGCCATATCTTTATATGTGGTAGAATGTGGAACAATCTCCTGAGCTTCTACAGTATAATTCCCTATGCCTTTGATAGTTTTGATCAATCAAACACTATCCTTCAAATCCCATGCAATGCTTTTCAACAAGTGACAATATATGTAAAAATGTAATAGACAAGACTGTTGCAAGGTGTGACCCTTGGTCTCCTTGTTCAGCGCTGTGTTGAAGTGGTTTGCAACAAGGGCTTAACCACCTCCTGTGCTTGTTAAGTCAAGTGGTTGTATCGGGCATTAATAGGTCAATCTTTTGGTGAAACGATAGCTAACAATTGGTATCAGAGCTAAGGTCATGGGTTCAAACCCCGTGCTTATGCCAAGGGGGGATTGTTGCAAGGTGTGACCCTTGGTCTCCTTGTTTAGCATTACGCTGTGGTGGTTTGCGACAAGGGATTAACCGCCTCCCATGCTTGTTAAGTCAAGTGGTTGTATCGGGCATTAATAGGTTGATCTTTTGGTGTAACGACAGCTAACAATGACTTCATAATATCAATGCCATAGTATCAATGCATAACATTAATCAACACATTTTGACAACCTTCACCTATTCATGAACATTAGAAGATAAGGTACAACTATTTATAGATGATACTAATCCAACAACATGCTTAGGTATTTCATCACCATATATTTCACATCACAACTCCTTTTATCATCACTCCTTTCACATCAATGTTTCACATCTCAATGCCTCTGATCATCACTCCTTTGACATCAATGATAACATATGCATTCCACATCACACCTCCTCTGATCACTACTCCTTTGACATCAACTACTTTGACATCAATGACAACATGTGCAATAGGGTTAGGCACCTAGGGGTGACTATGGAATGGGGGTTGATCTTGAAGAGATGTGATTGTTGAGTCAAATCAGGTCTAACTTTTTAGGACATATGAAAATGATTAACTAATTTTAAATTAAATCATTATGGACAAAGGTGTTAACAAGAAAGTAAAATAAATTATTTCTAAAATTGGAATGGGAGTTGAAGAAGCCAAGAGGATGACGTTGATTGAGAAAGAAAGAGAAGAGAAAAATTTGAAACAAATATAGGATCAATAGGAAAGGTACCATAAGAGGCATACATAGAGTGTGTTAGGAGGGTCATGGCCAAGGCATTAGAGGGATCATTTAACAACATGAATCTCACTAAAAATTTTCAACTAGAGTAGTCAATAACCCTACTTTGGAAAAAAAAAGAAATTTGACAAGGATGATGGAGCTATTTAGGGAATATAAGGTATCAAAAAGTGTAGATGGGTTTGAAACCTAGAGGAGGAAAACTTCTAACACAATTGAGAGAAAGGAGATTGGTGTTGTTTTTTTAATTCCCAACCTAATCTCATAAGATAACCTATGAATTAGCCATTTTCAATACTTATCTATCATGAGGAGTTGGCCAACGAATAGGTGAAAGTTAAAATAACTCTCCCTCTACACTTCAGGCTCTACAAAACCTAGGAGGGTGATCCCTATACAATATTTACTAATATCCCATGCCAATTACTATCAAATACTAGGAACAACATATTTGTTCTATGCAAATTTGCTTGAGGCTTACAAAAAATATGAAGGCCTGGCTTAAGTCATTTAAGCATTTAACATTTCTCAAGACCATAGAACAAAGTGAAACATTAATCTAACAAACACTTACAATTGAATTTGAAGATTTAAAAGTATTTGGGTTTGATTGATTTATGGATTTGAAGACAACACATAGAGGGAAGAAACTAGTGCCTTAACCTAGGGATACAGAGTCAAAACAACATGCAATTGAAACTTATTAATAACATTTAACCTAAACATCAGAGAGCTTTATAACATTGCCTTACAACATTACACTTGGGATGTCTTAACCAGTCATACTTACAATATCCTCGTATACATTCACACAAGTCTATGTTTCTATTAAATCACTTAACTCATTCTTTGAATAAGAGCCTAGAATAGAAATACACATTCACAAGGAATTTCATGAAGACAAACTGAACAATCTTTGATTCATTCAATTCATAACTTGTGTAAACCACACATCAGGAGATAACTAGCTTTAGAAATCTACCATTTGTATCCATTTAGATGTTAGTATTGTTAAACAAATTTGCAAAAGACATACAATTAAGACTCAGAAAGCCTAGAACAAAATAGAACTTCTATTCTCTACACTTCTCTACAAAAATCTCCAAGAGATCAACAACCAACTTTGTAAGTGGCCTTGAAATCCCTTTTATAATACAAGGGACCAACAAGCATCGGGCCACCTACACATGTTAGATTTTCATTTGACAATTATTACAGTTACAAGGGAAAATAGACCATAACAACCCGTGCTGTGAAGATATCACATGAGACAAAAATAGTTATCATATGCTCAAGAAGATACTTTTGCTTTCCCAAAAGCACGTCGTGGAGGAGGTTGTTTTCTAATGAACAAATATTCCATTTTTCATAATATTTTAAACTCCAACAACCTTGGGCTCAGAAGCATAAAATAGGAACAGACAAAACACCTCCCACTACATCAGAAGGCATGAACAATTCCCAAAATGGAGTGGACAGTTGCAAACCAACCTGCACACAAAGCTTAGTCAGTAAATTTCTCAAGCCACATGTTATATTCATCCTCCAATGGCCAGTTGACTTCATAGATTTGTTGTACCTTTGAATTGTGCAAGTTGAACTGAGAATCCATAATAGCTCTAGCTTCCTTCACAAATAAATCTAGATTCACCTCCATTTTAAAAAATTTATCAATAGAATTATTCAGTTGTGCCAACTCAGGGTCTCCATCCTTGAAAATGAAAGCAGACAACATAGGGACAATGCTTCCAAACTTAGTTTTCCAATCGTTGAAGTTTTTAAGCTCTTGTGCCTCATTTAGGATGTGGGGCACCCCATCCACTTCTATGTCCCTAAACATCTTTATGTTACTATTAAACTATAAATCTAGCTTACTCTAAAAAGCAAAAATCTCACCCAAAAAGCTAATAGCTTACACCATTTGAGAAAAATTATTTGATTCCTCATAATCACTTCCCATATTCTTTATTATTTCATTGAGATCCCCAACTCTCACACTCCATTTTCTCCACACATTTTGGAAGCTATCCTCAATGGTAACATGTTTTTTGTATGCTTCACAAATATCTTTATAAACTTTTCAAACATTGTCTAACCTGTGAAGAATACAAGAAATCCTATGGCATGGGATATCATCAATGATATCAATCACTACTTTCTTCACCTCATCTTTTGCTTTCTATTCACCCTCTCTGGCCAATTTTAATTCTTCTTTCAAACCTTTAATTATGAGAGACAGATTGTCTATCCTGAAGAGACAAGTCTTGTGTGGCAGCAGGGGGTGGAAGAGCTTTCATTGTAGGTACTACAAGATTCTCTTGAGGAACATAAGCCTTCAATTTGAGATATTCACCCTACATCATGTTAAATTTATCTAGTAGTTGATCATATCTCTCCTACATTGTCTCTACAGTGTCAAAACTAAGCATTGCCGCATGTACAGTGAGCTTGGCTACATGTGTTAGGGTGACTTTGGATTCTCTATTTATAACAACCTCCCTAGTGATATCTCCCACTAACTTAACCACCCTAGGCTTTCCCGTGTTTGGAGCCATGGACCAGATTGCCATTGCATGCAATCTTGGGCTATAAGCTGAACCAAACACCCTATTATCAAACTGCTCCTCAAAAATGAAAGCCTCATCATCATTTTTAATTGTATCAAAAGCAATAGCTGAAGACAGATCCCAACCAAGCAATAAAAGAAAACCACTCCTTGTAACCATCATCTCGCCTTCAGTAGGTGTAATCAATGCAATTTCATTATGAATCTTCTCCTCCTCTTTCTTCACAACTTCCTCATGGAATGAGGGGTCAACCCCTCCTTTTCCTTTTCAATTCACTCATTAATTTCTTCACATTTGACTTGAACAACAAACTCCTTGAACTCCTTTGTTTGCACAAAGGATTCATCATCTACGAATTCTCTGCAAGCCATCATTCTGACATCATCATTAGTCTCATCAGCTTCCTCATCATAAGTGGTTGTAACAACCCTGCCAGAAGGGACAAAAGAATCAATAACATCATTGACATGGGGAGAAGGGAAGTTTTGTTGTAAATCTTCATCCCCGAGGATATGCTCAACAGATTGCCCTTCCATAACATCCCCACCTTCGGTCTCAACAGAATAATCCACAAGGGGTTGGACAACCTCTTCTCCTTCTATATCCATAGGCTAACCAAAGGGGACAAGTGCAGATGCTTTAGCAGGTTTGGGTCTAGTGATAGCCAAGTGCTCACTTCTCTTCATCCTTGTTGTCTCCTCAGCCTTATTGATTTCATCCATGAATATGCCTCATTCATGATCTTCTAACATTTTCATAGCCTTTTGGAAAAGTTGAGGAATTTGGGCATAGGGACTGATATACCTTGGATTCTTCTTAATTATTCTCTCCTCAACCTTGGCTATATGGCACCAAACATTCTTCCTATTTTCAATTTCTGTAAATGTTGTTAGATTTCTAATTACATCTTCTGAATATAAGAATTGATGGGGAAATCCAGACCTGCCCCTGTTTCTCCTTGCTTCATCAATAAACCCTTCGGGGTCACACCTCCTCACCTTTTCCATACCCATTCTGTAGGCCTTTTTTAGATGTAACCCTGAAATGGGAAAATGTAATATGTCTCAGGCTAAAAGATCATTTTTTAGCACTCCTAAAGTGCTCCTTATCCATAGAATCCAACTGACACATAATTTCCATAAAGGAAAACCTATCAAATACAAAAAGAGGAAGATAATGGGGTGGTACAAGGGCACCATATACCCTAAAGACTGTACATATGTTGAAGATATACCAATCTCCCCAGTTATGATCAATTACAGTGTCAGTCCTAATTTCCTTGGGCCTTAGAATTTCCATTAAATTTCTTGAAATTCTCTCTATAGGCCTCACTCCCAAGTTATCCAAGATAGAAAAGACCAGCCTGTTACTAAAAGAAACATAATTTGATTTAGGGTAGTGATGGTCCCATATGTGTGTCCATGTTTGCACTGGCAACTCATTTCCATCTTGATCTTTTGTAATGAGGTCCAAAGACATTGACCAAACCTTCATACCACTCCACAGAATCATATGCATTAACAAAGAATAATGTTTGAAGACCAGAGGAGCATTGGGAGTCCTCAACTTAGTTAATTCCTTATGATTCCTATCAACAATATAGGAAGCATAGTCAAAACCTTTATTTGATTCTATGTCTTGAACATCAACAACCATTACCATCAAGGCAATATGCATTCTTAGATCAAATTTCTTACCTAGAACATGACATAATGCATAGTAAGTGTTTTTGAAATGATTCTCAAACTTGTCACAACTAAAAGGCTCTGACTCTTGTGTAGCAAACCTCTGCCCTTTCTTGCCTAGATCTCTTCTTCTATGCCTAGGAAGTTTATGAGTTCTGTATGCATATTTGTTCTTTTCATATTCCTATCTCAAAGCACTAGGATGGATAGAAATAGTAGAAAAATGATTTAACCCAAAGGGCCTTATAACCTAGGTTCTATTGATTTCCATTCTGTGGGTTCCATCTACACTCTTTATAACTTGATCCACTGGGTCATAACATTTGGCAACTTCTATAATTAGGCCAACATCCACAAACACATTTGGCACAATGAGTTTGCCCAAGTCAGTTCTCCACAAGTTGATAACAAGCTTAGGGAAATCAGACCTTCTATAGGCATAAGTGAACAACTCCCATCCACTCTAAGGCACAACAATATCTCCAATTTCTTAGGAAGAATCTTGTAGATGTTCAGATAGGATGCCCTCCCTAGTGGCACTTTTCCCAATAGCCTTGGCCCTAGGAAATAGTTTCATAAGGTCATCCTCCATGAACCTAGTAAAATCATGTTTTACTCCTTTTGTTTTTATCTTTTCTTCCTCAACCTTCAGTTTTACCTCATCAGCTTTTAGTTTTTCCTTTATAGATTTTTCTTTACTCACTAATGCTTTGCTAGCCTGAGTCATTCTTACTGATCTTAATGAAACTACGGTTTTTGAATTTTAATTCAAACACTGGGCCTTTCTTTACATTTTTCCAATATTTTACCAGAAAATATCAAATTCAGCTGACTTTGATTATGCAAACACTTGCAAATTGTTTTCTCTCTAAAATAGGGTTCCATATTCATCACAAGCACATTGGTGCAGTCATGGTTAGGAGAGTCCACAAAGCAAACAATCTAGACCATGCAACAAGAGTCAACATAATGAAAACAAATCAAAGATATAAAACAAATGCAGATTCAGTCATTCAGTATATCATAGATTCAAAATAAAAACTTGTTGGCATCATGCAGGCTTACAATTAGGGCTCACAGGCCTGATTCCTCAATTACAAAATATGTACAAGATATAGCTTGTTAGGGTTCGCTGACAG
The DNA here is from genome assembly GCA_027924645.1 of Cunninghamia lanceolata. NCBI lineage: Eukaryota > Viridiplantae > Streptophyta > Pinopsida > Cupressales > Cupressaceae > Cunninghamia > Cunninghamia lanceolata. The sequence goes on from BSBN01000070.1 coordinate 4,687,272, forward strand.
AAGATATCAATTAAATGCAAATAAAGATTAAATAGAGGAATGAAAATACATATAAATAATAACAGCGAGTGACAAGTTTTAACGTGGTTCACCGCAACTCGGGCTACATCCACCAATAGAGAGTCCAATATTATTATTGATGAAGGGGGTAAATCATAAAACACACAACAACAAAAATTGCACATAGAAAATAGAACTTTCTTTATTGATTTGGACAAGTTGTTAGATTACAGAAGCTCAAATACAATCATAGGAATCAACTCTCCATAGGCTGCAACACATTACAGCTTCCTCTCACAAGACTTTGGAATCATCTGCCATCTATAACCCCAAATCTGATAGGGTTTTTGTTTTCCCATCTATTCTTGACTCTACACTTTTCCCCTTAACTCTACTACTGCCCAGGGTTCCCAAAAATGGTTATTAATAGCCTTTTTAGTGGCCAACAACCTAATTTTGAAATTTGCATCTCCCTCGAAAAATAGGTCAACATCTGAGAGCCATAACTTTTAATCCAAGTATCTGATTGACAAACTGTTTTATGTGTCAGAAAGTTTGCGGAGTGCTCTATGTGCTAAGAACCCGCTCTATTGGTTCCAACCATTTTAGGGCCCGTACAGGGCCATTTAGTGCCTCAAACCTAAGTTTGAATAATTTTCAAGCATTTTTCAGGAAATGAAAACTTTAATATCTTTCATCTCGCAAATGCTCTTTGCGTGATTCCTTCACCAAAGGTCTTATTTTTCAGTTACAAAGCTTCCTGTAAATTTTCACTTCAATTTGTGTCTAAATGCAAACTTTCCTAAAATAGCAGGTTGCTATTTTTAGCAGTTTGGAAAAACTAAAAGTTCTACATCATTATTCAAGCAATTATTGAACTAGAACCACAAATTTTGAAAAGAAATGGAAAGAACATCAACAATTTTGAAACACATTTTTTGGGTGATGCAAGATTGCCCTTACACCACTAGATGCTTCTGCATCAGACACCCAAGGTAATTTGAGAAGTGACCCTATCACGTCTCAAGTGTTTGTGTGAGGAAAAACCAAACGGTCAACCTCTACCTTAGACAACCAAGAAGAATCTTCAACAGGCCTTCCTTTCCATTTCACTAAATATTCTTCATATTGCCTATTCCGAGTACTTCTTCCCACACGGCTACCCAAGATCTCTTCTATCTCCTCTGTTGAAGTAGAGCCGAAATACTCCACTATTCTTCTGTTGGTCCATCCTCTGTTCCACCTTCATGATACTCTGATAAATCAGTAATGTTAAAAATAAGAGAAATGTTGATCCCACTTGGTAGCTCCACCTCATATGCATTTCCTGAATCATGTTTCTTCAAAATTTTGTATGGTCCAAATTTCTTCATTTTGAGCTTATTGTATGTTCCAATTGGGAACCTTTCTTTTCTCAAGTGAACCATGACTTCATCTCCTACCTAAAATTCCTTATATCTCCTCTTATGATCTGCCTTAGCCTTGTACTGAATATTCATCTTATTAATGTGCTTTTTCACCTCTTCATGCAAATTCTTCATGTGTTCTGCAAAGTCTTCAGCCTTAGTACTTGTCTTTTCTCCTTTGTCCAGATTCCTTAACTTTGAAGCATTTCTTGGACTATTCCCATATACAATCTAGAATGGTGATTTACCAATACTCCTATTGACAGAATTATTGTAAGAAAATTGTGGTAAAATCAAATCACATCCCTTGGGCTTATCTCCTACTAAGCATCATAGTAAGTTACCCAAACTCCTATTCACCACTTCGGTCTATCCATCAGTCTGTGGATGGTGTGCATAACTGAACTTCAAATCTATCTTCAACTTCTTCCACAACGCCCTCCAAAAATAACTAACAAACTTGGTATCTTGATCTGAAACTATGCTCTTTGGTAGATCATGTAATCTCACCACCTCCCTAAAAAATGACTCTGCAATATGAACAACATCATTAGTCTTCTTGCAAGGAATAAAATGTGCCATCTTCAAGAATCTATCCACCACCACAAAAATAGAATCATGTCCTCTCTGTGTCCTTGGTAAACCAAGAACAAAATCCATACTGATATCATCCCATGGCTTCTCTAGTACAGGTAATGGCTGATATAGCCCTATATTCTGACTTGTTCCTTTTTCCATCTAACATGCTCTGCAACTCTGTACAAATTTCCTCACATCCTGCTGCAATTGTGGCCAATAATAATTTTCACCACTAATAGCAATGGTCTTATCTTGACCAAAGTGTCTATCCAATCCTCCACTATGCTTCTCCTTAATCAGGTTCTCTCTCATGGAACTCCTTGGAATGCACAACTAGCTTCCTCTAAACAACATGCCATCTTGGATTATGAAATCCAACGATTTTGTCCTATCCAAAGTAACATGTTCCAAACAAGCTTTCCAAGCCTCTACAAAATCTAGATCTTCAGGATACAAACTTTTGAGCTCATCGAACCCAACAACCTCTATCTTCATTTCTATCAACAAATTTTTCCTTCTACTCAAGGCATCTGCAACTCTGTTGGACTTCCCACTCCTATGCTTCAAAACAAAAGTATAGCTCTGCAAAAACTCAACCCATTTTAAGTGCGTCTAGTTCAACTTTCCTTGACTATTAAGATGCTACAAAGCTTGATGATCAGTATATAAAACAAACTCCTTTGGCAACAAATAATGTCTCCATTTCTTCAAAGCCTGAACTATTGCATAAAACTCCTGATCATAAACATAATACTTTTTCTTGGCATCATTAAGCTTCTTACTAAAATAGGCAATGGGCTTACCTTCTTGGCTCAAAACAACTCCTATAGCACTGTCACTAGCATCACAATCTACCTAAAATACCTTATTGAAATATGGAAGTGCCAAAACAGGTTACTCTGTGACTTTCTGCTTCAATGTATCAAAGCTTTTATCTACTCCCTTAGTCCATCTAAAATCTTTTATATCCCCTCTCATTGTCTCAGTTAGGGGTGCACAAATGATACTAAAATTCCTAATAAACTTTCTATAAAAACTAGCCAAACCATGAAAATATCTTTCCTCAAAAGCACTCCTTGGCATAGACCATTTAACGATAGCCCTCACCTTCTCTGGGTCCATCTTAATACCTTCCTTTGAGACAACAAATCCTAGGTATACCAACTCCTTCTTTGCAAAACTACATTTCTTCAAATTGATCAACAACTTCTCCTCCCTCAGCTTCTCAAAAACTCTTCTGATATGCATCATATTCTCATCCCAAGTCTTACTAAAAATTAAAATATCATCTAAATTAGCAATAACAAAACATCCCAAAAATTCTTTCAATACCTCGTTCATAAGCTGCATGAATGTGCTCAGTGCATTGGTCAGCCCAAATGGCATGAATAACCACTCATACAAACCTTCATTTGTCTTGAAGGCTGTCTTCCACTCATCTCCTTCTTTGATACGGATCTGGTGATACCCACTCTTTAGGTCAACCTTTGTGAAGTACTTGGCTCCACTCAAATAGTCAATTATGTCATCCATTCTGGGCAATAGAAATTTGTACTTGATCATGATCTTATTGATGGCTTGAGAGTCTGTACACATTCTCCACTCTCCATCTTTCTTTGGTGCTAGTACTGCAGGTACCACACATGGACTTAGGCTCTCTCTTATCAATCCCTTCCTCAACAACTCCTGAACTTGTCTGTTCAACTCTTCACTCTTTGCTGGAGTCATTCGATGGGTTGCCTCATTCAGAAAAATGGCTCCTAGTATCAAATTCATTTGATGACTTATCTTCCTCATTGGTGGTAAACCTTTTGGTACATTATCAGAGACAATATCTTGAAATTCTTCCAACATTTCTAAGATTTCTACTGGTACATCTTCACATTTCTCTTGACTAATCTTAGGAATCAATGCAAAGCAATGACGCTCATGCTTCATACCCTCCAAAAATTTTCTACCATCTACCAAGAAAATTCTAGTAGTACTACCTTTTCTTCCACCTCCTTCAAGGGCTTCAACTTATGACGAACTCCATCCCTTGTTAGGGAGTATGTGTTTGCACGGCCATCATGGACAGCACTCCTATCATACTGCCATGGCCTCCCCAATAACATATGACATGCATCCATCGGTATGATGTCACACAGCACCTCATCATGGTAGTCACCAATCTTGAACTTCACTAAACACTGTTCATTGACCAAAGCTCTATGGTCCTTCTACAACCATGTAATCTAATATGGATGCAGATGCTTTCTTCTTGTCAACTTCGACTTGTCAACCATCTCCTCTGAAACAAGATTATCAGTGCTTCCACTATCAATAATAATATCACAACACTTACCTTCACATTTACACCTTGTGTGGAATAAACTCTTCCTCTGATTGGGTTCTTTCTCCTCATTCAACAAAGTTCTTCTAACCACTAGGGTTTCTCCCCTTTCAACATCTTCAGAATGCTCAGACTGCACATCTTTATCTACATGTGTAACTCATGCATTACCTTCAAGTCTTTGGTTTGTCCTTCCTTGATGTTGTAAACACTCATATGCTCGATGTACTTCTTCTCCACGTTGGAAATAGGTTCTTTTGAAACCTCCTCTTCTGGGTCCTTGCCCAGGTCGACCTCTTCCTCTTTGCTCATCATTGTTCTGGTCACGAGGGTGGTAGGCATTATCCCCTCTTTGATTTTGACTAGTACCAACTTCTTCACTTTTCTTTTGATCTTCATTACAGCCTCCATAGGGTCTTCCACCAGTCCTTCTGCCTTAACCTCTTCCCCTTTGCTTGATGTCGAATCTTTTTTTCAACTTCTCTTCCACCTTTAAGGAAAACTAGTATTCATCTTCTATGGTGGTCATTCTAACTAGACTCAGCTCTTCTTGAATACTTAGCCTCAACCCATTAATGTAATGGGATACCTTCTCCTTGTTAGCCTCTACATGACCGATTCTGATACTAATCTTATAAAACTCTTTTGTATACTCCTTAACAGACTTGTTGTCTTGCTTCAATCCTTGCAGCTTCTTCAACAACTCCATCTCATAGTCCATAGGAATGAACTGCTTCTTCAGTTTCTCCACCATCTGATCCCATCTGGTGATCTTTCCTTTTCCTCTTCTATTCCTCTCTAACTAGACCTCCTTCCACCAAATACTGGCATGGCCCTTCAATTTTGTTTTTGCAAACTTGACCCGATTTGGGTCTTCCACATCTTCATACTCAAAATATTCCTCCATGTCATTGATCCAATCAATAAGCTATTCTAGATTCAAATCTCTAGAATATGTAGAAACTTTGATCCTGAGCCTCTTTCCAATCTTAGAAATGGCCCTCAACAACCTAACTTCTGTAGGATCTCCTGCAGCTTCTTGTTCTTCCTCAGATAGCTCCTCTTCTACTTCATCCTCGCTTTCTTCTCTTGTTCTTGGCTCAAACCCTCTTCGCAGCTCCTCTTGCAATGCATCAATTTGTCTTTCTAGGGCTCTAAAACCCTCTTTTGTTAAAGCATTCCTCCCAATACAATTTCTTCGTGGAGGCATCTTGATCTCTGCAGCAAACCCACAACCTCAGGTCCTGGTGCAAACTACCTCATGGTCGGCAATCTGTCTACACACTCAAGAACCCTTGCTCTGATACCACTTGATGAAGGGGGTCAATCATAAAACACACAACAACAAAATTACACAAAGAACATAGAACTTTCTTTATTGATTTGGACAACTTATTACATTACCAAAGCTCAAATACAATCAGAGGAATCAACCCTCCATAGGTTGCAACACATTACAACTTCCTCTCACAAGACTCTGGAATCATCTACCATCTGTAACCCCAAATCTACTAGGGTTTCTATTTTCCTGCCTATTCTTGACTCTACACTTTCCCCCTTAACTCTACTACTACCCAAGGTTCCCAAAAATGGTTATTAATAGCCTTTTTGGTGGCCAACAACCTAATTTTAAAATTTGCATTTCCCTCCAAAAATAGGTCAACTTCTGGGAGCCATAACTTTTGATCTAGGTGTCCAATTGACAAACTGTTTTATGCATCAGAAATCTTGCGGAGTGCTCTATACGCTAAGAGCTGGCTCTATTAGTTCTAGCCATTTTTGAGCCCGTATGGGGCTGTTTAGTGCCTCAAACCTGAGTTTGAATAATTTTTAGGCATTTTTCAAGAAACAAAAACTTTAATATCTTTCATCTCGCAAATGATCTTCGCGTGATTCCTTCACCAAAGGTCTTACTTTTCAGTTACGAAGCTTCTTGTAAAATTTCACTTCAATCCGTATCCAAATGCAAACTTTCCTAAAATAGCAGGTTGCTATTTTTAGCAGTTTGGAAAAACTGAAAGTTCTAGATCATTATTCAAGTGATTATGGAACCAGAACCACAAATTTTGAAAAAAAAATGGAAAGAACATCAACAATTTTGAAACACATATTTTTTGGGTGATGCAAGATTGCCCTTACACCATTCGATGCTCCTGCATCAATTATCTAGTAAATCATACCAATTACAATCAGCAATCCTTGCAACTTAATATCACTACAAAATGCTACAATACATCAACTGAAACCCTAATCCTTAGCCACTTTTATCAAGCCTTATGCCGGTTACAAAAATAAGGTTTTTTATGTTATCCAATAAAAAAATAACTCACAATGCCTTAATAAAAGAATAAAAAAATAACCCTTAGCCGCTTTTATCAACGTCCTCTTGCGGGCGCTGCCCCCAAACCCCTGTAAGGGGCACTGCCCCTTGACCCCATTAAATAATTTGGGGGAAACCAGACCAATAAAAGTGGGGTAAATTTAACCTCTGAGTCTAATTAGGCTCCATATAACAACAATCTCCCACTTAGAGACTGATCAAACTCCACTCTATATCATCTCCCACTTGGAGACTAATCATAACACCACTAACCTTGTAGCTTCCACTAGAAATAAGCACCCTGGACTCTGTTGTTCTAATTTTATTATTTTTCAGTCTTGAAGACCAACCAAAGCTGAAGAGGAGCTCAACTTCTCCCTTGTCACTACCTTTATAAACATATCCGTTGGATTTTCATCTGTATGTATCTTTTCTAACTGTAATTGTCCATCATCTAACACTGACCGGATGAAGTGATACCTGAGTTGTATGTCTTTGGTATTTAAATGCAAGGCATAATTCTTTGCAAGATCTATCACACTCTGATTGTCTGTATATAAAGAATTGTTAGCTTGTTGTTTGCCCAATTCTTCCATGAAAGATTGCAGCCATATTATCTTCTTGCTTGCCTCTATTGCAGCTATATACTCTGCCTCCATAGTGGATAAAGCAACCACCTTTTGCAACTGTGAGATCCAACTCACTGTTGTCCCACCTACAGTAAAGACATAACCTATAGTACTCTGCTTGGTATCAATATCTCGTGCCAAATTTGAGTCTACATAACCTGCTAAATCACTATTAGAGCCCCTAAAATATAAGTGTTAATTGGATGTACCTCTCAAATATCTGAGAATCCATTTTACCATATTTCAATGCTCCAATCTAGGATGACTCATATACTTCCTTACAACTCCTACAACATGTGCAATATCTAGTGTCATGCATAGCATGGCGTACATTAAACTTCCTACAACTAAAGCATATGGTACCTTAGACATTTTTTCTTCCTCCTCCTATGTCTTAGGGCACATCTCCTTAGTCAATTTTAAATGACTAGGCAAAGGTGTGCTAACAGCTTTTGCATTCTCCATATGGAATCTCTGCAACACCTTTTCAACATAATCAGCCTGAGATAGAGTCAATTTTCTAATTTTCCTATTGTAATGTCAGAAAATGTCCCCTTGGGGGCTTTTCTCTCATAAGGTTTAGCTCACAGGTCTTTAGTATGCATTTAAGACATTTTAGTTCATATTTTGGCATCCCGATGGAATGAGACCTAGGTGGACCCCTTGAGATGTATCCTACCCAAAATAGGGGGGAGAACTTGGTCGCCCGCACCCTAGTCCTGCCCTATTTTAGGGCAGCCCTAATTTTTGGGTGTCAGTTTATGACCGTTATTTGGTCCTTTTTCCAACACGAAAGTTTTAATTTTTAAAAAATTGGCGGGAGTGCTTGTAGTTGCATATATAAGCATGCTTAGGCATTCATTTATAAACTAGATGACAATTGTGATGTTTAAGTGTTCTCAAGGTGATTCAAGGTTTTATATTGTGTTGCAAGAGCAGACTTGTGTGTTTTGTGTGTTGATATTTGTAGATTTGAGAATCAATTTCCTCATGGCATGAAGAGCATCTTCCTCCTATGAGAGCTTCACTACAAGGTGACATAATATTATGTTTTCATCATTGATTACTTTGGTTTTTGCCTCTGCCTCACAAGGGCACACACTCTTTATTTAACAATGGTGTTCAAAGAGTTAAGTGTCCTCCAGGGCTTGACTGAGGCAAGCCTCTAAACACCACAACCCCCAAACCAAGTCTTGTGATTGCAGGTTATAGGTGTCACATTTGGGAAAAGTGGAGTTGTAGGAAGGATTGGCAGGCATCAAGGATTCAAGATCTGAAGAAAAGGACACAGGAGCACTTCCAAGGCTTGGGTGCTCGCTCTAGTGTCCTCTGCATCTGAGTTTCAGAAAATAGAAGTTATAGGGTTAATCAGTGTCGGAAGGAGGTCTGGATCCCACGAAGAAATTAGCACCTTAGACTTGGGCGCCCACTCCAGTGTTCCCAACTATTCCGCTTCGGAACCCTGAAAATAGGTATTCTATAATTTGGTATTTTACTCTAGTCTGCAAGAGCTTTTTCTGTCATTCATCAATTTGTTGTTGTATTTGCATAATTAGGGTTTTAATGGTGAATTAGGCATAAGAGAAGGAAAATTAATAATTAAATTCCCTAATCCAAGTTTTCCTACATCTGCAAGTGACCTAGGGTATGATAGTGCTCGTCACTCAACCCTAGATCCTTGAATGTATAGTGGAGAGGTGGATTTAAACATCTAAAATCTAAATATTAACAAATCTAATTTTCCCCTAAACACCTATCTCTACAAATTTTCATACCAAGGATTTGTTTTGCTATCACCAAATCCTTCATAACAAATGGTTGTGCTAACTTTTGTTTTAAATCTTTTATGTGATCTATGTTAGACCCTGCTACAAGCATGTCATCAACATATAAACATAAAATAATGTAGCTATCATTATCCAACCTCTTAAAATAAACACAATGGTCAGAATTACATCGGTTGCAGCCTTGCTCAGCCATAAAACTATCAAATTTTAAGTACCATTGTCAAGGTGCTTGTTTAAGCCATACAAACTCTTCTTCAATCTGCACACTAGTTTCTCCTTATCTTTGACCTCATATCCTTGGGGTTGTTCCATATATATCTCCTCCTCCAAATCACCATGGAGAAAGGCAATTTTCACATCTAGCTGTTCCAAATACAAATCTTCAGCAGCCACAATACTTAAAATAGTATGAATAGAAGTCATCTTAACAAGCAAAAAAAAAATATCATCAAAATCAATAACTTTTTTCTTTGCAAATCCTTTTACAACTAACTTGACTTTAAATCTTTTCTTACCTCCATCTTCCTCTTTTAGCCTATAAACCCATTTGTTTGGTAAAGCTTTTTTACCTGTAGGAAACTTATATAATTCACGTCTAAATTTTCAGTAAGGAGTCCATTTCTTCTTTCATTGCAAGCTCCACTGAACCTTTGTATCCACCTACATAGCTTTATCATACCCTTCCAGTTCACCAGCATTTGTTAACAAAATAGAATACAAAGAGGGAGAAAACCTTTCAGGAGGTCTACTTAGCCTTGTTGACCGTCTAACATTTACTGGAGTTTGTGGTATTTCTTGTTGTTGTAGAGCATGAGGAACCATTGGAACATCACTATCTGGAGTATCATCCAGCACCACATAATCCTTTTCTTTCTTCTCATGCTACTACAATTGATCTTTGTATAGCACCTTCTCATTGAATACAACATCCCTGCTTCTCACAATTTTTAGATTTTCAACATCCCAAAACCTATAACCAAATTCATCAATGCCATATCTAATGAAGATACACTATTTTGATTTTGCATCTAGCTTGGTTCTATTTTTAGAATCTATATGTTCAAATGCTTCACATCTGAAGGTTTTGAGAAAAGAATAACTCACCTTCTTACCTGTCCATGCTTCCTCTGGAATACCACAGCCCAAAGGAACTGAAGGACCTCTATTAATTAAATATACAACAGTATTGACAACCTCTACCCACATGTTTAAAGGCAGCACAGCATGCAATCTCATGCTCCTTTCATGCTCCATTATTGTCATGTTCATGCGCTCAACCACTCCATTTTCTTGTGGAGTCCCTGGAACCATTTTCTGCCTATGAATTCCATTAAAGGAATAATAATCCTCAAATTATTTGCTGCAATACTCACCACCATTATCAGATCTGAGAAATTTTAATCTTTTACCCGTCATATTCTCAACAAACCTTCTCCATTTCTTAAATATTTCAAATACATCAGATTTCTGTCTAAGGAAATAAATCTAAACCTTCCTAGTTGCATCATCTATGAATGTAACATAATACCGAGAGCCATCGAGAGAAGATACCTGAGATGGTCCCCATACATTTGTATGCACAAGATCCAACTTTTCATCTTTCTTTTGCTTCCCATCCTTGAGAAAACTAACTCTCTTTTGTTTGCCATACACACAACTTTTACATAAATCCATATTAATACATTTTAGACCTGGTAAAACTTTCTTAGAATGAAGTACTTTCATACCTTTTTCACTCATATGCCCAAGTTTGTTATGCCACAGTGTTGTCTCAGAACTTGCAACAACTATTCCTAAACCTATTTGTTTTTTCTCTGCAACAGCTAAAGTATGACCTGTACAAAGATATAAGGTGCCTACTTTCACACTTTTTGCTACTATTAAGGCACCTCTTGAAACTTTCCATTTTTTTATCACTGAAAGTAACTATGCAACCTTCATCAGCTAGCTACCCTACTGAAATTAAATTCCTACTCAGCCTTGGAACATGCCTTGCCTCTTGTAGTAGCCAATGATTCTCATTCTACAACTTAATCTTGATTCTTCCCTTTCCAACAATCTAACAAGGTTCGTTATCTCCCAAATAAACTAGCATGAAATCCCCTTGGACATAATCAAGAAAATAACTTCTATGGGGCATAGCATGAAATGAGGCTCCTAAATCTAAAACCTATGAATCATTAGCATTATTTAGGAAAGAATCAAAGCATCATCTTTAGATTTATTACTTACCACATTTGCCTCCTTATTGCCTTCTTGTTTGTCTCCTTTATTTTTTTGAAACTAGCAATCTTTCTTTAGATGACCTAGTTTCCCACAGTACCAGCAATCCTTCTATACTCTAGATTGGGACCTCTTGTCCTTTGATTTTTCTCATGACTTCCCATAACCTCTAGAACCTTTTCCTCTCTCCTTTGATCTGCCCTTGCTTTTTGCATTCAAAAAACTACCTGATGTGGACCCTCCTGAGCTTTTCCTTCGCATTTCCTTGCTAAGGATAACACCAACAACATCATCAAATTTCAAAGTATTTGAACTAGAGATAGAGTTAGTTACAACCATTACCAAGCTATTCCACCTTTCTGGCAAAGAACATAATATCAAGAGAGCCCTCACCTCTCCATCAAAACTTACTTTTACAGAAGTTAACTAACTAATAATTGTATTAAACTCATTTAAATGATATGTCATAGATCCACCTTCAATCATTTTCAGATTAAACAAATGCTTCATGAGAAATACCTTATTTGAGGCTGAGCATTTTTCATACAATTTAGCCAAAGCTTTCATCCGACCATCTGTTGTCTTTGCTTCTGTTATATTGAATGCCACCAATGGTGCTAGGCACAACTGAATGGTTCTTAGTGCCTTTCTGTCTAGAAGATTCCAATCCTCATCATTCATTGTTGTCATTTTCTTGGCTATTCCTTACAATGGCCTCTATAAATCCTTCTAATAGAGATAATCCTCCATCTGCATCTACCATAACTGATAGTTCTACCCATTGAATTTATCTACCTTCAATTTACCCCTATCCGCCATTGCTTCCACTCAACCGTGAGACCTTCCTACAGATGATAATCAAACACAACTCGCTCTAATACCACTTGTTAGGGTTAGCCAATAGAAGATACCAATTAAATGCAAATAAAGATTAAACAAAGGAATGAAAATACACAAAAATAATAATAGTGAGTGACAATTTTTAACATGGTTCACCCAAACTTGTGCTACATCCACCAACAGAGAGTCCAATATTATTATCCAGTATATCAAACTGATTACAACCACCAATCCTTGCAACTCAATACCACTGCAAAATGCTACAATACATCAACTGAAACCCTAACCCATAGCTACTTTTATCAAGCCTTATGTCGATTACAAAAATAGGGTTTTTTTATGCACTGCCCCCAAACCCCTGCAAGGGGTATTGCCCCTTGACCCCATTAAATAATTTGGAGGGAAACTGCACTGACAAAAGTGGGGTAAATTTAACCTCTAAGTCTGATTAGGCTCCATCTAACAACAATCTCCCACTTGGAGACTAATCATAACACCACTGACCATGTAGCTCACAAGGGGCACTAGCCCTTGACCCTGTTAAATAATTTGGAGGGAAACTATGCTGATAAAAGTGGGGTAAATTTAATCTCTGATTCTGATTAGGCTCCATATAACAATAAAGAGAAGTGTAGAAGTAGAAGAATTTGTAGGACACATGGAGATAGTGCATAATTAGGTTAAGAAGCATTTGGAGGTGATGAATAGTAAGTATAAAGAACAAGCATCAGGAGTTATTTTTCTATTGGCCGATATAAAAAAAACCTTATTTTTGTAACCGACATAAGGCTTGATAAAAGAGGCTAAGGGTTAGGGTTTCTATTGATGTATTGTAGCATTTTTTAGTGGTATTAAGTTGCAAGGATTGCTAGTTGTAATCAGTTTGATTTACTGGATAATAATATTGGACTCTCTATTAGTGGATGTAGCTTGAGTTTGGGTGAACCATGTTAAAACTTGTCTCTTTTTGTTATTATTTCTATGTATTTTTCATTCCTTTGTTTAGTCTTTATTTCTTTTAATTGATATCTTCTGCATCCAAACCCTAACAATTGGTATCAAAGTGGGTTGTGTTTGATTATCGTCTGTAGGAAGGTCTCACAGTTGAGTGGGAGCAATGGCAGACAAGGGTAAATTAAAGGTAGATAAATTTAATGGGCATAACTATCAATTATGGAAGATATAGATGGAGGATTATCTCTATCAGAAGGATTTATGGAGGATGTTGGAAGGAATAGCCAAGAAACTGACATCAATGACTGATGAAGATTAGAATCTTCTGGATAGAAAGGCATTGGGAACCATTCGATTGTGCCTGGCACCATCTGTGGTGTTCAATATAACAGAAGTGATGACAACAAGTGAACTGATGAAAGCTTTGGCTAAATTGTATGAAATACCCTCAGCCTCAAATAAGGTATTTCTCATGAAGCATTTGTTTAATCTAAAAATGATTGAAGGTGGATCTGTGACAGATCATTTAAATGAGTTTAATATGATTACCAATCAGTTAACTTTTGTAAAAGTAAAATTTGATGAAGAGGTGAGGGCTCTCAAGATATTATGTTCTTTGCCAGAAAGCTGGAATAGCTTGGTAATGGTTGTAACTTTTTCTCTGGTTCAAATACTTTGAAATTTGATGATGTTGTTGGTGTTATCCTTAGCGAGGAAATGCAATGGAAAAGCTCAGAAGGGTCCACATTAGGTAGTGTTTTGAATGCAGAAAGCAAGGGCAAATCAAAGGAGAGAGAAAAAGGTTCTGGAGGTCATGGGAAGTCACAAGGAAAATCAAAGGACAGAAGGATTGATGGTACGGTGGGAAACCAGGTCATCTGAAGAAAGATTGCTAGTCTCAGAAGAATAAAGAAGGAGACAAACAAGAAGGCAATAAGGAGGCAAATGTGGTAAGTAATAAATTTGAAGATATTGCTTTGATTCCTTCCCTAGATAATGCTGATGATTAATGAGTTTTAGATTCAGGGGCCTCATTTCATGTTATGCCCCATAGAAGTTATTTTCTTGATTATGTCCAAGGGGATTTTGGGCTAGTTTATTTGGGAGATAATGAACCACGTCAGGTTGTTAGAAAGGGAAGAATCAAGATTAAGTTGCAGAATGGGAATCATTGGCTACTACAAGAGGTAAGGTACATTCCAAGGCTAAGTAGGAATTTAATTTCAGCAAGGCAGCTAGCTGATGAAGGTTGCATTGTTACATTTACTGATAAAAATTGGAATGTTTCAAGAGGTGCTTAATAGTAGAAAATGATGTGAAAGTAGGCACTTTATATCTTTGTACATGTCATACTATTCCTTCTACTTTAGTTGTTGCAGAGAAAAAACAAACAGGTTCAGGAACAGTTGCTATAGGTTCGCAGGAAGGGACTGAAAAAGTTGCTGCAGGTTCTGAGACAACACTGTGGCATAATAGACTTGGGCATATGAGTGAAAAAACTATGAAGGCACTTCATTTTAAGAAAGTTTTACCAGGTTTGAAATGTATTAATATAGATTTCTTTGAAAATTGTGTATGGAAAACAAAAGAGAGTCAATTTTCTCAAGGATGGGAAGCAAAAGAAAGATGAAAAGTTGGAGCTTGTGCATATACATGTATGGGGACCAGCTCAGGTATCTTCTCTTGGTGGCTCTCAGTATTATGTTACATTCATAGATGATGCAACTAGAAAGGTTTAGATTTATTTCCTTAGGAAGAAATCTGATGTATTTGAAACATTTAAGAAATGGAGAAGCTTGGTTGAGAATGAGACGGGTAAAAGATTAAAATGTCTGAGATCTAATAATGGTGGTGAGTATTGCAGCAAAGAATTTGAGGATTATTGTTCCTTTAATAGAATTCGTAGGCAGAAAATGGTTCCAGGGACTCCATAGAAAAATGGAGTGGTTGAACGCATGAATAGGACAATAATGGAGTGTGTAAGGACCATGAGATTGCATGTCGGGCTGCCTTTAAACATGTGGGCAGAGGCTATCAATATTGTTGTATATTTAATTAATAGAGGTCCTTCAGTTCCTTTGGGCTATGGTATTCTAGAGGAAGCATGGATAAGTAAGAAGGTGAGTTATTCTTTTCTCAAAACCTTCAGATGTGAAGCATTTACACATGTAGATTCTGAAAATAGAACCAAACTGGATGCAAAATCAAATAAATGTATCTTCATTAGTAATGCATTGATGAACTTTGTTATAGGCTTTGGGATTTTGAAAATCAAAAAATTTTGAGAAGCAGGGATGTATTCAATGAGAAGGTGTTGTACAAAGATCAGTTGCAACAACATGAGAAGAAAGAAAAGGATTATGTGGTGTTGGATGATACTCTAGATAGTGATGTTCCAGTGGTTCCTCATTCTCCACAACAACAACAAGAAATACCACAAACTCCATTGAATGTTAGATGATCAACAAGGCTAAGTAGACCTCCTAAAAGGTTTTCTCCCTCTTTGTATTCTATTTTGTTAACAGATGCTGGTGAACTGGAAGGGTATGATGAAGCTATGTAGTTGGATATAAAGGCTTAGTGGGAGCTTGCAATGAAAGAAGAAATGGACTCCTTGCTGAAAAATTAGACTTGGGAATTATGTAAGTTGCTTGCAAGTAAAATAGCTTTACCAAACAAATAGGTTTATAGGCTAAAAGAGGAAGATGGAGGTAATAAAAGATTTAAAGCTAGGTTAGTTGTAAAAGGATTTGCATAGAAAAAAGGTATTGATTTTGATGAGATATTTTCTCTTGTTGTCAAGATGACTTCTATTCGTACTGTTTTAAGTATTGTGGCTACTAAAGATTTGCATTTCGAACATCTAGATGTGAAAACTACCTTTCTCCCTGGTGATTTGAAGGAGGAGATCTATATGGAACAACCACAAGAATTTGACGTCAAAGGTAAGGAGAAACTAATGTGCAGATTAAAGAAGAGTTTGTATGGCTTGAAACAAGCACCTCGACAATGGTATTTGAAATTTGATAGTTTTATGGCTGAGCGAGGCTACAACCAGTGTAATTCTAACCATTGTGTTTATTTTAAGAGGTTGGATAATGACAACTACATTATTTTATGTTTATATGTTGATGACATGCTTGTAGCAGGGTCTAGCATGGATCACATAAGAGAGTTAAAACACAATTAGCACAATAATTTGCTATGAAGGATTTGGGGGAAGTAAAACAAATCCTTGGTATGAAAATTTGTAGAGATAGGAAAAATAAAAAATTGACTCTATCTCAGGCTGATTATGTTGAAATGGTGTTGCAAAGATTCCATATGGAGAATGCAAAAGCTGTCAGCACACCTTTGCCTAGTCATTTGAAATTGACTAAGGAGATGTGTCCTAAGACACAAAAGGAGGAAGACAAAATTTCCAAGGTACCATATGCTTCAGTTGTAGGAAGCTTAATGTACACCATGGAATGCATGAGACTAGATATTGCACATATTGTAGAAGTCGTAAGAAGGTATATGAGTAATCCCAGATTGGAGCATTGGAATGCAGTAAAATAGATTCTCAGATATTTGAGAGGTACATCCAATAAATGCTTATGTTTTGGGGGCTCTAATATTGATTTAGTAGGTTATGTAGACTCAGGTTTGGTAGGGGATATTGATGCCAGATGGAGTACTATAGGTTATGTCTTTACTATAGGTGGGATAGCGATGAGTTGGATCTCCAGGTTGCAAAAGGTGGTTGCTTTATCCACCACAGAGGCAAAGTATGTAGTTACAACAGAGGCAAGTAAGGAGATGATATGGCTACAATAATTCATGGAATAATTGGGCAAACAATAGGCTAACAGTTATTTGTTTACAGATAGTCAGAGTGCCATACATCTTGCAAAGAATTTTGCCTTGCATTCAAAGACCAAACATACAGTTGAGGTATCACTTCATTCAATCAGTGTTGGATGATGGACAGTTACAGTTGGAAAAGATACATACAGATGAAAATCTAGTGGATATGTTTACAAAGGCAGTAACAAGGGAGAAGTTGAGCTCCTCTTTAGCTTTAGTTGGTCTTCAAGACTAAAAAACAATAAAATCATAATAGCAGAGTCTAGGGTGCTTATTTCTAGTGGGAGCTACAGGGTCAGCAGTGTTATGATCAGTCTTCAAGTGGGAGATGATATTGTGTGGAGTCTGATCAGTCTCCAAGTGGGAGATTGTTGTTATATGGAGCCTCATCAGATTCAGAGGTTAAATTTACCACACTTTTATCGGTGTCATTTCCCCCCAATTATTTAACAGGGTCAAGGGGCAGTGCCCGTTGTGGGGATTTGGGGGCAGTGCCCCCAATGATTTTTTATTATTTTATAAAGGCATCGGGAGTTATTTTTCTGTTGGCCAACATAAAAAAAACCCTATTTTTGTAACCGACATAAGGCTTGATAAAAGCAGCTAAGGGTTAGGGTTTCTGTTTATGTATTGTAGCATTTTGTAGCTGTATTGAGTTGCAATGATTGTTGGTTTTAATCGGTTTGATTTACTAGATAATAATATTAGACTCTATGTTGGTGGATGTAGCCTGAGTTTGGGTGAACCACATTAAAACTTGTCTCTCGTTGTTATTATTTTTGTGTATTTTTCATTCATCTGTTTAGTCTTTATTT
This sequence comes from Cunninghamia lanceolata, assembly GCA_027924645.1. Taxonomy (NCBI): domain Eukaryota; kingdom Viridiplantae; phylum Streptophyta; class Pinopsida; order Cupressales; family Cupressaceae; genus Cunninghamia; species Cunninghamia lanceolata. The sequence goes on from BSBN01000070.1 coordinate 4,705,006, forward strand.
TCTTTTAATTGATATCTTCTACATGCAAACCTTAACACTTTTATCTTCCATACTGATGTCTCTCAACTCTGCTACTCCTCTAGGATTAGTTCTTGTCACTATCTCAAATGGTGTTCTTCTGGTACTCCTATTTGTTGTGTGGTTACACAACATGCCCCATTTTGCCCCAGCAAAATAAGGACCCAACTTTTTTTTCTTTCTTGTTTGTTCCCTTGCTTTGGGCAGCATGGTAAAAAGAGTTAGTATTAGATGCATGTCAGGATACCATCCTGTGCATATCAAGACCACAAAAGGAGAGGTTAATTTTCAAAGTCAGATTTTGTTATCACAAACCTTGTCAAGTGAAAGAATGCAAAATTTTAAGCAGGTTTGCCTTTTGGATCACCCTAGCATTCCCTAAGAGTAAGAAGTCATGTCTGGTCAAAGTTTGGTCAAATAGTCACAAAAGAAGGGGGGTCATCACATTTCGTAATATCCTAGATATTTGTTAATATCCTGAGCATCAGTTTTAACAAAGTAAAACCCAATGTCCGCACATTTGCTAATATGCAGATGTCAAATTTTGACTAGAGGAGTAATAAACTATCGAAATGCATGTACATCCCGCAAGGGTGTACATTCATCTTAATATCCTGGATATTCACTAATATGCCAACCTACCCAAATACAATGAAAATATCTTACATATTAGTTAGCATCCTGGTGATGTCATTCAATACCATCGTAAGGAAGTAACAATCTGACGATGACGTCACCCAAACACCCCAAGACCGAATGTAAGTATAAACAGTGAGTGTCTGCACATTAACCTAATGTGCAGATATTCATTAATGTGATGGTGACATCATCCCAATCTATTCAAAAGAAACCCCAATAATAAGATGATGTCACCCGAACACTCAACATCTGAGGGTCATCACATTCTTTAAGATCCCAGATATTCATTAATATCCTGACCTAATGCAATATAATGATAAATCTCAATATCTTGCACATTAACTTAGCACCCTAATTTTCACTAATGTGAGGATGACGTCACATTACAACTAGTTCAGAACATCATTCAAAATGTTGACATCACCCTCATCTTTGAAAGAGGGGGGACATTTCACATAACTGAGTACCTGAATATTTCTTAATATCTGTGTATCTGCCCTCAGGACCCATAACATGTAGATTTTTGTGCACCAATAGAAAGATGCCACGTGGCAGGTTGACCTTGTCCACATCGACATATTATATTCCTAGATATCCAAATGGAAGTAAAATACATGTAATCTTGGTGACCCGCTTCTCACTGCTAGTCATCATTGACCAATTATCCTGATGATGTCATTTGCATATTCTAAAAGAGCAAGCACATTATATAAGCACCCCAATATTTTCAAATATGTAGATCCTGTATTAAATATCGTTTAACAGTAGGTGGATATTCAAAATTTCAAATCATATGGCACCACCTATTGTAATCTTAAAAATGTTGCATGTGTATCCATGGACACAAATGATATATCATTAATTATTCCCTAATTAATTAGGTGTTAACAGTATAATAAGGGATTTATTCTCATTTTACACTTATCAAATCATTCAACAAGAAATTATAGAGTTCCTACGCGATTAAGAATGCCATTACAGAAATATACAAGCTCAACGGAATGGAGTGCACCTTGAATGACAAATGGAGGAGGGTGATTGAATAGTGAACCCACATATCCTGATCCTAGTAAATTGATTTAAGGCGAGAAAATTAGGTATGTAACTTTTGAAACCCTCGTTTTGTTGTTTCTGAATTGTAAATAGGTAAATAGTTTTTACTTAGGTAAATTCACATGAGAATGTTTGTATATGTTTCTATAAAAGATAAAGCATCATGATATCCATGAAAATGGTCAGATCTGTACCCCTAAAATATATGATAGGTTAATGTATACTCATCATTGCAAGATATAATGGAGATCTATAAGAAGAGGTCAGATACTGAACTCTTGACACCTTTGTGCATACAACCTGGAGGGTCAGTGTTCAAATACAGACAAATAGGTGATACGAACCTAGGGAACACTGATCTAGATGAACAGATGACAAAATTAGAGAGAGGTAGTGGGGATCCTTTACTCATGAGTATATATAGTTTAGGCATGTTGCATGCCGAAGGTTTCCCATATGCAACTGAGGCCATTGAGCTAGTGGCAGAGTGTGCTAATAATTACAACATTCACACTCGAAAGATGGAGAAGCATGGTAGGGAGTATGTAGATTTTTTGGTTGCAGGCATCACTTCCACATTCAATTTACCATCAGGATCCAAACTGTATAAGATTAATTTGGGAGCCCTAGAGAAATAGTATTAGGGTAGTTTAAAGGAGTGCAGGAAATTTGTGTTCTCTTGGAGGGCTAGTGACAGCACATATCGGGCATCAACAAAATTTCTTGTACAAATGTACAAATTTGATTTCACCCCTAAGTACCAATACATGATGGTTATGCTTAGCCAGATGAGGGGGAGACCGAATGCAGTGAAAGGAAGATAAGTGTGTGGAAATTGCTTCCTACACTAATCTAATGAGGAGAGATGTGTGCAAATTCTTTTCAAACTTTACAATTATAGAGTTATTAATCTAATAATAGAGATATTTCAGCAATACACAACACAAGAATGTAAGATAAAAGAAGAGAGACAAGATATACGTGGGGAAAAGCCTTACGGGTGAAAAACCCCACTCCAAAACACAACTCAAATGTATTATCTAAACAATGAGGTTTATGATATAGTTACAGAGCCAATTCTCTTATAGGAGTCTTCAACACTCATATATGGAGATAATTCAGTAGCATAACAGTACCTGTCAATCACATAATACATCTCCTCTCAAAAGCACTTGTTTATATAGAAGTTACATGGCAAAAATGGACCTTTCTTGAGATGGACGTCCAACTTGGCCTCATGGCCCAAAACCCACGTTTGGGGACACTTGTCCAACATTGAAATAGGGTCATGACACTTTTCATATCTCCCCATCCCAAAGAGGTCACCTAATCCCAAGTTGGCCAATGACAGATGCTCTTACGACTCTTATGACTATCATAGAATTCGTCATAACTATCATATCTTATAGTTGTAAGAGAATCTATCATGTACTAACCAAAAATAGCATATTCTCTTACATAATGTCATAACCCTCCTTGGGGCACCCAAAGATGTCTTCTTCCAAGATGCCTTGTGACACATGTCTTCACCTATCATAGTATCTTCTATTTACAACTCTTACGCATCATAGATTCTGTCATAGGAATATATCATAACCGTTTCGGTCAAAATTCCCTTACACACTATTCAAAGTGCCGACACATGGCAAAATACCTCTACCACTAAGTGGGATGCCTATCTCCTCATGTGAGGACAAAATTACATGTCACCTTCCACATAGGATGACACATCACCATGCCAACTTCCACAAGATGAAAAAATAGGATTTGCATCCTAATTACACAATAGGCAATAAAAATATATTACAATAAATAAATGCAAGGAATTACCAAGGTTGAGACACCTTAATTCCCAACATTCTCCCACTTGTCGAACACCTTGTAAGAGCTAATAGAAATAACAGGATTTAACTACTATAGGCCGAGAGGCCCATAGACTCTGAACAACATCTGAACTTCTCTATGCATGTTGGTTTCGTTAATGCATCCACAACATTCTTCAAAGTGTCTACCTTCTCCAAATTCACCTTCCCATCCTCTACCATGTCTCGTATGAAGTGAAACTGTATATCAATATGCTTTGTTCTAGCATGGAAAGTTGGATTCTTTGTTAGGCAAATCACACTCTGACTATCACAACAAATCGTAATCTATCATGCATCAACACCAATATCTAAACACAATCTCTTAAGCCAAATGGATTCCTTACAAGTATGAGTTGCTGCCATATACTCAACTTCTGTCATGGACAAAGCAACCATAGGATGTCACTTACTCATCCAACTAATTGCACCATCAAACATAGTAAACACATAAGCACGAGTGGATCTCCTACTGTCAATGCCACCTGCCCAATCAGAATCCATGAATCCATGAATAGAAACTAAATGTGGAGGTCCTGTAGGATTACCATGATATCATATGGAATACTTAGAAGTACCCCTCAAATACCTGAACACTCCTAACTGCATCCCAATGTACCTATCCAGGATTAGCCATAAATCGACTAAGGACTCCCATTGCTTGGGCAATGTCTGGTCTTGTGCAGACCATAGCATACATCAAACTGTCAACAACACTAGCATAAGGTAATCTACTCATGTCCTCCACCTCACTAGGAGATTTTGGACAATCATTAATAGACAACTTTGTCCCCAAAGAAACAAGAACACACAATGGTCTACAATCTACCATGATGAACCTATCTAACACAGTCTTCACATACTCTAGCTTAACCAAAGTTTTCTGTTATCTCTACTCTTCTTATTTCCATTCCCAGAATGTACCTGGCTGCCCCTAGATTTTTCATCTCAAATTGTGCTGACAACTGAGACTTTAAATCAGAAATCATATTCTTACCATTCCCAATCAACAACATATCATCAAAATACAATGCAATAATGAGGATGTGATCATTGTTAAATTTGTAGTACACACAATGATTTGATTTTGATCTCAAAAATCCAATCGACAATACAAAGGCATAAAATTTTATATACCACATCCTAGGGGACTACTTCAAACCATACAAAGACTTCTTCAATTTGCAAACCAAATTTTCTTTACCTTTCTCTATGTAATGCTCTAGTTGTGACATGTAAATCTCTTCCTCCAAATCACCATGAAGGAGTGTTGTCTTCACATCCATCTGCTCCACCTCTAAGTCATAAGTTGTTGCAAGAGATAATAGGAACTGAATAGATGTCAGCTTTGTAATGGGAGAGAAAATTTCACCATAATCAATTCCCTCCACTTGTGAGTACCCCTTCGCAACCAGTCTAGCCTTGTACTTTTCAACACTGCCATCTGCACCTAATTTCTTCTTGAACACCCATTTGCATCGGATAGGTTTCCATCCTTCAAGCAAAGGCACCAAGTCCCATGTTTTATTCTTCTCCAAAGAACCCATCTCATCTTCCATGGCCTCCTTCCAGGAACCTACATCTTTCATGCCCATAGCCTCTATCACAGTTCTAGGCTCATCAGTGTTAGTAAGCAAGGCAAAAGCACAACTAGATTCAAGCAATGAACAACCAAACCTATTAGGTTGCTTTCTTGTTCATGTAGACCTCCTCAATGGCTAAGGTTGAGGTTTTGCTTCTTCTTTTGAGCTTTCAGAGCTGCTAGAGCTCTCCTCATCATCAGGTCTCATAGGGTCTGTCGGTTTAGTCTTCTCAGGGGTAGAAGGAAACTGAGCCACATCTTTTTTGTTTTCTATTTCTTCTGGCTGTAGAACAATGGAAGAAGGTGTTAGCTCTCTGAAAATAACACTTCTGCTATACAACACTTTTTCAGCCACAAGATCCCAAAGCTTGTATCCTTTCACACTGACACCATAGCCAATGAAAATACACTTAACATCCTTGTTCTCCAATTTAGACTATTTCTCCCTAGGCACATGTGCACATGCCTCACAACCAAAAACACGAAGATGTCTAACTAAAGGCTTCTTACCAAACCACACCTCCATAGGTGTCTTACCAATAAGAGCTGATATAGGAGGCCTGTTTACCAGGTAGCAAGCAGTGGCTACAGCTTCAGCCCAAAACTTTTGTTCGAGGCTTGCTCCACTAAGCATACTCCTAACCCTCTCCATCAGTGTCCCATTCATCCTCTCTCCAACTCCATTTTTCTATGGGGTGTATGGAGTTGTCTTATGTCTTTCAATCCCTTGCTCTTTACAGAACTTATCAAACTCTACTGAACAAAACTCACCACCGTTATCAGTTCTCAAACACTTAATCTTTTTACTAGTCTAATTTTCAACAAAAGATTTAAACTATTTGAACCAACTAAAGACTTCAATCTTGCTTCTGAGAAAAGAAATCCATGTCCTTCTACTTTAATCATCTATAAAAGATACAAAATATAAAGATTTAGATATTGAAGGAACACTAACAGGAACAAATACATCAGAATGAATAAGATCCAATACACTAGAAGACTTGTGAGAACTAGAGTAAAACTAAACATGGTTTTGCTTTCCATATATACAATGTTCACAAAAGTTGAACTCGAGATTACAATCATTTAACCCCTCAACGAGGTTTTTATTTTTTAGGGTTCTAAGACCCTTCTCACCAATGTGGCCAAATCTCATATGCCATAACATAGTCTTTTTAGTAGGAAGCTTAACTTCCAAAGCATGAGAACCCTTGGGTACCCAAGATGCATTACCATTAGAATTTGTTACAACAGATTTCTTCACTACTAGTTCAAATGGTCGGGATGAAGTGACTGCTGCTCTATTCTTTAAGTTAGAAGAATTATTGTACTATGAAGTGCATGCCTCTGGCTAAAACAGAGTACCTCTCTGAGCACCCTTCACAAGCACCATAGATCTTCTAGTCATCTTGCATCCATCCTTTGAAAAGATAACCTGCACACCTGCATCATTCAACATACTTACAGAAAGTAAGTTCTATGCCAAGCCTAAGATGTACATAACCCTAGTGATCCCCTTCACTCATCTATCAAGAAATTGGATTGAGACTCTTCCATGACCAACAATCTTCAGATGAAAATCATCACCCAGGTACACTCTTCCACCATCGAACTCTTCATACTTGGTGAACCATCTTCGATGCGAGGTCATGTGGAATGATGCACCAGAATCAATGAACCACACATCATCAGATGCATGGATGGCTAGGGCTACGATGAAGGCATCACCATCATCTTACAACTTGTTAGAATATGAGTCTGGGACATTCTTCTTCTTCTTTTTCTTTTCCTATTTGTATTCCTTTCAGAAATGCCCAGTTTTTCCATAGTTCCAATAGAGAGCCTTGGACTTTCTAGGAGATTTGGATCTACTCTTCTCAGCTTTCTTATCCTTCTTTTTCCCTTTCTCTTTGGGTCTTCCATGAACCGCAAGAGCCTCTTTGGCTGCTTCAGAAGACTTTCTCCACATCTCTTTAGGTAACAACGAAAATACCACTTCATCCATTTTCAAAGTGGATGTGGTGCTCCCAATAGCCATAACAAGATGATCCCACGAGTTTGGCAAATAACAAAGCAAGGTCATACAACTATCCTCCTCCTCCATCTTCACACCAACAGATGTCAACTGTGCAACTAACATGTTAAAAGCATTCAGGTGATCTACAACAGATCCTCCATCCTCCATCCTCAGAGAATATGACTTCTTTCTCAGAAAAAGCTTGTTCACCAGGGATTTGGCCTGATAAACATCTCCTAGCTTCTTCCAAAGGTCTTTCATGGTCTTCTCCTTATGGGCATTTAACAGGATAGAATCAGTTAGACTGAGTCTTATGAGACCCTTAGCCTTCTGATCTTTGAGATCCCAATTAGCTTGTGCTATTGTAGTTGGTTTTACACAGAATATAGTTTCCCATAGGTCTCGATCAACAAGCATGTCTTCCATCTTAAGTTTCGATAACTTGAAATTTGTGCCCTTGAATTTCTCCACCTCTAATCCTCTGAATGTTCCTCCATCTCTTTTCCTACAATAAGATTATAGAATACTCTGCATAGACTCCCACTCAAACTAAGGTCAGCTCAAAAAACCCTACCCAACAACTAGGACCAAAGGTGATCAAGCACTGATACCAACTGAAAGGAAGCTAGGTGTGCAGAAATCGCTTCCTACACTAATCTAATGAGGAGAGATGAGTGCAAATTCTTTTCAACCTTTACAATTATAGAGTTATTAATCTAATAACAAAGATATTGTAGAAATACACAACATAAGAATGTAAGACATAAGAAGAGAGAGACAAGATATACGTGGGGAAAAACCTTACGGGTGAAAAACCCCACACTCCAAAACATAGTTAAAATGTATTATCTAAACAATGGGGTTTACAATACAATTACAGAGCCAATTCTCTTGTAGGAGTCTTCAACACTCATATCTGGAGATAATCTAGCAGCATAATAGTACCTGTCAATCACATAATACATCTCCTCTCAAAAGCACTTGTTTATATAGAAGTTACAAGGCAAACATGGACCTTGCTTGAGATGGACATCCAACTTGGCCTCATGGCCCAAAACCCATGCCTGGGGACACTTGTCCAACACTGCAACATGGTCATGACACTTGTCATATCACCCCATCCCAAAGAGGTTGCCTATTCCCAAGTTGGGCAATGACAGATGCTCTTATGACTCTTACGACTATCATAGAATCTGTCATAACTGTCATATCTTACAGCTGTAAGAGAATCCGTCATACACTAACTAAAAATAGTATATTCTCTTACAACATGTCATAACCCTCCTTGGGGTGCCCAAACATGCCTTCTTCCAAGATGCCTTGTGACACATGTCTTCACCTATCATAGTATCTTCTATTTATGACTCTTACGTGTCATAGATTCGGTCATAGGAATCTGTCATAATCGTTTCAGTCAAAATTCCCTTACACACTATTCAAAGTGCCAACACATGGAAAAATACCTCTACCACTAAGTGGGATGCCTATCTCCTCATGTGAGGACAAAATTACATGTTGTCACCTTCCACGTAGGATGACACATCACTGTGCAAACTTCCACAAGATGACAAAACAAGATTTGCATCCTAATTACACAATAGGCATTAAAAATATATTACAATAAATAAATGCAAGGAATTACCAAGGTTGAGACACCTTAATTCCCAACATGCAAGTTGTTTTGAGAATTGGATGTACAACCTCATGAGGATGATAGAGTCCACTAATTAGAAACCACAGTGGGCAAAACTAATTAGTGATAGTATTGAGGAAAGTATGAAGAAACTAGGAGGCAAGACTAACATGTTCCATACGTCTTATTACATGGTATATTCATGTGCATCCAAAGGAACATTTGATGGTTTGCAAACCGTTGGCAGGGTTGGCCATAATCCTGGAGATGTAAATATCTAGGATCATTATCCACAACTAGGGAGGAGGGCATCCTTCCAATATTACAAGAGGGGAGGGATGAACATTGGAGTCAATGTCACCCCAAAGCCTTCACCTTAGAAAGCACAAGCCTCAACCACTGCTGCCACAAAATCCACAAAGGCCGAGTAGCAACTTGAGCACACAGTAGAGTAGGGCATTACCTATGAAGACTTGGAGGAAAGTGATAATGATGAAGAACCCCTGGTAATAAAAAGAAGAAAGAAAACTCAAGAGGGGTCATCAAGAAAAGGCTAATCTCAAGCACCAATAATGAGGGGATCAATAGACAAACACTCGGACATTGTGCTTAAAGGCCAAGAAGGTGAAGGTATAATAAAGGCTTGGGAAGTTCAACAAAGTGTACAACATAATGTCCCTATCCCCACTATTGTTAAATTTAAAACTAAATTAGTAGAAGATGCTAGAGAAGGGATGAAGAAAGGAGAAGGTGATCAGCCCCTACCTCTAGATAACACAATAGACCTTTCTAATGATGAGGTAGTAGATGAGGCATCTGCTATCCCCATGGAGTCATTGATAAAGAATACAATGGTAACACCTCAAAATACTCCCATAGTATAGCAAGAGAGTGAGGAGGAAATAGAAGAAGATAATCTAGAGGCTACAACACAGAAAATTGGACTAGAAGGATTAATTGGTCATGTGACAAGCCTAGTAGTTATTGATTTAGCATAATAGGGAATGATGATGCAAGTAAAGATGAGGATGCAGTCCTAGAGCATGATGAAACTGAAGATAATGCATCTATGGACATGCATATAGAAGTGCCTGATCATCCTGATGTCCAAGATTGTAAGCAAGGACATGTTGAGGGAGAAAAGACAAATGAAACATCTGAACCTCAAAGTCCCAAGGATACAAACATGTCAGGAACTGGACAAGAAGGTCCATTGGTGGGTAATGACAATAAAGAACAAGAAAAGGTGGATGAAGATAGTCAGAGAGATCATCAGAATACCCAGGATCAAGATCATCAGGGACCTGGTATGGATCCACCACCACCTCAAGATGAACAAATGATACCTAATCAAGGTATGAAAACATCACAGGAGACCCCCACAAATGATGAGCAACAGAAAGTAGATGAAAGGGTTCACATTGGGGAAAAAGAAGAACAATAGCAAGGAGATGATGAAGATACCTTGGAAGAGAAAAACATAGAGTCTCATGATGTTCACATTGAGCATACTGACCAAGAGTGGTCAAAAGATGATGTGCCACATTAGCTACAACATGAGGTGAATCCACCTACATTCTTTGATTCTTCAAAATTTGATATATCTTCATTATTTTTGGCTGAAGTAGCCAAACCAAAGAGGAGAGCCAGGGCTACCACTGCAATAAAGATATATCCTGTAATAGCGAAAAGAACAACCCAAATAGTTGTACCTATTGTAGATAAGGCTAAAGGTGAAATAAGTGCAGGTGAGTTTCAGATAACCATTGTAGACTCGGGCTTTGCTACTGAACAACAAGAGGGTCAAGAAGCCAAAGATATCATAGACACCTTATTAGCCAGGATAGAAAAGGAAAAGGCAAAGAATAAGGAGCATAAAGAGCACATTACTCAAATGCAGATATTCATAAAGGGATTAGTGGCACCCACTAATATTCCCATCTCCACATCCATCTCATTGATAATAATATCATAGGATGAAATTACAGGGTTGGATGTCATGAAGCATAGATCACAAGTGATAGACAAATGGTTTATCTGGTTCTTATCTAAAGGAGAACAGGTGATTATGGCCTCACTTGCCAATTGGGAACTGCTTGGTACTTTAAATAGCAAGGTAGATAGGATGCAGAAGGAGATAGGGCAGAGGTCATTACAAGTAGATAAACACTTGGCTGCTCTTGTAGAGATTAAAAGGATAGATATGAATATCCTGATATCCAGTAATATCCTGACCACCCAAACTTCATAGTTGTTGGATGTCTAGTATGAAGATGTGAAATTTGATGCGGATATCTTGAAGAAATATAATGCAAAATCTAGGGATATCAGTGTTAAATTGCATGAGATTTTATCAAATTAGGTGGACATCTTGGAGGCTCTTGAAGGAGAGATTGAAGGAAAGGTAGAGAATCAAGATGCAAATTTGCCACCAAGGCCTTCCAGAATAATTTCAGGATTGCATTAGATGATCCTATCAACTGTTTCTCTAAAGATATAATTGACAAGGCTATGAGAATGAGAGCCAAGATAGAAAAATATAATGAAGTATTGAATAGTCAGAGGAATAAGTGGACAACTTTGCAAGACCAATTCCAATCACAGGGGCATGCAACCAAAAAGGCCAAAGTATTGGATGGAGGAGAAATAGAAATAATAGTCCAAGCATATGAAGTTATTTGAGGGACTATCAATATACAAATAGAAGATGACCTATCCATAGATGAAGAAGAGTGAATTTAGATGCAAAGTATATGGGTATGCTGACCAAGGTAAAATGATTCTTGTAGAATATCCCAGGAGGACAGTTGTACTCTACCAGATGGTTGCCACCTGGCAACCTGTGCCACGTGTTTTGTTCTTTTGACTTGGTCAATGCAATGTAGATCGTTGATTATCATGGATGAATCTTGATCGTAGGATGTTTTGTAACTGCATCCCTTCCTTACTCTATAAAAGGAGGTGGATTGCACTTTGTAAAATCATTAAGAGATTAATTAAGATAGGCCTATTGAATGTCATTGTACTTTCTATTGGTTTAGGTCTAGAAAAATGAGAGGGGGGTGAATCAGTTGTGACACATCTTCAATCCTTTTTCTTTTTAACCAATTTAATGATATAAACATTTCAGCATCAATCAATAACATGTGAACAAAAAACATAAATAACACATTTGACACTAGGATTTTGACGTGGAAAGCCGGTTAAGGGAAAAACCATGGTGGGGGTTAACCCAAAAATATTAATACCTTGTTAAAAGTATTTTTCAAAATGGGAATGCACATGCATTTGGACTCACTTCCTAGAGCTCACTACTCAAGAAGGCTCACTACCTATGGAAACATTACAAGAGAATAACAGAGATTTGAATTGATTAATAGCATCTACTTATGCAAGAATTTTAGTTCCAGTTAAGTGCAAAAATTGATCTTACACATTTCATCTTTGCTCTGCTCTTCTTACTATTTTGCCTTCATTCACACTTTGGATTTTTGCTCTTCATACATTCACCTTATTTGTACACACTTCACACACTTAATCATCCAATTTCATTGGATATTTATATCTGCAATATGATCTACAATCATTCTACCAGTCGGCTTCAATAACACTTAGAACTTTTATGAATGCTCTAGTCTGTAGGCTAGATCTATGCATAACTTAAGGTGAGGACTAAAACTTGCTCTTGAAAATGATTTCTCATGTTGGCCACTACCACTGATCATTATCATTTGTCCAACAACTTCCATACATCTGGAATCAAGATCTTCTTCAAGGTCGGCCTATTCTTCTTCTGTCTGCTCTGACAAACTAGAACCCGGTACTCAAAGGCTAATATCTTTTGAATCCTTCATCACCGGAGGACAAAAATCTAGATTTAGACTATCTTGACAGTGCACAAGACTCCCCTAGATCTGCAGCAAATCATGACTTCCCATCGGAGAGATCTGGATCAAAATACTGGACCCTGTTGCTACTTTGTTCCTAACTGTCTAGACTTAGGCAAATTCTTAATCTGACTTTCGGTAGGCACAAATTGTGTTATGCAAATGATTGGGATGATCTTAGTTGCCATCAATAAAAACATATATAATGCCTAGTAGTGTCTCTTGCCAACAATCTTCCCCTTTGGTATTGATGGCAACACTTAGTGAAAAATGACTAAGTGTTTAGCGCAACTCCCCCTTTGTCTGTACACTCATGTACTTCACTTATTCCGATGCTCCCCCTTTTCTGAATACCTCATTTTTCACTGACCTTCACTCCCCCTTTGACATCAATGGCAAGGGGTGGGGTCCGCAAGCCAAAACTCTCCAAAAAATCTATATATACTGCCGCATATGTACAAATAATCATTAGGTCTTTTTTTACATGAACTTGAGAATGTCTACAAAAATGGTTTTTATTTGTGCAAGTTCATAGGCCCAAGTACTCTTCATTCCATCCAAAATAGAGATGTACCCACTCAACAAAAATGCATATGCTTCTACTTTTTCCAGATCCAGAGGATCACTTGTCTGAACTACATTCAGGGCTTCGGATAAGACATTATGCATAGATTCCAACTTGGGGGCAATCAATCCCTAGAGTTCACACATCTTCTTCATAGTATTACCTTTCTCTTTTTCAAGTCCCTTTATTTCATCTATCAAGCTAATAACTTGACATTCCTGACTTATAGGAGAGGCAGTTAGAGGATCAAAATTTTGAGATAGAATTGATATTTTTTGTTCTTGTTCCTTTATCTTCTTTTCAATATCCTCATTGACTTTAGACCATGATAGGCAAAACTTGTATATATCTCCTCCATCACTTAAGGCATTCTGAATGTTCTTTATGCTAATGCCTAGTATCAACCTATCACTCCTTATTAGATTCTTAACTTGACTGAATTTCTTGTTTAGAAATTCTTTCTAAACTTTTGCCTACGCAGACTTTTCAAAAGACTCAAATTGTGAGTTTACTAAACTTACAAGATTTTTTAGATGTCTAGAGGGGGAATCAATTTGATTCTTCTGATAGGTTGGCATTAATTTCTCTAAAATTCTAGTTGCAAGTCCTAGTAGCTCATTGTCCTCCATGTGGGACTTTAACATCTTTTCTCTAGCCTTTACTTGGGTGAATGATGCTATTTTCATCAATTGCATTGGAGAGAGAGCATCTGGATTGGCTAGACATTAGAGTAGCTTAGGCTCATCAAGTTCAATCATTTCTTTTTCAAGAAGACTTTTTACTACATCTGTAGTGTCTCTTGCAACCATTTCAGAATAATCCTTTTGTTCTCTTGATTTCTCAGTATCTACTTTAGGTGTTTCAACATTTGCACCTTCTTCTACCTTGTCCTTCTTTACTTTTTCTTCCTCTTTCTCTATTTTACTCTTCTCTGTGTTTTCTTTAGAGGGACTCTTTTATGTTTGCTTACCACTTGCTACCTGATTTGGTGGGTTTTGTGTGGTAGCAATATCCTCTTCTTTTCTAGAGTGATCAGGTGGAGAGGTTACCCCTGCATCAACTATTCTATCTACCATGTCTATGTCCTCTAGATTGACTTGTTCCTCTTCCTGAACTTCTCCAATTTTTAGATTTGATGAGTCAAATCTAGCATTAGTCTCTTCATAGATTAACTCCAGAGGATCTAAGTTAACACTTTGGTTAGTCTCTTCATCTTGAGCTTCCAAATCTGGAACTAGAGAATTGTCTTCTTCAACTTGTTTCTCTGAAATAATAAAATACTTGTTCTTGTCTATGGCCTTTCTCAAAATTTTCTCTATTTCTATTTGCAATTTCCTTAGTTTCACCAAGCATAAGTTTGTTCATCCAAACTTTGCTTCTAAATTTATCTTTGACTTCTCTAAGGATTTTGTCTGCTTGTTTTCTAGTCATCACAGGGCACAAAGTGGAGAGAACATACTCTCTGAGTTCCATGTCTTTATCCTTAGCTTCTTCTGTCCTCATTTCCAAGACTTTCCTTAAGCTTTTAGGGAGTTATTATAAAATTTCCAACATAGATCTATTGAATTTATTCAAATATGTGATGATGGCATCTTCCAAGATTTTCTTATTTACTTGATCAAAATTATCATAGTAAACTCTGACATGCTTTAAATTTCCATGAACAGTGATTATCTTTACAATTTCATCAATAGTCATAGCAACCTTACTAGTGACTAACTTTTTACTATCCTTGTTGCTTTCGAAAGGCTGGTCTTTAGAAGTCTTCAAAGTTCTAGCTTTCTTGGATCTTATTTCTTTCACTTCTTCATCTGTCTCTATCTCTTCATCATCTTTTGTGTTCTTGTGGGTTCTTATGACCTTGGTTTTCTTTCTTTTTCTTCCATCATCAGATGGAGTGGCTTCAGACTTTTTAGTGGAAGTGGACTTGAGTTGCTCAACAAGAGTTGTAGAACTCCTTGTCTTCCTTGAGGAGCTTGGTGGGATTTCCGGAGTGACTACCGGCTCACTTTCTACTTTTTCTTTTGTATTTTGCTCATTGCTTTTCTTCATCTTTTCAATTTTCTTTGTTCTGCTTTACTACCTCCTTGGTTAGACCAATGCTCTTAGCATACCTTTCGACTTGTCTCTACACTTTCCTTTTGGTCTCAGGCTATCTGAGTTCCACATGCCATTTTAGACTTAGTTCCTTGTATGTTCCAAACCTTTCCATAGAGGTATCTTTAGGTGTGTTTAAAAGATGCTAAGCATACATATCCAAAACTCTTTCATCCACCTCATAATCCATAGGCATTATCCAAACTATCCTTGGTTCTACATCTTCCATCAAGCACTTGTCTATGTCAACCATGAAACATATGTCATTTTCATACTTCTCCACAATTGTTTTAGGGATTCTCTCCCTTGCTTGCATTAAACTCTGCAAGTTTTTGAAGTAGCCCCAAATGGTAGTCCTTTGGGCTTGGGGGTCACCAAGGCTGAGAAGGTGGTCTCTTATTTGCCGTGCTACTAGTCTATCAGTTTTCCAATGCACACCTTGAATTCCCAGTATTTCATTCATAAAATAGAAGAACAAGCATATAATCAACAAACCATATTTGAAGGATTTTTTCCTATCTTTCTTTATCTTGCTCAAATTATCAATCAATTGATTTCGTAGTACTTCACAAAGATTATAATCAACATTTTCTTTCAACATTTGATAGGCTGCATATATTGCAGCTCTGGAGACAGAGTTTTCTCTGTTGGAGTGGTAAATTTTGTACCCAATCACCATGGAGGCGAATTTGACATCCGGTTCTATAATATCATTGATAGTGATTCCCCTTCTGTCAAACTTGGCACCGGTAGCATTAGTCACTGTCTGGTTTTTCACAGCTTTCAGCAAGGGCAATCCACCGATTGAATTTAATCTGGTTACAATCTTGATGACATCATTTCTGATCTTGAATGGTTTCAATAACCATATGAACTCATCATGTATTCGGCTTAAAATATATCAAACCCATTCATTTTCATCAAATGCTAGAAACATAATGACTTGCAGAAAATGTTTGCTTTCTAGGGCCTTATATTATGGTTTCACTTTGTGGCTATCATCTGTTAAGTAGTTAAGCAAATCTAAGAGTTTAAGGTATCCAAATTCATCTATGTTACAGTGGATGTATGCCCTAATATCCTCAATATGAAGTACACCATGTGGAACCTTAGAGAATGCGCCCAATGGTCAACTTCAACTGATTTGTGTGGATGCTTCTTGAATATTGGTTAGGGCCTTTTAGTTATATCAACAACTAGAGGAGTAGCCATATGCAGAAATTGAGAACTCAAAAGATTTCATAGGAAATAGGAAATACCTTGTTATGCAGATTAGGGTTTTTGCTTGGGAATCTTTTTCTCGCTTCCAAATCTTGAGAATTCTCAGCTATGAGCCCATCCACTTCTTTCTTCTTGTTTTCTCTAGATGCAAAGTGTTTCAAATGAGGAATGAATGACCCTTTTAAGCTTTACATCACCTAATTTGCTTTTGTAATAAATACTCTGCCCTAGCACATCCGGTTGCTCTATTTTTGAACAGTCCCTCATACATCACTCTTAATTTTCCATAATCACTTCCTTTCTTCTAGAAATTCTTCCAAATGTTCTAAGTCAATTCAAGGTACCTTTTCTCATTGTGCTAGAACCAGGCACTTAACTACTAGCTGGGGGATTTTTATTTTTTGATGCAACTCCCCCTGATCCAGAGTTCCTAATTTAATTTCCTGAAGAATTGTCTACACCGGATTTTTGGTGTGGACCCATCACTCTGGTTCATAGTTGATTTCTTCACCCATGTCTCACTTGTTTCATTCTGGATCTCATTCTCTTCAATTTTTCTTTTTCCCTTGTCTGGTCTTTGCTCATCTGGTTTTTTGTTTACCGAACCTCTTCCTTCATTGGTCCTGCTTCTGCAGAATCTTGCAAAATAACCAGATTGATTACAATGGAAGCACATAATATTTCTTTGCCCATTTGATTGATTTCCTCTTGATCTGGACTGATTTGCCATATGTCCAAATCTATTGCAAGAAAAACATTTGCCATTGAAAGATTTTCCATTTCCACTATCATTCATTATCATACCTCTACATTCATTGGATTTATGACCATACTTCTTACAATTGAAGCATTGACTAGAGAAGAATGGATTATTTTGATTTATTCTACTTCTACATTGAGTGGCTCTGTGACCAAATTTATTGCACTTGAAATAGTTTCCATTGAAAGATGGATACCTTTGAGCATTAGGCTGTCTTATCGGAGGTCTTCTAGGTTTGTTTCTCTCATTCCTTGGTTGAAAGTTTCTTTGTCTAGATCCAGAGCTTTCACCTTTTTCATATCCAAGACCATGCTTGTCTTCAGCTCTTTTCTGACCCTCAAGTATTGCTTCAAGTCTGGTTGAACTTATCTTGAACTTCTCCTTATATTCATTTGCAACTTCTAGATCATGTCTAAGAATGACAATTTGTCTTGCAAGATCTCTTTCATTGTCTTTGCTTTCATGTAGATTAGATTTTAGATGACCAAAAATATTGTCCAATCTGTAACATTCGTTAGTTCTTTCTTTTAGAGTTTGATTTAAATCTTCTTCAATCTTCTTCCTTTGCTCAATTTCTTTGGTAAAGCTCATTACCCCAGATTCCATATCAACTTTTAGAACAACAACTTCTTTTGACAGCTTATCACACTCCTTTGTTTTTTCTTCCAAGGCTTCATTCATGCTATTTTCTTCAGAAACATTGGATAATTGCAGAAGTAGCTCCTTATTCCTTCCTAAAGATTTCTTTAATTTGTCTTTTAATATTTCAATGGTGTCATCAGCATCCTTGATTTCATTTTTCAAATTATAGATTTTTTCTTTGGACTGATCAAGATCTTTTAGAGCCAACTGAAGTTGATCCTTGAGTGAACCCATTGAAAAACTTCTTTTAAGATCTTACCTTAAGCTATTAGGCTTCTTTTAAGGAACCTTGCTTTGATACCAATTGTTGGTTTAGGTCTGGACAACTAAGAGGGGGGGTGAATCAGTTGTCACACATTTTCAATCCTTTTTCTTTTTAATCAACTTAATGATATAAACATTTCAACATCAATCAATAACATGTGAATAGAAAACATAAATAACACATTTGACACCAGTATTTTGACGTGGAAACCCAATTAAGGGAAAAACCACGGTGGGGGTTAACCCACAAATATTAATACCCTGTTAAAAGTATTTTTACAAATGGGAATGTACATGCATTCAGGCTCACTACCCAGAGCTCATTGCTCAAGAAGAAGGATCACTGCCTATGGAAACATTACAAGAGAATAACAGAGATTTGAACTAATTAATAGCATCTACTTATGCAAGAATTTCAATTCCAGTTAAGTGCAAAAACTGATCTTACACATTTCATCTTTGCTCTGCTCTTCTTACTATTCTGCCTTTATTTGCACTTTGGATTTTTTCTCTTCACACATTCACCTTATTCGCACACACTTCACACACTAAATCATCCAATTTCATTGGATATATATATATATATCTGCAATATGATCTACAAGCATTCTACTAGTCGACTTCAATAACACTTAGAACTTTTATGAATGCTCTGCTCTGTCAGCTAGATCTATGCATAACTTAAGGTGCGGACTAAAACTTGCTCTTGAAAATCATTACTCATGTCGGCCACTATCACTGATCATTATCATTTGTCCAAAAAACAACTTCCATACATCTGGAATCAAGATCTTCTTCAAGGTCAGCCTGTTCTTCTTCTGTCTGCTCTGACAAACTAGAACCCGGTACTCAAAGGCTAATATCTTTTGAATCCTTCATCACTGGAGGACAAAAATCTAGATTTATACTATTTTGATAGTGCACAAGACTCCCCTGTATCTGCAACTAATCATGACTTCCCACTAGAGAGATCTGGATCAAAATACCGGATCTTGTTGCTGCTCTATTCCTAACTATCCAAACTTAGGCAAATTCTGAATCTGACTTCCGGTAAGCACAAATTGTGTTATGTGGATGATTGGGATGATCTTAGTTGCCATCAATGACAACATATATCATGCCTAGCAATGTCTCTTGCCAACACTTTCTCAAGACCAATTGTAAATATGTTCACATTTTGAATACTAAATGTAATAGAGATACAGATTACCGCTACATAGTAAATCTTGAGTAATCTTCTAGATATCATATTGACTTGTACTGTGATGCGTTGCATCCCCTGAGTGCATATCTACTAGTTCTTGTTGTTGATTTCCTATTCCTTTGAAGATTAGCACCGACTGTGTTAAGTTGTGGAATGTCCTGGCATAGCATGGTTTGGTTTTCATCTCTATTTCATGAAGTATTAAATTGCACATATACAACAATGGTTGAAACTCATTCATTTTAGTAAAGTTAGAAAGCATTAGTTCAAATTTCTTTAATTTCATTTAATCATCACCATAACTGCAAATACACAGAAAATAATAAGCAAATATAGAAAAATATGTTGACATCTCGTAGATAACTAAATATATTTAGCATATTTGAGCAAATAGCATGTCAAAATAGCAAATATCATGCAAATAAACACAAATAATAGTAGGAACCATGGAAATACTTTCTTATAGGCACACGATTTTAAATAAATTTACAGTACAGAAGTGAGATCAAGTGGAAATTAGTTCATGATATGTGGATTAAAGATAGTTTCATAAGAACTAATTAAGATCATCATGAATCGAGTGATATGGAGAAGAATTGATCAAACTTACATAAATATCTAAAGGATTTGGTTAGATACAGTAGGATTTAACCTCGTTTCTTGAGAATTCATAGAAAGCAGGAAAAACATAGCATATCCACGTACAAAGAACTTCAAAGTAGAAACATAAGGCCCCTAAATGGAAAACATCAATTCACATCAAAATAACTAAGAGATTATTAGATGGTCAAGACCTGACTAACAGAGCCTTAGAGTTATCAATTCATCTTGAATTGATCATACTTTTCAAGATGATAAAGGTTTACTTTGTGAATTCTTTATCTATGTTATTATGACTAACATCATGATCAACATAAATTGGTGCTAGAAGGAGGGCCAAGGCATTCTAGTTTGAAGATTATTCATCTGGATAGATCATTTCCCATGCTCAAATGAGGTGATATTTTCCAAATTCTATAGGATCACGTCAAGCTTTGAGTATTTGTCCAAAGTTCTTACTTGTCACTGGTTATTTAAAAGATTTGTCTATAAATACTCTGTCATGTGGCTAAATACTCTTGATCTTTACAGTCAATTGTTTAAATTTCCATAGTTTAGATTGATATTTGCAAATTTTGCAAATATAGTGTAAATATCCTATCATTTTGGACATATGTTCATAAATATCTAGTTTAGAGAGGAAAATACCCTAATCATTGTAAAGATCCAGTCCAAAATATCCATATCTAGTCATAATTCATGAAGCTCTAGCTCACAGACCTAATACCAGGTCAAGATCCACTGAACTTTTGGAGGAATTACCAATTCACAGACTTAGACCTTGTACGACCAATATTCATCATAGTCCTAGTCCTAGTTCACTAGCATCTCTGGTGATACCTGCTACAGCCCCTCTCGCATCTTCAATAATACTAGTGGTAGCACCTCAGGTGCCTCCTACAATGTCTTTCTTTATAGTGGAATCACCACTTACCTTTACAGCTTATCACCCTTTACCAAAGAATTTGGACAAGATTTGTCTGAAGTATCATCCTTATCAGGATGCAAAAGATCACATTCAAACTTACAAAGAGGCTTTCTTCAGGGCTCAAATAGACCATGAGGACATCGTATGTAGGTTATTTCCTTACTTGTTAGGAGAAGAAGCATACGGTTGGTACATTAATCTCACCCGGTCTTCCATAGCCACTTGGGTCGCTTTGGAGAAAGATTTCTTAGGAAGGTTCAAAATACCTATAGATCCATCTATTGCATATCACCTTTTTTCTACAATCAAGAGAGTTGAGGAGAGTTAATCTCCAACTTTAATGCTAGATCCCAGAAAATGTATTCCAAGCTAGTTGCTCCCAATAATGTAGGTGATGAGGTAGCAAGATCAATATATTACTCAGCCTTAGATCCCCTAACATCCATGTTCATTAGGATGACACATCCTGCTATCACAACATTAATAGGTGCTTTTGAAGAATTTATCAAACTCAATCAACAACTAACACCTATCTTTACTCCTAATTTAGGATATCTTGCATAGCCTAGACAACCACAAGTTAATGGATCCTTGATACCTCTAGCCATAATGCCTAGCCCATTATAGATACCCCCACTCAATATCATGCCCCCTCCAAATGGAAATGGTCAAGTTATATATCATCCTGGACATGTACCCCAGGAGGTAGTGTACAACAATAGTAATGGCAGTTCTTTCTTCAAACCTCAACAAGATAATGTAGTTTCCAAAGCCTAGGAGAAGAATGATGGCATTAAGGAAATATCTACACAACTAAGAAAATTAACCACTGAGATCACACATATGATGAGTCAGAATTTTTATTCTTAGTCAAATCAAAACAAAGGATATCCTGATAGAGGGTATGGAAACAACAATGATAGGTCTGGATATCTCGACAAGGGGTACAATAATGATAGGAATTTCAATAACAATAGCAATAATAGTGTTGCCCCTTGGCCACCTAGAACTTGGAACACCCATCCTAATAATGGCTCATTGGCCTCACCATTGGATAATCAACCTCCTATTGAACCCAAATAGATTACTATGGTGAATTTAGCAGAAGTTGCACTCACAAATTGGTGCAGAATGCACAATACCAATGCACACATTGAACTAGACTGCCCTCAGTTCAAAATAGCAGCCAATATATTCCAGGCTAAAGTATCAAATAATATAGGAGATCCTCCTTTCCCTAAAGGAAATGAAATTGTCCCCCTTGGATTTGAGTCTTCCCTTATGCTTGAAAGTACTAATGGTTATCAACATCATCAGATGACCTCAACTCATGAAAAATTATACTCTACCATGTGAGGAGTCTACCATAGCCTTTGAGTCAAACTATGTGTTCCCTTTTAAAGACAAAAATGAGCCTAAACAAGAACCTGAAGAGGTTCATGCTTACAAACAACAATATCAAGGTAGACACAATTATAACCTTAGGAATAATGCAAATAGACCAGTTAGTCCTTTGACCATATCTATTCCTTCTAACAATTTTAATACACCACCAGATCCAAAAGCTAATAATAACCCTGGTCCTCCTAAGGTGAATACTCAGTATCTCACACCTTAGAATACAATGTCAAAATCTATCAGCCAGTTGCCTAAATTAGATAAATTAGTCACTTACCTGGCTAAAGAGATGAAAAAGATAAAAATCATCCTGTCACTATCAAAATTGCTAAAGACCCCAGTCATCAAGAAAGCCTTCTTGAAATCTTTAGATGAACCTACACCCAAAGAGGATAATACCGGTCATAACCCTAACCACATCATGACTAGAGATCCTACACCTAAAGATAACATTGTCAAATTGTGAGGACCGCCTTTTTTTTTTACTACTGTTGTCATGACTATTTACAGTGCTGTTATTATTACTTTCATATTTGTGGGATAGCAGTTCCTGAAATTTGTCAGACTATTTAACTTTATTATGTTTTCGGAAAAAACTAATTGGGTGATGTTTGGATAAGTTACTTTTCAGAAAAATGAATTAGAGATGTTAGAGATGATGGAAAATTGTAATATGATTTTTAATTATGTTAAATTGTACTAAGGCATGAGAATGCATGTGTTATTTAAGTTGCTTCGGCTATGATGAATTTATGTGGTTACTGATCTTGTAATTGAGTGTGCAGGGACTACTAATCAAACCACAGATTTCGGAGATCATTCCACACCTTGTTAATTGTTATTCCCTGTTAAGCCGATCTGGTTCCACGAAGAACCAAGATCTCTTTGTGTTTGATGTCATGATGTAATGTGGTCTTTCGTATGGTCGAGTGGGTTAGGTTACCCTCATGTAATATTATTTTTATAAGTAAGTGTTGTAAAGAGATTGAATTTGAAATTTCTATTTTTATTTAAATTATGAGGCCCTTTTTCTTGTGCTTTACCTTGACCTGGGGTGTCTTGTATGGGTTAAAATTGACCCTGGGTTCTACCCCATGGGTCCAGGGGCCCATTTGGCATGGGTAACCCTTGAGTAACCTCCATCTAGTCAACTTAACCTTTCCCTGAAGTTAAGTGGCGAAAATTGGAGGTAGGAGGGGACATGATGGGTTGTACCAACACTCAACCCATCCCCTCTACTTTTCCCTAGATAAGAGATGCCATCCATTAGTAAAAGTTACCTCTTCTTTAGTAAGATTCCCCCATGTACTATGGGGACACCCATGTGAAGAAAGGAGAAAGAGGCATGGGTCACCTGTCTTGTTCCCATTTAACTCTTTTTTTTATTTCTCCTATGAGAAAGTGGAGTCACATGAAAGGAATAAGGAGTACCCTTGGGAATGGAGAGTGACATAAGCCACCTGGACAGAATAGTGATTTTTGGGAAGGGTGAGGAGGTGACAAGTGTCACTTCCCCATTTCTCAAAATTAGAAAGAAAGAGAATTTTGGGTTATTTATTTTCAAATTTTGGGATGAGAGGGAGTTAGTTGAATTTTGGGGAAAATCTTTCATCTTTGGCCTTACCCAAAATAGAGAAGTTAGTTTGGAAGATAGAGAAGGGAGAGGGAGTTGGTGGCTAAGCTTGGGAGTGAACTCTGTGGACTCTGCAACAACTTCATTCCAGGAGGGCTTTGCAAGGTTGGTCTGAATTTTACCTTTGTTTTGGTAGAACTGAAATGTGTATGAAATGTGTTTGGAATATGTGTTTAAATTTGTTTTCTGTGGGGTTCTTGTCGGGTGTTTGACAGAGCGTCTCCCACTTGGGAGAAATGCTCATCAAGTTTGGGGTAGGGGAGGAGAGATCCTCCTCGGGTGCATACCTGTTCCATCTTTTGGGATGTTGAAAGCCTTGAGGGCATGTATCTGTGACTGTATTTTTGACTTGAGAGTCATATACAGATTTCTTGCAAAATGTGATCACACTTGGTTGAGACCAAGAGATATTTATATGAGTTCATTTATCTGTCAGGGTGACACTCTGGAGTCGAGTGTATCCACTCTCCTGCCCCTTATGAAACTCACTGTAGTTGAGTTTCCGTATTGTGTAAAATAGCCACGGGTGTATGTGTGCTTTGGGATTGTTGTTGTTTCTGTTGTGAAGTGGAGTGTGTAAAATAGCCACGGGTGTATGTGTGCTTTGGGATTGTTGTTGTTTCTGTTGTGAAGTGGAGTGTTTGAATACCCAGGTGTGAGTATGGTCTCCCTAGCTCGGGGGTGACCCTCTTGCGGGTCTACGGTAGGGAGGAGAGCTAGACAAGTGGTATTTTCTTCTTTGTTTGTCTTTGATATGCAGGTTTTTCTCTTGGAGCTTTCTGGTTGGCTATTTATGAAGAAACAGATCATCTTCTTGTCATGAGAATTAGGCCTAGATTATTTCATAGAAATGAAGAGAGAACACCTCTCTTGTTATTGTTGTAAATTACTGATATTCTGGGAGTGAAGAAAATCACCTCCCTGGTCTTATTATTATTGGACTTTTATTGGTTGTCATAAGTTTTCAGTTGTATACTGTTTGGGAGGAGAAAGTTCATATCTGGGAAGTTGGTATTCATGTTTGAGAAGTTGTAATATGACTGTGCTTAAATTTTTAAGTTGATGTTTGCAACCTTTGTTCAATAGCAATTTTTGTGTTTCAAGTATTACTGAAAGGAATAAGTTCGTTTTTGCAACTTAATCTGAGTTGTTTACATTGAAAGTTTGGAATTGCTTCACTAGTTGAAATGCTGATTTTCTATTCAATATTAAAATGGAAAAGACAGTTTTAAATATTTGTGTTATCCTCCCTATTTAATGGATTCTGTTAAATTAGAAGGATTAGAGGAAATCTAGCATGTAAATATAATCTGGTTGTAAATTTACAAGTCTTGTATGTTTATAAAAATGGAAATTTATACTTTAAATGAGGGAATAGCTAATTACTTTTTGGTGAAATTGGCAGATATATATATCTAATTGTTATGACAATTTCTTATAATAGGTTGATTTGGAGAAAATGCTTAGAGTAGTGAATTTTGAGAAAATTGTGGAAATTGGAATTATAAAAATCTATAAAGAGTATTTCTTTTTCTCTCAATAAATTTATAAATATATATATAGAGCTATATATATATTTCTCATTTTGAGTAATTATCATTTTAAGAAAATAAAAGAGTAATTGAAAGTAATTATAACTGTTATATATCAATATAAAAAAAAAAGGGGGGATATATATATATATATATATGAACTATATATATATAGATATATATAAATATATTATTGTTGAAATATATATATATATATATTTATATATGAATATATATAAATATATATATATATATATAATATATTATTATTATAAGAACCAACGAATGGTGAAAGACTGTCAACATGTTAGCCGCGGATAAAAGAAACACAGTCGAAATTTTATTTGGGCGGTGGGGAGTAAACCCCACCGCGAGCTGTTATTACTTATGGAGGTGTGGAGTGGGGCGGAGCCCCACCCACACCCCACGTCGTGGGAATGTGGGTGGGGCTCCGCCCCACTCCACATCTCCCCCCCCCTCCAAACCCTTATGCCTCCCGCGAAACCTTTCCGCCGCTCTGCGGCCACCGCGAAGTCTTGCCCGCCGCTCTGCGGCCACCACAAATCCCCGTCCACCGCTCTGCGGCCACCACAGATCCCCGTCCGCCGCTCTGCGGCCATTGCCGCCCATGGCCGCCATCTGCTGTGGGTTGAAAGCAATAAAAAAATGTAGGGCTTGGGCCCTAACATATGAATGGGTTATTTGGTAAATAAATTCAGTTTATTTTTATATAGCTCTATATAAAGGCATATATATATATATATTATATATGTCTATGTATATAGCTATATATATAATATAAGAATGATTATATATATACATATATATATATATATATATATATATATATAGGTTTATAAGTTGTGGGAAACCAATTTGTTCATTATTGAGATATTAAAATAAATATATTATATGTAAGTATGTATATATATATATATATATATATATATATTGGGCCCTCGTTTAAAATCGTTAATAACTATGTTTCATGGATATAGAGAAAAAAAAAATATATATATATATATATAACAATTATAATCTCACAGGAGATGTTATTAAGTGTTGAACACAACAACCAAAGAAGCTATATTACCATGAACAGAGTTTTATAAAGTGGTGAACCACCTACATCTATTGACAACGTCATACGAGTTACAAACAGTGTATGAATCGTAATTAAGAGTAACAGTAACAACAGTAATTCTAAACAAGAGAAAATAAAATTAGATGTAAAGTGAGTTTAGGAATATTCAGTGATACTCTGGAAAGAGTTTCTCGGAAGTTTCATCTGTTAACGTACTTATAAACACCCGGAAAATGAAGAGGAAAATTACTCAACTCCTTGTGCAAAAGAACACTGGAAATAAACTTATGATGCCACCACTAACAATCCATGTGGCCATATTAATCTCAACTGTAGCAAACAATCTCATATGTAAACCTGTAAGAGGTTCCGAAGAAGGAAAAACCAACATTGGAAAACACAGAGGAGAAAATGCGCGACATATCTCACACGGGATAAGAGAACTAAGTTGACGGACCCTTCTGTCAATTGTGCTTAGGTACAAGTTGACTAAGTATTTACGAAGAGGAGGAACCTAGATCGGGGAAGATTAGGAGACTGAGTCCAGCGAAATAGTAAACCAGCCTTTGTGGCCTAGATCATCCTGAAATTAGGTTTAATATCAACAATAACTGCAGTAATAACCCTGATTGACGTAAATCACGAAGAAAGGACAGGATGCACATAAAGAAAGTATAGAAAATGAAAGAGAGAGAGAGACCGAAATATAAACACACTAAATGAACTAAGAGATAGTTAAGGTAAGGGCGATAAAGTTATAATCCAACTTAAGAACTTGTGGAAAGGGAAGAGAGGGCAACCTAGCCGCCTTGTTGAAAATGCTAAGTCATAGGAGTAGTATGTTTCAGGAAACAAGAGAGGAGACAGACAACCGTGCCTGGCTGAAAAATGACTAAATAGGGAGATCACTAGCCGGTTTAGTTGGAACAAGGCGTCGAGGGAAGTGGTTCCTCTATCAGCGAACCACGTGCGTAAATGAGTGCAGCGTAATTCCCACTAACGCCGTAAGACATTTTGCTACCGAACCATTGCCGAGGGTTCGATTTAAGAACTTGGGTAATCTCACTCTTGCAATGACGTTAGCAGCGTTGTATCGACCCTCTTGTTGATCTATATGTTTCCGTTTGCACGCCATTGTACTTGTATTCCGTCGATGAGTATAGTGTTTCGCCATGAGAGAACACCGTTGAGCATGCGTACGCATGCGAAAGGGGTTTTTAGGACGGTGTGAGAAAAGTTTTTCATATCTCGTGTCATAACCACATGACAGATGTGGCTATGACACGTGCGAAGTGTGTTGTGACCACAAGGAAAATGTGGGCATGACATTTGGTATCAGAGCCAAGTTTGTAAACACTGGGCGTATTTGGGCACGTTATTATTCCGCAACTTTGGCTAATTAGTTTCTACCTTGTTTTGTAGGATGCCTCCCCGACGTGTTCGACGAGCACGATCACGCCACACAGCGTCAGTCGAGGTGCACAGCGATTCCTCAGCCGAGGGACTGGCACCTGCAGATTCAGCAGCACCACCTGCACCACCTGTGCCACAAGCACTACTAGTACCACAGGCGACACCAGTAGCGGATATAGGTCCACAGATCTTACAGGCACTACAGACTATGCTAGACAGGTTACCACCAGTGATTCCTGAGCCACGTATAGAGTCTCGTGTTGCTCCGCGAGAGGAGCCACGTATGGAGCCCCGCGTTGATCCACTAGCGGTGAGACGTGTGGAGCCCTTCGTTGAGATTCCTGACACAACAGTAGAGGAGGTAGGGTCGGCCTCCCGAGCACGGAGCAGGAGTCCTCCGAGACTTTTGAGACAAGAACAGGTTCAGCAGGGAGTATATGAGGATGGTGTGGAAGAGCCACTTGGGAGACTTAGAGACAGAGGGGACCCTATCAGAGATCTACTGAGGCTCAACCCACCCACCTTCGCAGGAGCTACAGAGGGAGCTGTGGCCGAGGCTTGGCTAATTAGCTTAGACAGGTGTTTCGCATTGCGACCATATGAGAGCAACACGAAAGCACGAGTGGCAGTTCATCTTCTTAGGGATGCAGCAGCCACCTGGTGGCGTACAGAGGAGTGCAAGCGCCGACTCTCCGTGGATACACTCACATGGGACATCTTCATTGAGCACTTCAATGCGCGGTATTTGTCCGAACATTATAGACAGCGCAGAGTCGATGAGTTTCATGATCTACAGCAGAGGGGACTCACCGTTACTCAGTATGAGAGCCGATTTATAGAACTTTCTCGTTATGCGGAATACCTCCATGACGAGAAAATCTTAATACACAAATTCATCAGGGGGCTAAATCACGGGATATCAGGACCAGTTCGTATGGCAAATCCCCAAACCATGAGCGAGGCTGTTGAAAAGGCCCTTATATCAGAGGAAATTCAGGGACGAGGACAGAATTCACGCCCACAGTACCAGGAACGAAATCCCCAACAACAGCAAAATTTCCGAAGGCCTCAAAACACAACACAGAGAGGAGGGTATAATGCTTCATCATTACCTCCTAGGCCTCCACAGCAACAGCAACATCAGCAAAAATCCAAATTTCAACAGAGGGGACAGGGAGGACAGAACCGTGGATGGCAGCAGCAGGGACCACGCAGGGATCAGAGACAGCAGGGTTCATCGGTAGGACCTGCAAGGTCCCAGCAGTCTTACAGAGGCTCACAGGGATCCACCGGACGGACCGGGCAACAACAATCGGGCAGAACACAGTCAGGGCAGTTACAGGTTAGAGGACCATGTTATGTATGTGGTGGGGCAGGGCATCTGGCTAGAGAGTGTCCGCAGGGATTTACTGCAGGGGGTCAGCCCCGATCAGGAGGGTCTGAGCAGACCGTAGGTGACGTGGGCAGATCTCACCACATGTTTGCAGCGGTTGATAACCGCCAGGCTGATTTTCAGGCTTCTGTCATCGAGGCAGCAGGTACGATTAGAGACTTTCCCATCTCGATCCTTTTTGATTCAGGAGCTACTGACTCTTTTTTGTCTACATCATTAGTGGAGCGTTGCAGGCTGGTGGCTTCTAGGCAAGACATTAGGTGGGAAGTTGAGTTGGCCTCAGGGGCCAGGATGTCAGTAGATACCTTGGTTAAAGACTGTGAGATCACATTGGGATCCTTCACCACAATATGCAACCTTAGGATTATGCCATTAGGGTCTTACGGAGTAGTTCTGGGTATGGATTGGCTTGCGGCACATAGAGCCAAGCTTGATTGTCGCCAGAGAACGATTAGCTGTTTAGATGATCATGGTTCGTCGGTTGAGATAGTGGGCATTCAAAAGCCCACGGCGGTTCGTATGATATCCGCACAACAGCTTAAGCGCTGTATGCGGAGGGGATGTCAGATGTTTGCCATCACAGTCAGTGATAGAGCAGAGGATGAACCTGAGGCTACTTTAGATGATCACCCTATCCTTAGAGAGTTTGCCGATGTGTTTCCGCCAGAATTACCTGGTATGCCTCCACGTAGAGAAGTGGACTTCCACATTGACTTAGTGCCAGGTGCAGAGCCGATATCCCGCGCACCCTATAGAATGACGACCCATGAACTCACAGAACTTAAGCTGCAGTTGGAAGAATTACTTGAGAAGGGACACATCCGACCTAGCGTTTCACCATGGGGCGCACCAGTGATCTTCGTGAAGAAGAAGGATGGGTCTCTTCGGCTATGCATGGACTACAGGCAGTTGAACAAGGTGACGGTGAAGAATCGTTATCCTCTACCTAGGATTGACGACCTTTTTGATCAGATGCAGGGAGCCAGAGTGTTCTCGAAAATCGATCTAAAATCTGGGTATCATCAATTGCGCATCACGGAGTCAGATATTCATAAAACTGCTTTTCGAACCAGATATGGCCATTATGAATTCACAGTGGTACCTTTCGGGTTGACGAACGCTCCTGCAGTATTCATGAGTCTCATGAACGGGGTGTTCCGTACATACCTAGACCGGTTCGTGATCATATTCCTAGATGACATTCTGATTTATTCACGGACTGAAGAGGAGCATGTAGAGCACTTGCGTCAAGTTTTGCAGAAATTACGAGAGCAACAACTTTTTGGCAACTTGACGAAGTGTGCCTTCTTCAGGACAGAGGTGCAGTATTTGGGACACATTTTATCAGGCGATGGCATCTCTGTAGATCCATCTAAAATTAGAGCAATCCAGGAGTGGCCGGCACCCACGAACGTGACAGAGGTCAGAAGCTTTATGGGGTTAGCTGGGTATTATCGTCGGTTTGTCGAAGGTTTCTCCAGGATAGCACATCCCATTACTTCCCTTCAGCGAAAAGGGAAGGGTTTCACTTGGACCGAGCAGTGTGAAAAGGCTTTTGGAGTCCTCAAAGAACGTCTTACGAGCGCTCCTATTTTAGCAGTTCCAGATCCGTCGGAAGAGTTTGTAGTTTGCACGGATGCATCATTAGAAGGTTTGGGAGCCGTGCTTATGCAGGATGGACGAGCGATCGCATACGAATCGCGGAAACTAAAGACACATGAGTTAAACTATCCTACGCACGACTTAGAGCTTGCAGCTGTTGTTCATGCCTTGGTTCGTTGGAGACACTTTCTTTTAGGGCGACGCTTTGAACTCCATTCAGACCATCATAGTTTGCAGTATATTTTCACACAGCCTAATTTGAACGCCCGCCAACGATGTTGGATGGAATTCCTATGCGAATATGACTTCGATGTCCATTATATAAAAGGGAAGGAGAACGTGGTCGCTGATGCTCTGAGTCGAAGACGCCACGAGATCCAGACCCTGACCTTGAAGATGGACTTGAAGGATCGCATCTTACAGCATCTGCCGGAGGACGAATGGTTTCTTGAAGTGCAGCAGGCAGTACTAAATCAGCAGGCCCTTGAGGGCAAATTTACAGGATATACCCTTGATTCTGATGGAATGCTTCGACATCGGCAACGCATATATGTACCCCATGCGGGTAATCTTCGTACAGTAATCCTATCAGAGGCTCATAGAGCACCCTACGCAGCACACCCAG
This sequence comes from Cunninghamia lanceolata, assembly GCA_027924645.1. Classification (NCBI taxonomy): domain Eukaryota; kingdom Viridiplantae; phylum Streptophyta; class Pinopsida; order Cupressales; family Cupressaceae; genus Cunninghamia; species Cunninghamia lanceolata. Next base: position 4,736,658 of record BSBN01000070.1, read on the forward strand.
GAGTGAAGAAGATGCATGCTGATTTACGACAGCTTTATCATTGGGCTGGGATGAGGCGTGACATTGCCGAATTTGTTGCTCGTTGCCTGGAATGTCAGAGGGTCAAGGCCGAACATCAGCATCCAGCGGGACTGTTGTACCCTCACGAGATACCTGAATGGAAATGGGATACCATTTCTATGGATTTTATCGTTGGTCTACCTATGTCATCACGTCGCCATGATGCTATTATGGTGACAGTTGACAAGCTGACCAAAGTGGCGCATTTTTCACCAATATGTACAACATACAATGCACCATCAGTGGCAAAGGTGTTTCTTGATCAGATTGTTAGACTTCATGGGATACCTCGCCGCATTATATCTGACAGAGACTCCGTATTCACTTCATCGTTCTGGAAAGCCTTACATCAGGCGTTGGGCACACAGCTCAACTTCAGTTCTGCATATCATCCGGAAACCGATGGACAAACAGAAAGAGTTAACCAGGTGTTAGAAGACATGCTTCGCATGTATGTGATGGACCACCAGTCTAGATGGGAGGAGTACCTGTATCTAGTTGAATTCGCCTACAATAATGGGCATCATAGCTCGTTGGGTATGCCTCCTTTCCAGGCATTATATGGCAGACCATGCAGAACACCTTTGAGTTGGGATCGTATAGAGGACAGAACAGTCATCGGCCCAGAGATAGTTCAGAATATGGAACTGCAAGTTAAACAGATAAGACAGAGGCTTCTGGAAGCACAGGACAGGCAGAAAAAGTATGCTGATGCTAAGAGGACAGACCGAAGCTTCACTGTGGGGGAAAGAGTATTTTTGAGAGTGCGGCCGCACAAAAGTCCAATCCGTTACGGAAAAGGCTCTAAACTCGCACCTTGATTTGTAGGACCTTTCGAAATCTTGGAGCGGATAGGACCAGTAGCCTATCGTCTAGCCTTGCCACCTAGCCTGTCACGTATCCACGATGTATTTCATGTATCAGTTTTACGTCAATATGTTTCTGACTTATCTCATGTGTTGGATTGGAGTGCTCTTCAGGTAGAGGCAGACGGACAACTGGCGTTGGAGCCAATTCGCATATTGGCTCGACGGACGCTGGCCCTTCGAGGTCGAGAGCTGGACCAGGTTAGAGTCCAATGGGACTTGTACGACGAAGTCACTGCAACATGGGAAGATGCAGAGAGATTGAAGACCCTGTATCCTCACCTTTTTGACGACTTCCAGGAGGAAGTACCGTCTTAGGGGGAGAGGATGTGAGGACCGCCTTTTTTTTTTACTACTGTTGTCATGACTATTTACAGTGCTGTTATTATTACTTTCATATTTGTGGGATAGCAGTTCCTGAAATTTGTCAGACTATTTAACTTTATTATGTTTTCGGAAAAAACTAATTGGGTGATGTTTGGATAAGTTACTTTTCAGAAAAATGAATTAGAGATGTTAGAGATGATGGAAAATTGTAATATGATTTTTAATTATGTTAAATTGTACTAAGGCATGAGAATGCATGTGTTATTTAAGTTGCTTCGGCTATGATGAATTTATGTGGTTACTGATCTTGTAATTGAGTGTGCAGGGACTACTAATCAAACCACAGATTTCGGAGATCATTCCACACCTTGTTAATTGTTATTCCCTGTTAAGCCGATCTGGTTCCACGAAGAACCAAGATCTCTTTGTGTTTGATGTCATGATGTAATGTGGTCTTTCGTATGGTCGAGTGGGTTAGGTTACCCTCATGTAATATTATTTTTATAAGTAAGTGTTGTAAAGAGATTGAATTTGAAATTTCTATTTTTATTTAAATTATGAGGCCCTTTTTCTTGTGCTTTACCTTGACCTGGGGTGTCTTGTATGGGTTAAAATTGACCCTGGGTTCTACCCCATGGGTCCAGGGGCCCATTTGGCATGGGTAACCCTTGAGTAACCTCCATCTAGTCAACTTAACCTTTCCCTGAAGTTAAGTGGCGAAAATTGGAGGTAGGAGGGGACATGATGGGTTGTACCAACACTCAACCCATCCCCTCTACTTTTCCCTAGATAAGAGATGCCATCCATTAGTAAAAGTTACCTCTTCTTTAGTAAGATTCCCCCATGTACTATGGGGACACCCATGTGAAGAAAGGAGAAAGAGGCATGGGTCACCTGTCTTGTTCCCATTTAACTCTTTTTTTTATTTCTCCTATGAGAAAGTGGAGTCACATGAAAGGAATAAGGAGTACCCTTGGGAATGGAGAGTGACATAAGCCACCTGGACAGAATAGTGATTTTTGGGAAGGGTGAGGAGGTGACAAGTGTCACTTCCCCATTTCTCAAAATTAGAAAGAAAGAGAATTTTGGGTTATTTATTTTCAAATTTTGGGATGAGAGGGAGTTAGTTGAATTTTGGGGAAAATCTTTCATCTTTGGCCTTACCCAAAATAGAGAAGTTAGTTTGGAAGATAGAGAAGGGAGAGGGAGTTGGTGGCTAAGCTTGGGAGTGAACTCTGTGGACTCTGCAACAACTTCATTCCAGGAGGGCTTTGCAAGGTTGGTCTGAATTTTACCTTTGTTTTGGTAGAACTGAAATGTGTATGAAATGTGTTTGGAATATGTGTTTAAATTTGTTTTCTGTGGGGTTCTTGTCGGGTGTTTGACAGAGCGTCTCCCACTTGGGAGAAATGCTCATCAAGTTTGGGGTAGGGGAGGAGAGATCCTCCTCGGGTGCATACCTGTTCCATCTTTTGGGATGTTGAAAGCCTTGAGGGCATGTATCTGTGACTGTATTTTTGACTTGAGAGTCATATACAGATTTCTTGCAAAATGTGATCACACTTGGTTGAGACCAAGAGATATTTATATGAGTTCATTTATCTGTCAGGGTGACACTCTGGAGTCGAGTGTATCCACTCTCCTGCCCCTTATGAAACTCACTGTAGTTGAGTTTCCGTATTGTGTAAAATAGCCACGGGTGTATGTGTGCTTTGGGATTGTTGTTGTTTCTGTTGTGAAGTGGAGTGTGTAAAATAGCCACGGGTGTATGTGTGCTTTGGGATTGTTGTTGTTTCTGTTGTGAAGTGGAGTGTTTGAATACCCAGGTGTGAGTATGGTCTCCCTAGCTCGGGGGTGACCCTCTTGCGGGTCTACGGTAGGGAGGAGAGCTAGACAAGTGGTATTTTCTTCTTTGTTTGTCTTTGATATGCAGGTTTTTCTCTTGGAGCTTTCTGGTTGGCTATTTATGAAGAAACAGATCATCTTCTTGTCATGAGAATTAGGCCTAGATTATTTCATAGAAATGAAGAGAGAACACCTCTCTTGTTATTGTTGTAAATTACTGATATTCTGGGAGTGAAGAAAATCACCTCCCTGGTCTTATTATTATTGGACTTTTATTGGTTGTCATAAGTTTTCAGTTGTATACTGTTTGGGAGGAGAAAGTTCATATCTGGGAAGTTGGTATTCATGTTTGAGAAGTTGTAATATGACTGTGCTTAAATTTTTAAGTTGATGTTTGCAACCTTTGTTCAATAGCAATTTTTGTGTTTCAAGTATTACTGAAAGGAATAAGTTCGTTTTTGCAACTTAATCTGAGTTGTTTACATTGAAAGTTTGGAATTGCTTCACTAGTTGAAATGCTGATTTTCTATTCAATATTAAAATGGAAAAGACAGTTTTAAATATTTGTGTTATCCTCCCTATTTAATGGATTCTGTTAAATTAGAAGGATTAGAGGAAATCTAGCATGTAAATATAATCTGGTTGTAAATTTACAAGTCTTGTATGTTTATAAAAATGGAAATTTATACTTTAAATGAGGGAATAGCTAATTACTTTTTGGTGAAATTGGCAGATATATATATCTAATTGTTATGACAATTTCTTATAATAGGTTGATTTGGAGAAAATGCTTAGAGTAGTGAATTTTGAGAAAATTGTGGAAATTGGAATTATAAAAATCTATAAAGAGTATTTCTTTTTCTCTCAATAAATTTATAAATATATATATAGAGCTATATATATATTTCTCATTTTGAGTAATTATCATTTTAAGAAAATAAAAGAGTAATTGAAAGTAATTATAACTGTTATATATCAATATAAAAAAAAAAGGGGGGATATATATATATATATATGAACTATATATATATAGATATATATAAATATATTATTGTTGAAATATATATATATATATATATTTATATATGAATATATATAAATATATATATATATATATATATAATATATTATTATTATAAGAACCAACGAATGGTGAAAGACTGTCAACATGTTAGCCGCGGATAAAAGAAACACAGTCGAAATTTTATTTGGGCGGTGGGGAGTAAACCCCACCGCGAGCTGTTATTACTTATGGAGGTGTGGAGTGGGGCGGAGCCCCACCCACACCCCACGTCGTGGGAATGTGGGTGGGGCTCCGCCCCACTCCACATCTCCCCCCCCCTCCAAACCCTTATGCCTCCCGCGAAACCTTTCCGCCGCTCTGCGGCCACCGCGAAGTCTTGCCCGCCGCTCTGCGGCCACCACAAATCCCCGTCCGCCGCTCTGCGGCCACCACAGATCCCCGTCCGCCGCTCTGCGGCCATTGCCGCCCATGGCCGCCATCTGCTGTGGGTTGAAAGCAATAAAAAAATGTAGGGCTTGGGCCCTAACATATGAATGGGTTATTTGGTAAATAAATTCAGTTTATTTTTATATAGCTCTATATAAAGGCATATATATATATATTATATATGTCTATGTATATAGCTATATATATAATATAAGAATGATTATATATATACATATATATATATATATATATATATATATATATATATATATATATATATATATATATATATATATATATATATAGGTTTATAAGTTGTGGGAAACCAATTTGTTCATTATTGAGATATTAAAATAAATATATTATATGTAAGTATGTATATATATATATATATATATATATATATATATATATATTTATTGGGCCCTCGTTTAAAATCGTTAATAACTATGTTTCATGGATATAGAGAAAAAAAAAATATATATATATATATAACAATTATAATCTCACAGGAGATGTTATTAAGTGTTGAACACAACAACCAAAGAAGCTATATTACCATGAACAGAGTTTTATAAAGTGGTGAACCACCTACATCTATTGACAACGTCATACGAGTTACAAACAGTGTATGAATCGTAATTAAGAGTAACAGTAACAACAGTAATTCTAAACAAGAGAAAATAAAATTAGATGTAAAGTGAGTTTAGGAATATTCAGTGATACTCTGGAAAGAGTTTCTCGGAAGTTTCATCTGTTAACGTACTTATAAACACCCGGAAAATGAAGAGGAAAATTACTCAACTCCTTGTGCAAAAGAACACTGGAAATAAACTTATGATGCCACCACTAACAATCCATGTGGCCATATTAATCTCAACTGTAGCAAACAATCTCATATGTAAACCTGTAAGAGGTTCCGAAGAAGGAAAAACCAACATTGGAAAACACAGAGGAGAAAATGCGCGACATATCTCACACGGGATAAGAGAACTAAGTTGACGGACCCTTCTGTCAATTGTGCTTAGGTACAAGTTGACTAAGTATTTACGAAGAGGAGGAACCTAGATCGGGGAAGATTAGGAGACTGAGTCCAGCGAAATAGTAAACCAGCCTTTGTGGCCTAGATCATCCTGAAATTAGGTTTAATATCAACAATAACTGCAGTAATAACCCTGATTGACGTAAATCACGAAGAAAGGACAGGATGCACATAAAGAAAGTATAGAAAATGAAAGAGAGAGAGAGACCGAAATATAAACACACTAAATGAACTAAGAGATAGTTAAGGTAAGGGCGATAAAGTTATAATCCAACTTAAGAACTTGTGGAAAGGGAAGAGAGGGCAACCTAGCCGCCTTGTTGAAAATGCTAAGTCATAGGAGTAGTATGTTTCAGGAAACAAGAGAGGAGACAGACAACCGTGCCTGGCTGAAAAATGACTAAATAGGGAGATCACTAGCCGGTTTAGTTGGAACAAGGCGTCGAGGGAAGTGGTTCCTCTATCAGCGAACCACGTGCGTAAATGAGTGCAGCGTAATTCCCACTAACGCCGTAAGACATTTTGCTACCGAACCATTGCCGAGGGTTCGATTTAAGAACTTGGGTAATCTCACTCTTGTAATGACGTTAGCAGCGTTGTATCGACCCTCTTGTTGATCTATATGTTTCCGTTTGCACGCCATTGTACTTGTATTCCGTCGATGAGTATAGTGTTTCGCCATGAGAGAACACCGTTGAGCATGCGTACGCATGCGAAAGGGGTTTTTAGGACGGTGTGAGAAAAGTTTTTCATATCTCGTGTCATAACCACATGACAGATGTGGCTATGACACGTGCGAAGTGTGTTGTGACCACAAGGAAAATGTGGGCATGACACAAATATAAAGTGCAAGCTACTATTCATGCTACTGAAACATCACAGATGACTCTATATAGAGATAATTCTGAATCACCTCCATTCTTGCTTACATTAAGGATATTTGGCAAGAATTTATATAATTGTCTAGTAGATTCAGGTGCATCAACGAATGTGATGCCCTTGTCCATTTGTAATGCTTTAGGTCTACATCAACCAAATGCCTCAAAAAGGTGACACAACTTGACAAAATAGAAGTGAGTGTAGTAGGGGAATAAACTCATATCCACATGCAGCTTGCATAAGACCCAAGGGTGCAATACTACATTTACATCCAGGTAGTGAATATCCCTAAAACTTATGGAATGTTACTCAGTAGAGATTGGTCCAAGATATTAAATGGTTACATGGCCACAAATTTCAATCATATGTGGTTACCCTAGAAAGGAATCCCCAATTAGATAAGGATAGAAGCTAAACCTAGGATGAAACACATGATAATTGAGTACAATAATACTAATGAGGTATTGTACATAGACATTGAACCATGAGTTTATGCTATAAGACCACAAGCTATTAGAATTGAAGAAGTCCTGATGTGCAACATGCATATACATGAAGATAGTAATGAAGAGGAAAAGATGATCATTGAATCTAATTACTGTAAAACTGATGAAGAGGAAGTAGACCACTACACTGAGTTCAAAAAATATCTATCTAGAGAAATGTAGAGATGCCAACTGACTAGAACATCTATGGAAGATATTCTGATATCTGGATGGTGTAGATTACATGATGAAACACATTCAGAAAAGAGTTGTGAAGCATGTCTAGATATGATTGAATTGGAGAGAATGTGTAGTGAAATCGGATCATCACCAACTGATGCTAGTGAAATATCTGATGATGATGATGATACTAATTCATGTTTGTTTTCTTTAGATATAGGGGAGCATGATCAGACAATACATTAGGATAATGTCTACATGTATAATTTAGAAGAGATTTTGATATGTGAAGAGATGCACCCCCATGAGAAGAAAAATATTATCACCTCAGGGACCAATTGCCTTATTGAGTCAGACTATGAGTTATTAGATGAGGATAGAGGGAGTCACCTGACCACATTTGAGGAATTTTTGTCAAAACAAATTTAGAGATATATTCTACAAGGAGTTCCTTCACATCATGCATTGATTAAAGGGTGGTGTAGACTTCATGAGGCACCACATTCAAAAACAACATGTACCTTATGCCTACATATATTGAATAAGGAAGAGTAGTTGTGCTCAAGAGACAAATTGCATGATATCAGGGATATCCCTAAAGATGAATGAAAAGATTGCAACATACCCTGGTGATAAAGATAACCACATCAAAGAGATGAAAAGCGAAGATGTTCAACATGATGATACCCAAAAAAGACACTTAGATCTGGCAGAAAGAGAACCACAAAAGTTGAAATGGATATCTCCAGGTGTAGTTGCATGTGCCAAAAGGAAAAGAGAAGGTCTCGATAAGCCTTTAACAGAAGATAAGCCCTAGATTCTAAGGTTTGATGGCTCTAAATCCAAACAAGGAGCTAGAGTAGGCATTGACCTCATTGACCCATTAGGGAGGTCATCATTACCAACATACCAATTGCAATTTCATTGCACTAATAATGTGGCTAAGTATGAATCCTTGATTCATGGGTTACTATTTTCCATGAGAAAGAAAGTCAAGGTTTTGCATGTCTATGGGGACTCAGAATTAGTGGTAAAACAATTCAGGAGTATCTATGCATGCAACTACAAAAAGTTGTCAAATTACAGACATAGAGTCTGGGATTTAATAGAAAGCTTTGATGCTTTCAATATAATGCATGTTCCCAGGGAACATAATCATGGAGTCGATGCACTTGCACAGGTTGCCAGCACATTGGAACCTTTGTCCATTTTTGGGATGAAGAGATTTTTAGTGGAATTGGTATCAGTGCCTTCCATACCTAACAATATCACCAATTTCCAAGTATTTGATGATGACCAACATATCCTAGATTTCATTGCAAATAAAGATATATTTGAAGCACAAATCTTGGATGAGAAGAACTTAAAGGATCATGTATGGGAAGAAGAAGAAATCATGGACCTACCAAGCAACAAAATTCACAAAGGCATGATTGAGCCTTAAAGAGATTTTGATCTAGATAACATGATAAAGAAAAAGGATCTCCCCAAGAGAGATGGAGGAGAGTATTCACCTATCAACATAGGATAGGGTGAGGACACAAGAAATGTCCTGATTGGGAAAGTTTGCACCAAAGAAGAAAAGGTAGGGATAACTTAGACATTGAAAGATTATATCCATGTCATTGCCTAGACCTGTGATGAACTAAAAATGTATGACACTTCTATTATCACCCATACAATACCACTGAAGCCGGATGCTAGGGCATTCAAGTAGAAGCAAAGACCAGACAATGCTCTGTTGGAGCCCCTTATCTTTGAAGAAGTCAAAAAGTTACTGAATGCAAGGATCATATTTCCTACTAGGCACTCAACATGTGTAGCTAACCTAGTCCCAGTCAAGAAAAAGAATGGAGACATACGTCTGTGTGTGGACTTCAGGAATCTAAATAGAGCATTAGAAAAGGATAATTATCCTCTACCATGACTAGATGAAGTTCTACAGATAGTGAATGGAGCTCAAATGATGTCCTTCCTGGATGGTTTTTCAGGATATAATCAGGGGATGGTGGACAAGATAGATAGATTAAAGATAGCATTCACCACCAAATGGGGGATATTTTCCTATAGGCGTATGCCATTCAACTTGATCAATATTGGAGCCACATTCCAATGAGCAATAGACATAGCATTCAGGGGCCTAGTTGGGCAGTGCATAGTCATATACATGGATGACTTGACAGTCTTCTCAAAGAGGAGAGGTGACCATATAGAAGACCTTAGAAAAGTGCTTAAGAAGTGTGAACAGTATGGTATTTCATTAAACCCAAAGAAGTACATATTAGGAGTGACCACAGGTAAGTTGCTTGGTCATGTCATATCAAAAAATGGGATCACCATTGAACCTACCAGGGTTGATTCTATAATTAAACTACAACTTCCATCGAGTAAAAAGGAGCTGAAATCCTACTTTGGTAAGATTAATTTTGTGAGGAAGTTCATCACATGATTTGTAGAAATTGTAAGGCCACTCAATGCTATACTCAAGAAGGATGCCAAAATTGAATGGACACCTGAGGCATAGGCTACATTTGAGGATATCAAGAAGGCCATAGCAGATGCACCCATCTTGATTAGCCCAGATTACACTAGGGGTTTTTATATCTACTCATTTGCTTCAGAGCATACATGCTCAGTAGTGTTGACACAAATAAGTGAAGAAAAGGAAGATAAGCCCATCGTTTTTATGAGCTCTCCATTTAGAGATGCAAAGCTTAGGTACATGGATGTCAAAAGCCAAGTCCTTGCCTTAGTAAGAGTAGTGAAGAAATTCAGACAATATATCTTGAGAAACAAGATAATTGTCATTGTACCTAATTCAACAGTTAAGATGCTCTTGATGCAGAGTGAGCCTGGAGAGAAGAGGGTGAAGTGGATAATAGTGCTTCAAGAGTATGACATGGACATAACTCATATGAAGCTAGTTAGGGGACATGCCCTTAGCCAAATGATTGTTGAGATAGACCCAAACTTGATAAGTCAGCAATATGCAGTAGATACAAAAGAAAATAGTGACTAGTATTCAAATATCAAACATATCCTAATTACTGGGAGATGTCCACCAAAGATACATGCATCCCAGAGGAGAGCCCTAAAGATTAAATCATAGAAATACATGATAAAAGGAGGAATCCTCTTCAAAAGAAACTATGAAGGGATATATCTAAGGTGTTTGGATAGACCAAAAGCTGACAAAGTTCTTACTGAGTTACATGATAAATTTGGTATAGCTCATGGATCCCACCTGGCCACCACTCATGCTATCCTGAGAGCAGGATATTACTGGCCAACCATCTTTAGAAACACTGCTAATCACAACAAAATTTTTCATACATGCCAGATTGCTTCAACTAAAGAAAGATATGTTGCTCAACCACTACAACCTGTCATGGAGATGCACCCATTCACACAATGGGGCATGGACTTCATCGGTCCCATTAATCCTCCATCATCCTCAGGACATAGGTACATGTTAACAATTACATACTATTGCACTAGGTGGACCGAGGCCACTAGTAGCAAGACCTATACTGCAGAGGATGTGATCAAATTCTTAGAAAGCAAAATTATTACTAGGTATGGAGTTCCTTATGCCCTTGTGTGTGATAATGGACTAGCTTTTGCATCTTTGAAACTATCTAGTTGGGATTTTGATCATGGGGTGATCTTAAAGTTTTCTTCAAATTATTATCCCCAAGGTAACGGCTTAGTAGAATCAACAAATAAAAACTTACTGAACATCATAAAGAAATTGATTGAAAAGAATCCCAGGGAGTGGAATACCCTACTTAAATATGCCCTATGGGTAGATTGAACAAGAATGAAGACTGCCTTGGGAAATTCCCCTTATCAGTTAGTTTATGGGGTGGATCCTATCCTCCATGTTAACCTCAAAATCCCTACCTTGCATTTTGCATAGGAATAGCTAAGTATCGATAACAAACAAGAAGCCAGGTTACTTCAACTCATGCACCTAGAAGAGAGGAGAGATAGAGTGATTGACCAATTCACCAAACATCAGGCTACTGTCAAACATTGGTTTAATAAGAGAGCTAAAGTAAAAGCCTTTAGAATATCAGATTTAGTCCTATCATGGGACAAAGCACATGAAAGGAAAGGTGACCATGGAAAATTTGACAAACTTTGGATAGGTTCTTTCCAAATCTCAGAAATCCTAGGCGATAACACCTATAGACTTAAAACGTTAATAGGTGAGGATGTCCCATTGCCAATCAATGGACAATTCCTTAAACACTATTTTCAGGCCTAGGTAGGTCATACCGATATAGTGTACCATATGTGGATAGTGTATATCCTTTATAGTTCTTTGTACAGTTTATTTTCTATGCTTTTCTTTGCTTTGTGTGTCATTGAGAATTTGTTTTGGTTAGGAAAAATAGACATCTTATCACTCTTAGAGAATTACTAAAATTGTCAGAATTCAAGAAATGAATACAAATTCTTATATAGGTTGTAACTCATGTTAGTTGGATATCTCTGATCAGGTTTGTGATATCCTGTTCATTAGTAATGCCTTTTCTTGTTCAAGGAGATCCTCACATGACACACCTAATAGCCTTGGGTTTGTTGAACATGCCAGTGTAGTGTTAAGTGAAAATTCTAAAGATTACCCTTGCTACCATTGCAATTCTCAACCTAAACAACAAGTGACCACACCTTGCAAAATGTGCTTACATGATAATATCTTATGAATACTAATACCAAAAGAAAGAAATATATTGAATATCTAAGAGAAATAATTAGGCCATCTAAGTAACTCTACCAGGGCTATAAACACCTGACTGAAAGTGGGGATCTACTTAGGGGAATTGCAATGATAACCTTTCTAGGGCTATGGATGACTGTTGGTAGCAAGGCTCTATCCAAGTTGGCTATGAGGGATAAACCAAACTATGTATCTTAACACTGGTCACTAGTGTTTTCAACTTATCTTCAAGATGAGCGATATGAATCACATGCACACACCTGATCCCTTCTCAGCATTATTATATTGATGAGCATGATATCATTCAGAAAGATCAAGGTGTTTACTTGATAGGAGTTGGAACAGTATGTTCTAGTTTGTCCTCATCTCCTAAATTATTTGAATTTTGTTGTTTTCTTTGGTGCCAAGTTGTTGTGTGGTTACACAACACACCCCATTTTACCCCAATAAAATAGGGACACAACATTTTTTGCTTGCTTGTTTGTTCCCTTGCTTTGGGCAGTATGGTAAAAAATCAAATGCATGTCATGATGCCATCCTGTGCATATCAAGACCTCAAAAAAGAGAGGTTAATTTTCAAAGTCATATTTTGTTATCACAAACCTCATCATGTAAAAGAATACAAAATTTTAAGTAGGTTTTCCTTTTGGATCACCCCACAATTCCCCAAGAGTAAGAAGTTATGCCTGGTCAAAGTTTGGTCAAACAGTCACAAAAGAAGGGGGGTCATCACATTTCTTAATATCCCAAACATTCATTAATATCCTAAGCTTTGGTTTTAACAAAGTAAAACCCAATGTCCACACATTCACTAATATGCAGACATCAAATTTTGACTAGAGTCATAAACTGTCGAAATACATGTACATCCCGAAAGGGTGTACATTCATCTTAATATCCTAGATATTCACTAATATGTGGACTTACCCAAATACAATGAAAATACTAAGTGCTCAGATATTTCTTAATATCTTGCATATTAGTTAGCTTCTTGGTGACATCATTCAATACCATCGTAAGGAAGTAACAATCCAACAATGACGTCACCTAGACACCCCAAGACCAAACGTAAGTATAAATAGTGAGCCCCTGTACATTAACCTAATGTGTGGATATTCACTAATGTGATGGTGACATCATCCCAAGATATTCAAAAGAAACCCCAATAATAAGATGACATCACCTGGACACTCGACATCTGAGGGTCATCACATTCTTTAAGATCCCGGATATTCGTTAATATCCTGCACCTTAACTTAGCACCCTAATTTTTGCTAATGTGAGGATGACATCACATTACAACTAGTTCAAAACATCATTCGAAATGGTGATGTCACCCTCATGTTTGAAAGAGGGGGGACATTTCGCATAACTGAGTACCTAGATATTTCTTAATATTTGCATATCTGCCCTCAAGAACCATAACATGTAGATTTCCGTGCACCAATAGAAAGATGCCACATGGCAAGTTGACCTTGTCCACATCAATATATTATATTCCCCAATATCCAAATGGAAGTAAATACATGTTCTAATCTTGGTGACCCACTTCTTACTGTCAGTCAATGTTGACCAATTATTCTGATGATGTCATCTACATATTCCGAAAGAGTAGGCACATTGTTTAAGCACCCCAATATTTTCAAATATGTAGATCCCATATTAAATATCATTTAACGGTAGGTGGATATTCAAAATTTCAAATCATATGGCACCACCTGTTGTAATCTTAGAAACGTTGCATGTGTATCCATAGACACGAATGATATAGCATTAATTATGCCCAAATTCATTAGGTGTTAGCATTATAATCAGGGATTTATGCTCATTTGACACTTATCAAATCATTCAACAAGAAATTACAGAGTTTTTGCATGATTAAGAATTCCATTACAACAATCTGTAAGCTCAACAGAACGGGGTGCACCTTGAATGGTGAACAGAGGAGTGTGATTGAATAGTGAACCCACATATCCTGATCCTAGTAAATAAGATTTAAGGCGTGAAAATCAGGTATGTAACTCCTGAAACCCTCATTTTGTTGTTTCTGAATGGTAAACAGGTAAATGGTTTTTACTTAGGTAAATTCACATGAGGATGTTCGTTTATGTTTCTATAAAAGATAAAACATCATGATATCCATGAAAATGGTTAGATCTAGACCCCTAAAATGTATGATAGGTTAAGACATGTATGCTCGTCATTGCAGTATATAATGGAGATCCATAAGAATAGGTCAAATACTAAATTCTTGACACCTATGTGCATACAACCTAGAGGGTTAGCGTTCAAATATGGACAAAAAGGTGATACACACCCAGGGAACACTGATCTAGATGAATGGATGACAAAATTAGAGAGAGGCAGTGGGGATCCTTTATTCATGAGTTTGTATAGTTCAGGCATGTTGCATGTTGAAGGTTTCCCATATGAAATGGAGGCCATTGAGCTAGTGGCAAAGTGTGCTAATAATTACAACGTTCACACTCGAAAGGTGGAGAAGCATGGTAGGGTGTATGCAGATTTTTTGGTTGCAGGCATCACTTCCACATTCAATTTATCATCAAGATCCAATCTATATAATATTAATTTGGGATCCCTAGAGAAATAGTATCAGGGTAGTTTCAAGGAGTGCAGGAAATTTGTGTTCTCCTAGAGGGCTAGTGACAGCACATATCGAGCATCAGCAAAATTGCCTGTACACATGTACAAATTTGACTTTGCCCCTAAGTACCAATACATGATGGTTATGCTCAGCTGGATGAGGGGAGACCAAATGTAGGTTGTTTTGAGGATTAGATGTATGGCCTCATGAGGATGATAGAGTCCACTGATCATAAACCACAGTGGGCAAAACTAATTAGTGACAATATTGACGAAAGTATGAAGAAACTAGGAGGCAAGACTAACAGGTTCCATATGTCTTCCTACGTGGTATATTCATGTGCATCCAAAGGAACATTTGATGGTTTGCAAACCATTAGTAGGGTTGGCCGTAATCCTAGAGATGTAAATATCTAGGATCATTATCCACAACTAGGGATGAGGACATCCCTCCAAAATTACAAGAGGGGAGAGGATGAACATTGGTGTCAAAATCACCCCAAATCCTTCACCTTAGAAAGCACAAGCCTCAACCACTACTACCACAACATCTATGAAGCCCGAGAAGCAACCTGAGCACACAGTAGAGCAAGGTATTACCTATGAAGACTTGGAGGAAAGTGATGATGATGAAGAACCCCTGGTAATAAAAAGAAGAAAGAAAACTCAAGAGGGGTCATCAAGAAAAGGCTAAGCTCAAGCACCAACAATGATGGGATTAGTAGACAAACACCTGGACATTGTGCTTAAAGGCCAAGGAGGTGAAGGTATAATAAAGGCTGGGGAAGTTCAACAAAGTCTACAACATAATGTCCATGTCCCCACTATTGTTAAATTTAAAACTAAATTATCCTAAGATGCTAGAGAAGGCATGAAGAAAGCAGAAGGTGATCAACCCCTACCTCTAGATAAAACAATAGACCTTTCTGATGATGAGGTAGTAGATGAGGTGTCTGCTAGCCCTATGGAGTCATTGATAAAGAATACAATGGTAACACCTCAAAATACTCCCATAGTACGACAAGAGAGGGAGGAGGAAATAGAAGAAGATAATATAGAGGTTGCAGCATAGAAAATTGGCCTAGAGGGATTAATTGGTCATGTGACAAGCCCAGCGGTTATTGATTTAGCATACCAGGGCAATGATGATGCAAGTAAAGATGAGGATACAGTCCTAGAGCATTATGAAACTAAAAATAATGTAGCTACGGACATGCATATAGAAGTTCCTGATCAGCCTGATTTCCAAGATAGTGAGCAGGGACATGTTGAGGGAGAAAAGACAAATGAAACATCTGAACCTCAAAGTCCCAAGGATACAAACATGTTAGGAAATGGACAAGAAGGTCCATTGGTGGGTAACGACAATAAAGAACAAGAAAATGTGGATGAAGATAGTCAGAGAGATCATCATAATACCCAGGATCAGGATCATCAGGGACCTGATATGGTTCCACCACCACCTCAAGATGAACAAATGATATGTAATCAAGGTATGAAAATGTTAAGAGGAGACCCCCAAAAATGTTGAACAACAGAAAGTAGACGAAAGGGTTCACATTAGGGAAGAAGAACAACAACAACAAGGAGATGATGAAGATACCTTGGAAGAGAAAAACATAGAGTCTCATGATGCTCACATTGAGCATACTGACCAAGAGGGGTCCAAAGATGATGTGCCACATTGGCTACAACATGAGGTGAATCCACCTACATTCTTTGATTCTTCAAATTTTGATATATCTTCATTATTTTTGGCTGAAGTAGCCAAACCAAAGAGGAGAGCCAAGGCTACCTCTACAATAAAGAGAGATCCTGCAATAGGGAAAAGAATAGCCCAAATAGTTGTACATGTTGTAGATAAGGATAAAGGTGAAATAAGTGCAGGTGAGTTTCATATAACCACTATAGACCTGGGCTTTGCTATTGAACAACAAGAGGGTCAAGAAGCCAAAGATATAATACACACCTTATTATCCAGGATAGAAAAGGAAAAGGCAAAGAATAAGGAACATAAAGAGCACATTGCTCAAATGCAGACATTCATAAAGGGATTTGTGGCACCCACTAATATTCCCATCTCCACATCCACCTCATTTACTTCCATTTGGATAAAATTATAGGGTTGGATGTCATGAAGTATAGATCACAAGTAATAGACAAATCATTTATCTAGTTCTTATCTGAAGGAGAATGGGTGATTAGGACCTCACTTGCCAATTGGGACTTGTTCAGTACTTTAAAGAGCAAGGTAGACAAGATGCAGAATGAGATAGGGCAGAGGTCATTACAAGTAGATAAACACTTGGCTACTCTTGCAAAGATGAAAAGGATAGATATGAATATCCTAATATCTAGTAATATCCTGACCACCTAGACTTCATAGTTGTTGGATGTCTAGTATGAAGATGTGAAATTTGAGGTGAATATCCTGAAGAAATGTAATGCAAAATCTAGGGATATCAGTGTTAAATTGCATGAGCTTTTATCAGAGGAGGTGGACATCCTGGAGGCTCTTGAAGGAGATATTGAAGGAAAGGTATAGAATCAAGATGCAAATTTTTCTAGCAAGGCGTTCTAGAATAATTTTAGGCTTGCATCAGATGATCCTCTCAACCATTTCTCTAAAGATATAATTGACAAGGCTATGAGAATGAGAGCCAAGATAGAAAAATATAATGAAGTATTGAATAACCATGGGAATAAGTGGACAAATTTACAAGCCCAATTCCAATCACAGGGGCATGCAACCAAAAAGGCCAAAGTATTGGATGGAGGAGAAATAGAAAGAATAGTCGAAGCATATGAACTTATCCAAGGGACTATCAATATACAAATAGAAGATGACCTATCCATAGATGAAGAAGAGAATGTAAATGTAGAGTATATAGGTATGCTGACCAAGGCAACATGATTCTTGCAGAATATCCCAGGAGGATAGATGTACTCTACCAGATGGTTGCCACCTAGAAACTTGTGCCACATGTTTTGGTCTTTTGACTTGGTCAATGCAATGTAGACCATTTATTATCATGGATAAATCCTGATCGTAGGATCTTTTGTAACTGCATCCCTTCCTTAATCTATAAAAGGAGGTGGATTGCACTTTGTAAAATCATTAAGAGCTTAATTGAGATAGGACTGTTGAATGTCATGGCACTTTCTCAAGACGAATTATAAATATGTTCACATTTTGAATACTAAATGTAATAGAGATATAGATTACAGCTACATAGTAAATCTTGAGAAATCTTTTGGATATCATCTTGACTTGTACTATGATGTGTTGCATCCCTTGGAGTGCATATCTACTAGTCCTTGTTGTTGATTTCCTATTCCTTTGAAGATTAGCACCTACTGTGTGAAGTTGTGGAATGTCGTGGCATAGCATGGTTTGGTTTTCATCTCTATTTCATGAAGTATTGAATTGCACATATACGACAATGGTTGAAACTCGTTGATATTAGTAAAGTTAGAAAGCATTAGTTCAAATTTCTTTAATTTCATTCAACATCACCATAACTACAAATACATAGAAAATAATAAGCAAATACAAAGAAATATGCTGACATCCCATAGATAACTGAATATCTTTAGCATATTTGAGAAAATAGCATGTCAAAATCGCAAGTATAATGCAAATAAATGCAAATAATGGTAGGAACCATGGAAATACTTGCTTATAGCCACATCATTTAATTAAATTTACAATACAAAAGTGAGATCAAGTGGAAATTAGTTCATGATAAGTGGATTGAAGATAGTTTCAGAAGAACTAATTAAGATCATCATGAATCGAGTGATATGCAGAAGAATTGATCAAACTTACATAAATATCTACATGATTTGGTTAGATACAGTAGGATTTAACCTCATTTATTGAGAATTCATAGAAAGTAGGAAAAATAGAGTATGTATAGGTACAAAGAACTTCAAAGTAGAAACGTAAGGCCCCTGAACGAAAAACAACAATTCACATCAAACTAATTGAGAGATTATCAGATGGTCAAGACCTGACTAACGGGGCTTGGAGTTATTAATTCATCCTAAATTGATCATACTTTTCAAGATGATAAAGGTTTGTTTTGTGAATTATTTATCTATGTTATTATGACTAACATCATGATAAACTCTGCCTGTGATAGAATCAAATCCCAAATTCCTGCCTTCTCTCCAACCAAACATCTCAATAAGTTTCCCAAACTCCTATTCACTACTTCTGTCTATCCATCAGTCTGTGGATGACATGCTGAATTGAAATTCAAAACTATCTTCATCTTCTTCCAAAGTGTCTTCCAAAAGTATCCAAGAAATCTTGTATCTCTATTTGAAATTATGCTCTTAGGTAATCCATACAATCTCACAATCTCCTTGAAAAATAGGTCAGCCACATGCACTACATTAGTTGTCTTATAACAAGGTATGAAATTTACCATCTTTAAAAATCTATCCACCACTACAAATATTGAATCATGTCCTCTCTATGTCTTCAGAAATCCCATTATGAAATTCATACTTATGTCTTCCCAAGGTCTCTCTGGTACTGTCAAAGATTTGTACAAACCAATATTATGACTACTCCCTTTTTCTACTTGACAAACTCTACAACTCTGCACAAATTTCCTAACATCCTTATGTATCTGAGGCCAAAAATAATTTTCACTTACCCAAGCCATTGTCTTGTCAATGCCAAAATGTCCTGCCAATCCACCACTATATTTTTCTTTGATCAAATTGTCTCTCATTGAACTCCTAGGTATACATAACTGATTTAATTTGAACAACATATCTTCCTAAATGAAATAGTCTAACTACTTACTCCTATCTATCACAACAGGTTCTTTACATGCTTTCTAAGGTTATGCAAAATCAATATCTTCTTCATACATGTTCTTTAATTCCTCAAACCCTAACACTTCAACTCTCATGTCTGTTAGCAAGTTCCTTCTACTCAGTGCATCTACAACTTTGTTTAATTTTCCACTCCTATGCTTCAATACAAAAGTATAACTCTACATGAACTCTACCTTTCTCATATGTCTCTAAATCAACTTTCCTTGACTATTCAGATACTACAAAGCTTGATGAACTGTATACAACACAAACAAATAATGTCTCCACTTCTTCAGGGCTTGAATTATGGCTTAGAACTCTTGATCATAAACTGAATATCTTCTCCTTGCCTCATAGAACTTCTCACTAAAATATGCTACAAGTCTACCTTCTTGACTTAACACTGCTCCTATTGCACTTCCACTTGCATCACAATCTACTTGAAATACCTTATTAAAATTCAGTAATGCCAACACAGGTTTCTTTGTCACGTTCTGCTTCAACAATTCAAAACTCTTATATTCTCTTGATGTCCACTTAAAGTCTTTTCTGTCACCTCCCATTGTCTCTATCATAGGGTTACATGCTAAACTGAAATTTCTGATAAACTTTTGGTAGAAATTAGCTAATCAATGAAATGATCTGACTTCTCCAATGTTCTCTAGTGTAGGCCATTCAACAATTGCTCTTACTTTCTCAAGGTCCATCTTCAATCCTTCCGTAGAAATCACAAATCCCAAGTATACCAATTCTTCCTTCATGAAACTACACTTCTTGATGTTTATCAATAATTTCTCTTCTCTCAGCCTCTACAATACTTGTTCCAGGTCCCACATATGTTCTTCTTTTGTCTTACTAAAAATTAGAATATCATCCAAATATACAATAACAAACTTACCCAAGAATTTCTTCAAGACCTCATTCATCAACCTCATGAAAGTACTTGGTGCATTTGTCAATCCAAAAGGCATCACTAACCACTCATACAATGCTTTATTTTCCTTAAAAGCAGTCTTCCATTCATCTCCTTCTCTAATTCTGATCTGATGGTATCCACTCTTCAAATCTATCTTTGTAAAATATTTTGCTCCACTCAAACAATCCATAATATCATCCATCCTAGGTAAAGGGAATCTATACTTAACTGTGATCTTGTTGATTGCTCTAGAGTCTGTACACATTCTCCATCCTTCTTCAGTGCTAGCATTGTAGGTACTGCACAAGGACTCAAACTTTCTTTGATCAAACCTTTCTTCAACAGATCATGTATTTGCCTATTCAATTCTTCATTCTCTTCCAGTGTCATTCTATGTGCTTCTTTGTTAGGAAAACTAGCTCCAGGTATAAGATCCATGTGATGACCGATACTCCTGATCGGTGGAAATCCTTCAGGTACATTATCTGATATGATGTCTTCATACTCTGTCAGCAACTTAGTTGTCTCCTCTAGTTGTGATTTTTCAGTCTTTGTCTTCAAGGTTTTAGGCTTCTTAGGAATCAAAGCATAACACATATTCTCATGTCTCAAACCATCCAAAAATTTCCTTCCATCTACCAAACAAATTCTAGCATTCCCTCATACTTCACTCTTAGGATTGTTGATGATGATCTTAGTCATAACAACAATGATAAAAATTCACAGTGCAAACCTTTATCTTCTTGAAGAATACAATCAATTCTAGATGAATTGATGATTCCAAGTCTCTATTGATTAGAACATGATCTCCTGATAATCTCTCAATCGGTTTGATGTGAATTGTTGTATTCCATTTTGGGGCCTTACACATTAATTTGAAGTAATTTGTCTCCAGATATGCAGATATTACTCTATTTTCCCTGTGCTATATAAATTCTCAACAAATGATGTTAAATCTTACAATATCTAACTAGATTATGTAGATATTTATGTTAAGTTTGATCAATTCTTCTGATTGTCACTCTAGTTAATATTATTCATGATGATGTGCATATATTTGAGTAGTTCGTCTAAAACTATCTCTAATTTAATCAAATTTTAACTAATCTGTACTTCAAATTATTCTAAATAATGTGCCTAGAAGCAAATACTTCTATGATATTTTTCATTATTTATGATTATTTTCATGATATTTGCAATTCTACATGCAATTTGTTTAAATATGCATATGATATTCATGTATTTACGGATGTCAGCATATTTTATGATGTTCTGCTTATCATTTTTAGTATTTTGTAGTTCGATGATGGTGATTTAATGAAATTTAAAGAAATTGAAATGAAATCCTAAGATTATTTAAAATGAGTGAGTCTTTGATAGTTGGTCCATATGCACAATTTAGCATTTCATAAAATAGAGATGAAATCAAACCATGTGTTGCCAGGTCATTCCACAACTTCACACAGTCAATAAGTTAATCTTCAAAGGTAAAAGAATGACATCAATATCCACCAATTAACATGCACTCCAAGGGATGCAACATATCACAGTGAAATATCAAGATGACATTTACAGAAGATTACTCAAAGTTTATGATTAGTTGTAATTTGTATCTCTATTTTATTCAACATTCAAAAGTATGCATATTTACAATTAGTCTTAAGAGAGAACCATGACATTCAACAATTCAGTCTCAATTAAGCTTCTAATATTTTACAAAATGGCAATCCACCTCCTTTTATAGAACAAGGAGAGGATGCAATTACAACCAATCCAACGGTCAAGATCAATTCAAAAGATTCAATGGTCAAGATTGAGATGTGGCACATGATTGCCAGTTGGCAATCAATCTGTGATATCTAACTGGCATCTGGAATATTCCTCAAAATTGTTGACTTGGTCAATAGGATATCTACTCTACATCTCCATCAAACTCCTCATCAATAGATGGTGTATCTTCTGTTATTCTACACATTTTTCCCTGGATGAGTTCATATGCTTAGATAGCTTTTTCTATCTCTACAATATATGACACTTTAACCCTTTTAACTGCATGCTCCTATGCCTTTAGTTGCTCTTGTAGAGATATCCACCAGTTTGTCTAGCTATCCAGCTCTTCTTTATACTTCTCTATTTTGTCCTTCATCCTCATGGCTTTATCAATTCTATCCTCAGAAAAATGTTTGATAGGATCCTCTACTACTAGCTTGAAATTATCTCTGAATGCTTTTGTAGCAAAGTCCTCATCCTGGTTCTCTACTTTTCCTTTTACTTTGCCCTCAATGGCTTCCAAAATTTCAATCTCTTCTGCTAGTAGATCATGAATTTTCATACTAATATATGTAGCTTTTGCATTACATCTCTTTAAGATGTCTACCTCAAATCTCACATCTTCATACTAGTCATCTAGCTGAGGCAATATGTAAAATCTCTCAAACCATCACAAAAGTAAAACGAAGTAAATAATCCACTTAAATACAACTTCACAAGAAACGAAAGTAAAAAGATGTAATTAATCCGCTTAATATTGATATAAAAAATAAAAAGGTGTAATCAATCCACTTAATTACAATATAAAAGATGAAATGATCTAATTAATCCTCTTAAGTACAATATCACAAGTAAAAGATAAGTCTCATCAATAAGATTCAATAAAGTTAATAAATCTTCACAAAAGAGAAACCTCGTAAATAAGAATCCATAAGAATCATTAAATCTTGCAAAAGATAATTTCATCAATATAAATCAAATAAAGTCATTAAATCTTACAACTCGCGTGCTCATCCCAGGTAAAAGCACTATAAAATCATACACAAAGTCCTTTGACAACCATGCCATAATACATCTAATTACAAGTTTACAATAATCATGTTCAACAAGAATAAATGAATCAATACGCTCATCAATCGCATGAATCAAGTGGTCCACCACCTACGATCCAAGAGACAGGAACATGGCCCAAGTGCTTTTCTACCCAACCATGAAGCAATTGCACTTCCCCAGATCCCTTCATGAAATGAAGGAAACCTAGCCTTGCATGAAATGTCTAGCTACCTAGAAACAACTGATAGGAGGGAACACCCGATGCAACCCTGATGTTTGCATGTGCAATTCTAAATAATGAAATGTAGATTATCTCACAACAGGATGTGGCAAAGATATATATAAATAAGTTTGCTAGACAAAATAAACATCTTTTTCAATGTTAGCTCATTTAGATCTAAACCTTTAAACATAGTAAACTGGTTCAATTCCTAAAAAGAGGAAAAGCCATCTCTAATAATCCACATTCAGCATCCTAGCCCAAAAGTAACCAAAACACATTCCTAGATAAAAATCTACCTTCTTTCCCCAAATAAACAAGTAAATAAATAAATAAATAAAATAAATAAATCCAAAATCACCTATGACCATTTCTAATCCCTTTCCCATGCATCAATCAAGAAAACACACCTTTCAAGCAATAATCCATCATTTGTTCATACAATTGCATCTAAAGGTTGTCAAAATGGTTTTATTTCCTAATTCATATTCAATTCAAATTCCATAATATATTAAGTTTTCTAAATCATTCAATTCAAGTATACTAATTCTCTTCAAGAAGTTTTAATAAGACATTGATATTTACATCACAAATTTTACTCCATCATTCTAACATATAAAGAAAAATAATTTTAACATCAATCTATTCATTCATTTAGGTAAGTATAATTTCGGTGTCTAAAATCTGATTATACTCCTTAACTATAATTTGTTATCAAAAAGGTTGAAGAAAAACAATATTAACTCCTTTCCATTCAATATCATTTCATGTTTTTTAATCATTCATAGAGTTTTATTGTAAATAGAGGTTTAAACAGGTTTCAACACTAAATAAACATAAATACCAATCAGTAAATAACTATCTCTGTTCTATGAAATAACATAACTATTTTAAAAGTGTTTTAGAGAAGCTACAGGAACCAGTTTGCTACAGGAGCCTGAAAATGGGCCATAGGAACAGAAAACAACGACAGGAACAGAAATGGGTGACGAGAACAAAAAACAGGCTCTGACAGGCACAAAATAGGTCTAAACAACAATAAAAATGATAAAGATAGCTGCAGAAACTTAATAGATAGGCTACCATTCAGATTACAGTGACCTTTTTAAAGAGATTTATACATAATTAAACTAGTTAACAGCTAGGTAAAGAACTTCTACTAAATGTATTTGACCAAGAATGATACAGCATCAGCAATAGGAAAAGAAAAGAAGTCTGAGACTAGAGACAAGAATAAATAGTAGTAACCCAAGATAAGGTGAGCTCATAATTTTTGATTTTCTAGTCTAATCGAATGGCAGGTTGACGACACAATAAGGAAGAATAGAAGGCCATTCCCAGACAAAATAAAGGAAGTATTAACATGCTTAGTTGCTATGGTTTCTTAGTCATTTAATCAAACATATTTTTGCAACTGTAATAAGGAAAAATACCTAGATTTATTCGCAGAAGAAGAAGATCTAATCTGCCCTTCCTATCGTTGTTCCAGCTACTTCAAAACAATGACAAATTTCTCCCTCTATGCTACAATCATGGTTCAGAAATCTCTACCTCTTTGCCCTGTAGTCACTCCAAATAACGGTGGTGTGTTTCCTTTCTGATGTGTTTTTTATTTTAGTCCCCAATCTCTGCTAAATAATGGCATTGGAAATTTAGGTTTTGAAGACTTAAGTTTATTTTTATTTTTTAATTTTTTATTTTTAGTTTGCATGATATTTTGCCTTTCAAAAGCCTCCAAAAAATAATAAAATAAACTTATTTTAATCTTGTATGATAGAATTACTATTAGATTTCTAAATATCATATTCATAATAATAAAGCAATTTATCTAACTTTAAATAAATAACAACCATTTCTTTTTGAAAATATAATAAAATAAACTTTATTTATTTCTAAAACTTGCATGATAGAAAACTCTCTTTTTTTTAATTATTTAATTTAGATTTCTAAATATAATAGTTATTATTAATATAATTTATTTATCTTTAATAACACATAAACACTTTAAATCAATCAAAAAGCATTTAAATAATTAAAAAATAATATATATCTATTGCAATTTAAATATAATTGTTTAAATCTAATTTAGATATTGTCTTCCAAACATTCATATTTTTATAAATAGGAATGTTTATTATTTAGTATTAATTATAATATATATATATATATATATACATATATATATATATATATATATATATTATTATTATTATATCCACTATTTAATATAATCAAAAGAACTTTTAATATCTATAATTAAATTATGCATTCGAAAAGGATTTTCCTAACAATCAAAAACACCATATTTTCTAAGCATCTAAACATCAGTCACATTTATTATCCACAAAATTAATGCATAATAAATCATTCAAAATGCAATATGAGACTATGTGAGTATGTGATTGCATCGGAGTTAACCATCCTAAACAGTTCTTGCAAAATGGCTAGAACACCTCTATCTCAACCATGTTCTCGTCACTCAAATCAATGTCAATAGGTTAGTTCCCAAATACATAGTCGAAGCAAAACATCATAATCATATCAATAATATTTAATATTTAAATCAATTTTCTAATTTATGTAAATATAACATCATGATAATTACCTTCTCTCATGTGGAACTTACTCGAAGTAAAACAATCATGGTAAATATTCACTAATCTAGAATAATAATATAGTCCATAAATGAGACATGACATCCTTCCCCACTAGGAAGAGACATCGTCCCGATGTCTTATTACACAACAAAATAATAATTTATAAATCTACCACCAATAATGTATCAAAGTATCTTAAAACAATAACAATAACTCAAAGTATCATTAAGTTATCATCAATTCTAAAAAAGCATATTAATGTCCTTTTACATCCTCCCATGTGGCACCATCCACCAAACTATTGGTCTTACTTGACCTTATACAAAACAATCTCTCAATTTCGCATTTAACATTGCGTCCATCAAATAAATCTAGGTATATAATCAATCAACAAATTCACATGGCACATCTAACAATTCAAAGTCTAATCCAACACATGGCACAACTACCACTTAATTACATTTGTTCTAGTATAAGAGTAACAATCACATCTTTAATGCACACCAAGAAGGCATAAATCAATTCATCACAATGCACTTGCAATTGAATGGTAACACAATATAATATCAAAAGATTGGTCCTCCCAAATAAACATTGGTCGAAATCTCCAACATTAAAACAAAACTCCCAAGTTGCACCAACTAGGTCATATCCACTTAGTCTACAACAACTCCTCTAAAATTATACCTCTCATATCATTCCTACCAGTGGAATCCATTTCCTCTTTCATTACTTGCAACCAAACTTTATCTTCAACCTGATCTACAATTCAAAATTTCTTGGAAACTCCTCCTTGTCATCCTCGTGCTTTTGCACAATGCTAAAACATTTCAACTCTTCATTTTCTTTCTATTCTATGCACTTGGTTGTTCATTATATTCAGTTGTTTTTTTTCTGTTGTTTAATTATTTTCCTTTTTCTTTAGCCAATCAAATACATTTATCCAACCACAACTCATTTTTATACAACTTGTCCTAGATTCATTTTTTTAATTCTCTATTCCAACATGTCTTTTCACTATGATTTTTCCAAACCTCAAAATTTTGCAAGGATGTAAATTCCAACGATTTTCTCTTCTATTTCCTTTTCTATCATAATGGGAATAATGTAAAATCTCCCCTTTTTAAAAATGACTTCTTAGTACTTGCAAAAACATTTGTCTTTTCTTTACATCAACTTTGATACCTGAGACCTTCATACTTAGTCCTCACAACAGACTCAATGAGCTCTTCGATTCCTTGCCCATGCTTACCCAAACCTTCACCTATATATACAATTTTCTTCAAGATTTTCAAATCAACATTATCATCAAAACAACTAGCTATGATAGTAGATTCATCATCATTTTCATCCTTACATTCTTCAACAAAAACAACTTCAGCAAACCCACCACATGATTGATCAAAAGAACATAAATCATCTATGTCACATGAGACTGACGGCTTGATTTCAACATTCATTTTCTTCTTTGCATGTTGTAACAATTATTTTAACTCATCATTTTAATCTTTCTATTTAAATTTTCTCCTTCTAGGTTCTTGAACTTTTCTTGCAATTATTCATTCTTCTCTTGAACTTTCACCAATTCTTTTTCCAAAAGGTTATTTTCACAAAAAAATTCATATGTTTTCCTTCCTAACTCCTTTATACTTTCCATATATTCTATATTACTCATTTTTAACATTCATTAATTCTTTATTAACTTTTTCCAATTCTTCTATCAAAATTTTCTTTTCACCCCATAAACCTTAAACTTCATACAAAATTTCATCTTACTTCAAGTGATCCATAGTGACACCCAAAGATTTCCAATTCAAAACTTCCTCAACATTTCAATGATGTTAATACATCTAACAATAATTATTGAACTCAATCTACCAAAGCTCTTAATAACACACTCGCTACGAAATAGTATATTCTCTGCATCCTACTCCCTTACACAAACTATCAGAGGCCCGTCATGGACATGATAGAAAACATAACATGATACATGACCAACAATTCAAAAACATTCAAGCATAGCCACCACTAATAAATAAATAAATTAATTAAAAAAAAAAAGAAAATTTCAATTCCAACAATAAGGCATAAAATGTGCAAAAATTCAACAATAAATCCAACATGACCATCAAGGTCGCAAGATAAGTAAATATCAAATTTTGATGGCTATACTTTTTCATAAATAGAAATAAAATTTCAATGTTGGTCTTTACAACATTTAGAGAAGTTATCAAAGTCAAATGAATAAATATAAAAATTCAAAAGTTTCATAGTACATGAACTATGTGACTAATTCTAGCCACTAGAGAGGGAGTACGATACTACACTACGCCTAGATCCAAATTGGGGTGAGTTAAGACAACACTCAATCGCACAAGCTACCTAGTCCTCTAAGATTCCAAACACCTCTATATCCTAAGATCATTTCCACACAGCATCACTCAAGATACCTAGCAACAAAGATTGCATTCCGATCCAGGAAATCATAATCAAACTAAAGAATACCCGACCCAACCTAGTGCGTGCCTATTAACCTACATGCATCCCTAACTTGAATGCATCATCTCATTAACATGATATGGCAAGGAATTAAATACATAAAACAGATTAATGGTGTGTAGGTTTTGAAAAGAAAACCTACTTCCCTGTTTCCCCATAATCAGTACCCGCCTAGAAGGAAACTTCCCAAAAGCATAGAAAGAAAAATAGCAATTCTCCTTTCAAACACAAATTTACGAAAAAATAAAACATTTATACAGTCATATACTTGCAAACATTCAACAACCAAGATTTAAGTTAGGGCAAAATCAGGTTCACAAACTAAGATATCATAACACACCATTCTTTCCTACAAGCAACGGTTATCATTTCTTTCCTTAAATTTCAATGAGGCAATGCAATACTATATTTCTTATAACCACATAATGAATCCATATTTGTGATCATGCTCTCAATAAAACAATGCAATATGCATTTCAAGCTAGCATTCACCAGAAGGCAAAATAAAATAAATCAAACATATGATCCAACATCCTCTTTCACATACTAATGCATAACACTATTTAAAGAAGAAAAGAACCTAATTCATTCATACTCAAGAACAATCATCAGGGTCTATCTAACCCCATAAAAAAGAAGGCACATGCTAAATTCACAGTAGGCCAATACTCAAGGACCCACACATGCTCGATCAAACTAAGCAACACACACATCCAAAGCTCCCAATGTTGGAACCGCACTCTGATACCAAATGTAAAAGCCCTCAAACTATCACAAAAATAAAACGAAGTAAATGAAGTAAATAATCCACTTAAATACAACTTCACAAGAAACGAAAGTAAAAAGATGTAATTAATCCACTTAATACAATATAAAAGATAAAAAGGTGTAATCAATCTGCTTAATTACAATATAAAAGATGAAAGGGTGTACTTATTCTGCTTAATTACAATATTGCAAGTAAAAGATAAGTCTCATAAATAAGATTCAATAAAGTCAATAAATCTTCACAAAAGAGAAACCTCATAAATAAGAATCATTAAATCTTGCAAAAGATAATCTCATCAATATAAATCAAATAAATTCATTAAATCTTACAACTCACATGCTCATCCCAGGTAAAAGCACTATAAAATCATACACAAATTCCTTTGACAATCATGCTATAATACATCCAATTACAAGTTTACAATAATCATGTTCAACAAGAATAAATGAATCAACACGCTCATCAATCATACGAACCAAGTGGTCCACCACCTGCGAGTTTAGAGACAGGAACATGGCTTAGGTGCTCTTCTACCCAACCATGAAGCGATTACACTTCCCCAGATCCCTTCATGAAACAAAGGAAACCCAGCCCTGCACGAAATGTCTAGCTACCTAGAAACAACTGGCACGAGGGAACACCTGATGCAACCCTAATGTCTGAATGTGACATTCTAAATAATGAAAGATTGCCTCAAAATAGGATGTGGCATAGATATATATAAATAAGTTTGCTAGACAAAATAAACATCTTTTTCAATGTTAGCTCATTTAGATCTAAACCTTTAAACATAGTAACCTAGTTTAGTTCCTGAAAAGAGGAAAAGCCATCTCTGATAATCCACATTTGGCATCCTAGCCTAGAAAGTAACCCAAACACATTCCTAGATAAAAATCTACCTTCTTTCCCAAATAAACAAGTAAATAAATAAATAAATAATCAATGAATAAATAAAATAAATAAATCTAATATCACCTATGACCATTTCTAATCCCTTTCCCATGCATCAATCAAGAAAACACACCTTTCAAGCAATAATCCATCATTTGTTCATACAATTGCATCTAAAGGTTGTCAAAATGGTTTTATTTCCTAATTCATATTAAATTCAAATTCCATAATATATTAAGTTTTCTAAATCATTCAATTCAAGTATACTAATTCTCTTCAAGAAGTTTTAATAAGACATTGATATTTACATCACAAATTTTACTCCATCATTCTAACATATAAAGAAAGATAATTTTAACATCAATCTATTCATTCATTTAGGTAAGTATAATTTGGGTGTCTAAAATCTGATTATACTCCTTAACTGTAATTCATTATCAAAAAGGTTGAAGAAAAATAATGTTTAACTCCTTTCCATTCAATATCATTTCATGATTTTTAATCATTCATAGAGTTTTATTGTAAATAGAGGTTTAAATAGGTTTCAACACTAAATAAGCATAAATACCAATCAGTAAATAACTATCTCTATTCTATGAAATAACAGAGTTATTTTAAAAGTGTTTTAGAGAAGCTACAGGAACCAGTTTGCTATAGGAGACAGTCTGCTACAAGAGCCTGAAAAACAGGTGACAGGAACAGAAAACGGCGACAGGAACAGAAAACAAGTGACAGGAATATAAAACAGGTGGCAGGAACATAAAATAGGTGACAAGTATAGAAAATAGGTTGTGACAAGCATAAAACAAGTCTGAACAACAATTAGAAATGTTAAAGACAGCTACAGGAACTTAACAGATAAGCTACCGTTCATATTACAGTGATTTTTTGAAGAGATTTATACAGAATTAAATTAGTTGCATTCAGGTAAAGAACTTCTGCTAAATATATTTGACCAAGAATGATACAGTATCAGTAATAGGAAAATAAAAGAAGTCTGAGACTAGTGATAAGAATAAATAGTAGCAACCCAAGATAAGGTGAGTTCATAATTTTTGATTTTCTAGTCCCCAGACAAAATAAAGGAAGTATTAACATACTAGGTTGCTATGGTTTCTTAGTCCTTTAATCAAACATATTTTTGCAACTGTAATAAGGAAAAATGCCTGGATTTATTCACAGAAGAAGAAAAAGATGTAATCCGCCCTTCCTGTCGTTGTTCCAGCTACTTCAAAACAATGACCAATTTCTCCCTTTCTCTATTGCAATCGTGGTTCAGAAATCTCTACCTCTCTTCCTTATAGTCACTCCAAATAATGGTGGTGTGTTTCCTTTCTTCTATGTTTTTTATTTTATTCCCCAATCTCTACTAAATAATGGTGTTGGAAATTTAGGTTTTGAAGACTTAAGTTTTTTTTTTTTAATTTTTAGTTTGCATGATCTTTTGCCTTTCAAAAGCCTCCAAAAAATAATAAAATAAAATTATTTTAATCTTACATGATAGAATTATTATTAGAATTATAAATATAATATTCATAATAATAAAGTAATTTATCTAACTTTAAATAAATAACAACCATTTCTTTTTTTAAAATATAATAAAATAAACTTTATTTATTTCTAAAACTTGCATGATAGTGTTTAGGTGAAAATTGGATTTGTTAAAGTTCTAGTGTTTAGATGCTTAAATCCTCCTTTCCACCTTACATTCAAAGATCTAGGGTCAAGTGACAAGCACTATCATACCCTAGGCCACTTGCAGATGTAGATAACTTGGATTAGGGAATTAATTATCAATTTTTCTTTGTCCTATGTCCAATTGACCATTAAAACCCTAATTATACAAATACGACAACAAATTAATGATTTACAGAAAAAGCTCTTGCAAATATGAGTATAATACTGAATTATAGAGTACCTATTTTTGGGGTTCCAAAGCAGAACAGTCAGGGACACTGGAGCAGGTGCCCAAGTCCAAGGTACCTACTTTTTTGAGGAATCTAGATCTCCTTCCAACATTGATCAGCCCTGTAACTTCTGTTTCCAGAGATCTATCTACGAAGGACACTTGAGTGAGTGCCCAAGTCCTGGAAGTACTCCTTTCTCTGACTTTCCTTCAAATCCTGAATCCCTGATGCCTGCCCAACCTTCTTGTAACTCCACTTTTTCCAGATGTGACACCTGTAACCTGCAATCACAAGACTTGGTTTGGGGGTTGTGGTGTTTAGAGGTTTGCCTCAGTCAAACCCCAGAGGACATTTAAGTCTCTGAACATCATTGTTAGATAAAGAGGGCGTGCCCTTGTGAGAAAGAGGCCAAAAACCAAAGGAATCAATGATAAAAACACAATGTTATGTCACCTTGTAGTGAAGCTCTCATGGAGGAAGATGCTTTTCATGCCATGAGAAGATTGATGCTCAAATCTGCAAATATCAACACACAAAACACACAAGTCTGCTCTTGCAACACAATAGAAGCCTTGAATCACTTTGAGAACACTTGAACATCACAATTGCTATCTAATTGAAAACTAGTTTTCAAATGAATGCCTAAGCTTGCTTATATATGCAACTACAAGCACTCCTGCCAAGAAATTAAAAATCAAACTTTACCGTGTCGGCAAAATAACCAAATAATAGTCATAAACTGACACCTAAAAATTAGGGCTGCCCCAAAATAGGGCAAGACTAGGGTGTGGGTGCCCAAGTCCTCCCCCCTATTTTGGGCAAGGTACAGCTCAAGAGGTCCACCTAGGTCCAATTTGCCATGGAACCTAGGTCTCATTCCATCGGGATACCAAATATGAACTAAAATATCCTAAATGCACTCTAAAGACCCAGGAGCTAAACCTTATGAGGGAAAAGCCCCCAAGGGGACATTTTTTGACGCTACATTTAGCCCCCACTTTAATGTATGTATAAACACAAGGCCAATACATGCATTAAAGTAAGGTCACAAACACAGGAAACACACCAAGCACAGAAAAGACACACCAATCACATAGAAGGTAGTAAAAGGCACAAAAAACACGGAGAAGACAGTTACAGTCACGTAGAACACAGAGTAGATAGTCAATGTATAGAAGACACATTAATGCATGGAAGACAGAAATGATATCTTTTCTTTTCTTTTTCTCATATATATAAAATGCAAATGCAAGTACTAGAAAGTAAACAAACCTCCCATAATACAGGGTGCACTACCTTAAGGTGCATGTCTCTGTATATATGGGGTAATACACACACAATACATGCAAAATGTCCCAAAATGTAGGAAGCACTACCTAAATGTGCTGGTCTCTACATATGGGGCAACAAACATGCCACACAAAACAAGCATGCCAAAACACACACACTTGAAGACACGGAGAAAACATGATAGACATGTAATGGAGTGTACCTATTTCTAGGTCCAACACCATCTCAAGCACATTACAGGCACACACTGATGATTGGGCTTCACCACAACAATCACCAAAGACACACTTAAGGGTTGAGTTAGTCATAGAACTATTCCCTGCCTCCACAGAGGACTTTGAAAATGACAAGATGCAATCTACTCTGAGAAGTACACCATCCCCGCCTCCACAGAGGGCTTACATGATTGATTGATTGATTGCAAACAAGCTCAGGATGCACGATACACTACTCTGGGGCGCAAGTCTTTGCATCTGAGGTTAAACACATTTCTAACATCTATAACAAATAGCTTACCTTATATATGCCCCCACCTTAAGGTGGTTGATATCAGCTATTTCTATCAAATACGTTAAGGTAGGAAGAAAACACACAAGGGAACACTAACTTTTGCAAAGCCCATGCCCCCCAGAGGTGACATGTACTTTATGATTGCCAAATGTTCCCACAAACACATCCCTGCAAGAAACATGTTAGTGTCTACAACATCATGATAAACAACAACATCAATGCATATGATTAACCACACGAAGAGCCAAGGTTATGCAATGAATTCAGAGTTTGAGGATAACTAGGGGCTATATCATGAAGCTCTCTGAATTGAGTACCGCTAAGGCCAGATTCAAAGGCAAACAAAGGTGCACAGAGCAACAATATTGTTAAGGTTTGTAAATGTGATAGAAACATCATAAAATTCACTACGCAGAAAGTACGAGTGCTTCCACTAGCCAAGCATCAGATAAAGATATACAACCCCATCGTCATATTAGGAACTAACTCCATTTTTTGATTGCTCTCGAAAGGGACACTAGGTCCATATCAGTATAAATGTTTGTTGTCATCCACCCGCTAGATGGAAACACTAGAGGAAGGGAAACAATAAATAAGAGAGGAGAAACAAGTGTCTTAGGGAGAATCACGTAGGAGGGTACCCCCAAGTCACCAACCATGATGCTATGTCCGTACACTCAACAATAAAATCAGAGGGAGAGAAAATTAGAAGAATGATGATACAAATAGAAGAAGGTCACAATAGAAGCGGTCTCATGTTATCTTGAACCTTATGGGAGAATCTGAGGTCATTCTAGGAGGCCTAAACAACACATAACACATCACGGGGGAAACACAACACAAGAGAGATAAAAGATTAGATATACTTACCTGTAGGGCCTTCATATTATATCTTGGAGCTCTCAAACCTCTTGGAGAGGTACTTGATCACGTTTAATGTAAAATTTGAGTGGTTCTTATGAAAGTTTTTTTTGTTATCATATGATCCTTGTTCCTTGAATCCTTGTTTAAATGATACTTTTTGGTACTTATGATGGGGAAAACCACTATTATTTCTGACTATTGATTGTCATTTTTCTCTTTTCTAATTTTTAGCAAGTTTTCATTGTTGAATCTTTCTAGAATAGTAATGAGAATCATCATGTACCATCTTACTTGTCTATATCAGTTGTTGTTCTTTCCTTTCAGATGCATTTTGATTATCTCCCGATCCATACAAGGATAACGGGGGAGGAACCTCAGCATAAATTATGTTTCTTCTAGGACAAGGTGGTTTATCCACTTGTTTCTTATCCATTTCAATCATACCCATGATGCTATCATAGTTCAAGTAATCATCCTCGTCTACTTCCACTAAATCTTGTTCCACCATATTATTTTCGGTATGTTTAGGAAAAGGATTAGTGAAGATTTGTAAATTCTGATTCGGCGAACCAACCAACTTATTTCTATTATCATTCACACCCGATACCTGGATGACATTTCAATCAATAAGGTCTTGTATCTCATGTTTAAGATGCATACATCATTCAATGTCATGTTGTTGCGTTCGATGATAATGACAAAAGGCATTAGCATCAAAGTAAGGTCCTTGTTTACTAGGATCAACAGGCTTGATCAGGGGAAGCTTCAGAATGTTATTACTCACAGCTTGATTCATGATAGAATGAAAGGACTTAGATATCAGAGTAAACTTTCTTGGTTGATATGACGCTTTCTTTGGATTATTTATAGCAGACACATTTGTATTCAGTCCATTGATCTTGATGAAACTCCTATTATTGTTCCTTTTCAAGTTTTTTTGTGATGATCCACCCAAGGATTGACCAACTTGAGCTGATGAGTTTTGGTTTTCATACTGACTAGACAAAAGTTGTAATCACAAAGAGTGGTGCATAAATGTTGAAAGGAGTTGTATTTCATTAAGAGAATCTTATCATGAATATCAAGTTGTAGATTTGTAATGAATATCTTTTGAACATCCTCATTTTTCATTTGATATTGAATGTGTACATGAAGTCTTTGATACCGACCAATGAATTTAGTCAACTTTTCTTTCGGACCTTGTTTACGTTGAACCAAGTTAATAAGAGTGACTTGGGGTCTAATATTTGCTTGAAAATGTTGTAAAAATTGATCAATCAACTGCGAAAAGGAGTGTACTGAATTTGGAGGCAATGAGCAAAACCATTCTAAAGTAGTATCTTTGAGAGATCGTGGGAAAAGTTTTGCTAACAAATCCTCTTCAAAATAAAAATCATTACACATAGCTGTAAATGCTACCACATGAATATTAGGATCACGTTTTCCACCATATTTTTCAAAGAGAGGAGTTTCAAACCTCTCCGGCATAGGAGTTCTCAAGATTGCATAGGATAACGGATTACGGGCATGATATGTTGGTAGACTAGGCTGCGAATAATTTATCAAATTTGTTACCTTTTGTTGCAAAGTAGTCATGCCCTATAAAAGTTGGTTTAGGATGGCATCATTGGGAGATGCAGTTTGTTGTGAGGAATTAGAACCAAGGTGAGGAGGTGATTGAGCTTGAGATACAATAGGTGGAGGCTGAGAATATGTTAACGATAGTTGGCCATAATGATAGGTGGAAGACGGTTGCGAGTATGTAAGAGGTGGTTGGAAATGAGTGGAATGGATGGGTGGTTAAGAACAATTATGCATAGAGGAGGTCCCTTTAGGAAACAAATTCTAATAATTAAATCCCATATCTTTGTAATTAGTGCCATTAGATACCTCAATACCAGTGGTAGCATTACTACAAGCGTTTGCATTAGTTGTTAAGATCGTTGACGTAAAAGTAGATATTACTGTAGTCGGTATAGGTGCAGAAACTTGAGTATGATATGGTGATAGAGTATTATTCATCATTTGCGTACATTTGGTCACCGGCATGATATTGGTTTGTAAAATATGTGCTAGACCACGAATTACATTAACACCATCTTGTCCTTCTTTTATCAATTCTCTTATGTTATGAATTGTAGGGACAACTTCTTCAGCTATTCTCTCATTTTCCATAAATGATTGATATTCAGCTAGCTCCTTATCCAATTTTTCTATTTTCTCATCAGATACATATCCTGTTGCCTCAATAGTGTTATCAACATCATGAAAGGTTGGAGGATGTATACTATCTTGCACAATTTGAGTTTCTCCCTTTGTAAAGAAGGTGTCCAAAGTACCAACTTCTTCAAAAGCACTAGATCCCATTAATCTTTTACTTCTTCTCAAAGGGATATTGTTTTTAGGATAGCATTTCATAAATCTTATACCAAAGCCTACAACACATAAACTAAGAGAACAAATCCTAGGAGAAGGATATGATTGACGGCCAAAATGCTTGGTACTCTTTTAAATGCCAATGAATGAAACAAAGGATGTTGTAAGGATTTTGATCAATGGAAGCAAGTTATATGTTTGATATCATTCCAAAACAGCAATCTAATCATTCCCAACACACTCTTTATGCAAATCCAAGATAATGCCAAGTCAAAATATAGTGAAAATATGTCAAAATAGGCACTTTTTTCACCAAAATTCAATGCAAAAGAGCATAACAAAGGGTGCTGTGAGGAAAATGATGATGGAAAGAAAATAATATCAGAAATAACATCCACTTGGTACCAAAATACCCAACACAACATGCTTTTAGTGCCACTCAAGGTAAAACCCTAGTGAAAATATAGCAAAATATGCAAATTTTCAAGGTTTTTCAATTCCAAGACCTAGAAAAAGGGTTGTTGTAAGGAATTTTAGGAGGTACATCAAATGATATCAATAATATCAGTCACCTCAATCCATAAAATTTATTACAACATGCTTGGAGTGCAAACTAGGTCAAACCCTAGGGCAAAAATAGCTAAAATGTGTAGTTTTTCACCAAATTTTCACTACAAGAGCCCGTTAAAAGGGTGTTGTGAATCTTTTTATGAGGGAAAGTAAATTATTACCCTGATAATAACAAAATAATGACAAAATACCTTTCACAACACACCTATGGTGCAAGTTTACAAAGTCGGTAAGGCCAATTTTAGTGAAAATTGTTGTTTTCGAAGCCCTAGGTTTGAGATCTTGGGATAAAATTCTATGTGAATGTTTTGAAGTATGATTTATGATGAAATTTAATTAATCTTAGATTTTAAAATTATTTTCAAGCCTTAACATGCAAAATGCCCATGCAAATTTAATGAAAATGCATCAAAATTGCTAGTTTTTGTTGAAATTTTCTATGTAAAAATGTAAATATTTTAAATCTAAATGCAAATTCACACTAAAATTCAAGACTAAAGAAAAATTAAAATATGAATGAGCCTCTAAAATCAGTAGAAAAATCTGATAAAATATTTTTCCTACTAACCCTAGATTTTGGAATTACTAGGTTATATAAAATTGTCAAAATTTCTACAAAACCCTAGCAATTAAATGATGGAAATGCAAGGCAAATTTCTGAATTTTTGGATTTTTCTATATTTTATATCAAATCTGATGCAAAAATCATGAATTAGGAAAAATTAGGAAGAATTGATGCAATTTAGTAAGCCAAACAATGCAATTTTTTTGTATTTTTCAAAATTTTCAATTTTTTTGAATTTTTCTCAATGCAATGAAATGAATGACCAAATGAATGAATGAAATAAATACAAATCTCAAGACAAACACTCAGGAAGTTGTAATTTAAGTCTAAAAACACGGGTTCACCAAAATGTTTAGGTGAAAATTGGATTTGTTAAAGTTCTAGTGTTTAGATGCTTAAATCCTCCTTTCCACCTTACATTCAAGGCTCTAGGGTCAAGTGATGAGCACTATCATACCCTAGGCCACTCACAGATGTAGAGAAACTTGGATTAGGGAATTAATTATCAATTTTTCCTTGTCCTATGTCTAATTGACCATTAAAACCCTAATTATACAAATACGACAACAAATTAATGATTTATAGAAAAAGCTCTTGCAAACAAGAGTAAAATACTGAATTACAGAGTACCTATTTTTGGGGTTCTAAAGTGGAATAGTCAGGGACACTAGAGTGGGCACCCAAGTCTAAGGTACCTACTTTTTCAGGGAATCTGGATCTCCTTCCGACACTGCTCAGCCCTATAACTTCTGTTTCCTAAGATCTATCTGTGGAGGCCACTGGAGCGAGTGCCCAAGTCTTGGAAGTGCTCCTTTGTCTGACTTTCCTTCAGATCCTGAATCCCTGATGCCTACCCAACCTTCCTACAACTCCACTTTTTCTAGATGCGACACCTATAACCTACAATCACAAGACTTGGTTTAGGGGTTATGGTGTTTAGAGGTTTGCCTCAGTAAAACCCCAGAGGACACTTAAGTCTCTGAACATCATTGTCAAATAAAAAGGGCATGCCCTTGTGAGGCAGAGGCCAAAAACCAAAGGAATCAATGATAAAAACACAATGTTATGTCACCTTGTAGTGAAGCTCTCATGGAGGAAGATGCTCTTCATGCCATGAGAAGATTGATGCTCAAATATGCAAATATCAACACACAAAACACACAAGTCTGCTCTTGCAACACAATAGAAGCCTTGAATCACCTTGAGAACACTTGAACATCATAATTGCTATCTAATTGAAATCTAGTTTTCAAATGAATGCCTAAGCTTGCTTATATATGCAACTACAAGCACTCCTACCAAGAAATTAAAAATTAAACTTTACCGTGTCGGCAAACTAACCAAATAAAAGCCCCCCTATTGTGGGTAGGGTACAGCTCAAGGGATCCACCTAGGTCCAATTTTCCATGGAACCTAGGTCTCATTCCATCGAGATGCCAAAATATGAACTAAAATGTCCTAAATCCACTCTAAAGACCCGGGAGCTAAACCTTATGAGGGAAAAGCCCCCAAGAGAACATTTTCTGATGTTACAGATAGAAAACTCTCTTTTTTTCTAATTCTTTAATTTAGATTTCTAAATATAATAGTTATTATTAATATAATTTATTTATCTTTAATAACACATAAACACTTTAAATCAATCAAGAAGCATTTATATAATTAAAAAATAATATATATCTATTGCAATTTAAATATAATTGTTTAAATCTAATTTAGATATTGTCTTCCAAACATCTATATTTATATAAATAGGAATGTTTATTATTTAGTATTAATTAAAATAAAATATAACCACATATATATATTCACTATTTAATATAATCAAAAGAACTTTTAATATCTATAATTAAATTATGCATTTGAAAAGGATTTTCCTAAAAATTAAAAACACCATATTTTCCAAGCATCTAAACATCAATCACATTTATTATCCACATAATTAATGAATAATAAATCATTCAAAATGTAATATGAGACTACGTGAGTGTGTGATTGCATCAGAGTTAACCATCCCAAACAGTTCTTGCCAAATGGCTAGAACACCTCTACCTCAACCATGTTCTCATCTTCAATGAGTACCTACATTCATTCGCACTCAACTCAACGTCAATAGGTTAGTTTCCAAATACATAGCCAAAGAAAAACATCATAATCATATCAATAATATTTAATATTTAAATCAACTTTCTAATTTATGTAAATATAACATCATGATAATTACCTTCTCCCATGTGGAACTTACTCGAAGTAAAACAATCATGGTAAATGTTCACTAATCTAGAATAATAATATAGTCCATAAAAATGAGACGTGACATCCTTCCTCACTAGGAAGAGACATCGTTCCGATGTCTTATTACACAACAAAATAATAATTTATAAATCTACTACCAACAATGTATCAAAGTATCTTAAAACAATAACAATAACTCAAAGTATCATTAAGGTATCATCAATTCTAACAAAGCATATTAATGTCCTTTTACATCCTCCCATGTGGCACCATCCACCAAACTATTGGTCCTACTTGACCTTATACAAAACAATCTCTCAATTTCGCATTTAACATTGCGTCCATCAAATAAATCCAAGTATATAATCAATCAACAAATTCACATGGCACATTTTCCAGTTCAAAGTCTAATCCAACACATGGCACAACTACCACTTAATTACATTTGTTCTAGTATAAGAGTAACAATCACATCTTTAATGCACACCAAGAAGGCATAAATCAATTCTCACAATGCACATGCAATCACATAGTAACACAATATAATATCAAAAGATCAGTCCTCCCAGACAAAAAATGGTCAAGATCTCCAACATCAAGACAAAACTCCCAAGTTGAACCAACTAGGTCATATCTAGTTAGTGTGCAACAACTCCTCTGAAACTATACCTCTCATATCATTCCTACCAGTGGAATCCATTTCCTCTTTCATTACTTGTAACCAAACTTTATCTTCAACTTGATCTACAATTCAAAACTTCTTAGAAACTCTTCCTCGTCTTCCTCATGCTTTTGCACAATGCTAAAACATTTCAACTCTTCAATTTCTTTCTATCCTATGCACTTGGTTGTTCACTATATTTGGTTGTTTTGTTTCTGTTGTTCAATTCTTTTCCTTTTTCTTTTGCCAATCAAATACATTTATCCAACCACAACTCATTTTTATACAACTTGTCCTAGATTCATTATTCAACTCTCTATTCCAACATGTCTTTTCACTATAATTTTTCCAAACCTCAAAATTTTGCATGTAAATTCCAACTATTTTCTCTTCTATTTCCATTTCTATAATAATGGGAATAATGTAAAATCTCCCTTTTTTTGAAATGACTTCTTAGTACTTGCAAAAATATTTGTCTTTTTTTACCTCAACTTCGATACCCAAGACCTTCATACTTAGTCCTCACAATGGACTCAATGGGCTCTTTAATTCCTTGCCCATGCTTACCCAAACCTTCACCTATGTATTCAATTTTCTTCAAGATTGTCAAACCAACATTATCATCCAAACAACTACCTACAATAGTAGATTCATCATCATTTTCATCCTTACATTCTTCAGCAAATACAACTTCAGGAAACGTACCACATGATTGATCAAAAGAACATAAATCATTTGTCGCATGAGACTGACGGCTTGATTTCAACATTCATTTTCTTCTTTGCATGCTGCAACAATTGTTTTAACTCACCATTTTGATCTTTCTCTTTAAATTTCTCCTTCTAGGTTCTTCAACTTTTCTTGCAATTATTCATTCTTCTCTTGAACTTTCACCAATTCTTTTTCCAAAAGGTTATTTTCACAAAAAATTTCATACTTTTCCATTCCTAACTCCTTTATTCTTTCCATATATTCTATATTACTCCTTTTTAACATTCATCAATTCTTTATTAACTTTTTCCAATTCTTCTATCAAAAATTTCTTTTCACCCCATAAACCTTCAACTTCATACAAAATTTCATCTTACTTCAAGTGGTCCATAGTGACACCCAAATATTTCCAATTCACGACTTCCTCAACACTTCAATGATGTTAATACATCTAACAACAATTAATGAACTCAATCTACCAAAGCTCTTAGTAACACACTCACTACGAAACAATATATTCTCTGGATCCTACTCCCTTACACAACCTATCAGAGGCCCATCATGGACATGATAGAAAACATAACATGATACATGACCAACAATTCAAAATCATTCAAGCATAGCCACCACTAATAAATAAATAAATAAATTCTGAAGAAAAGAAAATTTCAATTCCAACAATAAGGCATAAAATGTGTAGAACTTCAATAATAAATCCAACATGACCATCAAGGTTGCAAGATAAGTAAATATCAAATTTTGATGGCTATACTTTTTCATAAATAAAAATAAAATTTCAATGTTGGTCTTTACAACATTTAGAGAAGTTATCAAAGTCAAATAAATAAATATAAAAATTCAAAAGTTTCATAGTACATGAACTATGTGACTAATTCTAGCCACTAGAGAGGGAGTATGATACTACACTATGCTTGGATCCAAATTGGGGCAAGTTAAGAGAACACACTCAATCGCACAAGCAACCTAGTCCTCTAAGATTCTAAACACATCTGTATCCTAAGATCATTTCCACACATCACTCAAGATACCTAGCAACAAAGATTGCATTACAATCCAGGAAATCACAATCAAACTAAAGAATTCCCAACCCAACCTGGTACATTCCTATTAACCTACATGCATCCCTAACTTGAATGCAGCATCTCATTAACAAGATATGGAAGGGAATTAAATACATAAAACTGATTAATGGTGTGTAGGTTTTGAAAAGAAAACCTACTTCCATGTTTCCCCATATTTGGCACCCATCCTGGAAGGGAACTTCCCAAAAGCATAGAAAGCAAAATAGCCATTCTCCTTTCAAACACAAATTTATGGCAAAATAAAGCATTCATACAGTCATATACTTGCAAACATTCAACAACCAATATTTAAGTTAGGACAAAATCAGGTTCACAAACCAAGATATCAGAACACACCATTCTTTCCTACAAGCAACAATTATCATTTATTTCCTTAAACTTCAATGAGGCAATGCAATACTATCTTTCTTATAACCACATAGTGAATCCATATTCATGATCATGCTCTCAATAAAACAATGCAATATGCATTTCAAGCTAGCATTCCCTAGAAGGTAAAATAAAATAAGTCAAACATATGATCCAACATCCTCTTTCACATACTAATACATAACCTTAAAAGAAGAAAAGAACATAATTCATTCATACTCAAGAACAATCATCAAGGTCTATCTAACCCCATAAAAAAAAGAAGGCACATGCTATTTGTTAGCACTCATTTTGACCTGGAGGTTGATCTTTCATGTTTAGGGGGTTTCTTCATTTGAACCCTATATCTTCTTGCCCATTTTCCTAAGTGTTGGACCTCCTCGGCATTTTTCAGCTGCATCATCATATTTTCCTGAGGAGGAGGTCATCATCGTCATGTTCTCTGTCGACTTGTTTTTCATCGGGATCATCATATTTCAATATCGGGTGATGTTTGGATATCATCCCGATCCTGCTGATGAGCTACAATGTGCCTTAATTTTCTTGCGGAGGGTGATTTTTCAAATATCCAGTGATCTCCCAATTATCACCCTGCCCTTTTTATGATGATGATGTCACCCCGATCTTCCGAGGGGGTCATTTTCTAAGTTGTTCAACCCGGCCTATTTTTTCTTAAGGGTCGTCTTCATCATCATCATCATATTTCCGGTTATCACCGTGTTGCTTGCGAGGGTCATCATATTTTCTGCCTGCATGATTTTTCGCCGGGGTGATATTTTAACATCGGGTGATCTTTGTTAAGATCATCCTGATGATGTTGCTGTAAAGTTCTAAGTGTGACCCGATTTTCATCGTGGTCATCATATTTTGGACGTCAGGATGATCTTAGTCAATATCATCCTGATGTTGTTGTATCACTTCATGTTCGTTGTTTTATCACCCTGATGATGCTGACGTCATTCTTACGTCAGGGTGATATCCGGTCTTCTGCTTGTCTGCATCATGATATTTCCGAAGGGAGATAGCCGCCTGTTGGCTTCGTGCATTATCTAGTGGGGGGTGATCTTTTCAAATATCTAGCATATTCATCTATCACCCCAATCTTATGGTGGAGCTACAGTGCAGCATGACATTTGTGCATCAGGATGATATTTCCAAATATCCGGTTATCTTCCGAATATCATCCTGATGCCGACATGTGGTGATGACGTCATCAAGGTCCCGGGGGGGTCATATTTCTAACACTGATCATCTTGTGGAGATCCCCCGATATTTGCAAACATGATGATGACGTCATCCGGA
This sequence comes from Cunninghamia lanceolata, assembly GCA_027924645.1. Classification (NCBI taxonomy): domain Eukaryota; kingdom Viridiplantae; phylum Streptophyta; class Pinopsida; order Cupressales; family Cupressaceae; genus Cunninghamia; species Cunninghamia lanceolata. The sequence goes on from BSBN01000070.1 coordinate 4,781,133, forward strand.
TATCAGGAGGTGCGCAGTACGCAGATATGCTGATGATGTCAGCAGGATATGACGATGACGTCATCAGGATGTTCATCGGCCAGACTTTTGGTATCGGCTAAGCAGGAGGATCTTCCTCCGATGGATCAGGTTGTGCCGATGAAGGTGATTATCATGCAGGTGATATTGCGATGATGATGCTGGCGTCAGGGTGATTTTTCAAGCAACAGGATATCATGCTGTTGGAGGATGATGATGAAGTCTTATACTAGTGTCGTCAGGAGCAAAAGCACTGACATCATATATGCTCGCGACCTAGTATATAAGGTGATGAAAAGGTCACCGCGGGGTGCATGTGGGATAATTGATATCCTGCATATTTGAAATATCATGACGATGTATCTTGGCGGGAAACGGTTGCGACGCATAGTATTCTGCATTTCCTGGGACCGCGGGTTGGTGCGCCATTAATGGCGATTGTTGCAGAGGTATGGGCGATGGCGTGGACGGATCTAGTACCTGATTGAAGATCTGGATCCCTAGGCGGCGGCGCAAGGCTCGAGATTTATTCCTGTCTCCTCTCCCACCTGCTGCATTGAATGTTTGAGCGCCATTTTTCTGATACTGTGTATCTGGCGGGATTTTTGGTCAACCATGTAATTAATTGCTGTGGTACACTACCTGGCTGTTATAAGCAGGAAGTGTTACTCATTTGTGGTTGTTGAAAGTTGAAGATTTTTGGCTCTGTACAGTTAAACCTGTGAGTCTATGTATCTCTTGTTGTATGTTTTGGCACGAACCCACTGATTTCATGATTAATCTTATATGAGAAATGCTATCTTAGCATGTGTTTTGTTAATTCTGTCTCTAGCATTGCATGTATTCTTCTTCTGAATCTGGATATTTGGGTAATGTTTAGATTCTAGAGCATAGAATTCCTGTGTTGAATGTCTGATCTTTTAACTTCTGCTCAAGGGGTAGATTAAACTATTTTCAGGTTGAACATTGGGAAGGGTATACTGCAGTAAGGATGCCATAAGTAGAGATAACTTAACACTCTTTATTGGGAGATATCTGTAAGGCAGGTATCACATATATCCCCCTGAAATCCAGTTTTAGTTGTTCATGCTGATCATTCACAGGTGTATGTCTACTGACTCCAGGCCCTGGATAGGCACCGATCTTGCTTTGTGTTTGTGTTACAACCATGTCCAGCTTTGCATCCAAACTTAAAATCAAAATCTAAATCTAAAACAATCTCTAGGACATTAGAATTAGTTTTAGGATCCTCAGTCCTCTGTCTACAACTGCAAATAGGCCCAAAGCTAGCCCCTTTGCTCTTATCTTTCAGTTTTGGTCTACTCACAGGAGGACTTATCTGCTTTCTGTCAGCATCCCAGCCTTGTATGTATATCCTCATGGATGTTGAGTAGGGAATACCCCCCTAGGTCTTGCAGAGCCTAAAGAAGAAGAGGAGATAAAATATAGAGTCTATCTCCTACACTGTTGGCCCCCTGGCCCAGAGATCCTGTTGATCACTGATGGCTACCTTGTAGGGAAATCTGGGAATAAGCATCCAGTCTGAAAAAAAAAAACCAACAGAAATTGGCGAATCTACTGGGGAAGAAATTTGAGAAAGAGTTATATCTGTGACCCATCCGAGTCAGCAACAGAAATTGGCGACTCCGCTGGGGAAGAAATTTGAGAAAGAGTTATATCTGTGACCCATCCGAGTCAGCAACAGAAATTGGCGACTCTACTGGGGATTGAGAAGTAAAAGTACTATCTAATCATCTCCAGTAATATATCTGTGGCCCATCTGAGTCACCAACAGAAATTGGTGACTCCGCTGGGGAACGGTGATTTGAAAATTGTAATTTGTGAAAGAACCCTGGTTTTCAAAAGAAAATAGTTCCTAGTAATAGGTAGCGACTCCGAAGTAATCTCCCAACCAGTCAAAGTAAAATTTATATGCAGGGGAGAAGATCCCAACAAAATCCTTTATTTAAAGAGTTACCAGTAACTAGAAGAATGATGTACAGAAGAAAGGGAGCTGTCTCAGTTAGTCATGAGGGTTCCCCCAGAAAAGGTGATGATATGCAAGATAACCCTAGGCCATCAGGACAGCATGTGCCTTACTTTTCAAATGCAGAAGCTGATATTCAAGGTGCATATGAGAGGCAACAGGGTGGTAGCATGAGAATGAGGTCAGAGGTGTTCCAAGAACGCCCATTTCTAGACCCTAGTGAAAGGTTTGAAGAGGCAGAGTCTCTGAGGGATGATGAAGATGATGACCAGAATGGTATGAGACCATCTACCTCCATGCCTAAGGATGAACAGTTAGCTGAAGAAATCAGAAATCTAAGAGCAGAACTAGAATATCTACAGGCCATGAAAATCAGAGATGATATGAAGCAGAAAGTGCAAGCTTTAAGAACTGCCCAAAATGATTCAGTTCCTACCCTAGAGAATGCAAATGTGCAGAGACATCAGCAAAGAAATGAAGTGCAACATCAGCATAATGATGAGAGACAAAATGTGAATGATGCTAGGATACCACTGAACAATGTAAGAAACCAGAATGCAAACAGAAATATTAATGTTAATCAGTTAAACAGACAGCCCATGCAGCTAGATAGATTCAGACAGCTGGTGTTTGATGGTATTCCTGGGTATCCTAACCCCATTGATAAGCATCTGAGGCTGCAAGTGCCTAAATTTTCAGGAAACAACACAGTGTCAGGAGAAGATCATCTAAAAGCCTTTCAAAATGTCATGGATAACTTTGAGGTTGAACATGAGGATGTTTTCATGAAGTCATTCATGCAATCCTTAATAGATGAGGCAAGAGAATGGTACAAGAATCTGCCTGACCGGAGTATTTCATCATGGGATGATTTTAAAAGGATGTTCAAGGAGCAATATGGTGACAAAACTAACCCTAGCTTTTTTGTAAATGAGTTCACCAGTATCACTAAAGGGTCAAATGAGCAGGTTGCAGATTTTAATGCAAGATTTACTAAAGTGTTAAACAAATTGCCACATCACATGAGGCCAAATGAACCAATGTGCATAATATTGTATATTAATGCCTTTGATGCAAAAACTGCATATGGATTAAGAGATAAAGGTCCTGCTACTCTCAGGGATGCTTTCAGAATTGCAGTGAATATTGAAAACAATAGGAAAGCATCGGGCAAGACAAATAGAAGGGATGATATAAAAATTCTGCAGAATCCAAACAAGCCTCAGAACACTCAAGGTAATACATCTGCCCCTGAAGATAAGATAGACAAATTGGCAAATGTTGTTAAGGACCTTAGCTATAGATTAGCTAGAAGTGAAAAAGGGATGGGTCCTGATAGGCAAGTCTATCAAAGGCAGGAAAAGAGGCCATCATTGCATGATATGCCTTATAATACCAATTGGCATGATGGTAAGCCTATTTTCCCACGTAACCACACAAATCAGAGAGCCCAACATGTCAAAGAAACTCCTGATCCTCTAAAGAAAGCTATAAATATTGTTGATGATGCTCCATGGTGTATAATCTGTCAGATGCCACATTCACAGTTACAGTGTATGATTGCTCAATCCTTGTATGATAATGCTACATCTTGTAATGAATGCAATGAGCCACATTATGTGCAGGATGATGATGTTAATATGATGTCCATAGGCAATGGATACACTCTTTATGATACTGATGAGAATACAGATCATCAAATTTAGGCCTGCCAACAATTCCCATATGATGAAGATAATGAAGATAACTATGTGTATGCTCAGAGCTCACACAATTTTCTGAGTAACTTACAACGACCTTCTGATGAGGAAATTAGAGCCTTCACAGCTGCAGCGGTTGCTCAAGTCAAGAGCAACTATAATCTCAGAGGTAAAAATCAAGTAGGCAGCCCACGTCAGCCAGAAGATATTTCTGCAGGTCAGCTAGTGCATGGTCATAAAGGAATTGAACCACAAAAAAGGCAGTGGGTTAATAATAAACAGAATTTCAGACATAGAACAGGTCATGAATCCCAAGGACCAGAAAATAGAATCCCTCAGGCTGAAGATCAAAGTAAAGGTTCCCAAGACAAGAATGATGATCAGGGAACTATGAAAGTAAGAGCTAAATCAGTTCAGGATAAAAACAAGATTGTGGAGCAAGCTACAGCTGTTACACAAAATTACGCTCCATTTGATATAGCTCAAGTCCTCTCTTAGGTAAAAGTCTCTGTTCCACTTATGGAACTGATGAAAGTGGAAGAAATCAAGAATAGGACAATATCCCTAATCTCAGGGGTACCTTTTCAAGCTAAACAAAATGTTCAGACCCAGGGTGAGAAACATGTCATGTGTAATGAAGAAGATGAGGCTCCTGAAGTCTATTTAGGAGTGACTATGACAAAGTGTCCTTCACAAGTGGAACTATTTTATGTTTCCCTGGTTATAAATGGAAAAATAATTAGAAATTGTATGCTTGACTCTGGAGCATCTACAAATGTCATGCCTTTGGCCATCATGCAACAAACTGGATTGAAAATTGACAAGGCATGTGGAAAATGTTATGCTATGGATGCCAGAGAGGTACCAGTTATTGGAATCATGAAGGATGTAGATTTCAAACTGGCAGCATTTCCTGAAAAGAGATATAAAATGAATATAACAGTGGTTGACATCAAGCCACAGTATGGTATGTTGTTGTCAAGAAGATGGGCAGCACTAATTGGTGGAAGTATGCAGCTGGACCTGTCATATGCCATGATTCCAATGAATGGCAGGGATGTTAAGCTAATCAGAGAACAAAGATCATCAGAGACAGTGGAAGATCAAGAAGCAGAGGAACAGGTATGCTTTTTAGACACTGACTGTGATAACTTCAAAGTTGTCTCAGATAATACAGAAGATAAAAAGAAACATGCCTGCATTGAAGAATTAGATCAGTGAGGTCTGTGGACCATGTTTTTTGATGGAGCTTGTGCAAAAGAAGGCTCTGGAGCTGGAGTTGTTTTCCTGTCTCCAACTGGTAAGCTCCTCAAATTCTCTTTCTTGCTGAGGTTTGATTGCACAAACAACATTGCAGAATATGAGGCTTTACTCTTAGGCCTAAATATTGCTCTCAAACATGGAATTAAAATGTTAAGAGTATTTGGGGATTCTGAGCTGATTGTATCCCAAATTAGAGATAAGTATGCTTCAAAAAACAAAAGATTGAAACAATACAAGCATGCTGTTTGGGATACCATTAAACTATTTGATGCATTTTCAATAGGCTGGGTAGAGAGGTCAAAGAATGTTATGGCTGATTTCTTAGCCAATGTTGCAATAAGGCCAGATGACATCACTCTGTCAGATGTTACAAATGTAGAAGTTAAAATTAGGCTTGCAGTACCAGAAAATATATGCAGTTGGCAAGTGTTTAATGATGATAGGGATTTGTTGAAATTTTTGCACTGCATAGATGAATATGAGAATCAAGAAATTGATTTCCAAGCTTTTGTAGAGACTATAGATGGAAAAGAAACTCTTGTGGGAAAAGAGATAATTCAGTTGAAGACTAACAAAATCCCTAGAGGGTTAGTAGCTTTGGAAAGAGCCTTTGACAGTAGAGACAAATTGGTCACAAGGACATCTCCCACGAATAAGGAAGATTTAGAAGAGATAAATTTGGGGACATCTCAGGCCCCTTAGAAGGTATACATTGGTAAACAGCTTAAACCACACATTAGGAGTATGTTGATTGCATTACTGAAAAAGTATAAACATGTTTTTGCTTGGTCATATGAGGACCTAAAAGCCTATAGGGAAGATTTATTCCAGCATGAGATCCCATTGAAGCCTGGAGCTAAGCCATTTAGACAAAAGCAAAGACCTATTAATCCTACCTTAGCTCCCAAGATGCAAGAAGAACTCAAAAGGCTCAGGGAAGCTGGAATAATTGTGCCAATCAGGCATTCAACTTGGGTGTCTAACCTTGTCCCAGTCAGGAAAAAGAATGGTGATATTAGGCTTTGTGTTGACTTCAGGAACTTGAATGCATCCTCTTTAAAGGATAACTATCCACTGCCTAATATGGAAGCTATGTTGCAGAGAGTGACTGGTTGTGAACTCTTATCTATGATGGATGGATTTTCAGGTTATAATCAGGTGAAGGTAAAGGAATCAGAACAGTATAAGACCGCCTTTACCACTCCATGGGGAACTTATGTGTATGTTAGAATGCCCTTCGGACTAACCAATGCAGGTGCTACATTTCAAAGAGCAATGGATGTTGCTTTTGCAGGGTTGATTGATTCAATTCTGGCTGTATATCAGGATGACTTGACTGCTTACTCAAAGAAAGAAGAGCAGCATTGTTTGCATCTGGAGCAGATTTTCATAAGAGCACTAGAATATGGTATTTCTTTAAATCCAAAGAAGTGTGCCTTTGGGGTAGTTGAAGGAAAGCTCCTGGGACATATTGTTTCCAAGGATGGAGTCAGGATAGATCTAGAGAGAGTGGCTGCTATTGACAGAATTCAAATGCCAAAAACTGTAAAAGGAGTTCAATCCTTCTTTGGACAGATAAATTTTGTTAGGAGATTTGTTCCCAACTTTGCAGAAACCACAAGGAACATTTCCAAGATGATGAAGAAGGATGCAACTGTCCACTGGGAAAGGGAAGCAATAGAATCATTTCAGAGTATCAAAGAGGCAATCAAGATGGCCCCTGTTCTTAAATCTCCTGACTTTTCTAGGCCATTCCAAGTATTTTCATTTGCTTCCTTTCATACTGTTGCTGCATGTTTGCTACAGAAAAATGAAGATGGTTTTGAACAGCCCATCACTTTCTTCAGTATGTCTTTGCAGGCCTCTGAGTTGAAGTATGATATTATGGAAAAATAGGCATATGCACTAGTCAGAGCCATCAAAAGTTTCAGACCATACTTGGTAGGATCATATATAATTGCATATGTACCCCATGTAGCAGTCAAAGACATTTTCACTCAGCGGGAGGTGACTAGAAGAAGGTGCAGATGGATAAACAAACTGCAAGAGTTTAACATAGACATACAAGTTACCAAGTTGATAAGAGGACAAGGATTAGCCAAGATGATGGCACAGTCAAACTTGGAAGCATGCCAAGTTAATGCAGTCCAAAATGAGAGTGTAAATGTATCAGGATCTGAATGGTACAAGGATATTATCTACTACTTGCAAAATCTAAATTGTCCTTCCCATTTCAGTGACAGTCAAAAGAGGACTTTAAAGTTACATGCAATCAGGTATGTTATTGTTCAAGGTGAGCTATACTGGAAAAACCCTGATGGTGTGCTGCTGAGATGTGTGGATGAGGATATGGCTAACAATGTTTTGATTGATATGCATAAAGGATTGTGTGGTGGACATTATACTGCCCAAACAACAGCTCATAAAATTCTCAGAGCAGGATATTGGTGGCCCACTCTCTTTTCAGATGCACAAAAGTTAGTAAGGAAGTGTGACCCTTGCCAAAGATTTTCAGGAAAGCTGAAATATGATGGTGTTTTACCCCTCAGAACTATAACTGTGGATGCTCCATTTCAGCAATGGGGAATTGACTTCATAGGGGAAATTGCAGACAAATCAAGTGGGGGACACAGTTGGATTTTGGTGGCAACTGATTACTTTACCAAATGGATTGAGGCCATTCCAACTAAGAGAGCTACAAGTAAGGTGGTGACAGATTTCATGCTAGAAAATATTATCATCAGGTTTGGAGTACCATTCAAGGTAGTCACTGATAATGCTATGTGCTTCAGATCAGGTGAATTTGTTGATTTTTGCAACAGGTATGGGATAAATCTATCATATACATCACCATATCACCCACAAGGGAATGGTCAAGCAGAATCAAGCAATAAAAGCATCATGAAAATTGTCAAGAGGATACTGGACAAGAACAAGAGAGCTTGGGACTCAAAATTAAAGTTAGCCATATGGGCTGACAGAGTGACAGTAAAAAGGGCTATTGGAATGTCACCCTTTGAGCTAGTATATGGTGCATTAGCCAGATTGCCCATGAACAATCTCCTGCCAGTTTACAAGTTCATCCAAGAAAATGATGAGGAGATTGAAGATTCCATGACAGAAAGAGTGAACCAGCTGGTTGCACTAGATGAAAACAGAAGGAAAGCCCACCAGATTAATCTCAAGAGACAACAAGATATGAAATATCAGTTTGACAGGAGAGCTATAAAAAGGAAGTTTCAAGTCAATGATTTGGTGCTCATTTGGAATGCAAAGGGTCAAGAAAAGGGTAAACATGGTAAATTTGAACCCTTATGGATGGGCCCATATCAGATTTGCAGTGCTCATGGGGAGGATTCTTATTTCCTCCAGGCCCTAGATGGTGAAGTTCTGGAATTGCCTGTGCATGGCCAATTCCTTAAGTTCTATTTTGCATAAATGACTGGTCGCTATGCACATTTGTAAAATAATGTATAAATTGTAAGTGCCTTGTACAGTTCGTGCTTTTTGGTTTTTTGCCTAGTCTGCCCGGAAATCTAGTTCTCGCTGCAGGTTTTCACCTGCACGTCCCCATTCGGAGCCAGTGTTAGCACTCATTTTGACCTGAAGGTTGATCTTTCATGTTTAGGGGGTTTCTTCATTTGAACCCTATATCTTCTTGCCCATTTTCCTAAGTGTTGGACCTCCTCGGCATTTTTCAGCTGCATCATCATATTTTCCTGAGGAGGAGGTCATCATCGTCATGTTCTCTGTCGACTTGTTTTTCATCGGGATCATCATATTTCAATATCGGGTGATGTTTGGATATCATCCCGATCCTGCTAATGAGCTACAATGTGCCTTAATTTTCTTGCAGAGGGTGATTTTTCAAATATCCGGTGATCTCCCAATTATCACCCTGCCCTTTTTATGATGATGATGTCACCCCGATCTTCCGAGGGGGTCATTTTCTAAGTTGTTCAACCCGGCCTATTTTTTCTTAAGGGTCGTCTTCATCATCATCATCATATTTCCGGTTATCACCGTGTTGCTTGCGAGGGTCATCATATTTTCTGCCTGCATGATTTTTCGCCGGGGTGATATTTTAACATCGGGTGATCTTTGTTAAGATCATCCTGATGATGTTGCTGTAAAGTTCTAAGTGTGACCCGAATTTCATCGTGGTCATCATATTTTGGACGTCAGGATGATCTTAGTCAATATCATCCTGATGTTGTTGTATCACTTCATGTTCGTTGTTTTATCACCCTGATGATGCTGACGTCATTCTTACGTCAGGGTGATATCCGGTCTTCTGCTTGTCTGCATCATGATATTTCCGAAGGGAGATAGCCGCCTGTCGGCTTCGTGCATTATCTAGTGGGGGGTGATCTTTTCAAATATCTGGCATATTCATCTATCACCCCGATCTTATGGTGGAGCTACAGTGCAGCATGACATTTGTGCATCAGGATGATATTTCCAACTATCCGGTTATCTTCCGAATATCATCCTGATGCCGACATGTGGTGATGATGTCATCAAGGTCCCGGGGGGGGTCATATTTCTAACACTGATCATCTTGTGGAGATCCCCTGATATTTGCAAACATGATGATGACGTCATCCGGATATCAGGAGGTGCGCAGTACGCAGATATGCTGATGATGTCAGCAGGATATGACGATGACGTCATCAGGATGTTCATCGGCCAGACTTTTGGTATCGGCTAAGCAGGAGGATCTTCCTCCAATGGATAAGGTTGTGCCGATGAAGGCGATTATCATGCAGGTGATATTGCGATGATGATGCTGGCGTCAGGGTGATTTTTCAAGCAACAGGATATCATGCTGTTGGAGGATGATGATGAAGTCTTATACTAGTGTCGTCAGGAGCAAAAGCACCGACATCATATATGCTCGCGACCTAGTATATAAGGTGATGAAAAGGTCACCGCGGGGTGCATGTGGGATAATTGATATCCTGCATATTTGAAATATCATGACGATGTATCTTGGCGGGAAATGGTTGCGACGCATAGTATTCTGCATTTCCCGGGACCGCGGGTTGGTGCGCCATTAATGGCGATTGTTGCAGAGGTATGGGCGATGGCGTGGACGGATCTAGTACCTGATTGAAGATCTAGATCCCTAGGCGGCGGCGCAAGGCTCAAGATTTATTCCTGTCTCCTCTCCCACCTGCTGCATTGAATGTTTGAGCGCCATTTTTCTGATACTGTGTATCTGGCAGGATTTTTGGTCAACCATGTAATTAATTGCTATGGTACACTACCTGGCTGTTATAAGCAGGAAGTGTTACTCATTTGTGGTTGTTGAAAGTTGAAGATTTTTGGCTCTGTACAGTTAAACCTGTGAGTCTATGTATCTCTTGTTGTATGTTTTGGCACGAACCCACTGATTTCATGATTAATCTTATATGAGAAACTCTATCTTAGCATGTGTTTTGTTAATTCTGTCTCCAGCATTGCATGTATTCTTCTTCTGAATCTGGATATTTGGGTAATGTTTAGATTCTAGAGCATAGAATTCCTATGTTGAATGTCTGATCTTTTAACTTCTGCTCAAGGGGTAGATTAAACTATTTTCAGGTTGAACATTGGGAAGGGTATACTGCAGTAAGGATGCCATAAGTAGAGATAACTTAACACTCTTTATTGGGAGATATCTGTAAGGCAGGTATCACATATATCCCCCTGAAATCTAGTTTTAGTTGTTCATGCTGATCATTCACAGGTGTATGTCTACTGACTCCAGGCCCTGGATAGGCACCGATCTTGCTTTGTGTTTGTGTTACAACCATGTCCAGCTTTGCATCCAAACTTAAAATCAAAATCTAAATCTAAAACAATCTCTAGGACATTAGAATTAGTTTTAGGATCCTCAGTCCTCTGTCTACAACTGCAAATAGGCCCAAAGCTAGCCCCTTTGCTCTTATCTTTCAGTTTTGGTCTACTCACAGGAGGACTTATCTGCTTTCTGTCAGCATCCCAGCCTTGTATGTATATCCTCATGGATGTTGAGTAGGGAATACCCCCTAGGTCTTGCAGAGCCTAAAGAAGAAGAGGAGATAAAATATAGAGTCTATCTCCTACACTGTTGGCCCCCTGGCCCAGAGATCCTGTTGATCACTGATGGCTACCTTGTAGGGAAATCTGGGAATAAGCATCCAGTCTGAAAAAAAAAAACTAACACTATTCACAGTAGGTCAATACTTAAGGACCCACACATTCTTGATCAAACTGAGTAACACACACACCCAGAGCTCCCAATGCTCGAACCGCACTCTAATACCAAATGTAAAAGCCATCAAACCATCACAAAAGTAAAACAAAGTAAATGAAGTAAATAATCCACTTAAAAACTTCACAAGAAGCGAAAGTAAAAAGATGTAATTAATTCACTTAATACAATATAAAAGATAAAATGGTGTAATCAATCTACTTAACTACAATATAAAATATGAAAGGGTGTAATTAATCCACTTAATTATAATATCGCAAGTAAAAGATAAGTCTCATAAATAAGATTCAATATAGTCAATAAATCTTCACAAAAGAGAAACCTCATAAATAAGAATCCATAAGAATCATTAAATCTTGCAAAAGATAATCTCATCAATATAAATCAAATAAAGTCATTAAATCTTACAACTCGTGTGCTCATCCCAGGTAAAAGCACTATAAAATCATACACAAAGTCCTTTGACAATCATGCCATAATATATCCAATTACAAGTTTACAATAATCATGTTGAACAAGAATAAATGAATCAATACGCTCATCAGTCGCACAAACCAAGTGGTCCACCACCTGCAAGCTGAGAGATGGGAACATGGCCCAAGTGATTTTCCACCCAACCATAAAGCAATTACACTTCCCTAGATCCCATCATGAAACAAAGGAAACCTAGCCCTGCACGAAATGTCTAGCTACCTGGAAACAACTGGCACGAGGGAACACCCGATGCAACCCTAATGTTTGAATGTGACATTCTAAATAATGAAATGTGAATTTTCTCACAACAGGATATGGCAGAGATATATAAAAATAAGTTTGCTAGATAAAATAAACATCCTTTTCAATGTTAGCTTATTTAGATCTAAACCTTTAAACATAGTAACCTAGTTCAATTCTTGAAAAAAGGAAAAGCCATCTCTCATAATCCACATTCGGCATCCAGGCCCAGAAAGTAACCTAAACACATTCCTAGATAAAAATCTACCTTCTTTCCCCAAATGAACAAGTAAATAAATAAATAAATAATCAATGAATAAATAAAATAAATAAATCTAAAATCACCTATGACCATTTCTAATCCTTTTCCCATGCATCAATCAAGAAAGCACACCTATCAAGCAATAATCCATCATTTGTTCATACAATTGCATCTAAAGGTTGTCAAAATGGTTTTATTTCCTAATTCATATTCAATTCAAATTCCATAATATATTAAGTTTTCTAAATCATTCAATTCAAGTATACTAATTCTCTTCAAGAAGTTTTAATAAGATATTGATATTTACATCAAAAATTTTACTGCATCATTCTACCATATAAAGAAAGATAATTTTAACATCAATCTATGCATTCATTTAGGTAAGTATAATTTGGGTTTCTAAAATCTAATTATACTCCTTAACTGTAATTCGTTATAAAAAAGGTTGAAGAAAAACAATGTTCAACTCCTTTCCATTCAATATTGTTTCATGATTTTTAATCATTCATAGAGTTTTATTGTAAATAGAGATTAAAATAGGTTTCAACACTAAATAAGCATAAATACCAATCAGTAAATAATTGTCTTTGTTCTATGAAATAACATAGTTGTTTTAAAAGTGTTTTAGAGAAGCTACAAGAACTAGTTTGCTACAATAGACAATCTATTATAGGAGCCTGAAAAATGGGCGACAAGAATAAAAAATAGTGACAGGAACATAAAATGGGTGACAGGGATAGAAAACAGGCTGTGATAGGCATAAAACATGTCTGAACAGCAATAAAAATGATAAAGACAACTACAGGAACTTAATAGACAGGCTACCGTTCATATTACAATGACATTTTTTAAGAGATTTATACATAATTAATCTAGTTGCAGCTAGGTAAAGAACTTATGCTAAACATATTTGACCAAGAATGATACAGCATCAGCAATAGGAAAAGAAAAGAAGTCTAAGAATAGCGACAAGAATAAATAGCAAGAACCCAAGATAAGGTGAGTTCATAATTTTTTATTTTCTAGTCTAATCGAATGGTAGGTTGATGACACAACAAGGAAGAATAGAAGGTCATTCCCAGACAAAATAAAGGAAGTATTAACATGCTAGGTTGCTATGGTTTCTCAGTCATTTAATCAAACATATTTTTGTAATTGTAATAAGGAAAAATACCCAGATTTATTCGCAGAAGAAGAAGATCTAATCTGCCCTTCATGTCGTTGTTCCAGCTACTTCAAAACAATGACCAATTTCTCCCTCTCTGTTGTAATCGTGGTTCAGAAATCTCTAGCTCTCTACCCTTTAGTCACTCCAAATAATGGTGGTGTGTTTCCTTTCTGTTGTGTTTTTTGTTTATTCCCTAATCTCTGCTAAATAATGGCTTTGGAAATTTAGGTTTTGAAGACTTAAGTTTATTTTTATTTTTAGTTTGCATGATATTTTGCCTTTCAAAAGCCTCCAAAAAATAATAAAATAAACTTATTTGAATCTTGCATGATAGAATTATTATTAGATTTATAAATATAATATTTATAATAAAAAAACAATTTATCTAACTTTAAATAAATAACAACCATTTCTTTTTGAAAATATAAAAAAATAAACTTTATTTATTTCTAAAACTTACGTGATAGAAAACTCTTTTTTTTAATTGTTTAATTCAGATTTCTAAATATAATAGTTTTATTAATATAATTTATTTATCTTTAATAACACATAAACACTTTAAATCAATCAAGAAGTATTTAAATAATTAAAAAATAATATATATCTATATATCTATTACAATTTAAATATAATTGTTTAAATCTAATTTACATATTGTCTTCCAAACATCCATATTTATATAAAAAAGAATGTTTATTATTTAGTATTAATTAAAATATGGCTCATGGTGAGGAGAGCCATATTTGTAGGGATAGGGTTTCTTCAGAAGTTGTTAATATCCAAATTCCGGAGGATATGGTCAACACATCTATTCAAGATCTTACTACACGGGCCCTAATTGGTAAGGTCTGGAACCCTAATTTTAATTTTGATAGTTTTCTTCACTGGGATAGGGTTACATGGAAAGGGGTTTCAGAGGTTTTCTTTTTGCACAAAGAATTATGTGTTTTTACTGTGGTTTTTGAAAATGGATGCTTTCGAAATGAAACCCTAGATCAAAAGCTGAGGTTCTATAATGGCAAAGGGATTTGTTTGCAGAAATGAGAACCAAATTTTGACCCAGTTAAAGCTAATATGGATTTTGTTCCATTCTGAATTTCTTTGCCCAATCTCCCATTGGAATACAGGGATCTTGCTATTATTGAATTCTGTGCAAAAAAAATGGGCTTCTTTATTAAACATGATTTGTCAAATTTTCAGCACCCAGATCTGCCTGTCAGATTTTCTATAATTTTAAATACTTCATTTCCCTTTCCCAAATTCATGGAGTTCCACTCCAAATTTGGGAAGTGGAAACAAGTAGTTGTTTTCGAAAATCCAATGCTTATGAACAATACAAACATATTGGGTAAAAATGAAATTGATGAGGCCTTGGATGAAGTAAATTTTGCTAAGGAAAATTTAGATTCTGTTAACCTAGGGGAAGCTTCATTAAATCATTTTGTTAATTCCCCTGTTTCTGAAGAAGAACACCAGTCTGCTACGGGAATTGAGGACGAATGTCCCTTTGAGTTTGCTTTTGGCAATTTTGAGGAGCTTGATACTCCTATCTTTTCGAGTGATAAAATTAAGAAAAAATTACTTAACTCTTTTAACAATGAGGAAAATAGTAAAAAGGAAATTGCTAATAATTTGGATGAGACAGGTTTGGTTGGGTTTCCTTTTTCTGAGAAAGAAGCTAATGAATTTGTTGAAAGAACCTTTTGTAAGGTCGCCTCTGACCTGATAGAAGAACTGGCAGATGAGGTAGTCACTGAGAAGACAAATTCTCTTGTCGATAATCCTGCTCTTTTAAATAACTCTGTCCCCAGTGCAGATCCTAAGAATTGTTTAAACCAGGGGAAGGTAGATCAATCTGCACTTTTAGGAGAAAATAGCGAGGTTTTTTATTTTTCTACTGAGTTGTCCATTTCTTAATCATTGAGTTAGGACTCACCTACTAAACAGAGTTCTATCTCTCCCTCTAAGAGAGGACACAAACCAAAATCCTTTAAAACGCAAGAAGAAATTAAAGCGGGTTTACAGGCCACCCTGGATACTTGTCTGAGATCGGGGAGAGTGAGAAACTCTCCCCGCGAGCAATGAAGCTCCTTTCATGGAATGTTAGGGGCATCAATGCCCCTAACAAAAGATGCTTGATAAAGTGTCAGTTAGATTCCTCTGGAATGGATATTGTCTTACTTCAAGAGTCTAAGTTATCAACTTCCCAAGCTGATCTTATTTTTCCAAGTTGGTTGAAATGGAAGTATCTTCACTCTCCCTCCCAAGGGGCCTCAGGAGGACTGGCTGTTCTTTGGGATAGTAAAGTGTGTGCAGTAGAATCAATTTGCTCTGTTCCTAATTTAATTCTAGTTAGGATTACTTCTTCTTCTTTAAATTTTTGGTTATTTAATATCTATGGCCCTACTGCAACCAGGGAAAAAAAACATTGTTGGGACAATTTAGCAGCACTTCTAGCACAATTATCTGGAGAGAAAGTTATTTTAGGAGGGGATTTTAATGCTATTACTTGTCTAATAGAAAAGTCAGGTGGAATCTCCCATCCTCAGAGGGTAATAGAGGACTTTAAAGGGTTCATAGCAGATAATGCTTTGACTGATAGCCCGCTACTTAATGGGACCTTCACCTGGTCAAATCGGAGGAAAGACTTTTTAAACATAGTAGAAAGATTGGATAGGTTTCTTTTTTCGTCTGAATGGTGTCTTGAGGCAAATATTGCTGGTACTTCTATTATCCCTTTTACAGCTTCAGATCATTTTCCTATTTCTATTCAACTTGGTGCCTCTTTGGGGAAAAAAATCATTAGGACCTCATTTAAATTCCAAGCTATGTGGTTCAAAGATAAAAATTTCTTATCCCTATTGGAATCCTGGTGGAAGAATGCTCCTTTTGTAAAAGGTTCTCGTATGTTTTGGGTTAATGAAAGATTAAAATATATAAAGAAACAAATTCTGGAATGGAATAAATCCTCTTTTGGTAACATTTTTTCACAAAAAGCTGCCCTCCAACTTCAATTACAACAGTTAAATGAAGCCATTATTTCTAATGGCATGGATAGTGTATCTTTTGAACTTATAAAATCACTTCAATCTCAATTAGAGGAAATTTTATCTCGAGAAGAGATCTTCTGGAAATAGAAATCAAGGGAAGTATGGCTAAAGGAAGGGGATCATAATACAAAGTTTTTTCACGTTTCGACCATGTTAAGAAGACACATAAATTCTATTTTCTCCATAAAAGATTCTATGGGAAATATTCTACAAGATGACTCTCTCATCCAAAAAGAAGGTATTAATTTTTTTCAAAAATTACTCTCTAAAGATTCAACTCAGATTTCTAGCACAACTATTTCTGAAGTTCTGAATCATATTCCTAATCTGATTTCCCATGAAGATAACCTGGAATTGATGAAAAAGTTTACCATAGAAGAAATTGAGGCAGTAGTCTTCTCTTTAGAGCCAGATAAATCTCCTAGCCCAGATGGTTTTACTCCTATTTTCTTTCAAAAATGTTGGGAGTTTGTGGGTAAGGATATTTGGCTGGCTGTAGAAGAAGCTCAGAGAAATAGAACTGTTTTGAAAGAGATTAATTCAACATTTATTGCTCTAATTCCTAAAGTCACTTCTCCTTCCTCTTTTGCTGATTTCAGACCCATTTCTTTATGCAATACTTTTTATAAGATCATTTCCAAAGCAATAACGTTAAGGTTAGCTACATTAATCCCCAAAATTGTTTCTGACGAACAAGGAGGTTTTGTCCCAGGCAAGGAAACCTCAGAAGGTGCTTTGACTGCTCATGAGGTAATTCATTCAATCCACCAACACAAACTCCCTGCAATGTTGATTAAACTGGATATGCTAAAAGCATATGATAGATTGTCCTGGGATTTTTTGTTCCATGTTCTTCTTAAGTTTGGTTTCTCTCCAAAATGGTGTAAATGGATCCAGTCTTGTATTACTGGTGTAAGTTTTTCAATATTGATTAATGGCACTCAATCTAAATTTTTTAAGTCTTCCCAAGGCATAAGACAGGGAGACCCTCTCTCCCCTTTTCTGTTTATTTTAATGGCTGAAGGGATGAGTAGGCTAATTCTGAGTCAGAATTATTTGGGTTATTGGAGAGGGATTAATAATCCTAGAATTCCTTTTTCTATTATGCATGCTTTGTTTGCAGATGATACTTTGTTGTTTGGGCAACCTATGATGAAGGAAGCCAGAGTTTTGAAGGAAGTCATTTCTAAATATTGTTTAGTATTTGGTCAAAAAGTGAATCATAGCAAGTCTAAAATTTTCTTTTTCTTTTCTTCTGTACTGGTGCAAAATAGGATAGCCAAGTATCTTGGTTTTCAAATTTCCACCCTGCCCTCAAGGTATTTGGGAATCCCTCTTTTCTCGGGTTCAATTAAAAACATGTTCTAGGACAAGCTTATCACAAGCATCAAATCTAAAATATCTTCCTAGAAAGGCAAATGGCTTACTTTGGCAGGTAAACTTTTGATGATTAAAACAGTCTTATCAGTGATTCCAGTTTATTTGCTATTAGTTTTAAAGGTCCCGAAAACTATTCTTACCTATATTGTGAACATGTTACGAAAATTTCTTTGGAATGGTACTAATTTGCATGGGCGAAAGATTCCCCTTCTTTCTTGGGATAATATATGTATTCCTAAACAATTAGGCAGAGCTGGAATTCATAATATTGCAGCTCAAAATAAAGCTCTAGGAGCTAAACTTGTCTAGAACTTATATGAAAAAGCAAATTCTAAATGGGGAAAAATAATGTATGCCAAGTATCTAGATTCTTTTAATCCTGAAATATTATTTACTACCCTAAATCCAAAGGAAGGTTCTCACATGTGGAATTTTTTGATCCACTGTCGAGAAGTTATTTCTTCTTATTTATCTTGGGTCATTCAGGATGGAAGTTCTGCGCTTTTCTGGGATGACTCTTGGAACAATCATCCCCCTCTAGCTACAACCGAAGGTCTTCACGAGATAAAGTCTTTGCTATGTTAGGTTTGGGGAACATGAGTTAAATATTATTATGAAATTGATCCTAATTCAGAAATTAATTTAGTTAAATGGAAAAATTTTGATGAGTTCTTGGTCCCTCAAGAGCAAAAGACCCTTCTTAAGAATATTTTGAAGGATCGTAGACTATTTATCTCAAAAGAAAAGGATAAATTAGTTTGGGCTCCTTCAAAATTAGGTCGTTACACAGTTAAACAAGGTTATCTAAGTATCACTAGTAAGGATTCCAATTCAAATCTTTCTTGGCCTTATAAGTTATGTTGGAGTGATTCATGCCTGCCTAAAGCAGGAGCTTTTACATGGTTAGCTTTGCATTCTTGAATCCTTACTAGTGATAGATTAGTTAAACTTGGGGTTGCAAATTCCTTTTTATGCCCCCTCTGTCAGGAGGTGGAGGAGTCAGTGGATCATCTTCTGTTGAATTGTGATTTCTCTTCGCAAGTTTGGTTTTGGCTTCTCTCTAGACTGAACTGGTCAGGTCCTCTTTCTTGTTCCTTGCTTCAAGTCTTTCAAAGCTGGCCTATACTATTCTCCAAGTCTACTTTTTCTGCTCTGTGGATTGTTTCGCCAAGCATTGTCATCTGGTCTCTTTGGCTAGCAAGAAATAGTAGAATATTTAAAAAAGTAAGCAATCCTCTTCATACTGTGCTGAGCAAAGTTGAAACAACTATTTCAGAAGTGGTTTTAGCATCTTTGTTATCTAAGAAGGCAGGTTCTCTAATTTTTACAAGTTGGGATGATATGATTTTAAAGACTTGGAAGCAGTTAAGGGTGCCTGATAATAGTTGCTTTAAGTCTGAAATTATAATTTATCAATCCTCCATCAAATGGATCCCTCTGCCTAAATCCTTTGTCAAGCTTAATTTTGATGGTGCGAGCAGAGGTAATCCAGGAATCTCCAGTGTAGATTGTGTTATTAGAAATCATCATGGAACTATTCTAAGAGCTTTGTCAATTAATCTCAGTACAATAACAAATAACGAGGCCAAGGCTTTGGCTTTAATAGCAGGTTTGAATCTAGCATTAAAATATGGTTTTACTAATCTCATTGTGGAAGGGGATTCACTGAATATTGTTAGAGCCTTCTCCAATAACTCCTCTCTGAGTTGGAAAATAGAATATATCCTAAAATATAGCAGGGATCTTTTAAAACATTTTCATTCATTTCAGATAAGGCATACCTATTGTGAAGGTAACATCTTAGCCGATTTTTTGGCTAATTTTGCTTTTAGTTCTAATGAGGTTGCTATCGAATGGAACTCTGAATCTTTCCTTCAGATTCCTGGCATTAGTTATATTTTGGCTAAGGACTCCATTGCATAAGTTATGATAATTTGGTACTTCTATTTATATTTTAATCTATATTTTCGTATTATTTTTTGATGTTAAGATGACGTTGTTTAAAGTGTTGTGTACTTTATTTTGGTGGGCGGATTGTACCTTGATGCTTACTCCTCATGACAGTTGGTAGAACTCGCACAAGGATTGGCATTTCATTAATTTTTATCATTTATGAGTTATACGAAGCATCCTTTCCATTCATTTAACTTGGTATTTTGCTTGTTATCTGCTATAGCAGCTGTTACTGTATCTCGTTTCCTATTTAACTTGGTAATATGCTTTGATCCCTGTTTCAGCAGCTGTTAGTGTTTCTCATTTTCTGTTTCATGATAGAGTTTAGCAGTTAGTATAGGTTCTATTCTCTGGAATACTAGAATTTCCTGGCCTATCTGGAATTGGGAACATCCCCTTCTTGGTTGTTTAAATCCTAACTCATTGCAGGAAGTTTTTAAAGTCTATGAGGCGTCTGTGAGCATAGCTATTATCCAGGTCTGTAACTTACCAGCTCTTCACTCTCTAGTTGCTATTTATCCTTCTTAGATTGCTTCACATTTCTATCCAATGCAATGGATCTCTTGCAAACTAGAGACAGGGTAAGGGATTTGGGGTTAACTTTTATTTAGAATGATCATTTTTCTGTCAACTTGTTTAATTCTGCTTTAAATGATTATGATTTGCATGAAGGTATTGCTCCTATGGGAGGGTTATTTGATTGCAGGTGTTTATTTCGTATGCCTGGTCTACATTGCCTTTTTAATGCATTCTCTCATGGCCTCCGCAACAATTGTGTCATTTCTTTTCAAAACTTAATTCATTGTCACAGGCTTGAATTGGGCAATCAGTTGGCAAATAAGGCTTCGGAAGTGTTTCATGCTTTGTTGTTTCTGTTGAATTATGTGCCTCCTCCACCGCCCCCTCCTCCTCAGCTTGTAAAAGATGATGATCATGCCGAGGATCATGCCCTGCAGGTTATAGAGATAGCAGATTAATGGGGAACTCCTTCATGTTTTTGCCTCCAGCGGTTACTTTTTTGATTTTTGTATATGCCAGTTGCTTTGTACTTTCATTTTAAAAAAACTGTAAACTCTCTGGCAAGATTTTAGTCATATTTTTCGTTTGGACTGACTCATATTTTGAGTTGATTATGTATAATCTTGTTAAATTCAGGCTATAATCAGAGGTTTTCTTTGCCGATTCTTTCCTTCCGGTATGCCTCTTCTGAATCTGGCATTTTGTAACTTCCTTTTTATTAATCAATTTTAGTGGTTTTGCCACTTTTTGTTAAAAAAAATATAACCACATATATATTCACTATTTAATATAATCAAAAGAACTTTTAATATCTATAATTAAATTATGCATTAGAAAAGGATTTTCCTAACAATTAGAAACACCATATTTTATAAGCATCTAAACATCAGTCACATTATTATGGACACAATTAATGCATAATAAATCATTCAAAATGTAACATGAGACTACGTGCGTGTGTGATTGCATCCGACTTAACCATCCCAAACAGTTCTTGCCAAATGGCTAGAACACCTCTACCTCAACCATGTTCTCATCTTCGATGAGTACCTGCATTCATTCACACTCAACTCAACGTCAATAGGTTAGTTCCCAAATACATAGCCGAAGCCAAACATCATAATCATATCAATAATATTTAATATTTAAATCAACTTTCTAATTTATGTAAATATAACATCATGATAATTACCTTCTCCCATGTAGAACTTACTTGAAGTAAAACAATCATGGTAAATGTTCACTAATCTAGAATAATAATATAGTCCATAAAAATGAGATGTGACACAATATCTAAGGCATCAAGACATTCCTTGTTATGAGGAGGTTTGTATCTATTTTCCTCATACTCTTAAGGGTGGCAAATTTTTTTCACTCTTTATTAGTATTTGGTTGACATCCTTCTTCACTTTGTCTACCTTCCCTTTCAAGTTACTCAGTAACTCCTAGTTGGACAATGAAATCTTTATTATTTGTTCACCATTGTCCAAGAATTTATTGAACCAATTGTCCATTATTTGTGCATGGTGCTTTTGTACATCTAGGGATGCTATCTCTTCTTAGGATACTAATGTCAAAGATGCATCCTCTGTAATCTAAACATTGGTTGGTGCAACCAACCCTCTCACAAAAGCCTATAATTGGGCTACTTGTGATTTATACATCTACTTCTTGTCCTTAACCTTCTTTATTCTAGCCTCAATGGCATCTATATGATCCCTTAATCCCTGGATTTCTTGGTCATCTGTAGTATGGCCTAAATCAATGGTGGTTACTTGAAATTCCACAGGCCTTATTTCTCCTTTGGCCTTGTTCACCATAGGCACTACTATTTGAGCTATCCTTTTTTCCTGTAGCTGCATCTCATTTTATTGTTGAGAATGTCCTTGCCCTCCTCCTCTGTCTAGCTGGATCAAATGTAAACAGTGATTTGAAATTGAAAGGCTCGGTCTCTTTTTGTGGATGTTCCACTTCAGATGACATCCATGAGAATGCAGTTGATTGTGACCCTCCTTGGTTTGGCTGCTCAATTTGAGCATCTTGTATCTCCTTGTTCTTATTAACTCCATCCTCACCAACCAGATCTTGTACATTTTCTTATTGTCTTCCATCCTAATCTTGTTGTGATGGGATGACCTTAGGACTCTCTATTTGTTGATCCTTATCCTGATCAGTCCTACCATCATCTTGGATCTTTTCTTGTTCAGGCATATGCTCATCTTGATGGGATGTATCTATTGGTGCTTCCTAAACTCTACCATCACTATGCATATCCTGGGCTATTTCTTCTTGGATATTTTCTATTTGAATATTCTGAGGCCCATGTGTCTAGTCTTTCTGATGAGATGTTTGTAGTTGTTGTCCTTCTTCACCCTCATCAGTCTTATCTTCTGTATTGGTGACTGACCCTAAAACTGTTCCTTGCTCAGATTTATCTACTAGGATATCGTATTGTGGCCCTTCAGTTTGGGCATCTTAATCTATGTCATCAATATCCATAGGGATATTCTATTTTGGCCCTTGATCATGTTTGTCAGTTTCCTCTTTTTGCTCCCCATCCTTGGGCTGATATGTCAGATCAATTACTTTGGGGATTGTGACTATATCAATAAGAATATTCATGGGCTCCATTTGCACTTCCACCTCTTGAGATTCTTCTCTATCAATATTTTTATCTTTCATTTTTGTATCTTTGCTCCCAACTATAGATTCTAAGTGGTGGAGCAAGGTCTCAATTGGATGATTAGTCACATCCTTGACTACATCATCATCATCAGTCAAATCAACTATTGCACTCAATGGAAGAGGCTTATTTATTTCTCTCTAATGATTTATTGATGGCCTCTCATGCCATTTCAAAGTTTACATTAATAATACTCTCGATAGGGACATTGTGTTGTAGCTCTCTCACTACATTCAAAGTTGGATCAATAGATATTGATGCTACTACTAGTGGTGTGATGGCTCTGTTGACCTATTTTCCTCTGTCCAGAGCCAAATATTTCACCTTGTATTTTCCTTGAAAATCTTTTAGAAATGCATGTACAAGGTGTAAATTCTTCAAATATTTATGTTATGCCTTGTCAGAAAAATCTCAAAAGCTTCACCCTTAGATTCTTTGCAAAAACCCAGAACAACCCAGAAATCTTTTAACTTCAAACATTTCCTATCACTGGGAATTTTCAGCTTCATGCTTGTATGTCAATATGCATTTTTGAATGTACATTTGTATATACATTCGCCAATGTATGTTTGAACATACATTCGCAATATGCAAGAGGCTGACATACAATTGAAACATACAAGGAAGAATATGCATAGCGGGTTATACATCGCAAGTATATTCCATCAAAGATTCCCGCATGCATGTAGAGGTTTGTATGTTGTTGTATATTCAGATATACAACGGGTTTATACAAGGGAAAACATACAAGGTAGATTGTATGTTAGAGGATACAAAGGTGAATGTACATTTTGCAATGTACATCGGCAAATATGCAAGGGTCATTTGCAAAAGGAGAATGTATATAGGCTTGTATGTTCGTGCATACAAGCCGATATACAAGTCAATATACAAAGGCAAAACATACAAGGGCGTTTGTATATTGCTGAGATACAAGAGGTGGGGCCCGCGCATATACAAATAAGATTGTATGTCTTCTACATACAAAACACCAAATGAACAGTAGAATGTATATCGGACTATATGTTCGCACATACGAGGCTGAAATAGAAGGAAATTTATACAACCCGGACCTGAATAGAATTTTCAATTTCTTCTATGTTGTTCTTGGGTTTGCCTTGTATGAGGGCGAATGTGCAAAAGAAATAATACAAAGGCAAATGCATCAGCTACTACAGTGGCTTGTATTTTTATTTTTTTTGGCTTGTATATTGTGACATACAAACAAATATACAAGGGGAAGATACAGGCTGGGTGATCATACAAAGAGTGGGGACCACCACTTGTATGTATATGCATGTTTGCATATATGAGGAACACATGCAAGCCAGATTTCAAAAATGTTTTCAATCTGCTCTATACAATTTTGAGGTCTGTGCAGTTGTATGTATATCTGCGATTGTATATTACGATATACAAGTCAAAGGTGCGAAGGGATACATACAAGCTGTACCCGACCCAAAAGTTAATTCTCACAAATTCAAGCTTGGAGTCTGTGGCTTGTATGTTCACACATACACAGGAGATACAATTGGTGGGGTCCATAAAAGGGTGCAGATGTAGGTTTTTGTATGTATGTTTTCCTTGTATGTTTGAAAATACAAAGGAATTTTAAGTCAAATATACAAGGCGCCATGCATATACAAAGGAGTTGCAGAGAAGATTTTGGATGCCGATTCGGGTGGCAAATTCAAGCGATATATACACAGATGCAAAGAGATATATATAGGCGGTTGACCAAAACTTTAACTGCCTATATCTCCTCCGTCCTAGTGAATTTGACATACTGTAAGAGGCAAAGATGCATATTTTGGTCCCCTCTTTCATTTGGCAGGGTTTTCAGGAGTTTTTGTCACCTTTCCATTTTCTGATCTGGCTTTGCATACTTTGGTCTAGTTGACATTTCAATGACCATTTTTTAGCAGATAGAGATATTTCTTGCATTCATTGCTGCACAATGATGAAGCAGCTCGCATTGATGGTAAAAGATATTTCTCCACCGCCATGTTTTAGATATGTTCATGTATGCGTTGCTGAGGAAGGATGATGCAGTAGCTACATTAAAGACTAACAGATATCTCCTATCTGCCCAGTTCTAGATTTTTGATGCCATAACTGATGTAGTTGGACAACCATTAAATGTAGATATTTTCTGTTCCAGCTCATAGAGTGAATTTTGTAACCACTCTAGGTTATTTGAGAATGCTATATATATGCATTCGTATGATGTAAATAAGGTGGGGAAAATTTTTAGTATTCAGGCTTTTCTATTTCCAAACAGAGCTTTCTACTACTATAACTGTGCCTTCCCACTGAATATTTTCAAGTTATTTTGCCTCTTTGGACTGATTTCTAGCCCTGTGTGAATCTGCATATGGTTGTTTGTGAATGTCTTTGTTCCTCTCAATCATCTGGTTTCTCACCTTTGCTAGGATCAATTGAATCTGTGTATGTTTGCTTGCTATATTTCGTTATGCTATGCATTTTATTAGTATTGTGAGGGTTCTTTTATTAAACTTGGTGAATCACCCTTTATTTTGAAGCTTTTGTTTCATCCTTCATTTTAAAGCATTCCTTCTCCCTTTTCCTCTTAAGATTTAGTAGTTTTAGGTGATAACCAATTGAGGAAGCCGGCCTTCTCCGGAGGTCTAATCTCATTTAGCAAAGTCCCACACTTAGAGATCATTCCCATGTTACTCCAGATTGCAGAGGTTTCACAACTGTATGCAAGGGTGGAAATCTGAGAGATAACAACTTTGGCACACACAGTGGGACTCAAAGTCAAAGCAACAATCAACTTAATAATCATTATTGCAAGTTTTGATGTGCAGCCAGTGATTTTAGACCTATAAGAGGTTAAAGTTTGCATATCTGGTGACTCAGACTGAGGAAAGACAAGCAGATCAGTTCTTCTGTGACATCTTATGAGAAAGATTCAAACTAGGTGTTCAAGCTCATTTGACTATTTGCAGTTATCACCACCTAGAAGGCAGAGTAGAGCTGTAGCAAGGACTCCAGTTTCTAAAAGGATACATTCAACTCCACCAAATTTTAGACCAGTTGCTTCTGTAGTTCCTGTAGCAACTCAAGCAAATCTACCCCCAGCTGCTTAGATGGCAAGAAATCAACCATTTGTGGCTTTTGATGGAGGCAGCCCTTTGAATTTAATAGTACATGATGTTATACCTATGGCAGCTTTGAAGAGTCTATCCTATTTCACAGGGGAGAATCAAACTACCCCTATTGAGCATATTAGAAACGTGGCTTCTCTATGTGGAGTGCATCATATAACCCAAGAAAACGTAGCCATTAGGCTACTGGCTACTTCATTCAAGGGAAAAGTGTTGCAATGGTTTAGGAGCCTACTAGTCTAGACCATGACAAACTGGGATGATCTAGGTGATAAGTTAAATAAGAAATTCCAAGACAACTCAGATAATCTATCATTGGTTGAACAAATGACCACCATAAAGAGAGCTCCTCAGGAGAAAATGATGGATTTCAACTTCAGATTTCAAAAGACATGGGATAGGATCCCTGCCATGGTAAGACCTCCAGCTGAATATGTATTCTTGTATTTTTTGAAAGCCCTGAATAGTGATATTTCAGTAATGATTCAATCACTAGGAGGTACTGGTTTACCAGATGCATATGAATTAGCCATTAGGGTGGAGAATAATCTGATTCAGGCCAGAAAGATAGCACCCAGACCACCAGTGCCTATCTTTCCTGAGATTCAGGCTTCAATGCCTTTGCCAATCCCATATTTTGCCCCTTTACCTACTATGGCAGCATTACCAAGTACTGCCAATTCTGAACCTGCTGCCACTAGTTCATTTCAAGAGTTGAAAGAAATTAAAAATAGCCAGCAAAAAATAGAGAATGTCTTGTAGACCTTTGGGAATGAGTTAGTAAACATTAAAAAGTAGCAATCCCAGAATAGACAGCCTTATCAGCCTCAACCTCAAGGGCAAAATCAGCAGTATCAAGGCCAAAATCAGCCTTACCAAGCTAATAGGCCACCTTATCAAAGTAATTACCAAGGTGCCAAGCAAAATGTGAATCAGAGGCCTTTTCATCCTTATAATCCAACACCTATTAATGTCGTAAGGGACCTTGTCCCTACTCAAAACAACCTTGCAACTGAGTATGAATGGTGCTATCCATGCAATCAGCCACACAGTCAAGCAGCATGTTCAAATGGAGTCATAAATCAGGCTTTAATGGTGCAAAATGTGGTAGTCTCATAGCCAAACACACCAAATGATGGAGCTGCACAACAACAGGAATGACTTCAGAATGATGTTGCCTTCATAAATTGGCAAGAAGGTGAGTTCTGTGGCATAAATAGTGATAACACCTCAATTGCAGCAAATACAAGAGCCAAGAAGAGGGGTTGTGAGATAGACCAAGCAGAAAATAAAGAGAAAGGACATGCTAATGCTTCTACATCCCAAATTCCCCATATTTTACAAAGAAATACTTCAGCAACAACAAGGGAAATGCCTCGTTTATAGGCTAATACTGTTGCTACAAAATCACAACAAAAGGTAAGTGTCACTCCACCTTTCAATATTATTGAAAATATGAGGAAGATGAATGTGACAATGTCTATGTGGGATTCATTAGCCATCCCAACCAAAAAGACATATTGCAATCTGCCTTATCTAATTTAAAAGTGTCCAAAGATACAACTGTCGACCCAACTAGGGCTGTCCTTACCAATTCCTCTCAGGATAACAACAAACAACCAAACAAGGGTGCTAAGCCTCTCCCATTTTATGTATCTTTGATAATTGGAGACAAGTTAGTACACAATTGTATGGTAGACAGTGGTGCAAGTAGTTCTGTGATACCAAAACAAATTACAGACCAGTTAGGATTGAGGTACCAGCCCTTGGAGAAAGGTGTGCTTCAATTAGATGGCATGACTGTTAATACTGTGGGTGTGATCAAAGACCTAGGTCTCACTCTGCACACTTGCCCAAATGTTTCAATCATCCAAGAGGTCTTCATCATTGACTTGCCTCCTTATTTTGCTATGTGCTTATCAAGAGAATTTACAGCCAAGATAGGAGGATATTTATCCTCAGACTGGTCCCACATGTTTTTTAGGACCAGATATTATTGATGGTGATGTTAGTCACAACCAAGCACACAAAACAAAAGTTACACAACAACCCTTGTTTATCCTAAAAGATACAATGAATTCAAAGAATTCATGATCCCAAGTCTCCATTGATTAGTTCATAATCTACTGATGTTGCTCTGTGGTTGATGTGTGTTGCTATTTTCAATTTTGGGGCCTTACGTAGATCTGTAGATTATGTTCCTGCAACAATGCTATACGGGGAGGTTACTCTACATAGAATATATCTCCAAATGATGTGTCTAAGTTGATATTTGCATGAGTTCTACCCTTATTTGTGATTTTCTGCATGATATTTTCAATAGTACATGCATCTAGCTTAAAGAAACATGCTAATGATATTCAGTTATCTATGGAGTGTCAGCATATTTCTCTGTTCTGCTTAATATTCATCATGATGTGCAATTATGAAAGTGATTTTTATGAGATTAAAATGAGAAAAAGGGTCAGAGAGTGAGATTCCTAAAATTACTTGACTGAGATCACTGATCCACATACATGTTCCCATACAGCAATGAAGAGAAGAAAACTAAAATCATACTTCACCAGGACAGTCCACAAATCCACATGATTCAGTGCAAATCTTCAGGGGAAAAGTTGACAACAACATGCAATGAAAATGAAAGCGCTTCTATAGAACAAAGCATTCACCAGTACATATCCAGAAATCAACTTGAAGATTACTTAAGGTTTACAATCAGGATGTAATCTGAAGCTTCATTCTTCATACAGTATGCTCATAAAATAGGTACATTTACAGTGATCTGAGGAAAGGACCTTGATTATTTCAACAATCCAGTCCCCACTAGTCTCAATAATCTGATCCCTTGCCTAAAATTACTACAATTCTGATATTGTATGAATGACCTCCCCTTCTACAGAGTGTGGGGGCTGAATATATGTTTCTTACTTTCGCCCTCTAGCACAGTGCCTAGGAAACCCTAGCAAATCAACGGTGCACATCTTGAAATGTAGCATCCAACGGTGGGGAATGAATCCCGCCAAGAATTTGAGCAGCATACCCAGACAGGGCGCCGCTCCCACAATAAAGTCTCCATATGTAAACCCTCTCACATTAAAACCCCCTTGGGATCTGATCCGTTGCTCGGGGTGATCTTGCCATTAAAGCTTCGTCCCTATGTTCACCTGCACGCCGCCACTGTGTCGGCAATTCTGCGTCTTCCTAGCTACTCCAATAATCTACAATAAACAAGCAGGAGCTAAGCACCATTGTTTAATAAACTAGTAGGAAGATCAAACATTTATATTAAAACAAGTTCCAAATGCACAAACATAGCCATCGGGCTCATAAACCATGAAAAATTGCACATCCAAATGCATACACAACGTCAAAATTGGTCGAGTCAACCATCGTTGACCAAAAATATGCATTCGGCTCTCAAGTCGGCTTCAAAAATCCATTGCTTTGCCTTTCCCACCTTTTTCGCTTGTTCAAATCTTTGTATCTTTTGAATGCATGTTTTCCTTGTATATCGGGCTTGTATGTATCTCTTCATACACATGTACATACAAAGAATATTCCGTGCCTAACCCCTTTTCATTCTACCTTTGTATGTTCCTCAATGTATACTTATCAGAATGTATATCTCAATATACAAGTCGGACGTGATACACATGATATATCGCTTTTAAATTCATTTGGATTCTAGCTTGTATGTTTAACTTTGCATATTAGCATGTATATCGCAATATACAAATGCCAAAATATACAAGCACTTAACTCTATCTTACGATTTTTCAATTCCGCTCAATGTATAAATGCATTGTATCTTTTAGATATTCAATTCGGACGTGATACAAGCATTTAATAAGATTTTACTTTCTTTTTGATTCTGCATTGTATGTATTAAAATGCATGTGATAATATACAAGGCGTGAAATATACAAGGACCTTTCGTTATTTCATAGCCATTTCAAGTCCGCCCCCTTGTATATTTCGTTTGTATGTATCCTCTGATATACAATGAATTTTCTATTTTGGACCCTTATTTCAAATCCGGCTTGTATGTAAAGCAATGCATCTTGCAATGTATATTTGAATATACATGCCCACGAAATATACAAGGACTTTTCCTTGTTTAACAATCACTTTGAGTCCGTGCAATGCATATAGACAATGTACATTGGAAACGTATGTATAAACATACAAGCCCACGGCATACAACAATTTAATCATATTTAATAAACTATCGGGTCCGCCTCGTATAAGTGCATTGTATGTTTCGACCTAACAAACATACAAACATACAAATATGAGATACATGCAATGGACTTTAAACATTCATTCATTTCGACTTAAAAGTATTTCAGGTCCATCATGTATGTATACATCAAAACTTTCACCAAATGCATAGAAGGCAAACAATGACATACCCGACTACAAATGCAACTAAATATAAAACCCTTGTACATACAAATGACCTTGTATATGGACAACGATATACAAAGGTCTTTGTATACAAGTGAACTCGCATACAAAGGGCCTTGTATATGCAACCTGATATACAAACAGGCTTCTATATGCAGACAACAAACACGTCCCTTGTACATTTTACCAAAATGCTCATAACTTGCAAAATATGGAAAATTTTGAGATGGTTCAAAAAGAAACCCTAGCTCATTTTCCACAAGGAATCCAACCATATTATGCCCTAGTATTGAGAATGCATTTTTCTCTATTTTTAACAAGGTCTGCAATTTTTTACCCTCTTTTTCCCTTTACCACCAAACTGACCCACACACAAAAGCAAAAAAGCAAAGCAATAGTAGGGGTCCTCATTTTGCTAAGGAGTAAAATGGGGCATGTTGTGAACATCACAATAGATATGGCACCAAAGTAACCCTAAGATCTAAGTTGCTTTCAAATCATCACATTAAGCCCTACACACCAAGTGCTGTTAATACAAATTGCATTATTTTTGATGATCCTGAACTTGTGGCTGCTCAAGAACTACAAGCTGGAAGTATACCAGAAGTGTTGTTGAGGGAGTGGTCCTCAAAAAATGTTGTAGATAATCCTAAGGCACGCATTCAAGAAACTGGTATGGGAATTTACATACTACATGAGCCTGAAACAATAATTCCAAATCTGGTAAAGGATGCAGGACGACAGACAGAGCAGCAGGAGGAAGTATGGAAAATGTATTTTGATGGCTCTAGGAACAAGAATGGATCTGGTGGTGGTGCAATGCTGGTGTCACCACAAGTGAAAAATATTTTTCTTCTTTCCATTTTGCCTTTGCATGTACAAACAACACTGCTGAGTATGACGGATTGATCCAAGGTTTGCAATGGGCTAGAAAGAGGAAGATTGGTTGTTTGCAGGTGTTTGGAGATAGTGAACTTATTGTAAATCAAGTAAGAGTGATGCATGTCACCAAGAATGATACTTTGAAATGCTATAAGCATAGGGTTTGGAACATGATTGAAGAATTTGATGCTTTCAATCTAATCTCCATTCCAAGAAATCATAACTCCCATGCTGATAGGTTAGCTACAATTGGGGCTCAGTTTGACATCCCCAGTGATATTCAAAGAGAAAAAGTGCAGCCTCATGTAAAAATAGTTGACAGACCCTCCATCCCTGACAATAATATCCATTGGTAGGTTTTCGAAAGTGATGAGCAGATTCTGCGGTTCCTATTAGAGGAGGATGAGTTTTCCATGATGAATCAAAATAAACTCAAACAACAGTATGCCAATGATCAATTGTTCATCTGAGAACAAACAAGTTGCCCAAGGGATTGGTAACCTTGGAATCTATTTTTGGCAATGATGATCAGATGAAGAAGACCAAAACCGGCATGCAGATAAAAGAGGAACATTATGAGGAGTTGGAAATTTTCAAGGGGAAACTTCTCAAAACAGGTAAAATCTATTTGCCTGAAGATAGGAGAGCCTTCATTTCCCTTTATCAAGAGTTTGATGATGTGTTTGCTTGGGATTATTCAGACCTGAAGGGATTTGATCCTCATATTGCCTAGCATACCATAGAGTTAGAACCAGGTACAAAACTTGTGAGGCAGAAGCAAAGACCTCTAAATCCAAAGTTAGAGCCCCTGATGATTAAAGAATTGACCAAGTTGATCGAGGGAAAGATCATTTTCCCAATTAAACACACTTCTTGTGTCTCCAACCTTGTCCCTGTGAGGAAGAAGAATGGAGAAATTAGGCTATGTGTCAACTTCAGAGACCTTAATAGAGCCTCCCTAAAAGACCACTACCCACTGCCCTCAATGGAGCAAATTCTACAAGTAGTGGCTGGCTCTAAAAGATTCTCCTTGCTTGACGGATATTCTGGCTATAATCAGGGGTTAGTCAAGGAGGAGGATCAGTTCAAGACCGCTTTCACCACCAAATGGGGTACCATGGCCTACAAAAGAATGCCTTTTGGCCTCTCAAATGTTGGCTCTACTTTTCAGAGAGCCATGGATATGGCCTTTAAGGGCTTGATGTATAAATTAGTGTTGGTATACCTTGATGACATCACAATTTTTTCTAAGAACGCATCTGAGAATTTATCACATCTGAGGTTAGTATTTGAAAGATGCAAGGAATTCGGGATATCTCTCAACCCCAAGAAGTGCATATTCACTATGCACGAAGGCAAGCTGTTAGGGCATGTTGTATCAAAGCAAGGCATTACCATTGATCCTAAAAGGGTAAGAGGTATTCTGGAGTTGCCCTTACCCAGCCACAAGAAGGGGCTTCAAAGTTTTATTGGCAAAATTAATTTTTTGCGAAGATTCATCCCTGATATTGCAAATCTTTTGAAGCCTTTGATGTCCATGTTAAAGAAGAATACAGTTTTTAGTTGGATGAAGGAGGACAAACTTAGTTTTGAGTCCATCAAGGAGGCATTAGCGGCTGCACCAACTCTGGTAAACCCTGATTTCTCTAAAGATTTTACTTTGTATGCTTATGGCAGCCTGGATACAATCTCTGCGATTCTAGTACAGCAGCAAAGTGGCAGCTTTGAACAGCTAATCACTTTCTTTAGCCAAGGGCTGGAAGAGCACAAGCAAAGGTATAGCTTTGTTGAGAAACATGTTCTTGCAGTGGTGAGGAGCCTCAAGAAGTTTCAGCATCTTGTTTCTAATAACAAGATACATTAATGGTCGCTCACCCTAGAGTGAAGGAGTTCCTATTAAGTAAAGATGTGAATGAGAAAAGGGTTGGTTAGATTACCAAAGTCATGGAATATGATGTGGAGATCAAGATAACTAAGCTGGTTAGAGGTAGAGGACTTAGTGAATAGCTTGCTACCAGTTCCAAAGAGGAAGTAGAAAAGGAAGAAGAGGTGCTTCTGACCATTGAAGATACACCTCAGGAAGATACAACAGAAATGGGCACAAGTTGGGTTAGTAACATGGCTCAATTTCTGTGAACTGGTAAATGTCCAGCAAATTTAGATAGAACCAAGAGGAGGTACTATAGACTACAGTCCATTCCATATGTTTTAATAAATGGCACCCTTTTCAAAAAAGATTTTAATGGTGTATTGTTAAGATGCATTGATGATGATCAGATTGACAAGGTGCTGCATGAATTTCATGATGGAACAGTAGGGGGTCATTTTGCCCCAAAGACTACTGCTTGGAAAATAATGAGAGCTTGATATTACTGGCCTAAATTATTTAAGGATGCCCATGCATGGGCTAGAAAATGTGTAAAATGTGTCATTTTTGTAGAGAAAGAAAGGCTACCAGCCTTACCTCTACGGCCTATTCAAGTAGAGCAACCCTTCATGAGATGGGGTATTGACTTCATAGGTCCTATTAACCCACCATCAAGTGTAGGCCACAGGTGGATACTAATAGCTACAGACTTTTTCACAAGATGGACTGAAGCAGTGGCCCTGAGGGAATCCAATGAAAATGCTATCTTGAATTTTTATCATGATTTGATATCCAGATTTGGAGTGCCTGAGTCAATCATCTCTGACAATGCTTTAGCCTTTATTGGCCTAAAGATAACTGACTGGGCTGTTAAGAATGGGATCTATTTGAATACTTCATCAAATTATTACCCACAAGGTAATGGTTTGGCTGAATCTACAAATAAAAATCTCATAAGGATTATTAAAAGATCGATGGAGGACAACCAGAGGACGTGGCACACTAATTTGAAATATGCCTTATGGGCAGACAAAATAACTCCTAAGAGGTCCATTGGGAACTCCCCATATATGCTAGTCTATGGGAAGGAAGCAAGATTGCCTGTCTCTGTGGAGCTGCCAGCACTAGACATCATGAATCAGCTAGAGATGTTTGAAGAAGAGGACCCCATGGCTATCAGATATGCTCAACTTCTGGAGCTTGAAGAAATCAGAGACAAGGCTATGAAGACTATGGAGTATCATCAGCTTCAGACCAAAAGAAATTTTGATCAGAAGGCCACTCTCAAAATCTTTAGGAAGGGTGATATGGTGCTCAAATGGGATGAATTGAAGAGTAGACCAGGAAAACACTCCAAGTTTGACAACATGTGGAGTGGCCCATTTCTCATTACTGAATGCAAGGAGCACAATACATTTCAGTTATCAAATATGGATGGAGAAAATCTTCCTATCCCGGTCAATGGGATACACCTGAAGAGGTGTTTTGAGGTATGAGTGCTTTGTAAATCAGTAGATTAGGTCTCTATGCTTTCAATAAGTGCTGCTACACAATAGTTTAGATCCTTTTGTTTTCCCTAAGTGTTGTCTAGCACAGTTGAAAGGGGGTGCTTTCAACTTTTCTGTCTTGGGTTGGTTTCCCATTGTTCTTTGCTATTGTCCTGAGTTACTAAGGTTAGAGAATATCTGTATATTTCTAGTCCCAATATGACTCCATGCCCAATGGATGCTTAAGGCCACTAATCTAATTGTTTAGCAGGCAAACATCCCATAGAGGTCGCCAAATTGTTGACCTATTTTCCTCTATCTAGAGCCAAATATTTCACCTTGTATTTTCCTTGAAAATCTTTTAGAAATGCATGTACAAGGTGTAAATTCTTCAAATATTTATGTTATGCCTTGTCAAAAAAATCCCACAAGCTTCACCCTCAGATTCTTTGTAAAAACCTAGAAAAACCCAGAAATCTTTTAACTTCAAACATTTTCTATCGCTAGGAATTTTCAGCTTCATGCTTGTATTTCAATATACATTTGCATATACATTCACCAATGTATGTTTGAACATACATTCACAATATACAAGAGGCCGACATACAATTGAAACATACAAGGAAGAATATGCATAGCGAGTTATACATCATAGGTATATTACATCAAAGATTCCCACTTGCATGTAGAGGTTTGTATGTTGTTGTTGTATATTCAGATATACAACGGGTTTATACAAGGGAAAACATACAAGGCAGATTGTATGTTAGAGGATACAAAGGTGAATGTACATTTTGCAATGTACATCGGCAAATATGCAAGGGTCATTTGCAAAAGGAGAATGTATATAGGCTTGTATGTTCATGCATACAAGCTAATATACAAGTCAATATACAAAGGCAAAACATACAAGGGCGTTTGTATATTGCCAAGATACAAGAGGTGGGGCTCGCACATATACAAAGAAGATTGTATGTCTTCTACATACAAAAGACCAAATGAACAGTAGAATGTATATCGGATTGTATGTTCGCACATACAAGGCTGATATACAAGGAAATTTATACAACCCGGACCCAAATAGAATTTTCAATTTCTTCTATGTTGTTGTCGGGTCCGCCTTGTATGAGGGTGAATGTGCAAAAGAAATAATACAAAGGCAAATGCATCAGCTACTATAGTGGCTTGTATTTTTTTTTTTCAGCTTGTATATTGCGACATATAAACAAATATACAAGGGGAAGATACAGGCTGGGTGATCATACAAAGAGTGGGGACCACCACTTGTATGTATATGCATGTTTGCATATATGAGGAACACATACATGCCGGATTTCAAAAATGTTTTCAATCTGCTTTATACAATTTTGAGGTCCGTGCAGTTGTATGTATATCTGCGATTGTATATTGCGATATACAAGTCAAAGGTATGAAGGGATACATACAAGCCGGACCCGACCCAAAAGTTAATTCTCACAAATTCAATCTTGGATTCTGTGGCTTGTATGTTCGCACATACACAAGAGATACAATTGGTGGGGTCCACAAAAGGGTGCAGATGCAGGTTTTTGTATGTATGTTTTCCTTGTATGTTTGAACATACAAAGGCATTTTAAGTCAAATATACAAGGCGCCATGCATATACAAAGGAGTTGTAGAGAAGATTTTGGATGCCAATTTGGGTGACAAATCCAAGTGATGTATATAGCCAGTTGACCAAAACTTTGACCACCTGTATCTCCTCTGTCCTAGCAAATTTTGACATGCTGCAAGATGTAAAGATGCATATTTTGGTCCTCTCTTTCATTTGGTAGGGTTTTTAGGAGTTTTTGTCACCTTTCCATTTTCAGATCTGGCTTTGCATACTTTGGTCGAGTTGACGTTTCAGCGACCATTTTTTAGCAGATAGAGATATTTCTTGCATTCATTGCTGCACAATGATGAAGCAGCTCGCATTTATGGTAAAAGATATTTCTCCACCACCCTGTTTAAGATATTTTCATGTATGCGTTGCTGAGGAAGGATGATGCAGTAGTTGCATTAAAGACTAACAGATATCTCCTATCTGCCTAGTTCCAGATTTTTTATGCCATAACTGATGTAGTTGGATAGCCATTAAATGTAGATATTTTTTGTTCCAGCTCATAGAATGAATTTTGTAACCGCCCTAGGTTATTTTGGAATGCTATATATATGCATTCATATGATGTAAATAAGGTGGGGAAAATTTTTAGCATTCAGGCTTTTCTATTTCCAAACAGAGCTTTCTACTACTGTAACTGTGCCTTCCCACTGAATGTTTTCAAGTTATTTTGCCTCTTTGGATTGATTTCTAGCCCTATGTGAATCTGCATATGGTTGTTTGTGAATGTCTTTGTTCCTCTCAATCATCTGGTTTCTCACCTTTGCTAGGATCAATCGAATCTATGTATGTCTGCTTGCTATATTTGGTTATGCTGTGCATTTTCTTAGTATTGTGAGGGTTCTTTTATTAAACTTGGTGAATCACCCTTTGTTTTCAAGCTTTTGTTTCATCCTTCATTTTAAAGCATTCCTTCGCCCTTGTCCTCTTAAGATTTAGTAGTTTTAGGTGATAACCAGTTGAGGAAGCCGGCCTTCTCTAGAGGTCTAATCTCATTTAGCAAAGTCCCACACTTAGAGATCATTCCCATGTTACTCCAGATTGCAGAGGTTTCACAATTGTATGTAAGGGTGCAAATATGAGAGATAACAAGCTCCTCTCATGTGAGGGCCCTGATATCTTCTTTGTCTTGACCTTGACTCCCTGCAACAAATCCTTCTTTGTCCCAAGCAATGCCTCAATTGGGACTTGACCTCTTCCTTCATCATTTATGTCTTCTTCCATGGTGACCCCTATCTTGCTGGGACCTTCTTCTTCCACAACTGGTGCCTTGGACTTGGTGATTAGAATAGCATCCATAGGCACACCCTTGGGAGGTGAAGGTGGTGCATATACTAATGACACTTCCTCTACTATGAACTTCTCTGTACCTCTTGATGAGCTGGGCTCTGCTAGTTTGGTGTAATGCCCCCACCAAGGAACCCCAGAGGACAACACTAAACTAGGTCAAATTAATGGAATTTTTTTTTCTTTTTTTTTAAAAGAAAATAACAATAGAATGCATAACATAACATAATAATCTAAACCTAGGTCCTCTAAGGTTCATCAACTGTGTTACTCACAAATTAAGATTACAAGAAACAAAGGTTACATAAAAAGATACAAACGAAGATACATCCCAATTTACAAATACATGATAAGAGATCTTTTCAAACAAGAACAAGACATCTCTCATGCATTTACAAACAATTATAGTAAGAACCATAAGGTCATCTTTAGCATAGTGGAAAAACATATTCTTTGCTCTAGTAATCTGCTCAGTTAATAGACATGTATCTGTGCATCTAAAAGTGAACATTAGTTCCACACATATTATCAATAAACATAAAAGAGAACTATATACTAGCCTAAGGCCCTAAGGGGCTGACCTAATGTCTCAAGGGCTCATGATGGCCTTGCCTACATATGTGTAGTGCAGAGACTTCGTAGTTCAAAATAACAAAATTTTCAACCATAAAGTGGACTTAGATACAATATCTCAAAAGGGATCATATATTAATTTCTAGAGTATCATTCAAGATCTAGAAAGAACAATAACTTCCTTCATTCATTGAGGCATTCAAGACCGCCTGAAAGATAATCATCATTGCAAGGAAACATTAATCAAACTTAATTCCATTATTCACCAAGTATTGTTTTGTTATTCCATCAAGGTGAAACCACTTCCCATTAGTCAATAAATCTCTAACCAGAAAAATAATGAATTTTATCTTTTTACTACCTAGAACCATTTCCTTACACCACATTAATTTCAATATTCATATCAATAAGTCTTTACTATCATAATATTGAAAAGGAGGCCACGATTCGTAAAACAACTGAGTGTAGAAAGTAAAAACATCATATTTTAAATATCTACTAGAGTATTGAAATTGCTAATTTAATCCTTACTAAGTCACTTACTTGAGGTGGAAGGATAAGATAAAGATCTATGTCATGCAACCTCTTTCCTTTCTACACCATATTCCACATGATTAAGCTACTTACATATATTTAGATCCATTGTGCTACAGACATACACGCAAGTAGATCAAATGGTGCAGAAGCACCCTCAGGACCTGATGCCTACAAGGGGTAAAGTTTGAGTTTTTGTCTTATTTTGAGTTTTTCAATGTTAATAAGATCATTTTAGGACAATATAAGTCATTTGGAGTCATCAATGAAGGTTTGGAGTCATTTAGTTGAAAAAAATGAAAACATTGTCAAAAGTTGTCAAGTGTTGTCATAACAACTTTTCTTGTCAAATGACAACTTTTTAAAAGTTTGTTAAAAGTTGTTAAATGGTAGTTGTAGGTTGGTTGGGGGGGCATAAATTGATTTTACAAGCATAAATATGAGCCTCCAAGTCAAATGGAGGGTCGGTGGTTGGATTTTGGAAGTTGAAGCAATAAAAATATCCTGTTTTCTCCAATTTCCAAACGTTTTCTACTGTTATCTTGCATGGCACAAATTTATATGATCTAGTACTAGTCTAACACTGATTGGGAATGAAATTATAGTGAATCTAATTTCCATGTCTTTTTGTTACATCTAATTTCATGGAGATTTGAATAAGTTATGGCATTTTTATTGAGGGTAGGTCTATAAAGTTTAATTTTTTGAAAATGTAGTATGAAAACATGCATGGTACGACCTCATATCAGGGAATGTAATAGATGGATGGAAATATATTTGTTTCTAGTTTACAATTCTTTTGGTTTCATGTTGTTTCATTAGTTTTTGAGTGAGTTATGACATTTTGACTAACAAGTCTGAACTCTGCCTAAGGTTCCCAGTTTGGAACAACCTTGTTTTGTCCTATTCCGTACAAAACAACCCTATCCCATTTTGACATATATTTAGTAAGGACCAAAAGGGTATCCCAAACAGATCTTAGATTTTGAATATCAGGTCTGCAATGAAAGTTATGCTCAAAAAGGTCTAAATTGCCACACCCATGTTTTAGGCTTTAAGAGCAAGTTGCCAAGAATGAACAAGAATGCATATTTGCATCATTTCTATTGAAACCCTATTTGGAATGTGTTAATTTAGTCTTGTTTGATTCCTTTCTCTACATCATCAAAGTATTATATTTGAACTACATCAATTTAATTTGCAAATGACATATTATCCCAAAGCATATAGAAAAGAACCTAATATAGAAAATGTAATATTAATGTCATTAGTAATCTCCTAAAAGAAGAGGACAACAAAAACAACAATATGGCCACAAGCTCTCCTTCCAACCATAGGATTGATGCTCAATCAACCCTCGAGCTCTAAGGGTCACATAGCTCTTCACCAATTTACATGGCTTACATTTAAAAACATGACACAAATCAACCATTCATTCACATAACTCAAGCTTAACTTTAACACACAAAAATGGCTATTCATGTTCAACTCAACAAGATGGAACTCCTACCCACACAAACCCCAACACACACAACATCCTCACAAGGAAACCAACATTAACTCTTCACATAGATTTCAATCACAAATACCCATTTAAATAAGTATCAACAAAGATATACATAGACCAACGAAAACTCCAATCATTCATTTTCATATCAACAAAACTCAAATCCAAAAGGGTAGATCTTACCAAGAGAATGAAACCCAAATATGGTAGAAACCCTCACTTTCTTCAAGCCCTTTCCTCCATTCTTCCTCACCCATCCTTTCCTTTTCTTTCCATCAAGAAATCTCCTCCCAAATGAGGAAAAACAAGAACAACCAAGAGCAAGTGAGAGAAGCCAAGGAAAAAGAGAAAAGCCCCCTCTCCTTTCAAAGAGCAGGAATAGATATAGAAGGAAAAATGTAACCAACTCCCCATAACTTCCCAACCAACCAACCAACTCCAATTTTCGCCACTTGTCATAAGTGGGTAATTAGAGTGGGTTTTAGACTTTATTTAAGGGTTTTTATGGAATAAAAGGACCCCTAACCCATAGACCTACCACCTAGGAAAATTTTTATACAATTAAAACCACATAAAGACTTCATAAAACATACAATAAGTAATCACATTTAAAAAGGTGACTCAAGGGTCTAATAAAACAACCTCCCACACATTCACAACCCTTATAAACAAGGTTAAAACACATTCACAAGAATACCATAAGGGAAGTAGCTATGTGAACCCTTCATCAACATTGGCCATTTTTTTTACCTGTATACTCAACCAAAAGTGTCAGTACTTCTCATAATTAATAGTAATTGAAACAAATGTCATATGAAAAATAACCTTCCAAGAATAATAATCGAATGGAAGATTAAATCTACACAAGTATAATTTAACTCTCCCTACTTGCATAATATCTTTTAGAGTCAACCAATGATTGATCATACTATTTAATATCAAAATATTACCACTTAACATGTAACAAATACTACTAAAAGCAAATATTTAATATAAATCATTACCTTTATATTCACACTTACTCACACTCATAATATAAAATCACCTAACATGATGCAATCTATTTGATATACATAATAATATTACCAACAACAAAACATCTCGATCATTGCATACTTACGTAGATAAGGAATATAACTCATCTAGCTATCACACGAAATCACAACCACTAGTTAGTTAGTTAGCAATCAAAGTATAAGCAATTTGATGTATAGGAACAATACTCACTAATGTATATTGTTCAGCATAAAGATCATAAAATATAGGACATAAATCATCGATGACTAGCAGGATCAATAAGGCCACAAGGGACGGGGTCTTACCCTCTCCCCCCTAGCATTAGGCTTCCTCCTAGAAGTCCCTAGAAATGAAGGTAAACACAAACACTTGTCAATAATATTTTATGCAAAAATTCCCAAGTATGAGAATAGAAAATTTTATCTTCCAAGGCATTCTAAAATACTAGGCAACTTACATTTTAACTGTCTACTCAAAATATCATCCGTCCATGTTGCACAACAATATTGCAGTTGTCAATTTCAAACATCAACTACTTAACATCATTAGCACATACCTTTAAATGTCCCTATTATTTTACCTTCATCTCCAAGTTCCAAATCCAACTACCTACACATCCACGGTGAGAATGGAGGGGCATTACATTTGGTCCCAAGGACCTGCCTCTTTCATACCAAGAAGTCATCATATCAT
This sequence comes from Cunninghamia lanceolata, assembly GCA_027924645.1. Taxonomy (NCBI): domain Eukaryota; kingdom Viridiplantae; phylum Streptophyta; class Pinopsida; order Cupressales; family Cupressaceae; genus Cunninghamia; species Cunninghamia lanceolata. Next base: position 4,823,095 of record BSBN01000070.1, read on the forward strand.
GGTTCTTCCCTTTCTTTCATTTTTGTCTTCTTATCATAGGTGACAACAACACCCTTTTCTTTTAGCTCATTCACTTTCTAAGCCACCCAATTTTTAGTCCTTGCCATGACTTTGGCAGTAAGGACATCTATTGATGTTTCATCTCCTTCTGTCAGATCTGAAGAAGAGATGGTGTCGTTATATACCTTATTTTCTTCATATTCAAGATCCATGACACCACCATCATCCATCTTAATCTATGGAGGCACTTCAGGCTACCTCGTGGTCCTCATTTGATATAATGTGAGCCTTTGATATTCTCTTTTTCTTACCTCATGCTCATCATCATAAACATCCCAATAGTCTTCAAGGTGCATACTGTGTTTGTATTTTTTATCAAACCTCTTCTCAACCCTATGATAGGGGTCATAGTCTCTAGCTAATGGAAACAATTGCAAGTTCAAATCCGTTAAATCTAATTCAACAGCCTTGACATTATCCATGGATGCTATCAAGAAACAATCACTTTGTATAGGGAACTTTCTATATAGTTTCCCCTCTTTCTTCTTAGACATCTCAAATATCGAGAGTTGTTGTCTAACTATCTCCATTAGGACTACCTTATCCAATGGATAACTTGGTAGCATGCATGGATTTCCACTAAATCCTTCCATCTAGATATATGAGTAGGTCTTGGCTTGTATAAAGCAAGAACCATATGGATCAATCAATTTAGTAGCTCCTACTGAGAATCTTTTAGCTCTATCTCCTTCCAGGAGCCTGGCAATATGCATTATAAAATAGTCATTCACCAACCTATAGTGTTGTACTGACTATGTCCTCTCTAGTTGGGGCTAATGTTCCCAGGGAATTTTCTCATGGATCAATTTGCCCATCTTTCCCACTATTTGTAAGCCATTAAATGTTCCTTTGGTTGTACATACATAAACCAAGTATGAAGTCATTCTGAAAACCTTGTCCTTCACTTTCCTCCAATTTATCATCTATTCATATAGGGCATCACTTATAATCTTTACCCTTTGGATCTTTGCATCCTTATTCTCAATGGCCATCTTGATTAGACCAAACATCTAGGATTCAAATGTTCCATAATTTGGTCTCCCGCTCATTCTGATGAGAAAGAAAATCGTATACTACACCTCCTCACTAAAATCATACTTATAGAGGTGTTTTGGCATTTTAGCCACTGCCTTGGCCTTATTGGTCAGATCCCTCCATCCTTGGAAGATCACCTTTCTACAATTCTTCTAGTTGAGGTCATACTCCTTGGCTAGTGCATCCATATCTGGCACAAAAATTCCTCTAATTGTTGGCAGATTAAATGCCTTAGTTATTCCATCTACAAACAGATCTGCATAGACCCTTCCTTGCTTCTCAACTCTCTGGGTGATGACATTGTAACTTTGAACACATGTAATAAGAAGTTCCAGAGCCTCTATGGCATAAGGGAATCTAGCTGCATAGTACATCCCTATCGTTACTATATTCTTTAGCATGGGATGATCCTCTCAATGATTGATTCTAGCTCTGAATGCTTCAACATCTATATTTCTAGAGTGGGTGTCCTCTACAGAACTCTATTTGTTGCAGACACTGTGATTTTGGAAACATGTCCCATTTGAACTTGGCATCATGCTTATCCATCCTTATTGTGACATCTTGTCCTTTAATTTCATGGACATATCTTAACCAAGGCATTATGTAATACTAGGGTTATCACTTAAATCTACGAGATTAGCAAGCATTGTACTCAAATATATGTTTAATCCAAATTTAACCCTAAACCTATTCAATTTCAACATTTTATGCAATTTCCAGTTTGAAATCATGAAATATCATGGAAAAATAACTAGTTAGTGCCCATATTCATACATACCTAGTTTGCAACACTCAAATTGAAATAGATGCAGATGAACAACAGAAATCTCTATGTGCAGATGGTCCCTTGCTATGTTGGAAATTTGATCGCAAGCTCACTGTAGCAACTTTGTTAAACTCTTAATTATTTTGTGAGGGAATATGAGCTCTTTGAATGCAATGTGTTAATTATGACAACAAAAATCCCCTTTTATTTTAACAAACTCTGATTTTAGGGCTTATTAATGGCATTCATGATATTTGACAATCTTTCCTTAATCGGATCGTGGGATTTTTATACAAGTGTCCATTGGCACACTTTAAAATTTAAAAGCCAACAACCTTTTCTCAGCATTTAATACAAAAGGAAAGAGGATGTGAGGATGGGTATCCTACAAGGAATATTCTCATGGATATCTAGATGAGAATATATAGATGACTTCAGCATGGGTTGGGTCAACCATCATTGACCAAAGATTCACCATCAAGTTCTAATGATGTTCATGGTAAGTCGAGATGTCTATGTGGACATGTGGCATCACGTCATTGGTTTAATCATAGGACCTAGATATTGAGTTAAGGTCTAGACATTACGAGTGCAAAATATCCATCCAGTCGAAATGTCCAGATGACATCAGCATGGTATATCCTTAGTGTTGTGTTGGGTGATTGTGATGTCATCAAGACATGGATCTTAAAATAATGTCTAGATATTAAGTTAATGTCAGGATGTTAACTAATATCTAGATTAAGCAAGTTTAGCATTCTTCACAGGATTAGAATTACATGACATCATCTAGGTCAGGATGTTAAAATAAGATCCAGATATTATCAAAGTTAATATCTAGGCACTATTATGTCTAGATGACATAAGAAAGATCAAGAGTCTTCATGAAATGGAAATGACATGATGTCATCTAGATCAGCATATTAGCTCGGATATGGATATTGCATTAAGGTTTGCATTTTAAATTAATATCCTGATGTTAGCTAATGTCCATGTGTGCGACAGTTTGATCCACTAAATATATTAAAGTTGACGTCTAGATGTTAACGGAGGTCAGGATATTAAGTTAATATCTGGATGTTATGACTAGGAGACTATCCCCATGACCCGTTGACCAAACTTTGACCATGCTAAACTCCCTTGTTTAAATAAATTTCTGGGTGCTTCAAAAAGCAATTATGTTTAGAATTTTATACTCTTTCATCTAGTAGGATTTGTGTAAAGAAATTCAAAGTCTAAAAATTTGACCTATATCCTAAGGTCCTGATATGCACGGGATGACATCCCGATATGCATATGATACTAATTTTTAACCTACTGCCCAAAAGCAAAGGAAACAAGAAAGCCAAGCAAAACCAAAAGGTTGGGTCCCTGTTTTGCTGGGGCAAAATGGGGTGTGTTGTATAACAACACAACAACTTGCCACCAAAGAAAACAACTAAAGTTCAAATAATTCAAGAAATGAAGATAAATTAAGACATATTGTTCTAACTCTTATCAATATAAGCATCCTGACCTTCCTGAATGATATCATGTTCATCAATATAACAATATAGTAAGAAGAAATTAGGAGTGTGCATGTGATTCATATCCTTCATCTTGAAGACAAGTTAAAAACACTAGTGATAGGTGTTAAGATACATAGTTCGATTTAACCCTCATAGCCAACCTAGATAGAGCCTTGCTGCCAGTAGGCATCCATAGCCTCATCAAGGTTATCGTTGCAATTCTCCCAAGTAGAGCCCCACTACCAGATAGGTGTCTATAGCCCTGATAGAGTTACTTTGATGGCCTAAGTTCTTTCTTTTGATATTTAATATATTCTTTTTTGGTTTCAATTTTCATAAGATATGATCATGTAATCACATTTTCAAGGAGTGAACACTTGCTGGTTTAGATTGATAATTGCAATGGTAGCAAGGAAAAACCTCTAGATTTTTCACTTAACAGTACACTAGCGGCTTCAACAAATCCAAGGCTGTTAGACGTATTATGTGAGGATCTCCTTGAACAAAAGAGTTATCACTGATGAACCTGATATCACAGACCTGATCAAAGGTACCTAAACTAATAGGAGTTAAACCTATGTAAGAATTTGTGTTCTTTTCTTGAATTCTAACAATTTCACTAGTTTTCCAAAGTGGAAAGGTGCACTATCTTACCTGATCAAAACAGGGACTCAACAACAAACAAGCAAATCAAACACACAAAGAAAACTGTACAAAATATACAACATATACAAAATGTACATATAAGACATGATCCTGATATGACCTACCTAGGCCTAAAAGTAGTGTTTGAGGAATTGTCCATTGATTGGCAATGGAACATCCTCGCCTATTAAAGTTTTGAGCCCGTAGGTGCTATCACCTAGAATTTTTGATATTTGGAAGGGGCCAATCTAGAGTTTATCAAATTTTCCATGATCATCCTTCCTTTCATGGGCTTTATCCCATGATAAGACCATGTCTGAGATTCTAAAAGCCTTTGCTTTAGCTCTTTTGTCAAACCAATGTTTGACAATAGTCTAATGCTTAGCAAATTGGTCAATCACCCTGTCTCATTTCTCCTCTAAATGCATCAGTTGCAACAACCTAACTTCTTGTTTATTATCAATACCTAGGTATTATTGTGCAAACTATAAGGTAGGGATTTTTAGGTTAATAGGGAGGATGGGATCCACCCCATAGACCAATTGGTAGGGATAATTTCCCAATGCAATCTTAATTTTGGTCCTGTCTACCCAAAGGGCATACTTAAGCAGAGTATTCCACTCCCTAGGGTTCTTTTCAATTAGCTTTTTGATGATATTCAATATATTCTTATTGGTTGATTCAGCTAGGCCATTACCCTAGGGGTAGTAATTAGATGAAAACTTTAAAATTATCCCATGGTCAAATGCACAACTTGAAAATTTAAGAGATGTAAAAGTAGGTCCGTTATCACAAACTAGAGCATAAGGGATTCCATACCTGGTGGTGATGTTGCTTTCCATAAACCTAATCACATCATCTGAAGTGCAAGTCTTGTTGTTGATGGCTTTCATCCATCTAGTACAGTAATCTGTAATGTTCAGCACATACTTGTGTCCTACAGAGGATGGAGGTTTGATTGGACCGATGAAATCCATGCCCCATTGTGTGAATAGGCACGTCTCCATCACAGGTTGCAATGGTTGAGCTGCATACTTTTCTTTGCTTGAAGTAGTTTGACATGTGTGGTAGAATTTGATGTGCTCAGCTATGTCTTTAAAGATAGTTGGACAATAGTGTCTTGCCCTCAAGATGGCACGTGTGGTAGCCAAGTGTGATCCATGATTTGTACCAAATTTATTATGTAATTCAAGGAGCACTTTTGAAGCCTCTTGCTTATCCAAACACCTGAGGTATATCCCCCATAATTTCATTTGAATAGGACTCCTCCTTTCATCATATATTTATGTGCCTTGATTTTTAGAGTTCTTCTCTGGGATGCATGCATATTGGGTGGACACCTCCTAGTGATCAAGACATGCTTGATATTTGAGTACTAGTCATCATGTACTTCTGCATCTACTGCATATTGTTGACTTGTCAGATTGGGATCAATTTCAAAAATCATTTGACTAAGGGCATGTCCCCTGACTAATTTCATAGGAGTTATATCCATGGCATACTCCTGTAGTACAGTGATCCACTTTGCTCTCTTCTCTCCTGGTTCACTCTGCATAAGGAGAATCTTTACAACTAAACTTGGAACTACTACAATCACTTTGCTTCTCAGGATATAATGCTTGAACTTCTTCATGACTCTAAGGCAAGAGACTATCTCTCTACGTCCATGTATCTAAGTTTGGCATCTCTAAACGGGGAGCTCATGAATGCAGTGGGTTTCTCCTCTTTTGCCTCACTCCTCTGAGTTAAGATAGTTGCACATGTATGTTCTGATGCAAAAGAGTAGATGTAGAAATCTCTGGTATAATTTAGACTAATCAAGACTGGGGCATCTGTAATGGCTTTCTTGATATCTTTGAATGCTTCCCTTGCCTCAGGAGTCCATTTGATGTTAGCATCCTTTTTTAGCATGGCGTTGAGAGGTCTCACGATCTCTGCAAACCCAGTAATGAACTTTCTGACAAAGTTAATCTTACCAAAGTAAGATTTTAGTTCTTTCTTGCTTCCTAGAAGTTGTAACTTCATAATTGAATCTACCCTTGCTGGAGCAATGGTTATCCCATTTTTAGATATGACATGACCAAGCAATTTGTCGATGGTCACTGCAAAAATGCATTTCTTTGGGTTTAGGGAAATGCCATACTACTCAAATTTCTTAAGTACTTTCCTGAGGTCTTCTATATGATCACCTCTCTATTTTGAGAAAACTTTCAGATCATCCATATATATTATGATGCATTGGCCTACCAGTCCTATAAATGATGTATCCATAGCTCACTGGAAGGTTGCTCCAACGTTGATAAGGCCAAATGGCATATGCCCATAAGCAAAAATTCCCCACTTGGTGGTGAAAGTTCTTATCAATCTATCTATCTTATCCACCATTACTTGGTTATATCCTAAAAAACCATCTAGAAAAGGCATCATCTGTGCACCATTTACCATCTAGAGTACCTCATCCAGAGAAGGCAAAGGATAATTGTATTTCCCTAATGCACTATTTAATTTCCTGAAGTCCACACATAAATGTATGTCTCCATTCTTTTTCCTGACAAGAACCAGATTAGCAACCCAGGTTGAATGCCTGACTAGAAATATGATTCGTGTAACAAGCAACTTCTTGACTTCCTCAAAAATAAGGGGTTCCAGCAAAGCGTTCACCAGTCTTTGTTTCTTCCTAAAAGGCTTAGCATCAGGCTTTAGGGGATTGTATGAGTTATAATAGACGTGTCATAAATTTTCAACTCATCATATGCCCATGCAATAACATGAATATAGTCTTTTAAGGCCTAGGTTATCCCTTCTCTTTCTTCTTTAGAGCAAACTTTACCTATCAAAACATTTCTTGTGTCATCACCTTGTCCAATGTTGATGGGTGCATACTCCCCTCCATCTATCTTGGGAAGATCTTTTTGTTTGATCATGTTATCCAGATCAAATGCTCTTTCTAGTTCAATCATGCCCTTGGGGATCTTATTGCTAGGTAAATCTATTATGTCCTCTTCATCCCAGACATGGTCCTCCAGATTTTTCTCATCTACTATCTGGGCTTCGAATATGTCTCTATTGGCAATGAAATCCAAAATGTGTTGATCATCATCAAACACCTAAAAGTTAGTGACATTATTAAGAATAGATGGCATTGACACTAGCTCTACAGAAAACCTCTTCATCCCTGATATGGATAAAGGTTCTAATGTACTAGCAACCTGTGCTAGTGCATGTGCTCGATGATTAAGTTTCCTTGGAACATGCATGATATTAAAAGCATCAAAGCTTTCTATTAGGTCCCAGGCTCTGTGTTTGTAACTTGACAACCTCTTGTAGTTGCATGAATATATGTTTCTAACCTATTTCACTACCAATTCTGAGTCTCCATAGACATGCAAAACCTTTACTTTATTTCTTAGAGCAAACAATAAACCATGTATTAGGGCTTCATATTCAGCCACATTATTGGTGCAGGGGAATTGTATCCTGTATACTGTAAGGAATGACTTCCCTGATGGATTAATCAAGTCTATCCCTACTCTAGCTCCCTACTTTAACTTGGAGCCATCAAATCTCAAGAGCTATGATTTATCCTCTGTTAAAGGCTTATCAGGACCTCTTTTCTTCTTAGCATGTGAAGCTACACCTAAAGATATCCATTTAATCTTTTGTGGTTTATCTTTCACCACATCTAGATATCCTGGTGGGACTAAAACATCCACCTTCTATTCCTTGTGAACATCATCAGGTTGAATATCTTTTGTTTTCATTACCTTGATGTTATCACCTCTATCATCAGGAAGTATTACAATTCATTTTCCTGCATCTTCAGGAATATCCCTGAATTTGCATAATTTGTCACTTGAGCACAACTGCTCTTCTTTGTTTAGTATATGCAGATATAGAGCACAAGTTGTCTCTAAATGGGGTGCCTCATGAAGCCTGTACCACCCTTCAATTAGTGCATGATGTAGAGGAACTCCTTGTAGAATGTGTCTCTAAATTTGCTTGGATAAGAATTCCTCAAATTGTGTTAGATGACTCCCTCTATCCTCATCTGATAACTCATAATTAGACTAAATGAGACAGTCAATCCCTAGAGTGATAGTACTTGCCTTACCCTTGGAATGTATATCATTACATACCAATACCTCTTCTGAGTTAGGCATCAAGACATCATCCTGATGCATCTCCTATTCATGTTCTTTCGTATTTGAAGAAAACAACAAATGATCATGATCATCAACATCAAATATTTCCCTTACCTTAGGTGATGATGATCCATCCTCTATGCATACTCTCTCTAATTCAATCATGTCCAAACATGCTTCACATGTACTTTCTGAATGTGCATCCCTATGTAGTCTACACCATTCGGTCATTAGGATATCTTCCATGGATGTTCCTATCAATTAATATCTCTAAACTTTTTTGGATAGATACTTCTCAAATTCATGTAAGTGATCTACCTCATCTTCATCAGTTGAGCTATAATTGGATACTATTATCAATCCCACCTCTGACATAGTTTCCTCTTTGTCACTACCTTCAAGTGTATGACATGACATCATCAACACTTCCTCTATTCTTACTCCCTGTGGTCTCAATGCATACACCCCTGGCTCAACATCTACATACAATATTTCATTGTTTTGATTATACTTAGTGATCATGTGTTTCATACGTGGTTCGACTTCAATCCTTAGTTGATTAGGGATGCCTTTCCATGGCAACCACATATGGAAGAAGTTAGTAGCCATGTAGCCATTTAGATTTTTTGACCAATCTTTACTGAGAAGCATGCCATATGTGTCAGGTATGTCCACAACTTGGATATCTATGTAGTATTACACTCTGGGATCTAATGTGAGCTGCATATGTGTGTGTGTTAGCTCTCCTACTAAACTTACTTCTGACTTGTCTAGCTAAGTCACTTTCTTAAGTGGTTTTGCTAGGTGCAGACCTAAGTTCTGACAAATAGACAGGGGCATCACATTGGTTGAGGCACCTAAATCTAAAACACAATTATGTAGGTTCTTACCAAAAATCCTAAGTGTGAGTAAGAAAGGGGGTGACTCAAATTTATCCTTGTACAAGGCCATCTGTGTTGCATCAGTAGTATGAACTATGGCTTGTACTTTTGGTTTAGCTATATTATCCCTAGGTGCAGGATCTCTAGTTAGAATATGACTAGGACTATCTTCCTTAGATGTAGGTGTTGATAACTGAGAGGGGGTGAATCAATTATCTTAATTAGTTTAACTTTATGTTCTTCTTTAACAACTAGTGCAGCATCAAAACAAATAAGCATCCATACCCATGAAAGAAAAAACAAAATCAATACACATAACACAATGATTTTGACATGGAAAACCCTATTAAGGGAAAAACCATGGGGTGACTAACCCAAGATTGTATTATCTGTTAAAAGAATAGAAGTAGAAAATGGCACTTGCCAATTAGGGCTCACTACCCGAGCACACTGTTCACAAGAGGCTCACTGCCTACAAGAGACTCACTGTCTACAAGTTATAATGAAAGTAACAAGATACTTGAACTGATGAGAAGCATCCACACATGCTAAGGTTTAGTTCCGGTTAGGCTCAATATACTGATCTACTGCACTTCATTCTTCCTCTTCTTTGGTGCTGCTATCCTGTCACATACCGGACCTATATTACTGTTTCCACACTGCTCTCTGCTTTTCTTCGTACTTCACAATACACCACACAAACTTTCTCATCGAAATCCATCTGGTATATATATCCGCACAAAGGATTTCAGTAACTTTCTAGTCAGCATTCGGAATACTTAATATTTTTCCAACCTCTGGTCTGTTGGCTGAATCCTTGATTACCAAGTGATGCATATCAAGGAGATGCTTGTAGAAGTCATCAATCATGTCAACCAATCATGAATGATACCTCAAGAAACTTGATCACCATCAATATCTTATTCGGATTAAGGTCTGATGCTCTGCCGGTCAGTTCTTCCTTAGTCTACTCTGCCAAACAGGAACCCAACACTTAGGTGTTCATATCTTTTCACTCTTTCATCACTGGAGGTTCAATCTTTGGAATCTGTTAGTCATGGTACTCCTCTTGTCTTCCCCAAGTCTGCACTTTACTGAGATACTTCCTCTAAGAGATCCGGACCTGATTGTCGGACCTTGCTGCATGCTCTATTCTTGGTCACTGGACCAAAATACTCTTCAATCTAACTTCTGGTATAGACACACCATGTCCTGCGGATGTGTGGGATGGACTTTGTTGCCATCAATGACAACACTCATGAAGCCACACAGTGTCTCTTGCCAACAATCTCCCCCTTTGGCATTGATGGAAACACTTAGTGAAAAATGACTAAGCGTCGCACTACACTTTACTGGAGCTTCCCTTTAGCTAGATTCCATATTTCTCACTGCTACTAACTCCCCCTTTGACATCTATGGAAAAGGGTAGAATCTGCACACCAAAAATTCCCAAAAATCCAACTATACTTAGCCGCATAAGTATATATACATGTTATACTTACATAAACTGAAGTATATCTGCAAAAGTTGTCTTCAATTGGATGAATTTTGTTGCCCAACTCTGCTTCATCCTGTCCAAAATTGAGATGTGACCACTCAACAGGAATGCAAAAGCTTCTACCCTCTTTAGATCTGTCGGATCACTGGTCCGGGCTGTGGTCTGAGCATCAGGTAGGGCCTCATGCATGGCCTATAATTTAGGGATAATCATCCCTCTAAGTTCACCCATCCTACTTATTATATTCTTCCTCTCCTTCTCAAGCTTCTTTATCTCATTTATGACTGCAATAGTCTGACATTCCTGGTTTATTATGGATGTGGTGAGAGGATCAAAATTATGAGAGAAGCTTGATAGTTTATCCTCTTGTTCTTTCACTTTCTTCTCAATATCCTTTGTCACTTTAGACTAGGATAAACAAAATTTATATACTTCTCCACCATCATTAAGAGCATTTTCTAAGCTCTTTAACCCAATATCCATATTTCTCCCATCATTGGTTATTAGTCCTTGTACTTCAAAGAATCTCTTTCCCAAAAACTCCTTCCAGACCTTTTCTTTTGCTGACTTCTCTAAGGAATCAAAATGTGTATGAATAGAATTTACAAGAGACTTTAGATTACCAGATGTGGAGGCCGAAGGATCCTTTTGGAAGGATGGCATGATTTTCTCTAACACACCGGATGTAATTTCTATTAGCTCACAATCTTCCATGTGAGACTTCAGAAGTTTTTCTTTTGCCTTTGCTTGAGCAAAGGATGCTATCTTCATAGTTTGAACCGGGGAGAGGGAATCAAAATTGAATGGTCCTTGAAGTAGCTCCGATTCATCCAATTCCATCATTTCTTTTGTCAAGAAGTCCTTGACAGCTTCTACAGTGTCTCTTGCTGGAGATAGAGTTTCCTTTCCTTCTATGGCCTCAACACTATCACTTGTGGTCTTCTCTATTTGACCTTCTTCTCTTCCCTTCACTTCTTCTTCTTGATTGATACTCTCTTATTTTCTATCTTTTCCTTCAATTTCAGAGTCTACAGGGGGATCTGGAAGAGAGGTGTCTTCTTGTCCATGAACTTCCTCTTCTAGAATAGAGGAATCTAAGTCCTTAGCTTTCTCTTTACTTGTCTCCTTTGTCCCTTCTGCAACTATCTCAGTAGTTTCTCCTTTGTCATCCATGGTAGAGGGTTCATCACCTAAGTCCTCTATAATAGGAATATTGAATCTTTTATAGGCATTCCTAAGGATTTCTTTAGTCTCTTTAGCCACCTGATCAGTCTCTCTAAGCATAAGCTTATTCATTCAGGCTTTGCTCCAAAACTCGTCCTTGCAATCTTTGAAGACCATGTTTATTTGCTTTGGAGTGATGGAGGGATAAAGTTGGATAGCAATCTGCTCCCATATTTCTAGGTCTTTTGCCATGGCATTGTTCTTTCTTATTTCAAGTTCCTTTTATAGACTTTTAGGAATCAGAGATATAATTTCAATGAATGCTTTGTTGTAGATGTTTAAATACCTGACTGTAGCTTCTTGCAGGATCTTCTGATCAATTTCACTATAGTCATCATAAAACTCAGTCATTGGTTTGAAGTTCCCATCCACAATGACTAATTTGATGATATCATCAATGCGGAGAGTAGGCTTTTCAACAAATTATTCTACCTTCTCTTCCTTGTCTTGACCGGTAGAGGGTTCACCGGATGTTTTCTTCTTCTTCTTAAATTTCTTGACTTCCTCATTAGTTTCAGTTTCTTCATCATCCTTCTGACTTGTATAGGATCTTGTTGCCTTTTTCTTTGTTCTTTTCTCTCCCTTTCTAGATGTCTAGGCTTCCAGTTTTGATGCCTTTTGGCTCTTAGAGGTGGCAGGTGCAGAGCTCTTGGAGGATCTGGTCTGGGAAGGGGCTTGCACCGGATCACTTTCCTTTTTTGCATCTTGTTTCTCTTTCTCTGCCCTTTCCATCTTCTCTCTATTGGAATCAACTGCCTCCTTTGATATTTCATGTTTCTTGGCAAACTCTTCCACTTCTCTTCTCACTTTTCTCTTGATTTCAGGCTGTCTTAGTTCAATATGAATTTTCACACTCAATTCTTGAAAGGTTCCAAACCTTTCTGCCTTAGGATCCTTGGGTTGACTTAGCACGTGTTGAACATGTAGCTCTACCATTTTCTCATCTACTTCATACCCCATTGGCATGATCCAGACTGTCCTTGGCTCCACTGCCTCCATTAGGCATTGATCAATGTCTACCATAAAGCACACTGTATCCTTGTATTTCTCAACTAATGATTGGGGGATTCTTTCTCTGGCCTGCATCAAGCTTTGGAAGTTTTTGAAGTAACCCCACAGTGCTGCATTTTGTGCCTTGGCATCACCAAGCCCATACAAATAATCCCTAATTTGTATGGCAACAGGTCTGTCATTTTTCCATATCCAGCCACTAGATCTGGGTAGCTCATTCATGTAATAGATAAATAAATAGAGTATCAACCCACCATATTTGAAAGAATTCTTCTTATCCTTCTTTATCTTCTGCAGATTCTCCAAAAGTTGGTTTAGAAGGGGCTCACAGAGATCATAGTCAGCATTCTTTCTTAACATCTCATAAGCAGTATAAATTGTTGTTCTGGATACAAAATTCTCTCTGCTTGAGTGATATATTTTGTAGCCAATTATTATGGCGGAAAACTTGATATTCGGATCTGTGATATCCTCAATTGTCATTGCTCTTTTATCAAATTTAGATCTGGTAGCCTCACTCACAATTTGGTTTTTAACTGATTTGAGAGTAGGTAACCCACTAGATGAGTGCAATCTAGTCACCGCCCTAATGGCATCCTTTGTGATCTTAAATGGCCTCATCAACCATATGAAGTTGTCATACACTCTGCTCAAAATATACCAGACCCTTTCATCTTCTGCAAAATAGGGGAAATGAATGTACTGTCCAAAATGCTTGTCCCTGATGGCTTTGTACTAAGGTTTGAGTTCAAATGATTCATCTATTAGCTGCTTATGATATATGTCCATCAACTTGGATTCCCTAAATTCCTCAATATTCACATGAATGTATGCCGTAACGTCTTCAACATGCAAAACCCCATGCAGAATGCTAGAAAATGCACCTAGGGGATCAACTTCTAGGGATTTATAGGGATGTTTTCTAAATTTTGGACACAGCCTATCAGTGATCTTCACAACATTCAGAGTAGCCATCTTTCAAAGATTCAAAGAGAGGATTTCAAGAGCGAAAAATACTTTTTACGCTTCTAGGGTTCACGATATGAGCCGGATCGGATTGCTGGAAGAATCGACTTCTACGGTTGATCTTTGAGAGGATTGAGACAATTTGTTGCAGAGCTCCTTTTCTCTTTTTCTTGAATGCAAATGTGCAAATCATGAACAAAATAACCCTTTTATTTCTGTGCAAACCCTAATTCCATTTTGCAATAAATGCACAACTTAAGTTATTCCGGTTGCTTTATCATGAGAGAGATCTTCCCGGATCACTGAGATGTACTTAGATCTATTTTTAGTGATGAATTTTAATGTATCTTATTTCCTCGAATCAACCCCTTTATCTGCAGATCAAGATGTTTCAGTTTAGAATCACACCGGATCAAACTGTGAAAATTCAGCTTATACTGAAAAATTGTCAAACTGGATCAATCTTGGAAGATTAGACTCTTCAAATCTTCTTGTGGATCTTTCATATCTTTACCAAGGCTTCTTTATATGTTTCTCTGAGAACCCTTTAGTCCACAACTTTCCTTGTGCCAATTTTAGGCACTAATTATCTGGCTGGGGAAATTTGTTTTCCTTCTTGACTCCCCTTGAGCCAGAGCTCATCTTATTTAGTTTTCGGAGGGAATATCAACACCATATTCTGGTGTGAATCCATCCTCAACATTTTTTGTACTCCTCTTCACCCAAATCTTGTTCATCTCCCTTTGAATTTCATCTGCATTCACTTTTCCTTTTCCTTTGTCTTGGTTTTGATTATGATGCACCAGACCCTTTTTGTCCTGATTCTTACTCCTACAGAATTTGGCAATATGACCGGATCTATTGCAATTGTAGCAAACAACATTTCTTTGCATATTTGACTAATATCCTCTTGATCTGCACTGATTATCCATATGTCCCAATCTATTTCAAGCAAAGCATCTACCATTGAATGAATTGTTTATTTGCATATTTCTACACTCATGAGATTTGTGACCATACCTTTTGCAATTAAAACATTGTCCGGAGAAGGATGAATTAGTCTGATTCATTCTTCTTTTGCACTAATTTTCTTTATGACCAAAGTTATTGTAATTGTGGTAGTATCCATTGAAGGATGGATATCTTTGAGCATTTGGTTGCCTTACCGGAGGTCTTCTAGGCCTGTTCCTTGGATTTCCTGATCCAGAGTTCTTCTGACCGGATCTAGAGCTTTCACCTTTCTCATATCCCAAGCCATGCTTGTCATCTACCCTCTTTTGTCTTTCAAGAAGAACTTCAAGATGAGTAGAGCTTATCTTGAATTTCTCTTTGTATTCATTTGCTGCTTGAAGATCCCTTTTTAGGGTGTCAATCTGATTCTCAAGTTGTTCTTCATTATCTCTAGCTTCTTCAAGATCAGATTCCAAATGCCTGATTATTCTATCCATTTTGTGGCAGTCTTCTGACTTCTTCTTGAGAGATTGTTTTAGATTATCTTCAGTCTTTCTTTTCTCTTCAATTTCTTGGGTGAATTTCATAACCCCTGATTCCATTTCATGTCTTACCATAATGACCTCTTTAGATAGCTTCTTACATAATTTGTTCTTCTCATTCAGATCTTCATTAGTATCATTGGCTTCACTTTGACTTGCTAATTGTTGAAGAAGTTCCTTTCTCTTTTTCATAGAGATACTTAGTTTCTCCTTTAGTTCATTTATGAAATCATCAGCTTGTTTGAGTCTTTCCCTCAAGTTGTTGACTTCAGAGTGAGATTGCTCAAGATCATCAAGGGCAGACTGAAGCTGTTCCCTCATACCATACATATCCATTGGAACTCTTAGATCTTCCTCAAGCTGTTAGGCTCTGTTTGGAGGAACCTAGCTCTGATACCAATTCTTGATAACTAAGAGGGGGGGTGAATCAGTTATCTTAATTAGTTTAACTTTCTGTTCTTCTTTAACAACTAGTGCAGCATCAAAACAAATAAGCATCCATAACCATGAAAGCAGAAACAAAATCAATACACATAACACAATGATTTTGACGTGGAAAACCCTGTTAAGGGAAAAACCATAGGGTGACTAACCCAAGATTGTATTCTCTGTTAAAAGAATAGAAGTACAAAATGGTACTTGCCAATTAGGGCTCACTGCCCGAGCACACTGCTCACAAGAGGCTCACTGCCTACAAGAGACTCATTGTCTACAAGTTATAAAGAAAGTAAGAAGATACTTGAACTGATGAGAAGCATCCACACATGCTGAGGTTCAGTTCTGATTAGGCTCAATATACTGATCTACTACACTTCATTCTTCCTCTTCTTTGGTGTTGTTGTCCTGTCACATATCAGACCTGTATTACTATTTCCACACTGCTCTTTGCTTTTCTTCACACTTCACAATACACCACACACACTTTCTCATCTAAATCCATCTAGTATATATATCCGCACAAAGGATTTCAGTAACTTTCTAGTCGGCATCTGAAATACTCAATATTTTCCCAACCTCTGGTCTGTCGGCTGAATCCTTGCTTACCAAGTGATGCGTATCAAGGAGATGCTTGTAGAAGTCATCAATCATGTCAACCAATCATGAATGATACCTCAAGAAACTTGATCACCATCAATATCTCATCTGGATTAAGGTCTGATGCTCTGCCGGTCAATTCTTCCTCAATCTACTCTGCCAAATAGGAACCCAACACTTAGGTGTTCATATCTTTTCACTATTTCATCACTAGAGGTTCAATCTTTGGAATGTGTTAGTCATGGTACTCCTCTTATCTTCCCCAAGTCCACACTTTACTGAGATACTTCCTCTGAGAGATCTAGACCTGACTGTCAAACCTTGCTGCATGCTCTGTTCTTGGTCACTGGACCAAAATACTCTTCAATCTGACTTCTGGTATAGACACACCATGACCTACAGATGTGTGGGATGGACTTTGTTGCCATCAATGACAACACTCATGAAGCCACACAGTGTCTCTTGCCACAAAAGATCGACCTTTTAATTCCTGATACAACCACTTGACTTAACAAGCATGGGAGGCGGTTAAGCCCTTGTCGCAAACCACCGTAGCATTGTGCTGAACAAGGAGACCAAGGGCCACACCTTGCAACAATCCCCCCTAGTACAAGCATAGGGTTTAAACCCATGATCTTAGCTGTGATACCAATTGTTAGCTATCGTTGCACCAAAAGATCGACCTTTTAATGCCTGATACAACCACTTGACTTAACAAGCATGGGAGGCGGTTAAGCCCTTGTCGCAAACCATCGTAGCGCTGCACTGAACAAGGAGACCAAGGGCCACACCTTGCAATAGTAGGTTCATCTAGTGACTTCAGAAAGGCCTTGATGACAGGGGTTTTCAATAATTCTGATAAAGATAGACTGAGCTTTATCTTCTTCATCTCTTCAACAAGATAAGTAACAAGTTTGTCAGATTCAGGAAACTGATTTAGACCATTTGTTATTGTTGTTTGTGGTGTAAAGTATTGTGTATTCACCTTAGGGGGTTAAAGATGATTGCTAGACTTAGGATCTAGAGGTGTATTGAAATTGTTAGGAGGGACAGATGTGGTCAAGGGACCAATGGGGTGATTAGGATTGCTCCTAAGATTATAATTATACCTTCCCTTATACTATTGTTGATATGCATGAACCTCTTCAGCTTCTTGTTTAGGCTCATTTTCATCCTCAGAGGGAAAAACATAATTTGCCTCAAAGGCTAGGGCTAACTCCTCACATGTCAGGGTATAGTTTTCATGTGTTGCAGTCATCTAATGATGTTGATAATCATTAGAACTCTCAAGTACTAAGATTGACTCATATCTTAGGGGAACAATCTCATTACCTTCAGGAAAAGGTTGATCTCCTGCAGTGTTTGACACCTCGGCTTGGAATATACTAGCTTCTATTTTGAACTGTGGACAGTCCAACTTGGCGTGTCTATTTGTGTTATGCATCCTACACCAATTGGTGAGTGCGGCTTTTGCCAAATTAACTCTAGTTGTTTGCTTAGGTTTAGCAAGAGGTTGATTATCTAGAGGTGATGGTAATGCTCGCCATTGTTAGGCTAAGTGTTCCAAACTCTTGGTGGCCTAGGGGTGTTGTTATTATTGTTGTTGAAATTTCTCTCATTGTTATAACTATGATCAGGATATCTAGATGTCTCATTATTGTTTCCATATCCTCTATCAGGATATCCTCTGTTTCAGTTTTGAGAATTAGATTGTGAGTAAAAGTTTTGACTTCTCAAATGAGTGACCTTAGTAGTTAGATTTCTTAACTGAGCTGATATCTCTTTGATATCATCCTTTTCTTCCTGCACTTTGGCTACTATATTGTCTTGATGCGATTGGAAGAATGAACTGCCATTATTGTTTTGAGCAGCATCCTGAGGTACATGCCTAGGGTGAGGTATGATCTGACCATTACCTTGAGGAGGCATGATGCTAAGTGGAGGTACTTGCAATGGATTGGACATTATAGCTAGAGGCATCAAAGATCCACTAGCTGGTATTTGACTAGGATATGCAAGATATCCTAAGTTATGGGTTAGGCCTGGTGTTAACTGTTGGTTAACTTTTATAGCTTCTTCAAAAGCACCTACTAGGGATGTGATGGTAGGATGTGTCCTCCTAATGAACATAGATGTCAAAGGATCTAGAGCTGAGTAGTAAACTAACCTAGCTGCTCCATCATCGACATTATACAGAGTTGTCAATTTGGAATACATCTTCTAGAATTTAGCATTGAAGTTTGAAATCAACTCTCCTTTAGCTATTTTAATTGTATTAAAGAGGTGATACATCATGGCTGCATCTATAGGTATTTTGAATCTTCCCTTGAAAACTTTCTCTAGATCATCCCAAGAATCTATGGAAGACTAAGCAAGGCCAATATACCAGTTATATGCCTCTTCTCCTAGTGAATATGGAAACAACCTACATACAACATCCTCATGTTGTATCTTGGCCCTGAAACAAGCTTCCTTATAAGTTTGGATGTGATTGTAATCAAAAAATTTGGATAAAATGAAAATGATAAAACAATACAATGCATTACCTTGTCCAAATCCTTCAATACCTCGAATAGATGCAATGATGGATGCAAGATTGATAGAATTGATCGATTGATTTGATATGTTCGTTGCTGAATTCCACAGCATAACACTAACATGGAGATTGATAGATGAATGATGATAGATTCAAGAGTGATTTTGACAGGATGAGGATACTTGAAGAATAGATCCTTTAATGGCTTGGGAGAGTGTTGATTTATAGGCTTGTGATGATTTGGATGGATGGTTGAGATTAAAAGGCTAATTGAATGATGTGGACGACTAGGATTGATTAGTTTATCCCACTCCTTAAGGGAATTGTAGTCATGTGACAAGTGTCAAATGGTCTTCCACTTTACAAGGAGACAAATGTGGAGATAGAGACAAATATGGAAATAGAGGCAAATGACTTCCACCTTACATGGAGACAAATGTAGAGATAGAGACAAATATGGAATTTTCTATTTTTGGAAAGGAATGATGTGGAATACATTAATTAAATAAATATTTAATTTATTTAATTAATTTAGATAAGGGAAAAGTGGAAATTAATTAAATAAATATAATTTATTTAATTAATTGACTATGGAGGGATAAATGGGATTATGATGGGAAATTAAATAAATAAATAAGATTTATTTAATTAATTGGCTAATGGATAAGTGGAATTAGGAGTGGGATAAGACAAAATGCTACATGGTGTCTCTAATAGGGTTCTTGACTAGGTATTGCAAGACATGGACATTTATGGGACAAATTTGGGTGTCTACATTGATCATCCACATCTTGATAGGGATGATATTTTAGACAAATCTTGTCCAATTTTTTTGGCAAGGCATTTTAAGCAGCAAAGAGAAGCGGTGACTCAACAGTGAAGAACAACATAATGGTGGAACAAATCCTCAAATCAAGTGAAGAACAAATCCTCAAATCAAGTTGCTTTGGCCCTCTTTCTAGTGCCAAAAACTTTTGATGATGATGTTAGTCATAACAGCAATGATAAAAATTCACAAAGAAAACCTTTATCTTCTTGAAGAATACGATTAATTCTGGATGAATTGATGATTCCAAGTCTCCATTGATTAGAACATGATCTCCTGATAATCTCTCATTCAGTTTGATGTAAATTGTTGCATTCCATTTTGGGGCCTTACGCATGAATTTGAAGTAATTTGTCTCTAGATATGCAGATATTACTCTATTTTCCTTGTGCTGTGTAAATTCTCAACAAATGATGTTAAATCTTACAATATCTAACCAGATTATGCAGATATTTATGTTAAGTTTGATCAATTCTTCTAATTGTCACTCTGGTTAAGATTATTCATGATGATGTGCATATCTTTGAGTAGTTCTTCTAAAACTATCTCTAATTTACTCAAATTTTAACCAATCTGGACTTGAATTTGCTTCTGCACTTCAAATTATTCTAAATAATGTGCCTGCAAGTAGATATTTCTATGATCTTTGTCATTATTTATGATTATTTGCATGATATTTACAATTCTACATGTGATTTGTTCAAATATGCGTATGATATTCATGTATTTACGGATGTCAGCATATTTTATGATGTTCTACTTATCATTTTTAGTGTTTTGTAGTTCGATGATGGTGATTTAATGAAATTTAAAGAAATTGAAATGAAATCTTAAGACTGTTTAAAATGAGTGAGTCTTTGACAGTTGGTCCATATGCACAATTTAACATTTCATAAAACAGAGATGAAATCAAACCATGTGTTGCCAGGTTATTCCACAACTTCACACATTCGATGTTAATCTTCAAAGGTAAAAGAATGACAGCAATATCCACCAATTAACATTCACTCCAGGGACGTAACATATCACAGTGAAATATCAAGATGACATTCACAGAAGATTACTTAGAGTTTACAATTAGTTGTAATCTATATCTCTATTTCATTCAACATTCAAAAGTATGCATATTTATAATAAATCTTGATAGATAACCAAGACATTCAACAATTCAGTCTCAATTAAGCTCTTAATATTTTACAAAATAGCAGTCCACCTCCTTTTATAGAACAAGGAGAGGATGTGTTTACATTTGATCCAATGGTCAGGATCACTTCAAAAGATTCAACGGTCAGGATTGAGATGTGGCACATGATTGTCAGTTGGCAATCAATCTGTGGTATCCAACTGGCATCTCGAATATTCCTCAAAATTGTTGACTTGGTCAACAGGATATCAACTATGCATCTCCATCAAACTCCTCATTAGTAGATGGTGTATCTTCTATTATTCTACACATTTTTCCTTGGATGAGTTCATATGCTTGGATAGCTTTTTCTATCTCTATAATATCTGACACTTTAACCCTTTTAGCTACATGATCCTATGCCTTTAGTTTCTCTTGTAGAGATATCCACCGGTTTGTCCGACTATCCAGCTCTTCTTTATACTTCTCTATTTTGGCCTTCATCCTCATGGCCTTATCAATTCTATCCTTAGAAAAATGTTTGATATGATCCTCTACTATGAGCTTGGAATTATCTCTAAATGCTTTTGTAGCAAAGTCCTCATCCTGGTTCTCTACTTTTCCTTCTACTTCTCCCTTAAGAGCTTCCAAAATTTCAATCTCTTCTGCTAGTAGATCATGAATTTTCATACTAATATCTGTAGCTTTTAAATTATATCTATTTAAGATATCTACCTCAAATCTCACATCTTCATACTAGTCATCTAGCTAAGGCAATATCTAAGGCGTCAAGTCACATTGTTATGAGGAGGTTTGTATTTATTTTCCTCATACTCTTAAGGATGGCCAAATGTTTGTCACTCTTTATTAGTCTTTGGCTGACATCCTTATTCACTTTGTCTACATTTCATTTCAAGTTACTTAGTAACTCCCAGTTGGACAATGAAATCTTTATTTTTTGTTCACCATTGGCCAAGAATTTATTGAACCAATTGTCCATTATTTGTGCATGGTACTTTTGCACATCCAGGGCTACTATCTCTTCTTGGGATACTGATGTCAAGGATGCATCCTTTGTAATCTAAACATTGGTTGGTGCAACCAACCCTCTCACAAAAGCATGCAATTGGGCTACTTGTGCTTTATACATCCGCTTCTTGGCCTTAGCATTCTTTATTCTAGCCTCAACAGCATCTGTATGATCCCTTAATCTCTCAATTTTTTGTTCATCCATAGCATGGCCTAAATCAATGGTGGTTACTTGAAAATCCTTAGGCCTTATTTCTTCTTTGGCCTTGTTCACCATGGGCACAGCTATTTGAGCTATCCTTTTTCCTGTAGCTACATCTCATTTTATTGTCGAGACTATCCTTACCCTCCTCTATTTGGATGGATCCAATGTAAACAATTATTTGAAATTGAAAGGCTCGGTCTCTTTTTGTGGATATTCCACTTCAAATAAGATCCATGAGAATGTAGTTGATTGTGACCCTCCTTGGTCTAGCTTCTCAATTTGAGCATCTTGTATCTCCTTGTTCTTATTAACTCCAGCCTCACCAACAAGAACCTGTACATTTTCATGTAGTCTTCCATCTGGATCTTGTTATGATGGGATGACCTTAGGACTCTCTGTTTGTTGATCCTTATCCTGATCAGTCCTACCATCATCTTGGATCTTTTCTTGTTTAGGCATATGCTCATTCTGATGGGATGTATCTATTGGCTCTTCCTGAACTCTATCATCACTATGCATATCTTGCATTGTTTCGTCTTGGATATTTTCTATCTAAATATTTTTAGGCCCCTGTGTTTGGTCTTTCTGATGAGGTGTTTATAGTTGTTGTCCTTCTTCACCCTCATCAGTCTTATCTTCTATATTAGTGACTGACCCTGACACTGTTCCTTTCTCAGATTTATCCACCAAGATATCTTGTTGTGGCCCTTCAGTTTGGGCATCTTTATCTGTGTCATCAATATCCTAGGGATATTCTATTTTGGCCCCTGATCATGTTTGTTAGTTTCCTCTTCTTGCTCCCCATCCTTGGGCTGATATCTCAAATCAATTACTTTGGGGCTTGTGACTATATCAATAAGAATATCCAAGGGCTCCATTGCACTTCCACCTCTGGAGACTCTTCTCTATCAGTATTTTATCTTTCACTTTTGTATTTTTGCTCTCGACTATAGATTTTGACAGGTGGAGCAAGGTCTCAATTGGATGATTAGTTACATCCATGACTACATCATCATTAGTCAAATTGACTATTGCACTCAATGGAAGAGGCTTATTTATTTCTCCCTCTAATGATTTATTCATGGCCTCTCATGCCATTTCAGATTTTACCTTAATAATACTCTCGGCAGGGACATTGTGTTGTAGCACTCTCCCTACATTCAAAGTTGGATCAGTTAATTCTGATGCTACTGCTGGTGGTGTGATGACTCCTCTCATGTGAGGGCCCTGATATCTACTTTGTCTAGGGACTTTGACTCCATACAGCAAATCCTCCTCTATCCCAAGCAATGCCTCAATTGGGACTTGACCTCTTCCTTCATCATTTATGTCTTCCTCCATGGTGATCCCTATTTAGCTGGGACCTTCTTCTTGCAAAGGCTCTTCCTCTTCCACAACCGGTGCCTTTGACTTGGTGATTGGAATAGGAGCAAAAGGCACACCCTTAGGAGGTGAAGGTGGTGCATCTACTAATGAAACTCCCTCTGCTGTAAACTACTCTACAACTCATGATGAGTTGGGCTCTACTAGTTTGGTCCCAAGGACCTACCTCTTTCATACTAGGAAGTCATCATATCCTGGTTCTTCCCTTTCTTTCAATTTTCTCTTCTTATCATAGGTGACAACAACACCCTTTTCTTTCAACTCACTCACCTTCTAGGCCACCCAAGTTTTAGTCCTTGCCATGCCTTTGGCAATAAGGACATCTATTGATGTTTGATCTCCTTGTGTCAGATCTGAAGAAGAGATGGTGTCGTTGCATACCTTCGTTTCTTCATATTCAGGATCCATGACATCACTATAATCCTTCTTAATCTGTGGAGGCACTTCAGGCTACCTGTTGTGTGGTTACACAACACGCCCCATTTTGACTTGACAAAACAAGGACACAACTTTTTGCTTGGCTTGGCTTGTGTTTTCCTACTTTTTGGCGGTCTGGTAAAAGTGAGTCATGCATATGATCCTGCATAAGGAAGCTGGGGTAAGTCATCATCATGAGGTAAATTTGTCAAAATTCATATTTCATATAAATAACCTCATGGTTAGAAAGAGTACAAAATTTCATGCAGGTTTGCCTTTTGGATCACCTTGATATTCCTTAGGGAATGAGAGTTATGACAAGTCAAAGTCCTAGTCAAACCTGATATTTCGGGGGGGGTCATATTTACAAATATCAGTGATCTTAAGAAAGATCACCCCGATCCAATTTTATCACCTGATAATCATTTATCTGGAGATCTGAACGTCAATTTTAAGTGATAGAGGTATTTACCCGTCGGTCAGCTTCATATATTTTGCGGGGGTCATATTTTCAACATCACCTGATATTCTAAATATCACCCTATCTCTAAATATCACCCTGGCACAAAATATCACCCTACAACCAATATGTTGATGATGTCATAGAATCCTGATAGACAAGAAATCACCCTGATGATGATGTCATCATCCTTTTTACCTCGCGGAGGTATGTTTCCAATGTTGACCCTTTCTACATAACATGACCATGACGTCATAGTGCTACAACGATGAATCAAGTCATTATCCTGATGACATCATCCTGGTATTCTGAGAAAAGGTCATTTTAGTTTTGGGGGGTCATGTCTCAAACATCACCTGACATTTTTAACATGACCCGATGTTTGAATATCATCTGATAGTCTCAAACATTACCCGATGTTTCGCATAAGTTTTCCCGCCAAAGGTGGACGATCATATTACACATAGGGGGTCATATTCTAAATATCACTCGATATTCTTAATATTTCCCAATCTTTCGAAGATCACCCCCCTCATCTCATCGTGCAACATTAAATGCCATAAATGCAGTAGGTGGACTCCCGTCAATTGCGAACACGATCTAAACACCTGGTGATGCCCGTAGATTTATGACAAAAGATCAATGGTTATGATCGAATTTGCCTTGTGTTGCCCTAATTTTGCCCTAATTATGAGGATGACGTGAATTTCCAGCGTCATTTTACATTTACCTTGTGTTAAAATGAGTTTTTAAAAAGCGCAGAGCTTTCAAATCCTCAAATGACCTACTTGCAGACACGCATAGCTTATAGTAGAATAGGACATGTGATTATTGCTGGTATCTGAATCTCTTTCATATAATCATCAGCATAATCAAGGACATAAGCGTTATCAAGTAAGTAATTAAAACCCTCCTGCTGTCATTTTCTGCATGTCCAGGTAGTGTGCTTTTCCACTGGTTTGAAGTTATATGTTATGCATATTATGATGAAGTGATAATTAATGAATATAATGTGCATCATGCCGTGAAGATATAATGGTGTATGCATGTATGTGGATTATTGTATGGTAAGGCTAGTCCTGTTTATTGTAGGAAGCCATGGCAGACAAGAGGTTGGCCAAGTCTAAAGCTGAATTTCTTAAACCTATGTTTGCTGAACCTGAGGGTGTACGGTTCAAATATGGCATCATCGCGGATACACATCAGGGAAACACAGACTTGGTTGCATGGTCATCTAGAATGCATGATGACAAGAATAATACCCTGTTGGACATCATTTTTGTGTCAAGAATGTGGATTGTAGTTGGATTTCCTTATTCTATGGAGGCTCCAGAGTTGATTATTGAATGTGCCAGAAACTACAACCCACAGATGAGGAGAATAGAAAAACATCGCCGAGTTTATGCAGATCTATCCATCAAGGGGATTGCAACCACTTTTAATTTGCCATTGGGAAAGAAAGTTGTCAGCATGGATTTGAAGAAATTGCAAGTTGAATATGAAAATAACAAGAAAGCCGCTAGGAAGAGGATGTATTAATGGAGGGTAAAGAACAGTCCTTACACGGCCTCCACCAAATTACCAGTGCACCTATATAAGTTTGATTTTGATGATGAATTACAATATATGATAGCCCTACTCAGCAGAGTGACAGGCCAGCCTGATGCTGGAAGTTTCAAAGATTGGATGTATGGGGTTATCCTGATGTGTCTTTTTACAGAGAACAAACCATTATGGGCTAAAATGATAAGTGATGCCTTAAATGAGAAGCTCATGAACCTAGGAGGCTTGGAGTGTTCATTTTATATGACTTCATATGTGGTATACTCATGTGCTTATAAAGGTACATTCAATGCACTTACAATAGTAGGAAGGATTGGTGGCAGTACAAATGATGCACACATATGGGATCATTATCCCCAAGTACAAAGACAAAATTATCTTCAAGATTACAAATTAGTGAATGATGCATTTTCTATGCATCTAGTAAGGACAATGGAAGAAGATAGGACTAAAAGACTAAGCATGGAATCTCAAGAAGTCATATATAGGCATGGTGCCTAGTTTATACAATATACCACCTTCACTTACATCAGAATAGAGGGCTTTGCACGACAACCTCTCATGATCCCAAGATATCCCACTGATGCAGTTGTTTTGATGGAGTTCATGAGACAGATATCCATAATATTGGATGCTTACAAAGAAAATAAGAAGATTCCATCAGTATTATTTTAGTAACAATGGGTTGGTACATATGCCAAGATTTTGAAAACATCAAGAAGGCCATAGCTAGTCTAGACATGATGAAATTATAGCCATTCCCATTGGCAAGATCATATGACCCATATGGGAGGATGCAGAAAATCATAGGGAAGCCCATCCATCAGAAGCACTTGGAAGATTTCTAGACAGATTGTTAGGATGGGGCTAAGGCTAGAAGAAGAAAATATCAAAGGCTAACTCTCAACCAGATCAGAACATTTGATTGTATTCTAGTTCCTGTGCAATTAAAAGGGGATGATGGCAAAATAATAGCAGATGAATATAAAGAAAGATATATAATGACACAATCTTAGCACTTGATTTTACATAGCCTGAGGATATCTCATTAGACCAATTTATAGGTAGGATGCTACAGCTAACCCAGTCTTGGGTAGATGAACAAATAAATGCATTGAAGAAGAAGGGTGTAGCCCTTACAATTGATAATAAGAAGAAGAGACAGGAGATTCCTGACAACGAATATGATTACTTTCTAATTGAAAAGAGGAAATCTAAAGGAGAAAGAATGTCTCCTCAAGAACAAAGCAAGAGACCCCCCAAAGGTATGAAAACTGATTACAAACCTAAAGGGGTAATAGTTGAAAGAATAGTTATATCAGCAGAGGATGCATCCGCATCAGGACAGGCAACAGCCTCATCAGCACTGCCTCCCATGGACAAACAGAAGGCTAAAAGGATCCAAAAGCCAGCTGTGGAAGCTATTGAAACATATGAGAAGGGTCAAGCATCACAAAAGCAAAAGGAAAAGGATGTTCCTCTTGATGAAGAACTTGAAGAGGAAGACCCTATGCCCCTCATTAGAAAAAGAAAAGCACCTCAGGTGATGGCATCCACACCTAAGAAACTGAGAACATCCATGAGAGGTGAAATAAGGCATGACCCCATAGTATTGAGAGGAGCTAGTGGTGAAGTACTTAGAAAAGAATTGCAACATAATGTGCCACTTCCCACCACTATTCAGTTCAAGACTGAACAAGTTGAAGAACAAATGAAAGAAGCCTCTAGGCCAATTCGAAGTGGTCTTGTCTCACTGGAAGAGACAGTTGACTTATCTGATGATGAGGTAGGGAAAGATGTAACCTCTCAACAAATGGAAACCCTTGCTGCTAACACCTGCATAGCTCCACAAGGAACTCCATCAGTACAGGTGGTTGTGTTAGAAGAACTGAGGCAAGTGGAACAGGAAAAGGAAAGGAGCCCAGAAAAGATTGCACAACAAATAGGGCTCGATGAATTAGTTGATCAAGTAACTAGTCCTGCAGTGATTGATCTAACATACAGAGAGGATGTAAGTCCTAAACATCAAGCAGGTAAACTTAATAAAGTGGAAAATATTGAGAATGTGAAGCTAGCAGAAATGGAAGGCCATACTTCAGATATGGGCCAACAACAACAAGATATATATAATGAGCCCAAAATAGTTGAAGTCCAAGAAAAGGGTGGGAATGACAAGGCCATATTAAGTGAAGAAGTACCCTGAACTCAAGAAGCCTCTGGTGAAAAGGACACATTAGGTCAGGATGACCTAAAAACTCAAGAGGTAGATACTACAGGTGCGGAGCATAATGTGATGCAAGATCAGGTAGATGCACCTAAGACAAATACCATGATATCCACAGATGCGAATATGCCTCAGGATGAGGAAATCACCAAGGTGGATGAAACGAAATAAGATACAGTGTAGGATCAAATACAGGATCATCAGGTGGATGCACCAAAAGATCCTCCACCACAAGAAGAGACTCCTCCGGATGAGGAAGTACCCTAGGATCACCCTCATGAAGAGTAGCATGAGGAAGAAATAAGGAAGTCACCATCTCCATTGAAAACAGATGCAGTTACTGGAGAACAGGGTGATCAAGGTGATGATGATGGACGACAAGGATCCGGAGACCAAGTTCCTCCATGGTTTGAGAAAGAAATAGGTATGGAATCAAGTTTTGAAATCCAAGAGTTTGATGTGTCAACACTATTTTCAGAGACCATCATGAAACCGAAGAGGAAGCCCAGGTTAACCTCGGCCATAAGAAGAGATCCTGATACGGGCAGAAGGACTGCCTAGGTAGCACTTCCCAAGGTTCAAAAGGAGTAGGGAAAGATCACCCTGGAAGAATTCCAGATCACTACTATTGATTTAGGGTTTGCCAATGAAGACCAAGAAGGTCAAGAGGGAAAAGATATAATTGATTCTTTAACCCAAAGGGTAAAGAAGGAAAAAGAGAAAAATAAGCAGCATAAAGAGCACATTACTCAGTTGCATACCTACATAAAAGGGTTAATTAACCCTGATGATACTTCAAATTTAGAAGTAGTCCCATTGACTGCAATTTCTCAGGAAGAGGTCAATAAGTTGGACCTTATGAAGCACGAATCAATAATAATGAGAAAGTGGATGGCATCCGCACTCACTGGAGCTAAAGAAGTAGTGAAAGCCTCTTTGTAGAGGTGGATTTCTCTAAGTATCTCCAGAAGGAAGGTTGATAAATTACAAATGGAGGCCAGGAGAAGGTCATTCCAATTAGAGAAAGTCTTGACTGCTTTGGTTGTAATAAAGAGGATTAATCCTCAAGTTCTAATAAACAAACATGTGTTGGATAATAATACCGCCATGTTGATAGATATCTGGTATAAAGATATCAAATTTGAATGTGATGTATTAAAGAGATGCAATAGCAAATTAAGAGACATCAGCATGAAGCTGCATGACATGATGTCATTTGAAGCAGAGATCCTGGAGGCCCTAGAGGGGAAAGTAGAAGGAAAGATTAAAAATCAAGATACAGATTTTGCTATAAAGGCTCTACATAATAACTTCCAACTGATAGTTGATGACCCTCTTAACCACCTGACGGAAGAAGCCATGGACAAGATCATGAGGATCAAGGTCAGGGTGGAGAATTACAATGAAACATTAGGCAGCAGGAGGAGCAAATTAGAGGTTCTTCGAGATAAATATCAGGTCCACAAGAATGCCATTGCCAAGGCAAAAACTTAGGATGGCAGAGAAGTTGAATGAGTGGTGGGAGCATATGAAAATGTTAGGACAATCATGCAGGCCCATATGCAAAGCAACGTTCATCATGATGATGAAAATATGAGAAGTGATGATCTGGATGCTCCTGATGATGAGGATAAAGAACCTGAAGAATGAAGAGTAGATGAAGATGCAATACCAAAGAAGGAATAGACATCTGACATTTAGAGAAAATAAGTAATTCAGATGGTTGCCAGCTGGCAACCTGTGCCATGTGAAATGTTAACTAAGTCAAAGATGAATATCCACCATAGATCATAATAGATAAATCTTGATCGTAGATCATGTGTAACCACTCCCTCACCTTGTTCTATAAAAGGTGCAGGGATGCTTTGTTTTGAACATTCGAAGCTTAATTGAAATTTGTTTGCTGAAGTATCAAGGCTTATTTCAATTTCAAAGTTATTGTATATGTACATGTTTTTGCATACTTAATGAAAGAGAAGACTATTTCGATTACAAATCATCATAAATTTTGAGTAATCTATGTCTAAAGTCTTGATATATGCTTTGATTTGCTGGGTCCCTAGGAGTGCTCATTAGTCTACATATATTGTCTTCATTCATCATCCTTTGAAGTTAGCATCAACTATATCTAGCTGTGGAACATCCTGGTGAACATATGGTTTGATTTCTTCTTTCTCATGATTGTATCAAGTATGTATGTGGCTCAATAGCTTAAGATTCATCATAATTTGAAGTATTTGTTTACATTTCTTTTAATTTCAAAACAATTAACCATCACAATTGCAAATAATAGATAATCAGAAGCAAATTACATGAAATATGTAGACAACTCGTAGATAATTTAAGATTTATAGCATATTTGAAGTTAAAGCATGTACAATTGATAAATATCATGCAAAGATTTGAGTACAGACACACTATTTGTGGAAATATCCTATGTAAATAACCTTCTATGTAGCATCTTCACAGAGACTGAATCCTACTGATGAATTAACGTAAGGCCCCTGAATGGAAAACAACACACATCAACCACTGAGTAACGTCAGTTGATTAAGACCTAATCCATGGAGACTTGGGATCATGAATTCTTTGAATTCATCGTATCTTTCAAGATGAGTAAAGGTTGATGTATAACTTTTATTCTATGTTTGTTTATGACTAACATCATGATCAACATAAATTGGCGCTAGAAAGAGGGCCAGAGGAAGAAGATCAACATCAGTAAATCAGAAATTTGATGATGCAGACCATGGGGTAACACTAAAATATCTCCTGATTTTGATCAATATGTAGGGATTTGTTGTATTAAGCTTGCACATGCTAATCCTATGTAAAGTTTTCAAGATTGATCATAAATATTGCAATCTTTAAGGTAGATCATCGTAAATTTGCAAAAATTAGCTTATTTTAGGTAAATATGTCAAAGCTTTGAGGTAATCAGCCTTAGAAACCTGATATCCAATTGTAAGAGTCACCAAACCTCAGTATCACCTCATTTTTGCATGGTTTATGCAAATAACGTGTCAATATCCAGTCAGTCTTGCTTTCTGACCATAAATATAGTCTTTGCTGGTAAATTCCAACCGATCTGTACAAGTATACAACCAATTTCTTTAAATTTGAGACATCCTGGCTCACAGGATAAATACCAGGTCTAGGTCCAGTGGAATATTTGAAGAATTGCCTGTCAAAGGATTCAGACCTAGAACTGTTGATATCCATCATACTCCCGGTTCTAGTGCTTTAGGAGCATCACCAAAGCGTCCTCCCGTAACTCCTATTGGTTTACAATCACCTACAGGATCACCTGTTACACCTCCGGTTCAGCCTCAACCTTTCATACCTCAGGGTCAGCCTCCTCTGGTGGTAATGTCTTTCTTTGTAGCAGAATCACCGTTAACATTTCTGGCATATCATGCTTTACCAAAGAATCCAGACAAAATTTGTCCAAAGTATCATCCATATCAGGATGCGGATGACCATATCAGAACTTTCAAAGAAACCTGTTGTAGGGCTAGAATAGAGCATCAGGACATTGTATGCAGATTATTTCTTTTTTCCTTAGGGGAAGAAGCCTATAATTGGTACATTAGCCTTGGTCAGGGTTCAGTCAAATCATGGGTTGTCTTGGAGAAAGCCTTCACTGATAGGTTCAAAATACCTATCGATCCTTTAATGAACTATCACCTATTTGCCACAATCAAATAGTTTGAAGGAGAACCTATAGCCAATTTCAATGCTAGGTTCCATAAAATGCTATCTAAGTTAGTTGCCCCATATGTTGTAGCAGATGCTGCTGTTAGGAGCATTTATTATTCAGCCCTGGATCCTTTAACATCCATGTTCATCAGGAGAGCACATCTTGAAATCACAACTTTAATAGGAGCTTTCCAAGAAGCTATCAAAGTTAATCAGCAGTTAGTTCCTGCTCCTACACCAAACATAGCTTTTCCCACACTTCCTGGCTATCCAACATATCCTACCCAGCAACAGTCAAATGGAGCCATGATGCCTCCAGCTATCATGCCTGCCCCTTTGCAAATACCTCCATTGAGTATAATGCCACCTCCAAATGGAAATGGCCAGATGATGCAATATCCTGGACAAGTACAAACACCTCAGGTTGTAGACTAGTTTGCTAATAATCAAAATAATGGATCTTCCTTTTTCAAGCCCTCAACAAAAAATGTAGTGGCTAAGGTCCAGGAAGAAAAAGAAGAGATCAAAGAAATATCAGCTCAATTAACAAAGCTTACAACTGAGATTACTCACTTGAGAAGTCAAAACTTCTACTCCTAGCCTAACCAGAATAGAGGTTATAACAATGATAGACCAAATTATCCTGATAGGGGGTATAACAACAATAATTATAACAATAATGGCAATAATAATCCTCAAAGATAGCCTAGAGTGTGGAACAGTAGGCCAAACAATGGTTCCTTTCCATCACCCCTAGATAATCAGCCTCCTGGTGAACCAAAACAGACTACTAGAGTCAATCTTGCAGAAGCAACTCTCACTAACTGGTGTAGAATTCATAACACCAATGCACATGCAGAGTTGGACTGTCCTCAATTCAGAATTGCTGCTAGTATTTTTCAGACTGAAGTATCCAATACTTCAGGAAATCAACATCAGATAGAGGGAAATGAACTTGTTCCTTGCAGATATGATTCAGCATTAGTGTTAAAGAGTTATACTCATCATCCTTATCAGCAAATAGTGTCTGCTCAACAAGATTATAGCCTGGCATGTGAGGAATCAGCCATGGCTTTTGAGTCAAATTATGTCTTCCCTTTTGAAGATGAAAATGAGCCTTCAAATGAACATGAGGAGGTGCATGCCTACCAACAACAATATCAGAGTAAGCATAACTATAACCTGAGAAGTAATGCCAACAGACCTTCTGGCCCTTTGACTTCTTCTTTACCTCTAAATAATTTCAATACACCTCTTGATCCCAAGGCAAGTAATAACCCTAGTTTTCCCAAGGTGAATGCTCAGTATTTAACATCACCAAATAATGTGCCAAAAACTGCTAACCTACCTCATGAATCTAACAAGCTAGTCACATATCTAGCTAATGAAATGAAGAAAATCAAAATTAGCTTGTCTTTGTCAGAGTTGCTCAAAACTCCTGACATCAAGAAGGCATTTATGAAATCACTAGATGATCCTGCTATGAAAGAAGATAATCATTCCCCAGGTCAGTCCAGTGGTAAAGATCATGCTGCTAGAGACAATAATGTTAAACATAAGGTGCCAGCTACTGTTCAAGCTATAGAGACCTCCCACATGACTTTATATAGAGATAAAAGTGAGTCACCTCCATTCCTCCTGACCATAAGAATGTTTAGTAAAAACCTGCACAACTGTTTAGTAGACTCAGGAGCATCTACGAATGTAATGCCCTTATCTATATGCAATGCTTTAGGCCTGCATCCTACTAAATCTTTGAAGAAAGTCACACAACTGGACAAAATAGAAGTAAGTGTAGTAGGAGAGTTAACTCACATCCACATGCAGCTTGCATTGGATCCCCGAATCCAATATTATATTGACATTCAGGTAGTTGATATACCTGACACTTATGGGATGCTACTCAGCCGAGACTGGTCCAAAACCCTCAATGGATACATGTCCACGGTTTTCAGTCATATGTGGTTACTCTGGAAGGGGATACCAAACCAGATAAGAATCGATGCTGAACCAAGAATGAAGCACATGATCACCGAATACAACAAAACTAATGAGATCATGTATGTAGATGTGGAACCTGGATTTTATTCCATAAGACCCCAGACTATTAGGATAGAGGAGATCCTGATGTATGATGTTCATCATCATCATGATCACCTCCAGAATGACAAAATAATTGTAGAATCTGATAGTAATCCTGAGGATGAAAATGAGGTAGACCATTACAAGGATTTCAAAAAACACTTATATAAACAGGTAAAGCGATGTCAATTATTAAAGATACCTGCTAATAATATTTTAATGAATGGTTGGTATAGGTTGCATAATGAGTCACATTCTGAGAAGACTTGTGAAGCATGTATAGACATGCTAGAGCTAGAACAAGCATGCAGTGATGCATCATCATCAGCATCAGAGGTAAGTTCATCAGAGAGTGATAATGATAGTGATGCTGACTGTTGTTTATTTCCTACAGGAACAGGAGAATCTATACTGTTGGAGGAAAAGCATGTTCAGATGACAGAAGAGATGCTAGTATGCAACCAGAGTAATGTTATAAGAAAAGAGAAAATCACCCCAGGGAGTGATTGTTTAGTTGAATCAGATTATGAATTATCTGATGAAGACAGAGGCAACAATCTATCTAAATTTGAAGAGTTTCTAAGAGAAGAAATCTAGAAGATGACACAGCAGCAGAGGTCTCCCCAGGATGCCTTAATTGAAAACTAGTGCAGGTTACATGAAGTACCTCACTCAGAGACTGCCTATTCTTTGTGTCTGGATCTCTTGAAACGATAGACTTTGCCTAGTCCAAAAGATCATCCTCCTGATGATAAAAAGAAAGAAGAGACATCAGCTTCACAGAAGAAAGGAAAGATGAAATCTGAGAAATCTTAGATACCTAAGTTAAGGTGGATATCAAGTGGTGTAGCTACCAGAGCTACAATGAAGAAAGAAGGTTCAAATAAGCCTTTGGTTGAAGACAAGCCATGGATCCTTAGATTTGATGGATCCAAGTCCAAACAAGGGGCTAGAGTAGGAATAGACCTTGTTGATCCATCAGGAAAATCCTACTTGGCAACATATAGACTACAGTTCTCATGCACTAACAATGTAACAGAGTATGAAGCTCTGATTCATGGGATAATGTTTGCCTTAAGAAGAAAGTAAAAATTCTACATGTCTATGGTGACTCAGAGTTAGTAGTAAGACAGGTGAGAGGAATTTACTCCTACAACTATAAAAAGCTATCTAATTATAGACACAAGGTGTGGGACCTGATAGAATCTTTTGATGCATTCAATATTACCCACGTACCCAGAGAATAGAACCATAGGGCACATGCTTTAGCCCAGGCTGCTAGTACATTAGAGCCACTGTCTATTTTAGGACTAAAAAGATTTTCAGTAAAGCTGGTATCAGTACCTTCTGTGCCTGACAATGTGACCAACCTCCAAGTGTTTGATGATGATCAACATATCCTAGACTTCATCTCTAACAGAGATATATTTGATGCTCAGATCATAGATGAGAATAATATAGAAGATCATGTTTGGGAAGAGGAAGAAATCTTAGAGTTGCCCAACAATAAGATTCCTAAGGGAATGATTGAGCTAGAGAGAGCTTTTGATCTGGACAACATGTTGAAACAAAAAGACCTTCCAAAAGCTGATGGAGGACAATATTCACAGGTGAATATTGGACAGAATAATGAAAAGAAAAATGTCATGATAGGGAAAGTTTGCACAGAAGAAGAGTTAGAAGGAATCACCTAGGCTCTCAAAGATTACATACATGTCATTGCTTGGACCTATGATGAGCTAAAGACATATGACACATCAGTCATCACACACACCATACCCCTCAAGCCAGATGCCAAGCCTTTCAGACAGAAGCAAAGGCCTGTCAATGCTTTGCTGGAACCTATTATTTTTTAGGAAGTTAAGAAACTGTTAAATGCCAGGATTATATTTCCTGTGAGACACTCCACTTGGGTAGCAAATCTGGTCCCAGTGAGAAAGAAAAATGGAGACATCAGACTATGTGTGCACTTCAGGAACCTGAACAGAGCATCTGAGAAGGATAATTATCCTTTACCTTCCCTAGATGAGGTCCTACAAATTGTAAACAGTGCTAAAATGATGTCATTCCTGGATGGTTTTTCAGGCTACAATCAGGTAATGGTAGATAAGATAGACAGACTAAAAACTGCCTTCACCACAAAGTGGGGGATATTTGCCTACAGGCGCATGCCGTTTGGGCTGATAAATGCTAGAGCAACATTCCAGCGAGCAATGGACATAGCCTTCAGAGGCTTAATAGGAAAATGTATAGTCATATACATGGATGACTTAACAGTATTCTCTAAAGATAGAGGAAACCATGTAGCAGATCTCATAAATGTGCTTAAAAAATGTGAAGAATATGGGATATCTTTGAACCCCAAGAAATGCATATTTGGGGTGACAACAGGAGAATTACTAGGCCACCTGATAACTGAAGATGGGATTATCATTGATCCTGACAGGGTGAAGTCCATTATGAAAATATAACTTCCTGGAAGCAAGAAAGAGCTTAAATCCTACTTCGGTAAGATTAATTTTGTTAGAAAGTTTATCACTGGCTTTGCTGAAATTGTTAGACCTTTAAATTCCATGCTCAAGAAGGACGCAAAGATTGAGTGGACACCAGAGGCTAGACCAGCTTTTGAAGACATTAAAAAAACTATATCAAATGCTCTAGTGCTGATCAATCCATACTACACTAGGGACTTCTATATTTATTCGTTTGCTTCAGAGCATACCTCTGCAGCAGTTCTAACATAGAGAAATGAAGAAAAGGGAGAGAAGCCCATAGCCTTTATGAGCTGTCCTTTCAAAGATGCTGAACTAAGATACATGGACGTGGAAAGGTAGGCACTTGCTTTGGTCAAAGCAGTGAAGAAGTTCAGGCACTATATCCTGAGAAGTAAAGTTATTGTTGTTGTGCCTGATGTAGCAGTGAAAATGCTATTAATGGGAAAAAAGGGCTAAATGGATCATAGTCTTACAAGAATATGACATGGATATTACACCCATGAATCTAGTAAGAGGACAGGCTTTAAGCTAAATGATATCAGAGATTGACCCCAATATCATGAGTCAGCAGTATGTATTCAATGAAAAGGATAATGGAGAGTGGTATTCAGACATCAGGCACATCCTGATTACTGGTAGATGTCCTCCAAGACTGCAGGCTTCACAAAGGAGAGCCCTCAAAATAAGGTCCCAAAAGTATATGATGAAAGGGGGAGTCCTTTTCAAGAAAAAATATGAAGGAATATATCTAAGATGCCTAGAGAGGCCAGAAGCAGATAGATGTTATCAAAGCTACATGATAAGTTTGGAACAGCACATAGGTCACCCTTGGCCACAACTCATGCTATCCTTAGAGCAGGATACTACTGGCCTACCATTTTCAAGGATACTGCTGAACATATTAAATGCTGTCATGTGTGTCAGGTTGCTGCTAACAGAGAGATATGTTCAACATTTGCAGCCAGTGATGGAGATGTGCCCATTTGCACAGTGGGGCATGGACTTCATAGGACCAATCAATCCTCCATCATCTTCCAGCCATAGGTATGTTTTAACTATTACTGACTACTGTACTAGGTGGACTGAAGCTGTCAGCACCAAAACCTGTAATGCTAATGATGTCATCAGATTTCTGGAAAGTAATATTATCACCAGGTATGGAGTTCCCTATGCTCTTGTAAGTGATAATGGCTCTACTTTTGCTTCAACTAAATTGTCAAGCTGGGCTTTTGATTATGGGATTATATTGAAGTTATCATCCAACTATTATCCCCAAGGGAATGGATTAGCAGAATCCACCAACAAAAATTTGTTGAATATCATAAAAAAGTTAATAGAAAAGAACCCTAGGGAGTGGAATACACTTCTAAAATATGCCTTATGGGTAGACAGAACTAGGAACAAGACTACATTGGGAAACTCATCTTATCATTTAGTGTATGGGGTGGATCCCATCCTCCCTGTAAACCTAAAAATTCCTACACTGTAGTTTGCCCAAGAATACCTAGGCATAGACAATAAGTAAGAAGTTAGGTTGCTTCAGTTGATGCACCTGGAAGAGAAAAGAAGTCAGGCAATTGATCAATTTGTCAAACATCAGGCTATTGTCAAACACTGGTTTGACAAAAGAGCCAGGGTTAAAGCCTTCAGAATATCTGATTTAGTCCTGATGTGGGACAAAGCACATGAGAGGAAAGGAGACCATGATAAGTTTGACAAATTATGGATAGGTCCCTTCCAAATTTTTGAAATATTAGGAGACAGTAGTTACAGGCTTAAAAAATTAACAGGTGAGGATATCCCATTACCAGTTAATGGACAATTCCTCAAACATTATTTCCAAGCCTAAGTAGCTTCATGATAGTCATGTGTATTATAGTGTATATTTGTATAGTTGTTTGTACAGTTTTGGTTTTGTATTTTGGTTTTGTTTGCTTGTTGAGTTTTTGTTTTGGTTAGTCAAGATGATGTAGCTCATCACCCCAGAAAATAACTAAATTGTTAGGATTCAAGTGATGAGATCAAATTTATATATAGGTTATGACTCATTCTGAGAAGTACTTGTGATAAGGTCTGTGATATCCTTTCATTAGGGTGCCTTTTCTTGACCAAAGTGACTCTTTCACAATGACTCACCTAATAGCCTTGGGTTTGTTGAACACACAAGTATAGGTGTTAAGTGAAAAAAAATAATAAAATTAGGCCATCTAAGTAACTCTACCAAGGCTATAGACGTCTGCTGGCGGTGGGGTTCTACTTAGGGGGATTGTATAGATAACCTTGCCGGGGCTATGGACGCCTGTTGGCAGTAAGGCTCTATCCAGGTTGGCTATGAGGGATGATCTCCAACTATGGAGCTTAACACCGGTTACTCATGTTTTCAACTTGCTTTCAAGATGAGGATAATTAATCATTTGCACACACCTGATCCTTTGTTAGCATTGTTGCCATGATGAAACTTTGTCATTCAGAAAGATTATGATGCTTATAATTAGAAAGAGTTAGAATACTATATATGAATGTGATCACCTCACTTGAATCATTGGAATTTTGTTGTTTTCTTTGGTGGCAAGTTGTTGTGTGGTTACACAACACGCCCCATTTTGACTTGACAAAACAGGGACCCAACTTTTTGCTTGGCTTGGCTTGTGTTTTCCTACTTTTTAGCGGTCTGGTAAAAGTGAGTCATGCAGATGATCTTGCATAAGGAAGCTAGGGTAAGTCATCATCATAAGGTAAATTTGTCAAAATTCATATTTCATATAAATAACCTCATAGTTGGAAAGAGTACAAAATTTCATGCAGGTTTGCCTTTTGGATCACCCTGATATTCCTTAGGGAACGAGAGTTATGACAAGTCAAAGTCCTAGTCAAACTTGATATTCCGGGGGGGGTCATATTTACAAATGTCAGTGATCTTAAGCAAGATCACCCTGATCCAATTTTATCACCCGATAATCATTTATCCGGAGATCCGAACGTCAATTTTAAGTGATAGAGGTATTTACTCATCGGTCAGCTTCATATATTTTGTGGGGGTCATATTTTCAACATCACTTGATATTTCAAATATCACCCTATCTCCGAATATCACCTTGGCACAAAATATCACCCTGCAACCAATATGTTGATGACATCATATAATCCTGATAGACAAGAAAATCACCCTGATGATGATGTCATCACCCTTTTTACCTCGCGGAGGTATGTTTCCAACGTTGACCCTTTCTACACAACATGACCATGATGTCATATTGCTACAATGATGAATCAAGTCATTATCCTGATGATGTCATCCTGATATTCTGAGAAAGGTCATTTTAGTTTCAGGGGGTCATGTCTCAAACATCAACTGACATTTTTAACATGACCCAATGTTTGAATATCGCCTGATATTCTCAAACATCACCTGATGTTTCGCATAAGTTTTCCTGCCAAAGGCAGATGATCATATTACACATAGGGGGTCATATTTTGCATATCACCCAATATTCTTAATATTACCCGATCTTCCGAAGATCACCCCCTCATCTCGTCACACAACATTAAATGCCATAAATGTAATAGGTGGACTCCCGCCAATTGTGAACATGATCTAAACACCTGGCGATGCTCGTAGATTTATGACAGAAGATCAATGGTTATGATCGGGTTTGCCTTGTGTTGCCCTAATTTTGCCCTAATTATGAGGATAAAGTGAATTTCCAGCATCATTTTACATTTACCTTGCGTTAAAATGAGTTTTTACAGAGCACAGAGCTTCCAAATCCTAATACGACCTACCTGCAGACATGCATGGCTTATAGCAGAATAGGACACGTGATTATCATTGGTATTTGAATCTCTTTCATATAATCATCAGCATAATCAAGGAGATAAGTGTTATCAAGTAAGTAATTAAAACCCTCCTGCTGTCATTTTCTGTGTGTCTAGGTAGTGTGCTTTTCCACTGGTTTGAAGTTATATGTTATGCATATTATGATGAAGTGATGATTAATGAATATAATGTGCATCATGCCATGAAGATATAATGGTGTATGCATGTATGTGAAGTATTGTATGGTAAGGCTAGTCTTGTTTATTGCAGGAAGCCATGGCAGACAAGAGGTTGGCCAAGTTTGAAGCTGAATTTCTTAAACCTATGTTTGCTAAACCTGAGGATGTAATGTTCAAATATGGCGTCATCGCGGATACACATCAAGGAAACACAGATCTGGTCGCATGGTCATCTAGAATACATGATGACAAGAATAATACCCTGTTGGATGTCATTTTTGTGTCAGGAATGTGGATAGCAGCTGGATTTCCTTATTCTATGGAAGCTCCAAAGTTGATTATTGAATGTGCCAGAAACTACAACCCATAGACGAGGAGAATAGAAAAACATGGTCGGGTTTATGTAGATCTGTCCATCAAGGGAATTGCAACCACTTTTAATTTGCCATTAGGAAAGAAATTTGTCAGCATGCATTTGAAGAAATTGCAAGTTGAATATGAAAATAACAAGAAAGTTGCTAGGAAGAGGATGTATAAATGGAGGGCAAAGAACAGTCCTTACACTACCTCCACCAAATTACCAGTACACCTATATAAGTTTGATTTTGATGATGAATACCAATATATGATAGCCCTACTTAGCAAAGTGACAGGCCAGCCTGATGCTGGAAGTTTCAAAGATTGGATGTATGGGGTTATCTTGATGTGTATTTATATAGAGAACAGGCCATTATGGGCTAAAATGATAAGTGATGCCCTAACTGAGCAGGTCATGAACCTAGGAGGCCTGGAGTGTTCATTTTATATGACTTCATATGTGGTATACTCATGTTCTTATAAAGGTACATTCAATGCACTTACAATAGTAGGAAGGATCGGTGGTAGTACAAATGATGCACACATATGGGATCATTATACCCAAATACAAAGACAAAATTATCTTCAAGATTACAAATTAGTGAATGATGTATTTTCTATGCATCTAGTAAGGACAATGGAAGAAGATAAGACTAAAAGACTGAGCATGGAAGCTCAAGAAGTCATATACAGGCATGGTGTCTGGTTATACAATATACCACCTTCTCTTACATCAAAATAGAGGGCTTTACCGAATAGCCTCTCATGCTCCCAAGATATCCCACTGATGCAGTTGTTTTGATGGAGTTCATGAGACAGATATCCACAATACTAGATGCTTACAAAGCAAATAAGAAGATTCCACTAGTATTATTTCCAGTAACAATGTGTTGGTACATATGCCAAGATTTTGAAAACATCAAGAAGGCCATAGCTAGTCTGGACATGATGAAATTACAGCCATTCCCATTGGCAAGATCATATGACCCATATGGGAGGATGCAGAAAATCATGGGGAAGCCCATCCATCAGAAGCACTTGGAGGATTTCTAGATAGATTATCAAAGGCTAACTCTCAACCAAATCTGAACATTTGATTGTATTCCAGTGCCTGTGCAATTAAAAGGGGATGATGGCAAAATAATAGCAGATGAATATGAAGAAAAGAAGATATATAATGACAATCTCAGTGCCTAATCTTACACAGCCTGAGGATATCTCATTAGACCAATTTATAGGTGGGATGCTGTAGCTAACCCAATCTTGGGTAGATGAACAAATAAATGCATTGAAGAAGAAGGGTGTAGCCCTTACAGTTGATAATAAGAAGAAGAGACAGGAGATTCCTGACAATGAATATGATGACTTTCTGATTGAAAAGAGGAAATCTAAAGGAGAAAGAATGCCGCCTCAAGAACAAAGCAAGAGACCCCCCAGAGGTAAGAAATCTGATAACAAACCTAAAGGGGTAATAGTTGAAAGAATAGTTATATCAGCAGAGGATGCATCCACATCAGGACAGGCAGCAGCCTCATCAGCACCACCTCCCATGGATAAACAAAAGGCTAAAAGGATCCAAAGGCCAGCCGTGGAAGTTATTGAAACATATGAGAAGGGTCAAGCATCACAAAAGCAAAAGGAAAAGGATGCTCCTCTTG
This sequence comes from Cunninghamia lanceolata, assembly GCA_027924645.1. NCBI lineage: Eukaryota > Viridiplantae > Streptophyta > Pinopsida > Cupressales > Cupressaceae > Cunninghamia > Cunninghamia lanceolata. The sequence goes on from BSBN01000070.1 coordinate 4,865,415, forward strand.
ATGAAGAACCTGAAGAGGAAGACCCTATGCCCCTCATTAGAAAAAGAAAAGCACCTTAGGCGATGGCATCCACACCTAAGAAACCGAGAACATCCATGAGAGGTGAAATAAGGCATGACCCCATAGTATTGAGGGGAGCTGGTGGGAAGTATTCAGAAAAGAATTGCAACATAACGTGCCACTTCCCACCATTGTTCAGTTCAAGACTGAACAAGCTGAAGAACAAATGAAAGAAGCCTCTAGGCCAATTCGAAGTGGTCTTGTCTCACTGGAAGAGACAGTTGACTTATCTGATGATGAGGTAGGGAAAGATGTAACCTCTCAACAAATGGAAACCCTTGCTGCTAACACCCGCATAGCTCCACAAGGAACTCCATCAATACAGGTGGCTGTGTTAGAAGAACTGAGGCAAGTGGAACAGGAAAAGGAAAGGAGCCCAAAAATGATTGCACAACAAATAGGGCTCGATGAATTAGTTGATCAGGTAACTAGCCTTGCATTGAACGATCTATAATATAGAGAGGATGTAAGTCCTAAACATCAAGCAGGTGCACCTGATAAAGCAAAAAATATTGAGAAAGTGAAGCTGGTAGAAATGGAAGGCCATACTTCAGATATGGGCCAACAACAACAAGATATATCTAATGAGCCCAAAATAGTTGAAGTCCAAGAAAAGAGTGTGAATGACAAGGCCATATTAAGTGAAGAATTATCCCAAACTCAAGAAGCCTCTGGTGAAAAGGACACATTAGGTTAGGATGACCTAAAAGCTCAAGAGGTAGATACTATAGGTGCAGAGCATAATGTGATGCAAGATCAGGTAGATGCACCTAAGACAAATACCATGATATCCACAGATGCGAATATGCCTCAGGATGAGGAAATGACCAAGGTGGATGAAATGAAAGAAGATACAGTGCAGGATCAAATACAGGATCATCAAGTCGATGCACCATAAGATCCTCCACCACAAGAAGAGACTCCTCCAGATGAGGAAGTACCCCAGTATCACCCTCATGAAGAGCAGCACGAGGAAGAAATAAGGAAGTCACCATCTCCATCAAAAATAGATGCAGTTACTGGAGAACAAGGTGATCAAGGTGATGATGATGGATGACAAGGATCCGAAGACCAAGTTCCTCCATGGCTTGAGAAAGAAATAGGTATGGAATCAGGTTTTGAAATCCAAGAGTTTGATGTGTCAACACTATTTTCAGAGACCATCATGAAGCCGAAGAGGAAGCCCAGGTTAACCTCGGCCATAAGAAGAGATCCTGATACGGGCAGAAGGACTGCCCAAGTAGCACTTCCCAAGGTTGAAAAGGTGAAGGGCAAGATCACCCTAGAAGAATTCTAGATCACTACTATTGATTTAGGGTTTGCCAATGAAGACCAGGAAGGTCAAGAGGGAAAAGATATAATTGATTCTTTAACCCAAAGGGTAAAGAAGGAAAAAGAGAAAAATAAGTAGCATAAAGAGCACATTGCTCAGCTGCATACCTACATAAAAGGGTTAATTAACCCTAATGATACTTCAAATTCAGAAGAAGTCCCGTTGATTGTAATTTCTCAGGAAGAGGTCAATAAGTTGGACCTTATGAAGCACGAATCAGTAATAATGAGAAAGTGGATGGCATCCGCACTCACTGGAGCTGAAGAAGTAGTGAAAGCCTCTTTGCAGAGTGGATTTCTCTAAGTATCTCCAGAAGGAAGGTTGATAAATTTCAAATGGAGGCCAGGAGAAGGTCATTCCAATTAGAGAAAGTCTTGACTGCTTTGGTTGAAATAAAGATGATTAATCCTCAAGTTCTAATAAACAAACAGGTGCTGGATAATAATACCGCTATGCTGATAGATATCTGGTATAAAGATATCAAATTTGAATGTGATCTATTAAAGAGATGCAATAGAAAATTAAGAGACATCAGCATGAAGCTGTATGACATGATGTCATTTGAAGCAGAGATCCTGGAGGCCCTAGAGGGGAAAGTAGAAGGAAAGATTAAAAATCAAGATGCAGATTTTGCCATAAAGGCTCTGCATAATAACTTCCAGCTGATAGCTGATGAACCTCTTAACCACCTGACGGAAGAAGCCATGGACAAGATCATGAGGATCAAGGTCAGGGTGAAGAATTACAATAAAACATCAGGCAGCAGGAGGAGCAAATTGGAGGCTCTTTGAGATAAATATCAGGTCCACAAGCACGCCATTGCCAAGGCAAAAACTCAAGATGGCGGAGAAGTTGAACAAGTGGTGGGAGCGTATGAAAATGTCAGGACAATCATGCAGGCCCATATACAAAGCAACGTTCATCATGATGATGAAAATACGGGAAGTGATGATCCGAATGCTCCTGATGATGAGGATGAAGAACCTAAAGAATGAAGAGTAGATGAAGATGCAATACCAAAGAAGGCATAGACATCCAACATTTAGAGAAAATAAGTAATTCAGATGGTTGCCAGCTGGCAAGCCACATGAAATGTTAACTAAGTCAAAGATGAATATCCACCATAGATCTTAATAGATAAATCTTGATCGTAGATCATGTGTAACCGCTCCCTCACCTTGTTCTATAAAAGGTGTAGAGATGCTTTGTTTTGAACATTCAAAGCTTAATTAAAATTTGTTTGCTGAAGTATCAGGGCTTATTTCAAAGTTATTGTATATGTACATATTTTTGCATACTTAATGAAAGAGAAGACTATTTCGATTACAAATCATCGTAAATTTTGAGTAATCTGTGTCTGAAGTCTTGATATATGCTTTGATTTGCTACATCCCTAGGAGTGCTCATTAGTCTACATATATTGTCTTCATTCATCATCCTTTGAAGTTAGCATCAACTATATCTAGCTGTGGAACATCCTAGTGAACATATGGTTTGATTTCTTCTTTCTCATGACTGTATCAAGTATGTATGTAGCTCAATAGCTGAAGATTCATCATAATTTGAAGTATTTGTTTACATTTCTTTTAATTTTAGAACAATTAACCATCACAATTGCAAATAATAGATAATCAGAAGCAAATTACATGAAATATGTAGACAACTCGTAGATAATTGAAGATTTATAGCATATTTGAAGTTAAAGCATGTACAATTGATAAATATCATGCAAAGATTTGAGTACAGACACACTATTTGTGGAAATATCCTATGTAAATAACCTTCTGTGTAGCATCTTTACAGAGACTAAATCCTTCTAATGAATTAACGTAAGGCCCATGAATGGAAAACAACAACACACATCAACCACTGAGTAACATCAGTTGATTAAGACCTAATCCACGGAGACTTGGGATCATGAATTCTTTGAATTCATCGTATCTTTCAAGATGAGTAAAGATTGATGTATAACTTTTATTCTATGTTTGTTTATGACTAACATCATGATCAACACTACCCCATGGTCCTCATTTGATATAATGTGAGCCTTTGATATTCTTTGTTTCTTACCTCATGCTCATCATCACAGTTAGCCCAATAGTCTGCAAGGTGCATACTGTGTTTGTATTTTTTATCAAATCTCTTCTCAACCCCATGATAGGGGTCATAGTCTCTAGCCAATGGAAACAATTGCAAGTTCAAATCCTTCAAATCTGATTTAGTATCCTTGACATTATCCATGGATGCTATCAAGAACCAGTCACTTTGTATAGGAACTTTCTATATGGTTTCCCCTCTTTCTTTTTAGACAGCTCAAATATTAGGAGTTGTTGTCTAACCATCTCCATTAGGACTACCTTATCCAATGGATACCTTGGTAGCATGAAAGGATTTCCACTAAATCCTTCCATTCATATATATGAATAGATCTTGTCTTGGATAAACCAAGAACTATATGGATTAATCAATTTAGTAGCTCCTACTGAGAATCTTTTAGCTCTATCTCCTTCCAAGAGCCTAACAATATGCATTATAAAATAATCATTCACCAACCTGTAGTGTTGCACTGACTGTGCCCTCTCTAGTTCGGGGTAATGTTCCCAAGTAGTTTTCTCATGGGGCAATTTACCCATCTTTCCCACTATTTGCTAGCCATTGATTGTGCCTTTGGCTGCACATGCATAAACTAGGTATGAAGTTGTTCTAAAAACCCTACCCTTCATTTTCCTCCAATTTATCATCTATTCATACAAGGCATCACTTATAATCTTAGCCCATTGGATCTTTGCATCCTTGTTCTCAATGACCATCCTAATTAGACCAAACATCAGGGATACAAATGTTCCATAATTTAGTCTCCCACTCATTATGCTAAGCAAGAAAATCATGTACTGCACCTCCTCATTGAAATCATACTTATAGAGGTGTTGTGGCATTTTAGCCACTGCCTTGGCCTTATTGGTCAGATCCCTCCATCCTTGGTAGATCACCTTTCTACAATTCTTTTGGTTGAGGTCATAATCCATGGCTAGTGCATCCATATCTGGCACAAAAATTCCTCTAGTTGTTGGCAGATTAAATGCCTCAATTATTCCATCTACAGACAGATCTACATAGACCCTTCCTTTCTTCTCAACTCTCCGAGTGATGACATTGTAACTTTGAACACATGCAATAAGAAGTTCCAAAGCCTCAACGGTATAAGGGAATCCAGCCACATAGTACATCCCTATTGTTACTATATTCTTTAGCACGGGATGATCCTCCTGACCATTGATTCTAGCTCTGAACGCTTCAATGTCTATAATTCCAGAGTCGGTGTCCTCTACAAAAACCTTGTTTGTTGCAGACACTGTGATTTTAGAAAGATGTCCCTTTTGAACTCGGCATCATGCTTATCCATCCTCGTTGTGACATCTCGTCCTGCAATTTCATGGACATATCTTAACCATGGCATTCTATAATACTAGGGTTAGCACTTAAATCTATGAGATTAACAAGCATTATACTCAAATATACGCTTAATCCCAATTTAACCCTAAATTTATTCAATTTCAGCATTTTATGCAATTTTCAACTCGAAATAATGAAATATCATGGTGAAATAACTAGTTAGGGCCCATATTTATACATACCTTGTTTGTAACACTCAAATTGAAACAAACATAGATGAATACCAGAAATCTCTATGTAGATGATCCCTTGCTATGTCAAAAATTTGATCACAGACTCACTGTAGCAACTTTGTTAAACTCTTAATTATTCTATGAGGGAGTATGAGCTCTTTGAATGCAATGTATTAATTATGACAACAAAAATCCCCTTTTATTTTAACAAACTCCAATTTTAGGGCTTATTAATGGCATTCAGGAGATTTGACAGTCTTTCCTCAATCGGATCACAGGATTTTCATACAAGTGTCTATTGGCGCACTTTAAAATTTAAAAGACAATGACCTTTTCTCAGCATTTAATCCAAAAGGTGCGGGGATGTAAGGATGGATATCCTACAAGGAATATTCTCATGGATATCTAGATGAGAATATCTGGATGACATCAGCCTGGGTTGGGTCAACCATCATTGACCAAATATTCACCATCTAGTTCTAATGGTGTTCAAGCTAAGTCAAGATGTCTATGTGGACATGTGGCATTGTGTCATTGGTTTAATCATAGGGCCTAGATATTGAATTAAGGTCTAGACATTATGAGTGCAAAATATCCATCTGGTCGAAATGTCTAGATGATGTCAATATGGTATATCCTTAGTGTTGCGTTGGGTGATTGTGACATCATTGAGACATGGATCTTAAAATAATGTCCAGATATTAAGTTAATGTTAGGATGTTAACTAATATCTGGATGACGTAAGAAAGTTTAACATTCTTCACTAGATTAGGATGACATGACGTCATCTGGGTCAGGATGTTAAAATAAGATCTAGATATTATCAAAGGTAATATCTAGGCACTATAATGTCTAGATGACATAAGTAGGATCGAGAGTCTTCATGAAATTGAAATGACATGACATCATCTAGATTGGCATATTAGCTTGGATATGGATATTACATTAAGGTCCAGATATTAAGTTAATATCCAGATGTTAGCTAATGTCCATGCATGCAATGGTTTGATTGACGTATGGATGTTAACAAAGGTTAGGATATTAAGTTAATATCTAGATGTTATGACCAAGAGAATATCCCCATGACCCATTGACCAAACTTTGACTGCACTAAACTCCCTTGTTTAAATGAATTTTTGGGTGCTTCAAAAAGTAATTCTGCTTAGAATTTTATACTCTTTCATCTGGTAGGATTTGTGTAAAGAAGTTCAAAGTCTAAAAATTTAACCTATATCTTTAGGTCCTAATATGCACATGATGACATCCTGATATGCATCTAATACTAATTTTTACCTTACCGCCCAAAAGAAAAGGAAACAAGCGAGCCAAGCAAAAGCAAAATGTTGGGTCCCTATTTTTCTAGGGCAAAATGGGGCATGTTGTGTAACCACACAACAAGGATCATCTTCCAAAGGAATCAAAGTAATTCTCTTTCCATTTGATGTTATAGTATATGTATTCTTTCTCCCATCATGTACAACTTTCCTATCATACTGCCATGGTCTACCCAAAAAATATGACATACATCCATAGGCATAATATCACACAATACGTCATCATGATAAGATCCAATATGAATTTCACCAAACATTGTTCACTCACCAATACCTTATGATCATCCTAAATCCATGCTATCTGATATGGCTTAGGGTGTTTCAATCTTTTATTTTTCAACTTAGTCATCATCTCCTCTAAAACTAGGTTATCTGAACTACCACTATCAATTACAACTTTACAACATTTACCTCATGATTTGCATCTAGTTTTAAACAAGCTTTTCCTCTGTGGTGGTTCCTCATTTGTCTCTACTTGAAATAGTGCTCTCCTCATGACAAGTGATTCTCCTTTCTCAAGTTTACCAAATGAACTAGGTGATCCAATAGGTTCTTCTTCCACATAGGCTGCTCTTCAACTGTTCTGTCCTCTTGCTTGTACTCCCTTGATTACATTCAAATGATCTACATCCTTCACCTCCACATTTGAAAAAATTTCCTTTGAATGTCCTCCTATCAGGTCCTCTTCCTTCTCTTCTATATCCTTCACTTCGGTATGGACTAGGGTTTCCTCTATGGTAGAAAGTTTTTTCATCTCTCCAGTATGCATTGTTATCTATGTCCTCCTTCTTGAATGTGTTCTCTTGTCTATTCTATTCTGCATATGTTCTCTCTCCTCCAGAAAATATTCTACCCCTATGAAATTTACCTCCTCTACCTCTATGTCTCTGATCATGCCTCTTGTTCAACTTTTCTTCAACTTTCAGGGCAAACTGATATGCTTCTTCCAATGTTGTCATCCTCACCAAACTTGGTTCTTCTTGAATGTTCAATCTTAGTCCATTGATGTATCTAGCCACTTTCTCCTTGCTTGCTTCACTATGTCCTATCCTTATGATCATTTTTTGAAATTCTTCAGTGTACTCCTTCACACATTTCTCCTTTTGTCTCAGGTTTTGCAATCTCTTCAACAGTTCCAACTCATAGTCAACAAGTATAAACTGATTCTTCAATTTTGTCACCATTCTGTCCCACTTTGTAATTTTTCTTTTTCCTCTTCTATTTCTATCCAACTGAACTTCTTTCCACCATATAGTAGCATGTCCTTTCAACTTTGTCTTTGTTAATTTCACCTTCTCCAGATCTTCAATTTCTTCATACTTAAAGTATTCTTCTAGGTCATTTATCCAATCAATCAGTTCCTCAAGATTCAAATTGACAGTATAGTTTGGTACATCAATCTAGGTATTTTCCCTATCTTTGAAATAGCTCACAACATCTTGACTTGATCTGATTCTTCTTCATCATCTCCTAGGGTTACCTCAGTTTGATCAGTGGATTGAAATTCTTCATCATCATTACTTTCGACATTAGGTCAAGGTGTAATTCCTCTTCTCCAATCTTCTTCAATAGCATCCAAGTGAACTCGCATTGTCTTCAACATTTCCATCATCTCATCCATTCTTCTAGCCATAGTACCAATAGTAGGGATTCTCCTCGGTAGCATTTCTTCCTCGGATCAAGTGTAACTGCCTCAAATTCAGTGATCGGGCTACAAGGTGACAACTACCTCACAATCAGTGATCAATTGACAACATAGGTAGTCTGCCTTAGATTTGGTGATCTATCCACAACAAGATCTTATAGAATTCCTTCGCCAACTTTGCTCAATTTGCTCCCAAAGATTTAAACTTCACTCTTATACCACTTGGTGCAGTCACAGTTAGGAGGGTCCACAAAGTAAATAGTCCAGACCGTGCAGCAAGAATAAACACAAAAAAAAAACTCAAAGATATAAAACAAATGTAGATTCAGTCATTCAGTATATCATAGATTCAAAATACAAACTAGCCAGCATCATGCGGGCTTACAATTAGGGCTCACAGGCCTAAGTCCTCAATTACAGAATATGTAAAAGATATAGCTTTAAAGCTCCTTCGCAAAGAATTCAAACTATCAAACTCAGAATTATCAATGACTATCAATCACTACTTGCCTAGGCATCTATTATATGATTATATATCATCTCTGGATCATAAGATTCCTCCACGTCAGCCAAGGAAGATCTCAAACTCCAATGAAGAGCTGTAACGTGTGTACATAGATAGGTCAGACCTAATCATATAGAAATCCTTCGCAAATGAATGGAATAGAGTGCGGATCTCATGAAAGGTCAGTCATGATCCAAATAGCATTAAATGATGTGTCATTTAGCTCTGCAAGTCATGAAATGCTCCACAAGTCTTCTCCTTTAGCTGATTATCTGAAACTGTCAAGATGCTTTGTTCTAAGAAAACAATTGATCTTCTCATAGCGATATATTTCTGGTACCTAACCCAAATGCTCTGAATTTTGGATATGATGTGCATGAATGTGTCTAGATGCTAAGTCCATCTCCACAAGGTCTAAAATGAAACTGTGGTAGAATGCGGACCAAAATATTGAAACTGCTACTGACTAAACTGACTGTACTAAACTAGAAAATAAAAGAAAACAAACTGAAATGCAAATGTTTTTTGGTTGATGCAAGATTGTTCTTGAACTAGGGATGCCCCTACATCACACATAGAGATCTCTTTTTCAATTACCCAATCAAAACCATGCTTAGAGTAAGGATAAAAGCTTCCTTACCTAGCCAAGCTACTCTTAGCCTTAAATTTTCCTGCCTTGATTTCCACAAAATTGATCACTCAAAGATTGCACACACAGGATGACAAGAAAGTAGTTTGAGTTTCAATCTTATGGTCTCAAAGCATGGTGCAGTACCATTAATTATAGGGTAATGGCTCACGTGAGAGAAGGAAAAGGATGACAGATAGGCATTTCTAGTTTAAATCGTAGCCCTAGATGAAACTCCTTCAAGATACAATGGATGACTGTTGCATTACAAACATCCATCACTCTTTGTATTGAGGCTCTATAACACCAAGTGCAATGTGAAGAGGTCTAGCGATGAGTAGATGAAATGCCATGTAGCTCCTTCCTTTAACAACCCTTTGCCACCAACTTACTTTGCAGCCATCACATGTCGCATTTTGGTTTAATCCCGACAAGCACTAAATGCAATGTGAAGAACTGTCACGACAAGCCGCTACCATTAACACCTGGCAAGGAATATCCCATATAGAAACCTTAGCTTATGATGCCCATCGTACATCACCTTTTATCATATTTTCCTTTTAAGTCACTTGTGATGTAAAGACACATTATGATGGATAGAGATGGGGACACATGGCAAAGATCTGAACTCCTAGCGCATGTCGGGCTTTCTTTCTTCTTTCATGAAATCAAAATGCGATGCGAAAGCCTTTTGTGATGTAACACAAGAGGGACACCTTTCCACAGGAGTCCCATCACACATCACATTTCAACATGGGATGCTGACAATACAAACGCGATACAAAGAACACATGTGATGGAAAACTTAAACAAGAAATTTGAACACATGTGCCAAAAGTTATTTTTAAAAAGGGAACCATGCTAGGTCAAATGAACAAAGGGGGCATAGTTTAAAAGCATGCACATAATCTATCATAGGGATAAAACATTATTCCAATGAATTGGATACATGATAAAAAAACCTTAAGCCAAGGGTTAGGTGGTGCCACTAGGTACGAAGGGTCAGTTTAAAACACGTGGGGATGTAGGCATAAGTTATTACTAAATCAACTGGGAAGCAGGTAAAGAAAAGGCTACCCAGTGACCAAAGACTAGGGTTTTTGAAGGCTTCACAAGTTATGATAAACCCTAAACACTATTTCACATAAACCCTCATCCATAAAAGCTAATCAGAGGTTCAGAGAAGGAAATTCATACCAAAGACCACAAGATTTTCATAACTCCTACCAGTGGCTCATGTTTAGGGATGCTTGTTCACAAGAACAAGGTGAGATTCTAGTAGATCTCCCAATGAAGCAGACCAGACCAAGTAGAAATGCAGAGAAATAAAACCCAACCAGACAAGAAAAGGACAAACAATATTTACAAAAGCTACACATATAATAAAATCTACATGGAAAACAACATACTTCAAGAGAAGTATGGCTTAAGGAATTGTCCATGTACTGGCAATTTCATAAGTTCACCTATTAGAGACTGCAGAAAATATGAGTCTTCTCCATGATCATTGTTGATCAAATAGGGACCCAACCATAAGGCATCAAATTTTCCATGTTTTGCCTTATCCTTAGCCCTGACATTCAACATCAGGACCATGTTTACATTTTCAAATTTTCTATGCTCGAGGACTTCTTGCCATACAACATCTTGACCTACAACTGCAATGTTTGATTTTTTTACTATGCATCTCTCCTAACTTCATCCAATTTTGTAAGAACATCAATTATATGTTGCATATCATTTGTGATATTGTCATCATATTCCTAGATGAACTTATACACTTGTAACAAGTTGTTTGTTGGCATTCTGGCTTCCATGCCATAAACCAAGTTGAAAGGAGGCTGCACTGTTTCTTTCTTGACTGTCATCATGTCTGCCCAAAGGGCTTGCCTCAATTTTGAATCCCAAGCTTTCTTATTTTTCTCTATTATCCTTTTTATGATCTTCATTAAACTTTTATTGTTGGATTCAGCCTATCCATTACTTTGTGGGTGATAAGGAGTTGAGTAGGAAACTTGTACCCCATACTTATTGTAGAAGTTTGAGAATTCTTCTGATCTAAAACACATAGCATTATTAGATACTATCCTCTCTAGTACTCCAAATCTAATCAAAATGTTGTTCATTAAGAAATCTATCACCACCTTGCTAGCATCCATTCTTGTAGGGATGGCTTCAACCCACTTTGTAAAGTAGTCAATGGCTACTAGGATCTAGGAATGTCCACCACTGGATTTCTCTGAGATTTCTCCTATAAAGTCAATTCCCCATTGTTGGAAAGGCACTTGCATTATGACTCGTCTAAGAGGCAAATTTCCTGAGAACTTTAACTTCCCTGAAAACCTTTGGCAAGCATCACAAGATTTTACCTAGCTATGTGCATCCTTAAATAATGTGGGCCACCAAAAACTAGCCCTCAATACTTTATGTGTGATTATTTTAGCCATATAGTGGCCACCACAAGCACCACTATGCATTTCAGTTAAAACTTCCAAGGCTTACTTTCCATCAAGGCTTTCTTGTTTGTGGATGGTTTAGCCTATTCCTGACCCTTGTAGGCTAATGTGCATGGTTAAGGGGTCTTCTTAAGGCAGTTACCTGGTTGGATTGGAAAATTAAGGGAGGTAATAATTAAACTAATTATTTTTAAGGTTATTAAATAAATAAATATTATAAAGTGACCTTATATTTAATTAATTTAATAAAGTGACTTAAATAAAATATTATAACATAAAGTCACTAAAATAAAATAATATTATTATTTTTCTAGAAGCTTCTTGGAGATGGATTGAAAAAAGTATAAAAGAAGCTCAAGCCAAGCTTCTAATCATCCAGGAATTGATATGTGTTTTGAAGAATTTGTATGGAGAAGGAACCAGCTCAGTTTTCTGCCATTTCTAGCCATTGGGAATGAAAACTCTCATTGGTTTTGCAATTTTGAGGCTGTGAAACTATCAGCTGAGATTAAGGCTAAAGTGTGGGCTTCATCCAGGAGTTTAATCTGTGCTTAAATTGGAGAAGAAATACAGAGAATACAAGGGTTTGATGCATATCTACTTGTAGATTATAAGGGTATTGAGGATTCATTATGGAATATATTTATTGCTGGCTGCTACAGTACCTACTACAATAACTAGCCATGGAGTTCTCAGATTTTCATTGTTGGAGGCTTATCTAGACACCCTTTCATTCTGGGTATTTGAGGGATCAATTCTTCTAAGACAATCATTTCTATACTAGTTTGGAGGTGTTTCAAGGCTGCAATTAATTAATTCTAAGGATTGATATACTAGAGCAAAGGCACCATTGGCAAGACATTTTTGTTCATATCTCATCATTGAAGCATCCTATGGTTCTGGGCATTGTTGTATTTTGATCCTTTGATCCTACCGATCATTTCAGGTGCCATAAAGTGGAGTTTTATTATTGCATTTATTTATCTAAAATATTGCCAGGCAAGGGTAGGTGTGACTTCACCAAGGAGGGGTGATTTCATGCTTGGAGGTCCTCAAAATCCTAATAAAAATTGGGAAGCATTGTCACGCCATTTATTATTCATTCCTTTCTTCAAAATCAGATTCCTCATGTTATTTGCTTCATGTATATGCATATAGAATAATATTATAGTGGCTACCATTGTTACTCAGACTTTAGGACCTGCATTATATTGTAAAGCTAAGGGTCTTTGGTCTACATATCTATATCAACATTGTACTTGAGTTGGCATATCAATAAAGGGGTGATAAGTTGCATACCAAATACTTGATGAAATGTTCTTGTTTGTATTGCTCATGACCTACATAATAGTTTGCATGCCAAGTGTTTGATAAAATGTCAGTTGGCTATAGGTACACATTTTTCATATAGAATTCATATATATGCATTTGAAAAGCCAAAAGAGAACTACATATGCATTTAGTTCTTTGCTTAGACATATTAGTAATCAATTGCAAGCTTTCAGATTACCTTTGACATCATTTCAAGCAAGCATAATCAGACTAAAACTTGGAAATAGCAAGCATAGATATTGTATGCGAAGTGTTTGACAATATTCCTTGAGCCTCTAATTAGCAAATTTGCATCATAACTAGCAAGGGATATTGCAGTGGTATCAGAGTGGTTTCCTGCCATCCTTTGGGTTTGAAATTGGCTCCATTGATGTAACCAAGTGACAGGTACAAGAGGTATATAGCTAGAGAAGAAAGGAAGCAAAAATAGTGGCCACAACCTCCTAAATAGGATACTTTATTAGCTGCTATATCAACAAGATAGGGTGACACAGAGATTGTTTCAACCAGCACCATGAGTGACAATGAACCTAGAAATGAAGATTGAAATGGTAGAAACAATGAAGAAAGAGAAGCATGAAAGATTTTTAGACACATGGCAGTAAGACAGCAGCAGGTAGTAGATGCTTTGTAGGCACTTACTACATTGATACAATAGATGAACCCTTAGGAAAGACAGAACCATAAACTAGATGACAATAGGAGTGTGGTTGGGACACCCAGGGCATAATGAGCAACCTCTTGCACTGCAGATAGACCTACATGTCTTACCTTTTTGAGGAATGAACAGGAAGAGGAAAATGCAAAAGAAGAGGGAGATGAAATGTTCACGGATACTCTTATGGCAGTGAACAATGAGTGGGAGTTGTTGACACCATAGGTGAGGGAGCGCATGGGCTTGAATAGATTTGTAAGTCAAAGTAGAGAGCACTACAGGGGAAGGCAAGATAGGAGACCGAGAAACCAAAACAATGATTTGATGTATGCCACCAACAGAGTCACATTACCCATGTTTGACGGTAGTGAGAAGGTTACATCTCAGGCTTGGGTTCACAAGCTAGACACTCTCTTGACTCTTAAACCCATGATAGAAGGGGATGTGATAAAATACGCCATCTTTCACTTGGAGGGAGCAACCCACGATTGGTGGTATCATGGATTGGACACATTGCAGCATAACCGCATCACTTCTTATCAGGAGTTTGTTGATAGATTGGTGGAGCGCTTTGATAAGAAAGACCCAGAGACATATTTTAGGGACCTAGCTCAACTTAAGTAACTAGGAATTTGGAGAGTTACATTGGCAAATTTTAGAAATTATCAATTATGGTTTCCAATATATCTAAGAGGAGATTAGTTGTGCTATTCATTGAGGGCATATTGGAACCATTGTGAGGATGGATAAAAGCCTTTGATCCCCCTTCACTTCAGGAGGCTATGAAGAAGGATAGGAGTATAGAGTTTGCAGCCCCAAAAAGAAAGGGTTCACATAAGGATGTTCCTTCTACCAGCAATGAGAATCCTTAATAATTTGCTGATAAGAAAAAGAAATCAACAACCATGGTGGATGAGGAGTCACGTGAGGAGTTGAGGAAAAAGAAATTGTGCTGTTGGTGTAAGGAACCATATAACAAGGATCATGACTGCCCTTTGAGGCCTAAGGGAAAGGCAAATCATATTATGTGGGCATATTATGAAGACTCTGATTCTGATAATGCAGATCAGCAAGCTGCTTCACGGGTTGATCAGGATGAGAAGGCATCTATTGATGGGAATTTGGCTCCTTTGGCATTCCTTGCTAATGTATAGGATGAGACTACATTCAGATTCAGAGGAACGGTCAATGGATAACATTGCATCACCATGCTTGACATGGGAACAACACAACTTTATTGATGAGGGTTTTGTGGCTAGATGTAGACTTCAGGCCAAGGATTTTGATGGATTCAAAGTCTGAGTTGTTGATGGATATACCCTCACAAGCACTAGACGGATTAATAATCTCACCTTGTTAAATGATTATGAGTTACGGACTGATTTCTATATGGTCAACATGGGTGAGATGGACATAGTGTTGGGCATGAGATGGCTTTGGGACATAGAAGAATTTACCCTCAACGTGCCTAAAATGGAAATGAAATTTGAGGTTGATAACAAGAAATATGTGTTGATAGGAATTGCAGAGGGGAGCTTGCATTCTATCTCTTTTTGTAGGGGGTTAGACAAGAAGAGAGAGAAGGAGGTGGTTCAGGAGGAGGAGTGTGAGATGGTTCACAATCCCTTGTTCAAAACATATGCTACATGGTCATATGATAATCCACTCTTCGAGTTAGACATTGACCACTCTCTTGACTCCAGTTCTGAGATAGGCATTGATGGTAGCATTTGGGATCCTTCTAGTGCATCAGGATTTCAAACAGGGCTCGCAGAGGAGATTTCAAAAGTGTACATAATGAGGAGTGCATATAGCTTTACATTTGATCTTCATGTGCATGATTTATTTCAGATGCACAATTCAGTGGCGCATGTGATAGACAGTTTGTATGATAGCTTACCTTGCGCAGAGGTTGGAAGAAAATATGGTCAGTCTTTGGGGTTTCTTCCTTTTGAGGCTTATATTCCTGCGACACCTGATAGTGGGATTGAGTTGATTCAACAAGTTTAGTTAATTGTGCTAGTGCTAGTGTTACAAGAACTGTTTGGTGACAGTAGGGACATTACACAGATCTTCAAGAGAGTTGTCTTTGCAGGCGAAATTGTTTGGGGACAAGCAATTTTAGGGAGGGCGGACTATAATGTCCCCTTTTTAGCCTGATGTTGTTTATGGATGGTTTAGCCTATTCCTAAACCTTGTAGGCTAATGTGCATGGTTAGGGGGTCTTCTTGAGGCAATTACCTAGTTAGATTCAGTTGGATTGGAAAATTAGGGGAGATAATAATTAAATTAATCATTTTTAAGGTTATTAAATAAATACATATTATAAAGTGACCTTATATTTAATTAATTTAATAAAGTGATTTAAATAAAATATTATAACATAAAGTCACTAAAATAAAATAATATTATTATTTTTCTAGAAGCTTCTTGGAGATGGATTGAAAAAAGTATAAAAGAAGCTCAAGCCAAGCTTCTAATCATCCAGGAATTGATATGTGTTTTGAAGAATTTGTATGGAGAAGGAACTAGCTAGGGTTTCTGCCATTTCCAGCTATTGGGAACGAAAATTCTCATTGTTTATGTAATTTTGAGGTTGTGAAATTATCAGCTGAGATTATTGCTAAAGTGTGGGCTTCATCCAGGAGTCCAATCTGTGCTTAAATTGGAGAAGAAATACAAAGAATACAAGGGTTTGATGCATATCTACTTGCAGATTATAAGGGTATTGAGGATTCATTGTGGAATATATTTATTGCTAGCTACTACAGTACCCTCTATAGTAACCAGCCATGGAGTTCTCAGATTTTCATTGCTAGAGGCTTATCTAGACACCCTTTCATTCTGGGTATTTGAGGGATCAATTCTTCTTGTGAAGACAATCATTTCTATACCAGTTTGGAGGTGTTTCAAGGCTGCAATTAATTAATTTTGAGGACTGATATACTAGAGCAAGGGTGCCACTGGCAAGACATTTTTGTTCATATCTCATCATTGAAGCATCCTATGGTTCTGGGCATTGTTGCATTTTGATCCTTTGATCCTACTGATCATTTCAGGTGCCATAAAGTGGAGTTTTATTGTTGTATTTATTTATCTAAAATATTGCTAGGCAAGGGTAGGTGCAACTTCACCAAGGAGGGGTGATTTCATGCTTGGAGATCCTCAAAAATCCTAATAAAAATTGGGAAGCATTGTCACACCATTTGCTATTCATTCCTTGCTTCAAAATCAGGTTCCTCATGCTATTTGCTTCATGTCTATGTATATAGAATAATATTATAGTGGCTGCCATTGTTACTCAGACTTTAGGAACTGCATTATATTGTAAAGCTAAGGGTCTTGGCTCTACATATATATATCACCATTGTACTTGAGTTGGCATATCAATAAAGGGGTGATAAGTTGCATACCAAATATCTGATGAAATGTTCTTGTTTGTATTGCTCATGACCTGCATAATAGTTTGCATGCCAAGTGTTTGACAAAATGTCAATTGGTTGCAGGTGCATATTTTTCATATAGAATTCATATATATGCATTTGAAAAGCCAAAAGAGAATTTCATATGCATTTAGTTCTTTGCTTGGGCATAGTAGTAATCAATTGAAAGCTTTTAGATTACCTTTGACATCATTTTAAGAAAGCATAATTAGACTAAAACTTAGAAACAACAAGCTTAGAGATTGTATGTGAAGTATTTGACAATATTCCTTAAGCCTCTAATCAGCAAATTTGCATCAAAACTAGCAAGGGATATCACAATAACATACTTTATAGCTTGTAGTTTCAATGTTCTCTTTTGATTATCAATCATCCCTTCAGGGCATGACATGTTTTGTAGGTAATATATGATATTTCTATACCATCCTACAGTTTGCATATCACAAACAAGAGATACATCAACAACATCAACATTGTTTACCTGGTTGGCCTCTAGATTTGTCTATGCCATCAACTTGGCCAATCCTTGTCCTCTTACTAACTTAGTGATTTGCACATCAATGTTGAATTCCTAAATCCTATTAATCCATTTGCATCTCCTCCCAGTGACCTCCTATTGTGTAAAAATGTCTTTAACAACAACACTTGGAACACAAGCAATGATTGTTGCACCAACTAAATATGGTCTGAAATTTTTTACCAACTTTACCAGAGCATAGGCATGCTTCTCCATCATGTCATATTTCAACTCAGCTTCTTGTAAAGACTTACTGAAAAAGGCAATAAGTTGTTCATAGCCTTCCTCATTCTTCTATAATAAAATTGCAGCAATTGTGTGAAAAGAAGCAAAAAAGAAAAGTTGGATTCGCTTTGAAAAGTTTGGAGACTTCAAAATTGGGGCCTCCTTTATGGCCTACTTTATACCTTTGAATGCTTCACTTGGTTCCTCACTCCAAGCAACCTTTTCTCCCTTCTTCAGCATTTTTGAGATTGGCCTAGTAATCTCTACAAAGTTTGTCACAAACCTTCTCAAGAAGTTAACCTTTCCAAAGAAGGATTGAATACCCTTGGCATTTTTTGGTTGTGGTATTTTATCAATGGCATCAACTCTTTCAGGGTCAATCCTTACTCCTTCCTTGGACACAATATGTCCTAGAAGCTTCCCTTCAGTGACCCTGAAAGAACACTTCTTCAGATTAAGAGATATTCCATATTCTAATGCTCTGATAAAAATATTTTCTAGGTGCATACATTGATCCTCCTCCTTCTTGGAGAATGATGTTAGGTCATCCTGATATACTCCCATGATAATATTAATCAGGTCAGAGAAAGCCACATCCATAGCTCTCTGAAATGTAGCACCTACATTAGTCAAGCCAAAAGGCATCCTGACATAAACATAAGTTTCCCAAGGAGTTGTAAATATTGTCTTGAACTGCTCAGACTCCTTAACCGTCACATGGTTGTAACCTGAGAAACCATCCATCATAGATAATAGCTCACAACTAGTGACTCTTTGCAACATTGCCTCCATGTTTGGCAATGAGTAATTATCTTTCAATGATGACATATTGAGATTTCTAAAATCTACACAAAGTTTGATATCACCATTCTTCTTTCTAATAGGTACAAGATTGGACACCCAAGTCGAGTGTCTGATCAACTTTATAATTTTGCCCTCTCTTAACTTTGTTAGTTATGCCTACATTTTAGGTGCCAATTTTGGGTTTATCGGTCTTTGCTTTTTCCTGAAGGGCTTTGTATCTAGTTTAAGAGGTACCTCATGCTAAAACAAGTCCTCTCTATATGCCTTTAGATCATCATAAGACCAGGTGAACACACACCTATACTTTCTCAATAAAGTAATCAACATTGCTTTAACTTGAGGCTTCATCTTTTTTCTTATATATACTTTCTTCAGAGCATTCACAATTCCCAGATTTATTTCTTCCAGATCATTTGGATGTGTAGAATTTTTCTTAATAGTACTTTTATCAGGGCCATCAAAAACCCTTTCCAAAGCCACAAGACCTCTAGGAATTTTATTAGTCTTGAGCTAGATCACCTCACATCTTAATACTAGTTCTTTTCCATCCTTTTCCTCTACAAATGCTCCAAAGTTTATCTCCTGATTTTCATATTGGTCTACACATTGCATGAATCTTAATATATCCTCATCATTATTAAACACCTGCCAATTCTAAATATTATCAGGGACAAAAGGCCTTGTTTGCATCTCAACCTTTGAGATACCTACAAATGTCATATCATCAGGCCTTAATGCTATGTTGGCTATCAAATCTACCATAGCATTCTTATTTCTGTCTACCCACTCAATGTTAAAAGCATCAAACATTTCTATTGTGTCCCAGATAGCATTTCTATACTATTTTAATCTGCTATTCTTGGACATGAATATTGATCTTACCTAAGACAATCAATTTTGAGTCACCTACAACTCTTAATTTTCTTATTCCATGTTTGTATGATACTTTCAACCCAAGCAACAAAGCCTCATATTCAACAACATTATTTGTGCAAACAAACATCAATGAAAATGAGAATTTAAATGTTTTACCACTAGGAGAAATGAGGATAACACTTGTACCAGATCCTTCCTTGGAACAAGTGCCATCAAAATACATAGTCCATAATTCATCATTAGACACTTGTTGTTTTACTTCCTTTTCCAAAGGTATAGGTTTATTGTCTTCTTCTTCTTCTTGTAACTCCTCAACCCTAAAGTTGCCAATGTCTATGTCAACAAAATTGATATGCACCTTGGGTTCATTTTCGACTACTATATATGAAGCTAGAGGCTCCCTGTAAAGCTTAACATCCTTGCCATTAATGGGGATGGTGGCAAAGGACATATCACATTGCATGCTTCCACCAATGGCAAAAGACCAATTTCTAGACAGAAGCATCCCATAATTTGAGGGGATATCCACCATAGTTGCACTCATCACAAACTCTTTATCAGGATATGCTTCTGTCATGTTGTAAAATGTCCCCGTAGGACTTTTACCTCCAAAGTTTAGTTCACGGGTCCCTTGTTTTTCATCATGCATGTTAGAATTAACTCCTGAGAAAAAATGGCCTAAAACCCATGTTAAATGGGGCTTGAGGGACATTGCAGATCCTACACCCTGATCCAAAATAGGTCCTAGGACAAGGGTGCTCGCGCCGTTTTCCTACCCTATTTTGGTGAGGTCCCAAATTTTAATGTCGGTAAAGTGACCGTTAAAGGTGTCCCTTGCCAACATCTTAAGTTTGAATTATAAAATTTGTAGCAGGAATGCATATATAAGCATGTTTAGGGTTTCATTTGTAAACTAGAAGATGATGATGATATTTTGGTGAACTTATAATTTTAGAGCATTCAAAGAATTCATTGTTGTAGAGCAGAATATTGTTGTTGTGTTTGTTATTGCAGATTTCGCTTCATCTTCTCATGTTGTGAAAGATCTTCATCTACATGTGAGCTACACCTCTGAGGTGATATCTATTTGTGTTTGAATCAATCATTTATCATTTTCTTTTCCTTTGTCCTACAAGGATATGCACTCTCTATCTAACAATGGTGTTGGAAGGCTTGAATGCCATTCCAGGGCTTGACTGAGGCAAGCTCCTAAACACCACAACCCCCAACCCCATTCTTGTGATTGTAGGTGACAGATGTCATATTCTATGGAATGGAGTTGCAGAGGTTTGTAGCAGGGTGTTAAGATTCTAGATCTGAGGAAAAGAGCACTACCATGACTTGGGTGCCTACCCTAAAGCCCTCCAGATTTGCAAGGCAGAAAATCTCTGAGATAATGGTGATTAGTAGCAGACAAGTTCCAGGAATCCCCAAAGAAAATACTACCTTGAGATTTGGTGCCTGTACCCTCGAACCTGACTTTTTAGCATCCTGAATCTTGAAATCTTGTATGTATCTAATTGTCATTTAAAAGCTCTGTGTGCGAGCATTTGTCAGAATTTGTCTATTTATTTATAATTTTGAATAATTAGGGTTTTGAGCATAATTGGGCTTAAATTAATACATTAATCAACAAATTCCAAGTTTCCTCTTTGTTCCAAGTGACAACCAATCTGTAGTTGAATCCTCTTGTAATAGAAGTGATTCTACTCAGTTGAATGTCCTTGAATGTATGTAGTGAAAGGAGAATCTAACTACACCTTACATCGAATTGAAAACCCCTCTTTTTCTACATTACATTTTGGTGAACCCATGTTTCACTAAGCATATCATCTTGCTGACTATTATACATCATATTTGCATTCATGCATTTCATTTTACACTCATATATCTTGAAAAAAATTGAAAAAAAAGGAAAACTTTGGAAAAATTGGCATTCTAGGCTTGCATTAGGGCATAGTTTGCATTAATTTCATTGCATTTCATCCAATCTCTGATTTTTACATCAGATCTGATATAAATTACAGAAATTCATCTTTTTACAATCTGTTGCATTACATCTTCATGTTAAAATTGCTAGGGTTTGTTTGAAATTTTGCATTTTTCTCATAACCTAGTGATTTCAAAAACTAGGGTTTGTAGTTAAAATCTTGTTTTAGATTTTACTACTCATATTAGGAACTCATTCAAATATTATTTTGTCTCTAGTGTTATATTCTTGTGTATTTTTTCATTCATATCTCAAAAATTTGCATTTACACATTTAAATTCAACAAAAACTAGCATTATTCACTCAATCATCCTTAAAATTGCACTTGCATTGAGCATTGTAGGACTTTAAAAATAATTTTTAGATCTGAGATGAGTTGTTTTGAATCATAAATATGATTAGAAAACATTCATATATAATTTTTCATATATTCATATCTTAATTTCACAATTAGGGTTTGAAAACCTTGCATTTTCACTAGATTTTGCCTTGTCATCTATCTAGATATCCATTATAGGTGTGTTGTGAATGATATTGCAGAATTATTGGACTGATATTAAGGTTATAATTCACTTTCCCTCATCAATATCCTTACAACACTTCATCTTTTAGTCATTTGCATTGAAATAAGGTGAAAAAAGTGAACATTTTAGGTGCATAAACAAGCATAATCTGTGTGGTTTCATTGCATTCAATCTAAATATATAAAATCATCAATTGGGCCTTGTTTTGTTGTACTATTTTCCTCCTATCCATTGTGTTTTTTGTGGACTTTGTGTGTCCTTTTGACCCTTTTCCTCAAACAAGTGTTTAGGAGTGAAATAGTCACACATCTAGGGTACCTTAATCATCATAAAACTTTGCATGAATTATCTCACTAGGTTTCATTGGACATTAATGTTACAAGACATTTCAAGATGGCATATTCATGGAAATATTTGCATGAGTATATCTTGGATTTTGAATATTTCTCTAATTTCACCAATGAGAACCCTCATGTTCTAGAATGCATAGCATGCATACATGATATTGATGTTTCTAAATGTTCTACACATGAGCTTAAATTACTTTGTTATATACATGATTTTGATAGATTCACATTACTCATGGGAGCATATCCTTTGATATTAGAAGATTTAACCAAATTCATCTCTAAGAACTCTCATGAGAAAGATAAGTGTAAAAATTGCTCTGATGTTAATGCCTTGGAATTGATAGCTAAAGAATATGATGATGTTGATGATCCCATAAGTTATCCTACTCCTATAGTTGAACATCCAAGAACCTTAGATGAGAAGACTATGGATAGCTCTACTATGGTTGTAAATTCAAGTCCCTTAGACATCACTAATGATACAACACCTAACCTTCCTAAAAAACCTTACCTTTCTTTCATTCCAATGCTCTCCCTGGCCAAGATGAAGCATTAGTGGATGAGAAAAGGTCTCACATTAAATCCTTTAGGGATAGATGTTGGGTATAATCGAGAGGAAAATAATGTTAATTCAATCTTCACTAATAGACTTATTCCACCCACCAAGGGGTTACTGGATAAGTGTAGCAATATTCCTAAGATGATTCTGTGAGGGGTACCCAATCCACCCTCTTGCTTAAAACCAGTGATTATTGTTCAAGGTGATCGAAAACCACCTCAACCCACGGATTATATTCTAAACTATACAAGACAAATAACTCAAAGAAATCAAGGTGTTCAAAATGTGATTGCTCACACATATAATACCTATAATAACAAGCAAAGTAAGCAAGCACCTCGTGTGCCTGTCTCTCTTCCATTTTCTCAACTTATGCTCCCTCCACCACCTTGTCTTACTCATAAAATTGGTCAAGAATATGATCTTGTCAAGTAGCTTCATGCTACTCTAGCTAAGATTTATCTTTGGGATTTAATACAATCATCGCCTACATACCATGGAATGTTCCAAGAAGCTTTACAAAAGGTGATTGTACCACCTGCTCTTAAGCCAAATGATGTAGTAGCTCTGTTAGATTGTATGCATGTGACAAAAATAGATATTCTCTTTCAACCACATGAATTACCATCAATTGAAGTTCAAAACCAATATGATCTACTTATAATATTTTCCATGATAAATAACAAGTTGGTAAAGCGAGTTATGATTGATAATGGATCAGCTCTAAATGTTTGTGGTATGAATTTGTTACATAGGATTAAGGTTGATACCTCTTTGATTAAACCAGATGGATTAAGCATTTGTGGCTTTGATAATGTTGGAAAACAATCTGTAGGCACCATAAATTTACCTATAAAGGTTGGACCTGTGACTTTGTCTACCCTTTTTCATGTCATGCCTAGATCAATTTCATATAATATGATTTTTGGTAGACCATGGATCCATGCCATGAGGGCAGTTCCATCTACCCTTCATAGATCAATAAATTTTATTTATCAAAACAATCTCTACACCATTGAAGCCAATCCTGAACTAAATAATTGTTTACATATTGAAATGTAAAAACAAGTTAAAAATCAGCAAAGTCTAAACAACTTACGATTGGATTCATCAATGCCTCTTGCCACAGATAATGTTGTGCAAGAATCTAAACCATCGAATGAACTTTTTGGTGATGATTGGGGTTCATTAGATTTTACCCCTTCCTTCAATGGGGAATATAAAATTAATAACTCTGGCACATCAAAAGTCACATCCATCTCATCCAAGCAATCTTTTGAAACTCCTAAAAAAACTAAAGTCTCCTTGGTAGAAAACAAATATGATACTCCTACTTATACTACAGATTATGAGACATACAAAGCTTCACCATCCTCCAAAGAGATGGATTCCCTCTATGATCGTGGATTTTAGATTTTGTACAAAAATTGTGACTATGCAAGTAATGGATGTGGTGTAAATCAACAAGGAATCTGAGTACCTTTACAAGTTGTTGGAATTAACTACATAGTTGGTATTGGATACCACTCTTTGAAGCCCACCAAAGCCTTTTGTCATCCTAAACTCAATGTTAATACAATATCTACAAGACTAAAATAGCATGCGAGATATCCCAGGCTGATAGACAATAATTGTCCGCCAGGAAATATCCCATTGAAACGGGTAAGTATTTCTCCCTCTTTAAGCCACACTCATTATAGAAACTATTACAGTTTCTCTCAAGGGTGGCCTCCTCCTTGATATGTATGTTCTTAACATTGTGTTGTATCAGGTAAGTATTTCTAACCCTTCTCTCTGTGTTGTGACCCCCTGTGATGTGTTATGTGTTGTTTAGGCCTCCTAGGATGACCCTTGATACTCTTGTAAGGTCAAGGATACTAGGAGACCACCTCTGTTGTGACCATTCTTCTATTTATATCATCATTCTTCTATACTACTCCTCTCCTCTATTTTATTATTGTGTCATTCCTTAGGCACATAGCGTTGCAGTTGGTGACCTGAGGGCACCTTCCTATGTGACAACCCTAAGGCACTTGTTCTCCTCTCTTGATTTATTGTTTACCTTCTTCTAGTGATTCTATCTAGTCGGTGGATGATGAAAAACAATAAATACTAATACAGACCAAGTGTCCCTTTAGCAAGCAAAGAAAAAATGGACCTAATCCATATATGAAGATGGGGTTAATATATATATTTGACGCTTGGCTAGTAGAATAATTTTGTGTGATATTTGATGTTGTCTTATCATGCTAAAAAATCATAACAATACATCTGCTCTGTGCACTTTAATTATTTTGGGTGTCTCACCTTGTTGTTACACTTAATTATGAGATGCTTGCAGTATAAGCCCCATGGCTATACTCAGACTCAAACCTGTATGTGTAGCATTGGTTTCTTTGTTTTCATGCATCGTAGTTATCTTATTATAATGTGTGTTTATGGGAACATTCAGTAATCGTGAAGCACATGTCACATTTGGGATCATGGGATTTGTGAAAGCTCTTGTTCCCTTGTGTGTTTTCTCTCTACCTTAACATGCTTGATATCGGTACACGACATCAACCACCTTAAGGTGGGGGCATATAAAGGTAAGCTATCTGATGATTTTGGTACTAACAAAATATGTTTGTAAGCCCTCTGTGGAGGTGAGATGTTGTATCTTTAGCATGATTGCACATCTTTATCTATATTGCAATCAAAAAGCCCTTTGTGGAGGTAGGATATCATGCATATCATTTTATTCAAAAGCCCTCTATGGAGGTGGGGATGGTGTATCTCTTGAGCTAGTGCACATCCTTTTTATTTCAAAAGTCCTCTGAGTAGGCGAGGTTGGATCTGAAATTATCCTCCCTTAAACATTTTTTTGACAGTTGTTGTGGCATAATCCCAACCATCAGGTGTGTCTGTAGCATGCTTGAGATGGTGGGAACTTAGCAATAAGCTCCTTCCATTGCTTTGTTTGTCATGTTTAAGACGTATAGTATGTCTTTGGCATACTATAAGGCACTCGTGTTTTTCATGTGTCTTCCATGTGTTTTCCCCATGTGTAGTCTCAAGGGTGTGGCAAAATGCCCCTCCTACACTTGGGATTTATATGGCATGTTTTCTCCCAAACATAGTCTCAAGGGTGTGGTGAAATGCCCCTCCTATGCTTTGGGTCTTGTATGGCGTGTTTTCTCTCAAGTGTAGTCTCAAGGGTGTGATGAAATGCCCCTCCTACACTTTGGAATTTGGTTGGTGTGTCTTCTCCACCATATGTAGTTTCAAGGGTGTGGTGAAATGCCCCTCCTACATTTTGGGGCTGTGTGTTGCATTTTTACTTTCCATGTATCTGCATTCATATATATATGAAAATGAAAAATAAAATATCAAGTGTATTCTCCATGACTGCTCTTATGTCTTCTCCATGTCTTGCGTGCCTGTGATTATCTTCTTTGTGTTTTGCATGCCTGTTACTATCTTCATTGTGTTTGTTGTGTTTGCGATGTGTTTTCTCTAATGTCTACCTGAGACTAGGGGCTAGAAATAGTTTCTCAATCTTTGTGTATACATTAGCTTCAAGTGCTTGGCATGTTTTCCATATTTTTTACTGTACTTTAATGCATGTATGTCTCATAAGATCATACATACATTAAAGTGGGGGCTAAATGTTATGTTGTAAAATGTCCCCCTAGGACTTTTACCTCATAAGTTTAGCTCCTAGGTCCCTTGTTTTTCATCATGCATATTAGAATTAACTCCCGAGACAAAATGGCCTAAAACCCATGTCAAATGGGGCTTGAGGAACATTGTAGAGCCTAAACCTTGACCCAAAATAGGCCCTAGGACAAGGGTGCTCACACCCTTGTCCTACCCTATTTTGGTCGGGGTCCCAAATTTTAATGTTGGTAAAGTGACAGTTAAAGGTGTCCCTTGTCAACATCTTAAGTTTGAATTATGAAATTTGTAGCGAGAATGCATATATAAGCATGTTTAGGGTGTTTCATTTGTAAACTAGAAGATGATGATATTTTGGTGAATTTATGATTTTAGAGCATTCAAAGCATTCATTGTTGCAAACCAAAATATTGTTGTTGTGTTTGTTATTGCAGATTTGGCTTCATCTTCTCATGTTGTGAAAGATCTTCATCTACATGAAAGCTACACCTCCAAGGTGATATCTATTTGTGTTTGAATCAATCATTTATCATTTTTTTGCCTCTGCCCTACAAGGATATGCACTATCTATCTAACAACGGTGTTGGAAGGATTGAATTCCATTATGGGGCTTGACTAAGGCAAGATCCTAAAGACCACAACCCCCAACCCCATTCTTGTGATTGCAAGTGATAGGTGTCATATTCTATGTAATGGAGTTGCAGAGGTCTATAGCAGGGTGTTAAGATTCTAGATCTGAGGAAAAGAGCACTGCCACGGCTTGGGTGCCTGCCCCAAAGCCCTCCAGATTTGCAAGGTAGAAAATATTTGAGACAATGGTGATTAGTAGCAGACAAGTTTTGGGAATACCCAAAGAAAATACTACCTTAGACTTTGGTGCCCGCACCCTCAACCTCAACTTTTCAGCATCTTGAATCTCAAAATCTAGTATGTATCTAATTGTCATTTAATATCTCTGTGTGCGAGCATTTGTCAGAATTCATCTATTTATTTACAATTTTGCATAATTAGGGTTTTGAGCATAATTAGGATAAAGATAATACATTAATCAACAAATTCCAAGTTTCCTCTTCGTTCCAAGTGACAACCAATCTATAGTTGAATCCTCTTGCAAGAGAAATGATTCTACTCGGTTGAATGTCCTTGAATGTATGTAGTTAAAGGAGGATCTAACTACACCTTGCATCGAATTAAAAACCCCTCTTTTTCTACATTATAGTTGCCAACCTATAAGGTATCTCCCTTATGATTTATATGACTAGGACTTCTTTGTTATCCAATGCATAGCATTTTCCATAAGCCTTAGTAATCTTTAAGCCCAATGCTTGCATGACTCTAACTGGCATGATATTTGAAGATGCCCTTGAGTCAATCATACAATTCTTTAACATTCTGTCATTTATGATTAGGGACACATAAAAAGGGTTTATTTGATTAGGGCATGTAGTAAGTGTGGAACCTAAGAATATCTAAGGGTTATCATTGCTACTCCCCTCCACTTTCTTTAATTTTGTCTTCACCTTACTCCCTTTAGGTTGAATATTCTCCCCTTTTTTATTGCATGATGTATCTACACCAACGATAAATTCCATTGCCTTATCTTTATGTTCTTCAATCCTCATCAACTCTAGAAATGGAACTAACACCTTTACCTATGATAACAATTGGAACATATCAACAAGGGTGTATTTGGGCACATCTGGTGCAGGGGCACCAAGGCCACTTATGTAAATAGGAGTTCAGTGTTAGGTTTGTAGATGTTTTGAGTCTTTTAGCTTGTAATAAGGTCCATTGTGACCACTTTTAGTGTTTTGAGGTCATTTGGGGTTTATAATGCAAATAATGTAAAAAGTTACAAAACTGCCAAAATGTTGTCATGGCAAAAGTGCAAAAAATTTTAAGTAGGGAAGGTGAAGAGTCAAGGGTCAAGTAGAAGTTTAGGAGTTAGTTGAAAATGGTTGGAATACATTGTAGAAGGCTTAAAAGGATAAAATCCATCATTGGAAGGTGTGGTTGGAGGTTTGGAATGAATAAGCAATGAGAAATAATTTGTTTTCCTACAACTTCCACGCGAATTTCACTATTTTCTTGTTGTGTATGCACATGTATGGACTGCACATGGTTTAAAATGCATTAGATAAAATAGTATGGTGAGTCTACTTTGATCTACAATTAGTTTCACTCAATCTGATCAAGTAATAAGAAAGTTATGGAGATTTCCTTCAAAACGGGTCTGAAACCCTGTGTAGGGTTAGCCTAGAGAGGAAAAATTGCATAAAATGAGATTGGGGCAGTGAAAATCTTTAAAAACTTGTGAAAAGGACTGTATTAACTTGTTTATTGAATTCCCAAAGTGGTAGGGGTAAAAGATAAGGTTTGACACCTTTTTGTTGATGTCCTAGGATGTTTCGAGCCTTATTTTGGCCATTTGAGAGCCATAGGTGTAGGGTATGGTGGAAAAGACATTGGAAAACCTTGGGAGATGGATGATAAAGCATGAGCGGGCCTAATTTGATGTGTTGGAAGCATCAATAAGGTGAAAAGAGACTAGGAATGTATAGTTTCAATAAACCCCTCCTAAAACTAGTCTACATGAGGGTTTTGTGATTTGGTGTCTTAGCGGGTGTTTCTTTGGATAAAAGTTGTGGATTCAAGCCATTTGAGACCTATCAAGAACATTGGAGTAGAGAATTTTGATTGGAGGAGAGTTTACCTTGTGGTTGCCTTGGAAAATAGGGCTATTTGCCCCTCTGTTTAGTGTACCAGTCAATTTTAGAAGGTGTTGTTACAAAACAAACCTACCTAAGTTTTTGATATGTTATCAAACTCCTTAATGGGTACTCAGAATGGTCTTTATAATTTTGGTTGGAAGTTTGTATGAAGAGTTATGTCCAAATAAGCCTCTGTGAAGGGCTACAAGGAATTAGGACAGGTTACAAGGGAAGGACCTACTGCTGAAGGGTCTATGTTGCTAGTGGATTATTGAAGGATTGCATTTGTCATTGTTACTTTGTGCAAGGTCTACCAAGGATTGGATAAGGGATTAAGTTGAAAATTCCTCATTTGAATTGATGGCTAAATATGCTCCAAGCATGTCAAGAAACATGAATAATGTAAACATTGCCTTGAGTCTTTGAGATCTTTATATTTTGCCTCCTTACCTCTGCATCAACATCACAAGCTACCACAAGGCTATCCTCATATTTCCCCATATACACATCAGGTGTTCCATCCTCCTGAATCACAGTATTTTCTTTTCTACACCAATTTTTAACTTTTGAGGCTTTCTTAGAGTTGGTGGAGCAACCAAAGTCTCATCAACATGTATCCCGCTAGGTTTCTTTCCCCATATGTTGGTGCTCTTTGTTTTTAGCTCCTCCTTTTTCTTGTCTACTTGAATTTATTTTATAAACACACTACTAGCTTTGCCTAGATCATCGTTCATAGCTCTATTTCTCAAATGATAATTACTTTTAAATTAAGCAACAGCATCAATTTCTTCAGTTTCTAGAGCATTCATAGCACAACTTTCTTCATTATCCTCATCAGAAAAGACCTATTGGTGATGTGCACTTGCTATATGCCTCTAATTATCAACATCAACCTCATGACCCTCCTCATCAAAAGAACATTCTTCATCAGTAAATAGCATATTAATTACCCCATCATGTTCATGAGATAATTCACAGTCACCACATGTGTTATGATCCTCTTCTAAAGATTGTGCTACTACACACTAATGCGGTGAATGGGGTAATTGGCAATCTAGACACCATGGGGTATCATCCACAAAATTCGTAGAAGTTTTCTTTAATGGATCAGGAGGATCCCTACTCTGTAAATTCTTCTGATTGTTGAGAATAGGCTTACCATTATGCTAATTAGTATTATATGGTTGATCATGCAGTCTTGATGGCCTATCATTCCTTTGGAAAGTTGGCTTCTCATTTGCCAGACACTTTTCATGTCTAGCAATCTTATAATTCAAATCCTTCAAGGCACTCAAAACCTTGTCCATCTTATCTTCTTATGCTGGCAACTTTTCCTAACCTTTAGGGTTTTTCAGTAGTTTTACATCATCTCTTTTCCCTACTTTCCCTTAGGCCTTTCTATTACTTTCAATGTGTAGAGCAGTCTTAAAAGCCTCCCTCAAAGACTAAGGGTCATTATCTCTCAATCAATAGCTTATCTTTGAATCAAATGCATTGCAGTATAAAACAAGGCATGCCTATTCACTCAGTCTCAAACCAACAGGGAGCCTAAACATTATCTTTTGGAACCTCGTGTTGAAATCAAAGATAGTTTCATTATGTCCTTTAGAGATGGTGTTAAATTTATTCAGCATAAACTGGGGGTCTGTCTTATCACCATATTGTTCTCTGAATACTCTTTTGAATTCCTCCCAAGACCCAATACTAGCCTCAGGCAAACCCCTGTACCAATCTCTAGCATCTTCAACCAGTGATTGCATAAACAACTTCATGACTACATCCTCATTCTTGATCTCATAATCATCCAACAAGTTCAAAAATGCCCTTAAATGATCTTCACTAGATAATGTATTATTTCCAGTAAACTTAGCTAATATATTTTTGACATCATTAGGAATAGGGTTAGGAAAAATAGGTATCCCATCAAAAAACAATTGTTTATACCTCTCCATTTGGAAGGGTCTCCTCTGGAACTGATCTCTCTGATTGTTGTGTTGTCTATTTACACCACTTTCCCCTGCACCCAGACTTCCTTGTTGTCTCATATTTTGGCTTTTAGACAAGGTAGGTATATGAGAACTAGGGCCAGACTAGTGAGTAGAGGCTAAGACATTTATATCAATGGGTGAAGAGGCCAACGGGTTGTAAGGAATAGAAGTTGCAGGTTTCCCAACAGAATATTTCAAAAATTCAATCTTCCTCTGCATTTCAGCACTTGTAGCTAATATCTCTACTCTTTCCAACTCCTTTTGCAATTGTTCCTTTTCTTTCTTCAACCTAAGATCTAATGAGTTAGATTCCTCAGATGAATGAATCCTTTAAAGTGATCCAACCTCATTAATATTTACTCCTTTTAAAGGCTTCTTCCCTTTATCACCATGCTAAAAAGAAGTCTTAGGGACATAAGGGGCTGCA
Organism: Cunninghamia lanceolata; assembly: GCA_027924645.1. Taxonomy (NCBI): domain Eukaryota; kingdom Viridiplantae; phylum Streptophyta; class Pinopsida; order Cupressales; family Cupressaceae; genus Cunninghamia; species Cunninghamia lanceolata. The sequence continues at coordinate 4,897,060 of BSBN01000070.1, forward strand.
ACAGTGGTAGTGACAATAGAAGTAGTCCAAGTATTTGTAGGGGTAGTTTTTAATGGGACATTTACAGTATTTTGGCCAAGTATTTGGGAAACTACTGGGCCAGTGGATACAATAGGCATAGGCTCAGGTTCTTCTAGACTCAACAACTTCATTCATTCTATCCCTACTTTCAACCAATCCCCCTCATCCATAGCATTCCTAAAATTTTCCTCTCTTTCCTTAGTCCTTCTCATATTCGAATCCCTTACTCTCTAAGTTTCTCTATGCAACTCATTGATCTCATTCATTAATTCCTCTTCATTAGGTAATGTAGTATCTGAATCAAAAGTTTCTAGAGTGTTATCCAAAAGATTTGTAACATTCATATGCAAAGCAGGGGTGGGTGACCTACTAACAGGATTACCAAGTAGATCATAATCTATGGAATTAGGACTTTCCACTCTAGGAACCAATTGCTTTTTAGCTAGGAGACTTGAATGGGCTTGTTCTTCTTCAACAAACTCCTTCAAAATGGAGTTAGCTTCATTTGTAGCAAGCATACCAAACTCATGACTTCTACAAATTTTCACTACTACTAACAAGAAGACACCTAGATCCTACTAGAGGAAGGCAAGTATCAAACTTACCAGTGTCTACAGTCTTTTTCTTCCAAGATTGCCAAGTGTTTTGTGGCAACTCATCTTCCAGTTTCTAGTCAGGATGATTCTTCATTTGTCCTTTGGTTCTTCTCATCTTTTCTACAATTTTCCCCTACTTTCTTTTCTTACTTCCTTGGAATAATCCTTACACCAGAATAGGAGATTCAGAGTTGCCACCCAAATTATGGGAATAAGAAAATATTTAATCAATCTTTTGAAAAATTGTAGACACAGAGAGCTTTGCCAGTACCTTTGACAAACTAAAGAGCAAGTTACACAAATATGAACAATGGATTCAAGACTTTGAAGCTTTAACACCTTTTAACTCTAACTGCTATAAGATCTTTGGTATTTTTAAATGAGGAATTATGAGACTCAGGATAAGACACAATTCTACTCAAATAGTCCCCAGTAGAGTTGCCAATCTGTTAGTGTTTTTTAATTCCCAACCTGATCTCATAAGATAACCTATGAATTAGCCATTTTCAATACTTATCTAGCATGAGGGGTTGGCCAACGAATAGGTGAAAGTTAAAATAACTTTTCCTTTACACTTCAAGCTCTGCAAAACCTATGAGGGTGATCCCTATGTTGGTTATTTCTCTCCAAATTGGCAGAGGGTTTACCAGTTCCAATGCACAGGCAGATTCAGCCAACAAATATAGGAGGTTGCGTAAGTTGCCTCCCCTTCACTTCTGGTTCTGCTGCACCAAGGGGGGTATCCCTATAGCTAAAGATTTGATCTTGACTTGCCCAATGACAAAAGATTTAGCTTTACAACAATACGCAGAATACTCTCATGTTTGGACCAAGATTTGCATGATAAATCACAAGTTCGGCAATGTTCTTGGACATATCTAACTGGTTAGGAATGAGAGCATGCAGGGGTCCTATTTCTACTCCTACAAACTAACAGGTTGGAACTTTGAAAGGATTTGTATTTATGTTTTGGATGCAAGACAGGGGGTTTTGGATCATAACTACTACACAAGGGCAGACCGATGCCTATCTTAGGGCAAGGAGTCAACTAGACATATACAAGAGAATGATTTGCAATGGCATTCAAATTTCAAGGGGTTATGACTGGTATTTTCCTTACAAATACCACCCAAGACTGAGTATTTAGCTGCCTCTACTTACACATATCCCAGCTAACATACATTCTTCTTCATACTTAACCTAAAATAGTTTAATCCACTCCTTGAATGGAAGTCACATATCAAGCATGCAATACAAAAAGTCTATATTCTAGAATCTGAGGAACCCTTAGCAACCAGATTCAAAAGAAGGGATGCATACAACAAATGGAGACAAATAGCTAAACACATGCAAAGAAGCATTTCTCATATAAACTCAACATGAAACTAAACATATGTGCAAGCTGCATTCAAATGCAACTCATAAACTCCAAAAGAGACAGAACAGCTAAGAAAATGCTCTATTTTCGTTATTTCTCCCCCAAAAATTGCCCAAGTCTTCAACAAACCAAAAAATGAGTAACACAATTCTAATATAAACCAAGAATGTGTACCCAGCAATCAAGTACAATGGTCATTTCAAATTTCTGCTAGATACAGCGCACCATGAGGATGGCGCCTAAAACATTCAATGCAGTTGAGAGAAGAAGAGGAAAGAGTAGGTGAGATTGGGGGATGTGCCACCCCATGGAGATTTTTCATTAAGAATGGTAGCTAGCTTGTCCCTTCAGACCCATACCTCTGTAATTTTGCCATTAATACCCAACCTACCTGCAGCCTCAAGATGCAACAGTGGTTCGCGTGTCTCTACAATTTTTTCCCACTTGAAATGATGCAGTGAACACACAAAAATTCCCCACTCTGAAGATTTGAAACAGGCCATCAATTCCCTTCTTCCCACTGAGATTTGTGGCTCCAAATCATGCTAACAAGTCACTGACCAATGAGATCGCGCCATGTAGGCAACCTTTCTCTCCTTTGACTTTTCACATCGCGAACATACATTTTGCCTTTTCGCCCTTTAAATCTTTGTACATGCTGATGCATATACATACAACCATCCGCAGCACATTCAAATCCTTGTATATATGAGATTGTATATACATACAATTGTAACACATACAAGGTGTAGACCCCAAATCACCATGCATCAATTTGAAATTGCATTTAGGTCCGGGCTTTGTATCTCCTTCCTTGTACATCACTTTGTATATTGCATGTACAAATGCAATATACAACCTCAAATTTCATCACTTTGAATCAGCCTTTGTATCACTCCTGACACGTGGCACCCATCTGGTTAGTCGCTGAGTTGAGCCCGGGACCTATCACTAAGCAATGCATCCTCCCTATCGGCCATCAAATAAACATTGAGTTGAGCCATTGATGATTACTATCACGCCAAAAATCCCCTTGCATATGCCTTTGTATATGCTTGTATCTGAGATACAATCGACCATACATACAATGCGGAACCCAAAGGAGACCATCAACTAGAATGAAACCTTAGAATAGGTCTGGCTTGTATCTTCTCCTTTTGCATATCGGCATATACAAGCACTTCATTATGCAAGCTGCAGACCCCAAAATGATTATTCGCTACATTTGATTCTCCAGTCGGGTCCAAATTATATATTTTCTCTTTGCATATCAGCTTTGTATATCGCATATACAATGCGAATATACAAGCAGAACTGTATACATTTACTTGTACATTGCAAATATGCATCTGACCCTTGTATGTGCAAACATACAATGCGGACATACAAACAAAGATGCAAACAAACACTTGTGCATTTATCAACTAAACTGCATACCTTTTCAGGTCCGGGCCTTGTATATGAGGAATGTATATCTCACTGTATATGTGATTGTATGTGCAAAGATACAATCACCTATACATGCAATTGGTGGGCCCCAGACTTTGTATCTCCTTTGCATCATGTATTTGTATGTGTCCTTTGCATGTTTCCTCTTGTATATCACCCTTGTATCTTTGCGATGTACATTATGCCTTTGTATCTTGGTGATGTATGTTTCCTTTGCATATCGCCATTGTACATACCCATTGTATATCAAACATACATGCAAAATATACATGCAAACCCTTACATACAAGCATGGAATATTCTAGGAATATGCGACAGAATCTTCAATGTACATCCACATTCCAGCCCGGAATTGCACATACAAGCCTGATATGCATACCAAGATGCATACAACCAATTTTTGCACTTTTTGAAGCCGATTTGACTTATTTTTGGGGCCCACTAATGTAAATTCGTGCCTACACATTCAAATGTACATACAAACAGCAATGCATATACAAAGATACATGCATGAAAGAGTGAAAGCTGATAGACTTAGAAAATTTGAAAGTTTGAATGAAAAATGTCTGTGGATTCAAATGCTCGAAACCCAAACTAGCAGCAGGCACCAACACCCTATACAGTATTTACTAATATCCCATGCCAATTACTATCAAAAACTATGAACAATAGATTTGTTCTATGCAAATTTTCTTGAGGCTTATGAAAAATATGAAGTCCTGGCTTAAGTCATTCAAGCATTTAACATTTCTCAAGACCATAGAACAAAGTGAAACATCAATTTAACAAACACTTGCAACTGAATTTGAAGATTTAAAAGTATTTGGGTTCAATTGATTTATGGAGTTGAAGACAACACAAAGAGGAAAGAAACCAGTGCCTTAATCTAGGGATACAGAGTCAAAACAAAATGCAACTGATACTTATTAACAAAATTTAACCTAAACATCAGAGAGCTTTATAACATTACCTTACAACATTACACTCACGATGTCTTAACTAGTCATACTTACAATATCCTTGTATACATTCACACAAGTCTATGTTTCTATTAAAGCATTTAACTCATTCTTTGAATAAGAGCCTTGAATAGAAATACACATTCACAAGGAATTTCATGAAAACAAATTGAACAATCTTTGATTCATTCAATTCATAACTTGTGTAAACCACACATCAGAAGATAACTAGCTTTAGAAATCTGCCATTTGTATTCATTTAGATGTTAGTACTGTTAAACAAATTTGCAAAAGACATACAATTTAGACTCAGAAAACCTAGAACAAAACAAAACTTCTATTCTCTACGCTTCTCTACAAAAATCTCCAAGAGATCAATAACCACCTTTGTAAGTGGCTTTGAAATCCCTTTTATAACACAAGGGAGAAACAAGCATCGGGCCACCTACACATGTCATATTTTCATTTGATAATCATTATAGTTACAAGGGAAAATGGACCATAACAACCCATGCAGTGAAGATATCACATGAGACAAAAATAGTTATCATACGTTGGAGAAGATACTTTTTCTTTCCCAAAAACACATCGTGGAGGAGGTTGTTTTCTAACGAACAATATTCCATTTTTCATAACATTTTAAACTCCAACAACCCTGAGCTCAGAAGCATAAAATAGGAAAAGACAAAACACCTCCCACTACATCAAAAGGCCTAAACAATTCCCAAAATGGAGGGAATAGTTGTAAACCATACTGGACACAAAGATTAGTTAGTAAATTTCTCAAGCCACATGTATTCATCCTCTGATGACCACCTGACTTCATATAATTGCTATACCTTTGAATTGTGCAAGCTGAACCGGGCATCCATAATAGCTCTAGCCTCCTTCACAAATAATCTAGATTCACCTCCATTTTAAACATTTTTATCAATATAATTATTCATTTGTGCCAGCTCAAGGTTTCTATCCTTGAAAATGAAAGAAAACAGCTTAGGGACAATGCTTCCAAACTTAGTTTTCCAATCGCTGAAGTCTTTAAGCTCTTGTGCCTCATTTAGAATGTGGGGCACCCCATCCACTTCTATGTCCCTAAACATCTTTATCTTACTATTAAACTATAAATCTAGCTTACTATGAAAAGAAAAACTCTCACCCAACAAGCTAATAGCTTTCACCATTTGAGACAAATTATTTGATTCCTCATAATCACTTCCCATATTCTTTATTATTTCATTGAGATCCCCAACTCTCACACTCCATTTGCTCCACACATTTTGGAAGCTATCCTGAATGGCAACATGTTTTTTGTATGCTTCATTAATATCTTTATAAACTTTCCATACATTGTCTAACCTATAAAGAATACAAGAAATCCTATGGCCTAGGATATCATCAATGATATTAGTCACTACTTTCTTCATCTCATCTTTTTCTTTCTTTTCACCCTCTCTGGCCAATTTTAATTCTTCTTTCAAACCTTTAATTTTGAGAGACAGAGTGTCTCTATCCTAAACAAACAAGTCCTATGTGGAAGCAGGGGGTAGAAGAGCTTTTATTGTAGGTACTATAGGCTTCTCTTGAGGAACATAAGCCTTCAATTTGAGATATTCACCCTGCAACATGTTAAATTTATCTAGTAGCTAATCATATCTCCCCTGCATTATCTCTATAGTGTCAGCACTAAGCATTGTCGCATGTACATTGAGCTTGGCTGCATGTGTTGGGGTGACTTTGAATGCTCTCTTTATAACAACCTCCCTAATGATATCTCCCACTGACTTAACCACCCTAGGCTTTCCTATGTTTGGATCCCTAGACCATATTGCCATTGCATGCAATCTTGGGTTGTAAGTTGAACCAAATACCCTGTTATCAAGCTGCTCCTCAGAAATGAAAGCCTCATCATTATTTTTAATTATATCGAAAGCAATAGCTGAAGATAGATCCCAATGAGGCAATAAAAGAATACCACTCCTTTTAACCATCATCATGCCTTCAATAGGTGTAATCAATGCAATTTCATTATGAATCTTCTCCTCCTCTTGCTTCACAACTTCCTCATGCAATGAGGGGTCAACCCCTTCCTTTGCCTTTTCAATTATCTCATTAATTTCTTCACATTTAACTTGAACAACTCCTTGAACTCCTTTGTTTGCACAAAGGATTTGTCATCTATGAATTCTCTACAAGCCATCATTCTAACATCATCATCAGTCTCATCAGCTTCCTCATCATGAGTGGTTGTAACAACCCTGCTAGCAGGGACAAAAGAATCAATAACATCATTGACATGAGGAGAAGGGAAGTTTTGTTGTAAATCTTCATCCTCGGGGATATGCTCAGTAGACTATTTTTCCATAACATCCCCACCTTAAGTCTCAGCAAAATAATCCACAAGGGGTTGGACAACCTCTTCTCCTTATATATCCATAGACTGACCAGAGGGGCCAAGTGCAAATTATTTAGCAAGCTTGGCTCTAGTGATAGCCAAGTGCTCACTTCTCTTCATCCTTGTTGTCTCCTCAGCCTTGTTGATTTCATCCATGAATATGCCTCATTCATGATCTTCTAACATTTTCATGGCCTTTTGGAAAAGGCTAGGAATTTGGGCATAGGGACTAATATACCATGGATTCTTCTTAATTATTCCCTCCTCAACCTTGGCTATATGGCAACAGGTATTCTTACTATTTTCAATTTTTGCAAATGTTGTTAGATTTTTTATTGCATCTTCTGAATATAAGAATTGATGGAAAAATCTAGATCTACCCCTATTTCTCCTTGCTTCATCAATAAACCCTCTAGGGTCACACCTCGTCACCTTTTCCACACCCATTCTGTAGGTCTTTAGCATTTCTGCAAAATTGTCTAGTCCTTCTTTAGATGTAACCTTGAAATAGGAAAATGCAATCTGTCCCAGGATAAAAGATCCTTTTTAGCACTCCTAAAGTGCTCATTATCCATAGAATCCAACTGCCACATAATTTCCATAAAAGCAAGCCTATCAGATACAAAAAGAGGAAGACAATGGGATGGTACAAGGGCACCATATACCCTGAAGATTGTACATGTGTTGAAGAGATACCAATCTCCCCAATTATGATCAATTACAGTATCAGTCCTAAATTCCTTGGTCCTTAGAATCTACATTACATTTCTTGAAATTCTCTCTACAGGCCTCACTCCCAAGTTATCCAAGATAGAAAAGACAAACCTATTACTAAAAGCAACATAATTTGGTTCACATTAGTGTTGGTCCCATATGTGTGTCCATGTTTGCACTAGCAACTCATTTCCATCCTGATCTTTTATGATGAGGTCCAAAGACTTGGACCAAACCTTCATACCACTCCACAAAAATGTATATGCATTAACAAAGAATAATGTTTGAAGACCAGAGGAGCATTGGGAGCCCTCAACTCAGTTAATTCTGTATGAACCCTACTAGCAATATAGGAAGCATAGTCAAAACCTTTATTTGATTCTCTATCTTGAACATCAACAACCATTACCATCAAGGCAATAGGCATTCTTAAATCAAATTTCCTACCTAGAACCTGACATAATACATAGTAAGTGTTTTTGAAATAATTCTTAAACTCATCACAAATAAAAGGCTCTAACTCTTGTGCAACAAACCTCTGCTCTTTCTTGCCTAGATCTCTTCTTCTATGCCTAGGAATTTTATGAGTTTTGTATGCATATTTGTTCTTTTCCTATTCTTATCTCAAAGCACTGGGATGAATAGCAATAGTAGTAGAAGGATTTAACCCAAAGGTCCTTATAACCTTGGTTCTACTAATTTCCATTATGTGGGTTCCGTATACACTCTTTATAAGTTGATCCACTGGGTCATAACATTTGGCAACTTCTTTAATTAGGACAACATCCACAAACACATTTGGCACAATGAGTTTTGCCAAGTTAGTTCTCCACAAGTTGATAACAAGCTTAGGGAAATCAAACCTTCTGTAGGCATAAGTGAACAACTCCCATCCACTCTAAGGCACAACAATATCTCTAATTTCTTGGGTAGAATCATGTAGATGGTCATATAGGATGCCCTCCCTACTGGCCCTTTTTCCAACAGCCTTGGCCCCAAGGAATAGTTTCATAAGGTCATCCTCCATGAACCTAGTAAAATCATGTTTTACTCCTTTTTTTTGGCTTTTCTTCTTCAACCTTCAATTTTACCTCATCATCTTTTGGTTTTGCCTTTCTAGATTTTGGTTTACTTGCTGATGCTTTGCTAGCCCGACTCATTCTTACTGATCTTAATGAAACAAAGGTTTTTGAATTTTAATTCAAGAATTGGGCCTTTCTTTATAGTTTGACAATATTTTACCAAAAAATATCAAATTCAGCCCTTTGATTATGCAAACCCTTACAAATTATTTTTCTCTCTAAAATAGGGTTCCAGATTCATCACAAGCACATATAGATCTCTTTTACAATTACCCAATCAAAACCATGCTCAGAGTAAGGATAAAAGCTTGCTTACCCAGCCCTAGATGCTCCCAGCCTCGAATTTCCCTATCTTGATTTCCATAGACTTGATCACTCAAAGATTGCACACACATGATGACAAGAAAACAGTTTGAATTTCAACCTTATGGTCTCAAACCATGATGCAACACTATTAATTTCAAGGTAATGGCTCGTGCAAATGAGAAGGAAAAGGATAATAGATAGTTGTTTTTGGTTTAAATCCCAGTCGTAGATGAAACTCCTTCAAGATACAATCAATGGCTGTCGCATTACAAACATCCATTTCTCTTTGTATTGAGGCTCTATGATGCCAAGTGTAATGTCAAGAGGCATGGTGACAAGTAGAGGAAACGCCACATAGCTCATTCCTTTAACACCCCTTTGCCACCAACTTACTTTGCAGCCATCGCATGTCACATTTTGGTTTAATATCGGCAAGCACTAAATGCGATGTGAAGAATTGTCATGACAAGCTGCTACCATTGACACCTAGCAAGGAATATACCATATAGAAACCTTAGCTTGTAACGCTTGTCGCACATCACCATTTATCATATTTTCCTTTTAAGTAACTTGCGAATGTTGTGATGGACAAAGATGGGGACAGATGACAAAGATCTGGACTCCTAGCGCATATCATGCTTTCTTTCTTCCTTCATGAAATCAAAATGTAATGTGAAAGCCTTTTGTGATGTAACATGGGTAAGGGACAACTGTCCATAGGACTCCCATTGCACATCATGTTTCAACATGGAATTCTAACAATACAAACGTGATACAAAGAACACATGCGATGGAGAACTTAAACGGACAATTTGAACACATGGGCCAAAAGTTGTTTTTAAAAAGGGGACCGCACTAGGTCTAATGAACAAAGGGGGCATAGTTTAAAAGAACACACATAATCCATCATAGGGATAAAACATTATTCCAATGAATTGGATACATGATAAAAACTTTAACCCAAGGGATTAGGCGATGCCACTAGGTATGAAGGGCCAGTTAAACACACGAGGATGTAGGCATAAGTTATTATTAAATCAACTAGGAAACATGCTATACTGGTCAATGGGGAAAAAGAAATGGCTACCCAGTGACCGAAGACTAGGGTTTTTGAAGGCTTCACAAGTTATGATAAACCCTAAACACTATTTCACATAAACCCTCATCCACAAAGGCCAAGCAAAGGTTTAGAGATGGAAAATCATACCAAAGACCACAAGATTTTCATAAGTCCTACAAATTGGAATCAAAAGTTCTTAGCTAGAAATAAATTTGATAACCTAAGGATTGATTATTGAAAGAGATCCTAATTTGATCCATCCTAGGTTACAATTGTAAAAGGGTTTGAGTTGTTAATAACAACTTTTAAATGTAGTAATCCAAATCTTAGCAAAAGCAATCTTAATGTTATAATTAGTAGGAATGATGGTTTGAGAAGGGATATTTCTATGAAATTGGAGGTTACAATGGGTACCTTCAAGATATTAGAGGAAAATAACAATGAAGAAGGAAGTAATAGTTCAAGTTCTAACAAAGAAAAACCAATCACTAATAAGGAGATGTGTAAGGCCAAATCTTCAAAACAAAAGAGGTCATTAGAGGAAATAAAAATTTTGACCAAACGTCATCCCCATCCCACTCAAGACAAGAATATTCTATAGCTATGATATAGATATTAAGAGTTTGTAGAAATTAGAAGCAAAGTGAACGAGAGAGAGAGAGAGAGAGATTTTGGGAGAAAATTTCCTTGAGATAATATTGTCCAAGGATAAGGGTTAAGAGAAGAAGTTGGTTAAATAGTAGGAGGCTATAAGAAAGAAGAAAATGTGATGAAACCAAAGATGAAGGAACCTATACTAGAGGTATAATCTAAGAAATAAGATAATAGGTAGAAGTAAAATAGGGTAGAATTAGAACCTTAGGAAGCTAAAACAAATTCACCTACTCCAACCATAGACATTTATACAAATTGAACCAAGCTTCCTAATTTTGGAAATATACCAAAGAGGCTAGTGATCACTTGTTCATCCTAAATTTTTCTTGGAGAAGATCAAGGATAGTTGATGAAAAAAATCAAATTATATGATTTTATTGGAACCCTAAGAGATGCTGCCTTAAAAAGGTGCATGAAAGAATACCCAAATCATGACAAGACGTGATATGATCTTGGGAATCTATTACTAAAATGTTTTCATTCTTATGAATTTTCTTTATAAATTGATAGATAAATGAGAGAGCTGTTGTAGTAAAAGAATCAAACTATTAAATAGTATGACCATAGATTCAAATGTGTGGTTAGAAAGTTAGACAAACCACTAATAGAGAAGTAGAGAATATAATGGTTCATTTCTCGATTAATCCCATATATAAGAGAGAGATAATATAAGGGAAGATATTCCAAACCTAAATAGAATAAATATAAATGGACAACAACATAGTAGCACAATAATGGATGAGATAAGGATAAACAACTAAAAAATTATAAATAGAGAAGTTGTAATTGGAACTAGAACAACTAAGATTGAATCAAGAGATCCTAGGAAAAGGGGATAAGAGAAGAAATCTTCCACATCAAGGAGGAATAAGATATGGTGCACCCATTTCTACAATGAGGGTCACCTCAAGAATTAATTCCCAATGGTTAAGGGAATAGAAAGAGCCACCACATTGAGGGTAGAATTTGGTGAGAGACCTAAGAAATCAAAGACCATATTGTGTGGTTTGTGCAAGGAATGGGAGAAATGTATAATAGATGACTACCCCTATCAATCTTTAGGAAGTCCATACATGAATCAATATTTTATAAATGAATGGGAAAGGTGTGGGAACTAGTTAAAAACCATCATATGGCCCTACACAAGATCATTATACACCATAGGCAACACCTTGTGAGGCAAGTAAATTCTATAGATTATGTGGTATTGTAGATCTAAGGATGTGAGCAACCACCATCATATTATGAATAAAACAATCAATGTGGAGATTAGGGTGGGTATTACAATGGAAATAGAGGAGGTTGATGTAGGGGGAGAGGCCACAAATGGAGATAGTACACCACCTATTTCAACTATGGAAAGACAAGACACTATGCTATAAAATCTAGAGGTGAGAAGAAGTCCTCTATAGCTTTTATAATGATGCATTCAACTACTTTAAGGAAACACAAATTTATATAAATTAGCTATCTCTAGGGACAAAGAGTGAAGAACTATCAAGATTAAACATAGAAAGATGGGAAAAACAATGATGAAAATCCCTAAGAGGGGATGTTCTAATGCTAGGAAATGCTAGAAGGTAGAAGGAGAAAGTAAAATAGAAGAGGGAGAATCCTTGATGATAGAGGAAGAGAGATTAGAAAAGGAATATGAGGGGAAGCAAATCCTAATAAGGTAGGATTACATGAATATATAAAAAACAAATATAATCAAGTTGTAGTAATCATGGTGGGATTAACACTAGTAAGAAAAAGAAAATTTAGGAAGAGTATAAAGAAGAAGTGTATCCTAGAAAGGAGAAGAATGAATTAGTGGTATCTAGGTCAAAAGATGTTAAAAGGAGAAAAAGATTAAGAAGATTAGGAATGCACATTTCTTTGACAAGGAAGTCCAAAAATTAAAGGAAATAGCAAACATAGTGGAATAAGAGAAATTGATACAAAAACTATAGAAATTTTCAAAGTATTGGAACAAACAAGGTCTAAAGAAGTTTTTATGTCATCAAATGTCTCCCTAGGATTTTTACATCCTAAGTTTGCCTCCTAGGTCCCTTAGGAATCATACAGGTTTAAAATGAATCTCAGAGAAAAATCCCTTGAAACCCATGTCAAATGGGGCCTAGGGGTGAACCTTAAGCTTAATCTAGATGGACTTGGGCACCCACACCCAAGTCCAGCCCTATTTTGTCAAGGTCCCAAATTTGAATGTCGACTTGTGACCATTAAAAAGGTTTCCCTTGTCAGCATCTCAATTTTGAATTACAAAAGTTTAGTGGGAATGCATATTTAAGTAGATTAATGACTTCATTTTACACCAAGATGGATAATGCAAACTTGTGATCTTATGCTAAGGATACTCAAGGATTTCATTGTGTTGTGTTTGTACTTGTTTTTGTAGATTTGTCTTCATCAATCTATCTCCTCATGGCATGAAAGATCTTCATCTCCCCGTGAGAGCTTCACCTCTGAGGTGACATCTATTTTGTGTTTCAATCAATTTATCATACAATTTTCTTTTGCCTCTTTCCACCAAGGACATGCACTCTATCTAACAACGGTGTTGGAATACTTGAATGCTATTTTTGGGGCTTGATCAAGGCAAGCTCCTAAACACCACAACCCCCAACACCTCTCTTGTGATTGCAGATTACAGGTGTCAGATCTTGTGGAGAGGAGTTGCAGGAGGTCAGTACAGAGCATAAAGATTCTAGATCTAAATAAAATGATAGAAAATATCCCTAATTAGACAAGGTGCCCACTCTTTTGTCCTCTAGTTTTGCAATACTAGAAATCTTTGAGCATGTTACAGTCTGAATCACATTTTATTCTGAAACCCTTAGAATAAGTACTACCTTGGACATTGGTGCCCTCTCTTTCATCCCTGAATTTTCTGCTTCCTAAAATTCAAATTATGGTATGTTTCTAATATGCATTTAGTGCCTTCCTATGAGAGCATTTGTTGATATTCATTCGTTTGCTTCTAATTTTGCATAATTAGGGTTTTAGACTTAATTGGACTAGGGTTTTAACAAAATATCAATCTATTCTATCTTTCCAATTATCTCATATTGACATCAGACCTATAGTTGAGTCCTCTATCACAGTTGTGACTTAGCTCAATCTATATCCTTGCATGTATGTGTGAAAGAAGGATTTGATTGAATCTAATTAACCATACACTATACAACTTTCCTTCAACTCCCTTTTTCATACATAACATTTTACCTCCTCCTTTATAGGAGAATATAAACTTAATAACTCTGACATATCAAAAGTTACATCGATCTCATCTAAGCAATCTTTGGAAACACCTGAGAAACCCAAAGTCTCCTTGGTAGAAACAAAGACAATACTCTTACTTATACTATAGACTATGAGACTTATGAGGCCTCACCATCCTCTAATCAAATGGACTCTCTCTATGGTCATGGATTTAAGATTTTGTACAAAAATTGTGACTATGTAGGTAATGGTTGTGGTCTAAATCAACAAGGAATCAGAGTACCTTTACAAGTTTTTGGAATTAATTACACATCTGGTATTGGATACCGCTCTTTGAAGCCCACCAAAGCCTCTTGTCATCCTAAACTTAATGTTAACACAATATCAACAAGACCAAAATGACATGTGAGATATCCTGAGCTGATAGATAATAATTGTCCACTAGGAGATATCTCATTGAATCAGATAAGTACTTCTTCCTCTTTAAGCCACACTCATTGTAGCACCTATTCTAGTTGCTCTCAAGGGTGGCCTCCTACTAGACATATATGTTGTTAGAATCATGTTGTGTTCCCTCGTGTTGTGTTATATGTGTTATTTAGGTCTCTTTGGATGACCCTTCAAACTCTTGTAAGGTCAAGGATACAAGGAGACTGCCTCTATTGTGACCATTCTTCTATTTATTTCATCATTCTTCTATCTTTCCTCTCCTTTATTTTATTGTTGTATGCCATGCCTTAGGGGCATAGTGTTGCAGAGGGTGTTTTGGGGGCATCCTTCTACGTGGTGTTCCTAAGGCACTTTTTCTCCTAAATTCAAAGGAAAAGGAATGAAAACAACACATATAGGCTGATAAGCACTCCAAGGGACGCAAAAAATCAAAGCATGTATCAAAAATTCAAACATTGATTACTCAGGATTTATGATGATTTGTAATCAAATGGTCTTCTCTTTCATTAAGTATGCAATGATATGTATGCTTACAATAGCTTTGAAATAGGCCCTGATATTTCAGCAGTCAAATTTCAATTAAGCTTCCCTATGCTCAAGTTATCACATCCCTGCACCTTTTATAGAATAAGGTGAGGGAACGGTTACAAATGACCTATGGTCAGGATTTATCTATTAAGATCAATAGTCCAGATGAATAGCACATGCCTGCCAGTTGGTAACTACACAGCTGGCATAGAATATTCCAATATCTTTGACCTAGTCCATCCTCCAGCTAACAAATAGCATATTTGACAATATCCTCCTCAGCTCCGGTTCATGTTACCTCTGCATGCAACTATGTAATTTTCAGCCATCTTGATCTTAGCCTCAAATAGCTCCACCGTCCTGCAATAAACAGACAAGAAATAAGCATCAGCTTCATTTAATAGCCAGCAGGAAGATAAAAATTACATTAAAACAGGCTGAATGTGCAAACCTATATATATCAGGTTATGAATACTGAGCATCTGTGAAAATTTGCGTAATTAAATGTCCATAGGTGGTCAAGAGGGTCCGGGTGGCTATTGTTGACTGGAAAAGATGCTATCAGGCCCTAAAATGGCTTAATGTCTGATAAGGTCCATGGTCATTTGAGTGATTTTTGATAAAAATATCGAAAATATGATTTTTGGTATTTTCTACATCTTGGTAAATTGCATTTTCAGAGGCCTTCGGAGTGAAATTAGGGCCTCAAGACTCTGTCGGTTACTTGGCATTAAGCCTAAGTAATCGAGCAACTCAAACTAGATAATTAGTTTATCTTTCCAATGAGTCCAAAAAGTCTAAATTCTGATAGAATAGCTAGGAGTTATGATCCTGCCAAGGGGAAGGTCAAAAATTTCCTAATTTTTTGAGTTTCTCTAAAGTTTTGCAAATAGTTTCACCTTCTGGTAGCTCTTTTTGTATTCCAAGGGTAATGTGACCCTTCATATGATATGCAAGCCTTACATTTTCAGTTATCGCATGCATAAGATCATGCATATGCAATACATGCGCTTTAGTTCACTAAATTCCATTGAATAAAACTATCGGGTCCGAGTATGCACGTTAGCTAATATGAGGGATATTAACTAATATGGCTCTCTACATAGATTGGGATATGATGATGATGTCATCATCATGGACGGGCTTCGTTAAAATGTGAAAGGATGACGTCATGGTCATACTGAAGGAAATTGGGATGTTAAGAAATATGACCCTAATATTGAGGAATATCACCCTCTGAATAAGATGACATCACAGTCATGTCGAGCTTTTTATATCGGGTCAGAATGACATCACCGTCATGTTAGGAAAGATCAGTCATATTAGAGAAGATGACTGATGTTAGAAAATAGACGAGCTTTGGATGTCAAGCCGATTGATGATGTCATCGTCATATTGGGTCCTTTGTCGAATGGGATAAGCTGACATCATCATCATGTTAACGAAGATGAGTCATATTAACGAATGTGACCCCCTTTCGAAAGATCAGGATGACGTCACCATCATATTATTTAAAAGGGTGATCATTGGATATGTACCTCCGCGAGGTAAAAAGGATGATGACATCACCGTCAGGGTGATTTCTTGATTTCTTTGTTCATCGGGATTGGATGACGTCATCAGCATATTGGCTCTAGGGTGATATTTTGCGATAGGGTGACATTTGAAATATCAGGTGATATTCGCAAGATCGGGTGATATTCAAAATATCAGGTGATACTTGAAATATGACCCCCGCAAAATATATGAAGCTGTTTGACGGGCAAATATAGTTATTACCTAAAATTGACGTCCGGAGTTCGTGGACCAAATGATTATCAGGTGATAAACTGGCCTCGGGGTGATCTAATGTAAGGTGACTAATGTTAAGGAATATGACCCCACCCAGGAATATTAGGTTTGACCAGGATTTTGACTTGTCATAACTTTCTCATTTGGCTGAATTTCAGGGTGATGTAAAAGGCAAAACTGCCTAGAATTTTACACTCTTTCACATGGTAGGCTTCTTGAGGAAAGATTCAGACTTTGGAATTTGGGTTCAGATTTCAAGATCACAAATATACCTGACATTAAGCACATACATACCGACTGATGTTGTTTTACCATTACTACCCAGAACACAAAAGCAAAGGAGCAAGCCAACAAAGTTGGGTCCCTGTTTTGTCAAGTCAAAATGGGGCGTGTTGTGTAACCACACAACAACTTGCCACCAAAGAAAACAAACTAAATTCCAATGATTCAAGTGATGTGAACACACTCTAACATAGTATTCTAACTCTTTCTAAGCATGAGCACTTATCATCTTTCTGAATGATAAGGTTTTCATCATGGCAACAATGCTAATAAAGGATCAGGTATGTACAAATGATTAATTATCCTCATCTTGAAAGCAAGTTGAAAGCATGAGTAGATGATGTTAAGCTACATAGTTTGGGAGCATCCCTCATAGCCAACCTGGATAGAGCCTTGCTGCCAGCAGGCATCCATAGCCCCGACAAGGTTATTTAGACAATCCCCCTAAGTAGAGCCCCACTGCTAGCAGGAGTCTATAGCCCTGGTAGAGTTACTTAGATGGCCTAATTTTATTTCTTTTCTAATTTTTCAATATTTTATAGTTTATAAATCTGATATCATCATGTAAGCTTAGTGTGCAAGGTATGGTCACTTGCTAATTTAGGTTGGAGATTGCATTGGTAGCAAGGGAGTCCCTTTAGATTTTTCACTTAACACCTATACTTGTGTGTTCAACAAACCTAAGGCTGTTAGGTGAGTCATTGTGAAAGAGTCACTTTGGTCAAGAAAAGGCACCCTGATGAAAAAATATCACAGACCTGATCACCAATACTTCTCAAAATGAGTCATAACCTATATATGAATTTGCTCTCATCACTTGAATCTTAACAATTTAATTATTTTCTTAGGGTGATGAGCTGCAACATCTTGACTAACCAAAACAGAACTCAACAAGCAAACAAAAAAAAAACACACTAAGCAAATTGTACAAACAACTAACTACAAAAGGGAACAACAGAAAACAAAACAAGAAAGCAAGGAAAGAAACAAGACAGCTACTCTACCAAACTATATACAAACCTTACAAGGTGCACAAAACCCATGATAAGATCCAAAGACACCTATATTTGCATACTTCCTTATAATGTGCAGGAGCATCAGGGCACTAGTTATGGTTCTGATCTTAGCAAATTCATCTTTGTATTCTGAAAAATATTCTTGTATTCTAAATTCATTGTGTTTAACATAATAACTCTTAATGATCAACAACTAAGGAAGCTCATCATGTTCATGATTAATCCATATGCATGTCTTATCTCCTAAATTTCCATAATCAAAATAGTATTCAACACTATTTACTGTGGAAAAGAGAAATACAACCTGATGTATTTCTGATCCTGTTGAATATGCTTCTTCATTGACAACTGGTCCTCCATTTGACTTGGCACTTTCATTGCTTAGCTCAGTATTTAGTCTCACTTCAAATTGAAGGATGTATGACTCTTGAAGTATTAATCCTTCATCTTTATCCAGCTTTGTCTCCTCATTTTGGATGTATGTCTGATTCTTGACTTCAGGCAGCACCTCAATGTTTTCTTTAATTTTCTGCACATCAGCATCTAAGATAACCTGATATACAAAAATTTATCACTTTTAAATCATTTGACTGTGAAACAACATTTGATTGATAGGAATACTCCCCTATTTAATTTTCACAATGGCATTGGACTGGCATTTGATCATGCACAACAACTCCAAAGCTTTCTGTATATTCAACTTTCATGAATTGTTCATCAAATATTTCACATCTACCATCTAGTAAGGTATCTAGTTCCATTGACCTGCAACATTCTTGCATTTGATCATTCAATTTAAAGGAATCAACTATGAAATCAGGATTTACTTTCTTTTCTATGACTCCATTAGTTGCTATCATGGGAACTTCATCAGTAGTAATGCATTTAAATTCTTCCACCTGTCTCCATTCCTTTTTACCACAGAATAACTCAAGGAAAGATGTTTCATTATCCTTATCAAGAGCATTAGGATCAGAATCAAAGACTTTATCCTAACAAGTGGTTTCCTCTCTATAGTTTTCAAAAGATTCATACCTGCACTCTGCCTCACCCTTATCATAAAGCAGAGAACTCCTATCAATCTCACCATAGAATGAATCAAGGAAAGATGTTTCCTCTTCTTTACCTTCTATAATTGATTCAGCTATTGTATTTTTTAAAGTCTTCTTCAACATGACCAAGCAAGCGTAACAATCCCTTTCTGAATGCCCTTCATCATGTAATCTGCACCAACTTTCAATCAGGACATCATCAGTGGATAAACCTAATATTTGACTACACTGTATATTTCTAGACAAGTATAATTCAAAATCTTTAAAGCGGTCCACTTCAGTGTCTGGACAACTAATAACTTCTGGTGTTGCATCTGCTTGTTGCTCCAGAATTTCTTCATTTTCATGCCAGGCTTCAGCCCTGAACACATCTATAAAGAATATTATTCCTTTCAAATATAGATCCAACCTTATAAGAAAAGTTAGACAATTAATTTCACTGTGTTCTACAGTCTGGTGTATCCTGCAACAATTGGATAAACCAAAGTTAGATAAACTTTGAGGATAAAGCTGTCTATTCAAAGTTTCCTGAAATAAAGGAATGTTAACTTGACAATTGTCCTCATATGCATCCATCAAAATGAGACTCTATTTTCAATTTTTTTTTAGGATTTTGAAATTTTAATGAGATCTATCATATCTCAGAATAAAACTTTGAAAGCTTAGAAAATTCAACGAATCTCTGAAGCTTTAAGCTAGATCCTTGCAAGGATGCAACCAAAACCTCTCAGATAAGAGATATTTGCAGACATTAACCTCAAATGATGAAATGTTTATGCAACATTTGTAGAAATTCACAGATTCTTTGTTCAAGCCCTCCTCCTAGTGCCAATTTATGTTGATGATGATGTTAGTCATAAACAAACATAGAATAAAAGTTACACAACAACCCTTTACTCATCTTGAAAGATACGATGAAATCAAAGAATTCATGATCCCAAGTCTTCGTTGATTAGTTCATAATCTACTAACGTTACTCAGTGGTTGATGTGTGTTGTTGTTTTCCATTTAGGGGCCTTACGTTCTTTAGTAATTTCTGCAAAGTTCATCATTATTTCTCCATATGTCCTATCCTTTATATCTTCTCTGCATAAATCTCCAAATTATTCTACCTCTGCACTATGAATTCACTCAAATAATGTGCCTACAGGTTGATATTTGCATGATTTCTACCATTACTTGCAATTCTTTGCATGATATTTTCAACACTACACCCATTTAGCTCAAATATGCTAATGATATTTAGTTATCTATGAGATGTCAGTATATTTCATGTTACTTGCTTCTGATTATCTGTTATTTGCAATTATGATGGTGAATTATTCTGAAATTAAAAGAAATGTAAATGAATACTTCAAATTTGGTGAATCTTAGCTATTGAACCACATACATACTAGATACAATCATGAGGAGAAGAAATCAAACCATATTTTCACCAGGATGTTCCACAGCTAGATACAGATGATGCTAACTTCAAAGTAAAAGGAATGAAAACAACACATACAGACTGATAAGCACTCCAAGGGATGCAGCAAATCAAAGCATGTATCAAGAATTTAAACACTGATTACTCAGGATTTATGATGATTTGTAATCAAATGGTCTTATCTTTCATTAAGTATGTAATGATATGTATGCTTACAATAGCTTTGAAATAGGCCCTGATATTTCAACAGTCAAATTTCAATTAAGCTTCCCTATGCTCAAGTTATCACATCCCTACACCTTTTATAGAATAAGGTGAGGGAACGGTTGCAAATGACCTACAGTCAGGATTTATCTATTAAGATCAACAATCCAGATGAATAGCACATGCCTGCCAGTTGGCAACTACATAGCTAGCATAGAATATTCCAGCATCTTTGACCTAGTCCATCCTCCAGCTAACAAATAGCATATTTGACAATATCCTCCTCAGCTTCGGTTCGTGTTACCTCTGCATGCAACTCTGTAATTTTCAGCCATCCTGATCTTAGCCTCAAATAGCTCCACCGTCCTGCAATAAACAAACAAGAAATAAGCATTAGCTTCATTTAATAGCCAGCAGGAAGATAAAAATTACATTAAAATAGGCTGAATGTGCAAACCTATATATATATTAGGTTATGAATACTGAGCATCTATGAAAATTTGCGTAATTAAATGTCCATAGGTGGTCAAGAGGGTCTGGGTGGCTATTGTTGACTGGGAAAGATGCTATCAGGCCCTAAAATGGCTTCAATGTCTGATCAAGTCCATGGTCATTTGAGTGATTTTTGATAAAAATATCAAAAATATGATTTTTGGTATTTTCTACATCTTGGTAAATTACATTTTCGGAGGCCTTCGGAGAGAAATTAGGGCCTCAAGACTCTATCGGTTACTTGATGTTAAGCCTAAGTAATCGAGCAACTCAAACTAGATAATTAGTTTATCTTTCCAATGAGTCCAAAAAGTCTAAATTCTGATAGAATAGCTAGGAGTTATGACCCTGCCAAGGGGAAGGTCAAAAATTTCCTAATTTTTTGAGTTTCTCTGAAGTTTTGCAAATAGTTTCACCTTTTGGTAGCTCTTTTTGTATTCCAAGGGTAATGTGACCCTTCATATGATATGCAAGCCTTACATTTTTAGTTATCGCATGCATAAGATCATGCATATGCAATACATGTGCTTTTGTTCACTAAATTCCATTGAATAAAACTATCGGGTCCGGGTATGCACATTAGCTAATATGAGGGATATTAACTAATATGACTCTCTACATAGATCGAGATATGATGATGATGTCATCATCATAGACAGGCTTCATTAAAATGTGAAAGGCTGACGTCATGGTCATACTGAAGGAAATCGGGATGTTAAGAAATATAACCCTGATATTGAGGAATATCACCCTCTGAATAAGATGACGTTACAGTCATGTCGAGCTTTTTATATCGGGTCAGAATGACATCACCATCATGTTAGGAAAGATCAGTCATATTAGAGAAGATGACTAATGTTAGAAAATAGACGAGCTTTGGATGTCAAGCCGATTGATGATGTCATCGTCATATTGGGTCCTTTGTGGAATGGGATAAGCTGATGTCATCATCATGTTAACGAAGATGAGTCATAATAATGAATATGACCCCCTTTCGAAAGATCAGGATGATGTCACCATCATATTATTTAAAAGGGTGATCGTTGGATACGTACCTCCGCGAGGTAAAAAGGATGATGACGTCACCATCAGGGTGATTTCTTGATTTCTTTGTTCATCAGGAATGGATGACATCATCAGCATATTGGCTCTAGGGTGATATTTGAAATATCGGGTGATATTCACAAGATCAGGTGATATTCAAAATATCAAGTGATATTCGAAATATGACCCTCGCAAAATATATGAAGCTGTTTGACGAGGAAATATAGTTATTACCTAAAATTGACATCCAGAGTTCATGGACCAAATGATTTTTGAGTGATAAACTGGCCTCGGGGTGATCTAACGTAAGGTGAATGATGTTAAGGAATATGACCCCGCCCAGGAATATTAGGTTTGACCGGGACTTTGACTTGTCATAACTTTCTCATTTGGTTGAATTTCAGGGTGATGTAAAAGGCAAACCTGCCTAGAATTTTACACTCTTTCACATGGCAGGCTTCTTGAGGAAAGATTTAGACTTTAGAATTTGGGTTTAGATTTCAAGATCACAAATATACCTGACATTAAGCACATACATACCGACTGATGTCTTTTTACCATTATCACCCAAAACACAAAAGCAAAAGAGCAAGCCAGCAAAGTTGGGTCCCTATTTTGTCAAGTCAAAATGGGGCATGTTGTGTAACCACACAACACATACATCTACACATATATGGTTCAGTGAATTTCCAGTCACTTCAAGGCATTTCAGTCATAAATGGAAATCCTGTGAAGATTACCACAAATGAATAGAAAGATTGGATTTCATAATTCTACATAACTGGGAACATCACTTCTTACACCGAATCATGCCAGGTCAGCTATCTTGGTTTCCTCAATTTAGCACTGTCATTATGTCAAAATTCATCACACAATAGATGAAATGTCAATCAGGGTAGAAGTGCAGATTTCCAAAGGTTGAACCTGCATAAGCCAATTCTTTCTATTAATAAATTCCTATGTAGTGGCGATGATGGAGACTCTGCACATGCCCGAGTAGTTAATGCTTGAAATGAAACACTATCAAATTAGCACCAACATATCTCCCTGTCACATTTTTAAATTCTGGCCATTGATCCCGATCTTAGCTGGCTTGGTTTGAACAACACTGATTTGGTCCTTTATGAGGTAGGAGAGTAATGCTTTCTTTTCCCAATGATGACTTGCTACCTAGATTGTTCTTCTAACCACAATCTTGAGAAAATATTTACCCTGCAGTATAGTTAATACCACATTCTGCAGTTCCACAGGCGAGGGATACGGCCAGCGATGTGGGCCTAGCAAAATGGTAGACAACCATTGGATCAGCTGTACACAATTTAGGATACCTCTCCAAGTGGCCATGTCCATTGGGCAATGACACGTCATACTCTTGCTTTATTTAATGCACTAGTCCCAGCCTTTCAGAATGCCATGTGTGAAGATTTCTGCCATTCCGCAAATACCAGCCAGGGTTGTGAATAAAGCTTTGTGGAATGGCAGAGACACCTAAAATTGCCTTTTACTTAGGACCCACCACCATTCCCTTAGCAATATTTGAAAATAGTTTTTTTACAGGCTAGCACCTTATTCTGCAATTCTGTGATCATTTAGAGGGTCATCTTGGTGAAGCACGATGGAACAACAGAAATACAAAGAAACCCTTATGCTTCTTGTTCTGGGCCCACTACTTGCTGTCCTCGAGAGTCACCAACCAGCTGTCACTCCTTCCGCAATTCTGCAGGCATTGACTTTGTCAATATTTTACTGTTGGTGGAATGGCGGAACTAAAACCATACATTGCTACCTATCAGAAAAGAGTTAGTATGACCAGACCTCGGTGTCTAAAAAATAAAGATTTTCAGGTCATGGGCTAGAAAAGGTAATTACTTGGTGAGGGGCCAGTCAGACAATGTTTCAAAGGACATCGGGAGTGACTTAAAATATAGGCAACGGGAGATAAGCAATCACTGAAAGAATATAATGATTTTTACCCTTACATTGTTCCTTGGCATGAGGTCTCAGGGTTTAGAGTTACCTTGAGTATGCAAAGAACCCTAAGTATGAAAATCCATCAACCTAATGACATGAGCCTGAGAAAAAACATTAGAACTTGTGAAAAATTTAATAAGGTTCCAACACTATTGATGATGTTTTTGATATTAATAAGTTACAAACATGAGTGCAAATCCTGATAACAAAAACCCAAAGAGCAGCAAAACAGGCCCAAGGCCATGAATAACAAAAAAACAACTAATTAACAACAAGAGTTCATAATAGTATCAAAATAAAACAAGGTCTAGAGAATAGAAAAAAAGTAAAAACTAATTAAACAAATCTTTCCAATCATCATTCAGAAACTTTAGCAGCTCCTCCTTGTTCTTAGTCTTTGCATCCTTTTCAGCATTGTGTTCTTCCTGCAGAGTGGTAAAAGTAGTGGCCACCCAGTGGATGAATTTCAAAAAAATGGTCACCAACACCTTGACCTTAGCCTCTATAGTCAAGAGTTGAGACTTAACCTCCCCAAGCTCTTGCATGAGCTTCTTATTAGGTTCACCCTCCTTGGCACTTTCCACCTCCTTCTCTAGAGTCTCTAGAATCTCAACATCATCCTGTTCAGTATCATAATACAAATTGTTCATTGAGTCAAAGTGGTCCACTCCCTCTTGGTCATGTATAGGGGTAGTCTTAACTTCCTTAATCTCAATCTCATTCTCCAGGTCATCAGGGTCAGAAGTAGAGGAGTAATAAAAAATTTTTAACATCAGGGGCTTCCCCCTACTAGCCTAGTCGACCTGCGAATGCTAGGTCTTCTCACTATAGTCTCCTTTCCCACAACCATCTCCTTGACATTAGCAATATTATCTTCTTTCTGCTTCGGGGGTTTGTCCTGGCCTTTCTCAATCTCCAGTTCCTCATTCCTCGTACCCTCTTCACCTTTTTTGTTTTTCTTCTTCCCCCCTTTACTAGAATTGAGGTGGACTTGCAGACCTTTGTGTTTCTTACCTCCAAAGGGCAGAGGGAAATTTTTAAGCCCGCAGAGACCTTCAACAACATCTTTGCGAGCTTGGCCTTGGGACCCATCAAAACCCCCAGAATTTGAAACCACAGGGGCCCAACCAGTTTGATGGGCCTGAGGGGTAGGGGAATCCTTCTTGTGGGGTCTAAAATCAAGGATAGTAGGAGAGTTAGGGGGGACCAACATGATTTTGAGGATTGACACCTACATGGGATGGGGCTTTATTTTTGATAGATTTAACACTTAACAAGATATTTTCATCTGAATCTTCATCCATGTTTTCTTCAATAGGACTAGCCTTAAGAGGTTTTACAGGGCAAAGGACGAAATGAAAGTGATACAAGTGGAAAATCAAACCTTAGTGTAGGGGAACAACCACCACCACTGGATTACCCTCCCAGATTTTCCTAGTCAATTTGATAGAAGACTCAAGGGAAGAGAGTAGATAGATGGGAAATTTCACCAGGATTTTATGTCTAAAATGGTTCAACAAGGTGAAGTGGTAGTGATAGAAACATCTATAGTGACCCTCAAGCGTAATAAACCTCATAATAAGATAACAAACATGGTCCCAGGGATTTACCAAGATCTCACACTCAAAGTCATCTTACAACCTGACCTGCTTCTCACCTTCACGGAAGAATTGTTTCAACCCCTCCAGATCCTGGACCTTTGTCTATTTATTCAATCTTTTTCCCTCACAATGCAGGCCTGTGGCTTTAGCTATGGACTCCTCAAAGACCTCAAACTACACCCCACCAACATGCACCTTCTGGTATTCATCCCATGACATAGCGAATTGAACAAATGGACTCTCATCGAATCCATTCAAGCACTCCAAGAATGGAGTTATTCCCTCTTCATAAGGAATGGAGTTATCCCTATCGATGATGTTATCAATAGGTGACATATTGGATTATTTTGTTTACCCTTAAACATCATTTAGATGCAAGGGAAACCTTGTGGGATATAATTATTCTAGCCCTTGTGATCAGGCACCTTTAATATTATTAATGTATATGACTTATGATAAGTAGGCCAACGACTACCCACAATGAGTGGAGTGAGTGGAGGCTGATTTGAACCTATCTTGATCTATATCTTCACTGTCCACTACCTAATGGAGATAATGGACTGTTGGAAACCTGAAGACCCATGAGGTGGTGGAGGTTAGAAAATAGTTTTCACCACTATGTTTAGAAAAAGGTGGTAGATCTTGTTGCATGGGATGCATGAAAGAGTATCAAAGGTGCCTTTGTTTTGGGTTATGTTTTGAGTATACATATGCTGAGCAAGACTTGGTGGAATCGGGGGTTTTTTAAGAAAAGAATGATATAGAAGTAGCGAGGTGGTGGGTGCAAGCAAGCTCAGGTTAGAGCTACTATAAAGCACATGAGTTATTTCTCAATAGGCTAAACTCCACTATGTATTCCTTTAACAGGTATGAAGTTACACTTCGAAATGAACATAAATTTGGCATGGCAAGTAAGATAATCTTTACTCCATTCTTTATGATGTCGACTGTGTCGACTTATGATAGCAAATGAACTACTGTGTTATCATTAAAGACCTTCGAGGCTGTAAACATTCGATGTGATAAAACTATGACAGTTGATATACTATTGAGCTATCTTTAAAGGCATTCGAGGCTATAAATGCTTCCTCTATTTTAAATCTTGTAAACATTGTTTAGTATTTATCTTGGCCGAGGCCATAAGGCTGAGCCCAGTGCAACTATTGCATGCAAGAAACCTTGAAAGCTGATATGGAAAGGGTTATAAACCATGTCATATATTTCTTGATGCTCTCATTGATAGAGTGTATTGAACTATAATGACTATTGTAAGTGTGTCATGAAGTGCTGCAAGTATGTGCTAACCAGTGTTTTCATTGATGTCAACATGCTTGTGTTGTCATTGGTGTCAACTGTGTCTTTTGATATTGCTGATTGTTGCTTGATTGAGTTGTCATGTTAAAGTGATTTGATTGCCTTATAGAATTGCTGATGATGTTGGTATATTGCTCTTGTTTCTGAGTTTCCAAGTGCTTTTGATAAAATTTGCTCTCTAGAGGAAATAGTGTGTTGCAGAGTATTCTGACTTGTAGGATACTGTCTGAGTTTTTGCTCCACATTTCTTCTGTGTTGAAGACCAGAGTGTGAGATTTGGATATGTTTTAGAGAAGTGTTTGAAGATACTAAATCCATAATTTGGTGGTTCAGATCGATGTGCAACAGAAGTTATGTTCACCAGTTTGAAGATTGTAATTGACAGAGTTTCTGGATTTTGTAGAGGTGTCTAGGAGAAAGTATTTTGCTTTGCATTTCTCTGCAGAATGGTTTTAGGTGTTGTAGTTCTAGATATATGTTTATAAGGTCCTTATTTATCTTCATTCTAAAGGATTTGTGATTTGATGCTCTGAAAAGCAATTTATTGTGTAGCAGAGTTTGACAGTGTTGTTTGTGAGTAGACAATGAACCTTCTTCAGGTGAAAGGTGTTGCGGATGACTTTGTTGATTCTCAAGTGACTTAATGTTGTTCATGGATGTCTCTAGATCATGTTGAAGGATTTTTATTTATCCACAAGTTATGGTTGTGTTCTTGGAAGTATGTGCCTAAAGATCCTAGTGTTAACACTAGTTTTGGCCGACTTGGTTGTTTACACTCTTTGCAGATCTACTTCGAGGATTGTGAAAGCATGTTGAATCATGTGAAGATGTATTTAGGTCCAAACTAAGCTATGGAATGTTCTTCTTTAATCCCTTTTCTTCACAAGATTGTTTAGGTCTAGACCTCATTTTAATTATGTATATTTTCTGACCTTGGAGACAGTTCCAAAGGTTGTAGAATATGTTTCTGACCTTGATGTATGTTCCAACATTAATGATTGATATAAATAAGTGTAAAGGATTCATGTGTAAGGTGTGAAGATGAAAATGTTTGTGTTGTGAGGTAGTGAAGGTGATATGTATTGTGCTTCATTGGAGCTGAAATCAGGCATGTGGTAGATGCTATCATATTAGTTCATGGTAGTGAGTCACCCCTTTTGGTAGCGAGTCTATTGTTGTGAGCATCCTTTTGGGAAGTGAGCCCTGGGTAGTGAGCTCTTTGGTAGTGAGCCTCTTTGTACTTCAATATTGATAGTACTATATATTGTGAGCTAATCCTCATCGTGATTTTTCCCTTTTAGGTTTTTCCACATAAAAATATGGTGGTCTCTTGTGCATGGTATTGATGTGATTAAGATTTTTTTATCTATTTTTCATGTTTAATCTTCATAAAAAAATTAGGATTTAAGTGAATTTATGTGGATGTGATTATGTTTGTGAAGGATTAAAGTTTTTGATACAACTAATTCACCCCCGTCTCAGTTGTCTTATGCATTCAACAATTAGTATTAGAGAAAGGGTTTATTAGAAGAAAGCCTAACAGCTTAGGGTAGATCTGGGATGGCGCACAACAAAGACATTCCTCAATTTGATAGAACTGACTATGCCTTCTGAAATGTACAAATGCAAAGTTATCTTATTTCTCTTGGTTACAATGTGTGGAGAATAGTTAAAGATAAATACACTATACCTGATCATGATTCGGTGACTGCAAGTGAGATAAGGGATTATGAGACTAATAGAAAAGCTAGAAATACCTTACTGAATCTCTATCTAATACTAAAATGGCAAAAGTTTTGGATCTGGAAACTACTCATGAGATTTGGGAAAAATTGAAGAGTATCTATGAAGGTGATGAATTTGTTAAGAAAGCCAAGATGCAAAACTTGAAGTCAAGATATGAAACTATGCAGATGTCTAAAGATGAGAACATAACAAGCTATATGCAGAAGGTTGATGAAGTTGTCGACAACATCAAAGGTCTTGGTGGAACTCTAAGTGATGAAGAAGTTGTGATTAAAATAAAAAGAATACTTCCCAAATATTATAGTCATAAAGTGTCTACCATTAAAGAATTGCTAGATATGGGCAAGCTTTCAAAAGATCAATTGCTTGGAAAATTGACTACTTTTGAGATGAGAGAATATGGGACTACTGAGGCTCTTGTAAAAGTTGAGACTGCTTTCAAAGCCAAATCAGAAAATATTGTTAGATTGGATAAGTATGTTGTGGAATTAGATGAGGAAGACATTGATGAGATTGAGTCAAACTTTGTAAATAGAATGAAAAAGGGAATTGGAAAGTTCAGAGGTAAGTTACCTTTCAAATGTTTCAATTTTGGTAAGATTGGCCATTATGCTTCAAGATGTCATGATAGATCTTTGAAGATAAAAAAAGAAGGTAGAGGTAAGATGGTAAGGAAAAGTTACTATGTTAAAGATGATGAAGGTGTAATTGATGATGAATCTGATTTTGAAGATGGTAATGCTAGAGAATGCTTGTTTATTGCTGTAAAAGAAGAACCTGTTTTTGTTAACCTTGCAAGCTGTGTGAAGGAAGGAAGTCTGGAAGAAGAGAAAGAGATGTCTACATTTCATGCTATAAATGAAAAGGATGAATGGGTCATTGACAACAGATGTTCAAATCACATGATAGGAGATAAGATCAAGTTTGTCAAATTGGAAAAGTATGATGGAGGACTAGTTAGATTTGGTGATGATGCAGCTAGTAAGATTTGTGCAAAAGGGTCAATTAATTTTGATGGCAAGCATAATACAGATGATCTTCTTTATGTCAAAGGATTAAAGCATAATCTTCTAAGTGTTGGAAAGATGTGTAACAAGGGATATAATCTAATGTTTAAGGACAATGGATGTGAGATAAGGAAAAGCTCCGGAACTATAATTGTTATTGGTAAGAAGACTCATGATAATGTTTATCTTTTGAAAGGTACTAACAATTGTTGTTTGTTGGCTTAGACAAATGAAAGTTGGTTATGGAATAGGAGAATGTGTCATATTAACTTTGATAATTTGGTGAGAATAAACTCAGTTCAAGCTGTAAGAAACCTACCTAAGATTCTGAAGCCTGCTAATGCCATTTGCAAAGAATGTCAATTTGGGAAGCAAACAAAGACAAGTTTCAAAAGCAAAGAACAAACCTTTACCAATCTATTGAAGTTTCTACATATAGACTTATGTGGTCCTACAAGAATAAGAAGTCTACAAGGTGACTAGTACTTCATACTACTTATTGATGATTATTCAAGAATGACTTGGGTTACTTTTCTTAGAGAAAAATTAGAAGCCCTAGACAAGTTCAAGGCATTTAAATTAATGGTTGAAAATGAAATTGATTTGAGAATCAAATGTTTGAGGTCTGACAGAGGTGGTGATTTTACTTCAAATGAATTCAATTCTTTTTGTGAATAACATGGGATAAAGAGAAAATTGTCTGCCCCCAGAACTCCTCAACAAAATGGAGTAGTTGAAAGGAAGAATAGA
The DNA here is from genome assembly GCA_027924645.1 of Cunninghamia lanceolata. Lineage (NCBI taxonomy): Eukaryota > Viridiplantae > Streptophyta > Pinopsida > Cupressales > Cupressaceae > Cunninghamia > Cunninghamia lanceolata. The sequence goes on from BSBN01000070.1 coordinate 4,927,567, forward strand.
ACAATTTAGGAAGTTGCTAGAACAATGATCAAAGAAGCTGACCTTCTGGAAGTATATTGGAAAGAAGCTATTCATATTGTTATCTATATTCAGAATAGATTGCAAGTCAAGCCGAATGGAACAAAGACACCTTATGAGCTGTGGTATGGAAGAACTCCTACTGTCAAGTATTTCAAAGTTTTTGAAAGTAAATGCTATATCAGAAGAGATGAAGTGTTGAGAAAGTTTGATGTTAGATGTGATGAAGGTATATTCCTTGGGTACTCTACTAAGAGCAAATCCTACTAGTGCTACAACAAAAGGTTGAGGAAGATTATTGAAAGTACAAATGTAAAGATAGATGAAAATATTCAGAAAATCTCAGAGCCTGAGGGATATGAGTTAGATGAGTCTATTGATACAGAAGTAGTTGAAGATGTCAAAGACAAGGAAGTTTATATTGATGAAGAAGAAGCTCTAGAAAGAGTTCCTAAAACCCCCAAGTATGTGCAAAAGAATCACTCAGAGGATCATATCATTGGTGACAAAAACAAAGGAGTTCTGACAAGAAGAAGAGTTGTAGAAGAATAGACAAATCTTTGTTTAATTTCAAAGGTTGAACCTAAGATTGTCTTTGAAGCATGTAAAGATGAACATGGGGTCAAGGAAATGGAAGAAGAATTGATGCAAATTGAAAAGAACAAGACTTGGGAACTTGTCCCTAGGCTTGCAGATAAGAATGTGATTGGAACAAAGTGGGTTTTCAGGAATAAGTTGATTGAGAATGGAGAAGTGGTAAGAAACAAAGCTAGACTTGTATGCAAAGGCTACTAACAAGTGGAAGGAAAAGACTATGAATAAACTTTCACTTCGGTGGCAAGACTAGAATCTATTAGGTTGTTTCTAGCTTATGCAGCACATAAAGATTTCAAGGTATATCAAATGGATGTAAATTCTACTTTTCTGAATGGTGAGTTGGAAGACGTATATATAGAGCAACCGAATGGATTTCAATTATCAGACAAACTAGACATGGTATGTAGATTGAAGAAGGCATTGTATGGACAGAAGCAAGCTCCTAGAGCTTGGTATGCCAGAGTGGATAGGTATTTGTTGCAGTAGGGTTTTAGTAAAGGGTCTGCAGACAATACGTTGTATATCAAGGCAAGAAAAGATCAAATCTTGATTATTGAGGTTTGTGTAGATGATATAATATTTGGTGGAAATGAAGGTATGTGTAAGAACTTTGCAGATGAGATACAAAAAAAATTTGAGATGTCAATGTGTGGTGAGATGAACTTATTTCTTGGACTACAAATTAATCAAACAGATAAGGGCATTTTCATTTCACAATCAAAATATGACAATGAATTGTTGAAGAAGTTTTGAATGGAATAATCTAAACTAGTTTGGACTCCCATGACAACTGGTTGCAAGCTAAGAAAAGATGATAAATATCCTAAGGCTTATCAGAGCAAATATAGATCAATTATTGGAGGACTGCTATACCTAACTGCTACCAGACTAGACAATATGCATGCAGTTTGTCTTGTGGCAAGATTTCAAGTAGATCCTAGAGAGTCACATGTCATGGCAGTAAAGAGAATATTCATGTATTGGAAGGGCACTCTAGATCATGGTTTGTGGTATCCTAAGAATAATGACTTCAACCTAAGTGCCTACATAGATGCAGATTAGGCCAAATGTGTAGATGATAGGAAAAGTACAAGTGGTGGTGTATTCTTTCTTAGAGATAGAGTTGTGTCATGGAAAAGAAAGAAGAAGGATTCAGTATCCTTATCTACTATAGAGGCAGAGTACATTGCAATGACATCATGTTGTACACAAGTGTTATGGATGAGACAAAATCTGAAGGATATCAAAGTTGAGTATGAGGATCCAATTCCTATTTTTTGTGATATTACTAGTGCCATTAACATTTCAAAGAACCCAGTGATGCATTCAAGGACAAAGCATATTTCTATTAGGTATCACTTTCTACAAGAAAAGGTTGCAGAGAAAGAAGTGAAGCTTGAGTATGTGCTTACAAAAGATCAGATTGTTGACATATTCACCAAGGATCTTCCTAAAGATACATTTGAGTATCTCTAGAAAAAGTTAGGGATTATTGCCCCTCCTTTGTTAAACTAGATGCATAAGGAAGTGCATTAGTCCAATGTGATTCAGGAGTCATTTTTTTTCTGGACTAATTGTGGAGGCTACCTCTCAGGGGGTAGGTAGTGACATTGAAGAGTGTTGCGGTTAGAGGGAAGTATCGAGACCAATTAAGAACAAGTGCAAGTATGTGCAGTCTCATATTTAGGGGGAGAAGGCTTGAAGAAAGGTGAATCACCCTTTACCATTGATGTTAAAGGGGAAGAGAGTTCATGTGAAAAACAAAGAGAGAGTAAGATGTATAAAAGAAAGGAGAATGAGATTAGTGCAAAATTGTGTCATGATGGGTTTTCACATCATATGTTGCCATCAATGACAAAGGGGGAGATTGTTGCAAGTATGTGCTAACCAGTGTTGTCATTGATGTCAACATGCTTATGTTGTCATTGGTGTCAATTGTGTCTTCTGATATTGCTTATTGTTTCTTGATTGAGTTGTCATGTTAAAGTGATTTGAATGCCTTATAGAAGTGCTAATGATGTTGGTATATTTCTCTTGTTGATGAGTTTCTAAGTGCTTTTGAGGAAATTTGCTCTCTAGAGGAAACAATGTGTTGCAAAGTATTTTGGCTTGTAGAATACTATCTGAGTTTTTGCTCCACATTTCTTATGTGTTGAAGACTGGATTGTGAGATTTGGATATGTTTTAGAGAAGTGTTTGAAGATGCTGAATCTAAATTTTGTGGTCTAGATCACTGTGCAGTAGAATTTATGTTCACCAATTTGAAGACAATAATTGACAGAGTTTCTGGGTTGTGCAGCAGTGTTTGGGAAAAAGTATTTTTCTCTGCATTTCTTTAGAAAGTGGTTTTAGGTGTTGTAGTTTTGGACATATGTTTATAAGGTCCTTATCTATCTTCACTCCAAAGGATTTGTGATTTGATGATCCAAAAGGCAAGTTATTGTGTAGCAGAGTTCGACAGTGTTTGTGAACAGATATTGAACCTTCTTCAGGTTAAAGGTGTTGCGAATGACTTTATTGATTCTCAGGTGACTTAAGGTTGTTCATGGATGTCTTTAGATCATGTTGAAGGCTTGTGCTTGGTCTGCAAGTTATGGTTGTGTTCTTGGAAGCATGTGCCTAAAGATCCTAGTATTAGCACTAATTTTGGCTGACCTGGTTGTTTACACTCTTTGTAGATGTGCTTCATGGATTGTGAAAGTATGTTGAAGCATGTGAAGACATATTTAGGTCTGAACTAAGCTATGGAATCTTCTTCTTTAATCCCTTTTCTTCACAAGATTGTTTAGGTCTATACCTAATTTGAATTATGTATGTTTGCCGACCTTGGAGACTATCCCAAAGGTTGTAGAATGTGTTGCCAACCTTGATGTATGTTCCAAGATTGATGATTGATATAAATAAGTGTAAAGGATTCATGTGTAAGGCACGAAGATGTAAATATGAAAATGTTTGTGTTGTGAGGTAGTGAAGGTGATATGTATTGTGCTTCATTGGAACTGAACTTAGGCATGTGGTAGATGTTATCGTATCAGTTCATGGCAGCGAGCCACCCATTTTGGAAGTGAGCCAATTATAGTGAGACCTTTGGTAGTGAGCCTCTTTGTAATTCGGTAGTGATACTACTATATATTGTGAGCTAATCCTCACCACGGTTTTTTCCTTTCAGGGTTTTCCATGTAAAAATCTAGTGTTCTCTTGTGCATGGTGTTGATATGATTAAGTTTCTGTTATCTATTTTTCATGTTTAATATTCATAACAGAATTAGGGTTTAAGTGAATTGATGTGGATGTGATTATGTTTGTGAAAGCTTAAAGTTTTTGATACAACTAATTCACCCCCGCTCTCAGTTTTCTTGTGCATTCAACATGAAGTTGGTAATGGAGTAGGCTGAGAGCCTTACTCGAGCCATGATAACATTATTATTAATCTTTAACCTTTGATCGTGCCTAAGGTACTTAATATATCGGTCACAAGGACTACAAATAACAGTGCTCGATTGTTTATAATAGATATTATGATAACTATGGTGCATCCTATGTAATTAAAAGGATAGATTGACTCCTCATTGAAGAAGGAGAATTTGGTAGGAGGTAAATAGTATTATTATCTAGGCAACATTTAGTGCATGCCATGTTTATTGGAGAAGATAATCCTTATTGATAATTATTTTCTTATGACAATGAATACTATGTACAATATGAAACTCTTGTGTTTAAATGTATATGAATGCCTTCTCTTTTCGAATAGAAATACTTCATGAATCAAGTATAAGATATCAAGAACTCATGTGCATTCTTTGAGTTAGGGTGTTTTTAATAAGACCGACTTATTAGACTATTATAATATAAGTCTTAGATGATATGAATTTGAATGTAAACCTTGTGATAAGGTAAACATGAAATCCTGATCCTAGAAAGATCATGAGTGGGAAAACATGATTGGGCAATTATCATTTTGAAAGGACAGGAATAGAGTGACGTGGAGTCACAGGTTCCTTGTTGCCAAAACAATGTAACATTAATAAATGTACTCCCAAGATAGGAGTCAATTTTCATAGAATTGGACTAAGAATGAATTGAACTTACCTTCCCTAGACCTAGAGAGGTTGAACTATGATTACTGTAGGATGAGACAACTTCTAAGTCAAGTCAAGGTGGTGGACATATGACTAAGTTCATTGTGAAATGTATATGTATGTAAATCTTTGGCCAAAGTAATGCATCCGTCTCTACATGCATTAGTCGTTCCACTGTGATCTAGATAGCATAATGTTTCTAGTAGTGTTATAAATAGTTAGAGTGGATCTATAGTTGTATGACTGAGAGACATTATGAAGGACACAACACCAGATACTCAAATGGAAAACCTAATGGTTCCTTATATCTATACCCTCCGTGAGGGGTAGGGCTACTTCTAGGTAGGAAGTTGTGCGGTGGACCGTCGGTCTGTGGTTGGAGGAAAATCACTCAGGTGATGCTCTCCTTCCCAAGTAGAAGACAAGCTGAGACTTATAAAGATAGATGTCAAAGTTCTAGATACAGTGCATTCTTTGTATGACTTAACGGTCAGTTATTATGTATAATATTTTCAATGATGCCATGGGCATAGCTTTTTACTTGTATAGTGAATGTTATTCACTAGTGAGTTATCTTTGGATTGTTGTAATCTAAATTTTTAAAATATCCTGAAAAGAAAAGCATGTTTAATTTCATGATGATATTGATCATTACTTGTTAAATTGTAATTATGATAATCATGATGTATACCTAACCTTAAATAAGATGGTTAATTATAGTTAATTTTGGTTAATGTTAGATGACTTGTTACATATGGTATTAGAGCTACCAGGTTCAATACATGGACCTATGAGCTCACTACATAATGTTTTTGGTATCCAGCATTAATGGTTGCTAATGTTTGGATGTTCTTATGCCAAAATGGTAAGAATAAGAATGACACCCAAAAAGAAGGTAATGGGAAACAGACGTTACCTTAAGGCCTTGAGGGAGCAAGCCTCAAGAATGAAATGCCTTGTACAAAATGGTTGCTTTGTAGGCACATGGTTGGCTAATGATGAAACCTTTGTTGATGTTGTTAAACTCATCAAGTAGGAGATAAGGAAGGCATTTAGGATTACTACTCCTATCTCTAAAAATGAATCAGTGAAACCCTCTGCACCTAAGGAACCAGTCATGGAAACTGACCCTAATGAACCTACTATTACTAAGGAGGTTGTGGATGAGTACCTACAAGTATGTCCATCTCCTAAAATTGATTTGATAAATCTAAAGGATGATAAATAAATATGGGAAGGTATCCCAATCTGATAATGACTTACAGTAGCAAGATGTAAACAAAATTTTGTAACTATGGATGGATTATATGTAATCCATGGAAAACTATAATGCATTTTGAATTTTGGCAAATCTTTCCTTTCTTGTTAAAGATTACATGAATGAGAATGGATTTACATTTATGAATGGATTCGATGGTATGTAAAACTAATTGAATGATTAATCTACAAACTTCAAGAGAAGTAGATTGCAGCCTAGTTCAGATAAGAGCCAATATGGGAGATAGCCAGGAAGAAGGGAAACCTTTAGGCCATTATAAATCTAAACTCAACCAGATCCTTGCTATTCTCCAAGAGATGAGAGTGAGAATTTGAACTATCGAGCAAGAGGTCAGGGGTCAGCATGGACCTAGGTGGAAAGCCTATTATGGGGGTGATGACGAGGCACTTCATGATGACACCACCCAAAGTGAACAAGGAGAGAATAACTCCGAGTCTAGATAGGAAGGGGATAGAAGAAGCCACTTGGCTTTGGAACTATCCTGGGATATGAAAAAGGTTATGCCTCCCAAGTTTGATGGGTCTATAAGTGGAGATACTGTGGAGGCATGGGCTACAAAGATGGAAAAATACTTTGAAATAAGAAATTATAATAAAATCACCAAAGTAGTATGGGGAGCATACCAGTTGGTAAGCGGAGCATCCACATGGTGGACGAATAAGAAAATAGAGTTAGGCTTGAGGTCTACGATTTTAACCTAGAATAGGTTTGTGGAACTTTTTAGGCAAAGATGGTTGCCTCAATTGTTTTATGACCAAATGTTGTTATATGGAGCCTAATCATACTTGGAGGTTAAATTTACCCCACTTTTATTGGTGCGATTTCCCCCCAAATTATTTAATAGGGTCAACGGGCAATGCCCCTTGCGGGGGTTAGGGGGCAGCACCCCGAAGATGGGGTCAAGGGGCCGCGCCCCTTGCGGGAGTTATTTTTCTATTGGCCAACATAAAAAAACCCTATTTTGTAACTGACATAAGGCTTGATAAAAGCAGCTAAGGGTTAGGGTTTCTGTTGATGTATTGTAGCATTTGGAAGTGGTATTGAGTTGCAAGGATTGCTGGTTGTAATCAGTTTGATTTACAAGATAATAATATTGGACTCTCTATTGGTGGATGTCGCCCGAGTTTGGGTGAACCATGTTAAAACTTGTCTCTCGCTATTATTATTTCTATGTATTTTCATTCCTTTGTTTAATCTTTATTTACATTAAATTGATATCTTCTGCATGCAATCCCTAACAAGTGGTATCAGAGAGGGTTGTGTTTGATTATTGTCTGCAGGAAGGTCTCACGGTTGAGTGGGAGTCTCATGGTTAAGTGGGAGAAATGGCAGATGAGGGTGAATTGAAGGTAGATAAATTCAATGGGTAGAACTATCAGTTATGGAAGATGTAGATGGAGGATTATCTCTATCAGAAGGATTTATGGAGGCCGTTGGAAGGAATAGCCAAGAAACTGGCAACAATGACTGATGAGGATTGGAATCTTCTGGATAGAAAGGCACTGGGAACCATTCAGTTGTGCCTAGAACCATCTGCGTCATTCAATATAATAGAAGCGAAGACAACAGATGAAATCTTTGGCTAAATTGTATGAAAAACCCTTAGCCTCAAATAAGGTATTTCTCATGAAGCGTTTGTTTAATCTAAAAATGATTCAAGGTGTATCTGTGACAAATCATTTAAATGAGTTTAATATGATTACCAGATAGTTAACTTCTGTAAAAGTAAAATTTGATGAAGAGGTGAGGGCTCTCTTGGTTTTATGTTCTTTGCTAGAAAGTTGGAATAGCTTGGTAATGGCTGTAAGTAACTCTATCTCTAGTTCAAATACTTTGAAATTTGATGATGTTGTTGGTGTTATCCTTAGCAACGAAATGCAATAGAAAAGCTCAGGAGGGTCGACATCAAGTAGTGTTTTGAATGTAGAAAGCAGGGGCAGATCAAAGGAGAGAGGAAAAGGTTCTGGAGGTCATGGGAAGTCATGAGGAAAATCAAAGGACAAGAGATCCTAATCTAGAGGACAGAAGGATTACTGTTACTATGGGAAACTGGATCATTTGAAGAAAGATTACTGGTCTCAGAAGAATAAAGAAGGAGACAAACAAGAAGGCAATAAGGAGGCAAATGTGGTAAGTAATAAATCTAAAGATGATTCTTTGATTTTTTTCCTAAATAATGCTGATGATTCATGGGTTTTAGATTAAGGGGCCTCATTTCATGCTACACCCCATAGAAGTTATTTTCTAGATTATGTCCAAGGGGATTTTGGGATGGTTTATTTGGGAGATAATGAACCTTGTTAGATTGTTAGAAAGGGAAGAATCAAGATTAAGTTGTAGAATGGGAATCATTGGCTACTACAAGAGGTCAGGCACATTCCAAGGCTGAGTAGGAATTTAATTTTAGCAGGGCAGCTAGATGATGAAGGTTGAATAGTTACTTTTAGTGATAAAAATTGGAAGGTTTCAAGAGGTTCCTTAATAGTAGCAAAAGGTGTGAAAGTAGGCACCTTATATCTTTGTATAGGTCATACTATTCCTTCTACTTTAGTTGATGCAGAGAAAAACCAAACAAGTTTAGGAATAGTTGCTGTGGGTTCGGAGGAAGAGACTAAAGCAGTTATTGCAGGTTCTGAGACAACACTATGGCATAATAGACTTGGGCATATGAGTGAAAAAGGTATGAAGGTACTTCATTCTAAGAAAGTTTTACCAAGTCTTAAATATATTAATATGGATTTTTGTGAAAGTTGTGTGTATGGAAAACAAAAGAGAGTTAGTTTTCTCAAGGATGTGAAGCAAAAGAAAGATGAAAAGTTGGAGCTTGTGCATACAGATGTATGGGGACCAGCTCAGGTATCTTCTCTCAGTGGCTCTCAATATTATGTTACATTCAGAGATGATGCAACTAAGAAGGTTTAGATTTATTTCCTTAGGTAGAAATCTGATGTATTTGAAACATCAAAGAAATGGAGAAGCTTGGTTGAGAATGAGACAGGTAAAAAATTAAAATGTCTCAGATCTGATAATGGTGGTGAGTATTTTAGCAAAGAATTTGAGGATTATTGTTCCTTTAATGGAATTCATAGGCATAAAATGGTTCTAGGAACTCCACAGGAGAATGGAGTGGCTGAGTGCATGAACAAGACAATAATGGAGTGTACAAGGAGCATGAGATTGCATGTTGGGCTGCCCTTAAACATATGGTAGAGGCTATCAATACTGATGTATATTTAATTAATAGAGGTCCTTCAGTTCCTTTGGACTGTGGTATTCCAGAGGAAGCATGGACAGATAAGAAGGTGAGTTATTCTTTTCTCAAAACCTTCAGATGTGAAGCATTTGTACATATAGATTCTGAAAATAGAACCAAGATGGATGCAAAATCAAAAAAGTGTATCTTCATTGGATATGACATTGATGAATTTGGTTATAGGCTTTAGGATGTTGTAAATCTAAAAATTGTGAGAAGCAGGGATGTTGTATTCAATGATAAGGTGTTGTACAAAGATCAGTTGCAACAGCATGAGAAGAAAGAAAAGGATTATGTGGTGCTGGATGATACTCTAGATAGTGATGTTCTAGTGGTTCCTCATGTTCTGCAACAACAACAAGAAATACCACAAACTCCAGTGAATGTTAGATGGTCAACAAGGCTAAGTAAACCTCCTAAAAGGTTTTCTCCCTCTTTGTATTCTATTTTGTTAACAGATGCTAGTGAACTAGAAGGGTATGATGAAGCTATGTAGGTGGATACAAAGGTTCAGTGAGAGCTTGCAATGAATGAACAAATGGACTCCTTGCTGAAAAATTAGACTTGGGAATTATGTAAGTTGCCTGCAAGTAAACAGGCTTTACCAAACAAATGGGTTTATAGGATGAAAGAGGAAGATGGAGGTAAGAAAATATTTAAATCCAGGTTAGTTGTAAAAGGATTTGCACAAAAAAGGGGCATTGATTTTGATGAGATTTTTTCTCTGGTTGTTAAGATGACTTTTATTCATACTATTTCAAGTATTATGGTTGTTGAAGATTTGCATTTGGAACAACTAGATGTGAAAACTTCATTTCTCCATGGTGATTTGGAGGAGGAGATATATATGGAACAACCCCAAGGATTTGAGGTCAAAGGTAAGGAGAAACTGGTGTGCAAATTGAAGAAGAGTTTATATGGCCTGAAACAAGTACCTTGGCAATGGTATTAGAAATTTGATAGTTTTATGGCTGAGCAAGGCTATAGCAAGTGTAATTCTGACCATTGTGTTTATTTTAAGAGGTTGGATAATGACAGCTACATTATTTTATGTTTATATGTTGATGACATGCTTGTAGTAGGGTATAACATGGATCACATAAGAGAGTTAAAATAGCAGTTAGCACAATCATTTGCTATGAAAGATTTGTGGGCAACAAAACAAATCCTTGGTATGAAAATTTACAAAGATAGGAAGAATAAAAAATTGACTCTATCTCAAGTTGATTATGTTGAAAAGGTGTTGCAGAGATTCCATATAGAGAATGCAAAAGCTGTCAGCACACCTTTGTCTAGCCATCTGAAATTGACTAAGGAGATGTGTCCAAAGACACAAGAGGAGGAAGACAAAATGTCCAAGGTACCATATGCTTCAACTATAGGAAACTTAATGTACGCCATGGCATGCATGATACCAGATATTGCACATGTTTTAGGAATCGTAAGCAGTATATGAGTAATCTCGGATTGCAACATTAGAATGTGGTAAAATGGATTCTTAGATATTTGAGAGGTACATCTAGTAAACACTTATATTTTGGGGGCTCTAATACTGATTTAGCAGGTTATGTAGACTTAGATTTAGCAGGGGATATTGATACTAGGTGGAGTACTACAGGTTATGTCTTTACTGTAGGTGGGATAGCAGTGAGTTGGATCTCATGGTTGCAAAAAGTGGTTTCTTTATCCACCACAGAAGCAGAGTATGTAGTTGCAACAGAGGCAAGCAAGGAGATGATATGGCTGCAATCTTTCATGGAAGAATTGGCCAAACAATAGGCTAATAGTTATTTGTTTATGGACAACCAGAGTGCCATACATCTTGCAAAGAATTATGCCTTGCATTCAAAGACCATACACATACAGTTGAGGTATCACTTCATTCGGTTGGTGTTGGATGATGGATAGTTACGACTGGAAAAGATACATACAGATAAAAATTTAGTGGATATATTTATGAAGGTAGTGACAAGGGAGAAGCTGAGCTCCTCTTTACTTTTGGTTGGTCTTCAAGATTGAACAAAAATAAAATCAGAATAGTAGAGTCCAGGGTGCTTATTTCCAGTGGGAGCTACATGGTCAGCAGTGTTATGATCAGTCTCCAAGTGGGAGATGATATGGTGTGGAGTCTGATCAGTCTTTGAGTGGGAGATTGTTGTTATATGGAGCCTAATTAGACTTAGAGGTTAAATTTACCCCACTTTTATTAGCGTGGTTTCCCTCTAAATTATTTAATGGGGTCAAGGGGTAGCCCCCCTTAGGGGTTTGGGGGCAATGCCCCTTACTGAATTTATTTTTCTATTGGTCGACATAAAAAAACCCTATTTTGTAACTGACATAAAGCTTGATAAAAGCGGCTAAGGGTTAGGGTTTCCATTGATGTATTCTAGCATTTTGCAGTGGTATTGAGTTGTAAGGATTGCTAGTTGTAATTTTTACTGGATAATAATATTAGACTATCTATTGGTGGATGTAGCTCAAGTTTGGGTGAACAATGTTAAAACTTGTCTCTCGCTGTTATTACTTCTGTGTATTTTTATTCCTCTATCTAATCTTTATTTGAATTTAATTGATATCTTCTGCATGCAATCCCTAACACCAAAAACTTATAGACTTTCAGAATTTGAAACAAGGTGATTTAATTGTGAATGAATACTGGGAAAAGTTCACTTGCCTACTCAAGTATGTTCTACAATATCAATAGGATGAGAGATTTTGCATCTAAAAATTTAATATGAGATTAAACACCCAGATTGGGGGAGATTTGATGTGCATGGTCCCACCTCAATGGACCAGGTTTTTGAAAAAGCTATTAAATAGGAACAAAAATTGAAATCTATGTCTCCTTACAGAGAAAGGAATCACAAAAGGTATAATTGGTCCCAATCCTCTCAGTCTTTTAAGAAAAAGGGGAAAAAGTAGGATTTTATTGAGAAAAATGATAAAGGGTCTAAGAATAAAAAATTAATCCAGGGGGAAAAGAAAGGTAATAATAACTCCAAGAAAAAAGGAGATAATTATGGGAAGCCTCAGGAGAGGTGAGGACCTGTGGGAGGGTATTATACATGTAGTGGTGATCATCATGCCAACCAGTGTCCTAATAAGACACATGGAACTCAGCTACAAGGAAATCCATTACCCTCACTACAGATGACTTTCCAACAATGCATACATGTAGCCCTAGATAATAGCCAAGATGAATACCAAATCACACCCATTGAAACTACATGTATTTTATCTAATTTCCCAATTTTAGTTTTGATAGATACTGGTGCAATAGAATTTTTTGTTTCCCCAAAAGTTGTAAATAAAATTCCTAGAAGATCTGGATACATGGCAAACACTTGGTTAGTTGAATATGTATATTAGACCAAGGCTTAGGTAGAGAAATGCTTGTTTGAGGCTAAGGTTAAACTTCCAAGTTTCTCCACTGAGGTGAACATTTACGTAGCCCCATTAGGATCATATGATGTTATCCTTGGGATTAAATGGTTATGGAAACATTGGGCCAAGGTGGATTATTATGCCAAAACAATAGAATGTCTAGATGACCTAGGGAACAAAGTCTTTTTGCAAGGGAACCCTAGAGAAATCAAACTAAGACAAAATTCTACCCTACAAATGAAAAGAGCTCAAAGAAAGGGATGCCAACTTTTTGCTGTCAAAATGGAAAAACTAAATGGTTATGAGGAAACCAATTTCCAAGATGATTTAATGTTTTATGAATATCAAAACCTCAAAAGAGGTGAGAAGAGGGAGTCCATAGATCAGGAAAGATCAGATATGGATAGGTACCCTTTTCTTAGAGATTTTGAGGACATATTTCTGGATGAGCTACCAGGATTTCCTCTTAAAAGAGCTTTTTATTTCTCTATAGATATAATTCCAAGATCAAAACCTATATCTAAAGCTCAATACATAATGACCACAACTGAGTTAATGGAGCTAAAGGATCAATTACAGGAATTTTTGGATAACGGAATGATAAGACCCAGTGTGTCACCCTAAGGAGCACCGGTAATATTTGTGAAAAAGAAAGATGGTACATTGTGGTTATGCATAGATTATCGCATGTTAAATAAGGAAACAATTAAGAATAAATACCCATTGCCCTGCATTGATGATCTTTTCGATCGATCTTCAATCTGGGTAACATCAATTGAGGTTAAAGGATGAGGATATCCACAAAACAACTTTTAGAACAAGGTATGGGCATTACGAGTTTATTGTCCTACCTTTTGGATTAACAAATGTACATGCAACATTTATGAACTTAATGAATAGTGTGTTCAAAGACTATTTGGACAAGTTTGTCCTAGTTTTTCTTGATGAAATCTTAATCTACTCTAAGAATGAGGAAGAACACCTTCAACATTTAAGGATTGTTCTTCAAAGGTTGAGAGAGCATAAATTGTATGGAAAGCTCTCCAAGTGTACTTTCTTTCAAAAGGAAGTGTAGTATTTGGGCCATATAATTTCAGCAAAGGGAATAGCTGTGGACCCAACCAAGATTAAAGCCATATTGGAATGGCCAGTACCAAGGAATGTACATGAGGTCTAAAGTTTCATGGGCCTTCTAGGATACTACAGGAAATTTGTTAAGAACTTTTCAAAAAATTTGTATCCTATAACTTCTTTGAAAAAAAAAGAAATAGGTTTGAGTGGTCAGACAAGTGCCAGGAGGAATTTGACCATCTAAAGGAAAGGTTAACTTCAACACCTATCTTGAAAGTGCCTGACCTGAAAGGTCATTTTGTAGTCATTACCGATGACTTAGGGGGAGGCTTAGGTGGTGTACTAGTCCAGGATGGACAAGTCATTGCATATGAATCTAGGACACTAAAAACTTATGAACAAAACTATGCCCCTCATGATTTGGAATTGGTAGCAGTAATACATGTTCTGTAAATGTGGAGACACTACTTTCCCAGAAAACCCTTTGAACTGAAGATAGAACACCAAGGGCTTAAATATCTGTTCACTCAACCACATCTAAATGCTTGCCAAAGAAGATGGTTGGAGTTTGTCTTGGATTATGATTTCAACATTAAATATATTCAAGGTAAGGAAAAGTGAGTGGCAGATGCCTTATTTAGGTTCTACAAAAGTCTAAGGGAGATAAGTTTTATGAGCAAGTAAAATAGGCCCTTTTGGAGAATCCCCAGAATCCAAAATATGATATATTTAACCTTGAACCAGATGGGTTATTAAGATATAAAGGAAGGATGTATGTACTAAACTTCAAGGAGTTAAAGAATATGGTGTGGAAGGAGGTTCATTCTTCACCTTATTTAGGACATCCTAGAGTAAAAACAGTTACTAGCTGACATGAAACCCTTATATTTTTGGAAGGAAATGAAGAGGGATGCTACAAGGTTTGTAGCTATGTGTATAGAATGCCAAAGGGTGAAGGCAGAACACCATCACCTGACATGACTTTTATACCCTCGTGAAATTCCAGAATGGAGATAGAAAATCATAAGCATGGACTTTGTGCAAGGACTTCCTATGTCAAGGAACATGCACAATGCTATTTTGGTTGTGGTGGATAGACTCACCAAAGTGACATATATTATACCTAGGAACTTGATGGATGGGGCACCCATCATAGCCCGTAAATTTGTACAAGAAATTTTCAGATTGCATGGTATTCCTAAGAAGATTATTTCAAATAGGGATGCTTGAATGACATCAAGATTTTGGCAAACCTTGTTTTTTTCACTTGGAACCCAATTGAATATAAGCTCTTCTTATCATCCTGAGATGGATGGCCAAACCAAGTACTGGAAGAGTTATTGAGAATGTATTGCATGGATCAATAATACAAATGGGAAGATTATCTTCCTCTGGTGAAATTTGCCTATAATAATTCCTATCATTCTATGATTAAGATGGCTCCATTTGAAGCATTATACGGAAGAAAGTGCTGAACCCCTCTAATCTTGGATAAGCTAGAAGATAGGGTTAGCCTTGCTCTAGAAATACTAGATCAGAAATGGAAGAACAAGTCCATCTAATTAAGAAAAGGCTAGCGGAAGCCAATTATAGGCAAAAATGTTATGTGGATGCTAAATGCATTGTAAGGCATTTCTCAGTGGGAGAAAAAGTCCTTCTAAGAGTAAAACCTCAAAATAGCTCCATTAAGTTTGGAAAGACATCCAAACTGGATATGTAGGTCCTTTCAAAGTTCTCAAAGAGGTCAACCCAGTTGTATACAGAATTGCTCTACCACTAGCTCTTGCCATGATGCATAACGTTTTCCATGTTTCTTATTTGAAAAAGTTTAATACAAGAGATAATCATATCCCTATTCTTGATTGAATGCTATACAAGTGAAGGACCCAAGGGTGGTATTGATCGATCCCATCCAGGTGCTTGAAACGCATAAGCTATGCTTATGTATTAAAGAGATAACTCAATGCAAGGCCTATTGGGACTAGTATGTAGAGGAAAATGCCACCTGGAAAAACTATGAGGATATTTATGTGAGATTTCCCTATCTCTTTTGAAAAACTTTTTACTATGCTCACACAACACTTTTCTTATTATGTTGGTTTGATTTTGAAGACATTTAATCATCGGGGATGATGATTCTTATGGGGGAGATATGTTACATCCCCAACTTATGATTTAGCTTAATCTTGCTTTGGTGTGGTAATCAAGATGATTAATTATAGTTTAATGATTTGATGTTTGTGGAAAATATCAAATAGAATCATTGATTATAGGAATATTGACTAATGTGAGTTAGACATGAGATTACATGTTGATATGATTATTTAATTATAACGATTTGTGAATCAAATGATGATACACTAATCATGGTTATATGGTTGTGAGTGTGATAAGGAAATAAATCTTCCTTCAAGGATAGAAGGATAGGATCATCCAGAAGGAAGAGATAGATGTTGGGAAAATGCTAGATTTTTATCTGAGTATCAAAATTAGTCCTTGTGAACCAATGGAAGGTAGAGTGTGTTTGTGTCTTTCCCTTGTTAGTCATTTTCATTTTTGTGGCAACATGACAATTTGAGTTATCTCGACATCATCTATGTTGATTTAGCTAAATGATGTTCATAAAATGTCAACTTAAGTTGACTGATAATCTCATTAGGTTGTCAAGTATTTCCTTGTTTCCTTATTTATTTCCTTATTAGGGTTTTGTGATTATTATTTATTTTTGTATATTACTTATGGTTAATATGGCAAAGAAGGGAGAGTGGTACTCAACCCTAAAGTCATATTTTGTTATTGTGCCACCCTATCGATGATGTTATCAATAGGTGACATCTTGGATTATTCTGTTTACCCTTAAACATCATTTAGATACAAGGGAAACTTTGTGTGATATAATTATTCTAGCCCTTGTGATCAGGCACCTTTAATATTATTAATGTATATGACTTATGATAAGTAGGCTAACCACTACCCACGATGAGTGGAGTGAGTGGAGGCTGATTTGAACCTATATTAATCTATATCTTCATTGCCCACTCCATAATGGAGATAATGGACTATTGGAAACCTGAAGGCCTACAGGATGGCAGAGGTTAGAAAATAGTTTTCACCATTATGTTGAGAAAAAGGTGGCAGATCTTGTTGCATGGGATGCATGCAAGAGTATCAAAGCTGCCTTTCTTTTGGGTTATGTTTTGAGTATGCATATGTCAAGCAAGAACAATTGGAATTGGGGGTTTTGTAAGAATCAAATGATACAGAAGTAGTAAGGTGGTGGGTGTAAGCAAGCTTAGTTTAGAGCCATTGTAAAGCATACAAGAGTTATTCCTCGATAGGTCAAACTCCATTGTGTATTCCTTTAACAGGTATGAAGTTATACTTTGAAATGAACTTAAATTTGGCATGGAAAGTAAGGTAATCTTTATTGTATTCTTTATGATGTTGATTGTGTCGACTTATGATAGAAAATGAACTTCTATGTTATCATTAAAGACCTTCGAGGCCATAAAGATTTTCTATGAAAAAACTATAATAGTGGATATACTATCGAGCTGTCTTTAAAGTCTTTCAAGGTCGTAAATGCTTCCTCTATTTTAAATCTTGTAAACATTGTTTAGTATTTATCTTGGCTGAGGCCATATAGCCGAGCCCAGAGCTTTATTGTTGCATGTAAGAAACCTTGAAAGCTGATATGGCAAGCGTTGTAAACTATGTCATATATTTCTTGATGCTCTCATTGATATGATTTGAGCCGATTGTGCTCAAGTCTAAGAGTGTATTGAACCATAATGATTATTTTAAGTGTGTCATTAAGTTGGTAATGGAGTAGGTCGAGAGCCTTACTTGAGCCATGATAATAGTATTGTTAATCTTTAACCTTTAATCATGCCTAAGGCACTTAATATATCATTCTCGAGGACTGCAAATAATAGTGCTTGACTGTTTATAATAGATATTATGATAACTATAGTGCATCCTATGCATTTAAAAGGATAGATTAACTCCTCATTGAAGAAGGATAATTTGGTAAGAGGTAAATAGTATTATTATCTAGGTAGCATTTAGTGCATGCCATGTTTATTGGAGAAGATAATCTTCCTTGATAATTATTTTCTTATGAGAATGAATACTACATCCATTATGAAACTCTTGTGTTTAAATGTATATGAATGCTATCTCATTTCAAATAGCAATACTTCACAAATGAAGTATAAGATATCAAGAAATCATGTGGATTCTCTGAGTTAGGGAATTTTTAATAAGATTGACTTATTAGACTATTATAAAATAAGTCTTAGATGATATGAATTTGAATGTAAACCTTGTGATAAGGTAATCATGAAATCCTGAGCCTAGAAAATTCATGAGTTGGAAAACATGATTGGGCAATTATCATTTTAAAAGGATGGGAATAGAGTGATGTGGAGTCATAGGTTCCCTGTTGCCAAATCAATGTAACATTAATGAATGTACTCCCAAGATAGGAGTTGATTGTCCTAGAATTGGACTAAGAATGAATTGAACTTACCTTCCCTGGACCTAGCGAGGTCAAACTATGATTACTATAGGATTAGACAACTTCTAAGTCGAGTCAAGGTGGTGGACATATGACTATGTTCATTGTGAAGCATATATGTATGTAAATCTTTGGCCAAAGTAATGCATTAACCTCTGCATGCATTAGTCAATCCATTGTGATCCAAATGGCATAATGTTTCCAGTAGTGTCATACATAGTTAGAGTGGATCTATAGTTGTATGACCAAGAGATATTATGAAGGACACAACACTAGATACTCAGATGGCAAACCTAACGGTTCCTTATATCTATCCCTTTGTGAAGGGTAGGGCCACTTCCAAGTAGGAAGTTATGCAGGGGACCACCAGTCTGTGGTTGGAAAAAAAAAGCACTCGGGTGATGCTCTCCTTGCCAAGCAGAAGACAAGCTGAGACTTATGAAGATAGATGTCAAAGTTCCAGATATAGTGCATTCTTTGTATGACTTAACAACCAGTTATTATGTATAATCTTTTCGATGATGCCATGGGCATAGCTTTGTACTTGTGCAGTGAAAGTTATTCACTAGTGAGTTATCTTTGGATTGTTGTAATCTAAACTTTTGAAATATCCTAAAAAGAAAAGCATGTTTAATTTCATGATGATATTGATTCGTTACTTGTCAAATTGTAATTATGATAATCATGATGTATATCTAACCTTAAATAAGATGGTTAATTATGGTTAATTTTGGGTAATGTGAGATGACCTATTACATTTTTAGGCATTCTGTTGGACCTCAAGGAGTCAAGAGACATAGTCAAGAAAATGGCCATGGCATTAAGCAAAGATGACTAGAGGGGGACCTGCATAGGATTTTGGACTTAGCAATACCAAGGATTGTTTTTTGCCCTGAGGACAGTCCATGTCCAGTTATCCTACCTATATATAATGGGCCAAGGATTCCCTTTGTTATTCCCATAGTCCAGGTGAGAGAAGAGTGCAGGAGGAGTGAGACAAAGTGGGGGGCAGACTTTCTAAAGTTGATGTTTGGGATTGTAGATGGTAAAGGTGTGGATTAGTTTGGTGAGGTGGAAATAAAGACTGAGACAAAGGAGATGGTTGGTGTAGGCGAGGAGGACAAATGCTAAGTTGTTACAGGATATTATAGTTATATGTCTTATTACAATATGATAAATATGTATGTAGAATGTTGTATGCAATAGTGTTTTGTATTCTCAGCAATATAATGACTATGTTCTATATTTCTGGCCCTCATTTTGAGCAGCTTGGATCAATTATTTTTTGGATATTCATTTTAATGGGGTATGACTCCCTAAGCCTAATTGACTAATCCAAAAAAAGAAGTAATTCCCTAGAATGAATAAACAAATTTTATTTGAAACATTTTAAAATAACACCTCTATTATTTCAATCTAAGAATAATCTAAAACATCCCATGTAATTCCACAAGAAAATTATTACTTGTAGCAAATAATAATTATCATAAAAGAGATTTATAGATAAAGTAAAAATGTCATTAAAATAGTTTAGATTTTAATATTCAATACATGCTAATGAATCAACAACTTGGGGTGACTAAAATAGATTTTAAAAACTCCCTAAAAAGTAGAAAACAAATATGCTAATTATTTCACGTAAATAACAATAAAAATGCCTAACTTACAGCCATAAAAACATGATCTTTTCAAGCACTAAAATAGCAGGAAACAAACAACAATAAAGTGTTGTTAAAACAATAACTAACTATAGGTAATAATAGAAAATAGAAACCTAAAACTAAACATAAACTACTATAAATGTGGCACCTTAGATTAAGCAACAAAATTGAGAAATAATCTAGTTGTATGTGAACTATATGATGGAACTTCAATAGTCTATTATTGTCTTTTATTGCTCCATAAATATGGTGACTTGTGACTAACATGTATATGACTTACAATTTCATGAAGGTGACTTATAGCATCACTTATCCAACATATTCCCCCTTGATGCTAGGTGGACTAACAAGTTGATCTCATAGTTTTAAAAACTAAAAGTTTGTAACTCCTTTAGTAAAGACATCAACTAACTATTCTTGAGTGTTTACATATTTCAATTCAATCTCCTTCTAACCATAGATTAAATTAAGTGGTACTTTAAATTAATTTTTTTATCAATTGTGATGAACTAGATTCTTGGATAATTTGATTGTACTCATATTAATACAAAAATAGTTGTAGGTTGACTTTGTTTCTTGCCATTTTTCTAAAATTTTCTAGAGCCATAATACTTGTGTACCTGGTAAAGTAACCACAATGTATTTTACTTCTATATATGAAAGAGAAATTGATCCTTTCTTCTTTGAGCTCCATGTAATTAATCTCAAACCCAAGTGAAAAATTAATTGATAGATTCAACTTTTAGTCATCCAAACTACCTCCCTAATCAAAATCACTAAAACTAGCAAGTTCAAACTTTTTAGAGGCATAATAATGAATACCAAAATTAATATTGCCTATAACATACCTCAATATCCTCTTGTATGTCTTCATATGGACTTTGGATGGCTTGCTTATATATCTTGAAATGAGAGAAAGTAAACTTATAATATCTATCCTTCTATGAGTAAGAAACATCAAGCTTCTTATAATCTTTCTATAATATATCACATCAGTTTTTTCAACTCCATGAGTTGTTGGAATGGAGACTAGTTTACATTCAACCATGCTAAATTTATTCAACATATCTTTTGTACAATCTATTTCACAAATGAAAATTTCATCCTCACTTTAATGAACCTCCATTACTTATTAATATTGAATAAGACCTAATCCTTAATTTCAAAATAATTAATCATAGCAATTTTAAATTCATCCTTTATTTTAGAACTACTACCCATATACATCAAATCAAAAACATAAAAACATACAAGAAGAATGCCATTACCTTCTTACTTGTAGTAAAGAGTGAGTTCACTCTTTCTTTTCTTGAATCTATTTTGTTGAAATTATTCATCAATTTGGGCATTACCATGCTCTTGGTGCTTATTTGAGGTCATTCAAATGTACTTCAAATTGTGAACTTGTTCTTTTTGGCCTTGGAATTCAAAACCTTGTGGCTATTGTAGATAGACTTACTTCTCTATGCACCCATTTAAGAAGGCATGTTTCACATCCAAATGATATATGATCCATTTATTTTGTATTGAAAATGAAAGTACCATTCTACTGGTCTCTTGTCTTTCCACTATTGCAAGTATCTCTTCAAAATCTATGCCATGTATTTAAGAGAATCCTTTTGCAACTACTCATGTCTTGTGTCTTTTAACACTATCAGCACTCTTGTACCTAGTGTTGTAAACCCATTTAATACAAATGCATTTCTTATCATGTGGAAGTTCAACAAGCTTCCAAGTGTCATTCTTATTAATTGATTCCATTTCTTCTTCCATTCCTTGCACACAAACAACATTATTATGTGGATATTTAAAAAATAATAGTTCAAAATATGCTTGTGAAACTAAAGCATAATGTATTGCCTCGCCTCTTGGATATTCTTCATTAAATTCATGTTCTTGGCTTCTTGTAATCCTTTTTGTCAAAATTTATATCCAAAATTTGTCTTGGAAGATGAGGTGAAATAATCCTCTTGAATTTCTTGGTTGTATAACTAGATGAGGGATTCTTGATGGAATTGATTCAAGAAATCAAACACTACTAGGTTGCTCATTAGAAATATCATCTTTAAAAATAATTTTACACTTATCAACGTGGCCTTTTTAATGACCATAAACTTCCACTTCATCAAAAATTACATCTCTTGACACAAGAATTTTTTTGGTGAGGGGATTGTAAGGCCTTTAAGATTTACTATGTTCACTGTACCCAACAAAAATAAAAGACTTGGTCTATGGATCTAATTTATGCCTTCTCTCATCAACTACATGAATAGAGGTTAAACAACTAAAATCTTTAAAATGATTGACATTGGGCTAGTTTCCATACAATGATTCATATGGAGTCATCTTGTCAAGATAATTAGTGGGACTTGCATTTGAAATATATACTAAGTTGTAGCAACTACATTAGCCCAAAAAGTGTTTCTTAATCCCTTTGTTTGTAACATGCACTTTACCATTTCAGAAAAGGTGTGGTTCTTCCTTTCAACTACCCTATTATATTGAGGTGTGTAGGTAGTTTTGAGATGCTTCTTGATTCCATTCATATTGAAATGAAGCTAAGCTAATGGAAATTCTTCCTACACTAATCTATGAGATAAGTGTAAAAAATTATGATCTAAACAATCTTAGAAAATAAATAACACAATGTGGTATAATCCCATATGAAAAAAATTATCCTAGGAAAATACTTTTATGAAAAAACATAGTAGAAATGGTGTCAGTGTCTTTTTTCTATTCAATAACAATATGATTACAATACAATATAAGAGCATACACCCTCATGCATCACCAACTATGTCTAGAGAGTTTTTGACAACATAATAGTACCTACAAATATGCTATAAAACCTCCATCTCAAGAACTAAATAAATAGGAGAAGCAATACATGAAACCACTGAATGGTAAATATGAAACCATCAGATAAACCACCCAAACTATGGTACCTAGATCCTAGTTCAAAACCCAATTCCCCATTTCAAGATGAGTCCATAGGATAAAAATAACATATTCTTTACACCTGCCATAAGCTTTCATAACTTTGTCATAATTAACTCACCAACTTGGCTACTCCATTTTGGCTTTATTATCTCCATTAAAAGATGCTCTATGACATATAACATTCATAATAATTTGGTCAACATGTCAAGTCAACAATGTGACTCACCTCTTACATGCTCTTACATGTGTCATAAAATATCTTTTACCTCTTGCACATATTACATGACAAGAGATTCTCTTAAATACATCATACCAATGCATACACATGGAAAAAATGGTTAATTCATAGGACTTTATTTTCCATGAGGGTTCATAAATAATTAATAAATAATAAATAAATCAAACATTATAATTGCAAGGTGTATGAGACACCTATCCCAATATTTTCCCACTTTTCATATATCTTAGAAAAGAAAAATAGAAACATCAACACTATCAACTATCTTCTAATGGCTAAGAGGCACATAGACTCACCACACCACCTAAATTTTTTTGTGCTTATAAGCATTGTCAATGCATTTACAACATTATTTTAAACATTAACCTTTTAAAGAATCACCCTCCTATTCTCCACCATGTCATAAATAAAATTATATTATACATCAATTTGCTTCATTCATGCATGAAAAGTCAAGTTCTTTTTCAACTTGCTAACATGGCTAACTATTGCATCCCATCTAAACTACTCCATGACTCAACCCCATATATGAACATGATATCTAAATCTATATGGCCTCATTACATGCATGAGTAGGTACCATATACTCTACCTCCAATATGGACCAAACAACCACAGATTTCCAATTTCTCATCCAACTAATTGCATCACCAAAAAGGTTAAAAACATAACCACTTGTAGATCTAATATTGTCAACATTTCCTACCCAATTAGAATCCATATATCCTCAAATATCTTTTGAGTGTTGTAGATCTCTTGAGACACCATCTCCTTGATAACATAAAGAGTACTTGAAAGTACCCTACAAATAATTGAATATCCTCTTCACTATAACCCAATCATCTTGACTACAATTAGCCATGAAATGGCTCAAGATTCCTACTACTTGGGTAATGTTTGGTTTGGAGTAGACCATAACATACATAAGATTACCAAGTACAAAAGAGAAAAGAGCATGAGACATATCCTACATCTCACTAGGTGTAGATTTAAATTTCTTAATTAATAATTTAGTGCTCAATGAAATAGGAACACTCATTAGTTATCTATATACCATGCTAAAATGTTGCAATATAGAGTTCACATACTTACTCTAGACTAGCCAAAACTTTATGTTTTCTCTATCTCTTCTAATCTCTATACCTAAGATGAACTTAGTAACCCCCAAGTCCTTGATATCAAACTATGTATAAATCTTAGATTTCAAGTCCCTAATCACACCCTCATTGTTGCTAAAAAATATATCATTGACATACAAAGTGGAAATAAGGAAAAAATCACCATCCTATTTGTACTAAACATAGTGATGTAATTTGGACCTCAAAAATTATAGTCTCAACACAAAAGAATCAAATTTCTGGTACCACATCCTAGGTGATTGTTTAATACCATACAAAAAATTCAATCTATAAACTAATGACTCCTTACCTTTTACAACATAGTGTATTGGTTGTTCAACATTAAATATATTTTCCAAGTAACCATGCAAGAAAGTAGTTTCCACATCCATCTTATTTATCTCTAGATCAAAATCTACTACAAAAAATAATGAGAACCTAATATATGTCAACTTAGAAATTAGAGAAAAAATATCACCAAAGTCTATCCCCTCAACCTGGGAATATCCTTTTGCAATCAATCTTGCCTTGTACTTCTCAAAATTATCATCTAAACTAAACTTCTTCTTGAAGGATAATTTAAGTTTCCTTCATTTTGGTAAATGAATCAAGTCCCAAGTCTCTTTCTTTTTCAATGTAGTCATCTCCTCATCCATTACCAATCTCCAAGATTCACTATGATCCATATCCATTGCCTCTTTCATAGTTCAATGTTCATTAATGGTAGTAATCAAAGAAAAAACATACATCTAAAATTGGGTGCAGATGTACCTCTTTGGTTGCCTCCTCTTCCAAGTGAATCTCCTCTAAATTTGAGTTGGATGTTCTCCCTCCTTAGATCTCCTTGAACTCTTAGTACTCACCTCCTCATCTAGCCTATTCCAAACTTCTAGTTCAATCTTATGTACAATTGTATCAATCTTTGGCTATAATTACATAATAGATTTCACACTTCCATCTAGTTACTCCACTATAGGAGAAGGCCTAATCTCCCTAAAGATAACATTTTGATTGTATATATTTCCTATCCAAAATATTTGAAATCTTGTACCCTTTCACACTGACACCATAGCCAATGAAGATACATTTCACAAAATTATAATCCAACTTTGACAACTTCTCTTTAGGCACATGAATATATACCTTACAACCAAAAACTTGAAGATATCAAAGTGAGGGCTCTATCACTATCTAGGATTCAATAGAGGTTTTATCAACAAGCATTGATGTAAGAGGCCTATTAATTAGTTAACATGCAGTGCAAACCACCTTTTTCTAGAATTTATATTCCAATCTAGACCCACTAAGCATACCCTTAGTTCTATCCATTAGTGTTTTGTTCATCCTTTCTAAAACTCCATTCTATTGAAGGGTGTATGGAGTTGTCTCATGAATTTTAATGTCATTCTCTTTGTATAATTTATCAAACTCTATTGAATAAAATTCTCCACCATAATTAGTCCTCAACACCTTGATCTTTTTACCAATCTAGTTCTCCATAAGATCTTTAAAATCCTTGAACCAACTAAATACCTTGGATTTTCTCCTAAGAAAATAAACCCAAGTCCTTCTAGAAATATCAACAATAAATGACATATAATACAAGTATTTTGATAGAGAGAACATATACATGACCAAATACATAGAATTAAGATCCAAAATCCTATAAGACTTATGAGAACTTGAGCAATACTAAACATGATTTTTATTTATATACATACAATGCTCACAAAAAATAAATGTGAGAACAATCAACATGCCCCTCTACAAGATTTTTATTTTTCAAGGTCCTTAGATCTTTCTTACCAATATGGCCCATGTAATAGTTCCATAACATTATCTTCTTAGCAAGTAACTTGTTCTAAGAGGTAAGATCATGCTTCGTTACCCAAAATTCATGACTATAAAAAATGCATATAATATATATCTCTTCACTATAGGTTTCGATGTCAATGGTGTAGATTTAGCAGATCTCTTCACCACATATACAAAGGAACTATTGCACTATATGTAAGTGTTAGCATCAATCTAAAAGAGAGTTCCAACTCAAACCCCCTTCACAAGAACCATAACTCCTTGAAACATCTTACACCCAGAATTTCCAAAGACAAGGTGCACACTGTTGAAATGCACAAGACAACTGAGAGGGGGGGTGAATCAATTGTCTCTAAAACTTTACTCACTTATCAACACATCAAATGCTCAATTACTATTATTAAGATTTAACCATGAAAACATGAAACAAGAAGCTCAACACAATAACACATTTAACACATGCGACACCAGATTTTTATGCAGAAAACCCTATAAGGGAAAGACCACAGTGGGTGTTAGCCCACATATATAACTATGTTATAGGAATACCAAAAATAAGAGGCTCACTACCTTAGGGCTCACTGCCCAAAATGCTCACTACAAATGTTAGGGCTCACTGCCCAAAGTGCTCATTGTAAATGTTAGGGCTCACTGCCAAGGGTTGGTGAATTGATTTGATAACATCTACTCCATGCCTGGGTTTAGTTCCATTGAAGCACAGTATAGCTCCTCTGTTATACTCTTCTTACACTTTCACACTTATCTTTTCATTTTCAGTTAAGGAACTCTTTTTTGCAACTTCATTACATGTTTTTATACACTTCATCAACCTTGGAATGTACATCAAGGTTAGCATTACATTCCTCAACCATTGGAACAATCTCCAAGGTTGGCATTACAAACATACATAGAAATATGTCTGGACCTAAACAAAATTAGCTAAGGGAAAGATGTATGTGGATCATGTTATTCCTTAGCTGGGACTCAAGTATAATCTTCCATGCCATGACATGCTTCCACAATCTTTGATGTATCTCCACAAGTAGTGGAATCAACCAAGTCAGCCAAGAATGGTGTTAGCATTAAGTCTTTAAGAACAATCTTCATCCATGATCCAAATTTCTCTTTGTGGACCAATCCAAAGGTAGAAACATCATCAGGAGACATCCACAAGCACATTGTAATCACCAGGAGAAACTGCACAATCTCTAACCATTCTACCAAGAAGATTCTTCAAACCGGAGCACATAAACAACACTGTCAACTACTATCATAAAGAAAAGATCACTTGCGGACCACCAAATCATGAACTATTAGAGTTGAAGGCACTTATCATCATTACAAACTTGATTCCAAAACCACAAACTGAAATACTTAAATGTGGAGGAATACAGAGGATAATACATTCTCCCTGTCACCACCAAATATACAAAAAAGAAATTTTCACTTTGGTGATTATAACTCACTCAAATCTTCATACCGGAGGCTCAAACTTGGAACATAGCATCTTTAGACATGTCTCTAACTAACTTCCAATCTGTAGACAAAGATATTTATTCTACAAGAAATACAGAGCAATCTATTGGACTATTCTGTTGTATCAGGAATGCTTATTATCTTCAACACTTAACTCATTACAAGAAAGCATCAAAACAAGAGCACATTTAACACCAATGACAACACTGACATGTTGACATCAATGACAACACCGGCTAGGCACATACTTGCAACAATCTCTCCCTTTGTCATTGATGGCAACATATGATGTGAAAAATTGTAAAGACCATCAAGACAAGATACTCCCCCTTTCTTTTTATACATTTGCACTCATTCTCCTCCTGATTTCTTCACATGATTTCTCTCCCCCTTTAACATCAATGGCAAAGGGCACATACTTGCACTTTGCTGCTCTGATCAAATCATCAATATTATAACACTTACTGCTCTTTTTCAGGAACACATCTCAGAAACACTTGACACTCCCCCTGAGAGGTAGCTCTCAAAACATCAATCCAGATCAAAGAATGAGGCTTTGGACACCACTAGACTGATGCATTCTTATGCATCTTAGTTCAGAGCATGAGGGGTAATAACCCCTAGTTTTTCTCTGAGATACTCAAGGGTATCCTTAGGCAGAGGCTTAGTGAAAATATATGCAATCTAATCCTTTGTGGACACATATTCCATCTTTACTTCATTCTCTGTCACCTTTTCTCTCAAAAAGTGATACCTTATTGAAATATGCTTTGTTCTTGAGTGTATCACTGGATTCTTTGAAATGTTTATGGCACTTGTATTGTCATAAAAGATTGCAATTGGTTCTTCATGCACAACTCTTATGTCCTTCAAAGTCTACTTCATCAATAACACTTGAGTGCAACAACTTGTTGCTGCAATATACTCTGCTTCTGTAGTAGACAAGGAGATTGAATCTTGCTTCTTGCTCAACCATGCAACTAATCTATTACCCAAGAATAAAGCACCACCACTTGTACTTTTTCTGTCATCAACATCTCTGGCCCAATCTGCATCTGTGTAAGCACTGAGAGTGAAATCATTATCCTTTGGATACCATAAGCCATGATCTGATGTGCCTTTCAAATACCTCAAGATTCTCTTGACTATCATCACATGTGATTCTCTAGGATCTTAAAATTTTTCCACAAGACATACTACATGCATTATATCAGGTCTGGTTTGAGTTAGATAAAGTAATCCTCCAATCATAGATCTGTACCTTTTTTTATCAGTCTTAGGTGATTCATCAGTTTTTCTTAATTTGTAGCCAATGACCATGGGAGTACATACTGGTTTGGAGTCCTCCATCCCAAACTTCTTCAACAATTATTTTACATACTCAGACTGAGAAATGAAGATTCCTTTATTTGATTCAGTAATTTGCAGACCTAGAAAGAAATTGATTTCCCCAAACATAGACATCTCAAATTCATTTTGCATTTCTCCTACAAACTTCATCTACATACCTTCATTTCCTCCAAAGATAATGTCATCAACAAAAACTACAACAATCAGGATTTGATTATCACTAATTTTGAAATAGAGATTGTTGTCAGCAGTGCCTTTATTGAACCCTAATTGCAATAAATATTTATCTAACCTTGCATACCAGGCTCTGGGGGCTTGCTTTAGTCCATACAATGCCTTCTTCAATCTACACACCATATTACCTTGGTTTGATAATTGAAACCCTTCCAGTTGCTCAATGTAAACTTCCTCTTCCAACTAACCATTCAAGAATGTAGACTTCACATCCATCTGATACACTTTGAAATCTTTGTGAGCTGCAAATGCCAAAAATATTCTAATTGCTTCAATCCTAGCCACTAGAGAAGAAGTCTCTTCAATATCTATTCCTTCAATTTGAGAATATCCTTTGCACACAAGCCTTGCTTTGTTTCTTACAACTTCTCCATTTTCATTCAGCTTGTTTCTAAAAACCCAT
The DNA here is from genome assembly GCA_027924645.1 of Cunninghamia lanceolata. NCBI lineage: Eukaryota > Viridiplantae > Streptophyta > Pinopsida > Cupressales > Cupressaceae > Cunninghamia > Cunninghamia lanceolata. The sequence continues at coordinate 4,957,002 of BSBN01000070.1, forward strand.
TTAGTTCCAATGACATTTTTATCAGTAGGTCTAGGAACCAATTCCCAAGTTTGATTCTTCTCTATCTGCATCAGCTCTTCTTCCATGGCTTTTACCTAATTTTCATCATTGCAAGCTTCATTTATAGTTTTTGGTTCAACCTTTGAAAGCAAACAGTAATTCACTTGTTCTTCTGCAACTCTTTTCCTTGTTAGTACACCCTTGCTTTTGTCACCTATAATATGATCTTCAGAATGATTAATCCTTACATACCTGGGAATCTTAACAACACTTTCTGGAGCATCTTCTTCATCTTGACTATCTTCTTTCCCAACTTTTTCTTCATGCACTATAGTCACAAGTACATCTAATTCATAGCCACTCAGATCTGATATTCTTTCCTTGTCTTCATCTACCTTCACATTAGCACTTTTAATGATCTTTTTTAATCTCTTATTGTAGCACTGGTAGGCCTTACTCTTGGTAGAGTAACCAAGAAAAATCCCTTCATCACATCTACCATCAAACTTGCCTATTTCTTCTTCTCTTCTGATATAACATTTGCTACCAAAAACTTTGAAATACTTCACTGTAGGAACTCTTCCATACCATAATTCAAAAGGAGTTTTAGAGCTGTTACCTTTGACTTAAACTCTATTTAGGATGTACACAGTAGTATGTATGGCTTCTCTCCAGTATACTTCTGGTAGGTCAGCTTCCTTTAACATAGTCCTATCAGCCTCCTAAACTATCATGTTCATTCTTTCAACAACTCCATTCTATTGAGGAGTCCTAGGTGCAGACAAATGTCTCTTTATCCCTTGTTCTTCATAGAAAATATTGAATTCATTTGATGTGAACTCACCTCCTCTATCAGACCTTAAGCATTTGATCCTCAACTCTAACTCATTCTCAACCATTGCCTTGAAAATTTTGAACTTGTCTAGGGCTTCAAATTTTTCTTTTAAAAAAGTGACCCAAGTCATTCTAGAATAATCATCAATAAGCAACCTAAAATACCTATCACCTTGCAGACTTCTTGTTCTTGTAGGACCACACAAATCTGTATGTACTAGCTCTAGCAATCCAATAGAAAATTGTTCTTTGCTTTTAAAACTTGTTCTTGTTTGTTTCCTGAATTGACACTCCTTGCAAATGGTGTTGGCATGCTTCACAAGTTTAGGCAGATCTCTTATAGCCTGTACAGAGCTTATCTTCACCAAATTGTCAAAATTGATATGATACATCCTTCTATGCCACAACCAAGTCTCATATGTCTGAGCCAATAAACAATAATCATTAGTTCCTCTTAATTGGTAAATGTTACCTCTGGTCTTCTTACCGGTAGCAATCACTATTCTAGAGCTTTCCATGATCTTGCACCCATTATCTTTGAATCTTAGATCATAACCTTTATCACACATCTAACCAATGCTCAAAAGATTATGTTTTAAACCCTTCACATATAGGACACTTTCATTGTTGTGCTTTCCATCAAAAGAAATAGATCCTTTTCCACAAATCTTACCAACTACATTATCTCCAAACCTAACCAGTCCTCCATCATACTTTTCCAAACTCACAAACTTACTTTTGTCACCAGTCATGTGATGTGAGCATCCACTGTCAATAATCCATTCATCCTTATCTTTCTCAACCTAAACAACCAAAGCACTTTCTTCCACTGATTTTTCTTCCTTCACACAACTAGCAGGATTAGTAGACACAGGTCCTTATTTAATTGCAATAAATGAGCATTCATTTGCACTAGTACTAGCATCATCAGATTCATCATTTATCACACCTTCATCATCAAGATCTCTAACATAGTAGCATTTCTTTGGAACCCTAGGTCTATTCTCAAATCTTTTTCTATTCCTTTCAATTCTCTTAGGACATCTAGAAGCATAGTGATCAACCTTACCACATGTAAAACATTTGAAAGGTAATTTTCCTTTAAACTTACCAGAACCTCTTTGCAGTCTGTCAACAAAGTTGGCTTCAATTTCATCAAGCTCATCATCAGGTTCCACCTTGTACTTCTCAGCTTTGGAGATCTTTTCTAAAGTATTGGCTTTGAAAGAAGTCTCAACCTTCAGTAGAGCATCACCAAACTCTCTCATCTCAAAAGATGTAAGCTTTCCAAGCAACTGATCCTTATTGACTTCTTTTACAGTCATTACTTCTTCAATTGCAAGTACCTTGTGACTATATAACTTAGGTAATGACCTAAGAATTTTCATCACAACTTCCTTCTTATCAATAGTTCCTCCCATACCTTTTATTCCATTAACAAGTTCATCAACCTTTTGCAGGTAGGCTGTTATGTTTTCATCTTTACTTATCCTTAAACCCTCATATTTTGCTTTCAAGCCCTACAATTTGGATCTTTTTAGAGATTCATCTCCTTCATATAGGATTTTCATCTTTTCCCAGACTTCATTAGTAGAATCTAGATCCATGACCTTTAAAAGATTAGTGTCAGACAAGGCACTGTTGCAAGTATGGGCCTAACCGATGTTGTCATTGATGTCAACATACTCTTGTTGCATTGATGTCAAGGATTGGTTGAGCTGTGTGCTGAGGATATTGAGAAAATTAGTCCTATTAGAAACATAGAAGAATAGTGAAGACAGTGAAGCCCTATGAAGTAAAGATCCCAGCTAAGATGAAGATCAGAGGATGCACATCAAAGGGATTGTAGATATGTGTCTAAAGATAATCTAGTCAAGATTTGAGAGGTCCGCATGAACATTTGGAGAAGTTATGGCCATACGAGCAAAACTGGTTCTGGCAGATGTTCAGAGGTGACAGATTGACACAAATAGGTCCGGTGAGATCTAGAAATATAATATCTTAATTTGTGGATTTGGTGGAGTGTTAAGGAAGCCAATGTGAATTGACAACTCAATTGGTTCATGGTCTGGAGGTCCGCAAGCATTTATTCCAATGTGACAGTGATGACAGACTATGTTCTTGAGGTTCTAGATGAAAAAGAGAATAATTTCAGTAAGCAAAAGTGGTGTGGACGTTCTTTGTGATTTAGGCAAGCTTGTGGGGGTCTCTAGATTATGTCCAGTTCATGTTGGCAATCCACATTGAAGATTGAGCTCGTAATTGAAGATTTACTTCCAGATGATGATGTTCTTCCTAATCTTGGCCAACCGGATGTTTTACACATCTTGCGAATGATCTTGAAGATATTTTGCGAAGCATGGTGTATTACTCTAAGAAGATTGAAGTCCCAGATATGTGTGGCCAATAGTGTGGTGATTCGCATGAAGTCTTTTGTAATAAATCAAGTTGTATTTGTGTATTTTCTCTATAATAAAATAAAGTATGTATTGTGCCGACTTTGATGATTATCCCAAAATCGATGTCTTGTATAAATGAGAGTTGTGAAGTCATTTCAAAGTATGCTTGCTGGATGAGAATGTGGTAGAGAGGAGAAGAACGAAAGGCATAGTAGAAGTATTGAGCTGAAATGGAACTAACTCAAGCATGTTGAAGATGATAATCTCTAGTTCAAGTATGTAATATTTATTATTCTGTAGACAATGTGTCTCCTCTAGGCAGTGGGCCTCTTGTAAGTAGTGTGCTCGGGCAGTGAGCTCTAATTGCCAAGTGCCATTTTGTTCTTCATATTCTTTTAATAGAGAATACAATCTTGGGTTAGTCACCCCATGGTTTTTCCCTTAACTGGGTTTTCCATGTTAAAATCTTGGTGTCATATGTGTTAATGTGTTTCTACTCTTGAATTTCTGCATTGTGCTTCCATGATTGAATTATTATTATGTTGTTGAATTACAAGAAAGATTTAAGTGTATAAAGAACAAAAAGTTTTGAGACAACTGATTCACCCTTGATGTAGAGCAGGGGAACACTTATCAATTCTCACAAAAATGAGTGACTGATCTTGGAGGGAAGAAGGACAGCAAACATCTTTGAGATGAGGACAACAAACTTACTTATCAAGACACCTACAAACTCCATTTTTGGACCCAACTTGGTTTGGACAAATGTGATGACTACCAACATTTGAGGAGGGTGTGAGACATATTAATTTGACCAATGGAGGATTATCAAACTCATAAATTAGCCCAGCAAGTTGTCCTACCCAAGGTTCCTTCACAAATGGCCTATTTTCCTTGTAGCCCTAAAAATGCGGTTTAGAGGGCTTAACTCCAAAAATTTCCAAACAACTCCCAGAACTCTTTAGTTTTTTAGATACCCATTATGGCCCTCTATAACACACTTGACATGTAGGGTACATTGTTTTGGAACACAAGCCTCTAAAAATGACTGTTCCTGCTGTTCCAAGGGGCAATTAGCCCTAGGTTTACAAAGGAAGTACCCTACCAAAGTGGCCCAGAACTTTCTAACCAATTCCAGAAGTTGGTATGGATTTCAAATGGATGGATTCAATAGGTTTTGTACCTCCATGGGCATTAGAAACAAGTTTTCCAACTAAATCTTCCTCTAGTTATCACCAATGGTTTAATACATAGAGATATCAAGCCAAATCTTCCTCAAATCTTGTCTTGGATTGCTCCCCTGCACCTGCACCTGCACACAAAACCCATTGTAGAATATACCTATACAGACCCAAAAAATCCATTTTGGGGCTCTAACTCAAAGATTTGGGTCAGAACCCCATAAAACTCTTAAATCCCTACCAAACTTTCCTAGAAACAGCAATTTTGGGACAGCATTTTGTTCTTCTTTCTCCTGCAATTTCAAGACACCAAATATGATTTAAATGAAAGATAAAACATTCATTTACAACATCCAAAATGTGAGATCCATTGAAATGGCCATACGTGTGAGTACTATGGCAAAGAGCAGCAAATTACATAGAAAAAAAATAGCAAACTGGTGCAGGAGCACCTACCTGACAGCTGGCCTTCACGAGGCAGTTAGTTAGTTTGAGTCTTGTTTATGTTTTCAAGAAGATCTGATAAGACCAAATGCATGTAATAAGGTCATGCTGATCATGATAAGATCATGCTGACCATGCTTTTACTATTTTTAGCCAGTTTGTTAGAACAGCTGTCATGCTGTAGGTCCGGTTGGATCTCCCAGCCGCCTGGAGAGTTCCCAGCCGCTTGGAGTCGGGTCAGTAGTACTCGTAGGAAAATCTATTTAAGCATGAGGATCGGTTGATATTGCATATAGATAGATAGATATCATCGATCGAGCTAGGTTGCAGAAGAGTGAGGCTGAGAGAGAGATTGATCATTGTATTTGCATCTTTTGCAATCAAATAAAGTGATCCTGTTTGTGTTCATCCTCTGTTGAATTCCGTTATTTAATCGATTTGCTGGTTTGGGTGGTTTCATGGATTCACTGATCCATTCCACCGGTTGATTCGTCTGATCGGTGGAATGGTTATGTACAGTAGGTTAGGTTGTAGTTTGTCTGTTTGCATGCAGGTGTGCAGGATCACCGTCGAGAGATGTTGAAGACCCTAGCATGGGTATGTGCTAGGTCGAGCTGAGAAAGTGTGGAAGATCACCCTGGAAGTGGATCGAGTCATCCCAGGAGGTTCGGCGGATCAGAACAGTGAAAATTCGCTAAGGCTGGAAGTTCGTCAAAACGGCATCATCAGGATATTTCTGCTTATATCCTGCAGCCGCTTCGGGCATCGTCATCCGGATAAGTGGAGAAGAGCATGATGCAGTTGAGTGCATGAAGTGAATGTGTGTCGGGGTGATCATCATCAGGAGTTGCCGAGGAGGAGCGTATCGGCATAAGGAAAAAGATCAGGTTGATCGCGGGCTGAAGAAAAAGCTAAGTTTGGCCAACAGCAGGATATGACGTCATCATCATCAGGATATACGTCATCAGGATATTTCAGAGCAGCAGGATATTGAGGAGCTGCGGGTGACGTCATCGTCATCAGGATCTACGTCATCAGGATATCGGGGTGACGCAAGCATTGAGGGGACGGTGCGAGGAGTTAAGGTTTGTCATCATCAGGATAAATGGAAGGAACCGGATGTTCTTTATCCTGTTGATTATCATGATGTTGAATATCATGATGCTGAAGATAGTGAAGATGGAAGTTGTCACTGAAGTGAACAGTGGACGTCAGGAGGATGTTCGCGCTGGTCGAACATGATGATGCTGTCGATAAACGAATAAGGTGATGCTGCTGACAGGCGAAAGGGCGAGGGCTTGTCATCAGGAGGATATCAGTCGGCAGAGTAAATATGATGATGCTGACAGTGTTAAGTCAAATATGATGATGATGATGATGATGGGCTGCAGACATCCATGCTATGTGTTAATGTTTTAGTGTGGGTGCCTCTGCATCACAAACAGTCTTCTTTTTTGTGTTTCTTCTTTTCCAACTTCAATGAATCTGTTTTCCATGACCCCCAAGGGATAAATACAATCCAAATCATTACCATTTCATGCAAGATTCTTTTCCTATCTAAAAAGGCAATAAAAACTCACTAATTTCACTAATTTTAGCCTTAAGACTGTTTTTTTCCAAACATAGCACATGCTATTTGGAGTTCCACTACTAGTTGACTTCTAGAATAGAGGGAGTGGTTTCTAAAATAGAGAGAGTGGTCTGACTCAAACCTTATTACAATAATAAATTAATACAAGACTCCACCTAGGCTCATAATGAGCATAAAATCCAAAATTTAAGGCTCCTAGTGAGCATACAAACCAAAATTAACTATGGTGGTCTCTGCACCATACAACTGGGGTGAAAAGATTTCAATCTCCTAATGAAATGAGCTCTTGGATAGAGGCTCCATGCTGTTTGATATCTTCTTCTATCATCCAGGTAGCATCTTCAATTGGCAAACCATGCCACTTCACCAAATGTTCATTGTAGATTTTATTTCTTGTCCTCTTAACCTCTCTTGTGTCCAAGATAGTTTCAACTTTCACTGGCTGACTAGGTGGAAGATCCCTTATCCAATCCTCATCAGAAACATCTTCAACTTCTTCATCTACAACATTAGATCCTTTGAAAGGATACAGGTCTACAACATTGAAAATGGGGGAGATAGCAACTCCAAGAGGGAGTTCTATCTCATAAGCATTTTGACCAAATTTATGGACCACCTTGCAAGGTCCTATCTTCTTCATCATCAGCTTTGTATATATGCCCTTGGGCAGTCTCTCCTTCCTCAAATGAGCCAGCACCATGTCACCTACTTTGTATTGAACATCTCTTCTTTTTAGATCAGCCTTTTCCTTGTACTTGACAACACTCTTTTCAAGAGTTTCTCTTACTTGGTGATGTATCTCCTTCATGGATGTGGCAAATTCTTCTCCTTGTGCACTCCTATTGTCTACTCCCCTTAAGTCTCTTAGCTCATAAATGCCTCTTGGCTTAATGCCATATACTACTTCAAAGGGTGTTCTTCCAATGCTCCTGTTAACAGAGTCATTGTAGGCATATTCAGCTTGGGGCAGCAGTAGATCCCATGACTGATTATGCTCTTTTGTTAAGCACCTTAATAGATTTCCCAAAGACCTATTTACAACTTCAGTTTGCCCATCTATTTGGGGATGGTATGCAGAACTAAAAGTTAGATTTGTTCCTAGCTTCTTCCACAAAGTTCTCCAAAAGTGACCAATGAACTTGGAATCTCTGTCAGACACTATTGTCAAAGGCAATCCATGGATTCTTACAATTTCCTTGAAGAATAGACCAGCAATATGAGAGGCATCATTAGTGGACTTACAAGCAATGAAATGTGCCATCTTACTAAATCTATCTACAACAACAAAAATGTTGTCATAACCTCTTTGTGTCTTGGGCAGACCTAGAACAAAGTCCATGCTGATAGACTCCCATGGCTGATTGGGTATTGGTAAAGGCTGATATAAACCTGCATTAGAACTTGATCCTTTAGCCCTCTGGCATATCACACAACTCTCCACAAACTTCTTCACATCATTATGCAACCTAGGCCAATGATAAAACCTCTTGACCTGCTCCAAAGTTTTGTCATAACCAAAATGACCACTCATGCTGCCACAGTGTTTTTCCTTGATCAAATTTGCTCTCATGGAGCATCTTGGTACACACAACTGAGCTCCCTTGAATAGTAGACCATCTTGTACTACAAACTCAGAAAATTCATTGTGAAAAACATCTTGGGATTGATTGCAAACAACAAAAATAGTACTGAAATCTTCATCATTCTCATACATACCTTTGAGTGCATCAATACCTACACTCTGCAACTTGATCTCCTGCACCATCATGGACCTTCTACTCAGGGCATCAACAACTTTGTTTGCTTGTCCTTTCTTGTGTTTGATGGTGAATGTGTAGGCCTGCATATACTCCATCCACTTCATGTGTTTGTGACTTAACTTATCTTGGTTGTTCAAGAAACTCAAAGCATGATTGTCGGTGAAGACAATAAACTCCTTAGGCAATAAATAGTGCCTCCATTTCTTGAGTGACTATACCATAGCATAGAGTTCAAGGTCATAGGAAGAGTACTTCCTCTTGGCTTCATTGAATTTTTCACTGAAGAATGCAACCAGTCTCCCATCTTGACTCAGGACTACACCTATGGCATATCCACTTGCATCACATTCAATTGTGAACACCTTGCTGAAATCAGGAAGTGCAAGAATGGGTTGTTGAGCCACCCTCGTCTTCAAATACTTAAAGCTTTTCTCAGCTTCCTCAGTCCATTGGAACTTCTTCTTCTTGTCTCCTTTGATAGTATCAAGAATAGGAGAACAAATATGACTAAAATTTTTGATAAACTTTCTATAAAATGTAGCCAAACCATGGAAACTTCTTACCTCTGCTGCTGTTTTAGGAGTTGGCCAGCTGATTATGGCTTCTACCTTGGATGGATCCATCTTGAGTGTGCCCTTGGAGATCACAAATCCAAGATAGACAAGCTCCTCTTTCATGAATTCACATTTCTTGAGGTTGATCATTAGCTTCTCCTCATTCAATCTCTTCAACACCATGTCCAAGTGCTGCAAGTGTTCTTCTTTGGTTTTGCTGTATACAAGAATGTCATCTAGATAGACCACCATAAATTTGCCTATGAAATGCTTCAAGACTTCATTCATGAGTCTCATAAATGTACTTGGGGTATTTGATAACCCAAAAGGCATAACTAGCCACTCATAAAGACCTTCATTTGTCTTGAATGTTGTCTTCCATTCATCACCCTCTCTTATCCTTAACTGATGATAACCACTCTTTAAATCTATCTTAGAAAAGTAACATGCATCACCCAAACTATCCATTAGATCTTCTATTCAAGGTATTGGAAATCTATACCTGATGGTTATCTTGTTGATGGCTCTGGTATCAGTGCAAAGTCTCCATTCTCCACCCTTCTTAGGTGCTAGGATAGTTGGAACAGCACAGGGACTCAAACTCTCCTTGATCAGCCCCTTGTCCAATAGCTCTTGGATCTAATTTTTGACCTCTTGATTTTGTTGTGGTGTCATCTTGTATGCTGCCTTATTTGGCAAACTTGCACTAGGTATGAGATCAATATGATGGCTTACATCCCTAACAGGAGGTAGTGAACTTGGTAGGTCTTTCGCCACTATGTCTTCATATTTGTCCAATAGGACCTGCACCTCCTCTGGTATCTTTTCTACCTCTGTTTCTACCTTGGCTGATATAGGCTTGCCAATGATGGCATATCCTACCTCTCCTTCTTTCAATGTCTTCAAAAACTCTTTCTCTTTCACCATCATCACACTTGGTCCTTCATGGATTGCTGCACCATCTTCTTTTATGGGTGTAAGATTGTAGGTCACCCCATCCTTCACAATCATGTATGTATTCTCTTCTCCATCATGCTTGGCCTTTCGGTCAAATTGCCATGGTCTGCCTAAGAGCAGATGGCATACATCCATAGGGATGATATCACACAATATCTTGTCCTTGTAGCCACCAATGTTGAACTCCACCCAAGCTTGTTCATTTACAAGTACTTGCTGATCCTTGTTGAGCCATGATACCTTGTAGGGTGTAGAGTGAGGAATCTTCTTTATTTTCAACTTTTCTACCATTTCTAGAGACACAAGATTGTCAGTAGAACTAGAATCAACAATCACCTTGCATACTTTTCCTTGTGCTTTGCAGAGTGTTCTAAATAAAGCCTTTCTCTGTGGAGGCTCTTTGGCTGATGGTACCTTCAACAATGTCCTTATCATTAAGGATTCTCCTACCTCTGGGCCTACATGCACAGAATGTGAGTTTACACTCTCTTGGTCCTCCTCTTGTACTATGTGGACTCTTCTATTACATCCATATGAACTTGATGTTTGTTTGTCTGGACATTTGAATGCAGGATGTCCAACTTGATTACTGTTATAGCACTTGCCTGTGAAGGTGCTTGACCCTCTACCATGGCCTCCAAACCTACCTCTACTATTTGATCTCCTTCCTCTAAAGCTGCCTCTTTCACTTGACTCTCCTCTTGGTTCATGGTCCTCCTTGTTGCTATCATTTGTTTCTCCTTGCTGCTTCTGTCCTCTTCCACCAAAGTTTCCTCTTCCTCTGAAGTTCTTTCCTCTACCCCTTCCATTTTGTTCTTGTTTCCTTTTGATCTTCTCCTCAGCTCTTACTACCAATTGGAAGCATTCTTCTACATTCCTAGGTGTAGTGAGACTTAGTTCATCTTGGATATTGAACCTAAGCCCATTCATGTATCTAGCAATCTTCTCAACTTCATCCTCATTATGGCTAGTTCTCATACTGAGCTTATGAAACTCCTCTGTGTAGGCCATTACATCCATCTCTTTCTGTTTCAAGTTTTGCAACCTTCTGAAGGTTTGAATGGCATAATCTTTTGGAAGGAATTGACCCTTCACCTTGGACACCATCCGGTCCCATGAACTGATTTTGGTTTTTCCTTGTCTTATTCTCTCTGACTGAACATAGTTCCACCATGTCAATGTTGCTCCCTTTAGCTTAGTCTTTGCCAGCTTGACTTTCTTCTCTTCAAGCATCTCTTTGTACTCAAAGTAGTTATCTAAAGAATCAATCTAGTCTAGTACCTCCTCACTGTTCATCTTACCTTCATACATGGGAAACTCCATCTTGACATCAGTGCTTTCTCCTTTCACAGTCTGCAGCATCTTCATAAACCTTCTTGCATCTGGATCCATCTCTGTCTCACTAGATCCCTCTTGAGGGTCTACATTCTCACCCTCACACTCTTGGTCACTATCTTCCTCAATGACCCCACCTCTTCTCAAGTTTGCTTCAATGGCTACAAGTCTGGTTAGGACTCCTTCTTGAGATTCCTTCATCAATCTCACTTCCTTAGTGAGGACTGGACTGTTTTTAGGAGGCATTTTGTACTCCTTCTTCCTCACACTTTCCCAAATCAGAACTTGTGCTCTAATACCACTTGATGTAGAGCAGGGGAACACTTATCAATTCTCACAAAAATGAGTGATTGATCTTGGAGGGAATAAGGACAGCAAACATCTTTGAGAGGAGGACAACAAACTTGCTCATCAAGACACCTACAAACTCCATTTTTGGACCTAACTTGGTTTGGAAAAATGCGATGACTACAAACATTTGAGGAGGGTGTGAGACATATTAATTTGACCAATGGAGGCTTATCAAACTCATAAATTATCCCAGGAAGTTGTCCTACCCAAGGTTCCTTCACAAATGGCCTATTTTCCTTGTAGCCCTAGAAATGCGTTTAGAGGGCTTAACTCCAAAAATTTCCAAACAACTCCCAAAAATCTTTAGCTTTTTAGATACCCATTACAGCCCTCTATAACATACTTGACATGCAGGGTACATTGTTTTGGAACACAAGCCTCTAAATATGGCTGTTCCTGTTGTTCCAAGGGGCAATTAGCCCTAGGTTTACAAAGGAAGTACACTACCAAAGTGGCCTAGAACTTTCTAACCAATTCCAGAAGTTGGTATGGATTTCAAATGGATGGATTCAATAGGTTTTGTACCTCCATGGGCATTAGAAACAAGTTTTCCAACTAAATCTTCCTTTAGCTATCACCAATGGCTTAATACATAGAGATATCAAGCCAAATCTTCCTCAAATCTTGTCTTGGACTGCTCCCCTGCACCTACACACAAAACCCATTGTAGAATATACCTATACAGACCCAAAAAATCCATTTTGGGGCTCTAACTCAAAGATTTGGGTCAGAACCCCATAAAACTCTTAAATCCCTACCAAACTTTCCTAAAAACAGCAATTTTGGGACAGCATTTTGTTCTTCTTTCTCCTGCAATTTCAAGACACCAAATATGATTTAAATGAAAGGTGAAACATTCATTTACAACATACAAAATGTGAGATCCCTTGAAATGGCCGTACGTGTGAGTACTATGGCAAAGAGCAGCAAATTACATAGAAAAAAAATAGCAAACAGTCTTCTTTTTTGTGTTTCTTCTTTTCCAACTTCAATGAATCTATTTTCCACAACCCCTAAGGGATAAATACAATCCAAATCATCACCATTTCATGCAAGATTCTTTTCCTATCTAAAAAGGCAATAAAAACTCACTAATTTCACTAATTTTAGCCTTAAGACTATTTTTTTCCAAACATAGCACATGCTATTTGGAGTTCCACTACTAGTTGACTTCTAGAATAGAGGGAGTGGTTTCTAAAATAGAGAGAGTGGTCTGACTCAGACCTTATTACAATAATAAATTAATACAAGACTCCACCTAGGCTCATAATGAGCATAAAATCCAAAATTTAAGGCTCCTAGTGAGCATACAAACCAAAATTAACTATGGTAGTCTCTACACAAACCCCCCCTCTCAGTTGTCTGTCCTAAAACTAATAATTGGTATCAGAGCCAAAGGTCTCGAGTTCGAAACTCCCCAGGTAATGCTAAGGGGAATTTTTTGGAAAATGGTTAGCACTCCTCGTGGGATTCGTGACATGGACTAACCACCTCCCGTGGATTCATTAACTCTGGTGCTTGTATCAGAAATTGACGGGTTGACCTTTTGGTTTAACGGCAATCGTGGGTCAACAATTGGTATCAGAGCTAAGTTACTCTAAAAGAGCTTAACCATCTGAGGAGATCCAAGATGTCTTCCTACAAGAAGGATAGTCCGAGGTTTGATGGAACCAATTACAATCTTTGGGAAAGCTACATAGAATGTCACTTGAAATGTATGGGAATGCAATATTAGACCATAACTTCAAAGAAGTATGTTCCTCCAAAGAATGGTCTGATAACTATAGATGAAATCAAAGATGCTGAAGACAATCTTCAGGCTAAAGAAGCTTTATTAAGTGCCTTATCTAATTCAGAGCTGACAAATGTTATAGATTTAAAAACTGCATATGAGATTTGGGAAAAACTGGAACTTCTGCATGAAGGAGACAAATATGTCAAATGTGCCAAGCTACAGAGTCTGAAATGAAAATACAGAGTCTGAAATGAAAATTTGAAAACCTGAAGATGAATGAAGATGAGAATATCACTACATTTATGCCAAAAGTAAATGAGCTTGTTTGTGGCATTAGGTGTGCTGGTGGAATCTTAGATGAAGATGAGATTGTTGCCAAAGTTCTCAGATCCCTACCTCCTACTTACAAACACAAGGTTACTGCTATTGAAGAATTCAAATCTTTATCAAATATCACAAGAGATCAATTGGTTGGAAAATTAGTTGCATTTGAATTAGCTGAGTTTGGAGATGCACCCCCCAAGACTGAATCTGCATTCAAAGCTAGTGCCTATGTAAAAGGCAAACAAAGGTATGATCCAAGAGAGAACTCCTCAAAGAAACTATCATGATATGAAAAAGAAAGAAAAGATCTGGAAGAAGATGAAGTAGAAGCTACTCAACTTGAAGCCCTTATTGCAAAAAGACTGCCAAGAGGATTTGGCAAGTATGAAGGAAAATTACCCTTCAAATGTTTCAACTACAACAAAATTGGTCATTTTGCCTCAAGGTGTCTGGGAAGATTTTCAAGGACAAATCCAAACAGATCAAGATTCCAAAAGAAATGTTACTATGTTCATGAAGATGATGATGGAGTAACAGATGATGAATCAGAGACAGGAAACAAATCCAGAAGTAACTGGGTGTTTATTGCCATCAAGGAAGAAGATCCAATGCCCTCTAAATCTGTCAATCATAAAATGATAGAAAGAGCTCTGGCTCCCCAAGTTGAAGAAAAGGATGATTGGGTAATTGACAGTGGATTCTCCCACCATATGACTAGTGACAAAAATAAGTTCATAGACTTGGAAAGATATGAAGGAGTTATAAAATTTGGTGATAATTCTGCTGGTAGAATCAGAGGTAGAGGAACTATTTCTTTTGATGGAAAGAACAAAACCAGTGATGTACTATATGTTGAAGGTCTGAAGCACAATCTTCTCATTGTTGGGTAGTTGGTGGACAAAGGCTATGATCTCCGATTGAAAAATGGAAAATGTAAGATCTTTGAAAGTTCTGGAACAGAGATTACATAAGGTACTCAAACGAAAGGTAACATCATCCACTTGGTTGGTACTGGCAAAAGTTGCTTATTTGTTCAAATTGATCAGAGTTGGTTGTGGCATAGGAGTATCTATCATGTGAATTTTCATAATATCATCAAGATAAGCAACACTCAGGCTGTAAGAGATCTTCCAAGACTGGTGAAACCTACTAATAGTTTGTGAAAAGAATGTCAGTTGGGTGAGCAAAGCAGAGTCACATTCAAAAGTAAGGAACAACCTTCTACTGGATTGTTGGACTTAGTACATACTAATCTATGTGGACCGGAAAGAATCAGGAGTTTGCAAGGTGATAGATATTTCATGTTACTAATTGATGATCATTCCCGGATGATGTGGGTGACTTTTCTAAAAGAGAAATCTGAATCTCTTGAGAAATTCAAAATATTCAAGGCTATGGTAGAAAATGAAACTGGGTTAAACATAAAGTGTCTTAGGTCTGATAGAGGTGGAGAATTCACATCTGAAGAGTTCATAAAATTCTGTGAGAAACATGGGATAAAAAGACAATTATCTGCTCCAAGGATTCCACAGTAGGATGGAGCAGTGGAGAGAAAGAACTGGACCATCCAGGAAACATCTAGAACCATGATGATGGAAGCAAATGTTCCTCAGATCTACTGAAGAGAAGTTGTAAGCACTGCTATCTATACTGTTAATCAAGTACAAATTGGAAGCAATACTAGTAAGACCCCTTATGAACCATGGTTTGGCATAACTCCCACTATACAGTATTTCAGAGTCTTTGGTAGTAAATGTTACATTTAAAGAGATGAAGACCTTGGAAATTTTGATTCTAGAAGTGATGAAGGAATATTCTTGGGTTATTCTACTCAAAGCAAAGCATACCAGTGTTATAACAAGAGATTGAGAAAGATTATAGAAAGTACAAATGTGAAGGTTGATGAAGGCATTGAAAAACCCTCAAGGTTTTATGAATATGAAGAAGATGATCAGAATGATGTTTTGGTTCAAGCCCCTTCTAAAATTCAGATCTAGACTAATCTGGAGAATCCTGAAATACAGGAAGAAGAGATAAATTTGAATGAACCTATCTAAGAAATAGAAGTGCAAGAAACTCCCAAAACTCCTAGATATGTAAGACTGAATCATTCTAAAGACCAGATCATAGGTGATAAAAGAAAAGGTGTTCCAACAAGAAGAAAGATTGCTCAAGACTCAGAAAAGTATTGTCTGATTTCAAAGATTGAACCAAAGACAATAAGTGAAGCATGCAATGATGAAAACTAGACTAAAGCAATAAAGGAAGAGTTGATGCAAATTGAGAAAAATCACACTTGGGATCTTGTTCCCAGACCTAGAAACAAAAATGTGATTGGAACCAAATGGGTCTTCCAGAATAAACTGAATGAAGATGGTGAAGTAGTCAGAAACAAAACTAGATTGGTCTACAAGGGTTATTCTCAAGTAGAATGAGTTGATTTTGAAGAAACTTTTACTCCGGTGGCAAGCATTGAAGTAGTCAGATTATTTCTTGCCTTTGCTGCCTTCAAGGATTTCAAAGTATATTAGATGGATGTCAAGTTTGCCTTCCTGAATGGTGACTTGGAAGAAGAAGTATACTTTGAGCAACTGGATGGATTTCAATTATCTGATCATGGTGATATGGTCTCCAAGTTGAAGAAAGCATTGTATGGACTTAAACAAGCCCCAAGAGCCTGGTATGAAAGACTGGATACGCATCTTCTGAAGATTGGTTTCAACAAAGGTACTGCTGATATTAACTTGTACTTCAAAATTGATCATAAAAATATCTTGATTGTTGAAGTATTTGTTGATGATATCATTTTTGGAGGAAGAGATAGTATGTGCAAGACTTTTGGAAATCAAATGAAAAGTGAATTTGAAATGTCCATGTTTGGGGAAATGAATTTCTTCTTGGGTCTATAAATCACTCAAACAAAGAAAGGAATCTTCATTTCACAGACCAAATATGTGAAAGAATTGTTGAAGAAATTTGGGATGGAAGACTCAAAACCAATGAATACTCCCATGGCAACCGGATGTAAACTGAGCAAAGATGATGACTCTCCTAAGGCTGATCAGAAAAAGTATAGGTCAATGATTGGATGACTACTGTATCTTACTCAAACTAGACCTGACATTATGAATGTTGTTGGTCTTGTTGCCAGATTCCAAGCTGATCCCAGAGAATCTCATGTCATGGCAATCAAGAGGATTCTCATATATCTAAAAGGAACAGTTGAGTATGGTTTATGGTATCCTAGAGATCATGATTTCTCTCTTCATGCATATAAAGATGCAGATTGGGCAGGAGATGTGGATGACCAGAAGAGTACCAGTGGTGGTGCATTCTTTTTAGGGAAAAGATTGGTTTCTTGGATGAGCAAGAAACAAGAGGCAATATCTCTATCCACTGCAGAAGTAGAATATATTGCAGAAGTAGGTAGTTGCACTCAAGTATTGTGGATGAAGCAAATGCTAAGAGACATCAGAGTGGAGTATGAGGAACCTATCACAATCTTCTATGATAATTCAAGTACAATAAATATATCAAAAAATCTAGTGTTGTATTCAAAGACAAAACATATATCCATCAAGTTTCACTTTTTGAGAGAGTAGGTGAACAAGAATGAAGTTAGATTGGAGTTTGTGCCCTCTAAGGATCAAATTGTAGACATTTTTACTAAACCTCTACCTAAGGTCTCTTTTGAGTATCTCAGGGAGAAGTTAGGGGTTATTACCCCCTGGTTCTGAATTAAGGTGCACTGATGTGCATCAGTCTGATGGATCTCATAGTCATATCTTGTGGTCTGGATTGATGATAGGAAGCTGCTACTCAGGGGGAGCAGTCTGTATGATTCTGATTGATGCAAGTATGTGCCCTTTGCCATTGATGTCAAAGGGGGAGAGAAGACATGTGAAAAACAAAAAGTGGTTGCTGATCAAAGGGGGAGTAGTAAAGGAAGAGAAGACTTGTGAATGGTTGTTGTTGATAGGGGGAGTTATGTTAGTTAGTGAGGAGAAGTTCTTGTCTTGATGGTTAAAATAGTTTTTCACATCATATGTTGCCATCAATGACAAAGGGGGAGATTGTTACAAGTATGGGCCTAACCAATGTTGTCATTGATGTCAAGGATTGGTTGAGTTGTGTGCTGAGAATATTGAGAAAATTAGTCCTATTAGAAACATAGAAGAACAGTGAAGATAGTGAAGCCCTATGAAGTAAAGATCCCAGCTAAGATGAAGATCAGAGGATGCACATCAAAGGGATTGTAGATATGTGTCTCAAGATGATCCAGTTATGATTTGAGAGGTCCGCATGAAGATTTGGAGAAGTTATGGCCATATGAGCAAAACTGGTTCTAGCAGATGTTCAGAGGTGATAAAGTGACACAAATAGGTCCGGTGAGATCAAGAAATGCAATATCTTGATCTGCAGATTT
Source organism: Cunninghamia lanceolata (assembly GCA_027924645.1). NCBI lineage: Eukaryota > Viridiplantae > Streptophyta > Pinopsida > Cupressales > Cupressaceae > Cunninghamia > Cunninghamia lanceolata. Next base: position 4,974,893 of record BSBN01000070.1, read on the forward strand.
GGTGGAGTGTTTAGGAAGCCAATGTGAATTGACAACTTAATTGGTTCATAGTTTGGAGGTCCGCAAGCATTTATTCCAATGTGACAGTGATGACAGACTATGTTCTTGAGGTTTCAGATGAAAAAGAGAATAATTTCAATAAGCAAAAGTGGTCTGGACATTCTTTGTGATTTAGGCAAGCTTGTGGGGGTCTCTAGATTGTGTCCAGTTCGTGTTGGTAGTCCACTTTGAAGATTAAGCTCATAATTGAAGATTTACTTCCAGATGATGATGTTCTTCCTAATCTTGGTCGATCGGATGTTTTACACATCTTACGGATGATCTTGAAGATATTCTGCGAAGCATGGCATGTTCCTCTAAGAAGATTGAAGTCTTAGATATGTGTGGCCGACAGTGTGGTGATTCACATGAAGTCTTTTGTAATAAATCAAGTTGTATTTGTGTATATTCTATATAATAAAGAAAGTATGTATTGTGCTAACTTTGATGATTATCCCAAAGTCGATGTCTTGTATAAATGAGAGTTGTGAAGTCATTTCAAAGTATGCTTGCTGGATGAGAATGTGGTAGAGAGGAGAAGAGAAAAAGGTAGAGCAGAAGTATTGAGCTGAAATGGAACTGACTCAAGCATGGTGAAGATGCTAATCTCAAATTCAAGTATGTAATATTTATTATTCTATAGACAGTGTGTCTCCTGTAGGCAGTGGGCCTCTTGTGAGCAGTGTGCTTGGGCAGTGAGCCCTAATTGGTAAGTGCCATTTTGTTCTTCATATTCTTTTAACAGATAATACAATCTTGGGTTAGTCACCCCGTGGTTTTTCCCTTAACTAATTTTTCCATGTTAAAATCTTGGTGTCATATGTGTTAATGTGTTTCTGCTCTTGAATTTTTGCATTGTGCTTCCATGATTGAATTATTATTATGTTGTTGAAATACAAGAAGGATTTAAGTGTATAAAGAAAAGAAAGTTTTGAGACAACTGATTCACCCCCCTCTCAGTTGTCTGTCCTAAAACTGACAGGCACTTAACAGAACATCTCTTGCTTTTATATTTAATTCATATTCTTTGATTTCATCTTCAGTTGTTAAGCCATTCTGAGGCATGGTATACTTCATCTCTATTGCTTTCTATACTCTATAACCAAGAGAAAGGAGATGGCTTTTCATTCGTACCTTCCATAAAGCATAATTTTTCCCATCAAACTGTGGAGCTTCCTTCTTAAAATACATCCTGGATCGACCTCAAGCTGTTAGGCTTGCTCCCGAGGAACCTGCTTTGATACCAATTGTTGAAATGCACAAGACAACTAAGAGGGGGGTGAATTAGTTATCTCTAAAACTTTAATCACTTATCAACACATCAAATGCTCAATTACTGTTATTAATATTTAACCATAAAAACATGAAACAAGAAGCTCAACACAATAACACATTCAACACATGAGACATTAGATTTTTACGTGGAAAACCCTATAAGGGAAAAACCATGGTGGGTGTTATCCCATAGATATAAATATCTTCTAGCAATACTAAAAAATAGAGGCTCACTACCCAAAATGCTCACTACAAATGTTAGGGCTCACTGCCAAGATCAGCTCACTGCTGAGGGGTGGCTCACTACCAAGGGTTGGTGAACTAATTTGATAGCATCTACTCCATGCTTGGGTTCAGTTCCATTGAAGCACAATATAACTCCTCTACTCTACTCTTCTTACACTTTTGCACTTATCTTTTCATTTTTGCTTAAGGACCTCTTTTTAACAACTTCATTACATGTTTTTATACACTTCATCAACCTTGGAATGTACATCAAGGTTGGCATTACATTCCTCAGCCATTGGAACAATCTCTTAGGTTGACATTACAAACATACATAGAAATAGGTCTGGACCTAAACAAAATTAGCTAAGGGAAAGATGTATGCGGATCATGTTATGCCTTAGCTGGGACTCAAGTGTAATATTCTAGGCCATGACACACTTCCACAATCTTTGATGTATCTCCACAAGTAGTGGAATCAACCAAGTCAGCCAAGACTAGTGTTAGCATTAAGTCTTGTAAGAATAGTCTTCATCCATGATCCAAATTTCTCTTTGTGGACCAATACAAAGGTAGAAACACAATCAGGAGACATCCACAAGCACATTGTAATCACTAGGAACAACTGCACAATCTCTAACCATTCTGCCAAGAAGATTCTTCAAACCTGAGCACATAAACAACATTGTCAGCTACTGTCATAAAGATACGATCGCTTACAGACCACCAAATCATGAACCATTGGTGCTGAAGGTACTTATCATCATTACAAACTTGATTCCAGAACCACAAACTGAAATACTTAAATGTGGAGGAATGCGAAGCATAATACATTCTCACTATCACTACCAAATATACAGAAAAACAATTTTCACTCTGGTGAACATAACTCACTCAATTCTTCATACAAGAGGCTCAAACTTGGAACATATCATCTTCATACACTATTGCACTATATGTAAGTGTTAGCATCAATCTAAAAGAGAGTTCCAACTCAAATCCCCTTCACAAGAACCATAACTCCTTGAAACACCTTACACCCAGAATTTCCAAAGACAAGGTGCACACTGTTGAAATGCACAAGACAACTGAGAGGGGGGTGAATCAGTTGTCTCTAAAAATTTAATCACTTATCAAAACCTCAAATGATCAATTACTATTATTAAGATTTAACCATGAAAACATGATATAAAAAGCTCAAAATAATAACACATTCAACTCATGAGACACCAAATTTTTATGTGTAAAACACTATAAGGGAAAAACCATGGTGGGTTTTAGCCCACAGATATAAATATGTTATAGCAATACTAAAAGATAGAGGCCCTCTACCTTAGGGCTCACTGCCCAAAATGCTCACTACAAATGTTAGGGCTCACTACCAAGATCAGCTCAGTACTAAGGGTTGGTGAACTGATTTGATAGCATCTACTCCATGCTTGGGTTCAGTTCCATTGAAGCACAGTATAACTCCTCTGCTTTGCTCTTCTTACACTTTCACACTTATCTTTCCATTTTCACTTAAGGACCTCTTTTTCACAACTTCATTACATGTTTTTATACACTTCATGAACCTTGGAATGTACATCAAGGTTAGCATTGCATTCCTCAACCATTGGAACAATCTCCAAGGTTGGCATTATAAACATACATAGAAATATGTCTAGACCTAAACAAAATTAGCTAAGGAAAATATGTATGTGGACCATGTTATGCCTTAGCTGGGACTCAAGTGCAATCTTCCATGCCACGACACACTTCTATAATCTTAGATGTATCTCCACAGGTAGTGGAATCAACCAAGTCGGCCAAGACTGGTGTTAGCATTAAGTCTTCTAAGAACAGTCTTCATCTATGATCCAAATTTCTCTTTGCGGACCAATCCAAAGGTAGAAACACAATTAGGAAACATCCACAAGCACATTGTAATCACTAGGAACAATTGCACAATCTCTAACCATTCTGCCAAGAAGATTCTTCAAGTTGGAGCACATAAACAACACTGTCAGCTACTGTCATAAAGAAAAGATCACTTGCGGACCACCAAATCATGAACCATTGGAGTTGAAGGCACTTATCATCATTACAAACTTGATTCTAGAACTGCAAACTGAAATACTTAAATGTGGAGGAATGCGAAGCATAATACATTCTCCTTGTAACCAACAAATATATAGAAAAAGTAGTTTTCACTCTGGTGAACATAACTCACTCAAATCTTCATACCAGAGGCTCAAACTTGGAACATAGCATCTTCAGACGTGGACCTCTAACTAACTTCCAATCCACAAATAAAGATATTCATTCTACAAGAAATGTGGAGCAATCTACTGGACTATTCTGCTGTATTAGGAATGCTTATTATCTTCAACACTTAACTCATTACAAACAAGCATCAAAACAAGAGCTCACAGTTGACACCAATGACAACACTAATATGTTGGCATCAATGAAAACACTGGTTAGGAACATACTGTCAAAGCACACACATGCATCATTCAATTTATTAATAGATAATAGGTTTTTGTGCTAAACTAGGGATGTGTAGAACTCTAGTAATATCCTTAAGCCTACTATCAAAGAAGTATATCTTGACTCTCCCATAATCAAAAATACTAAGGTAAGATTTATCATTGAGGTAGACCTCCCCACAATCAAAACTCTCATAATTTAAAACCACTCCTAATGGGGAGTCATGTAGATATATGTTCCAAATTTGATCATCCATGCATCCTCACATGCATGGATGGACAAGGTTACAAAAAAGGAATCATATATATCCTCCTAAGAAAATATATTGGAATCATCATCAAATTCATATTTGTTTTTCTTATTTTTCTCCTTCTTGTAGTAGAAATGGCTTTTCTTTCCATAGTTTAACATTTCACCTTGGATATTTTACCAAGAGACTTAGATATACCTTTTTCCTTTTTCTTGTTATTATTATTAACTCTCTTCTTTGAGTGTCCATGAATAGTCAATGATTCCTTGGTAGATTTTGAATCCTTTCACCTTGACTCCTTTAAGAGTAAAGCATCCACTACTTCATCAAGCATAGGCTTTGAAGTAGTGCTTCTAATGGTCATCACTAGGTTGTCCCATCAATATGGAAAATAACACAAGGTTATCTATCAATATTTATCTTTCATTTGCACACTAATGAAAGTAGCTAGCTTAAAATAGTGTTGAATGTATTAATCTTCTTAGTAATATAATCACCACCATCCATTCTCAAAGTGTAAAACTTCCCTAGAAAAGCTTGTTAATCAGGAATTTTTCTTAGTACAAGTTTTGCAAGTTTATCTAGAAGATTTCTACAATGCGTTCTCCTACAACATTTTGGAGAACTAAATTAACAAAGAAAAGTCTGATTAGGATTGTTGCCTTCTTATCCAACATAGCTTAGTATTTTGGTGTCATAGATATAGATTTGTTTCTAGACATCGAAACCCACAAATCATGATCTATGATTAAGTCTTCCATATTAATCTTCCAAATATCAAAATTAGTGTTGTTAAACTATTTCATCTCCATTATCTAGATGTGCTTGTCATCTAAACTTAAAACAAAGATCTCATTTCTGTATGCTCCCAATCAAAACAAGAAATTTTTAATAAACCTCTTTTCTACCATTGAAGACTCATAATGATCAAGCTTTAATACCAAACGAAAGTAAGCTACGATAACAAAATTATTCCTACACTAAATTGTGAGAAGAGAAGTGTATAGAAAATATGATCTAAACAATTTTAGAAAAGAAATAATACAATGTATTATTGTCCCATAACACAAAAAATTATCCTAGGAAAACCCTTTTTGGAAAAGACCAAGTAAAAAATGTGTTAATGTATTTTGTATTATTTAATGATAATATGATTATAATACAATGTAAGAACATACATCCTAATTTATTACCAACTGTGTCTAGAGGATTTTTGATAGCATAATAGTACTTGGAAATACACTATGAAACCTCCATCTCAAATAGGAGAAACAATACATAAAACCACCAAGTGGTAAATGGAAAACCATGAACTAAATAAACTCAAAGTATGCCACCAAAATCCTAATTAAGAATCCAATTCCCCATTCCAAGATGTGTCCATAGGATAAAAATGACATATTCTTTACACCTATCATAAGTTATTATAACTTCATCATAATGTACTCACCAACCAGGCTGCTCCATTTTGGCTCCATTATATCCATTCAAAGATGCTCTATGAGGCATCATAGCATGCATCATAAGTTATTCAACAAGTCTAGTAAATAATGTAACTCCCCTCTTACATGTTCTTAAGTGCATCATAGAATCTCATACACTTCTTACACATTCTTACATTGTCATAGATGCTTTTACACATATTATATGGCAAGAGATTGTCTTACACACATCATACAAATGCATACACATAGTAAAATTGGTCAAGATGCCATTTTTCATGATGACTCACAAATAATTGATAAATAATAAATAAATCAAACAATATAATTATAAGGTGCATGAAAAACCTATCCCAACATATATCACAATAATTCATAAAAATTTTGCAACAAAACTCACCTCTATAGTCAATCCTTAAGCACTTCATCCTACACCCACTCTCTTTTTTACAAGGGATCTAAACCTCTTAAATGCATCAAATGCTTCATCTTTGTGTTAAAAAAAACTAGTATTTCCTTGATTAATCATCAATAAATGTAAGTAAATATGATGACTTATCCAAACTTTTTGTTTGCATCAAACCACAAATGTCAAAGTGAACTAGTTGAAGTAGATATTCAACCCTTCATACACTATCTTTTGGAATTTTTTATTTTGTATTTTTTCCTTCACACGTCCTTCATGGACCTCCTTGTGCTCATTAACTTTTGATCAACCATAAAAGAATTCTTATGATGTTAATAATTTCAAATTTTAAAAAGTCAAGTGTTCATACCTTAGATGCCACAATCAGCTCATATTTAAATGCTACATTGGTGAGACTACTAATATGGCCTTACAACTTCAATAGGAACATCCTATTCTTGGACATTGGAAGAACACTATTTCTCAAGTTGTTGGAGTAAATTGTACACTATTCATCATAAAAAACCACCTTATAATTCTTCTCACATAGTTGTATAGTGATGCAGTCTAGATATGGGGGTCTTATCAAATGACAAATCTAGTAGCATACAACAAAATTATTCACACAATAAAAAATTCAATCTGAGATTATTTGCATACGTGCAATTTACATTTCTTTATAGTGACAAAGTTGAGGAGTACAATCTACACCATCTTCAATTATTTGATTCTCTTTAGGAAATCTATTTTCTTCTCCAAATTATAACAGGCCAGCTAGAGAAAAAAACCCTAACAAAATATAGATACATCCTTATATATATCAAGTTCCAAGTAGTTGAATTGTTTCCGGGATTTGTACAGTTATAAAATTGAATTAACACCAAAACAATAGGTTTTGGGATTTTAGATGGTTCAAGAACCAAATCCATGACTTTCAGTAATGGGAAGAGTTCATGAACTAAAAAAATTACTGAAACTATTAAGTTCAAACTTTCAAACTTCTCATGTAATATGTTTCAATGAATTGTAACTTTTAGAAACCTTTGAACTTCTTCATTGATGTCATTTAGGTGAATCAACATTAATGTGAACTTGCGAACTCCTTCGTCGTTGATTCAACATCCTGGTGAAGCTACAAATTTTGTCAGCGAATCAACAATAGAGGGAACTTTTTAACTTGCATCAATGTTTCTCTTGGTTCATTAAATTGGGAAAATCACTAAAACACTTTATGAAAACTTATTTTCTGTCCAAGGCAAAGTTCATGATCTTGGATGATTTCTAAAACATGGTTTGTCAAGCTCTTTGACATGACGAAGAGTTCATGATTTTAAATATTCACTTAGATACCTTTATGAAATTTCTTTTTGGCATAAAGTGAAATTCTCAAACTTAGGAAATTACTGAAGACAAACTCCTTGAATAGAAAGACAAGTTCAAGAACCCTCAATTTTGTTGAAAGTGCTAAGTAATTAAGATTTTGCTGAAACTTACCAATTTCAGTGAAGGCAAGGTTCACCAACAAGCTTTTTTGGGGGAAAAGAGAAGTGCACGAACCCAAGATTTTATTGAATTGCTCCAAAATTCACCAAATTGAAATTGTAAGTACCTATTAAGCCCTTCTACAAGGTGATGTCCTTAATTGGACCAATTTGAATCTAAAATTTCTCTTGAAGAAAACTACCAAAAACCCAACTGAAACAAATCAAAACTAAAATGAAACTGAAACAAAACCTAAAAATATTAAGGGTTGATGTAGGATTGCTGATGAACTTGTATGCTCATGCATCATATAGGGCCTACCATATGTCACTGGGGTTCTAATTAAGATAAAAAATGTTCAAATGAAGGTATTTTCTTATGTTTTAAGTAAATAAATTACATAAAAATCACCTTTGATCAAACATACCTTCAAATCAAGGACCTTAGATTGAATTTCCTTCATTTAAATCCCCTTATGTGGTCTTTATTCTCTTTGGTCACCCACATTTCAATAGAAAATGCTAACTTGATGAAAGTTTTGGATAATAAAAAAGGTCACCATGACCCAAGATTTTGCATGATCCTCGCCCTCAAATTAATCTTTATGAAAAGTATTATTTGTAAGATATTTTGTTTAATTATTGAATCTGAGGACAACAAATGAAGTTAAAAACATAAACAAAATGCACTAAAACACAAGTCTATACCTTCAAATGATATCCTACTCCTTGATAAGGTTGAGAGAGTGCACCCTTACTCTCTAGCTTTACCCATGGCTTAAATGTGAAATGCTCTCAAATGCATATGCAAATCACTAAAAAACCTAGCTCAAGATGAGAAGATGGAGAGATTTTCACATAAAAACAATACACTAAGCTTGGATGATAAAATGGCTTGGGAGAGGTTGTATTTATAGGCATTTTGGAGGGAGATTTGATCCAATGGTTGAAATTAAAAATAGAAATCAATGAATGAGGATGAATATGAGATGGATGGCTTAGATTTGATCAACAATAATGGAGGGATGAGAACAAAAGTGAATTTTTAATTTACCTTGGGAAGGGGTGTGCATTATTGGAGTTAGATGAGATGGATTAGAAATAAATTTTTAATTCTTTTGGGGAAGAGGTGAGGATTAGAAATGAATTTTTAATTCATTTGGGGAAGAGTTCTATTAAATGTGAAGTATGACAAGTTCAGTGTGTAAGAACTCATTAATGAGTTTTAGGACAAAATGTGTATAAAAAATTGTCTTATGTCGAATAAAGGTTAATTTTTTATTTGGGGTATGTGGGGATGAGTGTTAAGTGGGGTTTGACCAAACTAATCAAGGGGATTAGTTTAATTAATATGGATGTAGTAAATTAGTGAATGGACTAATTAGGAGTTAAGATTAATTAAATAGGGATTCATTTAATTAATCTTAGGTCTAGGGGTTATGTAGGCTAGGGTAGCTAATTAAATAATAGGTATTTAATCAACTAGGTTAGGGGTAGGCTAATTAGTAGGCTGAATTAACTAGAGAAACATAATTTACCTAATTAATTGGGTTTAGGGAAATGGTGAAATTAACCAAATAAATATTTGCATATTTATTTAATTAATTGGGCTAATGTTAGTAAGTGCAACCATTGAATTAATTAAATTAATTCAATTTAAAAGGTGAAATGATGAAGAGAAGGTGAATGATTAGATGTTGGAAGGTGTAATTAATTAAAATAAAAATTTAATTAATTAATTGGATGATGTCAGAAAGACAATTAGTCAGTGAAGACATTTTTAGGTGTCTACAATTATTATACATATTTTTTATTTTATAGTGAACGTAGGTTTTTTACAAAATATAAAGGTCTTTGTTTGAGACACATGTAAAACTAGAAAAAATGTAGAAACCATTCTAAAGAATATGACCACCCTCCATATTGATGTCTTTACTTCAACCAAAAGAAATGAATTTGAATATATACAAAACTGTTATAATAAATGAGAAAATTTTACTCTAAATTATAATTATCTATATTTAAAAATTAATAATAAACTCAATATGCAACAAAAAAATGCATGCCCTACATATCAGTGTTTAATTATCTATATTTAAGAAATAATGAATTAAAAAGTTATGTTGGATAAGAAAATATCACTCATTAAAAATATTATAAAGTATAAGAAACGAGTTATTAACAAATATTTTAAAAATGAGACAAATTGTTTTTTAGTTTTATTAAATATTTAGAATCTACACATAAAATCTCAAAAAACACTAGTTCAAATCATCTTTAAATTCTTAAAAGTTTACTTTCTATAAGTGATAGAAAGTGAAATTTTGGCTAAAAATGTTGATTTGATTGTCCCACTTAGGCCAAAAAGTGGGACACATCTTTATGCTTCCACGCTTTCAAAATTCCCATAACTCTTGCAATGATAACATTGAATGTTTCTTTTATTGAACTTGTCTCTTCAATTTGAACCTCTTCTTCCTCTCTTGAAGAATTTTAATTTTGATCATTGTCTTGTCCTTCATTGTTTGTGCTATTACCTTCATTCTTTGAGAACTTTGTTTTGAGGAAAAATTCTTCTCTTCACTTTCTCCAATTGCATCTCTTGGTCTCTATTCATGGGACATAAGAGAATCAACTAGATGATCAAAATCCAAGGTTGTTAAATCCTTTATCTCTTCAATTATGATAGCAACATGGTTTCATCTCATTGATAGAGTTTTTAACACCTTCACAACAATCTCTTTGTCCATGGTTTCTCCAACAATAGCCATTTAATTAACTACATCCTTAAATCTTACACAATAATCACATATAGCTTTAGCTTCTTGCATTCTCAAAATTTTGGATTCTATCTTTAGATTATGAAACATAACCACTTTAACTTTGTTAGTTCCTTGTCCTTGGTAAGCTTCTTATAGAGTCTTCCTAGCATCCTTAGTTGTTTTTTCCCCTACAATTCTTGGAAATAAGCTCTTCTCTAGAGCTATCTGAATATGAAACAAATTCTAGTAATTCTTCTTCTCAGTTTCCTTATTAGCTTGTTTTTGATGAGTTGGTATAGTGGCCCAATCTCCTCTCTTCATAGACAATTTCAACATGTTGGAAAAGTTGCCATTACTGTCAAGAAGGTATTCATTATTCTTATCATTGATGAATAGACGAGAGTATAGAAAATAGTTGTCATTGATGTCAAAGTAGCATATATCATTGTATGCAAGGTGTAAATGTTGTCATTGGAATCATCATCATCGAGTTACATGTAGTGGCATATCTAAGGCAAGTTGGATTAGTTTAGTAAGACAAATCGAATTAGCTATTGAGTAGAGATATAAGGTTGATAAAGAACATTCATGGATCTCATGGCTGACTTGGCCGACTCCTCTAAGATTTAAACTTTGAAATTGAATAGGGCTGATTTATCATTGGGCCAAAATGTTTGAAGATTCTATGCTATAAAAGTTGGTTAACTACTCATGAAGAAAGCACCAAGATAATGTTTAAATTAAAGATTTAAACATTAGTGTGTTTGGGTTGACATATTCTTAAAGGGCCAAGGTTTAAGATTGCTTTTAAATATAAAAAATGTTCATTTATAAGGCTAACTAAATAGCAGCGAGTATATATAAGAAGCCAAATTATTTATTCAAATGGAAGATGGGGCACTAAGAGTGATCAATTTGAGAAGAGTGATCAAAGGACAAAAATATATCTTAGAAGTGGATGACTAAGAGAGAAGTGAAGCGCTCTATATAATAAGATCAAAGAAAAATGTGAAGTGACCAATTAGTTTGAAAAGGAGGAGAATTAGAAGGCAACAAAGATTATTTAGAGATGGCCGACCAATTTGAGGAAGGTGCACTCCTCACATGAGGACAAAATATCCCACTAAAGGATAAATTTTGTCTTATATACAAATGGAGTTATGCCAAGAGATGTGATTGGAGAAGTAAATGAAGAGTTACATTGGTAATGAAGAGATGCATTCCTTCATAAGATTTTTTTCTATTCTATGTTATATAAAATGCCATTTGTGATGTGCGATAGAGTGTGGGAGTGTCAAGAATAAAGTGTATATCAAAAAGACACTTTCAGATCTACATATGATTTAGAGGAAGATAAAAGACAAGAAGATTATGGTGATATAGAAGAAGATTATGTAGATATAGAGGAGGGTGTTAATGTAGATATAAAAGAAATCTATGCGGAGATAAAGGAGAAGATTGTGCAGAGATAAAGGACAAGATAGTTCAGATATAGAGAAGAAGATTATGCAGATATAGAGGAGGATTTATGACAAATATATAAAGAACTATAAAGGCAGATTTGAAGAGGAGAACTTGTGGATTTAAGTGTGATTGTTCATCATCCATTGAACAGTAAATTCACAAGAAGATATTGATCTTGATCCATAGAAGGTTGGTGCCTTGACAAGAGATTGGTGTCTCTTACTGGGTTGGTTCTTAGTTGTGGGGATTGGTGTCTCTAGTGGGGTGGTGATCACAAATTCTACAAGCATGGATTGTTGTCTCTAGTGGGTTGGTGCTCACAAATTATACAAGACGGGATTGGTGTCTCCTGTAGGTTGGTGCCTACAAAGTATGTAAGAGAGATATATATAAGAAATATTTTCTGTAGTTTTCTCTCATAAGGGTTTCCATGTAAATATTGTGTTCTCCTTGTGTTTCATAATTGATAGGTCTTGTGTAATTGATATTTCTAAGGTTGTTAAGATTTGAAAAAGTAAAGTTTTGCCTTATATTGATTCACCCCCCAAATCTGTATAAGTGTGTGTTCTTCAATTACTATCAGAGCAAGTTCTTTTGAAAAAGCCTAATCACTTGAAAGTAGACCATGAGAACACACAATGTCCATTCAAGAAGGTTATGGATTCTCTTCAAATAGGGCACCATTATACAATGGAACAAACTATACTTTTTTGGAGCATAAGGATACGCACCTACTTAAACACTCTAGAGTTTGATATTTGGCATTTAGTTAAGAATGGTTATATTGCTCCATCAACTCCACAAATGGATTAAGAAGGAAAGAAGGAAAGTGAAAAAACAATGCTAAAGAGATGAATGCCATCTTATGTGGATTATCAGAATTAGAGTTTATGCAAGTAAAGTAGTACAAATTGGCAAAGGAAATCTAGGATAAGCTGAAAAATATCTATGAAGGAGATGATAAAGTAAGAAAGAAAAGCTTTAAACTCATAGAGTTCAATTTGAAAGCCTTAAGATGAAGGAAGATGAAAATATAGCCTCCTATTTTCTTCATGTTGATGAGAATGTGAACACAATAAAAGGTCTTGGTGAAACAGTTGAAGAAGTCATGATTGTGAAAAAAGTATTAAGGGTCTCTACCTCTAATATTTGATGCCAAGGTTTCGGCGATTGAAGAAATGAGAGATTTAGACAAACTAACAAAGGATGAGTTGCATGAGATCCTTACTGCCTATGAAATGAGGAATGAAGAGAAATCATCTGAAAAGGAGGCAACCTTCAAAGAATCAAAGAAGGGAAAGAATAAAGAACCAGAACCCAAGTGATAGTTCTGAAAATGATGTTGAAAAAGAGGAAGTCAACTTTTTACGGAAGCTAAGGAAAGGAACCAGAAAGTACAAAGGTAAATTCCTCTTAAATGTTTCAATTGTGGAAAGGTAGGTCATTTTGCACCCTAATGTCCATATAGTGATGAGGAAGAGGAACATAATTCAAATAATAGTGACAATTTTTTAAAAGATATCATAATCAAGGCATGTTCAATAAAAGAAGAGTTATTATAAAAATAAGAAAAGCTTCTCCTCTAAGGAAGAAAGTTGCTCATCTAAAGAAGGTTACTTTGACAATGGTCAAGAAGAGTTTCTATTCATGGTGATAGAAACTAAAGATGAGAAAAAGAAATGGAGTCAAAATAGTATGATGAGAATGTTGATGTGAACTTAGAAGAAGAGGAATATGATGACATGGATGTAGAAGTTAATTTGGAAGGAGAACTGATCCATGCCCTTGGTGAAATCAAGAGGCTTGGAAAGAAGAGTTGGAAACTAAAGCTACAACTTCAAGAGGACAACAAATCTTAAGTAGTGTTACTACAAAGCATTGAAGAATTCAAGAAGATAATTTTTGAGCTAGTAATTTAATTTGAAGAAGGAAAAAGGATTGAGAAGGATATAAGAATTTAGATAAAGGAAAAGAAAGAGATTTGTGAAAGGTTAGAATATGAAATTGTCTCTTTGATAGAGGAATTTGAAAAATCAAATAACAGGAACATTAAAAATGAGAAAGTACGGGGATATTGGATAACATTATCAATTCTCAAAGGCCAATTTTTGATAAGAGTTGTATTAGCTATGAAGAAAAGCCAAAATATTATGTTGATATCCTTAAAAGTTCTATCAAAGGTGAAATCAACAAAAGAAAGGAAAACCAAAAGCTGAGCACATCTTTAGAAGCTAAGAATAACATATTCAAGAAGCCCCTTTGACCAAGGCAAGAACACATGGATAGGTTATATCATTCTTTTTATTGTTATTTCTTTCCTCGTAATAACTTTTGTCATAAAGCAATAGATTGTTGCAAACATGCAAGAAAAGTTGGTTAGAACACAAATAGAAGTTTTATGGATTGGCAAGTAGAAGTTGCAACATCATATGTTATAAGTGCAACAACCTTGGGCATACAACACAATTTTGTAGAAGTTGTCTTGTAGATCCTAGACAAAATAAGAAAGTGGATGCACATAAAAGAAAAATAAAAAAAAATTAGAGAAGAAAACAAGACCACGATAGTTAGAAGTAAGAATCTATGCTTGTACAAACTACATTTCACACACAAGTGGTATCACTAAGTTCATGAGGAAAAGTATGAGTTCAGGGGAAGCTAACCATTGCATTATCTTTTAGCTCCATGGAGAAGACAATTTAAGATAGATCAACTAATGCATATTCTATATGACCATTTCATTGTCATTAATAAAAGGGGGATAATTGTTGGAATACAATGGATCACTGAGAGGGGGGTAAATCAGTGATCAAATAAAACTAGTTCATTCACTAGCCTAATAGTTGTAAAAGAAATTAACACCAACATGCCAAAGACATAGAAAGCAATAGAATCACTGAAATGAAACCATGACACAAGATTTAAAGGTTGAAATCCTAAATTGGGAAAAGCCACTATCCAACCTCTCCAAATTCTTCATTAGATCTCACTGATTACATTCATGCCTCACTAGAAAGGATCTCATTGATCACATGTTGATAAGAACCAACTCCAATCTCAAAAAAAGACTATAAACATAGAATACTACTCTATTTACATTGATATCAATGGTTATAGATGAATTCTATAACTCATTTGTTCAAGCACCTCTATGTGTAGATATTCAAAACAGTACTACACTCTTCCTTTACAATTTAATCAAAGATTGACTCTTCAAGACCATGATATAACACAAAAGTACATTTCTTTGGCATTATGGGACAATAAAAAATCTCTTGAACCCAAAAGGTTTACATACTTTGTTTATTTTTCAATCCTTCTTATCAATCATCCAATACTAGTTCTATATTAGAAGTACTAACTTCAAAACAAACAAATGTATAATTACCTCTGTTTACAACATGGCTCACAATCATACTGAAGCATTAAATTGTTACCATGCATACTCTGCAATCACCATAATACTATGCCTCTACAACAAAAAAATATCATCAAACTCTGCTATCATCACGTTCTGCCATCATTCTACAAAAGATAACTCTACATACTCTATCTTTGTCATATATATACTCTACATACCATATCATTTCAGTTCTGAACATCTTTGCAAGGATCCATGTGTGCTATCTACACTTTTCATAGACTAAAACAATGTTTTCTTTAATTGTTTCTTTGCATTCAAAATACATCTCTCTTCATATGCCACATTCCTCAAAGAACCTCACTCTCATAGTGAAAATCACTTCCCAAAAAATGGTCTATGAACATACCCTTACATTAGGGTTTTTTGTGTTTCACAAATCACCGAGAAAAAATAGTTAATAAAACTATTTCAACTCCTTTGCATAGTTCATACAGTCAAATGGTTGTCAATGTGCGTTAGGATTAAGGTGCCATCAACCTTGTAAATCCTATGTAATTAATTACTCCTAATATTGTTTGTAAATCACCCATAAGGGATGAAAGGTTTCACCAGTAGTGATCTTGTTTCAGTCGTATGTTTATGTCTGGTTCACAATGCTCATTTGTCCTAGAAGGAAACCTGCTTTTATAGGGATATTTGTACTATGTTTTTATCATATTTGAGAGTAATAGGCGGCGCTGGATTGAAGACCAAAGAAACAGAGGAAGTGCATGTATTGTAATCTCATATTTTAAAGATAATACAACTTGGAGCCTCTTTTCTTGGTGGAGTTTTTTACTTGTAAGGGTTTTCTCCATGTTACATACTGTGTTATGTGTTTAGTTCTTTATGCTTTTTATTTTTGTGTAGTGGGTTTTATTTTTGTTGCAATCTACACTGATTCTACATTATTTAGAGGACTTAAATAAGGTTTGAATCAGATTTCTATTATGTGGTTTGCACTTTCATTTCTAACAATATGCATACATAAAGAGGAACCATTGTAATTTGAAGCAGGTT
This sequence comes from Cunninghamia lanceolata, assembly GCA_027924645.1. Taxonomy (NCBI): domain Eukaryota; kingdom Viridiplantae; phylum Streptophyta; class Pinopsida; order Cupressales; family Cupressaceae; genus Cunninghamia; species Cunninghamia lanceolata. Next base: position 4,991,132 of record BSBN01000070.1, read on the forward strand.
TAAATCACAACCACCGATTCTCCTTTTCACGCCATTGGAAAATTAAATAAGTACCATGGATTAATGTTTGGCACTTGACTAAACAACACTTACTGGATGGAACTGGTTGCCCTAGGTTGGGGGGGTCAATTCATGACCCCTACCCCTCAAATTTGTCACTTAAGTGACTGTTCGCCGGTGACTACAGGTCACCACACAAATAGAACAAAAGTGCACCCGTCTGTATGAAGGGGAACAAAGACATATTTTAGGGTTTAACCTTCAACCAAACCTAAAATCCTAGTCTCTCTTAAAATATTTTGACCTTAGAATGATTCCAACATCACTGAACATGATCTCTTCTGCAGAAGATGAGATTGAAGACATGAAAGAATTATTTGAACTAGAATCAAGAACATGTACTTTGCTTTTGATAGAAGGTATGTCCTTAGGGTTTAAAACTTAATCTCTTTGAGACTTTGAGATTTTATCTTCACCATTTTCTAATTTAAAACACATCAACTAGAAGCATTATCTTGAAATGAAGATAACAAAGACATTGAATCTATTCAAATGATAGATCTTCTTTATAACTTGCACAGAGAGTAATTATGATGAGGTCATGATTACAACTTGACATAAGAGATTCTATGATCTTCAAACCAATAAACCTAGGCACAGAAATCAAACCAATAAATGCATGTTCCTGATCTCTGATGTATATCTCTCAAATAATCAAACCACTAAATGCATGTCCTGGTGTATGCCTCACTGCATGATACAAACCTCCTAATGATGACATGGTTTGTTCTTCAGAAACATGAATGTATACCTCCTAATGTAGACATAGACATACCTCCTAATGCAAACATGTCCACAACTCCTACTAAACACTCACCTTTGCTCACTATCATTGTGATAGTCCAACTATTATGAAGAACATACATCATGAATAAGCTTGATCATCTTTGACATCAAAGACACAACTCCTTTGATCACCTGTCATCAATGACTAATAGTCCATACCACCAATACTCATTGACATCAATGACAAACCTAATTCCAAGAAACTCCCTCTTTGTCATTAATGGCAAAATCTCTCCATCCGCTCTCTTGAATCTCTCCCCCTTTGACATCAAGGACAAAGGATTATACCTTTTACATGAGAGAATCTTCTTGTCAATGAAGCTTCCCCTATATGGCATGCAATAAATGCATCTAGTTTGCAACAAATCAACTTTGTACAACTCCCCCTTATGATGTAGCATTGTCCACCAATACTGAGCACATACATAACTATAAGATAATCTCAGAGTAAGACAAACACAATAAATTGATTCCATACTGATGCACAAAAGTATATTGAGATAGGCATTGAAACCTATCATCCTAATGGTGATCCGGATGAAGTCACTTACAAAATCTCTGTTATAAAAAACACTATCACACTATCTTGCTAATCCTGAAACCACTGTGACATCCTGAAACCACTATTGTCTTGACTACAACAAAGCAAAGATCTTTGTAACAGCTAAAACTTGAATGTCTAATCTATAAAGGACAGAGAACTGTTAACCCAGCATTCATGTAAGACATTGTTGGGCATATTGTCATATCATGACACCCCTATCACTGTTATGTTCAAATACATTGGTACATAGTCCAAGAATTGTCCTGCATTTGTATCTACTTTTTAAGATCTTAAACACTACACAACACTCCCTTTGACAATCACCTCTCGTTTGTCATTATTAATTCTTTAAGTGCTCACAAGAAATTACTATTCAAAGCATTCAAAAGATCATGAGAATCACATCAAAGCACTCTGAAACACAAGATTAACTTATTGAACTATGTCTCTTCATAGAGATAAAATGTCTTGATCATATACTGATTCTGATACTAATCAAACTTGATCATATCCAATGATCACTTATACTAACCAAACCACTATCATAACATGGCAACCAACCACTACATGTATTACGGATGCACTATCACTTATAACTGATGCACATGATGTCTAAACCTGATTGACTGATATCTATGTTTTGAAATGACATAACTGAATAATGATCAAAAGGGATCAAAAGGTGACCGATGACTGATATCTAAATGAGCAAAAGTCTAATACCATATCTGCAAAAGGATATTATATACCATTACTAATATCTGAACCAACATGACATTATTGACAAAGGTTAAGTAGTTTGAATTTCCACCCATCAGATGCATTTGCTTAGAAGTTTCTATGATCTTTTTGACAAAATCATATCAAACATATCATGTCTACCAGAGTACTAGCAACTACAACATTTTGACAACAATCCTCCTTCCTGAATACTTTGATGGATGTCATACCCTGTTCCAAAGCTTCTTATGTTAACACATGCTACAAGAATGCTGGCAAAGGTTACAGAGTCTGATTTTACATCTGCCAACTACATTTTCTTGAAGATTGCTAAGGCCTTTTCAACAAAAATTTTGTGTGTATCCTACAATCATTAACAACATTGTAACTGCTGAAACATCTATCAAATTCTTGCAAGTAGAGAGCATACTTAGTAGGCTATCTCTGTCCCTTTTTCATTGATCTACAGACTCTTAAATCTACCCTATTTTTGAACATGCTTTAACATGTTGCAAAATGTTCTTCAAAAGTTCTCTTGACATAAACCTTGCTTGACTGCAACTGATGACAAAAACTTTAAGACTGATGATACATACTGTCTGCTACACTTTGTCACATGTATCTCTACTCTACAAATGATACCAGTATGATGCAACTGTACTATCTCTGCACTTAATGTAACATCTTGCCCTGCAACCCCGAAGTGTAAAGGCCAAAGAGTGCAAGAATATTTTTTTGTCATAAACAGATAACATATACATAATACAGTTACCAATTCGATAGATTGACAACATTCATGGCCAAGTATGGCCAAATGCACAACCCATAGGAGAGGACTAAATCACTCTCCAGAAAAACATTAATAAACTATGTTCATTTTAAACACCAACCCAAATGTTCCTATAACACATTCCAGATTATAAGCATGAATCCAAAAGCATCATAGTACAAGCAGATCTGATACCCACACCGGAATCCATAAACCAAATAGAAAACATCTCATTTCTTCTCATTAATTTGCATGATTACATCTTCTCTCTTAAGAGAGTACAATTACATAAAATAATATATAGTGCAATGGAATAGCTATGAGTATGATATACAAGTACATTAACATAGTCCTAAATATGATACAATGACTGAATAGGTACAACAATAGATAGGGTAATGGAGAGTGAGAACATCTCCAATTTGGTGCTCCAATAACATGTTCACCAGTCCCCAATGGCGGTGGCAATGCCTCCCAACCATGTGGACTCAAAACAGACCACCCCACCATGCTCAGAGATAGTCACAAGGCCTAGACAGAAGAATTAAGGCAAGGGATACAATGACCAACACTCACACCAGTCATGGAGCAGACACGACACACAATGTATAAAACCAATGTCATAATATAGAGATGAGCAAACTTAACAAGGTTTGAACCTGAGATAGGCCACCATAGTCATTACAACTGATTTTAGCCTAGAAACATAGAGTTGATCTAATTGAGTACTATCAAATTTCACCCGCAATGATATGTCTCAAGGTGAACAAAACAAGGTCTTAGACTATGGTGCAACTCACATAGAGAAAAACATACTCATAGATACAAGCCACTAACCTTCTAAAGAATGAACAAATTATTCTCTTCCCTCAAAAGAGTATCAGTCCTCTTCAACAACACCACTAGAATGGAAGGGAAAATAAATTAGCCCTGGTGTACTTAGAGGTATCCAACTGCCCTGTGGGTAGCATGTGGTTTCTATATTGCACATAATTATCTTATATATCTTCTTCCAGCCAATCCCTTGGAAATATTTTTAAGGTTACTGAATTTCTTTCTTGATGAGTGAGGGTTTACTAGGTCCTTACACTTAAAAAAAAGGTAGGAAGATAAATGCTTCAGTACCCAATATGAAACAAAGATAGAGGTAACATAATCAACTTAAAGGCCTCAAATGACCATCCACAATCTTAACATCCAAACAACTTAACAAAACATAACTAATTCTTTGTAAAAAAGCATAACAAAACATAAATACAACCCTACCCACGTCCTCTCTGCCTATGCCAAAATGGTAACATAGAGAAGGCATGTCAACTGTTTGATAGAATGCCTCAGAATGATGTCATCTCATGGGGCGCACTAATTTCAAGATTCACATAAAATGGATTTGTTAAAAAGGCTTTAGAAAATTTTAAGCAAATGCCACTATCTGATATATGGTCAAATACCATAGCCGCGGTCAGCATCCTTCTTTCTCATCCAAAAGGGGAACTTTTGGGATAGGTTATGGACACCTAGCAAAGTTAATGGAAGGGAATTATTTGTCAAATGTTGTAGCTACAAGTGTGCTAGTATACATGTATGCAAAAAGTGGAATCATAGAGAAGGCATGATCTATTTGACATAATGCCTCAAAGAGATGTTTCTCATAGACTGCAATGATTGCAGGTTATGTACAAAATAAGTTTGATGAAATGATGAGAAACTCTCAAGCAATGCAATGGGCAGAAGTAAAGCTAGGTTCCACAACAGTATTTTATATGGAGCCTAATCAGACTCAGAGATTAAATTTACCCCACTTTTATCAGCACGATTTCCCCCCAAATTATTTAACGGGGTCAAGGGGCAATGCCCCTTGTGGGGGTTTGGGGGCAGTGGGAGTTATTTTTTCTATTGGCTAACATAAAAAAACCCTATTTTTTGTAACTGACATAAGGCTTGATAAAAGAAGCTAAGGGTTAGGGTTTCTATTGATGTATTGTAGCATTTTGCAGCGGTATTGAGTTGCAAGGATTACTGATTGTAATCAGTTTGATTTACTGGATAATAATATTAGACTCTTTGTTGGTGGATGTAGCCCAGGTTTGGGTGAACCACATTAAAACTTGTCTCTCGCTGTTATTATTTTTGTGTATTTCCATTCCTCTGTTTAATCTTTATTTGCATTTTATTGATATCTTCTGTCAACTAACCCTAACAAACCATTTCTAGCATCCTCTTTTCCTGAGCAATGATGAAAGCATAGACAAGGCACGTAACTGCTAGGCCGAATGCCTCATAGTGGCATCCTCTCATGGAATGTAATGATTGCAGGATATTAACAAAATGGGTCTTTTAAAAAGGATTTAAAAACTTTCTAGAAAATGTGATTAGTAGGCATAATGCCAGGCTTCATAGCCACTGTTGCATCAGTCATACTAACATCTGTGGATGCACTGGAAAACCTAGATGTTTATTATATCACACGGGATACAACTTAATCCATGAACAGTTTAAGTTATTCCTTGTCACCTCAAACTTGATTAAAATTCGTATCACAGAAGCCCAATCATCTAGATATTTCACACAAAAGTGGGATTAGAATATAGTTTCCATCAATATGTTAACATCCCAGATGGATAGGACAAACCCCCTTGCTAAGTAGCAAAGGTAAGACTGGTGGATTTTTTTTACAATTTACGGTGGTGGAATGATTGTCCATACAATTAGGTAGATCACTTACAACAACCACATTATTACTCCTAAAATTATTTCTCTATAGTCTAAATTTGATATCAGCCCTTTAAAATTTCATATAAGATCTACTGCATATGCCCTTGGCCACCAATTAAAACTTAAAAGTTTGTTTTTTGAGACAATTTATACATGTTTGCCATTTTGAAATAGTTTATTCATGAGATGTTTTCTCTAGCAATAAATCAACCAACCTAAAGGCCCTTGTAGCAGCTATCCACCCCTCACCAAAAGGGATATCTTCACACAAGGATTTGTTTCTCTCTGCAGCAAACTGTGATAAACCAAAATGTGAATTGTTTGGTCTGAGATCTCCTAAAAATGCGTGCTAATGCCATTGCCCACACTCCACCTTTTTCTTCTTTTTCTTTTCCCTAATTTCTAGAGCAGGTCCATTCATGTCATAATGAATCAAAATCCCTCCAAAAAAAGATAGGTCAAAAGACACATAAATGTGTTCACCCACCACCAGATATTTTCCTCCCTACCTTTAACATCCTCAGCAACCTTTTCTCCCCAAGAGCCCACGTAAGGTATGGAGAAATACTAAAAAAAGAACTGACTTAAATCCTCCCATAAAAATTTGATTTTATTACCATATAAAATCCTTAGTACCCATAAAGAGTTAAACTAAAATGAAATTTTATATATATATATATATATATATATATATATATATATATATATATATATATATATATATATATATATATATATATATATATATATATATATAAACTGACTTTATGCCAGCCACTCACGATCAACTCACATCGCCAACCTGGAGGGTTTTTACATCCTACCCCCTAGGACTAGGCTTATTCCTAGAAGCCTGCAAACTCTAAGATGCAACCAAAGCACACACTAGTCCATGAAACTCAATATAAAAACTAGGTTATCACATGCACAATTACATGCAATGAGTCCCAGAACATGGGTAAGGAATAAGCAAGGCATTCATTCCTACAAAATATACATTAGAATAAAACAATTTTCTCCAATCAAAATAAAGAATGATGCCAAGGAAACCAAGGAAAAAAGCCTCAACCACCACACCAGCAAACTACACATGACCATGAGGGCAATATAGACATTACTGTTAGGTAACTGGATGATAAGACAACAACACGGGAACACTGCACTAGCAAGGTATAGTGGCTAGGATAGGGAACATGGCCTGTGACTATCTCCAGTAACCACCATCAGAGATAATAAGAGTATGCTCAGGCCTGTGAGTCCAGGCGGAGTCGATACCCAATACCTATATCACTCTGATCACACATCAAAGTACATGTGCATACAACATACATCATAGCCAAAGCAACAGTAAGCATGTAACCTAGCATGATAACCAATCATGTCAACATCATAATAATATCAGAATCCATCAAGGAAAAGCAACAACCATCAATTTGCACATATATACCAGCATAAACCACACAATTTTCTCATAAATTGCAGCAAAATGCGCTTTTAACATACAAAATTTCCAGTTCTCTACTTTTCATATGCAACTATCTATAAAATGGAGCACACATACACACATATACATAATTTCAACCTCTGATTTCATAGTATGCATGACATCTCTTTACATATAATGTAATAGTTTGTCACTTATCAAGGCATAATGATGCAAATTTTGTTCTCTTCTATATTGTAATATGCGACTACATACATGACAAATTGTACAAATCACATATATATATATATACTCATTCACATCACAAGGATACATTAGGGGTTCACGTGGATGTCATAGTACCATCCATATCTAGTATCCATATCCAATTATATCCATGAGTCCATAACGAATAACCATATCCCATATCCATATCCATGTGTCTTGATGGCATTGACCCACCTAGTGAGCCCTTCCATACAAGCCACAATGACATATCTCTTGTTTGTGTAAGGGTTTTAGCCTCCAAGAGATAGTCAAACAATAGGAAGGTAGTAAATTAGAGATTAGAACAACTCACACATACCCCCATCCTTAAGGGTTTTCCTGCATCTTCTTCCTCGTATACACTCAAACATGTGGATCTCACCATACTCGATGAGGAATCACATCACAACATAAGACCTGTTGGGAATTAAGGTGTCTCAACCTTGGTAATTCTCTGCATTTGTAATGTTTGTATTTATTATTCAATTGCCTATGTTGTAAATAATTTGAAATTCCACTTTGTCATATTGTGGGATGTGGCATGGTGATGTGTCAATCCTACATGGATTATGACAACTTGTTATTTTGTCCTCACATGAGGAGATACGTGTCCCACTTAGTGGTAGGAATATTCTACCATGTGTCAGCATCTTCTATGTTGTGTAAGGAATGTTTGACCGAAACGGTTATGACAGATTCCTATGACAAATCTATGACATGTAAGAGTCAAGAATAGAAGGTTGTAAGACAAGTAATGACATGTGTCATGTAGCATCTTTGAATGAGGCATATTTGGGTGCCCCAAGGTGGAATATGATGTGTTGTAAGAGAATATGCTATTTATAGCATGTGTATGATAGATTCTCTTACAGCTGTAAGTTGTAACCGCTATGACAAATTCTATGATGGTCGTAAGTGTCGTAAGAGCATTTGTCATAGCCCATTTTAGAAATAGGTGACCTCTTTGGGATGGGAGCTGTGGACAAGTGTTAGACACATTCCAAAATGTTGACCAAGTGTCCCTAGGTGTGGGTTTTGGTCCAAGATGCCATATTGGATGCCCATTCCAAGAAAGGTCCAAATTTGCCTTGAATGTTCTATTTAAACAAGTGCTTGGAGATGGATTTTGTATCACAGGTTTACAGGTACTATTATGCTACCGGATTGACTCCAGAAATGAGTGTCGAAGACCATTGAAGCTTGCATTGCAAGTGTATTGTAAACATTCTTTCAGATTTGTTAATACATTGTGCAGGTTTTTGAGTGTGGGGTTTTTCACCCGATAAGGGTTTTCCCCACCATAAATCTTTGTCTCTCTTCTTCTGTCTACTTTCTGGTTCTTGTGTTTTGCTACTATATCTCTTGTTAATGGTTTAACATCACTGTAATAGTTAGGATAAAGTTGAATTTGCATAGCCCTCTCCTCAATAGATTAGTGTAGGAAGTGTTTCCACACACCTAGATTCCTTTCAAGACAAACATTTAAAGATAGAAAAGTCAATTAATTTAGCCACCAAGAATGTAAATAAAGAGAAATAAATCTCGATTCCAACAATAAGATAAGAAAATGTGCATAGGTTCAACA